>OY728156.1:1132861245-1142861245 GCA_963277665.1 Viscum album
CTGCAATATTCATTGGCATAAACCTCTAACAAATGGTTTACTCTGTGTTTAGTTCAAGCAATTTGGGGTAGAAGATGGATTCTCATCTCCTCCACTCACGCAGTTCAAAAAAAAAAATCCCTCGCCCCCTCCCCTCCAAAATGAACATGTTTTAAAATTAATATTTTTATTACAATATTATTAGATTGTCATATTTATATTTTTTAAAATAGAATCAATATTTCAAGAATAAAATTGTTCATTAACTAATATTTTTTGTTCCCCCCTCCCAAACCAAACAATGAAATACTAAGGCTGTATTTGATTATAAAAAATGTTTTCCCTTCTCATTTTTTGGCACCCCGAGGTGCAAGGCAAACACCGCCTCCAGACGTGCCTCCCTCCAGGAGGTTGCAGTGGATCTCAGTACAGCAACACTGAAACCAATTTGTTACACAGTTTCACTCTTTTCCGGCTGTCGCTCACCTTTGTCGTCATGATCTCTCCAGGCAACCAACTCCTTCGGGTGCACCTCCTCCCTGGCCGCTCAGGCACACAGCCTCCAATATAATGCCTCTTTACAGAATAAAGACCCCTTTCGCTTCTTGATTGTGACCCGTGTCATCTTGTCAATCGTCACCAGGTCACTTATGTTTCCCAACAACAGCGAGTATTGAGTTAGTTCATTTCGACATAACCGGTCTCCAGTAAGTTGGGCTACTGTTATTGCGTGTTCATTGATGATTTCAATCGTGTGTCTTGGGTTTATCTAATAAAGTCACATTGATGTGTTGACTATGTTTTGCCCATTTTATCATGAAATAAAAAATCATCTCTGTTTCCATAAAATATTACGCTGTGATAATGGTCGTAAATATTTGTATACCGCCTTTTTCTGCATTCCTTAATGGGCACGGTATCATTGAAGGTTCATTGAATGCAGAAACCGTCATCTTTTAGATACCACTCGGACCCAAATTTTCATATGAAGGTTCCCACCAGTTGGGTGATGCTATTCTGATAGCAACCTATTTTATCTATCGTCTTCCGTCGTTAGTTCTTGAGGGTGCAACTCCATATCACATTCCTTACCCCCATCTCAACCACCCCACTCACTCTCGCTACGTGTTTTCGGTTGTTTATGCTATGTCGGTGGCATTCGGCCTACTCACCCCAAGTTTGATGTTTGTTCTTGCAGGAGAAACCCAAAAAATCTGTATCACCTAAATGTGGTCGGGTTGTTATATATATAGATGAAGATAGAGATACAAGCTAGAACATAAATATAACAGTCAAACCTTTGACTGTTGACTCATACCTCACATATCAAAATACCCTAAATATTTAAATATTCTAACACTCCCTCTCAAACTAGGTTTACCCAGCTTGGATACATAGTAAAATAAAATAAAGAAAATACACTCCTAATACTCCCCCTGAAACGGAACACACCCAATTTTATTACACAAAACAAAAAGTGAAACGCTGCTTTATTCGGCTTCATCCTCCTCTGCATCAGCTCCTCACGATAGAAATGATTGTGTTGAAATAGAATTGCTTGCTACTGAAGAATGGGACAATTAAAGATCTCTCATGTTGATGATGGCCAGTACTTGGATATACCAGATGAAACAGCGACCGACATGCGGCCTCACATTGACCAGGTGGAACAACGCCTGCTTTACGGGCCCAAACAGCCAGGTGGAACGGTCGCATGCGGCCTCACATTGACCAGGTGGAACAACGCCTGCTTTGCGGGCCCAAACAGCCAGGTGGAATGGCACCCGTCTTGCGGACCCAACAACGTCAAGTGGAACAGAACCCGTCGTGAGGACCCAATAAGACCGGATGGAACAACGTGAAGGTTCCGGACGCAGCGGAAGCGATGGATGGGGCATGCCCAACTCAGGTTTTTGTCGTGATCGATGATTAATCCGAGATTTATACGACAATAAATGTCGTGATCAACGGAATTGAATCAAAGAAAATAGACAATAAAAAAGCACTGAAACCAAAGCGCAGGATCATCACATATTATTCACAATTAATTTAAGCAGTTAAAGAATTACTTTGTGAGAAATTCCTTCTTCATTGATGGATCTAACAACGTCTCTACATAGTACCATTATTGTGTTGTAGGAATCAAGAATAGATTCCCTCCAATAGTGATCCACACGTGTTGCACGAACTTCCGAACACCGTCGTAGGAATCTTCGAGTGCTAGCACGGAATATCCTAACACTTGTGTCATTCAACTTTGATCGCTCTGAGAATCGCTTCAATGAAGGGTTCTCTTCAATCTCTCTAGACTTGAGAGTGGTGGTGGAAGAGAATCACTCTCTGCTCTTGAAAACCTTCTTGGAAAGGGAGCTCTCTAGGGCTTCGAGATGATTCTCTCCGGATCTCGTTGTACACAACAAAATGAATTGGCTCTTTAGAGAGATAATATAATTTGGTTTATATATTGCTAGGGTTGAAAAATAATAATTGCACATGCACCCTTATTATTTCTGTAATCACTGTAGAACCCCATGTCTATAATAATAATAATATTATTATTGTTGTTTCTTGACATGCGCTAAACTCGCGAATTAAATTAAATATTATTTATTCAAATAATATTCAATATATATTATTTATCACTGAATCATTAAACTCGGTCCATCATTCCTCCACAATATTTATCAGGCCTTGAATAATGATTATTTATTTAATAAATATATATCACTACATTATTCGCCAATAAATAAATAAATATTATATTCACTAAATAGAAAATAAGTATTTATTAAATATTATGATCACATAATATTCTCTCGAATAACTTGTGACAGAACATATGTGATCGAGAAAACATTAATAATTATTAAATCATGTGTGGGAATAATATTTATTCAGTTAAATAATAATAATATATTATTTAACTGAGATTCTGGATGCATTTAGTGTGTGACCCTTTAAACCTCTTTCTCAGTGACATTAGGCAAAGCAGTCCAAAGTTAGCGTCTAGCAACACGTCAAGGCACCTATAGAGAAACAAGTTAATGTCACAACGACATAATACCCCATATGGACGCTTACTGTGTAATATAATCTCTTTATTGCAATATCTCTAATCAAGCAGGTTACATGCTGGTGTTATCAATCTATGTTAGATATCTCTTTCTTTGAATTTCCAAAAATCGAACCTACAGAACACCAGTCATGGATTTATTTAGGCTATATCATTTTCATCAAAGGGTCTGAGATATCAACTTTCATTAAAAAAAACAGAACGAACAAATCTTTTCTCACATTATTCATTAATGAAATATTACTCGTGACACACACAACATATCCTACCTCGCTGCGAACATATGTCGTCACGGTTTTCGTTAATACATCAAAGCACGCAGCTCATAACATCCATTAATAATAATCTTAAAGTCTAAAGATCAATACACACATTCGTGGATAGGGACATCCAATGACATATAAATGTGGATTTCCTACTGGCGGGTCTCGTTCTCATAATATCCTATACTGGATTTTACCAAGAGTGTACACCATGAGAAGGTGTCTCAAAGTCTTATAAGTCTTCACCCATGATAGTGTGAATCATTTGTGTCCCTCAAATGATTTCATCTGGCTATAAAACATATATTTAAGAATAATGTTGTGGCACTTACGAGTTTTTATCATACGGGGAAACTGCAATGACCTTTCAGTACGACAGCTACTCTTATAATATTATCACATACCATATTACGCAAAAGAACAATCATGATGTGATAAAGAATTTATTAATATTCAAAACAATGAATACAGGTTATCATAAAGTACACGGAAGTTGGTTCTAGGGCACCAACTCCAACAGACTCACTTGCACTAGAGTCTACTGCTAACAAACAACCTTCAATCTCACATGATACTCATACTTTTGCTGAGATGGGCGTTTAGTCAAGGGGTCAGCCACATTTTCTTTTGTGGGAACTCTGCTTACTACAAATTCATCCCTCTGAGAAAAATCTCTCAAAAGGTGATGCTTCCAGAGTATGTGCTTTGTCCATTAGTGTGACCTTGACTCTTTTGCAAGTGTCACCGCTGCAGTATTATCACAATACAATGTGATAGGTTCTTTATTACTAGGTACCACATCAAGCTCTTAGAAAAAATTTCATATCCAAACAACTTCCTTTACTGCATCAGAATATACTCGAACTCCGCTGTAGAATCGGCGACAACTGACTGTTTTGAACTCTTCTAACTCACAGTTCCTCCGTTGAGACAGAAAACATATCATGACTGCGACTTCAGATCATTCTGATTTGTTTGAAAACTAGCATCAATATAACCCGTGATGACCAGCTCTTGTCTTTTCCATACACCAGGAACATATCTTTAATTCTTTTCAGATACTTAAGGATGACCGTAACAACAGACCAATGTTTTTCTCCTGATATTTGTCTATCATGTTCAATGCGTAGGCAACATCAAGTCTAGTACATAACATGACATACATGATTGATCTTATCGCCGAAGCGTATGAGATCTTACTCATTCTCTCTTTTTCTTATTTTGTTTGAGGACACATTTTTTTATAAAGATGTATACTATGCGAAACTAGAATCAATCCCCTCTTGGATTGTTTCATACTAAATCTCTCAATGTATGTACTTTGACTTAGCCAAAACAGTCTCTTGTATCTATCACGAATGATCTTGATACCTAAAATATAGGTTGTTTCACCTAAGTCCTTCATGGAGAAACACTTGTTTAACCAGTCCTTAACAGACTGTAAGACTAGTATGTCATTTTCAATAAGTAATATGTCATCAACATATACTACTAGGTAACGACCGCATTCCCATTAAACCTCTTGTAAACACATGGATCACATTTGTTTTTAATGAAACCAAATTATTTTATAGCTTCATCGAATCGAATGTTCTATGACCTGGATGCTTGCTTCAATCGATAAATGGATCTCTGCAACTTGCAAATCTTTGTGGCATTACCTAGAATCACAAACCCTTCTGGTTGTGTCATATAGAAATCTTCCTTAAAGTTCACATTAAGGAAAGTTGTTTTGATGTCTATCTGCCAAATTTTATAGTCATGGAAGGTGTCATAACAAGTAGAATTTTGATGGATTTAAATATAGAAATTGGTGAAAAGATTTCATCATAGTCAATTCTTTGACATTGTTTAAACTCTTTAGCCACTAGCTTTGTTTCATAGGTATTTACTTTATCTTTCATATCCAGTTTTCTCTTGAATATCCATTTGCACCCTAAGGGCTTTACATCAACTGGCACATCAACCAGAACTCAAACTTGATTCTGTTACATGGAATTCATTTCAGAATTCATAGATTCTTGCCATTTTGCAGCTTCTGAGCTCTCTACTGCCTCTTTGTAGGAGAGAGGTTCATCATTGTCAACCAAAAATGAACCACCATCTTCAGTGACTAGAAAATCATCTCTCTGGTTCTCTTACCTCTCTAGTGTTCATATGCAGTACTTGTGTTTCAGGAACAACTTCTTCCACAAGAACTTGTGGAATCTATTTCTATACCAACTCTTGTAAATCTTGAGCATCAACTTCCTCGAAGTCAGTCATGGTCTCACTATCCTTTTTGAGGGTGTGCTCCCTCTCAAGAAAGACGACTTGTCTAGCGATAGTCACTTTCTTGTCTGATGGATTGTATAGATAGTATCCCTTTGTTTCATTATGATGTCTTATAAAGATACACTTTGTGCCCCAGGGTGCCAGTTTGTTGTCTAAGAAGGTCTTAACAAACGTCTTACAACCTCATACATGTGTATGCAACAAAACGGGTTTCTTTCCGCTCCATAACTCGAAAAGAATTTCATTTGCCGCATTAGTTGGTACTCGGTTTAATGTATATGTCGTAGTTTGTAATGCATATCCCTAAAAGGATAATGGAAGATTTGCACGACTCATCATCGACCTTTTCATGTCTAACAAGGTAAGGTTCCTCTTTCCACTGACATCATTCCACTGTGGTGTGTAAAATGGAGTGAGTTGAGAAAGAATCTCAAACTTAGTAAAAAATCGATAAACCCTTGGTTAAGATATTCACCACCTCGATCCAACTGAAGCTTTTTTATCTCCTTTTCAAGTTAATTCTCTACTTCATTCTTGAATTCTTTGAATTTCTCAAAAGACTCGGACTTACACCTCATCAAATAGATATAGTCATATCTACTCAAGTCATCAGGAAAAGTCATTAAGTAAGAATACTCAACTCTAACTTCTACTGGAAATGGTCCACACACATTAGTGTGTACCAATCCTAGAAGCTTTGTGGCCCTTTCACCATGTCCACCGAATGGTGGTTTGGTCATTTTGGCTTATAAACAAGCATGTCATATGTCAAGTGGTTTTAGCTCAAGAGTCTAAATATCCATCTTGACAGACCTTTTTCAAATGTTTCTCGTTTACATAACCAAGACGGTGATATCATATCTAGGTGTTATATGAGTCGTACGAACATGATTCGTTATCAATTTCCAATACTTGGTTTACGTAATTTAATACATAAATATCATTATTTAAATGTGTCATACCATAACATATGTTGTCTTTGTATAAGAAACTTTTATTTCCAAATTTGAAAATAAAACCATCTGCATCTAGGCAGGATATAGAAATTATGTTCTTGGTAACAATTAGCACATAATAACAGTCTCTTAAAACCAACATCATTCATGTTGACAATGAAAGATGGTAGCCACCAATGGCTAGAGCAGCCAACCTCGCACCATTGGCAGCTCGCAAATTCATCACTCCTCTAGCAATATTTTGGAATATACTTGGTTCCTGCATTTGGATACAGATGTGAGCACCACAAACTGTATCTAATACTCAATGTGTAAATATTGAAAGATTACACTCAATAACGAATGCACTTTTAGCTTCCCCTTCTAGGTGCAGTTCCTCTTCCAGTGGTCTTGTTTGCCACGTGCAAAACATATTGATTTATTTTCCCTACACTGCCTCTGGATCTTCCTCTTCTTGAAAGGACGGTGTTCAGGAGCTTTAGACTTATTATGAGTTTTGGGCCTTTTCACCTTGTTCTTCCTTTTCTTATTATTCCTTTTCTTATTCACCATAAGAACTGCGGGTTAGTCATGCCTCATGCCCCTGTCCACTTGGCGAATCAGAGTAAGAAGTTCTGAAAGACTCTTCTCATTATTGCTCATGTTATAATTAACAATAAAACTGGAGGACTTAAGTAGTGAGGAAAGTATGAGATCTGTGCGCAACTCACCTGAAAATTTAATCTCAAAGATGTCTAAGCGTTCAATGTAACCAATAAGTTTGACTACATAAAGCACAGTTGGCGCTGACTCTCCAAACTTAGTTGTAAACAGAGCATTGGAGATCTCGTACCTCTCTTATCTTGCCTTCTCTTGATAGAGATGTCAAAAGTGAGACATCATGCTATACGCATTCATGTCCTCATGTTGCTTTAGAAGCTCATTGGTCATAGATGATAGCATGAAACACTGTACATTTGTAGCATCGTTCAAATGTTTCTCATAAAGAGACAATTCTTCTATAGTCGGATGATATCATTTGAGGAACACAAATGATACAGGCTATCGGGGATGACATAGGACTTTGAGGCACCTTCTCATGGCCCTTAGTGATATGTAGTATGGATATTATGAAAACGAGACTCGCCAGTAGAAAATCCACATTTATATGTGTCATTGGATGTTCCTATCTGCGGACGTGTATTGGTCCTTAAACTTTAAAATTATTATTGATGAGTATTATGAGTCACGCACTTAGATGTATTGACGAAAATCGTGACAAAAAATGTTCGCGCCGAGGTAGGATATGTTGGGTACGTCACGAGTAATATTGCATTAATGAATAATGCGAGAAAGGATTTGTCCCTTCTGTTCTTTTAACAGAAATTGATATCTCAGACTCTGATGAAAATGATATAGCCTAAATAAATTCATGGGCATGGTGATCTATAGGCAAGTTTTATTGCCGGAAAGTCAAAGAAAGAGATATCGAGAATATAGGTTGATGGCACTGGCATGCATGAGATATTGTGATAAATGAATTATATTACTAAATAAGCGTTCGTATGAGGTGACATGTCGTTGCGACATTAACTTCTTTCTCTATGGGTGTTTTGGTGTGTTGTTATACTCTAACCTTGGAATTTAGGCTGTTTCCCCTAATGCCACTGAAAAAGAGGCCAGAGGGTCACACACTAAGTGTATCCAAAATCACAGTTAAATAATATATTATTATTTATTATTTAACAGATTGAATAAATATTATTCTCGTACATGGTTTTATAATTATTCATGTATGTTTGATCGCATTTACTCCATCACTAGTCATTCGAGAGAATATGTTGTGAACGGAATATTTAATAAATATTTATTTTCTATTTAGTGAATATAATATTTATTTATTTATTGGCGAATAATCCAATGATATTTATTTAATAAATAAATAAACATTATTCAAGGCCCGATAAATAATGTGGAGGAATAGCGGACCGAGTTTAATGATCCGGTGAGAAATGATAATATTGAATTTTATTTAATTAAATAATATTTAATTATAATTCGCAAGTTCAGTGCATGTCGAGAAATAATAATATTACTAATATTATTTGACATGAGGTTTTACTAAGATTAAATAAATAATAAGAGCATTTGTGCAATTATTTTATTTCAACCCTAGTAATATAAATATCCAATTATGTTATTTTCTAGCCTATTCGGTTGTGCACAACAATCTTGGAGAATCTTGGCAAGCCTAGAGAGTTCCCTTCTCTAAGAACGCTCTCAAGAACGACGACCGGATCAAGGAGAACGTTTTGGAAGCGATTCTCAAAGCGATCAAGACGAACGACGCAAGCGCAATGATCTTTCGTGCTAACATCCGAAGATTCTTTCGGCAGCGTCTACAGATTCTTGGAACACATGTGCAACACCGCTAGAGAAAATCTACGCTTGGTTTCTATAACGCAACGACGGTGCACAGCAGATCTGTCGCCGGATTCATCGATGAAGAAAGAATTCCTTAAAGGTAATTCTTAATCCAATTAAATTAATTATAAACAATATGTGTTGATCTCCTCTCTCTAGTTCCGACATGATTAATATTGTCTATCTTTGATTCATTCCATTGATCGCGGCGATTAAACATCATATAGATCTTGGATTAATTATCGATTATGGCAAAAGCAAAGTTGGGTACCGCTCATCGCACGTTTCCGCTGCGCCTGGAACTTACAAGTGATATCAAAGCGGACAAATGATTGTTTATAATTATTTAAAATCGTTGGTGATTTACGCATTTATAATTTAGTTTATCAATTCAAATTTAATCGTTCTTTTAATCTGATTTGCGAAATTTGTTTCTTCCTCCTTCGTTTCTCGTAATCTAATCGAGACGTTTAATTTTATGATTAAAATAAAATCGAGGAACTCGTCCGGAGGTGCCAAGGATTCCGACCGGATAACACAAGAGTACACGTCGTGTAATTAGAATTACACAGTGTACTAGTGGTCAATGCACCAAGAGTTAATTCAGCAATTACTCAATCCATGTGCATTAATGACACGCAGTGTAGTTAATTCTTACACCGCATGTTGATCGGGACAGACTGGCGCACGGTCAGTCAGAGTACACGCTGTGTAGCCCACGTACACACCGTATAGCCCACGTACACGGCGTGTAGTCCTTTTGGGTCAGAAACGGACCATGTATTCAATACACCGCCTACCGGACCGGTGACCGTGTAACACGGAGTCAACACGGCGTGTGGCCCATTGGACACACCGTGTACTCCAATTTTTCGAGGCACACACTATACGTCGAGTCCCTAGGCGTGTGTCTCGGATAGACGGTGAGAGGTGTACATGCCGTGTAGATCGGATCTACACGTCGTGTACTTATACCAAGTTACACATATTTAAAATTTATTTATTTTACTGACATGTACTTATGTGTGGTCATAAAGATAGGACACGCCATGTGATAGGTTTTAATATGGATAAATATTTAAATGTTTAATTAATATCTGCGTAATGTTCAGATCTACATATCATGTATGAGTCGTATTACAAGTTGTTACTCTATGTGCATTGAAACATAACACGTGACCGAAAAATCATTTAATTTGTGTAATCATCTGTAAAGTACACGTTGTGAAAGAACGTGATAAGTCGTGTATGTCATATGTCACAGGAGTAAGTATACGAGTATAATATATGTTGGGTAGAATCGGACAGGTATTCACCGTGCTACCTCCAAGGTACAAGTTATGTACACAGTTAATTTCAAATGAATTTATTTAATTTGTTTAAAATTATAATGGATGAGAATCTCAAGAAAATTCAGATAAGAATTAAGATAAAAGGATTGATTAATTAAAGATAATAATTAATCGATTCAAGCACGATTTATATTAAATAAGAACGATTAAAGAATTGAATGTTAGTTTTATTAAATGCGTAATTCGTTGCATGCATGTGGATGATCATGAGCTAGACCAGACCTTTTGTATGTGATTGGTTTCATTTAATTTATTATTAAATTAAATTATTGGTCTGCATGTCTTCTCTCATTATTATGTAGGGTTTGCGTGCCTATGATTTCTTTTATGTAAACCTATTTTTTCCCTCACCTGCGTGTGAGTAAAAGGCATATGTAATGGATGGAGCTCCCAAACTAGTGGAGGTTGTTCAAGTTAAAAGCCGAGGCGAAACCAATCCAAGGAAATACAAAAGGGGACAGGTGGAAAACTGTAAACAGGAACATCAATTAGTTCAAGGTGTTTCTCCTCTGGGTCAACGGTTAGTTTATCAACCACTAGATAAACTAACCATTAGTATAAGCTCATGGTCATACCCTTTATTTTATTTCTATCAGTTGCGTGGTTATTTCATTATGGGTGTATTGTCACGATAACATAATTAATGAATTAAAAAGCATGCAAGATAGAACTAAAATAAATCAACTTATGCATAAATATTATCTAAGACATGGTTAATCACTTAAGTAATCCCACTTAATAAAAATTGGCAATTTACGCATAAAAGGATAAAATCCCTCAATAAAATATTATATCGGTATACCCTTCCATTATTTCGGTTAAAATCGAACCATAGATCAATGTGTTTGACCGGTCAAAATTGGGGTGCTTTTAATTATCGGGGAATTCTAACTTGAGGTTTTGGGTTGACTTAACTTAGTTGACATCAAGGATTGACTGCCAAAGCAGGACTTGGTGTAATTGAGAGGCAAAAGTTGAGGAAATCTAAATTAATGATTTCAAGATTGGGGAGTCCACTCAGCAGATCAAGTAACTGTGAGTTAATACAGTTAGCATTTGAAATGCCTACCTAAAACCATTCGAGTTGCTTAAACAACCAAAGTTGGGGTAATGAGAAAGGGAATATGGATCCTTGCCACTTGAATGTCCAAGCAACAGGATATTCCGAAGCCAATGGTGAGGGCTATTGGGTTTCTATAAAATAGTGGGAGACTAATAAATATAATATTTATTTATTTGTCTAAATTTATCAGATAAAGTACTAAAATTCTGCTCTCTTATTTTGTAGAAACAACAATAAAATCATCAAACATATCATTGCGATCCATACTTAGAGAAAGAAAACCTTCTCACCGGCACAAATTTCCAAGAGTGGCAAAGGCGCCTACATGTCATCCTTCGCCATGAAAGGAAATTGTATGTACTGGAAGAACCTTTACCAGCTGCGTCTGGCAATGAGGCGCAAGTTATGAAGAGTTGTCTCTCTATGAGAAACATCAGAATGATGTTATAGATGTTCAGTGCTTCATGCTATCATCCATGTCCAATGAACTTTTAAAGCAACATGAGGATATGGATGCCTATAGCATGATGTCTCGCCTTCGGGATTTCTATCAAGAGAAAGCAAGACAAGAGAGGTACGAGATCTTCAATGCTTTGTTCACAACTAAAGCTTGGAGAGTGCACCAGCTGGGCCTCATGTCGTAAAGCTTATTAGCTACATTAAACGTCTGGAAATCTTAGAGATTAAATTTCCGGATGAGTTGCATACAGATCTCATACTTTCATCGTTGCCCAAGACCTTCTCCAACTTTATTGTTAATTACAATATGAGCAATAGTGAGGAGAGATTTTCAGAACTTCTAACTTTGATTCGCCAAGTGGAAGGACATGGGGCGTGATAAACCTGTGGTCCTTATGGTGAACAAGAAAAGGAAGAACAAGGCAAATGGGCCCAAGACTTATAAACAGTCTAGAGCTCCCAAGCACCGTCCTTCCAAAAAGAAGAAGATCTAGTGACAGGGAAAGAAAAAAAGAGGCAGTATGTTTTGCATGTGGCAAGACAGGCCACTGGAAGAAGAACCGCACCCAGAAGCAGGGGGAAGTTAAAGATGCGTTCGTTATCAAGTACAATCTTTCCATTTCTACACATCGGGTATTAGATACAGCTTGTAGTGCTCACATCTGTATCCAAATGTAGGAACCAAGTAGATTTTGAAAGATTTCTAGAGGAGAGATAGATCTGAGAGCTGTCAATGGAGAAAGGTTGGCTGCCCTAGCCATTGGTGACTACCACCTTTCATTGCCAACGGGAATGATTTTGGTTTTAAGAGATTGTTATTATGTACCTACAATTACCAAAAACATAATTTTTGTGTCATTTATTTTCAAATTTGGAAATAAAAGTTGTTTCTTTTATAAAGACAACATATATTATGGTATGACACATTTAAATAATGGTTTTTATGTATTAAATTACGAAAACCAACTATTGGCAATCGATAACGAATCAAGTTCACACGACTCATATAACACTCAACTGTGGCATCACCGTCTTGATTATGTAAACGAGAAGCGTTTAACAAAGCTCTGTCAAGATAGTTATTTAGACTCTTCTAAGCTAAAGCCACTTGATAGATGTCATGTTTGTTTACAAGAAAAAATGATCAAACCACCATTCGGTGGACAGGGTGAAAAGGTCACAAAGCTTCTAGGATTGATACACAATGATGTGTGTAGACCATTTCCAGTAGAAGCTAAAGGTGGATATTTTTACATCATAACTTTTACTGATGACTTGAATAGATATAGTTATGTCTCAACTCACTCCACCTTATACACCATAGTGGAATGGTGTAGTGAAAGGAGGAACCGTACCTTGTTAGACATTGTAAGGTTGATGATGAGTCATGTAGATCTTTCATTATCTTTTTAGGGATATGCATTACAAACTGCGGCATATACATTTAACCAAGTACCAACTAAAGCGGAAAATGGAATTCCCTTCAAGTTATGGAGTGGAAAGAAACTCATTTTATCGCATACATGTGTATGGGGTTGTGACGTGTTTGTTAAGGCCTTCTCAGGCAACAAACTAACACCTCAGGGCATGAGGTGTATCTTTATAGGGTATCCCAAGGAAACAATTACCTATACAACCCCTCTGACAAGAAAATGATTGTCCCCAGACAAGCCATCTTTCTTGAGAGGCAGCACAACCTCAAAAAGGATAGTGGGAGCAAGATTGACTTCGACGAAGTTGATGCTCAAGATATACAAGAGTTGGTACAGGAACAGATTCCACAAGTCCCCGTGGAAGAAGTGGTTCCTGAAACACAAGTACTGCGTAGGAGCGTAATAGAGGTAAGAGAACTAGAGAGATGGTTTTCTGGTCACCAAGGATGGTAACTCATTATTGTTTGACAGTGATGAACCTCTATCCTACAAGGAGGCGGTAGAGAGCTCAGAAACTCCAAGATTGCTAGAAGGTATGAATTTTGAGATGGATTCCATGTACGGTAGAGAGCTCAGAAACTCCAAGATTGCTAGAAGGTATGAATTTTGAGATGGATTCCATGTATTATAACCAAATTTGGGTTCTGGTCGCCAGTTGATATAAAGCTTGTTAGATGCGAATGGATATTCAAGAGGAAACTGGACATGGAAGGTAAAGTACCTATAAAGCAATGATAGTGGCTAAAGGTTTTTGTAAAAGTAAAAAAGAGGTAGACCCGAATCCCCCAAGGTTCACTCTAAAGGAGGTCTTGAGGTTCTTTTATAATGAATAATAAAGACCACATCGGACCACAAATCCGATGTGGGATGCAGACTCCAACACTCCCCCTCAAGCTAGGTGTACCTAGCTTGAACACATAAAGAAAAAACAAAGCAATCAACAGACTGCAAACACTCCCCCTCGAGTTGGACATACCCAACTTGATTACAAAACAAGACGAAATAAAAAGAAACAATCGACAATCGTAGCTCCCCCTTAAGATCACAGCTCCCCCTTAGGATGATGGATGAAAGAAGATGTCGCCCATCGCATGCTTCCGCTGCGCCCGGAACCTGCACCGTTGACCTAGGGGAAAAACACCTTGAACCATTTATGGTTTGTGTTGCAGCTTCCCACTTGTCCACATACGTATCTCTCTTGGATCGGTTTTGCTTCGTCTCCAAACTTGAACCGCCTCCACTAGCTTGGAAGTTTCGTCTATTACATATGCTTTTACTCACACGCAGGTAAGAGGAACCAAAAGATTGATTAAGGAGTTTACATAAAAGAAATCATGAGCACGCAGGCCTTTACATAATGAGAGTAGGGATAACATACTGGCCAACAATTTAATTTAATAATAATTTAAAAGAAACCAATCACATACAAATATCTGGTCTATGCTCATGATCATCGACATACATGTCACGAATTACGCATTTAATAAATTAGCATTCAATTCTAATCGTCCTTATTTAAGATAAATTGCGCTCGAATCAATTAATTATCTTCTTTAATTAATAATTTCTTTTATCTTAATTTTGATCCGAATTTTCATGAAGTTCTCAACAATCATAATTTTAAACAAATTAAATAAATTTATTTAAAATTAACTATGTACAAAAAAAAAAGTACTTTAAAGGCAACACGGTGAGTACCCATCCGAAATACCCAACATGTATTATATTCGTATACTATTTACTCACACGGCATCTAATATACACGACTTATCACGTAATGTCACGACGTATACTATCAACTTAGTGACCACACAGAACACATGGTATTTACGTAGCATGTGATATTTCGATGTGCGTAGAGTAATAATTGTATTACGACTTATACACGATATGCAGTTCCGAACATTACACAGAAAAATAATTAGACATTTAATATATATAAAACCTATCACACGGCGTAACTATCAACTTAACAACCACACGGAATACATGTTGATAAGGTTTAAGCAGTATAATAAATTAATTTTTAATCATGTGTAATTTGATAAAAGTATACGGCGTGTACATTGTAGTTACACGTCGTGTATTAATCTCACCGTCTATCTGCGGTACACGCCTAAGGACTCGACGTGTAACCGTGCCACGGAAAATATTGAAGTACACGGTGTACACATGAGCTACATGGCATGTGGTCTCAAGTTACATGGTCACCAGTCATATAGGTTGTGTAAGAAGATACATGGCTCGTCTGTGACTAAAGAACTACACGTCATGTACGGAAGTTACACGGCATGTACTCCGGCTGACCATGCGTCAGGCTGGTCTAGTCAACACATGGTGTGTAACTAAATTCACCGCGTGTAATAAATGCACACACCCTGAATTATTTCTAAATTAATTCAGGGTGCATTAAACACTGGTACATGGCGTGTACCTCTGGGTTACATGGCGTGTACTCTTGTATTGTCCGGTCAGACTCCTCGGTGTCTCCGGATTAGATCTTCAAATTTATTTCATTCATAAAATTAATTGATTTGATTATATTTGCAAGAAACAAAGAGAAAGAAAGCAGATCACACGATTCGGATTAAAGAATGATTAAACTGGAATTGAAAACTAATGAAAAATGCGTAAATTAATCAAAGATCTTTAAATAATTATAAATTATTATGCGACCTCTTTGATACCACTTGAAGGTTTCGGGCGCAACGGAAGCGGCGGATGGGGCATGCCCAACTCAGTTTTTTGTTATGATCGATGATTAATCCGAGATTTACATGACGATAAATGTCCTGATCAACAGAATTGAATTAAAAAATATAAACAATAGAAAAACGTTGGAACCAAAGCGGAGGATCATTACATATTATTTATAATTAATTTAAACAAATAAAGAATTGTCTTACGAGTAATTCTTTTTCGTTGCATTGTAGGAATCAATAACAGATTCCTTCTAGCGGTGATCCACACGTATTTCACAAACTTCTGAACGTCGTCCTCGTAGGAATCTTCAGTTGCTGGCACGACAAATCCTAACGCTTGCGTCGCTCGCCTTTGATCGCCCCGAAAATCGCTTCAAGGAAGGGTTCTCTTCGATCTCTCTAGACTTGAGGGTGGTGATGGAGGAGGACCGCTCTCCATTCTTGAGAGCATTCTTGGAGAGGGAGCTCTCTAGGGCTTTGAGAGGATTCTCTCCGGATCTCATTGTGCACAACAAAATGAATTGGCTCTTCAGAGAAATAATATAATTGGCTTTATATATCGCTAGGGTTAGAAAATAATAATTGCACATTCTCTTATTATTTCCGTAATCTCTGTGGAACCCCATGTCCATAATAATAATATTATTATTATTATTTCTTAACATGCGCTAAACTCGCGAATTAAATTAAATATTATTTATTTAAATAATATTCAATATATATTATTTCTCACCGGACCATTAAACTCGGTCCGTCATTCCTCCGCAATATTTATCAGGCCTTGAATAATTACTATTTATTTAATAAATAAATATCATTGCATTATTCGCCAAAAAATAAATAAATATTATATTCATTAAATAGAAAATAAATATTTATTAAATATTCTGCTCATATAATATTCTCACGAATAACTGGTAACGGAATATATGTGATCAAGCAAATATTAATAATTATTAAATCACCTGTGGGAATAATATTTATTCAACTTATTAAATAATAATAATATACTATTTAACTGAGAATATGAATAAGCTTAGTGTGTGACCCTCTAAGTCTTTTTCTCAGTGGCATTATGCGAAGCAGGCTAAAGTCCAAGGTTAACGACTAGCAGCGAGTTTATTTTGGAGAAGCATGACTAAATGTATTGTAACAATTAGGCTCCACTGATAGCACAGACACCCTGCCTTAACATGGTCGTTGGGTCCTGACCCACCAGGTACCACCGGTTGCCCCACAGACACGTGGTCTCCTACCTGGGGCTCACCCACATGCCTGAACAGATCATCAAACTAATGACTGTCCACACAGGCCAACACTTGTTCTTTCCAAAGCACTTTGTCCTCACTCGCACTCACTTCGGGAAACTTCCTAGGAGGTCACCTATCATGATCAATAATTCAGGCCAAACACGCTTAATTGTGGAGTTCTAATCAGGAAGGCTCCTGAAAAGAAAGACGCACCTTGTTGACATGAGTCGTATAATTTAGTCTTTTAACCTTTTATCATTCTGCGATGTTACATTCACCGCCCCTTTAGAGCACAACGTTCTCGTTGTGGACCCTATATCTCAACCCAAACAATGTCACCGCACTTCCGACGGAGTTCCTCCTCTGATATCAATGTAACAATTGGGTCTCGCTGACAGCACAGACACCTCGCTTAACATGGTCGTCGAGTCCTAGCCCGCCGGGTGTCACCAGTTGCCCCACAGACACGTGGTCCCCTACCTGGGGTCCACCCACATGCCCGAACGGATCATCAGACTAATGATTGTCCCCACAAGACAACAGTTGTTCTTTCCAGTGCGCTTTGTCCTCACTCGCATACACCTAGGGAAACTTCTTAAGAGGTCGTCCATCCCGATCACTACTTCAGGTCAAGCACACTTAACTCGCATACACCCAGATAAACTTCTTAAGAGGTCGTCCATCCTGATCACTACTTCAGGCCAAGCACACTTAACTGTGGAGTTCTAATCAGGTGGGATCCCGAAAAGAAAGGTGCATCTTGCTGACATGAGTCATATCATTTAGTCTTTTAACCCTTTATCATTCTTGGGTGTTACGTGTATACAACAGTATGTCAGTGAGTGTGATGTCTGCTAGCACCAAAAATATTTAGCTATGTCTCCAACTGGTTTGCTAACCGCTGCCCCTTCCGACTTTGGTTTGGGATGAAATTTCAATGAATTTTATTTCCGGATTGCCCGATCTCAAGGGTTTTGATGTCCTTTTGGTAGTTGTGGACAGATTGTCCAAGAATGGCCATTTTATTTTAATGCGTCATCCTTATACAGCTAGAGGGGTCGTTGAAGTTTCTGTTAAGGAGGTTGTCAGGTTGCATAGTTTTCCTAGTTCTATTCTTAGTGATCGGGATCCAATCTTTGTCAGCAATTTTTGGAAGGAGCTTTTTCGCCTTGAGAGAACCACTTTGAAATTGAGTTCATCATACCATCCACAAACAGATGGACAGACAGAGGTTGTCAATCGTTGTGTGGGAACTTATTTGCGTTGTTTTGCTTCGGAACGGCCGAATACTTGGACTTGATGGGTTCCCAGGGCTGATATTGTTATAATACTGTCTCCCATGCTTCTTCTGAATTGACTCCTTTTGAAGTCGTTTATGGTCGCAAGCCTCTATCTATTTTGTGTTTCACAGGAAGGGATGCTACTACAGTGGAAACAGTGGTTGCTGCCATTGTAGATCGGGACCAAGTCCTTGCGCAGCTTCGGCGAATCTGCTCCGTGCACAGCAACCCATGACACGTTTTTCTAACAAACATCGGTGGGATGAAAATTTCTAGGTGGGAGATTTAGTGTATGTTAAGCTTCGCCCCAATATACAAACTTCAAAATCAACAATGGTTTATCCAAAACTGGCAGCATGCTATTATGGGCCATATGAAATTGTTTCTCGGTTAGGGAATACTGCTTATTGGCTTTTTTTGTCGGAAACAACCCATGTCCATCTAGTGTTTCATGTGTCTCAGTTGTGTTGGATTGGTGTAGCCCGATTTGTCTCGGATGATGTCGGCTCGAATGGTTGCGGCCCATACTAGGCACCAGGCCGCAACTCTCGCAGGTCGAGCTCTGCCGTGAGCTTGTTAGGGGTTGCAGGGGCAACGCACCTTGCTCCGGCGGTCCAGGGGCCGAAGGTTTTCGGCCCAAATTTTGGAGCACTGTAGCAACTCTGACCGACTGTAACAGAGCTGACCGGACGACACCGACAAGGCACTGTAGCAGTGCGGACTTTGGAGACAGCGGTATTGTAGCTCCGCAGATTTCCAGCCGCCGGACACCGTAGCAACTTGGACTTGGGTGGTTGTGGTATTGTAGCGATGCAGACTTCCAGCCACCGACTACTGTAGCAGTGCGGAGTTTCTGTGCGGTTTGTGGCACAGTACTTTATCGTCTTTTTTAGTCCATTTCGGGCTAGGGTTTATGTGTGGAACTTTGAGATCTTTCTGTATTTTTTGCTCCTGAAACTAGTGAAATTTTGCCTCTCTGTGGACGTTGGGATCATTTGTCGAACCACGTAAATCTCTGTCTCAAGATCTTCTCATTCTTTTGTTTTTCTCTTTTACTCTTCTATGAATCGTCTATCGCTTCATTGCTCCCACTGTTTTCTGCAACAACTGGTATCAGAGGTTGGGTTCGAATTTCCCAAATTGAACGATGGTCGTGGAAGAAGCCAGGATGAAGATCGATCACTTCGATGGAACAGACCTCAGTTACTGGAGAATGCAGATCGAGGACTATCTTTACAAGAATAAGTTGAACTTGTCGCTTCTGGGTATAAAACCAACGACTATGGAGCAAACAGAGTGGGAGTTGCTGATTCGACAGGTTCTAGGTGTTGTGCGCCTTACGTTGGCCAAAATCAAGACGTTCATCATCAGAGAAGAGAAAACGATGACTGGGCTAATGAAGGCTCTCGCAAATATGTACGAGAAGCCTTCTGCATCGAACAAGGTGTACCTGATACGACGATTGTTCAATCTGAAAATGTTTGAAGGGGGGATTGTCGCAGATCACATCTACGAATTCAACACCATCACAAGTCACTTGACATCGGTGGGAATTGCGCTTCATGATGAGGTATGTGCACTGGTTTTATTGTCTTCTTTACCTGACAGTTGGGAAGCAACGATAACAGTCGTGAGCAGTTCTTCGGGAAATAAAAAGATGGTTCTAAAGGATGTGTGGGGCCTGATCCCCAGCGAGGATATTCGAAGAAGAGAATCAGACAGATTTTCTGGTTCTGCTTTGAACGTAGAAGGAAGAGGAAGATATGCACAGCGAGATAATCGCAAAGGATGATCAAAATCAAGAGGAAAGAGCCGAGACAAGGCTAAGGGGACCGATCCTACCTGGATTTGCAGGAAGAAAGGACGCGTCAAGAAAGAGTGCAGAGAAAAATGAAAGGCAACTGAAACCAATAGAGCAAACACGACGGTTGAAGGATCGGATGATATGTTGCTGCGCGAGCATGGACAGCCCGATAGTCTTGGATTTTAAACTCAAGGTCGTCTTTCCATTCCACATCGAAGAAGGGTTTCCTGAACAATTTTATTTCTAGAAATTTTGGCAAGGTACATCTTACCGATGATGAACTCTTCCAAGTCACAGGGAAGGGTGATGCACGGATCAAAACCAACAGTGAGAGTTTGTTGGTTCTGAAAAACGTGAAGTATATCCCGATTTTAAGAAAAATCTTATTTCTATTGGGCAGCTTGATGATATAGGCTTCAGTACCAAGTTTACTGGTGGTGCCTGGAAGATTACCAAGAGAGTTATGGTCATAGCTCGGGGAGCAAAGAATGGTACTTTGTACAACATGATAGAGACCAGCATAGACATTCTTGCATCAATAAACTCTATTTGGGATTCACAACTGTGGCACTATAGGTTAGGCCACATGAGTGAGAAGGGGATGGAGGTGCTGGCGACAAAAGGAATGCTACCGGAGCTGAAGTCGGTGGAAGTTGGTTTATGTGAAGATTGCATCCTTGGAAAGCAGAAGAAGATATCATTTGCAAAAAGAGACAGAACACCGAAGGCTGGGAAGCTGGACCTGGTGCACACAGATGTTTGGGGGTCTGCACCAGTACATTCCCGCGGAGGGTCACAATATTATGTGACATTTATCGATGTCTCAACAAGGTATGAGTTTACTTTCTGAAAAGAAAATCTAGCGTGTTTAACATGTTCTAGAAGTGGAAAACCATGGTGGAGAATGAGTCGGGATCAAGGCTGAAATGCTTGAGGTCTGACGATAGAGGAGAGTATGATTGTCAGGAGTTCAAGGAAAACTGTGTTAATAATAGAATTCGGTGGGAGAAGACTATTCCAGGTACACCACAATAGAATTGTGTGGCTAAGAGGATGAATAGGACATTGAATGAACGTTAATTGTGTGGCTAAGAGGATGAATAGTACATTGAATGAACGTTTCAGTATGAGATTGCACTCAGGGTTACCCAAAACCTTCTGGACATAGGCAGTGAACATGGCAGCATATCATCAACAGGGGTTCATCTGTACCAATGGGAGAATGTCTGCCTGAGGAGCTATGGTCTAGAAAGGAGGTAAGACTCGCATTTATGAGTCTTTGGTTGTTTGGCATATGTACATGTAGATATTAATACAAGGGACAAACTTGATGCTAAGTCCAAACCATATTTCTTTATTGGCGTGTTGAGGAGTTTGGTTATCGCTTTCGGGATAATCAGAACAAAATGATCAACAAAAGCCAGAACATGGTATTTAATGAAGGTGTCACGTACAAGGATCGCCAAGCAGTTGAAGATTAAAATTGAAACAAAGAATTAGAGTGCAAAGAGCAAGTGTAACTAGAAGGTATACATGAGCATGAGACATCAGAACCGGTGGAGTCTACTCTTTCAATGGAGTTAAGGAGATCAACAAGGGTACGAATACCAGTGCAGAGATATTCACCATCATTACACTATTTGTTATTGACTGACGGTGGAGAACTAGAATGTTTTGAAAAGGCAATGCAGTTGAAGGAGTCGGATAAGTGGGAGTTGGCTATGAAGAGGAGATTTCTTCACTACACGACAACAATACTTGGGAGTTGACACCTCCGCCACAAGGAAAGAAAGCATTGCAGAACAAATGGGTATACCAGATCAAGGAAGAACATGATGGCAAGAGAAGGTACAAGGCAAGGCCGGTGGTGAAAGTCTTTCAACAGAAGGAAGGTGTGGACTTCATTGAAATTTCCCCACCTGTAGTGAAGCTTACCACCATCCGGGTGGTTCTCAGTATTGTTGCATCAGAAGATTTATACCTTGAGCAGCTTGATGTCAAGCATGCTTTCCTTCATGGAGATCTGGAGGACATCTATATACAGCAGTCAAAGGGATATATTGAGTCAGGGAAGGAAGGTCTAGTGTGCAAACTCCAGAAGAGCTTATATGGGTTAAAGCAGACACCGAGACAGTGGAATAAAAATTTTGATGTATTCATGACTAAAAATGCATACAAACGGTGCAGCATAGATCAATGCTGCTACATAAAATCCTTTGGTAATGAAAATATTATATTGCTTATGTGTGTGGATGACATGCTCAATGCAGGAGCATGTATGCAGAGATTTGATGAGCTGAAAGGCAGTTGACTGAGGAATTCGAGATGAAGGATCTTAGAGAAGCTGACAAGATTTTGGGGATGAAGATCAAGAGAGACCGTACAACTGGAACCTTGATGTTATCACAGGCTGACTACATTGGAAAGGTTCTGAGCAGATTCAGTATGCTGGAAGCAAAGTCGGTTTCTATTCCCCTAGAGAGTTATGCAGAAGAGGTTGAGTACATGACAAAGATTCCATACGAATCAGCTGTTGGAAGCCTGATGTATGTCATGGTCTGTACTCGACCTGACATTGCTCATGCAGTGAGAGTTGTGAGCAGGTATATGACTAACCCTAGAAAGCAACATTTGGAAGTTGTGTAAGTGGATATTGAGGTATCTAAAGGGAAACAAGGGAGCGTCTCTGTGTTTTGGGAAAAGAAAATCATTGCAGGGGTACGTGGATGCTGACCTTGGAGGTGATGTCGATAGCAGGAGGAGCACCACAGATTATGCATTTACCTATGGAGGAACTACAGTGAGCTGGATATCTCAACTACAAAAGGTGGTGGTCTTATCCACCACAGAGGCAAAATATATTAGTGTAACAGAAGCTGGGAAGGAGATGGTTTGCCTAAAGAACTTCTTAAATAAACTGGGTAGAAAGCGAGAGGAAAATGTATTGCACTGTGACAGTCAGAGTGATATACATCTTGAAAAGAACTCAGTGTTTCATGCCCGAACGAAGCACATTCAGTTGAAGCAGGTTCTTAACGCAGCAGAAGAAAACACTTCCCCGACAGAGGAAAAAAAACGAATCAGCGGATGACGCAAACGGCGCGTAGTAGTCAAACGTTCCACTCACACAGGTCGGTGTAGACGCAATGGCCACACCTGTAGCAGGCAATTCTAGTTCATGCGGACGTGGTTGAGGCAGACAATGCCAACGCAGCAGGAACTTCCACTGCGGACGCAATAGCCGCACCTGAAGCAGGCAGACCTGGTATGCGTGGAGCAACAGACGCGGACTACTCACTAGAAGGACTTGAAGAAAATCGCAACAGCTAAATAGGATCTTGATCAAAGCAGTGAAACGTGACACCTAAGGTTAAACGCCTCTCGCAATAGCTGAGGGCGCGCCAGACGCAGCAGAACCTGCTGTGGAACCTGAAGACGACTGTTCTAGAAATGAAGTCGGAATTTCAGCAACAAATACAGGAGATGAAGTCAGCATTGTGGGAGTTAACGACAACTATTGTGCAGCACATTAGGAGTTGGGCGGCGCGATCCACTTTGGATGCTAAAAAAGGGAAATCGGCCAATGCCGAGGAGGGAGAACACTGTCTAAAACTAGAAATTACAGATGAAAATTGGAGAACTGAAACAGTAGTGCCTGACAAGGAAATGCGGACTGCCGAGCAAGAGAAGTTGGAGCGGCAAACGCGTGCTAAGCTGCAATCCGTGCAAGCACCAACGCTGGAACATGCTGAAATTTCTGTCCAGCAACATGCATTACAAGGGAAGCTGTGGGAGCAAGTGATTGGGTCTGCAGACTTGACAAAACATCAAGAAAGATTGGAGCAGATGGAGCAGTCTCAGGCAGCGGACATATTTCAGCAGCGTGAAATATTGTGTAAGCGAGACACGCGACTCTTGGTATTTAGTGCAAAGGCTGGACAACAAAAGCCCGCTCAAGCAACACAAGGGCCTATTCCAACAAGCTATGCGATCACTGGCAGAGCATTTTTGGGTTGTTGAGGCATTGGAGGATGATGACAACAGCAAGGGAGTTGGAGTAGTCAGGTAACAAAGGTTGAACGACTTACCTGCTCTTACAGTGCACAATATGCTCAGCAATTGTAATGTTTATTGGTTGCCTAGGCCACCACCGAAGCCACAACCAGAGGTTTTCATTCCAGTGCTACGAAGGGGTTGTTGTTCCAATGCTAAAGTAGTCAAGCCGTGTTATTGGAGTTCCACCTTGAGGACAATGTGGCTTTTCAAGAGGGCGGTAATGATAGGAGTGCGGGGTGGGGCTGGTCGTAGTGGGCAGTGTGCAACTGCCCAGGGGCAGCTATGTCATTATTCTTATATTTGTTAGGAGGTTGTTAGTGGTTTGTGGGGCTGTTAATTGACAACAAATAGATTGACAGTTGTTGAGAGGAGGTTTGTCTAGAAGGTTCCAGTAAAGTCTTTAAATAAAGGGAGTTGTGGGGTGTGATGAGGGGAA
Source organism: Viscum album (assembly GCA_963277665.1). Taxonomy (NCBI): domain Eukaryota; kingdom Viridiplantae; phylum Streptophyta; class Magnoliopsida; order Santalales; family Viscaceae; genus Viscum; species Viscum album. Next base: position 1,132,886,029 of record OY728156.1, read on the forward strand.
TTGGATTGGTTTTTCAGCTGCTGCTAGGAATCACCTTCTTCTTCCTTCTTCACCTCCATTTTCCTTTTCTTTCTCTATAATTTTGCTCCTCTCAATAGAATTCCACACTTTTCTCTCTCTCCAAATTGATTCATATCACCCTCACTAGACGGCAGCCTCTGGCGTACGGGGAGATGCGCCCGAGGTCACGTGGCAACTCCGGCCAGGACACCTATCAAGTGGTCTCCGAACGGGGACGTTACATAGTCTTCCCAGTGCATGTCACAGGCTCTCGCCACTAGTCCGCAACGCACATGAGGTTATGTGCCACTTCAGCGCAGACCCTTTATTTTCTCTATAAATAAAGAGATTAAGGCCTCGCTTAGAGGCAAAGCTTCCTAGACTACTGTTCCAACACATAGCATAAACAGAAATTTAAAAACAGCATTTTGATACGATCCATAAATTTCAAGTACAACATGAATTTAATAATATTCAATTGATCAAACAAAATCATTAATAAAAATCAAAATTTCTAACCTCCTGAATCAAAGGGTTGTTGAGAATCCCCTTGTTTCTTCCATTCAGAATCAACAATCTTGTCAACCATTGGAATGTCTTCATGCTCGGGAAAGCCGGCAAGACAATTTGGCTTACAAATCATCCTAACCTATTCAACCACAAAACAAGTTTGAGATAAATAAGGTGGCTTCACACTATTCAGCAAAGTCCCCAATCATAAGTACAATTTTACATAGGCTCGAGGACCGGGCCCAACTCAAAAATCCAAACCTGAAATTTTTTTATCGATGGGCATGATTGTTTTTCATACCAAATAATAAACAGAACACCTAAAATTCCAATTAATATTCGGGCCAATCACAAACAACAATCGGTAACCCCAGTCATGACCCGGTCCACCCAATAATAATATAATATATTACTATTTTTAAAACAAATCATAATATTATTATTATAGATTTTAAAGTTCGATTAATAATTGGCGCAAACATTCGGATATTTTAAATGAATCAGACTTTAGGCTTTTTTTTTTTAAAAAAGACTGGTCCAGGCTTTAGGTCTGGAGTTTATACATATTCCTAACATGAACTCGATAGGCCCAATCTGTGTACACAAATCTCAGTACATTCACATCAGATAAAGTAAGCTTTGGAAAAAATAAGGAAGAACGCCAGAGGACCAAAAGTTATAATCAATGCCAAAGAAAGACCCAAACAGTTATCTTTTTGGATGTGTTTGTAACTAACTGGGTCTTTCATTGACATTAATTTCAACTTTTGGTCATCCGCGGTCATTTTCCCAAATAATGATAAAGAAGAAGAATGAATGAATGAAACTAACCTCTTCACATACAGGAGTCAACCTTGGGAGTGAGTAGGTACATGTAACCTTGGGAGAGGCAATTTCTTCAGCTTCGGATCCAGACTCTGCGGTAGATGTGTCGCCACTTTTAATCTAGTGAACAATAGGCATTATTAATATAATAACGATGAAAAATATAACCAAAATATTAACAACGAGGTGGGATACCACAAGGAAACTACCATAGAGTTATGACACTTGTCATAAGCGACAGCCTTTCCATTTCTGTTTGAAATTGTCACTATTTGTGCAGAACTAGCCCCACCACTAAGAACCATCTGAATGTCAATAGCCATTTAAACAATTAAACCATATAAAGAGAGTTCAGAATAGAACCAAAACAAATTTCAAGTTAGTACCGAACCCTTAAAATGTTTGGATCTTTCCATGGTCCCTTATCAGACCTTAGACAACCGCCCTGATCTGCACAGCAGCAGCAGCCACCCAAAAAGTCAGGCAACTCCCTGAAAAATACCAACAAAATTAAGGCTGTGTTTGCCAATACTTACTGAAAAGTGCTTATTGCACTTATCACTTATGATAAGCGGTTAAAAAAATAAGTGCCTTTGTTTTGTTTCTGAAAAACTGCTCACACTTGAAGAAAACCACTTTAATAAGTGGCAAAAAAGCTTTTTTTTTTTAAAAGCAGTCCCAAAACACTTGAACAAAAGCATTTATCGTAAGTGATTTCAAAACCAGTTTTCAAATGGAGGCTAAGGTGGTTTTGAAATGGTTAATGCAACTGAATGGAAAATGATGAGAAAATCCAAAAAGGAAAAGGTTCAAAAATTGACCTTTTATCAATAATTTCAAGCAATTTACCATGGAATTTGTTACCAAGAACCTGAGGAAATGTCAAAGAAATGGTTATTCAATATTAACTCAACACTTCAAAAGGGCAGAAAACTCGAGATTTGGGCTGTTTTTGGTTTTGAAAAACATTTCCTGTTTCATTTTTCAAAAAAGAATTAGAAAATGTATTGAATTATTTAAATGGAAAATGGAAAATGAAAATGAAAATGAAAGAGTTTGGAAAATAAATAAAAAACTTGGTTTCATGTTTCTTGAAAATAAAAATGAAAACAGAGGCAACTCACACATTTTCTAATACATTTTTGGAAAATGAAAATAGAAATGTCTTCACTGTGTTCCAGACTGTTGGAGTCTGTATCCCACATCGGACTTGAGGTCCGGTGTGGTCTTTACCATTTGTTATAAAAGCACCCCAAGGGCTCCTTAGAGAGTGAACCTTGGGGGTTCGGTCTCTCTTATTTTCACCCTCTACATGGTATCACAGGAGGTTTTTTGAACCCCCAATCCCTCCCTCCCTGTTTTTTTCCCCCCCTTTAGGGTTTCCCGTCCGGGGGGCGGCGGCCTCAAGGCCCCGTAGGGTTACCGCCGCCGCCCCTCAGCCTCTGCCCCACGGCGGCCCTCCGCCTCGTGTCCCGCCTCTTCCCTGCCGGCTCCTGGTCGCGCAGCCCTCTTCCGCACGGCGGCCTGCTCTCCCGGCGCGCTTCCCATCCCAGCCGCCCCCTGTGGCCTTCCTCGACCCTTGCGCGCCTCCCTTCCGCGACGGCTCCCTGCTGCGGCTTCCCGACCTCCGCCGCCCTCCCGCGGTGCGCCCTCGTCTCGGCGGCCCCTCCATGCCGGCGCCCGGCGGACGCCTCTCCCTCCCGGTGCGGCTCCACCTCCCGACGGATCTCCTCCCTCAGGCGGGATTAACTTCCCTCTGATACCATGTAGATTGAGAAAATAGGAGAGACCCGAACCCCCAAGGTTCCTCTCTAAGGAGCCCTTGGGGTGCTTTTATAACAAATGGTAAAGACCACACCGGACCTCAAGTCCGATGTGGGATACAGACTCCAACACTCCCCCTCAAGCTAGGTGTACCTAACTTGGACACATAATGAAAAGAAAGCAAGAAAAACAGACACTAACACAGACCAAACGCAGGAAACCAGGTTCAGCATTGATAATAAACAGCGTTTTTCAAAACCAAACACAGCCTTAGTTACAGAGAAGAAAAAATCTTTGAACTTACGTGAATCTTCGAAGTTGTTCTTGGATCAAGAAATGTCTTCACTGTGTTCCAGACCAGCCGAAAACCAGGGCCAGCATTGATAATAAACATTTGGTAAAGGGTCTGCATGCAGTTTTATACATATAAAAAAGTAATCAATTCCAAAGCTTAACATCCCCAAAATATGTTTAGAGATGTAAATCTGCATTATGACATTATATACCTCAGGATAGTTGTCTCCATCTATCTTTTGTAGCCGCAAAATGAGTTCTCGTGCAGACTTCGTAAAGTTCTTGAAACCCTGAACAGAATACAATAGGATGATGTGAAATAATATGACAAAGATAAACTACAACTAACATATAATGTGGCATAAAACCAAACAACGAGAACGCACCACACCCTGAACATCCAAAATTGTTGTACTTGAGTCTATTTGTCTCTTTGCAGCAATAGAACAAGCAGGAAACTTAATTGAAAAACATTTTTCAAATTCCTGCACATGGTATCTCAAATAACGATCCAATGTTGTCACTTGCATAAGCTTACCAGGATCAACTTTGCCAAGTCTTTCAATGTAAACAGGCCTGCCATCCTTATCGACACCATGATAACCCTGGGGATAGTATTTAAGAACTTGATTCAACTCTTCAAACTCAAAATCCTGGAGACAACAAAAACAGGCAGAAAAACATTCAAAGGAATGACAAGAGTATCTAATTTACCACCCAATCATTACAGAGATGCCAGAAACATGATTTAAACATAAATGGTGTTTTTTTCAACAAAGAAAACAGGTAGCCAATATAACCTTCAAAATAGTGTCTGCGCCAAAGTCTTTTCTCCACTGAATCATGGAAGTCCACATCTCTTTGGCTTTCTCAAGATCAAACCTCCGTGCTTTCAAAAATCTGCAGGAATGGAACTGCAAGGAATTAAAAGACAGTATTGCAAGCAAGACGTAGGTTGAAGTGGAGGCAATATATGTATATGTATATGTATATGTATATGTATATAAGATCCCATATAAACACATGAATTGCATCCAACATTCAAGTGTCCAAGTATGGATTGTATTTGCTATCGATAAATGAGGTTGTTATTATGCAGAGAAGTTGTCAATATGTGATGGAAATAGAAGAAGTTGAACTAAGGAAGAAGCTGTTGTATAAGCTTAAGGAAAGTACTGTTGTTATTCTGGAATACCTGGCTGGACATATTCTTGATAGCAGCCCTTTAAATGGAATGATTGTGGAGTAGATCTTCAAGGAAACCAAAGTCAAGTGCTTATGAAAGGTGAATGAATTGACTACAACAGTTTCTAAGTGAGTTTGTGAGTAGCTGGCTAAAGAGGAGATTGAATAATTGCCATTCAAGAAGGAAAGCTAGCTGAAGAGATGAAGAATCCATTCATGGAGCCCTGAACATGCACACTGTTGCATCAGGTGACCCTTGGATGAAGTTCTGAGTTGATTTGAGGTGCTGGAGAAATCCCTGAAAAGACTTGAGATGAGATGGATGAAGTCTGAAATTGTTGCGCTGAAGTGAGAAAAATGACTTTCCTGAACCTTAGGTTGGACTTCATAAGGATCATGTTGTCTGGGTAAGGATCGTGCATGAGCTGCGTAAGAGTCATGTTGGCACTGCGGTGGAAATTTGGCAGACATTAAGATTTTGTAAGGATGATTGGAGGCTGCGTGAGGATCATTGAAGATTCCGTAAGAGTCATTGCTGAGTCCGTAAGGATCATCTGCCAGCAACATAAGGATGACCAACTTCATAAGGATGATTTCCAAGTTGCGTAAGGATAAATTCAACCACGTAAGGATGAATCCACGTAAGAGTGAATCCACGTAAGGATCATTCCAAACAACGTAAGGGTCATTCTGGGTGAGAATTTGACAGTCTTGGATACTCTCTGAGAATGTAAGAGTCATTTACTTGGCCAAATTATGAGAAGAATGCAGGATGAAGGAACTTCCTAAGGATGGGTTCCTCAACAGAATTTATGGGAATTCAGAATTAAATGTTCTAAAGAAAAGAGATTAATTCAGACGATGTTGTCGCACTGATCTTCAAGGAAATAAAATCACAATTATTCTGAATATATTTTTTATTCAAGCAGGAGAATTATTTGAAGTTATTTCCATGTCACAGGTCACACTGCCACGCGCAGCTGCATGGAGCCATGCACAAGTGAGTGAGAAATTCAAAGGAGTTTAAAGCTACAGATTTCATGGAGCATGTGAAGGAGGAAAATATCCCAAGTTGCTCGGTAATTTAAATGAAAATTCTTGAACGGGATTTTAATGAGTTCAAATGAGAGAATAAAATCGGAAATTTTGTTAACCGGTTTAAAACGAATAAAGATTGCACTGTCCAGAATTATGGAAGACTTCCATATTTGAAATATGGAAACATCATTCACAGAATTCTCTGTGGATATAAAAAGTGAGAAATGAAGAGGGAGAAGATGCTCGAGAATGGAGAGAACGGAGAAGCTGATACTCTGCAATATCGAAGAGAGAGAGGAAGAAGACTGAAGCCGGGAGTTTTTCAGAAAGGATGAGACTTGTTGTGCCCGAGCATTCAAGGAGTTGAAGAAGAATCAGATTGTTGAAGATCTGAAGAGACTGAACAAGACCAGCAAACCTGATCGTGATCATCGACTGTCGAAGTTCTTGAAGAAGTGAGCACACGCTGAACAATTGATCAAGGAGGCTTAAAGAGGAAGATCAGTTTCAAGTGGTGTTGAAGCAACCAGGAGCAAAAGGAGATCTTTCTTGTTTGGTTCGAACTTTTGTAGTAGACAGCAGGAAGCTGTAGTTTTCCAATGAGACTCCGGAACAGGAGCATAGTGCGACTCTATGCTGATAGGATTGGGAAGATCCCTGGTGCAACCACTCAGGTTAATAGTGGAGAATCCGTAATTGGACACCGTGCATGGCATAAATTTAGAAATATAAGATGTGGAAAGATGGTATGCTTGGTAAGAGATAAGGGCGTCAACATATTCAACTTAAATTCAACAAAAAAAAGAACATTTAAAAAACAAATTAATTGGCACAATATATGAAATGGAGTTAGCATTACAAGCATGTGAGTCATGGTTATGAGTGGAAGGGCTTACCTCAACAGCATGTGATAATCATCATATCCTGATGATAGCATATTCTCTGCAGTCAGGATGTGTCGAAATGTGTCCACTAATTGCAGCTCCTCAACATCCCTAACATCCTCAATAGAAACAGAAATGCAACGATCATTGCTTCGCCTCCGTTTTTTCTTAAGCGAGTGCCTAAATTTACTGGATGCGTTTATTGCTTTCTTCTTCAAGCTCCCAATTCTCGTCCTCTTTTCATCCTCAGAGCACTCAAAATCGGACTTCCGCTCCCTTTTTTCATCATGACCAGTGAAGCCCTCAAAGCCTACAGAACAGCATAGAGTTTTTTTTTCCAATTACAAAACTAACCATGGCTGCAACAGTACTAAACAAGCAGTTATTCTATCATCACTTGCTCAAAATGGTCATCTTTAATCATCATTCTAATGTATTCATAATAATAGAACACACAAAATAAGTATAGTCATTTGGCCTTGATAAAAATAACCATGCAGATGTCAATGCGGTGCAAATTACAATGAGCGATTAATTGAAACTCTCTCAGATCATACAGGGTGATGATGGTGATCACTATAGTGAATGTCAAGATGCAGGAAACAACAATATGGGAAAACATGAAGTTCTAGATAATCGGAAAGTGCAGTCATGTTCTATGGAAGTAAAACCAAATTAAATGTATATACTAAGCATCAAAATTCATGTCACATGAAACAAGTGGAATGATCTGGAAATGGGTATACAATAGGAAACACGGATCCAGGAAAAAAAAACAGTCACTGTGCAAGTGAGTTAAAAGTGGCTTTCAGTGGAAGAACTAATAGGAAAGAATGCTTGGTCAAAATGGTGACATTGAAATCACAAAAGGTAGCGGGAAACGGCCAAAGACAAAGATATATGCAGAAAAAAATGCCGGCGAAGAAATCAATCAACAACTTTGCAAATAAATGAAAGTTGGTAACCAAGACGTGGGCCCGTTGACCATGATCTTGGTGTCAATCATTTTATGAAATTAATGACACCCAATTATTGTGTCAACTTAATGACACCTTATAAAGGGGCCTAAATCTTTGACCGAGAATTTTGACATTACAGAAATTTATTATTGTTAAATTTCCTCTATAAATAAGATCTTTCCTTATTGTAATTGCAGTCAATTGATTTTGATAGAATAAAAGAGATTGTCAGTGTGCTCTATTTTTTCCCTCTATTTTCTTCTCTTCTCCCATTGTGCAAATATTTTTTTTTTAAAGCAAAACCAACATTTGGTATTAGAGCCTAGGTTGAATGCTCAAATACCTACAGTTTAAAGAGATGGCAATTAATACGCAGCAAGCAACGAAGTAGGTTGTACTGTCATTGCATTACTAGATGCTTGCATCCACAAATTATTCCATTTGAGCGATCAAGATGGAAGCAAACATGGAGGCGTGTCTGGTAAGCCATCGAGCCCGCTACCGGAGTGGTGGGGGAACCAAGGAATGACAAGGCGGCACAGGCATGCATTTTCCAAGCCGTACCCAAGGATGTTCTGCGGCAAATTGCCAACAAAAAGATGGCGAAGGGGGTGTGGGACAGTCTCAAAACCCAATATCTTGGCATTGATCGGGTGAAAAAGGCAAGAGCACAGACACTGAAGAGCGAGTTCGAAGCTCTCAAGATGAAGGAGACCGAGTCCATTGATGAGTTTGTCAAAAAGATTAGTGGATTGAAAAACAAATTTAGTGAATTCAGAACCGCCGTGGCGGATGGCACACTCGTCAAGAAATTGTTTGATTTTGTTCCTGACAAGTACTTGCTGGTTGTGACCTCACTCAAGCAACTCTTCGGCATGGATACCATGTCGTTTGAACAAGCGATCGGTCGGTTGAAGGTGTATGAGGAGCTCATACACAAAGTTGATGCCCATGGCAACCAACTTTTTCTCACTCATACAGAGTGGGTTGCGCGCGCACAAAAAGATAGTGGGAAGTCATCAAAGTGCGACACTGACAACCCCGGCTAGCGTGGCTGGGGAAGAGGGCATGGCATGTGGCGCGGTCGTGGCAAGGGAGGTCATGGCGATACTAACATGTTATGCAAGGAGGATATTAGCGGTAGCAGTAGCATCTGCCGAAACAAGAGTCGCATAAAATGTTTCAACTGTAACAAAATGGGGCATTATGCCTCTGAGTGTTGAAACAAGCGGTGTGAATAGGAGGCTAATTTCACATGCTCCTATGATGAAGAACCAGTGCTAATATTGACAGACTCTTAGGAGGAGACGAAAAGTGGGCAGAAACAACAAGGTGTCATGCTACTAAATGAAGAAAAGGTGGTGCCCGAATTACATGGTGTGGAGGAGGAGCAAGTTAACACCGATGTCTGACATCTAGACAACAAAGCCAACAACCACATGAAGGGCCACCGAGCGAAGTTCTGGAAACTAGACGAGAGCTTCATTGGTATGGTGAATTTTGGTGATGGCTCCACTGTGCATATAATGGGCAAAGGGTTCATCTTGTTCCAATGCAAGAATGGCAACCAACGCATTCTCTCAGAGGTTACATTACATACTCAGGCTTTGTAATAATATTATAAGTCTTGGACAGCTAACAGAGGATGGGAACGAGGTGGCAATGGTCGGTGATCCCATGAAGATATATGACAAAAGCTGTTGGTTTGGTGTTGCCCGATCCGGTTGGGCCGAATGCTTGTGGCCCGCAACTTTCGCGGGTCGAGCTTCACTGTAGCGACGCGGACCACTTTTTCGAATAGTGATCGTCTTCTCCATTTGTTTTATAGCCCATTTCGGGCTAGGGTTTTGTTGTTGGAAATCCTCTGTAATTTCTGTGCTCCCGAATCATAGTGAAAATCTGCCTCTCCCGTGGACGTAGGGATTTTTCCCGAACCACGTAAATCGTCGTGTTCTTTGTTGCTTTTCTTTCTTTCGTTTTCTCGTTTTCTGTCGTTCTGTCTCTCGGTGATTCCGCAACAAAAGCAACATCATACTTTTGATGATAGCGAGACGTTCACCAAGCCGGTTTTACAAGATCCGGCTGAAAATTTGCAAGGCAACATGTCAGATGGCGAGCCTAGACGACTCGGCATGGCTTTGGCGCATGAGGCTCAGCCATGACAATTTCCATGCTTTGAAGTTGATAGGTGAGAAGTGGATTGTTAACGGACTCTCGGTTATTATACACCCGAAAAGCAATGTGAAGGATGTTTGATCGTCAATCAAACCAGAAGTCCATTTCCAACCAAATCAAACATCAAAGCGGAAAACCCTTTGGAGCTGTTGCACGTTGATATGTGTGGACCCATCACTCCATGCACTCTTTTTGGTAACAACTATTTTCTTCTAATTGTTGATGATTGCATCCGCTGGATGTGGGTCTACATCATAAAGGAAAAGAGTCAAGTCTGCTTTGTGTTTAAGAAATTCAAACTTCTAGTGGAGAGTTCATCCAGGCACAAGGTGAGGACACTTAATGCTTTATAAACCTTGAGTGAATCAGTTTATGCTTCCATGAGCATTCATATGTTGAACAACTTCAACACTTGATTACTCAAGAATAAGTATTTCTCTAACACATAGAATATTTTTTGTACTTTAAGAGTTTTAAAAGTTACCAATCTAGCTTAAGAACTTTTCTCAAGTTACCAGTCTTAAGAGTAGTTTACATTAAGCTTCTCCTTTCAATGATTAATTTCAAGTACAAGTTTAAGGATGATGTCGTTTATCTATAACAAAATCTTTTATCAGATGATTATCATGCTTTATAAAACATAAAATGACTTATATTAAATGGGCTCCCACTAAATGATAACCACTTAAATATTCATCATCCTCATTAGTGGGCCAAAATCCATATTTCACCATGACTTACACTGGTTTGTTCAGGTAAATAAGTCACGATTATTTAGGTAGGGCGTTATCCCAATCACAAAAGTTATGACTCTTGGATAATTGAGTGAATAACTCTTTATCCAATCCATCATATGAATAAACTCAACTTCATTCCTCTGAAATTTCAACCATTGGGCTTCCCGGCTAGTGTAACCCAAAACAAACGCCAAGAATAAGCTAACAAAAAATAATCAAGGGGTACTTGATAGGAACTTGCGGAGGGGTCTTGGGAAGCTGGGGGCAGGTGCTACGTAAGGGTGGTCAAGGGAAAGGGGTTGATAAACTGCCAAGGGGGCGGCGTTGTAAATTCTGTAAGAGGTTGTTGGGGCTAGTAGGAGTTGGTTGGGGCTATTGGATGGGAATAATAAATAGGGGTAGGAGTGGGGAGTTGGGGAGGTATGTATTTGGCTAAAGGTTGCTTGGCGGTTCGGAGGGTTGGGCCTCAGTCTTGGGAGCGGCGTCTACCAGGGAGCTCATCTTCTTTCTCTTCTATAATTTCTTCTTCTTCTTTCATTCCTTCATTCTCCTTCTATCGCTGCTCTACTATAATTCTTGTATGCACAACTGCTAGAATTAATGGAATCCTTTTCTATTACTCTCTCATATTTGGACAACTATCAATTGGTGCTCTCATTGAGAGGGATTTTTAGAGAGAGAAGAAATAACCTATTTCTTGAACAGTCCGACTTACAGCGGCAACACAACAAGAACAGGAAGGGAAAAAAACAACGGTTGAACGCGACACGGCTGAGAACGTACCAGATGCGAAGTGGAACGCAACGATGGCAACTGAATCTCTGAGGTGGAAAACGATTCATTCTTGGTCGGACGACATGAGTTTAGTTGTGATTCACGATCGCTCAAGAAAATGCGTACGCAGAAGCGCGTACAGTGTTGGACGAATGCTGGGGGAGGCACTAAACATAAACATGATCAAAGGCGCCAAACTAGCTAGTAGTCAGAAGGAAGAAATTCTTGTCCGAGCACAGCTAAAGCAGACGAGTAACGGAGAAGGATGTTAATCGGTCGGTTCTAGATCAGCAAGTTTTTGACGCAGTAGATCGTTCTTGATGAACATTCCCAAAAACATTTATTAATTAATTATAAACCTTTGATAATTAATTAATTAATAAACATTCCCAAAATACATTTTATTATAACTTATAAACAATTTTTAAATTATAATCAAACTTAACAAAAATTAAAATATTGAAATTTGCTATTTACCCCTACGCAAGAAACCCATTTTTGGATAAAGGTGACCATGTTTACCTTTACGCAAATGAAATTTTGCATATTGCGTAAAAGTAAACCCGAGTGACCTTTATGCAGCCTCTTTCACATAAGGGTAGCATGGGAGTAACCTCCTGATTAAAGGTAATACATAAACTACCTTTACGTAGGTCATCACATAATAGTATAAACAATTACCTCTGCGTACACCCTCAGTGTGTAAAGGTATAATATGATGACCTTGACGCAGAACCTTCTGCGTGAAGGTAAACGGGCATTACCTTTACATAGACCCATCTACGTAAAGGTAATATGCCCTGACCTTTACGTAAACCCTTCTACGTAAAGGTAAAAAAGCAATCACATTTACGTATAACTTTTCTACGTAAAGGTAGTCAGGGATGACCCTTACGTAGACCGCTCTACGTAAGGGTAAAATGCAATGACCTTTATGCAGAACACTTTTGCGTGAAGGTAATTCATTGTCTAGAAATCAAAAACGTTGCTTTGTTCTTCACAATTTCTTCATTTCAAGCAATATTTCACAAATCTAAAGCATAGGATTGTTCTGATACCACTAAAGGGATTCGTTAGGTCTAATAACAATTATTAGAACATGCATAAGCGATTTTATCCCTTGCCCAAGATCACTCATTCATAGAAAAATGAAACTGCGTATAATACTGAAATGAAGAACACTGTAAATCATGTGTACTGTACACCGAAGAGCATTTGCAGCATCTTGATCATCATCGTATGGGATTGAGAGAGATCGCTAAGGGCAGCCAAAAGGCATCCCCTTCTGTGGTGTATCCACAGGTTGAGCATGAATCATTCAACGTTCGGATGAGATTCCTCCTATCATAGTGTGCTAACAACTCATATGCGAGGATAGAAGAAGAGAGAGCTTCGAGTACCAAGGAGTTTCGGCCAAGCATGAGGAACTCGCCCACCTCCTACTGCCATCGCATGGTAGATATATGGCATGGTAGATATATATAGACTGTTGAAGACACTCTTTGACTGAAACTGCATTTACTCATGTGTTTATAACGCATGAGTAAATACCACTGTCTGTACATGCATTCATCGCAGGAATGTTTCTCCTCCAAACATTTCATCATATGAAACGGCATAATAAATGATAGCTTATGTAGATGATTGATTGAAGTCATAGGTAGCGTGAAACGATATACCCATAATGCATGCAAATCATAATTTGCATGCAAAACAATACAGCTTACATATATCATAGACATATAAGGCTCTAGGGAATATCTCCTTCAGATTCACACAAAAGTTTTCGAGAGAGACGATTGATGTTGTTCTAAAGAGAGAGAGCTTGTGTCGGAGCAGGTCGACCGGAGATGGAGGGGTTGTCCACCGCCAGATTCGTCATTGCCCTCATCGTTGGAGATTGAAGCTTGCCTTGGCGTTGCATTCCGATGGAGATAGCTGCTGATTGCGAGGTGCCCTTGCTCGCCCGGTGTCGTCACTACTGGAGCTACCCAAAGATCCCACTTCTGATAGTCGGTTGGTAAATCCGGTTGGGTGTAGGATTTTTATTCTTATTGCTACTTTGAGATTTCCATGTTTACGGGGTTGTCTTCTTGATGGCTCACGTGTATGTTCCCTCATTTTTCTTGTATGTTTGTTTGAGCATTAATAAAAAATAGGAATAGGGTGGTGTTCTTGTCAGTTGAGTATGACCAAAGTGGTATGAACCACATTAAATCTTTGTGTCCACTGTTTCTTTCTTTCATCGCTCATTTTTGGTTGCTCAATTCTCGTTGTTGGTTTATCCTTCGTTTCTTGGCCTCTTTACGAACCGGAATCTTGTCATCGTTATGTGATCTTCAGATTTTTAAGGGCATACCTATTAGGTACTTAGCTATCAGTAGTTCGTACTGGACAAAGATCGTAGAAGAAACAATTGTTTTCTATTGAATTTTAACAGAATCGTTACAAGAAAAGGAAGGAAAGAACAATCTCACAGCTTGAGTTCTTCAAGGAGAGCCCTCCTCCTTGGCCGACTCCTATAACGATCAGCTGGAGCAAGTCCACAGCTCCTGTCCAACTGTTCCACAATGCAGTTCCAACTTCCATGAAAAAATGTAATGTCCCTCAACCGAACCACTCAAACTCTTATTTAAAGCTTCCAAACGGTTCAGTAAAAATAACCGGCTCAAACTGAATTAACTGGATGAACAGACAACCCCCTTCCGCGTCAGTTATAATTGTGTACAATAGGAGGTTGTGTCCTAACAATACCACCCTCCCCAATTTGCACCTTATCCTCCAGGTGGCAGGAAGGAAACTGTTGTTGAATAAACTGAGCATCTTCCCAAGTAGATTCTTCAGTAGACACCCCTTTCCATTTAACAAGCCAGTGGCTGGAAGTACCAGAGTCATCCCGGCGGACATCAAGAATTTTTTCTGGTTCTATTACCAAACCAACATCACTGGACAGACCTGTAGGAAGGTCGATAGATTCTGGACAATCCTCTTCTGCCCGTTTTAATTATGAAACGTGGAAAACGGGATGAAAACGAGATGTAGGAGGTGAAGAAATTTTATAAGCAACAGGTCCTAAACGTTCCAAAATCCGAAAAGGCCCATAATACCGAGCAACAAGTTTGGGGTTGAGTTTCTTAGATTTCGGAGTTTGTATGTTAGGCCGGAGCTTAACAAAAACTAACTGCCCAATGTCAAACGGCGCATCCTGTCGATCTCGATTTGAAAACTTTTCCATGACCTGTTAAGCTCTAAAAAGGTTGTGTCGCCAAGCTGTCCAACAGTTCATCATGGTCAAGAAGAGAAGATTCTACCGAAGCCACTTGAGTTTCCCCACGCACATGGCGTAAGGGGGTTTGAGGTCGACGGCCATAGACCACCTCAAAGGGAGACATTTTAGTAGAAGAATGAATAGCAATGTTGTAACAAAATTCTACCCAAGGAACATACCGAGCCCATTAAAGAGGTCGTGTGGAAGCAAAACAACATAAATATGTCTCCAAAATTCGATTCACAACTTCCGTTTGGCCGTTGGATGATAAGAGGAACTTAGCCGAAGTGTAGTGCCCACCAACCAGAATAATTCCTTCCAGAAATTACAAAGAAATATTGGATCCCGGTCACTTAAAATGGAGTTGGGAATCCCATGTAAGCGGACAACCTCCTTGACAAAAACTTCAGCAACTATCTTGGCTGAAAATGGGTGATGTAACAATACAAAATGTGCGTACTTAGATAATAGATCCACAATTACCAAAAGGCCATCATAACCAAGGGATTTGGGCAGTCCAGAAATAAAATCCATTGAAACATCATCCCAAACTAACGTAGGAACTGGAAGAGGCTGCAAGAGTCCAGCCGAAGACATGGCTTGATATTTCTGCTGCTGACAAATATCACATTCACGGACAAATTTCAGAAATGAACGAGTCATACCATTCCAGAATAAACCAGCCGCAAGCCGTTTCTAAGTTTTATAAAAACCAACATGATCACCCACAACAGAAGAATGATAATAATGCAAAAATTTCAGAAGTAAAACAGAATGGACGGAAAGCACCAATCTGTTTTTATAAAAAAGCAAGTCATCACGAAACTGGAACCAGGATAGGAATTATCCTGCTGCTGAACAACATGAATAATATTAAGAAGTGTCGGATATTAAAGTATTTTATTTTTAACCGTAACAAGTACCAGCCAAAAGGGTTCAGAAATTGCTGAACAAAGCAACTGAGGTTCAGCAGCTGCTGAAAATTCTCCTTCAGCCAGTCTGGACAAGGAATCAGCTGCTTGATTAGTTTTTCCAGGAATATAAATCACCTCAAAGTCAAGTCCCAACAACTTTGCTTGCCAACATTGCTGATTGATGGTAGGAATCCGCTGAGTTAACAGATGTTTGAGGGCTTTGTGATACAAAATGTTTGTCCAACAAATAGTGTTTCCAATGGTTGACAGTCAAAACCAAAGCCATAATTTCTTTCTCATAAATCGATTTAGAAAGAGTAACTGTAGCAAATGCTTTACTAAAATACGCCGCCGGCTGATCAGCCTGCATCAACATCGCACCAACCCCCTGGGAAGTATCACACTCAATAACAAAAGGCTGCTGAAAATCTGGTAGTACCAAAACTGGAGCAGAAATGAGACAGGTTTTTAGTGTATTAAAAGCTGCAGTGGCAGCTGTGGTCCAGTGAAAACCTCCTGCTTTGGTTAGATCAGTCAAAGGTTTTGCTAGCTTTCCATAATCCCGAATAAATTTTCTGTAGTGACCCATAAGTCCCAAAAACCCTCGGACTCCTGTAACATTGGTCAGCGGGGGCCATTGTTGGACACATTCAACCTTTTCGGGGTCCACGTAAACTCCATCCCCAAAAACAATATGCCCCAAGTACTCCACCGAAGTTTGACCAAAAAAACATTTCTTCTTATTCGCATGAAGGGAATGGTTCTTCAAGATTTGAAATACCAATGTCAGATGATGAACATGTGTTGTCCAATCCCTACTATAAACAAGAATGTCATCAAAGAAAACTAACACAAATTTGCGTAACATAGTTCTGAAAATTTTGTTCATCGTAGACTGAAAAATGGTTGGCATGTTCATTAAACCGAAGGGCATGACAAGATACTCATAATGTCCCTCATGAGTCTTGAAGGCTGTTTTACACACATCTTCCGCCTTCATCCGGATTTGATGGAAACCGGACGTCAAGTCCAATTTAGTAAAATGTTATGCCTCGTGTAATTCATCCAACAACACATCAATTACAGGTATCCGAAACCTGTCCGGAACGGTGAGTTTGTTCAATGTCCGGTAATCGACACACAAACGCGACCTGCCATCTTTTTTTTTAACTAATATAATGGGACTTGCATAAGGACTATTGCTGAATCTGAATATCCCCTTAGCTAACATGGTTATCAACTATGCTTCAACCTCATCCTTAAGGTGGTGGGTCAACTTATATGATCGAATATTAACTGGAGAAGTTTCGTGTACAAGGGTGATAGCATGGCCAGTAATACGGCTAAGAGGAACCCCTTGAGGATCATCAAACAGTGAACGAAAATTTGAAAGCAAAAAATCTAACTGATGTCTGTCAACCTCTGTATCCACTGACGATGAAACAGAGTGATTTGTTAGCTCAGTTGTCCACAACCATCTTTTGGAATAGGCAGGGGGCTTAAGCAGCATCTGACATGCGCCAGGTGGCCTGTCCAGCAGGCAGGTAGACCCCTGTAATTTAACCGGTTGTCCGTCCCACTCAAATTCCATAGTTTTGTGGTGCCAATTAGTCAAAAGTGTTCCCAATGTTTTAAGTCATTGCATTCCCAAAACTATATCAGGATCACCTGTGTCAAAAATAAAAGCAGCAACATCAAAAGTGAAATGAACCAAGTCAACTTGGAGGTGACTGCATTTTCCCTGCGAAAGAACTTTCCTGCCATCTCCTAACTTAATACCAAACGGTGTAGTAGGGGTTACCTCCAACCCAGTCATTTGAATAAGAGTTTTGGTCACAAAATTATGACTAGCCCCACTGTCAACCACCAGTATAACAGCAGGAACTCCGAAAACAGAACCATCTAATGTTAGAGAATCTGCCCGCTGAGCACCCAAATTTCTAAAATTCAACTAATTCTTGTACCTGAGAATCAGTTAAACCAGAAGTGTCAAAAGGTTGTGATGCAGAATCCACTGTCCCCCCTTCGGCATCCGGCACTTCAATGTCCCAAATCATCAAACGCAAATTTTTATCGGGACAGCAGTGCAAGGGAGTGTAAGGCTGGCCGCAACGAACACAATCCCTTCTGTTTCCGGTCGTCGCACTCTTGTCTGTTGAGGCTTCAAATACCCTTCCAACGGTCATCACCAGCAAGTCGGCGAAGATCGGTGCTCTTATAATTTTTGTCTGCAACAGAATTATTTGAAGGATAACCAGACGAGACAACCTCTGCCCCGCGCGGAAATGGAGGACGGATCGGCTTCTCACTGGAAAGTCGCAGGACGCCCTCGCCCAACAGCTCCTCGATTTTCGTAGCCAGAGTCAACATACGGGATTTACTAACTGGTTCATGAGTAGAGACCCTGTTCTCGGTCTCCTTTCGTAAACCTCCAAGAAAAAGGCTTATAAACCAAGACTCTTGAAAATCTGGAATCCTCAAAGCCACTTGTTCGAAATTTTCAATATATTCAGCTACAGTTCCAGTCTGAGAAAGTGTTTTAAGGTATCGCAAAGGATCATCGTCAATCGGTTTACCGCATCGCTCCATAAGTGCCAACTTAAATTGGTCCCAATGTAAGTCCAGGTTAGCAGATTACCAAGAGAGGAAATATAAAGCGGAACCACCCATGCAGAGTTGTGTCATAGGCAACTTCATATGTTCCGACGTCTGGACGAGGCGGAAGTACGTTTCCGTTTTGGTCAACCAACCGAATGGATCTTCGCCATTAAAATGCAACATTTCCAAACGATTCGACCAATTATGTAGGTCGAATTCCGTTTTTGGTCCAGTCGGCGAAAATGCGGCATCGTGATGAACTCCAAACGTTCGACGTCCAATACCACTGCCGGCAGGAAAAGAAGCTTCGACTGAACATTGTTTTCTGGTGTCGGCTGTACGGTTTAGTTGTTGCGTCAAACTTTTAAACCAATCAATCGTCTGTTCTTCCAAATCCCATAGGCGCAGTGTAAGACATTCCTCGGCCTGCTGTGCGTCTGCTCAAGGACAAATCGTTGGTTTCCTGTTTGTCCAAGAATGAGCTGGTCTAAACTGTTCCGCAATGCAGTTAACTCCTGACCACGCGACTGATATTTGTCATTCAATTTCTGCAAAACCTCTTGCAACACTGTTTCGAGATGAACTATGCGATCTTCCATTCTAGTTGGCATTTAATCAAGACGAACGGAAAAAAAATGTGCGAACCAGTAGAAAGTTGCAGAAATTGCAAAACTCAATGAAAGCATCAAATATTAGGTAATTAACTATCAATAGTTCATACTGGACAAAGATCGTAGAAGAAACAATTGTTTTCTATTGAATTTTAACAGAATCGTTACAAGAAAAGGAAAGAACAGCCTCACAGCTTGAGTTCTTCAAGGAGAGTCCTCCTCCTTGGGCGACTCCTATAACGATCGGCTGGAGCTTGTCCACAGCTCCAGTCCAATTGTTCCACAGCGCAGTTCCAGCCTCCAGAAAATAAATGTACTGTCCCTCAACAGAACCACTCAAACTCTTATTTAAAGCTTCCAAATGGTTCAACAAAAATAACCGGCTCAAACTGAATTAACCGGCTGAACAGACAACCCCCTGCCACATCTGTTATAAGTGTGTACAATGCCTTAACATTAATGACACTCAATTGTTGTGTCCACTTAATGAAGCCTAATGAGAGGGTCAAAATCTGTGACTGGGAATTTTGACTTGACCCAGATTTATTATTGTTTTATTTCCTCTATAAATTACATCTTTCCTCGTTGTAATCGTAGCCAATTGATTTTGATCGAATAAAAGAGATCGTCGGTGTGCTCTATTTTTTTCCTCGCACTATTTTCTTCTTGTGCATATCTTTTTTTTAAATCAAAACTACCAATAAACACTTCAATTATCGCACAAACCACGGCCCTTACATGAACCCACACATATCAAGAATAAAGATCCTGGCTTACGGTGCAGTTTTAAACCCTCGAGATCGTGAAGAGCTTCAATCAATGAAAGAAGGAAACTCAAATTAAGAAAGAAAAAAAAAACAGATTGGAGGGGGTGGGGGGCAAGAAAACGAACTCACAGGGTCTCGCGAATCGGTCGAGTGGCCCCGACATCAATACAATCTCAGATCAAGATCCAAGGCCGGATCAACCACGGCCAAAATAAGAAAATTGTGCCGCAAGAAGAATCGGATGCCGCTGTGGATCCAACGGAAACTCTCGTCGGGACTCCGATTTCCAGGAACGTGATCCGTCGCGTATAATATGAGTGGGGAAAGGCGAACAGGCTCGCTCGTTCGGAACCTCTGGTCTGTGGTGGAAGGAGAGCCGCGACCTCTTCAGCTGAGATGAGAAGGATAGGTAGGAGGAGGAACACCCGTTACGGAAAGGAATCGTTTTGGCTTACGTTGCAGAGGAAGCGCGGAATGACGGCAGGCGTGAACGCTGGGAAAGGAACCCGCCGAGTGTCGGCAGCGATTAAACCGTTATCCTCCAAAACCGTTAATAACGATTTTAGACGGCAAATGTGGGAGTGGGCAAAAAAAAAAATCCTCCAAAAAATCTATCACCACACCCATGCATGTATATGACCCTAATAATTTTTTATATTTTATTTTCAAGTCAAATATGATATCATGTCACCATTTTGATGATTATATGTAAATTTATTTCAAATCATCAATCAATCATTATAAAATACAAATGATCTATATCTAGAATGTTAGTATAAAAAATCATTTAATTTGCAATTACCAAAGCTCAAATTAATGACTTATAAATTTTCTAATCTAAATCGAACTACTATTAAATGGTATGGTTTTTATGTATAAAAATCGTACTGCAATTTGAGGTTTGGTTTGGTTTTTAGTCAAACCCAAACCAAACCAATATGTGTCCACCTCTAAAATATATTGTTTTCTTTTATTAATGTTGTTATCATTGATAATGGAACCAAAAGGCTTTGCATATCTTGAGTACTCAATGTTTTGCAACCACAGGTTGCTTAGGTTGGATTTGATGTCAAGGTGTTTGATTGGGTCGGAAGACTCGTAAAGTGATTTGAGGAAGATTGAAGTTGAAATGTGAAGGTCGTGTTGCATTCTGGAATTAGTAGGCATAAACAACAACCCAAGGAAGAGGATCTCGTTGTAATTGACATGAGAGATTTGAAAAAACACAGTCCTGAAATTTCCATAAGAATGTTTTCCAGATTCTTAAGAGTCGTTTTTATATTTAGAGTTTAAAGTTACACTACGCCGCAAGACCACGAACCATTCCACAATGGTGAATGAAGTTAAAAAAATAAGTCAACTCTAAACCCAAAATCCACTTGAGTAGCCATTTGCCGTGGAGAAAGTCGATCAAGCTCAAAGGCTGCCCCAGCCAAGGCAGCGGAGGAGGAGCATAGTGCCCAGCGTGGGTCAATGTTGGGTGGAAGACAAAACCACAACGCAAGACATCACTGTGTAGTAGATTGTTGATGCGGGGCGACACCAGCGAGGGTGTCAGAGTACAGGGTGATACCACGACGAGGAAGCAATGGAGTATAATGCATACTAATTAGTAAAGAGGTCCCCTTTGAAGTGCAAGTTCAATGTGGGTTTCAACATATTTGGGCTATGCCGCATCATTTCACTTATGACGTGAAGGGTGTGAATTTGGCAGTGTGAAAGATTTGAGATATTCTGAGTCTACAAAACTCCACACTGTGGAGCAGTAGACCACATCGTAGACAATATGGAGATGGAGACTTCCATGCCAAAGGAGGAGCTTACACCATGGAGGGTTTGTTTTTTGGCAGAACGATAGTTAGAGTTTTTATCTAGCCTACAGGTCTCTGCACTGTGAAGACTTGTTACACGCTATAGGCTACATGGCAGTTGAATTTGGTTAAAGAGAAATTGACTCATCACACCGCAAAGAGGTATGTTGCATCATGGTATATGGTTTCTTCAAAACACAAAACAAGAATAATGGTGTGACAATCATTTGGAGGCTTGGTGGTTAGTCAAACATTTCAAACTACCAAATTTGAATTCAAGGGTTAAGATCTGATGGAGGAAGATCAAAAGGCTAGAATTAAATCTAAGGAAGTAGGAAGTTTATTGTTGTTTGAATTTAAAATTTGAAATTCAATAATTCTCTGAATATAGAGAAAGTTGTTGTTGTGCATAAGAAGGTTATCACACATGCTAAAATATTAGAGGAACCTCTTGAATATTTGGAATCAGAGGCATGAGAGGGAGATTTTACTGAATATCAAGAATTATTTGAGAAGTGTGATTAATGTTGAACCACTAATTTGTTTTTATGATCACAATCAGTACATGTATTTCCAACCTGTCTTGTTTAAGTGAAAAATAAAAGATTGTTGGGGTTTGAAAGGATTCTGGTTTTTACACCGAGTCTGGAAATAAAGAAACCATGACACAATGCTTTGCACTATGTTGTAGAATGCTGTAGAACATAGACCATGTTGCAATGATAAGGAACATGTCGCAGTACAGCTCAGTCCAACTTCCTCTCTGAGCATCATAATGAGGATTATGGAATTCACACCGCAGTCAAACTTCAGATCCTATAAACCTGGGCAAGGTCATGTCACAGGTGAATAACTACGTCGCAGTTCTTCTTTGCTAGTGTCATCCATGGCGCATCTAAAGGGCCACGCCATAATTATCTTGAAATCGGAAGAACCTCCCAAAGTGATCCTACAAGACTCCACGTCGCAACCCAAAACCCAACATTGTAAAGATCACGTCCATGACACATTAAACCTTTTATGCTGCAAGTGGCTGCGATCCAGAATTTTTCGAGGAGCACTAAATGTTGGCCAAAAAGTCTCAACTCAACTCATTAAATCCCCGGCTCGATCTAAGTCTTCTTCAACACTCATGAAGGCTATAAATATACCCCTTAGAGAGCCTGACAATATTCCCTCTCCATAACAAACCGAACTTTTATAAATGAAATTCCTTTTTTAAATGATTAAATGCCTTATTATGAAATGAAATTATAGAAAACACATGAACCAATTTGGTTATTTTAGACCGTTATAAGTTATTTCTTATCAGATTTAAAAGACTATTAGACACCATAACCATTGATAATATAGTCGTTATATAGTAACCATATGATTAGTATATATATAGGGTTATGATAAATCCATTTGACACAAACAAAATAAGCGATGACCTTGACCAGTATGATCATTCCTTATGAAGCCCATTTATCAAAGCTTTCAAAGGAGATGACATCATTGGGATTTGACCCTGACCAAGCCTAAGATGAGTTTCAACAACTAAAGTGTAACGTCCCAAACAGTTATAAATAAAATTTCTCTTGTGATTAAATTAAATGTCTTATTATGTAATATGGTTATAGAAAACACATGGACTTCTTTGGTTTTATTATATCCCATCGGATTTAAATGAATGTTAAGCATCTTTACCATTGATAAAATATTATGTGAACAATGATCACGTGATTAGTATAAATATAGGGTTTTAACAAATCTAATTAACACAGAAAAAAGAAGTGATGACCTCAACCAGTAGGATCATACCATATGAAGCTCATTTACCAGAGTTTTCGAGGGAGATAACATATCTGGGATTTGCCCTTGACCAAGCCCAAGGTGAAATCCAACAACTTAAGCATGAACACAACTGTTTATGGGAGAAGTTCAAGCTCATCGAGATCACGAGTCAAACCATGTACGTCGAACCACCCCATGAAAGTCTCACTGGCATGCACCTTACTCTTAGGGAATTTACTGGTGTACTAAAGGGATATGTATCAAGATCCTAGCAATATGAGTATATATATTATTTTGTATAGAATAATGAATATATTTTCACCCTATTATTGTTACTTTATAAATGTTTTTTTTATTTTGATATAATAAAACACAAATATTATTTTTAGTTAATATTCAAATTCAATTAAGGAATTTATTTTAATGAATTAATTGATTTTTGAAATAAATATTATTTTAATAAAATATTATTATTAAATAATGTTTATCAAATATAAATGATCATATAATTTTTATGAATTCAAATGTAATTTTTATAATGGTTCAAAAATTGTTATCATCAAAAAGCCCAGCATTTCTCAATAAATATCGATTCTTATTTTAAAAGTGAAAATACATATATTTATAAAATTATTTATATAAAATTAATATTATTTTTGGAATTAGAAAATAAAAATTATTCAATGGTGATTTTTTCATATTTTTTCGAGACAATCGAATTTTCGGGTAAAAATTAAATACAGTATAAATATACGGTGTGTATTATGATATCACAATAACCCAAAAGTGATGTAATAAATATTATAAAGGGTATAAATGACCAAATATATGTTTTCCCTTTAAAATAATGTGATTTTATGTTAATTTTATTAATTTTATAAAGCCTTTGTGAATCCTCCAAAACCATTAATATATTTTAAGGTTTTAAAATCATTTATTTAAGAGTATGACTCACTTCCACATAAGCAAGGGTGTTATTTTATTAAGTTTGGACCTTGTACTTATAAAATAATTAAAACCACTCCCATTTGTTAGAAACCATGGTAATTTATGTGGTTTTGGTTGTTTTATTGTATAGAGTCCAAAACCTAAGTTAGAGAAATAATAAAGAATTATCCTCTCTTTTCCTATATAAAACCACCCAAGATCCCATTTCACTTCAATAAAAATCCTTGGAGCACATCCTTAATCTTCCCTCCCCTCTCTATAGTCCTTAAAAGGTGCCCTTAAGCTCTTAAGAAGCTCCTCCCAAGCATTTGGAGTCACGCACTCAAGTAAGGGATCCTCACCTTCTTTTCTTTATTCAATTTTATTTATTATATTATGAATTATTTTTTTCAATTACTAACGTTGGTATATGTATTTCCATGTCCCTATTACTAACCATTTCATCTCAAAATTATGAGAGACCCCTTTCACTCTCATCAACCCATTTTATGAATTTTTATGTGACGTTGTGATGCTGCCGAAATTTCACTGTATTTTTTTCATGACAAAACAATTGTGAAGTGGATACCATACACATTTAATATCAAGGGTGTTCACCTTTATACATTTATACTTCCTTGAATTGGTACTTACATGTATTTATTCCACACTACTTGATCATAGAATAAAATATGATGATGAATGAATCTATGTTGTATGATCTATGTGGCACACTTAAGCATGAGAATGAAATGAAAGTGATGGGTGTGCCTAGAATTATATAGCACTCCAATGCATTGGGTAATTTTTAGTCTCATGAGACATCATGTTGGGATAGGTAGTGAACTTGATTCCTTTACAAGACTTTTTCCATCATGATGTCTTGGAAGTCATCCCGCACCTATGTTTATGATGTAGTGTTTTAAGTTGTTTTCCATATTTCCTATGTTATGATTATCATGATATATCATGAATTATTATTCATGCTTATGATTCTCACACATTTTATTCTCCATTGGTATGCCTATTGTATAACATGTATTTTCTTATTTATGTTATTCCATGTTTATTCTCTTACTGGGCTTTATAGCTCACCCATTTCTTATGTATGTCCCAAGGTTATCCTGTGCAGTTTTAAAAGCCATGGAATTTTAGAAGCATGTTAAGAAAGTTTTCAATAATGTTGTTGTATCCCATGTTCAAGATGTTATGTTATGTACCTAATTCCCAAATACACTAGATTTCTCAATCTTCTGGGTTGTATTATGTGTACTTTTATGTAATAAATCATGAATTAATGTATAATAAAGAATATGATTGTTATAGTTGGTATTAAAGGAAAAGTTTCTTAAATTTTGGTAAGTATAGAGTAAGTAATTTATCAAGAAAATACATACTTGTTTGGATACTACAGGTGGATGTGGCTATGACACAAATGTAGATAGGGGTAAAAGCTGAAAACACCACATTGAGCTAGACTCGACTGGGAACTAGTGCACGACAACGAGCCTTATTGAACACCTGGTTTGATACTCCCGAGGGATATTCTTTGGTAAATTCACAAACTCATTATTAACCATTATTAATGGAACAAAAAATACCCATAAGAATATATGTCAGGACATAGATCATGGATAACATAAACTGAAGCCTAAAAATTCATAAGTTAAGGAAATAATTATAATTTATAATCTATCCATTTAATGTCATTGGATTCCCTTTTATGTGTTTAATAGTTTAAAGATACTCATCCCTAATTTTCCCATTATTCTAACCAATGGTTGGAAATAAGAGGAATCAGGTAAACAATCAATAAGATGGACAATGTGACAACTGCCCCAACGAGATTCCCAACCTGATGGGAGCAGGAATCAAAAAATTTGTGACGATACTCTCTCAGTTGACTCTAGTTTTGAATAGAAACCTAAATTAGGAGGATTTACCAAATCCTCCCAAGAAATAACAAGCTGCAATTGAGTCCTTTATATGACAAAGGCCTCCGGTTTTCAATGGATCATATGATCCCTTAATGGCAGAACAATAGATAAAATCCATTGAGAAGATCTTCTTCATCCTTCAATGTTATTAAAAAAGAAGGTTATACAGATTGTTTATCATATAGAGGGAGAAAATGATCAGAAGTGGACATTGATCAATAATATAAATCTTGAGGAAGATATCAAAGTGATTGGGTCGAAGCAATTTCGAAAAATGTTTTTTGATAAATATTTTTCTCACACTCTCTAAATTAAAATGGAAAGATATTTACTTCCCCTCAAGAAAAAAAAGTAAAAAATTTATTGGGGCATATGAGGAAAACTTCACAAGACTTTCATGATATGTCTTTAGATTTTTCGTTACCCCCAAATTCAAGGTTGACCACTTTTTTGGTGGGCTTAAACCCAGTCTACAAAAATCCCTAGCGATCCGTGTCTTTGATAACTCTGAGAAAATTGCCCGATGTAACCT
Source organism: Viscum album (assembly GCA_963277665.1). Classification (NCBI taxonomy): domain Eukaryota; kingdom Viridiplantae; phylum Streptophyta; class Magnoliopsida; order Santalales; family Viscaceae; genus Viscum; species Viscum album. The sequence continues at coordinate 1,132,912,315 of OY728156.1, forward strand.
AAAATTTGAAATGGAGATTGGAAAATCTTAAGGGTATCATGGGGATAAGAAGCTTAAAGTGGAGTTTAATTCTGGTGGTCTGATGGAGAAATCTAATGGTGCCAATAAATTTCAATATCACGCTTGTCAAAAGTGTAGAAAGAAGCATCTTGGGAATTTCCTAAGGGGGATAAGGAAAAGATTTAGGTGTGGGAAGGAAGGACACCTAGCTTGAGATTACTGATAGGAGAAACCCACTAATGCAATGGAGGAAAGGAATTCTCCATTCAACTCTCAGTTCATTTTTCATTAGTTCAACTACAAGGAACCAATGCACTTTGCAAATCAATGGAATAAGCCAAGGGTTTTCATAGAAAACCAACAACCTCCAAGGCAGCAAGGATGATCTTTTTCCATCACAACCACTGAGGTGGACCCCAAAAATAAAGCAGTGACAAGTATGCTGGTTATTCATTCAAGGATAACGAATATACTTTTTCATTCTGGTTCTACGCATTCCTTCATATCATGAAAGTTTAGTAGAACTATTCAAAGCCCACCACAAATCATGAAAGTGGAGTTATTAGTGAAAATGGAAAATAGGGAAATTATTGTATCTCGAGTATATAACTCCTCCCCTGTCACAATTTGTGGGATGAAATTCTCAGTGAACCTTATCATACTCCCTTTGGTGGAATTTGATGCAATTTTGGGCATAGATTGACTTTCCCTATATAGACCCAACATAAATTGCCACAAGAAGGAAATCACTCTCTGTATCATGAATCAACCTCTGATTCTGTAAAAGTGCAAGGAGGAGGATGAATCTTATTTAGAACCAACATCTCAAGCATGTATATTATTTCCCTACAAGAAATCATATCTCACTCAAATGATTGATTCTAAGGAAAGTATCATCCTCTAAGAAATACCCATTATGAGGAAATATGTTAATGAATTTATTGAGGAATTTCCCAGTCTTCCTCTTAGAAGAGAGGTTGAATTTTTAATCAATCTTATACCTAGGGTTTTAGCATTATCTAAGACCCCATATAGAATGGTTGTTATGGAACTTGAGGCACTAAAGAAATAACTACAGGAGAATCTGGATAAAAGGTTCATACGTCCAAGTGCTTAACCATGGGGTGCACCAATCCTCTTTGTTAAGAAGAAGGATGGGTCGATTCACCTTTACATTGATTATCAAAATCTCAATAATATCACGATAAAGAACAAGTATCTTATACCATGGATTGACGACTTGTTCGATCAGATACATGGAACATAATAGTTCTCTAAGGTGGATCTACAGTCAGGATATTACCAAGTTAGGGTGAAGAAGGAGAATATTCCCAAGACCGCTTTTCGTATGAGGTATGGGCACTATGAGTTCATAGTGGTGCCTTTCAGACTCACTAATATTCCAAAAATCTTTATGGAATTGATGAATAGAGTATTTATAAATTACCTTGACAAATTTGTGATAGTATTTATATATGATATTTTAATATACTCTTAAACCAAGGAGGATCATGAGGAGTATATGAGCACTATGCTGAATGTAACGACCCGAGTCTGGAGCCCCTCCACTGGTGCCCCGTACCCGGTTCTCCACATGAACTCAAGCGCATTTCCCCAAATGCCAGAGGCTACCGACTAGCAGCGAGGGCCTTGGTGAGTCGGTGGGGAAACTATGCCCTCATTCGGTAAGGTATACAAGGTAAGGAAGACAACAATCAAGAGCGGAAGCAGTAACAACATGCATAACGCAGTAACCAAACAACAGAAACAAGTAGATATATAGCAATAATGACAATGATGCAACAGGTACAAGTATCTAAGGAAAGTAGGAAACACAACAACGTGCTGAAATACAACTAAAAACAAGTGCAAAAGAAAAACAAAGTATGCTCCTCAGCATCACGAGCCACGACTCGGTCCCATGCTCTCTAGCTCCAGTGAAATCAAGGACCTGATGTAGAAGGGCGCTTACCCTTATCTATACCTGCAGCAACATAGTCTGCTTGGGCCCAAAAGCATGGCCCAAACAGGGTGTGAGATACAATCCCAGTAGGCAATCACCCAAAAATTTGTGCCTAACAGTCAATAAATAGATGGTAGTAATAAAACAAGAAACAGTAAACAGGATAGCACAAACAACTACAATCCACAATTCTAACATACAAGTGCACAAGTAAACAACCAACAACAAGAAAAAAACAGGTAACCCTCTGGGTAGCTCTCACAACCTAACCCCTATGGTTCAACCTATAGTACTAGCAACCCTCTGGGAGGCACACACAGTCTCACCCCTCTGGTTCATCTACGTAATTAATAGACTCTCTGGGGAATCACTCACCGTCAATTCCCCCTATAGTCTCGTATCATGCTAAAGGCTCTCCGGGGAAGCACTCAACGTCAATTCCCCTTGTGGCTCGCGTTGAGGATCTACAGACTCTCTGAGGAAGCACTCAATGTCAATTCCCCCTGTGGTCTCACATCGTATTAAAAGACACTTTGGAGAATCCCTTACGTCAATTATCCCTGTGGTCTACTACACTAGGCTCTCACAGTCCTGTGTAAAACTAAACATGCTCAGCACACGTATATCGTCCAAGTAAACCTTAAGAACTACTTGTCTATCAACTAAGGCTCAATAGCATATAAAAAAGACAGTTCCACTATCCTACAACAAGGTATGACAACTGAAAAAATGCCCAATAGGCAAAACAAGCATGGAAAAGCAACCTGAGCACAAAATAAATTACTCTACTCAAAAGTAATAACCTTTACTAAAGCAATCAAGCAAAGCAGGCAAACAGCAAGGGAAAAACAGGAAACACGCAATACCCCGTTCAAGGGTATTGGTGGAATTTGCACATAATATTCATCAAATTTTGACGGAAAATCATAAACCACCTACCTCGATCCTAGGAGATCGATATACGTGAACCACGACGAAAGATTTCTCTTAGAACGATGAAGATCTGAGAAAATGCACAAAACTTTCATCCCACGATAACTTGAAAATGAGGAGGAATCAAGAAACAAGGCTAAAGCAGAAGGAAGAACTCACCGCTGCGATTCCAACGCAATCAACTGTGCTCGAATCAGAGAACGGATGGCGAGGCAGGAGCTCGTCCAAGATCCGGTCGTACGGTCACTCCCGGGCAGACAAAATCTGGAGAAGAAGACGAATTCGGGGGTTTGGTGTGACCCCGGTCCGTTTAATGAAAAAAAAAGAAAGTACACGGCGTGTACTTATTGAGTACACGGCGTGTACTTTAGTTTTCTGTACTCTGAATTAACCGGCCACCACCTCACCCTTACACATCGTGTGTGTGGCCCGGACATGGCCAACACACAACTTCGAGCAAAAAAGGGAGTACACGACGTGTACTTCAAAAATTTCCAGAAAATTTAATTTTATTAAAAACTCTAGAAAAAGGGAAAACATACCTGAACGGAGACCCGGGTTCTTACAAACTTCCCCCCTTAAAGAAATTTGTCCCCGAATTTCCTTAATGAGGCAGAGAAGAAGAAACCCCGAACAGCTCCGGCCACTGCGATCGTACATCGGCCTCCCTCTCCCAGGTCTCGTCATGTACTCGCCCGTGCTGCCATAGCACTCGTACCAGAGGAACAGACTGCCCGCAGAGAACCTTCGTACTGCGATCGACAATCCGGATAGGATGCTCCTCGAACGACGCATCCGCTTCAAGCTCGACTTCCTCAGGCTGAAGGACGTGAGACGGGTCTGAAAAGTAACATCGAAGCTGAGAGACGTGGAAGACGTCATGCATGGCCTGATACCTCTGAGGTAGCTGCAACCGATAGGTGACCGACCCCACTCTCTCCAAGACCTCAAACGGCCTGATGTACCGTGGTGAAAACTTACCCTATCTCCGAATCCTTTTGTGTCCCAACCTCAGTGCGACACGTAGGAAAACCTGATCTCCGACCTCGAACTCCAGAGGTCGTCTTCGCTGATCAGCATAAGACTTCTATCGAGACTGTGCTGTAGCCATCCTCTTACGAATCAGCTCTACCTGTTTCGAAGTCTCCTGAACAAGACGATGTCCTAGAAAAGTTGCCTCTCCTGCCTCCAGCTAGCATAAGGGTGATCGACATGGCCTACCGTACAAAGCCTCGTATGGTTCCATCTGAATGGTCACCTGAAAACTATTGTTGTAGGAGAACTCCACCAGAGGAATATTATTCTCCCAAGAACCTCCAAAGTCAAGGATGCAAGCTCGGAGCATATCCTCAAACACTTGGATCGTGCGCTCAGACTGGCCATCAGTCTGGGGATGGTATGTTGTACTCAAAAGTACCTGTGTACCCAAGGCCTTCTGAAGTCCCTGCCAGAACCGAGAGGTAAAGTGCGCATCTCTGTCTAAAATAATAGAGTGTGTAACTCCATGCAGACGAACAATCTCTCTGATGTAAAGTCATCCCAGATCATTGACACTGAAGGTCTCCTTGATCGGTAAGAAGTGAGCAACCTTTGTAAGCCTGTCGATGATAACCCAAACATCATCGTTTCCTCAAGGCGATCTCAGCAACCCGGTCACGAAGTCCATTGCAACATCGTTCCACTTCCACTCCGGAATGGGCAACTGTTGTAAAAGCCCCGCTGGTCGCTGGTGCTCTACTTTCACCTACTGACAAGTAGAAAATCTCATGACAAAACCAGAAACATCCTTCTTCATACCTGGCCACCAGTATTGGTGATAAAGATCCCGATACATTTTGGTGACGCTAAGATGAACTGCCCAGACTGAGGAATGGAAATCCCATATCATCTCCTCATGTATGTCTGCTAGCACCCATACGCGTCCCTGGAAACGCAAGATCTCATCCTCACCCACTATCCATCCAGGAATAGGGTCCTCTCCTGAAACACTCTCCCGTAGGACTAAGCCTTCTGAGTCTTATAGTTTCCTCATCCGTACCTGATCAAGTAGTGTTGAGGTAACAGATAAAGAAGATAGGAAGGTCTGTCCCTGTCTGTCATGCACCTCCAGATGCATCTTAGAGAACAGATCCATCAGCTTCCACTCACTACTGGCCTCCTGAACTGTCTGAATCTGAGTTCTCCTGCTCAACGCATCTGCCACAACGTTTCCCTTTCCCAGCGTATAGGCAAGCTCAAAATCAAAAGACTGAAGATACTCGACCCACCTGTGCTGCCTCAGATTCAGATCACGCTGAGTGAAGATATACTTGAGACTCTTATGGTCAGTGAATACCACAAAGTGCTCTCCCAGAAGATAGTGTCTCCAACAGCGCAAAGCATGAACAACAACTGCCAACTCCAGATCGTGCATAGGGTAGTTCCTCTCATGTGGCCTCAACTACCGATACCCGTACGCAACGACTCCATCTCCCTGCATAAGCACAGATCCTAGCCTGATACCTGAAGCATCACAATAAACAGTGTAGATCTTGTCTGGCTCCGGCAAGACTAGTATCGGTGCTGACGTCAACCTCCCTTTCATCTCCTGAAAGGCTGACTCATAAGAATCTGACCATAAGAACTTCGCCCCCTTCTTGGTCAGACCCGTCAAAGGTGCTTCTAAGTGAGAAAAGTCCCGAATGAAGCGTCGGTAGTATCCAGCCAGCCCTAGGAAGCTCCGTACCTCAAAGACGTTATTCGGCTGCTCCCAGGAAACTACATCTCTCACTTTCTCTGGGTCCACCAATACTCCTACCTCTGAGATGACGTGACCCAAGAAGTGAATCTAATCCATCCAGAAGTGGCACTTAGAGAGTTTAGCATAAAGCCGATGCTCTCTCAGTGTACTCATAACGATCTCAAGATGGGTAACATGGTCGTGTTGAGTGTGAGTACACCAAGATATTGTCCACGAAGACCACGATGAAGGAATCCAAGTAAGTATAGAACACTCAGTTCATCAGTGCCATGAAAACTGCATGTGCTTTCGTGAGTCTGAACGGCATGATTGTATACTCGTAAAGACCGTACCTACTCCTGAAGGCTGGTAAAGGTATATTTGATGGTCTAATGCGCAACTGATGATAACCGGACCTCAAGTCGATCTTTGAGAACACCTGGGCTCCTCGAAGATGATCAAAGAGGTCATCAATCTGCGGCAAGGGATATCGGTTCTTGACCGTCAACTGGTTCAGCTTCCGATAATCCACACAAAGCCGAAGGGTACCGTCTGCCTTCTTCGCAAACAGAACAGGTGAACCCCAAGGAGAAGTACTGGGTCAGATGAAACCCTTAGCCTATAGCTCCTCCAACTACTTCTTGAGCTCCTACAAATCAGGTGTGTCCATCCTATAGGGAGGAATGGACACTAGTGCCGCTCCTGGCACGAGCTCAATAGAAAATTCTACCTCACGCTCTGGAGGCAAACCTGAAAAGTCCTCTGGAAAGACATCCCTGAAGTGATCCACCACTGGAGGAAAGTCCAACTGTGGAGTCACCTGATCATCCAAATAAAGGCTAGAAATCTGGGCTGTCACCCCTCCTAGCCCAAGATGCTCGAGTCCCGCCCGACTCGCCCGAATGTCCCATTCGCCTTTATGAAGGAAAGATTCACCCTCTGGTGAAGTGAAACTGACTCTACGGCGATAACAGTCAAAGAATGCCTGGAAGGGAATCAACCAGCCCATGCCGAGGATGACATCATAGCCTGTCATCTCTAGGACATAGAGATACCATAAGAATTGATACCCTGCAACCTCGAGAGGGCACTCTCTACACTGGCGTACACTAGATGTCCTCGTTCTCAAAGGCATGTCTAGTGTCAATGAGTCGGTAGAAGAAAAGATGCAGAGTCCAAGGCTCTCCACAACAACAATAGAGATAAATCTATGTGTGGCACCAGTATCGAAAAGGGGTGAAGATAAAACTGAGGCTACTAAAATCGTACCTCGAACAGTAGAAGGGCCGGGATCCTGCTCCTGATAAGTCTGATCCACGGTGAAAGACTGGCCTGTACTGCGGCCCTGTGCCCCTGGCTGACCACTCTGAGTTGAAACTCCCTGCTGGTGCTGAGGAACTGGTGGCTGACTACCACGAACTCAACCTCCACTTCAGCCCGGATGGCCGGAAGAACTCCAGTTTCCCAACTGGTGAGAAACTGGTGGAGCTGCTCCTGAATGAGGAGTCATGAAAGAACCCCGGTCACCAGCCGCTGGTGAGAAAACCTGACAAAAATGCTGAAGGTGGCCCATCTTACCACAAGATCGGCACTCCAAGGGGTCTCTCTGGAACTGTGGCCTCGTGTTCCCTGACCAACCACACTGGTATCATGTCACCTGGCTGCCTGACGATGCATCTCGCTTCCTCGAATCACCGCGCGTAAGCTCCCTACGTCGCTTATTGCTATCATCTAGGGGAAAACTAGCTCTGGAAGTGGAACTTCCCTAACTTGAATCTTCAGAGTCTCTCAGATTGTGCTCCGCAATCAGTGCCTGGTTGACGATAGAAGCAATGGAAGTCAACTGTAAGAGGTTCACCTGCGAGCGGATCTCCCGCCTGAGTCCATCCTCAAACTTCCTCGCCAAGAACACCCCACTCCCATCCCGAAGAGGTGTAAAACGTTGCAGCTCAGTGAAACAAGAGGAATAATCCATGACAGATAGAGTACCCTACTCTAATCTCATGAACTCCCGGGCTCGATCGACCCTCAGGGTCTCTGGGTAGAAGTAGTCGTAAAACACGCGCTGGAACTCCTCCCAAGTCATAGCCTGCTGTTGACCCGCCTGTGAGATCACGTCCCACCACCTCTTAGTGGAGTCTCGGATCATGTAGGTGGCGAGCTTGACCCGCCTCTCTGGAGGTGTCTCCAGGTGCTCGAAGATAGTCAGCATGGCTTCCAGCCATGACTCAGCAGCCTGAGGTCCTCCCTCCCTCGAGAACATGGGAGGATGCTACTGCTGAAAAACCCGTGTTAGGTCTGCCATAGACGAGGCAGGAGGCGGTGCTCCCTGGAAGGCCTGCATCATCCTCATGAAGCCCTCCCTGAACTGCGCATCAGCGCCCACAACTGGTATAACAACCGGTGCCAAGGTTGGCTCGGCTGGGGGATCGGCAGGAAGTCCCTGATCAGCCATATCTGGCGTCTGATCACTGCCTGACGACAGACGTATGACCGAAGGATGTCTCAGAGGCATAGCTTTGAAATATCAAAAGTACACCTTAGATCAGGAAAACAAGGACAAAGAGCACAAGAGTACAAAATGGGAACAGGGGAAGAAAAACACATAATATTGCAAAACACGACTACATGACGTGTATAAAAACTACACGGCGTGTCTTTTTAAGCCACTGACATGGGCATGTACTCTCACCCTACAAGTTGTGTAACACCTAAACTACACGGCGTGTACAAGAAAACTATCCCCTGCCCGAGTCTCTTTACACGGCTAACCCACACGGCCCGACTTAACCCGAGACTACACGGCGTGTTCTACACAAACACGACATGTACTAGACAAGGCTTCGGCGGTCCGTGTTGTTGAGTACACGACTGTCTACACGGATGGACCTTACACGGCATGCTCCGAACAAACACGAAATGTATAGGCGAAGGCGACACCGTCCCGTGTTGTTCATGATACGGCCGGGTACCCGGGCAAGACTACACGGCGTGTTCTGAACAAAAACGGCGTGTGGAAAGGAAGGTAACGCCGGCCCGTGTTGTTTGTGACACGGCCGGGTACCTGGACAGGACTACACGGCGTGTTCCCTATGGACACGGTGTGTTCTACCCGTGCTTCCCCGACCCGTGTTGTTAGTGACACGGCCGGGTACACGGCTCCGAACTTACACGGTGTGTAGCTACCGTACACAGCGTGTTTCCAAAGTTACTTCCACAACACTGTGTTCTGCTCACACGGTCAGTGACATGACCTAAAAACTACACTACGTGTATCCAAAAAGTACACACCGTGTATTCTGGGTTTTTTTGGGCAGTAGCTCAGAAACTACACAGAATTCCAGAAACACTAAAACAAGGTGAAAAGTGCCAAATTTCGATCCGTGAGGGCCCATAACACCTCAAGAACCAAAATTTTGCATTCACTTTAAGCAAAGAACAAAACAAATAGTTTTCTAACATAATAGAAGAGAATCTATCAAGCAACTATGACAACAACATGCATAATCTACACAAAGTCTATCACAACAGCATGCAATCGCTAATGCACCCTAGATGGCATGACAAGAATGCATGACATGTGATTCCTACAAGTGTCTATATGATGCATGAGACGACATACCCTCATCTCATCGGGTTGCGACAGAAATAGAACCATAATATCAAAACAGTAATAGCATAAGCCATGTGAATCACTCTAGGTGAAATCAGATCAACTATAAAATCTCAACACCAACAACTATAATTAACGAGGTAGTATGGCTTTTCCCTGTACACGAGTTAGCTACTCCCAAGAACAGCTTATTACCAAGTACCCAATCCATCCTATCCCTGGATAAGGTCTCCAAACAGTAAATCAAGAGAAAAGAACTCCTTTGATACCACTTTGTAACGACCCAAGTCCGGATCCCCTCCACTGGTGCCCCGTACCCGGTTCGCCACATGACCTCAAGCACGTTTCCCCAAAATCCAGAGGCTGCCAACTAGCAGCGAGGGCCTTGGTGAGTCAGTGGGGAAACTATTCCCTCATTCAGTAAGGTATACAAGGTAAGGAAGACAACAATCAAGAGAGGAAGCAGTAACAACATGCATAACGCAGTAACCAAACAGCGGAAACAAGTAGATATATAGCAATGATGAAAATGATGCAACAGGTAAAAGTATCTAAAGAAAGCAACAAACACAAAAATGTGCTGAAATACAACTAAAAACAAGTGCAAAAGAAAAACAAAGTAGGCTCCTCAGCATCGCGAGCCACAGCTCGGTCTCATGCTCTCCAGCTCCAGTGCAATCAAGAACTTGATGTAGAAGGGCACTTGCCCTTATCTATACCTGCAGCAACATAGTCTGCTTGGGCCCAAAAGCATGGCCTAAACAGGGTGTGAGATACAATCCCAGTAGGCAATCACCCAAAGATTTGTGCCTAACAGTCAATGAATAGATGGCAGTAATAAAACAAGAAACAATAAACAAGATAGCACAAACAGCTATAATCCATAGTTCTAACATACAAGCGCACAAGTAAACAACCAGCAACAAGAAGAAAACAGGTAACCCTCTGGGTAGCTCTCACAGCCTAACCCCTATGGTTCAACCTATAGTAATAGCAACCCTATGGGAGGCACACACAGTCTCACCCCTCTGGTTCAACTACGTAATTAATAGACTCTCTGGGGAAGCACTCACCGTCAATTCCCCCTATAGTCTCATATCGTGCTAAAGGCTCTCTGGGGAAGCACTCAACGTCAATTCCCCCTGTGGCTTGCGTCGAGGATCTACAGACTCTCTGGGGAAGCACTCAACGCCAATTCCCCCTGTGGTCTCGCATCGTATTAAAAGACACTCTGGAGAATCCCTTACGTCAATTCTCCCTATGGTCTACTACACTAGGCTCTCATAGTCCTATGTAAAACTAAACATGCTCAGAGCGCATATATCTTCCAAGTAAACCTCAAGAACTACTTGTCTATAAACTAAGGCTCAACAACATATAAAAAAGACAGTTCCACTATCCTACAACAAGGTATGGAAACTGGAAAAACGTCCAATAGGCAAAACAAGCATGGCAAAGCAACCTGAGCACAAAATAAATTACTCTACTCACAAGCAATAACCTCTACTAAAGAAATCAAGCAAAGAAGACAAACAAAAAGGGAAAAATAGGAAACACGCAATACCCCGTTCAAGGTTATTGGTGGAATTTGCACATAATATTCATCAACTTTCGATAGAAAAGAACAAACCACCTACCTCGATCCTAGGAGATCGATATACATGAACCACGACGACGGATTCCTCTTAGAACGATGAAGATCTGAGAAAAAACACAAAACATTCATCCCACGATAACTTGGAAACAAGGAGGAATCAAGAAACAAGGCTAAAGTAAAAGGAAGAACTCACCGCTGCGATTCCAACGCAATTGACCGTGCTCGAATCGGAGAACGGACGGCGAGGCGGGAGCTCGTCGAAGATCTGGCCATACAGTCGCTCCCGGGCGGACGAAATCTGGAGAAGAAGATGAATTCGGGGGTTAGGCATGACCTCGGTCCATTTAATGAAAAACAAATAAAGTACACGGTGTGTACTTCTTGAGTACACGGCATGTACTTCAGTTTTCCGTACTCCGAATTAACCAGCCTCCACCTCACCCTTACACACCGTGTGTGTGGCCCAGACACGGCCAACACATGGATTTGAGTGAAAAAGGGAGTACACGGCGTGTACTCATAAATTACACGATGTGTACTTCAAAAATTTCCAGAAAATTTAATTTTCTTAAAAACTCCATAAAAAGGGAAAACATAAATGAATGAAGATCCAAGTTCTTACACTGAATACCTTACGAAAGGAGAAGCTTTATGAAAAGTAAAAAAAATTTGATTTTTGGTTGAAGGAAGTATCATTCTTGGAATATATCATCACATGTAATGGGATATATATGGACCCTTCAAAAATATAAGCAATTGAAGGATGGTTGAGACCAACATCTGTGACATATATCTATAGTTTCCTTGGATTAACTGGGTATTATCATCGATTTGTGAGAAATTTCTTGTGATTGTCAAAGTCTATAACCAAGATAATTCTAAAGGGTGAAAAGTTTACTTGGAATGATGAGTGTGAAGAGAGATTCAAGGAGTTGAAAAAGAGGCTTATCACTACCCCTATTCTTACACTACCCACAAGTAGAGAACTTTTCATAGTATTCAGCGATTCGTCGAAGAATGGATTGTGCTACGTGTTAATGCAGAATGATAAAGTGGTAGCCTATGCTTCACGGAAGTTGAAAGTTCATGAATAGAACTAACCAATGCATGATTTGAATTTTTCAATAGTGATATTTTCTTTGAAAATATGGATTCATTATCTCTTTGGACAAAAGTTTGAAATATATACAGATCACAAAATCCTTAAGTATATATTCACACCGAAAGAGATAAATATGTGCCAATGAAGTTGGTTAGAGCTAATCAAGGAGTATGATTACTCAATTCACTACCATCCCATAAAAAATAATAAAGTGGAATTCACTATAAGTAGAAAGGATCCAACAATTTTATCATTTATGAGAATTGAGAAGGATCTGATCTTCTTAGATTCGAAAAGGATGGAAACGAGAATCATAAAGAAAGAAAAATAATCAATCCTTTCACTAATGATCACTCAACCATCACTTATGGAGAGGTTAAAAGATTCTCAAATAGATGACGTAAGAATTTAAAATAAAGTGGAAGCTATAAAAAAGGGAAATCCTTGGAGTTCAATGTTAATGAAGAAGGTGTTGTAAGATTTGGGTCAAGACTATGTGCACCATCAAATACCGAGTTAAAGAAGGATCTGTTGGATGATGCACACATCTCAACCTTCTATATCCATCATAGAAGCACAAAGATGTATCGAGATCTCCGATAACACTATTGGTGGAACAATATGAAGAATGAGATCACAAAATATACATAAATATGTCTTGTATGTCAGTAAGTGAAGGAGGAAAAGAAAAAATCTAAGGGGATGATTCAACTATTACCCATACCTATATAGAAATGGGGAAGCAAACCATGGACTTTTTCACTATTCTTCCAAATAAATCAAGAGGTAATAATTCTATACGGGTTGTGTTGGATTGTCTTACAAATACTCACTACTACAACCTGGGCCTTTATCAGCGCTAAAAACCGGTATTAACAGTGCTAGAAAAGCGCTGTTAATGCCGGCATAGATAAAGGGGGGGTCCCCTTTATCAGCGCTGATAAAGGTCTCCTATATCAGCGCTTCTCGGAGTGCTGATAAAGGACCCCTTTATCAGCGCTTCTTTTAGCACTGATAAAGGTCTCCTATATCGGCGCTTGACGGAGCACTGATAAAGGGTTCCTTTATCAGCACTCCTCTAATGCTGTTAAAGGTGTCCTTTATCAGCGCTAAAAAAGAGCTGATAAAGTCCCCATCGCCTGCACCAAAAAAACAGTACCTGCACACCTGCACACCTGAATACCTGCACAAAGTAGCACATGCACACCATAGCACCCGCACCCAATATTTTGACCGACAACGGTATATACATTTACTTAACATCATGAATACAAAAAAAACGCATTGCTATATACATTTCAAACATTGTTTTACATGGTTACATTTACAATTATTCAACAACAATTATAAAAATTCATGTTTCATCCTTTGATATCCGTGATCTGCTCTCGACGGTATTTGTTGCCGAACAAAGCATCCGAACTCAAGGAAAAAAATTCACCTATATAAGAAAACAAATATTATGTTAGTAATGCAATAATGAAAGAAATTAAAACAGTAATATGAAATAATACATTAATATGGAAATGTGAAACTAAAATATGAAATTTTAAACTCAAAAGTTTTCATTTTCATAACAATGAAAGGGAATAATGTAAAATCAATATGTTTTTGATTGATTTATCTCATTTAATAAATACTGATTCTTTATATAATGAAAAGCTTTACCGGTCACACCATGCGTCGGTCATATTGAGGTGCGGTCGATTCATAAACGTCACAAATGACTCGTGGATCGTTGTCCTAAAGTATCAAAAAAATCCGAACGCGTTTTCTCGGTTTGGCGTATGTCATTGGTGTTGTTTTCCAAAGTCAATCTCAATTTGAAACTGATATCAGACACTTTTAGTCATACCGGTCACGTTGTGCGTCGAATTGAGGTGAGGTTGATTCTTACACGTCACAAATGACTCGTGGATCATTGTCCTAAAGTATCAAAACAATCCGAAAGCGTTTGCTCGGTTTGACGTATGTCATTGGTATTGTTTTCCAAAGTTTATCTCAATTTGAAACTGATATCAGACACTTTTAGCCATACCGGTCACCCCGTTCGTCGGATTGAGGTGCGGTCGATTCGTACACATCACAAATGACTCGTGGATCGTTTTACTAAAGTATAAAAACAATCAGAACATGTTTTCTTGGTTTGGCGTATGTTATTGGTGTTGTTTTCCAAAGTTTATCTCAATTTGAAACTGATATCAGACACTTTTAGCCATACCGGTCACGATGTGCGTCGGATTGAGGTGCGGTCAATTCGTACACGTCAAAAATGACTCGTGGATTGTTGTCCTAAAGTATCAAAACAATCCGAACGCGTTTTCTCAGTTTGGTTTATGTCATTGGTGTTGTTTTCCAAAGTTTATCTCAATTTGAAACTGATATCAGACACTTTTATCCATACCAGTCACACCATGCGTCGGATTGAGGTGAGGTCGATTCGTACACGTCAAAAATGACTCGTGGATCGTTTTCCTAAATTATAAAAACAATCCGAACGCATTTGCTCGGTTTGGCGTATGTCATTGGTGTTGTTTTCCAAAGTTTATCTCCATTTGAAACTGATATCAGACACTTTTAGCCATACCGGTCACGTCGTGCGTCGGATTGAGGTGCGGTCAATTCGTACACGTCACAAATGACACGTGGATCGTTTTCCTAAAGTATCAAAACAATCCGAACGTGTTTGCTCGGTTTGGCGTATGTCATTGGTGTTGTTTTCCAAAGTTTATCTCAATTTGAAACTGATATCAGACACTTTTATCCATACCGGTCACACCGTGCGTTGGATTGAGGTGCAGTCGATTCGTACACATCACAAATGACTCGTGGATCGTTTTCCTAAAGTATCAAAACAATCCGAACGCATTTTCTCAGTTTGGCGTATGTCATTGGTGTTGTTTTCCAAAGTCTATCTCAATTTGAAACTGATATCAGACACTTTTATCCATACCGATAACACCGTGCGTCGGATTGAGGTGTGGTCGATTCGTACACATCACAAATGACTCGCGGATCGTTTTCCTAAAGTATCAAAACAATCTGAACGCGTTTTCTCGGTTTGACGTATGTTATTGGTGTTGTTTTCCAAAGTTTATGTCATTTTCAAACTAAGTAGTAGGAATTCACTAATCTAAGGATATGAAACATAAGAAAGGGAGATCATATATTCTCAATAAGTGTAAAGGGAGATATCAATGACCATATAAAGATAACATAAGTATTAAGAATTCACCTTCATTTTCCTATTTGTTTACATTCTTCCATCAGGTACGATGCCCATTCGTTTCTAAAGACATTTATATCATCTTCTGAATAGGAGTTTTTGCGACAGTCATAGTAGTACTGAAAAAATATAAATACACAAAGGATTAATAATTATTTTAAATAAAGTAGTAATTATTTTCAAAAATACCTCTTCAGGGATGCTAGTTTGTTCATGAAATACGATCTCTTTCATAAATTTACAAACATAATAACCGCAGTCCTTGTCATTTATTTGTTTCGGACACTGCAGAAACATCGATAAAAATAAGTAATTTGTTTTGATATGTATTTGGATAGTGAAATATAATTATATATACCCAGATACTTCTCCATTTGTAGATCTTGTGGGCATTTTCGTCCTTACACCCTGGATTCATTCCAGCCTTTAGACGATATTCATACACCACCCTATCATAACAAAATCCTCATTAAAAGATAATATAAATTATATAACTAGATATTTAGTTCTAAAATGTTGGATCTAGTGTATTAAAAATTGAAAATCGCCGTCATCTGTGGTCAGTTAGTTGGATATCCATGGAGTGAATCCAGAAAATAAATCTTTGGAGTATCCAAATTGACTGCAATGAGCATCCAATGTTCCCTAAAAACACAAAAAGAAATAAGTACTGATAGAAATGAAAATATAATTGATATGATTAAAATTTAGAGTTTTACCCTTGCATCGTTGGTATTAAAAAGAGCCTGTCAGTCGTAATTCTTCTTTGAAACGTTCTGAGCAGATTTGACATCAATTCAGCCTGAAAATTAGAATCTATTTCTGTTCGTTGTGTAGAAATGGTGTGAGGAATAACGAGTCCAAATTTTTATTCATGGGAAAATCTCTTCAATTGTTTTTCATATATACGCCTGTGAAAAAAATGAGATGTATTTATCCATAATTATCAAAGTATATCAGCTTCTGTAAAATCAAATCATGAAAACATACCTCATGTATACATTTATAACTGAGGCGCCTAGCCAGTCGTATGTGATGATCTCAGAAACAGCGTCTGTACTAACGAAATCTATTGTTTCCTCTCCGTACATATCTTTTTCACAAACAATTGTATGACTCTTTCCATCTTTCATTTTCGTATCCACGTGAGCTTGCAATGATATTAAATGTGGATATAGAACGGTCGGGGTGAACGTGCTCTCAGTAGATCGTTTTGATCGGTTGGTTGATCCAATGTTGGAGCCTATCTTTTGTTTTAGATTCTCAATTTTATCCTTCTGTAATAACATTCATCAGTTCAACCATTTTCTAATTTAATGTTAAAGGTTCTGCTTGAAAAATGAACTGGAAATGAATACCTCCCACTCGACATGTTTTTTTACAAGATTCGACAGCCATACAACGAATGTTCCAACAGCTTTTTCCACCGTATGAATGTCGTCATCGTCATTTGGCACGGGTAGCTCGGTTCTCGGCTCATGATCTACGTTAATCGACACTTTGACATGACCGATTGGAAGTGGTCTGGAGTGTAGCGTGTCATTCTGTATATTGAACACCGTAGCCCTCACTACAAGGCGATGGGTGGGAGTTGACAGATATAAATCACAGTCATTTTCACCCTACAGAATATCATTACATGAAAGGTATCGGTGTCTATGTGATTCACATCTCACAAAAACGAATATTATAACATTTATTACCTCGGTTAACTCAGGTATTTGAGGGGAATGGCTCGCCTCAAAGCTGGTGAGGGGTGGATCTTCTCGCGGGGTTTTTTCTTGAGTTGTTTGTTCTCTTCGCCTCTCCTCCATCAAACTCGTTAGCATCTTTCTCTGAGTTTGGATTAGTTCTTCAAGGGTAGATAATTTATCTCTCATTACATGCAATTCTTTAGTTTGTTCATCCTCTTGTTTTTTTTTTCTGAAAATATGTCCGGGGTGACACCCCAAAACCCACACCTCTGACACGACCATACTGTTCTGGCTGTTTCAAGGCCGTTGAAAGTATGTATGCATCTGGTGCGAGTGTTGTTGATTCCTGTGACTATGTCAAATAGAAAATATGAAAAAATAAGTAAGCATCGTTATGTAATAGTGATTTAAAGCAAAACAAGTTTATATTATGTCATACTTACACATGTTTCCCACACTTTTTGTGTGTTTTCATCTATCAGTTTTCCCTCTTTATTAACACGAGCCTCCTTCCATAGTACATGGCGTGGAATGGAAGTGACTTGAGATTTTGCTTCATCAATCTGCATATAAATAGAGAAACATGGTTATAGTGTTGTTTTATGTCACATAAAATTATTACAGTACTTTTAAAATACATACCAATTGTTTTTCAATTGAAGAGTACCCCAACCTTGCTTTACGGTAGGGGTACGCCGGTTTTGCTACCCGTTCTTTATTTTCAGCACTCAGTTGCTGTTTCATAAATAAAAACCTATCAATCAACGTGATGAATACAAGCAACGTTACACAACGTGTAACCAAACACAATGTACCTAAAAATTTTGTTCCGCACGATGGTTGCAAAACGCATCCCACATTCCTTGGGATATCAAGTGTGAATAAAGAGGAGGCGGGTGCGGCTTGATTTTCCCTTCAGCATCTTTCAGATGATGTTTCGTTAAAATGTTGTGAAAGCCTCTATGAATCCTTCCCGCCAGTCTGAAAACATATTCTTTGTGCGAAACATCTACTATAAATGAACTCTACAAGAGATGATGAAGGGTTAGTCAATATTTCAATATTTTATTTTATTTTAATAAATTAAATAGATGATATCGTAATGTTACCGTAATAACTTCCCATATTAATTTTTTCAACCCACTGACAAGATGGTTCCACGACTCTACGTCAATCGGCACGCATTGTCGAGTGACGATTCCAATGTAGCTACTAAACATGGATGTGTTGGGGTTTACATGCTGGCCTAGCTTATTCCATCCCACCTCATATTTGATGCCTTTTGCTTTTGCCTTAAGGATTTTTGCTAAAACTGTCAAACTACGGCGCACCTGTTTTTTTTGTTTCGCTGGGGTTTCATCACCTACCATTTCCTCAGTTTCTGCATCATCATTATGTTTCTCTGAAGCGCTAACATCGACACTGACACCAGCTGCAACAGGTTGAGAGACCTGTTGTACGTCAGCAGTGGGACCAGCTGAAACAGGTTGAGATACATGTTGTCTCTCAATAGTGGGACCAGCTGCAACAGGTTGAGAGACGTGTTGTGTCTTGGGATTGGGTGCATCAGCAGGTGAAGAAGTCAATATCTGCAGAATTGGTTTAAAATTTAATTTAGATCACATAAAAGTAGCAGAGAACAGATAATAACATAATGTAACACAATCTATATTACAATAAAAATCAATAACCTGATTATTGAACTCCCTTTTTTTAATGGATGAAGGGATTTGACCCCTCTATCAACTATCCATATCCCTTCATTGTGGTCTCCTCTGACATACAAAACATCGTCTACATTGGGACCACTGTGAAATGATTGCGAAGTCCCAATGAAAGGGTCATCTTCTGTTGAATTTTCATCTGACCCTTCAACTATTTTGGTCGATAATAGAACAATTGACCAGTTTCGGTTTGCGGGATCTGGAACATAAAATACTTTCACTACCTGTGATGCCATTATAAATGGTTTGTCTTTCTCTCCTTACTTACTGAAATCAACTTTCACGAATCCCAAATCATCTATTTTAACAGCACTCTTGTTATCAACCCACTTGCATTGAAATATCGAAACTTGAAATTCTGTATAATCCAACTCCCATATTTGTTTGATGATGCCAAAGTATGACATATTCGCATAAATTGGATTTCTGTCCTTAGCACCAGAAACATGCATCGCTTCAGCCACAAGTGTAACCCCACTATTCTGCATGGTACTGTCTTCATCATGTTCATTAGTATAAAATGTATAACCATTAACTACATAAGCATTGTAAGATAATGCATACACACTTGGTCCTCCGGCTAGCCATCGAAGTCGTTCTGAAATTGACTCTGGATTTTCATCTGACTTCTTAAAAATATGATCTCGAAACCATCCTATAAACTGTCGATTATGTGTATCTGATATCCATTTTTCAGCCCTTGATGGATTCAAATGCCTAAGAATTTCTTTGTGGATTTCAACATATGGGTCAACGTCAAAACTGTTATGCAAAACATAAAGGTGGGACTGCTCCCAATCTGTAATATTGATTGTGACAACCTTTCTTCCAGAAATTCCTTCACCCTCAAGCCGCCCAGTGTGACAAGATTTCGGTAATACAATGCTTTCCATACCAGACAAGTATTCGGTATAGAATTCAATGGCTTCCTCAACAATATATCACTCTGTAATACAACCCTCTGGCCGACTTCAATTTTTGATATACCCTTTCAAAATATTCATATACCGTTCAATGGGGTACATCCATCTGTAATGTACAGGACCACATAGTCGAATCTCTCTCACCAAGTGGACCATCAAATGAACCATCATATCAAAAAATGAAGGTGGGAAGAACATTTCTAATTCACATAATATGACAGCAATTTCTTTTTCCATAGCTGGCAATTTCGCCGGGTCTATAACTTTGCTGCATATAGCTTTGAAGAAGAAACACAGTTTCGTTAATTTATGGTGGACATTCTTGGGCAAAATGAAACATAAAGCAATTGGAATGAGATTTTGCATCAAAACATGACAGTAATGTGATTTCAGACCTTTTAACTTCAAGTCTCTCATTGACACAAGGTTACTGATATTTGACGAATACCCCTCTGGAACCTTTACGTCATTCAAGAAGTTGCAAAACTGATATCTCTCCTACCTGGAAAGAGTGTAAGAAGCAGGAGGAAGAAATGTTCATTTTTCACCCTTCACTGGTGCCAACTCTTCTCGTATTCCCATCTCAACCATGTCCAACCTAGCCTTAACTCCATCTTTTGTTTTGCCAGATGTATTTAGCAACGTGCCGATAACACTGTCAAATACATTTTTTTTATACATGCATAACATCAATAAAATGTCTTACATACAGACAATTCCAGTATTGTAATTCAAAAAAAATTGATCTCTTTTTCTAACTGATTTTCGTAAGGTTTTTCGAAGCCGGTTTACCACAAGTAGTGTCCACATTTTTAACTTTCTCAAACAATTGATCTCCTGTTAGTGGAGACGGTGTTGTACGTTCTTCTAAACTTCCATCGAATGATGTCTTCCAAGAACGGTACTTATGTCGTCGCGGTAGAAATCTATGATGTCCTAGAAACACGTTTTTCGATGAATGTTTCAACCTAATTGATTGTGTACCTTCTTCGCAAACGGGACATCCTTGAGTTCCTTTAATGATATATCCTGACAAATTTCCATAAGCAGGGAAGTCATTTATCGTCCCATAAAACATGACTCTCAAAGTGAAATCTTCCTTTCTGTAAGCATCATACAATGTAACACCTGAATCCTATAATAATTTCAAATCTTCGATCAATGGAGCTAAATAAACATCAATACCATTACCCGGTTGTTTTGGTCCTGATATAAGCATAGATAACATGATGTATTTTCATTTCATGCATAACCACGGTGGTAAGTTATAATTTATCAACATAACCGTCCATGTACTGTGACTGTTGCTTTGAAAACCAAAAGGATTCACTCCATCTGTAGATAACGCAAGACGAAGGTTTCTCGACTCGTTTCCAAATTCAGGATACTCATGACCGCTTCTCTTCCACTGAGGAGAGTCTGCCGGGTGACGTAGTATCCCATCTTTAATTATTGTATCTGCATGCCATGTTAATTGTTCTGCAGTCTCCTCACTTCCATATAGGCGTCTAAACCTTGGAATGATTGGAAAGTACCATACAACTTTAGTAGGACTAGATTCATCTTTCTTGTATCGAGAAGCACCACACTTTGGGCATTCTTTAAGTGATTTGTGGTCCTTGCGAAACAGTATACAGTCATTCGGGCAGGCGTGTATTCTTTCAGAGATCATACCCATAGAGCATAACATTCGTTTGGCATCGTATGTTCGGCTCGGGAGCTCATTGTCTTCTGGGATCATGTCATTAAAGAGGGAAATTAGTTTCGTAAAACTGTCGTCACTCCACCCGTTATCTGCTTTCAAATTATACAGCTTCAGTACGGCTGACAATGCTGTATATTTAGTGCAACCAACATACAATGACGTCTTTGCACAACTTTTTAACTTCTCAAACAATTTTGGGAAATCACGAAGTTCACCTTCGAAGGTCCTTGTCATTTTCTCAATACGATCTTCATCATCATTCACATATGTAATCACATCCTCCATACGGTCATCTTCATTGTTCATGTTTGTAATCATATCAGATGATCCATAAAACGTAGTGTCACCCCAGTCACTACTTACATTCGTTGTTTCCCCATGTTTATTCCAACATGTATAACTTTGATCTATTGCATGACAGATCAAGTGTACTTCCAACTCATCTGGAGTAATTTGTTTTGAATAACAACAGCGTAAACACGGACAAAGGATTTGAGAAGAGTCACATGCATGATTTTTTGCAAACTTGATAAATTCTTTCACGCCTTCTTAATACTCTTTTGTCAACCGATTGGCATTCATCCATTCTTTATTTATATTCATCCTATTTGAAATCCATAGTATGAGTATATAGGTTAGAGGAGAAATGACTTCTCAAACCTTTTCTGGATAACCTAGAACTCCTTCCAAGGAAATAATGTGACTATGAAACAATACTTATTAAACAAAATATGGGGAATTTATAATATTGTAATAAAGACAAAGCTCTCTAAACACACCCAAAACAACCTCCAGATTATCGGAGTACTCCTCCTATATATTGTAATACACCAAGAAGTATTCTAAAAAAACGAAAATGGAGGTGTCTAGAAAGATATTAAAGATCTAGTTCATCAGTTCCATGAAATAGATAGAGCATTGGTGATCCCAAATGGAATTTATAAATGCTTTAAATTTCCATATCGACTTTAAAAATCTATCTTTTGAGCATCCTCTTCCCAAACCCTCAACTGTTGGTACCCTGATCTCTAGAAAATTTTCAAAAACCAATAGAACCTTATAAGATGGTCAAACAAATCATCAATTATAGGCAATATGTAATTATTCATTACTGTCACCTGACTATGACTACGGTAGACTGTTAAAATTAATAGGCTATGATATGAATTCATTGAAAATAGAATTGGAAAATCTCATAGTGACATGATCATATAGATAGAACCATTTCCCTAAAGATCTTCTAGCTGATCTTTTAGCTCCTCTAAATCGGCCAGAGCCTTATGATGTGATGGAATGGAAAATGGGATCTTCCTGTGAAGAAAATAGATAGAAAAAGCAAACACTCATTGGGGAGGTTATCCCATGAAGTCCTCTAGAAATGATTTTGTGTACTTTTCCATGACCACTGGAATTTCACATGAAGAACACTTCTCAACAACCCCAAGGAAAACCTTGGAAAAATGACATGATATGAACCATAACATAGAAGCAACTTGTCATACCCTCTATGGTTATAGATCACAATCTCCATAAAAGACATGGAATCTCCTGTTAAGAGTAAGTAACTGAACCCAATGGTGATAATAGTCATCTAGTGCACTAAATCCAATAAAAAAATCCAAGACGATAATGAGGTCGAAAAAGACCAGGTCCAAAACATGGAATTCCGAAATGTCCTCCATGCCAAGTACCACAATACAACTCTCAAAGAACATGAAACCATGACCATTTTTCCTACCCAAAAGGGTCAGGAAATACATGAAATAATTCATAAACTCTGCCGTCATAACCAAGTAATAAAAAAATATGTGAAATTAATGACTAGGATTCACCATTTTGAAATGAAACCAATACTATAGAAGAATTAAAAAAAAATTCACCTCGAATTGTGGTTGGACAAGATTATGAGTCCTCATGAATGACCTCTACTGCATTGATTTTTTCTGGATTAGACTCGTCTATGTATTATTTCCCTATTAAGAATCCCCCTTTCTTTTAGGATGTGATCCTCCACCATTTGAAGCCTCTTATTTTAACTAAGAGCCCTTAAAAAAGTGGAGCCTACACCACCCATTAATGGAGCACCATTGATACCAATATTTCAATTAAAATATGCCTCTCACATCAATACCTTGGGAAACACCTAAAAATAGGTTGGTAGACTTAGAACAATAAGAATAAATCTGATATATTTCCTCAAACCCATCTCAAAATCAATAGCCATAAGATAATCATTAGTGGGGAGATAAAGAGATACATGAACCAAATGAAAACACCAAAACATAAGAATAACTAAATAAATCTAATGAAGTAGTGGGAAATCATAAAAACAACCCATAGTCAGGATCAAAACATAACCACAATCCCAAACCACCCATGGAAACTGAAGATTCAACACGAAGAATAGTTGGCCAAACACTTACCCATTCCAAACATAATTAATTCATGAAAATTAAATTTGAATCACCTTAAGAAGGAGGACTCGGTGGCGGAGGAGAAGGAGGTGTCGACAGTGAAGGCACCAGAGGCAGCACAGAGGCAGCGCGGAGGCAGGGCAGAGGCAGCGGAGGCAGCGGAGGAGGAGGAGGAGGAGGAGGAGGCCACGGTGGAGGAGGAGGCAGCGGAGTAGGCAGAGGAGGAGGAGGCGCTGGTGGAGGAGGAGGAGGATGAGGCCGCAGACTAGGAGGAGGAGGAGGAACCGCCGGTGGAGGAGGAGGAGGACGAGGCCGCGGTGGAGGAGGAGGAGGAGGAGGCGGCGGCCGGAGGAGGAGGAGGCGGCGATCGGAGGAGGAGAAGGAGGAGGCAGCGGCCACGGCGGAGGAGGAGGAGGCGGAAGCAGCGGTGCAGAGGAGGGCTTCCGCGAGAGCTTGACCGGGTGCAGGGAGGAGGAAGAGGACCCACGGGTTTTTAACAAATCTGCGTGAGCCTTTATCAGCGCTAGTAAAAAGTGCCGATAAAGGGTGTATTTATCAGCGCTAAAATGAAAAGTTCTGATAAATACAACCTTTATTATCGCTTTTTTAGTGCTGATAAATAAGCCCTTTATCAGTGCTAAAAAAGCACTGATAAAGGGGAAAGCCTTTATCAGCGCTAAAAAAGCGCGGATAAAGGGTACACCTTTATCAGCGCTTGTTTTAGTGCTGATAAAGTGGACCTTTATCGGCGCTTTTGTTAGCGCTGATAAAGGCCCGACCCTTTATCAGCACTTCACTGTTAGCACTGCTAAAGGCAGGTGCATGCCTTGCCCAGTTTTGTGGTAGTGACTACTCACCTCATTGTGATTTGAGAGGATTTCTCACTCGATCAGTTTATAAGGATATACATTAGAGACGCAGTGAGGCAGTATGGAACACCATTATCAATTGTATTCGATTGAGATCTAAGATTCACCTATAAGTTCTGGAAGAGTCTCAAACATGCTCTGAATATTGATTTGTACTTCAGCACAACTTATCACCCCCAAACTAATGGCCAATATGAGTGTACTATCCATACACTGTAGGACATGTTGAGAGCATGCTCAATTGACTTCAAAGGAGGATGTGACCAATATCTTCTTCTATTCGAGTTCTCATACAATAAAAGTTTCCACTCAAGCATCTAAATGGATCCTTATTAAGCCCTTTATGGGAAGAGGTGTAGAACACATGCATTCTGGGATGAATTTGGGGTTCAAAAATGGTTAGGTCATGAAATGGTTAAGTAAATGGTGGAAAATGTTAAGACCATTCAGCAACACATCAAGGCTACCCAGAGATGATAGAAGATCTATAATGAAAATCATCAATGAGACCTAGAGTTTGATGTTGGAAACATGGTTTTCCTTTTCATATCTCCATGGAATAAAGTGATGAGATTTGGGAAGAATGGAAAGCTTAGTCCAAGATACATTGGCCCCTTTGAGATCCTTGATCGCATCGAAGCAGTGGCCTATAAAATAACACTCCCACCTAACCCATATAAAGTACATGATGTATTCCATGTATCCCTATTGAGGAAGTAAATACCAGACCCATCACATGTACTCAATCTAAAGGTGGTGCCATTAGAGAATGATCTTTCCTATAAAGATCAGTCAGTGAAAATCTTAGATCATAGGGACAAAGTTCTATGAAATAAGACAATGCACCATGTCAATGTGTTGTAGTGAAACCAAAAGTTTGAAGATGTGATGTGGGAACCAGAGGAAGTGATGAAACAGAGTTACCCTCATCTATTTTAGTGTGGGAAATGAAAATTTTGAGGGAAACATTTCTTAAGGGGGGGATATTGTAACGACCCGAATGGTTATAAATAAAATTTCCCTTATGATTTAATTAAATGTATTATTATGTAATATGGTTATAGAAAACACATGTACTTATTTTGTTTTATTATATCCTATCAGATTTAAATTATTTTTAATAATCTTTACCATTGATAAAATATCCATTGAACAATGATCACATTATTAGTATAAATATAGGGTTTTAAAAAATTTGATTGACATAGACAAAAGAAGTGGTGGCCTCAACCAGTAGAAGTGTACCATATAAATCCCATTTACCAGAGCTTCTAAGGGAGATAGAATCTATGATATTTTCCTTTTACCAATCCCAATCTGAGATATAATAACTTAATCATGAGAGAAACTGTTTACAGTAGAAGTTCAAGCTCATCGAGATCATGATCCAAACCATGTATGCCAAACCACCCCATGAAAGTCTCACCATCACGAACCTTAATCTTAGGGATTTTGTTGGTTTATTAAAGGTATATGTATCAATAAACTAACAATATGGTTATATTCATTATTTTTTATAGATAAATGAACATATTTTCACCCTATTATTGTTACTTTTAAATGATTTTTATTTTGATACAATAGGACACAAATAGTATTTTAGTCAATATTCAAATTCAATTAAGGAATTTATTTTGATGAATTAATGGATTTTTGAAATAAATAATATTTTAATAAAATATTATTATTAAATAATTTTTATCAAATATAAATGATCATATAATTTTTATAAACTCAAATGTAATTTTTATAAGGGTTTGAAAATCGTTAATATCAAAATACCCAAAATTTCTCAATAAATGTCGATTCTTATTTTCAAAAGTGAAAATACACATATTTAGAAAATTATTTAGATAAAATGAATATTATTTTTGGAATTAGAACATCAAAATTATCCAATGGTGAATTTTTCATAATCTTCCGAGATAATTAAATTTTTGGGTAAAAAATAAATATAGTATAAATGTACGATGTGTATTATGATATCATAATGACCAAAAAGTGTTGTAATAAATACTATAAAGAGTATCCATGAAAAAAAATATTTTATACCTTTAAAATCATATGATTTTATTTTTATTTGATTAATTTTATAAAACATTTGTGAGTCCTCTGAAACTATTAATATATTTTCAGGTTTTAAAATAATTTCTTTAAGAGTATGACTCACTTCCACATAAGCAAGGATATTATTTTATTAAGTTAGGACCTTTCCCTTATAAAATAATTAAAACCACTCTAATTTTTTAGAAACCATGGGAAGGTTTGTGGTTTTGGTTATTTTATTATATAGATTCCAAAACCTAAGTTTGAGAGATAATAAAGAATTGTCCTCTATTTTCCTGTATAAACCCACCCAAGATCACATTTATATACACTAAAAATTCTTTTATCATGTCCTTACTCTACCCTACCCTATCTAGAGTCCTCCAAAGGTGCCCCAAGCTCTCAAGAAGCTCCTCCCAAGCATTTGGAGTCACACACTCAAGTAAGGGATCCTCACCTTTTCTTCTTTATTAAAGTTTATTTATTATCTTATGCCTTATATTTCAAATTCCTAATTTTGGGATATGTATTTACATGTCCCTATTACTGCCAATTTTATTTACAAATGATGAGAGACTCATTTATCTCTCATAAACCCATTTTATGAATTTTTATGTGACTTTGTTATGTTGCTAAAATTTCACCACGATTTTTCCATGCCAAAACAATTATGTAGTTAATAGAATACCCATTTTCTATCAAGTTTGTTCAACTTTATACATTTATACCTCCTCAACTCGGGACTTACATGTATTTATTCCACACTCCTTGATCATGGAATAAAATATGACGATGAATGGATCCAAGTTGTATGTTCTATGTGGCACACTTAAGCATGAGAATGAAATGAAAGTGATGGGTGTACCCAGAATTATATAGCACTATAATGAATTGGGTAATTTTTAGTCTCATAAGATGTCATGTTGGGACAAGGCTTGAACCTAATTCCTTTATGGGACTTTGTCCATCATGATGTCTTGATAGTTAGTCTTAACCTATGTTTATGATGTACTGTTTTAAGTTGTTTCCACATTTCCCATGTTATGATTATCATGATATATCATGCCTTATTATTCATGTTTATGATTCTCACACCTTTTATTAATCATTGATATTCATATTGTATAAAATGCATTACCTTATTCATGTTATTCCATGTTTATTCCCTTATTAGGATTTATAGGTCACCCCTTTCTTA
Organism: Viscum album; assembly: GCA_963277665.1. Lineage (NCBI taxonomy): Eukaryota > Viridiplantae > Streptophyta > Magnoliopsida > Santalales > Viscaceae > Viscum > Viscum album. Next base: position 1,132,940,041 of record OY728156.1, read on the forward strand.
TGTATGTCCCCAGGTTATCACGTGCAGTTTTAAATTCCATGAAATTTTAGAAGCATGTTAAGTAAGTTTTCAATAATATTACTATATCCCATGTTCAAGATGTTATTCTATGTACCTAATTCCAAAATACACTAAACTTCTCGATCTTCTAGGTTGTATTATGAGTAATTTTATGTAATAAATCGTGAATTAATGTATAATAAAGAACAAGGTTGTGATATAAAGCATGATTGAAACCATTTATAGGAGGAGTTCAAGCTAATCGAGATCACGACTCAAACTTTGTTCACCAAACCACCTGAAGAAAATATCACCATCACACACCTTACCCTCAGGGAATTCGCTGGTGTAATAAGTAGCTATATATATAGACCCTAAAAGTATGAATTTATATATATATATTTTAGTAAAATAATGAGTATATATATCTTTTATTACTTTATAATAATTAAATAATAAGTTTTATAAAAATCATATTTTTATACAATGAAACACAAATTGTGTTTTTGGAAATATATAGTTTCAATCAAGATACTCTTTTTGATGAATTCAATAATTTTTTGAAATAAAAAATATTTTAATAAAATATTATTGTTAAATAATATTTTATTAAATATAAATGATAATATAATTTTATGAAGTCAAATGTAATTTTTATAAGGTTCAGAAAAATGATATTGTAAAAAAACCAGTATTTTTTCATAAATGAGGATTTTTTATTTAAGTGTAAATTATAGTATTTAGAGAATCATTTTAATAAAATAAATATTATTTTTGACATAAATGATTATAAATTATCAAATACTAAATTTTTCATAATTTTCTAAGACATTCAAATTTTTGGGTAAAAATTATATACACTATAAATATATTGTATGTATTATGACATCATAATGAACTAAAAGTAATGTAATATATTCCATAAAAGGTATCCACAACCAAATATATATTTACCCTTTAAAATAATGTGTTTTTGAAGTTAAATAATTAATTTTATAAAGCCTTAATGAATCCTCCAAAACATATATTAAATTTTAAGGTTTTAAAATCAATTCTTTATGCATGCACATGATATGAATGTGATGGGTGGTCTATAAATTATGTTTCCCTCCAATACATTGGGTAATATTTTTTATCTCATGAGATACCATGTATGGTGTATGAGAGGTTATCCTAAGCACACTATGTTATGATTTCTTGGTGGTTAGCCTTGACTTATGTTTATGATGTCATATTATATATTGTTGCCACATTCCATGTTACCTTTATGTTATCATGTTATATCATGACTCATTGTTCAAGATTATGATTCCTAACCCTATTATGTTACCTTGATATTCTTATTGGATTGCATGTATTATTTTATTTTATGTTATGCTTTGTTTATTCCCTCACTAGGCTTATAGCTCACCCCTTTCTTATATATGTCCCCAGGTTATCCCATGCATTTTTAGGAGATAAAAGGAATTTTAAGGGCATGTTGTGGAGTTTTAAATAATGTTGTTGTATCCATGTTTAATTTATTTTTATATGTACCTAATTTCCCAAAGACACTAGGCCTCATGATCTCCTAGGCTTGTATTATATGAACCTTTATGTAATAAATCATGAATTAATATGTATTAAAATATGGGTTGTCATAGTATGTATCAGAACAAAGTTTAGTTATTTTTGGGGATTAATATTAAAAAATTATATTTAAATCCTTAGGAATAATACTAAACATAGGAAAACATCCCTAAATTTTGGTTAAGTATAGATTAAGTGGTTTCCAAGAAAATACATCCCTGTCTAGATACTACATGAAGACGTGGCTCAAGAATAATTGTACCTAGGGGTAATAGCCTCAAAAAGGATGAATTAAGTTGGACTCGATCGTCACTTGGTGCATGACAATGATCCTTGATTCACACATGGTTTGACACTCCTGGGAATATGATTTGGTAAATTCACATAAAAATTACAAACCATTATAAAGGGAACAAAAATGCCCATAAGATTTTATATTATGAAATAGATCATGGACAACTTATATTGAAACCTAAAAATTCATATGGTAAGGAATATATTTCATTGATTATTTATCCCTTTATTGTTCATTATTTCATGTTTATGTGTTTAATAGTTTAAAAATACTCATCTATAATTTTCCCTTTATTTTTAGTCAATGGATGGAAATATGAGAAACTGAGTCAATAACCAATGTGAGGGGATATGTGATGACAACCCAGATGATATGACCAACCCAATTAGAGAAGGATTTAGGAACTTTATAGAAATAATTTCTCAATTAAATCAAGTTTTCAACCAAAAATTTAATAATGAGGAACACCTAAATTCCACCGAGAAAGAGAAAGTTGCAATTGATACATTTATGTGACAAATGCCTCTAACTTTATGTGGATATTCCAATCCTTTAATCATGGGACAATGGATCAAATCTATTAAAAAGATCTCCACCACCCTTCAATGCTCTGAGAAAGAGAAATTCATGCTAGCTATTTATCATAAGGAGGGAGAAGCTGATCAATGGTGGATGTTGATAAAAAACATGAAGCCCGAGGAGGATATCAAAGTGATGGAGTGGAAGGAATTTTGGAAAAATATTTTTCAACAAATATTTTCCTTGCACTCCCCGACTTAAAATAGAGAGGGATTTCCTTAGCCTCAAGCAAAAGTATGAAGAATCCATAGGGACATATGAAATTAACTTCACAAGACTTGAACAAATACACCTCCAGATTTTTCATCTCCCCCAAAAGTAAACTTGATAACTTCTTTAGTGGGATAAAGTTGAGTCTATGAAAATCTTTGACAATTTGAAACTTTTATAGCTATAAGGAAATTTTTTGATGTGTGCTCAAAGTTGAAATTGAGATCAATTAATCTCAAGGGTCTCACGGGTCTATAGATAATAAGTAGAGAATGGAGTTTAATTATGAAATTGTGATAGAAAAGTATCTTGGGGGTAATAAATTCCAATATACCACTTTTCAAAATTGTGGGAAGAAGCATCTTGGAAAATTCCTGAAGTGGAAAAGGAAATTATTTAGGTGTGGGAAGGAATAGAACCTATCTAGCGATTGTCGATGGGAGAAACCCACCAATGTGATGGAAGAAAGGAATTATCCATTCAAACATTAGCCTATTGTTCAATGTTTCAACTGTAAGGAATAAGGACACTCAATGAATACATGCACTAAGCCAAGGGTTATTGATAGTAACCAATGAAGACAACCTCCAAGTCCTAAAGAGCAAGGGTGAGATTATGTCATCACAATTGCTGAGGTGGATCCCGACAATGAAGTGGTGATAGGTATTATAGTTATTCATTAAAGTATAGTAAATATACTATATCATAATGGCTCTACACATTATTTTATATCACACAAGTTTAGTATAACTATTCAAAAAAGACCACAAGACATAGAAGTAGAGCTATCAGGGTAACTGAAAAATGGAGAAATTATTGCATCCCATGTATATAACTCATCCACTATCAAAATTTGTGGGATGAATTTCCTAGAAAAACTCGTGATACTCCCTTTAGTGGTATTTGATGCTATTCTAGGCATGAATTATCTTTCCTTGTATAGAGAAAACATAAATTTCTGAGATAAGGAAATCACTCATTATATTGAAAATCACCCTCAAATTCTATATAAGTGCAAAGAGAAGGATAAATCTCTTTTGGTATCATCATATCAAGAATGGATTTTATTGACTTGTGATCAAGTGAATATTTCTAAAATGATTAAGACTAAGTAATAGATCATACTTTATGACATAACCATTATAAGGGAATATGTTGATGTATTTTCTAAAGAACTACCTGGTCTTCCACCAATCCATGAGGTTAAGTTCTCAATCTAGATCATACCTGAGGCTTTCCCATTATCCAATACTATATATAGAATGTCCATTTTTGAACTTGAGGAGATAAAGAATAAACTACAAGTGAATATGGATAAAGGCTTTATACACTCAATTGCTTCACCAAGGGGTGTACTATCCTCTTCAACAATACAAAGGATGAGTCAATAAAACTCTGTATTGATTATCATGAACTTAAAAAAATAAATATAAAGAACAAATATCATATTCCATATATTTATGACTTATTCAATCAGCTATGTGGAGATAAGTACTTCTCTAATTTTGATCTTTGGTTTGTATATTACTAAGTAAATGTGAAGAAAGTGTATATCCCCAAGACTATTTTTATACAAGGTATGTGCACTATGAGTTCATAGAAATTCCATTTGGACTCATCAATGCTCCAACAATATTCACAGAATCAATGAATAGAGAATTTAAGGATTACCTCTACAAATTATTGGTATTATTTATAGACTATATTCTTATCCACTCTAAAAGTAATGAGGAGCATTAGGAGCACTTGAATATTGTACTGAAGAAATTTCAAAAAGAAAATATGTATAAAAAGTTTAGTAAATGAAAGTTTTGGATGGTGAAAGTAACATTACTAGGCTATGTTATCACCTACAAATGGATATCCATGTATCCTTCAAAAAAATAGAGGCAACTAAAGGATATCCCAGAACAACCTCCACTACTTTAAAATGACCCTATACCCACGGTTTTCCAAAAACCATGGGTATAGGGATTGGTTTGGAACCTATACCCATGGTTTTTCAAGAATTGTGGGTATAGGTCCCCCTATACCCAAAGTTTTTTAAAAACCATGGGTGTAGGGTTTTTTTCAATACCTATACCCATGATTCTCCAAAAAAACTGTGGGTATAGCTTTCTCATGTAAGCGCGGGAAAAAAATTCCCATGGGAACAAAAAAATTTCCATGAGAAAATCTATACCCATAGTTTTCTACCTATATTCATAATTTATAAAAATATATATAATTAAATTTATATTTATATACACATAATTTTATGTGGGGTAGTGGTTAGGCGCGTCAATTAGGAAGAGGCGGTCGAGGGTTCAAATCTGGCTATGGTATTTTTTTAAATACTATAGACATGGTTTGAGAATCGTGGGTATAGGGTTATTAACATGGTGTAAAATTTACCATGCACCTATTACCATGGTTCATAGCCATGGGTATATCATTTCTCAAACCGTGGGTATAGCTCATAGCCATACTAATGCTTTAATCTCCCATGGTTCTCTGAACTGTGGGTATATCCTATAACCACAGTTTTGTGGGCTATACCCACAGTTCCAAACCATGGGTATATGATTATTTTCCAGTAGTGCTCTATGATGTAAATCCATAGTTTCCTTGGATTAGTTGGGTAATATAATCAATTTGTGAGAAAATTGTCATGATTTTTCAAGCCCACTGAACAAGATAACTCATAAGGAGTCAAGTTTGTCAAGAATGATGAACATGAAGAGAAGTTTAATAAGAGGATAATCACTAAACTTATGCTCACATTACCCACTAGTGGGAAAGGATTTGTGATATGCAACGATGCATCCAAAGTTTTATTGGGTTGTGTACTCATGAAAGATAAAAGAGCGATATCCTACACCTCCCACCAATTAAATACCAATGAGAAGAACTACCCAACCCATGATCTAGAATTGGATGTAGTGATCTTTACGTTGAAGATTTAGTGACATTACCTCTATGAGGAGAAGTGTGACATATATATGGATCTTAAAAGCCTCATGTATATATTCACACAAAAGGAGATCAATATGCACCAATGATGGTGGTTAGATCTTATCAAGGATTATGATTGTTCAATCCATTACCATCTTGTGAAGAAGAAAAAAGTGGTCGATACTCTAAGTAAAAATGATCTTGAAACCCCATCCATGATGATAATTGCAAGGGATCCAATATTATTTGAAATAAAGAGGATGGAAATGAGAATAATAAAAGGATATTTATCCTAACTTTATCAAATAACTACTCAAATATCTATTCTTGAGAGGATCATGGTGGCCCAGAAAGATGATGCGGTGCTACAAAAAAAGTTAGTAAATATTCTGGAGTTCAACTTTGCTAAAGATGGAGTTATAAGGTTTGGAACCTAGGTATGTGTCCCATAAAAAATAAAACTAAATAGGGATATTTTGGATAATTCAAATTACTCATCATTTTCTATTAATCAAGGAAGAACTAATATGTATAAAGATTTGAAGTAAAAGTTTTGATGGTATCACATGAAGAGGGAGATTACAGAATTTGTATCTCGATGCTTGATATGATAAAAAGTCAAGGTTGAATGATAGAAGTCTAAGGTTATGATGTAACTATTTCCCATACCATTATGAAAATGGGAAAACATAACCATCAATTTCATCAAAGGACTCCCCAGGACACCTAAAGGCAATAACACTATCTGGGTGGTAGTCAATCACCTTACAAAATCAGCACATTTCATTATTATTAAGGATTATTTCTCACTTTACCAACTTGAAAAGATATACATAAGATAAGTGTTAAGACTACATGGAGTGAAAATATCCATTATATCATATTGAGATTCAAGGTTTACCTTTAGGTTTTGGAGAATCCTTCAGTAATAATTGGATATAGAGTTGAGTTTCAGTACTTCTTATTACCCTTAGATGGATAGCTAGTCTAAAAGAAACATTCAAACTCTAGAGGATATGCTGAGATCATGCTAAATGAATTTACAAGGATATTAGGATCAGAACATTCCCATAGTATATTTCTCATGTAACAATAATTTACATTCTAACATTCAAATGACACCTTATGAGGATCTATATAAGAAGAGGTGTCAGACTCCTACATGTTGGGATGAAGCTAGAGAGATGAATATGATAGGCCCTGATCTTTTCCAAGAGATGATAGATAATTTCAACTCATTCAATGAAATATAAATTTTCCAAAAAGTCAATAGAAAATCTATGTAGATAATCATTGATGACACCTAGAGTTTGAGACTAGAGATAAAGTGTTCCTTCAAATATTTCCATAGAATAAATTCATGTGGTTTGTGAATAAGGGAGACACTATTAGAATTATTGGCTATAATAATAGTTCTAAACCACTGGTATTCCTTTTTTTATTTTCAATAAAATACAAAGTAATCTCTTTTAAAAGATATATTTTTTTGATATTTAAAATGAACTAAAAATAGTGAATTATTTTATCATAAGTAAACTTCTTTTAAACTTCTTTTACAATGATTGTTTTGGAGGATGCAAACCGGATAGGAAAAGTACTAGTGGGACTTTCCACCTATGAGGAAAATCCATTGTATCATGGAGTAATAATAAGAACAAATATACGGTCTTTCTTTATTTGAAGAAGAATACATAGAAACTGGGAGTTATTGTGCTCAAATCATATGGATACAACATAATCTCTTGGGGTTTGTGCTTACATATGATCACATCTCTATAAAGTATGAAAACACTAGTGTGATTAGTATATCTAAAAATATCATCCAACACCCTCTCACTAAGGACATTGATCCGAGATTCCAATTTCTTCAAAACCAGTTTCAGAAAGGTGATATCATTCTTGAATTTATTTTCACCAACCTTCAACTTTCTGATATCTTTACTAAACCCCCTACACTTGATTGCTTTGACTTTATTAAATACAATATGTTTATGATTATCTTGTGATACTTATATCTTAACCTTGGAAATATTAATAATTTATTGAAATTACTCATTATCCAATGAAATAGGATAATATTCATTGTTTATATTATAATATTCATGTGCTTTATTATTCATAAACACCATTTTTAGGGAATTTTACAATTTCAACATTATTTCACATTATGATTGTAATTCCTTGTTAAAGTGAACTATTACTTTGTACATATTTGAACACCTACTAAAACACAAAAATGGTCATGATTTTATTTTCTTATTTTATTTTAAGGCCTCCCATTCTATAAGGAACAATTCATTCTTTTGGATCACTTGTAAATTCACTTTAGAAGATGACCAAAGTGGGCTTTCATGCCAACACATTCTGGGAAAAGTAAACTAGGTAGCATCCTAATAAAGAGACTTTAGTGGCCAATATCCAAGACCAATGATTCTAAAAATTGAACTTAAGATAGATGAAATAAATGGGAACATTTAATCCAACAATGAAAAGAGATAATTCAAAGTGTTAAAGGGAGTTCCATGCAGCCCAAGTTGGAGATAAAATTTTGGGCCAGATTCTGCAGCCTAGAAAAACATTCCACCATTTTACACATATCTCGCAAAACAAATATCTATTTAGGATGAAATTTTACATACCATAAGGGTACATTCATATCTTCTTTCTTTTCTTCTATTTACCACCAAAATTTGACCATCTAGAATCTCATTTTGGCACCTCTTTTTAGTGGATGCAAGTTGGATCATATTGTTTGTCAAGGGTGGAAAAGTCCACTCTCCCTTAACTTTCCACCCACCTAGGCCCACCACCATTAATTGAGGTGATTTCCACTGTTGGAGGCTCGACCCAAGGATTCAAAAATTCCTATTTAAGGTAGTGGTGTTGAAGGAGTTGATCATATTTTGTGCTTGGATTCATTGTAATGTTATAATGATTCTTTGTGTTTGTAATCACATCTATTTCTCATGTAAGTTGTTCAATTAACATTAGTTTATTAATAAAATTTCTTCCTTTTCTCTTATTATATTCTTCTCCATATCACATTGATACTGTTGCCTCAATGTGTGAATTTATTTACACCAAACCTTGTGAAATTTATCACACAATAGTGGAGTGATCGTTATTTTGTTGTTTTTACTTCTTCAATTCCACCCTCATAAGTCTACTTCCCACTTCTGTTGAGAACATACCATCAATGGAAGGCTAAATATTTTATGATTTGATCCAAGGGAGTATTAATGGGCTAGATTTGATGTTATTTCTCACTCTCTAATTTTTTTTTAATTTCTTTTATTTGAGTTTTTTATTCAATTATTTTCTCTATTTATCTTCCTTACTGAATTTATTCACCCCACTTTTATGTGATAATAAGATCCTTTACCTTGGAGTGCTCATAAAAATGATCCTACAAGTGTATAGGTGATTAGAATGTGTTTTTGAAGGTGTTTAACCAGTAAGTTACGAGGTTAGTTTGAATTTATTGAATGAATCCTTCTCGAGTTAATGAAATTGAAATCATTAAAAAAATGAATTCATCCAATCCACCCTAAGAAATAACCTAGAATAAACTCATTTTCTCATAATTTCAATTCACATAGATATCTTAGTTATCTTTTAAAACCATCTAAAATCTACCCAAAGTTTTCCACTTCATAGCCAAAAACAATCCATAGAATGTAAGTTTCTGTAGGTTTCTTCTTAGGTGTCTGAGGATTCGATAACCCAATCTACACTACAAGCGACCACTTAACCCTTAAAACTTGGGTAAATTTGGGCGATACCAATTACTTTTCATTTTTTTTTCAATTTTTTCCCAAAATCAAAATTTTTATAAATTTTTTTGAAGCTAAAATATTTTTTTTAATTTTCATAAGTTTTTTGAAGTAAAGTGTGTTTAATAATCCAATAAAAAACTTTATATCTAGATAAAAACAAGTGGATGTGGTTTTGGTGTAGATTCACTTAGAGGTTATTACCTTTAAAAGGCCTAGTTGGATTTTTAATCTGATCTTCACGTTAGGCATGAGAAGTGGGCCTTTACTTCACACCTGGTTTAACACTCCTCAAGAATTTTCTATGGTTTATTAACATAATCACTATAATAAAATTGCCTATTTTGGGAAGCAGTTTAAACCACCGCTAAAGTTGGTGTCGACATCCAACAGGTGGCAGTTCCTTCCATTTAACAGCGGCTTCTAGTAACTATCATAGAATATATATTTTTTCGGTGGTTTGTTTCATTTTAGAAGTGGTTTAAACCGATGCTAAATCCTCTATTTTTTTACTTGGTAAACCACCGAAATAACAAAAATAACTACCGCTAAATAATAATGACTTAATATAGTAGCGGTTTTAACCACCGTTAAAAAAATAAACATTATATAGAGGCAGTTTAAACTATTTTTAAACAATAATATGAAATATTTAGCAGTGGTTAAAACCACTTCTATATGCTTCTTTTAAAAAATGTAGTTGTAGAATCTGCAGGCCCATAACAGCACTCAATCCTGGAAGAAAACAGACAAACAATATACAATGGAAATAACACATATAAACCATCACAGTAGAAACATCACATATAAGGGAAATGCAGATATCCCTACCATAAACCACAACATGGTTTATGAATCAAAAAATTAGTGTTAGTTTGTCATAAGTTTAGTTTTACAACATTTCTGAATCCAAAGAGACCACTAATCACTACCCGATAAACTCTGATCAACACCCTCTCCATATCCATATCCATTTCCTACTACCGGCACCTACAAGATAATTATATTGAAAATTAAACAGTGTTTTATATTTATATCTAAACTTAAAACCAATAAAAGTTTGTGAACTAAATGATTTTGAAGTTGTGTGATTTACCTGCTCACCATCGGCCATCAATTCAATATCACTAGGGACAAATCTGATTATCTTCTAATATAAATCAATCAACGCTTTTTGTAAAGAAGATATATGATCCCCCTATTCCAGAATTTTTATTTACATATAAACAAACTCCCTATGAGAATCTCAAGGTAGGGAGTGACTACAACCAGGAGTAGATGCAGTTTCAATCCCCGATGGCCCGCTAAAGACCTTAGAGGTAATGATCACAAACTCATCTTTTGCACTCAATCAGGATGCTCCTTCCCAAAGAATTTACCAACTGGGTAATCCTGGGAGACTTAGAAGGACTGTATGAGATTGACATCCCATAGTTCTTTAATTTTTTCCTATAAATCAAATATTAGTCATATTATAAGCAATACATATTAACATAGTGACAGCTGAAAATAATTTATTACAATGAAAAATGAATTCATACACCAACTTCTTTAGCATACTCATTAACATAACTCCCATCAGATTTTGTATGAATATCCAACCACAATTTTGTTTAGGAGATTTGGTTCCCTAAATTTTGTGACTGCATTGAACAAAGATAAATCAACAATTTAATATATGAAATATATAATATTTTATTATAGATATTTAAACTAATGAAAATATTATCAGAGTCGATCGGTTTCTGAAAAAACTCTTTGACCCGACAGTGTGAGGGAATATTTTCTTAGAATGACTCGATGAATTATTCCTTGAAACATCTTGAAATAAATAAAATATAATTTAATAATAATGTATGAAATGTCATATCCTTTTCATATTAATGTATAAATGTAAAATGAGATTGATATAATAATATATATTTAAATACCACGTGCTTCTCATGATGTTGGCTATCAACAAAAACCTTCCACTGCTCTCTAGGTACCCCTTAAGGCACCTTATAATATAGTTTTTGGGTGCTCAATGAATTATTATTGAATTTGTTCTATAATCTCTATTTAAAATCCTTCCATTTCTTACCCAAATTTTTCAATGTCCACTTTCGTACTATAAGATCAGTAACGATAAAGCGGAAAAACATATATATAAAGAGATTCATTTTTAAAATATTATAATTTAATAACATAATTACATTCAATTACACTATAATGTATTAAAATTACCTTTATCTATGAATCAAAAACTTCATTTTTCCAAGATTTATGTATATGCCTCCAATCAGCATACATAATCAGAAGGGTAGCCGACTCTTCCACCAACTGGCTTAGAATCTGGATAAATAATCCTGTGGCATCATCCGTAGATACCCCATAACAGTCAAATGGGACAACTATCTTCAGTTCATTTAGATTCTAGACATTTCAAATTTTTATATTTCTCTCCATAGTAGTATTGTTTCATTTTTTTTATAAAAAAATATTTAGTAGTATAAAAAAAGTGAAATAACGTTATTCATATTAATTTTTTTACTTATAACTGTCACCCTCCAATATCCCTGTGAAGAAATAAGAGCGATGAATTTCTCCCTCACTACTGAGCCTGCTAAATGGAGAGGAGTTAGATGAGCTGCTAATAGGACACTAACGAAGGGTGTTCCAGAAGATGACGAATTAGAGGGTGTGAGAGACGATGTAGGGGGAAAGTGGAGGGTGTCTTGAATTATGTAGGGAGGGATACCGATGGTTCGTTATCTATTGATATAGTTGATAGAACGTTGACCGGGAGTTGACTAGGATCAGTAAAACACTTCCTACTTGGCATTCCCATCATTTAGTCAAATAAAATTAAGTTTAGAACATATATTTCAAAAAATTAATTCAAAAAAATAGAATTGATAACAGATAAAAAGTACTAACAAATAAAAAATATATAGCTATGATAACGAATGACTGCAAAAATAACATAAGTGGTTAATAAATTAATGAATTATTGCGCATACTATCATTTTGTCCATAAATCATGTCATTTTCCTACTCCATCATTACTTAATCTACTTCATCCACCCTTACAAGACTAATATTTTCAATATCATGATAGAAAAATAAGTTGGCTTCTTTCTGTTGATGGGATTCAATGTTAGAGGTCAAATCTTCCACTTCATCACCCATATCATATAAATCTCTTTGTTTTATGTGAGAAACTACACTCCACCCTTCATCCATGACATATTAAACATATTATATAATTTTTGATTGTGATGATATGATATACAGATCATGTAATTCACAGTCACCGACATCCCTCAAGCGAGAGAAGTTCATAGAAGTACATTATAAGGAATCTCTTTTAATACCCCTAATAATATCGACCCACTTACATTTTAATAAAACAACTAAAAAATTTCTATGGTAGTTTAATTAAATAATATCATTCAATTTTCCATAGTATCTCACTTCATAAAATGTAAATGTACCACTATTCTATGTTTTAAACCCTCTTCTCGGATGACTGTATGAAATTTAAACCCATTCACATTATAAGTATAAAACTTTCTAGCCTATTTTAGAGGACCTTGAGCAAGAAACTTCAAATCTTATGAAAACTCAGCTCGAGTATCAGTATTCATGATCTATAAAAAGTAATATACATTATTAGATTTAAAAAATATATGCATCAACCTAATATCCATATTTATTGTAATATTTACGAGCTTACACATCATGCAAATGGATCTTCAAGTATCTATAGCAGGGCACTTTCCCTAATCAACACCTGCAATCATATAATCAGTTTGGGACCAAAATCATGACCCAAACAGGGTGTGAGACTAAATCCCAGTAATCAACCACCCAAGTTCTGTGCTAATCTATCAGTGGATATATATAACAGGTAGTGTACAATAGTGAAAGCAGTAAATAATGGGTACTCAAAAATAAGCAAATATATGTCTCAGAAGACAAGGTAAACAAGTATAAGTGAAGACCGAATCCAATATTGTGATTTGGCTTGTAAAACACATTATAAGTCATTCCATTTCATTATTCAATTCCATTGGATTATATAAAAGTCTTGAGGTCCGACCTAGGCCCGACGACCCCCTGTATAGAAGTAACCATCAACTCATGACATAATAATCATTTAATCATTTGCTGATAGATCTTGGATTGGGTATCCCTCAATGGATCCTATATTTTCTCAACATTTTAATTAATCCTCAATGATCTTGACCACTCTATCATGGCTTAATAACAACCCTTACATAATTACCCCTTGAGCTCATCCATGGTCTTTTAGCCAAGACCCTCATTCACCCAAGGTATACATATGGTGTAATTAGTCACATGAACCCGACCTTGTATTTTAACTGAGACCATGGATCTCCCATTACTAATTACCCCTCTTTGTTATAATTCAATTTCATAACAAAATCAACACATGTGAATCAAACTATCACATGGATTATCATTTAAACAACTCACGTGGGCACGATTCACATAACCACTATCACATGCAATTTAAACTATTACATGGGTTAAGCATCCAATTATCTCATGTGGGAAAAGCATATTACATAAGAAGTTCATTTTTAACATCCCAAGAAAGGGAATTAAATTCAAGCCTCTTAGGAATTCTCGTCCAAATGACCATCCGAGGGAAACACACCCATGGGGTGGCCCTAACTTAAGGTTCACAACCCTAAACATGATTTCAAATCATCTAATTAATTACTCAATCATCAATACACAATAACAAGGATTATTATTAAATCAAGAGACACCCTAAAAGTGGGCGTGTGGCACTCAAACATATATAATCAACTCGAAAATCAATGAAAGGCTCAAGAACACCTACCTCGTACTCATACGACTCTCCTCGTCGAGTGTTGGGCTTTGATTCAACCTAGAACAGAGTAGATCTAAAAAAAAGTAAAAAATATCAACCCTCGATAACTAGGTTGAGAGAAGAAATCATTAAGAAAGGCTCAAGAGGAATCTATATATTACCGATTGGGTTCCAACGCATCCAATGATGATTGAAACGGAGTTCGGACGTTGAAATGGGAGGAAAAATCCCGTTTGGATTTCCTGGGAACGCTACTTTTCGAAGGGGGTCTGTTTCTTTTTGTATGAAAAAATGAAACTACTTCCAGACTTAATAATTAAAAAAAGTGTAGGGAATGTACTCCATACTACACCCCGTGTCCGTACAATTCCTGGACAGACCATTACATAGTCGTGTACTAGGATTACATGGCATGTAGTCCCCAATCACGTTGTGTAACAGGCATGCAACTAGCCTTTGATCTCTTTCCACCCCATTTTATTAAGTATAAACTGAAAAGGAAATATACATACCTTAAAGGAAGAACTAGGTTCTAACAAACTTCCCCCTTAAAGAAATTATTCCCTGAATTTCCCTTCCAAGGGTGATGAAGAAAAATATGAGAACATCTCTGGCCACTGGGATCGTACGTCAGCCTCTCTCTCTCAAGTCTCATCCTACACTCAGTCGTGCTGCCATATCACCCGTACCAAAGGAACAAAACAACTATAGAGAACCTTCATGCTATGATCCACAATACGAATGGGGTTCTCCTAAAAGGACGTATCTTCCTACAACTCCACTTCCTCAGGCTGAAATGTGTGAGATGGGTCTGAAAAGTAACGTTGCAACTGAGAAATGTGGAAGATGTCGTGAATAGCCCTTTACCTATGAGGTAACTACAATATATAAGCAACTAGCCTGCCCCTCTCCATAATCTCAAATAAACCGACGTATCTTGGCGAAATCTTACCCTGTCTCATGATTCTCTTGTGTCCCAACCTCGGTGCAACATGCAAGAAAACTCGACCCCCGACCAAAAACTCTAGAGGTCTTCTGAAATAATCAACATAAGATTTCTGATGAGACCACGTAGTAGTCATCTGCTTATGAATCAACTAGATCTGCTTAAAATTCTCCTACGAGAGACGTGGTCCCAGTAAAGCTACCTCACCTGCCTCCATCCGGCGTAGGGGTGATCGACATGGTCTATCATACAAAGCCTCATAAGGTTCCATATCTATAGTCATTTGGAAACTATTATTGTAGGAGAACTCAAAAAGGGGTATGTGTGTCTCCCAAGAACCCCTAAAATCTAGGATACATGCCTGTAGCTTGTCCTCCAACACCTGAATCGTGTGCTCTAACTGGCCATCTGTCTAGGGGTGGTAAGATGTACTCATAAGTACCTGTGTACCCAAAGTACTCTATATCCCTTTCCATAAATGATAAGTAAAATGAGAATCCCTATCTAAAACAATAGAATGAGGAACCTTGTGTAGTCGTACAATCTTTCAGATGTACAACCTCCCAATCTCATCAACCTTGAAGGTCTCCTTGATCGGAAGGAAATGTTAAAACTTCGTAAGCCTTTCAACCACAACCCATACTGCATCATTACCTTGGGGTGACCTTGGTAAACCCTTCAAAAAATCCATTTCAACATCATTCCTTTTCCAATCAAAAATGGGTAGTTGCTGCAAAAGTCATGCTGGTCTTTGGTGTTCCACCTTCACCTAATGATAGGTGGAACATCTCATGAAAAAACTAGCTACATCTCTCTTCATACCTGGCCTCCAATACTAACGATGTAAATCTTGATATATCTTGGTGATACTAGGATGCACCACCCAAACTGAAGCATGAAAATCCCACATTATCTCCTCGCATATGTCTGATGACACCCATACATGACCTTGTAACCACAGAACCTCATCCTCACCTATGGTCTAACCCGGAGGAGGTTCCTCACCTGCTACACTCTCTCATAGAACTAGACCTTTGGAATCTAATAGTTTCCTCATCCTTACTCTATCTAGTAAGGTAGAGGTAACAAATAAGGATGTAACAAAAGTCTTCCCCTACCCATCATGAACATCCAGATGCATCTCAGAGAACAACGCTATCAGCTGCCACTCACTTCTGGCCTACTACACTGCATATATCTGAGTATTCCTACTAATTGCATCATCCAGGGAATTTACTTTCCCAGAAATGTAGGCAAGCTGGAAGTCAAAATACTAAAGGTATTACACCCACCTCTGCTACCTCAAATTCAGATCAGGTCCAGTAAAGATGTACTTGAGACTTTTTTGGTCTGTGTACACCACAAAACGTCCCTAGTAAGTAACGTCTCCAATAGTGCAAGGCATGAACAACTATGGCTAACTCAAGATTGTGCATCGAGTATTTCCTCTCATGTGTCCTTAACTACCAAGAATAGTACACAATGACTCGATCCCCCTGCATAAGCACTGCTCTTAGCCCGATACCTGATGCATCACAGTAAACAATGTAACTCCTTCCCAGCTCTGAAAAAATATGTATCGGTGCTATAGTTAATCTCCCTTTCATCTCCTAAAAGGACGTTTTGCAAGAATATGACTATACATACTTCACAACCTTCTTTTTCAAGCCCATAATCGGTGTTTCTATGAATGAGAAGTCCTTTATGAAATTCCTGTAGTAACCAGCCAGCCCTAGAAAACTTAACACCTCAAATACATTCTTGGGCTGCTCCCAGGTAACTACTGCTCTCACCTTCTTTGGGTCCACTGATAATCCTTTCTCTAAAATGACATGACCTGAGAAATGAATATGATCCATCCATAAGTGGCACTTTGTGAGCTTAGCATATAAATGATGCTCTCTCAGTGTACTGAAAATGATCTCAAGATAGTTGGCATATTCATGTCAATTGTGAGAATACACCAAGATGTTGTCCTTGAAAACCACCAAAAAAGAATCCAAGTAAGGATGAAACACTTGATTCATTAATTCCATGAAAACTATTGGCGCGTTCGTGAGACTGAATGGCATAACAAGATACTCATACAGACCATACCTACTCTGAGAGGTTGTGCGAGTTGTGTATGATGGTCTAACATGCACTTGATGATAACTGGATCTCAAATTGATCTTAGAGAATACCCAATATCCTCTGAGCTAATAGAAGAGATCATCTATTCACGAAAGAGGATATCGGTCCTTAACCGTCAACTAGTTTAATTTTCAATAATCTATGAATAGCTTGAGGGTACTGTATGCTTTTTTTTTCAAAAAGGATCGGCGAACCCCAAGAAGAAGTACCGGGTCAGATGAAACCCTTAGCCTCAAAATCCTCTAGCCGCCTTTTGATCTATTTCAACTCTGTCATAGCCATCCTATAAGAAGGAATGGATACTGGTGTAGCTCTTGGTAGTAGATCGATAGAGAAATATACCTCTCTCATCGGAAGTAGGCCTGAAAATTCATTTGGGAAGACATCCCTAAAACAATCAACCACTGGAGGAAAATCTATCTGACATGTACCCTAGTCATCCAAATATAAACTGGAAATCTGTGCTATCATCCCTCTCAACCCACGATGCTCGGGTCCATCTTAGCTCGCCTGTGCATCCCATTCATCTTTGTGTAGAAATGATCCACCCTCTAGTGACGTGAAACTCACCATGCGACGATAGAAATCAACAAATTTGTGAAAGGAAACTAGCTAATTCATACTGAGGATGACATCAAATCCTGTCATCTCTAAGACATAGATATCCCAAATGAAGTGAAACCCACCAATCTCAATGGGAATTCCTTAAACTATCGCACACATACCATTCTAATCCCTAATGAAGTGTCTAGTTTCATAACATCATCATAAGTGAAAACATAGAGCCCAAGGCTCTTTACAACAAGTACGAATATGAGACTATGTGAAAACCCTGTATCAAAAAGTGCAGAAGCTAAAACAGAGGTGACTATAATATTAACTATGATAGTAGAAGGTCCAGGATCATGCTCTTGCTTGGTCTGTTTCACTGTATAAGTTTGTCATGTACCATGTATCTGAGGCATTTCCTAGATACCCTGAGCTAAGCCACCCTAATGTCGCTGAAATCTTGGGGTCTGGATACCATGGCCATGACTACTACCTTGGTCTGAACAACATTATATATTCCAGTTCCCTGACTGGTGAGAATCTTCTAACCCTTCTCCTGAATGTGGAGTTGGTGTAGAGCCTCTATCACTAGATGATGGTGGGAACGCCATGCATAAACTCTATAAATGGCCCATATTGCCACAATCTTGGCACTCGACTAGGTCCATTGGGCACTGAGGTTTAGTATTCTAAATTCTTCTACACTAGAAGCACCTCACCTAGATACCGTAATATACATTCTAAGTACTGGTTTCACCATGTGTAAGCTCCAAACAACACTTCCTACTACCGATTGAAATAGTACCCGATCTTGGTACCGAACCGCCTTGGCTTGCACCTTTAGATTCCCTCTGATTATGCTCAATAATAATCACCTGGTTCACTATAGTAGATACAATAGTCATCCAGGAGATATTCACCTATGATCAGATGTCGTACCTAAGACTATCCTCGAATCACCTAGCCTTTGACAAATCATCACCCATCAGAATAGGTGCAAAGTGATAGAGCTTAGTAAAGCGGGTAGAGTAATCCGTAATTGATAGAGCACCCTTCTCCAGATGTATAAACTCATAGGCCTTGTCAGCCCTCGACGTCTCAGGAAATAAATATTCATAGAAGACTGTCTGAAAATCTTCCCTTGCCATGTCCTGCTGATGCTCTGTTTATATGGTAACATCCCACCACCTCTTGGAGGAATCACGCAACATGTAAGTCATGAGCTTGAACCTCCTATTAGGAGGAATATCAAGATTCTCTAAGATCATAAGCATGGAATATATCCATGACTCTATAGCCTTTGGTCCACCATCTCCTAAAAACGTAGGTGGATGCTGCTATTGGAACACTCGCGTTAGTTCTGCCATAGATGTGGCAGGCTGTGGTTCTCCCTGAAAGGTTTTCATGAACCTCATAAAGCCTTCATGGAAAATTGAATCAGCAACTACGTCTGGTATAATAGCTGGTGCTGCAACTAGCATTACTAGAGGATCCAATGGTAGCCCATGCCCTACCACCTCCGGGGTATGGTCATCACTACTCTCCTAGCATACAATTGGAGTTCTTAGTGGCGGCATTACTCTGTAAATTCCATCACATACATCTCATTATGAGATTATTAATCAAGGTACACATTTCAAGATTGCAAGAACTAAAAAAAGAATAAAATACACAAAATTTCACAAAAGATGAATACACAATGTGTAGGAACCATACATGGAATGTACACTTAATCCCTTACATGGTTGTGTACTCCTGTCGGCCTGGTCATGTAAACACCCTGGGTATATGGTGTGTACACAAGTCTTATCTCATGGCCATGTACTTTTACATGGACAAAGCTTCATGGGTCTGCCTATATAAAACTACACAGGGTGTACATAAGGTACATGATGTGTTCTGATCAAAACTCAACAACCCATGTTTTCTCTCACACGGTCGGTGACACAGTCATCTACCACACGGTGTGTACTCAGAGTACATAGTGTGTACTTGGAAAAGTTCTTTTCTTCCTGAATAGAAGAACACATGGTGTGTGTTCATAGGACCACATGCCGTATTTTCTAGGTTTCCAGACAGTAAGCCTTAGAAACTTCCCCAAAACCCCTGTTTTTGAAAAATAAAGCAACAGTGTGCCAAATTACAATCCGTGGGGGGACATACTCCCCGCTAATCAAGGTTTGGAATCCAAATATAGCACATAAAAACATAATATATATACCATGGCTAAAACATGATCCACCAAATTCCGATCCAATAGGGCCCATACTCCTCAGGGAACAAAGTTTGGCATCTATCCAATTCAACCATAACACATACAAATATACCTATCACAACAACATGCATATCTATCACGATTCCTATCACAACATCATACATATCTAGCATGACATCTATCACAATAACATGAAATCAGTAATGCTCTCTAAATGGCATGGAAAAAATGCATGACATGTGATTTCTAACAAGTGCCTATATGATGCATGAGATGGAATATCCTCATCTCATCATGTTGAAACAAAATAAAACCATAATGATATCAATAATAACAATAAAGAACAATTTAGTCACCCAATGGTGAAATCAAATCAACTATAATAGCTCAAAATCTAAAAATTACAATTTAATTCGAGGCAATTTGGATTTTCCCTGTACACAGAGTAGTTACTCCCAGGAACAACTAATTACCAAATTCCATTTCCTTTATATCATCACCAAAAAGTAAAGCAAACTAGAAAATAATTCTCTGATACCACTTTTTAATGTCTTGTATTCGAATTCCACTCAACTAGTGCCTCGTACTTAGTTGGCCACATGACCTCAAGTGCATTTCCCCAAACACTAGAGGATACCAAATAGCAGTGAGGGACTAAGCATGATAGTGTGGAAACTATGCCCTCATTGGAAGAGTATAACATAGTAGAATAAATAATAATACAATAACAGAAATAGTAAACAACATACAACTGAAATAAGAAGCAAAAGATTGATAAGATAAATAACCAAGCATCGTTTAATACAAAAGATGATGCATCATGTTATATGTTATAAGAAAGAATCCAAAAAAATTACACTATAGTAATAAAAAATATGTCTCAAAATCACAAAAAAAAGAGACTAGGAAGAATCACAAGCCTCAGCTCGGTCTCATGCTCTCATACTCCTGAGCAGCGCATCAAGTACCTGTGGCAGGGCGCTTTACCTGATCAACAACTACAATAATATAATCTATTTAGACCCAAAAGCATGAACCAAATAGGGTGTGAGACTAAATCCCAGTAGGCAACCACCCAAGGCCTATGCCAATCTTTCATTGGATATATATAATAGGTACTGTACAATAGTGAAAGTAGTAAACAGTGGGTACTCAAAAAACAAGAAAACAAATGTATCAGAAGATAAGGTAAACACGTATAAGTGAAGACCGGATCCAAGCTTGTGCTTTTTCTTGACATATGCATCATAAGTCATTCCATTTTATTATTCAATTCCATTGGATTATATAAAAGTATCGAGGTCCAGCCTAGGCCTGGAGACCCCCCGTATAGAAGTAACCATCAACTTGGGACATAATAATCATTTAATCATTTTCCAATAGAGCCTAACCTGGGTATCCCTTAATGGATCCTAGGTTCGCTTGAAATTTTAATTAAGCCTCAATGAGACCAAACACCCTATCATAGATCACTCATTATCCTTACATAATTACCCCTTGAGCTCATCCATGGTCTTTTAACCGAGACCCTCGTTCACACAAGGTATACATATAGTGTAATTAGTCACATAAAACCAACCTTGTATTTTAAATTAGACTATATATCACCCATTGCAAATTACCCCCCTTTTTAAAAATTCAATTTCATAAAAAAAGAAACACATTTGAATTAAAATATCACATGGCTTATCATTTAAACAACTCACATGGGCCCAATTCACATAACCAGCATCACATGCAATTTAAACTATTACATGGGTTAAGCATCTAATTATCTCATGTGGGAAAAACATATCACATAAACAATTCATTTTTAACAACCCAAGAAAGAGAATTCACGTTAAGCCTCTTAGTTATTCTTGGCCAAATGACCATCCAAGGGAAACACACCCATGTGGTGGCCCTAACTCAAGGTTTACAAGCCTAAACATGCTTTCAAATCATCTAATTAATTACCCAATCATCAATAGGAAATAACATGGATTATTATTCAATCAAGAGACACCCTAAAAGTGGGAGAGCAGTACTCTGGAATATATAATCAACTCAAAAATCAACGAAAGGCACAATACCACCTACCTCGTACTCGTATGACTCTCCTCATCCAGTGTCGGGCTTTGATTCGACCTAGAACAGAGTATATCTACAAAATGAGTAAAAAATATCAACCCTCTACAACTAGTTCAAGAAAATAGATCAAGAAGAAATGATTAAGAGAAATAGAGAGCGTACCAATTGGGTTCCAATGCATCTAAAAGCGATTAAAATGGAGTTTGGACGATGAAACAGGAGGCAAAATCCCATTCGGATTTTGGGCGCACTGCTCATCAAAGGGGGTTTGTTTCTATCTGTCTAGAAAAACAACGCTACTTCCCAACCTAATAATTTAAAAAAATTACATGGTGTGTACTTGAGACTGCACTCCGTGTCCATACAATTTTTGTCTAAACCATTACACAGCCGTGTAATAGGATTACATGGCATGCAACCCTCCATACATGGTGTGTACATAAAAAGAACACATCATGTAGTCCCTAGTCACATCATGTAACATGATTTAATCTAGCCTTTTATCTCTTTCCCCCAATTTTATTAAGTATAAACTGAAAATTAAAGATCCATACCTTAAAGTAAGAACTGGGTTCTTACACTAATTTAGCTTCCTTGACCAAATGCATAGTTAAATGCATTATGATAGTAAAAAATGATTGAGGAGAGATCATCTCCATTGCACAAAGTGTAAATAAAAATATCTCCTAAAGGTTGTAAAGCTCAAATGGTTGTAGATTTTTCTTACATAGTTGTCTGAAGAATGTGAAAAATTGGAGTACAACAACATTAACCTTTTTAGGTAATAATATACACAATGCCAATGGTAGTAATTGCTGTAACAAAATATGTGAATTGTGACTTTTCAATCCATGTAACCTAAAATGATTTAAGTCAAAAATCCTTGATATGTTACTTGAATACCCATCAAATACCTTCATATGTTTTAAAATTTGATGGAATGTATCTTTATCCCTATTTTTCATTTCAAAAATTGCTATATTATTCTTTCCATTCTCATCTGGTCAGAGATCACACTTTATGTTCATTGTTTGTAAGTATTTCCGAGTATTGAGATGGTCCTTATATTTTCCATGCTGATTAAGAAATGTGAAGATAAAATTTTCACAAACATTATTTTCAATATGCATAACATCAATATTATTCTGAAAAAATTAAATTCCCAATATGGAAGTTTGAAGATTATACTTTTTTTCTTCCATTGTTTCATTTTGATTCACTCAAAAATGTACTTCGAACTTGTTTCCCACTTTCATTAAAATAATGAACCTTAAAAAATTTGGTATCAACATTTCCAAGTTGTGCCGATATTTCATAACCTATCAAAAACTTTGGAGGTGGTCTACGATCAATAGAACCATTGAATTTTGACTTGTTCAACAGAAATCTATGAGATGCATTAAGAAATATTCGATGACACAAGAAGCACCATTTTTTACTATGAGGTATTCATTCGGGCACAAAATAAAATTTATTTGCAAGACAATCCAAAACTGTGTAAGTGTTCCAACCAACTAAATTCTCAAGTCCAGATAAGTCACTAATGGTCCACATTAGAGAAAGATTCATTTTGAACATTTTTTTAGAAGATGCATCATATGTCTCAACACCATTGCTCTATAAATCCTATAATTATTCAATTATAGGCTGTAATTATACATCAATATCATTTCCAGGCATTTGTTTTCCAAGAATAATCATCGAAATGATAACAGGCATTTGTTTCATACACATCCACAGAGACAAATTGTAAGGGATCAAAACAACCGGCCAAATGCTATAACTGGTGCTCAAAGTCCCAAATGGGTTGAATTCATCAACAACCAATCCCAATCTCACATTACTAAGATCATATGAGAAATATGTATGTAATGAATCAAATTTCTTACATGGTTATGAATCTCTTGGATGTCGCATTAACCCATCATTGTTATTATCTATAGATCCACTTCATGTGCTCGATGCTTTTTGATGACATGAATAATCTTTACAATCAAGGCTTTAAAGGAAAGTAATGCAAAAACTTTATAGGTGTGTTCATTTTTTTCTTCATAGTAGTATGTTGATTAATAATTCCAACATTAACCATTAACTTCCATCTAGAAGAAGAACATTTTTCTTCAATCCTATCTGCTAGAATCCTCTCCCCAATAAAGCATACAATCATTAGAACATGCATGTATTTTTTTATAATTTAGACCAAGCTTATTAACAACTTTTTTCATGTCATAAAAATACTCAAAGATCTTTGCTTTAGAAAATGCATCATTCAAAAATTCCAATATCATGGACATCGCCTTATTGGTAATTCCACATAGGCATTTGATATGGTACAACTTCAGTAGAAAAGAAAGTTTTGAATATTTTAAACATCCACTATACAGCTCCTGATTTCCATCATCAACTAAACCATGAAACACATTTGTCTACTCAGTGATGTTCTCTCTTAAATTATTCTCCACATAATCAAGAGGAGGATCCAATGATATGTTACAATCTTGATCTGGTTATCCTATAGTCCCAAAAACATAACTTTTCAAGTTTCTATTTGTATCACCCTCAACTGGTTGTTATGATATGTTTTGATGCTGATGTTGGTGTCTTGCAATGCCGAATGCATCGTTTATAAGGTTTTACATTTCATTGTCCATTGTCGATGAATTTGGGGGCTCATTTTTTCGATTGACATCAGTGATCAAACTTTTTGTAACGTTTTATTCTCCATGCCAAATACAACACAAATATTAATCAGGGAATTTATTCAATATAAAGTGTTCATAAACTCCATCTCTCTTCAACCATATTCTAAATTTACATTTAGGACATGGAAATATTATTCTCCCATCAACAGATCAATTGGAAATTGAAAAATATAAAAACTCATCCAAACCCTTATCATACTAAGGTGTTCTCCTCAGCAATGTGATCCAGATTTTATCCATATATATCACAATGTTTCTACACTTTATTAAAAATAATTAAAACTCATAAGTATTACTAATTAGGAAAATAGATAAATGGGAGTGAAAAAAAACACAACACAATTAGTTATAAAAAGAGTCATATAAGTACTAAAAAAGTCAAAGTAAAAAAAGTAAATCAATCATGGATAGTATTGTGTAAAATAAATGAAAAATAAAAATCATAAAATCATTAATTTAAAATAGGGATCATGGGAGAAACACCCTAGGGTAACTAAGTCTAGGTGAACCTAGTAATTCTCTATCACTATAGCAGTGGATTTAGAGTTCTGACACATCTCTAGCTAGAGGGGGTGTCACATAATGTTTCACTAGCATTGCTAGTGGTGGAGGACCTATTCTTGTCTAGGTTATCCTACCCAAGAACCCTAAGTTTCTCATAAGGTTTAACAAACAAGAACAACCGATAAAAAAAATATTTTATTAAGCATTAAATGAACAAGTTGCTTTACAATACATATAATCATTTAGAAAACCAAAGAAATAATCAAGCTTAAGGTTAAAAGTCACTGTTTTTATTATTATACCTATTCACATTTTCACATTTATGTATATACATATATCGCATTGCACAAATTCACATTTTCTCAAGTGAATTTGTACACATAGACACATATATGTATACTTATGTATATGTGTTGAACCAATATATATATATATATATATATATATATATATATATATCAAAATACATTTTAAGAATATATAACTTTAATAAAAAAAATTAGGACAAGAGATAAATCCACTTTTAAAACCAAAACCTCTCTTAAAACACTTAACTTATTAATTAAAGGTTGTTTGGGCATTTAAAAAACATTCAGTGTGTGAAAAGAATTAAAGTAGGATTTTAACAAACTTTAAATTAGATAAAAACCTTAAAACTGAAGTGGAAATAAAGTGAAACTTGATTTCAACATCAAATACCATTTGAACATAATTATTATTATAATTTAATATCCAAATGAAGGATTAAAAATACAATCAAGAAAATTTCTAAGATTTAAAGACCCCAAACAAAGGTTCACTTACCTAAAACTCATTGTCTTTGAAAATGGCGGAACTATCCCACCTTAACAAGGTCTAAGACACCCTAGAGAACAAGTGGCACCTAAAAATCAAGAAAATCCTAATTAAAATCAATCCAAAATGGAATAAAAAACTAAAAAACAAAATGAAATCAATGTAAATTCATCACCTTGTATTATCATAGCAAGGATTGGCCTCAACCGGGGATCACAAACCTTAGAAATCAAGAATCAACAAATGGAACACCCAAAATCAGGTTAGGATTTGGCTGGGTTGTGTGAGTAGCGACACCTATGTAAAAAAAGTGAAACTGAAACAATTATCGGTGTTTTCATAAATAATCTTAACAAGAGGGAGTCCAAAGTTTATGTTTGATACACACTTTATAAAACATGTTGGATAGTTTCCAAATTTCTCCTAATCATTTCTCTAATTAACCTTTCACAAGATGCCTATAAAAACTAGAAATAAAAAATCTTTTTAAGATATTCAACACTTTGAGATGGGAATCCCTGGGTATTGAAGATGAACCTACAGACCCCACAAATAGTTTTGGTTTTAAAATAGATGATGTTTTTAGTATATGAATGAACTATTATAACTGAACTGGTTAATTTCAATTTTACACCAAATAAAAAACAAATAAATTTCCTAGTACTTTTTATGAGAAAATAAAATGTATACAAATTATAGAAGAAATTCAAAACCAATAACTATTAAACAAAACTTGACCCACTCCTCCAAGCAGCCCAACCCAACAATCAAACAAAGTTCAAGAAATCATTAACACAGTAATAAACATACACAATACATGATTCCTAGAAATATTTAAAGTAAAAAAAATACAGGGGACACATAAGTTCTATATAGACAAATGACCCTCAATAATTCGTTAATTTCAACATAATAAATACAAAACTTAAAAAAAACAGAAGAAAGATAATCATGGATACTTATTCAACACCCAACATCAAGGACACTATTTCTTCCTTCATTAGTCTTCTTCTCACAGGGATATGGGTTGAGGATCCACAATTAAGGGGGAAGGGGAAGTTGTCACACCCCGACCGCGGACGTCCGTAATTTTTCTTCTTTTCTGGGTCACGGTTTAAATTTTTCGAAGACTTTTTGCGTTGGCGGTTTCGCGCCGGTGCGCGGTCACTGTATCATTAGCGGTGACCGTGCGTTCAGCCCGGGTGACCGTGTGTGCACCCAGAATGTTTTAAATATTATAATTTTTATGTGGACATTTTATTATTATTACTATTTAAGTTGTGTTATTAATATGAAAGTTAATTTTATTTTTGTATATGTTTATGTATGTTTTACATATATATATGTATAATAATGTATATATACATATAGTTCTATATATGGTTATGTATATGTATATATCTTTATATGCATAAATGTATATATATGTATTATCTTTAAATTATTTTATTATTTGATCAAAATAATTGTTATTTGAATTAACTAATTTATTATTTATTGTTATTATAAGTTTTATTATTGTTGTATAAGTTTTATTGTTATTAATATTATAAGTTTAATATTATTATTATAGTGTTATTATTATTATTATTATTATTATTTTATTATGTATATATATATATTTTTTATTGACCCTAACCTAACCCTACCCCTACCCTAGCGCCGCAACCCCTCCTTCTCTCTCTTCCCTCCTCCCCCGTTTTTCTTCTCCTCTGGTTTCGGCCGGCCCGCACCCAGTCGCACCTTCCCTGCGTCGCCTGCTCCTCCTGTCCCGCTCCCCGTTCCGCAGACCCCTCGTCGCCGTCCCGCCTCACCTGATCGTCGCGGCCCTCCCCTACTGGTCCGGCCTTCCGACGCCCCTGCATACGCTCCGCGGTCCTGCGCGCTCCGCCTCCTCCCGGCGTCCCGCCCGGCCTCCGGCTCCGCCTCCTCCTGTCCGTCCCTGCTTCCGCTCGGCCCTCCCTGTCTCGGCCTCCTCCCCGCGCCCCGGCGACGCCCTCGCCCCTGCCGACGCCCCAGCCTCACACCGGCTCCGCACGACCCCCCTGGCCTCCGCCTTCCCCTGCTGGTCGTCCCGGCTCCCCCGCGCAACCCCCGGCCTCCGCCGGCCTCCCCGTCCCTGCGTCCCGACTCCTCTGCCGACCTCCGCTCGGCCTCCGGCCTGCGCCGGTCAACCCCGGACCCCGCCGCGGCTCCCTCTGGCTCACCCCCCTTCCACGGTGAGTTTTATTTTTTTTCTTTGTTTTTATTTTGTTTTTATTTTGTTTTATTTTATTCTTTGTTTTTATTTTGTTTTATATATATAATGTTTTAATATTTTTTATCATGTTAATAATCTTATAATTATTTTATTATTACTAGGTTATTATTATTATTATATTATTATTATTTATTATTAATATTATTATGTTACCATTATTATTATTATACTATTATTATTATTGTTATTATTATGTTAATATTATCATTTATATTATTATATCATTATTAAAATTATTATTATGTTATTATTATTAATACTATATTATTATTATTATTATTATTATCATAAATATATTATTGTTTTAATTATTATTATATGATGTTGTTATTTTTATTATTATATTATGTTAATATTACTATTTTTATTATTATCATGTTATTATTATTATTATTATTATTATTGTTATTATTATAATTATCATTTCGCTATTATACTTATTATTGTTCTTGTTAGTATTATGTCATTATAATTATTCTTATTAATATGTTAATACTATTGTTATGATATTATTGTCACTCTTATTATTATTATATTTTTATTATGTCATAATAATAATAATAATTATTATTATTATGACATTATTATCACTACATTTTGGTTATTGTCACGTTATTATTATTATTATTAGTATGTTGTCATTAATGAGCCTGCTTAACGACCTATTGTTTTAGGACCAGTTTGACGACGCAATACGCTACGACCTTTTCGCAACAAGAGCTTCGCGCCGTGTCGTTCTTCGTTCCGATCCGAGGTAGGTCTCCCATTGCACTCGCCTTTAAATTAAGAATTTATTTATTCCTTGCCTTTTATTGAATTTCAGTAAATTTAAAGGAAAATTTAGTAGTTTTATAGTGTGGTGATCTGCTGATGATAAAAGCCGTTTTTAATTCTAGCGTTTCATTAAAAGTGTTCTTCTTGGTTTTAGTTTTATGCTTCCATGGTAGTATTGCTAAATGGTTCTTCCTGAATAATGAAAGTCATGTTAAATTGCGTTTTGAAATGTTTTTGGCGTGTGTAAATTTGTAGATGTATTGTTTATGGAAAATGGTGTTTTCTTAGAACCTTGATTAGAGAAAACGTCGTGTGACCTTTGAACTTGTTTTGGAAACTTTATGTGTGGCTCTTGGTTGATGAAAGATGTTTTCCTTTGTTACGCGAACAAAAGTTTGAATTTCATTTGGGAAATGGTGTTCCTTCAAAAAAAATGATTAAAGGCCCGTTTGGCTCTTGATAAAAGTGAGGTGCGTTTGGTGATTGGAAAGTGACTCTACTTGTGAAACAAATGTGTTCCAGGTTTAAGATGCTGATCTGAGTTTCTTAAATAAATTTCTAAGTGCGTTTCTGGTTTTCAATGAAATGGCGTGTGTCATCCCTTTTTAAAAACGCTTTAGTCTTAAATGATCAAAATGTAAGTGACATGACGGCCCGGTTGGCACTTTATCAAATGTGAAGTGATTATATATATATATACGTACTTGTGAGGGCATTTCTACAGGGGGACTTCCCTTCGAGGGTTGTCGTGTAGTGATGTCCGTGTAAGGGGTTGGCAAGTGCGGTGAGATGAGTCACGCGTGCGAGGGTCTCCCACTTACACAGTGTTACTAAACTACCACGGGTTCCTGGGCGTCTTGTAGATTATCGAGTTACGGTTGCTTGCTAACCCTGATTAGACGGGTTAGTACCCCCTGGAGTTACAGACAGGCCAGGAGGGATGTGCCACTGGTTGGCTGTTAAGGCGGCCAGTTGGTTATTGACTATGGAGTACCATGCCGGCAGGTAGTCTGAACCCGAGTACGTCCAGGGGTTTTCTAGGGATGTTCAGGATCGCCCATGGTTATTGCTGATAACTTCTGGTTTACTTTTGCTTGCACTTGGTTTTCCTTGCCTGCTTACCTTTACTTGCACTTGTTTTCCCTGCTTGTTTGCCTTCAGTCATATTTCACAGCCTATACTGTTAGACTTTAGGAAAAAATGGTTTTCAAATGAAAATGCTTTATTCTCTTTGGGTTATATTTGAAAATGTAACACTTTGCTTATCAGATTGAGCTTAAAACTAATGAAATGGAACTAACTTTCGAAAAAGGAATAAGGGAAATGTCTCGTGTTTGATTCTCAAGTAAAGCATTGTGAAAACTTACTTTTATACATTATAGTTCAAACCTGGATTATGTAGATTCTTTATTTACTGGCGGTGCATTGGGATTTGTTGTGGGGCTCACCTACTGAGTACTTTTGTGCTCACGCCTATCTTTTACCATTTCAGTCGCAGGTCTTCTGTTTTGAGTCGCTCAGTGTTGGAGCGAGGTTGCTCTCTAGTTGGGTGGTGACGTGAGAGGTCACATGGAGGTACGTGGTTGTGTGGTTTTTATTTCTTTTCTACTGTTGGTGTTTATTTATTCTGTTCTATTTACTTTTGTTTTGGCTGAAATCATTCCCAACGATCAAGTCTTAATGCCCGGCACTGGTTTCCATCCCGGGGGGATCGGGAACGCCCCTCGGGACTTGCCGCGGACCGGCTCGGGTGACCGGTTCAGGGTCGACCCGGGTTGGTTCGTGACAAAATGGTATCAAAGGCGGGTTCTTGTTATTTGGATTGTCCGGTAGAAGGAGATTAGGACTGTTGGAACTCGAGGGGTAGGTACGGGAAGAGCGTCGCGAACTCTTGCCCACACTGATCCTTGAGTTACCAGGGGTAGTTTGAGAATTGTGTCCTTGTCTTTCCTGGTTTGTTTTGGATTGAGAGATGACAATGGAGGCAAGCCGACGTTACGTCGTGATTTCACATGGAGTAGTGACCCATGTGGAGTCTGATTACGTGGTTTGAATTCCTCCTAGTGGTCGATGCTGACTTGGGACATGGCTCACTACCATGTCGCCAGGTTGAGCGTGACTACTAGTCCCTCATTTCAGTGATTGATGCAAATTTGGATGTTGTTTTCGTTTTGGTCTGCGTGAGTGCGTAGTTGGAATGAAAAAGGGTTTTTGAAAATTGGACTGGTTTCTTTTAAAGGACTTTAAATGTATAAAATGGGTTTTGAAACTGAAATCTCTTGATTGTAAAATCTGTTGTTTGCTTGGAATTGGTTAAGAATGATTTGGGGTGAAACCTCGGTTCCTCTTCATGAACGTTTGCACATGTGTGAGAATGCATGGAAAGTGTATGTCAGTGCGGGTATGAATGGAAAGTGGATAAAGACATGTGCAACGGTTCATGAGATTACCTGGGTGTGTATTTGAAATTAAAGGCTTGACTTTGTTTTCTAAATTGGTTTTAAATGGGAAACAGTTTTGGAAAGTTTTGGTTTGAAAGTGGGTTGGTTTTTGGAAAGTGATTTTGAGAAAGGGTGGTTTTGAAATCAAAAATGAAAAGGAAATTTTAAGGAGGATATTTTATTTTGGGTTGTGTTGTATTTGATTGGTCCTTGTGCTGACTATTTTTGATAAAGGCGCTTTTATTGATGTTGCTTCGATTTGATGTTGATTTGGTTTGATGTGGGTTTTGGCCTTGTGTTTTATATGTCGCTCAGGAAATGCCGCCCAGAAAGGTCTTTAAGGATTCGGATATATCATGCCCAGTTTTTAGTCCTCCTCAGACTTTGCCTGTTCTCCATGGTGATCAGGGTCCGTTAGAGGCAGTGAAATGGCTCGAGGAAGTGGAGCGTGTCTTTAGAATGTTGGGAACTCCCGATAATGTTAAGGTTCGTGCAATTATGAAGTTGTTCAAGGGTCCAGCTCTGGACCAGTGGAAGGTGGTTGCCCCACCATCGGCGCAAGTTGAAATGACGTGGGATGTCTTTAGAACCGTTTTCATCCAATGGTTTGTACCTGAGGAAGTGAAGCTGGAGAAAAAGGGAGAGCTTGTGCATATTCAACAAGGCCAACGGACGGTGAAGGCATATGTTGACCATTTCAAGGAACTGATTTCCTTTTCTCCAGATGTAGCGTCGCATGAGCTCATGAAGGCCTCTCTTTTCACTGGAGGTCTTCGTCCAGAGATCAAGGAGCGTGTCCTCCCTTCTAAAGACCTTTGTTTCGAGAAGCTGGTGGAGAAAGCTTTCTTGGCTGAGTTGGTTTCCGGTGTGCGGGTGGCTAATACTTCAGCGTCCCCTGTTGTTGTTCGTAAGAGTTCCCCCTCTGGTGAGGAAAAGGCGCCAGAGATACCTGTTCCTAATGAGTTATCCCCTTTGGTCCCAGCTTCCAGTTCATCAGATCGTTCGATGGTGTGCTATTAGTGTGGTCGTTTCGGGCATTTAAAGCCGTCTTGTCGCAACCCTCCGAAGACGTGTCATCGCTGCGGTTGTCTGGGTCATCTGGAGAAGTTTTGCAGGAAGCGTCGCTTGAAGAGGAAGCTGAGATGGGAGAATGTCAGTACCTGACTGTGAGGCAGGAGATGCTTCAACCATCAGAGCCCCAGCCACAAGTCTCGGGGTGAAGCTCGCGCACAGTCAGGAGTCCCCAGGGGTGTGAAGCCTTGGTCCAGGTTTTGTGTTCCGTGTTAGTAGTGGAACAATCAAGATCTTTTAGTACTTGTTTTTCTGCTGTTAAGTTTTGACGTTGTTGTACGTTCATTGTTTTACCATGGGGTTGTCATGGACTTGTTAAATTATAATCCAAGTAGTCTGGATTATGTAAATGTGTTGTTTTTCTAAAAAGTGACAATGGACTTGTTCTATGATAAATCTAGGTGGACTTGTCGTGTGAATGTAATACCCTAAATCGTGTGTCCTTCTTAAAAGTGTGTTTGACTCTCGTGTGGGTTGACCTCGTTTTAGTTATGTTGTCGATGTGGTTATGTTTTGTGGACTACGGTGGATCATGTCTCCATTTTGATGTCGGTTAAATGTTTTTCTATAGGTTTTCCCCGGTGTTGAAGGTTGTTGACTCTGGTCGAGGATTTAATGTCTTGACGGAAGTGTTGTTTTAATCGTGCTATAGGAGTTGGTTCGAATTGGTTGGGAGTTCCCGCGTCGACCCCCTTTTCTAGGGTCTTCCTTTTAGATGGTCAACTTTTCTGCACAAGTTGAGCTCTTGTGGTGGGGAGAACCCCTTCGTGTCCTCCCCTCAATCTCGGACCCCAGTTTTCTCTTGAATCGGTCGGGTGTGACCTGTGTAGAGTAAGGTCATCCCCGAGAACCTCAGTTTTCCTCAGTTCCTTTAGTTCTGTTTGGGCATAGACTTGGTTTTTGGATGACTTGTGACCTGGTGACTTTCTGGGGGCAGAAAGTGTCTGTGGTGGGGAGAATTGTCACACCCCGACCGCGGACGTCCGTAATTTTTCTTCTTTTCTGGGTCACGGTTTAAATTTTTCGAAGACTTTTTGCGTTGGCGGTTTCGCGCCGGTGCGCGGTCACTGTATCATTAGCGGTGACCGTGCGTTCAGCCCGGGTGACCGTGTGTGCACCCAGAATGTTTTAAATATTATAATTTTTATGTGGACATTTTATTATTATTACTATTTAAGTTGTGTTATTAATATGAAAGTTAATTTTATTTTTGTATATGTTTATGTATGTTTTACATATATATATGTATAATAATGTATATATACATATAGTTCTATATATGGTTATGTATATGTATATATCTTTATATGCATAAATGTATATATATGTATTATCTTTAAATTATTTTATTATTTGATCAAAATAATTGTTATTTGAATTAACTAATTTATTATTTATTGTTATTATAAGTTTTATTATTGTTGTATAAGTTTTATTGTTATTAATATTATAAGTTTAATATTATTATTATAGTGTTATTATTATTATTATTATTATTTTATTATGTATATATATATATTTTTTATTGACCCTAACCTAACCCTACCCCTACCCTAGCGCCGCAACCCCTCCTTCTCTCTCTTCCCTCCTCCCCCGTTTTTCTTCTCCTCTGGTTTCGGCCGGCCCGCACCCAGCCGCACCTTCCCTGTGTCGCCTGCTCCTCCTGTCCCGCTCCCCGTTCCGCAGACCCCTCGTCGCCGTCCCGCCTCACCTGATCGTCGCGGCCCTCCCCTGCTGGTCCGGCCTTCCGACGCCCCTGCATACGCTCCGCGGTCCTGCGCGCTCCGCCTCCTCCCGGCGTCCCGCCCGGCCTCCGGCTCCGCCTCCTCCTGTCCGTCCCTGCTTCCGCTCGGCCCTCCCTGTCCCGGCCTCCTCCCCGCGCCTCGGCGACGCCCTCGCCCCTGCCGACGCCCCAGCCTCACACCGGCTCCGCACGACCCCCCTGGCCTCCGCCTTCCCCTGCTGGTCGTCCCGGCTCCCCCGCGCAACCCCCGGCCTCCGCCGGCCTCCCCGTCCCTGCGTCCCGACTCCTCTGCCGACCTCCGCTCGGCCTCCGGCCTGCGCCGGCCAACCCCGGACCCCGCCGCGGCTCCCTCTGGCTCACCCCCCTTCCACGGTGAGTTTTATTTTTTTTTCTTTGTTTTTATTTTGTTTTTATTTTGTTTTATTTTATTCTTTGTTTTTATTTTGTTTTATATATATAATGTTTTAATATTTTTTATCATGTTAATAATCTTATAATTATTTTATTATTACTAGGTTATTATTATTATTATATTATTATTATTTATTATTAATATTATTATGTTACCATTATTATTATTATACTATTATTATTATTGTTATTATTATGTTAATATTATCATTTATATTATTATATCATTATTAAAATTATTATTATTTTATTATTATTAATACTATATTATTATTATTATTATTATTATCATAAATATATTATTGTTTTAATTATTATTATATGATGTTGTTATTTTTATTATTATATTATGTTAATATTACTATTTTTATTATTATCATGTTATTATTATTATTATTATTATTATTGTTATTATTATAATTATCATTTCTCTATTATACTTATTATTGTTCTTGTTAGTATTATGTCATTATAATTATTCTTATTAATATGTTAATACTATTGTTATGATATTATTGTCACTCTTATTATTATTATATTTTTATTATGTCATAATAATAATAATAATTATTATTATTATGACATTATTATCACTACATTTTGGTTATTGTCACGTTATTATTATTATTATTAGTATGTTGTCATTAATGAGCCTGCTTAACGGCCTATTGTTTTAGGACCAGTTTGACGACGCAATACGCTACGACCTTTTCGGAACAAGAGCTTCGCGCCGTGTCGTTCTTCGTTCCGATCCGAGGTAGGTCTCCCATTGCACTCGCCTTTAAATTAAGAATTTATTTATTCCTTGCCTTTTATTGAATTTCAGTAAATTTAAAGGAAAATTTAGTAGTTTTATAGTGTGGTGATCTGCTGATGATAAAAGCCGTTTTTAATTCTAGCGTTTCATTAAAAGTGTTCTTCTTGGTTTTAGTTTTGTGCTTCCATGGTAGTATTGCTAAATGGTTCTTCCTGAATAATGAAAGTCATGTTAAATTGCGTTTTGAAATGTTTTTGGCGTGTGTAAATTTGTAGATGTATTGTTTATGGAAAATGGTGTTTTCTTAGAACCTTGATTAGAGAAAACGTCGTGTGACCTTTGAACTTGTTTTGGAAACTTTATG
The DNA here is from genome assembly GCA_963277665.1 of Viscum album. Taxonomy (NCBI): domain Eukaryota; kingdom Viridiplantae; phylum Streptophyta; class Magnoliopsida; order Santalales; family Viscaceae; genus Viscum; species Viscum album. The sequence continues at coordinate 1,132,975,983 of OY728156.1, forward strand.
TGTGGCTCTTGGTTGATGAAAGATGTTTTCCTTTGTTACGCGAACAAAAGTTTGAATTTCATTTGGGAAATGGTGTTCCTTCAAAAAAAATGATTAAAGGCCCGTTTGGCTCTTGATAAAAGTGAGGTGCGTTTGGTGATTGGAAAGTGACTCTACTTGTGAAACAAATGTGTTCCAGGTTTAAGATGCTGATCTGAGTTTCTTAAATAAATTTCTAAGTGCGTTTCTGGTTTTCAATGAAATGGCGTGTGTCATCCCTTTTTAAAAACGCTTTAGTCTTAAATGATCAAAATGTAAGTGACATGACGGCCCGGTTGGCACTTTATCAAATGTGAAGTGATTATATATATATATATACGTACTTGTGAGGGCATTTCTACAGGGGGACTTCCCTTCGAGGGTTGTCGTGTAGTGATGTCCGTGTAAGGGGTTGGCAAGTGCGGTGAGATGAGTCACGCGTGCGAGGGTCTCCCACTTACACAGTGTTACTAAACTACCACGGGTTCCTGGGCGTCTTGTAGATTATCGAGTTACGGTTGCTTGCTAACCCTGATTAGACGGGTTAGTACCCCCTGGAGTTACAGACAGGCTAGGAGGGATGTGCCACTGGTTGGCTGTTAGGGCGGCCAGTTGGTTATTGACTATGGAGTACCATGCCGGCAGGTAGTCTGAACCCGAGTACGTCCAGGGGTTTTCTAGGGATGTTCAGGATCGCCCATGGTTATTGCTGATAACTTCTGGTTTACTTTTGCTTGCACTTGGTTTTCCTTGCCTGCTTACCTTTACTTGCACTTGTTTTCCCTGCTTGTTTGCCTTCAGTCATATTTCACAGCCTATACTGTTAGACTTTAGGAAAAAATGGTTTTCAAATGAAAATGCTTTATTCTCTTTGGGTTAGATTTGAAAATGTAACACTTTGCTTATCATATTGAGCTTAAAACTAATGAAATGGAACTAACTTTCGAAAAAGGAATAAGGGAAATGTCTCGTGTTTGATTCTCAAGTAAAGCATTGTGAAAACTTACTTTTATACATTATAGTTCAAACCTGGATTATGTAGATTCTTTATTTACTGGCGGTGCATTGGGATTTGTTGTGGGGCTCACCTACTGAGTACTTTTGTGCTCACGCCTATCTTTTACCATTTCAGTCGCAGGTCTTCTGTTTTGAGTCGCTCAGTGTTGGAGCGAGGTTGCTCTCTAGTTGGGTGGTGACCTGAGAGGTCACATGGAGGTACGTGGTTGTGTGGTTTTTATTTCTTTTCTACTGTTGGTGTTTATTTATTCTGTTCTATTTACTTTTGTTTTGGGCTGAAATCGTTCCCAACGATCAAGTCTTAATGCCCGGCACTGGTTGCCATCCCGGGGGGATCGGGAACGCCCCTCGGGACTTGCCGCGGACCGGCTCGGGTGACCGGTTCAGGGTCGACCCGGGTTGGTTCGTGACAAAATGGTATCAAAGGCGGTTCTTGTTATTTGGATTGTCCGGTAGAAGGAGATTAGGACTGTCGGAACTCGAGGGGTAGGTACGGGAAGAGCGTCGCGAACTCTTGCCCGCACTGATCCTTGAGTTACCAGGGGTAGTTTGAGAATTGTGTCCTTGTCTTTCCTGGTTTGTTTTGGATTGAGAGATGAAAATGGAGGCAAGCCGACGTTACGTCGTGATTTCACATGGAGTAGTGACCCATGTGGAGTCTGAGTACGTGGTTTGAATTCCTCCTAGTGGTCGACGCTGACTTGGGACATGGGTCACTACCATGTCTCCAGGTTGAGCGTGACTACTAGTCCCTCATTTCAGTGATTGATGCAAATTTGGATGTTGTTTTCGTTTTGGTCTGCGTGAGTGCGTAGTTGGAAATGAAAAAGGGTTTTTGAAAATTGGACTGGTTTCTTTTAAAGGACTTTAAATGTATAAAATGGGTTTTGAAACTGAAATCTCTTGATTGGAAAATCTGTTGTTTGCTTGGAATTGGTTAAGAATGATTTGGGGTGAAACCTCGGTTCCTCTTCATGAACGTTTGCACATGTGTGAGAATGCATGGAAAGTGTATGTCAGTGCGAGTATGAATGGAAAGTGGATAAAGACATGTGAAACGGTTCATGAGATTACCTGGGTGTGTATTTGAAATTAAAGGCTTGACTTTGTTTTCTAAATTGGTTTTAAATGGGAAACAGTTTTGGAAAGTTTTGGTTTGAAAGTGGGTTGGTTTTTGGAAAGTGATTTTGAGAAAGGGTGGTTTTGAAATCAAAAATGAAAAGGAAATTTTAAGGAGGAGATTTTATTTTGGGTTGTGTTGTATTTGATTGGTCCTTGTGCTGACTGTTTTTGATAAAGGCGCTTTTATTGATGTTGCTTCGATTTGATGTTGATTTGGTTTGATGTGGGTTTTGGCCTTGTGTTTTATATGTCGCTCAGGAAATGCCGCCCAGAAAGGTCTTTAAGGATTCGGATATGTCATGCCCAGTTTTTAGTCGTCCTCAGACTTTGCCTGTTCTCCATGGTGATCAGGGTCCGTTAGAGGCAGTGAAATGGCTCGAGGAAGTGGAGCATGTCTTTAGAATGTTGGGAACTCCCGATAATGTTAAGGTTCGTGCAATTATGAAGTTGTTCAAGGGTCCAACTCTGGACCAGTGGAAGGTGGTTGCCCCACCATCGGCGCAAGTTGAAATGACGTGGGATGTCTTTAGAACCGTTTTCATCCAATGGTTTGTACCTGAGGAAGTGAAGCTGGAGAAAAAGGGAGAGCTTGTGCATATTCAACAAGGCCAACGGACGGTGAAGACATATGTTGACCATTTCAAGGAACTGATTTCCTTTTCTCCAGATGTAGCGTCGCATGAGCTCATGAAGGCCTCTCTTTTCACTGGAGGTCTTCGTCCAGAGATCAAGGAGCGTGTCCTCCCTTCTAAAGACCTTTGTTTCGAGAAGCTGGTGGAGAAAGCTTTCTTGGCTGAGTTGGTTTCCGGTGTGCGGGTGGCTAATACTTCAGCGTCCCCTGTTGTTGTTCGTAAGAGTTCCCCCTCTGGTGAGGAAAAGGCGCCAGAGATACCTGTTCCTAATGAGTTATCCCCTTTGGTCCCAGCTTCCAGTTCATCAGATCGTTCGATGGTGTGCTATCAGTGTGGTCGTTTCGGGCATTTAAAGCCGTCTTGTCGCAACCCTCCGAAGACGTGTCATCGCTGCGGTTGTCTGGGTCATCTGGAGAAGTTTTGCAGGAAGCGTCGCTTGAAGAGGAAGCTGAGATGGGAGAATGTCAGTACCTGACTGTGAGGCAGGAGATGCTTCAGCCATCAGAGCCCCAGCCACAAGTCTCGGGGTGAAGCTCGCGCACAGTCAGGAGTCCCCAGGTGTGTGAAGCCTTGGTCCAGGTTTTGTGTTCCGTGTTAGTAGTGGAACAATCAAGATCTATTAGTACTTGTTTTTCTGCTGTTAAGTTTTGACGTTGTTGTACGTTCATTGTTTTACCATGGGGTTGTCATGGACTTGTTCAATTATAATCCAAGTAGTCTGGATTATGTAAATGTGTTGTTTTTCTAAAAAGTGACAATGGACTTGTTCTATGATAAATCTAGAGGGACTTGTCGTGTGAATGTAATACCATAAATCGTGTGTCCTTCTTAAAAGTGTGTTTGACTCTCGTGTGGGTTGACCTCGTTTTAGTTATGTTGTCGATGTGGTTATGTTTTGTGGACTACGGTGGATCATGTCTCCATTTTGATGTCGGTTAAATGTTTTTCTACAGGTTTTCCCCGGTGTTGAAGGTTGTTGACTCTGGTCGAGGATTTAATGTCTTGACGGAAGTGTTGTTTTAATCGTGCTATAGGAGTTGGTTCGAATTGGTTGGGAGTTCCCGCGTCGACCCCCTTTTCTAGGGTCTTCCTTTTAGATGGTCAACTTTTCTGCACAAGTTGAGCTCTTGTGGTGGGGAGAACCCCTTCGTGTCCTCCCCTCAATCTCAGACCCCAGTTTTCTCTTGAATCGGTCGGGTGTGACCTGTGTAGAGTAAGGTCATCCCCGAGAACCTCAGTTTTCCTCAGTTCCTTTAGTTCTGTTTGGGCATAGACTTGGTTTTTGGATGACTTGTGACCTGGTGACTTTCTGGGGGCAGAAAGTGTCTGTGGTGGGGATAATTGTCACACCCCGACCGCGGACGTCCGTAATTTTTCTTCTTTTCTGGGTCACGGTTTAAATTTTTCGAAGACTTTTTGCGTTGGCGGTTTCGCGCCGGTGCGCGGTCACTGTATCATTAGCGGTGACCGTGCGTTCAGCCCGGGTGACCGTGTGTGCACCCAGAATGTTTTAAATATTATAATTTTTATGTGGACATTTTATTATTATTACTATTTAAGTTGTGTTATTAATATGAAAGTTAATTTTATTTTTATATATGTTTATGTATGTTTTACATATATATATGTATAATAATGTATATATACATATAGTTCTATATATGGTTATGTATATGTATATATCTTTATATGCATAAATGTATATATATGTATTATCTTTAAATTATTTTATTATTTGATCAAAATAATTGTTATTTGAATTAACTAATTTATTATTTATTGTTATTATAAGTTTTATTATTGTTGTATAAGTTTTATTGTTATTAATATTATAAGTTTAATATTATTATTATAGTGTTATTATTATTATTATTATTATTTTATTATGTATATATATATATTTTCTATTGACCCTAACCTAACCCTACCCCTACCCTAGCGCCGCAACCCCTCCTTCTCTCTCTTCCCTCCTCCCCCGTTTTTCTTCTCCTCTGGTTTCGGCCGGCCCGCACCCAGCCGCACCTTCCCTGCGTCACCTGCTCCTCCTGTCCCGCTCCCCGTTCCGCAGACCCCTCGTCGTCGTCCCACCTCACCTGATCGCCGCGACCCTCCCCTGCTGGTCCGGCCTTCCGACGCCCCTGCATACGCTCCGCGGTCCTGCGCGCTCCGCCTCCTCCCGGCGTCCCGCCCGGCCTCCGGCTCCGCCTCCTCCTGTCCGTCCCTGCTTCCGCTCGGCCCTCCCTGTCCCGGCCTCCTCCTCGCGCCCCGGCGATGCCCTCGCCCCTGCCGACGCCCCAGCCTCACACCGGCTCCGCACGACCCCCCTGGCCTCCGCCTTCCCCTGCTGGTCGTCCCGGCTCCCCCGCGCAACCCCCGGCCTCCGCCGGCCTCCCCGTCCCTGCGTCCCGACTCCTCTGCCGACCTCCGCTCGGCCTCCGGCCTGCGCCGGCCATCGCCGGACCCCGCCGCGGCTCCCTCTGGCTCACCCCCCTTCCACGGTGAGTTTTATTTTTTTTCTTTGTTTTTATTTTGTTTTTATTTTGTTTTATTTTATTCTTTGTTTTTATTTAGTTTTATATATATAATGTTTTAATATTTTTTATCATGTTAATAATCTTATAATTATTTTATTATTACTAGGTTATTATTATTATTATATTATTATTATTTATTATTAATATTATTATGTTACCATTATTATTATTATACTATTATTATTATTGTTATTATTATGTTAATATTATCATTTATATTATTATATCATTATTAAAATTATTATTATGTTATTATTATTAATACTATATTATTATTATTATTATTATTATTATCATAAATATATTATTGTTTTAATTATTATTATATGATGTTGTTATTTTTATTATTATATTATGTTAATATTACTATTTTTATTATTATCATGTTATTATTATTATTATTATTATTGTTATTATTATAATTATCATTTCGCTATTATACTTATTATTGTTCTTGTTAGTATTATGTCATTATAATTATTCTTATTAATATGTTAATATTATTGTTATGATATTATTGTCACTCTTATTATTATTATATTTTTATTATGACATTATTATCACTACATTTTGGTTATTGTCACGTTATTATTATTATTATTAGTATGTTGTCATTAATGAGCCTGCTTAACGGCCTATTGTTTTAGGACCAGTTTGACGACGCAATACGCTACGACCTTTTCGCAACAAGAGCTTCGCGCCGTGTCGTTCTTCGTTCCGATCCGAGGTAGGTCTCCCATTGCACTCGCCTTTAAATTAAGAATTTATTTATTCCTTGCCTTTTATTGAATTTCAGTAAATTTAAAGGTAAATTTAGTAGTTTTATAGTGTGGTGATCTGCTGATGATAAAAGCCGTTTTTAATTCTAGCGTTTCATTAAAAGTGTTCTTCTTGGTTTTAGTTTTGTGCTTCCATGGTAGTATTGCTAAATGGTTCTTCCTGAATAATGAAAGTCAAGTTAAATTGCGTTTTGAAATGTTTTTGGCGTGTGTAAATTTGTAGATGTATTGTTTATGGAAAATGGTGTTTTCTTAGAACCTTGATTAGAGAAAACGTCGTGTGACCTTTGAACTTGTTTTGGAAACTTTATGGGTGGCTCTTGGTTGATGAAAGATGTTTTCCTTTGTTACGCGAACAAAAGTTTGAATTTCATTTGGGAAATGGTGTTCCTTCAAAAAAAATGATTAAAGGCCCGTTTGGCTCTTGATAAAAGTGAGGTTTGTTTGGTGATTGGAAAGTGACTCTACTTGTGAAACAAATGTGTTCCAGGTTTAAGATGCTGATCTGAGTTTCTTAAATAAATTTCTAAGTGCGTTTCTGGTTTTCAATGAAATGGCGTGTGTCATCCCTTTTTAAAAACGCTTTAGTCTTAAATGATCAAAATGTAAGTGACATGACGGCCCAGTTGGCACTTTATCAAATGTGAAGTGATTATATATATATATACGTACTTGTGAGGGCATTTCTACAGGGGGACTTCCCTTCGAGGGTTGTCGTGTAGTGATGTCCGTGTAAGGGGTTGGCAAGTGCGGTGAGATGAGTCACGCGTGCGAGGGTCTCCCACTTACACAGTGTTACTAAACTACCACGGGTTCCTGGGCGTCTTGTAGATTATCGAGTTACGGTTGCTTGCTAACCCTGATTAGACGGGTTAGTACCCCCTGGAGTTACAGACAGGCGAGGAGGGATGTGCCACTGGTTGGCTGTTAGGGCGGCCAGTTGGTTATTGACTATGGAGTACCATGCCGGCAGGTAGTCTGAACCCGAGTACGTCCAGGGGTTTTCTAGGGATGTTCAGGATCGCCCATGGTTATTGCTGATAACTTCTGGTTTACTTTTGCTTGCACTTGGTTTTCCTTGCCTGCTTACCTTTACTTGCACTTGTTTTCCCTGCTTGTTTGCCTTCAGTCATATTTCACAGCCTATACTGTTAGACTTTAGGAAAAAATGGTTTTCAAATGAAAATGCTTTATTCTCTTTGGGTTAGATTTGAAAATGTAACACTTTGCTTATCAGATTGAGCTTAAAACTAATGAAATGGAACTAACTTTCGAAAAAGGAATAAGGGAAATGTCTCGTGTTTGATTCTCAAGTAAAGCATTGTGAAAACTTACTTTTATACATTATAGTTCAAACCTGGATTATGTAGATTCTTTATTTACTGGCGGTGCATTGGGATTTGTTGTGGGGCTCACCTACTGAGTACTTTTGTGCTCACGCCTATCTTTTACCATTTCAGTCGCAGGTCTTCTATTTTGAGTCGCTCAGTGTTGGAGCGAGGTTGCTCTCTAGTTGGGTGGTGACCTGAGAGGTCACATGGAGGTACGTGGTTGTGTGGTTTTTATTTCTTTTCTACTGTTGGTGTTTATTTATTCTGTTCTATTTACTTTTGTTTTGGGCTGAAATCGTTCCCAACGATCAAGTCTTAATGCCCAGCACTGGTTGCCATCCCGGGGGGATCGGGAACGCCCCTCGGGACTTGCCGCGGACCGGCTCGGGTGAACGGTTCAGGGTCGACCCGGGTTGGTTCGTGACAAAATGGTATCAAAGGCGGTTCTTGTTATTTGGATTGTCCGGTAGAAGGAGATTAGGACTGTCGGAACTTGAGGGGTAGGTACGGGAAGAGCGTCGCGAACTCTTGCCCGCACTGATCCTTGAGTTACCAGGGGTAGTTTGAGAATTGTGTCCTTGTCTTTCCTGGTTTGTTTTGGATTGAGAGATGACAATGGAGGCAAGCCGACGTTACGTCGTGATTTCACATGGAGTAGTGACCCATGTGGAGTCTGAGTACGTGGTTTGAATTCCTCCTAGTGGTCGACGCTGACTTGGGACATGGCTCACTACCATGTCGCCAGGTTGAGCGTGACTACTAGTCCCTCATTTCAGTGATTGATGCAAATTTGGATGTTGTTTTCGTTTTGGTCTGCGTGAGTGCGTAGTTGGAAATGAAAAAGGGTTTTTGAAAATTGGACTGGTTTCTTTTAAAGGACTTTAAATGTATAAAATGGGTTTTGAAACTGAAATCTCTTGATTGGAAAATCTGTTGTTTGCTTGGAATTGGTTAAGAATGATTTGGGGTGAAACCTCGGTTCCTCTTCATGAACGTTTGCACATGTGTGAGAATGCATGGAAAGTGTATGTCAGTGCGAGTATGAATGGAAAGTGGATAAAGACATGTGCAACGGTTCATGAGATTACCTGGGTGTGTATTTGAAATTAAAGGCTTGACTTTGTTTTCTAAATTGGTTTTAAATGGGAAACAGTTTTGGAAAGTTTTGGTTTGAAAGTGGGTTGGTTTTTGGAAAGTGATTTTGAGAAAGGGTGGTTTTGAAATCAAAAATGAAAAGGAAATTTTAAGGAGGAGATTTTATTTTGGGTTGTGTTGTATTTGATTGGTCCTTGTGCTGACTGTTTTTGATAAAGGCGCTTTTATTGATGTTGCTTCGATTTGATGTTGATTTGGTTTGATGTGGGTTTTGGCCTTGTGTTTTATATGTCGCTCAGGAAATGCCGCCCAGAAAGGTCTTTAAGGATTCGGATATGTCATGCCCAGTTTTTAGTCCTCCTCAGACTTTGCCTGTTCTCCATGGTGATCAGGGTCTGTTAGAGGCAGTGAAATGGCTCGAGGAAGTGGAGCGTGTCTTTAGAATGTTGGGAACTCCCGATAATGTTAAGGTTCGTGCAATTATGAAGTTGTTCAAGGGTCCAGCTCTGGACCAGTGGAAGGTGGTTGCCCCACCATCGGCGCAAGTTGAAATGACGTGGGATGTCTTTAGAACCGTTTTCATCCAATGGTTTGTACCTGAGGAAGTGAAGCTGGAGAAAAAGGGAGAGCTTGTGCATATTCAACAAGGCCAACGGACGGTGAAGGCATATGTTGACCATTTCAAGGAACTGATTTCCTTTTCTCCAGATGTAGCGTCGCATGAGCTCATGAAGGCCTCTCTTTTCACTGGAGGTCTTCGTCCAGAGATCAAGGAGCGTGTCCTCCCTTCTAAAGACCTTTGTTTCGAGAAGCTGGTGGAGAAAGCTTTCTTGGCTGAGTTGGTTTCCGGTGTGCGGGTGGCTAATACTTCAGCGTCCCCTGTTGTTGTTCGTAAGAGTTCCCCCTCTGGTGAGGAAAAGGCGCCAGAGATACCTGTTCCTAATGAGTTATCCCCTTTGGTCCCAGCTTCCAGTTCATCAGATCGTTCGATGGTGTGCTATTAGTGTGGTCGTTTCGGGCATTTAAAGCCGTCTTGTCGCAACCCTCCGAAGACGTGTCATCGCTGCGGTTGTCTGGGTCATCTGGAGAAGTTTTGCAGGAAGCGTCGCTTGAAGAGGAAGCTGAGATGGGAGAATGTCAGTACCTGACTGTGAGGCAGGAGATGCTTCAGCCATCAGAGCCCCAGCCACAAGTCTCAGGGTGAAGCTCGCGCACAGTCAGGAGTCCCCAGGGGTGTGAAGCCTTGGTCCAGGTTTTGTGTTCCGTGTTAGTAGTGGAACAATCAAGATCTTTTAGTACTTGTTTTTCTGCTGTTAAGTTTTGACGTTGTTGTACGTTCATTGTTTTACCATGGGGTTGTCATGGACTTGTTCAATTATAATCCAAGTAGTCTGGATTATGTAAATTTGTTGTTTTTCTAAAAAGTGACAATGGACTTGTTCTATGATAAATCTAGGTGGACTTGTCGTGTGAATGTAATACCCTAAATCGTGTGTCCTTCTTAAAAGTGTGTTTGACTCTCGTGTGGGATGACCTCGTTTTAGTTATGTTGTCGATGTGGTTATGTTTTGTGGACTACGGTGGATCATGTCTCCATTTTGATGTCGGTTAAATGTTTTTCTATAGGTTTTCCCTGGTGTTGAAGGTTGTTGACTCTGGTCGAGGATTTAATGTCTTGACGGAAGTGTTGTTTTAATCGTGCTATAGGAGTTGGTTCGAATTGGTTGGGAGTTCCCGCGTCGACCCCCTTTTCTAGGGTCTTCCTTTTAGATGGTCAACTTTTCTGCAAAAGTTGAGCTCTTGTGGTGGGGAGAACCCCTTCGTGTCCTCCCCTCAATCTCGGACCCCAGTTTTCTCTTGAATCGGTCGGGTGTGACCTGTGTAGAGTAAGGTCATCCCCGAGAACCTCAGTTTTCCTCAGTTCCTTTAGTTCTGTTTGGGCATAGACTTGGTTTTTGGATGACTTGTGACCTGGTGACTTTCTGGGGGCAGAAAGTGTCTGTGGTGGGGAGAATTGTCACACCCCGACCGCGGACGTCCGTAATTTTTCTTCTTTTCTGGGTCACGGTTTAAATTTTTCGAAGACTTTTTGCGTTGGCGGTTTCGCGCCGGTGCGCGGTCACTGTATCATTAGCGGTGACCGTGCGTTCAGCCCGGGTGACCGTGTGTGCACCCAGAATGTTTTAAATATTATAATTTTTATGTGGACATTTTATTATTATTACTATTTAAGTTGTGTTATTAATATGAAAGTTAATTTTATTTTTGTATATGTTTATGTATGTTTTACATATATATATGTATAATAATGTATATATACATATAGTTCTATATATGGTTATGTATATGTATATATCTTTATATGCATAAATGTATATATATGTATTATCTTTAAATTATTTTATTATTTGATCAAAATAATTGTTATTTGAATTAACTAATTTATTATTTATTGTTATTATAAGTTTTATTATTGTTGTATAAGTTTTATTGTTATTAATATTATAAGTTTAATATTATTATTATAGTGTTATTATTATTATTATTATTATTTTATTATGTATATATATATATTTTTTATTGACCCTAACCTAACCCTACCCCTACCCTAGCGCCGCAACCCCTCCTTCTCTCTCTTCCCTCCTCCCCCGTTTTTCTTCTCCTCTGGTTTCGGCCGGCCCGCACCCAGCCGCACCTTCCCTGCGTCGCCTGCTCCTCCTGTCCCGCTCCCCGTTCCGCAGACCCCTCGTCGCCGTCCCGCCTCACCTGATCGTCGCGGCCCTCCCCTGCTGGTCCGGCCTTCCGACGCCCCTGCATACGCTCCGCGGTCCTGCGCGCTCCGCCTCCTCCCGGCGTCCCGCCCGGCCTCCGGCTCCGCCTCCTCCTGTCCGTCCCTGCTTCCGCTCGGCCCTCCCTGTCCCGGCCTCCTCCCCGCGCCCCGGCGACGCCCTCGCCCCTGCCGACGCCCCAGCCTCACACCGGCTCCGCACGACCCCCCTGGCCTCCGCCTTCCCCTGCTGGTCGTCCCGGCTCCCCCGCGCAACCCCCGGCCTCCGCCGGCCTCCCCGTCCCTGCGTCCCGACTCCTCTGCCGACCTCCGCTCGGCCTCCGGCCTGCGCCGGCCAACCCCGGACCCCGCCGCGGCTCCCTCTGGCTCACCCCCCTTCCACGGTGAGTTTTATTTTTTTTTCTTTGTTTTTATTTTGTTTTTATTTTGTTTTATTTTATTCTTTGTTTTTATTTTGTTTTATATATATAATGTTTTAATATTTTTTATCATGTTAATAATCTTATAATTATTTTATTATTACTAGGTTATTATTATTATTATATTATTATTATTTATTATTAATATTATTATGTTACCATTATTATTATTATACTATTATTATTATTGTTATTATTATGTTAATATTATCATTTATATTATTATATCATTATTAAAATTATTATTATGTTATTATTATTAATACTATATTATTATTATTATTATTATTATCATAAATATATTATTGTTTTAATTATTATTATATGATGTTGTTATTTTTATTATTATATTATGTTAATATTACTATTTTTATTATTATCATGTTATTATTATTATTATTATTGTTGTTATTATTATAATTATCATTTCGCTATTATACTTATTATTGTTCTTGTTAGTATTATGTCATTATAATTATTCTTATTAATATGTTAATACTATTGTTATGATATTATTGTCACTCTTATTATTATTATATTTTTATTATGTCATAATAATAATAATTATTATTATTATTATGACATTATTATCACTACATTTTGGTTATTGTCACGTTATTATTATTATTATTAGTATGTTGTCATTAATGAGCCTGCTTAACGGCCTATTGTTTTAGGACCAGTTTGACGACGCAATACGCTACGACCTTTTCGCAACAAGAGCTTCGCGCCGTGTCGTTCTTCGTTCCGATCCGAGGTAGGTCTCCCATTGCACTCGCCTTTAAATTAAGAATTTATTTATTCCTTGCCTTTTATTGAATTTCAGTAAATTTAAAGGAAAATTTAGTAGTTTTATAGTGTGGTGATCTGCTGATGATAAAAGCCGTTTTTAATTCTAGCGTTTCATTAAAAGTGTTCTTCTTGGTTTTAGTTTTGTGCTTCCATGGTAGTATTGCTAAATGGTTCTTCCTGAATAATGAAAGTCATGTTAAATTGCGTTTTGAAATGTTTTTGGCGTGTGTAAATTTGTAGATGTATTGTTTATGGAAAATGGTGTTTTCTTAGAACCTTGATTAGAGAAAACGTCGTGTGACCTTTGAACTTGTTTTGGAAACTTTATGTGTGGCTCTTGGTTGATGAAAGATGTTTTCCTTTGTTACGTGAACAAAAGTTTGAATTTCATTTGGGAAATGGTGTTCCTTCAAAAAAAATGATTAAAGGCCCGTTTGGCTCTTGATAAAAGTGAGGTGCGTTTGGTGATTGGAAAGTGACTCTACTTGTGAAACAAATGTGTTCCAGGTTTAAGATGCTGATCTGAGTTTCTTAAATAAATTTCTAAGTGCGTTTCTGGTTTTCAATGAAATGGCGTGTGTCATCCCTTTTTAAAAACGCTTTAGTCTTAAATGATCAAAATGTAAGTGACATGACGGCCCGGTTGGCACTTTATCAAATGTGAAGTGATTATATATATATATACGTACTTGTGAGGGCATTTCTACAGGGGGACTTCCCTTCGAGGGTTGTCGTGTAGTGATGTCCGTGTAAGGGGTTGGCAAGTGCGGTGAGATGAGTCACGCGTGCGAGGGTCTCCCACTTACACAGTGTTACTAAACTACCACGGGTTCCTGGGCGTCTTGTAGATTATCGAGTTACGGTTGCTTGCTAACCCTGATTAGACGGGTTAGTACCCCCTGGAGTTACAGACAGGCGAGGAGGGATGTGCCACTGGTTGGCTGTTAGGGCGGCCAGTTGGTTATTGACTATGGAGTACCATGCCGGCAGGTAGTCTGAACCCGAGTACGTCCAGGGGTTTTCTAGGGATGTTCAGGATCGCCCATGGTTATTGCTGATAACTTCTGGTTTACTTTTGCTTGCACTTGGTTTTCCTTGCCTGCTTACCTTTACTTGCACTTGTTTTCCCTGCTTGTTTGCCTTCAGTCATATTTCACAGCCTATACTGTTAGACTTTAGGAAAAAATGGTTTTCAAATGAAAATGCTTTATTCTCTTTGGGTTAGATTTGAAAATGTAACACTTTGCTTATCAGATTGAGCTTAAAACTAATGAAATGGAACTAACTTTCGAAAAAGGAATAAGGGAAATGTCTCGTGTTTGATTCTCAAGTAAAGCATTGTGAAAACTTACTTTTATACATTATAGTTCAAACCTGGATTATGTAGATTCTTTATTTACTAGCGGTGCATTGGGATTTGTTGTGGGGCTCACCTACTGAGTACTTTTGTGCTCACGCCTATCTTTTACCATTTCAGTCGCAGGTCTTCTGTTTTGAGTCGCTCAGTGTTGGAGCGAGGTTGCTCTCTAGTTGGGTGGTGACCTGAGAGGTCACATGGAGGTACGTGGTTGTGTGGTTTTTATTTCTTTTCTACTGTTGGTGTTTATTTATTCTGTTCTATTTACTTTTGTTTTGGGCTGAAATCGTTCCCAACGATCAAGTCTTAATGCCCGGCACTGGTTGCCATCCCGGGGGGATCGGGAACGCCCCTCGGGACTTGCCACGGACCGGCTCGGGTGACCGGTTCAGGGTCGACCCGGGTTGGTTCGTGACAAAATGGTATCAAAGGCGGTTCTTGTTATTTGGATTGTCCGGTAGAAGGAGATTAGGACTGTCGGAACTCGAGGGGTAGGTACGGGAAGAGCGTCGCGAACTCTTGCCCGCACTGATCCTTGAGTTACCAGGGGTAGTTTGAGAATTGTGTCCTTGTCTTTCCTGGTTTGTTTTGGATTGAGAGATGACAATGGAGGAAAGCCGACGTTACGTCGTGATTTCACATGGAGTAGTGACCCATGTGGAGTCTGAGTACGTGGTTTGAATTCCTCCTAGTGGTCGACGCTGACTTGGGACATGGCTCACTACCATGTCGCCAGGTTGAGCGTGACTACTAGTCCCTCATTTCAGTGATTGATGCAAATTTGGATGTTGTTTTCGTTTTGGTCTGCGTGAGTGCGTAGTTGGAAATGAAAAAGGGTTTTTGAAAATTGGACTGGTTTCTTTTAAAGGACTTTAAATGTATAAAATGGGTTTTGAAACTGAAATCTCTTGATTGGAAAATCTGTTGTTTGCTTGGAATTGGTTAAGAATGATTTGGGGTGAAACCTCGGTTCCTCTTCATGAACGTTTGCATATGTGTGAGAATGCATGGAAAGTGTATGTCAGTGCGAGTATGAATGGAAAGTGGATAAAGACATGTGCAACGGTTCATGAGATTACCTGGGTGTGTATTTGAAATTAAAGTCTTGACTTTGTTTTCTAAATTGGTTTTAAATGGGAAACAGTTTTGGAAAGTTTTGGTTTGAAAGTGGGTTGGTTTTTGGAAAGTGATTTTGAGAAAGGGTGGTTTTGAAATCAAAACTGAAAAGGAAATTTTAAGGAGGAGATTTTATTTTGGGTTGTGTTGTATTTGATTGGTCCTTGTGCTGACTGTTTTTGATAAAGGCGCTTTTATTGATGTTGCTTCGATTTGATGTTGATTTGGTTTGATGTGGGTTTTGGCCTTGTGTTTTATATGTCGCTCAGGAAATGCCGCCCAGAAAGGTCTTTAAGGATTCGGATATGTCATGCCCAGTTTTTAGTCCTCAGACTTTGCCTGTTCTCCATGGTGATCAGGGTCCGTTAGAGGCAGTGAAATGGCTCGAGGAAGTGGAGCGTGTCTTTAGAATGTTGGGAACTCCCGATAATGTTAAGGTTCGTGCAATTATGAAGTTGTTCAAGGGTCCATCTCTGGACCAGTGGAAGGTGGTTGCCCCACCATCGGCGCAAGTTGAAATGACGTGGGATGTCTTTAGAACCGTTTTCATCCAATGGTTTGTACCTGAGGAAGTGAAGCTGGAGAAAAAGGGAGAGCTTGTGCATATTCAACAAGGCCAACGGACGGTGAAGGCATATGTTGACCATTTCAAGGAACTGATTTCCTTTTCTCCAGATGTAGCGTCGCATGAGCTCATGAAGGCCTCTCTTTTCACTGGAGGTCTTCGTCCAGAGATCAAGGAGCGTGTCCTCCCTTCTAAAGACCTTTGTTTCGAGAAGCTGGTGGAGAAAGCTTTCTTGGCTGAGTTGGTTTCCGGTGTGCGGGTGGCTAATACTTCAGCGTCCCCTGTTGTTGTTCGTAAGAGTTCCCCCTCTGGTGAGGAAAAGGCGCCAGAGATACCTGTTCCTAATGAGTTATCCCCTTTGGTCCCAGCTTCCAGTTCATCAGATCGTTCGATGGTGTGCTATTAGTGTGGTCGTTTCGGGCATTTAAAGCCGTCTTGTCGCAACCCTCCGAAGACGTGTCATCGTTGCGGTTGTCTGGGTCATCTGGAGAAGTTTTGCAGGAAGCGTCGCTTGAAGAGGAAGCTGAGATGGGAGAATGTCAGTACCTGACTGTGAGGCAGGAGATGCTTCAGCCATCAGAGCCCCAGCCACAAGTCTCGGGGTGAAGCTCGCGCACAGTCAGGAGTCCCCAGGGGTGTGAAGCATTGGTCCAGGTTTTGTGTTCCGTGTTAGTAGTGGAACAATCAAGATCTTTTAGTACTTGTTTTTCTGCTGTTAAGTTTTGACGTTGTTGTACATTCATTGTTTTACCATGGGGTTGTCATGGACTTGTTCAATTATAATCCAAGTAGTCTGGATTATGTAAATGTGTTGTTTTTCTAAAAAGTGACAATGGACTTGTTCTATGATAAATCTAGAGGGACTTGTCGTGTGAATGTAATACCCTAAATCGTGTGTCCTTCTTAAAAGTGTGTTTGACTCTCGTGTGGGTTGACCTCGTTTTAGTTATGTTGTCGATGTGGTTATGTTTTGTGGACTACGGTGGATCATGTCTCCATTTTGATGTCGGTTAAATGTATTTCTATAGGTTTTCCCCGGTGTTGAAGGTTGTTGACTCTGGTCGAGGATTTAATGTCTTGACGGAAGTGTTGTTTTAATCGTGCTATAGGAGTTGGTTCGAATTGGTTGGGAGTTCCCGCGTCGACCCCCTTTTCTAGGGTCTTCCTTTTAGATGGTCAACTTTTCTGCACAAGTTGATCTCTTGTGGTGGGGATAACCCCTTCGTGTCCTCCCCTCAATCTCGGACCCCAGTTTTCTCTTGAATCGGTCGGGTGTGACCTGTGTAGAGTAAGGTCATCCCCGAGAACCTCAGTTTTCCTCAGTTCCTTTAGTTCTGTTTGGGCATAGACTTGGTTTTTGGATGACTTGTGACCTGGTGACTTTCTGGGGGCAGAAAGTGTCTGTGGTGGGGAGAATTGTCACACCCCGACCGCGGACGTCCGTAATTTTTCTTCTTTTCTGGGTCACGGTTTAAATTTTTCGAAGACATTTTGCGTTGGCGGTTTCGCGCCGGTGCGCGGTCACTGTATCATTAGCGGTGACCGTGCGTTCAGCCCGGGTGACCGTGTGTGCACCCAGAATGTTTTAAATATTATAATTTTTATGTGGACATTTTATTATTATTACTATTTAAGTTGTGTTATTAATATGAAAGTTAATTTTATTTTTATATATGTTTATGTATGTTTTACATATATATATGTATAATAATGTATATATACATATAGTTCTATATATGGTTATGTATATGTATATATCTTTATATGCATAAATGTATATATATGTATTATCTTTAAATTATTTTATTATTTGATCAAAATAATTGTTATTTGAATTAACTAATTTATTATTTATTGTTATTAAAAGTTTTATTATTGTTGTATAAGTTTTATTGTTATTAATATTATAAGTTTAATATTATTATTATAGTGTTATTATTATTATTATTATTATTTTATTATGTATATATATATATTTTCTATTGACCCTAACCTAACCCTACCCCTACCCTAGCGCCGCAACCCCTCCTTCTCTCTCTTCCCTCCTCCCCCGTTTTTCTTCTCCTCTGGTTTCGGCCGGCCCGCACCCAGCCGCACCTTCCCTGCGTCGCCTGCTCCTCCTGTCCCGCTCCCCGTTCCGCAGACCCCTCGTCGTCATCCCGCCTCACCTGATCGTCGCGGCCCTCCCCTGCTGGTCCGGCCTTCCGACGCCCCTGCATACGCTCCGCGGTCCTGCGCGCTCCGCCTCCTCCCGGCGTCCCGCCCGGCCTCCGGCTCCGCCTCCTCCTGTCCGTCCCTGCTTCCGCTCGGCCCTCCCTGTCCCGGCCTCCTCCCCGCGCCCCGGCGACGCCCTCGCCCCTGCCGACGCCCCAGCCTCACACCGGCTCCGCACGACCCCCCTGGCCTCCGCCTTCCCCTGCTGGTCGTCCCGGCTCCCCCGCGCAACCCCCGGCCTCCGCCGGCCTCCCCGTCCCTGCGTCCCGACTCCTCTGCCGACCTCCGCTCGGCCTCCGGCCTGCGCCGGCCAACCCCGGACCCCGCCGCGGCTCCCTCTGGCTCACCCCCCTTCCACGGTGAGTTTTATTTTATTTTTCTTTGTTTTTATTTTGTTTTTATTTTGTTTTATTTTATTCTTTGTTTTTATTTTGTTTTATATATATAATGTTTTAATATTTTTTATCATGTTAATAATCTTATAATTATTTTATTATTACTAGGTTATTATTATTATTATATTATTATTATTTATTATTAATATTATTATGTTACCATTATTATTATTATACTATTATTATTATTGTTATTATTATGTTAATATTATCATTTATATTATTATATCATTATTAAAATTATTATTATGTTATTATTATTAATACTATATTATTATTATTATTATTATTATTATCATAAATATATTATTGTTTTAATTATTATTATATGATGTTGTTATTTTTATTATTATATTATGTTAATATTACTATTTTTATTATTATCATGTTATTATTATTATTATTATTATTATTGTTATTATTATAATTATCATTTCGCTATTATACTTATTATTGTTCTTGTTAGTATTATGTCATTATAATTATTCTTATTAATATGTTAATATTATTGTTATGATATTATTGTCACTCTTATTATTATTATATTTTTATTATGACATTATTATCACTACATTTTGGTTATTGTCACGTTATTATTATTATTATTAGTATGTTGTCATTAATGAGCCTGCTTAACGGCCTATTGTTTTAGGACCAGTTTGACGACGCAATACGCTACGACCTTTTCGCAACAAGAGCTTCGCGCCGTGTCGTTCTTCGTTCCGATCCGAGGTAGGTCTCCCATTGCACTCGCCTTTAAATTAAGAATTTATTTATTCCTTGCCTTTTATTGAATTTCAGTAAATTTAAAGGAAAATTTAGTAGTTTTATAGTGTGGTGATCTGCTGATGATAAAAGCCGTTTTTAATTCTAGCGTTTCATTAAAAGTGTTCTTCTTGGTTTTAGTTTTGTGCTTCCATGGTAGTATTGCTAAATGGTTCTTCCTGAATAATGAAAGTCATGTTAAATTGCGTTTTGAAATGTTTTTGGCGTGTGTAAATTTGTAGATGTATTGTTTATGGAAAATGGTGTTTTCTTAGAACCTTGATTAGAGAAAACGTCGTGTGACCTTTGAACTTGTTTTGGAAACTTTATGTGTGGCTCTTGGTTGATGAAAGATGTTTTCCTTTGTTACGCGAACAAAAGTTTGAATTTCATTTGGGAAATGGTGTTCCTTCAAAAAAAAATGATTAAAGGCCCGTTTGGCTCTTGATAAAAGTGAGGTGCGTTTGGTGATTGGAAAGTGACTCTACTTGTGAAACAAATGTGTTCCAGGTTTAAGATGCTGATCTGAGTTTCTTAAATAAATTTCTAAGTGCGTTTCTGGTTTTCAATGAAATGGCGTGTGTCATCCCTTTTTAAAAACGCTTTAGTCTTAAATGATCAAAATGTAAGTGACATGACGGCCCGGTTGGCACTTTATCAAATGTGAAGTGATTATATATATATATACGTACTTGTGAGGGCATTTCTACAGGGGGACTTCCCTTCGAGGGTTGTCGTGTAGTGATGTCCGTGTAAGGGGTTGGCAAGTGCGGTGAGATGAGTCACGCGTGCGAGGGTCTCCCACTTACACAGTGTTACTAAACTACCACGGGTTCCTGGGCGTCTTGTAGATTATCGAGTGACGGTTGCTTGCTAACCCTGATTAGACGGTTTAGTACCCCCTGGAGTTACAGACAGGCCAGGAGGGATGTGCCACTGGTTGGCTGTTAGGGCGGCCAGTTGGTTATTGACTATGGAGTACCATGCCGGCAGGTAGTCTGAACCCGAGTACGTCCAGGGGTTTTCTAGGGATGTTCAGGATCGCCCATGGTTATTGCTGATAACTTCTGGTTTACTTTTGCTTGCACTTGGTTTTCCTTGCCTGCTTACCTTTACTTGCACTTGTTTTCCCTGCTTGTTTGCCTTCAGTCATATTTCACAGCCTATACTGTTAGACTTTAGGAAAAATGGTTTTCAAATGAAAATGATTTATTCTCTTTGGGTTAGATTTGAAAATGTAACACTTTGCTTATCAGATTGAGCTTAAAACTAATGAAATGGAACTAACTTTCGAAAAAGGAATAAGGGAAATGTCTCGTGTTTGATTCTCAAGTAAAGCATTGTGAAAACTTACTTTTATACATTATAGTTCAAACCTAGATTATGTAGATTCTTTATTTACTGGCGGTGCATTGGGATTTGTTGTGGGGCTCACCTACTGAGTACTTTTGTGCTCACGCCTATCTTTTACCATTTCAGTCGCAGGTCTTCTGTTTTGAGTCGCTCAGTGTTGGAGCGAGGTTTCTCTCTAGTTGGGTGGTGACCTGAGAGGTCACATGGAGGTACGTGGTTGTGTGGTTTTTATTTCTTTTCTGCTGTTGGTGTTTATTTATTCTGTTCTATTTACTTTTGTTTTGGGCTGAAATCGTTCCCAACGATCAAGTCTTAATGCCCGGCACTGGTTGCCATCCCGGGGGGATCAGGAATGCCCCTCGGGACTTGCCGCGGACCGGCTCGGGTGACCGGTTCAGGGTCGACCCGGGTTGGTTCGTGACAGAAGTAGTGATGAGGAAGGGTTAGAGACGAGGTGGAGTAGTGGTGGGGCGGTGACTAGGTGGAGAAACATCCATGATAGTTCTCGGAACAGAGGGAATGGTTGCTCGGGCTCAGGCTCAAGCGTGGAGAGCTCGGAGGAGAATGGGGTCGACAATAATGATTGGGATTCAAGGGAGTAGGGCATGAAGGGGGTTGACGAAAATAGACACTATAGAATCCCAATTGTGAGGGGGATGGGGCTTAATGGACTAAGGGGAAGAGGGGTGGGGGTGTCAGGTTCGTGGGGGGGGGGGTCAGGGAAGAAGTTTCACATTTTAAAAAAATGTAAAAGTTTTAGAAGTGATTTTTGAAAAAATGCCACTAATTACTGATTTTCGTGTAGTGAATATTTTTTAAACCTTAATCATGGAATGAATTTTATTTTTAATTCCTTTATTTATGTATATAGTTTTGTTTATTAGATCCTCATAATCTTATTAATACTGAAATGATCCTATAAGATACACCCTCTTTCTAAATTGTTTTTTAAAATTTTACTCAACCCTTGAGCTTTTTAGAAAACTTTTTCAAAGTTTTATTTTTCTCTTGAGATTTATTTTGAAAAAAAAATTATTTTCTTTTATCTTGATATTTAATTTTAAATCCCTCTTTTTAAATTTTTATTTTTCTAAATTTTGTTTCTATCTCTCTAGAAATACCATTAATGATGATAAATACAATTTTAAATTTTATTCCTCTTATTTAAATAATCCCATATATAAATCCCTTTTGATAATATCAAAGGGGGAGAAATATTGGAAATATAAGGTAAAGGTAATTGGAGAAATAAATGGTAATTTTTTGGGAGATACATATATAGTAAACCTAAATTATGAGAAATATCTCATAAAAGTAATTATAGAAACCCTATAGTTTTATGGGGTTGAAATGGTTTTGTTTTACTTTGTTGAGTTTTTTTGTAAACTTTATCTCAATCATTTATTTTAATATTAATTTATCATTTTTGATCATAAAAAAATAAGATTATTGAACCTATAATTTATTTTTATGATAAAAATCACTAAAGGTATTTCTATATTTTTTTTATTTAAGTGAAAAGATAGAAGATTGTTAAGGTTTTAAGGGATTATAGTTTTTACACATAGTCTAGAAATAATGAAACCACAACGTAATGCTCTGTACCATGATGAAAAAGGCTACAAAATAGGGACCATGTTGTAATAATGACTATACTATAGTAAAAATTATTCCAACTTCCTCTCCATTCATTGCAATGAGAATTATGGAATTCATTCCATAGTCAAAATTTAGATCCTACAAACTCAGGTAAGGATATGTCGTAGGTGAATAACTACGCCAAAGATCTTCTTCACTAGAGTCATCCATGATGCAACATAAGGACCATGCCACAACTACCTTGAATAAATAACCTCCCAAAGTGATCATATAAGACTCCACATTGCATCTCAAACCACTACACCGCAAATATCACCTCTATGATGTAATGATCCTTTTACGCCTCAAGTGGATGTGATCCAAAATTTTTCAAGGAGCATTAAATACTTGTAAAAAATCTCTAATCGACTCATTAAATCCCTAAATCAATCCAAGTATTCTCCAGTACTCATGAGTTATTTAAATAGACCCCTTTTGGGGCTTGTAAACATACATTCTCATCCAATCGATAATGACAATGTGCTATGATCTTAAAATTGCTCCTAAATTTCAAATTTCTCTCAATTAAAAATTGATCCCTTTTTAAATATAGAGTGTGATCTTATTATAATATTCTTCTCACTCTAAACCATATTTATAATTCTCTTATAGTAGTTCTTCTTATTATTTTTACAGAATTGAGACCGTGTAAAAATGTGACTGCTTCTAGAAATCCTACCTCCTTCATCTTTCTTCCATTATTAGCGCTCTCTACATTTAAAGTGAGGGACTTAGGTTTATTTCCATAACCTATAAAAGGAAATAAACTATTATTATTTGAGTTTATTTCTATAACCATTAAAAATCTAGGGTCGATTTTAATTCTAGTTTCTTGCTGCAACCTAAAATGTAAGGGAGTTTTGGTATGTTGGCTACCATTAAAGTCAAAGGACTAATATATTAAATCCTCCATCCATTGAGTCGGTAGACATATGGGCACTTTTTTATCTCTTTCCAAAATTCATTACCAAATTTTTTTCCTCATTTACTTTTCAATTTTTTTATTTATTGATTGATTCCATTCATTTAATTAATCAATTATTTAATCCATCATTATGTTTAATTGTTTAATTTACAAACCACACTTTATTTTATAATCATATTTAGTTATATAATTGAACTTTCAACTTTTTTTTTGTTTCAATTAATCTCTTTAAATTATTAAAAAGGTTTTATTATCTTCAATCATTCAAAAATATGTTTTTAGTCTTTAAGAATTCAATTATTTATTTGTTTTTTAAAGGTAAATTCACCCACCTTTTCCCATTTTATCCTACTCTGACCTATAATTAGTTCAAAGTTTCATTAAATATTAGGAGTAAAAGATATAGTTGTTATATATTTTAAAAAAAACATGTAATTAAAGAATGAAACTTCATGGAGAACACCTAATATAGTTTAGTGTTGTAACTTTAATTGTTTTCTTTTAAGATAGACATACATGTTAATTTAATCGTTGTATCCCTATTAAAAATAGTGAGTAGAAGAGAGGTAGAGGTTATGGACCTTGGTTGAGTAGTGATATCTTCCTAAAGTTTTTAATAACTCACTAGTGAAGTAGTGGTTAATCTGGAATATCAACACATCATTGATATGTGTGTAAAACCGTGTGTCACTACGGGTTTGGAAATCTTATGGAGAATTTGAAATTTAAACCTTGGAGTAAGGTTCATATTGATAATCGAGATTTGGATCAAGATTTTAGAAGTTTTAAAGTCCTAAGGAGATTTTTCTGGAAGTAAAATGAGGGATGGAAAGTATTCAGGTGCTTGTGAAATGGTTGTAGAGAAATTCGGATGAACCTATAGTAAAAATTCACTATAGGTGCACCACCAAGGGGAAGAACATAGTGTGGAAGAGGTACAAATGACAAGGTTCAGGGTGTGGAGCCCTGAGATAGGCGTGGTCCTGGGGGGAAATCACATGTGGGAAATGACTAGGGAAAAATTCCCATTTTCATCCACTTGGTGCTTGGGAAACTTTGAGGGGTGATGTGTAAGTGACCATTTTTTCTCAGGTCTTTCCTTTATGATCTTGAGGTAGGAGTGGGTGGTTAGAAGCTAGAAACTTGATTATAGAAGGAATTTATGGCATGAATTTAGTATTCATGATGTGTATTGTGATTCATGTCTTGAATTTTGGTTCACAACCTGAAGGGTTTTGAGGTGGAATTTGGTGGAATTTGGTGGCTCTACCTTGAAGAAATTCATGGCATGAATTATTCCTTTACAATGTGAATGAGTTTTTGGGTTTTAGGTATGAGGTGATTAAATTTTCTATGGATGTGGGATTCAAGGAATTTAGGACATGAGGTATCCTTTCACATCATGAATGAATCCTTACCATCCTATTTATAAGTTAGATGGGGGCTCAAGATTCTCATATTTCGCCTCTCCTCTCTCGAACCCTGGGAGACCATCAAATCTTTTTCTAAGTCATTTGAAGCCTCTTAAATTAGATTCAAACCCCGCCTTCTAGAGGTCAATCTATGGTGATTTGAGGTTATTTTTTTAATGTACCATATTTTACTATGAGGTATGTATCCTTTAAATTTTGATTTAAACATTTATTTTTATCCTTAAGGAAGTTCCCTAGAGACTTAGGAAGATTTTAGGAGTGTATGGGGTTTGTTTGGATCCTAGAGCCCCAAATTTTAGAGAAAACAGGTGGGCTACATAGTTTTTTTAAACTGTGCACCTAAGGCCACATGGTTTGGACTAACCATGTGGGGTGATGTAGAGGTCTTCAGAGTGGTGAATGGGCTGCACACATTTTTTCCAAACCATGCGCCTATTCTGCATGCCTAATGCCACTTAGGTAGCGGGCGTGCATGGTTTGTCCAAACCATATGGCCAAACCATCCACACCTTTAAAAATGGGTGAAATTATGATTTTCCTCTGCATCCTTAAATGTTTTAACTCTTATTTATCCTTTATTTCATGCACATCATCCCCTCTCATATGTGGGAGCTCTTCCTTAGCATAAAACCTAGGATTTGAGATGGGTACCTCATATAGTGTCTGATTTATTCACCGTTTGTTGTGTTGGATAGACATCAGTAAGATCTTCATTACTATGATTTATTTTATTCATTTCTGTAACCATGTGAAATGCTAAATCTGTGTGAGATAATATTCCCTATTTTCAAGTTATTCTTATATTTATTTTATTTCTATAATTCTACCTTGAGTTAAAGGTCAAAAATGGATGAGTAGAGTACTACTTGTCTAAGGTAGGTGGTCTAGTTATTTTCCCCTAAAGTCTCAATGTTTATATTATACACCATTATGTCATGTTCTGGAACTTCCATGCGACTCCTCCTAAATGTAAAATTAATCAATTAAAATGATAACACCTTACATAGGGTAGTCTTATAAACCTAAATTCTATCATTAGAGGATTTCCACCTTGATGCAAGACACCCCTTAGGGTGTGTTACTTATAAATTCCATGAGCCTTACACCTTGAAATTAAATTGAACCACTGGTCGAGGTGTGTTGAGTTGTTCCTTAGGAATAAAATGTAATTTGAATTAAACAAAGGAAAAGGGTAGGCCATATATATAAGCTCTTACTTTCTTTCTTATAACTTGAGTTTTCCTTATGAAATTAACTAGCCAAATTGACTTAAGTGAATTGTTTAATGGTATGGGTTTAACACTAACCATAACCATCCCACTTATCATGCTGAGGGTGATACGAGGGTTTTGATACAATACACCTTGGATGAGATCATTGATCATGACAATTATAAGTTTATAAATTAGCTATAACATGCAAGGAGTGATACATGGGTTCTTCATAGAACACCTTGGTTGGGCTCACTGGGTGGATGACTTTATATTATCTATGAGAAATATCTAGTTCTCCAGTGGATTACCTTGGATGGAATCTGGGGGCAATGCTATTATACTATGCCATGAGAGATACCTGGTTCCCTATATGGTATACCATGTATGGGATTAGAGGGTTATGCCTTTATACCATGTCGTGAGTGATACCCTGGTTCCATATATGAAATACCTTGGATGAACTCCTATAGTGATGGGTTTTAAGTGATCCTGGAGCAATACTTAGGTTTCCTTTTTTACAGAACACCTTGAACGAGCTCAATATTCCTTATTAATTAAATTAATTGACACGTATTCCAAGTAAAAAAACGTACTTGGAGTCAGTCTACACTTTACATATACAACAACTTAATTAGACTCCCTTCCTAAATTTATATTCCATGATAATTATGAAATCTTTTATGATTATGCATGGATGCCTTTGGCATGCACCTCAGGTATTGGATCATATTACGTATCTATACACACACACACACACACACATGTTCATAAATATATGATGTATATATATACATAAATATTCACACACACGCATATATATATAGGGTGACATCTATTCAGAGGCATTCTGACCTAGGCTGAAGTATGTAGTGTAGTGTTGTTTGGGCATCTCATGATGAAACCAAACCATTGTGATTTATTTATTTACTATTGTACATTGATTATTATCTATAAATTTTTTATTTTATATGCACAGACTGGATAGTTTTAGACACTATTGGGGGTGTCCTACTAAGTATATCTCACACATTGTTTGGGCTTCTGATTGGCACCTGAATAGAATTTATGGATGTAGATAGGGATAAAGGGAAGCATCCGGCTTTGGATGCTTGATTTTCTATACTAGGATGAAGTACAAGAGTAGAGGACTAAGATTATACTCATGATGCTATTGGATATATCTTTCAGTATTTTTTCCATTTTTGTATGGCATGTTGTATATGTCTGCTGCTCTACTTCAATGTATTCCCATTTTGTATAGAATATGAACATAACATCATTTTATATATGATATTAATTCTGTTTTTATCTACTTATTTTATCTAGATTAATTTTTCTTTTGTAGTTCATTTAATATATTGTTTCCACTATTTACTATTATTATATACCACTTGGATACACTCTGATCATAAGGGTATAATCTCCCCACCAAACCATCATAGACCCTCACTGCTAGTCGATAGCCTCTGGATTATAGGGAGGCGTTCTTGAGGCCATGTGGCCAATCAGGTTCAGTTACTTGTGAGTGAACTAGGTTTGGGGAGTTATAAAGTGGCATTAGATCCCTTTTTTACTTTTTTCTTACTATTTGGGTTATTAGATATGAGACTATAAATGTGTTGGAATTTTTAAATGAGCCTGTTCTTGGGAGTATCTAACCTGTGTATAGGAAAAATTGAAATTACCTGGGATGAGATATTTCTATTTTGGTTTTTTTCTTGTAATAGTTATACTGATTTCACTGTCATGTGGTGTATAGGATTTATGGCATTATTAATGTTATTATTATGATGGATTTATTTTTTCCTTATCCTATTATGGAAATAAGTTATAATTTCATGCATCATAATAGGCACATAAGGATTCACATGTCAAGCATATTCCATGTTATATTTATATTACTTCATGTATTGTCTGTTTCATATTAACGGTGCCTTGACTATTATATATGAAAATGTGCTAATATTTCTTCCAAGGATAGAATAATTGGATTAATTAAAGTGTCTACATTAACCTAACTGATTTTTTTCATATATCTTGATGATGAACCCTTAATTAACCATTTATTCCATGTTTGATCCATGTAACACTGGTCACATGGACTGAAACATTAGATGATTTTGATTACATGAATTCTAATTATAATTTATGAAGCATGTACTTATATAAATTGGGAATGATGAATCATCTAATCAAACCATTTTATATGACCTGTTACATCTTGATACCATGTGTAAGGGCTAGGTCACAGTTACATGACATGCTAATTGTAACTTTTAAAGATTATTCCTTTATAACTTGGGAATTGTGGATCATCTAACTGGACTATGATAAATATATACATATGAATGCATATGAAATTAAATAAATTTAAATTCTTAAATTAAATGGTTTCCATTAAATGGGGTTACTAATTGGAACATAAATAATGTTTTCTTATGTCATGACCCATCCTCGGGGCCCATGCTGTGACTACCCCAAGCCCGCCTTCCATAGGCCAGGGGCTGGCGACTAGCACCAAGGCATAATTCCCGGTAAAAAATGAAGGCATTGCCTTTGTAATGTAAACAAACACCATAGAGAAAGCAAGCAATAGAAGAAAACACTAAGTAAAAACTGATACAAAAGTAAGTGCGAAAAAGTAAGTGGTCCAGTATACAAACCCAAACTGAAAGTAAAGTACAACTGGAAAGGGAAAACAACAACTGAAAGTAAAGCCGCAGCCTCGAGCCGTCCACTGGAAGTCCCACCTGAAGGGTGAGTACAGATAGCCTCCACAGCTCCTCGGGTCCAGCTGTCTGCTCCGAGTACGTCCTGCCCAGTGGTCCACCTCCAGGTACCGACCTGCTCCGCAAGCCTCAACCGCGATCAACGTTGTCTGTCGTCTGCAACCAACAAAACGTAGTGCAATCATAGCCCATGCAGAGGTGAGTATAAGCTACTCAGTAGGGACCCCGAGACCCCCGATGGTCTTACAGAATCCACAAAGGATAAACCACAAAGGAAAGATACAATCACGAAGTAACATCCGACACTGCTTAGTTATATGCCCATACATATACCTAAGTCATCAATTCCAGTTCAGCTCCAACATCCGAGCCCAAGTACAACCCAGTCCACACAGGAAAACGTAACTCGTTCCACATAGGAAATCACAACCCAATCCACACAGGAAATCATAACGTAATCCACACAGAATATCAAGTCAATCTTATCGAAGATAAAGATTGAAAGTCAAGATTCAACTCACACAAGTATACTTCTTCGTATGACAGTAGAGATGATCATATATTTCCACTGATTAATCTAAGTCGCCAGACCCACACAGGATCGATAGGTACTAACCCCCGCAATGACCCACAAAGGATCGATAGGTAACTAACCCCCGCAATGACCCACACAGGATCGGACCCACACAGGATCTGTAGGCGTTGGCCCACACAGGATCGCTGAGCGCTGACCCACACAGGATCAGACCCACACATGATCGGTAGAACTGATCCACGTAGGATCGCTGAGTGTTATAGTCGTCGACGTCGAATCCACGGAGGATTCCTGCACAGTCATCATCGTCGTCGTAGTCGCAGCCAGCTCTAGGGTTCCCACACACAGCAAGCTCGTTCGGGAGGGTCCGCTCCACGAGACGAGGGGCTGATACATCAACTGACACATAGTTTGAAGTTGATGTATCCAAAAGTTCCGTATCGTCAACAGGAACTCAACGTCATAGACGACGCGTCAATCAGAAGCCTGGTCTGAGAGTTATTGGCTTTTTCGTCCCAGGGGCCCGGTTAGTTTTTAAGTCAAAACCAACCCGACCATACTCTAACTGCGTCCAAACCTCGAGTGGAGTAATCCAAAAGGTCCGTCTCACTTAGAGGAATCCAACAAAGTCGACGGCACGTCAATCGGACCTCCGGAACTCAAGTTATAAGCGTTTCCGCTCTGAGGTCCCGGTTGGTTTCGTGTACGAACCAACTCGGACAAACCCAAAGTACTCCAAAACCTTGAGTGTAACATACCGAAATGACTGTCTCGATCCAAGGAGCACATCGCAGCTGACAGTGCGTCAATCGGAGGTCCGCATATCAAGTTATGGGCAACAGACTGGAAGATATTCGGTATTAGGGGGTTCGGGCCCGGTCCGACCCGGCCCGATACCCTCTGGGTCGGCCCGAACCGGGTCGACCCGTCCCGGGTCCGGGCCCGGCCCGGTCTGGCGGACCGGCCGGGGCAGCCGGCCCGGCGTGCTGGCACGCTGGCCAGGGGCTCGGCAGTTTGGTCGAGCGGATGAGGGGGGGAGGGCACACTGCCCCCCTGTTTTGTAACTGAGGCCCCGTTATGGGGCCGCTCAGCTGGCCAGCTAGGGGTTTTGAACCCCCGGTTCTTCCCTGTCTGGCCGGCCCGCTCCGGCCGCCGGCTTCTGCTACCACGGGACCGGCAAGGCCGGTCCCCCCTGTTCCGACGCTGGCGGCCCGATTCCGGCCACCGGTTCCCTTGCTCCGCCACGACGCGACGGCGCCGCGCCCCTCTGCCGTGGCCCCGCTCCGGGTGCGGTGTTTTCGTGATCCTCCGGCGAGGCAGGATGGCACTGCGACCTTAATCAACATCATCGGCACGGCGCGACGGCGCCGCGCATCCTTGCTGCACGATCCGCGCGGTGCGTCGGCACCGCATCATTTTCCTTCGAACCGCAACAATACAAGAATAAGGGAGGAGGGTCGGCCATGTTTGTGCGGTCCGGACCCCTCCCGTTAAACGATATCAAGTGGTCCAAAAATCCACGGAGAACGAAAATAGACGTAATCAGGAACAACAATTTAAAAAAAAATAAACCCCTACCTCAACGTTGTCGTCGAATGAGAGTTCGTCGTGGAATTAACCATCGTGGAAGAAAGTGTCACGGAAGGAACGTCGTTGGCGTTAGTTGATCTCCGAGGAAGGCGTCTCTCGCCGTTGTCCGCCGTCGGAGGTCGGCGTTCTTCGTCGGCTGCAGTGTGTTCTTCGCGTTCTTCGTCAAAGAACGAAGAAGAAGTTCCTCAACCTTTCTCCCAAGACTCACACAACAAGGTTCCAACCCAAATAAAATAAGTTCATCACTTATTTTATTAACATAACATAATATTTGAATTTCAAACATTCACATTTAACTCACTTAATTAATTAACATAAGTTGTCAAAAATTAATGGTGAGTTGAGGGGGGTTAGAGAATATGAAGGGGTGGGGTTCGTGTGGGCCCCACCGTCTTCATAACCTCTCATGGGAATTTGGGTGGTTACCCAACTTCCACCCAAAGGTTAAACACTTAGGAAATAAAAATTGTAGTTAAATTTTTATTTTAACTTCCACAATTTTTATCAACTTATCTCATGAAAACGCAACTACGGAAAAGGTGTTCCTAAGAAATTACCAGTGTTGCGGTTCCATCGATGCCCTCAGAATTCGATTCCGAGCACCGGTTCAAAAGTTAGGAATTTCCGCTCATTCGTTCACTGAATGTACCCGAGCTAAACTTCGGATAGAAATTCCAGGCACACCGGGCCTCAGAATCAAGTGCCTTCAGAAACCGCGTTCTTGTAAAATCCCAAAGAAAATTTAGAAAAAATTTCCGTTGAATTTTACTAGTCTTTACATTACTCCCACCTCAGGGCTTTACGTCCCCGTAAAGATACATCAAAAACTAGGGGAACAAATGTGGGTACTGTGCACGCATCTGAGCCTCCCACTCCTAAGTGCTCTCCTGGAGGTTTCTGTGCTGCCATCTGATGCGCACTAGAGGAATTGACCGTCCACGTAGGACCCGCTCCTGTCGATCCTTGATCTCAACCAGAACCTCCGCAAAAGTCACCTCATCATCAATGTCCAGCTCCCCATGGTCAATGATATGTTTCGGGTCATGCACGTATCTCCTCAGCTGGGATACGTGGAAGACGTCGTGCACCCGGTGTAACTGAGCTGGTAGATCCAGGCGATAATCCACCTAGCCAATCCTGCTGAGGACCTGGAATGGTCCGATGAAGCGTGGAGACAACTTGTTGCCTCGGCCAAATCTCTGTATACCACGTCGAGGTGATACACGCAAGAAGACATGGTCACCATCCTCGAACTCCAGTGGCCTCTGCATACTATCAGTATAACACTTCTGTCAGCTCTGAGATGTCCTCATCCACTCCTGGATGACCTGGACCTTCTCTATCGTGGCCTGGACCATCTCCAGTCCCACAAGTGCTGACTCCCCAGGGTCTGTCCAACACAGAGGATATCTGCAAGGTCGGTCGTACAACGCCTCGTATGGTGTCATCCCGATGGTGAAGTGGTAGTTGTTGTTGTACGTGAACTCCACCAAGGGTAGGTGGTCCTCCCAACTGCGACAAAAGTCGAGGACACATGCACGGAGCATATCCTCGAGAGTCTGAATAGTCCTCTCCAACTGACCATTCGTCTGAGGGTGAAAGGCAGTGCTCAGACGTAGTTGCGTCCCGAATGCCTCCTGCAATCCCTTCCAAAGTCGGGAAGTAAAGAGAGCATCTCGATCGGAGATGATAAAAGATGTTATACCATGAAGCCATACAATCTCCTGAACATAGATATGTCTCAAGCTCTCCACTGAGCCCTGCTCTCTGATGGGTAAGAAGTGAGCCGACTTGGCGAGTCGGTCGACAATCACCCAAATGGAGTCGTGACCTTTGGAAGTGCGTGGAAGTCTAGTCACGAAGTCCATAGATATCCCGTCCCACTTCCACTTCGAGACCTCCAAGGGCTGTACCAAGCCTGCTGGTACCTGGTGCTCTGCCTTCACCTGCTGGCAGGTGAGACATTGAGAAACAAACTCTGCCACAACCTTCTTCATGCCTGGCCACCAGTGTTGTCGTCTGAGATCCTGGTACATCTTCGCCACTCCAGGATGTACCACCAAAGGAGAAGTGTGAAACTCTCTCAGCACCTCCTCCCGTAAAGCAACTGGTACCAAAGTACGTCCTCTGAAAAGGACATCGTGCTCTCCTCCCACAGAGAATCCATCAGGTGCATGTCCTGAGGATATCTGTGCATGCCGCGTCTCACAATCGGCGTCCCCACGCTATGCCTCTCGGACCCACTGCAGTAGTGGAGGAGTGACTGTGAGTGACTGAAGGAAGGATGCTCAATCTCTATCCACGAAGGATATCCACAAAGTTTCTAGCTACTCTGTTGCCTCCCCAAGTAGCTGGATGCCTGTCCTCCTACTGAGAGCATCAGCTACTACATTCACCTTCCCAAGTGTATAGACTATCTCAAAGTCATAGTCCTGGAGGAACTCAAGCCATCGCCGTTGTCTCAGGTTCAGGTCCTTCTGTGAGAAGATATACGTGAGACTCTGATAGTTAGAATAGACTGTAAAGCGCTCACCCATCAGATAGTGTCGCCACATCTTCAGAGCAAATTCCATTACTACTAACTCCAGGTCATGGGTAGCGTAGTTCTTCTCATGCTGCCTCAACTGACGTGATCCATAGGTGATCACAGTCCGCTCCTGCATCAGGACACTTCTGAGTCCGGTCCCTGATGCATCGCAATAAACTACGTACCCTACTCCCTCCTCTGGCAACCTCAAGATAGGTGCGCTGGTCAATCTTTGTCTCAGCTTCTAGAAGCTCTGATGACATCTGTCTGACCACACAAAGGGTTTCCCCTTCTTTGTCAAAACTGAGAGTGGTGCCACAACTCTGGAGAAGTTTGGCACAAATCTCCGATAGTACCCAGCTAGTCCCAAGAAACTCCGCACCTCCGTCACGCTCCTAGGTGGCTCCCAAGCTAGCACTGCCTCGATCTTCGTAGGATCCACTGCAACTCCCGCCTCAGAGATGACGTGTCCCAAGAAGTGTACCTCACGTATCCAGAACTGAAACTTCGAGAGCTTTCCATAAAGCTGGTGCTCTCAGAGTGTGTCTAGTACAACCCGCAAGTGGTAGGAGTGCTCCTCCTCAGTCATCGAGTATATCAAAATGTCGTCGATGAAGACCACGACAAATCGATCGAGGTATGGCTGAAAGATCCTGTTCATGAGGGACATGAACACTAATGGATAATTGGTTACGCCGAATGGCATAACCAAGAATTCATAGTGTCCATACCGACATCTGAATGTCGTTTTCTGCACGTGCTTGTCCTGAACTCTAAGCTGATGATAGCCTGACCTGAGGTCTATCTTCGAAAACCACCATGATCCCTTGAGCTAATTGAAGAGGCTGTCAATCCTTGGTATTGGATACTTGTTTCTCACTGTCACCTGGTTTAGGCGACGATAGTCGACACAAAGTCGCAAGCTCCCATCCTCCTTCTTGGCGAACAATATCGGGGAAGCCCAGGGTGAAACACTGGGTCGGATGAATCCCTTGCCCTGCAAGTCCTCCAACTGTACTCATAGCTCTCGAAGCTTAGCGGGGGCCATCCAATATACTGGAGTGGATATCGGGGCTATCCTGAGGTACAAATCAATATAAAAGTCTACCTATCTACGAGGAGGTAGTCCCGGAACGTCGTCGGGAAAAATGTCTGCATACTGATCCACCACTGCAGGAAAACCAGGACTCCGCACGTCAACTACTCCTAGGATGAGGCTAGACAACTGATGAGTGATGGGTTGTCCTCTCCTCTGTGAGATTCCATCCTGTGCTGTGAAGGCTCCCTTATCGCCGGTGAAGGTGAACCTGCTCCCGTCGGTGCGTACACACCGCACCTTGCGCCTAATACAGTCAATCTGAGCATGGACTGTAGATAACCAATTTATGCCCAAGATGACGTCGTAAGGCCTTGACGCCACTACAAGAAGATCCCATCCGAAGCTCCCGCCTTCTAGAGTAAGCTAACACTGCTAGCACCAGTGCGTAATCGTCGAGTCTACTCTTGTAGGAGTCTCTAGCCGTAAGGATCGAGCCAACGGCTTAGTCAGAATCTTCGAGCTCTGAACAAGGGCAGTGACTATGAAAGAATGACTCGCTCCTGTGTCTATAAGAACTCCAGCAAGGGTGGAATAGACACAGATAGTACCTCGAATTATCTCAGGCGCGCCGTGGTCATAGGCCTCCGCTTCCTGAAGTTGTTCCTGTCTCTGCCCGCCAGCTCCCTGTGGTTGGGGTGGACCTCCTAGTGGTGGTGGTGGTAGAGCCTCAAAGCGTCGCCCACCACCTGCTACTTGGCCAACTCCTCTGCCTCATCCGCCTGCTCCCTGCGGACTACCACGGTCGACCCTCTGCCTCTGCCTGGGTGGTCCCTCAACCGTCTGCTGCTCCTCTACACAGTGGGTTGGGCAGTCACGAGCCATGTGACCCTGCCCGCCGCATGCGTAGCACTATTTGCCTCTCGAAAGACTGGCTCCGCGCTGTGTGCCCCGCACTGCTAAGCCAGTGTCCTAAGGTCGTCTGCCTGAGGGTCTGGTCTGCCTGGACCCATGAGTCATCCGTCGACTGCCTGTCGCAGAAGACTCTGCTACATGCCGCCCTGCGGTAGGTCTCGCTACTGATGAAGGCTCAGCAAGGAATCTCTCGATCAAAAGGGCTCGCTCCAATACTCCTTCCTGAGTCGGAATGCTGAGGGAGATCAGCGATGCCCGGATCTCCTACCTCAAACCCTGCTCGAAGGTCCGGGCCCGGAAGAATGGGTCCCATACCATGTATGTCGAGTAGCGTGAGAGATCGGTAAATCTCGCCGAGTACTGGGTGACTGTCAAGCTGCCCTGCCGTAGCTGAAGAAGCTCCTGGATGCGCACTGCACAGAGGGTGGCTGGGACGAACTCCGAGCGAAAGAGGCTCTCAAAGTCCGTCTAGAGGAGAGATGCCTCATCGTGCACCTGGAGCATCAAGATCCACCATCTGCCTGCTGCCGCGTACAGTAGGCTCGCTGCGAGGATCACCATGAGGTCCGCTGGTTTCCTCACTAACCTAAAAACCCATACAACTGCCTCCAGCCAATCCTCGGCTGCCTGAGGGTCCGTCTCCCCGCGGAACCTAGGTGGTCGCTGGTGCTGAAACTCGTGCAGTGCACTAAGGCGACGTGCATCGTCAGCGGCTGGGGCTGGAAGCATCGGTGGCTCGGCGGGTAGAGGTACCGTCGGTGCCTCAGCTGTCAAAGGGCCCTGTACCAAGGCCTCGTCGCTCAGTGGGATGTCATCACACACAACTCTCGAAACCCTAGCTGGATGTCATCGTGGGGCCATCCTGAAAAGAGACAGGCGCACCACGGTCAGAACAATATACCTGGTGAGCTGACACAAAGTAATCACAAAGAAAACTTGTAACACACATGCAATCAATGTTTTTGTGTATTAAGTCAGAAATCATAAGTTAGGGTCCTGGTGTACGGATACGTCGGCCGCCACACCAACACTGGACTCCCTGGACTGATAACCACACTCAATACTCTTAATACTATTGCTTCACATAGAAAAAGATCAGAGTCCTGAGTTCTACGATAGAACCGAACTCCTCTGATACCAATTTGTCACGACCCGTCCTCGGGGCCCATGCCATGATTACCCCAAGCCCACCTTCCATAGCCCAGGGGCTGGCGACTAGCACCAAGGCGTAATTCCCGGTAAAAAGGGAAGGCATTGCCCTTGTAATGTAAAAAAACACCACAGAGAAAACAAGCAGTAGAAGAAAACACTAAGTAAAAACTGATACAAAAGTAAGTGTGGAAAAGTAAGTGGGCCAGTATACAAACCCAAACTGAAAGTAAAGTACAACTGGAAAGGGAAAACAACAACTGAAAGTAAAGTTGCAGCCTCGAGTCGTCCACTGGAAGTTCCACCTGAAGGGTGAGTACAGATAGCCTCCACAGCTCCTCGGGTCCAGTCGTCCGCTCCGAGTATGTCCCGCCCAGTGGTCTACCTCCGGGTACCGACCTGCTCCGCAAGCCTCAACCGCGATCAGCGCTGTCCATCGTCTGCAACCAACACAACGTAGTGCGGGGATAGCCCGTGCAGGGGTGAGTATAAGCTACTCAGTAGGGACCCCGAGACCCCCGATGGTCTCACAGAATCCACAAAGGATAAACCACAAAGGAAAGATACAATCACGAAGTAACATCCGACACTACTTAGGTATATGCCCATACTTATACCTAAGTCATCAATTCCAGTTCAGCTCCAACATCCGAGCCCAAGTACAACCCAGTCCACACAGGAAAACGTAACCCGTTCCACATAGTAAATCACAACCCAATCCACACAGGAAAGCATAACGTAATCCACACAGAATATCAAGTCAATCTTATCGAAGATAAAGATTGAAAGTCAAGATTCAGCTCACACAGGTATACTTCTTCGTATGAAAGTAGAGATGATCAGATATTGCCACTGATTCATCTAAGCCGTC
Organism: Viscum album; assembly: GCA_963277665.1. Classification (NCBI taxonomy): domain Eukaryota; kingdom Viridiplantae; phylum Streptophyta; class Magnoliopsida; order Santalales; family Viscaceae; genus Viscum; species Viscum album. The sequence continues at coordinate 1,133,012,837 of OY728156.1, forward strand.
GGACCCACACAGGATCAATAGGTACTAACCCCTGCAATGACCCACAAAGGATCGATAGGTAACTAACCCCTGCAATGACCCACACAGGATCGGACCCACACAGGATCTGTAGGCGCTGCCCACACAGGACCGCTGAGCGCTGACCCACAAAGGATCAGACCTACACAGGATCGGTAGCACTGATCCACGTAGGATCACTGAGTGTTATAGTCGTCCCCGTCGAATCCACGGAGGATTCCTGCACAGTCGTCATCGTCGTAGTAGTCGCAACCAGCTCTAGGGTTCCCGCACACAGCAAGCTTGTTCGGGAGGGTCCGCTCCATGAGCCGAGGGCCTGATACATCAACTGACACATAGTCCGAAGTTGATGTATCCAAAAGTTCTGTATCTTCAATAGGAACTCAACGTCACAGACATCGCGTCAATCAGACGCCTGGTTTGAGAGTTATTGGTTTTTTCGTCCCAGGGGCCCGGTTGGTTTTTAAGTCAAAACCAACCCAACCATACTTCAACTGCGTCCAAACCTCGAGTGGAGTAAGCCAAAAGGTCCGTCTCACTTAGAAGAATCCAACAAAGTCGACGACACGTCAATCGGACGTCCGGAACTCAAGTTATAAGCATTTCCGCTCTGAGGGCCCGGTTGGTTTCGTGTACGAACCAACCCGGCCAAATCCAAAGTACTCTTAAACCTTTAGTGTAATATACCTAAATGACCGTCTCGATCCAAGGATCGCATCGCAGCTGATGGTGCATCAATCGGAGGTCCGCAGCTCAAGTTATGGGCAACAGACCGGAAGAGGTTCGGTATTAGGGGGTTTGGGCCCGGTCCGACCCGGCCCGATACCCTTTGGGTCGGCCCGAACCGGGTCGACCTATCCCGGGTCTGAGTCCGACCCGCTTGGGCGCGGCCCGGCCCGGCCTGGGCGCGGCCCGGCCCAGCCTGGCGGCCCGGTCTGGCGGACCGGCCGGGGCAGTCGGCCCGGCGTGCTGGCGCGCTGGCCAGGGGCTCGGCCGTTTGGCCAAGCGGATGGGGGGGGGGGGGGCACTGCCCCCTGTTTTGTAACCGCGACCCCATTATGGGGCCTCTCACCTGGCCAGCCGGGGTTTTTGAACCCCCGGTTCTTCCCTGTCCGGCTGGCCCGCTCCGGCCGGCTGGCTTCTGCCGCCACGGGACCGGAAAGGTCGATCCCCCCTATTCTGACGCCGGCGGCCCAATTCCGGCCGCCAGTTCCCTTGCTCCGCCGCGGCTTAAGCTGCGACCTTGGTCCGCCCGGTGTGGCGTGACGGCGCCGCGGCCCCGCTCCGGCCGCAGTGTTTTCTTGATCCTCCGGCGAGGCAGCACGGCGCTGCGACCTTAATCAACATCATCAGCGCGACGCGACGGCGCCGCGCATCCTTGCCGCACGATCCGCACGGTGTGTCGGCACCGCATCATTTTCCTTCGAACCGCAATAATACAAGAATAAGGGAGGATGGTCGGCCGTGTTTGTGCGGTCTGGCCCCCTCCTGTTAAACAATAGCAAGGGTCCAAAAATTCACGGAGAATGACAATAGACTTAATCAGGAACAACAATTTAAAAAAAAATAAACCCCTACCTCAACATTGTCGTCGAACTAGAGTTTGTCGCGGAATTAACCGTCGCAGAAGAAGAGGATCGTCGTGGAAGAAAGCGTCATGGAAGGAACGTCGTTGGCGTTAGTTGATCTCCGAGGAAGGCGTCTCTCATCGTCATCCGCCGTCGGAGGTCGGCGTTCTTCGTCGGCGGCGGTGCGTTCTTCGCGTTCTTCGTCAAAGAACGAAGAAGAAGTTCCTCAAATTTTCTCCCAAGACTCACACAACAAGGGTCCAACCCAAATAAAATAAGTTCATCACTTATTTTATTAACATAACATAATATTTGAATTTCAAACATTCACATTTAACTCACTTAATTAATTAACATAAGTTGTCAAAAATTAATGGTGAGTTAAGGGGGGTTAGATAATATGAAGGGGTGGGGTTCGTGTGGGCCCCACTGGCTTCATAACCTCTCATGGGAATTTGGGTGGTTACCCAACTTCCACCCAAAGGTTAAACACTTAGGAAATAAAAATTGTAGTAAAATTTTTATTTTAACTTCCACAATTTTTATCAACTTCTCTCGTGAAAATGCAACTCCGGAAAAGGTGTTCCTAAGAAATTACCGGTGATGCGGTTCCATCGGTGCCCTCGGAATTCGATTCCAAGCACCGGTTCAAAAGTTAGGAATTCCCGCTCATTCGTTCACTGAACGTACCCGAGCTAAACTTCGGATAGAAACTTCGGGCACACCGGGCCTCGAAATCAAGTGCCGTCAGAAACCGCGTTCTTGTAAAATCCCAAAGAAAATTTAGAAAAAAATTCCCTTGAATTTTATGGGTCTTTACATATTATACACCTTAAAATTGAAACTCCATATACTGGGACCCCTGAAATATGATGTGAGACCTTGACCCTGACCTGACCTTAGTAGTGGGTAGTAGGTAGTGTCTCTTTTGTTTTCCTTATGATCCTATATGTCACTCGTACTTGGAATTAGAAATAGTTATAGGAGTGTGAATCTTATATAGGAAGGCTATGCACCTATCCCTTTTTACATCTTAAGACACTTTCTGTTATCAATTTCATTCTGAGGCATGAATTGTGCATTGTAGAGATATTCCATCATGACGACCTCGGGTAATGTTCCAGGAAGGTGGCGATGACCATGTTATGGAGGTAGTGGGCCATGAGCCACCAGTATTACATCCTATATTGCATCCTATGACACCTATTACTATTCAAAATTTGGGGATCAATTATCAATTTAGATAGGGTTTCATATGACTAGTACAACCTATACATGGATCCCCACAACCTGCCCCTACTATGGTAGAGATGATGTGAACATTCCAGTAGCAACACCCTCTTACCTTTTCAATAGAAGGTGGTCCTTAGACTATTGAGTCATGGATATAGTCTATGTTATCCTTATTCATGAACTTGTATATGCCTCTAGATATGAGAGTCAAGTTTGTGAATTATATACTTCACAGTTCTACTAAGTGATGGTGGGATTTTATCACCCAGGATGATAGTTATTAGGGTATGGTCTGGGTGGACATTCAAATAGCCTTTTATGATTACTTCTTCTCTTGAATGTTGAGATATGACCATGCTAGAGAATTTATGCACCTAAAACAAGTTTATATGTCTATGATAGAGTATTCAACTCATCTCACCATGCTTAAGCACTTTGTACCAAAACTTATTGGTGAAAAGTTGATAACAATGAGATGTTTTGAGGATGAAATTGTGTACGCCATCTGATCGTAGGTGAATGTATTTTTGTTGAACACCATTTTTAAGATAGTGAACTAGGTCCTCATCACTAAGAGTAATTTTAGGTAAGATGATGGTGTTGGCTAGGGTGGTTCAACAATGAGACAGAGAATAAGTTCATCTAGTGGTATGAAATTTCACTTTGAGTCTTCATATAGTGTTAGTGGAAGACAGACGACACACACTGATAGTTATGTGGTGTGTAATCAGTGTGGTAGGTAGGGCCATAAGAAACCCCAATGTATGAAAGACCCAACTGAGTGGTGATATTGTGTAAAGATGGGATGAATTCAACATTTTTTCAAAACTTTCTCACTAATACCTAGAAAGAAAGGACCTATACCGACTCCATAATAAGGTGAAGGATTAACAGCTCCACATTAGGCAGGTAGTTGAACTACTACTAGTCGATCGGTCTGAGGAGGTAGACATGGCCATGGAATCCAGTCATATGAGATACAACATTAGAAGATCGGGTCTACTCAAGTTAGTCATGTTGTGGCTCAATGTCGCGAATCAGGACAGATGCATGCAGTGCAACCTATATTAGAGGAGCAGATCATTGGGCCTTCTATAGTTCTAAGTAATATTCTAGTAGCCTCTACTTTAGTATCTACCTTATTTGACATAGGATATTTTCATTCTTTCATATATACAAAAATTATGGAAAGTCTAGGCCTATAAATAGAGTACTTTTGAGGTGTAATGACTCTCAACATACAATTGGAGACCTGATCTAAGAGTGTATGACAATGCAAGGAGTGCCCCTTGAGATAGGTGGTTAAATTTTTGTATGGAACCACTTTTTACCTGAGATCATGGGCTTCAACATCATACTCAGGATGGACTGGTTAATATATTATCATGCTCATGTTGATTATTATCACTGTAGGTTTCCTTTTACCTCACCCAATATAACGACCCATACTTTATATACATTGATATTACTTCAAAATTGAAGTACATTCATTACAACATATAATAAATCCATGATATGATCATATAGGTATAGTGTCTTTAGAAACTGGGAAATATAAAAAAACTGGTTCATAAAACATCTACATTATCTCCCACTTATTTCTTCATAACTAGTCTCCTTTTTGACATAGCTTACTTAATACCCTTATTCATGACCTGGGGAAAATAAAAATATGAAAGGGTGAGCTCAAATGCTAAGTAAGGGTATACAAGGTAAATATCAATCATATCATAATTAATAAACATAAGAACATAACATTTTAAAGTCTTATCGTGCATACAAAAGATCATGATATCATGTCATGGGATAAAAGTTTATAAGAATTAATGGACATAATCCCAAAAGTTATAACATAACACATGAAGTTTTTTGGAATACACATAATCATAGAAAATAATTTCATATTATTCAAGGCTCATTTCCAAGACCATCATAGTAGACGAATTCCATTACTGAATTGGGTTTACTTACCATTCTATCCTTGTATTATTGAACCAGATTTACTTACCCTTCCATCATGTCTATATCATGAGATATAAATCTTTACCCAATGAATTGGAGGGAGATATAGGTCTCACCCATCTCATAATGAAATCATTTTTAGGTGTGCTACAAAAACATAAACCATTCATCATAGCATAACCTAAGAAACCAAAATGGGTTTCTTAAACATCATTCCATCATAATCCATATAAAATAAATGGATTTTATAAAAATAATTCCATCATAAACACAATAAAATCAAATTAATAATAGTGATAGAAACATAACCCTATTTCATTTTAGATGGAAAATAATTTTGATAAAATACTTGAAATTAATTCTTAAGGAAAATATCCTTTCTTCTTCAAAAATATTTTATTTTCTCAAAAATCCATGCAATTTTAAAAGAAAAGAATTTAATTAAAAATACACTTTAAATATTATAAATTAGGATTCATGTAAATAAGGTGTTATTAAAGTGTAAAAATCCATTCATGTCATATAAGTAAAAAAAACATTTTTCTCATACTTTTTCCGGAAAAGTCAAAAAAGTATATCGTACCCAAAATGACAAAAGATTCCTTTCATATCATTTAATAAAAATTCCCCAATGGGTAAAATTGACTTTAAAAAATTGTAGAAGAATAGAAATAATATTACATATTTATGAAATATGGATGTAGATGATAAATGTACCCCAGTAAATACTTGCGTATAAACAATCTCGAATAATAATGAGATTGCGAAATTATCCCTTACCTTGTACTTTATGTTAGTTAACGGTGTGTTAACCTCCTTTATAATGGTTAAAGTATGTTATTAAATTATACCAGAACCATATACATATTTAGGATATCATACATGATCCTATTATATCATTTTGTTAATAGTGTTTTAATATTGCCATTATTTTGGGTGTTAACTGCTTTGTTTTCCCATTCTTGTTTTGCCATGTAAGTCATGTTTTTTATGCTTAGGATATATTTTATTCATTTAAAAAATTAAATTAAGTTAATAATTATTATTTTTACTCATAATATAAATTTTATAATCATTCTTTAATTGCTAACATGGAGAGTGAATCTCACCGCGTTGTGAAGACGGTAGACCGTACATACGCACGAGCGACGATATCATTCCCTTGATGGTTAAATGGTATGAAATTGGATGGTATATTAATTATACAGAATAATCATAATGTTATATTAATTATTTAAATCCATTATACTCATCCTTATTCCCATCCAAATAATTTATTATTTAATAACAAATCACACCACGACGTGGAGATGGTAAGCCGTACGTACACACGCATGGTGATATTATCATTCATAGGATGGATAAAATGATGTATAAGATTGTACCATAATTATAATAACATACCATATTGTATAATATATTGTATTTATTACTTTATTTTGTAAACAACATAATAAGATGAATTATAAGAAGAAAAGAATTTTGAAAGAGGTGATAAAACAATTACCTCTTTTTCGAGTATCACCTTTTGATTTGCACAAAAGGTCTCATTAGGATGGATTTATTCCCATAGTGTGGCCTCTAGGATGAAGTGAGGGAAGTTGGTATAGGAAATGGGCTGGTTTTTTCTAATAAAAAGTTCTTTAGAAGCGTGATTAAAAGATAAGGAGAGATGCCCTTTTATAAGAGAAGGGAGATGCACCTTTGGAAATACCAAAACTATTAAATTAATATAAATTAATTTTAAAATTAAAATGCCTCTAAAGTGGATTATTTATAAGATAAGATGAGTATGGGTCTAAATCATCTCAACCAATAAAATTTAGACATTTCTTTATTTTATTTTAAAACTTATCATTTTGATTTATTCTTATTTAATTTATTTAATTTTAATTATGGTAATAATATTCTAAATATTAAATGGTTATAAATATTTAATTATGTGTTTTAAATTTTCCATAATTGGATAATTTATGAAATTTTAGAATTTATAATTTTCAATTTGTAATTTTTAAATATTTTTGTGATTTTTAAATAATTTAATAATATGTTATTTTTATAAAATATCAATAGTGTCAATTTTGATACTATTCATTTATTTGACTTTAAATAAAATCCACACATAATATAACATCAAAAAAATATTTAATATACTACTAACATGTCATAGTCACCTATAAAATTAGTGGATCACCTTAATTAATTCAAATTATATTTCTTTTTATATTTTTAAAACCATTTATTTTATATTTCTATTAATAAAATAATTTCTGAATCGCTATTGTGTCATTATTAATGGTAATTATTTAATATATAAAAATTATAAATAAATTTCTATGATGTAGGTAATTATTTTATATTTCCAAATACTACCTATAATTGGTATTATCTTCTGGTTATCCATATGTTAAAATTAATATACTTATATAAAATGAGATTGTGACATTTTGTCACATTCATTAGTTTTAATTATATTCATGTCATATTCATAGGAAAGTGGCCATTAAGTGATTCCATTTCTAAAAATAGATGATAAGGGTTGAATTTAGTCATCCAATAGGATTTTTAAAGGTGTCAAGGTAATTTTATAATATTATTTTTATCTTTAATTACCTGATTATCTTCAACCATGGTAATAAAAATAATTACTAAAGTCACTATTCATAATGCCCAAAAATAAAAGTAAGCTGTTAACATAATTATTACCTACTTATTAAAAATATGGAGTCTATTTTTAAAAATTTAAAACATAGAAGTTTCAGTAATTAATTTAAAATCAATCCCATTGTCAGAATGAGAGAACAAGTTTTTAAAAGTTAAAACATTGCAAAAGATTGAAATGTTTTTATATATGAATTCAATGTAAAATTAATGATAATAAAATACATTATATTTAATGATAAAAATATTTTATATTTATACTTTAAAACCATTAAATATTATAATGTAACCATATAAATTATTTTGATGAAAAAAGTTGTTTTCACTTAAAGTTTAGTGTATTTTTACTATTCATCAAAACTTGAAAGTTATCAAAAAAATATCAGAAATTCATCCAAAGTAAATTTTTATATCCTGATTTAAAATAAAATGTTTATTTTTTCATATAAAAATTATTAATGTGTAAAAATATTAATTTAAAAGGGGTTCTCCATTCAAAGGCGTAAAATTACCCTTTAAAAAAATATAAGTTTTTATACAACAAATAGGGTTTATTCACACCCTATGATTAAAATATCCATTGGATGAATATAAAAAATATTTTATTAAGTATATAACATATATATCTCATTAATTTTATTACCAATAATAATTCACTCAAAAATAAAAATATCTAATTTATATTTTTCATAAGTAATTGATAGCCAATGAATTAAAAATGAATTTTCATAAGTTAGTTATACTTATTTCCTCTAACCTAATGGCTATGCTATAATTTTAATTTTATACTAAGGGTGTCTCGTGGTTTTTTTAAACTCATGATTGCGTGCAACTCAAGATACTGAAGAATAAAAATTATTTAAAGAAAATATTTCATAAAAACATCTGGGTGTTACAACCAAGGGGGTAATTATATTCACAAGGGGGAATGGGTGTCCAGGAGAGTTGAGATAGACTTAAGAATCATGGGTTAGGTAGTGTGATAAATTAGATTTCTAGTCTATTTATGAGAGATTAGGGAATGCGAATTATAGATTCCCCCCTATAATGGATTGTTTCAAGGATGTAATTCCCAATAAATTTTCAGGACTACCACCTCATAGAGAGGTAGAGTTTTAAATTTTGATAGTTCTTGGAGTAGTACTAGTATCCATTAATCCTTATAGGATGAAACCTATTGAGCTTCAGGAACTCAAGAAGAAGCTATAGTATTTGGAAGATAAGGGTTTCATATGACATAATACTTCTCTATGGGGTTCACCTATCCTTTTTTCCAAGAAGGTGGATGGTACCCTCAGGATTTGTGTGAATTATTAGAGGTTTAATTAGTTTACAGTGAAAAACTGATATCCTTTACCTCATATATATGGTATCTTCAACCAACTCTAAGGAGATCGAGTTTTCTCTAAGATTGATTTGAGGTTGAGTTATAACCAAGTGAATGTGAGACCATTAGATACACCGCATACAAAATTCCATATTAGATGTGTCTTTTATGAGTATATGTTCATGTCATTCAGTCTCATGAATGCACCTTCAGTTTTCATGGATATAATGAATTGGGTATTCCACCCGTATCTAGATTTATTTATTATAGTCTTTGTGTACAACATATTGGTGTATTCTCATACTCAACATGACTATTCCAAACATATTGAGATCATACTGAATACACTAAGAGAGAACTATCTATGTGGTAAGCTCACCAAATGCCACTTTTGGATCGATAAGGTTCACTTTATAGATCACATCATCTCAGTGAAAGGAGTATCTATTGACCTAGATAAGGTGATAACTATGGTTTCTTGGTATAAATGCATGAAAATATTTGATATGTAGAGTTTCTTGGGGATATATGGATACTATAGACATTTTATTCAGTATTTTTCATGCCTAGAAGCACCTCTTATGATCTTGACTAAAAAGGGTGTTAAGTTTTTATGGTATGAATCCTACAAAACATCCTTTTAGGAGTTGAAAAGAATATTTAATTCACCAATGATTCTAATTTTACCCAAGCATGGAATATTCTATATGGTTTATTGTGATGCATCATGTATTAGGATGGGGGCAGTCCTGATGTAGGATAAGCAAGTCATGGCGTATGAGTCTCGCTAGTTTTGGGAACATGAATAAAATTACCCAACACATGATCTTGAGCCAGTAGTTGTGGTTAATGCCTTACACTGTTGAAGGTATTATTAATTGGGAGAACGGTTCATCATTTACACATACCAAAAAATACTCAAGTATATATTTACATAGTGTGACTTGAATCCCAAGCAATTAATGTAGGTTGAATACTTACAGTCATTCTATTTTAAACTCAATTATATTCCCGAGAAGGGTAATTTTGTAGCTAACTCTTTCATTAAGAATATTTTGACACATTCCATTCAACATGCCAATAGTGAGTGGCAATTAATGACTCTATTTTCTGAGATACATCTGCAGGTTTAGAAGTATCATAGGTAGCCTATTTTAACAAACTTGTCTATGAAATATTTTTTTATGGAGTGAGTAAATATGAGAAGGATTTTTTATCCTAAGGGTTTAATCCTGAGGGAGAGTTTCTTAGGTGAGGACCCACCACTTGGTTGGGTTATCGACGAGGATGATATTTTTCACATTCATGAGTGTGTTTGGGTATCTACAAAAATACAAGATGAATTAATGTGGGAGTCTCATGACTATGCTTAAGTAGTAAACCTTGGGATCACCAATATAAATAAGGATGTATTCCACCAATACTAATGTCCAAGTATAAAGAGATATATTGTAGGTTTTATTACACAGTGTTCCACCTGTCAGTAGGTGAAGGAAAAACACCAATGAACTGCTAAAATTTTATAGCCTCTATCCATTCCAGAGTTGAAATAAGATGATGTCACAATGGATTTTATGATGGGTTTGCTGAGATCCCCTCAATGTAGTGATGTAGTATGGGTGGTCATCGATTGGTTGAACAAGGTCACTCACTTTCTATCTATCAGAGAGACCTTTTAAGTGGATGAGTTTGGGTGTATTTACATCCAGGAGATCATAGATCTTCATTGTGTTCCCCACTCTATAATATCAGATAGGGACACTCAATTTACATCAAAGTTCTGTCAAGGATTATAGAAGGTACTGGGTTTATAGGTACCTCTGAGCACAAAATATCACCCTCAGACTGATGGTTAGTCTGTGTAATGTCCCGAGTTTTTGAACTGGATTGAAAATCACTCCCTTTTTGAAATTTGGAATTAGTGGGGGTTCCCTTTTTTTATCAGAACCAAATTAAAAAAGTTTCTAGAACCTTATATCATGTTTTTAGATATATTTAGAGGCTTGGAGAGTGCCTCAGGTATTTCAGAATAGGTTTTGGGAGCATCAGAGGCCTGAATACCTATTTTTTAGTTGCATGCCAGGGAATATGATTTGGGGTAGACCGTGCGCCCCCTTATAGTTAACCATGTGGCCTAGTTTTGAACTCCCGCATGGTTTGGGTAAATTGTGTGGGGTGGCACATGGCCATGCAACCTCGTCTTTAGTAATTATAGAGGGATACCACATGGTTTGTGAAAGGTTAGTGAAAACTATGCGATATTCCACATAGTTACTACCACTTAGGTAATACCTATGCACTTTAACCCACCTAATTTTCACATGGTTTGGAAAATTGTGTGAGTAAACTATGTGGATGCTTTAAAGGAGTGAATTTAATTTTCTAACCACCTTCTATTTTCTTTTTTTCTCTTCTTATTCTCCCCTTATTTCTCCTTGGTCACATGTATAGTAGGAGAAAATCATCCTCCTCCTCTACTCTGGTGAATTTTGATCCCACCTTTCCATTCAAGCTCCATTTTCAGATCCATCAGGTGTGTTGGAATCGCCTTTTTAAGGATAATCACACCCAGCCTTCTCTTGTCCTTTGATTTCACCTCACGAAGAATTAAATCTATTTGAGCTAATTTTCCCTATTTTCAGGGTGCTTGAAGGAAACTCATATCTCTTACAATATTATTCAAGTTAGAGGTTGATATCAGGCATTCTTATGTCTATGAGTCCAAGTTAGGTTGTGCATACCTTTCTTTGTGTTTTTGTGGACATTTGGGGTTCCAAATTTTAAGCGCACCTATGGGTAGTTAAGTGAGACCCTATTGTTTCATATTAAATTGATTGTGTGACCCTATGGGATGTCGTTGGGAATTCCATGACCTTATTCACTCATGAAAGGATGGGTTCAAGGCCTTTGACCACCTTGGGTAGTTAGGTCGGGGTGTGTTTTTAATTAATTTGAGTTGTTTTGTTTAATTTAAATGGTACAATTCAATTACATTGAATTGTTTTTCTAATTGAAGTGTTATATATATATATCTATGTGTGTGTGTGTGTGTGTAAGGTTAATCATTTGAATTAGAGTTAGAAAATTCAATTATAATGAACAAATATGTTCATTTAAATTTCACAATTCAAACATATTAAATTGAATTGCTCATTTGATTTAAAATGCATATATTAAATACTTGTGATGTATTGCTAAGACCCATGGGGTCATGACAGGATCGAATCAAGGTTGGAATGGTGTTGAACATTCTGAATTGGGGTGATTTGATCATCCATCTGGGCTTGTTCCAGGTTTCTTGGATGGTATTGACCATCGGTTGGGTGTGATGAACATCGGTTGATGCAGAAAGGCCGCCAGGTTGAGGGAAATACTCATGATGTGGGATGGAATGGCCATATAACTTGATAGAAAAGGTTTCTAGGGCACGAGGTGCCAGTGATGATGTTGATTAGGTATTATTTGGTGATTCCTTCTCACCCGTGTTGGCCAAAGAACTGATTTGAGTCATGTGAATATAGTTTGACTCCATGATGAGGTGGTTTTAACCACCCGTGTGGGTGGAGGCCCCTGGTAGTTGCAGCTTAGTTGAATTTGGTCTGGGGGTGATTTCTATAGAAATAAACATGGAAGGTGAGTAGTCTTCATTTGATAATGATGAGGATATCAGTTGGGGGATAAAGCTTGTCGTTATTGAGGTTGTGGGCCTAGGTTTATATTGGAGGATGGATATCACCATTCCTAAGGATATTGTAATATGAACTGATGATGGTTTTTATTTGAGTAAAAATATCATTGTGCCTCTAGAAATTAGTCTTCGAGTCGATGGGTGCTTTTGAGAAAGGGTTTGAGGGATCAGATTATTTTCTTGGTCATGCCTTTAGGACATCAGTGACATTATTTGAGACAAGAGGTGTTGGGTTGGCATGAGGTGTCAATGACTATTTAGGTAGAACCTGATGGTTCACCTGGGATGTTATAATTTAGGGGGTACCTTGGGCCATGGTCCAAGGATCTTTACCTCTTCAAGGGATTCCGACATTGGTTGAGGTAGGTGAAGACTCCTTGGTGGCTGTTGAGCACCAGGGGAGTCTTTGTTTATTTAAATTACACATGTGATGCATTTTATTTTAACTACATAACTCCTTATTAAATATTTATGTTGGATATTCACAGTTGGGTGGTATCCTAATGAGACACGTTCTCACACACTACATGGGCCCTTTAGGAAACATGTAGACTTTATGTCTTTATGTTTAGGTAAAGGATTAGCCTCAGGAACTGGATCATAGTAGCAGTTTTTCATGGAATGCTGGAATAAGACCTTGAGGTCTTGCCTCAGCTAGAGTTTATGTTTTAGTTTCTTTTTTTGTATCATCATGCTATGTACATGTACATATAGTGGTTGACCCTTTGATGACACCTATTTATAGATATTAATATGTAGGGACTATTTTGATATGCATTCTTACCTTTTTTTAGTTACTAAAATTGGTATGCTATCTTGTTTATTTTATTTCTACTGCTTATTCAGTTATTCTTCTGCTACTGTTTATTGTCATTAACTGCGATTCTTCCATAGGTGGGTCTGGTTAGATTCTACTGAGTCTTTTATTTTCGATGCATGTTATATATTTTTACTCAGACTAGTATTATATCATTCCCAAAGGGTATATCCTCCCCAATATTCCTCTTTTACACCCTCACTACTAGTCGACATTATAAGGACTCGACCTTATTACATTACATGATCTTGAATTTTAGTCAAGAAATCGATTCCTTTCATCTTGAGGATATTTAAAAGTTTATAGTTTTAGAGAGTTTCAATATAATACATACATAACATTCCACATTCATATAGAGAAGATACCACAAAAACAGTATCCATTTCATCCAAAATACAAGAATTTTTAAATAAAACATGTTTTCTTTGACAAATATTCATAACATTTAACTTGGAATACTTCTTTATCTTAAACATACTTATAAACTATTAAAATCATTTAAAAACTTGGTATGAGCACAAAAATATCAGTAAGGGATATAAAAAGAAGGAAAGAAAACATTAGTCCATGAATACTGGTAACGTATGAAATCATTTTCAAAAAATACATACTTATTACCCATATAAACTTAATTTGTGAAACTTGAGATTTCAATGAGATTTCCAAAAAATTTATAGAACATAAATAGATCCATAAAGGTATATTGGGGTATTACTTACATAATCTTGTAACCCTCTTAGCTTCCTTATAATTTGTAACCCTCAAATCTACCTTACAATTTATGTAACCATCACAGTTACACTTGGAGTAACCATATGACCAAACTCCAACTTACACATAACCAATGCATTGGATGGAGATATAGGTACAAAAATTCATCATAAAAAATTCCCAAGAAGCAGAACACAATCATACAACATGAATAATTTCATTAAAACAATGCTTTTGAATTTCATAAAATAGAATTTTAAAAGAGGTTTCTTAAAAGAAAATCCCTTATAAATATAATACAGTTGAAGTGATAATTAATAGATTAGATGGAATATGTATATACACTATAAATAAACATAATTCAACATAATATAAACAAAATTAATCTCACAAACAATTTTAATACCACATAAATAATAAAGTAGAATGTTAACCCAAAAGAATGGAAATTGGGTTATGAATTCTCTTACCTCGGGTTTTTCTTACTTCAAACTCATTTAAAAATCCTATATAATGATTAAAAGAGTGTTATTAATATCTTATATAAATGTATTCATATTTATAACACCTTATATGATCATTTTATAATATCATTTCACCCTTTAATTATTAGTATTTTGTTTCTTCCATTGTTTTGGGTGCGTTCTTTACATGATTTCCATGGCTGGTTTGTATTTGATTTTTTTGTCGTATGGAAATGAAATTTCAGAAGTGGAATGAAATGGTATTAATATGTTTCCAGAATATATAATTATATCATAAATAATTTTGTTATCATATATGATGATGTATCATTAGATAAATCATTAATGATGTTTATGTAGATCATTTTTGGCGGTTCCTCGACAATCATGAACTTGTTTCATTATATAATTTAATTTCATGAATAGAAGTTCATTACAGAAAATAAAATAGGTTAAAAATATAATTTACATTATGTTTCAACCATTAAAAGGGTTTTATGATCATCTTTGAAGGATGTAATGGAAATTGGAAACACATCGTCCGTGATTTTGGTAAATCAGCACATCGCGGACGATGTTTTTATTTTTAGAACAAGAGGGAGAGGAGAGGAAAGGAGATGATGAATATTTTACATGAACATGATAACATAAAGAATATATAAGATTTTTGAGATTTTATATCTCCTGGATAAGTGGATAGAAATAGAGTATAAGAAAAGAAAATAATTGGAAAGAAAACACATGAAAAAAGGAAGAGGATTCTTACCTCTTGATCTCTTCTCCTTGAGATCCTCCTTAAGGCCTTTGGTTTTGTCCTTTTGGTGAGACCAGAAGGTATTTTACATGGGGAAGATCCTTGGGTATGGGATTTGGTAGAACTTATTCAATGATAAAGTATTGAGAGGTGTGATAGGAAGAGGGGAATGATGGTGGTATTTATAGTGGAGGAGAGGAGAGATTTTACATTATTTTAATCAGTATTTTAATATTTTTGCTCAAGACTATGAATAGTATTGATTCATGTGACCCAAAATAGAAAAAATTTCATTTTAATTTAAAACAAGTGGGATTAAATCAGCCTTGCATCACCCATGATGCAGTAAAACAAGTATTTAGCATTTATCGCAATTTATCGTATTTTACTATTCATCAAAAATTCAAGAATTCCAGAAAAATCCCAAAAATTAACTCTAACCATTTTTAATGTTTATAATTCAAAAATGAACTCCATTTTTTGAAAATAATTTTCTAAATATTATTAATTTAATTTTTAAATAAAATCATAATTTATTCAAAAATAACAATTTTAAATCTATATCTCATTTTTTAACACCTGGAAAAATCAATCAACATCACATTATCTTATAACCTTAAAAAAATAAAAAAATAATACAATTTACTATTAATTAGGGTAATATTACTATTCATATTACTATTCATAAGGATATGTTACTATTCACCAAAAATCGAGTTGGTTCTATCAAACTCTAAATAACTTACTGATCACAACCGTAGATGACCGTTTTTTGAAATTCAAATCATAAAAGAAACAAAATTATGTTTAAAGGCCAGTTATAACTATCTACATAAAAAAATCATGAATTTCAATTTATTTTAAAACTTGGGGTGTTACATTATCCCCACCTTCTAAAAATTGCATCCTCACAATTTTATTTACTTATTAAACAAGTGAGGGTAACTTTCCCTCATAGCATTTTCAGACTCTCATGTTTCTTCTTCAACCAAGTGGTTTCTCCACAAAACCTTTACCTAGTGTATTACCTTATTCCGCAATACTGGTTCCCTTCGATCAAGAATCTAAACTGGTTTCTCTTCATAAGAAAGGTTCTCTTCCAGCTGAACTGCTTCTGGGCTCAAAACATGAGATGAATTTGAAACATACTTTCTCAATATAAAAACATGTAAAACATTGTGTACCTAAGATAAAATCAGAGGAAAAGCTACTCGGTAGGTGAATGGTCCAACCTTCTCCAGGATTTCATAAGGTTTAATGAACAGTGGACTTAGCTTTCCTTTCTTACCAAAACACATAACACTCTTCCTTGGCGAGATTCTAAGAAAAACATGATCACCTACCTCGATAGAAAATTCTTTCCTCATGTTGTCTACATAACATTTTTGTCTTCTCTGAGCTATCCTCATGTGTTGTTGGATCATCTTCAATTTCTCAGCCACTTCCTCTACTAATTCTGATCTCATCAACTTCCTTTCCCCAACTTCATCCCAAAAAGATGAAGTTAAACACCGCTTCCCATACAATGACTTAAAAAGTGCTATCTATATACTAAAATGAAAACTGTTATTATAAGAAAACTCAACTAAAGAAACATGATGATCCCAACTTCCCTGGTAATCCATTGAACAAGATCAAAGAATATCCTCCAAAGTCTGAATCATTCGTTCTGACTACCCATCTGATTGAGGATGAAAAGCTGTACTAAAATTTAATTATGTGCCCAATGACTTCTAAAGGCCCTTCCAAAAGTTAGAAGTGAACCTGAGATCCCATCCAGATACAATAGAAAGAGGAAATCTATGTAACCTGACAATCTCTTTAAGGTTTAGTCGAGAAAGTTGATCCAAAGACATTGTATCTCGAATAGAAATAAAGTGTGCAGATTTTGTCAGCCGATCAACCACAACCCAAATCACATTATTACCTCAAGAAGTCTTAGGTAGTCCCACCACAAAGTCCATAGATAAATTCTCCAATTTCCACTCTGGCACTTTCAAAGGTTGAAGCATCCCTTTCGATAATTGCCGCTCTGCTTTAACCTGTTGACATGTCAAACATTTCACAGTAAAATCTACAATATCTCTTTTCATTCCATCCCACTAATAATACTCCTGAAGGTCTCTGTACATCTTAGTACTGCCAGGATGAATTGAAAATAGATAACTATGAGATTTACACAACAAATATTTCTTCAACTGGGAATCACAAGTCACACACAACCTTTTACCAAATCTTAAAACACAATCTTTATTAAGGTTAAATTCTATAAACTTACCCATTTTAACCAATTCTACCTTTTTCTGTAGCTTGCGTTCTTCCTTCTATGCTTGCTTAATTCTATCTGATAACGATGACTGCACTGAGACCTAAAACAAAAAAAGGTATTTCCTATACCAATAAATTCTAATCCTAAATTCATCAAATCATTAATCAAGGGATCATGTTCCAAATGTAACATGGTTAATGATGCATGATGTTTTTGACTCAAGGCATCTGCAAATTTGTTTTCTTTTTCTGTATGGTAATTGATCCTACAATAATAATCTTTTATCAATTCAAGCCATCTTCTATACCTCATATTTAATTCTTTATGAGTGAATATATACTTCAAACTTTTATAGTTAGTATATATTTAACATTTTTCTCTGTATAAATGATGCCTCCAAATTTTCAAAGAAAAAACCACAGCTTCCAATTCCAAATCATGTTTGGGATAATTTAACTCATGGGGTTTTAGTTGTCCTAAAGCATAAGAAATTATCTAATCATTTTGAATAAGAATAAAACCAATTCCCTTTAATTAAGCATCAATATATATGAAAAACTCACCATTTTGGGAAGGCAAGGCCAAAACTGGAGCATTCACCAATCTCTTCTTCAGTTCCTGAAAACAAACATCACATTCTTCTGCCCAAATAAATTTAACCCCTTTTAGCATTAATTTAGTTAGAAGGATAGATAACCATGCAAAGTTTTTAACAAACCATCGGTAATAACCTGATAATCTAATAAAACTACAAATCTCTATAACATTTATAGGTCTTGGCCATTCATCAACCACTTTTGTTTTGGTAGGATCAACTATTATTCCATCCTTATTTACAATGTTCCCAATAAAAGAAATCTGTTGCAACCAAAATCACACTTGATGAATTTTACTTACAGTTTATTTTAATTTAAGGTTTTAAAAACAACCCTTATATGTTTTTCATGCTCCTCTTTACTCTTAGAAAATACCAAAATTTCATCAATAAACACAACCAAAAACTTATCCAAGAAATCTGAAATATTCTATTAATAATATCTATGAATATAGAAGGTTAATTAATTAACTCAAATGACATAAAAAAATTCATAATGCCCATATCTAGTATAAAAAGTTATTTTTGGGATGTCATCCTTCTTCACCTTTAGCTGATGGTATCCAGATCTCAAGTCAATCTTGGAAAAGTACTGAGCTCCCTAGATCTGATCAAACAAGTCATCGATATGAGGTAAAGGATACTTTTTTTAACATTGATTTTATTCAAGGCTCTATAATAAATACAAAGTCTCATAGAACCATATTTCTTTTTAACAAACAAAACAAGATCACCCCATGGTGAAGTTCTAGGAAGAATGAAGCCTTCATCAAGCAACTCATGTAGCTGATTTTTCAATTCAATAAGTTCCATTTGATCCATTTGATATGGGGTTTTTAAAATTGGCTTAACATCAGGAACTAAGTCAATTGTGAATTTGACTTCCTGACCAGGTATAACACCAGGTAACTCATCAGAAAAAACATCAAGGTATTCATTTACCACTACCACATCATTAATCTAAAAAGTTCCCTTATTTTAAAAAATATGAGAAATATAAATTTCATTTCCATCTTTCAATATTTTCTCATATTCCTAATATGTTATCAATTGTATGGGTTCATTCTTGTATAAAAACTTAAACTCTTTCTAAAAAACAACTTCTTTAGCTCTATAGTCAATCTTAGCATGATAAACAGAAAGCCAATCCATTCCCAAAATGACATCAAACTCTACTAAGGGAAAAACAAAAAGGTTTTTAGGTAAATTCTTTCAACGAACCATAATGTAAAGATTCTTATAATTCCTATTTGCTATAATATTTCCCCCTAGTGTTTTAACAATAAGTTCTAGTCTCATTTGTTGAGGTGATATTACCAATTTACCAGAAAATTCCTCAAAAATAAAGGAATGTGTAGACCCTGTATCAAACAAAACTTTAGAAAAATTTGAGTAAAAAAACAAGGTACCTAATATACCTTCATTGGATTCCCCATAGTCTGCAGACATAGTTGAAAAGTATCTCACTACACCTTTCTACTTATAGTCTGGATTCTTTGCATCATTCAGATATCTCTTTGGGTAGACATTTTCATAATGAATCATCTCTCCACATTTAAAACACTTAATAGTTTTATTACTAGGATTAGTCTTAGGATTATTTTCATTACAATCTTGGACCATATGTACAAACTTACCACATCGAAAACACTTCCCAGTTTTGGTAAGGTATTCCCCAGGGTTATTTTTTCCACACTTTTCACAAACTTGAAACTTGAATTTCTTACCATCAGATTTCTTTGGTTGATTCTTACCCATCACTTTCCATATGGACCTATTACTCTCATTATTGTCAAAGTTCACGTGATCATCAGAAAAATCTATCTCTACCCTCTTGGAACATCGGATAGGTTTCTCATAACTTTTGAATTCATGGGAGGCCAATTCCCTTTGATACTTGGCTTTAATCCTGAATAAAAGGGGTTGATTTTTCTATCAAGATCCAGAATAAGATTTGGAGCATACCTTTCCAGTCGGGTGAAGTTTGATTCATACACAACCACTAAATCTTCCTCCTTTTGCTTTAATTCAAGGAATTTCTTCTCTATCCTAAGTCACACCACCTTAAGAAAATATTTTTCAAGGAAAAGAATTTTAAATTCATCTTACTCCAAGGCATCAATCTCCTCTATATCCCTTATATTTTTGACCACTGGACACTACTAATAAGTTTCACCTTCAAAATGATAAATGGAAAGACTTACCTTTTGATTATCTGAACAACCCATAACATTGAATATCTTTTCAAGGGCCTTAATCCATCCTTCAGCCGCTACTAGGTCAGAAGATCCATTGAAATTATGAGGGTGTTGTATCATAAAATGTTCCATTATCGTCATGTTCTGTTGTGGTACCTCTAGTTGTTATCTTTCATGTATTCCAACACCATTTATTTCCTATGTAAGCTAATCCATTAATATCACAAACTGCTCGGTTCTAATCCCTACCATTCTGGGCCACAAATTCAGAAGGATATCATTCTGTCGGTGCCTCTCCTCTTTAGCTTCCATGTTTCTTCTATGGAAAACCATTCTGAACAAACATATCTTAGTTGAAGAAACATGGTAATATTTAAATTCTATATCATTTAAAATTAACCATAAATTAAAAATTATTTATGGTATTCTATTAACATCATCATAACCCTTAAAGTTATCTAAACTATCCTCTGATACCAACTATAAGGACTCGGCCTTATTACATTACATAATCTTGAATTTTAGTCAAGAACTCACTTCCTTTAATATTGAGGATCTTTTCAAGTTTATATTTTTAGAGAGTTGGGATATAATACATACATAACATTTCACATTCATATAGAGAAGATACCACAATAACAGTATCCATTTCTTCCAAAATATAAGACTTTTTAAATAAAACATTTTTCTTTGACAAATATTCATAACATTTAACTTGGATTCCTTCTTTGTCTTACACATACTTATAACCCATGAAAATCATTTAAAAACTTGGGATGATAAAAAAAAGATCAGTAGGGGATATAAAAAGAAGGAAAGAAAATATTAGTCCATGAATACTTGTAACGTATGAAATCATTTTCAAAAAAGACATACTTGTTACCCATATAAACTTAATTTGTGAAACTTTAGATTTACATGAGATTTACACAAAACATATAGAACATAAATAGAACCATAAATGTATCTTGGGACATTACTTTCATAATCTTGTAACCCTCTCGGATACCTTATAATTTGTAACCCTCACGACTACCTTAAAATTTGTGTAACCATCGCAGTTACACTTGGAGTAACCATATGGCCGACCTCCAACTTACACATACCCAATGAATTAGAGAGATATATAGGTACCAAAATTCATCACAAAAAAATCCCAATAACCATAACACAATCATACAACATTGATAACTACATAAAAACAATGCTTTTGAATTTCGTAAAATAGAATTATAAGAGGTTTTTTAAAAGAAAAGTCCCTTATAAATATAATATAATCAAAGTTAGAATTAATAGAGTGGATGTAATATGTATATAAACTGTAAATACACATAATTAAACATAATATAAACAAAATTAATCTCACAAACAATTTTAATACCACATAAATAATGAAGTAGAATGTTAACCCAAAGAATGGAAATCGGGCTATGAATTCCCTTACCTAGGGTTTTTCTTACTTAAAACTAATTTAAAACTCCTTTATAATGGTTAAAAAAGTGTTATTAATATCTTAAAGAAACATATTTATGTTTATAACACCTTATATGATCATTTCATAACATCATTTCACCCTTTAATTATTAGTATTTTGTTCCTTCTATTGTTTTGGGTGCGTTCTTTACATGATTTCCATGGATGGTTTGTATTTGATTTTATTGTCGTATGAAAATAAAATTCTAGAAGTGTAATTAAATGGTATTAATATGTTTAAATAATATATAATGATACCATAAATCATTTCGTTATCATATATGATGATGGATCATTAGATAAAACATTAATGATGTTTGTGTAGATCATTTTTGGCGGTTCCTTGATAATCATGAACTTGTTTCATTATATAATTTAATTTCATGAATATAAGTTCATTAAATAATATAAAATAGGTTAAAACATAAAATTTACATTATATTTCAACCATTAAAATGGTTTTATGATCATATTTTAAGGATGAAATGGAAATTGGAAACACATCGTCCACGATTTTGGTAAATTGACACATCGCGGATGATGTTTTTATTTTTAGAACAAGAGGGAGAGGAGAGAAAGAATATGATAAATATTTTACATGAAAATGATAACATAAATAATATATAAGATTCTGGAGATTTCATACCTCCTGTATAAGTGTAGGGAAATAAAGTATAAGAAAATAAAGGAATTGGAAAGAAAACACATGAAAAGGGAAGAGGATTCTTACCTCTTGATCTCTTTTCCTTGAGATCCTCCTTAAAGACTTTGGTTTTGGCCTTTTGGTGAGACCATAAGGTCTTTGACATGGGTAAGATCCTTGGGGATGGTATTTGGAAGAACTTAGTCAATTCTCAAGGCTTGAGAGGTGTGAGAGTAAGAGGGGAATGATGGTGGTATTTATAGTGGAGGAGAGGAGAGAGTTTACATTATTTCAATCATTATTTTAATATTTTTTCTCAAGAATATGAATATTATTGATTCATGTGACCCAAAATAGTAAAAATTTTATGTGAGTTTGAAACAAGTGGGCTTACATCATCCTTGCATCACCTGTGATGCAGTAAAACAAGTATTTAGCACTTATCGTATTTTACTATTCATAAAAAATTCAAGAATTTTAAAAAAAATCCAAAAAATTCACCCTAACCATTTTTTAATGTGTATAATTCAAAAATGAACTCCATTTTTTAAAATTAATTTTCTAAATATTATTAATTTAATTTTTAAATAAAATCATAATTTATTCAAAAATAATAATTTTAAATCTATAACTCATTTTTTAACACCTTGAAAAATTAATCAACTTCTCATTATCTTATAAACTTAAGAAAATAAAATAATAATACAATTTACTATTCATTAGGGTCATATTAATATTCATATTACTATTCATAAGGGTATGTTACTATTCACCAAAAATCAAATTTATTCTATCAGACTCCAAATAACTTACTGATCACAACTGCAGATGACTGTTTTTTGAAATTAAAATCATATAAGCAACAAAATTATATTTAAAGACTAGTTATAACTATCTACATAAAAAAAGTTTCATGAATTTCAATTTATTTTTAAAACTTGGGGTGTTACAGGCATCCTTTGGCATTTGGGGTTGCGTGCTTAAGGCCAATTTCACCCGGCCCAATAACACTATTCGAGTGGCTAATCGGTTCGGGGATGCTACAGTATGAGCATACTATACAGGTGTTGGAGGACATGATTAGAGATTGTATACTTGATTTTTGAGGGTCTTGGGAGAAACTCATACCCCTTTCTAAATTTTCTTATAATAACAGATTTCAGGAAACTATACAGATGGCTCCATATGAGGCCCTATATGGTAGGTTATGCCATTCAACCCTGTGTTGGTTGGAGGTAGGTGAGGCAGCACTATCAGGACCTTTTCTCATTCAAGACACTTCAAAGAAAGTATAAATTATCCATAAGTATATGGATACAACTCATTTTATAAAAAATTCATATACCGATCGTTACCGCCAGCCTATGAAGTATGAGATGGGGCATCAGGTCTTTCTGTGAGTTTTGCCCAGGTTGGGTCATCAACAGATTCGAAGGTAGGGCAAGAAATCGTCTCATTATATCAGGCCTTTTGATATATTAGATATCGTTAGTCTGATTGCATATCGGTTAGCCTTACCTCAAAAGGTAATGATCCATGAACGATATCTTCCACGTATCACATCTTCATCACTATTACTTTGACCCATCTCATTCTTTTGATACCAAGGATATTGATATGGAGGAAAATGCTTCTTTTGAGTATCATCCTATTCATATCATATATCGGAGCATTAAGTATCTTAGAGGCAGTTCAGTTCCTCTAGTTTGGGTGCCATGGTATCCCAACAAAATATAGGATAAGACCTTGGATAAAGAGGCTGATGTATGTTCTCAGTGGCCAGAACTTTTCTCAGATGATATTTTACCACCCTCTAAAAGGAAGCTCAGTGATGAGTTTTTTTAGGGAGGGAGATTTTAACATACTAGATTTTATTATGTGGTATATATCCTTTTAATTTTGGATTAAAATTTTCTTTTTTATCCTTAAGGAAGTTCCCAAGAGATTGAGGAACATTTCAGGAGTGTATGGGGCTTGTTCAGAGGCTGGAGCCCCAAATTTTAGAGAAAACATGTGGGCCACATAGTTTGTTTAAACCACACACCTAAGGCCACATGGTTTGGAAAAACCATGTGGGGTGATACAGAGGTCTGCAGAGGGGTGTATGGGTTGCACATGGTTTTCCCAAACCATGCTCCTAGCCCACATGCTTAGTGCCACTTAGGTAGTGGGTGTACATGGATGGCACATAGTTTGGATAAAACTTGTAGCCAAACCATGTTCCCCTTAAAAACTGGGTGAAATTGTGATTTCAACCCCGCCTCATTAAATTTATTAACCTTTCTTTGTCCTTCATTTCATACACATCATCCTCCCTCATCCATGAGAGCTCTTCCTTAGCATCCTACCTATGATTTGAGATAGGTCTCTTATACAGTGGCTGATTCCTTCACCATCAGTTGCATTGTATAACCATCAGTAATCTCTTAATTAATCTTCCTTGTTTTACAAATTTCCATAACTTTATGGAATAATAAATTCATGTGATCTAATATGACATATTTTCAAGGTATTCATCTATTTTTTGATTTCTCCTATTCTAGCATGAGTTAAAGGCTGAAAATGGACAAGTAAAGTACTACCCATATAAGTTAGGTGGTTTGGTTATTTTTACATAAATTATTGATGTTTATATTATGCGTCATTGTTCCGCACATCATACCTTTTATACGATACCTCCTAAATGTAAAATTAATCAATTGAGGTGATAAATCCTTACTTAGAGTAGTCCTAGAAACCCAGATTCTATCATCCAAGGATGTCCACCTTGATGAAAGACACCCCTTAGGGCGAATTTATTTTATAATCCATGATCCTTACACCTTTAAATTAAATTGAACCACTGGTTGAGGTGTGTTGAGATGGCCCTTATGAATAAAATGTAATTTTAATTAAACCAAGTAAAATGGTAGACCATGTACATAGGCCCTTTCTTGCGTAATTATAACATGATCTATTCTTTTGAAATGAACTAGCTGAATTGAATTAAGTGAATTGTTTAATGGTATGGGTTTACCACTAAACCTAACCATTCGACTTATTATATCGAGGGTAATACTAGGGTTTTGATATAGAACACCTTGGATGTGATTTCCAACAATGATAATTATAAGTTTATAAATGAATTATAAAATTACATGAGTGATACACATGTTCTTCATAGAACACCTTTGATGGGCTCACTGGGAAAATTCCTTTATATTATCCATGAGTGATACCTGGTTCCCTAGTGGATTACCTTGGACGTGCACTGTGGTAAATTCTACTATACTATTCCATGAGGAATACTCAATTCCCTATGTGGTATAGCATGGATGGGATCATAGTGTTATGCCTTTATACTATATAGTGAGTGATACCTAGGTTCCTTATATAGAATTCCTTGGACATACTTCTATGGTTATGGGTTTTATATCACTTCTAGAGAGATACCTATGTTTCCTTGTTTCCACCAACTTATTTTATCTATATGACTTATGCTTTTTTAGTTCATTTAATATAATATTTCCACCATTTACTATTATTATATACCATTGTGAAACAATCTCATCATGAGGGTATAGTCTCCCTTCCATACCATCATAGACCCTCACTAATAGTTGACATACTCTAGTGTATAGGGAGGTGCGCATGAGGCCATGTGACCAACTGAGTTTGATTACTTGTGAGTGAACTGGGTTTGGGACGCTATAAATTTTCCCTTCTTCGATGGTTTTGTTCTCTTTCATTCTTTTTTTGAAATGATATGGCGGGTTTTATCTTCATTTTTCTTATGGTTTATATCAATGAATGATAGATGTATCTTATTGAGGTGGTGTTTTAGGGATCGTTGGTTTCTTGTGGAAGTAGTAATTAGAGTTTGGCACTTTATGTTCCATTCTTTTATTAGAGAACATTTTGATACTCATCTTAAGGTAGGAAATGTGTTACCTTTATCTTTATTTAAAGTAAAAGTGTGATATTATCATGATTTAATCCTTTTGGAATGGTGTAATTAACCCAATAAAGATAAGAATGCATAAATTTAAAGGAATAATGAAGTTATGATTTTGGTTTATGATTGGTTTTGGTTTTATACTTATTGATGCCTATTGTTTTACTAAGATAATGTGCTATATTTATGTTGTGTATATTTCTACACCTATCATGGTTGTTTTTATAGAAATATAATAAGCAACATAAAGGTGGGATAATTTTAATGATGTGATTAAATAAAGAGGTATGAAATTTAATATCTTTTCTTCCTTGTTTTTGATGGAAAATGAAACTAATGTTAAATGCATGTTTAAGTCGTTTCAAAGTTGTTTATAGCTAATGGGTTATGGTTTTATTGTTGCTAAAAACCTATGCATAATAAATCTATTAATTCAATATGGGAGTTAAAATATTTGTTTTCTAAAGACGAATTCTTTAGGGATGAGCGAGCCTGTTATTGTTATGTAAGGCTTGTATGCCTGGGTTTCATGGACTCAATGCCTTTTTATATATGTGGAAAATACCTTTTAAATGTTTATATACTTTTGTAACTTTTTGATCCTTGATGTGTTTGTTTGATAACCTTGTGTGGTTATTTTTTTGATAAGCAATGGGCTAGGAGTCTGGGGTTATTTTCCAATTATTTTTTTGATATGGTTGGGAACCTTTTATGAGAAATGGGTTGGGAGACTAGGGTATAGTGATGGTTGTTGCTGGTGATGGTAAGATAGTTTTATGTCATGTGAAATGGTGTGAGAGATTGGGGTAGTCTGGATGAGTTCAAAGTGGTGCATGATCATTGATGCTTTTTCTTACTTGATGTTTACTAGATAACATGTTTTTCAGATGTTATTTTTTGGTTTCCCACTAATTGATTCAGTCAGTCTCCTTTCATGACACGTGTAGTTCTAATGTGGTATATTATACAAGGTCTTAGAGTACCCAAATAATTCAGGATTGATAAATGAATAAATAAATAACCAATGGGATGGGGTGTTATTGTTGTAAGTGATGTTAAATGGTTTATATCATGTTAATGGAAACCACAAGATGTTTGAAAGAGATACTCCAAATAGCATTGGTATGAAATATTTAATTTTTAATGTGGTTTAATCAATCCTGCTGGCTATAAAAAAATATTTTAATCAGATTTAATGATAATGTTATACTTGAGAATACAATTAAGAGAATTTAGAAGCATTGATGATACTTGGATTAAGATTATTAAAATGTTAATATTGGAAAATGTTAATGTGTATTAATTAATGGTTAATTAATTAATTAATTATGAACTTGATTCATGCATGTTTTTTTGATATCTAGTCCTTAGTAGTAACAGTCGAGGGTCCCGTGTGATGATAGCGTCAGATGATTCTAAGGCCAAATATCTTCCCTTAGTGTAGTTTTTATGTGATATATATATATATATATATATATATATATATATATATTTATATGATACCCCACCCGCTTCAGTAGGGAAACCAACACCCAAATGTTTTTGGGAGGTGTCTTATCCAACATCCAGGATGAAGAGGACACATATGACTGACTTCTCTCTTTACCCCACTCTCCCTCTAGATGTAGATGATTAGGAATATCTTGATCTATAATGAAATACAATATAGGGTTTTTTATTACCCCGAATATGATAGATCTTGGATTACTATAAATTTATGTGAGAGATGTATTGGATTGATATATAATGTATACTTATATCTAGTCTTGGTGGATCTAGATTCTCATGGGTGTATGTGTATGGGATATTATGGATTGAGGTATAATGAATTTGCATAGGATGTAGTGGATTTCGAAAAAACATTTGGCTACAGATGGGATGGTAATAATGATGAAATGGATATGCGGACTGATGACAAAAAGAGATGTTGGACCTTATGTAGGACTGAGGTGTGTAGGGATGAGGCCGACTCACATCAGGGGTGACTTACTTATTGAAAGGATGAGTATAAGATGTGTGGCATTGAGGCATGAGAGAAACAAACTGGTAGAGAAGTAGAATATGGGTACCTTATTATATATATATATATTATTATTTTAATATATAATGGTTTACTTATATTCATAATTTTGTGAGTGTGATATGATAAGGATAGAGAAATTAGTACTATAAGTTTAGGTGATAAGTAAGTTTCATTTGTTTATTCACTGAGATTTAGTATAC
The DNA here is from genome assembly GCA_963277665.1 of Viscum album. Lineage (NCBI taxonomy): Eukaryota > Viridiplantae > Streptophyta > Magnoliopsida > Santalales > Viscaceae > Viscum > Viscum album. The sequence continues at coordinate 1,133,041,375 of OY728156.1, forward strand.
TTATTTCACAATTTTCATGTGAGGTTTCAGAGAGGATCCTACTAAGTATACATGTTATGATCACACTATATATATATAAACTATTTTTTAGGTTAGTAGGAACAATTTGGTGATTAGGTTGGACATTACTAGATCAGATGAGTTATTGATTAACTTTTAGGAGTTGTTGGAGTTCATTTTCACTACCTAGTCTCATTTTTGGTACTTATAGTTTTTCCTTCAATTTATATATTAAATTAAATGTATTGTGATTTCTTCTAGTTTATGCATGGTTTTGGTTGATTATTTATCCTTCTTATCTCTCACTAATTAAACTATATAGAGGTTAATTCCTCCCATGTGTGTGATCGATATAAACTCGGTGCTATTTTCAAACCCATACCCCATTAAAAGAAGGATTTAAGAATCATCATCTCTCTTCCTTTATTATCAACCCAGATGGGGTAGCTATGGAGAGAGAGGGTCATTAAAGAGTGTTATCAAAGGTGATAGTTGATATATAGGATGAATTTTTGAGTTATGAACCTTTTAGGATGTATGGTTTGTTAGAGAAATAGTATCAAATGTGATTAGTTTGTGTTGTAAACAAGTAATAATAGCTAGGAAATGATATTTTATGACCACCTATTATCTGATGTAAGGACCTTCAAGTTTATTGAATATGCTAAGTGAATTGATTCTACTTATATGATAGAGACCTAGGTAAGGATCATGCATCATTATGATTTTTTCCTATGTTTTAATTTTTGTAGAAAATGGGAAATATGTTAGAATGAATGAATTAGTTAGCCTAAAATTTTCTTTTTTACCAGGTTTAAGAGTACCAAAATTTATTTCCTTATAGACATGGAACCAGGTCAACGTACCCATTGGTTTATACAAAAGAAGTTCAGTTGGATGTTCCAGTGGATCACCACCGATTTGAGGTCCATGACAACAACACTTGGAGGAGGAAACTCTGAGATTTATAACATTAGGGTCTATAAAGGTATTAAGTATTTGTTTCAGATTAGGAGATAGAGGATTAAATGTAAGAGATAGAGATACCCTTCAGTTTGATCCATGTTGGAAAAAAGAATTATGTTTATTTATTTATTATGAAGTTGTGTCAGATAAATTATCAGTGGTAGATTTTATTCCTTGAGGATTATAGAGAGTAAACTATTTCATGGGATAAGTTTAGGGATGAGTTTTGGGATGAGTTTTTATCTTCAACCACTAAGGAGGATTTCTGGAAGGATATACTTTCCCTTAGATAAGGGATTTCCATTATTCAAGAGTTTATTAACTATTATAAGAACATCCTATGTTATTCTTTAGACATTTTTCTAGATGATGAGGCTAGGTCAAGAGATTTAGAGAAGGTTTTATGTCCAAAGATCTAGTTCCATGTTCCAATGTTTATGTTTAAGTCATATACTGAGGTGCTAGTGAAGGTAGAGGTTATTGAGATGATACTAGCTTGGAATGAATCATTATATGATGAGATTCATTGGGAATCTTCATAGAAGATATATTTTACTGAGATTTTTCAGTTTCATAGTCAGAAGAAGTTTCAGTCATTAGGGATAATTTTTTAGCCCTTTTCAACCCACTTCACTGGAGATAACAGTTATAGAGACCTTTCCAGTGGGTTGGGTGTGGTTTAATTTTCGTGTAGAGGTTATGAACATCATAAGTGAGAGTGAAAAACCTTCTTCAATAGTTATCATACGACTGATGGCCCATTCTAGGACCAGTTTTTGTAGTATTTTTAGTTGAGGTGGCGTCAACAACAGATCATCATGAATTTTGAATAGTAGGGAGGGTATGAAGTAGGTAGAAGACAATCACATCATATCCATAATCCTTAGGGACAATTGGTAGAGCATGACCACAGAGTTGGTCACCATCAAGGTTAGAGAGTACTTAGAGTAGTACATTCTCAAATGCACGTGTTAGTGTTTCTAGTGATGGAAAATCCATACGTAGTGTGATATACTATATATCCATTTTCTAATTGGATATATTCCTTGTAATATTTTAGAGATACACAATCCTTAATTTCACCCACTCCATTCTATGATTTGGTATTTGAGGTGGAGAGGATTACAATACCCTTGGAATTGACTATGCTAGGTGGAGTTTTATCTTATTTGATGTGTGCAAAGACTGTGAGTTAGTGCTATGGTAGCACCATTCTTGGGGATACTTATTATGTTTACATATAAATCCATATTTTATCATCATCAACATTTATTGGTTGTATTTGGTGCAATCTATCATGGATTTATTTAGCAGACACTTCTTATTATACGATGCTGATGGAGAATAAGAGATTTTCATTAGTGAGTGAGACCCTCAGATGGGTCAGAGGCGTGTTGAGTATCTATCTTCCTTGTTGGATGAGTTTATGTTTATTTTTATGGTAAGCCAGTGGTGTTTTCTAGGGTTATAGAAGAGTATCTTGATGTATTTCTTGGAGAGGTTGTGGCACTACCCCATCAATGAGAGACCGAGTTAGGGATAGAGTTGCAACTAAGTTTTCTACTATATCAATTTATCTATATCATATGGACCCTTATGGGTTACAATAGATGTGGATTCAGGTTGATGATCTATTATATAGAGGGTTTATTTAGCCTAGTGTGTCACCCTGTGGAGATCTAGTTATGTTTGTAAATAAGGTAAATGGATGTCTTTGGTTTTCAGTCGATTATAATCATTTGAATTTGGTAGTGGTGAATAATCATTGCTATCTCATGTGGATTGGTGATTTATTCAATTATTTTAAGGAATCAATATGGTTCTTATAGATTGAAATGTGGTCTGTGTATCATCAAATGTGAGTAAATGATGAAGATATTTTGAATGATGCTTTCAGATGTCATTATGTTCATGATGAGTTCATTGTGATGTCATTTGGTGTAAAAAAATTCTCCAACTATGTTCATGAGGTTGATGAATGTTGTGTTTCATGAGTTTCTTGACTAGTTCATGATAGTCTTTATCAACACTATTATTTTGTTTTTAGCATTAGAGGAGGTGTACACAGTGTATTTGTGGGCTGTTTTGGGAGTTATTTGGTTTCATCAACTATTTGAGAAGCTCTCAAAGTGTGAGTTATAGGCATGTAAGGTCTATCTCTTAGGGAATGTCATGTATCAGAATGGATTAGTCGTAGATCCATTGAATTTTTAGGTGGTAGTTTCTTCGGTATCCTCTAATAATGTTGCATATGTGCATAGTTTATTTGGTATACCTAGTTATTATAATATGTTCATACCAGAATTCTCCCAGATTGAAAATCTTATGACAATTTTGACTAAAAAGGATTAGGAATTTGTGTAAACTAACTTGTTCCAGTATACTTTCTAGTATTTAAAGGAGAATATGGTTAGTTCGTTGGTTCTTTATCTATCAGAGGAGGGTGTTTCATTTGAGGTTTAATGTGATGCTTTACGTCATTATTTGGGTTTTGTTTTTATGAAACAAAGATAAATTATCTCTTATGGATCTCGAATGTTATAACCTCATGAATTTAAGTATGTTACCCATGATCTTGAGCTTATCGCAGTTGTTATTTCTTTAAATATTTAGAGACACTACCTTATCATTGAACATTTTGCAATCTTTATAGATCACCAAATCCTGAAGTATGTCTTCTCCCAGCGTGACCTGAATTTGCGGTAGAAATATTTGATGGATTTATTATCAAACTAAGACTTTGATACTTTCTTTACACTTGTTAATGGGAATTTTGTGGTGAATTCCTTGAGAAGTAAGAAACATGGTTGTGATATGCATGATTTTAGAGACTCTTATAGAGTGATATAAGATTTTCCAGCATTACACCTTGATACGAGAGTGATTGATGATAGAGATTGTATTTACTAGATGAAATTACATTCATTTTTAGTTTATAATATAGATTATTCCTAGATTGGGGATCCCTAGGTTGAGGTTTAACATGATTATATAGTTTGTGGAGATACTCTTGAGGGATAGTGTGAGGATAGAAAATATTGAGTGTTATTCTAGGGAAAGATTTTCATCCCTTTAATGATGCATGAAGTGTTTCTCTGTGACTTCCATAGTTCTCCCTTAGTGGTACATATTGATTTGAAAAAGATGTATCATAATCTGAATAATCAATTTTTGTGAACTGTGTTGAATAATTCGGTTTTAGAGTTTGTATCTCAATGTTTTCTCTACCAAAATTTAAGTCTGGGCATTATATTCATAGTGGTCTTCTTCATCCATTTGATGTACAATAGTGGAAGTGGGAGGAAATTTTTATGGACTTCATCATCAGTTTACCAATAGCCCAGGGATGCTTTGATGTTATATGGATGATTGTGAACCATCAGATAAAGTCATCTCACTTATTAGAAATTAAGGAATCGAGCTCAGTGGAATTTTTGTTGAGGCAGTACCTGGAGGAGGTATCAAGGCTTCATGGGATTTCAAAGACAATCACCTCTTATCATGATCCCTATTTTACCTCCAGGGTGTGGAAAGGTCTCTAACATGCTTTTGGTTCTCTGTTATGTCTTAACACCTCTTTCCATCTGTAGACGGATGATCGAATTGAGTGAACTATCCAGACTCTAGAGGACATGTTGCACATGTTTCACACGTGTATTCTAGATTTTTGAGGTACGAAGGTGCGAAAAATACCCTTGGATAATTTTTATTACAAAAATAGATATCACTCTATTATTGGTATGACACCTTTTGAAGCTTCATATAGATAACCATACTGACCTTCTTTATCCTGGACTGAGGTTAAGGAGTCAGCTATTCTTGGACCAAAATTGGTGCAGAGTATGATAGAGAAGGTCCAGGTGATCCACGAATGAATAAAGGCGGCGCATGATCGGTATACGTCCTATTAAAATCATAATAGTAGGCCTTTGGAGTTTGATGTTGGATATCACATGTTCTTAAAGGTGTCTCCTTGTCATAGGTAGTGATGGTTTGGTCATGAGAGTAATATTTCTCCTAGGTACATTAGACATTTTAGGGTGTTGGCTCATGTTGGATCCATGGATTATCAATTATAACTACCCCCACAGATAATACAAATTCAAAACATCTTCCATGCATCACAATTGTGATGGTATCATCATGATGATTCTCATGTTATCGATTGTGGAAAACAAGATTTTGAAGATGATGCGGCCTTATAGGATCAACCTATCGAGATTCAATACCATCAAGAGAAGGTGTTACACGAGCGTGATATCCCTTTGCCTTGTGTCTTGTGGTAGCATCATGTCTTGGAGGAGATAATCTAAGAGAAAGATTCATATATGTGCTCTCAATATCCTGAGTTTTTTGGGGATTGATCTTTCTTTCTCAGAGGATTTTTTGATCATTCTTGGGATGATTTGTAAACCTCATGTTTTTTTTAGATCATTTATATTTCTCAGTGTTATGCTTGTTTTGAACTTTCCCTTGAGAGTTATCTCCAATGGGAGTGCGTTTTAAGGATGGTTGGTGATTATGTGAGGTTTTCACCTTGATCCTATGGTGGTATGGTTGTGTTCCTATTATATTGAGATCCTTGAGTTGTATTTCATAGGGTGGTTGTTCAAAATCCCTTTTCTTTTTTAGGATTATTTTAAATTCTAAAGGAAGAGAATTTTTAAGAGGTGTTTGATGTAAGGGACCAATTTTTCCTAGGTCTTTCCTTTGAGAGAATGAGATAGGAGTGGGTGGTTAGAAGCTAGAAACCTGATTCCAAGAGGAATTCACAACGTGAAATCAGTATTCATGATGGGTATTGTGATTTTCATATTGAATTCTGGTTCATGACTTAAAGGGTTTTGGGGTGGAATTTAGTGATTCTACCTAGAAGAAATTTGTGGTGTGAATCGATGCTTCATAGAGTGAATCAGTTTTCAGGTTTTAGGGATGCAACAACTGAATTTTTGGTTTATGCAGGATTTAAGGAATTCATGGTGTGGAGTATACTTTCACATCATTAATGCGGCCCTACCAGCTTGGTTATAAGTTTGGGATACACCTTTAGATTCTCAAATTTCACCTATTCTCTCTCAAATTATAGGTGACTAGGAGATATTTTTCAAAGGCCTTTGAAACATTCTAGATTGGATTCAACCCTCCGTCTTCTATAGGTTGATCTATAGTGATCTAAGGTTAGTTTTCCCTTCTCCAATGGTTTTGTTATCTTCCATTCTTATTTTTCTCATGCTATGGAGGGTTATTATCTTCATTTTTCTTATGGTTTCTATTTATGGATGATATATTGATCTTATTAAGGTGGTGTTTTAGGGATCATTGGTTTCCCACAGAAGAGGTAATCAAAATTTGGCACTTTCTATTGCATTGTTTCTTAGAGAAAGTTGAGATCCTTATATTGAGGTAAGATATCTGTTACCTTTCTCTTGATTTAAAGTTAAAGTTTGAGATTATCATGCTTTAATCCTTCAAGTGATGGTGGAATTAACCTAATAAAGATAAGAAAATGTAAATTTAAAGGATGAATGAAGTTATAGTTTCATTTTGTGATCACTTTTGGTTTTATGCTTATGGACACCTTGTGTTTTTTCTAAGATAGTGTGTTATCTGTATGTTTTGGATATTTTTTCACCTAACATAGTTTTTTTTATGGAAATATGATAAAAAAATAAATCTAGAATAATTTTAATGATGTGATTAAATAAAGAGGCATGTAATATTATATATGTTCTTCTTTAATTTTAACGGAAAATGAAAGTAATTATAAATGCATGTTTAAGTTTTTTCAAAGATATTGATAACTAATAAGTTGCAAGTTACTTGTTTTTGAAAACCTATTCATAATAAATCAGTTAATTATAGATAGGAATTAAATTTATTATTTTCTAAAGATTAATCCTTTGAGGCTGAGTGAGCCTGTTCTTATTGTGGAATGAAATAATGACTTGGTTTGATAGCCTTAGTTCCTTTTTCTATGTGAAAAAAATACCTTTGAAATGTTTGTGTACTCTAGGAACTTTTGTTGGAAAAAGTTCCTCAAGGTAACATTACAACATTTTTGGGTTGGTTGTGTTTGATGACAATGCAGGTTTTCTTGGTGAATTGTCGAGTTCCAGAGATGTTGTTGACAATCCATGTTGATAAAGAACCATGAAAAATTAAGGGAAGGTATGGAGGTGGTGCAAAATAACAGATACAAGGTGGTTCCTTTTTCTAGTGTTTTCCAAATTTTTGGGGTTCAAAATTTGGAATTTGTCAAGTATCGCAAAAAGTGGATTTCCTTGAATATCTCATCAAAATATGGAAAAGGTGTGAGTTTTGAGACAATGGGCTTCTTGATGTGGATTTTGCGAAGACATGAAGGATGTTGACAGTGTTCTTCACAATTACGATGAGCTTTGCGAACAGAAGAGGTGAAGAACATTGAGTCAAAGCTTTGTGGCAGCGGCATAAAGGAATTGATGGAACACTCCGTGATTACGACGAGCTCCGTGATCTGAAAGATTGTTGTGGTTCTTCACGATATAGAGAGAATTTGGTGAAAATTTTAGAGCTTTGTGATTTGAGCTGATGTGGCGCTGACTATGCATGGAAGGTTCGAGGGTCAGTGGAATCACCTATAAATAAACCTCAACCCCCTCAAGAGAAGCAGAGAGATCAAACGAAAAACATTAAGCTCTCGAATTGTGAAGAAGATTCATAGAGAAGGGAGCTTCGTGAAAGAAGAGGGAATTCACAGAGGCAGTTGAGCTCTATGAAAGGAAGGCGCGCCGCGAAGTCCAGTTCGGCTTTGCGGAGGACATGTGTTTTACAAAGGCTTTTTTAGCTTTTTAAAATTGCAAATACCAGTGTGAGCTTTATGAAGTAGTGAGATCTGACATCTAGAGAGCTCTGCGATCTAGTGAGATTTGCGAAATTGTGATCTCTACAAACCTGTGAGCTTCGCGAAGAGGTTGTATCATTGCAAAGGCTTGTTTGAGATTTGAGAAAGTGGGAGCTTCATGAAGGCAGAGTGCTTAGAGAAAGAATTTCAAAATGAATTGCCCAGTATTCAGTAGAAAAATGGTATTCATCAGTGGATGGAATTCAGACTTCAATAGAGCATCTATATATAGTAGAGGATGCATTCATTAGTGATAATGAATGGACCTATAAGTCCATAAACTGTAAATGGATCCTTTCCAAAGCAATGAGAAAAAGAAGAGGAATAAGGTGATCCTTTCTACCGGTAGTGATCCAAAGAGAGAGGAATATGGGGTGACCCTTGGGAAACCAGTGAGCTAACCCTAAACAATGTAAAGGAAGTGAGCCTGGTCATAGAAGTAATCTAGCCCGAACATTATTGGTAGTGAGCTTTAGTGGATTTGGTACAGTGACATATCGCTGTTGTATACTCCTTGGATGTAGACCAGTGAGGGTGAACCAAGTAAAAATCTATGTGTCTACCTGCTTGCTTCCCTATATTGCATCAAAAGCATCATCGTCAGATAAAGAAGAAAAGAAGTGATCATCATAAACCCACAAGTGAAAAAAAGTGTCCCTTATAATTTAGAGGTCAAGATATAATGGGGATGGAAGGATTTAGAAAATAATATCCATACCCTGATTCACCCCCTATCAGGGTATATAGGAACCTTTTGGACCTAACAACTTTTATATCACTGACGTGTTTATTTGATAACCTTGTGTGGTTGATTTTTTTGATGACCAATGGTATGGGATCCTAAGACTGTTTGACTAATGGTTTTTTTGATATGGTTATGAACTATGGATGAGAAATAGGTTTGCAGCTTGGGGTGTAGTGATGGTTGATGTTGGGTATGGTAGGATAGTTTGATGTCATACACAATGGTGTGGGAACTGAGATAGTTTAGATGAGTTCAGATTGGGACTTGATCAATAATGTTTTTTCTTAATTGATGCTTACTAGATATCCTATTGTTCAGATATTATTTGTTGGTTTCCCAATTCTTGACACATTTGGAATCCTTACATGGCATGTGAAGTTCTTATGTGGTAGATTAATTGGATTCTTAGAGTACCCAGATAATTTAAGAATGATAAATTAATAAATAAATAATCCATGAGATGGGGTACTGTTTTTGTCATTGATGTTAAACAGTTTATATCATGTTAATGGAAACCAATGGATGGTTGAACATGATGATCCAAGGAGCATGAGTCTAAAATATGGAATTTTTAATGTGGTTTAATAAATCCCATTAGATATAATGAAATTATTAAACCATATTTAATTATTATTTCATAATTGAGAAGGTAAGAAATATAATTTTAAAGTGTATTCGATACTTGGCTTAAGAAGATTAAAATGTTAATATTAAAAAATGTTAATGTGTATAATAGTTAATTAATTAATTAATTATGAAATAGATTCTTGTGTACTTGTTTGATATCTAGTTCTTAGTAGTGGTAGATGTGATTCATGTGTGATAATAGCATCAGATAAGTCTAAGGCCAGGTATTTTACCTTAGTTTGGTTTTTGCGTCATATTATTTATATTTTTTTCTGATTTCATATGCTACCTACCCACGTTGATAGGTAAACCAACACCCAAATGTTTTTAGGGTCATTTTATCCAACATCTAGGATGATTTGTAAATGGATCCTCTCCCCTACTTTTCTTTTAGACATTGGTGAGTATGTATATCCCGAGCTATAATGACTTATGGTATAGGGTGTATTCCTACCTGGGTTATGATAATTCTCAAATTACTATAAATTTATGTGCGGGATATAATGGTTTGAGGTATAAAAAAATAATTATATCTAGTCGTGGTGGTTTCGGCTTCCCATAGGTGTACATTCATGGGCTATGATGACTTGAGGTATAATGCATTTACACAGACTATAATGGATTTCAAACATACACTTGGCTATAGATGGGATGATGATGATGATAAGATGAATATGTGGACTGATGCCAATATGAGATGTTAGGCCCTATATAAGACTAAGTTAGGTAGGGCTGAGGACCAATTCACATCATGGATGACTTAATTATGGAAGGGATGAGAATAGGATATGTGTCATTGGGGCATGAGAGTGAAAAAATAGTGGAGAAGTGGAGGCGGGACACATTATTTTATATATATATGATTTTGATATAGAATGGTTTAATTCTATGATTTATTTGGAGAGTGAGTCATGGTGAGAATACAGAAACTAGTATTACCTATTTAGGTGATGAGTTAGTTTCATTTGTTCATTCATTGAGCTTTGGTATGATTCTTTCACATTTTTCAAGAGATATTTTAGGATGGATCCTACTGAGTATACATGTTATTCTCACCCTATGTATATATAAAATATTTTTTAGGTAAGCAGGAAAATTTTGGTGATCGGGCTACACATTACTAGATCATAGGAGTTTTTTAGTATCTGTTATGAGTTGTTAAAAGTTTTTTTGTCACATCCTAGTATTAATTTTGGTACTCGCGGTTTTCCTTTTAGTTTATGTATGACATTACATGTATTGGGATTTCTTATATTTTATGCATGGTGTTATTTAGTGTTTTATCCTTCTTTTATTTTACTCCTTAAACTATATAGAGGGTAATGACACCCATGTGTGTGATTGATATACCTTTGGCACTAGTCACCAAACTATGGTATATTAGAGGCAGGCTTCGGGTTCCATCATCTATCTTACTTCATTGTCAGCCCAGGTGGGGTACCTTTGGAGGGAGGGGGTCATTACATGAGGGATTATGTAGTAGTGGTTGGATATTTTGGTAGAGAATTTACATGGTGGAAAATAGTGAGAGGGGATGGGTCACAATGTAGTGCGAGCTATTTTGGAATTCATAGTTTAAATTTTTTAGTAACCCCCCCCCCCATTTGACCCTTCAATTATTTAGAGATTCACCCCCTTTTCTTCCCTTCTTATGCATAAAGAATCAGGGAGGATTCCTCCCTTCATTTCCTTTAAACCCCATGGATTGGGGTGGTATTTTAATGCATTTTTTGTGGTGATTCAAGGCTACTCTTCCTCTATTTTTCCCTTTCTTAGTTCCTCATAGTTTTCTATTGATTTCATTTCTCTGGTTTATAGATTTGGGTAAAAATTCTACCAGATCATGGTGGAATCTTTTAGATATGATGGTAATTTAATATTTCTTGGAAATAGGATCTTCTAAGATGGTATATTCACATATTTGTACATTGTTTTGACAGAGTTATATCGTTTTATGGATTTTTTCAAATATTTTAGCCAAAATTGGATGGAATTCCTGGTTGATTTGGTACCAGTTGTTAGGTATTTTTCCTATGATAGTGTCGGGAGTATGTTTCATAGCTCCCATGGGTGTTTTGTTGTAGTTTTGATGTGGCAAGGTTGTTTAGTGAGTTATATGATGATTATTCTAAATCTCTATAAATTTAAAATTAATTTTATTTTTTTAATTAATTATAATTTGATTATAATTAATTAAATTGGATATTGTAATGCAAGTTAGGGCCTAGTGTGGATGAATGATATCTATATGGACATGGATGAGTTTAGGCAGGGGTTGTCAGTTGGTGAATTAAAAAAGGAAGAACTTTGAATTGAGATAGGCAGCCCCTATACATACCCCTATGGTATTATGATTTATTTTTATGGAATGTGACAAGTGGTATCGCCACTAAGGATGATTGACCTTTGTTAAATAGTTTTTTTATTAAAGTGAAATTCCTAGATAGAAAAAAGTACCAAGGTCCACGATGGAACCTTGGGAACTGACTTGTTTTCCTTGGTCATCGATGAATTAAGCCTTGATGATACATATATGCCCCGTGAAACTTGGACCCTGAGGGATATAAATTAAATAAAATGAAATGAATGAGATGGATTAAACCTAGTGTAGTATACCTTAAAGACCTCCTAGTAGAAGATAATGTCATATTGAGATAGAGAACCTAGGGATTGGCCATGTGAGAACCCTGAGTTTCCTTAGGGATGTTTGGAAATCGAGATGACTGTGGGGAAAGATTTCCTAACCCACTAAGATTTTATTACCTAGGTGGGTATACCCAATGAATATGTATGGATGAGTTGGGTATTCAAAATAACCTAGAGTTACTTGGTAAGGGGATGGGTTTGGGGCCATCTCCCTTGTGAGATTTTCCCAGGAGGCTAGTAAGGCCTCGATGAGACTTTGATGATGCTGAGGGATGTTATGCCCTCTGAGTGAGGGGTTTCAACTTGAGAGACATGTTTATGATAAGGTAACCCATGTAGGGTGTCTATACATGATGATACATAGTGTATCTCTTTGGGTTCCCCAATGATGAGTTGAATCGAGAGTGGGTAGGTAAGGGAAATGGGTAGTGTTGATTGCAGATGTCACCTTAGAACCCAAATAGATAGTTTTAGTCTGTTATAGCTATGATGGTGATAGGTCATGAACCAAGATGGAATAAATAAAATATTTTATGGGTTTGGGTAGGATTTCGATCTCGTCGAGTTATCTTGTATGAAATTATTTGGGTGGGATGATTTTACCACCACGATGTACTAAGATACATGGGATGCCAGGGACATACTCTTATGATATGGTTGTGGATCTTGATAATGATACTACTAAATTTCCTTGGATACCCAAGAATTATCCATTTATATTAATACACACACACACACATTATTACCCAAGATACTTGGGAATCAGTCATTGAGCCTAAGATATGGGATTGCTCGAGACATCAAGAATTAGCTATTGATCCTAACAAGAATATATACTGTAATGATATGGTCTCCAAGGAATTAAAGGGATTCCTAATACTTGATTTCCTTGGATGATATGGAATCAAATTTTTATCTCGATACCAACATACACTTGATTTACTAGGATACTTGGGAGTCTATGGAATGTCTGATACTTAGTTTCCTCATATGTTGAGGAATCTACCATAGATCCTGATATTCACACACACTAGTTTCCCCAGGACACCTAGGAATTGTATATTGATCTTGATACTACTTGATTTAATAGGGTTTATGGGAATCAATTTATACCTACTACATACTGGATCCCTTAGGATTCTCTCCTAGTGATATACCATGGGCCTAATATTGGGTAGGCATGATTAATTCATGTGCTCAGTGACACATTGACACTGGTTGAAGTAGTTTTGATCCAATCCTAGGTGTTGCGCAGGAACTAAGGATAGATAATGGTTATTTATTTATTCTTTTTCGGTTGTTTTATTTATATTCTAAGTATATCACATTTGTACACTACATTTAATGGTTTTATATAGGACCACATTGGTGGTTCCCTACTGAGTTTTACTCAAACCCTACTCGGGTGCCATGACACTTGGGTACCTGATCCGCCTTCACTACTCACAACTTCAGGTTGGGAAGATGCCTAGAGTTTCATGATCAAATAGGATGGTTCATATGGAATTATAGATAATTAGGTGAGGTGATTCTCAAGGATGGTAGTATATACTTTAATGTATTTTATTTATTTATTTACTTTATATATGTGATCATCCAAGTGGGAGATCAGTGCCTGTATACTGGAATGACCATGAGTTTGTGTGAATGCTTGTTTTTATATTCACATTTAATATTAATGATGATATTTATTTATTATTATTATTACTATGATTATTTATTTTTGTATATTTTTGATTTATTTTTCCATAATTTCACACTCTGATTTTTGGGTATAGTCTCCCCATGATTACTTTAGGCTCTCACCACTGGCCAGTAGCCTCTTCCATACGGGGAGACATTCCTAGGGACATATAACTCTCTAGTATGATCACTATTTATAGTAGAATAGGGTGAGGATATTACCAATTAGTATTATATTTTATGTGGATGACATCACAAAATGTATCTAAGTTTTACTTTTGTATTACTATTTAGGGATGTGGTAGATAAGTGACATAGGGAAGTGTTAGAGCCTATGGTGGATATTAGACTGGTGCATCAATAACACCTATTTTGATAGGAATTATAGGTTACCAGGGGTATTATATTTCTATTCTTAGTTTTTGATTTTACATTTTTATGGTTTTCACCTAGTGTAATGCACATTTGATTTGGGTTTGTGAGATTTATGGTTTATTATTGGGTTTTGGATCTTGGATTGATGATAAGAGTCTGGTGTTCATGCATCATATTTTACACTTAAGATTCATATGAAATTCACATGTATGTGTGTGATTTATATCACTGATGATAGGATTCATCTGTTTAAAGAATCAGTAATAACCTAAATGGTGTTTTCCCATATATCTTTTTTGTATAATTCTACTAATTTCAACTATATTTTTCTTCTAATAACATGTCATGTGGATCTATGAAGAGATGCTTTGAGATGATTATTATGTTTTCCCTTAGTGTAAGGGGTGTGTAGTGACCCTAGATAGTCAGTGTAGGCATTTGATTCCTTAGTAATGGACCCCCTATGGGTAATTATGATATTGGTTCCAAAAATAAAACAGGATCAGTTATTTAAAGTGTTAGTGAAAACCTATATGGTTTTCCCCATATAGCTTGGTGGAAAAATTCTACTTAACTAAACCCTGTGACTATGAATTTTCTCAACATGGATCATGGTAGGGAGATGTTGTTATATGTATGTGTTGGTAGATGATAATTTGGTCCTCAAGGGGTTGACTCCCATGTGTGGAGGGCCAATTAGAATTAGCCTTTGATTTTTATTCTTGAGGGGGAAGTCCTATAGGCAGATCCCCAGTGAGAATCAATGTCATAGTAGGCAATGATTTGGAATGTGATGCATGAGATGGATGCATGAGACCCTAGAGTGGGTAGTTTGGCATGTGAGTTACTATGTGATATTTGATATGGTAATAGAGATGTGTTTCCCAAGAGAGATAACCTAGTGAGGTTTGATTTGTGGGTTAGGTGGGAGATCCTAGTATTTTTATGATACGACTAAGGATTAGTGTGCCAGGTTTTATGGATGAGTTATGATATATGAGGGTAACCTAAGTGAGAGGTTACCCCATTCTTTCAAGTAACTTAGATACAGGTATCATGGGTAGATTCTTTGGGTTGAGAAGTGCATATTGGGTGCTATCAAGTATGCAACATGGGCATGGTGATGCCTTAGGTGATGATGAATGTGAAAGAACATGGGTGGTTTTGGTATCAAAGTTGGAATTTGAGGGTTGGTCCAGTCGAGTACCTAGACCTGTGTGTTTTAGATGCATTATGAGTGGCACATTGATAGATCATAGATGGAAACTTGTAGTTTTTAAATGAAACTGGTTTAAAGGTGGTCATGTGGTTTACCACAACATATGAGGGGTGTTGGGATTGTTGGAAAATAGAATATGGGTACTCTGGTTATATTATTGACATGACATGGACCATAGTCAGTTGTTTAGGTGTGTGATTCTGGATACGATAAGACATGACTCTTAATCATGAGTTGAGTTAAGTGACAATGTGGTACAATAGAATACACCAATTGATTTTTGGAAGAGATTGAGATATTATGCGTTGGTTATGTGTAGTTTCATTGAATTATAAAGCAGTGAGTAGTCATGTATGAGTTGAGGACCAATGGAATTGATGAATTTCTTATGGGATTAGTTTCTTGGGGTTTGATGATAATAAAAAATGTCCCTCTATGTTATAGGAGACATTAGAAATGAATATGGTGTCAAAGGATGGTAGAACTAGTTGTGGTCCTTAACATGTATCATCATGGAGGCATAATATCAAAGGTTGATAGTGGATGAGCGTGGATCAAGAAGAGTGACACACATTTGATGATGGAATCTATTGAGGTGGTGATCAAGGAGCGATATAGGGGAAGCTATGTGGTGGTGATGGAACCATTGTCTATTGGAGGGTATGACCCTCATTATGATTGAGAATTTAGTGGGTGTTTAGGATGGCATTCCTAAGAACAAGTGGCAGTTCCTATTTCGCATGGGAACTCAATTATGAGTGGGATGACCACATCTAGTCATTACATGTAGTAATGGACAAAGAATAGGTTGTGAATGTATGAATCTCATGTTATATAGGTCATTGGTGTGATGAAACCAAATGTAGGATAGTCAGGGTTACTTTTTGATGTCGGTGAGTAGATGAATCCCATTATATCTGGTCCCATTTGAAATACCAAAATGTGGGATTCAAATGAAATTTTGGATAGATTCTGTATGTTGGCGTCAGGCTTGGGATGATTTTGACATGATTCGAACATGAGTTAGGTTAGTGGTGCGTTAGTGATCAAGGTGAGAGTATGGTGGAATATTTGGTTGGTTAAGGATCCAACCATGGAATTTCATCGAGACATGGATTTAGACTTCAGGTTGGGATGTAAGATGATCTTGTGATGTCGAGAGTTAGGCATTGGGATTGGGTGATTTTATAGTACGACAGTGGGTGCGACCATGCATTTTTAAGAATGGTCTTCCAGAGGAGGATAAAGTGGTGTTTTTATGTGTGTTTGGGTGTAGTGATATTGGAATCACATTGAGTGGGTTATTGGACCATGGAAAATATGTTTCAGTGGGAAATTATGATAGTGGGGAGCACCATGGACTGAAATTGGTTGTCATGAGTTAAGGATTATGGTGTATATCCCCATGAGCTTGATGATGAATTTATTGATGACACTATAATGTCTTAGGTTATAAGGTCATGGGTAAGCACCATCTTAGTGTTTTGGTAATGATTACGAGTGGTGGCTCGGTTTTGGATGAATAGTGATCCTCGTGTGTAGAGTTGGGTTACGGAAGATCGTTTGACATTATGGAGTAGAATTATGTGAATTAGAAATGAATTAACGATTGATATAGTTTAGGTTTGTGGTAAAGTACATTAAGGCTTCTCAAGGATGAGAAGTGTTATGGTGGAGAAGTTGTAAAACCCTGTGTTCGTACGAGATTGGAAATTCTTGGGGGAATTTAAAATTTTAACCTTGGAGCGAGGTTCATTCTGAGAACCAAGACTCGAGTTGATATTTTAAATGTTTGAAAATCATAATAATATATTTTTAGAAGTGTAATGAGGAATGATGAGTGTTTTTGTGGTCCCTAAATAAAATTAGAGGAATCTGAGTGAACCTACAATGAAAATTCATTGTAGGTTCACCACCATAGGGAGGACCACAACATGGTGGACCCCATCCTAGGTCAAGGGTGTGGAGCTATAGGTTAGGTTTGGTTCTTTGGGAAAGAACCTATAGGATATGGGTAGAAAGAAATTCCCATTTTATTCCACATGGTGCTTGGAAAATGGTGTGGGGAAAGGGACCATGCTACGGTGGCTGGTTATTTCATCCGAGAGGTAATACAATGGAGAATGGTGAGAGGGGAGGGTCCAAAACTTGGCATGATCCATTTTTTCCTACATATATTTAATTTTTTAGTGAAATAAACCTTTTTACCCTTTGATTATTTAGGGGGTTTTCCCCCTTTTTTCTTCCCCTCTTGTGTGTAATGAACCAGGGAGGATCCCTCCCTTTATGTCCTTCAAACCCCGTGGATTTGGGTGGGGTTTTGATGTGATTTTAATGGTGATTCAAGGAGATTATTCCTAAATTGCTTATGTTCTTGGTTCCTATGGGTTTTACCTTGATAATGTTTCTAAAATTTAGGTATTTGGGTGATGATTCCACTAGGTCATAGAGGAATCATCACTATATAATGGGGATTTTGTATGGATTGGAAAGATTATGTCTCGAGATGACATCTGCATAGTGTTTCATTTCATTCTGATAGAGGTATGTCATCATATGATTTTTTCAAAGATTTTAGCCTAAATTGGATGGAATTCGATGGTTGATTTGGTGCTGGTTGTTAGGTATTATTCTCAGGATGGTTCCTGGAGTGCATTGTAGACCTCCCATGGGTGTTTGGTTATGGTTTCAGGGTGATGAGATCACTCAGTGAGTTATATGGTGATTATAAAAAATATATATAAATATAAAATTAATTAATTAATTAATTAAAATTTATTAAAATTAATTAAATTGAATGTTGTGTCATGAGTTGGAGCATCATGTGGATGGATGATGGTCGGACGGACTTGGACAGACTTAAGAAGGAGCTTTGAGGAAATGAATTAAAAATGGAATAACTATGAATTGAGGTAGGTGGTACCTTATACATACCCCTTATGATATTATGATTTATTTTTATATCATGTGATATTTGGTCTTTCCACCCAGTATGATTGACCTTTATTAAATAGATTTTTTTATTAAAATGGAATACCTGAACAGAACAAAGTGTTAAGGGATACGATAGACCCTTGAGCACTGGATTGTTTGCCTTAGCTACCGATGGAGGAGGTCTTGATGATACGTGTATTCCCTATGACACTTGGATCCTAAGGGGTGTAAATTAAATGAAATAAAAATAATGATATGGAGTGAACCTAGTATAGGATCCCTTAGAGACCTCATGGTAGAGGAGAGTGTTAGATTGAGATGGATGACCTAGGGATTAGCCATGTGAGAACCTTGAGATGTCTTAATCCATTTAGAAAGTGAGATGAACATGGGGAATTCTTTACTCCTCCACTAAGATGTCTTAGTCCATTTGGAAAGTGATATAAACATGGGGAATTCTTTACTCCCCCACTGAGATGTGATTACCCAGTTGGGTAGACCCAGTGGAGATTGATGGTTGGGTCAGGTGCTCGAACCAACCAAGAGTTATTTGGGAATGGGATGGTCCTAGGTCTATCTCTCATGTGATATTTACTTAGGAGTATAATGAGGACTTAATGAGACCATAATGATACCGAGGGATGTTATTCCCTCCAAGTGGTGGGTGATGACCTATGAGACATGTTTGAAATAAGGGAAATCATGAAGGGTTTCCATGCATGATGAGATCTAGGGGACCTAGGTGGGTTCCCCAGTGATAAGTTTACTCAGGAGAAAGTCCATAAGTAAAATGGGTAGTGATGATTATGGGTATCAACTTAGAACTCAAATCAATGGTTTGAGCATGTTATGGATGTGAAAGTGACATTTCATGCACCAGCATAGCCAAACTTAGGTTTTGGATGGTTTGGGTTAAGAGGATGACCCTGTTAAAATGTTTTATATGAGATGATTCAGATGGGATGCTTTACCCACCATGATATACTAAGATGAATGGGATTCCCAGGACATGATCATAGGATCCATGTTTCAATCTTGATATTGATACCACTAGATTTACATGGATGCTGGAGAATTGGATATTGAGTCTGATACACACACATGATTGTACGGGGTTCCTGAGAATTGGTCGTCAAGCCAGAGATATGAGATTTCATGGGATGAAAAGAATCAACTATTGAGTTGGACATGCATATATACTAGATTTCCCTAGACACCAGGGAATCAGTGGGATTCCTGAAACTTGATTTCCCTGGATTCTAGGGAATTGACTGTTGATCCAGATACCCATATACATTTGATTTATTGGGATGCCTATGAATTGGTGGAATGCCTGATACTTGGTTTCCTTAGATTCTAAGGAATCATTTGTAGTGCCTAATATTTATACAAACTAGACTTCCTAGGATTCTTAGGAATAATCTATTAAGCCTGATACGACTAGATTACTCAGAATGCCTTAGAATCAGTTTATACCTGTTACACATTGGATCTCCTAGGATGTTATCCTAGGGATCATCCATAGGCCTGATATTGGGTAGGAATAATTACAGGACATGCCTAGAGACACCCTAATACTAGAAGAAGATGGTTTGGGTCGATCCCAGATATTACACAGGACCTTAGGATCAATAATGGTTATTTATTTGTGCTTCCATGCCTATTTTATTTATATTATGAGCATATCACATTTGTATATTACATTTACTAGTTGTATAGGGGACTGTTTTGTAGGTTCCCATATGAGTTGTACTCACACCTTGCTCGAGTGTCCATGAAACTGGGTTACCCGAGCAGCCTTTACTACCCACAGGTTCAGGTTGGAAAGAGGCCCAAAGTTACATGATTGAGTAGGATGTCTTAGATGGAGTTCTAGATACTAGTTTGAGGTGATGATTTATGATGGTAGTAGATCCTATAGTATATTTTATTTCTTTATTTACTTTGTATATGTGATCATCCCAATGGGCGATCAGTGTCTGTATGCTAGCATGACTGTGAGTTTATGTGACTACTTTATTCTATATTTACATTTATTTTTAATGATTATGTTTATTACTTATTCTTACTCTAATTATTTATTATTATGGATGATTTCTTTATTTTTATATGATTACACACTCTGGTTTGAGGGCATAGTCTCTCCATGATTACTTTAGGCCCTCACTACCAGTCGACAGTCTGACATAGAGGAAGGTGCTCATAAGGCCACATAACTCTCCTGTTTGGTCATTATTTAGAGTGGATTAGGGTGGGTAAGTTATAATGTGATCCTTGAAGTATCATTTTACATGTGAACCATGTAAAATCCACATGTCTATGTCCACTATTGTTTTTTCATTTGAATATACATATAAAATAGGTTCAAGTTGTCATGACTAACA
The DNA here is from genome assembly GCA_963277665.1 of Viscum album. NCBI lineage: Eukaryota > Viridiplantae > Streptophyta > Magnoliopsida > Santalales > Viscaceae > Viscum > Viscum album. The sequence continues at coordinate 1,133,061,837 of OY728156.1, forward strand.
TGAAAACAACATCCAATTCGGTTTAAATAGAATAAAAAATTTATAATTCACCTTGATTCACCCCCTATTAGGGTGTTCAAAAGGACCACTAGGGTACAACAAGTGGTATCAAATCCACTGGTTAATTCTTAAATCTTTTGGAAGGAATCTTCTATTATGGAGAATATTATGAATGAAAAGGGAGTTCCCTTATTCAATGGATGAAACTATTAAATATGGAAGAACAGAATTAGATTACATCTATTATCTCTTGGATTGGATGTATACTCAGTTTCAGTTCATAGGATACAAGTAATTTATCCCACTGTTGGATCTATGATGGAAGTAGGAAAAAAGATATTGAATGATGACGCCAAGCCTCATAATTATTTATCAGTAGTATTGACAAATTTGATTTATATAAAGGTGATGGTTTGTTCAATGACCAAAGGTATTTGGGATAAAATTTCTAATATCCTTGAAGTAAACACAAAAGTGAAGGAGGTAAAGTTGTAGGTTTTACATAAAAAATTTGGCAATCCAAAGATGAGCTTCAATGAAAATATAAATGGTTTCTTTAACCAACATACTGGAGTTTTTTGTGACTAATAAGAGGGATTTTTCATGAATCCCACTTCAATATATTTATTATTTTCCTAATATTTCATAACAGTGTGTACCTAAGGGTCGATCTTGAGGAGGCCCTTCACACACACCATTATTATATTGTCACTATTATAATCTAAATTATACTAAACTAATATATACTAATATAATGGGGGGTTTATAATATTTAGAATATATATATACATACATATTTATAAATTCAAATTCAGAAACAAACATGCAGATAGAATGAGGTTAGTAATAAAGAAGTCATTATCCTTAGGAGTTTATAACAATTCCAAACATAGTTTGATGAAGATTAAATTTATCTAGTTCTCTCTCCTAGTGAATAGTTCTCAATCACTCACCATTCACACACTTGATCGAATTGTGTCACCCTATAATAAGATATTTGCATGAAGGAGTGGCCTCTTCCACAATAATACATAATCCAAGCTCCATTGTATGAATGACTTAAGTGTCAAAGAGAATGAATATAGATGAGAAAAGAGGAATAATATAAATTAATAGAGAAAATGAGGTGATGTGTACATAATTGAGGCTCAGCTGATTATAATGAAATACCCCTCTCCCCAAACTTAAAACTCAAAATTATCCTCATTGTTGAATCCTAAGGAGAGAGAAAGTTTTCATTCAATTTTTTTTTGTAATTCAGAAGTTCACATATTATCTAAGGAGTTTCATTTGAGTTCAATAACAGTACCTTTTCACACAAGAGGTATGGAGTGCGTGTGCTCATCTGGTGGTTGTGTGTCTATGTAGCAGGAGGGTTGAGTTTAGTGCATGAGAAAATTCTAATTGAGACAACACATATTTTAGAGAGTTATGTACGATGACTTTTGATGACTATGTTCATCAAACTTATTATTGAGTGTAATTTTCACATTAAGAAATTAGCTTTATCACTAGTAGGAACCTAACTACATTCATCATATGTATTATTGAGTATAGTTCCCACATCTATTTTTGGTAAAATAAATGAGTTTTTAATTTGAAATTGAGTTTATAATGGAAAATCATTGAATCTAGAATACATTCTGTTGAATATGCTATTCTTTGAAAATATTGATTAAAATTCATTTTTTAGTGCTTTATTTATCAAAGTTGTTTTTAAAAAAATCTCATATATTTTAGAACTGTTATTTTTCTTTCTTTTGATTGAAATATCAAATTCATGTAAAATAAAATTATGCTTTTGGGAATTGATTAATCAGTTGTTCTTTGTTTTAATTGTTCAAATTTTTTAAGAACAAACAATTTTTTGATTTTCAATAAGAAATTGTTTTTGAAACAAATACTCAAAATCAATTATTCCATATTTATGTGTTTTAAATTAAAAATATTTTATGAATTTTTTTAGATGTGAATGTGGTGATTTTTTGTGCGTTTGAATTTAAATGTGAATTTATCATTTTTTTAATTCTCAATTCTACTTTTTCTTTAGCTATCATGGATGAAAATTTGTAAAAATATTGAAGCGACTGTGCTTGGGTCAAAGTGACTGCAAGTATAAATTGAATGACCACATGTTTTAAAAAATGGAGAACTTCTGCATCCAAGGTGCACCTTGGAAAGAGATCGTGCACCCAAGTCTAATTTTTGATAAACAAATGAAGCGATCACGAGAATAAAAAAATATATATTGGGACCATCCCATATATTTGGTAAAGGGAAGCCCAAAAGACCACACCTCTTTTGGGAAATTGACTGTGGTTATTTTTTGGTGAAGGATCTGATTGACTGTAATAAATTCTGATCGACCACACCTTACCCCTGTGAGCCGCCACAATAAATGCAAGCGACCACAAGGAAATCCACTCTAGAAATCAACTACAAGGGAATAATGAAGCTGATGAAGTACTGAAGGAGTATTTAATGCCAAGAAATGGGGATAAGATGAATTAGGTTCCAAGATGAACAATGTTGATGAACTATTAAATTCAAGATGACCCAAAATTCAAAACCGAATAGGAGCTTCGTTGAGTTGATTCACACTACTTGAGCTCATTGACAAAGGTTTATTCATCGAGATTTCCAAAGAATAAGAACCCAATGTGGATGATACCTATAGTTGAAGATCTGTAGACTCAGTGCCATGAATAAGAAACTAAATCCGCCACAAAATTTGATTAGGACCCTAGGTCATTAATTAGGTTCATGGAAAATTAATTATCCATAAAACCTATTAAAAACTAGTAATGTAGTGAATATGGGTTAGTCTACAAGGAATGAGTTCCAAGATGTGTGTGTGACCAAGTAGACAACAAAAAAAACTCTCAAAAATAGTAACAAGAGAAAGTAATATAATGGTGGTTAAGTGAGAACAACAAGAAGCCTGAAGATTAATAATCACCAACACAAGAAAGAGAGCACAAATCACAAAGCACAAAGGAACAATCAGAAGTGAAGAAGGGGAACGTGATTAACTGGTTTTTATTTTATTTTATTATTTTTAGATTTATTTTTATTTCTTCATATATGCACAAGCATTACTAGATTTGGTGAAAAGAAGTTGATACATTCAATCGAATGACCAACCACTGGGTGAATGGATCCTACTGTCTTGCAACTGCAACATCCATTAATCCATGAAATAATGATACTTGGTTTTACAACAAAATAAACTTCTCATTTAATCCTAATGTGATAAATTTATTGAGATATCCACTTATCAGATGGAATCTCAGATGATCAATTAGTGACAAAGATGCATCCAGAAATAGTTTTCACTGGTTTCAACATTTCAAAATTGTTTACTATGAATAATGCAAAAATGAAGATATCTTACAACAATACATCACATATGGATGAAGTTATATAAATAACCAGAACAATCTCGTTCTTCATTTCCATTTTTATCCAAAAATAATTCTTGTATTATCAAAATATTTCAATGAGCTCAAAACAAACACTGTGACAAAGAAAAATGAAAAAACATGGAGAAAAAAGAAGTTATCAACGGGAGATCTCTAACTACTCCCAAGATCCACCGGTGTTTTTGCCCGCTCCTACAATGTATCTTAGATTGATGCTTTTATCCATTATTTTCAGCCTCCTCCTCCGTCTTTTGTAGTTGTCTTTTTTTTTTCAGATTCTTCTCCAATATAAATAATAGTACATGCACCAAAACTCCACTCCAAGAAAATCTTCATAGCCAAAAAAATTCTCCATGGGCTCCACGTGACACCTTATATGTATAAAATCCTCCCTACTAGTGATGTTATCTGAGCTCCCATAAATTAATGTGTTTATCCTAGAAAATCCATACCAGCAGAAACCACGATCTCATTTGTAGATGATCACCACATGGAAAGTTCAATGGTTGGGATTGGTGAGTGAGAACACTCAAATATTTAGTGATGTAAAATGGGTCTGTGGCCCGCGGGATTTGCGGATATGGGGGCAGATACGGGACGGGGCGGGCCTCAAAATTTTGTCCGCAGAGAGCGCGGGGCAATGCGGGTTGAGCCTGCGCGGACCTAATTTTTTTTGTACAAAAAAAACATGATTAAACCATGACATATGATTTATTAACCATATTCACATGGCGTGTCATCGCAGCTTTCGAAAAATGGAACTCATCTCTCCTGCACTTGGTTTCAATTCTAAAAGACTTATTATAATTATAATATTTTTTAGACCGATTTAATTTTGTTATTACTTAATTTTATTTCGTTATTAAGAAAACATGAAAGGACCTCAATATTTATTGTTTTAATAGGATATTATAATATTTATATAATAATTATTAACCATATTCACATGGCGTGTCATCGCAGCTTTCGAAAAATGGAACTCATCTCTTCTGTACTTGGTTTCAATTCTAAAAGAGTTATTATAATTATAATATTTTTTTAGACCGATTTAATTTTGTTATTACTTAATTTTATTTCGTTATTAAGAAAACATGAAAGGACCTCATGGGACCCTAATAGCCTCCTCTGAAACCGGTCATTGCTTGAAGTGTCGCCGTTCATTCATAGGTCTAGCCATTCGCATCGCCACACAATCAACATAATCATTTTTCACCCCCAGTGATCACTCACCTACTTTGCATTGCAACAGTCACCACCACATCAGTGTCGGCACATGACATCATTAACCCATTGAAAAATGTTCTATAACATCTCTTAAAACTCTAGCTATTGTAAATTTATAATTCTCCCAACAACTAAAATAAAAAATGAGAAAAAAATACAATATTTAAATCATTTTAAATAGTATTTTTTTTAAAATGCGGGCAGCCTACGGGCAACCCGCGAGTTTATGCGGGGCGGGATGGACTTTGATTTTTTTGTTCGCATTATATGCGGACTTTTGCGGACAAACTCGCGTAACCTCAAACCTGCGCGTGCTTGACCCGCTCCGCCCCGATTCGCATGTTTCGCTTTACTACAAATATTCCAACTGATCCCACGATCACCATTACCTGTATATTAGTGATTCAGGTCGACAAAAATAAATGGAATCGAAATTGACTTTTTATGAATCTTTTCTAATTTAGGATATTATATTTTCTCCTCCCTTGGTTACCCTTATGCTGTAAAGATAGTTGCCCGTACGCGAGAAGCCGCTACTCTTATTCCAGATTTATCTCTCTCAAAGCAGCGGTCGAATAATCTTCAAATCGATGATGCTCGACATCGGTGGATCATCAAGATCGAGGGTCTGGGAAGCTCAATTTCTGTTGAAATTTCAATTTTAATTGATCGGAGATGAGCTTCGATTTCATCTTCATGGACCTCGACTGGCTTGTGTTGTATTTCTTCCGGTTTGGCGAGGCCAAGGCTTGGTTCTTCAACCTCTGCTCATGGATTGGCTTTGGATCATCGTCATCGGAGACCAGTTTGTTGCTTACAGCACCAACATCCGGATCATCGGCTAGGATCCGACTTCATCCTTGGCAACAGGTTCATCAGCGCCCCCATCTCCACACAAGATCAGTTTTCCATGGGATCAATCTGGGAGTCATCATCTTCATTCATCAGCATAGGCGCAGATCGGAAATCCTCTTTGATGCAATTGCCGCATTTCTTCAAGCACCTGATGCCCACTTTGATTTGGAACTGAAGCCGCGACACTGGGAAGGTTCGGATGCCACATCGTCTTCATCAACGATCCGACGTGTAATCAATTTCAGTGACTACATTTTTAGTGCTTTTCAATTCTCCGAGCTCGTCCTTCTGGCGATAAAGCTCGAGTTCATCGCGTTTGAGCATCTTCGGTTTCATCGATGTCTTCCTCATTTGAGTCGGGGTCTGGTTTATGTGTACACGGTGGCAGCTTCGATTTCCTCTTCATGGCGTTGCGTCTACAGATCTTCAACCATGGTTATCATCCGCATTTGGTTCTTATTCTTCAGAAAGTTCGATGAACAGACCTTCATCAACGAGCTCGGGAGCATGAATCAACTCAACAAATCTCCTCTCCATTTTTGAATTTCGGATCATCTTTAATTTATCAGTTCATCGACACTGCTCATCTCGGCACTTGGTTCATCGGCTCCCCTTCTCTGGCAGCAGATCCTCCTTCGGTGCTTCATCGGCTCCCCCTTCTCTGATCCAGGTCGGTCGCTTCAGTGTTTTTCCAAATTTTCATCCGCGATAGCTAAAAAAAACACAGAATTGAGAATTAAAAAATTCAGTAAATTCAAATTAAAATTCAAACGCACAAAAAGAATCACTGCATTTAGAACTACAAAAATTCCATAGAATATTTTTACTTTAAAATATGGAAATTTGGAAGAATTTATTCTAAGTATTCACTTAAAAACAATTTATTATTGAAAATCACAAAAATATTTGTTCTTGAAAATTTTTAACAATTAAAAAAAAGAACAATTGATCAATTAATTCCTAGAAGCACAATTTTAATTATAAAAAAATTGATATTTCAATCAAAAGAATGCTAAATAACAATTCTGAAATATATGAAAATTTCAAACAAGAACTTTAACCAATAAAACACTAAAAATAATGAATTTTAATCAAGATTTTGAATGAATAAAATATTAAATATTTTTTTTTTCCAAAATCAATGATTCTCCATCATAAGCTTAATTTCACATTAAAAACTCATTTATCACTAAAATAGATGTGTAGAATTGTAATAAAATAATGTCACATCAAATTCCCCCACTTAATCAATTATACTTAAGAAAATTAAATTCATTTTGTTTATTTATTTACAAAGACTCCTAAGAAAAATGTTGATATTTTCTAGGTTCAAATACACACTAGAATTAAGGAAAGTCACAATCCATTCATTATCCAAAATTTTCATGCCTTCTATACGAATTAATCTCAATGACTTGCTTCAACCCAATTCAAGTTCTAGTTATGAGATTGAGGTCCAGTGAGATTCAAGTGGAATTAAATCTGTAACAAGAAGTGGTTCCAGTTTTCACTCTCTCCTAGGATTCTTAACCAAAGTTCTACTTTCCACTTCATTGGTAAAACTCAAAAGATTTTCTTATAAATAAATTGTCCCCTTGTTTATTTGGGTTCAATATTCTTCTTACCTTAATGAAATCGTTTTGGGCAAAGGAACTTAATTTGAATTTTTCCCAGCAAGAGTTTGTGTGTAGCACTGTGCAAAAAACTTATTGAATTTGGATTTTATTGATTTACACAACACACCCAGTGCTTGTCTCATAGATTCCCTGTGGGATCACAATTGTCCATTTTACTCTGGTTTCAAAAGGCTCATATTAATATATATTGAGTAGGCTCCCTGAGGTGTTCCATTTCACCAAGGCTAAGTTACTAGGTTCAAGTTCAAACTTTAAGTTTATAATTCCAATTCCACAAGAATCTAACCCATCACACTTCATTTCTTAGCTTTCAAATAGAATTTCCATAAAAATAGTAGACAACATCACTTAGAAATCATGAAATTCTAGTAATTTTAGGCTCAGTGAAATCCCTCAATCGAGTATAAAATTATCACTTAGGAAGGACACATTGATTTTTTATTTTATTAACTAAGAGATGTACTAAAACACTAATTTATTAATAGAAAAAGGGCATATTTTATTTTAAAGGGAGGTTTTTTGATTTTTTTTGGGGGTTTTTGATGTGTATAGAATTGAGACCCAGTTAAGCATATGAAATACCCTTCTTTCTCACACTTAAAACTCATAATTATCCTTAATGTCAAATCTAAAGGTGAGAGGACATTTTCATTTTAAACAAGTTTGTAATTCAGGAATTAACATATTATTTAAGGGGGTTGCATTTGAGTTAAAAAATAAATCATTTTTCACACATCTAATCAAAACATTTTATTTGAAAGTTTATGATTTTGATTGTTAATCACAAACACAATATCTTTCAATTAAGCACAAACAGAAGCATGATAAACAATGTTTTCAACAAAAAGCAACTTTTTCAATCCAAATTCAATTTTAAGGGTGAAATACAGGTTAACAATTGGGTTTAAATTTATTTTCAACCAATTAGATGTCAACAAGCCTACAAACCCATTCAAGATTTTTTTTTTTAGAATTTTCAAAAACCAGAGGGGATTTTCCCACACTTAGTTCATAGCGGCATGCAACATGAATGTGCAGAATTAAAACGCATAGAATTAAAAATAATACTCCTTTTAAATGTGGATATTTTTATAATCTCATTCAAGTCAATTGAACACTCCCTTTTAACTTCGAAAATATCTCTCGTTAGCATGTTTTGTTCCTACAAAATTAAAGCAGCTCAACATTTACATTAGTATGCAACATGCAACTCTTTAGAAAGAAATTAACCAGAGGTTGAAGTTAGGAAAATTATTAAAGCAAGTATCGCCTCTTTATCCTTCAAAAGCACTCGAAATTATGCTCAAGTGATTTTAATGACAGGTTTATCTTCTTTAAACCCCAGGGAGGAATAAATTAGAAGTGAACAAATAAGCCACAACCACATAGTTATTCAAAGAAATATGCAACAAAGAAAACAAAATAGTGAACCATGAATTGACTCCCATGAAGCACCGAGTTTATAATCTTTAGTTAGACTTCAGTAATGGTTCAAATTTAAAGGAGATGGTAGACAAGACCTTTGGATTCCCACTAAAGTAATTTTTTTTTTCTATTGAACAAAAAAGGCATGTTATCCCCCTCAACTAACTCAACAACCCCATTGAATAATACTCTCAGAATGGTAGGCCAGACCACTTGCTCCCCAGTTTTCTAGGAAATAAATTCAACCTTTAATTAAAGAGTAAAACCCTTTATCCAACCATAAATTTCCTATTTTGGATGATATATTCAGGAAAGGATTTGGTTCTTTATTTTTAAATTTGGGCATTCTCATAATATTCTCTCATGATTTCCTCCAACCCAATCAACTCCATCAATATTCTCTCTCCGGCTAACTTAAATTCATAGTTCAAGGTCTTCTCTACATAGAAGTACTTGCGATGAAATTTCATAGGTAGATGAAGTGTCTTTCCAAAGAGAAGCTTGTAAGGAGACATTCCTATGGGCGTTTTGTAGACAGTCCTATAAGCCCACAAATATTTATCCAATTTGATAGACTATTCTTTCCGATAACTTGACACCGTCTTCTAAAAAAAATTAATTTTTCTATTTGAAATTTCACGTTTCCCACTAGAATGTGGGTGATAGGTTATGGTAGTTCTGTGTTTACACCCATACTTCTTCATTAAATCCTTGAACTTATACTTCTTGAAACGGGTTACATTTTCTGTGATGAATGCTTTTGGAACCTTGAATATGTTGGATTGGTGTTGCCCGATCCGATTGGGCCGAATGCTTGTGGCCCGCAACTGTCGCGGGTCGAGTTGATCGACCGACACCGACAGGCACTGTAGCAGTGCGGACTTCGGGGTCAACTGGACTGTAGCACTTTTGACTTCCAGCAGGCAACCACTGTAGCGCTTTTGACAAAGCTGACCGTCGTTCACTGTAGCGGTGCAGACTCACTTTTCCGAACAGTTATCGTCTTCTCCATTGTTTTATAGCCCATTTTCGGGCTAGGGTTACTACTGAAAAAAATCCTCTGTAATTTTGTGCTCCCGAGTAGTGAAGTTCTGCCTCTCCCGTGGACGTAGGGATTATTCTCGAACCACGTAAATCGCTGTGTTCTTGTTGCTTTCTTTCTTTCATTTTCTCGTTTTTGTCGTTGTGTCTCCCGTCGATTCCGCAACAGAATATTGAAAAGATATTTTTATTTATGAACTTAAAAACACTGGAAGAAAGATTGTTGGGAAGATCAAAAACCTTAACCCACTTGGAAACATAGTCAACAGCCACAAGTGTGTACTCCATAAAAGGATATAAATGACCCCATAAAGTCCAAACCCCAGACATTAAAATTTTCTACCTCCAGAATTCCTTTTTGTGGAAGCTTTCGAATTCTACCAACATTTCTCAACCTCTGACATTTTTCATATCCTATCACAAGACTCATAGAATATTTGAATCGTGTTGTCCAATATAAACCAACCTGAAAGACCTTTTACCACTACTACAAATAGGGCTTTTAAGAGCGCTAAAACCCACCTTTAACAGTGCTAGAAAAGCGCTATTAATCGCATAGAAGATAAAGGAGGGTCCTCTTTATCAGTGCTAAAAAAAACGCTGATAAAGGTTCACCTTTATCCGCACTAAAAAAAGTGCTGGTAAAGAGCTATCTTTATGAGCGCTATTTTGAGCGCTGATAAATGTCTAACATATCAGTGCTCAAAATAGCACCGATAAAGACCCTCTTTATCAGCGCTCACGCTGATATAATACACATTTATCAGCGCTTAATTAGCACTGATAAAGGTCAAGTTGCCTGAGCAAACCCAACACCCACACACCTGAGACAACACGTGCACACACTGCACAAACAACACCTACACACAAACAAAGCATAGAAGAACAAAACAACACACACAAGAGTTTCCCAAACAATGCTATATACATTTACTTGAAATCACGAATACAAAAGTGATTGAAGTACTTAGTGTCCTCCCCTGGGAATTCATGAACTTGGATCAATACTCTAATTTCATGATTTTTGAAGAGATACAGTTCAACAAATCAAGGAAAAACACCAAACAAATAATATATTGGAGGAATAGGAACGAAATTTCATATAACATTAACAAAAATATAATTTAAAAATACATAAAGCAGAAACATAGAGATCTTATGACACAACCGGCGGACGCCAATCCTATGGAAAGTGGGAGAAGGGATATATATAAGTAGAGGGGATACATCTTCTGGAATTTAGTTTCTAGTAAAAAACATTTCGTTCCGTAGATTTCATCCACATGCCAGGATTGAGGGTCAAAATTGATTTAGTTGAGTGTCCTCACAACTCTTCTAGATCAGAAATTATTCCTTCCATCAAACTCATATATCATCAGTAATTTTTCCAGCAGATGTATTCTACTACAACGTTGGTGTAGAGAAAAAGTGCGTTTCTTAAAAATCTAATGTGAGAAAGGTAAATGATGCATATGTTGGGTCTTTATGACATTAAATAAGATATTTTGGGCCTCAAATTGAACTGGAATATGATTCTTGGGCCTTTACATGGGTTTGGAATTGGTTTGGTTGGTTGGAACTTTTGATGCCTCACTACGGACCCACTTCATGCTACTCTAGAAGTGATTTACCCATTGTATATTATCAGTATTGAATGGAATTGAATGGATCTCTACCTGGACACCCCTCCCTCCTGGACACCCCCTCCCTGCTGGACACATCCCCTCCCTCCCCTCCTGGACACCCCACTCATGGACACCCCCCCTGGACACCCCCTCCCTTTTGGACACCCCCCACTCCTGGACTCCCCCTCCCTTCCGGACACCCCCCTCCCACCTGGAGACCCCCTCCCTTTTGGACACCCCCACTCCTGGACACCCCCTCCTGGACACCCCCTCCCTCCTGGACACCCCCTCCCACCTGGAGACCCCCTCCCTCCCAGACACCCCCTCCCTCTTGGACACCTCCCTCCCCTCTTGGACACCCCCCACTCCTGGACACCCCCACCCACCCTCACACCTGGACACCCCCTCCCTCCTGGACACCCCCTCCCTTCTGGACACACCCCCTCCCTCCCGGCCTGGACACCCCACTCACGGACACCTCCCTGGACACCCCTTCCCTTTTGGACACCCCCCACTCCTGGACACCCCATGGACACCCCCTCCCTCCTGGACACCCCCTCCCTCGTGAGTGGATTGAATGACTATGCATTGGTCGACTTCCAAACTATCGACCATTGTAGTCCAATGAACTATAGCCTCCTCAGCTTCAATTCTTGAATTCATTTGTATCATAAGAAAGAGAAAATTTCGATTAATTATGAAAATGGAGGATTTTGGGTTAAAAATGGACTTGAGTAAGAAAGGGGCACATGAATAATTAGAAATATCATATTAAGTGCATGACTTGTTCAAAGTCATGTGATCACATGACCATAATAGGATCACGTGATCAAATGAACCTGGGAGATTTATACGATTACACGACCCTTGAAGCTTTATGCGATCATGTAAATAAGACAAGAATACACAAATCACGGTTCAAGTGAATTACCATAATTGATTATGTGATTTGTTTATGTGATTTGATCATGTGATGAGATCACACGATCAGTTCACATGAAGCATTCATACAACGAAGATTATGTGACACGATCACATGAAGAGGCTTATGTGAAGTAGAGAAAAAAACTAAGAGTTCTCGTAGAGCTATGAAATATTGAGTCATTAGTGAAATAGATTTCCCATTACCTCTGTGATTGAGCAGACACAACGTCTTTTCTCTTCCTGCAAAGGCATGTCACATGGATAGAAATCTTCTAAAATAAACCAACCCTGCAAAGAATAATGAAAATCAATTCAACGTTTCATTATATAATTTTTCATTAAAATAGACATATTATATCGTAACATTATCTTTACATCTTTCCAAATGGTTTCTTTGGTCCAGATATAAGCTAATAACAAAACTAATGATTCTTTGTGCACTTTACTACTGTTGGTTAATTACCGCTTACCATAACATCTGATCTGAACTTCTGATCCGACGTCCCCGTGATGCTCTCATCCGAAACCATCTCTATGATATCATCATTCACTATTCACTTTTCCTTCTCTTCTTGCACCCATTTACTATAAATGACCAAAATACATAATATAAATGATCCATGCCATAATAGTTTAGGTCTAGTGATTTTGGAAACATATAAATATAAAGAACTAGTTCATAAGAGTCTCTCACTAAGTTAAGCTTTACTAGAAAGACAAATCATTTCTAAAACCATTCTTCATAACCTAAGGATATAAAACATAATAAAGGGTGATCATATATGCTCAATAAGTGTAAACAAGGGAGATATCAATGATCATATAAGGATAACATAAGTAGTAGGAATTTACCTTCATCCTATTTGTGTACAATCTTCCATCTGGTATGCTGCCCATTCGTTTCTAAACACATCTATATCATCTTGTGAATATGAGTTTTTGCGACAGTCATGGTAGTACTGAAAAAATATAAATACACAAAGAATTAATAAATATTTTAAATGAACTCGTAATTATTTTCGAAAATACCTTTTCAGGGATGCTAGTTTGTTGATGAAATACGATCTCTTTCATAAATTTACAAACATAATAAGCACAGTCCTTTCCGTTTGCTTGTTTTGGACACTGTAGAAACATCGAGAAAAATAAGTAATTTGTTTTGATATGTGTTTGGAAAGTGCAATGTTATTATATATACCAGGATACTTTTCCAGTTGTAGATCTTGTAGGCGTTCTTGTCTTTAGGTCCTGGATTCATTCCATGAGGTAGACGATATTGATACACCGCCCTATCATAACAGAATCCTCATTAAAAGATAATATAAATTATATAACTAGATGTTTAGTTCTAAAATGTTGGATCTAGTGTATTACAAATTAACAAATCCCATCATGCGTGGTCGGTTTGTTGCATATCCATGCATTGAATCTAGAAAATAAATCTTTGGAGTATCCAAATTGACTGCAATTAGCATCCAATGCTGCCTAAAAACACAAAAAGGAATAAGTAATGAAAGAAAAGAAAATTTAGTTGATATGATTAAATTGTAGAGTTTTACCCCTGCATCGTTGGTATTAAAAAGAGTCTGTCATCCATAATTTTGTTTTCAAACGATTTGAGCAGGGATGACATTATTACAACCTCTATCAGAATCTATTTCTTCTTTTGAAGAGGTGATGTGAGGACTAACGAGTCCAAATTTTTGTTCATGGAGAAATCCCTTCAATTGTTTTTCATATATATGCCTGCAAAAAATATGAAATGTATTTAGTCATAATTATCATAGTATATCAGCTTTTGTAAAATCAAATCATGAAAACATAGCTCATGTATACATTTATAACTGAGGTGCCTAGCCATTCATACTTGAGGATTTCATTTACATTTTCAGCACTAATGAAATCCAATTTTTCCTCTCTGTGCATATTTTTTTCAAAATCAACTGTGTGAGTATTGCCGTCTGTGAACTTTCTATCCACATGAGCCTGTAATGATATTAACTGTGGATATAGAACGAGCGGGGTGAAGGTGCTCTCAGTAGACCGTTTCAATCGGTTGGTTGATCCTTGAGATAGTTTTGAGCTGATATTTCGTTTCACCCCTTCTCTTTGTCCTTCTGTAATAACATTCATCGGTTCAGACCTTTTTTCATTAAATGTTAAAGGTCCAGCTTGAAAAATAAATTGGAAATGGATACTTCCCTGTCGACATGTTTTTTTAACAAGAATTGACACCCATGTGATGAATGTTCCAACAGCTTGTTCAACCGTATGAATGTTGTCATCGTCATTTGGAATAGGTAGCTCGACACTTGGATCATTAGCTACGTTAATTGACACTCTGACATGATCTGTTGGAAGTTGTCTGTTGTGTAGCATGTCGTTCTGCATATTGAACACCGTAGCCCTCGCTACAAGGCGATAAGTGGGAGTTGATAGATATAAATCACGGTTATTTTCACCCTGTAGAATATTAGTACAAGAAATGTATCAGTGTCTGTGATTCACATTTCATAGAAACAATTATTAGAACATCGATTACCTCTGCTAATTCAGGTTTTTTAGGGGAATGACTCGCCTCAAAGCTAGTGGGGGGTGGGGCGGGATCTTCACGCACGGGTTGCTGTTGAGTTGTTTCTTCTCTTTGCCTCTCCCCTATCAAACTTGCTATCATCTTTCTCTGGTACTGTAATTCATCTTGAAAAATAGCTAATTTTTCTTGCATCTTTTTCATTTCCTCAATTTGATCATCCGTTTGTTTTTGTTTCTGAAAATATGTTCGGGGTGTCACCCCAAAACTCACACCTGTGACGCGGCCATATTGTTTTTAGCTGCTTCAAGACCATTGAAAGTATGTTTGCATCTGGTGTGAGTGTTATTGATTCCTGTGACTATGTCAGATAGAAAATATAGGAAAATAAGTAGTCATTGTTATGTAATAGAGATTTAAAGCAAATCAAATTTATATTATGCCATACTTACACATATTTCTCACACTTTTTGTGTGTTTTCATCTATCAGTATCCCCTCTTTATTTACACGAGTCTCCTTTCATAGCGCATTGCGTGGGATGAATATGACTTTCGATTTCGATCCATCAATCTGTATATAAACAGAGAAACATGGTTATGGTGTTGTTTTATGTCACATAAAAATATTACGGTAGATTTAAAAGATGTACCAATTTTTTCTCAAGTGAAGCGTACTCCATCCTTACTTTACGGTAGGGGTACACTGGTTTTGTTGCACGTTCTTTATTTTCAGCACTCGGTTGTTTCATAAATAAAAAACTGTCAATCAAAGTGATGAATACAAGCAACATCAAACAACGTATTACCACACACAATGTACCTGAAAAGTCTGCTCCGCACGACGATTGCTAAACGCATCCCATGCTCCTTGGGAAGCGTGCATAAAGAGGAGGTGGGTGTAACTTGATTTTCCCTTCAGCATCTTTAAGATGATATTTCGTTAAAATTGTGCGGAAGGCTCTATGAATCCTTCCTGCAACTCTTAATACATATTCCTTGTGCGAGACATCTACTATAAATGCACTCTGTAATGGATGATGAAGAGTAAGTCAATGTTTCAGTATTTTATTTTATTTTAATAAATTAAAAAAATGATATCATAATGTTACCGTAATCTCTTCCCACATTAGTGTCTTAAGCCCGGTGACAACATGGTGCCACGACTGTACATCAATCGGCACGCGTTGCCGAGTGACAATTCTAATGTAGCTACTAAAGATGGATTTGTTGGGGTTAACATGTTGGTCTCGCTTATTACATCCCACCTCAAATTTAATGCCTTTTGCTTTTGCCTTAAGGATTTTGCTTAACACTGTCAAACTACAACGCTCTTGTTTTTTTTTGCGCCGTCAGGGTTTCATTTCTTACCATTTCCTTAGAAGCATCATCATTATGTTCCTCCGGAGCGTTAGCATTGGCATTGGGACCAGCAGAAACAGGTTGAGAAACCTGTTGTACCTTAGCACTAGGACCAACAACAATAGGTTGAGAAACCTGTTGTTGCTCTGCACTAGGACCAACGACAGTAGGTTGAGAGACCTGTTGTGCCTCGAGATTGGGCGCATCAGCAGGTGCAAAATTCATTATTTGCAGAAGTGGTTTAACATTTAATTTAGATTATATAAAAGCAACAGCGAACAGATAATAATATAACGTAACACAATGTATATTACAATAAACAAATAACCTGATTATTGAACTCTTTTTTTAAAGGTTGAAGATATTTGACCCCTCTATCGACTATGTAAATCCCTTCATTGTGGTATCCTCTGACATACAAAACGCCGTCTACATTGGAATCGTTGCGAAATGATTGCGAAGTCCTTATGAAAGGGTCATTCTCCGTTGAACTTTCATCTGACCCTTCAGTTGTTTTGGTCGATAACAGAACAATTGACCAGTTTCGGTTTGCAGGGTCTGAAACATAAAATACTTGTACTGTCTGTGATGCCATTATAAATGGTTCTTCTTTCTCCCCTTCCTTACTGAAATCAACTTTCACGAATCCCAATTCATTTATTTTAACAGCACTCCTGTTATCAACCCACTTGCATTGAAAAATCGGTACTTGGAATTTCGTATAATCCAACTCCCATATTTGTTTGATGATGCCAAAGTATGACATATTCACATAAATTGGATTTCTATTCTTAGCACCAGAAACATGTATAGCTTCAGCCACAAGTGTAATCCCACTATTCTGCATGGTACTTCATTATTATAGAATGTATAACCATTAACTGTATAAGCATTGTAAGATAATACATACACACTTGCTCCTCCGGCTAGCCATCGAAGTCGTTCTGAAACTGAGTCCGGATTTTCATCTAACTTCTTAAAAATATGGTCCTGAAACCATCCTATAAACTGTCGATTATGTTTATCTGATATCCATTTTTCAGTCCTAGATGGATTCAAATGCCTAAGAATTTCTTTTTGGGTTTGAACATATGGGTCAACGTCAAAACTGTTATGCAAAACGTAAAGGTGAGCATGCTTCCGATCTTTAATATTGATTCTGACAACCTCTCTTGCAGAAATTCTTTCACCCTCAAGCCGCTCAGTGTGACGAGATTTCGGTAGGTCAATGTTTTTCACATTAAACAGCTATTCGGTACAAAATTCAATGGCTTTCTCAATAATATATTGCTCCGCAATACAACCCTCTGGCCGACTTCGATTTTTGACATATTCTTTCAAAATCTTCACATACCGTTCAATGGGGTACATCCATCTATAATGTACATGACCACATAGTCGAATCTCTCTTACCAAATGAACCATCAAATGAATCATCATATCGAAGAATGTCGGCGGGAATAACATTTCCAATTCACATAATATGATGACAATTTCTTTTTCCATAGTTGGCAATTTCGCCGGGTCTATAACTTTGCTACATATAGCTTTGAAGAAGAAACAGAGCATCACTAATTTATGACGGACATTCTTGGTCAAAATTCAACGTAAAGCTATAAGAATTAGATCTTGCATCAAAACATGACAGTCATGTGATTTCAGACCCTTTAATTTTAAATCGCTCATTGACACGATGTTCTTGATATTTGATGAATACCCCTCTGGAACCTTTACATTATTTAAGAAGTTGCAAAACTGATATCTCTCCTGCCTGAAAAGAGTGTAAGCAGCAGGAGGAAGAAATGTTCGTTTTTCACTCTTCACTGGTGCCAACTCTTCTCGTATTCCTATATCAACCATGTCCAATCTAGCCTTAATTCCATCCTTTGTTTTGCCAGGTGCATTTAGCAACATGCCGATGACACAATCACATACATTTTTTTCAACATGCATAACATCAAGAAAATGTATGACATACAGACAATTCCAGTATGGTAATTCAAAAAAAACTGATCTCTTTTTCCAACCGTTTTTTTCGTAAGGTTTTTCGAAAATGGTTTACTAAAAGTAATGTTCACATCTATTACTTTCTCAAACAATTGATCATCTGTTAGTGGAGACGGTGCTGTACGTTATTCTAAACTTTCGTCGAATGATGTCATCCAAGATCAGTACTTATGCCGTCGAGGTAGAAATATGTGATATCCTAGAAACATAGTTTTCGATGAATGTTTCAACCTAATTGACTGTGTAACTTGTTCGCAAATGGGACGCCCTTGAGTTCCTTTAATGCTATATCCTGACAAATTTCCATAAGCAGGAAATTCATTTATCATCCCGTACAACATGACTTTCAAAGTGAAATCTTCATTTTTGTAAGCATCATACAACGTAACACCTGGATCCCACAATAATTTCAAATCTTCGATCAATGAAGCCAAATAAACATCAATATTATTACCCGGTTGTTTTGGTCATGATATAAGCATAAATAACATGATGTATTTTCATGTCATGCATAACCACGGTGATAAATTATAATTTACCAATATAACCAGTCATGTACTGTGACTGCTGCTTTGAAAACCAAAACGATTCTCCCCATCTGTAGATAACGCAAGACGAAAGTTTCTCGGCTCGTTTCCAAATTCAGGATACTCATGATCAATTCTCTTCCACTGAGGAGTCTATCGGGTGATGTAGTTTCCCATCTTTAATTCTTGTATCTGCATGCCATATCAATTGTCCTGCAGTCTCCTCACTTCCATATAGGCGCCTAAACCTTGGAATGATTGGAAAGTACCATACAACTTTCGTAAGACTGGAATCATCTTTCTTGTATCGAGAAGCACCACACTTTGGACATTCTTTAAGTAATTTGTGGTCCTTGCAAAATAATATACAATCATTCGGGCAGACGTGTATTCTTTTAGAGATCATACCCATCGAGCGTAGCATTCGTTTGACATCGTATGTTCATCTCGGGAGCTCATTATCTTCTGGGAGCATGTTATTCTGAAGAGCAAGTAGTTCCATAAAACTGACGTCACTTCTATAGTTATTAATGGCGCGCCATCGCGCCATGGCGTGCGCCAGGAAGCCGAGCGCCACGCAATGGGTTCGCAGTGGCTCATCTGAAAAGGCGCTCAGTGGCGCGCGCTATTGTACGCAATGGCGCGCAGTGGCGTGGTGCGCGCAACTGCGCCAACTTGTTCGCGATTAAAAAATACCTCAAACGACGACCTCCATCGTCGCGCAACACTATCCTCTTCCCGCGACAGCCGCAGCCCAGCCCCTGCCAGACCAAGTCGAGCGGTGTGACCTAGTCATCTCCCTCGACAGCTACTTCCATACTGACCGACGACGACGACCCGACCCTCCTCGTCCAGGGCAGGCGTACGCACACACACCTTGTGTGCGAACCGAACCCTAAGTAGTGATTTTTATCATTCAATTTTATTTATGTTTTCACTTTTTTTTCCAGTTAATGTTGTCCGCCTCTTTGCCTGTCGAGGGACACTTTACTTTTTTTTTTCTACGTGTTTATTGTTTTTTTTGAGATATATGGTTTAAAATATTTAATTGTTTGTTTAAAATATTTTAGGAATTTGTTTTTTTGTTTATTGTTTTTTTTTTGCTACGTTTTTTTATTCTTTCTATGCGCCGCAAGTTAATATTGCCACGCGCCTTGCGCCGCGCAGTGCGCTTTTGCGCCGGGGGCCCCTGTCGTCGTTGTGCGCTGTGTGCTGTAAATAACTATGGTCACTCCACCCGTTGCCTGTTTTCAAATTATACAACTTCAGTACGACTAACAATTTTGTATATTTAGTGCAACCAGCATACAATGACGTTTTTGCACAACTCTATCTTCTCAAACAATTTTGGACAATCCCGAAGTTCATCTTCAGCTGTTCTTGTCATTTCTTCAATACGATCTTCATCATCATTCACATCTGTAATCACATCTTCCATATGATCGTCTTCATTATTCACGCTTGTAATCATATCAGATGATCCATAAAACGCCGTGTTATCCGAGCCATTACCTACATTCGTTTTTTCCCCATGTTTATTCTGACATGTATAACTTCGATCTATTCCGTGATAGATCAGGTGTTCTTCCAACTCTTCTGGACTAATTTGTCTTGAATAACAACAGCGTAAACACGGACAAAGGATTTGAGAAGGGTCACATGCATGATCTTTTGCAAACTTGATAAACTCTTTCACACCATCTTTATACTCTTTTGTAAACCGATTGACATTCATCCATTCTTTATTCATATTCATCCTATTTGATACAGTAATATTAATATTTAACAAAATAATTACACAAAAGATGTTCAACAAGCTATGAGAAGCCCTTGCACTAGAATGTTTTAGTATCCCACATGTGATCTATATGCATTGTTGTAAACTGGTTTTTTAGTGTTTCTCTAGAAACATAATGTCTCTAGTCAAGAATTATGGTACTAAAGTAATAGATGGTATGATTTTCAATAGAGTTCTTGCGGGTGAAAGGATTCATTACATGTGTTGTTATGGTTATTTGACTAGGGTGTCCATAAAGTGTCTCATAGAGTCCTCTAGTGAAGTGGTTTTCTAGGATTCAGTGGAATTGCACTAGTAACAAAGTGGTGGTGCCATTGAAATGGGTAAAGTTTGGATTGATATTCAATAGTGGAAGAACTACAACTTGGAAAACAAATGGCATACCAATCATGCCAACAACCGCAACACCATACAAACACACAATCGTGCTCACAATCGCGACACCATACAAACCAAATAATCACAATTTCAGATTTTACAAAGCATCCCTTATTCAATTCCGTTTGTTAATTCAGGGGTTATCACATAAGTTTTATCATTCCGAGGCGTTCATTCATTAGTCAAGTATACGTAAATTACCAATTTTTATATTCAAATGTTCAACAGGAACCAACCAACATGCAATTCATTTAGTGCGCAAATAAGGACCACCAACGACCACGATTTTCAGCGGGGCGTTTAGCCCGTACATTTCACATTATAACCATCAATATCAAATAGTAATAACACGCGAACAAGAGGAAACCAATGAGTAAGAGGAGAAAACTCACCGCAAAGGTGTCATTCAGCGCGCGGCAGAGGAGATTTCCAACTGAAAAGAAAACATAAAATGAGAACTCATATGTTATACCTATCCAAAATAGGTACAATGAGATTTAGGAATGAGACATGTCTGGTTAAACAATTTTATTGGTCAATAGTGTGATTTTATTTTTCATCTATGATATATGCTCCCTGTTTATTTATTTTTTGCGTATCTACTATTTTCCTAGATGTTCAACTTATGAATGGGACATGTCTGCTTTTCAGGAGAAAGATTATTTTAAATTTACTCTAATTTAGGGGTAAAATATTCCACATTAATTGTATCTTTTTCCTAGGGATTGTTGTTATCCTGTAGGGATCATGAACGCCTCTTAGGTTAGTGGAAAGTCAGGCCAGTTGTTGGTTATGATACCAGCCTGTGTCGTATCATTACATTTCCAATTGTAATTGACCTATGTCCATTTAAATATAGGATTGGGGGGGGGCACTAATATATAGAAGGATTAAGATAGGTAAAAATTATCCAAGGCTCTCCAATACAAGTGATGAAAGATGAAACATACATCGGGTGAGAGAGAACCACCCAAGAGGAGAGGAAGGGGAGGGTGGCGTAGCACGGAGGGGTTCTCGACGAGAAAAGGGGAAAAATCCAGTAAAACATAAAAGGTTCAAAGGGGAGGGGGGGTGGCATGTCCGAGGGTGGGGGGCTGCAGGGGTGTGGGTTGTCCAGGGAGGGGGGGGGGCTGGTTGTCCAGGGGGGGTGGCGGCTGCCCAGGTGGGGTGGGGTGGGGTGGGGGGTACAGGGGAGGGGGGGGGTGTTGGGCTGTCCAGGGGGGTGGACTGTCCACTATGAAACGACCATTAGGGATACTAAATAGTGAATTATGAGAGGAGAAAATTATGGGGAAGAGGGGTTTGGGTGATGAGGTCGAGTTGAAAATAAGGAATAGGGGAACCTCATTAAAAAGACTAAAAAAATATCTTTTCATTTCAAGAATAGGGTACATTATAGTGTAGCCTAAGAGTCTATTGCATAGTGCACCCTATGATGTCACATTGTTGAATTACCACAAGGTATACATTGCAACACTCATCCCCTAGGCAAAACCATTAAATCTTGATCATGAATTGTGATGTGACTATATGCCTCATGGAATAACATCCACCCCCAAAAAACAGTATGGAGGGCATAACATAGCCAACCTCCCACATGATCCAAACCATTAACATAAGGCGGGTCCCATAGATAAACTCACATACACAAAGGAGGACCTAAAGAGGAATAACCAATCTAACCTTCAACACAATCCGAACCACTAAAATAATTTATGTCTTGTGGGAAACCGCATATACCCCATGATGTTTAGTCAAACATAAACTTTAAAAAATTTGAAAGAATGTTCACCTTGGTGGAGTATCTCTACATTGAAATCCCAAGGTCTCTAGGCCTCATCCTCATCATAGATATATAATAACGATTAAGATATAATGAACACGCATGAAAGATAATCCTCATCCTAGATCTTAGCTAGCCAATGATTGATACCTAGCATCGAGCAGGAGGATATTACATAAGAAGCTCATACATGACACATCCCAAGTAGCCTCACTAAACATATCCATCATTAGCATATCCTATAGTTAAAAAATATATCATGACGATCCCAAGTCCTATAGGTAACAATATATCAACAAGAAATCTCTTTATTCATATTTAGTTACCAACCTACACCACCCCATGTGTGGATTTCCCTACCCTTAAGGTCATAAGGAATCCACATTATCATTTCCACTAACATCATAATCAACCCCACTCCATGTACTGTACCTATAAGGGTTCTAAGAGAGATGTCACAATTTCATATAGCCATGATAAATATTTTCTGTGGGATAATCAATACAAACCATGTACTCAACATGATATAAGATTTTAAATAATCCTTGATATATCTCACACAACAACCTATCCACTGGTTATTCTATCACTAGTACCCACCAAGGCATCCCCCCAATCGAATGGTCGAGGGATAAATATCTTAGAACACAAATATCTTAGAACACAAAGGCATCCCCCCAATCGAATGGTCGAGGGATAAATATCTTAGAACACAAATACCACGGGACATAAGATTCTATCTCCTTACCTTCCATGATCTAATGATCACTCTCTAATCTATTATCTCACTCGGTCCAGTGGGCCAACTTGCAAATATTATAGACATCCTATACAATGGTTTACACATATTCAGATCAATACCTAGTCTCCTAAGAGTCCTAAGACATCAAACAAGGTGGTTATAAATCAATAAATTCAATGCATCAAGAATCATCCAAATTTATAAATAAATGATCACCCAATCTCAAATTCCTTAAAAAGAAACATCACCTTTCTCTATCACAAGAACACCAAATGTATAGAGAACCACCCATTAGTTAGAGCAAAACACAAATGGGAATAATTTGATCATAAGGATTTTATAAAAAACCATTTCTCATAATGTCCCAAATGAACAAAAAAACATTTTAAGGGTGCAAATACAAATAAAATGATTTAAAATATCTTCCAAATCAACTCTTACGACCAATATTATGAATATAATTTTATAAAACCACATGGGATCCAAAAATCCAAAATAATAACATTTTTAATAGTGAAAGTCTATCAAAATGTTTACAATATAACTCATATGGGTTAACACACCCTTGTAAAATCTAACAACCCCTTTAGGACACTTCAAGAACATTACACACTCCAAACACATTATTTAGAAATCAGTAGGTGTAAAACTCCCATTTAAAAACCTTTATATAGTACTGAATTTGAATTTTTAAAATATTTTCATGCTTTGAAGGCCACTTGGGAATTTTTCTATACAATTGGTACTTAACCTATTCCATAATAAGGCTTAAAAATCTCCTAGAAATCAACATTATTCTATCATATGACACATACATATAAACAAGATGAATGATTCTTCCTTCAATGAAAACTAGTAAACCAAGCCACAATATGTCCTTATAAACCATTAAGGGTTACCAAGTAGGAGGGATCGCGGCGGAGGAGGCAGCGGCGACAGAGGCAGCGGCGGCGGAGGAGGGCGGTCGTGGCGGAGGAGGGCGGTCGTGGCAGAGGAGGAAAAAGCGGCGGTGGAGGAAAAAGCGGCGGTGGAGGAGGAGGGGTCGCGACGGAAGAGGGGTCGGGTTCAGCTTCCGTGAAGGCTTGAATGGGTGCGAGAGAGGAGGGGCCTGTTAGGGTTCTTTTATAAAAACCGTTGGAACCTTTATCAGCGCTAGTTAAAAGCGTTAATAAAGATAGACCTTTATCAGCGCTAAAAAAACGCTGATAAAGTACCTATTTATCAGTGCTACAATTATCGCGCTGATAAATAGGTGTTTTATCAGCGTTTTTTTAGCATTGATAAAGGTCTATCTTTATCAGCACTAAAAAAACACTGATAAAACACCTATTTATCAACGCTATAATTATAACGCTGATAAATACTTGTTTTATAAAAGTATAATTTTAATAATTTATTTATATTCTTATATATTTATTTAAAATGATATATAGGATAAATATATATATATATTTATTAATAATTATAACTATAAATAGTATATATTTATAAATATATTTATTATTTAATGTAATTTATTATAATCTTATAATTATTTAATTATATATATATATAATTATAATCTTAGAAATACTTTTTTCAAGTAAAACATTATATATATTTTTGAATTATTAAAAAAATATATTAAATATAAACAATTGTTTTTTATTTAATGTATACAAATAAACATTATTTTTGAATATAAATATAATAATTTTATATAAATTAATAATAAAAACCTTTATCAGCGCTGATAAAGATACCCCTTTATGAGCGCTTTTTGTTTAGCGCTGATAAAGGACAGCACTTCCCTTGCCCTGTTTTGTGGTAGTATACATAGTTCTCACCCTTATGATGTCCACCCCAAGGTGATGAGTGACAGATCTCAAGAATGGAAAGAATTTCCTCCTCAGTTACACATCTACTAAGAATTCCATTATCACATATTCTAAATAGTAATAGATCATCACATAAATAATATTTTAGCTCAAAAATGAATTTATTTCTTTGGTTGTGTGAAATGTACTTGGGCATAACACCTACAATAAGAAAGTTGGCATAATTTTCATACCAAGAAGATCGTCCCACTAAAGCAACAAAAAGTTGTTCATCTAGGAATGAAGTGTTAATTTCTTTGGGTTATTAAAATTGGGTATTGGGTAACCTAAGAAAGTGGTCATCAGCCACACTCTCATCTCCTTTATTATCCTTTATTTCCAAATCAAACTCTTATTGTAGTAGAGTTTATCTCATAAGCCTATTTTTTTAATCCTTTTTAGCTAGTATATATTTAAGAGAAGAATGATCCATGAAAATAATGACCTTAAAACCAACCAAGAACTACCTAAACTTCTCCATAGAAAAAATGATAGCAGCTAAATCCTTTTTAGCTATGGAGTAATTCTTTTGGGAATCATCTAACAACTTGCTAGCATAATAAACAACATGCAGTCTCTTCTCTTTCCTCTGCCCCACAACACCACCTACAATCACATCACTAGCATCAAATATCATCTTAAAAGGAATCTTATATCTAGTCTGAGGCAGTGATCATGGGTGAATTTGTGAGTTTATCCTTGAAAATTTCAAATAACTCTAGGAATTTATCATCAAATTGAAAGGGTGTATCCTTAACAAGTATTGAGTATGAAATCCTTGTGATTTTAGACAAATCTTTAATAAATCTCCAGTAGAAACTGACATGTCCCAAGAAATTCCTAATTTATTTCAGATTTTCAGGAGGGGGAAACTTTTGTATTATCTCTATTTTAGCACTGTCAACCTATATCCCCTCCATGAAACCTTATAACTCAAGAAAATTCCCTCAATGACCATGAATTGTAAATTTTTCCAGTTTAAGAAAAGGTTTGTTTCTTGGCATCTCTCCAAAATAGTTTCAAGATTGTGTAAACAGTTTTCAAAGTCACTTCCAACAAATGAAAAATCATATATAAAAACTTCAATCAGAGAAAATAGCCATCATGCATCTTTGAAAAGTGTTTGGGGGCACCACACAAGCCAATGGGATTTTGCCGGAAGGCAAATATCCCAAATGGACAAGTGAATGTGGTCTTCTCCTGATCCTTGGGAGCTATGAAAATCTGGTTTTAACATAAATATCCATCAAGTAAGAAAAAAAAATCATTCCTAGACAACCTTTCTAACATTTGGTTCAAAAAATGGCATTGGGAAATGATATTTACTAGCGGTAACATTAAGTTTCCTATAGTCCATGTTGACCCTCCATTTGTTTGTTGTCCTGACTTGAACTCGCTCATTTTCCCCATAAAATTGTAAAATAATTCCAGCATCCAACATCCAACAATCTAATCACTTACTCTCTAACCACTTACTTCGTATTGGGATTCAACAATCTCTATGCCTCAAATCTAGGTTTATAGTCTGGTTCCATGAGAATTTTGTGCATGCAGTAAGATAGTCTTATACCCTTGATATCAGAAATGGACTGGTCTATGATAGATCTAAACTTCCTCAAGACAACTAATAGACTTTCCTCTTGACTTTTCTATAAACCCGTAGAGATGATAATAGGAAGTGTAGGACAACCACCCATGAAAGAATATTTCAAATGTGCAGGAAAGGTTTTGAGCTCTAGGTTGGGTGCTTGTTGACTTGATGGAAGACACTTGGATTTGGGAGGTCCAAGGTACTCATGTTTCCTCTTAAATAAGGTCGTATAGAAAGATTTCTCTTCATCACTATTTTTTCTAGAAAAGTGCACCTCATATCCACATTCTTTGATTTGGGTCAAAATGCGTTCTAAGGAATACCCATCTAGGTGTTCCAGGATTTCCCCCCTCAAAATCATCTAAAGGCTTCTTCTCCTTGCTAGAACCAATTCCCATGAAAGTTTCAGTAGGGATCTCAGGTGAATTGTAACACCTCAGAATGATAAAGGGTTAAATGAATAAATGATATGACTCATGTCAACAAGGTGCACTTTTTTTTCAGAAGCTTACCTGATCAGAAATCCACAGTTAAGTGTGCTTGGTATAGAGTGTTGCGAAATCGTCGGGAGTCACAATGACAGAAACGAGAAAAACGAAAGGAAATGCAGAAGAAAGAAAACAGCGAGAACGCAACGATTTACGTGGTTTGGGAATAATCCCTACGTCCACGGGAGAGGCAGAACTTCACTATTTTGGGAGCACAAAATTATAGAGGGTTTTCAGTAATAACCCTAGCCCGAAAATGGGCTATAAAATGGAGAAGACGATTACTGTTCCGAAAAAGTAAGTCCGCGTTGCTACAGTGAACGACGACCACCTTTGTCAAAAGTGCTACAGTACTGTTGACTCTGAAATCCGCACCACTACAGTGCCTGTCGGTGTCGGTCGGTCAGATCCGCTACAGTGGTTAGAGATGCTACAGTGCCTGTCGGCATCGGGCGGTCAGCTCGACCCGCGACAGTTGCGGGTCACAAGCATTCAGCCCAACCGGATCGGGCTACACCAATCCAACATAGAGTAGTGACCAGGATGGGTGACTTTCGGGGAAGTTTCCCAGGGTGTGTGCGAGTGAGGGCAAAGCACATTGGAAAGAACATGTGTTGACCTGTGGGGATAGTCATTAGTCACATGACTTGGTAATGCGTGTGGGTGGGCCCTAGGGAGGGGACCACGAGTCTGCGGGGCAACTGGGGGTACCTGGCAGGCCAGGACCCAACAACCATGTTATGGTGGGGTGTCTGTGCTGTCAGTAGGGCCCAGTTGTTTCATTTGGTATCAAAGGAGGAACCCATCCTTAAGTGCGGTAGCACTGCCTAGGTTGAGATGTAGGGCCCACAATAAGGATGTTGTGCTCTAAAGGGGGTGAATGTAACACCCCATAACGATAAAGGGTTAAATTAATAAATGATACGACTCATTTCAATAAGGTGCACCTTTTTTTGTGAGTCTACCTGATTAGAACTCAACAATTAAGTGTGCTCGACCTGGAGTAGTGATCGGGATGAGTGACCTTCTGGGAAGTTTTCCAGGGTGTGTGTGAGTGAGGAAAAAGCACACTGGAAAGAACATGTGTTGGCATGTGGGGTAGTCATTAGTCAAATGACCCAGTCGGGAATGTGGGTGGGCCCTAGGGAGGGGACCACGTGTCCGCGGGGCAACTAGTGGTACCTGGTGGGCCAGGACCCGACGACCATGTCAAGGTGAGGTGTCTATGGTCCCAGTTGTTACATGAACCATTAATTTCTTCATGTATCCTCAGAAACTACCCTTCCTCATTAAAAAATTATTAACCGCTAAAATTTCATCTTTAGAACAAATTTGTTCTTGGGTAGGTTCTTTAATTTTTTTGAAAACATTAAATTCCTAAAATTAATTTTCCCTTTGACACATCAATAATAGCTCCCACGGTTTCTAGAAAGGTTCTAACCAGAATGATAGGTACCTCCTATTCACATTCCATATACAAAATCAAAAAATCAGTAGGCAAAAATTAATTTCCTACTCCCACTAACAAGTCATTCACCCTACCAACTGGGTGAGTAATGGATCGATCTGTAAGTTTTAAAACAAAAGCAGTGGGTTGTGGAACTCCTAATATCCATTTATGGAACAAATACAATGGATTTATATTGATACCTTCTCCAAGATAACATAGATAATTAAACTATAAACCTCTATCTCTATAGGTGTAATGGATGAAAAAACACCCCAAATCTTAAAGTTTGGGTGGTATTCTAATATGAAAGACAACACTACATTCCTCTCGGAGATTTTAAGTAGAACATTCTTCTAAGGTTTTCTTGTTTGAATATATTTTATTGATTTAATTAAGATAAGATGGGATTTGAATTAAGGAATCTAGGAAAGGAATATTAATGTTTATTTTTTTGAAAACCTTGAAAAATTTAAACAGTTCAGAATCCTAATTTTTGTTTTTATTTTTTTGAGGAAAAGGAATGGTTTGAGAAAAGTTCTTCACAATTTTTGGAA
The DNA here is from genome assembly GCA_963277665.1 of Viscum album. Lineage (NCBI taxonomy): Eukaryota > Viridiplantae > Streptophyta > Magnoliopsida > Santalales > Viscaceae > Viscum > Viscum album. Next base: position 1,133,091,054 of record OY728156.1, read on the forward strand.
TTCATTCAATTTATTCTTCAAGATTTTTCTTCCCCTTATTTTCTTTGTTTCTCAAGACATTTAATTATTGTTTTTAAATTGAAACAACAAGATTCAAAGTTCTTTCAATGATATTTTCCAAAATTTAAGATTCAACATTTTCTAGATTCAAATTTCTAGTTTCATACAGTTTTTCCTTTTGAGTATATTTAGGTAATTTTCTAGATTCCTAGTGGGTTTGTAGACCATTCCTAGTTGTAAAATCCATGAAATTCTCCCTAGGATCCAGTTCAGTGGTGCTCGAGAGTTTACCCTTATCTCCACCTCCAATATCTCTAGATAAATTTCCCACTTGTAATTTTAGATTTTTCATCCGAGCATCCATTTATACTTTATCAAATTCATTTTGAAATTTTATTCATCAAACATACTGATCAATTATTTTAACATCCCACTAACTTCATCTTGAGAACTATAAGTTTTAGCCTTTGGTCGGGGTTAGAATTACTACTTAAGTTGTTGTTAGAATCCAAAGGGAGCAGTAGGTCTAAGAACTCCCTACTCTCTCTAGAAAAGGTTTAGTTGGTTTATATACCCCTAACTGTATGTGTTTGAGAAATAATCATCCCTAGGTTGAATCCTAGGACCATAACCGGTAAATTTTTTATTTTTTGGAGCTTAGGTAAACATATCAAAATTAGGGCAGTAGGATTGTGAATGCTCAAACATTCCATAGTGGTGACATTTCTACCTAAGTGCGTTTTGAGTGTTTTCAGTGTAAAATATATCATATTAAACTTCATATTGGGGATAAGGTTTGGTTCTCTTCCAAACAATGGTTCTCATCCTAAAACACTTTTTGTTTGAATTTTGTGTCAGAGTGTTGATTTTTTTTCATCTCATCAACATTTTTGTCACTAAAATTACCTTATGATGACTAATACACTGAAGTTTGGTGGTAGGGGGTGAAACTGCTGTAAAAAATATCCATAAGAATCCATGGAGTGAATTTATGATTTGTACACTACCTAATTAGTCCTCGAAATCTATCCCAAGTTTCATGTAATAGTTCACACTCATCCTAAAGAAAACTAGTGATTTTATGCATTATTTTAGTGATCATTCCCCTACGAAAAAATTTCATGACAAAATCAATGTATAATTGGTCCCAAGTATCAAATATTCATCAATTTTTTGGAACTAACTCCTATAATTTCTATTCAAATAGAATGATAAAACCCTAACTTTCAGTTCCCCTTCACTCAACCATCTCAGTGGCATCTGTTGTGCCACACAATAGAAGTCCCTAATGAAGTTTAGAGAATATTTATTGGGAATTCCATTGAATTACAGAAACATTGACAAATGAGGCCGATTTATTTCATAATTATGAGACCTAGGGGATTTCTTAATTCATGATGGGTTATTTGAAACAGTCAACATTTGAAATTCCCTAAGTATAACTCCCTTTATTAGCTCATTTGCAGGTTGAGGTGGATTGACATTTTTAGCTTGTTGGTTATTCCTATTCTCTCTATTTTCATGAATATCTTCCATCTCAAGTTTCCTTTTCAGTTTTATAGCACTTAAATATTTTTTGATTTTAGGTATTAAAGGCTCTATGTGTTTCCAAATAGACCTCGCGTGCATTAACAGATTTAACATAAATTTTTTATTTTTACTTTGTATTTTATTCTTTTTAAATATATATATTTTTTGAATTTTTTTGTTCACTTGGTCAAACATGCCATCCCCGGAAATAGCGCCACAATTTGAATGGAACCTTAGTTCATTAACTAGGTTCAAGGAAAATTATTTATTTATAAATGTAGGTTCTCGGAACAGTGGGAGCATGTGATGGGCCGTGCCCAACATTTATTTTTTTCATGATTGATGATCAATCCGAGATCTACACGATGACAAACGCCATGATTAATGGAATTTAATAAAAGAAAATAGACAATGGAGAAAACCCTTGAACCATAGGAAGGATCGTCATATATTATTTATAATTAATTTATTTAATAAAGAATTACATTGTTGGAATTATTTCCTCATTGATGAGCCCGACAATAGGTCTGTGTTGTACCATCATTGCGTTGTAGGAATCAAGAGCTGATTCCCTCTGGCGGTGATCCACATATGTCCCACAAATCTCCAAACTTTGCCGTACGAATCTCTAAGTGCTAGCATGACAGATCCCATCACTTGTTTCATTCATCTTTGATCACAATGAGAATCACTTCTAAATCATTCTTCCTCATCTCTCTTGACTTGAGGGAGAATGGTAGAGGAAGATCGCTCTCCGTTCTTGGAAGCGTTCTTGGAGAAATGATCTCTCTAGGTCTTGAGAGGATTCTCCAAATCCCTTGTGCACAACCAAACAAATTAATTGGATCTCTTAGAAAATAATACAATTGGGTTTATATACCACTAGGGTTAAAATAAAACAATTGAACAAGTGCTCTTTATTATTTATTTAATCCCTATGGAACCCCATGTAAACTAATAATAATAATAATATTATTTTTTGACAAGTTCTTAACTTTCAAATTAAATTAAATATTATTTAATCAAATAATATTTAATATTTATTATTTCTCACCGAACCATTAAAATCGGTCCACCATTCCTTTAAAATATTTATCAGGCCTTGAATAATAACTATTTATTTATTAAATAAATATCACTGCATTATTCACCAATAAATTAATAAATATTATATTTACTAAATAGTAAATAAATATTTATTAAATATTTTTCTCACATTATATTCTCTTGAATAACTAGTGATGAAATATATGTGATCAAGAAAACATGAATAATTATTAAACCACATGTGGGAATAATATTTATTCAACTTGTTAAATAACAATACTATATATTATTTAACTGAGATTCTAGATACACTTAATGTGTGACCCTCTAAGCCTCTTCCTCAGTGGAAATAGGAGAAGTAGCCTAAAGTCCAAGGTTAACATTTAGCAACATGCCAAGACACCCATAGAAAAAGAAGTTAATGTTATAATGACATAATATCTCATACGGACACTTACTGTGTAATATAATCTCTTTATCATGATATCTCTAATCAACCAGGTTGCATGCCAGTGCCATCAACTTATGTGCTTGATGTCTCTTTCTTTAACTTCCCAAAAACTGAACTTGCCTATAGAACACCATGACTGATAGAGCTTCTAGATTTGAGAGAAGAAGACTTTAGAAAGAGACTGTTATTAGAGAAGATTCTGGAATTACCAAACAGCAGAGGAGATAGAACTCCTTTGAAGTCCCAGGCCAATCTGCCTTCTAACCGAAATCCAGACTCCCTAACAAACTAACCTCCCCTCCTATTTATAACCACCGCTGGACTGACTCAACAGAAATAGGAAACAATTACAATATTACCCTTAATGAAGCCCCCACCCCCTTCTTTGATATGTAAACAGAATTGGTGGCCTGGACCGGCCACCAGACTCCTCCCGCTGGCCATCTGACTCCTCCCGCTACCTATCAATTCCTCCCTCTTGAAGAACCACCTTGTCCTCGAGGTGGATATTAGGGAACTGAGCCTTTATTACCAAAGCATCTTCCCAAGTCGCGTCTTCTGCAGCTCTGCCATGCCACTGGACAAGCCAAAATAGGGTTCTGCCTTGAGTCTTTTCTGCCAGAATCGCCACAGGATATTCATCTTTTTCTATAAATTCTTCCGGTAAAAATTCTTCTACCTGGGTTCTCCCTATAACATACTTTAATTGAGAAACATGGAAAAGAGGGTGTACCCTGCTGTTCCCAGGAAGCTGTAGTTTGTAGGCTGTGGATCCAATCCTTTCAACAATAGGGAAGGGTCCATAATAACGGGCTGCTAACTTGGAGTTTACCTTAGTCACACTACCAAGATTATTGGGTTTTATTTTTACCCAGACCAAATCTCCAATTTGAAAAACTTCCCGCCGATGTTTGTTAGCATACTTCACCATAAGTTGTTGTGCTTTATGCAGATTAACTCGTAATTGTTTCAGCGTATCATCACGAGCTACCAAAGCTGTTGCCACAACTTCAACAACAGCCTCTCCTTTGGTATAATGCATAATATGTGGTGGTTTGCGTCCATATACAACCTCAAAAGGAGTTTTACCAATAGAGGTGTGAAATGAAGTATTGTAACTGTACTCTGCCCACTGTTTGGGTTTATCAGAAGAAAAACATCGCAAATAAACCTCCAAACATCTGCTCACTACTTCTGTTTGCCCATCACTTTGTGGGTGGTAAGAAGAACTCATTTTTAGTGTTGTTCCCTGTAATCTGAACAGCTCTCGCCAGAACAGGCTAGTGAACAGAGGATCCCTGTCACTGACTATAGCGGAAGGAATTCCATGTAAGCGCGCAACTTCCTTTAGGAAAACTTCTGCCACTGATTTTGTAGTAAATGGATGTTTAAGAGGGATGAAATGTGCATATTTACTGAGTCTATCAACCACGACAAATATAACTTCATAACCTTGTGATTTTGGAAGTCCAGAAATAAAATCCATTGAAACTTCTTCCCAAATTAAACTGGGAATTGGGAGTGGTTGTAAAAGTCCTGCTGGGCTTAAAGCCTCATATTTATTCTTTTGACAAACTTTACATTCCCGAACGAACTGTAAAACTCGACGAGTCATCCCGGACCAATATAAACCTCCTGCTAGGCGTTTATATGTTTTCAAATACCCCAAATGTCCTCCCATCGGAGAAGAATGGTAATGTGGTAACAGTTTTGGAATCAAAGAAGACTCACTGGGTAAAACCATTCGGTTCTTATAGAATAACAGTCCATTTCGAATTGTATATCCCGGTTTTTCCTCCCTACCCTGCTTGAGTTGTTCCATTATTGCTGAAAGCTTTGCGTCTTGAACCAACTCTTCCTTAAGAACACCTAGTTCCTCCCATCCGGGTTCTGAAATTGAGATGCAAATACTCCCTATCTTGCGGCACCTTGGATAGAGCATCAGCAACATTATTCAATCTCTCTGATTTATAAGTAACAACAAAATCATACCCAAGCAATTTTTCTTGTCAGCATTGATGATCTATTGACACCACCTTTTGATTAAGTGTTTGAGGCTGCTATGGTCTGTAAAAACCTCAAACCTCCTACCAATCAAATACTGTTTCCAATGTTGGATTGATAGAACCAATGCCATAAGCTCCTTCTCATAAACATACTTCTTCAAATTAGTATCAGATAATGCTTTGTTGAAATAGGCTAAAGGCCTCCCTTCTTGTATCAACACAGCTCCAATACCGAATCCCGAAGCATCACATTCTACAACAAATCCTTTAGAAAAATCAGGCATCCTCAGAACAGGAGCAGAAGTCATCTTCTCTTTCAGTAAATCAAACGCCTCCTGAGTTTCAGGAGTCCATTTATACCCCTCTTTTTTAGTCAATGTCGTGAGCGGTCTGACTATTTTCCCATAATCCTTAACAAATTTCCTGTAATATCCAGTAAGCCCCAAAAATCCCCCACTTCTTTAACATTCTTGGGTTTCGGCCACAATTTAACGGCCTCCAATTTCTTTGGGTCCATAGCCACTCCCTGAATAGATATTATGTGCCCCAAGTATTCCACAATTCGTCTACCGAAGGAACATTTTTTAATATTGGCATACAACTTGTTTGCTATCAACAACTGGAGTATTACCTGTACCGAATGTAAATGCTCTTCCCAGTTTTTGCTGTAAACAAGTATGTCATCGAAAAACACCAACACACATTGCCTCAAAAATTCCCGAAACACCGAATTCATGGTTGCTTGAAATGTGGCTGGTGCATTTATTAATCCAAAAGGCATTACAAGGTACTCGTAATGTCCTTCATGTGTTTTGAAAGCTGTTTTCTCCACATCTTTTTCTTTTACTCGAACCTGATGAAATCCTGATTTTAAATCAATCTTTGTGAAAAATTCTGCCCCATGTAACTCGTCCATTAACTTTTCTATTATTGGAATAGGGTATCTGTCCGGTATTGTTAAACTATTCAAAGCCCTATAATCTACACACATTCTCCATCCTCCATCTTTCTTTTTAACCAAGATAATAGGACTTGAATACGGACTAGTACTATGTTTAATAAATTGTTGTTCCAAAAGCTCTTGTACCTGCTTTTCAATCCCATTCTTCATAAAATAAGCATGCTTATAAGGCCGAATGTTGACAGGTTCTGCCCCTTCCTTCAGGTTTATAGCATGGTCAGTTTCCCTCTTCGGAGGAAGCCCCATAGGTACTTCAAAAACTGTCCAATATTGCTTGAGTATCCCCTGCATTTGCAACTGCTGTTCACTTTCTAATTCCAAACCAATTTCTGCCATTCACGTTCCCCATAATTTTCCCATTTCACCAATACTCAGAAATTCCTGTAGTGCTCCTGATGTCTCCTTGGAAGTTCTCACCCCCTGCAAGATCACCTTCTTGCCATTTCTTTCCAATTCCATCGTCATCTTCAACCAATGAGTTGTGACGTAACCCAAGGTCTCCAACCAGGAGATTCCCAAAACTAAGTCTGGTCCAGTGGTATCAAAGACATATGCATTAATGACAAATTCTTCTGTACCAAGCATAATTTCCAGATTTTGACACATTCCTTCAGAATACATGGCCATCCCCTAGCCGAATTCAAAATGGTTCTGTTTTAGAAACCTGTAATGATAGAGATTTAACCAATCGCTTGGAGACAAAATTGTGGCTTGCTCCACTATCCACAAGGATTAGCAAAGGAACTCCCCCAATGGTGCCCTCCATTAACATAGACTTATGTTCTGTTTGTGCCGAATCTACTCCATATGCAGCAGTTCCTTGCATCGCCAGCTCAACCATTTCTCCTCCCAACACTGGTTTTCTTCCTAACCCGTCCACTTCAACTTCATCCTCTTCTTGGGGTTCAATACACTCCCAGACCATCAGTTTATACCCTTTTTCTTGACATTTGTGAGCAGGACCAAATTTTTGTCCACATGAGTAACACAATCCCTGAGCCTTCCTTTCTTCGAATTCTTCTTTGGATAAGTTTCTAGTTCCTTTCCATCTCGGCACATTTCCTGCATTCCTTTCATTAAATTCCCCTGTAGTAGCCACCCTCACTGTATTAGTGTTCCAACTCTTTCCTTGCTGTCCAGAAGGAAAATTTCTAGATCGGACTTCTGCTGGTTTAATGATTCCCTTAATAATCAACTCCCTTTCTATTCTTCTGGCTAAAGTCAGTAGTCGTGCCTTATTTTGAGGTTCATGAGTCATTACCGAGCTTCCAATTTCTGGCCTCAATCCACCAATGAACAAACTCATGTACCATTTTTCTGTAAAATCAGAAACTCGCATAGCCACTCTTTCAAACTCATCGATATATACATCCACTGTTCCTGTCTGCCGAAGTTGCTTGAGGAAAATTACCGGATCTTCTTCATCGGCGCTTCCATACCGACCAAGCAGCTCTTCTTTGAACTGTGTCCAAGTGATTCCAGCTCTAGTGGATTTCAATGAAATCATCCAATATTGAACCAATCCCTCCATGCACAACTTTGCCAGCGAAACCTTCAGCTCTTCACGTGTCTGGTGAATTAAGAAATATGTCTCAGCTCTGGTTATCTAAGAAACTGGATCCTCACCGGAAAAAATTGGCATCTCTAGTTGTCGAGAATTCTGACGCAGCTCCACGCCAATAATCTTCTGTGGATCTCGATCAACTGTTGTTGCGAAGTGTTTCTGCTCCGGTTCTACAGCTTCTGATTGCGGTCTGCTGTCGCCTTCTTCTGCTGCCGACGTCGAAACCTTCTCCTTTCCACTACTGAATTGCACTGCCTGATGTCTGACGAAACTATTGAGTTGGCTCAAAGTTGCTGAAACATCTAACATCTGTTGTTGAATCGACGAAACTGCAGTTTTCAGTTTTTCCTGTCGCTGGAGTCTGACTTTCAACTCTTCTACAGACGATTCCAATTCAGAAATCCAATTTTCCATTCGGGTAGCCATAAGAACTCTTCTAGAAGCTATCACTTCTAGTTTCTCTCTCTAAAAAAATCCTCTAGAATGACTCTCAATGAAAGCACCAATTGATAGAGCTTCTAGATTTGAGAGAAGACTTTAGAAAGAGACTGTTATTAGAGAAGATTCTGGAATTACCAAACAGCGGAGGAGAGAGAACTCCTTTGAAGTCCCAGGCCAATCTGCCTTCTAACCGAAATCCAGACTCCCTAACAAACTAACCTCCCCTCCTATTTATAACCACCGCTGGACTGACTCAACAGAAATAGGAAACAATTACAATATTACCCTTAATGAAGCCCCCGCCCCCTTCTTTGATATGTAAACAGAACTGGTGGCCTGGACCGACCACCAGACTCCTCCCGCTGGCCATCTGACTCCTCCCGCTGCCTATCAATGATCATGAATTTCTTTAGGCTATATCATTTCCATCAAAGGGCCTAAGACATTAACTTCCATTAAATAAAAAAAGGGAAAAATTCTCGCATTATTCATTAATGCAATATTGCTCGTGATACACCCAACGCATCCTACCTCACCGAAAACATCTGTTGTCATGGTTTTCATCAATAAATCAAAGTAAACGACTCATAATACTCATTAATAATAATATTAAATTATAAAGATCAATACACACATCCGCAGATAGGAACATCCAATGACACATGTAAATGTGGATTTCCTATTGGCGGGTCTCATTCTCATAATATCCTACATTGGATATTACCAACAACGCACACCATGAGAAGGTGCCTCAAAGTATTACGAGTCTCCACCCTTGATAGCTTGTATCATTTGTGTCCCTAAAATGATATCATCTGGCTACAGAACAAATATTTAAGAATAGTGTCGTAGCACTTCTGGGTTCTCATCAGAGTGAGGAACTGCTATGACCTTTTAGCGCGACATCTACTCTTTGGTCATTATCACATACTATGTTACGCAAAAGAATAATGATGATGTGATAAGTAGCTTTTCAATATTCAAAACTATGAATATAGGTTATCATAAAGTACACATAAGTTGGTTCTAGGGAACCAACTCCAACAGACTCCCAATTTAACTAGATCCAACTGCTAACAACCTTTAGTCCGCTAGCTCTCACATGATACTCATTCTTCTACCGTGATAGGTCTTTAGTCAAGGGGTCTGCCATGTTCTCTTTTGTGGGTACTCTGCTTACTGCAACTTCACCGCTCTGATAAAAATACCTCAATAGGTGACACTTCCAGAGTATATGCTTTGTTCGTTGGTGTGACCTTGACTCTTTTGTAAGAGACACTGCTGTAGTATTATCACAATAAAATATGATAGGCTCTTTACTAATAGGTACCAAATAAACATCCTAGACAAAGATACATATCCAAACAGATTCCTTGGCTGCATCAGAAGCCTCTATATACTCGGAATCCACTGTAGAATCAACGACAACTGGCTGCTTTGAACTCTTCTAGCACACAACTCCTCTTTTGAGATAAAAAACATATCCTGACTGTGACTTCAAATTATTATGTAGTCTAAAAACTAGCATCAGTATAACCCATGATGACCAACTCCTCATCTCCTCCATGCACTAGGAACATATCCTCAGTTATTCTCAGATATTTAAAGATAGCCTTACCAGCAGACCAATGATGTTATCCTAGTTCTGCTTGATATCTGCCTATTATGCTCAATGCATAGTAAAAATCAAGTTTAGTACATAACATGGATTACATTATTGATCCTATCGCTGAACTTTATGGTATCTTACTCATTTTCTATTTATCCTATTGTGTCTGAGGACACATTTTCTTAGAAAGATACAAACCATGTGACACTGGAACCAATCCCCACTTGGATTGTTCCATACTAAATCTCTTCAGTATCTGGTCAACATATGTACTTTTAATTAGCCTAAGTAGCCTTTTGGATCTATCATGAATGATCTTGATTCCTATAATATAGGTTGCTTCACTTAATCCCTTCACGTTGAAACACTTATTTAACCAGTCCTTAATAGATTGTAATACTAGTATGTCATTTCTAATAAGTAACATTTCATCAACATATAATACTAGGATAATGACCTCATTCCCACTAAACCTCTTGTAAACACATGACTCACATTATTTTTTTAATAAAACCAAATTATTTTATGGATTCATTGAATCGAATGTTCCATGACCTAGATTCTTGCTTTAATCCATAAATGGATCTCTACAACTTGAAAATCTTTTTGGCATCTCCTGGAGTCACAACCCTTTGGGTTGTGTCATATAGATATCTTCCGGAAGGTTCCTATTAAGGAATGTAGTTTTTACATCCAACTTTCAAATATTCAAATCTCAGTCATGGTAAGCTACTACAGAAAGTGTAATTCTGATGGACTTAAACATGAAAACTGGTGAAAATGTTTCATTGTAGTCAATTACTTGATGCTGTTTAAACACTTTATCTACTAGCCTTGATTTATAGGTATTTAATTTACCTTCTATGCTCAGTTTCCTCTTGAATACCCATTTTCACTTATGAGTTTTACATCAACTGACGCATTGAACAGAACCCAAACTTAGTTCTGATATATGGAATCCATTTCAAAATTCATGGATTCTTGCCATCTTGCATCTTCTGAGCTCTCTACTACCTATTTGTAGGAGAGAGGTTCATTATTGTCAATCAATAATGATTCACCATATTTGATGACTCAAAAACCATATCTCTTTGGTTCTCTTACCTTTCTTGTGCTCATACGCAGTAATTGTGTTTCAGGAACTATTTGTTCCATAGGGATCCGTGGAAACTGTTCCTATACCAACTCTTATGTATCTTGAGCATCAAATTCATCAAATTCAATCTTGCTATGACTATCCTTTTTAAGGATGTGCTCCTTCTCAAGAAAGATGACTTATCTAGCGATAATCACTTTCTTGTTCAAGGGGTTGTATAGGTAGTATCCCTTTGTTTCCTTGGGATACCCTATAAAGATACACTTTGTGCCCCGGGGTGCTAGTTTGTTGCCTAAGAAGGTCTTAACAAATTCCTTGAAACCCCATACTTGTGTATGTGACAAAACATGTTTCTTTCCACTCCACGACTCGAAGGTAATTCCATTTTACACTTTAGTTGGTACTCGATTTAATGTGTATACCGCAGTTTGTAATGCATATCCCCAAAAGGATAATGAAAGATCCGCATGACTCATCATCGACCTTACCATATCTAACAAGGTATGATTCATCCTTTCAATAACACCATTCCACTATGGTGTGTAAGGTGGAGTAAATTGAGATAAAATATCAAACTATTGTAAAAAGTCGATAAACTCTTGGTTAAGATATTCACTAGATCGATCTAATCGAAGATTCTTTATATTCTTTCCAAGTTGATTCCCTACTTCATTCTTGAATTCTTTGAATTTCTCAAAGGAATCAGACTTATACCTCACCAAGTAGATATATCCATATCTACTCAAGTCATTATTAAAAGTTATGAAGTAAGAATATTCACCTCTAGCTTCTCCTGGAAATAGTCCTCATACATTAGTGTGTGTCAATCCTAGAAGCTCTGTGGCCCTTTCACTATATTCACCGAATGATGGTTTGGTCATTTTTCTTTGTAAACAATCATGGCATATTTCAAGTGGTTTTAGATCAGAAGAGTCTAAATAAATATCTTGACAGAGATTTGTCAAATGCTTTTCGTTTACATGACCAAGATGATGATGACATAACTGGGTGTTATATGAGTCATGTGAACATGATTTTTTTATCAATTTCCAATACCTATTTTTCATAATTTAATACATAAAACCATTATTTAGATGTTCCATACCATAATATATGTTGTCTTTATAAAAGAAATAATATTTATTTCCAAAAATGAAAATAAACCCATCTGCATCTAGGCATGATATAGAAATTATGTTCTTGGTAACCATTGGTACATAATAACAATATTTTAAAACCAAAATAATTCCCGTTGGCGATGAAAGGTGGTAGTCACTAATGGCCAGAGTATCAAGCCTCACACCATTAGGAGCTCTCAAATTCACCTCACCTCTAGCAATCTTTTGAAATATACTTAGATTCTTGTATTTGGATATTGTTGGACCCCATTTAAGGTTAAAGGGGTATTTCTGTTCTGAGTCCCACATTGGACTTAACACCATGTAATTAGTGTTTACTTCTCTATAAAAGAGGATCCCCACCTCACATTGAGGTAAGGGGAATTCACCCACTACATGGTATCAGAGGGATTTTTATCCCGAACCCTCCCTCCCTTGCGGCTTCCCGGTGTTCTCCCGGCCCCGCCTCTCTCCCTCCTGCCCTAGCCTTTCCCGGCAGGCCCTCCCTCCCGGCGCACCTCTTCTCCCAGCGCACCTCTCCTCTCCGGCCTGCACCCTCCCGGCGGTCGTCCCTCCCGCTACGCCTCCACCTCCCGACGCCCGCGGCTCCTGGCCCTCCCGTCGCACCGCCCTCCATCCTCTCGGCTGCCCTGCGCGGCTTTCTGGCGCCTCTCTGGCCCTCGCCCGACGACCTTCCTCCCCGACGGTGCTCCCTCCCCGCGGCTTCCCGCGGCTCCCGACGCCATCACCCGCGCGCCCCGCCGGCGGCCTCCCGCTGCTCCCGGCGCCTCCCGGCTGCTCCCGACGGCCTCCCGCTGCTCCCGGCGGCCTCCCGCTGCTCCCGACGCCATCACCCGCTCGCCCCGCCGGAACGCCCTCGGCCGCTCTGCCCTGCGCGGCTTCCCGGCGCCTCCCGCTGCTCCAGCGGCCCTCCTCTGCGCGCTCCCTCCCGGCGGCCTCCTGCTGCTCCCAGCGCCTCCCGCGCCTCCCGCGCCTCCCTCTGCTCCCGCGGCCTCTCGCGGCTCCTGGCTCCCGGCGGCATCTCCCGGCTCCCGGCTCGCCCCGCCATCCCTGCGCATCTCCTCCCGACGTCGCGCCCTCGCGCCCTTCCCTCGGCGATTCGCCCCGGCGCTCCGCCCTCAACGCCTCGCCCCGGCGTCGCGCCCTCGCGCCCAGCCCTCAGCGCCCCGCCCAGGCGTCTCGCCCTCGGCCCCGTTCCGGCGTCGCGCCCTCGCCCCCCCAGCGGCTCCCTTCCCGCTGCCCTCTCCCGGCATTGCTCCCAGTTCGGACTTCCGGCGCCCGGCGCGCCCAGGTCCAGCCCTGCTCTCGGCCCTGCGGCGCTCCTGCCCCGAACCCGCGCCCCAGCACCCGCGCCGCCCCTGTCCGGCCGCACCATCCTGAGCGCGACCCCCTGTCGCTGCTCCCTCCGGCCGCATCTCCGGGCCGCTTCCCTTCTACCGCCCGACTCCCGGCGAACGGGTCTAGCGCCCGCCCTCCATGGACGCGTCCTCCGTTCTTCCGTCACTCATCACGGCATCCTCCCGGCTTGTCGATGACCGGCTGGATGCCACTAATTTTTCCGTCTGGCGGAAGACGGTCTTGATGTCCCTCCGCGGCATGGGGCTTCATTCTCATCTTGAGAAACCGCCACCTGAACTCACTGACCCTAAGTTTGACTCTTGGCAGCTGGCGGACAGCAAAATCTTCGCCCTACTGGTCAACTCCATGGACCGCTCCGTGAAAGATGTCACCCGGACTGCCAACACCGTCAAAGAGCTCTGGGATTCCTTGATTGTCATGTTCTCCGAGACCAATAACTTGGCTCGGGTCTCTGACGTTCTACAACGTCTCTCCCATATCCGCCAGCAGGATCGGACCTTCCCCACCTACTTCATGGAATGGAAGGGTCTCCGCGATGAACTACAGGAACTCTGGCCGATTCCTCAAACTCCGGCCGAAGCGCAGACTCAGCGGGACCAGCTCTGCCTATTCAATCTCCTGAATGGCCTCGCACCGGACTATGCCACGACGGCCACCGAGATGCTTGCCAGCCCGTCTACACTGGATATCCCGCAGGTCTATCATCGCCTGCAGAAGGCACATCGGGCCCTTGCACCACCCGTCCCCCTTCCTGATCACACTGCGCTCCTCGGACGTGGCGGTAGTCGTCCTACCGGCCCTCGTGGGCGCGGCCGTGGGGACGGCCGACCTCGCCCCCTCTGCCAGCATTGCGGCAAGCTCGGCCATCTGGTAGACCGTTGCTGGGTCCTGCATGGTCGTCCTGAGTCGCACACCCGCCGGGGCCAGACTGCGCTCCGTGATGCGCCCTCACCTGCTGCTACTCTTCCCTCGTCGTTGGATCTCTCCCTGGCTGAGCTCCAGCTGATTCACGATTACCGGTCCACCTCCATCGCGGGCTCTTCGTCAGCTTCTCTTGCCCATTCCGGTGGTCACACTGCCCTTGTCAGTCATCGTTCTCCAGCATGGATGCTTGACTCTGGTGCGTCTGACCACCTCACCGGGGATGCAGGTATGCTCTCCCACTACCGTCCCTATAGTGGATCCTCTGCCATCACTGTTGCTGATGGGTCCACTCTCCCCATAGCCGGCTTTGGCTCTTGTTCCCTCACCTCCTCCCTTCACCTCTCCTCGGTGGCTCATGTACCCCGGAGTCCTTTTAACCTGCTTTCCATCAGCAAACTGACCAAGGATCTCAATTGCACTGCTCTCTTTTCCTCGTCTTCTGTTTTGTTTCAGGAGCGGACGACGAACCGGGAACTTGGTAGAGGCCAGCTTCGGGATGGAGTGTACATGTTCGCTGGCCCGCCTTCCATCGCCTGCGCGACTCTCCCTGCTCATGCCGTTGACCTCCATTCCCGGTTGGGCCACCCTTCCGCCTCTGCACTTCATCGACTCTACCCCGATATTAGTCCCCGTTTTTCGTTTCCTTGTGAGTCGTGTCGTTTTGCGAAACATCATCGCACCTCATATCCTCCTCGAGTTGACACACGGGCCGCCAAACCCTTTGATTTGGTTCATTCTGATGTATGGGGTCCCTGTGCTACCTCGAGTCAATCTGGGTATAAATATTACATTTCCTTCATTGATGATTATTCCCGGATGACATGGCTTTATCTTCTTCGAGATCGGACAGAGGTTCTCTCCACCTTCCAGACATTTTTTCATGAGATCCAAACACAGTTTTCTATCCCTGTCAAATGTCTTCGATCTGACAATGGGCGGGAATACTTATCCACTCACTTTCAGCAGTTTCTCCGCGCCCACGGCATCATCCACCAGACCTCTTGTCCTGATACCCCTCAGCAGAATGGGGTAGCCGAGCGGAAACACCGGCATATTTTGGAAACCGCTCGTGCCCTCCTCTTCCACCGCCAGGTCCCTCTTCTCTTCTGGGGGGATGCCATCCTCACTGCTACTTACCTTCTGAATCGTCTTCCCTCCTCCATACTTCAGGGGGAGACTCCCTTTCATACCCTGTTCCCCTCTATTCCTCCTCACTCCCTTCCACTCCGCGTCTTCGGATGTCTATGTTATGTCCGGGACACTCGCCCCAATCTCTCCAAACTCTCTCCCAAATCTCTTCGCTGTATTTTTCTTGGATATTCCCGCACTCAGCGCGGGTACCGATGCTTCTCTCCAGACCTCCGCCGGTATATCACCTCTGCCGACGTATCGTTTGTCGAGATTTCTCCTTTCACTCTCCCCTCTCCTTCTCCTTCTCCTGACACTACTATCGATGACTGCCTTCCGCTCTTCGTTCACCCGCCTCTGATATCTCCCCCTCCCGGTCATCTCTTTGGCCAGACCTACTCCCGTCGTCCATCCGCTGTACCTCCCATCCCGGCCGAGGACCACCTTGTTCCTGCTTCGTCCGATGCTCCTGTCCCCGCTCCCGCGGACGAGCCGATTGCGCTTCGGAAAGGTACTCGCTCCTGTCAGACTACTCCTCTCTTTGTATCTTCCTACAGGGGTCTGTCCGCCTTGGAGACCGTGTCGCTTCCTCGGACAGTCGGTGAAGCAAAATCTCACCCCGGGTGGCTTGCCGCCATGAGGGATGAATTGCGGGCTCTGGATGACAACCATACATGGGATCTTGTTCCACTTTCGGTGGGCAAACAGGCGGTCGGTTGTAAATGGATTTTCACTATCCGTCTCAATCCCGATGGCTCTCTTTGCCGCCTCAAAGCCCGGCTTGTCGCCAAGGGGTTTGCTCAGACGTATGGCATCGACTACTTTGAGACCTTCTCTCTAGTCGCCAAGATGGCCTCGGTCCGCCTTTTCCTTTCGCTGGCTGCTCATCATCACTGGCCGCTTCATCAACTGGATGTTAAAAATGCTTTTCTCCATGGCTTTCTTGATGAAGAAGTCTACCTCCAGCAGCCTCCTGGTTTTTCGGCCTCTGGTGCCGACCGCCATGTCTGTCGTCTCCGTCGCTCCCTCTACGGCCTCAAGCAGTCTCCTCGGGCTTGGTTTGGCCGCTTCAGCACGGTCGTCACAGCCTTTGGCCTCTCTCGCAGTATGAAGGATCACACCGTCTTCTTCCGTACGACGGCGCATGGCTGTATCTTGCTTGTGGTTTATGTGGATGACATCATCATCACAGGGAGCGACTCCAGAGGCATCGTCAGCCTTAAGGCGCATCTTCACCAGCACTTTCACACCAAGGATCTTGGTCCCCTCACTTACTTCCTTGGCATCGAGGTCTCCCGGACTGCGGACACTATTTCTCTCTGCCAGCGCAAGTATGCTCTTGATATCTTGCAGGATGCCGGGTTGAGCACCGCCACTGCCGTGGACACTCCCCTTGAGCCTGGGGAACGCTCCCTTCATTCCGACTCAGAACCCTTTCCTCATCACGAGAGCTATCGCCGCCTGGTCGGTAAACTCAACTACCTCACCATGACGCGTCCTGACATTGCCTGTGCCGTTGGCAAAGTCAGCCAGTTCATGGAACATCCCACCCGCTCTCAGTGGGATGCTGTCCTTCGCATTGCCAAATACATCAAGAAAGACCCTGCCCGTGGCCTTCAGTACTCCCATCATGCTCACATGGATGTTGAGGCCTTCTGTGATGCGGACTATGCCGGATGCCTCGCTACCCGCAGGTCTACTTCGGGTTTCGCCGTGTTCTTTGCCGGCAATCTCATCTCTTGGCGCAGCAAGAAGCAGACTGTCGTCTCCCGGTTGAGTGCCGAGGCCGAGTATCGAGCCATGACCACCGTTACTACTGAGATCCTCTGGCTTCGTCATCTCCTCCATGAGCTCGGTTTCCCCGCATCGACTCCTGCTCATATCTGGTGTGACAATCAGGCCGCCACGAAGATTGCATCGAATCCCGTCTTCCATGAACGGACGAAGCATATCGAGGTGGACTGTCACTTTCTCCGCCACCATCTGGAGCAGCACCATATCGGCTTCGGCCATATCCCGACGGCCGATCAGCTTGCCGATCTCTTCACCAAAGGTCTTCCAGGAGCTCGCCTTGAGTCTCTCACTACCCGGCTGGGTATTCACAGCCTCCCTGGCCCAGCTTGAGGGGGAGTCTGAGATGGTCCTGTGTCTTTGTTGTCTTTTTCTCTTTGTGGGACTCTATCCAATCTGGGCATGTCCAGCTTGAGGGGGAGTGTTGGACCCCATTTAAGGTTAAAGGGGTATTTCTGTTCTGAGTCCCACATTGGACTTAACACCATGTAATTAGTGTTTACTTCTCTATAAAAGAGGATCCTCACCTCACATTGAGGTAAGGGGAATTCACCCACTACAGATATAGATGTGAGTACCACAAGCTATCTCTAATACCCAATGTGTAGATATTAAAAGATCACACTCTATAACGAACACACCTTTATCTTACCCTTACTTCTGGGTGCAGTTCCTCTTCCAGTGGCTTGGCTTGGAACACGAAAAACATACTGCCTTCTTTTACTTGCCCTTCCTTTAGATCTTCTTCTTCTTGGAAGGATGATGCTCAAGAGTTTTAGACTTGTTGTGATTCTTGGCCCCCTTTGCCCCATTCTTCCTTTTCTTACTCACCATAATGACTATGGGTTTATTACGCTCTATTTCCTTATTCACTTGGAGAATCAAAGAAGTTTCACAAGACTCTTCTCATTATTTCTCATATTGTAATTAACAATAAAAGTGAAGTTCTTGAAGGTGACTACATGAGACCCACCTGGTGCAGACTCCAAGATTAGTTGTAAACAAAGTATTAGAGATCTCGTACCACTCTTGTCTCACCTTCTCTTGATAGAGATCCTGAAGGTGAGACATCATGTTATACACATCCATGTCCTCATATTGCTTCAAAATATCATTGGACATGGATGATGGCATGAAACATGGAACATCTGTGGAATCATTCAAATGTTTCTCATAGAGTGATAACTCTTTATCACTTCATTACCAGGAACATCAAGAATAGGTTCTTCAAGAACATAAAATTTTCTTTCTTAGTGAAGGATAACACGTAAGTGCCTTTACCACTCTTGGAAATTTGTGCTGGTGAAAAGGTTATCCTTCTCAAGTATGGATCACAATGATATGTTTGAAGTCATTTTATTTCTATTTATACAAATAAGATGAAAAAGATTTTAGTACTTTATCTGATAAAATTTAGACAAATAAATAAATATTATATTTATTAATCTCCCATTATTTTATCAAAACTCAGTATCTATCACCATTAGCTTCAGAATATCCTATTGCTTAGAAATTCTAGTGGCAATGATCAATATTCCCCTTCTCATTAACCAGATTTTGTTGGTCAAACAACTCGAATGGTTTTAGGTAGGAATTTCAAATGCCAACTGCATTAACTCATACTTCCTTGATCTGTTGAGCGGACCCCCCAATCCTAAAATCCTTAAATTGGATTTCCTCAACCCTTTCATATCAGTTACACCAAGTCACGCTTTAGAAGTCAACCCTTGATGTGAACTAAGTTAAGTCAACCCAAAAATTCAAGTTAAAATTCCCTGATATTTGAAAGAACCCCAACTTTTTTTGGTTAAGCACTTTGAACTATGGTTCTATTTTAACTGAAGTAGTGGAAGGCTATACCGAATTAATATATATTATTAAGGGATTTTATCCTTTTATGCATAAATTTCCAATTGTTATCTTTATCACATGCTTGTTAATATTAAGTGGATTTGCTTAAGTGATTAACTATGTCTTAGATAATATTTACACATAAGCCAATTTATTTCAGTTTTATCTTGTATGCTCATTAATTTCATTAATTCATGTGATCGAGACAGAAAATCTCTAATGAAATAACCATGAAACTTGAAATAAATAAAATAATAAAGTGATATAATCATGAGATTTTGTAAATGGTTAGTTTATCTAGTGGTTGATAAACTAACTATTGACCTAGGGGAAAACACCTTGAACTAATTAAGGTTTTTGTTACAACTTTCCACCTGTCCACCTATGTATCTCTCTTGAATTGGTTTCGCCTCAGTTCCAAACTCGAACCGCCTATACTATCTTGAGAGCTCCATCCATTACATTTGCTTTTACTCACTTCGGTGAGGGGAAAAGGGTTTACATAAAAGAAACCATGAGAACATAGTCTATTACATAATAAGAGAGAAGGAACCAAGACAACAATTTAATTTAATAATAAATTAAATGAAACCAATCACATATAAATGTCTAGTCTATGCTCATGATCATCCACATGCATGAAATGAATTATGCATTTTAATAAAACTATAATTCAATTCTTAACTGTTCTTATTTAAGATAAATCGCGCCCGAATCAATTAATTATCTTCTTTAATTAATCAATTCTTTTATCTTAATTCTCATCTAAATTTCCTTGAGATTCTCATCCATATTAATTTTAAACAAATTAAATAAATTTATTTTAAATTAACTATTTACATAAATATACCATGGAGGAAACACGGTGAATACTCGTCTGAATCTACCCAACATGTATTATATTTGTATACTGTTTACTCTTGTGACATATGACATACACAACTTATCACGCACTTTCATGGCGTATATTATCAGATTAATGATTACGTAAATTTCATGATTTTTCGGTCATGTGTTATGCTTCAATGCACATAGAGTAACAACTGTAATACGACTCATACATGATATACATATTTGAACATTATATAGATATTAATTAAACACACACACACAGTTATATATATATATATATATATATATATTAAAACCCAGCACATGTCATGTCCTATCAACTTATTGATCACACATAAGCACATGTCAATAAGGTTTAATCAGTATAATAAATTAATTTTAATTCTGTGTAATTTGGTATAAGTACACGACATGTACAGGTGAGGTACACGGCATGTATGTCTCTCACTGTCTGTCCGAGGCACATGCCTAGGGACTCAACGTGTAAATCATGCCTCGAAAAAATGGATTACATGATGTGTACAATGGGCTACACAATTTGTGGTCTCTGAATTACATGGTCACTAGTCAGGTAGGCCACGTATGGAAATACATGGCCCGTCAGTGACTTAAAAGGACTACACATCATGCACATGGGCTACACAGCGTGTACTCCAGCTGACTGTGCACCAGGATGTCCTGGTCAACACATGGTGTAGGAAATAAATGCACGATGTGTCATCAATGCACACAGTTTGAATTTATTCTGAATTAATTTCTGGTGCATTGATCACAAGTACACGACATGTAACTCTGGTTACACGACGTGTACTCCTGTGTTATCCAACCAGAATCCTCGAAACCTCCGAATGAGTTAATTTTATTTCATTCATAAAATTAATCGTTTTGATTAGATCTATGAGAAACGAAGGTGGAAGAAGTAGATATTACAATTAGGATTTAAAAGAATGATTAAACTTGAATTAAAAACTAAATAAAAAATGCGTAAATCAATCAATGATATTTAAATAATTATAAATAATTATGTGACTGATCTAATACCACTTGTAAGTTTCGATCATAGTGAAAGTGTGCGATTGTTCATGCCCAACTATGATTTTTGTCATGATCGATGATCAATCCAAGATCTACACGATGATAAATGTCATGATCAATGGAATTGAATTAAATAAAATAGAAAATGGATAAAATGCCGAAACCAGAGGGATGATAATCACATATTATTTATAATAAATTTATTTAATAAAGAATTACCTTGTTGGAATTATTTCTTCTTTGATGAGCCTGACACCATATTTTTTTTGTACCATCATTGCATTGTAGGAATCAACAACAAATTACCTCTAGTGGTGATCCACACGTGTTCCATAAGTCTATGAACACCGCCATATGAATATTCGGGTGCTAGCACAGAAGATCCTATCACTTGTATCGTTCGCCTTTGATCTCAATGAGAATCGCTTCCAAATCATTCTCCTTGATCTCTCTTGACTTGAGGTAGAATGGCAGAGGAAGATCGCTCTCCATTCTTCGGAGCGTTCTTAGAGAAGAGAGCTCTCTAGGTCTTGAGAGGATTATCCAAATCTATTGTGCACAACCAAACAAATCAATTGACTCTTTAAAAATAATATAATTGGGTTTATATACTAATATGGTTAAAATAAAATAATTGAACAAATTCCCTTTATTATTTATTTAATCCCTACAGAAGCCCATATCAAATAATAATAATAATATTATTATTTATCAACATACGCTTAATTTGTGAATTAAATTAAATATTATTTAATCAAATAATATTCAATATTTATTATTTCTCGCCGAACCATTAATCTCGGTCCTTCATTACTCCACAATATTTATCGGGCATTGAATAATGACTATTTATTTATTAAATAAATATCACTACATTATTCTCCAATAAAATAATAAATATTATATTTACTAAATAGAAAATAAATATTTATTAAATATTTTTCTCACATTATATTTTCTCGAATAACTGGTGACAAAATATATGCGATCAAGCAAACATGAATAATTATTAAACCACATGTGAAAATAATATTTATTCAACTTATTAAATAATAATAATATATATTATTTAATTGAGATTTTCGATACACTTAGTGTGTGACCCTCTAGGCCTATTTCTCAGTGGAAATAGGTGAAGCACCCTAAAGTACAGAGTTAGCGTCTAGAAACATGCCAAGACACCCATAGAGAAAGAATTTAACGCCAGAACAACATAATGTATCATACAAATTCTTACTTTGTAATATAATCCCTTTATCACGATATCTCTAATCAAGCAGGTTGCATGTAGGTGCCATCAACCTATGTGCTTGATGCATATTTCTTTGACTTCCCAAAAATTGAACCTGCCTATAGAATATTATGGTCATAGGTTTATTTAGGCTATATAATTTTCATCAAAGGTCCTCTCAAATTCTATTAATGAACAAAAGGGACAAATCTTTTCTTGTGTTACTCATTAATGAAATACTACTCGTGACGCACTCAACATATCCTACCTCACCATGAACATATGTCATCATAGTTTTCGTCAATACATCAAATTATGACTCATAATACTCATTAATAATAATCTTAAAGTCTAAGGATCGATACACACATCCGCAGATAGGAACATCCAATGACACATGTAAATGTGGATTTCCTACTGGCGGGTCTAATTATCATAATATCCTACACAGGACATTACCATGGGAATGCACCATGAGAAGGTAACTCAAAATCCTATGAGTATCCACCCCTGATAGCCGGTATTATTTGGGTCCCTAAAATGATATCATCTGGGTATAAAACATATATTTAAGAATAGTGTCATAACACTTCTGGGTTCTCATCATAGCGAAGAACTGTTATGACCTTTTAGCGCGAAAACTACTCTTAGGATATTATCATATACTATATTATTCATAAGAATAATCATGACGCGATAATGAGTTTATTAATATTCAAAACAATAAATATAGGTTATCTAAGTACATAGAAGTTGGTTTTAGGGCACCAACTCCAAAAATAAACCCCATTAAAAACTACTAAAGTAGTGAATATGGGTCGATCCATAGGGATGGACTTCCAAGATGTGTGTGTAACCAAGTACATAGAAAAAAAATCTCTCAAAAATAGTTACAAGAAAAATCAGTATGATGGTGGTGAAGTGAGAACAACCAGAAGTCTGTGGATTAACAAACGGCAACATAATAAAGAGATCACAAATCACAGATCACAAAGGAATAACTACAAGTGAAGTAGGGGAATATGATTTCCTGTATTTTTTATTTTTTTAGATTTAGTTTTATTTCTTCACCCATGCAGAAGTATTTCTATATATGGTAAAAAGAAGATGGTATATTCACTTGAATAACCAACTAGTGGATTAATGGATCCTGCAGTTAACATCCACTAATCCATGCAATGATGATACCAATTTTACACCAAGATCAACTTTTCAATTAATCCTAATGTGCAACCTTCATTGATCTATCCCACTTATTAGACGGAATCTTTAGATGATCATATAGTGGGAAAGATACATCCAGGAACAGTTCACTGGTTCTAATGTTTCAAATTTTTTTACTATGAAGAAGAATAGAAATTAAGGTTGCTTCCAACAATACGTTTCATATAGATGAAGTTACATAAATAAACAACACAATCACATTCCCCTTTTCCAGTTTTATCCAAAAATTATACTTGGAAAATATTTCAATGAATTCAAAACAAACATTGTAATATTGGAAAATTAAGAAATAAGGAGAGAAAATAAGTTCTCAGTAGGAGAGCTCCAACTCCTCCCAAGCTCCATTGTTGCTGCTACCTTCTCCTCCAATGGATCTCTAATTAACGCTTCTATCTAGTATATTTCAGACTCCTCCTTCGTTTTCTTTATTTGTCTTTTTTACAAATTCTTCTCCAATATAAATAACAGTATGTGCACCAAAACTCCACTCCAAGAAAATTATCACAGTATAAAAAATTCTCTATAGGCTCCGCATGAAACCTCCACTGTATAAAATCCTCCATGCCGGTGACTCTAGCTGTGCTCCTATAACTGAATTCATTTATCCTTGAAATTCCATGCCAGCAGCGACCACAATCTCATTTGCAGATGATCACCATGTGGAAAGTTCAATGGTTGAGATTGTTGAGTGAGAACACTGGAATCTTCCATCTTCTAGGACAATCACCTTCTTCTTTGTATTTTTCTGATTCGAGTAGACAAAAAGAAAAAGAATCGAAATTGACTTTGTGATGATATTTTCCAATTTAAGAAATTAGATTTACTCCCCGTAGTAATCTTCTTCACTAAATTTATCCCTTAAGTTTTAGGGAACTTGAGCATTTAATTTATTTATTTTTGGGATTTTTCATAGCATTGGGCCTCACCCAGATTAATTTCCTTTTTCTAGGTCTGGATGTGTATCTCAGCTATTATTTGCAAATCCAGTCTACTCTTACGTGAGAATATGAAGTAACCTTACATGAGGATCCACTACCATTATTCAGGATGAATTCTTTACCCTTAAGCTATAAATATAGTTACTCTTACGCCAGAATGCACTACTCTTACGAAACGCAATTTCTATTGGAATTTCAATTTGAACTGATCAATGATGAGATTTGGTTTCATCATCAAGGACCTTGGATGAATCATGTTCTTACTTCGGGTTCGGTGAGGGAAAGGCTTGGTTCTTCAACCTTAGCTTGTCAGGGTTCAGCATCGAGTTCAGGATTTTCGATGGGTCTCTTCGGATTCTTCAGCAAGCCTATTCATATTCCTATAACATGGGTTAGCATTAGTTTTTTTTTAATTTATCCACAAAAATCCCTTAACAAAACACCCATGGATCAACTTTGAGTCATCATCATCAGAGATTGGTTTGTTGCTTACGACATCAACATCCGGTTCATTGGCTGGGACTTGGAATTATCCTTGGCAGAGATCAGGTTTTCTTGAGATCAAGTCGGGAGTCATCTTCTTTATTTTTGGGCACATGCACATACCATAAATCCTCTTTGATGCAATTGCACCATTTCTTCAAGAAATTGGCGTGTGCTTTGATTTAGAACTGAAGCTGTAGCATTGTGAAGCTTTGGAAGCCCTGTCATCTTCATCAATGATCAGATGTGTAAGAAATTTGGGTGATCAAATGTTCAGTTCATTTCAATTTACCAAGATCTTCCTTCTGGTAGCAATGATCTAGTTCATTGCATATGAGCATTTTCGGATTCATTGGTGTCTTCTTAATTTGAGTCGGGGTCTAGTTCATGTGCACAAGGTGGTAACTTTGGTTTCCTCTTCATAGCGTTGAGTCTACAGATCTTCAACCGTGGGCATCATCCGCATCAGGTTCTTGTTCTTTGGGAAGCTCAGTGAACGAACCTTCATCAAAATTCTTTGTCAACATGAATCAACTCAACTAACCTCCTCTTCAGTTTTGAATTTCGGATCATCTTCAATTTATCTGTTCACTTCCGATCATTCCAACATAGGAATGATCACTTCAGTGCTTTTCCAAGTTTTTATCCACGGTATCTAAAACAATGCAGAATTGAGATTGAAAATAAATCAATAAATTCAAATTATAATCCAAACGCACAAAACGAATCATTTCACTTACAACTACAAAAATTCCATAAAATATTTTTATGTTAAAATATGGAATTATGGAAGAATTGATTCTGAGTATTCACTTCAAAAACAATTTCTTATTGGAAATAAAAAAAAACGTTTTTTCTTAAAAATTTTGAACGATTATAACACATAATAATTGATCAATTAATTCCTAGAAGCATAATTTTAATTCACACAAAATTTATATTTCAATAAAAGAAAAGAAAAATAACAGTTCTAAAATTTATGAAAATAATAACTTTAATCAATAAAGCACTAACAATAATGAGTTAATTAATATATTAAAATAATAGCACATTCAATGATTCTCCTTTATAAGCTCAATTTCACATTAAAAACGTATTTATTTCACCAAAAAGATATGGAAAACTGTAATATAATAATGCCACATCAGGAGGAAATCACATCATAATCAATTTAACCATCAATCTCAACATTATATTGAGAAAAACTATAAATAATAAAAACTCAAATGAAACTTGAGGAATTTACTGCTCCCTCCCTCGAACAATCGGTGAGGTCAGTTCTCTATTTTCATAAAGTTGATAAGGGCTTAGTAGAATAACACAAGAGAAAAAAATTAGAGAATAAGGGAAATAATAATACTAAAATATGTATATAAAAATATTATAATAGAAAAACCCTACTTAGAAAATGAATAATGCCTAACTAAATGACTAACTCTTTTGAAAGGAGGTCGAGTATATTTATAGAGGCAAAAGGGTTGCCAAATTTCCCTCCAAAATATTCAGCCGAAAGTTTGTGAATTATGGCTTAAATTTGAAAGTGGTATTCTTGAATTTTGTTTGTATATCTCTCCTATTTTTACCCACAAAAATTAAGATTATTTTTCCATGTGTAGAGAAAGTTATGATAAATTTACTTCGGAAAACTTTTATGCCCTAGTAGACTGTTCAAATTCCAATCATCCAGTTTTCTGTGCATTAATTTCCTTTAAAACATCCGAATGTAAAGTGGACTGATATTAATTTATTCACAACTTTTTATCTAATATTTTTTAAATATTTTCAAGGAAAAGTGCATAATTAGTGTGAAATACCCATGTTTTAATATTAAATATAATTTATGAGCATTATTTGAATTAATCCAGATTTGAGTGAATTTACTTTTTAAATTAGAATAATCACCCTAATTATCCAAATTATGTGATTCTCGTTTTGCAAGGTTCATAATTCAGTGTACTACAAATCATGTATCTAGATCTTTGGCTAATTCTGCCATCTAAAGGGTCACCAAATATGTGGAGAAATCTGGACCAGTCATGATGATTGAATTTATGGGCACAATCCAAAATCCCAAATTTTATAAAACTATAAAATATGTTCTATAATATAATATTCAATATTGGATAAAAATTTTGTGCCCCAAATCAACCAAAAAGGGGCCCAATTAATGCATGAAATCTCATACCACAATTATGTATGGGATTTGAAAACGATCACCGTTCTTGAATTTAATCCCAATCCAATCAACCAATTAAGATGAAATTTTGTGGGAATAAATTAAAGTGTAGGTTACCAAATTTTTAGAAGAAATGGTTCAGATTTTAGGGAATTTTCATATACATAAATGCATTCACATTTAGACCATGAAAAATCTAAAATCGAAATTGGACAGTAGCACATGATTTGGGAAAAACAACCATAACTGTGGATCAAAAAGTCAAATGGAATTCAAATTTGGAGTGTAATGTCAAAATCCATATATAAAACTTTTAAGAATAATATTTCTCCTTGTTTGGATTTATGAATGGTAAAGTGGTCAATCCGACTTGAGGGGTAGTTTGGAAGGCAAATAGTCCATCACATTAGGCTATAAATTTAACCCCTATTCTAAGGGATTGACATTTAAGAACTCAAGGAGGAGAATTGAAAATAACATAGCCTTTCTAAGGGTCTATGAGGAATTTAAATACTCTTGCTTTAACAATATAAATCTCTCCACTTTCCATTTAACGTTTATTTTCACTTGTTTTCAACTGTAATCATGTAAGTTTGTTTTCATTTCAATTAAATATTAATGCAGGTTTCTTCATCATAATCTATAATTCTCAACTATCCACTATTTTGTAATATTAATTTTTTTTAAATTGTTTAAATCAAGTTGAAAATAATTCCCTTTTTTCACTCTCATTCAATCAAAATCGTGTATTTACCTCTCTTCACGATTCGTGTGTGTGTTCGATGCACCGCTCTTTTCTTGTCCCATTCTTTTTCTTCTCTTTATAACTCATCACCATAAGCATCATCAACTAGATTAATAACCATCTCAATGGATGAGTAAATCATCCATTGAGGTGAGTCATAATTTGGGGGTGTTAAGTGATTCATAGCTTTTTCTCGTTAAATATTTTTTAGGTTAACATTGTGTATGTTAAACTTAAAATGGAATGGTTTAATGACATGATTTTTTTAACGTGTAGATTATAAGGATTATTGGAACCATAAATACACTACCATAAACAAGTATTGATTGAGATTATAACCCTAGTTAATTTAAGTATTGTATTAAAGTCTCAACATTTGGGAATTCTAATCAAAGTCATCTTGTGAAGTGGGTGTTAATTTAATGCAATATCATACAAAGCTCAAGGATATCATAACTTTAAATCTCCAATAATGAACAAACCCAAATATTTATCAAATTTTTAAATAGAACTTCATCCATCAATCAATTTAATTAAGCATTGTAAAAAACCCCTTGATCAAAAGACAACCAGTCACAAACAATCAATTATTAAAAAAGTACCATCATTTAGGATTTGATCCGAGTGACGCTATACACATTAGAAAAGCACTAGACCTTTGAATAGTTGATTGGAGAAAATATTCCATGATTCAAATGGAACCATTTCTAGGTATAGTGAAACTAGTAGTCAGTATTTTTTGATTTAAAAAAAAATCAAAAAAAAAACTGAAAAAAAAACACAAAGAAAAACCCACCTTCCCAAAAAAATATTAAAGAAAAAAAAAGAAAAAAAAATACTTTTCTCATCCTTTCCAAATTTCTCTAAATTCCCCGTATCCTCCTAAACAATCCATCATATTTTTTTGACCTAGAAATTGAGAGAACTTTTCGCTAAATTAGGAGGATTATTATAGATAATCAAATCAATCAAGACCCATTCATTGCCCATCCAATTTCTCTAGATATGGATAATCCTTGGGAATAAACCTTAAAAGAACTTGATACTCTTGATATAAATTACCAACCCCTAGTATTCAATATCCAAATATTGAGGCTTATTTTGAACTAAAATCATATTTGATTCATCTTCTACCTAATTTTCACGAGCTAGCCGGTGGGGATCTATATCTTCACCTAAAAGAGTTCCAAGTGATGCGAGCTACCAAGATACCTCAAGGGGGTTTTGAAGAACAAATCAAACTTCAAGAATTACCTTTCTCCCTAACTAACTTCACCAAGTCATGACTCTATTACCTCTCTCTTGGTTCCATAACCTGTCACGACCTAACCCTAATAGGGGCTCAAGCCTCAACTACCCCAAGCCCGCCTCCATAGGCCAGGTGTGGCGACCAATATTGAAGGCATAACTAAAATGGGGAGGCCTTTTCTTAAGAACCTATATGCACACACTCAACCATCTTGATGCATAAGTGTAGAGGAATAATAGTAAAAGATTCAAAAAATACTAGGGGAAAACCATGCATGAAAAACCTCTAGAAAGTACAAGAGTACGACAGTGAAAACTGAAAAGTAAAGGTTCAAAATACATGCTCAACTAGAAAGATGTACCAACCTAAAAAAATGGGAAGTAAAACACTGAGAGAGCCTAGCTCCTGATCTCCAAGTTGTGACCACCGTACGTGGTCCAAAGTATCAGGTATCCCTAAGCTCCTTTGTAGTCACCACCGACCTATCCATCGTTTGCATAAGACACGACACGTGCAGGCAAATTCCATGCAGAGGTGAGTATATACATACATAGAAGGATGCCTCGAAAGCTGAAGGGGGGAAGTAAGATATACAATAGTAATAGAAAGACAATAGATAAAAACCATGATATAGATCAACCCAAAACAAGAGAAAGAGTAACATCGTCCAAGCATAAGGGGTTCAACATGGTGCATAAATGAACTACACATCAAATATTTTACACCCATAGCAGGAGAGTAACCTCATCCAACCATGAGAATCTAAACATGGAAAGAACGTGGCATATCCCACATGTATTTGCAACCCATGGTAGGAGAGTAACCAAATCCAAAGGTATGGATACAAATGTATATTTTTTATAAGTCAAAGAATCCCAAACAAGAGAGAAAGAGGATCTCTATCTCACAACTCAGACCGGGAAAAGAGTCACCGTAAATCCAAAGGTTTGTATTTCCATAAATGTCTCTCAAAATATCCTTAACATTGATAAAATCCCAACAAGTAAAATATCAAAAAGGGTTTCTAAGACACTAAACTTATAATCAACATTAAACTAATAAACCCATGACGCAATATATAACTCTTAAGTTAATATTACATGGATACATAATGCTACCAAAAATAAAGAAATCCTTAGATGTTTCATGATTCTTATAACCAAAATATCATTGGTAAAATACTTATACAACATAATTCTTGAATCCAAATACATAAGTACTTGAATAATTCCACTATAATGATTGGAATGGAACTGTTAATTCCTTGTTCTATTCTTAGGTAGGTCATAAAGTTGTATAACTCCCATATTAACCACACATAAGACACTAAACTCCTCAATTTTTTTTCATTCTATGACCTATTTTCTCACACATATAACATCTTAGCCACCATTTGAGATATTCCACCAGGTTCTTATTCCCACCTTCCTGACATATAGGAAGGAATTTCTTCTTTCCTCTATGTTCGTTACCACATGGACTTTTAATAAAAGTCCATATTCATCTCATTCAATGTGTTAGGAATCTCAATGAATTTCACATTGTTAATCATATATCATGACATATAATTAGGACTAATCACTATATATTTCTCTCCAATCATCATCCAATTCAGTTGCTCATATTTACTTAATTATCCATCAAATTAAATGTTATCATGATTTCTTCAAGTTCTATAAATTGACTAAAACTAAAAAGCATAGTATGAGAAAAAATATTCATATTGGAAAACCACATAATCATGAAAAATCACTTATATGATGTATTAATCATGACACCTTCTTTTTAATATAATGAAACCTTATGTTTATACTAGGTCATTCATATTTATCGTTTATTTAAATCCTTTATGATGGTTTGGAAAGTGTTTATTAATTTCTAAAGAATATCCCCTTGGAATCTTAAACTAGGTGTGTAGAAAGGACTATGGTCATGCATTAGGTGACGATCGAGTCAATATCAATGCACCCTCTATAAATTTATTACTCATTGGTACCTCTGTGCTAAATCCAAATCAAATTGTTGTATCTAGATGGGTATGCAATTTCTAGAAAATCACTTGCCCTATTATTTACCAAAATTCCAGGATATTTTCCAATACTTTGAACTACAACTATACATATCCTTAGAGATATCCATAGACATATACTTCAAAATATCACTAGGGATCTCACAAATATTTTCTGTGCTTAGTTCCCAAAGGTTAAGTAAAACTTTCCTATGATACTACCTATAGCGGCCCAGTCTTCTTGTATATAGATATTACATCTTTTTTGATGAATTTTTAATAGATTATACAAAAACACACCTGAAGACCATAATAGTTCAGTGTATTTGGAGACTAGGTACAAAATCCTATAATTTGGTAAAATATCTCCAACAAATCCCAAAAAGATCTTACCACATAGTACTCTTCTTAGACATACCAAACATAAAACCTTTCTTCATAACTTGGGGAAATGAAACATAATAAATAGTGATCTCAGATGCTCAGTGAGGGTAAATAAGGGAGATACATAAGCATAACATGAGAATAAAGGTATGAAAACATGAACATAACATTTGAAAAGCATACCCTATATATATAATATTATAATATTGAGTCATGGAATAAAAACAAGAAGTTCATAAGACATGAATCATAAATAAATCAAATAACATGGTCCATGAGAGTATAACATTTTCATAAGACATAGATATGTCAAAAACATGTAATCATAGAAAACCTTATATCAAGGACAATTAATAATACATTTATAACATGTTAGTATTGAGATAACCAATAGTGTACCTTCTTTGGGCTTGGGCTACTAGCTCGTGTACCCTATTTTTCAGGCTTGGGCTAACCACTGGTGTACCATCTTTTTTAGGATTGGGCTAACCACCCATGTACTCACATTTATAGGCTTAGGATAACCGCCCATGTACTCTATGATCTCATAGAACATTTTTCGTTAACCCAACACATTTGAGGGAGATAAAGGTCCCACCATTTACATAATGAAAATCATACATATGTGTGTTATAAGATCATAAAACATTTATCATATTAGAACCCATGAAAAGAAATGAGTATCATAAACATTTCATCATAACCTTTAGAAAATAAAAAGGTTTCATAATAATTTCATCAGAGCTTAACCCAAATAAAAAAATGGGTTTCATAATCTATTAATCGTTTTGTCATATCATAACCCTTGTAAAAGGAATAATTTTCAAAAACATCTTATCATCAAAACATAAACCATTCAAAGAAAGGATAAGAAGGGTTTCCTTGGATCATATCCCCAATTAAGTATAAGTAACCGAAAAGGATTCCATCTTACATGGAAAATGATTTTGAAAGATAACTTGGAATATTTTTTGAGGGAAATATCCTTTACACTTGAAAAACTATTATTAAAACATAATAAATTTTCAAAATATTTTTCTTATAAAATAATATTTTAAGGTAATTTTAAAAAAATTATTGAGAAAAATATCCTTTCAAATTGAAAAAATATATAAAACATTTTTAAAATTATTTTATTTTGAAAATAACCTTGAAAACTTGTAAGGTAATATTGAAATCTTTGAGTGTTAATTTTAGTCGGAAATGGTTTTCATATAAGGAATGTTAAAAAAATGATTCCTTCTACATTTTTGGTAAAATACAATTGTGCATTGTTTGAAAAATGACATGAATATTCTTTTAATTTTTTTTAAAAGGTTAAAAATTATTTAAAATGACTTTAATAAATCATTTTTATAAATTTTAAAAACATTTTTTAAAACACTTCTAAAAAACACGGTTTTAGAAAAAAAATGGGTTTTTGACCGTATAGAGAAATAAAGGTGCTTTTTTTAAAATTTTGTTTTTGAAATATTGAGTATATAAAGAGGGTAAAATGACTAGATAAAATTTATTCTAATGAAAAAACTAAAGGTTAATAAATTTTTTAATTTAGTTGAGATATAGATCGTATGATTTCATCATTAGAAGAATAATCATAAATAATCTTGATAAATGGAGGGATTTTAAAATAAAAATATTTCTACTATGGTGACTTTGATTTGAAATACCCATGAAATAATAACATTAAATGAAACATATAATATCATAAAAATAAATAGACTCATTATACAAATATCAAAGGGTAAGTATATACACCACCTAAAATAAATGAGTGGTGAATTTGAAAATGTCTCTTAGAAATAAATGAGAAACTAGAAATCCCTTACTTAAAGTCTCAACTTCCTTAGAACACATTCAAACATCATGTAAAATAAATATAATTTTATTATAAATATATTAAAAAAACATACTTATATAAATCATACCATATATTATTTAATTATGTTCCTTTATTACCTGGTTATTCAAATTTTCAAGTTAAAGTCATGTTTCTAGTAATAACTACTCTGTTTTTCTTATATGTTTCGATTTATTATTTTTGGTCCTCATAATTTGATCATTGGTCAATAATATACAAAATAATAATAATGAAATAATTATCATATTTATAGATAAATTATAATTTTTTATGTCACCCATTAAATATGGTTTTGAGAAATGAAGTACGTTATTATCATGAAGAATGTAGACTGTACATATGCATGAGTAACATTTCTATTTTTCAATGATTATTTTGGGATGAGGGAAATTAACATATTATATTTTCATAATTATCACAACATAATAAATATGATATTATTTATTTATATATACTTCTACATATCATCCATATGTTGTGGTGATGAAAAGTGAGTCACATCACTTCGTAAAGGCGGTAGTCCACATATACATGAATGATGTTATCGTCTTTATATGAGTGAAAAGACAATAAAAAATGACATATTATCTTTTAATAATGATATATATGTAATTTATATCATAATAGTTTCATTTATATCATATATAACTATCCTTATTATATTCAATGTGAAGCGTTAGTGAGAAAAGAACCACTTCGCTTCACGAGGTGGTAGTCCGATGTACACATGAACGACGTTATTGTATCCCCTACTGAATGGAAATTAAAATGATATATATGATATAGTGAATAAAAAGGTACAATGTTATTATAAATATCATATATATTCTTTATAACCATCATCATAACCAACTGTGAGCGGTGGTAATGGAAAATGAATTACCTCGGTTTGAGAGGCGGTAGTTTGCCCTACACATGAATGATGATTTCATAGACCATTTCATGGAAGAGGAGAAAGATTTAGGTCATTAAATTAACATGAAAACATATTATTATATGGAATATAATGAGGTTTTTATATAATCATGGTTTAATAATAATCTAAGGAAGGGGAGGAAGAAATAAAACATAAACGCTCATTGAAGAACATTACATATTCTTTGAGAAACCGCATTAGGTTTGCAAACAAATCCTACCTAAGTTGGACTTATGACCAAAATAAAGATTATTGGAAGATTGGAGGGAATTTAAGTAGTTATTTGTTTAGGTATATATTGAAACAAAAGTGATTGAAGCTGTGATTAAGAGAGGATAGGGGTGGCCTTTTATAAGTGAGGTGAGTGGTACACTTGTCATATTTTGAAACGAAAAATGTGTACCCACATTTTTCACTTGAACCAAGTCTCAATAATATAGTATTATCTATCCTTATAATAATAGAGTATAAATTTATCCATAAAATAGATTTATATAAGTTTTTTAGGTAATTATAACACTTATATTTTTAATTTGACACCCCGATAAACCTATTTTTACCTTAACCACAGTATGTAATTTTTATTGTTTTCATTATTTATTTTATTTAAAAATTAAGTTGACCTTATTAGATAGTATAAATTATTATCATTACAAATATTGTATATATTTTTAAAAATTTCCTTCAAATAAGTGGAAATATTTAATTTAAAATTAACCCTGCAAACGTAATAAGAAATCAAGTTTTCAAAGAATTTTTTTTCAAAAGTTTACTAGATTTTTTTTATGAAACATAAATATAGAAATGATTCCAATGACATGAATATGATTTATAGATATTTAATTTAACTAATTTTAATTTAAAACCAATTTAAAAATTAATAAATAATTTATAAATAATTTAAATGAAAATATAATTTTCAATTAGAATTCAGTATTTTTCAATAGTCATCAAAAAATTAATCTTTTTAGAAAATTATTAGAAATTTAACCTAACATGTTGATTCAAAAAATGAAAATTATTTTTTCAAATAAAATTTCTAAGAGTTTCAAAAATTATTTTTAAAAATAACCATGCAAAAGGTGACAAAACTACGTTTTGAAAAATAAAGTTTTTAAGCATGAAATTGGATTTATTCTTGTCTCTTTCCAATAAAACACATAAAGTGAAGGTTAAAAATTTATTTAATACATAATATATAAATTTCATTAAAATCATCAAAAAAATTTGATTTATTTAATTTTTTAGATAAAATATTTTTTTGAGCATAAAAATAGTTTTTTAGAAAAATATTCCATTTAATTTTAAATGATTTTTATTTTCATTAATAATTAATTGGACCCAAGGAATTAATTATATATAAATGATTGAACCATATAATTTCATAATTTAGTTAATCTTATTCATAACCACCATTTCAATTCCAAGGTGAAAACTATCATATTAAAAAATAATTTCTTAATAGTAAGACACGTTTTATTTAAACTCGGCGTTGCATGTAATAAAACTAAAATATTTGTTTCATGTAACAAAATATATAAAACATATTTAATCTATTTGAAAAAAATTCACTAAATCGTAGGGTGATACACTTTAAGATATTTTAATATTCATTTGTTAACTTTAATATGGGATTATTTCACATTTACATGAAATATCACACATAATCACACAGAAAATATCAAAATCTAGTCAACTAGTTATGAGATAAAGTAAACTTTCAATCATCCCTCTAAATATTTTTTGATTAATCCATTTATATGATTCATCAAAATCAAGTGGTTTAAATGATCTAATAGGATTAATTATACTCTTATCATTTTCAAAACCAAACAATTTGTGTAAGTATTTATTATACTTTTGATGATATAAAAATGTTCCTTACTAGTTTTGATAAATTTGAAATACAAGGGAAAAAATAGTTTACCCATCATGTTCATTTAAAACATATGTTTCATATATTCTGAAAAAAAAATTGTAAAGATATATATGAGTTTAGCCAAAGATAATGCTATTTACATGAATTTGAACAATGATAGTACAATTGAAAACATTCTTTATAGAAAGAGTTTGATCAACTACTCCATTAAAAAAATTGTTCAATTGTAAAAAACTAATATGTCCATTATACTAGGGTTTTAGGGATTATTTAAGTTCATAAAGTGCCTTAGTATGTTTATATAAACATTCAAGAAATATCATACTTTCAAAACAGGTGGATGTTCTACAAAAACTTTCTCTAGAATATATCCAATATGAAAACCACACTATACATCCATTTGATAAAGTGTAAAATTTATATGAGTTAAAAAGGTTAGAATTATTTCAAAATAATAAAGTATTACTGATGTTGAAAATGTTTCCTCGTTATCTAAAACTTATTTTTTTATAACCCATAACCATAATCCTTGATTAATTTCTAATAATAATTCCATTTTCATATCATTTATTTCAAAAATACCATTTGACTCTAGTTATAAGAAGATCGTTAAGTATCTCTATAAAAGTAAAAACTTTGTTATGTTCAAATTCATTCAGTTCATATTTTATTTCCATTATGAAATATTCATCACATAATTCCTCATCGGGTGTTTTAGGTTCAAAATGAGATAAGAATGAACAATTTTGACATTTATTTCTTAAGCAACTACATGTTTTGACAGGTTGATCAATATATTCAATGATATTATCAGTGGAATAATTCCTTAAGATTGAATAATTTCTTGAATAAAAATATGTTTTTCTTTAATAACATGTTAAACTTATTTTGAAGGAAAAAATACTAGAAATATAAGTTCTACTGATCTTCTATCTGAATAATTTTCCAGTGTAGATTGAAAATCAGTTTTAGGATTTGAAAGAGAAATTGTTTTAGAAAAATCATATGATGACATATCATTCAGATATTTGATACCAAAAGGTTTAGTTTATACAATTTAAGATGTACTATTTCAACAACAATGTTTTTTCGTTTGTTTAAAACATGATATTAATTACGAGTTGAATAATAGCTAAGAAATACCACCACATTAGATTTTATATTAAATTTATGTAAATGGTATTTTTTATTTATAATGATCTCTTTAAATCCAAAAAATTTAAAGTTAGAATGTTTTTTCTTTCTTCAAGTACACATCTCATAATGATTTTTCTTAATAAAAGGTCGAAGAAAGATTTTATTCATAGTATAGAAATCTTTATTAATATATTCATCACAAAAATGTTTAGAAAGTGTGAATTCACTCAACATGGATCAAGTAATCTCCTAAATAACTCAATTTATTTGTATAAATACACTAATTTTCCAAGAATTTATGGGTGCTGAGAAGTTTTGAGTAATGAATTTTTACTGTACAATGTTTTGAAATCCCAATTTTCAAACTCAACGCCCTAATTACATTGAATTGTAACCACAGGTAGATTTTTCTCATTTTTAATACAAGAAAGAAAAATATTAAAATAAAAAATATGTTTTGATTTATTTTCTATAAAATATACCTTAGTATATCTTGTGTAATCATCAACCAATACATTCACATAGTGTTTTCCTCTCATACTTCAAGTTTTTGTAGATCCACATAAATCCATGTGTACTTACTATGGATATTTATAAGTTAATATTTCATTAATAGATTCAAAACTAGACTTATATTTCTTTCTATATTGACAAGGTCCATAACCATTTGAAGGATTAAATTGAAACTCTGGTAAGACCCTTATAGGTCATTTCTGTAGGACCCCGACGCCCTAAGAGGCAAGGGGTGAATCAGGGTATCAAATTTTTATTTTAAATTATCTGACCTTGTTCCCACATTAGTAGATGTGTTAAACCTGTATGATGGATATGAATAGAAATTAAACAATCACATGTAAAGAGACCACACAATACTTTTACTTGGTTCACCAAAAAGGGCTACCTCTAAAAATAATACACCAAAAGTGTGTTATTCATACCAAAATCCACTAATCTTTACTAGTTTTAGAGTATAATAGTTCAGGCATAGTCATTCTATTCCATACACACTGCCTTTATAATCATTTAAGGATAGCTCACTACGTCCCTCAGAAAACTTCTATCGACTCCCCCTTTCTCACTAACATGGGAGAATTCAAAGGTTTGTATATCCATAAATGTCTCTCAAAATATCCTTAACATTGATAAAATCCCAACAAGTAAAATATCAAAAAGGGTTTCTAAGACACTAAACTTATAATCAACATTAAACTAATAAACCCATGATGCAATATATAAATCTTAAGTTAATATTACATGGATACATAATGCTACCAAAAATAAAGAAATCCTTAGATGTTTCATGATTCTTATAACCAAAATATCATTGGTAAAATACTTATACAACATAATTATTGAATCCAAATACATAAGTACTTGAATAATTCCACTATAATGATTGGAATGGAACTGTTAATTCCTTGTTCTATTCTTAGGTAGGTCATAAAGTTGTATAACTCCCATATTAACCACACATAAGACACTAAAATCCTCATTTTTTTTTCATTCTATGACCTATTTTCTCACACATATAACATCTTAACCACCATTTGAGATATTCCACCAGGTTCTTATTCCCACCTTCCTGACATATAGGAAGGAAAATCTTCTTTCCTCTATGTTCGTTACCACATGGACTTTTAATAAAAGTCCATATTCATCTCATTCAATGTGTTAGGAATTTCACCGAATTTCACATTGTTAATCATATATCACGACATATAATTAGGAATAATCACTATATATTTCTCTCCAATCATCATCCAATTCAGTTGCTCATATTTACTGAATTATCCATCAAATTAAATGTTATCATGATTTCTTCAAGTTCTATAAATTGACTAAAACTAAAAAGCATAGTATGAGAAAAAATATTCATATTGGAAAACCACATAATCATGAAAAATCACTTATATGTTGTATTAATCATGACACCTTCTTTTTAATATAATGAAACCTTATGTTTATACTAGGTCATTCATATTTATCGTTTATTTAAATCCTTTATGATGGTTTGGAAAGTGTTTATTAATTTCTAAAGAATATCCCCTTGGAATCTTAAACTAGGTGTGTAGAAAGGACTGTGGTCATGCATTAGGTGACGACCGAGTCAATATCAATGCACCCTCTATAAATTTATTACTCATTGGTACCTCTGTGCTAAATCCAAATCAAATTGTTGTATCTAGATGGGTATGCAATTTCTAGAAAATCACTTGCCCTATTATTTACCAAAATTCCAGGATATTTTCCAATACTTTGAACTACAACTATACATATCCTTAGAGATATCCATACACATATACTTCAAAATATCACTAGGGATCTCACAAATATTTTCTGTGCTTAGTTCCCAAAGGTTAAGTAAAACCTTCCTATGATACTACCTATAGCGGCCCACACCTCGTCGCTATGTCACATAGTCGAGGGGGCACAAACTCCAAGTAAAGGACCCTCACCCTAATGCGTCGGGGGGGGGGGGGGGGTCCACTCTGTAAGTATTCATAGAGGACCCACTCCCAAGCCGATGGGGGGGGGGGGTTCTACTATAGTGTCACGAGGACCCGAGCCCTATCTAATTGGGGGGTTCCACTCAGTATGTATCCATAGAGGATGTGCACCATGATCCATCAGGGGGTTCCACTCTAGTGTCATGAGGACCCACACCCTATCTGATAGGGGGTTTCACTTGGTAGGCAGAGGACATGCGCCCAAGCTTATTGGGGGGGGGGGGTTCCACTCTATAGGTTGAGGACCCACACCCTAGCGAGACAGGAGGTTCCACTATGGTCATCGAGGATCCACACCCTATCTGAAAGGGGAGTTCCACTCAGAAGGTAGAGGACCCACACCCAAGATGATGGGTGTAAAGACCCGCAAATTTCGAGGAAAATTTTTTCTTAATTTTCTTTGGAGTTTTACAAGAACGCAGTTTCAGACGGCACCTGATTCCGAGGCCCGGTGTGCCCAGAATCTTTTTCCGAAGTTTGGCTCGGGTACGTTCAGTGAACAAACGAGCGGGTTTTTCTAACTTTTAAACCGATGCTCAGAATCGAATTCCGAGGGCACCGATGGAATCGCAGCACCGGTATTTTCTTAGAAACGCCTCTTCCAGAGTTGCGTTTTCTCGGGTGTGGTTTTTAATTTTTGGGCTTTAAGTTAAGAAATAAAATAAAGTGTGCGACAACTTTATTTTTATTTCACTTAAAGCCACTTAAAATCCACTTAAAGACACTTAAACTAAGTTGAAGCGGATAGGGTGCAATCCAAAATATCCTACCCTCTTGGTAGGATATTTGTGAGGTGGGGCCCACACGAGCCCCGCCGTTTCTTTTCCGCTAAGTAACGCACCCGCGAAAACCCCCATTAAATAAAAGTCAACTGGGGAGTTTTCTTAAACAATTAAATGCTCCTATTAATTGGGCGGTTTATTCGTTGAATTAATTCTATGAATTAATGGGTCGTTACTTAACTTATCTCTTTTCGTTTGTTGGCATGTTAATAAAATAATACCAACATTTTTCTTCTTGTGTGTTGCTCGTTGAGAGGATTTGACAGAACCTTAAGTCCTTCATCCTCCTTCGCGAAGAACGCGAAGAATGCGAAGAACGTGAAGAACGCCAGCCTTCGATGAAAGGTGAAGAAGAACGCCGAACCCTCAGAGTTCAACGACGCGACGCCGTGTTCCGCGACGCCGACGATTCTTCTTCCGCAACGTTCTTCTGC
Organism: Viscum album; assembly: GCA_963277665.1. NCBI lineage: Eukaryota > Viridiplantae > Streptophyta > Magnoliopsida > Santalales > Viscaceae > Viscum > Viscum album. Next base: position 1,133,131,792 of record OY728156.1, read on the forward strand.
GACGTTCCTTCATCTGCGACAAATCTTCGATCATCCGTTGAGGTGAGAGATTGTAGACCTTTTAATTCTTTGTGGTTTATAACAACAACATGGATTTAATTCGTGTAAATTAAATCCGTATGTTTTCTTTACCCCTCAGAGATCATCGACGCGACGCCCTTCCGCGACGACGCGACGCCTTTCCACGACGTGACGATCACCTCCTACCGCGACGGTCAATTCCGCGAAAAATGCACGCTCGACGACTACGGCGAGGTAGGGGTTTTATTTGAGAACAATTTTTATTCCCATGGTTGTTTCTTTTAAAAAAAGAATCCGGATCAAAGGTTCAATTTTAATTTTATTAAAATTGTGCCTTGCTTGTTATTCATGTGTTGAATATATATTTTTTTTCTCGATTGTTATCACCTAACGCGAAGGGTGCGGACGAAACAAACACAGCCCGAAAACCCTCCGCGGTTTTCCGTTGATGCGCGAATTGGCGGACGATGACGAACGGGGCCGCAATGGCGATTTGAGGGCCAGACAGTGAAGTATGGGACCCGAGAGGAGGTACGGCGTAGATGGAAGTGGATTCGGACCACCGGAGCAACTCCGGTGGCCCGCGGAATCCACCGGCGGCGCCCCGGCGCGCCGCCGGACGGAGCCGCCGCATCTGAAGCCGCGAAAAAGCCGCGTCAGCTGACCCAGCGCGGCCCCACGCGGGGCCGCGACACTTCTTTCCGCGGGGACAGCACCCCGCGGTTCCTCCGCTCAGGCGTCTCGGCCGAGCCGAGCCGGGCCGACCCGCCGGGCCGGGTCACGCCCAGGCCAGGCCGGGTCGCGCCAAACCAGGTCGGACCCAGACCCGTGTTGGGTCGACCCGGTTCGGGCCGACCCAGGGGGGGTTGGGCCGGGTCGGTCCGGGCCCAGACCCTCGTTTCCGGGCCTTTTCGGTCTTTTGCTCATAACTTGAGCTACGGGCCTCCGAACGACGCGCTGTCAGTGGTGATGCGATCCTTGGATCGAGACGGTCATTTCGGTATATCACACTCAAAGTTTCGGAATACTTTGGGTTCGACCGGGTTGGTTCGTACGCGAAACCAACCGGGCCCCCGGAGCGAAAACGCTCATATCTTGAGCTTCAGACGTCCGATTGAAGTGCCGTCGACTTTGTTGTTTTCCCCTAAGTGAGACGGATCTTTTGGAATACTCCGCCCGAGGTTTGGACGCAGGTGGAGTACGGTCGAGTTGGTTTTGCCTTAAAAACCAACCGGGCCCCTAGGACGAAAAAACCAATAATTAACTCTCAGACCGGGCGTCCGATTGATGCGCCGTCTGCGACGTTGAGTTCCTGTTGACGATACGGAACTTTTGGATACATCAACTCTGGACTATGTGTCAGTTGATGTATCAGCCTCTCGGCTCGTGGAGCGGACCCTCCCGGACGAGCTTGCTGTGTGCGAGAAACCCTAGAGCTGGCTGCGACTACTACTGTGACGACAGCGACTGTACAGAGATCCTCAGTGGATTCGACGGCGACGACTACAACACTCAGCGATCCTTTGTGGGTCAGTGCTACCGATCCTGTGTGGGTCCGATCCTGTGTGGGTCAGTGCTCAGCGGTCCTGTGTGGGCCAGCACCTACAGGTCCTGTGTGGGCCCGATCCTGTGTGGGTCTTGCGGGGGTTAGTTACCTATCGATCCTTTGTGGGTCAGATCCTTTGTGGGTCATTGCGGGGGTTAGTACCTATCGATCATTTGTGGGTCCGACGACTTAGATGGATCAGTGATCATCTCTATCGTCATTCGAAGAAGTATACCTGTGTGAGCTGAAACCCTATTTTTCTTTCCTTTGTGGATTGTGTTGTGCTATCCTGTGTGGATTTACGTTTTTCTTTCCTTTTTGGATTGTGTTATGCTATCCTGTGTGGATTTACATTTTGCTTTTCTGTGTGGAATGGGTTGTACTTGAGCTCGGATGTTGGAGCCGAGCGAGAATTGATGACTTAGGTATATGTATGGGCATATACCTAAGCCATGTCGGATGTTACTTCGTGATTGTATCTTTCCTTTGTGGTTTATCCTTTGTGGATTTTGGGAGACCTTCGGGGGTATCGGGGTCCCTACTGAGTATCTTATACTCACCCCTGCACGGGCTATGCCCGCACTACGTTGTGTTGGTTGCAGACGACGGACAACACTGATCGTGGTGGAAGCTTGCGGAGCAGGACGGTACCTGGAGGTGGACCACTGGGCGGGGTGTACTCAGAGCGGACGGCTGGACCGAGGAGCTGTGGAGGCTATCTGTACTCACCCTTCAGGTGGGACTTCCAGAGGACAGCTCGACGCTGCGACTTTTACTTTCAGTTGCTGTTTTTCCCCTTTTAGTTGTACATTACAGTTGGGCTTGTATTTCCGGCCCCCTTTACTTTTCCGCACTTACTGTTGTACCCGTTTTTACTTAGTGTTTACTTCTTCCGCTTGCTTACTCTGTGGTGCTTGTTTACTTTACAAAGGCAATGCCTTCCCTTTTTACCGGGATTTACGCCTTGGTGCTAGTCGCCAGCCCCTGGCCTATGGAAGGCGGGCTTGGGGTAGTCACGGCACGGGACCCGAGGACGGGTCGTGACAAATTGGTATCAGAGGAGTTCGGTTCTACCGAAGAGTCTGATCTTTCTTTTATGTGAAGCAATAGTGTTAAGCGTATTGAGTGTGGTTATCAGTCCAGGGAGCCCAGTGTTGGTGCGGCGGCCGACGTATCCGTACACCAGGACCCTGACTTCTAATTTCCGACTTAATGCACGAAAACATTTATTGCATGTGTGTTTCAAGTTTTCTTTGTGATTACTTGTGTCAGCTCACCAGGTATACTGTTCTGACCATGGAGCACCTGTTTCCCTTTCAGGATGGCCCCACGACGGCAGCTAGCTAGGGTTATGAGAGTTGTACGTGACGACAACCCGCCGAGTGACGAGGCCTCGGTACAGGGCCCTTTGACAAAAGAGGCACCGGCGGTACCTCTACCCACCGAGCCACCGATGCTTCCAGCACTAGCCGCTGACGATGCATGTCGCCTCAGTGCACTGCATAAGTTCCAACGCCAGCGACCGCCCAGGTTCCGCGGGGAGACGGACCCCCAGGCAACCGAGGACTGGCTGGAGGTAGTGGTATGAGTTTTCAGGCTAGTGAGGACACCAGAAGACCTCATGGTGATCCTCGCAGCGAGCCTACTGCACGCAGCAACATGACGATGGTGGAGCTTGATGCTCCAGGTGCACGATGAGGCATCTCTTCTCTGGACGGACTTTGAGAGCCTCTTCCGCTCGGAGTTCGTCCCAGCCACCCTCCGTGCGGTGCGCATCCAGGAGCTTCTTCAGCTGCGACAGGGCATCATGACGGTCGCCCAATACTCGGCGAGATTTACCGATCTCTCGCTCTACTCGACCGACATGGTACGGGACCCATTCTTCCGGGCTTGGACCTTTGAGCAGGGATTGAGACATGAGATCCGGGCATCGCTAATCTCCCTCAGCATTTCGAATCAGGTAGGAGTACTGGAGCGAGCTCTTTTGATCGAGAGCTTCCTTGCTGAGCCTTCATCAGCAGCGAGACCTACCGTAGGGCGCCAGGTAGCAGAGTCTTCCGCAGCAGGCAGCCGACGGATGACTCAGGGGTCCAGGCAGACCAGTCCCTCACGTAGGCGGCCTCAGGACACTGGCTCAGCAGTGCGGGGCATACAACGCGGAGCCAGTCTTTCAAGAGGCAGGCAGTGCTACACATGCGGCGGACAGGGTTACATGGCTCGTGACTGCCCGGCCCACCGTGCCGAGGAGTAGCAGACGGTCGAGGGGCCACCCAGACAGAGGCAGAGGGTCGACCGTGGCGGTCTGCAGGGAGGAGGCGGACGAGGCAGTGGAGCTGGCCGAGCAGCATGTGGTGGGCGACGCTTTGAGGCTCTACCACCACCACCACCACCAGGAGGTCCACCCCGACCACAGGGAGCTGGCGGGCAGAGATAGGCACATCTCCAGGCAGCGGAGGCCTACGACCACGGCGCGCCCGAGATGATTCAAGGTACGATCTGTGTCTATTCCACCCTTGCTGCAGTTCTTATAGACACAGGAGCAAGTCACTCTTTCATAGCCGCTGCCCTTTTTCGGAGCTCGGAGATTCCGACAGAGCCGTTGGCTCGATCCTTACGGCTAGAGACTCCTACGGAAGCAGACTCGACGATTACGCACTGGTGCCGGCAGTGTGAGCTTACTTTAGGAGGCGAGAGCTTCGGCTGGAATCTTCTTGTAGCGGCGTCGAGGCCTTACGACGTCATCTTGGGCATGGATTGGTTATCTACAGTCCATGCACATATTGACTGTATTAGGCGCAAGGTGCGATGTGTACGCACCGACGGGAGCAGGTTCACCTTCACCGGCGAGAAGGGAGCCTTTGCAGCACAGGATGTACTTCCGCAGAGGAGAGGAAAACCCATCACTCATCAGTTGGCTAGCCTCATCCTAGGAGAAGTTGACGTGCAGAGTCCTAGTTTTCCTACAGTGGTGGATCAGTACGCAGACGTCTTTCCCGACGACGTTCCAGGGCTACCTCCTCACAGAGAGGTAGACTTTCATATTGACCAGTACCCCGGGACAGCCCTGATATTGACTCCAGCATATCGGATGGCCCCCGCTAAGCTTCGAGAGCTACGGGTACAGTTGGAGGACTTGCAGGGAAAGGGATTCATCCGACCCAGTGTTTCACCCTGGGCTTCCTCGATATTGTTCGCCAAGAAGGTGGACGGGAGCTTGCGACTGTGTGTCGACTATCGTTGCCTGAACCAAGTGAAAGTGAGGAACAAGTATCCACTACCGAGGATTGATGACCTCTTCGATCAGCTCAAAGGGGCACGGTGGTTCTCAAAGATAGACCTCAGGTCAGGCTATCACCAGCTCAGAGTTTGAGACGAGGACGTGCAGAAGACGACCTTCAGATGTCGGTATGGCCACTATGAGTTTTTGGTTATGCCATTCGGCGTAACCAATGATCCAGCAGTGTTCATGGGCCTCATGAATAGGATCTTTCAGCCATACCTCGATCGATTTGTCGTAGTCTTCATCGACGACATTTTGATTTACTCGACGACTGAGGAGGAGCACGCCTACCACTTACGGGTTGTGCTAGACACACTCCGAGAGCACTAGCTTTATGGTAAGCTATCGAAGTGCCAGTTCTGGATACGTGAGTTTCACTTCTTGGGACACGTCATCTCTAAGGCGGGATTTGTGGTGGATCCCACGAAGATCGAGGCAGTGCTAGCTTGGGAGCCACCCAAGAGCGTAACGGAGGTGCGGAGTTTCTTGGGACTAGCTGGATACTATCGGAGATTTTTACCAGACTTCTCCAGAGTTGCGGCACCACTCTCAGCTTTGACGAAGAAGGGGAAACCCTTTGTGTGGTCAGACAGATGTCAGCAGAGCTTCTAGGAGCTGAGACATAGATTGACCAGCGCACCTATCTTGAGGTTTCCTGAGGAGGGAGTAGGGTACATAGTCTACTGCGATGCATTAGGGACCGGACTCGGATGTGTCCTGATGCAGGAACGGGCAGTGATCTCCTATGGATCACGTCCGTTGAGGCTGCATGAGCAGAACTACGCTACCCATGACCTGGAGTTAGCAGTAGTGGTCTTTGCTCTGAAGACATGGCGGCATTATCTGATGGGAGAGTGCTTTACAGTCTTTTCTGACCATCAGAGTCTCAGGTACATCTTCTCGCAGAAAGACCTGAACCTGAGACAGCGGTGATGACTCGAGTTCCTCCAGGACTGTGACTTTGAGATAGTCTATACTCCTGGGAAGGGGAGCGTGGTAGCCGATGCTCTCAGCAGGAGGACAGGCATTCAGCTACTTGAGGAGGCGACAGAGCAGCTAGCCGCTTTGCAGATATCCTTCGTGGATAGAGATGGAGCAGCCTTCCTTCAGTCTCTCACAGTCACTCCTCCACTACTGCAGCGGGTCAGAGAGGCACAGCGTGGGGACGCCGACTGTGAGACGCGGCGTGCGCAGTTATCCTCAGGACAGACACCTGATGGCTTCTCCTTTGGAGCAGTGCACGAAATCCTTTTCAGAGGACGTACCTTGGTACCAGTAGCTTTACGGGAGGAAGTGCTGAGAGAGTTTAACACTTCTCCTTTGGCGGTACATCCTAGAGTGGAAAAGATGTACCAGGATCTCAAACGACAGCACTGGTGGCCAGGCATGAAGAAGGTTGTGGCAGAGTTCGTTTCACGATGCCTCACCTGCCAGCAGGTGAAGGCAGAGCATCAGGTACCAGCATGCTTGGTACATCCCTTGGAGGTCCCGGAGTGGAAGTGGGACAAGATATCTATGGACTTCGTGACTGGACTTCCACGCACTTCCAGAGGTCACGACTCCATTTGGGTGGTTGTCGACCGACTCACCAAGTCGGCTCACTTCTTACCCATCAGAGAGCAGGGCTCAGTGGAGAGATTGGGGCATCTCTACGTTCAGGAGATTGTACGGCTTCACGGTGTGCCATCATCCATCGTCTCTGATCGAGATGCTCGCTTCACTTCCCGACTTTGGAAGGGGTTGCAGGAGGCGTTCGGGATGAAGCTACGTCTGAGCACCGCCTTTCACCCTCAGACGGATGGTCAGACGGACAGGACCATTCAGACTCTTGAGGACATGCTCCGCGCATGTGTCCTCGACTTTGGTCGCAGGTGGGAGGACCACCTACCCTTGGTGGAGTTCGCGTACAATAATAGCTACCACTCCACCATCGGGATGGAACCATACGAGGTGTTGTACGACACAACTTGCAGATCTCCTTTGTGCTGGACAGACCCTGGGGAGTCAGCACTTGTGGGACCAGAGATGGTCCGGGCCACGACAGAGAAGGTCCAAGTCATCCAGGAGAGGATGAGGGCAGCTCAGAGCCGGCAGAAGTCTTATGCTGACAGGAGGCGGAGACCACTAGAGTTCGAGGATGGCGACCACGTCTTCTTGCGTGTCTCACCTCGACGTGGATTACGAAGATTTGGCCAAGGCGCCAAGTTGTCTCCACGCTTCATCGGACCATTCCAGGTCCTCAGTAGGATTGGTGAGGTGGCTTATCGCCTGGCTCTACCACCTCAGTTGCACCAGGTGAACGACGTCTTCTACGTATCTCAGCTGAGGAGATACGTGCACGACCCGACGCACATCATTGACCATGGGGAGCTAGACGTTGATGATGGGGCGACTTTTGTGGAGGTCCCGATGGAGATCGAGGATCGACAGGAGCGGGTCCTATGTGGATGATCGATTCCTCTAGTGCGCATCAGATGGAAACACGAGAACCTCCAGGAGAGCACTTGGGAGCGGGAGGCTCAGATGCGTGCTCAGTACCCACATTTGTTTCCCTAGCTTATGATGTATCTTTACGGGGACGTAAAGCCCTGAGGTGGGAGTGATGTAAAGACCCGTAAATTTTGAGGATTTTTTTTTCTTAATTTTCTTTGGAGTTTTACAAGAACACAGTTTCAGACGACACCTGATTTCGAGGCCTGGTGTGCCCGGAATCTTTTTCCGAAGTTTGGCTCGGGTACGTTCAGTGAACGAACGAGCGGGTTTTTATAACATTTAAACCGATGCTTGGAATCGAATTCTGAGGGCACTGATGGAATCGCAGCGCCGGTATTTGCTTAGAAACGCCTCTTCCGGAGTTGCGTTTTCTCGGGTGTGGTTTTTAATTTTTGGGCTTTAAGTTAAGAAATACAATAAAGTGTGCGACAACTTTATTTTTATTTCACTTAAAGCCACTTAAAAGCCACTTAAAGCCACTTAAACTAAGTTGAAGCGGATAGGGTGCAATCCAAAATATCCTACCCTCTTGGTAGGATATTTGTGAGGTGGGGCCCGCACGATCCCCGCCGTTTCTTTTCCGCTAAGTAACGCACCTGCGAAAACCCCCATTAAATAAAAGTCAACTGAGGCATTTTCTTAAACAAATAAACACTTCTATTAATTGAGCGGTTTATTCGTTGAATTAATTCTATGAATTAATGGGTCGTTACTTAACTTATTTCTTTTCGTTTGTTGGCATGTTAATAAAATAAGACCAACATTTTTCTTCTTGTGTGTTGCTCATTGAGAGGATTTGACAGAACCTTAAGTTTTTCATCCTCCTTCGCGAAGAACGCGAAGAATGCGAAGAACGTCGACCTTCGACGAAAGGCGACGAAGAACACCAAACCCTCGGAGTTCGACGACGCGACGCCGTGTTTCGCGACGCCGACGATTCTTCTTCCGCGACGTTCTTCTGCGACGTTCCTTCATCCGCGACAAATCTTCCATCATCCGTTGAGGTGAGAGATTGCAGATCTTTTAATTCTTTGTGGTTTATAACAACAACATGGATTTAATTCGTGTAAATTAAATCCGTATGTATTCTTTACCCCTCGGAGATCGTCGACACGACGCCCTTCCGCGACGACGCGACGCCCTTCCGCGACGTGACGATCACCTCCTACCGCGACGGTCAATTCCGTGAAGAACGCACGCTCGACGACTACGGCTAGGTAGGGGTTTTATTTGAGAACAATATTTATTCCCATGGTTGTTTCTTTTAAAACAAGAATCTGGATCAAAGGTTCAATTTTAATTTTATTAAAATTGTGCCTTTCTTGTTATTCATGTGTTGAATATTTTTTTTTCTCGATTGTTATCACCTAACGCGGAGGGTGCGGGCCAAACAAACATGGCCCAACAACCCTCCGCAGTTTTCCGTTGATGCGCGGATTGGCGGACGATGACGAATGGGGCCGCAATGGAGATTTGAGGGCCAGGCAGTGAAGTATGGGACCCGGGAGGAGCTACGACGCAGACAAAAGTGGATTCGGACCACCGGAGCAACTCCGGTGGCCCGCGGAATCCACCGGCGGTGTCGGCGGCCGGAGGCGGCGGCGCCCCGGTGCGCCGCCGGACAGAGCCGCCGCATCTGAAGCCGCGACAAAGCCGCGTCCGCTGACCCATCGCGGCCCCACGCGGGGCCGCGCCACTTCTTTCCGCGGGGACAGCGCCCCGCGGTTCCTCCGCTTGGCCGGCTCGGTCGAGCCGAGCCGGGCCGACCCGCCGGGTCGGGTCGCGCCAAACCAGGTCGGACCCGGACCCGGGTCGGGTCGACCCGGTTCGGGCCGACCCAGGGGGGTTGGTCCAGGTCGGTCCGGGCCCAGACCCTCGTTTCCGGTCCTTTTCGGTCTTTTGCTCATAACTTGAGCTATGGGCCTCCGAACGACGCGCCGTCAGCGGATATGCAATCCTTGGATCGAGACGGTCGTTTCGGTATATCACAATCAAAGTTTCGGAATACTTTGGGTTCGGCCGGGTTGGTTCGTACACGAAACCAACCGGGCCCCCGGAGTGGAAACGCTCATATCTTGAGCTTCGGACGTCCGATTGACGTGCCGTCGACTTTGTTGTTTTCCCCTAAGTGAGAAAGATCTTTTGGCATACTCCGCCCGAGGTTTGGACGCAGGTGGAGTACGGTCGAGTTGGTTTTGCCTTAAAAACCAACCGAGCCCCTAGGACGAAAAAGCCAATAATTAACTCTCAGACCGGGCGTTCGATTGACGCGCCATCTGCAACGTTGAGTTCCTGTTGACGATACGGAACTTTTGGATAAATCAACTCTGGACTATGTGTCAGTTGATGTATCAGCCTCTCGGCTCGTGGAGCGGACCCTCCCAGACGAGCTTGCTGTGTGCGGGAACCCTAGAGCTGGCTGCGACTGCTACTATGACGACGATGACTGTACAGAGATCCTCAGTGGATTTGACGGCGACGACTACATCACTCAGCGATCCTTTGTGGGTCAGTGCTACCGAATCTATGTGGGTCCGATCCTGTGTGGGTCAGCGCTCAGCGGTCCTGTGTGGGCCAGCGCCTACAGGTCCTGTGTGGGCCCGATCCTGTGTGGGTCTTGCGGGGGTTAGTTACCTATCGATCCTTTGTGGGTCAGATCCTTTGTGAGTCATTGCGGGGGTTAGTACCTATCAATCCTTTGTGGGTCCGACGACTTAGATGGATCAGTGATCATCTCTATCGTCATTCGAAGAAGTATACCTGTGTGAGATGAAACCCTGTTTTGCTTTCCTTTGTGGATTGTGTTGTGCTATCCTGTGTGGATTTACGTTTTGCTTTCCTTTGTGGATTGTGTTGTGCTATCCTGTGTGGATTTACGGTTTGATTTCCTGTGTGGACTGGGTTGTACTTGAGCTCAGATGTTGGAGCCGAGCGAGAATTGATGACTTAGGTATATGTATGGGCATATACCTAAGCCGTGTCGGATGTTACTTCATGATTGTATCTTTCCTTTGTGGTTTATCCTTTGTTGATTTTGGGAGACCTTCGGGGATCTCGGGGTCCCTACTAAGTAGCTTATACTCACCCTTGCACGGGCTATGCCCGCACTACGTTGTGTTGGTTGCAGACGACGGATAGTGCTGATCGTGGTGGAAGCTTGCGGAGCAGGACGATACCTGGAGGTGGACCACTGGGCGGGGTGTACTCGGAGCGGACGGCTGGACCGAGGAGCTGTGGAGGCTATCTGTACTCACCCTTCAGGTGGGACTTCCAGAGGACAGCTCGACGCTGCGACTTTTACTTTCAGTTGCTGTTTTTCCCCTTTTAGTTGTACATTACAGTTGGGCTTGTATTTCCGGCCCCCTTTACTTTTCCGCACTTACTGTTGTACCCGTTTTTACTTAGTGTTTACTTCTTCCGCTTGCTTACTCTGTGGTGCTTGTTTACTTTACAAAGGCAATGCCTTCCCTTTTTACTGGGATTTACGCCTTGGTGCTAGTCGCCATCCCCTGGCCTATGGAAGGCGGGCTTGGGGTAGTCACGGCACGAGCCCCGAGGACGGGTCGTGAAAATGGGGGGTTCCACTTTAGTGTATTTGGTGATCCTCAACCCGATCACTGCCATTGTTGAGCATCTCCAAAATAAGTTTCCTGCTTGGAACATTTCACATTGTATCCATAAGCTACATCACAGGGAACCATCATGTTCTATATGAAAAAACACTCTAGAAAGGATACTCGTGAGCCAAAATACAAATTCAAATGAAGAAGATACAAAAGATTGAAGTTTCTTTAAAAGTATCCATGGGGTACATGGCATGTGAGAGGACCCACATAACGTGTGGTCCCACCCCATCACCTGGACACATCCCTAGAGGTAAACATCTTGAAAACTATGTATGGATACATATCATGTGGGGAACTAAATGATGTGACCATGCCACTTAGGGTTCCACCCATGGGCTTGGTTGTGTTTGTGTATCCATCCCGTGTCCGTGTAATCAAATCGTGTCCATGTACTTTGGTACACAACATGCCTGGTTGTGCCCATGACCATGTACCCTCAAAGTACATGTCGAATCCCCCAACATGAGGTCACATGGTGTGCGGGGGTCCCATATGGGGTGTTATAATTATAATCCACTAAAACCCTAGCTGCTGTAGCCAAGGCTCGACACATCGTGTGTTCTTTAAACTACACGGCGTGTAGTCAGAATTTTTCCAAAAAAATATATATGTTCTTCATTTTCCAGATCTGGATTCATCCCTTTGAATTCAGACTCATCTACTCCTGAAAATAGTGGATGTGGCCATTGTTCATCATTTACAGTCATTCAGTGACCGGAAATATGGTTCTATTGACCTGTGAGGGTTTCGACGCTCAACTCATATGCCTCGAGTTCTTTTTCCATTCACAATTTGGCTGATGATCGTTAAAATGATCTCCCATAACCCACAAACAATCGAGATCTATCCTCGATTCATCAATCCATCCCTTTAATGCGGATTCTTCGTGATTCTAGGGGTTTGATTAGGCCTGGTACCACCCGACAATGTAGAACTGGGGCCATGGGGTCCAATTGGTGAAGAACACAAATAATCAAGGGAGAAAATAACCACAAAAATGATTTAATCAATCGTTAGCCAAGCGTTCTTTTCCAATTCTCAAGAATGGGGATATCCAAGTTAGTAAACAAGAACAACCAATTTAATTCCAATAGGTGGGTGCATGTAAAAGCCACAATTGGAGCAAGTCAAATGAGGTGATTGATCTGCTCAATTAATTTAATAAAAAAGGGAATAAAAAAAATTGATGAGTCCTATCAAGATATTTGGACCATTCATCACCAAAGAACACGCTCACCAATTATTGAAATAATTCATTCCATTAGTTGCACTCCGATCTGCTTCGATCCAGAGTTACATCACCATCTAAGGTGATTCTCCAATGGGAGGATGAAGTAGAAGCTCTAGAATCCTCCCAGGGTCAATGTGGTTAACCCTAGGAAAATCTCCACAATGATACATTTAAAGGAAACAGAATTAGGTTATTAAATTAAATTAATTAATTAAACATTTAATTAATTCACTGAACATACCACCAATGGGTTAGATATCTGAACACCCTGTGCCGACTTACTTTAGGTCACACCTAGGTGTGACCATTAGTTGCACTCCGATCTACTTCGATCCAGAGTTACATCACCATCTAAGGTGATTCTCCAATGGGAGGATGAAGTAGAAGCTCTATAATCCTCCCAGGGTCAATGTGGTTAACCCTAGGAAAATATCCACAATGATACATTTAAAGGAAATCGAATTAGGTTATTAAATTAAATTAATTAATTAAACATTTAATTAATTCACTGAACATACCACCAATGGGTTAGATATCTGAACACCCTGTGCCGACTTACTTTAGGTCACACCTAGGGTAAACAATGTGTTCCAGACTCAACCATGGTCTTGGATTTCTGATCTAAGATTCTATTTAAGATTTATCCCATTTTCCTTAAGAAAATACATATGTGTAATATAAAATAAATTTAATATTTTTATAAAATTAATTTCAGTCACATCGGGCCTCATAATCGCATGCCATCTCAGTTCATAGATCTGTAAATATGTATAGAAATATTTTAAAGTATTACAAGGAAAAAATAGGTCTCTACATCATTCCCTCCAAGATTTTCATCCCCAAAAAGAAAAACTAAAAAAAACTTGGGATACTGAGCCCACATCTGGCTCTCCCGCTCCTAGGAGCTCTCATAACATTCTTGTGCTGCCACAATATGTAGACTAAGGGGATGGTCCATTCACATAGGGTTCTCTCCTGTCGATCCTCAATCGCCACTAGGTTCTCTGAAAAGGTGGCTCCATCCTCAATATATAGATCACCCCAGTTGATAATGTGCATAGGGTCAAATACACATCTCCTTATCTACTACACATGGAAGATGTTGTGCACCCGCTATAGGTGCGGGGGTAGGGTGAGGTGGTAAGCAACCTCGCCAACCCTATACACGATCTCAAATGGCTCGATGAACCTTAGGGATAACTTACCTCCCCAGAAAAACCTCTTCAATCCTCTTTGTGGGAAGAATCTCAAGAAAACATGGTCTCCCTAATCGAACTCCAATGGCCTATGATGATGATCTGTGTAATATTTATACCTACTCTGGGCTGTCCTCATCCACTCATGGATAACCTGGACCTTCTCCATTGTCACCTGTACCAACTCCAGATCTATAAGAGATGTCTTTCCAATCTCTTTACAACACAAGGGTGACCTAAAAGGTCTCCCTTACAAGACATCAAAGGGTTCCATGCTGATAGTAGAGTGGTGTTTATTGTTGTACGTAACTCTACAAAAGGAAACTGATCCTCCCATCTCTGTTCAAAGTCTAACATGTAAGTCCTTAGCATATCCTCCAACACTTGGATAGTGCGCTTGGTCTTCCTATCTATTTGGGAGTGAAAGCCTGTACACATCCTCATCTGGGTCCTGAATGAATCCTTTAGGCCTCTCCAAAATCACGATGTAAACTACATGTCATGATCAAATATAATCCTTGAGGGAAACCCATAGAGGTGAACGATCTCCTATACATACAACTGCTCCAAACTCTCCACCGAACTATGCTCCCTAATCATAAGTAAGTGTGCCAAATTTATGATTCGGTAAACTATCACCCATATGGAATCATTTCCCTTAATTGTGAAGAGAATCCTTATCAAAATTTCCATGTATATGACATCCAAATACCACTCCAGGATCTCAAGGGTTCACAAAAAGCTTGTCAGAACTTGGTGCTCAGCCTTCACCTGTTGATCGGTGAGGCACTGAGAGCAAACTCAGCTATGCCACGTCTCATTCCAGACCACCAAAACCATCGCTGAAGGTCTCTATACATATTCTTCACACTAGTATGTACATCGAGGGTAGATGTGTGGAAATATTATATCACCTCCTCTCGCATTGTGTTTGAGAAATCCATCCATCTCTAGAAAAGGATGATGTGATTCCATCCTTCAGAATATCCATATGGTGAGTCTCTTGCAGATATCTAGCCACGTAAGACCTGACAGTCAATGTATCCTAGATGGGAATCTCTCACACACTCGAGAGGCAGAGTAGTCAACACCATCGAATACAGAAAAGTTGTACCCTTATGCTCCACCAAGGTCAGCTACAAAGAAGACAACTACTCAAAGGCCTCCTACACTAAGAAATCTAAGGGCTTCCTACTAAGGGAATCTACTAGTATGTTTCCCTTCCTTAGAGTATATACTATCTTGAAGTCATAGTCTTGTAGGAACTCCAACCAGCACCACTATCTTGGGTTTAAGTCTCTCTATGTGAAGGTGTACCTGAGGTTATGATGGTTTGAGTAAACCAAAAAGCACTCTCCCAAAAGATAGTCCCTCCACATCCTTAGGGTGAAGACTACCACTTATAGCTCTAGGAAATGATTTGTGTAGTTCTTCTCATGGGGTCTCAACTGCCTCGACCTGTATGTGATAATTTCCTACCACTGCATCAACACACAACCGAGCCTAGATTACGAGGAATTGCAATACACTGCATACTCCCAAGCCCTCCTATGGTAGTATCAACATAGGATCACTTTTCAACCTCTACCTCAACGCCTCAAAGGCCCTCTGGCACTACTTAGTCTAGGAAAAAGACTACCCTTTCCATATTAGGGTGGTCAAAGGGGCTATAATCCTAGAGAAGTATTCTACAAACCTCCTATAGCACCCCTCCAAACTAAGAAAAATCTGCACCTCTGACACACTCTTGGGTGGATCCCAAGAAAGCACTGCATCAATATTTTCTAGGTCTATAACTAAACCATGCTCAGAAATGACATGTCTCAGAAAGTGAACCTCAAGAATGCAGAACTGACACTTCGAGAGCTTACCATAAAGTTGGTGCTCCCAAAAAAAATCTTGAAGAAACCTCAATTGATCTACATGTTCCTAATTTGATTCAGAGTAGATGATTATGTCGTCGATGAAGAAAACCAAAAATCGGTCCAAGTACGGTTGGAAGACCTGGTTCATCAAATACATAAACACAGTGGGGGAATTCATCACACGAAAGGGAATCAACAGAAACTCATAGTTTTTGCAGAAACATCAGAATGCTGGTTTTGGAATATCAGCCTTGCGAACACTCAAATGGTGATAGTCGGACCTAAGATCGATCTTTAAGAACCATCTCACACCTCACAACTGGTCAAAGAGGTTGTCAATCCTCGGTAATGAATACTTGTTCTTTATCGTGTCTTGGTTTAGGCGATGATAATACATGCAAACCTATAAGATCCCTTCCACTTTTTTCATGAACAATACTGGAGCTACATAGGGGGACACATTAGGCCTGATAAAACCTTTATCTTAAAGGTCCTACAACTACAACCACAACTCCTGAAGCTCGGTAGGGTCCATTTAATATGCTAAAAAAGATATCAGAGCGGTCCTGGGATGAAAGTAAATTCACAACTCCATCTCCCACCTTAGAGGTATTATGAGAACATCCATAGGAAAGACGTTCATAAAATCTTCCAAAAATGAAGAAATTTAGATGCCTGAAGAGCCTGATACACCAGGGGATATACTCTCCAACTGATGGGTGATGGGTTTCATCCTCCTACTCACAGAACCCATTCGTCCTTCCATGAGATCTCTCTTTCCCATAAAGGTGAATATTGTCCCATCAGTGTGAAGGCATCTGACTTGTCTATGGTGATAATAAATCTGGGCTTGAACCATAGAAAACCAATCCATACCCAAGATGATGTCATATGGTTCCATCGTGATGATCAAAAGGCCCCATGTGAACCTCTCTCCACCAAGCGATAACTCGCACTATCGGAAAATAAAAGATATAGAAGAAGCATTCCCTGTAGAAACCTCAAGACAAAGCTGTTGAGCTAATGCCTTAACTTGGAGCTCTAGATATCACACCAGGAGTATATATATATGAAGGAATGATTGGAACCTATTTTTACTAATACTAAATCAATATTAGAATAAAAATATATCATACCTATAATCATATTGTGCACCACGAGGCCATAATCCTCTAGATCCTTTAGCTATATGCAGCCCCAGATGCCAGCTCCCTGAGCTCGACACGGGCTGCATGGAAGTGGTGGTGGAAGGATCTCATAGCATCTCCCACAAACCATAGCTTATCCTTCCCCTTTTCTAGCTCTTCCTCCTTGAGGTCCACCCTTCCCTTTCCTTGGAGATCCTTGATTACAGCGCCGCCTCTACTGTGGTGGTCCATCAACCATCTTCTTGAGCTCCTCAATACGTCAGGTCGGGTAATCACATGCCATGTGACAATTCCCATCACAAAAATAGCACGATCCCTCTCTAGGATGCACTGTTCCTCTATGTTGTCCTTGTGCCACATGACCACATGCTTAAGGCTGATCATGGGGAGGTCTCCAGAACCAAGATCCTATCAACTGGCACCTACTAGATGCTACAGATGACTTAGCCCTGTAATGTACACTTCCAGCTCCAACTGCCTAGCATTCCTATAAAAGGAAGCTCTATATCACTAGTTCCCTCTCCAACACCCAGACACAGGTAGGGATGCACAAGGGTACTACATTGAATCGTATTTCTCTACGGTGTCCCTGCTCAAATTTCCATGCTCAAAAATAGCCACAATAGATTATGTAAAAGGAGTAATGGGTAAGGTTTGTGAACCTCACTGTGTACTTAGAAATCATCATCCCTACCTTCTTTATATCCAAAATCTTCTGAATCTAAACCAATCACAATAAGGTGGGGTAATACTCCTCATGGAACAACTGCTGGAAGTCAGTCCACGGGAGTGTCAACTCATTATGTATCTAGGTAATGAGACTCCACCAGCACCCAATTGATCTGTGGAAAAGGCTAGATTCCAGTGCAACCACCTGATCCATTGGTGTTCGAGTGAGCCTGAAGATACAAACCACTAACTCAACCAATCCTCTACTGCTTGAGGATCTAGTTTGCCACATAACCTCAACGACCTATGTATCTAGAAGTCATAAGGTGTGCTAATCCTGTGTGCATCCTCAGCCTGCTCAATTGGTATCATCTACTACTCGATAGGTGGTGGTTTTACTACCTACCCACCTAAAGGAAGAAGCTCACGGGATGTACCTTGAACTGAGGCTTCATCGCTCATCGGATCTTTATCATGATCTGGGAATGGTATCCCGAATGACTGTCATCATAGAGGCATCCTAAAATTTAATCAAGAAATACCACAATCAGATGAGCATATATATATATATAACAATAATAGGGAGATGACTCAAGAAGGACAATCAAATAATCAACCCTATATGATGCATGTATCATTTATCCCTACAATCAATGTATCGGTATACTGATTTAACAGGTAGGCATGTAAGGTCCTGGTGAATGGATATGTTGGCTGCCAATATCAACACTAGGTTCCTTGGCCTAAGATCCACACTCAAGACACTTTGAAACTATTTCCCTATATCCTAAGAAAATCCTCTTAAGGGGACTACTTCAAACAACTTCTTAAGGATCAAATCAGATTTGATACCAAATATTTCATGAACCGAACCTAACTGGGGCTCGATCTGCAACCACCCCAATCCCACCTCCCTAGGCTAGGGGTGGTGACTAGTGTCAAAGGAATAACTAACACGGGGGTTAATTTTCCTAATTACCTGTACAAACACACACATCCATCTCGATGCATAAGTGTAGAGTAATAATAGTAAAAGATGAAAAAAATACCAGGGAAAACCATGCATCTAAAACCTCTAGACAATACAAGAGTACAATAGTACAAACTGAAAAGTAAATGGAAAATACATGATCAACCAGAAAGATGTCCCAACCCGAAAAAATTGGAAAGTAAAATAATGAGATAACACAACTCCTGATCTCCAAGTTGCGACCACCATACGTGGTCCAAAGTACTAGGTATCCTTAATCTCCTATATAGTCACTGAAAACCTATCCATCATCTATATAAGACACAATACATGTGGGAAAAGCCCATGCAGGGGTGAGAATATACATACCCAGTAGAAAACTCCAAAAGATAAAGGGGGAGCATTAAGAGATACAATAGGAGTAGGAAGACAATAGATAGAAAATAGAATGTAGCTCAACCCAAAGCAAGAGAAAGAGCAACCTCATCCAAGCACAAGGGGATCAACACAGTGTGTAGATGAACTACATGTCGAGTCTTTTCCACCCATAGTAGGAGAGTAACCTCATCCAACCATGAGAAGATAAAAACAGAAAGCACATGACATACCCCATACATCTTCGCAACCCATGGTAGGAGAGTAATGAAATACCAAGTTATGAATACAGATGTTTATATATGCTCAGTCAAAGAAGCCCAAATGAGAGAGAAAGTTGATCTCCATCTCACAGTTTATCCGAGGAAAAATGTCACCATAATTTACAAAATCCCATCAACGATGCCCAATATCTCATGCATCTTCCTAGAAGTAACCATGTAAAGGTCCACACCTCTCCACTGTGCCGCACAATTGAGGGGGAATAAACACCAAGTAGGGGACCCATTTCCTAGTGCGTTGGGGGGGGGGGGGTCCACTATGTAAGTATCTATAGAGGACCCATACCCAAGATGATTGGGGGGGTCCAATTTGGTGTCATGAGGGCCCGCACCCTATCCGATAGGGGGTTCCACTCAGTAAGTATCCGTAGAGGACCCGCTCCCTGATGCGTCAGGGGGGTTCCACTCTAGTGTCATGAGGACCCATGCCCTATCTGATAGGGGGTTTCACTTGGTAGGTAGAGGACCCACACCTAAGCTGATGGAGGGGGGGTCTACTATATAGGATAAGTACCTGCACCCTAGTGTGATAGGGGGTTCCACTCTAGTTATCGAGGGCCCTTTCCCTATCTGATAGGGGTGTTTCACTCAGTAGGTAGAGGACCCACTCCCAAGCTAATGGGGGTTCCACTCTAGTGTCTTTGGCGATCCTCTTCCTAATAACTACCATCATTTAGTGCCGCCTAAATAAGTTCCATGCCCAGAAAATTTCATATTGTATCCAAAAATTTACAACAGAGTGAAGCATTGCGTTCTACATGAAAAAACACTCAGGATAGGCTACTCATGAGCCAAAATCTGAGTTTAAATGAAGGGGATACAAAATATTGAAGTTTCCTTAAAATGAGCCAAGGGGTACATGGCGTGTGAGGGGACCCACATGGCATGTGGTCCCAATCCATCACCTGGTCATATCCTTAGAGTTACATGGCTCACCAAGCATGTAGTAATACATGACGTGTGGGGGAACTACACGATGTGCCCATGCCACTTGGGGTTCCACCTGTGTGCTTGGCCGTGTCCGTGTATCCATACCATGTTTGTGTACTCAAGTTGTGTCTATGTACTTTGGTACATGGTATTACTGGACATTTCCATTCCCATGTAATCTCATATTACATGATGAGTTCACCAGCATAAGGTCACACAATGTGTAGGGGTCCCCCACAATGTGTGATACTTATAATCCACTGAAACCCAAGCTACTGAGGCCATGGATCAACACGCCGTGTGTTATTAAAACTACACGACATGTAGTCAATATTTTTCCAAAAATACAGATCTGTTATCTATGAAAAAGATCTGGATTTATCCCTTCAAATCCAGCCTCATATACTACTAAAAATAGTGGATCTGGCCATTGTTCTCATTTCCGACCATTCGGTGGATGGAAATCCGGTTCCGTTGACCCATGGGGGTATCACCGCTCAACCCATACACCTTAGGTTCTTCCAACATTCATGATTAGGATTTTGATCATTAAAATGATCTCCCATAACCTGCAAACAACCCAGATATATCCTCGATTCGTCGATCCATCCCTCACATGTAGATTTGTTGTGATTCCAGGGATTCGATTGGGCTCGGTACTGCCCAATAATGTCAAATCAGGACCATAGGGTCCAATCACTGAAGAATGAAAAGAATAAATGGATAAAATAACCAAAAAAAGGTTTAATCGATTGTTGGCTGAGAATTCTTGTCCAATGCTCAATAATGGTGATATCTAGTTTAGTATACAACCAATTGAATTCCAATATGCGGATGCATGCAAAGGTCACAATTATAACAAATCAAAGGAGGGGATTGATCTGCTCAATTAATTTAATAAAAAAGGGAATAATTTTTTTATGATTCCTACTTATAGATTTGGATCGTTCTTCACCAAAGAATGCACTCACCAATGATTGAAGTAATTCATTGTGTTTGCTGCACTCTGATCTGCTCCGATCCAGAGTTTCATCATCATCCAAGGTGATTTTCCAATGAAAAGAGGAAGGAGAAGCTCTAGAATCCTCCCAGGGTTTATGAGGCTAACCCTAGGAAAATCTCCACATCTGGATACATCTAAAGGAAAAAAAATTAGGTTATTAAATTAAATTAATTAATTAAATATTCAATTAATTCACCGAACACACCGTCGACGGGAAATAAATCCAAACGCCCCATGTTGACCTACTTTAGGTTTCACCTAGGGTTAAAAATGCATTTAAGACTCAAATTTGGTCTTAGATTTCTGATTTGAGATTACATTTGAGAGTTATCCTATTTTATTTAAGAAACTACATGTGTGTAATATAAAGTATATTTAATATTCTTATTAAATCAATTATGGGCACACTGGGTTTCGAAATCTCATACTGTCTCAGTACTTGACTCCAGAAATATATATAGAAACATTTCGTAGTATTTCATGAAAAAAATAGGGTTTGTAAAGACCCGGATTTTCCATGTAATTTTTTTAATTATACAGAACTATTCCGTGGTTGCAAAATCTGACGACGTTTGATTCCGATGCCCGGTGTGCCCGAAACATAATTTTTAAACTTTCTTAAGGTACATTCAGTAAACGTGCAAGCGAGAAATCCTAACTTTTGAACCGATGCTCATAATTGAAATACGAGGGCACCGTTGAACTCACAACGTCAGGATTCACTTAAGGAAGCCTTAACCTCGACCGTAGTGGGTTGAGAGAGTAAGTTGGTTTTTGCGGTTTTCGTGGAGGATTAATAAAATAAAATAAATTTATTTTAAATATCCTCCACCTCCTTTTAGGTTTTGGTGGCGGGGACCACAAGGGGTGTTCGGAATGTGTAACCATTCTACATACAATTAAGGAGTTTCATTAGTTGCACCAATTAATGAACCTCTCTTAATTATATGTGGTGAATATAACTCCCCTCTCCTCTCTCTCTTTGGAGTTTTTGTTTTCATTGGAAAAGGAGAGGAGGATTTTGGAGGAGCCCCTTGATGAAGAAGGGATCCATCAAGCAAGAACCAAAAAACATCGTTGGAGTGGTATCGTTGGAGGCTTGCTTCGGGATCGACAAACATCGACCCATATTCAAACACGAGACACTCTCCAATGACTCTCGAGGTAGGGTTTTTTCCATGTTTAAATTTCAAGAGTTGTTGAATCATATATCTTCTCCCTTGATATGATGCAAACACGGAGGGTGCGAGCCAAGCAAACAAGGTCCGGTCCCTCCGCCTCTTGTTTATCGTTGCGTTCTTCGCAGGTGAATTTTTGGGTTGGACGAAACCCAAATTCGAGGGCCAAGAAGTGAAGGAGATGACCCGAGAATCCCATAGGTGCGATTGGATGAAAAAACGGACCACTGTAGCTCACCCGATGGCCCGTGGAAGACCGCCGACGCGACACCAGCGACCGGCGTAGCAGCACCGGCAACCGGTACCGGCAGGTGATGGTGGCGGCCGGCACCGGCCGGCCATGGTGGAGGCTGCGCGCCGTCGCGCGCCGTAGGAGGAGGCCACGACAGTCAGCATAACAGCCAAAACCAGCCGGCCGCGGTGGTGGTGTGGTGCGCCGCAGAAGGAGGAGGCCACAGATTTTCAGCCACGACGGTCGAGCAGGGCGGCCGACACTGACCGACCGTGGAGGCAGTGGCACACCATTGCACGCCGCTGGAGATAGACACGACTCGAAACCGTGGTGGAGGAGGGACTCACTCCCTGTGGGTCCCGCAATGACCTGGCAGCGCCACGTGGCACCTCCACTTCAATTCCGAATGGCACAACTGTTCGGAAAACAGGGGAAACGCCTCCCCCCATGCCAGCTAGGGCGGGCCCCGTTCCATCTAGCGGGCTGAGCTGCACCCCCCTACGGGCTGGGTGGTGCCCTCCTATGCCCTCCTACGGGCCGGGCCGTGCCCGCTTGCGGGCTGGGTCGTGCTTCCCTGCGGGTCAGGCCGCGCCCACCTGTGGGCCGGGCAGCACCCCCCTGCGGGCCGGGCTATGCCTCCTTTGGGTCGGGCCGCGCCTCCTTCAGGTCGGGCCGCGCCTCTTGTGAGCCGGGCCAAACCGCGACCCAGTGGGCTAAGCCCGATGTGGTCCAGTACAACCTGGCCGGGTCGGGCCGGGGCGGTCCGACTGGGTCGGACCGGACCCGGATCCAACCAGGCCCAGTTTCTCATAAAATGCCATAACTTGACATCCAAATGTCTGTTTGACGAATCGTATATGGTGATGGGATCCTTGGAGCGAGACGATCCTTTTGGTATACTCCACTAGAATTTTGGAGAAAGTTGGAGTACGACTGGGTTGGATCGAACTTGAATCCAACCGAGCCCTCGGTACTAAAACGCTTATAACTCGCAGACCGAGAATCCGGTTGACATGCTGTCTGTTGTGTTGGAACCCTTAAGACATGACGGTCCTTTGGGTTACTCCTTTGTGGGGCTTAGTGGCTGTCTAGGTATAACTGATATCTCGAGGAGCAGATTCTACGGAACTCAAGCGCACCAGGTGTGAGGAATCCTGTGGTTGACTGTCTTTAAAGTAGCGACCCTGTGTGGATCAACATCATAGTGACCCTGTGTGGATCGACATCATAGCTACCTGATGAGGACCAGTTTTAGAGAGGCCCATTGAGGATCAACATCTAGAGGCCCTGTGTGGATCAACATCTGGAGACCCTGTGTGGATCAACATTCAGCGACCCTGTGTGGATCAGCATTCCAGTGACCCTTTGTGGATCAACATTCTAGCAACCCTGTGTGGATCAACAGTAGCGTGACTTGACAAGGACCGACCTTACAGTGGCCTGTCATGGAATTGAGACTTATGTCCAAGAGTGGATCGATAATAGAAAAGCTTCTGTTTAGATCAATTGTGGAACTTTTAAATGGAATAAGATGATATAGCTTAAGACTAATCATCTATATTTCTGATCACTGAGTTGTGTACCTGGTGTGAGCTAACTATTGCTTCGTGCTTTGTGATTGAGTTATTACTTTGTGGTTTTTCCTTTGTGGAACTCTGGGAGACCTTCAAGGGGCTCGGGGTCCCTATTGAGTATTGTTATACTCACCCATGCATGGGTTTCGCCCGCACCTTGTTGTGTCTGGTGCAGATGAAGAACATATTTGATTGAGGTTTGGGAGCTAGGACCATACAATGCTAGGAGGTGGACCTTTAGACGTGACATGCCACAGTGACGACCGACCGTGAGCTGTACCTACCCTTCAGGTCAGAACCTTGACAGACGATTTCAGGAGCTATTTTTCTATTTCTGTTGTACTTTCAGTTGGGATTGTATTCCGACCCCTTTACTTACAGTACTCACCCCTTTTTTACTTTCAGTACACATCTTTTTTACTACTGCATTTTTACTATGTGGGTTGTGCTCGTTGTAT
Organism: Viscum album; assembly: GCA_963277665.1. Taxonomy (NCBI): domain Eukaryota; kingdom Viridiplantae; phylum Streptophyta; class Magnoliopsida; order Santalales; family Viscaceae; genus Viscum; species Viscum album. The sequence goes on from OY728156.1 coordinate 1,133,155,868, forward strand.
TCTTAGACTATGTGTTTAAAGGTTTAAAGGTAATGCCTTCCTGTTTTTCAGGGATACGTATTTCGGTGCTAGTTTCCAACCCCTAGCCTATGGAAGGTGGGCTTGGGGTAGTCACAGCACGGGCCCCGGGGGATAGGTCGTGACAAAGTGGTATCAGAGGAGTCAGTTCTACCAAAGAAATAGGACTCTGATATTTTTAATGGAGAAACCGTGTTAAGTGTTTTGAGTGTGGTTTCCAGTTCGGGGAGTTCAGTGTTGGTGTGACAGCCAACCTATCCATACACCAAGACCCTGAATTCTGATTTCTGACTTGGTGAACGAAAACACCGATTGTGTGTGTTTTGGAAATGTTTTTACTTTGATCTCTTTTGAGTCAGCTCACTAGATATAACTTATTTACTGTGGAACACTTGTTTCCTTTCAGGATGCCGCTACATAGATAGCTAGCCAAGATTCCCAAGAGAGTACACGATGACAGACCACCGAGCGATGAGGCTTTGGTGTAGGGCCCTCATACTGTGTTAGCACCTTTGGGTGGTGTACCAGCAGCTCCACTACCCATTGAGAATCCATTGCCACCAGCCCCACCAGTAGATGGTGCATGCCGACTGAGCTTGTTGCACGAGTTTTAGTGGTAGAGGCCTCTGATGTTTTGAGGTGAGATGGATCCGCAGGCGGCTGAGGACTGGCTGAAGACTATGGCCAGAGTTTTTCGCCTGGTTGGGACACTAGCAGACCAGATGACGATCCTAGCTGCCAATCTTTTCCAGGGAGCAGTAGGGAGATGGTGGAGCCTGATGCTCTAGTTACACGACAAGGCAACCCTCACCTGGGTAGATTTCGAGGGCCTCTTCAGGGTAGAGTTCATTCCAGCGACTCTACACTCTGTTCATATACATGAGCTGCTACACTTATAGCAGGGCAGCCTGACTATGGCCCAGTACTCGGTAAGGTTCACCGACCTCTCGTGCTACTCTACAGACATGGTGCATGACCCTTTCTTCAAGGCCTAGACCTTCAAGCAGGGACTCCGATGGGAGATCACAGCTTCAATGGCATCTCTTAGCATTACTATGCATGATGGAGTGTTGGAGAGAGTACTCTTGGTGGATAGTTTCCTTGCTAAGCAGACACCGACAATGAGACCCACCACCGGGAAACACGTAGCAGAGTCATCTGCGGCTGGTAGTAGGCAGATGAAACAGAGGTCCAAGAGGACCAGACCTTCTGGTGAACGACCCTGGGACCTAGGGTCGGAGGTGCGAGGCTCACGAGGTAGAGCAGGCCAGTAGAGGAGCAGACTGTGCTTCACGTGCGGCGGGTATGGTCACATGGATCGTGACTACCCGATCAGCCGCACTAACGACCAACAGACGGTCGAGGGACTGCCGAGTTAGAGGCAGATATTTGAGCGAGGAGGTCCACAGGGTGGCAGACGTGGTAGAGGAGCAGGTCGTGCAACAAGTGGTGGATGGTGGTTCGAGGTTCTACTGCCACCACCTCCAGTTAGTCCACCCCGACCACAAGGAGCAGGTGGACAGGGACGAGCTCAACTCCAGGTAGCTGAGACCTACGACCACGATGCTCCAGAGATGATTATAGGTACGATCTGTGTCTACTCCACCTTAGCTGTAGTACTTATAGACACAGGTTCCAATCACTCTTTCATTTTTACAACACTCATTCGGAGCTAGGAGATTCTGGTAGAGCTGTTAGATTGATCCTTACGGCTAGAGACTCCTACGAGATGGGATTCGATGATTACACACTGGTTCCGGTAGTGTGAGCATACTCTAGGAGGAGAGAGATTTGACTGAGATCTTCCAGTAGCATCGTTGAGTCCTTACGACGTCATCTTGGGTATGGACTGGTTATCCACAGTCCATGCTCAGATTGACTGTATTAGGCACAAAAGTGCGGTGTGTCTGCGAGGATGAGATCAGGTTTTCCTTTACTGGAAAGAAGGGAACCTTTTCAGCACAGGATGGAATTACTCAGAGGAGGGTGCAACCTATCACACATAAGTTGGATAGTCTTACCCTCGGAGCAGTTGATGTTGAGAGTCTGAGCTATCCTGTAGTGGTGGACCAGTATGTTGATGTCTTCATTGATGATGTTCTGGGACTACCTACTCACAGAGAGGTGGACTTCTACATCGACTTGTACCTCGGGAATACACTGATATATACACCAGCATATCGGATGGCTCCCATAGAGCTTCATGAGTTACGGGTATAACTCGAGGACTTGTAGAGGAAGGGGTTCATAAGGCCCGGTGTTTCTCCATGGGCAGCCCCGATTTTGTTTTCCAAGAAGGAAGATGGGAGCTTGAGGCTATGTGTGGATTATCAGCCCCTGAACCAGGTGACCTTGAAGAACAAGTATCCACTTCCGAGGATTGATGATCTCTTCGATCAGCTAAAGGGAGGTCATTGGTTTTCAAAGATAGACTTCAGATCAGACTATCATCATCTCATGGTACGAGATGAGGATGTGCAGAAATGACCTTCAGATGTCGGTATGGCCACTATGAGTTCTTGGTTATGCCATTTGGTGTGACCAATGCCCCTACAGTGTTCATGGTACTCATGAACATGATCTTTCAGCCATACCTCGATCGCTTTGTGGTGGTATTCATCGACGACATCTTGAGATACTCGACATCAGAGGAAGAGAATGCCTATCATATGCAGATAGTTATGGATATACTCTGAGAGAACCAGCTTTATGGTAATCTCTCGAAGTTCTAGTTCTGTATACATGAGGTCCACTTTCTGAGACACTTTATCTCAGAGGATGGAGTTTCAATGGATCCGGCGAAGATAGAGGTTGTGCTTGCTTGGGAGCCACCTAGGAGTGTGACCGAGGTGCGGAGTTTCCTAGGGTTGGCTGGGTACTACTGGAGATTCGTACCTGACTTCTCTAGAGTTGCGACACCCTTATTAGCGTTTACAAAGAAGGTAAAACCCTTCGTTTGGACAGAGAGATTCTAGTAGAGTTTTCAGGAGTTGAGGTTGAGACTGACGAGTGCCCCCATCTTGAGGCTACCAGAAGAAGGCGTTGGATATATAGTCTACTGCGACGCATCAGGGACTAGACTTGGATGTGTCCTGATGAAGGAGCGTGCAGTGATCGCTTATGGTTCATGACAACTGAGACAACATGAGCAGAACTATGATACTCATGACCTGTATTTAGTAGCAGTGGTCTTCGCCTTGAAAATGTGGCGACACTACTTGATGGGAAAACGTTTTATAGTCTACTTTGATCACAAGAGTCTCAGGTATATCTTCTCACAGAAGGACCTGAACCTGATACAACAATGATGGATAAAGTTCCTCTAGGACTATGAATTTGAGATAGTATATACTCCTGGGAAGGGGAACATGGTAGCAGATGCACTCAGTAGGAGGTCTGGTCTACAGTTGCTGAGTGAGGCGAAAGAGAAGCTATCCGTATTGAAAATATCCTTTGTGGATAGAGATAGATCATCTTACCTCCAGTCTATGACTGTCACTCCCCCACTTATTCAGTGAGTTCGGGAGGCACATATTGGGTACATTGACTCTGAGGCTTGACGTGCTCATATATCCCCAGGACAGACACCTGATGGATTTTATGAAGTTGGGGAGCACGTCATTCTCTTCAGAGGATGCACCATGGTACTGGTGGTGCTACGAGAAGAGGTGTTGAGAGAGTTCCATATTTCCCCTATGGCGGTACATCCTAGTGTAGAAAAGATGTACCAGGATCTCCAATGTCAGAACTAGTGTCCAGGGATAAAGAAATCAGTGGCAGAGTATGTTTCATGATGCCTCACTTTTCAGCAAGTGAAGGTCGAGCATCAGGTTCCATTAGGATTATATCAGCCACTAGAGGTTCCAAAGTGGAAGTGGGATGACATTTCCATAGATTTCATGAAAGGGATACCATGTACGTCTAAGGGCCATGATTCCATCTGGGTGATCATTGACTGACTCACCAATTCAGCCCACTTCCTATCCATCTGAGAGAAGGGATTAGTAGAGTGCTTGGGATGCCTCTATGTACATGAGATTATACGGCTCCATGGGGTGCCATCAACAATTGTCTTTGATTGTGATGCATGTTTTAGATCCTAGTTGTGGAAGGGATTGCAGGAGGCGTTCAGAAATCAACTACGTTTGAGCACAACCTTTCATCCTCAGACGGATGGTCAGATGGAGAAGACCATTTAGACACTGGAGGACATGCTTTGTTCTTGCATCCTCGATTTTGGCTGCAGTTAGGAGGATCACTTGCCCTTGGCGGAGTTCGCGTACAACAACAACTATCACTCCACCATCGTTATGGCACTGTTTGAGGCCTTGTATGATCGACCATGCATATCACCTTTATACTGGACAGACCCAGGGGAGTCAGCACTTATGGGTCCAGAGTTGGTACGGGCTACCACTGAGAAGGTGCAGATCATCCAGGAGTGGATGAAGACTGCACAGAGAAGGAAAAAGTCTTATGCTGACAGGAGACAGAGACCTTTGGAGTTCGAGGAGGGAGACCGTGTCTTCCTACGGGTCTCACCTTGACAAGGTTTGTAGAGATTTGGTTGGGGCAGCAAGCTATCTCTGAGGTTCATTAGACCCTTTCAGGTTCTTAGTAGAGTTGGTGAGGTGGCATATCTCCTAGCTCTTCCCCCACAAATGCATCGGGTGCATGAAGTTTTCCACGTGTCGCAGCTAAAGAAGTACGTGCATGATCCATCGCACGTTATCAATTAGGGTGAGCTAGACAATGATGATGGGGCGATGTTTATGGAGGTTCCAGTGGAGATTGAGGATCGACAGGAGCGGGTCCTTTGTGGATGATCGATACCTCTGGTGTGCATTCGCTGGCATCACGAGAACCTCCAGGAGAGCACATGGGAGCGGGAGGCTCAAATTCGTGCTTAGTACCCCCACTTGTTTTTCTTAGTCTATGTCATGGATTTCGAGGATAAAAATCCCTAAGGTGAGGATAATGTTAAGACCCAGATTTTCCATTTAATTTTTTTAATTATATGGAACTATCTCGAGGATGTGAAATCTGACAACGTTTGATTCCGATGCCCGGTGTGCCCGAAACAGAATTTTTAAACTTTCTTAAGATACGTTTAGTAAACGTGCGAGCGAGAAATACTAACTTTTGAACCGGTGCTCAGAATTGAAATCTGAGGGCACTGTTGAACTCACATCGCCGAGATTCTCTTAAGGGAGCCCTAACCTCGACCATAATGGGTTGAGAGAGGAAGTTGGTTTTTGCGATTTTCGTGGAGGATTAATAAAATAAATTTAATTTATTTTAAATATCTGCCACCTCCTTTTAGGTTTTTGTGGAGGGTACCACAAGGTGTGTTTGGGCATTTAACGAAGGAAATTAAATGTCCGATTACACAAAAATTTGTGACCATTCTACATACAATTAAGGAGGTTCATTAATTGCACAAATTAATGAACCTCTCTTAATTATGTGTTGTGAATATAACTCCCCTCTCCTCTCCCTCTTTGGATTTTTTTTTTCATTGGAAAAGGAGAGGAGGATTTTGGAGGATCCCCTTGACGAAGAAGGGATCCATTAAGCAAGAACTGAAAAATGTTGTTGGAGCGGCATCATTGGAGGCTTGCTTCGGGATCGACGAACACCAACCCATCTTCAAATGTGGGACACTCTCCAATGACTCTCGAGGTAGGGGTTTTTGACTTGTTTAAATTTCAAGAGTTGTTGAATCATATATCTTTTCCCTTGATAAGATGCTAATGTAGAGGGCACGGGCCAAACAAACAAGGCCTGGTCCCTCCACCTCTTGTTTATCGTTGCGTTCTTCGTGGGTGAATTTTTGAGTTAGATAGAACCCAAATCCGAGGGTCAAGAAGCGAAGGAGACGACCCGAGAAGCCCGTAGGTGTGATCAGATAGAAAAACAGACCACCAGAGCTCAATCGATGGCCCGTGGAAGACCGCCGATGCGACACCGGTGTGATGGCACTGGCGACCGGTGCCGACAGGTGATGGCGGCGACCGACACCGACCGGACGCGGTGGAGGCGTCACGTCATCGTGCGCTGTAGGAGGAGGCCACCGCACTAGGCCATGGCGGTCAGTAGAGCGACCGACACCGGCTGGCCGCGGAGGTGGTGCGGCGCACCATCGTGCATCGCAGGAGGAGGCCGCGGTGGTCGAGCAGAGCGGCCTGCACGGGCCGGCCGTGGAGGCAGAGCAGCGCACCGTCACGCGCCGCTGGAGGTGGCCATGACTTGAAGCCGCGGCGGAGGGACCCGCTCCCTGCGGGGCCCGCAACGACCTGGAGGCACCACGTGGTGTTACCGCTTCAATTCCGAACGACACAACCATTCAGAAAACAGGGGGAAACGCCTCCCCCCCGTGTCATCTGGGGCGGGACCCACGCCCTCCAGCAGGCTGAGCTGTACCCCCTGCCGGCTGGGCTGCGCCCTCTTGTGGGTGGGGCGGCGCCCCCCTGCGGGCCGGGCCTGGCCCGCAGGAGGCGCGGCCCAGTCCACCTGGTACGGGTCGGGTCAGACCATACCCGAACCCAACCAGGCCCAGTTTCACTTAAAATGCCACAACTTGAATTCCAGATGTCCTTTTGATGAACCGTTTGCGGAACTGGGATCCTTGGAGAAAGAAAGTTATTTTGGTATACTTGACTCGAATTTTGGAGAAAGTTGGAGTACGACCGGGTTGGATCGAACCCGAATCCAATCGGGCCATCGGTACTAAAATGTTTATAACTCATAGACCGAGTGTCCAATTAACGCGCCGTCTATCGCGTTGGAACCCTTACGACATATCAGTCCTTTGAGTTATTACTTTTTGGAGCTTAGTGGTAGTTGAGGTATGACTGATATCTCAAGGAGCAGATTCTACAAAACTCGAGCGCACCGGGTGCGAGGAATCCTATGGCTAGCTGTCTTTGAAGTAGTGCCCTATGTGGATCAACATCATAGAAACCTTGTGTGGATCATCATCATAGCTACCCAATGAGGACCGGTTTTAGAGTGGCCCATTGAGGATCAACATCTAGCGACCCTATGTGGATCAACATCTAGTGACCCTGTGTGGATCAACATTCAACGACCCTGTGTGGATTAGCATTCTAGCAAACCTTTATGGATCAGTATTCTAGAAACCCTGTGTGGATCTGCAGTAGCATGACCTAATGAGGACCAGCCTTATAGTGTCCCATCATGGAATTTCGACTTACGTCTAAGAGTGGATCGATAATAGAACAACTTCTTTGTGGATCAGTTGTGGAACTTCTAAATGGAATAAGATGATATAGATTAAGACTAATCATCTATGTTTCTGATCACTGAGTTTTTTACCTGGTGTGAGATGAATATTGCTTCGTGCTTTGTGATTAAGGTCTTTCTTTTTGGTTTTTCCATTGTGGAACTCTGGAAGACCTTTGGGGGTCTCGGGGTCCCTACTGAGTATTGTTATACTCACCCGTGCACGGGCTTCACCCGCACCTTGTTGTGTCTGGTGCAGAAGACGAACATATTTGACCGAGGTTTGGGATCCAGGACCAGACGGTGCTTGGAGGTGGACCTTTAGACGTGACGTGCTATAGTGACGATCGACTGTAAGCTGTACCTACCCTTCAGCTAGGAACCTTGGCAGACGATTCCGGGAGCTGTTTTTCTGTTACTGTTGTACTTTCAGTTGGTCTTGTATTCTAGTCCCTTTACTTACAGTACTCACCCCTTTTTACTTTCAATACTCATCTTTTTACTACTGTAGTTTTACTAAGTGGGTTGTGCTCATTGTATTCTTAGACTGTGTGTTTGCAGGTTTAAAGGCAATGCCTTCCCATTTTTTTAGGGATATGACTTTCGGTGCTAGTTTCCAACCCCTGGCCTATGGAAGGCGGACTTGGGGTAGTCACGACACGGGCCCCGAGGGATGGGCCGTGACAGGGTCTCTACATAACCACTTGGAATGACATGAAGAAAATTTTCTTAGATACATTCTTCTATACTTCTCAAACTACTTCTATCTGAAAGTACATAAGCGGTATCCGCCAATTCTCTACTGAATCACTCCATGAGTACCGAGAGAGGTTCAAAAATCTTATGGAAACATGACTATACCAACAAATCCCTAATCAAATCTTTATACAATACTTATATTAGGGGTTATTGTCTATGGAGAGAACTCTCATTGATGCTATAAGTGGCAGTGCTCTTGTTGAAAAAACTCCTACAACTGTACGAGATCTCACAAGAAACATGGATGCAAACATGAATCACTTCTATTCTTGAGCACATGTTCAAGGTAAAAAACTCCAAGAGAATGAATCCATATAGACTAATAAGATGAACAAGTGGATGAGTGAACTTACAGGTCTTGTGTGTCAACTAGTTGTGACTACCAAATCCCTAACCTCATCTTCTCCATAATCTCTATTCCCCAGACATATAAAAATGTATGGAATCTATAACTCACTAACTCATCTAACCAAAACATGTCTAAAAATTCAAGATGATTCATCTGATTCATTTGGACCAATGGAGATCAATACAAAATATGCTCAGTGGAACACCATCCCTCAACAATCAGGTTAGTTCATTAGAAACTCCACCCAACCCCACTTTGATCCCTTCTCTTCTATCTATAACCCTGGATTGAGGTAAGGTAATCCCATCTCTCATCACCATCACTTCCCTCCTCAAAATAAAAACCAATTCCAATATGGTCAAGGTGGTGGAAATTTCCAACAACCTTATCCTTTTGTACCTCAACATCAAAGGAGAAATCCTCCTCCTCCTCCTCCTAGATTCCACTATCATAGTGATCCTTCTCAACTCCCAACCCAATAAAAGCACTTTCCCAAGAACCAAAATCAAGGAAATCCCAATGCGGGGCATGCCTCTTCTTCCAAGAAACCATGGGAAATGTCTATGAAATATCTTGAATCCATCACCCGTTCTAGCCTTAAAAACATTGAAAACCAAATTGGTCAACTTACATCCACCTAAGTCAGTAACAAAAATCCAATTCTTTCCAAATCATATCTCAACCACTACCCAACCCCAAGGGTAATGTAAGTGAAATTACACTTTGATCTAGAAAGAAAATTTCTATTCCTCATGATGAATCCTCTAAATATCCTTTTAATGTTGATCTAGAAAAAGAAAAGAATAAAAATATAGAAAAAGAACATGAAGACATACCCTCACCTCCTTCTATTCCTCCAAGGAACCCAATTCATTTTCTTTAAGCTGTATTTAAGCCAAATAAGTCCTTTAAACCCAATCCTGAAATGCCTAACATGTTTAGATGTGTTGAAGTGAACATTCCCATATTATATGCCATCAAACAAATCCCTAAGTATGAAAAGTTTCTTAAGGAATTGTGCACCCATAAGAGACAACTTAGGACCATCAAGAATGTTTCAACCCATCAGTCCATACCCATGAAGTGCAAAGATCTGGGGACCTTTACAGTTCCATGCCATATAGGGAGTTCCAACTTTGATGATGCACTCATATACATAGGATCCTTGATAAATTTAATTCCAAAATCCATCTTATCTAACCTTCATCTAGGTCCCCTACACACAATGAGTGTTGTCATCAAGTTATCTAATCAAAGCACTACTAGTCCTGAGGGAATAATTTAGGATGTCCTTATTCGAGTTAATGATATTATCTTCCCAGCTGATTTCTATATCCCTGACATGGAAGGCGAGACAACTTATTCTTGATCTCCCCTAATTATAATAAGAACATTCCTCATAATATATATAACTAATATTGATGTCCATGTAGGCATATTATCCATGGAATTTGGTAAGCAACTGGTCAAGTTCAATATTTTTCAAGCCGTGTAATACCCATTAGAGGATTACTCTACATTCTCTATCCATGATTACGAGGACACTTATAAGAGTGGATTCACCCCCATTCCATCATGTTCTTAATTTTAATACGAGTGGAGTTTTTTAAATTTTCACCATGATTAACCAAGTCATAAATGAGGAAGTTGATGTTAACCTTCCATTCATGGACTCTATCAATCTAATGGATCTTGAAAACTCTATTGAATCCCATATCAACTCTGATATCTACTATTCCAAATTGGAAAGTATTGAGGAAAATGAATCAAAAAAAAAATGAAATACCTTCCAATATTCCTAAGTTGTATGGAAAACAAATAAAGGATGAAACTAGTCTGAAACCTCTCCATGTGCACCTAAAATATGCATTCCTTTTCCATGATCACTCTTATCCTATCATTGTATTTGATGCACTTACTAAAATTGAGTCCAAACTTGTTCAAGTGTTAGAGGAAAACAAAAAGGCCTTAGGTTGGAACCTAAATGACATATTAGGAATCAAACCATCCCTTTGTATGCAGCACATCCATCTAGAAGAATCATACAAACCAATTATACAATGACAAAGAAGACTCAATCTATTCATACTTGAGGTAGTTAGGGAAGATATCACCAAGATTCTTCAAGATGGTATTATCTACCCAATTTATAATAGTGAATGGGTTAGTCTAATTCAAGTGGTACCTAAGAAGGGTGGGATAACTATTATCACAAATGAACATAGATAGGTGGTCACAACTCAAGTGAAAAACAAATGGCGTGTGTGCATTGATTATTGGAAATTGAATGTTGAAACATGAAAAGATCACTACCCGATTCTTTTCCTTAATCAAATGATACAAAGATTAGCTGCAAATTCGCATTATTTCTTTCTTGATGGATACACCAACTACTTCCAAATCCCAATTATACCTCAGGACCAAGAAAAGACCACATTCACTTGCCTCGTTGGAACATATTCATATAGGAGAATGCATTTTGGCCCTTTCAATTATACTTCAACACTCCAGAGGTGTATGATGAGTATATTTTTGGAATTCATTGAGAATTTCATATAGGTATTCATAGATGACTACCATTTATGGCAAGTAATTTGATTCCTTCTTGCATTTACTCTCATTGGACCTACAAAAGTGTGTCAAATGTAACCTTGTATTGAATTTTGAAAAATGTCACTTCATGGTTACTAATGGGATTGTTCTCGGGAACATAATTTCTTAAGAGGGTGTTCAAGTCAATCCTGCTAAAATTTATGTGATCCTATCACTTCCTAAACCCACATCAATCTGAGACATATTTTAATTCCTCGATCATGATAGTTTCTATCAGCAATTCATCCATAAATTTAGTAGGATTTCCCTCCCACTCACTTAGTTACTCCAAAATGATGTTACATTCCATTTTTATGAGGCTTGTAAGATAGAATTCACTGAACTTAAAGCTGTTCTTACATCTTCCCTGATAATCCAACTCTCAGATTAGTCCTTACCATTTAAATTGATGTGTTATGATTTTGATAGGGCCATTAGGTCCATTCTTGATCATAGAATAGAAAAACTCCCTCATGTCATCTATTATGCCTCCAAACACTAGATGAAACTCAATCTCACTACACTATCAATGAAAATAAACTTCTAAATGTGGTTTTTTCATTGGATATATTTCATCCTTATCTCTTAGGTTCCAAAATTATTATCTTCACATACCATTCAAATTTAAATTTCTTACTCAAGAAAAGTGATTAAAAACTAGGAACAATAATATAGATCCTAATTCTCCAATAGTTTGACCTTTATATTAAAGATATACCTTAAAATGAAAACCCTATGGCTGATCATTTGAGTATAATTTCTAATTCTTCTCATTCTAAAATCACTAATCTATAATTTTCCACTAAACACCTCTAATCTATCACTCCAAAGTTACCATGGTATGTACCAACTATAAATTACTTGGTTGCTGGTATTTCTCAGGAATTTTTTTCAAAAGAACAAAAAATTAAGTTGAAAAGTGATTCAAAATACTATTTTTGGGAAGATAATAAACTTTGGAAAACTGGAGATGACATGGTGATTAGGAGATGTGTTGATGAAGATGAACATTCCTCTATCTTATAATTCTACCACTCAATTCCTAGAGGTGGCCACTTTGGACCACAAAAGACCTCCAAAAAGGTCCTTGAATCAGGATTCTTATGACCTTCACTCTTCAAAGACTAACATGATTTTTGTCAATCATGTCCCACTTACTGAATGTTTTTCCTAATTTCTAAAATAAATGAAATACCCCAAAATTCTTTAATCTTCTGTGAGATCATTGATGTTTGGGGAATTGATTTCATGGGACCATTCCCCGCTTACCATGTATTCTTTTACATTTTTATTATATTAAATTATGTTTCTAGGTGAGTCGAGGCCAAACCCATTAGGAGGATCATGGACACACTGTTAGTGAGTACCTCAAAACCCACATATTCCATCTATTTGGAACACCATTTTCCTTGATATGTGACTTAGGAACCCATTTATGTAATTAGACCATGGAATATCTTTTGAAAAAGAATGAGGTTTTATATAAAACATCAACTTCATATCACACCCAAACAAATTTCATGGATGAACTTTATAATAGAGAAGTAAAAATATTTCTTGAGAGAATTGTTAAGATCACAAGAAAATATTAGCCTAAAAGACTCGGTGAATCAATTTTGTCTTATCAAAATGCATATAAAATAATAAGTAGGATTCATCCATTTAGTCTAGTTTTTGGTAAATCATGTTATTTACCATTTGAAATCCAACATAAGTCATTTTGGGCTGTGAAAATATGTAATTTTGATTGTGAAAAATCTAGTGAAGAGAGATTATTACAGTTGAATAAACTGTATGATATTCGACTTGATTCTTATTAGAACTACAATATCTATAAAGAAAAAGATAAGGTACTCCATGAAAAAAACATATTTCAAAAGTTATTCCATGAAGGTGAAATGTTAATGCTCTTAAATTCATGAATTTAGCTTCTCCCAGGTAATCTTAATTCTTATTGGTAAGGTCCTTTTATTGTTACTAATGTTTTTCCATTTTGTGTAGTGAAAGTCCAAGACCCTTCTTCCAAAAGGAAATTCACGGTTAATGTTTAATGAATCACCATGAGATTAAACACACCCTAGGAACCACAAAGACTTCCATCAGATCCCCAACTATTAGAGTAGACCCACCACTGTATGGAGACAATGACCCACCAAATCCAAACTAGGGGCACCTCTTTCCCTTTAATTTCATCTTCCTCTCTTCATCCTCTCTATCTCTCTCTCGCTCTCTCTCTTTATTCTCCTTCTTCTCTCATTATCACCTTTTTTAACCAACTTATTTATCAAACCCTTTTTTTCCTCTTTCTATTTTTTCGTGGTGGGTATTTTAAAAAAAACTAAAAAAAATAAAAAACTAAAAAAATACAAAAAAAGATTCATAATTACTTACCATTTAAATTTTAAATTTTTTCCAACCTTTTTGGGGATTCCAATGACTTGTTTTCATCTCAAAAATTTTGTATTTTAATCATAAATTTTGATACATAATTTTTTTTCAAGAATAATAAATTTTGAATGCTCATTTTTTGATTTGGAAAATGATTTTCCCCAACCATGAGGAACAACGTTATATTTCATGCCAAGGTCACTAATAGACATCTTTTTATATTTTTTTCACCCCTGATTGTGAGTATTGATTTTGTGGACATTTGAACTGAATTTTATACTTTAGTGTATATTAATATGATAGTGGAATTTTCTAAACCACATAAGAATCACAATAACCAAATATCCCCCCCATTACCCTTACATTGATCCTACTATTGAAATCACCTTCGAGCCTATGAAAACCCTTTTTTGATAGCCACATTTTAAGCCCAAAAACTTTTCCCACCCATTATCTACAGGTATTTTCATTTCATTTTTTTTGGAATTTAAGTTTGGTGGAATGAATTTCATTCTGGGTACCATTTACTTTATTTTTAATGTGTCATCATATGATCGAGGGAAAGAATCCATTTAAGTTTCAGGGAGAGGTTTTTATTCGGTGAGTTTTGAGAATGTATATATGTTTATGACATCTTGTAAAAATTATATTTAACAATAATTAAAAAACAATTTGAAAAAAACAAAACAAAAAAGAAAAAAAAAGAAAAAAGAAAAGAATAATGGGTTGTGTTTTGGGAAGTTCAAAAATAACTCTTCCTAAACCATTGATATTTTTATAAATATTATAATTAGTTTCTTAAGTAGATCAAACAAGGGATGGGCGATGAGTGTGACATTTGTTTCAAGTTCAAATTTTGAAAAAAAGAAAAATAAAAAGAAAAGGAAAAAAATAAAATAAAACTTGAATCATATTTTCTTATATCATTGGGATAAGTTTTATGTTTTGTACACATTTCATAATTTCACCCCTTCCAATTTTATCCATCTCTTTTCTTCCTTCAAAAATTCATTCCCTTTTAAATATTTTTTTCTATTTCATTCCATGTCACATTTCAAAACAACTGTGCATTACTTTTTCCATGTTGGGGTTTTACCCCTATTTTCCTATCTTTTGACCATTATATTTCCACAATCCCATAGACATTAAAATCCCCCTAAAAATACCACTTGATTCTTGTGAACTTTAGAATATGGAATATAATTTGATAACTCTTTCAAACTCTAATATTTTAGCTTTTGGATGGTGAATGAGTGAACCTCTATAAATAAATTTTGACCATGTTGAGAGGAGTGAGTTCTGAGTGTCTAAATTTTCCATTTCTAATTTTGAGTATGAAAAATGAATTGTTTTTGTAACACTATTTCTGATTTTTTTGGAGGAATTCATTATAGAGGAGTGAACTAGTCTATACCCAATGATTGGAGAAAACAAAATTTTAATAATTTTTGGTGAGTAAAAATGATTTAGTTATGTTTTAATATTTTATGTACATGAGGACATTAACAACCCTAAGTGAGGGGGAGTTGATTTTATTCATTTATTTATAAATTTTTATCTACTACTTTTTACTTATTTTTAATGAAAAGTGCATAATTGGTGTTAAATACTCATGTTTTAATATTAAATATAATTTTGGGCATTATTTGAATTAATAAAAATTTGATTCACTTTACTATTTTAATTAGAAACATCAACCTTATTATCCAAAATTTGTTATTATTATTTCTTAGGCTTCATAATTTAGTGTACTACAAATCATTCAACTGAAGATTTGGATGACTCGACCATTTAAAGGGTCATATGGACCACACAAGAAGACCCGCCAAATCTATGGAGAAAACTCGACTCGCCATGATGATTAAATTTATGGGTATGATCAAGAATCCCAAATTTTATGAAACTCTACAATATGTTTTAGGATATCATATTCCATATTTTATAAAAATTTCAAGGCCCAACTCATCCAAAAATGGTCCCAATTGATGAATTAAAATCCAGCCCACAATTTTGTATGGGATTTGAAAACATCCCACCATTATTAAATTTACTCCCAATAAAATATACCAATTGAGATGAAATTTTGTGGGGTGAAACTCAAGATCTAGTTTCACAAATTTTTATAATAAATGGTTTGGATTTGAGTTAATATTAATAGAAATAAATTCATTCAAATTTATACCATGGAAAAACTCAAATCAAGAATGGACATCAACACATGGTTTGGGAAAACAACCATAACATTGGATCAAAAAGTCCAATGACCACCAAATTTAAAGGTTTTAATTTAAAAATTCATATATATTACTTTTAAAAAGAATATTTCTCCATATTTTTCTTTCTAAATGGTAAAATGGTCGAGCTAACTTGAGGGGCAGTTTTGGAAGGCAAACGGTCCACCACCTCAGGTTATAAATTCACCCTACTATTTTCCTCACAAGGGGTTGGAATTTCAGAACTTAATGAGGATAATTGGAATGTAAATAGACTTTATAAGGGTCTAAAAATAATTTAAATACTATTTTTCAAAAATATAAATCCCTCATCCGCTTTCCATTTAATGTTTGTTTTTTCTTTTTTCTAATTGTAATTGTGTAAGTTTTTTTTCATTTCAATTAAATATTAATGCATATTTCTTCATCATAATATATAATTATCATCTAACATATATTGTGTAATATTAATGTTCTTTAAATTATTTAAATCAAGTTGAAAATAATTCCCTTATTTCTTTTTCTCATTCAATCAAAAGCACGTATTTACCTCTCTCACGGTTCGTGTGTGTATTCGGCGCACCGCTCTTTTGTTATCCCATTATTTTTATTCTCTTTATAACTCATCAACATAAGTATCATAAACCTGATTAATAACTATATTAATGTATGAGTAAATCATCCATTGGGTTGAGTCATAATTTTGGGATGTCAAGTGATTGATATATTTTTCCCATTAAATATTATTTAGGTTAACATTGTGTATGTTAAACATAAAATTTCATGGATTAATGACATGATTTTTTTTAATGTGTGGATTCCATGGATTTTTGGAACAAAAAATACACTACCAAAACTAGTTATTTATTGATATTACAACCCTAGTTAATTTAAGGCTTGTATTAAAGCCTCTATAATTGGTAATTCTGATCAAAATCATCATGTGAAGTGAGTGTTAATTTAAAGACATATCACCCAAATATAGAGGATAACATAAGATTAAATCTCAAATAATGAACTCACCTCAATATTTATCAAATTGTAAAATAAAATTTCATCTATAAATTAATTTAATTAAGATTTGCAAACAAACCCCCCCAATCAAAAGACAATCAATAAAAAAAATCTACTATTAAAAAAGTACCATCGTTGAGGATTCGACCCGAGTGCCACTATACACATTAGCAGAGCACCATACCTTTGAACAGTCAATATGAGAAAATTGTCTGTGCTTAATGAAAATATTTAATAAAGTTACCCCTCATATATTCTCTATATTACTTTAAAATTTAAGCTCCTTTGGTTCATTTTGTTGGGAGATATGGACCCATCTTTAGAAGTATCCAGAACTGTGCATAGATTTCAAGTCATGAATTGTGAGCTCCTTTTTGTCCTCTTATGGTTAGATTAAACATTGGTCCTAGTTTAATGAAATTAATCCCATAAATTTTGTAATCCTAAAAAAGGAATTTCACAATTTGTATTAGTGTAGAAAATTTTATGGCTGAAATGAAAAAATGATTTAAAATAATTAAAAATTAACAATTAGAACATTTTAACTAATAAGCTCAAATAATTCCAAAAAATCTAAAAATATAATAACTACCCATAAAATATAAAATTTGTGATATTTAAAACATTTAAATTCAAATAAAGATTATTGAAAATATTTTATTTGTTAATTTCACCACACTTAAATATCACACCCTTGGGAAATCATCTATACTAAGGTCAAAACAAACTTACCAAAGTAAAAAGGAAAACACAATTGAATTATCATATCTAATGAAAATACCATGCTTCTTACATGGATATAAATTTCCTAATCCCAAAAATAATCATAAAATTTCATTAAATTTCATGTTAATACCCATGTGCATGTCATACCTATCGCCCCATAAAAATATTTCTCTCTTCACTCAATGATTTTTAATGTGGATCTTTTATCATTCTCAAGAACATGTGTAATATCCATAGGCTTGATATCCTCATAATATCACCACTTCATGGAGTCATAAATGTATTAATCATGATATATTTTACATGGGTTGTTCTAAGGATAAGTGTTTAAGGTTTTAAATGCAAAAACATCATAGATGGAATGAGGAGGGTTGGGCTCTAAAGCAAAGTAAATGCATGAAAATAGTTTTTATCAATAATTTTGTGCTCCTCAATCAGATCAAAAATGAATCACCTAAAAACACCTCTTTTTTTATTCCTTGGGATTTCCACATTTGATCATTTTATTAGAAACAATATTTCTTCCCTTTTCCCTTATTTCAGAAACTTTTATTCTTTATTAGATTAGAAATTTCATCACAAATTTGTGTTTTCAAGGGGAATGGAGGAAATTGATGTTCAAAATGTGATGTAAACTCCCAAAACATTTTTAATGATATTTTGGGCCACTCTCAATCTTCCCAATATGATTTTTTTGTTCCCCCAAAGTAGAAAAAATATTATATGACTTTTTATTTCAGGTTAAATAGATTCTTCATATTAGCACAACACAACCAAAATCCCCCCACACTCGAGTTCAACAATAATAATGCATTTTACTTCTATATAGAGTTGGAAATGGATAAATGGATTATAATGTGGATACCTAACAAGGAATTTCATGGATACCATGGGATTAATAAAGTCCAGATGTAAAGGTAGAAAAAATAAGAGTTAAATGTAAAAAGGACTTTCAATGTGGATACCACGACCCGACTCAAGCCAGGGATCGAGCCATATCTACCCCAAGCCTACCTCCATAGGCCAGAGGGTGGAGAAAAGCACCGAAGGCATACATAAATTGGTGATTCCTTTTCTTAAGAACCTTTACACACAAACATAACCATCTAAATGAAAAGGTGTAGAGGGAAAGAGTAAAAGATGCAATACTACTATAAAGTAAACCAAACATGCATAACCTCTAGGGTGTATAAGTGTATGGAAGTATAAACTGAAAAGCAAAGGGAAAAAATACACACCCAACTAGAAAATATTTTCTAAACTGACAAAACTGGAAAGAAAGATGCTGAGAGAGTCCAACTCTTGAATCCCAAGCTACGACCACCATACATGGTCCAAAGCACCCAGGTATCCCTAATCTCCTTTAAAGTCACAGATGACCTATTTATCTTTTGCATAATACACGACACATATGGGAAAATTCCATTTAGGGGTGAGTATATAAATACCTATTAAGTCTCCCCAAAATATGAAGGGGGAGAAGTAAGAGATACAATAGGAATAGAAAGATAGTAGGTGCAAGATACAGTCAAAGAGAACAAATCAACCCAACCAAGAGTGAAAGTAACCTCATCCAAGCACAAGGGGATCAACATGGTGAATAGATAAACTACCCATAGAATATTTACCACCTATAGTAGGAGGGTAGACTCATCCAACCACGAGAATCTAAACACATAAAGCTCGTGGCATACCCCGCACATCTTCACCTCTCCTAGAAGGAGAGTAACCAAATACAAGGTGTGGATACAAAAGAATATATATATATATACATACATACTTAATCAAATAATCCCAAATGAGAGAGTAAGGGGATGTCCTTCTCACAGCTTAGCCCAAGAAGAAGAGTAACCAATAGTTCCGAAAGTCCATCAACGATGCCCAAAATCTCACACGTCTATCCAGAAGTAACCATCCAAGTCAAACCACACCTCTTCACTCTACTGCACAGTTGAGGGAGATCTAACTCGAAGTAGAGGACCCAAAAACTACTATTTTAGGGAGTTATAATCTGAATTATTCATAGAGGAATTGTTCCCATGTTTATGGGGGTTCCACTCTGGTGTCACGAGGACCTGTTCCCTATACTGATAGGGGTGTTTCACTCAGTAAGGTAGAGGACCCACACCCATGTCGATAGGAGGTTTCACTCTAAAAGCTGAGGACTTGAACCATGGTGTGTTAGGGGAGTTCCACTCTATTCATTGAGTACCTACACCCTATCCGATAGGTGGTTCTTCTCAGAAGTTGAGGACTGGCATCCTGGTAAAACATGGGGGTTCCACTCTGGTCATCGACGACCCACACCCTACCTGGTAGGGGGTTTCACTCAGAAGGTAGCTATAGAGGACTAGCGCCCATGATGATGGGAGGTTCCACTCTAAAGGTCTAGGACTCCACTTCCCAGCTATACTGGAGTGTATAACTTGGTAGTCTCTAGTGATTCTGTTTGATCACTACCGACGTCGGGCGTCCACTCAATAAGCATCATTCTTGAAACATTTCACATAGTATATCGAAATCCACAACTAATAGAACCATCACATTCTATATGAAAAAAACTCAGGATAAGCTACTTTTTTCCAAAATCTGAGTTCAAACAAAGTAGATACAGAACTTTAAAGTTTCCTAAAAGGAGGTCAAGGGATACACAACGTGTGAGGGGATCCAAATGACATGTGGTCCTGCTACACCACCTGGAAGTGTCCCTGATCAGCACACAAATTCCATACCATGTAGTAGTACATGCCATGTAGGTGGACTACATGGTGTTTCTAAGCTAACTGGTACCAAGGTCATGTCCTGTTGGTCGTGTTCATGTATTAGAACCCATGCCTGTGTACGGCCTCGTGTCCATGTACTCAAGTACACGGCCGTGTACATGAATGTGTACTTCCACAAAAGTTCCCACTAGTGTGGTCCATCACCCAAGTTTTCTATCCAGAAAAGGGTTACACAATGTGTAGGAGGGATACATGCTGTGCCATCCTTAAATTTTCCAAAACCCTAGCCGCCACTGCTCAGGGGGATACATGCCATATGTTCATCCTTATACATGACGTGTAGTTTGGTTTTTCATAGTTTTTATAGATCTTCATATCTGCTTCCATCAATTTGAATTTGGTCTCACTTCTTCACATTCGGTGCTATCTCTGGCTGAAAATAGCAGATCTACATGAAAATCAAGGTTTTTGACCATCGTTCATCGAGAATCAGCCTCCATTCTCCATCAGGGGTTCATTTCATGAACCAAATGCTAATGTTCATTCAATCCTTGATTTCCCCAAAACATTGAAATGATCATCCTCACCTTGAGAAAATCTAGATCTGTGCCCATTTCATTGATCCATGATTCGAATGCAATTCTTTCATGGTTTTGAGGGTCTGATCGAGCTTTGTACCAATTGACAATGTCAAACTGGGACTACATGGTCCTATTGGTGATGAATGAAAAGAAAAAATGGGAGAAAAGAAACATAAAAAAGTTTTAAATGATTGTTGGACAATATTTATTGGAAAATGATCTAGAACGATGATTTAGGGTTTAAAATCAATAAAATAAATTAAGATTTCAATACATGGGCATATACAATTGTCCACGATTGACGCATATCTAAGAACAGTGATGGATATACTCAAAAAATTTAATAAAATGGAGTAAATAACCAATTGAAATGTCCTACCTGGATATTGGATCATTCGTTGATGAAGAATGCACCTTCCAATGATCTAGAGAATCCATTGCATTTGCTGCATCCTGATCTGTTCCGATCTGGAATTTCATCATCATCCAGTGTGATCCTCCAATGGAAGGAGGAAGGAGGAGCTCTATAATTCTCCTAGAATTTATACAGATAAACCTAGAGAATTCACACTGGTGTTGTTATTATAGAACATTTCACTGCATCAAAAATGTATTAATTAATTAATTAATTATTTCATTGAACGTACCACCAATGAGAAAGGGATCCGAATGCCCCGTACCGACCAAGTTTAGGTTTCTCCTAGGGTAAAAATTTCATTCCAGACTCAACTATAGTCTCAAATTTGTGATCTGAGTTTCCATTTAAGAGTTATCCTATTTTATTTAATAAGATGCGTGCATGCATTATAAAATATATTTTATATTTTTATGAAATTAATTCCGGGAACAAAATGCCTCAAAATCACACACCTTAATGCCTAGCTCTAAATATATATATATATATATAAATATATTTCAAATTTTTATAAGAAAAAACCAAGGTCTATAAATCATTCCCCTATTCAATCTTTTAATCCTTGAAAAGAAAAAAATAAACAAACAAATCAGGATATTGAGCCCGCACCTAGATCTCCCGCTCCCAGGAACTCTCCTACACATTTCTATGCTTCCACAACATGTGAACCAATGGGATAGTCTGAACACATAGGGTCCTCTCCTACCAATCCTAGATCGCCATCAGGTGCTCTACAAAGGTGGATACATCCTCGATGTCTAGATCTCCCCAGTCAATAACACACATGGGGTCATGCACGTATCTTCTCCACTGCAATACGTGGAATACATCATGCACCCACTCCAACTATTGGGGTAGGTCAAGGTGGTAAGCAACCTTTCTAACCCTCTGCATAATCTCGAACTGCCCGATGAACCTTGGGGATAGCTTGTCTTCCTGGTTAAACATCCACAATCTTCATCATGGGGAGACTCTATGGAAAACATGGTCTCCCTTATTGAACTCCAAGGGCCTACAACGATGATATGCGTAAGATTTATATCTGATCTAGGACATCCTAATCCAATCATAGATGACTTTTACTTTCTCCATCGTTACCTACACAATATATGGTCCCATAAGAGATGTCCCACCAATCTCTATCCAACACAAGGGTGACCTGTATGGTCTCCCATACATGACCTCAAAAGGTTCAATACTAATGGTAGAGTTGTATCTATTATTGTATGAAAAATCTACCAAGGTAAGGTGATCCTCCTAGATTCGACTGAAGTATAACATGCAAGTCCTTAGCATATACTCCAAAACTTGGATAGCGCAATCGATCTGCCCATCAGTATGGGGGGTGAAAGGTTGTACTCATCCTCATCTAGGTCCTGAATGTCTCCTGCAGGACTCTCCACAATCATGACATAAACTGAGCATCAAAATCAGAGAAAATCATCGAGGGAACCCCATGAAGGTGAAAAATATCTTGTATATAGAACAAAACCCTCCACCAAACTCTACTATATGATCACAAGGAAGTGTGCCGACTTCATGAGATGGTCAACTATCAGCCAGATGGCATCATGACCCATCACTGTTCATGGAAGCCTTATCACAAAGTTCATGTATATGCTATCCCATTTCCACTCTGGGATATCAAGGGGCTATAACAAACCTGCCGGAACTTGGTGCTCATCCTTCACCTGTTGGCAAGTGAGGCACCGAGAGATGAACTCAACTACGCTTCATCTCATACTGGACCACCAAAATTTACATTGAATGTATTTGAACATATTCCCCACATTGGGATGTACAAATAGGGGAGAATTGTGTAACTATGAAATCACCTCCTCCTGTAATGTGACTAGGACCTACTTCCATCCCTCGAAAAGTATTACGTGATTACCTCCTTTAGAATATCCATATGGTGATCCAATTATGGATATATGATCACATAAGAGCTCACAGTTGATGTATCCAACTTGGGACTCTCTCACATGATCAAGAAGTAAAGGAGTTAACACCATTGACTATAGAAAATATTTACCCTCCTGCTCCACTAGGGTCAGCTGTAGGGAAGCTAACTACTCCAAATCTTCCTACACCAAGCGAGATTGGGACTTCCTGCTAAGAGAATCTGCTATAACATTTCCCCTCCATGGAGTATATAATATATCGAAGTCATAGTCCTGTATGAAATACAACAAGAACCAATGTATTAGGTTCAAGTCTCTTTGTATGAAGATGTACCTAAGACTCTAGTGGTTTGAGTAAACCACAAAGCGCTCCCCCAGAAGGATGTGCCTCCACATCCTCAGGGAGAAGACTGCCACCACCATCTCTAGGTCATGCGTCACATAGTTCTGCTCATGGGGTCTCAACTACCTCAACCCGTATGGAATAATTTCCTATCGATTCATCAATAAGTAGCCGATCCTACCTCCTAAGGCATCACAATACACTATGAAGTCCACACCTTCCTCTGGTAGTCTCAACACTATATCACTCATCAGCCTCTAACTTAACTCCTCAAAGGAACTCTAACACTTCTTAGACCTGATAAATGACTGCCCTTTCCATGTTAAGGT
Source organism: Viscum album (assembly GCA_963277665.1). NCBI lineage: Eukaryota > Viridiplantae > Streptophyta > Magnoliopsida > Santalales > Viscaceae > Viscum > Viscum album. The sequence goes on from OY728156.1 coordinate 1,133,179,467, forward strand.
GGTCAAATGGACTGTGATTATGGATAAGTCTTCCAAAAACCTCGTATAGTACCCTAACAAGCTAAGAAAGCTATGCACATTTGACACACTCTTAGGTGGATCCCAAGAAATCACTGTATCAATATTTGCTGGGTCCATGGATAAACAATTGTTTGAGATGACATACCCTATAAAGTGAATGTCATGAATCCAAAACTGGAACTTCAAGTGCTTTCTATAAAGCTGGTGCTCTTGATGAAAATCCAGGACTATCCTAAAGTGATATGTATGTTCCTCCTCTAATGTATAGTAGATGAGTATATCATCGATGAAGACAACAACATACTGGTCTAAGTATGGTTGGAAGACCTAGTTTATCAAATCCATAAACATGATGGGGGAATTATTCACACCAAAGGGAATCAATAGGAACTCATAGTGTCCATAGCAACATCATAATACCAACTTTGGAATATCATCCTCGTGAACCCTCAACTACTGGTACCCATACCTGATATCAATCTAACCATCTCATGCCTTGAAACTAGCCAAATAGGTCATAAATCCTCAGAAATGGATAATTTTTCTTTATCATTGCCTGCTTAAGCGATCATAATCCACACAAAGCCACAAGATACCATCCGTATTTTTCACGAACAACACCAGAACTACCCAAGGGGACACACTGGGTCCAATAAAGCCTTTATCTCGAAGGTCCTCAAATTGTAACTTCATCTCTTGAAGCTCGTTAGGGTCCATCCGATATGCTATAGAAGATATTGGAGTGTTCTTGGGATACAATTCAACGAAAAACTCAATATCTCACCTTGGAGGTAGTCCCAAAACATCTTTAGCAAAGGATTCCATATAATAATCCAAAATTGAAGGAAACCAGATGCCTAAAGAGTCCACGACACTAAGGGAAATAATTTAAAATTGATGGGTTATGGGATGTAAACTCATGATCATAGATTACACTCATCATACCATGAGATCTCTCTCACCAAAAAAGGAGAATCTCATCCCATTAGTGTGTAGGCACTTGACTTGTATGTGGTGATAGTCAATCTAGGCTCAGACCATGGGGAAGAAATCCATACCCAAGATGATGTCATAGGGTTCCATTTTTATGACCAAAAGGTCCAATGTGAACCTCTCTCCACCAAAAGATATATTTCACTTCCAAAAGATAAAAGATACAGAATAAGCATTCCCTATAGGAATCTTAAGACAAAGAAACTGGGATAGCACCTCAACTTAGAGCTCTAGCTCTCACGTTAGGAGTATAGAGATAAAGGAATGACTGGATATTGTGTATAATAATACTGAATCAAAAGTAGAAAACACATAGATCATACCTATTATCATATCATGTGCTAAGAGATCATAAACCTTCAGAGCCTACAACTATCAGCGACCCTGGTCGCCTGATCCCTGAGCTTGACGTGGGCCATCTGGTGGTGGTGGAAGGATCTCATAATGTTGTCCACCACCCATATCTCCTCCTACTCCTATACTAGCTTCACATCCATGGGGAACACCCTATCCTTGAATAGGTGATCCCTGATCATGGTGTTGTCTTTATCGTGGCAGTCCATCGGCTATATACTTGTGCTACTCAGAACGTCTGGTCGGGTAGTCTCATGCCATGTGACCTCACCCATCACAAGTAAAGCACTTCCCCACTCAGAGATTTCCTGGCACTATGTTCTACCCCTAACTAGATTCCTAATTCTAATCACAAATAGGTATCCTACACCAAGATCCTGGTGCCTGGTGTCTGCTAGTTGCTATAGATGACTCAGTTCTGGGGTGACCACTACTAGTTCCAGCTATCTAGTGTCCCTATGACCAAAATATATCTATAAATAGTTCTCATTCCAACACCCTAAAATAGGTTTGGATGAACAAGGTCACAATGTTGGCTTGGATCTTTCTATGGATTCCCTGCTCAAACTTCCATTCTCAGAAGTAGAAATACCTTATCATGTTAAGAGAGTACCGCATAAGGTCTGTTAACCTCATTGTGTACTTAGACACCATCATACCTCCCTATTTCAGTTCTAGATGATCTTGTATCTAGAATGAGCGCAAGTAGGAGGGGTAATACTTTTCATGGAATAACTACTGGAAGTTGGTCGATGAGAGTGTCAACTTATTGTGAATCTGTGTAATGAGGCTCCACCAGCACCCAACTGCCCCATGGAAAATGCTAGCTACCGGTGAAACCACATGGTCCATCAATGTTTGGAACTAGTGGAGCATGCTTGAGGATCTGGATCTCCATGGAACCTTAGTGATCTTTGGCGCTAGAACTAGTGGAGAACACTAAGCCTGTGCGCATCCCCATCCTACTCTGTTTGGATGATCTGCTGCTCGACAAGAGGAGGTGATACTACCTGTCCACCTAGAGGAAGGATATTTTAGGATGAACCTTGAACTGAGGCCTCATTGCTCATCAAATTTTCATCACTAACTTGAACTGGTATCCTGGATGGATGTTATCATAAAGGCATCCTAATATTTATCAAGACATACCACAGTCATATGAGTATATATATATATATATATATATCAACAATAATGAGAGCTGACTCAATAAGGAAAGTCAAAGACTCAATCCTATATGATGCATGTACCATTGATCCCTACAACAATTTTCTCGGTATGCCGAGTTGACAAGCATGTAGTCATGGTCATGGTGTATGAATATGTTGGTTGCCCATACCATCACTAGACTCCTTGGACTGAGATCTTCACTTGAGAAACTTTGAAACCATTTCCCTAAACCTAACCAAATACTCTTAAGGGGATTATTCCGAAAAAATTCCCAAGTAATGAACTTTCTATTATACCAATCTGTCACAACCTAACCCAATCTACGGCTCGAGCAAAAACAACCCTAATCCCACCTCCATAGGCCAGGGACTGGCGACAAGCACCGAAGGCATAAATAACTAAGTTAGTCCTTTTACTAAGCACCTATATGCACACACACACATCCATCTTGATAAAAAAGTGTATAGGGAAAGAGTAGAATTTGCAACACTTCTATAAAGTAAACCAAACATGCATAACCTCTAGGGTGTATAAGTGTACGATAGTAAAAACTGAAAATCAAAGGGGAAAAAATACACACCCAACTAGAAAATATGTCCTAACATGATAAAACTAGAAATAAATCTATCAAGATATCTCAGCTCCTGAATCCCAAGCTATGGCCACCGTACACATTCTAAAACACCTAGGTATACCTAAGATTCTCTGAATTCATGGTCGACCTATCCATTGTCTGCATAAGACACGACATGTGTGAGAAAATCCCATGTAGGGGTGAGTATATACATACCTAGTAAGACACTCAAAAAGTTTAAGGGGGGTTAATAATAGATACAATAGGAATATAAATATATTAGGTTCAAGATACAGTCATAAAGAATAGCTAAACCTAACCAAGAGTGAAAGTAACCTAATATAAGCATAAGGAGCTCAACACAGTGAGTAGATGAATTACCTGTCAAATATTTAGCATCTATAACAGGAGAGTAGACTCATCCAAGCACAATAAACTAAACATAGGAAGCACATGGTATACCCCATGCGTCTTCACCTCTCCTGTAAGGAGCGTAAACAATTACAAGGTGTGGATACAAAAGAATATATATATACATATACTCATTTAAAGGAGCCCAAATTAGAGATTAAATGGATCTCTATATCATATCTCAACCCAAGAATAAGAGAAGACAACAGTTCCAAAAGTCCATCAATGGTGCCCAACATATCACACATCTTCCCAGAAGTAATTATCCAAGTCAAGACATGCCTCATCACTGTGCCACATAGTCAAGGGGACAACAACTTGAAGTAGAGGAACCATGCCATAGTATATCAGGGGGTTCCACTCTGAAGTATCCATAGAAGACCCGCACCCATGCCAATGGGGGGTTCCACTCTGGTGTCATGGGGACCCATGCCCTATGCTGATAGGGGGTTCCACTTGGTATGGTAGAGGACCCACACCCATTCCGATGGGGGTTCCACTATAAATGTCGAGGACCAATGCCCTGGTATGTGAGGGGGTTCCAATATAGTCATCGAGGACCTGTGCCCTATTTAATAGGGGGGTTCCACTCAGAAGTTGAGGACCAAAACCCTAGTACAACAGGGGGTTCCACTTTGGTCATCGAGGACCCACGCCCAACCCGGTTGGGGGTTCCACTTGGAAGGTAACTGTAGATGACCCATTCCCATGATAATGGGGGTTCCAATCTAAAGGTCAAGGAATCTACTTCCCAGCTCTATTGGAGTGTCCAACTTGGTATTCTCTGGTGATTCTTCCTAATCACCACCATCTTTGGGCGTCGCCTCAGTAAGAAATGTGCCTAGAACATTTCACATTATATCTCGAAATCCCTAACTGAGGGAACCATCATGTTCTATATGAAAAAACACTCAGTATAGGCTACTCATGGGCCAAAATTCATGTTCAAATGAAGGATATAAAGAACTTTTAAGTATCCTCAAAGGAGGTCAAGGGGTACACAATGTGTGAGGGGACCCACACAGTGTGTGGTACTGATCCATTACCAGGATGTGTATCTATATGGAACACGACTTCTATACCATGTACTAGTATACACCATGTAGGTAGACTACACGGCGTGTCCATGCAAACCGGGTTCGGGGCCATGTCCTGTTGGCCGTGTTCGTGTACCAGACCCTGTGTTCGTGCATTGGATCCCAGATCCGTACACTGAACCCTATGTTCATGTACTCGGGTACAATACCATGTACCTATCTATGTACTTCCACATGAGTTTCTACCTTTGTGGTCCATCACACAGGTTGTCCATCCAGGAAAGGGGTACACGATGTGTTGGAGGGATACACACCATGTCATCCTTAACTTTTCCAAAACCCTAACCACTACCACTGAGGAGGTTATACGCCCTATGTTCATCCTTGCACACAGGGTGTAGTTGGTTTTTTTTATATTTTTTCCAAATCTTTAGATCGGATTCTAGTGCTTTGAATCAAGTCTCACCACTTTAGACCCGATGCTATCTTTGCAAAAAAATAGAGTATCTAGTAAAAAATCATGGTTTCCAGTCGCTGTTTTCTAGGAATCAGCCTCCATTCTCCTTTGGGGGTTCGTCGCATGAACGACACACTATCGTTCATTCCACCCTTGATTTATTGATCCCAAAAAATCTAATCTATCACCCTCTTCTCACAAAAAACCTAGATTTGTGCCCATTCCATCAATCCATGCTTCACATGCAATTACATCATAATTTCGGGGGTGTGATTGGGCTTAGTACCACCCGACGATGTCGAACCATGACTGCGAGGTCCTACCAGTGATAAATGTGAATAAGAAATGGGAGAAAATCACCATAAAAAAGGTTTAAAATATCATTTTCCAAGCATTCTTGGCCAACAATCTTGAACGGTGTTCCAGGGTTAGAAATCTATAAAATAAATTAAAATTTCAATACACAGGCACATGAAATTGGCCATGATTGGTGAAAATATAAGAACAAGGATAGATATACTCAACCAATTTAATAAAAGGTTGTAAATCACCAATTGATGAGTCCTAACTTGTGATTGGATCATTCATTGATGAAAAATGCGCTCGCTAATGATCGAGAGAAGCCGTTTCACTCACTATGTCCTGATCTGATCCGATCTAGCATTTCTTCATCATCCAATGTGATCCGCCAAAGAAAGGAGGAAATAGGAGATATGTAATTCTATTAGGGTTTATGTGGCTAACCCTGGAAAATTCACCATGGTGATATTCTTAGAGAATAGTTCACTGTGTATAAAATGAAACAATTAATTAATTAATTCACTGAATGTACTTCCAACAAGAGAAGGATATGAATTCCCTACTCTGACCCACTTTAGGTCACACCTAGGGCAAACACTGTGTTCTAGATTCCACTGTGGTCTTGGATTCCTGATTCTATATTTTGTTTAAGAGTTATCCCATTTTTTAAAGAAGATGTGGGTATGTAATATAAAATATATTTAATATTTTTGTAAAATTATTTTTGGGTACACTGGGCCTCATAATCGCACACTATCGTAGAGGCTAGCTCTAGAAATATATATATAAATATTTCAAAGTTTTACAAGGAAAAACCAGAGTCTCTATAGTGGATCCTCAATCAAACTTGTCACACTCCATGAACTCTAAAATCTTTTAAAAAGATAAAAACTACAAGTTATACATCACACAATATGAATCAAGACTCCTAAGAAAAAGAGAAATGTAACAAATATGTTAAAAAGGTTTAGAAAACTCCCAGGATGGGAAATTTTTTCAATTTGGACAGTACTAGTGTACATGAGATTCAAAATAAATAAAAAATAATTAAACAAAAAGAACAAAAATAAAGGAAAAAATCCATTTAGTAATCATTTAAATCCTCAAATATTCAAATAAATAATTATGATAAAAATAATATACTATTTTTAATTTTCCAAAGTATTCTATTTAATATGAAGATCCTATAAACACCCTAAAAAATTGAAAGAAAAACATGAGAAATTCAAAAAAAAATGAAGAAAAAGAAACACACAAAAAAATCATAAAAAAATATTAGCATCGCCCTCACACTTAGTATTTAGATACCATTTGTTTTAGCTCAGTAAAATAAAAATATAAGGGAAACAAAACCAAAGATAAAGAGAGACACAACCCGACTTTATTTTATAGTGGTAGCCTTGAGTTAAGCTCTTATCTGATACCACTTTAATCCTAAAATAAATCAAGAATAAAACATAAGAAACTCACTAAAATAAAAAATAAATAAAAATAAAAATAAATGTGAAATAAGATGGATAAATATTGTTTTATACTCCCAAGTGGGTGATGAGTTTTTACTATCCCTATTTAGGTAGTTCTAGTGGATTATCCCCAATCCAAAGGTGGATGTGGTTTCTTACTAATGGACCATCAAAACTTCTTATTTATAGTAATATTTACTACACACTAGTTATATAGGAACCCATGGATAAAGTATAGTGGATCCATTACCTTATCAATATAGTATAATTTGAATTGCAGTGGAAGGAAAAACAACGGGCCCACCTCTTATTTAGATACAACTTTAACCACTTCTTCAACATCATCTAGGGCCTATACATGTGAAATTTCTGCATCCAGAATTTTAGGAGGGGGAAAATTAGTGAGAATTTCAATATTAACTGAATTAAACCGAGATAAATCAGTATTGAAATATTCCCCCTGAAGTAATGATGCTTGAAATTCAGTTTCTTTATGAAAATACAATGGTAATTCTTTATTTTATCCCTCTAAAAATAATTCATTATATTTAGGGAGATATATGTGTTCCTCTTCCGGTGAATCTTATTCTTCTTCTTCATCCTCCAAGGCATTCTAGGTGATGTCCTACTATAAAAAAATTATGCAAGGGAGTTAATTCCCAATTTCATTTCAATAGAATTAATGGAAAATGAGTTCAATAATGGATTGAATCCCTGATTTATTCAAATTCAATTGATTCTTCACTATAAAGTTCCTATTGGAGTATATTTATAGTGTATAGAAGTAGGTAGTCATGCTCCTCTATATTTTCTTCAAATACCACCTCTTGGGTGGTTTATTCTTCCAAATCCATTGAAAGATAGAGTTGTGTTGATTCTTATTTTTCAGATATTGGACTATCATGTTTTAGGTTACTTTCCACAAAGTTATTCTAGGATTATTAAACAAAATGTTGATCTCCCACAAGTGCATCGACATATAAGTGTTCTTTAGGGATCTCCTTCAGCCTAGGTTGAGTGCGATATGATAATATTAATTCTTTGAGCAAATATTTCTCAGTATCCTTATGTTACTTGACATAAAAAATTGATGGGGAAATATCTTTTATCATTAGTTCTGGTTTAGGACCAGGTTTAGGTTTCTCCAGCTACTGTTCTTTAGATACACAAATGAATTCAGCTATTTGGATGTTCAGGTTTTTATAATATTCTCTAATTACTTACATCTAATATTTTCTTTTAATTTATTCTTCTTTTTTCCTGTTTTCCACCTAATAGTAATCTATCCATGCATAATAATTTCAATTTAAATAGATCATGAACATATATATATATATATATAGTTTTTGAAATTTTTTCTTTTTGTGTATTTTTCATGAAAAAAATATGTGAAAGTGTTGAGCCTACCCAATAATGATTCTAAATTGATAAGAGGTATTTTTCATGAATACCACTTCAATATATTTCTTACTTTTCTAATAATTCATTATAGTGTACACCCTAAGGTCGATCTCTAGGAGGCCACTCACATGCACCATTCTTCTATTATAATTATTATAATCTAAAGTTTACTAAACTAATATATACTAATATAATGGTGGTTTTATAATACATAGATGATATATATATATATATATTTATAAATTAAAATGAATAAACAAACATGTAGACATAATATAGTTAGTAAGAAATAAGTTATTCTCATTAAATGTTTACAATAATTACAATCATAATTTAATAAATATTAAATTTCTTTGGTCCTCTCTCTCATTTATTAGTTCACAATCATTCTCTATTAACCCTATTGATCAAATTATATCACCCTACATTGATAACTCTACAAGCATGAGTGACCTCTTCCATAATAACACCTAAGCCAAACTCCATTGTATAACTAACTTAAGTATCAATGGTAAAGAATATATATGAATAAAGAATAAAGATAGGAATAAACACTGAAAAGGAGGCAATCACACATATGAATCAATTTAACCATAAATCTCAGCCTTAGGTTGAGAAAAATCAGAAAAAATAAAAACTAACATCAAGATTAATGAATCCACTACTCCATCCCTCAATAAATCAGTGATTTTAGTTCCCCATTTTCATGGAGTTTAGAAGGAAACAATGTAAGATCAAAAAAGAAAAAATAGTAGAATGAGGGAAAGAAGAAAACTAAAATATATTAAAAGTATAGAAGACTATTATTGTATCATCCTAGGTATTTATAGAATAATACTTTTTAATATCTATTAATATTTATGAATAAGATATTAATTTTATGTTAAAGAGGACACTTTTTTCGATAGCGTACTCAACACGCAACAATGAGTTTCTTTGAAATCTTACGTTGCACACAACTTTGAGTTATATCAAAAAATAATATAATAATAATAATATTTCAAATAGTAGTTAATGCCTAGCCTTTGTATTAGTGAGAATGAATAGAACTAACTAAAATATGATTATACATGTTTGTTAAATGTCTTTATATTTATCCGATAAATTTTAGAGGCTTAAAATAAGAATGAATATGATTTTAAGCATGAAATACTCTAATATTTTTAAAAGGCCATTTTACTACCTTTTGATGGAGTACCCTTTTTAATATAGTTTTTTTTTCACTTTTATATGTTCAATTTGAAAAAATAAATTTCTTATTTAGAATTGGAACATCAAAATTTACTTTGGATGAAATTTTGGTATTTTTTCTGATAAAATTCATATTTTTATGAATAGTGAAAATACTACATTTTAATTCAAAACTGCCTTTTAATATAATTTATTTATATAGTGATATTATTATTTTAAATGGTTTTAAATTATAATTGGATTAAGTTTTTATCATTAAATTCAATGATGTTGATTGGAAATAATTTTACATTTAAATTGGACATAAAAAATGTCAATCTTTTGATAGTTATTACTTCTTAAAAACCCACTTTTTGGTTTGACTTCAGGAATTAATTTTAAATTAATTAATGCAACTTCTATGTTTTAAATTTGGAAAAATGGATTCCATAATTTTAATTAGTTGGTTCAAATTATGTAAATAGGTATCTTTTATTTTTAGACATTATGAATAATTACTTCAGTAATTATTTTATTTACCATGGTTAAAGGGTAAATCTGGTAAATAAGGGTAAAAAATAATATAATAATAATAAAAGAATACCCTAACACATTTAATAATCCTATTGGATGAGATATTTACGATCATGGGAATCCTTGGATTTATTTTTGGACCCCATGGAGCCACATGGATGTGAAAATGACATTTTATAAACTTGATTTAAAGTAAATAAAAATGTAACATAAACATGTATCTTTTAGTAAAACAATTTTTATATGGGGTTATATAAGTTATATTTTTGAATATAAATAGTAATTAGAAATATAAATTTATTTCCTGCATCATGGTATTTTATTTATATTTTTTAGACATCAAATAAATAAATAAATTTATGACACAATGATGATGTAATGATTACCTTAGTAATGAATGATTTACATAAATGAGATTATAAATATTAAAATAAATTTATTTTAAAACTTTTTATGCCATCCAATAATTTTTGGGATTCTTATGAGTTGTAATATTTTATTTAATGAAGTTTTTTTGAAATAATCAAGTTGATATGGATTTTTAAAAAGTCATGATATGAATTGTATAAAAATTGACATAAATGAGTTTTTAAAAAAAATACTATTTTATGAAATGATATAATAGTCCTAAAATTATAATATTCGGATAAATGAATTATATAAAGTTGAAAAATTTATTAATGAATCAATTGGAGTTTTATGGGTATTTTATAGTAACTATATTAACCATATAGTAAGAATATACAAGAAGACATGGTAAGAGTCAAATTAGTTAACTAATGGTTAATGCTAAAAGATATGGTTAAATTTGTGATCAAGACTTGTCTAAAACCTATTGGTTGAGAGGTTTTAGACCCAAAAAAATCTTATATTTGAAATAAATTACTTTGGGACATTTTGAAACCAAAAATAATGTTATAAAAAAATAATATTTCAATGCCTTCCTAAAGTGCCCCTCCTCCCTCTTATAAAAGGGAATCACCTCTACCCCTTTAATCACACCTCTAAAGTCCCTTGGATCATCCAAAATATTCCAAAAAAATATCACAACATACCTATATTCCTTATATAAGCCTTAACTTGGGCATAAGACAATTCAAGAAAGCCTTTTAGCTCAAATCAAAAGGAGTTACACGTTTTAAGAGGTAGCGTCTTCTCTAAAGTTCTTTTCTTTTCCTTCTCCACTCCCTATGATCTTCTTATTATTTTATTACATAACAAAACCAGTATCCTCAATGTACTAGGATGTTTTTATGATAAGTATTTGAACTAAACATACACACACCTCTATCTAATGGATACAAACATATTGTTTCTGTGTACAACGAACTACTACCTTAAGAAACGATGATTGTTTAATTTTCCCCTACCACCTCTCATGATGGACATTATGATGGAACTGTATTTATATATGATATATATTATATTTATATTGTCTCTATTATATTGTAATTTTTATTTACAAACATAACTTTATTCTTTTCATGATGTGTAAATACTATAATTTCATTTGAGGAAGTGCGGACTACCGCCCCCTCAAAGTGATATGACTCGTTCAGGCCATACATGGAATGTATAAAGGATGATGTCAATGAAATTATGTAACATGTATATCATATTATATTATATTAGAATTATAATATACCTATGTATCATTTAGTTTTCATTTCTTTAATATGGCAAATAAATGAAGGCAACGTTCATGCATACGTACGACTTACCATCTCCATAAATGGTGCATTTCATTTCTTATATCCAAATGTTATAAACTATTATAAATACATATATATGGGATATATATTATATTTAAATAAGGAATAATATTCTTGAGATAATATAATTTTGACCACATGGACAATTTTTAATTATAACAAGATCATTTTTGACTCAAGTATCGCATATCAACAAAACGACCGATATTAACTTAAATAATTATGTAATTTTTATAATGTGGTAATAAGTGATATAAAAGGAATAATAAAATTAAAAAATGTTCTTAAGAAAGTAGAAATTAACTTAAGTTTATTATTTAGTAAGATTAAGGAAGATACATGATGAATCCGACTCAAGGTAAGGGACTTCATCTCAATCACCTTTTATTGAGGCATACTTTGATAATATACACCTACTTCTTTTATATTGTGTATAATAAAACCCTTTGAATTTTAATTTAATTCAAATGATTTTTTATATGAAGAATTTTACTAAATTACAAAATGAATGTTTTCAATGTATGCGGCGACAACGACCTCTCCGCCACCATAACCGTTATTTGATATTTGGATTCCTCTATAAGACTTAATGTTTTTTTAAAAGGAAAAGAAGTCCCTTATTTCCTTTTTGGTTTTTTTGGTATTGAAAATGGGTTTTAAATGGATTGAGTATTTCAATATCTTGAAATGATTTCTTTTGATTGCAAATGAAATGTTATTAGTGAAATGTTAATATTTTCAATATTTTATGTGTTATGATTATATAATGGTATGTAGACATTTGATGGGTGGTTACATGACAAACCAAATGATGGGTGGTTACGTGATTTTGTCGAACCGTTTCCCTTCGAGTAGATGGAGGACCAACGCGCCCGACTGTCGATCTCACGGATGGCTGAGCCCCGCTCGATTGCTAAAGTCGGGTACACCGGTCTTCGTTTCAAAATGTCCAATGGTTCCATATCCAATGATACGTGGACCTGCTTTCCAAAGGCAGGCTTCCGCTAGGTGGTTTGGCTAGCGATTCTTAATAACTCACATTGGCTGAGAGGATGGGAAGTCGGGATCATCGCACCCTTTTGGGGGGAATTATTTCCTGTTCCAGGACTCTCTTATAGATTTAAGACGTATTCATATGTTCGCAAATCTTTGGTTTATACCCAAGAACATTATCCATAGATTTCTCCTAGTTGGCAATGGTCAGCTGAACGTAGGGATTCAGAATCATTTATGCCCGAGGTTTACCATCCCTCGTTAGATTAATGACCCCGAGGAGTCTGGACTCATTGAGGCAACACTAGGGTTGGTGCGGTGAAACGACATGAATATGGTCGAATCAGCCGGTTGTTGGGCTTGAACCTCAGGGAGGCTTCCTACGTACCCTGCCTAGGAGACAGGGATCAAAGTCCATGTAGTTCGAATTGGGGTGTCGGAGAACCGACATGAAGGTGGACCCAGGGGTCCGATGGTGATTGGGCTTGAACCTCTTGGAGGCTTCCTACGTATCCCTGTGGTGGGGAATCAAAGTCCTTGTAGTTCGCATGAGTGGGGATTACACTCCGAGGGATCCCATAGCAATGGATTTGGGATTACACTCTGAGGAGGCCCATAAATGGATTTCATGGTCGATGCTTACTCTAAGCCCACATGAGTCATTCTCGGTGTAAGAAACAAGAGGCAGCAGGGACCGGACGATCACGTTGTGAAAGGTGCGTCCGTGATAAGTGGAGTGGGGATTACACATAGAGCGGACCATAAGGTCAGAGCTTACTCAGAGATGGATGCCCAGGGAGACAAAGCACAGCGGGAGAGGGAAAGAGGTGCTCCTGTGACCGTCACCTCTCTTGTTCCTGGGGGAAGTACGGAAGTGCATGGGGGCTTCCTTCTGATGGGTATTTTACTACCCCCCGAAGAAAGGAGAAGTGCCCCAGCCCCAATAGGTGGAGGGGAAGAAAGGGGACTCCCGAGCTCAGACTCCACATTACCGTGGGAATGTGAACCCAGGAATGCTTCGGGAACCTACTCAAGGGTTGGGGAAACCCCTTCACCCTTGCTTACCGTGGGTATGTGAACTCAAAACGGCACGCTGATGCGCCTGAGGGTTACACCACACGGATCTGGTGGCTCTAGTGGAGGCCTCAGCTCGGGGCCAATGAGTAGGCCAGTGAGGGAGTCACGGAGGATCAGACTGGATTAGAAGGATTTTATTTGGATCATGGAACGGGAACTCCGAAGGATTCGGCGGTCCACACACGGGTATGGGTGGTGGCGCCCTTCACGTAGGGAAGAGCCACGCGGTTGGAGAAGCCGTCCGTGAACCAGGGTGGTCCACGGACTGATGGGCATCCCGCGAACCAAGGTGGTTCACGGCTTTGGGTTCGATCCGCGTACCAGGGTGGTTTGCGGAGGGTTCCATGCAGGCAACGATGGCCAAATGCGGCACCGACCAGGGGCTCATCGGTAGAGGCTTCGCCCGTGTAGGAGGATGCTACGCGGTGCAGCGGATCATAAAAGAGGCATAAACACCCTAGTCCGCGGGGAGTGAATCCGCGGAGGGACCATGGTTCGCGGTCTTCCCTTTTTTTTTTTGTTATTTTAGGTTTGCGGTTCACCAAGTTATTATGCGTTTTTTGGTTCCTTATTAGTTCGTTCCCAGGTTCATACCTGCTATGGTTTGCGAACTGGAACTTCACTGTTTGCAAAATCCTAAGCCTTCCTTCAAAATCCTTCCACCCGAATCTAATCAATTTCCTATAATCCCACTCCCTCTTCCCCCTCGGTCTCCTTTTATAGAGTGGGGGAAGAAATGTATCTGCGGTCACGCGATACCTTTTGCGGAGGCCCATGACTGAAAACCCGGTTTACGGCTGACTTGGTCAATCCGCGACTCGCGGTGGGCACTGAGCGCATCTCTCCCCGCGAACCGAACGAGCTCGTAGAATGCTTCGTGGCCACGTAGGGTTCCGCCTCCCTTCTGCGAACGACAGTGAATGCGGCTTGAGCCGGTCGACGCGGTCCGCGGCTGGGGCGGTTCATGACAGTGAACCAGATCGGCACCCGGCCTGCTTCGTGCCCACAGAGGATCTCTGCCTACATTTCGCGAATGACATCAGTCCGCGGAGGGGGTGCTCCGCCGAACCGGCCGCACGCTTGTTTGGACCAGTCTGCGGACCAGTTTGTCTTGTTCCTTTATTCTCTATACTTTCCCCAATTCTTTGGGTATGATCTCCCTTGGGTTAAAGGGGATTATCATTCTCCTTTGTGGATTTTTCAAGACCCTACAAATGCCCCCCATCAGAATGGGATCCGATCGGAATGAAGAGGAGTCCATTATGATGTAGATTGGTCCTGAAACTTGGATGGTTTGAGGTAGGGGAGTGGACCCGGTGGGGGACCATGCCTATAAATACAGGGGGCTCTTCATTTTTCCTTTACCAGATTCTTCGCGAAACCAGAGCTCCTTGCATTTCTGTCTGCGCGTGCTCGTTCCTTCGTGAGATGCTTCATCCGCAAACCAACTACCACTTCTGTGAACCATTCCTCCTTCACAGTTTCCTTCACCCGCAGACCAATTTCCCAACCGCAAACCAATACTTTTAATTAATTAAAAAGTAAGTCACGACGGGCCACAGAGGAACTCGCTTCGTGGTTTTGATGGTCCACGAACTGAAATCTTCAGGACTTTGAAAATTTCTTAAGTCCTCTAAACCTAATTATTTAAATCTAGAATTAAGATTCCGCGGAGTAATCTGGTTCGTGGTTTTCTGGCCAACGCTCCGCAGGCCAGAGTACTGCAGACCCCTTCCGCGAAGGGCTAGTTCGCGGGATACAGTCATCGCGAACTATCTTATAAGGCCTGCTTGCGGACCTTATCACAAAGGCTTCTCGGCGCCTTTTGTCATACAGTTGGTATTTTTGTCAATATTTTATTATTCTAGACTAACTATCTGCCTAGTCTTCATGATGTAGGGAGAAAACATGGTTCCTCCTCGCCCTGCACCCAGACCTACTGCCGAGCCTCTCCCAATTGGTTCAGGGAGACGTTTATCTATGATTCGCAGAGCAGAGAGCATCAAAGAGGACCCTAGTCGGTCCATCATTCCTGACGATGGTGTCTTGAAGAACTTGCTCTCTCCTGAGCTCCTGAGTTATCCACTATCAAATCGACTTCCGCTCTACGACTTCGGTCTTCAAGACGACGTCCCTATCCCACCTACTTTCTCAGTTCTTCCGTCTCCTTGCTTGGAAGTGTCACCAAAGCGCATTCAGGTGAACCTTACCTCATTCGGGGAGATAACCTCTAATTCTGATCCAAAAGACACTTTCATTTTGAGGGGATTTGTCTGGACCCAAAGCGATCAGTGCACTCAAGAATTCTCTCAAAAAACTGTCCTCAAGAATTAACCTTCTATTATCAACCTTGCTTGAATGGATCCTAACACAGGTTGGATTCCTAGGAAGGATCTTCAGTCCGGTGGGCTCTTCTCAAATGGCTGGGCCTGGGCTTTCTGGGTCCATCATCATTGCTGAGAGTCTCCCGAATCACTGGAAGCAGTCAATTTATACTCCGCAGTGTGGGCTTCCCAATTTTCTATTTACCCACCATCCTTGATCCTACCAGACCTACTCAGTCGCTGGTGTTCAAGCACTAATACTTTCCACCTTGCCCATGGTGAAGTTGGCTTTAGTCTGTGGGATATCTATCAATTGGGAGGGCTCCCGATTATCGGTGTGATGTATGACGAGTTTATGCCCACCCCTGATGCATGGGACGATGTCGAACAAGTTCCTTTATTGGCGAGGGATTTTCTGGTTATGGCGGAGAAATCACTGGGTCAGGCCTTACGTGCCCGCTCTCTCATTCCCTATATCACCTGGATAGGGTTATTTGTGAACACCACTGGTCCTATGAAAAAGATCAAGCACCCCAAGAATCATCCTTCTCAACAGTCATGAACCATCCCAGGTTCCTACTGGGCGGTTCTGGAGGCGGGTGACTACCTTTCATGGGGTTACGAGGTGCGCCCCAGTGTGCCGCCTATGCTCCGACTGGCAGGTTTGTTTGCTATTTTTCTGAGTGGGTGGATATTCCCTTCTTGGGATATCAACCCAGGTGTCAGGGCCTTCACCTTGATGATGGCAGTTGAGTTGGCAGAGGGACGTCCGGTGAATTTGGCCATGCCCACTTTGGCTCATATTTACGAACTATTGAGCCACATGCAGGAGGGCGGGCCACCCTACCGTCTGAGTGGTCCATTTCAATTCTTATACAGTTGGATAGAGAATCATTTCCGCTGCTATGAGTATTGTCATAACACAGTCATGCCGCTTCCTACCTTTCAGAATACCCTACTTGATATAGCTGGGGTTCATTTGAAGTCCCTTGGTTCTGACGAAGTCATCGAGCTTATGAGTGATTTATCCCAGTTTTCTTTCACTCCCCACCCCACCCCTTCTGGCGTCATGGTTGACAACCACAGGGGGATCCTTGAAGAACGTTCTTACCTGATTTTGCTACAGGATGGGCTTTTGTCTGCATGGATCAACGACGTTTCTCTATGCAAGTTGTATGCCCCACATAGTTTTTCCCACCAGTTTGGATGTATGCAACTCCAAGTTTCCCTTCCTCCCTCTCAGGCTCGGGGAATGCACCCTCTCTATCAATGGTGGTTGATGCTGATGCGAGAGGGATCTAATATAAGCATTCTCTTGCCTGGTATGGGAGCGGCTGCCAGCCTATCCTGGAGTATGCAAGGATGTGGGTAAAACATTACCCCAATGGGATCATGGGGAAGGATATCCGGAAGGTTCCCAAGTCAGGATTCATCACGGCTGCTGTGCCTACCACACCTTCCTCATCGGCCCTGAGGGAGGACCGACTGATGGCTCGTCGGTCAAAGCGACTCAGGAGATTTTCCTCTCCCATCCCCTCTGCGGCCGAAGTTCAGACGGACCCAACCTTCTTGGATGTGGATGAGGATGACCCTGTGGCTTCATATCGCATCAAAAAAATTCTTGAAGTTTTGCCGACCGATACCGTTCTTAGAAACTTAACTCCCAAGCCCAAACCGGGGTTAGAAGCTTCAGGTCTTCCAGCTTCAGAACCATCGTCTAGCGTGCACATGCCTGCGCTGGTCTCAATGCCAGACTTTGTTCTCGTGCCGTCTAGTGAGGATACCAAATATCCTCATGTCATGGAGGATCACCGAGAAGTGTGCAGGTGGTACTGGCCTCAGATTCGCGAGATTTTCACCGAAAATCCCCTGGCCGAAATGGAAACTAAAATTGAAGATCTCCGACAACTATTCCTGGGTTTGGGGTCAGGTGGATTTGACTATCAGCAATTTCATCTTCTCGCTTGCCAGGTTGTCATTGCCCGTGAGGAAGCTACCAATGGTGAGCACAAACTTGCTCACCTTAATTTTTCTCATTGCGGGACTTGAACCCTGGAGTGATCCATGATAAAGCTTCATTATATGATAGCACAAGAGGCGAGCTCTTTAGATCAAGCAACCGTCCTATCTTTCGAGTTGCATGAATGTGAAGAACGAGCAGCAATGCTGAAGGACCAACTATCAACTATGACTGGTCACCTTGAAGCCACCGGGCAAGGGGATCAACGTTCTCCAAACAATAGTGGATCATACCCATTCGGTGGCTGAGGTTGAGGACAGGGAGAAGGCCGTGCTGGAGAAGACTTGCCACAACCTCCGCCGCACGGTCGCTGATCTGGTGGAGAGGGCGAGTCAGGATCCTTTGTGAATGTCAGAGCCATTCCTGTGCATTTTGTCTTTTTTTTATTTTGTCATTGTGATGTATAGGCCTTAGCTTGTGGACGCCCTCCCTTTCATAATTCAGGAAAGTGATAAAGGATGAAAACATGCTCTGACTTTTTCCTGGACCATGGGATCCAGCGAGCATAGTTTGACTATTGCTAGGGTTTTGTAGAAAAGCCCCAATTTTTTTTGTCTTTTCTTTTAATACCCTAATTTTTCCTGGTCCCATTTAGTGTGGACCCAGTGGGCATGGCCCGACTTTTTCTTAGGTCACCCTTTTCGAGTTTTCGGCCTAACAGGCTTTGTGCCTCTTTTGCGAGCGGTTTAAAGTCCCGCCATCAAGACTATCATTACTAAAGTTTTAGGTCGAACAACTTTGAACAAATAAAGTGGGGCAAGGGCCCCAATGAGGTTTGGTTGATTAAAAGATGTCTCTATGTCCTTCATATGCATGTGGAGGGAGTGTGTTTAGATTTGAACGACATATAGGGCATGTCTCGAGGAATATAAACCATATCGGTGTGCCAAGGTAGGAAGAGAATCGCCTAAGGAAATCTTGCCTTTGGTAGACGTGCCGGGGGAGATCAATATGAAGAGCCGCTGAGGGCATGGTATGCATAGTCGTTCAAAGGTGTCCCTAAGTCAATGAATCTCCATTTCTAATGGCCATAGGACTTCATGAAAGTCTGGCTTATGGAAACCACCATGGGTGGCTTGGAGGATTATGAAAACCACCGGGGGTGGATTGGAAAGGGTATGTGACGTCTGAAAGGTTTTGAGAACATATTTATAAGTTAGGAGTGTGGAAGAAAGGTTCCTGTCCTACGCATTTATCTAGCATAAAGGACGGTTGAAGCTTGGCGCAGTTTAACATCATGCAGCTGGGAATTTATTTGGAATGGAACGACTTCTCCTGGTCCTCAGTAATCTCATCAGAGACGTTCCACCATATTCAGGCAGGGTTGTGAAAGAGGCTAGAAAACTGTATCTCATAGGGTTTTCGAATCCCGGGATGGACATAGGGGCTCAAGGGCCAAGAGGTGTACGAAGAGAAGGATCACCTAAGGAAATATTGCCTTTGGTAGACGGGCCAGGGGATATCAATATACAGAGCCTCTAAGGGCATGGTATGCATAGTCCTGAAAAGGTTTCTTTAGGTCAATGATTGTATTCTCCTGATAGCCAAGCAACTTTAGGGAATTTGAGATTCGGGACCACCAGGGGTGGTTTATGAGAGTTCGGCTCTTTCTGAGTACAAAGTATGGTTTATGAGGAGAGGGTGCCTGGATAAGGGAGGAGCGTCTAGGCTAAGTATCCCGAGAATGGGTGAAGTCATTCCTTCTCACGCTGGTGTGAGACGGTGGTTCGTGCAGGTCTGACCCGTGCACTGAGGGACAGAGAAAAGCCTCCGTTCCTTACTGAACCCATGACGAGTTTCACCATGCAGTTTAATGTCATGTGATAAAAACGGGGATCATTATTAAAAGGTGCTATGCAGTTTACCGTCATGCAGTGAGGACAGTGGCATTTTTAAACCAGTGAAAATGATTGTAGTTGAAGGCATTTATCGGGATGGTTAATGCTTGGTCTCTGCAGTTTTATGCCAAGCGGCCAAGATGTTCTGTGCAGTTTAACGTCATGCGGTAAGGACATAGTGGAAAAGGCCGCTCTTTATCAGAATGTAACTGGGCTTGAACATCTCGGCATGCCCAGACGTGGGTAGGGGTTTATTGGTGTAAATCGTGGTTTCGGGGCTTCTTGGATCAGGAGAAATGATATGGGGGATCTGAGGCCAGTAAGCGTACGGGGATAAATAGAGTATCTCCTAAGGAAATCTTTCCTTTGGTAGATGGGTCAGGGGATATCAATATGTAGAGCCGCTGAGGTAATGGTATGCATAGTCATACAAAGGTGTCCATGGGTCGATAAATTTCCACTTCTGATGGCCGTGAGTGGTTATGAGGATCTGCGATTTTTTGGGCCATGAAGTCTGTCATTTGGGAAGGAAATGTATGAACATGTCGGGCATACTCGACCCTGGTTACTGTTAAAGCTTAGAGAGCTCCCTGCGCTGATTTATTTTGCACACGGGGGTGTACTTTTACTCCATGCAGTTTAACGTCGTGCGGTAAGGACGAGGTACTCCTAGTTTAGCAGTCATAGGACCATTGGGTGACTATTGCTGCAGTCACTCAAAGGATAACTGGGTTAACATGCTCTGATATACTTGGAACAAGGTGGGGGATGAAGTTCGTAAACTGTAACTTTGATTTTTCCTGGATCAGGAGGTGTGGTGTGGGGGCTCTGAGGCCGGTAAGCGTACGGATCTAGGAAGAGTGTCGCCCGAGGAAATCTTGCCTTTGGTAGACGGGCTAGGGGCTATCAATATGCAGAGCCGCTGAGGGCATGGTATGCATAGTCATGCAAAGGTGTCCCCGGGTCGATGACTTTCCACTTCCGATGGCCGTGAATGGTTATGAGGATCCACGATTGCTCACAGTGCAGAGTTCGGCACGTGGGGATAATGGTGTCCGAGTATACAAGAAACATATTCACTGCAATTGTCCGTTGAGTCAAAGTAGCCTAGTCCTAGCTTGATGTTCGTTGACGCAGGTCGTCACGTGAACCACGGTCAGATACATAGGCCAACCGGGTAGGGGTACCCTGGAAACATTTGGATGTGAAAAGGGGAATGAACTTGTAAACCACTACTCCATAAATTTTTGGATCAGGAGATGTGATATGGGGGATCTGAGGCCGGTAGGCGTACAGAGCTAGGAAGAGTGTCACCCGAGGAAATCTTGCCTTTGGTAGACGGGCCAGGGGCTATCAATATGCAGAGCCGATGAGGGCATGGTATGCATAGTCATGAAAAGGTGTCCATGGGTCGATAACTTTCCACTTCTGATGGCCATGAATGGTTATGAAGATCTGAAATTATTCGGGTCGTGGAGTCTGATGTATGGAGAGGATGCACCCAAATGTGCAAGGAGTATTCCCATCTCGTTTCGCCGTATATCTTGGGTGGTCACGACGAAGCTCGTGCAGTTTAACATCATGAGGTGAGTATGACTTCCGTGCAGTTTAACGTCATGTGGTAAGGACGAAGTATACACCCCGTTCAGGTCTAGTCCATAAACGGGGGAAAGGGATCATTTCTAAATATTATTATCCATGCAGTTTAACGTCGTGCGGTAAGGACAA
This sequence comes from Viscum album, assembly GCA_963277665.1. Lineage (NCBI taxonomy): Eukaryota > Viridiplantae > Streptophyta > Magnoliopsida > Santalales > Viscaceae > Viscum > Viscum album. The sequence goes on from OY728156.1 coordinate 1,133,201,044, forward strand.
GGAATACACCCCGTGTAGGTATGGTCCATACACGGGGGGAAGAGGGCATTTTTAACTTCTTATCAGGGGGTGGCCGGGCCAGGATGGAGAACCCCGACGTCACTACGTATCCTGCAAAGGCAGGAATCAGGCTGAACGTATTTCATTAAAAGATGATACACCCCGTGCATTTCTGGTCCGTACATAGGGGAATGGGACATTTTTAACTTTTATCCCACTTGGGAATGGCTGGGCCAAGATAGGGGATCCCGACATCGCTACGTATCTTGGAAAGGCAAGAATCAAGCCGTATGTAGTTCTCTTAAATAATTACACCCCGTTCATGTTTGGTCCATACATGGGGGAAATGGGAATTTTTAACTTTCATTATTCATGTAGTTTAGCGTCGTGCGGAGAGGACGTAAAAATCACCCCGTGCAGGTCTAGCCCATACCTAGGAAAAAGGGTCATTTTTATCTTTTGTTCGGGAGTGTCTAGGCTAGGATGGGGAACCCTGGCATCACTACATATCCTACGAGGGCAGGAATCAATCCGTACGTAGTTCTATGTTAGATACACCCTGTGAAGGTATGGTCCATACACGGGGGAAGGGGTCATTTTTTTTCTTCCTTTTTTTTATTTGAGGGGTGGATAGGCCAGGATGAGGAACCCCGACATCTCTACATATCCTGCGAGGGAAGAAATCAAGCCGCACATAGTTATCTGAAATCTATGTAGTTTAACGTCATGCAGTGAGGACGAGGAATACACCCCATGCAGGTCTGTTCCGTACACAGGGGAAAGGGCATTTTTATCTTTTATTATTTTTGTTTTTTTTCATGGGTGGCTGGGCCAAGACGGGGGGTCCTGGCGTCACTACGTATCCTGTGAGGGAAGGAATCAAGCCGAACGTAGTTCTCTAAAAGATGATACACCCCATGTAGGTCTGGTCCATACACGGGGGGAGAGGGATGTTTTAAAACATCTTGTCCGTGCAGTTTAACGTCGTGCGGTGAGGATGAAATACTCTTAGTTTAAGTTCATAGATTTTGGACCGTTGGGTTCTTGGAAGTTTAACGTCATACAGCTCGGATGAATAATACTCTTTTTTAGTTATCATGTGAAATACTTCTTCAAGAATCTCGCATTTGTAGGAGAGGTTGTAAATTGTCCGTCCATGGAGATCAGGGCATACATTCCATTGGAGTAGACCTTGTGTATAACATACGGTCCCTCCCACTTGGTCTCCAGCTTTGGAGGCTTCTTTCCGGGTATCATTGGGGTCCGGAGGACCAACACCAATTCTCCTTCCAAGAAAGACTGGAGACGAACCTTTTTGTTGAATTCTCGTGTGATCCGGTTCTGGTATACTTCCAGATGGTGTAAAGTGTGCAACCGCTTCTCGTCTAGCTATTCCAATTCACCTAGCTGCTTTTCTGATTGCTCATCGTTGGATAATTGATCACAAATGGAAATGCGGAGCGAGGGTAATTGGAGCTCAATGGGTAGGACTACTTCTGTTCCGTATACTAATGAGTACGGAGTAGCCTGAGTAGCAGTGCAGATTGTGGTTCGATAATCCCACAATGCATGGGGGAGTTTATCCGGCCATAACTTCTTGTCTTTGTCCACCATTTTCTGGAGAATGTTAGACAGGGTCTTGTTGAAAGCCTCTATCTGTCCGTTGGCCACCGCATGGTAGCAGGATGAGTGATTATCTTTGATAGCATATTCATGGTACAACTTCTCCAATTCAACAGAGCATAAGTTGGTGCCGTTATCCGTCAGTATAGTATGAGGGACACCAAATCTTGTGATGATATTGGCCTTCACGAAGCTGACAAAGCTTCTTTCCCCAACTTCTTTAAGGGGTAAAAATTATACCCATTTGGAAAAGAATTCGGTTGCTGTGAGGATATATTTCAGTTTTCCTGATGTGGTGGGAAGATATGGTCCCACGAAGTCCATTCCCCAGACAGAAAATGGCCAGGAGTACTTGGCCTGATGAAGTAACTTCGGGGGCTGGTGAATGAAGTTGGCATGAATCTGGCATCAGTGTAATTTTGCGGTAAAATTCTCGCAATCTCGTGCCACTGTGGGCCAATAGTATCCAAGCCTTTGGACCTGGTGGGAAAGCTTGGACCCTGACTAGTGTGCTCCACATGCTCTGACATGAACTTCAACCATGACGACAGTGGTTTCTTCTCCATCAATTCACCTGAGGAGGATTCCATCGAGGCCTCGTTTGTAGAGGACCTCTTGTTGACCTGCGCCTCCACATAGGACAAAGTTGATTTCCCTTCTCTGTATTTTCTCTCGTTCAACCCTGTCTGATGGAAGTTCTCTCTGTTGGAGGTAGTTCGCAATGGGGGTCATCCAGCTGGTGGAAGGAGCATATGGATCAGGGACAGGACTGACTTCATGGATTTCCTCCATCTTGGTCTGGACATATGGCAAGACCATTCGGCGGTGAGCAATACTGATAACTGTTTCATCCCGATCCGGTTCAGCCAGGGCTATGGCCGTGTTGGCCAATGCATTGGCCTGGGCATTCTGGAACTGGGGAAAATAAGTCAATGTTGGTTCTGTAGAGAATTCCATCATTAACCCTCAGACATGGTCAAATAGGGGAATCAACTCCTCCTTTTTGATAGCATAGTCACCATTGACTTGCTTGATGACCAGTTCAAAGTCACCTTTTACCTTAAGGTGATGTACTTGTGCCTAGAGTGCGAGTTCCATGCCTACAATGAGGTCTTGATACTCCGCCTCATTGTTCATACATCCTTCTGAAAGGAGGAAGGAATATGGAAAGACTGACTTTTCCGGGGTCATGAGTATTATCCCCAGGCCCACCTTGTTAAATTTGGGGTCTTCCATACTCTACCCGGTTGGGCTTTAGGATGTGTCGTCGAATTATATTTCCCATGTTGGGAGCTCCCCTTGAACCAAGAAGATGTCTTCATCAGGTAGCTCGATGTTCGGTGTGGTGGTCCCCGTTGAGGGGTGCTCTGCCAGAAATTCTGCTAATGCCTGGACCTTGATGGCCTTCTGAGGCACAAACCGGATGTCAAACTGTTGCAGGATGACTGCCCATCGAGATAGGCGCCCAATCAGCATTGGGCGGCTAAGGATGTACTTGAGTGGGTTATTTCACGAGACCAAATGGACTTCATGATGCTGCAAATAATGTCGCAATTTTTGAACTGCGAAGACCAAGGCCAAATAACTCTTCTCGATGTTTGAATATTGAGTCTCAACATCAATCATGGTTCGGTTGAGGTAATAGAGACTGTTTTCACTGCCCATGTCATTTTTTTGTGCGAGGAAGGATCCCAACGACCGTTCTAGGGCTGTCACGTACAGGATGAGAGGCCTTCCTTAGACCGGGGTCATGAGCACCGGTGGGCTTAAGAGGTACTTCTTTAGGCTGTATAATGCCTCTTGGCAGTCATCTATCCATTGGTACGTGACTCCCTTCTTCATTAACCTAGTAAAGGGAAAACATTTTCCTGCCAAGTTGGCTATGAATCGCTTGATATAGGCTAGGTGTCCTTGGAATCCTCTCAACTCAATGATATTGCGGGGAGGAGGCAGGTCAAGGATAGCCTTTGTCTTTTCAGGGTCGACTTCAATTCCACGATGGTGTACAATGAAGCCATGGAATTTCCCTGAGGTAACCCCGAATGTGCAATTCAAGGGGTTCATATTCAGGCTATGCTATCGAAGTTTGTTGAAGATAGTCTCAAGGTCTGACAGGTGATCTGAGCGCTGTCTTGATTTGACCACCAAGTCATCTACCTAACATTCGATGAATTTCCCCAAGAATGGCTTAAAGATACGATGCATGGAACATTGGTATGTGGCGCCATCATTCTTGAGACTAAAGGGCATGACCCTGTAACAGAATACTCCTTGGGGGGTTCTGAAGGCAGTGGATTCTTCATCTTCTCAGGCCATCCTAATTTGATTATACCCAGAATAGCAGTCCATGAAGGATAGAGCCTCATACCCGACCGTTTCATCGATTAATAACTCAGTGATCGGGACCAGGAAGTCATCTTTCGGGAAATGCTGATTGAGATCCCTGAAATCAATGCAGACACGGATTTTCCCTTTCTTTTTCTTGTCGGGGACAATGTTGGCCAACCAGATGGGGTACTGGACCTCCCGTATGAAGCCTGCTTTAATGAGCTTATTGACTTCAACCTCTATTTTGGAAGCATGTGCAGGGTGCGTCCTTCTGGCGGCTTGTTTATAGCCCCGGTGGTCTTCTGGTAGACCTAAACGGTGCATCACCACTTCGGGATCGAGTCCTGGCATCTCTGTGTAATTCCAGGCAAAAAATCCCGATGTTGCTTCAGGAAATAGGTATATACCTCATGCTCATCGGGGGACATGGCTGCACTAATGAGAGTAGGCCTTGGATCTTCCTCGGTACCCAGGTTTATTTCCCTGAGCTCGTCCACCGTGGTGGAGATACCTTCCTCAAATGCGGGAGGTGCATCCGTGAGATCTTCCCCCTCTTCTTCTTCCAAATCCTCGTCTTCTTGATCTGACGGGAGAAGAGCTCCCAGCACAGGTCCTTGGGAGTCCGGAGGTGAGGGTGAGGCATCGTGGGCATCCCCGCTCGAATTTTCATCCCTAGATTGTGGGTTGGCGGACGTTCCTGCATTGTCACGCTCAGTCGTTGTGGCTGAATTCATGAAGACCGCTGAGTGTGTGTCCAAACTTGAACCCCTACTCTCAATATGGTTGATGGGTAGTACATAGTCTCTGCCAATCTGCCCAAGGGGGTCGTCAGGAACCACTTCCAAACCATTTGGAGCGGGGATCTAGTCAACACCATCGGCCAAAGGCTTCTTCTTCTTTTGATCATAAAATCCAGCGTCAATGTAGTGTGACTCGGAGAGCTCGAAAGGGGCCTTGTCAGCGTGCAATGTCCTACTTTTCCCATTGATGCAGTACTTAATGCACTGGTGGTATGATGAAGGAACAACCATGTGCTTATGGAGCCACGGCCTCCCCAACAGGGCATTAAATGCCGTGTTCTGTCAGACCACCAGGAATTTCGAGTAGGCCAGGAGGTCGCCAAAATGGGTCTTTAGCTTAATTTGTCCCATTGTCTTCTGCTCGCTCTTGTCGTAACCCAATAGAGTTGTGGCTAAGGGTACTAAATCATCCTCACTATATCCCAACTTACGGAGTGTCCGTAGGGGAAGGAGGTTAACTCCAGAGCCTTTGTCGATGAAGAATTTACAAATCTTGACATCATTCAGTGTGCCAGACACATATAGTGGTTTGATGTGTTCTTGCCTGATGTCATCTTCATCCTAATCGGTGAAGGAAATCACCGCATTGCATTCAACCGGGCCAGTCTCTGTCCGGTAAATCTCGGTGGCATCTACCTCGGCTTGAATCTCCTGGGGATAAGCAAGGCTTCGATAAGCGCCTACTTGAGGTCGGCTGACAAACTCATGGCATCCAGGATTGAAAACTTGGTTGGTACTGACACCAGCTACTTGAGGATGTCGTATTTTTGCTCTAGCGGCCGACGCTTCTCCGCTGGTGGGAGAGTTTTAGCAAGAGGCTTGGGAGCTGGAGTACATTACGAGGAGGGACCGGTCGTGGGGTCAGATGTTGATACTGTTCTTATGTTCTGGGGACTCGGTCCGACCGGTCTGTTTGTGCTCACTAGGCGGCTAGACACTTGTTCCTCCTCTGATGAGTATCGTAGAATAACAGGGCTAGGGTGGCTGCTTGTGGAGGTGGTGGGATATTCTTTCTCCTGTTGAGTCCATTGAAGGGCACTCCCACGTGTTTCCACGATATTGACGGTTTGGGCCGAGGTCCAACCATAGGGTTGGTTTCGGCCACGACTGCGCCTCCCCTGGTATCCCCTGCCTCTGCGATTCCTCCTCCCGCCCCCTTGTGCCTGGAACTCAGGTTCATAACCATACCCTTCGTCAGGGGATGATTCCATGAGATGGATGACGTTAATGGAACCAAAGATTGGCTCCTCATCCTCTAACAAGACAACCTGGTCGGTTGTCCCTGATAGTTCCGTTTGGTGGGTCGGTGCCCGTGGCGCCAGATTCAAGGGAATATAATATGCCAGGGTTGGGACTAACTTTGGCCCCGTTGCGGACTACTCCTCTTGCGATTGTTTCTTCCTTCTTCGATTACACCCGGATGACCCGCTCGTGGAGGGTTGTGAGGCCGATACTGTCAGCTCTGCGACTTTAGGGGATGTTGGCGGCAACACCAACTGCTGTAGTTGAGCTCGGAGTATGCCCTGGGCTCGATTGATAGTCTTCCAAGTCATCCAGTTATCAAACTTATTCCCCTTCTTTCTGGTGACTTCCTGCCACCCCTCCCCTTTGTCGGAGTCGGTGGTATAAATATATGTCACATGCACTGGGGGTGGTCCTAGCTTGGCCTACCCTGAGTCTACCATCATTTGCAGGAGGTCTTTGAAGACGAAGCATTCCCGAATATTGTGCCCCAACATCCGATGGTAGGGACAGTAATCTGGCCTATCATCGCGGCCGACTTCTTCGGCTTTCCTCAGCTCCAGGAGGCGGAGCAAGTTGCAGTTCATGGTGGCGATGAAGTAGCCATGGACTTGGTCCTCTCGGAATGTGTATACTTTGTTCCTTCGTTCCTCAAACTGGTTACGCTTCGATCCTCTCCAATCGTCCCGCCTAGGCGGAGGCGGCCACTAATGCACAGGGGCCCCTTGATGATTTGGTGGAGGCTTGAACGGTGGAGAAGGTACAGGGGCTGGCTTGAGCGTGACAGAGGATGCTTCAGCTCTAGATGCTCTCTTTGTAGGAGCCTGGGAGGCCACTTGGGACTTCAAATTAGTCCTCTATAGGGAGTCCTCAATTCTCTGGGCAATGGCCAAGAGATGGAGGAAGCCAGTGGTGTACTCCATTAGTATGAGCGGTGTTCGCAGCTCATCTCGAAGATTATCGATGCATATAGAAAGCAACTCATCTTGAAGCATTGTTCTGTTCAGAGAGTAGTTCAGACCTTTCCATCTGGCAATGAAATCTGAGACCCTCTCTTTCTCCCTCTACTTGCAGTTCATGAGGTCGCTGACTGTTGTTTTAGGCAACGTCGAGCTGAAGTGGAATAGGAACTATTGCCGAAGGTCTTCCCAGATTTTTATTGACTGGGATGGTAGGCTCGTATACTAGACGAAGGCATATCCTTGCAAGGTCCGCACGAAGCATCTGAGTTTCACTGCTTCTTGTTGTTCTGGAGATCCCATCATCGGGTCGCAATAGGATGCGTAGTCCATCAAATGCTATTCTGGATCGCCCGATCCATTAAAGATAGGGAATACAGGGCTCCCAAAATTGGGTGGAGGTGGTGTGTTGCTCACCCAATCCGGGTAAGGCTTCCGCTCTGGCTGTATCAGAGCGCGTCGACCTTCCATTGCTTCCAATCGAGCTGTCAGTGCCTTAATGGTGTTGGTGAGACCCTGGTTTACATCTTGTTGGTCCCGGTCTTGGGCAGGTGCAGCATGAGGCATTGCTCGAGGATCCAGATCAGCCGGAACCAAGGGTGCATATTCCGTTCGGGGCACCCTCGGAGGGTTCGGGCGTACTTGCTTTGGTTGCTTCCTAAGTGGAGGGAAGTCTTGGTATTCATCCGAATCTACGTTTAGGTAGTTGGACAGACTGGCCGCCTCATTGGGAAAGGTAAGCCTAGGTCTTTGAGGTGCACTTACTGGGAGTTCATGATATGAATCCTACTAGGACGCACTTTCAATAAGGTGGTTCCTCTGGAGTATCTCGGCGTTAAGCCACCTCAATTCTTTCATCTCCTCTTCCTGTCGAGCGAATCTCTCTTTGAGCGTGAGTGGATCATTTTTGTCAAGAGAAGAAGGTGGGTTAAGGGTAAACAACCCTTTATTATTATCCTTATTAGAAGCTTGCTGGGTAAGCGGAGAAGGGTTGGCTGGAAGGACGGCCATATTTAGGGTGGCCCTCTGGTTCCGGGTGTGCACACCTGGGGGTTCGTTGTGAGTCACAGCCTGACCGGAACCATCTTCTCCCGATCCATCATGATTTGAAGCATCTCTGGTGTCACCCATGGGATTAACCTCTATGACGTTGATAGATTCATATCGCGGGGCGAAAAAGATGTCATCTTCCAAATAGGAAGAGGATCTCCCGCGTCTCTTACTGGACTTCCTTTTCATGTCCCGGGATGGCCTTTGGACCCCTTGATGAAGGGTGACGTGGAGAGTTCTTTGATGTGACCTTACGGTGCACCTTCCTCTCGGAGGGGACGATGATTCAAATGACAGGATATGACGGGAACCTCCTCTTCTGACTTTACTCCCTAGATAAGAGAATACTGACTCTCATGGGGGAGGTTGTTGTTGAGGGGGTAATAATGCCCCCAGCCCTGAGGGCTGGGGTTGGCTCCGTTCCTTGGGCATTGAGTCTCCTCCCATTTTTATTGGTCTTACAGGGGAATTTGTTGTTAAAAATGCCCCCATTACTACAGGATGGGGTTGACCCTGGATTGCGGCAGTGGCTGCGGCTATCGCCACCTTCCTGATCTTGCGTGCCCCATTCAGGGGTGGACTGGGTTTGATGCCGAGTTTTTCTGGGGATCAATCCCTTCTAGGGAGGAAGGCAATGACTGCTGATTGGACTCTCTTAGGCGAGAGGCCTGTTGTATGCTCTCAGTGTTCGGATTCAGGAGTTCTTGAATGGCTTGTTCCTGCCAGGCCTGATGCTTCTTGGACTTACTCAAGGCCTGAATCTGTTGGGTGTGTTGCCTTTTCTGAATAAGGAGACCACTCGATTACCGTCGTGAAGTGATGACGTTGTAAGACACCAGGCTGAACGTATTCTTCTGGGCAGGGAGCAGAGTGAAATTCAAAGCTCCATGTTCCCCCCATCCTCTGAGATGGACTACCATCAGAGCGTCACCGATGAGGCGGCGCAGCTGGTGCATCGTATGGAGGTAGGATATCTCCATGTTTCCTTTGAGCCTCTCGGGTCACTATTGCCGCGCCAAAGGAAGAGCTTCCTGGTCGATGTGACGCAGGAGGTCTCCTATTGTTTTGACGTGGTCTACATACCCATCGCAGGGAAAGAAGATTTATTTCAGCCAGCGGAGGGTCGTCCATATATTATGGCAGATGTCGTGCACGCATTCTTCCGAAAACTCTCTGGGTATATCGAACTGAGAGGTGGCCGTGGGCCAAAACATGACTGGTATATCATTTCTGGCCAGTCGTTTCCTCATGTGCAATATGTCGGCATACTCCTCCGCCAGTGATTCCTCTACCTGGTCAGCCCAACTGAGGCGCTCACTGATAGTGTGGTCAGAGGCAGTGGGACCGGTAGGTATTGAATTGTCATGTGGGCAATTCCGAGGTGGTTCAGAAGATGAATGCGGCCCCGAAACGTCTCCTGATTGAAGAAGGATGTTGTTGGCGACTAACTGGGAATCTAACATGATTTATCTTGTCCTTATGAGTGCCTCGGTATACGAGGGATTTTCTGTACTTAATTCAGAAGGGGGAGGACCTTCCTGTCGATATGATATGTCATCGCAGGGAGGACCTTCGCAATGGCGGATGCAATGGAGAGGACTATCATCATATCTTGACACCTCACTGCATAGAGGACTTTTGCAGTGCATACCCTGGGGAGGACCTCCAGGGTGTGTCGCAACAAGTGGAGGAACTTCTGGCTACGTAGCGTTGTTACAGGGAGGGCCTTCGCAATAACTACCATCATGGTGAGGATGACCATCATGGTTTGACGTTCGGTGCAAATCCTGGTGAGGACCTTCAAGACACACTGTGACAAGGGGAGGACCTTCTTGTTGCTTGGGGCCACTACGGGGAGGACCTTCACAATGGAGGATGTGGTGGCGAGGACTACCATCACAGCCACTGCAATGGAGAGGACTACCATTACAGCTTTTGTAGGGATAATATCTGCGGGATACACCCTAGGGATGGCCTCCAGAATGTACCGCAATGAGGGGAGGGCCTTCTCGTTGCTTGACGTCTCTACGGGGACGACCTCCGTTATCAGGGTGGTGAGGACTACCACCGTGATCTGATGCCTGGCTAGGCGGAGTGTCGTTGCAACGTAACCCCTGGGGAGGACCTTCAGGGCAGGCCACGACAAGGGGAGGGCCTTCTTGTCATTATGAGACATTACTACGAGGAGGGCCTCTTTATTTGCGACTATGATAGCGGGGACTAATATCACAATCTGTGGTCCCACTGCTTGGAGAGTGCTTACAGCGTATACCCTGGGGTGGACCTTCAGGGTGGACTGCAGCAAGTGGAGGAACTTCTTGCTGCTTGATCTTCTGGTAACATGGAGGGTTTCCGTGACTCGCATCAGAAGAGGAGCTCTCGTGATCGATCATTATATTCCCATGGGGGAGGCCCCCACGGGTGATCTGGGGAGGACCTTCAGTATAGCATCCCGCCATTTTATAACATAAACTTTCATTACATTACACAAAACTGAGGATCTTTAAGGTCTAGTGTCTTGGAAACCAGGAACATAATACATGAAAACAACATAAAACATTCTTCTTAAACACTTGAAAGGCATCTCCTTAAGTTCATTCTAGGTTTATTACTGCATCTCATAACCTGGGGACATACATCAAAAGAAAGGGTGAGCAGAAGGCCCAGTAAGGGAAACAAGAGGAACACTTTACATGTGAACTTGAGATACTTCAATAAGGACATGAAAAGAACTTTAAGGCATGAGAAAGAAATCATGAGGCATTTCATAATAAAAATAACATTTTTCATAACTTGAAGATGTGGCTACATCATTTAACATAGACAGTCATGAACATATCACCAAGGTCCATCCCCAAGGTGTCATTTGAAAATTACCAAGGTTATTCACCAAGGTATCGTGAAAATTGTAATCTCTAGTGGTTACATCATTACCCAATGCATTGGAGCGCTATCAGGGCGCACCCTTAAATTTTCATTTATTATCATGTGAGACACATATATAATCATAAAAAATTTCATAAATAACCCATATATCATAAAATATATGGGTTTCATTTCATAATCATAACGTTTTAAAAACTGCTTTAAAGACATGATCTTTACGACACTTTAAACCCACGAAAGGGAAAGTGGGTCTCATCTATGTAAATACCAGAATTTAAAATGGAAACTTTTGATATATATGTGAATACCCTTTTATAAATAAGAGCTTTGAGTATTCACTTTATAACATAAAATAATTTTGAGAAAAGAGAGAGGTATTTTGAGACGAAAATTCTGCAGCATAACGACCATGTTACAAGGTTTTAGGAAACATTGAAAAGAGAGGGGACATGGGTCACCCACTCATAATTGATCCATAAAACAGTAAGGGAACAGAATAATAAGGATTTATGGACATGGTAATGAAATTTTAAGGACATACCATTTGAAATGAAAAACATGGAAGGAAGAAAAAAAATTAGATTTCTCTTATGAAAATTCGGCAGCCTAACGGCGTCACTTAAACTTCAATAAAAAAGAATTGACAAGATCAAATAGGGTCTCTCATCATATGATAATAAGAGATAAGTATGATATATATAGAGATCATACCCCAACATAATAAAAAGGAACTTGAAATACTTGACATGAAAATCGAACTTGAAAAATGAGAAGGGTGAAAGAATCCCTTAAAAATTCGGCAGCCTAACGGCGTCACTTAAACATTCATAAAATGAAATGATGAGAGTAAGAGGGGATATCTCATAATATAAACATGAAAAGGGCAGTAAGAGGAATATAAAAGAACATCCTCTCACAATAGAACATGGTGCATAAAAGGAATGACATAAAAAGGATTACATGAAAAGAAAGAGAGAGGTCGGATCCCTTACCTTAAAACGTGACTCTTGAAACTCAAAGGATTGGACCTTGAGGGCTTGGGGGCACCTTGGGAGGACTCCTTGGAAGGTAAGAAGACCAGAACTTCGTTGGGGGAGAGTTGGGAGTGAAAACTAAGGGAGGAAAGGGTGGGTATTTATAGGGAAAGTGAGGGGACAAAGCATTAACGGCCAAGGGACACCTCACATGTGCTTTTCTCAAACCCATGTGCTCTCCCTTGGCATTTATCATGGAGTTAGGCCACATGGGGCCCCCAAAACAATAATTCATCACCCTTGGCCGGCCAACACTCAAAAGATCTCATGACATCATCATGACACCGTTATGATGTCATTTAAACATACCGAATCCCTAAAACTGTATTTTTACTATTCACTGAAAATTCAACTTTCTCAGAAAAATCCCAAAATTTCTCCTTAACCAATTATCAATGCTCTGATTTCAAAAATGAAATCCATTTTATAAAAATAATTTTCTAAATATTTTTAATTTAATTTTTAAATAAAAACACTATTCATCAAAAATTCATTTTTTTTTCAGAAAAAACCCCAAAAATTACCATAACATAATATCAATGCTCTGAGTTCAAAAATGAAGTCATTTTTATAAAAAAATTTTTTTAATTATTTTTAATTAAATTTTTAATTAAAAAACACTATTCATCCGAAAAAACTAATACTTGAATAATAATTTATGAAACCGTTATTTACCCATTTTATTGAATCACATTACTTAATCTAGGTGTCTAAATTATATTAAAACTTTCTTTAAGTGAGATTACTAATCTATTTGGTCACATTACTAATCCTAAGCGTAAAATCACTATTCATAATTTACTATTCATCAAAAATTAAGTTGATCTTATTAGACTCCAAATTCCTTACGAAACACTTTTGTAGAAGACCATTTTTTGAAAATCATTACACATCATTAGTTATTTAGGGTTTACATAAATATTTTAAAATATCCTTTTTTCAAAATTCATCAATAAAATACATTCTAAAATTATCCGGACATTTGAAATTTCACAAACATCACTAAAGGAAGAAATCTCAATTTATTCACCTGAAAGGACTACACAAGGAAGCTAGGGTCTCGTCACATAGCCCCTTATAACACCGGCATAAGACCTGAGTGTAAGGTGTGCTATGGTGAGAGAATCTGAGGGAGGCTCAGATAACATTGCCCTAGTAGTAATCTCTACTAACTTGAACTTCTCCCGCAGGCGTTTCCGTTCAAGCTTGACACGCTGGAGTTCGGCTTGGGCTTGGTCCAAAGCGAAGCCCACAGATGCTACCTCCTTCCCAAGCTCTGATAAGTGGGCTTCATAAGGGTTGAGTCTACTGGATGAAGCCATCGACTCCTCTTTCTGCATTAACCATTAACATATTATTAAATCAATAAGAGTAAGTTAATATACTACTCAAAAAGATTGGGTCGTTACATTCTTCCCCCCTTAAGAAATTTCGTCCCCGAAATTTATACTTGAGGCCTAGTCGAAAAGGTGAGGGTACTTTTGCTTCATCGTTTCCTCAGGCTCCCAAGTCGCTTCTTCATATTTATGATTCCTCCACAACACTTTCACAAGGTGGGTAGTCTTGTTTCGTAGGACCTTGTCTCTACGGTCCAAGATCTCCACTGGCTGCTCCTCATAAGAGAGGTCATGTTCCAGTTGTACCACCTCTGGGTTCAGTACATGCGAAGGGTCGAGTATGTACTTCCTCAAGAGTGATACATGGAAGACATTGTGAACTTGAGCTTGGTTCGGTGGAAGTGCTAGACGATAGGCCACTGCTCCTATGCGATCAAGGATTTCATAGGGGCCAATGTACCTAGGGCTGAGCTTCCCTTTCTTCCCAAACCTCATGACTCTCTTCTATGGAGAGATTCGAAGGAAGACTTTGTCACCAACACCAAACTCCAAGTCTCTTCGTCGATTGTCAGCATAGCTCTTCTGCCGACTCTGAGCAGCTTTTATGTGTTGTTGGATGGCATGAACTTGTTCTGTCATTTCTTGCACAAGATCAGGCCCAAGAAGCTTCCTCTCACCAGTTTCATCCCAACAAGTAGGAGTTCTACACCGCTTTCCATACAGAGCTTCATAGGGTGCCATCTGAATACTCGCATGGAAGCTGTTGTTGTAGGAGAACTCCACTAAGGGGAGGTGTTGATCCCATCCACCTTTAAATTCCATTGAGCATAATCTCAACATGTCTTCGAGTGTCTGAATAGTCCTTTCAGATTGGCCATCAGTTTGAGGATGATAAGCCGTACTAAAATTCAATTCAGTATTCAGAGCATGCTGAAGACTTCTCCATAATTTTGATGTGAATCTTGGGTCACGATCTGATACGATGGATAGTGGTACCCCATGCAGCCTTACCACTTCCTTCACGTATATCTTGGCAAGCTGATCCAGAGAGAAATCTTCCCGAATAGAGATAAAATGGGCTGTCTTGGTGAGACGGTCCACAATAACCCATATCGCATTGTTTCCTTTGGATGTTTTTGGGAGACCAGTTACAAAGTCCATGGTGATATTATCCCACTTCCATATTGGTATGGGTAGCGGTTGTAATACCCCCTTAGGAAGTTGTCTTTATGCCTTTACTTGCTGACACACCAGGCACCTTGTAGTGTAATCGGCAATCTCCCTCTTCATGTTATCCCACCAATAATGATCACGAAGGTCTCTATACATCTTAGTGCTTCCCGGATGTATAGAGAAAGTAGAGCTATGAGCTTCATCCATCAGTTATTTCTTTATCTCCGGAATAGATGGAACACATAATCTTGTACGAAATTTCAATACACCTTCTTGATCAATATTGAAATCAGGGAACTTCCCATCCTTTACAGCCTCGAACTTCTCCTACAACAAAGGATCTTCTTTTTGAGCCTTCTTGATCTTCTCTAGTAATGAAGGTTGAGAAATCATTTGGGATAGGGTTGATGATGTCCCTTTCCTTATAATTCCCATGTCCAGTTTTACTAGATCTTTAATCAAGGGATCTCCCAGGATCCTCATTGTTGCCAGAACAACAGGATCTTTCCTGCTTAATGCATCCGCGACTTTGTTTGCTCTTCCAGGGTGATAATGAATTGAACAATCATAGTCTTTAATAAGCTCCAACCATCTCCTTTGTCTCATGTTCAATTCTTTCTGAGTGAAAATATACTTTAGACTTTGGTGGTCAGTGTATATATCACATTTCTCCCCATAAAGATAGTGCCTCCATATCTTTAGAGCAAAAACAACTGCCGCCAGCTCTAGATCATGCGTAGGATAATTCTGCTCATGAATCTTCAACTGTCGAGATGCATAAGCAATTACTTTGTCATTTTGCATGAGGACGCACCCAAGCCCTTTCAGAGATGCATCGCTAAAAATAACGAATCCTTCTTCGATATAGGGTAGTGTTAACACAGGTGCAGTAACCAATCTCTTCTTCAGCTCTTGGAAACTTTCCTCGCATTCCTTTGTCCAGATGAACTTAACCCCTTTTCGAGTCAACTTGGTTAGTGGATTAGAAAGCCGTGAAAAGTTTTTCACAAACCTCCTATAATATCCCGCTAAACCAAGGAAACTACGAATCTCAGTTACTGTTGTGGGTTGAGGCCACTCCTCCACAACCATTGTCTTTGCAGGGTCAACCGAGATTCCTTCATTGGTTACGATGTGCCCCAAGAAATCCACTTGTTGTAACCAAAACTCACACTTGCTGAACTTCCCAAAGAGACTCTCCTTCCGTAGAGTTTTCAAAATAACCCTCAGATGATCTTCATGCTCCTCACGACTTTTTGAATATATCAAAATATCATCAATAAAAACTACCACAAAGTTATCAAGGTAGTCCTTAAAGACTCTGTTCATCAAATCCATGAAAATAGCAGGAGCATTAGTCAAGCCGAAGGGCATAACAGTAAACTCATAATGCCCATATCTTGATCGGAAGGCAGTCTTTGGAATATCTTCCTTCTTCACCCTCAGTTGATGATAACCATATCGAAGGTCAATCTTAGAGAAGAATTGAGCCCCACGAAGTTGGTCAAATAAATCATCAATTCTTGGAAGAGGGTATCTGTTCTTCACTGTGATCCCGTTCAGTTCTCTATAATCAATGCATATCCACATTGATCCATCCTTCTTCTTCACAAAGAGAACTGGTGCTCCATAAGGAGACACACTCGATCGGATAAACCCCTTCTCCAACAAGTCTTGGAGTTGTTTCTTTAGCTCCTCTAGCTCCACATTTGCCATTCTATACGGAGTCTTTGATATCGGTTGAGACCCAGGTACGAGTTCAATGGAGAACTCTACCTCTCTTTCTGGGGGAGGTCCAGGTAACTCCTCAGGAAATAAATCCATGTATTCCTGAACAATCGGAACATCTTCAATTTGTATGCTCCCTTTCCCTTCTTCATCATCACCGATTAACTCCATAAAGAAAGCTATGGGAGGTGCTTCTAGATAGGGATCAGTTCGGGATATCTCTCCTTGGAAGATAACTGTAGGTCGTTCATTCAAGACTACTGAGATTTCCTTACTTCTGCATTTGATCTTAGCATTATACTTTGAGAGCCAGTCCATCCCTAGTATAATGTCGAATTCCATCATGGGAATGACTACTAGATTTGCGATAAGATTGAGCTCACCAAAGTAAACACTAGAGTCTCTAAATACTTTTGATGCAAGGATAATCCCACTTGGAGTCTTGAATGAAAACTCTACCTCTAGCAGTTCGGGGATTGATTCTATATTCCTTGCAAACTTGGAGGAAATAAAGGAATGCGTAGAACCAGAATCAAATAAAGCACTTGCTAGTTTTGAGAGGACAACAAGAGTACCTGCTACCACATCGTTCGGAACTTCAACTTCAGTTGTTGTGATAGCGAAAGCACGACCTTTCTCCCTTGGCCTCTGTTGAGGTTGATGGTGATTCCCCTCCACCGCCCTCGGATTTGGACATTGATTAGAAAAGTGCCCAAGCTGTCCACACTTGAAGCATGTGACTTCGGGTAGGGCCAGAACCATCTTTCCTCTGTCGTTAGTGTTGGGAAGTTGAGGCTTCACATCACCACAACAATTCCGAGAAATATGGCCTTCTTTTCCACACCTATAGCACTTGCCACTTCCGATCAAGCAGTTCCCCTGATGCTTCTTCCCACATTTATTGCATGTGGCATGTTGCATATTCTTTCCACCTATTTCCTGATCAAAACTTCTTCCCAGGCTTGGTTATAGAGTTCTCTTATTCTCATTAGATTTGTGAGACCATTGTGTCTCCCCAAACTCTAGTTCAACTTTCATAGCACTTCGAACTATTTCTTCATAGTTATCGTAGTCCCTGTTGGCTAGATTCTTCCACAGATGTGGTCCTAGTCCGCCAAAGAATCTATCAACCTTCCCATTAGGGTCCATGACAAAGCTTGAGGTATAACGGGAAAGCCTTGTGAAGTTCATCTCATAGCTTCCGACAGATTCGTTCTCCTTCTGCTTCAGCTCGAGAAACTCTTTCTCCATTTTCGTTCTCATGGAACGAGGGAAATACTTGTTAAATAAAATCCCCCGAAATTCTTCCCACTCCATAGCTTCCATCTCTCCTCATGGCTTCATGTTTTTGATCAGTGACCACCACTGATCAGCTTCTCCCTCTAGGCGGTAAACAGCAAGGGTGACTTTTTCTTGTTCCGAACAATGAAGTACAGAAGAGATCTTTTCAATGGAGCTTATCCATTGTTCCGCAACCAATGGGTCAGTAGATCCACTGAATGTTGGCGGTCGTTGATGCATGAAGGACTCAACAGAAAGTTGTTCCCTTCGTGGTGAGGTCGGCCTCTCAGCTTGATTCAAGTTATTACTCATAACTTGAGTCAGTTGGTTCATCATTCGCATGAATGTTTCCATTCCGGCTTCCATCGGAGGGCCGTCAGCACATGGTGCATTGCGGTCACCATCGGCACAGTTTCTCCTATTGCCCTCCATTTTCTAAAAGAATAAAACCTTAGTGAGAAACTTATTTCATTTATGAATCTTTTAACTAAGACCTCGTGCTTATAAAAATATAGTTCTCTATAATTCCTTCATAATGATTCATAAAAAGCATGTGATTGACCAAACATATCCCCCGGGAGTGTCGTAACCAAGAGTGCAGCAAGGCCCGTTATCGTGCACCAGTTCCCGTTCGAGTATAGCTCAAAGCGGTGTTTTCGGGTTTTACCCCTATGTACATCTGTGCCAGAGCCGCCTCTACCTGCTCGTATCCAGACAGGGATGTATTTGTTTAATAGACCACTTACTCAATACTTACCAAAATACCAGGAAGTTTTCCTATATTTAAACTTTTCTATAGGGTTCTTCCTAAAGTTTTTATATCCTAATTTCCACAAATAACTAAACCATCCTTTGATACCAACTATAGCATCCCGCCATTTTATAACATAAACTTTCATTACATTACACAAAACTGAGGATCTTTAAGGTCTAGTGTCTTGGAAACCAGGAACATAATACATGAAAACAACATAAAACATTCTTCTTAAACACTTGAAAGGCGTCTCCTTAAGTTCATTCTAGGTTCATTACTGCATCTCATAACCTGGGGACATACATCAAAAGAAAGGGTGAACAGAAGGCCCAGTAAGGGAAACAAGAGGAACATTTTACATGTGAACTTGAGATACTTCAATAAGGAAATGAAAAGAACTTTAAGGCATGAGAAAGAAATCATGAGGCATTTCATAATAAAAATAACATTTTTCATAACTTGAAGATGTGGATACATCATTTAACATAGACAATCATGAACATATCACCAAGGTCCATCCCCAAGGTGTCATTTGAAAATTACCAAGGTTATTCACCAAGGTATCGTGAAAATTGTAATCTCTAGTGGTTACATCATTACCCAATGCATTGAAGCGCTATCAGGGCACACCATTAAATTTGCCTTTATTATCATGTGAGCCACATATATAATCATCAAAAATTTCATAAATAACCCATATAGCATAAAATATATGGGTTTCATTTCATAATCATAACGTTTTAAAAACTGCTTTAAAGACATGATCTTTACGGCACTTTAAACCCACGGAAGGGAAAGTGGGTCTCATGTATGTAAATCCCAGAATTTAAAATGGAACATTTTGATATATATGTGAATACCCTTTTAGAAATAAGATCTTTGAGTATTCACTTTATAACATAAAATAATTTTGAGAAAAGAGAGAGGTATTTTGAGACGAAAATTCGGCAGCATAACGGCCATGTTACAAGGTTTTAGAAAACATTGAAAAGAGAGGGGACATGGGTCACCCACTCATAATTGATCCATAAAACAGTAAGGGAACAGAATAATAAGGATTTATGGACATGGTAATGAAATTTTAAGGACATACCATTTGAAATGAAAAACATGGAAGGAAGAAAAAAATTAGATATCTCTTATGAAAATTCGGCAGCCTAACGACGTCACTTAAACTTCAATAAAAAAGAATTGACAAGATCAAATAGGGTATCTCATAATATGATAATAAGAGATCAGTATGATATATATAGAGATCATACCCCAACATAATAAAAAGGAACTTGAAATACTTGACATGAAAATCGAACTTGAAAAATGAGAAGGGTGAAAGAATCCCTTAAAAATTCGGCAGCCTAAAGGCGTCACTTAAACATTCATAAAATGAAATGATGAGAGTAAGAGGGGATATCTCATCATATAAACATGAAAATGGCAGTAAGAGGAATATAAAAGAACATCCTCTCACAATAGAACATGGTGCATAAAAGGAATGACATAAAAAGGATTACATGAAAAGAAAGAGAGAGGTCGGATCCCTTACCTTAAAACATGACTCTTGAAACTCAAAGGATTGGACCTTGAGGGATTGGGGGCACCTTGGGAGGACTCCTTGGAAGGTAATAAGACCAGAACTTCGTTGGGGGAGAGTTGGGAGTGAAAACTAAGGGAGTAAAGGGTGGGTATTTATAGGGAAAGTGAGGGGACAAAGCATTAATGGCCAAGGGACACCTCACATGTGCTTTTCTCAAACCCATGTGCTCTCCCTTGGCATTTATCATGGAGTTAGGCCACATGGGCCCCCCAAAACAATAATTCATCACCCTTGGCCGGCCAACCCTCAAAAGATCTCATGACATCATCATGACACCGTTATGATGTCATTTAAACATACCGAATCCCTAAAACTGTATTTTTACTATTCACTGAAAATTCAACTTTCTCAGAAAAATCCCAAAATTTCACCTTAACCAATTATCAATGCTCTGATTTCAAAAATGAAATCCATTTTATAAAAATAATTTTCTAAATATTTTTAATTTAATTTTTAAATAAAAACACTATTCATCGAAAATTCATTTTTTTTCAGAAAAAACCCCAAAAATTACCATAACATAATATCGATGCTCTGAGTTCAAAAATGAATTCATTTTTATAAAAATAATTTTCTAATTATTTTTAATTAAATTTTTAATTAAAAAACACTATTCATCCGAAAAAACTAATACTTGAATAATAATTTATGAAACCGTTATTTACCCATTTTATTGAATCACATTACTTAATCTAGGTGTCTAAATTATATTAAAACTTTCTTTAAGTGAGATTACTAATCCATTTGGTCACATTACTAATCCTAAGCGTAAAATCACTATTCATAATTTACTATTCATCAAAAATTAAGTTGATCTTATTAGACTCCAAATTCCTTACAAAACACTTTTGTAGAAGACCATTTTTTGAAAATCATTACACATCATTAGTTATTTAGGGTTTACATAAATATTTTAAAATATACTTTTTTCGAAATTCATCAATAAAATACATTCTAAAATTATCCGGACATTTGAAATTTCACAAACATCACTAAAGGAAGAAATTTCAATTTATTCACCCGAAAGGACTACACAAGGAAGCTAGGGTCTCGTCACATAGCCCCTTATAACACCGGCATAAGACCTGAGTGTAAGGTGTGCTATGGTGAGAGAATATGAGGGAGGCTCAGATAACATTGCCCTAGTAGTAATCTCTACTAACTTGAACTTCTTCCGCAGGCGTTTCCGTTCAAGCTTGACACGCTGGAGTTCGGCTTGGGATTGGTCCAAAGCGAAGCCCACAGATGCTACCTCCTTCCCAAGCTCTGATAAGTGGGCTTCATAAGGGTTGAGTCTACTGGATGAAGCCATCGACTCCTCTTTCTGCATTAACCATTAACATCTTATTAAATCAATAAGAGTAAGTTAATATACTATTCAAAAAGATTGGGTCGTTACATTCAGAGCTGGTGGTAGCAACATTGCGGGGAGGACCTTCGCAACTACTAATGACACTCCCATAAATGGTAATGGGTGGGAAGGGTTCTGAGCCTGTGATGTGTGCTTATCGGCTTTGGGAACCCCAACTTCCAGCAGAGCAGAGTCATGAACCCACTCTTTATTTTCCGGCTGCCTTCGGCGTGTTCAGGGCGCTCTCTTATGGGCAGCGGGGACCGTCTGCTGTTGACAATGGCCTTCACCTTCGGGTCCTTGTATAATTGGGTCCCGTGATGCTGCCGGGATATTCCGACGAAAATCTTGACTTTTAGCAGGGATATATGCCTGCTCTGGAGCATCCACCATGATGGACCGGTGTCCCCCAGTTGGAATGAGTGAAGCTGCTCGATCTGATTGACCTTGCGTCACAGAATATAGCCGGGGACCCTCCTGGGCAGGAGTAGGGATGTAGATCTGCTCCGAGGCGGCTATCTCGTCTCTTAGATGAGTCTCCACAATTGGGGAGACGGGATCACGGGCCCAAATTGTTGCTGTTTCCACTGATGCAATTACATTCTGGAAAGTCTATAAGATATGATCTAGGATCGATACCTGCTCCTCCATCATTTCTAGGATATGCAAAGAGACATCTTTGGATGGAATGGGTATGAAGGCCCATTCTGGTGTCGGAGTAGGAATATCCTGCTCCGGTCCTCCGGTGGTCAGTGGGTACTGACAATTCTCCTGTGTCGGGGTAGGTGAACGAATATTCCCCTGTACCGGGATATGCCGGTTTATCTCTCTGTTTGCTGCCACATCGAGATGGCGGACTTTACTTGCATCCATAGGAAGCTGGACCTGCATAATTCCCACCGTATTGAGTCGATGGCCTTTGTTAGCAGGGAGACGTGCCCGCCTGTGAGTTGCCGCCACATCTGGGTGGCGGTCTTTGTTGATCGCCACTATGCTGGGATGGTAGGCGTCAAGAGGTCCTGCAGGTGCTGGGTCGCCACCATGTCGGGTTGGTGGGCTTTGCGACCCTGGGCAGGGAGAGGTTCCTGCCTGGTAAGTGCCGTCCTATGTGAGCGACAAGATTGATGGAGCTTAGCGGGGATGCGCGCCTGCTCGCATGATGCCGCCATATCTGGATGGCGGGCTTGGGAGGAGCAAACAGGTGTATGTGCCTGTTCATGATGCGTCTCCGTGACTGGGCAGCAGAGCTCCTCCTCAGGGACAAGGGTGATGAGTGGTCCCCGGTTGTAAGTTTTCCACCCTCGTCGGGCGGTCCGAGGGGCCGTAGCTTGGGGAGCGTGGGCCTGGGTCCTCAGGGTGATGTCCTCCCTGGCGAGAGGATGTTGAGTTGCATCGTGACCGCGATGACATCTTCCAGTGGGGGCCTTGGAGCGGAACCCCCGTTCTGTGGGGATAAAGTCCTCATCGTCGACCTCATCTGCCTCCCTAAGATAAGGGAGGTACATGTTGTCTCGTTCCGGGGATAAACTCCTGAAATGGTTGGAGACAACAACATGGGCTGTCTGGATCTGCCTTTGCGGCCGTTGCTGGGCAGGCGACCGGCGAATCTTGACGGATTGGAGGGCGTGCATGGCCGCCTCCACCGTTGGGAGAGCACTGTTCACATGGTACTCTCGGATCAGCGCGTCCGAGACCCAGCGTTGAAGATGTTGGGTGGGTGATGGGGTCCTCCGTTAGTGAGGATGCCCGATCATCACGTAGCCTGAAGTGCACACTTGCGAGTTCCTTCTTGTCGCCATTGGATCTAAGGGAGTTCTGTGTGGTATCTGTAAAACATTTTAACAAATACAAACAACAAACCCTTCAAAGCAGCATCTCATGATCCCATGCGTAATTAATTACCTTCCTTGGCCCTCCTTGAGAGTATAAAGGGGGAACAGGGTGGGATTAGGTTAAATCCATCATGCTTGGTTAAAGATTCACGTCAGGTTCACCATTTTTTGTTTCAAACCATTTCCCTTCGAGGAGATAGAGGACCAACGCGCCTGACTGTCGATATCACGGATGGCTAAGCCCCGCTCGATTTCTAAAGTCAGGTACACCGGTCTTTGTTTCCAAATGCCCAACGGTTCCATATCCAACGATACGTGGACCTGCTTTCCAAAGGTAGGCATCCGCTAGGTGGTTTGGACAGCGATGCTTAAGAACTCACATTGGTCGAGAGGATGGGAATTCAGGCTCATCACACCCTTTTGGGGGGAATTATTGCCTATTCTGGGACTCTCTTATAGATTTAAGACGTATTAATATGTTCGCAAATATTTGGTTTATACCCAAGCACAGTATCCACAGATTTCTCCTGGTTGGCAATGGCCAGCTGAACGCAGGGATTCAGAATCATTTATGTCCAAGGTTTACCATCCCTTGTTGGATTAATGACCCTGAGGAGTCTGGACTCATTGAGGCGGCACTAGGGTTGGTGCGGTGAAACGACGTGAAGATAGTCAGATCAGCTGGTTGTTGGGATTGAACCTCAGGGAGGCTTCCTACGTACCCTTCCTAGGAGATAGGGATCAAAGTCCACGTAGTTCGAATTGGGGTGTCGGAGAACCGACATGAAGGTGGACTCAGGGGTCCAATGGTGATCGAGCTTGAACCTCTTAGAGGCTTCCTACGTATCCCTGTGGTGGGGAATCAAAGTCCTCGTAGTTCGCATGCGTGGGGCTTACGCTCTAAGGCAGCCCATAGTAATGGATTGGGGCTTACACTCTGAGGAGGCCCATAAGGGGGTGTCATGGTCGATGCTTACTCTAAGACCACGTGAGTCATGCTCGGTGTGAGAAACAAGAGGCAGCAGGGACCAGACGATCATGTCGCGAAAGGTGCATCCGTGAGAAGTGGAGTGGGGATTATGAATAGAGAGGCCCATAAGGTCGGGGCTTACTCCAAGATGGACGCCCAGGGCGACAAAGAGCAGTGGGAGAGGGAAAGAGGTGCTCCTGTTCCCATCACCTCTCTTGTTCTCAGGGGAAGTACGAAAGCACATGGGGGATTCCTTCTGATGGGTATTTTACTACCCCCCGAAGAAGGGAGAAGTAACCCATCCCCAACAAGTGGAGGGGTATAAAGGGGACTCTCGAGCTCAGACTCCACATTACCATGGGAATGTGAACCCAGGAATGCTTCGGGAACCTGCTCAAGGGTCAGGGAAACCCCTTCGCCCCTGCTTACCGTTGGTATGTGGACTCAAAACGGCACGCTGATGCGCCTGAGGGTTACACCACACGGATCCGGTGGCTCTCGTGGAGGCCTTGGCTCAGGGATGATGAGTAAGCCGGTGATGGATTCACAGAGGATCAGGAAATATTGGAAGGATTTTATCTGGCTTGTGGAACAGGAACTCCGAAGGATTCGGTGGGCTACACATGGGTATGGGTGGTGGCACCCTTCGCGTAGGGAAGAGCCACGCGGTTGGAGAAGCCGTCTTCAAACTAGGGTGGTCCGCGGACTGATGGGCATCCCGCGAACCAAGGTGGTTCACGACTTAGGGTTCGATCCGCGTACCAGGGTGGTTCGCGGAGGTTTCCATGTGGGAAATGACATCCAAATGCGGCACCGGCCGGGGGCTCATCAGTCGAGGCTTCGCCTGCGCAGGAGGGTGCTACGCGGTGCGGCGGATCGGAAAGGCGGCATAAACACCCTAGTCTGTGGGGAGTGCATCCGCGGAGGGGACGTGGTTCACGGTCTTCCTTTTTTTTTTGTTATTTTAGGTTCGCGGTTCACCAAGTTATTATGTGTTTTTGGGTTCCTTATTAGTTTGTTCCCAGGTTCATACCTGCTCTGATTCGCGAACTGGAACTTCGCTGTTTGCGAAATCCTAAGCCTTCCTTCGAAATCCTTCCACCCAAATCTGATCGATTTCATCCAATCCCCCTCCCTCTTCCCCCTCGGTCTCCTTTTATAGAGTGGGGGAAGAAATGTATCTACGGTCACGCAACACCTTTTTCGGAGGCCCATGACCAAAAACCCAGTTTACGACTGACTTGGTCAATCCACAACTTGCGGTGGGCACTGAGCGCATATCCCCCCACGAACCGAACGATCTTGGAGAATGCTTCACAGCCTTGTAGGGTTCTGCCTCCCTTCTGCGAACGACAGCAGATGCGACTTGAGCCGGTCGACGCGGTCCGCGGCTGGGGCGGTTCATGACGGTGAACCGGATCGGTGCCTGTCCTTCTTCGCGCCCGCGGAGGATCTCTGCCTACATTTCACGAATGATATCGGTCCGCAGAGGGGGTGCTTCGTGGAACTGGCTACATGCTTGTTTGGACCGGTCTGCGGACCGATTTGTCTTGTGCCTTTATTCTCCATAGTTTCCCTAATTCTTTGGGTATGATCTCCCTTAGGTTTAAGGGGATTCTCATTCTACTTTGTGGATTTTTCAGGACCCTACAGTGATAAACCAAATGACAGGTGGTTCCGTGATAAACCAATGATGAGTGGTTACATTATAACCTCCAATGTATTGGGTATGGAAGTTGGTTGTATGGCTATTCCATTTAGTGATATGTATGGAAGTCAACCGTATGACTATTCCATTTAGTGATATATATGGAAGTATACCGTATGATTATTCCATTTAAGTATGTTTATGTCCTAAGTTACCTTTATATGATTTATGTTTCTTTTTATGGGCTTTATGGTAATCTTATGGTTACAAAAAGGGTAATTAATGAGCTTATATTCAGTGAATTATATTTACTACTTCTTAAATGTGAAAAGTATTACTTTATGATAAAGTATTCATGGTTTTAATTTTATCCAAATACTAAAAATTTTCTTTATTTATTTGTCACTTTATGAGCTTTTTATGCTCATACTAAGTTTTGAAATGTTTTTCACAAGAAATAAAGAAGAATAGAGTCATGGATGGGATCGAGGAAAAGTTATGTTGTTAAAACATGAAACAATGTCATATTTTATTTTAAAGTATTTTTTATAAAAAAGGATAGTGAGTAGAAGTGTCTAGTTGTAATATTCAAGATGTTATGTATAAGTTATGACATAATTATCTAAGGTTCTAAAGCCGAAAAGATCCTCATTGTGAATTAAAGTCAAATTATCGACTTATCTCAAGATTAAGTAATGTTTAAGGATGGGGCCTTATAGCTGGTATCAAAGGTCAGTTTAGATAAATTTAGGAGTTAGAATATTGTTAATAGAATATCCATACAAGATTTTTACTTTATGTTCAAATTGAAATGATATAGCATTTAAATATTACCATGTTGCTTCGTCTAAGATATGTCTGTTCAGAATGGTCTTCTATAGAAGAAATAGGGTAGCTATACTGGGAGGGAATACAGAGGGAAATAACCTTCCAAATAAACATCCCAAGATGGTCGGAATTAGAACTGAATATTTTTTTACAGTAATGTATTAATTGAATCAGGAGATAAATGGTTGTGGTGTCCATGTATAAGATCAACTAGACCAACCGTAGAGGCATATGTCAATCATAGAGCATTTCATGAGGCAACGTCCCCCATTATTCCGAAGATCATCTGACCCTGTTCAAGCTAAAGGGTGGATTAAAGCATTGTAAAATACTTTTGATGTAATGGGTTGTTCAGGAAATCCAAAATTTAGTCTTATTGTCTATCGTTTTGAAGGTGAAGGTGAAGCTGATCAGTGGTAGTCAATGATTAAAAATATCATAGGAAGTGAAGATATTGACACCATGGAATGGGATGAATTTAAGAATATATTCCTTGATAAGTATTTTCCCAAGGATGTTTGACTTAGGATGAAAAAACAATTCTTGTAATTGATACAAAAAGAAAAAGATTCGATGGATGCATATAAAGAAAATTTCACCCGTTTTTCAATGTACGTCCCAAATTTGTTCTAGGATATTGATAGTTAGATAAATTAGTTTTACTCAGTATTGAAGCCAAAATATCAAAGTGCATTAGCTTATTGTGAGTTAAAAATCTATGAGAAACTTTTCTAATATGTTGAGAAAGTAGAAATAGAGTCTTTCATCAATTTCTCGATCAGTTTTTGGTTTTTTTTATAGATGATATATTGGTATATTCTAAAAAAAGATAGGAACATTAAAGTCACTTAAGGATTGTTTTGAAAACTTTAAAAGAAAATAAACTATATGGAAAGTTTAGTAAGAGTGAATTTTGGTTAATTTTTTTTTCTTTCCTTGGTCATATTGTTTCTAAAGATGGCATAACTATTGAACATTCAAAAACAAAAGTTGTTGAAGAGTGGAAAAGACCTACCAATATCACATAGATTCATAGTTTTCTTGGTTTAGCAGGTTATTACCAAAGGTTTGTTAAAATTTTTTCTCGGTTATCTATCTCCCAAACTAATCTAACACGTAATGGAGTTAAAATCATCTGGATAAAATAATGTGATGATTTTTTTCAGGAACTGAAAAGAAGATTGGTAAATGATCCAGTTTTGGCCTTGCCTTTTAGAAATGGTGAATTTTTTATCTATAGTGATGCTTCGTTGAAAGGACTTGGCTATGTACTTTTTCAGAATGATCAGGTAATTTCTTATGCTTCACGACAGTTGAAATAACATGGGTTAAATTACCCTACACATGATTTGGAATTAGCTGCTGATGTTTTTTTATTAAAAATTTGGAGGCATCATTTGTATGGTGTAAAGTGTGAAATATATGTTGATAACAAAAGTTTTAAGTATATATTCACTTAGAAAGAATTAAACATGATACAAAGGAGGTGGCTATAATTAATCAAGGATTATGACCACACAATCCATTATCATCCCGGAAAGGCAAATAAAGTGGATGATGCTTTGAGTCGAAAGAGTAATGTTACATTTGGAACGAGATCCTTTGGTTTCTGATTTGATGAATTTTGGATTGGAAGTTGTTGGTGTAGGTAATTGCTCTGTTTTGTTTTAGGTGGAAGTGAAATTATCTCTATCAGATAGAATTAATCAAGTGTAGAAAAAAGACAGTGAGTTGCAAAAAAAGGTAGAATTGGTTCATAAGGGTAAGTTACCTGAATTTAACATTGATAAAGATTGTGTTTTGAGGTTTGGAAAGAGATTATGCGTACCTTGTGATTCACAGTTAAAAAAATAGTTGCTATGTGAAGCTCATAATTCTCTATTTTCAGTTCATCCTGGCAGTACTAATATGTACAAAGATCTTTGAGAGTATTTATGGTGGGATGGAATGAAAAGAGATATTGCTGACTTTATTATGAAGTGTTTGATTTTTCAGCAGGTTAAAGAAGAGCAGTAGTTACCAAAAGGTATGCTTCAGACATTTCTAGTGCTAGAGTGGAAATGAGAAAATGTGTCCCTAGATTTCATAGTGGGGTTACCAAAAACATCTCGAGGTAACAATGAAATCTGGGTTATTATTGATCAATTGACTAAATATTCCCATTTTCTTCCTATTCGAGATACTCTATCTCTAGATTAACTTTCTCTATTGTATGCTAAAGAGATAGTTAGGTTACATGGAGTTCCCCTCTCCATTGTATCTGATCATGATCCTAGGTTCAATTATAACTTTTTTAAAGGTCTTTAGAAGTCATTGGGAACTGAATTAAATTTTAGTATAGCTTTTCATCCTCAATCAGATGGGGAGTCAGAATAAACAATTCATATTTTGGAATATATGCTACATGCTTATTCAATGGATTACCAGGGAAGTTGGGACCAACATCTTTATTTGGTCGAGTTTTCTTATAATAATAGTTTTCATTCCAGTATACAGATGGAACCATTTGAATCATTATATGTAAAGCAGTGTCGAACTCCAGCTTTTTGGGATGAAGTAAGTGAAAGGAAGTTGATGGGAACAAAATTGGTAGAAGAGATGGTAGAAAAAGTTCAATTGATTCAGAAGCACATGAGGATAACTCAGAGTAGGTATAAAAGTTATGAGGAAAATTGGAGGAAGGATCTTTCTTTCAAGGTATGTGATCATGTCTTTCTCAAAGTTTCTCCATGGAAAAGTGTGATGTGTTTTGGTAAAAAGGGAAAACTGAGTCCGAGGTTCATTGGACCCTATGAAATCCTAGAGAAAGTTGGATCATTTTCCTATAGGGTGGATTTACCTCCATGTTTATCCTAGATACACAATATTTTTCATGTTTCAAAGTTGAGAAAGTATATGCTATATCCATCTCATGTTTTGAATCTAGAGGTAGTTTAGTTGGAAGAGAATCTTTCTTATGAGGAACAGCCAATACAGATTCTTGACCGTAGAGAGAAAATATTGAGGAATAAGGAAATTAATTAGGTAAAGGTTTTTTGAAAAAACTATATGGTTGAAGAGGCAACTTGGGAATATGAAAACGCTATAAGGGAGAAATACCCTCACTTATTTGATAAGTAAATAAAATTGTGGGGACACAATTTCCAAAATGGGGAAATGATGTAGCATCCCAAGTATTTATAGAATAATAATTTTTAATATCTATTAATATTTATTAATAAGATATTAATTTTATGTTAAATAGGACACTTTGTTCGATAGTGTACTCAACACACAACAATGGGTTTCTTTGAAATCTTACGTTGCACACAACTTTGAGTTATACCAAAAAATAATATAATAATAATATTATTTTAAATGGTAGTTAATGCCTAGCCATTGTATTGGTGGGAATGAAAATAACTAACTAAAATATGATTATACATGTTTTTTAAATGTCTATACATTTATCCAATAAATTCTATAGGATTAAAATAATAATAAATCTGATTTTAAGCATGAAATACTGTAATATTTTTAAACGATTGTTTTACCTCCTTTTGATGGAAAACCCTTTTTGAATATAGTTTTTTCCAATTTTATATATTCAATTTGAAAAAATAAATTTCTTCTTTAGAATCGGAACATCAAAATTTACTTTGGATGAAATTTTGGTATTTTTCTGATAAAATTCATATTTTTATAAATAGTGAAAAATACAACATTTTAATTCAAAACTGCCTTTTAATATAATATATCTATATAGTTAGATTATTATTTTAATTTTTTTTAAAGTGTAATTGGATTAATTTTTTATCATCCAATTTAATTATAGTCATTGGAAGTAATTTCACATTTAAATTAGACATAAACACATGTCAATCTTTTGATAGTTATTACTTCTTAAAAACCCTCTTTTTGGTTTGACAACAGGAATTAATTTTAAATTAATTACTGAAAATTATATGTTTTGAATTTGGAAAAATTGATTCCAAATTTGGAACCAGGAGGTTTAAATTATATAAATAGGGACCTTTTATTTTTAGACACTATCAATAGTAACTTCAGTAATTATTTTACTTAACATGGTTAAAGGATAAATTTGGTAAATAAGGGTAAAAAATAATATTATAATAATATTAAAATACCCTAACACATGTCATAATACTATTGGATGAGATATGTTTGACCTTGGTAATTTTTGAGTCTATTTTGTGGCCCTTGGAGCCACATGGATGTGAAAATTACATTTTATAAAAATTAATTTAAAGTGAATAAAAATGTAAGATAAACATGTATCTTTTAGTAAAACAATTTTTATATGGGGTTATATAAGCGATATTTTTGACTTTAAATAGTCATTAGAAATATAAAAATATTTCCTACATAATGGTATTTTATTTATAAATTTTATACATAAAATAAATAAATATATTTATGACCCAATGATGTTGTAGTGATTATCTTATTATTGAATGTTTTAAATAAATGAGATTATAAATATTAAAATAAATTTATTTTAAAACTTTTTATGCCATACACAAATTTTGGGGACGAGTATGAATTATTATATTTTATTTAATGAAGTTTTTTTGAAATAATCAAGTTCTTATGGATTTTTAAAAATTTGTGATATGAATAGCATAAAAATTGACATAAATGAATTAAAAAATAATAATACTATTTTATTAAATGATATAATAGTCCTAAAAATATAAGATTCTTCCAAATGACTTAGATAATGTTTAAAAAGTCATTAATGAACCAATTGAGGTTACATTGGCATTTTATAGTAACTATATTAACCATATAGTAAGAATATACAAGAAGACATGGTAAAAGTCAAATTAGTTAACTAAGGGTTAAAGCTAAAAGATAAGGTTAAATTTGGGACCAATACTTATCTAAAACCTATTGGTTGAGAGGTTTTCGACCCAAAAACATCTTATCATTTAAATAAATGACTTTGGGACCTTTTGAAACCGAAAATCATTTTATAATAAAATAATATTTCAATTCCTTCCTAAAGTGCCCCTCCTCCCTCTTATAAAAGGGTATCACCTCTACCCCTTTAATCACACCAATCAAGCCACTTGGCTGGTCCAAAATCTGCCAAAAAATATCCCAAAATCCCTCTCTTCCTTCTATAAGTATTACCTTGGTAAGAAGGAAATTCAAGAACGCTTTTTGGCTCAAATCAAAAGGAGTTACACTTTTTAAGAGCTAGCGTTTTCTCTAAAGTTCCTTTTTTACTTATCCACTCCCTATGATATTTTTATTCTTTGATTAAATAAAAAAATCAGTATCCTCAATATACTATGATGTTTTTATAAGAAAGATTTGAAATACACGTACACACACCTCCATCTAATGGATACGAACATACTGTTTCTGTGTATGGTGAACTACTGCCTCACAAAATGATGATTGTTCAATTTCCCCCTACACCTCTCATGGTGAACATTATGATGGAAATATATTTATATATGATATATATTATATTTATATTGTATCTATAATACTGTAATTTTTATTTACAAACATACCTTTATTCTTTTCATGATGTGTAAATACGATAATTTCATTTGAGGAAGTGTGGATTACCACCTCGTTAAAGTGATATGACTCATTCATGCCATAAATGGAACATATAAAGGATGGAATTAATGAAATTATGTAACATATATATAATATTATATTATAATATAATTATAATATACCTATTTATCATTTAGTTTTCATTTCCTTAATATGGAAAATAAATGAAAGTAGCGTTCATGCGTACGTATGGCTTACCGTCTCCATGAACGGTGCATTTCATTTATTATATCCAAATGTTATGGAATGTTATAAATACATATATACTGGATATATATGATATTTAAATCATTAATACTATTCTGGATATAATTTAATTTTTACCACATGGATAATTTGTAATTATAACAAGATCATTTTTGACTCAAGTACCAAATATCGACAAGACAACCGATATTAACTTAAATAATTATGTAATTTTTATAATGTGGTAATAAGTGATATAAAAGGAATAATAAAATTGAAAAATGTTCTTAATAAATTATAAATTAACTTAATTTTATTATTCAGGAAGAAAAAGGAACATACGTGATGAATCAGACTCAAGGTAAGGGACTTCGTCTCAAAGGATTTTTTTCTACGAAGCATTTTACTAAATGAAAAAAGGAATGTTTTTAACATATGTAGTGACAATGACCTCTCCAACTCCATAAATATTATTTGATATTTTGATTCCTCTATAAGACTTAATTTATTTTTTAAAATTAAAATAAGTCCCTCATTTCCTTTTTGGTTGTTTTGGTATTGAAAATTGTTTTTGAAATGGATTGAGTATTTCAATAACTTGAAATGATTTATTGTGATTTCAAATGAAATTTTATTAGTGAAATGTTGATATTTGCAATATTTTATGTGTTATGATTATATAATGGTACTTAGACATTTTATGGGTGGTTATGTGAAAAACCAAATGATGGGTGGTTACATGATAAACCAAATGACAGGTGGTTCTGTGATAAACCAAGGATGGGTGGTTACGTTATGACCTCCAATGCATTGGGTATAGAAGTTGGCCGTATGGCTATTTTATTTAGTGATTTTTATGGAAGTTGGCCATATGGATATTCCATTCAGTGATATGTGTATAAGTAGACCTTATGGTTATTCCATTTAAGTATGTTTACGTACCAAGTTACCTTTATATGATTTATATTGCTTTTATAGCCTTTATGGTAATCTTCTGGTTACAAAAAGGGTAAGTAATGTGCTTATATTCAGTGAAGTATATTTACTAATTATTAAAGGTGAAAAGTATTACTTTATGATAAAGTTTTCATGGTTTTCATGTTATCTCAAGACTAACAGTTTTCTTTCTTTATATATCCCTTATTGATCTTTTTATGCTCTTTCGAAGTTTTGAAATGTTTTTCACAGGATATAAAGAAGAATAGAGTCAAAGATGGGATCAAGTAAAATTTATGTGGTTAAAACATGAAATGATGTCATATTTCATTTTAAAGAATTTTTGTTTTATAAAAATAGGATAGTGAGTAGAAGTGCCTACTTGTAATATTCAATATGTTTTGTATAAGTTATGACCTAATTCTCTAAATCTCTAAACCTTAAAAGATCCTAGATGTGAATTAAAGTCAAATTATCAACTTATCTCAAGATTAAGTAATGTTTAAGGATGGTGCCTCATAATTATAATATAAAAACCCTACTTAGAAAATGAAAAATTCCTAACTAAATGGATAACTATTTTGAAAGGAGTTGGAGTAAATTTTTATACTAGAAAGAGAGTCCAGATTTCCCTCTAAAATATTCATATGAAATTTTGTGCATGGTATCCCCAATGAATTTTGATTTTTTTACTTAAAATGTTTTTATTTTCCCCCTTATCAATTAATCCCCAACATTTATGCTTATTTTTCCATATTTAGATAAATTTATGATAGAGTCCAAAAACCTTTTCTTCTCTGATTGACAATTCAAATTAAAATCATCTAGTTTTTTATGCATTAATTTCCTTTAAAATAGAAAGACACTGAGTGCCTATAGTTATTGAATCACCCCCCACATCTTTAAAATATTCATTTAAAATTTAATATCCTTTTGTTTTTTATGGTGGGAGATATGGGACCATCTTTAAAAGTCTCCATAACCATACATATATTTTAGGCTTGAATTGTGAGCTACTTTTAGGACTTTTATGATTAGATTCATCTTTGGGTTCAGTTGAAAGAAATGAATCCCATAAATTATGTAATCCTAAAAAAATAAATTTCACAAATTTGATTAGTGTATAAAATGTTATATCCTAAATACAAAACCGATTTAAATCATTTTAAAATCTATAATTAGTCCATTTTCTTAGTTAAACTCAAATCATTCCAAAAACCTAAACAAATTATAATTACATTTAAAATATCAAATTGGTGGTATTTAAAACAATTAAATTCAAATAAAGAGTTTTTAAAATTTTGGGTATTTTATTGACATTCATATAATTGGTTAAGAAGTCAAATATTTTGATATTGGGAAAAATATTATCAAGTGATTAATTCTAATGTGCAGTCCAAAAGTTCCATCTATCAAGGAGATAAATATTTTTTGAGTTTTATCTTGATGAATTAAACAATAATTTTTATATGACTGAGATGTGGGTCGATCTATAAATCTCTTTAGAACATTCATCTAATGAAATATCATTCAAATCTATTGAGAAATATGAATTTTAGTAGGCTGAAGTTACAGATGATGTAAGTAAGGATTACCTATCACTTATAGTAAGGAAGCTTCAAATAAGTAATGAAATATTTGAGGGAAATATACCTAAAAACTATTTATATTATGGTAAGGTTGGAAAAATTTCTTCTAGGTGCCCAAATAGTTTTTATAAAGGGGATCGTGAGGATGAATTCTCACCAAAATCAATGAAAAAATTTCCTCATAGAGAGAATTTCAACTTTGGAAATTCAATTGAAACATTGTTTTAAAGGAATTTTTTTTTGTTAGAAAGGAAGAAAATAATGATTAATATCTATTATTAGTATTTAAACTAAGTTTATCTCAAATTTATAGGATTTAATGATGGATTAAATGGAGAATTCCAAAACTAAAGAATAAGAAATTGAACAATCAGGGAGATTTTTAGACATTAAAGTGGTGTTGGAAGGATCTATTGAATAGATTAACTTACAAAGAAATAATAATAGGAAAATTTGAGGCTTTTGAATTAATTCTCAAGTTATGTTGATGAACTTGAAGCTAAATTTTATCATATTGAGAAAATTATGGAAGATTGTGAGAATAATCATGTGAAATTCGAGGAATCTATAAATTAAAGACTAAATGTTAAAGAATATATTATGATAATTGATGGTCTTAATTAATCTATAAAAGATAAATTAAATAATATTTAAACTCTTGAAAAATAATTTTCTTTAATAAATAAGTATGAAAGAGAAATCAAATCAAATGGTTCAAAGAATAATCTTTAGTTTGGGAAATTTTCAAAAGATGTTTTGAAATAGAGAGAGTTGAATGGGGCATAAGAACCTTTTAAGAAACACTCAGTGCTCAAAGATCAAATGGGATTAGTAAAACTGGTATTTTTTATATGTCTAGTACATTAATAATAAT
The DNA here is from genome assembly GCA_963277665.1 of Viscum album. NCBI lineage: Eukaryota > Viridiplantae > Streptophyta > Magnoliopsida > Santalales > Viscaceae > Viscum > Viscum album. Next base: position 1,133,236,624 of record OY728156.1, read on the forward strand.
ATTAGAAAATATAAAGAATAAAGTAGAGAAGATGAAGGGGAAAATTTCTCAACCAATGAGAACTTATCAACAATCAATATTTTTTTAAAAGGATGGAGATATCTAAATAGGTGATAATAATAGGATATTTCCATCGTTAAAATTTCATTTTTGTGGATTTCTTTTCCACACAATATACTACTATGGTGTAGTTGAAAGTTATCTAAGAGGAGAATTTATTATAAGTCCATAAAGAAGAGTTGGAATATACACTTCATATGAGTGTATAAATTCTTTTTAAATTTACAATTTTAATTGTTCAATAATTAGACATAAATTAGTAGATTGTAGGAATAGAATATGAAGATCTTCTTATGAAATATAAATAAATATGGATGCAAGTCAATACTGTTGAATTACTTTGAAGAACATATTTTATCCTCTTCAAGACGAATAAATTAACCTAATGGATTGTGATAAAAATAAATAGAAGATACCAATAAAAGTATTAACTCATTCAAGAAAATCTTGGAAGGAAAAAAAGGATAAGAAGGAAAATATGGGTTAAATTTCATTAATGAAAGAATTAAATACTGGTATCTTTTGGAATCTGGACATTGGGTGTTTGTATCACATGATAGGTAATATAAATTTGTTGAAAAATGACAAGGGTAGAGTTGATAGAATAATTCTATTTGGAAATTATATAGTATTAAAGATTAAAAGAAGTTATAAGACTCAACTCACTAGTGTCGAATTGAATAATACTAATGTGATATATTGACGGTCTTTTTCATAATTTATTGAGCATTAGTCATCTTTTTGAATCAGTTTTGGAATTCATATTTAGTCAGAAGTTTTGTATAATCAAAGAAAACTCTAAGAATTATCTAATGAAGTGATGGAGGAAAAAAAATCTATATCAAGTTTATAATAGATAAAATTCTTGTTTTCTTACCATTAAATAACAAAACAGATTGTTACATCAAAGGATAGTCCATGTTAATGAAAAAACTATGAAAAACTTGTTGAAATTACGAGTAGTAATGGATATTTCTAAATTTAAGTGAGATCTAGAAAATATTTTTGAATCTTGTATGTGAGGAAATATGGTTCGTAATCTATATCCTATAGAGAATAAGAAAGCATTGTGTTTTATAAAATTGGTTGACACTGATTCATGTAGTCTAATTGATCAGGATAAACCTATGGAGAGAGGTATTTCATGATATTTAAGAATGATAATAGCTGAATGAGATGTTCCATGTTTATTTATTCGAAGATTTAAGTCTTGGATTATATGAAGCAATTTTTAAGAAGAGTGGAAAATAAAACTAGAAGAACTATGAAAATCCAAAAATTAGATAATGAAATTGAGTACACATCCTATTATATTGAAAATTATTTGGAAAATAATGGTATTAAATAATAAATGTATTCAGCAATAAACCTCAAATAGAATGTGGTTGTGGAAAGAATAAATTTTATGTCCAACAATATAACAATGGAATTGTTGATATATAATGAAAACTCACGACACTACTAGAAATAATTAGTTCAAGTGGCTATCTATACTAAAAAATAGAGTATTACTCAATCTAAGAGTAGAGAATATTCCATAAAAAATGATTCATTAAAGGAAACCTTCTTTTAATCATCTTAAGGTATTTGGAATAAAGTGTTTCATTGAAAATAAATAAGTAAATCTGGTAAAATATGACGATAAAATAGATAAAGTCATTTTTCTAGGCTACTCTACAAAGAGTAGGGCCTATAAGTGATTTAATAAAAGGCTTAAAAAAATTGTTGAGAGCAGTGATGTGAAGGTGGTTGAAAATGAAATCAAATAAAATTCTGGAAGAATATTCATGAATAAGTGTTTAAAGAAAGTGAAGAAAAAAATATAGATTTTAAAGAAGTTCAAAATATTTATAACGATGATGATTTTGAAGCTGAATCATTATAAGGGAAAAGTGAAAAATCGAGTAAACCGTTGACTCAAACCATATGGAGAAGGGTTTAACTTAATTTGGGTAATATTATTAGAGATAAATCTATTCCAACATTGATTCACAAGATGAATAGAATAGAGAAAACCAATCTATTGTCCAATATAGAACCCAACTCATTTTATGAAGTGATAAAGGAATAATCATGGGTGAAATCCATGAATGAATAATTGGATCAAATTGATAAAAATCATACTTTAGAGTTTTCATATAGAAAAAAAATCATAACATGATTGGTATAATGTGGGTCTTGAAAAATAAACTAGATAAAAATGGAAAAGTAATCCAAAATAGAGAAAGGTTGGTATGTAAGTGATATACTTAGGTTTAAGGAATTTATGTCTAAGAGGAATTTGTATTGGTTTCAAGAATTTATTATATCACACTTTTCTTAGTAGTGAATATTCAAAGAAAGTTCATAATATTTTAGATGGATGTGAAGAGAAAATTTCTGAATGGAGTTTTGAATGAAGAGGTATATATAAAAAATTTGGTTGTTGTTTTATTAGAAATGATGATACTAAAGTGTGTAGGTTGAGAAAGGACTTGTGTAGTCTAAATAAATCTCCTTATGCTTGGTATGCACAGTACATATGAAAATTTTCCAAGTAAGATGAATTTCAATAGAGAAGGATTTGATCACAATATCTATGAGAAAATTTCTAAAGAGGATCAATTCATGGTGTTGGTGTATGCATATGAAATAATTTTTGGATGAAATAAGCTATTTTTTGTTGATAAATTTGAAAAATTAATAAGATATGAGCTTAAAATGTCAATGATCAGTGATTTGACACATTTCATTAGGCTATAGGTGTAACAATATGGACCTTCCAACCCATTACCTCATGTGAATTCTTATGGTGGAGGAATAAAAGGTAAATACAAAGAATCTTTATGGTAATTGGGGGATATGGAGATGAGAAAGGGTTCTAAAGTGTATCTTGGGCTATGCCATGGAGAAGAGGTTGTTGCGACATGGAGAGGCTGGATACAACATAGTGCACCGAGATGAATTTTTGGGTTCTTATAAAATTTAATGCATGGATTATGTGTAGGGAGATCCTACTACATAGAGGTGATATATCACTTGATTGGTTATGCAATAGGAATCCAACTTCAGTGTAGTGTTGATGGCTTCTGTGACATAGGAGTATCAGGCTATGCCATAGTGGTCCAAGGGGTTGTTTGGCTGGTTCAACTAAAATTGTACCCCCTATAGTGTGGTATCATGAGCCAAAACATGATAAACTTCCTAAAATATAAGATCTACCCCATGTTACTCACCTTTTTCTTTGGAGGATAGTTTTACAGACTTGGATGTGGTGTGGTATTCCCCTTTGCGCCATAGTCCCTTCTCTTTTCATCCATTCTTTAGTGTGGTGGCTAGTGCCATGGCACGGTCTTATAAATTTTTGACTACCTATAAATTAACAAAACCCCTAAAATTTTCTCATTCTTTAATATTACCTCTCATTTCTTGGAAGACCCAAGTGCATACCAAAGGGATATTTTAGCCCCTAATCAGTGAATTTTTACCCTGCCCCTTGGAATTCGATCTGTGGTGGTTTAAGGTGACCCCCTTCCTTAATTCTCATATTTTATCTCCATTTATTCATTTGGGAAGGGTTTATATTAGGTAAACATGGGTTTTGTTGTGGTTTTGATAATAGGGTGTTGTGGGATACTCTGCTAGGTTAATATCAATTTTCCCCTTCATTGAGGTGATTGGATGTTGTCTCCCTCTCAATCCAACCTTTCAAAATGGATCAGAAATATTCATTTGATGTAGAGGATCCTTAATTTCTAATTTAGTGTATCATGTGGGATGTTTTATGATTTTTTTAACTTTGATAATATGGGTTTCATCCATATTAATGAATATAATTAACCAGTTTAATTGAAATTATGAGGGGGAAGGGGAATAAAACCACATACTTTACATCTTTTGGATTTTATTTGATGTTGAATTGTATAGTATTTATTCCTAGATGAAAATCATGGTTGTTGGGATCCTATGTTTGTACTGAATTTATGTGGGTTTTGGATCCTTTGATGTGTGATTGTTGTGGTATTAAGGGTACCTTTAGAGGGAGTGAGTCATGATAATCATGACCAGATATCTCATCACATGGGATGGGTTATGATTTTGTTTAACTTTGGGAAGATGGGTTTCATATAGATTAATGAATATAATCAATCAGTTTAATTGAAATTAAAATGAGGAATGGGAATGAAATTTCATACTTTACAATTTTTTGATATTATTTGATGTTGAATTATGCTAGCTTGATGCCCTACTAAAAATCATGGCTGTTGTGAGCCTATGTTTGTGTTGAATTGACGTGTGTTGTGGAGACCTTATTATGTTATTGTTATGATACCACCTTGAATAAATGTTTAATCACTTATATTTGGTAAAATAATTGGTTGAATAGGGAAACTATGTATTTTTTTGGGAATTCCCTAAAACAATGAAGTGGAATTGATGAATCCCCCTTGTTAAATATAAAATATGATAAATGATTTTGTGTGTGGTTGTGAAATGTTTGGTTGTGGTGTGTGGGGATGATGTATCCATGATGTGGGGTGTTTATATGTATTTGTGATGTTGGGAGGTTATATGATGACCTGTTTGTCTATTCTTATCATGACCCCTCCCTCCAAAGGTACCCCTCTTGGGATAGTAATAAAGGAAGATATATAATGGCCCCCCTCGAGTCCCACCTCTAGTAGGCCCTAGGTTGGAAACTAACACCAAGTGTATGAAAATATCACAAATGGGAGGTATTACCCTCTATAATAATAATGGGATCAAGATATAGGATAAATCAACCAGAATAAACTCCACGAAACAATAGAAAAGTAAACCAAAACCATCACAAAATGCATGTATGAGTAAAATAGGTACACATAAAAGTCTCCAAAAAGTACCCAAAATAAAATATAAGGCAACAAAAAAAAAATTCCAAAGATTTGAGCTATTAATTCCTAAAAAAATCCACATAGTAATCCTAATAACCTGAAAAAAATAGTTTATGTAGGTGGGGTGATCATACAATTATACTTAGTAGTAATTCCAAAGTCTCTCATATACATGTGAAAGAAACATACTAATGAACCAATGAGAAAATAGAAGGATGAATAACACCTAAATAGGACAACTAAATAAACTCATTATCACCAGGGAACACACAAAAAATAAAGAATACAAGTATAATAACATAATATGAATCATATTGATAAAGGGTATCCTGAACCTCTTTCCAACTGGAGTTCAGCTATTACACCCCAACATAGTATGTCTTGGCACTCCTATCTCTTTCAAACATCACATCATGCTAAGCACCCCGAATGAAACTGGACATCACATCACATCTCATCTAAATACACCTTTTATATCACACCATATATTGTCCACAATTGTAACTAGAATAGCAGGTTATCATGAAAACGAAGGACATCAACCTTGTTCCCTCATCATATCCTTCATGACCCCCACCACAATCCATCTCATCACATCACATCTCATAACATCTCACTCTAAGACACCTGGTCCATCACATCACATCACTTATCAATATTACACTTTTTACTTTTATTCATCATAGCTTGTTTTTTTTTCAATATTACCTGGAAGAGAAAGTGGGAAAGAGTGAGTAGCCATCCACACATCCTCACCATCAGGATTTGGAAAAAAATACCCCACAAATATATGGGTGTTGGAACATGGGGATTAACACAGGTGGGGTGTGTATATAAAATCACAAAAAACATATAGTATACATATAATAGACCCACACAAGACCAACCTATGGGTTCATAACAAAAGCACTATCCCAACTCATAAAATTACCACCCAACCTCAAAACACTTCCATTTTTGCTTCAACCACTAAATGCATAACACCATACAGAATTCCACAAGCCACATTTCATATTTCATTATCTTTCTCAACTTAAGACATTTTCTAGATTTCACATTACCAACCAATTACATTCATTTAAACCCATTCGTTTTCCATCCCATTTATTTCATTATTTCAACCCCTTTATTTCAAATTAAACACCAACCAAATTTAACCACACTTCCCATTTTTAAATCATTAATTATACATTTCCATCCCATTAACCAAAACATCCCATTGCATTTCAAATTCAATAATACCAAATTACTCCATCACTACCTATGAATCTAGCATGACACCACACAAACATATTACCCATGAAAACCTATCCGCATTACCTCCATTTCATAGCCACAACTACTTTCCACATCACAACTGTTTTCCCACATCACCATCACTTTCCACAAAAACTGCCCAATAGCACAAACACACATCTCATCACATAACCACCCCACATTACAACTACACATCATCACCCCATAGCATGACCACACCATAACACATCATCCCCAAACATCGCAACCACACATTTCACATCCACACACAAAAATCATTTATCATATTTTAGATTTCAAAAGGGGTATTCATAAATTACACTTATTTATTTTAGGGAATTCTCACAAAATCCATAGTTTCACTATGCAACCAATTATTTATCCAAATATAGGCGATTAACCATTTATTCAAGGTAGTATCACAATTATAACACATAAATGGATCTACAAAACACATTAATTAAGTAAAAACATAGGATCTAAATAGTCATAATTTTTAGTAGGCCATCAAGCCCATACAATTCAACATCAAATAATATCAAAAATCTATAAAGTATGTGATTTCATACCACTTCCCCTTTCAATTTCAATTAAAAAAATTTAATTATCTTCATTAATATATATTTAAACTATCTTAAAAAATGTAAAAAAGCATAAACCATCCCACATGATACACTAAATTAGAAACTAAGAATCCCACACCTGAGAAGAATATTTCTGATTCTCTACACAAGGTTAGATTAGGAGGGAGAAAACCACCAGGGACCTCAATGAAGAGGAAAACCGAGATAAACCTAGCACAACATCCCACAACACCCTCTTATCAAAACCCCACAAAAACCAACAATTTCTTAATAGAATGACTTACTAGATGAATAAACAAGGATAAAAACAAGAGGGAAAGGGGAATAACCTAAAACCACCACAAATTGACCTTTAAAGGATAGGGTCAAAATCCATTGATTAGGGGATACAAGATCCCTTTGGGGCGCACTTGGATCACCTAAGAAATGAGAGGAAATACTAAAGAATGAGGGGGTTCAAAGGGTTTTGGGAATTTACAGGCAATCTAAAATTTATAAGAACAAAACTTATTATTGGCCACCATGTAATAGAATGGATAAAAACAAAAGGGACTACGACACAAAGGGGAAGAACATGTCATATCCAAGTTGGTCAAACCGGACTTTGAAAAACATGAAGAGGAACATGACATAGATCCTATATTTTATGAAGAGGACTACATTGCAACCAAGGAAACCATGCCACATGGGGTATAATTTTAATAGAACCATTCAAACTACCCCTCATACCACTACGATATAGCCTGATCCTCCTATGTCGCAAAAACCACCAGCACTACACTATATCTAGCTTCCTATTCCATATCCAATCAGGTGATAGCTCACCTATACGCTATAGTTTCTCCCCATGCTATAAATATGACTTAAATAACATAAGAACCAAAAAATCTAGCTTGGGACACTATACCATAGTTGGAATTTCTATACCGCAACTACATCTCCTCTAAAATATAGCCTAAGATCCATGCTGTAGAACAATTTCTCAGCTCCATCTCCACCATTTACCCTAAAAACACCTCAATATTTTCCCCGAACACCTCCACCACCACAATTACTACAATATAATGCCACAAAAGTTCCAAACCATTTCATTAAATACCTCTCAAACTATTCTCACCCTAAAGAATCAAAACCAACCTAGAAACTAAAGAGGTAAAAGGTACAAACAACCATCACTTGAGATACCTCTCAAGGATATCATTACAATTGAACAAAAACACCAGTCAAACTAACCAACCACACAAAAACATCCACACAAATTTTACACAACCACACCACCATGCCACTTTTCCATCCACTAACTAGGCACAACACCACTCTATTTAACACAACTAGCGACAACACCATATCAACCTCCACATGTCCCAAGACAATGTTCACAGCACAATGGATCCCCAATCATAAAAATCAAGGAATTCCATTTTCTATATCAAGATGTTTTTTGATTTCAGAAGCATTGAATTGACCTCACGATTTTAATCGTGTCAAAGTATAATGCATCTTGATTAGGAATCAGGTTTTCCCCTCTTCATATGATTAAAGTATTTATCACACATCACATCATCAAGGAAACAACAAAAAATATAAAATTTCAAGATCCCAACATCACATCATCAAAGAAAAAAATATCAAGGAAAAAATCAAAGCAAATGAGGGTACCGTGCACACATCTACATCTCACGCTCCAAAGTACTCTTCTACAGGACACCATACCTCCACAACACATGAACCAAAGGAATAATCCATCCATGAAACACCTTATCTAGATGATCCTAGATCTCTATTGGGTGGTCCATGAACATCACATCCTCCTAATGATCCAAATAACCCTAGTAAATAGCATGGTATTCATCGTGAAGACATCGAAGGAGATGAGAGACATGGAAGACATCATGAATCTGGTCCAGTCATGGTGTTAATGATAAATGATAAGTAACCTATCCAATGATCTCAAACACCTCAAAAGTTCTAAAAAATATATTTGAGAACTTAATCCCCTCACTAAACCTCCACTGCCCATGTCAAGAGGATAACTTCAAGAAAATGTGGTATCCAACCTCAAACTCCAAGGGCTTCCTCTAGCGATCAACATAAGACATATTCTAGTCCTGTACTACCTTCAAACTCTCACAAACAACCCAAAACTTCTCTGTCAATCTATGCACCACATAGAGACTAAGAACTAATAACTTTTTATAACATAAGATTTTAAAAGAGGAACATCATGTTGGATAGAATATATGACAGACAAAACCAAGTTTATAAAATAATGTAACCCTCCAAGAATTTATGATATTTTTTTGAAATAAATTAAATCTATTTAATATATTTTGATGCAAACAACAATGGGTTTAAACGAAACATGATACTTTATTAAAATATTACTATTTAAACATAACCATTATAACCTAGCTGTTAAATTGGAGGGTATAAATTGGACTAAATAAATTATGAAAATTATGTTTTACACTTGTATAAAATATATTCAATGGTTATATATTGATTAGAAATAAAATATGAACCATTTGAAAGAGAAAGTAATGATTTCTAAAAAACTATATTTTTATGAAAGGTGGATTAATCGCGCTTTGCAAAAATAATTTAAAATTATTATACAAAAAAAAAACTTCATTTTTTAAATCTACATGTAAAAATTATCTTTGGGTTAATTTTTGAGAATTTTCTGTAAAGATTTATTTTTTTATGAATAGTGAAAATACTGATTTTTATTGAAAACTTCCTTTTCATTTAAATTATTTAAAAAGGTAAATTATTTTTTTAATTTGTTTTAAAGTAAAATTTGTTCAATTATATTAAAATTTAACTAATTCATGTCATTTTAAGCAATTTCATATAGAATTATGATATAAAAACTTTTTAATCCTTTGAAAGTTTGCTTAGGAAAAAACTATTTTTTTCGACACATCTATGGGTTTAATTCTAAATTAAATTATACCAATACTATGAGTTGAATTTTGGAAAAATGGATTCCATATTTTGAATCATCATAATTTATATGATCTAATATGGTCAACTTAATTCTTGACCATAATGAATAGTGAAAATAGTACAAATTATTTATTGCGATTAAGGTAAAAACAAGTTTACCGGTTGTTAAACTAAAAAGTTATGGGTTAAAAATGGACAAAAAATTGTATAATTATTAATTTTATGCTCATATTTTGACTATATAACATCTAAGGTTTTAAAATAGTCCATTTTAATCCTTTTTTATTAATAAAAACATTGAATAAATTCTTTCTCTTCAAAAATTTCAAGTGTGTCCCCTCTCCCACTTATAAAAGGCCACCCCATCTCCTCTATTTTACACAATTAAAAAAACACATTGGTTCAGAAAATACCCATTAAAATAACTTAATTAATCTACTCCCATCATCGTAGATTCCTTCTTTGTACATAATTACAACTTAGGAAAGATTTTTGGTGCAAACCTAAATAAGTTTTCTGAATAAGAGGTAATGTTTTTAACCGAGTGTTTTGTTTTATTTTTTCTTACACCAAAATAAAATATTATTAAACCATTTTGATATAATAACATTAGTATATTATATATAATTATATGTTTTTATTTTAATTTCATGACTTATAACCATCTAGTCCTCCCTAAAATGGAAAATGAAACCATTGATCAGGTGTATAGTGGACTATCACCTCGCTAACTGACATAATTTTTTTTTCAATAAATGCTTCTCACAATTGGATATAATTATTTATATAATGTTTATATATAAAATTTATGATATAATTATACTTATATAATTATAATATCATATATAGCTTCTTACTTTCCATTTTTTAGAGAATGTGATAACGCTGTTTGTGTGTACGGAAGACTACCACCTCACGAAGTGATGTGATTTGTTTTCATTAATGATTTTTATGGAAGATAAAAAAGGATAAATTTAATGAATATATGTGATATATATAATTTATTTTCCCAGTCAAGATCAAGTATCAATGAGAGGGGGAGGGGGTGAATTGGTGATATCTTTTTCTTTTAAGTTTCCTTCTATTTGAAACAACCATCACCTCATATTAAAGAGTTATCAGTTTTTCTGAACAAAAAAAATCACACATCCATAGGAACATAAGAATTTATAGGTTTAACTACTCAAAAAGAGTATCTACATCCTTGGCATGGTTTGTAAATAATCCAATACCACACAATCCACTAGAAAATAATCCTTTTGTATGGAATATAATGAGTAGGATATTCCCTTACACTCATGTAGTACTTTGTTCAATACAATAGTGAATGTGATTCATGTATCAAAAAATTATGTAATAATTTTTTTAACAAAAATTTTAGGGTTTTTCTTCATCAATTTTCTTAAATAAGATCTTCAAAAAAATTCATCACTTCCTTACCCAATAGTAGGAAAAAACTTGTTCTGGAATTCTTAATGATACTTAGTCCTATTTCCCAGTCCAATTGCTCAATACAGAAATATGTTTCCATCCGAATAAAACTAAGAAAATATTGAACTTCTTATCTCTAAGTCTGGAAATCCGAATCTGATTCCCAGTCCTATGATTCAGCCCAATAAGATGATCTACTAAATAAAATCTTCTCTATCCTCCTTTTTTCTTCAGTCTGACAAACTTCCTCAGGTAAGCATGATCCATAAAATTATTCTATCTAGAATTATTTAGAGATCTTCCTTCTTTCTTCAATAGTACATCCGTATTAGAAAGTAAAAAGTACTTTAACTATTTATAGGTGACCCAAGAATAGTTTGGGTTGGATTATGAAAATCTTCTCTGCTCAAACAAATTTCTTGAAACATAAATTATACTTGAATTTTAGGTGAATCTTTACTTCTTCAATTCTTCTCCACTTTCCATGCTTCTTCTAAAAACTTCTTGATTATTATTATAACTTTATCTCACATCAGAATTTCTATTCAATATTCAGTCTAATTCTGAATCTTCATTCCAAATTTATCATTATTATAGAATCATTTGGTCAATATGATTTTTCTTATCCTACTTGAAAATTCATTAGAACCGAATACTTACCATTACAATAACCATTTGAATATATTCAAAACATTCTTAAAACTTCTTCAACCACTTCTAATATTCCCTTGATAACACTTTGAAAATATTCAACCAGTTCTCCTTTTCTTCTTTTCCCAAACCAATGATCTTGTGTCTGATGAATTAATCAGCGTATGCTCCAGTATGATAGTCTTGACCCACTTGATATAAAAATTCTTGAAAACAAATTAGAGTTATTATTTTCATTTTTGACCCACTTGATAAGGAAAAAAAGTTCCCACTTGGAAAACAATAAAAAATTAATATTGATAGAAATGGTTGGCTATATTGTTGATTGATCTCTTATTTTATTATTTGTATCATTCACAACAAGATTTTATTATTCCCTATATTCATTATTCCCAAAAACTCTCTCAAAAAAAATTCTTCCTCCAATTTTCATCTAATGATCAGTGTTAGCATGACTCCGATAATCGGTGGCACCCTACATCTGATGGACTAGTTCAAACAAATTTGACTTTAGCAACTTATTTCCTTCACTGATTACAATTCACACCACTTATTTCTCTAAATATTTTTATCTCATGGAATTTTAGTCTTATTGAAAACCATAATCTTTAAATATTCATGTTCTAATCAACCTTCCTAGCCTTTAAAAAAACTTTGTTTCCGGTGTTCTCACACTGATGGATTGAGAATGAAAATATTCTACTTCAACAATATCCTTCCAGTAGCTTCTTCTTGTATAATGGCTTCCTCATGATTTTGAATATGTTTAATATCAACATAACATTGTATGACTTTAATTGGAAAGTATTATAACTTCCCATCCTTTCCAGCATACATCTTTCTTACCAAACGAACCTCAATACGATTGGTACCAGTCTCCATTTATTTCATAAGGATTGTATCACAAGTTCTTAGATAACTTATGAATTTTTTTAATTAAAAAATAGCAAATCATCACCAAATTTTGACCAGATCCATGCAGAATCTGATTCCCTTCCCCATAACGATCATAACCTCATCCCAAACACAAGGTGAGTCTGATGAGCCTTTTCATCTAAAAAATATCTTCCCAATTCGATGGGATTTCTTAATAATTTCAAGTATAATATTCTGAATATTATTTGTGAGTTAAATCACCAAAAAAATACCAAGTGAGATGATTTATTTTCTTCCTTAACTTCTTTGACAACAAAAGACAACACAAACAACTTCCAATTTCCAAAAAAAAACTTAATTCTAACTTGGTCCCAACAATATCCCCCTCCTGATTTTGTTATCAACCATGGTTAATAAAACATTGAACTTTGTAACCTCAAGCTATGGATTACTTATCAATAATTCTAAGCCTAAGTGATCTAACTCATTGTAGGAAACATGAATTATTGATAGAAAAATCATGATGTCCAAAAAGTAGTGACTCATGAAACATCTTTAGATCTTCTTCACATCTTTCTTCACTTCTTCCACTTTACTTATTAACCAAAGTTTCCTACAACCACTCAAAAAAAATAGTTAGAATAGTTCACACATTTACACGTTGGATTCACAGCTTAGCCACAACTCCCCCTATATACATGCTTCCCTAAAATGTTTAGCACATATTAATGGATAGATTTATAAAACCTCCTGAAAACACTATCCAAAGACTATATGAGTGAGTGGATAGAAAAACATACCTCAAAATTTATGATAAGGAGTATGTATTCTCATGTTAAACCTTAGTTTATGAAAAGGTTCTTTTAGTAAAGGTTTTGTGAAAATGTCAGTAACTTGTTCCATTATAGGAACATACTCCAGCTTCAAATGATTCTTCTCCACATGCACTTGGATGAAATTATATTTGATATAAATATGTTTTGAATGATAATGTTTTACCATATTTCTGGTAAGGTTGATTTCACTTTGATGATCACAACCAAAGATAAAGGGTAACTTTACTTCAACAAGTAAGTATTCTAACCGAGTCTTCATCCACATAAGTTGGGTAGCAGCTTGAGTGGAAGAAAAATACTTAGATTCAACTATAATAAGAGTTACTAAATTATATTTATTTTTATTACAACTAACACCAATCTTTCCTAGAAATATAAATCTACTAGATTTGGATATTCTATTATCAACATTTTCTACCCAATCAACATTTGAAAAACCAAACAAGTTGATACTTTATGAGCTATGATACCTGATTCTTAAATTTTATATTCCTTTGATATATTTGATAATTACTTTTCTATCCAAAAAATGCGATTCTTTTTGATCACTATAAATTATTACACATAAGTTTACAACATAAACAATGTCGGGTCTTGAGGCCGTCAATACAACCAACTTCCTATAAGCTCCTGAAACTCTTTCTGATCAACTTCCTTGCCTTCTCCATATTTAGTCAACTTGGTTCCCAATGAAATTAGTTTTGAAATCGGTTTTTAATTATCCATTCCAAACTTATTAAGAAGCTACATAATATACCTTTCTTGGAAAATTAATATGTGTTTCTTCTTTTGTAAAATTTTCAACCCAAGAAATTATTTCATTTCTCCTAGCATGGGAATGTCAAAACCCTTTTTCATTTATTTAAAAAATCTTTCACAAGTTCTTTCATCATTCCCAAATAAGATAATGTCATCAATATAAACAATTATGATGTAGGAAATTTTTTGAATTTCTTTGATATATATATTTCTATAAACTCTTACCTTATTAAAACTAATATTTCTCAAGAAAGTATCTAATTTGTAATACCATGCCCTTGGTGCTTTCTTTATCCCATAAAAGGATTTATTTAACCTACACACATAACTTTCATACTTACAAAAAAAACCCACATGGTTGTTCAATGTAAACTTCCTCATCAAGATCACCATTTAAAAATGATGATTTCATATCCATCTAAAAAATGTTGTAACTTCATTGTGTAGAAATATTACGAAAAATTCTAATTGTTTATAACCTTTCCACCAGAGAAAAAAAAATCTCATCATATTCACCATCTTCATTCAGATTATTTTAGAAAAACCATTTTCACCAATAACATTTTTGTCATTTGGTTTAGGTATTAGTTCCCACTTATCATTCTTTTCTATCTAATCCAGCTCATCATTAATCGCAGAACCCATTCCAGATGGTCAAAATCTTCATTCATATCTTTCAGCTCAACTTTGGAATACAAGTATGTGAAATTATTCTTCTTATTTGAACCATTTGATGTTGATCGCCAATGATGTTTTGAGCTTAAACTTGATTCCTTAGATGGGGATGATATTTTTGAGATTCTTCCTCATCACTTGAAATAGCTGAGTCCGATTCTTCTTCTTGAGTAGGATTAAAATTGTTTTCATCCTTATCAGAATCCTCATAAAAAATTATTATTTTTTATTTTCATTATCTGTATGAGTATGTTTATCTTCCTCATCTTTTTCAACAACTTTTACATAAATGGAGTTAACTAATCTTCCAAACTCTTTTTTTAAAACATATTTATCCTCTTCTCTATAGATAATAGCTAAGAAAAATTCAATCTTCACCTCTCTGCTCAAACTTTCCAAGGTTTGCACCTTTATTCTTTATGATGGACTCCCAAAAACACTGAAGTGTTTTAAACTTGGTGTTTTTCTATAGAAAATTTCATATAGAGTCATACATGAACTTGGTATATAGAAACATCAGTTTTTAACATACATAGCAGTACTCATTGATTTCCTCAAAAAGTAATGAGAGAGACCATGTTCAAGTAACTTAGTTAATCCCATTTCAACTAAACTTTTATTTTTTCCTTCAACCCACACCATTTTTTTGAGGAGTGTAAGGTTTGATGAACTCATTCCAAATTACATGATTCACAAAATATCTTTAAAAAATTATTCATTTTTGAATTCCCCAAAATTTTATGTTCTCAACATCTTTACTGAATACTCACATTCCTTCTCATATTTCCTCCTATAACTTTTAAACATTTTTAGAGAATATAAATTATATTTAATGTACATAACATAAGTAATGTGAGTAAAGTAATCAATTAAAGTAATGAAGTACTTATCTCCATGATTGTATTTATTTCTCATTGGAAAACATATATCAAAATGAATAAGTTCTGAGGGTAGTTTTGAACAAATGTCAACATTCTTATGCATAGAGTTAGTAGTATTTCCTTTATGAAAAATCATGAAACATCAATATCTTCTTCTTAACATATCAAGAATATGACAGATACTATATCACTTTGATAAATTCCTTATGTTTCTCTTAAAAATGCGTCCCATAGTTTTATTACATAGACGATTCTCTTATACAATTCCCATGTAACAAAAGTTTTGAACCTCACCAACTATGAATAAATTTCCTTTTGTTTTTTGGAATCTTGTAAATATCTTTCCATACTTCTCACTTTTCACAAAAAATCCATATTTCCTGAAATAACTTTGTTTCCTTCATCACAAAGTTGTGAAACACTTAGCAAGTTATGTTTTATCCCATCCAACAACAAATCCTTTTTGGATTTAAAATTTTCTTCCTCAATGATGGCTGATCAAAAACCTTTGATTCTCAGTGATTCATCATTGGAAAATGTCACTATTCCTTCTTTGAAATATTTCACATTCTTAAATTTTTTTAAGTTTCCTGTCATATTATAAGAACACCCACTATCCAAAATCTAGAATCCTCATTTTTTTTCTTTTGTGTGTGTGTGTGTGTGGGGGGGGGGTTATATAATAAGAGCTTTCTCTCTCCCTTATCTTTCTTAATTCCTAGATTCTGAGATTTTTTAACAAACTTTTATTGGTAACAAAACAAGACATCCATTTTTAAGGTGTCCAAGTTGTTCACATATTTCAAAAATAGTTTCTAGAGTTCTGAATCTATTTTCAACTTTCACACCAATCTTCTCAGGTTTCTTCTGAACATCCTTCTCAGACTTCTTCTTTTGAGGAGAATGACTCCCCCTCAAAATTTCCCTTCTATAACTTGTAAAATAGTTGTAAGAATTTTGATTAAAACAAAACATATTTTCTATATGTTTGAATCCACTACAATACCAGCAATACCCATAGAAAGAATATTTGCCTCTATTGCTTCCATATTGTCCGTAGTTGTGAACATATTTCCCAACAACCTTATTAGATTTATTATCATAACTTTGTTAACCACCAAAATTTCTATTATCAAATAGAATCTCATTCTCTATCTCAGTTTTTGTTTCAGCCTTATCAGAACCATAAGTAATAGAAACACTTTCAGCTTCAATATTTTTAAAAACTTATTATTTTTTTTCACTTTGTTGGTCTTGGACACATACATAACTTTCCCAAATTTCTTCTTCTTAGAAACAATTTCAACTTTCTTCTTAACCTTTGAAGTTAATGTTTGACCCTTCTTAGGTTTATAATTTCCATATATTTTACCAATATCATATCTAGAATTATTTAAACTTGTAACCCTCTATTCATCTTTTGAATGTTTTTTTTTGGAAAAGTTACAACTCTTTTTCTTTTTTCCTTCAACTTTACTTCCAAACGTTCATTTTGATTCTTTTATTTCTCAGGATATTTCTTCAAATAATAAATCTCTTCAAGTTTCTTGAATTTATCATCAAGAAAACATTCTTGATTGTTTGTTGAAGAGTCTTCACTTTTTAGGTTCCATATTTCTTTATGAATCCTCACAATCTTTCTCAAACATGCTTTAAATTATTCTTTTAGATGAAATTCTAATTGAGTTTCTTATTATTCTTCAGAACTGCTACTTCTGAACTCTTCATTGTTAACTATTTCAATGAAAGTATTTTATCTATCCTTTTTAAAATATTTTTTAGATTCAAACACACTATCTTCTTCTTCTTAATATTTATATAAGAAACTTATTATTTTAGATTTTAAGAGTTTTCTATCTTTCTCTTTGGAATAATATTTATATTTATCACCATGTTTCTTCCTTGATATTCTATGTCTACTATCATATTCCTCACTATCCTCTTATTTATTTATTTAAGGAATATTAGTTGTAAAGTTCCCAATGGATCTACATTCAAAAAATTTCTAGGGAATAACTATTCCTATTTTAATTTTTTTATAAAATAAGGATAAAAATTAATCAATATTTTTACATACCTCATTTTCAGAATCAATTTCACCAGCTTCTTCTATAATAAGAATATTCTTTTACTTTTCCTTCTTGGTAGCCTTGAAAGAAATTTCTCTATCAAATTTTTTTCCTTTCATAACTTTTTACCTTCTAATTATATAAGCAATGAGAGTGCTATGAAAATTATCAAGAGACAATGTTTCTAGATCTTTATCTTCCAATTAAGAAACTTTAGCATCAAACTTGTCAGGAAGCATTCTCAAGATCTTTTCAATAAATATAGAATTATAAAACTTTTTACCAAGACATCTAATAGTTTTGAAAATGTTATTTACCCTGGTAAAAAAGTCACCAATAGATTCATACTCTCCCATTTTTAGATCTTCATAATTAAAACTCTATATTTGTAATTTTTCACTTTTCAGTTTTGTATGGCCTTCTTAAATATTTTCCAGATTATCTGAGATACCTTTGGTAGTGAAAAAACAATTCAATATTAAAAAATTACTTTTATAAAGTGATGAGAGTAAAGGCTTCTTGGAACTTCCATCATTATCAAGATTATTCTTTTCAATATATGTTAGAGGAACTTTATCACCAATAGGATGAAATCAATTTGTTGTAGCTTCAAGAACATAATACCCAATAGACATAAGATAAAGAAACATTATATTTTTATATATGATAGTTCTTACCATCAAAGACCAGAATCTCATTACTATTCACATAACTGAGATTATCCATCACAACTTTCTTCTTCAAAACTTCAGGAAAGAGTAATTGAAATGAACATTTATCTCTGATACCACTTGTAAGTACCCAATCAAGATCAAGTATCACTAAATTTGGGGAGGGTTGAATCAGTGATATCTTTTTATTTTAAGTTTCCTTCTTTCTGAAATAAACTTCACCTCCTATTAAATATTTACCACTTTCAATGAAAACAAAAAAATCACACATCCATAGAAACACAATAATTTACAGGTTTCACTACTCAACAAGAGTAGCTACATCCTTGGTATAGTTTAGAAAAATCCAATATGACACAATCCACTAGAAATAAATACTTTTGTGTGGAATAAAACAAGTAGTATATTCCCTTACACCCATGTAGCACTTTATTTAATAAAACAATGCATCTATTTCAAGTATCATGGAATTATGTAACAAAATTTGTTTAAGAAACATGCTATGGTGCTGCTTGATAAATTTTCACAAATAATATCTTCAAATAATTCTCCACTTTCTTACCCAGTAGTAGGTATGAACTTCTCCTAGACTTCCTAACGATACTCAGTTAGATTTTCTAGTCCGATTTCCAAGTCTAATTGACCAATAGGGAAATATGTTTCTGTCAAAATATCACTGAGACAATACTGAACATTTTCTATCTGAGTCTAGAAATCTTAGTCCGATTCCTATTCTGATTATTCATCTTAATAAGATGATCAACTGAATATGATCTTATCTCTTCTCCTTTATTCTTATGTCTAGAAAACTTCCTCTCGTAAACACAATTCATAAACATCTTCTCTCTATAATTCTTCAGTACTATTCCTTCTCTCTTCAATAGTAAATCTATATCAGAAAGTAAAAATTGCTTTAACTATTTATAGGTGACCCAAAAATGGTTTGGACAGGATTATTAAAATATTTCCTGCTCAACCAAATTTCATGAAACATAAATTCTACATAAATTTAGGGTGTATATTGACTTCTGCAATGCTTATCTACTTTTATTTCTCATTCTCAAACCATATTGAATCTTATCACAACATCAACTCACTTCAGAATTTCTTTTCAATATTCAATCTGATTTTGATTCTTCATTCTGATTTTCTCATTATGATGGAAGTATTTAGTCACTCTAATTTTCCTTGACCTACTTGGAAATTCATCAGAACTAAAGAATTACCATTATGATGACCACTTGAAGATATTCTAACCATCCATAAAACTTATTCAGTTTATTATAAGATCCCCTTGATAATACTTTGACAAAATTCAATAAGTTCACCTTTTCTTCTTTTCCTAGACCGATGATTTTATGTTCGATGAAGTCATTAGTGTCAGATTTAGTCTGATAGTCTTGACCTACTTGATACAAAAACTCTTGAAAACAAAATCAGAGTTATTATTTTCATTTTTGACTCACTTGATAAGGAAAAAAAGTTCCCATTTATAAAACAATCAACAATTTATCTTTATGGAAATGGTTGACTATATTGTTGATTGATCTTTTATTTTGTTCTTCTTATCGGTCACAATAATATTTTCTTATTCTCTATATTCATTGATCCAAACAACTCCCCCAAAAAAATTTCCACCAATTTTCATCTGATGATCGGTGTTAGTATGACTCTGATAATAAGTGGAACCCCACATCTGATGGACTGGTTCTAGTAGCTTCGACTTAAAAAACTTATTTCTTTCTCTGATTACGATTCACACTACTTATTTCTCTGAATATTTATATCTCATGAATTTTTTGGTCTGACTAAAAACCAGAATCTTCATATGTTTACATTATGATCAACCTTCCCAGCCTTTAAACAAATCTATATAAAGTGTTCTCACACCGATGGACTGAGACCAGAAATCTTTGACTTCAACAACTTCCTTTCACCAACTTCTACTTGTATCATGACTTCCTTATGACTTTCAATATGTTGAATATTCTTATAGAATCATATAACTTTCATTGGAAAGTATTGTAACCTCACATCCTTCAAAACATACATATTTCTTAGCAACCAAAACTCAATATGATTTGTAGAACTCCCCATTTCTTTTATAAGGATTTAATCACAAGTTCTCAGAAAACTTATGAATTTTGTGAATTATAAAATAGGAAATCATCATAATATTTTTATCATATCCATAGAGAATTTGATTACCTTAATCATTAAGATCATAACCTCATTTATGACCTAAAGTGAGTCTGATGAGACTTTTATTCTATAAAACATCTTCCCAATCTGATGGGATTTCTTAAGAATTGTGAGTTAAATATTCTAAATATGTTTTTTGAGTCCGATCAACAACAAATATAGAGTGGGATGATTTCTTTTATTAATTAACTTATTTGACAACAAAAGACAACAAAAAAACTTCTAGATTCCAAAAAAAAACTTCTTTACAACTTGGTCAAAACATATGATATGACATTGATTCTGAAAAATTAATACACAATATAGTTTCTTACCCTTTCACACATTAAGGAAATTATAACACTGCTCGTGCTTACATATGACCTACCATCTCCACGAAGTGATATGATTCATTCTCCATGTTCAAAATTTAATATTGATTCTAAAGATGTATTTAATAAAAAAATTATATTTATAAAATTAATATAATTATAAAGATTATGGAACTATAACCTATCTTCAAGATTTAGAACTTTCATGATGAAATATTCTGGAGAAAACAAGGCAATTGACACCTAAAACAATAATGACAGTGAAATATTATTAAAAAATGGGTAAGAAGATGTTATTAAAGGATAAACTATGTTATTATAAATAATAATATGATTTTTAATAAGTTAATAACATGTTTAAAATCATTATAAATGAGGTTAGAGAGTGATCAACTAAAGGTAATTATGAGGTAAGGTGTTTCTTAACTCAGTTTCCATTCATCGGGTTATATGACTACTTTGTTGATTATATTATGTCAAATTATTAATAAAATGGTTTTTTATTGATTTATGTTTTATATATACTTGTCTTGGTGTGGATTTATATTTTTTTACACATAATCACCCCATTTATTAACTCTCACATTAATGATATGAACCATGTAAGGGTTTCATCTCAAACTCCATTCTTTGAGACACTTGTTATTTTATACAACTAATTTATATTGAATGGAGTATATACTATCACTTTAAATAATATATCATGAATACTTCCCACATAATGATATTTTAAGTTACAATTCATCTACTTAATTCATTAGAAGTTATGATTCAAAAGTTACTAGAGCAGTAAGGGTTTATGTTTCAATATCATTTTAATCAAGATTTCTTATCTTGAATTTTTATTAAAGGATATTATTTTATAATTTTCTAAAAAACCCATTTAATTTTCTTATCCTATATTTATTAATTAATTTATCAATTAATAGTATGATTCTACTCTCTTTGGTACTTAAAATGTTTGAGAAAATATTTTTAAGAAAATACGACTTCATTTTTCTCTTTGGTCAGAAACTCCTTTTCTTCCAAATCCATGCTTAATAATTTTTTTAAAAAAATGTTTTAATATGATTTTTCAAATTAATTATTAATATTAATTTTTTTAAAAGGAATAATACTATCATTTCCAAAACAAGTTACTTTTTGACTTTTCTTACAAAAATGTGCAAGGAATATTTTTTAACGTATTCAGCATGAATGAAACTCTTATGCAATCACGAGCACAAAATGTTTTAAATATTTATTTTTAAGTTTAAAAGGTTATTTTCAAAAAAAAATTCTTTAATTTTTGAGAAAGATTTATATTTTAAATAATTATTTTCAAAATGAAAAAGGATATTTTTCTCAAGTAATGTTCAAAGTGATCTTTCAAAATCATTTTCCATCTAAGATGACATCCTTTGATGTTACTCAAAGTGAAAAGATTATTTTCCTCAAGAATATTTTTTAAAATTATTTTAATTAATGACAAAAACCTTTGATGTTATGGACTGCTTATAAATTATGTATATATGTATCTCACATATATACCTAGTTTATTATCCTTTCCTTTTATGGGGTAATACATGACTTATGATAATTTCTAAAATTCCTTTATTATGAAATTTTCTTTGAATATGATATGAAGTAAGATTATGAAACATGTTTTCTTTCCATGGATAATTATTATATTATTCCTTGTGATTGATTTGCTTTATATGGAAAACATAGATCATTAACATGTTATGATGGGTGTGCCTCGATAGTGCTATAATTCATTGGGTAATATCTTAGTCTCATGAGATGTCATGTATAGGATTAGGGAGTAAACCTAATCTATTATGGGTATTTTTCCACTATGTGATATTTTCTATAAAGTTAGCCTCAACTCATGTTTATGTCATGTTTTTTATTTCTACCACATTTCCTTTGATTCCATGATCTTATGATACCATGTTATTTATGATATAATTCCATGAAATTACTCATTGAATTTCTATTTTATGATATCATTTTATACCTTTAACTCACATGTTATATTTTTTTAATAGGTTTGTTACCTTACTAGGATTTTTAGCCGACCTCTTTCTTTGTGTATTCCCCAGGTTATTCCATGAAAATTTAGGATCTTGAATGGATTTTAGGAGCTCAATATGGAAAAAAATAATGATACCATGTTTTATGTTTTAAGAACCCAGTCTTACAAAGACACCATGCCTTTATGATCCTTCTGTTTTAATTATTGGATATTTATGTTTAAGAATCATGTAATAATATGTGTAAAAGTATTGGGTCACTATAGTTGGTATCAGAGGAAAGGTTTAGTTAACCTTTGGAACTAGTATGATAAAAATTATTGAGAACCCTAGGGATAAGTATAAGAATAATACTATGTATAGAAAAAATATCCCGGAATCTTGGTGAAGTATAGAGTGAGTGGTCTTCAAGAAATTACATCCCTATATGGATACTAAAAGTGGATGTGGTTCTGGAATAGATGTACCTAAGGGAAATAACTTTAAAAAAGGCACATTAGGATTGAATCAAGTGTTACCTGGTATACAACAATGGGCCTTACTGTATACCTAGTTTTAAACTCTTAGGGATATGATTTAGAAATTTACAAACTATTTATAAACCCTCATTATAGATTTGAATAGATGATAATCATGAATGAACTAGGTAAACCTAAGGTATCTTAGATTGAAATTAATGTTCCATGATTTGGATATATTATCAATAAATTTTTAAGATAATGTTGTTTCCCACTATGAATATTGTTTCTCACACTATGTTTTATGGTTTAAGTTAATAGCAGGCACCAAAAGGAATTGGGTTAACATTGAATACTAAAGAAAATGTGTTGATAAGAAACTAAATGGGAGGATGACTGGAGTGAAGGATATTGTGATTATAACTAATCAACTATCATGATATATTATTAACAACCTAATCCTTGACTAGCTCTCAAACTCACCAAAGAAGAGATGGATAGAGTTTAATGAGATCTTGGGTGGTGGAGACCATTGAAGAAAGAATATTATGTTTTCTATATGTTAATAATGTGGAAATAAACACCCAAGTGAATGTATTAGAGGAATGAGAAGATGTTTTTGGTGTGGAAAATAAGTAACAAAGAAAGTAATTATTAAAGAAAAATTAAAATTTCTATTAATTAAATGGATGAGAATAATTTTATACCTAAGGTATCATTGATGGAATAATTTTATAAATGTGGAAAGTATGCAAATTATGCCTATCAATATCCTAGGGGTAAAACTCAAAAATATGACCAACAAGGTTATATGAGTAAATGTTTTTATGTTGATGATGAAGAGACTACAAATGAAATACGAAAGTAATGAGGTATTAAGGAATAAGATGATGAATCCTAGTTAATGTTTTAAGAATGAATTTGAATGAATTGAATAATTACTTTAAGTATCATTTTCATCAATAATAATAAAGGAATGTGAATACTATGTTTTAAGATTTATGTATAAAATAATTTCAACTATGACAATTAAAAGGTTTTAGAAGGTGAGATTTCTTTATAAAATTTTCTTTAATATTTCATTTATTTTATTCAAAATACATTTTAAATGATTTATTTTTAATTTTTATATTTTTTATAACCCTTGGGCTTATAGTGGAAAGGATACAAGACACTTACAATTTGAATGGGTGAATAATTTGATAGGTTTGATTAGATTTTACTTTATTTGTAATATATACTGTAAAATTGAAAGTTTAAATTATAAGCATCTATTATGCTGTTTTTCTACTGGTGTTATGTGGTATTCTACTAGTTTTATAATACTATTTTCTAGGAATGAAAGTAATCAGAATAAATTTATTTAAAAAAAATTATTTTCACTTTGTTTATTTCATAAACGACATCAAAAACTTGGGAAAATTGATTTTTCTTGTTAGTTATTTCATAACCGACCTAAAAAACTTGATATTATTGATTTCTCACATCAGTTATCCTAAAAATGACATGGAAATCAATAATGTGAAGGGTTTTTTATGTCAATTATAAAATAACTAATGTAAAAAACTCTCATAAAAATTTATTTACAACATCTATTTTTATTAATTGACATTAAAAACTTATTTACAACATCACTAGAAATAACATCGCATGCTAACCGACATTAAAAATAAAAAACTGGCATGAAAAATAATTTTTTATACTATTTCTAGTCCATTCCATTTCAATTTAAACTTTATCAAATTATTCCATCACTACCAAAGCATCTAGCACAACACAACACAAACATCTTCCCCATGCCAACTAGTCCACATTAGCTCACTTTCATAGCCATAATCACTTTCCTCATCACAACTATTTTCCCACATCACCACCAATTTCCACCATAATTTCCCCACAACATGACCATACATTTCATCACATAACCACCCATCATCACAACTTCACATCAACACCCCACAATACGACAACACCACAACACATCAATCCTATGCACCACAACCACACATTTCACATCCAAAAGAAAAATAATTTATCATATTTTAGATTTAACAAGGGAGATTTATGAGTTCCTCTTATTTATTTTAGTTCATTCTCAATCCATCCATAGTTTCCCTATGTAACCAATTATTAAGAAGAGTATAAGCGATTAACCATTTATTCAAGGTGGAATCAAAACAATTACACATCAAGGGCTCCCCAACACACATCAATTTAGAACAAAAATAATCTATAAACATCCATGATTTTTAGTAGTGAATAAAACCCATACAATTAAACATCAAATAATTTCAAAAAGGTGTAATGAATATGATTTCATTCCCCTCCACCTTTCAATTTCAATTAAAAAGGTTAATTATATTCATTAACCAGGATGAAAACCACCTTACAAAAAGTAAAAAAATCATAACCCATCCCACATGATACACTAGATAATAAACAAAGGATTCCTACCTCAAACAGAGATTTCCAATCCACTATGAAAGGTTGGATCAAGAGGGATACAACCACCAAGAACCTTAATGAAGGGGAAAACTAAGATCAACCTAGCACAACATCCCACAACACCCTCTGAGGAACATGTCAAGGAATATGGTTTAGAGCCAATATTTTGGGAATAGTATGACACCATAGATGAGTACAACACACCACATAGAGTACCATTTTGGAATAACTATCCAAAATACCGCTCTGACCTCTAAGAAATAATTGGATCCTCTTATTCCATATTAGTCACCAAAAATACACCATAACCAGCTTCATATTACATAGAAACTTAAGTGAGAGATATCCTCTGTTCCACAGGCTCACCCCATGCCACAATGATTCCTTAATGAAGAAGTACTGAAAACACTATCTTTGGACACTATATTGAAACCATTCTCTCCACACTAAAGATAACTCCCGTACATGGTGTAACCCAAAATCCATACTGCAAAGACCTTCCTCAACTCCATATCCCCCACTTACCCTCCAAACTCCTCATCATTTCCCCCAGACACCTCCACCACTAGAATTACTGCAAAGTAATGGGCCATAAGGTTCAATATGTTATAGTGAAATTGGGAGGTTGTGGTGGAGGGAGGTGGTGACAAGGGAAAAAAGTTGTGATGTGAAAAGTGGATGTGTCTATGAAAGGGGGGTGATGTGGACTCGTTGGCCTATGAAAGATGTTTTTGTTCTATTGTCCTAGATACCTGAGTAGTGATAGAATAATTTTATAAAATCAAAATTGAAATGGAATGGGATGGTTTGGTTAATGAGATGGAAATGGATAATGAATGAATTAAAAATGGGAAGTGTGGTTAAATGTTGTTGATATTTAATGTGAAATAAATAGACTAAAATAATAAAATTAATGGTCTAGAAAATGAATGGGTTTAAATGAATGCCATTTTTTGGTAATGTGAAATCTAGAAAATGGATTAAATTGAGAAAGTAGAAGAAATGTGAAATGTGGATTGTGACCTATTGTGTGGTGTTTTGAATTTAGTGATGGTTTAGAAAGTGGCATTATTGTGAGGTTGGGTGGTAATATTGTGAGTTGGGATAGTATTTTTTTCATGAATGCATAGGTTTCTATTATGTGTGTCTATTATATGTATAATGCACATTTCTTGTGATTTTCTATATGCACCCCATTATAATTGATCACCATTTGCTGAAACCCATATATTGGGGGGGGGTAGTTTTTTTCCAACATCCTAGTGGTGAGGATGGATGGATGGATACCCGATATTTCCTACTCTATCTTCTAGGTGACATTGAAATGCACTGGATATGATGGAAAAAAGTAAAAAGTGAACTATAGGTATGTGAAGTGATGTGATGGCCCAGGTGTCTTCAGGTGATACATGATAATATGTGATGTGATGAGATGAATTATGGAAGGGGTTGTTCATGGTAGGATGAGGGTATGATATTGATGTTCTTCATGTTCATGACACGCTAATACCCTGGTTATGATTGTGGATGAGATGTCATTACTACAAAAATGGGCAAGGGAAGTGCCACCTTATATCAGCGCTAAGAAAAAACTGCTTATAAAGAAACCCTGTATCAACACTAAAATTTTAGTGCTGATACTAGGTAACCTATATCAGCGCTAAAAAATCACTGATAAAGAGAACCTTTATCAGCACTAGAAAAGAACTGATAAAGAAGGCCTGTATCAGTGCTAAAATGTTAGCGCTCATACAGGAAGGATTTATCAGTGCTTTTTTAGCGCTGATAAATAGGCCCTTTATTAGCACTTTTTTAGCACTGATAAAATCATAGTCCCATATTTTATAAAATTGGTCACACAGTGTCCTCTGTTTATCATTATCTAAAGCTCTCATGATACTGTAACCCTGCGACTCCCCTCCACTACCCCCAATATTCACGTTGTCGGACCTCCGCCGCCCCTGATCTTCGCGTTGCCGAACCTCCACCGCTCCCGATCTTCGCGTTTCCGGACCACCGCTGCTATCCCTTCTTCTAATCCTCCCCTAGATCCCCTTTGGAGGATCCTCCTCCCTGTAAACCCTAATTCTACTCCTCTTCGCTCAACCCTACTCTCTACGAACCCTACTCCTCCATTTCTCTTCGGTTAGTGGCTCCTCCTGTGCACCTCCTCCTGTGCACCTCCACCTCTGGAAGTTTCCAAGTGTGTGGTAAGTGATTCAATGATTTTACATTATTAGATGATTTTGATATTCTTTCTTAGTTTCATGAATTTGTTTTATGGATTAATTTTTTGTTGCGAAATATGTTTTGGAAAGGTTTTGAGATCCACATGTGAAGTTTTTTTTTTCTAAAGGAATGTTTTTATGTTTCATGTTATCTTTGTTGAGGTGTTTCTAAAATATATTTTATGTCTTGTGTGAAAGGTGTGAAATGAAATGAGTTTTCAAAGAGAATTAATGGTTTGAATGTGTTGTGTCTCGACCCATCCTTGGGGACCGTGCCGTGACTACCCCAAGCTCGCCTTCCATAGGCCAGGGGATGGCGACTAGCACCAAGGCATAATTCCCGATAAAAAGGGAAGGCATTGCCTTTGTAAAGTAAAAAAACACCACAGAGCAAGGAAGTAGTAGAAGTAAACACTAAGTAAAAACTTAGTACAACAGTAAGTGTGGAAAATTAAGTGGTCCGGTATACAAACCCAAACTGAAAGTAAAGTACAACTGGAAGGGAAAAAAGAAACTGAAAAGTAAAGACGCATCACCGAGATGTCCACTGGAAATCCCACCTGAAGGGTGAGTACATATATCCTCCACTGCTCCTCGGGTCCAGCCGACCGCTCTGAGTACATCCCGTCCAGTGGTCCACCTCCAGGTACCGTCCTGCTCTGCAAGCCTCAACCACGATCAGCACTGTCCGTCGTCTGCAACCAACATAACGTAGTGTGGGCATAGCCCGTGCATGGGTGAGTATAAGCTACTTAGTAGGGACCCCGAGACCCCCGAAGGTCTCCCAGAATCCACAAAGGATAATCCAAAAAAGAAAGATACAATCATGAAGTAACATCCGACACTGCTTAGGTATATGCCCATACATATACCTAAGTCATCAATTCTCATTCGACTCCAACATCCGAGCCCAAGTACAACCCAGTCCACACAGGGAAACAAAACGTAATTCCACACAGGATAGCCCAACACAATCCACATAGGAAATCAAAACAGGATTCAACTCACACAGGTATACTTCTTCGTATGATGATAGAGATGATCAGATATTGCCACTGATTTATCTAAGCCGTCGGACCCACAAAGGATCGATAGGTACTAACCCCCGCAATGACCCACATAGGATCTGACCCACAATGGATCGATAGGTACTAACCCCCGCAAAGACCCACACAGGATCGGACCCACACAGGATCTGTAGGCGCTGGCTCACACAGAACCGCTGAGCGCTGACCCACACAGGATCAGACCCACACAGGATCGGTAGCACTGATCCACGTAGGATTGCTGAGTGCTGTAGTCGTCGCCATCGAATCCACTGAGGATCTCTGTACTGTCGTCGTTGTCACAGTCGCAGCCAGCACTAGGGTTTCCGCACACAACAAGCTCGTTCGGGAGGGTCCACTCCATGAGCCGAGAGGCTGGTACATCAACTGACACAAAGTCTAGAGTTGATGTATCCAAAAGTTCCATATCATCAACAGGAACTCAACGTCGCAGACGACGCGTCAGTTGGACGCCCGGTCTGAGAGTTATTGGTTTTTCCGTTCCAGGGGCCCGGTTGGGTTTTAAGGAAAAACCAACCCGACCATAATCCACCTACATCCAAACCTCGGGTGGAGTAAGCCAAAAGATCATTCTCACTAAGAGGAATCCAACAAAGTCAATGGCACGTCAATCGGACGTCCGGAGCTCAAGTTATGAGCGTTTCCGCTCCGAGGGCCCGGTTGGTTTCGTGTACGAACCAACTCAGCCGAACCCAAAGTATTCCAAAACCTTGAGTGAGATATACTGAAACGACCATCTCGATCCAAGGATCGCATCGCAACTGACGGTGCGTCGATTGGAGGCCCGTAGCATAAGTTATGGGTGTCCGACCGGAAGAGATTCGGTATTAAGGGGTTCGGGCCCAGTCCGACCCGGCCCGATACCCCCAGGGTCGGCCCGAACCGGGTCTAGCCCGCTTGGGTGCGGCCCGGACCGGCCTGGGCGTGGCCCAGCCTGGCGGACCAGCCAGGCAGCCGGCCTGGCCTGGGCGCGACGTGCTGGCCAGGCGCTCGGCCAAACGGCCGAGCCGTTTGAAGGGGGGGGGGGGCTACCCCCTGGTTTTGTAACCGCGACCCCAATTAAGGGGGGATGCTTGAGCTGGACACCGGGGGTTCGTAACCCCCGACCTTCCCTTGTCCGGCCGACCTGATCTGGCCGGCCGGCTTCTGCCGCCACGGACCGGCAATGACCGGTCCCCCCAGCTCCGATGCCGGTGGCCCGGAACCAGCCGCCGGTCACCCTGCTCCGCCGCAGCTCGGAATCGGCCGCGGCCTTGGTTCGTCCGGCGTAGCGCGACGACGCCGCGCCCCTCTTCCGTGGCCCCACTCCGACTGCAGTGTCTTCGAGTTTCTCCGACGCGGCGCGACATCGTCACGTCCTTGTTCGATTTCACAGCGTGGCGCGACAGCGCCACGCTTTCCTTGCCACACGATCCCGCGTGGTGCGTCAGCACCGCGCCATTCCCGTTTCAATCCACAATAGAAACAACAACATTGATAAGGGAGGAGGGTCGGCCGTGTTTGTGCGGTCCGGCCCCCTCTCGTTAATTGATAGCAATTGGTCATATTTAACGAAGAACGTCAAGGTAGTAATCATGAACAAAAATAAATAAACCCCCTACCTCGAGCGTAGCTTGAACGGAGGTTCGTCGAATGAGGATTTGTCACGGAAAATCCATTGCGGAAAGAGACGTTGCGAAAGAAGACGTCGCCGGTGTCGCATAGTCGGTTTCCGAGGACTCAGCGTTCTTCGTTAGAGATCGATGTGTTCTTCGCGTTCTTCGTCGAAGACGAAGAAGTTCCTCAAGTTTCTTAGCCTTTTATCCCAAAGACTCCACCACAAGAATTCAACCCTTAATAAAATAAGCCCACACTTATTTTATTAACTTGACATTAGTTTAAAATTCAAACACTCACATTAAACACACTTCATTAATATCATAAGTTATTAAAACTTAAGTTATCAAATTTAATTGTGAGTTGAGGGAGTTAAGGAATGTGAAGGGGTGGGGTTCGTGTGGGCCCCACCACCCTCATAACCTCCCAAGGGAAGTTGGGTAGTTACCCAACTTCCACCCAAAGCTTAAATCCACTTAGAGAAAATAAAAATTGTAGTTAAATTTTTATTTTAACTTCCACAATTTTTATCAACCTTTCTCTTGAAAACACAACTTTGGAAAAGGTGTTTCTAAGCAATTACCAGCGCTGTGGTTCCATCAGTGCCCTCAGAATTTGATTCCGAGCACCGGTTTATAAGTTAGAAATTCCCACTCGTTCGTTCACTGAATGTACCCGAGCTAAACTTCGGATAGTAATTCCGGGCACACCGGGCCTCAGAATCAAGTTCCGTCAGAAATTGCGTTCTTGTAAAATCCCAAAGAAAATTAAGAAAAAATTTTCCTTGAATTTTACGGGTCTTTACATTACTCCCACCTCAGGGATTTACGTCCCCGTAAAGATACAACATAAGCTAGGGAAACAAAAGTGGGTACTGAGCACGCATCTGAGCCTCCCGCTCCCAAGTGCTCTCCTGGAGGTTCCTGTGCTTCCATCTGATGCGCACTAGAGGAATCGATCGTCCACGTAGGACCCGCTCCTGTCGATCCTCGATCTCCACCGGGACCTCTGCAAAATTCACCCCATCATCAACGTCCAGCTCCCCATGGTCAATGATATGCATCGAGTTGTGCACGTATCTCCTCAGCTGTGATACGTGGAAGACGTCGTGCACCCGGTGCAACTGAGGTGGTAGAGCCAGGCGATAAGCTACCTTGCCAATCCTTATAAGGACCTGGAATGGTCCGATGAAGCGTGGAGACAACTTTCCGCCTCGGCTAAATCTCTGTATTCCACGTCGAGGTGAGACACACAAGAAGATGTGTTCACCATACTCAAACTCTAGTGGTATCCGCCTCCTATCAACATAGGACTTCTGCCAGCTCTGAGCTGTCCTCATCCGCTCCTAGATGACCTGGACCTTCTCTGTCGTGGCCTGGACTATCTCTGGTCCCACAAGTGCTGACTCCCCAGGGTCTGTCCAACACAAAGGAGATCCGCAAGGTCGGCTGTACAACGCCTCGTATGGTGCCATCCCGATGGTGGAGTGGTATCTGTTGTTGTACGCAAACTCCACCAAGGGTAGGTGGTCCTCCCAGCTGTGACCAAAGTCGAGAACACATGCACAGAGCATGTCCTCGAGAGTCTGAATGGTCCTCTCCATCTGACCATCTGTCTGAGGGTGAAAGACGGTGCTCAAACGTAGCTGCGTCTCGAACGCCTCCTGCAACCCCTTCCAAAGCCGGGAAGTAAAGAGAGCATCTCGATCGGAGACAATAGATGATGGAAAACCGTGAAGCCATACAATCCTTTGAACGTAGAGACGCCCCAAGATCTCCACTGAGCCCTGCTCTCTGATGGGTAAGAAGTGAGCCGACTTGGTGAGTCGGTCGACAATCACCCAAATGGAGTCGTGACCTTTGGAAGTGCGTGGAAGTCCAGTCACGAAGTCCATAGATATCCCATCCCACTTCCACTCTGGGACCTCCAAGGGCTGTACCAAGCCTGCTGGTACCTGGTGCTCTGCCTTCACCTGCTGGCAAGTGAGGCATCGAGAAACAAAATCCGCCACATGCTCTTCATGCCCGGCCACCAGTGCTGTCGTCTGAAATCCTGATACATCTTCGCCAATCCAGGATGTACCGCCAAAGGAGAAGTGTGAAACTCTCTCAGCATATCCTCCTGTAAAGCAACTAGTACTAAGGTACGTCCTCTAAAAAGGACGTTGTGCACTGCTCCAAAGGAGAAACCATCAGGTGACTGTCCTGAGGATATCTGCGCACGCCGCGTCTCACAATCAGCGTCCCCACGCTGTGCCTCTATGACCCGCTGCAGTAGTGGAGGAGTGACTGTGAGAGACTGAAGGAGGGATGCCCCATCTCTATCCAAGAAGGATATCTGCAAAGAGGCTAGCTGCTCTGTTGCCTCCTCAAGTAGCCGAATGCCCGTCCTCCTGCTGAGAGCATCGGCTACTACGTTCCCCTTCCCAGGATTATAGACTATCTCAAAGTCATAGTCCTGGAGGAACTCGAGCCATCGCCACTGTCTCAGGTTCAGGTCCTTCTGAGAGAAGATGTACCTGAGACTCTGATGGTCAGGAAAGACTGTAAAGCGCTCGCCCATTAGGTAGTGTCGCCATTTCTTCAGAGCGAAGACCACTGCTTCTAACTCCAGGTCATGGGTAGCGTAGTTCTGCTCATGCGGCCTCAAATGATGTGATCCATAGGCGATCACCACCCTCTCCTGCATCAGGACACATTCGAGTCCGGTCCCCGATGCATCGCAGTAGACTACGTACCCTACTCCCTCCTCTAGAAACCTCAAGATAGGTGCGCTGGTCAATCTCTGTCTCAGCTCCTAGAAGCTCTGCTGACATCTGTCTGACCACACAAAGGGTTTCCCCTTCTTCGTAAGAGATGAGAGGGGTGCCGCAACTCTGGAGAAGTCTAGCACAAATCTTCGATAGAATCCAGCTAGACCCAAGAAGCTTCGTACCTCAGTCACACTCCTGGGTGGCTCCCAAGCCAATACTGCCTCGATCTTCGCAGGATCCACCGCAACTCCCGCCTCAGAGATGACGTGCCCCAAGAAGTAAACCGTGCGTATACAGAACTAACACTTCGATATATTACCATAAAGCTGGTGCTCTCGGAGTGTGTCTAGTACAACCCGCAAGTGGTAGGCGTGCTCCTCCTCAGTCGTCGAGTAAATCAAAATGTCGTCGATGAAGACCACGAAAAATCGATCGAGGTATGGCTGAAATATCCTATTCATGATGGCCATGAACAATGCTGGAGCATTGGTTATGGCGAATGTCATAAACAAGAACTCATAGTGGCCATACCGACACCTGAAGTCCATCTTCTGCACGTCCTCGTCTCGAACTCTGAGCTGATGATAGCCTGACCTGAGGTCTATCTTCGAGAACCACCGTTCTCCCTTGAGATGATCGAAGAGGTCATCAATCATCAGTAGTGGATAATTGTTTCTTACTGTCACGTGATTCAGGCGACAATAGTCGACACAAAGTCGCAAGCTCCCGTCCGCCTTCTTGGCGAACAAAATCGGGGAAGCCCAAAGTGAAACACTGGGTCGGATGAACCCCTTGCCCTGAAAGTCCTCCAACTGTACCCGTAGCTCTCTAAGCTCAGCGGGGGCCATCCGATACACTGGAGTCAATATCGGGGTTGTCCCGGGGTACATGTCAATATAAAATTATACCTCTCTGCGAGGAGGTATCCCTGGGACGTCGTCAGGGAAAACGTCCGCATACTGATCCACCATTGCAGGAAAACCAGGACTCCGCACGTCAACTGCTCCTAGGATGAGGCTAGCCAACTGATGAGTGATGGGCTGTCCTCTCCTCTGAGAAAGTCCATCCTGTGCTGCGAAGACTCCCTTCTTGCTGGTGAAGGTGAACCTGCTCCCGTCGGTGCGTACACATCGCACCTTGCGCCTAATACAGTAAATATGTGTATGGACTGTAGATAACCAATCCATGCCCAATATGACGTCATAAGGCCTCGACGTCGCTACAAGAAGATACCAGCCGAAGCTCTCCCCTCCTAGAGTAAGCTCACACTGCCGACACTAGTGCATAATCATCGAGTCTTCTCCCGTAGGAGTCTCTAGCCATAAGGATCGAGCCAACGGCTCTGTCGGAATCTCCGAGCTCCGAACAAGGGAATCGGCTATAAAAGAGTGAATCGATCCTGTGTCTATATAAGAACTGTATCAAGGGTGGAATAGACATAGATAGTACCTCGAATCATCTCAGGTGTGCCGTGGTCGTAGGCCTCCGTTGCCTGGAGCTGTGCCTGTCTCTGCCCGCCAGCTCCCTGTGGTCGGGGTGGACCTCCTGGTGGTGGTGGTGGTAGAACCTCAAAGCGTCGCCCACCACCTGCTGCTCGGCCAGCTCCTCTGCCTCGTCCGCCTACTCCCTACGGACCGCCACGGTCGACCCTCTGCCTCTGCCTGGGTGGTCCCTCAACCGTCTGCTGCTCCTCGGCACGGCGGGTCGGGCAGTCACGAGCCATGTGGCCCTGCCCGCCGCATGAGTAGCACTGCCTGCCTCTCGAAAGACTGGCCCCACGCTGTGTGCCCCGCACAGCTAAGCCAGTGTCCTAAGGTCGTCTTCCTGAAGGTCTGGTCTTCCTGGACCCATGAGTCATCCGTCGAATGCCTGCTGCAGAAGACTCTGCTACCTGCCGCCCTGCGATAGGTCTCGCTGCTGAAGAAGGCTCAGTAAGAAAGCTCTCGATCAAAAGGGCTCGCTCCAGTACTCCTTCCTGGGTCGGAATGATGAGGGAGATCAGCGATGCACTGATCTCATGCCTCAATCCATGCTCAAAGGTCCGGGCCTGGAATAATGGGTCCCATACCATGTCTGTCGAGTAGCGCGAGAGATCGGTAAATCTCGCCGAGTACTGGGTGACTGTCAAGCTGCCCTGCCGCGACTGAAGAAGCTCCTGGATGTGCACCACACGGAGGGTGGCTTGGACAAACTTCGAGCGGAAGAGGCTCTCAAAGTTCATCCAGAAAAGAGATGCCTCATCGTGCACCTAGAGCATCAAGCTCCACCATCTTCTTGCTGCTGCGTGTAGGAGGCTCGCTGCGAGGATCACCATGTGGTCTGCTGGTGTCCTCACTAACCGGAAAACTCGTACCACTACCTCCAGCCAGTCCTCGGCTGCCAGGGGGTCCGTCTCCCCACGGAACCTGGGCGTTCGCTGGCGCTGGAACTCGTGCAGTGCACTAAGGCAACGTGCATCGTCAACGGCTAGGGCTGGAAGCATTGGTGGCTCGGCGGGTAGAGGTACTACCGGTGCCTCAGCTGTCAAAGGGCCCTGTACCGAGGCCTCATCACTCGGTGGGCTGTCGTCACGCTCAACTCTTGGAACCCTAGCTGGCTGCCATCGTGGGGACATCCTAAAAAGGAAACAGGTGCGCCACAGTCAGAACAGTATACCTGGTGAGCTGACACAAAGTAATCATAAAGAAAACTTGAATCACACATGCAATCAATGTTTTCATGCATTAAGTCGGAAATCAGAAGTCAGGGTCCTGGTGTACGGATACGTCGGCCTCCGCACCAACACTGGACTCCCTAGACTGATAACCACACCCAATACGCTTAACATTATTGCTTCACATAGAAAAAGATCAGAGTCCCAAGTTCTATGGTAGAACCGAACTCCTCTGAAACCAATTTGTCACGACCCGTCCTCGGGGCCCGTGCCGTGACTACCCCAAGCCCGCCTTCCATAGGCCAGGGGCTGGAGACTAGCACCAAGGCATAATTCCCGGTAAAAAGGGAATACATTGCCTTTGTAAAGTAAACAAACACCATAGAGCAAGCAAGCAGTAGAAGTAAACACTAAGTAAAAACTGAGTACAACAGTAAGTGCGGAAAAGTAAGTGGGCCAGTATACAAACCCAAACTGAAAGTAAAGTACAACTGGAAGGGAAAACAACAAATGAAAAGTAAAGCCGTATCGCCGAGATATCCACTGGAAATCCCATATGAAGGGTGAGTACAGATAGCCTCCACTGCTCCTCGGGTCCAGCCGACCGCTCCGAGTACGTCCCGTCCAGTGGTCCACCTCCAGGTACTGTCCTTCTCTACAAGCCTCAACCATGATCAGCGTTTTCCGTCGTCTACAACCAACACAACGTAGTGCGGGCATAGCCTATGCAGGGGTGAGTATAAGCTACTCAGTAGGGACCCCGAGACCCCCGAAGGTATCCCAGAATCCACAAAGGATAATCCACAAAGGAAAGATACAATCATGAAGTAACATCTGACACTGCTTAGGTATATTCCCATACATATATATAAGTCATCAATTCTCATTCGGCTCCAACATCCGAGCCCAAGTACAACCCAGTCCACACAAGGAAGCAAAATGTAATTCCACACAGGATAGCACAACATAATCCACATAGGAAAGAAAAACAGGATTCATCTCACACAGGTCTACTTCTTTATATGACGATAGAGATGATCAGATATTGCCACTGATTCATCAAAGCCGTCGGACCCACAAATGATCGATAGGTACTAACCCCCACAAAGACCCACACAGGATCGGACCCACACAGGATCTGTAGGCACTGGCTCACACAAAACCGCTGAGCGCTGACCCACACAGGATCATACCCATATAGGATCGGTAGCAATGATCCATGTAGGATCGCTGAGTACTGTAGTCATCGCCGTCGAATCCACTGAGGATCTATGTACTGTCATTGTCGTCACAGTCGCAGCCAGCACTAGGGTTTCCGCACACAACAAGCTCGTTCGGGAGGGTCCGCTCCACGAGTCGAGAGGTTGGTACATCAACTGACACAAAGGCCGGAGTTGATGTATCCAAAAGTTCCATATCATCAACAGGAACTCAACATTGCAGACGACATGTCAATCAGACGCCCGGTCTGAGAGTTATTGGTTTTTCCGTTCCAGGGGCCCGGTTGGTTTTTAAGGAAAAACCAACCCGACCGTACTCCACCTGCGTCCAAACCTTGGACGGAGTAAGCCAAAAGATCTGTCTCACTAAGAGGAATCCAACAAAGTCAACGGCACGTCAATCGGACGTCCGGAGCTCAAGTTATGAGCGTTTCCACTCCGAGGGCCCGGTTGGTTTTGTGTACGAACCAAATCGGCCGAACCCAAAGTATTCCAAAACCTTGAGTGCGATATACCGAAACGACCATCTCGATCTAAGGATTGCATCGCAACTGATGGTGCATCAATCGGAGGCTCGTAGCACAAGTTATGGGCTTCCGACCGGAATAGATTCGGTATTAAGGGGTTTGGGCCCGGTCCGGCCCGCTTGGGCGCGGCCCGGCTGGCGCGGCCCGGCCCGTCCTGGGCGTGGCGCGCTGGGCGCGCTGGCCAGGCGCTCGGCCAAATGGCCGAGCCATTTGAAGGGGGGGGCTGCCCTTCTGGTTTTGTAACCGCGGCCCCCATTAAGGGGGACCGCTTGAGCTGGCCGCCGGGGGTTCATAACCCCCGGCCTTCCCTTGTCTGGACGACCTGCTCTAGCCAGCTGGCTTCTACCACCATGGACCGACGACGGCTGGTCCCCCCAGCTCCGACGCCGGCGGCCCAGAACTAGCCGCCGATCACCCTGCTCCGCCACGGCCCGGAACCGGCCGCCGGTCACCCTGCTCCGCCGCGACCCGGAACCGGCCGCGACCTTGGTTCGTCCGGCGCAGTGCGACTGCGCCATGCCCCTCCGCCACGGCCCCGCTCCTGCTGCGGTGTCTTCGGGTTTCTCTGACGCGGCGC
Organism: Viscum album; assembly: GCA_963277665.1. Taxonomy (NCBI): domain Eukaryota; kingdom Viridiplantae; phylum Streptophyta; class Magnoliopsida; order Santalales; family Viscaceae; genus Viscum; species Viscum album. The sequence continues at coordinate 1,133,275,227 of OY728156.1, forward strand.
GACAGCGTCACGTCCTTGTTTGATTTCACGGCGCGGCGTGAAGGCACCGCGCCATTCCCATTTCAATCCACAATAGAAACAACAACATAGATAAGGGAGGAGGGTCGGCCGTGTTTGTGCGGTCCGACCCCCTCTCGTTAATCGATAGCAATTGGTCATATTTCACGAAGAACGTCAAGGTAGTAATCACGAACAAAAATAAATAAACCCCCTACCTCGAGCGTATCTTGAATGGAGGTTCGTCAAACGAGGATTCGTCATGGAAAATCCGTCGCGGAAAGAGACGTCTCGAAAGAAGACGTCGTCGGCGTCGCGGTATACGGCGTCGCATAGTCGGTTTCCGAGGACTCGACGTTCTTTGTCGGAGATCGATGTGTTCTTCGCGTTCTTCATCGAAGACGAAGAAGTTCCTCAAGTTCCTTAGCCTTTTATCCCAAAGACTCCACAACAAGAATTCAACCCTTAATAAAATAAGTCCACACTTATTTTATTAACTTGACATTAGTTTGAAATTCAAACACTCACATTAAACACACTTCATTAATATCATAAGTTATTAAAACATAAGTTATCAAATTTAATTGTGAGTTAAGGGAGTTAAGGAATGTGAAGGGGTGGGGTTCGTGTGGGCCCCACCACCCTCATAACCTCCCAAGGGAAGTTGGGTAGTTACCCAACTTCCACCCAAAGCTTAAATCCACTTAGAGAAAATAAAAATTGTAGTTAAATTTTTATTTTAACTTCCACAATTTTTATCAACCTCTCTCATGAAAACAAAACTTTAGAAAAGGTGTTTCTAAGCAATTACCGGCGCTGCGGTTCCATTGGTGCCCTCAGAATTCGATTCTGAGAACCAGTTCATAAGTTAGAAAATCCCGCTCGTTCGTTCACTGAGCGTACCCGAGCTAAACTTCAGATAGTAATTCCGGGCACACCAGGCCTCAGAATCAAGTGCTGTCAGAAACTGCGTTCTTGTAAAATCCCAAAGAAAATTAAGCAAAAATTTTCCTTGAATTTTAGGGGTCTTTACATGTTGAATGTGTATTTTATAATATAAATTCATTTTTTTTATGTTGTATTTTTTTGAACCCGATATGTGTCTTTGAATTGTGAATGTGATTTGAAACATGTTATAAAATGGATTTTATGTGAGTATGAATTTGAAAGGGGATTTTCACATGGAAATGGTTGGATTCCAAAGCATTATTTCATGGAAGCATTGAAGATTTACATCTCATACATACATTAAACCCACTTGAAGAGGGTTTTACATGTTTTTACTACCCTGTGTAGTGGAATGGAATCATAAATATTTAGAGGTAACAAATCATAGTAATATTATTCAATAACAATGGGATCCTAGAAACATGTATTAGGAACTAAACAAATTCCTGCAGTGGATTAATCTCCAGTAGGAACTGATGTGGGTCATGCGATAGTGAGAGGCACCATTTCCATTTATTTTTCTTTAGTGTATGTTTTATTTGATATTGGTTCCCATGATTATTTCATATCAAACCTCAATATAGAACTACTAAAACTTATAATAGAGCTCATGGCTTATGTGATAGAGATTGTAACATCTCTCTGGATAAAGAGGGAGTAAGGTCTCTGATTCCCCTCTCATGCTTTCTCTTTTTCAGAGATTTAGATCATATGATATTTTTTGGTTCTTAAAATGATTCACCTATATGTTATTCTCAGAATGTAATGACTAGTTTCTAATAAATCTTGGATTTACTATTATCATCGGTGGGTGTCCTTCACTACCTCCGATCGGGAATTCCATGTTTTCCATAGAGAATCAGACCTGAGGTCTAGTTGAGCTAGACCTCTCCTTCTAGAGTTGAGTGGGATGATATCATTTTATGCTATTGAACTGGAGTAGGAAGCCTATTATAGTGAACTTCCCCTAGTAACTATTGAATTTATAAAAGTGTTTCCTTTAGTCTTTTTTGTTCTACCACTAGAGAGGGAGGTTGAGATTTATGTGTGACTATATACTTATTATATTTTCTTTTTTATTTCTTACACACCACCACTTCAGTTGAGTAACCTGATTGAAATCCATATGGGTACTTTGGTTCTGATTTGGATATGGTTTTTTATGTGTTTGTGACATATATGTGTGGATATATGGGTATTTAGGCATGATGATATCGAATTTAGGGAAGAGACCTAGGAGTGGTAGATGTATCATTCTTGATTATTCTTGTGTTTGGACTGGGGTGATTTGAGGAAACTATAATGAATCTAAAGTAATTATATTTAATGAATTCCATATTGTAGAGATTATGAGAATCCTTTCTTTACTTATCATCCATATGTATTTTAGGTTGGTGAGGTATAAAAGGATAGACTAGTTGACCATAGAAGGGTTGACCCGATAGAGGAGGATGAGCCATAGAAGATGATGTTGTGTGAGTTTTACCATCTATGACACAAGTGATTATCCCCGCGAACCCCTTTGTGTTTGGAAACTATGTTGATTTTGATGGGGGGTCTATCCTGGTTCTGTTGATTTTAAAATCTTTATTGGAAATGGTTAGGCTCTATTAATCTCTATTTTTATAAGAAAGTGGTTCTATTCTACTATATTTGAAAGTCTTTTTTTGTGTACTTGAACCATAAATACTAATATTTGAGATTCAAATAGGATGGAGATGAATAAATATTGGATGGATGCTAATCGTTTGACAATAGAGTATGAGAACAGAGTGAAAGAGTTCATCAAGTTTGCAAAGGATCACGCAAATGATCCTTGTCAAATTCTTTGTCCATGTTTACATTGTTGTTATTCTAGACTACTTACTCTAGAGGAGTTGGAAGAACATTTGATATGTCATGGAATAGATCAGAGTTATAAATGTTGGAATCAACATAGAGAAAAAACAAATGTAGCTACTGGCTGGGATAAAACTACATTTTATGGATCATCAGATATGAATACAAATATGGATAATGAAGAATACCGTATGGAGTATGTGATTACAGATTTCAATTATGCTGAAGATCATATTGAAGAAATGATAAAGACAATTGAAGATGAACTCCATGATTTCCCAAAAATTATTTGAGAAGTTAAAGAGTTGTGTAAAGATGCCATTGTATGTTGGTTGCACTAAATATACAAAATTTTCTGCTGTACTGAAGTTGTATAAATTGAAAGAAGGAAACAGATGGAGTGATGTCAGTTTTACGGAACTACTTGCTCTCTTGAATAACATGCTCCCAAAAGATAATGAGCTTCCAAGCCAAACATATGAATCTAAAATAATGCTACGCTCGATGAGTATGATTTCTGAAAGAATACATGCTTGCTTGAAAGACTGTATATTGTTTTGCAAGGAGAACAAATCACTTACAGAATTCCTAAAGTATAGTTCTTCTCGATACAAGAAATATGAATCCAATCCTATGAAAGTTGTACGGTGCTTTCCAATCATTCCAAGATTTAGGCGTCTACATGGAAGTGAAGAAACTACAAGACAATTGTCATGGCATGCAAATAAAATAAATAAAGATGGGAAATTATGTCATCCAACCGACTCTCCTCAATGGAAGAAAATTGATCATGAGTATCCTGAATTTGGAAAAGAGCCGAGAAACCTTCGTCTTGCGTTATCTATAGATGGAGTGAATCCTTTTAGTTTTCAAACCAGTACTCATATTACATGGCCTGTTATGTTGGTAAATTATAACTTGCCACCATGGTTATGCATGAAGAGAAAATTCATCATGTTATCTATGCTTGTATCAGGACCAAAACAACTAGGTAATGATATTGATGTTTATCCGGCTCCTTTGATCGAGGATTTGAAGTTATTGTGGGATTCAAGTGTTATGTTATATGATGATTATAAAAGTGAATACTTCACATTGAGAGCGATGTTGTATGGGACAATAAATGATTTCCCTACTTATGGAAATTTGTCAGGCTATAACATTAAAGGAACTCAAGGGTGTCTTGTGTGTGAAGAAGATACATAATAATTTAGGTTGAAACATTCATCGAAATCTGTGTTTCTAGAACATCATAGATTTCTACCTCGTTGGCATAAGTACCAATCTTGGATGACATCATTAAATGGAAGTTTAGAATAATGCGCAACACCGTCTCCACTAACAGGTGATCAACTGTTTGAGAAATTAAAAGATGTGAACACTGTTTTTGGTAAACCATTTTCGAAAAACCTTAAGAAAATCGGTTGGAAAAAGAGATCAGTTTTTTTGAATTACCATACTGGAATTTTTTTTACGTCAGAAATTTTCTTTATGTGATTCATGTGGAAAAAAACATATGTGACAATGTCATCAGAACACTACTAAATTCCCCTAAAAAAGGATGTAATTAAGGCAAGTTTGGACATGGTTGACATGGGAATACGAGAAGAGTTGTCTCCTGTGAAGGGTGAAAATCGAATGTTTCTTCCTCCGGCTTATTATACTCTTTCAAGGGAGGAGAGATATCAGTTTTCAACTTCTTCAATGATGTAAAGGTTCTAGAGGGGTATTCATTAAATATCAAGAAAATTGTGTCAATGAATGATTTGAAGTTAAAAGGTTTGAAATCACATGACTGCCATGTTTTGATACAAGATCTAATTCCTATAGTTTTACGGTGAATTTTTTCCAAGAATATTCGTTATACATTAACCAAAATTTGTTTCTTTTTCAAAGCTATATGTAGCAAAGTTTTAGACCCGGAAAAATTTATAGCTATGGAAAAAGAAATTTTCATCATATTATGTGAATTATAAATGTTCTTCCTACCAACATTCTTTGATATGATGGTTCATTTTATGATTCAATTGGTGAGAGAGATTCGACTTTGTGGTCCTGTTCACTATAGTTGGATGTATCCTATTGAACGATATATGAAGATTTTGAAAGGATATGTCAAAAATCTAATTCATCCAGAGGGTTGTATAGTGGAGCGATATATTGTTGAGGAAACCATTGAATTTTGTACCGAATACCTATCTGATGTGGAAATCATTGGTCTCCCAAAATATTGTCACACTGGACTCATTGAGGGTTAGGGAATTTCTGGAAGAGATTTTGTGACAATCAGTATTACAAATCGAGAGTAGGACCAACTTTATGTTTTTCATAACAGTTGGGAGGTTGGTCCATATATTGAAACTCACAAAGAAATTCTTAGGAAGTTAAATCCATCAAGGGATGAAAAATGGTTATCAAATACACATAATCACTAGTTTATATGATGGTTTCAGAATCATATTTTTAATCAGTTGGATGAAAATCCAAATTCAATTTCAGAACAACTTCAATGGCTAGCCGCTGGACCAAGTGTGTATGTATTATCTTATAGTGGTTATGTAATTAATGGTTATACATTCTATATAGATGAAAATGATGAAGATAGTACCATGCAAAATAGTGAAGTTACACTAGTGGCTGAAGTGATGTATGTTTCTGGTAGTAAGGACATAAATCCAATTTATGCATATATGTCATATTTTGGCATTATCAAACTAATATGGGAGTTGGATTATACGACATTACAATTGCCGATTTTTCAATGCAAATGGGTTGATAACAATAGTGGTGTTAAAATAGATGAACGGGGATTTATGAAAGTTGATTTTAGTAAAGAAGGGTACAAAGACGAACAGTTTATAATGGCATCACAAGCAGTACAAGTTTTTTATGTTCCAGTTCCCGCAAACCAAAAGTGGTCGATTGTTCTGTTATCGTCCAAAACTACTGAAGGGTCCGATGAAAATTCAGTTGAGGACGATCCTTTCAGTGGTACGCTGTAATCATTTTGTAGCGTTCCCAATGCATATGATGTTTTATATGTTAGAGGAGACCACAATGAAGGGATTTGGATAATCGATAGAGGTGTCAAATCCCTTCAGCCTTTGAAAAAAAGAAAGAGAGTTCAATAAACAAGTTATATTTTATTTTTAATATAGATCTTGTTATCTCATGTTATTAACTTATCATTACTGAATTTATTTAATCTAAATTAACTGTTCAAACACTTTTGCAGATAATGACTTCTGCACATTATGGTGCTCCTAAACTTGAGGCTGAACAAGTCTCTCAAACTGCTGCTGCTGCGACTGCTGCTGCTCCTGCTGTGGCTGCTCACAGTGTAGAGCAACAACAAGTTTCTGAACCTGTTGTTGCTCCTAGTGTTGAGGTCCAACAACAATCAGCACATTCTGTTTCTATCATTTCAGATGAACATATAGATGATGTTGATATCGATGAAATGATCGGGAATGAAGGACCGACGTCACTGAAAACACAGGTGCGTCGTAGTTTGATGGTGTTAACCAATTTTCTTAAGGAGAAAAGAAAAGGCATAAAATTTGATGTCGGATGGAATGCACGAGGCCAACATGTGAATCCCAACAAGGCTATGTTTAGTAGTTACATTGGAGTTTTCACTTGGAAACTTGCGCCGATTGACATAGATTCATGGCACCATGTTGTGTCCGGGCTAAAGGCTGTGATCTGGGAAGAAATTACGGTAACATTATTAATTTATTTCTTTAATTTGCTAGAAACTAAAATAATGAAACAATGACTTACTCTTCTCAATCTCTTCAAGAGTACATTTATAGTAGACAATTCACACAAGGATTATGTACTAAGGCTTTCAGTAAGGATTCATCGAGGTTTTCGCACTATTTTAATAAGATGTCACCTGAAAGAATACAAAGGTAAAATAAACCGACACCCACCCATTTTCTACACTCACCTGATATCCCAGGAAGCATGAGATGCATTTATTGGCTGCTGTGGGGATGAGAAGTTTCAGGTACATTGTGGGTGATAATATGTTGTTTGAGGATATGTGTATTCATCACTTTGATTGTCAATATTTCATTTATGAGACAACAACTCTATACTGAAAATAAGGAATGTGCATCAAAACCAACATACCCCTATCGTAAAGCAAGGATGGGGTATGCTTCACTAGAAAAGAAAATGGAACATATTTTAAATTTACAGTAATATTGTTAGGTGCCAATAAACAACATCATAATTATTTTTCTAAATTTATATGTAGATTGATGAGTCTAACACCAAAGACACTTCCATCCCACATCATGTGCTATGGAAGTAGGCACGTGTGAATAAGGAAGGAAAGGTAGTAGATGAGAACACACAAAAAGTGTGGTAAATATGTGTATATATGAAACAATGATAAAAAGATTTGTTTTAAATTTCTTTTAAATAAAAATAATCAGTTATTTTCCTATATCCGACAGTTACATGAATCAGCTACTCCTGTAGCGGGTGCAGACCTATTATCGACGTCTTTGAAGCAGCAATAACAATATGGTCGTGTTAGAGGTGCGGGGTTTGGGGTGACACCCCAAGTATATTTTGAGAAGAAAAAAAACGGATAATAGAGATAAAAAAATGAAACAAATGAGCGAAAGACTATCAACCCTTGAAGAATGATTGCAATGGAAGGGAGAGTTGATAGAAACTTTTATGGGTGGGAAGAAAAAAGAAGACACAACTCAGGAAAAACCAGAGCGTGAAGATCCCCCCCCACCCCCACCAGCTTTGAGGCGAGCCATTCCCCTCAAAGAGCTGTCTTAGCCATGGTAATCAATATTCTAATAATTGTTCTCATGAAATGTGAATAAAAAAAACACTGATACTTTTCCTGTATTGATCTTCTACAGGGTGATAATGATTGTGATTTATATCTGTCAACACCCACCTATCACCTTGTAGCGAGGGCTATAGTGTTCAACATCCCAGATGAAACGATTCATAATAGACCACTTCCGAAAGATCATCTGAAAGTGACGATTACTGTAGCTCATTAGACAAATGCAGAGCTACCTATTCCACTTGATGAAGATGATATTCATACAGTCAAAAAGGATATTGGGACATTCATTGCATGGCTGTGACAAATTGTAAGAGTACATGCAGACAAATAGGTATTTATTTCCCTTTTTTCAAACTAAACCTTTAACAATTAATGAAAAAAGGGTCTAAACCAATAAATGTTATTATAGACGGAGAAAGGGAAGGGGGTGACAAACATCAGCTCAAAACCATCTAAAGGATTGACCAACTGATCCCAAGGAGCTACTGAAAGGACAATAACACCACATGTTCTCTATCCACATTTACTAACATTTAATACTCATGTGGATATGAAGCTAAGAGGTGGTAGTAGTCATATAGTGGTTTTTGAAGAGAATATATACGGAGAGGTAAGTCAAGATTTCGTTGCTGCTGAAAATGTAAATGAGATCCTTGAAAACGGTTAGCTAGTCGTCACAATTGTAAATATATATATGAGGTATGTTTTCATGAATTGATTTTCTAAAAGCTGATCTAATGTGAAAATTATGACTAAATGCATTTTATATTATTAACAGACGTATATATGAAAAATAGTTGAAGGAATTTTCTCATGAGCCAAAATTTGGACTTGTTAGTCCTCATACCACATCAACACATCTAATGAAATTAGAGCCATCAAAAAAGAATGAAATAGTGAATGACTTGCAGAAAACATTTGAAAGCAAGATTACAGATGACAGAATCTTCCTAATACCAACCATGCAGGGGTAACAATCTAAGATTAAAGAATATCAATTATATTTTCACTTCTTTTATTACTTATTCCATTTTGTGTTTTTAGGAAACATTGGATGCTAATTGCAGTGAACTTGGATACTCCAAATATTTATTTTCTGGATTCAAAGTAAGGATATCCATCAAACCGACCACACATGATGGAGTTTGTGAATCTGTAAGACACTACATCCTACGTTTTAGGTCTAAACATCAAGTAATATAATTTATATTATATTTTACTGAGGACTCTGTAATGATAGAGTGGTGTATCATTATCATCTAAAAAAGGAATGAGGACAGGGGCTAAGCATAAGGAGGCGAGCAAGTACTACGTCTGGACAAATATCAGGGTATATATAATAAAATCTCACTATCCAAACACATCTCAACACAAGTTACTTATTCTAATAATGAATATTTTTTTTGCAGTGTCTAAAAAAACAAACAATAATGATTGCGGTTATTATTTTTGTAAATTTTTGAAAGAGATCGTTTTTCAGCAACAAACTAGCATCCCTAAATAGGTATTTTCAAAAAAAAACTACTAGTTCATTTAATTTATTTATTAATTCTTTATTTTTATATTTTGCAGTATTACTCTGACTTCTGAAAATCCTCATACTCACAAGAAGATATATATTTGTTCAGAAACGATTGGACCACATACCTAATGGTAGATTGTACACAAAAATCATAAATATCTGACTTGGGGACGTGTACAATTGGTGGTCATTTTTGAGAGGGGTTAAGGGTATCAAAAGATGAAACATTGTTGTATGTAAATGTTCGTAGGAAAATTGTAATTGTTATTAAATGAAACATACTTTCTCCAATGAGTCATTTTCCCATTTTAACAGATTATATGCACCAGCAACATGCAAGAATGATGAACCACTCAAAGTGCCTATCTTTTGTTTAAAACAGACACAATTTTAAGTGAAAACAACAAATGACCTTCGAAAATCTGACTAAATGCATTCGGATTGTCTTGATCCTTTACAAGAATGATCCATGGGTCCTTTGTGACATGTATGAGTCAACCCATCCTCAATCCGAGGCACGGTGTGACCGGTATCACTCAAAGGGTCTCTCATTTGTTTAAAATGGACACAATTTTAAGTTAAAACAACAAATAACCTATGAAAATCAAACCAAACGCATTTGTATTGTGTTGATACTATAGGAGAACTATCCATGGGTCCTTTGAGATGTGTAAGAGTCAACCCCACCTCAATATGAGGCCCGATGTGGCCGGTATCACTCAAAGGGTCTCTCGTTTGTTTAAAATGGACACAATTTTAAGCGAAAACAACAACTGACGTACAGAAATCCAACCAAACACATTTGGATTGTGTTGATCCTACAGGATAAATATCCGTGGGTCTTTTTCTATGTGTATTAGTCAAACCTGCCTCAATCCGAGGCACGGTGTGGCTGGTATCACTCAAAGTGTCTCTCTTTTGTTTAAAATGGACACAATTTTAAGTGAAAACAACAACTGACCTAGAAAAATATGACCAAATGGATTCTGATTGTCTTGATCCTATAAGAGAACGATACATGGGTCCTTTTTGATATATAAAAGTCAACCCCTCCTCAATACGAGGCACAGTGTGGCCGGTATCACTCAAAGTGTCTCTCTTTTGTTTAAAATGGACACAATTTTAAGTGAAAACAAAAAATAACCTATGGAAATCCGACCAAACACATTCTAATTGTGTTTTTACTTTATTAGAACGATCCATGGGTCCTTTGAGATGTGTAAGAGTCAAATCCACATCAATCTGAGGCCCGATGTGGCCGATATCACTCAAAGTGTCTCTCTTTTGTTTAAAATGGACACAATTTTAAGTGAAAACCACAATTGACCTATGAAAATTCAACAAAACACATTATTATTGTCTTGATACTATTGGAGAACAATACATAGGTCCTTTGTGACATGTAAGAGTCAACCCCTATTTAATCCGAGGCATGATGTGGCTGGTATCACTCAAAGTGTCTCTCTTTTGTTTAAAATGGACACAATTTTAAGTGAAAACAACAACTGACCTACGGAAATCCAACCAAACACATTAGTATTGTATTGATATTTTAGGAGAATGATCCATCAGTCCTTTTAGACATGTAAGAGTTAACTATGCCTTAATAAAAGGCCCAGTGTGGTTGGTATCACTCAAAGAGTCTCTCTTTTGTTTAAAATGGACATATTTTTAATTGAAAACAACAACTGACGTACAAAAATCTGACCAAATTCTTTTAGATTGTATTTATCCTTTAGTATAATGATCCATGGATCATTTTCAAAGTGTACGAGTCAAACCCATCTCAATCCAAGGCACAGTGTTGCCGGTATCACTCAAAGTGTCTCTCTTTTGTTTAAAATGGACACAATTTTAAGTGAAAACAACAACTGATGTACGAAAATCCAACCAAATGCATTCATATTGTGCTGATGATTTAGGATAACTATCCATGGGTGCATTGGGAACGTGTAAGAGTCAACCCCGCCTCAATCCGAGGCACGGTTTAGATGGTATCACTCAAAGTGTCTCTCTTTTGTTCAAAATGGACACAATTTTAAGTTAAAACAACAAATGACCTATAGAAATCTGACCAAACACATTCAGATTGTGTTTATCCTATAGGATAACGATCCATGGGTCCACTGAGATGTGTACGAGTCAACCTCACCTCAATCCAAGGCATGGTTTAGCCGGTATCAATCAAAGTGTCTCTCTTTTGTTTAAAATGGACACAATTTTAAGTGAAAACAACAACTAACCTACGGAAATCTGACCAAACACATTCATATTGACTTTATCCTATAGGATAATGATCCATGGGTCCTTTGGGATGTTTATGAGTCAACCTCGCCTCAATCTGAGTCACGGTGTGGATGGTATCACTCAAAGTGTCTCTCTTTTGTTTAAAATGGACATAATTTTAAGTGAAAACAACAACTGACCTACATAAATCCAAACAAACATAATAATATTGTATTGATACTTTAGAATAATGATCCATGAGTCCTTTTTGACATTTACATGTAAACCCAGCCTCAATCCAAGGCACGGTGTGGCCGATATCACTCAAAGGGTCTCTCGTTTGTTTAAAATGGACACAATTTTAAGTGAAAACAACAACTAACGTACATATTTCTGACCAAACGCATTAGGATTGTGTTGATACTATAGGAGAATGATCCATGGGTCATTTGCGATGTGTACAAGTCAACCCCGCCTTAATCTGAGGCACGGTGTGATTGGTATCACTCAAAGTGTCTCTCTTTTGTTTTAAATGAACACAATTTTAAGTGAAAACAACAACTGACTTACGACCTGGACACCCCCACCCCTATGGACACCCCCCATACCATGTAAATACCCCTTAAACCTCTGGACACCCCCACCCCATGGACACGCCCATCGACAACCCCCCCCACCTCGGACATCCCCCCCGGACACCCCCACCCCCCTAGACAACCACCACCCCTTGGACGGCACCCCCACCCCTCCTAGAAACCACCCCACCATCTGAATACCCCCACCCCCTGGACACCCCCAACCATGGACGACCACCCCCATCCTCGTAGACACCATCCCACCCCCCTTGGACAGCCCCACCAACCCCCTGGAAAGCCCCCCCCCCCCGACACACTAGACACCAGCCCACCCCCTGGACACCCCACAGACAGCCCCCCCACCTGGAAACCCCCCTCCTTGGACACCACCCCACCTCCTTGGACATCCCCCCTATCCTCCTGGACCACCCCCACCCCCCTGGACACCCCCATCCCACCCTCCTGGACACCACCCCACCCCCCTTGGACAACCCCACTAACCCCCCCGGACCGCCCTCAACCCTCCGAACACCCCCACCCCTGGAAAGTCCCCCTGACACCCTAGACACCACCCCACCCCCTGGACACCCCCATGTATAGCCCCCCCACCTGGACACCCACACCCCCTGGACACCCCCACCCTTCTTGGACATCCCCCCAACCTCCTGGACCGTCCCCACCCCCTGGTCACCCCTTTCCCCCCAGACACCCCCATCCCCTTGGACACCCCCTACCCCCCTTGGACAGCCACCCCAAACCCATGAACAGCCCCCAAACCCCTGAATTCTGAATTGAATTCTGTATGTACCTAATTAACTTATGAATTATGTGTTAATGGTGTACGGGTATACTTTTTTATAGGTATACTTGGTCTAATTATATTATGATTTATGTGTTAATTTTTTATGGGTATACTTTTTCTAATTAGCTTATTGAGATACTGAATTTTTTGCAGGTGTTTGGGTGTGCTGCTGCAGATTTTTTTGTAGCAGTAGACATGGAATTTATCAGTGCTTTTTTAGCGCTGATAAAGGGAGCCTTTATTAGCGCTAAAAAAGTGCTGATAAACTATACCTTTATCATCACTAAAAAAGCACTGATAAAGGATCCATTTATCAGCGCTAAAGGAGTACTGATAAAACACACATTTATCAGCGCTCTTTTAGCGATGATAAAGGGGTTTTTTATTAGTGCCATTTTAGCGCTGATAAATTCCCTCTTTATCAGCACTTTTTTAGCACTGATAAAGTACCCCTTTATCAGCACTCAGTAAGCACTGATAAAGGGGACCCCCCTTTATTAGCGCCAAGCTTTACAATGATTTTTTATCGCTGATAAAGCCCGTTTTGAGTGCTGATAAAGACTGTTATTGTAGTAGTGTGTGGTGTGATGGATCAAGATTATCTGGGTGAGATGTGATGTGGTGGCTAGTTGCATGTAGGGTGCTTGGAATGATGTGATGTTCAGAAGATATGAGAGTTCCAGGATGTATGACATTGGGGTGTGAGAGAGGAATCCCAGTTGGAAAAGGGTGTGGGGTACCCTTTATCAATATTATTGATATTATTTTATTATAATTGGATACATTATTTAGTGAACGAGCCCTAGTGAGGATGGGTTGGAATAATTGACCCTTTTAGGTGATTTTGGTTCTTCTGTTTTCTCACTAGTGAATTAGTATGCTTCTTTCACATGTACATGAGATACTTTATAATTCATACCAAGTATAATTTTATGATCACCCCACATATATAAACTTATTTTTAGGTTTCCAAGAGGAATACGTGGACCACAATGGGAATTACTAGCTCATACCTTTGGAATGTTTCCATATCACTACCTTATTTTTTCTTTTGGGTACTTTTTGTAGAATTTTATCCATATATTTTTTACTTATACATGTATTTTGGGATGGTTTTGGTTTCCTTTTATACTATCACATAGATTTTATTCTAATTGATTTATCCTATCTCCCAATCCTATTATTATTATAGAGAGTAATGCCTCCCATTTGTGATATTTTTGTACCCTCAGTTCTAGTCTCCTACCTGGGTCCTACTGGAAGCTTGAATCATGGTTCATTATCTCCCTTTCTTCATTTATGTCCTAGGAGGGGTACCTTTGGAGAAAGTGGGTCATGAAAGAGTGGTATTAGAGTCATGTTTTAGGGAAAGAATAAATTTTTGAGTTAGGTACAGTAATAATTACATGGTTTAGTAGTGAAACAATGTCATTTTATCTTGGTGCATGATATAGGCTAGGGAACTCTAGCTAGGACATGATATTTTAGGGTCCCATGATTCGATAAAAGCAATCTACTACTATCTAATTACCAAGTGATGCAACATTTCTTGTAGGGTAGATACCTAAGGGAGGTACATACATCATGATTGACTTGTGTTATTAGTTAAATTGGGTGGTTTTGTGAAAGTTAAAATGAATTAAATGAATATTAATAAAAATAACATACTACCATGATTAGAAAATATTTGTTTTCCTTTCAACTATGGATTTTGATAATTTTTTGCATGTGGTTCAGGAAGTGGTGGTCTAGTAGGCCAATCTGGATAATATTTAGAGGGTTGATCTATTTATTATGGATGATTAGTGGAAGAGGGACTTGGTTTCTTTCTATTAATAAAGTATAGGGAAGTATTATTTAAGTGTTTCAGATATAGAGACATAGATCAAGTTATAGGGGATTAATATTTCCTATAGTTTAATCTGGGCCCCAATGAAGTATTGGGTTCCTTTGGTATTTAGGTAGATATAGGGAAATACATGTCAATAGTGTACACTTTATCTTAGTGAGAAGAATGGGGAAAATGTTTCATGGGTTAAATATTATAAAGAGTTTTGGGTAGAGTTCTTTTTTTGAACATGAATTAATTTAAGAGTTAGGAGATACTCTCTCTTAAATAGGGGAGTGTGTCTATGTGGGAGATTGGGATGAAGTTCAAGAATCTAATATGTTTTTCTCTAGACCTTTTACTCGATGAGGATTCATAAGCGTATCGTCTTGAGGAGTAACTTAGTCCTTATATCTAGTATATAGTTACTCCATTTACATTTCCCATGTATTTGGAGATTTAAAAGAAGGAATATTTGATCAAGTGTTTGCATGCACAAGGATGTTTAACTTGAGAGGGTAAGTAGAAGGGTTTCTAAAAGAGTAGAGTTGTTAGTGATAGGCCTTAGGCACCAGGGCCTTTGATATTTCAACCAAAAGGGAGTAAACCTTATTATCTTCCTTTCCATCCTTATAGGGCCATTTATTTGCATGATTTACCTAGGGGTTTGGGAATTTTTTTTTTGTATGTAGGTTTTATGACCATCATTAGAATCAGTTCCCAATGGTTCTTTGAGCTCAGTATAGTGGAGGTGGATGGGTTCAATGTAAGCCTCAACAACAACTGCTGATGAGGTTGTTTTAGAAGTATTGATAGTAGGATTATTCTACTCTAATAGGGGATAGATCAGGTATAGGATGACCTAAGTATGTTCCTCATATTCATGGACCTCAGCCTACATGTGTCCATGGCGGTGGCTATCAGCAGAGATATAGAAGAGATGGGAAATGACCAATTTCATGTAGTGGAGGGAACAATTCTAGAGGGACCTGAGATCATTCGAGGTTTGTTCAAATTGTATCCTACCCTTATTTATGACTTTTTTGATTTAGGATCTTCACAATACTTTGTTTTACCCACTCTAGTCTTTTCTTTAAGACTATACGTAGAGAGGTTTCCCATTACCCTAGTGAAACCTACACCATTTTGAGACCTAAATAGATTGTTTGATGTATGGAGGGGTTATAGACTTATTATGGGGTCACATATATCCCATGGGGATCTACTATTTCTCTATATGAAGCTATACGATGTCATTATCATCATTGAATGATTGTATTCCATGCACATGATTGTCGACTACTTCTAGATGAGAGTCTTGTTCTCAAATATGGATGGAAGGCATGGAATTTTCATTGGTGAGAGGAGTTCTTAAGTGGGTAGTAGGCCTATGGAGACCCTTCTTTACTTGATTGATGATTTTTCCATGAAATCAGTATACACTAGGATAAAGGAGTTTTTTAGGGTTTTCAGGGAGTTTCTAGATGTTTTCCCCAAGGTGGGTGTGATTCTACATGCATCAATGTGATGTTGTGTCCATGATAGGATTATAACCCAATTATTATATAATTTTAATGGATACTTATTAGATGAAACCATCTAAGTTGTAGGATTTAAGGATTTAGATATATGATTTTATGTAGAAGGGTTTTATTTGGCCTAGTGTGTCACTGTTGGGTGCTCCAGTGTTATTTTACAAGAAGATGGATGGTAGTCTGAGGTTGTTTATAGACTAATAAATGTTGAATTAGGTGATGATCAAGAATTTTCCCCCTCTTTCAAGGATATATGATCTTTTTGAATAGCTTATATTGGAGAGCTGAGTTTCTTTTATTGATCTATGTTCTAAATATCAACAATTATGGGTGAAGTAGGGTGATATCCTGAAGGATACCTTCAGATGTAGTTACAAGAACTTTTAGTTCATGGTCATTCCTATCAATTCCATGAATTAACTAGATATTCTCATGGGTCTCATGAAATTCACATTCTATGAATTCTAGGACTTGTTTATATTTAAGTTTATTGATTATATATTGATTTACTTGAAGTTATAGGATGATAATTTCAATTATCAGAGAGTTGACTTGCAAGATATTTGATGGAACCATATCTATATAAGGTTATATAAGTGTAAGGTTTGTACATTAGAGGTTCATTACCTTTGGTTTGTGGCATCCCAACAAGGTGTGGATGTTGACGAAGGTCGAGGAAGTTGTTCCTTGGGAAGAACCCAATAATGTGGAGGAGGTTCATAACTTCCTTGGTATTGTGGGATATTAATTGAGGTTCATATTTGATTTATCATGTATTTTTTACTCATTTAAATATTTGATCCGGAATGACCATTATTTTATCTAGAGTAATTAGTGTCAGGAAAAATTTTACTATCTGAAGGGGAAGTTGGTCAATGCTCTAATGCTTTAATTTTTGGAGGAGGGTGTGATGTTCAAGGTGTTCTATGATTCTTATCTTCTGGGTTTGGGATGCCTCTTGATTCATAATAGGGTGATTATCTCTTATGGATTTAGGTAGTTATGTACCCACCAATGTAACTATGCCACTCATGATCTGGATCTAACAGTGGTTGTTTTTTCCCTGAAGCTATAGTGGCATTACCTCATTGGGAAACGCTTTGTGGTTTTTATAGATAAAAAAATCTTGAGGTATATATTTTCTTAGAATTATTTGAATAATTTATAATGTATTTGGGTATATTTTATTTCATATTCTTAATTTGTGATCTCCTACACCTCAGTAAAGGGGAATTTTGTAGCCAATTATTTGAGCAGGAAATCCTAGAAGGATGTGGTTTGGGAGTTTGAAGATGCTCAGAGGGTGATAAAGGAGTTAGAAACCCTACAATTAGAGATAATGGTGTTTTATGGAGGAAGTTTCTTGTTTAATATGAGTATATAATCTTCCCTAATGTGGAATGTGGATGAGTATTAGTGGGGATACTTAAAAAATAATAAGTGACGCACGATCATGTTGACCATGGTGATGGTCTGTAAGGATGATCATAGGATGGCCAAAACAAGCTTCCATTTTAGGGGAGGTTGTTTGTTATGGTAGTGATGTGTGAGGCATTCCTTCATGATTTTTGTAGATCACCTTTTTTAGTACACATGGGAGTGTTGAAGATGTATCATGTCTTAAGGATTCAGTTTTGGTGACCTGAGATGAAATAGTCATTGTAATTTTTTTGGCTTGATGTTTAGTTTTCCAGTAGTTAAAGGATGACCATCGTATTTCTGGTGGGTTTTTTCATCCCTTGGATGTTCTTAAGTGGAAATGTGATGACATCTCAATGGATTTCATCATAGGTTTACCTAGAGATCATAGAGGTTTTGATGCTATCTGGGTAAGAAAGGATGAGTTGATGAAATTAGATCACCTCCTAATGATCAGGGAGTTGGGAAACTTGGATGTTTTGGTGAGGAGGTATATGGATGTGGTGGTGTGGTTTCATGGTGTTTATAGGTCCATTTTATTTGATTGGGACATTAGTTTTACCTTGTGATTTTGGAGAGGATTGAAACATGATTTTGGAACTTAGTTACACCTTAGCACTAATTTACACCCTCATACCGATGAATATACAAAGTGTACTATCTAGAAACTGAAGGATATGTTGTTGGTGTGAATCTAAGTCTAAGTGGATCTTAGTAAAAACAATTTCCTTTAGTTGAGTTTTCTTATAATAATATCTATCACTAATCCATCGACATGTCCCTATTTGAGGATCTATACGAGTGACTGTGTCATTATCCATTGTGTTGGATTGAGGTTAGGGAGTCATAAGTTCTTATCATGATGTGGTACAGAGCATGGTAGTGAAGGTTCAGGTTGTTTGGGATAGGATGAAGGTAGTTCAGGAAAGGTGAAAGTATTATTCCAATAATAAGAGGAGGCCCATGGAGTTTTAGGTTAGGGACCAAATGTTCTTGAAGGTCTCCCCTCTACATGGGTAGTGGTGGTTTGGTGAGTAGTAATCTCTCACCCTAGTTTGTTGGACATTTTGAGGTATTATAGTGTATTGGTGAGGTGGCTTATCAGTTGGCACTCCCACCATGACTAGACTGGATTCACGGTGTCTTCAAAATATCTGAGCTCCATCGGTATCTTCATGATGACTCACATGCCATTTTTTGGGGAGAGTTGGATATCAAGGACGAAAAGAAATTAATGGAGTGGCTAGTGGAGATCTAAGATCATTAGGATAAGGTGTTTCATGGATGAACCATTCCTTTGGTTTGTGTGTTGTGAAGGAATGGTGCCCTATAGGAGAGTATCTGGGAGTGTGAGATGCATATGCATGCCCAATACCATGATTTTTTTTGAGTTTTTCCTTGATCTATTTTTCTTTGATGACATGATGTTGGGATATTGATGTTTTATATGATGTGTTGTTAACTTGATAGTTCATGTGTGATTAATAATTCGATCATACAAATAGGTTAAAACCTGATTCCTAATCAAGATGCATTATAATTTTACATTATTAAAACTGTGTGGTCAATTAAGTTCCATCCAAAGGAGACAATATATTGACATGAAATATGGAATTATTTGATTTATGTACTTGGGGATTCATTATTTGGTGATCATTAGCTTGGGCAGTGTGGAGGTTGAGATGGTGGTGTGAATGGTTTTGTAAAATGGATTGGTTTTGTTCATGGTGGTCCAAATTATAAAGTTGTGTGGAAATGTGGTTTGGTGAAATGTTTGTGAACTTTTTTTTGGTTGGTGATTTTTTATGGTGGTTGTCTTATGTTATAACGATATCCTTTAGATGTATATCAGGGGATGTTTGTTTGGACCTTTTTACATCTATCAATTTTGGTAAGTTTTTTATTATTGTGAGTGATAATGGTTTGAGAGGCATGTGATTTAGTGGATTAGACCTTTAGGTCCATTATTTTCCGAGAATTATAGTAGTGGAGGTGTCTAAGTAAAATCCTAAGGATGTTAGAGGGTAAGAGGGGGAGATTGATATGTGAAAGGATTTTTCAGCATGGATCTTAAGCTGTGCCATGGAGTATAGGTAGTTGCAGCATGGAGAGACCAGTTGCAGCATAGTATCCTGAGATGGAATTTTTAGTATTTATTTGATTTAAGGCATGGATAAAAAATTGGGGGAGCTTTAGGCATGGAGGAAATATCTCACCTTAGTTTATATAGTATAGCAAGATGGCTGCAGTATAGTCCTAGTGGAAAATGCAACATAGAAGGATCAGGCTATGCCATAATGGTCTGAGGGGTAGTTTGGCCAGTTCTTCCAAAATGGTACCCCCTGTGGAATGGTTTCCTTGGTTGTGGAATAGTACTATTCATAAAATTTATGATCGATTCCTTGGTCCTTTCCATGTTCTTTAGAGGATAGTTTGACAGTCCTGGCTAAAACATAGTCTTCCCCTTTATTCCATATTCCCTTCTGTTTTCATCCATTTTGCAGTGTGGTGGCCAGTGCTGCACCATAGTATTATAAATTTCAAACTACATATAAATGACCAAAAACCCTTTAACCCCTCATTATTCAGTATTTTCTCTCATTTATTAGGAAAACCATGTGAACCCCAAAAGGTTCTTTTATCCACTAATAATTTTCTTTATATGCCAACCTTTGGAGGTCGATCTGTGGTGGTTTAAGGTGAGTCACCTTCTTCCTTTCTCTTGTTTTCTCACTATTTATTCAAATGAGAAGGGATACTATAAGTGAATCATGGGTTTTGGTGTGGTTTTTATAAGAAGTTGTTATGGGATGTTGTTCTAGGTTGATCATGGTTTTCCCATTCATTGAGGTTCTTGGAAGTTTTCTCCCTCTTGATCCAACCTTGCACAACGAATCAAAAATTTTCATTTGAGGTAGGGGACCATTCATTTCTCATTTAGTGTATCTTGTGGGATGGGTTATGATTTTGTTTACATTTTTGAATATGGTTTGAATCTGACTCAATGAAGATAGTTAACTAGTTTAATTGAAATTAAAAGGGGTAAGGGGAATGTAATCACATTATTTACAAAATTTTGATATTATTTGATGTTTAATTGTATGGGGTTGTTTTCCCATTGAAAATCATGGATGTTGGGAGCCTATTTATGTGTAATTGATGTGTTTTTTATAGATTTTTATGTGTTATTTTTTTGATACCACCTTGTGTAACACCCCGATCCCAGTTACCCAGATTCAGTGCATTATTTTAATACATTGGCAGGATTACAAGGAATCAAGTCTCGAAGGACTGATCAGTTTAGAAGTCTTGGAAAATAGATTACATACATGAATGTTACATTACACATTCAAACGTAAAACACAACATAAATAATCCATTGTGAATGCCATTATACCCCTAGATTAACCCTTCATATCAAATATAATACAATTATAGGAATATGGGGAAAAGAAAACGTAGAAAGGGGTGAGCTCAGATGCTTAGTAAGGATAACAATATAATGGAAACTTTCATAAATAAGCACAAACATTTAAGGCAACATATAAAACTAAAACAAAATCCTTTTAAACTTAAAATTCCGCATAATATGAAAAAGATAAATCAAATAATTCCATTTACTTATTCACATGGATATTCTACTAGTCTAATAATCACATGTAATATCAATAGATAATTTCATAATGATGGAATGCATAATTCCCTACATCATAACCACATAGTCAAGGCCTCATGACAAGACTACAAATAATATTTTGTCAAGGCCTTGTACCAATACACTATTTTGTCACATGAGACCTACCGATGTATCAAGGATCTATAACGGGCTCCACCCATCACTTACTAAGTCCAATTCATTCCTCATATGAAAAGGTTGAAACATAACGTAAACATTCGTATTAAAAATAGCATACGAAATGTTAATAAATTAACCATAAAACATGAATGGTATAAAAATAACACATCCATAGTCAAACATATCACAAAAACATCAATACAACATGGAATATTTTTATCACAATAAATCAACTTCAAACAAGTATAAAATCCATTAAAGGATGTTGACATAGATGAAATCCAAACAATTTGAGAGAAATATCTCTTTCTAATTTGAAATCATTTAAAACTCATGTAATTATAAAAGAAAACATTTATTTTTAAAATATTATTATAAGATTGTATAGGAAGCTTCAAAGGTGTTATAATGGAGGAGAATAACCTCACCCACCGTATAATTTAAAAAAACATTCTTACCTAAATTTGTCAAAAAGGTCATAAAGTACGTTGTTTGGAAAATGAAAGAAAGATTTCTTTCAAACCATTTTATAAAAAGTCAAACAAAGGTATAAATTATTTTAACCCATAGTATAGTAAATAGTAAAAATGTTTGAAATACATTTTTAGAAACATGGATGTGGATGATAAGGAGGTCCTAGTAGATACTTACATAAAAACAACCTCAGATAATAAAGAGACTGTAAAATTAACGCTTACCTTGTACTTTTCATTGGTCGAGGGTACGTTAAAATCATGTATAATAGTTAAATCATTGTTATTAAATTATACAAGAACCACATACATAAATATGATATCATATATGATCTTCTAATATTGCTTTGTTAATAATATTTTAGTAGTATCATTGTTTTGGGTGTTAACTGATTGATTTTCCTTTATATGTTTTGTTACGTAAGAAATTTTTATTATGGATATGATGTATTTGAATAATATCCATAATGATATTAAGTTCTTAAACATTATTTTTAATGATCAAATAAAAATTATTCTTGAATGGTTACGATGGTGAATGA
The DNA here is from genome assembly GCA_963277665.1 of Viscum album. Classification (NCBI taxonomy): domain Eukaryota; kingdom Viridiplantae; phylum Streptophyta; class Magnoliopsida; order Santalales; family Viscaceae; genus Viscum; species Viscum album. The sequence continues at coordinate 1,133,297,554 of OY728156.1, forward strand.
ATGTCATTGCGTTTGTGGAGACGGTAATCTGTACGTACGCACGGATGCTACTTCCATTTCATTTTTTTTATTTTAAAAGGAAAGAAAACCAAATAATACATAGGTATATTATTATTACAGTATAATATAATATTTTATATATGTTATGTAAGTTCATTAACACCATCCTTTATACGTTCCATGTATGGTATGAACGAGTCATATCACTTTGAGGGGGCGGTAGTCCGCACTTCCTCAAATGAAATTATCGTATATATACAACATGAAACGAATAAAGGTATGATATAAAATATAATTATAGAAGATTATAGATAAAATAAATATCATAAATATTATATATAATTATAGTTCCATAATAATGGCCACCATAAGAGGTGGTAGTAGAATATTGAACAATCATCGTTTCGTGAGGCAGTAGTTCGTCGTCCACAGAAACATTATGTTCTATACCCATTAGATAGAGGTGTTTGTAATTTTAGTTCAAATAATTCTAATAAAAAAACCTAGTATATCTAGGATACTTTTATTGTTATAAAAGAAATTAATAAAGATACATTAGGGGGTTGGAGAAGTAAAATAAAAGATAAGAACTTAAGAGGAGATGTTACCTTTAAATCGGGTAACTCCCTTTGGTTTGAACCAAATGGATTCCTTGAATTGCCTTATTCCTAAGGTAAGGATTCTATGAGTAAGAGAGGGATGTAGGTAGATTAATTGGGGAGATTTTGGATGAGACAAGGTGTTTGAGAGGTGTAATAAATGAGTTAGAGGTGAGGGATTTTTATAAGGGGGAGGAGGGGCTCTTTAGGAAAGTTTAAAAATATTGTTTTATTATGTAATGATTTTCAATTTCTAAAGATCCAAAACTCATTAAAATAGAAGATAAGATTACCCATGTTCGAAATAAAATAATCCAATAAGAATTGGATAGGTTTTGGACATTTTTTTAATTTTTATAATTTTATTTATTTAAATCATTTATTAATGAGGGAAACACTACAACATTATTGTGTCATAAATAATTTTATTTATTTGATGTCTAAAAATTAAAAAAAAAATACCATGATTTAGGAAATATTTTTATATTTAAAATGAATATTTATAGTCGAAAATATAACTTATATAACTCCATGTAAATGTTGTTTTACTAAAAGATATATGTTAATGTCATTTTTGTCTTTACTTTAAATTAATTAATATAAAGTGTCATCATCACTCTCAAGTGGATCCATGGAGTCCCAAAATAGACCCAAGGATTCCCATGATCGGACATGTATCAAAAAATAGGAATAGAACACATGTTATGGTAATTTAATATTTTAATAATAATATTTGTTTACCCTTATTTACCAGATTTACCTTTTAACCATGATAAATAAAATATTTACTGAAGTAAATATTCATAATGTATAAAAATAAAAGTTACCTATTTACACAATTTGGACCTCTAATTCAAAATATTTAATCCATTTTTCCAAATTCAACATGTAGAAGTGGAAAAAACTAATTTAAAATTAATTACCGTTGTAAAAACAAAAAGCGTGTTTTTAAGAAATAATAACTATCAAAAGATTGACACTTTTTTATGTTCAGTTTAGATGTGAAATTACATACAATGACCTAAATTATATTAAATGATAAAAATATAATCTAATGATACTTTAAAACCACCAAAATTTATAATTTAACACTATAAATTATTTCGATTAAAAAAGTTGTTTTCAATTGAAATTTAGTATTTTTCACTATTCATCAAAATATGAAAGTTATCAGAAAAGCACAAAAAATTTATCCAAACTAAATTTTTATGTCCCTATTCTAAATAATAATTTAATTTAATTAAATTGAATATATAAAAGTGTCAAATATTAGTTTTAAAAAAGGTTTTCCATTAAAAGGTGGTAAAATTGCATTTTTTGAAAAATACTTCTTTTATATGAAAAAAATGAATTTATTATTATATTATGTCTAAGAAACACATAATATGGATTCTAAAATTATATGGAGTATATAAAATTTAAAATTCCATTAATACTATTCATAACCTCTTTTTGAACAACTAGTTTGGTAAGTCGTGGTGCGCTCAAACTCAGTGTTGCGTGTAATGCAAGTTATTGAATTTGTTTGAAGAGATAACATACTATGAAATCTTGGGGTGTTACATACTCCCCTAATTCAATAAATTTATTCCTCGCAATTTAGAATTTTTTATTTGAAAATAAAAGGTTAAAAATAGAAAAATACCTTTGTGGAAAACCCACATTGGAAATTGGGTTAATGAAATTTAGTCTTAATAAGAGGGAAAGAGAAATGAAATAGTCACCACCAAATTATGATCTCTATTAAGAGAAAATTGGTTGCAATTAGAGACAAATAACTACAGGAAAAACTTAAATATTTATAGGGAGTGATTGAGGTCATCGATCACAAACTAGTATAAAATTGAGGGCCTCAAAGCCATCAATCTATAATGATTTAAAATATCATAGGTTCAACAAAACATAAGGTATTAGGATAACACATTTTTGGTTTTAATATCCCTTACCTAAAGTTTAAGAATTAATTTATTCCTAGAATAAGAGGAAAACAATATACTTGACAAGTAGAGTTTCATCCTTCAACTAATTCATATCACAAACTCATCTTTCACACCAAAAGATAATAAAATTCAGAAATATTCTATTATTCTAATCGTATAGGGTTCTAAAAATAATGAATTTATAATTAATTTGTCAAACTATTTAAAAAAACTACATTATACAAACTAGGACATCACGTAGGACAGTGGTAGGTAATGTACCCTTGTGGCCCTTCGGTTGCAGGTTCAAGTCTCGTGACCTTGCCGGACGCGACGGGTTGTCACCTGACCTCCGGGTTGTCCTTTTTATGAAAATCCAAAAATAATATTAAAAAATTATTTAGCATTAACAATAGTATCCAATGTTAAACTTAATCTATTCCAACCTTTATAATTATCCACAATACTTCTGTCCAAACTCACAGTCCAAAATTTATAAGGAAGGTCACATAATATAGATGTGAATACCTTCATCATGTATTCTCTTAAAATGTGGTAATAAAATGAATTGCCAGAAAAACATATTTGAATAGATATTTACTTCCTTATTCCTTCTGTAAATCATAGAATACTAGTAAATCCAAAAATGTTTCAATCACCAACAATGATGGAATAAAAAAACCATTAATTAGTTCAAAGGTAGTCAATAATATACAATATAATTTATCCAAATTAATCATCTCTTATTCCAAAATCAATATGAAAATATTAGGACCATATTAAAGTTTATCTTTAATTAAACAATGTATTTTTCAAAAAGTTTAAATTTATATTGAGTCACTTTTCTTGGTACCACACTATCTCAAATCCTTAATGAAAATAGTACTGCAGTATAATCCTTATATACTCCATAATTATTATAACCAGTACATCGTTGATACAACACTCAAATGACATAATTATATAATATAAACATAAGAAAAATAGTCATTACTCTTCATCTATGGTAATATCATGACTTTATTATTATCCAACATTATCATTTACGGTATACTCTGATGATTGGGACATTGATTCACGTAGTGTCCCAACTCCTTGCAAACGAAGCATTGTACATTTGAAACCTTTTTCTTACCCCTGCAATCACGTACTTGTGTCCTTTTTCTCCACACTTATAATAAACTCCCATTCCCTTCAAGAATTTACCAAGGTGATTCTTTCCATAGTTATCACATATGGGAAAATACTTCTTTCCCTTACCCCCTTTATCCATCTTTCTATCTACCATCATTTTCATCTCTGGATTCCCTTCAAAGCCATAGGACTCAGATAATTATTTACTAATCTTATTAACACATGATATTATTTCTTCATATGATGATAATACATGGGAGACTGTTTACTTTCTAAATATTGGATTAATACCATGAAAGATATAATCCTTCTTACTCTTTGGATCATATGTATTGCGGGAGATCTCATTCCATCTACTGGGCTTCATTTCTAAACAATCACATACCCTAGGTTAGTTTATGAATCACAATGCATAATTCCAAACTTGTAAAATACCTAACATAAATTGAAAATATTATGCATATAATCTATAATCATAAAAAATGATTTCTTTGAGAAATTATTGACTCCTAAATCCTTCATAATTACTTGTAAAGAAAATGTGAATTATCCTAAGCATATCCCCCAGGAGTGTCGTAACCAAGAGTGTAGCAAGGTCTGTTGTCGTGCACTAGGATACCCTGGGTCAAGCCCAAAACTCATTTTCAGAGTTTTCACTCCTAGGTACATCTGTGCTAGAGCCACCTCTACCTACTCATATCCAGACATAGATGCATTTCTTGGAAAATTCACAAAATCTCTATATTACCAAAATTATAGGATGTTCTTATATACTAATCCTCAAAGTATATCTTAGGGTAATGTTCTCTAATTAGAGTTTTTCTAAATCTAATTTACAAGGTTATTGCTAAAATTCCTCTAATACAAACTCTAAAACCCTAACCCCAGTTACCCAGAGTCAGTGCATTATTTTAATACATTGGCAGGATTACAAGGAATCAAGTCCCGAAGGACCGATCGGTTTAGTAGTCTTGGAAAATAGATTACATACATGAACTTTACATTACACATTTAAACATAAAAAACAACATAAATAATCCATTTTTAATGCCATTGTTCCCCTAGATTAACCCTACACATCAAACATAATACACTTCTTGGAATCCTGGGAAAAAGAAAACGATAAATGGGTGAGCTCAGATGCTCAGTAAGAATAATAATATAATGGAAACTTTTATAAATAAGCATAAACATTTAAGGAAATTTATAAAACTAAAACAAAAGCCTTTTAAACTTAAAATTTAGCATAATATGGCAAAGATAAATCAAATAATTCCATTTACTTATTCACATGGATAATCTACTAGTCAAATAATCACATGCAATATCAATAGCTTATTTCATAATGATGGAATGCATAATGCTGGACATCATAACCACATAGTCCAGGCCTCACACCAAGAATACAAATATGACTTTTTTAAGGCCTTGTACCAAGACACTATTTTGTCTCATGACACCTACTGATGCATTGAGGAGCTATAGCGGGCTCTACCCGTCACTTACTAAGTCCAATGCATTCCTCATATGAAAATGTTGAAACATAACATAAACATTCGTATTAAAACTATTATATGAAATGTTAATACATTAACCATAAACCATGAATGGTATAAAAATAACACATCCACATTAAAAAATATCACAAAACCTTCAATACAATATGGATGATTTGTATCATAATGAATCAACTTCAAACAAGTATAAAATTCATTAAAGGATGTTGATATTGATGAAATCAAAACTATTTGAGAGAAATATCTCTTTCTATTTTGAAATCATTTAAAAGTCATGTATTTATAAAAGAAAATATTTATTTTGTAAATATTTTTATAATATTTTATGGGAAGCTTCAAAGGTGTCATAACGACAGAGAATAACTACAGCCACCATATAAGTTAAAAAACATTCTTACCTTAATTTGTCGAAAAGGTCATAAATTACCTTGTTTGGAAAACAACAGAAAGATTCATTTCAAACCATTTTATAAAAAGTCAAAAAAGGGTATAAATGACTTTAACCCATAGTCTAATAAATAGTAAAAATGTTTTGAAATACATTTTTAGAAACATGGATGTGGATGATAAGGAGGTACCAGTAGATACTTACATAAAAACAACCTTGGATAATAAAGAGATTCTGAAATTAACCCTTACCTTGTACTTTTCCTTGGTCGAGGGTACCTTAACCTCATGTATAATAGTTAAATAATTTTTATTAAATTATAAAATAACCACATACATAAATACAATATCATATATGATCTTCTAATATTTCTTTGTTAATAATATTTTAGTAGTATCATTATTTCGGGTGTTAACTGATTCGTTTTCCTTTATATGTTTTGTTACGTAAACCATGTTTGTTATGAATAGGATGTATTTGATTCATATCCAGAATAATATTAAGTTATTAAAAATTATTTTTAATAATAAAATTAAAATTATTCTTGAATGGTTACGATGGGGAATGAATCTCATCGCGTTCGTGGAGACGGTAATCCGTACGTATGCATGAACGCTAATTTCATTTTATTTGTTTTATTTTAAAAGGAAAGAAAACCAAATAATACGTAGGTATATTATTATTCCAGTATAATATAATGTTTTATACACTTTATGTAAGTTAATTAACACCATACTTTATACGTTCCATGTATGGTATGAATGGGTCATATCACTTTGAGGGGGTGGTAGTCCGCACTTCCTCAAATGAAATTATCGTATATATACAACATGAAAAGAATAAAGGTATGCTATAAAAGAGAATTACAAAAGATTATAGATAAAATAAATATCATAAATATCATAAATATCATATATAATTATAGTTCCATCATAATGGACACCATAAGAGGTGGTAGTAGAAGATTGAACAATCATCGTTTCATGAGTCAGCAGTTCACCGTCCACATAAACATTATGTTTTATACCCATTAGATGGAGGTGTGTGTAAGTTTAGTTCAAATAATTCTCATATAAACAACCTAGTATATTTAGTATATAGGTTTTGTTATAAAATAATTGAATAAATAGAGTTAAAGGGTTGGAGAAGTAAAATAAAAGAAAAGAACTAAGAGGAGATGTTACCTTTAAATCGGGTAAATCCCTTTGGTTTGAACCAAATGGATTCCTTGAATTGCCTTCTACCTAAGGTAAGGATTATTGAGGAATATAGGGATGTAGAGAGCTTAATTTGGCAGAGTTTGGATGAGCCAAGGGGCTTGAGAGGTGTGAGAAATGAGTTAGAGGTTAGGGATTTTTATAAGGGGGAGGAGGGGCTCTTTAGAAAAGTTTAAAAATATTGTTTTATTATATAATGATTTTCGATTTTTAAAGGTCCAAAACTAATTAAAGTAGAAGATAAGATGACTCATGTTAGAAATAAAATCATCCAATAATAATTGGACAGGTTTTGGATATTTTTTTTAATTTTTATAATCTTATTTATTTAAATCATTTATTAATGAGGTAAACAATGCATCATTATTGTGTCATAAATAATTTTATTTATTTGATGTCTAAAAATTATAAAAAAAATACCATGATGTATTAAATAGTTTTATATTTCAAATGAATATTTATAGTCTAAAAATAACTTATATAACCCAATGTAAATTTTTTTTACTAAAAGATATATGTTTATGCCATTTTTGTCTTTAAATTAATTAATATAAAGTGTCATTATCACTCTAAAGTAGCTCCATGGGGTCCTAAAATAGACCCAAGTATTTCCATGGTCATACATGTATCAAAAAATAGGAATATGATACATGTTAGTGTAATTTAATATTATTATAATAATATTTGTTTACCCTTATTTACAAGATTTACCCTTTAACCATGGTAAATAAAATATTTACTGAAGTAAATATTCATAAGATCTAAAAATAAATTTTATCTATTTAAAAAATTTGGACCTCATGATTAAAAATATGGAATCCATTTTTCCAAATTCAAAACACAGAAGTGGCAAAAATTAATTTAAAATTAATTTTCATTGTCAAAACAAAAAGCGTATTTTTAAGAAATAATAACTATCAAAAGATTGACGCTTGTTTATGTCTAGTTTAGATATGAAATTACATCCAATGACCTAAATTATATTAAATAATAAAAATATAATCTAATGATACTTTTAAACCACCAAAATGTATAATTTAACACTATAAATTATTTCGATTAAAAAAGTTGTTTTCAATTAAAATTTAGTATTTTTCATTATTCATCAAAATATGAAAGTTATCAGAAAAGTACCAAACATTTATCCAAACTAAATTTTTATGTCCCTATTCTAAAGACTAATTTAATTTCATTAAATTTAATATATAAGTGTGTCAAATATTGGGTCTAAAAAAAGTTTTCCATTAAAAGGTGGTAAAATTGCATTTTTTGAGAAATACTTTTTTTATCTGAAAAAAATGAATTTGTTCTTATATTATGTATAAAGAACACATAATATGTATTATAAAATTATATAGAGTATATAAAAAATAAAAATTTAGTTAATACTATTCATAATTGCATTTTGAATGGCTAGTTTGGTAAGTCGTGGTGTGCTTGAACTCGGTGTTGCGTGTAGCACAACTTATTGAATTTCTTTTAAGAGATAACGTACTATAAAATATTGGGGTGTTACACCTTGAATAAATGTTTAACCACTTTTATTCATCTAAATAATTGGTTTCATAGGGAAATTATGACTTGTGTGAGAATGACCTAAAAAAGAAGTGGAATTAAGGAAGCCCCCTTGCTAAATCTGAAACATGAAAAATGATTTTGTGTGTGGCAGTAAAATGTTTGGTTGTGGTGTGTGGGGTTGATGTGTTATGGTGTGGCCATTTTGTGGGCTAGTGATGTGAAATTATGGTTTGTGGGTGGTTATGTTATGAGATATGTGGTTATGCTATGGGTTGGTTGTGGTAGAAATTGATGATGATTTGGGAAAATGGTTTTGATGTGGAAAGTGGATATAAATGTGAAATTAAGGTGATGTGGATTGGTTTTCATGGGGAATATCTTTTTATTGTGTTATGATAGATTGCCCAGTAGTGATGGAATAATTTGTTAATGTTGAAATTTAAATGGCACGGGCTAGTTTAGTTAATGATATGGAAATGGATAATGAATGGATTAAAAATGTGAAGTGTGGTTAAATGTGGTTGATGTTTAATGTGAAACAGGTTGAAATAATGAAATAAATGGTTTAAAAAATGAATGAGTTTAAATTAATGGAATTGGTTGGTAATGTGAAATCTGGATAATGGATTAAGATAAGAAAGAAGTTGAAATGTAAAATGTGGCTTGTGGCCTATTGTGTAGTGTTGTGTATTTAGTGTTGGCAGAGAAAGTGGCAGTGTTGTAAGTTTGGGTGGTAATTTTGTGAGTTGGGGTAGTGATTTTTTCTTGAACCCATATGTTAGGATTGTTTATGGATATTATATGTATACTTATGTCCCTTGTGATTTTCTATATGCACCCCACCCACATTGAGAACCATGTGTTGACACCCATATATTTGGTTGTGAGGGGGGGGGGGGGTGTTTTATAACATCCTAATAGTGAGGATGGATGGATCGATCCTTGATATTTCTCACTCTCACTTATAGGTGATGTTGAAACATACGAGGTGTGATGTGTAGAAGTAAAAAATGAAGTATCGATATGTGATGTGATTTGATCCATCCATCCAATATTAATTTTTTATTAAACACAAAAGAACTTTTAGGGGGAAAGTGGGAACCCTCACAGTTCAATAGGTTCGGGACCAAAGGAAATAATAGAATTGTTAAAGAAGAGAGTGAGTTGTTTGGAAACATTTTCCCTAAATAAAACGCAGGGAATATAATTCAACTGAGTGTCAGGGGGATCTTTCAAGGTGCCCTCAAAATGAAATTCCCAGTTGTACCATGCTTTCTTGTATTACTCCATGCTAATTTTCCCCATGTTGAGGCCTCTACGCAGTACATGAGCCTTCTTATCATCCCACTCTCCTTGCTCCTTTGTAGTGTCCACCTGGATCAGTCTCATCTTCTTTAGTTCCTTAATATCCAAAGTAGCGTCAACCATTTCTTCATCCGAATGCAAGAGTAAATCTCTATGTTCCAACACTGAGGCCATATGGCACTAAGAATAAGCTTTGGGAGCTTCTTCGCATAGCTTCCCCTAACCACCCAATTTCACACCACCTATAGGAGGATCAGGAGAAGCATCAACACATCCTACCCTAGCCATGTCCTTGGTGATGGAAGATGTCTCCTATTGGATAGGGGATTTGGGCTTGTTCCAGGTTGTGGAGCCAACCTTTGTAGAGTCCTTTGGTGACAACTTTCCCTTGCACGCAGATCTTGTGATGGGAGGACTAGGGACGTTGGAGTAATCCTTCCTTCTACACACCCTTTTATTGTTTGAAATGAAGCCGTATGAATCCATTGTTTTGTTCTTTCCCTTCCACATAGAGGATCTAAAATAGTCCTCCTCTAAGGACAGTTGCTTGGACTCATCATGGTCTGAAGTCTCAAACATTTCCTCTTGAAATGATTCTGATCTAACTTGAGTGTATTGTCCATGAACCCCCTCTGTTGGTTCCCCGTTAATGTAGTGATCTCCATCCAGCACTGTAAAATGATTATGAGAGATCCCGGTAGTCCCCCCTGATTTTAGATTCTCAGCATAGGAGGATACCTGCGGGACCTACTTATGCTTGACTAGAATTTCAATTTTCTCCAGAACACGACCCATGAATTGGAGATGGATAGGTCTGTTTCCTGAGTCCAAATGTTGTGCATCCTCACTAGTGACAAGGCCTTTGATATCATCCTTCAGAATAGCTCCCTCGAATGCTGATGGAGTGACCTCTGATAATATTTTGGAAGGGTACTAAGGGACTTCCCTAACAGCCTGCCCTTCCCTTTGGCTATCCTGATCTGCATTCGCGGGCGAGGGCCCCTCCTCATGCTGAACCCCGCTCGCCTGCATGACCTCGCCCGAACTACTTGGTAAGGAGCTGCCTCCCAAGTCACGACACAACCAAGAAAAAAACTCTGAGACAAGAGGACCAGACGCCTCTGAAACTCCATTCCCAACTACAAATGAAGCACCTCCACGGCCTGGAGCAGTAGCGAGACCAGGAAATGCTTCATCAATCACTGAAGTCCATTCAGCCAGAACATGAGGTTCAACCAAACCCTCTTTATGATCCCTTTTGCGACACTCAGAATGACTGTGTCCCTACCTAGAACAATAGGAATAGAAAATCGTCCATGACTCATAAACAAAGGGTTGTGCATACCTGTATTCTCCCTCAATCACAATCCACACCACCTCCTGAGGGGGCCGGGCAATGTCCATTTCAACAGAAATTCACACAACAATGGGTTGCATTAAGGAAGCAGTCCACCGATCAGCACACAGGAAGTGGCTGATGGAATTGCCAATAGATCGGAGGAGAGCCGGGTTCTGGAAAGGAAACGATAGCCCAGGAAGCTGAAGCCAAATCGCCGAAGTAGATGGGTCACGATTCATATGCAGATCAAATGACCATCAAAGGAGATGGAAATAAAAACCTTGAAAGGATCTAATATCTCTGGACCAAGCCTGATCCAAATCATTCTCATCAATTAAGAAAATGAGGATTTCTCATGGCCCTAGGATACCGATGACCGCATGTTGACTTAATCCCCATTCCTCATTCATGTACCTGTCAAACATCTCCACTGGAGGTCGACTCCGAATGAATTTCACGACCAGAGCCGTAGATAGCAATGAGGAAGCTTCAGAGAATTCCTGCGGAGAGATCAGTACCACTGGATGGCCATGGAAAATTCCAGGGACCTTCGGAGAGACTTTGATGCTGGGAAACCGAGGGAAACCATCATGCTAGAAAACCTGAGGACGAGTGCCGAGAGCCTGATATTGAGGCCCCTTCTCAGGAGGAGGAGGGGCCACCGAGGCCGCCATCGAGATTAGGGCATCGCCCAGCCGCCAGGGAGGAGAAGAGGCACACATTTTCAGGTTGAATTGTCTGATTTGATGGACCTGGTGTCTTAGAGAAATAAGTGACGTGATGGATTATGATGGGGGTTGTGCATGGTAGGAATAAGGAATGAGGTTGATTTATTTCATGTTCATGATACCCTATTACTCTGGTTATGGTTGTGGATGATATGTGGTGAGATGGACCATGCTTCTTCAAGAAATATGTAATGTGATGACCAGTTGCACATGGGGTTCTTGGAATGATGTGATGTTTGTAAGAGATGGGAGTGCCAGGACATATAACATTTGGGTGTGAGAGTGCCACCCTAATAGAAAAGTGGTACCAGGTACCCTTTATCATTATGATTCATATTATTTTATAATACTTTAATGTGTTATTTAGTGATCAATCTCTGGTAAGGATGGGATTAGTTAGTTAACCTATTTAGGTGCTGTTGGTTCTTCTTTTTTCTCACTAGTGCATTATTATTCTTCTTTCACATCTAATCAAGAGACTTTGGAATTCCTACTAAGTATACTTGTATTATCACACAATTAATATAAACTATTTTTTTTCAGGTTTCTAGGAGGACTATGTATACCATGCAGGACATAACTAGCTCGTTCCTTTGAACAATTTTTGTGTATCTTCCTTATATTTTCTTCTGTGTACTTTTTTGGAAACTTTTATCTATATATATTTTACTTATATATTCACTATGAGATGGGTTTGGTTTTATTTCATATTATTTCATGGATTTTATTCTAGTTGATTTATCCTATCTCCTAATACTGCTATTATTATAGAGGGTAATGCCTCCTATTTGTGAGATTTTTGTACCCTCAGTGCTAGTTTCCAACTCGGGGCCTACTAGAGGCAATACTTGGGGATTATTATCTATATTACTTCATTTAAAACCCAAGATGGGTACCTTTAGAGGGATGGGTAATCACAATAGGTTTATCAAGATGAAGTTAAAATATTCATATGATTGGGGAAGTATGCTAAATAAGTTTTAATGAAGTTTAGAATGGAATAATGCAAGCATATTTCAACTCTAATAGTAGTTGTAACTATGTTGGGAAAGCATGAATATTGTGAAGGGGTAGAATCATATTTATAAAAAATAATCATTATTAGTTTAATAAATCTTACTATGACCATGCTATCAATTTTATTTTCTAGATTCTTAACAATATTTTTTTAGAGTTTTCCTAAGAAAGAACATCTCATGGTAGTGAGAAAAATAATGAGGTATGTTTAATGAACATTAATTTATGGTTTGTTGTTCAAATATGGAAGGAACATGGATTTATTATCATATTATGATACTGATTAAGCTAGTGATATTGTGGATCAAAATTCCATAAGTAGTGGATCTTTCCAAATTAGGGGTAATTGTGTTGATTGGATAATAAAGAAACATGATTATGTTTCTCTAAGTACAATAAATGTAGAGTATATTTGTCATGACCCATCCCCTAGGGCCCATGCCATGACATCCCTCAATCCCACCTCCCGAAGGCCAGGGGTTGGCCACTAGCGCCAAAAGAATCAACCTAAAAGTGGGAGATATTTTCCTAAGTACCTGTAGACACGCACATAGAACCACATACCAAGAAAACTGTAAAGGATAATATGCATTCCACTAAACAACCATTGAGTAAAAGTTCAAACTGTAGGTCAAATGTTCCATAATAGAAACCCAACAAAAGACAAAATAGAAACAAGAAAGTACAAGGAAACTCTGAAATTCATCCTCTAAAACCCCACCATATGGGTAAGTGTAGAGTAGCTGTTGGAAGTCGTAGAAGTATTCTCTACCCGCATGGTCTCACTAGGCACCACTAAGTCTTAGGCCACCAAGTCCTCTGCCAAGGCGGAAATCGTCTTCACTAGACATAACACGTGTATGAAAAGCCTGTGTAGGGGTGAGTAACAAAATACTTAGTAGAGATCCCAAAACACAAAGAAAAAACCACAAATAAATCCATAGAGAAAACCAAAAAACATGATCACAAAGTAAGAAAACTCACTCCAGGTATAATATAGAGTAGGAAAGTAAGACCATCATTCATATCATCAAACACCTTGGTCTGCTGGAGAACTCCTGCTCAATGAGTACAAGGGCCTGCCAAGTCACATAGAGCCGCTTCCCACTAACATTGGACTACTGTGGTACTCAGCCTTGATGAGTACTGTGGGTATGCTGGGTCACACAGAGCCTCTCTCCACCATGGGAATGCTAGATCACAGAGAGCCACTTCCCACCTTGGCCATACTGAGGTACTCCTCCCATCGGGTACTATGGGTATGTTAGGTCATACAGAGCTTCTCCCCACCATGGGCCTTCCAGGTCACACAGATCTGCTTCCCACTAGGCTATCATATGTGATCCACACAGGGTTTCTTGTCAACAGTCTTCAGGTCTTAGCTAATCATAGGGTTTCCACACGTAGTACACTTGATTCTAGGAGAAACACTCCTCAAGCCATTTTTCATATTTCAACTTCCATAAAATCCTCCATAGAGTATTCCAAATGAGCCTCCTTATCACGAGGGTTCCAATGCCGTAAGCATATCATTAATCGGATGCCCGATTTGAATTATATTGGTGTTTTTACAAAAAGGGGCTGGTTGGGTCCGGTCCCGGTCCGACCCGACCGGACTGACCTGAACCGAAGAGGACCGGGGTCCACCGACTTGACTCGGGTCCACCGACCTGACCTGGATCCGGCTTGGCCTAGGTCTGGCTCGTTGGGCCACGGGTTCAACCCGTTGGGGTGGGTCCGGCCTACTAGGACGGCCTGTGCCCTGCCCGGTCTGCCATAGATGGACCAAATATTATATGGCCGGGACACGACTAGAAGCCACATTCTCCCCCTACCCCATAGGTCATCCATGGGGACAACTCCTCCACTACGTTCGGTTGACCGCGACCTTTCTGTGTGTGATGCCGTGTAGTGCTGCGTCCAGAGTGCACCAACGTGGTTGGGTGGTCATGTCCACCCACCGCCAGCTGCCAACACAGAGGCTTGTTGGTCCTACCACACCACCACAGTCCTAGCTGGCCACACAACTTCTTTTTGTGCACGTTCATGGAACATCGCCACCCACCCACGACTGCCACCATGGGCCACCACCGCGGGCCACCACTGTGGGAAACTTCCACCGCGGGACACTTCCACAGGACTCTGCCACCACGGGACACCGCCGCCATGCCGGTGGGTTTTTCCATGGACCATAGGGTCTTCTCCGGTGGTCCGTTCATTGCGCCGCTTGAGCCTACGACCTCCAGGGGATTCCATTTTCCTTAAGATGGCATCAAATCCTCCTTTCCTCCACTTCAAAGATTCCATCACAAAGAATGCACAAAACACACAAGGTGGAGGGGCTCAGGCCTTGTTTGTGTTGGCCCTATCCATCCACGTTAGAGGTTTAGAAACAAGGGGGAGGTTAGGGGTTTGAGGTTCAAGATTCCAATAATAATAATCATTCCCAATGAAAAACATCAAAAAGGAGCACCCTCCTATATTAATAAGTGATCTGTGGATCAACCTATTCGTGGGTTGATCCACGTTCATCATTTAAGAATGAAGAATGAGAAAAGATAAAATAAATACAAACCCCTACCGCATTGGAGTTCTTTGTTGAAGAGATCCATTCATGAGGATTCTAGTTCCATTCAAAGACATCAGTGTTCGTCACTCTCCGGTCCCATTCTTCTAGGTGCGTTGATGTCGCTAGCGATCCACCGATGTTCATTGTTTTGTCATTGGAGATAATTCTCGTCATAGGTTCATCAGCGGAATTCCTCCAATTGATCCTCCTTTCTCCAAAGTGTTAACCCATTAAAAGAAAACACATCACATCATTTCTATTACTCTACGTCGTCGCGTCGTTACGCTGTTTCATTTATGAAACAACATATCCATTCTGATTCATTTAATACATCATTACACTGCACGTTTACAATCCATTAAAGATCTTCATTTAATACGAGTTGTCGTTGTTTTTTCACCGCACCACAGTACCTCCATGATACCGCCCAAAGGTTGGGAAAAAACAAATAAAATAACTTTTTAAGTTATTTTCTTCAAAAAGTCTGAGAATTAACTTTTTCGGTCAACCCTTTCTAGTAGAAGTTAGGTCTATTCTAAGAAAATCCCACTGTTCTGAGTTAAACGGTGCCCTCAGATTTTTGATACGAGCATCAGTTTAAAAGTTAGAAAACGTGCTCGCATGTTTATTTAAAAGAACTAAAAAAAGTTCAAAATTCTATTCTAGTCTTACTGGGCCTCAAAATCAAGTGTCTTAAAAGCTTCTGGTCTCAAAATAATTCCATATAATTAAAAAAATTTACATGGAATTTTCGGGACATTACCTTACTCCCCCATTTTTGGCCTTCACATCCTTTTAAGACAAAACAAAACTAAACAAACAAATGGGGGTATTGAGCATGAATTTGGGCCTCCTGATCCCATGTGTTCTCTTGGAGATTCCCATGATACCATTGAACACACACCAAAAGAATCAACCATCCATGAAGAAACTTCTTCTATTGATCCTCTATCTCCACTGGGAACTCCGCAATCATCACCCCATTGTCAATGTCTAGCTCACCCCAGTTGATGGCGTGCGATAGATCATGCACATAACTCCTCAGCTGCGACATATGAAAAACATCATGCACTCAGTACATCTGTTTGGAAAGATCTAGGTGGATCACCACCTCTCCAACTTTTCTCAGAATCTGGAAAGGTCCATTGAACCTCAGAGATAACTTTCTGTCCCGACTAAATCTATGCAATCCCCGTCCGGGTGAGACCCGAAGGAACACACTGTCTCCTTCCTATAACTCCAAGGGTCTCTGTCTTCTATCAGTATACAGTTTATTTATGATATTTACAATCCTAATCCACTCTTGGATGATCTAAACCTTCTCAATGGTATTCCGTACCAACTCTGGACCCATGAGTGTTGACTCCCCTAGGTCTGTCCAGCATAGAGGTGATCTGCATGGTTTCCCATAAAAAGCCTCGAATGGTACCATGTCAATGGTGGAGTGGTAGCTGTTATTGTATGAAAACACCACCAGTGTCAAGTGGTCCTTCCAATATTGAAAAAAATCAAGAACACAAGAACGAAGCATGTCCTCCAAGGTCTGTATGGTTTGATTCGTCTGACCATCAGTCTGAGGGTGAAAAGCTGTGCTCAAGCACAGCTGAGTTCCAAATTCCTCCTTTAATCCTTTCCAAAACTAGGATGTAATGCCTCCTTTAATCCTTTCCAAAACTAGGATGTAATGCCTCCTTTAATCCTTTCCAAAACTAGGATGTAAAGAGAGAGTCATATTATGGGATGATCGTTGAAGGAACCCTATGTAATTGCACTATCTTCTAAATGTAGAGAAATCCCAAGCCCTCTACTGATCCCTGTTCCCAGATGGGTAAGAAGTGATCTGACTTGGTGAGTTGATTAATGATCACCCATATAGAATCATGGCTCTTGGACATACATGGTAATAACATCAAGAATTCCATTGATATAACATCCTACTTCCACTCTGGTACCTCAAGTGGATGTTCCAAGCCTACTAGAACCTGATGCCCAGCCTTCACTTGCTGAAAAGTGAGACACCGTGAAATGAACTCGGCCACCACTTTCTTCATCCCTAGCCACCAGTAATGACATCAGATATCCTGGTACATCTTCTCTACGCCAATATGTACCGCTAAGGGGGAGGTATGTAAGTCCAACAAAATCATCTCTCTCAATGAAAATGGTACTATTATGCACACTCTAAAAAGGATGATGTGCTCCCCACCTATGGAAAATCCATTTGGTGCATGTACTGTGGAAAAATGAGCAAATCGGGCCTTACAATCAACATCCACAAGCTACGCCTCTCTAACTCACTATAATAGTGGGGGAGTGATAGTCATCTACTGAAGGTAATATTCTCCATCTTCATCTAAAAAGGATATATACATCATGGCTAGCTGTTCCGTCGCCTCACTCAGCAGATGAAAACTGGACCTCCTGTTGAGCGCGTCTGCCACCACGTTCCCTTCCCAGGAGTATAGACTATCTCAAAGTCATAGTTTTGGAGGAAATATAGCCATCACCATTACCAAAAGTATAAGTAATTATGTGATAATATATACCTAAGACTCTTGTGGTCAGAGTAGATGGTAAACCATTCACCCATCAAGTAGTGTCACCACATCTTCAAGGTAAAGACCACTACTGCTAAATCCAGGTCATGGGTTGTGTAGTTCTATTCATGATGCCTAAAATGCCGTGAGCCATAGGCGATCACTGCTCGCTCTTTTATTAAGATCAAACCCAGTCTGATCCTTGATGTGTCACATATGACTACATACCAAACACCCTCTTCTGGTAGTCTTAATATGGGGGCACTCGATAGTCTCCACCTCAGCTTCTGGAAAATCTTCTGGAACTTCTCCGTCCACACAAAGGGTTGTCCCTTATTTTACAAAGGAAATAAGAGTGCTTCTACTATGGAAAAGTTAGGCACAAACCTCTAGTAGTATCCATCCAACCCCAAGAAACTTTGAACCTCATTCATGCTCCTGGTTGGATCCCAAGAAAGCACTGCATCTATCTTCACCAGATCTACTACAACTCTATCCTCCGAGATTACGTGTCCTAGAAAGTGGAAATCCCGAATCTAGAACTAGAACTTCGAGAGATTACCATAAAGTTGGTGCTCTTAGAGTATATTCAGGACTATCTGTAGGTGTGTAGCCTGCTCCTCCTCTAATGTCGAGTACACCAAGATGTCATCAATAAAGAACACCACAAAATGATTGAGGTAAAGATGGAAGATCCTATTCATGATTCCCACAAAAACTGCTGAGGAATTGGTCACACCGAAAGCCATCACAAAAAACTCATAGTGTTCATATAGGCATATAAAGGCTATCTTCATTACATCCTCATCCCATACCCAAAGATGATGATAGCCTGATTTGAGGTCAATCTTCAAGAACCACCTTGATCCTTTCATCTGGTCGAAGAGGTAATCAATCCTCGGCACTAGATACTTGTTTTTCATAGTCACCTGGTTCAGGTTCTATAATTCTATGCATATACTCAAGCTCCCATCTACCTTTGTGGAAAATAACACTGGGGCTGCCCATGGTGAAACGCTAGGCCTCATAAAGACCTTCTCTAGAAAGTCCTCCAACTGTACCCTCAATTCAAAAAGATCCTCGGGAGCCATCCGATATTCCAGTGTGGATATTGGTGCCATCCCAGGGTACAGGTCGATGCTGAAGTCTACCTCCTTATGAGGAGGTAATCTCAGAACATTGTCATGAAATACATCCACATAATCATCCACCACAACAGGAAAGCTTAGACTCATATAATCCACCGCACCGAGGGTGAAGCTAGCCAATTTGTGAGTGATCAGATGCAACCTTCTCTAAGAAAGTCCATCCTGTTTTGCAAAAGTTCCCATCTCGCCGGTGAAGGAAAACCTGGTCCCATCCTCACGGACACACTGCACTTTGCGCCTAATACATTCGATCTGATCATGGACTATATATAACCATTCCATACCCAATATGACGTTCTAAGGCATGGATGCCGCTACTAGGAGATCCCAGCTGAATCTATTTCCTCTTAGAGTAAGCTCACACTACCAGATCCAGTGTGTAATCATAAAATCCCCTCCTGTAGAAGTCTCTAACAGTATGGATCGAGCCAACAACTCCACAAAAATCTCTGAGACTTGAACAAGGTCCATGAAAAAGAAAGAGTGACTCACACCTATGTCTATAAGAACTGTAGCTAAGGTGGAGAAGACACATATCATACCTCTAATCATATTCGGAGCACCGTGGTCGTAGGAATGCATTTCCTAAAGCTGAGATCACCCATGTCTACTTGCTCCTTGAGGTTATGGTGGACCACATAGGGGTGGTGGAGGTAGTACCTAGAACCTTCGCCCACCGCCTACTGCTCAGCCTCCTCCCCTACCACTTATGCCACCCAATAGACCTCTTCACTTGAACCTCTAATTCTGTCTTGGTGGTACCTCGACCGTATACTGATTGTCTGTGCGGTGGGTTGGGCAGTCACGAGCCATGTTTCCCTGCCCACCACACGTGAAGCACAACTTGGTTCCCTACTGACTCCCTCTGATATTGGATCCCTGCACTACCGACCCCGATTCTTGGGGTTACCCCTTAAAAGATATGACCTTTTTAGGCCCCCACGTCTACTGCCTGCTACTCACTACTGAAGACTCTGCCACCCGATGCCTGATGGTGGCTTCAGCTGTTGGTACCTGCTCTGCTAGGAATCTCTCTACAAGAAGGGCTTTCTCTAGCACCCCAACCTGAGTGGGGATGCTGAGAGACACCATGGATGCACTGATCTGCCATCTGAGTCCCTTATCAAAGGTTTGGTCCCTAAAGAAAGGGTCCTACACCATGTCTGTGGTGTAGAGAGAGAGGTATGTAAACCTTGAAGAGTACTCATCCACTGACATGCTTCCCTACTGTAGGTGAATCATCTCCTGTATGCGCACTGAGTTCAAGGTCACGAGGAAGAACTCCTCCTGGAAAAGCCGCTCAAAGTAATACCAAGTGAGGGTCTCCTCATCATGAGTTTGAATCATCAGGCTCCACCATCTCCCTATAGAACCCTGAATAAGGCTCGTGACTAAAATCTCAATCTAGTCGAGTGGCATCCTCACTAAGTGGAAGACCCATGTTACTGCCTCTAGCTATTCCTCAGTTTCCTAAGGATTTGTCTCTCCCCTAAACATGGGAGGTCTCTATCTCTTGAAATCCTGCAAGGTGATGAGCCTATGTGCATCCTCTACTAGTAATGCCAATATTAACTACTAATCATAGGGTGGTGGTAATGCTAGTGAACCACCAAGATGGGACATCTCTAGAATGGGTCCCTGAAACGATGCCTCATTGCTAGGGGGTTGTCCTCACGATCACACATCGAAACCCTAG
This sequence comes from Viscum album, assembly GCA_963277665.1. Lineage (NCBI taxonomy): Eukaryota > Viridiplantae > Streptophyta > Magnoliopsida > Santalales > Viscaceae > Viscum > Viscum album. The sequence goes on from OY728156.1 coordinate 1,133,318,185, forward strand.
CTAGCTGTCTGCATAGAGGCATCCTAAAATAGATCAAGATATACCATGGTCAATAGATCATAACCGGTGAGATGACTCTTATTCAAGAAGAACATAAAGAAACACTCAATACCTATATGTTTCATGCAATAAGTGTTTTTATGTATAGAGATAAAAATAAGAATTCAAGGACCTAGTGTATGGATACGTCAGCCACCACACCAACATTGGAATCCCCGAATATGAAAGTTGAACTCAAAAAATTTAACACTGTTTCCCAAAAACAAAACAATAGAATCCCGGTATTTGAGGTAGATCCAACCACCTTTGATACCACTTTGTCATGAACCATCCCCTGGGGCATGTGCTTTGACATCCCCCAAGCTCACCTCCCGACGACCAGGGGTTGGCGACTAGCGCTGAAGGAATCAACCTGCAAGTGGGAGGAAATTGCCTGAGTACCTGTACACACACACATACAACAAAATCCTAAGAAAACTAGAAAGGATAACATGCATTCCACTAAACAACCACTGAGTAAAAGTACAAATTCTAGGACAAATGGGTTAGAATACAAACCCAACAAAAGTTGAACTGAAAATAGGAAAGTACAAGGAAACTCTGAAAGTCATCCGCTAAAACCCCACCTGCTGGGTAAGTGTAGAGTAGCTACTAGAAGCCATAAAAGTATGCCCTCCCTACCTGGTCTCACTGGGTACCACTGAGTCCTAGGCCACCAAGTCCTCCTTCAAGGTGGTGGTCATCTACACCAGACACAACACGTGTGGGTGAAGCCTGTGCAAGGGTGAGTAAAAAAATACTCATTAAGGATCCCAAAACACAAAGGAAAGACCAAAAATTAATCCACAGAGTAAACCACAAAACATGATCATGAAGTAAGAAAAATCACACCAGGTATAATATAGAGTAAGAAATTAATACCTTCAGTCATATCATTGAAAACCATGGGCTATTGGAGAACTCCTCAATGAGTACAATTAGACTATCAGGTCACACAAAGCCACTTCCCACTAACCTTGGACTACTGTGGTACTCATCCCTGATGAGTACTATGGGAATGATGGGTCACATAGAGCCTCTCCCCACCATGGGAATGACGGGTCACAAAGAGCTGGTTCCCACCTAAGCCATACTGAGGTACTCCTCCTGTCGAGTACCATGGGTCTTCCAAGTCACATAGTGCCACTCCCCACCATGGCCCTACCGGTTCACAAAGAGCCACTTCCCATAGGTCCATCGTAGCTGATCCACAAAGAGTCGCTTTTCAGCTATCTTCAGGTATCAATAAACTACAGGGTTTCTGTACGTAGTGCGCTTGATTTTGGGAGAATCGTTACTCAAGAAATTCATCATATTTCAACTTTTATGAAAGCCTCCATAGAGTATTATGAAAGATCCACCTCATCACGAGGGTTTCAACGCTGCAAACGACTTTTCAATAAGATGCCGATTTGAAAGATATTGTTGTTTTTTCAAAAAGGGTCCGGTTGGGTATGGGTCTGGTCCGACCCAGTTAGAATGACCCAACCCATACCGGGGTCCACCGACCCAACCCAGGTCTGCCAACCCAACCCAGCTCTGTCCCGGCCTGGGTTCGGCCCTCCATAGGCGGACCGACTCTTACCTGGTCGGAATATGGCTGGAAGTCGCATCCGCCCCTACCCCATGGGTCATCTGCATGGCCACCTCCTCCGCTGCAATTGGTTGACCATAGCCTTGATGTGTGTGATGCGGCATGGTGCTGCGTCCGTGGTTCACCGATGCGGTCGGGTGGCTACATCCTCCTACTGCTAGCCATCAACATAGAGGATGGAGGCTCCTGTCGCACCACCGCAGCCCGAGCCGACTGTGATGCTTCTTCTGGCGCACCGTCGTGGCACGCTACCACTCACCCGCTGCACCCATCGCCGACACCAGTGCACCATTGAGTTCTTCTATGGAGCACTGGGTCTACTCTAGTGGTCCGTTTTTCGCGTCACTTGCGCCTACGACCTCTGGGGGATTCTATATTCCCTACGATGGCCTCAAATCCTCCTTTTTGTCACTTCGAAGATGCGATCATAAAGAACACACAAAACACACAAGGTGAAGGGGCTCGATCCTTGTTTGTGTTGGCCCACACCCTCCACATTAGAGGTTCAGAAACAAGGGGGAGGTATGGGGTTTGAGGTTCAAGATTCCAATAATAATAATCATTCCCAATTCAAAACCCCAAAAGAATCACCCTCCCACATTAATGAGTGATCCACAAATCAAACTGTTCATTGGTGGATACACGTTCGTCGTTTTAGAATAAAAAACGAGAAAAGATAAAACCAAAACAAACCCCTACCTCAATGGAGTTTTTTGTTGAAGCGATCCGTTCATGAGGATTCAAGTTCCGTTCGAATCTGTCAACATTAATCATTCTCTGGTCCCATTCTTCGAGGTGCATTGAATTAACTAGTGATCCATCGACGTTATTTATTCTTCATTAGAGAGAATTAACACCATAGGTTTGTCATAGGAATTCCACTAAGCAATCATCCTTTCTCTAATGTGTTTACCCATTAAAAGAAAATACGTCACATCATATCTGTTACACTGTGTCATCACATCGTTACAATATTTCATTTATGAAACAATGTATCTATTATGCTTCATTTAATGCGTCATTACATTGCCTTTTTAAGAGACATTAAAGAGATTCATTTAATGCGACTCTTTTTCACTTTGTCACCGCACTGCAGCACTTTCGTGCTACCTCTAAATAGTTGGGAAAAACAAATAAAATAACTTTTTAAGTTATTTTTTTGAAAATTCTGAAAATTAACTTTTCCGATTGACCCTTACCGGTCGAAGTTAGGTCTATTCTAGGTGAATCTGGCCATTCTGAGTTCAATGATGTCCTCATATTTTTGATCTTAGAACCAATTTAAAATTTATAAAACCCAGTCACATGTTTATTAAAAAGAACTAAATAAAATATCAAAATTCTATTCTGGGCTCACCGGGCCTCAGAATCAGATTCTGTCAAAGCGGCTAGTCTCAAAATAATTCCATATAATTAAAAAAAAATTACTTGGAATTTCCGGGACATTATAATATTTCATTCACCAAATCATGTAAAAAACTTATCTAGGTAAAAAATAGTTTGAGATATCAATGAAGTGGTACAAAAATCTATGATAACTTAATGTGACAACAAAATATACATTTAATCAATGAAGAATCTAGTTCAACATTCATACACGAAGCACACCAATATCCAATATCCTTTCATAAAAGAAAAGGTAGATAATAATATCACAAACCTAGAATTTACTGTAACTCAAGATCAGGTGGAAGATATCTCAACTAATCCATTGGTAGATCATGTGTTTGAGAGGCATATGTTTAACGTTAGAGTTTAACCAATATCCTCAAACTAACGAGTTTTAAATTACCCCTCTCCCCATTGAACTGAATATTATATATTGGTTATTATTTTTTTGTAGGTCACATTTGTTATTAATGATTTGGTGAAAGAGGGAGATATTATCCATGGGGAAACTGGAAGCCACATAGAGGTTTGATATATTTTATAGAATTTTTTTTTGTTTTTTAATTATTTTTATTCTTTCCTATATTTTTCCTCGAATCATGTAGGCTTAGAGAAATATTTTAATTATATTTGAATAAATTTATAGATGTGATGAATTTGATATAATAATATATTATTTAATTTTAACAAAGTAAACCCTTTGAATTTTACATTCAAAGAGGAAGATAATGAACGGAGGCCCGAAGAGTCTAGTTAAAGGAAGATAAAGAAAAATATATCATGTAGGGGGAGACTCCACATATCAAAGACGTGGTTAGTGTATACTATCTGAATATTATGATGTTGATGGTTGATAAAATGGTTGAAAGAAAAATCCAAAGGGAAATATTGTTTCAACCATAGAATTATTAGTTTGTATTTATTGTAAAGGTGTTTGATTGGATTGGAAAAATCATGAATTAATTTAAATAATATTGAAGTAGAAATGAGAAAGATGTGTTTCATTCTTGAAGAATTAGGCAAAAAAACACAATTCAAGTTAGAGGACCACACCTTAATTGATGATACTAGCATGAAAAATTAAAAAGTTATGATATTTTTCTAAGGATGTTTTCATTTTTTATAAGATTTATTTACTTTTCCATACTTAGAGTTTCAAGTTTCACCATGCCATAAAACCACTGACCAAGTTATAGTGGTGAATAGAGTTTAAAAAAAATTCATGCTCTAAACCCATTTCCACCCAAGTATCCATCCACCGTTGGGTAAGATAAATAAGCTCAAAGGTAGCCCCGAACAAGGTGGTATAGAAGAAGTAAAGCGTCTTGTGTTTTCTAACGCCTGGCTGAAGACAAAACCATAACATTGGGGGGCACCATGGAGAATATTTCATATGATTTGTGGAACCAACTTGGGGAAAATTGTATGAGGTGGAACCATGATGAGGAAATGGTGGAGTATATCATATTTTTATTAATAATGAAGCATTCTACGAAGTGAAAGTTCAAGTGGGTTTCAACAGATTTAAGCCATGCCGCAGAACAAATAGCCATTTCGCTAAAAATGTTGAGATGGATTTCAGTGTCACTAGAGTTTTTGGGGTACCCACGTCATGAAGATAATGCTACATCATAACTAGATTAAGGATAAAAGGGAAGTGATAATGACCACACCACAACATTTCACCTATAACATGAAGGGTGTGAATTTGGAAGTGTATTTTTTTATGTTATGAGTTTACATAACTCCATACCATGGAGTAGTATACCATACCACATACAAGATGAATATAAATACTTCCACACCATAGAAGGAGATTACACTATGAAGGGTCTATTTTTTGGCAGAATGAAAACTAGATTTTTTATCTAGCCAACAGTTCTCTACACTGTGATGGCTTTCTACACATTGCATCGTAAATGGAAGTTAAAATTTTATAACTTGAAACATAATTTCACAAATTTGTATATTTCTCCATGATATATGGTTTCTTTAGAATTAAAATAGGAATAAAAATTTGGAAATATCTTGGAGGTTTGGTGGTTATTTAAATATATATAACTACCAAATATAAATTAAAGGGTAGAGATCTGATGAAGAATGATCAAAAGAATATAATTAAGTCTAAGGAATTTTTATGTTAATTGTTATTTGAATTTTAATTTTGAAATTAAAACATTATATGAATATAGATAAAGTTTCTATAACAAAGAAGATTATCACACATACTAAAATATTAGGGGAACACCTTAAAGATCTAGAATCAAAGGTACAAAATGGAGATTATATTGGATATCCAAAATTGTTTGAAAAATGTGATTAGTTTATAGTTACATAAAATATTTGGTGTATAAGATAAATTTATTTTTCATTTCAGAGGAAATACAATGTTATAGAATTTAAATTCATGGATAATACCCACTATAGTTTGGTGTTTCAACTTTAGGTTTTATCTTGTCACCAGTATTAAAAAGAGATTTTACATCAGAGGTTTAACATTGGTTTTTAAATAACTGATGTTAAAAAGTTTTCTATTCCCCTTATTTATGTATCTAATATGAAAAAAATTCTAGGTTTTATTTTCACATTGGTTGCATGTTAACTAATAAGGAAAACTAAAATTTAAATGTTTCTTATTTGAAAAAAGATGTTAAAAAATCATTTTTCATCTCAGTTAACTTATAACCAATGTTAAAGATAAAATTTTGCATCATGTTAGTGCGGTGTTCCATTTTTTTATATTGTGCCATTGAAATTTTAAATTTCCACCTAAAATTTATGATGTTTCTGTTTTATTTTATAGTTTCACTTATATGTTTTGATTCTCCACACATATTCATTTTAGATAAATTTTTTCAATCTTTATCACTGTTCCACCAATTCAAATCTTTCCATATTCATCATCATTCAACTGATTCTTCTTTCAGAAATATCATCATGGTATTTAAAATTATTATTCTATGATTTACTTTTTTATGATTCATTTTATCAATTGAAACAACGTTAAATTATTATTTTTAGAATGAATAATCCTACTTCAAACCATATGGAAATTAAAAATCTTACATTGGATTCTAAAACACCTTCAAAGCCACAACTTTGGATCCCTCATGAGTTATTTACTCTGAAGAAAATTATATCAATGAAGACTACAAAATATTAGATATTAAGTTAAATATTTAAGTTTGTTTTTATAGATTTAATTGGGTTTATATAGTGTTTTATCTTTTATAAATCTTTTACTTTCATTATAAGGAGTCACCATTGTTGAATTATTTAATAAAAAATCAATATTTTTTTATGTCGGTTAAATAATAACCGATGTAAAAATTCATATTCAATGTCGGGTTTTTAATAACCAAAGATGAATGTCACTTTTTACGTTGGTTATACAAAAACTGATGTAAAAGGAATTAAAAATAATATTTTTAATATCGGTTATAATAACCGATGTTAAAAAACATATTTTTTATATCAGTAAGAATAACATCACACTAAAAACTAACTTTAAAAACATAGAAAAACCAGCGTAAAAAACCTATTTTTGTAATATCAACCTGCATGTTGATTTTATATTTTTATCCCTATTTAAAATAGTGAGTGGGAGAGGGAAAGTGTCCATTAGCATTAGTTGAGAAACTATTTATTACCAAAGTTTTTAATAACATACTAGTGAAGTAATGGTTAATAAGATATATCAACACATCATTTATATGTGGTCCTTATAGTGTAATTTTATAAGAAAACCAAGTAAAATACATGTTTTTATGATCTTTTTTATGGGGAAATGCTAGCTGATAAATAATGAAAGGTGGGGAGGTAGGAGATTAATGATTCAAATGATAGGGAGGGGAAGTTCTACTGGGTTGGGCCTATAGGTCATGTAATGGGCATAATATGCCTCTGGGACTTCGGGTCATGTACTGGCCTTCAGGTTTTGTCGGGCCTTGTTCCTTGGGCCTACGAGTCATGTTATGATTACCTTTAAACCCTTAAAAGGGGTATTATCCATAATAAAATAAAAATAAGGCCTTCGGGACATTTGGGCTAAGATCTAATTTGGATTAAAGAGATGAAGAAATTTTTAAGTCACCCTAATTCACCCACATTTTAAGGTGTTCAGTAGTACCACTAGGGTATAAAACAATATTAATATATGATAGGGTATTACATTAAAATTCACATGATAATCAATCAATTTTGGAGGCATTAAATGAAATAATTCTGACCACTAGAAAAACCACAAAATAGTCGTATCTATATCTATATTAATTGTAAAACTCCTCCCCGCCATGTGTCCGCCCTCCAATATTTTCCCACCATCCCACCATTTACTTTTTTATTCAAATTTTTTTTATTATCTTTTTATTTGGTTTTACCATATCATTTCTTCTTAAAATACCAAAAATATCCCTCTTCATTGTCTTAAACTAGTAAGCATTTCCCCCCAAACCATTTCTTTATCTATCTTTGAATTCACATCAAATATGTTTCATCTTCATTGATACCTCCAAATTAATTTCATCCATTTCTTCATGACTTAAAATTTCCTCTCCCATTAATAACTAACTTTGAATCCATATCATCCCTTTGTTTCATCCCTATCTTCAAATACGTTTTCATCTTGGAATACATTTTCATGAATGAATTTGTTTTATCTATATTCATCCCATATTGGAGTTTTAATTTATACCAACCTACATCTATCTCAAATTCATTCCATTTCATGAATAATCCCTTTATCTATATTCAATATTATTTTATTCGATATCATGTTTTAAGTTATCAATGTTTGTATCAATGATTTTTTTATTTGGTGAAACCTAAGAAGATATCCCTACTTAATGTTATCCTTTTGTTTCTAGTATGATTTATTTTAAAAATATATCTATGTTATTTATATATAAATACCACATGTGATTAAAAACTATTTGATAAAACCCTATTTATATTATTGTTGTGTGAAAAAAATTCCACAAAATATCCTTTTTAAGAAACTAACTTAGAAAAATCCTAAACAGTTTCCCCCAAGTTAGGTCTTCTTTCACCCTATTTTTTATTATAAGTGTTATATTCTTAAGAAAAATTCTTATTTCATAACTCTTTAGAACACTATATTTATTTAAAATTATTATGACTAATTTAATTTTTATTATAGATATAATTTTTATGAATAAAAATCCATTCAACTACAATTTTTATGACTATTAAATTTTTTACCCTCTTTGGATTCTTTATATGAATTTTTTATGACTGCCTCAATTTTTAGGTATTAATATGTTTTAGGGATGCTACTATTTCTCTCATATAAGTTCCATAGTCTATCAACCTCTATATTAATGGAAATTATATTGGTTTTCCTTAACTCTCTATCTTCTATGAGGCTCGATTCACCTTTTTTTTCATACACTTTTCAAATCCATCAAATGATGCAAGTGATAAATTTAAGTTTGATTATATTGGAATGTTTTTATTGATCCATGGTTATGATTTTTAAATAAATAGAGTACATAAATATTTATATCAATTTTTGGTTCCTAAAATTATTTAAGAAAGAAAGGGAAGGGATACATGTATTGATTCTTTGTCCCTCTGACTGAATGGCCCGAAGGCCTCAATTTTTATTTATTTTGGATAAGACCCCTTTTAAGGATAAAGGGGGAAAACTCACATGGCTTCAAAGAAATAAATATATTGAATGACTCAGTCCCAAGAAAAAAATATAGAAATGCCCCTCCCAGAATAAATATCATTATGGAAAGCCTCCATCAATGCAGGACTACTCAGCTAGCGTCCTGTGAAAAAAATTAATGGGCCTAGTACCGATGGCTAGGCCATACCCTCTCAATCTTACGAATTTGAAAAGTCATGCATAGTGAAAACTACATGCTCTGAATCCACATATGGAGAATTTTCTATAGAAATTATGGACCAAACCATCATCCCAAAAACCAAACCATCAAATTCAACAAAGAAAAATCCTTCTCAACTGTTTTAGACCCCATCCATTTGATGCACAATCATCGTGAGGTATGCCACTAACTAGCTATATCCCACAATTACAGTAGGAATTCCATTCCAGTATGAAATCCTTCCATTCCATTGTCAATCTGGCTCACCCCAAAAATCAAAAACTCATAACTGTCCTCACTCTAAACAAAACCAGAGGACCATAGAACCTCTAGCGCCAAGCTGCAGGTCCACCACCTGTAACTCTTAATTTCAGCATCAAACATCAGAAAAAGCAAAAAAAAATCTATTTGCATAGTCTAGAAATCAAATCCAACAACAACTAGAATGATGAAATACATGAGAAAATATAAACACCGGAACACCACACCTAAAAACCCTCCACTTCCTTGACTTTCCACTGCCATGAACCATATCTCCAGAAACAAAAGAGAAACAAAAAAATAGGTGAAAAGAACCCCTTTGCGAATCCATCACATCAACCCACTTTCCGCAAGATCAAAATTCATCACTGATGAACTGCAAAATCAAATCCAGGTGTCACAAAGACCATCAGAATCCAAGAAAACCTCACCACAAGTCAGATCTGAAAATCCCATTGCTGCCATCAGACCCTCACGTGAAGACCAAAGCAAACCACCTCCCGCACTCCCATCTGACTGAAAAGGATGCCGCAACCCTCCGACCACCAAGGTTGGGTCTCGACCACTGGATCTGCACCGCACCACCAAATGAAACCCTAACTAGTAAGGAGGAAGGGTGAGGATAGGTCGACAAATGATGAGCTTTTCTAAGATGGCCGAGCCCATGAGGTCGTTGACACTGCCGTTGGACAGAGAGTCACACACCACCAAATTTCTGAGGAGGAGCGCATAAAGGGGAAGTTGAGCCAACCCGAGGAGGAGAAGACTAGCAGTGATAGGGGGAAACCTCACAGAACGGTTCCCCTTACGAGCTCATCCAGGAAAAACCTACCTCCTCCTCTTCATCCCTATGATTGTTAATGAAAGCAAGTATAAACAATAAATGAGCCTAAAGATTGGTGACATTGGCATGGATATTGGAACGTCTGCAATGCCTAGAAGGTGTCTATTTTTATATTTCCTTATCACTTCTATGTAAAATTAAGATTGGGTTGAGTTATTCTTATATTTTTTTTACTTTGTATCAACTATTAAACCATTAAAATATTCCATTATAATTATTCAATTTTAATTATTATTCTTATCATATATATTATACTTTGTAAGTATTTTTTTTAAATTTTCAAATTTATTTATATTATTTAATTATTATTTTTTGATTTTTTTGGATTTAATTATTTGTTAAAATGTAATTGTTCGGATTTAATTTTTTCCTTATTTTATATATTATACATTTAATACATTAATTATTTGTATTTCACTAATTTTTTAGATTTAGTTATGCAAAGAAATATTAGTTGAAATTGTATTATTTAATTATTTTTACTATTTATTTAGATATAATTTTTATTTTTTATATATAATTGTATTATATTTTAGGATCAATTAAAGTGATTATTGAGAGTAGAAGTACAACATAAAATATGGTAATTATAACATATTATTATTTTGATTTTAATTTTGAAGGAAACGTTCCTTAAAGATTTTATATGTATGTGATATATATAAGAATATATGACATGTTGTATTTTATGATTGGGGTGTGTCGTATGGATTGACTATGACACTGCCTTTAATACATTTTTCAATCATGATGTACGATTGGATACAATTGTTAAAGTTTATTTAATCCTTAACCTTCATTAATTCTTGTTTATATCATAGTCTACATTTGAGGGTATTACATAAGGGCATGAAATTTGATTTCATTCTACTTCCTTACCATTAATTGTACACTAAAATTCATTTGGAAAGGCTACAACACTCATTTGGTGGTCAAAAACTTCAATAGTAAACATTCATTCTCATGTTGGTCATCATAGAAGGCATGTCACAAGAGTTATAACACTAGAGGTGTAACATCATTCATGTATAAAATTCATGATTAAAATGAATAATTTACTCATGTTTTATAAATCATGAATAAATATGAAATAAGCAAAGGATCATCCTTGGGGTTTTATATACCACCCCCATGAAATGAAAAGGTTAGTGTGTATGTGCGCATGATATTCAACCAAAACTCATTAACCCCGATTATATCCTATTATACCTTCTTCACACCTACATGCTATAGGGGTTAGAAGAATCTCATCTATTCAATGGATGATTTAGGTGCAACTTGTGGATACCTCTAGAGGTGGGGCATCCTTTAACTATCACTATATAAATCATTATTAAAACCATTTGAAGATGTTTGAAGGTAATGGTGTTGTGTTGTGGATCTTCAGTGTGAGGTACACAAGGTTTTATAGTGATATTAATTTTAATTATATGTATTTTTCATTATTCTAAGCATGGATATCTTGAGATTGAGATTTTAATAGATTTTGTTGCATCTAACAAGTGCGGTTAGAACCCCTAATAAATCCCATCAGTGGTATCAGATCATCCCATACATTAAGATCAATGAAAACATGTGGGACATAATGTTTTTATATACTATATTCCTTATCATATATAATGTTGTAAAATATTATAGGATTTTTTTACTTTGGATTAATATACCCGAATGGCCTGAAGGCCTTCATTTTTTATTGATTTTTGATAACCCCCCTTTCAAGGGTTGAGGGGGAACCTTTACAAGGACCATAGGCTTAGATATTACATGGAATGTAGGCTTAAGAGACATTACATGACCTGAAGGTCTTATTAAATTCAACCAAACTATAACTACAAGGAACTGCCCCTCCCCATCATCTGCATCATGATGGTAGCTATCCACCTTCGCATGACAATCTGGCTAAGCTTCCCATGAAAGCACATGTTGGTCTTGATGGCGTAGACATACCCTCTCATTCTTTCAAATCCATTAGTTCTGATCTAGTGAGTGCACCTTCTCTGAATCCTCCTCTGGGGCTGCTTTTTTTTGTAGAGTCTATATAGGGCAACTACACTGATCATGTGGCCTGAAGGGCTTGAGGTGGACCGAAGGCCCTGAGGTGGCCTGAAAGCCTTACTGACCTGAAGGCCAGAGTGGCCCAAAGGCCTTAAGGAATGTAAGCCCAAAATGGTGGCCCTAGGTGAATAGTTCCGGCTACTACAGTACCAAAAAATACCTAATATAGTAACTACTACAGTACCAAAAAATACCTTCTATAGTAACTACTACAGTACCTGCTACAGTACCACTACAATACCTGGAATTATGCCTCCGCCTGGTTTTGAACCCGGGTCTCTTGGATGCACTTAGAGGGACCTCGCCAACTGGGATAAGGCTCATGTGCACTATGGATTAATATAAGATATGCGATATCATAAACTATGATATAGTAGTACCTTAAAATATGAGATATAGTTGGTGTCAACATAGTTTAAATCCATAGTTTTTCTATTAGTGGTAGTGTATAACACCTCTTATTTTATCTTACAATTTCCCTATATCGAGTTACCAAAATAGAGTATCATATTGTAAAAATGACATGGTTCATGACTTTAAATACAATATACTAGCACCAAGGGGTTATATTATAGTTGTAAATTATCTATCATAAATTTCAATAGAAAATGCGTCATACCATATATTATGATGTAATATATCTCATAAAATAATATCGAGTAGTTTTTTTTTATATTTCTTAAAATTCAATTATGAATTGGATATAATTATTTATAAATAATGATAAAAAGATATTTAAGGGATATTTTTATAATTTATAAATATTTTTTAAATTAATTATTTATAAATAGTTTATAATTATTTAAAAAATATTTATAAAACATTTTTTTACTAAATATTCATTAATATTAAATGTTAATATTAAAAATATCTTTTATAAAATTATATGGAGCGACTAAGTGGCTTGTGAATTAAAAAAAGTGATTATTTAGTAATCATAAGGGTAATTTATAAAGAGATTATAAATTAAAAAATAGGGATAAAATATAAAGTGTTTATATTTTAATTATTAATAATTAATTTGAATTGTTCAAATTAAATGGTGGCCTTATATGGGATATTATTTAAACTGCATCAAACCAGTTTTGAAGATTGATTTAATCAAGGATTAAATAATATTAAGTATATGATATAGAGATTATGTAAATAGTTTACATAATAGAGATTAGATTATAAAATGTTTATAATTCATAAAATATCATATATTTAAAGTAAAATTTTATATAATAAATAATATGAAGTGTTCAAATTATGAAATGAATATACAATTTTTATATTCAAAATTATTGAATGATCTTAATTAATAAAGATAAAATCATAAAGCCTTTATAATTAACCATTTTTATGAATTGTACATAAATGGTTATCTCATTTTTAAGTATTTGAAATATTTATTTATTTAAAGATCATTACCTGTTTTATTAATAGTTATAAATTATTTATATTATGAATATTTTTATGATTTAGTTTAAATTATTTAAACTACTTCATAGTTATCATACAATAATTTATGAGTTACATGCTATAAACAGTTACATAAGATTTAATTTTCATCTATCATGGCTTAAATTTTTAATTAAAGTTATTAACTTGAATTTAGTTGTTGAATATAATTTATATATATATATATTATGTTTTGTAATTATGATGAATTGGATTCTCTCTTGAGTAAATTATCCCTAGATAGAGGGAATTTTGGATGGACTTCCCATTATCCTAGAATCTTATGCCTTGTTCTAGAAAGGTGGGGTTGGCTATCTATGGATCTAAGATAACTCATTGGTTATTATAATTTTCATATATCTCTAAAACTTTACATGAAGAGTTCATATAACTTATGCATGAGATGAATTTATATATGTGTAAATATGTTTTGCTTCTATTTTTGGGCGAGTAACACAGATTTTGGATTGTATAAAGAGTTACAAATTAATATGATTTGAATATATTATTTTAGTATATGGAATATGATTCCAAAACTAAATTTTTATAAGAAATAATATATAAAAGGAATAACATGAGATAATATAGTGATAATAAACCCCCTTCAAAATACCAAGTATAAAATTCCTTCCAAATTGGCACTTTTAAGACCTCAATCATCCAATTGAGTAAGTTATTCCATAGTTTTATACCCCTATATTATCTTTTTTATGGTAAGAAAGTAATAGGTTATCCTAACTTGTATAACTAGTTAGGTTATTCCATAGATGGGTTCCCCTAGATTGTCTTCTGTAAACCCATTGTGGGTGTTTGTTTTTGGTTAAACTTAACTGGGAAACCCTAACAAGAGGAATAGAATTGGGTTTATTCATATAATTTGTCACGAACCAACCCGGGTCGACCCTGAACCGGTCACCCGAGCCGGTCCGCGACATGGCCCGAGAGGCGTTCCCAATCCTCCCGGGCTGGCGACAAGCGCCAGGGCATCATTAGAGATTGTGGGAGCGATTTCGCCCAATATAAATAAATAAGACAGCGAAAATAATACAGAGCAGCGCAGAAAATATAAACCAGATAAAGTGACTAAACAGGAACAAACAAGAAACAAACTAACCAAACACGACGTGCGAACAAACTCCGTGCGACCTCGCGGGTCGCTCTCCAACTCAACGATCAAGCATCGCCCTAGGCGAGCGCACTCAAACTATAGCCTGCACAAACACTAAAAACAGAAAACAACTATAGGCGTGAGTATTAAAACTCAGTAGGCTAGCCCGATATCTATTCCCAATGCACTACCTTTAAAATAAAAGAAACATCATTTCAAGTTTGAACTACAATCTATAAAAGCATGTTTTTAATAATATTCTACTTAAAAACAAAGTACGAACCATTGCCCTTAGCCATTTTCCAAATTCGTGTTCATTTCATTATTGCCAATGACATTTCAGGAAAAGGGGAAAGTGATGTTTAAATTTTCAAATTTGTAAAAAAAAGGGATTAAACACTTCCATTTGAAAACAATTTTTAGAAACCCATTAAAAAGCAATTTATCAGTTTCCAAGGAAAACAATATGCCAGAATGCACAAAGTAAAACATACAGCAAGGGCAATGTAAGTATACATGTGAGCATCATAATCATTACTGCAAGCTACAAAGCTGAATAGACATGGGTGAACCTAGGAGATCGAGAATAAACCAGAAGACACCAATACATGAGAAATCATCCTTATTGACATGTCACGATGAAATCAAAACGCACAACACGCTCGACCATCCACTCACAGGCAGGTCGAGGGCAAATCCCATAGCAATAAACCCAATATATCCACCTACTATGGGCCACTGGTCAGTACCATAACCTACCAGTGCAGCAATAGTTCTTAGAATATTCTCTCAATATGCCAGATTCCCATGTCTCAAGTGTTTAAGAAAAAGGGGGTGAGCCAACCGATGCCAACCGAGCATCCAATCAGATATATCTATATATATAAAGAACAACAGGCATTCCCCGAGCCACTCCATTGGACAACATCTTGCCTTTAACTACTGAAATACCCGGGAGCCTCTAAGCGCGGCCTCCCAAACAATCAATTTCAACCAAGGCATGAGAGTCGCCCTAAGAGGGTTTTTATCGAAACATTTTTATCGCTTTCCATAAAGTGCCAAACGGGCATTTAATACAATTCACAATCACTACCAAAACCAGTTTAAAACTATTTAAAGAACCCACAAAACACTACTTCACAGGTTGCCAATATTTTTATAAACCAAACCAAACCATTTTCTTTTCCCAAATAAACTTTAAGAGCCAACCGGGCAATTTCTCAAACGAACCAAAGTATTTGTTCACACTTCAAAAGAAATCATTTCTCATTAAACCAGAACTCTATTTTATATTCCTTGAATTATGTTTAAAAGCCAAACGGGCATTCTTTCATTATTGGGTGTCCGCCCGTCAAAAGGATGTTTCATGTGTCGTGTATAAAATAAACAGCTCCTTTTGACATTAAATAACCATTTAAAAATTAACCGTCTTATATTAAAAATTAATTATCGTATATTATCTCATATTTATTACAATTAATAAAATGTTGATTTTGAACAATTAGGGTGCGCAAACAGCATGAAATAATATAACTTAAATTTTAAAAGCAGTGCAAAGGGAACCTACCTCAAAATCAAGCACGTCGACAAACAACCTCGGATCCAAGGCGCGATGACACGACGTGTGTCCGAAACTACGTGACCAAGTCTAATACTCTGCATAAACAAAACCAAGGACTCAGACACATCCAAAACTCACCAGAGCATTCGAAACCAAGCGGCGGGAATAAATGCTCACCTTGAAACTAAAGCGCGGCGACGACGGAACCTCGGAGACAAAGCGCGGCGATGGCGCGCACTCAGAAACGCCCTGCGCCGGTCCTAAAAGTCCTAAGCCAACAAATAAAAATCCACCATCAACAAGAGTACGATGATAATAATGAAAATAAAGATAATAATAGTGTTAATATGAATAAAAGAATTATAATAATAATAATAATAATAATAATAATAATAATAATAATGTTAATAATCATAATAATAATAATAATAACAATAATAATTAGAATATGAATAATGATAGTAATAATAATAATAATAATAATAGTAATAATAATAATAATAATATTAATAACAAGAATAGCATAATAATAATAATAATAATATGATAATAATAATAATAATAATAATAATAATAATAATAATCATAATCATAATATCATAATAATATTAACAATATTGATAATAATAATAATAATAATAAGAATAGAGTAATAATATATTAATATTTATAATAATAACTAACATGTTAATAATAATAATAAAAGAGAACAAAATGTATTATTAGATAAGTTAAAATAATAAGATAAAATGAATAAAAAGAAACAGCAAGCAACCTATGCGGGAGGCCGAACAGGGGCGCCGGAACGGGAAAGAAGAGGAAGAAAAAAGGAAGGGAAGAAGAAGGAGAGGAGAGGAAGAAGAGAGGAAGAGGAGAGGAAGAAGAGGAGAGGAAGAAGAGGAGAGGAAGGAGAAGAGAAAGGCCGAGCGGCGGGGTGCAGTTTTTTAGGTGGCCGGAGGTGGCCGGATGCACGGGACAGTGAGGGGAGGGCAGTCGAAAGCCGACCGGATGGGGGATTCCGCGCAGGACCAGGAGAGGGTTGTACCGGACAAGGGAGGCATCGGACAAAGCGATTGAAGGAAAGGAAAGGACCAGGAGGGAGAGACCGTGCCGGCGGAGGCCGTGCCGGATGAAGCGGAGCAGCGGGAGGTGGCGGGGTCGCCCGATAGACGCTGCAGGGAAGGAGGATCCACAGGGGTCGTGCGGGCTGCTGGCGGATGGGGCGCTGCTGAAGGAGACGTGGCGGCAGGGAGGCGTTGGGTGTGCTGA
Organism: Viscum album; assembly: GCA_963277665.1. Taxonomy (NCBI): domain Eukaryota; kingdom Viridiplantae; phylum Streptophyta; class Magnoliopsida; order Santalales; family Viscaceae; genus Viscum; species Viscum album. The sequence continues at coordinate 1,133,335,600 of OY728156.1, forward strand.
AACGGAAAGCAGGAGGGAGAAGTGGCGGTTGCAGCGACGGAGGAGGATAATATAAGGGGGGTGTCGCGTGAAGAGGCGGGGCAGAGCTGGGGAGCCGGACGGGGGTGCGGCAAAGCAGCACCGGAGGGACTAGTTTGCTGCAATGGGAGAGGTGGGTGCAGCGGCGCGCTGCAGGAAGGGGGCGGGGGCCGAGGCGGACAGTGGGGGAGAGGAATAGGAGGCGGCTCCCGCCGGGTAGAAAGAAAAAAAAAAATATATATAAGGGGGCCGCTAGGGTTAGAGAGGGAAAATAAAATAAAATAAAATGAAGCTTAAACAAAAAAAAAGAATGAAACATTAATTAATGATGAAAATAAGTATAATACTAATATCCATAATGACACTAATATTAACACAATGATAAAATGTTTCCCAACAATTTTAATTAGCATTAAATTTTAAGACATTCTAAATTGACATCTAACAATTTATTTTAATTCATAAAAGGTAAAAAGGTCATGCAGTTTCATGGGCGATGTCGCGCGGTGTCGCGCTCCGCCCGCGCGTCCCACGTTGTCGAACGCAAGATGTGTGTTTTTTATCAAAACTCAAAACGTTCATCCGAGACTGAACGCGGACCAGAGAAAAATAATATAAAACCAAAGGAATCATAAAATAAAATAAAAGCACGGTTCGGGGTGTGACAATTCTCCCCACCATAACGCTTTCCGCCCCCGGAAAGCCACAACACGATCTAGTCGATTGATCAACACCTAAGGATTTCTCAGAACACGATCCAACCTCTTAACCAAGGGTGTCACAACGACTACCAGCGGGACTGAACCTCATTTCCCAAAGTAAATCATCAACAGATGGAAGGCCTGAACGGGCTCCCCACTATAAGAACTCGACTAGCATTCGATAACGATTTAATAGAAAACCCAAAGAGACTCATGGTGGGTCTCCCCACCATAAAGAACCGACCAACTAACGACCAAACGGGAAACCAACTTAGACATGCACGAGACTTTACCCCAGCTAGAAAGAGCACAGCAAGGACCTTTAAACCACTTACCCACGTCCAAAAGTAATAGGAGTTGGTCTGAAAAAATTTACGCAAACCACAGCCCTTACCCCCATGGGCGGGGAGGGTGGGCCCAAGGATTGGATCACTGAAACTTGGACGGAAAACTACTCACGTACCACTACTTAGGGATGGACACATACCAAAGTCATAACCGATTCACATCGGTGGTCCACACGAGGTCACTGATCAGCAACATACATCCAAAAGGCACAATTCCCGATGTTACACGAGGGATAAGTCCATCGCGCGCTTTGCGACAAGAGGAAAACTACAACGACAGAGAAACCAGAGCAACAACACCAAAACTATCTCACCACGACGATAGAAGCACGACTTTCACCAGACTCTTTAAAATTTCCCCCAGGGGGTTCCTGACTACGCGCCGGCTTCGCTCCGAGACCTTTTGGCTGGAGCTCTGATGGATGAAGCATCTCCGGCCTCGCAGTCAAGTTCTGATAATCCCAACAAGGAACATACCTCTTTTGATCTGAAAGATTGAAGGACAAGATTTTTAAAATTAAAACACACCAGCATTGAAAGACGAGGTTCGTCAAAAGACCCATGAAGTTCTCATACATTTCAAACCCAAAACAACACCCATACATAGGCCACGATAATAGATCACTTACACTGAAAGGAAACTAACACTAGAAACTTTGAACAAAAACCCAACAACACACTACTTCTGAGAACTTCCTCTGCGACGTTTCCTTGCAATACCCCGACAAAATCGTCGCAGGTGACCCAGACGTCCACACGCCTGACAGGGCTTCGGAGCGTTTGGGCACGATGACTTCTTGTGACCCCGCTTGCCACACTGATAACACACAATAATCTCTCGCTCCGAAGAGGTTGATGAAAGATATCGAGGCCTCTTGATTCCACGAACTGATCCATCCACTTCCATTTGCTTACTCATCTCCTTTCCAGAACCTTCACCAGTGCTCATAGGAATCGAAGGAGGGAGAACTACCTCGAGCACTCCTGCCATCGCAGCTTCGATACGAAAAGCTTGTCTCGCCACATCAACAAAATAAGTCAGGTTAGACTCTGAAACCTTCGACTGTAAATCAGGGCGGAGACCCGCCTCGAAGCGTCGAGCCTTCACGGGGTCATTTGTGGCATACTCTGAATCATAAGGTACTAGTTCCACAAAGCGATGGAAATACTCTAACACGGATCCGTCGCCCTGCTGCAGACAACACATTTCCATCCCCTTTCTCACCCTATCTTCCTCAGAGAAATACTGACGAATGAACGAGGTCTTGAAAAACTCCCAAGTAACCTCTTGACGGGGCTTGTCCCGAGACACTGACTTCTACCACATCCACGGTGAACCTTCAAGCATGAAGGTCGCAAACTTGACCTTCAATGACTCAGGCAACTCAATGAGGCTAAAGTCCCTTTCAACCTTCCGCATCCACTCCTCTGCCACGGAAGGGTCTGCTTGACCATAGAAGAGAGGTGGATCGAGCTTCCGAAACTCAAGCATAAAATCCTTAGGTTGATCAACCGCACTACGATCACCCATCGAAGCTTCAAAGGGATAACCGCTGGACAAGGAAAGGTCAGAAACCCAGTCAAGGCCAACTCAACGAATGAAGAAAAACCTCAAAATCAAACACTGCATAGGTGACAAGCTCAAAAATCCGAGAAAAGACGTCATCATAACATCAAAATTTTCTCTTTGAAAACATCTTTAATTTAGAACATGCTTAATGGGTTAAACCTCTGCCATTGGTATTCTTTAGAGCCTCACTCACATGCATGTATCCGTACCACCCAGGGTATCCAACCACCATACCAGAAATCCATCCACATTTCCAACATACCACAATGCATGTGAGCACTCATCAGAACACCAAGGTCAAAACAAAGCAACTTCATTTTCCAAAAACAATTCATTTATACCACTTCTTTTAAAACAATCTGCAAATTAAACATGTTATTTCAAACAACCCCCTTTTTTTTTCAAAACCAACTTTTTTTTTTGATTCAAACCACTTTCAGAAATCAACGAAAATCCAAAAAAAATCAAACAGGGGACTAGTGTCAGTGGGTGACTTGACCATATGGTTGGCGGCCATATGCCAAACACGCCACTGACACAGAGAGTCTTCTTGGACCATGCCCCTAGATCCACATGGCTTTCCAGACCATGCGGCTTAGGACTATTAGCCCAACTCCATTTGTCGTACCCCAATCGCAAAACATTTCCATAAAAACCCAAACAAACCAATTAAACCGGACTTCCCATGGGAACCTGAGGATCAGTACGAGCAAGAGTTCGCGACGCTCTTCTCGCACCTACCCCTCAAGTCCCGACAATCCTACTCCATCTACCTTGACATCCCAAATAACAAAGGGCGCTCTGAAAAGTGAGGTCTGCTAAGAGCAAACCTCCCTCTGATACCATTTTGTCACGAACCAACCCGGGTCGACCCTGAACCGGTCACCCGAGCCGGTCCACGACATGGCCCGAGAGGCGTTCCCAATCCTCCCGGGTTGGCGACAAGCGCCAGGGCATCATTAGAGATTGTGGGAGCGATTTCGCCCAATATAAATAAATAAGACAGCGAAAATAATACAGAGCAGCGCAGAAAATATAAACCAGATAAAGTGACTAAACAGGAACAAACAAGAAACAAACTAACCAAACACGACGTGCGAACAAACTCCGTGCGACCTCGCGGGTCGCTCTCCAACTCAACGATCAAGCGTCGCCCTAGGTGAGCGCACTCAAACTATAGCCTGCACAAACACTAAAAAAAGAAAACAAATATAGGCGTGAGTATTAAAACTCAGTAGGCTAGCCCGATATCTATTCCCAATGCACTACCTTTAAAATAAAAGAAACATCATTTCAAGTTTGAACTACAATCTATAAAAGTATGTTTTTAATAATATTCTACTTAAAAACAAAGTACGAACCATTGCCCTTAGCCATTTTCCAAATTCGTGTTCATTTCATTAGTGCCAATGACATTTCAGGAAAAGGGGAAAGTGATGTTTAAATTTTCAAATTTGTAAAAAAAAGGGATTAAACACTTCCATTTGAAAACAATTTTTAGAAACCCATTAAAAAGCAATTTATCAGTTTCCAAGGAAAACAATATGCCAGAATGCACAAAGTAAAACATACAGCAAGGGAAATGTAAGTATACATGTGAGCATCATAATCATTACTGCAAGCTACAAAGCTGAATAGACATGGGTGAACCTAGGAGATCGAGAATAAACCAGAAGACACCAATACATGAGAAATCATCCTTATTGACATGTCACGATGAAATCAAAACGCACAACACGCTCGACCATCCACTCACAGGCAGGTCGAGGGCAAATCCCATAGCAATAAACCCAATATATCCACCTACTATGGGCCACTGGTCAGTACCATAACCTACCAGTGCAGCAATCGTTCTTAGAATATTCTCTCAATATGCCAGATTCCCATGTCTCAAGTGTTTAAGAAAAAGGGGGTGAGCCAACCGATGCCAACCGAGCATCCAATCAGATATATCTATATATATAAAGAACAACATGCATTCCCCGAGCCACTCCATTGGACAACCTCTTGCCTTTAACTACTCAAATACCCGGGAGCCTCTAAGCGCGGCCTCCCAAACAATCAATTTCAACCAAGGCATGAGAGTCTCCCTAAGAGGGTTTTTATCGAAACATTTTTATCGCTTTCCATAAAGTGCCAAACGGGCATTTAATACAATTCACAATCACTACCAAAACCAGTTTAAAACTATTTAAAGAACCCACAAAACACTACTTCACAGGTTGCCAATATTTTTATAAACCAAACCAAACCATTTTCTTTTCCCAAATAAACTTTAAGAGCCAACCGGGCAATTTCTCAAACGAACCAAAGTATTTGTTCACACTTCAAAAGAAATCATTTCTCATTAAACCAGAACTCTATTTTATATTCCTTGAATTATGTTTAAAAGCCAAACGGGCATTCTTTCATTATTGGGTTTCCGCCCGTCAAAAGGATGTTTCATGTGTCGTGTATAAAATAAACGGCTCCTTTTGACATTAAAAAACCATTTAAAAATTAACCGTCTTATATTAAAAATTAATTATCGTATATTATCTCATATTTATTACAATTAATAAAATGTTGATTTTGAACAATTAGGGTGCGCAAACAGCATGAAATAATATAACTTAAATTTTAAAAGCAGTGCAAAGGGAACCTACCTCAAAATCAAGCACGTCGACAAACAACCTCGGATCCAAGGCACGATGACACGACGTGTGTCCGAAACTACGTGACCAAGTCTAATACTCTGCATAAACAAAACCAAGGACTCAGACACATCCAAAACTCACCAGAGCATTCGAAACCAAGCGGCGGGAATAAATGCTCACCTTGAAACTAAAGCGCGGCGACGACGGAACCTCGGAGACAAAGCGCGGCGATGGCGCACACTCAGAAATGCCCTGCGCCGGTCCTAAAAGTCCTAAGCCAACAAATAAAAATCCACCATCAACAAGAGTACGATGATAATAATGAAAATAAAGATAATAATAGTGTTAATATGAATAAAAGAATTATAATAATAATAATAATAATAATAATAATAATAATGTTAATAATCATAATAATAATAATAATAACAATAATAATTAGAATATGAATAATGATAGTAATAATAATAATAATAATAATAGTAATAATAATAATAATATTAATAACAAGAATAGCATAATAATAATAATAATAATATGATAATAATAATAATAATAATAATAATAATAATAATCATAATCATAATATCATAATAATATTAACAATATTGATAATAATAATAATAATAATAAGAATAGAATAATAATATATTAATATTTATAATAATAACTAACATGTTAATAATAATAATAAAAGAGAACAAAATGTATTATTAGATAAGTTAAAATAATAAGATAAAATGAATAAAAAGAAACAGCAAGCAACCTGCGCGGGAGGCCGAACAGGGGCGCCGAAACGGGAAAGAAGAGGAAGAAAAAAGGAAGGGAAGAAGAAGGAGAGGAGAGGAAGAAGAGAGGAAGAGGAGAGGAAGAAGAGGAGAGGAAGAAGAGGAGAGGAAGGAGAAGAGAAAGGCCGAGCGGCGGGGTGCAGTTTTTTAGGTGGCCGGAGGTGGCCGGATGGACGGGACAGTGAGGGGAGGGCAGTCGAAAGCCGACCGGATGGGGGATTCCGCGCAGGACCAGGAGAGGGTTGTACCGGACAAGGGAGGCATCGGACAAAGCGATTGAAGGAAAGGACATGACCAGGAGGGGGAGACCGTGCCGGCGGAGGCCGTGCCGGATGAAGCAGAGCAGCGGGAGGTGGCGGGGTCGCCCGATAGACGCTGCAGGGAAGGAGGATCCACAGGGGTCGTGCGGGCTGCTGGCGGATGGGGCGCTGCTGAAGGAGACGTGGCGGCAGGGAGGCGCTGGGTGTGCTGAAACGGAAAGCAGGAGGGAGAAGTGGCGGTTGCAGCGGCGGAGGAGGATAATATAAGGGGGGTGTCGCGTGAAGAGGCGGGGCAGAGCTGGGGAGCCGGACGGGGGTGCGGCGAAGCAGCGCCGGAGGGACTGGTTTGCTGCAATGGGAGAGGTGGGTGCAGCGGCGCGCTGCAGGAAGGGGGCAGGGCCCGAGGCGGACAGTGGGGGAGAGGAATAGGAGGCGGCTCCCGCCGGGTAGAAAGAAAAAAAAATATATATATAAGGGGGCCGCTAGGGTTAGAGAGGGAAAATAAAATAAAATAAAATGAAGCTTAAACAAAAAAAAAAGAATGAAACATTAATTAATGATGAAAATAAGTATAATACTAATATCCATAATGACACTAATATTAACACAATGATAAAATGTTTCCCAACAATTTTAATTAGCATTAAATTTTAAGACATTCTAAATTGACATCTAACAATTTATTTTAATTCATCAAAGGCAAAAAGGTCATGCAGTTGCATGGGCGATGTCGCGCTCCACCCGCGCGTCCCACGTTGTCGAACGCAAGATGTGTGTTTTTTATCAAAACTCAAAACGTTCATCCGAGACTGAACGCGGACCAGAGAAAAATAATATAAAACCAAAGGAATCATAAAATAAAATAAAAGCACGGTTCGGGGTGTGACATAATTAATTTGACAAAGAGTTATCCACTTGATTATACAAGAGTCATATATAATATTATCGGGATGATTCCTTACATAAATAACTAAGTGGTGAGATAAATTCTATAACAGAATCATTTCTTAGTGAAATATGGATCTTGGCCCACTAATAGATGTGATAAATTCAAAATATGTCATAATTTTATTGGGAGTACATTTAATAAAATTCCTTATTAAATTTTAATAGATAATTATACTCATAAGATAAAATATTTTTTTTGTAGATAATATCATCATCATCATCATACTAAACTTTGAGATCAATATTATAGGAAGGATAGGCTTACTGTAAGAAGCTTCTAAGACTGGTAATTCAAGAAAAGTTCTTAATTAAGGTAAATTGTATATGTTAGAGCAACACCTCTCTAAGTAACCAAGCGTTGAAGTCGTTAAATAGGTGAATTTAGATGCTTATGAGAATCATATAATAATTTAATCAAGGTTTTAAAGGAATTAGATGTAAAATAACCTAAGGATTGTTTTTTCTCTACTCATATATTCAATATTATTGGAAATGAAAATGACATGGTGATACTAGATATATCTTTAAGGATTATCAAGTTAAGGAATTCACTATATTGTTATCTATGAAAATATTTTGACAATATGAATGAGTTCAAGAAAATTTTTAACCTATTATTTTTAAAGTGTTAAGGATATATGAACTATACATACGATGTCCAAATTATGGTTCAATATAGATAGTTAAGTTGGTAAAAGTTTAAAACCTAAAATGAAAAGTTATTTGAAGAGTCCAATGATGTTTTCTTTAAATATAAATCTAAGGCCATTGAAACCTAAATGTATTATTAGGAAGGATGAGTAATGATGCCATAGGATTTAATTGTTTGGACACCCAATGGGGTTTGTGAAACTCTATGGAATGTCCATGTTAGGTATCAGTGTTATATAAATAATTTTATTTTGTTTTGAAGGGAATACATTATTTTTCTTAAACATTCATAGGTTCAAAATCATGTTAAGAATTGATAAGAGCATTTAGTTTTCATTCAAATGATAAATAAAATATTTTTTTACATCAATAATTTGAATGTAAAGTGGTTTATAAATATCTAATGGATCTTAAAGGATGTGTATATTTATCTCATTTCTCTTATATGACAATATAATTTGTTTATTAAAAAATATTTGTTATTTAAGTGACTAATGGAGTATGGTTTTATTCTTTTTCAATAAGTTTTTCAATATGTGTGTTAAGTGATGGAGGAATAATCCACCTAATGATCAATATGAAGAGGCTTCCAAAATATTGATGGGTAAAAGATATTGATGACTTTTTGTCTTAGAATAACTAGCTATAAAGATTCCAAGTAGAAAGTATAATATATAATGATTAATGTGATGGATTTAAAATAATCAAAGACAAGTTATATGATTTCTAATAGTGTTATCTACTATAAATTTATGAAGGATCATTATGAAACTTGGAAGGAAGTAATAAAAACATATGATGATTGATGATCTATTCCTAATTTGAAAGAATAGTGCTAGTTCTATGGTATAATCTAAAATAGTTTACAAGTATTAAATAATATAATAGTGAATAAGGATGCTAAAATTACTATTGAATAACTTTAAAAGACATGTTCAAAAATATTGAAGTCCTTTCAAAGTTTTATAGAAAAGTAGGTGGAGTTTTGCAGAAAAAATCAAAGGATTTAATGAGCATGAAGGATGCATTATTTAGTGATGAAAGAAACTTGTATAAAGGAAGTATTTAATGATAATGTAATGGAATGAACCCTCTTGATCCATTAATTTTCCAAATTATAAGTGTTGGCATATCTTGTACACCATCAGTGAGTCAGGAGGATGCCAGTGTCAGTGGAAACATGTCACTGTGGTGTCACCTATCAGTGGCACTGATCAATCTCACCGATCAGTTCCACCCATCGGTCTCACCAATCAGTTCCACCCATTGGTCTCATAGATCAACTTCACTGATCAGCTTCACAGATCATCTTCACTGATTGGCTTCACGTGATCAGCTTCACGGATAAGCTCCATCGGTTTCACCCATCGGTCTCACCGATTAGTGTCTCACTGATCGGTTTCACCCATCGGTCTCACCGATTGGTCTCACTGATCGGTTTCACCCATCAGTCTCATCGATCGGTGTCTCACCGATCAGTTTCACCCATCAGTCTCACTGATAAGTTTCACCCATCGGTCTCACTAATCGGTTTCACCCATCGGTTTCATCGATCAGTGTCTCACCGATCGGTCTCACCGATCGATTTCACCCATTGGTCTCACCAATCAGTTTCACCCATCAGTATCATAAATCGGTGTCTCACCGATCAGCTTCACCCGATTAATTGAATTGATTAGCTTCACCCGATCATCTTCACCAATCAGTTTCTCTGATTAGCTTCACCCGATCAGCTTCGCCCGATCAGCTTCAACCGATCAGTTTCACCGATCAGCTTCACCCGATCAGCTTCACCCGATCATCTTCACTCGATCTAATTCACCCAATTAGCTTCACCAATCCGTTTCACCGATCGACCACAAAGGGGTGTTGGGGTTTTCTTTCCCAGTTTTCCCATAACGCCACTTTTAGGTCTTTTTAACCTTTGAAAGGGGTTCAAGGCCATTTTTAGGCCCATAAAAAATGTTTTAAATCCCCTAAGAGTGGTGTGACCCTTGACTTACCAAAATGTGTGTTTTTTAATCAGTTTCACACCCTTGTTGCATTTTTCTAGCCTCATGTGTTTTCTAATCTCACCCCTGTTACCTGTTTTCCCAGTTTTAAGGAAGTCTATTAACTCACAACCATAATCTCCACCATCTATGAGAAAAATTATTAAATATTAATAATTTTTAACATGTGAAACCACCCACCCATGTGGTCAATCCATAACTAATTTTCAGGCATTTTGAAATGAAATATCCCGTAACTCTTGGATAGTGCCTCTATCCCCAATATCTTCTTCCATGGTCTCTTTGGTTCCCTCTGGATGCGCTTGAAGTCCTTTCTCAAGAGACGAGTCATGCGCCCATGCTCGATCCATTCCTGCTCAGCCTTCATTGAGTTTTTCCTAGTGCTCGTGCAACCACAGTTTTTAGCGCAAGGAGGAAACATCAATCCTTGATCAAATAGGTAGGTATTCTTCTTATGTCTCTCTTTACTATTCATTATGTAGGGTGGTTATGATGATGTTCCCTCAGGACGTAGATGAAACCAAATTTTAACAAAGATAATAAATGAACCTTAAAAGAATGAATGGGTGGGAATGATTATGTTCTTTTTGTGTTATACCTATTTTGTTATATTATGAATTGTATGGGATTTTTTCCACTAAAAATCATGGTTGTTGGTAGTCCTTCCTTGTGCACTAACAATCCTCTGTTTTTCTGGTTAATCCTATTATTGAATGGATGTAATATGGAAAATGGTTAATCACGTAAACTCGGTTGATTAAATTGATTCCCAATGAACAATAATACTTGTGTGATCACCCTGGTTAACCAAAATGTAAAGAATGAACTTAATGAATGGTGTGGTTAAATCTGAAAAAACATCCTTGCTTTGTTCTAGTGATATGTGTGGTGGATCTGCTTGATTCCGTGTGGGGCGATGTGGATGGGGATGGGATCCCCTGTTTTTGAGTTTTTGGTTGTGGACCTGAGGTCATGTGGGGCTATACGATGGGTCTTGGGTTGGTTCCAGTACTTCAAGGGATCTCACAGATCCCTTTTGTTGTTGTGACTTTACAAGAGAACTAGGTGTGAATTCTTAAATTACTGCTTGGCTATTTTTTCTTCCTTGTCTTGTGGCTATGCCTCTCAGTTTCCTGTTAGTGATGAATTATTTAAATAGAATCACTTGAATATGATAATAATAATGGTTTTAATGGGGAATTGTTTTCTTGGAATGAGTTGTGCTCTGGTTGTGGCTGTTGTGATTTTGTATGAATGAATAGTAATGAGGGTGTTTGTGTAGGGGATGGTTTTGGAACCCTTAGGTTGGGATGAGTGCTTGTTTACCTATACGTATAAATTTATTTTTGTGTTTCTTATTCACACCCCACCCATGTTGATCACTTCATACCAAACACCCCCATTTTATGGGGGAGGGTGTTTTCCCCAATGACCTATTGGGTGGCTGGATATTAGATCCTTTCGCTCCCTCTCCCGAGTATCCCAAGACTCTTTGGGTAGGCTGTGATGGACTAAGTTCCATTTTTATCCCAAGAATATTTGGGAAAGTTATATTGTGGTTTTCAGACTAGGTGTGTGTTGGATGAGGCCCAGGTGTCTTTGGGCGTAGCGGTAGTTGTTCTAGACTAGGTGTCTTCGGGAATGGTTACATATGGTTGTGTTTTCCTAGGTGTCTTCAGGTAGGATACATGGTTTTAGTGACCCATAAGGTTGTTTTTTGGGCGACGGTGGTAATACAATGAAAATGTTAGGGGAGGTTTGATGCATAGGATGTCTTAAATAACCAGTGGGAAAGTGGTGCGGGGTATCCAAATGTCGATGTTCTATTACTATTACTTTACCTAACTTGCATTATTTGGGGAGTGTGCCTTGGTGATTCTAGTTGGATAGTTTTCCTTGCTAGGTGTTTGTTTATCTCTATTTTCTCATGGGTCATTAGATTATCTCTCCACTTGTGCACGATAGATTTTGGTTTTCCCTATTGAGTATACCTATATACTCACTCTACGTATATAAAACTTCTTTCAAGTTTCTAGGAGAACTTCGGGGACCGTGCAAGATCGTACTATCTCGGACATTGGGACATTTGTTGTTTCTATTTTCTTTATTTTGGAAATTTCCCTTTGGAGTTTTTCTTGTACTTGTATGGGTTTATCTTTGAAAATTCATATGGAAATGTCTTTTTGGATTTACTTTTAACTTCAATTTTTGAGTTTTTTGGGTTTTTTTACCATCGTATCTCCCAATCCTACTAAATAAAAAGAGAAATTCCTTCCATATTACATATGATTCTATACCCTTGTTGCTAGTCGCCACTCCGGGGCCTATTGAAGGCAGGACTCGGGGGTCATTATCTCCCCTTCAACTTGAGGAAGGAAGGGTCTGGAAGTTTTCTATCCCTTCCCTTATCTCAGTGAAGGCGGGTTGTGACATAATGGTATCATAGGAGTGATATTGAGATATAGGATGGATATTAGGGTTAGGCACAATGAGAATTGAGTGGGATGGTAGGGAAAAAGTGTTAGGAAATCTTGGTGCGTGAAATAGGCCAGTGAAGACTAGATAGGACACTAGATTTTAGCCCCCCCCTGATGCAAGGACTCAGGACCTACCGAATGACCAAGTGAGGCTACACTGATTGTAGGGTAGAGATCCTAGAAAAGGTACATGCATCATAATGACTTGTGTTCTTGTGTGTTATAAATGTTCTGGGAATTTAAATAAATAACAAGTTTAAGCAAAGTTTAAAAGAAATATTCTATACTACTTGGGCTTAGGCATTCCTTGTTTACCTTGCAGCTATGGAACTTGGAAAATTACCATGAGTAGTTCAGGCGATCGAGGCCTAGGAGGTTGATCTGGATGATCAACAGAGGAATGATTGAGAGGAGGAGGACGAACAATCGTAGAAGACGCTTCATGCCTTTCAGCAGAAGACCCTCAGGAAGTACGAGGGAAGCATCTCAAACATAGAGACCGAAGGCTGGCTCGAGGAGTTGGTGATAGATTTTAGCTTGATCTGGGATCTAGCTAAGTACTAGGTTCCATTGACAGACTGTTAGATGATAGGAACAATGCGTCAGTGGTGGATGATCTACCTCAGAGAGAGGATCGAGAATGAGATTTTGTGGGATGACTTCGAGAAGGAGTTCTAGGTGGAATTCCTTTCTTCTATGATGAAGTCTGAGAAGAGGAAGGATATAATCTCCCTTCAGCAGGGGTGTATGTCAGTAAGGGATATGGAGATCAATTTCAAGGATATCCTTCATTTTTCTCTAGACCTTTTTCTGGATGAGGAGTCTCGGGTGAGACATTTAGAAGAGGCACTCCAACCTTCTCTTCAGTATGCTGTTACTCCCTTCACCCTACCAATGTACTTGGAGGTCCAGAAGAAGGCTTAAGTGGTGGAGAGGATTCACATGTTGGGAGGTGTGCCATGAGAGGAGATCTAGTTGGGCTCGTCAAAGTGGAAGGCCATCAGCAGAAGGTCTCTAGCGTCATGGCCTTCTAGGTTTCGTCTAGTGGGGAGAAGGCCCCAACAGTTCTAGTTTCGATATCCCGGTCCTCGTCCTTTCCTTGTGGGCCCAAGAACAAGGTGAATCATCCATGGAATCCATGGGAACCTTCGGAATTAGTTCCCATATCGAGTGTAGTATAGTGGGGTTGGGCAGGTTCAACACCCACCTCAGCAGTAGCAGTTTCTAGCCAGGCCCTTTCAGCAGCAGTAGCAGGGATAGCGAGCTCCCACTCCTCCAAGAGTAGATGTTGCAGGAAGAGGCTGACCTTAAGGTTATCCTTAGGGACATATACTAGGGCATGGTCAGGGAGGTGGACAATAGTCTAGGGGAAGAGGATTTGGGCATGGGAAGTTGCATGCCGTAGAGGAAATAGTTCTAGCAGGGTCAGAACTTGTTCAAGGTACGATCAAATTGTTAAGCGCTCTTGAATTGGAATATTTTGATTCATAAGCTTCACACTACTTTGTTACACCTGGTCTAGCCCATTCCTTGAGCCTAGATGTAGAGATACTCTCCATGCCCTTGGTATTGAGTATGCCAGTTGGGGGTCATACCAGCCTGTTTGATGTTTGTCGAGGATGTAGGCTAATGTTGGGGTCACATCCGTCTATTGGGGATCTCCTTATACTACAAATATAGCCATATGATGTCATCCTAGGCATCGACTGAAGGTTTTATATTCATGTTGTTATTGAATAATTCCAGAGAAGATTCATGTTCTCCGATGGGGATGGCCAGCATGTGGATTTTGTTGGAAAATGGAGTTGTCAGGTGGGGAGATGATGTGTGGATCCTCTTCTTTCTAAGTTGGATAAGTATTCAATATAATTAGTGGATGTTGAGATGATGGATGTTTCGGGAGTTTTCAGAGAGTTCCTGGATGTTTTTCCTGAGGAGGTTTTGAATCTACCCCCTCAACGTGACGTTGAGTTTGGGTTAGACTTACAACCCGGTTCCCATCCGATTTCAATGGCTCCTTATCAGATGGAACCTTCTGAGTTACGGGAGTTGCAAATTCATATTGACGATCTAATGAAGAGGGGTTTTGTCCGACCCAGTATCTCTCCATGGGGTGCTTTGGTCATGTTTGAAGAGAAATTAGATGGTGGTCTCAGGTTGTGCATAGACTACTAGAGACTGAATCAAGTAAAATTCAAGAACCGTTACCCTATACCAAGGATAGATGATCTCTTTTACCAGCTGAGGGGAGCAGGTTGGTTCTCTAAGATTGATCTGTGGTCTGGGTATCACCAGTTAAGGGTGAAAGACAACGATATTCCTAAGACTTCTTTCAGGTGTATGTATGGGAACTTTGAGTTCGTATTCATGCCGTTCGGTGTTAAGAACACACCTGATGTGTTCATGGGGCTTATGAACTTTGTTTTCCACGAGTTTCTTGACCGGTTCATTATTGTGTTCATAGATGACATATTTATCTACTCAATATCATAGGAGGAACATACTAAGAACCTCAATATGGTCTTGGAGAACCTTGTACATCACTAGATCTATGGAAAGTTGTCCAAGTGAAAGTTATTGACATGAGAAGTGCATTTTCTTGGACACATGGTGTCTCAACAAGGGGTAGAGGTTGATCTGTCAAAGGTTGAAGCAGTTTTTTCTTGGGTAGCACCCAATAATGTGACGAAGGTTCATAGTTTCCTAGGTTTGGTAGGCTATTATCGAATGTTTGTACCCGACTTCTCTTGAGTTGCATCTCCTTTGACATCTTTGACCAGAAAAGACAAGGCCTTCATGTGGAGTGAGCAGTGTTAGGAAGATTTTAGTTATCTGAAGGAAAGGTTGGTCAGTGCTCCAGTGCTCAGGTTTCTAGAGGAAGGGGTGTTGTTTTAGGTGTTTCGTGATGCTTCTGGACTTGTCCTGGGGTGTGTCCTGATGTAGCAGCAAGGGGTGATCTCTTATGGGCGTAGGAAATTACATCCTCAAGAGCTTAGCTATTCCACCCATGACTTAGAGCTTGCAGTAGTAGTGTTCAAGTTGAAGTTGTGGTGGAATTACCTCATCGAGGAGTACTTTATGGTCTTCACAGATCACAAGAGTTTGAGACATATCTTTACCCAGCAGGACTTGAACTTGTGACAATAAAGGTGGGTGGAGTTTCTTCAGGACTACAACTTCGAGATCTCTTACACTGAAGGTATGGAGAACTTTGTGGCTGATTCCTTGAGATGGAAGTCATAGATGGAAGCTATTAAGGAATCTGTGGATTCTTGGAAGACAATGAAGGAGTTGGCTGCCTTGCACTAGGATACAAGGGTGGATGGTGGTAGAGGTTTTCCATTTCAGATGATAGTACAGTCCTATATATTTCTGCAGGTGGAGGAGTCTCAGTGGGGAGACTTATAGAGTGAAGTGATGCACGATCAGGTTGACCAAGGCAATGCACCGAAAGGGTCGTCAGAGGATGGTTAGAATCAGATGATTTTCTGAGGGAAGTTGTTTGTCCCAAAGACAATTCACGAGGGATTTCTCAATGAGTTCCATAAATCACTCGTAGTAGTACACCCAGGAGTTTAAAAGATGTACCGAGGCCTGAGGGAACAATTTTGGTGGCCCAGGGTGAAATGGGTAGTGTCAGAGTTTGTGGCAATGTGCCTGGTGTGTCAGCCGGTGAAGGCTAAATACCGCATCCCAGGAGGTTTGTTGCAGCCTTTATATATCCCCAAGTGTAAGTAGGATGAGATATCGATGGATTTCATTACAGGACTACCCAGGGTTCAAGGAGGCTGTGATGTTATCTGGGTAGTGGTAGACCGGCTTACAAAATCAGCTCATTTCCTGGCGATCAAGGAGTCGAGTGCAGTGGATGATTTATCACGGAGATGCATGGATGAGGTGGTGTGATTTCATGGAGTTCGAGGTCCATAGTCTCAAATAGGGATGTACAATTTACCTCAAGAGTCTGGAGGGGATTACAACATGATTTTGGCACCCAGCTATGCTTTAGCACTACCTTCCACCCCCAAATAGATGGGAAGACAGAGCAGAGCATCCATAAATTGGAGGATATACTTTGGGCATGTGTTTTGGAATTTAGGGGTTCATGGAAACAAAATTTTACCTTATTATAGTTTGACTACAATAATATCTATCACTCTACTATAGACATGGAACCGTTTGAATCCTTGTACGGGAGGCCGTGTCATTTTCCTGTGTGCTGGACTGAGGTTGGGGAGGCAGGTGTTCTTGGCCTGGAGGTAGTGCATAGCACTGTTAGAACCATGGTTATCTATGCATGAATTGGAGTATGGCTTGTGTTTGTTTTCAATCCTCATAGGAAGTTCAGAATGTGTTCCAGCAAAGTGCTCATACAGGACAATCAGATTACAGTATTGAAGGTGGCACCATTTTCTAGTGTCTGCAAAATTTTTGGGCTTGAAAATCGACAAATGGAGAAAAGTGTTTTTGGAAAAGAGACTTGCACATTGTGTACTTGAAGGAGAGGAAACTTGCACGCCATACATTTTTCAAGATCATAACATGGAAAAATGGCAAAGGGATTAGGGCCGCGCAAGTGTTGGGTTTGTCGCGCAAGTGACCTGCGTGCAGAGAAAGGACTTGCGCACCAGTGCCTAGGAGGTTTGGAAACATGCACGCCTGTTTCACTTCATGATCAGAACTTCAAAATATGGAAAAAGAAATAATTTTGTGCAAGTATTTGTTGGGTCTCACAAGTGAGTTGCGCGAAAGAGGCTAGGGCGGTTGGAGCTGCGCGCCGGGACCTGCGCGCCATGAGGATACTTGCGCGCCACCGCACAAGGGGTCCAGTTTTCCTATAAATAGAGGACCAAACCTCCTCATTTTTAATGAACTTCAAGACTTAGAGATTTTTCAATCTCTTGTCGCACAAGTGGTTGAGTCGCAAAAGTGGTTGTTGGGTCACGCAAGTAGAGGATGCGCGCCAATTGTTGGCTATGCGACCAAGGCAGTTTGGGAGTTAAAGGTACAAAATCGTGCAAGTTTGTAGTTGAAGGAGGCAGTGTTGCGCAAGTGAGTGTGTGTCACCTGTGCACTCAATTTTTATCGTGCAAGTGACTTGCGCGCCGTTCTTGAAACTTGCACACCGGTCTTGGAGAAGTGCGCCAGGTGAGGTTGTTGTACACCAGTTTTTCTGGAGCTGCACAAAAGCTGGAAGATTACCTGATACCTTCGGTGAAAATTGGGATTAGTCTACGAGTTAAAGTTGGAATTCAAAAGAGAATCTACATACAACAGAGGATGCATTATTTGGAAATGATGAAGATACCTTCACGTCTATAAACTGAGTGTGACTTCACCAAGGGCAGTGAGCCAGGGGGAGTAAACGGGAGTGACCCGAGGGAAGAAGTTGGCTATCCCTGAACCTTTGTAATGGAAGTGAGCCTGGGACAGAGTGACTGTGCCCGAACCTTTGTAATCCACAACTAGTGAAGATTAGTGGAATTTGGTACGACCGACAAATTTTCGGCGTATGCTCCTTGGACGTAGCCCTTAGCGGTGAACCAAGTAAAAATTGTTGTGTCATCTCTTTGCATGTGAATGTTTCATTGCTTATCATATCCATCATACAGGTTTAACTAGTTCCTACCAAAGTGGGAACAAGATCCTTGTTTTTAAAAGAAAAATTTGACAGCGTGATTCACCCCTCCCCTCTCAGGGTGTCTCGGGGTCCTAGAATTGGTATCAGAGGGTAAGGGTTGCTGGTGTTGAATCTGTCCTTTTGATGTCATGGAGAATGCAGTCAATGTTAGGGGAGTCCCTCTCTTCGATGGAAGTAATTTCTAAATCTAGAAGAACAGAATGAGATCTCATCTAAGATCCCTTGGAATGGAAGTTCTGTTTTCCACTGTGCAAGGTGTTAATGTTTCTGATCCAACAAGGCTAGCTATAACTGATGCAGATAAGAAAATTCTTGATGCAGATGCTAAAGCACAAAATTCTCTCATCGTAGCTCTTTTTGATCAAATCTATCTAAAATTGATGAGTTTCACCTTAGAAAAGTCCATGTGGGATAAACTTGAAAATATTTATGAAGGAGATATCAAAGTGAAGGAGGCGAAACTAAAAATGCTACACAATAGGTTCGATGATCTGAAGATGCATCCTGATGATAATGAAGACTCCTTCTTCAATCGAATTACTGAAGTGGTTGGAGCAATTCAGGGCCTAGGAGAATAAATCAGAGATGTTGACATTGTGACGAAAATACTGAGAAGACTACCACCCCTGCACAATGAAAAGTTTTCAGTAGTTGAGGAAAAAGATATTTCCAAACTTTCATTAGATGATCTGTTGAGAAGCTTAGTGGCATATGAAATGAGAGTCAAACCAGAAGATGCTACTACACGAGTAAGCAAGGAAATGGTGTTCAAATCCATGGAGAAACTGAAATTCTCAAAAGATAGTAGTGGTGAAGATGATGAGGAAAAATAAATTCTTTCTCTCATTTACAAGAAGTTTCAAAAGGGAAAAGGGAAATTCAAATATAATTTACCTACAGCTTGCTTTCATTGTGGCAAAGTCAGGCATATTGCTTCTCAGTGCTTAAGAAAGATCGATGATGATGATAGCGATGCTGAAAAAATTGAGAAGCCTCAGAAAAGGTTTTTCAAGAAAGGATACTTCAAATCTAGAAAGAAAGTTCTAAAGAAGAGTTTGTTCTATGAAGAGGAAGAAGGTGATAATGAATTCTGTGATGAAGAAGAACCATAATTTAAAACTGGGAAACATACTTCCATGATGGCCACTATTGAAAAATCAAAAGATACTGGTGGAGAAAATCAGTTAAAAACTAGTGGGGATCCTGAGTTGGAACTTAAGGATCCTGTTATCAAGCTCAAGATTAAATGTAAGAGTAGCAATAAGTGGAAATAAATTGTAGAAGAATCATCTAAATATGTTGATAAACTTAAAGAAGAAATTGAACGACTGGAAGAATTGGTGAAAGTACAGTCTAAAATTCTTGAAAGAAATGATGATGTAGTGGATCTGAAGCTGAGAATTGAAGAGCAGGAAAAAGTCATCAATGAAGTCACCTCCATACTTGAAGAAAAATCCAAGACTATTGAGGGTCTTGAAGAGGAAGTTGTTACTCTTAGGAGTAAACTTGAGACTAAATCAATTCCAAAAGAATCAAGGAAGAAAATATAGTTTGGAAGATTCTCAGATGCAGAATTACTGGCAAGAGACAAGAGTGGTTCAGATGAGGTTGGAAAAATCTTGAGTGATCAAAGACCAACTTGCATGGAAAAGAGTGGAATTGGCTGTGAAGTAGAGACATCAACTGCTGTAAGTAAAGAGAGCCAAAATAAAGACAAGATGAAAGTTGGACATGTTGAGACATTTCCTGAAGTGCTGAAAAAGAAACCCTCAATCCAAACTAAAAGGAGAACTGAAAATTATCCCCAGACATTTAGAAATGACAGGCAGTCCAAATATTCTCCCAAGGAAGAAATTATGAGGAGAAATTCAAGTGAGAAGAAATTTCCTCTTATGAAGTGTCAGTTCTGTGGCTATCTAGGGAATTCCATTTCATACTGTGAAGAGGCAAAGAGCTACTTGAATGGGGAAGATCTAGGAAGTCAACCAAAGAGACTGGTTTCATATCCTCAATATTATAGAAGAAATAGATTTTATGGTTACTATTTTCATTGCTCTAACTTTGGCTATAAATCTATGTTTTGCAGGAAGAGGTTTGATAGGAGAAATTCATACAACTCTCAGAGGTGGGCCAGTTTTCACCCTCCTAATGGCGTTGTTCTCACAAATAGTTTCTCTCCTCTGGGAGAAGATTATGGGTATGAAGAATCAGATTATGTGGAGGAAAGTATAATAAGGCCATCAGTATCCTATTCTCAATCCAATATATCATGGAATTAAAAGAAGAAGATCGAGAAATCCAATCTTGCAGAAGTAGCTCTCAAAGCTACAAAGAGCAGCACCACCTGGATTCTTGATAGTGGATGCTCTTCTCATATGATGGGAAATACTGATCTTTTGAAGAACATTAAAAAGAAAGTTTATGGAATAGTGAGGTTTGGTAATGATGGTTCTTTGAAGATTAAAGGCAGTGGGAATACTGCTCTCGCCAATGGAGAGCTAAAGAAGACTGAAGTTCTTTATGTGGACGGTCTACGTTACAATCTCCTTAGTGTAAGTCAACTCTATGACTCAGGACTCATAGTTACTTTCAATCAAAAAGGATGAACTATAAAGGGAAAATAGGTAATTATCTTATGAAAGGATGTATAATAGATGGAAACTTATATCAGGTTGACAGCAAAGTAAACTCCTGCTACTTGTCTGTTGGAGAAGAAAAAAATTTGTGGCATCGAAGGCTGGGGCACATTAACCAACAAGACATGGAAAAGATATCTAAGCTAAAGATAGTCATGGATATCCCCATTCTGAAATGTGAACGGGGAAAATCTTGTGATGCTTGCATTCGTGGGAAGCTGGTCTGTAGTTCATATCGGCCAAAGAAGAAAAGGGCATCACATCTTCTTGATCTCATTTATACATACGTTTTTGGTCTGATAAATGTTGCTGGAACTCATGGAGAAAGGCACTTTTTCCTTTTCATAGATTATTACAGCAGAATGGCCTGTGTAATGGTTATACATAGGAAATAAAAAGTGCTTAACTGCATGAAGATGTATCATCGAATCACCGAGAATGATACTGGAAGAACAATCAAAGTGTTGCGATCAGAAAATGGAGGGGAATAAACATCCATTGAATTTGAAAACTACTTGGAGAAGCATGGGATACAACATGAGGTAGCTTCCATGAGAACTATACAACAAAATGGAGTTGTTGAGCGCATAAATCAACAGGTTAACAATATGGCTAGGACTATGCTGATTGAAAGTGGTATCTCTCTCCATTACTAGAAAGAAGCTGTTGAAGCTGCAGTACACATTCAAAATCGAACAGGGCTTTATATGGGAGAAACGAAGACACCATATGAATTGTGGCATGGAAGGAAGCCTTCATTGAAATACTTTCATGTTTTTGGAAGAAAATGTTTCATCCAGAACAAAGAAGGAAATCAAGGGAAGTTTGGTGACAATGCTGATGAAGGAATTTTTCTTGGGTATCCAATGAACAGCAAAGCATACAAGTGATTCAACAAGCGATTGGGAAGGATTGTTGTAAGAAGTGATGTTAAGATAATTGAAGAGAAAACCACAAATGCTTCAAGGACATCATATGATGATGTGATAGAAAGTGAGGAAGAAAGTGAATGTGGAGAAAATAAAAATACATAAATAGAGGAAGCTGTACAAAACAATCAGTAGTTGCATCATGATGTTGACCTAGAAGAAGAATCCAAAGAAGAAACTGTGCCTGGAGAGAATGCAACTGAACCGCATAGGAGAAATCGTAGAGCTGAGATTGATCCATCTAACATAATTAGGGATAGAAGTGCACCCACACAAACAATAAGGATGGGGAATAACATGCAGTCTGCATTTCTGTCAATTGTGGAGCCATCCTCATTCGAAGAAGCTGCAAAGGATGAATCTTGGGTAAAATCCATGAATGAAGAGTTAGATCAGATTGACAAGAATCAGACATGGGATCTTATCCTGAGACCCGAAGGTCACAATGTGATTAGTGAAAAATGGATCTTCAATAACAAGTTTGATGAGCATGAAAGTGTTATTATAAACAAGGATTTACTGGTATGTAAGGGATATTCCCAAATTGAAGGTGTTGATGTTGAAGAAACCTTTGATCCAGTGGCTAGACTAGAGTCAATCAGGCTTTTCCTTGATATGGCACTCTAAAGAGGATATAAAGTGTATCAAATGGATGTCAAGACTGCATTCTTGAATGGTTTACTCGAAGAAGAATTCTACATTGAATAACCAGTGGGTTTTGTTCTTGGTACTGATGAGACAAAGGTCTGCAAACTGAAGAAATCTCTATATGGTTTGAAACATGCACCACAAGCATGGTACTCCCGGCTGGGCTCTTATCTCAAGAAGCTGGAATTAAAAAGAAAAGGAGTAGATCACAATCTATATGTGAAGAATTATCCAAAAGATCAATTCATGGTTCTAGTCTACGTTGATGATATCATATTTGGTGGCAGCAGGTAGAAATCAGTGGATGAATTTTCCAATCATATGAAATCAGAATTTGAAATGTCTATGATTGGGGAGATCACCTATTTATTGGGTCTACAAGTGATTCAAAAGAAGGATTACACTTTCATTTCTTAGGAAAAGTATGCAAGAGAGCTGCTGAAGAAGTTTAATATGCAGGACTCCAAACCAATGTCAACTCCGATTGTAGTTGGAACTAAACTTGGAAAGCATGAGGATGGGACCACTGTAGATCCCACCATGTACAGGAGGATCATTGGGAGCCTACTGTACCTGACAACAACATGACCAGATATTGTCTTTTCCACATGTCTTGCGGCCCTCTTTCAGAGTAATCCATAGGAGGAACATATGGCGGAAATAAAAAGAATCATGAGGTACATTCAAGGTACAAATAACTTTGGGTTATATTTTGCTGCAGGCGGGGACAATGAATTATCAGCATTTTCTGATGCTGACTGGGCTGGTGATGTAGTAGACAGAAATTCCACCAGTGGTGGAGCCTTCTATATTGGGCAGAAATGTTTTGGCTGGTTGATAAAGAAACAATAAAGTACTTCTCTTAGTACTACTGAAGCTGAGTATATATCTGCCACAAAGGCATGCACTCAACTACTATGGATGAATCAAAACTAACAGATATTGGTGATGAGGTGAATCAACCAATGGTAATTTACTGTGATAACAAGAGCACAATTGATCTCATGAAGAATCCTATTCAGCATTCTTGTACAAAACATATTTAAATCAGGTATCACTTTATCAAAGAAAAAGTTGAGGAATGGGTGATTAGAATGGATCATGTGGGAGATGATGAGCAAGTGGCTGATATCCTGACTAAGCCACTGTCAGCGGCTGTGTTTTAGAAGCATCGGTTGAACCTTGGGGTTCAGCCACCTCCCAGTGCATAAAGAGGTTACACAATTCCCCTCTACCTATTTATGATAACTCTTTTTATCTATTTTTGGATGTGATGTAGGTTTGTGGGGGAGATACTATCCAGGGGGAGTATGGTTTGAGATGAACAATGAACAAATTACCAGTCTTTGGGTTTATTGTCAATGGGGTAGAAAGGAATAAATTCAGGCATGTTCAGGAATGTAATTCTTCTATGACACAATGCAGATTCAGTGTTAGTGATAGGATGAGAAGTATGAGAAGGAATACATCGGTCATGTAATGCTTCTTGGGAGTCATTGAGAATTCCAAAACACGGGAACCCAATTCAAGCTGCCTCTCTTGTTTTCTACACTGAGCATTTCTCACGTAGACTTAGAGTGTTGGCTGAGTTGATTCTTACGTTTTTGGTTTAAATGTGGATGGGGATCTATTGAATTCATTTTCTGATTGCCAAAAAACCCAAAGGGGGAGATTGTTGGAACTATGGTTATCTATGCATGAATTGGAGTATGGTTTGTGTTTGTTGTCAATCCTCATAGGAAGTTCAGAATGTGTTCCAGCAAAGTGCTCATACAGGTCATGAAGATTACAGTATTGAAGGTGGCACCATTTTCCAGTGTTTGCCAAATTTTTGGGCCTGAAAATCGACAAATGGAGAAAAGTGTTTTTGTCAACGAGACTTGCGCGCCGTGTACTTGAAGGAGAGGAAACTTGCGCGCCATAAGTTTTTCAAGATCAGAACATGGAAAAATGGAAAAGGGATTAGGGCTGTGTAAGTGTTGGGTTTGTCATGCAAGTGACCTATGCGCTAAGAAGGGACTTGCGCGTCGGTGCCTAGGAGGTTTGGAAACTTGCGCGCCTATTGATCTTCATGATCATAACATAAAAATATGGAAAAGGAAAGAAGATCGTGCAAGTATTTGTTGGGTTATGCAAGTGAGTTGCACGACAGAGGCTAGGGCGGTTTGAGCTGTGTGCTGGGACCTGCGCGCCGTGAGGATACTTGCTGTCACCGCATAGGGGGTCAAGTTTGAAAATAAATATAGGACCAACCCTCTTCATTTTGAATGAATTTCAAGACTTAGATAATTTTCCAGCTCTTTTCGCAGTAGTGGTTGAGTCGCGCAAGTGGTTATTGGGTCGCGCAAGTAGAGGCTGCATGCCGGTTGTTGGCTGCGTGACCAAGGCAGTTTGGGAGTTAAAGGTACAGAATCATGCAAGTTTGGAGTTGAAGGAGGTAGTATCGCACAAGTGAGTTGGTTTCACCTATGCGCGGAATTTGTACCACACAATTGAATTGCACGCTGTTCTTGAAACTTGCACGCCGATCTTGGAGAAGTGCGCCAGGTGAGGTTATTGTATTCTGGTCTTTCTGGAGCTGCACGAAAGCCGGAAGATTGCCCGATACCTTCAGTGCAAAGTGGGATTAGACTACGAGTGAAAGTTGGACTTCAACAGAGCATATACATACAACAGATGATGCATTCTTTTGAAATGATGAAGAGACCATCACGTCTATAAACTGAGTGTGACTTCACCAAGGGAAGTGAGCCAGGGGGAGTCAACAGGAGTGACCCAAGGGAAGCAGTTAGCTATCCCTGAACCTTTTTAAAGGTAGTGATCCTGGGATAGAGTTATTGTGCCCGAACCTTTGTAATCCACAACTAGTGAAGATTAGTAGAATTTGGTAAGACTGACAACTTGTCGGCGTATGCCTCTTGGACGTATCCCTTAGCGTTGAACCAAGTAAAAATTGTTGTGTCATCTCTTTTCATGTGAATGTTTCATTGCCAATCATATCCATGATACAAGTTTAACTAGTTCCTACCAACATGGGAACAAGATCCTTGTTTTTAAAAGAAAAAGTTGAAACCCTGATTCACCCCTCCCCCCTCAGGTCGTCTTGGGGTCCTACAAGCACAACAAAGAAGGTTCAGCTTGTGCGTGAGAGGATGAAGGCAACCCAGGACTGGAAGAAGTCGTATTCTATGTAAAGACCCGTAAAATTCAAGGGAATTTTTTTCTTAATTTTCTTTGGAATTTTACAAGAGCGCTGTTTCTGACGGCACCTGATTCCGAGGCCCGGAGTGCCCGGAATTAATTTCCGAAGTTTGGCTCGGGTACGTTCAGTGAACGAACGAGCGGGAATTCCTAACTTTTGATCCGGTGCTCGGAATTGAAATCCGAGGGCACCGATGAACTCGCAGCGCCGATATTCGCTTAAGGAGACCTTTACCGAAGTTGCGTTTACACGAGGGGAGTTGTAAAAAATAAAATTGTGAATGTTAAAATAAAAATTTAACTTCAATTTTTATTTTTATCTTCCTTAAGTGTTTTTATCCTTTGGGTGGAAGTTGGGTGACAACCCAACTTCCCTTGGGAGGTTAAGTGGGTGGTGGGGCCCACACGAACCCCACCCCTTCATATTCTCTAACCCTCCCCAACTCACAATTAATGATGTAAACTTAGGTTTTAACTTATGTCATTAATAAGTGAGTTTAATTAAAGTTTTGAAATTCAAACTCTTGAATTTCAAAGGTTGGTGTTGTGTTAATAAATTAAGTATGAGCTTAATTTATTATTTTTTGGGTTAGTCCCTTTGTTCCTTGAGAGGTGGAGAGCATTTTCTTCTTCTTCTTCATCTCTGACGAAGATCACGAAGAACGCTCAACATCACGAAGAACACTCAACTTCACGAAGAACGCGGCGTCCTTCTTCCATGACGTCGGACTGCAACGCGTTGGTTTTCCTCCACGACGCCGCAGCGCATCCTCTCCGCGACGTGCTTTCCGCGGCGAACCTACGTCCGACGCCGCAACGCACTTTCCGCGACGTGCCTCTCGCGGCGAACCCGCGTCCGTCTACCGCGATGCCGACGACGTCTTCTTCCGTGACGACCGACCTCCGTGATGTCCGATCTCCGCGACGCTCGTCCTTCGCGGATCGTTGACGAGCTCCGCGAACTTCCTTCGATGTAGGGCTTGTTGTTTTATTTTTGGTTTCCTTATTTTATTCTTGATCATGAATAGCAAGTCTAACGTGTGGCTTGTTTTATTTTTAAGTTGCGTTATTATTTTAACGTGAGGGGGGCCGGACCGCACGAACACGGCCGAACCCCCCCCCCATCGTTCTTGTTTAATCTTGCGGGTGGAAGCAAGTGGCGTGGTGCCGTCGCACCACGCGGATGATCGTGCATTTATTTTACGCGGCGCCGTCACGCTACGCCAAGGAAGAATCTTCAAGAACGCGACGCCGTCGCGCCGCGTTGAATGAAATCAAGGCACGACGAAGGGGCGCGGTGCCGTCGCACCGCGCCGGATGACGAACGCCGCGGCCGGTTCCGGGCCGCGGCGGGACGAGGAGACCGCGGCCGGTTCTAGGCCGCGGCGGGACGAGGAGACCGCGGCCGGTTTCGGGCCGCGGCGGAAGAGAAGACCGGCGGCCGGGCCGCCGGCATCGGAAGCCGAAGGGGGGACCGGAATTTCCGGTCCCGTTGGAGAAAACCGGCCGGCCAGCTGGCCGGCCGGAAGGCATTAAACCGGGGGAATTAATCCCCCGGCCAGCCTGTAAAACCCCCCTCTTTAAGAGGGGGGCGGTTCCATGAAAGGGGGGCAACAGCCCCCCGGTTCCTTTAATTAAACTGGCCCCCACGTGGGGGCCGTTTGTTGCAAAGGCGCGACACTAAGGCCGCGCCGCTTCCCAAAACAGCAGGGCTTGCCCCCCGCGTGCCGACCGTGTGCGGCCCCTCGTGGCACCCCGAGCCGCCGCGGCACCTCGCGGCGCCAGGCCGCCGCGCCGCCCCGGGGGGGGGGGGGGGGGTCGGGCCGGGTCGGCCCGGACCCGGACCCCCCCGTTTCGAACCAGAATTGGTTTTTGGCCCATAACTTGAGCCTCGGACCTCCGATCGACGAACCGTCAGCGGCAACGCGATCCTTGGATCGAGACGGTCGTTTAGGTATATCGCACTCAAGGTTTCAGGTTACTTTGAGTTCGGCCGGGTTGGTTCGTTCACGAAACCAACCGGGCCTTCGGAGCGGAAACGCTCATATCTTGAGCTACGAACGTCCGATTGACGCGCCGTCAGTCGCGTTGTGTTCCTCTTAGTGAGACGGATCCTTTGGCATACTCCGCCCGAGGTTTGGACACAGGTGGAGTACGGCCGGGTTGGTTCGTTCACGAAACCAACCGGGCCCTCGGAGCGGAAACGCTCATATCTTGAGTTCCGGACGTCCGATTGACGTGCCGTCGACTTTGATGGAATCCTCTAAGTGAGACGGATCTTTTGGCATACTCCACCCGAGGTTTGGACGCAGGTGGAGTATGGTCGGGTTGGTTTTGCCTTAAAAACCCACCGGGCCCCGGGAACGAAAATGCCAAAAACTCTCAGACCGGACGTCCGATCGACGCGCCGTCTGTTGCGTTGAGTTCCTGTTGACGATACGGAACTTTTGGATACATCAACTCTGGTCTTTGTGACAGTTGATGTATCAGCCTCTCGGCTCGTGGAGCGGATCCTCCGAACGAGCTTACTGTGTGCGGGAACCCTAGTGCTGGCTGTGACTGTTACTGTGACGACTACTACTACTGCTACTGTGACTGCGACGACGACAGTACAGAGATCCTATGTGGATTCGACGACGATGACTACAGCACTCAGCGATCCTACGTGGAACAGTGCTACCGAACCTGTGTGAGCTGAATCTTCTGTTGATCTTGGGTGGTGGAGCGCTTGGGTGTAGCGGCGGACCCGTGGTACTTGACAGTGGTGGTGCGCTTGGATGCAGCAGCAGACCCTTGGCGGTGGAGCGCTTGGTTGTAGCGGTGGACCCGCGATACTCTACGGAGTGTGTGCGCTTGGTTGTAGCGGCGGACCCGCGATACTCTACAGAGTGTGTGCGCTTGGTTGTAGCGGCGGACCCGCGATACTCTACGGAGTGTGTGCGCTTGGTTGTAGCGACAGACCCGCGACGGTGGAGACGTACGTGCGGAGTACGGAGACCGTGTAGATGACTGAGACCTGACGACTGCTTGACCGACTCGACTTGGAGTGAGTCGACTAGCCCAGTGGACGGAGCGCCCAGTAGTTGGCAGCAGACCCACGGCGGACGGAGCGCCTGGTAGTTGGCAGCAAACCCGCGGTACTCGTCAGAGGAGTACCTCAGTAGGCTATTTGGGTGAGCGCCCAGTAGTTGGCAGCAGACCCTCAGCGGACGGAGCGCCCAGTAGTTGGCAGCAGACCCGCAGTACTCGACAGGAGGAGTACCTCAGCAGTCATAGGTTAGTGAGCAGTACCTCGGAGTCGTGACAGGACTACTGCACATTTCAGAGATGGGGCTCTTCAGCAGCTACGGTTTCGATAATAAAAATCCTGGTTTGAGCTGAGTCTTTGATCTTTGTGTTTCCTCATGATTGAGATGGGTCGCTTGATAACTTAGGTATATGTATGGGCATATACCTGGGTAATAGTTATCCGTTGATTTCATAAACTTGTTATAAACCGTGTGGACTTGTACTGTTATCCTATGTGGATTTTACTGTTTACTCTTCTTTGTGGATTGGATTGTTCTTGGGCTCGTGTTGGAGCCGAACGGAAATTGGTGACATAGGCATATGTATGGGCATATACCTAATCAATACTGGATGTTACTTCGTGATTGTTACTTTTCTTCGTGGTTTATCCTTTGTGGATTTGAGAGACCTTCAGGGGTCTCGGGGTCCCTACTGAGTAGCTTATACTCACCCCTGCACGGGCTTTGCCCGCACTTCGTTGTGTTGGTTGCAGACGACGGACAACGCTGACTGTGGATGAGGCTTTCGGAGTAGGTCGGTACCCGGAGGAGGACCACTGAGCGGGACGTGCTCGGAGCGGACAGTTGGACCCGAGGAGTTGTGAGCTATCTGTACCTACCCTTCAGGTAGGATCCGTGGTGGACGATCCAGGAGCTGTGCCATCTGTACCTACCCTTCAGGTAGGAATCGAGGAGGACGTCCCAGGAGCCGCTTGTACTTTCAGTTGCTGTTTTCCCTTTCGAGTTGTACTTTACTTTCAGTTGGGCTTGTATTCCGGCCCCCTTTACTTTTCTGCACTTGTAGTTACTTTCCGCTTGCTGACTCTGTGGTGGTTGTTACTTATAAAGGCAATGCCTTCCCTGTTTACCGGGATTTTACGCCTTGGTGCTAGTCGCCAGCCCCTGGCCTATGGAAGGCGGGCTTGGGGTAGTCACGGCACGGGCCCCAAGGTCGGGTCGTGACATTCTAATCGTAGAAGGAGGCCCTTGGAGTTGAGGATGGAGACCATGTGTTCTTGAAGGTTTCCCCTTGACGTGGGTAGAAAAGGTTCATCAAGGGGAGAAATCTCTCTCCTAGGTTAATCAGTCCTTTTGAAGTGTTTTGTTGAGTCAATGAGGTGACATATCAGATGGCGTTGACATCTCAATTGGAAAGGATCCACAACATTTTCCACATCTCTCAGCTTCATTGATATTTACACGATGACTCCCATATCATTGACTAGGGAGAGTTAGATATAGGGGATGGCACTACATTCATGGGGTGACCAATTAGGATCGAAGATCGAAAGGAGAAAGTGATTTATGGATGAACCATCCCTTTGGTTCATGTGTTGTGGTGGCATGGTGGCCTCAAGGAGAGTACTTGAGAGCGAGAATATCAAATGTGCACCCCGTACCCAGAGCTATTTTGAGTTTCTTTTCTGATCCTTCCATGATGTTCTTGTTTTTGTGACCTACTGTGATGTAATTATAAACTTGTTGGGTTATGAGATGAGTTTTTTCCTTACCTTTTGAATTTTTATGAAAAGACCTGATATGTGGGGAGGGGAGAACCTGATTCCTAATCAAGACACATCAGCACAGATGCGGTTAAACCAGTGCGAGCGAGTCAGTGACACCCAAAGTGGATATTATCTTGACATGGAGGAAAGAACTCTCAGATCTATGTGTTGGGACAATGTGATACTTGGGGTTCGTATGGCTGTTTGGGGTGGTTTTTCCTTGATAGGTATCTTCTGGAGTGGTTTTTCAGGTTACTCTTGTATTCTCAAGGATGAGAATAGTTTGACAGGTATCTGATGTAATGGCTCAAACCCTCCTAGTCCATTAATTTCCAAATTCTAAGTGTTGGGGTGTCTTGGATACCATCGGTGAGTCAAGATAATGTCAGTGTGAGTGGAAACATGTCACCGTGGTGTCACCTATCAGTGTTATAGATCAGTCTCACCAATCAGTTCCACCCATCGGTCTCACCGATCAGTTCCACCCATCGGTCTCATAGACCAGCTTCACTTATCAGCTTCACAGACCAGATTCACTGATCAGCTTCACAGATCAGCTTCACCGATTAGCTTCACCAATAAGATTCATAGATCAGCTTCACTGATCATCTTCATAGATCAGCTTCATTGATCAACTTCACTGATCAGAATAACGTGATTAGCATCACGGATCAGCTCCACCGGTTTCACCCATCAGTCTCACCGATAAGTGTCTCACTGATCGGTTTCACCCATCAGACTCACTGATCAGTTTCACCCATCGGTATCACCGATCAATTTCACCCATCGGTATCACCAATCGGTTTTACCCATCAGTCTCACTAATTGGTGTCTCACTGACTGGTCTTACCAATCATTTTCACCCATCGGTCTCACAGATTGGTTTCACCCATTGGTCTCACCCATTGGTCTCACCGATCAATGTCTCACCAATTAGTTTCACCCATCAGTCTCACCAATCAGTTTCAACCATTGGTCTCACCGACCAGTTTTACCTATCAATCTCACTGATCGGTGTCTCACCAATCGATATCAACAATCAGTTTCACCCATCGGTCTCACCGATTGGTTTCAGCCATCATTATCACAGATCAGTGTCTCACTGATCAACTTCACCCAATCAGGTTCACTAATCAGCTTCACCTGATCAGCTTCACCCTATCATCTCCATTGATCGGTTTCACCGATCAGTCTCTCCGATTGACCACAAAGGGGTGTCGAGGTTTCCTTTCACAGTTTTCCCGTAATACCACTTTTAAGTCTTTTTAACCTTTTAAAGTGGTTCAAGGACATTTTTAGGCCCATAAATAATTTTTTAAATCCCTTAAGAGTGGTGAGACCCTTGAATTACCAAAAAGTGTATTTTTTTAATAAGTTTCACACCCTTGTTGTATTTTTACAGCCTCTTGTGTTTTTCAGTCTCACCCCTATTACGTGTTTTCCCAGTTTGAAGGATGTCTATTAACTCACAAACATTATATCCACCATCTCCAAGGAGAATTATTAAATCTTAATAATTTATAATGTGTGAAACTTCCCCCCACATGGTCAAGCCACAACTCATTTTCAAGCATTTTGAAACGGAATATTTCGTAACTCTTGGATCAGGCCTCTGTCACCAATATCTTCTTCCATGGTCTCTTTGGTTCCATCTAGATGAGATTGAAGTCCCTTTTCAAGAGACGATTCATGTGAACATGATCAAGACCTTCCTGCTCATCCTTCATGGAGTTTTTCTTGGTGCTCGCACAACCACAATTTTTGTCATGAGAAGGAAATGTCAATCCTTGATCAAACAGGTAGGGATTCTTCCTCCGTCTCTCTTTACTGTGCATCATGCAGGGTGGGTATGATGATGTTACCTTAGGACGTAGATGAAACCAAATTTTAACAAAGATAATAAATGAAACTTTAAATAATTAAGGGGTGGGAGTGATGTTGTTATTGTTGTGTTATACTTTTTTTTGTTATATTATGAATTGTATGAGCTTTTTCCCACTGAAAATCAAGGCCATTGGTGGTCCTTCTATGTGCACTAATGATCCTATGTTTTTATGGTTAATATTATGATTGAATGGATGTAATATGGAAAATGGTTAATCAAAAAAACTCAGTTGATTAAATGGATGCCCAATGAACAATAATCCTTGTGTGATCACCCCGTTTAACTAAAATGGAAAGAAGAAACTTAATTAATGGTGTGGTTATATCTGAAAAAAAACATCCTTGCTCTGTTCTGGGGATATGTGTGGTGGCTCTGCTTGATGTCATGTGGGGAAATGTGTATGGGGATGGGATCTCATGTTGTTGAGTTGTTGGTTGTGGACCTGAGGCCGTGTGGGGCCGTACGATGGGGCTTGGGTTGGTTTTAGTACTTCGAGGGATCACGCAGATCTCTTTTGTTGTTGTGACTTTACAAGAGAACCAGGTGTGAATGATTAAATTATTGCTTGGTTGTTTCTTTTCCTTGGTTTGTAGCTATGACTTTTAGTTGCCTGGTAGTGAAGAATTATTTAAATGAAATCACATGAACATGATAAAAAGAATGGGTTTAATGGGGAATTTTTTTCCCAGAATGAGTTGTGCTCTGGTTGTGGCTGTTGTGCTTTTGTATGAATGAATAGTAATGAGGGTGTTTGTGTATGGTCTAGTTTAAGAACCCTTAGGTTGGGATTATTTCTTGTTTACCAATACATATAAATTTAGTTTTGGGTTTCTTATTCGCACCCCACCCAAGTTGAACACTTCATGCGGAACACCCCCATTACATGGGGGAGGGTGTTTTTACTAACATCCTATTGGGTTAATGGATATTAGATTCTTTTTTCTCCCTGTCTTGAGTATCCCAAGACTCTTCGGGAAGGCTGTGATGGATTGAGGTCCATTTTTAGCCCAAGGCTCTTCGGGCAGGGTATGTTGTGGTTGTTGGCCTAGGTGTGTGCGGGTAGGTTTCTTTCCCAAATGTCTTAGGGATGATGCCCAGGTGTCTTTGGGAGAGACGGTAGTTTTTCTGGCCCAGGTGTCTTCAGGAGTGGTTACATATGTTTTTGATGGCCTTGGTGTCGACGAGCAGGATACGTGGTTGTGGTGTCCCATAAGGTTGTTGTTGGGGCGATGATGGGACTACAGTGAAAATGGAGGGGGAGGTTTGATGTGTACAATGTCTTAAATAAAAGTGGGAAAGCGGTGCGGGGTACCCAAATGTCGATGTGTTATTACTATTACTTTACCTAACTTTTATTATTTGGGGAGTGTTTCTTAGTGAGGCTGGTAGGATAGTTTTCCTTGCTAGGTGTTTTGGTTATCTCTATTTTCTCACGAGGCATTAGATTGTCTCCCCACTTGTGCACGAGATCTTTTGGTTTCCCCTACCGAGTATACTTGTATACTCACCCTATGTATATAAAACTGCTTTCAGGTTTCCAAGAGGACTTTGGGGACCGTGCAATACCGTACTAGCTCAGACATTGGGAAAGTTGTCATTGCTGTTTTCTTTCTTTTGGTACTTTCCCTTTGGAGTTTTTCTTGTACTTGTATGAGTTTATCTTTGAACATTCACATGGGAATGTGAATTGGATTTACTTTTACCTTTAGTTTTGGAGCTGTTTGGGTTTTTTACCACCATATCTCTCAATCCTACTAAATAAAAAAGGGTAATTCCTTCCATATTACGCGTGATTCTATACCCTTGGTGCTAGTCGACACTCTGGGGCCTATTGAAGGTGAGACTCGGGGGTCATTATCTATCCTTAAACTTAAATAAGGAAGGGTCTCACAATTTTCTATCCCTTCCCTCATCTTGGTGAAGGTGGGTCATGACAGATAATAAATATATAACATTGTGGTAGTGGTAATATATTGAAATATTACAACTTGGGTATTTAATATTATATAATACTTTGGAAAATATGTTAAGTATATTTGAAAATATTCCTATATTTTCTAGAGTAATTTTAAGTGTTTGAAGTGATTTGGAGGATTTAAAAGGCCTAGAATTGAATTAAACTAGCTCTAAATTAATTCAAGGATTTATATAATTTCTATGATATATATGAGAATTGGATAAGTATTATTACGTAATAATGATCATGATAAACTAGCTAAAAAATTTAAAATGAATGGATTTGTAAGATTTATTTATAATTTCAAAGTGGAATTTTTTAGAGTTATAATGGGTATCCTATCACTTTGGAAGAGTAATTAAATACTTTTTAAGTGTAATTCATACTTCAGAAGAGAATCAAATGAATTTAAAAGGGTAAATAATCATTTTGAAAGAGTATTATATAACTTTTTAAGAGTAATTGAATAATTCTTAAGAAACATAAAGTACTTCATAAGAGTAACTATAAGACTTCAAGAGAGTAATTCATTACTTTAGAAGAGTACTCTAGTAATTTATAAGAGTAAAACCAAGACTTCATAAGAGTCAAAAATTTATAAGAAATTGATAAAGGTTGACTTCAAAAGAGTAAATACTAATTTTTTTTAAGAGTTATTACCTTTTTGAAATCATGAGTTATGCATACTTCTATAGAATATTTCTAGAGTAATTCATAAGAGTGAAATCCTTAGAAAAATTATGGGATATTTCTGAATAAAGAATTTATTGGTATTTATAGAGTTAATACTATATAGAAATCAATAATAGAAGATGTTTAAGGTATTATTCAAAGAAAAAATGATCATGATGATTTTTCAAGCTATGATCCAAGCCTTGAGTTGTGGAATATTGGGAAAGGGTATTCTTGAAAAAATAGTGGATAAAAATGGTTGAGGAAAAAATAATATCCAACATCATTATAATACACCCATATTAAAATTTTTTAGGAAAATAAATGGATATCTTGGGAACAAACCCACATGGTTATGTTGAAGGAAAATAAATTAAATGTCCTAGATGATCATTTAACCAATGTTGTGGATGATTTTTATATTCTAATGTATAAAAAATAATTCAATGAATAAGAATATAAAATTTGAGAATAAGAGAGAGAGAGATGACATATCTCACTATGTAAAAAGGATAGATCTCTTAAAGATGAGAACTTGATATCTCTCTTTGAGAAGATAAGAGAGCCTAATACAGAGATGAATAAGGTGAATATTTTGAGTATCAAGGAAGAAAAATAATTCAATCTAATTTTATTGATCATATCCATTTAGTTTAAGTGGAAGAAGAATAAAAAAGAATAAAACCTATGATACTATGTATTACATGAGTTAGTGAGAAATAAATAAAGAAGAATAATTATAGATGAGGAAGGATAAACATGCACTACTATTATTATTTTGTGTCAAATAGTCTCAATGATTTAGAAGCTACTAGGTCTAAGGATCACAACTAGCTCTTGAGTTAAGAGTGGAAAATAAGTAGATTCTGTAGATGATCTGGGAGTAAGGCTGTTAGAATAGACTGAATTTCATGAAAAATTTCTTGAATATATATAGGATATAAAATAATATATATTTTGAAAGACTATATTATTAATAGATGCAGTGAAATATCGAGTGTATTGATGATTAAATTCAATAAGTTTGAGAAAGTTGTAAGACTTTCAGGAGATATTATAATATATTGGGATGCTGTATAGGAGGAGGATGCACCCAAAGTTCAAGAAAACCCCCTCCCACCGCAATTGTAATTAAAAATAAGATTATTAATGTAGAGTCTGTTATTGGGGGAATAACTTGTCATAATAAGAAGTAGATTTCCTGCGATGGGGATGAACATTATAAAAATACCGAGTGATGCTCTTTCATTTATGTCTTTCACTATATATGCTATTGTATGCTTGTTAAGACATAAATATATCCATTTTTCTTAACTGAAAACAAAGGTTCAAATACCAAATAGGGTGAAAATTTTCAAGTGTAATTAGAATTTGACAAAATTTGGTCACACCTGATTCACCCCTCCCCTCTTAGGTGACTACATGGTCCAAAGGGCATAACAGTTGAAAAAAATGAGATGATTAATTATATACACATGGTTTATGATTCATTATATTCTATAATATTTTTTCAAAAGGATATAAGGATATAACTATTTTATCCGGGAATTGTTTTATGTATATATTTGTTAAAATTTGAGGGAAGTTATTCCCACCACCCATCAATGACATATTTTTATGAATATTATTATTTTTAGAATAAAATCATCAAAATAAGTAGAATAAAATATGTGAAATTATAGTTTATTTGTTAAATATTCACAATAAAAGTAAATATGAGTTATTTTTTTTTAACAAAAATGGGTTTACATAACTTAACATGATATTATGAATATAATATAGTGTCTAAGAGGCTAGTGGGAGTATTATTGAACTTAGAAAAGTTCCAAATTAACAAATAAAAATATACCAATATAAAATTGAATAGATTTACACTTAATATCAAAAAGATTTTAGGATATGTGATGGAACAAAAAAATATAAAGATTTTTATTTAGTTATGAGATGAAATTTAATTTCACCATTTCCTAATTTTTTTTCTAGTTTAATAAAAAAATGAATTTTACTTAATATCCTAAAATATTTTTAGGGTATGGTGGAAAAGATAAATCTAAAGAGTTACATTTAGTCACTGTAACATAGTGAATTTCACTTTATCCCAAATGAGTTTAGTATATTCTAGTATGTCATAATGTAAATAATTACATCAATACCATAAGATATCAAGGGAAAATTTCTATAGAATGAGTTCCAAGAAGGATTATGATGACAAACTTATAAATATTATAGAAAGATAATATAAGTTATTAATATCATAACATTGGATGTTGTGGAGTTATGGATTTTTAACATGACGAAGGAGTTGAACATTAGGAATATTTTTCCGAAATCTCATCATTATTTAAAATTTCCTTCTTCGTAGATGTTACTCACTAAAGACTTGAGTGAGATGGTTTTATTAGGTGGTTATACAGAGATGTGGAAATAATTACATATAGATGTAATGAGTTAACAAAACCCTAGAAATTTGAGCAAACATATGGAAGATCTAAAACTTTATAATATATGATAAGATAAACCGGTGCTTATGTAGTGTTTTATTAGATATTAAAAAAAGAGTTTTATGAATTTAAAATGTATCGTATAAAATAAAATTTATATTTTATCATTATTTAATTTTGTTATTTATAAATTTATATATAATTTCATGAAATGTAATGATAATTGACCTCTTAAAGTACAAATTTGAGTTATCCCTAATTGATGTTTTTCATGGAGTATTATTTGTTGTGATGAAATGTTAAGGTTAACATGATTAGGATTCTTATATGAGATGCACATTATACTCATGAGGTACATAATTTATTTTTGTGTGCTAGATGACCCACTAAGTATACCACATGGATTTTCATACACTATGTATTTGGTATATTATGGGTGTATGGATTAAATATAAATCCAAAAAACATGAGGTTGGAGAGATACCTTAAATCAGAACCTTCACACTTTGATACCTTTTTTATGAAATCCATTAAGGAATAACTAATCAAAGGGTGGTTGAGTATTTTTCAGATGATGTTGTTGGTTGGATATCAATTGAGATGGGATTTTTCCTCTTATATGATGATTATGAAATTCAATCCCTCGATTGAGATATACTATGGAGTGTGAAATCACATTGAGATTGTACATATGATGTTCTTATTCATTCAGATGAGGGGTATGTGATGTTAATATACAAAAGATGAATGAAATGTGATATATTTATCAAAAAGGTTAGTCTATACTCATAGAGTTGAGAATGTATGAGTTGGATATATGGGATTGACATGCTCCATGTACTATGGTCCCTAATTGTCTTGGACAAAGGAAATGTATGAGAATGTATGATATTATGTGATGCGATTGGTGGACACAAGTTGGTGATACATGTGTTTGATAGTGATCATGCCATATCCGTTTATAGCTTGAGTAGAATTGATACTTTTCTATAGGCCACTATTTTCTTATATTTATGTATCAAGCAATTCATATTTTTTTCAATGATATAAAGGACCGTGAGATCATAGTTTATGAATGACTAAATAGGGATTGATTTTGAATCAAATAGACACTCTAAGAGCGTTTCAGAGTTAATCTAAAATAGTTTTAGATGGGTATTCACAAGTTATTACATATGATGTGGTGAAAGGTGAAATTGATGATAGCATTCCAAAAGTGTTTTGAAAGATATCCAAAAGAGTTTTAGATATGGTTTAAAAATTTATCATATATGATATGATATAAGGTGAAATAGAATATAAATACTTTAGGCTTTAGTGAAACTAGTAGATTTAATGAAACATTCCCTATAGATATTATATGTATGTGATATATATAAGAATTTGTGGATTGTCATATTTTTATTTCTAGAGGGTGTCATATGGATTAATTATTCCAATACCTTCAACAAATTATTCAATCATATAGTACCCTGAATAAAATCATAA
The DNA here is from genome assembly GCA_963277665.1 of Viscum album. Taxonomy (NCBI): domain Eukaryota; kingdom Viridiplantae; phylum Streptophyta; class Magnoliopsida; order Santalales; family Viscaceae; genus Viscum; species Viscum album. Next base: position 1,133,374,298 of record OY728156.1, read on the forward strand.
AAGGCCATTTAAAACAAAACTTATATGTGATTTATGGTTATATCATACTATATGGTTGTGGGTATATCAAGGGGAAAAAAATTTAATTTCATGCTACCACCTCACTATGAATTGTATACTACTATACATTTTTTAAGGATACATCACTCATTTGGAAGAAAAATATTAATATTTAATGTTTATTCTAATGTTTTATATCATCAAAGGCATGTTACAAGAGTTTTAATTCATGAAGAGTAACATCATCCATGAATATGATGAATGGGATGGCCAAAACATTTTATCATGCACTGTAATGTATGAGTAAATGTGATAGTAGTTGATGATCATTTTAGGGCTTTATATACAACTACCATGTGACAACAAGGGTAGTGTGTATACTCACATTACATTTGGCCTAACTTTCTAACCATGATGCTCTCCTATTCCGCCTTATTTTTGACCAATGCACTTTCATTCCATAAAGGTTGGAATAATCGCATCCATTTGATGGATGATTTAGGTACATATCATGGATACATCTATATGTGGGATGTACTTTGACTTCCACTACTGTGATCTTCATCAAACCCATTCAAATATGTTTAAAGGTAATTATGATATATTGGGACTCTTCTGAGTGAGGTATGTATGGTTTTACAACATTATTAATTTTAAATATATGTATGCTTTTTTTATTCCTCCAAATATATATATTTTTTGTATTTTATATTAAAACTACATTGAGGTTAAGTGGGAATCACTTACACTTCAAGAAATTGGACCAAAATAGGAATCAAATACCTATTATACAACCACAAACCCTCTAGTAAAAATTCAAAAACACCATTAATTACAATTCAAAATTCAAAATTCAAAAACACATAAGCAAACTGACACCATGCCACGAGCCTCAATAACTTATCCTATCCAAATTCAAAATTCAAAATCAAACAAAAGAAATGATGACCCGTGAAACCATATCTTCTGACTGATCACAACATTCCTTAAGCCACAAATCCTATGTGAACCGATAAACCTAACACTCCATCAATGTAATATTCACTTGAAACATTAGTAAGAGCATCCCTCCACAACATCGACCTTCACAGAATGGATCATCGATGCACCAAACCGTCCATGATGATAAATAATCACATATAACTATAAATACTCTAGTGGTATTGATGCTATGCTGGTTGAGTCTCCTTGAATCCCATCGAGTGATTGAACATCACATCCCAAAACATCCTCACTAACCACCGCACCAGACTAACTAGGAGATGGTTAATAGAAGCTAAAGCTAGAGCAGAGTTGGAAGTAGACATGGTTTCAAAAATTATCCACAAAATCTTCCAAAAATTCCTTTCCATTTCTTCAAGCCTCCTTTAAATAACACCAAAAAATCCATCATCATCAATAAATCCAATAAAAAAAATTCCAGAATCACTTCCTCCCAAAGGAAAAACAAACCCAAATCAAAAATCAATCCACAAAAAGTCTAACTAAAAACCTTAAAAGATGAAAAATGAAACCAAAATAAATCCATAACAAAAATAAATAAAGAAACTCCACACAAGGATCATCAAAATATAAATAGATAACAATTAACTTTCTACTGATATGAGGTAACTGGAGTCTAACCGATGCTGATAACTAGTATAAGAACAAATAACGAAGAAGGGGAGATGAAAAATCCAACGCCAAAAGATAAAAAGAACTTAAACTGAAGCTAGATTTCCCTATAGCATGATCCTAAGTTTCCCCAAATCCATAATCGGTCCTAACCAAGATGGGGTCTAGCATGATGGGTTTTCCGTCAAGGGTAGTGGAGAGAAAAAAACTAGACACCACCACTGATGATGACCCTAACTGCCTAAATCACCATCACCCAGAACTGGAATTTTTGTTATTATTATCATGGATATCATTATATTGGGATTTTAATGTATTTTTTCCATGAAATTTTTTTTATAACCCCTAATAAGTCACAAAAAAACTTAAACAATGAACTTGAACATTAATTTCATGTAAAACTAGGTTAGTTTCATAAGAGTTTAATATCTACAATTTTCCATTATTTATTACATTATAACCATTTATTTATTTAAACATCAGAATCATTTTATTAAAAATATTAAAGATAAATTCAATCTACTCAATACACCAGGTGAATTTTAAATTTTGATATTATTTAAATTTATTGATGACTATATGTAGTAACCTGATTGTTTTTATTAGTTTATAAACACATCAACACACTTAAGAATATTAACTTATTTTTATTCTCAAAAAACGAGGTATTATCATTTATATTCCACTTAAATTATTTATTAATAATGTTTTAATGAAATATATTATAGCTAAACAACATATTTTATTTATGATACATGTCACTTTATTTGTTTTACTTAATTATATTTTGCTTCCCATTATCAAAATTAAAATCTTCACAAATTGATTTTAAAGTTAGACTAAGTTTTTAAAAATCACCCAATTTCCTAATGCAATGTATAATATAAATTGTTCACTATATTTTTTATTCCAGTAACAAACTACATCATAAAATTTTTAAACTAAAATATGTGATTTTTATATTAGGAAGGCTCAGATCAAAAAAACGTCTGATCTCCCAAAATATTATTAGAAAAAAGTAAAGTGGAAAGCAGAGAAAAGAAAGGTGACTAAATCACATCGAACCCATTCCCATCTCCATACCCATAATCAGGTCCCTCATCATCCTGTGTAGCCGATTCCCATTTAGAGGACTCATATCTCTTGAAAAGTTCAAGGTACTGGTTCCTGTGGACAAGTTGCTCTTTGGTGAGCTGATCCTTGAAAGTCCGCCTTGCTCCATTACCTTTTTCCAAATCAGGTCCCTCTCCACCACCCATCTTGTAGGCAGACCTATTCTCCATTGGTTTGGGGAGATCTGAATAAACCTTTCGCAGCCTTCTCCCACCTTGTGTTTTCTCTCTCATCTCCTTGCCCATCATCTCTTTACTCCCATTCTTCACAATGTCACTATAGGATGATCTATTATTTACACATTCCTTCTCATTATCAGAATAATCTCCCTACTTCCTATGTTGAGCCACACAGGGAGAGGCAGATTTAATTTTCGTCATGTTCATCCGCATGCTTCCTGGTTGGATTTACTTGTAAGGATCACAATCATTTGGACTATTCCTTCCAAAAATATGACTGGTCGTCCTTACTGAAACTTCATTGATTATAAAAAATTTAACATATGTATTATGTTTATAGTACTGCATATTACTTGAATTTATCAACTTTTTATATATATATTAATTGAATCAATAGAAACATTTGTAGCTATATTAATCCTATCATTTTTTCAAGCATCACAATTTTTTGAATTTATATTTATTATTTATTTATTTATCTATATTTTTTTCACAATATATAGTGTATATTATTTTTTTTATCTTAGGTAAATACTAATATACATGTAAGATCCCACTTCCATATGATTTTGAAATTTTAGAAGGAATTTGAATTTTCATTTACTGAATAGGTCAAACTATGAAATAGGAAACAAAATGATATTTAAAGGGTTGAAATCCTTTGATATGATTTTATAAGACGAGGAATGAGGGTCAGGAGGTATCCCAAGTTTTTATTTAAGTTTTCTAGAATTTAGGTTTTGTTTTGGTACTTTTTGAGTTTTCTGGAGAGGGTGCATGGTTTGGTGTGAATGATTTATGATAATTCATGCGACACCATGACGATCAGAGGGTTTTTAGTTCATTTTGAACTAAGCATGATTGTGGTATATAGTTACCACATGGTTAAATAAAAAACTTTGTGAGTTTCAAGGGAAAACCATGTAAGGATGAGGAGGGATAGAGACAAGGTGCATGACCTATGCACGGTTTCAGAAAAATCTTTAACCTTGTTGTAGAAGGGGTCTTGTGGGATGTGCATAGTTGGTGCATGTTTTGACCAAATTTTCATCCAAACTGTGTCGATATATTGTCTTAGACAATTCCAAATGCATGGTTGATGCACGATTTAGAAAACCGTTCGTCCAAATCATGTGGCTGCTCAGAAATTCATTAAATGGGGGATTTTACCAAAATAACCTCTCAAGTATTTGGGTTACTTCCCCCTATTCCTCCCCCATTTGGTTCACATGAACTAGAGGGATCCAAACCCTCTTCTTATTTCTTTACCCCTTTGATTAAGGGTGTGGTCATGGTGGTTCTTTGGTGTTTTGTAGTGAGATTCAACCTTCATCGGCTTCCTTTCCTCTTCTCAATATTTCTATCTAGTTTTTATGTTATCTAATTTAGATTGTTTTTATGATTTCATTAGATCATGGTGAAACCATCCGTATATCATGGGGATTTTTGTTGGCTTGTGTATAGGATAACTTTAGATGACATCCACACATTTTTGTGTAATTTTTCATTATGGTATGTGTTCATAGTGAATTTTATAAAGTATTTTTGGTTAATTAAATTTTATTAATTTTTGTTATGATATCTCCTATTAGTTATTTTCCCAAGAATAGTATTGGGAGTCAATTGTGGACCTTCCATGGTAGTTTATTTGACTTTCGATAATAGGTTAGCACTTAGTGAGTTTTACGGAAATATGATAAGTTGGAGTTTAATGCATTAATTAATTATAATTACTAAAATTAATTAGTTATTATTTCATAGAGTGAGGTTAGAGCTTGGGTGATCATTAAAATATTGGCTAGATGCCGAAGATGTTGGATAAGACTTGGAAGAGCCTTGGAAAGTCTTACAAACCTGGTAAATGTTATGGAAATATTTTTTAAATTAGGTAGGTAGTCTAAGAGATTTACCCATAGTCTTGTTAATTTATTTTAATGTGTATGTATTATGTTCCATAAAGCCCATGTGTTGCATGTTTTCTTCCTTAGCTTATGTAATTTGGATTTAAGCTTCATATTGACACCATAGACCTTCCATAGATTCTGTTGGATTGGTGGTTGTTTATAAGACCAAACCTATTGTCACCCATAGGGTGCACCATTTAATAGAAATGGTAAAGTGGGGTTGTAAAGGGATAAAGAGAGTGGGTTATGAGATTAAACCAATTTAGATCCTTTCTTGCATTGATTGAATGGTTAAGGGTTACTTGATAGGACTTTTTAATCAATTTATTTAGAATATGTTGAAAGGATTATTTAGAATGATATTATTTGATAATATTTTAAGAAAATTCCTATCAAGTTTTTGAAATTGTTTTAAATTTGCGCATTAATTTTTGGTCCAGTTTTTTTTGAAAAAGGGGGAAGCCTTATTTTGATGTGGTTTTTGTTTTAAAATGAGGTTTTACCTCCACATGGTTTATAAGAGTGAGTTATAAATGGATTTCAAATGTTTATTTGAAATGGGTGAGTGGATTCCCCTTTGGTGAGATTCCTTGATGGTTCTTTTAATGATTTGATGAAAAGGAGGACATTGGTATTTTTGGGGTGTGAAAGTCCCATAGGGATCTAGGTAAATGATATTGGTTTAAAAGGGATCTTTTTTAGTTTTTGAATGTTTTTTAAGGTCAAAATTTTAAACCTTGAAAAGTTATTATTAGTGAAGTTTTTAAAGGTTCTGGTCACATAATTCCACACCTATGAAAAGTGATGTTAGTCATGGTATTCCACATTGTTGTTGGGTTGTTGGTCATGGTGGTCTACACTCTTGGTTTAGGATGTTGTTAATGTAATTCCACATCATTGTTGGTTTTTTGGTCATGTAGGTCTATATCCATGGTTTAAGATGCTGGTCACGGTGGTCCACAACATTGATTGGTATTTTCATACATGGAGTTCTTTATGACCGGTTAGATTATTGGAATAATGTTCTAGGAACTATTGTTTTATTGTTCATGGTTTAGGTTCTAGACTGAGTTTCCAATCATTGTTGATACTGATTTATGTTTCATCATAGAGTTAATAAGAAATTAAAATACCTATTTGTTAATCACTATTTGTACTCCTGATTCTATGATTTTAGATGTTTAGTTTGGGTTGATGCATGATGGTTGGTACATGTTTCACCTTAGAACCCAAATTTCACAGGGTTAAAAGATAAACTATATTTATTTTGTGATTTATTTTCCTTTCTTATAATGGTTATTTATTCCATAGTTTAGTTTGCCACACTATTATTCTAAATAGTATTTGATTTATACATCATTAGTGATGACCTAATGAGTTGTACTCATTCCTTGATCAGGTCACCACTGCACAAAGGTACCTGATTATCTCTTACATTTTTATTGTATTAATAGGTTTGAGATGAGATTTTATTGGATTATTCATGATCGAGAAGAATAGCTCAGATAGTATCAGGATACTGGATGATGTTCGACTTTGTGAAGCAATAGATCCCTTTTTATGGTTTTTATTCAGGTTTTTATCTTTGGGTAACCATCCTAGTGGTTGGTTAGTGTATTAATTGTATGGATGCTCAATCCCTTACTTCATTTCAATTATCATTTATCCATGTTTTTACCTATTAGTTTTCATTCTAGTCTATTTTGGGATGTTGATATATCTTTATTATTCTACTTACTCTAATGTGGTAGATGCTTGTTTATATTTTCTATTATTGTTTAATTTGATATGGGGGTATAGTATCCTCATAGTACCACCTTAGACCCTCACTACTAGTTAGAAACCTCCAACATACGAGGGGGAACACTTGAGGTTATGTGTTGAACTAGATCAGGGAATCTCTTTAGTGGCATATGGGATGGGATGTTTCAAAGTGGTATTAGATCCATTTACCTTTCTATACTTTTAATATTTGGGGTTTTCTATACTGGAGATATATGAATGTTTCAGATCCTATGATGGACATCAAACTTGTACATCATGAACACTTGTTCTGGTACTATGTCTTTGTTACCAGGTCTGGGATTGATGTTCTTGGTTTACGATGTTATGGTTTTATATGATTTTTTATTTTGGTGACACACATGTTGTTTGGATTTGATGGTTCATGATGGATTCCGATCTCTTGGAACATTGGTAAGAGGCATGCGATTTGGTTTTAACTCTAGTACTATAGAGTCAAGAGGGGTATCATGAATCATGTGAGGCACATGGGATCCACATGTTATATGTTTTTAGTGTGTGATTTTATATATTTTCTTATAATGATAGGTTATATGGATCTACGAAAAGATTCTTGATAATGAGGACACTGACATAGTCCTCATGCACAGTTGGTGTAGTGACTTTGGTGGGTCTTCAAGGTGTGGGTATATAATACTTGGAACCTTTTTAGTGGTTTTGTTCAATGTTTTTATATGAAATGGACCTCCAGGGAGTGTTCTGATGTGTAGATTCTCAAAGAGTACGGGTGTCATGATTGTGGGTGGTTGGTTTGGAATGTGACAAAATTTATATATGAGACCCTTGAGATGGCTGTCTAACATATTTATGTCTTGTGACATTAGAATAGGAGTGTGTTTAATTCCCCCTGAGTTGTGGCCTTTAATGAGTTGGCATAAACCTGGGTGGTTGATCCTAGTTACTCTTTAAGATTTTTGACTGGTGGGGCTAGGTGAGAAGTCCAAAAAACCTCCATGATGTTACTCGGGTTTAGAGAGTTGGTGTTGTTTGACCTTTGAGGGTGACCCATGAGAGGGTTGGACCAAGTTATGTGTTCTTTTTGGGTGTGTGATGCACAAATGAATGGTTGAAATTTTGGAAACAATGCATGAAGGGTGAAACCTAGTATAATGTTTAGGTGCACTGGATACTTTTTTTTAAGAGGAATCACTTGTGTGATAGTTATTCATTATTGTTGTTGGTTTCTAGAGGCGTAGGATTATTCGAGTTCCTAGCCTAGGTAATGGTTGTGAAGATGGGTTTTTATTGATGGTTATGAGTTGGATCGTGATCATAATAGGTGCTTTAGAGAATTTGGTTTTTGGTGTGTGATTTCACTTCGGGTGGTGACCGTATGTGAGAGTTTTTTTTGGTATGAGGCACATGGATATGTCTGGTTTTCATAAGATTTAAATTAATTGGAGTATTGATAATTCTGTGGCACTTGTGTTTTCTGAGGGTAGGACCAATTAGGTTCCTGTCCCAGTTTGCTCTGGATGTTTAACACCCTCAGAAATGATAAAGGGTTAAATTAATAAATGATATGACTCATGTCAACAAGGTGAACCTTTCCATTTAGAAGTATACCTAATTATAAATGCATAGTTAAGAATGCTTGGATTGGAATAGTGATTAGGGTGAGTGAAATTTTTGGAAGTTTCCCATGGTGTGTGCGAGTGAGGATAAATCACCTCGGAAAGAACACGTGTTGGCCTATAGGGAAATTCATTTGTCAGATGACCGGGTCGGGCATGTGGGTGGGGCCTAGGGAGGGGACCATGTGTCTACGGGGTAACTGGTGGTACCTGGAGGGCCAAGACCTGGAATCTATGTTAAGTTAGGGTGTTTGTGCTGTAATCGGGGCTCATTTGTTACATTTGGTATGAGAGGAGGAACCTAGCCTTAAGTGTGGTGTACTGACTGGTTAGAGATGTAGGGTCCACATTGAAGATCTTGTGCTCTAGAGGAAGTCATTTGTCAGATGACCTAGTCGGGCATGTGGGTGGGTCCTAGGGATGGGACCATGTGTTTGTGGGGTAATTGGTGGTACCTGGCAGGCCAGGACCTGAAATCCATGTTAAGGAAGGGTATTTGTGCTGTCATCATTCCCTAGTTGTTACATTTTGGTATGAGAGGAGGAACCTAACCTTAAGTGTAGTGCACTTCCTGGACTGAGATGTAGGGTCCACAATAATGATCTTGTTCTCTAGGGAGGGGGGGGGGGTGAATGTAACACCCCAAAATGATAAAGGGTTAAATGAAAAAATGATATGAATAATGTCAACAAGTTTCACCTTTATTTTCAGGTGCCTACCTGATTATAACTTCACAATTATGTGTGCTTGGCCTCGAGTAGTGATCAGGATGGGTGAACTTCTAGGAATTTTCCTAGGGTGTTTGTGAGTGGGGAAAAAGCACACTAGAAATAACATGTGTTGGACTGTGGGGACACTCATCAATCAGATGACCTGGTTAGGCATATTGGTGGGCCCTAGGAAGGGGACCACATGTCTATGGGGCAACTGGTGGGACCTGGTAGGCTAGGAACCGATGACCACATTGTTCTCTGGGGGGGGGGGGGGGTGAATGTAACACCCCAGAATGATAAAGGGTCAAATGAATAAATGATATGACTCATGTCAAAAAGGTGAACCTTTCTTTTTGTGAGCCTACCCAATTAGAACTCCAAAATTAAGTACGCTTTTCCTCGAGTAGTGATCAGGATGGGTGACCTTATAGGATGTTTCCCAGGGGGTCTGCAAGTGAGTAAAAAGTACACTGTAAAGAACATGTGTTGGCTTGTGGAGATAGTCATTTGTCAGATGACCTGGTCAGGTACATGGGTGGGCCCTAGGTAAGGGGCCATGTGTCTGTGGGGAAACTGGTGGTACCTGGAAGGCCAAAACCCAAAGACATGTTAAGGCAGGGTGTTTGTGCTGTCAGTGGGGCCCAATTGTTACAAGATGTGTCCATATGAATATGATGAGAGCGTAAATGGGATTAGTGTAATTATTGGAATGATGCTTGGGTTTTTAGTGGTCGTGCAAGTGGTTTTGGATGGGTGAGTTACCTCTAGTTTTTAAAAACACCAAGGATGATTTGTGTTGGGTGAGACGGTCATGTGGGGAATTCATGTACAGTGGATCAAGCTTATGAGATAATATTTTGTTAGATATAACTATCTAGAGTTGTAAATAGGTTATGTAATTGGGTTATGCAAGAGAATGTAATGGTTAAGTGCTAATGATATGTTGGAGTCATGAGTGTGTGGTGACACATTGTGTTATTTGTCTTGTGGATCAGACATTATGGGAGTGTATGACTGAGGTGTTTGAGTTATGTTGATAGCTATGCGTTGGCTGAGAATTGATGTGGGTGTGATGAGGTGCTTGTAAGTAGGGAGGCCCAGGGCCTTTGGATGGGTTTGACATGTCCCTATAGTTATAGTTGACCTCAGAAATGGATGAGTTTTGGAGCTATTCATCGAATAAATCATAGTGTAATCTCAGTTTAGATATGTTCATGCCCAATATCTTAACATCGATATGAGTATCCTGAGAGGGAAACAACTACATTCTTATCTAAATAAAGATTTTCATTATTTTATGGAGTTCCTCCTTGGATGTGGCACTCATGAAGCAGTTTAAGTGAATCTGTATGGTGGGAGGTGGACCATTGATAACATGTGAGTAAGTCCTTTTAGGGATTTAATGTTAGAAAATTCCATGGGTGTCATTCACGGGTGTCGGGAATGGGTGATAGTTTACATTTTGTTTTCTCTCTTGGGTGAGAGTGATACAACCATGAAAAATTATTAGATCGGAAATGAATGAAAAGTGGGTCCTAGTGGTTGGATTTTCTTGAGCAAGGTGATGAAAATGACACTCATATAGTGGGGAGTGATGTGCTAGCCACATAGATACAATCCCTAGGATCGAAGAGTCACACATGTGTAGATTTGGTTGTGGATCAGTCATGAATGCATCATGATTATAGTAAGGAACTGTTGAGGTGAATTCTAAAATTACATATGGAATTGGTCATGGTGGATGATTGATATGGGTATTAGATTTGGGATCTAAGTGGTTCTAAATGGGAATTAGAGGTAGTTGTGTTGGAGGTGCGTCAATATGTGTTATAGGGCATAATGATTGCTTGAGCCTATAGAGGATATGATTGAGGAATCTCACTTATAGATGGGTGTATAATCCATTGGGTGTGTTTAGATGACCGTGAGATACCTTTGGGTGTGAAGGAATTGTAATTAGATGAGTGGTGATGTGTGGAAAGTTAGAGTTGATAATTTTTTGGATGAGTTAGAAAAGGATATTACAACTTGGGTTAGTATACACTATGGATGAGTAAAGTTGAGAATTACATCTGGAATTTCATTTTAAAAATAATGGGTCCATTTCAGAAAATGATTTCAGATTTAGAGTAAAATATGGTATGTTCTTAGTTCATGAATTGGAGATGAGTGTACATCTGTTCCAATTGGTTTTTGATGAAGAGGACACATGCCTATGATGATTGAAATTATTGAGGTTGTTAGGGAATGGTAAGTTGGAAACTTTTCTAGGCACATTGTAGGAGTGCGATTTTAAGGTTAATTTGTTTTTTTTCAATGGTTGGGGTGCCATGAATTAAAAATCAGTGGTTGTGGGATATATCTTATGGTTAGGAGCACCATAGACCAGACGAGTAGTCAGATGGCGACATCATCAATGTTTCAATTTGATGGGATTGAGTAATAAAAATATTGTTGTTTTGGTTTTTGGAAACTAGAATTAGATTTATTTTTAGCAGGTTGAGTACTTAGAAATGGAGGTTGTGCCTTAGTTGTGTTCCAGGAATTTAATGGAATTGAGTGAGGATATAGACTATAACTAGTGACCAAGTTAGGTCAAGTGATGAAGGTGAATTCCCACTGATACTTCTTGGGTAAGATAAGTATTATATTAGGGAGGTTATAATATCCCATATCCAGAAGAGTTGAAAATTTCAGAAATTTTTTTTATTTTTATTTGCTAGATGGGTCAAACTATGAATTTTTATTCATAATGAGTTTTTTAGGATTTTAATGCTTCAAGAGGATATTTTGAGATGTGTAATGAGGATAAATAGGTATATTGGGTGTTTTTTTATCTTTAGAGGCATCAAGTTAGGTTTTAGGAGTTTTGGATTTTTCTGGACTGGGTGTACAGTTTGGTGTGCATAGTTTAGGAGAAATCATGAGACACCTTGGTATTCATAGGGTGTTTTAGTTCATTTTTAATTGAGAATTATTATGGTTCACTATTACTGCATGTTTAACTAAAAATTATATGGGGTTAAAGGGAAAACCATGCAAGGATAAGGAGGGTCTGAGACATGGTGCATGACTTGTGCACGGTTTTAGAAAAACCATAAACCATGTTACAAAAGGGGTTTAGTAGGGTGTGTATGGTTGGAACATGATTTGAAAAACTATGTGGACAAAGAATGAGGGTGTTTTGGAGTAGAAAATAATAACCAAACAGTTGGTGAATGATTTGAAAAACCATTCGGGAAAAACATGTGGTCGCCTAGAACATCATTTAAAGTGGGATTTTACCAAATTACCACCTTATGTTTTTAGGTTACTTTTCCCTCTTCCTCCCCCATTTGGTGTGTATGAACCATGGGTCTCCCAAACCCTTCCTCGTTCTTCCCCTCTTTGATTTGGGGTGTGGTCATTGTGTTTCTTTTGCATTTTGAGGCGATATTCACCCTTTGCTGGCTTCCTTTCCTCTTCTCCTTATTTCTATTTAATTTTGAGGTTATCCATTTTAGATTTTGTTGATGATTCCACCAGATCATGGTAAATCCATACATATCTCATGGGGGTGGTCAAATTTAATATAGGTGAACCCGAGATGACTTCCAAATTTTTTTACAATGTTTATTTAAGGTAAGTTTTCATAATGAATTTTCTTAGGTTTTAACAATTAAATAAATTTAATTAATTATTTAAATAGAATACCCCCTTAGGGATTTTCCTAGGAATGGTTTCGGGAGTCTGTTTTGGACCTTCCATGGAAGTTTCATAGATTTTTGATAATAGGTGAGTTCTCGGTGAGTTTTCCAGAAATATTCCAATTCATGTTTAATGCATTAATTAATTATAATTGTTATGATTAATTAATTGTTGTTGCTTGTCATGAGGTAAGATATTGGGTGATCACGATGATCTTGATTGGATGCTAAAGTGGTTGTACAATAATTGTATGGGGCTTAGAAAGGTCTTTAGGACTTGTAAATGTTATAGAAAGCTTCGTTAAATGAGATAGGTGGTCTAAGAGCTTTACCCATAGTCTTGTTAATTGGGTTTCATGTGCATATAGTATGTTCCTTAGAGACCATGTGTTGTGTGTTTGATTATATGGATTATTTAACTTGGTTTTGTGATTAGAATTTATACCTTAGACCTTCCATGGACCCCATTATATCCATTGGTGTTTATAAGAACAAACCTAAAGTTTCCAATGGGCTACACTATTTCATGGAAATGGCAAAGTGGGGTTGTAATGGGTTAAAGATATTTGGTTACATACTTAACCTAGTTTAGATCATTTTTTGGTTTGATTGAATAGTTAAGGGTTACTTGGTAGGATTTGGGATTCATTTAAAAAAAATATTTATAGAAGATTATTTGGAACACTTTTATATGTTAAGATTTTATGAAAATGTCTATGAGGCTTTTGAAATGGTTTTAAATGTGTGAATTGAATTTTGACCTAGTTTGGGTGTAAAATGGGTAAGACCTTGTTTTGATGTGGTTTTTATTTTAAATTTACGTGTTTTACTACACTTGGTTTATAAAAATAGGTTTATAAAGATATTTAAAATGTTGATTTGAAATTGGTGTGTGAATTACCATTTCTAAAAGTATTTTATGGCTCTTTTAATGATTTTATAAAAGGAAGACTTTGGCCTTATTTTGGCATGAAAGGCCCCAGGGATCTTGGCAAATGATAATGGTTTAAAAAGTGTTATGTTGTGGTTTATAATGTTTTTTATTGTCACAATGTTTAACCTTGAAAAGTGATTGTTAGTGAAATGATTAGAGGTGCTAGTCAGGGAATTCCAAAACTATGGAAAATGATGTTGGTCATGGTAGTCCACATCATTGTTGGGTTGTTGGTCATAGAGGTCCACACCCATGGTTTAAGATGTTGGTCATGGTGGTCCACATAATTTTTGGGTTTTTGGTCATGGAGGTTCACACCCATGGTTTAGGATGTTAGTTATTGAGGTCTATATCATTAATTGGGATTGTCAGACAAGGTGTTTCGTATCCCCACTTATATTCCAGGACTGATGTTCTAGGAAATATTGTTTTACTATTTATGGTTTAGGTTATGGACTAAGGTTATAGACATGTTTTATAATGATGTATGTTTCCTCCTAGGGTTAATGAGGAATGAAAATACATGTTTGTTAATTAGAGTATGTATCACCCTATACTACGATTTTAAATGATCGGTTCATGTCAATTCATGTTGGTTGGTTCAGGTGTCACCTAAAAACCAAAGAAACACTAGGTTACTAAATAAACAGTGTTTCATTTATATTTTACTTTCTTTTATTGGTTATTTATTTCATAGTATACCTTCATAAACTATTTCTATGACAAGTATTGAATTTATACACTAGTGGCGGTGGACTACTGAGTTGTACTCATAGCCTCCTTAGGCTTCCACTATACATGGTTACCTGAGAATCTCTCACGTGTTTATTGAAGGAACAAGTTTGGGCTGAGGCTATATTGTGTTATGCATGATTGGGATGGATAACTCAGATGGTATCAACAAACTAGATGAGCTTCGGCTCAGTGATGCAATAGAGAACTTTTTCATGGTTTTTATTTTGTATTTTATCTTTGGGTAACTGGGCCAGTGGGATGTTAGTGTATGGATTTTATAGTTATTTGGTCCCTTACTTCATTTTACTCATCATTCATCCACGTTTATACTTATCAGTTGCTGTTTCAGTCTATTTTGGGATGTTTATGTCTATTTATTATTCTGTGTACCATGTTGTGATAGATGATTAATTATTTATTCTTTTATTGTGAACTCAGACATGAGGGTATATTCTCATCATAGTACTACTTTATAACCCCACTACTATTTGTTATCCTATAGCGTACAAGGAGGAATGCTTGAGATCATGTGGTTAACTAGATCGATCCATCAGTTCTGTGGCATCCAAGCTAGGATGTTACATTACACCTATATCAATTCAAGTAAATATTTTTTCTTTCATAATAACACAAATTTATTAAATCCATAAACTGTTTAATTGAATTATTTTTCACTTGGTATATATTTACTGTGTATTAATCTATATATGTACAAAGTGTATCATTTTTTAAATACAATTATACATAAATATTGACTATGTATATATTCTATATATACCTTTTCATATGCATTGGTCTCTCTATGTTGTAAAAACCTTGTGTTATTCACGATTTTCTATAATGAAATTTATTTAACTAGGGTGTTAAACCTAATGGTGGGGTTTTATTCTTAATATTTAGACATGAATGTACATGATATTAAATTTATTTATTTATAATATATATATATATACACATTCCATGATTATGTATTTATGACACACACACACACACACACTCTAATATATATATATATATTCATTATTTAATTATATATTTATATTTTTGATGTATTCTATAATCACACACACATAGACACACACTTATAATATATATAATATATATATACATTATTTAGTTTATATATATATGTTTTAATATATATATA
Source organism: Viscum album (assembly GCA_963277665.1). NCBI lineage: Eukaryota > Viridiplantae > Streptophyta > Magnoliopsida > Santalales > Viscaceae > Viscum > Viscum album. The sequence goes on from OY728156.1 coordinate 1,133,389,700, forward strand.
TTTATAATATATACATTATCTAGTTTATATATAGATTTTGACATATATATTTTTATGATATATATATATGATTCCCCAATATGTATTAACCCATGGGGGGGATGAATTAGTGGTCTTATTTTATGGAAGTTTTACTTTTTAATTCAAAATCTTTAACCCATTAATGTTATTGAATCACTCAATAATTTATCATAGCCTCACCTCATGTGTAGTAATAAAATATAAGATACATCACAAAATATTTACAAGGTTTTACCATAATAACATACTCCTTGACCTGATTTTTTAGACTCCCAACCATGGATTCTTCCATGATAAATACAAGCATATAAAACTAAAAACAATCCTAGTCTGATCAACACAAAATACTACTATGTTCTTGATCTAGATTCCTAAAAGATAAATACAACTATCAATAAAAATATGATCCACTAGTAGAAATACCTCCTTATAATCCAAGATTCTTCTATGCTTTTGTAAAATGATCTCTCTCCACAAACAAGATGAATAAATAGGTTATATTTTGTAAAAATTCAAGTATTGTACATCTAGGTCTTCTTCGAACTATGGTTGCATGAATTTTTTAGAACTCTAGTTCTTCAAATGAATTGTTTCTCCTTAGTTTTTTGAATACTCAGACACATAGTTTTTATCCTTTATAAATGGATCCCAGCTTCAAACTCTCCATTTTCTCTTCAATACATTGATGTATAACGAGATCTCATAAAATATCTTGAAAAGGGTTTACAAGATCTATCAATATTATTCACACCCCATTCTCTTCGATACATACACTTTTATATTCACATAATAATGAGAATATTTAGTTTCTATTTTAATTTTTAAACTCCCTCAAGTATTGGTCAGTAGGAAATGTTCTTTTTTAACTAGAAGATATTTCATACTCGTTAAATATAATTAAAACTTAGTCAAATATTCCCATTTTACTACCACAAATACTTATGCTTCTTTCCATATTTTAATTTCCATGAAATAGTTTCTTTAATTCCTTTTTAAATCTCTATGTGAAAGGCATCATGCATCTTTTTCACATTGAAGTTTCTTTTACACCATGCACATTTTCTCTACTTAAAATATCCACCTCAGTTGGGACTTCTTCATTACTAGCATTTATCATGATCACATGCTTGATCATGATGTTTTGAATCCATTATGATCATACCAACCATCTTATAATTCATTTCTCCATTCAATTAGAATATTTATTTTGATTATATCACATTTTCACTAAAATTCATTTTTTTAAAGTTTGCTTCATAATGTTATTTTTAAAAAATTTGGCTGAGTGGATGAAACATATGTAGTGAAAAATGGAACATACACAGATTTAGGATACACAACCTATGTTCACACATGTATATTTTAAGGATGACTCGTTCACAATTCTTTATTCATCAAATTTTTATCAAAAAGTCTAGAATTACTCATTCATAGGTGTCAAAGACACATACATAGGGTAAAATTACACATATGTAGGTTCTAAATCACTCATATGTAGATTCTATAACACTCATACATACCTTGTAATGACTCATACAAAAAACTATATCCTTTGGAAAATTCAAACTTCAGTGTTGATTTTCTAGACGTATCTCAATTTTTACCAAAACTCCTTTAATCAATCTTCAAGGTTACCTAATAAACCCAAAGGAAATTTATATAATCTCAAAAACATATAAGAAAACCAATGTATATTCAACCTTATGAGTTCAATAAATATAGATCCATAAAAATCATACAAGCTTCACCACTTGATTTAATAGTTTTTCTATCAATAATAACATCAAATGTCAAATTTTTTAAACTCCAACACTACCACTATTATAGATAGTACATTAATAACTTTTCATTTTTTTCCATGAAGTTTAACACATCAATTATAACATTTAAATACTACTTTATCTTGAACCTTCTTGATTTTTTTGTAGAAATATCTTCAAGTTGTAGCCTCAAGCCAAATTTGTCATTTATCATGGAAGTAACTTTATTATCACAATTCACTTTAGCTTCACTTCTCATAGAAATTATTAACAACAAATAAAACCTAATTCATTTAGGAACTTCAATATACCCATTGTATTTATTGATCAATATCCATTTAATTCAAATTCAAATAAAATCATCCCCCCTTATTGAAAATAAATCTAAAGAGACTATAAGGGGCTTCTTATCTCACCAAAATTATTTTAATTTAATTATGATATATTATCCTTATCCTTTTAATTAGAACCACAACTTTAGAAACTTGTGAGAGAAGTATGGAACCACAAGATTTAACTTAGTAAAGAAAATTTAGTTAGTCTACTATAAGTTTACTTTGGATAACCCATTGTAGAAAATAAGAGATATGTTACCAAGGTTGTCAATGTTTTCCATAGAATTACACACATGTGACACCAACTCAGATTCTCAATTTTTGGGGGATGCTCAATACAAATTTAAATATATATTTGAAACATTCACTAAATAAAAAAAACTATCAAAATTTTCAAGTTTTGGAAATAAAAACACCACCTTTTTCTTATCCTCTTATAAACTAACACCCCTTTATAAATATATTTGTCATAAATAGAAATATCAGATTAATGTGTGATTTAATTAACTTAGTCTTCACTTTTTAATAGTTTTCTATAATTTACATATACATAGTATAAAACATTCATATTTATTTTTTATCCCCTAAATGATACACTATGTTTTCTCTTTAAATTCCATGCATTTTAGTAAAAAATAGAAATAATAAGGAATAATGAGGGAATTAGTTTTCTTCTCAGAAGTAATGTTGAGGTTGGGAGTTTGATCCCAACATAAGATTCTATTTTCTTCCAAACTCAACACTTATTCTCTTGTCAACAACCTAAATCAATTTATTACCCATCTTATATCCATGATATATCCCCATATGTGATATATTCTTCTTTACATCATTATTTAAGGATATTTAATTTCTTTATTTTTGTATCATATTTTTCATTATTTATTCTTAAGATAATAATATTTTCATAAAATATTTCATATGATGTAAAACCTAGCCACACCATTCACAAAATTTATTTTGAATATTCAATTCATCACCTGTTTAAGATTACTCATGATTTTTAGACACTTACCTTCATATCACCTTATTTTTTTTATACTTGGCATCCATTTTCTCTTTATCCATTTTATTGGCCAACTTTAATTGGTATGGCTATATTTTTAATCATTCTTTCTTGACCTTATCAACTTTCTTAGGCTTCTCAAATACCTTCTTAATATCCTCAATATTTCACTACTTATTTTTTATTTTATTTTTAACTACCTTAATTTCCACAACATAGGTAACTTCTCAAAGTATCATACTCATGAATAACTTATATTTTTGACTTTTTTCTCACATATTCCAAATTTTTTTAATACACCTAAATCTATTTTGTGTGGACATATTTTATTCATTACTGAAAATAATTTCCTTATTCTAAAAATGTATACTAAAATGATCACCAAATTTCCTAATTTGTTCATTCCTCTTCCATTTAAATAAATTATTAAACTAAAAATAATAGGATTTGTGTCCATACCTTCTACTGAACAAAGAAAACCCTTGAAATTTAGGTATCCTCAATTGAATCCAAATATATCTAGACTGATGTTACTATTTTCATGATACTAACTGAGCCTTATTTTTCATAGGGTTAGTAATATTTTTTACTAAATTTATTAATTTTATAGGTAAGAGTGTCTATAAAATTATTTTTAGTCCAATCATGTTCAAGTTTGTTTTTAAGGCCTATATTTTAAAATTTTATAGGTATATTTTTAGAATTATTAGAACCAAATTTAGCTGAATATTAAAAATATTTCTTTACCAACCCAAGATGGTTCAAATATGACCAAAAAATCCTTTGATAAGTATTTAATGATCTTTTCAACTTATTTTTAGCTAAAAGAATAATATATTATGTCTTAACCAACTCCTCTTACTCGGAATGAAAAATTTATTCAAGATATCTGACAATGTTTTCTTACTCAATGACCTTAAATTTATTCTTCTCAACCACATTCATCCAAGATATTTCTTTATTTTCATACTTATAATTTTCAGCAACTATCTTTTTTATTTTATTTCACCATGCTTCAATTTTATTTCTTTAACTGTGTAATATGCTCAAGAAAATCCACCATCTCACCATTTAGTTTCCACTCTAGTTATATCATTTATTACTTATCATCACTATTAGAGATATTTAAACCTCTCTTAACATGAGAAAAGAAATCTACTTCATCATTTAATGAACTAATTCACTCATCGTTTTCTTTATTGGTCATTAAAATTCCTTTTTTTGAATTTAGTCTTGTTTTTAATCATTTTATACTTTTAAGATCTTTCATCCTCCTCCTCTAATTCATATTATTTATCTCTATTTCTTGGATAATATTTTAAAAAATAACCAATTTCATTACTATTGCATCACATTGGTAGTTTCTTGACCTTTCCTTTCTACTTTATTTACTTTAACCTTTTTGATATATGATATTTTTTTGAAGTCTTCCTCATCCTCATCATCACCTGAATTACTTGATTTTATTACCTATTATTATCTAATATTTCCTTTTCTCAGGACCTCAAAATACATATCATATTTTTCTTTCTTCTTGAAAGTATAAGTATTTATCATCTCATAAGTGATGAGTATATTATGTAACTAATATATTATCAAGTCTTATTTATCTTACTGGGTAGATACTTTTTTAATAAACTGATCTAAAAAATTCCTTATCAATTTTTGAACAATAGTGGAATCATATAGATTCTCTCTAAACCATTGAACTTTAATCACAATATCACTAACCATTGTAAATTAGTCTTAAATTATCTCATCATAAGCTATATTTATTTCTACAAATTTTATCTTCTATATTTTTACTTTGTCTTCCTTGAATTTTATATTTCCCTCATAACCACTCTTCATTTTGTCCCAAATCTCCTTTAAGGTTTAAATTCCCATTACCTTTTTGTACACTTTTCCTGAAATATGCACCAAGATATCATTTTGTGATTTAACATAAAACTCAAAATTTCTATTTTCAAAAATTTTCATTTTAGATTATTAATAAATGGGTGGAAAACCAAATATGTAAATATCTCTTACTTCTGGATTGAGTGATAAGAGGTAGAGAAAAATCAAATTCCTATGACTATGGAAGTTCTTCCCATTGAATACTATTAATTTAGGAAATACTTCCTTTTTTTATTTCAACCTCTATAACATATTAAAGTTCTTGATCCAATAAATAATTTATCACAACCTCATCTCATGTGTATTATTAAAATATAATACATAACACATGATTTTTACATGGTGTGTCCCAAATAGACTACTCCTTTCCATGATTAGTCTATCCACCAGCCATGGATTATTCCACTATAAAAACAAGTTGATAAAACCATGGATTTTATTATTCTTATCAATATTGAATCCCAATATTTTATGGATCCTAAGTACCACAAGATAAATACAACTCTTACTACAAATATGACCCACTTATAAAAATACCTCTTTATGCATCGGGCTTCTTTAATGCAACTAGTTAAATGACATCACTCTATGAATAGATTGGATAAACTAATATTCTTGTGTATAGTTTCAATTATTATATGTATAGGTCTTATTTAGTTTATGGTTATCTATATTTATCAATATTCTGATCCTTCATATGAATAGGTTCGACTCATTTCTTAAAATACACAAGAACACATGTGTTCTTCTTCATGAATGACACCTAGCTTTGAACTCTAATTATTATATTTGATTCAATGTTGTGTATTGAGATCTAAAAAAATCCCTAACATAGAGTTTATGATATCTCTCAATATTCACCAAACCCACTTCTTTGGTACGTTAACTATTTTATATTCATATAATATGTCTAATATTTAGTTTCTATTTGAATTTTGAAACTCCCTCAAGCCTTGGTTAGATAGAAATGTTATTTTACAACATGAAGATATTTTATACTTTTTAAATATCATTAAAACTTAGAAAAAGAATCCAATTTAAATTCATTGAATACTCAATTTTTTCCATCATTTATTCTCCCTGAAATTCAATTTTTAATTCCCTTTGAAATATATATGTGCATGGAATCATGCATCGTTTTCACATGGATGTTTCCTTTTTAGTGTGAATCCCCTATAATCCCACAAAATCATCTTCTAATGGACCAAATTTATTCCTGACATGAATAATGTTCACATACTTTATCATGATTTTTTAATCTATAAATATCATCCTAATAATCTTCTGATTTATTCCTCCTTGCAATCCAAAGATTTATTCTAATTATGTCATATTTTTCCCCCAAAATTAATCTCTAAAATGTTTTCTTAAATATTACATTTTATTAAATTTTATCTTAGTGAATGATACATACACATTATACAATGTCACACATGTATATCATAGATGACACATACAAAACCTATATTCACACTTATACAAATGAAAAATGACTCATGCACAAAATCTTATTATGTAAAATTTTCATCTCAAAGTCCATAATAAATCATACACAAGTGTGAATGATATACATGCAAGGTAAAATGACACATAATTAGCTGCTTAATGACTCATATATAGATTTTAAAACACTAATATTCACCTTGGATTTAATCATACATAGAATTGGATTTTTTTAAAAATTATCGCTTTATTGATGATTTTCTAGATATAACTCAACTAAAACAAAACATCATTTAATACATATTTAATCATACCAAATCAACCCAAAGGGACTTCAAATAATCTAAAAATCATGGAAGAAATACAATGCTTATTAATCCTTGTGATATCTAAAAATATGGATCCATAAAAATCTTACAAAAATCACAACTGTATTTAATAGTTTCCTTATCAAGAATAACATCTAATTTCAACTTCAACACACCCCAAAACTACCACAATTACAAATAGTACATTAAGTACCTATCATTTTTTCCATGAATTTATGAACATCAATCAACACATGTCAATGATTTATTGTCTTGATCCTTCTTAAATCTATCTAAGTAATCTCTTCAAGATGAAACCTCAAACCTTCTTTTCAATTCTTCATGTCAGAACCATCACCATATTAGCAAACTTTGAATTTACTTCTCACAACCTTTATTGATGAAAAAAACCTAATTCATTTGATCACCTAAATATATGAATTTCGTAATTATTATTTTGATATATAAATATATTTATGATATATTCTATAACTGTAAATTCTATAATTTATATATGAATATATATATATATATATATATATTTTAATATATATTCAGATACATATTATCATATATATATCTCTGTGTGTGTATGTGTGTATATATATCTATTTATATATACATTTTTCAATTTATATATTTCTAGATTTCAGTACAATTCTATGAAATATCAATTTTTGGGTCGATATTATAAAAAATGGAAAATTAGTTTTGATGATTTATAGGGGAAGTCATAATGGCGAACTTACATCATAGTTGTGTTCTAACTTCAAGGAACATATGTATTTCTTGATTTTATTTTTATTTTATTAATTTATTTATTACATTCTTTTAAGATGATTTTTACAGGGAAGATTGTTTTATAATGATAATTTAATTTTTTTTGGAAAAATATAAGTTCATATTTTTTGAAGTTATAAGATTATGTTATAAATTTCATTTTTGATCCTCACTTAACATGTATTGTCCAACAACTTTTACATGATATAGTGGACTACAAATTGCTTAAAAAATATATAAAAATATAAAAAAAATTACCATTAATTTTATTCATTTTATAGATCTATTGTTTTAGTAATTTAAAATTCATAACATTTTAATATAAATTTAAAATAAAATAGTTATGACATGAAAACATGTGTTTGGAATACTAGTTTTCATGATAGATGACCAAAAAAAACACACACTTACATCTCATGATCACATCTAGGAATTAGCATACTTGCTACAAGTGTGCACTCAACATCCTGAATTTACCCTCGATATTATATGGGAAATTTGACAGGGACTGAGATAGGTATGGGGAATAGGGAATTAAACCTCCAAAATCGAGGGTGCTAACATGCTCCCCTTACCATTTGGTTTGGGAATCCTAACAAGTCTACTATAAGAATATGGATGGGAAAAAATATAGATCCCTAAATTATCCTTTAATATTATTTGAAATCTTGAGAATCAAAATTTGAAATTTCCCCATTTAAATCAAATATTGATAAAATACAAAAGGGATAATGATATTTAGAAATTAAATACAACTTTCAACAATTTATAATTGTCCAGCAATAAAAAAACAACACCCGTGTAAATCAATGTTTGTAAATTAAATTTATATTGATCTGGTTTAATTTTTTTAATATCAATTATTATTAATTCCCATGAGTTTTTCTTATAATTTTCTTTAATAACATAACATTTAATGAAAAAATAAAACCATATATAAAAAAGTAAATGGAACAATTTTTTTATCAAGAATAACATAAAAAAAAATATCTAATTAAGAATAAACTATGCTTTAAACCTATTATCTAAAAAAATTTCATTCATATAAATATTTGCGGATTAATCTGGTCTATAATTAGATTTTCTTGGTCTCCTGAAACTCAGTCTCTAAAACGTTCAAAATAGGATGTTTCTTTTATCTCTAATCATGCTCCCTTGAAAAGCATGTCACTCTAAATCAATGAATGAAGAGAGTTTGAATTACCTTTAGTATTTATCATTCCCATTTAGATCACCACCCTAAGTAGTAATTTAAATATCCAACAAATAAATAAGGATTAAAGGAACAAACTATTGAAGGACCCAATGGATGGAGGACTAAAGTGATGAGTGAGGAATAAAAATGGAAAGGATAAACACAAAAGTATCACTGTATTGGGATATTGTTGAGGTAATCTCATAAAAAAATGATGAAGTAGTCTCTATGAAATTGGGGTTCATGGAGGTTAGCTATGAGTTAAAGGTCATCAGAAGTTCCAAAAAATGGGCTGTGGTGTGGAAAACCCAAGTAAACTATTGTCACTTTCCATGAAAAAAAATCATTTTTAGAATTGTTTCCAAAAGTCCAGTCATTGAATTATGGTATAAGTCAGTGATTGTATCATATATTACTTTATTTTTTAATAAATATATATATCCTTCCATCATTAATTCTTTGTGTTTTATTTATTTAATACATTGTATAGTGATAATAATCCACCTAGTAATTAAGTTTTAAAATATATCCATGGTTGAGAACCATCACAAACATAAGTATTTTAATTTGAGGTTAGAATGAATATAACTTTTATATATTTATCTATATATAGTTCCAACTCACTTTTAAATTGATAATTTTTTAAATAATATTTAACTTGAATTATAAAACACCACATTCATTGTACCATTTATTTATTGGGTGTATCTTTAGTGGGATATTATTAATTTTAACTATGAGTGATTGGTTTGTGGTACACTCACCTTGAAAACTTTTATACTAAAAAAACTATCATATGATGTTTTATAATTAGATCCAATAACATGGTCATTGGGAATTTTACTTATCATGGGGGGAACATCACTCAAATATATATTGGGAATTGTTCACATTTGAGATAGACTAGAATTCATGATTCTCATTTGGGAAAAACTAAAAAGTGAATGGTCATGCCAAATACATTATATGTATTAATATATATCCAATTTATTTAAATAAATGAGGAGTATATTAATGTTGAGTGATATTTAGTAAAAAATATTCATGCCCCATGTTTATTCTTGATTAAATAGATAATAAGATCACGATTAAGCATACACAAGGGTGATAAGATCACATAAAACCTTCTATTAGGTATATTGGAATTGTGAATTAGAATCATAATTTATAAAAATAATATAAAAAATTAAAATGAGACATAAAATTATCTTTATAAGTGATGATATTATTTATACAATAGGTTTGGATATTTTTTAGGCTTTATTTTGATTAAATTATTTAATCAAAATAAAAAAATTGGCTTCAAATAATTATATTTAAAACATGTGTGCGTTATATAAATATCAATATATAGATAAATTATGGATAAAGTAAGATAATTGTGATGCATGATGAATAAAACATCACTTAATAACTAAAAAAAATCTCTTCAAAAATATAATTTTAAATTGATATGTGATGGTGGGGGGATTCCCATTACAGAAAGGAATTATTTTGACTTATGTTACATAATAAGTACAAGATTAAAATGAGTATCAATTATTATAAATGAATTTTCTAAGTTTAAAAACAATTAAATAATTATACCAAAAAACCATTACCATAATTTTAGATAGTAAGTTTATTACCATCTATATTGTTATTATTATTAATGTATGAACAATATTTGAGGGGGATCAAGAACCTTACACTAGAGGGTTTATATTAGAGTGGTCCCAAATATTAATATATTTTTTTAGGATTAAATGAGAAAAGTTTGATATCTTAAAGATGAACCAAATGAATAGAGTCTATGTATGGTATAGAGAAACATGATCCAAATAGAAGTGGTTGGAGTAAGCCCACCCACCATGGACATACATCACATGTGTGTAACCATGAAAGATTTTTTGTTCCATAAGAGCACAATTGACACAAAAAATTCACTCAATATCTGGGGGGTGTAAAGGTTTTTGGTATGGTGAAATAAAAAACTAACCCAAAGATACCAATGGGACACCATATTGATATGAAAAATAACAAATTATATAATAAATAATTTTATCCAAATTTTATATTTAAAATTTTAAAACCACCACCACCAAAATAAATTAATCAGTGTGTGTGTTTATGTGTAATTTTACTAAACTATCCTTTAATATTATTTAAAATAACATGAAATAATTTTTTAAACATCATTATACAAATCAAATAATTACAGAAAATATGAGTGGCAACAAAGTTTTGAGATTTGATAATTTTTTTTAAATTTTTTTAACTTATTGAAAAATCATAAAAATAAAACCCAGATAAATGAATACTTAGAAATTAAATTCATATTATACTTATTTAGTAAAATTTTAGTATCAATTTATATGATTTACCATGATTTTTTCAATGGTTTACTTCAAAAAACATTATATTTGATTAAAAAATATAGCCGAAGATAAAAAAATAGAAGGAACATACAATGTTTTTTAGGAATAACATTAAAATGTATGCCCAAGTAAGAATAAAATATTATTTATGCATATTATCACTAACTTTTTCATTTATAGTAATCTATTATTATTAATTTATTCAATATATAGCTATTATTTTACCTCCTCCTATGAGGTACTCACTTCAACATCCATACTAGGATATTTCCCTTAACCCTATTTATGCTCCCCTAGAAATAATTTACTCTAAATAAATGAATGGGGAGAGTTTAAATTGCCTCTAGCTCTACTCTTTCCCCTCTAGACTACTCACTATAAGTGTTAATTTAAAAAAATGAGTATTAAATGACCATGAATAAAAAGGAAAAAGGAGAAAATGAATGAAAGATCAAAGGGATGAGTGAACATTAAAAATTGAAAGGATGACCACCAAAGAACCAATGTACTAGTATTTAAATGAGGTTAACTCCCCTATAACTAATGGAGTAGTAAATCTTTATCAAATTGCAAGATATGGGCATTAAATTCAAGTGTAAGGTCATGCGAAGTACCAAAAAATGGGTTGTGGTGCGGACAACTCACGAAATGTTTTATCATTTTACAGGAAAAATGAATGTTGGAAATTGTGAAAAATAATTATCCAAATAAGAAAATAGGTCATATAAATAAGAAATAAATAAAAATAAAAATATATCCTTCAACCCAACATAAAAAATTTCATTTCATCATTCCTTTAGTGACTCATGTATTCATGAGTCAGTGAGCTCGAAGGATGTTCATAATTACATTTATATCATGAACCCCATTTAGGGATACCTTCTCTAGTAGGAAATACGAGTGAGAATTCCTTCCTCATCTCTCTTCCAAATCTTCTTCATCATTTCTCCAGGTGATTTTATAGTGGTATTCAAACTGATTTGAGGTATGATCCTTTTTATTTATCTAATTACTATTATATTTTCCCTTATTTGATTTTGGTTATAAAAATTTATGGGCATGGATGGATGATTCCATTAATGAATGGTAAAATTATATAATAATAACGTTTTCCACATATAGTGAATTGAGAAGGTTCATAAATGATGAATTATTACTATTACATTCCATTTTCAAGGATATATGTCTCTTAGTGAGAATTCCAATGTATTTTAGTGAAATTAGATAAAATTGAACATCAAATTTAGTTTATAAATTGGGGATTTTATGTGGGTTAAGTCTGGGGTTGCATTATGGGTGGGACATAACTTATTTCTTAGTTTTTAGGAATTATTACATTAACTAGTAAGTTTTAATAACATTGGGATAATTATATAATTCCAATATAATTTTTTTAGTGATTGTTTTATATAGGTTTATTGAAGAGATAAGTGCTCATTTGATTGACCGTGATTGAGATGATATTGGATTAAATAAATTGATGTTATATGATATAAATGTCTATAGTGTATTAAGTATATTTATCACATAAATTATTTTACTGTGGTGTGTTATTATTATAATAATATTGATATATGGGATTGTATGACATCCTCCCATAAATAGGATGGTCTTACATCAGATAAGTTGTCAATAAGGACCATATGAAATGCCAAATTATTTATTGGTGGTGCCTTGGTCCAATGAGTGTTAGTGGACCATATTATCATGTAGTCTGGGGGTATTAGTTGGTTTTTAACTCAATATTAAAAAGTAAAATGATTTAACTTTTAAATTTTTTTTAAAAGGATTGGTATTAAGAAAAATAAGTCTTAAGTAAATGGTTTGTTTTAAAGGAATGATTTTGGATTTTAGTTTCAAACCAAGAGGTGGATTTATAAAGAGGTTTTCATTTGGGGTTTTAGACTAGGGAATAGTGTGTGTAAAGTAGGAGAGTGATTTAAATTTAAATATTTTTCTAAAAGTGGTTTTGTGATGTGTTTTAAATAAAAATAAAGAGACCCCATTTTGGAAAAAGGATTGGATAGGATGATATCATTTGAGTAATTTCATGTTTTTATGAATATTTTATACTTGTGTGAGATTTATGATGTATGGTATATTTATATGTCATATCTTCTTGAATTATTATTCAAGATGAACATCTTTGTGTGTGCTATGGTTAGACTAGGGTAGGATTTCTAGTGAAAATTTTATTATGAGATATTAATAAGATTTTAAAAGGCACCCCTTTATTATTATGAAAAAGTCCAGTACTCTTGATTTACACAGACTACATGAATTAAGTCATGTATTTTAGTGAAACTTTAGTATATGATTACATATGGGTATTTATTATGGAATGGGATGACCTTGGTATGGTTGGGGAATCTTGATATTAATTGAGTGATTTTTTTCCTATTTACCATCAAAATTGAAGACAAGTATGGAATTATTCATAATTATTTAGCCTACTTTGTTATTATAAGAGTTAAATCTTAATTATGCCTCATTTATTGAGGTGGAAAATAGTTACTTTGACAATTTTACTAACAAAAAAGGCTATATTTAGGGTAAGTAGTCCCTGTATTGTGGTAATCTTTGGTATGGATGTAGATATGGAATTAATAGGTTAAAAGTTATCCTATTATCATTATTGATTATAGGAGAGTGTCATACGACTTTTTTTGATAATACATGATTCCATTATGGGAGATAATGACTAAGAATTCATCCTATAAGGCAATGTGACAGTGTGAAATATTTCTTGATTGAGATGTTAGACCAATGGGATATGACATATAGTATGAACCCATGGTTTGATATTTTGATTGAGGATTGTGATTAGTTTTAATTTTGAGGTTTTAAGCTTTGATTAATTTTACAAGTTAGGATAGGGAATTGTACTAGTTATGATATTACTTATGGTCGTTTGGATGTATAATGACGATAGGAAAGAATCTAGGTAGGATTATTGAGGTATATTAACTGATAAGGATAGTTCTGTAATATGATGAGACAAATCAACTTCTCCATGGATCCAGATTATGTTAGACCATAAACATGGTATACAAATTTGTTTTATGATTATTTTTAAATGGGAACCAAGGGATAAGTCCATAAACTCAAGTTTGTATGATTGTGTAGTGGGATCTAGTCCCTATATTGACTTATGATATATATGACATATCAAGAGGTTATCGATGTGTCATCTTGAATATAACTATAGTGAGGACTGGTGAGAAAATATGGGGATGGGTGTAAGTGAAGGGATTATTTTTTCATTTAGTTAGGACCAATTGTTTTTTTCTAATTTGTATTATCATGGGATTTCTATTCAAATTATCATTTTTTCATTTTTGTCTCTATTTGAATATCATTTTTGGTTTTCATTAGAATTTAATGTTTTTCATTGAAGGTTAGTCCATTTTTGATTTCCAACCATTGTATTAATTGATACAAGTGTTATTTTCCATGATATTTTGGGATTGGTTATTTGATGGGTAGTGATATAAACTATCACAACCCGTCCCTTGGGGCCCGTGCCATGACTACCCCGAGACAGCCTTCCATAGGTCAGGGGTTGGAGAATAACACCGAAAGGCATATCCTTTAAAAACAGGAAGGCATTATCTTTAAACCCGCAAACACACAGTTCAAGAATACAAAGAGAAAAACCTGCGTAGTAAAACTGTAGTAGTAAAAAGATGTGTAATGAAAGTAAAAAGGGGTGAGTACTATATGTAAAGGGGATGGAATATAAGACCAAATGAAAAGTACAACAGAAATAGAAAAAAAGCTCCTGGAATCATCCACCAAGGTTCTGACATGAAGGGTAGGTACATCTTATGGTTGGTCATCACATCGGAATATCACGACTAAATATCCACTTCCGAACACTGTCCGGTCTTGGATCCAAATCCTTGGTCAAAGATGTCCGTCATCTGCACAAGACACAAAAAGGTGCAAGCGAAGATCGTTTAGGGGTGAGTATAACAATACTTAGTAGGGTCCCTGAGAACCCTGAAGGTCTCCCAGAGTTCCTCAAAGGAAAAAAAACAAAGAAAGACCTCAATCAAAAAATACAAAGCAATAGTCATCTCACACCAACTATACAACTCAATGATCAAAAAAATCAATGATTAGTCTTAAGCTATATCATCTTATTCCATTTAGAAGGTCCACAATGGATCCACAAAGAAGTTTTTATATTATCGATACACTCTTGGATGTAAGTCACAATTCCATGATGGGCCGCTGTAAGGATGGTCCTCATCGGGTAACACAATTGCTGATCCATATAAGGTTGCTAGAATGCTGATCCAAAAAGGGTTACTAGAATGCTAATCCACACAGGGTTGCTGAATGCTAATCCATACAACGTCACTAGATGGTGATCCACATTGGGTCACTAGATGCTGATCCTCGACATGCCACTCTAAAACTGGTCCTCTTCGGGTATCTATGATGCTAATTCACATAGGGTCTCTATGATTCTGATCCACACAGGGTCACTACTTCAAAGACAGCCAACCACATGATTCCTTGTACCCAGTGCACTCGAGTTCTTTAGAATCAGCTCCTTGAGGTATCTGTCATACCTCGACTGCCACTAAACTCCACAAATGAGTAACCCAAAGTACCACCATTTTATAAGGGTTATAAGAGATAGACGACATGTCAATCGGACACCCTGTTTGTGAGTTATAAGCATTTTCGTACCAAGGGCCTGGTTAGATTCGGGTTCGATAAAAACCGACCATACTCCAAATTTCTCCAAAATTCTAGTGCAATATATTAAAAGAACCGTATCACTCCAAGGATCCAATCTATGCAGATGGTTTGTCAAACATACATATGGATTTCAAGTTATGACATTTTAAGCGAAACTGGGCCTGGGGGTCCGGGTTCAGTCCGACCCGGTCTGGGCCAACCCGCCCCGGACTGGGTTCGACCTATCTTGGGCCGACCCGGTTGTACTAGGCCACAGCGGGCTTGGACCGCTGGGCCATGGTCGGGCCTGGCTAGCAGGAGGCGTAACCCGTCCCACAGGGGGGCACGGCCCGACCCATAGAGGGCCGTGGCCTCTCCCGTAGGGGGGCGCGACTCAGCCCACTGGAGGGAACATTGCCTGCCCTAGCTGGGACGGGGGGGGGGGGGGCGAGGTAGGAATTTCCCCCTATTTTCTAAGTGGCTGTTCCATTTGGAATTGAAGTAGCGGTGCCATGTGGCACCACCAGGTCTCCGCGGGACCCACGGGTAGCGGGTCCCTCCTTCACCACGAATTCGAGCTGCGACCACCTCTAGTGGCGTGCGATGATGCGCTGCTCCGCCTCCACAACCAAATGGTGTCGGCCGCCCTACTCGACCGTCACAACTAAAAATATGGGGCCTCTTCCTCCTACGACCCGCGAAGATGTGCCACACCACCTCTACGGCTGGCTGATGTCGACCTCTCTACTGACCAACGCAGCCTAGTGCCGCGACCTCCTATTATGGTGCGCGAAGACGCGCCGCCGCCACCGTGGCTGGCCGGTGCCGACCGCTGCCATCACCTACCAGCACCGGTCGCCAATGCTACACCATCGGTCTTCTATGGGCCACTAGGTGAGTTCTGGTGGTATGTTTTTCCATCAGATCGCACCTACAAGATTCCCAGGTCATCTCCTTCGCTTCTTGACCCTCATATTTTGGTTCCATCCAACCTAAAAATTCACCCGTGAATATTGCAATGATAAACAAGAGGCGGAGGGACCAGGCCTTGTTCGTTTGGCCCAACATCCTCTATGTTATAATCTTATCAAGAGAGTAGATATATGATTTGACAACTCTTGAAATTTAAACCATGAAAAAACCCTACCTCGAGAGTCATTGGATGGTGTCCTTCATTTGAAGATGGGTCGATGTTTGTCGATCATGAAGAAATCCTCCAATGATGCCACTCCAACAACGTTTTTCAATTCTTGCTTGATCGATCCCTTCTTCATCAAGGGAATCCTCCAAAATTCTCCTCTCCTTTGACAACGAAAGAAAAACTCCAAAGAGAGATAAAATATGTGAGGTATATTCACAACACATAATTAAGAGAGGTTCATTAATTGGTGCAATTAATGAGCCTCCTTAATTTTATGTAGAATTGTTTTACATTTTTGTGTAACTGGGCATTTAATGTCTTACATTAAATTCATGAACACCCCTTGTGGTCTCCTCCACAAAAACCTAAAAGGAGGTGGAGCATATTTAAAATAAATTAGATTTATTTTATTAATCCTCTACGAAAACCACAAAAAAAATCTTCTTCTCTCAACCCATTGTGGTCAAGGTTAAGGCTCCCTTAAGTGAATCCCAGCGCTGCAAGTTCAAAGGTGCGCTCAAATTTCAATTTTGATCAATGGATCAAAAGTTTAGATTTCCCAGTCACACATTTACTAAATTTACCTTAAATTTTTTTAAAAATTTCATTTCGGGAACATTGGGCATAAGAATCAAAAACCATCAGATTTCGTAGCCTAATAATAGTCCCATATAATTAAAAAACAATTCATGGAAAATCCAGGTCTTTACATTCTCCCCACCTTAGGGATTTTTATCCCCGAAAGCCATAACATAGACTAAGGAAACAAGTGGGGGTACTGAGCATGAATCTAACCTCTTCCTTCCATGTTCTCTCTTAGAGTTTCCCGTGCTGCCAGCGAACGCGTACCAGAGGTATTGATCATCCATGAGGGACCTACTCCAATCGATACCCAATATCCATTGGAACCTCCCCAAAAATCTCCCCATCATCAATGTCCAACTCACCCCAGTCAATAACGTGCGATGGATCATGAACATACTTCTTCAGTTGCGACACGTGGAAAACATCATGCACTCGATGCATCTGTGGGGGAAGAGATAGGCGATACGCCACCTCTCCAACTCTATTGAGAACCTAAAAGGGTTTGATGAACCTTAGAGGCAACTTTCCACCCCAGCCAAATCTTTGAAAACCTCGTTGAGGTGAGACCCGTAGGAAGACATGGTCTCCCTCCTCGAACTCCAAAGGTCTTTTTATCCTGTCATCATAATACTTATGCCTGCTCTATGCAGTCTTCATATGCTCCTGGATAATCTGCACCTTCTAAGTGGTAGTCTGTACCAACTCTGGACCCCTAAGTGTTGACTCCCCTGGGTCTATCTATCATAGAGGTGATCTGCATGGTTGACCATAAAAGTCCTAAAATGGTGCCATACCGATGGTTGAGTGATATTTTTTGTTGTATGAGAACTCCACTAAGGTCAAGTGATCCTCCCAACTACAACCAAAATCTAGGATGCAAGAAAAAATCATGTCCTCCAGTGTGTGAATGGTCCACTCCGTCTGACCATCCATATGAGGATGAAAGTCGGTGCTCCAACGTAGACGAGTCCCGAGTGCCTCCTACAATCCCTTCCACAACTGGGATGTAAAACATGCATCATGATCAGATATGATTGCTGATGGAACCCTATGGAGCCATACAATCTCTTGTATATTGAGGCATCCCAATCCCTTTACTGATCCCTGCTCTCATATGGGTAGGAAATGGGCCAACTTGGTGAGTTGGTCAACAATCACCTAGATGTAATCTTGTCCCCTAGTCATATGTGGTAGCCTTGTCACAAAATCCATGGAAATTCCATCCCACTTCCACTTCAGCACCTCTAGTGGCTGAGCTAAGCTTGCTGGAACTTGATGCTCGACCTTCACTTGCTGAAAAGTGAGGAATCATGAAACAAACTCTGCCACTACTTTCTTCATCCCTGGCCACCAGTGCTAATGCTGGAGGTCTAGGTGCATCTTTTCCACACTAGGATGTACCACCAGAGGGGACATATGGGACTCTCTCAACACCTCCTCTCGTAGCAGCACCGATACCATGGTGCATCCTCTGAAGAGGATGATGTGATCCTCACCTTCAGATTATCCATCAAGTGCCTGTCCTAAGGATATATGATCATGTCGAGCCTCATAGTCAATGTCCCCAAGATTTGCCTCCCGAACTCGCTGAAGAAGTGGGGGAGTGACAGTCATATACTAGATGTAAGCTGCTCCATCTCTATCCACAAAGGATATCTGCAACATGGCTAGCTTCTCTATCACCTCACTTAGAAACTATAGACCAGACTTCTAGCTGAGTGCATCTACTACCACATTCCCCTTCCAAGGATTATAGACTATCTCAAGGTCATAGTCCTAGAGGAACTCTATCCATCACCACTGTCTCAGGTTCAGGTCCTTCTGTGAGAAGATATACTTGAGACTCTTGTGATTAGAGTAGACTGTAAAACATTCTCCTATCAAGTAGTGTCTCCACATTTTCAAGGTGAAGAACACTTCTGCTAACTACAGGTCATGAGTAGCGTAGTTTTCCTCATTATATATCAGCTGTTGTGAACCATAAGAGATCACTACTCTCTCCTGCATTAGGACACATCCAAGTCTGGTCCCTGATGCATCACAGTAGACTACATATCCAACGCCTTCTTCTGGTAGCCTCAAGATGGGGGCACTCATCAGCCTTAGCCTCAGCTCCTAAAAACTCTACTAAAATATCTCCATACACATGAATGGTTTTACCATATTCTTCAATTCTAACAAGGGTGTCACAACTCTGGAGAAGTCAGGTATGAATCTCCGGTAGTACCCAACCAACCCCAAGAAACTCCACACCTCAGTCACACTCTTGGGTGGCTACCAAGAAAGTACAACCTCTATCTTCTCTGGATCCAATTAAAATCTAGACTTTGAGATAACATGTCCCATAAAGTGGACCTCCCATATCCAAAACTGGAACTTCGAGAGATTACCATAAAAATGGTTCTCTTGGAGTGTATCCAGAACTATCTGTAGATGATAGGATTGCTTCTCCTCTGACGCTGAGTATATCAAGATATCCTCAATGAATACCACCACAAAGCGATCGAGGTATGGTTGAAATATCGTGTTCATGAGTCCCATGAACACTGTAGGGGTGTTGGTTATGCCAAATGGCATAACCAAGAACTCATAGTGACCATACTGACATCTGAATTCCGTCTTCTGCACATCCTCATCTCGTACCCTGAGTTGATGATATCCTGATCTGAGGTCTATCTTTGAAAACCAATGAACTCCCTTCATCTGATTGAAGAGATCATTGATCCTCAAAAGTGGATACTTGTTATTCAAGGTCACATGGTTCAAGAACCAATAATCCACACAGAGCCTCAAGCTCCCATCTGTCTTCTTGGTGAACAAAATCAGGGCTGCCCATGGAGAAACACTAGGGCTTATAAACCACTTCCTCTACAAGTCCTTGAGCTATACCTGTAACTAACGAAGCTCCATGGAATCCATCCAATATGATGGTATAGATATTGGTTCCATACTATGGCACAGGTCGATATAGAAGTAACCTCTATGCAAGGAGGTAGTCCCATAACATCACCAGGGAAGACATAAGAATACTAGTCCACCACTACAGGATAACTCAGAATCTCAACATCAACTACTCTAAGGGTAAGGCTATCCAACTGATGTGTGATAGGATGGACCCTCCTATGGGTAATTCCATCCTGTGATGAAAATGTTCCTTTATCTCCGGTGAAGGAAAACCTGGTCCCATCCTCGTGAACACACCATAATTTTCTCCAAATACATTCAATCTGAGCATGGACTATGGATAACCAGTCCATACCAAAGATGACTTCGTAAGGCCTCGAAGCTGCTACTAGAAGATCCCAGCTAAAGATATCACCTCCTAGAGTAAGCTCACACTATCAAAACCAATGCGTAATCATCGAATCCCATCCCATAGGAGTCTCTATCCATAAGTATTGAGCCAACGTCTCTACCAGAATCTCCGAGCTCTGAATGAGTGATGTGGAAATGGAAGAGTGAATGGAACCTGTGTCTATAAGTACTGTAGCTAAGGTGGAGTAGAAAAAGATCATACCTCTAATAACCTCTAGATCTCCGTGGTCGTAGGCCTCAACTTCTTGGAGTTGATCTTGTCCCTATCCACCTACTCTCTGTGGTCAGGGTGGACCACCTGGAGGTGGTGGCAGTATAAACTCAAACTGTCACCCACCACCTTCTGGAAGACCTTCTCCTCTTCCACATCTGCCACCCTACAGACCTCCTTGCTTGAATATTTGCCTATGCCTCAATGGTCCCTTGAACGTCTTCTAGTCTTCAATGTAGCTGGTCGGGTAGTCACGAGCCATGTGACCCTGCCCTCCACATGTGAAGCAAAGTCTGCTCCTCTACTGGCCTGCTCTACCTTGTGAGCCTCGCACCTCCGACCCTATGTCTCAGGGTTATCCAACAGAAGGTCAGGTCTTCTTGGATCTCTGTGTCATCTGCTTACTACCGATCGCAAATGACTCTTCTCCATGTCCCCCTATCGTGGGTCTCACTGTCAGCGTCTTCTCAGTAATGAAACTCTCCACCAAGAGTGATCTATCCAGCACTCCAGCATGTGTTATAATGCTGAGAGATACCATCGATGCTATGATCTCTCTTCATAATCCCTTCTCGAAGGTCCAGGACCTGATGAAAGGGTTCTGCACCATGTTGGTAGAGTTGCGTGAGAGTTCGGTGAACCTCACCGATTACTGGTCCACGATCAGGTTTCCCTACTATAAGTGCAGCAACTCCTGTATACACACTGAGCGTAGAGTCACTGGAACAAACTATGCCCTGAAGAGGCCCTCAAACTCTGCCCAGGTGAGGTTCTCCTCATCATGTAACTAGAGAGTCAGGCTTCACTATCTCCCTAATTCTACCTAGAAAACACTAGAATCTAGGATCACCATCTGGTCAACTGGTGTCCCAACCAGGTGAAAAACTCTGGCCACAGGCTCCATCCAGTCCTCAGCCGCCTGCGAATCCATATCACCTTAGAACCTCGAAGGCCTTTTCCACTGAAACTCACACAACACGCTCAGTCAGCGTGCACCATATACTGGTGCAACTAGTGGCAACGACTGCTCAACGGGTAGTGGTGCTGCTAGTACACCAGCTGAAGGTTCTAATAAAGTAAGAGGGCCTTACACCGAATCCTCATCGCTCGGTGAGCTGTCATCATGTAATCTATTGGTAATCCTAGATGGCTATCTATGTGGAAGCATCCTGAAAGGAAATAGGTGCACCATAGTCAATAAGTTATACCTGGTGAGGTAACTCAAAAGATAACAAAGTAAAAACATTTCCAAAACACACGCAATCAATGTTTTCATGCACCGAGTCAGAAATCATAATTTAGGGTTCTGGTGTATGGATACGTCAGCCGCCACACCAACATGAAACTCCCCGAACTGAAAACCACACTAAAAACACTTAACACTATTTCTCCCTTAAAAAGATCAGAGTCCTAGTTCTTTGGTAGAATCGACTCCTCAGATACCACTTTGTCACGACCCGTCCCCTAGGGCCCGTTCCGTGACTACCCCAAGACAACTTCCATAGTCTAGGGGTTGGATACTAGCACTGAAAGGCATATCCATGAAAAATGGGAAGGCATTACCTTTAAACTAGCAAACACACAGTTCAAGAATACAACGAGCACAACCCACATAGTAAAGATGCAGTAGTTAAAAGATGTGTACTGAAAGTAAAAAGGGGTGAGTAATATAAGTAAAAGGGGTTGGAATACAAGACCAACTAAAAATTACAATAGAAATAGAAAAAAAGATCCCAAAATCACCTTGCAAGGTTCATACATGAAGGGTAGATACAACTCATGGTTGGTCATCAATACCCCACGTCACATCTAAATGTCCACTTCCGAGCACCATCCAGTCCTGGCTCCCAATCCTCAGTCAAATATGTATGTCGTCTACACAAGACACAAAAAGGTGTGGGAAAAGCCTGTGCAAGGGTGAGTATAAAAATAATTAGTAGGGACCCTGAGACCCCTGAAGCACTCCCTAAGTTCCAAAAAGTAAAAAACCACAAAGAAAGACCTCAATCACAAATCACGATACCATAGTCAGCTCACACCAGGTATACAACTTAGTGATCATAAATATAGATGATTAGTCTTAAGCTATATCATCTTATTCCATTTCTAAGTTCTATAACTGATATAAAAATAAGTTGTTATATTATCGATCCACTCTTAAATGTATGTCTCAATTCCACGACGGGCCACTGTAAGGATGGTACTCATCGGTTCCCGCTACTACTGATCCACATAGGGTCACTACAATGCTGATCCAAAAAGCGTCACTGGAATACTGATCCACACAGGGTCACTGAATGCTGATCTACACAGGGTCGCTTGATGCTGATCCTCGATGGGTTGCTCTAAAACTAGTCTTCATCAGTTAGCTACGATACTAATCTACATAAGGTCTCTATGATGCTGATCCCCATAGGGTCGCTACTTCAAAGAAATCCATCCATAGGATTCCTCGCACCCGGTGTTCTCGAGTTCTGTGGAATCTAATCATTGAGATATCGGTCGTACCTCGACCACCACTAATCTCTAAAAAGGAGTAATCCAATGAACCGCCATATCGTAATGGTTCCAATGCGACATACAACACGTCAATCAGATGCCCAATTTGTGAGTTATAAGAGTTTTAGTACTAAGGGACCGGTTTGATTCGGGTTCGATCCAACCTAGACATACACCAGCTTTCTCTAAAATTTGAGTGAAGTATACCAAAAGGACCATCTCTCTACAAAGATCCCAGCGTCGTAGATGGTTCGTAAAACGGACGTCTGGATTTCAAGTTATGACATTTCAAGAGAAATTGGGCTTGGTGGGGTCTGGGACTGGTCCGACCCGACCCATACCAGGCCTGACTTGTTCTCACCCGAACCGGCCTGGGTCGACCCGGTTGGACTAGGCCACAGCGGGATCGACTCGCTGGGCCACGGTCTGGCCTGACCCACAGGGGGAACAACATGACCCGCAGGGGGGCGCGACCAGGCCCGCAGGTGGGCATGACCCAACCCTCAGGGGGCACGTCTCACCCCACTAGACAACGCAAGGCCCGCCCAAGATGGCATGAGGGGGGGGGGGGGTGGCGTTTCCCCCTATTTTACGAACGGTTGTGCCTTTCAGAATTGAAGTGGTTCCGCCACATCACTGTGGGACCCCTAGGGAGTGGGTACCTCCTCCGCCATTACTCCGAGTCATGGCCACCTCCAGTGGCGTGCGACGGCGCACATCTCCACCTCTGTGGATGACCGGTGCTGACTGCCCCGCTCAACTGCTGCGGTTGAAAAGCCATGACCTCCTCCTCCTGCGGCGCGCAACGGGGCGCCGCACCACCTTTTTGGCTGGTCAGTGCCAGCTGTTCTACTGGCTTCCATAGCCTAGTGCCACAACCTCCTTCTATTGTGTGCGATAGAACACTACCTCCACTATGGCCTGCTGGTGCTGGCTGCCGCCATCACCTACCGGCGCCAGTCGCCAGTGTCGCAGTGGCGGTCTTCCACGTGCCACCAGGTGAGCTTCATTGGTCCATTTTTTCATCTGATCACACCTACAGGCTTCCTAGTTCCTCTCCTCCACTTGTTGACCCTCATATTTGGGTTTTGTCCAACCTAAAAATTTACCTGTGAAGATCGCAACGATAAACAAGAGGCGGAGGGACCAGACCTTGTTCGTTTGGCCCGCGACCTCCACGCTAGCATCTCATCAAGAGAGAAGATATATTATTCAACAACTATTGAAATTTAAAAAAGTCCAAAAACCTACCTCAAGAGTTATTGGAGAGTGTCCTGCATTTGAAGATGGGTCGGTGTTCGTCGATCCCGAAGCAAGCCTCCAACGATGCCGCTCCAACAACGTTTTTCAGTTCTTGCTTTATGGATCCCTTCTTCTTCAAGGGGCTCCTTGAAAATCCTCCTCTCTTTTTCCAACGAAAAAAAACTCCAAAGATAGATAGAATAGGGGAGTTATATTCACAACACATAATTAAGTGAGGTTCATTAATTGGTTCAATTAATGAACCTTCTTAATTTTATGTAGAATGGTTACACATTTTTGTATAACCGGAAATTTAATGTCCTACATTAAATACCCAAACACACCTTGTGGTCCCTGACACTAAAACCTAAAAGGAGGTGAAGGGTATTTAAAATAAATTAGATTTATTTTATTAATCCTCCACGAAAACCACAAAAACAAACTTCCACTCTCAACCCACTATGGTCGAGGTTAAGGCTCCTTTAAGAAAATCCCGGAGTTGCGAGTTCAACGGTGCCCTTAGATTTAAATTCTGAGAACCAGTTCAAAAGTTAGGATTTCCCACTCACATGCTTACTGAATGTACCTTAATAATGTTTAAAAATTCTGTTTCGGGAACACTGGGCATTGGAATCAAATGCCGCTAGATTTAGCAGCCTCAGAATAGTTTCATATAATTAAAAAAGATTACATGGAAAATTTGGGTCTTTACATAAACAATAGTTCATATAAGACTTTGATGAGTGATAATTTATAGATATAGTGGTATATCTTTAGGATTAATTTCATATGAGATAAGAGTGACTATGAGGTATACCTCATTGAGTCATGAGTGTATACATGTCATTTATTATAGTTAGGAGGGACCCATCCTAAGTTGGGTAGCAATAATCAAGTCAATGGGTGTGTGTGTGTGTGTGTGTATTATATCTATGATGGAACACATGTATGGATTTTTCTAATTACACATGGGTTATATTTCCCGGTGGATGAAGTTTCACTCACCAAAACATTTAATGACTACAAAATTGATTACCAGAACTCAGTGTGTTCTAGTGAGTGGGGGAATCCTACCGGGTCATTATACTCACCCCTACCCATCTATAAGGATTGAGTTTAGAAATACATGAGTAGACCATCATGTTTTACTTCATTCATAGGTATCAACTTAGATCTATATTCATGGATCTATAATAGAAATTGTAATCATGGTAAATGAATTGGTTGGATTTGGTCATGTGATTTAGGAAAAAGACTATTGTATATTTATTATTAACTGTGCTGCACATGTATTGACCAAAGGTCCATCTTGTTAATATACTTATTTTTTATGAATATGTTTTGTATCATGTTGTTACAACTCTATTACATATATTTTATGACGCAATCTATTTATTTTTATATTCTAAACAACGAGAAACCCCTTTATCTCCGTTTTTATTTGTCTTATGTTTTTGGTAATCTAATTATTCAGACATATAATACTAAATTTTCATTAGATTTAAGCATGAAAATTATTAAATATATTTGAGGAAATAGTATCCTAATTACTAAATAAATATATCATTGATATTTAAAAGACTCTATAGTATGGGGAGGTGTGTTTGAGGTAAGATAATTTCCCTTCTTTGGTTACTATATGGGTATATTGGGAGTATGCACTCTAGGGTTTTTTTTAAAGTTGGGTAAAAGCCACTTTTTTATTTTTAAAGTAAAGACCAATTTCTAACTGGGTAGATGCGGACTCGTTATAAGTGGTATTATATTGGTATTGAGGCTTTGTTGGGAACTATGAGATGAGAAGCACTCAAGATATGTGATATAAATTAGTTTGGAGATAATTTTATTGTTATAAATCATGATAGTGGAATAATTAAGGCAGATAAATATGCCTATGGGGAGTTTTTTTAGATATAATTATATGAAATGAACAATTATTAATTTAATGAAACTAATAATAAAATTGATTTTTACTCAAATAAATTATTAGGGTAACTAAATTGATACTAATTATATTGGTTTGATTATTTATGTAAATTCTTAAATGTGTTTGTTTGGATTCTCTAGGGTGATGAATTTGATGTGTTTTAGGTTTTTGAGAAAATATATTTTTAAAAACAAACACCCATATAGTGGAATGAGTGAAATGTAAAGTGTATTGGGATATTAATGTTTTAATAAAGCTGAGGAAAATGGTTTTTAATCATGGATTTAAAAATGGGATTTTGAAATGAAAATGTAACTCAAGGAAAATTTTAACAAGGATGGATATTTTTGGGTTTTAGGTTTTAATGAAAATCCATTGATGCAAAGGGTGTTTTTGGAAAAAACTAAGTTGAATTTTTAATTTTTGTAATAGTTTTTTTTTGTTATTTTGAAACATGAAACTAGTATATGTGTAAACTAATTTACTAGATTTTATAGATTTAACCATTTTAATTAAGAATCAGTATATAATTACTATAAGTGGAAGAAACATTAAATGGAATTGAATTTTAGTAATTTTTATATATTTTAAGGATCTTTATAAGTCCCAATACAGGCGACCATTTATATTTTGGGATCAGTGGTTATGTTTGTGAACCATCTTGGTGTGTTGGAGTAACATATTTTGGATATGAAAAAACTAATAAATATCATGGAGTGAAATAACACTAGTGAGGTGATGATGTTCATGGTTAAATTGATGGGAGTATTAGTTATATTGAATTATATCATTTAGTGAATATTATGATTAGGTGTTGGAATCATGAAGAGGAAGAACTATGATAATTTTAGGATATGGCATAGTAATATGGAGATAAAGGGACTACCAATGCAGTTCAAGGTTTATTAGCATGTGATTGGAAAGGCATCTCAAGGATGAGAATCATTATAGTACGAATTTTGTAATGAAATATGCCTTCACCTGTTAGGGAACCAAAAAGAGGGTTAGATTCACTTTGATTTTGTGTCCATTTGAATTAATTTTTTTTGGATTCAAATGAAATGAGTGGTGTTTTAGAAATGTTTAAAATATATTATTAGATGTTTTAGAGATGTAACAATGGGTGAGAAATACCCTAAGGTAGTTATTGGTTAATTATTAATCAAAATAAGAAGGTAGGTGGATTAAATATGCCATCAGTTACCTGATATAATACTATCAGGTATCTATAGAGAAACAAGTGGGGTTTTCCCATTGGTTTGGGAACTGGGTGGCTCTTATTCTTCCATCGGGAACCCAATGTGCCACTGTTTACCTACTTGGAGGCTATCACATACGAATTAGTACATAAACCTATTTTTAAAGGGTGTGTGTGTGTGGGGGGGGGGGGGGTAAATGGGGTATTACCTATTATATTAGGAATACAATGAAAAGTTTTCCTTCTATAGCTAGCTAAACATAAAGTATTTCCTCCCCATTCTCCCTCATTCTCCTCCACTTCTCTCATGGTCTAAGAGATTTAGGAGCATTCTTTCCAATAAATTAAGGTCGAATCAATCTCATTTATCCTTATCCTCATTTCATTACCATTATTTGATTTTGGTTTGATGAATTTATGTATTTAGATATGAAATTCATCCTAATAATGGTGAAATTATATTTTAAGCATGGTACATTCATATATGGTGTATAAAGGTCTAGGAATAATGGATTCTCACTATTTCATATTGTTTTTGTAGAAGTATTTCACCCAGTGATAATTTCATTATATTTTAATGAAATTGGTTGAAATTAATCATTTAATGGAGTTTATAAATTAGACTTTTTATGTGGATTTGGTTAGGGGATATGTTTGTGGTGGACTGAACCTTGTTGCTCAATGTTTTGGCACTGTTATATCAGTTGGTGTGTTTTACTGATTTTAAATGATTATGTAATTTTAATATCAATTATTTAGTGATTCATTCATGTATATTTTTCAATGATATAGGTTATCATTGTATTTACATTGACTGAGATGCTCCTAGATTAAATAAAATTCATGCGGTATCAGGTAGGTGGCCTTTACTCATTGACTACCATGAACACTTGGATTATTTGATACTTTGATGCTATTATTATTATTTTAATCATAATTTCATCAAATTTTGTACATACACCCATAAATGTGATGGGTTATCATTTTTCTAATAGTTAACAATTACCATGTACCTGGCTAAATGGTTTATTAGTGGTTCCTTGGTTAAACTAGTGATACTAAGAAATTTTAAGATGTGGATTTGAGAAATGAGTAAGTTTTAAACATAGTTCTCAAATGGAAAATGATTTAGCTTAAAAATGATATTAAAAATTGATTTTTTGGAATGTGAATTAGAATTGAACCATCTCCGAATATGAACTCTAGACAGGGCATCATCGTTGAGGCAACACAACTTGTGCAGTCCATGGAGGAAGGCTAGTTCAAGGCCTTTTTTCACCTTTCTGATTGTGGCCACTATGTAGATGGGAGGGCTTCTAGGTCGATTAGATGGTGAATCTCTCCTAATACATTGAAATAGTCTGCATACCCTTCATAGAGAAAGAACTTTTCTTTTAGGTGGCGAAGATTCGTCTAGATATTGAGGTGAATGTTATTCATACATTCCTCAGAAAACTACCTTGGTATGTCAAAGTAAGAAGTGGATGTGGGACAATATATCACTGGTATATTATCCTTAGATAGTTTTCTTATCATGAGAAACATATCTTGTTGTTGTTATTTTGGGGACTCCTCTACTTTATATGCCAAGCTTGACTGCTTCTTAATAATTTTGTTCTAAGAAACATGGTTGATAGGAGCCTCATTGATATATGAGCAGCATGAGGGTGCATCAGAAGACAAGCATGGCCCTATACCATCATCTAGTTGAGAAAGTATATCACTCATCATAGATAGAGTGTCTGACATTATTGAATTCATTTTTCTAAATGCCTCGGGAGGGCCTTTAGGGAGAATTTATGTAGTGTACATCCTAGGGAGTTCCTTCAGGATGTACTTCAATGAGGGGAGGACCTTCTCATCACTTGATGTTGTTATGGGGAGGACCTTCGCAATAAATACCATTGTGGGGAGGGCCTTTGTAATGGCTATCATCATGATGAGGACTACCATTATGACTTGACGTATGACTTCAAGGATAAGAATATCTATAGCATATACCTCGGGGAGGACCATCAGTGAAGACGACAACAAGGGGAGGGCCTTCTCGTTGTTTGATCTTTTGGTCCATGGGAGGGCTTCCATAACATGCATTAGAAGATAGTCTCTTATGATAGATCATTTCTGGCTCACAGAGTAATCCCCCATGGGTGCTATGGGGAGGATCTACAGAGCTACTGGTATCAATATTGTGGGGAGGGCCTTTGTAACTACTACTGTCACTTCCATAATTTGGTAATGGAATGACAGGATCTTGAGCCTTTATTGATATATTCTCAAGGGAATCAATAACTCTAGCTTCTAGCAGAGAAATATCATGTATGTGCTCTTCATTTTCCTGTTTCCTTTGGCACATTTCACTTTTGGGCACTCTCTTGTGGGTAATCATGGTTTTATGCTACCAGTAACAGTCTTCATATATGGTTCCCTATTTTTTGGTTTCCATGATTCCACCGAGATATGATGACGAACATCTTGAGTTTTGGAAGGGATATATGCCTACCCTGGAGTGGCCACCACATTGGATCGGCGTCCCCCAATTGGAACGAGTATTTTTTATGAACTGATTGTTCGTGTATCACATGATATTGTCATCGAACCTTATGGAATGGAGTAGGGATGCATAACTAATCTCGAGTGACTAAACCATTTTTTGGGCACGTCATTACGTTCAAGGAAACCGGGTCATGGGCTTTGTTCCTCACCTTTTCCACTAATGTAATGATATCTAGACATGTTTGGAGGATATGGTCTAGAATCGACGCCTAATATCCCATCATTTCAGAATGTTTTGAGATACATCTTTGGATGGAACGGGTATGAAGGCCCATTCTGATGTTGAAGTAGGAGTTTGTGCCTACTCCGGTCCTCTAGAGGTTGCTAGTGGATACTGGAAATTCTCCTGTTCCAGGACAAAGGAATGAGTCTACCACCAGTTTTCTTCTCCGGTTGAAATCGTATTTAATTGATGGACTTCATATTTATGAGCGATAGTCTTCATCTACTTTATTCCTAATATATTTGTCTCATGGGATTTGTAGGTATCCAAATAAGTTTGACTCTGATCATATTTTATTACCACCCTATTTGGATGGTTGGATTGATATGAATCGGTAGGTATTTGTGCCTACCTGTAGTTGGTTGTTGTCTTATTTGGATAATAGGATTCTTGTGCATCAGAAGATATTTTCATCTGCCTGTAGTTTTCTGCTCTGTATGCACGGTGGGACCAGTAAGCACTAATAGAAAGGTTCACATGCTCGTTTTGCACCACCCTATTTCTGTGGTGGGCTTGGCGGAGGGGGCAGAGTTGTATGTCGTCCCATAAAATGCCTCCATGTTTGTATGGTGGAGTTCCTCCTGTATAATTAGGGTGATAAACTATTCCTGATTGTATGTTTACCTCTTTTGGTGGGTGGCCCAAGGGGTCCATGTCCTTAAGACTTCCCCAGGTTCCCTCAACATAAGATCTTATTCAGAGTGAGGATACTTGGTCACCCAGTGTTGGCAGTGATGCTCTCCAGTAGGGGACCTTGAGTTGGACCCCTATGTAGCTGGGATGAAATCATGATCATCGAATTCATCTACCTCCCTGAGATAAGGGAGGTACTTGTTATCATGCTATGGGGATAGGCTCCTGAAATGGATTGAGATTGCCACCAGGTCCACCATGTGTTGGGGTTCCAACCACGGATGAAGAGGTGGACGGAGATCTTTTATAGATTGGAGGGCTTGTATTATGGCCTATACTATGGGAAGATTACCATTTTGGTGGTACTCTTTAATTAGTATGTTGGATATCTAGCATTGAAGATGTTGGGTTGGCGAAGGGGTCCTACCCTTCATTAGGCCCCAGCCACCTACGAGATCGTTGAGGTGCATGTCTGCATTGGTTGTCGGGATTCCATTTGGATCGAAGGTTACTCTATGGAAACTTAAAATATATATATATATATATATATATATATGAAATATACAGAAAAAACCCCCATCAAAGTAGAATCTCCTAATCATATGAATATTTGACAATTCATCTTATCCCCATTCCCCTTTTTATGAGGCGAAGGGGCTTTAGTGGGGTAAACCGTCACCTTGGTAGATGATTCACGTCAGGTTCACCATTTTTGTTTTGACTCATTTTGAGTCATAACGACATATAGATAGGGAGAGATGATCCCACTGATATGGGGTAGTGTATCCTTTTATTTTTGGTTATTAAGGATGTGCCACATTTTCATGATCTCGATGGACAATTGCAAAGGGTGTTACGTGTCTGCACAATTATCGTATGCTAGTTACGATGTCATCAGATGGTATCTAACAACATTCTTCATAGAGACAGAAACACCCAGTGACCCTGGTATCCATAATTCATGGACCTAATTTCCAAAGGCAAGAGCTCACTGGATGGGATTGTCCAACAATACTTTAGGAATCCATTGGTTGAGAGGATGGGAGTTCAAGCTCATTAGACCCTTTTGGGGGGAATTTTTGCCTACTTCGGGACTCTATTTATGGATTTAAGACATGTTCATATGTTTAGTAATCCTCAGATCATTTCTGAAGAGTGTATCTGTGGGATACCCCCAGGTTGAAGGATCATCATGGATGTAGATGGATTTGATGCTATAGAGGCAATGATGACTTAATCCACGTAATGAGGAGCTTTAGAGTCTATCATCATCCAAGAAAGACGGAATATGTTTTGATGTTGGGGTCAGACCCATAAGATGAGCTTCCTACATATCCTTGTGAGAGAAATCAGAGCCCACATAGTTCCATTTGGGTGGGGCTTACGCATGGAAGATGTCCATTTGTGGGGATAGGATTGGGTGAACCCTTTCATAAGGGCACCTCTTTGAGTTCAGGCCTTCAAGAGGGCGTCCTTCGTTTCTTGGTTTGAATAGAAATTAGAGTTATTGTAGTTCAATAAGAACATGTACTTATACTCTAAGTAATCCCAACATGAGGTCGTGGTTTCTTGGGGATTACATAGAGGTGCTACCCATTTGGGGGGATGTAATTTGGTGAACCCTTTAGGAAGGGCACCCCTTTTAGCTCGGGCCTTTAAATAGGAATCCTACATATCCTGTTTTGAACAAGAATTAGAGTTATTATAGTTCAATACATGAGGTTGATTGTGTGGATGTTGTGATCATAAAAAATCTCTAATCCCATGTGATTCATACTCGGTATGAGAAACAAGAGGACTTGAGAGATTCAAAAAACTACACACTTTCTCTTCCACTGATGGAAGAGGCCGGGCCTGTGGAAAAAGAAGGTGAGGCGCTAGTGGGTGAGGGTGCAGAATAATGAACCCTTCAATGTGAAATGAAGTTGAAGGTAATTGGGTTGGACCTAAAAGATTAGGGGCTTAATCCATGAGGCATTCCCTAAAATGTGTTTTGTAAAATAGAAGGAATGTATCCTCTTGCCAAAAGGAAAGGTGAGCATGATTCCCTTAACTGATCAATATTCCTCATTGAATGGAAAAGTAAGTGATCATACTTAATCCCTAGAACAGGTAGGTTCACGTCATTTTCCCAAGTATAGACTTCAGGTTACCTTGGTAATGTAGACTTAGAGACATTCTAGGGGTCCGAACCATTATAGGGACAAAATTTGTGATTCCACTTACCTTGGGTATGTAGACTTAGAAAGGCGTGCTGATGCACCCGATGATCTTATCATATGGGTCCATTGGATTTAGAGGAGGCTTTGGCCTAATGCCAGTGGACTGGTTCTTTAAGGAGCTATGGAGGACCATACGACAATGAAGGGGGGTGATTGGAACTGATGGGAAGGAAACTAGAAGACACCAAGTTCTACATACTATTTTCTTATGCGGGATAGGGACAACCTCACAGAGAATAATGCTATGATGGGTAGAGGGGTCATCTTCATACATACACAGTATGTGGACATGGGTATAGACCACAACATATCAAAGTGGTACGTGGTCCTAGAAGTGGTTATCCACGCCGCTTCAGGTTCCATCTGCATAACGATGCAGTACGCGGTGCAGGATTCGATCTGCATAGTGATGCACTATGCAGAGTGCTGTATTGAAGGAGGGTCCTAGAACCGGTGATTTTCAAGGAGTTCATCCACAAGGAATGTGTGGTTTGTGATGGCACCAATTAGGTTTGTGGTTCACCAGTTATTATTAAGTTTCTTATTTTTATGGTTCATGGCTGGTTATACCTAGGAAAAGGTGATTCACGAGTTGCGCTTTGTCGATGATTTGAAATCAAAGTCATCTGTTCTATCTTCTACCTATCTCTGCTCGCTCTTCGACCCTTTTGTCAATTACTCTCATTCTACTTTTATAAATAACCAGGGAAATAATATATGTGGGAATGAGACATTATTTGTGAAAGCCCATGAAGAAATATCTCAACCCATGGAGGAATCGATCAACCGGGGTTTGCGGAGACTGTAGTTCGCAATTCATGGTTTACAGAACCTTATTAGCTTTCTTCATTTGTGAAATTCCGAGTTTTCAAGATGGTATGTAGATGGAATATCTTCGCTTGATTCCACCAATGACACAGTTCACAACATATTGGGTTTTCTAGCCATCACCCCATAGGACAACGCCTCGTGGGTCCTTCCGCGTATTGATGGTTCATGTTTCATGCACTCTGTGAACCTTTCTCAGTGATGGTAAACGGGTCTCTAAAATTCTTGAAAAAACCGATTTATTCAAGTTTATTCTCAAATTTTCAATTCAATTTTCATCCATTTTCCTTGTTGGACCTGTAGGAATGTTTTCTTCCTTCTACAAAGTGCTTGTGGAAGTATTTACTTCCCTTTGCAAAGTTTTCAGGACCCTACAATAGCCTACCTCACTAAATGATTTAGTTTTAGGATAAAAATATTACCTATGTAAAAAAAATATACACCTCATTTACCATAAAGTAAATATAATTTAAGATATTCATCTATCTAAAGAAAAAAGAGTATTTAGAGGTAATTTAATGCTTTTAAGATATCTTTTCCAATTTTTATACAAGTCCCTAATATATCCACTAAATGTTAGGTACTGAAACTATGGGAAGTAGATTTATATTTCATGGTTTCATAACTATGAGGGGATTCACTCCACAACAAGAGGTATCATCACTAGAGTCAGAAAACCCTTCATTGATCAGGTTAGGCTCTCAAGAAAATGGTAGGATTCTCCATCTCGTCACTTGCTTCCTGCATCCAAGTATCTCAACCCAGTTGTAGCACTCTGTGAAGAAAATGGATACAATGTCTCCCTCCTCCCATGGGTATGAATCTTAAAATTTATGGGTCATATATCTCAGGGGTTATGAGAGGAGGATGGGTTTTCTGAGACACTAAGGCCTTAGTTATCTTGGTGTTCACTGCTCACTTTATTTGTTGCTCTTCCCATCAGGCAGAGGATCACACCCTCCTCACTTGCCTTTCCCTATGCCTCCAGGGGAACATCTCTATTTATGAAGCTAAAAATAATTCCCCTATCCTCCTAAATTCCTCGAAAGGCACCGGGTCTATTCCTTGGTCAATTTCCTATATCACCAAAAAAATGTCGATGTATGATATCCACCAATATTAGAATGGTTCACACATGGAGTGAGGGGAATAAAGTGGTGGGTCACCTAGAATTTATAGTGGCTAATGACTAAGGCGTTTCATGCTTCTATAATCTGAAATTTTTGGAACCTGAGGGGATTAACATTAATAGAGGGTATTCCCTTGGGTTGTAATATTTTAGGACCCCTAGATTTTTCCAGATTTCCTTTTCTTTGCTATGTAATTTCTTTCTCCCAATAAATAAATAAATGATGATGATGATAACTATGAAACATAACCATCCCAAGAAACTATATTGATGTGAACAATAAGAAAATTTTTCAAGATAACCAAGAACAATTATATTCAGATATTTATTTACTCTAAAACTCATTGTTAACTTTTAATTCCACCAATAAACCCCCTAAAATTTTCCCAATCACTACCCATAATTTGAATTTAACCATTAATTATATTTCATTTCCTCTAAAATGAAAGGGAAACAATATTTTTATATCAATTAAGCCAAGGACCTATACCATAATTCCAAAAAAAGTATAAAACTAATTTACAATATTATTTCAATAAAGTGACTATAAAATCAATATTTATCTCATTTAGAAAGGAAAAAAACCACAAACATATCCCATTCATTAAACCATTTTTATAAATTATATTTTAAAATCATTTAATGACTTTATTTTAAAAAATTAATCTAAGTTCAAAATTGAACACTTCAAACGTACATTCAAAATCATTTAAGAAATTCATTTTTGATGCATTTGTAAAATCTACCACTTCCACTTTTTACCAATAAAATTCTTCAATCCATTTTTTTATAATGTTATCTCATTTAAATTTTCATGAAGTATAATTATAATTCAAAAAAAATGGTTATATTATCGAATATTTTAAAGAACCAAATTATATATTTTTTTTAAAAAAATTTAAAAACCACATCCAAACCATAAATAAATTACTGATTTTCATAAAATTGATGAAAATAATGATATGTGATATAATTTGAAACACACTATAATGAATAAATATCTAGAAAACACCTTATCAATTAACCCACCACATGAATAAAGCATTTTACATTTTTATGCTTCATTTTAGTGTTATATAATTAGATCAATTCCATTTTAACCAGTACATCCTAATCTATCTTACAAAATTATATAATAAAATCAAATAAAAATGAATTAACTACCTTGAAACAGAAGAATCATTCATTTATCAAAATGAATTAAATGGAGTAAAGGTAAATGAACTTTTACCACTTTCTAAATTAATTTTTCTTGTTCTTGAACCCTCAAAATCATCACATGACATCACTATACCAAAAATCATTAATTTATATAAATATTACATACATAAAAAAATTATAAAATTATAAAACCAAATAAATAGTTATTTTGTGATGTAATAATACCAATAAATACTGATTCAAAATATATTTAATGCCTCATAGACTCCTTTCTCCACCCAATGAAAAAAAAACCATGTGATTTGAAATTGTTTATCCATTAACCCAAGAAATAACTTCCACATATCCCTATAATTAATACCCAACATCATACAAATAGAAATCAGTGGAGGGTGAGTGGATAGGAAGAGGAAAAGTGCAATTTAACTAAAATTTACAGATAAAATATGTATATAATTTCCCATATTGGACTTTAGATTTAGTGGATATATGGGGGGAATGTGGGTTAAGAAATAGGGATATGAAAAGAAAAATTTATGAGGTGAGAGAAAAATTGTATTTTGAAATAGATAATACATGGATATAATTCCATTTTTCATGTTTTAGAAATTGTGTAGGATAACTACACACTATGTCCAATATACATTTGTTTGGGGACAATGTTCCCTAAACTAATATGAAATAAAACTTCTAGTTTAATTTTTATGTATAACTCAATTTTACCCAATAGTTACACACATCAAATTAACTCACCCTTGAGACATTTTATCCACTCATAAATACAAATATCCATTAAAATTATGTTCTATAACACATTAAATAAAAAAAAAATTATTTTATTTCATCAATCTTATTTAAAATTTAAAATAATAAATCAAAATAAATTTAATTATTAATGTGTGGGATATTTTTGTAGATAATTCATGCGCCTTTAATTTGGTGGTGCAAAATCTATAATTTATTTTTCCTAGTGCAACATAGTGACTAAAAAAAGTCATCTAACTTGATGATATTATGTGGCCAATCGCCCACTTTTTCTTGTTTACCTAATTATCTACTCATTAAAGTGATTAAATTTGAGGTTTTTTTTATTTTTAATGAGAAAAAGGAATTTAAACATGTCTATGAGATTCAAATAGAATGATGTTAAATAGAAATGAGATCCTCTTAGGAGAACACCCAGAGTGAACCTTCATCATGTCATTATTAATTTCATACTTACGAAATGAATACACTCAATAATATGTGTGAATATCCTCTTCCACAAAAGTTTTGAATATATGGTGCACTCAATAATCTTCCAGTAAAATATACATCCATCTCCCCGATCGAGGGAAAACAATAACAAAGAAAAAGATAAATATTGGGTGTCCAGTGGAGAAAAAAAGGAGAATTTCTAACTAATATTCCCCTGGGACTAACTCTAAGTTAATAAGAAAAATTAGGTATAAAATTAAAATGACTTAGGTTTAGTATTAGATTTATCTATTAGGAAATTACTTAGATTAATTACTCATGATCATGAGTATTATAGATCAAAGTAGAGAATAGAATTAGGTGAAAAAAATAAAAATAAAAATTAAATAATGAGAGGGGAAAATATAATATATATAAAAATTTAATAATATTATAACAAAAAAAACTATGAAAACAATAAAAATTTCAAACTATAATAAAAACCCTTCTGAAATAGAGACTGAGTAAAAATTTATAGCCTTGAGGGATGATCATTTTTTCTCTGTAATATTACTCTAAATGTTCTGGAAAGGTATCCATTTTAAATGAAAAAATTACATAATGGATTCTTATATAAAGTTATTAGTATACATATTTTTCATAGTACTATAAAATATCATATTAATTTTCCACTTATATAATTATTTATGATTGTTTTACTATATAAAAATTTTAGGGGATGACTGACTATTTGTATTCCCATGCACTACGTTTTGAAGAATTTATGGATTCGAAAAAGGTAGAATCACATGTTAAAAAAGTTATGAAATATGTTTATTATTATATTTTATATATCTATTTAAATATTAAGATTATATGGGTTGGTAATTTATTATAAATAAGTCCATGTTCAAAATTTTCCAAATCTGGACATGTATTCCAAATCCTAAATTATGAGCTTGATTTGGGCCTCAAAATGTTTTATTGAGATTTGGGTTCAATTGAATGAGATAAATCCCAACATGTATAGAATATTAAAAAAAGGTATTTCACAATTTAAATTAGTTTATATAAAGTTATGTATGAGATACAAAAATTAATTTAAACTGTTCAAAATAAAAAATTAATCAATTTTTCCAATTAAGTACAAGATATTATTAAAACACAAAAATGTAAAAATTTCCCATAAAATAACACTATGATGGGATTAAAACCATTAAATTATAGTATAAAATATTAAAAAATACTAACTTCTTCACTCCCCCATACTTAAACATTAAAATCCTAGAAAAAAATTTATAGAAAGGAAAAAACAAAATTCCAAAGTTATCAATGAAAACACAACCTAATTATCAAATAAAAGTAAAATATCATGCATCCTACATGGATAAAAATTACCCAAATTCTAAAAAATCATTAAAATACATTCAATATCATGTTAATCCCCATGTTTATGACATAACTATCTCCCTAGAAAAATATTTATCTCTTCAATCAATGATTTTAAGGTGGATATTTTCTTATTATCAAGAACATGTGTGATATCTAGAGGCATGGAATCCTCTTTGTATCACCACTTCAAAAAGTCACAAATATTTAAATAATGTTGTTTTTACATGGTTTGTTCTTAGTCTAGTGGTTTTTAGTTTTTAAATTTAAACTAATCATTGAAATAATGAGGTGTGTTAAGATCTAAAGTTATATAAATACATGGAAATAGTTTTTCTCAAGAATGTTGTGCTCTTCAATCTGATAAAAAATTAATCACCTACAAGAACCTATTTATTTTATTGTTAATTTTACACCTTATATTTTTATTAGTAACAATAAATTTATTCCCTCTTTTACCCCATTTTTATCATTGTCTTATTCTGAATTTTGATCTAACATTTCTCATTAGAATCATATTTTTGAGAAAAAGAGAGGTGGATTTTGATCTTCAATTATTAGTGAACTCCATAACCATATTTATAATGATATTTGGGCCACACATCCATATTTCCATCACTAAAATTATTAAAAAAATAGAAATAAAAATTTTAACACTTTTTTTATTTCATCTCAAACTGATTCTTCAGGAAAGAAAAATACTGCTCATATTCTCCCCCCCCCACACTTGAGTTCAACAATAATAATGAATTTAAATTATAGATAAGGATGTAAAGGTATACATGGATTGAAATATGGATTCTTAATAAAGTATTTCATGGATAATATGGGTTTAATAAAGGTAATATGTAATGGTAGGACAAAATAATATTTGAATGCAAAAATGGATTTCCAAGTAGTGACTCAATCATACTTAATACATTCTAAGAACTCTATATACTTTGAAAATGAGAAAAACAATAAGTTATAGATCAAATAACTATAATCAATACTCTCAAGAAATTTAAAGATGTAAATAATGTTTTAAAAAGGATTAGAAACCTCTCAGTTTAGGTAATATTTTCAATTTGGACAGTACTAGTGCAAATGAGTTTTATAATCAATGAAACTTCATCAAATTAAGTGATTGAAAATCATGAAAAAAATCCATTCTGTAATAATTTAAATACTAAAATATTAAAATAAAGTAATTTTTATAAAATAATATGATGGTTTAAATTTTATAAATCATTTGATTCAGCTTAAGAATCCTAAAAATGCACTAAAAATAAAAGAAAAAACATGAAAAATTAACAAAAAACATGAAAACATGGAATATCACACAAAATATTATTAAAAATAGTTAGAAATACCTCCACCACACTTATTCCATTTAATACCCTCTTTTAAGTTTAAATAATATTAATGAATATTTTTATACATAATTCTAATTGGGAAGAAAATAAAATAAAGAAAAAGAGAGACATAACCTAATTTTTTTCTAAAGTGGTGGCCTTGGGATAAGACCCAAGTTTTCAGCACTTTAAAAGGAGATGAAAAAAAAACATAAGAAAAATAAATAATGTGAAAGAGAGGGTAATAAAAATGGATAATATTTGGTTTAGACCCCCCAAGTGGGTGTTAGGTTTTCACTACCCATAGTCAGGTAGTTTAATAATTTTATCTTTAATATGATGGTGGGCGTGGATTCTTTAATATAAAATAAAATAAGTGAATTTTCCTAATTTACATGAATATAAAATGAGAATGGATACCCCCAAATATAAAAATAAAATTTTCAACCCCCAATAAATAAGAAATAGAGAATTTGTGGTCCATATATGGAGGGAAAATAAGATAAGGGTGATACTTGTTGACTTCCATGATGTCATCCTTCATAATATATGCTAGTTGATGTATAGTATGTAGTTAAATCACCACAAGATCCTCCAAATATTCTTTTTATACCAACAATTTTTAGCCTCTTCCATAACAATAATTTCTAGGGCCCACTCCATGTGTAATATGTTATAAATTTTTGAAAATGAGAAGTTATAAAATAATTCATCTTGTATAATAATAAAACATGAAGAATCAATAAAATACCCTAAATTTCAAGTAATTAATCTTGGAAATTGATCTGTTATAGTATGGAATATAAAAAATCAATCTCAATGGGTGTATCTTTATTATCTTCTTCCAAAGAAAGATATAGGTAAAGGGGATCTTATTTTTTATTATCATAGATGGAAGAATCACTTACCTTTTCAGCTTCTATAAAATCTTACCTACACTTATCTAATAAATTTTTATCCCCCATAATTTTATTATATTAAATGTTATATTTAAATAACTCATCAAGAAATAGTCAATAAAGGAATAATTGATCATTATTGAACTTCTTATAGGTATCCTCAGGTTCTATAACATTAAAAATAAGTGGATAACTCTATTACATTATAAGTTCTAGTTCCTTATCCCACTGTTTCTCTTAGGATACACATATATATTCAGCTATCCATTCTATTTGAATATCCATTTTTTTATTTTCACTTTAAGTCATTTTATATGAGCTTTCCCATCATCATGAAGTTCATCTTCTTGTGGATTTAACTGTGAGTAATCAGTCCACACATGATAATTAAAATTCAAATATCATGGACATAGAGATTTTTTTACTTTTTTAAATTTATTATTTTTTATGTTTTTTATGAAAAATAGTGCAGGGAAGTGTTACACCTCCCCATTAATGGTGCAAAATTTTTAAACGCATGTCATATAACAGTGAGGAAACTACACATTTCTTCCTAGTGAAACACCATGGTTGACCATGATCATCTCATTTGAGGATATTTTGTAGTAAATAAATAACTATTTATACCCCACCACATTCTCTAATTATGAAATTAATGAAATTTCGTATTTTTTATATTGAATTCAAAACTATAATTTAAACATTCATATGTAATAAAAAAGAATAAATACAGAAAAAATGATATTATTTAAAAATGTGATTCTCCCAGGAGAAGACCCATTGTGAAGATTCATTATCACAATATTAATTTTATACTTACTTAATGAGCACACTCCATCTTATGTGTAAACACCCGCATATTCCTAGGCTCTGAATATATGGTGTACTCAACAATCGCTAAGTACACTAATCATAAATCTCCTTAAGTGATGAAAATAATGAAGAAG
Organism: Viscum album; assembly: GCA_963277665.1. Taxonomy (NCBI): domain Eukaryota; kingdom Viridiplantae; phylum Streptophyta; class Magnoliopsida; order Santalales; family Viscaceae; genus Viscum; species Viscum album. The sequence goes on from OY728156.1 coordinate 1,133,432,111, forward strand.
AAAAAGCTAAACCTTAGGTGGGAAGTGGAGGCACAAAGATTAATTTCCCACTAAGATCACCTAGGTCCAACTCTAAGAAAATAAGAATCATGAGTATTAAAGATCACATTAGAGAAGGAAATATGTTGGAAACATAAAATATAAAAATGAAATAATGAGAGGAAGAATAATGATAATATACATTAAAAATTATTAATATTATCACAATAAAAAATAACCTACAAAACTATAAAAATGGAAAACTAGAATGAAATATCTTTAAATAGAGAGTAAATATTTATATCCATGGGGTGACTGATTTTTGATCCAAAATATTCCTCTAAAAGTTCACATGTGGTAGAAATATTAAATGGAAAAATTGGAAAAATGTGTTTTCTTGAAATTTATTCATATATATCATGAGTTATGACCGATTTACTCTAGAAAAATTTTATATACTAGGTGATGGATCATATTCCCATAAACCTAGTTCCTAATCATTTATGGACTTGAAATATATATAATCACACATGGCTACAATTATAAATTTTTTTCCTCAAACTATTTTTTATCTCCATGTGAATCTACATTTTATTTAGGTGGGTACTTTGTGAGATATATTCCCATCATCAAAACTCTCTATATATGGGAATAAATTCCAAGGTATGACTTGTGAGCTTGATTTGGGCCTCAAAATGTTCTATTGAACTTTGGGTCCAGTTGAATGAAATAAAACCAAATAGGTATGGAATACAACCAAAAATTAATTTCATAATTCTAGTCCTGTAGAAAAATTTATAGTAGAAAAATAAATAAATTAAAATAATTTAAAATATAAAATTAGGTCATTATCCAATTAATATATATATATATATATTACTATAACTAAAAAAATATAAAAATTTCCCATAAAATAACACTATAGTGGGATTAAAAATATTTAATTATAGTATAAAATGTGTGAAAATCCTAGCTTCAATAATAATTTATATAATTCATCCTATATTTATGACACATCATTTGGATATTTAATTTGTTAATATTTATTTATAGGTTCAAACTAATATAATAAAGTTATATATTCATATTAATTTATTAATGTGTTTATTGTTTGACTTCAGGTATTTATATCTCTAATGATATTTTTTAGAAGATGGGTTTTATGAGTTTTCTAATCCCTAGGGAGAGGTGATTTAGGTTTTATATAAAAAATTTTATGAAATTTTATTTTAGGTTTAATAATATAATTTATTTTATAGAAACTAATTTTTAAAATCTATTAATAATATTGTTTACAATTGAAGAATTAGGTAATGGATTTATTTCATCAAATATAACATGATAAGATTCTTATATAGCTATAGATCTTTTATTATAAACTATACAAACTTTATTATAAATTTAATATCCTATAAATTTAATACTATAATATTTGGAATTAATTTCATTCAATTCATAATTATAATTTGAATATATATATTTATACCTAATTATTATAAAATAACAAACCTTTGTTTTTCTATTATTATATACTTAATTTGGATTCCATTTTATCATAGGTCCTATAATACCTTTATTAATAAAATAAAGGAAGTTTTTTCTACTTCAATGGAAAAATATTTTGGCATGCTATATTCATTAAAGACGATTCTCTTGATTTCTTATCATGCTATATTCCTTATTTCTATCACACCATTCATTTATGGAGTTATAATGTTTGAAAAGTTGCGAATATAACACAATTCACTAATGAATATTTCAAATTCCTTATTTTAAAATTCTATAATATGATGAACTCTTATTGAGATAGTTGGGTACCCATTTTTCATTTTGATCATTATTAAAATATTTTGAATATAGTATAAATATTTCATGTATATTATTTAAGAAAATTTACCAAGTAAAAAATATATATCCATCAATTAGAAGTAAAAAATAACATCTTTATCCAATAATTTTAGTCCATGTTCATATAAATAGTTTAATTTATACCAATCATTATGATTTTAGGGAGTAAATATGATTGTTAAAAATAATATATTCACTATTTTTGTCCTTTTGATAGAAATATCAAAACATGTCATTATTGTAATTAATTTTACCTAATTAATAACATGTTTAAACATAACTGGTTTAGAAAATAAGATCAAATTATATTAGAAAAACATTATATCTCATATAGATGACTCACCCTTTATTTTATTTAATCAATTGACATTTTCAAGTCTTATTATACAATACATATATTAGATACATTTTATTTTCATGGCATAGGAAACAACATGATATAAAATGAATTAAATATATAATATTTATCATTTTCAAACTTAACATTTTACAAATGATCAAATTATGAAAATATTCTTTGAAAATTATATTTTATAATATTAATAAATAATAACTTATAAATTCTAAATTTAAAACAATCTCCTTAAACTTTAATTATATCTTGTTAGTTATATCTATATATCATATACTTACCAAAACATTTTGAGATGGTTTTAAACATAATTGGATATATTTTCATTTTTTTTAATTATCTAGTATCTATATATCATCTTTAATTTTTAAAGATTCAATGATAATTACCTATAAAATAAAAAATAAAAAAAAAGTTTTCTACCCATAACATTAATCCCAAATTTTAAAACATTAGGTACAAAAAAATATTTTATTTTAGAAATAAAGGGAACATATTAGATATGAATTATAAATAAAATAATTTTCATAAAGGCATTTTTTTTTGTTTTAGTGAATATGTGCTAGCATAATTCACTTTAAATATACATATAAAAAATATTATTGCTGAAAATTATTCATAGGTTCTAATTTTTAATGGATGATTAATATTAATCTATTTATTAAATAATATATTTAGATTTAGAATATTTTTAAAAAGATAAAGGGTTATCAAAATAATTTATCCCTATTATATTTTTATCAAAAACCAATTTTAATATACTATTTTGAACATTTATTTTTTAAAAATTATTAAGATTATATTTCATTAGAGAAGTAGTATTCCATATTTTAACATTTTTTGTGATTTATTATTCATATTAATAATCGAATAGTAATTTTCATTCAGTTCTAAAGCAATTTTTTTTATTTTTTTCAGATTAATCTTATAAGTTTCAACATATTTCATTTAATTTTTTAAATAAAGTTATTAAGGATAAATTAATTATTAATGTACCTATTAATTTGTTTAATAGATATAAATTTTTTATTTTTTATTTATCAAATTATCTATGTGTTTAACTATCTTTAATATATATCCTAGAGGTCTACATTACATTCATTACTTATTTTTAGAAATTTTGAGAGATTTCCTTTTTTTTTCAAAGTAATATTTAATATTACTTTTCTTTTGACATTAAAAATTGGATACAACATCATTATTATAATTTAATGAAGGATCGGAAAATTTCTTCTCCATTATCATTCCATATCTTCTTAGAATCTTCATAAATTTTACCCCTTTCTATATGACTCAATCAAACTTCATTCCATTTGAGAAAGATCATCATCACTATCATTAGAAACTACTCCATTAGAAAATCTAATGAATAAAATAAAATAATATTTAAAAATAAAATCCTTTTATTTTTAATGAATCCATATTCATTTATATATTTTAATTTTGAATTTATATTTTTATAATAACATAATTATTTCATACATAGAATATTCTTTAAAATATATTATTTCTTCAATAGATACTTCCCTATAAATTCAATTATTTTTAATGGTATTATTAATATTTTAAATGTTACCTCATTTGGATTTTTTCCCTAAGACTGCCATTCCATTCATTATTTTATTAAACCAATGGCACATGTCATCAATTGATTCATTTTCATTTTTAAAAAATTTGGTACCCAATTAAAATCATCCCATGTTTTTCTATTTGAATATTCTTAGTTTAAAGATAAATTTCTGAAATATCATCCAAATTTCATAAGTAGAATTATATGAAGATATATGTCTAAATATATTTCAACTAATGAAACAAAATAATATATTCATATAATAGACCTGAACCCGTACTCCCAAATCCAGTGCTATAAAGAAAATCCTTACATTTTTTATTTTGATACCAATAAAAATGACCCAATTTTAAACCTTAAAAACATGTAACATAAAAATTAAATATTGTATCACTAACATACTCAAGGACCTTTTATGTTTAGAGTTTTATAGAATTGATAAAAACGCATATATGGAAATATGGATATATGAACAACTGGTTTATAAAAATCTACCTCATCTCCTACTAAGTTCTTCACATTTAGTAACCTTCTTAGGAATAACATAATTAAGAATTTTATTCACAACTTGGTGAAATGTAAAAAATAATAAGGGTGAGATCGAATATTCAATAAGAGTAAATATAAACATTAAAAATTGAATGTCATCAGTGAGTATAAGATGATCATAAGGGTATGATGACATAATCAAAGTGCATAATAATAAAATAATAGAATTAATACCCATAAAAACATGGATCATGGAATAAAACTTTAACATAATATAGAAGTTATATAAGTCAACAATCATGATCCATCTGAAAAAAATACTTGAGTAAATGATCCATTAAAAACTCATAGAAAGCATGGAGAAAACGTGTTGGTATCTTGGAACATTATAATCATATAAAACTTAAAATAACACTTAAATATGAGATAAACATACATTGTTAATACCCAAAATCTATTATAAGGAACCTATTAATTGGTTAACTCTATCATCTCTTAGGAGTTACTTATATTCAGTCAACTCAGACATCATTACCCAATGCACTAAAGGGATATAACAGACCCACCCATAATATATTATAAAGTTCCCCTTAAGGATTTGGGTTTACTCCCCCTTTTCAATTTCATTAATAATGTATAATTACTATATCATGAGAAAAATAATTAAAATATTTCACTTTTCAACATAATAATAATCTTTGTTCTTTCATTGCTTGATTTAATTGTAGAAAGAAAATGAGTTCCATGATAATTAATTTGAAACAATCATAATCCATTCAAATAAATAATAAGTTTTTTATCATTATAACATATCCCAAATATATCATAATTAAAATAAAGGGTTATTGTTGCTTATAAATAGAAATACCATAAAAATATCATTGGAAACATTATTGAGGAAAATACACTTTTCATTTTGGAAAAAAACTTTTAAAAACTAAAAATTAAAAAAAATATTTTGAAAATACATTTATTAGTAAATAAACTTGGAAAATTATAAATTAATTTTCAAATAAAATAAAATTTGTTATGGTGGGAAAATCTATTCATTTCATACATGTTAAAAATAAATATTGTTTTTAAACTTTTGTAAAGTGAGTCAAAAGTTACCCATGTGGAAAACTTTAAGAAATTTAATTTTTAAATCATTTTAAAATAATGTAAAAGATCATGAAAAATAAATTTATGAAATAATTTATGTTTTCAAAATAATATTATTCAAAACATATTAGAAAATATGGATTTGGAAGAAAAATATTTTCTAGTCGAAAGTAGAGAAATTTGGCCAGATTTTCTTAAAAATAATTTCTAAACCATTAGAAGTTCCAAAGAGAGAAAGATAATTCTAAATAATAATAAATAAATAAATATATAAATTATAATAAAATTAAATGGGTTTATTAAATAAATATCATATAATTTCCTTAATGGAAATCCAACCATAAATAATCCTAATTAAAATGGGATTGAAACATAAACCCCTTAACACTTAAGTAAATCGTGAATCGTAAGACCCAATAAATAATAAATGAAAATGAATCATAAAATATCATTAAGATAAGGATATTCCTGATATAATACATTAAATGGGTTTTATATACACCTCATAAACATAAATAGGTTCATAAGATCAAACATGTCTAAATGAAACAATATTTAGACGATGAACCCTTACAAATATCACATCTTTGAATTTAGAATTAATAAATGGAGTGGTTATGTGTAAAAAATGTAAATAAATAATTGTAAACTAAAAATAAATCAATTTTCATTTCACACATAATCTTGGCATAATATAATCAATGAAGAAGTGATATATCCCAATGAAAGAAAATTGAGTTAAGAAACCCCTAACTGCATTGGTAACTTCAAAATATGAACCCCTTGGATGAATTAACATGATTTTTTACATTAAATTCAATTAATTATGAATTATTAATGATATAAAATTTAAAATTTCAGTATATAGACTATAAAAAATGAATTAGGCATATAACCTTAAAACATGCCTCAATAAAGGGAAATCGAGACAAAATTCCCTACCTCGAGTCCAGTATTTCCATGTATGTACTTTAACTAATATATAATAAAATTATATAAATTATTTAATTATTAATTTTATAGGTTTATAAATTTATCATTAATCCATTTATTTCAATGAAAAACTTAATTACTCAATCTGTTAAGTCCACATCAGGTGTTTTGAGGACGTTCAGTTCAAAATTTCCCAACGACTTTGGTGTGTTAACAGTGGTAAAATGGGTCATTATTCCATCATATCCAAAATAATAATCATAAAATAATAATAATTTTTATATATTTATTATTATTTTAAAACAAACCATAAAATATGGTCAGGAAATATGAATTTCGTTACAATCATAGAGACAATAGGTCGTACATACGCATGAGTAACGTTTCAATTTTTCAAAAAACAAGAGAGAATAAATTTAAGTATTATTTTATCATTGAAAAAATATTATTAAATCATAGATATCATATTATATCATTAAATTCACTTATATATACAATCCTCATGAGGAAGTTATGGAAAATGAATCACATCGCTTTATGGAGGTTGTAATCCACACGTATGCACAAAAGACATTATCATTTTTAAATGGATGGAAAGGTAAGAAAATAGATGATATATTATCTTTATATAATTATAATTATATTATTAATATCATATATATACATCAAATCCTCCATTATAACTAGTTATAAAAAGCTGTGATGGAAAACGAATTACATCGGTTTATGATGCGATAGCCCGCCGTACACACGAATAATGGTGTCATTTACGATTTGATGGATGGAGTATATGTTTTAAGGTTAATAAAACAATATAATAACATATAAATATATGGGATATAAATATGTTATTTTATCACAATTTTTAGAAGTGTTTTTAAGGAGGTAGAAGAAGAAATACAACTAAAACATTCGGTTAAAAGGTATACCCCTTATTTAGACAAACCCCCTTTGTTTTATACCTAAATCCATCTAGGGATTATATTATGAAAACATAATACCTATAATATATGGGTAGGGATTTTGGTAAGGTATTTTGGTTATGTATTTTAAAAAATATAGTTCTCAAAATGTGTGAGGAAGAGAGGAGAGTAGGTTCCCTTTTATAAGTGAGGGGAGGGGAACTCATGGAATTACTTAAAGTATTAAAGTAATATAAATTAATTTTCATTGAAAATTAGAACCAATATGATATATCTATAATATATTATTATTATTATTATTATAAATAATCTGATATAATGACATTATTACACGTTTAGGTGATGTTTTAAACCTTATCTCTTTATTTTATCCCCTGTTAACCCATTTGATGATTACCACGATATCAAAGTTTTTTACTATTTTTGGGGTAAATAAAGTTATTGTAAAATGATAAGTAACCTATAAATAGACCATGTTTTATATTTTAAACCATATTAAATTTAGTTGAAAAAAATACAGAGTTTTATTAATTTTAATTAATTGTTTTATAAAATATCATTAATATTATTTTTTAGAACTATTCATTTAATTTGAATTCAAAGTCATAAGGATAATAATGTAATTAGAATATATGCCATTAAAAAATAACTAATTTTTTATATTTATCTATATGATCCATGGGATACTATAACTCACCCAAAAACTATTACTTTTAGAGTTTTTAAAAACATTTACATGATTTTTTACTGCTTGCACAACACTATGTTGGTGTTGCATAAGAATTTAAGATAATTATTTCATCACTAAAAATAAAAATAAAATACCATAATAAATTAATTATACTCAAAATAAGATTGAATATTATTTCAGAAATTATTTTTATCTCTATATTAATATATTAGTGATATTTAGAAGCAAGAGAGTGACATTTTGTATTTTTATTTACTTAAAATAATATATTTCATTTTCAAAGAAAAATGGCTCCAAATTTTAAAATCTTTGAGTAATTGATTAGTATATTATAAAAAATTTCACCCAATATATTAATGTAAAATTATAATGTTATTTTTTTCCTTATTCTATTTTATTACTTTAATTACTCGATTTACCCTTATTGACCTGATAAATATTTACCAAGATTTCTATTCATAATGACCCAACATAAAAGGGAACTATTTTAAACAATTTTGGCATCATGATTCAAAATATGGAATCCATTTTTTATGATTCCATTTCAATAAGAGACAAATATTAAATTAAGATAAATACTCAAATTAAATTGAAAAACAGTTTTTAGAAAACTATGTTTTTAAGCCCTAAAATGAACTTATACCAAAATCAGAAATAATGAAGACTCATATGAAATTTATTAGATTAATTATAATTAAAGGATAATTATGATACTTTAAGATGAAATTATACTTTTAAATTAATTAATTTTATAAAAATAAATTATAGTTTTATAAAAATTTGTATTTTTCATTATTCACTAAAAAAATAAAGCATTTAAAAAAAATCCCAAAATTTGACCCTAAGTTAATTTTTATATGATGAATTAAAAATTATATCATTTTTTTTCAAATTAAAAATATAATTTTTATAAATTATATTTTTAAATAAAACCATATCATATTAGAAAACCCAATTTGGTTAGAAATAATGATTTTTTCCTTTTGATTGAAAAATTACCTAATATAATTTTAACGAGTATAAATTTATAAAATATAAATCATTAATATTAAGAAAGAATGAAATTTATTTAATTTTATAAATACTTGGGTTGTTAAATTATTATACCTTTTAAAAATTACATCCTCATAATTTTATCTCCTTCCCAATATGAAGAGTTTAAAATATTTTCAAAATCAATTCCAAGAAGTGGAAGATAAAAAGTACATAAATTAAAGAAAAAACTTTTTAATATTATAAAACACTTTTTTTGAAAATCCCCTTCTTAAAAAGAGATAATAAAACTTTATTTTGAATAGTGGTAAAGAGAAATATGAAGGTTATCTAGAATATTACATAATTAGGTTTCTAAATAGTATAAAATTAGTGGCAAGTGAAAATTTGGGCATAGATGAGAAAATTAATTCCAAAACGATATAAAGTGATAGTGAAAGTGGTCACTAGAATGTTAATGACCACAAAAAATAAATAAATAAGGGATTAAGAAGGCCATAAATTCATCATAAATGAATATAATAGGACAACATTTTCATTTCAAGATCATTTCTGAAGAGTTTAGGAATCCCTTTACCCTCTAGACTAAGAAAACAAGGAAATATACTTGCTTGATTTTATTTAAATACATAAACACAATTTCAATCCTTGGTTTCAAGTTTCAATAAGATTATACCTATAATGCCCCTTAATTTTAAAATAATAACACCCTGTTTGATAGCATATGTGACACACAAACACTAAGATTAGAAGATAACATAACACCCCAAGAATTTATAATATATTCCTCTTTAAACAAATTCAATCACTTTGATATCTTTTGATGCACACAACACTAGGTTTAAACAAAATGTGATACGTGATTAAAATATTATTATTTAAACATGACTATTATAACCTTACTGTTAAATTGGATGGTATGAATAAGACTATATAAATTATGAAAATAATATGGTTTAAACATGTATAAAACAATTTCAATGTATAACTATTGATTATAAATAAAATAAGAACAATTTTAAAGAAAAAGAAATGTTTTATGAAAAACTATATTTTTCTAAAAGGCGGTTCAGTCATGCTTTGTGCACATAATATAAAAATATTTTTAAAACTTTTATATTTTTAAAAAAAAAATAAACTTCATTTTTTAAATTTACATGTAAAAATTATCTTTGGGTGATTTTTTTGAGAATTTTATGAAGGGATTAATTTTTTGATAAATAGTGAAAAATACTGATTTTTTTATTAAAGACTACCTTATAGTTTAAATTATTAATTTTTTTGATATATATTAAATTGATTATAATGTAAAATAAAATTTAATTAATTTAGGTAATTGTAATAAATTTCATATAGAATTCTGTTATAAAAACTTTTAATATTTTGAAAGTTTTTCTTTGGAATTTTCTTTCAACATGTTGGTGGGTTTAATTTTAAATTAAATTATTCAAATTTTGTGAGTTTAATTTATAAAAATGTATTAATATTTCTAGTTATCAAAATTTATATTATCTAATAAGGCCAACTTAATTTTTTTACTATAATGAATAGTGATAACAATAAAAATTATTTTCTACGGTTAAGGTAAAAACGAGTTTACTGGGGGGGGGGGTTAAACAGAAAATAAAAGGTTTTAAAATAACATAAAACTTTTATAATTATGATTTTATTGTCATATATAGACCTTATATCTTAAAAATATTGAAAATGGTCTATTTTTAGCCTTTTTTCATGAGAAAAACCTGGGTGAAATTCTTTCTTTTCAAAAATTCCTTGTGTATCCTCTCACCAACGTATAAGACCCACCCCCTCTCCTCTCCTTGAAACACTTAATATTTTTGGGCCAAAACCTGTCCAAATAAATTCTTTAATTCCCTCCCCTAATACTATAATCCTTTTTTGGTCAGAAATCCAATCTAAGAAGGATTTTTGAAAAAACCAAAAGAAGTTGTCTGAAGAAGTGTTAACGTCCTTAACCGTGTGTTTAATTTATTTATTATTAAGCCTCCTTAAAATATAATTAAACCATGATGATATAATATCTTAATTATATTCAATATAATTAGATGTTGTTATGTTAAGGTGATGACCTACACCTATCTCCTCTACCCTCAATTGGGAAATGTAATTATTGATCGTGTGTACAACAAACTACTGCCTCATAAACCTGTGTAATTCGTTTTCCATCACCACTTACTAAAGTTGCATATAATAATGTATATAATATTTATATATTATATTTATTTTATAATTATAATTATATAATTATAATATCATATATACTATATTACTTTCCATTATATAGAGAATGCGATAATGTTGTTCGTGCGTACAACGAACTACCACCTCGTAAAACGATGTGATTTGTTTGTCACGTTAACTTTACATGGAAGGTAAAAATAATTAATTTTATGTTTTAATATGATATTAATTAAATATTATTAATTATTTAATATAAATATATCATATAATTTCTTTCCTTATCAATCATTGAAAAAGTGATGACATCGTTTCTGTGTATGACAGACTACCGCCTCACAAAGCCATGTGATTCATTTTTCACTAACACTTTACATGGATGGTAAAAAGGATAAATTAAATAAATAAATTTGATATATGTGAAATTATATTGTTTCTATAGAATTAATATAACATAAAATTACTTACCCTTTCACCCATTAAGGAAATGATAACGTTGCTTGTGCGTTTGTACAGTCTACCATCTCCACGAAGTGATGTGATTATTCTCCATGTTAAAAATTAAATAATGATTATAAAGATGTATCTAATTAAAAAATGATATTTATAATATTAATATAACTATATAAATGATTTAACTATAACCTATGTTCAATATCAGAAACTTTCATGATGAAATACATAAGTGAAATCAAGATAACTAACACCCAAAAAAATTTTCATAATGAAATATTATAAAAAAACGGGTAATAATATGTTATAAAAGGATCATATACGATATTTTAAATTAGTATAAGATTATGCAATAAGTTAATAAAATGTTTAAAACCACTATAAATGAGGTTAATTAATGCTAAACTAAATGGAAATACGATGAAAGGTGATTCTTAACTCAATTTCCATTCATTGGGTTATACGAATAATTTGATGATTATATTTTGAAAAAATTATGGATGAAATTTATTTTAATTGATTTATTTTTTATTAAAACTTTTATTTGTGTTGATATAAATTTTTTCACATAATATACCCATTTTTTTAACTCTCACGTCAATGATACAAACTTTGTAAGGGTTTCATCTCAAACTTCATTATTTGAGACACATGTTATTTTATGCAATTAGTTTCTTTTTAATAGTGTATATAATAACCCTTTTACATACTATATCATGAATACTTCCCACATCATGAGATTTTAATTTACAATTAATCTAATTTATTAATGGAAAGTTATTATTAAAAAGTTACTAAATCCGTAAGGGTTTATGTTTCAATGTCATTTTAATCGGGACCACTTATACTTGAATTTACATCGAAGGAAAGTATTTAACCATTGTATAATAAAACCATTTATTTTTCTTATCCTATAGTAATTCCTGATTTTTTCAATTAGTATTACCATTTTCTACTCTTTAGTACTTAAAATTATTAAGAAAACGTTTTTAAGAAAATCTGACTTCATTTCTCCATTCAATCGAAAATCCTTCTTCTTCCAAATATGTGTTTTCTAAAAATGTTTTCCAAAATGTTTTACTGTGATTGATTAAATTAATTTTTACCCTTAATTAGATTTTTACAAAAAAATTAAAAGTAATATTCTGATCATTTTATAAACAATATAATTTTTGGCTTTTCTTGAAAAAATGTGAAAGGAATATTTGTTTTTTTGATGTATTTGGCATGAAAAAAAATATTCCACCTTTATTACCACTCTATGTTTTAAAGATTCCATTTTCTGTTTCATAGGTTATTTTCCAACAAAATTTATCTTTAATATTTGATAATGTTTTATATTTTAAATAAGTTTTTTCACAATGGAATGGATATTTTTCTAAACAATTGTTCAAAGTGATCTTTAAAAATCACTTTACATTTAGAGATGATATCCTTTGATGTTACTCAAAGTGAAAAGGTTATTTTAGTCAAGAATGTTTATTAATATTTTTAAAGTTATTCTCATAAATGATTAAAAACTTTGATGTTATGGATTACTTCTAAATTATGTATATATGTCTCTCATATATATAATTAGTTCATTATTCCTTTCTTGATACGGTAATTCCGAAAATATGATCATTTCTAAAATACATTCATTATGAAATTTACCATATGATAATTGTCTAGGTAGTTATCCTTAAATCACGTTTTTGTCATTTTTTTGTGTTATTTCCATATTTCATATGATTACATGATATTATGATACCATGTTCTTTACATTATGCCTCCATATGATTACCCATGTGAATTCTATTTTATGATATCAAGTTATACCTTTGACTAACATGTTTTGTTTCCTTATCATTTATATTACATTACTAGAATTTTTATCTCACCTATTTCTTTATGTATTCCCTAGGTTATCCCATGTTGATTTAGGATCTTTAATGGATTTTAGATCTCACAATAAAAAAATAAGGATTCCATGTTTTATGTAATAATATCCTAGTTATCTAAATACACTTCCTTTACAATCCTTGTGTTGTATTAATGGATATTTATGTTTAATAATCATATAATAAAGTGTGTAAAAGACTTGTTTCATCATAGTTGGTATTATAAATAAGGTTTAGTTAAAATTTGTAACTAGGATGATAAAACTTTAGAGACAACCCTAGGGATAAGTATAAGAATAACACTAAGTGTATTAAAATACACTAGAATCATAGTGATGTATAGAGCGAGTGGTTTTTGTGAAATTAAATCCTTTTATGGATATTACAAGTGGATGTGATTCTATTATAGGCGCATCCATCTTGACTCAACCATTATATGGTACATGATAATGATCCTTACTAAATGTAGCACCCCCAGTTTCAAGTAAGAAACCCTTTATTTATGATTTTTATGTGTGTATAGTGTTTGGGTAAATTTTGGGAGGGTTTTGAAGAGTTTTCTAAGTGTGAAAAATTTAATCATGGTTAGTGAAAACTGAGAAACTCTTATAGGAAAACATGAAATGGAAACATTGGATTCTCTGTAGGTTCACAGTTAGGTGTAAAGTTTGACCAAACCATGTGACCAATCAGGAGGAACCATGAAAAGTGGAACATAGATATTTTTCATGGTTGGAGGTTAATTTTTCTAACTGTGGGGGAAAACCATGAAAGGTGCTTCTAGAGGCAGAGGTTGCCGCACGGTTAGAACATAGTTTGAGTAAATTTGAAACTAACTATGCACAAGTTTAAAACTAGATCCTAAAAAAGTGGATATAGGTCAGGATTAGCTTTAAACCCCCTTTTCCCCTCCATTTTATCCCTAACTCAAGATTTATTCCTCCCAAAGGCTATGGAACCTTTTCTGATAAAATAATAAGTGATATAGAGGAATTTATTGGTGAGTCAAATCATGATTCCAAGGGTAATTATGTAGTGACCCAGCCTTAGATATCATGAAGCCGGTGTCTTATATAAATTACATCAGCATGATTATAAGTAATCAATCCCTGAAGGACTGATAAGTTTAGTATTATTGGTAAATTAGAAACATAAATGAGTATTGTATTACAATTGAATACACTAATTACATTATATTTTTTTTCCTTATAAATAATAAAAACTTTGACGATAATCCTTAATCTATTTAGTATATTCCTGAATGTAAAGACACAGAATTTTCAATGTAATTTTTTTAATTATAAGGAAATACTATGAGTCTACGAAAATTGACGGTGCATGATTCCGATGCCCGATGTGCCCAGAATGAATTTATAAACATTTTTAAGGTACGCTCAGTAAATGCGCGAGCGACGTTTTATAACTTTTGAACTGGTGCTCAGATTAAAAATATGAGGCCACTATTGAACTCGCAGCGCCGAGATTCTCTTTAAGGATCCTTCACTTCAACATCAGTAGGTTGAGGGGAAGATATCGTTTTGCAGGTTTTCATGGAGGATTAAAATAAAACAAATGTTTTATTTTATTTAAAATCCTTCCATCCTTTTTAATTCATTGGAGGTGGGGACCACATTAGGGTGTTTGGGCATTTAATGCTGGGAATTAAATGCTTGGTTACACAAAGCGTGTAACCATGAAACCCAAAATTTAATGAAGTCTCATTAATGACAAGTTAAAGAAACCATTAACTTAAATTAATGAGTAAGTCTTATCTCCTTCCTCTTGGTCATTCGTTGGAAAAAATTGAATTTGGAGGAGAGGACTTTGGAGAACCCTTGGAATAACAAATCCACCAAGCAAAGAACGAAGGATCGATGTTCGAGCAACCGTTGTAGATTATTGTGCAATGAAAACCACCGACCTGTCATCTTCGACTGCGCGCACTCTCCAACGTTTTGTGGTATGTAATTGTTCTTATTGTTCTTCACGATGAATCACTGTTTTGAATCTATGAACCACCTGCTATCGATCTAACACGGAGGGTGTGGGCCAAATGAACACGGCCTGATCCCTCCGCTACTACGTTGTTTGACGCAGTCTTCGTGGGTGAAAATTCGGGTTGAAAGGAACTCAACCTTGATGGGATATATGCAAAGGTGACGTCCTAGGACACACAACTATTCCTTCGGATTGAAGAACAGGCCACCAGAGCTCACCCGGTGACCCACAAATGTCCACCAACAACCGACGCCAATAGGGTACAAGTGGCGGCCAACACACCATGCCGCTGAAGGAGGCTGCAAACTTTCGGACACGGTGGAGGAGGGTGGTGGCCAACACACTAGACATCAATGTGGAATCCAGGGTGGCGCGCGTCTGCACCTCCGGAGATGGGGGTCATGGCTGCGCACCCAGAGGGTGGCCGACACCCGGTCGACCACGGTTGGAGAAGCAGCGCCGTTGCACCACTGGAATAGGCACCAACCGTATAATGACACATACATTACATACATTGTTATTACTTCAAAATTGAAGCACACTTATTACAACATATAACAAAACCAGGAAAGGACCGTATAGGTATAGTGTCTTTAGAAACTGGGAAATATAAACAACTGGTTCATAAAGCGTCTACACTATCTCCCATTTATTTCATCATATCTATAGTCCCTTTTGTCATATCTTACTTAATAAGCTTCTTCCTATCCTGGGGAAAGAAAACATACAAAAGGGTGAGCTCAAATGCTTAGTAAGGGTAAACAAAAGAAATATCAATCACATCATATTCATAAGAACATAACATTTAGGAAATCTTAACCTGTAAAAGAGAGCATAATTTCATAACATGGGATAAATCATAGTAGTGAAATGTAATCCCAATAATCATAACGTAAAACATGAAACTTTGTGGCATACACACATAATCATAGAGAATAATTTCTTGTTAGTCAAGACTCATTTCCAATACTATCTTAGTGGACAAAGTCCATTTCTGAACTGAGTTCACTCATCGTTTCAGTCCTGTTTCCCTGAAACGGTTTAACTTGCCGTTCCAGCCATGTCTATATCATGAGATATAAAATCTTTACCCAATGCATTGGAGGGAGATATAGATCCCACCCATCTCATAATTATACCATTCATATGTGTGCCACAAAATCATAAATCATACATCATTGCATAACCCATGTAATAAAAAATGGGATTCATAAACAACATGACATCATAAAACAATTTATATAAGATAAAAAAATTCATAGAAATAATTCCATCACAACATAATCAAATCAATGTAATAATAGGGATAGAAACAAAACCCTATATTATCTTATATGGAAAATAATTTTGATAAAACACTTGAACTCCATTCTTGAGGAAAATATCCTTTCTACTTTAAAAACATTTCCCTTTCATAACATTTCATAACATTTCATACAATTTTAAACTAAAAGAAGTTGATTAAAAATAAACTTGAAAACTTGTAAAGGAATCTTCTTGTAAGTAATGTTTTAAAAATCCATTCATTCCATATAAGTTAAAAAACATTCTTCTTGTACTTTTGTCGAAAAAGTCAAAAAGTACCTCGTACGAAAAACGACAAAAGATTCCTTTCATATCTTTTACTATAAACTCACCAAAGGGTGAAAATGGATTTAAAAAATTGTAGGTGGATGGAAATGATATTACATATTGAGGAAACATGTATGTGGATGATAAAATACACCCCAGTAAATACCAAAGTATAAACAATCTCGGATAAAAATGAGATTGTCACATTTCACTTACCTTAGGTCCGATTTGCTTCGTATGTGTCCGAACCTCCTGTATAATGATTTAAATATTGTTATTGACTTATTCCAGAATCATAATTATTGTTATTATATCATATATGGTCATATTCTTAGCTTCTTAGTAGTAATATTTCATTTCTACTTGTTATTCGAGTGTTTATAACTTTTTGTTCTTATGCGTGTTTTGTCGAATAAATTCATTTTCTTCTCTTTAGGTTATAGATACATCATTTCCAGAATGGTATTAATGTACTATATATCATATTTATTCATTAAATTCATTTATATAATCATTATGCAATGAAGATCATGCAAAACGAATCACATCACATCGTGGAGAAGGTATTCCGTACGTACGCAGGAGCGATGATATCGTTCCCATGATCGTGGAATTGTATTGGAGTGTATGTATACTATTTCAGAATAAATATCACTTTATAATAATCATATATAATAATTATTTAGACCATTATACCCATCCAAGTAAGGTGGTGGTGGAAAATACATTACACCACGGCGTGGAGACGATATTCCGTACGTACGCACGCGCGGTGATTTCGTTTTCTGTAGGATGGATAGATGGCGAAATAGGGTTGTTTCATACATATAATTACATATCAGTATATTATTGATACTGATGTTATTACTTCATAATTAAACAACTAAGGAAGAATAATTGGAATAAGAAATAAAGATGGAAGAATCGGTAACGGACATTACCTCTTCTTTGAAGCGCTTCTTTAAGACCTCCTTTTAGGGCACTAAAATTGGTCTTTGAAGAAGACCAGGACATCTAGGATGTCTCTAGGAAAGTGGATAGAAGAAATTGGTAGGGTTTGTCTGAGCTTGAAGGCTCAAAGTGGTGTGAGGAAGAGGTGGAGAAGGTGCCCTTTTATAAGGGAGGAGAGGGGCACCTTTGGAATAACTAAAAATATTATTTTATTATAAAGTCAAATTCGGTTTTTAATAGCTCCAAATTGATATATTTCGAAGATAAGGTGGGTATAGGTCTAAATCCTCTCATCAAATATAATTTAGACAAGTTTAGGTATCAATTTTAACCTTATCATTTAGATTTGACTTTAAGTTAGATAATTTAATCTTTACCATGTTTTCTTGTTTTCTTACACTATAAGGTTAATAAACTTACTATATCAAGCCAAAGGAACCCCAAGTTGTTTATTATTAATATATATAACCTTATCTAAGTCATTTGTCTGAACCTTAGATTTTTAGGAATAAAATAAAATTTAATAATATAATATTTGTTTTAAAAACTATTTTATGTCAATTTTGACACTATTTAGTAATTGATTTTTTTGAAAATCATAA
Organism: Viscum album; assembly: GCA_963277665.1. Lineage (NCBI taxonomy): Eukaryota > Viridiplantae > Streptophyta > Magnoliopsida > Santalales > Viscaceae > Viscum > Viscum album. Next base: position 1,133,450,645 of record OY728156.1, read on the forward strand.
CAGAATTATTAGTTCAAAAAAGCTAATTAAATCAATACTAACATGTCATATTAATCTAGAAAATTAGTTTAATTCCTAAAAAGTCTCAAATTAGATTTATTTGGGTATTTATAACATCAATTATGTCAATATTTCATTAATAAGATAATTACTGCATCATCGTTGTGTCATAAATAATTAAATTATTTAATGTCTAAAAATTATAAATAAAATACCATTATGTTTTAAATATTTTTATCTTTCTAATGAATATTTATAGTCGAATTTATCTTATGTATAACCCCATATTAGAAATGATTTACTTATTAAACTTTGATTTTAACTATTTTAACCCTTCTTTAAATAAATTAATAATAAATGTCCTAATTTAATCCAAGTGGGCCTAAATGCTCATATTTTATTCCTAAGCTTGTTTTTGGTCGAATTACACTTATCCAATAGAATTAGGACATGTGTTAGGGTAATAATAATAACACTTTTACCCTTAATTACCCTATTCACGAAAAAATATTTTCATCTCATTGAACCACATTTTAGTCCTTGATATTAACCGTGTCTCTCAGATTTTCGAAATTCCACTCACAGAAGTGGTAAAATTAAGTTTTATGAAAAATTCAGTTTTTTTAACTACCACTTAGTGGTTTCACTATTCATCAGAAATTGAAAGTTTTCAGAAAAATACCAAAATTTCACCCTAGGCTAATTTCGATATTCCGAATCCAAAAATGAAGTCCATTTTGAAAAATAAAATTTATAAAATTTCAAAAAGTGGTTATTACTATTCATAACGGCTAGTTTTAATAATATTTTAATAGCATATCGTTGTTTAGTGAAACTCGGTATTGTGTACGATGCAAGCTATTGAGGAAGGCCACGGTTGCGTGTAAAGCAAGCCAAGCTAGTGTCGTGTGTAGTGAAAGATTCCTTTGATAAAAATAAAATATTTCTCATAAAAGTCTCGGGCGTTACATTCTACCCACCTTAAAATGAATTTCGCCCTCGAAATTCATCACTTTGTAACAAAAAGATGAGGATACCTCTCCCTCATCATATCCTTAAGATCCCATGTAGCTTCTTATAATTGGTGGTTCCTCCATAAAACTTTCACCAAGCGAGTGGTCTTGTTTCGTAGGACTTTTTCGCTATGATCCAGAATCTCTATCGGCTGTTCTTAATAAGAAAGATCTTGCTCCAGCGGTACAACTTCTGAGCTGAGTACATGTGAAGGATCAGGTATGTACTTTCTCAAGAGAGATACATGGAACACATCATGAACTTGAGAGAGATTCGGTGGAAGCGCCAATCGGTAAGATACCTTTCCAAAACGATCCAGTATTTCGAAAGGACCGATATATCTAGGGCTCAACTTTCCCTTCTTTCCAAATCTCATGACTCTATTCCAGGGAGATATTCGTAAGAATACTTTATCACCCACTTCAAACTCTAGGTCTTTTCTTTTTTTGTCAGCATAACTTTTCTGTCGACTCTGAGATGATTTTATGTGTTGTTGAATAGATCGAACCTTTTCTGCCATCTCATCAACAAGATCAGGTCGTAATAGCTTTCTTTCCCCAACTTCATCCCAGCAAGTTGGAGTCCTGCATTTCTTTCCATAGAGAGCTTCATAAGAATCCATCTGAATACTGGAGTGAAAGCTATTATTATAAGAAAATTACACCAAAGGTAGGTGTTGATCCCAACCACCTTTGAAATCCATAGAGTAAGCTCTCAACATATCTTCTAGAGTTTGAATTGTTCTCTCAGATTTACCGTCTGTCTGAGGATGATAAGTAGTGCTGAAACTCAACTCTGTATCTAGAGTATGCTGAAGACTTCGACAGAACTTTGAGGTAAACCTCGGATCCCGATCAGATATAATAGAAAGTGGTACTCCATGCAATCTTACCACTTCCTTTACATATATCCTGGAAAGCTGATCCAGAGAGAAATCCTCTCTAATAGTGATGAAGTGTGCAGACTTTGTAAGACGATCAACTGTGACCCAGATAGCATTATTGCCTTTGGATGTTTTAGGAAGTCCTATGACAAAGTCCATAGTGATGTTTTCCTATTTCCATTCGGGTATGGGTAATGGTTGTAACATCACATTAGACTTCTGTCTCTCAGCTTTAACTTGCTGACAAACCAAGCATCGAGATACATATTTAGCAACATCTCTTTTTATGCCATCCCACTAGAAGTACTCTTTCAGGTCACTATACATCTTCGTGCTTCCAGGATGAATAGAGAATGAAGAACTATGAGCCTCATCCAGCAGCTCCTTCTTTAATTCGGGGATGGGAGGAAAACAAACCCGATTCCTGAACTTTATTATCCCATCACAATCAAGGTTGAATTCAGGAACATTTCTCACCTTCTTTTGTAACTTGACATCTTCTTTCTGTGCCTCTTTAATCTTCACATGTATAGATGGTTGAACATTCATTTGAGAAAGATAAGATTTTCCCCCTTCCATTACAATTCCAAGATCCATCCTTTGTAAATCCATAAAGATTGGATCTTTTGTGATCCTCATCATGGATAAACTGGCATGGTCTTGTCGACTTAATGCATCTGCCACCTTGTTTGCTTTCCCAGGGTGGTAATGAATTGAGGAGTCGTAATCCTTAATCAGCTCCAACCATCTTCTTTGGCGCATATTCAGCTCCTTTTGTGTGAAAATATACTTTAAACTTTTATGATCAGTATAAATATAACACCTTTCACCATAAAGGTAATGCCTCCAAATCTTTAATGCAAAGATTACCGAAGCTAACTCCAAATCATGAGTTGGGTAATTTTTCTCATGGATTTTCAACTGTCGTGAGGCATAAGCTATCACCATATCATTTTGCATAAGAACACACCCCAATCCCTTCTTGGTTGCATCACTGTAGATCACACACCTTTATCCACTACAAGGCAATGTGAGCATATGTGCACTGGATAACCTTCTTTTCAACTCCTTGAAATTATCTTCACATTCCTCCATCCAGAAAAACTTAACTCCTTTCCGAGTCAACTTGGTGAGTGGATTAGATAATCATGAAAAATCTTTCACAAAATGTCGATAATATCCAGCCAAACCAAGAAAACTTCGGATCTCAGTTACTGTTGTTGGTCTCGACCATCTTTCGATAACCTCTGTTTTTGCTGGATCCACAGATATTCCCTCTTTTGATATTATGTGACCCAAAAATGAAACTCTTTGAATCCAAAATTCACACTTGGTAAATTTGGCATAAATATTATCCTTTCTCAGGGTCTTCAGTATAATTCTCAAGTGATCTTCATGTTCTTCCTTGCTATTTGAATATATAAGAATATCGTCTATAAAGACTTCCACAAACTGATCAAGATAGTCTCTAAAGACTCTATTCATCAGATCCATGAAGATATCAGGGGCATTAGTAAGACCAAATGACATCACTATAAATTCATAGTGTCCATACCTTGTACAGAAAGCCATCTTTGGTATATCCTCCCTTTTGACCCTTAATTGGTGATACCCTGAATGAAGATCAATCTTGGAAAAGTATTGAGCTCCTAGTAGTTAGTCAAATAAGTCATCAATTCATGGGAGATGATATTTGTTCTTGATAGTGATCTTGTTAAGTTCTCGATAATCAATGCAGAGTCTCATTGATCCATCTTTCTTCTTAACAAATAGAACAGGTGCTCCCCATGGTGACGCACTAGGGCGTATGAATCCCTTATCAAGATTCTCTTGGAGTTGCTTCTTCAACTCCTGCAACTCAATTGGGTCCATTCTATAAGGTGTCTTTGAAATAGGAAAAGCACCCGGTACGAGTTCTATTGAAAACTCAACTTCACGATTTGATGGAAGACCCGAAAATTACTCCGGAAAGACATCATCAAACTCTCGTACAATGGGAATATTCTTAATTGTGAGTTTCTCACAAACCATTTGAGATAAATAACCTTCATTTAGTGGAATCAAGACCCATAAGATGGAAGAAATTTCCACTGGAAGGTTATGTACATCCTTGCATCGATAGACGATCATAGATTGATCTGGAATATGAAATGTGACTTCCCTTCTTTGGAAATTGATATGAGCTCCATATAAATAAATCCAATCCATGCCAAGAATCACATCAAATTCCACTATAGGAAGGATCACAAGATTTTCAGGAAGCACTTTCCCACAAACTTCAATCGGAGAAGAATTATAAACTTTTGATGCGACTGTTGTGCCATTAGGGGTTGTCACAGCTAACTCAACATATAATTGTTGAGGTAATATGGTGATATCCTTAGAAAATTCTTCAGAAATAAAGGAGTGGGTGGATCCAGAATCAAATAAAACATTTTCTACTTTAGAGTGGATGGTAAGTTTACCTTTCACCACAACGTTATCGTACTCCACATCACTGATAGAAATTTCATGTGAATTTCCTTTGTCTTTAGCCTTAAGAGTTTGTTGACGTCGACCATCATCATCAACCCTTGGATTTGGGCATTGATTGGCATAATGCCCCATCTTCTTTCACTTGAAACATTGAAGTGTATTAGGTTCATTCTGTGTATCCCTTCCTTTGTTTGCATCATTAGACATCTTCTTCCCATCATTGCGGCATTCAAATGCCTGATGACCTTCCTTTCCACATTTGAAACATTTACTTGTCCCTTTAAGACAACTCCCTCCATGTTTCTTTCCACACTTTGAGCATAAGGGAAAGCTCATCTTCTTTTCAGTGTTCTCTTTAGATTTTCCTTTGAATTCCATTTTCCTCTTCTTATCAAACCCATATGACTGATGGGTTACTCCAATATCCATCTCGACTTTGAGAGCACATCGAATGATTTCCTCATAGCTATTGAAGTCCCTTATGGATAACGCACTTAGAAGACTTGGTTTTAAGCCACTAAAGAATCAATCGATCTTACTCTCAGGTTGGATAATAATACGAGAAGCATACCTTGCAAGTCTTGTAAAATTTGCTTCATAGGTACCAACAGATTCATCAACCTTTTTCTTCAGTTCAAGAAAATATTTCTCCATCTTTGTTCGGAGAATACGAGGGAAGTACTTATTGAAAAATAAGTTCTTGAACTCATCCCATTCCATGGAATCAATTTCATCCCTTTGCCTCGTATTCTTAATAAGATTCCACCATTGATCAGCATCTCCTTCCAAACGATACACTGCTAGGAAGACTTTATCATGTTTAGAACATTGAAGAACTGAAAATATCTTTTCAGTAGTACTAATCCATTGTTCAACAACTAATGGATCAGTAGACCCGCTGAATGAAGGTGGACGCTGCCTCATGAAGGATTCAACAGAATTTTGCTCCTTCCTTTGCTCGTTTAGAATTCCTGCATGATTCATAGCTTGAGAAAGTTGTGTGAGAATGGATACAATATTTTGCATTCCAGCTCCCATAACGTTTGGTTGCTCAGGGGGACAATCATTTCATTTCCCGTCTCATTCCGCATTAACACGGTTCCTTCGGGTTCCAGCCATTGACTAAAACCAAGAAGAATAGTGTAAGCAACACTAATTATAATAGGAAAACCACATAATCAAGAATAAAATTTCACACTTAAGGTCTTATCCTAAGTTATTCATTGCCATTTCTAAAACACTAAGATTGTGTTCTATGATTATACTTATCCTTAGGGTTCTTACTAAGGCTTTTGCATCCTAGTTTCCAAAGGTTGGCTATACCTTTCCTCTGATACCAACTATAACGACCCATAATTTACATACATTGTTATTACTTCAAAATTGAAGCACACTTATTACAACATATAACAAAACCAGGAAAGGACCGTATAGGTATAGTGTCTTTAGAAACTGGGAAACATAAACAACTGGTTCATAAAGCATCTACACTGTCTCCCATTTATTTCATCATATCTATAGTCCCTTTTGGCATATCTTACTTAATAAGCTTCTTCCTATCCTGGGGAAATAAAACATACAAAAGGGTGAGCCCAAATGCTCAGTAAGGGTAAACAAAAGAAATATCAATCACATCATATTCATAATAACATAACATTTTGGAAATCTTAACCTGCAAAAGAGAGCATAATTTCATAACATGGGATAAATCATAGTAGTGAAATGTAATCCTAATAATCATAACTTAAAACATGAAACTTTGTGGCATACACTCATAATCATAGAGAATCATTTCTTGTTAGTCAAGACTCATTTCCAAGACTATCTTAGTGGACAAAGTCCATTTCTGAACCGAGTTCACTCCTCATTTCAGTCCTGTTTCACTGAACCGGTTTAACCTGCCGTTCCAGCCATGTCCATATCATGAGATATAAAAACTTTACCCATTGAATTGGAGGGAGATATAGATCCCACCCATCTCATAATGATACCATTCATATGTGTGCCACAAAATCATAAATCATACATCATTGCATAACCCATGTAATAAAAATGGGATTCTTAAACAACATGACATCATAAAACAATTCATATAAGATAAAGGAATTCATAAAAATAATTCCATCACAACATAATCAAATCAATTCAATAATAGGGATAGAAATAGAACCCTATATTATCTTAGATGGAAAATAATTTTGATAAAACACTTAAACTCTATTCTTGAAGAAAATATCCTTTCTACTTCAAAAACATTTACCTTTCATAACATTTCATACAATTTTAAACTAAAATAAGTTGATTAAAAATAAACTTGAAAAATTTTAAAGGAATATTCTTGGAAATAATGTTTTAAAAATCCATTCATGCCATATAAGTTAAAAAAACATTCTTCTCGTACTTTTGTCGGAAAAGTCAAAAAGTACCTCGTACGAAAAACAACAAAAGATTCCTTTCATATCTTTTACTATAAACTCACCAAAGGGTAAAAATGGATTTAAACAATTTTAGGTGGATGGAAATAATATTACATATTGAGGAAACATGGATGTGGATGATAAAATACACCCCATTAAATACCAAATTATAAACAATCTCGGATAAAAATGAGATTGTCATATTTCCCTTACCTTAGGTCTGATTTTCTTTGTATGTGTCCGAACCTCATGTATAATGATTTAAATAATGTTATTGACTTATTCCAGAATCATAATTATTTTTATGATATCATATGTGGTCATATTCTTAGCTTCTTAGTAGTAATATTTCATTGCTACTTGTTATTCGGGTGTTTATAACTTTTTGTTCTTATGCGTTTTTTGTCGAATAAATTCTTATTCTTCTCTTTAGGTTATAGATACATCATTTCCAGAATGGTATTAATGTACTATATATCATATTTATTCATTCAATTTATTTATATAATCATTATGCAATGAAGATCATGTAGAACGAATCACATCACATCGTGGAGACGGTATTCCGTACGTACGCACAAGCGATGATATCGTTCCCATGATCGTGGAATTGTATTGGAGTGTATGTATAATATTTCAGAATCAATATAAATTTATAATAATCATATATAGTAATTATTTATACCATTATACCCATCCAAGTAAGGTGGTGGTGGAAAATAGATTACACCACGGCGTGGAGACGGTATTCCGTACGTACGCACGCGCGGTGATTTCGTTTTTCATAAGATGGATAGATGGTGAAATAGGGTTGTTTAATACATATAATAACATGTAAGTATATGAGTGATACTGATTTTATTACTTCATAATGAAACAACTAAAGAAGAATAAGTGGAAGAAGAAATAAAGATGAAAGAATCGGTAACGGACATTACCTCTTCTTTGAAGCGCTTCTTTGAGACCTCCTTTTAGGGCACTAAAATTGGTCTTTGAAGAAGACCAGGACCTCTAGGATGTCTCTAGGGAAGTGGAGAGAATAAATTGGCAGGGGTTGGCCGAGCTTGAAGGCTCAAAGTGGTGTGAGGAAGAGGGGGAGGAGGTGCCCTTTTATAAGGGAGGAGAGGGGCACCTTTGGAATAACTAAAAATATTATTTTATTATAAAGTCAAATTCGGTTTTTAATAGCTCCAAATTGATATATTTCGAAGATAAGGTGGGTATAGGTATAAATCCTCTAATCCAATAGAATTTAGACAAGTTTAGGTATCAATTTTAACCTTATCATTTAGATTTAACTTTAAGTTAGATAATTTAACCTTTACCGTGTTTTCTTGTTTTCTTACACTATAAGGTTAATAAACTTACTATATCAAGCCAAACGAACCACAAGTTGTTCATTATTAATATATATAACCTTATCTAAGTCATTTGGCCGAACCTTATATTTTTATAAATAAAATAAAAATTAATAATAAAATATTTGTTTTAAAAACTATTTTATGTCAATTTTGACACTATTTTGTAATTGATTTTTGCGAAAATCATAACAGAATGATTAGTTCGAAAAAATCTAATTAAATCAATACTAAAATGTCATATTAAACTAGAAAATTAGTGGAATTCATAAAAAGTCTCAAATTAGATTTATTTGGGTTTTTATAACATCAATTATGTCAATATTTCATTAATAAGATAATTACTGCATCATCGTTGTGTCATAAATAAATTAAATTATTTAATGTCTAAAAATTATAAATAAAATACCATTATGTTGGAAAGATTTTTATCTTTCTAATTAATCTTTATAGTCAAATTTATCTTATGTATAAACCCATATTAGAAATGATTTACTTATTAAACTTTGATTTTAACTATTTTAACCCTTCTTTAAATAAATTAATAATAAATGTCCTAATTTAATCCAAGTGGGACTAAATGGTCATATTTTATTCCTAAGGTTGTTTTTGGTCGAATTACACTTATCCAATAGAATTAGGACATGTGTTAGGTTAATAATAATAACACTTTTACCTTTAATTACCCTATTCACCAAAAAATATTTTCATCTCATTGAACCACATTTTTGTCCTTGATATTAACCGTGTCTCTCGGATTTTCGAAATTCCACTCACAGAAGCGGTAAAATTAAGTTTTATGAAAAATTCAGTTTTTTTAACCAACACTTAGTGGTTTCACTATTCATCAAAAATTGAAAGTTTTCAGAAAAATACCAAAATTTCACCCTAGGCTAATTTCGATATTCCGAATCCAAAAATGAAGTCCATTTTGAAAAATAAAATTTATAAAATTTCAAAAAGTGGTTATTACTATTCATAACGGCTAGTTTTAATAATATTTTAATAGCATATCGTTGTTTAGTGAAACTCAGTATTGCGTACGACGCAAGCTATTGAGGAAGGCCGCGGTTGCGTGTAAAGAAAGCGAAGCTAGTGTTGTGTGTAGTGAAAGATTCCTTTGATAAAAACAAAGTATTTCTCATAAAAGTCTTGGGAGTTACAAACCGGCTTCCTAGATGGTCGCGACGTGCCGAGAAGGACCTGATCTGGTGAGTCCCGCATCCCAGAAGGCAGTGCCACGTGGCACCGTCAGGTTGGCCAAAACCAAACGGTCCAACTTGACCGTTCGGGAATCCCAGGGGGTGCCTCCCCTGGGTGGAATCTAGGGTGGGCCCCACCATGGCAGACCGTACCCAGCTGCGGGCCACGCCCAATTGGCTGGGCCGCCCCCTTTGCAGGCCGGGCTATACCTGGACTAGGTTGGATCAACCCGAACCAGGTCGGGTCAGTTTGACTGGGTCAGACCAGACCTGGGCCCATCTGGACCCAGATACGCCTTTTTGGCCATATCTTGAGAATCATGAATACATTTGATGAACCGTCTATGGTGATAGAATCCTTGGTTCAAGATGGTTCGTTTGGTATACTCCACTTGAGTTTTTGGATAAATTTGGAGTATTTTCAGGTTGGATCAAACCTGAATCCAACCGGGCCCTCGGAACGAAACCACTAATAACTTACAGATCGGGAATCTAATTGACACGTCGTCTATCGCGTTGGGTCCCTTATGACATGACAGGCCTTTATAATACTTCTTCGTGGGACTTCATGGTAGTTGAAGTATCGACCGATGGATTGAGGAGCGGATCCTCTCAGAATCAAGCGTGCTTAGTGCGGGAACCCTTTGGCTGGCTGTACTTGAAGAATCTTCAGATCCTGTGTGGGTCATCATCAGATCCTGTGTGGGTCCGCATCTACGGATCCTATTTGGGTCATCTTTAGATCCTGTGTCGGTTATTGTTAGATCTTGTGTGGGTCATCTTCGATCCTGTGTGGGTCAATAATAGAGCTTTTCGACGAAGTAAGATGATCTAGAAATATAGCTAATCATCTACACTTTCATACTTATGTTATACCTGGCGTGAGCTGAATATTTACCTTTGTGATATTCTTCTATGTGGTGAAACCTACATGGTATTCTTTCCTTCATGGAATAGTTGTGATTTTGGATAAAGATTTGGTCTTTGTGTTCCTCTTGAACGAGTTGGGTTACTTGATAACTTAGGTATATGTATGGGCATATACCTAAGTAGGGTTGACTGTTGTTTTCATACTTTGTGATTATGGTATTACTTTTTGGTTTATCCTTTTGGGATTCTAAGTGACCTTCAGGGGTCTTGGGGTCACTACTGAGTATTTTTATAATCAACCTGCACAGGCTACGCCCGCACCTTGATGTGTCTTGTGCATATGACAGACAAAATTGATTGAGGCTGAGGGTGCCAGAACTGGAGGATGCTAGGAGGCAGACCATTAGATGAGACGTACTACAGAGATGACCCTTAGAGAGCTATACCTACCCTTCAGGTAGGATCCTTGGCGGGTGTTCATAGGATCTATTTTCAGTTTTACTTGTACTTTCCAGTTGGGCATGTATTCTAGACTCTTTACTTTCTGTACTCACCCAATTTACTATATAGTTTACTTTGTGATTGTATCTTACTGTGTGCTTGGATTCTGTGAGTTTGTTGGTTAAAAGGGAATTTCCTTCCCGGTTTCAGGGATATGCCTTTCTGGTGTTAGTCGCCAGCCCCTGGCCTATGGAAGGCGGGCTTGGGGTAGTCACGACATGGGCCCTGGGGGACGGGTTGTGAAAAATTGGCATTAGAGGCAGTCGGTTTTACCGAAGAACTTGGACTCTGATTTTTTGATTCGACAATAGTGTTAAGTGTAATGAGTGTGGTTTTTAGTTTGGGGAATCCAGTGTTTGTGCGGCGGTCTACATATCCATACACCAAGACCCTGACTTCTAATTTTTGACTTAGTGCATGAAAACACTGATTGCGTGTGTGTTTTTGAAAAGTTTTCTTTGTAGTCTCTTTGAGTCAGCTCCCCATGTATAACCTATTGACCGTGGCACACCTATTTATTTTCAGGATGCCTCTACATAGACAACCATCCAGGGTTCTAGGTAGAGTATGTGATGAAAACCCACCGAGCGATGAGGCTTCGGTGCAGGGTCCCCTTTTGGTAGTTGTACCATCAGGTGGTGTACCAACAACACCACTACCCATTGGGAAACTGATGCCACCAGCCCCAGTAGTAGAGGGTGCACTCCAATTGAGTGCATTGCACGAGTTCCAGTGCCAGAGGCCACTGAGGTTCCGGGGCAAGACGGATCCACAGGCAGCTGAGGACTGGCTGGAGGTCGTGGTAAGAGTTTTCCGAATGGTAGAGACACCAGCTGATCTTATGGTCATCCTTGCAGCCATTTTTCTTCAAGCAGCAGTGAGGAGATGGTGGAGCTTGATGCTCCAGGTTCACAACGACGTGAATCTCATCTGGTTGGACTTCAAGGGACGTTTTAGGGTAGAGTTCATCCCAGCAACCTTACACTCAATGCGTATACAAGAGCTTCTCCACTTGTAGCAGGGCATCATGACCGTGGCTCAGTATTCAGCGAGGTTCAACGACCTCTCACGCTACTCCACTGACATGGTGCGGGACCCTTTCTTTAGGGACCTGACCTTCAAACAGGGTCTCATATGGGAGATCAGAGCTTCGATGGTATATCTTATCTTCCTGACGCAGGCTAGGGTGTTAGAGGGAGCACTCTTGGTGGATAGAATCCTTACTAAGTAGTCACTGGCAGTGAGACCCACCACCAGACGTCACATAGGAGATTCATCTACCACTGGAAGTAGACAAAAGAAATAGAGGTCCAAGAGGACTAGACCTATATGTGGATGACTGCAAGATATATGGTAGGTTGTGTGGGGATCTCGAGACAAATTAGGACAGGTGAGGACTAGGCAGTGTTACTCTTGTGGTGGGCAGGGTCACATGGATCGTGACTACCTGACCCACCGTATTGACGACCAGCATACTTTCGAAGGACTGCCTGGGAAGAGGTGAAGATTTGATCGAGGAGGTCTGCAGGAAGTAGGCAGATGTGGTATAGGACCATGTAACAGGCGGTGGGTGGCGATTCGAGGTTCTACCACCACCATATCTAGGTGGTCCACCCCAACCATAGGGAGCAGGTGGACAGGGACGAGCTTAACTCTAGGTAGATGAGGCCTATTCCATTGTGCTCCGGAGATGATTTGAGGTACGATATGTGTCTACTCCACCTAAGATGCAGTACTTATAGACACAAGTACTAGTCACTCTTTTATTTCCACAGCCCTCGTTCGGAGCATGAAGATTCCGAAGGAGCTGTTGGCTCGATCCTTATGTCTAGAGACTCCTATGAGAGATGATTCGATGATTACACACTAGTGCTGGAAGTGGGAGCTTAATCTTGGAGGCAAGAGCTTCGGTTGAGATCTTCTAGTAGTGGCATCAAGGCCATACGATGTCATATTGGGTATGGATTGGTTATCTATAGTCCATGCTCAGATCTACTGTATTAGGTGCAAAGTGCGGTGTGTCCACGAGGATGGGACCAGGTTTTCCTTCACTGGTGAGAAGGGAATCTTTGCAGCACAGGATGAACTTACCTAGAGGAGGGTGCATCTGATCACACATCAGTTGGCTAGCCTTACCCCCATAGTGGTTGATGTTGAGAGTTCGAGCTATCCTTTAGTGGTGGACCAGTATGCTGATGTTTTCCCTAATGATGTTCCATGTCTACCACTTCACAGAGAGGTGGAATTTTATACCGACTTGTACTACGGGATGACACCGTTATCTACAAACGCATATCGGATATCTCCCGTAGAGCTTAGAGAGATGTGAGTACTGCTAGAGGACTTGTGGAGGAAGGGGTTCATTAGGCCCAATGTTTCTCCTTGGGCATCCCTGATTTTGTTCGCCAAGAAGGTGGATGGGAGTTTGAGACTCTGTGTGGACTATCAATGCCTGAACCAGGTGACCATGAAGAACATGTACCCACTACCGAGGATTGACAATATTTTTGATCAGCTGATGGGAGCACGATGGTTTTCGAAGATAGACCTCAGATCAGGCTACCAACAGCTCAGGGTATGATATGAGGATGTGCGAAAGACGACCTTCAGATGTTGATATGGCCACTATGATTTCATGGTTATTCCATTTGGCATGACCAATGACCTAGCAGTGTTCATTAGACTCATGAACAAAATCTTCCATCCATACCTCGACCTATTTGTGGTAGTCTTCATCGACGACATCCTAGTATACTCAGCTACAGAGGAGGAGTACACCTATCATCTGCAGATAGTTATAGACGCACTCAGAGAGCACCAGCTTTATGGTAAGCTCTCAAAGTGCCAGTTCTGGATCTGAGAGGTTCGCTTCCTGGGACACATCATCTTAGAGGATGGAGTTTTAGTGGATCCAGCGAAGATTGAGCCTGTTCTTTCTTGGAATCCACCCAGAAGTGTGATGGAGGTGCAATGTTTCTTGTGTTTGGATGGTTAATACTAGAGGTTTGTGCCAGACCCTTCCATAGTTGAAGAACATTTATTAGTGTTGATGGATAAGGGTAAAACCTTTGTGTGGTTGGAGAGATGTCGGTGGAGTTTCCTGGAGCTAAGGCAGAGACTTATGAGTGCCTCCATTATGAGGATACCCGAGGAGGGAATTGGGTACGTAGTCTACTGCGACACATCAGGGACCGAGATTGGATGTGTCCTGATGGAGGAGTGATTAGTGATCACTTATGGTTCATGAAAGATGAGAAAACATGAGTAGAACTATGCTAACCATGACCTAGAGTTAGCAGTAGTGGTCTTTTCCTTGAAGATGTGGAGACATTACTTGATGGGCAAACGTTTTACAGTTTACTCTGATCACAAGAGTCTCAGGTATATCTTCTCTCAGAAGGACATGAACCTAAGATAGCAGCGTTGGATCAAGTTCCTCCATGACTATGACTTCGAGATAATATATACTCCTAGGAAGGGGAATGTAGTTGAAAATGCACTCAGTAGGAGATATGGTATACAGTTACTGAGTGAGGCGATGAAGCATCTAGCCGCTTTGCGGATATCCTACATGGATCGAGATGGAAGAGCTTATCTTCAGTCTCTGACAGTCACTCCCCCACTCCTTCAACGAGTCAGGGAGGTACTTCTTGGAGACACTGACTTCGAGGCTCGACGTGCTGAAATATCCATAGGAAAAACACCTAATGGATTTTCTGAAGGTTGGGAGCATGTCATCCTCTTCAGAGGATGTACTATGGTATTAGTGGCACTATGGGAGGAAGTGCTGAGGGAGTTCTATATGTCCCCTCTAGCGGTACATCCAGGAGTGGAGAAGATGTACCTGGACCTCTGATTTCAGCACTGGTGGTCAGGAATGAAAAAAGCAGTGGAAGAGTTTGTCTCATGGTGCCTCACTTGTCAGCAAGTAAAGGCAGAGCATTAGGTTCCAGTGGGTTTAGCTCATCCACTTGAGGTGCCAGAGTAGAAGTGGGATGGAATTTCCATGGACTTCATGATAGGACTTCCACTCATGTCCAAGGGACATTATTCCATCTATGTGATTGTTGACCGACTAACCAAGTCAGCCCACTTCTTACCTATCAGAGAGCAGGGATAAGTAGAGAGCTTGGGATGCCTCTACCTACGTGAGATTGTATGGATTCATGAAGTGCCCCCGAATATTGTCTCTGATCGTGATGCACATTTTACTTCCTGACTATGGAAGGGGGTACAGGAGGCATTCGAGACTCAGATTCGATTGAGCACTGCCTTTCATCCTCATACGAATGGTTAGGTAGAGCGGACCATTCAGACTCTCGAGGACATGCAGTGTGATTATGTCCTTGATTTCAGCCACAGCTGGGAGGATCACTTTACCATCATGGAGTTCGCATACAATAATAGTTATCCCTCCACTATTGGTATGTCACCATTTAAGACATTTTACGGTCAAAATTGTAGATCACCTCTGTACTGGACTGACCCGGGGTAGTCCGCACTCATGGGACCGGAGATAGTGCAGGCTACCACGTAGAAGGTAAAGATCATCCAGAAGAAGATGAAGACTGCACAGACTAGGCAGAAGTCATATGCTAACAGGAGACAGAGACCTCTGGAGTTCGAGGGTGGTGACCATGTCTTTCTACTAGTCTCACCTTCATGAGGTTTGTGGAGATTTTCCAGGGGTGGGAAGTTATATCTGAGGTTCATCGGTCCCTTTCAGGTCCTTAACAGAGTTGGCGAGGTGGCATGATGCCTATCCCTTCCCCCTCAGTTGCACTGGGTGCATGACGTTTTCCACGTATCCCAGATGAGGAGGTACGCGCATGATATTTTTCATATCATTGACTGGGGAGAGCTGTACATCGAGGATGGGGCGATGTTTTTGGAGGTTCCAGTAGAGATTGAGGATCAACAGGATATAGTCTTTCGTGGGCGATCAATACCTGTTGTGCGCGTACATTGGCAGCATGGGAACCTCCAGAAGAGAACATGGGAGCAGGAGGCTCAGTTTCATGCTCAGTACCCCCACTTGTTTCCCTACTTTGTGACATGGCTTTCGGGGACACAAAGTCCTGCGGTGGGGAGAATGTAAACACTCGGAATTTTCCGTGTAATTTTTGTTTAATTATATAAAAATACTATGATTCTGTAAAAATTTACGGTGCATGATTACGAGGCCCAGTGTGCATGGAATGAATTTCGGAACTTTTTTTAAGGTATGTTCAGTTATTTCATGAATGTAATTTTCTAACTTTTGAACCGGTGCTCGGATTAAAAATCTGAGGGCACTGTTAAACTCACATCGCCGAGATTTTCTTTAAGGATCCTTCACTTCAACCACAATAGGTAGAGGGGAAGATCTGGTTTTGTGGGTTTTCATGGAGGATTAAAATAAAACAAATGATTCGTTTTATTTAAAATCCTTCCATCCTTTTTAATTCATTGAAGGTGGAGACTACATGAGGGTGGTCGAGTATTTAATGATGGGCATTAAATGGATGATTACACAAAGTTTGTAACCATGAAACCCACCATTTAATAAAGTCTCATTAATGACAAGTTAAACAAGACATTAACTTAAATTAATGAGTAAGGATTCTCTCATTCATCTTGGTCATTAGTTGGAAAATAATTGGATTTGGAGGAGGGGACATTAGAGAACCCTTGGAAGAACAAATCCACCAAGAAAAGAACGAAGGATCGATATTCAAGTAACCGTTGTAGCTTGTTGTGGAATGAAGAATGTTGACCCTTCATCTTCAACCATGAGCACTCTCCAACATTTCAAGGTAGGAAATTGTTCTTATTGTTCTTCAAGATTAATAGTTTTTTTCAATCTATGAACCGCCTGCTATCAATCTAACGTAGAGGGTTCAAGCCAAATGAACACAAACCGATCCCCCCTCTTCTACATTGGTTGACGTGTTCTTCACGGGAAAAACTTTGGGCTGATAGGAACTCAACCTTGATGGGATAGATGAAAAAGAGACATCCTGGGACACACAAAGATTCTTTAGGATTAAAGAATGAGCCCCTAGATCTCACCCGGTGACCCACAAAGGTCCACTGGCGACCGGTGCCGGCAGGGTACAGGTGGTGACCAACACACAGGCCGGCCACGACAGTGGCAGCGGTGCAACCACACCACCGAAGGAGGCTATGGCCTGTCGTCCATGGCAGAGGAGGGTGGCGACTGGAACACAGACCAACCACGTGGAAGCCGGGGCAGCACATGTCTGCGCCACTGGAGATGGGGGTCGCGACTACTTAGCCGTGACGGTGCACCCAGAGGGCGGCAGACACCCGACCAGATGTGGATGGAGTAGTGGCACCATCGCGCCACTAGAAGAGGCACTTAATGAAAACCCAGTTGGCTATGACGCACCGAGTAGGACCCTCTCCTTCGGGTCCCACATGCCAGCAGATGGCGCCACATGGCATTGTGGGGTTGGCCAAAACCGAACGGTCCAACTGGACCATTTGGGAATCCTGGGGGCGCCTCCCCTGGGTGGCAGCTAGGGTATCCCCTAGCTTGATAGATCACACCTAGCTGTATTCTGTGCTCAGCGGGCCATGCCGCGTCCTTTACAGGCCGAACCTGGACTAGACCTAGGCCCATTTGGACCCAGATATTCCTTTTTGGCCCTATCTTGAGAACCATGTGTCTATTTGATGAATCGTCTGCAGATCCTGAATCCTTGGATCGAGATGGTCCTTTTGGAAAACTCAACTTGAGTTTTTGGATAAAGTTGTAGTACAGATGGGTTGGATCAAACATGTATCCAACTGGGCCCTCGGAATGGAAACACTAATTACTTACAGACCGGGCGTCCGATTAACACGTCATCTATCGTGTCAGGTCCCTTATGGCATGACATAAATTCCTGATAATTCTTCATGGGACTTTGTGGAAGTTGATGTATCAAATGATGGCTTGAGGAGCAGATTCTCCCGGAATCAAGAGTGCTTAGTGCAGGAACCCTATGGCTGGCTATACCTAAAGAATCTTCCGATCCTGTGTGGGTCATCTTTGGATCCTATGTGGGTCAGCATTTACTGATCCTGTGCGGGTCATCATCAGATCCTGTGTGGGTTATCTTCAGATACTATGTGGGTCATCTTCAATCCTGTGTGGGTTAACAATAGATATTCTCAACGAAGATGATTTAACAATACAGCTAATCATCTATACTACCATACTTAAGTTATACCTGGTGTGAGATGAGTCTTTACCTTTGTGGTATTATTCTCTATGGTGCAACCTACATGGTATTCTTTCCATTGTGGAATAGTTGTGCTTTTGGCTAAATAGTTAGACTATGTGTTCCTCTTGAATGAGTTTGGTTACTTGATAACTTAGGTATATGTATGGTCATATACCTAAGTAGGGCTGACTATTGTTTTTGTGATTTTTGATTATGGTATTGCTTTGTGGTTTATCCTTTGTGGATTGTGAGAGACCTTCGGGGGTCTCAGGGTCCCTACTGAGTATTGTTATACTCACCCCTGCACGGGCTACGCCCGAACCTTGTTGTGTCTTATGCAGACGATATACAACATTGATTGAGGATGAGGGTTCCAAGAATGGAGGCTGCTCGGAGGTGGACCATTAGGCGAGATGTACCGCAGAGATGACTTTTCGAGAGCTGTACCTACCCTTCAGGTAGGATCCTTGGTGGGTGTTCACAGGAGCTGTTTTTAGTATTACTTACACTTTCCTGTTGGGCATGTATTCTGGCCCCTTTACTTACTGTACTCACATGATTTACTATATAGTTTACTCTATGGTTGTATCTTGCTGTGTTATTGGATTGTGTGTGTTTTCAAGTTAAAAGGGAAATACCTTCCCTATTTTAGGGATATACCTTTTCGGTGCTAGTCGCGAGCCCTTGGCCTATGGAAGGCAGGCTTGGGGTAGTCACAGCGTGGGCCCCGGGGGATGGGTCATGACACTAAAAGTATCTCATAGTAATCTTCTTGGATTCTTGGGGAAAGAAACATAATAAGGGTGATACCAAATGATCAATAAGGAAAAAATATAGTCGAAGCAATAATGAATCAATGAGAATAGTCAATATGGAAAGGTAAATAACTGAACACACATGCCATGTAATCAGTAAACTGAATGGAAGTCCATAAGAAATATAACAAGGTAAAAACTGGAAATACATTCCATTAAAATAAATAGATAAGGAAAAATAAATATGGAATGGTAAGAAACTTAAATACATGCCATTTAATAAATGAACTGAAATGAAATGTATCCATAGATATGTCAATGAAAAATCTCATGGATGAATAATAAATAAAACTAATATGAAAGCAATGCTTAATTATTGTACTCCATGTTTCCTAGGTACACATAACTTGTACCATCAATAGATAGTTTAACCATACCAATTTTCATAACTAATTCATCCCATGAGATTACTATTGGAAAAATATCCCTCATGGTTACATTGCAAAATTTTTGGGTTGGTTGTGTTTGTTGACAATGCAGGTTTCCATGGTAATTGCAAGTGGAGATTCGTGGCGAAGATTCAAAGTAATTGACGGAATGATCCATGATTATGACGAGCTCTGCAATCGGAAAATTTCCATGGTGCTTTAGGATATTGAGAGAATTTCGGTGGGAATTTCAGAGCTTCGCGATTTGTGATGACATGGTGCTGACTTCATGTGGAAGGTTTGAGGGTTGGTGGAATCACCTATAAATAGGCCTCGAACCCCTCGAGAGAAGTAGAGAGTTTTCAAAGAAAATATTTTTCTCTTGGATCGCAAAGGTGGTTCGCGAAGGCAGTGTGCTTCGTGAAAGGAAGGAGCTTCGTAGTGGCTAATCTAGCTCCGCGAAAGTTGCATGCTCTGTGTTGGCTCAGTGAGATTTGCGAGGGAAGTCGCTCTGAAAAAATTTGAGCTCCGCGTCAGCCTGAGCTATGATAATGTGTGAGCTTCATGAAAAGGTAGAAACTTTGCGATGTTTTGTTTGAGATTCACGAAATTGGGAGCTTCGCAAAGTAGGGTGCTTTGCGAAGTTACTTTCTAAAGGTTGGTGCCCAGTGGTCAGGGGAAAAGGGGTATTCATAAATGGATGAAATTTGGACTTTAATAGAGAATCTATCAATAGTCAAGGATGCATGTATTCATGAAAATGAAGAGACCTACAAGTCTATAAAATTTGAGTGGATCTCTTCCAAGTGCAGTGACAAAAGGAAGTGGAAGAAGGTTATCCTTTCTACCGGCAGTGTGCTAGAGAGGGAGGAACATGGAGTGACCCTTGATAAAGTAGTTAGATGACCCTAAACATTGTAAAGGTAGTAATCCTGGGCATAGAAGTGATCTAGCCTGAACATTATTGGTAGTGAGATTTAGTGTATTTGGTACAGTAACACATCACCATTGTATGTTCCTTGGATGTAGCCCAGTGAGGGTGAACCAAGTAAAAATCTCTATATCGGATTGGTTTCTTCCCTGCATTGCATCTAAAGCATCACCATCAGATAAAAATAAAAACAAGTGACCTACATAAACACACAAGATAAAACAAAGTGACCCTAATAATAAAGAGGTCAAGATACAGTTGTCCAGGAAAAATTTTGAGAACGAATATCCATACCTTGATTCACCCCCCCTCTCAGGGTATCTAGGCCCCTTTTGGTCCTAACAACTACCAATGCATCAAGGGGCTTTCATTCACTGGTCCCCAACCCATAGGTATTTCCTTAAATGGTCCCAAAACCATATATTGCATATCCAAATCTTTCATAATATATCAAATAAATAATGTTCCTTATCAAATATCCGTATTGAATAAAATATATAGATTTATCAATATTTACCCAAATAATATAATAAATTTCAAAGTAGACACCATATGAAAAATGATACACGGTTTTGGAAATAGTAATATCCATGATAAATAAAATAGATAATTTATAGGAAATTCAATGTTCAATGTTCATAAGATATTGAATATTTCAAGGGACTAAAAAATAAATCAAGGAAGTGAATTTGAATACTATCCTTCGAAAAATAAATCATAAACTATCCAAAGGATGATTAAGGATTCTATCAATACAACAAATCCCTTGTGGAGTAAAAATAGAGGGTTGTTGTCGTTGGTGAAATAAAAGAATAAATTTTAAAAATATTATTAAGAAAAATATCATTTTCTTTTGAAAAAACTTTTATAAATATTTTTCTTTAAAAAGAAATTTTAAAAAACATTAATAAAGAGGCTTTAGAGAAATGATAATAGATAAATCCATCAATGTTGTACAAGGTGAAAATAATATTCCTTTTTTATGACAAAAGGTTATAAAATTCCTCATTAGGAATGTGATAAGAATATTCCTTTGAATAAATTGGTAAAATAGAAAAGGTTAAAAATGTATTTACCAAATAATTTTAAAAAAGTTTCTGAAAACCTTTTAATAAAACATTGTTTTTAGAATAAAAGAGGTTCTCTAACTAAAGAGAGATATAAAGTCAGTTTTTCTGAAAAACATTTTCTAAAAACATATTAGTACCAATGAGTGGAAAAATGGTACTAACACTTGAAATGGTCATGAATAATAGGATAATAATGAAAGGGTTTGTTTGAAAATGGTTATATAATTTCTTCGAATGGAAATTCCATTAAAATATCATTTGTATTAATATTGAGGAATATAATATTTAAACATTCCAAAGTGTCCTATACCACTTTGAAATATTTTTAAATAAAAAACCTCATGAAATAATATTATTAAATGAAATTATTAAATAACATGAAGGAAAAGGAATTCCTGATATAATATATAAAAATAGGCAGTAGGTACGTCACACAAAAGAAGTAAGTGGTGAATACAACATTTATCTCACGAATGTAAAAAGTGATATGGAAGTCCCTTACCAATGTGGTAACACATGAATTGGAAAAACCAAATGTATTAATCATTAAATAAAATGTTTAAATACCATGAAGATAATATTTTCATGATAT
This sequence comes from Viscum album, assembly GCA_963277665.1. Taxonomy (NCBI): domain Eukaryota; kingdom Viridiplantae; phylum Streptophyta; class Magnoliopsida; order Santalales; family Viscaceae; genus Viscum; species Viscum album. Next base: position 1,133,472,352 of record OY728156.1, read on the forward strand.
TATATGTAAATGTTGTAGTTTTTACACTATATATAAGAAATTAGGTTCCCAACAATACCTTATGCCTCACAGAAAGAAAAGTGAGACAAGAATTTCTTACCTTACATTTCCTTTTGAGTGAACATCCTTTAATATACTTTATAATAAATTTATTTTAATTTTATACTTGTTTCAGAACTTTTTTCATATTTATAATTAATTTTATTTTACTTATTACCATGTTGTGTACACTAATTAAACGATTAAGTTTGCATCGGGTGTTTTTGACCAAATTTGGTTTATGTGTCAAAAAAACTATTGTTGGTCAACTATTGTCAAAGGGGTAATTATATAACATCACCAGAATAATAATAATTAAATAATTATTATATTTTTAAATCAATTATACTTTTGAAATCAATCATTATAAATGGTTATGAAAATGAGCCAATGTTACAATCATAGATACTGTAGGTTGTACATACGCATGAGTAACATTCTCATTTTTAAATGATCATTGTGGAAAAAAGGTAAGTAAATAAAATATTTCTATAATAATAATTATATAATTAATAACATATTATTTAATCATATATACTTATATATATAATTTTTTGATGTTAAAATAATCACATCATGTTAAGGAGGCGGTAGTCCACACATCCACGAACAACATTATCTCTTTTAAAATGTGTGAAAGGGTAATAATTGAGATGATATATATATATATATTATATTTACTGAAATATAATTATTTCATGAATATATTATTATTATTTTTTATTTCAATTATGTTTAATTATGACCATTTATTTATACATTCCTTGTATCGTGTGAATGAATCACATCACTTTGAGGGGGCGGTAGTCCACACTTCCTCAAATGAAATTATCGTATTTACACAACATGGAAAGTATAAAGGTATGTTATAAATAAAAATTAAAAAATAATAATAAATAATAATAAATAATAAATAACATATATATATCATATATAAATATATTTTCCATCATAATGTATTTCATGATAGGTGGTAGAGGATAATTGAACAATAATTATTTCGCAAGGCAGTAATTCGTCGTACACAGAAACAATATGTTGGATTCCAATAGATGGTGGCATGTATAAGTGTAGGTTTAAAAATTATCATTAAAACAAATTAGTATATTTATGATACTATTTTTTGTTATGTAATAATATAATAATAATAGTATAGTGAGTGTAGAATGGAAATGAAACTAAAAATCATGAGAGAAGGCGTTACCTCTTAATCGGGTAACTTCTTTTGGTTTATACAAAAAGGCTTCCTTGTGAGGATTTATACCCAAATGAAGGATTATAGGTAAAGGTTAAGAATTTTTATAGGATATTTGGGTAGATCCTGACCTATCCTAAGAGTTTTGAGAGGTGTGAAGAAGTGGGAGAGCTGGTGGCCTTTTATAGGGAAGGAAAAATACTCACATGGAATTTTTAGAAACAACTTAGGTGTGAACATGTTATTACCTTAAAAAGACATAAAAAAACAAAAATAATAATTAATATAAGGTTCATGGACGAATTATTTCCATAAAATTGGTTTTGTACAAGTGTATAGGTCATTTGATACCTTTAGATAAAGGTTTAGTCCTTTATTAAGCTTAATTTCAACTTAATAATTAGATTTAATTTTAATCACTTTCCCTAATATTTTTGGTTAAAAACAAATTTGGTCTTTTTAGAAATTAGAAATTATGATTATTCAAAATATGGAATAAATTTTTTCAAATTCCAATAATAGAAGTGACAGAAATTAAATTAAAATTAATCCCGCATATGGGACGACATTGCAGGTTTTTAAAGTGAAAACATCCGAAAGTTGGCTATGTTTTTATAGTCAATTTCAATGAAAAATTGATTAAAATAACCAAAATTTTATTAATTTATAAAAATATTATATAATTAAACATTAAAACCAATTAAAATTATAATTTAACTTTATAAATAAATTAGAATAAAAGTATTTTTGAACAAAAATTCAATATTTTTAACTATTTGTTAAAAAAATGAAATGTCTCAATAAAATATAAATTTTTTACCCTAAACTAATTATTATGTTTCTATTTAAAATATGAAGTTTATTTTTACATATTTAATCATTTAAAGTGTCAAAATTCAAATTTAAAATGGGTTCTCCATTAAAAGGTGATAAAATTGCCTTTATAAAAAATATAGGTTTTTATGTGTGAAATAGAGGTTGTTATTATATTATGAAAATCAAACCTAATGGATGAAAATAAAAAATATTTTATTGAATATATAACATATAAATTCCATTAAAATAATTAAATAATTGTAATTAATTTAATTTATTAGGGTAAAACAACTTCGTGAGCATAAAAATGGTTTTATATAAAAACATTCTGTTTATATTCAAGTGGTTCCTATATTAATTTCTAATAATTTTTAACCTATGAATTAATATTTTATTATTATAAACCATATATTTTCATAAGTTAGTTAATACTATTCATATCAGTTAGTTTATATCTTATTTTAATAATATTTTAATAATATATCGTTGTTTGGTGAAACTTGGTCTTGTGTATAACACAAGCTTTCGAGGAAGGTCTATCTTTCATGTAATGCATTATAACTCCATGTTTCAGGCATTGAAATATATAGAATATATTTTAAATATATTATAAAGTATTTAGATATTATATTATCTTACACTCTTGTTGTCGTGTGTCATACATGCTATCAAATATAAGGTTCTTACTTAAGTTTTTCAGGGTGTCACATTCTCCCCACCTTATTTAAATTACTTCCACGCAATTTAAAATTGATTATCATGATATGTTGTTTTATACTTCTTATGTTTGAAATACCACATCATGAGTAGGGTTCATAGGTGATCCTCTATAAAATAGAGAATTGAAAGTACAAATTTCACATGAAATACCATGTAACTAGGACTCTAAGTAGGAGAACGTTGGTGGAAAATAGAGACATGTGCTTGGAGGAAAAATGTAAATATTTATAGAGATTGAATGAGGTCATTAATAAGAAACAAGTGAATGATAAATGGAAATTTTAGGGCCTCAAATACAAAAAAAATTATGATTTAGAAGGCCATCAGTTCAATATAAATTTAGGTATTATGATATTTGTTTATTTCTAAGTCATTTTACTAGTGTTGGGTAACTCAATAATACAATGAAATATCACTACATGATAGGTTTTGATATCATATGAAAAATCGTAACTTTTTTTGTGATTCGATCAAATTCTAATTCACCCCCTTTCCCACAAAAATTAATTACCAAGAATGATTTTTTATGCCTGAAGCACTAAAATAAACTTTTAAAGGATTGAAAGGCCAATAAAAGAGTAAAAAGTCTTATCATTTGTCTTTAAATCTATCTCAAAAATAAATATGGTTAATATATTAATTTATAATCCTCAAAAGTGTTACTAATGGTTCATAATTAATCTTTATTAGTTAAATTTTTTAACTAAAAACAATTAAAATTAAAAAGAATATTGCGTTGGTCAGTGGTTGGCATAAAACCCTTATCATCGTTCGATCATGGGTTCAATATCAATGGCCTTATCAAACTTGATTGGTTGTCACCTATATTATAGGTTTTCCTTTTCTAAAACCATATTAATATAATTTCCAAAATATATATGATGAACATTCTTGAAATTAGTTTAATCACTAAATAACATATTAACTACGGTTTTCAATAGATATTCAATACATAAATAATTCATCCACTTATTTCCACATATATCCTTCCACAGTCAAGAGTTTATCCTATAAGAGTGGAAATTGACTTGGGTAATGTTTATGCTCCCTATATTTACGACAAATAACTATAAATGATTTATAAGGATGAGATTATTTTCCTTCTATTTTACCCTTCACTTTTCCTCGGTAATCCTTTTATTTATGTCATTATTTCCCACACATAAATAATTTACATGTTCAATTGAGACAATTTTCTGGGTGTCTCATTCCACACTTATGACATGTCAAAATTCGAGCCTTATTTTCTACACGGTCTCCACCACTCGAGATCTTATCATCTTCCATCATTCTCTTCTTTGGTGCACTTGGGAGTTGGTAAAGGTGTATATTGTTAATCATATTTCAGGAAAACTAATTTGAAGTAAACATGATATCCTTCACTCTTGGAAACACATCATTTTGTTTCTCATTTTCACCAAATTTTCCTTCATGTTCAATGTTAACTTGAATCCTTTTAGTTCTAGCCATTGAATAAAATGATAAATAATAGTGTGAGTAACAATAGTCATAGTGGGAAAAGTGTATAATTATCTATAATATATCTTAATCATGAGATCGTATTTCTAAATCTAAAACACCATAGGTTTAACCTTGATCATTCATTTCCAAAATCATTTCATTTTTTTATAATGGTTTTAAAATAAAATGTGGATTATCCTAAGAATATACCCTAAGAGTGTCAAATCAGGTGTGCAGTAAGGCCCATTATTGCGTACCAGTTTACACCGAGTTATTCCCAGAACACCTTGTCAGATTTGTTACTCTTAGGTACATATATTCCAGAACCACATCCATTTGTAGTATCTAGACAGGTATGAATTTCTAGGAAGACCCAAATAATCTATACTTTATCAAAATTCTTGGGTTTTCATCTATACTTATCCTAAAATTCTATCGTAGGGTTGTGTTATCTAACCTACTTTTACCGAAATCTAGTTCCCAATGTTGTTACTAAACTTCCTTAGATACCAACTATAGTGACCCGACCCCAGATATCTTGAAGTTATTTTATGCTATCAATTACATTGGAAAGATTTTAAGGAATCAATCCCTGAAGGACTGATTAGTTTAGCAATCTTGTTAAAATAAATACATAAATGAGTATTTTATTACAATTGAATCCACTAATTACAACTTATTTTTTTCTTCTAAACCAAAACACTTTGAGGCTAATCCTTAATCCATCAAGAATATTCCTAAAAATCTCTCATAGTATGCTTCTGGGATTCCAGTGGAAAGAAACATAATAAGGGTGAGCTCAAATTCTCAGTAAGGGAAAAATTTAGCAGAATCAATAATTATAAAACCCTAATATTTTATGGTATGTTTCTTCTTAAATAATTTCACTTCAATAGATATCTTATAATGCATACAACACCGAGATTTTTTAAACAACACTTGGTTATAGGAGATAGTAAAAACTTAGTCATTAAACATAAACTTTTCACTTCTTCTATTTGAATTTTGAAAAATTAACATACACGGTTGCGTTCAGTAAGTTATTTAGAGTCTGATAGGATGAAAATAATTTTTGGTGAATAGTAACTTACCCTTATGAATAGTAATGTTACCCTTATGAATATTAATGTACCCTTATGAATACCAATGTACCCTTATAAATAGTAACTTACCCTTATAAACAGTAACCTCACCCATGAATGTATAAATAAAATTTAGGCACCTTATAAAATGAATGTTAATATTAATAGTTCAATATTGGTTTTTGTAAGAAAAAAATATTTAATTAAAATTTAATAATTAATAAATTTATTTAAAATAAATTTCATTTTCATAAAATGTTTTCCTAATAAATATTTTTTCATCCTATAATTTTAGGATAATTTTATGAGGCATGAGATATTTTTTGAAAGTATTATAAAACGAATTTTAAATTTAAAATGTGTATTTTCAAGTAAATAATGATTTTATTTAAAAATTAAATTTCTCATATTTAGAAAAGTATTTTCAAAAAATGGATTTCATTTTTGGATTCTACAGATTGAAAAAAATTTAGGATGATTTTTTGAGATTTTTCTGAAATACTTGATTTTTTTTGTGAATAGTGAATTCGTTAATTTATGAAATATGCTAAATAAATGAATTTATGCCTCATTATTGAGTCATGGATGATGTAAATGACCATTGGTTTGAACTAAAATTAACTTATTAGTATTTTTAGATAAAAAAATTAATACTTTTACGTGTCTTGGGAAAAATAATAAACTAATAATTAAAATATGGCAAAAACTCTCCTCTCCTACACTATATTAACCACCCCTCACCCCCTCTTCCTCTCACACCACTAAAGCTTTTATAAATGCCTAAGTTCTTCCAAATGAACTTCCCAAGACTTCCCCCCATTTCCAAAACCTTATGGTATCACCAAAAGGCCAGAAACAAAGGCCTTAAGGAGGTTCTCAAGGATGAGTACTCAAGAGGTAAACGTCTCTTCCTTTTTTTCCTTTTGACTTCTTTTATAAGTTCCATTATTTTATTATTATCACCTAACCTCACGTAATAAAAATGATGTCATAATTCCAGGATGTTACATGTACTACATATTTATTATTCTAATGGAATATTTCATTATCATCTCTCTTTCCCCCTCCTTTTATACTAAAACGAAAACACCATCTGAGATGTGTTAATTCAAGGACAACAAGTTTTCAATTTCTATTACCACCTTCAATTATGGTCTTGAAACCATTTTTATGGTGAACTATATCATAATATATGTAATATATCCTATTTAATTTTCTAAAATCATTTTTTACACATGGTATTTAATTATAAAACAAAATGATTTCGTTGTGATTGAAAAACCATCAAAATAATCCAAGCGTTTATCATTAAAATTTTAGATAACGACTCATCCTAAAACTTTATAAAAATGTGAAATTTATAACCATTAACACTTATGGATGTTTTCTAATAACCTGTAATTCCAATTTTGGATAATTATATTAATTCCACATGTACTCCATTACTCATAGTCAAGAAAATCGATCGTAAAAACCAAGTAAAAAAACACTCTAGAACAATGGAATTCAATATTATAAATTATCAATAAGACCATAAATGAACTTAATAAATCTATATGGAATCAAATAAATGTATGTAATGTTCTTAAATAATTAATTAATGGATTTAATTTGACTATATATGATGTTAATATCAAAGGAAGAACACATTCGGACAAAAGGTAAGGGGTTTCTCATCTCACTTTTATTCCCATGAGATTTACATTGTTCGCCACTTATTTATTGTATGTGGTGTATGTTTACTTAAATTTTATATATCATATAATTATTATATTTATATTCATTGTATTTAGTGATTCACTTTATTATTTTTAACTTGATTGATTACAATGTTGTAATGGAATTTGTTTCGATTTTCATTTCATTGTGATTTACTTGGTTTTGTGCACCTAATCATGCTTATGTGGTGTAAATAATGCCCATTTCAGATAAATTTTCCTTTGAAATTGTAATTAGATTATATATCCATATACTTGTTACATGGATAGTATTATTTTCTTATCCTTATACAATTTTACATACAATGTTTATGTGGAATGTTACTTTAACTTTAGAAACATTGATGAATCTATATCCTCTACTCAATACATATATTGCAAAGGAATATTCTTATTGTTTTAAATATTTGAATAAATAATTAGTTGGACTAGAAGCGATGGGTGGGGACCTCTATAGCCACTTGATGCATAGATAGGTCCCATTATACTAATCAGTTGGTGACAAATCCTTCAAGTTTTTTTTTTCTCAAGAAGAATCAGACAGGTATCTACCCACATAATTAAACTATCTCAATGGTATTATGGTTGATGTTCTAGATACATAAAGTCCAAATAATAAGAATTATATTTATTCATTATACAATTATTAATTTCCATGAGGTTTTCACTATGAAAAAAATTTATGGATGCATTATCATTCTCAGTTTTTTGATGGTGTGTGTTTTTCCTTTATTCACCATGCCATATTGATTATGTCAAATTCATTATGATTCACTTATTATTGATTCATTATTATGCTATAATATACCCTTAATAATCATTTTATATCACCCTTTTGATTTTTTCCTTTCACATTTTATGAAGAAGGATCATTTATTGAGTTTTCATGGATGTAGTTTATTAGATTTTGTTATGTGTTATGTTTTATTTTATTTTCATAATATAAAATGGGATCCATGTATATATATAGTTTCTATAAGACTACTAAATTGATTGTTACTTAAGGATTTTATTTATTTTAATCATGAAAATGTAATGTAATAATTCACCGGATCCAGGATTCTGGGGCCGGGGTGTTATAGCTAGTATTAAAAGAAGTTTAGTAGAAACCTTGGGAGATGGATTTAGAAAACATAGGTTAGGGAACATAACCCTAAGATAGACTTTAGGGATAAGTATAGAGAAACATCCTAGAATTTTGGTAAAGTAGAGACTATGTGGGTATTCCTAGAAAATAAATCCCTGTCTGGATACTACAAGTGGGCGTGATTCGGGCACAGATGTACCTTAGAGTAACAACTCTAACAAGGAGTTTCAGGCATGACTCATGGTATCCTGGTACACAATAATGGGACTTAATGCACACCTGGTTTGATATTATCGGGGGATATTCTTAGTTTAATTCACATTTTCATTACAAATCATTATGGAGTATTTAAAAGTAAATAAAAACCATGTTTATGATTAAGATATTAGCTGTGCAAATTTTTTCTAATTATGTTTTCTAGTTATAAATTATGCATTATGAACTAATTTAGTGTATTCCATTGATTAGTGATGGAGCCTAATAGAAGAAAGGGAATCAATACCCTAAGTCAATGTAGGTATTTACCCACTGAGAAAGTCAACATAGTCAGTGTTAGAGTGGATCAGATCATTCCCATATTAGGAAAAATTACTCAGGCTGTGACAAACAACCATGATACACCTATGATGGATCATTTCATGAAACAAAAGCTCCCATATTTTATTGGGACTACTAATACAGTGGTAGATGAGAAGGGGATCAAGTCCCTTGAAAAGATATTTATGGAATTAAGATGAAATGAAAATGAAAAGGTAGTACTGGAAGCATATTGTCTCAAGGGTGATGATGGTCAATGGTGGTCCTTAATCCAGAATACTATAAAGGAAAATGAAATAGAATATATGGAATAGAGAATTTTTAATGAAGTATTCTTTGAAAAATATTTACCTCGTGAGAAATGGATTGAAATGAAGAGAAATTTTTTGAGCCTAAAGTAAAGGGAAGAATAGAGTGTAGTATAGTATGCAGATACTTTGACAAGACTAGCTAGGTTTACTATAGATGACATACAAGATTTAGAAGTCAGGATTGATCATTTCTGTAAAGGTATTAAGAAAAGTCTTCAAAGGGCACTAGATTCCAAAAAATTTTCATAATAGGATGAAACAGTATTAAGTGCCATCAAAATAGAGAAAACAATTTCTAGATCCAATATTTTCAACCGAAATTAAGAGAATAAGAGGTCTCCTGATAATCTTGGAAAATGTGAATCTCCAAAGAAAAAGAAGGGAACAAAGCAATTTACTTTATGTGAGAATTGTGAAAAGAACCATCCTGGGAAATGCTTGAAAGGAATTAGAGTTTTTTATAAGTGAGGAGAAAAGGATCTCCTATCTAGTGAATGAAAAGAGAAGAGACAAATCAATAACGTTCAATGATATAATTCTAAGGAAATAGGACACTATGAAAATTATTGTCCTGAACAACAAGGAAACCTACCTCAGAAAAGGCCATGGGAGCAGGGGAAGGCTTATGCGATCACAACTATAGATGTTGAAGTTCCTGATGATGTGGTGGAAGGTACTTTAATAATTTACAGAAATTTAGACAATGATTTATTTGATTCTAGATCATCTCATTATTTTATATCTTCCCTGTTTTCCATGAAAATTAGACATTTACAATTTGATTTAATAAAGGGTTTGTCAGCTAAAACTCCCAAGGGAAGTATCGTTGCAATAAAGATGTGTTAGTAAATCCCCTTTGTGACACATAAACATAAATTAGTTTCTGACCTTATCATCATACCTATGATTGACTTTGACATAATTCTCGGTATGGACTGGCTTTTGAATTATGATGTGAAAATATATTTCAAGAAGAAGGAAGTTATAATTTTTGATAATGGTGTAGTATACCATATCTTTAGAGAAGAAACATCATCATATGGATATTATCTAGATCTACCTTTAGTAGATTTTCTAAATGAAATTCTTGGAGATAAAGAGAAAACATCATCTATGGATCTTCAAATTAATGATTTACCTATTATGCAAGAATACATTGACGTATTTCCAAAGGATTTACCTAGACATCCTACAGGGAGGGAAGTTAAGTTCTCTATTGATTTAATTCATGGTATAACACCTATATCAAAGAATCCATATAGAATGGACACTATATAATTAATAGATCTGAAGAAAAAACTTGAGGAATTGAGTGATAAGGGATTTATTCTCCCTAGTGTTTCCCTATGTGGAGACCCTTTTCTCTTTGTCAAGAAGAAAGATGGATCTATGAGTCTATGCATTGACTACAAAGAGATAAATGATATTATGATAAACAAAAAGTATTTTATTCCTCAAATTGATGATTTATTTGGTCAAATTTATGGAGCCCAATATTTTTCAAAGATTTAACTTCGATCCGAATATCATCAACTGAGTGTGGGGAAGGAAGATAATGTAAAGACAACATTTTGAACTAGGTATGAGCATTATGATTTTACATTAATTTCTTTTGGAATGACTAATACACCCTTTGTTTTCATGGATATAATTAATAGTGTTTTCAAGAAATATCTTGATGATTTTTTGTGATATTTATTGATGATATCCTGGTATACTCCAAAATCTATAAAGTCCATGATAATCATTTTTGGATCATTTTGAAAACTCTTAGAAGAAATGAATTATATAGGAAGTTTAGAAATTGTGAATTTGAATTCAATCATTTTCTTTTCTTGGATATATTGTCTCTAAGGATGGAATCTTTGTTAATCCTGCAAATACAAAGGCAATCCAAGAATGGCCTACACTAACAAACATAAACGAGATACGTAGTTTTATTAGCCTAGAAGGTTACTATCAACGTTTCATTCAAAATTTCTCCTGATTGGATAACCCTATAACCAAGCTCACATGTAAAGGGGTTAAGTTAGTATGGGAAAAAGAATTTACAACATGCTTTAAAGGATTGAAAAGAAGATTGGTCAATGCCCCAATTTTTACTCTTCCATTTGGAAATAATGGGTTTATGATATATAACAATGCATCAAAAAATGACCTAGGTTTTTTAATTATGAAAACTGATAAAGTTATTACTTATGTATAATAGAAGTTGAAGACTCATGAGAAAAATTATCCAACTCATGATCTTGAGTTAGCAGCTGTAATATTTTCCTTAAAAATATGGAGACACTATCTCTATCGTGAAAGATGTGAGATATATATAGATCACAAGAGTTTGAAATACATTTTTACATAGAAAGAACTCAACATGAGGAAAAGAATATGGCTTGAGTTACTCAAAGATTATTATTGTTCAATACACTACCACCCAGGAAAGGAAAATAATGTGGAATATGCATTAAGAAGGAAAGATCATAGACTTTTGACCCAATTGAGGATTTAGAGAGATCTGATATTCATGGATCTAGTAAAGATGGATTTGATAATTTTTAAGGGAGAGGAAACATAATTCTTTTTTCAATTGATTGCTAAGACATATTTATTAGAGAAGATAAAAATACCTCAATGCGATGATGAGAACCTTCCAAAGATAATTAAAGCTGTTAAGGATGGAAGATTGACTAACTTCATGTTTGTGGATGGAGTAATGAAATTTGGAAAGAGGTTATCCATTCCAACTGTACCTTAACTAAAAAGGGAACTAGTAGATGATGCTCATAGATCAAATTTTTATATACACCAAGGTGTCACCAAGATGCATAGAGATCTGAAGGAATATTTTTGGTGGGAAAACATGAGGCGGGAAATTGATGACTATGTGTTAAGGTGTCTAGCTTTCAACAAGTGAAGGCTAATAGATAACATCCTAGAGGAGTCATGAAACCTATACCTATTTTTATGTAAAAGTGGGATGAAGTTATGATATACTTTGTATCAGGAATACTAAGGACACTTAGAATGTATAACAAAATATTGGTAATTGTTGATCGCCTTACAAAATTAGTACATTTCCTTTCTATAAGAGACGATTTACCACTTCAGAACCTGGAATGACTCTATATAAATGGAGTTGTAAGACTTCATGGTGCACCTCTATCGATTTTGTCCGATTGAGGTCCCTGATTTACATCAAAATTATGGAAATGTCTTCAGAAGGCTTTGGATACTAAGCTTCATATGAGTACTTCTTATCACCCCAAACTGATGGAAATTTTTAAAGGAATATTCAAACAATTGAAGACATATTGATATCATGATCTCTTGACTTTCAAGGTATGTGGGATCAATACTTACCCTTGGGGTAGTTTTCCTATAATAATAGTTACCATTCTAGTATTAAAATGGTGCTATATGAAGCATTATATGAAATTAGATGTCGAACTCCAACTTATTGGGACAAAGTTGGTGAGAGGAAACTTATAGGCCCAAAACTTATTGAAGAGAAAATGACAAAGGTAAATAGAATTCAAGAACATATTAAAGCATCCCAAAGTATGGAAGAGAGCTATGCTGATAACTAGAGAATGGTTTTGTAATTTCAATTGGGAGATCATGTAATTCTAAAATTATCTCCATGGAAGGGTGTCTTAAGGTTAAGTAAGAAAGGGAAACTGAGCCCCAGGTACATCAAAACATTTGAAATTCTAAAAGGAATTGGATCTGTAGATTACCATTTAGAGATGCCCCCAAGTTTATTCAAAGTACATGATGTGTTCCAAATTTCATTGTTAAAGAAGTACATTATAGACCCAACGCATGTACTCACCTATGAGGAAATAGAATTGAACCTGACTTTTCTTACTGTGAAGATCCTATTGAGATTCTTGACACTAGAGAGAAAGAATTGAGAAATTGGATGACTTGACTAGAAAAGGTTCTATAGAGAAACCATAAAATGGAGGAAAAAACATGTAATCATGAGGATGTTATGAAGAGGAACCACCCAAACCTTTTTAGAGGTTTATATACATGAAAACTTTCAAGGATAAAATTTCTAGAGGGAAGAATATAACACCCCAATATTTTATGATTTGTTTCTTCTTAAATAATTTAAATTCATTAGATATCTTATAATGTATGCAATACCAATTATTTGTGAAAAAACTCTTGGTTATAAGAGATAGTTATAACCTATTCATTAAACTTAAATTTTCCACTTCTATGATTTGAATCTCTAAAAATTAACATACATGGTTGCATTTAATAAGTTATTTAGAGTCAGATAGGATCAAATTATTTTTTGGCGAATATTAACTTTCCCTTAGGAATAGTAATGGTACCCTTATGAATAGTAATGTACCCTTATGAATGGTAACATAAGATTATGAATATTAACCTCACCCATGAATATATAAATAAAATTTAGGCACCTTATAAATGAATGTGAATATTAATAGTTAAGTGTTGGTTTCTATAAGAAAGAAATATTGAATTACAGTTTTATAATTAATAAATTTATTTAAAATAAATTTAATTTTCATAAAATGTGTTCCTAATAAATATTTTTTCATCCTATTATTTTATGATAATTTTTTGAGACCTCAGTTATTTTTTGAAAGTATTATAAAACCAGTTTTAAATTTAAAATCTACATTTTCAAGTAAATAATGATTTTATTTAAAAATAAAATTTCTAATATTTAGAAAATAGTTTTCATAAAATGGAGGTCATTTTTATATTCTTCACGTGAAAAAATTTTTAGGGTGAATTTATGGGATTTATCTGAAATACTTGAATTTTTGGTGAATAGTGAATTCAATAATTTACAAAATATGCTAAATAAATGAATTTCTACATCATGCCTGAGTCATGGATGATGTAAATAACCATTGGTTTGAAATAAAATAAACTTATTACTATTTTTTTTCACAATAATCAATACTATATCTTGTCTTCAGAAAAATAATGAACTAATGATTAAAATAATGCAAACCCCTCCTATCCTTCACTATATAAACCACCCATCACCCCCTCTTCCTCTCACACCACTCAAGATTTTATAGTTTCCTGTGTTCTCAAAAATACAATTCCCAAGCTCTATCCCAATTTCTTTTACCTGATGGTCTCACCAAAAGGCCAAAAACAAAGGCCTTAAGGAGGTTCTCAAGGAGGAGTACTCAAGAGGTAAACCTCTCTTCCTTTTCCTTTCAACTTCTTTTAAAAGTTCTATTTTTTTTGTTTTTTCATCCTCAAATCCCCCCATAAAAATGCCATGATAATTATATTACCTTAAATATACTATAATTTTATTATGATCATGGAATATTTCATCATCATCTCTCTTTCCCCCTCTTATACAAAAATGAAAACACTGACTAAGATGTGTTAATTCAAGGACGATGAGTTTTCAATTTCTATTAATGTCTCCAATTATAGTCATTAAAATAATTTTATGGTTGAAAAAGATCATAATATATATAATATATCCTATTCAATTTTTTGAATCATTTTTTACACATATTATTTAATTATAAAACAAAATGAGTTCGTGGTTTTCAAAAAACCATCAAAATAATCCAAGCATTTATCATTAAAATTTTAGATAATGATTCATCCTAAAAACATATATAAAATGATATGTATAACCATTTAAATTTCTGTATGTTAATTAATAACATTTATTTCCAATTTTTGATAATTATATCAATTCCACATGAACTCCATTACTCATAGTCAAGTAGGCCGATCATAAAAACTAAGTAACAAACACTCCGGAACGGCGAAATGAAATCTTATAACTTATCAAGAAGAACATAAATGAAATTAATAAAATTATAATGAATAAAATACAGGTATAAAAGGTTATAAATTAATTAATTAAGGGTTTTAATTTGACTATCCATGACATTAAGATCAAAGGAAGAACACATTCAGACATACGGTAAGGGGTTTTCTCATCTCCCTTTTATTTTCGCGAGATTTACATTGTTCGCCACTTATTTATTGTATGTGGTTTATTTTTACTACCATTTTATTTATAATATAATGATTCTATTTATATTCATGGTATTCAATGATTCACTTGATTATTATTAAATTTATTGATTACTATGTTGTAAGGGACTTTATTTCAATTTCCATTTCATTGTGACTTACTTGGTCTAGTGCACCTAATCATGATTATGTTGTGTAAATACTACCCCTTTGAGATAATTTTTAATTTGAAAGTGTAATTAAATTATATGTCCATATAATTGTTACATAGATATTTTTTTCATAGCTGAATACCATCTTACATACGATGTCTATGTGGAATGTTTCTTTAACTGTGGAAATATTGATGAATATGTATCCTCTAATCAATACAGATATTGCAAAGGAATGTTATTATTGTATTAAATCATTTTATAAAGAATTAATTATACTGGTGGTGATGGGAGAGGCCCACTATATCCCCTATATGCATTGACATGTCTCATGGGACAAATCAGTTGGCGACAAACCGTTCGAGTTTGTTTCCAAAATAGAATCAGACGGGTATCTACCCACAAAATTAAACTGTCTCGATGGTATTATGGTTCAAGTTCCATATACATGACATCCAAATAATAATCATTCTCTTAATTTATTATATATTTATTACTTTCCAAGAGTTTTTCACTACAAAAAAATATATGGATACATTATTATTTTCAATTTACTAATGGCGTGTGTTTTTCATTTATTCACCATGCCATATTGATTATGTAAAATAAATTATGGTTTAATTATTATTGATTCATTATTCCAACATATAAAACCCTTACTGAGAATTTGATCACACTCCTTTCATGTTCTCATTCAACAGGTTATGATCAAGGGATCATTTATTGAATTTTCATGGATGTAGTTTATTAGATCTTGTTATGTGTTATGGTTTGTTTTCTTTTCCTAATGTAAAATGGGATCCATATATGTATCTAGTTTCTCTAAGACTACTAAAATGATTGGTCCATTGAGATTTTTTCATTCTAATCATTCCAATGTAATGTAATAATGCACTGAATCTGGGATTATGGGGTTGGGGTGTTACAATAATGAATAAATGAGAATAGTTAATATGGTAAGGTAAATATCTGAACACACATGTCATGTAATCAATAAATTGAATAGAAATAAATAATAAATATGGGAATTTAATAATTGGAAATACATTCCATTCAAATAACTAGATAAGGAAAAATAAATATGGAAAGTTAAGAAACTGAAATACCCACCATTTAATAAATGAAATGAACTGAAATGTATCCATAGATATGTCAACACAAAATATCATAGATGAATAATAACTTAAAATAATATGAAAGAAATGCTTAATTATTGGACTCCATGTTTCCTAGGTATATGGAACTATTACCATCAATAGATAGTTTAACCATACCAATTTGTACAACTAATTCTCCCCATGAGACTACTGATGCATTTAGGGGCTTTAATTCACCAGTCCCCAACCTGTAGGGATTTCCTTAAATGGTCCCCAACCCGTGTATTGCATGTAAATAGAATTAATTATATATCAAAAAAATAATGTGCCTTATCAAATATCTGTATTGAATAAATCATACGGATTTATCAATATTTTCCCAAATAATCAAATAAATTTCAAAGTAGACACCATATGTAAAATGGAATATGGTTTAGACAATAGTAATATCCATGATAAATGAAATGGATAATTTAAAGTAAATTCAATGTTTAATGTTCATAGAAGATTTAATATTTCAAGGGGACTAAAAAATAAATCAAGGATGTGAATGCGTATACTATCCTTGGAAAAATAAATCATAAACCATCCAGAGGAAGATTAAGGATGGTATCAATACGACAAATCCCTTGTGATGTAAAAATAGAGGGTTGTTTTTATTGATGAAATAAAAGAATAACTTTTCAAAATATTCTTGAGGAAAATATCCTTTTCATTTGAAAATATTTTTTTTATTTAAAATCTATTTTTAAAAACATTGAAAAGGAGGCTCCAATGAAATTATGAAAGATAAATCCGTACATGTTATACGAGGTGAAAAGAACATTCCTTTTGTACCAAAAAATGTTAGAAAATGACTCGCGAGGAAAGTGACAAGAATATTACTTTGAAAACATTGGTAAAATAAAAAAAGGGTAAAAATGTCTTCACCAAATATTTTTAAATACATTTTTAAAAACCTTTTAATTAAACATGGTTTTTAGAATAAAACATGTTCTCCGACTAAAGAGAGATATAAAGTTGGGTTTTCTGAAAAACATCTTAGTACCAAATTTTGGAAAATGGTAATAACACTTGAAATGTTAATAAATAACCAAATAATAATTAATGGTTTTTTTGGACAATGGTAATATAATTTCCTCGAATGGAAATTCCATTGAAAGATTATTAGGATTAGTCTTGAGGGAAATATTCCTTAAAAATACCAATGTGTCCCATACCACTTTGAAACATTTTTAAATCATAAAACTTTAGAATAAATAATATTAAATGAAATTATTAAATAACATTAATTAATATTAATTAATTATATAATATATAAAAATAGGTAGTAGGTACATCACATAAAATAATTAAGTGGTGAATACGACATTTATCTCATGAATGTAAAAAGTGAGATGGAAGTCCCTTACCAAAGTGGTAAGAAATGTGTTGGAAAACCCAAAGGTATTAATAATCTAATAAAAAATAGTGTATATGATATTATATGTAAATTTTTCAGGATGTACACCATATATAATAAATTAGAAGCATAATAATAAGTTATGCCTCACAGAAAGAAAATTAAGACAAGAATTCCTTACCTTTCATTTCCTTTTAGGGGAACATACTTTAACTTCATATATAATAAATATATAAAATTTATATACTTTATTAAGAAATTTTTTCATATTTATAATTACTTTTATTTTATTTATTACCATTTTGTGTACAATACTTAAAAAATTAAGTTTGAGTCGGGTGTTTTTGACCAAATTCGGTTTATGTGTCAAAACAACTATTGTGAAAAAGTTCATTATATAACATATAAAGAACAATAACCATGAAATAATTATCATATTTTTACATAAATTATACTTTTAAAATCTATCGTTAAATATGGTTATCAAAATTATTCAATGTTACAATCATGGAGACGGTAGGCCGTACGTACGCATGAGTAATATTCCCATTTTTAAATGATCGGTGTAGAAAGAAGAAAAGTAACTAAAACATTTAAAAATTATAATTATATAATAAATAACAAATTATTTATTCATATATAATTACATATAGAATTAGTTTATGTAAAAATAATCACAACATGTCGAGGAGGCGGTAGTCCACAAGTCCACGAACGACATTATCTCTTTTAAAGTGTGTGAAAGGGTAATAAAGGAGATGATATATATATTTATATTATTTACAGAAATATAATTATTTCATGAATATATTAATTTATTATGTCACTTATGTTTAATTATAACCATTCATTTAAACATTCCATGTATCATGTGAATGAATCTCATCGCTTTGAGGGGGAGGTAGTCCACACTTCCTCAAAAAACTTTATCATATTTACACAACTTGGAAAGTATAAAGGTATGTTCTAAATAAAAATTACATAAGAATAAGAAATAATTAATAACATATATAGCATATTTAAATATAGTTTTCATCATAATGGCCACTATGAGAGGTGGTAATGGAGAATTGAAGAATCATCGTTTCGTGAGGCAGTAATTCGTCACACACAGAAACCAGTATGTTGGATTCCATTTGATGAAGGTGTGTGTAAGTGTAGGTCAGACCCTTATCATAAAAAATAATATTATATTTAGTATGCTTTTTTTATATAATCATATAATAATAAGAGTATATGTAGTGAATAATGGAAATGGTACTGAAAAGCTTGAGAGAAGGTGTTACCTCTTAATCGGGTAACTTCTTTTAATTTATACCAAAAGGCTTATTTGGGAGGATTTTTTCCAAAGGTTATAATTATAGGTAGTGGGGAGAGATTGTGAAATAATATTTGGTAATATCTTTTCCTAACAAAAGAGGTTTTAGAGGTGTGAAGAAGTGGGAGAGGTGGTGGCGTTTTATAGGGAAGGAAAAGGACTCACATGACATTTTTGGAAACAAATTAGGTGTGAAAATGTTCTTAACTAAAAATTTCATAAAAAACAAAAAAACTCATTAATTTAAGTTTAATGGAATACTTATTTCCATAAAATGGTTTTTTTACAAGTTTCTAATTCATTTGGTCCCTTATGTTAAAGGTTTTTTCTTTTATTAAGCTCAATTTCACATTAATAATTGTAATTAATTTTAATCACTTTCACTAATATTTTTGGTCAAAAAAATGGTATTATTTGAGATTATAAATTATTATTATTCTAAATATTAAATAATTTTTTTAAATTACAATGACATAAGTGGTGGAAATTAAATTAAAATTAATCCATCAAACGGGACGAAAATGCAGGGTTTTAAAGTAAAAACATTCAAAAGTTGGCTATGTTTTTATAGTCAATGTCAATGTGAAATTGATTCCAATAAACTAAATTTTATTAATTGATAACAATATTATCTAATTAAACTTTAAAACTAATTAAAATTATAATTTATCCTTATAAATAAATTATATTAAAATCAGTTTTGAAATAAAATTCTATATTTTTAACTATTCGTTAAAAAAATAAAATGTCCCAGAAAAATATAAACATTTCACCCTAAACTAATTATTATGTTTTTATTTAAAATATGAAGTTTATTTTGGAATATTTTATCAATTAAAGTTTCAAAATTCAAATTTAAAATGGGTTCTCCATTAAAAGGTGGCTAAATTGCATCTATAAAAAATATAGCGTTTTATGTGTGAAATAGGGTTTATTTTTATCTTATTCACATAAAACATAATGTATGAATATCAAAATTATTTGATTGAATATATCAAATATATATTCCATTAAAATAATTAACTAATTTTAATTACTTTAATTTTTTAGGGTAAAATAGCTTCGTGAGTATAAAAATGATTTTATATAAAAACGTTCCATTTATATTCAATTGGTTCCTATATTAATTTATAATTAATTTTAAACCTATGAATTAATATTTTATTATTATAAAAAAAATATTTTTATAAGTTATAAATTACTATTCATAACTTCTATTTTATATCTTATTATAAAAATATTTTAATAATATATTGTTGTTTGGTGAAACTCGGTCTTGCATATAACACAAGCTTTCGAGGAAGGTCGGTCTTGCGTGTAATGCACACTATCTCGATGTTGAATGATTTGAAATATATAGAATTTATTTTAAATTTATTATAAAGTATATGGATATTATATTACCTTACATTATTTTTGTTGTGTGTCATACACGCTATCGAATACAAGGTTCTTTAGTTTTTTTTGTGGCGTCAAAAATACACCTTTTGTGGTAGTTTTTCTTAGTTTTTCGTAGATGTACATTCATTTCCCTCAAAGTTTTTTAGATATAGTATAATTTCTATATATATAATTCAGTTTATGAAAATCATGGTTATATTTGACCTTATTTATGTTAGGGGAAGATATATAAGGCTTGATTTTTGGAGATTCAACTTAGTTTTATGGATGTTTTCATGTAATTATTCATTTTCTCCATAATTAATATGGTAAGTGGTTTCAATATCAACTCCTCTTATATGAAATTTAAGGATAAGTTTTAAATTGTTTAAATTGATAAAAATTTGTTGTGAAATTATTGTGAAAATCGTGGTAGGTTTCTAAATTTATGGATTTGTGGAAATTATTTGGGAAAAGTGATTTTGTTTCCCTAATTTTAAAATATGGATTTGTTGGATTTATGAAAATGGTTTAGTTTAAAGGTTTTCAATTTAAGAATTATTTTATTGAAATGGTTTGGAATGATTTATTTGTAATGGTTTTTTCAAACATAGTTATGTGTGTGTTCATGCTTTTAATGTGACCCTAAAAAAGGGGAATATACCATTAGGGTATAAAGGTATGTGACCCCAGATAAGGGTATTGTTCCATTTGGGAATAAAGAGATTGACCACTAAGTGATAACTTAGTGGATAGATGAGAAACCATTAATGAGTATGGAACTTTAAGATAATCATGCATGCATGTGTGAGAGAGAGAGAATCATTGATTGGTTATTCTAAAAAAGAATTTTAAATGGTTTAAAATAATGTTAGGTTGCTTTCCATGGAAAAAAGATTTGTTTTGGAAAAACTATTCTTCTTAGAAATGATTTTGGTTTTATGATTTTTTAAAATTATTTTATATAAATTATTTTATATAAATATGCTAACTTGTTCTATCCTAGTGGTGTGGGTATGGAAGTCATTTGGGGAAAGCATTATAAGTTTAATTAATCACCCCTTATTTGGAACTTCTACACTTTTTCGGATATTTTTTATTAAGACAAAAGAAATTGCAAAGTATCAAACTTCTTTAGTGGGCCTTATTGATACTTGGTTTGTTTTTTTGGTATTTTTGAATGTATCAGGTTTGGATATATGGAGCTATGTTTTTGGATCATGGAGGGTTTGTTGGTTTTTTCTTTCACTGTGTACTTTGATGTTAGTTGTCTTCCATTGTGGTAATCTATTATAGTTAGGTTTGGATATTAATGGTATTACTTTGAGTTGTTTTATGTTTTTATGATGAATCATGTAGTAGTCTTTTGTTATAGAATGTTTGGTTGGGTTGTTTCTTTATTTATTAAAGGGAAAATCATGCGCCACTTGTATTGAAGTCCTTGAAATTTATTTATAGTCTTTGAAATGATAGAAATGATTAGAATTTTCCAGACTTGAAATGTAGAGCACAAAAATATGTATCTAACCTTTTTATGCTGAACTTCAAGTTACCAAGGAGTTGGGTACATAAGTTTTTTGGAGACACTTATAATAATTGGAATCCCATTTTCATGGGTTTAGCTAATGAGACGATCATGAAATGCGTTATAGAAATGAATTCCCATTAGGAGTTCCTATTTCATTTTGAGAAGTGATATATAATTTTGTACAAAAGTTTTTTATTTATAAATATTTCTAAAGTATCTGTCAAAAGTTATATTTTGAAAAGGCGTGAAATGGTTATTTTGAAAATAGTTTGATTTTCAAAAAATGGGAGAATTTTAAAAAATGTTTGAACATGGATTTTTTCTAAATTTTGGAAAGAAATGTTGTGATATATGATGTGGAAAAAATTGAAATTGTTAAGCCTTCAGTTGATAGAGAGTGAATCTTATGGTGTTTCTTGTCTATTTGGAAAATGTAACCCGGTTGGCATCATAGAAATGAACTGGAGGAAGATGCTGAGAATGTGGTTTCACCTGATCCACAGGTGAACCAACAAACAGTTCAGAGTATAGTCCAAGATTTTCAATATTTGGACAGAGGGAAGAAGAGGGATGACCCAAGACAATTGGATCATTACATCCAGTTCTAGAAGTATAATCCACCCATCTTTCAGGGTGATTTAGAACTAGAGAAGGAATATGTGTGGATGAATAAGATGAATGGAATATTTGATTTCCTTGGAACACAAGAAGATTTGAAAGTCAATTTAGTGATGTATATGAGGGAGGATCTTGAATTCCTATGGTGGTGTACACTAGTTTAGGATAAATTATACCAAGTCTATGAATGAGAGGATTTTGAAGAATTGTTCGACAAAAAATTCTATCCTCATACATTCAGGATTTTAATAATGATGGATTTCTTCATCTTGAAATAGGATAGACCCACAGTGAAAAAGTACAAGGATAAATTTATGAATTTAGTCTACCTTTAACCCAAAGTTTGGGTTAGTGCATCCTTAAAAGGAACACATTTTCGAATTAGGGATGAAACATGAAATTTTCTTGAATATTTCCATGCTTTGTATAATGGATTATACAAAGATGGTCAATAGAGAGATAATATGAAAAAGGTAAATATTAAGATCTATGTGTGGGGGCGTATGTTGATACCCATACAAAATGGTGGGAAATCTAATATTAGATGTTTCTAATGTGGTTTGTTTGAGCACATGAATAGAGAGTGTATAAAACCACCTAGTGCATACCACACTTGCAATAAAATGGGAAATATTCCGCACTATCATTATAGTGCTCTAAGGTTGGGTGTTTGGAACACTTATCATGTGTCTCATACGTTTTCTACTTCAAAGGGACAAGGGAAGTAGAACAATAATCATTTGTAGAACACGGTTAGTCATGGAGATTCCAAGAATACCATGACTCCTAAACATGGGAAATTTCTACAAGGCAATAAAGAACAAAGTGTAATGAGTAAGAAATTATATTGATATGAGAAAATTATGGTGGATGATCAATTTAAACCATCAAATTATGAGAGGTATAATTATTTTGAATTATAACCTTATGAAATATTTTTTTGATACATGTGCACCCCATTCCTTTATTTCATCTCATGTTGTTGATTAAATAGGTTTAAAAAATTGAGATGATGCCTTATGTGTTGAAACATCAAACTCCTCTTGGTCAAAGAGAATGTCAATTCTTTATGTATAGATATTGTTCAATAATTATTGAGGGAGATGATTTGATATGATATTTCTATATGATTGAGATGGATTTCTATGATATAATCCAAGGTATGTATTGGTTTCCAATGTTCAATGTCCATATTGACTATTATACCAGAATGGTTAGTTTCATGACTAATGATGGAGTTGGATATCTCTTTAAAGGAGATCATAATGTAAAGGAAGTTTCAATGGGACTGTTGGATCCAAAAATTAGAATGATATTGTATTATTTGGTAGCATTGACTTTAACATCAATGGAAAAAATATAGAATAGAAGGTTTCTTATAAATTTTGATCAATTTCTGGATGTCTTTCCTGATAATTTATCACAGTTTCCGCCCACAAGAGAAGTAGAGTTTAAGAATGATATCCTTATAGGGACCAGTCTTATTTCCCTTCTATCTTATCATATGGATCCAATAGAATTTAGGGAATTTAAATTTCAATTGGAGGAGATGGAATGAAAATGGTTCATTCAGCCTCCACTAGTCTTCTTTGTCAAAAAAGAGGACGTAACTCTTCAATTGTGTGTTGATTATAATAATATTAACCAAGTTATGGTTAACAAAAGGTATCCACTTCCATGCATTGAAAATATTTTTGATCAATTGATGGGAGACCAATGGTTCTCTAAAATTTACTTGTGATCAAGATATCACCAATTGCAATTTCAGAAAGATGATATTATAAAGATATCTTCAAAAGTAGATACAACCATTATGAATACATGTTAATGACTTTAGGTCTTACAAATTCACCATAAGTCTTGATTGTATTGATGAAATAGTTATTTAAGAGGTATCTAGATTGTTTTGTGGTGGTGTTTGTGTATTTCATATCGGTGTATTCATGGACAAGGGTTGATCGTGAGAAAAATTTGGTGACAATGTTGTGAATCTTGTGGGATCATTATATCTATGAAAAGTTATCAAAGTGAGATTTTTTGATACAATAGGTATGTTTACATAGTCTAGTAATATATAAAAAAGGTGTTTCTATGGATCCAAAAAATATAGAGTATGTTTTATCTTGGAAACCACCAAATAATGTCTTCAAGATACACAATTTCCTTGGATTTGCTGGTTATTACCGTTGATTAGTTCATGATTTTTCATGATTGGCCTCACCCATGACAACTTTGACAAGGAATAATGTTCCATTCCATTGGAATAGGGAATGTCAGAATTATTTTCAAAAAATTAAATTTATCCTTACATCAGCACCAATCTTGATTTTCACAAAATCAAGAAACGTGTATGTGGTGTCTTGTGATACTTTAGGATCTTGGTTGGGATGTGTTCTCATGAAAGGAGACCATGTCATTGCTTATGGATCAAGAGAGTTATGGGTTCATAAGAAGAACTACCCAAAAAAACATTTAGAGTTAGCTTCCATATTCTATGATTTGAATATTTGGCATCCCTACCTATTTGGTGAGAGATCCATAATGTTTATAGATTATAAGATCTTGAAACATATTTTCTCACAAATAGATTTGAACATGATATAAATAAGAGGTATGTAGTATATCCAAATGTTTGAATTTGAATTTATGTATACATCTGGTAAAGGGAGTACAATGGTAGATGCATTAAGTAGAAATTCATAGGCTTGGTTGGAAAAAGAGGCTTTAGATCAGTGGAAGTTGATGTTAGTGAAAAAAATATACACTTGGAATGTGAATACCGAGGTAAAGTTGCAATTTTCTTTCTAGATTCATTCATTATTGATTTGGTTAAGATATTTAAGGAAGCACATACATACCATTAAGAATGAATTTCTATGAGGTCAAAACTAAATAATGGGGAGACCATTGAGGGCCAGAGGCTGGATGAGAGTTTAGTGTTGTGGTCAAAAATAATATAGTCATACCTATGGATTTTTAGAAAAAACTACTTGATGCTTGTCACCATTCAAGATGGTATGTTCATCCTAGAATATCAAAGAATTATAAGGCATTGAATGCACCATTTTTGTAGGATGGTATGGAAAAAATGGTGGATGAGTTTGTTTCAAGATGCTCAAATTGTTAACAAGTTAAGGCAAAGCATCAGAAACTAGAAGCTATGTTGCAGTCTTTACCAATCATTATTTGGAAATGGAATCAGATAACATTGGATTTGGTAACAGGTCTCCCAATAATGGTTCAAAAACACAATACTATTTGGGTGATAGTGGATCGAATCATAAAGTCATTCCATTTCATCTCAAATCATGAATCCCATATGGTGAAGTACTTGTCAAAAATCTATATCGGAGAAGTGGTAAAGAGGAATGATGTACTAGTTTTGAAAGTATCAGATATAGATCCAAGGTTTATATCTCAAATCTATAAATCCTTATTGCAATCTCTTAGGACTCAGTTGAATATGAGTAAAATGTATTATCCTCAGACGGATGTAAAATCCTAATGGACGATTATAATGATATAATACATGTTACATGCTTATGTAATGATTTTTTGTGGCTCATGGAAAGATAACATACTATAAGTGGAGTTACCATATAAAAAAGTTATCAATACCGATAAAAATGGATCATTTTGAATCATTTTGTTGGAATATTTTTCATTCTATACTTTTTCGGGTGGAAACAGGTGAGACTTCACTAGTTGGGAGAAGACTTTTCTCGGAGACAACAAAGAAGATTTAGTTGATCAGGAAATAGATAAAGATAGATCAGAGTCCCCGAAAATTGTATGTGAATCATCGTCTATGACCATTTTTTTAGATGAGTGATCATGTGTTCTTAAGGATCTCTCTAATTCTTGGACATCATTATTTTGGAAAGAACGTTAAGTTATCTCCTAGATATATTGTCCTCTTTGAGAGACATGAATGGGTTGGTGAGGTGGTATATTTGTTGGATTTTCCACCACGGTTCAATGTAGTGAATAATGTGTTTCATGTATCTCAGCTGAAAAAGTATCATCCAGATCCTAAACATGTAATTCGATGGGATCACAGTGACATTGAGTTAGATGATTTATTGGTGCACAATCCATTGTGGATTGTGAATAGGAAAAAGAAGGTATTTTATGGGGAACAAATCAGTATAGTGCGGGTTTTGTGGAAACATAGTTATATTCAAAAAGATACTTGAAAAAATTAAAAGGAATTCCTCAAGAAATGTCTTAAAATATTTCAGGACAACAATGGATTTATAATTTCTATGGAAGGAAATGACAATGGATGTGAGAATTTATCACCCCTAGTTTCACGTAAGTAACCCTTCCTTTTTTATTTTTAAGTATGTAAGGTGTTTAAGTGAAGGTTGGGAGGGGTTGTAAGAATTTTGGAATGTTTTTGGGAAATTTATATGTGTGCACAGTTTGAGGATGGTTAGTGAAATATATGTAATTCTTACAGGATATCATGAAAGGTGGATGATGGGATTCTATGTAGG
The DNA here is from genome assembly GCA_963277665.1 of Viscum album. Lineage (NCBI taxonomy): Eukaryota > Viridiplantae > Streptophyta > Magnoliopsida > Santalales > Viscaceae > Viscum > Viscum album. Next base: position 1,133,499,309 of record OY728156.1, read on the forward strand.
AACACAGTTGTGTGCACTATTTTACCAAACTATGTGGCCATCTGAGAGAAAATATGAATTGTGGGACAAATATATTTTTCACAGTTGGAACAAGGTTTGTATAAAGGTGAAGGACAACCATGATACGTGATCCTATAGGCATAGGTTGTTGCATGGATAATGAACTGTTTTCCTAGCCAGGTGACTAACCATGCATGGTTTAAAAAATTGATCATAAAAAGTGGATATTTTTCCATAATATCTTTAAAACCATAATTTTTCCTCCATTTAGTCCCTAACACTATATTTCTTCCTCCCAAAGGATTTGGAACCATTCCCCATCAAATTAGTAGAAATCTAGAGGCATTTATCAGTGATTTGAATCACTATTCCCATGGTTAGTCTCCTTTAGTGGTAGTTTTTCTTAGTTTTTCTTATATCTACTTTCTTACCTCTCTCGATTTCTTATATCTAGTCTATTGTGGATAGATATAAGGTGGTTTATTCCAATCATGATTATAATTGGACTTGTTGATGTCAGGGGATGAGATCTAAGGCATGTTTTTGGAGATTCAACCTGATTTTGTGGACTTTTTCCTTCCATTCTCTATCTTCTCCATAATTCTTGAGGTTGGATGCTTCACTATCAACTCCCTATTATTATAAATTGAATGATTAGTTTTAAATTTTGTAAAATATTTTAAATTTATTGTAAAATTCATGCGAAAATCATGGTATAAATCTTCTTCTGTGATGGTTTGTGGATTTTTGGATTTTTGGATTTGTGCAAATTAGTTGAGAAAGTGATTTGTTTCATTGATTTTAAAATGTTTATTTTAAAATATGGCTTTTTTGGATTTATTAAAATGTTTTTATTGAAAGGTTTTAATAAAATAATGTTTTTATTGAAAAAGTTTGGAATGGTTTATTTGAAATATTTTTAACAAACATGGGTTTGTGTACATTCATTCTTTTGGTGTGACCCTGAATAAAGGGTGTGTACTGTTGGGGTACAAAGGGATGTGACCTTGGATAAAGGGAGTGAGCCATTGGGGCATAAAGAGACTGGACACTTAGTGATGACTTGGTGGATTGATGAGAAATAGATCTTGAGTATGGAACTATAAGATAAGCATGAATTTATGGGTGTGTGTGTGTGTTTGAATCATGGATTGGGGATTCCAAAAATTTCTTTCGATGGAAAAAAATTTTGGTTTGGAAAAACTATTTTTCTTAGAAAAAGTTTTGGTTTTGTGATAAACTATTTTAATTATATATATATATATATGTGCTAACTTGTTCCATCTAAATGGTGTGGGTAGGGAAGTAATTTTGGGAAATCCTACCATGTTTCATTACTCACCACATATTTGGAACTTATTTTCTTTTACATATATTGTTTATCGGGATATAGGAAAAGGAAAAGTATCTATTGGTTAGAGTGAGTATCTAAAGAGGAGGTGAATTGAGTACCCAATAAAAATTTCTGTTGAAAAGGATTAATTATAAATCCCCCAATTAATTTTAAAAACATCCCAGTTAATCAATATAGAAAATCATTATATATTAAAATATTTCAAAAGGTTTCTTAAATATTGATTAGTTATAGGATAAGTAATATAAAATATTATTTAGTCATTTGAAATCAATTTAATAAATTAAAATCATATATAAACACAAATAAATATTAACTATCAAAAGTATTAGTTTTTGTTTGGTTAACATGGTTTCAGTTTTTAAAGGGAAATAAAGTAAAAAAAAACATACAGTGGAAATTTGAAACAAGAGTTTTAGTATCTAGTTGAGACTCAGTCCTATATACTTGGTGATAAACTTCCACCAAGTTGTTAATATAAAATAAACAAGATGATCCACAACCTGTATTAGGTTATACGGTAGTTTACAAACTTTCCATGCCACACACAACCTCTTACACTATTATCTATGAGAGTAAAAACAAAACAGACCACACATGACCTCTACCACTATTATCTATGGGAGTATAAATGTAATAATAGTTAAAAGAAGATATTAAGTATCTTTAAATTCCGCACAAAAGACATTGGGAATGTGATAAAATAGAGTATGCACACACACTACTCAAAATGTAAAATAGTGTAAACATAACAGAGAAAATAAAAGGGTAAAGGAATAGAAGTGATAAGTCTATATTTAATGTAGCTTGTGACTCTGTTAAAGTATTTTTTAATAAAACTTTAGTTGTATTATCTTTAAAATTTCAATATAAAAGAGTGTATTATACTCTTGTTATTGTATGTATGAAGTCTTGATGTAATGATGTAGTTCATCTTCTTATTTGAATGTAAGCTCTTCAGGTTCTTGCAAAATGGTTCTAATATATAAGTATGTTCAGTAAGTGTGAGATTCTTAGACTGATATCTGTCTTCTTTACATTATTTTCTTTTTACATATATCATATGAGGGAGTTTTCTTCTCTTTTATTAGGAGCAGTAGTAGAAAGAATATATGGATCTTCTCTACTTCCTCATACCGCATTTCTAACACGTATATACATGAATTCTATCTAACATTCAAGAGAAATGGATTCATGAGATTGATTAAGTCCATTATAATATTCCCACCTATTTACATATCACTAAAGAAATATACTTTTTCCTCCATAAATATATTCAACACAAGTGTCATTTCATTTAAATAACAAACTTTCTCCTTGAAATATGGAGGGACTAGTGGAATCCTTAACTTTTTACCCAAAAACATGAAGTGAGAATCCAATGAACGTGTTGTAAAGATCACTGAGAGATAATATTTTATGGATATATTTATTGTGTATCTGTTAGCATTCATATCCTTTTCATATGATATGATCATTATAGGATCACACTCTGTACTTTCCTCAGCCATCCTTATAATCTCAAACGGTATGACATGTTCTCCACTACATGACCACTTGAAGCAGTAACAACCTCATATCTAATAACAATTTATATTTGATCAATATAAAATGTAGGAGGTGGTGTGGAGATACAAGTGTCTGAAGACCCATTTTCAATAATTTTCATAATATCACCCAAAGAGGTAGTAAAAGTTGACTTTAATTCCACAAGAAAAGAAATCACATATTGAAAATCATTACTAATACTCTTATGGTCAATATCAATCTATGGTATATGATGCATCATTTTAGGTTGGATATGTTGGATTAAAAATTCAAAAATATATGGAATCATTATCACTAATCTTTTTCAGGAGAGGATCTTGAATTTATAGAAGATAATTAAATTTGAAATCCATTTCTTACTAAAAAAAATCCAAGTCACTCTTTGTAACTAAGTCAACTAGAAGAACTGGAGGAACAACAGGAGAAAAAGGTGCCAGTTTAGGTACTCATACAAAAACAATTTTTTCCAATAGTACTGCAACATCAATATAATTAACCATAGATCCATTATGATCTCTTTCTTTTCAAACCATAGGTCCATCATCCTTTGGTAGAAACTTTTTGAATGTATCCCATTATTTATTCATTGGATCAACCAATTGGTATGAAACTTCAATAAAAATAGGTGCAATGGATAGAGGTACCACAAAAATAGGTAAAACCACAACTATCACAAAACTTATCCGATCATATGGAATTTTTCTAGCTATAGTCTATACAACAACAACAGGGATCTCATCTGATTTCTAAGAATCTCCATTCTATTCACCAATAGGATATTCAATACTTTTAGGAACTTGTTTCTTTTGATCAACATATTTCTATATATAATCTTTCTAGCCAACAATAATATATGTAACTTCTACCTATATTTAAATAGGAGGTTCATCAGAAGCCATATACTCCAACTATATATCATTTCCAAACATAGAAGAATACATCTCTTTTTTATCTTTCTTAGCCAAATGTTATTCCATAGCAGCAATCAGAAAAATATGTTCCACCATATCAAAGTTAGAAATTTCTTATTCCTCACCAACTAACTCACTTCAGTTCCATAACTAACCTTATTATATTGAATAATTTCAAAATATGGGGATTTCTACCCCTTAATAAGTTCATATTTCATTTTAAGATTTGGTTCAACTTTTTCATGCAGATCTAGTTTCTCAATCGGTTTACCAGGTGAGGCAAGAAGCTTTGGAGGTATCTCTACAACTCCCCTTCCAATCCTTCCACTAGAACCATTAGGGTCAGAGTATTCAACATCATTTTCTTCACTATTAGGACCATTTTTATCATCACTATTATAATTTTCACATTCATTTCCACTTCCATTCTTATATTATTATTCTTAATCATCATTATCTTCTTCATAATTATAATTTGAGGTACTTTTAAATTGATCTTACCTGGAAAACTCTATTTATTCTTCATCACTCTTTACAAAATTTTCTCTTTTTGGAAGCCTCTTAGGTGGACTAGGAGATCCATAAGAAATAATATGATATTTTGTGACAAATCGGGGTCACTTCCCTCATCAACTAAAAGTTCCTTTTACACTTCTTCTATAACACCTTCTTATACATCATCTGAGTACTCAAAATCCTCATCCAACTCCATGACATGGTCAAATACACCCCTCAACCTTGTGGGATGATCCGTTAGGTTAAAATCAACAAAAAAATTATCATTATCATCTACCCAATATTTCTTCCAAGGGTTCCAACTGATCCTCATCCTTGAGAAAATAGGTTTTTTTATGCAAAAAACACCACAATAAACAACTATTTCATCATCATATAAAATAAAGTATTTTGAATATAAAATAAAAGAAATAAGATTTGGGTAGATCAAATAGTTATATCTTAATGAAGGATTTATCATATCTAAAATATGAATCATAGGATATCTACATAGATTATTCTTAAGTACTATTTTCATAAGACTACAAAAGTATACATCATAATATCTTATAGTATAAAAACACCCTTTCTTAGGAAAGGCATATGTTGAATGAACTTGAACAATAGTACACACTCTCCATTAAGTTCAGAAGCTACTATCATTATAACTATTCCATCTCTAGTTAGTTATTTTATGGCATATTCATAAATAAATAATTCACTATCCTCAGAAAAAGATCTTTGATAGCCATAAAAAATACCTTCTTGTGGAACTCCTAAGAATTCGACCCAATCACTTGAAAAAAAGATAAATCTATGACCATTGATTCTTGATCTTGACCATATTTATTAATCACTCATAGAAAAAACCACAAACTGGTATAACTAATGTACTAGGATAGGATATAAACATATCTCATTTTAGGATAACAAGTAAAACCATACTTGGATCTGCAGAACGTCCAATACTAGATACTTTCTTGAAAACATACATATTGATTACAATTATTCTCAGGTAACACAACACCTTTTTCAAGCTCTTTATTAATAGGTTCAGTAGCATCATCATCACTTAACTTTCCTTTGGGTTTCTTAGCAGGACGCAACTTTTCCTACGAAGACTTAGAGGGACCCTTCATTCTTGGCATGCAGATCAGTTCAGAAATCTTGGTTGAAGATGAAATTTGAAAGTTTTGGAAGGAGAAAAGTTTCACTGGTCTTGAGAGAGAAAGGAAAGAGATTATAGGTGTGTTAAAAATAGACAATGTTTCATTTTTATGATTTGTTATTTAGGTATGTCAAAAAAATTAAACTTGAATTGATACTAAAAAAATAAAAATTGAATTTGGTATCAAGAAAAATATACGTATCGAGTCATGAAATTATCATAAACTAGAATAAAATAAATAGGTTAGTTTAAAATATTAAAATCAGAGAAAATTTGGAAAGGCATGAAACCAATGGTGTTTCGACCATAGTGGTGAGAAAAACATTATTGTGAGACAACAACAACAAAAAAAGTGAGACAATAACAATGTTGAGTCAATAACAACAGTGTGACAACCATAATGGTCCGTCATACCAATGGTGTGTCATACCAATGGTGTTTCATACCAATATTGTGTAATACTAACAACGTTTCACACCAAAAATTAAACTCAATCAAATTTAATCATTTTTAGTTCATGTTTGATATAGTTCATTATCTTAGAATTTAAAGCCTTAGTAAATATATCAGCTAACTGATGTTCTATGCCAATAAAATCAAGAGTGATATCATCTTTTTGAAAATGCTCTCTCAAAAAGTGATGCCTTATATCCATGTTATTTATCCTAGAATGTAAAAAACCATTCTTAGAAATATTTATAGAACTTTTGTTATAAAAATTTATGATGAAATGTCAGAATTGATATCCATATTCTAGTAGAGTGTGTTTCATATATAAAATTTGTGCATAGAAACTACCAGCAACTATTTATTCATCTTCATTAGTAGAAATTTTTTGATAATTTTGCTTCTTACTACACCTTGAATCTAGATAATTTTTAAAAAGGCGACATTTTCCAAAATCTATTTTTTACTATCTTACATCCACCAAAATCAGCATTAGAATATATCTCTAGATAAAACTCTTCTCATTTAGGTTAAAAAATTCCTAAATTGGTTATATTCATGAGATATTTGAAAATTCTTTTAATAACATTTAAGTGTAAATATTTTGGATTAGCTTGAAAGTGATCACACATACACATTCTAAACATTGTATCTTGTTGGATATCATTTATGTAGAGAATAATTCTAATCATACCTCTATTACTGGTTTGATCCACCAGTTTCCCAACTTCATCAAGATCCAATATACAGGTGGTACTCATAAAAGTAACACTACTCTAAGTGATATCTATGTTGAATCATTTTAAAAGATCTTTTTATATTTAATTTTATATAAATAACTCTTTCCTTATTTTGAAAAATATAAAATCAAATAAAGAATTTGAGTTCACCCATTGAACTCATTTCAAATTCATTTTTCATCATTTTAGAAAAATCATTACCAAGCTAATTTCTTGAAGATCCAAAAATAATATCTTCAATATAGATTTTTTCTACTAAAACATACATTTAAGTTCATTTTATAAAAATATTAGGGTCACCTATACCTTTTAAAAATCTTTTTGAAATAAAAAATTACTTAGAATATCATACCAATATCTAAGAGCCTGTTTCAAACCATATAATTCTTTTATTGGTTTAAAAACTTTATTTGGAAAATGGGGATTTGAAAACCAGGGGGTTGTTCTAAAAAAATCCCCGACTAAAAAACTATTCAAGAAACGACTCTTTACATCCATTTTATAATTTTATTAAATCTAGATGAGTTAAATAAGAAATTAGGATTCTTATGGACTCAATTTTGGCTCTAGGTGAATAGGTTTCCTCATATTATATCCTTAATTCTTGACTATAACCTTTTTTAAAACGTCTATCCTTGTTATAACTATTGTACTTGACTCATCTACATTATTACTAAATGACCATTTAGTACCAACAATTATGGTGTACTTGGGTCTATCAACAATTTCCCACAATTTTTCTTCTTTCGATATTACCATTAATTCATCATTAATATATTCATTGATTTTCTTAGGTTTAAGATGAGACAAGAAATATTGATGTTCAACCTGATTTCTTATAGAAGCTCTAGTTTGAGTAACGCAATCTAGATTTCCAAAAAAACTACTAAAGGGTGTCACTTAAGAGTTCTAATGGATATAGAGAAAGATAGACTAGTTACTTCTGGTTTATAGGTTTGGGTTTAGGAAATTCTAGAAATTATTCAGAACTAAATTTTTTTTCTAACTGTTTGATAGGAGATTCTAAAGGTTTATAATTTAGATTCAGAGAAGACGAATCATCCTCAAGGTTTTATAGAGAGGTATTTGGATCAGGTGGATTAGTCTCATAAAATTTGACATGAACTGATTCTTCTGTAGTTTTGGTTCTCTTATTAAAAACTCTAAGGATTCACTAGAGATTGAATAACCAAGGAAAATTCATTCATCACTATTGGAGGAAATTTTTTCCAAATTATCATTAGTGTTAATAATAAATGTTTTTCAACCCTAAACACTTAAGTAATTTAACATAGGTTTCCAATTGTTCCAAAGTTCATAAGGGTTATTCTTAAGGATAGGTCTAATCAAGAATATATTTTTGATATAGCAGTATGTATTCAAATATTCCACCCAAAAATACAAAGGTAGGTCATATTTATTCAACATGGTTTGGGATATCTCTTCTAAAGTTATATTTCTCCTTTCAACAAATCCATTCTATTGAAGGGTCTTAAGAGAATATAAGTTATGATTGTAGACATTATGTGATCAAAAGGATTCAAAATCATGATTTTAAAACTCATGGACATGGTCACTTCTTAAGTTCATAATTCTAACTCCACAAATATTTCTATAGACTTAACATATGTGGTAAAGTAGGAGAAAGATTCAATTTTAGTATCTATAAAGTATACCAAAGTATACCTAGAGAAATAATCTTCTAGAACATAGAAATAACGTTTTCTATTTAATATAGAAACTCAAGATAGTCTAAATAAATCCATATGAACCAACATGAGTGATTGATAAGCTAACACTTATTCCATTAATTTATTGTAAACTTTTCACTACTTCCCTTTTTGATAAGGGTTACAGACTTTATCAATTGGGAACTCAAGATTAGGTAGATCTCTAACTAACCATTTCCTTGTAAGCTTCCTAAGTGAGTGTATATTTCAATGACCTATTATCCTATGCCAAATCCAAGATTCTTTGTGAAATTCACTCAATCAGGAAACATTTTGTGAAATCAATGAATTTAAATCAATAGAAAACACATTATAATTTCTCAAGAAAGTAAAAATTAAATTATTTTTAGACCCACAAAATTTAAAAGCATCATTTTCAAAATTGACATAAAATCTATCATCAAATAATTGTGAAATACTAGTTTTGTTATATTATAAAATGTCAAAAAATTATACTTTAGAAGTTAATTTTTTTTACTGACTTAGAAAAGGATAATGATTTTCCTTAATCATTATCACCAATGGTGTCCTGAAAACCATTAATCTTTATAAGGATATTGAAGTAAGAATAATATCCTATCTCATGTCTTGGAAAACTAATATCCAAGTACCATATACTTCTATAAAAGGTATTAAAATAGTTTTACTACAAAATAAAATTTATGCAAGAAATGAATTTGGTACCAGATCTATTTAGGTCTAGATTTTTTATTAATGAATTCTTTGGGAACCCACATTTTACTAATGGGTTTCCTATAAACAGATTTTAAACTTTTTTAAATAAAAAATTTATTAGGGCCTTTAAAAAATAACTAGTAGGAGAACTTTCTGGTTTGGACTTAGGTATAAATGTATGCTTTATTATTATTCTCTATCCAGGATGATAAAAAATTCCAATTACATACTTAGGTGCAACTTGATTTCCTAATATTTGAGTAAGATTTTCTGTACCATTTCTAAAATTTTCTAGTTCTATATTTAAATTCTTATTTGGAAGTTTAAGTTCTTTATTTTCTTTTAGTAGTTAAGAATTTTTCTCCCTTTAAGTAGACATATCAAATTTTATATTTGAAGCATGCTGTATTTTTAAAACTTTGTATGTATCCTTACTCTCATTAAATGTATATTATATCATGTTACAATATTAAAAAAAATCATCCTTTGATATATTATCATTATTTTTTTCATTATGAGAATCATCATAATTATGAACATATGACACAATAGTTTCAGTAGGAAAATTAGATAAATTAGGTACCTTAGCAATTATTTTTCATGAAACACATATTCATTCGATCTAACTTTTCTTCGGGTGAAGAATCTAAATCATCAATTCTAACCTTAGATGAAATATAGGTGGTTTCCATAGAATTTTTGTATCTTTTTTCCTTTTCATCATATATATTTTTATATTTCATCTTTGGACAGTCATCCTTGACATGTCCTTTCCTCTTACACTCATAATAGGTGATCTCTTTTGAGTAATTATCTCTATTCCAGTCTTTCTTATAGGTAACCTTGGAATCATACTTTCCTTTATAATTGGGTTTTATTAAAAATTTATTTTACATATAAAATTTATTAAATATTCTATGTATATTATCCATCTCCACATTACTATCTGGTGGAGATTCAATATCAATTGAACTTGTATCTATGAATTTTTTCCTTTTTATTTTCTTTTTTCCTTCTATTTATATGCATTAGTCTTGAAGGATACTGATCTTCTTTTAGGATCTTAATCTTATTCATGGTTTACCTTTGTCTCTCCTTTATACATCATAATATTACTAATAAAATCCTTGATTTGCAGCTTGCTAATATCAGAAGACTCTTTAATAGAGACATATGCGAATTTCCTTCTTTTAGGTAGATATCATAACAACCGCATGATGTGATCCTTATAAGAAACATGATTTCCAAGTGAGATCACTGTGTTGAAAATTTCATTAAACCTAAGGCACATATCCGAAATAGGTTCATCCAGATTAATTTTAAATTTACCATATTTAATAGTATAAGTTTTAAGCCTCATCTCCTAGACATAATAAGTTCCCTCATGGAAGATTGAAAAAGTATCCCAAATTTCATAAGAAGTTTTTCATATATATATTCTGTTAAACTCTTCAACTCCTAGTGCACGATAAAGGGAATTAATTTATTTAAAACTATTAGTATTATAAGATAACATTGTAGCATCATTCCAAGTACATCTAGAAGTATCAAGTATGACATATTCATCTTTAATTACCAACCAAATATCAAAACCCATGATTTCTATATGAATTATCATCTTAATATTCCATTTATAATAATTATTACCATTAAATAAGGGAGTTCTATTTGTAGAAGAAACTTGTTGTCTAGAATCTATTTAAATAACTAAATTTTAAACTGACATAAATTTTAGATCTTTAAAGATTCACTAAAATCATAGTTAAACATAATTTGAAAACTTTAATAATAAAGAAAGAAAACATTAGATACCAAATGTTTTTCAGACTAAGTATCTCAAGAGGGGGTTGAATTTAGCACCCAATTAAAATTTTTGATACAAAGGATTAATTTGAAATCTATCAAAAAAATTAAAAAACGGCCCAATTAATCAATACATAAGATTATTATAAGTTCTAATATTTTCAAAGGCTTCTTAACAATTGATTATTTCATGGTTAAGTAATATACAATATTACTTAGTCATTTGAAAGTAATTAAATTAATTAAAATATTATAAAAACACTAATAAAGATTAACTATAAAAGAATTAGTTTTTGTTTGGTTAAAATAGCTTCTGTTTTAAAATGGAGATAAAGTAAACAAAAACATACAATGAAAATTTGAAACAAGAGGTTCATTATGAAGATGAGATTTAGTCCTCTATACTTAGTAATCACCTGTAACGAAGCAGTTTATATAAAATAAACATGTTGATCCATAACTTGGACCAGGTTTTATAAGATTTTAGAAACTCTCCATATAACACATGACCTTTTCTACTGTTATTCATGAGGGTAAAAAAAGGACATACAAGACCTCTACCACTATTATCTATGGTAGTAAAAATGTAATAAGAGTTAAGAGAAGATATCAAGTATCTTCTAGTTCAGCATAGGATAAAATGTTCTTATAATAAAATAGAGTACGAACACACACTACTTGAGATATAAAAGAATGTAAACAGAATAGAGAAACAAAGAGTGTGAAGGAATAAAAGTTCTTGGTCAATATGCAGTTCAACTCAAGAATCATTGAAATTATTTTTAAATACATCCCGAGTCAGGTTCTCTTGAAAAATTTATTAGAACAGAGTTTTGTATACTCGTGTTATTGACTATATAAAATCTTGATATAATGATGTAGTTAATATTCCCAATAGAATACAAACTATTCAAGTTCTTGTAATACAGTTAAGATATAGAGATTATCATATTTCTATCAGTCTTTTTAACATAACTCTCTTTTAACATATCTTGCATGAGGGAGTCTGCTTCCATTTTATTATTAGCAAAAACAAAAATATCTAGATCCTTTATGCTTCCTCGTATTTCACGATTGAAACTTAAATCAATGTGTTCTGTCGAACATTTAGGAGAAAATCATTAAAAAAATTCACGGCATTAAATTCCATAATATATTCATTAAATAATTTAATTAAAAAATTAGTATGTAAAAAAGGGTCAGTGTCTTAGTTTGGTGATGTGAGTCTGGCAGTGACACGATTTGAAGGTGTCTCAGATTCTGGCATTGACTCCTTATAATGGGGATACAAAGTTGGCCGTGTATTGTACTTAGATAAAATTTCTTATTGTAGGTGGAACTATTGGTGGTGACTCATCTGATGATAAGTTATTCTAGTAGTGATTCATCCTTCTCGTGGTAGGTCAGGCTAACAGTGAGTTATTCTAGTGCTGTATTATACTTTACCAAAATTTCATTCTAGCGGTATGACATCCTTGATGGTGTAACATTTTTGACGGTGTCATATGTCTGGAGGGGTGTTAGCTTGGCAGTGAGTAAGTCTTAATGATGTATTAGCCTGGCATTGAGCCAGTCCTAATGGTGAATCATCCTCAGCGGTGTCTTAACTTCAATAGAGACTTATACATAGGAAATTTCAACACATATCTCAGATTATAAAATATTTAAAAAAAACATAAATTCATTAATATCATTATAATCATGATTTTGTGATAATTAAAACAATTAGGTCAATAGTATCACACTTCTTTGGTGTTGTATCATGGTACATTTCTTGTTTTGGGGTATTGGAGCATGGATTAGGTTTGACTTTATGGAGCGATGCCTTTAGAGCTTTGGGGTTTTGTTAGTTTTTTCTTCTACTATGTAATTTGATGTTAGTTGTATTCCACTATGGTAATATTTTGAAGTTTGGTTTTGGATATTAATGGTATTAAATTGAGTTATTTTACATTATTACCATGAATCATGTATTAGTCTATTATTATGGATTTTTTGGTTGGGTTTCTTCATTTATAAAAGGGAAAATCATACCCCACTTGTATTGAATTCCTTGGAATTTATTTGCTTCCTTTGGATCCTTGGGAATTTCTCTTAAGTCAAAGTATCAATTCCAACTCAAATCAATCCAATTAGGAGGGGTGAGATATTACACTGCACACCTGGTTTGAAACTCTTAGGGGATATGATATGGAAATTCACAAACTCCTTACAAACCATCATGAAGGATTTGAATAGATGATGACCATTAATGACCTAGGATAAACCTAATGTGTCTTATTTAGAAAATAATCATTCATTATTTAGACATCCTTTAAATTATTTTTAAAGATTATGTGGTTTACCACTATGATTATTATTTATCATAGTATGGTTTTTTGCTTTATTCAATGGCTGGAACAAGGAGGAAGTTTGTTAACACTGAATGTGATGGATACTTTAGTGATTATGAGAAACCAAATTGGGTTAGGAATAGAGATAAATATATTGTGATTATTCCTAATATACTTCCATGATATATGAATGAAAATTTCAACTTTTGTGAGATTCATAATAATTAAAATAAGAGTAGGATGGAATTTTATGAAAGTTTATGTGATAATGAACATAGAGGAATAAAGATTAAACTCACTATATTTTAATAATGTGGGAAGAAGAACCTAAAAATAGAGGGGAAAATATTTTCTATGCGGAAATAGAGGTAATAGAGCAATGAATTTTCAAGGAATTCTATGTCTTATATATAGGGAACATGGGCATTATTTGAGTCAATGAACTAAAATAAGGATAATCTCCAATGCCAAGGAATAACCTATATTATACCAAACCATTCAAGTAAAATGGTTTAAGTATTTATGAATTTGGATTCAATAATTATATTGTAGAAGTATTTTTACCAATGGTATATTTTTTATAAGAATCAAGAAAGATCTAAGATTGTGTTAATTTAGGAAGAATATACATAGCACCCACGGTTTAAGGTACTTACCCCTTTATTTATGTATTTTAAATATATATATTGATCAGGTTATGTTTTGGGAGGTTCATAAGAGTTTTGGAATGATTTAGAGACTTTTATTGAGGTGAACGATTTCAGAACGATTAATATAAACTATGAAACCAATCCGGGAAACTATGTGGCTTGTTGTAGGAGGGACAATAGCTTCACATAGTTGGGACATGTTTTGGCCAAACTATGCTGATGTATAGGGGAAGTTGTGCAATGTTGGATAGAGGAAAAACACATGGTTGGCACATATTTTGTCTTACTATGCAAGTCAATTGTCTGAGGGGTTGGCTTAAGGAAGTAGTATTACACAGTTGATGCACACTCTACCAAACTGCATGGCCTAATCAATTTGTAAGAACCCGGATCTTCGTTTTAGATATTTCTTCCCTTTTCTGGAGTTTTTGATAATTTTTGGAGTTTCTATAAATTTTTGAATTACACACCGCGTACTTTCTGAGTACATGCTGTGTACTCTTTTCCCGCTCGAAACTGTGTGTTGGCCATGTCCGAACCACACACACAGTGTGTAGGGATGACGTAGAGGCTGATTTTGGCGGAGTATGGAAAAACCCACTACACACTGTGTACTTTAAAAATACATTCCGTGTACTTTTTATTTCACTAAACGGATAGGGGTCACACCACATCATCATAAATGTCTTCTTCTAGGTCTGGTTCGACCGAGAGACGCCGTACGGCCGCGAAACTTCTTCGAATTCCCAAGCCTCCATCTGTTCTTCGATTCGAGCTCTTTTGATTGCATTGGAAGTGCAGCGGTGAGTTATCCCTTCTGCTTGAGACCTGTTTTCCAATTCTTCCTCTTTCTCAAGTTATCTAAGGTTGAACGTTTTGTCCATTTTCTCAGATCTACAACGTTTTTGGGAGAATCAATCATCATGGTTCAAGTATATCAATCTCCTAGGATCGAGGTAGGTGGTTTGTGCCTTACCGTTCAAAGTCTCTAAGTTTTATGTGCGAATTTCCACCGATACCCGTGAACGGAGTATTGCGTGTTACCCTTTTGCCTTCGTTGTTTTACTGCCTTTCTTGTATTCTTGTGTAGAGGTAAACAGACCATATTAGAGGATAATTTGTTGTTCTTGGATGTATTTTCCCTTTCTTTGTTCTGTTTACGACCTTTGGGTCTCATTTTTCCTCTGGCTGCTACACCTTTTTTCAAGCCTTGCGGTTATAGGTTGAAGTGAAACTCATGACATGCTTGTTTCCTTGTATACTATTTAGATAAGTAGATCTATAGGTGTACTTTGGTTATCCAAGTAGCTCTATAGGTGTACTTTGGACTTATAGCATTATTATGCACTGACTTTCACATGGCTGAGAGAACCTGGTTCTATAGACTATAAAGGATAGACTAAGTGAGCTTCCCAGAGAGTCTTAGATATTATAGAATACAGGGGATGGATTGAGTGAGCTCCCAGAGAGTCTTTTATTTTTTTACACTATAGGAGGGTATACCGAGTGAGCTTCCTCAGAGAGTCTTACCTTGTTTGATTCTCCTTAAGAACCTTCCTAGGCTAGAGGAGGAATTGACCGAGTGAGCTTCCTCAAAGAGTCTGTGGTATACCTGAGGCTATAGGAGGAATTGACCGAGATAGATTCCTCAGAGAGTCTCTAGACCTTAGGGCTAAGAGGGTTAGACCATGTGATCTTCCTCAAAGATTCCCTGACTACCCTATACTATAAGGGGAATTGACTGAGTGCGCTTCCCCAGAGAGTCTGATAAATTCGTATGACTAAGCCAAAGGGGTTAGGCTGAGTGCACTGCCCAGAAGGTTGTGGTAATTCTTGGATAGGACCAGAGAGGATGGCTGCGAGTACTTCCTAGAGGGTTTCCTGTTTGTTAGCTACTTGCTTCACTGCTGTTGTTGGTTGTAGTTTGATTGCTGTTGTATAATCCTACTTTACTGCTTACTGTTACTACCTATTGCTTGATGTTGCTGGTTATTGCTTATTGTACATTTACCTACCATATACTCACTGAATGTTAGGCACATATCTTTGGGTGAATGCCTACTGGGATTTAGTATCACACCCTATTTGGGTGATGATTTTGGGCCCAAACAGACTATGTTGTTGCAGGTATAGACAAGGGAAAGCACCCTTTGACTTCTGGTACTTGATTTCTTGGAGCAGGGGAGCATGGGACCATGCTTTGGCTTGCAATGATGAGGAGATGTTTTATTTTCTTTTGTATTTGTTTTGGTACTGTAGTGTTTTTTAGCATTGTAACTTGTTTGGTTGCTTTCCTAGTTATGTATCATGCATCATTTCATATATACATATGTGCTCAAGTTTGTTGATTTAGTATTCCGCTGTTTATATTGTTGGTTATTACTGCTTCCGCTATTGCATGTTTATTTGTCTTCCGCTATGTACTCTGCCAATGAGGGAATAGTTTCCCCACTATCACACCCAAGTCCCTCGCTGCTAGTCGGCAGCCTCTAGCATTTGGGGAAATTCGCTTGAGGCCATGTGACCAACTGGGTACGGGGCACCTCTGGGTGGCTTCCGGAACCGGTACGTTACAAAGTGGTATCAGAGGTGTTCTTTTCTCTTGCATTACTGTTTGGAGACTTTAGCCAGGGATAGGATGAATTCGTACTTGGTAATAATCTATGCCTGGTAGTAGCTAACCCGTGTACAGGAAAAATCCATACTACCTCATTTATTGCAGTTTTCTGGTTTTGAGATTTTACTATTGATATGATTTCACCTAGAGTGATTCACATGCCTTGTGCTGTTATTATTTTGATATTACAGTTCTATTTCTGTTGCAACCCGATGAGATGAGGGTATGCCATTTCATGCATCACATAGGCACTTGTAGAAATCACATTCCATGCATTCTTTCCAGGCCATCTAGGGTACATTAGTGATTGCATGCTGTTGTGATAGACTTTGTGTAGATTATGCATGTTGTTGTGATAGATTCTTGATATAATCTCTACTGCTTTCTTAGAGGATTTTTTATTGTAATTTGTTTAAATGAATGCCAAATTTTGATTCTTGAGGTGTTATGGGCCCTCTTGAATCATAAATTGGTGGATCATGATCCTGTTTTCTCTTGTACATGACTGTAGAGGATTCCAAGCTTTGATTCGCGGGGTGTATGGGCCCTCACAGATCGGAATTTGGCACCTCTTTGCCTTGTTTTCCATGTTTCTGGGCTTCTGTGCAGTTTCTAAGCTACTGCCCAGAAAAACCCAGAATACACGGCATGTACTTTCTGGATACATGCCGTGTAGTTTTCAGGCCGTGTCTTTGACCGTGTGAGCAGAAACACGGTGTTCTGAAAATAACTTCAGGAACACGCCGTGTACGGTAGGTACACACTGTGTAGTTTAGAACTGTGTACTCGGCCGTGTCACCAACAACACTGGTCGGGGAATCTCGAGTAGAACACTCCGTGTTGTAAAGGATCACGCCATATAGTTCTATCCAGGTACCCGACCATGTCACGAACAACACGGGTCGGCGTGACCTTATCTAAGACACGCCGTATTGCTTTCGGAACATGCCGTGTAGTCTTGCCCAGGTACCCGGCCGTGTCATGAACAACATGGGACAGTGTCACCTTCTCTTATACACGCTGTGTTTGTTCGGAACACGCCATGTAAGGGCCAACCATGTAGATGACCATGTAACTAACAACACGGGCCACCGAGACAATGTGTAGTACACGCCGTGTCCCTAGGGAACACACCGTGTAGTCTGAGGTTAGTTTGAACCATGTGGGTTAGCTGTGTAAGGAGACTCGGGTAGGGGTTTAGAGTTCAAGTACACGCCGTGTGTGGGA
Organism: Viscum album; assembly: GCA_963277665.1. NCBI lineage: Eukaryota > Viridiplantae > Streptophyta > Magnoliopsida > Santalales > Viscaceae > Viscum > Viscum album. The sequence goes on from OY728156.1 coordinate 1,133,517,007, forward strand.
AAAACACACCGTGTAGTTTGGGGTGTTACATGACCTGTCGGGCAGGGGTTTAGAGTTCAAGTACACGCCGTGTGTGGGAAAAACACACTGTGTAGTTTGGGGTGTTACACGACCTGTCGGGCAGGGGTACACGCCCATGTTAATGGCTTAAGTAGACACTCCGTGTAGATTTTATACACGTAGTGTAGTCGTGTTTTGTAAAAATTGATAGTTTCTTCCCCCTGTTCCCGTTTTGCAATCCTGTGTTTTCAGTCTTTGTTAATCCAGATCTAAGGTGTGCTTTTGATCTTTCAGAGCTATGCGTCCGAGACGTCCTACAGTTGTACATCAGTTTACAGATGGTGATCAGACATCGGATATGGACGATCATGGACCTTTTACAGATCCTACTGTTGTGCCAGCCTTTGCACCAGTAGTTATACCCGTCGCAGGAACCGATGCACAGTTCAGGGAGCACTTCCTACGGATGATGCAGACCTTTCAGGGAGTGCCGCCTCCTGCCCCGTCGGTGGCTGTGTTGACGCAGGTTTTCCAGTAACATCATCCTCCTAGTTTTTCAGTGGATGGAGGACCCCAGGCTACAGAGTCATGGATAGAGGACACACTGACCATCTTTGAGAACCTAGAGATCCCTCCAGAGAAAAGGGTAAAGCTGGATACTTATATGCTCTGTGACACTACCAATAGGTGGTGGGAGGTGATCTCACGGTCAGGGCATCAGCAGGATATGTCTTGGGATGAGTTTCGACGCACCTTCTATGACTAATTCTATCTGGAGACCCTAAGGGCCGATCGATCCTGGGAGTTTATGAGTCTACAGTAGGGTACTCTCTCTGTTATGGAGTACTTGTCTCAATTCACTAAGCTGTAGTGTTTCACACCGATCCAAGCAGGTGATGAGTTGTTCCTTGCTAGGAAGCTCGAGGATGAACTTAGGAAGGAGATCCGTTCCCAGGTGAATATATTCTAGTTGACTTCAATATCCTCCATTGTTAACCAAGTGCTGATCACTGAGCGCAATTTGAGGGATTCTAGAGCATTGAGCCAAGGTGGTTCGATATCCAGAGCTGGTGTTCCTCCTACGGACAATAGAAAGCGTCGCAGAGAGTCTTCTTGAGGAGATCGGGGTTCGCGGGATGCGTCCTCTGGCAGCCAGGTTGTATGCTACCAGTGCGGTAGGAGTGGGCATACTAGGCCTCAGTACCAGAAGGATCTGATGGAGTGCCGGTATTGCAGAAATACGGTCCATCTTCAGCGTTTCTGTCACATCTTCTCACCTTCAGCTGGTGGTAGGGGTTCCTCTATGACCCCGCATTTTGGAGATGCTTCACCAGTTTCCCACCAGTCTGGGAACTAGAGTTATTTTGTCCATTCAGGCTAAGGTGGAGGTCATGGCCGTGGTGGTCAGTCACCAGGTCATCAATGACAGCAGATTGGATCAGCTCAGAGCGGACAGCCAGGGGTGCAGGGCCGCGGTGCAAGCCAGTCTTTCGTCGTGGAGCTGACCTATAAGGAGCATAATCCCAGCCCTTCTATAGTTTGAGGTACGATCTTAGTAGCCTCAGTTTTATCTTTATCTATTTTCCATACTGGTGCTTCCTATATCTTTATCTTTGTTGCTGTCATGGAGAGCCTTGGGCTCTGTATCTTTTCGTCTGCTGACTTGTTGACTCTGGACACGCCTTTGGGAACGAGGACATCTAGCGTACGTTAGTGCAGAGAGTTCCCTCTTGAGGTTGTGGGGTGTCATTTCTTATGGGACCTCTATTTCTTAGAAATGACGGGCTATGACGTCATTCTCGGTATGGGCTGGTTGGTTCCTTTCCAGGCAGTCATTGATTACTATCGCTGCAGGGTGAGTTTCTTATCACCAGAGGGCGGATCTTTCCTTCATAAAGGCGAGTGGTATGTCTAGGTGGGTAGAGCTGGACCAGAGCATCATGGGCTATGGGAAGTTACAGCCCAGATTTCCAGTCTTTATCTGGATGACCAGGGGACTTCATAGTTAGAGTTTCCTCCAGTGGTGGATCGTTTCAGGGATGTCTTTCCAAAATATTTTTCAGGTTTACCTCGGGAGCTTTAGGTAGACTTCTCGATTGATCTCATTCCAGGAGCGGCACTGGTGTCCATTCCTCCTTATAGGATGGCTACACCTAAGTTGAAGAATCTCAAGAAGCAGTTGGAGGAGTTGCAGACAAAGGGTTTCATCTGACCCAATACTTCTCCTTGGGGTTCGCCTGTCATGTATGCGAATAAGGCAGATGGTACCCTTAGGCTTTGTGTGGATTATCGGAAGCTTAACCAGTTGACGGTAAAGAAATTATATCCCTTGACGAGGATCGATGACCTCTTTGATTAGCTTCGAGGATCCCAGGTGTTCTCAAATATCGAATTGAGGTCTGGTTATCATCAGTTGCGCGTTAGACCATCAGATATACCTATGAAAGCTTTCAGGAGAATGTATGTTCTTTATGAGTATACAGTCATGCCGTTCGGTCTTACGAACGCGCTTGTAGTCTTCATGGCACTGATGAACCGAGTGTTCCATCCGTACTTGGACTCCTTTGTCATGGTCTTCGTTGATGATATCTTGGTGTACTCTCACACTTGACACGACCATGCCACACATCTTGAGATCGTTCTGAGTACCCTGAGAGAGAATCAGATGTATGCTAAACTCTTGAAGTGCCACTTTTGGATGGATCCGATTCACTTCCTGGGTCATGTTATCTCGGAGACAGGAGTGTCAGTGGACCCAGAGAAAGTGAGAGCTGTAGTTTCCTGGGAGAAGCCAAAGAACGTCTTTGAGGTGCGGAGTTTCCTAGGGCTATCCGGATACTACAGATGATTCATTCAGGACTTCTCATGCCTAGAAGCACCGTTGATAGATCTGAAAAAAAGGGGGCTAAGTTTTTATGGTCAAATTCTTGTGAGTCCGCCTTTCAGGAGCTGAAAGGCAGGTTGACGTCAGCACCCATACCAGTCTTGACGGAGTCAGGAAAGGGCTATACTCTTTACTGTGATGCTTGAGGTATCAGGTTGGGAGCTGTGCTTATGCAGGGAGATAGAGTCGTTGCATACTGGTCTCGGTAGTTGAGGCCACACGAGAGGAACTACATGATGCATGATCTGGAGTTGGCAGCAGTTTTTCATGCCTTACACTATTGGAGACACTATTTTCTGGGAGAGCACTTTGTGGTTTTCACCAACCACAAGAGTCTTAAGTATATCTTTACTCAGCGTGATTTGAATCTGAGACAGTGCAGGTGGGTCGAGTATCTTCAGTCTTCCGACTTTGAGTTCACCTATACACCGGGAAAGGGCAACGCAGTGGCTGGTGCTTTGAGTAGGAGAACTCAGATTCAGGCGGTTCATGAGGCTAGTAGTGAGTGTAAGCTTATGGATTTGTTCTCAGAGATGCACTTAGAAGTTCACGACAGGCAGGGATAGACTATCCTATCTTCTGTGGTTATTACCTCTACACTTCTTGATCAAGTACGAATGAGGTAACTATCAGACTCAGAGGCCTTGGTAATGCGGGAGAGTGTGTCAGGAGGGGACCCTCTTCCTAGATGGACATTGGGTGAGGATGAGATCTTGCATTTTCAGGGATGCGTATGGGTTCTAGCAGACATACGTGAGGAGATAATGCGGGATTTTCATTCCTCAGTTTGGGCAGTTCATCCTGGCATCACCAAGATGTATCAGGATCTTTATCACCAGTACTGGTGGCCAGGTATGAATTGAGATGTTGCAAGTTTTGTCATGAGATGTTCTACTTGTCAGTAGGTGAAAGCATAGCATTAGCGACCAGTAGGGCTTTTACAACAGTTACCCATTCCGGAGTGGAAGTTGAACGATGTCACGATGGACTTCGTGATCGGGTTACCGAGGTCACCTCGGGGAAGTGCTGCTATTTGGGTCTTCGTCGACATGCTTACGAAGGTAGCACAATTATTTCCGATCAAGGAGACCTTCAGTGTTGATGATCTGGGACGACTGTACATCCGAGAGATTGTACGTCTACATGGATTTCCACACTCCATTGTTTCAGAGAGGGATGCGCGCTTTACCTCTCAGTTCTGGTAGGGACTTCAGAAGGATTTGGGCACACAAATACTTTTGATTAGAGCATACCATCCCCAAACTGATGGCCAATCCGAGTGCACGATCCAGGTGCTTGAGGATATGCTCCAAGCTTGCATTCTATACTTCGGCGGTTCTTGGGAGAAGCATATGCCTCTTTTGGAGTTCTCCTACAACAACAGTTTTCAGAAGACCATTCATATGGCACCATACGAGGCTTTGTATGGTAGGCCATGCCGATCACCCTTATGCTGGCTGGAGGCAGGAGAGGCAGCTTTGCTAGGACCTTGTCTTGTTCAGGAGACCTCAAAGCAGATAGAGTTGATTCAGAAGAGGATGGCTACAATTTAGTCTCAATAGAAGTCTTATAATGATCAGCAGAGATGACCTCTGGAGTTCTAGGTCAGAGATCAGGTTTTTCTGCGTCTCGCACCAAGGTTGGGACATAAGAGGATTCAGAGACAGGGTAAGATTTCACCATGGTACATCGGGCCGTTTGAGGTATTGGAGAGAGTTGGGCTCGTTGCCTATCAGTTGTAACTACCTCATAGGTACCAGGCTATGCACGATGTCTTCCATGTCTCTCAGCTCCGACGTTACTTTTCAGACCCATCTCATGTCTTTCAGCCTAAGGAGGTTGAGCTCGAAGCGGATGCGTCGTTGCGGAGCATCCCATCCGTATTGTCGATCACAACACGAAGGTTTCCCAAGGCCGATCTGTTCCTCTGGTACAAGTGCTATGGAAGCATGGGCGAGTACAGGATGAGACTTGGGAGAGGAAGGTCTAGGTTCGATCGCAGTGGCCAGAGCTGTTTGAGGTTTCTTCTTCTACACCCCTTTAGGGAAATTCGGGGACAAATTTCTTTAATGGGGGAAGTTTGTAAGAACCCGGATCTTCCTTTCAGGTATGTCTTCCCTTTTCTGGAGTTTTTGAGAATTTTTGGAGTTTTTTGGAAATTTTTGAAGTACACGCCATGTACTTTTTGAGTACACACCGTGTACTCTTTTCCTACTCGAAACCGTGTGCTGGCCGTGTCCATACCACACACACGGTGTGTAGGGGTGACGTGGGGGCTGATTTTGGTGAAGTACAGAAAAACCCACTACACGCCGTGTACTTTAAAAATACACTCCGTGTAATTTTTTTTTTCACTAAACAGACCGGGGTCGCGCCTCATCATCATAAACATCTTCTTCTAGGTCTGGTTCGACAGAGAGACACCGTACGACCACGAAACTTCTCTAGATTCCCGATCCTCCATCCGTTCTCTGATTAGAGCTCTGTTGATTGCATTGGAAGCGCAGTGGTGAGTTATCCCTTCTTCTTGAGCCTTGTTTTCCAATTCTTCCTCTTTCTCAAGTTATCTAAGGTTGAACATTTTGTGTGTTTTATCAGATCTACGGCGTTCTTGGGAGAATCAGTCGTCATGGTTCAAGTATATCGATCTCCTAGGATCGAGGTAGGTGGTTTGTACCTTACCATTCAAAGTATCCGAGTTTTATGTGAGAATTTCCACCGATACACATGAATGGGGTATTGCGTGTTACCCTTTTGCCTTCGTTGTTTTCTTGCCTTGCATGTATGCTTTTTAGAGGTAAATTGACCATGTTAGAGGATAATTTGTTGTTTTTGGAAGTATTTTCCCTTGCTTTGTTCTGTTTACGACCTTTGGTTCTCGTTTTCCTTTGGCTGCTACACCTGTTTTCATGCCTTGCGATTATAGGTTGAAGTGAAACTCATGACATGCTTGTTGCCTTGTAGACTGTTTAGCTAAGTAGATATATAGGTGTACTTTGGTTATCCAAGTATCTCTATAGGTTTACTTTTTCCTTATAGCATTATTATGCACTGACTGGCATGGGGCTGAGAGAACCTGGTGCTATAGACTATAAGGGATAGACTGAGTGAGCTTCCCAGAGAGTCTTAGATATTATAGACTACAGGGGATGGACCGAGTGAGATCCCATAGAGTCTTGGATTTTTATAGACTACAAGAGGGTAGATCGAGTGAGCTTCCTCAGAGAGTCTTAACTTGTTTGAATCTATTTAAGAACCTTCCCAATCTAGAGGAGGAATTGACCGAGTGAGCTTCCTCAGAGAGTCTATGGTATACCTGAGGCTATAGGAGGAATTGACTGAGATAGATTCCTCAGAGAGTCTCTAGACCTTGGGGCTAAGAGTGTTATACCATGTGATCTTCCTCAGAGAGTCCCTGACTACCCTAGACTATACGGGGAACTGACCAAGTGCGCTTCCCCATAGAGTCTAATAAATTCGTATGACCAAGCCAGAGGGGTTAGGCTGAGTGCACTGCCCAGAAGGTTGTGGTACTTCTTGGATAGGACCAGAGGATATGGCTGTGAGTACTTCCCAGAGGGTTTCCTATTTGTTAGATACTTACTTCACTGGTGTTGTTGGTTGTATTTTGATTACTGTTGTATCATCCTGCTTTACTGCTTACTGTTACTGCCTATTGCTTGCTGTTGCTAGTTACTACTTATTGTACATTTACCTTCCATATACTCACTGACTGTTAGGCACATATATTTGGGTGAATGCCTACTGGGATTTAGTCTCACACCCTATTTGGGTCCTGCTTTTGTTCCCAAACAGACTATGTTATTGCAGGTATAGACAAGGGCAAGCGCCCTTCGACTTCTGGTACTTTATTGCTTGGAGCAGGGGAGCATGGGACCAAACTTTGGCTTGCGATGCTGAGGAGCTGTTTTATTTTATTTTGTACTTGTTTTGGTAGTGTAGTGTTTTCTAGAATTGTGACTTGTTTGGATTCTATCCTAGTTATGTATCATGCATCATTTCATATATACATATGTGCTCTAGTTTGTTGATTTAGTCTTCCGCTGTATATATTGTTGGTTATTACTACTTCCGATATTGCATGTTTATTTTTATTCCACTATATACTCTTCCAATGAGGGCATAGTTTCTCCACTATCACACCCAAGGCCCTCACTGCTAGTTGGAAGCCTCTGGCATTTGGGGAAATGCGCTTGAGGACATGTGACCAACCGGGTACGGGGTGCCTCTGGCTGGCTTCCGGAACCGGGACGTTACACATGTGGAGTACAATTATAGATCCAAAATATTTGGATATAAATTATATTATGTCTCGATACCCCCTTTTTGGATAATCTTTTATAATCCAGATTTCCTTTTCCTCCCAAGGCTTGATAGGGAATTACATTTGATCTAGGAGAATTTTTTAGGCAATTCAAAGCTCGTTGGAGATCCAGATTCACTAGTTAGTCTCCACTATTATCCTTTCTTCTTAGATATCTTCTTTTCCACTCTCTTAAAACCTTAATTCTAATCCTCAGGGGATATATCCTTATTATTTTAAATATTCCTGATGATATTTTGACCAATCCTTACCATACCTATGGAAATAAATGTGGTTCATGATTCATTACTAAAAAACATGCCTTTAACAGTGATAAAATTGACCTTTATTAGTGCTAAGAAGTACTGAATATCAGAGTGAAATTAAAAGACCTGAGATTTTTTTAGTGCTAGAAAATCATTGATAAAGGGGTCCTTTATCAGTGATTTTAGAATCACTGAAAAAAGATCCCATTTATCTGTTTTTTTATTTTAGCACTAATAAAGGGATCCTTTATCAGTGCCTTTAATAACACTGATAAAGGGGCATACTATAGTGTGTTATAACAACACAAGACAATACTAGAAATAGGTAATACTGCAATGTGTTGTAACAAAGTACTATGTCACAAAAAAACACTAGAAATTAGAAAAATTAGATAAAAATATAGAATTTAAATGAAATAAAATTTACATCCCAAATACAAGAAAAAATAGTATTATAGAGAAAAACAACACACCTTTATAAAAAAATCCACCCCTTATTGAGAAAAAATAACTCGTATTTATAAGAATACAATTATAATATTAGTAATAATATAAATAAATAAATTTAATAGAAATTGTTAATTTTAAACTAATCTCTGAGTCATATCATGAACATTGTGCATCATATTGAGTAGTGGTTGATTTTTTCATATCACACCATTTATTATTTTCCTTCAAAAATTATCTCTTTATAAATTAACAAAATAAATATAATAAAATAATAATAAATAAATTTATTACTTAATAGAAAATATAATGATTAGAAAATATACTAGGATCATTTTCTAGGTTCTGGTGATACGAGGCACGTTTTAAACTAAAATGGCACATATATAATGAGAAGACACACTTGGAGTCATACCGGTCACACCATGAGTTAGATTGAGGTGATGATGATTCCTACGTACCCAAAATTACTTATGGATCATTTTCCTAATGTATGAAAATAATTATAATGTTTTTTCTAGTTTTTGAGTACATCACTTTTGTTTTTTATTAAAATGTCATTTTAAACCATAAACACACACTTTGAGTTATATAGGTCACATCATGTATTGGTTTGACTTGAGAATAATTCCTACACATAAAAAATGAATTTTGAATCATTTTAAAAAATTATCATGAAAATATAAGTTCATTTTCTCATAATTTAGTGAGTGACACTTTTTGAACTTAAAATTCAGTTTTAAACTGATAAGAGACACTTTGAGTCATGTCAGGTATATCATGTATTAGATTGAGGTAAAAATTATTTACACAGATAAAAAATCACTTATTGATAATTATATTAATGTATTAAAATAATATGAATGTGTTTCCTCAGTTTTGAGTATGTTAGGTGTCTTTTTACTAAAATTAATGGTAATTTAAAATAAAAAGATGCACTTGGATTCCTACTAGTCACACCATGAGTCCGATTAAGGTGAGGATGGTTTCTACATATCCCAAATGACTTATGGATAGTTTTCATAAAGTATCCAAAATAATCTGAACATATTTTCTATATTTTGAGTGTGTCACTTTTATTTTTAACTAAAATGTCATTTTAAAGTGGAAACATGAGATTTGACTCATACCGATCACATCGTGTATTGGTTTGATGTGAAACCAATTCCTACATGTAAAAAATGACTAATGAATCATTTTTATAATTATAAAGACAATCCAAGTGTGTTTTCTTAGTTTTCAGTTAGTGACACGTTTGGAACTTAAATTTAAATTTTAAACTGATAAGGGACACTTTGTGTTATACTGGTCACATCATGTATCAGATTGAGGTGAGTCTGATTCTTACATGTAAAAAATTACTTATGGATTATTTTCCTAATGTATCATATCATTCTTAATGTTTTTCTTTATTTTGAGTATGTCAGTTGTGCTTTTGAAAAAAATTAATGTCAATTTTGAATAAAAAGACACTCTTGGAGTGATAATAGTTAGACCATGTGTCATATTAAGTTGAGGATGATTGATACATGTCCCAAATGACTTATGTATTATCTTCCTAAAGTATCAAAACAATGTAAATGTTTTACTTAATTTTGAGTATGTCACTTGTGTTTTTTACCAAAATATCATTTAAACTAGAATCATGCACTTTGACTCATACCGGTCAGATAATGTATGAGTTTAATATGAGAATGATTCCTTAAAAACGACTTATGAATCTTTTTCCTAAATTATCAATATAATATGAGTGATTTTTTTTGGATTTCAATGAGTGACACTTTTTGAACTAAAATGTCAATTTTATACTGATAACTAACACTTTGAGTCATATCGGGAACACCATGCATAAAATTGAGGTGAAGATGATTCCTAAATGTCACAAATTATTTATATATTTTTTTACTAAAGTATGAAAACAATATTAATTCATTTTCTTAGTTTTTAATATGTGATATGTGTTTTTAACTAAAATTTAATCTATAAACTAAAAACATATAGTTTGAGTCATTTTTTGTAACACTGTGCATCAGATTAAGGTGTGATTGATTGAGTATGTGATGTGTGTTTATTTAAATATCCTTCACTAATAAAAAATATAGAAATGTTCCATTTTGATGAAGAAGAAACCCCATGATTCTTGAAATGCCTCATCTAAAAGAAAAATGTTCTCTATTTTTTGGTGTGTTGAAAATGTTTGAAGAAAAAATATAACTCCCCAAAATATCTATTTTAAATTTTTTTATATAATTTTTTTAAATAAATGATCTAGTTTGTTAAATCCTAATGAAATTGGTAGGGAATTAATTTGGGGAAAGCTTACTGAGTTTTATTACTCACCCCTACTTGGGAACTTTGGTTCTTTTGTAGATATTGTTTATCAGGACATAGGAAATGGTAAAGTATCATAATTTTTTAGTAGAGTTTTGTGATACTTGGTATATTTTTTGGTATTTTATAATGTAGAAAGTTTGGAATATGGAGTTATGTCTAGGGATCATTGGGGGTTTTTAGTTTTTTTCTTCCATTGTGTACTTTGATGTTAACTATCTTTCACTGTGGTAATCTATTGTAGTTTGGTTTGGATATTAATGGTATTACTTTGAGTTTTTTTACATTGTGATGATTCATCATGTAGTATTCATTTGTTATGGAATGTTTGGATGGGTTTTTTTTATTTCTCAAATGGAAAATCACCCCCACTTGTATTAAATACCTTATCATTTATTTCTAGTATTTGGGAAGGTATAAAGGAGTAGTATTTTCAAGACTTGAAATATATAGCATTAAAATATAAAGATAACCATTTTATGCTGAAATTGAAGTTACCAAGGAGTTGGGTACATCAGGGTTTTGGAGACACTTATAAGAATTGGAATCTCATTATCATGGGTTTATCCAATGAGACGAGCATGGGATGCATTATATAAATTATTTCCCACTAAGAGTTTATATTTCATTTTGATAAGTGATATGATTTGGTACAAAAGTTTTTTATTTATAAATATTTCTAAATTAACTTTCAAAAGTGAGATTTTAAAAAGGAATGAAATGGTTATTTTGAAAATAGTTTTATTTTCAAAATATGGGAGAATTTTAAAAAATGGACGAACTTGGAAATATTTTTAATTTTGGAAATAAATTTTGTGATATATGATGTGGTAAAATTTGAAATTTTCAAGCCTATAATTTATAGAGTGTGAAACTTATGGAATTTGTTGTTTGTATAGAAAATGGAACCTGGTAGGTGTCATAGAAACCAACTGGAGGAGGATGATGAGAATGTGGTTTCACTTGAGCCACAACTGAACCAATAGCTAGTATAGAGTATAGTTAATACTTTTCAAGATGTGGGAATAGGGAAAAAATTGGATGACCCAAGACAAGAAGATCATTCCATTCAGTTCTAGTAGTAGAATACACACATCTTTGAGGGTGATTCGAAACCAGAGAAAGAAGAGAAACCAAAGAAAGAAGATGTGCAGATGAATAAGATGAATGGAATCTTCGATTTCCTTAGCACGCCAGAAAAGTTGAAATTCAATCTGGAGATGTATATTCTATAGGATCTTGTATTCCAATGGTGATATTTACCAGTTTAGGATAAATTATAACAAGGCCTTGTATGGGAGGATTTTGAATAATTGTTCAACAAAAAATTCTATCATCATACAATCAGGATTTTAAGAATGAAAATTTTCTTCATCTTGAAATAGGAGAGCTGTAACGCCCCGAACCTAGTTACCCAGAGTCGGTGCATTATTTTAATACATTGACATGATTACAAGGAATCAAGTCCTGAAGGACCGATCAGTTTAATAGTCTTGGAAAATATATTACATACATGAATGTTACATTACACTTTATAACATACAAAACAACATAAATAATCCTTTACGAACACAATTATTCCCTTAGATTAACCCTAAATATCATTCAAAATACACTTCTTGGGATCCTGGAAAAAATAAAACATAGAAAGGGGTGAGCTCAAATGCTCAGTAAGGGTAGGCATTAAAGAGGAAACATTCATAAATAAGAATAAACATTTAAGGCAATGTATAAAACTAAAACAAAATCCTTTTCAACATAAACTTCCTCATAATATGGAAAATATAAATCAAAATAATTCCATTTACTTACTCACATGGATACTCTAATAGTTGAATAATCACATGCAATATCAATAACCACTTTCATATTGATGGAATCCATAATGCCAGACTATCATAACCATATAGTCAAGGCCTTATGCCAAGAATACAAATAAGATTTTGTCAAGGCCTTGTTACAAGACACTAGTTTGTCTCATGGGACCTACCGATTCATCGAGGAGATATAGCGGGCTCCAACTGTCACTTATTAAGTCCAATTCATTCCTCATGTGAAAAGGATTAAACATAACATAAACATTCATATTAAAACTGGCATACGAAATTTCAATACTTTACCCATAAACCATGAATGGTATAAAAATAACACATCTATAGTAAAAAATATCACAAAACCTTCAATATAATATGGAATATTTCTATCATAATAAATAAACCTCAATCAAAAATAATATCCAGTAAAGGATACTAACATAGTTGAAAATAATGAGTAAAACTTTTTGAGAGAAATTTCCATTTTGTAAAATCATTTAAAAGTCAAAAATTTATAAAGGAAGTAATTTAATATAGATTTTTTAATCAAAGTGTCCCATACCACTTTGAAAATTTTCAAAAGAATTATCATTTCAAAACATTCATGTCCATATAAATAAATCCTTAAAATAATTTTGAAAACATGGGCATTAATTAAAAAGATTTAGAATGATAAATATTTAAAACATTTAATTTTCTGATCTTGCTAAAGCGTACCTTTAAAAAATCCTTAAAATATTCATTTTGAAATCATTTTTATGAAAAATGGTCATGGATGATAAAAATGTCCCAGTAAATACTTACACATAAACAATCTAAAAAAATAATGAGATTGAGGAATTAACCCTTACCAATTTGGTAACTTACGAAACATACACCCCATGAAAGAGGTATCATACAATGAATATGTAAATACAAATAAATTAATTTTTATTCCAAAAATAATACAATTATGGTCAGTACATACACCACACAAAAGGTAATAGTGGAAATATGGCATGAATCTCACGGGAATAAGGAGTGAGATGAAAACCCCTTACCTTGAACATTCCTTTAGTTGAGGGTACATTAAACCTCCTGTATGAAGATCGTAGTATGTTATTAAATTATAACAGAACCATATTAATATTTATGATATCATACATGATTTATTTATGACATTATACTACCTATTTAATAATAATATCCATGTTAAATTAACATTTCGGGTAATAATCGCTTTCTTTATCGTACGTGTTTTAACTTGTTACTATTGATTGTATCAAATAGATAAATATTTAAATACTTACAGAGTATAAAACATGATATATATATCATATATATTTAGAATATAAATATGTATAATATACATATATATGAAATAAAAAACACTGTTTATGGAGACGGTAGTCCTTACGAACGCATAAACGATGTTTCCGTTTTCATATCGTATTGAACGGAACTAAGTGAATAAGATATATGTAAGTACATATATATATATATATATCCAGTATAATTATTATGTCATATATTACATACTTATTAGTAATATATATTTTTATAATCATCGATGAATGGTGAAGGTGGAAATGAATCTCATCGCGTCGTGGAGACGGTAATCCGTACGTACGCATGAGCGACAATATCATTTCCTTAAAGGTGTGGAATTGGATGGTATATTAATTTTACAGAGACATTAGAATGTTGTTTTCATTATTTTTATACATATTACTCATCATTATATCCATCCAAATAACATAGTGTTGAATAACAAATTACACCACGACGTGGAGACGGTAAGCCGTGCGCACACACACATGGTGACATTATCATTCATAAGATGGATAGAATAATGAATATTGTTGTTCCATATTTATAATAACATCAAAGTATATATAAGATACTGGATTTATTATTTTATAATGGATACAACAAAGAAAGAGTAAGTGGAAGAATAAGAGAACTTGAAAGAGGGTGGTGAAATCATTACCTCTTCTTCGGGTTCTTCCTTTTGATTTGATCAAAAGGGATACTTAAGTTAGATTTCTGACAAAAGGAGGGACTCTAGGATTAATTGAGGGAATTTGAGAGGATATTTGGGTAGTTTTTGGCCGAGAAAAATGGCTTAGAATGTGTGAAATAGAGTGAAGGGTGAGTGCCCTTATATAAGAGGGATGGGGGAACCTTAGAAAAAACTTAAAATATTATATTATAATAAATTCATATTCGGTTTATAGTGGATCCAAAGTAACTTATTTCTAGGATAGGGTGGGGATGGATCGAAATCCTCTCAACCAATTGGTTTTAGACAAGTTTATGTTACCATTTTAACCTTATCATTCAGATTTAACTCTAAGTTCAATAATTTAACTTTTACCGTGTCTTCTTGTATTCTTAAACTATATGGTTAATAAACTTACTATAAACTTCCAATCGAACCCCAACTGGTTCATTAATGTCATATATATTATTATATAAGTATTTTGGACGAACCTTATATTTTTAGTACCATTAAATCAATTAATAATATAATATTTGATTTTAAAAACTATTTTATGTCAATTTTGACACTCTTTGGTATTTGTTTTTTGATAAAATAATAACATCACGATTACTTAAAAAAAATACATTGAATCAATCCTAACATGTCATATTAAGCTATAAAATTCTTGGATGTCATAAAATATTTTAAATTATATTTATTTTAATATTTATAATTCTATTTATTTGATTCTTTCATTAAAAAGGTAATTACTGCATCATCATTGTGTCATTAATAAACTTAATTATTTAATATATAAAAGTTATAAATAAAATACCATTATGTAGAATTTTTTTTTATATTTCTAATGAATATTTATAATAGAATTTATCTTATGTATAACTCTATATTAAAAATGTTTTAGTTATTAAACATTTATTTTAACTCTTTTAACACTTCTTTGAATTAAATAATAATAAATGTCCTAATCTAATCCAAGTGGACCTAAAGGGTCATATTTTATTACTAATATTTTTTTGGGTCAAATTAAACTTATCCAATAGAATTATAACATGTTTTAGGGTAATAATAATATCATTTCAACCCAGAATTACCCTATATACTTTTAACCGTGGTAAATAAAAGTAAAAAGTTACTATTGACCAAAATTTATTTTTATCTTATTGAATCAAATTTTACTCCTTGATATTAACCATGTCTCTCGTATTTTTGAAATTCAACTCACATAAGAGGAAAAATTATGTTTTATGTAAATTTTCAAATGCTCCAAGGAGGTGGGTAAAAGACAGTAAAAAGTTCGATAAAATTTTTATATATCTAAAATTATTTTAAACTAACTCCAATGAATTAAATTGAACTTATATAGGTATTATGTATATATTTTTAACTAAAATAAATTTAAATAAAATAAATAATTATTTAAATAAAAAAGTCGGTTTTAACCAATAACTCAGTGTTTTCACTATTCATCGAAAATTGAAGTTTCTCAGAAAAATACCAAAACTTCAGGCTAAGATAAATTTGATAGTCAGAATTCAAAAATGATGTCTATTTTACCAAATTCAAAACATATATGTTGCATTAATTAATTTAAAATTAATTCCTGTTATCAAAACCAAAAGGCGTATTTTTAAGAAACAATATCTATCAAAAGATCGACACTTGTTTATGTCCAATATCAAAGTGAAATTACATAAAATGACTAGCATTGAATTAAGTGGTAAAAATATAATCTATTTTTACTTCCAAAACATTAAAATGTACAATTTATCACTATAAATTATTTTGATTAAAAAATTTGTTTTCAGTTAAAATATAGTATTTTTCACTATTCACCAAAACATGAAAGTTATCAGAAAAACACCAAAAATTTATTGAAACTAAATTATTATGTAATGATTCCAAAAAAGAAGTTTATTTTGTCAAATTGAATATATAAAAGTTTCAAATATTGGATTTAAATAGGGTTCAACATTAAAAGGTGGTAAAAGTGCATTTTTTGAAAAATACTTCTTTTATCTGAAAAAAATGAATTAGTTCTTAAGTTATGTCTAAGAAACTCATAATATGGATTATAAAATTATAAGGATTATATAATGTTAAAAATTCTGTTAATACTATTCATAACTGCTTTTGAACGGCTAGTTTGGTAAGTTATGGTGTGCTTGAACTCGGTGTTGCGTGTTGTGAAAGTTATTGAATTACATACAAGAAATAACATTCTATGAAATATTGGGGTGTTACATTATTACCTCTTTTAATAAATTTCTTCCTCGCAATTTGAAATTGTTCTTCGAAAATAAAAGGTTGAAAATAGAAAATACCTTTGTGGGAAAACCCACATCGGAAATTGGGTTAATACAATTTAGTCTTAATAAGAGGAAAAGGGAAATAAAAAAGTCACCACCAAATTAGTGTTTCAGATAGGAGAACATTGGTAGAAATTATAGACACAAAATTATAGTAAAAATGTAAATATTTATAGGGACTGATTGAGGTCATCAATCACAATCAAGTGTAAAATTGAGGGCCTCAAAACCATCAATCTATGATGACTTAAAATATGACCGGTTCAACAAAACATAAGGTATTTGGATAACACATTTTTGGTTTTATGATTTTTCCCTACAGTTTAAGGATTAATTCCTTCATAGGATGAAAAAAAGTATACATGGAAGGTAGAGTTACATCCTTTAACTAATTTCTATAAAAAACTCATCTTTCACTCTATAAGATAATAGAAATTAAAAATATTCTATTTATCCTAATCGTATAGGGTTCCAAAAATAATGAATTTATAATTCACATATCAGAACCATAAAAAAACTACATTATTCAATCTAGGACATCACGTGGGTCAGTGATAGGTGATACAACCTTTCCTCCCTTCAGTTACGGGTTCAAGTCTCACGGCCCTGCCGGATGTGACGCATTGCCGCCCAACCTCCGGGTTTTCCTTTTTATGGAAATCCAAAAATAACCTTAAAAATAGTATCCAATTTCAAACTTAATCCATTTCAACCTTTAGAATTATCCAAAATACTTATATGAAAACTCTCAATCCAAAGTTTATAAGGAAATTAAACTTAATGAGGATCCTTTTCTCCAGGTAATAGCATGTGAACACTTTCGTTGTGTATTTTTTTACAACACGACAACATCTTGAATTACCAAAATCAACCATATATTATTCCGAAATCACTACCTCATTATCAGGACCATATTAAGGATTACCTATCCTTCAACCATTTATTATCCAAAAAGTGTAGCTTACTATAAAGTCACTTTTCTTAGAACCATATAATCTCAAATCCTCAATAAAATAGTACTGTAGTACAATCCTTATTTATCTCCATAATTTATGTAACCAGTATACTGTTGATACAACACTCAAATGAAATAATTCTATAATAACAACATAAGAACACTAGTCATTCTTCTTCATCAGAGGTAGTATCATAACTTGATTATTATCCAATAACATCATTTGCGGTATACTCTTATGAATGGGATATTGATTCGCATAGTGTCTCAACGCCTTGAAGATGAAGAATTTTACATTTGAAAACATTTTCTTACCCTTTCAATCACGTACATGGTTTCCTTTTTCTCCACACTTATAACGAACTCCCATTCCCTTCAAGCATTTACCAAGGTGATTCATTCCACATTTATCACATATTGGAAAATTCTTCTTTCCCTTATTCCCTTTATCCATCTTTATTTCTACCATCCTTTTCTTCTCTTACTTCCTATCAAAGCCATAGGATTCAAATAATTATTTACTGATCTTATGATATTATTTATTCATCTGATGATAATACATGGGAGACTATTTCCTTTCTAAATGTTGTCTTAATACTATGAATGATATGACCCTTTTTACTCTTTGGATCATATGTATTGCTGGAGTTCTCATTCCTTCTACTGGGACCCATTTATAAACAATGGGATACACTAGGTCATTTTATGAATCCCAATTCATAATTCCAAACATGTAAAATACCTGACATAAATTGAATAGTTTATGGATATAATCCATAATCACAAAAATGTTTTCTTTGAGGAGCTATATACTCATAAACCATTCATAGTGGTTTGTAAAGAAAATGAGAATTATTCGAAGCATATCCCTGGGAGTTTCGTAACCAAGAGTGCAACAAGGCATGTTGTCGTGCACCGGTTCCCATTCAATTCTAGATCAAAGCGGTGTTTTTGGGTTTTACCCCTAGGTACATCTGTGCCATAGCCACCTCTACCTGCTTGTATCCAGACATGGATGTATTTTCTTAGAAAAAACAAAAAATCTTTACATTACCAAAATTCTAGGAAGTCCTTCTATACTAATCCTCAAAGTCTCTCTTAGGTTTATGTGCTCTAATCAGATTTTATATAAATCTAGTTTCCAAGGTTATTGCTAAACTTCCTCTTATACAAACTGTAACGCCCCGAACCCAATTACCCAGAGTCGGTGCATTATTTTAATACATTGGCATGATTTCAAGGAATCAAGTCCCGAAGGACCGAACAATTTAAAAGTATTTGAAAATAGATTACATACATTAATGTTACATTACAATTTATAACATACAAAATGACATAAATAATCCTTTATGAACACAATTATTCCCTTGGCTTAACCCTGCGTATCATTCACAATACACTTCTTGGGATCCTGGGAAAAATAAAACATAGAAAGGGGTGAGCTCAAACACTCAGTAAGGGTAAGCAATATAGAGGAATCATTCATAAATAAGCATAAAAATTTAAGGCAATGTATAAAACTAAAACAGAAGCCTTTTCAACATAATCTTCATCATAATATGGAAAATATAAATCAAAATAATTCCATTTACTTACTCACATGGATACACTACAAGTTGAATAATCACATGCAATATCAACAGCCACTTTCATATTGATGGAATGCATAATGGCAGACTATCATAACCACATAGTCAAGGCCTTGTGCCAAGAATAAAAATAATATTTTGTCAAGGCCTAGTACCAAGACACTAGTTTGTCTCATGAGACCTACCGATGCATTGGGGAGCTATAGCGGGCTCAACCCATCACTTACTAAGTCCAATGCATTCCTCATATGAAAAGGTTTAAACATAACATAAACATTTATATTAGAACTGACATATGAATATCAATACTTTACCCATAAACCATGAAAGGTATAAAAATAACACATCCATAGTCAAAAATATCACAAAACTTTCAATACAATATGGAAGATTTGTATCATAATAAATCAACCTCAATAAAAAATAATATCCAGTAAAGGATTCAATCATAGTTGAAAATGATGAGTAAAACTTTTTGAGAGAAATGTCCTTTTTGTAAAATCATTTAAAAGTAACAAATTTATAAAGGAAGTAATTTAAAATAGATTTTTGAATCAAAGTGTCCCATACCACTTTGAAACTTTTGAAAATAATTATCATTTCAAAACATTCATGTCCATATAAATAAATCCTTAAAATAATTTTGAAAACATTGACATTAATTAAAAATATTTAGAAAGATAAATATTTAAAACATATAAAATTCTGATCTTGATAAAGAGTACCTATCAAAAATCCTTAAAATATTCATTTTGAAATCATTTTTATGAAAAATTCACATGGATGATAAAAATTTCCCAGTAAATACTTACACATAAACAATCTCAGAAAATAATGAGATTGAGGAATTAACCCTTACCAATTTGGTAACTTACGAAACATACACCCCATGAAAGATGTATCATACAATGAATATGTAAATAACCATAAATTAAAGTGTATTACACAGAGACTAAAATTATGGGTAGTACATGCACCACACAAAAGGTAATAGTGGAAATATGGCCTGAATCTCACGGGAATAAGGAGTGAGATGAAAACCCCTTACCTTGAACATTCCTTTAGTCGAGGGTACGTTTAACCTCTTGTATGAAGATTTTAGTATGTTATTAAATTATACCAGAACCATATTAATATTTATGATACCATACATGATTCTTTTATGACTTTATACTACCCATTTAATAATAATATCCATGTTAAATCAACATTTTGGGAAATAATCACTTTCTTTATTGTACATGTTTTAACTTGTTACTCTTGATTGTATCACATAGATCAATATTTAAATACTTCCAGAATATAAAACCTGATATATATATATATAATATATTTATAATATAAATATGTATAATATACATATATATGAAATGAAAAACACTGTTTATGGAGATGGTAGTTCGTACGTACGCATAAACGATGTTTCCATTTTCATATGGTATTGAACGGAACTAAGTGAATAAGATATATGTAAGTACACACACACACACACAAAAACACACACACACACACACACATATATATATCTAGTATCATTATTATGTCATATATTACATACTTAATAGTAATATATATTTTTATAATCGTCGATGAATGGTGAAGGTGGAAATGAATCTCATCACGTTGTGGAGACGGTAATCCCTACGTACGCACAAGCGATAATATCATTTCCTTAAAGGTGTGGAATTGGATGGTATATTAATTTTACAGAGAAATTAAAATTTTATTTTAACTATTTTTATACATATTACTTATCATTATATCCATCCAAATAACATAGTGTTGAATAATAAATTACACCATGACGAGGAGACGGTAAGTCGTACGTACGCACGCATGGTGACATTATCATTCCTAAGATGGATAGAAGAATGAATATAGTTGTTACATATTTATAATAGCATCACAGTATATATATGATACTAGATTTATAATTTTATAATGGAAAAAACAAAGAAAGAGTAAGTGGAAGACTAAGAGAACACGAAAGAGGGTTGTGAAATCATTACCTCTTCTTCGGGTTCTTCCTTTTGATTTGATCAAAATGGATCCTTAAGATGGATTTCTGACCAGAGGAGGGCCTCTAGGATTAAGTGAGGGAAGTTTAGAGGATATTTGGGTAGGGTTTGGCTGAGCCAAATGGCTTAGAATGTGTGAAATAGAGTGAAGGGGGAGTGCCCTTTTATAAGAGGGGTGAGGGGCACTTTAGGAAAACCTTAAAATATTATTTTATAATAAATTCATATCCTGTTTATAATGGCTCCAATGTGACTTATTTCTAGGATAGGGTGGGGATGGGTCGAAATACTCTCACCCAATAGGTTTTAGACAAGTTTATGTTACCATTTTAACCTTATCATTTAGATTTAACTCTAAGTTAAATAATTTAACTTTTACCGTGTCTTATTGTATTCTTACACTACATTTTTAATAAACTCACTATAAACTTCAATAGAACCCCAATTGTTTCATTAATGTCTTATATATTATTATATAAGTATTTTTCTGAACCTTATATTTTTAGGACCATTATATCGATTAATAATATAATATTTGATTTTAAAAACTATTTTATGTCAATTTTAACACTCTTTGGTATTTGTTTTTTGATAAAATAATAACAACATGATTACTTCAAAAAAAAAAATACATTTAATCAATCCTAACATGTTATATTAACCTAGAAAATTCGTGTATGTCATAAAATATTTTAAATTATATTTATTTTAATATTTATAATTCCATTTATTTTATTCTGTCATTAATAAGGTAATTACTGTATAATCATTCTGTCATTAATAAATTTAATTATTTAATATCTAAAAATTATAAATAAAATACCATTATGTAGAAAATACTTTTTTATTTCTAATGAATATTTACAATCGAATTTATCTTATTTATAACCCTATATTGAAAATGTTTTAGTTATTAAGCTTTGATTTTAACTCTTTTAACTCTTCTTTGAATTAAATAATAATAAATGTCCAAATCTAATCCAAGAGGACCTAAAGGGTCATATTTTATTCCTAAGGTTGTTTTTCATCGAATTACACTTATCCAATAGAATTAGGAAATGTGTTAGGATAATAATAATATCATTTTTACCCTTAATTACCCTATTTACTTTTAACCGTGGTAAATAAAAGTAAAAAGTTACTATTCACCAAAAAATATTTTTATCTTATTGAACCACATTTTACTCTTTGATATTAACTGTGTCTTTCTGATTTTTGAAATTCAACTCACAGAAGCAGTAAAATTAAGGTTTATGTAAATTTGCAAATGCTCCTAGGAGGTGGGTAAAAGACGGTAAAAAGTTCGATAAAATTTTTATATATCTAAAATTATTTTAAACTGACTCCAATGAATTAAATTCAACTTATATAGGTATTATGTAACTTTTTTGACCTAAAATAAATTTAAATAAAATACATAATTATTTAAATAAAAAGTTGGTTTTAACCAATAACTCAGTGTTTTCACTATTCATCAAAAGTTGAAGTTTCTCAGAAAAATACCAAAACATCAGCCTAAGCTATATTTGATAGTCTGAATTCAAAAAATATGTATATTTTACCAAATTAAAAACATATATGTTGCATTAATTAATTTAAAATTAATTCCCGTTGTCAAAACCATATCTATCAAAAGATCGACACTTGTTTATGTCCAATCTCAAAGTGAAATTGCTTACAATGACCAGCATTGGATTAAGTGGTAAAAATATAATCTATTTTTACTTCCAAACCATTAAAATGTACAATTTAACACTATAAATTATTTTGATTAAAAAAGTTGTTTTCAGTTAAAATATAGTATTTTTCACTATTCACCCAAATATGAAAGTTTTCAGAAAAACACCAAAAATTTATTGAAACTAAATTCTTATGTCCTGATTCTAAAAAATAAGTTTATTTTGTCAAACTGAATATATAAAAGTTTCAAATATTGGATTTAAAGAGGGTTCAACATTAAAAGGCGGTAAAAGTGCATTTTTTGAAAAATACTTCTTTTATCTGAAAAAATGAATTAGTTCTTACATTATGTCTAAGAAACTCATAATATGTATTCTAAAATTATAAGGATTATATATAGTTCAAAATTTAGTTAATACTATTCATAACCGCTTTTGAAAAGCTAGTTTGGTAAGTTATAGTGCGCTTGAACTCAGTGTTGCGTGTTGTGCAAGTTATTGAATTACTTTGAAGAAATAACGTTCTAGGAAATATTGGGGTGTTACATTATTCCCTCCTTTAATAAATTGTGTCTCTCAATTTGAAATTGTTCTTCGAAAATAAAAGGTTGAAAATAGAAAATACCTTTGTGGGAAAACCCACATCGGAAATTGGGTTAATAAAATTTAGTCTCAATAAGAGGAAAATGGGAATGAAAACGTCACCACAAAATTAGTGTTTTGGATAGGAGAACATTGGTGGAAATTATAGAGACATAATTAGAGGAAAAATGTAAATATTTATAGGGACTGATTGAGGTCATCAATCATAATCAAGTGTAAAATTGAGGACCTTAAAGCCATCAATCTATGATGACTTAAAATATCACCGGTTCAACAAAACATAAGGTATTAGGATAACACATTTTTGGTTTTAAGATCCCTTCCCTAATATTTAAGGATTAATTCCTTCATAGGATGAAAAAAGTATACTTGGAAAGTAGAGTTACATCCTTTAACTAATTTCTACCACAAACTAATCTTTCCCTCTAAAAGATAATAGAACTTAAAAAAATTCTATCTATCATAATTTTATAGGGTTCCAAAAATAATGAATTTATAATTCACATATCAGACCCTTAAAAAGACTACATTATTCAGTCCCGGACATCACGTGGGTCAGTGATAGGTGATACAACCTTGCCCCCCTTCAGTTGCGGGTTCAAGTCTCGCGACCTTGCCGGACGTGATGGGTTACCGCCCGACCTCCGGGTTGTCCTTTTTATGGAAATATAAAAATAACCTTAACAATAGTATCCAATTTCAAACTTAATCCATTTAAACATTTAGAATTATCCAAAATACTTATATCTAAACTCTAAGTCCAAAGTTTATAAGGAAGTTAAACATAATGAGGATCCTTTTTACCAGGTAATAACATGTGAACGCCTTCATTGTGTATTATTTTACAACACGATAACATCCTGAATTACCAAAATCAACCATCTCTTATTCCAAAATCACTACCTCATTATCAGGACCATATTAAGTATTACCTTTCCTTCAACCATTTATTTTCCAAAAAGTGTAGCTGACTATTAAGTCACATTTCTTAGAACTATATAATCTCAAATCCTCAATAAAATAGTACTGCAGTACAATCCTTATTTATCTCCATAATTCATGTAACCAGTATACTGTTGATACAACACTCAAATGAAATAATTATATAATAACAACATAAGAACACTAGTAATTCTTCTTCATCTGAGGTAGTATCATAACTTTATTATTATCCAATAACATCATTTGTGGTATACTCTTATGAATGGGATATTGATTCGCGTAGTGTCTCGACGCCTTGCAGATGAAGCATTTTACATTTTAAAACGTTTTCTTACCCTTGAAATCACATACTTGGTGTCCTTTTTCTCCACACTTATAACAAAATCCCATTCCCTTCAAGAATTTACCAAGTTGATTCATTTCACATTTATCACATATTGGAAAATCCATGTTTCCCTTATTCCCTTAATCTATCTTTCTTTATACCATCCTTTTCTTCTCTTGCTTCCCATCAAATAAATAGGATTCAGATAATTATTTACTGATCTTATGATAATATTTATTCATGTGATGATAATATGCGGGAGACTATTTAATTTCTAAATATTGTCTTAATACCATGAATGATATGACCCTTCTTACTCTTTGGATCATACGTATTGCTGGAGTTCTCATTCCTTCTACTGGGCACCATTTATAAACAATGGAATACACTAGGTCAGTTTAAGAATCACAATTCATAATTCCAAACATGTAAAATACCTAACATAAATTGAATAGTTTATGGATGCAATCCATAATCACAAAAAAATGAGAATTATCCTAGGCATATCCCCCGGGAGTGTCGTAACCAAGAGTGCAACAAGGCCCATTGTCATGCACCAGTTCCCATTCTAGTATAGCTCAATGCGGTGTTTTTGGGTTTTACACCTAGGTACATCTATGCCAGATCCACCTCTACCTGCTCGTATCCAGATAGGGATGTGTTTTCTTGGAAAACTCACAAAATCTCTACATTTCCAAAATTCTAGGAAGTCCTTCTATAATAATCCTCAAAGTATATCTAAGGTTTATGTGATATAATCAAAGTTTATCTAAATCTAGCTTCCAAGGTTATTGCGAAACTTACTTTGATACCAAATGTAATGCCCCGGTCCCAGTTACCCAGAGTCGATGATTTATTTTAATATATTGGCATGATTACAAGGAATCAAGTCCCGAAGGACCAATCAGTTTAACAGTATTGGAAAATAGATTACATACATGAATGTTACATTACACTTTATAACATACAAAACAACATAAATAATCCTTTATGAACACCATTATTCCCTTAGCTTAACCCTATGTATCATTCACAATACACTTCTTGGGATCCTGGAAAAAATAAAACATAGAAAGGGGTGAGCTCAAACACTCAGTAAGGGTAAGCAATACAGAAGAAACATTCATAAATAAGCATAAACATTTAAGGAAATGTATAAAACTAAAACAAAATCCTTTTCAACAAAAACTTAATCATAATATGGAAAATATAAATCAAAATAATTCCATTTACTTACTCACATGGATACTCTAATAGTTGAATAATCACATGCAATATCAATAGCCACTTTCATATTGATGGAATGCATGATTCCAGACTATCATAACCACATAGTTAAGGCCTTGTGCCAAGACTAAAAATAAGATTTTGTCAAGGCCTTGTTCCAAGACACTATTTTGTCTCATGATACCTACCGGTGCATTGATGAGCTGTAGCGGGCTCTACCCGTCAATTACTAAGTCCAATGCATTCCTCATATGAAAAGGTTTAAACATAAAATAAACATTTGTATTAAAAATGGCATAAGAAATGTCAATACATTACCCATAAACCATGAATGGTATAAAAATAACACATCCATAGTCAAACATATCACAAAACCTTCAATACAATATGGAAGATTTTTATCATAATAAATCAACCTCAATCAAAAATAATATCCACTAAAGGATGCTGACATAGTTGAAAGTGACGAGTAAAACTTTTTGAGAGAAATGTCCTTTTTTTAAAATCATATAAAAGTAACAAATTTATAAAGGAAGTAATTTAAAATAGATTATTGAATCAAAGTGTCCCATACCAATTTTAAACTTTTGAAAATAATTATCATTTCAAAACATTCATGACCATATAAATAAATCCTTAAAATAATTTTGAAAACATGGACATTAATTAAAAATATTTAGAAAGATAAATCTTTAAAGCATTTAAAATTACGATCTTGATAAAGATTAACTTTCACAAATCCTTAAAATATTCATTTTGAAATCATTTTTATGAAAAATGGACATGGATGATAAAAATGTCCCAGTAAATACTTACACATAAACAATCTCGGAAAATAATGAGATTGAGGAATTAACCCTTACCAATTTGGTAACTTACGAAACATACACCCCATGAAAGATGTATCATACAATGAGTATGTAAATACACATAAATTAAAGTGTATTACACAATTATTAAAATTATGGGCTGTACATACACCACACAAAAGGTAATAGTGGCAATATGGCATGAATCTCACGGGAATAAGGAGTGAGATGAAAACCCCTTACCTTGAACATTCCTTTAGTCGAGGGTACGTTTAAACTCATGTATGAAGATAATAGTATGTTATTAAATCATACCAGAACCATATTAATATTTACGATAACATACATGATTCATTTATGACTTTATAATACCCATTTAATAATACTATCCTTGTTAAATTAACATTTCGGGTAATAATCACTTTCTTTATCGTACGTGTTTTAACTTGTTACTCTTGATTGTATCACTAAGATCAATATTTAAATAATTATAGAATATGAAACATGATATATATATATATATCATATATATTTAGAATATAAATATGTATAATATACATATATATGAAATAAAAAACACCATTTATAGAGACGGTAGTCTGTACGTACGCATAAACGCTGTTTCCGTTTTCATATCGTATTGAACGGAACTAAGTGAATAAGATATATGTCAGTAAACACACACACACACATAAACACACACACACACACACACATATATATCCATTAGCATTATTATGTCATATATTACATACATATTAGTAATATATATTTTTATAATCGTCGATGAATGGTGAAGTTGGAAATGAATCTTATCGCGTCGTGGAGACGGTAATCCGTACGTACGCACGAGCGACAATATCATTTTCTAAAAGGTGTGGAATTGGATGGTATATTAATTTTAAAGAGACATTATAATGTTATTTTTATTTTTTTTATACATATTACTCATCATTATATCCATCCAAATAAAATAGTGTTGAATAACAAATTACACCACGACTTGGAGACGGTAAGCCGTACGTACACACGCATGGTGACATTATCATTCATAAGATGGATAGAATAATGAATATAGTTGATCCATATTTATAATAACATCATAGTATATATAATATACTGTATTTATTATTTTATAAAGGAAACAACAAAGAAAGAGTAAGTGGAAGAATAAGAGAACTTGAAAGAGGGTGGTGAAATCATTACCTCTTATTCGGGTTCTTCCTTTTGATTTGATCAAAAGGGATCCTTAAGTTGGATTTATGACCAAAATAGGGCCTCTAGGATGAATTGAGGGAGGTTGAAAGGATATTTTGTCAGGTTTTGGACGATCCAAATGGCTTAGACGGTGTAAAATAGAGTGAAGGCGGAGTGCCCTTTTATAAGAGGGGTGAGGGGCACCTTAGGAAAAACTTAAAATATTATTTTATAATAAATTAATACTTGGTTTATAATTGATCCAAAGTGACTTATTTCTAGGATACGGTGGGGATGGGTCTAAATCCTCTCAACCAATAGGTTTTATACATGTTTAGGTTACCATTTTAACCTTATCATTTAGATTTAACTCTAAGTTAAATAATTTAACTTTTACCGTGTCTTATTGTATTCTTACACTACATGGTTAATAAACTTACTATAAAAATCCAATAGAACCCGAATTGGTTAATTAATGTCATATATATTACTATATAAGTCTTTTGTTCGAACCTTAGATTTTTAGGACAATTATATCAATTAATAATAAAATATTTGATTTTAAAAACTATTTTATGTCATTTTTCACACTCATTGCTATTTGTTTTTTGATAAAATAATAACAACATGATTAATTAAAAAAAAATACATTGAATCAATCCTAACATGTCATATTCACCTAGAAAATTCTTGGATTTCATAAAATATTTTAAATTATATTTATTTTAATATTTATAATTCCATTTATTTGATTCTTTCATTAATAAGGTAATTACTGCATCATCAATGTGTCATTAATAAATTTAATTATTTATTCTCTTAAAATTATAAATAAAACACCATTATGTATAAAATACTTTTATCTTTATAATTAATATTTATAATCAAATTTATCTTATGTATAACCCTATATTAAAAATGTTTTAGTTATTAAACATTGATTTTAACTCTTTTAACTATTCTTTGAATTAAATAATAATAAATGCTATAAACTAATACAAGTGGACCTAAAGGGTCATATTTTATTCCTAAGTTTGTTTTTGGTCGAATTACACTTATAAAATAGAATTAGGACATGTGTTAGGGTAATAATAATATCATTTTTACCCTTAATTACCCTATTTACTTTTAACCGTGGTAAATAAAATTAAAATGTTACTATTCACAAAAAAATATTTTTATCTTGTTGAACCACATATTACTCCTTGATATTCACCGTGTCTCCCATATTTTTAAAATTCAACTCACAGAAGTGGTAAAATTAAGTTTTATGTAAATTTACAAATGCTCCTAGGAGGTGGGTGAAAGACGGTAAAAAGTTCGATAAAATTTTTATATATCTAAAATTATTTTAAACCGACTACAATGAATTAAATTTAAATTTTATATGTATTATGTATCTTATTTGACCTAAAATAAATTTAAATAAAATAAATAATTATTTAAATAAAAATTTGGTTTTAACCAATACATTTGATAGTCCGAATTCAAAAAAGATGTCTACTTTACCAAATTCAAAACATATAAGTTGCATTAATTAATTTAAAAATAATTCCCGTTGTCAAAACCAAAAGGCGTATTTTTAAGAAACAATATCTATCAAAAGATCGACACTTTTTTATGTCTAATATCAAAGTAAAATTACTTACAATGACCAGAATTGGATTAAGTGGTAAAAATATAATCTATTTGAACTTCACAACCATTAAAATGTACTATTTAACACTATAAATTATTTTGATTAAAAAAGTTGTTTTCAGTTAAAATATAGCATTTTCACTATTCACCTAAATATGAAAGTTATCAAAAAAACACCAAAAATTTATTGAAACTAAATTATTATGTCCTAATTCTAAAAAAGAAGTTTATTTTGTCAAATTGAATATATAAAAGTTTCAAATATTGGATTTAAAAAGGGTTCCACATTAAAAGGTGGTAAAAGTGCATTTTTTGAAAAATACTTCTTTTATCTGAAAAAAATGAATTAGTTCTTAAATTATGTCTAAGAAACTCATTATATGGATTCTAAAATTATAAGGATTATATATAGTTCAAAATTCAGCTAATACTATTCATAACCTCTTTTGAAGGGATGGTCTGGTAAGTTATGGTGCGCTTGAAATCGTTGTTGCGTGTAGTGAAAGTTATTGAATTACTTTGAAGAAATAACGTTCTATGAAATTTTGGGGTGTTACAAGAGCCTCATAGTGATAGATTATTTGGATAAATTTATAAATTTAGTTTACTTTTCACCCTAAGTTGCTACAAGTGAATCATTAAAAGAGCATATTTTTGAATCAGGCATGAGGGAGAAAATTTTCTTGAAGATGTACTTGCTTTCTATAACAGATTATATAGATATGGTCAACAAAAAGATAGTAGAAGAAAGGGATATTTAAGAAGCTATGGGTGGGGGATCATGCTGACACCCACAGGAAATAGTGGTAAATCTAATTCTCGGAGAAATTAGTATAGGGAAACCTATTTTCATGGTACATGGATGACTTAGAATCAAACAGATGGATCAGTGAATCTTCTTACAAGACCCAAGAGAAAATATGGATATTCCAATGTGGTTCATTCAGCCACATGGAGAGAGAGTGTCTGTAACCACATATTATATTCCACAGTTGCAATCATATGGTGAATATTTCACACTATTGTTACAGTGCTCTATGGTTAGGTTTTCAGAACAGTTCTCATGTGTCACATATGTCATATATTTAAAAGAGATGAGGGTACCAGAGCAATCCTTGTCAATAGAACATGGCTAGTCATGGTGATTCCAAGAATACCATAACTCCTAAATAGTGTAATTTTCAATAAGGTAATAAAAAACAAAGTTCATTGAGTAAGAAATTATACAGAGTTGATTAAGTTATGGTGGATAATAAATCTAGACCATAAAATGGTGAGAGGTACAATTATTTTAAATTATACTCTTATAAATGAATTTTTCTAATATTTTTGAATCCCATTCCTTTATTGATTCTCATGATATTGATTTACTAGTTTTAAAAGTAAAGACAATTCCTTTAGTGTTAAAACTTCAAACTTCCCTTGGTCAAAGAGAATACCGAGCCTTTATGTGTAGAGCTTCTTCAATAACTATTGATGGAGTTGAGTTGATATGATATTTATCTATGGTTGAGATTTATTTCTGTGATATAATCCTAGGTATGGATTTGTTGAAAATGTTCAAGGCCCATATTGACTATTATATAATAATATTTAGTTTTATGACTAATGATGGTGTCACACACCTCTTAAAGGAGACCGGAATGTAATGGTAGGTGCAACGGGATTGTTGGAATCATAAATTGGAAGGATGTCATACCAGTTGGTAGTTCTGACTTTGTAATCAATATAAGATATTGAGAATAATAGTCTTCTTTTAATTTTTGATTATTTTCTGGGTGTCTTTCCCAATAATTTCTTAGGGTTTCCACCCAAAAGATAAGTATAGTTTAAATTGATCTCCTTCGGGGTACTAGTACTATCTACCTTCCATATTATTGGATGGAACCAATAGAATTAAGGGAATTGATGGTTCAATTAGAGGATCTAGAAAGATAAAGGTTCATTCGGCCTAGCATGTCTCTGTGGGAAGCACCAATATTGTTTTTGGAAAAGGTGGATGAAACTCTTTAGTTGTGTGTCGACTATCATAAGCTCAACAAAGTTATGATAAACAATAGGTATTCACTTCCACACATTGATGATCTATTTTATCAATTGGGGGATCATAGTGGTTCTATAAAATTTATTTGTGATCAAGATATCACCAATTTTGAGTTCAAAAAGTTGATATTTCAAAGACAATTTTCAGATGTAGATACAACCATCATGAATACATGGTAATGTCTTTTGGTCTTATGAATGAAATTAAAGTCTTGATGGTATTAATGAAACAATTATTTCATAGGCATCTGGATTGTTTTTTGGTGGTGTTTGTGGAAGTTATATTGGAGTATTCTAGGACAAGAGATGATAATGAGCAACATTTGGTGATAGTGTTGGGAATCTTATAAGATCCTCATCTCAATTCCAAATTCAAAAAGTGTGATTTTTGGATACAATAGGTATATTTCCTTAGCTATGTAATCTATTAAAAAGGTGTTTCTATGGATCTAAAAAAGATAGGGGATGTTATATCTTGTAAACCACCAATGAATGTCTTCGAGATATACAGTTTCCTTGTCTTACATGGTTATTACCAATGCTTTGTTCATGATTTTTCATGACTAACCTCACCTATGACAACTTTGAAAAGGAATAATATTCCATTTCAATGGAATGGGGAATTTCAGAAGTCTTTTCAAGAACTTAAATCTCTCCTTACATAAGCACCAATCTTGATTTATCTAGAATCAAGAAAAGTGTACGTGGTGTATTGTGATGCTTTGGGATCTAGGTTGGGATGTTTTCTCATGAAAAGAGACCATGTAATTTTTTATGGATCAAGGAAGATATGGTTACAAGAGAATAAATACCCAACAAAAAATTTATAGTTAGATTCCGTATTCCATTCTTTAAAGATTTGGCGGCATTACATCTTTTGTGAGAGATTCACAGGGTTTACAGATCATAAGATATTTATACATATTTTCTCACAAATATATTTGAACTTGATATAAATAAGATGGATGGAGTATATACAAATTTCTGAATTTTACTTTATGTATACATCTAACAAATAGAATACGGTGGTAGATGCATTAAGAATAAATTCATATGCCCTGTTGAAAAAAGGCATTAGATCAGTGGAAGTTGATGTCAGTGATAACCAAAATTCACTTGGAATGTGAAGATTGAGGTGAAGCTTCAGTTTTCTTTCTAGTTTCATTATTTTTTGATTTGGTTGAGATAGTTAAGGAGGCACATACAACCAATTCATAATGCATTTCTATGAGGTCAAAACTCAATAGTGGGGAGACCATTGAGGGCTGGAGGCTGGATGAGAGTTCAATGTTATGGTTCAAAAATAGGATGGTCGTACATATGGCTTGTCAGAAATAATTTTTTTATGCTTACCACCATTTGATATGGTTGGTTCATATTAGAATATAGAATATTTATAAGGCATTGAAAGCATAGTTTTTGTGGGTCAGTATGAAAATAAGTTAGATGAGTTTTTTTAGATGCTTAACTTTTCTGCAAGTTAAGGTTGAGCATCAGTGACCAGAAGGTATGTTGCAATATTTTCCTATCCCTTTCTGGAAATTGGAGCAGATAGCCATGGATTTTCTAATAGTACTCCCAAGAACGGTTGAAAAAAACGATGCTATTTGGGTGATAATGCATTTACTCAAAAAATTGGCCCATTTTATCGATATTCATGAATCCCATAAGGTGAAGGAATTTTCCAAAATATATATCCGAGAAGTGGAAAAGAGTCATAGTGTACTGGTTTTTAAAGTATCAGATATAGATCCAATGTTTATATCTCATTTATGTAAATCCTTACAGAAATAACTTGGGACTTATTTATCTATCAGTACAATGTATAATACTCAGATGGATGGACATCCTAATGGATGATACAAATGATGGAATACAAGTTGCTGGATTATGTAATGGATTTTTTTTGGCTCATGGGAAGAGAACATACCATTAATGGAGTTATCATATAATAAAATTTATCATGTATCGATAAAAATGGATCATTTTTAAATTATTTTATGGGTGTCCTTATCATTATTTAATTTGTTGGGTGGAAACAGGTGGGAATTCACTGGTTGGGCCAAGTATTGTCTAAGAGACAATGAAGAAGATTCAGTTGATCAAGAAATACATGGAGATAGATTAGAGTCCTCAAAAATTGTATGTGGATCTTTTTCGATGGCCATTTTTATTTGAGGTGAATGACCATGTGTTCTTAAGGATTTCTCCAAGTCTTAGACATCATCATTTTGTAAATAATGTCAATTTATATCCTAGATATATAGACCATTTTGGGATACTTGAATGGGTTGGTGAGGGGGAATATCAACTTGTTTTTCACCATAGTTCTTCTTAGTGCATAATGTGTTTCATGTATCACCGTTTAAAAAGTATCATCAGTATCTTGAACATGTTATTCAATGGGATCTTGTTGACCTAAATACAACCGCTTCATTGGTGCACATTCCACTACGAATTTTGGCTAGGAAAGAGAATGTCTTGATTGAAAAAATTAGTAGTCTAGTGTCGGATTTGTGGAAATATGGTCAGATTTAGGAAGAGACATGGGAACGAGAAAAGGAAATGGTCGAGCAATGACCTAAAATCTTTTTGGAGAGTAGTGGTTTTCTAATTTACATGGAAGGAAAGGACAATGGTGGGGAGAATATAGAACCCTAGGTTTCAAGTAATTAACCTTTTCTTTATGTTTTTAAGTATATAAGGTATTTTGGTGAAGTTTGGGAGTGTTTGGAAGACTTTTGTAATGTTTTTGGTACTTTTATATGTGTTCAAAGTTTAATCACAATTAGTGAAAACAATGTGATTCCTATAGGAAATCATGGAAGGTAGAGTAGGGGATTTTTTGTAGGAACATGGTTAGGCACACTATTTGACCAAATCATGTGGCCACTTGAGAGAAATAGTGAAATTTGGTATAAAGATATTTTTTAGAGATGGAAAATGGTTTATCTAATGGTATGGGACAACTGTGAGAGTTTCTACTAGAGGAAAAGGCTATCACATGGATAGTTCTTGGTTTGCCTAATTATGTGACAAACCGTAAAAGGTTTAAAAAAAAGATCCTAAAAAGTGGTTCTAGTTAGAGATTATCTCTACATCCTTTTTTTCCCACCATTTAGGCCCTAACTTGAGATTTCTCCCCCAAAGGCTATGAAACCTTTTCCCATTGTATCTGAAGCAATCTAGAGTCATTTCTTGGTGCGTTGAAGCCAGATTCCTATGGTATGTCTCCTTTTGTGGAAGTTTTTCTTATTTTTTAATATATATAATTTTTTTCCACTCTTTATTTATTATATATAGTCTACTAAATATATATCTAAGGTGGTTTATGTCAATCAAGGTTATATTTGGCCTTTTTGATGTTAGGGGAAGAAATCTAAGACAAGTTTTTGGAGATTCAATGTGGTTTTATAGACTTTTTCACGTCGTTCTTCATTTTCTCCGTAATTACGGAGGTAAGTTGCTTCACTCTTAACTCATATTATTAGAACCTAAAGGATTATTTTCAAATTGTTTAAAATGGTTGAAAGTTATTGTGAAATTGGTGTGGAAATCATGGTATAAACCTTCTTTTGTGATGGTTTTTGGATTTTTGGATTTTTGGATTTATGGAAATTAATTGTTTAAAGTAATTTTTTTAATTTATTTTAAAATGATTATTATAAAATATGGATTTTTGGATTTATTAAAATGGTTTGGTTGAATTTTTTTCAATAAAATAAAGGTTTTATTGTAGTAAATTTGAATGGTTGATTTGAAATGGTTTTGGAATACATGGGGTTGTGCGTGTTCATGCTTTGGGAATGACCCAGAATAAGGGGTGTGCTCCATTGGGGTATAAACGGACATGACATTGGATAAGGGGAGTGTTCCATTGGGGAATAATAAGATTGTCCACTTAATGATGACTGGATGGATGGATGAGAAACCGATCATGTGTATGGAACTATCTAATAAACATGAATGTGTGTGTGTGAATACTTAATTTGGTATTCCAAAAAGGAATGTGAAATGGTTTAAAATATTTTTGGTTACTTTCCATGGAAAACTATGTTGGTTTAGATAAACTATTTTTATTATAAATAGTTTTGGTTTTGGATAAATATTTTTAATTATTATATATATATATATATATTATATAAAAATGATAACTAGTTCTATATAAGTGGTGTGGGTAGGGAATTAATTTGGGGAAAGCCTACTGAGTTTCATTACTCATCCATTATTTGGAAATTTAGTGCTTTTACATATATTTTTTATCAGAAGACAAGAAAAGGTAAAGTATCTTTTGGTTGAAGTGATTATCTCAAGAGGGGTGTGAATTGAGTACCCAATAAAAATTTCTGTTAAAAAGGATTAATTTGAAATCCCCAAAGTAATTTAAAAAACAGCCCAGTTAATCAATATAACATATCGTTATATGCTCTAATATTTTAAAATGTTTCTTACAGATTTATTAGTTCTTAGGTAAGTAATATAAAATATCATTTCTTCCTCTGAAATCAATTTACTTAATTAAAATCATATAAAAACACAAATAAAGATAAACTATCAAAGTATTAGTTTTTGTTTGGTTAACATAGTTTCAGTTTCAAAAGGGAAATAAAGTAAAAAAATCCTATGATAGAAATTTGAAAAAAGTGGTCCATTATCATGCTAAGACTTTATCCTCTACTCTTGGTGATCACCTACCACCAAGTAGTTTATATAATTAAACATGTTTATCCACAACCAAGATTAGTTTTTATAATATTTTACAAACTTCCATGTCACACATGACCTCTTCCACTATTATCCTTGGGAGTAAAAACAAAATAGAAAACACATGACCTCTACCACTATTATCCATGGGAGTAAAAATGTAAGAAGAGTTAAGATAAGATATTAGGTATCTTCTAGTTCAGTAAATGAGACATTGTGCATTTGATAAAATAGAGTATTCACACACACTGCTCAAAATGAAAAATAATGTAAACAGAATAGAGAAACTAAGAGAGTAAAGGAATAGAAGTTCTCTTTCTATATGCAGTTCAACATTTTATACCTTGAATGCATTTTTAAATAAAACTAGAGTCGATTTCTTTTAAAAATTTCAATAGAAAAGGGGTTTTGAGACTCTTGTTCTTGACTGCATAAAGTCTTGATGTAATGATACATTTTGGATTCCTAGTTAAATGTAATATTTTCATGTTATTTCAATATGGTTCAAATATATAACCGTTTTAAGTAAGTGAGACCTTCCCATATTTCTATCAGTATTATTTACATAGGTTTCTTTATACATAATTCGTATAAGGGAGTCTCCTTCTCTTTTATTAGTAGTAGCAAAAAGAATACCCAGATCCTCTCTTCTTCCTCATAATGCACGCCCAAAACTTACATAAACGTGTTTTTTAGAACATTTAAGAGATAATCATTAAAAAAAACTTGGAATTAAATTACATAATATAGACGTTAGAATAATTTAATTAAAAAATAAGTAAGTAAAATAGTTGTGGTGTCTTAGTCTAGTAGTGTGAGTTTGGTGGTGAATCGATCTGATAGTGTCTCATAGTCTAGAAGTGTCTCCTTACAATGGTGACACAGTGACGGTGGTGTCTTGTACATAGACGAAATTTCATACTAGTAGTGACTCTTTTAGTGATGATTCATCTAATGGTATGTTATTCTTGCGGCAATTCCCCTTTTGATGGTAGGTCATGTTGGTGGTGAATTATTCTTGTGGTGTCTCATACTTTACCAAAATTTCATTATGGCGATATGACATCCTTTACAGTGTGACATTTATGACGGTTTCATATGTATGGCGGTGAGATATGTCTGGAAGTGTGTCAGCTTGGTGGTGAGTCTGTATTAAAGGCGTGTCAGCTTGGAGGTGAGTCAGTCTTGATGATGAATCATCCTCAACAGTGTCTCAACTTCAATGGTGACTTATACATAAAAAATTTCATCACATGTATCATGTCATAAAATACTTACATAATACATTATATTCATTAATATCATTATAATCATGATTTTGTGATCATTAATATAAGAAGGGAAAAAATATCTTCCTTTTTGATGATCACAAATCATGGAATCAAAGGTATTATAAATATAAAACCTTAAATCAAAGGTTAGTTCAAAAATACCAATTATGAATTATCATTTATAGTATGTATAGATGATATTGAAGATACATAATAAGAAAACACAACGTATTAAAGGGAACATGGAAACATCATTGTAACAAATCAGAAAAAAATTCTATATAGGTATATTCGCCAAAGGTAAATTCCATAGTTTTATCATAATTTTGGGATTATAAAAAAAGGTAAATATAAGAAGAATATAATTTTAAATTTAGTAAAAAATTAGAAAGAACAGATAAATATTCATGAATAAATTGAGAAAATGTACTACAAAAAGTGTCAAGTAAAAATTATTACAAAACATTAGTCCCATAAAAACATAATTTCTACCCCAAAATTCTTATGATCGGGTAGAAGGATCTATTTTTTATTTAAACTTGTCTTTGGATTTATCTTGATCAGAGGAATAAGGGTATGTAGAAGATATAAGCAAAGTAGATGGAACACCAAATGGGATTCCATCGTTAGCTCAAGGAGTTCATTTCTCTAGAACAATAACTGGCTAAAGTTGCCTCATATCTTGAGTATGATGAAGAGGGAAAGGATGGAACTAGATAGTCATAGGTGATCATGGATCCCTGTTAAGTCTTGTTCTAAGAGTGGCCTCCGGGTTAATAGGAATTTCTTCATGCGCAACGACTTCAATGCCTATTACATAAAGAAATGAATTCATGATATTGATGAAGTCAATTATAATATTCCCACATCTTTCCATGGAACTAATGAAATATCCTTTTTATTACATAAATCTATTGAAAACATAAGTCTTTTACTTTAATTGATGAACTCGTGCCTGCAAATCTTGAGTGACTAGTGGCATCCTTAGCTTTTCATCCAAAAACCTAAAGTGCTCATCCAAGGAATTTTTTAAAGATCATTGAGAGATAATATTTTATGTATTTAGTTATTGTATCTATGTCAACATTTATATACTTGGAATATGATTTGATCATTATATGATCATTATCTATACTTTACTAATTCTTCCATAGAATCTCTAATGGTATGACAAGTTATCCACTAGTAGGATAACTTGAAGAAGTAATAAACTCTTCTATGATAATAGATAAAATCTGATCAACATCAATTGTAGGAGGTTTTGTAGAGGTAGAAGTGCCTTAAATTTTTTTAATACTTTTTTATTATATCTCCCAAAGAGGTAGTAAAAGTTTACTTTAATCCCATAAGAAAGGACTTCAGAGATTCCAAATCATTACTAATCCTCTTTTTCCCAATATTGATCTCCTGTATGTGATGCATAATTTTAGGTTGGTTATGTTGGATTAAAAACTCAAAAAGATATCTGGAATAATTCTCACTATGCTTTTTTAGGAGAGGAGCTTGAATTCACAAAATATTATTAAAATCTGTAAGAAATTTCTTATAAAAAATATCTAAGCCTCTCCTTGTAACTAAGTTAAATAGCATAGTTGGAGGTACAATAGGAGGAGCAGGTGCTGGTTTAGGTACTCTTATATAATTTTTTTCCCAATAGTCCTCCAACATAAATCTAATTAACCATACAACCCTTAGAATCTCATTCTTTTAAAACCTCAGGTCCATCATCCTTTGGTGGACACTTTCTGAATATATCCCATTCTTTGGACATAGGATGAACCCATTGTTCTAAAACATCAACAACAACATGAGTAGTGGAAGAAAGTACCACAATAGTAGGTATAAACACAACTGACCCAACACTTCTCCAATCATATGGACACTGTCTAGATATATTCTGTACAACAATAGTAGGTATCTCATCTAATTTTTTAGCATCTTCATTCTGTTTACCAAAAGGAGGTTATGTAATTTTAGGTTCTTCTTCCTTCTTCTCAACATCCTTTTGTATATCATCTTTTTGGATAATAATAGTATATGTAAATTATACCTAGATTTCAATAGTAGGATTATTATTATCCATATCCTCCAACTATACATCATTTATAAACATAGAATAATACATATCTTTCCTATTTTTCTCAACCACATGTTGTTACCCACCAATAATCATAGATATCTATTCCACTATAGCAGAGTCATAAACTACTTTTTCATCACCAACTGAACTCACTCCAGTTCCATCAACAACCTTATTCTCTTGAGTAAATTCCAATTATGGGGATTTATCACCCTTAACAAGTGTATATTTCTCTCTAAGACATGGTTCAATTTCTTTATGTAGATCTATTTTATCAGTAGGTACACCAGGTGAAGAAAGAAACTATAGAGGCATCCCAATAACTCCCTTCTATTACTTCCACATGGACCATTAGGGTTAGAGTCTTAAACATCATCGACTTTACTATCATGACCATTTTTATCATCTCCATTGTTATTTTCACTTTCATTTCCATTTCTATTTTTATCTTTTTCTTTATCATCATCATTATCTTGTTTATCATCATTATTTTAGGTACTTTTAAATCGATCTTCCCCAGAAAACATTGTTTCTTCGTCATCACTCTTTACAAACTTTTCTCTTTTTTGAAGCCTCTTAGGTGGACTAGGAGCTCCATAATAAATGATAAGATATTTTAGGGACAAATCTGGGTCACTTCCTTCATCAACTAAATGTTTCTTTTCCTCTTCTTCTTCAAAATCTTCTTCTACATTATCTGAGTACTCAACATCCTCATACGGCTCCATGAAAGGGTCAAATACATCTCTCAACCTTATAAAATTATCCATCGGGTCAAAGTCAACATAAATCTTGTCATTATTAGCTACCCACTGTTTCAGGACCTCTCCACATAAAGTTTAACCCTCATGGTCTAGAAATGTTAGAAGGAAGATAGTGACCCCCCATGTCCCACTGGCAGTAGGCCTCGAGTTGGCAACTAGCACCGAGGGTATAATAAACACACAAATGGGAGGCATTACCCTCTAAGAGAACACATGCAGAAGAGATATAGATAAGACAAACAACAACCAACTCCAACTTAGATTTCAATATAAAATAAATCCCAAATATACATATGTAATGTCATGAAAAACTACTACAAGTTGAAGGGAAAACTACAACTACCAAAAGAAAGTAAAAATGATAGTAACCACAAAGCCTAAA
Source organism: Viscum album (assembly GCA_963277665.1). NCBI lineage: Eukaryota > Viridiplantae > Streptophyta > Magnoliopsida > Santalales > Viscaceae > Viscum > Viscum album. The sequence continues at coordinate 1,133,557,589 of OY728156.1, forward strand.
TATCCCTGAAAACCCAAGATAGTAGTAACCATTATGATCTCCAAGATTCTCTAAGTGACCTAGAAAATAGTTTATATATATGTAGTGAGATTATAACAATATACTCAGTAGGATCCTCACCGGAGCTTCTCGTGGAAAAGTAAAGAAATCATGCTTAATCACAATGAACAACAAGCGAAACTAAATCATCACAAAAAATGGATTCTATTTTCCTAGACTCACCATGGATACTCTCACCAAGTATATCATACAAGAGTATATAATATAATAAATAATATCAAGGGTACCTCTCTACTACTTCCCCAATCGTTTTCCACTTTTCCCTAACATCGCACTTCCTAAGAATCTCTCTCGAAAAAGGATTTCCCATAGACACTTGGGTGAATTACCACAACATGAACCTCATGAAACACAACCACTACACCCACATAACCAAAGTAACCAGGTAGTTTCCGAGATCCTCCAGAGCTCAGGTAACGTGTATCATATGTTTGGAATTAAACCTCAGTCCATTATATCCCATACACTGAGTAAGGATCCCCAATAAATCATAGCCTATACACATTACACCTATAATAGTCCATAGGAAACTATATAAAAAATATATGTGTGTGCATAAACACAATCTATTACATCCCTCTACATACATATATGGGAAAAAATATCCACAGTGCCTACCATCACAAGTAACTACCAAGAGAAGATAGAAGGGCCAATAGGGGTAGTTATCCATCTATCCTCCCACCAGAATGTTGTGGAAAATACACCCTAGGGCTCAGAATCCTTGGGGTGTCAGTTTCCCTAACTAAAGGGGTGTAGTAGCATATAGAAACACAAAAAGTATAGAATATACTATATCTCACAACCACACTATGGGAATAACCTAGTATTGGAATCAACTACAACTAATGTCTCTCAGAATCCCAGCTGCCAATGCTAAGACTAGGTATCCTATAAGAACATAAACATTTAAAAAGATTTAATACATTACTTCATTCCCTTTTTATCTATTGAACTTTACATTAATTAAATCCTTAAACATTAATTAACCATTAACAATTCCACAATATATTTCATTAACATCACATCCAAATTCTGTTATTCCTTTAATTGTAACTTCATTGTTGCATTACACCAAGTTTCAACACCATGAGTTTACATCATTTATTCAATCATTTATTAACAAAATTATTACTTCTTAATATTCTCAAGGATTCTATAAAAACATTCTGAGATACTAAACACAAGGGGGATCAACACTGTGAGTACTACCTGTCAAGTCTTTTCCACCTATAGGAGGAGTGTTGACCCATCTTATCTTGAGAAACTAAACATAGAAAGCACATGTCATACCCCACGCGTCTTGAAAATTTTGGAAGGAGGGTAAGAAAAACCAACTTCCTTGATTAGTGGGGAAAGTAAAGAATAAAAAAAACAAGATTTAGAAACCATCCAATCATTCAAATCCAACCCATTTCATTATCTATGGTGTCCTCCCCAACACCCAAATGTATAAATAGATGCATCTTGCCACTCTAGGCATCAACTACTGCCACAACCAATGAGCCTCCCTGCCCCCACCTACCACAACAACCATCCCAGCTCACATCATAACACAAGAAGTAGGAAAAAAACATCATATCAATAGGGTTGTTGTCCCTTAGACAAGGTATCCAGCCTTCATACAAAAATGATCACTCATGGATGCAAATCACAAGGCACTCGGCCTTACAAGAAAGAGGGTAACTCAGAACCCTACTCGGCATTATCTTTTATGAAACAACTAGTTCTTTAATCCATCATGAATTAACCAGTTAATTATCATTAGGTTTAAACTATGGGAAACCTAAAAAAAAATCTTCCTAGCTATCACAAATAATTAAACATTCTTACTACATCAATTTGATTAACATCAAATTACAACAAAAACTGGATTAATTAACATGCCTCTTTATTTTTAGCCAAATAATTATCAATTAATTCTAACTTTACGTTCATTACCAATTTCATCAAGAACGACATGCTAACAAGTAAATAATAGATATCACACTATATAAAAAATCAAGAGGAAAATCTTTATCACGATGCAAAGAAACAACATGCGATCAAACCAATTATTTTAATCGCATTCAAGTATTTAATTAGGTAAATTACATTGAGATCAAAAGGGATAAAACATGATAGCTCTGCAGTTGCATGTAAAAGGATAGAGAAGGAATGAATCCCCTACCTCGAAAGGTTTTTGAAGTTCTTTTCTCAAGAATGGATCAAAGAAACAGATCACGATCACCTTCCCCACAACAACTGCATCCACCCGAGGATGTTGCGGCACAATCTCATCAACAAAAACTAAAAGAAACTTCCTTAAAACCATGGAGATGAAACTACATAGCTTGAAAAATAGAAAAATGAGAAAATAGATTGAAGAAAAATAAAGAACAAAGGTATATATTACCTCAGATTGAAGAAGGATTGAAGAAGGAAGCAGGGAACTGATCAAGGATGAAGGAATCCCCAAACTTTGAATGGGGAGGCATCTTGGTCATCTGAGGTCGAGAGGGGGTGCGCTCAAGCCATAGGTTTTGAAAAACCTTAGCAGCTGGGGGTCTTTAAAACACCCAGTGGCGGGGTAGCACACAACATGTATTTACTCATCATGCCATGTACCACATCGAGGTGAATTATGCCCAAAAAGTGTCACCTATGTGCTTTGTTTTATTTTTATGAATCCTGAACGATACACGTTGTGTCCCCCTTGTTCACGTCATGTACCCTCTATTTTTAGCTTCTCATGAATTTTTTTTTCCAGACTTCCTCAGAGCCTTGAAAAACACACAAAAGGTTGATCCACATAGATCTATTCTCTTACATTATATACCTATAAAAACATTCTCATCCTTGAGAATCCAAAACCAAAACTGAGAGAAAATATAAAAGGGGTTGTTCGAACAACCACCCCACAAGATAACTCTCATGGATTTCTCCACCACAAGAGATCAACCACATTAAAAGAACAACACGACACCTCGAGACAACCACAACTAGATCATAAATTATCTTATGAGGGAGATACCTCTCAAAGAGAGAAACCCACAACAAGCAACAAAAGAAAGCCACCTCATAGATAGGAAAGGTCTACAACCAAAAAACAAACATCGTCACAAGGAAAGAGATAAACATCAAATAGCTCAGGATAATGAGTGCATATCTGTGACTAACGTTCCTAGGTACTCTACTCCACACCACCATGCCACCGCAAGACACGAACCAATGGGATATAACACCCATGAAACACCTTCTTCTTGCGGTACTAGATCTCCAAAGGCCGTTCCTTGAAGGTCTCATCATCATCAATGTCGATCTATCGCCAATCGATGATGTGAGAGTCACCATGAAGATAACAAAGAAGCTATGACACATGAAAAAAATCGTGTATCCAGCTCATATGCAGGGGAAGTGATACTCAATACACCACAACTCCAACAAAAGTCAACAGATCAAAAGGACTAACAAACCGGGGAGAAAGATTACTTCCACGACCAAACCTTCATTGACCATGACAAGGAGTCACCTTTAGAAACATGTGATCCCCAACATCAATCTATAAAGGTATCCTCCTTTGATTGGCATATGATTTCTAATGATCCTTCACTACCTCATCCTCTCATGAATCACCTGAACCATCTCTGTCGTATTCTGTACTAGTTTTTGTTCGATAATTACTGAGTCTCCAACCCGAGTCCAGCATAATGGGGAATGACAAGGTCGGCCATACAAGGCTTTAAACGGTGCCATACCAATGGTGGAGTGAAAACTATTATTGTAAGAAAACTCCACCATGGGTAAGTTCCTCATCCACGAACCTCCAAAATCCAAGACACAAGAGCGCACCATGTCTTCAAAAGTCTTGATGGTCTGCTCTCTCTGACCGTCCATCTGTGGATGAAAAGAAGTTATAAGAAATAGTTGAGAACTGAAAGCATGATTGAGACCTCTCCACACCCTAGAGGTAAAATGATGATCTAAATATGAAATTATCATCCTCAGGACTCCATGGAGTATCACCACCTTCTCCAGATACTACCTCAAAAAAACCTCCACTGATCCCAACTCATTGATCGCTATGAAGTGGGATGATTTTTTTAAACAATCCACTACCACCCAAATAGAATCATGGACTCTCTGAGCTTGAGGTAAACTAGTAAAAAATTCCATTGAGATTTCCTCCCACTTCCATTGAGGAACATCCAACGGCTGGAGAAAACCATCGGGGACATGGTGCTCGACCTTCACCTTCTGGTAGACCAAACATCGAGACCCAAACTCCACAAATTCACGTTTCAACCTAGGACACCAAAACTGACTCCTCAATGCTTGATACATCATTGTCATTCTAGGATGCACCGCTAAAGGTGAACTATGGATCACTCTTAGAACCATCTCACTCATCAAAAAAGGAATGAAAATCCTTCCCTGATACAACACTCGGTGTTGTTAATCCTCAGACCAACCATCAAGGGCCTAACCATAAACAACTCGGTCTTTCTAGACCTCCACCTCTAGATTCATCAAATGAGACTCTTCCACCCTTTTTACCAAGGATTACTACACCATAATCTGAAAAAGATAACCTCTTCCCCCAACTTCTTCCATATTGATATATAATGCGGAATGTTCTTCCATAACTCTCCAGGAATCACCAGATTCACACATTATATCACTATGTGACTTCCTACTAAGTGCACCAGCAACAACATTCCCATTTTGCGGTGTATATAAGATTTTGAAGTCGTATGTCTTTAAGAACTCCATCCACTGACACAACCGAAAGTTCAAGTTACGCTGGGAGAAAACATTCCTCAAACTCTTACGATCGTTGAAAACCACAAAGTGCTCCCCAATGAGGTAATGTCTCCACAACTTCAGAGTAAACACCATGACCACCAAATCAAGATCATGGGTGGCATAGTTATGTTCATGGGGGCCCAACATCCGAGACCCATAAGAAATGAATGATATTTTCTGCATTAGAACACAACCTAACCTCAAATGAAAAGCATAACTAAAAACATAAAACTGAACTCCCTTTACGGGAAGAAAAAGAAATAGAGCACTAAACAAACTATCCTTTAGATACTCGAAAGCTTCCTGAAACTGATCAGTCCAAACGAATGCCTGATCCTTACTGGTAAATGCTTTTAGAGGAGTCACAACCAGAGAGAAATCGGCTATGAACCTCTTGTAGTAGCCTGTGAGACCAAAGAAACTTTTCACCTCCGCAAATACCTTGGGGGATAACCGAGACATAACTACTTCTATATTTGACAGATCCATAGATAATCCCTACTAGGACACTGCATGTACCATGAAATGAACTTCTCAAGACAAAAACTCACACTTAAAAAACTTCCCGAACAGCTGGTGTTGATGAAGAAATCCCAAAACGGCATGCAGATGCTCTGCATGCTCCTCCCCAGGCACAGAGTACACAAGTATGCCATCGATGAAAACCACAAAGAACTTATCCAGAAACTCATGGAACACAACATTCATCGATCCCATGAACACAGATTGAGCATTCATCACACTGAATGACATTATAATGAACTCATAATGCCCACAATAACAATAGAAAATTAGTATCTGGGATATCCTCATATTTCACATGCATCTAATGATGTCCTGATCAGACATTGATCTTCAAGAACAAACTTGAATGCTTCAGTTGATTGGATAAATCAAAAATCTGTGGAAGAGGATAGCGATTCTTCACCGCCACTTTGTTTAAGTGACAATAATCGATACTCAACCACAAACTATCATCAGCCTAATTTATGAAAAAAATGGGTTTACACCACGGTGAGACACTCAGCCTAACAAAACTGCACTGTAATATAATATCATGCTGTATACACAACTCCCGTAACTCAGAAAGGGATATCCTATATGGAGACATAGATATAAGAGATGCTCCTGACTGTAGATAGATCCCAAACTCGTCTCTCGTCATGGGGGGTAATGATAAAACCTCTTCTAGAAATACATCAGGGTAATATTCTACGACTATGGGAAATGCTGACTGTGGAACCTATGAAGAACTTAGCATCTGCTCAGCCATCAAGGATGACAAAGACGGAAAACGCCTCTAACCCATCTGAGGGTCTTACTCTCCAACAAACATCATTGGATCTCTATCAGCATCGAAGAACACCACCTTCCTCCTAAATAATTCCACAATATCCTGCACTGAACACAACCAATACATGCCGAGGATGAAATCATATATTTTTATTTGTAAACATAAGAAATATCCCCAAGACCGGTGCTACCCCATCACTAGCTCAGAGTCTTTACATACTTCAAACAATTCAACTCGACCACCAATTGGCATAGTCAATGCTAAGGGAACTGGAAGCCTCTCTAACTCAAGTCACAAAGCATGGAAAATGGTAGGTGATATGAAGGAGTGAATCACTCTAGAATCAATCAAGACATACAACCAGTTAGAAAATAAGAAAAGGGTACCTCAAATGACGTCTGGAAAGCTTGGGCTTGGAAATGCTAAAGCATAAAGTTTACCATGACCTTCTCCATGGACTCTCTAACCCTGATGATGACCACCACCATGACTGTGCTATGATCTCTAAAGATGGGGAGACTCTCGGGGCTGTCCTCTACCTGCCCTATCTGCTCTCTACTGATCCAAATATGGTGCAAAATGTTGTTGCTACCTCGGCTAGAACTGCCTCAACAGAGGAACCTAGAGAGAAACACATGGTGCACGATGACCACTTTGAAAGGTCAGAGAAGCGCCTGATCCCTGGGCATATGCCTGAGAGCCACCACCCCCATAGAAACGAGATGCTGAGGGCTGGGACCTACCCCTAGAAAAATAGAAAATCTTCTACCCTAAAAACCGGGGACCTCGGACCACAACTCTACTTCGTGAGAAATCCTAACGACTCCCCCCTCTTGATGAACCAATTTTGGTTAATGTCCTCTCAGTGACCTCTGTCCTTGCCAACACCTCAAGATATGTCTTCAACATAAATAGGGTGACCTGGCACTGAATCTCTAGATGAAAAACCTCCAAAAAATGCCTTGCCCTATCCTTCTCATCTGGAAACAGATTCAAAGAATATCATAAAAGGTTCTTGAAATGGATTCCAAAATCACACACACTGGAGCTCCCCTACTAATGGATAAGTCTCCCCTGGTGACTAGAAACCTTCAAAATTGAATAAAGAAACCAAACTCTAAACTTTTACCAAAACTACTCCCACAATATCATCGAATCCTTGCAATACATTATGAACAAGAACCAACACTACCTCATTGCCCCATCCAACATCGTCATAACCAAATACATCCAGTGATCCTTCTGAGTATGGATCGAGATAAAGGTTATCCCAACCTCCTCTAACCAGTATTTTGTGACTGCATCTGAAACGAAGCCCCCATACTTATGCAAAACCTAGTGCTAAAAATCTTGGAGTGTCCTCCTCCAAGTGTCATCGCCATCAACCACTACTATACGATGATCTTCTGGAGTAACCTACTAGGCATCTTCTGTGAAAACCTGATGTGGACATCGACCTAGAGACATACCTGAAAAATAAAAAATAGTTAGATCCCCTAAACTTGGAATATAAAAGACAAAACATTAAATAATTAATTGTTTTATTTTTATTCATTTTAATTTAACCTATCCCAAGGTCTACCCATTCAAACACAAGCACAAAGAAGAATTATCCATGATCATTTCCTCGATCTCTACCCTGAAACCAATATCACCTTATTTAGTAGCCACTGTAAACTTAAATATCCATGAATCAGATCACATGGGGCCCTAAATGCCTATGTCGCAACCGGTCTCTTGTGTTTACATCGCTTTCTAAACTTTACTGTTAGCATTTCCCTACCAACCCATGAAAACTCACATAATCCTAACACCAAACTCCATTATATCCCTCAACCTGACCTCAAATACCACTTTTTCATGACCCCCTCCCCACAAGGTGGACCCCTCCTAGGCCAGAAATGTGATAAGGGAGATAGTGACCCCTCGAGTCCCGCCTGCAATAGGCCTTGGGTTGGAAAATAGCACTGAGGGTATAATAAACACACAAATGGAAGGCATTAACCTCTAAGAGAACACATGAAGAAGAGAGAGATAAGACAAACACCAACCAACTCAAAATTAGACTGAAATATAAAATAAATCCCAAATTTACCTATGTAATATCATGAAAAGCTACTATAACTGGAAGAAAAAACTACAAGTACTAAAAGAAAGTAAAAACGACAACAACCACGAAGCCCAGGCAACTCCTACAACCCCAAGATAGTAGTAACTATCTTGATCTCAAACCTTCTCTAAGTGACTTGTAAAAGTTACTATATATACGTAGTGTGAGTATAACAGTATACTCAGTAGGATCCTCCCTATAGAATCTCATACAAAATTAAAGAAATCATGCTAAAGCACAACGAAAAAATAGTGAAACTAACTCATCACCTAAACATGTATACTATGTTCCCAACCTCACCGTGGATACTCTCAACAAGTATTTCATACAAGAGTATATAATATAATAAAGAATATCAAGGGTACCCTGCTACTACTTCCCCACTAGTTTTCCTCCTTTCCCCAATGTCGCAAATCTTAAGCATCTCTCTCTAATAAGGCTCCCCCACAGACACCTGGAAGAATCACCACAACATGCAACTCATGCAACACAACCAGTACTTCCACATAATTAATGTAACCAGGTAGTTTCTAAGAGCCACCATAGATTGTGTAACGTGTATCATACATTAGGAATTATACCTCAAGCCATTACAACCCATACACCGACTAAGGATCCCCAAGACATCACAACATATATATGTTACACCTATAGTAGTCTATATGAAACTATATCTAGAATATATGTGTGTGAATAACCAAAAGCCATTACATCCCTCTACACACATATATGGGGAAAAATAACTGATGTGCCTACCAGCACCAGTAACTACTAGGAGAAAAGAGCGGGACTAAAGGGGGTAGTCATCCATCCATCCTCCCAATGGAATGTTGGGGAAAACACTGCCAAGGATCAGAATCCCCGAGGTGTCAGTTTCCCTAACGGATGGGGTGGATTAGTGTATAGAAACACAACAAGTATAGAATATATTATAGATCACAACCACAATATGGGAATAAACTAGTCTTAGAATCAACGAAAGCTAATGTCTCTCAGACTCCCAGATGCCACTGTTAAGACAATGTATCCTATAAGCACACAACCATTTAAAGAGAATTTTTACATTACTTCATTCCCTTTTTATTAGTTTCACTTTACGTTAATTAATTCTTTAAACATTAATTAACCAATAAAAATTCCACATTATATTTTATTATCATCACACCCAAAGTTCGCTATTCATTTAAATTGTAACCTCATCGTTTCATTACACCAAGTTCCAACCCCATGGGCTAACATCATTTATTAAATTATTTATTAACAACATTATTACTTTCCCTTATTCCCAGACATTCTAAAAAAACATCCTAAGCTACTAAATAGAAGGGGGATCAACACGGTGAGTAGATAAACTACCCATCAAGTCTTTTCCACATATAGTAGGATCTTTGACCCATCCTCCCCTGTGAAGCTAAACACAAAAAGCACGTGTAATACCCCACACATCTTCTCCCCTTTTGGAAGGAGGGTACTCCAGACCAGCTTTATTGATAAGTGGAGATGGTAAAGAAGATAAACAACCAACATGATTCATAAAGCATCTAATCATTCACATCCAACCCATTTCATCATCTCCAGTTTCCTTTCTGACATGCACATGCATAAACCAATGCATCTCTCCACTCCATGCGTCAACTACTGCCACAACCAATGGGCCTCCCTACCCCCACATATCACAACATCCATCCCAGCTTAGATCACAACACAAGAAGTAAGAAAAAAATATCATATCAATTGGTCTATTTTCCATTAAATAGGGCATCCATCCTTAATACATAATGAGCACTCGTGGCTTAAAATCATAAGGTAGCTGACCTTACAAGAAAAAGGGTATCTTAGAACCCTACCAGGCATTATCTTTTATCAAATATCTAGTTCTTTAATCTGTCTCAAATTAATTAGTTCATTATTTTTAGGTTCCAACTATGGGCAACCTAAACAGAAAGTTATCATAGCTATCAGAAGTAATTAAACAAGCTTACTCATTAATTCTATTAATATCAAATTAAAACAACAACCAGATTCATTTACATGCCTCTTTATCTTTATCCAAATAATTATCAATTAATTCCAGATTTACATTATTTAACAATTTCATCAATAACGACATGCTAACAAGAAAGTTATAGATATCACACTATCTAGAAAATCAAGAGGCAAACCGTTAGCATGGTGAAAAGCAGCAACATGCGATCAAACCAATTCTTTTAATCTAGTTCAAGTATTTTATTAGGTCAATTACATTGTTATCCAAAGGGATAAAACATGATAACTATATAGTTTAATGTAAAAGAATATAGAAGCAATGAATCCCCTACCTCAAAAGGGTTTTGAAGTTCTTTGCTTGAGAATAGATCAAAGAAACAAATCACGATCGGCTTTCCCACAACAACTGCATCCACCTAAGGATGTCGCGACACAACCACATCAAAAAAAACCAAAAGAAACTACCTTCGAACCATTGAGATCAAATTCCATATCATATAAAAGAGAAACAAGAGAAAACTGATCGAATAAAACTAAATAACGGATGTAGATCTTACCACATATTAAAGACGAATCGAAGAAGGAAGCAGGGAATAAATCTAGGATGAAGGAATCCCCAAAACTTTGATGAGAGAGGAGTCCGGGTCATCCGGGACTGAGAGGGGTTACGCTCAAGCTGTATGGTTTGAAAAACCCGAGCGACTAGGTGTTTTTAAAAAACCCAGCAGTGGGGTAGTACACGATGTGTACTATCTCATCATATCGTGTACCACCTCGAGGAAACTTATGCAAAAAGAAACATTGCCTCGACACTTTTTTATTTTTATGAAACCTGAATGGTACGCGTCATATCCCCCTTGGACACGTCGTGTACCCCCTGTTTCCCGCTTCTCGTGACCCAACTCCTCCAGACTTCCTAAAAGCCTTCTATGAGAACCTCAGACTTCAATAACACACAAAGGTTAGTTCCATGAGGATCCTAGCCTTTACACACTATTTATTCCAAGGGTTCTAAATGATCCTCATCCTTGAAAAAATAGCCTTTCTTATGATGAAACCACCACAATCAAAAAATATATCCCCTTCAACAAAAGCAAGGAAATCTTCTTCTAACATGGAAAAAAATAAGCTTTGGGTAGATCAAATAGTTCTATCTTAAAGAAAGATTTATCATCTTTGATAGATGAACCATGAGATATCTACACAGATTGATCTTAAGTCTTATTTTCATAAGACTAAGACAATATAAATCTTGATATCTTAGAGTAAAAAATCACCCTTTCATGGGAAAATCATATGTTGAATGAACATTAACAATAGTTTTCACTCTCGATTATGTTCAAAAGCTACAAACCTTCTAACTATTCCTTTTCTAGTTTGTTATTTTAAGGAATCTTCATAAATAAAGAATTAATTGTCCTAAGGAATATATCCTTGGTAGCCATCAAAAATACCTTCATGAGGAACTCCTAAGAATTCAACCCAATAACTTGAAAAAAAGATAACTCTATGACCATTGATTATTGATGTTAACAATATTTCATCATCTCTCATAGAAAACTCTAAAAACTAACAGAACTGATGTACTAAGATAGGATAGAAACTTATATCATTTGAAGAGAACTGGTCTAACAATCCTTGGATCTACATAACATCTAGTACTAGAGACTTACTTGGAAAAAAGCAACTTTTCTTCTACTTCAGTCTCAGGTACTACAACAATTTTTTTGAGATCAGGATGAATAGGTTCAATTGAAGTAGAATCACTTGAATTTCCTTTTGGTTTCTTAGATGGACATAACTCATCCACTAAAGACTCAAAGGGAGAATTCAGTCTTGGCATGAATATCGGTTTGTAAATCTTGGTTGAAGGTGAAATTTTAATGGTTTATAAGGAGAAAGGGTTGTATTGTGCTCAATATTGGAAGGCAAGAGAGTATAGGTGTTTTGGAAATAGAAAAAGATTCATTTTATCATTTGAGATTTAGTTATATTGAAAAAAATCTAAATCAAAATGACACTAAAAAAATAGAAATTGAATTTGGTATCAAGAAAAATATATGTATCGAGCCATGAAATTAGTATAAATTAGAAGAAAATAAACTAAGAAGTTTAAAATATTAAAAGTAGAGAATATTTTCAAGGGAATGAGTCCAATGTTGTATCGAACATAATGGTGATATAATCCAATGGTGAGACAAACACAATGATGATACAACAATGGTGTGACAACAAAAATGGTGAGTCAACCACAATGGTGTGACAACCATAATGGTGTGTCATATCAACAATGTTCTATACTAATGGCGTGTCATACCAAAAGTGTGTCATACCAACAATGTGTCACACCAATAATTAAACATAATCCAAGTTAATCATTCCTAGTTCGTGTTTAATATAGTTAATTCTCTCAGAATCAAAACTTTTAGTAAATATATCAGCTAACTGATGTTCTGTGCCAATAATCTCAAGATTGATATCCCTTTTTTGAAAATGGCCTTTGGAAAATGTTGTCTTATATCAACATTTATTGTACTATAACGTGAAACACGATTCTTAGAAATATTTATATCACTTCTGTTATCATAATTTATAAGGAAATGTAAGAATTGATATCTATATTCTAGTAGAGTGTGTTTCATCTACAAAATTTGTGTGAGAAACTACGAGTATCTTTTTATTCAGCTTCAGAAGAATACAATTCCACATAATTCTATTTCTTACTACACCATAAAACAAGAGAATTTCACAAAAAGTGACATGTTCTAATGGTAATTTGTTTTCTAACTTACACCAAAAACAAACTTCAGAATAAATCTCTAGATCAAATTCTTTTCCTCTAGGGAAAAACATTCCTAAATTGGTTGTATACTTAAGGTATTTGAAAATTATTTGAATATAATTTAAGTGTGACTCTTTTGAATTATATTGAAAGAGATAACACATACACACACTAAAAATTATATCTGGTCATCTAGAAGTTATGTAGAGAAGACATACAATCACACCTTTATAACTGGTTTGATCCACTAGTTTCCCAGTTTCATCAAGATCCAATCTATAGCTGGTAATCATATAAGAATCACTACTCTTAGTTCTATCCATATAGAAAAGTTTTAAAATTTATTTTGTATATTCACTTTGTTTGAAAATAATTCCTTCCTTATTTTGAAAAATATGAAATCCAAGAATTAATTTGAGTTCAACCATTAAACTAATTTCAAATTCATTTTTAATCATTTTAGATAAATTAGTACAAATAGAATTTCGTAAAGATCCAAAAAAATATAGTCAACATATATTTTTATTAATAAAACATCTTTTGAAATTTGTTTTATGAAAATATTAGAGTTACCTATACCTTATTAAAATACCATTGAAATAATAAAGTTATTGGGCCTATAATACCAATATCTTGGAGCCTGTTTCAAACCATATAAAGTTATTTCTAGTCTAAAAACATGATTTGGAAAATGGGGATTTTGAAAACCAGAGGGTTGTCCTATAAAAATATCCTCAACTATAAAAACATTCAAGAAAGAACTCTTAACATCAATTGGATAATTTTTCAATTAAAGATGATCTACATAAGAAATTAAGATTCTTATGGACTCAATTAAGGCTATAGGTGAAAAGGTTTATTCATAGTCTATCCATTCTTCTTTAATATAACCTTGTGAAATAAATCTATTCTTGTTTCTAATTATTTTTCTCGACTCATCTATATTTTTCCTAATCACCCATTTAGTTCTAATAGATAAGGTGTCCTTGGGTCTATCAAAAAGTTCTCACAATTTGTTTCTTTAAAACTGATTTAACTCTTCTTTCATGGCAATTACCCATAATTCATAATTAAAAGCTTTATTGATGTTGTTAGGTTCAAGATGAGACAAGAAAGATTGGTGTTCAACCTGATTTCTTAGAGAATCTCTAGTTTGAGTACCTATATCTAGATCTCCAACAATAACATCTAAATGGTGGTACTTAAGAGTTATAATGCATCTAGAGAAAGATGGACAAGTCACTTATGGTTCAACAGGTTCAGGTTCATAAAGTTCCTGAAATTCATCAGAACTAGATGATTTTTCTAATTTTTTGATAGTAGAGTCTAAAGGTTTAGAATTTAGATTCAGAGAACACATACAATCCTTGATGTTTTCTAGAGAGTTCTTAGGCTTATATGGACCATTATCACACAATTTGACTTGAACTGATTGTTCCACAGTTTTTGTTCTCTTATTAAAAACTATATAGTCTTTGTTATAGATTGAATAACCAAGGAAAATTCCTTCATCACTTTTGGAGGAAAATTTGTCTAAACTATACCAAGAGTTAGGAATAAATAATTTACAACCCAAATCACTAAAGTAATTAAACTTAGGTTTCTAATTTTTCCAAATTTCATATGGGGTCTTCTTAGGGATATGTATGGTTAAGACTCTTTTTATAATAGATCAGGCTATATTCAAAGATTCTGCCCAAAAATACACTAGTAGGTCATATTGATTCAACATGGTCTAGGATATATCTTGTAATGTTTTATTTCTTCTTTTAATAACTCCATTATTTTAAGGATTCTTAGGATCATAAAAGTGAGGAGTGTATTTATTATGTGAGAAAAAAGATTCAAAATCTTGATTTTCAAACTCATGGCCATGGAAAATTCATAAGGACATAATTCTAAGACCACTAAGATTTTCTAAAAACTTAGTATACTTGGTAATGTAAAATAAAGATTCAATTTTGTGTGCTATAAATTATACCTAGAGAAATCATCTATTAGAATATATGCACAATGCTTCCCATTTAAGCTAGAAACTTTAGACGGTCCAAATAAATCTATAAAAACCAACTTGAGAGGTTGAGAAGTTGACACTTCTTTAACTAATATATAATAAACTATGTTTTACTTACTTTTTTTATAGGGGTTACAGAATTTATCAGTTAGGAACTCAAGCTTGGGATAGATCCCTAACTAACCCTTTCCTAGTAATCTTCCTAAGTGAGTGTATATTGAAATGTCCAAGTCTCCTATTCCAAATCTAGGATTCTTTGTGAAAGGCACTCAAGAAGGAAACATTTTGGGAAATCAAATAATTTAAATCAATATCAAACAAATTGTCATTTATCATAGAAGTAAGAATTTAATAATTTTTATAACCATAAACTTTTATAGAATCATTTTAAAATTTGAAAAAACATCATCACATAACTGTGAAATACTAATCATATTATATTTTAACCAATTAAAAAATAATAATTTAGAAATTAAAACTAAATTTTTGTTACTGATTTGTCCAGCGTCGATGATTTTCCCTTTAGTATTGTCATTAAAAGTTACATTAACACCATAAACCTTAATAATCATACTGAATTAATAATAATATCCTTTCATATGTCTTGAAAAACCAATGTCTAAGTACCATAACCTTCTATAAAAGGTCTTCAAACAGTTTTCTTACAAAAAGATTTATGCAATAAATGAATTTGGTACCTAGATCTGTTTTGGTCCATAAATTTTAGTAATAAAAGCTTTTAGAGCCCAGATTTTCCTAACAAGTTTCCTATAAATATATTTTAAACTTTTATAAATAAAAAAATTATTAGTTCCCTTAAAAAAATATCTTTGAGAAGAACTTTCTGGTTTGGACTTAGGTATAAATGCATTCTTTACAATTCTTCTCTATCTAGGATGATAAAAAATTCCAGTTACATTCTTAGGTGTAACATGATTTCCTAATATCCGAGTAAGATTTTCTCTACCATTTATAAAATTTTCTAGGTATTTTTTTAACTACTCATTTGAAACATTATGTTTTATATTTTATTTCAGCAGTTGAGTTTTGTTATACTTTTTAATAGACAGATCATATTTTATATTTGAAGATAAAGCATACTATCTTTTTATAACTTTGTATTTATCATAAATATCATTAAATGTATCTTATATCATGTTACAATATTAAGAAATTATTCATTTGATATGTTATCATAATTTTTTCATTATGAGAATCCTTAAAATTCTGCACATATGACGTAATAGATTCAGTAGGTAAATCGGAAAAGTACCTCAGTGATGTTTTTTATGAAACACATATTTGATCGATTTGAATTTTCTTTAGGTGAAGAATCTAAATCATTGGAAATATCCTTAGATGAACTCAAGGTGGGTTTCATATCCTTTTTGTATCCTCTATCGTTGTCATCATATCTCTTTTTGTATTTCAGCTTTGGACAATCATCCTTGACATGTCCTTTTCTCTTACACTCATAAAAAGTTATCTATTTTGAATCATAATATATCTTCCATTATTTATTCTAGGTACCATTGGAATCATACTTTTATTTTTAATTGGGATTTATGATAAATTTATTTTTTATATAAAATTTAATAAATATTCTAGCTAGACGATCCCTCGCCTCATCACTATCTGGTGGAGATTCACTATCACTTGAACTTATAACTAGGACTTTTTCCATATCAATTTATTTTTCCTTCCATTATGATGAATTAGTCTTGAAGGCTACTAATATTATTTTAGGATATTCATCTTCTTCATGATTTAACTTTAGCTCTTCTTCACACATCATAATATTACCAATCTTCTCGTTGATTTTCAGATTAATAATATCATAAGACTCACTGATAGATAAAAAATGCGACCTTCCATATTTCAAGTATACATATTAACATCCACACGATCTAATCCTTGGTAGAAACATGATTTCTAAGTGAGATCATTTTTTTTGACAATTTCATTGAACCTAAGGTACATGTCAAGAATATTTTCATCAGGATAAATTTTAATGTTATCACATTTAATAATATATGTATTAAGCCTCATCTCCATGATATAATAATTTCCTTTATGGGAGATAGAAAAAGTATCCCAAATTTTATAAGAAATTTTTCAAGATGATATTTTGGTAAACTATTCAAATCCCAGTTCATAGTAAATGGAATTTATTTTTCAACAATTATTATTATAATCTAACATTGTAGAATCATCCCAAGTGCTTCTATCAGTATCAGGTATAACATATTCATCTTTAATTTTAGACCAAATATCAAAACCCATGATTTCTCTATGCATTATCATATTAATTTTCATTTGATCATAATTATTTCCATTAAATAAGGGAGGCATGTTTGTAGCAGAACCTTCTTGTCTTGAATCCATTAAAAAAATAAATTTAGAACTAATAGAAATTTGAGATTTTAAAGCTTCACTAAAATCACAGTTAAAAATGATTTGAAAACATTAATACCAAATAAAGAAAACTCTTGATACCAAATGTTTTTCGGAGTGAGTATCTCAAGACGTGGTGGGGGTGAATTGAGTACCCAATAAATTTTTTTGTTACAAAGTGTTAATTTGAAATACAACAATTAATTTTTAAAATGTCATAGTTAATCAATATATAAAATCGTTATAAGTTATAATATTTGAATTTTTTCTTAAATTTTGATTAGTTCTTAGGTTAGTAACATACAATATTACTCATTAAATTTATATCAATTTAATTTTTTAAAATCTTATAAAAACACTAACAAAGATTAATTATCAAAGTATTAGTTTTTGTTTGGTTAAAATAGGATAAGTTTTAAAAGAAAAATAATGTAAACAAAAACATACAATGAAAATATAAAATAAGAGGTTCAGTATCAAGATGAGAATTAGTACTCTCTACTTGGGGATCACTTGAAAATAATAATTTTATACCATACAAACATGTTCATACAAAACCTAGATCAGTTTTTAAAAGAGTTTAAAAACTATCTAGGTCACACATGACCTCTTCCACTGTTATCCATGGGAGTAAAAAAACGGCCATACAAGACCTATTCCACTATTATCTGTGGGAGTAAAAATGTAATAAGATTTAAGAGAAGATATGATGTATCTTCCTGTTCAACATAAGAGATAGTGTGCTTTGGATAAAACAAAGTTTGTACACACACTGCTTGAAATGTAAAAGAATGTAAACAGAACAAAGAAACTAAGAGTGTAAAGGAATATAATTGATCAGCCTAAATTTAGCGAAGCTCAAGGATCCTTGAAATTATTTTTAAATGCATCTCGAGCCAGTTTATATTGAAAAATTCAATAGAACAGAGTGTCATAGAATCATATTCTTGATTGGAGGAAATCTTTATGTAATGATGTATTTCAACTTCCCAATCGAATGCTAGCTCTTAATATTCTTGAAATATGGTTGAGATCTTTAAGTGTGTTTATTAAGTGAGATATTATCATCATTATATCAATCTTAATCACATTGGTTTCCTTCTATATATCTCACATGAGGGATTCTGATTCTCTTTTATTAGCAGCTGCACCAATAATATCTGGATCCTCTATGTTACCTCATATTTCATGTATGACACTTTCATCAATGTATTTTGTTCAACATTTAAGATAAAATAATTAAAAATATTCTTGGAATTAAATTCCATAATATATCCAATAGAATAATTTAATTCAATAATGAGTTAGTTAAATAGTGGAAGTGTCTTAGTATAGAGGTGTTAGTCTTGTAGTGACTTGATATGAAAGTGTCCTAGAGTCCGGAGGTGTCTCCTTATAATAGTGAAACAAAGATGGAGGTTTCTTGTACTTACCAAACATTTCATGTTGGTAGTGACTCTTCTGGTGGTGAGTCATCTGACGACAAGTTATTCTGGTGATGAGTCATCATTCTCGTGGTAGGTCAGGCTGGTGGTGAGTTATTTTGGGGATGTATCATACTTTACTAAAATTTCATTCTAGTGATATGACATAATTGATGGTGTGACATTGGTTATAGTGTCATGTCTAGTGGTGAGATATGTTTGGTGGTGTGTTAGCTTGGTGGTGAGTCAGTCTTGACGGTGTTCCATCTTTGTGGTGAGTCAGTCTTTGTGGAAAATCAACCTCAACAGTGTCTCAAATTTAATGGTGACTTGTAGTTAGGAAATTTCATCACCTATCTTAGATTAGAAAATACTTATAAAAAACAAAAAAATAATTAATATAATTATAATTATGATTTTATGATCATTAAAAAAATGAGTTCAACAGTATCACACATCTTTTTTTTTCACTTCTTGATACATGGGTTGTTTTATGGTATTGGAGCATGGAGTAGGTTTGGAGTTATGGAGCTAATAATTTGGAGCATTGTTTTTTTTGGTTTTATCTTTTTATATGTACTTT
The DNA here is from genome assembly GCA_963277665.1 of Viscum album. NCBI lineage: Eukaryota > Viridiplantae > Streptophyta > Magnoliopsida > Santalales > Viscaceae > Viscum > Viscum album. The sequence continues at coordinate 1,133,577,021 of OY728156.1, forward strand.
GATTTTAGTTATCTTCAAATGTGGTAATCTTTTGTAGTTTAGTTTTTGTCATTAATTGTATTACTTCAAGTTGTTTTTACATTGTTATCATGAATCATGTAGTAGTCTCTTTTTATGGAATGTTTGGTTGGGTTGATTTATTTCTCAAAGGGAAAATTGTACCCCACTTGTATTGAAGCCCTTGGAATTTATTTACAACATTTGGTACCTTGGGGATTTATATTAAGTCCATGTAGAAATTCCACCTCAACTCAATCCAATGAAGAGGGGTGGGATGTTACACTACACACATGGTTTTACACTCCCAGGGGATATGATTGAGAAATTCACAGAAACTTTACAAACCATCATGAAGGATTTTAATAGATGGTGACCATGAATGATCTAGGATAAACCTAATGTGCCTTATTTTTAAAATATTGTGTCATGATTTAGATATTTTATAAATTATTTTTCATGACTATGGGGTTTACCACTATGATTATTTTTTATCACAGTATGGTTTTCTGTTTTAGTCAATGGTTGGAACCAGGATGAATTATGTTAACATTGAATGTGATGGAGACTTTGGATATTAGGATAAACCAAGTTGTATTAGGAATGGAGAGAAAGATATTATGATTATTCCCAATCTACTATCATGATATATGATTTCCAATTTCTTCTTTGGTGAGATTCATAATAAGTAAAATAGGAGGAGGATGGAATTTTATGAAAGTTCATGTGATAATGAACATAGAGAAATAAATATTCAACTTACTATTTGTAAAGAATGCAGGAATAAGAACAGATAATATCTCAAATAGCGTGGAAAAAGTTTTTTATGTTAAAATAGTGGTCATAGAGCAATGAATCTCCATTGAATTTGATGTCTTATATATGGGGAACTTGGGAATTATCTAAGTGAATGACCTAAACTAAGGGTCATGCCCTAGACCAAGGAAGAAACAATGTTATACCAAGTCCTTGAATTAAAATGGTTGATGTATTTAAGCATTGGGATTCTAGAATTATGTTGTAAAAGTATTTTTACCAATGGTATTTTTGTTATTGGAATCATAAAACATCTAGGATTGTGTTATTTTTGGAAGAATATATGTAGAACCCACAGTTTGAGGTACTTACCCCTTTATTTATCTATTTTATGTATATATATTGATCATGTTATGTTTTGTGAGGTTCAGAAGAGTTTTGGAATGGTTTGGAGGGTTTTCTATAGGTGCACGATTTGAGCATGGTTAGTATAAACTGTGAACCCCATCTAGGAAGTTGTGTTGCTTATAGATGGAGGGAAAGTATCTCCACATGGTTGGAACATGGTTTGGCCAAACTATACTAATTTATAAAGTAAACTATGAAATGTTTTCATAGGTGAAACACATGGTTTGAAAATTGTTTGTCGTACCATGCACATCAACTGTGTGAGGGGTTGTCTAAATAAAGTACCAATACATGGTTGGTGAACACTCTACCAAACCGTGAAACCTAACCATGCAATGTACAATTATTGATCCAAAATTAGTGGATCTAACTTGGATTATGTACTAGGACCCCCATTATTCCTAATATTTTATAATATTGAATTCCTTTTCCTCCTAAGGATTGAGAGGAAATTACCTTCGATATGGGGTCAATTTATAGGCAATTTAAATCTTATTGGAGATCTAGATTTACCATAAGTCTTTGTTATTAACCTTTCTTCTTCGATATCTTCTCCTACACTCTCTCAAAACATTAGGTATAATAATTTGTTGATAGATCCTTATTATATTAAGTATTCCTGATGATATATTGATGAATCCTTGCCAGGTCTAGGGAAAGAAAGGTGGTTCCTGATTCCCCAATAAAAAAAGTCCTTTAACAAAGCTAGAATTGAATTTATTAGTACTAAAAAAGAATTGAATATTAGAGCGTGATTAGAATACCTAGGGGTTTTTTAGTGCTAGAAAATCATTGAAAAAAGGGTCCTTTATTAGTGATTTTAGATGCACTGATAAATGAACTCATTTATAAGTGTTTTTTATTTTAGCACTGATAAAGGTATCCTTTATCAATTATTTTAGAAGAACTGATAAAGGATTACTTTATCAGTATATTTAGTAGCACTAATAATGGGGCATAATGCAGTGTGCTGTAACATCACACAACAATAGTAGAAACAAGTAATACTGTAGTGTATTGTAATAACACAATATATCACCAAAAAACACTAGAAATTATAAAAATTACATACAAATATACAATTTAAATGAAATAAAATTTAAAAAACAAATACAAGAAAAACAGTTTTATAAGGAAAAAGAACCCACCTATATAAAAGAAAAAACCACTCCAATTTGTGAAAAAAAACTCACCTATATAAGTAAAATATTATTATATTTGTAATAATATAAATAAATAAATTAAATAGAAAGTGTTAATTTTAAACTAAGTTTGGAGTCATTCCATGAACACTATGTATTAGATTGAGTTGCGGTATATTCTTACACATCACACCATTTCTTATTCGCCTTAAGCTTTATCTCTTAAAATTAACTAAATAAGTATAAGATAAAAATGATAAGGTAATTAATTAAATAATAGGTGATAGAATGATGATAAAATAGTCTAGGATCATTTTCTCAATTCTGGAAATGCGAGGCATGTTTTAAATTAAATTGACACTTATATACGGAGAAGACACACTTGTAGTCATACTAGTCTCACCACGAGTTGGATTGAGGTGAGGATGATTCCTATACACCCCAAATTACTTATTGATAGTTTTTTTAATGTATCAAAAAAATTATAATTATTTTTTTTTATTTTTGAGTACATCACTTTTATTTTTTTAATAAAATGTTATTTTAAATTGGAAACATGCACTTTGAGTCATAATGGTCACATCATATGTTTTTTTGAGTTGAGACTAATTACTACACATCAAAAATTACTTTTGAGTCATTTTTATAAATTATCAAGACAATATGAGTGGATTTTCAAAGATTTTAGTGAGTGATAATTTTTGAACTTAAATGTCAATTTTTAACTCATAGGAGACAAATTGAGTCATGTTAGGTATATCATGTATCAAATTGAGGTTTAGATTATTATTACACTTCAAAAATTACTTATGGATCATTTTATTGAAGTAAAAGAACAATCTAAATGTGTTTCTTTAGTTTTGTGTATGTCAATTGTCTGTTTTACTAAAATTAATGGAAATTTTAAATAAAAACGCGTACTTAAAGTCATAACAGTCACACCAAGCATCAGATCAAGGTGTGACTAATTTATAAATATCTAAAAAAAACTTATGGATGTTTTTCATAAAGTATCAAAATAATATGAATGCGTTTTATAGATTTCATGTACATCACTTGTTTTTTTATTAAAATGTCATTTAAAACTGGAATCATGAAATTTGATTCATACCGATCACATCGTGAGTTGGTTTGATATGAGAAAAATTCATACATGTTAAAAATGACTTATGAATCATTTTACTAAATTATTAAGACAATACGAATGTGTTTTCTTTCTTTTTAGTGAGTGACACGTTTTGAACTTAAATGTCCATTTTAAATTGATTATAGATACTTTGAGTCATACTAGGAACATCATGTATGAGATTGTGGTGAGGCTGATTCTTACATATCAAAAAAGTCATATGGATCGTTTTTCTAAAGTATCATAAATTCTAAATGTTTTTCTCTAGTTTTTGTTTTCTAGTTGTCCTTTTTTCTCTAAAACTAATTTCAATTTTGAATAAAAATATGATATTGGAGTCATAATAGTCATACTATGTGTCATATTTATATGAGGATGATTTATACATGTCCCAAATGACTTATGGATCATCTTTCTAAAGTATGAAAATATTATGAATGTTTTTTCTCAGTTTTGGGTATCTCACTTGTGGTTTTTACCAAAATATCATTTCAAATTGGAATCATGCACTTTGAGTCATACCGGTCACATCATGTGTCAGTTTTACATAATACTGATTAATTCAAATACAAAATCACTTATGAATAATTTTCATAAATTATAAATACAATCGAAGTAAGTTTTCTTGGATTTCAGTGAGTGAATTTTTTTGAACAATGTTGTCAATTTTAAACTAATAATGGACACTTTGAGTCATATTGAGAACATCGTGCATCAGATTAAGGTGATGATGATTCATACACATTAAAAATGACTTATGGATTTTTTTAATAATGTATAAAAACAATATTAATTCATTTTATTAGTTTTGAGAATGTAAAGTGTGTTTGGAACTAAAATGTAAATTATAAACTAAAAATATACAGTTCGAGTCATACTGTTTACGCCGTGCATCAGATTGATGGGAGATTGATTGAGTATGTGATGTGTGTTTCTTTCAGTCCCTTGTACCAATGAAAAATATTTAAATGTTCCATTTGGATGAATAATAAACCCTATGTTTCTTGAAATGCGTCATCCAAAATAAACATGTTCTTGATTTTTGTGTGTGTTGTAGATGATTGAAGAAAAATATGACTTCACAAAATATCTATGAAAATAATAGCATTTATTACATAAAAATGATAAAGAAATCAACTTATAAATTGCATATAAAATTGTGAAGAAATTAACTAAATAATTTGTAGGAATTCATCTTTTCATGATGGTTGAATACATTATCGACCCATTTCCTTGTGGTTGTTATATCAGTTGAAGCCTCGAAGTATAATCTCTCACAAGCACGATCATCTTTGAAAAAACCACCCCAACATGAAATAAACAATCCACCTATATAATAAAATAATTGTTATATTAGTTATACTATAAATAACTAAAGTAAACATAAATATGAAACAATACATTAATAAAATGTCATTTTTAAATTGAAGCCACATAATTAGAGTCATACTTGGAACATTTTTTATTTCTTTGAAGTATGGTTGATTCCATTGTGTGTTTTTATCCTATAGTGCATTCAAAAATCTAGGTCATCTAACAATATTTTATTTTGATAACTCATAATTTTGAATTCATTGGAAAATAAAAAATAAAATTGAATCATTTTGAGTGAAATATCCTTATTGAGTGTATGATCATAATACAATAGCGAATCATCCTTATTGAAAAATTAATTTATTCCTATTAAACATTAACTATTAATTTAAACCTATTACATTCATTTATTGAACCAAAATAAACATTTACATATGTGTTTTTATGGAACATAATAAAATCCATATTTCCCTTTCCCCATCATACAAAGCAAAAACTCTATGACAAACCATTTACCATATTTTATGGAAAAAACATCAGTGTGACCCATTATGTATTTTTAAAAGATATGAAACTACATCATAAATTATTTAACCCTTTTTGAAAGTATTAATCATCTTTATTGCCATTTATTTCATCAAAATGACACTAAAATATAGCATATCCATTAATCCTTCTTGAATTATGTTATAGATTTGTAATTTTTTTTAATATTCTGGGTGATGATAAACTCTAACATAACATCATCATTATTTTCTCATCAAAATGGGAGTATCCATATTATCATATATTTTTTGTTGATAATAATGATGAGTTTTTTTATTAATGATATTTTGAACATGGATCATTTTACATAACGAATGTAAACATGCATAATGAATTTTAATTGAATATATTTCACAAGAATTTGTGATTTTATATATCGATTTCAATTAATGATTGAATAGCCCAAATAATTCCACCAACTACAAAAGTGAAACAACTATATAATTAGTTTTTTATAACTCATTATTTAGTCAATTACTTTATTTATTTATTTTTAGGTGTTTTGGATGAAGCTACAAGATTATTTTTCAAATGGATCTTCATTTGGATTTTTGGTGCTTTATGATATCATTTGAAGCGGGTTTTTCATTTTCAATGGATTTATTCATAAAGCAATTTATTTTCATTTTATTCCATTTTTTTACTTTGATACCATCCCTCCTCGATGACCATGATCTCTCAGTGATGGTTATCCTCTAATAGTTATATTATACACCTAATAGATTTAGTAGTTGATTACACACATATTTATTAAAACATTTGAGCTAGATTATATACATGTTTGATGATTTGATTAGAGTTTTATGACTCTAAAGTGACTATTTTATCCACTACAAATACCCTTACTTTGTTGTGTAGAGAAGACATGGGATACCAACTATATTTATTTTTTTTGTTTTTGTTATGTTTATTCTTGGTGAGTGGTTTCTTTTACACTTCAGAAATATTTTACAGTATAAGAATCATACTAGTATAAATTGTATCATATGATAATCAGTTTGAAAATATATTTTGTGTTTGTTTTGTTTCTAAAAAAATTACTCCACTTGAATTCATATACAAAATCAGCTAAAGAAGTGGTAATAAATAAATTTACAATAATCAACCCAAAAAAATTGAGAAATGGATCATATCTTAAGTGAAAATTTTTGTGTGAAATTTTAAAAAATTATTCTAAAAAAACTTTGGTTTGATCCCCATTTTACTTTATTACCCAACCATTTTATTGATTTCAATCTAGCTCTTTGTCTCCTCCTCTGCCTTAGTCACCTCCTTTGCCTCCCCTTATACCTCATTCTCCAACATCGACTTCGAATCCACCTCCACCTCTAACTTCGAATCTTCCTCTACCTCTTCCATTTCTCAAAAATATTATTGTTTACAGGTTAACAATTCTAAACAAACTGATTTCCTCCATTATAAATATCCTTAAGAAACAAATAAAAAATAATATATATGAATTATGACACTACTTATTAACACCAAAAATATATTTCTAGGGTTATAGCCCATACGTGATCAAAAACAAAAATAGTAATCACATAAATTTTTTTTTCATCAAATATTCTAACACCATTTACACTACCTACTCATCTTTAAAAAAAATTAATTCTTATTTTTAGTATGAAGGTTGTCATTAATATTGGAAGTACTAATAAAATATACAAAAACAAATTATTAATAATTATTTTTAAGGAAATTTTATTTAGATTCAAAAATTACATATTTGGGGATGCGAGTCTGTTGATGGTTTTTAATCTCTCTCATAAATTTTCAAACATAATATCCAAGATCGTTTCTAATATCTTCGTTAAGACAGTGTAGAAACATTGAAAAAAATAAATAATATTTTTTAAAATATGTTTGAATAGTTAAATATTTATATATATACCTTAATATATTTCCATTTTTTGTAATATATAAGATTTTATGTTCACACACCAAATTCATTCCATGAATTATCCTATATTTAGTGACCGCCCTATCACAAAAAAATTATTGTTAAAACACAAAATGAAACATATAATCTAATTTTTATCTATAAAATTTTGATTACAATTTATTAAAAATTCACAATTCACATCATGTGTGGTTGTTTTGTTGGATATTCATTAATTGGATCCAAAAAATAAATACATGGTGTATCTAGATTGATTACGATCAACATCCAATGTTGCCTAAAAAAAATTAAGTAATCAGAAAATAGAAATATATTCTATATGATTTGATTATATAGTTTTACTTATTCATTGTAGGTATCAAAAACTGTATGTTGTATTTTATTTTTTTGTTCAGATTCTTCAATTAGCTCATCTCTTTTCTTCTAATCTTATTCCTTATCCAAAGTAGAATTTTCCCTAGAAATGATAAAAAGATTAAGGAATCCAAATTTTTCTTCACACAATTTTCCATTTATATAGTAGTAATATAAATTCATATAGAAAATATGAATAGTTTTTAATTTTAATAAATATATTATCTCACTATTTAAAAATACATATTATGAATATGAATCTTATGTATGTATTAACAATTGAGTATCTCATCCATTCATACTTGAGAATACCATTTATAATCTTGAGACTAACCACGTTTATCATGGAAGTTCCATATATTTCTTTTTCATATGAAATTTAAGAAATATTTTCATCTTTAAATGTGTTCTATTCTTGAATTTGTAATGATAATAAATGTTGCTCTGGAACTGGAGGGGAGAAGGTACTCCGAGAAGGTTGTTTTGATTTCATGGTCGATTCACAAGATAGTCATGATTCAAACTTCCATTTACCTATACCTTTATCCATCTGTAATATCATACCTCACTTCAGACCATTTTTCATAAATGGTTATAGTGTTTTCATATGATTTTTTTAAAGACATAACTCATTTATCTTTATAACATTATATATCCATGATATAAAAGTTCCAATAAAATAATTTTTATTGTAATATCCAGATCATCAATTGGAATGGGAAACACAAAATTTATCTCATGAGCTACCTCAATTAAAACTATCATGTGATATTTTGGGACATATTTTGGGTGTAGCTTATCTCCAAGGATATTATACACCATAACCCTCACAACAAGGTGGTGCATGGGTGTTGATAGATAGAAATCACATACAACTATACCTTGTAGAATTTTAGTAATATAAAGTTATTAGAAGTTGTTTAATTCACATTCAAGAGAAAGAGTAATGAAAAAATTGATTACTTAGGATAAGGTATGCAGTTGAGGGGAATGAATACCCTAAAAGCTAGTAGGGTATTTTGGTTTATGTGTGGATCTTTATTCCATTGCTAGTTCACTTTGATCCTTTCTCATACATTGATCTTCCAAACCAAACTAGAAAATAATTTCTTGAAAATAATATATTTGTTCCTATAATACTTTCACCATGTTATATGCATCTTCATGTAGTTTTATATTCTCTATATATGTCCTATGAGAGACTCCAAAACTCAATCCTCTAACGTGACCATATTTCCCTAACCACTTCAAAGACACTAAAAGTAGTTTTTCTTATTATACAATAATTATAAATTCTTATGTCTAAACCATATAAAAAATATGAACATAAATAGATATTTTTTATGTAATACCATTATAAATCATAACTAAATACTATTATGTTATACTTACACATTTTTCCATACTTCTTTTTTATTTCCATCAACTAGTTTACCCTCATTATTTATGCGAGCCACCTTCCATACCACATGACATGGGATGGAAGTGGGTTAAAATTTTGATTCTTCAATATACATATAAAAATAAGAACATATGTTGTTTCATATCACATAAAACATTTATTATTTATTTAAAATACATACTAATTTCTTCTCTAGTAAATCATACCCTAAACATGATTTGATATAGGGATAGATTGGTTTTGATGCAAGATATTTTTTTTCCATACTATTTTGATGTTTCATAAATCAACAATTTTGAATCAAATTGGATAAAATAATTAATAAAAAATAATATATTATCAACTAAAATTCACCTAAAATTATTTCTCATCACAAAGATTGATGAAAGAATTATATGTTTCCTGCTTTATAAAATGCGAATAACTAACTAATGGGTGGGGATTTACTTTCCCCTCCACATCCCTAATATGTAACTTGGTAAGAAGTGTTTATAGGATACTATGGTATTTTCAAGAATCCATTAACAAAAATTTCTTATATAAATCATCTAATATAAATGAACTCTATAAGGAATAATTAAAATTAAATCAATTTTTCACGATATATTAACTTTGTAAAATGAAGAACGTATATCTTAACATTAACATTATATATTTGAAAATGTTTTTTTTCTAGTTATAGGCTATACATAGCACCAAAAATCAATATTAATCATCACATTTATCCAAATTGTGACCCCTACATAACTAATGAACATTGAATTGTTGTGGTCAATAGGTTGGGCGTGCTGATTCCAACCAACCTAAAATTTTATACCCTTTTCACCTTAACAACATTATTAAACACAATGATGATGCGTTATTATGGTTCTTTCATCAACATGTGTTTGATCCCATATTAAATCTATTGTTTCAACATAAAAAATATGTTCTTTTTCATTATTGGTGACATAATCACGTGTAGAAGACATTGTCTGCATGATAAATCAAGCATTTAAGTTTTCTTGAATAAGAACAATGTAAACATGGACAAATGATTTTAGAAGGGCCATATACAAGCTCTATTACATACTTAATGACCACTTTAACTCCATCTTCATACTTTTTTTTTCAAATGATTATCCATTTTAAAATAAATGTGTAATTGGATTTAACAGAATAATTACTCCACTATGTCAGGTTTTATACTAAAATTTCATCCAAAGGTGAAAGTTATAGACAACCACCATCCTTAAAATATTCATCTCCCATACATTTATTATTTCATTTTGTTTATTGAGACTCATCCCCCATCTCTTATGAACATTCACTTATATTTCTTGAACTAATATAAGAAGTATTCATCCAATACCAGGTACTAGTGATCATTTTGGATGACTATCAATTTGAGTAGTTCAACCATTATAGAAGAGATTGGGGATGTGTCTCTTGAAAGAAAATGCAATAATAACTATACTAGAGATGAAGATGGCGAGGATGATAATGGTATCCTATAAATTGTTTTCAATTACCACATCTTAATTTAAAAGTTCAAATCTCATCTCAAAATTATAAAAGGTCCCCAACACTACCATGAGAACATCAAATCATCCCCACTAAGCTGAATGAACTCTAATATATGTTACTAATCCTTTTCCCCCACTTGTATCTTAAATATATGACCCATATGTCCTTGATGTTCATGTGTAGGGTGTGAGTATAATAATAAACAAGTAAATTCTAACATGTACCCTAAAATATACAATAATAAATATATTTTAATATATGTTCATAATAGTTACACTAAAAATACATATGTAAGTCAAGTCATTATGTACCAACCAAGACACTGTGATAATTAAATGTACTTTCTTTATTTCATACCAGGTAATTATACTAATCATACCATAAGTTTAAACCATGGTTTATCAAAGACATTCAAATCATTTCACTTATAAGAGGTTAACATTTGAATCATAGGAGGAGAAAAAATTATTTATCTCTCTATGGAAATTACCATATCATAGGTACCTTCTCTAATAAAATTAGTGTTTTGGTCTTTGACCGAAACACCATCATTTAGAAAAAACACATCACTTGAACCATGAAATTCGACCTCAAACCCCTAGCATCCAAGGCTATCCCCCAGGGATAACCATCACATGTACTTATTGCATCCAAATCATGAAATGGGTATAACATAAAAAATTTTCTTAGGAAGTGAATTTGAAATATGGGTAATTCTTAGCATAATTAGTCCCCTTAGGATAAACCAAACAGTGGATTCGACATTACATTAGTTAAACCTAACTTCTAAAAAACCACAAACAAAACAAAGAACAATACAAATGTCACATTAACCTAACCCTATCCCTAGATGAATCACTAACATGTATATATTATCTCACATTCTAATATACCATACGTAGACTACACATAATACCCATCATATTATAGTGTATGATACTCAAAGATCGAGTATCTTAGGGATTGATCATCTTTCTCAACGATCTCTCATTAGATAATCTCATATTTTGTAGGCCATAATTCTTTACTCACACAACTAAAATATAAAAAAATTAATTCTATATGATCAAATAAACTATCCTAACCTTTATAGGAAATCCCACTAGGTTTTAAGGAACTATACTCAATTTTATACCACATATCTAATCACTACTAAAGTGATTATATAATCCATATTTGTACATCACTACCCTAAGAAATAAATTCATAAGGAAATTAATAAACTCTTCTACCCTTAAGGGATACTTCCATTATCCATGATTACCCATATGGCCCTCTTAACACATCAATACTAAATAATGTTTTTCATGCATGAGAGTATGTGTGGTGATATGGAAACCACATCATACATGTTGTTCACATTATATATTTATTCTTGGTTTATGGAGTAAAGGTTGTTAAAGTTTTTTACTTGTTTTAAAATTATTTATTCTATGAAATTAATGTTTGGATTTGTTTTATTTAATTATTTACATTATTTAATTCATTTAAGTTACTGATTATAAATTATATAAGCTTCAAATAATTTTAAGATCCATAAAGGAATATAGTTGTAATATGATTGGTCCAACAAATTTTATCTTCCCAGATTGGAAACCACACTTTTTTCCAAATTTGGTTTCAAGTAAATATGCATTAGGTGAAACTATAAAAGTGGAAACTATATCAAACTATTGGTACTAGTTTTCTATATATGATATCAGGATCCTTCTATTAAAATCTTTTAGTATGGATCATTCAAGGGAATGCGATATGATTTAATAAAAAATATAATACATTTTCTAATAAACTACCAAGGTTTTTATTTAGAAATTCAGTAAAGAATCTATAAATTTTCTATAACCAAGATTCAATGGTTTTTCAGTATCAATTTATAAGTGTGTGATCATTGTTCTCTTCGTAATTTCAAAATCATTAATATCAAAAATAATTTCTTCAATTTGATAAAACATATCAAACTAATAATCCTCACCAATAATAGATCTTGAATTATACATAATTTCTCCATGAAAAATCCAAGGACTCTAACATGTATTAAAACCCTAAAAAACGATATTTAATTTCTATACTTTTCAACTTTTTTTTATTTAAACATTTTAACCAAATATGGAAAAATAAATTCATTTTAGGAATATTCTATTTTGAAAAATTTTACAAATATTCAACCATTTTTACATATTCATCACTTCTTTATAATGTTGTAGTCCAACTACGATTCATTATCACCTATAATAAATTTCATGTACTAAATATATTTTTTTAGAAAAATTAATTTAAAATTTACCTTTATAAATAAAAATAAAATCAATGAAATGAAAAATATTTCAAAAATAAAATAAAGGAAACAGATTTCAAAAAAATGTTTTCACCTTGGACTTATCCAATAATAATCCATTCATAAAAAATTCCAAAAAAATCATCACATTGATTTTAAAAGGTTGACCAAAAATAAAACACAAATTTTCTTTCTTTTCATTATATAATTTGGAAATTATTATTTTCAAAATATATAAATAAATATACATTATAAAATAATATTAGGAATAATATATTAGTGATGAAAACAATATCGATAGTGATAATGATCCAAAAAGAGGCATATGATTTCATACATCATATTGAAAATGAAAATTTCACTTCATATAGAAAATATGAATTTATATATACTATGAACGTGATTAATTAGGGAGATAATTTAATTTTTTTTCTAATTGTATTCAATATAAATTAAAATCTTCTCCACCTTATCATATTATTTTAGAACTACCAATATTAGTGTACTCTATGACTATAGATGATATAGAAAGTAACATTAGGGAAGAGATGATGTTGTTTATGAAATAGTTATAGTACCTAATGAGGGTTAAGTTGAAAAATTACATGAGGAATTGTACATAAATATTAAAATATAAAATAGAAGATAAATGGGGGATAACTCTAAAAAACTATTATCTTATTCTTGTGTTATTTAAACAAAATTATAAACTAACTTACCCTATACTAAAATTACACAATCAACACAATCAAAAATTTCCCAGGATGATCATTTAAATATATATTATCAATACTTTGTATTAAAACTCTATAATCTATTATACCTTCAAAATAACAATTCAAAATGTAAGAAAACAATATTCATTAATCATCCTAACACTCATTTTATAAATTAAACATACCTTACATTATTTAAAAAGAATAATAAGTAAATTAAACATACTTTAAATGTCATGAAAAATCTATAGAATATTTACAAGATACCCATTCATCAAAAAATTATACCTCCAACAAAACACTGGTAAAATAATCATTCAAGAAAATTAAATATACCTTAGTATTCTTGAAACTCATTGAATAATCATGCGTAAATGAAATCACCTACTATAAATACATCTAACACCCATTTATAAGTAAATAAAATTGATTTATAACACCTATTCATAAAATAATCATACAAGAGAACCAAATGCCTAAGAAAATATAAAATAAAAAAGACCTTGGATATGTGAAAAAAAATAGAACTATGATTAAAAACTATGGAGAACTAACAAAGAGAAGAAGAGGTAGAGGACAAAGAAAAATGGGAAGTTGATGATGACAATAGTGATGGTGAATTAAATAACAATAACAATGGAAAGATACACGAGTGAAGGTGGTAATAAGAATGGAAATAATGAGAAAGAATGAGAGAGACCAATCATGACTAGTGTTATGGGAGATGATTAGTAGGGTTCTCCATGGTTGAGAACACTATACTAACAAAAACCACAGAACCCAAAAAGAAATCAACGAGTGAGGAGGAGGAGGAGAAAATAACATACCTTGAATTCTAGCCTTGATTCATCTGAGAGAATGTAGGGGAGGAGCATTGAGAATAGGGGAGTTCTACAGAATCTTGAGAATCATGAATGAATCAGTCATAGTTAGGGTTCTTTTAAATATATCAGGGTGAACTTTATCAACACTTCCAAAAAAATCACTGATAAAGATAACTTTTATCAGTGCTAAATTAATAATTATTGAAAATATATATCTTTATCATCACCTTTTCAGAACTAATAAAGATAGATATTTATCAGTATTTACGAAAAACATTATAATTAGTTGAAAAGGTTTATCATTGATAATGATTCCTTTTATTAGATCTTGTTTAGTGCTGATAAAGCATCATATTTATTAGTGCTAAAGAAGAGCTAATAAAAGACATATTTCTCTCCACTAAAACTTTTGCGCTGATAAAGGATGTATAAATATAATTATAAATAATAAATTGGTAAATATATTTATTTATTATAATTTTATAATTATTTAAATATTTAATTATTTATTTATAATTATATAAATACTTTTTTTAAAAAAAATTACTTTTTTACTTAAAATTATAAATACGGTAAATATAAATTTATAAATATATTTATATTTATTTATTTATAATTATAAATATATTTATATCATTATATATATTTATATATTTAAATATATATTTAATAAATATATATAAATATAAATATAGTAAATATATTCATTATTATAAATACATTTTCTATAATTTTATAATTATAAACATATTTAAATCATTATATATATATATTAGGTGCTTGGGGGTACAATTACATTCAAACACACTCACACACACCACCCACACACACCAGAAAATATTTCCATAGCCCCCTAAGGGGATATCCCATTAATCAAGCCTTATTTATTAAGTACATGAACCATAGATCTAGTGGGCATGAAGTCCATAACAAGGCCTGAAAGCCCAGTCCAACATCATACCTACATTATTCTGCCTGCATCACTAGGATTGCGTCATGTTTGCATCATTGACTACCTACATGGACCATATATGTGTTATTTATGCAATAAGGATTCATGAATGGGGGTGGGAGGGGTTTGGGGCGTCTGTTTCCCGATGCATGTTTTATGTTCCTAAGTGCACTATAAAGAAAAAAAAATTAAGTATATATAAGGAATCATGAATGTTTTCAATATATTATTATGATAATTTTGGTCATTACTATGTTTCAATAGAATACATGCTAAAGTTATTCACATGTTTGGTATGTGATGATTAAGACCCACTTTATTTTTCTTGGGTATATAATGTTGATTTTGGAACATTTATTATAAATTTGGTCAGATTTTTTTAAGGATATTTAATGTTAACTATTTATGTAATGGATTAAGTTGAACTTCATGTGTTGTTGGACATATTTGTCTAACAATTTTGGTTCTACAAAATATCAGAGGAATATATTGTTAATATTTTAAGGATCCTATAATATGTTAAAAGGGAATTTTAGTGTTTGAAGCATAAAAATTCATTTTTGGAGATTTATTTCATGGAGTAAGGGATTAATAGAAAATTAATCAAAGAACAACCAAAGGATGAAATAATACTTATAAAATATAAATATATCAACTAAGTATATTTACTTATATTAATAGATAGTAAAGGAATAAATCAACTATAAGAGAATGATATTTAATCCAAAATGTTGTCACATTATAATAATTTATTAGGATACCAATGAAAGTTTTAAAAAAATTGATATATGGTTTTGTGGTCTTTAACCTTCACTGGATCACCAACTTTCTTATATCAATGACATATATCACTCTATTAATCAATTGGTACTAGTATTTGTGTCCATATCCATGCTTGAATTTCCAATATATGTTATACTAATTGTAAAATGAGTTATTTTATTGTTATATATTACCTATATACTTTCCATTCTCTCTTATTATGTCTATGTTTTATTTAATTTTTTTTTATGATATGGGTTTATCAATAATGGTATTTTCAAATGATAAACCCTTGATTTCCAAGTTCATGTTAAAATTGTGATGAACAAATTTATTTAAGGTGGGGAGAACATAACACCGCAATAATATAAAAGAAGAATATTTTACTCAACAATGTGTGTAAATCAAAAAATTCTGTTTAGATACCATTACATTAAAGAATGTTTTTTTGAAAACTTAAGTTACACGCAAGACCAAGTTTTATAGAACAAAAAATATAATATTAATATTATTATGAAAATTAATGCTTATATTTTTGAATGGTGGTTAATAATTAAATTAAATATATTAGGAAAATATTTATTTTACACATTCAAAAAAAATTATACTATTTATAAATTAGAATCATTTGGAAGAATTTTTTTTTTGAGAAATTGTATTTTTCTAAAATATTGTTTAGTCACATGTTGCACACATAATTTAAAATTAAATTTTATTACGTCTTGAAAATTTATTTAAAAAAACATTCATTTTTGAAATTGGAATACAAAAATTATCTTAGGGATATTTTTTTTTGGATTTTTATGCATTGTTTTAGTTTTGATGAATAGTGAAAAATACTGAGTTTTTATTAAAAACTACTTTTTCATTTAAAAATATATAATGTTAACTATATTTTTAATTAATTTTAATGTAAAATAAGTTCAATTTTATATAAATTATTCCAATATAGTTCATTGGGATAAATTTTCTAATGAATTTGAATAAAAAACATTTCAATCATTTAAACATTTTCACTTTAACACTCACTTTCTCATTACCTCTAAGAGATTAATTTTAAAATAATTATTTTTTTGTAATTTTGTAAATTTAATTAGAAAAAATGGATTCCATATTTTGAATTAGAATAAATTTTAATGTATAATTATTTCAAATTAATTTTAACAAAAATTAATGGTCAAAATAGTAAAAATTAATTACTATAGTTAAGGTAAAAATGAGTTTTTAGGTGTTAAACTAAGAGGAAAAGTGTTAAAATGGACTATTTTTTTTTCCAAAACTAATTATATGGAAATATTTAAAAACTTATGACCTTAGGATCAAATTTTATGAGTTTTCTGGAAACTTTTCCATGAAGGTGACCTATATAATATGTTAAGTAAAGAAAAAGATAGAATATGAACCTTTATTTCTTTTAATATCTATAAAGCATTGAGATTGGGAAAAACAAAATATGTTTAGTTATAGATATTATTTTTAAATATAAATAAGTTTTTTTACCATTATAATTTTTATATATTTTTTAGATTAATTAATTACTTTAAATTCTTATGAAACTCCAACATAGTAATTATTTCATTACCATAAGAAATATAAATTATATTAAAAATATTAAAAATGAAGTGAGTCGAATCAATTATTTTGGTGAATTATTTTTTTAGTAAAATATATCATGTTAAATAGGTATGAAAATAATATATTTGAATTAAATAAATTTATTTATATTTTTAAATTTAATTTAAAGGAATAATATTATAATTGAAATTAATGTTTTTTATGAAAAATCATATTTTATTAAATAATTTATAATAAATAACAATACTAAATTATTCTAAGTTATCTGTAAATGGTAATAAATATAGTTTATTTTCTATTCATATACCTATTTTTTATTTTATAATGAATATATTTACCTCTAAATAATAAAAACTCTATTAGTGAGATTAAGGTTAAAGTGGTGTTTTTGCATGTTACTTGCGCTTGTGTTAAAACTATTTTTCAACACACATTGGATTTATATATATATTTTTAAATTATATATTAAATATATAATAATTGAATCCAAATTATCTAATAATTATCATTTTAATTTAGTCTTAATGGATAAATTACCTAGGTTAGAACACTAGTTACCATAGTGAAAAAGAAAAATGGTAAAAGTATGGAAACATAGAAATTAAGAAGCCAAATGTTTAAAAAATTTATTTTAATGTTTGTTGGAGGTCTATATCAACCATATAATCACTAAAATCCTTCAATTATAAATTTTTTATCCACTTTAGTTAAGATTTACCTCCCAATATTGAACACATTTTTATTTATAAAAATGTTACTCCTCCAAAACTATAAAAGGAAACCCACTCCTCTCACTTCTTCACACATTAAAACCTATTTGTTTTGGCCAATACTTTAAAAATTCACTTCCAAATTTTCATTAAATCATTCTATAATCCTTAATTTGGGAATAAATCCAAATTTTTAAGTCTTTAGTACAAAAATAAGGAGGATACTCAAAAAAGAGGTAATATTCTACAACGAGCATCTTTATTTTATTGAATTATCCACCTCATTAAATTATAGTTATAACATGATGATATAGTAAAATTGGTATAATAAATATACTTAGATGTTTTTATAATAAATTCATGACCTAAAAACATCTCTACTTCTGTCAAATGGGTTATGAAATCATTGTTAGTGTGTACGACAAACTATTACCTCACAAATCGGTGTTATTCATTCTTCCATTAACACCTTTCATGGTTGGGTATTATGATGAATATAAATGATATATATCATATTTAAAATATATATTTATACCTATGGAGTCATTATATCATATATATTTTGTTTCCATCCATTCTATAAGATATAAAATAACGTCATTCGTGTGTCTGGCAGACTACCGCCTCACAAAGTGATGTGATTAATCTTTCACTAATTTTATTTATATTTTTAAATTTAATTTAAAGGAATAATATTAGAATTTAAATTAATGTTTTTTATGAAAAATCATATTTTATTAAATAATTTATAATAAATATCAATACTAAATTATTCTAAGTTATCTGTAAATGGTAATAAATATAGTTTATTTTCTATTCATATACCTATTTTTATTTTATAATGAATATATTTACCTCTAAATAATAAAAACTCTATTAGTGAGATTAAGGTTAAAGTGGTGTTTTTGCATGTTACTTGCGCTTGTGTTAAAACTATTTTTCAACACACATTGGATTTATATATATATTTTTAAATTATATATTAAATATATTATCATTGAATCCAAATTATCTAATAATTATCATTTTAATTTAGTCTTAATGGATAAATTACCTAGGTTAGAACACTAGTTACCATAGTGAAAAAGAAAAATGGTAAAAGTATGGAAACATAGAAATTAAGAAGCCAAATGTTTAAAAAATTTATTTTAATGTTTGTTGGAGGTCTATATCAACCATATAATCACTAAAATCCTTCAATTATCAATTTTTTATCCACTTTAGTTAAGATTTACCTCCCAATATTGAACACATTTTTATTTATAAAAATGTTACTCCTCCTAAACTATAAAAGGAAACCCACTCCTCTCACTTCTTCACACATTAAAACCTATTTGTTTTGGCCAATACTTTAAAAATTCACTTCCAAATTTTCATTAAATCATTCTATAATCCTTAATTTGGGAATAAATCCAAATTTTTAAGTCTTTAGTACAAAAATAAGGAGGATACTCAAAAAAGAGGTAATATTCTACAACGAGCATCTTTATTTTATTGAATTATCCACCTCCTTAAATTATAGTTATAACATGATGATATAGTAAAATTGGTATAATAAATATACTTAGATGTTTTTATAATAAATTCATGACCTAAAAACATCTCTACTTCTGTCAAATGGGTTATGAAATCATTGTTAGTGTGTACGACAAACTATTACCTCACAAATCAGTGTCATTCATTCTTCCATTAACACCTTTCATGGTTGGGTGTTATGATGAATATAAATGATATATATCATATTTATAATATATTTATACCTGTGGAGTCATTATATCATATATATTTTGTTTCCATCCATTCTATAAGATATAAAATAACGTCATTCGTGTGTCTGGCAGACTACCGCCTCACAAAGTGATGTGATTAATCTTTCACTAATGATCCACATGGAAGGTGATAAGGATAAATTTAATGATATATGTGATATAAATTACATATTTATTATATTAATGATATATCTACTATTATTTAAAAATATTATGTCACTTTTTTTATTAATGTTTCACTCACTAAATGATGATAACATTGTTTGTGGACATGTGGCTACTACCATCACAAAGCGATGTGAGCCACTTTTCATAACCAAACCACATGGATGATATATATAAGTATATAATATGGTATTTATGATATTATGATAATTTTTTAAAGATTATATATACTTAATTTTTTTCCCTAACGACCACTGAAAAATAGAAATGTTACTCATCCGTATGCATGACCAATCATCTCCATGATCGTAACATACTTCATTGTTGATAACCATATTTCATGATTGGTTTTAAAAGTAAAATTGATTTTAAAATAGAATAATTATATAATTATTATTATTATGGAGATGATGAAACTTTATAATATGAAAAATAATCTGAACATTCATAATAATGCATGAATGAGAAAATCAAGAAATTAGCACCTGAAACAATGAAAATAATGAAATATTATTAAGAAAAAGGAGATAAGATATCATAAAAGGATCACATATGATATCATAAATAATAATAAAATTATTTTATAAGTTTATAAAATGAATAAAACTAATATAAAAGAGTTTAAAGCATGTTCACCGAAAAGGACATGTGAGGTAAGAGACTTCATCTCAATTTTCTGTCATTGAGGAAAATTGTAATGTTATGAACATAATTTCTTGTATATGCTGTATATATGTAAAATTTTACATTTTATATCCTTAATAATTAATTATTAATGGTATTTAATTTTCAATTTGAATTATTTCATCCAAGGGGTTTTGAATTGAAAATTACCAATTGGGAAAAGTTATTACAAAACCTCACTTTCTTTTGTGATTGTTAATATTATCTTAAAATAATCACATTATTATAATAATATATCATTGGATATTGTAATTATCAAAGAAATATATATTCTTATGATATGAATATGATTATTTCCAAAACATTATATCATTTTTATATATGGTGTTTAATTTGAATGTTATTTGATTAACTGGGTAAATATTGATAAATACATATTCTTTTATCAGTAGGGATGATTTATGATAAGGAAAATTATTTATGAATTAAATATATTATTTATAAATGATTAATTATTGTTAAAATTAATTAAATGAGTTGGGGGTACCACTTATTGAAATCCCCTCGATGTATTAGTAGTCTTATAAGATGAATCAGTTATCCTTATCAGATAGGTTTTCACAAAGTATGTTTTAAATTATAATGTGAAGGGTCTTGATGATAATGGTTTAATGTGCTTGTGAAACATGATGACTGATAATTAAGAATTACATTCATTCTAAATTTAGTTATTATTATCCATGATATTTTCTCTACGATATTATCTATGGATAAATTTGATTCCTATTTTATTAATTAAATAGTATGTGTTTTCAGTTATTTACCTTTACATATTTATTGTTCTTATTGATTTATGTTATATTATACTATAATTAACCCATAAAAATAATTTGACATCACCCTTATTTTTTTTCCTTTCCCTAAGTTATGAAGATGAATAATTTAAATGAGTTTATGGGATATTGAGAATTTTTTATTATTATGTTTTATTTTTTTACCAATATAAAAAGGTATCATGTATATATCTAATTATCCAATATTAATAATCTGATTTGATGTTGAGGATTCATCCCATTGTATCTATTCCAATTTAGTAAAGTAAGGCACCATCTCCTGATAGTTGGGGCTAGGGTTTTTCCACTCCCTAAAATAGTTCTAATTCATTTTCCAAAATTTTCTCTTAGAATATGAACATATTTTTAGTTTCTATTTAACATCTTCTATGATGATGAACCATACTAAGTATATAGGGGAAACTCCATCTCATAATCCATTTCATTTATCACTGATCTAATGACTATTTTATTCTATGATTTGAATGTGACATATCCACCTTTTAGAGAGGTACATTCATTTGTATTACATTTCAAAACCTCCCATTTTACACTTTTATTGAAACCTAAAAGATAATAAGTGGTATATGAGTGTCTAGGATCATTAAGAGTCCATAAATCAAGAATTTGGGGAGTTATACTGAGCCGTACATTTAGTGTATGGTAAGTGTTAATTGTGGGAATCAACCATGCAAGGTACCCAGTACTCAACTGTGTGAGATGGTATGAACACCTACGTGGTGTTGTAGAAATTTTTAATAGATCCATTACACATAATCTATACATAGTTAGGAAAACCATGCACTTATCCTATGCAAATGGATTATTTGGGTTGTGTCTATGATACAGTTAGCGCACAGTTTTCCAACCATGCAGTAAAACCAAGAGACCCCTAGGAAAAGTATAAAATTAACTTTTTTACTTAAAAACGTTTTAAAATAATTAACTCCTATTCCTCTTGATTTTCTATACCATCTGACTACCCAATGCTCTCTTCCTCTCCTTAAGTTAGGGATTTTGATAACTCCCACATATGATATATGTTTCCTTCAATTTTAGGTTTGTTGGATTCCTTTTGGAAATATATACACTCCTGTTCCTTATATTCTTAGTTCATATTCCCCTTTTTTGTGCTATTTTTTGGGAAATATTATTCCTAAATTTTAGGGCATTGATCTATTCTTCCGATTTCTCCCATTCAAGGTTGATTCAAGGGCTGGCACAAGATTAGGAGAGTGATATGAGAATGATATAGGTGGTTTAGTTCCTTTATCTCATGTATTAGTTCATTTATATCCTAAAATGTTATTTCACATGAAACAATTTTTTATTCCTATAAAATATTTAATAAATAATTTAAATGGTTTTTTATTCCCAACATGGTCCTTACTAGCTATGAATCAACCCTTTGGTTTCTCGCCATGTCATCAGTCACTCGAATGTGTGTTACTTTACTTAAAATGAATAATTTCCCTTAATTTTAACCATTTAAAAACACTTTTAGTTGGGTTTTAATTTATAATAAATTTATTAGAATGTGAATTTAATTAAAAAATATGTTTGGCCATGAGTTAGGCCCTATGATTTATTCCTTAGTTAAAATTCTCAAATTAATTGAATTGGCCTTCTTGTTGTTTTTTTGAAACATAATGCCTTGTTAAATGGTATAAAAACTTATAGTTAATCCATACCTCATATCCAACAATAGGTAGTACTTGGATCCTTGTGGGATTCATTGTAAGGTCCTATTATGCCATATGAATTACACTTGACATGGATTACAAGAATCTTGGGAGAAATACCTAGGTTCTTATGGGATGCCTTGGGTAATCTCACCGGTCATGCTACTTACCTACCCATGAGAGATACTAGTTGTATAGGGGGGGGGGGGGGGGTCACTATGGATGGTCTTGGTTAAAATATGGTTATACTTTACCATGAGTGATTCTCGGTCCCCCATGTGAGATAGCTGGGATGAGATCATAGGGTTATACTTTCACCAACCTCAGAGTGATACATGGGTTTCCTTAATTGGGATTCCAATGATAGACTCTATGAAGAGGGGTATTTAAAGGGAACCAGAGTGATACTTTTGGATTCATATTATGGGTCTCCTTAGGTGGGATTAGGATGCCACTTAAAATTTCAAAATATGACTCATGTTTAAATTCCAAAAATTCATAATTGATAATCTAGGGATGTGTCCACTAAGACAAATAAAATTATTGGGTTCAGTCCACTCTTGATGAGAATTTTATGATGAACCTTTATAAACTATATCATACTTGTATAGGTTCACCTTTTTTCATAGACTTACTTCTTAGGCAAAAGCATGTAGATTTGGTATGGTATCCCTAATGGACGCAGACTGATATGCATTATTTATTTATTTAATTACATTTATTATGTACCTACACACTTCTCATTTTATATGCACATAATAGATTATTCTATAATTTTTTGGTGGTGGAGTACCGAGTATATATCACACCCTACTTGTTCCACCCTTGGTACTTAAGTAGAATTCATTATTACAGGTGTTGATAAAGGGAATCTTACAACTTTTGATGCTTGATTTTTGATACAAGGATGGAGTATGAGAGCAGAGGATCAGGCCTAGGCTCATGATTCTAGTATAGGTAGATTTTGGTATTTTTGGTATTTTTTTAGTATGTGGTATATTAATGTTTCCCATATATACCTTGTATCTCATATTTTTATATCTACATGAAATCATCATCATCATTTGGTATCCATTATTTTTCTGGTTTTTCCTACCTATTATTGGATTTTTATTTATCTTGTATGATTGGTGATTCTCTTTCTTACTTATTCTTATTTTAGATTCTTATATTTATTATATAACAATTTTATTCACTATGAACCATGATGGAATAGTATTCCCACTGACACATCCTAGGACATCACTACTAGTCACCGGTCTTTGCTGTATGGGGAGGCATGCTTGATGTCATGTGGATAACCATCTTGGAAAATTATTAGTGGATTATGGGGAGGGATGCTCCAAAGTGTTATTAGAGATTATTTTGTCATTTTTTCTTACTATTTGGGTATTTTATAGGATAATTGTATGTAATAGAATATGTCAATGATCCTGTTCTAGGGATTAGCTAATCCACGTTTAGGGGAAACTAAAATTACATAGGATGAGTTATTGTGGTTCAAGTTTTTTCCTATTACAGTTGTATTAATTTCACCATTGAGTGATGCATATGTATTGTTCTATTATTATTATTGTTGATATTATTATTATGGGTTTTTTCTCATTATCCATATTTGAAAAGGGGTACAATATCATGCATCATATAAGGTACTTAAGGATTCACATGTCATGCATTATTTCATTCCATATTTATATTACTACATGCATTTACAATTTTACATGTAAGTGTTGTGAGATACTTGATTGTTATATATTGAAATTTGAAAATGTTTCTTGTAGTTATAATAGAATTGGATTAATTAAAATTCTTACACTAATTTAAATGGTGTTTCCCCACATATATTGATAATGGAACCTTAATTAACTAGTTATTCCACAGTTGATCCATGAACCATTGGTTCTATGGGTGGAAATAATAGTTGATTTGATTGATGAATTATAATTTTAATTTATTAATTGAGTAATTTTAAAAATTTGGAATGGTGGTTCATTCAATAAAATCTCCATACTTGACATGTTACATCCTAATACCGGATGTATAGGCCAGGCCACATTTACTTGATTAACCTATTTCAATTTATAAAGATTATGCACCTTTATGCATTGGGAATAATGACCCATTTAACTAAATTGAGATATCTATATCCAAATAAAAAATAATGAACATCAATAACATAAAGTTTTAAAATGAAATGATTACTACTAAATGGGAATTCCAATTGAAAATTAAGGGGTGTTTTCCTCTATACCTTTCAATTGAAACTCCATATACTAAAACTAATGCTATGTTGTATAAGACCTTGAACCTAACCCAACCACAATAGTGTGTAGTAGTTAATGTATTATGATACTTCTATGATCATTTTTAACACATTGATATAGATTTAAGAGAAGACAGAGAGGTATGAACCATTTATAGGAAGGCTTTGTTCATGTCCCTTCCTATTATCACTTTTCATGTTTTCTGTTAAATATTTTCTGTGTTGTGAAATTAGAGATTATAGAGTTTTGAATACATGAATTCCTTGAGTCATATATCATAAAGGTGGAAATCACCATACTCTATAGGCGGTGGTCCATGTGCCACTAGTATTACCTCCTGTAGTGTCACATAAGGCACCACTAGTTTCCCTTCCACTAAGTGTCAATTCTTAGTTCTGAGATAGTTTCTTTTGATTTATATAGTCTGTAAAAGAATATCCAAGACATACACCTTCAATGGAATAATTGGCCTGGGTGTTTTAGATATAACATCCTCCCACCTTCTCATTATATGTAAGTCCTTGGGTTGTCGAATCATGGATAGAGGCCATGATATTGAAATTATAGAATATAGGGACGCTTGCAGTGTCAAGATTTCCACCTATATGATCTTTGACTCAACCAAGAACCGGTTGGATGTAATCACTCAGGTTGGTCATCATCAAGGTATGCTCTAGGAAGACTCCCAGACATCCTTTTATGATTAATTATTTCTTCAAACACTAATAATATATCACACTAGAGAGTTTAACCACATTTAGTAGGGTACTATGTTAGTGATGGAGTACTCAACTCATTGAACTAAGCTTCAATGCTTCAAATTTAATCTTACCATTGTAGAGATAAAAATGTGAGATGATTTAAAGATAGGATTGTGTACACCATCTGATCATATGTAAATTATTTCCAGATGACCACCATTTTAGAGATAGTGAATTAGGCCCTCATCATAGAGAATATCCTTGGTTAATAAGTAAATGTGAGACAAGGTAGTTCGGCCTCCAGGGAGGGCGATGGTTTTCTAATTGTACGAAACATCATTTTGAGGGTGAATATGGGGATGTTCCATCAAAATGACACACACTAAATGTTATGTGACATGTCACCAGTGTGGTAGGGGATACCATAAGAAGTTTGAGTATACGAGTAACCTGATTCAGTGCTGATCTTTTAGTAGGATGGGTCAACTTCAGATCTTCTACCAAAATTTACCTATAGTGCCTAGATAAGGGATTTGTACTGGCACCTCAATCAGGTATTAGATCAGTAGCTCCACATTAGGCTAAGAGTTTGTCTACTATTGGTATATCAAGTCAAGGAGGTGGTCATGAAAAATGTAGTCAGACCTCAAATGTTCAACACTAATAGAGCAGACCTTCCTAGGTTACTTAGGTTATATATAAGGGCTGTATATCTAGACATATTTATTCACCGCAGCTTACTAATGAGGAGCAGAGTCTAGGGTGTTTTACAGTATAAGGTACTATTATGGTATCTTATACTTTAGTCTATTCCTTGTTTTATATAGGTACATCACACTCTTTTATATTTTCTATAATTATAGAATGTATGGGCCTTGAAATGGATTATTTTTGAGATGTTATGACTCTCAAAACACCATTAGGAATTTTTTCAGAGATTTTGTTTTAGTGAATTTTTTTCCCCATTGAGACTGGTGGTTATAATTGTTGAGAAAAGTATTGTTTTCAACAATACATATTAATGTTATTTAAAGGGGGAGATTATTGAAAATAATACTCTGTTTATTTATGATAATTTTGATGCTCACAAATACCCTTAGTTATTTTCTAAATGATTTCACTTAGTATTTTGCAGGAGATTGTTAATTTATTTTACTCTTGAAATAACGATAATTTATTACTTAGTGCAGAATCTATTTTAGCGCGTTTTGGAAACACTGTTCACATCTTACGTAGATGAATATAGCGCAGAATCTATTTTAACACGTTCTGGAATCACTGTTCATACCCTACGTGGATAAACGTAGCGTAAGGATGAAAAGCGTGTATACTTTTTGAAGTAAGAGAAAAGTATGGTTAAACAACCATACGTTTTCAGCAAAGTATGGAAGAAGAACCTTACGTTAGGAAGGAACCCTACATTTTGGTTTTCAGTAAAGTATGAAAGGAGAACCATACATAAATTCTAAAGGTTGTGTTTATTTCTCAAATGTATGGTTCATCAACCTTACGTTTGTAAATAACCATACGTTCTTGGAAAAGTATGGATCAAGTAAATGTATAGATCTTTTACCATACGTTTGAATGATGAAGAAAAAGTATGGATGATCAACCCTACATTTTTCATCAACCTTACGTTGTCAACCCTACATTTGAAGACTATGTTGTTAACCCTACGTTTGGAGGCCACTTCATCAACCTTACGTTTGGCGTCAAATTTTTCAGTAGATGGTTTTTATATACAACGATCAGTAAGCTGATTTCTGGGAGGATTTCAAGCTGGATTTAAAGTCGTTTTTGAATTACTACTTTGACTAATTCCTAGATATTTTATTAATGGATTTAAGTTCGAATTAAATGGAGCTTTTTATGTCGAGTCTTAAGGGAAGTTAGGACTTCTCTGTAAATTCATTTTTTTTGAATATCGTGAATCAGAAGGCGACTTTTATGGATCTAAATGTGCAGGAGATATAATTTATTATATATGATCTCTCTAAAACACAAAAATAATATGAGATGATTGATCTATTATTGAAAAAGGTGGAAAACAATGATTGAAACTATTTTACGTTGATCTGCTAATTGAAAAGGAGTGTCAAAGCTCTGTTTGTTCAAGAAGAAGGAACTACATAGAAGATTCACCTATTCTACATCGAATATCTACTCTGGATCTACTACTGCTGAGGTTGTGAACTATATATCTATATCTACTACAACTGGATCAACTCAGAACTGCTTCGTCTTGAAGATCAAAATTTCTAGAGTCTTTGATCCCTCTGCTGTCAATTGCATTCTGTTGCAATTGTGAAGATAAACTGGAAATATCTTTCTGAAATTTTTTTATTATTATTGAGTAACCATCTTATCATTCTAAGCTGTGTAGGTTCGTGTTTGAACCAGAAGGATTTATTTTTCCTTGGATTGTAAAGGTGTCAACTGCCTGTACTCAGTTGTGAATTGGTATGTGGAAAAGAGGACCAGATAGTGTAAATCACCAAGTTCGTGGAGTAGAGCGTTGGTGGAGTGGACTAGGAGATTTTTGTTCCCCGAACCACTATACATATTTGTGTTCTTGTCCTTTACTTTTTCAGCTGCATGATCAAATCTGATAAAGTAAAGGACAGAACTCATTCAAGAAAAGAGTTATCGGAGAAATTGAAAAAGACACAATTCACCCCCCTCTTGTGTATAATCTATAGATTCAGATCCAACAATTGGTATCATAGGAGGAGCTTCAGATAAAGCCCTAGCAAGATAGAATCAATTTAAAGATTATTCATCAGGGAATCATGACTGATACAAGAGAAGGGATGTCGATGGTCAGAGCACCATATTTTAAGAGAGACAACTATGGTTGCTGGAAATCGCGCATGATAATATATCTGAAAAATCTCAGATATAGAGTCTATTCAAATATTCTGACTCCTTATGAAATTCCTGAAAATCCTGAAACATGGAGTGATGCTATAGAGGAAGAATACGATATGAATTCGAAGGCTATGAATGAAATTATCTGCGGTCTAGGACCAGATGAATTTAACAGAGTATCTCAGTGCCCGACAGCATATGAGATGTGGCAAACAATAGCTATGGCATATGAAGGAACAACCAATGTGAGGAAAATGAGATATGCAACTACAAAATTGAAATTTGATACTTTCAAAATGATTGAAGGTGAGAGAATTACCCAAATGAATGGGAGATTGACAGAAATTGTCAATAACATAACTGCTCTAGGAGAACCTATCAAGCAGGCTGATCAAGCATTAAAAGTATTGAGAGTACTTCCTACTAGATGGAATGGTATCTCTACTGCAATCAGGCAATCAACACCTATCAAGGATTTAACCATGAGAGAGTTGATTGGTACACTGATGATGCATGAAGCTGATATGAAATATGAGGCTAATGAAAATAAAGTGCTTATCAAAAGATAAGATACTTCCTTGAGGGTAACTTCACTACAAAAGAATAGAAAGATGAAGAGTAAAGAAGTCAAAGCCAAATTAGAAAGCTCTGAATCATCCAACTCAGATGAAGAACTGGCTCAACTATCCAGAAAATTTAGAAAATTCTACAGCAAGAAAAGAGGATTCAAAAAATCCTTTAAGGGAGATAATAAGGAAGTGAGATGTTATGAATGCAAAAAGATGGGACATATCAGACCAGATTGCCCACAATTGAAGGATGCAAAGAAAAAGAAATTCTTCAAAAGAAATGACTTTGAGCAGAAAGACAAGAAAGCTATGAAAGCCACTTGGAGTGTATTTGAAGACTCTAGTAGCTCTTCTGAATCAAGATCAGAGAAGGAATAAGGCAATCTAAAAGAAAATATGTGTTCCATGGCAGAAACTGATGAGGTACACTCATATTACTCCTCTGAATCACATTCTGAATCAAGCTACGCAAATGAAAAACTTTCATCCTACTGCAGTATGCTTGAAGAAAGATATGACTCACTGTTTAAGAAACATAAATCACTAAAAAAACATAAAGCTGTTTCAGATGAAAGAGATACAATGCTGAAAAAACATAAAGAATTAACTGTTAAATACAATTCAATTAACACTAACTACATTAATTTTGAATCAAGAATAAAAACACTACAGGATGAAGTAGAATCTTACAAACAGGCTACATTGGTTTTTACAAAAGGAGAGAATTCATTAAGTGAAATTCTTGGAAAAACTATCGTCAAAAAGGAAATATTTGGAATTGGAAGTAATGGAAAAAACCTAATCTATATAAAAATTATTTTGTTCCAAGCTCTAAAAAGGTTAATTGTAATTTTTATGGGACAAATGGACATATAGCTAAAAACTGTTTCTTAAGACAACCTCAAATTTGTGGTATTAAGAAAGCCTATCTTTCAAAAGACTTATATGATTCAAGTAATTTTAAAAGAACAAAGCAAATCTGGATACCCAGATCATTGCTAGCTAACACTCCTGGACCCAACAAAATATGGGTACCAAAGCAATTTGTTTGAATGTCATTGCAGGTAGCAGGACACCAGAGAAGAAAAGATATATGGTATATGGATAGTGGCTGCTCAATAAATATGAGTGGGAACTCATTGAATTTTTCTTCACTCACTCAAAAGGAAGGAGGACTTGTCACATTTGGTGATAATGCCAAAGGAAAAATCATTGGCATTGGAACTGTTGGAGATCCAAAAACAGTCTCAATCAACAAAGTACTTTATGTACAAGGACTAAAACACAATTTGGTAAGTATCTCTCAACTTTTTGATGATGGATATACTGTTGATTCTACTAACAATTTCTGTATTGTTTCTAAAGACAAACTATTTAAATTTAAAGCACCAAGATCTGAAAATGTCTAAACTTTGCATTTAAATTCCTTGTGTAAACAACAAGTAAACTACTTGACTGCTAAAGTAAGTGAATCCTTAATATGGCATAGAAGACTTAGTCATTTCAATATATATTCTTTACATAAGTTATCCAAGAAACTTTTAGTTTCTAATTCGCCTTGTCTCAAATTTGAAAGTGATAGATTTTGTGATGCATGTCAACTTGGCAAGAAACACAAATCATCCTTTAAATATGTTAATAAGGTTTCTACATCTAAACCTCTAGAACTTATTCATATGGATTTGTTTGGACCTTCAAGTTTAGAAAGCTTAACCAGTAAATTATATGTATATGTTTTAGTTGATGAATATTCAAGATATACATGGATTTTCTTTTTGAAATTTAAAAATGAAGCTTTTACTTTATTTGAATGTTTATGAAAATCTGTTCAAAATGAAAAAGGTTTCAATATAATCTCATTAAGAAGTGATGGAGAATTTGAGAATCTAGAATTTAATTCCTTTTGCTCAAATATGGGTATTAAACATACCTTTTCTGCACCCAGAACACCTCAACAGAATGGGATTGTAGAAAGAAGAAATAGAACAATTCAAGAAATGGAAAGAACTATTTTAAATGAATATAGACTACCTATATATTTCTGGGCAGAAGCTGTGAATATAGCTTGTTATATAATTAATAGAGTTTTAATTAGACCAATTTGGAAAAAGACACCCTATGAACTATAGAATAATAGAAAACCTAAAGTAAATTACTTTAAAGTTTTTGGATGCAAGGTATATATCTTAAACACCAAGGATAATCTTGGTATGTTCGATCCAAAATCTGATGAAGGTATTTTCTTAGGATATTCTGCGACCTCTAAAGCTTATAGAGTTTATAATAAGAAGTCAAGGATTGTTGAAGAATCAGTTAATGTGAAATTTTATGAATCTGATCCTTTTGAGAAAAGGACAGAACAAATGGATGACCTTGACTCTAATGATAACATGAGACTTGAGAATTTAAAGAATGATTTTGAAAATGATATAAAAGAAATTCAGTCCAGTTCAGAGGAACATGATACTGAAGAACCTTTAAATATTTTACCTAGATATTCTAGAACCCTAAATAATCATCCTTTAGAAACTGTAATAGTTAACTTAGAAACTGGTGTTTAGACTAGAAGAAACTTAGGAAACCTAGTGAAATTCACTGCCTTCCTATCTCAACAAGAACCCAAGACTATAGAAGAAGCTTTAGATGATGAAAGCTGGGTAATAGCAATGCAAGATGAATTAAACTAGTTTAAAAGAAATGAAGTTTGGGATTTAGTGGAAAGACCTAAGAATTATCCTGTAATAGGAACCGAATGGGTTTTTAGAAGTAAACAAGATGACCAAGGCACAATAACTAGAAGTAAAGAAAGATTAGTAGCTAAAGGATATAATCAAGAAGAGGGAATAGATTATGATGAGACTTTTGCACTTGTAGATAGGTTAAAATCCATTAGAATCCTTTTAGCTTATGCATCTTATATGAATTTTAAATTATTTCAGATGGATGTTAAATCTGCCTTTTTAAATGGTTATTTAATGGAGGAAGTTTATGTTGAGCAACCTCTGAGTTTTGAAACCTCTCAAAAACCTGATTCTGTTTTTAACCTAACTAAAGCTCTTTATGGCCTTAAACAAGCACCTAGAGCTTGGAATGAAATATTAAGTTCTTTTCTTTTGAAAAATGATTTTACTATTGGTATGGAAGATCCAACACTTTTTAAGAAAACTGTGAAAAATAATGTTTTATTGGTTCAAATTTATGTTGATGATGTAATCTTTGGATCAACTAATAAAACTCTTTGTCATGAATTTTCAAAATTAATTCAAAAATAATTTGAAATGAGTATTATGGGAGAATTAAATTTATTTTTGGGTCTTCAAATATTTCAAAACGATTTTGGAAATGTTTTAAATCAAAGCAAATACATTACTGATCTACTTAAGAAATTTGGACTTGAGAACAGCAAGCCATTTACAACTCCTATGTATACTAATATAAAACGTGATCTAGATGAAACTGGAAAATCAGTTGACAATAAGTTATATAGAGGTATGATTGGTAGTTTGTTATATCTTACTTCTAGAAGGCCAGATATAGTATATTCAGTTTGTCTTTGTGCTAGATTTCAATCAAATCCAAAAGAATCTCATCTAACTACTGTTAAGAGAATTTTTAGATATTTAAAAAGAACTATTTCCCAATCTCTTCTTTATCCAAAAACTTCTGATTTTAATTTGATTTCATATTCAGATGCTGACTTTGAAAGTTTTAGGTTAGATAGAAAAAGCACATCAGGTACATGTCACTTTTTAGGAAAGTCCTTAGTATAATGGTCTAGTAAGAAACAACATTCAGTTGCCCTGTCAACAGCTGGGGCAGAATATGTTTCTTCTGGAAGTTGTTGTGCACAAGTGTTGTGGATGAAAAACACTGTTATGGACTTTGGATTGAATTTTAATAATACACATATTTTATGTGATAATACAAGTGCAATTAATATTTCAAAAAATCCTATTAGTCATTGTAGAACTAAGCATATTGATATAAGGCATCACTTTTTAAGAGATCATGTTATTAAAAAAGACATATTTTTAGAATTTATAAATACTGAAATTCAATTAGCAAATATTTTTACTAAACCACTTCCCACTACAAGGTTTTATTTTATTAAGGGGGAGCTGGGTTTATTTAATTTTAAATAATTTATTTATTTATTTATTTTTTATTTTTTATGTAAATTTTATTTTGTTTATTGAATACTGTTTATGTTTTTCCTTCTTTCATTATATATTTTTTTATAATGATTAGTGATTACATGGGAATCAAGTCTGTCAGATCCTTTTCGTCTTCTAAACCCTTACACTTCTATCGAAATCCTTTCAAAATCCGCAAATCGCACTTCATCTTCTGAAACCCTAATCATCAAACTTCTGAAACCCTAACCTTCAAAACTTCAGAGACTATTGCGGAAATGGTAAGGACTAAAAGAGACAGTGTGGCCGAGCCGAGAAATGCCAAGAGACAACGTACTGAGTGAAGAAAAATCTTACAAGGAAAGTTAATCGATCTCGATTGGTTATTTCAGACAAATCTTTTGTTGAAGCAAGCACTGTCATTTCAGAATCTTGAACAGATGTTCAACAGTGAAAATACGGAATTTCTGTATGAAGTAGAACTTAGATTCTTCTACAAATCTGTACAGTTTAGTCTGGGAGATACCTAAGATAGTATGATGGCTAAAATTGAGGATAAGGATTTCTCAATCTCTTTAGTAGAGATTAGTCAGATTCTCAACTGCCCTCATGAAGGAGTTTTTCATTTTGACTTGAAGAATATAGGAGATTCTGTGCATAAATTCGAAGACATTATGTCTTTTATTTTTGGTACCAAGACAATAAATAAAATTTTTGTTAAGGATTTGGAGCCTGATCAGAAGATTTTGATAAAATTTATTCAGACAGTAATAGCTCCATGGATGGCAGAAATGGATAAGATTTTGTACCCTGATATGTATATAATGTTTCTTTTTCTAAGTGATATTAAGTTAAACTTTCCAAGATACATGATAAGGTATCTCAGTTATTGCTGTTAAAGCGAGGCCAAGATGAATTTCTATCCCTTTGGTAGATTTATTTCTAAGCTGCTGTTTAATAAAGACATGGTGAGATTAGTGGAATTAAGAGTTAACTGTCATCATAGTAATACATTTAATGCTGGAACTTTGAGGAAAGTTGGATATTTCTGGAGCACAATTAATGGAAAACTTTTGCTAGTAGGAGCTGAGGAAGACTCAGAGAGTGCTCAGGCTCAACCTGATAAGTCCAAGGAGGGACAAGCTGAATCCAGAGTCAGCAATGTAGCAAGAAGGATTCGCTTTGAAGTGAAAGATGTTGAAGAAGACAGAAGCCAGGAGGGACTTCAATCAAGAAGAAAAAGACTAGTAAATGAGGAAGTTACTTCCACTACTTTGGAAACTCCAAAAGAACCTTTAATTTCTTATTCTTTTGTGAGAGAAGATGTTGCTGATAAGATCTTGGAAGATGTTACTGAGAGAACAGCTCCGGTAGAGAATTCAGGAGCTCAAGAAGAAGCTCAAAGGGAAAATTAGGACCAGATTGTTGCTGATATTGAAGTTTCACTTCAACAGGAACAAGAGGTGGAGGCAGTGCATGGTGAAGAAGTGGGCAGAACTCAGGAAACTTCTACAGATATTATTCTTGAAATTCCAGTGGAAGACAAAGATGCAAATGAATGTGATGAGCATGCTTCTGAAGCTCAAACAGAGGTACTTCAAGAGGATTTTTTTGTGGAGGAGTTTGAAAACTCTAAGGAAAAATCTGTGGACCAACCTTCTTAGGACAAAGAAAAGGAGAAATATGATGCTGAATCATTGCCTTTGGTATTGCTGCATCAACCTGAAAATGTTAATCAAGCATAGGGTGCATTTGATTCAAGGAAAGAAGAAGTTGAAGAACTGTATAGAAAAGTATCTCAGTTGGAATATGAGAATGCTTCTCTTAGAAATGCTTTAGACTTAGAACATTTTAAGTTTCAAAAGCTGAAGGAGTGTACAGTTTCTAGGTAGGAAGTTGAAATATTTAAAGAGGATATGCTGACTACTGTTACGCAATTAAAATCTGAAATGGTTATGAAGTTAGATTTATCGAATCTAAAGTTGTTTATGGAAAATCAATTTGCATCAGTTGAAAATAATGCAGTTAGTGGATCAGGTAATTCACCAGATTTAATCAGATGGTTTCAAGCTATCACAGCTGCAATGAGCAATATGAATGACAATATACAAGATCTTCAATGTAACAGTGCTCCTTTGTCAGTGTTGCTGGACAATCAGAAATTCTTAGTGGATCAATTAACATCTAGTGATCCATCAATCATAATTCTGTTAAATCAATTATCAGAGAAGCTGTCAGTATTTGTTGAAAAGGAGGAAAGGATGCATGAGTTTTTCAGAGTCAATTTAATTAAGGATATTCATATGACTCAAGAGAATAGAGAGATCATTGTCAAGATTGGAGATGGGATGATGAAGAGACTTTGGGAACTGTTTACAGAAATCAAGTCTTCTATTTAGAAGAGATAGACCCTGTTGCCTATCTTACCCAAACCTTGATTCCTGTGTATATCATTGTCATTTATATACTACTATTTTTGAATGAAAATTTTCTTCATTGTTTATTTATCTCTTTCCTTATTTGTTTTACTATTTTTTTAATATTCTAGTACTCCAGATTTAATTATTCATAAACAGTTCGTAATAGCATTTACTAACAGTTCAAGTGCAACATTAAAAGTGTTAAAATCCATGATTTTTCATTATTTTTGATATCACAAAAAAGGGATAATTTGGATAAACACAACATCAATATTTAGGGGGAGAATTCATTTTACTGAGCATTTTACTAAGTGAGAAAATTAGATAACTCATTTGGTTTTATAACTGTATCTTTGGTGAAGAAGTTTTTTTTTAAAAAAAAACTTTATAACGAATTTTGACAATTAATTTTGTTTTTTTAAATAATTTTAATTATTTTATGGGTTTTGTTTTATGGGTTTTGTGATCATCAAAAAGGGGTAGATTTTTGAGCAAAGTATTGTTTTCAACAACGCATAATAATGTTATTTAAAGGGGGAGATTATTGAAAATAATACTCGGTCTCTTTATGATAATTTTGATGCTCACAAATACCCTTAGTTATTTTCTAAATGATTTCACTTAGTATTTTGCAGAAGATTATTAATTTATTTTACTCTTGAAATAACAATAATTTATTACTTAGCATGAAATCTGTTTTAGCGCATTTTGGAAACACTGTTCACATCTTACATAGATGAATATAGTGCGGAATCTATTTTAGCGCGTTCTGGAATCACTGTTCATACCCTACATGGATAAACTTAGCGTAAGGATGAAAAGTGTGTATACTTTTTGAAGTAAGAGAAAAGTATGGTTAAACAACCATGCATTTTCAGCAAAATATGGAAGAAGAACCTTAAGTTAGAAAGGAACACTACGTTTTGGTTTTCAGCAAAGTATGAAAGGAGAACCGTACGTAAATTCTAAAGGTTGTGTTTATTTTTCAAAAGTATGGTTCATCAACCTTACATTTTTAAATAACCATATGTTCTTGGAAAAGTATGGATCAAGTAAAAGTATGGATCTTTTACCATACGTTTGAATGATGAAGAAAAAGTATGGATGATCAACCCTACGTTTATCATCAACCTTATGTTGTCAACCTTACGTTTGAAGATTGTGTTGTTAACCCTACGTTTGGAGGCCACGTCATCAACCTTACGTTTGGCGTCGAATTTTTCGGAATACGGTTTTTATGTACAACGATGAGTGAGCTGATTTCTGGGCGGATTTCAAGCTGGATTTAAAGTCGTTTTTGAATTACGACTTTGACTAATTCCAAGATGTTTTATTAATGGATTTAAGTTCTAATTAAAAGGATCTTTTAATGCCGAGTCTTAAGGGAAGTTACGACTTCTTTGTAAATTCAATTTTTTTTGAATATCGCAAATCATAAGGCGACTTTTAAGGATCTAAATGTGCAGGAGATATGATTTATTATTTATGCTCTCTATGAAACACAAAAATAAGATGAGATGATCGATCTATTTTTGAAAAAGGTGGTAAAAAATGATTGCAACTATTTTACGTTGATCTGCTGATTCAAAAGGAGTGTCAAAGCTCTGTTTGTTCAAGAAGAAGGAACTCGATAGAAGATTCACCTATTCTACATCGAATATCTACTCTAGATCTACTACTGCTGAGGTTGTGAACTATATCTCTATATCTAATAAAACTGGATCAACTCATAACTGCTTCGTCTAGAAGATCAATATTTCTAGAGTCTTTGATCCCTCTGTTGTCAATTGCATTCCGTTGCAATTGTGAAGATCAAATGGAAATATCTTTCTGAAATTTTGTTTTTATTCTTGAGTAACCAGATTCTCGTTCTAAGCTGTGTAGGTTCGTGTTTGAACTAGAAGGCTTTATTTTTCCTTGGATTGTAAAGGTGTCAACTTCCTGTACTCAGTTGTGAATCAGTCTGTGGAAAAGAGGACCAAATAGTGAAAATCACCAAGTTCGTGGAGTAGAGCATTGGTGGAGTGGACTAGGGGATTTCTGTTCCCCGAACCACTATACATCTTTGTGTTCTTGTCTTTTACTTTTTCCGCTGCATGATTAAATCTTATAAAGTAAAGGACAAAACTCATTCAAGAAAATAGTTATCGGAGAAATTTCAAAAGACACAATTCACCCCCCTCTTGTGTATAATCTATAGATTCAGATCCAACAATAATTTCTTTTGAAATTTATTCACTCTTGAGATGACTATATTCGACACAATTCTTGAAATGGAATGTCTAGTGTGTAAACACACCCATGTTTATTTCCATATATAGAGGATGTATTTTACATCACATAGGGGTAGTTATTATATTAATAAGAGTGAATAAGATATCTAGGTGAGTTGAGCTAGACCTGAGCATCATGGGATGGGAAAGGTGTTAACCCTAATGGAGTGTCTCTTTATGAGTGATCAAGGAATGAGTCTTGTGGAATTTCCTCTTGTTTTGGATCATTTTAGGGACATCTTCCCTAAATATTTCTATAGTTTACCACATGCAAGAGAGGTGTAGTTTAACATTGAGCTAGTTCGAGGTGTGGCTCCAATTTCCATTCCCCCTATAAGATGAAACCTATAGAGCTTAGAGAACTCAAGAAATAGTTATAAGTCTTTGAGGAAAATGGTTTTATATGACCCAACACTTCACTTTGGGGTATAACCATCCTTTTCTCCAATAAGGAAGAAGGTGAAGTCATTTTTTGTGTGGATTATAGATTGTTAAACCAAATTATAGTTAAGAATCAGTATCCACTGCCTCATACATACAACTTCTTTGACCAAATCCAAGAAGAAACAATTTTTTCTAAGATCTATTTGAGGTTGGGCGAGCATAACGTGTTTGTGGTACCATAATAGATACCACATAATTTTTTTTCAAAGTAGATTCATCTTGTATAGGTATCTGATTTTTTATTTAGGATTACAAATTAACCTTCAGTTTTCATGGTCCTGATGAATCAGGTTTTCCACCCATACCAAGAGTCTTTTATGGAAATTTTTGTAGATGAAGTCTCGGTGAATAATCACTCTATAAAAAACCCTTCCAACCATATTAAGATAATTTTGAAAGAAATTAGAGAGAATCATCTAAATTAAAATATTATAAAATAAAAGTTTTGGATCGATAAGGTTCACTTCCTGGGTCATATCATTTATTAGGAAGGCGTATGTATTGACCTAGAAAAGGTGAGTACCATGATTTCCTCAGAGTATCCAAAGAATTTATTATAAATACACAGTTTCTTGGGGATTTTTAACTATTACATGCAACTCCTTTAGGATTTTTTATTCCTATAATGGACTCTTATGGGATTGAGCAACAAGAGTGTGAAATTCCTATGGTCAGAATCTTGTTAGAAAAACTTTTTGGCATTGAAGGGGAGATTGAATTCAGAACTGATCCTGATTCTGAAAAAGGTGGGTAAAATATATACTATTTACTATAATGATTCCAGGATTAGTCTCGAAATAGTTTTGATATAGGGAGATCAGTTTGTAGTATATGAGGCCCACTAGTTGATACCTCAGTAAAAGAATTATCCTATGCACGACCTTGAGATAGTAGACATGGTTCATGGTTTTTCTTTTTTGAGTAATTATCTATTGGATGAGTGGTTCTTAATTCACCCAAACCATAAAATTATTAGATACATATCCCCAAATCATGACTTGAATCTGAGGTAGAATAGGTGGGTAGAATACATGTAGTCATTTGACATCGAGCTTGAGTATACACCTGGAAAGGGTAACACAATAGCTAAAACATTTAGTCAAAAGAATAAAAAACAGGTCATCCAGGATGATAGTGGTGAGTGGAAGATGATGGATATATTTTCTAAGATTCACCTGGAGGATCAAGAGTTTAAAGGGTAGCATGTGTTAGTTTCATTAGTTGTGGAATTATACTTTATGGAATGGGTTTTGAGGAGATAGTTATCAGATCTTGTGGGACTCATCCTGAGGGAGATTTTCTGAGGTGATAACCCATCACCTTGTTTGTTTGTTGATGAAAATGAGATATTGTACTGCCATATATTTGTGTGGGTTCGTGCTGACAAACAAGAAGAGTTTTTGTAGGAATATCATACATTTGTTTGGGAAATTAACCATGGTATTTCCATTATATACTAATACATACATCATTAGTATTGGTGGCCAAATATAAAGTGCCATATTTAATGTTTCATCATGAGGTGTTCCACCTATCTGCATGTGAATGTTGAGCACCAGTGACCTGATATAATTCTACAACATCTATTAATTATTGAGTGGAAATATAATAACGTCACCACGGTTTTTATGATGGGATTTCTGAGATCCATTCAATGAATTAATGAAATATGGGTGATCATCAATAGGTTGACCAGTGTTTCACACTTCTTACCTATTTGGGAGACCTTATCAGTTGATGAAATTAGGAAGATTTATATATGGGAGATTATGTAACTTCATGGTGTTTCCCATTAAATAATATCAAAAAGAGATTCTAGGATTAAATCATGGTTTTTGAAAGGGTTATAGAAGGCATAAAGTTCATAAGTGATCTTGATTAAATTATATCAACCTCAGACTGATGGGAAATTTTATCAGACAATATGAGTGTTAGAAGAAACACTCTATTAACGAGTCCTTGATTTTGAAGGTTTATGGGAAAATAATTGACTTATCAGTGAGTTTTCCTATAATAACATCTTCCAGGTAATGATTCTGATTGTTTCTTATGATTCCCTTTATAGAAGTCCATTATGTTCACCCCTATGATTGTTAGAGTTATAAGAGTCAGCACTACTGGGCCCTTGTCTCATTCAAGATACTTTAGAGAAAGTGTAACTGATTTAGAAACATATGGATATAGATCATTATAGGTAGAAGTATTATATAAATCATCACTATATACCTATATATTTTGAGGTGGGACATTAGATCTTACTGTGAGTGTCACAACGATTGGGGTATAGATAGATTCGAAGATATGGCAAGCTATATCTTTGTTCAGTTGAGCCTTTTGAGATCTTGTAGAGAGTCAGTCTGGTATCCAATCAGTTGCAGTTACCTCAGAGGTACCGTTCCATGAATGACATCATCTATGTATCACAACTTCTCTAGTATCATGCTGACCCATCTCATTTTTTTGACCATAAGACATTGAGTTGGAGGTAGATGCATATTTTAAGGATAATTCAATATACATCATTGATCAAATCATGAATGACATTAAATTTAGGTCAATTAATATAGTCTTGGTAATATAATAATGACCATGTGTATGACTAGACCTATGAGATAGAGTTATATTTTTTTGATCAGTGGATGGAACTTTTCTTAGACACCGCTTTACCGCCCTCAAAAGGGTAACTCAGGGCTAAGTTGTTTTAAGGATGGGAGGTTGTAACATCTTGACCATTTGGATACTTATAAATGTTTATGTTACTATCAAAAACCTATATTTTATTCTAGTAATTTACCCTAAAGGACAAGGAGTGGTATGAGAGAGTCCATGCCTCATTTGGGGCATGGAAATATATAATTTGAGGAGGTAGACTAAGCCACACGGTTAATGCATAGTTTTTGCTAACTGTGAAAATCAATCATGTAATGAAACAAGTGCTCAAGGTATATCACATGGTTTATAGACATAAAATAAATAATGGAAACATACCCATTTAGTGTTTCAAACTTTTTTGATAGATCCATTTAAGATGGGCTAGATATGGTTAGTTAAACTGTGCACTTAGCCCATGCGAGGGGGTTATTTGGGTAGTGGTTATCACACATTTGGAACATGGTTTGACCAGAATTGTGACTAAACCGTCAGACCCCTAATTGAATGGTCAAATTAATTTTTTACCAAAAAATATTTTAAACCCCTTAAATATTCTTCCTCTTTCAATTTTCTCTAGTATCTATCCACCTGATGCTCTCCTCCTCTCCTTAAGTTATGGAATTTTATAACTCACGTGTTTGATATTTGTTTCCTTCACCATTTAGTGATTTGGATTCCTCTTGGTAATATCTCCACCAATCTTACTTATATTATTATTTTATATCTTCCTCTTCTATTCTATTTTGGTGAAAACCATTTCACATTATTTTCAGGTAATTGATTCGTTCTTTTGATTTATCCCATTCTATATAGATTTAAGTCCCTACACTGGATGAGGAGAGTGATACAAAATTAAGGTAGGTGGTCTAGTTCCTTTACTATATGTCTTACTAAATTTATATAATATTCCATTATTCCATGCACTAATTGTTTTATTGAACCCTATAAAATATTCAATAAATTAATTTATATGGTTTTCTATGCCAAATATGGTCCTTTCTAGTGTAGAATCAACCCTTTGGTTGCTCCCCTTATCATGATTCACCCCTATGAGCATAAATTTATTAAAAAGGACTGATTAAAATTACCCTTAACTATTTAAACAGCATTTGTGATGTGTTTTTCCTTTTAATAAATGTATCAAAATTTGAATTTAATTAAGAAATATGTTTTTCCATGTATTAATCCTATGATTTATGCCTTAGTTGAACTACTTGAATTAAGTGAATTGGAAAAATTGTTTAAAATGATAGAAATGAGATTCCTTGTTAAAATTGTATAAAACGTGATATATAATACATACCTCATGTCCAAGGAAAGCATGATACTTGGATCCTTATTGGCTTCCTTGGACATTCCCATCGTGATATATGATTAATACTTATCATAGATTACAAAAATGTCAAGAGAGATTCACGAGTCCTTATGTGATGCCTTGGATGAGTAATCGGTTGTTCTAAATAACTGCTGATGAGTGAAAACGGTTACCTAGGGGAGTAACCATGGATGGGATTAGTGGAATGATGGTTATACCATTCCATAAGTGATACTCAGTCACCAATGTGAGATACATTGGATGATCTCAAAGGTTTATACTTACACTAGGTCGAG
Source organism: Viscum album (assembly GCA_963277665.1). NCBI lineage: Eukaryota > Viridiplantae > Streptophyta > Magnoliopsida > Santalales > Viscaceae > Viscum > Viscum album. Next base: position 1,133,620,294 of record OY728156.1, read on the forward strand.
AGTGATACATGGGTTTCCTTAATTGGGCCACTAGGGATCGACTTTGCGGTGTGGGGTATTTATGGGGAACTAGAGTGATACTTAAGATTATTGTAATGGGTTTGGATGATCTTAGGATTCCACATGAAATTTATAATGATTCCTCATGTTTAAATTCCAAGAATGCATAATTGATACTCCAAGGATGTGCCTGCCAAGGCAAATCAAATGCTTGGGTTTGGTCCACTATTGAAGATTATTTTATGATGAAACTTTATATACTATATCATACTTATATAGGTTCACATTGGTTCAGAGACACCTAGATTAGGATGAAGCAGGTAGAGTTGGTCAGGTATCCCTGAGGAACTTAAATTGATATGTTTTATTTATTTCGTTACATTTATAATGTAATTGAACATTGAATATTTTATATTAATATACCAGATTTTTATTGGCACCATTCATGGTGGACTACTAAGTATATATCACATCCTACATGATTTTCCCTAGTACCGACGAAAACTTCATGATTTCAGATGTTGATAAAGGGAAGAATCCAACATCTAGTGCTTGATTTTCTATACTAGTATGGAGTATGGGAGAAGAGGACCAAGCTTATGCTCGTGATTCTAGTAGAGGAATATTTTAGCATTTTTTGTATTTTTTTAGCATATAGAATCTGTCAATTTACCCTATATCCCATATATCTCATCTTTGTAAAGCTATATGAAATCATCATCATCATTTTGTATCCATTATTTTTTATCTTACGTTGCTTATTATTGGATTTTTATTTATCTTTGGATGATTTATAATTTTTCAGCTTGTTTATTACTATTTACACAGATTATATTTATTATCTAACACTATTCTATACTATAAACCATGAGAGAATAGTCTTCTCATAGGCACACCCTAGGTCCACACTACTATTCAGTAGGCTCTGGTGTATGGGGAGGTGCACTTGAGGTCATGTGGATGACCGTCTCAAGCATCACTCAGTGAATTTCGTGGTGGGATGATACATTTTAATCCTCTTTATATATATATAGTATCAGTTAACTATATGGCTATTTTTTCTTTAAAATATATCATTCCTATTTCTTTAAACATCTCTAACGGGGTTCATTTACAACTTATTATTGATATATTATTATTATATCACTTTGATCCTTATATTCATGATCTACGATTCTTTATTAAATTATAAACTTCCATTATTACTTAATCCATTTCTTTATAGGGAATATACATGATAGATTTTTGGTTTATAATTTGTCACATTAATATGAAACTCATTTTATTCTCCTGGGTTTCATTATGTTTTTGTTTGATGAATGAATTTTCTTCTATGAAGCATACATTTAAATAAAATATTATGATGTGATGTGTGAGACCATAATTATAAAAACCTGTAAATAATTAGATAACTATTATATCTCATGAGATATTATGTATAGTGTGTGGCCAATTTTCCAAGAACATTATGTACTTATTTCCACGAAATGTGTCTTGACTTATATTTATGATGAAAAATTATAATCTTGTTTCGTATACTTATGATTTACATGATTAATAAGTTCTTACGATACCATGACTCTTATTCCATATTACTATATTATAATTTTGACCCCCCTAAAATGATCCCATACTATTCTTAATCCATATTATGATATCTCATCCCCATGTCTTTTCAAATTCTCGCTTAGTTATCTTTTATCTCAACCACTCTTGAGTTCATTTATCTTTGATATAACATGGATTTATATAAGTATGATGAGGTTTAGGATATTTTTATGGATATAGAAACAAATAAATATTTAATTATTATTTAAAAATCTATATTATATATTCAATCCCTCAAAGAATTTATACCTTTATATTCTTGGTGTTTTTATGTATTTTTTATGAAAATTGTTTCAACAATATGTTTATGACTTATGGTCTATTATGATTCATATTATATAATTTTTTAGTTATTTTTTGGATTATGTTATAAAATTCCAAAAATAGTCTTTTATAAACATAGAAAGATATAAATTATGGAATATGATGTACCCAAATTGTACAAAAATGTTTTGATTTTTTTCTTGTAATAATGCTTTATATTCTATATAATTGGTTTATTATCATTTTTAAAAGTTTCATATAGGTGTATTTGAACTATATGGAAGTTAATAAAGAATAAATCATGTTTTGGAGGTGTTATGGAGGAAAAATAGGCCACTTTTTAGTGAATCATAGTTTAGAAATCATGTACCCAACCCTAGAATCCATGTAAGATGATAAATTTGAGGCATAATGGATTTTACACTTTGAACACAGTTTTCCAAACCCTTGTTAAAATCATGAATCATGAAAAACCACTTCAAGAAGAAACCATACAACTCTCACATGGTTTAAAAATAATTCTAATTACCCATGCATCACTTACCCACCACTAAACTACCATAATACTAAATTTTTGAAAAGTTTAGAGTAGGTTATCTGGATTGAAACTAATTGGGGATTCTATAACAGACTAAAAAGTGGCTATGGGATGTTACCCACCAATGCTAACCATATAAGAGAATCCATATAAGGATTCTAAGGATGATTGGAGTTCTTTTCAATCGAGGATAATCTCATACCAATGAACTCTATTTTATATTGATAAAAAACGGGGTTGATTATTTCTTATGATGTTTCTAATGTTCGAATCCAAATATCTATGTTGTATAACTTCTTCTTTACTTGACTGGTTGTGTATGATTAATAGACGATGTTGTTTGGACATGATATTGATCACTTTTTTCTGTTTTCATTTGTATATTTTATTTGGAAAATGTTGTTACTAAAATTTCATTGAATTATTTCTTTTAATTTCCAGACATGGAAAATAAGAGTGAGAAAACACCATTACATTTGGGATACAAAAATACCATTACCATTGGATCCACTTTACTATGAATTTAAGTAATATCATTCATGAATGTTAGGTGAATTAGATACCATTCCAATAATTTGATTAAACTAGTGTTGTTGTGTGAGTGTAAAACCAAAGACTCACTCCTTTGTTTGAATCAAATTGTGAGCATTCATAAATTTAAACCAATTTAGTGATTAGGATCATAACACACCACTAAAATTTGATCACACATTAAATATATATGAAACCATATAACCATACCTCCTATAACACAAATATATTATATGTTATGTTCATTTTTCATTTTATACTAACATTTTTGTCTCCTATATAATTGGTGAAAGTCATATAACTAAGGACTACCATTGTTCTCTATTGGATTGACCTCAGATTCTAGTAGCTACATAGTTAGTTTGTATAAGGAACACTTTGAATTTATAATTTTTTATGCATTGCGATAGGCATGTAAAATTTTGGATCCATTAATGGGGCACAAGGCTTTACACTTGTGACTCACATATGTAACACCCCAAGCTTCCATGGTACATTTCTCATTGAATAATACAATAGCGTGCGAAGTACACAACACCGAGTTCAAGCACACCACGACCTATTAAACTAGCCATTCAAAAAGCGGTAATGAATAGTAATATTTTTTTTTAATTTTATATACTTCATATAATTTTGAAATCCATAATATGTGTTTCTTAGACATAATATAAGAACAAATTCAATTTTTAAGATAAAAGAAGTATTTTTCAAAAGTGCAATTTTACAGCCTTTTAATGGAGAACCCTTTTTAAATCCAATATTTGACACTTTTATGTATTCAATTTGAAAAAATAAACTTCTTCTTTAGAAGCGGGGCATAAAAATTTATTTTTGATAAATTTTTGGATCTTTTCTAATAACTTTCATATTTTGATGAAATGTTAAAAATAGTAAATTTTAATTGAAAACAAATTTTTTAATAAAAATAATTTAAGGAGTTAAATTAAAAAATTTAATGGGTTTGAAGTTTAATTATATTATATTTTTATCATTTAATCCTATGTTGGTCATTGGATGCAATTTTACATTTAAATTGGACCTAAAAACATATCAATCTTTTGATAGTTTATACTTCTCAAAAACCCGCTTTATGGTTTTGAGAACGGTAATATTTTTTATAATTAATTAGTACAACTTCTATGAAATGAATTTGGAAAAATAGGAATCATTTTTGAATTTAGAATATCAAAATTATCTTTGGGTGAATTTTTGGTATTTTTCTAAAAACTTTCATTTTTTGATGAATAGTGAAAAACACTGTGTATTGTTTAAAGCCAAATTTTTATTTAAAAAAAGATTTTTAATTTAAATTTATTTTAAAGTAAAAATAGATACATAATACCTATATTAGTCCAATTTAATTAATTGAAGTAATTTTATAATAATATTAGATATATAAAATTTTATTGAACTTCTAACCGTCTTTTACTAACTTTCTAGGAACATTTTCAAATTTGCATAAAACAAAATTTTACTGCTTCTGTGAATTGAATTGCCAAAATCTGAGAGGTACATTTGAAATCAGTAATTAAAATGTGGTTCAATAGGATGAAAATAATTTTTATTAAATAGTAACTTTTGAATTTTATTTACCATAGTTAAAAGTAAATGGGGTAATTAAAGGTAAAAATGATATTATAATTACCCTAACACATGTAATAATTCTATTGGATAAGTTTATTTCAACCAAAATCAGCCTCATAAATAAAATATGATCCTTTTTGTCAATTTGGATTAGATTAGGACATTTATTATTATTTTATTTAAAGAAGAGTTAGAAGTGTTAAATTCAAAGTTTAATAACTAAACCATTTTTAATATTGGGTTATACATAAGATAAATTCGACTATAAATATTAATTATAAAGATAAAAATATTTACTACATAATGGTATTTTATTTATAATTTTTAGACATTAAATAAATAAATTTATTAATGATACAATAATGATGTAGTAATTACCTTATTGTTGAAAGATTAAAATAATTAATATTATAAATATTAATATTATTGTAAAATGAACTTTTTATGTATTTAGAGAATTTTATAGATTAATTTGTAATGTTAGGGTTGATTAAATAATTTTTTTAAGTGATAAAGTTGTTATGACTTTCACAAAGACCAAATACTAAATAGTGTCAAAATTGACATTAATGAGTTATTAAAACAAATACTATATTTTTAATTGATATAATATTACTAAAAATATAATGTTATTCCAAAGGACATAGATAATGTTATATATATCAATAATGAACCACTTGGGGTTCTCTTGGATTTTTATAGTAAGTTTATTATCCATTTATTATAATAATACAATAATACAGGGTAAAAGTAAAACTATTTAACTAAGAGTTAAATCTAAAAGATAAGGTTAATATGGTGACATAAACCTATATAAAACCTATTTTTTGAGAGGTTTTAGACCCATACCCACCTTACCCTCAAAATAAATCTTTTTGGAGCCATTATAAACCAAATATTATTGTTTAATAAAATATTATTTCAAGCTTTTCCTAAAGTGACCCTCACCTATCTTATAAAAGGGTACACACCCTTCTCTCAAAATCACACCTCCAAAGCCATTTGGATCGACCAAACCCTACTCAATTATCCTCCCAACTACCCTCAATTCAACCTCGAGTCCTTACTTTGAGAAGAATCCAACCTAAGTATCCCTTTGGATCAAATCAAAAGGAAACACCTCAAGAAGAGGTAATAATTTCATTACCTCTTTCAAAGTTATTTTCTTCTTCCACTTCATATTTTTTTGTTGTTTACATACCAAAATAATAAATCCAGTACCTTATACATACTATGATATTATTATAAATATTTTAAATCCATATTCATTATTCTATCCATCATATGAATGACAATGTCACCATACGTGCGTACGTATGGATTACCATCTCCACGTCGTGGTGTAGTTTGTTATTCAACACATCATCTTTTTGATGGGTATAATAATTGGTATAATTGATGTAAATAATAAATATAACTTGTTAATTATTATTTATATATTATATAACATCCAATTACATATTATTTCACCATCAATAGAATGGTATTGTCACTCGTGCGTACGTACGGATTACCATCTCCACAAACGCGATGAGAGTCATTCTCCATCGTAACCATTCAAGAATAACTTTCATTTTATGATTAATAATAATTTTTAATAACTTAATATAATTCTGGATATGAATCAAATACATCCTACGTATATCAAACATGACTTACGTAACAAAACATATAAAGGAAAACAAATCAGTTAACACCCGAAACAATGATACTACTGAAATATTATTAACAAAGAAATATTATAAGATCATATATGATGTCATATCTATGTATGTGGTTATTTTATAATTTAATAACAATTATTTAACCATTATAAAGGAGTTTAACCTACCCTATACTAAGGAAAAGTACAAGGAAGGGGTTTTCATCCCACTTTTTATTCCTATAAGATTCATGCCATATTGCCACTATTTCATTTTGTGTGGTATATATACTGCCCATGATTTTATTATTTGTGTAATATAATTTAATTTATGGGTATTTACATCTTCATTTTATGATACTTATTTCATGGGGTGTATGTTTTTTAAGTTACAAAATAGGTAAGGGAATTTCTAATTTCAATTTCCACTCATTGGGTTCTACGCAAACTTCATTGATTATTTTACTCCAAGATTATGTGTGAAATCACTATTTATTTATTTTTGTAGTAATTTAAACTCTCTTTTTGGGGATATACTTTTTATACAAATAATAACACCATTTATAATTTCTCAATTCACCAATATGAACTTGATAAGAGTAATGTTAACTCAATTTCCATTCACTGAGTTAAACATCCAAGTCATTGGTGTTGTTTTTAAAAGAATATGTGTGAATATCCTATGATTGATTTACAATAATTATCCAATAACATTGAGTTTATTTTTATTTGTCACACATAATTATGTCATTGATTTATCCTAAACCTAAGGATACAGTCTTTATAAGGGATTTCACCTCAATTTACATTCCATTGAGACTTCTTTGTTATTATGCACCAACTCACTTTTATATGGTGTATATAATGTACTTTTACATAGTATATCATGAATTACTTTATTCTCATGATATTATAAAGTTTTTATTACCTCAAATTTATGTATTCAAGCATCTATCATTTGTTTAGGAACTCTAACTAAAATATCATTTTAAATGTTTTTATGATTTATTCATCTAAATCTTTCTCCCTAATGTCCATGTTTTAAAAATGGTGTTAAGGATTTATTTATATGGACTTGAATATTTAAAAATTAAAATTCCTTTTAAAATTTTTAAATTGGTATGGGACACTTTGATTAAAAAATATATTTTTAATATATTCTTGATAAACAGTGAGAATTTTAAATGTTTTCTAGAAAAAGGGGATATTTCTCTCCAATAGTTTTACTGATTATTTTAATCTATGTCAATATCCTTCATTATTTCTGATTGAGGTTGATTTATTATAATACAATATTCCATATTTTATTGAATGGGTTATGTTTGACTATAGATGTGCTATTTTTATACCATTCATGGTTTTTGGTTAAAATATTGACATTTCGTATGCTAGTTTTTATACGAATGTTTAGATTGTGTTTCAACTATTTTATATGAGGAATGCATTGGAGTTAATACGTGATGGGTGAAGCTCGCTACAGATCCTCGATGAATTGATATATCTCATGAGACAAACTAGTGTCTTGGAAAAAGGGCTTTAAAAATATCTAATTTGTAGTCTTGGCACGAGGTCTTGACTATGTTGTTATGATGTCCGAGATAATTAATTCCATCATTATAAAATTATCCATTGATATTACATGGAATTATTCAATTAGTAGCATATCCATGTGAATAAGTAAATGGAACTATTTGATTTATCTTTTCCATATTATGCTAAATTTTACGTTTAAAAGGCTTCTATTTTAGTCTTATACATTGCCTTAAATGTTTATGCTTATTTATGATAGTTTCTGTTATTTTATTATCCTTACTGAGCATCTGAGGTCACCCCTTTCATATTTTTTATTTTTCCTAGGATGTGAAGAAGTATATTATTCTTGACCTATTGGGATAGGTTAAGGGATATGAGTGTGTTCCAATGGGACACATTTTTGTTGTTGTTTTATGATGTAATGTAAAACTTATGTATGTATCAAGTACTTCCAAAGTACTAAACTAATCGGTCATTCAATAATTGATCTTATTTGATCATTCAAATGTTATATAATAATGCATCAACTTTGGGTAACTAGATTCGGGGTGTTACAGTTGGTATTAGAGGAAGTTTAGTACAAACCTTAGAGGATATATTTAGAAAAACTCTAATTAGAGAACATTACCATAAGACAGACTTTGAAGATTAGTATAGAATAACTTCCTAGAATTTTGGTAATGTAGAGATTTTGTGTATTTTCCAAGAAATACATCCTTTTCTAGATACGAGTAGGTAGAGGCAGCTCTGGAACAAATGTACATAGGAGTGAAAACTACAATAAGGAGTTTCAGACTTGACCTGGGGTATCCTGGTAGATGACAACATGCCTTGCTGCACTCTTGGATATGCCACTTCTGGGGGATATGCTTACGATGATTCACATTTTCATTACAGACCAATTTGAAGGATTTTAATATTAGATCAGAATAAATAATATTTATTAATCTTGTGGTGTTTTATATTGAAAATAAGGTGTCATGATATTCTCTAAATGGTATTAGATATATTATTACTCACACTCTGCTTTCAGGTTATAGTCAATTGATGGATTCGAAGGAAGTCATAGTAACATTGGAAACGATGTATAAGGTGGGAATGATGGTGGACATGAGAAATTAAATGGAATGTTGATATGTGTAAAAGATATCGTGTTCATGTTGAATACATTTTCAAAAAATATGATCAACAACATAAACATGAACCAACTAACGAACTCAAGAAAGAAGAGAAAGACAGATAATGATAAGAGCTCTAGCAGCGGAGACCATGGAGAAAAGAAATCTCATTTCCCATAATGCAGGAAATGTGGAAGGAGACACCCAAGAAAGTGTCTCAATGGAACAAAGAAATAATTTATATGGGGGAAAGAAGGACATAAAGTAAATAATTACCGAGGAAAAATGAATATTACTATGGAAGAAAATAAAAATGATCCTAAGAATCCATTTCAGGTCATTTTTCGTAAATGTAGGGGACCTGGGAATTACCCGAGTCAATTTCTTATTATATACGATAACCTATAATTTAAGGAAGAACCAATGTAGAAATAAATGGATGGAGAAATGTTTAAAAGTATTAATTATCTTTATCGACGGGATTACTTTGGAGGACTTTTCTCTTGTATGTTTAACCCTATAGTTTGTTATGTGAAAATGGTATTTGAGGAAGAATTATTTTTTCTTTTGTGGATATTATTATAAATAAAAATTTGGGTTTATATGATCCTTGAATTTGAGCCAATTACATGTCATTACTTTTTGGGAAGAAAATTCAAGGAATGAGATAAAATTTGTTGTTAAAATATGTTATGGTTATTTTTGAGGAATTTATCTCATTTTTTGGGAATAGTATAAAATTGTATATTATTTGAAAAAGGACATCACGCAGACCGTGTGACAACCCGTCATGTTGGGGAAAGCTGCGGAAATTGAACCCACAACCAAATTGTGACTGAGATTTACCATCTGCCACTAGACTGCATGAAGTCCCTGGTTAGTATGACTAATTAGTTTTAGTTAAATTATTTTATGGATCAAGAATATGTTGATTTTTGGAACTTATTATTTATCCTTAGTATAGGAAAATGATTTGGTGATTAAGGAAAAAATGTTATTTTAGAAGACGTTCACTCTTTTAGGAAGACTATATTCCTAAGGAAAATAGAATACTCTGGGATTTAATTTGAGGAATAATGGTGGATTTTTATTTGGGAAGAATGTATGTTTTTTTGTGGACATATAGAGATTTGGGTTATTTATGAAAAATGATTAACCTATCATATAGAATATGTGATTAGGTTAATTACTTTTAATTATGTGACTTTAATAGTAGTCGATGTTATTTTGAAATAAATGTTAAGATTTATCATGGAAGACTATGTGATCAGATAATTCTGAATTTTGGGTTTCAAACATAGTTTGGATTATTTTGAAGAATTTTACGGACATTTTGTTGAATGGTCTTGGTTGAAATTTAGGTATTGTTTGTTTAATTTTGGAGATTATGAGTAGTATTTCTTTCTATAAAGGATTATCATTTATAGGGATCATATGATCTTGTACTAACCATTTTGGTTTTGGTTAATGTCTAAAGACAATGGAAATATATTGTTTATCTTTTGTGGATTATGCGATTCTCTAGAAGTTAATTCAAGAACTTCAGGTGTGACCAAGTATTCTTGAACACTTATCTTTTGGAGTTAAAGATGATATTGTGGTAGAAATTAGTTAAAGGATGGAACTCTACTTGTCAAGTATTATTTTTCTTATTTTATGAAGAAAATAATTCTTAAAATTTATGGAATGGATCTTAAAACAAAAAATGTGTTATCCTAATACCTTATGTTTTGTTGAACTAACTATATTTTAAATCATCATAGATTTATGGCTTTGAGACCCTAAATTTTGCATTCACTTGTTTTTGATTGATGACATCAATCAATACCTATAAATATTTACATTTTCCCTCCAATTATAATTGTCACCAATGTTATCCTATTTGAAATACTAATTTGGTGGTGTCTTTTTCATTTCCCTTTGCCTCTTATTAATACTAAATTCTATTAACCCTATTTTCGATGTGGTTTTTAAACAAAGGTATCTTCTTTTTTTTACCTTTTATTTCTGAAGAAAAATTTGAAATTTTTGAGGACAAAATTTATTGAAGTAGGGAAGAATGTAACACCCCAAGCTTCTACGATACATTTCTCTTTGAATAATACGATAACGTGCAAAGTACGCAACACCGAGTTCAAGTGCACCACGACCTATCAAACTAGCCATATAAAAGTGTCTATGAATAGCAATTACCAAAATTTTAATTTTAAATACTAAATATAATTTTAACATTCATATTATGAATTTACTAGACATAATATAAGAACAAACTCGATTTTTCAGATAAAAGAAGTATTTTTCAAAAAATAAAATTTTACTGGCGTTTAATGGAAAACCCTTTTTAAATCAAATATTTGACACTTTTATATATTAAATTTGACAAAATAATATTATTATTTAAAATACTAACATAAAAATTTATTTTGGATAAATTTTTTGTGCTTTTTTGATAACTTTCATATTCTGATAAATAGTGAAAAATACAAAATTTTAATTAAAAACAATTTTTTTAAAAAAAATTAATTTATAGTGTTAAATTAAACATTTGAATGGTTTTGGAGTATAATTATATTATATTTTTTATCATTTAATCCAATATTTTCAATGGAAGTAATTTTAAATTTAAATTGGACCTAAACACATATCATTCTTTTTATAGTTTTTATTTCTGAAAAACTCTTTTTCTGGTTTTGACAATGGGAATATTTTTTTAAATTAATTAATACTAATCCTATGTTTTAAATTTGGTAAAATAGAAATAATTTTTGAATTTGTAATATCAAAATTTATCTTTGGGTGAATATTTGGTATTTTTCTAAAAACATTCAATTATTCATGAATAGTGAAAAACAATGCGTTATTGTTTAAAGACGAATTTTTATTTAATTAATTATTTTTAATTTAAAATTATTTCAAAGTAAAAATAGATACATAATACCTATATTAGTCCAATTTAATTTATTGAAGTCATTTTATAATAACATTATATATATATATAACTTTATTGGACTTTTTACCGTCTTTTACTCACCTTCAAGGCACATTTGTAAATTTTCATAAAAATTTTTTTACCACTTCTGTGAACTGAATTTCAAAAATATGAGAGAAACAGTTGACATCAGTAAGTAAAATGTGGTTCAATAGGATGAAAATAATTTTTGGTGAATAGTAACTTTTGAATTTTATTTACAACGTTTAAAAGTAGATGGGGTAATTAAATGAAAAAATGATATTTTAATTACCCTAAAACATGTCCTAATTCTATTGGATATTTTTATTTATCTAAAAATAAATCTTAGGAATAAAATATAACCCTTTTGGTCCACTTGGATTAGATTAGGACATTTATTATTATTTTATTTAAAGAACAGTTAAAAGTGTTAAATTCAATGTTTAATAACTACACCATTTTTAATATAGGGTTATACATAAGATAAATTAGAATATGAATATTCATTAGAAATATAAAAAGATTTCAAACATAATGGTTTTTTATTAATAATATTTAGACATTAAATAATTAAATTTATTTATGACACAATGATGATACAGTAATTACCTTATTATTGAAAGATTAAGATAATTGATATTATAAATGTTAATATAATTAGAAATTGATACTATTGATGTATTAAAAGAATTTTATTGGTTAATATGAAATTTTAGGGTTGAATAAATAATTTTTTTTCTTAGTGATAAGTTTTTTGTGAGTTTCACAAAAACCAAATATTAAATAGTGTCAAAATTGACATAAATGAGTTTTTAAAACAAATACTATATTATTAATTGATATAATATTTATAAAAATATGAGGTTTGGAAAAAGGAATTAGATATGGTTATATATATCAATAATTAACCACTTGGGGTTCTATTGTATTTTTATAGTATGTTTACTAACCAATTATTATAATAATACCAGAATACATGGTAAAAGTTAAACTATTTAACTAAGAGTTAAATCTAAAAGATAAGGTTAATATGGTGAACCAAACATGTATAAAACCTATTGGTTGAAATTTTTTAGACCCATACCTACCTTATACTCAAAATAAATCTTTTTTGAGAAATTATAAACTGAATATGGTTGTTTAATAAAATAATATTTCAAGATTTTTCTAAAGTGAACATCACCTCTCTTATAAAAGGGTACTTCCCCTTATCTAAAAATAACACCTAAAAAGCTATTTGGATCTACCAAACCCTGCTAAAATTTCCTCCCAACTACCCTCAATTCAACCTAGATGCCTTACTTTGATCAGAACCCAACCTAAGGATCCCTTTTGATCAAATCAAAAGGAAGAACCCAGAGATGAAGTAATAATTTCATCACCTCTTTCAAAGTTCATTTATTCTTCCACTTCATCTTTCTTTGTTTTTTCCATACCAAAATAATAAACCTAGTACCTTCTATATACAGTTATTCTATTATAAATATGGTACAACCATTTTCATTATTCTATCCATCCTATAAATGACAAAGTCACCATATGTGCGTATGTATGACTTACCGTCTCCACGTCATGGTGTAGTTCGTTATTCAACACTTCATCATTTGAATGGGTATAATAATGAATATAATTGATGTAAATAATAAATATAAAATTCTAATGATTAACTATATATGATATACCATCAAATTAAATACTATTTCACCTTCAATAGAATGGTATTTTCGCTCTTGCATACATACGGATTACCGTCTCCGCGAACGCAATGAGATTCATTCCCCATCATAACCATTCAAGAATAATATTAATTTTATGATTAAAAATAATGTTTAAGAACTTAATATATTTACGGATATGAATCAAATACATCCTATCCATATCAAACATGATGTATGTGACAAAACATTCAAAGGAAAATGAATCAGTTAACACCCGAAACAATGATACTACTGAAATATTATTAACAAATCAATATTAGAAGATCACATATGATATCATATTTATGTATTTGGTTCTTTTATAATTTAATAACGATGATTTAATCATTATTCAGGAAGTTATCTTACCCTCTACTATGTAAAATTATAAGGTAAGGGGTTTTCATCTCACTTTTTAATCCCGTGAGATTCCTGCTATAATGCCACTATTTCCTTTTCTGTGGTGTATGTAATAACCATGATTATATTATTTGTGTGATATAATTTAATTTATGGGTATTTACTTCTTCATTGTATGATCCTTCTTTCATGGGGTATACATATTGTAATTTACCAAATCAGTAAGGGAATTTCAAATTTCAATTTCCACTCATTGGGTTTTACGCATACTTCATTGATTATTTTACTCCAAGATTATGTGTGAAATCACTATTTATTTATTTATTTAGTAATTTACACTCCCCTTTGTTTGGATATAATTTTGATACACATAATAAATCCATTGATAAATTCTCCAATCATCGATATAGACTTGATAAGAGTAATGTTAACTCAATTTCCATTCATTGAGTTAAACATCCCAGTCATTGGTGTTGTTTTTACAAGAATATGTGTGAATGTCCTTTGATTTATTTACACTGATTATCCAATAATATTGAGTGTATTTATATTTTTCACACATAATTATGTCTTTTATTTATCCTTAACCTAAGGATACAATCTTTATAAGGGACTTCATCCCAATTTATATTCTATTGTGACTTCTTTGTTGTTATGCACCAACTCACATTTATATGGTGTATATACTGTAATTTGACATAGTATATCACGAATTACATTATTATCAGGATATTATAATGTTTTTATTACCTAAAATTTTTGTATTCAAGTATCTAACATTTGGTTAGGAACTCTAACTAAAATATCATTTTAAATGTTTTAAAGATTTATTCTTCTAAATCTTTCTCATTAATGTACATGTTTTAAAAATGGTGTTAAGGATTTATTAATATGGACATGAATATTTTAAAATTAAAATTCCTTTTAAAAGTTTCAATGTGGTATGTGGCACTTTGATTCAAAAATCTATTTTTAACAGCTTCATGATAAATAGTGAAACTTTTAAATGTTATCAATGAAATGGGGATATTTCTCTCACATAGTTTTACTGATTATTTTCATCTATGTCAATTTACTTCCTTATTCTTCATTGAGATTGATTTATTATAATAAAATCGTCCAAATTTTATTTAATGGGTTATGTTTGACTGTGGATGTGCTATTTTTATACCATTCACAGGTTGTGGTTAAAATATTGACATTTCATATGCTAGATTTAAAACAAATGTTTAGAATATATTTCAACCTTTTAATATGAGGAATGCATTGGACTTAGTATGTGATGGGTGGATACCATTATAACTCCTCGATACATCGGTATGTATCATGAGAAAAACTAGTTTCTTGGAACAAGGACTCGACAAAATATTATTTGTAGTCTTGGCACGAGGCCTTGACTATGTGGTTATGATGTCCGAAATTATACATTCCATCATTTCAAAATTAGCTATTGATATTAAATGTGATTATTTGACTAGTAGAATATCCATGTGAATAAGTAAATGGAACTATTTTATTTATCTTTTCCATATTATGCTTAAGTTTAAGTTTAAAATGCTTGTGTTTTAGTACCTTAAATGTTTATGCTTATTTATGATAGTTTCCACTATATTTTTATCCTTAATGAGTATCTTAGCTCACCCCTTTCTTATGTTTTCTTTTTCCCAGGATGTGAAGAAGTATATTATATTTGACCTATAGGGATAGGTTAAGGGATATGAGTGTGTTAAAAGGGGACACATTGTTATTGTTTTTTATATTGTAATGTAAAACTTATGTATATATCTAGTACATCCAAGGATACTAAACTAATCGGTCTTTAGAGACTTGATATATTGTGATAATTCCAATTTTATATAATAAAGCATCGACTCTGGGTAACTAGGGCCGGGGTGTTACAACATAGACCATTTCATTTCAGAATTTATTTCTTTTTTTTCATATTTTTTTTTAAAAATGTGTATCAATTTTTCTAAATAATCATGAATTATATACTTGGTGACATGGTGATTTGAGATAATAGGTTTTAAAGTGGAGAACGCTACACTACTGGGGATAACATTTCTATTTTATACACATCAAATCTCTAATGGTGGGAGGAGTACTACCCATATTATTATATTGAACCCCATTATTTAGTGATTCATTTCAAACGTATTGGGGTTAATCACATTTTTAACAAAAAAGGTTTGATGAAATTGGGTAGAGTAATTATAATGACATGAAATAATTTCTACAACTATAAAAATCAAAGCCTTTACCTATTTCAAGTGGGAGAACGAATTTTAAAAATTTATTATATGTGATGGAAGTTTTCATTGAAAAAAATTAACCAATCAAAATAGTTGGAAATATTGAGTGTTTTGATTGGGAAACTATATAATATAGTAAAAAACACAGAAAAACATGATTTGGATAGGTTGGAAGGTGTGGTTGAATATGTGAATGTGGAAAATATTTTTATGCCCTCAAAATGTGAATAAATATACGTTTTAAATGATTTTTATGAAACTAACAATGAATTTTACAAAATTTTTCCTTTTCAAAATCAAAGTGAGAATTAATTCAATGATGAAATTTAATACAAAATTTTTATATCAACTAAGATATCATGTGATGATTTAATTCATTATTTTTTATGAATTCCATTTGGATTATGGTTATTAATATGCTGAAATGGGAGATGAAATTATATTATATCATGTTGATGCTAAATGTGAACATGCTTTTATTTTGGATAACACAATTGACATTTCACTTTCTCTGAAAAAGTGTTTTAGAAATTTTAGGTTTTAGGGAATTTAATATCATAAATAAATAGAGTATGAAACATACATTTTATATGTTACACCCATGAATAAAATTTGGGTTACCCTATATATCCAACATTAGGTGGATTACATGAGAAGAATAAAAGAAAATTCATACATCATTAATGAATTTTTCTTCAATGCAAGGTTACTATAATCTAACACCTCATATGTAATGTCCCAATTTCTAAAGACACCTAGAGATGCCCAATACCTAGTTAGTCACAAAGCCTCAAGAACATTTCCATGAATGCCAGAGGTTTCCGACTAACAGTGGGGGCCTAGGGTGTGATAGTGAGGAAACTATGCCCTCATTGCCAGAGTAACACAACAGAAGTAAACAGATCTACAATAGAGGAAGAATTAAACAAACTAAACAAAGTAACAACATAAGAGTGATAAAAGAAACAACTGGAGCACACATATAAATATGATGCATGATACATGTGTCTAGGAAAGCAGCCAAACAATTCAAAATGCTGAAAAAAGTAAAAAACCCAAGTACAAAGAAAGGCAGTAACAAATCTACAGCATCACAAGCCTAAGCTTGGTCCCATGCTCTCCATCTCTAAATTAGTCAAAATCCAAAAGTATAAGGGAGATTTCCTTTATCTATACCTGTGGAAATATAATTTGTTTGGGCCCAAAAGCATGGCCCTAATAGGGTGTGAGAATAAATCCTAGTAGGTAACCAATACACGATTTGAGCCTAATAGTCAGTGAATATATGATACGTAATTAACAAAAGAAGGTAGTAAACAAGGAATTACTCAGCAGTAACCAATCCTAAAGTTTCAAAGCATTCAGTTTCATATATCAAGTAAGCAGCTAATCAAGCAGGAAAACACAAACATGTAACACACTGGGAAGTACTAACAGCCTATCCCCTATGGTCCTACCTAGCAACACAAGCAACCCTATGAGAATCACACACAGTCTACCCCTTTGGTTCAATTACACAGATATCAAAGACTCTCTGAGATAGCTCTCTCAGTAAATTCCTCTTATAGTCTAAAGTGATAAGGACTCACTGAGGAAGCTCACATGATCAATTCCCCTTATATTCCAAAGTGATAAAGACTCTCTGAGGAAGCTCACATGTTCAATTACCCATATAGTCAAAAGTTTTCAAAGACTCTCTAAGGAAGCTCACATGGTCAATTCCTCTTATAGGCTACTGAACTAGGATCTCATGACACTGTGTAAGTCGAACGAG
Source organism: Viscum album (assembly GCA_963277665.1). Classification (NCBI taxonomy): domain Eukaryota; kingdom Viridiplantae; phylum Streptophyta; class Magnoliopsida; order Santalales; family Viscaceae; genus Viscum; species Viscum album. The sequence continues at coordinate 1,133,638,145 of OY728156.1, forward strand.
CATAGAAATGCAATATTGCCAAAGTAAACCTCAAGAACTACTTGGCTAAATAGTCTACAACATATCAAACATGTTAGATAAAAGTAATCACTCCATCCTATAGTACATGGCATGGGAAAACATCAAGGAAGCCTAATAGGCTAAAAAGGACCAAATGGTCTTAAATAGAACATGAATTGTAAAACACTTCCATAGAATAGAAATCAACCCTATTAACATTCAATTAACCTCTTCTCCAGCATACAAGAATATCAGGAAATTAACAAGGTTAATATGGTAAACACACAACACCCCGTTCAAGGGTATTGGACAAAATTTAACATATAACTCAATGAATTTAAATGAAAAGGAACAAAACACCTACCACGGTGTTGGGAGATCACTATCTGTGAACCTCAAGCCTTGAATATCCCAAGAACACCGTAGATCTACAAAAGCGTCTAAAATGTTCAATGGAGGATAACTTGAGAAGGAGGAGGAATCATGAAACGAAGGTCTAATAGAAGGAATATGTTACAAAGGTGATCCCAACTTAATTAACGGAGGTCGAATCGTAGATCGGATGCTCGATTGGGGGCTCAGAGAAGATCCTTGGTCATACGGTTCTCTCTTGGACGAACTAGGTTGAGAAGTAGGGAATTCCATTTTTCAGACGCGACCTCAGTATGTTTAATGAAAAAAATACATGGCGTTTACTTTGGAAGTACATGGTGTGTACATTACATTTCTGTACTCCACTTTAGGTGGTCTCTAGGTCACCCCCACACAGCCATGTGTGCAGCCATTACACAGCCAGCACATGGCTTCATGCGGAAACCGAGTACACGAAGTGTACTTATAATGTACACGACTTAACTTCCAAAATTTCCAGAAATCCATTTTTTTTAAAAAATGACCAAAAAAGGAAAAAATACCAGAAAATAATATCCATGTTCTTACAAAATTCCCCCCTTAAAGAAATTCATCCTCGAATTTCCATAGCAAGGTGGCGTAGAAGAAGAAACCCTGAACAACTCTGACCACTACGATCGTACATCCACCTCCCTCTCCCAAGCCTCATCCTGTACTCGTTTGTGCTGCCATAACACTCATACAGAGTAATAGACCAGCCACAGAGAACCTTCATACTTTGATTGATAATCTGGATAGGATGCTCCTCAAAAGATGCATCCACTTCCAACTCAACCTCCCCGGGTTGGAAGATATGAGATGTGTATGAAAAGTAACGTCAAAGATGAGAAACATGGAAGACATCGTGCATATCCTGATACCTCTAAGGTAACTATAGCTGATAAGAAATCGGCCCTACTCTCTCCAAAACCTCAAATGACCTGACATACCTCGGTGAAATCTTACCCTTTCTCCTAATCCTCATGTGTCCCAACCTCGGTGTGACATGCAGGAAAACTTGATCCCCGACCATGAACTCCAGATGTCATCTACACTAATCTACATAAGACTCATGTTGAGACTGTGCAATAACCATCCTCTTCCAAATCTACTCTATCAGCTCTATGGTCTCCTGGACAAGATGAGGTCCCATCATAGCTGCCTCTCCTACCACTATCCAACATAAGGGTGATCAGAATGGCCTACCATGCAAAGATTTATAAGGTTACATATGAATAGTTTCTTGAAGACTATTATTATTGGAAAAATCCAAAAGAGGTATGTGCTTCTCCCAAGAACCTCCAAAATCCAGAATGCATGCTCATAGCATGTCCTCAAGAACCTGAATTGTACGCTCGGATTGGCCATCTGTCTGAGGATGGTAAGCTATATTCAAAAGTACCTGTGTACCCAAAGACTTCTAAAGCCCCTTCCATACCTGAGAAGTAAAACTTTCATCTCTGTCTATAACAATGGATTGTGGTACCCCATGTCGACGTACAATCTCTTGGATGTGCAACCTTCCCAGCTCATCAACACTGAAGGTCTCCTTAATCGGCAAGAAGTGAGAAACCTTCGTGAGTTTGTCAATGACAACCCATAATACATCATTACCTCGAGGCGACCTAAGTAAACCTAGCATGAAATCCATCGCAACATCATTCCACTTCCACTCGGGAATGTGTAACTACTGCAAAATCCTTGATGTTCGTTGATGCTCCGCCTTCACCTACTGACAGGTGGAACACTTCATGACAAAACTAGAAACATCTCTTTTCATACCAGGACACCAATACTGATGGTGTTGATCACGTTACATCTTGGTTACACTAGGATGGACTGACCAAACTTAGGAATGAAAGTCCCACATCATCTCATCGCATATGTCTGCTAGCACCCATATGTGCCCTTGGAAACGCAAGATCTCCTCCTCGCCTGTGGTCCATACCAAAATAGGGTCCTCTCCTGAAACACTTTCCCGTAGGACTGGGACTTCAAAATATGATATCTACTTCATTCTCACTCGATCCAGAAGAGTAGAGGTAACAACTACAGAAGAAATAAATATTTTACCCTATCTATCATGCGCCTCCAAATTCATCTCAGAGAAGATATCCATAAGCTTCCACTCACTACTAGCCTTCTGAACTTCCTGTATATGAGTCATCCTGTTCAGTGCATCAGCAACTACATTTCCTTTTCTAGGCATATAGGCAAGCTCAAAGTCAAAAGACTGAAGGTACTCAACCCACCTTCACTGTCTCAAATTGAGGTAACGCTAAGTGAAGATGTACTTGAGGTTTTTGTGGTCGATGAAAACCACAAAATGTTCTCCCAGAAGGTAATGTCTCTAACAGAATAAAGCATAAACAATAAAAGCCTACTCAAGATCGTGAATTGGGTATTTCCTCTCATGTGGCCTCAATAATAGAGACCTGTATGTGACGACTCCTTCTCCCTGCATAAGCACAGCTCCAAGCCTGATACCTGAAGCATCACAGTAAAAAATATAGTTGTTTATTGGCTTTGTAAAGACTAGTATTGGTGCTGAAGTCAATCTCCCTTTAATCTCCTAAAAGGCTGACTGACAAGAATATAACCACAAAAACCTTTCACGCTTCTTAGTTAAACCCGTATGTGGTGTGGCTAAGCGTGAAAAGTTTTATATGAAACGTCTGTAGTATCCAGCCAACCATAGAAACCTCTGCACCTCAAAGACATTCTTTGGCTACTCCCAGGAAACTGCTGCTCTCACTTTCTCTGGGTCTACTAATACTCTTGTCTCTAAAATAACATGACCCAAGAAGAGAATCTGGTCCATCCAAAAGTGGCATTTTGAGAGCTTAACATATAACTGTTGCTCTCTAAGTGTACTCAGATTGATCTCAAGATGGGTAAAATGGTCGTGTCGAGTGTGAGGGTACACCAAGATATCGTCCATGAAGACAACCATGAAAGAATCCAAGTATGGATGGAACACTCGGTTCATCAGTTCCATGAAGTCTGCATGCGCATTCGTGAGACCGAACGACATAACCACATACTCGTATAGACCATACTTGTCTGAAAAGCTGTAAGTGGTATATCAGATGGTGTAACGTGCAACTGATGATAAAGGATCTCAAGTAAATCTTTGAGAACACACGAGATCCTCAAAGATGATCAAAGAGATCATCAATCCTTGGCAAGGGATATCAGTTCTTGACTATCAACTGGTTCAACTTCCGATAATCCACACAAATCCTGAGGGTAATGTTTGCTTTCTTCAAAAATAGGACAGGCAAACCCCACAAAGAAGTGTTGGGTCAGATGAAACCCTTTTCCTAAAACACTTCCAACTAGTTCTTGAGCTACTGTAACTCTGGTGTAGCCATCCTATAAGGATTAATGGACACTGGTGTTTCCCCTAGCACAAGATCAAAAGAAAATTACACCCCTCTTCGGAGGAAAACCTGAAAATTCCTCTGGAAAGGCATCCCTGAAACGATCCACCATAAGAGGAAAGTATAACTGTGAAGTCCCCTAGTGATCCAGATATAGAATAGAAATCTGGGTTGTAACTCCTCCCAACCCATGATGCTCGGGTCCCACTTTGCTCATCTGGACATTCCACTCTCCCTTGTGAAGAAACGATCTGCCCTCTGGTGATGTGAAACTCGCCCTAGGGAGATAACAGTCGACAAATACCTATAAGATAACAAACCATTCCATTCTGATAATGACGACAAATCCTATCATCTCTAGGACATAGAGGTCCCATAATAAGTGACACCCACCAACCTCAAGAGGTTACTCCTTGCACAGACATACACTATCCGTTCTAGTCCCCAAAGGAGTGTCTAGCGCCAAGATATCAGTAGAAGAAAAGATGCAGAGACCAAGGATCTCCACAATAGCAACAGATATAAAGCCATGGGAATCCCCAGTATTGAAAATAGAAGAAGCTAAAACTGAGGAAACTAAGATCCTACCTCAAACTACAAAGGGTATAGGATCATGCTCCTACTGGGTCTGCTCCACTACAAAAGTCTGACCTACACCACAACAATGTGACCCTGCCCAACCACTCTGAGATGATCCAACCTAATTTATCTAAAATCCTAGAGACTGACTACCATATCCATGACCTCCACCTCAGCTTAAACTACCAGAAGAACTCCAGTTCCATAACTGAGGAGTAATTAGTGGTGCTGCTCCTGAATGCGGAGTCATCGAAGAACCCCTTTCACCAACTACTAGTGAAAACAACCGATAGAAGCACTGAAGGTGACCCATATTTCCACAATATCAGCACTCCATTGGGTCCCTTGGGAAATGTGTCCTCGTATTCCCACTCTTCCCGAAATGGTATCACACCACCTAGATATAAGAATATGCATCCCGCCTTCTCAGATATCCACATTCAGTCTCCCTATGACGCTTCCTGCTATCGTATGAAGAATCACTAACCATGGATGCTAAACCACCCTAGCCCAAAACTCCAGAATCTCTCATATTATGCTCTGTGATCAGCATCTGATTGACTATAGAGGATATTGAAGTAAACTGAAGATGTGCACCTGAGATCATATATCCATCATGAGACCATCATAAAAATTCCGTGTAATAAATAACTCATCTCCCACTAAAAAGGGTGTAAAGAACTATAGCTTTGTGAAACAATAATAATATTCCATAACAGAAAGAGTACCCTGATCCAGACTCATTAACTATCAAGCACTATTGTCCCTCAAGGTCTCTGGATAGAAGTAATCGTAGAAGGTGCGCTGAAACTCATCCCAAGCCATATTCTTCTGGCATCCTGACTATGCGATCACATCCCACCACCTCTTGGTAGAGTCTCAAAGCATGTACATAGCGAGTTTCACCCTCATCTCTAGAGGCTTATCCAGATTCTCAATGATCGTCAATGTGGATTCCATCCATGTCTCTACAGCCTGGGATCCTCTATCCCATGAGAAAGTGGGAGGATGCTGCTGCTGAAAGACTCGTGTCAATTCTTCCATCAACGGGGCATGAGGTGGTGCTCCCTAGATGGTCTTCATCATCCTCATAACTCCCTCCTTGAACTCTGCATTAGCACCTATGTCAGGTATAACCGCTGGTGCCAAGACTGACACAACTGGGGGATTTGCCAGCAGTACTTGATCAGCAATATTTGGTGTCTGACCACCACCCTATAACTGGCGTATAACCGAAGGACTTCTCAGTGTAATGAATCTTCAAGGTCAAGCACACACCTTAGATCAATATTAACAGGGACTAAAACCTATAAGTGTAAGAAGGGAACATGAGAAAGAAAGCATTCAAGTTTTTCAAAACATGGATACACGACGCGTATAATTCCTATACAACGTCTTCCCTTAAGCCTTTCACATGGGCGCGTAATTCTGCCAAAACTGGTCATGTAACACCCCATACACGGTGTGTTGTCCTAAAACATGACATGTATTTGAATCCTCTTCCCATTCCCAAGTTCACTTACATTGCTAATCCACACGACTCTCCTAGATGAAGACGACATGGTGTGTTCTCTCCAGACACGACATCTACTAGATGAGCTTCACCGACCCATGTTATTTGTGACACGACCGGATACATGGCTCACACTACACGGCGTGTTCCAGACAGACACGACGTATACTAATGGAGACTCAATCGACCTGTGTTGTTAGTGACACAACCGGTTACACGGTTTTACAACACAGTGTGTACATTTGGTACATGAGATGTTTTATGAAAACTCCAACCCTGTGTCTTTTCTCACAGAGTCTGAGACATGGTTAGAGGGTACACGATGTGTACATGCGGTACAAGGAATGTACTTAAGAAAAACAGTTTCTTCCTGAGCATAAGAACACATGGCGTGTATTAAAAACTAAATGACGTGTATTCTGGGTTTTTCCGGACAATAATCGTCAGAAACTACTCCGAAGCTCATAAAAACACTGAAACATTCATTTATGTGCCAAGGGCCCATACTCCCCATGAATAAAATCTTGTAATCTTATACATGTCATATATAAGAAAGACAAGGAAATGATCCACCAAATTCCAGTCCATGAGGTCCCATAACTCCTCAAGAACCAAAGTTTGGCATTCATTCAAATAAAACATTATACAAAGAAATACCCTATCAAAATAAATTATTCTATCAAGGAATCTATCACAAAAACATGAATATCTAGCACAACATCTATCACAACAACATGAAATCTCTAATGCACCATAAATGGAATAGAAATAATGAATGACATGTGATTTCTAGCAAGTTCCTATATGATAAATGAGATGGAATACCCTTATCTCATTGGGTTGAAACAGAAATAGAACCTCAATCTCATCATTAATAATATCACAAAACATATGAATCTCCCAATGGTGAAATCAAATCAATTGTAAAATTTCAAAACTTGAAAAATTGCAATAAATGAGGTAGATTGGCTTTTCCCTATACACAGGTCAGCTACTCTCGGGCACAACTTATTACCAAGTACCTATTCCATTTTATCCCAAGATATAGGCTCTATGCAGTATGTCAAGAAGAAAAGAATCCTCTGATACCACTTTTTAATGCCCCAGTTCCGGAAGCCACCCAGATACGCCTCATACCCGGTTGGTCGCATGGCCTCAAGAGCATTTCCCCAAACGCCAGAGGCTGCCAACTAGTAGTGAGGGCCTTGGTTGTGATAGTGGGGAAACTATTCCCTCATTGGCAGAGTAACACAACAGATGTAAACAAATATACAATAGAATAAGTAGTAAACATACTAAAAAACAGTAACAATGGAAGACTGATGAAAGAAACAACTGGAGAACATATATATTTGATGCATGATACATGTGTCTAGGAAATAAGCCAAACAAGTCACAATGCTGAAATACAGTAGAAAACCGAAGTACAAAGAAAAGCAGTAACAACTCCACAACATCGTAAGACCATGCTTAGTCCCATGCTCTCCAACTCCAAAGTAGTCAAAATACTAAAGTAGAAGGGATCTTTCCCTTATCTATACCTGTGGCAATATAATCGGTTTGGTTCCAAAAGCATGGCCCAAATAGGGTTTGAGAATAAAACCCAACAGGCAACCACCACAAGATCTGTGCCTAATAGTCAGCAAATATATGGTAGGTAATTAAAAAAATAAGACAGTAAACATGGAAGTACTCAGCCGTAACCAATCCTACAGTTTCAAAGCATTCAGTTTCATATATCAAGTAAGTAGCTAATCAAGAAGGAAAACAAAAATAGGTAACCCTATGGGAATTACTCACATTCTATCCCCTCTGGTCCTACCTAGCAACAGAAGCAACCCTATAAGAAGCACACACTGCCTACCCCTCTGGTTTAATTACATGGATAACAATGACTCTCTAAGGAAGCTCTCTGAGTCAATTCCTCATATAGTCTAAAGTGATAAAGACTCTCTGATGATTCTCACACAGTCAATTACCCTTTTAGTCAAAAGTGATAAATACTCTCTGAGTAAGCTCACATGGTATATTCCCCATATAGTCAAAAATGGTCAAAAACTCTCTGAGGAAGCTCACATGGTCAATTCCCCTTATAGTCTACTACACCAAGTTCTCACGTCCCTATGTATGTCAAATGAGTATATGAATGCAATACGACCAAAGTAAACCTCAATAACTACTTGGATAAATAGTATACAATATATCAAGCATGTCTGATAAAAATAATCACTCCATCCTATAGTACTAGGCATGTGAAAACATCAAGGAAGCCCAACTGGCTAAATAGGATCAAACAGTTATAAATAGAACATGCATGGGAAAAAATACAAACCATATCAATCTACAATATTCACATTCAATTAACCTATAATCTAAAAAAAAATAGAAGGCAATTAACCGGGTTAAAATAATAAACAAGCAACACCCTGTTCAAGGGTATTGGAATAAATTGCACATATAAGACAAGGACATTCAACGGAAAGGCACAAACCACATACCTTGGTGTTTGGAGATCTCTATATGTGAACCTCAAGCCTTTAATCTCCCAAGAACACCATAGATCTTAAAAAACATCTAAAAAATTCAACGGAGGATAACTTGAGATGCAGGAGGAATCATGAAACGAAGCTCTAGCATAAGAAAGAGCTTACCGAGACGATCCCAACGCAATCGACGACAGTCGAATCGGAGATCAGATGCTCGGTCAGGGGCTCAGAGAAGATTCACGACCGTATGGTTCTCTCTCGGACGAACTAGGTTGAGGAGTAGTGTATTCTATCCATCAGATGTGACCCCGGTACATTTAATGAAAAAAAATAAAATACACTGCGTGTACTTTGGAAGTACACGATGTGTACTTGCTGTTTCCATACTCCACTTTAGACAGTATCTAGGTCACACCCACACGGCCATGTGTTCGGCCATTACACGGCCAGCACATGGCTTCATGCGGCTACCAAGTACATGATGTGTACTCATAAAGTACACGACGTGTACTTCAAAGATTTCCAGAAATTCCTCTTTTTCTCAAAAACAACCTGAAAAAGAAAACATACCTAAAAAGAAAATCCGGGTTCTTACATCATCCTCCTAATGATAATTACTATTTAGAAAAGGGGAAAGGAACCAGTGACATGTGGTTGTTTACTAAGAGGAGTTCCCATACTCAAAGTGATAATCTATGAGGGTTGAGAAACATGCTTGACCTAATGAATATAAAAAAAGTCTCTCCTTGAGAGGATATCCAATAAATTAAATATAAAGGTATTTATTTTTTGTATTCAATTTTCATATAATTTTCATTTGGACCCAACAAAAAAATAACTTTAACTCCATTAGTACTCACATTTCATCCATAAAATCCTATATTTTTGTTAAATAAGGGAATATCATGAACATTTATTATAAATAAAATGAAGATAATTAATTTAGAATATCATAGATTAATTATAATTTTTTTGGTTTAATTTTATTTTTAGGGCCTATATAGGAACATACAAAGGTTTTGAGGACTTCCAATGATATGGGACTTGGGAAGTGACATGAGTAGAGATTAGGGGATTATTATTCTCATAATTTTTTATATTATTTATTTTGTTTGTTAATTTAATCTAATGATATATCACATGTCTAATATTCATACCCAACATAAAATTATAAATTAGAAATAGTTTTTGGTTTTACGTGTGGGAAAAGTTTTTATATGTACCACACCTTGAAAAACTCTGATCTCACTTTCGAGGATGTCGTGATATTCTTAGATACCATTTAAAACCTGTTATAAATATCACACATTCATTTTAGTTAAATGATATAATATCTTGGTTGTATTATATTAATGTAATTTATATACTTGGATTGATAAACCATTATTTATAGCGGGTTTTCTTAGGATAATTCAAGTAAAATATTTTAAATTTTAAATTTAAAACATTTTATTCATGTATGAAATTTAAATGGAGTAGTTTAAATTAAGGAAAATATTTAATATGAAGTATTACTTAGGAATTTTGGGTAAGTTATTCATAGAATTTGTTGATGTCGTATATGTGGTTATTAAACTGTCTAAATTTATGAGATCTTACCGTTATTCTACAATTCATCAAGATGAGTCATTGGAAAAATTGGGTACCCAAATTTATATTCTAGTATCTCACTTCAATGATAAATTTGATATATCAAAAAACATGCCTTAGATGACGATGACCCTATATTAAGCTTCTAAGTTTCAAGTTAATGAGATTGTGCAACCTATAAAAGTTGTAAACCACCATTTTATATTGAGTAAATTTTTTTATTACCTGAGAGTATTAGAATATGGATATGAATTTAATGACTTTATTTTAAATTAATAAGGGTGATTTTATATGAAAAAAATTGTTTAAGATGAAAAATTTACAAATGACCTTGAATCTACAAATCTTACTTACTATGGAGATTGAAGAGTTATGAAAGGTGAATGCAGAATATTAAATATTTTTTCATTCAAACTAATGTTCATTTTGTTGATATGAATTATGATTACTTTACTTGTTTCCTTTGTTGTACCTTTCAAATAATTGACTAATATTTATTTTGGGAAAAAAAATTTCAAGCGAGGGGGATTTTTCTGTACCAAAAGTATGGACACATGTTTTTTTCCAGGAAATAATGGTTTATATACTATATAATTTGTGTTTTATAATGTTTATATATTTTATTTATGTGTATTTTGACTAAATTGAAGTTACCAATTTATAAATAATGTGTTGGATAAAAAATATGCAACTTCTTGCTGAAGAACAGTTTAGAAACCATGCACCCAGCCCAGGAAATCATGCATGAGGCTAAATTTGTGGAGTATGAGATTTAAAACTTTTAAAATGGTTTAAAGAAACTATTTTTAAAACATGTTTCATGAATAAACACCTCTAGATGTTACCACATGTCTCCCACATGTTTTACAAACCCCATTACTTAACTGTGCATCACATAACTACCCAAAAACCACTATTTTCTTGACTTTTTGTGCATTTTGATGGGGGGAATTAAGCTTCGAACTCATTGGGGACACCATAGGATATTTAAAAAAAGGAAAAAGGAGGTTCCCCACCCAAATTTAACCCTATAAGATAATTTGATGAATTATTCTAAGGTGGATTATAGTGACTTTCATGTGAGGATCATCCCAGACCAAAGAACTATGTCTGGTATTTATTAAACATGACATTTGATTCTCTATTTTTCTGTTTTTACTATTTAAAAACATAGATCTATGTTTTATTACTTATTACCTATTTTATTGGATGTGTATTATTTATGGATGATGTTTTTTGGGTATTATTTTGATCATTTTTTTATTTTCATTTATGGATTGAGTTTGGATTATGTTGTGACTAAAATTTCATTTAATTATTAGTTTTAATTACAATTATAAGGAGTTGAGAGTGAGATAACACCAAAAAAATGGTATAATAGGATACTAGGACCACTGGATCTACTATCGTTTTCATTTATGGGTTTTACTTCCTGAAATGGTAGTTGAAGTAGATGCCAGACCGAGGATTTTATTAAACAAGTGTCATTATATGAGTTTTTGAATAAGGAATCACTCATTCCTCAAAATCTCATAGTGGCTATTCGAACATTGAAATCACATTAGTAATTAGGATCCCAATACCCCCATTGAAATTAGAGTTCTCCTTGTATTTCAATCCAACCTTAGAACCTTACATCCTAAAGCACTAATATTTTACAGGATGTTTACATTTTAAAATTTCCACTGAAATGTGTGCCTCCAAGATAATTGGGAAAATTCATAGACCTAAGGAGTACCATTTTTCTCCATATAATCTACCCCCACTTCCACTCTCAATATATTTATCCCATTTAGAAAAATCCTTGGATATATAATATATGAAACCTTGTGACATGCATGTTACTAAACTGACTAAATATTTTGTTAATGTAATAGGGGTTAATCCCAAAGAGAATAAGGGTAGTACTTGGGTATGTGAAATTGACCAATTATCTCGGAGAAAAAAATGTGAGTGTAAAATGAAAAAAGAACACTACCAATACTACATTAGTGTTATGGGTGGTATGATTATAAAGTTGGATTTAAATGCATGACATAATCTAATTTTAGTAGTGTTTTGTGATACTAATAACTAGAGTAGTTTCGATTTATGAATGGTCACTATGGGATTCATAGAAATGAGTGTGTCATTGGTCTAAAACTTACATAATAACATTAGTTTAATCAAATACTTTTTTTGTTATCCAATTTAACAAGAATTTCATGAATAAAAAGCCCTAAATGAAAAGGAATGTGGATATGATGGTCATGATATCCACTTATCTTAATTTTATTGTTGTTCCCTCAATATCATATCCTTGTTATAGTAAGTGAAAAGAATAATTAAATGAAATTTCAGTCACAATAAAATCCAAACTTAATCGATAAATGAAAACACGACAAAAAGATCAAAATATTGTTTAAAAATATCATCCATCCATTGAAAACAACCAAATAAGGAAAGAAGAAGTCATAAATCATAAATATAAGGATTTATAGAGTAAAAACTTCAAAAATAATAATAAAACCTCATGTTTGATAATGGTTTGAAAAAACTCATTTTTCCAATAGATCTTACTTAAAAGGAAATCCAATCCTACCTTTAATCTTTCCTCAGATGCTTCTATTGGGTTATATTTAGTTGGGGTACCACCCCTAGACTCTTTTTAGTCTCTTAAGATATCTAAAATGAGAACTGGTATGAATACACTATTCTAAAGGCATCAACAATTGAATAAAATTGTCATTGGTGGTAGATAAGTGAGGCATGTGTAAATGCCATAGTTTCTAAACCATGTAAGAGACATGAAGCCACTTCTATAAGTGGGTTTTCATGCCACATGGTTTAGAATGGGGTGTTATACCATTATAAAAGTGAAAATCCATTTTACCTCAAATTTAGCTTCCTTCATGGTTTTCGGGTCTGGGTTCACATTCTCCAAACCATGATTCACCAAAAGTGGAATAGTTTTTATCCAAAATACCTCCAAAACATGATTTATTCCATGATAACTTTCATGAAATTTAAATACAACTAAATAGAACATTTAAAAATGAAAAAATGTAAATTACATAGTACATGAATGATTATTACATGAAAAATATAAAAAATATTTTTACACACATTGGATATAACAATACATTAACAATTGATATATTATTCCTTATCATTATATATTTTACATTAATTGTTTTATCAATGAAAATATTCTCATGACTAAAATTTCATTATTTTATTAAATGGATAGAAAAATGATCATTTTAAAAATCCTATACAATGGTAAATATACAGATTAATTGAATAATACGCTTAAAATGATTAGAGTTATAGTCAAGGAATTTATATTAGTACCATCTTAGTGGACTGAAGTAATGAATAATATCATAAACTATTTATAAAAATATAACTGTCTAATGATGGAAAAAATTGGTTATATCATGAAAATGAACACCCTCTTTTGGTTGATCTTTTGATCCATTTACCATGGATCAATGGATAAATTCCATTTAAATGATATTTTTTATACTAAGATATTCTAGGTAAGAGAATGTTATCATGACCACATTTTACTTAAATTAGAATTGAGCTAATTATAGAAACTGATTTAGACCTCATGGAAAAGAAGGTGATTTGTCAATGAAAATACAAAGTGATTCAATTATTATATCTCATATATGTAACACATACAAAAATAACATTTGTGGGAAATATCTTTTAGAAATTATAATCATGATCTATTTTATATATTTAGATGATATACTAGTCATGGATTGACATAAATTATATAGATTCAATATAAACTAGTATGGGTGAAAATTAACATTCCATATCTTGAACCATCCTCTTTTTATATAAAAATGAAAGGAGAAACATTAGATGAGATATAAAAAAATATATGACATGTATTGACATTGGTGGATGATTGACTCTTAATTCCCAAAATAGATAGGGATTATCTAGTGGCCCATTATTCTACAGCAGTGGAGGTGGCTCAATATCACTCTATAGAAGATAGTTTCACATTATATAGGGATTTTGGAACGGGTTTTATCTTTATATTCATGCTGAGTGTCTCTCAACATTCTCTAGAATCAACGTCTCTCCAAAGGATTCCAATTTTTTTAAGGACAACCAATTGTCTCAATATCCCCAAGAGTGTAGCAAGAGGCTTCCTCATTGATTTCTTCAGCTATAGTGGTTAGATTTGTTTATCATTGACAAACAATGGATTTCTTCAACAAACACATGAATTAAGAGTGTGGTTTGATGAAATGTGTGATAGTTAGGATTCTTGATTCATAGTAGCACATAATTTTTTTATCGATGAGGAAGAATTAGCATTTTCATTTTCATGGTCCCCAAGATCTGTGTAAAAGTTTTATTTTCACTTCCTTTTCTGGATGCTCAACCTTCATATGAACCATGATCATTCCACTATGATTATTTAAATTCAACTTACTGGTCTTATACATCCCCTTCATAATATACCCCTCCTTTGATCCATATGTAATTATTTTGCTCACTTTAAATGTGATTATTTAAAAAATTATACCATGAAGAATCTTATTATGGAATGTATTTTCATTCAAGTGGAATTATCATCCACCTCTAGAAGTTATTTGTCTTGTGGTTAAGGGATAATTCTGGTATTTTTAACCCCTTAGGTTTGATTCATTCACATAAATCTATTCCAATTATTATAAGGAATTTTATCTTCACTCTCACTATTATAATAAATTAATTGGCCCTCAAGTGAAGAAATGATCTCATTCACATGAAATCAGTTAGGTACATTTTCTTAATGTAGTAACATGAACCCTACCTCAGACAACAGTAACAGTCCAATAAATTCCCACGTAGATGAGAGGTTTCATGGAACTTAGCTAGGGGACATATACATTCCAACCTATTCAATATATTTGTATTGAATAAAGGCTGTATATGAGGAATACATTTATAGGATAATCTCCACCAGGATGCTTGCAGGTTACACCCCTACTCTAAATGAGATGACTTATTCATCATTAGAGAGGGAGTTTTTTGGGTCCTCAATTAATTACATCATTCCACATCTAGTTTATTTACTATAATTATTAAAATAATACAATTAAATGGTTTGAGATATTCATTTTTTGGGTGGTAAAATATAATATATAAATTTCTCAAAAGATTGATTTGGAGAATCCAAATAATAAAGAGTCCAAAAATAAATTCATCACTATAGGAAATACTTTGTAAGAATATGCAGAGTAGGGTGAATGATAAATGATAGTGTCAAGAAAAAAGGAAAAAACTGATAGAACTGTAACAACACTGTAGTAGACACTGTTTGGAACTGTAGAAGCCGAGAATATTCCCCCGTTTGGGCCTTTGGGCCACTGATTTGGTCCCCAAGTTTTTGAAGCCCTTTGGGCCACCCAGGCCTTTAGGTCAGTAAGGCATTCGGGCCACCTCAAGGCCTTTGGGCCACCTTATGTGTAGATGAAAACCATACAACCTACAAGGAACAAACTTCAGAAGGAGGAGGAGCAAGGAGCTTTCACCATACCAGAAGCTAAACAGATTGCAAGAATGAGAGGGAATTGAACCTTCCATCGGGAGAAGCCTGTGCATACACGAGAAAGCCTCACAAATAGCCATGAAAAGGTGGAGAGCTTATTGCACGATGAATATAATGGGGACAAGAAATTCCAAGTAGTTAGTCTGGGTTTTATGTAATGTTTGAAGCCTACGGGAAATGAATTCATCTAAGGCCTATGAGCCATGTAATACATATGCCTTCGGGCCTTGTAAGGGTTCTACCTCACCCCTTGAAAGGTGTATTATCAAAAATCAATAAAAAATGAAGGCCTTCATGCCATTGGAGGAGGAGGATCTCAATAATTGAGGGAATTTATGGTTCTTCTAAAAATGTAAAACAGATTAATGAATAATACAATACTTAATAAGATAATGAAAAAAAGACTAAAGTAATATATTTTTTTCTTGGGTTTGGTAAAAGGGAAAAAGGATTTAATTGATTTGGGAGGGGTTAGTTTGTATCATGAGAAAATGATAAATTTTGAAAGGATTATTACAAATCTCATAAGCCTATGATGAATGTGTCATCAATTAAACCTAGTGTTTGTGAAGTGTTAGTTAAAGTGGGATACCAAGACCTACCAATTCAAGATAATGGATATAGGTCCCAGGTAGGTCTAGAGAAAAGAAACTTCTCATACACCTATCATTTCTCTGAAATGAGGAAGAACTTATTAAATAGGTTTGTAAAATAAATAATTTTTGAAAATATTATGTTGTAAATTACAACATTAAACATGAAACTTGAGGATCAAGAAAAATTGGAGTTGGAGTAGTTTCCATGGGGCTTCGATGACAATCATTGGAGATGGTTTTATTTTCAACTTGGTTATACATTTTAGGAATTTAAATATGATCTCTTCTATTATAATGACTATCTGCTAGTCCATGAATTACTGAACTATATAATTTAATACAACAACTAGCCCATTACAAAGATTGATTATTGGGATCTATATTGGAAATTTTGTCCTAGTGTGAGATTCTGAATAACTATTGAGGGGGGGGGGGGTGAATGAACTTATTTAAAATTTAAAATTAATAAAATAATCATGTTCAACACCTGATTATTAGTACATGGAAATTTAAATACATGAATCAAAAAATGAATAATTAAAATATAAATATATGTAGTTGAAATATAAAAATAATGAGAAACATATTTTTATAGTAGTTTAGATCCGAATGATCTTATACATACTCTTCACTCATCTTTAACTTTGTGAGTGGAATTATACCTAATAAAACAATATTAACTTTTAAAAGTACTGAAATACGTTTATAAACCATTCTTTATGATCACATAGAGGCACAAACTAGCCTATTCATACCTTTATATTGATTAAGTCACAATGTAGAAAACTTATCATTTTCTTGGGAGTCCCAACCCAACTTCATGTACCTTTTATTTAAGAGGTATTGTAACACCCCAGGTAAATAAAGAGTATGAAATTTTCACATTTATCCATATTTGTGAATAAAATATTAATATAACTTTAAAGGGGACGCTATGCTCGATGGCGTACCCAACACGCAACAACAAGTTTGTTGGGAATCTTACGTTGCACTCTAATAATAAAATAATATTATTTTAAATGGTAGTTAATGCCTAGCCATTGTAATGGCGGGAATGAACAGAACTAACTAAAAAAATTATTATATATGTTTTTATATTTATCCAATAAAAAATAAAGGCTTAAAAAAAGAAAACAATTCAATTTTTGGCATATATACTATAATTTTCACTAAAAGGCTGAACTATCGCCTTTTGATGGAGAACCCTCTTTAAATATAGTTTTGGTCACTCTAATACATTATATTGGACCAAATAAAACTCTTATTTGGAATCGGGACATCAAAGTTTACTTTGTATAGATTTTTGGTATTTTTTTCTAATAAAGTTCATTTTTTAAGGAATAGTGAAAAATGTTGTATTTTAATTCAAAACCACTTTTTAATATAATTTATTTATATGATTAGATTATCTTTTTAATTGGTTTTAATGTTTAAATATAATATATTTTTACCATTTAATCCAATGGTGGTCATTGTAATTAATATCACTTTAAGATTGGACATAAACGAGTGTCAATCTTTTGAAAGATATTGTTTCTTAAAAAAACGCTATTTGTTTTAACAGCGGGATTTAATTATAAAATTAATTAATGCAACTTATATGTTATTAATTTGGTAAAATAGAAATCATTTTTGAATTCGGAATATCAAATATATCTTAGGGTGAATTTTTGGTATTTTTCTGAAAAACCTCATTTTTGATGAATAGTGAAACCACAAAGTGGTCATTACAAAATTTGATTTTTCGTTTAAATGGGACTTTACCACTTCTGTGATTTAAATTTAAAAAATCCAATTTAAATGATTTTCATTATTAAGTAAAATGTGGTTCAATGGGATGAAAATAATTTTTGATGAAAAGTGACTTTTAAGTTTTATTAATCGCGATTAAAGGTAATTAGTGTGATTTAAGGTAAAAATGATATTATAATAAAATGAAAATATATTGACACTTGTCCTAACCCTATTGGATGAGTTATGGCCAACCAAGACAACCCATGGGTCTATTTTTGGTACCCCATGGAGCCACTTGGGTTTGATAATGACATTCATGCCTTTTATTTAAAGTTAAAATAAAAATGTCACAAAGATAATTTGTTTTACAAAAACAATTTTTACATGTGGTTATACAAGTCAGAATTTTGACTATAAATATTAATTTGGAATATAAAAATATTTCCTACATCATAGTATTCTTTTTATAATTTTTATACCTTAAATAAATTAAATTCTTTATGACATCATGATGATGCAGCGATGACCTCATTATTTAACGATTTAAATAAAATGGAATGATAATGCAAAATCTACAACCTAAACATGTCAAAAACCTATTGGATGGGTGTATTTCGAACCATTATCACCTTATCCTCAAAACACATCAATGTGGGACCATTAAAATCCGAAAACCATTTGAAAATAAAGCAACATTTTATACTTTACCAAGAGTGCCCCTCCTCTCCTCTTATAAAAGGCCCCCACCTCTACCACCGTACCCACACCTCTCAAGCCTTTTGTTCGGCCAAGCTATGATCATTTTGTCTCTCCACATCCCTCTACTAATCCTAGAATCCTTAACTTAGTCAGGAAGCTCTTCAAGAAACTCTTTTGGTTCAAACCAAAGGGAGTTACCCAATTTTAAGGTAACGTCTTCACTTGTGCTCTTTTGTTTTATTTTGCTTCTCCAACCCCCTAAACTCTTTTTATTCATTTATTTTGTAACAAATCCAGTATCTTAAATATACTAGTATGGTTTTATAATAATTATTCGAGCAACACTTACACACACCTTCATCTAATGGTTAAAGAACATACTGTTTCTGTGGATGGCGAATTTCTGCCTCACGAAACGATGATTGTTCAACACTCATATAACACCTTAAAATGTGGCCATTAATATGTCACTATGTTTATATATGATATATAATATTTTTATGTTTTACATAAGCTTCTGTATTTTTCATTTGTAGCATACCTTTATGGCTTCCATTATGGGTATACGCGATATCTTCATTTTAGGAAGTGCGGACTACCGCCCCCTCAAAGTGATTTGATTCGTTAATTACATATGTGGGATGTATAAAGGATGGATTTAAAGTTATTATATTTGATTTTATAATGGAATTATAATATACCTTTATATAAATATTGTTTTCTTTCCATTAAATTATGAGATAGAAATGAAAGTAGCGTTTATGCGTACGTACGGCTTACCTTCTCCATGAACGGTGCATTTAATTTCTTATCCTCAAATGTAAAGTACTATTATAAGTACATATAATGGATATATATGATGTATGATACATATAAAGGATGAATATAATTCTGGAATTAAAAATATACACATCTCTCATTTAGTTTTAATTCCATTAATATGACATAGAAATGAAAGTAGCGTTCCTGCGTACATACGGCTTACCGTCTCCATGAACGGTGAATTTCATTTCTTACCTCTAAATGATTATGTAATATTATAAATACATGTATATTCTGGATATATATGATATATATGATATCCAAATCAGGAATGTCTTTCTGGATATAAAGAACCTTTGACCACATGAACAACATGTAATTGTAAGAAGTCCACTTTTGACTTAAGAACCAAATATCGACAAAACAAACATTATTAACATAAATGATTACATAATGTTTATAACATGTCAATAATTGATATAAAAGGAATAGTGAACTTGAAAAATGCTCTTAAGAAATTAGAAATTAACTCAAGTTTATTATTCAGGACGTTAAAGAACAATCGAGTCAAGTCGGACCCGAGGTAAGGGATCCTACTCCTCTCTTTCTTTTTTTAAGTACACTCTTTTATGTCATTCATTTTAATGCCCATATTTCTTGTTTTTGGGATGTTCTTTTATACTACTATTAATTTAATTTTTATTTTCATATGATGAGATACCCTATTCTCTCTCATCAGTCCATTTTGGAAGTTTTGAGTGGCGCCGTTTGGCTGCCGAATTTTCGTAAGAGATCTAACCTCTCTCTTTCTTTTTAAGTACTCTCCTTTATGTTACTTATTTTAAGCACCTATTTGTTATTATGGGGGATGTTATTTTATATTCCTCTTGCTTTAAATTTTATTGTAATATTATGAGAGACCCTATTTTATCTCATCAATCCATTTTTGGAAGTTTTAAGTGGCATCGTTAGGCTGCCGAGTTTTCGTAAGGGATTTTTCATCTCACTTTTATTCCCGTGAGATTTATGCTACATTTTCCACAATATCCTTTGAGTGGTGTATGTACTTCCCATTATTTTACTCATTGTGTAATATACTTTCATTTATGAGTATTTACATCAATGTTGTATTGTCCTTCCTTCACGGGGTGTATGTTTCGAAAGATACCCATGTCGGTAAGGGAACCTTTCACCCTCATCTTTTTAAAAGACTTCTTTTGTTATGTATTTTAATTCACATAATATTATGTTGGGATATGTTCTTCTATATCCTTATTTATTTAAATTTTATTTCCATGTGATGAGATACCCTTTTTATCTCTCATAAACTCATTTTCTGAATTTTGTAGTGACGCCATTAGGCTGTAAAATTTTTGCAAGGGAACTTCTTAACCCAAATTTGATTCTTTGGGATAAACATATACTCTAAGAATATGTCGTTCTATGAATATGTGTGAATAACCTCCGATTGTTTTACACTTAATATCCACTTATATTTGGTGTATTCGTTTGTCACACATAATTATATAATTGATTTATCCTTAAACCAAGGATACCGTCTTTGTAAGGGACTTCGTCTCAATTTCCTTTCATTGAGGAATATTTAGTTTTATACACAACTTTATTTTATATGATGTATAAACCCCTTTGACTTTTACTTTTATACCAAAGGAATCTTTTTCTACGAAGCGTTTTACTAAACGATAAAAAGGAATGTTTCTTTTAACGTACGCGGTGACAACGACCTTTTCCGCCGCCGTGAGTACTATTTGATCTTTGGCTTCCTCAACAAGCCGTAATGTTTTTAATGTAAAATAAATACCATATACTCTTTTATGTATTTTGGTATTGAAAATGGTTTTGATAAAGGATTCTATTATGTCAATATATTTAAATGATATATTGTCATTGAAATGTGGAAATGTTATCATTCCTTTATATTGTTTTTATGTGTTATAATTTTATAATGGTACTTGGACATATTACGGGTGGTTACGTGATAAACCATATGACGGGTGGTGCCGTGAATACCAGGACGAGTGGTTACGTTATAACCTCTAATGCATTGGGTATGGAAGTCGGCCTTATGGCTATTCCATAAAGTATGTATGGAAGTTGGCCGAATGGCTATTCCATTATGTGATATGTGTGGAAGTCGACCTTATGGTTATTCCACTTAAGTATGTTTATGTCCCAAGTTACCTTTATATGTTATGTGATCTTTATATGGGTTTTATGGTAATCTTTTGGTTACAGAAGGGTAAGTAATGAACTTTTATTTAGTGAAGAGTTTTTACTACTTCGAAAAGGTGAAAAGTATTACTTTGATAAAGTATACATGGTTTACTTGTTGTTTTGAAAAACTAACAGTATTCATTCTTTGTGTATCCCTTACTGAGCTTTTTATGCTCATCCCATGTTTTTGAAATGTTTTTCACAGGACTGAATGTTGAATAGGTTCAAGGATGGGATCAAGGGAAAGTCATGCAACCTAAAACATGGAACCGGACATGTTTTTTTTAAGAGTTTTTATTTTATGGAAACTTAGTAAAAGTTTCTACTTTGTAATCTTTTGAGATGTAATAGTTATGTCCTAATTCTCCAATACTCTAAACTTGAAAAGATCCTCAATGTGAATTATTCATTTAATTCAATATTAAGTAAGGTTTAAGGCTGGGGCCTTATAGTTGGTATCAAAGGTCGGTTTAGATAACTTTAGAGGTTAGGGTATTCTTTAAGCATAAGTGACATGACCATAATGGTTAGGATTTAATAAACATTCTTAGTTTTAGATAAAGTTAATGAGTAAGTATATATTAGTGTTTATCTTCCTCTTTAGTACATGATGGTTTTGTTGATATACTCACACTGACCTTTTTGGTTTTAGTAAATGGCTGGATCTAGAAGGGACCAAAGTAACGGTGGATGTGAAGGAAACTGTGACAGTTTTCTGAGAGAGAAACTGAATTATATGGGAGATGCAATGAGAACTCTTGTGTTTATCCTCAACCAAATATCTGGAGTCATGATTGACCACCTAAACCTTGGTGATTTCTATAAGGCATCATATATGCGAGAAGCAAATCCCTACAAAACTACAGGTAATAATCATAAAGGTAAGTGTGTTCAAAAACCTATGTGTCATAGATGTGGAAAGAAACACCTAGGAAAATGTTTCAAAGGGACAGAAATATGCTATATATGTGGAAATGAAGGTTATAAAGCAAGAACCTTCCATGGAAAAAGGAAGCATCTAGTTGACTTGAGGAAAGGGAAAGAAGTTCTTTCTGAGGGATCAATTGAATGTTTTAAATGTGGTGTGCATGGTCATTATGCAAAAACATGTCCTATGAATAAGTTTCGTGAATGGGATCACCAAGATCATACAAATACTCGTTTACCAATACCAAATGCCATTCCGATTGAGGATGAAGAAACTGACAATGACCAATCAAAGGTATTGATTATTTCTTAACTTTTCTTTTCTATTTTGGAATCTTAGGATATTACTCATGATTTTGTTTGAAAGAAATAAGTATTTCAGAATAAGTTGGAAAGGAATGGTTAATGGATCATGAATAATGTTGAATGAGTAAGAAGTCAACATATAAGGGCTTCAAGAGTTATGGTGAAATTTTTAAGAGTATTAAGTGTCTTTTGATGATGGGGTACATTAGAAGACTTTTTATAGTATGTGTAACACTGATGTTTGATATGTGAAAATTTTATTCAAAGAATAGTAATCTGTTCTTTTGTGGACAAAGTTATAAAGAACCATTTGGGTTTATATGATCCTTACTTTTGAGGTAATTATGGGTTACTATATGTAATGATGGAAAGTGAAAGTCATGAGATAAAATTGAGGTTAAATTACATTATGGTTATTTTTGAATTTTTTATCTCTTTATTGGGGAATGTTTTAAAAATTATGTAGTTTTTGGAAAAAAGGACAACACGCAGACCGTGTGACAACCCGTCGCGTCGGACAAGGCTGCGGGAATCGAACCCACAACCAAAGTGCAATGGGTATTTATCACCGACCACTGGAATACATGAAGTCCCTGGTTAGTTTGACTAATTCTTTTTAGTTAAATGATTTTATGAATTAAGAGTATGTTGATTTTGGGATATCTATGGAAATTTATTAACTTATCATGGAGGATATGTGATTAGGTTAATTACTTTTCAATGCGAGACTTTAGGAGCAACTGATGTTTTTTTGGGAGATAAATCTTACGACTTAACTTGGAAGACTATGTGACTAACTCCTTCAAATATTTGGGTTTCAATCTTAGTTTGGTTTACATTGAGGAATTTTATGGACAAATTGTTTATCGAATGGTCCTCATTGAACATTGGGTTTTGTTGGACAAATTTTGGAGATTAAGAATAGATTTTCTTTTTATAAAGGGTTATCCTTTTCTGGATTATCTGATCTTGTACTAACCTTTTTTGTTTTGGTTTTGGTTAGAGTCTAAAGACATGGGAAGTGTATAGTTCTCTTTTGTAGATTAGGTGATTCTCTAGAAATTTATTATCGTACTCTTAATGCGAACAAGTATTCCTAAATACCCATCTTTTGGAGAAAATATGAGTTTGATTAAGGAATCTAGTAAAAGTTGAAAGTCTACATGACAAGTGAGTATGTTTCATTATGATTTAGTTAAGCTCAAAAATAAATTCCTCCATGAAAAGTAACTTAAAACAAAAATGTTGTCTGTTAACTTTTCCTACTGGGGAATCGAATACCGTTTAACCCATCACAAGTTTGTGATTTTCTTATGGTTAACTTTCTCCTAGACATGTTTACTATCACTCTCCATCAGAACATGACCCTTGGTTTTTTCATCCATGTCCAAATTTTCATACTTGGAATCCTAGTATGGGTTAACTCGGGTGACCTTTGTACTTTCCTTTCTTTCTTTTAAAGTGATAGTTTAATTTACTCTTTTTCCAATGGGGGGATTTCAATGAAGTATCCAAGCCCAATTTTAAAATTGCGAGGACGCAATTTCCAAAAGGGGGGAAGGATGTAACACCCCAGGTAAATAAAGAGTATGACATTTTCACATTTATCCATATTTGTGAATAAAATATAAATATAACTTTAAAGGGGCCTCTATGCTCGATGGCATACCCACCACACAACAACGAGTTTCTTGGGAATCTTACGTTGCACTCTAATAATAAAATAATATTATTTTAAATGGTAGTTAATGCATAGCCTTTGTAATGGCGGGAATGAAATGAACTAACTACAAAATGATTATATATGTTTTTATATTTATCTAATAAAAAATAAAGGCTTAAAATAAGAAAATAATTCAATTTTTGGCATATATACTCTAATTTTCACTAAAAGGCCGAACTATCGCCTTTTGATGGTGAACCCTCTTTAAATATAGTTTTGGTCACTCTAATACATTCTATTAGACCAAATAAAACTCTTATTTGGAATCGGGACATCAATGTTTACTTTGTATAGATTTTTGGTATTTTTTTTCTGATAAAGTTCATTTTTTAATGAATAGTGAAAAATGTTGTATTTTAATTCAAAACCTCTTTTTAATCTAATTTATTTATATGATTAGATTATCTTTTTATTTGGATTTAATGTCTAAAGTGAATATAATTTTACCATTTAATCTAATGGTGTTCATTGTAATTAATATCACTTTAAGATTGGACATAAACGAGTGTCAATCTTTTGAAAGATATTGTTTCTTAAAAACACGCTATTTGTTTTAACGGTGGGATTTAATTATAAAATTAATTAATGAAAATTATATGTTATGAATTTGTTAAAATAGAAATAATTTTTGAATTCGGAATATCAAATATATCTTAGGGTGAATTTTTGGTATTTTTCTGAAAAACCATAATTTTTGATGAATAGTGAAACCACAAAGTGGTCGTTACAAAATTTGATTTTTCGTTTAAATGAGACTTTACCACTTCTGTGATTTGAATTTCAAAAATCCAATTTAAATGATTTTAATTATTAAGTAGAATGTGGTTCAATGGGATGAAAATAATTTTTGATGAAAAGTAACTTTTAATTTTTATTAATCGCGATTATAGGTAATTAGTGTAATTTAAGGTAAAAATGATATTATAAAAAAATTAAAATATATTGAAACATGTCCTAAACCTATTTGATGAATTATGGCCGACCAAGACAACCCATGGGTCTATTTGTGGTACCCCATGGAGCCACTTGGGTTTGATAATGACATTCATGCCTTTTATTTAAAGTTAAAATAAAAATGTCAGAAACATGATTTGTTTTACTAAAACAATTTTTACATGTGGTTATACAAGTCAGAATTTTGACTATAAATAGTCATTGGAAATATATAAATATTTCCTACATCATAGTATTTTTTTTAATAATTTTTAGACCTTAAATAAATTAAATTCTTTATGACATCATTATGATGCAGCGATGACCTCATTATTTAACGATTTAAATAAAATGGAAATATAATGAAACATATAGGACCTAAACATGTAAAAAACCTATTGGATGGGTGGATTTAGAACCCTTATCACCTTACCCTCGAAAAACATCAATGTGGGACCATTAAAATCCGAAAAACATTTGAAAATAAAGTAACATTTTATACTTTACCAAGAGTGCCCCTCCTGTCCTCTTATAAAAGGCCCCCACCTCTACCACCTTACCCACACCTCTCAAGCCTTTGGTTCGGCCAATCTCTGATAATTTTGTCTCTCAACATTCCTCTCCTCATCCTAGAATCCTTAACTTAGGCAGGAAGCTCTTCAAAAAACTCTTTTGGTTCAAACCAAAGGGAGTTACACAATTTTAAGGTAACGTCTTCACTTGTGCTCTTTTGTTTTATTTTTCTTCTCCAACCCCCTAAACTCTTTTTATTAATTTTTTTTGTAAAAAATACATTATATTAAATATACTAGGATTTTTTTATAATAATTATTCAAGCTACACTTACACACACCTTCATCTAATGGTTAAAGAACATACTGTTTCCGTGGATGGAGAATTTCTGCCTCACAAAACGATGATTGTTCAACACTCATATAACACCTTCAAAGGTGGACATTAAGATGTCACTATGTTTATATTTGATATATAATATTTTTATGTTTTACTTAAGCTTCTGTATTTTTCATTTGTAGCATACCTTTATGGCTTCCATTATGGGTATACGCGATATCTTCGTTTTAGGAAGTGCGAACTACCGCCCCCTCAAAGTGATTTGATTCGTTAATGCCATATGTTGGATATATAAAGGATGGATTTAAAGTTATTATATATGATGTTATACTGGAATTATAATATACCTTTATATCATTATTGTTTTCTTTCCATTAAAGTATGAGATAGAAATGAAAGTAGCGTTCATGCGTACGTACGGCTTACCGTCTCCATGAACGGTGCATTTCATTTGTTATCCTCAAATGTAATGTACTATTATAAGTACATATAATGGATATATATGATGTACGATACATATAAAGGATGAATATAATTCTGTAATTAAAAATATACCAATATCTCATTTAGTTTTAATTCCATTAATATGACATAGAAATGAAAGTAGCGTTCATGCGTACGTACAGCTTACCGTCTCCATGAACGGTGCATTTCATTTCTTACCTCTAAATGATTATGTAATATTATAAATACATGTATATGCTGGATATATATTATATATATGATATCCAAATCAGGAATGTAATTCTGGATATAAAGAACCTTTGACCACACGAACAACATGTAATTGTAAGAAGTCCACTTTTGACTTAAGAACCAAATATCGACAAAACAAACATTATTAACTTCAATGATTACATAATGTTTATAACATGTCAATAATTGATATAAAAAAAATAGTGAACTTGAAAAAGGTTCTTAAACAAGTATAAATTAACTCAAGTTTATTATTTAGGACGTTAAATAACAATCGAGTCAAGTCAGACCCGAGGTAAGGGATCCTACTCCTCTCTTTCTTTTTTAAGTACACTCTTTTATGTCATTCCTTTTAAAGATCATATTTCTTGTTATTGGGGTGTTCTTTTATATTACTCTTAATGTATGTCTTATGTTTATATGATGAGAGACCCTATTCTCTCTCATCAATCCATTTTGGAAGTTTTGAGTGGCGCCGTTTGGCTGCCAAATTTTCGTAAGAGATCTAACCTCTCTCTTTCTTTTTAAGTACTCTCCTTTATGTTACTTATTTTAAGCTCCTCTTTGTTATGATGGGGGATGTTATTTTATATTACTATTGCTGTAAATTTTATTTTAATATGATGAGAGACCCTATTTGATCTCATCAATCCATTTTTGGAAGTTTTAAGTGGCGTTGTTAGGCTGCCGAGTTTTCGTAAGGGATTTTTCATCTCACTTTTATTCCCGTGAGATTTATGCTACATTTTCCACAATTTCCTTTGAGTGGTGTATGTACTTCCCATTATTTTACTCATTGTGTAATATAATTTCATTTATGAGTATTTACATCAATGTTGTATTGTCCTTCTTTCACGGGGTGTATGTTTCGAAAGATACCCATGTCGGTAGGGGAACCTTTCACCCTCCTCTTTTTAAAAGAATTCTTTTGTTATGTATTTTAATTCACATACTATTATGTTGGGATATGTTCTTATATATACTTATTTATTTAAATTTTATTTCCATGTGATGAGATACCCTTTTTATCTCTCATCAACCCATTTTCTGAATTTTGTAGTGATGCCATTAGGCTGTCAAATTTTTGCAAGGGAACTTCTTAACCCAAATTTGATTCTTTGGGATAAACTTATACTCCTTGAATATGTCATTCTATGAATATGTGTGAATAACCTCTGATTGTTTTACACTTAATATCCACTTATATTTGGTGTATTCGTTTGTCACACATAATTATGTAATTGATTTATCCTTAAACCAAGGATACCGTCTTTGTAAGGGACTTCGTCTCAATCTCCTTTAATTGAGTCATATTTCGTTTTATACACAACTTTATTTTATATGGTGTATAAACCCCTTTTAATTTTACTTTTATACAAAAGGAATATTTTTCTACGAAGCGTTTTACTAAACGAAAAAAAGGAATGTTTCTTTTAACGTACGCGGTGACAACGACCTTTTCCGCCGCCACGAGTATTATTTGATCTTTGGCTTCCCCAACAAGCCGTAATGTTTTTAAGGTAAAAGAAATACCATATACTCTTTTATGTATTTTGGTATTGAAAATGGTTTTGATAAAGGATTCTATTATGTCAATATATTTAAATGATATATTGTGATTGAAATGTGGAAATGTTATCATTCCTTTATATTGGTTTTATGTGTTATAATTTTATAATGGTACTTGGACATATTACTGGTGGTTACATGATAAACCATATGACGGGTGGTGCCGTGAATAACAGGACGGGTGGTTACGTTATAACCTCCAATGCATTGGGCATGGAAGTCGGCCGTATGGCTATTCCATTAAGTATGTATGGAAGCTGGCCGAATGGCTATTCCATTAAGTGATATGTGTGGAAGTCGACCTTATGGTTATTCCACATAAGTATGTTTATGTCCCAAGTTACCTTTAAATGTTATGTGATCTTTATATGGGTTTTATGGTAATCTTTTGATTACAGAAGGGTATGTAATGAACTTTTATTTAGTGAAGAGTTTTTACTACTTCAAAAAGGTGAAAAGTATTACTTTGATAAAGTATACATGGTTTACTTGTTGTTTTGAAAAACTAACAGTTTTCATTCTTTGTGTATCCCTTAATAAGATTTTTATGCTCATCCCAAGTTTTTGAAATGTTTTTCACAGGACTTAATGTGGAATAGGGTCAAGGATGGGATCAAGGGAAAGTCTTGCAACCTAAAACATTGAACTGGACATGTTTCTTTTTAAGAGTTTCTATTTTATGGAAACTTAGTAAAAGTTTCTACTTTGTAATCTTTTGAGATGTAATAGTTATGTCCTAATTCTCTAAAACTCTAAACCTGAAAAGATCCTCAATGTGAATTATTCATTTAATTCAATATTAAGTAAGGTTTAAGGACGGGGCCTTGTAGGTATAATAAACTAGATGTTTATTTGAAATGGGAAAAGAATAATAATATGGATAAAGTACATGAATATATAGAAAATTAATACACTTATTAAAACTACAAAAATAACAAAGAACAAAATTTATAAGATAATGAATCTTGATGTAGCTTGATCACTTCACCAAAAGATTGCACCTTGAAGCTAACTTTGTGATTATATAGTAAACCAGAAGTCACAGTAGTAAATATTCAAAAAAATCATATCATTCATATGAATCTCTCCCTATAGTAAATTCTATATATCACCCGTATTGAGATCATAGATTTATTTTATTTTTATTGATTTCACACAATAAAATTTTAATGTATAATAGCCTAATTATTAACTCTAATATCTTATTGACCATGTGGGTGTTTCATAAAAACTAATCACGACTTTCTATGGTTAGAAATAATATAATCAGGGAAATATCATTACCTGTGTATATAAATATCGTTCAAAGTATGGATAAAAATCCCACATTATTACTTCCTTAATTTTTTAAAACACATTGAATAACATTAATAAAATTTATATATATTTTAAAAATTAATAAAATAGGTAAAATAAACCAAATAAACTTTTAGTAAATCAATATATCAAAACCATAAGGAAAAAAAATCATATTTTGATTAAAAAAACAAAATATGGAATCAAATAGTTTATATAGGAATTTTCATTCAAGTATGAATTTATAGATCAATTATGAATTTATATCCCACATGAATTCTCTATATATGACTTTATCCAGATAATATGACTTTGAATTCTAGTATAGGGCTTTATAATTAGTGAATGTTTAGATTTATAAAGTCTTCCTCTATTACAATAAGACATTCCTATATTGAATATGACATTTTAAAAATCTTGTAAATCATTTGAAATCACATAATTCATTTAGAATCATTTAAGTAATTTTGAGTCTTCCAAGTCATTTGGAATGAAATTGGACTTGTATTCATAGTGAAAAAACAAAAAAATACATAAAAATATTTCTCCACAAATTCTTTATGATAAGAAATGATAAATAATAAATAATATGTATAATTAAATAATTAAATATCTAGAAAATTAATAATCAGTCAATAATAATTAAATAAAAAAAATATTCTCTTATATAAGTAGTGTAACAAACATGAAAATTCTATAAGAAATTATAATTATCCAATATTTAAAATATAAGCATGTGAGGTATTAAAATATTAAAAATAAGAAACATGAATTAAATCAAACTTTACTTCTAAAAATATCCCAATACATACATAAACTCAATATAATAACTAACTATCTCTTAAATTTTGTAAATTAAAAAACATAAAAATATTTTAAAAAAATATAATCCTTTTTAAAAATTATCAAAAAGATTACAAAATATTATAATTTATTTAAGTAAATAGTTAATATTCTAAAATAAGTAAACATTTTAAAAAAAATTAATCTTCCACATAATTAATGAAAAAAAACATTTAAAAATATAGTAAACAAAGCACAAAAGATATCTTAACTTCTCAATCTGTTCCTATAATTTTTTGAATAATATACAAAACAGTGAGAAA
Source organism: Viscum album (assembly GCA_963277665.1). Taxonomy (NCBI): domain Eukaryota; kingdom Viridiplantae; phylum Streptophyta; class Magnoliopsida; order Santalales; family Viscaceae; genus Viscum; species Viscum album. The sequence continues at coordinate 1,133,669,062 of OY728156.1, forward strand.
TAATAATCTATGTACACCACAAAACTAATAATTCACTCAAATAAAGTATAAAAAATATACCACCTTACAAATTTGGTAGAAAAATAGAAGCAAGATTCAATAAATAAAATATATTCATGAAAAATAGACTTAGATTAATATTTATTGTAGATCTATTAGCACATTATACTAGTAATAAAAATTTTAAAATAAAAATATTTCTATATTACCATCAGGCTGATATCAAATTTTATTTTCTCAAACATCATAGAATCTAGAGGTTTTGTAAATATATTTTCTAGTTGGTCATTAGTTGATACAAATTCTAAAAACATATCTCTATTGTTAACATGATCTCTTGTAAAATGAAATATAACATGTATATGTTTTTTTATTGAATACTGTAAAGGATACTTTAAAATTGAAACAACAAAGTTATTATCACAATAAATAGGAAATTTATCAAAAATAATCATTGAAATCAGATAATGTTCATTTTATCCAATGAATTTCTTACTAATAAATAATAATGGCTATATAATCGACCTCATCTATGGATAAAGAAACTAATAATTACTTTTTAAAACAATATGAAATTATAATTTTATAAAGTAAATGATATATACATTATGTACTATTTCTATCATGTCTATAATCTCTAAAATCAGAATCAAAATAATATAGTAAATCAATTTAGTCCTTATTACAATAGAAAAAATATAAATTAAACCTTATATTAACATATATAATAATTATTTTATAATCCTATCAATGAATTTCCTTATTAATAGATTGAAACCTAGCACACATACAAATTGATAACATAATATCATGTTATGATATTGTTAACAAAACATTCTATCATTCATCTGAATAGTTTATTGTCAATAAGACTTCCAAACTTATCTAAAACTAATCCATAATTAGTACTCTTTGGGGATATAAAGGTTTAAATGGATAAATATTAAACCATTTAACCAGTTATTTAGTATATTTAGATTCATTAATGAACATTCCATTAGGTATTTGAATAATTTGAAGTCTAAGAAGTATTTTAAGTCACCCATTAAACTCCTTTCAAATTCACTAGTCATCAAAGTAGAAAATTAATTAAATAAACAATCACTTGAGGAACCAAACACAATATCATCAAAATATATTTGAAAAATTAAAATATCATTAAAAACATTCTTTTAAAAACAATTAGATCAAGATTTCCTTTATTAAAACCTTTATTTAATAAAAAATGATAGTCTATCATAGAAAAATCTCAGAGATTTATTAAGAGAATATGACTCATTTGATTATTTTAAAACAATATCAAAAAAAATTTCATTATTAAAACTAGGTGGTTGATTAACATACACTTATTTTTAAATGAAACCATTTAAAAATTCAATTTTAATATCCATTTGAAATAATTTAAAATCATGAAAATAATCAAAAGCAAATAAAATACTAATAGCTTCAATCCTAGAAACCAAAGAAAAGGAATCATCCAAATAAATTCCTTCCTCTTTAAAAAATCCTTAAGAAACTAGTCTAGTCTTATTAATCACCATATTTATTGATTTATCCATTTTATTACTAAAAATACATATAGTTCCTATAATATTTTTATCTTTTAGGGGTTAACTTGATTGAAAAAATTATTTATTGAATATTGATTATGACCAAATTAAATAAAAATAATTGAATTAGAATATTTTATATCTTCATAAATATTATTAGGAAAAAATATGAAAAAATAGAATTAGCATGATAATTATAAATATATTTTCTAGTTTTAATTCCACTTTCATCATTTGGAATTACTTTATTAGAAGGATGGTCTCTAAGGGTTTTCCAAATATTATGAACAATTTGAGATTTGATCTGATCCATTTTATATATACATTATCATTTTAGGTTCATATTCACTAAATTTACACCCTCTAAATTCTTAAAAAAATTTATTTGAATATAAATTCTATTTTTACTTATTAGTTTTATCAGACATTACATATGTAGACTCCTCAACAACCAATGTTATATTATTATAATCTCTAAATACTTACTAATATTATAAAATCATTTAAACATTAATCCATCACTTTTAGAATAATGTTGATCTATGTTATCCTTAGTATTTAATAGAAAACCTTTACACCCATACAGTCTAAAATAACCAACCTTATACTTAAATTTTCTTCCCATTTAATATGTTTTTATTAAAAATATTAGTAAAATTAGAATTATATTTTATACATGAAGAGACATATTTGTATCTTCATCCTAGAAATATTTAGTAAAATTAAAATATTTAAGAATATTTATGTCCATTTCCTAAATAGATATACCCCTCCTTTATATAACACCATTTTTGTGGTGTTATATCTATGAAAAAACATTAAATATCCATTATATTTACAAAAATTTTCAATGTATAGATTTATAAACACATATCCAATACCACATAGAATATAGATAAATAAATATACCATTTTATATTAAAATAATTTACAAAAAGAAACAAACATAGTTAAAGTTTCACTTTTATGAGTTATGAAATAAGTCCAAGTGAATCTACAATAGTCATTGATAATTAAAAAAACACAATTTTTTCCTCCTAAAAAAATAGTTTACACAAGATTAAATAAATAAAGATGTAAAAATTCAATATTTATAATTTTTTTAAGACTATTATAACATTTACAAGTTTCCATATTCTGCTTATATTTTAAACACAGATCACAAATAAAAAAATTACTTTCTTTTAATTCAATTTGATTCAGAACATTCCCATTCTATTCCAATTTAAGTAAAAACTGGAAATTTTCATGTTCAAGCCTCATATTCTATAATATTTCATCGGATTCTTCAATATTAATATATTTATTATTATTTTTGTTAGTTTATAAAATTAAATAGAGTAAATATCGTGTTTTCAGTTTGTATAAAATAAAATAGAATCATTCATAAAAACTAAACATTTATTCTCTTCAAACTAAACATTCATTCCATCATTAAAAATATTCAAAATACTTATTAAGATTTTTTAACACTTCAATATAAATTACATTATAAATTAAAATAGTTTTAGAACAATCTACTCTACGGAATCCTCTAATATTTCCGTTTGAGTTATCATTGAATGTCAAAGATGCTTTATCACATTGATTTTAAGATAGAAAGTCTGTTGGTTCCCTAGTAATATGTCTGGAGTAGCCGTTTTCCATGTACCATATTTCCGTAACATTGTAATGGAGTATTTCATAAAATTAATATAGTAAAAAACAATTCTTTTACATATTCTATCTCGGTTCTAATAAGATTAGTAATATAGTTCTCAGGTGCACAAATATATTTTAAAAATTTATTTTTTTGTAATCTAAAAGTAAATGTTTTAGATAGAAAAGTTTTAATTTGAAAAATATATTCAATAAATATCAAAGAACACCTATTAGTATAATGATCATGCATATTTCTCTTAAAACATGTAACTGCAGATACATTACCATTGTAAATTTTATATATTTTAGGTATTTTTATATTATAACCAAGTTTTTTTTATCTATTTTTGATTGATTCATAACCATGATCTTATCAAAAAATTTCTTTCCTTAAAAAAGTATAGAATGTTTCCTTCAACTTAATAATTAATTTATTTAAATTTCCATTCTATTTTTGAGTAGTTCTATTTCATTAAAAACTATTTAGTTAGAGAAAAATATGAATTTATCAACATTTTATTTTTTGCATAATGTTTTTTATATGGCTTTTCAACTTGATATATTTAATCTAATAGATTATTAAATTCACTTTATTCCCCTTAATTATTGTTAGAAATAAAATATTTAGTCATAACATTTTCATCTTTTAGTTTCTAATTTTTTTATTTAAATTACTATTTTGTTATTTTAGAATAAAATTTTCAAAATCATTATAAAATTTTTAATTAGATATTTTTTCTTTAATTTTATGATTATCATTAGCTTTAATTAGTGACTTAGTTTTTTTAGAATGTTAATTTTTTTTATTTTATCTTTTTATACAAATTAAAAAAAATCCTAAATCATTCTTGATTTAATTTATTATTATTTTTCATATAATTCAATAAAATTGTCAATTCTAGAGTTAGAATCATATAAAAAACAAGAATCAAAATTAGAATCTGTTTCATCTTCATATTTATTAGTAAGGAAAACAGGTAATAATAATTGTGTAAAAGTTGATTTTGTTACCTCAGAATGTATAACCCTTAAATTAAAATTAAAAGTATAATTTTTTAATTATTGGATCACTACATTAATGAAAATATTTATTGTAACTCCATCAACCATAAAGATAACAAATATTATTTTTATTATAGTTTTTCTTTTATTAAATGATTTATTTTTTGAGTATTCTGTCTTTATATATCCCTTTTCTCCCATTATAGGAAGTTAGTTCTAAAACATAACTACTCTTACGAGGGTCACAATTATTACTTCCCTTTTGATCTTTCTTTCTGAACCACTTCTTCAATTCTTTTTAATTTTTCATCTGATTGTAAGATATTTTAGTAAAATTAAACAAGTTTTTCTTATCACTTCCTTATGATTTATATTCAAATTAATCAAGGTAAATTGTTAAATTATATTTAAATGAAATAAATTTATTTATATAAGTTTCCCCATTCATTTTTTAAAATCATGTTCATACAAAAGAATATATTCAACAAGATAATCTAAATTTCACCCCATAATGTTATTAAAATCATATGTTTTCACCTTCATTACATTCCCCTTCTATGGTAGGGATTTCTACACCCTTCCAAAAAATACTTTTTAATAAAGGTATTCACTAAGGGAACTCATAAAATTAATAATTATTATAAATATATGAAACATATGGATTATGGATTCTTCCTATCCCATTATAAAATCAAGGTATTCAGCTTGTAGAATTTTGATTTTCGTTATTTTAAGATTGTTTAAGTTGTAGTGTGTGACTTGAATTATTCTCTAAATGATTTGATTTTCCATACATACTAAGACATGGATATACACATTCCAACAAGTACATCCATATAATATATTGAAAAATATATAATTCAAAAAATAAATTTGGGTAGTATTTACCATTAGTGTGTGTGGATCAATTTGAGGTAACTTGTATGGTTTTATAGTCATCATCCAGTGATCAATAATTAAAGGTTTAAGATATTCCTTAATACTTTCTTTCTGATAGCCATAATCCTTTCCATCCAAATATGCTAGTTTTTGAGTGATCCAACCATCATTGGAATTCATTCTGACATCTTAAAAGAAATATTTTTCTATAGATGATTAATTATAGGATAAGGTTATAAAATGGAAAATACAAGAAACCAAACATAAATACAAAAGTAATAATATCTAATACCAATTATTGGCCAATTGTGACATGAAAAACAAGTCCATAAGTGGGGGGTGGGGGAAGGGGTGGTGAATGAACCTTCTTTAAAACATTAATTTTTTAAAAAATAGAGTATTAGAATATGAAAATTAAAACACATGAACCAAAAATGAATAATGTGAAATTGAAGATATTTAGAGAAAATTTGAAAACAACAGAATTTTATTTTATAACAGTTTAGATCCTAATGATCCTACATACACTCTTTAATCCTGTCTAACTCAGTGAGAGGAATCGTATCCACTAAAGAAATCATATCTTTCTAAATGAGTGAGAACTAATTATAGTACCTAAATTTCTATCACATGGAGACACAACTTAGCATGTTCCCAACTTCTTATGAACCAAGGAATAACCTAGAAAACTTGAATTTGTTTACGAGTCAAAAAACAATAGGATGTACCTTTTTTAGGTTGTATAACCAAACATACATGATTTTATAATAGTAAAACCATAAACTATTGGATACAACAAAAACTAGTATAGAAAAATATTACAACAATGAAAAATAGAAACGAAATGAAGAACATGATATTGAAGATGATACAAGTCAATGTAAATAGATAAAGTCACTGAAAATCGCACGATGAGGGTCCATTTGTAATCACACAATAGAAAAAAAGTAAGGACAATAGAGTTTTAGTACAATCATATCTCTCATATGAATGTCTCTATATCTCTAAATATTATGTGTTGCTCATATAAAGATTCAAGTTATTTTGTTTTTTATTGGGTTCTTATGATAAAATTTCCATTAGTTAATTCCCTCAATATTAACTCTAATATTTTACTGACTATATTGGTGTTTCCTGAAAACTAAGCCAAATTTTCCATAATTAAAAATAATATAATCATTGAAGAATAATTTCCTATGTATGGAAATATTAATCATATTGTTGAAAATAATTTTCATCTTATCCCTTAATTAAAAAATTCAAAAACACATTAATATCATCATTTAAATTTATATATACATTAAAAATTAAAAAAATTGATAAAATAAACCATACAAACTAGAAGAAAATAAAACTATCTTAACCATAATTAAAAATAATATGTTTTGATGTTTTAAAAAACAAACTATTGAAAAATAAAACACACATATGAATTGTGAATCACATATGACTTTACAGATCACATAAGACATTATATTCCATAGGAATTTTAGGTATATGACTTTATTTATATCATATGACTTTGAATTCTTGTTTAGGACTCTATACATAGTGAAAGTTTGGGTTCTTTAAGAATTAATTTATTACTATAAGTATTTCCTATAACATGTAAGTGATTTTAGAAATATCGTAAGTCATTTTAAATTTATTTAATTCATTTCAAATCACGTAAGAGGATTATACATGGAAAATAAAAACCAAAAACTCCATAAACATAGTTTATTCACAAATAACTTAGAAAGATAAAAAAATGATAAAAATAAAGAATATGTTTAATTAAACAGATTAAAATATAGAGAAAGAATTATCATTAATGAAAAATTAAATCCAATAATAATGTTATCCTCTATAAGTACTTCAATAAACATGAAAATTCAATAATAAATTATAATTATTTAATATTGAAAATTAATTTTTATATTTTATAATATTCAAAAAATAAAAAAATAAAAAAATTCAATACATATAATCCCCCCAAAATTCAATAAACTCAATCCCATCATTAGCAGGAAATAAATTCAAGATACTCCCAAGTCAAATTCAAATCAATCTTGATGTCCCACTTATTTTCATTTATGTTTTTAATTATCGTTTTTTCCTTGGACCTGCCTGTACCTAATTCCCAGTCAACCATAAAGTGGATTTTAAATCTTCCAAAACTATGGATTTGAGTCATGCAAAAAAATAATTCTCTTTTAGAGATTCCATTGCACATATGGGAATTATTTACTTATCAGTAATAATATATGTTTCAAAAAGATGAGTGTTGGCCCCCCAAGGATTGTTTTTGATAGATTCCCTAAAGGGGTTGGGTGTGGGGGTGAATTAGGGTATGAAAATCATTCAAATTTTCCTACATAACCACAAAACTGTCATTTCTCTTACTGATCATAACCTCACTTGTTAGTATAGTCACTCTTGTTTTCATCTATTTAGTGATGATCTGATTGATTGGTGTGCTTATCATAGCCTTATTAAGATAATATTGATGATTTCTCAATCCATTTACTGTATTTATCATCATATGGAATTTAAGTAAATCATAAACATAAGACACATGAATTTTATTTGGTTAACCTATACTAGGAAAGTCCATAGAGAATACAAAAAAATTTACCAATGTACTATAATTTACTAAGAATATTTTAGTGGTGTATTTATGCTAGGACAATCCTATGTCTAGGGCCAATCCCCTAACAAGATATAGGAAAGGCTCGCTAGCACCCAAAGAACACTACCTTTTTCCTCTCCATTTTCACACTACATCAGTAGGGAAAGATCTATGAAATATAGAAAAATGTACGAATTCAGTATCTAGTTTTTGTTGCACTGATAAGTTCTCATTGAACACCACACTTCTCTTCCAAAAAATGATTTTAAATTTTACTTTTACAATAAATTCACTTTCCAAAATTAACTAGAATTGAAGGAATAATTAATTCCTTTATCTAGGTATATAATGAGTGCCTATAAATTTCAATACAATTATCTTGATATCAATTCCCAACAGCCACATTCCTGAAAATATTCACCTTTTTGTTAACATTTTCACTTTCACAGAACATCCAATTATTTCAGAAAAATTACTATATTTAGGGAAAATATTCACCCTTCAGAAACTGTTAATATTTTTTAAAAATCACTTTCTAAAATATACAAAAGTTACCTTTATTCATGGAAATGGTGTTCCTATAAATTCATTCATGTAACTAATTTATTTTTTAAAACTCACATGGTTAAATTGACACAATTCCTTTCATCACATAACTAATGGTTTCATTATTGTTTCATGATACTATTTCACAAACTAAAAGACTCTCAATCTTTATTAATTATGTATACATCAAATGAGGGATGAAACACTCTATTTATTGGCATTTCCAACCCCTTTCCAAATTCATGTATTTTTAACCACCCTTTTTCACAACTTGACATACTGTGTTAGTGAAACCCCACCTTGTTGAAGATTTTGGAAACATCTTCTTCTCACATAATCCTCTAAAAAACATGTCACCTTCTGGTTCTCATTTCACATGGAACCCACCACCTCTACCTAAATCCATATTCCTTGAACTGAAAAAAATTTCTTGAAATTATATCTCTATCCAAATATGCATGAGGTGGATTCAAATATATACTTTCATGAAACATTATGTATGTTCATGAGGTTTTTTCACTTTAAAAATAACCCCTTAACATATTTTATTACGGAAATCTCAGGATCACCATGTTTTCATAACTTAAAATTTGTCTAAAACTTGTTAATTCTCTCTATTTTCAAATAAAAAATACCCGTACAAACTCAAAAAAAATATTGCAAAATCATTTATAAATATTTAAAGTATTCACAAAAATAGATCTTCTCAAAAAATATATCAGGATGCATCTCGGTTTTAGTGCTATTATTTTTCAGATAACTTCAACAGATCTCTCGGAATATTCATGATCCACATTCTAGAATTTAATTTTTCACCATTCTATCTTCCAATTTCCTTTTTTTGGTAACACCATTGAACATTCACTTGTTGACATGGTGAATAACCATCAAACTATTTTAGTGGAAACAATTATTGTCACATTCTTTGGTTTACAATGAATCCAACACATAGAAAAAATAATTATCATTAGTTTACAACAATCATCCCCTTTGAATTTTTTTGAAACACCTTTATGAATAATTTACATATATCTTAATACTATAACAATCCTAGATTTTTATATCTATCTTAATTTATGTTTTTTCTTTAAGGTAGTTATCCTTAAAACTATTTTCATTAAAATTGTCTTGGAATTTATTTATTTTCATTTGTAAAACATGTAACTGTATTTTCTATTTAATATTTTCGCATGGAATATTTTCTTGGTGGAATCATATTGGGAATAAGATCACACTCTACACACTCCTTTAGGTGCAAGTAGATTTGGTTATGTCTGATAAAATTAATATTAAAGTTTTCAGAAGTGATGGCTTGGGTTATTAGCTATTTTCATGGAGTGGCATTATGGATATGGCTTGAGGGTGGTGTCCTCTTGCCAGGTGGTGGTTTTTTTGAGTTGGTTTTTGGTCACCCTAACTATTGGTAGTAGTTGTTGGGCTTCTTTTTTAAATATGTATATCAAATTATAGTTTTGGTTGAATATCTCTTTGGTTATAACTTCCAATTTTCTTTAGTTTATTTTGTTAGTTCATCTACATTTATATTTATCTGGGAAAAGCATTCCCAATTTTACTTTTGATACCCTATAACATGTGAAAGATTGAGGGGATCGGGAACTCCCTTAAGTCCTTATCAAAAACCGGGTCAGGCATCGATTGTATGGTGACCTGATTTGTTTCGTGACAAAATGTCATTTGAGTAGGAACCTAGCCTTAAGTGCAGTGTATTTCTTGGTTTGAGATGTAGGGTCCAAAAAAGGACATTGTGCTCTAAAATGGGGGTTATTTTGACACCCCAAAATTATAAAGTGTTAAATGACTAAATGATATGACTCATGTCAACAAGGTTCAACTTACTTTTCAGGAGCCTACCTGATTATAACTCCACAGTTAAGCATGCTTGGCTAAGAATAGTGATCATGATGGGTGACCTTGTAGGATGTTTTCCATGGTGTGTGTGAGTGGGGAAAATATACACTAGATATAACATGTGATGGCCTATGGGGTAAGTCATTAGTCATATGACCCGTTCAAGCATGTTGGTGGGCCCTAGGGTGGGGACAACATGTTAGTGGGGAAATTAGTGGTACCTGGAAGGCCAAGACCTGATGACCATGTTAAGGTGGGGTGTTTGTGATATTAGCAGGGTCCAGTCACATTGGTATTAGAGGTAGGATTTTTTCTTTGGGTAATTTTATTTTGGATGACTTCGGTTAGAAATGATCTAGGATAGTCAAGACTCAGAGTTCTGGTTGCGAGTAGGGTGTCTGGACAGCACACCTCGTGACAAACCTCATGTTAACATGGGATGTTAGGATGCTTGATTGAATTATCCTCTAGGTGAGATGTGTAGGCTATAGAATATGTGTGTACATAAATCATGGAAGAAGGGGTTTGGTCATTGTGTTTCTCCTATATGTTTGGTTTACTGATTTTTACTTTTCTTGTTAAAATTTTATTTTTTCTTTAGACCTGATTTAATATTGATTTTGTTTTTGTGACTATTGCTTCTAAAATCATCATGCCTCCCTAGATAGTTCCCATACACTCATAAGAAGAAGACAAAGAGATTTATACCTCACATTTGATGAGAGGTTGGTGGTAGCTGTAGTTTGGGATGTTTAGACTCAAAGAAAAGAAACAAATCCTACTCCTGCTCCTACTCTAGTTAGAGAAGGAGAGTCTAGTCGAAAAAAGGACAAAGACCATGAATTTATCAAGAAAACCCCCCCTTTATTATGAGTTAACATGGAGCCTCATTAAGAAAAATAATGCCATTAGAATATAGAGTGCATGTCCGAGTTCCTAAGCACTCCTGAAGAGTTCAGAGTGAAATGCATTTCATTTCTACTAGAGGGTCCCAGTCGGAGGAGATGGGAATCAATGGTCTAAGATGGGAATAATGATTAGATGATATGGAAGGACTTCATGGTGGTATTCAATGACCAATAGTTCTATGATGTCTTGGTGTATGCGAGATCCCGAGAATTCATGGATCTTTTTAAGGGGGACTAGTTGGTGATGGAGTATGCCAACAACTTCACCAAACTAGTCCGATATGCACATGATATAGTCTCCAACAAAGAGATGAAGTATTATAGGCTTGAAAAGAGTTTGTGATATGAGATTTACTATCATGTATTCCTATTCTATTTGAAGACTTATGACGAGGTGGTTAACTGAGATTGTATGATGGATATTGATCGTAAGAGTAGGTTAAGTAATTTTGGGGCTATGTCACTGTTTGGTAGTAGTGGTTCATCCAAGAATAAGAGGAAGCATGATAAGAAAGGGAAGAAAGGTAGAGGAATATCAGGACATCCTCTCAGGAAGATGTTATCTTTTACTTTTAGTATAGGGTATGTGGTGTTCCATTAGTGTGGGAAGGTATGACACATCCTAACCGCATTTCCCTCTCCTCCCAGGCATTGATATCAATGTGGAGTTATGGGACACATGAAATTCTTTTTCAGGGAAACATGCCCTTACCAGAGTGGGGTAAGATCTATGGATTCCGAAGGAGTGTCAGTTTAGTAAGAGACAACTGGGATGATGGGATCTGGGTTTGGTGGTCATAGTGGTAGGACAAGATCAGAGTAGTGTCATAGATGAGCAGTCATTCTTAGGTAGAGACCAGGCATCTGGATGATGTGGATCAGGCACCAGTAGGATCTAAGGCTGGACCGTTGTCTATTGGAGGTACCATTCTAATTGTATCTTTAATAGCTATAGTTTTAATTGATACTAGTGCATCCGTCTCTTTTATATCTTCCCGTCTTGTGAATCTGCTGAACCTACAAACTTCTTTTTTATATTTTTCAATGGGGTTGGTAAAAACATTGGATAAGAAGAAGGAGAAAGGCCTTATATGTCCATCATGTGCACTTTGTGTGTCAGGATTTTATATGGTGTGGGATTTTTTGGTCTTCGATATGGAACTTATCGACGTAATCCTTTTCATAGATTGGATGGTTCTCTTTCATGCATTTATTGATTGAAATCACTAGAGAGTCAGTTTTATGGAACCTAATGGGAGTCCTCATATATTTATTGGGGAATAGGATCCTCATTCAGGTCAAAAGAGACCTCCAATTCCAGAGTTGGGAAATATTTCTTATCAGTTATCATCACTCATGCTAGAGGAGGATTGTGGTGCTCCTCAGGGTGGATTACCTCCTAGAGTGGATGAGTTTCCAGAGGTATTTCAAGATGATTTTTCAAGATTACCCCTAGAGTATAACATGGAGTTCTCAATTGAATTAGATCTAGGAACAAATCGAATACCTCTTCCTTCAGATCCCATGTCCCCTATCAAATTGAGAGAAGTAAATAAACCGATGGACGATTTGTAATCCAAAGGGTTCATTCGATCAAGCTTCTATCCCCAACCCGCTCCAGTCTTAGTCACAATGAAGGCCAACGGATATATATGGATGTGAATCAATTATGGAATGTTGAATAAGGTAACCACTAAAAATAAATACTCTTTTCCTTGGATTGATGATTTTTTTAACCAGCTGAAGGGAGAAAAGTGATTATCCTAAATAGACATGTGTTTTGGTTACCACAAACTTAGGGTGATAGAAGCAGACATACCAAAGACAGATTTCTGAAGTAGGTATGGCCACTTTGATTATTTGGTAATGCCTTTGGGATTGAAAAATGCTCCATCGGGTTTTACGGAACTCATGAATAGGGTGTTCCACTAGTATCTCAACTCATTTGTCATGCTATTTATGGATTAAATCCTAGTTTACTCTAGATATGAGGAAAAAAATGAGCATCATTTGTAGATCATTTTGGGCATATTTGAGGGATCATTGACTTTATGAAATCTTTTTAAGTGCACCTTCTGGATTAGAGAAGTGATGTTTTTAGGCCACATCGTTTTAGAGAAAGGGGTTTTAGTGGATCTCAAGAAGATAAGTGCAGTTATGTCATTTGAACAACTGAGGAATGTGTTTATAATCAAGAGTTTTCTTGGCCTGTAAGGTTATTATAGGTGATTTTTTTTCAGGATTTCCCACATATTGATTCCATTATGACTGCACTCACCCGGAAAGGGGTAGATTTTGAATAGAGCACACAGTGTCAGGTATCCTTTTAGGAGTTGAAGAGGCGGTTGACTACCACACCTGTGTTGATCATTCCAGATACCGGAATGGGCTATGTGGGTTATTTTTATTGTTTAGGTATGAGCCTAGGGTGTGTTATCATGCAGGATAATCAGGTAGTGGCTTATAGTTCTTGTCAACATCGACTACAAGAGAAAAATTACCTAACTCGTGAATTTGATTTGGTAGAGGTGATGCACACCTAGAATAATTGATGTAACTACCACATTGGGGAGAAATTTGTAGTCTATTTTACTATAATATCCTATCCTACATCTTCTCATAGAAGGTTCATAATCTGAGGTAGCATCGTTGGATCGAGTATCTAAAGGGGTTTGAGTTTTACATCATTTATACCCCGGGAAAGGGTAATGTGGTGGCTAACACCTTGAGTAGGAAAGTGCCAGTATCGGTTTTGGGGATGTCTAGTGATGAGTGGGATTTGATGGGGCTCTTTTCCAATATGCACTAAGAGATTAAATAGCACAACACAGGTACATTATTGTAAAGTACTCAGTTGACTCCTACTCTTATAGAGTTGATTCACCAGAAGCGGCCCTTTAATGAGCTATGTTAGTGGCCTATGAAGTTTCTTCATGGTGGGGATACTTCTTTGGATTGGTCTTTGTCCCCCAAGGGGTTCTTATGCTTCAAGGTCTGAGTAGTGGTGCCATTGTCTCCAGGGAAGGTGGTGATGCAGGATAGCCCCCAGTCTCAGTGCTCCATCCATCCTGGTACTACCAAGATGTATTATGATGTTCATCTTCAGTTATGGTGGCTGGGTATGAGACAAGACATTATTGTCTTCGTATTGAGATGTTATTCTTGTCATCTGGTGAATTTAGAGTATCAGAGACCATCTGGTTTGCTTCAACCATTACCCATTCATATCTGGAAGTGGGATGAGGTCGCCATGGAATTCATTATTTTCTTGCCTCATACACCTCGGGGAAGGAAATATATTTGAGTGCTGATTGACTGACTGAAAATTATTATTTTTTATTAAGAAAGACACTTTTGAGGGAAAAGTGAGAAACCATAAAGTTCAAAAAACATCAAACAACCCCAAACAGAAAACCAGAAACAGCCTCTTCCAAGCACAAGCAGCAACCGCCAACTCCAATGAAGGACTACTTAGCGATCCCATGCAAGCATGGTCCCTACGGATGGAAAGCCATCCCTCTTAGTCAACCACATCCCAAATGACCTGCAGAGGAAATAACAGCATGCTCTAGCCCATCTGAGCCGATCTGACCCTCAAACATTTACACACACAACAAGGGCGATAGCGCAACCAAGAATTAGTTAGAAAAGGAGTAAGAAAAATCATTGAAAACGAATTGAATTCTGCTAGAGTCTGTATCCGTAAACAACTTCCAGGATATGTTAGATACCTGAGAATGTAGATCTCCCCTTATCAGGTCTTCAAAATAAGAAGTCAGTTTATTCCAGACCTGAATGTACTCCTCGAGCCTGATCATCCCCTTATTGAAGCCCCCAACCAGGATCGTGTCCTGTTTGTCAACCCAAATATACTGCTCTTCATTAAGATCCACTTCGAGATTCCGACCCATCATCTTGGATGCATCATCTTTCGAGGAATTTAAAAATAACACATCCAAACTCAAAATCAAATCCAAGGATAGTTCAGGCTGACCAGGTGGTTTTAGGTGACACCGGACCTCGTTGTCCAAATTCTCATCCATTAACTTCTTTGCTGACTGATTCCTCATAGGGGGAGGCAAGGAGGATTAGTGATTGACCATTTGACCAAATCAGCTCACTTTATTCCAATCAGAGATACATTTAAGGTGGATGAGCTAGGCCAATTGTATATTCAGTAGGTGGTTCGACTTAATGGTGTGCCTTCAGCAATTGTTTCTGACAAAGAACCCCCCTCTTTACCTCCCAGTTTTCATAATTTCTTCAAACGTAATTGGGAATGAAGATCAATATGAGTATGACATAACATCCCCAAAAAATGGTCAGACGGAGTAGGAAAATCAGATTCTGGAGGACATAATGCATGCATGTGTTTTGGATTTCAGAGGATCATGTGATATCCATTTTGGGTTTGTTGAGTTATCTTATAATCATAGTTCCCATTCCTTTATTCGAATGGCACCCTTTGAGGTTCTCTATGGTCAAACATGTCAGTATCCTTTATGTTTCACTAAGGTAGGTGAGACCTAACTTTTGGGCCCCAGCCTTGTGAAAGAGATTTAAGGGAATGTCAAGTTGATCAGATAACGATTATTAATAGATCATAGTTTCCAAAAATCTTATGATGATAAGAGGCATCATGATCTATATATTTCTATGGGTGATCAGGTGTTCTTGAAGGTGGATCCGCACTAAGTTCACTCTTACTTGGGAAAGTAGTGAAATCTCACACCAAGGTATGTCAGGAAATTCAATAATACTGAGTGGATTGGAAAGGTGGCATATAGGTTAACTTTACCTTCTCATTTGACATTCATTCACATTGTTTTTTATGTCTCCCAATTGAAAAAGTACACTCCGGACCCATCTCATGTGTTGAACTGGGATGATTTGGAGAGAGAGCCCAATTTATCTGCGTTTGAGCATCCAGTGCAGATAGTGGATTCCTAATAAAATTTGATTCATGGGAATATTGTTCTATTGGTAATTATCTTTTGGCATAATTGAAATGATGAACATGAGGCTTGTGTGGGGAAGTCATGGGTTGAGAAAAAGTACCCATTCTTATTCTCTGACCATCTTTGAGTTCTATTTTCGAGGGAGGAAAGTTTTCATGGTGGGGAAAATTGTCACACTTGGAATTAGAACTTTGGTAATATTTTTATTTTTATTTTTATCTAGAATTATTTTTTTTTGTTGAGGTGTTTGCTGGGCCCAAGTTTATTTTTTTTTTGTGTTTTTGCTGATAAAAAAGTGTTTGTCTTGGTAGTGTTTGACGCACGTGCATGGCATGGTCTAAGCAATGTGGCTTTAACAGACCACTGTATGACCTGCCTAGTGCACAATTAATTAATCAGTTAATTGAATAAAAATGAAATAAAATTCTAAAAAATAAAATTATTGTAGAACAATTTTAATAATAATAACAACAACAATAATAATAAGATTAAGATTATATTATTATTGTTGTTATTAGCTTAGTTAATAATTTAATTGGGTTATAATTTTTATTAAGTCATTGTTATTATTATAAATTTTTTAACGTCAATGTTTTTATTATAATTTCTAAATATTAATATTACTATTATTATTTAAAATATATTATTAAATCAGTATAATTATTAAATTATTAGTATTATTATTGAATTTATGTTTTTTAGGTTTTATTTTATCTCGTTTTATTTTTATTTTTTATTTTTTTTCTCTCTTCTTCCCCCTCTCTATTTCCATTGCATTAGATCACCCCCTTACCATTGGTATGTACTATATAGACCCCCTTACCCTAGCAACTGACTCCTCCCCTTTCTTCCCTTCAGCAATGCTACAGACCGGTGTACCTCATCTAGTACGAAAAACCATTCATGTGTGCTGCCCCTACTACCCACCTAATGTTGAAACCCCCTAGAACAGCTCCCCAGTCGTGGATCCCTTGGTCGCACCTCCTTCCGTTGAGTCTCTAGCAGGTGAGACACCTCTTTTGGTACCCTCTATCTCACTCGGACAACCTCCCACAACCTCTCCGTAGGTGCGTTCCCCTTTTACTAGTTGTTTCTTCCATTTTGGAGGTTATAAGATTAGGGTTTTATATTTCGGTTGTTTTGATATTGAAAAAATTGATTTGGTACCATGTTTTTAGGGTTCTCTTATGTCCCTCGCAATGTGATTGACATGCAGTGGGAGTTTCACTCCAAAAATTTGAGGGTGTCTACACTGAGGTTGGTGATTCAGTGTATAACTATTATTTGAAGAATCATGTTTTGTTTTTAACTAATTTAGTAAATCTATTATTTTGTTTGTGTGCTTTGATTTTGTTACTGTTGAGATTCAGTGTACATTTGATTTTCTAGTAGTATGGTGATGCGATATGTATGGTATTTCTATGGGAATCCTTGTGGATCTATTTATTAGTTTTTTATAAACTGTGTGTTTTGTTTATTAATTGGTGTAAGTGTTTAAGATTGTGTTCTGGATGTGGTGTTGTGTGTGTTTGGTCATCAAAGAGGGTTGGGTTGGTTTTATGTGTAAATCTGTGTTATGCTCTTTAAGATTTGTTCATGAAAACATTAAATGTTATATTACATAAAGGATATGAGTGATAATTGTTTTAATTGAATTATATTATGGTTTATGGTGTGTGTACTATTTCACATGGAAATTTAGGTGTGCGAGTGAGGTGTTGGGTAGTGGCAGTACCTTATTTATTTGTTTATTTAAATTTGACATGTGACATGGACTTGAAACCTCTTTAGCATAAATGGGAAGCCTGGTTACTAGGTGGGTGGACTAAGACTAGTGCAATAGTGAAATAAAAGTGGCATGAGTCTAGTCTCACTTATCTAGACTGAAGACTAAAACATTAACTAATCTTTTGGAGATCATGATGGTGATTCACTTAGCGAGCTCGTTCCCAACAATACTGGTAAAGGGTTGGCAATTGACGCTTCTCCGATGAAGGCCCATCGTGGCCCCTATACGACTCCATCTGCTTTAGTCAAAGAGGTTACTCCAGTTGTGGACCCTGATACCCTCGAGGTTTATGTCTCCAAGCAGAATGATGCACAACAACATTTTGATTATCAGCAGGAAATCCAGAAGCTTTTCCAAGTTTCTGAATTACCTGACAAATGGGGGAACGTTTCTGAGGGTGAAAAATGGAATGTGGGTACCCTGATTAGGGTCTCGGACAGTGGCGGTCACACCTCTTATAGGGATGCTGTTTTAAGTGGAAATACAAAGGGTGCTTCCGGTGAGTGTTTCACCTATGTTCCCGTAAAGCAGAGACCATGCCAGGATTATTCTAATGTCCCTAGAAATGTGTCTACCAGATCGTCATCTAAGGTGTCAAGGAAGGTGGATACAAATATTTTTCAAATCTTAAATCGGGATAAGTCTCAATCAGAGTGGGAGACAGCTGGTGACTCTGATTATGGAAATAATTTGTCGTATTATGATCTATAGACCTGTTTTTAGTGGTTGTGGGAATTTCTGTTTGTTTGATCCCATCTGCCACTCTTATGTACTCTTTTCCTTCCTTTTAATAAATGGTCAGAAGCTTTTCTTCTGACTGGACTTGTCATCAAAAAAAATTAACTAATCTTTTGGATGATGACTGAGGACCACTAGGTTATGGGCGTGTTCCATACTAGTGGCTCGTGCTGGATAACACATGTTGTTGTGGTTTCTACTCCACTTTTCATCGAGATGAGTTATTCTAGGGTCCCACTTCTTTATAATACATTTTGGTCCTCTTACATATTTTTTTCTCCTTGTTTACTTTATACTCACCATTGACATGCAGTGTGACATTGAGGTTATCAAAAAAGTATGTGTGTTCATGTTTTAATTTATGTTATTTTCTTTAAAGCAGATATCCTTAAAACTGTTTTAATTAAATTGGTTTAGGAATTTATTTCTTTTCATCTGTCAAAATTGAAAAATTATTTTTCATTTTATATTTATTTGTGAAATTGTTTCTCGGTGGCATCCTACAAGGAATTAACTCACACCGTACCAACACATTTGGGTGTAAGTAGATATGGTTATGTCTGATACAGGTAATGGTAACATTTTTGGGAGTGGTGGCTTGGGTTGTTAGCCATATTCATGGTGCAGTGTTGTGGAGATGGCTTGAGGGAGGTGTCCTATTTCCAGGTGGTGGGTTTCAAGATGGTTTTTGGTCACTCTACCTAGTGGTAGTTGTTTTTGGGTTTCTTTTTAAATATGTAACTCAAATTATAGTTTTGGTTAAATTTGTATTTGGTTGAAACTTCCAGTTTGGTTTTTTTTATTTTTTTAGTTGGTTTACATTTATATTTATTCAGGTAAATAGTTTCTAATTTTAATTTTCATACCTTAGCACTTGTGCCAGCCCGCGGGGATCATGAATGTCTTTCAAGACTTTCCACAGACCGAGTCAGGTGTTGATTGAATGGTGACCTGATTTGGTTAATAACACTCTATCAGTTTCAAAATAAAATAGGATCCCCATGGGTGTATGTGAGAATCCAGGGAAGGAAAAGAAAAAAATGAAATGAAATGAATAAAATTAAAAGGAATAGAAAAAAGAAAAGGTGGACCAACCCTTCCCCGATGCCCAAATTGAGTTTTTTCCATACCGAGGAAACCATCCCTATTTTAGTCTCAATAGTGGTGAAAAATTCTAAATATAATACCCCATTAGAATGATATGGCCAAATGGACCTACAAAAAAAATTAATATTTATTTAATAACACATTAAATACTAATTATTCTGCTATTTTTTTGTTAAAAATTCATCCAAACACCTCTCAGAGGGTGAAAAACATATTTTAGGACAAAAAAAGTGGTAATAAAAATTATCTGAAATCATCTACTCTAGGAAAATTACATTTTACCCCTTAAAAGCACTCAATAGTAAAAAATTAAAATTTCTTCTCAAAATTACTGTATAGAAAATAGGGGTCATTACGATATCCTCACCATAAAACATATAATCCATAACAATTTTGGTGGTAAGACTAGATGACATGATTTTCACCTAAGAATCTATAAAATAACTCCATATTGACTGTCCAACGACCAACCTCACATCATCAACAATTTTCTCATGCATGAAAGACAGTTAACTGTGACTGATGTAGTACTCCCCACTAAATGAAATCTATTATTGATGTCTCAAAACCAAAAAATGATCTCTACATCTCACAAAAAATGTCGAATTTCAACTAAAAATGATCATCACCACCCTCAAACAGCTGATGGTACACTCCCCACCGTATGTATTACATTATATTTCTCCACAAGTTTAACCCCAACATGTTCCTTTATCAATAAAGGAAAGAAATTTAGTATAAAAGAATATTGGCATAGAGATGATGCTCTCTCAGCATACTCATGATGATGGAAATATAGAAAATGATCATATATAACTAGAAGCACACTAATATTAAATAAAAATGAATTAACAACTCCTTCATTGAGCTAATATCATAAAAACTAGGCCACACATGCATTTAACCAACACCTAAAACCATGTCTTTCAACAATCCATGTCCAGTTCCTGCCATGAGTCAACCATCTCATGGTACTCTATTTACATCTAATGTCTCCTCTAACACAAAGAGACATTTATCATTTAACCACAACTCATAGGAAACCATTCCCATTATAGGTCTTGATAACATCATCCCTCATCTCACACACTACCACACACCGATTTAAAATTTAAATGGCACCACATGTAATAGATGTGTACCTTTATGACAAAAATCTCACTCCTATTAGTTTTCCTATATAATTCTAAGATGATTGTGCTACATAGAATTTCAGTATTATTAAATAGAAATCTCCCTTGGAACTCTTCTTTAAAATTAAACACATCAAATGTTCCACAATTTATACCACGATCACTCGTCACCTGATGTCATTACAATAATAAGAATATACCCATGCTCTAAATACATTAGAAATATATGAAACACTGGTTGACTAGGATAGGAACCCAAACGGTTCTATCTGTTGAATCCAGTCTTAATACCAAATCTCCCTAGGCAATCCATCAAAATCCATAGGCATCGACATGCCTATCTCCAAAAAAAATGAGCACTAATTGTGCATTAGTTACAAATGAGTGAATAATCCAGCTCACTACTTAAAATGAAATCCAAAAACCCTAATCAAACCTATCATGTAGGTTTCCCTTTACCTTATATAAAAATCAACCTACAAGGTTCTTTTTAAAAACTAATTTCCTCTGGGTCTCCCACCTAGACCAACTGATCAAGTCTCACAACTAGGTCACAAGGTCCCACCACACAGCCTAAAGGTTTAAACCTCTTTAAATAAGGTAAGGACCACAAAGACATCTATGTTTCAAAACTACCAACATGAATTAAAATGGACTAATCCTTGCTGAATATCCTCAAAATTAACTACTCCTTAGTTGTTACAATAAAAACATATCAGAGATATTTAACTGACCCTCACCAGAAATATTTATATAGTAATAACCCCTCAAGGTCCAGTTCATGAGAAACATCCTTGTATTTATCTGCATCATACCAAATGATTTTACTAGATAACCATAAATGAGTTCAGTTAAGTAAAATTATATACCAATCTATATAGGAAAATATTTTATAGATTTTTACTGACAATTTAAATAACCAAACATGAAAAACAACACCCTATGAGGGGTATAAAAATGGAAATCATGCGACCTATTGACCTAAAAGGATCATTGCACATCCTATTCATGAAGAATGAGTCACCAGACTCATCATCAAACATCTCAATATAGATCTAAATCACTTTAAATCAGAAGAAAATATATAATAATGAATTCTCAATTGAGTAGAATTCCAAAAAAAACTATACAAGAAATTACCAATTATGGTTTTGTTGAATTTTTAAAAAATGGGTATCTATCATCAGTATAATCACACACTAGATGGAATATAACATGCTAATCCTATGTAATAGATACGATGCATGAGATGCCTCTTAACTTTACTGTCCAGTAATCAAAATCAATCTCTGGCCTCGTTCTAATGAGCCAATATCCATAAATCAATAATAAATATTATCATCCAAATAACATGTGCATACCTCAAGGAGAAAATAATATACAAATATAACATTACATATTAGAAAAACAATCCATTATCCTTAAAAACTATGACTTATCACCAGAACATGTTTTCTCGATGCAATAGTCTAATATCAATTGTAGGTTTCAACACATTACTAATACTCCCATACACCATATCCTAAATAGTTTGATAAAAAAAATAATAAAACCTATGATAGCAATTTGTTCCATAATGACATGGATGATTAATATTAGTGTTGTGATCCGGTTTATTATGAGGCCTCAAGAATACCTCTCCATATTTTAGTGAATTAAAACTAGCAGCGACTTCCAAGGGTTTGTTCTTGGAGAGAATATGACCTCATATCAGAGTAAGCACAGTTGGAATAAATATATAATATATAGAGAAAAAATAGTGTATATGTAGAAAATAAATTGAAATAGAATATGATGAAATAACAAATGAAATTATAAACACCCATATTATACATATAACACTGGTCACCCCCTGGTCCGACCATAAATGAGTAAATTAAAGAAAATGAAATAAAAATACAAGGATATAATAATAACTCTATGCCATACCACATATCCAGTCTCCAGAAACTCTATAACTAAATCATCCTGATCATATGAATCCACATGATAAACTCTACTCAATCATGTAACCTTGGGCCTCATCCATAACCACCATGCATTTGTGGTCAACCTAAAAAGTAGATATAAGGTATACACACACTCTGAGGTAAACATATAGTGTTGATAATAGAATCTCAGTTGGCCACCCCAAAATTTAACCAATATATTTACTATTATAACTGCATGCTTATGGAATATGCTCAACCTATCCAAGACATAACTGGAAATAGAAAATTTGAAAACATGAAACCACAATCGATCCCCAAGTCCATAAGCCAAATAAATGGGTAATGTTACATATTGTATACATATATGGATATATATATATATTCTCATATATATATATATAAATAAATATGAATATATATGAGCAAGGGGAATGAAATAGCATAACTAACATCAGTCGTCCTAGGGTCTATAATCCTGATCACCTGGACATCCTGTGCATGGGAGTTGAGATGAATGTCATACCACTCAATATATGTATAATTAATTAAATATCTGGGTTCACAATCATAATAAAAAAATAACTAATTTATCTAGCACAAAAAATTTATCTAAGTAACCTATGTAACTGCAGGGGGATACTCATCTAAACCCTAGGATGACCCGTAATATTCCCCCATCATTATAGTAATGGATTCTAGGGAAGTATGTCTAGAAATACTATAAATGGACTAGATATATATTCCATGCCACTCATTCCATGAAAATCTAGTCCAATGTATGAGCCCTAGGTCCCAGTTTATAGGCGGTCATGACATTGTGACTCAGATGAGCCCTAAGGTTCTAACCCTTTGGAAACTAGTGGGAATAACTCATCAGTGAGACGCCATGACCACAACTAAATGCCTCTGATTAAGGAGATAATAATCATGCCTATAATTTAGGAGGGTTTAATCATTCATGGGTATATAATAATGTAAAACTCAATGTCCAACACCATGTTCATGTAATCAGTTAGGGACAGCGTAATCACCCCTATGACCCAAGAGAGTGTAATCATCCATGAGTATAATAAGATTGAGAAAAGAATAATCATACTCATCACATGTCAAACTTATGAGAGAAGAACCATCCTTAAGTATAACTATGAGGGAAATTATTCCCATATATCCTAACCATAGGCTCAAAATCATGAACCCATGAATCACCTATAGAAATCCCAATAATATAATAGTCAAATATAGAGGCTCAACAGCCATTTCCTTTGCAGTACCTTTAGGTATTTTGATAAACATATAAAATAACATATATCATAATTATTATCCCAATAAATATGTTATGGAATACCAATAATGAATAAAAATGATCCCATGAAGAATGTTTGGGCATTCCAAAGGGAAGAAAAGATGCACCGTGTTAGGTTTATCAGTAACCAACCAGAAAGCACTTCTTATAATCATCGCTACGTTATCAGAAAATATGTGAATGCATAAATAAAAGATTAGGGGTGGACAAAAAACTTACCCACCACTACTGCAATAACATCATGTGCTTACAAGTTTGGTATATATTCTTTGGTGACACCTGCTACTATCTCCACCCAAACCCAACATACTATCTTAGGGTAGGTCAAACATCGGGGAACCCACTGGGTCCCTCAATTCAAAACACTAGAGAGGAATCAAAATTTGGATCCTCGGTAAAAAATGTAAAAGTAAGAATCCTAAAAGGGTTTCACTAATGGTAATCAAGCAGAGGTATCATACGTGGGATCCTCAGAATGATATTTGAGAAGAAAAAACTTTTAGGGACCACTCAATGACAGAGTGTGTGGGAAGAGGCATCCTACATGGGATCCTTAAAATAATATACAGGTAAATGGATCCTACAATGGATTCTATAAGTTTGCATTATGTGAGGTAAAACATCAGGAGACCATAGTAATACAAAGAAGATAAAATAATCCTATACCATATTCTCTTGGTCAAAACTTATAATAATGTATACAAAAAGGATCCTCAGAAACAACTAACCTCACAGACTCTTAGGTTAGAAGGTAAATTCTCATAAGGGATATGCTATCAAAGGAATATTTCAAAAAATCAGTCTACAGAGATAAATCATGCATCATATCAGATCAATGTATCACTCTAATGAAACAATAAGATATTATTACTTGAGGAAGAACCTCCCTATTTTTGGGAAAGCATGAAACACCACCTAAGAGTACTAAATGAACAAAAAGCGTTTCAACATCATGATATATGATAAAATATACTCAGAATAGAGTACTCATGAATCCAATTATAACTATAGGAGTGTAAAGATATGGAAAATTGTAAAGAGGGCTTCAAGGGGAAGTACACAGTGTGTGTACCTTGGTATGTGACATGTACTCCCAAATCCCCACCGGGGCTTGTACCTCATCTTGACTTGGTTGGTAAAATCCCATGTACACACCATGTTCAACATGTATACGGTGTGTAACCTACATGGGGTACCTAACTGTGTACCTCAAATGTCCTGTCCATGTACATACCCTAGTTGTGTACCATTAAATGGTGTGCCACCCACACAAGTTCTAGCTGTGTAATCTACACAGCCATGCGCCCATATGTGGGCTATCTAGATGGTTACTTGACTACACATATGAGTCTTAGTACATGGAGTGTATACCCCATACTTAGTGTGTACTCATAAAAATATCAAATTCCCCATACAAGAACAAAACAGGGTGTGTGTTATTGAACAACACGCCACATGAATGAAATTTTCAAACGGGAAACCCCTCAAATAAACCCAAAGCCTCTATTTACCTACCAAAACAAGTGGTTATAAGTATGAATTATAGGGAATTAAAAAGTGAAAAATATAAATCTATGGGGATATATGAAAAAAATTATAATCATTGTACAATTAGATAGAATCTGCTGAGGCTTCACCCATTTCTAGGATCCATGGCTACCACGCGAGGATCCGAAGCATCTCGAGCTTCATGGTGGTACCTATCCTCCCCCATCTATCTACCTATCCATTCTTCTATACCAGTCACATGAAGAAGAAGGATCCCTCTGGGTTTATTTGTGAATCAATGGAATGAAAATAAGGGAAAAAAATAAATAGATGAAAATAAAAAAAATGAAAATAAAAAAAGGGGAACAACCCGAACCCAACACCCAACTTGAGTTTATGCCCCGCCTAGGAAAAAATCCCCATTCCAGACTCAAGAGTAGATAAAAAAATTCAATCCAGCACTACATTAAAAATATATGTCTTAATGAACCTAAAAAAATAATTTAATATATAATTAATTTAATATTTAATATTAATTATTCTGCTAAAATTTGAATGGTTTTAAATTCAACCAAACTCTTATTTCCGGGAAAACACCATATTCTAGGATAAACAGATTGGTCATAAAAATTATCTGAGATCATCTACTAGGGAAAAATTACTATTTTACCACTTAAAATCATTCGATAGAAAAAAACTTTAATCTCAAAATTCATGTTTGAAAAAACATAGGTCATTACAATTATGACTATCACCTTATTGGTATTTTGTCCCACTATATCTTTTATACAAGTCCCCTAAATATCCCATTGAGTTATAGGACTAGAATGAGACACAATATGTCATGAATTTCAAATACTAGAACCCCTATGAGTCCAGTTGTGAAGGTGAGAGTGACCCCCAAATCCCACCTCAAATTGGCCATGGGATCAAGACTATCATCGAATGTATAAAACTCACAAATGGTAGGTATTAACTTCTTAAACCCATTAAATAATGAAATAATACCACGAGTATACTCAAAATAATTTCATTTGAAAAATAATCCCTACACCCCAATGGTAAAATATATGTCAATATATACAATCATAATTGATAAACATGAATGTACGATCTCTTAAGACTCTAAATATTAAAATGATGTCCATTTGAGCTACCCAAACAAAAACTTCAATATCCCTTAAACTATCAAACAAAATAATGTAAAAACTGTAGATGAGTGAGAACATGGGAGTACTCAGTAAGGCCATTCTTCTAAAAATTATCATTCCTATGTAAAAAATATGTAAGAGTAAAAAATTTTGAGATTAAATAAGGAAACAATAACCAAAAATAGAAATAAAATAAGAATATGAAATATAAATCACCATGTTACATGTTCAAACTTAAATATCACAGCTTCTTCCATACCAAAAACATCCTCAACCAATTACCAATATAATTACAGATTCAAATACTACACAATAATAGATAAATGAGAATTATAATCAATTCCATATACATCATAAAAATAAACCAAAGAACAGGTCTTGAAAATTTATAACCACTCATACCTGTTAGTTTAGAGATATTCCATTTCAATCTAGTAGTGATAAAATATGATAAAATCTCTCTATATAAAGAATAAATAAAACACAAAACCATAAAATCAATGATCTATTATCACCACAAACATCCACCATAATACATATGTACATAACAAAACATCCCATTAATAATCAATAATCTACCACTACATACCGCACTAACACATATCCATACCACACCACCACATTTCCACCTTTTCCAACAACACATTGGTATGGTAACATATACAAGAATGACATACACCTAATAAAATTATCCTTTCATGTGTGTCCGCCAACCATATTAGTATATAATAATCATCCTAATCACTATAGGGTATCATGAACATGAATGAAATCAACCTCAATACATCATATATCCTTTAATGAACCCCATACCACATCCATGATATAATAACATACCCAATTTAGAGAGTATTTATACACATAAAAAAAGAATCCATTATATATAGCCCATATATATTCCTACTCTGAGACATCATAGCCCTTTCATTAGAACCTTGATCTAATACAAACCATGAAACTCCTCCCATTATCCTCCCTCACCACATCCTATCTCTAAAAAAACTTTTATAATATTAAAATAACAATATAGAAACCAAAAATCACTTTCCACAAAAAATCATAATATATAGAATAACCAAAACCATTGAGAAAAGAGTGACAAAGAATTTAAAACCTCAATTTTTTTGAAATCTTGTACAATCCAACAATTTACCATTTACAAGAAACATTATTCTCATTATTGCATATGTTACCCATTTTTAATGTCACAATATTCATCAATCTACTTATCCTTTCAAGACATTCATTCATCATTATTCATAATTATTCTAGTCATAATAATTTCACACAAACCCTTTCTTTACTTTATATCATTATAGTGTTCATAATATGTTAATAATTATATTTATAACATGTTCATTCAGTTTCTATCTTAATTTTAAACCAATTAATATTTGTATCAAACCATCCTTTTCCCAGAAAACCAAACACACTAAACACATCCCTTCTCCATATTAATAATAAAAAAAAACCCAATATAAACTAGCTTAACCAAGAAAATAATAATCAGAACCCAACATGAAAAATTACTACTTAAAAACCCAAATTAGATCGGTTATCCCCTCTTACACTACTCCCTTTAGCATCTCCATACCCCACTTACATTAGAATTCACATGAAGATTAAGAAGATGAAATAACAACCCACCACATCATCACCAAACTTAACCTACTGATGGGACCACCCTATCCACAACATTAAGACACCAACTCTTACAACCTACCCAATTTTTTCTTTAATTTACATTTAAAATTTCATGCTCATTAAAACCAACCCAAGCATCTACTTTTTATCCTCATTTTCATTATCATCGTTAACACATAATCTAGGTTACCAATATCAAGGGAAACACAGAAATCATCAAAACACAATAAGATACCATCCTTAACCACATGAAACCAATATTTCTATGTCTATATAAACCATAACAAGATGGAACATTAGAAAACATAATACTACTATAAATAGAGTAAATAACATCAATGTCTTTCAAAATATAGAATTCATCACCCCCAATTCATAATGATTTTAAGTGATTATTCAATAATGATGGTGAAAAAGATCATAAAAAATTATAAATGGATCACAATAATGAATATAAGTCAATTATAATCCATACTTTTTAAATTATCATGAAAAATCATAAATTATAAGCGATTATTTCTCTCCTATCTAATTTCTTCGAACCTGGACATTTATCATCATTTAATTCATTATTCTTAAGATAATGACCAAATATTTCCTTTTAAAAACTAGTTAAAATTAAAAACAAATATATTTCATATATTATTAATTTTCATGATTATATTTTATAGATACGTATTCACTATACCAATTTTATGTAATTTTATATCCAAAATAACTTTTTCTAATAAAAATGTTTTCCTAGAATTAGATTGTGTTATTTGAAAGAAAAATATATAAATTTTATGAATTTAATTTCATTAAATTGAATTAATATTTTAGATAAATAGATAAAATATATCTTCTAGTAAATGTTTAGTACTTGTTTCAATTTTTTTTGTTGAATAGTGGAAAATACCATTTTTTACCAAAAAATAGACATTTATTTTAAATTATTTAAAAATTTATATTTTTTTTGGTTTTGTTTTATTTTTATATTAGTAAAATTTTACTAAAAATAATACAATTTATTATATATTATTCATAATTATACTTTTTCTGTAATAAACTAATTTATAGACTCAAAAACACATTTTCTTGAATAACATTTTTTATGGTGTTTTGCGATATTTTATTAAAATTTATTGATTCCACTTATACATATTTAATATTTAAAAATTGATTTAATTTTTTAAATAACGAGGTTAAATATTATTAAGGATTTCAGTTTCATTTTTTTATAATGAATAGTTACCAAGGCAAAAATTAGTTACCCCGATAAAGGGTAAAATGGGTTAACTAAGGTAAAAACTAAGTGATAAGGTAAAAAAGACTCAAATAAATTATTAATGGATGATTTAATTTATAATATTATAAACTTAACTTAAAAATTGGATAGTTTTTGAGCCACATTCACAAGATTAAGACTTTATATAAACTCAAAAAAATAACAAAAGTGATACTCCCCTTACATATAAAAGAGAACCCCTGTCCTCTATTATTTACATAATTGATCCTTTTATTTTGACGAATAACTACCCAAATACCTTCATAACATTCCTACATAAGTCTAAGTGGTTTTATTACCACCAATTTACCAATCCTAGAATGATTAAGTTCTCAGACAGGGGAGGTTTCCCAAATAAGAGGTATAACTATTAAGGGAGGGTTTTCATGTTTATTTCATCTTCTACCGCTTTAAAATATTATTTAACCATGATGAAATTATAAAATAAGTATATAAAATATAATTAAACATTATTATTCTGATTTAATTAACCTTTTTCATATCACTTTCCATCATATTGGAAATGAAAACTTCAGTCGTGCGTACGTGTGGACCACCACCACCATGAAGCGACGTGTCTTATTTTTCTTCACCAGCTCATATGGTAGGTTAAATTATGGATAAAATGAATATATATAATATTTATGACATAATTATTATTACATAATGTTAATAAATTATCTACCTTCTTAACCTTACATCCGTTGAAAATTTTTAACATTGCTCGTGTGTACCTATAGACTACCAACTCCCTGAAGTGTTGCAGTTAATTTTTCATTACCACCTCACATGGTTTGTTATAAGGATGTAAATGATGAATACATGAAAAAATATAATATATTTATGTTTATATAAAACTAAAATGGTATCTATTTTATTTCTCTTCCACCAAGTTAAAAATGAAAACAGAATTCATGCATACATACATATTATCGTCT
Source organism: Viscum album (assembly GCA_963277665.1). NCBI lineage: Eukaryota > Viridiplantae > Streptophyta > Magnoliopsida > Santalales > Viscaceae > Viscum > Viscum album. The sequence continues at coordinate 1,133,699,515 of OY728156.1, forward strand.
CCTTGAAACACCACAATTCATTTTTCTTGACCAGCTTATATTTTTGGTTTTAAAAGAGTAATTAATGTATAAATATAATAATTATAAAATGATTAATATTATATAATTAATTTAACCATAACACCTTTTTCCATTTTCAATGCACCAATGTTATATTAAGGCTGTAAATTGAACGAACTCAAAACATCCAATGTGAACATTACCATTTTTGTAACAAAATAAAACATTGTAACAAATTAAATAAAAGGAATAATGATAATTAAATGAACATAAATTTTTTTATTAATCAAGTAAATAACTAATATAACATTATTTATCAAGATTTATAGAACATAAAAATTTATACAAGCTAATGTTAAGTTATTTTTTAAAACCATGTTTTAAATAATTCCTTTCAAATATTTCTCATCCATATCTATGTTCTTATAAATGTTCTAACAATATTATTATTTATTCATGAATGACCTTTTAATATAGTATTAAAATAAATTTTATTTCGTTACTTTTTTTAAAATATTCTTTTTAATATTTTTATTACATGTAATTATGAATTTTCTTAACCAAAGTACAAAACAATATTTTGTAAACTTATATAGATACAAAACATTTTCTTCCTATGATAGATATTATTAATTATCTATATTCCTCTATAATTTAATATCATTTTCAGACAATATTATATTCCTTTTATTTTGGTAATTTTTTATTTTTAAGAGTTTCTAAATGAAAGAGATATTTCTCCAAAATTTTATATGAAAATGCAAAGTGCTTTTATTTTTAGATAAATGATTTTTTCAAGGGGGTTTTTATAAAACATTAAATATTTTCTTTATATTCATGATAAAACAGTTTATCATAATATATAATGATGGGTGAGAGCTATATATATCATGATGATGTGTGATACCTATATATATCTCCCATTCTTTGGGTAATGATTAGTATATAGAAGGAAAAAAAGGGAGATTACCTAGTAGGTAACTCCTAAAGAATTAATTAAGAATTATTTGTTTTTATATGGTTTAAAATTTTGTGAATATAAGTTATGAATATGATTATATAAAAAACATATTTAATTATTTTTATGTGATTTTATTGAAAACTTTGTATTTCATAGGGAAAGAAATTTTGATGAAGTTTTGCTCGAGTCTTGTTTATTTTTCAAAGAAAGTTTTTAGTAGTTATTATATTAATCATGTTTCTTTCATGATTTTATATATTGATATTGGGATCTAGGGATTTTTTTTAGAAATGATATATTTTATCATATGGATATTTTTTATTTAGGTTCTCAATGTTTTATCATCAAAAGGGTAAAAAATTTAATGGGATTCATGTTTTTCATTGGATGAAAAAGTTTCTATAATTTTTATATCACTTATTGAGATTTTTTTTATTATAAAAAGTTTTAAAATGTTTTTAAGAGGATCTAAGGATGTGTAAGAATTATATAAAGTCAAATGGTGTAACTTATTGAATTAAGTAACAGTTTCATGAAAGAAATAGGGGTGTAATCTTAAGACCCTATTATTTATTGAAAAATGTACACCATGTGGAAGAATACACATTATTATGTAATGTTTTACCTAATTCTATAATTCTATAGAACAAAAAGTTCTTATAAATTTATGAATATAAGGACCCAGCCTTAAACCTTACTTAAAATTGAATTAAATGAATAGTTCACATTGAGGATATTTTCAGGTTTAGAGTTTTAGAGAATTAGGACATAACTATTACATCTCAAAAGATTACAAAGTAGTCTCTTCTACTAAATTTTCATAAAATAAAAACTCTTAAAAAGAAACATGTATAGTTTCATGTTTTAGGTAGCATGACTTTCCCTTGATCCCATCCTTGACCCTATTCCATGCTAAGTCCTGTGAAAAACATTTCAAAAACTTGGGATGAGCATAAAAACTCAGTAAGGGATACACAAAAAAACTGTTAGTTTATCAAAACAAAAAGTAAACCATGTATACTTTATCAAGGTGATACTTTTCACCTTTATGAAGTAGTAAAAACTCTTCACTGAATAAAATATCATTACTTACCTTTTTGTAACCAAAGGATTACCCTAAAACCCATATCAAGAACACATAACATATATAATGGTAACTTGGGACATAAACATACTTAAGTGGAATAACCATACGGTCGACTCCCACACATATCACTTAATGGAATAGCCATACGGCCAATTTCCATACATACTTAATGGAATAGCCATACGACCAACTTCCATACCCAATGCATTGGAGGTTGTAACGTAACCACCCGTCCTGGTATTCACGGCACCACCCGTCATATGGTTTATAATGTAACCACCCGTTAAAATGTCCAAGTACCAATATAAAATCATAAAACATAAAACCAATATAAAGGAATGATAACATTTCCACATTTCAATCACAATATATCATAAATATATTGACATAATAGAATCGTTTTTCAAAACAATTTTCAATACCAAAATTCATAAAAGAGTATATGGTATTTATTTTATTCTAAAAACATTACGGCTTGTTGAGAAAGCCAAAGACCAAATAATACTCGCGGTGGCGAAAAAGGTCGTTGTCACTGCGTACGTTAAAAAACATTCCTTTTTGTCGTTTAGTAAAACGCTTTGTAGAAAAATATTCCTTTTGTATAAAAGTAAAATTCAAAGGGGTTTATACACTGTATAAAAGAAAGTTGTGTATAAAACGAAATATGCCTCAATGAAAGGAGATTGAGACGAAGTCCCTTACAAAGACGGTATCCTTGGTTTAAAGATAAATCAATTACATAATTATGTGTGAAAAATGAATACACCAAATATAAGTGGATATTAAGTGTAAAATAATCAAAGGTCATTCACACATATTCAAAGGATGACATATTCAATAACAACATGTTGAACCCAAAGAAATCGAAATTGGGTTAAGAAGTTCCCTTGACAGCCTAACAGCGTCACATCAAAATGAGTTGATGAGAGATTAAAAAAAGGGGTATCTAATCACTTGGACATAAAATTTACATCAATAAGGATATATGAGAACATATCCCAACATAACAAAAATATGTAAATTAAAAGACCCAACAAAAGAATTCTTTTAAAAAGAGGAGGGTGAAAGGTTCCCTTACCGACTTGGGTAACTTTCGAAAAGTACACCCCATTGAAGAAGTGTCATAAAATGAATATTTAAATACCCATAAATGGAATTATATTAAAAAAGGAGTGTAATAGTGGGCAGTACATAAACCACTCAATGGAAATTGTGGCAAATGTAGCATAAATCTCACGGGAATAAAAGTGAGATGAAAAATCTCTTACGAAAACTCGGCAGCCTAACGACGCCACTTAAAACTTCCAAAATGGATTGATGAGAGAGAATAGGTTCTCTCATCACATGAACATAAAAATTACAGTAATATTAATATAAAAGAACATCCCAATAACAATAAATATGAGCTTTAAAAGGAATGACATAAAAGAGTGTACTTAAAAAGAAGGAGAGGAGTAGGATCCCTTACCTCGGGTCCGACTTGACTCGATCGTTCTTTAACGTCCTGAATAATAAACTTGAGTTAATTTATATTTGCTTAAGAACCTTTTTCATGTTCATTATTCCTTTTATATCACTTATTTCCATGTTATAAACATTATGTAATCATTTAAGTTAATAATGTTTGTTTTGTCGATATTTGGTTCTTAAGTCGAAAGTGGACTTCTTACAATTACATGTTGTTCGTGTGGACAATAGTTCTTTATATCCAGAATGACATTCCTGATTTGGATATCATATATATAATTTATATCCATCATATACATGTATTTATAATATTACATAATCATTTAGAGGTAACAAATGAAATGCACCATTCATGGAGACGGTAAGCCGTACGTACGCATGAACGCTACTTTCATTTCTTTCTCATATTAATGGAATTAAAATTAAATGAGAGGTATGTATATTTTAATTCAAGAATTATATTCATCATTTAGATGTATCATTAATTATATATATCCATTATATACATATACTTTTAATAGTACATTACATTTGGGGATAAGAACTGAAATGCACCGTTCATGGAGACGGTAAGTCGTACGTACGCATGAACGCTACTTTCATTTCTATCTCATACTTTAATGGAAAGAAATAATAATGATATAGAGGTATATTATAATTCCAGTACAACATCATATATAATAACTTTAAATCTATCCTTTAAACATCCCACATATGGCATTAACGAATCACATCAATTTGAGGGGGCGGTAGTCCGCACTTCCTTAAATGAAGATATCATGTTTACCCATAATGGAAACCATAAATGTATGCCCAAAATGAAAAATACAGAAGCTTAAAGAAAAAAATAAACATATTATATATCATATATAAAAATAGTGACATCATAATGGCCACCCTTGAAGGTGTTAAATGAGTATTGAACAATCATCGTTTCGGGAGGCAGAATTTCGCCATCCACGGAAACCGTATGTTCTTTAACCATTTGATGTAGTTGTGTGAGAGTGTAGCTCGAATAGATCTTATAACAAAATCCTAGTATATTGAAAATACTGTTGTTGTTACAAAAGAAGTAAATAAAAAGAGTTTATAGGGTTGGAGAAGCAAAATAAAACAAATGAACAAGAGAGAATGAATTACCTTTAAAAGTGTAACTCCTTTTGATTTGAGCCTAAAGGCTTCCTTTGAAAGGATTATGCCCAAAGGGAATCATCTAGGATGAGTAGAGGGATGTGGAGAGAGTCAATGGGCAGGGGTTGGCCGAGCCAAAGGCTTGAGGAGTGTGTGAAATGAGGTAGAGGTGGGGGCCTTTTATAAGAGGAGAGGAGGGACACTTTTGGAAAGTAAAGAAATATTACTTTATTTGAAACTTTTTTTCGGTTTTAAAAGGTCCCACATTGATATAATTCGTGGATAAGGTGATAAGGGTTCGAAATCCACTCATCCAATTTGTTTTGGACATGTTTAGTTCATAGATTTTACATTATCTTTCCATTTTATTTAAATCTTCAAATAATGATGTCATCGCTGCATCATTATTATGTCATAAATAATTTAATTTATTTAATGTCTAAAAATTATAAAACAAATACTATGATGTAGGAAATCGTTTTATCTTTCCAATGACTATTTATAATTAAAAATCTGATCTTTATAACCCCATGTAAAAATTGTTTTCGTAAAACATATTATGTTTGTGTCATTTTTACTTTTACATTAAATAAAAAGTTATTTGTGTCATTTCCCAACCAAAGTGTCTCCATGGGGTCCCCAAGTTGACCCATGACTTGTCTTGGTCGGCCATGACACAGACAATGAGGGTATGACATGTGTCAAGCTCATCTTATTTTATTAAATCATTATTTTTACCTTAAACTACACTAATTACCACTAATCGCGATTAAGAACTTAATATGTTACTATTCACCAAAAAATTATTATAATCTCATTGAACCACATTTTACTTCTTAATGACAACCATGTATGTCGGATGTTTGAAATTCAAAATACAATGATGGCAAAATTTCATTTAAACGGAAAATCAGTCTTTATAAGTACCACTTAGTGGTTTCACTATTCATCAAAAATTGAAGTTTTTCAGAAAATTACCAAAAATTCACCCTAAGATATATTTGATATTAAAAATTCAAAATATATAAGCCACATTAATTAATTTAATAATTAATTCCCACTGTCAGAGCAAATAGCGTGTTTTTATGGAACAATAAGTATCAAAAGATTGACACTAGTTTAAGTCCAATTTCAAAGTGAAATTAATTTCAACGACCACTATTGGATTTAATGGTAAAAATATTTTCTAATTTCAATTTAAAACAAATTCAAAAGATAATCTAATCATATAAATAAATTAGATTAAAAATAGGTTTTGAATTAAAAAACAACATTTTACACTATTCATTAAAAAAATGAACTTTATCAGAAAGATACCAAAAATTTACAGAAAGTAAATTTTGATGTCCCGATTCTTAATAAGAGTTTTATTTGTTACAATAGAATTTATAAGAGTGAAAAAAACTATATTTAATGACGGTTCTCCATCAAAAGGTGATAAGTGAACCTTTAGTGAAAACTAGGGCATATACGCCTAAAATTGAATTATTTCCGTATTTTAAGCCATTATATTTTATTGGATAAATGTAAAAACATTTAAAAACATATATAATCATATTTTAGTTAATTCTATCCATTCCCGCCAATACAACGGCTAAATGTTAACTACCATTTAAAATAATATTATTTTATTATTAGAGTGCAACGTAAGATTCCCAAAAAACTCGTTGTTGCGTATTGGGTACGCCATCGGGCATATCATCCCCTTTAAAGTCATATTAATATTTTATTCACAAATTTGGATAAATAAGAAAATTTCATATTCTTTATTTACCTGGGGTGTTACATCCTTCCTCCCTTTTGGGAATTGCGTCCTCGCAATTTTTAAAATTGAGCTTGGAAACATCCTTGAAAGTCCCACATCGGAAGAAGAGTCGGTAAAACAATCACTTTAAAATAAAGAAAGATAAGTAAAAAGGTCACCCGAGTTAACCCATACTAGGATTCCAATTATGAAAACATGAACATGGAGGAGAAAACATAGGGTCATGTTCTGATGGAGAGTGATAGAAAACATGTTTAGGAGAAAGTTAACCATGAGAGAATCACAAACTTGTGATGGGTTAAACGGTATTCGATTCCCCAGTAGGAAAAGTTAATAGACAACATTTTTGTTTTAAGTTACTTTTTATTGAGGAATTTGTTCATAAGGAAACATATCACTTATCATGTTGACTCTCAACTTTTATTAGATTCCTTACACAAACTCATATTTTCTCCAAAAGGCGAGTATTTAGGAAGACTTGTTCAAATTAAGAGTACTATAATCAACTTCTAGAGAATTACCTAACCCAAAAAAAGAGAACTATATACTTCCCATGTCTTTAGACTTTAACCAAAACCAAAACCAAAAAGATTAGTACAAGATCAGATAACCCATAAAAGGATAACCCATTAGAAAGAAAATCTATTCTTAATCTCCAAAATTTGTCCAACAAAATCCAAAGTTCAACGAGGACCATTCTATAATCAATTAGTCCATAAAATTCTTCAAAGTAAACCAAACTAAGATTGAAACCCAAATATTTGAAGGATTTAGTCACATAGTCTTCCAAGTTAAATCGTAACATTTATCTCCAAACAACATCAGTGGCTCCTAAAGTCTCGTATTGAAAAGTAATTAACCTAATCACATATCCTCCATGATAGGTTAATAATTTTCATAAATAACCCAAAATAAACTTACTCTTAATTAATAAAATCATATAACTAAAATGAATCAGTCAAACTAACCAGGGACTTCAAGTAGTCCAGTGGTAGGCGATAAATACCAGTCGCACTTTGGTTGTGGGTTTGATTCCTGTAGCTTTGTCCGACGCGACAGGTTGTCACACGGTATGTGTGTTGTCCTTTTTCAAAAACTATATAATTCTTAAAACATTCCCCAAAATGAGATAAAATCTTCAAAAATAATCATAACATATTTTAACCTCAAGTTTATCTCATTCCTTTCATTTTCCATCATATCATAGAGTAACCCATAATTACCTAAAATGTAAGGATCATATAAACCAAAATGGTTCTTTATAAATATGTCCACAAAAGAAGAGATAACTATTCCTTGAATAAAATTTCATATATTAAACATCAGGGTTACACATAATATAAAAAGTCTTCTAATGTAACCCCATCATCAAAAGAGACTTAATACTCTTAAGAATTTCACCATAACTCTTGAAGCCCTTATATGTTGACATCTTACTCATTCAACATTCTTCATGATCCATTAACCATTCCTTTCCAACTTATTCCGAAATACCTCTTTCCTATAAACAAAATCATGAATCATATCCTAAGATTACAAAATAGGAAAACAATAGTCATGAAATAATACATACCTTTGATTGGTCATTGTCAGTTTCTTCATCCTCAATCGGAATGGCATTAGGTATTGGTAAACGAGTATTTGTATGATCTTGGTGATCCCATTCATGAAACTTCTTCATAGGACATGTGTTTGCATAATGACCATGCACACCACATTTAAAACATTCAATTGATCCCTCAGAAAGAACTTCTTTCCCTTTCCTCGAGTCAACTGGATGCTTCCTTTTTCCATGGCAGGTTCTTGCTTTATGACCTTCATTTCCACATCTATAGCATATTTCTGTCCCTTTGAAACATTTTCCTAGGTGTTTCTTTCCACATCTTTGACACATAGGTTTTTGAACACACTTACCTTTATGATTATTACCTGTAGTTCCGTAGGGATTTGTTTCTTGCATACATGATGCCTTATAGAAATCACTAAGGTTTAGGTGGTCAATCATAACTCCAGATAGTTGGTTGAGGATAAACACAAGAGTTCTCATTACAGCTCCCATATCATTCAGTTGCTCGCTCAGAAAACTGTCACAGTTTCCTTCACATCCACTGTTACCTTGGTGCCTGCTAGATCCCGCCATTTACTAAAACCAAAAAGGGTCAGTGTGAGTACAACAACAAAACCATCATGTACTAATGAGGAAGATAAACACTAAGATATTCTTACTCGTTCACTTTATCTAAAACTAGGACTCTGTATGAAATCCTAACCATTATGGTAATGTCACTTATGCTTAGAGAATACCCTAACCTCTAAAGTTACCTAAACCGACCATTGATACCAACTATAAGGACCCAGCCTTAAACCTTACTTAAAATTGAATTAAATGAATAGTTCACATTGAGGATCTTTTCAGGTTTAGAGTTTTAGAGAATTAGGACATAACTATTACATCTCAAAAGATTACAAAGTAGTATCTTCTACTAAATTTTCATAAAATAAAAACTCTTAAAAAGAAACATGTCTAGTTTCATGTTTTAGGTAGCATGACTTTCCCTTGATCCCATCCTTGACCCTATTCCACGCTAAGTCCTGTGAAAAACCTTTCAAAAACTTGGGATGAGCATAAAAACTCAGTAAGGGATACACAAAAAAACTGTTAGTTTATCAAAACAAAAAGTAAACCATGTATACTTTATCAAGGTGATACTTTTCACCTTTATTAAGTAGTAAAAACTCTTCACTGAATAAAATATCATTACTTACCTTTTTGTAACCAAAGGATTACCATAAAACCCATATAAAGAACACATAACATATATAATGGTAACTTGGGACATAAACATACTTAAGTGGAATAACCATACGGTCGACTCCCACACATATCACTTAATGGAATAGCCATACGGCCAATTTCCATACATACTTAATGAAATAGCCATACGGCCAACTTCCATACCCAATGCATTGGAGGTTATAACGTAACCACTCGTCCTGGTATTCACGGCACCACCCGTCATATGGTTTATAACGTAACCACCCGTTAAAATGTCCAAGTACCAATATAAAATCATAAAACATAAAACCAATATAAAGGAATGATAACATTTCCACATTTCAATCACAATATATCATAAATATATTGACATAATAGAATCCTTTTTCAAAACCATTTTCAATACCAAAATACATAAAAGAGTATATGGTATTTATTTTATTCTAAAAACATTACGACTTGTTGAGAAAGCCAAAGACCAAATAATACTCGCGGTGGCGAAAAAGGTCGTTGTCACCGCGTACGTTAAAAAAAACATTCCTTTTTGTCGTTTAGTAAAACACTTTGTAGAAAAAGATTCCTTTTGTATAAAAGTAAAAGTCAAAGGGGTTTATACACCGTATAAAAGAAAGTTGTGTATAAAACGAAATATGCCTCAATGAAAGGAGATTGAGATGAAGTCCCTTAGAAAGATGGTATCCTTGGTTTAAAGATAAATAAATTACATAATTATGTGTGAAAAATGAATACACCAAATATAAGTGGATATTAAGTGTAAAATAATCAAAGGTCATTCACACATATTAAAAGGATGACATATTCAATAACAACATGTTGAACCCAAAGAAATCGAAATTGGGTTAAGAAGTTCCCTTGACAGCCTAACGGCGTCACATCAAAACGAGTTGATGAGAGAGTAAAAAAAATGGGTATCTCATCACTTGGACATAAAATTTACATGAATAAGGATATATGAGAACATATCCCAACATAACAAATATGTAAATTAAAAGACCCAACAAAAGAAGTCTTTTAAAAAGAGGAGGGTGAAAGGTTCCCTTAACGACTTGGGTAACTTTCGAAAAGTACACCCCATTGAAGAAGTGTCATAAAATGAATATGTAAATACCCATAAATGGAATTATATTACAAAAGGAGTGTAATAGTGGGTAGTACATAAACCACTCAATGGAAATTGTGGCAAATGTAGCATAAATCTCACGGGAATAAAAGTGAGATGAAAAATCTCTTACGAAAACTCGGCAGCCTAACGGTGCCACTTAAAACTTCCAAAATGGATTGATGAGAGAGAATAGGTTCTCTCATCACATGAAAATAAAAATTACAGTAAGATTAATATAAAAGAACATCCCAATAACAATAAAAATGAGCTTTAAAAGGAATGACATAAAAGAGTGTACTTAAAAAGAAAGAGATGAGTAGGATCCCTTACCTCGGGTCCAACTTGACTCGATCGTTCTTTAACGTTCTGAATAATAAACTTGAGTTAATTTATATTTGCTTAAGAACCTTTTTAATGTTCATTATTCCTTTTATATCACTTATTTCCATGTTATAAACATTATGTAATCATTTAAGTTAATAATGTTTGTTTTGTCGATATTTGGTTCTTAAGTCGAAAGTGGACTTCTTTCAATTACATGTTGTTCGTGTGGTCAAAGGTTCTTTATATCCAAAATGACATTCCTGATTCGGATATCATATATATCATTTATATCAAAAATATACATGTATTTATAATATTACATAATCATTTATAGGTAAGAAATGAAATGCACCATTCATGGAGACGGTAAGCCGTACGTACGCATGAACTCTACTTTCATTTCTTTCTCATATTAATGGAATTAAAATTAAATGAGAGGTATGTATATTTTAATTCCAGAATTATATTCATCATTTAGATGTATCATTAATTATATATATCCATTATATACATATACTTTTAATATTACATTACATTTGGGGATAAGAACTGAAATGCACCGTTCATGGAGACGGTAAGCCGTACGTACGCATGAACGCTACTTTCATTTATATCTCATACTTTAATGGAAAGAAATAATAATGATATAGAGGTATATTATAATTCCAGTATAACATCATATATAATAACTTTAAATCCATCCTTTACACGTCCCACATATGGAATTAACGAATCACATCACTTTGAGGGGGCGGTAGTCCGCCCTTCCTTAAATGAAGATATCGTGTTTACCCATAATGGAAACCATAAAGGTATGCCCAAAATGAAAAATACAGAAGCTTAAAGAAAAAAATAAACATATTATATATCATATATAAAAATAGTGACATCATAATGGCCACCCTTGAAGGTGTTAAATGAGTATTGAACAATCATCGTTTTGGGAGGCAGAATTTCGCCATCCACAGAAACCGTATGTTCTTTAACCATTTGATGTTGTTGTGTGAGAGTGTAGCTCGAATAAATCTTATAACAACATCCTAGTATATTTAAGATACTGGTGTTGTTACAAAATAAGTAAATAAAAAGAGTTTAGAGGGTTGGAGAAGCAAAATAAAACAAATGAACAAGAGAGAATGAATTACCTTTAAAAGTGTAACTCCTTTTGATTTGAGCCTAAAGGCTTCCTTTGAAAGGATTCTGCCCAAAGGGAATCCTCTAGGATGAGGAGAGGGATGTGTAGAGAGTAAATGTGCAGGGGTTGGCCGATCCAAAGGCTTGCGGAGTGTGTGAAATGAGGTAGAGTTGGGGGCCTTTTATAAGAGGAGAGGAGGGGAACTTTTGGAAAGTAAAGAAATATTACTTTATTTGAATTTTTTTTTCGGTTTTAAAAGGTCCCACATTGATATAATTCGTGGATAAGGTGATACGGGTTCTAAATTCACTCATCCAATTGGTTTTGGACATGTTTAGTTCATTGATTTTACATTATCTTTCCATTTTATTTAAATCTTCAAATAATGATGTCATCGCTGCATCATTATTATGTCATAAATAATTTAATTTATTTAATGTATAAAAATTATATAAAAAATACAATGATGTAGGAAATCTTGTTAGATTTCCAATGACTATTTATAATAAAAAATATGATCTTTATAACCCCATGTAAAAATTGTTTTCGTAAAACATATTATGTTTGTGTCATTTTTACTTTTACATTAAATAAAAAGTTATTTATGTCATTTCCCAACCAAAGTGTCTCCATGGGGTCCCCCAGTTTACCCATGGCTTGTCTTGGTCGGCCATGACACAACCAATGAGGGTATGACATGTTCCAAGCTCATCTTATTTTATTAAAGCATTATTTTTACCTTAAACTATACTAATTACAACTAATCGCGATTAAGAACTTAATAAGTTACTATTCACAAAAAAATTATTATAATCTCATTGAACCACATTTTACTTCTTAATGACAACCATGTATGTTGGATTTTTGAAATTCAAAACACAATGATGGTAAAATTTCATTTAAACGGAAAATCAGTCTTTATAAGTACCACTTAGTGGTTTCACTATTCATCAAAAATTGAAGTTTTTCAGATAATTACAAAAAATTCACCCTAAGCTATATTTGATATTACGAATTAAAAAATGAAGTCTATTTTACAAAATTCAATATATATAAGTCACATTAATTAATTTAATAATTAATTCCCACTGTCAGAGCAAATAGCGTGTTTTTATGAAAAAATAAGTATCAAAAGATTGACACTAGTTTAAGTCCGATTTCAAAGTGAAATTAATTCCAACGACCACTATTGGATTTAATGGTAAAAATATTTTCTAATTTTAATTTAAAACCAATTCAAAAGATAATCTAATCATACAAATAAATTAGATTAAAAAGAGGTTTTGAATTAAAAAACAACATTTTACACTATTCATTAAAAAATGAACTTTATCAGAAAGACACCAAAAATTTACAAAAAGTAAATTTTGATGTCCCGATTCTTAATAAGAGTTTTATTTGGTCCAATAGAATTTATAAGAGTGAACAAAACTATATTTAATGACGGTTCGCCATCAAAAGGTGATAAGTGAACCTTTAGTGAAAACTAGGGCATATACGCCTAAAATTGAATTCTTTCCGTATTTTAAGCCATTATATTTTATTGGATAAATGTAAAAACATTTAAAAACATATATAATCATATTTTAGTTATTTCTATCCATTCCCGCCAATACAATGGCTACATGTTAACTACCATTTAAAATAATATTATTTTATTAATAGAGTGCAACGTAAGATTCCCAAGAAACTCGTTGTTGCCTATTGGGTACGCCATCGGGCATAGCATCCCCTTTAAAGTCATATTAATATTTTATTCACAAATTTGGATAAATAAGAAAATTTCATATTCTTTATTTACCTGGGGTGTTACAATGAAAGTCAAACCATTATTATAAACCATGTAATTATGGTTTTATTATGTTATAGAGAATTATAGTTGATATTAAATGAAAGGATTAAATAAATTTAAATGTTAGGGAGATATTAAAATCTTAAGATATTCTAATTTATGATTATTATATCAAGGAATAAACTTTGGGGATTTCTCTATTACATCATCTAATCAATGTCTATTTATAATGGATTTCCATAGAGGAAACATGATAGCTGATGTAAGAAGGAATCAAGGAGATAATAACCTTCCAAATTAGAAACATATAATTATTGTAGTAGAGAAGTATGTGGTAGTGGAGACTCAATTGATATAAATCTTTTATTGGTGGAACCCAAAAAATATAATGATTGAATAATCCATAGAGAAGTATGTCTACCGTTGATAATTTTGTGAAACAACACTTTACATATTTATAGTGATTATTATTATAAGGTACTTGGTTGTGTCTTGATAAAAAATGATTGGGTAATTACATATCTTTTATGTAATTCGAAAATACATGTGCACAATTACCCTAAACATTATATTGAGGTTAAAAAGTGTTTTTTGATTTAAAAATTTAGAGTATAATTTTATATAGTGTAAAATATGAAATATATAATATCTATAAAAGTTTAAAGTAAATATTCACTCAAAAATAGTTGAACATGAGGTGGAGAATATGGTTTTAACTAATAAAGTAATAAGATTTCATGATTCATTAACATCTGGGAAATGAAAAAAATATAGTTGATACCTTGAGTTGAAGAGATAATATATCATTAATGATGATATATTCAAAAGAGGAACCTTTGGTTAATGATTAAATGAATGTTTCCCTATAAAATTTTCATGTAGGAATTCCATCTATTTTTCAGGTGTTTGTATAGTCATCTTTTTCAAGCATAATTAAGCATTATCTAAAAGAAGATCATGATTTTATATAAATGGTATAATTGGTCAAGAATGGAATTTTTATTGAATTTAAAATTAATAAAGAAAGTATTCTGAGATTTGGTAGAAGGTTTTGGGTTCCATGTGATCCCCAAACAAATAAGTAATTTTTAAGTGAAGATTATATCTCTCTATTTTCAATTCATCCAAGAAATAGTAAAATGTATAGATACCTTTAGAAGTATTATATGATGGTTGGAATGAAGAAATATTTTACAATTTTAATATGAAATATTTTACTTTTCAATAGGATAAAGTTGAGTGAGAAATGAAAAAAGGGATTCTTCAGCAATTTCTAGTGCCTGAATGGAAATGCGAGAATATATCTATGGATTTCAAGGATGTATTAACCAATAAATCCCAAGTTAAAAATTTTATTTTCATTGTTTTTTATTTATTGGATTAATATATGGATTTAATCTCTATTATAGATACTATGTATTTGTATTAACTTGAAAGTATTTATCTTAAAGATATAGTAAAATTACATAAAGTCCCTCTCTCAATTATAAATGATCATGATCCCAAATGAACCACAATTTTTCAAAAAGGAATAAAAAAGAAACTGGTTAATGAATTAAATTTTAGTAAAACATTATATCTTCAATTGGATGGACATTCATAGTGGACAATTTAGAATTTTAAATAAATGATTTTGGATTTCACATTAGAATATTAGGGAAGTTAGGATCAATATCTTTTATTGGGAAAATTTTCATATAACAAAAGTTTTCATTGTAGTATACAAATGACACCTTTTAAGTCATTATATGGAAATTGGATTCAAAACTAAACATATTGTGATGATGTTGGTGATTGGAGTTTTTGGGACTATAATCGGTAGAAGATATAGTTGAGAAGGTAAAGATGTTTCAATAACACATAAGGTTATCTCAATGAAGGAAGAAATGTTATGAAAATAATTGGAATAAATATATCTCATTTGTGGAAAGAGATTATTCTTTTATTAAAGTATATCCTTGTAAAAGTGTTATATTCTTTGGAATGAAAGGAAATTTAAGACCAAGGAATATTTATCCATATAAATTTTTTAGAAAAAGTGGGATCATTTTTATATCGAGTGGCCTTACATATGAGTTTGTCTTAGGTTCATGTTGTGATTCATGATTCATTATTAAGGAAATATGTACCTCATAAATATCATGTTTTGAGCCTTGAAGTAGTTCAGTTGGAAGATAAAAATTCTATTAAAGAAGGAAGATTTTACATTTTGTATTTTAGAGAGAATTTATTTTCGAATAAGGTGATTCACCAGGTAAATGTTTTATGGATAAACTATTTTATTTAATATTTAATATGAAAATAAAGAAAATTTATGAGGGTAAAATACTCTCACCAGTTTAATTAATGGATAAAATTTTGAGGACCCAATTTATAAAAGGGTTAAATATGTGAAAAACTAGGTACCATTAATAATAAATTTGTTTTTCACTATATTAATATTCATGATTATATTTTATGGATTCATATTCAATATTCTACTTTAAGAAAAATTTAGTCAAAAAAGAAATAACATTTTCAAACTAAATTATTTTTCATGAATTAAATAGTTTTATTTAAAAGATAAACTTATAAATAATTGTAATTGAATTTCATAAAATTGACTTTTTTATATTATTATATAAAATATATCATGGGGTTATTTTTTTTGTTTTTTATAAAAATATGGATTTTTTGGTGAATAGTGAAAAATATTAATTTTTATAAAAACAATAATTTATTTTCAAGTATTTATAAAGTCTCATTATTCATTATTTTGATTTTAAAATATAATTACTTCTATTTTAATAAAATTTTTCTAATTAATTCCATAATAATAAAAATTTATCTTGATTTTGGAATAAATTCATATTATGCTTAAAAAAGAATTTATCAAAAAAATTATTCATCATTTCTTTTTATGTACTTTTATTAACATTAATTTCGTAAAATTTTATATATATAATAATGAAAAATAATTTTCATATTTTTAATCATGAGGTTTAAATTTATTAATGAGTTCAATTTCATTTTCATTCATAATGTATAGTTATCATGATAGTTACCACAATAAATGGCACAATTATTTAGTTAAGGTAAAAACCAAGAGATAAGGTCACAAAATGTTATCTTAATTATTATTAGATGATGATATTTTGACCCTAATCAAATTAGATTAAAAATGTTATTGTTTTAGATCCACTTTCTAAATTTTATGAAGTTATATTATTTGAAGACATTTAATAATTACAAGAGTGCCACAACCCTTATAAAAGGGTAACAATTTCCTGTTTTGAGCCACATTCGCAAGATTAAGACTTTATATAAACTCAAAAAACTAATAAAAGTGATACTCCCCTCACATATAGAAGAGAACCCCTGTCCTCTATTATTTACGTAATTGATCCTTTTATTTTGATGAATACCTACCCAAATACCTTCATAAAAAACCTACCAAAGTCTAAGAGGTTTTGGTACCACCAATTTACCAATCTTAGAATGATTAAGTTCTCAGACAAGGGAGGTTTCCCAAATAAGAGGTATAACTATTAAGGGAGTGTTTTCATGTTTATTTCATCTTCTACCGCTTTAAAATATTATTTAACCATGATGAAATTATAAAATAATTATATAAAATATAATTAAACATTATTATGCTGATTTAATTACCCTTTTTCATATCACTTTCCATCATATTGGAAATGAAAACTTCAGTTGTGCGTACATGTGGACCACCACTACCGTGAAGCGATGTGTCTTATTTTTCTTCACCAGCACATATGGTAGGTAAAATGATGGATAAAATGAATATATATAATATTTATGACATAATTATTATTACATAATGTTAATAAATTATCTACCTTCTTACCCTTACATCGGTTGTAAAATTTTAACATTGCTCGTGTGTACGTATAGACTACCAACTCCCTGAAGTGTTGCAGTTCATTTTTCATTACCACCTCACATGGTTTGTTATAAGGATTTAAATGATGAATAAATTAAAAAGTATAAAATATTTATGTTTATATAAAACTAAAATGGTATCTATTTTATTTATCTTCCACCTAGTTAAAAATGAAAACAGAATTCATGCATACATACATATTATCGTCTCCTTGAAACCCCACAATTCATTTTTCTTGACCAACTTATAATTTTGGTTTTAAAAGAGTAATTAATGTATAAATATAATAATTATAAAATGATTAATATTATATAATTAATGTAACCATAACACCTTTGTCCATTTTCAATGCACCAATGTTATATTAAGGCTATAAATTGAACGAACTCAAAACATCCAATGTGAACATTACCATTTCTGTAACAAAATAAAAAATTGTAACAAATTAAATAAATGGAATAATGATAATTAAATGAACATAAATTTTTTTAATAATCAAGTAAATAACTAATAAAACTTTATTTATCAATATTTATAGAACTTAAAAATCTATACAAGCTAATTTTAAGATATTTTTTAAAACTGTGTCTAAAATAATTCATTTCAAATCTTTCTCATCCATATCCATGTTCTTAGAAATTTTATAAGAATATTATTATTTATTCATGGAAGACCATTAAATTTAGTTTTAAAATAATTTGTATTTCGTTAATTTTTTTAAAAATATTACCAAGAAGATCAAGATCCAGGCCTAACACCTGCTCCTAGAAAAATTTATTAAAGAAAATAAAAGTACACAAGGAAAATTTATAGAGGAAGTTTACAAAGGTGAGTGTATGTCTCACCACAACAATCAGCCTGCACAAGCCTCTCACAAAAGTCCAGGAGACAAAATATGAACTTGAGCTCACCTCAGCCATAGCTCGCTTAGAGAGAGCATCTGTAACTTGATTAGCCTCACGATAGACATGCAAAATTTCAAGTGAAAGTGAGTCAACAATCTGGAGACATTCCACCCAAACCGGTAACATTCACCATGGAGCATTTCTTGACCTTTCACGAAGAATTTGGAATGCAATAGTCGAGTCTGACTCAATCCATAGGTCATTCCAGCCATATTGGACAACATATCTGATGGCCTTTATCATGGCCCATAGCTCCGCTTCAATGGAAAACACATTGCCAATATAATGAAAGAATAACCCTTTGAAAAAACCTCTATGAGTACGGAAGACACCACTGCATCCAGCGGGGCCTGGTGCACCAGAGGTAGCCCCATAAACATTAACTTTCATCCATCGTGAGATGGGCGGAATCCAGCGTACATGCTTCATCATCAAGGGTTTCCTTGCCCTGACCTGCACACCAAGGGATCTCAATGAAACAAGATCAGATACATCATTCCTCATGGAGCCAGATTGGATGGAGGAAGCATTGCGGATTGCACCATGAATTTCCAGAACAGAAGAACAGATGTTGGGGGCAATTCCATTGAAAATTACAGCATTCCTCTCCTTCCATAAGAGAGACAACAAGCTGGCTATAGCTGAAAGGAGGAGCGATTTTACCTGCTCACTGCTATTAATCCTACAAACAAATTTCATCATCCCTTCAAACGATTGAGAGGGGATTTAGAAATGAAAGATCTCTTGAACATAGGTCCATAACCTGGAAGCAAGGTTGCAGAAGACAAAGAGATGGTCATAGTCTTCACAAGCCTGAAGAAAAAGCATGCAGGCCTGAGAAAGACTGAATCCAGCACGCTGGAGCATAGCCTACAAGGGGAGTCTCTTCCTCCAGATTTTCCAGATGATCAAAGAGGAAGATGGAGGGAGGAAAGTTCTGTAGAAATCCATGACCCAGAATGGAGGATTGAGGGAGGCGCCACACATTAACCTGTAGCAGTCACGTGTATTGAATCTTCCATTCAAGTTGGACATCCAAACCAGCGTGTCACAATCCATATAACGATACCTGGTGATTTCCAGTCCAACATGAGTTGGAAGAAAACTGTTTATTTCTATTGAATTGTTCTGAAAATCAATGATTGAAGTCCCCCTAATGAGAGTGGGAATTTCATTATCTTCATAGATAGGTCGAGCCTGCCAAGGTGTGGTCCCGAAATTAAGATGGAATTTCTTGCAAAAAATCCATTTAGAGCAGGAAATTATGTCAACAAAGGCCTTCTTAATTGCAGTCCAAACAGATGAACCAAGGTATGCAGAGTACCCATTATACATCTTTCCAAGAAACCTGATTCGAAGAAATTCCCTGGACTCATCAGAATTGAAAATTAAATTCCAGAAAAACTTATTGATCAAAGTGTCATTGAAAAATATGATGTCTTTGACACCCATCCCACCCATGTGAAGAGGTTTAATGAAATCCTTCCATGCCACAGTGACCAATTTCCTCTCATAAACTGATCTATTCCGAATAAAGTTTCTGATCCTACTGGTTAGTTCTTTAAGCCAAGTTCTAGGACAACGATACACTGAAAAGGAGTAAACAAACATCGAAGTGATCAAAAAATTGACCAAACATATTCGTCCTTCCTGGGAAATGTTTTTTCCTTTCCAAATTGCTACTGATTTTTGATTTTCAGAGAAATATTGTCTATAAAACAACTTTTAACCATACACCAGAATAATGGTACCCCAAGATAGATGAAGGGAAGGACACCCCACTGGACACCAAGCTGTCGTGCCACTCTATATTGTTTTGAGATTCTAATACCTTTACCAAACAGAGCTAGAGAATTACCCCAACTAATAGCCTGACCTACAACCTCCTCATAATGTGAGAAGATTCCTTTGATACAGGAGATGGTTCCTTTATCAGCCCTTCCAAAAAGAAGAATGTCATCAACATAAAACAGATGTGAGGGGGATGCAGCTGACACCCAATTTTCATTCTCTGATACCATCCAAAATTGGAGAGATCAGTGAGACACCAACTCAAATAATCCTCCGCAATCGCAAATAGCATACCAAAGAGAGGGGCTCCTTGCCTGAACCCTCTTGAGCATTGAAAAAAATCCCCTAGGAGATCCATTAACAAGAATAGATAGCCTGGAACATTCGAGGATGGATCCAATAATATCAATAAATCTCTTGGAAAACCCATGCATTTTATGAATGATGAACATGAAGCTCCATCTGATGGTGTCGAAGGTCTTGGAAATGTCAATTTTCAATTCCATATTATAATCCTTCACCTTTCTCCTCATTAAATTGTCACACTCAGATGCAGTGTAAATACAATTTTGGATGCTCCGTCCTGGAATAAATCCAAACTGATTAAGGGAGATGATACTCTTTGCAATACCACCCAGACGATGATTTAGAATCTTTCTAATCACTTTTGGGATTGTGTTTCCAATAGCAACCTGCCTAAAATCCTTAATATTGAGGGCATTATCTTTCTTAGGGATTAAGGCAATAAATCTGGAATTCATCCCAAAGGGCATATGGGATATTCTAAAAAATTCATTCACAGTATTTGTTACATAGAGATGAACAATATCCCAATAGAACATGAAAAATTTGTTCATAAAGCCATCAGGTCCTGCAACACTGTCAATATTTAGGGAAAAAAGAGAATCATAAATTTCTCTTGGCTTGGGGTTATCAAAAAGCATCCTATTTTGATCATCCCCAATAGAAGGATCAAAGCACTGAATAATTTTGTCAGAATTATCTTCACCATTATCTGAAAACAGCCTCTCAAAGTATTCAAAGGATGCACATGCAATATCCTTCTCAGAAGAAAGAAGGTTCCCCTCGATATTCAGGGCTTGGAGACTCCTCTTAGCCCTTTTCTCTCTATTCATGAAATGAAACAACTTTGTGTTTCGATCACCATCCTTTAACCATCTAATATTAAACTGATTTTGTGCTAAATTTTCCTTCAGGTGCAGCAGCTTCTCCAGATTTGAAGTAGCCGGAATCTCATCCTGTGATGGTAAATCCATATGCAGACTGGACTGTCAGAGCCTTGAAATCATGAGTTCAGCCTCCCTAATATCATTATCAATGGAAGAAAATGATTCCTTGCTCCATTTCTTCAGCCTTTCCTTAACACAATTGAGTTTGCAGCAAAGAATGTAGGAGGGACTGCCCAGATACTCAGTTTTCCAGAAATCCAGTACAATTTCTCAGCATCTCAGGATGACCATCCTTGCATTATTAAACTTGAATATAAGAGGTACAGATCTCACGGTTTGAAAGCAAACATCAATTATGATTGGACTATGGTCAGAATTTAACCTTGGAAAAGTAATTCCAGAAACATTAATCACCCTGTTCCTGTCATCCACCTGCATAAAACACCGATCTAACTTGCTTGCTTGCCTCCCATTAATAGTACATAGACTCCATGTAAACTCAGTGATAGAAATAGGAACCTCAGTAAGACCACATTAATCAATACAAGATGACAGATTAGTAGCCGAGGCACGATAGAAATTCCCACCAGTTTTTTCCTCAGGTCTGAGGATAGTGTTGAAGTCACCCAATAAGAT
Source organism: Viscum album (assembly GCA_963277665.1). Lineage (NCBI taxonomy): Eukaryota > Viridiplantae > Streptophyta > Magnoliopsida > Santalales > Viscaceae > Viscum > Viscum album. Next base: position 1,133,721,484 of record OY728156.1, read on the forward strand.
TCATCTATTCACCATATTTTCAGAAATATCCAAAATATTTCTCCACAGTGCTCATCTCCTTGTATAGAGGTTGAAAGAATACACAAAAGCCACTGAAAAAGGGACATTACCATAGAGACAGGTAAGAGAACCAGATTGAGCATCAACCAGGATAGAGCTGAATGACACAATATCATGCTTAAGGACCCACAAAGATTCAGAATTTGTCCCAAGATGATTGAAAGAAACAAAGGAATAACCTAAAGAGGCCCATTTGAAGGATCTCCAATTTTCAAAAATCATTCTAGGTTCAAGAACACCAACCAAAATAGGTTTATTTGTTAGTATATAATGTCTAAGGGACCTGAAAGTGGGAGGATTCTCAATCCCTTGACAATTCCAAAAAAGGATTTTCATTTTTTCGATCTGAGCCCAGTACTAGGCCCTTTAATGTGCTTGTGCAGTCTACTTTACAGATGAATTATAATCGCTGCCACTGGATTCAGACACATTATGGCCATCATCCTGCTCAGAAGATTCCTCAGTGCTGAGCAACAAAAACCTATTGCCATAGTCAATCAGATCAGCCATTAAACTAGAAGGCAAGACTTCCTTGCATCCATATTCTCATGGACCTTCACAAAAATGGGTTTATCAGAGACCACATCACCACAGACTAAAGCAGCATCACTTCCATGAACATCATCAGGAGTTGAAGAAATATTGCGATCCAAATCCGTAGAAGAGCCCAATGGATCATTAACCATGTCCTGTACAGGGATAGAAACATCATCAGATACTGTGACCAATTCACTATGCACTGCAGTGATATTATCTCCAGGACCATTATCAGGAATTGAAGGTATGTTTTGAGCAGTATCTAAAGAAGTGCTCCGTGGGTCATCACCCATGTCTTGTACAGGGACAACAACACCATCAGATGTTGTGACCAATTCATTATCAGGATCAGGAGCATCCTGCTTACTGACCAAGTTAGGACTCATAACAGATGACTCCTTACAATGAATATCATGAATCACATCCTCAGTAGAATGAGAGGAAATTCCCACACCCTGCGGTAACCTAGCATCACATCCATATTTATTTGCAGCATGTACCAGCTCCATCTTATCATTCATAGGAGAAGTATCTTTATAAAATGAGGGCCTAGGATCTGTAGCAGGAACTGATTCTCTTCCCATCATTATGCCCACGGACCTTGCATAGGTTGCATACCTTATTTCAGTTGCAATTTGATGCAATATGTCCAAAGAATTGACAATTGAGGAAAAATTTGGGCATTCATTCATAGAAAATTCCAAGGGTAATAGTATCATCATTAGTGGTTAACACCACCTCCTCTACCAAAGTAGAGGACATATCAACTTCCACAAAAACTCTAGAATAATGACCAAACATTGGGTTATCCGTCTGACTGTTAGGCCTGATGGGATTCCCAACCGACGAAGAAAGATCCCATAGAATTTTGGGATGCCAATAAATCAAGTTCAAATTAGAGACCCTTATCCATATTTGTGCATAAGGGTTCTGGATATAATTGGGATCAAAATTTTGATCCCATTTATGAATTAGAAGGAATCCAGGTTTGAGCGGAACCAAGCCAAAACTCCAAACACGTCACTTAATTTCATCTGAGGGAAAGAAAATGTGATAAAACCCACACCCCAACGCAGTTATCTTCCACTCAGAAACACCCTAGATCTCAGTAATTCTAGCATTAAGATCATGAAACTTCCATGGCTTCACTCCTTTCGGAATAAAAACCCAGGAAATGATTGAGAATCTGCATAATTTCTTTCTCTCCTCAACAACACTTTGATTGGCTGAGACGTGTGAAATGCGGACCTTTCGAATGACCCTCCCAGTGGATGATTCACAATCAAGGAAGGATAAAGTACCCGTGCTTCTAACAGCATCAACAAAGGATTTCTGATATCCATCGCCACAGGTATCACCAGGAGGATTCTTTGAACAAAGACTAAATAGATCCTTGTGACCAACAATATCCTCATTCGCTGATTCACGAATTGAGTTGCTTGCTAAATAATCATGCTTCAGATCCGAAATCACGAAGCTGGGGTTTTCCTTCCCGGGCTCCATTCTTTTTAAAAATATTCTTTTTAATATTTGTATTACATGTAATTCTGAATTTTCTTAACCAAAGTACCAAAGAATATTTTGTCAAATTATATAGATACACCACCTTTTCTCCCTATGATATATATTATTCATTGTATATATTCCTCTATAATTTAATATCAAGTTCAGACAATATTATATTCCTTTTATTTTGGTAATTTTTTATTTTTAAGAGTTTTTAAATGAACGAGATATTTCTCCAAAATGTTATATGAAAATGAAAAGTGCTTTTCTTTTGAGATAAATGATTTTTTCAAGGGGGGTTTTTATAAAACATTCAATATTTTTTTTCTATTCATGATAAAATAGTTTATCATAATATATAATGATGGGTGAGAGCTATATAGATCATGATGATGTGTGATCCCTATATATCTCTCCATTTCTTTGGGTAATGATTAGTATATAGAAGGAAAAAATAAGGGGGATTAACTAGTAGGTAACTCATAAAGAATTAATTAGGAATTATTTGTTTTTATATGGTTTAAAATTGTGTGAATATAAGTTATGAATATGATTCTATAAAAAACATATTTTATTATTTTTATGTGATTTTATTGAAAACTTTTTATTTCATAGGGAAAGAAATTTTGATGAACTTCTGATCAATCCTTTTTTATTTTTCAAAGAATGTTTTTAGTAGTTATTATATTAATCATATTTCTTTCATGATTTTATATATTGATATTGGGTTCTAGGGGTTTTTTATAAATGATATATTTTATCATATGGATATTATTTATTTAGGTGCTCAATGTTTTATCATCAAAAGGGTAAACAATTTAATGGGATTCTTGTTTTTCAAGGTTTCTATAATTTTTATATCACTTATTGAGAACTGTTTTTTCATAAAAAGTATTAAAATGTTTATAATAGGATCTAAGGATTGTAAGAAATATATCAAGGAAAATGGTGTAACTTATTGAATTAAGTAACAGTTTAATGAAAGAAATAGGGGTGTAATCTTAAGACCCTATTATTTATTGAAAAATGTACACCATGTGGAAGAATAAAAATTATTATGTAATGTTTTACCTAATTCTATAATTCTATAGACCAAAAAGTTATTATCAATTTATGAAAGTCAAACCATTATTTTAAACCATGTAATTATGGTTTTATTATGTTATAGAGAATTATAGTTGACAGTAAATGAAAGGTTTAAATAACATTAAATGTTAGGGAGATATTAAAATCTTAAGATATTATAATTTATGATTATTATATCATGGTATAAACTTTGGGGATTTCCCTATTACATCATCTAATCAATGTCTATTTATAATGAATTTCCATAGTGGAAACATGATAGCTGATGTACGAAGGAACCAAGGAGATAATAACCTTCCAAATTAGAAACATATAATTATTGTAGTAGAGAAGTTTGTGGTAGTTTAGACTCAATTGATATAAGCTATTATTGGTGGAACCAAAAAAAATAATGATTTAATTATACATAGAGGAGTATATCTACAATTGATAATTTTATGAAACAACACTTTACATATTTATAGTGATTATTATTAGAAGGTACTTAGTTGTGTCTTGATACAAAATCATTGGGTAATTACATATCTTTCATGTAATTATAAACTACATGTGTACAATTACCCTAAACATTATATTGAGGTTAAAAAGTGTTTTTTGATTTAAAAATTTAGAGTATAATTTTATATACTGTAAAATATGAAATATATAATATCTATAAAAGTTTAATGTAAAAATTCACTACAAAATAGTTGAACATGAGGTGGAGTATATGGTTGTAACTAATAAAGGAATAAGATTTCATGATTCATTAACATCTAGGAAAAAAATATAGTTGATACCTTGAGTTGAAGAGATAATATATCATTAATGATGATATATTCGAAAGAGGAACCTTTGGTTAATTATTAAATGAATGTTTCCCTATAAAATTTTCATATAGGAATTCCATCTATTTTTCAGGTGTTTGTATATTCATTTTTTTCAGGCATAATTAAGAATTATCTAAAAGAAGATCATGATTTTCAATAAATGGTATAATTGGTCAAGAATGGAATGTTTATTGAATTTAAAATTAATAGAGAAAGTGTTCTGAGATTTGGTAAAAGGTTTTGGGTTTCATGTGATCCCCAAATGAATAAGTAATTTTTTAGTGAATATTATATATCTCTATTTTCAATTAATCCTAGAAATATTAAAATGTATAGATAACTTTAGGAGTATTATAGGATGGTTGGAATGAAGAAATATTTTACAAATTTTAATATGAAATATTTTACTTTTAAATAGGATAAAGTTGAGTGAGAAATGAAAAAAGGGATTCTTTAGCAATTTCTAGTGCCTGAATGGAAATGGAAGAATATATCTATGGATTTTAGGGATATATTACCCAATAAATCTCAAGTTAAAAATGTTATTTTGATTATTGTTTATTTATTAGATTAATATATGGATTTAATTTCTATTATAGATACTATGTATTTGTATTAACTTTCAAGAATTTATCTTAAAGATATAGTAAAATTACATAAAGTCCCTCTCTCAATTATATATGATCATGATCCCAAATGAACCACAATTTTACAAAAAGGACTCAAAAAGTAACTGGTTAATGAATTAAATTTTAGTAAAACATTATATCCTCAATTGGATGGACATTTAGAGTGGACAATTTAGAATTTTAAATAAATGATTTTGGATTTAACAATAGAATATTAGGGAAGTTAGGATCAATATCTTTGATTGGGAAAATATTCATATAACAAAAGATTTCATTGTAGTATACAAATGACACCTTTTTAGTCATTATATGGAAATTGGTTTCAAAACTCAACATATTGTGATGATGTTGGTGAATGGATTTTTTGGGACTATAATTGGTAGAAGATATAGTTGAGAAGGTAAAGATGTTTCAATACCATATAATGTTATCTCAAAGAAGGAAGAAATGTTATGAAAATAATTGGAATAAATATATCTCAGTTGTGGTAAGAGATTATTCTTTTATTAAAGTATATCCTTGTAAAAGTGGTATATTCTTTGGAATGAAAGGGAAATTAAGACCAAGGAATATTTATCCATATAATTTTTTTAGAAAAAGTGGGATCATTTTCATATCGAGTGGCCTTACATATGAGTTTGTCTTAGGTTCATGTTGTGATTCATGATTCATTATTAAGGAAATATGTACCTCATAAATATCATGTCTTGAGCCTTGAAGTAGTTCAGTTGGAAGATAAAAATTCTATTAAAGAAGGAAGAGTTTACATCTTGTATTTTAGAGAGAATTTATTTTCGAATATGGTGATTCACCAGGTAAATGTTTTATGTATAAATTACTTTATTTAATATTTAATATGAAAATAAAAAAAAATTATGAGGGGAAAATACTCTCACCAGTTTAATTAATAGATAAAATTTTGAGGACCCAATTTATAAAAGGGTTAAATATGTGAAAAACTAGGTAACATTAATAATAAATTTGTTTTTCACTATATTAATATTCATGATTAGATTTTATGTATTCATATTCAATATTCTACTTTAAGAAAAATTTAGTCAAAAAAGAAATAAAATTTTCAAACTAAATTATTTTTCAGGAATTAAGTGGTTTTATTTAAGAGATAAACATATAAATAACTGTAATTGAATTTCATAAAATTGACTTTTTTGTATTATCATATAAAATATAGCATGGGGTGATTTTTTTTTATAAAAATATTGATTTTTTGGTGAATAGTGAAAAATATTAATTTTTATAAAAACAAGAATTTATTTTCAAGTATTTATAAAGTCTAATTATTCATTATTTTGATTTTAAAATATAATTACTTCTATTTTAATAAATGTTTTCTAATTAATTCCTTAATAATCAAAATTAATCTTGATTTTGGAATAAATTTATATTATGCTTAAAAAAGAATGTATAAAAAAATTATTCATCATTGCTTTTTATGTACTTTTATTAACATTAATTTCGTAAAATTATATATATAAAATAATGAAAAATAATATTCATATTTTTAATCATGAGGTTTAAATTTATTAATGAGTTCAATTTCATTTTCAATCATAATGTTTAGTTATCATGGTAGTTACCACAATAAATGGCACAATGATTTAATTAAGGTAAAAACCAAGAGATAAGGTCACAAAATCTTATCTTAATTATTATTATATGATGGTATTTTGGCCCTAATAAAATTAGATTAAAAAATTTATAGTTTTAGATACACTTTCTAAATGTCATGAAATTATATTATTTTAAGACATTGAATAATTACAAGAGTTCCACAACCCTTATAAAAGGGAAACACTTTCCTGTTTTATTCACATACCATGAAAAGGTTATGTAGACCATTGAATTCCAAAATAAAGTTCCAAAATCATTCCCCATATACTTTAGGTCCTTTTATAACCAAATTACCAGTCATAGAAGGATTAAGGTGCAATCTAATGGAGGTTTCCAAAAAAAGAGGTATAATTGTTAACAGAGGGTTTTCATGTTTTTTTGTTCTTCTATGTCCTTAAATTTTTCTTTAATCACGATAAAAAATAACAAAAATATCCTAAAAATAATTTATTTTTTTTTGTAAAAAAACATTTTTTAACTTCTTTTCCATTATAAGGGAATTGAAAACTTCACTAGTGTGTATATGTGGACGACCACCTCCACATAACAATGTGTTTCATTTTTCATCATCAGATCATAAGTATGGTTAAACTGATTGAAAAAATAATTATTTATTATATTTATCAAATAATTATGATTCTATAATGATAATATTTAACCCTCTCATTTGTTATAAATTGATAACGTCACTCATACGTACATGTATACTACCACCTCAATGAAGCAATGTGATTCATTTTTCATTTCCGCCTCACATGGTTGGACATAAGGATAAAAATAATGGATAAATATTATATTTATGAAATATTTATAATTTTTTTAAATTAAAATATCAACTATTTTTTTCTTTTCCACCCAATAGAAAAATGAAAACACCGTTCATGTGTACGAAAAACTACCATCTCCTGGAAACAACACGATTCATTTTTCATTAAAAACATACATGGTTGTTTTTAAATGTGTATATAATATATAAATATAATAATTATAAAATTTTTAATAAATTTTTAGGTATTTTAACCATAACATTATTGGTCGTAGTTAACACATCGATGTTATTTCGAGGTTCAAAACTAAACGACCCCAAAACATCCAACACGAACTTAACAATTTTAGTTTCTAAATAAAATATAGTAGTAAATTAAATAAAAGGAATAGTGATAATTTAGTGAACATGAAAAATATTATTAATTAATTAAATAACTAATATAATTTTATTATTCAATATTTAGTGATTTTATGAAGCTATATGTGACTTAAGGTAAGTGATTTTTCAATAAAACATTGTTTAGAAGTATTCCTTTAAAATATTACTCTTCTTTGACTATGTTAATTAATTTTTCCAACAATGTTCTCATTTATACATGAAATTTTTATAAAGGTCATTTTAAACTAATTTTTTTTACTTTCTTTAATTTTTTTAAAATAATGTTTTTAACATTTACTATACCGGTAATTTTCACTTCTTTTTACCAAACTACAAAAAATGTTTTATATCTCATAAAACATGGAAACCTTTTCCTTTAATCATATAATTTATTCATTATAAATCATCTTATATATGTTAATATGGAATTTTTAATAATATACCATTCCTTATGTTCAATTAATTTTTCATTTTTATGTGTTTTTAAAATAAAGGTATATTTCTCTTCAATTTTATGTGAAAATGGAAAGTGGAATTAATTATTAGTTAAAAAAAATTTCAATGGTTTTATGATTAAAAAATGAAATGTTACAATTCATTTGTTCATGATATTGTACATTTAAATTATATATGTTGATGTGTGATCATGATATATCTCATTATGATGGGTGATCCTGATATTGGTCTCCAATTCATTGGGTAATGATTAATATTTGAAGGAAAATTATGGATGATAACATGGTAGATTACTCAAATATAATCAACTGAGAGTTAGTTATTCTGAAAGAAAATAAACATGACTAAACATGGGTTATGAATATGATCATCCAAGATACTTAATTTTATATTTTTAATAGTTTTTATTAATATATTTTGATTTCATGAGGAAAGATAAGTTGATGATATTTTAAAGTAAAATGATTTGTTTTTTAAAGAATGTTTCTATGTTATAATATTCCTCATGTTTTTTATAATAATTTTTTTTCAAAGGTTTTATTTGAGAAATGGTTGATTATATCATATTTAAATGGTCTATTTAGGTGATCTAATTATTATTTGAAAAAATGTAAACATTTTCATATTTTTTAATGTTTTTCATTGGACTAACAGGTTTCATTTATTTTTACAACCCTTACCATGATTTGTTTATCATTCCATGTTTTCAAATTTTTTTCATAGGATCTAATTATGTGTAATAATTATAATAATATAAACGGTGACTCATATTAAATGATGAAAAAAAATCATGAATGAAACATGCATAGAAATTTCTGACCTATTTTGGTGGGAAAAATGACCAATGTGTGAAAGTGTCCAATTTGTTAAGTAGTGTTTTTCCCAACTCTCTAAAATTTTAAACTGAAAGATCATAGAAATATAATAAAATTACAACCCTATTAGAAATCATGTAATTATTGGTTTATTATGTTATTGGAAATTATATTTCCCCTTCCTCACAAACTCATAACACTCAAAAAGTCATAATAAAATAACATCATATAAAGAATATAGGAAGATCCATGGAAGAGGTTTTAAAAACAAAATAAATCATATTATTATAGGGGATACAAGAAGACTTTATAAATCACTTAACTCAACAAATCTTTAAGAAATAATCACCAATATAAGGAAGAAGAACATAAAATTAAAACTAATGATATCACAAGAAGCTCTCCTCCAACCTCAAATCAAGGTATAATTGAGCACAAAAATCCATAGACTAAGGGTAAACCTCAAGAATCAAGAAAAAACATGATAATCACTCTTGGATAACATGTTTTTGGTAGGGTTCTAAGGATTAGAGTGGAATCATATTGGGAACAAAGATTTAAAATAAAAATAGAAATAATAAGTATAATGATGAAATTGTAATATTCAAAGTGCAATGGTGCCAAGTAAAATGAATCCTCAAAAATCATGTATCGATCAACTCCTTATCGATCCTAGAACTTTCATAGTCAAATTTATTTAAAAATGATATAATAATGAAGACCACGATGTGATCAAATTTATTACTCCACAATCACTAATCTACCATGAATCATATTCTAATCCTCAAAATCGTAACCTCAAACCCAAAAAACCACATGAAAAACCATTATGAAATGAATTGAATTACGTTTTAATGTTCCCCAAGATATAAAAATCTGTATTTACTCAAACCAGGTCATCATGGTGCAATAAGAAGTTTCAGGCATCATGTATATTCCCACAAGATTAACTCAGGGATCCATTGTAAGATTAAAATTAAAGACCCCATGTGAATCCTAACCATGTATGATAAAACTAAATCACCTCATGAAAACCCTGATATGACTCCAATAGCCACATTTCAAAAAACCACATGGAAGATTATCAAATAACCACCCAGGATTATTCATACTAAAATCTATAAAAAAAATTCCACTACTAGACTCTTACTGTGAAAAAACATTACACTGAGATCAAATGGCTCATACCACATGTTGTGATGAAGTCCTTGTGGCATAAGAATAAACCCCATGATGAAACCCATCATAACAAAAAACTCCCTTTTTCCATGCATCCAACCATGATGTAACATACATGTCCATATTGTGATCCTTTCCCTCAATTGAGAATCCATCCAAAAAATCATCCTCCCCTCTATCACTCATGGAAAAAAATCCTATCAATACTACCAAACAATAAAAACCAATGGTAAAGGTTTTTGAAAAAAAACTAATATTACATTAGACACCACTAAAAATATTTTCATCCTATAGAATCAAAACTATCCCCACTAAAAAAAGTGAATCCTATTCACTAAGTAGAAATACCACTCAAACATGACACTAAAACCCCCATAGTAAGGGAAACTACACAACAATAAATCACCTCCAATGATAATAATACCTATAAAACATCACAAAAATCGGTGATAACATTGAACCAAGAACACCATACTCATCAGAAACTAAGAACAACACCAAGAACCCTAAATTAGAAATAAATCATTTCTAAATACCCCTTTCAACACAGCCATTTTTAAAAATATATACCATTTCAAAAAAAACCCATTTATCAATTTAGATCCTTTTAAAAAATATCCCCAAAAAATATCTGTAGTAAAAAAATTTACATTAAATTTACAATCAACACATTCCATAAAATGGGTTCAAAATCCGAATAAATGTTTTTAGTTAAATGAGTAGGGCCACACTAAGTCATTTCTTACTTCCTAAGAATTTAGTAACAATTCTTCAATGATTGAAAATCATGATGAAACTCAAGGAATTAATACTTATGATTCCCTATAAAATTAAAATTGAAATAGATCAACTCACAAAAAACAAAAAACATTGATATAATTAAATCCTAAAATAAAATCCATGCCATAAATCTAGAAGATCTCCTCACTCTATTATTCTATGTACCTTGATTTGAATATGTAAAATCATTAATCTTGACCTTACCAACCACTCAAGAGGGGAATTCATAGAAATTTCCCAACATGGATAAAACCTTTTATATGATCTCCACATAAAATATTACCTATATCCAAGACTTAAAATGAATACCTATGATATATTTATGAATATATAGCCGCAAAGTAGAATAAAATTATTGCAATCGTGTATCCTAACTAGCCAAAAAATATAGAAATTGACTAATTATATCCATAAAAGAATTCCCAAATATTTCCATGCTCTTAAAACCCTATTGAATATCCTTAATATCCTTTATATGATCTCTTATATTCACTCAAGAAATTTAATACTTATTGAATAGTTCAAGAAATTCATACCATGATATCCCTTTAGGGTTTTCATGCTTTATCTTTTACTATTATTGATATACATTCTGAAACAAGTCAACTATTGAAGTAACTGGGAAATAATTTTGATCCTTTACTAACTAAAAGGAAACATTAATATCATCTAACTAGTCCAAAAAATTATATTTATATTCCAAAAATTGGATCTTCAATACTCCTTTTCACTAAAACATAAACAATGATATATCCCTATATTTTTCTTTTTTTTCTTCCCATTCCTAGTATCATGATGACGTTTTTATGGAATATATTCCAAAAAAATAACAAATAAGTTATCATAAACCACAAAAAACAGATCCAAATAATAAATGATAGTAAATTTTCATTGAAATTAATAAAACAATAAACAAAAATTTCCAAATAAGTCATCCTCACAACACTTCACACAACCACCTCACCACTCCCCACATCATCAATCCAATATCCAATCATCACAATAAACTTCTACCAAATTTACTATCCCTCTCTGTCCACCAAATTCATAACGCAAATAACATATAAAAATCTCACACAAAAACATCACTGTCAATTACTTCATAATAATAATGATCACTTCACACATATTTTAATAAAACATCATAGAAATTATAGGTATAAATTTTATTATAATAAAATTTCATATTATCCATATTTTAGGATGTCAATTTGTACTGTATGAAAATTTTTATAAAAAAATATCAAAATTTGAGGTAAAAATAATCAAATTAAACATCATAAACTAAACTAAGATTTATATAAATTATATTTCATATAATTAATTACAACTTCAACATTAATAAAATTACGGGAAAATGTTTTTAAAATGTTAATGTAAAACAACACATGAATTATTCCAAGGATTCAGAATTTAAATGATAAAACTAAAAATTATTTAACCACCTTATAAACAATTAATCACACTTTCACATTATATAAAGAGTCACATATTTTAACTTTTACATTTTAGACGAAACATGATCAATAAAAAACATGCTTGAGGAAATATATATCAATTTCAAATTAAAATATCACTAAAATATAATGTAATATAATATAAAACAATCTTTCCAAATTACTCATGAAAAAATTATTTCAAATTTTGGTATTATCTATACATTAGTTAGTTATACTTACTATTTATGTCACATGATTAATTCTTATGTTGACAAATTTACCTTAAAGCATGTATGATAACATTTTAGTGAACCATACATGGAATGTGTATTTAATTATAAAATTGAAAACCCAAAGGCATGTCAATAAAATTATTCATTACAAAATATCAACATAAATATTATTAGGATGGGTTCACTAATTTGGAAAGATTCTATAGTTTTTCAATCATTTGTAAAAAGGGTTTATTAAAAATTAATTAATAAAAAATTTAAATACCATTAGAGTCTATTACATTTATATGAATTTAAATAATGATAATGAAAGATAATTTATAGGAAAAACATTATATAAATTATAGAAGCAATATATTCAATGTTTTATAATGTTTTATTTAAAATGTATTATCTATTTCATCCCAATTTTACTTTTTTACTTAAGATAATGTAATAATTTTTCTAATATATCTATATATTATGAATATATTTAGCATGAAACATAATTATAGAAAAATAGATAAGATCCAAAATACAAATTATAATGAAAATAATAGCAATGATGCATATACCTACCTTTTATTCAGACCCTACAATAGTTACACCTTTGTATAAATAGATTTATTATGTTTTAAAATCCCTTACATTGGATCACAGGGCCACCAAACATCTATGTTCTAGCTGGTATCCTTGGTCTACATCACATGTTAATCTTGAGTATCAATATAACCCTACAAATCCAATGAAATCCACAACCATTCCTAACTCAAAACTCTACCCAACCCCGAACGAAAAGATCCGATACAAAAATTTCATGAATCAACCCCACTTAAAACCCTATTAGACAGATACTGACGGTTATAGTGACCCCAAATCTGACCTTCTATAGGCCACATGTTGGTGATTATCACCAAGGGTATATAACTGAAAAATGGGAGGCACTACCCTCTTAAACCCAAAAAATAATAAAATGAAATCCAAATAACTCCAGCTAAAATATAATCCCCACAACACAAATTCCACCTATATGTCAGTGTATATAATTATCATATAATAAAATGTAAGTATGGGGTCTTAAAAATAGAAATAATCCATATAAATCCATTCCAACAGTAGTTCCAATATCCATTAAACAATCCTACACAACATATATAAAATGATAGAGGATGAGAAATTGGTATTATTCATTATGATCATCCTTTTTAAAAAATTATCCCCCATTTACAATAAGTATGTACGAGTATACAAGTGAAATATAAACCAAGAAAAAAAAACAATAAATAAAAATTAAATAAACATAATAAATATAAATTACCAAAATATCTATCCCACCATAACTAACACAACTTCTTCCATTTCATATAACATCACCAACTAATTCAAATTCCAACCAAGTATTTTAACACCAAAAATAATAAATAAATGGTAAATATCATCAACCCCATAATCAAAATCATCTATATAAAAGTACATTGAAATTTTTGACTACTCTTAAATTTTTATTTTGAGAAATTCTACCTCAAACCTATAGATACCCATGAGAAAAAATGTCTCCTCATATAATAAAAAATGTAATAATGGATAAACCACAACACCAAATCATTAACCATATATTCTCACAAAAAACCACTACACATGATATTAACAAACACAAAATTCATAACCATTATTATAAATCCTCCACCATATTCCAAACTACCATCTATCCACAATACACAACCACATGTCCACCTTTCTCATCTATACATTGTTTGGGTATAATGATCATGATGGTAATTAACACCAACCATACTATTTACATTCACAACCCACACTATAAATCCCCAACACATCCAAATACCATGGTCAACTAGTAAATATATACATCAAAACCAAAATCTATAATAACCTATATATATATAACTATCATGAGCCATCATAGACCTTGCACTATAAACTTGATCTATAACAGCCCTTGAAATTTGACACTTTATCATCCCTTAATACATAATACACCTAAAAAAATTTGACCAAATCAAAATAAGAACATAAGAAGTGCCTAGGAATAAGATTATATTTGTTGAAAATTAGTGAGTCTACTACAATAAGGATTAAGCTATGAATATGTGGGTGGTGATGAGAAAAGATGAGTGAAGTAGTTCAATGTAGAATGGTAAAGGAAGATGAAGAAAAATATACTTCCATTTTAAATGGAAATGGATAAAAAATGATGATACTTAGAATATCTAGGTGGACATGTTCAAGGGTAATCCCATTATATGTGATGAATGGAGTTTTTTACTTCATGGAAACCCAATACATCTGTTGATGGATGAAGGGTAACTATCCAAATTATTTGAGAAGTGTTTAAGAATAAGAAAACTTGAATGGATATTAATTATAAGTATTGAAAAAGTAAAAGGTCTTTGAAAATATATCAGTTGGAGAAAAATAATTTAGATAAGGTTTGAAGTTTATTTGAGTTGACTGAGAAGTCTTAAAAAAGTATTGAACGAAAAATCATTTGAATAAAAGGAAATATGAATTTATAGTTTTTAAATTTATTAGGGGAAGTTGTGTGTGTATAAGTCATTTCAGGAAACATGCCCATCTTTTTATGTGTTATTTTGGGACCTCTTATGAGTCATCTATGACTAAATTAAGTCTATCTATGATTCCTTCTAGTGTTTTATATGATTTACTATGCCTATGTATGATTTATTCATAATGTAAGTAATGTCATTTACAATGTGTGTATGAGTAATTTATAATGTGTATATGAGTTATTTGAGGAAATCATGTAATATATATATAGTGTATAAGTGATGAATTTCATATGATATTTTCTCTAAGTAAGATGATGGAATCATGTATGAAGACTAGTTCATATTAATGTGTTTTTTATAAGATATTCTTAGATCATAAGGTTCCTTTAATGGTTTTATAATATAATAGGACTATGTAAGATGATCTATCTTATTTAATATTAGAATTATGTAAGCCATGATAAATGTTTAAGATAAAAAATCTCAAAATATATGGGGTTCTTATAATATTCTATGATTTCATAATTTATGCTACATGATATATCTTATGATATTAAAATGAAAGTTATAATAATTATAAAATTATTCTACACCATTGTTCAAGATTAAAATGTAAAAATCACCTTAAAATGATTTTAATTCTAGATGATATTGAATAATATCCAATCGAGGGATAAAATGGAGTTTAAGAAAAGTTCCATTACATTCATGGAAGGTGCCATGTCAAAATACATGGAGCCATGCATACATTGAAGAATTTATAAATAATTAAAAGTGTGAATTTAATGGTGAAATTGAAGGTGTTATATATTTTTTATCATGTGGGAATTAAGTAACTGAGTGTTAAAGATATTTGAATGGATACCCTGACTCAAATTTGAACGATTTTTTTAATGCAATTCCAAATGATAATGTCCTTACAAAATTTAATTTTAGTTTAATTTCTATTATAAAAAAATATTCATGAAATATTTTCTGAATATATTAACATTATAAATATAATGATAAATGTATTTGATAGATTCCAATACACTTTAGAATTCAATATATACTATGTATCAATGGAAAAACATAAAACATCTATTATTATAAATTTGAATATAAGAAGAAGAAGAAAATATTTTTATGATATCCATATATCATAGAAGAATATTGAGAATATAAGGGACCAAAAATATTATTGTTTTTAAAAACCTATGTTTTGGGACTCTTATAGGAATAAAATAGTGTGATTCACTTAGATAAAATTTTTATGTATCTTCATGATGGAGAGGAAAAGAAATTCCATCCTACATTCATAGTTTTTAAGAATTTCTTGATGGTTGAACACTTATTCACCAGTTGAAGGTATAACACTAGAAGAATTGTTGGATTTTATATAAACAACCCCATCAACCAACATGAGATTGTGACAATGGGATGCAATTTAAATTACATATTTAGAGATATATTAGGGTAGTGGATGATTTATTCCCAATGTAATGTGGATGATACTTACCTAACCGATTGTGTGATGATTTTTGGGAACTTGTTTTCACTACAACATAATAGTGATAATAAGTGTCTTGATGGGATTCAAACATCCCAAGGAGTAGGTTTCCCCATTGGAGCTTGACCTCGTCCAAATCCATATGTTCTGTTGTTACTTATTATTTTTCATTTCATACAAATGTGAGGGTTGAGTTCACATTATTATATCCATATTTCATAACCAGAACATAGGTTTGAGTATATGTGGGGATAACTATAGATAAATATAAAAAATGGTAACGGTTTGGTATATTGATTCAGCCTCTCTTGTAAGGACCTTGCAAGATCAATTGGTCTCTACATGTAGTATCCAAGCTAATTTAGGTTCTCCTATGACTGCATCTACTATATTTTCCTAGTTTTTTATTAGACTTATATGAAGTATATATTTAACAAAAACTCAGATGTTCTTCATATGAAGAACTAAAAATCCATCCCTATTTAAGATAAATAAAATGTTTTATAAAAAAACAACTAAATGGGATGGTAAAGGGGAATGAATATTGAGAATGTTTTTATAGAAGTAAAAGAAGGATCTATCACCCCTTGATGCTGATCAGTTGATAAATTTTCATCTTCTAAATCTATTTTAAGTGATCCTTCTAAAGAAACAAGTTTAACATTTAGAGATCATGAGGAGGATTGATACATGAAAATTTTTAAATACTTTTACTCTCAAGTTGAATGGTTTTTGAATAAAGATCAATTTAAATTATCCACTTATATACTTTGATTTATTAAGTAACATCATGAATAAAATATATACCTAAAAGGAGATGAAAAAAATCTAAAATCCACTGTGTATGATTTTTCGAAGGTGAAAAAATCTCAAAAACAAATTATAGAAGAAAAGGAAAAATCAATATAACTTTGAAAAGTAAAATTTTACTTAGTTAAAGAAAACTTTTTAAGGCTTGGTTTTTAGAAGTTGGAAAAATAAATTATTCTTGAAAAATTGATCCATGCATTAGAAAATCCATAAAAATGTTTCGGAGCATAATACATTCACAATTGGGGAAAAAAGGAAAAGAATAAAAGAGATCGATAATTTTTTAAAAGATAAAATAAAAACTCATGATATATATATTAGTATGATAAAGATAAAATGGTAATACATGTTGGGATAAATTGATGATAAAAGTATTCCCTAAACATTAAGTGAAACAACATCATTTAAAATTTAGAAATCAAGAATCCCCCGATACTATAACTTTCTAAGTATCTGAGAAGAAAGGTGATACCACAAAATAAGTTTAAGGGAATATTATCTCACAAGGGACTCATTTAAGTGGAAAAAGGTTTCCAAGATCATCTAGAGATATATATACATTATGTTATTAGAGGATGGTTACCCATCACTCATAGACAACATTATGTTCTAATGTTGTTTCACATGTTAATATATATTTAGCATAAAAATTCCTGTAAAAATGGATGTTAACAATTTCATAAAAACCCCAAATATCATCTTGGATAGATGGAAACATGTACAAAAAAATCATGACCCCATGAGGATACTATAATTGTGGTAATTTCACCCCCAAAAAGTTAAAATTCTAGCTATAAAACATCTAAAAAAAGAAAATAAGATTTGTAGGATATTATTAGTATAACTATAACTTCAGGAATTGGGAAACTGAATTTTGGAATAATGTTTCAGATCACTAATAGTCTATAATTACACAATTTTTGGTAGATTATCTAATTCTAAAATAGAAACTGCTGTGAAATGAAAACTAATAGAAACGTAATGACCTATTTATTAAAAATAGATTTTAATTCTTAGAAAACTTTTAGGTTTTTTGGAACAAGGATTGTCAAAAGATTAGACAGTTATATTTTTTACTAACATAGTACAACTATTATGATTATAAAATGATAATAACATAATATATTAAGTAAAAAAAAGGAACATTGATTGATCATCCTTGTGAAGTAAATAGAAAAATAAATTAAATAGAAATACTCCTAAGAAACTGAACAAGAATATAAATTCAATGTATGTCAAAAAATATGAGGATATTCTCCTAATATGGTTATAAGGAAAATACCATAAACCATTGTAAACATTCCATGGAAATTAGAATCAAGGGAATAAAGAAGAATAGAAAAAGGGAACCAATCTAGGAGAGAAATAAGAAGTCTATATTTATTTAAGATATCCCATATAAATATATATAAGTGTTTCCATAAAAGGAAAGCATAAATAATTCTTATAAAACATGTGTAGAGTCCAATATAATGTCAAAATTAAAGAAATAGTTCCTTAAAATTGGGTCTACATAATTAATAATAACTATAGATATAGAGAAATCTCAAGAAAGTAGTAATTGCTATAGAATAGTAGGTGATTTCATAAGAAAAAAACATGAATTTCATGAGTATTTTTATAAGGATTATGACCCTAAAACCCAATATATTATTTTTAAGAGGTGTAATAATTTTGGGAATGATATAAGATATTGTATTACAACAATTATAACTCATGAAGAAAAGATTAAGTATATGTAAAACAAAGTAAAGTACTATTAGATGAATGTGATTTATTAGAAAAGGATATTTAGAATATTAAACATAATAAAAAAATTTATGTAATGTAAAACTCATGAAATCCATAGAAAATAAAATTGAATCTAACATAAGGAGAAAACCAAGTAGAAAATAAAGAAAAAATAGATGATTTTGGTGGAGAGATAATTCTCAACCAAGCCACTGTCATTGAACTTAATGAAAAACCCCTCCTTATTAACTTTTACTTGTTTATATATTCTGAAATTTATAGAATTTAATTATTTTAAATTATTGGTATTTTAATGTGGCTATCATAGTTGTACAATTAAAGGATCTTCCCATCATAGACTGTTTGAAGAACAGTTTTGAAGAGGAAATGTGTTAATCCTTTTAGGTTAAAAAATTTTTATGGGAAGTTTCCAAATGGTTTGTTAATTAATTAAATATATAATTTATATATTTATTTTAATCCAAATTATGAGGAATTATAATTTGACATTCATTCATTTTTTGTTTTCATCAAACATTTCCATTAAAGGGTGGAGTTGTTTAATCAGAATGACAAGATAAATGGGGATTTTACTATCTTGTACTTTAAATATTTTGATGTATTTATTGAGATGAATATTGGATATTTATTTATTGAAAAATATATTTTAAATCTCTATAATAAGAATATTTGGAATTGGTATCACATGTTAGACTATTTTATGGAAAACCTTAATGTCCTACTAAAATCACTATTACTTTCAATACTGGGTCAGCCCCTGAAGAATTAGAGACTATTGAACAAAGGATAATTTCTATTATATATAACATGCCATAATTCTCTCATGAATAGAATAAAAAATTAAATTAATAAAAAAATAAGAATAAAAGATATTTTTTTAGTAGTATAGAAAAGTAATGAAAGATTCAAATAATGAGATTCCACCACTTCAATACCTTTTCATTTATTTCCACTATGGGGGAGAAGAAAAAGTGATAAAAATAATACATATAGACTTATAAAACCATTTATGATATTTCCAATAAATACAAAGGGGGAGATTGATGTTCCCATGAATATTACTGTATTTGTTTCAATTAGTTTGGCTGAAACTATAAGTACGAAAATTTCTATAGCTTTGTGGTGTATGAGAAGAGATGAGGGAGGTTCTACCATGTATATTAATAAAGTTATATAAAGGTGAAGTATCTTTGATTATAAACAGATAAGGAAGATTCAAGATATAACTGAGATCATCTTCCTAGATAGTTTCAAGTAGAATCTATTTATATATTATTTTTGGAGTGATGGTTTTAATGTAAACCCAATACATGAATTGGTAGATATAGGGAATCTTTCTAAAATTAGAGAGAAATGATTTAGAAGAAGATATATTTTATGGATATTAAAGATTATTATTGAAAATGTAAATGGGTATCCAAGGTGAAGAAGGACTATCCATCGAAGTAAAATCCATTGGATGAGTCTTTATATTGATTTAAATTGATTGTTATATATTAGATAAGGATATAAGGTGATCTGGTCTTAATTAATGGAAATATGGAATTATAGTTCTAGAATTTCTAAGGTACATTCATGTGCATATGATTCATTTAAAGACACATGAACATCTATGTAAGTGTCATTTTGGGACCCAGTAAAATCCATTTATAAGTAAATCTAGTCTGTGTACGAGTCCTTCTTGATTTTGAATGAGTGACTACACCTCCATACGAGTCATTCAGAATGTGTGTATGATTCATTAAGAATTTTAGTATGATTAATTTGAGGAAATCATGAATGATATATATCACGTAAGAGATATATTTCATATGATATCTTCTATGTGTTAGATAAGGGAGTCACAATAGAAGAACATCATGCATGGTGTGCATTTCTTGTAAGATATGTTGAGTTAAAAAGTGAAATGTGATAAATTTATAAGATAGAATGCCCACATAAGATGATATCTTTCATGTAATATGTGGATCAAAAAATACATGAGAAACATATAGGATACATGCTCTTATAAGATATGTGGTTTCCATGACTCCTTAGTATTTTATAAAATACTCTTCATGAGATATCTAAAGATATGAAATGATAAATTATGAAAATAAATTGATTCTAATACACTATGATTCAAATTCAAATATCACAATCACATTAAAAATATTGTGACTCAACCTGATATTGAATCAGATCCATCTAAGGAAGAAGATAGATTTTGAGAAGATTTCTACACCATAGATGGAAGGTTCCAAATCAAAATTTATGGATCCATGAATACGTGGGAGGATTTTAAAATTATTTTAAGTGTATATTTGGTGGATAAAATAAAGGATTTATATTTCTATTATCAGGTGGGAATTAATAATCCTAGTTTTAATTACATTTTATAGAATAAATGGACTTGAATTTAAACGAGTTTTTGAATGCGATTCAAAATGAGAAACTCTTAAAAGAATTTTATTGAATTTTCTATATTTATTATAGAAATGATATTTACGTGATATTTTATGAATATAAAATCCTATTGGAATATAAGAGTTAATCTAGTAGAGAGAATCTTATACTTTAGACCATTGAATATCTACAATGTATTGAAGGAATAACCTAATTCATCAAGGAGAATTGCTCTGAATTAAAGAAGATTATGAGAATGAGGATATGATATTAAAATATCATAGAATCATATTGATAATAGAATTGACAAGTAATATAGTTACTATTTAAAATCTTTGTGTTGGGACTCATAGAGGAAAAAGACAAATCAATTCATTCAAAGATACTTCTGCATTGATCATTATGATGTTGAAGTGAAGAATAATAATAATATTTATGGAGATTTATTGATTATTTCTTTATGGTTGAAGAGACGTTTGTTAGTTCAAGATATAAACCTTGAATAAATTTTAGGTCTAGTATAAACAAAAACATCAACCATTGAGTGATGAAGACCACATGATACAATATAAATAACTTATTTAGAGATAAATTAGGGATGTGAATGACGTGTACCCTAGGGAAATTGGATGATACCTTCCAAACCAATTTTTTACTAACTGTTAGAAACTTGAAGTCACTAAAATATAATAGTGATAATTTTTTTCTCAATTGGATTTGAACATGAAAAGGTAGGTTTCCCTATTGGAGTCAAACATTTTTAAAATTTGTATGTATTTCTTTTCTTTATTATTATTCATTATATACTATGGTGTGGGTTGTGTGCACATAATTGTATACGTCTCTCTTAATTGGAAAAAATATTTGAATGAAAGTCGTGATAATTAAATTGTAATATAAATCATGGTAAAAGTTAGGTACACTAATTCACCACCAACTCAGTGATTGTCATGACCCATCCTAGAGGGGCTCGTTCCATGGCTACCCCAAGCTCACCTCCAACAGGACAGGGGTTTGTGACTACCATCAAGTAGGAATATCCCACAAATGGGAGGAGTTAAACTAAATTTCATGTATGCACACTCACATATCCAATCCAAAAATGTTGAAATGTAAAAACACTAACTAAACAATGAAAGAAAATAACTATATCCCCCATCTAGAGTACTACATAAAAAGTACTGGGAACAAATAGGGCCAATACAAGCCCACCAAGACGATTCTGTAAGCACTAGTCCAACCTAAAAGAAAAGTGGTATTTGGACTGTTGTCTGAACTATAGGAGCACACATCAACTGTATGGCCTCTCTAAGCACCGCTTGGTCATAGTCAACTAAGTACTCCTTCAAAGGGGAAATATCTTGCATAAGACACAACACAAGTGGGAAAAGCCCATGCAGGGGTGAGTATAACAATAATCAGTAGGAAAACTTGAAACCACAAAGGAAATACCAAAAAGGAAATATCACAAAGGAAAGTACACTCAGCTCAACAAAGGTATATTTCTACAGTACATATAATAAGGATATCTAGATATACCCAATCCAAGTCATAAGTCTTGAGGTATGTCACAACCAATTACTAGCCACATGATTATGCTTGAAGAGCGCTCATTTTGGGGGGACTCACTCCTCGATCCATTATATCATCAAAGACACCCATAAAGAGGTCTAGCACATTTAGGCCCTCCCCAAATGATAACTTATTGATCAAAGAAGATTATGATTCACAATTAGGGGATCATGCCCTGTAAATACCACTAACCCAATCTGGATCAACCAGTAATGTAGAGGATACTAGCTAGAGAATACCACTAACCATACTGATGTGGCTCATAACAAAGGGTATCCTGCCTAGAGAATACCACTAACCCTATTGTTTTAGCCCACTAGATAGAGGGAGAATGACATTCTCTTGGAGGTTTTTTCAATTCCAAAAAACTCCACTATGGTGATAGAGGATCGATCCAATCCCAAGGAGGGATAATATAATTTTATGTAGAAATCATACTCTCTATGGGACTGAAATCTTGTAATTTGGTTGTAATTCCATAAAAAACCCTCGAGTAAAGGACCAAGGAAACACACTCAAACTATATTGGTCGAAACTAGGAAAATGAAGAGCCTTAATTTCTCTTGATAGAAGTACACATCGTGTCTTATGGGTACTTGGTGTGTCCTGCTATCCCATGTTTTAACCATGTGGAAAAACTCACATGAAATGTAGTCTCCATATACACGGTGTGAATATTGGTATACACAGTGTATAGAGTCACATGGAATCCTATCCATGTACCCTATTATTTTTTGAGGGAGTACACGACATGCCTTATTACATCTAGTATTTTTCATGTTTCGGGCTAGAAAAGTCCTGATAAACATGTGAGTGTCATTGTTGTCCTGAAGGGATAAAACATAATTCCACTAATATTCCCCTATAAAAATATCTGATATTGGAAAAAAATCATTTCATTATGACCCTTGCAAAAGAATGCTTGAAATAGGCTATTAACATGCCCCAAACTAACACTCACTAAAAAGTCACATTTCACCATAAAACACATGAACATTAATTAAGGGGGGCCACGACTCGATCCTGAAATAAAATATATGGATTTCACTATTGCGATCCTAATGAAAAAACACAAAAGATCGACTATTAATTTTTTCAAATCAGGGTCCCAATGAAAAAGTGACATTTCACTACAATACGCACAAACTAAGGTTCGTGGGGCCCACACCTAGATCTTGATTTAAATACGCAAAATTTTTATCATAAAATTCAACTCAAAATCATGGTCACAAAGTTTTAGACGCTTCGTAAATTTGGAAATGTTTGGGGGAGATATATCCGATAGAAGATCCCACAATAATAATAATTTTATTATTATTGAGTGTTTTGTTGACCCTAGGAACAAGTCATAATAAGGTATCCAACATTGGTCTTAAAATTATCCTCTCAATTCTAGGATCTTGCTGTCACTAATGTTTCTTTGATCAGATATCGTATGATGAAGTTACAACCGAATTTTGGTTTTTAAAATAATAATAATAATAATAATAATATAATACTATTATTACACATTTTTACCTATTATTTTCTTCCTAAAGATCCCATGCTCAAACTCCCCATCATGTGGTTACCATGTGGTGCAGAAGGAGCCTCCAATTATTTTACATAACCACTTTATTTTAATTTCCAACTTAATAATTATAAATAATAATTAAATCAAAATCATCTCATATTTATAAAATACAGTTCCCCAGGGGGGTGTTCACACCTCAACCTATATTTTTAATTAAGTTCCTTTATTTAATTTCCACCCACATTACTCAACATCATTTATTTATTTTATCTCACACTTATTATTATCATTAATAAAAATATTCATCACCATTAATATTATCATTAAGAATAATAAATAACACATGTTATTATTATTAAAAATAATAATAACATGAAGCACCCTCAACGACCATTTATAAGGTGGATTCTAGCCATTCTTTGCTTGAAAACCATCGAAATCAATCAGTAGAAACCAAATGTCCCCAGTCGTGCCACCCATGTGCCTAACGTTTGATCCCAATTACCCTCTAGAGATATATGATCAACCTGAATCATAAAACATTGATATCTGATCCAAAGTCGGGTTCCCATCATCATTTTCACACCTCTTCCATTTATCCAAATTCCAAATATGAATTCACGATTATGATGAATTTTGTCAAAGAATGAACCCACAATGATCGGTACTCTCAGATATCATCAAATCAATGGTCAAAAGAATACTAAAAATGAATGTATGTAGAATGGAGAGTGAAAATCAAGAAACAAAAACATAGGGAACAATCCTCAACGAATGTTGGTGTCTGTCTCAATCTGTTTCCATTATAAGGATAATGAAGAGGAATTAAAATAAATTTCCCAATGTCCCCAAAAATAATATCCCATAACACAATAGTGATTGAACCACAAATACGTCTATTAATGGTTTGACTCGTGTTCCTCATGGAAATAAAGAATGGGGAAAATAATAAGGAAAAAACCTCCCTACCTCAATTTATATTAGTCTCTAATGAAGGATGATCATTATGTCATCATTATTGGAAGGGTTCCTTTGAATCATCTTCTCATTGATCGTCGATCCATGATACATAACTGTTTGTTATATATAGTTATTTATCCACATCATATATTAATTCTAGGGTTATGACTAACACTAAATTATGAAAAAATAGTTAACAAATATAAGTGTCGCTGAGTTATAATATAATTTTTTATGAAATGATTTCATTCCTATTACGTCATGAACCAAATTTTTCATAAACAACCCGAATTGACTAATGTTAAGTCACACCTAGGATAAAAAACACACTATAAACTCAACATGTTATTAGATTTCCAATCCATGTCACAATTAATGATTTATTTGGATTTTAAAAAATAAAATAATTTTATTTAATTATTTTATTTACAGTTATGTCCTTTGTGAACTTTTATACGATTGGCCCACGCTAACCACGATTCGGTCACCTCTAGGGTAAGGATTTCATTATAAGCTCAACGGTGCCCCTAGATATTTGATCCAGGAACATGATTATGATTTATTGCACTTGTTTAGGAAAACCATGTGTGGGTTATATTAAAAGTTTAATATTTTCTAGAAAATTTTTTCAGGAAAACAAAGACTCAGAATCACACTCCATCTTAGAACATGGTCTCAAAATAAATCCACATAATATCTAGAAATAGTACATGGAAAACCACATGCATTAAATTATCTCCACCACAGGGCTTTTGGTCCCCAAAATCCAAAATAAGGGAAAATTAAACCGATGGGGTTATTGTGTATGAATCTGAGTCTCCTGCTCACATGTTCTATCTTTGAGATTTCTATTCTTCCATGAGACAAAAACTAAATGAATCAATCTACCATTAAGGACACACTCATACTAATCCTCGATCTCCACTGAGTATTCAGAAAAATTTGCATCATAGTTATTTTCCATCATTCCCCAGTTTATGACATGTGATGGGTCATTAATGTATCTCCATAGCCGTGACACATGGAAGATGTCATGTACCCAATATAACTACAGTGGTAGAGCTAATCGGTATTCCACATCACCATCTCAACAAAGAGATTTAAAGGGATGATGAATCTATAAGATAGCTAGAAAGTAGTTTAACTTGGTTATTCAGTCAACAATCACCCATATAGAATCATGTGCCCTAGATTTATATGGTAAACCCTTGAATATTTCCATCAATATCCAATCCCACTCCCATTCCGACACCATGAGCGGTTGAGCTAAACCATCTTGAACCTTGTGCTCAACCTTCACCTGCTAAAAAGTAAGTCATTGATAGACAAACTCTACAACTCCTTTATTCATCCCTATACACCCTAACTAACATCAAAGGTCCTAATACATCTTTTCTACATATGGATATACCACCAAAGGGTATGTATGAAACTCCCTTAGAACCTCCTCCTGTAATGCCAATTTTACTATAGTGCATCCTCTAAAAAGAACGACATGCTATCCACCTTTCAACTATTAATCAGGATCATGCCCTATGTAAATCAGAGAATGTAAGGTCTCACAGTTGGTATACCCAAGATGTTCCACCTTGACTCAATTTAAGTTTGAAGGGGAGATAACCATCCAATGAAGGTAATCTTCTCCATATCCATTCATAAAGGATAACTGCAATAAGTCCAACTACTCTGACACCTCTTTCAGCAACTAAAAACTAGATCTCTTACTGAGAGAATCATCCTCCACATTCCCCATCCCAGATGTATAGAAAATATCAAATTCAAAGTCCTGGAAGAACTCTAAAAAACACCTCTATCTCAACCTTCTCTAGATCCATTGTAACTCCCCAACCATTGTAGAAAACTAAGCACTTGTAACATCCACTACACCAAGGGAAAGACTAGAAATTTTATGAGTAATCAACTTCACCCTCTTATGTAAGAGTCCATCCCGTACTACCTAGCTTTCTTTTCACCAACAAGGAAATCATTTTTCCACCATTTTAGAAACACCACACATTTTTCCTAAAACATTCAATCTGAGCGTGAACTATGGATATCCAGTCCATACCAAGAATGATGTGGTGAGGCCTCGACGCTTCTACCAAGTGTTCCAAACCAAAAATCTAGCCTCCAGGATTCTGGTCACACTATCGACACTAATACATGATCATTGGGTCTTTTCCAATAGTAGACTCCAAGCACGAGGGTTGAGTCACAAGTTCAACTGGAATTTATGCGTCTTGAACAAGACCTGTGGCATAAAAAGAATCACTAGTATTTGTGTCCATAAATACAGAAACTAAATTATAAAGGACCCAGATAGTACCACAAATCATTCCTAGAACCCCTAGGTCATATACCACAATTTCATGTAGTTGTTACCTCCCATATCCTCCATCTCCCTGAGATTAGTTTGGACCACTTGAGGGTTGTGGTAGTAACATGTCGAAATATCAACCACATCCTATTACTCTCCAAGCTCCTCAACCACATATTCCACCCTACAGATCTATCTGATCCTATCATACTCTCTACCTTAGTGTCACTTTTACATTATCCATGTCAGTAGTATCATGGTTTGGAAAATCTCAAGAAAGATGTCCCATGCCTTCACATGAAGAGAACCATATCTCTTTAGGATGACAGGACTCACCTTGTGAGACTTGAAATGTAGATCCTCTATATTGGGACCTCATCTTGAACCATCTAACACATCCAAGTCCTTGAGATTCAGGTCGTATCCTTGCCGTAGTGGTCTCTACTCCTGCTTTCCTAGTGCTGACAATCACTGGTAGTATCTGCTTATCCAAGAAACATTCAAAAACCGAACTTTCTCAAGCACCCAAAAATAAGTAATAATTATACGAGGGATAAAATTGGATTGGATGTTCCTATGTAGACCCCGATAAAAGTTTGTATCCCTAATGTTTTGATCATTTATGATATCCATCGAATACCTAGAGAGGTTGGTATGGCTCGATGAATACTCAGATACCCACATGTCGGTCTTTCATATCTATAGAAGCTCCTGGATACACATATACCTTAGCTTATAAGGTGAGAAATAATCTATGAAAGGGTTCTCAAAATATATCCATGGAAGAGTCTCTTTATCATAATATTACGTAACTAAACACCACCATTTCCTTTTTTACCCATGTAGAGGGATCCCTTCTAGGACCCCCATCAGATCTGCTGGTGTCCTGACTAGACGGAAAGCTCAACATACTTCCTCAAGATAGTACCTAAAGTTCTGGTGTGTCGGTCTCGCCTCAGAACATGAGGGGTCTCTTCTGTTGAAACTCATGAAGTGTTCATAGTCTACAAACCTCATTAGCTGGTACTATGGTAACCATGTGTTTCTATACAGGTGGTGGTATGGAAGGTGCACCACCTAGTGGTGATATCTCTAGTACAAATCCATGTATCGTTGCCTCGACGACCGATAGATCATCCTCATGATCATGTGTTGGAATTGTAGATGGATGTCTATATGGAGATATCCTGAAAAAAATCAAGATGTAACATGGTCAACTGAGTATATTTGGAGAGCTGACTAAAGAAGAATATAAAAAACACAACCATTTATATATGATGAATGTACCATTGTTTTCCCCTGAAACCAGTTTTTTCATATACCGATTCGAAAAGTAGGTAATATGTGTCCTGGTGTATGGATATGTCATCCACCACACCAAAATGAGAGTCCCTAGATTGAAATTATAACATGATACACTTAACATTACTACCTTAAACCAACATCACATACTTCTGTTCCTAATTTATAAATGACCTTCTTTGATACCACTATGTCACGACCCATCCCAGAGGGATCCATGTTGTGACTACCCCAAGCCCACCTACAATAGGATAAGGGATGGTGACAAGAATCAAGTAGGTATATCTCACAAATGGGAGGCATTATCCTAAATCATCTTTACTCATGCACACATATCTAAGCCACAAATGATGAAATGTAAAAACAATAAGTAAATAATTCATAAAAACTACCATATCCCTCAACCAGAGTGCAAAAATAAAAGCACTATAATGTAAACTAGGCTAAAAAAGACCACCGAAAAGATTCTGTAACAACAAGTCCAAGAACCACCTAGTCTTAGTTCACCTAGAACTTCATTAAAGGGTCTATCTTCTATACAAGACAGTACACATGCAGTAAAATCCCATGTAGGGGTGTGTATAACAATACTAACTAGGAAACCTCAAAACCATAAAGAAAATACAAAAAAGAAAATACCAAAATGGAAATTACAGTCATATCCACACATTTATACATATACAGTAAATTTAACAATGATATAAATATATACCCAATCAATGAAAAAAGTATATAGGTAAGCCATAACCAATTATTAGGCATAAGATTATACTCGAACCAGGCTCATTTTGGGAGGAGTGACTCCTCAAGACATGATATCATTAGAGACACTCACAAAGAGGTCAATCCCATTTGGGCCCTGTCCAAATGAGAACGTATTGACCAAGGTATATTATGATACAAAGAGAGGGGATACTACCCACAAAATACCACTAACCCAATCTAGATCAACCCACAATTTAGGGGATCATATCTTGAGAATACCACTAACACTAATGATGTGACTCATAATGTAGGGGATCCTACTAAAATAACACCACTAACCCTATGGATGAAACCCACTATATGGAGGACTAATTACCTACTCTCAGAGTTTATGTCGATTCCACAGAACTCCACTATGGGTGATAGAGGATTTCTCCAGTCCCAAGGAGGTATACAATAACTCTATCAGGGACTCGACCTCTAGAGGGGACTAAAATCTAGTAATTTGGATGTAATGCCATATTGAACCCTCAAGGAAAGGACCAAGGGAACACACTCATCCTATATTATTCCAAACTAGGAAAATTAAGAGCCTCAAGCACTTTTCATGGGAGTAAAACACGTGTCCTAGGGGGTACGCGATGTGTCAAGATACCCCAAGTATTTCCAATGTGGATAACCTCACACAACATATAGTATATATATACACTCCATGTAAAAGTGTTAAAAAGAGTGTAGAGACACATGGTGCCTTATTCTTGAAGCCTGTCTATGTCCTTGTGGGAGTACATGGTGTGCCTCGTTAAGTCTGGCACTACCTATGTTTGGGTATGGAAAAGGCCTTACAAACACACGGGGATCATCGTCAGCCTGAAGGGATAAAATTTAATTCCACTAATATGCCTCTACAAAATCTCTCGTATTTCCAAACTGATCACAATATTTTGATCATTGTGATAAAATGATCACACTATTGTGATCATTGTGATAAAACACTCGAAATAGACTATTCACATGCTGCAAACAGACACCTGGTGAAAAAGTCACATTTCACCACATAACTCATGAATGATAAATCATGGGGCCCATGTGTCGATCCTAAAATAAAATATATGGTCCATATAAGTACAATTCTCATGAAAAAAATGCATGATATAGAATATTCATTTGTCTAAATTGGGATCACGGTTAAAAAGTTGAATTTCACAACAATACGCCCGAACTGGGATTTGTGGGGCCCAAACCACAATATTGATTTAAATACCAAAAATTGGTATCAAAATATTCCCCTTAAAATAAGGGTCACAACGTTGTACATTGTACATCATTATCACACCATGTGGGATAGATATATCAGATACAAGATACAATAATAATAATAATTTTATTATTTTTTGGTGTTTCATTGACCTAGGGAAAGATTCTAAAAAAGGGATCCATAATCAGTCTTAAAATGACTTTCTCAATTCTAGGATCATGCAATTACGGACAGTTTATCGATCAGATATTGTACGAAGAAGTTACAACCAAATTATTGTTTTGACAATAATAATAATATTATTATGTTATTAATATTATACTATTTTTAACCATTATTCTTTTCCTAGAGATCACATGCTCATACACCCCATCACACGACACATATGTGGTTTAGATGTAGCCTTCTCCTATTTTACTTAACCACATTATTTAATTTTAAACTAAATTATTATAAATAATAATTCAATCAAAATCAACCCATTTTTATTATATATAGCTCCCCAATGGGGGGGGGGGCTATTCACGCCTCACACTATATTTTTATTTAAATTAATTTATTTAATTTCCACCCACATGGATCACCTTCAATTAATTATTTATTTCATATTTATTATATCATTAATTTTTACATTCATCACCATTATTATTATCATTAATAATAATAAATAGCACTTTTTATTATTTTTAAAAATAATAATAACAGAAAACATCCCCATGGTCGGTCAGAAATTGGATTCTGGTTGTTCTTCACTAGAAAACCATCCATATCAATCCATAGGAACTATATGTCCCGATTCACACCTCCTGTGTGCCTGACGTTCGATCCCAATGACCCTCCGGAGATATCAACTCAACCTAAATCGCAAACCATTAATTCCTGATCCAAATTCAGGTTACCATTTCCATTGTCACAACTCTGTTGCATCTTCATATTCAAAATATGAATTCATGATAGTGATTCATTGTGTCAAATAATGAACACACAATGATCGGTACTCTCTGATACCATCGAAGCACCAGTCAAAAGAATACCAAAAATAACACATGTAGAATGGAGAGTGAAAAACATAAAACAAAAACATGGGGAATGAACCACAACCAATGTTTGTTTCAACCCCAATCTATTTCCATTAGAAGGATAACTAAGAGGAATTAAAATAAATTTCATGATAATATTGTAGATAATATCCCATCCCACAACCAAGATTGAACCATGGATCAATATATTCTTGGATTGACCCATTTTTATCATGGGAATCAAGAATGGGGGAAATTACAAAGAAACAACCACCTTACCTCAATTTGGATTAGTTGCTAACGAAGGATGATCATTGTGTCGTCTTCATTGGAAAGGTTCCTTCGAATTTGTTGCACATTGATCATTGATCCAAAATCCATTTTCATTTGTTCAAAAGAGCTCATTATCCATGTATTATAGGAATTCTAGGGTTTTTACTAACCTCGAATTCCCAACAATTAATTAATAAAGAAAAGTGTCACTGTGTTATAAAATAAATTTTTTTGTTAAATTATTTCATTCCTGTTACGTCCCGTGACAACTTTTTTACAAACGGCCCACACTAACTAAAGTTATGCCATGACATGGTTAAAAACCACAATAAGAACTCAACAATGGTCTTATATTTCTAATCTAATCCACTATTTATGAGTTATTATGATTAAAAAAATAAAATAATTTTATTTAATTATTTTATTTACGATTATGTTCTTTGTGACTTTTTCAATAGATGGCTTGCACTAAACAAGATTAGGTCACACCTAGTGTAAGGCTTTCATTTTGAGATCAACAGTGTACTCAGATTTCTAATATGGTCACCTTTTAATGAGTTATTCTACTTTTTCTAGAAAACTTTATGCATGTTATATCAAAAGTTTAATATTTTTTCAATAATTTTTTTTTCTGGAAAACCGGTCTTGGAAAGAAGATGTCGTGTTAGTGAATACTCTCTAAATCAATCCATATAATATCTAAAAATAGTATATGGAAATTCCAAGAAGTTATAGTGACCCATCTTGACCTATAGAGGTCCACAATATAGAAAGAATATATCCCTTTCCACAAAAAACATCATTAATAGCATAACTATAACTATAGGAAAAAATAGATCCACCAAATTAATAACCTCACATTTGAAATATCATTCATAATCCCACCATTTACCCTTTTACAAACACATTATTTTCATTATACCATTTTTTACCCATATTTATTGTCAAACCATTGTTAAAAAAAATTCACTTTAGGAAGTTCATTCATTGTTAATCACATTTATTCCAGTAATAATCATTTCACATCAACCCTATATTTCATTTATTTCATTAATTTCATCACAAGTTATTAATCATTATATTATCAATACATACAGCTGATTTCTAGATTAAATTTTACTAATTACTCTTCATATCACCCTATTCATTTCCAAAATAACCAAACGCACTAAACACATCCCTTATCCCTCATCCCAATATCCAGAAAACTCCCCATTTCTAATAACATAAATAAGTAATATGAATGAAACCCCAACACAAAATATTACATCTTAACTAACCATATTGACTCAGATATCCCCTCTTGCATCACTCACTACAGTAACTCCACACACCACTCACTTGAGATTTCATAAGAATAATAATAAGATAAAGCAACACCACAAAACCTCACAACTAAACTTATCCTACTAATGGAACCACCCTAACCATAATACATAAACACCATCCTCTATAATCTACCAATATAGTGCTTTAATCTATATTTAATTCATAATGATGATTTACACTGATGCATACTACCACTTTTCAATACCATTTTCGTCATCATCTTTTACTCATTAATTAGGTTTTCAATATCAAGAGAAAGCACTAAAAACTTCAAATCATAGAAAAACCACCTCCTCAACCACAACAAACTAGTCCCAAAAGGTTTCTAAACCATATTAATAATGAAAAATAGACAATAAAACACCAATTTATACAATGTTAATATCTCAATTTCTTCTGAAATTTTATATTTCATCGCCCCTTTATTACTATATTTATGTTCTTATATGGGTTTTTATGGTGATAAAGGTTATCATCAATAATTAAAAAAGAGACCACTAATATAAATATCAACTAATAAGAATCAAAACATAGAAAAATGAAATAAAAAATTATAAAATATATGAAACCATCAATATCCATTATAATATAAACTAACTCGGTCCATTATCTTCATTGAATTCATTCTTCTTAATATAATTCCCCACATGTTTCCCCTTACCCACATTCCATGAACACTCAAGATTCAATAAAATTAAAAATAATATAAATAATAAGAGAAGAACATTGGAATAAGTCATAATAATAGAGTCAATTATATTATTACTATCTCAAACAAGACCTCACTAAGAGAAGGAAGAAGAACCCAAGATAAATTATAATGATCTTCATAGAATTTCTCCTATACCATAGAGTCAATAATTAATTTACTATATAAATCCAAGGTCTATTTTTTATCCCCATGTATCTACAACCATCAATAAAATCACTCAATACTACCCATGGTTTGATAAGTGTCATTGGAATAGAAGGGAATATGAGAGGACACCTAAATTTTTAAATAAATTTTAATGAATAAGAATCAAAATGTACCACTAACAATCAAGTATAAATGGTTCCAAGTTAAAATAATCCTAGGAAATTACAACGCGATAACCCCCTTATCTTAGTTGTAAACATCACATTCAGACTACTTTAAAATAGTTACAATAATAAAAAGCCATAATACGACCAAAATGATCATGTCACAATTTATGAACTACATAAGATTATTACATAATACCCATACTAATTTCCTTAAACCTAATGAACCCTATACCACACATTTGTGCAATAGAAGGCACCATGACATATGTTTTTCACTACACACCATAGCGATGCAATACACCTCTTAGTTCCCCCTACACTATTTAGTGTTATCTTTAAGCCATGATCATAAATTTAACTATATATTGGTCACCCTTATACCCTATTCTACTATATTTCACCATTTTTTATAGTACTATACATTATTTCAAAAAAACTTCAAATTTCACAAAACATTTCGTAATTTTATGGAATATTTTTATAAATTATTCCCTAAAATTATATACATAATAGTATTTTATTAATGATGTGAACTTGTAATCTCTTTACATAATTATTTAAATAAAAATTAATGATTACATTATACTAATCAATGACAAATTTTTTATTTCTAATAATTAAATCAACATAATATGAATTGTATCTATTATGTTTATATTTTTCATGAATATTTTATTGTATACATTAGTAATATTGTATTTAATAATGATAAAAAATTATTTTTAATTATAGTGTCATGGTTAAATATTATGTGTAATAATTTTTTAATTATCTCTAAAACACTGTTGTGTTGTAAACCATGTTTTAAGAAATGTAATGAATAATGTTTAATATCACTCAACTATTTATGGTTAAATGATTTCACATCAACCATTATGCCACCAAGATGCACTATTCTTGTATTTTATTTTATTTAACATGGACTAGCTTTCATAAGGCAGATAATCAATGGGGATTTACTAATAAAGATTTATGTTGTGCGTCGATAAAGAGGATGGTAGATCAGGCTCATTTCACCCTGTAAGGGGGAATAGATTCTAACATTTGGACT
This sequence comes from Viscum album, assembly GCA_963277665.1. Lineage (NCBI taxonomy): Eukaryota > Viridiplantae > Streptophyta > Magnoliopsida > Santalales > Viscaceae > Viscum > Viscum album. The sequence goes on from OY728156.1 coordinate 1,133,757,060, forward strand.
CTCTTAAATATATATGATATTTTCATGTATCCTTGGAAAATCTTGTTATGGGACTAGCGACCACCATGCTAGTGATCCGATCAAAATAACGAATGCATGTTGACATTAGTTTGTATTAGAGGTTCTATATCAATAGGTACATATATATTTTATCATAGACACTCCATTGATGGTATCATATATATATATTTTATAGGCTCTTAATCTTTTATATATTAGTAATTAACACTGAGGTTTAACTTTATATTTGTGGGAATGAATTAATTTATCCCAATCTAGGGAGGTGGTAATTTTTATGGTTTTGGGATCAAGACCATGAAATAAGATTACTATATAACCCTATAAATGGAATCCAAACCAATTTAGTTAAGTTAATCTTAATGGGAAACATTATACATTTTATGTTTATGTGACTAGTACTATTGTGGTGCCTTTTATGATCATGAAACCCTGACCACTTCCATTTAGTTTAATTTCAGGTAGAGTAGACTATTTGGAAAAAAACCTAGAAATGGTTAGTATGGTAATTAGGCATGAAAATATATTTTTTTCTTTCCAAATTTCTCTATAAATGATAATATAGGGCATGATCAGATCTCTAAGAATATACACCCAATAGGGATGATTAAAAAACTCACTGAGGATATGGCGAATAGAGATGAAGTGGTTCCACTTATGAAAAGTACGGTCTTATGAATATATTGATTTGAATGTTGTGTTTAAACATTATAGAGGTATTTTATGTATCCTAGTTTATAGGAATTAATGGAAATATATTTTTAGAATCATTTTTAGTACATATGATAGGACCACATCATACAGTTTAATATCATGTGGTAATGATGTTGTTGTGAAGTTTTATATTTTCGGTCTATGATGTCCATACTGTGAAAGAGGAGAAAATATATGATAGAGTGGGACTTACTCATGGTATTTCCTATCTGGATCATACTATCTTTTTGTAATGAAATATGAGAGGGTATGATTTAACTCATGAGGATTATAGCCCTTTGTGTAGGACAAATCACAAGGAATACAACCCTATGAGTTGGATTCAAAGACGATAAGGTCACATGAGGATGTGTTTGGGTTTTCACATGAGATTATAACTATGGGGTTACTCACTAATAGATCATACAGATGATATCATTAATGATGGAATGATTGATTGAGGATAACACCATATAGGCCCCTAAGTCTTGCATGGGAATAAGAAGGATACATTTATAGCTTATGAATATGCTACCCTGAAATTCATATTTGGTCAATGAATCAACTAAAAAATGAATTTCGAGGCTTAACCCTAGTGGGATGAAGTAATAAGGGTCCACCAAATTTTTAATGATGTCCAAAAAAGTGTGATTTAAGACATGGGTGTATGGTCTCATGTAGTGGGAATTTGGGCTAATGCATACATACTATCTTCTATGTACTTGGTTGTAATAAGAAAACAGGCTTCCCAATTACCTTTATCTCTCCATATATCATTGATTAATAAAAGTGATGAAATCATTAAGAGGAACATTTATGGGGATTACATCTAGTGAGGAAGACCATTCCCTCATAGTTCATCGAGTAGACAAAGGAGGTCAACTCGAAACATGGGAAGATAATAGGAGAATACTATGATATAGGAGATCTATTTAATGTATTTATGATTAGGACCACCAATATCAAGGGGGTACATGATTTAAATCCCATGAGGGACTTATTAGGTAGATTGGAGAATTAAAATATACCATTTATCAATATAATACATGATTTATGGTGTGCAAGATGGTGTGTAAAACCTTTTCATGAAATCTAAGAGGCCATGTAAGAGGACTAATGAGTACCACCCATTTGGGACTTGACCTTGGATAATGAGTGTAAAAAAGGTCATTTGGGGAATATTATTAGCCTTTATGGGAAACCTATGTGGATGAATTTCCTATGAGGATTTCATATGAGTTTGGAATAAGTGTGTAGGTAAACAGTTTCCTAGAGGGGATTATTGGGTGAACCATAACCTTACTTGATAAAAATTGTGAATGGGGTGCCCTAGTTAAGCCTAGGGTGAGTGGGGTTCTCTATTGAGAGACAAGGTAGAATGGATATCCATTGTTCCTAGGGAAAATTGGGTGGAACATAGAATTTTTAAGGAGAATTAGGTGCCCAATAGGATGTCTAGGGTGAAGCTGTTGCCCTAGTGGAAGGTTGGGTGATGTGGTAACCCCTGTGGTGGGTGTGGAAAAGTATCCCCCCTAGTGGTTGGCTCAGGGAAGAGGTCACTCAGGTGGTAGTGTAACGACCTAAATTTTTATAAGTTAAATTAACTTCATATTGATAATATTCATTATAGTTATAAAAAACATTCACTACATTGGTTTTTAGGGGAATTACTTTTTTCCATTCACATAGTGTGTGGGTGGATTCTGGAAGTGGAAGGTGGCAATCGTGGGGGCATGGGGTTACTAACACGAGTAGATAATGGAGAATATAGTATCTTCGGGGATATTGGTGGGTGATGATGTGTCTTTTTGTGGTGTATATTATAGGTGTGAGGCATGGAGATGCAAGTTTGAGTGGAACGAGGATGGTCTATGACAGTGTCAGTGGGTGACAAAGTCTAATGTAGATATATTAATGTGAATGTTTGTGAGAGGTGATATTGGTAGGAATATTGGAAACTAGAGAGATGGTAGATAAATATATTGCATTTGGAGATCACATGTAAAGGATAGTGTAATTTTAAAAGCATTTGAGCCTCTAAGCCCATGAACTGGTGGTCTACGGGTTAGGGGATTTAGGTCTTGTGTTCATGGATACTAATCTCATTGGTGATCTAGGTCCTTGGGACCAAGACTAAAATAATGGGATTTATACCACATAGACATTGGGATAAATAAAATATATTAAAAAGACTAACATGTTCTTTCAAATCCTAGTGGACAGGGTTGAGGATTGATTTACTTGGGATCTTAGGTTTCTGAGTTGGTTTTAGTCTTGTAATCCCTCAAAATAGTAGTTAATAAATTTTAATAAGTTTTAAAAGGAGTAATCTAATGTGTATTGAATTTTACATAATCAATTTAATATTTATACAATCTAGAATACCATTTCTAGGTTTCAAATTCATACCCACATGCCTCACTAATATTTCCACACCTAACTCACCTAACTTTAAGGGAATTCAATTCTTACTCCATAACTAACAATATTTTCAAAAGATTTTTCCCTCTTTTTTCACCTATTAAATGATCTATAGTCTACCATTTTCAATCCTCCCAACTAGTTAAAAATTCCCATGAAAAGTTTCCTGAAATAATTATTCAATTTCCCCTCTACACAATTGGTATCCCCTATCTTTAATAAAGTTCTTCAATTAATTTATTTACAGAAGATAATTCAATAGAAGATCTAACTTTCCCACATAAGTATTACTTACCCTTTTATATAATGTCATTATCCTTCTTATCCACCGTACTCCAAACCACTCTAACAATATATGTAAAATGATATAAAGAAGTAATATATTTAAAAGTTATTATATTGATGTATAACCATTATCTATTCCCTTTCTATTTAACAGAAAAAATGAAAACATTTCTCATGTGTGAGTGTGGACTACCACCTCCATGAATGAAAATTTTCATTTTTCGTCACCACCTTTAAAAGATAGTTCAAAAAATAGCATTAGTGAGTGGATATGTTACTTATTCCATGATTTTTAATTTGTAAATATAAGATTTTCATTCTATAATTAATATTTGGAATAAGTGATCATTGTAACTATAACTACTTACAAATTAATATACTAATAAGAAAAGATATATAGTTTTTAGTGAAGAAAAGATTTTCATTTAACTTATTATTATATCTCTTACAAATTATAATTATTTACCATAAAAACATATAAATAATTAAATCACACTTTTGTGATAATGATATCATAACATAGTATACTATTCTATAGCCACACCCATAGATAGATTGTGGCATACTCTTGTCGGGTTTATTTAACCACCTACACGAAAAATGCTATAAAATTACATATAAGCATGGAATTTGAAACTTTATATTGGATATTAATGAATAAATAATGTTGTTTTCATTCTAGTTTGGTAAATAATTTAAATCATTAATTAAGTTACCACCATTTATATGTTAAAAATCACCAAAACAAGCTCATCACTAATTTAGTATACAAGAACCATAATTGAAACTCTAATATAATGAAATTATGAATTTATAAATAAAATAAAATATAAATTATATTAACTTTTAAGATCTTGGAATGGGGAAATTTGGGATACGAATGAAGAATAACAGTACTTCTATGAAACTAGTCTAAAACAATCAAGATTATTCACACATAATAATGAAATAGTTAATAACTAACTAATATATATACAGAGAATAACTATAAATAATGTTTATAAAATTTTATAGATTTGAATAATGTTATTAAATCATGGATTAATATTGTTATTTTTATTAAATAGGTGGTTATAGTTTGATCAACTAAGAGAGAACAATCATGAAGGGAAAATTATCTTGATCTTTACCCATTGATACATATTTATTATTATATGTGGTGATTTATTTAGAATGATGTATCTAATAACCATTAATATTTTTTTAATTATTATTCTTTTATATTTCATTATATTTAATTTTCTATTCAAATTTCATTCTTCAATGGGGTTTTGAAAAAAACAATTTCAAAAAATATAAATGTTTCTGGTCTCAAATATAGTTTATTGAGAAACATTTCTTTCTATTCTCCGTGAAATCTTTGATATAACGAACCAACCCACCAGTTTCCTCCTAGATGGTGGTATGTTGAATGTGACACCCCAATACTACCTCTAATAGGACTAGGGCTAGAGGCTAGCTTTGAGTAGGCATATAACAAAGATGGGAAGCCTTATCCTATTGTACCTACACACACATATAATCACTAGTATAATGTAGAAAGATAAAAAAATACACTATAAATGCATGAATAAAATAAAATCCCATATCATAGTATGTTTAAAGAGTATGGAATGATATATAAGGCTGAATACAATGCTGCCAAAACTGTAAAGGATTCCGACCTATTAGCAAAAAGGAAACTGCTACTGCACTGTGACTCTAGAATCCATTTGTGGCCAACCTAGGACAAGTAATCTCCACTTTATTTTGGTACACATATGAATCCATTTAAAATTCCTTCCATCTATATATGACATGGAATATGTAGGAAGATCCCATATGGGGGTAAGTATAAATATACTCAGTTGGAGACATTGAAATCACTAAAAACATTGCATAAATGTGGGTGTCAGCTCTAAATCAAAATGAAAGGGGGATAAAAAAAATATAAAACTAGATATGATCATATGAAGAATCCAAGTCTCTTGGTGGGGTATTTTCTCACTATCATATTATGGATTCCACTTTAGGTTCCAATGTAATGATCTTTGAAGAAATTCACTCATCATGTCTCTAAAAAATAGATTAAATTTACATGATAAAGATACATTGGTAGAGGATCACACCTAGGGACTATGAGGGATACCTAAACCTACCCAAAATAACACATTAAAAAGGGAACCACACACCCTAGATGACAGTGAAGGGATACTTGACCAAACCTACAGAAGAATGAAACTGAGGATCAAAACTCAATCCATGTGAAGGGATACCTAACTCTAACCCGAACTAGCAATCATAGGGGATCACTCATTCCCTACTCCAGATGGAATTCCTCAATGTACCCTCATAGGAATGTAATTAATGGAATACTCCCAAACTATGTTAGTTCAAGGGAACACATCCACATTAATAGCTGAGATAACCTAGGATTCATAGGACATGAATACAAAGTACATGTAGATATGATGTTTTTCTAAGCTTAAAAATAAATTTTTTACAAGAAGGGGTCCACATGATGTGTGTTTTCGTAAACTGGACACCAAGAAGGTTATAATTCTCTGAAAACAGTCCTATACTTCTACCATGATTCTCTCCCAAAAATCCAAAAAAGTTTGTGGGCTATTTCAAATTCATTGTGAATGAATATGTAGGAAGAAACACCCGCATTATGTGTCTTGAAATAACCATTTTTTTACCCACACCAACATCATATTTAAGTGATCACCGTCAAATCTTTTTCATATCTTCAATATCCTCACCAAAACTCAATAAAAAACACATAAATTTAGAGTTAATAACACCATGAAACGAGTTATTGGATATAGTTTAATCAATATCCAATAGAACATCAATGCTGAAAAATGAATAGTGGAATAAAGGATTGGAACAAAAATGAGATTATCAATTAATGTCTATGTTTATTTATCCATTTTCAATAGATCCCAAATAACAGAGAGAGAGAAAAACTATCCAAAATAAATATAAAATCCATAATTATAGGAAAAATTAATATTTAATTAAATAAGAATAAATTGATGATAAAAAAATTTATAACTTAATAAATTAATTCATGTTCATCATAGAAATAAAGAATAAGGAATAAACCAACAAGACAAATCCATACCTGACATTGGATTGGTCATTGGAGGATAAAACATACACAAGTAATTAAAATCAATAAATTTTTGTTATCATTTCATGCTCCAAAATATCCTCAATTCAATATATATTTGATTAAAAATAATAATCCTTCAACTCCCTTATATTTATCTTCCAGCTTGGTTTGATGAAACTTCCTCAATTGAAACAAGAAGAGAGAATCTGATTCTCAAATAGTTTTATCCATAACATCTTAAAAATGCTACTATTTGAAAAATTTATAATAGGAATAGGAAATATCAATTTATATGGGAAGGGAAAACATAAAAATTCATTAAAATACCCAATAATAAATGCATCGTGTGTTTTTATTTGGATCAAAAACTCCCCTGAAGACTAGTGGAAGGAATATCCTATTAAGAACTTCAAATAGACCAACACAACAACCTACCCCATAGAATATAACATGACTATAGTGATGTTTAACACACCGGGCTAGGAAACCTGACACCATAAGACACCACACATATGGGCTAAAATAATTGGTTTTTTCCCTCACTAAGCCTCTACTATTCTCGTGGTGATGTCATTTTGGACATGTTCATTAACAGATTATCCATTGGTCCATTACTATGGTTATACCATATTTCCTTTCCCATGAACTATAGGGGGATCACTAAGGACCAAAACATTATGTACCAAGGACTGGTTTTGGCCACTTTGAACAAAAATTTCCTAAAAAACCACTTAATCTACCAAAAAAATGTATAGGTCATGAAAAACTATATATAATTGATTTCTTACTATTGAAATATTATTAAAAATATTCAAAATTATTAAATAGTTAGAATGGATTCATTATATTCTCCCTACCTTAGGTATTTTAATTCTAAAAGGAAATAACCTCCTCAAACAGGTGCGGGAACTGAGCTCTCATCTTTTTCTCTTTCTCCGATGAGCTCTCTTGTAGGATCCTATTATATCAAAGAATGGACACTAAGGGAATATCTCTTCTACAAATTATTTTCTCCTATTAATCTTTGATTGACATTAGGTACTCCATGTTTGTAGATCAATCCTCAATATATGGATTTCCCATATTAATATTGTGAGATGGTTCATGAATGTATATCCTCGGCTACGATATGTGGAAGACATCATGAAACCGGTCTATCTATGGTAGTATGTATATTTTTATTCCACCGTTAAAAATATAATTTATATTTGTAAGGGTATAAAACCTCGGATACATAGTGTTTTCATTGTAAAATCTCCATAGTCCTCACTATGGTGAGACCTTTAAGAACACATGTTCTCTCTCTCTAAACTCCAAAAGACTCTATTGTCAGTCTGTATAGGAATTATAATGGCTTTAATCAGTCTTCATCCACTCATGGACGATCTTCTAATGTTATTAATATTTTCATAACTTTTTATATAGTCCCTTTACAGATTTTTTATGAAATGTGCATAATTTGTGTAAAATATTAAGGGTTAAGTATTAAATATAATTTTAGATCACTATTTGAGTTCATCCAGATTCAAGTCAGTTTACTATTTTAATAATAAATCTCACCCTACATATCGAAATTTCATGATTATTGTTTTTTAGGTTTCATTATGCATCTTACAACATTAATTTATACCAGACCTTTGTGAAAATCGTTCATTTAGAGGGTCATATGGTCCACACAGGAAGACCAAAAGAATCTGTGAAGAAACTGAACTATCCATGATGATTGAGTTACAGAGATAAATACCAGAGCCCAAATTTTATGAAACTCCACCGTATACTCCTGATTTACAAAGGCATATTGGATAAAAATTGGATGGTCAAACTATAAAAACAAGGGCACAACTAATGATTTCAAGTCCAACCCACCATTCTGTCAGGGAATTAAAATCGAGACACTATTCATGACATTTCTCATGATCTAGTAATCAAATAAAGTTGTTATTTTGCAGTGTGAAACCTATGATATGTGAAACAAACATGTTAGAAGAAATTATTCTTATTTTAAGGAATCTTCCAATTCATAAACCCATTCAGATATTGTCCTTCTAAAAGGCATGGATTGAAATGGACATATTAATGTTGTTTACAAATACTTCCATAACATTGGCTCCATAAGTCAAAATGCATCAAAATTTTGAGAGTATTCAGCCAAAATTATTATATAAAACATTAATGTAGAAGAAATTTTGATATTCGGTTGTCTAAAATATCGAATTGGAGATGCAATTGGAGGGGTTATTTTAGAATGAAAACAACCCACAACATTAGGCTATAAATAGATCCAACTTCTCTTCTTTCAAAAGGATGGAGATTCAGAATAGAAGAGGATCAATTTTCATGACCAAGGATCTTCCAAAATCTTGTAAGGACATTCCAAACTCATGTTATAACTTTAGAGACCCTTCCTCCTCTCTTTTATTTCATTTACTTTTGTGTTTTTCTTCATTTGTAATCTTATAAGTGATTTTTTTATAATTATATTTTAATGAATTTTTCTTATTCGAATTCTATTTAAATCATCTACCCTTTGTTATTAAATTTTAATTCTCTTAAAATATTTTAAATCAAGTAGAAACCCCTTCCCTTAATTTTCTTCCTCATGCAATCGAAATTATATTTTTAATTCTCATCATTGTTTGAGTGTGTTTTTGATTTAGAATTCTTCTATTTTATCATTTTTTTATTATATTTTTAACCCGTAACCATAAAAATTATAACCATATAATTTACCACCCAAATGGATGAGTAGATATCGCATTGGGGTGATTCATATTTTTACGATATTTAGTGATTGAGAGCCTTATCTAAATAAATATTCTTTAAATTAATATTGTGTATTATGAACTTAATATGTCGTGGATTAATTAAATGTTTTGTTTAGCATGCGGATTCCATGGATTATTTGAACCACAAATACACTACCATAAACATTGAGGGATAATGATTAGAACCCTATGTTATGTTACAACTTAGATTAAAGCATTAACACGTTGTAATTCCGATCAAAGTCATCTGGTAAAATGGGTATTAATTTAATGAAATATAATAAAAAGCTCAAGGATATCATAATTTTAAGTCCCTGTTAATGAAATCAACTAAATATTTATAAATATGTTAAATAAAACATCATCCATTAATCAATTTTATTCAATCTATTCAAATAAACTCCCCCCAAAGCAAAATACAATCAACTAAAAACAATCTTTTATTAAAAAGTATCATCACCGAGGATTCAAACTGAGGGTCATTATACATGTTAGTAGAGAACCAAGTACATGAATGGTCTATAGGTGACAATAGGCCATGATTTCAAATGGATTCATTGCCGAGGATGGTGCAATTAATTAGTTGTTAGTTTTTTTAATTTTAAAAAACAAAAAAATATTGAAAAAATTGAAATAAAACACAATGAAAAACCCGTCTTCCCCTTTCTTCAAAAATATCTATGAATGCCCTGTAGTCTTCCAAACAATCCCTCAGATTTTTTTGACCATGAAATTTAGAGAACACTTCATTAACTTAGGAGGAACATTTGGGATAATCAAATAATTCAAGAACCAGTCGTCTTCCAACCAGTTGAATTAGAAATTTCCAATCATAGGGAACAAACACTTTAAGAACCCTATACCATGATATGAATTACCAAAACCTTAGTATTAAACATCTGATCATAGAGTCTGACTTCAAACTCAAATGGGGTTTGATTTATCTTCTCTCTCATTTCTATGGGCTAACTGGTGAGGATCTACATCTCCACCTTAATGAACTCCATGTGGTGTGCTCTACCATGAAGCCTCAAGGAGATTCTTAAGAAAAAATCAAACATTGAGCATTCCCTTTTTCCATAGTTGACTCCTCAAAGTCATGGCCTCACTACCTCCTTCCGGATTCCATAACCACATGGAATGACATGAAGTGAATTTTCCTAGAGAAATCATTTTCTGCTTCTCATACTGCTACCATCTGAAATAAAATAAGTTGTATCTGTCCATTCCCTAATGAATCACTCCATGAGTATTGGGAGAGGTTCAAAAAGCCTGTGGAAACCATCCCACACCACCAAATCACTGACTAACTCTTGATCCAGTACTTCTAAGAGGGGTTATTGACTATGGAGAGAACTCTCATTGACAACGTAAGAGGTGGTTCTCTTGTTGATAAAACTCCCACAACTACAAGAGATCTCATAAGCAACATGGCTGAAAACACACAACAATTACAAACTCGAGAACATGATAATGTTAAAAAATCCCAATAGATTCAATTGATAGATCCGAACAAGATGACAAAGTGGATGAGTGAACTTATAGGTCTTGTGTGACAATTAATTATTTCTTCCAGGGCCCCAACCTCATCTTCTCCACAATCTCAATTCCTGAGACCTATCAAGAATTGTGGAATCTGTAACTCCCCATATCATCTAACTAACACATGTCCATAACTTCAAGAGGATCCATCTAATTAATCCAGACTAAGGGAGGTCAATGCATAATATGCTCAGAAGAACACCAACCCTAAAAAATCAGGTCAGTTTGTTAGAAACTTCAACCAACCCCACTCTAAGCCCTTATTTTATACCTATAACCTTAAATGAGATATGGGAATCCCATTTATCATAACCCTCTATTCCCTCATCAAAACCCAAACCAATTACAATATGGTAAAGGTGGTGGTAACTTCTTTCAACATTTTACTTTTGTTCCTCAACCTCAAAGGAAAAGTCCTCCTCCTAGATTCCACTATCCTAACGAGCCTTCTGAATTCTTAAACTAATACAACTGCTTTGCCAAGAACCAAAATAAAGGAAATCCCAATCTAGGATAAGACTGTTCTTCCAAGAAACCATGGGAATGTGCAGTGTAAGATCTTTCCTCCTTCACCCTTTCCAACCTCAAAAACATTGAATCCCAAATGGGTCAACATGCACCCCACCTGAGACAACAATAATAATCAAATTATTCCAAAATCCCACCTCAACCATTACCCAACCCCTAGGGTAATGTAAGTGAAATTTCACTTAGATAAGGAAATAAAATTTCTTTGCCTCATGATGAGTCCTCCAACTCCCCTTTAAATGTTGACCTTGAAAATGAAATTAAAAAGAAACTTGAAAAGGAATATGAATACATTCCCTCACCTCCTTCCATTCAACTTAGGAACCCGATTCCTTTTCCTCAAGCCATTTCTAAGCCAAATAAGTCCTTTGAACCCGATCGTGAAATGCTCGACATGTTTAGATGTGTTGAAGTCATAATTCACCTCTTAGATTCCATTAAACAAATCCATATGTAATAAAAGTTTCTTAAGTAATTGTACACCCATAAGAGGCAACTTAGGACCTTCAAAAATGTTTCCACCTAGTAGTTTATTCTCATCAAGTTCAAAGATCCAAATACATTTACAGTTCCATGCGAATTTGGAAGTTCCAACTTGGATGATGCACTCATAGACCTAGGATCCTTAATTAATGTCATTCCCAAATCCATCTTAACCAACCTTGTTCTTGGTCCATTACATCCAATTGGTGTTATCATTCAATTGTCCAATATTGGCCCGGCATGTCCTGAGGGTATAATAGAGGATTTACTTGTTTGTGTGAATGAACTTATCTTCCCAATAGATTTATATCTCCTTGAAAAGGAAGGTGAGAAAAACTCTTCTTGATCTACCCTAATTCTAGGAATACAATTACTAATGAAAGCGAGAACCAAAATTGATGTCCATTAAAAAATCTTATCCATGGAATTTGGTGACAAACTAGTCAATTTAAATATTTTCCAAGCCATGCGATACCCATCTAAGGATCACTCTGCATTCTCAATCTATGATTCTGAGGAAACTTATGAATGTCAATTGAACCCCAATCCATCATGTTCTTAATGTTATATTGATAAAGGATCTTGTGAAATATGCACCATGATTAACAATGTTTTAAATGATGAAGATGATGTGGACCTTTCATTCATAGACTCTAACAATCTAGAAGATCTTGAAAACTCTATTGAATCCAACATAAACTTTGATCTATACAGATCCTACATGGACAGTTTTATGGAAAATGAATCAGAAGTAACTGAATTCCCTTCCTCCATTCATGACTTGTATAACCCAAAAATGAGAGATGGTACTGATCTAAAACCTCTTCTTGGACACATGAAATATGTATTTTTTTCTATGATCACTCTTATCCTATGATTATATCCACTTCACTTACCGAAAATGAGAAGTTCAAAATTGTTCAAGTGTTAGAGGAAAACAAAAAGGCCTTTGGTTGGACCCTAAATGACATACCAAGAATCAACCCTGCTCTTTGCATGCATCACATCCATATTGAGGAATCATCCCAACCAATTAGACAACCACAAAGAAGACTGGATCCACTCATACAAGAGGTAGTTAGGGAAGATATCACAAAGCTTCTTCAAGATGTTATTATCTACCCAATTTTTGACAGTGAATGGGTTAGTCAAATTCTAGTTATACCTAAGAAGGGAAGGATAACTATTGTCACAAATGAACATGGGGAGGTTTTCACAACTTGAGTGAAGAACAAATGGTGCGTGTGCATTGATTACCGAATCCTGAATGTTAAAACATGAAAAATCACTACCCTCTTCTATTCCTTGATCAAATGCTAGAACGATTAGCTGGAAAGTCACACTATTGCTTTCTTGATGGATACACTAGCTACATCCAAATCCTAGTCACACCTCAGGATCAAGAAAAGACTAAGTTCACATGACCTTTTGGAACATATGCATATAGGAGAATTACTTTTGGACTTAGAAATTCTCCTATAATATTCCATAGGTGTATGATGAGTATATATTATGAATTCATTGAACACTACATGGAAGTATTCATGGATGACTTTTCCATTTATGGCGAGTCATTGAAATCTTGATTGAATTAACTATCTCTAGTCCTTCAAAAGTGTGTCATGTTTAACCTTGTGTTAAGATTTGAAAAATTTCACGTCTTGGTTTCCAACAAGATTATCCTAGGGAAAATTATTTCAAAAGAGGTTATTGAAGTCGATCCTACCTAAATTAAAGTGATCCAATCACTTCCTAAACCCACTTCTGTTCATGACATATGTTCATTCATCGATCATGCCGGTTTCTATCAGTCTATCAACCATAACATCAGTAGGAATTTCCTCCCACTCACTCGATTGCACCAAAATGCTATCACTTTCCATTTTGATGAGGTTTACCAGAGAGCCTTAGTTGAACTCAAAATTTCCCATACATCTGCCCCGAAAATCCAACCCCCAGACTGGTCATTACCCTTTGAGTTGATGTGTGATTCTTCTAATAGAGCCATTTGGGATGTTCTAGGATAAAGAAAAGAAAAAATTTATCATGTCATATATTATGCTACAAAACATTGGATGAAACTCAATCCCACTACACAGTTGCTGAAAAGGAACTTTTAGTAGTTATTTTTTCCATAGATAAATTATGGCCCTATCTCTTAGGTACCAAAATCATCATCTTCATAGATCATTATTCTATAAATTTCTTAATCAAGAAAAGAGATTCCAAACATGGTTTATAAGATAGATCCAAATGATCTAAGAGTTTGAACTTGAAATCAAAGATAGACCAGGAAAAGAAAACCTCGTGGCTGATTAATTAAGTAGAATTTCTAATTATTCTCATTCTAAAATAATTGATCCATAATTTCCATATGAGCACCTTTTATCTCTCACTCTAGAAATACCATGGTATTAAACAATTGTAACTTACAAGCTTTCTAGTGTTTTTCCTAAAATTATTTCAAAAGAACAAAAAATGAAGCTAAAAAGTGATTCAAAATTCTATTTTTGGGATGATAATAAACTTTGGAACACTATGGAAGACATGGTAACTAGGAGATGTGTTGATGAAGATGAAAATTAATCCATCATATAATTCTATCACTAACTTCACAAAGGTAGACACTTTAGACCACAATGGACCTCTTGAAAGGTATTAGACTCTAGATTCTTCTGGAATTGACTCTTCAAGGACTCATATGATTTTTTTCAATCATGTTCACTTGAAAAAAGTTTGGCACAATTTTAAAGAGGAATTAAATTCTTCAAAATCCTTTAATTTTTTTGAGATCTTTCATGTTTGGGGAATTGATTTCATGGGACGATTCCCCCCTTCCAATAGATTATCATACATTATTCTTGAAATTGATAATATTTCTAGGTGGTTTGAGGCCAGACCCACTTGAAATGATGATTCACATACTATTATTTATTTCATAAAGAAACACATCTTCCACCTATTTGGCACACTACCTGCCTTGATAAGTGACATAGGAACCAAATTTTGGTAATAGAAGCATGGAATATCATTCAAAAAACATTGTGGTTATACCTAAAACATCAAATACATATCACCCCCAAAACAATGGAATGGATGAACTTTCTAACTGAGAAGTGAAAAGAGTTCTTGATAGAATTGTAAGACACACTGGAAAAGGCTATCTTGCAAGACTTGGTGAAGCACTTTGGGATTATCAAACTAACTATAAAACATCCATTGTGATGTCTCATTTTAAGATATTTTTTTGTAATGCATTTCATTTTCCAGTTGAAACCCAACATAAGTCATTTTGGTTTGTGAAAACTTGAAATTCTGATTTGGAAAAATATGGTGAAGGAAGATTGTTACAATTAGCTGAACTGGAGGAGATTCGACTCGATTCTAATGAGAATTCCAATATGTACAAAGAAAAGGCTATGGTGATCCATGACAGACACATCCTATTAAAGGTATTTCATGAAGGTGAAAAGGAAATTAACTTCAATTCATAATTTTGAATTCATCCACGTAATCTTAATTCCCATTGGGAAGGTCCTTTTTTTATTACTAATGTTTTCCCATTTGGTGTAGTGAAATTCCAAGAACCATCTTCAAAAAAGACATTCACCGTTAATGGGAATCGGTTAGGCGTTACCATGAGAGGGAAGACTATCCTGAAACAACTTCCACTTCCATCATATCCACAACTTCTACAGTAAATCCAATAGTGGATTGAGATGGAAACCCGCAAAATCTAAACCAGGGGCACTGCTTTTCCTTTAACTCCCTCTTTCTCTATTCTTCCGCCTCTCTATCTCTCTCTATTATTCTTCTTCTTCCTCTATGTTTCATTTTTTACAACTTCCTTCATCATACCCTTTCTTTTTCTCTTTATCTCATTATATTTTGTGTGGGTGTATATTTTTAAAAATACTAAAAAAATACAAAAATAAATAAATAAATGAAAAAAATAAAAAATATTCTTACTTACTCACCATCCAGTTTGGAAATTTTTTCGAACCATTTTGGGGAGTCAAAAGACGTTTTTTCATCTTATTTTTTATTTTCATCATGAATTTAGATAAATAATCTTATGTCAATACCAATAAATTTTGAATGATCATTTTTAAATTTGTAAAATGATTCTTCCCCAACTGTGAGGAACAAAATTAGCTTTCATACCATGGACACCTATGGCCATCTTCTCAAAATGTGTGTTTTCTCCCCCGATTTTGGTTTTGGAGTTTTTAGAACATTGAGATGAATTTACTACTTTTGTGTGCATAAATATGATAAAGGCATTTTTTGAACCTCATGAGAATCATAATTGCCAAATATCCTCCCTTTAACCTTTTACTAATCCTCCTTTTGAAATCCCCATTCAAGCCTATGAAAACCTTTTCTTTTATAGACACATTACAAACCCAATACCTTTTCCCACCCAAAATCTACATGGATTTACATTGCATTATATATTGAAATTTCAGTGTGGGGGGGGGGGGAGGGATTTCATTTTGGGTACCATTTCCTTTGTTTTAAATGTGTTGTCATATACTTGAGGTCAATAATCCATTATAGTGTGGGGTATAGGTTATCATTCATTGAGGTTTGGGAATGTGTATATGTTTATCACATCTTGTACAAATGATATTGGAAAGTGTTAAAAAATTGATTTTTTTGAAAAAAAAAGAAAAAAATGAAAATCACGGGTTGTGTCTTGAGAGGGTAAAACATAACTCATCTTAAACCTTTGATATTTTTATAACTATTTCAATTAGTGTCGTGATGAGATCAATATTGGGTTGGGAGATTATTGTGAGATTTTTTTAAAGTTCTACTTTTGAAAAAAATTCAAAAACAAAAGAGAAAAAAAGAACACTTTCCATATATATTCTTGTGTCATTAGGAGATGTTTTGTGTTTTTAAAATATTACATAATCTCATTACCTTGAAATTTTCATCCAATTTTTCGTCTTTATTAACACAATTGTTCCCTTGTAAATATGTGTTTCCATTTCCTTCCATGTTTTATTTCAAAAATATTGTGCATTGATTTTTCCAAGTTGGTGTTTTATCATATTTCTACTCTTTTTAATGATGAATTCAAACCATCCCATAGCCACATAAACCCCCCTTCAATAGACCCCTTGATTCTTGTTCACTTTAGGATAGGTAATGTAAGCTAAGAGCTCTTTCAAACTCAATGATTTTCACTTTGGGTTGGTGAATGAGTGAACCTCCGGAAATAAATTTTTATTATCTTGAGAGAAGTATGTTTTGAGTGCCCACATTTTCCATTTCTATATTTGAGAATGAAAAACAATTGTTTTTGAAATATTATTTCTGTAAAAATATATGGTGGAATTTAATATGGATGAGTGAAATGGTCAATACCTCCCCTGATTAGGGAAAATAAAATTAAAATATTTGTTAGTGAGTGAAAATGATTTTGTCATGGTTTTATATTTGTTGTACATGAGGACATGGAAAAGACTAAGTGTCTAGGAGTTGATGTTATTAATATTTTCAAAACTTTTATATAATATATTTACTTATTTTACATGAAATTTAATAATTTTTGTGAAATATTAGTGTTTAAATATTAAATATAATTATTAGCACCTTTTGAATTCATCCAAATTCAAGTCAGTTTACTATTTTAATAATAAATATCGTCATAATTATCTAAATTTCATGATTATTGTTTTCTAGGGTTCCTTATTCAAATTAAAAAATTTAATTAGAAGGGAAATTTATCCAAATATTTGATTTTTAGGGTCATATAATCCACACAAGAAGACCCAAAGAATCTACGAAGAAATTGGACCATCCATGATGATTGAGTTACTGGGCTAAATCCAGAGGCCCAAACTTTATAAAATTACTTCTTAGATTCATGATTATCCATAGTAATAATGGATATTAATTGGAAGGTATGACTACAAAAAAGGTTCCCAACTGATTCTTTGAAGTCCATCCCACTATTCTGTTCGGGAATTAAAATCTGGACACTATTCCAAACATTGTTCATGATCTAGTCATCAAATCAAGCTGGTGTTTTTCAGGTGATCCAAACATGTTAAAGTAAATTATTTTTATTTTATGGAATCTTCATATTGATAAACCCATTCAAATTTTGGCCTACTAATTGTTTTGGATGGAAATTGAAATATTAACATTGTTTACACAAACTGCCATAAATTTGGCTCCATAAGTCCAAATGCCTCCATATTTTGAGAGTAGTCAGCCAATATTATGATCTAAAACTTTAAATAAGATGGTATCTCGATATTCCGATGTTTGAAATACCACATTGTCAATGGAAATGGAGGGGTATTTTTGGAATGGAAACAACACACAATATTGGGAAATAAATACATCCCCCTCCTCTCTTTGTAAGAGGTTGGAAATTCATAAAAGAAGAAGATCAATTGGAATGACCAGGGCTTTTTCAAAATCCTATAAGTACATGAAAAACTCAATTTATCACTTATATACTCTTACTCTTCTCTTTGATTTCATTTACTTTTGTGTCTTTCTTCATTTGTAATCTTGTAAGTGCTGTTTTTGTAATTATCTTTTAATGAAAGTTTCTTCTTCATATTCTCTTTAAATAATCCACCTTAGGTTATTAAATATTAATTCTATTAAAAAAATTTAAATCAAGATGAAACCCATTACCTTATTTTTCTTCCTCATTTAATCAAAATTCCGTTTTTAATTGTCATCATTGTTTGTGTGTGTGTGTTAGAAGCACAATTATTTTCTTTTCTCGTTCTTTTTATTCTATTTTAACCCATCACCATAAAAATTATAACCATATTATTAACCAAAAAAATGGCTTAGTAAATCTCACATTGGGGTGATTCATAATTTGGGGATATTAATTTATTGATAGCCTTCCCTAAATAAATATTCTTTAAATTAATATTCTGTATGTTGAACTTAATATTCCATGGATTAATGAAATGTTTTGTTTAGAATGTAGATTCCATGGATTATTGGTGCCACAAATACACTACCATAAACAAGTAACGGTAATGATTAGAACCCTATTTTATTTTATGTCTTGGATTAAAATTTAACACTTGGGAATTCTGATCAAAGTCATCTTCTGAAGTGGGTATTAGTATAATAAAATGTAAAGAAAAGAAAAAATTATATCGTAAGATTAAATCCCTAAAAATGAACTCACCCAAATAATTCTCAATTTGTTAAGTGAAACATCATCCATTAATTAATTTCATTTAATCTCCCTAAACAACCCCCTAATCAAAATACATTCAACTAAAAACAATCAACTATTAAAAAGAATCATCACTGAGGATTCGAACCGAGTGCTGCTATACACATTATCAGCACACCAGAAACTTGAATGGTCAATAGGTGATAATCAGTAGCTCTTTTATCTTCACCTTCCCTATCATTACATTCCCCAAATATATGTGCATAAATATTGTCTCCCTTGGATCCATTTAGCATAATGGTAGTCTATAGGATGTCTCATTAAAGTCATTTAATAGTTCCATAACAATGGTAGAATGATAGATATTATTGTAGCCAAAATCTCTCATGAAAGACAATAGTATTTCCTCTAAGAACGAAATTTCATGCTCTATCTAAAAAAATATTTGGGAGTGGAATATTGTTCTGAACATAAATTGAGTCCATAAATAAATTTTTAATCCTTTCCACAATCATGTTGTGAAGTGAGATAAGGAATCCCAAAATCTCTACTGAACATTTCTCAAGGATGTATAGGAAGTAGTCCAACTTGGTTATTCGATCTATGATCACCCAGAAAACATCCTGAGCTCTATCGTATCATGAAATTCTCATAAAAAACGTGGAGATACTATCCCACTTCCCCTATAGCATCTAAATAGGTTGGGAGAAACCTCATGATACATGATTCATAGCCTTCACCTGATGATAGGTGAGTCATTGAGAGGTAAACATAGTAACACTCCTCTTTATCCCTAATAATGAGAAATAACGCTGATGGTCTTAAAAGATTTTCTCCCCTCATAGTTCTATTACTGAGGAGGATATATGAAACCACTTATGTAATTATTTATATATAAGGACTGGTAGCATCATCCTTCCTCAAAAAATAATTCCATCCTTCCCACCATTAAATAATCCATCAAAGGAGTGTCTGGTGAATATCTGGTCATGCAAGACCTTGCGATTGACAAAACCAAAACTATGATTTTATGGAAAATTGAATATTTGGTGGTGTTATAACTATTTATCAAAGGTAATATTATCCACCCAAATTCACAAGGATGAACTACAAAGTGGGAAAATAATATATTTCCTCACTTAGTAAAATTAATTGGGATTTCTTACTGAGAGTATATTCCACCATGTTCCTATTCAGAGAAGTATAGAATATCTAAAAATAACAGTTCTATATGGACTCCATCAATAAACCTTTCCTTAGGTTAAGTTATTTATATGAGAAGATATACCCAATACTCTTACAGTTATAATATATGATTAATTACACTATAAAAATATAGTGATACCTATAATCTAAAGAAAACACCACTGCTTGCAGCTTTATATCTTGGGTTTTGTAATTTTTATCATGTGGTCTAAGATGGAAGTACCTCTAATCAATAAATACCTTCATCTAAGTTAGAAAAAATTCTATACTATATCTAGAGTCATCATAGAACACCAAATACTTTACTCCCTCATATAGAAGTTTCTAGTCAGGGGTGCTCATCAAACTATTTCATAGATCCTGAAATGACTACTGACACTCCTTCGACCACATAAAAGGATTCCCCTTCTGAGTCAAGGATGTTATAGGTTCCAAAGTCCATGAAAAATCATACATTAATATATAGTAATATAAATCCAACCTAAATAAGATTTGTTCCTCAGTCAAGCACTTGGGTGGATCCCAAGCTATCACTACCTGCATTTTTGTTAGGTCCACTACCACTCCCTCCTCTAAGATGATATATCATAGGAAGATGAACTATCAAATATATAACTAAAATTTTGGGAGATTCCTATAAAGAGATTTCTATTGAATTATATCCTACAACATCCACAAATTTCTCATGTTGTCATCCTTTGATTCTATGTACACGAGTATTTGATTTATGAATACCATCAGGAACCAATCTGATAAGGTCTAGAAGGCCTAATTCATGAGTCCCATTAACACTACTAGAGAGTTCATCATACTAAGGGAATTAACAAATACTAATAATGAATATATCAACACTATATTTAGTTATTATTCATATCCACTTCTCGAACATGGGGTTGGTCATAACCCATCACGAGGTCAATCTTAGTGAACAACACCAGGGATTCCCAAGGGGAAACACCATGTATAAAAAATCCCATCCTCTGTAGATCCTCCAACAACATCTTTTACTCTCATTTCTCTATAGGGGACATCTGATACACTGGTGCAGATATCATGGGAATCATTCAGTGATATTATTTAGAGATTTCAATCTCTCGATGAGGAGGTAAGACCAACACATCCTTAGGAAAGGCATTATTATAACCATACACCACCATAGGGAACTAAAATCTCACATCATCCATAACTCCAAGGGTCATAAAATATAATTTATGGGAAATTTGATGTATTTTGCTTCATAAAATCACATCATACTACAAATAAGATTATTTCTCACAAATTTAGTAAATTATAGTCCCATCTACCCAGATTCCCCACATCATCAACTTGAAATAGTTGATATATGCATGGATTGTAGTAAGACAATGCATACCTAGAATGGAATCATATGGTCTAATTTTGGATATAAAGAGATCATATACTATGATATGTCCTTGAAGAGTTAGGTGAACCTATTAGAAGAAGTGTTGGATTTCTAAATCTCTCAATGTTACAGCCTCTAAGAATAGTGGTCGTGCCAAAGGTTCCACAATAATTTATAATAATCAAACTAGGGACATGACAAGGAAAGAGTGTCATGATGTAGTGTCTATCAATGATAAATTTAAACTAGAGTAGACACATATTGTTCCTCATATAATACTTGCAACCTTTGAGTCATAATTCTCTACTACCTATAGCTATCCACGTACCTTACTACTAGATTTTTGATCCTAGATCAGACCAAATAATGGTATTAATAGTGGAAATAGATCAAAATGTCATCCATGAACCATAGTTTTCCTAGATAATCATTTACATTTTCCTCCATGTGAAACTACCTACTCGAGATTCTACTTCTACCTTAGCGGGCCATCGACTGACTCCATGTCAACTTCATGGAAGGCAGAGAAGTATTATGTGAGATTTCCTCATCCATAAAAATTGAAACAAAACCTCTACCTTGGATGAATAAAACCTTCCTAACAATCCTGAATGGATTAACGTCCATCTTGAGACTATATTTAAATAGTATCCTATGTATGGGTCCTTGAGTCTTCCATTGACAGCAAGCTACTATGATCTCAAATCTTGAGTGTTCAATTCTGTAACCAATGGTATATGTCTACTCATCTAAGAAGATCTCGATAACTAAATCATACTCTAGCACCCATATATAAGAAGGGATAAGAATAGACACTACTTCAACTCAGATATCATGATAAAGGACATACTCAACATTCCACACTCCAAAGTACCCATCATGAAGCATAACAATGGAATACTATAAGAGATCAGAAAACCTCAAAAAATACTCTATAATTTAAATATGACTTCATTAGAGGTCCATAATCTCTTTAATAGGCACTGCTTGAAAATTCAATAGATGAATATTCTCTCTAAAGAGGCACGAAAACTCTAACCAAGAGAGGTTCTCCTCATAATTTATCAAAATCACTAGGACACATAGTCACTAATATAAAACTCATGAACCATGATAAGTCTACATTCATCACTTTTCATTACTACCAGAACAATTGGATGCTCAATTTTTGGAGGATCTATCGATAATCTACCTAGAGGAACCACCTCTTGCATAGGTCCTTAAACTAAAGACTTATCTCAAATCAAATAGTCATCATGGTCCCACTATAGAATCCCAACTGGATATCATTGTGGAGACATCCTATAATATTCAAGACATACCATGTTCAGAATAGAATTACTTCGGTGATGACTATAGAAATACTTAGAAACCACAAACCATTCCAATACGATGCATGTTCAATTGTTTTCCCTACAACTAGTGCCTACACATACCAAGTCAATAATTAATTTTTAAGAGTCCTAGTGAATGGATATGCCATCCTCTTTCCCCTCACTGGTGAGTTATCATGACCAGGGTTTATGGGGGATACCAAAAAAACTTTTAATAACCTACTAGGATGGGGATCATGAAACCTAGATATCAATCGTGAGATATATGAACCATATAGGGGAGAGTAAGATAAAGGATCACACCCCAGGACATGTGGCAGGATACTAGAATCTATCCAGAACTATCCCATAGAGGGGATCACTCTTCCTCTACTTAGTATAAGATGGGTCACTGCACCCTCATTGGAAGAAAATTGAGTGAATTAACCCAAACTAATCTAGTTAGAGTTAACAAATCCATGTTTAATCTTGATCCAGTGTATGTGTCACATGATATTTAAAAAAAGGATATGGTTAGGTCATAATTTTCATAGCCTGAAAATACATTGATCCTAAGGATTTGTCTCTATGATGTGTGTCCATTAGAACTATGGAACATCAATTTTATAATTCCTTATAAATTCTATATATTTTTAGCATGTATCCCATGACACTGTCACATCAACTTCTACCATGGGTCTCACTTAAAAAGAATGAATATTACGTTGATTAGGTTGAAGTAACTATCATTATATCTCTATGAAAAAATACATGTATGCCTCACCTCGTAAAACTGCCATCACTGGTAACAAAATCACATTTATGTCATCACCATCACACCTCATTCACATCTTCATTACCAACATTGAACTCACATAAATAAATATAGAAACATAGAGTCTATCACACCATGGAATGGGTTTCTAGATAGAGTCAAATAAAAAGATTATAGATCACTAATGATGAAGAAATAATATAGGGAGAAAGGAATGGTATAGAAATGTAAACATCAAATTAAGGTTGTGTATTTTTGGCTAGTGTCCACTGAATATAAATATCAGGGATGATAATTTTTTTTGAAAATAATTATAAATTCCCAAATTAAAGTTAAAATTAATATTTAGTAGGTAAATCAACAAAGAATGATACATGTATTAATTAATAAATAAAATAAATTTTGTTCATTATGTAAATCAAGATTGGGTAATAAAACAACAAAATAAATCCCTAACTCTGATTAGATTGATCATTGGAGGGGAAAATTTCAAAAATCATTTAACAATAAGTACTTATAACACTCTATATTTGATATAGGGATCCCAAATTATATCCATTAACAATATTTAGGAAGAAACCTCCATATCTCTATCATCGATCTCTTAACTAGGTAGGATGAGCCTCTCTTAATAAAAACAAGAGGATCGAATCTTGTTCTCACCCAGGATCATCCAGAACATCTCGAAAATTACTATATCTAATGTATTTCCAATAAGTTAATGGGATATCAATTGATATTTGAGGATAAAAAATAAATACACCTTAATTTACACTATAATGAATGAATCACACATAAACATTATGATTTAAAACTCCTTGGAAGACTAGTGGCAGAAATCATCCAATATGAACATTAAACTGAACATCACCATGACTTATACTAGGGCCTCCACCACAATTATGGTGACATTGAAAAAATTGAGACAATACACTCTACCCAATGATGCACCATGGGTGAGCGCCAGAATAATGGCCATTTTCCCTCACCACTAATTCCATAATAGGAATGGTGAGGTCAATTTCATCATGGTCCTATAGAGATCCTCTAGTTATCCACGCCTGATTCCATGCCATTTTTACATGCCCATGTCCATAAGGGGGATTGTAAGGGAACACCACAATATACACTGGGGATTGGTGATTGTTGTATTAAAGAAAATGTTCTAAAAACGCTACTCATGAAACCAATTACCTTAATGATTCTTGGAGTGCTATGTCGACTCCACACCTTACTATGATAATATAATTCAAAATCTTCCAAAGTATTAAATAATAAAAATGGATTTGTTACATTTAATATAGTGCGATTTATGCCTAATGAATTTCCTTCTCAAAATTTAAGCAATTTATTGTGTTTGAATATCCATTTTGTTTTATTTAATTAAATATCTTTCGATTCCAAAGATATAAAGGTCTTAATATTCTTTACTAACTTATCTCCCTTCTTTGAGTAAAAAATATTATTCGTAAAATTATTTTTTCCAAGATTGATATCTTAAACTCTAGGATTTAATTTAATCATAACTTCTCTTCCACTATTGTGGAATATGACTTTTAACATAATTATTTTACCCGGATAAAATTCTTCCCCCAAATGAATATCATTGTTAAGAATAATTTCACCATCTTTAATGATGGTTTCCCATACTTTTCAATTATATTTCTTCTAACCAATGATTTAATTTATAACTGGAATCATAATTATGTGTTATCTTAGGAAATCATCACATTTTCATTTTCCACTTTTTAAAAGAATATTTTTGTTACACTTTTCTTGATGTGGCTTTAGAATGAAGGATTTCAAAATTTTAAGAAGGTATTATAAACTTTAAAATAAAATATTTTATCTCCCACTCCACAATTTTTTTTTAAAATAATATATTTTTCAATGAAACATTTTTAAAGAATCATTTTAAAAGTAAATGTATTTAATTTTTTTCTCACATCACCTTTTTGAAACCTTTTTCTTTTTCAAGGATCAACTTTTAAATATTCTTTTTAAAATTAATTATTTTTTAAATTATTTCAAGTTCACATTTTTGAATCGTTTATTTATTTTTCAAGGTTATATTATAGAATATTATTTTTGAAATTAAAATCTTTAAAATTTCCTTCACTTCACCTTATTGAAACATTTTTTTGTTTTTTTTTCAATGCTCAATTATTGAAGATTTTTTTAAAGTATAATTTTTAAATGTTTTTCCACTTCACCTATTAAAACCTTTATATCTTTTTCAACACTCAAATATTTGAATTTAGTTTTTCAAAAGTATTTATTCCAAATTTTTCTCCTGAATTTTTTAAATGTGGTTTTTCAATTTGACCAAAATTTCTTATTTTATGACAATAATAAAATTATTTTCTCAAAAACATTTTATAATTTCACCACCATTTTCTATTTTTTACCTAAAGGATTTTGTTATTTGAAAAATATTTTTCATTAATTAAATTCTAACTCTTTTTATGAAATGATATTTTGGGGTGATTTAATTTTTGGTATCAACTATTTACATAATCGAGGTCAATTTTGGAGGAACCAACTTGAAGTTTTTTGAAACCCATTTTTCACATGGGATCTTTATGATGGGATTAATGAAACAAATTTCAATTCCGATGAGTTTAAATTATATATTGAATGATTCATAAATTATGGCATAAATATGGATGTATAATGATGGGTGGGGTATTCCATCACCCTCCAATGCATTGGTTAATGTTTTACACCTCAAGAGGTAAAGATGTTGAGCATGAACATGATTCCTATTTTCAATGTTCACAGGATTAAGAAAGAACATGATGAGAATTAGATACATTTAAATGATTAATAATGAACAAAATGTAGATTGTCTATAATCATGGGAATTTTTTGGAATAACTATGTTCAACATATTAAGCATGAACATGATGTAGATTAGATAATTTCCCAAGAATAATCATGAACTTGATGCAATTACCTATGTTCACAATGTTATGAAAACCCTTGATTATGTGTATTCCATAATTATATGTTAATTTATTATGTTATGATAAATGGAACATGTTTGTTATGACATGTTTCAACACTTTTTATACATGGTATATGTTGTTCTTTTGAGATTACATGTCCTTCCATCACGACTTATAGAAAAAACCCTTATTTTTCTATTTTATATTTAATAATATATTTCGACCCTACTCATGATTTCTCAAATAATTATGATATAACCATTGATTAAATTTTGATTATATTTCCATTAATTGGAGTTTTAGATAACTACATTCGTATTTCCCATTCCCCGTGTTTTAAAAATCTGCAAATCCTATAAGAATTTTAGAAGAGAGTCTAGTAAGATCAAATTATGGAGAATTGTTCCCATATTTTCCAAAACAATTTTCCTTTGTAATTTTTTCTCAAAGACACTAATCATTTGATTATTTAGATAATGGTATTATTTTGTAATATATAATTTTTATCCTATAGAAATTATTAAAAATTAAGATGTGTTTTAATTTGGTCAATTTAGTTGGAATCATAGTAGGGTTTAGTTATTTTTAGGACTACTTGAGTTGTTTTTTATGGAATAGGATAAGAGAAATGTAGTGAAAATCATTGGGATTATTCCAAGGGATAAGGATAAATATAGGATACCAACATGAAGTTTTGGTATGATAGATAATGTATTGTTTTCCAAAAAAACATCCCATTATGGATCCAAAAAAACAACCCATTATTGATACAAAAAAGTGGATATAGTATTAGTAATATATGTATATAGGGGTAATAATCCTAGAAATGGGGTTTTTTATTAACTCAATCATCACACAATGCATGAAAAAGAGGCCAAACTACACACCTTGTTTGAAACTCCGTGGGGATATTCTTTTGTTAACCAAAATCTATTTACAAAAACAATATATATTATTTAAATATTATTTTTTTGATGATGAGTATGTATAGAGAACCTAATAATAAAATAACCACATACAACCTAGGTTAAATTGAAGTAGTGGTTTATTGATCCAATTATATTATTTTTTAACTGGAAGTATCATATATTGAAATAAAGATTTCATTAGAGGAGACATATTAAAATTGAGTTATAATATTCATTTGATCATTTACTTTCATTTGATCTTAACATTTTTAGTTCTCATATTAGGTTGGAAATAGTATCATGGAAATAAATCTATGAATGGTATTTCCATATGAACTCCAGAAGAAACATATTTTTAATAAATAGTTTTATAGCCTTAACTAAGATAAATGGGGTGGATATGTTATTTAAATAAATATCATGAGTTTTTTATGGATCCCTTATCTTATTACTTTAGTGAATAATAATTAAAATTACGTGGAATCAATTTTTTTTGGGGGGGGGGAGAATGTAGACCCATGATTTTAGAATCTATTTTTCATAAATTAATACTATGTTTGATTTTATTATCTACACACATCATTGAAGTAAAATGAGAAATAAATTATATGATTATTATTTAGAAAATTTACGATTAATAAAATATTTAGTAGATAAATATATTAAAATAAATTATAATTTTTGATGAAATAAAATTAATAACACTTCATGTTTTAAAAGGAAATTCTACAATTAATGTGGGATTTACTTATATGTTGTATTTTCATCTAAAATATCAATTTATAAATTTTAGAATTTTAATATTTTTAAATTTTTTTAAATTAAGTATATCAAAATTATCTTAATAAGATTTTTTGGAATTTTTCAGAAATAATTGTTTTTAATGGAATAGTGAAAAATATAGTTTTTAACAAAATTGTAAATTTTATGGATTTATCAATATATTTGAAAGAAAAGAAGTTTATAAAAAAATTTAAGTGATTAAATATTTATTTAATGAATAAAACTATTTATTTAAAAATATCATTTGGAACTTAAAAGACCTATGCTTAATATTTTAGAACATAACATTTTATTCTAATTTAAAAACTATTTCCAATATTTTATTTTATTTAATTATTTTAATGTAATATTCTGTTTTATCTTTTCGTGGAATCCACATAAATATAATTTTTTATTATAAAATTTTATGAATCATTAAATTCAATGACATTGATAAATTTATACTATATAAAATTTAATCTTAAAAACACACTTTTACTAAAAATAAATTTTATGTGTTTGATGTGTTAGTATTAAAATTAACTTTTATAATATGTAGAAACATTATTTGATAAAATTATTTTCATATAAACATTTTCAAAGCATGTATTATGTTAAATTTAATTTTTATACATAAATTTATGTTACCAAGTTAAATGTTACTTACCTCGATAAAAAATTATTTTTATTGAATAATACGTTACAAAATATTGTGTATTTTTTAATTAAATGTATCTATTTTAAATTAACACTATAATATGATTAATAAACATATATAAAATTAAATTAATAATCATTTAATTGGTAATCATTGTAAAATAATATAAACAACACTTAATAATTAAAATTATATTTTATACAAAATACGTTTTCACTTTATTATATGTTTGAATTTATAATATAATTTTATACTATTTAGAAATTGAATTAGGTTAAATGGATCCCAAATTCAGATTCATCATGTAGATAGATGGTAATAATAGTAAAATTATAATTTATGTGATTAAATAATTTCCATAGTTAAATTTTAATAATGATAATTAGGTGTTAAAATGGGCAATCTCACGTGGATCAATTTTTACTAAGTAGAATTGAAACTTAAATCATCTATAATAACTATTTTAGCTTGTAACTTCAGACCCACATATCTCACCATAATATTTCCACCTAACTCACCTAAATCTTTTTGAAAGTGACTTACTATGACTTGTGGAGGAAAAACTAAATAAAGAAATTCACCAGTCTCTTAATATCCCATTCAATACCTGTGTCAAAATATTTTCACCCCTATAGATTAAGGATCAGGGAAAAAAGGACAAGGACCTCCCTGATTCAACACAATAGTGAGTCCAAGAACATATACGAGTATATTATTGATAATATCTAGTACATGACATAGGGGTACCGAAGTTGGTTATAACCAATCTCTAATCTCTAGATGGTGTGTTATCAAGAAATTTTCCTTAGCGAGTGGTTTATATTGGGATGATATTCTTGTATTATGGTGAGGGAAACAAATTTTATAATGGTGGAACAATTATATTCAGAGGCACTATTGATCTATATTGTCCCCAACTTTGGGATCCTATATTAGGAATTGGGCTATGTTTAATGAGGTGAGAACCCTAAAAGGACTTACAACATAATCCAATTTCTTCTTGGCCAGATAATGATGATCCATGGAATCTATTTTCTATAAAACATGGTTTGTTCTCCTCAACATTCAAATTGGATTCAAATACATGATATTATAGGCTTCTACATATTAAAAATATATTTTTGAACACTATATAACTCTCTAGGGATCACTCTATATTATTATTCATATCTACAAATATAGATTCATAGTCTAGTAGATAATATCGAGGAATTAACAATCACTAACTCAAATAGAAATATACTATAAGATGGATAAATTACAACAAGTATTGATAATATTTTTAATAATGATATATACAATCCATCTAGGACTGGGTTCCAGTTTTAGTTTATATATTATATGAACTTTTCTTCGTCATTAAAAGTGTGTTCTCAGAAACACCCAATGATATTACATTAAATATATCGATTACTGACACACATGTATAATAGATCTATAATCAACCTGCCTTTGAAAAAATCTCCCATCGATCTATCTTTAGAGTACAATCATTCATTAACAAAATATACAACTGAAGGGTATTTTGTGGAGTGAATCTAAGAACATGTTGAGAACCCTTCTAGGCTAAATGAGGGGTTTGGGAGGAAGTATAATTAAGTGACGAAATCATCACGATGAAATCCTCAATCAATGAAGAGGATACTCCCACAACTGAACCTACATTTTGATCTATTGGATTTTAAAAAAAGATGATCACAAATAATATTTGTATATATTAGTGTCCTTATAAGTACATATGTCTATTCTATTCAATCATCACAAGATCATGCCCTCTTTAATATAAGTGTATTGAACTCAATCACCCCAATATTTTTCTAGTTTCCTGGACATTCTCAGTAAGAAATATCATCCCGGCATATATTCCAATTCAAGGGGATGACACTACAAATGTATCTAATTCCACTCTCGTGAACCATATAATACATGATAGGGAATAACTGAAAGTTTATGCTCAAATCAGTAAAAAATATCTTTCATAAATGTGGTGTAAATAATATTTAATTAATCAATGTTTATAGGCCTAGGTATGAGTGGATTTTACTACAAGGATTTAAATACTAATATTGAGTGAATATTGTTAATTTTATAATTTTTAGTGATCTAGTAAAGGGATATCCAATCCTTTTAATGTACTCGTCACTGAGGGGAATTCATGGAGCGAGCCATCTAGGTGATAAAGGGGAAAACTGAAGAGGTTGTACAACTTCAGGGCATGAAAACCAATCTAAACTAAATAATATAAGAACACATATGACATTTTTTTGGAATGATATTGTAACACCCCGACCCCAGTTACCCAGAGTCAGTGCATTATTACATAACATTGGCATGATCACAAGAAAGATCAAATCTCGAAATACCGATTGGTTTAGTAGCCTTGGAAACACTAGATATATTCATAAGTTTTACATTACATCATAAAATGAAAAAATACAACAACAACATAATGTTTCCACAATCCACACTATTAACCCCTCATAAAAATCCCTGCAGGTAATTCATAACTTACTTCTTCACATCCTGGGAAAAATAAAACATAAAAAGGGGTGAGCTCAAATGCCCAGTAAGGATAACAATATAGCGGAAACTTTCATAAATAAGAATAAACATTTAAGGCAATGTATAACTAAAACAAAAGCCTTTTAAATATGAACTTTCAACATGGTATGGCATAAATAAAATTAAATAATGCCATTTACTTATTCACATGGATATTCTACTAATCGAATAATCACATGAAAAAATCAATAACCAATTTCATAATGTTGGAATGCATAATGCCAGACTATCATAACCACATAGCCAAGGCCTCGTGCCAAGACTACAAATAAGATTTTGTCAAGGCCTTGTGCCAAGACACTAGTTTGTCTCATGAGACCTACCGATGCATCGAGGAGCTATAGCGGGCTCCACCCGTCACATATTAAGTCCAATGCATTCCCATATGAAAAGGTTTAAACATAACATAAACATTCATATTAAAACTAGCATATGAAATGTCAATACTTTCACCATAAACTATGAATGGTATAAAAATAGCACATCCACAGTCAAACATATCACAAAACCTTCAATACAATATAGAAGTTTTGTATCATAATAAATCAACTTCAAATAATCTTAAAATCCATCAAAGGATGTTTACATAGATGAAATCAAAATTCTTTTTAAAGAAATATCTCCTTTTATTTTGAAATAATTTAAGATCCATATAAAATAAAACATTTTCTTTGAAAATATTCTTATAAGCTTGTAAGGGAAGCTTTGAAGATTTTATAACGGCGGAAAATAGCCGCACCCGTCGTATAAGTTAAAAAAAACATTCTTACCTTAATTCTGTCGAAAAGGTTAAAAAGGACCTTGTTTTGAAAACGACCGAAAGATTCCTTTATAAAACACTTATAAAAGTCAAAAAAGGGTATAAATGACTTTAACTCATATTCTAGTAAATAGTAAAAATGTTTTGAAATGCATTTTTAAGAAACATGGATGTGGATGATAAAGAGATCCCAGTAGATTATTACGTATAAACAACCTTGGATAATGAAGAGGTTGTAAAGTAAACCCTTACCTTGTACTTTTCCTTGGTTGGGGTAGTTTAACCTCCTGTATAATGGTGAAATAGTTGTTATTAAATTATACAAGAATCATATATAATAATATGATATCATATGAATATCTTAGAATTATCGTCGTTTCGGGAGTTAACTTACTCATTTTCTTTTATATTTTTTGTTACATAAGCCATGGTTGTTGTATCTTATTCATATCCAGAATGATATCTAGTCCTTAAAAATCATTTTTAAATCATCAAATGATAATTATACTTGAATGGATACGATGGAGAATGAATCTCATCGCGTTCGTGGAGACGGTAGTCCGTACGTACGCACGAGCGACAATATCATTCTTTTGATATTAAAATAATATATAAAGGGATGGTATATCATATATACAGATTCATTAACATGTTATATTTATTATTTACATGAGTTACACATCATTATTATACCCATCCAAATAATATTATATTGAATAACAATTACACCACGACGTGGAGACGGTAAGCCGTACGTACGCACGTATGGTGACATGTTATTCAAAGGGTGGATAGAATACTGAATATGATTGTACCATATTTATAATAACATCACAGTATATGTGAGATACTGGAGTTATTATTTTAGAATGGTAAGAACAAAGGAAGAAGAAGTGGAAGAAGAAATGAACTTGGAGAAGGGTGGTGAAATCATTACCTCTTCTTCGGGTTCTTCCTTTTGATTTGATCAAAAGGGCTCCTTAGGTTGGCTTTATGATCAAAATAAGGCCTCTAGGTTTTATTTAGGGATATTGGGAGAGTATTTGGGCAGAGTTTGGCCGAACCAAAAGGCTTTGAAGGTGTGAAGAAATGAGAAGGAGGAGTGCCCTTTTATAAGAGGGGTGAGGGGCACCTTTGGAAAAGCTAGAAATATTAATTTATAATAAATTCATATTCGGTTTCTAATGGCTCCAAAGCTTATTATTCAAAGGTTAAGGTGGGGATAGGTCGAAAACCACTCAACCTATAGAATTTAGACAGGTTTGGGTACTTATATTAACCTTATCTTTAAGTATTAACTCTAAGTTAATTAGTTTCACTTTTACAATGTCTCTTTGTATTTTTATATAATATGGTTAATAAACTTACTATATACATCCAAGCGACCCCCAAGTGGTACATTAATGATGAACCTATCATGATATAAGTCTCTTGGCCGAACCTTAGATTTTTAGGAATTTAATATCAATTAATAATATAATATTTGTTTTTAGAACTCTTTTATGTCAATTTTGACACTATTCAATAGTTGATTTTTGTGAAACTCATAACAGATTGATTACTTCGAAAAAAGTCAATTAAATCAATCCTAATATATCATATTATCCTAAAAAATTAGTTTAATTCATTAAAAGTTTCATATTATATTTATTTGGGTATTTATAATATCAATTATTTTAATTTTTCACTATTATAGTAATTACTGCATCATTGTTGTGTCATAAATAAAATAAATTATTTAATGTCTAAAAATTATAAATAAAATATAATTATGTAGGAAATCTTTTTAGCTTTCTAATGAATATTTATAATCTAAAATAAAACTTATATAACCCTATGTAACAATTGTTTTTCTAAAAGATATATGCTTGTGTCATTTTTGTATTCATTTTGACTTAATTAAAATAAAGTGTCATTATCACTTACAAGTGGATCCATGGGGTCCCAAAATCGACCCAAAGATTCCCATGGTCGACCATGTATCAACCAATAGGGTTAAGACGCGTTTTAGGGTAATTTAGTATTATTATAATATTATTTTTTAACCCTTATTTACCGGATTTACCCTTAACCATGGTAAATAAAATATTTACCGCAGTAATTATTCAAAATGTCTAAAAATAAAAGTTACCTATTTACACAATTTTAAAATCCTGATTCCAAATATGGAATCCATTTTCCTAAATTCAAAACACAGAAGTGGCAGAAATTAATTTAAAATTAATTCCCGCTGTCAAAACAAAAAGCGTGTTTTTAAGAGATAATAACTATCAAAAGATTGACACTCGTTTATGTTCGGTTTAATTGTAAAATTATGTCCAATGACCAACATTATATTAAATGGTAAAAATATATTGTAAATATACTTTAAAACCACTCAAATTAATAATTTATCACTATTAATTATTTTTATTAAAAAAGTTGTTTTTAATTAAAATTTAGTAATTTTCACTATTCATCAAAATATGAAAGTTATCCGAAATGTACCAAAATTTCACCTTAGGCTAAATTCGATACTCCGAATCCAAAAATGAAGTCCATTTTCAAATATAATATATATATAATTTCAAAATTTAGGTATTACTATTCATAACGGCTAGTTTGATCGGTTGTGGTGTGTGTTAAAACTCGACGTTGCGTACAACACACGCTACTGTTTTATTCAAAGGAAAGCGTACCGTGGAAGCTTGGGATGTTTCATTTTAAATTTTTTGATGTCTCCATTTAGTGAAAAAGTTTAAAATATTGTATTTAAAAAGGTTTCACTATCAAAAGTTGATAAAAGTGCAATACTGAAAATGAATCTGTTCTTGCATTATGACTAAGAAACTCATAATATGGATTATAAAATTATAAGGATTATATAAAGTTTAAAATGTAGTTAATACTATTCATGACCTCTTTTAATGGTGTGATTGAACTCGGTGTTGCGTGTAGTGCAAGTTATTGAATTATTTTTAAGAAATAACACACTCTGAAATCCTGGGGTGTTACATTCTCCCCTCCTTCAATAAATTGCGTCCTCGCAATTTGAAATTGTTCTTTGAAAATAAAAGGTTGAAAATAGAAAATATATTTGTGGGAAAACCCACATCGGAAATTGGGTTACTAAAATTTAGTCTTAATATGAGGAAAAGAGAAATGAAAGGGTCACCACCAAATTATGATCTCGATTAGGAGAACATTGGTGGAAATTAGAGACATATAATTGGAGGAAAAACGTAAATATTTATAGGTAGTGATTGAGGTCATCAATCACAAACAAGTATAAAATTGAGGTCCTTAAACTCATCAATCTATGATGATTTGAAATACCATCGGTTCAACAAAACATAGGGTATTAGGATAACACATTTTTTTACGTTTCAAAATTTCTTAGTTGAAATCCCACATCGAAAAATGAATTAATGAGTCCTCTATTTAAAAAAAAAGTGGAAAGTATGAAGATTACCGAAAATAACACATACTAGGGTTCCATGTAGGAAAATATGGATATGGAAGAGAAATCTAACCATCAATTATCTGATGGAGAGTGGTAGAGAACATGGCTATGAAAAGGCCAACAATCCCAAAGCCATAAATTAGTGATGATTTAAGGTACCATCTAGGGAAATATTTTTGTTCTAAGTTCCTTTTATTAATGTTGAGGAATTTATTTATGAGATTGGCTAAGATCATAAGGAGATATACTTACTTTATAATCAGAGTTTTATCCATTAATAAGTTTCTACCACAAACTCATCTTTCACTCTAAAAGATAATAGAATGTAATTTTTTATTTATTTATACTATTCGTACAGGGTTCCAAAATAAATGAATTTATAATTCATCTACCAGATCTTTAAAAAAAACAACATTATTTAATCCAGGACATCTCATGGGCCAGTGGTAGGTGATACACCCTTGTCGCCCTTCAGTTGCGGGTTCAAGTCTCGCAGCCTTGCCGGACGCGACGGGTTGCCGCCCAACCTCCGGGTTTTCCTTTTATGGTAATCCAAAATAATCCAAACTAGAACTATCAAAAATACTTCTGTCCAAACTCACAGTCCAACATTTATAAGGAAGGTAAACATAATAAAGATCCTTTTTACCCCGCAATAGCATATGAATACCTTCATCTTGTATTCTTTTAATAAACTGAAACATCTTGAATTACCATATTCCTTATTGATTACATTCATGCTCCCCTATTCCATATAGAATGCTAGATATACTTCATTAATCCAAAAATGTTTTAAACCCCAACAATGATGGAATATACAAATCATTAATCAGCTTCAAGGTAGTCAATAATATCCAATATAATTTATCCAAATAAATCATGTATTATTCTAAAATCACCACCTCGGTATCTGAACCATATTATGGTTTATCTTTCTCTCAACCATATATTTTCCAAACATTTAACCTGCTACTGAGTCACTTTTCTTTGTTCCACACCATCTCAAGTCCTTAATGAAATAGTACTGCAGTACAATCCTTATATACTCCATAATTATTATAACAAGTACATTGTTGATACAACACTCAATTGACATAATCAACATAAGAACTCTAATCATTCCTCTTCATCTGAGGTAGTATCATAACTTGATTATTATCCAATAGCATCATTTGCGGCATAGTCTGATGACTGGGGCATAGGTTCGCGTAGTGTCCAAACTCCTTGCAAATGAAGCATTGTACATTTGAAACCATTTTCTTACCCTTGCAGTCATGTACTTTGTGCCCTTTTCCTCCACTCTTATAACAAACTCCCATTCCTTTCAGGAAATTTCCAGGGTGTTTCTTTCCACAGTTACCACATATGGGAAAATTATTCTTTTCCCTCTTCCCTTTATCCATTTTTCTCTCTTCCATCCTTTTCTTCTCTTGCTTCCCTTCAAAGACATAGGACTCAGTAAACTCTTTACTTATCTTATCAACACATGATATTATTTCTTCATATGATGATAATACATGGGAGACTATTTCTCTTATCAATTCTAGCTTAAAACCATGAAAGATATGATCCTTCCTTCTCTTTGGATCATGTGCATTTCTGGAGTTCTCATTCCTTCTACTGGGCGCCATTTCTAAACAATGGCATAAACTAGATCAGTTTATGAATCAAAATACATAATCCCATACTTATAAAACACTTAACATAAATTGAACTATTTATGGATATAATCTATAATCATAAAAATGTTTTCTTTGAAGAAGTATATACTCATAAACCCTTCATAATGATTTGTAAAGAAAATGAGAGTTATCCTAAGCATATCCCCTAGGAGTGTCGTAACCAAGAGTGCAACAAGGCCCGTTGTCGTGCACCAGTTCCCGTTCGAGTCTAGCTCAAAGTGGTGTTTTCGGGTTTTACCCCTAGGTACATCTGTGCCAGAGCCGCCTCTACCTGCTCGTATCCAGACAGGGATGTATTGCTCGGAAAACTCACAAAATCTCTACAATACCAAAATTCTAGGAAGTTCTTCTATACTAATCCTCAAAGTTCATCTTAGGTCTACGTGCTCTAATCAGAGTTTATCTAAATCTAGCTTCCAAGGTTTGTACTAAACTTCCTCTGATACCAACTATAACGCCCCGACCCCAGTTACCCAGAGTCGGTGCATTATTACATAACATTGGCATGATCACAAGAAAGATCAAATCTCGAAAGACCGATTGGTTTAGTAGCCTTGGAAACACTAGATATATTCATAAGTTTTACATTACATCATAAAATGAAAAACTACTACAACAACATAATGTTTCCAAAATCCACACTGTTAACCCCTCATAAAAATCCCTGCAGGTCATTCATAACTTAATTCTTCACATCCTGGGAAAAATAAAACATAAAAAAGGGGTGAGCTCAAATGCCCAGTAAAGATAACAATATAGCGGAAACTTTCATAAATAAGAATAAACATTTAAGGCAATTTATAACTAAAACAAAAGCCGTTTAAATATGAACTTTCAACATGGTATGGAATAAATAAAATGAAATAATTCCATTTACTTATTCACATGGATATTCTACTAATCGAATAATCACATGAAAAAATCAATAACCACTTTCATAATGTTGGAATGCATAATGCCAGACTATCATAACCACATAGCTAAGGCCTCGTGCCAAGACTACAAATAAGATTTTGACAAGGCCTTGTGCCAAGACACTAGTTTGTCTCATGAGACCTACCGATGCATCGAGGAGCTATAGCGGGCTCCACCCGTCACATATTAAGTCCAATGCATTCCCATATGAAAAGGTTTAAACATAACATAAACATTCATATTAAAACTAGCATATGAAATGTCAATACTTTCACCATAAACTATGAATGGTATAAAAATAGCACATCCACAGTCAAACATATCACAAAACCTTCAATACAATATAGAAGTTTTGTATCATAATAAATCAACTTCAAATAATCTTAAAATCCATCAAAGGATGTTGACATAGATGAAATCAAAATTCTTTTTAAAGAAATATCTCCTTTTATTTTGAAATAATTTAAGATCCATATAAAATAAAACATTTTCTTTGAAAATATTCTTATAATCTTGTAAGGGAAGCTTTGAAGATTTTATAACGGCGGAAAATAGCCGCACCCGCCGTATAAGTTAAAAAAAACATTCTTACCTTAATTCTGTCGAAAAGGTTAAAAAGGACCTTGTTTTGAAAACGATCGAAAGATTCCTTTATAAACCACTTATAAAAGTCAAAAAAGGGTATAAATGACTTTAACTCATATTCTAGTAAATAGTAAAAATGTTTTGAAATGCATTTTTAAGAAACATG
Source organism: Viscum album (assembly GCA_963277665.1). Taxonomy (NCBI): domain Eukaryota; kingdom Viridiplantae; phylum Streptophyta; class Magnoliopsida; order Santalales; family Viscaceae; genus Viscum; species Viscum album. The sequence continues at coordinate 1,133,796,108 of OY728156.1, forward strand.
GATGTGGATGATAAAGAGATCCCAGTAGATTATTACGTATAAACAACCTTGGATAATGAAGAGGTTGTAAAGTAAACCCTTACCTTGTACTTTTCCTTGGTTGGGGTAGGTTAACCTCCTGTATAATGGTGAAATAGTTGTTATTAAATTATACAAGAATCATATATAATAATATGATATCATATGAATATCTTAGAATTATCGTCGTTTCGGGAGTTAACTTACTCATTTTCTTTTATATGTTTTGTTACATAAGCCATGGTTGTTGTATCTTATTCATATCCAGAATGATATCTAGTCCTTAAAAATCATTTTTAAATCATCAAATGATAATTATACTTGAATGGATACGATGGAGAATGAATCTCATCGCGTTCGTGGAGACGGTAGTCCGTACGTACGCACGAGCGACAATATCATTCTTTTGATATTAAAATAATATATAAATGGATGGTATATCATATATACAGAATCATTAACATGTTATATTTATTATTTACATGAGTTACACATCATTATTATACCCATCCAAATAATATTATATTGAATAACAATTACACCACGACGTGGAGACGGTAAGCCGTACGTACGCACGTATGGTGACATGTTATTCAAAGGGTGGATAGAATACTGAATATGATTGTACCATATTTATAATAACATCATAGTATATGTGAGATACTGGAGTTATTATTTTAGAATGTTAAGAACAAAGGAAGAAGAATTGGAAGAAGAAATGAACTTGGAGAAGGGTGGTGAAATCATTACCTCTTCTTCGGGTTCTTCCTTTTGATTTGATCAAAAGGGCTCCATAGGTTGGCTTTCTGATCAAACTAAGGCCTCTAGGTTGTAGTGAGGTATGTTGGGAGAGTATTTGGGCAGAGTTTGGCCGAACCAAAAGGCTTTGAAGGTGTGAAGAAATGAGAAGGAGGAGTGCCCTTTTATAAGAGGGGTGAGGGGCACCTTTGGAAAAGCTAGAAATATTAATTTATAATAAATTAATATTCGGTTTCTAATGGTTCCAAAGCTTATTATTCAAAGGGTAAGGTGGGGATAGGTCGAAAACCACTCAACCAATAGAATTTAGACAGGTTTGGGTACTTATATTAACCTTATATTTAAGTATTAACTCTAAGTTAATTAGTTTCACTTTTACAATGTCTCTTTGTATTTTTATATAATATGGTTAATAAACTTACTATATACATCCAAGCGACCCCCAAGTGGTACATTAATGATGAACCTATCATGATATAAGTCTCTTCGCCGAACCTTAGATTTTTAGGAATTTAATATCAATTAATAATATAATATTTGTTTTAAGAACTCTTTTATGTCAATTTTGACACTATTCAATAGTTGATTTTTGTGAAACTCATAACAGATTGATTACTTCGAAAAAAGTCAATTAAATCAATCCTAATATATCATATTATCCTATAATATTATTTTAATTCATTAAAAGTTTCATATTATATTTATTTGGGTATTTATAATATCAATTATTTTAATTTTTCACTATTATAGTAATTACTGCATCATCATTGTGTCATAAATAAAATAAATTATTTAATGTCTAAAAATTATAAATAAAATATCATTATGTAGGAAATCGTTTTATCTTTCTAATGAATATTTATAATCTAAAATCCAACTTATATAACACTATGTAACAATTGTTTTTCTAAAAGATATATGCTTGTGTCATTTTTGTATTCATTTTGACTTAATTAAAATAAAGTGTCATTATCACTTACAAGTGGATCCATGGGGTCCCAAAATCAACCAAAAGATTCCCATGGTCGACCATGTATAAACCAATAGGGTTAAGACACGTTTTAGGGTAATTTAGTATTATCATAATATTATTTTTTAACCCTTATTTACCGGATTTACCCTTAACCATGGTAAATAAAATATTTACCGCAGTAATTATTCAAAATGTCTAAAAATAAAAGTTACCTATTTACACAATTTGAACATCCTGATTCCAAATATGGAATCCATTTTCCTAAATTCAAAACACAGAAGTGGCAGAAATTAATTTAAAATTAATTCCCGCTAACAAAACAAAAAGCGTGTTTTTAAGAGATAATAACTATCAAAAGATTGACACTCGTTTATGTTCGGTTTAATTGTAAAATTATGTCCAATGACCAACATTATATTACATGGTAAAAATATATTCTAAATATACTTTAAAACCACTCAAATTCATAATTTATCACTATTAATTATTTTGATTAAAAAAGTTGTTTTTAATTAAAATTTAGTAATTTTCACTATTCATCAAAATATGAAAGTTATCCGAAATGTACCAAAATTTCACCTTAGGCTAAATTCGATATTCCGAATCCAAAAATGAAGTCCATTTTCAAATATAAAATATATATAATTTCAAAATTTAGGTATTACTATTCATAACGGCTAGTTTGATCGGTTGTGGTGTGTGTTAAAACTCGACGTTGCGTACAACACACACTACTATTTTATTCAAAGGAAAGCGTACAGTGGAAGCTTGGGATGTTTCATTTTAAATTTTTTGATGTCTCCATTTAGTCAAAAAGTTTAAAATATTGTATTTAAAAAGGTTTCACTATCAAAAGTTGATAAAAGTGCAATACTGAAAATGAATCTGTTCTTGCATTATGACTAAGAAACTCATAATATGGATTCTAAAATTATAAGGATTATATAAAGTTTAAAATGTAGTTAATACTATTCATGACCTCTTTTAATGGTGTGATTGAACTCGGTGTTGCGTGTAGTGCAAGTTATTGAATTATTTTTAAGAAATAACACACTCTGAAATCCTGGGGTGTTACAGATATCACACCTTTTATAGGTGACAATTATTCTCAATTCCACCCATTAGAGAAATCGGGAAATAGATCGCTTATCCAAATATGAAGCTACAAATTAGGAAAACCATTAAAAGTAAATCAAAACCTCTCACCTAATTCTGACTAATTAATAGTGTATTTAAAAACATATTTTATAATATTTATTTTCTTTCTCTCTCCCTTTTTAAAGACATATGGGGGAATTAAATTCATGAATGTTCCTATTTTTATTATTAATATTAATTAATAGTAAAAGCATTTCCAAATAATTTTAAACCATTAGAGTCACATTGATCATTAGTATATAATAATTTGTGAAACTGATGAGGGAGACATAAAGATAAATGAATACAGTCGATCATTGTTTAGAAATATATTAATTCTACTATGGTTACAATAAAATTAAGTTATAGATGATTTCCACTTATGGTCATGCTAATGTATGGGTATAAACATGTGCACCATCACTATAACACTATATTTTTCCAATTTTGATATGAACATGATTTTCTCCTAGACATGGTCTCACAAACACATATATACATGTATAAAATCACTTTAAAATAATAGTTGGTGTATCTATATGAAAATATTATTTACTCTTAGAAGTATTCTTGTGAATCGGTATAGGCATGTATACCATCAATATAATAATAGAGTTGTTCAATTTAGACATGAATATGTTCACCTCCTAGACTTGTGGTTATAGATGAGTATAAGAATGCATACCATAACCATAAAACTAGAGTAAATATATTTTGATATGAAAATGGATAACTTAATATGACGAGTATCATAAAGGGGGAGTAGAATGATGATTTTAATGCTTAGGAGGTATTAAGTAACCTAAAACTACACTGCCCCACATTTTTATAGATTAAATTATCCATTATATGAGAGGGAATAGAAGGGTACTATAATTTTTTTCTAGGTTAGGGGACCTATAAAGCACAAAATGATTTTTTCTTGGATCATAAAGTAGAACCCATATGATTTCAAACTTTTGTTTGAGCCTAAATTTTACCTAATTCTAATATGGAGAATACTCAATCGGTTTAGATTAATATTTTTCCCAGGTGTCCCTTTTATGTATTTCTAAATTGATAGATTTTTTGTTAAGTTTTTTGTTCACATAGTCAATTTTTTCTTGGTAATGTGAGGTTTATTCCCACTAAGTGAAAACGTGTATTTTAATCAAGATTACCATTATGTATTTTAGATTTTCAGAGTTCTAAATCTATTTAATTTTTAGGTTTAAAGTAATAAAAGAAGAACAAATGTAGATCATGTTTTTGGTAAGGGTGATTAGAATAAAAAGATGGAAAAAATGAGGCAGTCTATATAGAAACATGATCAAGGAAAACCCAACATGAAAAATGTTCCCAATAATAGGAATGAAAACAATATTTAGGAATTATGAACATTGATTATGTTCATATTTCTTGGACTAAAACATTTTTATGCTTATGGTCAAGAAAATTTTACTAAAATGTGAGGCAGTCTATCCAGTTGTAGGAGTGAGATAAATCCAACATGAATGAAAAAACCCAATTCCATTAACATAAATATCCAAATGGTTAGGTGAATATAATTTTTTTACTTGAAGATAGGAGAACATATATGATATTTAAGGCCATATTGCTTTAAAAAAATGATATGGCCTATATATTAAAGGATAAATGAAAAAAATACAATGAATAAACATAAAATACTAGAGTAAACCATATTAAAAAGAAGGAAAAAATATTAAGGTCTGGGTTCTTGAAATATAATTTCATGTGGTTTTGGGTCATGTGAAAAGGAATTATGATTGTTTAAAAATAAGATGTCATACTATTGCATTGATAATTAGTATGATGAAAAAATGTGTAACATCAATGATTTTGAAACCCACTTGAACGACTGGATTGTGAACTATGTATATCATATCTCTAAATATTAGAATCAGTAAATGATTGTATGGAATGAGTATCTAGGGGATAACTATAGAACATATTCAAATTAGGAGTTACAATGCAATATTTTCTAAAAAGATGAATATCATAGGACATTATCCTTATGGTGATGATTCCTCTAGTTGGTAGTTCGGAATATGGCTATATAAATATTACCAAGAAGAGGTTTCTATCAGGGTAAAACATAGTCATTAAAGATTTAAAATGAAATTTTCATGATGATTCAAATATCAAATTAATGTAGTGATATTATAGAGAAAATTAAAATCAAGAAAGGTTTAGAAACCAAAAAGGAAATTCCACCATGTATTGAACATAGATTTCGGGTAAAAAGTTATGTAAGAAAATTGATCTTACTTTTTCCCAGGATACTAGATTTTTCAATATATGTTGGATTTTTGTAGGCACATGTAATGATTTTTATAGTATTTATACATTCTTATGATTTAACTTTATCTTTATCATAGGTTAAACAAAGGGATAGTTATCTTGTAAAGATTTTAATTATACTCAAGCCTCACTTTACGGGTTTCCAAATAGATGATTTTGATGTCCATTTTATCTATAGTTTAAGGGTTATTTAATTTGGATTATTTAGGGGTAGATTTTATGGTCACACAACTTTGATGAAAATGTTAGATTGTCTAAATAATGTGAATAAAACCCTATGTGAATAAGGATCACATTTATAGTATAATCTATCTTGAAAGGGGATGCACATATTTTAAGGTCATAATTCGTGGAACCAAAAAGAGTGAAACAACCTTTGTTGTAAGTTCTAGATAAAACAGAAAAATGAGGATCCTAGTGTTATTATAGATAATATCAAAGATATATTTAAATAGTTTATGGTCATAGTTATTAAACAAAATCTAATGTGAGATAACCTATAGGGAAGGGGAAATAAAAAAATGTGGAATTATCAACTATATTATAAGGGGGAAAAATGTTTAAGTTTTAAGAGATCATACTAATGATTGGTGTGTGGGGGGGGGGGAAGGTAGGGATATGAAAACACATATGGGGTTAATAAATTATAAATCTAAAAACACCTCTTTAATTAGGAACTATAATTATGTAAATCAATTTCAAATGTGCGTAAATTATGAAAATGTGATGGTAAAGGTATAAATAGGATGACCACTGACCAAAATTTGAATTTTGGGTTCCATGAAAATGTTTATAGGGTTTATATAGATTAGGGGAACTTATTATTATGATGAAAATGCCTTTGGTTGGTAGTTCCATATTTTAAAAGAAAACATTACTATATAGAGGTGTACATTGGAGTTTGATGCACTCATTAATGATAACCATGAAGGGTTTATGTGAATTCTGATCACTCCTGGCCTGAATTATGAATCTTGAAAAAATATAATTAAAAAATATAATGGGGACCATAAAATCCTAAGATATCTATAGATAGGATATTTAGGTTTCATGAGAGGGAATGGATTCAGACAATGAATTATAGGTGAGTTTTTCATATATGGCTTATATGTCACTTTGTGTATTAGAATTAAATAATCAAGACATATATAGTTTTTATAAAGGATAGTCCCTACATAGATATAGCTCAATTTCATGGGAGGGGAATCTTTATATAATCTTATGGTATTAGAGACAGAACAAACCCCATGATTGTATCATGGGAAATGAATTAATGCATATCCAATTAAAAATATGGGGAGATTAAACATAATTATTTTTGGATATAATGGGTAATTTTATCCGAGTACAAGGTCATATATAATGTACACCCTTACACATTTTTTTCTCACATGTAGTGTAATCACATCGTATAAAATAGATTAGTATAATAATTTTATTGTCTTTAATTATGAACAATATGATGTGTAGTTTAACATCATGAAATGAGGGAAAATATATTCTACAGTTTATGGTTGTTTTGTGATGATCAATATACTGGGAGTTTTACACAGATCTAGATCATAAAATAAATGAAATGGATCCATCTCAGTGCCAATCCTATTGAGGTAAAAAATAAATGAATGAATGAGTTTTATATTAGGATTAAGTGGTGGGTTTTGTTAGGTATTCTTAGCTGGGTCTAAGATAGGAGATCTAGACATCACTATGTTTCTCATGTTAATAGGAATTATTCTATACATATATCTAATATACATGGGGGATTTATCCAATATACACGATAAGTGAGTTGTGATGTTAGAGTAGGAAAATGTAACCACAACCATAATTTCCATCAATAGAGAGAGAGAGATCCCCTAGTAGGATTATCACTTCCAAAAAAATAATCTTCCACATATATAGATCAAGATATTATGTAAAAGGATGATCTATAACATTAAATGAAATGAAATTTATTACATTGATTAATTTAGGGTCTTATGAGGTAGAGAATTCAAAATAGATTAAATTCATGTGGGATGAATTATATGTTTTTTAATATGATGACATAAAACTAGGACTCATGTCCTATATAGTTTATAGTCATACAAGTATGATTTTACCATCGGTCTTTATATAGTATTGGATAATGTGAAAAATTAGGTGGCATGATCTCAGTACTGGAACCATTGTGGAAATCCCATCATGAATTTAAGGTCTTAAACATCAATATAATTCATTTATTTAAATGGATTTTTTGGCTAAACATAGTATAATTAGCACGTGATTCACTTTGTATCCAATTTTGACAAGAATATTGCCACAGGTAGTTTTAGTGAAAGTCCCTTATAAAGACCAGACACTTATATAAGGTGAATCATATTTTCATTATTCCCCTATACATATTCATAATCTAAGTATTCTTATGAGATTAAATATTATACATAAGAGATAAAGGTATTGTGTAATGGAATAATATAAGTAGTTTATGATCATATAGGGCGGATCGTGCATTAATTTGTTTGAATTCATATGAAATGAACTAAATGATACACAATTTATATTTGTGTAGATCAAATTTCTATGATGTACCTTATAAATGCAGGTCTTAGAGAGAATAATATGCACATTAAAATACTAAAACCTTAGGAAGAAGATGAGGAAAATTTATTTTGGGGGTAGTTTTTGTAGAAATACCTAGTATGTAATAGATAAAAGTCTCATAGATTGGATCACCCAATGAAATTTATGTTCATATAGTGTAGACCATATTCCATGAAATTTTATTTCATGTAACAAGAACCCTGGAATTTTACAGTTTAAGATCACATGATAAGGACTATGGTATATTCTTATTTTCCAATCTGATAGTGATGGCTTAGACATGATTAGAGAGTGGGGGTTTATTATAATTTATGAATGGGAATTGTATAGGATATATAAGATTCACTATATATCCAAAAATATTTCTAATCAGGATAAATTTAATTCTTTGACAAAAATAAATTCAACCCAAGTGGATAATATAATATAAGAAAACCCAACATGAATTGGATGACCATACATTGGGTAACGGTTGGGTTTTGGTAGATCTTGTGTCTGGGCCTAGGATATGAGATATATGAATTAATATATTTATATTAAAAGAATTTAAATAAATCCACATGTAGTTATTGGTAAAAAATTCACTCTACATATATTTGGATCATATACAGAAGAAGGGGGTAAACTGTATGGGAACTTGGATGATAGATGGAAATATGAAACAAGATGAATACTGGCTAAGGTATCACCATTGAGGAACAATTGACATGTCAGTGGAATCTATGGTTGGACCTTGGATAAAAGATCATGTCATCAATTTTTATCCCATAATAATTGGAATCAAACTACATGTAGTTCAAATATGGTGAGGTTCTTAGTAAAGAACAATAAATGGAGAACATGGACATGCACCTATAAATCTTTTACTAATCCAGATCTTATGTAAATAAAATAGGGATTATAAATAAAATATCATAAAAAAATTTAATGGTGATACATGGTACCCCTTATTTCATAAATTCTAGCATCACACAACATGATATTGGTTGTTTTTTTAGTTTAGGGTCATATAATGGGGACCTATCCCAAGTAGATTAAAGTATTGTGGAATAGACATAGACTACATAGTTTAACATAATCTGGTGAGTATGATATCTATCTATAGTTTAGAGTTATGTATTTAGGACTTTTACCATAAAGTTTATCATATTAAAACGAGGAAGGTAGTGCTACATAGTTTCGAGTCCTAAACAAGTACATTGATTAATCAATTTATAATCTTATAGTGGGAATTATGGATCTCCATAGTTTAGAGTCATATACCTGGGGAAAACATTCTATGTAGTTTATATTCCTACAACTTGTACTTTTATAGATCTATCAAGAAATTATGTTATGTTTTTTTTGAGAAACCTCTCATTGGTGGAAATCACAATATCTTTTTTCCCATTTGGATAAAAGAATAAGATTTTTTGGAGTAGTAATTTTTTATAGAATAAGTCCCCTCCCATTTTATATCCAGATTTAGGGTTTTAATCCCAATTATCATTTGATTTCCTAGAGAAAATACCAATTCCCCTTAGAGGAATGAATGATTAAAAAAGTTCTTATTGAGAACTTTTGAATCTTGGTGTTCATGAATTTCAAGGTTATAAATTAAAACCTTCTTATTGATCACTTTTGAATCTTGGTTTTGATGGATTTAAAGGTTATATATAACATTTTCTTTTTCCTCATTAATTCTGTAAAACTCATTTAGATGAATTTGAGACTAATCATATTTAAATACCTGATATCTAATTGAAATGTGAAGTGAGGGTAGATATAATTCAATTGGAAAGACTACTAATATCCCATATACATGTGAATATGTGGTCTCTCACATCGTATAATGGGTGGTGGTATGATAAGACCACAAAAAATATAGAATATTATATGGATAATAATTTTTGTATTTATACAACATATTCTAGACTATATTAGAGAGAGTTTTATTAAATGAATTATTTTATCGTCTCAGCGTTACATGGTTTTGGGAAGAGTGGTTGGACTAAATATTTTATTCCAAATATATTCATTTCCACATAGAAGAGTAGAATTTTTGTGATTTTATCTATCAATATTGTGTTAGGGACACCAAATTTATGATTAATATTTTTCTTTATAATGTTGATGATAGAATTTTCTAGACCCCCCTAGGGGATATAGCCTCATCCCACTTAGATAAGAAGTTAATCGTAGTAGGATAAATGTAAAATGGTTGACTCTAGATGGGGGATATGGGTTTATGGTATAGTTTACCCATATGGTAAATGATTAATATTACCTAGATGTGTGGAATAGTTGTGGGGGTTGATGGATAAAATTTGTTTATATTTTATAGGCATGAAAATTAATAATGAAATCCATCAGTCTTTAATCATTGTTGTCTAGAAGTATCCATGTATATTGATTTGATAAATGATCTTGACTCCTAACAAGTGAACACCTCAGGGGATGACATGGACGTCTTACATAACTATAAGGGTCACACCTTCTTCTATGGATATAATGGGGACTCCTTGAAACCATTTTTCAAAGAGAACCTTATAGGAATTAAGGCCATTTTATTGGAAAATTTTAATCATGTTTCTATATTCAATCTTTCTTAGCTTGATTTGATTACTGAATAACACTACATAGATAACTTAATATTAGATACATCCATTCTATTGTGTTATCAATTGGAGAGGATTTGGGTTTTACTTGATCTATGGTGGTATAAAATTCATTAGTATCCTCCATACCCTTATTGGTAAATGGTGAGACCACCCTATAATGTGTGATGTGAAAGAAAATCTAATTCTAGTCAGCATCTTCCAGGGTTTTGGAAAAATTATCCATTGAATTGGATTACAAATTCGATGAACATGAGATGTGGGAAAACATCAAATCTGAGGGGAATTGGACTAACAACCCTCATGTATAATCAATAAAGGAGACCCATTCTTATTTATAAATGGAATATTCACCATTAATTTTATTTATTAAAAACTCTATGCCACCCTAGATTCTCATGAGGTCTTATGGTGTCTAAAAAGTTAGTTACAAGCTTGTAATGAGAGATCAAAAATATTCATTGTTGTTTTTCTATCCATTTGATATATGGAAGGAGTCTGTAAAAAAATAATTGTAAGGGGAGATTATTATAACCCTTAGAAACACCCTATTATTGTTTATTTTTTATATCCTTTTTGTTGGGATTCAAGAATAACCATCATAGTACATATAAAATACATTAAGAGTGTTATAAATAGAGAAAAACTATTCCTTAAAGATCTCTATATTCATTAGTTACTTCTTTAGGATAGGGTGTACTGCGAGGAAATCGACAAAAACCTACCCTTTGGTCACCTTTTAGGACATGAACTGGATATCAAAATACTTTATAATGACTACCCATCATTCTAGATTCCCAGTTAACATTGGGAGACTGAGGATATATTTTAGTGGGTCTATAAAGGATATGGTATGAACCTCATAATGCTACATGTAATGCCTATACTCATGAAATTTTAAAATAAAAATCATACAATTATTATTTATAATTAAGTATTGATTCTCAACACCAAACATTGCTTTTTGAGATATTATACACCATTCCCCTTTCCCACACCATTAAACTAATCAAGGAGAGAACTGATCAATCACATTAGGGTATCTACATAGGGGGTGATTGGTTTTACTTCTTCAAGAGACATTAAAACTAGAGGGCATATGAGATATATTTTTTAGATTTTAAAATGATTTATAAATATCTATATCACACTGATAGGTGACCCCCTTCTTTGTTAATTTAATGAAGGGGAAAAAATTCCTATGAGGTAGATAATGAAGAATTTGATATAAGAAATACAACCTTGTATGTAACGAACAAAAATTTTATCAATAGAATTTCCCATATAAATTTAGACATATATCTTTATAAATTATTATATAAATCACATGAACCATATGATAGAACAAATTTTTTTAGTATATTCATTTGAAAAATACATTTATAGTATAAATAATATCATTAAAATGCAAAAGATTATAATGAGGAAAAATAGATAATAATATAACTAGAATATAGAAATTAAGATATGCTCGATCCCCTAGAATATTCACACTCACAAAAAACAATGTAGAAATGAAGTACCATATTAAAATTCACTATTAATTTTGAAAATGGAAAAATTTAACCTTAAGAGTAAATATATGTTAATGAAGATGAATGAAATTTCAGGTATTTAGAGATGGTAGTAAACCCACGTGATTGCAACAAATATAACCATTGGAATAATGTTCTAATAGTTGGATTAATATTATAACCATTGGAATAGTAATCTAAAAATTAGGAATTATAACTTGAATATTAGTATAGTTTGTTTACTGATATATTTATAAAATTGTATTTTGGTATCCAATAAAATTAATATACAGAAAATTTATATCATCATACAAATAAATAAATGAATTAAAATGGTAAAATAAGCTATTTTATTTTTACGATAAATTAAAAAATTTAATATAATTTTTATTTTCATAAAATGTGTTTATAAAATAATATTAAGCTTCATTATAATTATAATATAATTTCATAGTACCATAAAAATATTTTCAAAATGTTAAAAAAATGTTCATAATTTAGAATTTGGTAGTTTTCAAATAAATAATGAGTTTAATAAAAAATTAAATTTACCATTTAAAAAAATTATTTTTATGAAATAGATTTCATTAGTGGAATATATACAATAAAAAATGGATAGGTTGACCTTTTTATATTTTTCTAAAATAGTTGATTTTTTTAATAGCGAAATACGACAAAACATGGTATTTAACATTATAAGTGAAATTCACAAATAATTGATTCAAGGATGAGGTAAAAAAATATTATACTGAATTTAATTTCATAAATTAGTATGTCTAGTTAGAATATTTATCACTATTTATAGTTTTGAGCAAAGATAATAAACTATTAATTATTATATTCAAAACACCCCTCCCCCTATAAATACCATCCTTACCACCCATTCTCTTTACACCTTATAAGACTCTAAGATAGAATAAAATATACCCATTTATTACCCCAACCCCCTACCCATATCTAATGTGTTTTGGTATTACCAAAAGACCACCCCAAGGATCATTATGGTGTATCCAAGAGAAGACTCCCAAAAGAAGAGGTGAAATTCCCAACCGAGTCTCTTTTGATTATTTTATTTTACTCTTCTCCCTCAAACATATGAATTAAATACACCTTTAAATAGTCACATAAATATTATAAATATACTTATATGTTATTATTATGTTGTAAAATCTATTTTCTTTCATCCCCTAAATTTATTCCAAAAGTAAAACAATGTTCATATTGTAGTCAGTCCACCACCCACATGAGCAATGAATTTCATTTTCTAACACCACCTTCGTGGATATTTTAAATTAAATTATTATGGATAGAAATGAGATATCTATTTATATTTCATTTTCCCCTTATTTATTAATGGTAAAATTATCTTGAAATTAAATAAATTCAAGAATGTCTATCATGGTCAAAAAACCCGTCCAAATGAACAAAGTATAAAACAATAAAAACTATACTATTTAAATAATTATTATTTACGTATTATTTTGGATAATAAGAACCTTATTAACTTTTATAAACTCATTAAGTAAATTTTATCACCTCTTTAGTTATGAAACCGAACAACATGAACTCTCATAATTAACTAAAACTAATATGTCCTTGGACACATGACCTGAACGACCTTAGGACAGTGAATGTAGACTCAATATATAAATTAAATGAAACTAAAATTACCTAAAATCTTAATAAAAAATAAAATATAATTGAATTATGATACTGATAAAGTGTTTAATATATCAAAATTTACAATTCATGAATTTAAGTGAATGTGCATAATGAATTAATACATGAGGTAAGGGATCTATCAAAACCAACCTCTTTTTATTGGGTTATGGATTTTTATATATAACTCACTCTATCTATTTAATATTATTAAATGATTATACTATATATATATATATATATATTTCTATTACAAATATACAAATATTATTCTCTCTTCCTTATGTTGGCTTACACATGCCTTGCATTAATTTCTCAATACCTTCTTTAAAATCAAACATGATTAAGGGGACCTTTCCTATATCTTAAACCATTCACTTAACACACTTTTAAATACATTAAATCATTCATGATTCCTTAAATTGATAAATATTTTTGGACTTATCTAATTTTTTTTACATCATGTTAAAAATTAAATTTCAAATTCTTAATTTCATTAAAAACCTTTACCAACTCCTTAAAACATCATTTAAAAGTTCATTTATATACGCAATTTTATTCTCATTCACATGAGTTTTTTCAAATTTACTCAATATTTTAAACTTATTTTTGTGGATTCAAATATGGTAATCCATAATATATAATTTTTTATTCTATTTTTAATATTTATGAAATAACATTTTATTATTATTTGAGGAAATATTATGCAACCTAATGATTTCGATGGTTATTTCTTATACTTATAACTTACGTTTGATTCCTTAATGTGGAACAAAAATGGTTGTACGTATTATGATGGGTGTGAATAGGTAGTGACCCAATATAGTAGGTAACATTTATATCTCTTTAGATTATATAAATTGTATTAGAGAGTATAAATAATCTATTATGGGTCCCTGTCTAATATGTTTTGATGTGTTGGTATTGATGCTTTACTTTTTCTTATGATGTAGTGAATTATGATATTTCTACATTACTATGATTAAATGATAGTATTATTAATAATTATTTATCTCATGGTTATATATGATTATTCAAGAGAAGTGTATTTTATAATATCATGTTATTTTATCTGAGACATATAATACAATTCATTATCATGATTATTTCCTTACTAGGCATTATATATCACTACTTTGGTTTATTTATACCCCCAATTATCCTATATAGTTTTAGAATAAAAATTTGATCATGGAGAACACTATGGATTTTAAAATAAATATTTTATATTTTACATTAATATTGATGTTTTATAAACCTAGTATCCTAAAGAAACTAAGCCTCTGAATCATTGGGTTATGTTTATTGAATATTTATGTTAAATATCATTTAATAATATGTGTAAGACGATTGAGTATTTATAGTTGGTATTAAGAAAAGTTATATTTATTTTGATTATTAGTAAAATAAATCATTATAAGAAACTGTTGGGAAAAGTTAATATGTATGAAAACGTCTTGAAATTTTGGTAAAGTATATAGTGAGTGGTTTAAAGAAAATGAAACCCCTGTGTGGATACTACATATAGATATGGATACAGAATATATGTAACTTGGGGTAATAACCTTATAATCTATCCTTAGGTATTATAATAACCTATAATTAGTGAATTCTAAATAATCCTTATTGAAAACCTAGTTTGATAATCCCCTGGATATACTTTGGTGAATTCAGAAGCTCTTTTCTACCAATTTTGAAGGTCTAGATTAGATTATGTTCATAGAAACCCGAATAGAAAAATTATAATGGATAAACTATATTTAATTCTAGAGAATCATATGTTGTGAAATAAAATTCATTTATATTTTATTACTTCTATGTCCATAGTCTCTCTTTTTATATGCTAATTAGTTTAATTATTTCCATCCTCAAATTTTCTGTTATTTTAGTTAATGGTTGGAAATGGGAGGAATCATACTAACAACCAATGTCATTGGAAATTTAATGATCTACTTAAGGATATTCATAATCTTATGGGAGTGGGATATGATAAATTCATGTTGTTACGATATCATCTAACACAAGTTATGAAAATTAACTTCAATTTTTTGTAACTCCCTCATTATCTTAAGAAATAGAATGTTGTGCTTGATTCCTTCACGTGAAAAGGTCTTCCAAATTTTATGTGATATTTTAATCCCCTAATCAAATAATTATGGATGAAATCCATTTCAAAAATATTCTCTATCCTATAATTCCCTAAATAATAGTAATATTTACTTGTCATTTATTTCCTAGAGGGAGAAGTAGACTAGTAGTAGACACTAATTAGGAACAAAAATCCAATGGAGTAAATTGAATCAATAAAATTAAAAGGATTCAAGAGGATATTTTTCATTAAATATTTTACTTGTACTCTCCATCTTAAAATGGAGAGTTAATTCCTTGGACTGAAGTCGAAAGAGGATGAGTCTATTAAGTCTTAAGGGAAAAAATCCACATATATTGCGTGGTATGCCTCTGACTTTTTCACCGACGTTGAAAGTATGGTGAATAATGTATTTAGTGGATTAAAGGTGAATCAATGAAAATATTTATGGATTCAATACTTTTATGTCTATGAATATATTATTTATTATGCTCATAATTTTCAGTTATATATTAGATATTGTTGATGGTCTCGAGGGGTTGGAGATAAAAAATAAGAAAATGGAGTTTAATACATGAGGATAAATGGATAAATCCCATGAGTTAAACAAAAAACAACTAACTAAATGTAAAAAGTTTCAGAAGAAGAAACCTAAAAACATTCTCAAGGGAATAAAGATATCCTGAAACTATAAAAAATTAGGGGCATAGTGGTAATCAATTTATTAGGGAGATGAAGAATCCAAGTAATGAGATATAAGGGAGTGATGTTATGATAAGCCCTTATTCCATAGTCAAGTTTTTAAACTACAAGTAATACTAAAATTATGTATTATAATGCCCAATGAAAAGTGTTTTCAGAGATAATCAATGATAAAAACCTCCAAGTCCAAGAGAAGAAGTAAGGGATTATGTTATCACTACTGATGAGGTGAATCCTGATAATGAAGTGGTGACTAGTAAAATAGTTATTAATTCAATAATGATGATTAATTTTTTAATTCTAGTTAAAAAAAGTATTTCATATGGTGTATGTTTAGTAGAAATATTCAAACAACACCTCAAAACATGGAGGTCGAGTTAGCTATGGAAATAGAAAATTAGGTAATTATTGAATCCTAGGTATATAAATCCCCCATATTCAATGTTTATGAACTAAATCATTGATTATTTCTTTTCCTACATAATTTAATGGAATTTGATTATATAATTAGAATAGATTGGATGTCCTTATATAAATTTAATATCATCTTCTAGGATAGGAAAATCAATATATATGTCTTGAATCATTCTGTTATTTTATACAATTGTAAAGAGGATGATAAATATACTTTTGAATATTCTCCTTAAGAATTGGTAATATTTGTTTATAATTAAGAATATATATCTCAAATGATTTGGATAATGGATAATTATGAGGGTTATTCTTGATAACATTCCTATTGTGAGAAATTATATTAGTGTATTCTTCAAGGAGTTTCATTGTCTTCCTATGGATTAATAGGTTTATTTTTCTATTGAAATTATACTTAAATATTTACTAATATCTATGAATAACTAGAAAATTAATTCCATTGATTTATATTAACTTAAGAATAATTTACAAGAGAATTTATAGAAGTATTTTATATACTCAAGTGCATCACCATGGGGTACACTGATTCTCTTCATCAAGAAGAAGGATGGGTCAATTAACCTCTTCATTTATTATCATGAATTAAAAAAGTCATGATAATAAATATGTACCCTTTTCCACAAAACAATGTCATGTTAAAGAATCTATGTGGGGCCTAGTACTTCTCTATGGTGGACCCCTATTTGAGATATCACCAATTAAAGGTGAGGAATGAAGTTATTCTCAAGAATACATTTTGAACAAGTTATGGATAATATGAGTTGATAATAATTCCCTTAAGACTCATTATTTATCATATAATCATTATATATTTATTGAATAAAACCTATAAATATTACCTCAACAATTTTTTGGTAGGATTTATAGATGATATTATGAAAAAATATAAAATTAAATATTATAAATTGAATTTTAATGTTGTTCTAAAGAAATTGAAAATGGAGAATCTATATAAAAAGTATATTAAATGTAATTTTTGGATATATGAGGATTCATTACCATGGTATGTTATCCACAACTAAATTATATCAATGGATACATTTAAGGGAAAAATGATTGAGTAATGGGAAAGAATAATATATTTATCAGAGATCTGTAATTTTCTTGGACAAGTTGGGAACTACTGAATATTTTTGAGGTAGTTATCATGATTGAAAAACCTAATGAATAAGATAACTCACAAGGGAGTAAAAATTTTCTATGCTAATGAATATTAATATAAATTCAAGTAATTGAAAAATAGGTCTATCACTACACCAGTTTCAACACTACCCTAAAATGGGGAACTTTTCATTTTAAATAACTTTGGTTTAAATAAAGTGTTTGGACATGCGAAAATAAAAAATGATAATGTGATAGGAAATGCCTCAAGGTATATGGAATTTCATGGGATGAACTATCCAATGCATGATGTGGAGTTAGTGATAGTGATTATTTCATTGAATATTTGAGTACATTATATCCATGTGAAGAAGTGTGATATATATATATACATATAATGATCATACGAACATAAAATATATATTTACATAGATATATATTAATAGGAAGTAGAAAATATGGTTATAACTGATGAAGGTATACGATTTATTATTATTTTACAATCCTATGATGGTGTATAATGTGGAAGATTATCTATATAGAAAGGACCATGAAACCTAATCAATGATGAGAATTGATAAATATCTAATATAATTAATTTTGAAAATATTTTTCATGGAAGCAATAATGTAAGAAAATACATCATACATATCTCATATGTTCACTAAACCATAAAATTTAGAGAAGATAAAGGATAATAAATGGAAATATTTAGAAATATATAAGATGATGGAATCTATAAGAAATGTGAAATCCTTATAATTAAAAACTAATTAAGGAGTTGTAATATTTGTGTCATGAATATGAGTACCATTAAATCATTAGATATAGAAGGATCTATTTAATTATGCACATTTATCAAAATTCTCCATCCACACAGGGAGAGTAAAGACATTTTGAGATTTATAAGAACAGTATTGGTAGGACAATAAGAAGAATGAGATCTCAAAATATAAATCAATGTGCCTAGTATTTCAACAGGTTAATGAAGAAATGAAAACACCAAAGGGGATGATGCAACCATTACCCATACCTTCATCTAAATGATAGAAAATTAATAGAGATTTTGGAATAGTTCTTCTAAAGACAATGAATGGGTATAATTCTATATGGGTTGTGGTAGACTAGCTTACATAGACAACTCATTTCATTTCCATTTGGGAGGAATTCTCACTCGATCGACATACAAAGATATACATTAGAAAAGTGGTGAGACTACATGGAACACCCCTTTCAAAAGTATTTGATCAAGATTTGAGATTCAACTCTAAATTATGGAAAAGGATCCAACATGATCTAAAATATTTTTGAACTTCATTAAAACTTATCATCCCAAAAATGATTTCCAATCTAATAAAAAAGTTAATACATTTGATTATATATTGAGAGAATGACAAATTTACATAAAAGGAAGATGGTATTAACATCTTACTCTATACGAGTTCTCATACAATATTATCTTCCACTCGATCATCCAATTGGATCTATATAAATTAATTTATTGGGAATAAATATTATATAACTTTATATTGGGATGATGATGGTGAATTCATTCTTTTGGTACTTGAAATGGTCGATGAAGTGGTAAAAAAATTTAAAGTCCATTGAACAAGACATCAGAGATAAAAAAGTTGGATGAAGAGTTATACCAAAAATCATCAATGAGACTTGGAGTTAGTGGTTGGTTAATTTTTTTTCTTATATATATATCAATAAAACAGATTTATCTGGTTTGGGAAGAAGGGAAATATATATCCTAATTATATTAGATCGTTTGATATTATTGATCATAATACAGCTGTGGCCTATCAAATTTTACTCTCACAAACAATTTCCCCGGTACATTAGTTGTTTCATGTATCCCTTTTGAGAATCTACATACCAAATACATTAAATGTGATAAATCCATAGGTGGTATAGTTAGATAATGATCTATCTTATGAGGATAATTTGATGAAGATCACAGATCATAGAGGAAAATTTCTACGCAAAAAGGATACTCAGCTAGTAAATTTATAGTGGAGGAACTATAAAGGAGATGAATTGGGGACAAGGGGAAGAAATGAAACAAAATTGACCTCATATATTTTCATCTTAAAGGGTGAAATGAAATTTGAAGGGAAATATTTATTAATGGGGAAGATTTTAATGACCTAGAATTTTATCATTGGAATTTCCTCTCTGAATTTAAACATGTTTTATAATGTATTATTATTTAAATCCCATGTTCCACATTATAAAACCAACCACATTTTGTTATATTTATTTTAAAATTACATTTTGAGTATAAATAAACTCATTAAAATATAAAACATTATAAAGGGACAAAAAAATGAAAATAAGATAACTTGAATATGTAATTTTAGATTTGTTAAAACTCCTAGAATAATCAGCCTTATTAACAAAACTATTGAAATTAAGAATTTTATTAGAAATAAAATATCATTATTGAAAATTAAAACATGAATCCTTGAGTGAAAATAAATTTGAGTCAAGAATTAATGAAATATGAGGTATTCATAGATGATAGTAAACCCACATGACCATTAGAAATATTATGGTTGGAATAATATTATAAACATTGGAATAATAATTTGACCATTAGAGTAATAATATAACAATTAGGAAAATCACTCTAATTATTAAAATAGTAACTTGACTTATGAAATTAGAAAAAAATCTGGGTATCTGATCAAATGAAAATATAGAAAATATATATCATACAAATATATAAATGTTTTAACAATGATAGAATAATTGTTTTTATATTTATGTTACATATAAAAATTTAAAATAATTTTTATTTTCATAATTATGGATTATAAAATACTATTATGCTTCTTGAGAATGGTAAAAAAGTTTACAAGTTTTTTTCAATGGGTGAATGGGTTTAAAAATTAAACATTATAAAAAAAAATTATTTTTACAATAGAAATCATATTATTTAAAAATTAAATTAATAATATATAGAAAATTAATTTTATAAAATATATTTCATTTTTGAAATCTATACATAGAAAAATGGTTTGGGTAAATTTTTGATATTTTTCGAAAAAAGTTGATTTTTTGGTGAATAGAGAAATGCCACAAAATAAAAAATTTAATATTTTAAGTTAAATACTTGGAGAACTAAATAATGCATTATTTAAATGTAAAACTTCTCACAACAACATTAATAAATTAATAAATTTCTTTACAATAATATTTACTTTTTATAAAATTGAGAATAAATAATAAACTAATGATTATTATATTAAAAAACAATCCCTTCATCCCCCTATAAATACCACCTCTCACAAATCCTCATTAAAACCTACTAACCCTTATATATAGACCCAAATATGACCATTTTACTCTTAAAACCTCCTATAAATTTTTAAATAGTATTGTTCATTCCAAAATTCCATCCTAAGGAGCCTTATAGGGTACCCAAGAGGAGACTCTAAAAGGAAGAGGTAAAATTCAAAATGAAGTATCTTTTGATTCTTTTCAAGTTAGACCTCCCAAAAATGAATTATATCTACATTTAAATAGTTAATTCATGATCCTAAATATAGTAATATGTTAATATTCTTGTTCAATATCCATTTTCACCTTATACTCAATTGACTCAAAAATTAAAATGTTGTTCACATTATGGATGGTTCATCGCCTTCATGAATAATACCTTTAATTTTCCATCACCACATTACTAAAAGGATTAAATTAAATTATTATAGATTAAAATAAGATTAATCAGTAAATTTATTTTTGTTTCTTATTTTGGATTGGTTAAATACTCTTAAATTCAAATAAATGATGTAATTTTATCATGGTCAGAAATCCTACCTTAATGAACTAACCATATTATAATAAAACCAATAATATCTAAATAATTAATATTATTAATAATTTTTGTTAATAAGAAACATATTAAATTCTATTAATTCATTAAATCGACATCATAAAATATCTATATTTATTAAATGATACCATATAAAATCTCATAATTACATAATACTAATATACCCTTGGGCACCTGACACAAACGACCATGGGAAAGTGAATATAGACTATGCATATTAATTAAATGAACATAAATAACATAAAAGAGTATTAAAAATAAAATATATTTGAATTATTATCTCAATAAATTGTTTTATAAAACAAATTTGGTAACTCAATATATTAATTGACATTGTAGAATGAATCCACACTCAAGGTAAGGGAACTATCTGAACCACCCTTTTTGATGGACTATCCCATTTTCTTTCAACATAAATTTATATTGTTATTTAACATTATGAAATAATTATAATTTCAATATATATGTCTTTTACATATGTAACTAGATTATTCTCTCTTTCATTGCTGTTGTTAAACATGTCTTCTGTTTTTATATCAATACCTTCATTAAAATCGAACATGATTAAGGAGAGCTTTTCAATCCCTTAAACCATTCACGTTGAAACCTTCTAAATTATTTTAACCATTAAATATTTCATTAAATTAGAACTATTTTAAGTTTACCTATTTAATTACCTCTCATTTCAAATAAAATTCCGGATTTTTTCCTTCATTAAAAGTCTTTTACCAATTCCTAAAAACACTATTTTAATGGTTCTTTACTATACCTAATTCCCTACAATTTCTCATAAATTTTTCAAATTAACTCCATATTCCATAACCATTATTATTTTAAAAAATATTTACAAATAAAATATTTAATTCCTTCTTCTATTTGGAATCATTATTAAATATCCTTTAATTATTCTTTTAGGTAAGATTATGTAACACATTACATTTAATGGGAATTTCTTTTTCTCATGACTTTTGTTTGAATCTGTTATGAAGAACAGATATACATATAGATTTTATAATGGGTGTTCACATATAGTTCTCAAATGAACTAGGTAATTTTTAAATCTATTTAGATGATATCAATGGGGTTTGGGAGTATAGACAATCCATTATGGGACTCTGCCCACAATGTTATGATGTGTCGATAGCGAGCGTTTAATTATGCTTATGATATCATGTGTTATGATGTTTAAATATTCCAATGATGTCATGATATAATTTTTAAATATTATTTATTTCATTATTCCATATGATAATTTATGAACCTTGTATTTTAAGATATCATTTTATGCCATCTAACTTATAATCCTTCCTTCGTTTCCATGCTTATTCCATTACTGGGACTTATAGATAAACACTTTTGTTTCTATATACCTCTAGTTAATATATGATATTTTATAATCTAGAAGATATCTTGGAGATCATTATGGGGTTTAAACTAAACATTTTTTTATTTTAGACTCAAGTTGGTGATTTATGAACTGAGTCTCCCAAAGAGACTAGGAATTTGGATCCTATGTGGTGTTTATCTGATATTTTTTTTCATAATTCAGGTAATAATTTGTGTAAAAGGCTTGGGTAATTATAAAAGTGTCCCCTAATATATTTGTTATTTAGTGGTGATGTAATATAAAGGATTTAACTAGTCATATTTGGTTCTACTTTGATACCATGATGGTGTATGATGAAGCTGACAAAGTTTCTTGTCGTTACCCCGAAATCACATTTCAAGGGGATCATTTTTAGGTATTTTCACCACATCATGTTGAAATTATCTCCAATAAAATAAGTATATCACAATAAAATTGAATCTTTACTACCATACCATCAAGAAAATCATTCTACTATCATTTCAATGAGGGATTTGAAGATATGTTTCATGGTGCATTAATATGTGGCACTGAAATTTATCAACCCAAAGGGAATCACTTGATAGAAATATACCCACAGGGGTTCCCTGATAGAAATGGACTCCACATCAACAAGGGATATCAAGCACTGATAATAAAATGAATGTTGATACATAAAGAATATGTCTTAGAAAAAAAATAAACACATTAATTAATAATTTCATGATTGGGACATGGAAACCATCTCTGGGTAGTACTAATTGATATCCCTAAAATAGATGAAAACATGGACTTTCCTATTCCACTTCATAATGAAGGGAATATTTTTGATCCATTTTATGTATTTAAATTATTGAATAAGGTTCTATTTTATGATCTTTTCAACCTCAGATTCTACCTACAAAACATGAGTTGGGTGTATTCTTCTAGTTTTATGTTTTATGACACAATGGTCATCTGAAAAACCTATGTGATGGGTAGCCACATCGGTATCCAAACAAGAAATCATTGCATAATTCCATAAAAAAACATATATATGATGCATAAGGAACGTGATGCACATATCATGTTCCCTAGTGTATATGAATGAACAAATCAGTATAGGATTTAGATCCTCCTATGTACCAATATTCACCCATCTATGTTCATCAATAGTATATGACACACCTTTCTAAAAGGTTGAAGGGGAATCTATGAGATCCTCCTCCTCCTCATCTACTTAATCTTCTTCTATACGTCTATTATTTTGAGAAGAAGAAATATCAACATGTTGAGGTCTTAGAGAAGAGAAACAGGTTTTTTAGACCCCAGAAGCAATATGGGTACATTTTTATATTTTATAAATGACAATGAAATGTCTTTAGATCTTGAAGATGCTGATATATGGACATTATTATATGAAGCATCCTGAATATTTTTCTAATTCCATAATTTTAGAGAGGATAGATGATATACTGATATTGTGTGATTAAAGAAAATATGTGGGGGACATTATCATCTGGTTCATTATTATATTTTTAAAGATCACATCAATCTTTTTATGGATGTTCCCAGTAGACGTGACTTATATCACAAACATGGAGAAAAATATTCATACACCCCATGCTTTCCTTCTTCTCATTGGATTCATATACACTTTGTAAAAGAGCCTATAATATTCTGAATAAGACTAAATATTACTAAATTCAACATGGTGGTAAAGACACGCAAGATCAATGTCAATAAAAATGGATTCTAACATAGTATTTTATTTCCTTTTTGGTGACAACTGTATAAGGATATTTTATCGATCATTTTATGAAAGAGATGTAGTGGAATGATTTAAATTTTTATTAAATGGAACATGAATGAGTAAATGAATTCCTATATCAAGAGTTGTTTCCTCAATTCAGTTGATGGAAAAAATATTGTCATTGTAGAGTTCACTCCATGAATTTAAAAGGGCTTTTATCATGACCCCTCCCTCAAAAGATGTCCCTCTTGAGCTGGAAATGAAGGAAGAGAGATAACAACCCCAGAGTCCTACCTCCAATAGGCCCCAAGGTGGTGACTAACACCAAGAGTATAGAATATCATGAAATGGGAGGCACAACACTTTCTATAAGAAAAAATATTTCATGAGATAAGATGGTCCATCCGAAAACAACTCAAAGAACTATATATAAAAGAACAACCAAAATCCATCCCACATGAATGTATAAAGAAAAACTATTAAAAATACAAGGAAATGATCCAATTTTAATATCGTAAGGTAAATCTAAGTAGTGAAAAAGAAATATTCTCCAAGTCCAAGCTAGAAATTTCTAGTGCAGTCCATGTAATCCTCCTAAAAACCAGAAATTAGTTTTATAATTTAGGGTTATCATACAAGTATACTAATTATGAAAACTAATGTCTCTTGTGCACATGTGGGACAAGAATACTAATTCTCTCATGAGAAAACAAAAGAACCGACAAAACCTAACATGGAACCCCAGCCATCCCCACATCACTAAGACACGCTCACCAAGTAATGAAATTCAAGTAAAGTAATATAGTAGGAAATTCAATGATAGAGTACCCTGCACCACTTTCCCACAAATTATACACTCTCGCACCCTAATGGATAATGTCTAGGTGCTCCCACCTCTTCTGAAAGTACCACGTCACAACTCTCTAACACACACATAGGCCTCACATCTAGTCCCACAACCTGGGAAAACAATGGTCATCATATCTCACCATCACACACATGGGCCTCAAAACCATGTCTCACCCACTAAAAACTGGGCTACATATCACACCACATCTCGAAAAGACTTGGGAAATAACACACATACCATCCCGATGATACCTGGGAAAGTCTGACTCATCTTATCCTGAAGACACCTGGGAATCCAAAACTCACCTACACACACCAGAGACTCAAAAAACACTACCTTCCTAAAGAATATTGGGATATCACTACGTAGAAGAGGGAACATGGAAGAGGAAGTTTCTATCCATCCTTCCATCCATCTGTATTTTTGGTAATGATACCCTCCCCCATGATAATGGGGGGTTTTCGACACCTAATGCACCACTAGGGTGGGGTGCATGTAGAAAACAGAAGGAAAATACAGGTATGTATATGTATTATCAAACACTCCATCCCGAACTATGGGTTCTAAATCAAACAATCAACTATCCTATGATACATCAAACTCTAATACTACCTCTAAAACACTAGAAACCTTCACTTCATATGTTGATAAATTAAATTCATCCACAAAAATCCACAACTCAAACATACCCCAACCGACTCATTTAACCAATTATCATTCTTTATTAAGGAAAACATTTATTCATTCCATCCCTACATGGAAAAATACCAACTACATCATGAAAAAAATCCACAAAACATAAACCTTGAAGAAGATAAAGAACCATAGTAAAGAAACTCACATCATATTTCCAATCCTTTTAATGCCCATACCAACCACTGCCATTATCATTCTTTAAATTCATTCCGCTCAATCCATCGTCTCGACAAGAAAAATCCCAACTTCTAGTCAATCCCATTAACACATCTAATCACAACCAAACCCGAAAGCCCCACTATATAATAAAACCACACCCATTACAACCATTAACATTAACATATCACAACCTGAACTTGCTGCCCTATTTTTCAAACACTGCCCATACATTCCACAATCAATCAATCTCTCAACCTAAGATTCCATTGTACCACCTGTACCATCCCACCTTATAGTTTTTTCTCTCGACCCTAGAATCCCAAAACCACATAAGGCACAAGACAAGAAAAAACCATACACAACACATACCCACACCAACAAGGTAGTGTGTATTCAAATTTATCAAACACGTGTTCCTTAACTCCACATGATAATTTAGGGGTTATCACAAAACAATTTCAATAATGGGGAATCCATTTAATTAACCACATATTTGTAGTTAATAGATTCCATATATATATATATATATCCATTCAACACATGATCTAAAAAATAAATCACAATTCATCCTAAATTCACAGAAAAAGACAACTGAGGACCATGGTTTTCAATACCCATATAGCCCATATAGATCACAAAATCAATTAACAATGAAACTGAAGAATGTGTCACTTTATCATATCCCATATTTATTAGTTTAAAGCCCATTAAATTATATTTATTAAATTAGGATTCAACTTCCTTCACATGGGAAATATTTGTACACCAACCACACATGATACACAAATAAAAGGGATGAAGGGATCCCTACCGTGACAAACATACAATCAACACCACCTCCAAGTTACAAATAGGGGATGTGCAAGTATCTAGGGAAACATGATCCACATGTGAAACAAACATGCATGAATCCTTGTGGAAGAAATGTTCTAGGATGCCTTGGTATCAAGAGAAAATAGAAATAAATAATGAAGGAAGCATGTCTAGCTTTGAAGGTTTAGATCCAAGACTCAAGGGATATGAAAATATTGTATACTCCCCATTAATAATGGATCTTTACCATGCATTTTGAATAAGATGAGGAATAATAAGAGTTAGTAAATTAATGATATATTTTACATTATTAGAAACAGAATAAAAACACTTAAATATGGTTTAAAACCAATTTACATCAAATAAAACATTAAATTGAATGATCAGGAAAATTTATAATAACCTTAAAAATTTGAAAAACAATTGGAAGTGACTCAACAGTGGGTGAGTCAACATCACAAGTCATCGATGGATGAGTCTTTTTTCAATGAATCACTACTGGATGAGTCACTGATACAATCTATCAGTGATGAGCTACTGATGGCATGTCACCGTTCAGTGAGTCACCATTCGGCGAGTCATCATTCAGTGAGTTACCATTTTTTGATTCACCATTCAACAAGTCACTGTTCGGTGAGATACCCTTGTGACTCACAATTGTAACCCACTGGCAGTGAGTCACCACTGTGAGTCACCTATATGACTCACTATCAACGAGTCACCGATGTGACTCACCATTGCAATGATCTATCATCACTACCTACATTCATCGACTCACCATTGCATGTCACCAGTGCGAGTACCCATTCTGAATCACATGTCCTAACTCACTATTGTGACCTACCAGTGGATGGCCCACTATTATACAAGATACCATTAGCAACTCACCGTTGCAACTCGTCATCACGACTCACCATTGGAAAAATTGGACTTTTGGAAAACTATTGAAATGAATCACAATTTTCTCCCAGAACAACTCAAACACCATATTTTCACAAAGTAATGGAATGGGAAGGTTTATTCCACTACATAAGATAACTATACAACTAATCTCACTCTAAATAATTCAAATCCAAACCCAGAAGAAAGATGGGTCTGAAAAACCACCCTATATGATACCTCTCATGGTTCTTCCTATACATGAAACACTGATACGCCATAAAAGTTCAATGATAAGAAACCCTATGTTGTTTGAAAGATAGAGTGAAACATCAACATAAAATAACACCTCCTCTAACACCCCTACCCCAACTTACCACAAGAAACACCATACAATCAAAAAAACCACACTATCTTGTTATATGAATTAGTGAATTCCTTCCTCAATGTATAGTGTTTTCACCCCCAGTGGGGGAGGGAACAATTGGGTTCGCTGGCAGCCCCTATAGAATAGCATGAAGCTCAACATGGATGGGTCTTGTGTCTTCGGTACTATACCTGGTGGTGGGGTGGTGTACGACACTGGTGGGTCCATCTTCATTGCGGTTATAGTCAAGATAGGTCAAAGATCTTTGTTGAAGGAAGAAGTCATGGTAATACGCACATGGATGAGGTTATGCTGAAATATAGTATTTGTTATTACAGAAGTGAAAACAGACTTGTTTATTGTTCACAATTATCTACAAGGTAGTGGAAACCCACCTTGGGTGATTAACTATATCATCATGAATTGTAAAAACATCCTCACCGATAATAATAAAAGTTTCACACATGGAGTAAAGGGAATAAAGCAGTGGACCATCTGGCAGCAATGGATTTCACTGGCTCAGAGAATGTTTGGGTTCATACTAGGTCCAACCTGAAGCCCCAGGAGGTTAATATGATTAGTGGGGATTCCCTTGGTCTCTATTATTTCATCCCCCCCCAGGAGTGGCCGACTTGTCTAGTTTTTCATATTTTTTCCTATTTTTGTTTTCTTCTATTTACTCATCTCTGAATAAAAAATTACATTATGATTAAAGGAAAACACAACATGGATTAACTCAGAACAACTCTACGTATTGGGCACAGTAGACATCTCCCTTTCACAAGTCCTATCCTCCACGAAACCATACTTCCAAAACACATGAACAAATGGAATGGTTTGGCCATGAAGAACCTTCTCTTGATGATCCTTGATCTCTAATGGCCACTCTATGAATTTCATTTCATCTTTGATATCCAACTCTACCCATAAAATGACATGAGAGTCAACGTGAATATACTGATGAAGATGAAATACATGAAGGACTTCATGGATCCTCTCCAACTGCAGTGGAAATAACAACTGTTAAGCCACTTCTCCAACTTTTCCCAACACCTTGAAGGGTCTGATGAACTTGATAGAATGCTTTCTCCCCTGCCAAACCCCTATTTATCTTGTCGAGGGGAAAGCATTATGATCATGTGGACCCTAACCTCAAACTCGAAGTGACACCTTTTATGATCAACATATGACTTCTTCTCATCCTGTTCTACTTTCATCCACTCACAGACAATATGAACATTCTTTTTTATTCTCTGCACCACCTCTAGAACAAGAAAAAATATATCCCCAACCACTTTACAACCTAAAGGAGAATGTCATGGTATTCCATACAAAGATTCAAACAGATCCATACCAATAGAAAATTGATATCTAATACTGTAAAAAATCTCTACCAAGGTAAATTTTCACACCAAATATTAACCAAAGTCATTGACGCATGCCCACAACATGTCCTCCAATGTATAGATGGTCTACTCTGTCTTCCCATCTTCTTGATGGTTGAAAGTAGATCTAAGTCAAAACTAAGTTCCAAAATAATGATGGAATCCCCTCCATACCTAATAGGTAAACCCTGTGTCCCGGTACGATAAAATTGATCTAAGAACTCCATGTAGCCGCACATCCTCATACACATACGTCATGGCCATGGAAACCACTATGTCAGACTCCTTGATCACTAGGAAGTGAGATGACTTCATCAGTTGGTCCACTCTTACCCATATTTCATCACAACCTCTCGATTCCCCAGTGAATCATGTGACAAAACCCATATATATGTAATCCCACATCCCATCAGGGAAATCTAAGGGTTGTAATAAAAAGCTAGGAACACATTTCTCAACCATCACCCGTTGGAACACTTGAAAACATGTGCCAAACTCCACCACCTCCCACTTCCTCCTAGGCCACCAAAACTACTCTCTCAAGCCACAATACATCTTAAAATATCCTAGGTGAATTTATAAATGTAATATATGAAAATCAAATAGAACTCTTCCATGCATTACCATTTGAACACATAGTTTTCCAAAAACTAACATCTGATTTTGACAATCCTCCGACCATCCATTGGGATAATCACCATGGTCGATGCGATCACACATTAATTCTACCTATGAGTCCCCCCACTGAGACTCCTACAAATTCTACATTAGACAAGACTGAACTATCATCTGAAACAAGATACCTCTACTACCATAATCTCTTGCATCTAATTTCAAGGATGCTAACTCCTCTATCACCTTCAAAGCACTCGTAAATTCTCTAACTACCTACGTCCACGTCTTCTTTCCCAGAGCATTAACCATGACATTTCCCATTCTTGTGGTGTAAGATATTTTAATGTTGTAGTTCTGGAGAAAAATCAAACATGTCCACTATTTCAAGTTTAGATCTTCCTTGGAAAATATATACCTCAAACTCTTATGATCTATAAAGACTACAAATCACTCCCCAATGAGGTAATGTCACCCAAACGTCTGTGCGAACATAATAGCCACTAGCTCCAGATCATGGGTTTCATAGTTATGTTCTTGGGGACGTAACTTCTTAGATCAATAAGAGATCACTTCCCACTATTGCATCATCAAACATTCTAATCTAAGATGGGAAGCATCAAAAAACACCTCAAACATCCCCCTTCCTTTCGAAATAAGAGCACTAGATAACTGACAAACATCTCTTTCTGATAGTCAAATTCTTCATGGCATTGCTCACTCAACAAAATCCCGGTCTTTATGCTCAACTTTTCAACAAAAATGCTACTAGATAGAAACTGGGTATGAATCTTTTGTAATAGACCACCAAATTGATAAAACTACAAACATCGACAACATTATTGGGTGATTTCCAAGATAAAAATACCTAGAAGTTCAATAAGTTCACTTCTACACCCTTCTAGAACACCAGATGTTCTAGAAAGTGCACCACTCTAGTCTAAAACATACACTTCGACAGCTTTCCATAGAGCTGGCGGTGTCGAAGGACCTACAACATAGTCCTGATATGCTTGGTAAGATCCTCCTCTAACATTCAGTAGATCAAGATGTCATCGAGGAATACAAAGATGAACTGATCCAGGAACTCACAGAAGACAGAGTTCATAAGACCCATGAACATGGATGGTACGTTCATAACATTGAAAAGCATGACTAAGAACTTGAAGTGCACATGCCTGTATCTAAAATAAGTCTTTAGGATATCTCAATCCTTTAACCTCAACTGGTGATATACAGACTACAAATCAATCTTAGCAAATAGACTCTCTCCCCTCAACAGGTTGAAAAGATTTTCTATCCTTGGGAGAGGGTAACAATTCTTGAACATTACATGATTCAATCTCTGGTAGTATATACACAACCTAAATCCACCATGTTCCTTCTTTGAAAAAGGATTGGAGCACCCCATATTGACATTGAGGGCCTGATATATCCCTTCTTCATTAGGTCATCTATTCGAATCCTCAACTCCCACAGCTCTTGAGGTGCCATCCGATAATGATCCATAGAGACCGGAGAAACACCAGGATGGATGTTTATCGTGAACTGAACTTCATGTCTAGGGGGTAAAGTTATAACATCCTCGGAAAAAATATAATGGAAATCCCCAAAAATATAGGGAATTCAATGTATGCTACATCCATTGATATCCCGACCAACAAGGAAAGAAGAGGCTGAATGCGGTAACTGCCCATGTGATAGCTCGTCTCAATGGCGAACGCCACATGTTGATGATCAACGTTTTAAAACAAGACTCTCCTCTTGAAGAAGTAGATAATAACATGCACAAAATATAACCAGTTGATGCTAGGGATGACATCATAAAGTTTCATTTGTAATTTGAAAATGTCCCCCCTGGGACTGATGTGGTCCCATCATCTGCGTACATCCTCAAAACACATCAAACTAGCTAGTCTGACCTCTGACTGGCGTACTCAACACTGGGGTAATGGG
The DNA here is from genome assembly GCA_963277665.1 of Viscum album. Taxonomy (NCBI): domain Eukaryota; kingdom Viridiplantae; phylum Streptophyta; class Magnoliopsida; order Santalales; family Viscaceae; genus Viscum; species Viscum album. The sequence goes on from OY728156.1 coordinate 1,133,828,611, forward strand.
AGTCTTTTCTATGTATAGTCCTAGAGAATGTGATATATTGGGTGAAACAAAGGAGTGTGAAGCTCCTAAATCAAACAAAGCACCATTAAGGGTACTAAAAAAGTTGATTTTACTTGGAACAATCACTGGACCTATAAAAACTACTACCTCCATGGCATGAAATTGACCATTACCAACTCCTCTAGCCCTCTACTGATGGCCGCCTCCCTGACCATGCCCGAGTTGATGACCCTTAGGAACACCCTATGGTCAGCCCCTACCTTCTCCATCTCCCCTTGGCAGAGCATGGGCCAATTGTACCTGCTTATGAAATGTCCTAACAGGAAACCGGTACTGAGGTAGGTGATGAATCTACCACAAGTAGAAAACAAGGCTATAACTATGGTTTAAAACCATGGCTATAGACACTGAAACCATGGGTATAGGTAATATCCACATTTTCACCAACTATGGTGCCTATTGGTGTGGCTATAGGTAAAAACCTATATCCATGGTTTGGAACCATGGATATAGACTCTTCCATGTAGATGTATCGCCACATTTTTTAAACATTGAAATAACCTTATTTACATGGTTCATAACTGTGGCTACACAATGGAGTATACATAAAACAATCCAAAACTACTTCCACAAAAAAAATCGAGTCTACAACTTTGTTTCCAGAAAAAAATACCACTCTTGTCCCTTACCCCCTCCCTCCCTTCATCCCTCTATCCCTCTTGCCTCCCTACCTCAATGCTACTCCCTACCCCCTACCACCCTACTCAACTACGTCAATGTTGCTCCATGATCAACACTACTCCCTCCTCACTGCCTCAACACTTCTCCCTACCTCAACGCTGCTCCCTGCTCCCCACCTCAACGCTTCTCTCTACCTGCTCAACCATTTCTCCCTACCTCAACGTTTCTCCATACTATATACCTCAATGCTACTCCCTTATCCCTTATACCAACCTCAATGCCTCCCTTCCTACCTATATCCCTACCTCAGTGCCTACTATCCCATGGTCCTTACCTCCCACCCCTTGCCCCCTCTTTGCCTCCATTCTCCTTACTCCCTACCTCCTGCCTCCTACTCCCTGCTAAAACACAAAAAACAGCCAAAAAACATAGGACAATCTCCCTGATAAAATTCAAACTCATGTATAACAACAAAAAACAAGAAAAGTGTGCCTCCTGGATATCATAAAAACATTTATAGACTTATTCATTCATTATGATCATAAATGTTCCATAGTGCATGTAATGTAAATATAAAAGGTCAAAATTAACCGAAATCTAAATAGGTATCTTAAAATTAAAATATTAAAATAAGGAACAAAGAGAAAGAGTCAAACTTGAAGATGTTAACAATCCAAAATGTATGAGTTTAGAAGAATGTAGTGGTGTAGAATGTACCTGATATAATTTGAAGCATCAAACTTTCATGAAATAATTGTAATGTTAGATATTCCATATTGAAGATAATATATATTTAAAACATATCACTTATCAATAAACATTTATCAAAAAACAAATAATTAATATAAACATGGTATAATATTTAATTATTATAATTTTCTGAAGTCTCGTTGATAATAGACATTTGGAGACAATAATCTACTGAAAAGGGTTTCATTGTTGTGAATACCAAAAAAATTTCCTATCCTCTTACACTATTTCTATTATGTGTCCATTTTCGATAGATTCCTAAAAATTTTGTTCTTTCATCGAGATCTTAGTGGATGTATGATACTTCTTCGATGAAGAACTCAAGGTGGAAGATCAATCATAGAAGAGATGTGACTTTGTTTGAGTGTGTTAGATCATAAAGAACATGTTCTTTCTAGTAAAATGAAGTGGAGGTCCATTTTTTTATTGGATCACACATGATCACTTATGAATAAAAAAGAAAATGGATTTAGCTATGAATTCTACTACATGATGTGATCAAATACACCATTTTTAGACATCCATGTTGATGCCAACTTTCAAAAAGTTCTATATTCTCTATAAAGCATATTCTATATTGAAAAAATGTTGGAATAACATCATGAATCCAAAATTTTTGTTGTTAACTATATCTTGAGTGTCAAATATTGTGTGAAAGTTGTGATAAATTTTTGTGATTTTTGTACTGCATTGAAATAGGTAGAGGTGATGATATGATTCATTGTAGGACTATCCAAAAATTTTCATTATTGTAGTGTAGTACCTCAAGATGATTGCCTCTGACTTTTTTGAAGTGTTCCAGCTAAAATGTTACTAGAGTTGCAACAAAGTAGTCAAAGTTTATGAATTTGTTCCATGAATAGGTACTCAATATTAAAAATCTACTACAATTTGTTAAATCCCTTTATAGGTTTCATGAATAATATCATGATCTGTAGAATAACATGCGGTAATTGGTATGGTAACTCACCGAGTTATCTTATCAAAGTCGAGTTATATAGTAGTTGGTTCTAGAGTTGAACATAGAACACAATTCTAGAGAAGTGGTGAGTCCAAACATTCTTTCCACTATACCAGATGACCATGGATTGGAGGAAGACATCTCGACTACTATTAAATGTGATCAAGTAGAATTATTCAATATTCTAAGAACAAGACACAAAGAAAGTAGTGAGGATTTGAATCATTTTCATTATGATAACCGAATCAAACAGGTTCATAACATAGGAGGAAAGAGATGAAATGACTGATACAGTTTCCTAATGTGAGCTCGAATATCCCACAAAATATTATCAAATTGGATATGGGTGTAGTGTTTCTAAGGGAAGATACAAGTCTCAAGTTTGGCATGCAACGAGTGTAATAAATACTGATGCTCTCTTAGCGACTTCTAAAAAAATTAGTAACAATTCACCTCAGTTTCAATGCAAAAGGTGATATAAAATCTATGGGGAAATTTAAAGTATTAAATGGGATGAGACAAACCTATCAGGGAAACGGATAGGGAGCAATTGAATTTTCTCTATCTAGGTTCACCATTCACCAACTTCCTTAATAAGAATCTATACAATAGATTCAAAATTAGTGGCCGTAAAAGTGCATGATCCTATGGAAAAAAATTATAAATATTATTGGCTTGGGTGGGGGGGGGGGATACACGAAAACACAATAGTCATGTTCAAATCCTAACAATTATTCTCAAAATCAACAAAGGAACGATAAACTTTAGGCACAATGTTCCATTAATTATATAAACTATAATTTAACACCACCATTAGTCATTTATGTAACCCCTTAAAAGGAATAAATATTACTCTTACCCACTTGTGATAAGATAATAACCTCATACCCTTATTTTTTATTAGGAAATAAATCAACCCACTTTTGAAAGGAATGTAAGATCACACCCATGTTAGTGATTATTTAATAAGTGAACTCACTAGTGGTGAGATAGTGAGGTGCAAACTATAATGGTAATGGGACAATAAATCAACACACTATTTAAGAGTGAGTGAAACCCTTCCCTTATTTGTGGTGATCTAATAAATTGATCTGATTGTGAGGATATAGTAAAATTTAAACCTCATATGTGATAAGATGAATGATTCAATCACATTCCTAGATACAGTTTTATTTTAGATTTCCCTCTTATATTGATTTAAACTTTTAAGACATTCAATAAACAAAACACTTTATGAAATTAACATTCATGGTGTTTACCCCCCTGATCCAACATGTTATAAAAACAAACCTGTATTGTTAATATGAAAAATTGCATGATTTTTTTAAAAAACCCAAGGATCAAAAATGTATTCTTGATCAAGAGAATAATGTCTCATAATCAAGGTAGTATACCAATTTTTAACATGGGAGACATGCTAAAATAAGGAATTTCACAATGCACCAAAAACTACAAACAATTTTTTTTTCTTTCATCGTAACAAGAATGGAAACAAAAAAAAATTGAATACAATATTTACCTTTGATGCTTGGATATTATCAAAGTGAAAATTATTCTTTGATTGAAGAATGATGGCCCATATCTACCATCATCCTAAAGAAATTCTAATCCACATCTCTCAAAAACATCAGATTCAGGTGAAGTTCCCTCAAATAGATCACCAAATCAGATAAAAATTCACATAGATAGGGACTCCAGATCAGTCATCAGAGTCTCTAAATTCATAAAGGAATTGGAATTCATTTGTTCTAGAATCTCAGTAGCACATTTTAATGGTATATCATTCTTGATCATGAAGTTACAATATGTAAATCCAGATTGAAGCTCATCATTTATCCTATTGTACCAACATCTTCAGTATTGGGAGATCCAAGAATTATAAGGTTAGACATAATGAATCATAAAATAATGCTTACCTATTTTATGATAACATAAAATGTATGAAATTAAATAGTTTATGGTTCTAAAAAAACTAAATAATGCATGGTTTTCAAAAAAACATGACATCAAACTTGAAAATTTAGGAAAATAATTGATTTAAAAAATAAAATAAAACATGAAATAGAAAGTCGATGCATGTAGTGGTGGAAAGAACATAGGTATGATACCGTTGGCATGTTAGGTAGTTGGTGGTGATTCCATCTAGTAGATGAATCTTATAATTGGGAGTTCTTGTGGTTGGAATTAGGATTTTTTGTCTATTTTTCAATGTAAATTGGGTTATATAGATTTGTTTAGCCTCATCTAGATATTTTGGGAGTTTTGTGTAGAAGAAAGTCGATTTGAGTTGAGGTTTGATAGTTTCTTAGCTAGAGACAACTCAGGAGAGAGCTATCATATGGTGGGGAGGTTATAATGGATAAGGTACTCAAGTGAGGTAATTTGGGCTTAATATTAAACTAACCATGTGTATTTGAACCTTATTGAGGTTATAGTGGTGTATTTTAACCTTTTTATGTTTTAGAGGTTTTGGCATAGACTAAGAGTTGAGTTTTAAGAATTTGGATAGGGATCAAGGGTAAAATTCTACAAGAATTCAATGGAAACACCACATCCAAGGGAACGATGTCATGATGTGTAGTTTCATAAGAATATATTTTTAAGGATGTTGACGTATCAAGCTATGGACAAGGACCTTGCATCATTGTGATGGTTTTTATAAGAATAAATTATTCTAAAGTAAGGTGACACTATTGTTCTGAAGGTGGATCACACCATGACCCATAGTGTTTCTTCATAATACCCTAGGCACATAGGGTGGTTGCACTGTGAATGGAAGGGTCATGTCACAACATGGTCCTAGGTAGTGGACTTAGGTTCTTAGGTTAGCACTAGGGGATATATGTCATGTCATGACTCTATGTTCCCCATCACAAGGCGAGTTTTTCATAAGCATTGTGTTGTGAACCATACGAGTCACACCACAATGTACTTCCTATCCATTTTTTTAAATGTCAATTAATATGTTTAATTAATGGATAAAATGAGTGTTTGACCTCATTTTCCTCTGAATAGCTGGGTAGCTGTCCCTCCATTCTATCTCTTCCCTTCTCCCCATTGCAAGTGGAATTTTGAAGTTGGATCGGGTGGATGCAACACTTTCCAAGCCATTGAGTAAAAAGAACTAACTAAAAAAACACTATAGAATAAGTATCCCAAATCAAAACTGTTATTGGAGTTAATATATGAAAAGGAATATTAATAATCAAATTATCCTTAAATAGGACAAATAAAATTCTGATAATTAAGTAAAAAACATTGTTTTCATTTATGTTGAGGAGGTCTAAAACCCTCATGTCACTATTATAACCTCCCCTAGGAAAAAATAATCCAAAATAGTTGGAATGTGAAGTTATTTTTCATTATAGACATGAATAGTCCTTCAATACTCCTCCCTCAAGCACAAAACTCTTTTAAGGATCGCCTGAGCCTATATCAACCCCATAAAAACATATAATTGTATAAACTAGAGTTGTACTAAAATAAAATTAGTCCAAGGAACGAAACTTTGCATAAAAAATCTACACCAAAGGACTTTTGGATCATATAGAAGACATAACCCTTGATTATAAAAAATAACTAGAATAAAAACATTAATATCTCTCATCCCAAGTCTCCCAAAATATCTCTCATGACACATAACCTCCCACTTAACCTAGTATAGAGGTATTCTACATGGTTATCCTCCTCACCAATAGTTATTTATCAAATAACTAAAAAATCACAAATGAATTTTGTAAAATATGAATTAATCATATAATAAAAATAAGAAGATATAATTACACTATGTAGATCAAAATTCTCTTCCCTGACTTGGATAAAAGATTCCCTTTAAATCAATAAATCTTATTTTCCACCAACTCCTTCAACCAATTAAAAGATTCCACATGTGACCAACAAATAATAAGTTGAAAGCCCATAAATTTTTCTTGATAAAAATGAACAAAACCATAACAAAAAAAAAGGAATGAAATAAGAAAATATAGGTCATATAGATATGATTCACTAATTAGTTACCCATTTTTTCCCTCTTCATATTACTCACAATGATCTCCCAATTCCCCACCCCATGAATAAACTTTACCATGTTATCCAATTTCAATAGATCTAGTTCAATATTATCTAGGATAACTCTCTAAAAAACAACAATAGTAAGATATTTTAATAAAACAAGTACATTATATATAAACCAGTCATCGAAGGATCCAAGCTTACTTTTATCTTCTCATAGATTTCAAGTCACAGGTGAAGGAAATTTTCAAGAACTGTAAGGAATATAGTAGTATAAATACCTAAAAATCATCATTGAAAAACGTAAAATGGGATTTGAGGGTGATCGTACATTTCTCTAGTTTTTCATATTTCTTAATGACTCTATTTGAATAAAACAGGTTCATATTGCTCATACTGATAAAGGTTGATAATTAAAACATTTTCAACAAACCCTCCTACCCTATCATGCTATGGATATCCTCATACATGATGACTTCACAATAAAAAATGTTGGAATCATTGTGCTCCTTGTAATATTTTTTTAATAAAAAAATATTTTTGATAGACACAATGGAGAAGGAAAGGAGCTACCTATATTTGGGCCTTTCCACCATAATTAATGGATCCTTGATTTTTTCATTCCCCATCATGATGGATTCCAAAAACTCTTTATAATCTTGAGTCGACTTTCATATGGGAATCCCAATAATCTTTAGGGTTGTTTCATCCACTTCTTCTATATTTAAAGTTACAATATAGGTTTCCCCACCTTTCGTGGTTGCTATTTTCACAATAGTCCCCTAAAATCCCATATTCCATGGACCCATGGGCTCTATCAATTCTCTATCTAAAAGGAATCTCAAATTTCGTAAAATGAATTTGTGATCATAATTTGGTAAATAGGAGCTCCACCCAGTAATGATCCCATCACTCCCACTTACCAGAACCATTGGTATCACTAGTATAATCCTTAGGAGTACCACAAGTAAGTTAGGAAAAATCTTCACAACAACACTGTAATCACACAATTACCAAGTGGGTTCAATAGAATGTCCATATTCATTCATGTAGTTGAGGATAATATCATCATACTTTGGGAATAAGAAACGGGGAATCAAAGATAGTATAGTGTAGTAGTATCTGCCACTGGCATGGTTTGTTCCTCCCTGGTTATAACACACAAGTCCCATAAAGTGAGATTCTGGTCTGAATTTGTTCTCAAATAAAGTAAAACTGAAAAATTCTTTAATTGGTTTCTTGTACCAAATTGACCATTTGGTTGATACATGTTAATGTTGTTACTCCTAACAAAATGATGTGCCATTCCAATTATGGTACCCGCAAGGCTGGTCTCCCCATCAGGATAATTTGAGTGTTCGGATACATATTTAGTGAATTGGGAAACCATTCCCTCCTTTACAAAATTTCTCTTGAAAAAGAAGAAGAGAATATTCCTTTTCACTAGCTTCGAGCCATCGACCATTGAAATAATTGATTGTAGGAGGTCCTCCATTGAAAACAATATCAAATCTTTATTCACAAAGTCACTGTAATTTATAAGCTTCTTCTTCAGATTGTGGTAAGTACCAGCCTTCAGAAATAGATAATATAATAAGGTAAGACTCATAAAACCCTATAAATCACCCCTCAAAGTCAATTTTGAACCTCAAACTGTCAAAGTCAATTAGTTCAAGCTTTATATATTTTAATTTTTAAATGAAATCTCAATTGCATTGGAATCTTCATCGTCAACCCATAGAAATTATTTCTTGTTCTTTTGGAGCTCACTGAAGTATTCCTTTCCTTCCTGGGATGTTCTTGCACCCAACCCTTGGTACACAAAGAATAAATTTCAAAAAAAAAAAACAATTCAAAAATGAGTCCTGACTATGTTATTATTGAAATGAATATCAATTCTATAACATTTTTGTGAATTGAATCCAAAAAACATAATGCTTAAAACATCCAACATGTTTCTAAAACTCTTCATCCTATTTAGTACGACCATGCATTTTTGATCGATCAGATATTTCTATAGATCAATTATAATAAGCCTGGATGAAAAAATAGCATATTTTCATACAAAAAAATGCAGTTACAAGTCATCAATTATCATCCAGATCATCATTAAAGTCTTCTATAATTATTAACATTTAAAAACATTGACTAATTTATGTATTCATGAGAAAAAAATCCTTCAAAACAACTCAATATATTAATTTTCAATATTTTAAAATAGTTTTGGAATCATAAAATATGATATATAAGAAATATTATTTGAATATTACATGTAAAGTAACTATACAAATAATATACATCTGATATATTCCAACAAGACCAATCTGTGTGATCATATCTACATGATAATCACACATTCACATTATACTTGCATCATTTTCTATTGGAATATGGTTATATCACGTGGATAGATAAACATATCATCACATAGATATCCACATAGTGCTGCATCAAATTGTTTAATCTCTAGAATTTGGTTTACACTTATCACACATTCTCTTATTATACATATTCCCTATTTGGTTTCATTATTCCATCATGGAAATTAACAGGATATATCTTACCCAAAACCAAGGGTTCTCTAAGATGACTTGTCTCTCCTTATTTACATGAGCATGACTTTTGAGAAGATAAATCAAAAGCTATATTGAGATATGAGGCACCCAACATAGAATATATAACCCTAAATACCTTTGTGGGTATGTGAATTTGGGATCTACGGCCGTCTGAGATTGGTAAGGAGGAGGATGATCACCGGGTGGGGGTGGCCATGTCGAAGGTGCGCTGGGGGAGGAGGTGGGGTGGAAACCTAGGAGCATCGTTAGTGGGGGGAGGTGAGGTGTCCATGTTTAGTGGCAGTATTTGGGGAGGAGGGATAGAGATGATAGCTCACGATGGGGTTTCCTTATTCGGTGGCAGTGAGGGGAAATGTCACGGGGGCACCATTGGGGGAGGAGGGTCGGGGAGAAGATAGATCACTAGAGGCACCATCGAGGAAGGAGGGTGGAAAAGAACTGAGGATAATTTGAGGGGGTCACATGGAGAGGAGAAAACGACCAAATGATTAAACACTAATTTCCACGAGTTTTATGTTAAGTGTGGATATAAATTAACCTATAGCCACTAACTTATAAAACTATAGCTATAAGTTTGGGGATATAAGTCATTTTTGTAGTAGTGTACCCACCTCCACTATACTGAGCTCAGATGACCACTGGGCACTAATTCTGAATTTTCCGATAGACTCTATAGATGAAACACATCAGCACCTATCCCACAAGTTAGGCACAAGGACTTCAAGGATGAAATGGAAACTACTGAGGTCGCATCCCCACCGGTCAGAACCTAAAACACCCTACTTCCTGAGACCTACTAATTATAACCTTACCCTTTGAAGAACTAGATTTTATCCCCTCTCGTAGTAGACCTCCACATGAGTTCATCCTCTCAACTACCACCTTCTTCTTATGGACCTCTAAGTCTATCAGCAAGGTAACAGGAGAAACCATGTACTAGAGAGAAGGACATAGTGCCTCTTATAGGAATGCTACATGAGAATCTTCATGAAGAATGTGATCTGGAGAAAAATGAAGGTGATCCTTGATTTTTAACCCCATCTCTCATACTGACATACTCCTCTTTTTCAGGGATAGCAGATCCTTTCTCTTCTTAGACTTTTGGGTCAATGAAAGAAATTCCGCTTGGAACTACTTCTCAAAATCAACCCAAATAACACCAGCTTCCTTCTCCCCCAGGAAAAGCATCCACCACTGGTTCCCAAATCCCCGCATCTGGATCACCACCAAGGACACTATGTAATCTATCAGAGTCTAGATAAAGTTGAATGTGATCACAAGATCCTTGAGCCAACTCTCTGTCTCCATGTTTGAAACACTGTCCTCATACTTCCCCAGACTCTATCACTATAAATCATGTAACATTTTATTCCACTAGTCATCCTCCACCACTAGGTCTACCCTCTATTGATCAAGTGGGTCAGCCTGATGATCCTCCACTATCTATACTACACGTTGATAATGACCAGGTTAGATAGTTGAAAGGTAATCACAAAATTACTAGTCTTGAATAGTATTTAATTTTATTTAAGATTCATATTAAGTCATCCTCTATTTAAATTCTATTAATTCCCAATTCAAACAAGAACACATGTCATTATGATGCATGTACCACTCCTAGGGTCTCTACACTAGAAATGGTGTATCCTCACTTGGCCATTTAGAAGAATTAGAGTCCATACATCAGATCTTGGGGGCCCCAAAAATCCCATATCCTAGACAGTCTTACCTAGCCTATGTCATGCACCAAGATCACCTAGAAATATTTCCCTACCAAACGATGCAGTCCTGACTATGACTAACACCAAAATCCTTCCTATATCTCAACCACCACCTCTAATACCATTATATCTTGAGCCCCTTCCTAAAAATGCCCCTCCTAAGCTAGAAATGAAGTATGAGAGATAATGACCCCTAAATCCTACCTTAAATAGGCACTATTGCAGTGATCAACACCAATGGTAAAAAATATCATAAAATGGGTGGAATTTTCATTTTTAAAAGAAAACAAGATAGGGAGATATAATGGTCCATCCCAATAATACTCCAATCACTATATATAAAAGAAAAACCAAAATCCATCCCACATGCATGTCTAGATAAATAATACTACAAATAAAAGGAAAAGATCCAATTTAAATACCCAAAAGTAAATATATATATCAACATGGACACTATCCTCAAGTCTAAGAGAGTAATTCCCACACAGTCCACATAATCCTCCAAGAAACCTAAAATTATTTTTATAACATTGTGTGGGAATACAAGTATATTGAGCAGGAATACCAAAGTTTCTTATTCTCATGTGGGATAAGCATACTAATGATCTCGTGAGAAAAAATAAGAACCAACAACACAAAACAAGGTATCCAATCCACCCCCACCTCACCAAGACATTCTCACCAAGCAACGCAAGTCATCTAAAGTAATATAGTAATAACATTTATGATACAATACTCCACACTGCTTTTCCACTGATTATCCACACTCAACCCCTAATGGTAAACATCATGGGTCTCCCACCTCTTTGAAATACACCATGTCACAACCTACCCGTACTCACCTGGTCCTCACAACTAGTTCTAAAACATGGGAAAATGAAGCTCATCACATCTTGCCCGTACACACCTGGTTCTCACAACCACATCTCTGCCACAAATACCTAGCCCACATATCACAAAACATCCCAAAACACATGGGAAATCATACACATCTCATCCCAAAGATACCCGGGAAACCACAACTCATCCCATTCAAAAGACAATTTGGAAACCACGACTTTCCCACACACACTTGGGCCTTACAAACCACTACCTTCCTGAATAATCTTGGGCTATCACCACCTAGAAGAGGGATTAGGGATGAGTGGGTGGCTAGCCATCCATCCTCTCACCAGGATGTTTGGGAAATAACCCCTCCCCCATGACAATAGGGGTTTTAGGCACATAATGCTCAACTTGGTTGGGGTGCATATAGAAAACACATGGAAAATATAGGTATGTATAAATAGTTTCAAACACTCTAGAACAACCTATGGGTTCTTAATCAAACAACAAACCATCCTATTATACTGTCAACTTTGTTGCTACCTCTAAAACACCAGCAAAAGTCACTTCAAAAGTTTACAAATGAAATCCATCCACAACAAGACACAAATCAATCATACCCCAAGCCAAATAATTTAATAAATTATCATTATTTATTAAGGATATTATTTCTTCATTCCATCCCTACTCAAGAAACTACCAAACCACATCATGCAACAATTGAAATAGCATAAACCCTAAAGAGGAGAAATAAACACAATAAGGAAACTCAATTCAAAATTCTACTGTTTTTAACACCCATACAAACAACTTAGATTATCATTCTTCAATGTCATTCCCCCCAATCCATACTCTCAATATGAAAACCAAAAAAATCGAGTCCAACCCAGCAATACATCTCGTCATAGCCAATCCCGACAACCTCACATTATAATAACTTTACACCTATTACACCCAGAAACATAAACATAGAACAACCCAAAATTATAACGAACCATACTTTACATTCATTGTTATTACTTCAAAATTGAAGCACACTTATTACAACATATAAAAAAACCAGGAAAGCACCGTATATGTATAGTGTCTTTAGAAACTGGGAAACATAAGCAACTGGTTCATAAAGAATCTACACTATCTCCCATTTATTTCATCCTATCTATAGTCCCTTTTGGAATATCTTACTTAATAACATTCTTCCTGACCTGGGGAAGGAAAACATACAATTGGGTGAGCTCAAATGCTCAGTAAGGGTAAAAAAAAGAAATATCAATCACATCATATTCATAAGAACATAACTTTTGGAAATCTTAACCTGCAAAAGAGATCATACTTTCATAACATGGGATAAATCATAGTAGTGAAATGTAATCACAATAATAATAAATTAAAACATGAAACTTTGTGTCATACACACATAATCATAGAGAATCATTTCTTATTAGTCAAGACTCATGGCCAAGACTATCTTAGTGGACAAAGTCCATTTATGAGCCGAGTTCACTCCTCGTTTCAGTCCTGTTTCACTGAACCAGTTTAACCTGCCGTTCCAGCCATGTCTATCTCATGAGATTTAAAATCTTTACCCAATGCATTGGAGGGAGATATAGGTCTCATCCATCTCATAATGATTCCATTCTTATGTGTGCCACAAAATCATAAACCATACATCACAGCATAACCCATATAATAAAAATTAGAATCTTAAACATCATGAAATCATAAAACAATTCATATAAGATAAAGGAATTCATAAAAATAATTCCATCACAACATAATCAAATCAATGTAATAATAGGGATAGAAACTGAACCCTTTATTATCTTATTAGGAAAATAATTTTTAGAAAACACTTGAACTCCATTCTTGAGGAAAATATCCTTTCTACTTCAAAAACATTTTTCCTTTCTTAACATGTCATAAAATTTTAAACTAAAAGAAGTTGATTAAAAATAAACATGAAAACTTTCAAGGGAATCTTCTTTGAAATAATGTTTTAAAAATCCATTCATGCCGTATAAGTTAAAAGAAAACATTCTTCTCGTACTTTTGTTAGAAAAGCCAAAAAGTACCTCGTATGAAAAACAACAAACGATTCCTTTCATATATTTTACTATAAAATCACCAAAGGGTAAAAATGGATTTAAACAATTTTAGGTGGATGGAAATAATATTAGATATTGAGGAAACATGGATTTGGATGATAAAATACACTCTAGTAAATACCAAAGTATAAACAATCTCAGATAAAAATGTGATTGGGATATTTCCCTTACCTTAGGTCCGATTTTCTTCGTAAGTGTCCGAACCTCCTGTATAATGATTTAAATAATGTCATTGACTTATTACAGAATCATAATTATTTTTATGATATCATATATGGTCATATTCTTAGATTCTTATTAGTAATATTTCATTACTACTTGTTATTCGGGTGTTTCTTACTTTTTGTTCTTATGCGTGTTTTGTCGAATAAATTCTCATTTTTATTTTTAGGTTATAGATACCTCATTTACAGACTGGTATTATTGTAATATATATCATATTAAATCATTAAATTCATTTATATAATCATTATGCAATGAAGATCATGTACAACGAGTCGCATCACATCGTAGAGACGGTATTCCGTACGTACGCACGAGCAATGATATCGCTCCCATGATCGTGGAATTATATTGGAGTGTATATATACTATTTCATAATCAATATCACTTTAAAATAATCATATATAGTCATTATTTACACCATTATACCCATCCAAGTAAGGTGGTGGTGGAAAATAGATTACACCACGACGTGGAGACGGTATTCCGTACGTACGCACGCACAATGATTTCGTTTTCCGTAGGATGGATAGATGGTGAAATAGGGTTGTTTCATACTTATAATAACATATCATTATATGAGTGATACTGATGTTATTACTTCATAATGAAACAACTAAAGAAGAAGAAGTGGAAGAAGAAATAAAGATGAAAGAATCGGTAACAGGCATTACCTCTTCTTTGAAGCGCCTCTTTGAGATCTCCTCTTAGGGCACTAAAATTGGTCTTTGAAGAAGACCATGACCTCTAGGATGATTCTAGGGAAGTGGAGAGGAGATATTGGCAGGGTTTTGTCGAGCTTGAAGGCTCAAGGTGGTGTGAGGAAGAGAGGGAGGAGGTTCCCTTTTATAAGGGAGGAGAGGGGCACCTTTGGAATAAAACAAATATTATTTTATTATAAAGTCAAATTCGGTTTTTAATCGCTCCAAATTGATATATTTATAAGATAAGGTGGGTATAGGTCGAAATAATATCATCTAATAGAATTTAGACATGTTTAGGTATCAATTTTAAAGTTATTATTTATATTTAACTTAAAGTTAGATAATTTAACTTTTACCATGTCTTCTTGTTTTCTTACACTATAAGGTTAATAAACATACTATATCAAGCCAAAAGAACACAAAGTTGTTTATTATTAATATATATAACCTTATTTAAGTCATTTGGCCGAACCTTGGATTTTTAGGAATAAAATAACAATTAATAATATAATATTTGTTTTAAAAACTATTTTATGTCAATTTTGACACTATATAGTAATTGATTTTTGTGAAAATCATAACAGAATTATTAGTTCAAAAAAAGCTAATTAAATCCATACTAACATGTCATATTAACCTATAAAATTAGTGGAATTCATAAAAAGTCTCAAATTACATTTATTTGGGTATTTATAACATCAATTATATCAATATTTCATTAATAAGATAATTGCTGCATCATCGTTGTGTCATAAATAAATTATATTATTTTATGTCTAAAAATTAAAAATAAAATACCATTATGTAGTAAATATTTTTATCTTTCTAATTAATGTTTATATTTGAATTTATCTTATCTATAACCCAATATTAGAAATGATTTACTTATTAAACTTTGATTTTAACTATTTTAACCCTTCTTTAAATAAATTAATAATAAATGTCCTAATATAATCCAAGTGGGCCTAAATGGTCATATTTTATTCCTAAGGTTGTTTTTGGACGAATTAAAATTATCCAAAAGAATTAGGACATGTGTTAGGATAATAATAATAACACTTTTACCCTTAATTACCATATTTACATTTAACCGTGGTAAAAAAAGTAAAAAGTTACTATTCACAAAAAATTATTTTCATCTCATTAAACCACAATTTAGTCCTTGATATTAACTGTGTCTCTCGGATTTTTTAAATTCCACTCACAGAAGCGGTAAAATTAAGTTTTATGAAAAATTCAGTTTTTTTAACAACCACTTAGTGGTTTCACTATTCATCTAAAATTGAAAGTTTTCAGAAAAATACCAAAATTTCCCCTAGGCTAATTTCGATATTCCGAATCCAAAAATGAATTCCATTTTGAAAAATAAAATTTATAAAATTTTAAAAAGTTGTTATTACTATTCA
Source organism: Viscum album (assembly GCA_963277665.1). Classification (NCBI taxonomy): domain Eukaryota; kingdom Viridiplantae; phylum Streptophyta; class Magnoliopsida; order Santalales; family Viscaceae; genus Viscum; species Viscum album. Next base: position 1,133,844,573 of record OY728156.1, read on the forward strand.
TAACGGCTAGTTTTAATAATATTTTAATAGCATATCATTGTTTAGTGAAACTCAGTATTGCGTACGACGCAGGCTATCGAGGAAGGCCGCGATTGCGTGTAAAGCAAGCCAATATAGTGTTTTGTGTAGTGAAAGATTCCTTTGATGATTTAAAAACAAAATATATCTCATAAAAGTCTCGGGTGTTACATTCTACCCCCCTTAAAATGAATTTCCCCCTCGAAATTCGTCACTTTGTAACAAATAGATGAGGATACATCTCCCTCATCATATCCTCAAGCTCCCATGTAGCTTCTTCAAATTGGTGGTTTCTCCATAAAACATTCACCAATCGAGTGGTCTTGTTTCGTAGGACTTTTTCGCTACGATCCAGAATCTCTATCAGCTGTTCTTTATAAGAAAGATCTTGCTCCAGCGGTACAACTTCTGAGTTGAGTACATGTGAAGGATCAGATATGTACTTTCTCTGGAGAGATACATGGAACACATCGTGAACTTGAGAGAGATTCAGCGGAAGCTCCAATCAGTAAGATACCTTTCCAAGTGGATCCAGTATTTCGAAAGGACCGATATATCTAGGTCTCAACTTCCCCTTCTTTCCAAATCTCATGATCCTCTTCCAGTGAGATATTCGTAAGAACACTTTATCACCCACTTCAAACTCTAGGTCTTTTCTTCGGTTGTCGGCACAACTTTTTTGTCGACTCTGAGCTGCTCTTATGTGTTATTGAATAGATCATACCTTTTCTGCCATCTCATCAACAAGATCAGGTCCTAATAGCTTTCTTTCCCCAACTTCATCCCAGCAAGTTGTAGGCCTGCATTTCTTTCCATAGAGAGATTTATAAAGAGACATCTGAATACTGGAGTGAAAGCTATTATTATAAGAAAATTCTACCAAAGGTGGGTGTTGATCTCAACCACCTTTGAAATCCATAGATCAAGCTCTCAACCTATCTTCTAGAGTTTGAATTGTTCTCTCAGACTGACCGTCTGTCTTAGGATGATAAGCAGTGCTGAAACTCAACTCTGTATCCATAGTATGCTGAAGACTTCGCCAGAACTTCGAGGTAAATCTCGGATCCCGATCAGATATAATAGAAAGTGATACTCCATGGAATCTTACCACTTCCTTTACATATATCCTGGAAAGCTGATCCAGAGAGAAATCCTCTCTAATAGTAATGAAGTGTGCTGACTTTGTGAGAAGATCATATATGACCCAGATAACATTATTGCCTTTGGATGTTTTAGGAATTCCTATGACAAAGTCCATAGTGATGTTTTTCCCATTTCCATTCGGGTATGGGTAATGGTTCTAACATCCCCTTAGACATCTGTCTCTCAGCTTTAACTTGCTGACAAACCAAGCATCGAGAGACATATTCAGCAACATCTCTTTTCATGCCATCCCACCAGAAGTACTCTTTCTGGTCCCTATACATCTTCGTGCTTCCAGGATGAATAGAGAATGAAGAACTATGAGCCTCATCCGATAGCTCCTTCTTTAATTCGGGGCTGGGAGGAACACAAACCCGATTCTTGAACTTTACTATCCCATCACAATCAAGGTTGAATTCAGGAACATTTTTCACCTTCTTTTGTAACTCAACATCTTCTTTCTGTGCCTCTTTAATCTTCACTTGTATTGATGGTTGAACATTCATTTGAGAAAGATAAGATTTTTCCCTTTCCATTATAATTCCAAGATCCATCCTTTGTAAATCCATAAATATTGGATCTTTTGTGATCCTCATCATGGATAAACTGGCATGGTCTTGTCGACTTAATGCATCTGCCACCTTGTTTGCTTTCCCAGGGTGGTAATGGATTGAGCAGTCGTAATCCTTAATCAGCTCCAACCATCTTCTTTGGCGCATATTCAGCTCCTTTTGTGTGAAAATATACTTTAAACTTTTATGATCAGTATAAATGTCACACCTTTCTTCATAAAGATAATGCCTCCAAATCTTTAATGTAACGATTACTGTAGCTAACTCCAAATCATGTGTTGGGTAATTTTGCTCATGGATTTCCAACTGTCGTGAGGCATAAGATATCACCATATCATTTTGCATAATAACACACCCCAATCCCTTCTTGGATGCATCAATGTAGATCACAAACCTTTCTACACTACAAGGCAGTGTGAGCACAGGTGCACTGGATAACCTTCTTTTCAACTCCTTGAAATTCTCTTCACATTCCTCCGTCCAAACAAAATTAACTTCTTTTTGAGTCAACCCGGTGAGTGGATTAGATAATCGTGAAAAATCTTTCACAAAACATCGATAATATCCAGCCAAACCAAGAAAACTTCGGATCTCAGTTACTGTTGTTGGTCTAGACCATCTTTCGATAACCTCTATTTTTGCTGGATCCAGAGATATCTCCTCTTATGAGATTATGTGACCCAAAAATGAAACTCTTTGAAGCCAAAATTTACACTTGGTAAATTTGGCATAAAGCTTCTCCTTTTCAGGGTCTTCAATATAATTCTCAAGTGATCTTCATGTTCTTCCTTTCTCTTTGAATATACCAGAATATCATCTATAAATACTACCACAAACTGATCAAGATAGTATCTAAAGACTCTATTCATCAGATCCATGAAGATAGCAAGGGCATTAGTAAGACCAAATGGTATCACTATAAATTCATAGTGTCCATACCTTGTACGGAAAGCCATATGTGGTATATCCTCCCTTTTGACCCTTAATTGATGATACCCTGAACGAAGATCAATCTTGGAAAAGTATTGATCTCTACGTAGTTGGTCAAATAAGTCATCAATGCACGGGAGAGGATATTTGTTCTTGATAGTGATCTTGTTAAGTTCTCGATAATCAATGCAGAGTCTCATTGATCCATCTTTCTTCTTAACAAACAGAACAGGTGCTCTCCAAGGTGACGCACTAGGGCGTATGAATCCCTTAACAAGATTCTCTTGGAGTTGCTTCTTCAATTCCTGCAACTCAATTGGGGCCATTCTATAAGGTGTCTTTGAAATAGGTAAAGCACTCAGTACGAGTTCTATTGAAAACTCTACTTCACGATTTGGTGGAAGACCCGACAGTTCCTCCAGAAAGACATCGTCAAACTCCCGTACAATGGGAATATTCTTAATCGTGAGTTTCTCACCAACCATTTGAGATAAATAACCTACATTTAGTGGAATCAAGACCCATAAAATGGAATAAATTTCCACTGGAAGGTTATGTTCATCCTTGCATCGATAGACGATCATATATTGATCTGGAATATGAAATGTTACTTCCCTTCCTTTGAAATTGATATGAGATCTATATAAAGAAAGCCAATCCATGCCAAGAATCACATCAAATTCCACTATAGGAAGGATCACAAGATTTAGAGGAAGAAATTTCCCACAAACTTCAATCGGAGAAGAATTATAAACTTTTGATGCGACTATTGTGCCATTAGGGGTTGTCACAGCTAACTCAACATCTAATTATAGAGGTAATACGGTGATATCCTTAGAAAATTTTTCGGAAATAAAAGAGTGGGTGGATCCAGAATCAAATAAAACATTTGCTACTTTAGAGTGGATGTTAAGTGTACCTTTCACCACATTGTTATCGTACTCCACATCGCTGATAGAAATTTCATGTGACTTTCCTTTGCCTTTAGCCTTAAGAGTTTGTTGACGTCGACCGTCATCATCAACCCTTGGATTTGGGCATTGATTGGCATAATGCCCCATCTCATTGCACTAGAAACATTAAATTGTAGTAGGTTCATTCTGTGTATCCCTTCCTTTGTTTGCATCATTAGACATCTTCTTCCCATCATTGCGTGATTCAAATGCCTGATGAACTTCCTTTCTACATTTGAAACATTTACTTGTCCCTTTAAGAAAACTCCCTCCATGATTCTTTCCACACGTTGAGCATAAGAGAAAACTCATCTTCTTTTCAGTGTGCTCTTTAGATTTTCCTTTGAATTCTATTTTCCTCTTCTTATCAAACCCATATGACTGATGGGTTACTCCAATCTCCACCTCATCTTTGAGAGCACATCAAAAGATTTCCTCGTAGCTATTGAAGTCCCTTATGGCTAACGCCCTTCGAAGACTTGGTTTTAAGCCACTAAAGAATCGATTGATCTTACTCTCAGGTTGGATAATAATACCAGAAGCATACCTTGCATGTCTTGTAAAATTTGCTTCATAGGTACCAACAGATTCATCATCCTTTTTCTTTAGATCAAGAAACTCTTTCTCCATCTTTGTTCGTAGAATACGAGGGAAGTACTTGTTGAAAAATATGTTCTTAAACTCGTCCCATTCCATGGACCTAATTTCATCCCTTTGCCTCGTATTCTTAATAAGATTCCACCATTGATCATCATCTCCTTCCAAAAGATACACTACTAGGATAACTTTATCATGTTCAGAACATTGAAGAACTGAAAATATCTTTTCAATAGTACTAATCCATTGTTCAGTAATTAATGGATCAGTAGACCCGTTGAATGAAGGTGGACGCTGCCTCATGAAGGATTCAACAGAATGTTTCTCCTTCCATTGATCGTTTAGAAGTCCTGCATGATTCATAGCTTGAGAAAGTTGTGTGAGCATGGCCATAAGATTTTGCATTCCAGCTCCCATAACGTTTGGTTTCTCAGGGGGACAATCATTTCATTTCCCGTCGCATTCCGCATTAATACGGTTCCTTCGGGTTATAGCCATTGACTAAAACCAAGAAGAATAGTGTGAGAAACACTAATTATAATAGGAAACCCACATAATCAAGAATAAATTTTCACACTTAAGGTCTTATCCTAGGTTATTCATGGTCAATTCTAAAACACTAAGATTGTGTTCTATGCTTAGAATTATCCTTAGGGTTCTTACTAAGGCTTTCACATCCTAGTTTCCAAAGGTTGAATATACCTTTCCTCTAATACCAACTATAACGACCCATACTTTACATACATTGTTATTAGTTCAAAATTGAAGCACACTTATTACAACATATAACAAAACCAGGAAAGGACCGTATAGGTATAGTGTCTTTAGAAACTGGGAAACATAAACAACTGGTTCATAAAGCGTCTACACTATCTCCCATTTATTTCATCATATCTATAGTCCCTTTTGGAATATCTTACTTAATAACATTCTTCCTGACCTAGGGAAAGAAAACATAAAAAGGGTGAGCTCAAATGCTCATTAAGGGTAAACAAAAGAAATATCAATCACATCATATTCATAAGAACATATCTTTTGGAAATCTTAACCTGCAAAAGAGATCATAATTTCATAACATGGGATAAATCATAGTAGTGAAATGTAATCACAAGAATCATAACTTAAAACATGAAACTTTATGGCATACACACATAATCATAGAGAATCATTTCTTATTATTCAAGACTCATGGACAAGACTATCCTAGTGGACAAAGTCCATTTCTGAACCGAGTTCACTCCTCGTTTCAGTCCTGTTTCACTGAACCTGTTTAAGCTTCCTTTCCAACCATGTCTATCTCATGAGATATAAAATCTTTACCCAATTAATTGGAGGTAGATATAGGTCCCACTCATCTTATAATGATACCATTCTTATGTGATCCACAAAATCAAAAACCATACATCATAGCATAACCCATATAATAAAAATGGGAATCTTAAACATCATGAAATCATAAAACAATTCATATAAGATAAAGGAATTCATAAAAATAATTCCATCACAACATAATCAAATCAATGTAATAATAGGGATAGAAACAGAACCCTTTATTATCTTATATGGAAAATAATTTTGATAAAACACTTGAACTCCATTCTTGAGGAAAAAATCCTTTCTACTTCCAAAACATTTTTCCTTTCTTAACATGTCAAACAATTTTAAACTAAAATATGTTGATTAAAAATAAACTTGAAAACTTGTAAGGGAAACTTCTTGGAAATAATTTTTTAAAAATCCATTCATGCCGTATAAGTTAAAAGAAAACATTCTTCTCGTACTTTTTTCAGAAAAGTCAAAAAGTACCTCGTATGAAAAATGAAAAACGATTCCTTTCATATCTTTTAATATAAACTCACCAAAGGGTAAAAATGGATTTAAACAATTGTAGGTGGATGGAAATAATTTTACATATTGAGGAAACATGGTTGTGGATGATAAAATACACCCTAGTAAATACCAAAGTATAAACAATCTCGTATAAAAATGAGATTGTGATATTTCCCTTACCTTAGGTCCGATTTGCTTCGTAAGTGTCCGAAACTCATGTATAATGATTTAAATAATGTCATTGACATACTATAGAATCATACTTATTTTTATGATATCATATATGGTCATATTCTTAGCTTCTTATTAGTAATATTTCATTACTACTTGTTATTCAGGTGTTTATTACTTTTTGTTCTTATGCGTGTTTTGTCGAATAAATTCTTATTTTTATTTTTAGGTAATAGATAACTCATTTATATAATGGTATTAGTGTAATATATGTCATATTAATTCATTAAATTAATTTATATAATCATTATGAAATGAAGATCATGTAGAACTAGTCGCATCACATCATAGAGACAATATTCCGTATGTACGCACGAGCGATGATATCGCTCCCATAATCGTGGAATTGTATTGGAGTTTATATATACTATTTAAGAATCAATATCACTTTACAATAATCATATATAGTCATTATTTACACCATTATACCCATCCAAGTAATGTGGTGGTGGAAAATAGATTACACCACGACGTGGAGACGGTATTCCGTATGTATGCACGCGCGGTGATTTCATTTTCCGTAGGATGGATAGATGGCGAAATAGGGTTGTTTCATACTTATAATAACATATAAGTATATGAGTGATACAGATGTTATTACTTCATAATGAAACAACTAAAGAAGAATAAGTGGAAGAAGAAATAAAGATGAAAGAATCGGTAACGGGCATTACCTCTTCTTTGAAGCGCCTCTTTGGGATCTCTTCTTAGGGCACTAAAATTGGTCTTTGAAGAAGACCAGGACCTCTATGATGTTTCTAGGGAAGTGGAGAGGAGATATTGGCAGGGGTTGGCCGAGCTCGAAGGCTCAATGTGGTGTGAGGAAGAGAGGGAGGAGGTTCCCTTTTATAAGGGAGGAGAGGGGCACCTTTGGAATAACTAAAAATATCATTTTATTATAAAGTCAAATTCGGTTTTTAATAGCTCAAAATTGATATATTTAAAAGATAAGGTGGGTATAGGTCGAAATAATCTCATCCAAGAGAATTTAGACAAGTTTAGGTATCAATTTTAACCTTATCATTTAGATTTAACTTTAAGTTAGATAATTTAACTTTTACCGTGTCTTCTTGTTTTCTTACACTATAAGGTTAATAAACTTACTATATCAAGCCAAAAGAACCCCAAGTTATTTATTATTAATATATATAACCTTATCTAAGTCATTTGTCCTATCCTTATATTTTTAGGAATAAAATAACAATTAATAAAATAATATTTGTTTTAAAAACTATTTTATGTCAATTTTGACACTATTTAGTAATTGGTTTTTGTGAAAATCATAAAAAAATTATTAGTTCTAAAAAATCTAATTAAATCAATAATAACAAGTCATATTAACCTATAAAATTGGTTTAATTCATAAAAAGTCTCAAATTAAATTTATTTGGGTTTTTATAACATCAATTATTTCAATATTTCATTAATTAGATAATTACTGCATCATCGTTGTTTCATAAATAAATTAAATTATTTAATGTCTAAAAATTACAAATAAAATAAAATTATGTAGGAAATATTTTTATCTTTCTAATGAATATTTATAGTCTAATTTATCTTATTTATAAACCCATATTAGAAATGATTTACTTATTAAACTTTGATTTTAACTATTTTAACCCTTCTTTAAATAAATTAATAATAAATGTCCTAATCTAATCCAAGTGGGCCTAAATGGTCATATTATATTCCTAAGGTTGTTTTTGCTCGAATTAAACTTATCCAATAGAATTAGGACACGTGTTAGTATAATAATAATAACACTTTTACCCTTAATTACCCTACTTACTTTTAACCGTGGTAAAAAAAAGTAAAAAGTTACTATTCACCAAAAATGATTTTCATCTCATTGAACCACATTTTAGTCCTTGATATTAACCGTGTCTCTTGGATTTTCGAAATTCCACTCACAGAAGTGGTAAAATTAGGTTTTATGAAAAATTCGGTTTTTTTAACTACCACTTAGTGGTTTCACTATTCATCAAAAATTGAATGTTTTCAGAAAAATAACAAAATTTCACCCTAGGAAAATTTCGATATTCTGAATCCAAAAATGAAGTCCATTTTGAAAAATAAAATTTATAAAATTTCACAAAGTGGTAATTACTATTCATAACAGCTAGTTTTAATAATATTTTTATAGAATATCATTGTTTAGTGAAACTTGGTATTGCGTACGACGCAAGCTATCGAGGAAGGCCACGATTGCGTGTAAAGCAAGACAATCTAGTGTTGTGTGTAGTGAAAGATTCATTTGATGATTTAAGAACAAAATATTTCTCATAAAAGTCTCAGGTGTTACAAAAATTGCATACCCACTACTCAAATACTATCCATCCATTACACAATCAATCAAAATCTCAACCTGAGATTCCATTATACAACTCATACCACCCCACATTACAACCGTGCTCTCAACCCAAGCACTACACAACAACACAAGGTATAAGGTAGGACAAAACAACACACAACACACAACCACACTAATAATATAGTGTGTATTCATATTTTACAAACACTGATTCTTTAAATCCACTTGATAATTCATGGTTGTGACAAAACAAGTTTGATCCTTGGGAATCCATTTATTTAACCAAATATAAATAGTTAATCAATTACATATATACAAATATTTAACACGTGATCAACAAAAACACATCATAATTCATCCTTAGTAAACAAAAAACTACCACCAATGACCATGATTTTCAATAGGCCTATATCCCATATTGATCACAATATTAATGAAAAATAAAACATAAGAATGCATCACTTTATCCCAACACCTATTTATTGGTTTAAAGCTAATTCAATTATCTTTATTAAATTTGGATTAAACTACCTTCACATGAGAAACATTCATACACCCATTCCACATTATATACAATTAAGAGGGATGAAGGGATCCCTACCTCGAGAAATAGATGATCAACACCTCCTCCTTGTACTAAACAGGGGGTGTGCAAGGCTCCAGGGAAACATGATCTAACGGTAAAACATAGATGCATGGTTCCTTATATAAGAATGGTTCTGGGATGGATGGGTACCAAGACAAAAGATAAATAAAGAATGAAGGAAAGGTGTATGACTTTGAAGGACTAGATTCGAGACTCAAGGAATATGAAACCATTTGGAAATCCCAATTCAAATTAGATCTTGACCATGAACTTTTACTAATATAAAGCCTTCGATTTGATCGGAATTTAAAAAATTATTTTATATCCTTTGAAATTACTTTAAAAACACTTAAATATGGTATTAAACCTAATTTACTTCAAATAAAATGTTAAAATGGAGAATAAAAAACCACCAGAACCCTGAAATTTTGACAAACTATTGTAACTGACTCACTGTTGGGTGTGTAACCATTTCAAGTCACTATTAGATAAATCACTATGGGATGAGTTGCTGGTGTGAGCTTATGGTGATGACCTAATACTGATGGTGAGTTACTGTTTAGTGAGTCATCATTCGGTGAGTTACCATTGGGTGAGTCACCATTCGATGAGATACCATCAAAACTTATCATCATAAACAACCATCAATTAGACACCATTGTGAGTCACCAATGAGACTCACCGTTAGTGAGTCACTGACATGACTCATAGTTGGGATGAACTACCATCACAACCTACCATCAATGACTCACCATCGCGAGTTAATAGTGCAAGTCACTATTCTGACTACCCAGTCCTGAAACACCATTACAACCTACTGGTGGATGACCCATCATTAGACGAGCTACTGTTAGTGACTCACCATCACAAATCACCATTAGAAAACTGGATTTTTGGAAAATTCTTGAACTGAGTTACTGTTTCCACCAAAATCACCTCAAAGACCATATTATTACAAAGTAATGGATTGTGGTGGTTGAGGATATTATAACTATCTCTAAGAAATTGGGGATAATAACTTGAATGGTTTTATATACCATATGTTACTTCCCCTCCTTTTTTTAAAATACTAAATCTATATTTTGGGAATAGAAGGGCTAAAATGGTGAATTTTCAAAAAAAAGAACCCAAATTTTCCATCAAGGGAGTATTTTAGGTATTGGTGGTATGAGGAAAGTACCTATAAAATATTATAGAGGGATGATCTTCCCAAGAATATATATAAGACTATGTCTTAGTAGACCACTATGTATTTATATTCAGATACAATATCACCAGAAAGGGCTTGTTAGAGGCCGATATTACCCATATTTATATCTATATAAAATAGATTAGTATTCATAGGTGTAGAGACCCGTATTTTGACATACATTGACATTACATTACTTTTGCGGAATACTTAGTACATTAAAAAAAAACACACACACAAGGACCGTAATAATTTAATGTCTTTGGAAACTCGGGCTATAATCTTCTAATCGTGGTGAAAGATCTTCAAAATCTCCAATAAAGATCTTCCTTTTTTTTACCTAAAACCTTTCTTTATATCCTGGGGAAAAGAAAACATAAAGGGTGAGCTCAAATGCTCAGTAAGGGTAAACAAAATAAATATCAATCACATCATATTCATAAGAACATAACATTTTGGAAATCATAACCTGCAAAAGAGAGCATAATTTCATAATCATGGGATAAATCATGGCAGTGAAAAAGTAATCCCAATAATCATAACATAAAACATGAAACTTTGTGGCATACACACATAATCATAGATAATCATTTATTGTTAGTCAAGACTAATTGCCAAGACTATCTTAGTGGACAAAGTCCCTTTCTGAATCGAGTAACCCTCGTTTCAGTCCTGTTTCACTGAACCGGTATAACCTACCGTTCCAGCCCTGTCTATCTCATGAGATATAAAATCTTTACCCAATGCATTGGAGGGAGATATAGGTCCCACCCATCTTATAATGAATCCTTTCTTATGTGTGCCACATAATCATAAATCATACATCATCGCATAACACATGTAACAAAAATGGGATTCTTGAAACATCATGACATCATAAAACAAACCATATAAGGTAAATGACTTCATAAAAATAATTCCCTCACAACATAATCAAATCAATGTAATAATAGGGATAAAAACAGAACCCTTTATTATCTTATATGGAAAATAATTTTGATAAAACACTTGAACTCCATTCTTGAGGAAAATATCCTTTCTTCTTAAAAAACACTTTTCTTTTCATAAAATGTCATAAAATTAAAAACTAAAAGAAGTTTATTAAAAATAAACTTGAAAACTTGTAATGGAAGCTTCTTGGAAATAATGTTTTAAAAATCCATTCATGCCGTATAAGTTAAAAAAAACATTCTTCGTACTTTTGTCGGAAAAGTCAAAAAGTACCTCGTACAAAAACGACAAAAGATTCCTTTCATTTCTTTTACTAAAAACTCACCGAAGGTAAAAATGGATTTAAACAATTGTAGGTGGATGGAAGTAATATTACATATTTATGAAACATGGACGTGGATGATAAAATACACCCCAGTAAATACTTACGAATAAACAATCTCGGATAAAAATGAGATTGTGATATTTCCCTTACCTTAGGTCCGATTTGCTTTGTACGTGTCCGAAGCTCCTGTATAATGGTTTAAATAATGTCATTGACTTATTAAAGAATAATATTCATTGTTATGATATCATATATGGTTCACTTATGACATTATATTACCCGTTCTTTTGTAAATTCCATGTTAAAGAAGCGTTTTGGGTAAAATCGTTTCTTTTATCGTAGGTGTTTTGACTTGTTGTTATTGACATTATTATTACTTATATCATGATTTACTTACTTCCAGAATATAAAATATGATTTATATATCATATATATTCATTATATATATATATATATGTATATAATAGATAGATAAATGAAATGAAAAACACCGTTCATGGAGACGGTAGTCCGTACGTACGCATGAACACTGTTTTCCTTTCCCTATTGTCTTGAATGGAAGTAAGTAGATGACATACATATATATATATACATAAATCCAGTAGCTTTATAATGTCATATATTTCATTATTATTTCTTATATATACTTTATAATCATTCTTAAATGGTTAACATGGAGAATGAATCTCATCGCGTCGTGGAGACGGTAGTCCGTACGTACACACGAGCGATGATATCATTTCCATAAATATTGAATTGAATTGGAGTTGATAATACAATATATCAGAATCAATATGATGTTTTAATAACTATGTATAGTTATTCTTTACAACATTATACCCATCCATGTAAGGTGGTGGTGGAAAATAGATTACACCACGGCGTTGAGACGGTATTTCGTACGTACGCACGCGCGGTGATTTCTTTTTCCGTAGGATAGATAGATGGTGAAATAGGGTTGTTTCATACTTATAATAACATATAAGTATATGAGTGATACTGATGTTATTACTTCATAATGAAACAACCTAAGAAGAAGAAGTGGAAGAAGAAATAAAGATGAAAGAATTGGTAACGGTAATTACCTCTTCTTTGAAGCGCCTTTTGGAGACCTCCTCTTAGGGAACTAAAATTGGTCTTTGAGGAAGACCAGAACCTCTAGGATGTTGCTAGGGAAGTGGAGAAGATATTTTGGCAGGGGTTGGCCGAGCTTGAGTGCTCAAATTGGTGTGAGGAGGAGGGGGAGGAGGTGCCCTTTTATAAGGGAGGAGAGGGGCACCTTAGGAATATCTCAAAATATTATTTTATATTAAAGTCAAAATCGGTTTATAATGGTTCCAAAGGGTCTTATTTCGAAGCTAAAGTGGGGATGGGTCGAAATCCTATCAACCAATAGGATTTAGACAAGTTTAGGGTATTATTTTAACCTTATCAATTAGATTTACCTCTAAGTTAATTAATTTAACTTTTACCGTGTCTTTTTGTTTTCTTTCACTATATGGTTAATACACTTACTATAACATTCACAAAGAACCCCAAATTGTTTATTATTAATATATATATCCTTATCTAAGTCATTTGGCCGAACCTTAGATTTTTAGGAATAAAATAACAATTAATAATATAATATTTGATTTAAAAACTATTTTGTGTCAATTTTGACACTATTTGATATATGATTTTTGTGAAAGTCATAACAGAATTATATGTTCGATCCAAGTTGATTAAATAAACACTAATATATCATAGTAACCTAGAAAATTAGTGTAATTCATAAAAAGTCTCAAATTACATTCATTTGAGTATTTATAACATCAATTATGTTAATATTTCCTTAAAAGGGTAATTACTGCATCATCGTTGTGTCATAAATAAATTAATTTATTTAAAGTCTAAAAATTATAAATAAAATATCATTATGTAGGAAATCTTTTTAGCTTTCTAATGAATATTTATAGTCTAATTTTTCTTATGTATAACCCCATATTAAAAATGTTTTAGTTATTAAACTTTGATTTTAACTATTTTATCTATTCATTAAATAATATAATATTAAATGTCATAATCTAATCCAAGTGGACCTAAATGGTCATATTATATTCATAAGGTTGTTTTTGGTCGAATTAAACTTATCCAATAGAATTAAGACATGTGTTAGGGTAATAGTAATATCATATTTACCCTTAGTTACCCTATTTACTATTAACCGTGGTAAAAAAGTAAAAAGTTACTATTCACCAAAAATTATTTTCATCTCATTGAACCACATTTTACTTAATGACATCAACCGTGTCTCTCGGATTTTTGAAATTCCATTCACAGAAGCGGTAAAATTAAGATTTATGAAGAAATTAATTTTTTTAACTACCACTTAGTAGTTTCACTATTCATCAAAAATTGATGTTTTTCAGAATAATGCCAAAATTTCATCCTAAGCTATATTTCATATTCCGAATTCAAAAATAAAGTCTATTTTACCAAATTCATATCATAGAATTTGCATTAGTTAATTTTATAATTAAATCCCGCTGTTAAAACAAATAGCGTGTTTTTTAGAAACAATATCTATCAAAAGATTGACACTTGATTATGTCTGGTTTAAATGTGAAATTACATCCAATGACCAACATTGTATTAAATTGTAAAAATATATTCTAAATATACTTTAAAACCACTCAAATTAATAAATTATCAATATTAATTATTTCGATTAAAAAAGTTGTTTTTAATTATAATTTAGTAATTTTCACTATTCATCAGAATATGAAAGTTATCCGAAAAGTACCAAAATTTCACCTTAGGCTAAATTCGATACTCCGAATCCAAAAATGAAGTTCATTTTGAAAAATAAGATTTACAGAGTTTTAAAAAGTGGTTATTACTATTCATAACGGCTAGTTTTAATAATATTTTAATAGCATTTTGTTGTTTAGTGAAACTCGGTATTGCGTATTACACATGCTATCGAGGAAGGTCGTGATTGCGTGTAATGCAAGGAAAGTCAAGGATGTGTGTTGTGCAAGCTCCTTTTGGTGTAGCATACAACACAAGACATTAATAAAATTAAAAAGAATATTTTTTTATAAAATCTTGGGCTGTTACATTCTACCCCCCTTAAAATGAATTTCGCCCTCGAAATTCGTCGGGGTTATAAATGGTTTACTATTTGAAAGTTTCTTTAATAGAAACCCACATCGTAAAAAGGAATATCAAAACCAATCTTTAAAAACAAAAGTATGAAACGTAACGGTTACCCAAATAAACTAATCATTGGGTTTCCACATAGGTGAAAATATGGATATGGAAGAGAAATCTAACCATCATGTTTTGATGGAGAGTGGTAGAGAACATGGCTATGAAAAAGCCAATAATCACAAATCTATAAATTTGTGACGATCTAAGGTACCATCCGATTCATCAGGTATAAGATCACTAGGACAACATTTTTGGTTTTCAAGATCATTTCCCTAAAGTTGAAAATTTGAATTGGAATAAATACTTACTTTATTTTGGTACAATCTCACTGTTGTTCGTGCCTAGAACAATTTCCACTTCATCTCTTAAATAAATAAAGTTGAATTTGTTATTCGTGAAGTGTTAACAGATCATGTGATAGAATGACGGGTCATTCCATCTGTCTCAAACAAAAGGTTAGCAAAAATTATATACATAAGTCGATCTATAGTGAGATTAATCATATATGGTTCCTAAAATGGACTTATACTTCATATATCATACTGCTTAATATAATAAAACTAGTTTATACTAAACAGGGACTTCATGTAGGCCAGTGGTAGGCGATAAAGGCCAGTCGCACTTTGGTTGTGGGTTCGATTCCCACAGCCTTGTCTGAAGCGATGGGATGTCGCCCGTCCTGCAGGTTGTCCTTTTTCTAAAACTATATTACTATAACATCCCATAATATCGAAAAAACTTCTATCCTTAAACAATACTAACTTATGTCCAACATAATCCATTCCAATCTTTAGTCCTATCCATAATACTGCAGTCCATTCTCATAACATAGTGAAAATGATTATCAGAGATTTAATACCATCGTTGATCCCCATATATCATAAGATATATCTTGTCGGACACATTCCAAACATTCAAAGGCCTTAATCTTGTACTCTCTTGAATACCCATTGAACCTTAGTGAAAACTTGAATGCAGTTAAAAGTTAACACTTTCCACATACCAAAATCCTCAAAATTCTATATACTCAAACCATGATATCACTTAGTCCTTATATCAATCATGAGCTCATGAATATTGTTAAACATTTCATTTTCTCGTTTTCCCTTCATTATGCGCATAATATCTCAATCAATTTGAATACCACATTAGACCAATACATAAATATTCCAATATTCCAAGATACAACAATATTTTGGAATCCCATTACATAAACACTTAATCATTCCGCCACATCGTTGTCATATTCAACATTGCCAATAGTGATCACATGTGACTTCCCTTTGTCCTTTTCCTTAAGCGGTTGCTCATGTCGATCATCACTAACCCTTGGATTAGGGCATTTATTAGCATAATGCCCCATTTCCTTGCACTTGAAGCATTGAAGTGTTGGTTGTACGTTCTCTGCAGTGTTTGCTTTATTCACTTCATTAGAATCCCATTTTCCATTACTTCGACACTCAGCTGCTCGATGACCTTCTTTTCCACACTTAAAACATTTTCTAGTCCC
Source organism: Viscum album (assembly GCA_963277665.1). Lineage (NCBI taxonomy): Eukaryota > Viridiplantae > Streptophyta > Magnoliopsida > Santalales > Viscaceae > Viscum > Viscum album. The sequence continues at coordinate 1,133,860,914 of OY728156.1, forward strand.
TTTAAGACAATCTCCACCATGCTTCTTTCCACACTTTGTGCATAAGGAAACATTCATCTTCTTTTCACCATTATTCTGAGTTTTCTCCTTGAACTCCATCTTTCGTTTCTTGTCAAACCCATGAGATAGATATGTAACACCAACTTCCATTTCTACCTTGATAGCACAACGCACAATTTCTTCATAGCTACTGAAGTCTCTTATAGCTAATGCCCTTCGAAGACTTGGTTTTAAGCCACTGAAAAATCGATCAACTTTACTTTCAGGTTGGATGATAATGCCAGATGCATACCTTGCAAGTCTTGTAAAATTCGCTTCGTATATACCAACAGATTCATCATCCTTTTGCTTTAGTTCAAGAAACTCCTTCTCCATCTTCGTTCGAAGAATACGAGGGAAGTACTTACTGAAAAACAAGTTCTTGAACTCGTCCCATTCCATGGAATCAATTTCATCTCTTTGCCTCATATTCTTGATAAGATTCCACCATTGATCATCTTCACCTTACAAACGATATACTGCTAAGATGACTTTATCATGTTCAGAACATTGAAGAACTGAAAATATCTTTTCAGTAGTACTAATCCATTGTTCAGCAACTAATGGATCTGTAGACCCACTGAAAGAAGGCGGACGCTGCCTCATGAAGGATTCAACAGAATGTTGCTCCTTCCTTTGCTCGTTTGGAAGTCCGGCATGATTCATAGCTTGAGAATGTTGTGTGAGCATGGCTACAAGATTTTGCATTCCAGCTCCCATATCGTTTGGTTGCTCAGGGGGACAATCATTGCATTGTCCATTGCATTGATCAACACGGTTCCTTCGGGTTCCAGCCATCGTCTAAAACCCCAAAAGAATAGTGTGAGAGGCAAAAATCATGCTAGGGAAAACAACATAATAAAGGGGTATTACCCTCAATATCTAACATCTTAGGTTAAATTCTAAGATCGTTAGAGAAATTCTAGGACTATAACCTATACGTATACTTAACCTTAGAGACATCCCTAGACATACCTTAGAAATATCTCTAGGGATCTCACTAACATTTTCGCATCCTAGTTTCCAAAGGTTGACTAAACCTTTCCTTTGATACCAACTGTAGAGACCCGTATTTTGACGTACATTGACATTACATTACTTTTGCGGAATACTTAGTACATTAAAAAAAACACACACACAAGGACCGTAATAGTTTAGTGTCTTTGGAAACTCGGGCTATAATCTTCTAATCGTGGTGAAAGATCTTCAAAATCTCCCATAAAGATCTTCCTTTTTTTTACCTAAAACCTTTCTTTATATCCTGGGGAAAAGAAAACATAAAGGGTGAGCTCAAATGCTCAGTAAGGGTAAACAAAATAAATATCAATCACATCATATTCATAAGAACATAACATTTTGGAAATCATAACCTGCAAAAGAGAGCATAATTTCATAATCGTGGGATAAATCATGGCAGTGAAAAAGTAATCCCAATAATCATAACTTAAAACATGAAACTTTGTGGCATACACACATAATCATATATAATCATTTCTTGTTAGTCAAGACTAATTGCCGAGACTATCTTAGTGGACAAAGTCCCTTTCTGAATCGAGTAACCCTCGTTTCAGTCCTGTTTCACTGAACCGGTATAACCTACCGTTCCAGCCCTGTCTATCTCATGAGATATAAAATCATTACCCAATGAATTGGAGGGAGATATAGGTCCCACCCATCTTATAATGAATCCTTTCTTATGTGTTCCACATAATCATAAATCATACATCATCGCATAACACATGTAACAAAAATGGGATTCTTGAAACATCATGACATCATAAAACAAACCATATAAGGTAAATGACTTTATAAAAATAATTCCCTCACAACATAATCAAATCAATGTAATAATAGGGATAAAAACAGAACCCTTTATTATCTTAGATGGAAAATAATTTTGATAAAACACTTGAACTCCATTCTTGAGGAAAATATCCTTTCTTCTTCAAAAACACTTTTCTTTTCTTAAAATGTCATAAAATTAAAAACTAAAAGAAGTTTATTAAAAATAAACTTGAAAACTTTTAATGGAAGCTTCTTGGAAATAAAGTTTTAAAAATCCATTCATGCCGTATAAGTTAAAAAAAACATTCTTCGTACTTTTGTCGGAAAAGTCAAAAAGTACCTCGTACAAAAACGACAAAAGATTCCTTTCATTTCTTTTACTAAAAACTCACCGAAGGTAAAAATGGATTTAAACAATTGTAGGTGGATGTAAGTAATATTACATATTGATGAAACATGGACGTGGATGATAAAATACACCCCAGTAAATACTTACGAATAAACAATCTCGGATAAAAATGAGATTGTGATATTTCCCTTACCTTAGGTCCGATTTGCTTTGTACGTGTCCGAAGCTCCTGTATAATGGTTTAAATAATGTCATTGACTTATTAAAGAATCATATTCATTGTTATGATATCATATATGGTTAACTTATGACATTATATTACCCGTTCTTTTGTAAATTCCATGTTAAAGAAGCGTTTTGGGTAAAATCGTTTCTTTTATCGTAGGTGTTTTGACTTGTTGTTATTGACATTATTATTACTTATATCATGATTTACTTACTTACAGAATATAAAATATGATTTATATATAATATATATTCAGTATATATATATATATATAATAGATAGATAAATGAAATGAAAAACACCGTTCATGGAGACGGTAGTCCGTACGTACGCATGAACGCTGTTTTCCTTTCCCTATTGTCTTGAATGGAAGTAAGTAGATGACATACATATATATATATACATAAATCCAGTAGATTTATAATGTCATATATTTCATTATTATTTCTTATATATACTTTATAATCATTCTTAAATGGTTAACATGGAGAATGAATCTCATCGCGTCGTGGAGACGGTAGTCCGTACGTACGCACGAGCGATGATATCATTTCCATAAATATTGAATTGAATTGGAGTGGATTATACAATATATCAGAATCAATATGATGTTTTAATAACTATGTATAGTTATTCTTTACAACATTATACCCATCCATGTAAGGTGGTGGTGGAAAATAGATTACACCACGGCATGGAGACGGTATTCTGTACGTACGCACGCGCGGTGATTTCTTTTTCCGTAGGATAGATAGATGGTGAAATAGGGTTGTTTCATACTTATAATAACATATCAGTATATGAGTGATACTGATGTTATTACTTCATAATGAAACAACCTAAGAAGAAGAAGTGGAAGAAGAAATAAAGATGAAAGAATTGGTAACGGTAATTACCTCTTCTTTGAAGCGCCTTTTGGAGACCTCCTCTTAGGGAACTAAAATTGGTCTTTGAGGAAGACCAGAACCTCTAGGATGTTGCTAGGGAAGTGGAGAAGAGATTTTGGCAGGGGTTGGACGAGCTTGAGTTCTCAAATTGGTGTGAGGAGGAGGGGGAGGAGGTGCCCTTTTATAAGGGAGGAGAGGGGCACCTTAGGAATATCTCAAAATATTATTTTATATTAAAGTCAAAATCGGTTTATAATGGTTCCAAAGGGTCTTATTTCGAAGCTAAAGTGGGGATGGGTCGAAATCCTATCAACCAATAGGATTTAGATAAGTTTAGGTTATTATTTTAACCTTATCAATTATATTTAACTCTAAGTTAATTAATTTAACTTTTACCGTGTCTTTTTGTTTTCTTTCACTATATGGTTAATACACTTACAATAACATGCCAAACGAACCCCAAATTGTATATTATTAATATATATATCCTTATCTAAGTCATTTGGCCGAACCTTATATTTTTAGGAATAACATAACAATTAATAATATAATATTTGATTTAAAAACTATTTTGTGTCAATTTTGACACTATTTGATATATGATTTTTGTGAAAGTCATAACAGAATCATATGTTCGAACCAAGTTGATTAAATAAACACTAATATATCATAGTAACCTAGAAAAGTATTGGAATTTATAAAAAGTCTCAAATTACATTCATTTGAGTATTTATAACATCAATTATGTTAATATTTCCTTAAAAGGGTAATTACTGCATCATCGTTGTGTCATAAATAAATTAATTTATTTAAAGTCTAAAAATTATAAATAAAATATCATTATGTAGGAAATCGTTTTATCTTTCTAATGAATATTTATAGTCGAATTTATCTCATGTATAACCCCATATTAAATGTGTTTTAGTTATTAAACTTTGATTTTAACTATTTTATCTATTCATTAAATAATATAATATTAAATGTCATAATCTAATCCAAGTGGACCTAAATGGTCATATTATATTCATAAGGTTGTTTTTGGTCTAATTACACTTATCCAATAGAATTAAGACATGTGTTAGGGTAATAGTAATATCATATTTACCCTTAGTTACCCTATTTACTATTAACCGTGGTAAAAAAGTAAAAAGTTACTATTCACCAAAAATTATTTTCATCTCATTGAACCACATTTTACTTACTGACATCAACCGTGTCTCTCGGATTTTTGAAATTCCATTCACAAAAGCGGTAAAATTACGATTTATGAAGAAATTAATTTTTTTAACTACCACTTAGTGGTTTCACTATTCATCAAAAATTGATGTTTTTCAGAATAATGCCAAAATTTCATCCTAAGCTATATTTCATATTACGAATTCAAAAATGAAGTCTATTTTACCAAATTCATATCATAGAATTTGCATTAATTAATTTTATAATTAAATCCCGCTGTTAAATCAAATAGCGTGTTTTTAAGAAACAATATCTATCAAAAGATTGACACTTGATTATGTCTGGTTTAAATGTGAAATTACATCCAATGACCAACATTGTATTAAATTGTAAAAATATATTCTAAATATACTTTAAAACCACTCAAATTAATAATTTATCACTATTAATTATTTCGATTAAAAAAGTTGTTTTTAATTATAATTTAGTAATTTTCACTATTCATTAGAATATGAAAGTTATCCGAAAAGTACCAAAATTTCACCTTAGGCTAAATTCGATACTCCGAATCCAAAAATGAAGTTCATTTTGAAAAATAAGATTTACAGAGTTTTAAAAAGTGGTTATTACTATTCATAACGGCTAGTTTTAATAATATTTTAATAGCATTTTGTTGTTTAGTGAAACTCGGTATTGCGTATTACACACGCTATCGAGGAAGGTCGTGATTGCGTGTAATGCAAGGCAAGTCAAGGATGCGTGTTGTGCAAGCTCCTTTTGGTGTAGCGTACAACACAAGACATTAATAAAATTAAAAAGAATATTTTTTTATAAAATCTTGGGCTGTTACAATAGGTATGGATACTTACCAATATTTTCATATATAAAACTTTTTTATGTTAAATATGGAAAGATGAGTGTCTTCATAATAGGTTTTGGTTGCAGCCATTCTGAACTCAAACAATTAAGGGGTTAAAAGGTCCTCAATGAGGCCATCCCCACGTTCTATGTAAAGGTAAACAGAATTAATAAAATAAATATTTTATACAATAGTGTATAGGTTCGTTAGTATGTCATACCTCTTGACCAAGGGTTCACACATCCTATCATGTGGTAGTTTCTTGACCCTAGGTATAGTGGTCAATATCAAATTTTCTAGTGACACCCTTCCATAATCAAAATTGGGGGTCAATTTTATGGTGTATGATTAGAAATGAACATTCCTTACTAATTTTTTTTACTAGGAAACAACACATTTATAATTTTTTATCCAATATTATGAGATCCGAGTGATACCTAGAAAATTATGTATTTCACATATATTGTTGTTGGGATCGTTGGATTTATTTTAAATGTCTTTCTACAGTATATATATATTTAACAAATATAATTACTGGTATTCAGGGTGTAACAAAAAAATTTAAAAAATAATAAAATTATATTTAATAGAGTATATGACATGCAACACTAAACATAAACATCCCAAGAACTTTATTTCTGTAAACATAATTTCTTTGATAGCTTGTGGAACAAGAAAGAAATGCCTAAATGAACCATAATATAGTATACCATTCTAAACTAACTACTAAGTTGAAAGGTACAAATAGTTATAAATAAATTATGAATATTATGTTTATCTATTTATTATAAATAAAATAATAATAGTTTAAAATAAAATGAAATGCTTTCTGGAAAACAATATTTTTCTAAAAAATGGTTTAGTCCCACTATCCCAAAAAAAATTAAAAATAATTTTTTTCAATTTTAAAAAATTTAATTTCAAAAAAAATAATATTTGATGTCATAACATCTAAATTATCTAAAGTTTATTTTTTTTATTTTTATAAAATTTATTATTTTTCAATGTATATCGAAAAATACTAATATTTATGGAAAACATCATTTTAAATTAAATAATTTACAAAGATAAATGATACTTAAAATTTATTTTGAAGTAAATTTATTTCAATTATATTATATTTATTCGAATTTATGTCATTACACTAAATTTCGTAATAAATTTTTATGTAAAAATCTTCTATACTTTTGAGAATTTTCTCTTTGGAAATCTGTTATTTCATTCCGTTTGTGGGTATAATTTCAAATTACATTCTTCAAATTATGTGGTTTGAATTTTAGGAAAGTATTTATTATTTGGAATCATATTAATTTATATTATCTCATAAGTTCAACTCATTTTTTAACATAATGAATAGTGAAAATTAGAAAAATTAATTGCCGCGGTTAAAATAAAAATGGTTTTATAGGTGAAAAAGGAAAACAATGGTTAAAATGTTATACAATTGTCCAAAATCAATTTTATTTCCATTTTCTGATATTAACTCCTCTATGGATAGATAATTTCTCATTTTGGAGGCTTTTTCATGATAAAATCATGGGGGTAATTGTATTTTTTCTAATATTCCATATCAGTCCTCTCCCCATCTTATAAAAGGCCACCCCTCTCCTCCCCTATTCATTGTTAAAAAGTAATTTTGTTACAACATAATTTCATAAATACCTTAATAAACATATAACAACATCCTAGAGTCCATGGTTTGTTCATAATGATATCTTTGAAAGGCTTTTGGTGGAAACCTAAATAAGTTGTCTGAAGATGAGGTAACATTCTTAAACGTGTGTTTTTATTTTTTTTCTTCTTCCACCTAAATGAAATATAATTAAACCATGATTATATAATAAAATTATTATATTAAATATACACATATGTTTTTATTTATAGTTAAGGAACTATATTCATCAACCCTTCTGTCAAATAGGAAATGAAACCGTCAATCTTTTGAAGAGAAGACTACCACCTCATGAACCAATGTAATTCGTTTTCCATCCCCACCTTAAAAAGAAATTTATAATGATAAATTTAACACATTTATAATATATTTTTTGATATTACTATAGTTATTTAATTATTATATCATATATACCTTCTTACATTCCATTCCTTTTAAAATAAGACAATGTCACTTGTGTGTAACGCAAACAACCTCCACCCAAAACGATGTGATTCATTTTTTACTTTTTATTTTAATGGATGGTATTAAGTATACATTTAGTAAATATATATGGTATAAATAAAATTGTATTAATTCTTTAAAATAAATATATCACCCACCTCCTTACACTTTCACCCATTATGGAAATGATAACGTCATTCATGCGTACATACGACCTACCATCTTCACAAAGTGATGTGATCCATTATCCTTGTTCAAATTAAAATAATAATTATTAAAATCTATCTATTGAAAAAAATTTATATTTATAACATTAATATAATTTTTTATGATGTAAATATATAATACATGAAATAATCGTAATTTTCATGACAAAACATGTATGAGAAAATAAGGTAATTAAAAAATGAAACAATAAAAATAATGAAATACAATTTAAGAATAGGTGATAAGATGTTATAATAGGATAATATATGATATAATATTAATATAATTCTATTATAAATTAATTAAATTCTTAAAACCATTATACTAGTAGTTAAATGATGTTTTACCAAAAGGAAGCCTATAGTAAGGGACTTCGTCTCAATTTTCCTTCATCGAGGCATATTGAATTAGTGTGCACATAATTTCGTTTACATGGTTTATATAATTATAATTTCAAATATAATATCATAAATCCTTAATAATTAGAGGTATTTAACTCTCTAATTCAAATTATTTCAACAAAGGGAATTTGACATAAAATTTACCAAGTGGTAATGAATTTTATAAGTCAATTTCCTTTCAGTGGGATATATTACTTCTTAATTGTCTTTGATATTCTAATATTCTGGGTGTAATGACTTATTATTATCTTATTTTTTATATCAAAGTAGTTTATGTGAATTAAAATTTTATATAAACAATTGATTCATTGATTAATTCTCACTTTAACGATACAATATTTTTGAGGGTTTATTTTACAATCTCATTTTAATTAGGATTGATTATGATTATATTTACATTGAGGGAAATCATTTGATCATTGGATAAAAAACCTGTTAGTTTTAATATACTAGAGTTATTCATAAATGTTTCATGTAACAATTTCATTTTTTCAACTCATGGGTAATAAAAATTTTAAAGAAAACGTTTCGAATAAAATTTTTCTCCATTTTTTTTCTTCATTGGAAAATATTTTTTTCTTCAAAATCCATGTTTTCTAAAAATGTTATCAAAACTATTTTTAACATTTTAAAAATTATTTACTAAAAATATTTAATCCTTTTTTTATTTTAATTTTTATTGATGAATTTTCATGTCATTTTCAAAACAATTCCCATTGGGTTTTTACCAAAAAAGTGAATGTAATATTTGTTTTATCATATAAAACATGAAATTTTTTTCTAATTTTCATGAGAACTCAATGTTTTAAATATTATTTTACAAAATTAAAGGTTTATTTTCAAATAAAATTATTTTTTAAATATTTTTTGAACCATTAGTTTTAAAAGGAAAATTTTAAGATGAAAATGATATTTTCCTAAAGAAAATTTCTAGAGATATTTTTATGGTTTTTCTATTAATAAACAATAAAAACCCTTTATTTTAATTATACTATAATGATAATATGTTGTATTGGTACTATCCTTATTGTTTCTAAAGATTATTTATGATAATTTTTATTTATGAAATTATTAAAATATACTTTCATGATTAATTTTGGTAATCATTATCTCTCCATTGAAATATTCACTTTCCTGTGATCATTTAACATTAAATTTCCCCTAAATTTCCAAATTATTTATCATAGATATTTTTATTTAATAAAAAATATATCAATTCTACATATAATGGTCTACATTAAATTTCATTTTTTATCTAGGGAAATATTGATATATTCTTATTCATTACTTAATTTTAATATTTGATGATACATAACATTATTCCAGAATTAAGTTGATTATTTGATATGTGAGGAATGATTTTGAAATGTAGTAATGGGTGGGGCACAAAAATTATATAGCCCTACAATTTATCAGTAGTCTCATGAGACTAATCATTAAGCTAACATTAAATATACTTTCAACCCATAGTTTTAAACTATCTTATAAAGGGTCTTGATGGTAGAGATATCATGATCTTCGAGATCATGACATCAGATAAATAAAAAATTCATTCATTAGGATTTTAGTTATTATTATCCATGATATTTGAGGAATGATATTATCTCTAGGTGCATTTCATTCTCTTTTATTGATTAAATGTCATGTGGGTTCGATTTTTTATATTTCCATATTGATTATACCTTTTATATCCATGATAATATTTTTATTTATATGGAATGTGTGTTTAGTTATTTACCTTTACATATTGATTATTCATCATCTATTCATAATAGTAATGTTATTTAAATGGTAGCTGTGTTCTATTAATTACCTTTCTATAATGATTATTTCATATCAAATAAATATATTAAAGTTATTTATAAAAAAATGTGTGTCAGTGTCTCTTCCTTTCCATATTAATTATGACCTATTGAATATTCTTTATTAATTATTGATATATTCCTATTTACATAACTCTTTCTGATAATTTGAGCTCACCATCATTTTTTTCCATTCCAAGGAATCTAGGAAGCGTAATATGAATGATACGTAAGTACATACTAGAGGGAGTAATGATATTATAAAAAATGTTGTAATTTTTAAATTCAAATTTTAATTTGGAATCATATATGTATCCAGTTTACCAAGAATACGAAACAATTCGATCCTTCAGTATATGATTCCTTGTATCTTATGCCAATGTAATAAACTACACACCGAATCTAGGTTATTGGGGCTTGGTTCATTATAGTTGGTATTAAAGGAACTTTAGTATAAACCTTATGAACAAGAATAATGAAAAAATATATTAGAGAACAAAACTGTGTGAAAGTTTTTGACGATATGTATAGAATACCATTATAAAGCTTTGGTATGGTAGACATTATGTGGTTTTTTAAAACAATACACCCCTCTGAAGATACTCTATGTCGAAGTAGTTCTAAAATAGTTGTACTTAGTATAATAAATTCAAAAAAGTTCGGTCAGAAATGATTCAAGCATTAGACAATACATGAAAATGGGCTTTATTATGCACCTGGTTTGACACTATTGAGGGATATTATTTAATAATTCAAATTTTATATACATACCATTTTGCATAATTTTAATAGATGATGAAAATGAATGACCTTGGCTAAACATAAGGTGTCTTAGATTGTATAGAATGTGTCATGAGTTATACATCCTGTATATGATTATATGGTTTTCCAACAATGATTGTTCTCTCTCCCACTATGAATTTTGGATTTTTTTAATGGATGGAACCTAAAGGAATCATGTTAACATTAAATTTGATGGAAAATATGGTGAATATGATAAATCATGTATGCTGATTACTAATGTGAATTATGTCATGATTATACCCAATCAGCTATCTTTAAATATGATGAACAACCTATAACTTAACCAAATCGAACACTCACCAAACACGAGAAGGATGGACTTATCTAAGAGTTTATGTGGTGGAGACTAAGGTGAAAAGTAGGATCAATTTCATTCATGTCAAAAATGCCTAAAAAGACAACCAACAATGTATCTCAATGGAATGGGAAAATATTTTATGTATAGAAAATATTGGTATTAAACATTGAATTTATAAGAAATAATGATGATTGTGAAGGTTGAAAAAAATTCATCCAAGGGATCCATTTAGAGTTGTTTTTCATAAATATAGGGAGGCTAAGCATTACCTAGGTCAATGACTAATTATTAATGTTAACCCCTATACCAAGGAAGGAATTAAGTAGATGTAAAATGGTAGAAGTATTTATGTACTGGTATTGATGAAGAATGATGTATACATTTTTACTACCAAGGGTATTTTGGTTATATGAAACATGAAAGATCTAATGATTATGTTAATTTTGGAGGTATATATATCTTCATGTATGATTAACATAATTTTTATGGATACCATCATGGGTTTATGAGTTTATGATTGGCCATAAGTTCATAATCTTAAAATCCCAATTTTAAGTTTTATGTGATTGGATTCTTGTTAGATTAAGGATTTTTGGGAAGACATTTTTTGAATTAAAACCCAATGGTTTTTTATTCGTTTTAGTGAAAATTCCATTTAAGGAAGAATGCCATTAATATTTTGGGAATATATATAAAGGTATTGGTAACCTTTAAGGTTTATATTATCTAGTATTTTAAGGTAATTATGGGATAATAAACTTTGTTAATTTTTCAGCTAATATATTAATATGGTTTCAGAAAAATAACAACTCACATGTCAGGTGAAAACCCATCACACTAGGAAAGGATGTGATTACAACACCCCTTTACCATTTTATCAGGTACACCCTTATCCTTGTTGAGTTTTTCCCCTCCATTGAGATTTAGAGGATACCTATAATGGTGAAGTCATAGATTTGTTAGAATTCCAATAATAATCATTCATTTCTGAAGTCTCTAGAGAAATTACACGCCATGTAACTATGTTACACACCGTGTAATGGTTGCTAAATGTATGTCATGAAAGACGAATTCACACTGTGATAGGTTACACATCATTAATGTGACTTACACGACTTGTGTTGTTAAAACGTTAGGTTTTTTAATATAAGGTGACTGGTTTTTTGGTATATGTGGATCATGGTGGTTACATGTTATGCAACTGGGTTACAAACTCTGTAATGACCCCCATACACTTTTTAAAAATAATGTGTGGTTGTTTTGTTTTAGAACCTTCGTTGGTTCTTCATGGCTCCCAACTGAAGGTATTTCTTGGAATGTTTTGAGAGACTCAACCCCTTATATATCAATTTGTTCGACACTCGATCTCCATTGTGATTTTAGAGCATATCTCTCGGTGAGTAACCTTTCTCTTCTTACATTTCCTTTGATCATGGTATCACTATTGGGCGGTGTCATCAGATCCATTGGTCATGGTTTTTGTTTCTTCTTGTTTTCTTCCTAGATCAACTACGTGATCTCATTCTGAAGGCCTTTCCATCAATTGGTTGTAGTGCGGTGGGAAATCGTCTTTGAGTTATGTAGGTTTCCTCTCTTCCCCTGACCCCTTGTCTTATAAATTTAATCAATCAATAGGTGGATTTGATTCTAGGGACTTCAATGACATTGTTGGGATTCATTGATTTTGGTTTCCGCTTCAGGCATGTGTGACCTGATTTTTGAGGTAGGTGGTTCCATCTATAGCCTATGATCATGGATCTTGTTGTTTTTCTTTAAAAACTAATTCATATTGATATATTAGTATGTTTGTTTTGTGATTTTTGAAAAGAGTTTGAAATGAAAAATATTTTTTCCCTGGTTATTGATAAATGGAATAGAAAATGTGTGTTTTTGAAGCATTGAAATGAACTTTGAAGTGGTTTTCAATGAATTGAAATGAATTGTTAAAAAGCGAGCATGTGTTACATTGGGTACTTTGGTGGAAGGTTTAGCTTGGGGCCATCATCCGTTGTTTTTTATTATAATGGATATTTTTTATTGGGAACTCCTCTATTTACTTGGCCCATTGTTCTAGGAGGCCAATATTGAAATTTTGGGGGGTTTACTCATGGGGAATTCCTATGCTTCCTAGGAATGTTTTCTAGGATTATAATTTGTGAATTTGATTGATTATGGTATGAGTAGTGTGTCTCTTGGACCTATAGTATTCCTTGGTGTTGTTATTCCTATGATTTTGTTTTGTATGTATGGGATTTTTAGTTAGCCTTGATATGCATGTTTATTCTTGAGGAAAATGTTATGGAAAATGTTATTTTAAATAAGTATACATTATTTTTTTTAGATCTGTATAAAAAGAGAAATGTTTTCCATGTTTTTTATAAAACTTATTTACAAATTATAATTCCTTGCTTTTATTTAAAATGATCATACATGGATTTTTTATATGGAGACTGGTTATGGAACACCTATGTGGGATCCTAATGTGCATGTTAGCTCACACCCTTCTCACCTCTTCAGTGCCACGTAGACCTTTGTTTTCCTTACAGTGCAGGGAAAGGAAAGGTTCCATACTAAGGCAGTGAGGTTCATGTCAGCTTTTTGGGTAGCTGGTGGGGAGATGGCAGGAGTCCTCCCCTACCATCGGTTGGGGAAGCTATTTGATTTTTAGCCCTTTAGAGTTACAATTGTCTTTTTGTTTTAATCTACTTTTTCATTTGTCGGTTTCCATTGTTTTATTACAAATATGGTATATATATATCATTTTCTTCTTTAACTATTTCTTATTGTTATATATATATATATATATATATATATTCCATGTGGTAGTTCAGGTTGGAAAAAATCAATCCTTATGTTGTGTTGTTCGATGCTCGGGTGATTATCACCAACCTATGGGGATTAGAAAAGCGCTTTGGGTATGGGAAAGATCGGTTCAGATTCCTGGTTTGAGGGTAACCCCTATCGAGTCATTAAAATTATGTATCATAGGAGGTATATCCTCCCGATTTCATATCTTGTGAGATCTATTAGACTGGGGATAGTACTGTTGGGACTTGAGAGGTATGTTGTGATATGTTCCTGGATATATCATTTAGTAACCAGAGTCAAGTTTCCATGGGATGTTGGGATGTGTGTCTCTAGTATTGGGTTGTGTTAAAAATATCAGTTTCTGATTATTGGTTTTGTTTTTTGAGTTGATATTTCTTCAGTTGTCTGTTCCTTCTTATGTTTCGTTTTGAGAAGTACTCCCCTAATATGTCTTCCAGGAGTTCCTCAGGATGGTGTAGCTGATGCTCCTAAGGTAAACACACCTATATATCAGAAAAATCCTTGAGACTATTGCATAGGAAGTCTGTGCTATTGATCAAGATCCACCATGAGTTCATAACGCAGCGGTTGAGGTTGATTGAGGAGCTAGAGGAGAGAGAGATTGATCTCAAGAGTTGTTGCGTGGGAATCTACCATTATTTAAAGGAATGATAGAAACTCAAGAGGTTGAGGACTAGATGGATATGATCGATCATATATTTGACTTTATAGAGACACCTAAGAACCTCAGGGTAAAGTTCACAACATTTAGACTTGAGGGGTTTGTCAAGTGATGGTGGGATTCTATGGTCCAAGTAGAAAAACATTTGGACTAGGAATTGAAGAGTTTCAAAATCCTGTTCTTTCAATAAGTTTTTTCTAGAGTATCTAATTCTGGTGATGTCTCTGGAGTTTATGCCTTTACAAAAGGGAGATCATTTTATTTTGGCATACACCAATTGTTTTGATAAGCTTGTCTGTTTTCCCTAAAGGTGGTGAAGAATTACTAGTTGAAGGCTTATAAGTACCTATTGTATTTTCGATTGGATATTAGATCATAGGTGTTTATGAAAAATATTTCTACATACGAGGAGATGGTATATGGAGATAAAATGAATGAAATGAATATTGAATACAAGGTTGGATTTTTCACCTCTTCTCTTCCATCAGGCGATAACATTAGTGGCGCACAAGGGAAGAAGAGGAAGTGTCCAGATCTTTGTAGGAGTAGTGGAGGTGGGTCTCAACCGTTATCCTTCTCTACAACATATGTTACAGCTAGTATGGCTCCTTTTACTTGATATTAGTGTGGAATGCTATTAAATAGTAGAAATTATTGTCCTATGCCTGTGAATACATGCCATATCAGTGGACGCATTGGTCACTTACAACAGTTCTGGTAGGCTATGACTGTTCGTCATTTTGGTCACGGTTTGTTAGCTCTAAAGGATACTACAATGATTTTAGAAGCTTCAAAGACTATAAGACTCCATCTATAGGACTCATTAGTGATACATTTTTATGTATTTGATGAGTGTCCAGTGGAAGTTGATGCATTTCTGACAATAGTGAGAGGTTCTATCCTTGGTACTGGTTTATCCCACTCGTTTAAATAAGATCATTTTGTTAGTGTTCTTAAAAATCCAACCAAACTTATTTACTTTAAAATGGAATTAGAAACACCTCTTGGTATGAGGAATGAGTAGGGTTTCATGTGTCATTCATGTACATTAACGATAGCAAATATGGATTTGGTTTGCGATTTTCTCATTCTTGATTTAAATCTGTTTAAAATCATCATCAATATGGATTGTATTGTTTCTCATTGAGTTGAGGTTGTTTTTTTCATTGAAATGTATTGTTTCTTGCTTCTAATGGGATCAGTTATGTGTTTCATGGGGAGTGGGACATGAGGTTAGGTTGTGCATGACCTTCCCACCCATAGGTGAGGTGTTTTATAATTGTTGTTTCGTTTGACCTAGTGAATATTTCTTTTAATGATGATCTCACTATTTTTCTTTGAGACTTTATTGATTTTTTCTTAGAATATTTTTCTAGCCTTACTTCAGATAGAGAGAGGTAGAGTTCAAAATTGATCTACTTCCATGCACGTTGCCAATATCGATACCTTATTATAGTATGGAACCAGAGGAGATGAAAGAGATCAAGATTTTGTTCGACGACCTATTAGAAAAAGGTTTTCCCCCTAGTATTTTACCTTTGGAATCCTCTATGATATTTTATAAGAAATAAGATGGTTCACTTGGTTTATATGTCGAATTTTGGTAGTATAAATAGGTAATGGTTAAGAAAAATTGTCCTTTGCCTCGTGTGGTTGATCTGTTTTATTAGTTAAAGGGGGGGAAGTGGTTTTCAAAGATTGATCTTTGGTTGGGTTATCATGAAAATGGATTTTGGGAGTCAGATATACTGTAGAAAAACTTTTGGACAAGCCATGACCATTATGAATATCCTGTTATTTCTTTTCATCTAACCAATGGTCCGACCATTTTTATATATTTTATGAATTGGTTATTCTATAAATATCATGACACTTTTGTGGTAGTGTTCATGGATAATATTCTATTTTATTCGAATTCTGTGAGTGATCATGAGAACAATCTATGTTTGGTTCTAGAAAATCTGGGAATTCACCATTTGTATGGAATGATTTCGAAATTTAGTTTGTGGACTCCAGAAGTGTTGTTCGTGGGACATATAATTTTTATGCATGGATTATCAGTTAATCCATAGAAGGTAAATGATTTTTTCCATAGAAGGATCCATGAAATTTCTTTTAGATATGAAGCTTCCTTGATGTATATGGATACTACTAATGGTTTCCAAGGTCTTCTCTAAGATGGTATCACCTTCGACTGATCTTACTAGGAATGTGGTGAAATTAAGTAGGGATGTGAAGTTTTAGACTTATTTTGTTGAAATGAAAAGTCTTATGACCATAGCTCTTATTGTGATACTACCTATGCCTCATAAGGGATATGTGGTGTTTTTGAGATTCTTATCGTGATGGTTCCAGATTCATGTTAATATAAGAAGACCATATGGTAGCTTAGGGATTTTTTCAGCTTCGACCGCATGAGAAGAATTACCCTACTCATGACTTAGAGCTTGATGTAGTCATGAATTCACATAAGTATTGGTGTCACTATCATTGTGGGGAAAGTTTCATAGTCTTCTCTGATTATAAGAGTCTAATTTGTATATTTTCTTAGAAGGACTTGATTCACATACAGATTTGATGGGTAGAGTACCTTTAGACATTTGACTTCGATATTTCCTACACCCATGGAAAGGTAAATGTTGATTCATATGCTCTTAGAAGGGATGTACCTTCAAAAGCTGTTCTATAATCGAAGCAAGAGTAGAACTTTATAAGGATTTTCAATCAGTTGCATCTAGATGCTTAAGAGGATGTTTTAGGTATTGTTCTGACAAGTGTTCCATTATTAACATCTCTTATAGATTCTATTTTGTAGAGTTGGTAGTAAGATGAAAAGTTGATGAAGTCTCAAGAAAGCCTTTATGGTGGGGAGACCATTTCAGGTTGGACTCTCTCTTCAGTTGGTATGCTTCACTTTGGGAAAAGGATAGTCATCCCAGCTTCTGTGATGAGTTTAGTCTTGTTGAATTTTCATAGATCATTATGGGTTGAACATCCAGGCACTATAATGATTTATTATGACATGAGGAGACAATTTAAGTTGTTGGGTATGAAGCGTGAAATCATCGAGTTTGGGTCTCATTGTCACACTTACAAACGGATAAAGGAAGAGAACTTGAAACCTTCAGGGTTTCTTCAGTATCTTATAGTGACATTTAGGAAATGGGACGTGATATTCATGGATTTTTTTGTTGGATTACCATGGAATCCTCGATGGAAGAATTCTATTTGGGTGGTTTTCTGATCAGTTATTGAAGTCTTCTCATTTAATTCTGATCAATGATTCCACTAAGGCTATAGATCTCGGTAAACTATATGTGAAAGATAATTCTTGGTTATATGATAGTCTTTAATCCATTTTTTAGATAGTTTTCCCTAGTTTACCTCGAGGATATAGAGGTGTCTCTAAGAGGTGATTGGATGTTAGGTCATGTTGAGCACAACCTACCATCCCCAAACAGATGGTCAAATAATGCAATTGATTTAGATTGTAGGGGATATTTTACCCAACTATGTCTTGGATTTCAGAGGATAATGGAATATATATTTGGGTCTGGTTGATTTTGTTTACAACAATTGATATCCTTCTATTGTAAGAATGGTTCCCGTATAGGCGCTTTATGTTTTCCCATGTAGATCACCTCTCTGTTGGGATGAGGTGGGCGAAGTATCCTTATTTAGACTATGTTGGGTTTAATAATCTTCCATGAAGACTCAAGATGTACATTGATGTATGGTTAATTCCCAGAGTCGACAAAAAATAGAATTCTGATTGGAGGCATTGACATTTGTAGTTTTCCGTAGGTGATTGGGTTTTATAGAAATTTTCTCCTTGGTTGGGTCACCATCAACTTGGAAAGAAGGGAATTTTGGCTCCATGATATGTTGGACTATTTGAGCTCACTGAGTAGTTCAAACAAGTTTCTTACTAGTTAGTATTTTTGGTTCATTTGATAGATATTCATGATGTTTTCCATATACCTAAGCTCAAGAAATATCACCCTGATCTCGCTCATGTTCTGTTTTTGGAAGAAATTTATCTGGATCCAGATTCTTCTATTCTCGAGAAACCAATTGATATCGTAGACTCTCAATTGAAATTCTTGCATGGAAAGTAATTTCCATTGGTCATAGATCTATAGAAAAAAGGATAATATTATCATGAGACTTTGAAATGCAAATAATTAATGAGGGATTAGTGGCCACATCTCTTTCTAAGGATTACATATTCCACACAACTTTCTAGGGATAAAAATTCTTTATAGTGGGGAGTTTGTAACATCCCGTTAGTATTTTATTAGCTAGGCCTTGAACGTGATCATCGTTTCCCCCTCCTTTGAGATTGGGAGTATACCTATGATGGTGAAGTCTGATATTTTGTTGACATTCACTGATACTAATCCATTTCTACAAGCTGAAGAGTAGTTACATGCCGTGTAATGGTTTTTGTATGCATGTTTTGAAAGATGACTTCACACTATGAAATGTTACATGTTGTGACCATTATATACATGAAGTGAGTTATTAAAATATCAGTTTTTTTATCTGAGGAAATGTGTTTTTTCCGCGTATGTGGATCATGGGGGTTACACATCATGTAACTAGGTTATAAATTCTATAACGGCCCATGTACAGTTTCTAAAAATAGCATGCGGCTTTTTGGTTTCAATAACTTCACTGATTCTTCGTGTCTCTCGACCTAAGGTAGTTCTAAAGTGTTTTGGAGAGTCTCAACCCAATCTAGATTGATCCATCTGACAATTGATCTTCGTTGCAGTCACGGTGTGTCTCTTTGAGTGAGTAACCTTTCCATTCCTTCATCGCCTTTGATCACTGTATCACCATTCAGTGGACTATTTGAATCAATTGGTCTATGTTTTGTGCTTTTTCTTGGTTTCTTCCTTTACCTCTTGTGTGATATCATTATGGAGGCCTTTTCATACATTGGTCATAGTGCGGTGGGAATTCATCTTTGAGGTATATAGGTTTCCTATATTCCGCTGACCCCTTGCCTTCAAAATTTAATCAATCTTGATTTGGTTTTTATTATTGTTCTTTCATTGAAATTTTTGGTTTCATTGGTTTTTGTTTTTTTGTGGGAATATGTGAACCGAGTTTTGAGGTAGGTGGTTCCATATTTGTCCTATGATAATGGATCATCTGGTTTTTCTTTATGAACTAATTCATATTGAAAGATTGGCATGACTGTTTTGTTGTGTTGAAAAGTCGTTTCAATAAAAAATGGGTTTTCTGTGATTATTAATAAATGGAATAGAAAAGGGGTATTTTGAAATAATTGAAATTAAATTTTAAATGGTTTTGAAAGCATTGAAATGAATTATGAAAAAGAGATCAAGGGTTAACTTGGGTACTTAGGTGGAAGGTTTAGCTAAGGAACATCATCCATATTTTTTTTCATTTTCATGGAGTATTTTCTTGGGTACTTCCACTGTTTCCTTATCCTGTTGTTCTAAGAGGACGATATTTAATTTTTAGGGAATTTACACATGTGGTATTCCTCTACTTCCTAGTCTTGTTGTTCTAGGATCAAATTTTTTTCACTTGATGGATGGAATGTAGTAAAAGTAGTATATGACCTGGACCTATAGTATTCCTTGGTGATGGGATACATGTTCTTCTATTTTGTATTGATTTTATTTCTATGTTATCCTTGATATGAATGTTTATTCTTGTAGAAAATGATATGGAAAAGTTTCTTTAAAATTGATATATGCACTTTGGTTTTAGAGTTGTGAAAATGGGAAATGTTTACCATGTTTTCTATAAAACTACATTACAAATTATCATGCCATGTTTTTATTTAAAAGGGGAATACAAGGATTTTTATACCATCACGAGTTATGGAACACCTGGGTAGGATATTAATTACCCTATTAGAATACACCCAATGCACCTCTTCTATGATGGATAGACCATTGTTTTTCATCTGGTGTAGGGAAAGTAAATGCACCGTAGTGAGGCAGCGAGGTTTGTGTTAGCTAGTGTTGAGATGGTGGGAGTCTATCCGTACCAATTTTTAGGGATGCTATTTGGTTTGTAGTCCTTTGTAGTGGGACTTGTCTTGTATTTTTGGCTTCTTTTGGAGTCTCTTATTTATTCCATTTTCTTATAGTTATGGAATATATATCTTGAAATTATTTCGATGTTTCTTAATGTTATATATATATATATATATTCCATGTGGTGGTTCATGTCAGTAATAATTGTTCCCTCTATTGTCTTGTTTGATGATCAGGTGCTTTTTTCCTGCCCATGGGGATTAGGAACACCCTTTGGGTATGTGATAGATTGGGTCTGGTTCCAGGTTTGTGGGTAACCTAAGTCGATTTGTTATAGTGATTCTTGAACCCATAAATGAAGGAAGATATGGGTTTAATTTCTATGACTTCCCTATGTGATGTTCTACTTAACATGTCATTAATTTTAATTAAACAATTTTTGGAATTAATATTAATTATAAAATGGTGTTTTTACTATTGAGGAGTAAAGAATAATGTATTATATTGGATACCTCATGATAAACATATTAATTTTGGAAAACAGGTAGAGACATATGGAAAGAATTTAAAATCTTTTATAGATCTTATAATTCATTTAATGTTAATTATAGTGTTTCAAGCATAAAAAACTCATCTTTGAATATATATTTCTTTGAGTAAGTGATGAACTGGAAATTTATTAAGGAACAACTAAAGGATAAAATTTCCCTTATAATATAGAAAGATATCAAGTAATCAAATTTCCATATATTCATAGATAATAAAATAATTCCTAAACTTTAGAAAACTGATATTTTTTTTAAAAATTATCCAATTATCTTCATATCTAATTAATCAAATTCTGTTTCAAATATTCAAATATTTATTCTTTTAGGGTCCTTAACTTCAAATTTATCATTCATTTTCTTGTGATCAATGATCTCTATAACTCTATATAATTTTTAATTGTTTTCTTCCATGTATTTATCTTCAATTTACACCAATTTTTTACTACATAGATTCCTAGTTATGTTTTATTCCATATGAACTTTATACATCCCTTCTCTCTTATAAAGAGGATGTTTTATTAACTCTTTTTATGATTCGGGTTTTCAAAAAAAAGTATTTTCAAATATAATACCCTCAATTTTAGCGCTCAAGATCAAATTAGGAGGATAAAATTTATTTAAGGTTGGGAGAATTTAAAACCGTAAAATTACAAAACTATAACATTTTATTGGATACCATATGATACATTCAAGAATGATCTTAAACAACCCCCAAAATTTAATTATTTGAATTCAATCTCTTCGATAGCATGTGGAACATGGAAGCCCATGACTAAATGAACCATAAGAATTATACCAATATATCCAATCATTTAAACTATAAATTATGAATATTACTAACTATATTATGATAATTATGGATATTTATTTATTATAAATAAAATAAGAATCATCTAAAAGAAAATAATGATTTTTTATGAAATACTATATTTTAAAAAAAAATTGGTTTTGTCATGCATTAAACTCATCATTTCAAATTATTTTTTTTCCAAGTTAATAAATTTTCTTTTTAAAAACAAAATTCATTTTTTAATTCATAATATCAAAATTTACATATGGTTAATTTTTTAGATCATTATGAAAGGTTTCATTTTTGATAAATAGTAAAAAATATTGATGTTTATTTAAGACTATATTTTTATTTAAGTAATTTATAATGTTAAATTATTTTTTTAACTTGGATTTAAATTTAAATTATCTCATTTGTATTAAAATTTAAATAAATTTTTTAATTTGAATAAATTTCATAATACTTATTTATATTAAAACCTTATATACTTGTGAGAAGTTTCTCTTAGGAAACCCACTTTTTTGTTGTGTCTACATGTATAATTTAAAAATGAAACTTGCAACATAATTGTATTTAATTATAAACAATATATTCCAAATTTGTAATAATAATAATTTATACTATCTGATACATTCAACTTAATTTTTCACCATAGATAATTGTCAAAATAGTGAAAATTACTTACCGTGGTGTAGATAAAATAAGGTTTACTGAGGGTTAAACTAAGAAGATAAGGGTAAAAAATGACCTAAAATTTTTAAAACATCCTTTGTCTAGAAATATTTTTACCTTATCAGCTGTAATAATATATAATGGCCCATTTTGAGGCCATTTCATAAAAAAACATTGGTGTAAATGAATCTTCTCAAAAATTCCACATGTGACCTCTCCCCCACTTATAAAAGGCCACCCCTCTCCTCCCCTATTAATACATAAATATTATTTTAGTTCATACATTACCTACCCAAATCACTCAGTTAGTCCCCTAATAACATCTTTTATACCATTTTATATTACAAATCCAAAATTGGTTGGATTTTGGTGATATTCTAAAGAATATGTTTGAGAAATAGGTAACATTGTTAAATAAGCACTTTTATTTTGTTTGTTATTCTAAATAACTACAATATTATTAGACAATGATTTACAATAACCACATGATATTAAATATATTTATTTTTCATTATGTTATGGGAATGAATTCTATTTTTATTCTCCTCCATCAAATGAGAAATAGAATTGTCGATCGTGTGTATGATATAATACTGCCTCACAAACAGATGTATTTTTCTCCATCCCCACAATTAATTAAAGGTTATAATGATGGATTTTAAAAATTTATATGATATTTATGATATTTATGATATTAATATATTTATTTAATATTAATTTCACTTATAACTTCTTACAATGCAATCTTTTTAAAACATGATAATATCGCTCATGTGTATAATGGACAACCACCTCATGATGTGATGTGAATCGTTTTTCACTTATACATTACATTGAAGTTAATAATAATGAATTTATTAAATATTTTTTATTTATTTGGAATTATATTTATTTTTGAAAATTAATATTTCACCAACCTCCGTACCTTTCACCCACAAAAGAAATGATAACGACACTCATGCGTATGTACGACCTACCATCTCCCCGAATCGATGTGATACATTCTCCATTTTAAAATTTAAATAATGACTAAAAAATAATATAATGAAAAACAATTATATTTATAAATTTAATATAATTATTAATATGATGTAACTATATACTACATTCAAGAACCATAAAGTTCATGAGAAAATACACATGGGAAAACACGACCATTAACACATGAAACAATACAAATAATGAGATTTTATTAATAAACACGTGTTAAGAAGTTATAAGAGGATAATATATGATATTATATTAACATAGTTCTTTTATAAATTAATTAAATTCTTAAAAACACTATACAAAAGGTTAAGTCACATTTAATGAAATTTAAGCCTAAGGTAATGGAATTCAAATCAATTTCCATCCATTGAGGCATATTAAAAAGACATGCCCCTAATTTATTTTATATGGTGTATATACTGACCCATTGAAATTTAATATCATGATTAATTAATAAATAATTTAATTTTTAATTCCAATTTGAATTATTTTAGAGAAGGGTATTTGGAATAAAAGTTACCAAGTGGTAAATAATTTCTCAATACAATTTCATTTGATTGAGTTATACTACTTCATCAGTGTAATTTATATTATAAGATTATACATGAAATTAATTTTGATGTTATTATGTTTTCTTTACAATTATTTTATGTATATTTAAATTATATACACACAATTAATTCATTTATCAATTATCACTTTAATTTTATGACCTTTGTGATAGTTTATTTCATAATCGGATTTTAATTAAGATTGTTTATGACTGAATTTCAATTGATGGAGAATATTTTCTAATTGGGTAATAAACCCTTTTTATGTGTTACTGTACATTTATTCATGTATTTTTTAATTAATTATACAATTTTACAACTCATTGGTACTTAAAATGTTTTATAAAATATTTTTACTAAAATATGACTTAATTTTTCTCTTTGTTCAAAAATCCTTTATATTCCAAAACCATGTTTTCTAAAAATTTATACAAAAAAGTTTTTATACTTTAAAAAATTATTTATTTAAGAAATATTTACCCACAATTAAATTTTTCATTATGTTTTTAAAAGAATAATCATGCCTTTTTAAAAACAATCTTGTTGGGATTTTATTGAAAAAGTGAATATATTATTTGTTTTAATGTGTTCAGAATGAATTAAATTTATGGAAATCATGAACAACCAATTTTTAAAATATTATTTTATAATATTAAATGCTTATTTTCAAATGAAAGTATTTTCAAAATGTTTTTGTATGATTTGTTATTAAATTTATATTTTCAAGCTGAAAAAGATATTTTTCTGAAGATTTCATTTAAAGAATATTTTATGGTACAAATATTTATCTAAATAAATACCCTTTATTTTTCTTATACTCTAATAGAAATATGTTGTATTTATACCATCTTATTCTTTCTAATTATGGTTTATGATCATTTTGACTATGGAAATTATTTAAATTCACTTTCTTGATTCATTTTTGTACTCATCAACATTCCATTGAAAAAATTAATTTGATATGATAAATAGATATTAAATTATACATAAGAATCCATATAATTTATCATGGATATGATTATTACATAAATTATATATCATTTCTACATACGATTTTCTATATTCAATGTTATTTTCTAATATGGGGAAATATTTAAAAATATGTATTCTTTAATCAATAATTATTAATGATGATAAAGAACATGATTTAGGAATTAAAAATATTATTTGATATATTATGAATTATTTGTACAAGAAATTATGGGAGGTCAACAGAATTATATAGACCCTACATATATCAGTAGTCTCATGATGATAATTAGTAAGACTTCATTAAATAGGGGATTAAATCATATTTTTAAACTCTATTATAAAAGATCTTGGTAGTATAGGTATCATGATGTATGAGATCATGATATCCAACAAATAAGATTTTATTTGATCAATAATTAAGTTGTTCTTATCCATGAGATTTTCACAATGATATTATCTATTGATGCATTTCATTTTAAGCTATTGATTAAATGACATGATTGTTCAGTTATTTACCTTTTCACATTGATTATCAAATATTTATTAATGATAGTCAATGTATTTTAATGGCATTTGAATTAGATTATTTACCTTTCTATATTGATTATTCCTTATATATTCATGATATTCATGTTATTTTAATATCATATTTTTTTAACATTCCATATTCATTATTCCCTATCTATTCATGATATCCAAGCTATTAAAGTCGAATGTATTTTCAGTTATTTAAGTTTTAATATTGATTTTCATTATCTAATGCTGATAATCAAGTTTTTGACTAAATGTAATTTATGTTTAGATATTTATGTTTATATATTTATTATCACTAGATGATTATTATACATTTACCAATTATATCTTCCAATTTATGTAACTATTACTAATAATTTGATCTCAACCTTATTTTTCTTCATTCCTAAGAATCCAGGTTGTGTGCTATAAATGATATGAATGGATAATCTAGTGGGAATAATTATAATCTCAAAAAAAAATTATTTTGTATTTTTTATAATCAAATGTAATATCAGAATCATATAAGCTTCAAGATTACCAAGACTAATACACTATATGGTAATTTAGGATATTATTCCTTATATATTATGACAATTTAATATATTAGGCACCGAATCTGGGTTATTGGGGTCATGGTTATTAAAAAGGGTCCATTTTAACCACATATTTGGATTCCTCATTTACCTCTATAACCTCATCCCATTTCACATATGGGGACTTTAGGTTCATAAATGTCTCTATCTTCTCTAGATAATAGATCATGGGTGGATGATATTAATCAAACTATATTGAGATTATCATCAAATATAGATTCAATTTGATGGGGGTGGTTTCCATCACCTTTTTTGGTGGGATGGTAACTATCCTCCAAAAGATGAAGGTAAGAACTTCAAAATATTCTAGTATGTATTAGGTACTTTTAATGAATCATACTACTATTTATTAGTTCATTGGTGTTGATTGTGCTAAATTTTATAAGGATTAGATGATGAAGGTTTCATTTATTTTATTGTAATGGAATTTGGGGTAAAAAATGGCTAGTTTTCTTATACCCTGAGTGTGGGATGTGAAAAGTTGGCTAATTTCTTGGTCATCCAGTTATCAAATTTCTATACACACATGTTCCTGATTTCTTTCCACATCCCTCACCTTTAAGTGGAATGATAAGAACATGGATCACATATTCTAGGGGCTTTGCTAACACAACCTACACAGAATCAACTATCCTTTGGAGAATATCACTGAAAATGAAGTAGATATGGATATTATTCCCTAACATCTGCTCAAAGGATAAATAACTGGGATGGTCATTTTGATCGACTTCTATAATATTATAGACCTATGAAAACTTATGTATAATTTTCTTCGTGTCCATGATAAATATTCTTAGGACACTATTTATCTAGAATTAATATTTTTTATTCCTATAATCCTCGAACATCAAGAAAGGCTGATCCCTCCTCCCATCCTAATGTGGGAACTGTTGTTGTTGTTGTCATTTATAGGGAGCCACCACATGAAATTTCACATGATTAGGTATTTGAAATATTATTGGTGCATTCTTTCTTATGATGGTTATTCTCTACACTCTACCAAGATATTTGCCTTTAGTTGAAGGTTTTTACTAAGGCTTGTCCATAGACCATTGGATAACACCCTCTAAGTGCTGTATGCTTGATAAAAATGTTAATAAACCAACATGGAAAATTAAATAAATCAATATATCCTATATATTTTAAAATATATTCTCTATATTTACCTCTATTATCCTATCCTAGGGAAAATACATATTCAGGTAGTATGTATATTCTTTCCATCTCAAGATAACGTTAGTGACCGTCTCATTTTCACATTGTTTTCAATTTCAGATGCCAAGGACAATCACCTTCTATAGAGTTTATCTGAAATAATATTGAAATTTTCATCATATATATTACCAATTAGAAATATATCATACAAGAAGATATCTATAGAAGAAAAAAAATTTCATTTCAAGGTATGACAAAGTATCTCATCTTTTCTTATTCTTGTTTCTCTAGTTTTCCCATTATGAGACCAAAATTAGAGAGAATGTGTATTAGGTGATGCCTTGGGTATCCCAGGACATTGTACACGGGGAAAGTGGGATTTATAATATTGGGAGGAGTAGCATCCACCCATTCAGGGTGTAACATTCTCTCTATATTCACCAACACTCATCACTCCTACCGGGGTTGCCCTCGATTAATAATGGACTTGATAGAGTCAACGAGATTAAATAGTAAAATATCCAGGGATAATACACTAGTGGGATTTGTTTTAGGAGTCTAATATTTGCATATTTATTATGTTATTTATCAATATATATTTATGGATATCCTAGTATAACATTCTTGAAATGAAATTATATTCCAGGGTAGAATAAATCCTTAATATTATTTGTTCAATTGGTTTATGTATACTAATGGTTTAGAACCAGAAATTTCTAGGTTGTTGAGGTATAATATTATTGGTTGAAAACTTATTTCCCATTGTATATATAATAGTGTAGAGACATTATACTTTACCTTATAATTTTCACCAGCAATAATATTTCCACTTTTTAGTATTAAATTAAGTAGCTTTAAACCATCCATATCAACTCCACATCAAGAAAACCATTCTTCAATGAGAAGGGCGTCGAAAACATTAGATGGGGGATGGCCTATGGGCATACCCTCACCCTTACCTTTTTCCTTATATGAATAAGAGAATGTAGTATTTAGATGAAAATTAGAAGAGCTCCCATATTTTTATCCTGTTTCTGGTTTATAGTGAGCACACCATCATTGTCGATATAGACCATATCACAGGTGGATGTATTTTTATCATTTTTTTATTACTTCATAGTTTTACTCAAATTTATTTCTGATTAATATTCTAATGAATGTTATGGATGCATATTATGCATCAAGAATCATTTCTTTATCCTCTTTTGAGTGGTAAGGTGATTTACCACCCTCATAATATCTACCAAGTCGTGGATTGTGATCCTCCATAACATCTTTCTTATTGGTCTACCATTTTGGTTTATAGGTTTGGTGAGGCTTCAACTTTCCCTCTTTGAGGAACATTGAATTTGATAGAATCTTTAATGACTTTCACTGTACCCCTAATGATGTACATGTGTGAAAATGGGTAGAATTTTATGTTTACTTCTTATGAAGCATCCCCCATCTTAAAGAAGACATAATTTATTTGAGGAGGAGGGGAAGGTGATATAAATTACACAATCCCTACAATTTGGAGTTGAATTAGTTTTACTACTATCATATTTTTGAGACATTGTGGCTTTAATAATCACAAGGGTAGTGGTGGTGGTAAAAATTAACCTAGACATATGGGCTGGGGTTTCTCTTGAACATATAGAAAATTAACAATAATTAAGGATTTCCATATTTTCTAGATTTTTACTCAGGTATGAGCCAGATGGAAAACCATTATAGGTTTAGAGTCACATTCCATTTGTGGTTCCCCAAAAGTTATAATTTAAGAATACCTTAATCAGAATTCTTAATTAACATTATTAGTTTTTTGTAGGATTCCGTTAACAATTTTATCTTATTGAATTTGATTCCTATGGAAATTATGAATGAATAGATTTTATTAGATAGGAAAACTGGAATACATGAGACACAAGTCTAAGATATAGATAGAGGTGACAACGTTTCATTTCATGATTCCAAATGAGATTTGATGACTAGAAGATGGGGTGATGTTTAGATCCTCATGCTCTTCCCAATCCTTTACATGGACGGTGGGTGGATAATATATGATTACCTAGTGGATTTAATTTATTCCATTTATTTAAACCAATTAGTGGTCTCGATGTTTTTTACATGACTTTATATTCTAGGAAATGGAAAGGGAATTTAGTTCATTTCAGAACCATATTTCCCTTATTTCCATAACATGGTTATCATACTCCATACAAGAAAAATACCTCACCAGGATATAATAGAGAGTTTTCCATATATTTATGAAAATATTGGGTATGAAATATTCATTCAATGTCTCTAAAAGTTCATATTATGAGGACTCTATGTTTCAGAACACAACTATTATATTTTCTTTTATATCTATTTCCACATAATCACGTAGATCTCCTCATCCTCAAAGAGGGATTACTTAAAAATATCTGACTATAGTGGCCATTTTATACTACAAAATAAATGAAAATGTAGTCATTAAGAAAATATTCAACTATATCTAATGGTAATTGATCTGGTGGGGGAGTATAAAAAGACCATATCCCTAGGTTTTTAATTGGATGGGATGATAGTTCCCCTTTTAGTGATAAATTTCTTAGTGTAGTTTGAAAAAAATTAGCAATATCCATTTCATATGATGGAAATATTAGAGTTGTGTTGACATAGGGAGAAACATCATGTTGGGATATGATGTAACCAAATAAAGGATCTCCCTAAATAGCACCATGGGGGTGGGAGACCTCCATGGTTACTAACTTGGATTCCATGTAGGGGACCCCTAGGATTACTTGATGACGGTGGGTTAGAAAGGAGATAACCTTCTCACATATTACTATTCATTTTTTGGGAAGTACATTCATATCTTTTACTATGGGAATGACCTCCTTGGATGATCTATATATTACCACAATGATGACCACCATAACTATTACGTTAGAGAGTAACTATAGTGTGGATTATATATAAGAAATAGGGAGTACCTATGTGGTGACTTCTATGTTATTCAATTAATGAGGCTCTAGTAGGTTATTTATATGCTATTTAAAACTATTGAAGGGCCTCAAGAAATCTAGTAATTATTGGGGAAGGAATATAATCTTGATCATATATTGTATTTTTCACTTGATGAGACATCATGGATCACTATGTATGGGTGGATGGGGTAAAAACATTGATACCAATTTGAGTCGTATTGTGTGAAAAAACATGTCCTATAAACGAACCCTCCTAGAAGACCTCCTTTATATCATCATAAATTAATGAAATATCTTACGTGATTTCTAGAATATAATGGAATGAGTAGAAACTGATGATAGAAGTGTGGATATGATCCCACATATCTTCTTCTGTCACTATTAAAAAATAAGATGATATGATTCCTATGTGAGGATATGAATATGAGCCTTCTTATAAACATGTGACACCAAAATATTCCAATAGTCCTAATATGTATAGGATAGAATATATAGGTGGATCTATAATGTTTCAAGAATATATTTTTGAACTCTTATAGAAATATTAGGAATATGATCTCTCTATCAACTAATTTCCCTAATATTGTAGTGATCTCCTTGTTTATTGGTAGGGATATGTTCCCTCCCTCTAGTGTATATTGTGGAATACTGGTGTTCTATAATTGGAATGGGAAAATTGGTTCAACATTATCATTTATTCCATGATGGGATATAATTTGGATCAGCCATAATATGATTTGGAATATGGGACCTATTAAACCCCAATAATTTTTGACATATTTCATTTTAAATCAATTTAACCTCTTCGATATCTTGCGATAGATGCAACCATGAGTCTAAAAGAACATTAAAATAATATTTTATTATAACCTTACTATTAAATTAAAGGGTATAAATGTTACTAAATTAATTCTGAAAATTATATGGTTTAAACATTTATATACAAATATAATGGATATCAATCTATTGGATATTTAAATAAAAATAATTTTAATGAAATTTTATTCTTTTTAAAAAATCTATGTTTTTCTAAAAATTATGTTCGTCACATTTTATGTTCTTTTGTTAAAAATAATTTTTGAAAATTTTCAAAATAAATAATTGAAAAACTGAAAAATTTTATTTTAAAAAGATAAATTTATTTTCTAAATCCTCATGTCAATATTATCATAGATTTATTTTATGTTAATTTTCAAAAAGGTTATTTTTTAATGAATAGTGAAAAAAATGAATTTTATTGGAAACTTTATTTTTTTATCCCATTTACAAATTTCCATTTTGTTTAAAATTGTTTTAATTGTAAAATTATGTAAATTATATTATTATTAAAAACATTAATGTCAATTTAATCAATTAATTTTTTAATTTAGATTTTAAAATGTTCTATACTTTTGAAAAAATTTCCTTTGAAAAAATATGCATTCACTATATCAATGAGTTTAATTTTAAATTAAATACTAAAAATTCCATAAATTGAATTTCTAAATGGATTCAATATTTATAATCATCATACCTTATATAATATAATATATTCAAATTAATTTTATTAAATGTTTAATAGTGAAAATAATAAAAATTAATTAATACAGTTATAGTTAATACTGCTTTACTTGGGGTTAAACTAAGAAAAAAATTGATAAAATAAACTAATACCTTATAAAATTTCTATTTTATGGACATATTTAGACCTTTTAGAATATAAGGTTATAACATTTTCCATTTAGGATCCTTTTTTCATGTTCAGAATGTGGGTAAAATTTATCCTTTTCAAAAATTCAACGTGTGTCCTCCCCCACATATAAAAGGGAACCCCCTCCCCTACCATCTAAAAAAATCCAAATATATTTTATTTATCTAATAACTACCCAAATAGCTTCTTTAAATCCTTTCCTAGTATCGATAGTCCTTTTTTTGACAAATAAATCTAGGAATGCTTTGGGTATAAACCCAAATAAGGTGTCTGAAGAAGAGGTATAGTTCTTAAACAAGTGTTTTCATTTTATTTCATCATTTTAGTCCTAAAAATATCAATAAACTAAGGTAAAAAAAACTATAATACACTGATATGTTATTATGTTAATTACATAACCTATATAATTCTTCTATTCAATAAAATGGGCAATTAAATCGTCGATCATGGGTATGGTAGACTACTGGATCACTGGACGGTGTAATTCCTTTTATCATCACCGCCTCACATAATTAAATAAAATTATGGACTTAATATATGTATAATATGTCTATTAAATTATTATTCTTATATAATTTTGATAACACATATAGCTTCTTACATTCCTATCTGTTGGAAAATGATAATGTCACTCATGCATATGTGAGGACTAATACCTCTATAAACCGATGTAATTTTTTTCATTTAATATTTTCATGGATGATAATATGGATATATTTAATGAATATATATGATATAATAATTATTCTGTAAATTTGAAATACAATTAAACATTTGTTCTTTCTATATGTTAAAAAAATTAAAACATCGTTCATGCGTATTGACGACCTACAGTCTCTATGAATAGTATAATTCATTTGTCTTTCTATAATGTAAAAATGTTATTATAAATACTTAAATAATGAACATATAATATATTTATATCATTTATATCATTTTATAGAGGATATAACACTAATAAATTTACAAGGACCAAAAATAGTGTACCAAAACATACTTGGAAAGTAAAGCAGTTATCACACAAAATATAGTTTTTAAAAAATATTTTAAATAAATGGGTGATAAAAAGTTATAAGTCAGAAATATATAGTATGATATATATTATTTTGTTTATTTAATAAATTTAAAATGAATATATATTCATTATATAAGAGTTTCAAACATGTGTGATCAAAATCACACCTGAGGTAAGGGTTTCCTATCTCATTTATACATCCATGTGACATAGTCCATATTAACCAATTAATTATTTTGTGTGGTCTATATAACAAACTCGTTGACATATTATATGATTAATATATTTATATTCATTATATTTAAATTTTTTAATAAAAATTATTTATTTCATGGGGGATTAGGTTTAAATATATATGAAACTGGTAAGGGTTTATTTCACTATCTCATCATTGTTCGGGATTAATTATATTTAATTTAATTTAGGGGAATAGTTTGATATTTATTTATTAAATGCAATATATTTACTTATACCCTGGTAATTAAATAAATTTTAATGTAATATTAGCATTATCCTCTCTTTTTTACATAAAATGATTAATAAAATGTTTCAATGAAAAGATGATTTTTTTCTATCTTCAGTTGAAAATTATTTTTCTTATATTTTATTTTATTGTAAAAATATTTTCAATTTTTTTTTTAAAATTATAAAAATGATTTATTAAAGGATTTTTAATCCATGTTTTTCTTTTTACAAAATGGTTTTATAGTAATATTCTTGTCATTTTCTGAATGAGTAACTTTTATCTTTTTAAAAACGATGAAAAGAGATAGTTTTTTATATACATGGAATGTAAAAAATTACCAAGTATCATGGTTAACCTTTAATTTGAGGATTAATTTAACATTTCAGATATTAATTTTCAAATAAAACATTATTCTTAATATTCATGAAATATTATGTTTTTTAAAGTGATTTTCATAGTGAAAATTATACTTTCATCATGAACGATTTAATAGAATTTTTGTGGTATTTATACCCCTCATATAAAAACCCTCATTTTACATTATTAACCATTGAGAATATGTTTTATTGTTCACATCATTATTATTTCACTATATGGGTTTTTATTAGTTTTACTAGGTTTTACTATTTTGATATGATTCACTATAATACTATGAATGGTTTATGATTATGTTTATTGATTGGGGAAAGTATTAACATTGATTTTATAGTTTTCAAATATGAATATTTATTTTTATTTTATTATTTGATGGAGGTAATTACAAACATTTCACATTATAGTATTTAAATATCCATTTTTTACATTAATAATGTTTTTCCCTTTCATATGATGAATCCATCGGAGTTCATACATGATGGGTGGGCCCAACTATAGCCCCTCGATGCAACGAGAGGTCTCATGAGGTATACTAGTTGGGGTATTTGGATGATTATTTACCCATTTATGTAATTTGTCTTGGTACAAGGCATTGATGTTATAGTGATGTATTCAAACATTATGAATAACCTCATTGTGAGAGCAGTTATTTATTCCCATTTAACTTTTCTATTCATTATAATATCCATAGATAAGGTTCACGATCTTTTGATTATTTATATAGAATTATTTTGATAATTAATTATTCCTTCTATGTTATTATTCATGTTCATCTTATTGATTAAATTTAAATTTTTTTCAGTTATTTATAATTTCTTATTGATTATATCTTATCTTTTCATGATAACTTTAACCATACACATACCCTTACTGAGTATTAGAGATCACCATGTTTTTTTCCATTTCCCAGGATACGAGGAGGTTTATAATGATTTATATTTAGGGATATTATAACCGTAATAATGGTGTTATCAATGGAAATTCAATGTTGTATTTTATGTTTTTAAATAAAATGTGAGTTTCTAGTATGTATATAGTTTTCCAATGCTACTAAACTGTTCAGTCGTTGGGATGAAATATCATATAATCTCCCCCAGAAATGAAATAATGCGACCACCGCCTATGGGAAACTAGGTTTAGAGTCTTTATAGTTTATATTAAAGGAATTTTAATAGAAACCTTGAGAAATATATTTAGGTAAAAAAAGATTACAGAACAAAAACCTACGACTAACTTTGTGGATAAGTCTAAGTATATGATAAGATCCCAAAGATTTAATAAGGTAGATAATATGTGGATTTCATATAAATAAATCCTTATATATACATTATAATTAGATGTGTCTCTAGAATAGATGTACTTATGGGTAATAACTCCAAAAAGGGAACACTGGGATTTTACCTGATCATCACCTTGAACATAACAAAGATCCTTACTGCACATCAAGTATAACTATACTAAGGGATATTTTTTTCTAATTCATGACTTATTTACAAAAAATACCAAATTTTTAAAAATATTTTTATGACATTGGAATAATAAAAAAATATATCAAGTTTATGATTATGAGATTAACTATGCATAAATTTTTTAATTTATCTTATATGTATCACTAGTGATGATATAATATACTATAGTTTATTGTTTAGAAATAGTTTCTAGTGTAATTAATGAAGATCATATTAATCCAAGTAATCCATATATGGATTTCTTCCTGGGAAAGATAATAAATATGGAGCAATATGATCAACTAGAGATGATCAAATTATAACTATATAGGGGAATCTAACATAGGATATTTATAATAACCTTTCCCATATATATAATCTTACTACTCCACAACATGTTTCAAAAATTTGATACCACTTAATGTGTGAGAAATCTACATCATTTAATTGGACTACAAATCCATTTTCAGCTAAGTGTTGGATAACTTCCATAGAAAATATATTTCCCCCATTGGGATATAATGAAAGGGATAATATTTTCTAGGAAGTTTATCATCCTCTAGGGATGTATATGAATGGTGTTCATTTATTCAAAACACTATGGATTATGTATAAATAGAAAACATATAGGGGAATTATTTTAATTTACTCACCCTAGAAGAACATTTTCTTGGAAAGAAATGAGAAGATATAGAGAGGTAGTTACTCAGAATAAGGGAAAAGGAAGATGAAAATATTGATAAGTTTGATGTAAACATTACAAGTTTAAAAAGTCATGATACAAAAAAAGTACATAATATAAAGAGAAATATTTACTTTTTCATTTATGTCATTAATACAATCCTTCAAATGGTACATGTATCCCAAAATTCATCAATACACGTGGACATAAACTATTATGGTTTGTACCTAACACTATATGTTTTTTTGGTTATTCTGCTTTGAGGGAGTGATCCAGATTTGAAAGGGAGAATTCTGGGGTGGGGAATGAGAATGTGAGTGGTCCAGTTGGCCATTCATTCAGTGATGTTGTTAAAAGTGGGAATAAGATTTTGGCTACAGATGAAGGTCCTTTGTCTGCTACCCTAAGAAGAAGACCAAGGAAGGACTATTCGTTTATTCCGAGACCGATGCAGACTCGATCTTCAACAAAGCGGAACAACGAGGTGACTATGGCCTTTAAAAAGGGGAGCGTGGTCACAAAGGCATGTCCAAACCAATCTGTTCATGATCATCTTAGGAGTCGGGTTCAAAGTGGGAGTTTTTGGAGGCATCTGAATCAGCTACTGGAGAAGAAGACTCCTACTTTGGATTCAGAGATGAATCTGGTTATTATGATGCGTAAGTCCTTTTGGTTTATGGTGTCCGGCTTGTTTGCAGTTGTTTTGTTGGGGTACCGAGACCCCTAAACCATCTTCTAAAAAATAGAAAAAAAAAAACGATTTGTGGTAATTCTATTTGGATTGTGTAATGAACCCTCTATCTAAATGGATATAATGAAAAGAGTATTAAAGGAATATCATGATACTTGTTTTGCTAATTATTAATGACATATTACTGTACTCTAAGATATAAAAGGACCATGAAAATGACTTGATGATAATTCTTGAGACTCATTAAAGAAAATAGTTATAAGGAAATTATAGAAAGTGTGAATTATTGGTTTAGAATGTTTTTTTATTGACCGTATTGTCTCCATAGATGGAATCTAATTTTATCTTCTGAATAATTTTTGTCCAAGAATATTATACACCAACTAATATAACCGTGGTACGTAGATTCATTTGTTTGGAACTATATGAGATAGTTCAAAATGTTGCCTGATTGGATAATATGATAACCATGCTTACTAAAAAAAGGGGTTATGTTTATATAGAAAATGAATGTGATGAATGTTTTTATGTATTGAATATGTGATTGGTGAATGATAAAATATTGACTCTACCATCAAAAAATTACAGGTTTGTAATATATAGTGATGTATCAAAAAAGGGAATTGGTTCTATCCTTATACATAATGATAAAGTAATTACCTATAATTCAAGTAAGTTAATGATTAATGAAAAAAGTATCCAAACCATGTTCTTGAGTTGACATATATAATATTTTATTTGAATATATGAAGTTATAATCTCTTTGGTGAATAGTGTGAGATATAAACAGATCCAAGATGTTTGAAATGAATCTTTTCATAAAAAGAGATCAATATGAGGCATAATCGATGGTTTGAGCTACTTAAGGACTATGACTAGTCAATAGACTACCACATAAGGATGAAAAACTATGTAGAGGATGAATTGAGTAGGGAATATCTTGGATTATTGACCAAAATGCAGATTGATAAGGATCTTATGTTCATGGATTCAATAAAGATATATCTATAAATTATTAAATAATGAGACATATCACTCCATTTTAAAATGATTTCCAAAACATATTTATTGTAAAATATAAAAGGATCTTAACATGATGATTAGAATATTCAAAAAATAAATAATTTTGTGAATGATATAAAATTTATAAACCTCATTTTTCAAGACTACGTTTGGAAATTTGGAAAGAGAATATGTGTCTCATCTATAACTGAGCTGAAGAGGGATTTTTTTTTATCATAATGATAGATCAAATTTATCTTTAAAACATGTTAGAACATATATTTATATATATTTTAAATAAAAAATTCTTGTTATATAAAATAAATATGGAAAATAGTGATTATATATCAATATATCATGTTTTTTAATAGGCATGGATAACATGAAGCATCCTATAGGAGTCCAGAAACCTCTAACTATTAATATGTAGGAATAAGATGAAATTACTAAGTTCTCTATCACTATATTACCAAATAAACCTATAAATAATTATACAATATGGTTTATTGATTTTATACTAACCTAATCTACAGATTTCCATGGTATAAGAGAAGATTTACCTTTGTAACAAATTACATGACTATATTAATGATGTTGTTGAATGATATTGATACCTAGATTTGTTTGATAATTTCTTCTCAACATCAAATCTATGGATAGTAAAAATGGAAAATTCAATAATTTAAATACATGATGGGGTCATTCTATCTTGACTTTAATGGTATGTGGGATCATTATTTACCATTTTTAGTGTTTTACTTTAATAATAACTACAAATAGTGTATTAAAATGGAACCGTACAAAGCATTTATAGGAAGATATATCATGCACCATCTTTTTGGGAAGAATTTGGTGAAAGGAAGCTTATAGTCCTAGAAATTTTAGTGGATACAATGAATAAGGTAATGACTATTCAAACCCATATCAAATCATCTCAATGATGGAAAAATATTTATATTGATAATTATAGGAATGATTTGGAATTTCAAGTTGATGATCATGTTTTCATAAAAGTATATCCACATAAGGGTGCTATAATGTTTGGAAAGAAAGGGATGCCGATCCCCATGTACATTATACATTTTGAAACCCTAGAAATAATTGGGGATATGGATTACCATTTGGAAATTCCACAAAGCCCCTCTAAAGTAGATTATGTGTTCAATATATCATTGTTAATAAATCTCATGCAATGATAAATACATGTTCTCTGCTCCAATGAAATAGAATTTGAAAATGATCCATATTACTATAAAGATCCTATCCAGATTCAAGACACTATAGAAAATGTGTTGCAGAATCATATGACTTTTAAAGTAAAGGTACTTAAGGGGAAATCATATGATAGAATATGTGTCATGGTAACCTGAGGAAGTTTTGATGAAGAACTACCAAAAATAATTTCATGAGGTGTTAATATAAAAATTTTAAGGGTGAAAATTTTTTGGAAGAAAAATACAGCAACATGAGACTTTATGATATATTTTATTTTTAAATAAATTCACTCACTTTGATAGATTGTGATACAGGAAACATAATTTAAATTGAACCAAAAAATAGTATATTGTTATAACCTAGCTGTTAAATTATAGTTTAGAATAATACTAACTAAATTATAAAAATTATTTTTTAAAAAATTTATAAATAAAATTACGAGTTATCATTGATTAGGAATAAAAATTATAATCTAAAAGAAAAATAATTTTTTAAATTCTAAAAAATAAAATATTTGTTTTCTAAAAACTGGTTTCATTGACTTTTGAGAAATTTTTTTGAAATTAATTTTTGAAATTATTGGAAAATTTATCTGACAAAATTAACATTATTCTTTAAATACAATGATAAAAATTATCTTAGAATTTAATTCTTGATATTTTCTTAAAAATAATATTTTTTTGATGAATAACGAGAAATGATAATTTTTATTGGAAATTGCATTTTAATTTAAATAATTTAAAGAGATCCATTAAGATTATTTTTTTAAGTACAATTATTTTTAGGATATTTTAATTAAAATAAATTATTTCATTCTAATCAATTTTATTTTATATCATGATATAATTTTTTTATAATTTTGAAAACTTTTCCTCTGGGAAAATGTTTCTTCATCACGTTTGTGGGATTAATTTTCAACTAAATTATACCAATTTTATGAATTGAATTTTTTATAATTGATTAAATATTTGTAATCATTATAATTATTATTATATAATATGGTCAAGTTATTTTTTTATAATTAATAGTAAAAATTAAATATCATGGTTATGGATAAAAAGAGTTTATTGGGGGCGGGGGGGTTAAACTAGAATGATTAGGATTAGAATGGTCTAAAATATTTTCTAATTTATATTTTATTTAAATATTTACAACTTATATAACCTAATGTTTTATAATAATCAATTTTTTATTCTTTTGGGATGTAAAAAACATGCTTAAAATATATTCTTTTCAAAAATTACAAGCATGTGCTCCCCCACTAAAAAATCAACACCCCTCTCATCTCCTATTCACACATTTAACGAAATTTAGTTCAACAATGAACAAAAAAATTCTATTAAAGAAATGCCTATTATGATCTAGAGTCCTTGGTTTTATAATATAACCAATCTAGTATGGACCAAGTCATAAACCTAAAGAGGTTGTTTGACAAAGTTGTATAGTTCTTAACAATGAATTTTATTTTCATTTATTCATTAAAATCCTTAAAATATCCATAAAATAATATAAAATAATAAAACCATTATATCCAACTTACAGATATTTTATTACCTTAATGTAATAAAATATATCTTATCCTCTTACATCAAATGATAATTGAAACTTCTAATCATGTGTACATCTGACTAGCTCCTCAAAGACCAATGTAATTGGTTTTTCATCATTACCTATTATGACTATATGTAAAGATATAATTAAAATATGTATAATATATTTAAGACATTAATATATTTTTTTAGATTTATAATAACACATATAACTTCCTACATTCCACTACTTTGTACAATGATAACGTCGCTCGTGTGTACATGTGCACTATCACCTACATGAAGCGATGTGAAATGTTTTTCACTTAATTCTCTCATGGATGGTAATAATAATATATAATAAATGAATATATGGGGTATATATGATATAATAATTATTCTAGAAATGTGAGATACGATTTACCTTTCATTCATTCCATCCATTAGAAAAATGGAAACAACATTCTTGTGTATATACGATATATCGACATAAAAAGTGTAATCCATTTTTCTATCTCTAAAATTGATGGATTGTTATAAATTATTATATAACTAATATATATTATATTTATACATTGTTTATAATTATTTATATCATGGAACCATGATGAATGTGAAAGGACTAAAACTATCAAACCAAATCATACATGAAAAAAGAAGTTATCAAACATAATAAAGTTTTTAATAAATATTTTTTTAATAAAGGGGGATAAAAAGTTATAAGCAAATGATATATTGTATTATATTTTTCATTATAGTTCTAATATATATATTTAAAATATATATTTATTATATAGGTGGTTCAAACCTGAACAAAGGAAATTAAACATGATGTAAGGGTTTCACGTCTCACTTTTACTTATGTAAGATATATTCCAAATTAACCACATAATTATTTATCATGGTATATAAAATGAATCCATTGATATTTTATATCATGAATATAATAATATTAATGTTATTTATTTCATGGGGACTATGATAGAAATGTCACCAAAGTGGTAGGGGTTTATTTTAAAATATCATCATTATCTAGGATTATTTTTGTTTAAGAATACCTTTGGGGAATAGTTTGAAATTTTTACATTAAAATTAATTTATTTTATTCTCCTTTTTAATTGATTAAATTTTAAATTTGAAGTAAAATTTTTATCTCCTTGGTAATTAAAATTATTGGGAATTTTTTTATGAAAACTTAATGACATCCCTCTCTAAAGTCAAAAATCATTTTTTATTCCATATCAATGTTTGGTAAAAATATTTTCAAAAATATTTTTTTTAAATCCAAACAATAGTTTATTAAAGTTATTTTTACC
Source organism: Viscum album (assembly GCA_963277665.1). Classification (NCBI taxonomy): domain Eukaryota; kingdom Viridiplantae; phylum Streptophyta; class Magnoliopsida; order Santalales; family Viscaceae; genus Viscum; species Viscum album. The sequence goes on from OY728156.1 coordinate 1,133,902,543, forward strand.
CAGGTTTTACTTTTTTTAAAATCAATGTTCTTTTAATTTTTCAAATGATGTGCTTTTATATTTTTTACAATAATTTGAAAAAATGATTATTTACTTATTTATCATGTATAGAATTACAATCTTTATTGACACACATTTTCTATAAGATTAATTTAAAAGTCTACTCGGTTATTTTAATATATATTTTTTCTTAATACTACACAAAAATTTAGTTTTTGAAAGTGATGTTCAATGTAAAGTGGTTACTTTCCTCCAAAACATTTTAATAGATTTGTAGGGTATTTATATTCATTAATGAAAAAAACATCATTTATCCTTACCATCCATTTGGAATATATTTTAATTATACTGAACTTATTATTTATCTAGATTCTTTATGATCTATTTTACTGGGATGTACTATTTTGATACCATTCCCCAAAGTACTATAGTTGGTTAATGATTGTGTTTATTGATTGGGGAAAGTGATAACATTCATATGCTAGTTTTCTAGTACACATGTGTATATAGATTATGTTTATTGATCCGGGAAATTATTAATATATTTTATACTAGTTTTTCAATATGAATGTTTTGATTGATTATGTTTATCCCTATTCATATGAGTAATTCATTAGACATAGTACATGATGGGTGTGGCCTGCTATAACCCCTTTATGCATATATAAGTCCTATGAGACAAACTAGTTTGGGTATTTGGTTAAGTATTTACCCATTTCTATAATATTTCATTGAAAAATTCCTTGAAGGTATGATGAAAGTGTCCAGAATTATGCATTCTCTTGTTATGACATTAGTTATTTATGCTTATGTGATTATTTGATTAGTTGGAATATCAATGGATAAGTTTCAAGATCATGTGATTGATTATATTGTATTATTTTTATCATTAGTTAATCTTTCCGTATTATTCTTTAAGTTATATTTATTAATTAAATTTTATGTGTTTCATTTATTTACCTTTAGATATTGATTACGACTTATTTTATCTAGATATATTATCCTGTATTAATACCCCTACTAAGCATTAAATATAACCACTTTCTTATGTTTCCTTTCCGTGGAATTATATGAAGTGTATTAATATTGGTATAATAAGTTATGATATCGGTAATAATGGTGTTCTCCAAGAAAATTATATGTGGTATTTTATTTTTTCAAATATAACATGAGTATCAAGTATGTTTATTGTTTTCCAAGACTACTAAACAATTCGGTTCTTTGGGGTGTGATTACTTATATATATAACTAATGAAATAATTTAAACATGGAATCTATGTTTCTAGTGTTAGGTTATTTATTAGTGCAACCATAAGTATCCATTGTGATTTTCTAGAAAGATGCTTAAATATTGGTGGGAGAAGGAAAATGGGCCTTACCTATAATGGTCAGTAGAATATGGAAATGATTATCATCTATTACTATTAGAATATGCTAAAATCATTAAAGGATATGTGTAGGATATTTTCTAGCCTATAAATTAGATTTTATATATATTGATGGTCCTCTGTAGTAGGAATGAGAATATGATCCCACACTTCAGTGGTAATGAGAACATGACCCCATTCATGTGCTCAAGTATTTATTTAGGGAATATAACAATTTGATCCTTCTGATGATTCTAGGATATTCCAACAGTCATGTTGGGGGAGAACAAAAGTGGGAGCCTACACTTTAGCTACTTCCATCATATTTTACAGATCTTCTTTGACTGTAATTGTAATATGTTCCCATTACCAATTTATAATAATTTTATTTCATTATAAAGGACTTATAGGATCCTTGTTCTTATTGACTAGGGATAAAACCTCCCATGTAATGTACTTATGGGATTTCGAAGGAGTTGGGGTCTATTTTGAGTTAATTACGACCATGATATGTTGGATACCTCTTAGTCAACTCCGGAGTGATGATAAGGTGTTATTCACCCTCATACTCTATATCCATAACCCTAATATAATTAATGTAAAAAATATTTCATTTTATGGACATTCTCCCAAAATGGTTTAAGGTGAAAATAGGTGTCACCATCTCTCCGATGGATCTCCACTAATGGGATGATATGTTTTGATTGATTTCTTAATATATTCTTCAAGATACCTCTAGAGTTTGTTTGGTTCCATAAAGAATTTATTCTTAGACCAAATCATTCATGACTTGGTACTGGATATGCTATGTCGATGGAAACACTCTTATACTCATCCAAGATAAGAAAAAAATTGATAAAGAGTTACATTTTTTTTGTTAATTGGTTGTCTCTAGTTCTATTAAGGAAATTCAGTTTAATCTAAAGTTACAACTATTTTATAACCAAAAGAGAATGTGTCTTATATTGGTAATGGGGTTTGACTAGAAAATATTATTTGTGAGTAGCCATTAATTTAATAGAATTATGTTATAGTCTTCCTAAGATACATTTTAATGTGTTGATGAAATTATTACATTACTATCTATAATTGTTTGGAGAATTTCTATAGGATAGATGTATGGGGATGATGAATACCTTATAATGATGGGATGAAAATCTAGATAACGTGAGACAAAATTCCATCCTATTGTGATTTTTCTTATAGGATTATTAAATAAAAGTTATACAACTCTTTGTTAAACTTTTTAAGAGACTAAAATAATGTTAGATTTATTGAAGTAGAAAGGAATAAAGAAGTACTAAAACCTGAGTATTTAATTTGTTTTAGGATATTCAGAATGATGATGAAGAGTTTTATATGGTATTATAATTTCCTAAAGGAGTTTTTTGAGTTCTAGAGATGAACTTGAATATATTTTAATATATTTTGAGTTAATTCTAAATAATTTTAGAATTTGGAGTCATGGTTGGTAGTTGACAAAGTTAGGACACTGCATGGGTCATTTACTAGTACTGAATGTGAGTTAGAATATGATTAAATGAGTTATATAATAGTGAATAATAATATGATTATTTTTCACAGAGACATTCATAATATTCACCTATGAAAACATCACCAGTGTATGAATGATTGTGACTCATTTTTCAAGTTATATGAGTTATGTAAGAGTCATGCCTTAGTGAAAATTTAATGGATTTGTCTACAGAATGTAAAAAGATGTTATTTAAAATTAACATTGAATAAGGTTATTACATATTATGGTAATAGAGATATTAATTCATTATTGTAACTTCCCGACCTATCTCACCACTAAGACAATGGCTGGACTGGTGGGTCACTTCACCTCAGGAGTGACTCCCCTTACTCTAGAGTCTTCCAACAAGTTATGAGGGTCTAAAGAGGTGATAGTGGAGAGACTACACCCTCATGTCAGAGTAGAATATAATTTTATTAGATAATAAATATTAATAATCAAAAGAAATAATATAATAAATGGGTGAAAAATAGATAAATAATAAAATACTATATGAATAAAAATAAAATGTAAAAGCTAATTCCATATAATGATGCATGTAATGTGAAGTGTTACTAAAAGGTACAAGATGAAAAAAATAGCGTAAGGAAAGAAAAAACCAGTGATCATATCCTCAAGCCTACTAATAAAGAGCTTAGTCCTATGATCCCTAGATCCCTTGTACACAACATAACAAAAGAAATGAATCCCAATTCCAACAAGGAAGAAGAACTACTAGGTTTCTAAACAACACCTGAGTAGGGTGTGCGATAATAATCTTATTTGGTCATCACCCACGGTGTCTATCCCAATCCATTACGTGATACATTATTTAAATTAGTGTTCATGTATATTGATAATAATAAACAAGAAGTGCTGAATAAAATAAACTCCAACCCAACCAGGATCCAAAGGGACACCTATCAGCTATACCAACTTCGACACCCTGCAAGGTATATTTGTCTATGGGATGATCCTCTTGCATTAGGATGGATCAACCAAATTGGTGGAATATTTTCATTTAGAGGATAAATCGCTCAGAATATACCATAAACGCATGGTCTTAGCCATCAGTAAAACCAAATCCTTACCCTCATGCTTAACTATAATCTTACACTCAAGAGTAACAAGAATCTCACCCTCGGGCTATCTAAAATATTTCCCTCAAATAGAACAACAATCTCTTCACCAGGCATCATGTGACTATGCATCTAGCCCTCAAGAATATAACATATGCATATAATTTACCCTCATGAATTCAGTACTAGGTCACCCATCCCTCAGGAATTTTGAAAACAATAACCAACCCATAATGCATCAAATTACACATGGGTCATATCTAGAAAAAATCAACATTCCAAACAATATCAAACCCTCAGGTACCAATCATAAAAATATCACACGAGCTTAAATTATAAGAAAGAAAAATTAAGAAGTCATATTTTAAACCTATCAAATTTATCAATATAAAACACAATGATCAATTTATAAAAATTATCATCTGTCAAAAAAATACATTTCATTAATCCAGGTTCTTAATTATCATCATAATTATTTCAAACCTATTTAATTAATCATTCATCCCTAAATTCATTAATATATTAAATACCCATTTTATCCATGTTGATTCTACCCTAATAAACCACACAATTTATTATTATTCTAATTACAATGTCTAAGATAGTAATCAACAATTTATTTGATTTTCATTAGGGATTTAAATTAAAATATACCAAGTCTTAATAATGTCCAAGGATGACACTCCAATTAGATAGTCGTATGTCTACGTGTCAATGCCTATAGACCTAGAGAGATCCAATAGAATATTTGAAATGATAAATTATAATTTAGTATGGATTATTAAATTTATTTTTTCACGCATGGAATGTTGACATGATCAAATGTACTACTTATACTTTAAATAATTAAATTATAAAAAGAAAGATTTAGCTTATACCACCCACTTGTGGTACCAAAAAGTAAGAATAAAGTGTGGAATAGGGTATAGTACACATGTTTATTTTCATAATTTACTATATAAGTCATAACTCCTTATGGTTTTTAATTAAACACTATCAAAGGAAAGGTCATACATATATATATTTGTGTGTGTGTGTGTTTGTGAGTGTGTGACTCAACACATGTGACAAAGACTCATCATGAAGGTCATTAATCATGCCAAATCCATTATAGTGTCACCCTTAATTAAAATATGGAAACAAATTCATAAGGATCCATATCTCCATTAGAATGTTTCATGGTCAAATCATTAAGAAATATTCTGTTATCTATCTTAATCTATCCTATACAAACCATTTACTATAGCCAATTATTCACTTTCCTAAAAATGTCAAATTCATTTATAAGACTAAAAGGGTGAAAAAGAATATGTCATAGTAACAATTCATGCACCTATTCAAGTAATTTAATTTAAAATAAATTAGCATGAAAATTATATGTATATTATTCAAATGGGGAAACTACAAAATTGCCAAAAAAATCACCAATAAGAGGCATTTATAACACTAAAACCAAAACTAATCATGATAATCATAACTGTCATCACATTTTTGTTTAGAAGACATTGCACCTCCATTAGAGGGGTTTATTATAAAATCATGACATTTAATTATAAATAATTTCATTTAATTATATTTAAATTGTATTATAAAAATCATTCAGCACTAATCTAATTAAATTATCAAAGAAAGCTAAATAAGAATAAACTATCACTATGAGTTTTTATAGATAGAACTGCTCCATTGGAAGGGTTTTATTATAAAACCATGACTTTTTATCAATTAAAACAATTATAATAAATAAACAATGAATCAGAAAAAAAAGAATCATAAATAAATATAAAAAGGAAGTACATGTAGTAATTAATGGAGGTGTTATTAAATTAAAGGAAAAGATAGGGATATTACCTAAAAAAGAACCAAATAGAATAGTCAGAACATGATGAATTAAGCAGTGAACACCTGAAATCACATGTTAATATCTAACACACAATAAATTAATTTATAGGGACTCAAAAACACATTAAATACCCTGAATTAATTAACAAGAAACAACCGTTGGATAGAAAACCTCATCTCGAAAGGTGGTGGTGAATCAAAATGAACCAATCTGCTTCACCTTCAGTAGCAGATGCCAGAATATGAAAAAAGGGGTCCCAAGAAGCTGTTCATATATCCTATAATTGAAGGAAACAATAAATCATATCAACCCCTAACCCTAGGGTTTCACTTAAATGAAAAAGGGATATTTTGAAACCAGAAATCGGTCGAGAAAGAAAGAAGTATGAGTTAGGATTCATAACTTGAAGATTCCACCTAGGATCCCCAAGAAATACCGAGGAAATAGGTCGTGGATGGAGTAATTTGTGAGGGGTGTCACATGCATGCCTGGTGCGGAAGGTAAGGGGTCCTATAATCTAGAGTGAAGAAGGGGAATAATCCCTCCTTAGGTTTTTTTATAAAAACCTAAACTAATAAAAAAATTAATAAAAAAATTAATTATAATAATATTATTATTATTTAAATATTTTGGTTAATTTTAATTAAATTAATTTAATTTAACTAATTCCATATAAGAAAACACATTGCATGGTTTTCTATTGGGGTCCACATTATTTCAGACTAATTGTGTACCCCTTACATCTCTCACCGACTTGAGGTTTTGGAGCCCAACACTCCCAAAACATGAAAGAACACATTGGGCATCCTTGAGCCTTGAACCAATTATAGAAAAGCACATTTATGTGTTTGAACTCTCATAATACCATTTCAAGGTTTTATTTACAAAATGACACATCTAGTAAATAAAAAATTTTAGCTTTTTTGTATTTTAATTAGGTCCAAAAAAAGGTCTTTACAATGATAAAAACATCATTATGACATGTGAATCCATGATCTTATCCTTGTTTGAGAAAAATTACAATGTCGAATAATAGATAAGATAATTATTCGTCACATGAAACATTCAAATGAGAATATTTGCAATTCTATATTTTTAATTTGAATTGAGAAATAAATTATTAGATACTAGGTCCAAACCTCATTGATTAAAATATGGCAGAATTATTTTGATTGAAGGTAGTTTTTTTTATAATAATATCAACTCATGATTCATTTGTGAGAAATAAGTTACACCCAAATGAAAGAAATTCATGGTTAAATAAATTTATAAAACTAAATATAAAGATTGTGGAGGTATTTTTGATTGTTCTCTTTATAATAGTGAGATGTGATTCAAGATAAAAAGATACTAATTAGAGTGTTCTAAGTTTCTAAATAGGATTTATATATTAATGTATAGAATATATATACATGTTTTTAATGAAGATACCTTTTAGTAAATTAGCGTAGTCAATCTGAAATATTCTGTAACAATGTGAAATTCATAAGTTATTTAAAGAATGATTTTCATTAGATATTTTGGGGGAATAATATTGAGATAATGAAGAGAAATTGAGAATTATAGATACTTCTAGAAGATATGTTAACCGAGATGAAGAGAAATAAAATGTGAAGTAAAAGTGGATGGATACTCCTTTCATTATGAAGGTAAATCCCATTAGATGAAAATTAAATTTGTGAGATCATGGGAGACACCCATGTATAAAATTTGTGGAAAAAATTGAAGATCATGGGAATAAAATGTGATGAATATTTTCTATATTATCTCTATATATAAAATATTATGATGAAAACCTATATATAAAATAGAGAAATAAGTAGAGAGAAGGATTTAATATTACTAGAAGTGTGAACTAAAAACATGAGTTTACTGAAAGAACATAAAACTCTTGAGGAATAGGCAAACACATATACTATTCCCAAATTGAAAATATTGATCATCTAGGTGTCATAGATGAATGAAGAGGAGACTGAGGTTAAATAGTAACTACTATGTTTTTTCATGACCTATGTGTTAATCCTTTATGAAATTGAGGAGTTTTTAGATTTTTTAATATCAAATGAGCTCTATTTTGAGTTGTGGTTTTCCGGTTAGAGGGTTTTATTGAAGGATTATAAACTAGGATGGGAATAGAGAATGAGTTACATGTTCTTCTCATGATGACCTCTTAGTATTAAGAGACTCTATATAGAAGAGGGAAAAAATTATTTTAACGATACAATGAGATCCCTATTCTTACCAATGGTTAAATTCAAAAAAAATTGAAGGAATCATATATATATATATATACCTAATGTGATTTATATAAAACCAGTGACACACTTGGTATGCAACTAATTCATAGTTTGAATGTTTGATTCTAATAAAGATATAGAAGTATGAGGACTAATGACATGGTGAAAATTATATACATAATGTCTCTCTATGTATAGGTGTGTGACACACCAAACCCATTATAATATGATATTGACTATAGTAGAGAATTTTTTTATTGGAAATAACAATCAATAACAACAAGGAATAGGTTTCCCATGAAAGGGATGAACCTTATAAAAAATCTATGTTCTATGTTTTACTTACTTTCTTACATTTCATATGGTGTTGTATACATGGTTAAACTATAATATATCTATTTATACTAATATAAAATAGAGTTTAATAAATTAGAGGTCATAAAATCATAAAAGAGATATTGTAATCCATGTGAACAAAAAGTAGGCAACACTTGATTTACCCACTCTCTAGTGTCTACAATAGTTCTTAAGGAATTTTTTTTATAAGTGTAAAGTTCCCTCTAACTAGATCTTATTTTTCTCCCCATGCCATTTTTAATCAAAATATGATGAATTGAATATCTATAGTGTATGAATAAGTACAATTAATGGAAAAATATGTTTCTATTTCAAATTATAATAAATTTGATATCTCTACCAAGTCTTTTCAAAATAGTAAAGATAGAGAAAAAATAATTTGAGAAATAAATATAGATCAAAAGAGGAATAACCACTAGCTAATGAAGTCATGGTGGTAATTCTTTTGTTCAATCTACTAATAAAATCTAACTTATGGTAAGGGATTTCTCAAAGAAAATACGTATTAAATTTTTCACTTATATATTTCAATTTATACAGGTGTTATATGATGAGAAATCATAGATAGAATATGATTCGAAATAAATGGAATAATCAATAATAAGGAAATTGTATAAATGGAACTCTCACATCAATGATTACTAATCTAAGGATAGATCCTTCCAAATTATCAAATAGAATTTTTTTCATGGATAAAGGAAATTTTTAATTATGTATTGTTGAAAAATATATGGTTACTATAATTAGTTAAGAAAAGATAAATTCTCTTGAATATACACATAAATTAGTTATGGGAGTCATGAATTATATATTAGTGACTAAATACAAAATGGTGAAGGAGAAGCAAAATACCAAGAAAAAATACAATGGTGCAAAAATATTAGTTGGGGAAGTTGGTAAAATTTTGGGAAGGTAGGTTGAGATTGAATGAATATGAAAATAATACCATCAATTTGAAGAACCTTTATCTAGAAATTAAACATAAAAATCAAAAATAAATACATAATATAACTTCCCAAGTTACTGAGAAGACAATTGCTACCAAAAAAACATTAGAAAATATTACATCTTCTAAGAAGGAAAAAAATTGTGGTATGAAGAGCAAGGTATCATTTATATAACTATCAACTTTAACCTACGTGAAGAATATAAACCATTTTTTAGTTATATTTGTGAGTAACAATTCTATTTTAATGACTAGTGTAGAAGAAAAATCAAAATTTGTAAAACTATTGAAGATAAAATATATTGAGAAATACCCCAATTCATTATGGGTGGATATAAACATTCTTGAGAGATTAATTACCCCAAATATATCACCAAGATTTTGTATTTTCACCCAAAAATTTAATGATATTAAATTTAGATATATTTATACTAAATTAAAGATAAAGAGATTCATTGGAAAATTTTAGTGCTACTCGATACTTGGTAATATGGCTATAATCTACTATCATAACATGTCAACATATAGAAGTAAAAAAATTATTAATGTTAATGAGAGAGAAGTTGAAACTAAAATGAGGCCTATTTAATGGATAAAGAGTTCATTGAATAAGAGAAATATATAATTTAATTACATATTTTATTCACTTGATAACTTCTATAAATATTGTAATGTAAATGAAAAATGTTATGAGGAATATTTTTATGTACCATCCCTACATGAATCATAAGATTAAAATAATAAATGTCTATAATAGTTTAAAAATAATGATAAGAGATATGGTAATCCTATATTGGGATAGACTGCAAATAAATTATTAGAATCTTCTACCCTCAAAAAGATAAATAAGAAATATAATGTGAATCTCACAATAAGGAAAATATTATTCTAATGTGTAAAAATATGCCCCACCATAAACCATTTAAATATGTAATTTAATCTCACTAAATAAGGGAGATATATGGAATTTACAAATATGGTCTCAATCCAAGAAAGAGATAACAAGATTGGAGTTGTGGTTGACACTCCTGATGAATAGGTTGATAGGGCTCTAAAGACATGTAACTATAAGATTTATAAAGAAGTGTATCAATGGTCAAATATTGATCTACATAACTCAATAAATTATAGGACAATGATATCAGAGTATAAAGAGTTATTGAATGATAAAGTAATATAACCATCAATCTCATCTTATAAAATCATTACTGCAAATAGGAAGTCCACACCTAATCAGAAGTATAATAAATTATCCAAAAAATTCATAGTAATATGTCTAAATTAGTTAGAGTTGGATAAGAATATGGATATGAATGGAAAGAGTAATAATTCATTGATTGATGAAGTCTATAAGCCTATAAAGGCTATGAATAAATCTAAAAAATAAGAGAAAAATATGATTACAAAATATGTATCGAGTTAGAAAATTATGGGAGGTGATAGCATAAAACGTTCTCCAAGAAGAATATATATATATATATATATATAAGATATAATCTTTCTATGATAAGGATAATGTCTCAAACCGAATACTACAACAAAAATCTGATGATTTCCCACCTTATTATTTCATTTTTTGTGGGTTTTGTTTTTGAAATCATATTGAATGTGAAAAATTGAAATAAGATGCTGAAGGCTGTGATGCATATAAAACAACGAATGTTATCCAACATTAATAATTTTATGTTTTATTCTCCTTAAATGTTCTTAATTGGAATAAACCATGGTAGTGAAGGGAAAAGATTGGTTGAGGTGGATATATTATATAATTACAAGCATTCAATTTTTTAGTATGTAACAAAAATCAATAATTCTAGTTAGCTCTAGAAAAAATGAAGTTTTAGTTATGGTCTTAATTTTCTATCCATTTTTATGGTTTTTTATTTTTCTAATCACTATGGGGGAGTGACTATATTAAAAATTTGGGATGTAAAAAAACATTCACTTTAGAATATTGATATGTTTGTAAATATGAGTGTGGGTTCTTCAAATATCTTTAAAATATAGCTATAAATCTATACATAAGTGAATTTATATTTGATACCAGAAAGAAGAATTCATATGGACATGTTTTATGATATTGTAAAACCACTTTTTTTAATGATGGACTATCCCATTTTTATGTAGAGTTGAGATATTTAATTTTTATTTCGAAGAAACCTATGGTTCTATCATTATCTTAAGAAATCATGAAAACAACAAGGGGAGAGTTTGATCTCCTAAAATTAATAATAGAATATAGGAGAATAATTTTCCCTTGTTATACATTCATTATTTTCAGTTGATATCAATATGGGAAATTATAATTTCATCCAGCTCTATAGTGTTATTAAGAGGGAGAAAAACTTTCCACCCATTTCATATCTTATCAAAAAGTTTGGGTAATGAAAAATTTATTTGAGGAAATTAGTTATAATTATAATCAAATCCAAAGGGGATACTTAAGTTCCCAAATGGATTTTAGATCTATAGTTTTATTTTTTATCCATAATTTTTCACTATAGATATGATGTATATTAAATATAAGTAGGAGTTTCTTACACTATATATTTAAAGGAGAAAGTGTCCAATATTGAAAATGTAGTTTGAAAGGAAAACATTCTTGGAGATTATTATATAAATATGATGATTGATGTACAATATTTCATGATATATAATGAAATATATTAGAATAATCCTTCCAATTATTTCTATAATAGTTTGGAGAAGTTGGATAGGATAGATGTATGGGGATATTGAATACCTAAGAATGTTAGAGTAAAAAATTGGATGTCATGCAGAAGACTTCCATCTTGGTGCACTACTTAATGTTGGATGATAAAATCAATTTTATACAATACTAAGATAATGGTTCGAAGAAACTAAAATTTTTATATATTTTTTAGAGTAGTAAGGTCTATGAAAATACTCAAACATTATTATTTAATTTGTGGTTAGGTATTGAGAATGACATTGTAGAGTTTGTGACGAATTCAGAATTTTCTAAATGAGTTTTTGAACTGATGGATATGTTATTGAATGAATTTAAATTGATTTTAAGTTAATTATGATTTTTTTTGCAATTTGGTGTCATGGATGAACTTTGAAAAAAATGAAAAAATTATACGAGTCATTTCCTAGTGTTGTGTATGAGTTAGTGTTTGAGTAAATGATTTGTGTATCGGTGAATTAGATATTACATACAAGTGATATAGACTTATGTCTGGATCATATATGAGAAATGTCATATTTATCTGAGTGATTAGTGTTCCATATATAATTAATTACTTGGTCAAAATTAAAATAATTTATCTAAAGAATAAAAATCGGGTTTCCTCAATTTTTTTGATGAATGGAATAATATTCAAAGAAAATAGAGGTATTCCTTCATGATCAAAACATCACGATTCTATGTGAATTTATGATCTTAGTTTGGTTTTGAAATATTAATGAGGTTTAATATAGAAAAGATCACTATTTTATATCATTAAATTTCGAATGATTATATTTGAAATTAATTATTAGTGATAAGAATAGATAATTAAATCAGTATATATTGGAGCTTGGCCTCCGGGATTCAAACATCACAAAAATTTTATGATTCAAGATAGTTGTATGATAAAGATAATATCAAATAATTAAGCATTCCTATCAAATAATGCAATACCAAATTGAATAAATTCAAGATCAATAAAATCACAAAAACTAAATATGATGATTCTAGAGATGATAATTAGTTTTGAAGACATAATTGTGTGATTTTATTCCAGATTAATAAAGATCATGTAGAATGGAATGTGTAAATTTTTGGGATTTAAATATTTAATTCTCATTTCTATACATGTTTTTATTGATTATCTCAAATATTTAATGATTTTTATCATGTTGAAAGATGTTATAAATGTGAAAAATTCACATATTTTGGATGGAGTGATTTTTTTGTATTTTCAATGGAATATTATTAATAATATCAGGAGAAATTTATAAAGTTATACACATTTAGAATATTGATTGTTTGAGAGAAATAGAATGAAAATTAGAAGAAAAATTAAATTAGTACCTTTTTCATTATATAAGGGAAAACTATCAGAGGAAAAATAGATATGTCAGATCGTGGTAGACACACACATACAAAATGTGTAGAAAAGAAAATTGAGGATCATGTTCACCAAATGTGATGGATATTTTCAATATTATCAATATATTTAAAATATTATGATATAGAACTATTTATAAAAGATAAAAATAAGGAAAGGGGAGGATTTACTGGTATTGGATGTGTGAACTGAGAGTTTGAGTCATGAATGAAATATATAGAAAATTCAAAGAAGAAGGAGTGCTGAGAATACTCATCATCTAGGTAACTATACTGAATGAAAAAAATATTGGAGAGATATGGACATTTTTGAGCTGGTTCATGATTTTGTGTTGATAATTTTAGAGACTGAGGATCTACTAGATTCATGATGATCATAGGATCTTGAGTTTGATTTGAGATAGAGTAGCGAGAAAGTCTTCTGTATGATATGTGAAGTTGATCTGAGAATAGATATTGAGTTGCATGATTTAATCGTGAAGATCTATTTGAATTAAATGACTCTATTTTGAGGAGAAGAATATCTATTATGAGGATATACTTACATAACTGTGTGGACCAGTGATCAAATTCGATAGGCTCGAAAGGAATAAAATTTATATAAATAGTGAGAATATGTTAAACTAATAGGTCTTTGGGTTAGAAAGGAATGCATACTGTGAAGCTATGATTTTAGTGAGAAGTTGTCAGGGTTATTTATTGTGATATATTTACAATTGTATAAATAATATGACTTTGCGTTCATGTTTCATATGCACATGATCCATTCATATTTGAGACTAACTATTGTGAAGAATCCATTATTAATGTAGAAAACTAGTAATATTAAAGAGGATGTTTCCCATGAAGGGGATGGATCCTTTAAAATTACTCTTTTTCATATTTTATATGGTTTACTACATATCATGTGGTGTTGTATAATTGATAAACCTATAATATATCCATTTATATTGATTATAAACATAGGTACATATATTTAATTGGTTAAAAAAGAAATATTAGAATTCAGAAAAAGTATGAATAACCTGATTCAACCACCAATCAGCTATTTTAATGGTTTTAATGGAATTTATGAGGCAATTTCTTTAGTGGTGTGTAGTTAAAATGTGGGGAAGATCATCTATTGAAAAGTAGCTTGAAAGGAACCATGAAGACCATTAATTCATATTGATATCACATCATGCGATGATGATGAAGTAGATGAATCTATTTTTTAGATCCAAAAAATATATCAAAAGATTTCAAAAAGTTATCAACGGATCAATGAGCTCATATAATAAACCCATTAATAAATCATCTCAAGTAAGATAATTCTTAATTGATCACTTTCATAGGTAAATGATTCATGTGGGCTTCACCATTTGTTTCCTACATGCCATTGTGTTTTGGATCCTATTGTGATAACTATGATGAATGAAGTCTGACATCACCTATCCATTTATAGTTAAATAAATTCATGTAAACTATTATACTACTAACATACACTATTCATGTGTTTATTTTGAGTAAATGTAGACCTTTATTCTAAGGACAGGTAGTTACTTGGACCCTACAAGTGATGCTTCTAGTGGTTCATTAGTTGAGATGATGGAAGGTTGGTATCATCACACCTTGGGGGTATTATTTCTAAAAATGATACTCTATTAAATATTTATGATATGTTAATGAATCATTCGACAATCCTAGTGTGGTACTGGTCAATAAAATGCTATTTATTTGATCAAAATCATCCATCGACATAAATCCATAATTATATATATAATAGGTACACCATTAATAGGAACATGTGCATATATCATAAGAGCTTCATTGATGAGACCATATCTATATATCAGAGGCACTTCAATTTTTTTTAGGTTTGGGACACTAGGGTTAAAAGGAACCAAGATAGGAACTTTGGAATTTATAGTCATTTAAAGAGGGAGTTGGTGTTACAATTTTTAGATCAGGCCCATAATGGGGGTTTCTATATATCCATATAAAGTGAATATAGACCCTAATAGTTTAATTCCAAATAATGATAATTTCCATTACTTTTAATTATAATTGATAAGGACCATCATGGAACCTTTTAGGACTGAAAACATGGAAGTTTCCATGTAGTTTAAAGTCACATAGAGCAGAATACTGTGTAAAATATACCTAAAAACATTAGTGTGAGAAATAAAATTGAGGCACCCTTTATATATTACCCTTTTTTTCTATTAAAATTAGATAAGACACAATAGAACCATGGGGAATATGTACCCAATTTGAAAGATTACTCAAATCATAGGGAATATGTCCTAATGGGAAGATGCGTTGTCACTCATGAGAAATATGGCCCGGTGAAAATATGGTTCTGAATATTGGGTATGAAACCCAAATATGAATTCTATATATCCAATTTAATATGAATGAAAAACCTTATTGTTTTAGATATAATATTTAAGGTCATATAGTATGACTATACTCTGAAGGCCAAATTTATATAGTAAGATCATTTTCATGCAGTTTTATATCTTATGACCATGATGAATATGTCATGAAAGAGGCAACATAAGATGAATGATTAAGGATTTTTTTTATGGTCTACCCTTTCTATATCATCCAATTTTTTGGATACAATGTAACAGAGGGAATGTTTGGACTCACATGGAATATGGATATTTTAGTTGTATGAATATGAAGGAATATATACCTTTGAGTAGGTTTCATGGTGGACATTATCCTATGAGAATGAGTTGGGGATTAACAATTGTTTCCTTATTTTAGTGTGACTCACTAATATATCACTGATATGGGATCATTAATTTGGAAATTATTGATTGATGCTTACATCATATAATAAGCCTTTATATTTCTTGGGACCGTGATGGAAAAATTAATGGTTAATTCAAATACTACCTTGATATGCTTGGCCTAGTTTGGGACCAAAGTGATGACTAGGATTTGTGTATTACAAATAGTATGAGTCCCTATAATCAATTTATTACTTAAAAAATGAAGTAAGGAAAAAAATATTACTATATTAATATTGGATATATCCCTATCTGTTGGAATTGGTTCTTACACGGACATTATAGTTCCCTACACCTAGGAGCAAGAGGCATGGTGAATGGAAAATAACCTTCCATTGCCCCTATCACATTGATGAAGTAGAGAAGTGAAATAATCAATGAAAAAATGGATGGGTATTACACAATGTGAAGAATCAAATGCCCTCATGTCTCATCGAGTTTACCAGGAAGTTCAACTCAAAACATGGGCAACCAAGACAAGCATCCTAAAGAGGTATCACCAATTCACTCAAGATGAGGAATCTCATTATCAAGGGTTTACATGATTTTAAATATCATGATTACCCTATTAGATACACATGATAAGTAGGTTATTCATTTTATCAGGGAAATACATGATTGATGGGGTGCACAGTAGTGTGAAACACCTTGTTATGTAATTTCAGTGCGCGTGGAGGTTTCATGAAAAAGTTCAACTCGATTGTGAGTTAAACTATGGTAATGAGTCTTTAAAAAGTATTTTGGGAAATATTATTAGATATTTTTGAAAACATGATCGAATAAGGTTATTAATAGGATTTCATATGGGTTTGTCATAAGTTTTTAGGAAAATGGTTCTCTAGAATGGATGCATTAATGGATAATCATATTAATATATTAATTAGGTGAGTGGTGGTTCCCTAGTGGAGCCTAGGGTGAATGGGGTTCCCAAGTGAGATCCTAGTGTGAATGGGGTCACCTAGTGGTATATAAGGTGAATGGATATCCCAATTTAATATCATGGGAAAATAGGGAACACTATTTTATGTTTAGTGTACAATGATTATCCTTGGGTAAGGTTGGTTGATGTGGGAACCGTATTGGAAATCATAGAGGAGTGGTTTAACTAGTGGTTTTTTGGGCTACGTGTTCACCTTTGTGGTAGACTAGGTGAATTAATCACCCCAGTTTTATACTCCCATGGTGAGAAAGGAATATGGGACCATAGTATGGCCCACCAAAGAGGTTTCTTCACATTAGTTTTGGAATAATGGGAAAAAATCCTTCTTCCATGAATTTTAAGATATTCTAAAACATTGGGAGACAAAATTCCATGGTTTTTTGGATAATTCCTTTAATTGTTAGTCTTAATTAAGCTATCAGAAGGGTTTTTTTGAGTCTAGGTTTCATAGAGGCTCATTCTCTTGAGGATTCCATCTTCAAGTCTGAATGTGTGTCTAATGAGGACCCCTAGTGTTATGTTTATTGGAAAATCATATATCATAGGTGTTTAAGGGCTAATAACTAAAGCATTTCCCATGGGAAACTCAAGCATACGACACATGTGTGTTGGTAGAACCTCTCATTAGTCAGTTGGTTGACCAACTGGGGTGCATTAATTGCTCACACATAGTATGTAGAGATAACTTGGGTTCTTGAAATAGGTTCATGGTCATAGACGTACACCATTATACTCATTTGAGAATTTTTTTTATTCAATTATTGCTGAAAAGGGAAGAAAAACATTAATAAACTGATTTTATAAAATCATTTTTAATATATTCAGGAGTCATTTTAAACAAATTGTTTGATTTGATTATTATATTAATCTGATTTCTAGTTTTATTTTCAAATGGTAATTTTAAAATTAATGAATCCATTATAATCAAATTGGTAACATAGTATTGCATATTTTTTATAATGTAGCGGTGGTGGGGCTGTAGCAATGGCAGACACTGTAGCAGCGATAGGGTACTATAGCAGCGGCAGGTACTGTGCGACACTGTAGAAGGTAGGTACTGTAGC
Source organism: Viscum album (assembly GCA_963277665.1). Lineage (NCBI taxonomy): Eukaryota > Viridiplantae > Streptophyta > Magnoliopsida > Santalales > Viscaceae > Viscum > Viscum album. Next base: position 1,133,920,744 of record OY728156.1, read on the forward strand.
AGTACTATTCATATAATGGGCCTTGGGCCAAAAAGATTGGCCTATAGGCCATGTAATGGGATAAATGCCCACTGGGCCTTCGGGCTATGTAATGGGTCTCCCTCTACCCATTAAAAAGAGATATTTTCTTTGCTATAATAATAATGGAGGATTTGGCCCCATCCTTTAAAAAAATATAATTATACACATAATAATTCAAATTAATGTAAAATTATCATAGATCATTTTATGAGCATCACATGATAAAATGAATGGTCAAATTATATGTTTTTACACTAAAATAATATTTTAATATTGTTTGTGATGTAAAATTGTGGTACCCATTTATGGTTGATTATGGAGGGTTTGAATTTTGAACAATAATTCGTGTCATGCTTTTCGATATTTTTGAATGACTTCCAATGGGTTTCTCATGGACTTGGAACCACACAATGGTTCCTAAATTCATGATCAGGAACCTACTTTACAAAGGTATGTGGTTGTTGAGAAATGCTTCTATAACACTTAGAGACTCACATTGGTTGAGAGGATGGGAGGTAGATATCATCACACCCTTTTGAGGGAATTTTCTCCTACTCTGGAACTCTCTTATAAATTTGAGATATTTTCATGAATCCTTCAATAACTACCATGTATAACGTAGGACACCCTTGAATTAACAATAAATTATTTTCTTTCATAGAATTAAGATTAATCTATATGTATATGAGGTTCTTCATTGACAGAGATATCTATATGTGTATGAAGTTCTCAATAAATTGTACCATTTTATTTATTGACTATATATTCTTTTCTCATTTATTATTATAGTGCTAGTTTTATGCCATTCAGTGGGGTTCTTTGGAGTTTTTCATTATCCAAGTATAGGAGAGTTATTTAGATATCAGAATTGGACCCATGATATGGGATTCCAATATCTAATCTTCAAAAGAATAATAACCCATGTAACTCAGTGCCACTTAACGAGACACATTAAACCTTTTATTGCCATGTGATAAGGACCAAACCATGTAGTTTAACATCATGCAATATGGACGTCTATGTGAATGGTTATTAGATTTTTTTTTCATGGGACATATGTTGATGCTTCCTTGAGTAACTTGGAAGGGATATGGGCTCCTAGTTTATACATTACCCTAATGAAAAAAATTCTCCTAGAGAGAATTAGGGTTGATTTTGTGGTGTTGAGTTTGGACCTTAGGGAGGTTTCTTATGTATCCCATTTGTACTAGAATCAAACCCCATGTAGTTGTTTTTGAAGGAGCACTCCTATGGAGGCCATATAAATGATTTTCTCGTAAATATTGATTCCCATTGAGAGGATTGAAGAATGATATCATGGTTACACCATTTATGAGTACTCACTTGTGGTTAGATACATGCATTTGAGGACCCATGCTTATGGAGGGCCTCTGAAGGAAGGTGAGAGGAAGATCTTGAAAAATATTCTCTTACAAAAAATACAAAGGACCATATCTAATTCATGATCATGTTCATCATATAAGACCATGTGATTTATCTTCGAATGTATGAAACAAGATGACGAGGTGGATCTAAAAAATCACATGATCCATCTTCCACTCAGGGATGATACCTGAGCTATGAGAGAATAATTGATTTGGTGTTCCCATCTTCTCTCATCATTTTACCCTAGATAGCCATGTTTAACTACCAATACATGGGATTACTATAGGAGGGATTACTTGGTGACTGTTTCATCGGGAAAAGAGGAGAATAATACACTACACATCAAATGGAATGGAAATCGTGATTCCCACCATCCATGATGAGAATTGAAGGTCCCTAATCTTGGAGACAACTAAAGAAGGAGAAAGACATAACCCTAGTATTCAAGACTATGAAACCCCCCAAACTACCACCAGGTTTGGGGAACTCGTGGCTGAGGGGATGCATATCCATATGAACCTGAAGGACCCTTTCATCTTGGTAGGATAAGTGAGGGAAACCTCTAACTGAAAGAATTAATATCTAAATGAGATACATTCTAGTGTTCCTCTGACCAAGGTTTTGAAAGTGAGGAGTCTTTGGAGGATGCTTCAATTTTTACCCCTTCATATGAGGGATCCAAATTAAGGGGATCCCTACCATTAGTTTATTAATATAGGGCTTAGAGGTGTCTCAGACAGGTCATGTCTTGACGAGCAGTAGGTGCTTCACCCAAGACCTAGGTGGAGTTAGAAGGGATTTTCATAGGGGCTAGGCTTGTGGGAGTAGAAGGTTACTTTGGAAATAGAATACATAGGAAAATAAACATGGGAGAGGCCTTACTATGGGTTCAAAGGGTCTCCTACGGTGTCCCAAAATGGGTCACACATAGGTCTCAGGATAGATGAGGGAACTTCATGCTAGTGGTTTACGAATAGGGGTAAAGGGGTCCTCGCATAGGTGTATTGTGTGTTAGAAACATGAGGTAATTGGATCCCACTATCACCCTTAATTTTATATTCTCTTAGGTTTCGAAGATCTAATTGAGGGATTAAGGATGGACTAGGAGAAGGGGCTATGTGTGCATAGATTAGAGGCTTATTACATTTTCTAGTCTCAAAAATGAGGAGCCATGGGGTTATATTTATGTGAAAACATGGGACACTTTTCAAATAATTTTGTCTGTGCAGGTCCAAAGTATATGCACCTAGTGTAGGTACCCTACTATATGGTGGGGGCTAGTCCTTTATTTCCACATAAATGGTGATTCATGAGCCTTTTGGTGTGTAAGTTTGTTGTGTGTATTACTCTTTTAGTCAAATTCCCCTAGTAATTACTTTTGTAGAGCTTCATATCTCTTAGATACTTATGATACTCTTAATAATATTTTAATAACATGAGATAAAATGTAATTTTAACAACCCCTCCCCCCTCAGTATTGGATCCGATCAAAAGAATAGGGACTAGTCTGGAGGTAGAGAGAGGAAAATATTATAATGGTGGAACAGGTTGGATGCATAGAGTACCCACACATGTCAGTGTTATAATCACATTACACATGTCTTCATTGCCGGTTAGGTGTATAGGTTCCATTCACATGCCAAAAATGGCTATTAATACCACTAAACCTCCTGTGAATTATTCATTCTACATTCTTTCCTTTTTCTCTTACCAAATAAGACATCCAACTAATTTTTCTATTCTTATCATTTTGTGAAGGTATCCTAAAGAACATACTCATGTACATTCATGGTACAACCACTTGAGTGATTGTTCTACATAAAACCTAGTTATCGAGGAGCCTGTTCCAGACCAAATTGTCAAGGGTCCTGCATGATTGACCTAATTTAGTGGCATGTGTGAATGAACTAATTGGTGGCTTGTGTAAAGGACCACCTTTTTCCGAAAATTTGATTATTTATAAAAAATATTTTGACTTAATGGAAAATATCGATGTATTATAGCATGTTTTAAATGGATTCATCAATGGAATCTCATGAACAAGCTACTTCACATGTCAAAGAGATGATCAAGGATGTTGGTACATATTATTAGGAAATGTTTGATTCCACTCTCCCAAATTTGGTGAAGCACTTTACATTTTATTATAATAATTATCCATGGAGTGATTATCAATCCCAGTATGACCATAGTCTTATTTGGTATTCTCTCACCAAGAAGGCTCAGAGATACTTCTTGAAATTGTGATTTGTGAAGAATACCAATTTTCCTACTAGAAATGCCTCATTTAAGGTAATAAACATAAAGTAAGAGATGGTTCCCACTTCCAGTTTCGTGTACCATATTCTTTTTACCCCAACCTGACGTCTCGCACCCCCAGAGTCAAGAATCATTGTTATGATTCAATCTCTAGCACTTCACTGAAAGAAAATCCGTAATTTTGGAAGGAGGACTAGGAAATCTGCTATAGAGGGGAGGTCATACCTAAATGGATGTTGGTGTACTGTGTGTGATTGAATTTTTAAGAGTTTAATAAGGATATATAAGATTTCAAAATTTAAAATAATTTTTTTGGGTGGGGAAAACATATGTTTATAAGAAACTAGATATTATCCCTAAGCTGCTGAGATGACAGTGTCTTCAGAAAAATTATTTCCATATGATTTATGTTCATGTTGGTATTACCTTGGATAATTAATCCATGATTTATAGAGATCCTATACTGAAGGTTATGCATGATGATTTATTACACAAAAAATAAAACATGGAATTAACCTGAAAGGACACAAGTTTTGTCCCCTAAACTCTATAATGTGGAACGAGAGGTGCAGAAGAAAGACCCTCACCTAAGGGGTGACATCTATCTGAAAACATAGATAATGGATTTCTTCAAGAAAGAAGTGGATTTCCACACATTCTAGTGCAATATAGTAATACCTAACATTGCAAATTAGGGCCATCATGGTAGATTTTAGCCTAAATTGAAGATGGGATATTATACTCATTGGGGATAAAATGTAAATTCTTATGTTTTGGCGAAGACCCATCTGGAGAGGTTCCTCGCAATGTGGATGAGTATCTATCTTATAATGGTCTATGAATCCATAGAGGAATGAGACTTGGTAAATTTGATTATAGCTGAAAAACAAGAAGAAGGGAACCATATATAGTTTTCATCCCTTGTCATGGTGAGTATATACTGACGTTTACTTCATTCATAAACTAGATAGGCCCCATTTAAAATATCAGGTCCATTTCACATTTTGCGGGGGTGGATTGCAACACACTTTAGTTCTTATGATTTCCTAATCAGAGTTAAATTTCACTAATGGTTGGTTTCTAAAATTGTTTTAGGATTTTTATAGGATTTATCCTTTAACCCTAAAGAACGATGAAGCCCAAAGGATGATAAATGTATCAAGATATTTAAACTTATTTTTGTATAGTGATCCACCAATTGGGATGTTCACTAATGACGTAAAATCCAATAAAATTATGAGGGAATACATTATGGAATTCAATGTTCTCATATTAGTGGACCATATTTCTAGAGAGATTATCTATGAGGAATACACTCTATATCGATTCAACCACTAGTTCAAATTCCTACAATAGTCAAGCACCTTTCCCCCCTCACACATTTGTCTTGAGATACACCTGATGGTGGACCAAAAATTTTGGATATTAATTTCCACGCAGGTATCCCAAATTTCAATTAAGATTACTCCATCAAATCTATCAATCTGATTGGATTCTAGTATTCTCAGTGTTTGGGTATCTTTATACCCTCAAGGGGTATTAGTAAATGGAATTTCTTGGTTAACGACTATGAAAACTACTGGGTGTATCATTTACAATAGAAAGGTCTGAAATAATGATGATAATGATAAAGCTTTTAATTATCCAAGGTCATCTCGAGAAAATACCATTGAGTAGGCTAAGGATGAGAATCCAATGTCATCCAAGACACCACGATCTATTCTTCATCTCTAGGAGGAGAATCATGTCTTAGTTGCCTAGTCCTCTATGAGAGTAGAGAGTCATGAAATGGTGTAGAAGAAAAAAAAATACATTAGATCTTCTTCATTATCTTCTGTATTAACACTAGATTATGTGACACCCCTACCAATCCATTCCTATCAAGTCGTATCTTATTAAATCAGAGACATGTGGGTATTTCTCCAGTATACTATATGCATCCTCTAGTTGGGTGGTATCTAAGCACCCTTTGATCTACACCGTGACTGTAATTTGAATGGGGTGGAACAATATTTTTTGGAGATGGAAAAGTTGATATACACAATTAATGATCAGATATCAACAATAATGATGGTATATGTAATTATGGACCATGGAAAACATGAGGGGGCTATCTTATCAAAAAAAAGAGAAATGTGATGACTTCATAGATCCCAACGATGTATGTATATCTTATCCCTTATATATTTCTTTCTCTTTAATCATCTATAATTAATTTTAAGTGGATATATCTTTTAGTTTGGATGAGAATAAGAATAAGATGTAGAGAAGGCACTCAATTAGCTGAGATATGGGCCCATGGGTACCCCTATCAGGGTAGTAGGTGAGTCTCCTAAACTCTGAGAACAATCCTTGTGTAAGAGGAAAATAGTGGAGCAGGTTTCATGAGGGTATTCTTGAACACCACATCATGTTTCTATATCTAAGGGGATTGATTTAGGCTCTTCCTCCCTTAAGGGATACAACATTTTCCCTTCAAGGATCACGGTGGACACCCTAGAGGAGGCACATACCCATGCTCATGAATCCATCCCCTTGATGGATGAACCATCAAAAGATATAGTTGTGCCTACCCCCAATAATGTAGTGGGGGGATAAGTTAGTGGTAATGTCATATATTCATCATAAGGTGTCGTGGGTTGGTCACTATATTTCTTCTATCCGATATTAAAAATATTCTACGAAACACTAGAGGACCCTATGAAAACCACAATTAGACATGTATAGACTCTAAAAGGGGGTTTTAGGGATTCCAGATCGGTGTTTAAGGAATTAGTGAAGACAATAAACTTAATGGGTTTGATGATTCTATGTCAGAGAAGAATTTGACAGATGGAATCAATAGTGGAACAAATTTTAGTCTTGATCCCCACATCTCGGATACATCTACTTGTGGGGGTTTTTCATTAATGGTGGCGTATATTAAGAAATAACAGATTACCAATTGAACCTTGAGGATATGTTAAATATAATTAATATTTATGCCTCTATGGAGGAGTTCAATCACTTTTGTAGGTAATTGGATATATATGAGTTCTCTCTTTCTTATTTTTTTCAAATATAGTTGGCCTCTTTTCATTTGATGTATCACATTAGAGATTGATCTATATATCTTTGTATATAGATAATGTTTCCTAGGAAATTTAAATTTGAGGCCTCCAAGTCAATCATACTACCATTTCCAAGGGAGTGACATTTGAGAATCATGATGTGGTTGATTCATGAGAGCCCCTGATCCCGTTCTCTATGAAAATCGGGGAGGATGATCTTCGCCAGTAGATTCTTTCTCTAAGAATCAAGAACTAGAGTAATGGGGTGACAACATTCCAAATTGCCGAACCTATAATAGGTGAGCGTGGTTTATTGATTTGTCTCTTTCATTGGATTCTATTTCTGTTAACTTCATGATGCTGAACTAAGGTTTCACCTTTTATTTAGCATCATTGACTTCATTGTTCAGGAATGGTGTTGTGGATTCTGTTCTATTTCATTCAAAATTGGAAGGAATGAGGTTTTCTTGGAGGGAGTTGAATAAGGAAACCTGTTGAGTTCATAAATCCCAAAATACACCCCTCCCTCTAAGAGAAACTCAGAGTCATACATGGAGTAATTGGATTCTCTTTGCATGAAATTATTTATCATTTGGTTATAAATCTAGAAGATAGTTGTGGAGATTCATATTGAAGATCAACCATCACAAATTCATAGACTAACGACCTTGTTTTCCATTATAGGGTATAATGGGTTTGATTACCCCATCATCCACCATGTTATAACGTCAAACTACTGGAAAATGGAAGAGGTTCAAAGTTCATAGTGGGATGAGTCATGGTATATAGGAATGTTTGAAAATTTGGGGGATTTTGTCTCCCAAAATGGGAGAAATATTTCCATGGATGTAGAGGATCATCAACACCATCTTGAAAAGAAATATCTCCAAATGGAATTCCTTCACGAACTAAATTCCATATAGGAAGAAATTATCCAATTTCATGATTCTAAGAAGAGGTTCTTGACAAAAGGTGAGGACTATATGGACATGTAGAAGGAGAATATTTTTCAATTATGATGAGGTTACAACCACTCAAATATCTAGGTTTTGAAATGCTATGAAAGGTGATCGATCTAAATGTTAACATCTCAAGGATTATGTTGAGGAGCACCTGTAAAATTGTGCAGAGAGACTCCAACATGTCAATGTTTTTCTGAATTTAAGAACATAAATGAATCTATTTTTTTCTTATAATAATATGTTCATGATGTCCTATCCTCATTTTAATCACAATATAACACTAAATATGACTCATATTATTGAACATCATCACATTATAATTACAACAAAATGGTGAGGGGGTACACTAATTTTTTTGGCCAATTCCATGGGGCCTATAGACTATATTTCGACTATTTCAAGGGTCATATGAAAAAACAAATGATCTTATCATCTTTTTTTAATATACATAATTTTTTCTTGAGTCCAATGAAAATGTATTAGCATTTTAGTCTTATATTTTTCTTAGGCCTCCCTTTGGGGGTTTTAATGCTAATAATTTTTATTCCATTTTTGTTTTCATTGCTTGATTCTTTCATAAACAATATTGAGAATAATCTAAGCGAGTCGTGAATCATATTTTACTGAGGGTTACCATTGTGATTTTTCATCTTAGTGGGTACTATGTCTCTTTTTGTTGTAACTTTAATGTTTAAAAACTTGAACTAATGAAATATGATTTTTTATTTCAACATATTTGACCATGGGTTTTGGAATGATGAACCAAGAAAGGTTGGTTAGACAAGAATGTTTTGATATTCTTCATATACCCCAAGGGGTATTTTGAGTCACAATTTCATGATTTTCGGATTTAAAAATGATGAGAGACATGTATGTGAGGAATGGTGGTGGGCCCAACATGAAATGTGTTCTACAACCCGATAATATCAAGGTCTATTGTAATAGAGGAACACACTCATGGGGATGAAAATTATATTGTTTTAAAAAAACGTTTGGTGTATGATTATTTTAAAATACAACTAGGGCATATTTCTACATAGTAAAATAGTTGCATCCTTCTGCTGAGATGGATTTCTAGTGGTACAATTATGTAAAGAAAACTGGGATGTGTTGTAGCATAGTCAAAAAAAGGTATCCTCAGGAATTATGAAATTCTATTAGTAATGGATGGGATGTCTTGAAGATCCTAATTTCTCATGACCATGAAGAGTGGCTTGTAAAGGAAGGTGTATGAGAATGAAAAGAGTATCATTATTGTTATTGGAAATGAAAAGAAAAATTCTCCGACATAATTTTTGATTGTGTAATGTAGGGTAAATTCTGATAAATGACTGACGCTGGGGGGAAAGAGCCTCTGTGATAAGGGTTGATGCATCATATAGATTAATGTCTTCTGACCAAGACAGTGATCAGGTAGTTTAACATCATATGATGAGGAAATTATTTTATAGTTTAACATGTTATGAATAAAAAATTATTCAATGAAGTTTAATTTCATTCATAAAGGAAACTGGGGGCTATAATTTAAGGTCCATTAGCTATGAAAAAATTATTATTAATTCTCCCATTCACTGTAATTTGTATGGGAATGTAAAATATTTTCTAGGTGTGAAGGGTAAAGGTTGTAAGATGTAATCTAGGGCCTCTATATTCGAAATATTATATGGTTGAAAATGATAATATTGAAATAGGAGGTCTCTCAAGAGGAATAATATACCATGGGTTGACAATATAATTTTGTGGGATACTATATAAAAATCCAAATTGTGCATGTTTATGGATAGTAAAATAGTGATATCCTCTGGATGATAGGCCCTAAAATTTGGTGGGTGATTTATGAAAATCCAAATGGGGTGTGTTATTGCATTTCCATACAAAGGATTTTTCAGGAATTCAGAAATTCTATTGCATATGGATGATTTAAGTTAATTGATATTCATATTTACTTGAACATAGAGGTTGGTTTATGGAAGGAAAGTCCCCAAAAATGAGTGAATAATTTAAAGTAAAAATATCCCTAGAATGTGGGGATATGTATCCTATGAAGGTTTGACCAAAACATAGGAAGTATAGTTCCTATGGTTTTAGGTCACACAACTATAACCACAGTATTATGGAAACAATGTGTAATACAAGGCCTACCAGACTAGGAATATTTCATCATAAATAAGACTTGAGGGGGAAAATTGTAAACCATTTCTTTGGGGGTTCTTGAATCAAAATTAGTGACAAGGGAAAAACATATGATGGATTACCACATACCATGATCGTATAGAGAGTTCCAGCATGATATATTCTAGGCTTACAGAGAGAAGTGGATTTTCACAAATATGAACACGTCATTAGTTTACAAACCGTTTTTGTGGGATAATTTTTTTAAAGACAACTAGTGAGTGTTACTGTATATCCAAAAAGTGGAATCCTCTTGATGGAAGGCCCTATTGTTGGTCAAATTATACAAACCCAACTAGGGCGTGTTATTGAATTTTCATACAAAGGAGTTTTAATGTAACATGAGTTCTATTTATGATAGCTGGTGAACGATTATGATGATTTAATTGTTTCCATGATTGGAATTATGACATGTGGAAGGCATATTTCTGATCACAATGGATGTAGTTGGTCTGATAATGGCCATGAAGTGTAGATTACATTTTATATATATGACTCATATGTCGAAGGGGACATCTCGGTTTCCTTGGTGGTCCCCGAACAAGGGAACCCAAATTGGGATCTCCTACATAGATCATTGTTAGTATATAGAAGGGATAATTTTTATTTACCCCATGGCTGGGACTTGGATATGAGGTCTTGGAGTAACTACGCATCACATTGGAATGAGAGACAATCCACACATAGTTCTTTACAAACCATATAGTTTAAAGTATTGCAGCCAGAACAATATCCATAAATTTTAACATCATGCGGTATAGATACAGTTGATTTGATGTGAAAAAGGAATATTGATGCTATACTAGGGTATTAGAACCGAGCTTAACTACATATCATTTTGGAGGAAGAATCAATCCACATGTATTTCTAGAGTAGATTCCCCGTACTTATTGAATTATTATATCAGAAAGGGACTTTTTTTAATACATTATCTCAAAAGGGGTGAAAATGAACATTGGATCTTCTCATGTGGTTTTGACTCATACATAAGAAATTGGGGGAATTTAACATATTTTGGATGGAATGAGATGTAGGATCTTGGTACCACTATATGTCTCATGTTAATGATAATAAAGATATATGTATTTGTTAAGGAACCATATAGTTTATAGTCATGTGGTCAACGAAATATGATGTGCCTTTTATGGTCTTGCAACCAGGACTATAATATCCCAAATGTGAATTGATATGACTTACTCATATTGGGAAACATTTTACCAAAACTCTTAGTCCCACGTGATATTTTCATGGTGTGATATAAATTAAGTGAGAAACATTTCTTCTAACACACAAAGGTAGTATAAATGAAGTATATTGTAATTTAGTTTTTTTTGGTTTCTAGAGAGGATTTAAGATCCAAGATTCACTACATATATCATTATAATGAGAATGAATCCATACATATTTATTTAATGGTTCCCTATATAGTTCTAGCCTGTACACTGGGAAGGGGAATTTTTAATTTTTTTGTGACTAGAACTAGGATTAGAGATTCAGGAATCAATACATATCTCATTGGAATGGGAATTATACAACACATAGTTCAGGAATAAAAGGTTTAGTCTAAAATCCTATAGATTAGACTATACTATATTGTAGTTTTGGGTCATATGACTAAGAATATATGGTGTACCTTATATGTTCATGCATATAGAACCAGAATTATATGTATTTTAATATCATATAATAAAGAATATGGGTTCATTTAGATTATAATCTTTCAATGTGTATGAGATGTAATTCATTTTAATTTCATGGGACAAAGACTAACTATGAAGATTAGTGCCATACATCATGGAAAACTGGTCATTTTTCACATGAAGTACTTCATGAGAACCCTCACATTATTGTATGGAATAATCATCTCTCCAACAATCAATATTAGAGAATATGATCAGTTAGAGTGGACCATATGCATGGACTAAGATATCTAATACTTTGGCTCATGTTGTGAAGGATTTTTCCTTATTATCATTGGAGTCATAAAGACCAGTACCAGTTCTCCTTAGGGAATGAAATAAGATGGAACTTCCTGTTAAATTACCATGGTATCTAGTTTTAAAGGACATGCAAGTGATGAATGGTATGCAATGTATTCTTATTGAGTCACTCAAATTCATTTGATGGTTTCTGTGATTTTCCTTCCATGGATATCTGGTCATAGAAGGAAGCATGAAGAAAGGTAAATTGAAATTTGATGGAATTGACCACCATTAAATCTTACATAAATGAGTACAAGGTCACTTGTTTGGTGGTGTGGGTTGTAGTCCAGTAATCCCACAAGGCATGCAAGAGTTTAGACAACCAATATTTATTTTATCATTATCTATCATTATTTGAATTTTATTTGTTAAGGTCTTATTAAAGTCATCTATCAGTACAGTAGATGCTATGTGATAGCGAGATGAGTGGTCAGATTTTATATTATTCTCTTGGTACAACTTCTCCAAATTATCCTAATAAAAATTTATTTCTTTGTCTATTAGTATTTTATAAGGGACACCAAATATGGTAGTGATATTTTACTTAAATAAGATGATGATGATTTTGGCCCAGAATTATTTGATAAAGCATTGCTCGTCCCATTTCGAGAATTGTTTAGTACCAGTTAGGATGTACTCGATCTTCTTAGCATGTGTGGAGGATAGAACCCTAAAAAATACATTCCCCATATAGAAAATATCCATGATTAATTGGATGTTTGTAGAAACTCAGGTGGTTGATGGATAAAATTTTCATACACCTGGAAGGAAAAAATGGTAAAATTTGTGCAATCATTTCTCATAGTGGGATTTAGTACCCAAGCCTTCATGTTTTATAAGAGATCATGAACCCCATATTGTGGGTTTATTTGGTTCAAATGTGCACATACTTCTTGAAAGTAGTGGTCTCTTCTCCATCAATGAAAATGGGACAGACCCTAGTAAGGCATTTCTTATAGGGGATATTTTGATGATTTGTGCCATCATATAGATCAAAATTAATTTCTCATCGTCAAATTTTCACTCACTAGACACTGTCTGATGGTAGTACTCCATTTTGAAGGTAGTTCATGATGTTAATCATCCACCTAATGGTAGGATAAATTAGTTTAAGTATAATATCTATTTCATCAATCTCTTCGGCACTAACATGAGAAAAATGTAAGACCATTCAATGTTGTACAACGCTGATGATGATTCTATCTTGTTTTAGAGATTCCAAATTCAGTGATAAATTTTCCAAAGCATATTTCTAGGAATTCTATAATCATGGATTGTATTTCAATGTTTAATTCAAGGGTAACATTACCATTATCGCTCAGACACAATCATTCAGTGGGGTTAACTCTTCTTTTATGATGGCATAATCCCCATTCAGTTGTTTTACTACCAACTATGAATAACCTTTCACCTCTAGGTATCCCACTGAAATTTAAATTACCAGTTCTAATCCAAAAATGAGGGATTGATATTCTTCCTCATTTTTTATAGTCCTATGAAACGAGAGAGGAGTAAAAAAATATTACCTTTGTAGTAGATTTGAGCATTAATCCTAATCATAATTTATTAAGATTATGGTCTTCCATTCACTTCCTTAATGGGATCATGGAGGAACCATAAAAATTAATATCCCATATTCGGGGTCCATATTCAATATAAAATACCACATCATCTTTTAAATAACTATCTACCAATGTTGTTTAGGTAGATAAGTGCTCAAAAAGAAAATCTAATAAATCTTGGCCTTTAATCGATTTCTGAGGCACTAAATTTATGTTAAATTTCTACAAGAGAACCTATAACCATGATAAAAATACAATACATAATGTTTGAATGAGGATAAATTTAAGAATTTTTTTAGGATAGACCATATGGAAATCATAGTGCTTCAAGTAGGTAATTAGTTATTGAACCATGAAGATTAATGTTAGTTATCAATTTTTGATATCTGAATAATGAGTCTCAGCATCAAGAATGGTTAAAATGAGATAATAAAGGCTATTTTCATTAAAAAATTAATTATTTTGTTTAATTAATGTTCTAATTGATTTCTAAAATGCTATAATATATGTAATAATAAGATCTCCCTCAGTAGGATAAATTTTCATTGGTGGGATCAGGAGGTATATATTTAGGTCGTTAAATGATTCTTAACAGTCATTGTTCCAATGATTCATGACCACTTATTCGTCAACATGGTGATGATAAATTAGTTTCCTTTGAGGATGGATATAAAGTGCTATATGTAGTCAATATATACTTGTAGATCTATCAAATATTTTAGGTTCTGTGGTGGATACATATTGATGATGGAATTTCTCTTTTCAATGTCAACTTCAAAGCCACAATGGAATATAAAATAGCTATGAAATTTTATGGAGGTTACCCTAAAGGAACATTTCAATGGGTTAATCTTCATACTATGATGTATTATATTATTGAATATGTTCTATAGATTATTCAGGTGGTTTGGGTACTATCAAGAATTTACCACCAGATTATTGACATTACTTTGAAAGACTTACATGGGAAGGGTTTGAATATGTGATAGATGAAACATTGGTATGTAGAAATGACATTAATCAAGAAAACTTTCATAACCAAATATTAGAATAATCAATGGGGGGAATAAAGGAAACGAATTATTCATCTAATGGGGCCATCCAAATTTCATTACACCTAGAATAGCCATCCAGGAAGGATATGTCTTGGTAACTAGTAATTAAATCAAACTATAACTCTATTTTTGAGACTAATAAATTATCTTCTAGACAATACTATTCGATATCTATGAAGTTGATGTAGAACACAATTTTAAAATTCTTCTTCTTTATTGAGACAATGTTGGTCCGACAATTCAGATAGTGAATGTTTTGGATAAAGTCAGTCTAGATAAGATCCTACACTTCATCCTCATTTTTTGGATGCGTAACATGGTTGTGTCCTTTTGGCTATCTATTTATGTCCTCGTTGATTTTAAAAAAAGCCAATGTGAAGATTTTTCACCATAGGATCAAGGCCGGGAATCTATGTGTATTTTCTGGTGAACACGCCTCAATGTTTCTTCAAGAAGGAGGTGTATATCTCTTGTTCTTCGGAATTCTTGGATGTACTGATTAATGTGGGACATGAATATCACTTTTCACCCTGATGTACTTCTACGAGTTAGTCAATGGTGGTAGGGACACATTACTCAAATGATGGAGGGTCATCCCTGAGGTCTTCCTCCTTGTCATGCCACTCATACTCCACTACTTAATCCTCTACCTTTTTTAATAGGAGTAGGTGATGAATCCAAAATTTCATAGTCAGGGGAGGAGCCAATATTTAAATATTTGGAAGTCCAAGAAACACATTCTACTTTATTGATGATACTGAGACCCTTTAATGATCTACATGGGAGATGAGGGATAAATAATGAGAATAGTTTTTATATTAATGTGACATCCTCTTCTGACCCAGCTAATGAGGATGAGATTTTTTAAAACATAAGGGATGGAATGATGGAATTATCACCAGAGATTCCATCACTATCTGGTGGGTCAATGGATTCTCCAAAATTGTTGGGTTTTTTTAACCGCTGATACCATGGATTCAGTTGAATATGTGATTAAATTTTGACCCATCATCAATATTATTGATGGGTATTACATAATATTCATTTATTTGCTTGAAGGGTTTAGACAAGGTCATTCCTAGAAAGTTTAATGAATTTATTTCAAGAAACATTGTCAATTAGGGGATATTTTCCATCCTTTCAGTTGAATCATGCATTAACTGATTATGATTCCCAATATTTAAATAGGTAATTATCACCATGTAATGTACCAATTTTAAAATCAAGGAGATATTTCAGGCATTAATGGTACGATGATAGAATGACCGCTTTCATATGTGACTAAGGCCTTCCTAGAAGAATGTTGAATGTTGTATCTAGACACAACAAAAGTAATTATGAGTAAGATACAAGACCGCCAAACTGAGTCCTGGGTTTGATTTCAATGAGAGGTTTTTATCGCTCTTCCCATGACCCTATTGTGTTAGAGAAGATGGGGAGAAGTGGAACTCCTTGAAACCCAATTAATGAATTGTTCATACTAGAATGAAGTTGACTCCAGCGTCATTTTCAATAAATCCTCATCAGATGTCAACATTATTTATCTTTCTAGGCATGTACAAGGTTACGATGTGTATCGGTATATAGAAATATTTCTCCTATTCCATGAAAGAGATGATCATGAAACATTCCACATAATTTTTCTCTACATGATATTTATAAAAAGAAATAACTTAAACCTTAAATTCCTAAGGTATTGAAAAAGTCTCTATGAGTTCGTCCAAGTGGTATTTTTATTTAATATAGGAATACATGATAAAAAACATGGCTAGAACCGTTGCTAATTGATTGAAAATTTCATACTGATGGGATAAAGGACTATTCTTCCCATAATTGGTATTCCATTTTCTAGGAAATTTAAGAACTAATGTAATTTATGCAGGTGGATTGGCCCTAAGAGGAGGAGTTGAATGAAATCTTGTCCGTAGTGGATTATGTGGTCTAGGCCAACCCCGATACTAAGACCAATTTTGAGATGGAATCTTTTCTAGAAGATCTTATAAAATTAATGATTTGGGAAAAAATATATATTATGTGTCAGAGCTTTATTTCTCCCAGTGAGATCACTGGATGGGTCTCTGAGGAGTTTTGTCCATGTAGACAGCTCAAGAGGGATGTCATAGAGTATTGATTTATAACACGACAATGTCTTCCCATGTGTCCTCGACCTTTATGGAATCATCCAGATAATCCCTAGTAGTATGTAGATAAATTAGGTTTATAGTCACACTCATCATCTGATAATGGATCCATTAAGTTAAGTTTATGAATAGATCCAAAAATCAAATTCTTATCCATTGGGGACTCTGTATGGTGGGATAACTCTTGTTGTATCATTTTGTGGTCATATCCCATGAATCTGGGAATGTATGAATGAATTAAGAGAGATTTAAATCAAACATTGGTATTTTTAAAGGCTCATCTTCCTATGTTAGCATCTTTCTCTTTCAACTATTTCATTTTTTTAATGAATAGATTTTAGAAGAGTGTGGCACCAATTTAGTCTGTTGTTCCGTAATGGAAGTGTACAAGGGAAAATTTGGATATTTAATCTATTATCAAAGGATAGAATGAGTTATAATGATATTATTTTCAACTTTAATGTTACCAAAATTCTACGTACCATTTCGGTTTAATTCATTCTATTCATTTTCTTCCTCTGGATCGGTGGAAGAAACACATGCCACGTACATAGGTGTATTTACACACTTCATATTCCTAGATTCCACAATTTTTTGTAGGATTTATTTGATAACAAACACTCTAGGATTGTGTTCCCTAATGACATATGGAAGGGGTAATAGTTTGGGATATCTTCATCACCATATTAATTGGGATTCTAGGGCTTTGACAACATGATAAAGTTGTTTTTCAATGTTGAGATCAAGTATTAATGGACATGGTATTTATAAATGAAAAAACATTTTTCAAAATCTCCTCAAACGAGTTTTAACTTTGATCCATTTTCTCATATTAATTATGTGGTCGTTGTTGATGATTCTCACGAGGGTGGACCTCTTGATATGCTATAGGATTTGGACCTGGAGCAGGTGTCAGGGTCATCTTATGTGAAATAATAGTAGAATATACTTTCCTCAGTCTCTTTCCATAATATGAATGGATTATATGGGATGTAACCTTGGTTCATTTGAAGGATTATTTTATTATTTGATCAATTTCATAAAGATCCAAAAACGTCCTTTTATATTTTATAGGAATGAGTGTTGTGAGAAACTCATCATGAAAAATATCTATACCGATGGACAACAAAGATTCTTGAAGAAGTTTTATGCTCCAAGAGTATGTCACAAATTCCACAAAGTAATGAAGTTTCATGATAATATCATATATCAGAGTTTGAAGTTTGAGAGGTCAAAGACTGTTGTATTATACAATGTTGAGCTGAAATCGAAGATAAACATCCAATGGAGATCTTCCCCCTGTAATTGACTGAACCAACAAGATGGTGTACCATAAAAAGGATGGACCCAACAATTTCTACACAATGCACTTGATTTTCATTACATCCTAATATGAAGGGGTACACATCATGGGATTATAGTGGGACATGAAATGCATCAAATTCTACTCCAGGTCACTTGAACCATTTAAAATTGTAAATGAAGGGTTTCAAATATTAGGTTGGGGAGTAATCAAATCAACCCATTCTGGGCAAGGCTTATTTTCGATCTGTACTAATTCTCTGTATTCCTCCACAAATTCAAATTTAAGTGTTCTATATAGAATAATATTTATTATCCATTGAGTAATGTATTTATGGGTAGGATATTGAATAGGAGATTTAGTTGGTAGAACCAAATATGGAAGTCTTTTTGGTATTTTATTTGGGTAACCTACAAAGGAAGGTCAATAAATATGGGCCTATACCTCATCTAGTTGTATACCTAATAGAGAGAACTAATGATATGATACTGTTAGATCTAAATATATTGGTTGTTAATACCCCACATTTAGTAGATGATTTGATCCCATGTCAGTTTCCATGGAGAACCCTATTTGTTAAGGTGAACCTTGTAATAGTGGAAGATGAGTCTCTAATTGAAGAAAATATCCAAGAGGAACATTAGATTGGAGTAGTTATGCATTGAGTATTCTCAATTCCTTCACATCTTCCTCCATCTTAGATAATCATTCCTCAAGTGTAATGGGTTCAATCTCTTTAGAAGATGGATGAAGCACAACATTACCCTTACCATTTTACTCGGTGGATACTCTTTTAAGAGGTAATGATAGAGTGGTTGATGGAATTCCCAAATTTAATGCAACCCTCTGGTTTTGGGTATGCACACCTCCATTATTCATTTCATTGTGTACTGTATTCTGAACCGAAACATCCTCCTCTAGCTCCTCTGTATTGGACTCAAATTTTTTAGTTCCATTTGGATGATGTTAATGAAATTAGTCAATGAAAAACATATGACATGAGATTCATCAGTTTCTTCATGAGAGTACAATTATATTTTTTCTCTGTGAGGCCTTTTCCTCTCATTCGATGATTATCTTAGATCAATTTGACAAAAAGATATCTGAAGGGAATGTGCAGATTTTTTTTCGCTATGTTCCCTTTGAGGATTATTGATCACGAGACTGGTTGGATGAGGTGGATTCATTTTGTAGTGTTCTCCATTAAAGAGAGAATACTATATTGCATTAAGGGGGAGGTTATTGAGGTGAAAAATCCCTTAAACCTAAGGGATGATGATGTAATTTTTTCTCTTACACTACTCTTTGATCTTGGTTTTTTTACCTTGATGTTTGTGTTAAAAAATCCCCCAACCTTTCCGCCTAATGCTTCTCATGGATTACCATGATTGTGATAACTTTGAATTCCTTCTTAATTTTATAGAGTTGTGTTTGAACGTGGGTTGGGTGTATCATTTTATTTTCACCTAAAACACCTGATTTTGAAAAAATTCCACTATCTAAGATATTTCTACTATGTTATGGTGGGATTCACTTATGCGAGAGGCTTACTAGATAAATTTAAATTCTCGATTGAAAAGTATTTCAATGGATTTATCTATTCTAGCCCGACATCAATGAGAGTTAGTCATGGCCTGTTTTTGTGTGTATATTATTGGTTGTGAATAGTGTATATTAGTTCAAGTCAGCCAGAAACTATGACATTTCACAATTTCATATTTCTAAAAAATTTCATATTGGAGAGATTGTTGAAATACAATTCCCTATTTAACCCCATCCTATAATATGAACACTGGTTCAGGAATCTGTGATCATGTGAGACACTTCTTTTAATGAAATGAGACATGAACACTGAAGGGAACCTTGCTACTTTCCTAATTTTGGATTTCATGGTACCATGAGAGACCTAAGTCAACATGGTGTTGTAGGACCCTGGGACACCCTGAGAGGGGAGGGGTGAATCAAGGTGACAAATTTTTCTTTTAAAGTATAGGATGTTATTCCCACATTGGTAGGAACTTGTAAAACCTGTATGATTGATAATATTAGAATGCAGACATTCACAGGCAGAGAGAAGACACATCACTTTTTTACTTGGTTCACCACAAAGGGCTACGTCCAAGGAGCATACGCCGACAGGTTTTTGGTCATACCCAATTCCACGAATCTTTACTAGTTGTGGATTATAATGGTTTGGGAACAATCACTATGTCCCAGGAACACTGCCTTCACAAAGGTTCAGGGATAGCTCACTACTTCCCTCTGGTCACTCCCGTTGACTCCCCCTGGCTCACTGCCCTTGGTAAGGTCCCACTCAGTTTATAGATGTGAAGGTCTCTTCAATAGATTTCCATTGAAGTCTTTTCCTCTACTTAGCACGAGACTCTGCTTGCATCGAAGTCCAGAATAGATGCACTACAACACACAGAACCACTGAACCAGATAACCAGAACGTGCCGACAAACTTCACTGACAATTGCGCGCAACACCAAACCTTTGCATACAAATCTTTCATATTGGGCGAAAACTTTAGTTTTTGCGCGGAAAAATATTTCGCGCAAAAACCCCCTTTTCACGCAACAGAATATTTTATGTGAGAACCCAATTTTTAAGCACAAATCTTCATTTTCCGCTCATCCCAAAATTTTCCGCGCAACTCCGAATATTTCACGCAAGCCCCTTTACGCGATCCTTTTTCGCGCATCAGACCTCATATATTCTCTAAGTCTTCAACGCCCGAAATGAAGGGGGTCACCTAATATTTATAGGCGACTGAGACCCCCGCGCTCAAAATCCCCTTCGGCGCGGAAAACGTCTCAGCTGGCATGTAATATTTCGCGCAGGTATCGTTTTTCACGCACCTCTCAAGATATTTCGCGCAACCCATGCCTTTGCCATTTTTCGACGGTGTGATTCTGAAACACTATTTGTGCGAAAAACATCACTCCGCTATTTCACACACCACGCTGTTTTTCGCGCCTAGCTCAAGTATTTCATGCACAACCCTTATTTTCCGCGCACCCCATGCCTTTTCCATTTTTCACCAATCTGATTTCAAAACACTATTTGCGCGAAAAACAATTTTGCACATCCCGCTGTTTTCTGCACCCAACTTAATTATTTCATTAAATCCTCTTATATTTCACGAACCACTTCCTTTTTGTGTGAACCTCCTTTTGCAGACAATCCATGTCTTGAATTTATGATTTTGAGGCCCAAAAAATTGGAAAACACTCGTAACAACACCACCTTCAATACTGTTGTCTGCTTGAACTGTATGATCACTTTGCTGGCACACATTGGAAACATCCACTGAGGATTGAAAACAAACACAAACCAAACTTCAATTCCTGCATAGAACAGCCATGGTTCCAACAGGTGTTGTATCCCATCTATTACCTTAATGTGACTTTGATACTCATCGTAGGGTAATAATTTTTCCCTTAAGTGATAAAGAGAGTACAATATATTAAGGTGGATTTCATGAAGACAATATTTCTAAAACACTTATGGAATTTTGCATTGGGGAATGGATAAGGGCCAGAAGATGACTTGTATTTCATATTTTTCCAAATGCTTCCTCATGTACAATATATATTAATCATATTTTTATAGAGGTTCCTTGACTTGGTCTGACCAAATTGGATGCTTCCCCTTTGTGTTATCATAAAAAATATTATTAGGGACATCATCTGTCACATTAGAAGGTAGGAGATCCAAGGGTGATTCATAGAATGACCATCATCTTGGGTTGTCTTCCAACTGAGAAAGGATTTCAATTGTCAATGATAAGGCATTAGACATGACTATACTAACTTTCTCGAGTTCTTCATGGTAGGAGGGAATTATTATCATTATATCAAAAACGAGAGGAACCTTTTTATTATGTGAATCACAAATGCATAGAGAATTTTTTTAGAAATTTCCATTATAGGGAGGAATACCATTATGGCATGAAGTGCGACTATAAGTACAATTTATAAGGAATATACCATGAGAAGAATCATCATTGTGGATGAAATTATCTAGATTAAATTCTTTCAATTTGATCATATGTAAATGAAGAGGGATTCTATTACTCGCTTCGAGATATTGAATCTTGAGAATGATCATATTTTGGATATTAAGAAATGATTCATTGAGAAGTATCTAGGGAGGACATTGGTATTACTAATATTATTCCTGTAATTTGGTAATATGATATTAGGTTCCTAAGCTACCATATATAAATTTTTAATCTCTCCAAGAACTATATAATTACATAGAGTTGGATTGTAGATTAGCTCTGCATTTTCTAGTTATCTCTCATGATGTTTTTTCTCTTTGTTTTCTTGTGAGAAACTTGATCCACTTTCCAGAAAAAGTGGTTTCCAGGTATATAATCATTTTTGAGTATCTCCTATGTTGCTATTAGAATTTTTCATAAGATTTCAGGCATTTGAGATAGAGTATATTCCTTCCTTAAAGTGTACATTGGAATTGGTCAATTACTTCCAGTTGGAATGGGGGTATGAAGAAAATTTCATTTTCCATATATCATAGGTGTAGTTGGCCCACAACCATCGTAGATGGGAGTAGAGGTGTGTATCTGCTCCTAAGTGACATTTTGATGAGTTAATCCATTTGTATGGATGAAGATGGGTATCCACCCCTCTACCAATGTTTTCATAATTATGATATCCCAAAATGTTTTTAGGATGTGGGAAATAATTTTAGTCATCCCTTTCACCATTATTAAGATGTGGTTGGAGACATCAGTGGCTGGAACATGGATATATTCCTATTCTATTTTTTAATCATGGGTTTGAACCTAATTTTGTTCTCTATTTCCCACTAGTGGATAATGACAGAAATTTGGTGTATGGGAAGAGATTTGGGTCAGACACATTTTTTATCATTAAGACCTTTTGATTGACTTCACTGAATGCTACTAGGTGAGAATCACGATAGTCTCGAAAAATGAGCGTCGGTGTGTGAACCTACTCATGGTTTTCTACCAAATTTTACTGGCAGTCTTTGAATAATTCATTAAGAGGTTACTAAAATTGTTGGTTTTAGAGGGTAGGTTTTTGTTCCTAGTCATAGTGTTTCCCCAAATTTGACTGTTGGGATTTTTTTGATACTACTAGATGAGGCTGACGATAAGCTTTGAAGATGGAGGAAGGTGTTTTTTCCTATTAAAAATATCCCACTAAATTTGATTGGTGGTCTTCTATGGTAGGGAAACTGGTGTTGACCTTTTCAATATTGACCTATCTCTTCCCATGGTAGGTCTTCATGCATTCCCCAGTATGGGTAACCTTGGTCAAACATCAGAAGACGAATCATTCATCTTGTAGAGGGGTCAGTGTTATATGACATTGGTGGAAATGATTACATAAAGAATCACTTTAAAAGGAACCATATGTATTCTATGTGAGTTTTTTATGGTATTTCATTTACCTACCTATGATAAGGGAAGTTATCATTGATTCATTTCTAGGATATGTTCCGGAAGTGGTTGGATTTGGATATTGGAACCGTCGGCTTCTGGACCATGTGTCAACACTGAGTGGATGACGAGAGGGACTTTTCAAACTAGAGGGTCTGTTAATAATCTTTCGGGGTCCAGATTCTACCATTCTGGAGCTCATCATAGACTAGTGTATTTGAGACCCAACTTTGAAGAATCGGGGTTGGTGATGGTGTCCTATGATTTGATGGGGACCCAACATAAATGGAAATTGGGGTATACATCTGTACAATTTAGTGTGACATCATTTGAATTTAAGTGAGATCTTGTTGAATTTTACTATAATATAGGCAGGAAAAAAGAAAACTCCATCAATGAATAATCTTAATAAATAAACACATGAATAATTGATTGTCCCGTTTGGCCCTATTTCATTTTTAGATCGAAAGGGTCATGATAATCATGTGACACTATCATCATGGTTTTGTATTCTCGTCAACATCACCAATTTTTTTGGTCAAGAATAATAAAGGATCCCCATTATTGTTGATTATGGGGGCTTCAAAATATTCAAAATCATTCAAGATGGATTTACCAATATTTTTTACTAACTTCCAATGGGTTGTTCATGGAGGTGGAAACACCAAATGGTTCCACAATTATAGATCATGAACCTTCTATAAAATGGTAGTTTGTTGTTGAGAGATGGTCTAACAACACTTAGAGACTCACATTGGTCAAGAAGATGGGGGGTCAATCTCATCACACCCTTTTGGGGGAAATTGTTTCCCACTTCGGGACTCACTCATACATATAAGGTATGTTAGATAATACTTAATTAACTCCCATGTATAATGTTGGACACCCTTTAATTAATAATAAATTATTATCATGCATGGAATTTATAAAAATCTATATGTATCCGAGGTTCTTCATCAATGGATATGTCTATACGCATCAGAGGTTCTCCATCAATGGAACCCTTTTTTGAATTTAATATAAATTCTTTCATAATTTATTAAGATTCTTGTTTTAAGCCACGCAGTGGGGCTCTCTAGAGTTTATCATCATCATGGGAGATGATAGTTGTTTGGATGTTTGGAATAGACCCATGAGATGTGAGTTGTATGTATAATTATGAAATGAATTTGAACCCCTATGGTTTGGTTCAACTTAATGTGATACATTATAACTTTTAAGTTCATGTGATAAGACCTAAACTGGGTAGTTTAACATCATGCGGTATAAACATCTAGGAAAAAGGTTCTTAGTCAATGTTTGGTGTTAGAATTATAAAAAAGAAAACTAGGGATCCTGGAAGGGATATAGGATCCCTGGTTAGACATGACACTACTAGGAGTGTGCCCTAGAGATACTTCGGGTTGATTATGGGTGTTAGGATTGGAACATAGGGAGGATTCTTATATATCCCAATTCAATGAGAATCAAATCCCACATAGTTCGTTTTTGAGGAACCATGCCCATAGATCCTCTGTGAAGAATTTTACCATAGGGAATGAGGCCTGTTTAGTGGATTCATGAATTATTTTGGGGCCAACACCATTGAAGAGTATTCTCTTAGGGGTTATACATAGATTTGAGGGCCAACGCCTATGGAGGACCTCTAAAGGAAGGCAAGAGGAAGATCTAAAAAATGATTATCTTCCAAAACATGCATCTGACTGTACAGATATTATGATCATTTACAAACCCTACACACATGAGATTCATGATTGAATTTGAGAAAGAATAGAAAGTAAAAGATCATGAATACCACAAAATCCTTATTATTCTGGTAGGAGATTCCTAGGATATGATAGAAGAAGAATGGTGATTGACATGCCTATCTCATCCCATCATTGTACCCTGGACAGTCACATATGACTACCCATATGAATACACCAACAAATAAAAGGGAAGGGGATTACTAATGGATGGATTCATTGGTGACTAGTTCCTGGGGAAGAGAGGGAAATAAGAAACTATACCTCAAAGTGAATGATACACACAATTCTCTTCTTCCTATTGGGGACCAAAGATCCCTATACATAGACAAAACTAAGGAAGTAAATGGTTCAACCCCTAGTATATGAGATTGGGAAACCCTTGAAACTTCTTCCAAGGTTGGGGTCCACATGAACAAGGGGATGCATATCTGAATGTACCTTGAGGACCCTACCCATTGGGTATGATAAGTGTGGGACACCTCTAACTGAATGATTGGATATCATAAAGGGAAACACACTAGTGTGAATCTTACCATATTCATTCATGTTTGGAGGATTTGTTGAAGGCTTATATTAGGACCCCATTAGACAATGGATCCCAAGATATGGGTTCCCTACCATTAGTGGATTTAAATAAGCTTTTTATGTGTCGTGTATAGTTCAATCCTTGATGAGAAGGAGGTGATTTATGTAGGAATTGGGAGGAGCTTGAGCTTATTCACACAGGGGGTAAGCCTAAGTAAGCTGGAGGTGCCTTGGGAAATAGGAAAACTTGGAAACGACACTCGGGAGAGGCCTTACTCTAGGTACCAAGGGTTTCATTAGGTCTCCATCGAAGGGTCTCACATAGTTCTTGGGTTTGGGGATGGACCTTCATGAAAGAGATATTGACTAGGCGGAAAGGTGTAGTCACATAGTTCCCTTATTTTTTAGACCCTTGAGGGACTTGTGTCAAACTATCCCCCTAAATTAAATCTTCTCTTAGCTTTTAGAGAGCTACCTCATGGATTTATGAAGACCTAGTTCCGGGAGATACATGACTAGATTTAGGGGCTTCTTACTTTTTTTCCAATCATTCAAGAAAGGATCCCCATAGACTTATTTATAGTCAAAATTGGGACCCTATTTGGAGGAGTTTTTCTGTATAGGTCTAATATGAAGGTACCCAATGAACGTACCACATGTAGTGGGGGTTGGTCCTTCAGTTCCGTGCAGTGTAGGGGAGGGGATTCATGAGCCTTATGGTGCATAGGATTGGTACATATAGGTCACTTTTAGTCGATTTACACTAGTCCTTATTTTTGAGTCTCTTCATCTCTCAAACATACTTAGTATACTCTTCATAATCTTTTCTTCCCATGTGATAAAAAAACTGTAATAAATATTCATTTTAAATTTATATGATAATATACTGATTTTTAAAAATATTTTTATTATATTTAAAGTTATACTATAAATATTTCTTTTAAAAATAGTCATCGACATATATTACACTAACAAAATAGAATGAAATATCTATAATTTTCATTTGTAAATATAATCTTTAATATATTTATACATAGTGTATTATTATCAAAAATATTAAATTACATTTGGATAAGGCAATCATTTAAAATGTTCAATGGATAGTAACAACGTATTGAAACTATAATGAATATAGTTTTTAAAAATTGTGTTGAATCATATATATTTAAAAGATAAATTAATATTAATTTTAAAATTAGTTTTATTAAATTTATATGTTTTAAATTTATAAAAAACCAATTATTAATCATATAATAATTAGAAAATAATAAAAAAATATAAATTTAATCACACAAGAAAAACACAATATTCTTTATTCAGAAAAAAACTATTTCCATGTATGATATGATTTAATTAATATATAAAATTTCCTATTTTCAGAATATGAAATTTATAAAAATGAATAATATTTTTAACTAAGATATAAAAATTATCATCTTGTGGTTTTATCAAATTTTTAAGAAAACATTATTTTTTAGTGAATAGTAAATATCAGAGTGTTTACATATACCTTATGTTTTATGACATCATCAATATATAAATATGATTGAAAAATTTAAAAAAAAATTTAATTATGAAAATATAATTAATATGTCATATAATTTATTTGAAACTAATAAATTTAAATTTTAAACAAATAAATAAAATTTAAAATCTAATGTTATATTTTATTTAAAGAAAAAACTATTTTTGATTCTTTACATTGAATAAAATATTCATATGATTATGATAATTTTTCTCAGAGTTTAATTTTTTTAAAAAGCTATATTATTTAGTCCTACTCTAATTAAAGTCATAATAATAAATAATATTCATAGTCTTGAGCCCAAAAAATAAAATAATCAATAGTTTATTCTTAAATACCCTCTCCTATGGCTATATGAAAACCCCTCCTCCACCACTTCTCCTCACTTAATACACTATTTACATTAATAAAAAAGCAAACAAATAACACTAAAAATATTCCTATACATTTTCCTATGTATTTTTAGAGAAAAAATTATCCCTCTAAATTCCATAAAGTCAATCAAAAGGAGGATAGTCAAAGAGAAAGATAATAATTCTTGATCATACACATTTATGTGATACTGTATTGTAAAAAAATGTCTTGAAATAATTATTTATATTATACAATTCTTTTAATTCCACGTTATATTCATATTTATTATTTATTATTGATGAGACATTACCCATTCGATATCATCAAACCAATTTCTTAAGTCATAAGAATATAAAAATATGTCTTCCCAAGTCTCTCTTTCCTTTATTAATTTGATATTAATTTGTATTAAAAACATTTTAAACATATTCTCATTATTCTATAATATTTATATTTCCATTGAATTAACTTCCCATTAACCCGTCATTGATCATTCCTTACCCATTACCTCTCATTGACACAATTTCCAAAATTTGTTACTGTATCGAAATATGGGTCTAAAAATGCATGTTGGTTCATTTCAATTCTCCTCTTACAACTTTCCAAAACATGAGTAACCATTAAAAGAGATTTCAAAAAATTATGTTTAATTATAATTAAATTATTTTTTTAAACTAAAATATTTATTAGTTACATCCTTCTATAAAATTATTTAGAGAAAATCATTCCATTGTGGTGGTTTTATTCTACCTAAGTGAACTATAATGATTTATTTACAATTATGACTTATATGTATAATCATAAAAAAAGTTTTTATGATTGAATATAAAATTAATAATAAAATAGAATACATTTTATGATTCTAGAATTATAATAGAGTTATGATAAAAATTATATTAAAATTAAAAAATCAAATTAATTTCTAAAAATATGTTAATATAAAAAATGAAATAAATATGAAATTTTTAAGAATAAGTATAAGAAGTAAGCTTGTGATGAAACTCTTGTGGATTTTGAAACACTTTTGTCTGATATACATAACTATTGATCCCTTTCCCTTATATAATGACATGAAAACTATACTTTGAAACTTTTGGATCTTAATTATCAATTGTACAATGACTGTTTACCATTATTGTTAAATCTAAGAATATATTGATTCGTAAACCGAACTACCTCAAAATGGGTGACAGAGAAATATTGATCTCAATAAAAATAATATATAAAAATAACAAAATTAATGTGAATAATAAAAATAAAAAATCATTAATAATTATCTAAATTAATTAATTAAATAATATAATATAATTATATAGAAAGGTTAACGATATAAAAAGTGAGCCGGGACACACGGTAAGGTGTTTCACTTTTAATATCCATTCTTTGTAAACATTTTTCCTCTATTATCTATCAAATATTCTATTTCATATGTAAAATGTTTCCAATTTATAAAAAAATAATTCTCAAACTATTTTGATCTATTATTTTCTCTTAACCTCTGTAATTTATTTTTGGTTCCTAACATATGTAATTCATAAAGGGGTCTCTCAGCTCTTTCTTATTCTTCAATCCACATTTTCTATATATATCTATATATCTGAATCATTATTTATTTATTTTTAATATTAATTATTGATATTATTTATGATTCCTAATAACTTATTTTTAACGTATACTCATGTCTTTATGGTTCCCTTCCTACAACTCCCTTAGTCCAAACACTCTAATATTTATAACTTAACTTTTAAATTTTTCCTTGTCCTCCTATCCCAATTTTTTATATTATAAATATACTTATTTAGAATTCCATTATAGGGAAAATTAATATTTTACAAATTGTTTTTAAATCTTATTTATCACATTTTTTGTAACACCCCAAGCATCCATGATACGTTTTCCCTTTAAATAATGCAATAGCTTGCGTTGCACGCAACTTCATGATTCCAACACATCGTGACAAATCAAACTAGCCGTTATGAATAGTAATACACACATTTTGAAATTTTATCAATTTTATCATTCCAAATTGACTTCATTTTGGGTTGGGAATATTGAAATTATATTAGAGTGAATTTTTGGTATTTTTCTGAAAACATTCAGTTTTTGATGAATAGTGAAAAATAATAAATTTTAATTAAAAACTACTTTTTTAATCAAAATAATTTATAGTGCTAAATTATACTATTGAGTGGTTTTTAAGTATAATTATTTTATAATTTTACAATTTAATCCATTATTGGTCAATATACGTAATTTGACATTTAAACTAGATATAAGCAAGTGTCAATCTTTTGATAATTATTATTTCTAAAAACACGCTTTTTGTTTTGACAACAGAATTATTTTTTAATTAATTTCTACCACTTCTGTGTTCTGAATTCAGAAAAATGAATTTAATATTTAGAAACAGTAGGTCCAAATTGTGTAAATAGGTATATTTTATTTTTAGACATTTTTTATAATTACTTCGGTAAATATTTTATTTACCATGGTTAAAGGGTAAATC
This sequence comes from Viscum album, assembly GCA_963277665.1. Classification (NCBI taxonomy): domain Eukaryota; kingdom Viridiplantae; phylum Streptophyta; class Magnoliopsida; order Santalales; family Viscaceae; genus Viscum; species Viscum album. The sequence continues at coordinate 1,133,950,726 of OY728156.1, forward strand.
TGGTAAATAAAGGTAAAAAAATAATATTATAATAATATTAAATTACCCTAACACGTGTTTTAACTATATTTTGGGATACATGTCCGACCATGGGACGCCTTGGGTCAATTTTGGGACCCCATGGAGCCACTTCTAAGTGATAATGACACTTTGTATTAATTAATTTAAAGTAAATACAAAAATGATATAAGTATATATCTTTTAGTAAAACAATTTTTACATAGGGTTTTATATGTTATCTCTTCAACTATAAATATTAATTATAAATATAAAAATATTTACTACATAATTGATGATTATTTATAATTTTTATATGTTGAATAATTAAATTTATTTATGACACAATGATGATGAAATATTTTCCTTATTAATGAAAGAATCAAAAAAATGTTATTATAGATATTGAAATAAATATAATTTGAAAGTTTTGATGTAATACATGAATTTTTTAGGTTAACATGTCATGTTAAGATTTATGAAATTAATTTTTTTCTTAGAAATAATCCATTTAGGAATTTAACAAAAAAAAAATTAAATGGATTCAAAATTGACATAAAAGTGTTTTTGAAACAAATATTATATTATTAATTAATATTCTATTTTAAAAAATAGAAGGTTCATCTAGAGGTCTTAAATAATATTATATATGTCATTAATTGACCACTTTAGGTTATCTTTGAAGTATATAGTATGTTTATTAACCATATAGTATAAAAATACCAAGAGACATGGTAAATGTCAAACTAAATAACTAAGAGTTAAATCTAAATGATAAGGTTAATATAATGCCCCAAAACAATATAAAACCTATTGGTTGAGTAGTTTTTGACCCATCCGTACCTTATCCTATAAATTAATCACTTTGAAGCCATTAGAAACTGAAAATCATTTTATTATAAAATAATATTTCAATCTTTTCCTAAGGTGCCCCTCACCCCTCTTATAAAAGGGAACTTCCCCTTCTCTCAAATTCACACCTTAAAATCCATTTGGCTTGGCCATAACCTGACCAAATATCCTATAAACTATACTCCATTCATCCTAGAGGCCTTAATTTAGTCATAAATCCAACCAAAGGAGACCTTTTGATCACATCAAAAAGAAGAACCCGAAGAGGAGGTAAATATTTCATCACCTATTTCAAGTTCCTTTCTTCTTCCAAATCATATTTATTTGTTGTTTCTATTCTAAAATATTAAATCTAGTATATTATATATAATTTGATTTTATTATAAAAATGGTACAACGATATACATTATTTTATCCATCCTATGAATAACATGTCACTATATGTGCGTATGTAAGGCTTACCGTCTCCACGTCGTGGTGTAGTTGTTATTCAATACATTATAATTTGTATGGGAATAATAATGATGTATAATTGACATAAATAATTAATATAACATGATTATTATTCTTTATAAATGATATACCATACAATTATATGTGATTTCAATATCAAAATAATGATATTATCGCCCGTGCGTATGTACGGATTACCGTCTCCACGAACGCGATATGATTCATTCCCCATCAGAATCATCCAAGAATAACATTCATTTTATGATTAAGAATAATGATTATGAAAATAATATAATTCGGTATATTAATCAAATACATCCTATCCAAAACAAACATGGCTTACATAACCAAACATATAGTGGAAAACAAATTAGTTTACACCCGAAACGATGATACTACTAAAATATCATTAACAAATAAATATTAAGATCATATATGATATCATATTTATGTATATTATTTTTGTATAATTTAATAACAATTATTTCACCATTATACGGGAGGTTAACCAACCATTTACAAAGGAAAAGTACAAGGTAAGAGCTAATTTCACAATCTCTTTTTTATCCGAGATTATTTTTACGTAAGTATCTAATGTGACGTCTTTATCATCCACATCCAAGTTTCATAAAAATGTATTCCAATTTTTTTAATATTTACTAGACTATGGTTTAATGTAATTTATACCCTTGTTTAAAATTTTATAAAATGGTTTAGAAGCAATATTTTCATCGTTTTCCAAACTAGGTACTTTTTGACCTTTTCATGAAATTTAAGGTACGAATGTTTTTTTAACTTATACGGCGAGTGCATCTATTTTCCACCATTATAAAATCGTTGAAGCTTCCCTTATAATGTTATAATAATATTTTCAAATTAAATATTTTCTTAAATGATTTCAAAATAGAAAGAAATATTTCTCTAAAAAAAGGGTTTTGATTTCATCTCTGTCAACATCCTTTGATGGATTTTAAACATATTTGAAGTTGATTTATTATGATACAAAACTTCCATATTGTATTGAAGGTTTTGTTATATGTTTGACTGTGGATTTTTTATTTTAACACCATTCATGGTTTATGGATAAAATATTGACATTTTGTATGCTATTTTTAATATGAATGTTTATATTACGTTTAATCCTTTTCATATGGGCAATGCATTGGACTTATTAAGTGACGGGTGGAGCCCTCTATAGATCCATGATGCATCAGTAGATCTAATGAGACAAAGTAGTGTCTTGGAACAAGGCCTTGAAAACATATTATTTTTTGTCTTGAAATAAGGCCTTGACAATGTGGTTATGAAGTATGACATTATGCATTCCATCATTTTGAAAATTGCTATTCATATTGCATGTGATTATTCGACTAATAGAATATCCATGTGAATAAGTAAATGGAATTATTTTATTTTATCTTTTCCATATTATTCTTAAGTTAAAATTTAAAAGGCTTTTGTTTCATTCTTATACATTTCATTAAATGTTTATGCTTATTTATGAAAGATTCTGCTATATTCTTATCCTTATTGAGCATCTGAGCTCACCCCTTTCTATGATTTATTTTTCCCAGGATGCGAAGAATTATTTTCTAACTGACCTATAGGGATAGTCTAAGGGGATATGAGTGTGGTATATGGCAATAATGTTTTTTTATTTTTTCATTTTATAATGTAATGATTGTATCTAGTATTTCCATGGCTAATAAACTGATCGGTCTTTCGGGACATGATTTCCTTATATCTTGCAAATGTTATGTAATAATGCAACAACTCTGGGTAACTAGGGTAGGGGCCTTACATTTGGTACCAGAGGAAGTTTAATACAATCCTTGGATACTAGATTTAGATAAACTCTGATTAGATCATATAACCCTAGGATAGACTTTGAGGATTAGTATATAAGAACATCTTAGAATTTTGGTATAGTAGATATTTTTTGAGTTTTCCAAGAAATGCATCTATATCTAGGTACGTGTAGGTAGAGGCGACTCTGGTACATATGTACCTAGGGGTAAAACCCTAAAACACCACTTTGAGATAGACATGAATGGGAACTTGTGAATAATAATGGGCCTTGCTGCACTCTTGGTTACGACACTCCTGGGGGATACACTTAGTATAATTCTCATTTTCTTTACAAACCATTATGAAGGGTTTATGAGTATATAATTTCTCATAGAAATCATTTATTATGATTATGGACTATATCCCTAAACTATTCAATTTATGTTAAGTGTTTTACATGTTTTGAATTATGTATTCCAATTCATAAACTAATCTAGTTTATGACATTGTTTAGAAATGGCACATAGTGGAAGGAATGGAAACTAAATCAATGCATGCACTCCATGTATGGATTTTCCTCCTACTCAAGATAATTATAGTGGAGCTGGTAATGCAACTAGTGCTGATTAGCTAATCACTATACCGGGACAACTTACTCAGTTTATGAATAATTACCTTACCCATATGGAGCACCCTGATCCGCAGCGTGGAGGATCAAAGTTATATCGTTTCATGAGGAAACAACCACTAACATTAAATTGGGGTACAAATCCACTAGTAGCTGAGCAATGGATTAATTTTTCCATGAAAATATTCCATGACTTGGGGAGTAGCGAAAGGGAAAATGTTTTCATGGTAGTTTACTGCCTCACTAGATATACTGATCAATGGTGGTCATTGATTCAAAACACAAAGGAAGATGATGAAGTATCAAATATTGAATGGAGGGAGTTTAAAGAAAATTTATTAGAAAAATATTTTCCTCATAACCATCGAGCAGGTATGGAAGGACAATTTCTAAGTCTAAGGAAAACAGAGGATGAGAGTGTTGAAAAGTATGAAGCTAACTTTACAAGTTTAGAAAGGCATGCAGCAGATTATATACGTAACCCAAGAAGTAAGATTGATCATTTCATTTATGGGTTAAAACCATTTCTTCATCGAGCATTTTCCTCACAATCCTTCTTATTTTGCTAAGATATTGTCTCATGTGCTATCAGGATAGAAACAAATTCTCTATGTCTTATGACATTAAAGTAAAGCAAGAGAAGAAGAGATCTCCTGAATACTCTGGATATGGAAATAAGGGGAAGAAGGGAAAAGTGGAATATCCATCCTGCAGTAAATGTGGGAAGAAACAACCTGGTACTTTCCTAAAGGGAACAAGAGTCTGTTTCATGTGTGGTGAAAAATGCCACCAGGCTCGTGATTGCAAGGGGAAGAAAGAGGCTGTCAATGTTGAATCCTACAATTGTAGAGAAAGGGGGCCTTATGTGAATGAATTTCCTAAGCGTTATGGGAAATTACCTTAGAAAAGGCCAAGGGATCAAGACCATGCTTATGATATCACTACTGCTGAGGTTGAAGCTCCGGAATATGTGGTGGCAGGTAATTTAATGGTTTCCTAAAGTTTAGCAAATACTTTAATTGATTCTGGATCATTGCATTGTTTTATATCTTCCCAGTTTACTAAGAAAATTAGATATTTCCCATTTGATTTAATAAGGTTATTTTCAGTCAAAAATCCTAACAGAAGTATCATTGCAACAAAGTTTTGTGAATCAGTCCCCATTAGGTTATATAAATGTTTTTTATTTGATGATATCATCGTCAAACCCATAATTGACTTTCATATAATCCTCCGTATGTATTGGTTTTTGGACCATGATGTGAAAATTTATTTAAATAAGAAGGAGGTTACAATTCTCAATGATGATTAGGAGTACCTTATCTTTAGAGCAGAAACATCACCACCTAATGCTTATCTAGATACACCCCTAGTAGGTCAACTAAATTCAATTATTGGGGAGGAAGATAATGAAATAATTGTGGGTGATGAAAGGAATGTTCAAATAGAGTACATACCTATTGTGCAAGAATATGTTGATGTGTTTCCAGAAGATTTACTTGGACATCCTCCAGAACGAAAAATTGATTTTTCCATTGATTTAATTCCAGGTTCAAGGCCCATATCGAAGACCCCTTATAGAATGGCCACATTGTAATTAGTGTAACTAAAGAAAAAACTAGAGGAATTGAGTAATAAGGGATTTATTCGTCCTAGTGTTTCTCCATGGGGATCCCATGTCCTTTTTGTTAAGAAGAAAGATATTTCTATGAGGTTGTACATTGACTACAGGGAGATCAATTATATAACAATAATGTATAAGTATCCCCTTCCTCGCATTGATGATTTATTTGACTAACTTCATGGAGCTCAATACTTTTCGAAGATTTAACTTCGATCTAGATATCATCAGTTGTGTGTGATTAAGGATGAAATTCAGAAAAAAACATTTCAATCCAGGTACGGGCATTATAATTTTATAGTAATTCCTCTTGGATTGACTAATTCACCATCTGTCTTCATGGATCTAATGAATAGAGTTTTCAAGGAATATCTTGATGAATTTTTAGTGGTATTTATTGATGATATCTTTGTATACTCTAAAATCTACAAAGATCATGAAAATCATGTGCACATTATCTTGAAGACTCTTACAAGACATGAATTATATGGGAAGTTTAGCAAGTGTGAATTCTGGATTCAGAAGATTTGTTTTCTTGTCCATAATTTATCTAAGGATGGAATCTCTATTGATCCTTCTAAGACCAAGGAAATCCAAGAATGGCTAGCACCGACAAGTATAACTGAGGTATGTAGTTTTATTGGTTTAGCAGTTTATTATCGACGTTTCATCCAGAATTATTCCCGGTTGGCTAACCCATTAACAAATCTCACACGAAAAGGAGTTAAATTTGTTTGGACAAAAGAGTGTAAAGAATAATTTTATGAACTTAAGAGAATATTATAAAATGGTCCTATATTTACTCTGCCATTGGGAAATGATGGGTTTGTTATTTATAGTGATGCATCAAAGAAAGGACTTGGTTGTGTCCTTATGCAGATTGATAGGGTTATTTCCTATGCATCATGATGACTAAAAATTCATGAGAAAAACTATCCTTATCATGATCTTGAGTTAGCCGCTTTAATCGTTAATTTGACGATTTGGAGACACTATCTCTATGGTGAAAAATGTGAGATGTATACTAATCACAAGAGTTTGAAGTATATTTTCTAAAAAAAATAACACAACATGAGGAAAAGGAGATGGATTGAACTACACTGGGATTATGATTGAACTATACACTACCACACGGGGAAGGAAAATAAGGTGGAATATGCTTTGAGTAGAAAGGATCATAGAGTTTTGACCAAGATGAGAGTTGAAAAGGATCCTATATACATGGATCTAGTAAATATGGATATGGGAATCACCATGAAATGTGAAACATCAATAATATTTCAAATGGTTGTCAAACCATCTTTACTAGAAAGGATAAAGAGTTCTTAGACTGATGATGAAGAGTTTCAAAAGAAGATTAAAGCTGTGAATAATGGGAGATTGAGTGACTCTGTGTATGAAGATGGAATTTTGAAATTTGGGAAGAGACTTTGTGTTCCCGATATACCTGATCTAAATAGGGAATTGTTGGATGATGCTCATAGTTCCAATTTCTCTATACTCCCTAGTATCACTATGACTTATAGATATTTGAATTAACATTTTTGGTCAGACAACATGAAGAAGGAGATTTCTGATTTTGTGTCATGATGTATGGTTTGTCAACAGGTGAAAGCTGGAGGGCCACATCCTGGAGTAGTCATGCAACCTATTTCCAAACCTGAGTGGAAATGCGATAATATTACGATGGACATTGTCATGGGTCTACCAAAGACTCCTAGAAGGAACGATGCAATATCGGTCATTATTGATCGTCTTACCAAGTCAGCACAATTTCATGCTATAAGAAAAGATTTACCACTTGAACATTTTGAAATACTGTATATTAATGAAGTTGTAAGACTTCAAGGAGTACCTATATCGATTGTTTCAGATCGTGATCCCTGTTTTACATCATGATTCTTGAACTGTCTTTAGAAAGCCCTAGATACTGAACTTCGTTTGAGAACTGCCTTTCACCCCCAAATTGATGGACAATCAGAACAAACTATTAAAACCTTAGAAGGCATGTTGAGATCTTTCTCACTTGACTTTAAAGGTATGTGGGATCATTATTTACCTCTAGTAGAATTTTCCTATTATAATAACTTCCATTCAAGTATTCTGATTACACCATATGAAGAATTATACTGAAAGAGATGTTGCACACCAACTTGTTGGGATTATGTTGGTGGATGAAAACATGTAGGCCCGGAAATACTTGAGGAAACTATGGAAAAGGAGAAGTTAATCCAAACCCACATCAAAGCAGCTCAAAGTAGGTAGAAGAGCTCTGTCAACAACCGAAGGAAGGATTTGGAAGTTCATGTAGGAGATCATGTTTTCTTGATGGTATCTCCATGGAAGGGAATTATATGATTCAGTAAGAAGGGTAAATTAAGTCCCAGGTACATCACACCTTTTGAAATCATAGAAATAATTTGGACTGTAGCTTACAGATTGGTAATGCCGCCATGTACCTCCAAAGTTCATGATGTATTCCACATATCAGTTTTGAGAAAATACATGCCTGACCCAATGCATGAACATACCTATGAGGAATTAGACCTAGAACATGATCTGTATTTTTGTGAAGATCCTGTCAAGGTTCTTGATACAAGAGAACAAGTGTTGATAAACTGGATGACTCGTCTGGTAAAAGTTCTATGGAGAAACCATATGACGAAAGATGCAACGTGGGAACCCAAGAAACTTATGATGAAGAATTACACAAAAAATTTTATGCAGTAATATTCTAGAAATTTATAGGATGAAATTATTTGAAGGAGGGGAGAATATAACACCCCAACATTCCACTATACGTTTCCCTTTGAATGATGCAATTGGTTGCATTGTACACAACTTCGAGATTCTAACACATCTTGACCAATCAAACTAGCCATTATGAATAGTAATACCCACTTTTTGAAATTTTATCAATTTTATCTTTCAAAATGGACTTCATTTTTTTTGGGAATATTGAAATTAGATTAGGGTTAATTTTTGGTATTTTTCTGAAAACATTCAGTTTTTTGATGAATAGTGAAAAATACTAAATTTTAATTAAAAACAAATTTTTTAATCAAACTAATTTATAGTTCTAAATTATACGATTGAGTGGTTTTTAATTATAATTAGCTTTTATTTTTACCATTTAATCCAATGTTGGTTATTGGATGTAATTTCACATTTAAACTGGACATAAGCAAGTGTCAATCTTTTTATAGTTTTTATTTCTAAAATACACGTTTTTTTGTTTTGACAACGTAAATTAATTTTAAATTAATTTCGACCACTTATGTGTTTTGAATTTAAAAAAATGGACTCCATATTTATAATCAGGAGGTCTAAATTGTGTAAATATGTAACTTTTATTTTTAGACAATTTGAATAATTACTTCGGTAAATATTTTATTTACCATGGTTAAAGGGTAAATCTGGTAAATATGGGTAAAAAATAATATTATAATAATAATAAATTACCCTAACACATGTTATAACCTGATTTTCTGATAAATGTTCGACCATGGGAATCCTTGGGTCGATTTTGGGACCCCATGGAGCCACTTGTAAGTGATAATTACACTTTATATTAATTAAGTTAATGTAAATACTAAAATGACAGAAGCATATATCTTTTAGTAAATCTTTTTTACATAGGGTTATATATGTTATCTCTTAAAATGTAAAAATTAATTAGAAAGATAAAAATATTTCCAATATAATTGAATTTTATTTATAATTTTTAGACATTGAATAATTAAATTTATTAATGAAACAATTAGGATGTAGTATTTTACTTATTAATGAATGAATCAAATAAATGGTATTATAGATGTTAAAATAAATAAAATTTGAAGATTTTGATGCCATCCAAGAATTTTATAGGTTAATTTGACATTCTGGGATTGATGAAATGAATTTTTTTCTACGAAATAATTTTTTTTCGAATTTAACAAAAAAATAGCAAATAGGGTCAAAATTGACATAAAAGAGTTTTTAAAACAAAAAATATATTATTAATTAATATTATATTCCTAAAAATATTAGATTCGAACAAAGTTCTTAAATAATATTATATATGTCATTAATTAAACACTTTGGGTTCTCTTGGAAGTTGATAGTATGTTTATTAACCATATAATATAAAAATACAAAGAGACATGGTAAATGTCAAACTAATTAACTAAGAGTAAAATCTAAATGATAAGGTTAATATAGTGCCCAAAACCTATATAAAACCTATTGGTTGAGTAGTTTTCAACCCATACCCACATTATCCTAGAAATTAATCTCTTTTTATCCATTATAAACCGAAAATTATTTTATTATAAAATAATATTTCAATCTTTTCCAAAGGTGCCCCTCACTCCTCTTATAAAAGGGAACATCCCCTTCTCTCAAATTCACACCTTCAAATCCATTTGGATCATCAAAAACCTGCCCAAATATCCTCTCAACTGACCTCCATTAATCCTAGAGGCCATCCAAAAGTCATAAAACCATCCTAAGGATCTGTTCTGATCAAATCAAAAGGAAGAACTCGAAGAAGAGGTAAATATTTCCTCACCTCTTTCATGTTTTTTTCTTTTTCCACTTCCTCTTTATTTGTTGTTTCCTTTATAAAATAATTAATCCAGTACCTTCTATATAATATGATATTATTATAAAAATGTTACAACCATATTCATTATGTTATCCATCCTATGAATAACATGTCACCATACGTGCGTACGTACTGCTTACCGTCTCAACGTCCTTGTGTAGTTGTTATTTAATACATTGTAATTTGTATGGGTATAATAATGATGTATAATTGATTTAATAATGAATATAACATGATTATTATTCTTTATATATGATATACCATCCAATTATATATGATTTCAATATTAAAATAATGATATTATCGCTCGCGCGTACGTACGGATTACCGTATCCACAAACTCGATGGGATTCATTCCCCATCAGAATCATTCAAGAATAATTTTCATTTTTTGTTTAAAAATAATGATTATGAACATAATATAATTCTATATATGAATCAAATAAATCCTATCCATAAAAAAATTCTTACATAACCAAGCATATAAAGGAAAAAGAATCAGTTAACACCCGATACGATGATACTACTAAAATATCATTAATAAATCAATATAAAGATCATATATGATATAATATAAATGTATATGATTATTTTATAATTTAATGACAATTATTTAAAAATTATTCAAGATTTTTACCATCCCTCAACCAAAGAAAAGTATAAGGTAAGGGTTAATTTCACAATCTCTTTATTATCCGAGGTTTTTTTACGTAATTATCTTCTAGGACCTCTTTATCATCCACATCCATATTTCTTAAAAATGTATTCTAATTTTTTTAATATTTAATAGAATATGATTTAAAGTCATTTATACCCTTGTTTTACATATTATAATTTTTTTTGAAAGGAATATTTTCGTCATTTTCAAAACAATGTACTTTTTGACCTTTTCGAAAAATTTAAGGTAAGAATGTTTTTTAACTTATACGGAGGGTCCAATTATTTTCCTCCATTATAAAATCGTCGAAGCTTACCTTAAAAGATTATAAGGATATTTTCAAAATAAATGTTTTCTTAAATTAGTTAAAAATAGAAAGATATATTTCTCTAAAAAAGGTTTTGATTTCATCTATGTCAACATCCTTTGATGGATTTTAAGCATATTTGAAGTTGATTTATTATGATACAAAACATCCATATTTTATTGAAGGTTTTGTGATATTTTTGACTATAGATGTGTTATTTTTAAACCATTCATGTTTTATGGATAAATTATTTATATTTTGTATGCTAGTTTTAATACCCCTTTCCAAGAAATTATGTAGGGAGAATGCCTCTGATATGCTCAAGTTAGTTTTCAACAAGTATGTGGTTTACTTTAGTGTTGTACCCAGTTGACCTTGGGGTTTCTCACTTTTCCATAAAAGTGTTTTGTTAATAAAAAATTTAACTTTCATGTCATGTAGTATGCTAGTTTTAATATGAATGTTTATGTTATGTTTAAACCTTTTCATATGAGGAATGCATTGGACATAGTAAGTGATGGGTGGATCCCACTATAGCTCCTCGATACATAGGTAGGACTAATGAGAAAAACTAGTGTCTTAGAACAAGGCCTAGAAAAAATATTATTTGTAGTCTTGGCACAAGGCCTTGACTACGTGGTTATGAGGTCTGGCATTATGCATTCCATTATTTTGAAAGTGTCTATTGATATTTCATGTGATTATTCGACTAGTAGAATATCCATGCGAATATGTAAATGGAATTTTTTGATTTTATATTTTCCATATTATGATGAAGCTCATGTTTAAAATGCTTTTTTTAGTCTTATAAATTTCCTTAAATGTTTATTCTTATTTATGATAGTTTCGACTATATTTTTTTTTCCTTACAGAGTATATGAGCTCACCCATTTCTATGTTTTATTTTTCCCAGGATGTGAAGAAGTATTTTATGACTAACCTGTAGGGATAGTCTGAGGGGATATGAGTCTGGTATATAGAAAACATGTTGTTTTAGTTTTTTATTTTATAATGTAATGAATGTATCTAGTATTTCCAAGGCTACTAAACTGATCAGTCTTTCAGGACATGATTTACTTATATAATTCCAATGTTATGTAATAATGAACCAAATTTGGGTAACTGGGGTTGGGGCGCTACAGTTTGTATCAGAAGAAGTTTAGTAAAAATCTTGAAAACTAGATTTAGATACTCTTATTAGAGCACATAACCCTAAGATAGACTTTGAGGATTAGTACAGAAGAACTTCCTAGAATTTTGGTATTATAGATATTTTTTTTATTTTTCCAAGAAATGAATCCCTGTCTGTATATGAGTAGGTAGAGGCGACTCTAGCACATATGTACCTAGGGGTAAAACCCAAAAACACCGCTTTGAGATAGACTTGAACAAGAACTGGTGCACGACAATAGGCCTTGCTGCACTCATGGTTACGACACTCCCGGGGGATATGCTTAGGATAATTATCATTTTTTACAAGCCATTATAAAGGTTTTATGAGTATATACTTCCCCAAAGAAATCATTTTTTATGATTACAGATTATATCCATAAACTATTCAATTTACGTTTAGTGTTTTACATGTTTGGGATTATGTATTCTGATTCATAAACTAATATAGTTTATTCCATTATTTAGAAATGGTTCCTAGTGGGAGGAATGGAAACCATATCAATGCACAAACGCAATGTATGGATTTCCCTCCCACCCAAGATAATTATAGTGGAGATGGTGATGCAACTAGTGCTGATCATCTAATCACCATACTGGGAAAACACACTCAGGTTATGAATAACATCCTTACCCGTAAGGGCACCCTGATCCGCAGTGTGGAGGATCAATGTTAGATCACTTCATGAGGAAACAACCACCAACATTCAATGGGGGTACAAATCCACTAGTAGTTTAGAAATGGATTAATTCCTTAGAGAAAATATTCCATGCCATGGGGAGTAGTGAAAGGGAAATAGTTTTCATGGAAGTTTACTGCCTCATTGGAGATGCTGATAAATGGTGGTCATTGAATCAAAACAGAAGAGAAGAATATGAAGTATCAAATATGAAATGAAGGGAGTTTAAAAAAATTTTCTTAGAAAAATACATTCCTCATGACCATCGAGTAGATATGGAATGATAATTTCGGAGTCTAAGGCTTAAGGAGGATGAGATTGTCACAAAGTATGAAGCTAACTTTACAAGGTTAAAGAGACATGCTACAGATTATATATATAACACAATAAGTAATATTGATCATTTATTTGATTGGTTAAAACCATTTCTCTGTCAAGAATAAGTCTCAGAATCCTTCTTTCCATACGAAGATATTGTCTCATGTGCTATCAAGAAAGAGAAATAACTCTCTAAGTCTTATGACTTTAATGAAAATCAAGAGAATAAGATATCTACTGAACACTCTGGAAATGGAAATAAGGGGAGGAAGGGAAAAGTGGAATATCCATCCTATAGTAAATGTAGGAAGAAACACCCTGGTACTAGCCTGAAGGGAATGAGATTTTGTTACAAGTGTGGTGAAACATGCCACCAAGATCGTGATTGCAAGGGGAATAAAGAGGCTGTCGATGTTGAATTCTACAATTGTAGAATAAGGAGGAATTATGCAAATGAATTTCCTAAGCATCAGTGGAACTTACCTCAAAAAGGCCAAGGGATCAAGTACAAGCTTATTCTATCACTACTGCTAAGGTTGAAGCTCCGAAAGACGTGGTGGAAGGTAATTTAATGGGTTATCAAGTTTAGAAAATGATTTATTTGATTCTAGGCCATATTATTGTTTCATATCTTCCCATTTTTCTAAGAAAATTAGTTATTTCAAATTTTATTTAACAAAGGATTTTTCTGTCAAAACATCTAAGGGAAGTATCATTGTAATAATGTTTTGTGAATTAGTCCCCATTAGGGAATATAATTTTTTTTATCTGCTGATCTCATCGTCATAACCATGATTGAATTTGATATAATCCATGGAATGGATTGGCTTTTAGACCATGATGCGAAAATTTATTTTAAGAAGAAGCTGGATACAATTCTCGATTATGATAAGGAGTACCTTATATTTAGAGCAGAAATATCACCACCTAATTCTTATATGGATCCTCCCTAGTGACTTAACTAAATTCAATTATTAGGGAGAAAGATAATGAAATAAATATATTTGAGGACAGGAATGTTCAAATAGAGGACATACCTATTGTGCAAGAATAAGTTGATGTGTTTCCAGAAGATTTACCTGGACATCCTCCAGAATGAGAAATTTAGTTTTCCATTGATTTAATTCCTGGTTCAAGACCCAAATTGAAGACCCCTTATAGAATGTCCACTGCGGAATTAGTGGAACTAAAGAAACAACTAGAAGAATTTAGTAATAAGGTATTTATTTATCCTGATGTTTCTCCATGGGTATCCCCTGTCCTTTTTGTTAATAAGAATGATAGATCTATGAGGTTGTGCATTGACTATGAGGAGATCAATGCTATAATAATAAAGAACAAGTATCCCCTACCTATCATTGATGATTTATTTGACCAAATTCATGGAGCTTAATACTTTTTGAAGATTGATCTTCGATCTGGATATCATCAGTTGTGTGTGAAGAAGGAAGACATTCCAAAAATAGCATTACAAACTAGGTATGTGCATTACGAGTTTACAGTAATGCCTTTTGGATTGAATATTGCACCCTCTGTCTTCATGGATCTAATGAATACAGTTTTCAAGGAATATCTTGATGAATTTTTAGTGGTATTTATTGATGATATATTTGTATACTCCAAAAGCTACAAAGATCATAAAACTCACTTGCACATTATCCTGAAGACTCTTATAAGGCATGAATTATATGAGATTTTTAGAAAGTGTGAATTCTGGCTTCAAGATATTTCTTTTCTTGGACATATTTCCTCTATGGATGGAATCTCTATTGATCCTTATAGGAACAACGCAATCCAAGAATGGCCAGCACCGACGAGTATAACTGAGGTACGTGGTTTTATTGGTTTAGCAGGTTATTATCGACGTTTCGTACAGAATTTTTCCCAGTTGGCTAACCCATTAACAAAGCTCTCATGAAAAGGGGTTAAATTTTTTTGGACAAAAGAGTGTGAATAATGTTTGGAAGAACTGAAGAGAAGATTAGTCAATACCCCTATATTGACTCTGCCATCGGGGAATAATGAGTTTGTTATTTATAGTGATGTAGCAAAGAATTGACTTGGTTGTGTCCATATTCATAATGATAGGATTATTGCCTATGCATCACAGCAGCTAAAAATTCATGAGAAAAACAATCCTACTCATGATCGTGAGTTAGCATCTATAATCATTGATTTTAAGATTTGGAGACAGCATCTCTATGGGAAAAATATTGGATTTATACTAATCACAAGATTTTGAAGTATATTTTCTCACAAAAATAACTCAACATCAGGAAAAGGAGATGTCTTGAACAACTCAAGGATTATGATTTCTGTAACAACCCAAAGTTTCATTAATGGAAAAACCTCTTGATATAATTAAATGTCTCTTTATTTTTTTATAAGGTGTCAACTTCATTGGTTTTATGTTAAGAATTTTTACCATTGCTAATATAGTCGTTGAACAGTGATCACTTGATTAGTATAAATATAGGACTTTAACAAATCCAATTTACTTAGACAAAAGAAGCGATGACCTCATCCAGTAGAATTTCTCCATACAAATCCCATTTTTCGGAGCTCGGAAAAGTGGTGGCATCCTTGGGCTTCGCTCTTGACCAAGCCCAAGCTGAGATTCATCATGTCAAGATTGAACGTGACCGTCTACGGGAAAAGTGGAAGTTGATTGAAATTACCACTCGAGCGATGTTATCTGAGCCACCCCAAGAGTCTGTCACCATCACACACCTTACCCTTAGGTCTTATGCTGCTGTTTTAAGGGGTTATGTAACAAATAATTAGTACTATGTTCTTGTACATTATTTTTTTTATATAATAATGAATATAATTTCTTGTCATTTTTGATACATTGCAAATAGTTTTTGAAGTACTAATGGTTTTTTTAACTATTATTAAATTAAGAAATCTATTTTATTAAATTAAGGGATTTTTGAATTAAATAATATTTTAATAAAATAATAATAATATTATTAAATTAATTTTTATTAAATATAAATGATCTTATAATTTTATGAATGCAATTAATATTTTTATTAAGGTTTGCAAGCCATTTCTGTCAAAACCCGTGAATTTTCGATAAATGTCTGTTTTTATTTTAAAAGTAAAAATTCACATATTTAAAAAATTATTTAGATAAAATAAATGTTATTTTTGGAATTAGGACGTCGAAATTATCCAACGGTGAATTTTTCTTAATTTTCTGAGATAGTAAATTTTTGGGGTAAAAATTAAATACCGTTTAAATATATAATGTGTTTTATGACATCATAATGCCCCGATAGTGATGTAATAAAATACTATAATCCTTATGTTAGGCCAATATATGTTTTACCATTAAAATAATGTGATTTTCGGTTTTTTTGACTTACTTTTCAAAGCATTAATGGACCCCTCAAGACTTATTCAACACCTTGCATTTTTAAATTAATTTCCATCAGAGTGTGACTCACCTTCACATAAGAAACCCTAATATTTTAAGAAGTTCGGAATTTGGCCTTATAAAATAATGTTTCCCTATTCCCTTTTCCAAAAACCATGGGCAAAAAACCATGGTATGGTTTGTGTTTTGGATTAATTTAATATAAGGGGTCCCAAACCTAAATAATAAACAATTCCCTCACCTTTCCTATATAATCCCACCACAGCTCCCACTTCCTACTCACTCAAATCCCTTTAAGTTCGTCCAAACTCTGCCCTACTCTCTCAAGAATCCTCCCAAGGTGCCCCAAGCTCCCAAGAAGCCTCTCACAAGCCTCTCTCTAGCCTTTGGAAGCACACTTCCAAGTAAGGGTTTTTTCTTCCTTTCTCATTTTTGTCAATTTTCATTAAGTTGTATTTCCCTTTTAAATTCAATTATGAATGTTTGGGTATGGTTTAACACCTCTGCCATACTTCCCTCTTATTTTTTGAATGATGGGATACCCATTTCTCTTTCATTAAATGCCTCCCATGTACACCCGTTACTATGCTGAAATTCCGAAAAGAACTTCTCTCTCTTCTTTTACATTCAAGAAATAATTTTGAATCGTGAATCTAAATTTCATTACAATTGTTGGGACATGTATATATATGACCTCCTTACTGTCCATTAAATGTAAATATGACGAGGAACCCCTTTCTCTTTCATCAACCTTTTTTAGGAATTCTTATGTCACACCGTTACACTGTCGAAATCACACCGATTTTCTAAGCCAATGCCATTGTGTAGTGGATACCATGCCCATTTCTCCATCAAGGGTATCCACCTTTATGCACATTTACTTATTTATTACAAAGTATCATTTATGAATTCCACATTCCTTTATCGTGGAATAAATGATTATGTTTTATGGATCCATTTTTTATGATCCATGTGGCACACTTATGCATGAAATGAAATGTTTAAGAAGGGTGCGCCCTTATAGAGCTCCAATGCATTGGGTAAAGTATAGTATCATGATACATCATGTGCAATGAGTGTTGACTCATGATAATTCAAGTGCAACGATGGTTTACTCGTTATTTATGTGCAATGGGGATTTACTCATGCTCAATGTGAAATGAGCTTTGACTCATGCTATTTCCATGTTAAGTGTTATTGCCACATTTCCATGTTATGATTATCATGCTTTATCATGCCTTTATGTTCATGTTTTTTATTATGCCCTATTCATATTCCTATTGTCTAACATGTATTTTACTCCTCATTTTGTTCCATGTGTACTCCCTTACTGGGCTTTATAGCTCACCCTTTTCTTATGCATATCCTAAGGTTATCCCATGCATTGCTAAGTACGAAGGAATGCAGTGGTCATGAAAATGATGGTTTCAATAAAGTTGTTGTATTTCAGGTTTTAAGATTTTATGCAATGATCCTAATCCCCAAAGACACTAATCCTCTCGATCTTTTTTGTTGTATCAAGTTATGTTTTATTTAATAAATCATGTTTAAGTTTGTAATAAAAGAAGGGTTGTCATAGTTGGTATCAGAGGATAGGTTTAGTTATTTTTGGGATTAGGAAACCCTAGTAAAGCCTTAGATACAAGACTAAGTATAATAAAAACATCCCTAAAGTTTTGGTAAGTACTGAGTAAGTGGTTTATCAAACAAATACATCCCTATATGGATACAAGCAGGTAGAGGCGGCTCTGGCACAAATGTATCCTAGGGGTAAAACCCGAAAAAACTGCTTTGAGCTAGACTCAAACGGGAACTGGTGCACGACAACGGGGCTTGCTGCACTCTTGGTTACGACACTCCCGGTGATATGTTTTGATAAATTCAAAATCATAGTATGAACCGTTATTAAGGGAATTAAAAAAATTCCCCTACGAATATATGTTAGAAAGTAGATCATGAAAAGCCTAGATTGAAGCCTATAGACTCGTGAGTATGGAAATAAAAGTTTATTTATAAGTCATCAACTTTTTTCTTTGGATTACCCTTTATGTGTTACCCCTAAATTTCCTTTTATTCCATCCAATGGCCGGTAATATGAGGACTGGGGCTAACAACCATTGTGAAGATCCGTGTGACGACTGTACTAATGAGATGCCAAATCCAATGGGAGCGGGAATCGCGAACTTTGTCACGCATTTCTCTCAGCTAACTCAAGTTTTGAATAGAAAAATGGGTCAAGAGGAATGTTAAACCCCCCCTAAGAAAGAAAAAGTCGCCATCGAGAGCTTCATGAGACAATGGCCTCCTACTTTTAGTGGATCATCCGATCCCACGATCGCTGAACAATGGATCAACTCCATTGAAATGATCTTCTCCAACCTTCAATGTTCTAAACAAGAGAAGGTTTTCCTGGCTTCTTATCGTATGGAGGGTGAAGCTGATCAATGGTGGACGTTGATCAAAAATACGAAGCCTAAGGAGGAGATCGAGGAATTGGAATGGAAGGATTTCTGGAAGATGTTTTTCGATAAATATTTTCCGCGCACCCTCCGGCTTAAGATGGAAAGAGACTTCCTTTGGCTCAAGAAAAAAGATAAAGAATCTGTTGGAGCGTACGAGGAAAACTTCACAAGGCTTCCATGATATGCTTCTGGCTTTTTTGTTACCCTCGAATGCATAGTTGACCATTTCTTTGGTGGACTAAATCCTAGCTTGCGGAATGCATTAGCGATCCGTGACTTTGACAGCTATGAGGAAATTGTCCGATGTTCCCTCAAGGTCGAAATGGAGATTGGGGAATCACATGGGTATCATGGGGAAAAGAAGTATAAGGTGGACTTCAATGCGGGTGGTCCGATGAATAAATCCAATGGTGATAAGAAGATCCAACACCCTACTTTCCAAAAGTGCGGGAAGAATCACCCTGGAAATTGCCTTAAGGGGACGAGAAAATGCTTCAGGTGTGGAAGAGAAGGGATCCTAGCTGTTAACTTTCGGCAAGAAAGACCCACGGCTGCGACAGAGGAGAGGAACGCTCCGTTCGAACCTCAATGTGTTGTTCAATGCTACAAATGCAAAGAACCGGGTCATTTTGCAAATCAGTGCCCTAATCCAAGGGTTTTTAGAGACAACCAATAACCTCCAAGGCAGCAAGGGAGAGCTTTTGCAATCACTTCTGCCGAAGTGAACCCTAAAAATGAAGTGGTGATAGGTACACTAGTTATTCATTCAATAATAGTGAACAAAATTTTTGATTCAGGTTCTACGCATTCTTTTATATCTCGAAATTTTAGTAGAACAATCCCAGCACCACCACAAATCATGGATGTAAAGATGCCGGTGAGTACGGAAAATGGGGAAATCATTGCATCCCATGAATATAAGTCCTCCCCTATTATAATCTGTGGATTGAATTTCCCATCGAACCTCATCATACTCCCTCTGGTGGGATTTGATGCAATTATTTGCATCGATTGGATTTCCTTATATAGAGCCAACATAAATTGTCGGGAGAGGGAAATAACACTCCATATAAAGAATCGACCCCTGATTCTTTACAAGTGTCAGGATGAAGATGAATCTCCTTTAGCTCCATCATCTCAAGCATTGATATTGCTGCCTTATGAGCATGCGTATCTAGCTCAGATGATTGAGTCCATGGAAGAAACCATCCTTGAAGAAATGCCTATTGTGAAGGAATTCGCTGAAGTGTTTCCCGAGGAACTGCCTGGTCTTCCTCCAAGAAGAGATGTTGAGTTCTCAATTGGACTTATACCTGGGGCGCTACTAATATCAAAGACTCCATATATAATGGCTGTTGTTGAGCTTCAAGAGCCGAAGAAACAACTACAGGAGATTCTAGATAAAGGGTTTATAAGCCCAAGTGCTTCACCATGGGGTGCACCAGTCCTCTTCGTCAAGAAGATGGATGGGTCAATGCGGATTTGCATCGATTATCATGAACTTAACAAAATCATGATAAAGAACAAGTATCCTCTCCCAAGAATCAATGACTTGTTTGATCAGCTGCATGGAGCACAATACTTCTCCAAGGTGGATTTGCGGTCAGGATATTTTCAAGTAAGGGTGAAGAAGGAAGATGTCCCCAAGACTGCTTTTCGTACAAGGTTCGGGCACTATGAATTCATAGTAATGCCTTTTGGACTCACCAATGCTCCAGAAATATTCATGGACTTGATGAATATAGTCTTTAGAGATTACCTTGAAAAATTTGTGGTAGTCTTTATAGATGATATTCTAATATACTCCAAAACCAAGGAGGATCATGAGGAGCATTTAAAAACTATACTAGAGACTTTGCGCAAGGAGAAGCTCTATGAAAAGTACAAAAAGTGTGAGTTATGGTTGAAAGAGGTCTCATTATTAGGCCATATCATCATAAGCAATGGGATATCTGTGGACCCCTCCAAAATAGATGCAATTGAGGGATGGCCAAGGCCAACATCAGTAATGGATATCCATAGCTTCTTGGGGTTAGTTGGATATGATCGAAGATTTGTGAGAAATTTCTCACGATTGTCCAACCCTCTTACCAAGCTAACCCGGACGAGAATAAAATGTTCTTGGAGTGATGAATGCGAAGAAAGCTTCAAGGAGTTGAAAATGAGGCTTATCACTATGCCCGTGCTCACTTTACCCACAAGTGGGGAAGTTTTTGTGGTATTAAGTGATTCTTCAAAGAAGGGCTTAGGCTGTGTGCTGATACATAATGATAAAGTGATATCCTATGCCTCAAGGCAGTTGAAAATCCATGAGCTAAACTATCCAACACATGATCTGGAGTTGGCGGCTATGATCTTTGCCTTGAAAATCTGTCGGCATTATCTCTATAGAGAGAAATGTGAGATATATACTGACCATAAGATTCTTAAATATATATTCACACAGAAATATCTTAATATGTGCCACAGAAGATGGATAGATATCATCAAGGATTATGACTGTCCAATACATTACCACCCAGAAAAAGCGAACAAGGTGGCAGATGCCCTAAGTAGAAAGAATCCAGCAATTCTATCAATGTTGAGAATTGAGAAGGATCCAATATTCTTAGACTTGATGAAGATGGACGTAGGAATCATAAATAAGGGAACATAATAAATCCTTTCACAAATGATTTCTCAACCATCTCTTTTGGAAAGGTAAAAGGATGCTCAAAAAGATGATGTGGGAATTCAGGAAAAAGTGGAAACTATCATAAAAGGGAAATCCTTAGAGTTTAATATTAATGAAGAAGGAATTTTGCGGTTTGGGAAAAGACTATGTGTTCCATCAAGTCCGAAGCTGAAGAAGGAACTTTTGGATGATGCACATAGTTTAAATATCTCTATTCACCCATGGAGCACAAAGATGTATCGAGATCTCCGAGAAAACTTTTGTTGGGATAATATGAAGAAGGAGATCGCAGAATATACATCAAAGTGTCTGGTGTGTCAGAAAGTGAAGGAAGAGAGGCAGAAGTCTAAGGGGATGATGCAACCATTTCCCATACCAGAATGGAAAAGGGAGAACATCACCATGGACTTTGTCACCAGACTTCCAAGGAAATCCAAAGGCAACAATGCAATCTGGGTTGTTGTGGATCGCCTTACAAAGACTCCACACTTCATTTCTATTCGGTAGGATTTCTCTTTGGATCAACTGGAACAGATATATATCAAGAAAGTGGTAAGTTTTCATGGAGTACCACTATCTATTGTGTCTAAACGAGATCCAAGATTCACCCCTATGTTTTGGAAGAGCCTTCAACATGCTCTAAATACTGAACTGAACTTCAGTACGGCCTATCATCCTCAAACTGATGGCCAATCTGAGCGGACTATCCAAACAACTGAGGACATGTTGAGAGCATGCTCAATGGGCTTTAAAGGAGGATGTGATCAACATCTTCCTCCGGTTGAGTTCTCTTATAATAATAGTTTCCACTCAAGCATCCAAATGGCACCATATGAATCCCTGTATGGGAAAAGGTGCAGAACATCGGCATGTTGGGATGAGGTCGGTGAATGTAAGCTACTTGGACCGGAAATGGTCAAAGAAATGGTGGAGAAGGTGAAAACCATTCAGTAGCATTTCAAGGTAGCCTAGAGTCGATAAAAGAGTTATGCAGATAATCATCGATGAGACCTTGAGTTTAAAGTTGGAGATATGGTTTTTCTACGCATATCTCAGTGGAAGAAGGTCATGAGGTTTGGAAAGAAAGGGAAGTTATGTCCAAGGTATATCGGCCCCATCGAGATTCTTGATCGTGTCGGGGCTGTGTCCTATCGACTAGAACTTCCACCTTCCATGGCCAAAGTACATGATTTCTTTCATGTATCCCTCTTAAATAAGTACATATCGGACCCTTCACATGTACTCTCTTCCGAGGTGGTACAATTGGAAGATGATCTTTCTTATGAGGAGCAACCAGTGAAGATCTTAGATCGTAGAGAAAAAGTTCTATGAAATAAGACAGTTCCCATCATCAAGGTGTTGTGGAGAAACCAAATGTTTGAAGAAGCAACCTGGGAGTTGGAGGATATGATGAAGCTAAGTTACCCACATTTGTTTTAGTTTGGGAAAAGGAAAATTTCGAGGGCGAAATTTCTTATGGGGGGAATATTGTAATGACCCAAAGTTTCATTAATGGAAATCCCTCTTGATCTAATTAAATGTATCTTTATGTTTATATAAAGTGTCAACTTCATTGGGTTTATGTTAAATTTTTTGACCGTTGCTAATATAGTCATTCAACAGTGATCACATGATTAGTATAAATATAGGACTTTAACAAATCCAATTTACTTAGACAAAAGAAGCGATGGCCTCATCCAGTAGAATTTCTCCATACGAAGCCCATTTGTCAGAGCTCGGAAAAGTGGTGGCATCATTGGGATTCACTCTTGACCATGCCCAAGCTGAGCTTCATCATGTCATGCTCGAACGTGACCGTCTACGGGAAAAGTGGAAGTTGATTGAAATTACCACTTGAGCGATGTTATCTGAGCCACCCCAAGAGTCTGTCACCATAGCACACCTTTCCCTTAGGTCTTATGTGGCTGTTTTAAGGGGTTATGTGACAAATAATTAGTACTATGTTCATGTACATTATTTTCGTATATAATAATGAATATAATTTCTTTTCATTTTTGATACATTGTAAATAGTTTTTAAAGTACAAATGGTGTTTTTAGTTATTATTTAATTAAGAAATTTATTTTATTAAATTAAGTGATTTTTTAATTAAATAATATTTTAATAAAATAATAATAATATTATTAAATTAATTTTTATTATATATAAATGATCTTATAATTTTATGAATTCAATTAAAATTTTTATTAAGGTTCGAAAGCCACTTCTGTCAAAACCCGTGAATTTTTGATAAATGTCGGTTTTTATTTTAAAAGTAAAAATTAACATATTTAGAAAATTATTAGGATAAATTAAATGTTATTTTTGGAATTAGGAAGTCGAAATTATCCAACGGTGAATTTTTTATAATTTTCTGAGACAATCAAATTTTTGGGTAAAAATTAAATACCTTTTAAATATATAATGTGTTTTATGACATCATAATGATCCAATGGTGATTTAATAAAACACTATAATCCTTATTTTTGGAAAAAATATGTTTTACCATTAAAATAATGTGATTTTGGGTTTGTTTAACTTACTTTTCAAAGCATTAATGGACCCCTCAAGACTTATTCAACACCTTGCCTTTTTAAATTAATTTCCATGGGAGTGTGATTCACCTCCACATAAGCAACCCTAATATTTTAAGAAGTTCGGACTTTGACCTTATAAAATAATGTTTTCCTCTTCCCTTTTCCAAAAACCATTGGAAAAAAACCATGGTATGGTTTGTGGTTTGGATTAATTTAATATAAGGGGTCCCAAACCTAAATAATAATGAATTTCTCACCTTTCCTATATAAACCCACCCAAGCTCCCACTTCCTCCTCCCTCAAAGCCCATGAAGTTCGTCCAAACTCTTCCCTACTCTCTCTAGAATCCCCCCAAGGTGCCCCAATCTCCCAAGAGGCCTCTCACAATCCTCTCTCTTGCCTTTGGAAGCAGACTTCCAAGTAAGGGTTTTTTCTTCCTTTCTCATTTTTGTCAATTTTCTTTTACTTGTATTGCCCTTTTAATGTCAATTAAGAATGTTTGGGTATGGTTTCACACCTCCCCCATACCGCCATCATATTTTTTGAATGATGGGAGACCCCTTTATCAATCATTAAATTCCTCCCATGTACGCTCGTTACTATGCCGAAATTCCGAAAAGAACTTCTTTCTCTTCTTTTACATTCAAGCAATAATTTTGTATCATGAATCTAAATTCCATTACAATTGTTGGGACATGTATCTATATGAACTTCTTACTGTCCATTAAATTTAAATATGATGAGGAACCCCTTTCTCTCCCATCAACCTTTTTTATGAATTCTTATGTCACGCCGTTACGCAACCGAAATCGCACCGATTTTCTAAGCCAATGCCATTGTGTAGTGGATACCATTCCCATTTATCCATCAAGGGTATCCACCTTTATGCACCTTTACTTATTGATTAAAAAGGATCATGTATGAATTCCACATTCCTTTATCATGGAATAAATGATTATGTTTTATGAATCCATGTTTTATGATCCATGTGGCACACTTATGCATGAAATGAAATGTTTAAGAAGCATGCGCCCATATAGCGGTCCAATGCATTGGGTAAAGTATAGTATAATGATACGTCATGTGAAATGAGTGTTGACTCATGCTAATTCATGTGTAACAAGGTTTTACTAGTACATTATGTGCAATGAGGATTTACTCATGCTCCATGTGCAATGAGCTTTGGCTCATGCTAATTCCATGTTAAGTGTTGTTGCCACATTTCCATGTTATGATTATCATGATTTATCATGCCTTTATGTTCATGTTTTTTTTCTTATGCCCTATTGATATGCCTATTGTCTAACATGTATTGTACTCCTCATTTTTTCCATGTGTACTCCCTTACTGGGCTTTATAGATCACCCTTTTCTTATGCATGTCCTCGGGTTATCCCATGCAATGCTAAGTACGAAAGAATGTAGTGGTCATGAAAAGGATGTTTTCAATAAAGATGTTGTATTTCATGTTTCACGTTTTTATGTAATGATCCGAATCCCCAAAGACAGTAAACCTTTCGATATTCTTTGTTGTATCAAGTGATGTTTTATGTAATAAATCATGTTTAACTTTGTAATAAATGAAGGGTTGTCATAATTTCACTATACACTACCACCCAGGGAAGGAAAATAAGGTGGCAGATGCTTTGAGTAGAAATGATCAAGGAGTTTTGAAAAAGATAAGAGTTGAAAAGGATCCTATATACATGGATCTAGTAAATATTGATATGGGAGTCACCATGGATGGTGATACATCAATACATTTTCAAATGGTTTCCAAACAATATTTACTAGAAAGGATAATGTTTTCTCAGACCGATGATGAAGAGTCTCAAAAGAAGATTAATGCTGTGAATGATGGGAGATTGAGTGAATTTGTGTATGAAGATGGAATTTTGAAATTTGTGAAGAGACTTTATGTTCTCGATATACGTGATCTAGAAAGGGATTTTTTGGATGATGCTCATAGTTCCAATTTCCCTATACACCATGGCAGCACTAAGATGTATAGAGATTTGATGGAACATTTTTGGGGGAACAACATGAAGAGGGTGATTGCTGATTTAGTGCCATGATGTATGGTTTTTCAACAAGTGAAAGCTGGACGGCAACAGTCTGGAAGAGTCATGAAAACTCTTCCCATACCTGAGTGGAAATGGGATAATATTACGATGGGCTTTGTCATGGGACTACCAATGACTCCTAGAAAGAATGATGCAATATGAGTCATTATTGACCATCTTACCAAGTCAGCACATTTTCCCGCTATAAGAGAGGATTTACCACTTGAACATTTAGCCATTACGTATATTAATGAAGTTGTAAGACTTCATGGAGTACCCCTATCGATTATTTCTGATCGTGATCCTTGTTTTACATCAAGATTCTAGAAAAGTATTCAGAAAGCCCTGGATACTGAACTTTGTTTGAGAACTACCTACCACCCCCAAACTGATGGACAATCAGAATGGACTATTCAAACCTTAACATTCTGAAATATTTCTCACATGACTTTCAATGTATGTGGGATCAATATTTACCTCTATTAGAATTTTCCTATAACAGTAGCTTCCATTAAAGTATTCAGAAGGAACCATATGAAGCGTTATATGGAAGGAGATGTTGCACACAAACTTTTTGGGATGATGTTGGTGGAAGAAAACTTGTAGGCTCAGAACTTATTGAGGAAATGATGGAAAAGGTGAAGGTAATCCAAACCCACATCAAATCATCTCAAAGTAGGCAGAAGAGATTTTCCCATAACCGAAGGAAGGATTTGGAATTTCAGGTTGGAGATCATGTTTTCTTTAAGGTATCTCCATGGAAGGGAATTATACGATTTGATAAGAAGGGGAAATTGAGTCCTAGGTACATCAGACCTTTCAAAATCCTAGAACAAATTGGGGTTTTAGCTTACCATTTGGCAATACCGCCAAGTCTTTCCAAAGTTCATGATGTGTTCCATGTATCACTATTGAGAAAATAAATGCCTGACCCAACGCATGTAGTTACCTATGAGGAATTAGAACTAGAACTTGATCTATCTTATTGAAAAGAGCCTGTAAAGGTTCTTGATACAAGATAACAAGTGTTGAGAAATAGGACGGCTCGTCTAGTAAACGTTCTATGGAGAAACCAAAAGATGGAAGAGGCAACGTGGGAACCCGAGGAACTTATGATGAAGAACCACATGAATCTTTTTGTGAAGTAATATTTTATAAATATGGAGGATGAAATTATTTTAATGAGGGGAGAATGTAACATCCAAAGCTTCCACGGTACGTTTCCCTTTGAATAAAGCAACATCTAGCATTGTATGCAACTTTCAGATTCTAACACATCGTGACCAATCAAATATCCTTTATGAATAGTAATACAGAATTTTAGAAATTTAAAAAATTTTATCTTTTGAAATGGACATCATTTTTGGGTTGGGAATATTGAAATTAGTTTAGGGTGATTTTTTGGTATTTTTTTTGAAACATTCAGTTTTTGATTATTTGTGAAAAATTCTAAATTTTAATTAAAAACAACTTTTTTAATCAAAATAATTTATAATGATAAATTATACAGTTGAGTAGTTTTTAAGTATAATTAGATTATATTTTTACCATTTAATCCAATGTTGGTCATTGGACATAATTTCACATTTAAACTGGACATAAGCAAGTGTCAATATTTTGATAGTTATTATTTCTTAAAAACATGCTTTTTGTTTTGACAATGAGAATTAATTTTAAATTAATTTCTTCTATTTATGTGTTTTGAATTTAGAAAAATGGATTCCATATTTAGAATCATCAGGTCAAAATTGTGTAAATATTTAACTTTTATTTTTAGAAATTTTGAATAATTACTTCGGTAAATATTTTATTTTCCATGGTTAAAGGGTAAATCCGGTAAATAAGGGTAAAAAAATAATATTATAATAATATTAAATTACAATAACATGTGTTATAACCCTATATTTTTATACTTGTCCAACCATGGGAATCTTTGGGTCAATTTTGGGACCCCATGGAGCCACTTTTAAGTGATAATGACACTTTATATTAATTAAGTTAAAGTAAACACAAAAATAGCATAAGCATATATCTTTCAGTAATATAATTTTTACATAGGGTAATATATGTTATCTTTTAGACTATAAATTATCATTAGAAAGATAAAATGATTTCGTAGATAATGGTATTTTTTTTATAATTTTTGGACATTTTAATATTTAAAATTATTTATGACACAA
Source organism: Viscum album (assembly GCA_963277665.1). Taxonomy (NCBI): domain Eukaryota; kingdom Viridiplantae; phylum Streptophyta; class Magnoliopsida; order Santalales; family Viscaceae; genus Viscum; species Viscum album. The sequence goes on from OY728156.1 coordinate 1,133,979,080, forward strand.
TGATGATGCAATATTTTCGATATTAATGAAAAAAATCAAATAAATGGTATTATAGTTGATAAAAGAAATATAATTTGAAAATTTTGATACCATCCAGAATTTTTCTAAGTTAACACGACTTTTAAGTATTTATTAAATTAATTTTTTAAGTAATAATGCTGTTTGGAATTTAACATAAACAAAATTCCAAATAGTGTAAAAATTGACATAAAAGCGTTTTTAAAACAAATATTATATTATTAATTAATATTCTATTCTTAAAAATATAAGGTTCGGCCAAAGGTCTTAAATAATATTATATATGTCATTAATTAACCACATTAGGTTTTCTTGGAAGTTTATTGTAAGTTTATTGACCATATAATATAAAAATACAAAGAGACATGGTAAATGTCAAACTAATTAACTAAGAGTTAAATCTAAATGATAAAGTTAATATAGTGCCCCAAACCCATATAAAACCTATTGGTTGAGTATTTTGCGACCCATACCTACCTTACACTTTAAATTAATCACTTTGGATCCATTATAAACCGAAATTGAATTTATTATAAAATAATATTTCAATCTTTTCTTAAGGTGACCCTCACCCCTCTTATAAAAGGGAACTTCCCTTTATCTCAAATTCACACCTTCAAAGTCATTTGGCACGGCCAACCCCTACCAAAATATCCTGCCAACTCTCCTCACTTCATCCAAGAGTCCATCCTTTAGTCATAAATCCATCCCAAGGATCCTTTTTGATCAAATAAATAGGAAGAACCTGAAGAAGAGGTAAATAATTCATCACCTCTTTCAAGTTCTTTTATTCTTCCACATTATCTTTCTTTGTTGTTTCCATTCTAAAATAAAAAATACAGTATTTTCTATATACTGTTATGTTATTATAAAAATGTTACAACCATATTCAATATGTTATCCATCCTATGAATAACATGTCACCATACGTGCGTACGTACGAGTTACCGTCTCCACATCGGGGTGTAGTTGTTATTCAATACATTATAATTTGGATGGGTATAATAATGATGTAAAATTGATTTAATAATGAATATAACATGATTAATATTATGTATATATGATATAACATCCAATTATATATGATTTTAATATCAAAATAATAATATTATCGCTCGTGCGTAAGTACGGATTACTGTATCCACGAACGCGGTGAGATTCATTCCCCATCAGAATCATTCAAATATAATTTTCATTTTATGATTAAAAATAAGGATTATGAACTTAATATAATTCTGTATATGAATCAAATACATCCTATCCATAAAAAACATGTCTTACATAACCAATCATATAATGGAAAATGAATCAGTTACCTAAACGATGATACTACTAAAATATCATTAACAAATCAATATTAAGAGAACATATGTTTTAATATTAATGTACATGATTCTTGAATAATTTAATAACAATTATTTCACCATTATAAAAGAGTTTAACCTACCATCGACCAAGAAAAGTAAAAGATATGGGTTAATTTCAGAAACTCTTTATTATCCGAGGTTATTTTTCGGTAAGTATCTACTGTGACCTCTTTATCATCCACACCAATGTTTCTTAAAAATGTATTCCAAAACATTTTTACTATTTACTAGATTATGGTTTAAAGTCATTTATACCCCTGTTTGAAATTTTATAAAATGGTTTGAAAGGAATATTTCTGTCGTTTTCCAAACAAGGTACTTTTTGACCTTTTCGACAAATTTAAGGTAAGAATGTTTTTTTAACTTATACGGCGGGTGTGGATATTTTCCGAAGTTATAACATCGTTGAAGCTTCCCTTACAATCTTATAAAAATATTTTCAAAATAAATGTTTTCTTAGATGATTTCAAAATAGAAAGAGATATTTTTGTAAAAAAAGTTTTTGATTTCATCTATGTCAACATCCTTTGATGGATTTTAAGCTTATTTGAAGTTGAATTATTATGAGACAAAACTTCCATATTGTATTGAAGGTTTTGTGATGTGTTTTACCGCGGATTTTTTATTTTTACACCATTCATGGTTTATGTATAATGTATTGACATTTCGTGTTCTAGTTTTAATATGAATATTTATGTTATGTTTAAACCTTTTCATATAAAGAATGCATTGGACTTAGTAAGTGACGGGTGGAGCCCACTATAGCTCCTCGATACATCGGTAGGTCTCATGATACATACTAGTGTCTTGGAACATGTCCTTCAAAAAAATCTTATTTTCAGTCTTGGAACAAGGCCTTGACTATGTGGTTATGAACTCTGGAATTATGCATTCCATCATTATGAAAGTTTCTATTGATATTTCATGTGATTATTTTACCAGTAGAATATCCATGAGAATAAGTAAATGGGAATATTTAATTTTATATTTTCCATATTATTCTGAAGTTCAAGTTTAAAATGTTTTTTTGGTTTTATACATTGCCTTAAATGTTTATGCTTATTTATGAAAGTTTCTGCTATATTTTTATCGTTACTGTGAATTTGAGCTCACCCCTTTCTATGATTTATTTTTACTAGGATGAAAAGAAGTATTTTATGAATGACCTGTAGGGATAGTCTGAGGGGATATGAGTGTGGTATATGGAAACAATGTTGTTGTAGTTTTTCATTTTATAATGTAATGAATGTATCTAGTATTTCCAGAGATACTAAACTGATCGGTCTTTCGGGAAAAGATTTCCTTGTATAATTCCAATGTTATGTAATAATGAACTGACTCTGGGTAACTGGGTTCGGAGAGATTCAGTTAGTATCAGAGGAAGTTTAGTACAATATTTTAAACTAGATTTAGATAAACTCTAATTAGAGCACATAGCCCTATGATATACTGTGAGGATTAGTATAGAAGAACTTCCTAGAATTTTGGTATTTTTAGAGATTTTTTGAGTTATCTAAGAAATACATTCTTGTCTAGATACGAGCAGGTAGAGGTGACCATATCACATATTTACCTAGGGATAAAACCCAAAACACTACTTTTAGCTATACTTGAATGGGAATTGGTGCACGATAATGGACCTTGCTGCACTCTTGGTTACGACACTACCGGGGGATATACATAGGATAATTCTAATTTTTTCACAAACAATTATGATGGGTTTATGAGTTTATACTTTATGAAAGAAAACATTTTTTATGGTTATGGATTATATCCATAAACTGTTAATTTATATTAAGTGTTTTACATGTTTGAAATTTTGTATTCGGATTCATAAACTAATCTGATTTATGCGATTGTTTAGAAATAATGCCTAGTGGGAGGAATGGAAACTGTATCAATGCATGCAATCCAGGAATGGATTTCCCTACTACTCAAGATAATTACAGTAGAGCTAGTGATGCAACTGGTTCTGATCAGCTAATCACCATATTGGGATAAATCACTTAGGTTATGAATAATAACCTTACCCGTATGGAGCACCCTGATCTGCAGCATGGAGGATCTATGTTAGATCGATTCATGAGGCAACATCCACCAAAATTCAATGGGGGTAAAAATCCACTAGTAGATTAGAAATGTATTAATTCAATGGAGAAAATATTCCACACCATTGGGAGTAGTGAAAGGGAAAAAATTTTCATGGTAGTTTACCGCCTCAATGGAGATGATGATCAATGGGGGTCATTGATTCCAAACACAAAGGAAGATGATGAAGTATGAAATATGGAATTGAGAGTGTTTAAAGAAATTTTCTTAGAAAAATACATTACTCATGACCATCGAGCAGATATGGAAAGACAATTTCTGACTCTGGGGAAAAAGGAGGATGAGAATGTCGTAAAGTATAAAGAAAACTTTACAAGTTTAATGAGGCTTGCAACATATTATATACGTAACACAAGAAGTAATGTTGGTTGTTTATTTGATGGGTTAAAACCATTTCTCTGTCGATAATTAGTCTCAAAATCCCTCTTGTCATATGAAGATATTTCCTCATGTGCTATCAAGATGGAAAAAGAATTATCCACGTTTTACAACTTTAATGAAAAGCAAGAGAAGAAGAGATCTGCTGAACACTCTAGAAATTGAAATAATGGGAAGAAAGGAAAAGTGGAATATCCATACTATAGTAAATGTGGGAAGAAACACCCTGGTACTTTACTGAAGGGAATGGGAGTGTGTTACAAGTGTGGTGAAGAAGGCCACTAAGCTCGTGAATGAAATGGGAAGAAAGTGGCTGTCGATGTTGAATGTTACAATTGTAGAGAAAGGGAGAATTATGAGAATGAATATCCTAAGCGTCAAGGGAAATTACCTCATAAAAGGCCAAGGGATGAAGGCCAATCTTATGCTATCAATACTGCTAAGGTTGAAGCTCCGAAAGACGTGGTGGTAGGTAATTTAATGGTTTCCTCAAGTATAGAAAATTCTTTATTTGATTATGGATCATCGAATTGTTTCATTTCTTCCCAGTTTTCTGAGAAAATTAGATATTTACAATTTTATTTAACAAGGTAGTTTTCAGTTAAAACTTCTAAGGGAAATATCATGTCAATAAAGTTTTGTGAATCCGTCCCGATTAGGGCATATAAATGTTCTTTATATGATGATCTCATCATCATTCCCATGATAGAATTTGATACAATCCTTGGTATGGATTGGATTTCAGACCATGATGTGAAAATTTATTGTAAGAAGAAGGAGGTTACAATTCTTGATGATGATAAGGAGTACCTTATCTTCAGAGAAGAAACATCACCACCTAATTCTTATTTATATCGACTCCCAGTAGCTCAACTAAATTCAATTATTGGGTAGGAAGATAATGAAATAACTGTGGGTGAGGAAAGGAATGTTAAAATAGAGGACATAACTATTGTCCAAGAATATGTTGATGTGTTTCGAGAAGATTCACTTGGACATCCTCCAGATTGAGAAATTGAGTTTTCTATTGATTTAATTCCTCATTCAAGGCCCTTATCGAAGACCCCTTATAGAATGGCCACCGTGGAATTAGAGGAACTAAAGAAACAAGTAGACGAATCGAGTAATAAGGTATTTATTCATCCTAGTGTTTCTACATGGGGATCCCCTTTCCTTTTTGTTAACAATAAAGATGGATCTATGAGGTTGTGCATTGTCTACAGGGAGATCAATGCTATAACAATAAAGAACAAGTGTCCCCTACCTCGCATTAATGATTTATTTGACTAACTTCATGGAACACAATACTTCAAAGACTGAACTTCAATCTGGATATCATTAGTTGTGTGTGAAGAAGGAATACATTCCGAAAAAAACATTTTAAACCAGGTACGGGCATTATGAGTTTACAATATTTCCTTTTTGATTGACTAATGCACCCTCTGGCTTCATGGATCTAATGAATAGAGTTTTCAAGGAATATCTTGATAACTTCGTAGTGGTATTTATTAATGATATCTTTGTATAATCCAAAATCTATAAAGATCATGAAAATCACTTGCACATTATATTGAAGACTCTTAGAAGACATGAATAATATGGGAAGTTTAGCAAGTGTGAATTATGGCTTCAAGAGATTTCTTTTCATGGACATATTGTCTATAAGGATGAAATCCTTTTTTATCCTTCTCTGAACAAGGAAATCCAAGAATGGCTAGCACTGATGAGTATAACTGAGGTATATAGTTTTATTGGTTTAGCAGGTTATTATCGATGTTTCATCCAGAATTTTGCCTGGTTGGCTAACCCATCAACAAAACTCATACGAAAAGGGGTTAAATTTGATTGGAAAAAAGATTGTGACGAATTTTTTGACGAATTGAAGATAAGATTAGTCAATTATCTTATATTGACTCTTCTATCAGGGAATGATTGGTTTATTATTTATAGTGATGTAGTAAAGAAAGGACTTGGTTGTATCCTTATGAATAATGATAGGGTTATTGCCTATGCATCACGACAGCTAAAAATTCCTGAGAAAAACTATACTACTCATGATCTTGAGTTAGCAGCTGTAATATTTTCTTTGAAGATTTTGAGACAATATTTCTATGGTAAAAAATTTGAGATTTATACTGATTACAAGAGTTTGAATTATATTTTCTCACAAAAAGAACTCAACATGAGAAAAAGGTGACAGATTGAACTACTCAAGGATTATGATTTCACTATACACTACCACCTGAGGATGAAAAATAAGGTTGTAGATGCTTCGAGTAGAAAGGATCATGGATTTCTGAACAAGATGATAGTTGAAAAGGGTCCTATATACATGGATCTAGTAAAGATGGATATGGGAATCACTATGGAAGGTGAAACATCAATACTTTTTCAAGTGGTATCCAAAACATATTTACTATAAAGGATAAATAGTTCTCAGACCGATGATGAAGAGTTTCAAAAGAAGATTAAAGCTGTGAATGATGGGAGATTGAGTGACTTTGTGTATGAATATGGAATTTTGAAATTTGGGAAGAGACTTTGTGTTCCCGATATACCTGATCTAAAAAAGGGAATTTATGGATGATGCTCGTAGTTCCAATTTCTCTATACACCCTGGTAGCACTAAGATATATATAGATTTCTAGGAACATTTTTGGTGGGACAACATGAAGCGGGGGATTTTGGATTTTGTGTCAAGATTATTTGTTTTTCGACAAGTGAAAGCAGGAAGGAAACAAATAGGAGGATTCATGCAACCTCTTACCATACCAGAGTGGAAATGGGATAATATTACGATGGAATTTTTCATGGGACTATCAAAAACTCATAGAAGGAATTATGCGATATGGGTCATTGTTTATCATCTTACCACGTCAGCACATTTTCTAGCTATAAGAGATGATTTACCACTTGAAAATTTAACAAGACTATATATTAATGATGTTTTAAGACTTCATGTAGTACCCCTATGGATTGTTTCTAATCATGACCCCCATTTTACATCAGGATTTTGGAAAAGTCTTCAGAAATCCCTGGTTACTAAACTTCATTTAAGCACTGCCTACCACCCTCAAACAGATGGACAATCAGAACACACTATTAAATCCTTAGAAGACATGTTGAGATCTTGCTCACTATACTTTCAAGGTATGTGGGATCAATATTTACCTCTAGTAAAGTTTTCCTCTAAAAATAGCATCCATTCAAGTATTCAGATGGAACAATATGAAGCGTTATATGGAAAGAGATGTCACACAATAACTTGTTTGGATGATGTTGGTGGAAGAAAACTCGTAGGTCCAGAACTTGTTGAGGAAACGATGGAAAAGGTGAAGGTAATCCTAACCCAATCAAAGAATCTCAAAGTAGGCAGAAGATCTATGCTGATAACCGAAGGAAGGATTTGGAATTTCAGGTAGGAGATCATGTTTTTTCGAAGGTATCTCCATGGAAGGGAATTATACGATTCTATAAGAAGGGTAAACTACGTCCTAGGTACATCAAAAAATTCAAAATCCTAGAATGAATTGGGGCTGTAGCATACCATTTGGCAATGCCTTCAAGTCCCACCAATGTTATTGATGTGTTCCACGTATCGATGATGAGAAAATAGATGCCTGACCCAACACATGTACTTAACCATGAGGAATTATAATTGGAACCCAATTTTTCTTATTGTGAAGACCCTATCAAGGTTCTTGATACTAGGGAACAAGTTTTGAGAAACTGGATGACTCATCTGGTAAATGTTTTATGGAGAAACCATAAGATGGAAGTGGAAACACGGGAACCCAAGGAACTTATGATGAAGAACCACACAAATCATTTTATGCAGTAATATTCTAGAAATTTCAAGGATGAAATTATTTGAATGAGGGGAGAATGTAACACCCCAAGCTTCCATGATATGTTTCCCTTTGAATAATGAAATAGATTTCGTTGTACGCAACTTCAAGATTCTCACACATCGTGACCAATCAAACTAGCAGTTATTAATAGTAATACCCACCTTTTGAAATTTTATCAATTTTATCTTTCAAAATGGAATTCATTTTTTGGGGATATCGGAATTAGATTAGGGTGAATTTTTGGTATTTTTCTAAAAACATTTAGTTTTTGATGAATAGTAAAAAGTACTAAATTTTAATTAAAAACAACATTTTTAATCAAAATACTTTATAGTGCGAAATTATACTTTAGAGTAGGTTATAAGTATAATTAGATAATATTTTTATCATTTAATCCAATTTTTTTAATTGGACGTAATTTCACATTTAAACTGTACATAAGATAGTGTCAATCTTTTGATAGTTATTATTTTTTAAAAATAGGCTTTTGGTTTTGACAACTGGAAATAATTTTAAATTAATTTTTTCCACTTTTGTGTTTTGAATTTAGAAAAATGGATTCCGTATTTATAATCAGGAGGTACAATTTTTTTAAAAAGTTAACTTTTATTTTTTTGACATTTTGAATAATTACTTTGGTAAATATTTTATTTACCATGGTTAAAGGGTAAATATGGTAAATAAGGGTAAAAAAATAATATTATAATAATATTAAATAACCCTAACATGTGTTCTAACCATATTTTCTAATACATGTTAGACCATGGGCATCCCTGGGTCGATTTTGGAACCCCATGGAGCCGCTTGTAAGTGATAATGGCAGTTTATATTAATTAAGTTAATGTAAATACAAAAATGACATAAGCAAATATAATTTAGTAAAACAATTTTTTATAGGGTTTTATCTGTTATCTCTTCAACTATAAATATTAATTATAAATATAAAATGATTTTTTACATAATGGAATTTTATTTATAAATTTTATACATTGAATAAAAAAATTTATTTATGACACACTGATGAGGCAATATTTTCCTTATTAATGAAATAATCGAATAAATGGTATTATAGATGTTAAAATAAATATAATTTGAATGTTTTGATGCCATCCAAGAATTTTCTAGTTTAATGTGACAAGTTATGATTGATAAAATTTATTTTCTTCTAAGTAATAATGCTGTTAGAAATTTGACAAAAACAAAATAGAAAATAGTATCAAAATTTACATAAAAGAGTTTTTATAACAAATATTATATTAATAATTAATATTCTATTCCTAAAAATATAAGTTTAGGCCAAAGGTATTAAATAATATTATATATGTCATTAAATAACCACTTTAGGTTCTCATGGAAGTTTATAGTAGGTTTATTAACCATATAATATAAAAATACAATGAGACATGGTAAATGTCAAACTAATTAACTAAGAGTTAAATCTAAATGATAAGGTTAATATAGTGCCACAAACCTGTATAATACCTATTGGTTGAGTAGTTACCGACCCATATCCACCTCATCCTTGAAATGAGTCACTTGGTAGCAATTAGAAACAGAAAATGAATTTATTATAAAATAATATTTCAATCTTTTCCTAAGGTTCCCCTCACTCTTCTTATAAATGGGAACATACCCTTCTCTAAAATTCACACCTTCAAATCCATTTGGCTAGGCTAACCCCTGCCCAAATATCCTCTCAAATATCCTCCCTTCATACTAGAGGCCTTATTTTAGTCATAAATCCAACCTAAAGATACTTTTTGACCGGATCAAATGGAAGAACCCAAAGAAGAGGTAAATAATGCATCACCGATTTCAAGTTCCTTTCTTCTTCCACTTCTTCTTTTTTTGTTTTTTCCATTCCAAAATAATAAATACAGTATGTTCTATATATTGTGATGTTATTATAAAAATTGTAAAACCATATTCATTATGTTATCTATCCTATGAATAACATGTCACCATACGTGCGTACGCACGGCTTACCATCTTCACGTCCTTGTGTAGTTGTTATTCAATACATTATAATTTGGATGGGTATAATAATGATTTATAATTGATTTAATAGTGAATATAAAAATATTATGATTCTTTATATATGATATACCATCCAATTATATATGATTTTAATATCAAAATAATGATATTATCGCTCGTGCATACATACGGATTACCATATCCATGAACGTGATGAGATTCATTCCCAATCAGAATCATTCAAGAATAATTTTAATTTTATGATTAAAAATAATGATTATGAACATAATATAATTCTGTATATGAATCAAATACATCCTATCCATAACAAACATGGATTACGTAACCAAGCATATAATGGAAAATGAATCAGTTAACACATGTAACAATGATACTACTAAAATATCATTATCAAATCAATATTAAGATCATATATGATATCATATTAATTTATATGATTCTTGTAACATTTAATAACAATTATTTCACCATTATACATGAGGTTAACCTACCCTCGACCAAGTAAAATACAAGGTAAGGGTTAATTTCAGAATCTATTTATTATCCGAGGTTGTTTTTATGTAAGTATCTACGGTGACCTCTTTATCATCCATATCCATGTCTCTTAAAAATGTTATTCAAATATTTTTACTATTTAATAGAATATGGTTTAAAGTCATTTATACCTTTTTTTGACATTTTATAAAATGGTTTTAAAGGAATCATTCCATCATTTTCTAAACAAGGTACTTTTTGAACTTTTTAAAAAATTTAATGTAAGAATGGTTTTTAAATTAAACAGAGGGTGCAGCTATTTTCTGATGTTATAACATCGTTGAAGACTCCCTTAAAAGTTTATAAGAATATTTTCAAAATAAATGTATTTTTAAATGGTTTCAAAAAATAAAGAGATATTTCTCTAAAAAAAGGTTTTGATTTCATCTATTTCAACATCCTTTGATGGATTTAAAGCGTATATGAAGTTGATTTATTATGATACAAAACATCCACATTGTATTGAATGTTTTGTGATATGTTTTACTGTGGATGTATTATTTTTACCTCATTCATGGTTTATGGATAAAATATGGATATTTTGTATTCTAGTTTTAATACGAATAGTTATGTTATGTTTAAACCTTTTCATATGAGGAATGCATTGGAATTTGTAATTGACGGGTGGAGCCCACTATAGCTACTTGATGCATCGATAGGTCTCATGAGACAAACTAGTGTCTGGGAACAAGGCCTTGAAAAAATATTATTTTTAGTCTTGGCACAAGCCATGAATATAAGGTTATGAAGTCTGGCATTATGCATTCCATCATTTTGAAAGTGGCTATTGATATTTCATGTGATTATTCGACTAGTTGAATATCCATGTGAATATTTAAATGGAATTATTTGATTTTATCTTTGTCATATTATGCTGATGTTCAAGTTTAAACGGATTATTTTGGTCTTATACATTGTCTTAAATGTTTATGCTTATTTAAGAAAGTTTCTTCTATATTGTTATCCATACTGAGCATCTGAGCTCACCCCATTCTATGTTTTATTTTTCCTAGGATACGAAGAGGTATTTTATGACTGAATTACAAGGATAGTATGGGGGGATATGAGTGTGGTCTATGGAAAAAATGTTGTTGTAGTTGTTTATTTTATAATGTAATGAATCTATCTAGTGTTTCCAAGGATAATAAGCTGATCGATATTTCGGGACATGATTTCCTTGTATCACGCCAATGATATGTAATAATGCACCAACTCTGGGTAACTGGGGTTGGGGCATTACATTTTTAATGTTATCTTTTTAACTTACTAACTTCTCTGTTTTTATAACAACATCAAAAAAGGTTGGAAAACTATTTTCACAATTTATATTATATTTTTATCTCTTGTATAACCAAGATTATTTTCATATAATTGTTTTATATTTCATGTGTTAATAATAATTTATTTTTTTAAAATATAATTTTATTATATATATTTACTTTCATAAAAAGGATATTTTCCTTTTTATTTAAATATTGTTCAAAAATAAGTTGAATAATCCATTTATTCCTTTAGATATATTATTATTAACAATGAATAAATATAACCTCTCTTCTATTGAATTTTCTTTAGGAATATCCAATACGTTATTTATTATTGAATTTTTTCACCTAGAGACCAATATATTTTATAGAATTGAGAAATTATTGAATTTACTGTATACCCTTATTCCATAAGGTTTGAGTACCATAAAAATCATTATTTTTATTTATTAGTTTTTAATTAGATAACACCTTCATTTATTTGGATTATTGTTTTATCTTCATGGTCTAGTCTTTCTATAATTTCTATGGATTTTTGAATGTTTACATATTCACTTTACACACATTTTTATGGATATATAATTACTAAAATGTGTCTATCTAAAATTTTATACTCTAACAATTTATTGGGTAAGAATTTATATATCATGATATAAATAAATTTATAGGAAAATGGGGTAAATCCAATCCACTATGCTTATGGGAATGGGGAGTGAACCCAATCCACAATGTTCATGGGAATGGGGAGTAAACACAATACACCATGTTAAATTAGTCCCGAAAGAGATCCTTAACATGTGTTATGATTTTTAATTACTATATAAATTCCAAAATTACTATGTTATAAGAAAAGGTCTTCCACTAGTGATGGTTATAAGAGTCCTTACCGAGAAGCATAACCTCCCATTATATTCCTTAAAAGGTATATGCTATGTTTTTTTGATCGTTATTTTATGGATTTTAATCCATGATATATGATTATGCATTGAAACCTTAGAATAAAATCTTCTGATTTTCTATTCTTATATAAAAAGTAATTACATTTTCCCAAGATCATGTTTCTCAATTTTTTAGGATTTAATTATGAATTCTCTATGTCACCTGGATTATATTCTTTACCTCACTAAGAATTGAACCCAAATATTTCTTATATTTACTTATTTAACTAAGTGATCATAGGTGGAAAATATATTTTGATCAAATTATAAGGGGTTTAACAAAAATAATTTGACAAAATTTTATATGTTGTTTATGTAATATGTACATAGTTCCCAAAGAAAAACAAAATTAATTATGGGTGTTGGTTTTAAATAATTTTAAGTTTAAAAATTATTTATGTTTAGAACCAAATCTAGAAGTCTAGGTATATGGTGCCTCAACAGGTTTCAGAGTGAATTTTGGTTATTTTTGGTGATTAGGATGGGAAAAAATTTTGGTATAAATATTTGGATAATTAAATATCACCTTTAGAGTAATTGGTTATGTTTAATTGGTATTTCCATATAATATTAACATTTCTAATCAATTTATGTGGAGTCATATTATAACCATACCAAAAATAATATTTTAGATAATACTTGGTTTTTGTGATTTGCTTTTTGGAAATAAGATACATCATTAAAAAGTGATTGTTAATGAGAAAATATTGGGAGGATAAAATTTATCCAAGGGAGTAAGATGAATCATCATAGATTTTAATGAATTTATTTATAAAATTGTTCTGTTAAATTATACAATTAAAATTAATTTAATTTCTTATGTTTTAATTCTATGAACCTAGAATTTATTTATATAATTATTTAAAAAAGTATAATCAATTAAATTTTATTAATTAATAATAAATTCTTCATCACTTATACTAAAATTATGATAATATGAACTTTATTTTTCTAATTAATATTTTTCAGGAAATTCATATTGTATCAATTATAAATAGTGTATTAAATAATAATAAACACATTTTCTAATTCATGTATCATAATCTATTTTTTTGAATTATAATTATTTATTAAAATAGTATTATGAAATCATTTTTACTGTATTCCTTATTTTTTATATATATAGTGTTATTTGATAAATACAATATTCTTTTTTATTGTATTATTTTCCTTTTAATTTTTTAGAAATAAAGAATTAATTTGAATAAAATTTGTTACAGAGTGTAGAGCATGTTTTTTAATGATATATTTATAACAACTTATTGTTGGAAATAATTTAATAATGCAAAATTAAATATTTTCTTCCTCATATGATTAAATTAATGTTTAAGTTATATCTTTTTCACTAAAAGAATATTTTATTATTCATTTATATTACATAGAAATATTTCTATGAATTATTCATAATATTAATTTCAAAAATATAAATTATTACATATAGAGTGTATTATTATTATAAAATATACATTAAATATTTATATGTTGTTCATTATAAATTCTATATGAACAATTACACAACATTAAAACAACAATGTATAATGTTTATCCCAAGTATAATTTTGTCATATATATTTATTTAAAATATTAATTGATATTAATTTAAAGATGAATTTTATAATTTTTATCCTGAACATGTTTAAATATATAATTATCAATCAAAAAATATTTATTTAATAATAAAAAATTGAAATGTAATCACTCATAGGAAAATAAATTGCCTTTATTTGAGATAAAATTATTCTCCTATGTGTTATACAGTTTTATTGAATATTGAATTTAATATTCTAGAAATTTTAATAAAATAAAATGGACTTCATTATTGGATTCAACATGTTGTAATTTTATTAGGGTGATTTTTTTGTATTCTTCTAAGATAGTTGATTTTTTGGGCCAATAGTAAAATATATAGATGTTTCATATGAAATTTGTTTTTTCAATATCATATAGGTGAGTTGGTGGGGGTTGTAGAAGAATTTCTAGTGAGTTCATGTTTGAGTGTCGGGGGAAGCACAATTCGGCCTATTATGGGAAGGACTCGTGGGCCTAATTATCCTTATAATACCAATGTTGATGTAACCACTTTTAGTGATATATACTAGCTAATCAACATGAGGGTTTTATCAAAATTACTTGGTTAGAGGCATTTTATGGGGAGGGGTGAAATATGTTGATCCTAGTTATATAATTCAAAAAAATAAAATAATTTTTATGAAATTATCATGATGTAAAAATGGAAGAAGAATTTATAAAACATAAATGATTAATTAATATGCATTTAATGAGTAATATAATAAATTTTAAAATTATAATATCACATTCTAAACTTATAAATCAAAATTTAAAGGCTATGTTATATTTTATATTAATAAAAATGCAATTTTGATTTATTACATAAAGTAAAGTATTTCCAGGATATATTTTATTTTTGGGAATTCATAAATATAAAAGAAACTATTTTTAATCCAAGAATAATATAAGTTAAAATACTTGATTGATTTCATATTATTAAGACTAAATAATAAAATGAAAAATACTTTATTCTAAGATAACCCTCCCCCTTAATTATATAAATACCTCCTCAATCCCCTCTTATTACTTTTATCACCATATATATTGAGAAATATCTGTCCAAATAGCTATTTAAATATCCATATTTATTTTCTTAAGGATATAATCTACCCGACGATATCTCCTCCAATTTTATCTAATGTCGGATACTTGAATAGAATGTTAAGGGTTCTGAGTCCTACAACATTCTTTTAAAACACTTATTTGAAAATATATTTTAAAATTATTATTTATACATTGATATTATTATAATTCCATTAAATTATCATCCTCTTCATCTATTATTTATGATATTTTACCTGTCCATTTTCATTGTACCCATTTTGTGAACTGTAAATATATTCATGTCTGGATTCACATGTATATCAATCTTTTTTAATTCATATTTATTTTAGTTAACTATATTTTAAATTTCCAATTCAATTACTACCATGATTATATTTCAACATTACTAACTACCATTAAATCTTTTATTCATGGTACTTTACCCATTACATCTCTTTGATAAATTTCTCATAATCTATTAATACGTCTAAATATGGGGTTTTCTATCTATATCATTCCCTTTAAATTCTCCTTTCACTCATTTCAATACCATGTGTAATAATTAAAATCAACTTAATAAGAGTAGTTTAATTACACTCAAATGATTTTATAAAACCCATATATTTTCTATTCTTTCTCTAATTTTTATTTCATTAAAGAAAAAAATTATTCATCCGTAATGATTTTACGCTACCTAAGTCAATTATGATGTTTTATATTCACTTTTAAAATTTATATATATTATTCAATTATTTCATGATTTAATATAACATTAATAATAAAATAAAATTATGTTTTTATTATTTAATAATAATATATACATGATAATAATGATATTACAATGAAACAATCAATGTGATTTTATCCACTTCAAATAGTATTATGAGGAAGCACATGTTGATTTTGAACCCTTTTGTTGAATATACTACAGTATTGAACTATTTAACTTATGAAATTTCATTAATAATATATATTAAAACTTTTTTGATATTATGTAACTGAATCGTAGTAACAATCAACAATTTTTGTAATATAAAATCATATTTGGATGAATAAAACGACCACAAAATGACTTAAAAAAATATACTAGACAAATAATAATAATAAATGAATTAAATGGAATAATTACAATGAAAAAAAATAATAAGGTTCAGAAACAAATAACAAATAAACCAATTTTATTTATTTGGGAGGGTAAATGACATATGAAGAAATATAAGACTTGGGGTAAGGGGTTTCTCTACTTCATGCTCCTTCTATTAAAAATTGTTTATCTATCATCTATTATCTTTTATATGCACTATATAATTTGTTTTTAATTTTAAATTACTTATTTTGACATTATATTGATGTATTCCTTTCACCTTAATTTTTTTATTTTTATGTTCATACCTTGCAACACTCAAAAAGGGTTATCTCCTACTCTTTATTTTTCTTGAAGTCATGTTCTCTATCACTCTCTATCTCTCTCATTTCATATCTACCTATTTATATTTGGATTTCATGATTTTATATATGAATTATTTTTTTTACTTTTACAAGTATTCTAATGTGTTTATTTTTCCCGTATTACAATTATTATAAGATAGAACCTATGATATTTTAAGGTAATTTTTCAATTTTTAATCTTACTTTTCAAAGTGTCTTATATTCTAAATCCATTCCTATTAAATGATATAATATTACTCCATTTTATAATTATAATTCCGTTTTTAAATATTTTTATCACCTATTAAGGTTAACTTTTATAGAAATTTTCAATATTTTGATGACAACATCCACAAAAAGATTTTAATGAATTATTCAATATTTGTCTTAAATATTATTCTATATTATAATTATGATTAATTTTTAAATAATTAATTTATGATACATATTATAATAATATATAATTTATAATATATCATCTTTTTACCTTTAAGGTATTCTTTAAAAAAATTCACCTTTTATATAACCATTATGTAAAAACCTATAATTTTATTTTCAAACCCTATTGAATTTATTATTTCCCTATAATGGATTTTAATCTAGGTCCACACTTTATAATATTCCACACTAAATGAATTTATTTATTACATTTCCTTGATTGTTAAAATTTTCATAAATAGATCCTTTATTAAAATAATCCTTTGTTTCATTATCCAATATTTTATATATTTTTGGTTTGGTGAGATTGAAATCTCTATGAGTGGGATGATCAATCACTACATTTTTGTACTATAACATCAACTAAACATAATGATTATATTTCTTCTAATTAATTTCCTTTATTAGTACCATATAATCCTTATTAAGATTGTTACTTTTCCCCTACAAACCCATAAGTTTGATTGATAAATATAATTATTAACTTGACCATATACCATTTATTCCATATGGTTTGAATACTATAAACTTCCTTATCATTCCATAAAAATAAAAAAAAATCAAAAAGTTCGAAATAAATTCTTTATCATTTTTGATTGTCATTTACCTATATAATTAATTTATTTCATTGGATTCCAATTTTTTTTATTGGTGTCAATCATGTTATGATTTTTTAGGATTTATAATTGTTTTCTTATTCATTATGAACACATATGAAAATATATATAATCATAATTATTATTGTATTTAAAGTTATATATATTTCTAACGAATTAAGTAAATATTTATAAGTCATGAGATAAATATTACATTGCTACTAGGATGTAAAAACAATACACTATACTTATAGGAATGGATATTAAACCCAATCCACTATGTTTATTAGGATGTGGAGTACACCTTATCTACTATGTAATAATGGTCTTGGTAGAAATACCTAAAATTTGTTAATAAATTTTTATGCTTTTGTTTGTTATATATTCTTATATCATTAGGAAAGAGATAACATCCCTCTTATGATGTGTACCACCCAAGGAGTGTTCTAATAGAAAAATTTCATACTTTAAAGATCATTACTCTATGAATTTGATACTTTGATATCAGCATATACTCTAATTACTCATGATAACCTATTATGATTTCATGATATTATTCTACGAAACATTCCATTTATCTCATGATCATGTATCATCCATTTTTATGATTTATTGATGATTTATCTATGTCTCCATTATTATGTATTACCCCTTACTTAGAATTTTATCTCACTCCATTATTATGTTTTTCAATTTTTATAACTGATCCCATGGGATAAAGTTATATTAATTAGATTACAAGTTTTCTAATGTTACGAAGCCAACATGAAAATGAAAACCATACCCATATCTGGACTGCAATTACCCTAAGGTAATTACTTTGTCCCTTGGGGTTGGTGACTAGTGCCATGTGTCTTGACGTACCTTTGATAAATGATATACCATATTTATTTAGGCTGATAAGACATATTTGGTTTCTCCATATAAAATGAAATTATGGACCCATTATTTGAATAACTCAAAGATAAATAGAATAAATGCATAAAAAATTAAATAACAATATTAAAAAATAGAACATCACTAAATTAATTATACCATAACATAGGACCAGTCTATAAGAAACTATAGTAATGAAGACATGCATGACCAGAATGTCTCAAAGGCACTAAATGCGATGAGATGTGTGGAAAATCCACTTTTAAAAATGTTACCTCCCATATCACTACCATCACAGAATACATGAACTCATCTAATTAGAAAACCAATCACCAATGCATCCAAAATCATTCCATATACTATTTATGCCTTAAATACAACAAGTGGAGCTTTATGCCCACTAATCTGTCAATATCAGCTGCGGTCAAATAAATACTCATTAGGGAATTAATAACATTCATCGAAATAATGGTGAATAACTAGGTATATTCATAAAGATGTATTTTCATTTAAAAACATATGAAAAAATAGTTTTATATGAAATAATGTGAATATAGAGGAAATAAATTTTTAAATATATTAAAGATTAGTATAATATAAAGTATTTAAATCTATATATTATGAGGGTCCATACTTCTACCACATGATTCAATCCCAATGCATGGTATCTTATAAAATAATCCAATGAAATACCCTTTAATTGGATGTGAAAGTACTAATAAAAATGTCACACAAGTTTACATATACACCCACACATATATGTAGATGCGGGGAAATGAAATCATAGTCATAGATACCCATTATGGGGTATATTTTATTTGGTATAATGAGTTAGGAAAATATTTTAACCTATCATATAGAATACTAAAATGGGTATAACAAGTTTAGGTGTTGTTAGACTATCCCAAATCCATCGACCTATATACCCATTCATATTATAATAACCCATGCTATGAGTCTAATTTGTATGTCATTGGCTGGAGGAACTATTCCAAAATTTTATATAGACATTACTCTATATAAAATAAATATTCATTTTTCACATCCATAAAATATTCATTCCCAACATCCAAGTAATATCCATTATCAAGTTGCATTAAATTCATAGAAACCATTTTACTCAATATAATAAATTATATACATGCTTCCATATATCACATTAGGTATCATATTTACTATTTAAGATTATTTATTTTATATAAAAATTACTTAAAAAAAGTATTATATATATATATATATTATGTTTTGAAAACCTAAAACCTTTAGACCCATTTATCCAGTCATGGAACAAGAAGAGTAATAAGAAATAAAAAGTCCCCAATTGCAATATCGCAAGTGAGTATTCATTTTTGGGTAAGGTCATTAATAATGTGGGTTCTTTAGAGTCAATACATTCCTCTATAAGTTATCTATGTCAAAATTCAAAATATTCATAGTAAGAAGTTGGAGTGTTTAGTTCAATAAGATTTTAACTTGAATAAAGTCAATTTTAGGAGAACTACCTTTTCATTTGAAGAAGTGGGTTATAAGAAACATGGGAAGATTAGAAAATTATATAAATCTAAGGAAAAAACTTGATTATGGATTTTTTAAGTAAATATTTTAAAATATTTTTAAAACAAGGATAAGAGTGTGGAATTTTTAAATAAAAAATAATGATAATTTTCCCATGAAGGTTTTCACAAAGGGAAAATTTTCAAAGTAATGGTCTCTCTATAATCTATGTCTGAACATATCCTTCTTTAACTTTTCTCTATTTTTTATGTACATTTATGTTACCATTTATGAACAAAGAGGATTTTGGCCAAAACCAGTTCTCCCCACATAGACAACCCATATATTACCCACCATTTACATATTCATTTAACCTAAGGATAAGTATGAATTTTGACTTACAATTAATAAAGGTAATAGTGAAAAGAGAATTTATATTATTTAAAATAATAATAAAAACTCATGGATGTAATCTTATCCAAGATTAAATTAAATATGAATCATATTCGATGATTGGTTCAACATGACTATTATTTATCAAGTATATTGATTAATGGGACACATATACTACTAAGGGATACATGATTGAACATATTTTTTATGGGATACCACATATAAGACAACAGAGGGAAATATAATTTATTTATAAATGAAAATGACCACAAAGTTTTATATGCAACTTTTAAGATAAGGTTATATAATAAACCAACGCAAACTACAATTTTTCATGCTTAATTATACACATTTGAGAGGAATTTTAACAAAAATAGGTAATAAATTATAATGAAATAAGTTACATATAACCATAATTTTTTTAGAAAAGGGTAAATAATTAATCATTGATATGACTTAATCAATTTGAAAACAATTTGAAAATTTTCAACTTTAATACAGAAATTATACTAAAATCTCAACTATTAATAATTCAATAAAACATTGTTTACAAATTATAAATTATTTTAAATAATAAGTGCCCAAAATGTCATAAGAATTAAAAGGTAATTCACCCAAAGGGTTATAGAAACCTACCATAACCTCAGGTGTGCTTTAAAATTTTTGGGGATTTCTAAAGAACACACCATCCACTACAAACTTCTCCAATGATTGATTATATAAAACCCATTAACTAATGAATCCAAATAAAAAGTAAACCATAACTAAATAATTTTAAATACCAATAAAATCCTAAATAAATATATTCTAAAATTCATTTAAAATAAACTACCAAAATCAATAAATAAATTAGGACATTAATTCTCTAATTTCCTCTCAATCCATTAATGTTTCATGAAAAATTAAACCTTTTTAACCTTATATAAATACTAGGATTAATGGATGGAAAAAAATCAAGGTAATCATATTTAAACCAAAATAAGGAGATACATTATTCAAGGAGATTATTTCACAATGTAATGGTGAAATAATAAATCAAAACCCTAACCATATGGGAAGATAATAGAAGATAAATAAATGAAAAATAAGTTAAGGTATTAATATGTTTACCACATTTTTTTTCTTTCAAACTCCAATGAACCAAGAATATATCAGGGGTTAAAAAGGTAATATAGAGGAGACCAATGTAGAATCACTCTTGGTTTATTTTTTAATAAGGAGAAGAGTGTCTATAAGGAGATACAAAATGGGAAAAAAGGAAAACGTGAACATTTCCAAAATTCCCATTGAAAATTTAAAATTAGATTAGTGTCTACCTAGTATGTGTTATAGGGACACTATGTACCTGGTTGACCCTCATAAAACAACCCCACATCTATTAGGATAACTGGGTGCTATGTACCCTCTATCAAGTATCCATTTCTACCTACAATTTTAATCTATAACTGTTTTTACCTTTGAACCGTACCTAAACTCCAAAAAAATAACCTAAACCCATCACCAAAACAAAAAATGAGACATTAAATTTTAACCCATGATGAACAAATTCTTCAATAAAAAAAATGGAATATGAACCCACAACTGAAATCTAAATTCAAACAATAACACACTTTATCAGTCAATTCCACATGTTTTACTAAATATCCAATTTATTTATATTTATTTAGACATAGGAATTCTCAACCTCTCCCCCATAAAAAATATTATATCTAAAATTCTAGACCAACCATTTCATTTAAAAATCTAAAATATCACTAAATCATCATGTCATGCTTTTTTCTAAAATATATTTATCAAACTAGCACCTAGATAGACACAAAAACATCAAATATAAGTCTTATAAAACTCATACATGTCACAAAACAAAAAATATCCAAATAAAAAAATCATACCTTAAACTAATACATTAGAACACATCCCAAAATATCATCAAATCACTAATTTTAAATATGATAATCTATTATAAGTCATTAATATTAGGGAATTTAAACACTCAAAAGGCAATTTAACCCCAAAGATAACATAAATATTCTTATTTTTTACCTATATTCTGACGAGGACAATGAAATTCACCACATACCTAATGTATTTGGTTAAAAAACCCTTCTTGGATTCCTAAAGCCCGTCAAAACACATTGATTAGACTATCCAGTCTTTTATGGTTCTCTCCACCATAAAAGTTTTCTACGATTTAGCTACACCTATTCTACCATGAAGTTTCAGTTTACTAAAAAAATCAGTTATGAAAACATTTTATTACCAAAAAAATGATTCCATAGTAAAATAAAGCAGTATACCCATTTTCAAATCACTAAATTTTATAAAACCAAATTAGTATACAGTTACACAATAAGAAAAAACCCTCTTATTTTTTACATTAAAATATTGACCATATTTTAATAATTCTTTATTCCTCTTAAATCATTTTATTTTACAAGATCGATTCAAGAAAAAAATTCTAATTTTTTCTAACTAAAATATAATGATGTCCAAAATATCACACTTATCAAATATCCATTTTCATTTAAAAAACAATCCTATTACATAGCTTACACTACATTGGGGACAATACCACATTTATTAGAACTACTCCCTAGTTGAAAAAAGTATATGAAAAATATATATAACATGATCACTCGGAAAAACACTAACAATGACTAAAAAACATGATCACGAGTAAGTTACCATATAGAATACAATCAACATAATCCAGAATCGAATTATCTACAAATTCCATATTAGATTTATAAATAAATATAAAATCATCAATCATAATGAAGGAGTACTTGTGACTACCATTAGTTAATTACATGACACCTAATAGGATATTCATGAAAATGATAATTAATTTATTAATTTTTATTTAATTAACAAGGTCTATTCACATATAATGAAAATCATACATATGAAAAAAATAAGTACTAATATAAAACTAGAGATTATAATTCATATATAGATACAAGGAGTGGATCTTAATTAAGGCATGTGATAACCACCATAAATTTACCCAAACCCAATATTGAGCCAAAGGTTCGAATTTTAGTAAATAGGTGTTGGAATAGTAAATCTCAGGTTGTGTTCTTTTATTAAAAAACATATATCATATAATTTTCTATGATTGATGAATTCTTCTTCAAGTAAATAAATAATGAGTGTCAGTGGAAGAATTGACACTGTATTTTTTATGTTTGAAGTTGATTTGAGATTTTTAAAGAAAATTGATGTTGGTTTGAAGATGGTATGGTTTGGTTTTAAGACAATTTGAAATTTTTATATTTAATAGGAATTGTAGATCTAGAGTTATTAATTAGTTCAATTCAAATATTATTATACAATCACTTCAAAGATGGTCGTGTGGTCTATTTGAAGTTGATTATAGAGTCACTCCAAAATAGGTCTCACGAGTGATCCTTACTGTGATCAATTTAAATAGTTTATATGATTTCTCATATGGTAAACTGACATAAGTGCAATAACGTTACCATAGTCAAATATAAAAACATGATTTCCACTATCATTACCTTGGTGGCCACTCCATAAAGTAATTCCATCAAAGAGAATATTGTTGATAAAATTTTAGGATAATAAAATAAGTTTTTAGATTTGAATATATAATGGAATTTTGAAGGAGGGGATGATTGGACCTTATTCTTGTGATTAAATAATAAAAAATTTATTGCAATCCAAAATCGAGATGATTCAAGGTAATTTTTTATTCAATGAAAAATAATTAACACTATGATTTCTTTTTATGGTAATTTAGGATTGTGTAAAAAAGAAGAAAAAATTAAAGGATTATCATGGGATGTAAATGAAGGGTTTATTAATGTAGATCATGAATAAATGTATATATTTATATGAATTTTAATTGCAATTGAATTAACATTGAGAGAACTGGAAGGAAATTATACTTATGTGTATTATTGTATGTATACATGGTGTTTTTAAATTCATGGAATGTCATGGAAGGAAAGAGTTTACCATTTATGTTTTGTTGGGGAAGAATGACTAGATCATGTGCTAGTTACTACATGATGTCGTTTCTTATAATTATCACATTATTTATTAAAATTAATATAGTAATTGTTTTAGAATTCAAAGATCATAGTTTTAGATAAATTTAAATTAAAATAATTTCAATTGTTTTATTTTTAATTTGGTATACAAATCTAGAGGTAATTAAATATTTAAAACTAATAATATTAATAATCGATGAATATATAATTATTATTTTGGATAATGAAGAAATATCGAACATTTTTTGAAGAAATAAATTGGGGGAGTTTGGCATGATGTGCACATCTGTGGTGTGGTAGAGTATCTTCTACAATAGATTTTTTTTATTTGTGATGGTGTTGAAGTCAATCTATATATGTGTTTCATGCAGTGTTGTGTATGTGATTTGTAGAGAGGAACATTTCAACAAATTAAATAATTAGATTATTTTCTATATGTGGAAGACACATCCATGGATACCCAAATAAATTATTATAACTATAAAGTGTGGGAAGAAATTTTGTGTAGGACACACTGAACCATAATTAAGAGACATAAAAAACATGTTTTTCAAGGTTATAGTCAATTTTTACAAATCACATGATGATTTTAGTGGGTAGTGTGATAATGTAGGAATATATATCATACCAAGGACTAACATTGTCACATTTATACGTGAACATAGTAAATATAATATATTTCATTATGTTAGTGTGTATTTTTGTTTTTGAGTAGAAAATATCACTACATTATAATTGGTTAATAAAATTATTTTTAAATAAATATAAAAACTATATAGATCACTAACTCAACCTATGTCTCTATGATCATTCATTGATCCTGTAGTGGTTCTATATGAGGTATCAAAGGAAGGTTTCTTTGTTTTTTTGGACGATTTTCGAAGTCTACCATACAAAGAATATGGTGTCAATATTTTCCATTTATCTTCAATGAATTATTTATATTCTAGGAATAGTAATGGTATTCTTAAATTTGATGGGAAGGGCTATCATATTTGAATTAAAAGATGTTTCCATTCAATTTTTCTAGTAGTTATGTTATTTTGGAAGTAATGAATGATGTATTTGTTCCACGTATTGATGGTGAATGGATGAAAGTAGTAGATAATGAGAATTTTTAGAATTATGGAATTGCTAAGATTATATATTATATTCTATTTCAAATAATTAATTTCTAAGTTTTAAAGGTCTACAAACAATATATAGGATAAACATTAGAATATGTTTAATGACAAGACTAATATAAAGTGTGATAAATTTTGGTCTTGGATTTATAATTATGAATATATTCATTTAAATAAATATACTACTATTGATGGCTTAATTACACAGTTAAATTAATTTATGAGCTTGAGTAGAGGCTATAGGGAGAAATAAGATGATTCAGATATTGTTGCAATGATTTTAGGTATCTTACCTTATTTTTTATGACAAATAATATTATTTGGATGAAAAACATATTGATCATATTCCTATTAATGACTGATATATTATTTTAACATATTATTAAATTAGAATAGATAATATTTCAAAGAAAAAGGATAATTCTAAAAAGGAAATTTATTTTAACGTCATAAACCAAGTGATGTTAAATAATAATGTTGTTATTAAGGAAGAGTCATGTTTTTTAGATGATTATTAATATTTTGATGATAATATTTATTATGTGCTGTATATAATTCCACCAAATATGTGAATATGGAAAATATATTGAGGTGAATGTTTCCCTTAAAATGTTTTAAGTGCGGATGAATAAGGAATTTGAATACAAATTTTCTTAAATCTAAAACTAAAGAAAATGTGGCGAGGAAGAGTTAGGACTGGAAACTTATAATGTAAGAAATAAAATAAATAAAATGACTATTATAATAATAATGTTAGTATGTTTTATTAATTTAAAAGGAGAAATCCATTTCAATGGAAATTGATAACCGTTAAAAAGAATGTGAATATAATTCATTTGATGATTAAGATGATGAAAAATTGCTCACTATGAAAGTAAATAATGAAATTGTTTCTGGTAATGAAACTAGTTTTGAATGTGAAGGATATGAGATTGATACATATTTTTTTTCAGAAGATTGAACTAATATAATTTCTTTCAGAATTCTCAAATCCTACAAAGGGGAATAGATATTTGAATAATGATGATCAATCTACCAATGGTACATAATCTGTTCATAAAGAAGATGAATACATTTTTAAATACTATTACTGATTAGAAATAATTTATTTATTTTAATAATATATTTAATATGAATTTATAAAAAATTGATAAGGAGTTAAATATTTATTATGCTCATATTCATCTTACACTCGTTAAGGTAAAAGAATAACAGAACAACTCCAAAATAATTTATCTAAAGTCTATTTGAGAAGATGAAGTTTGTTTAAATAATAATGCATTACCAAATGATGAAAAAACAATAATATATCAAGGATCATTTTGATGTTTAAAGTAATGGGAAGATTGTTTGTAAGATGAATCAAGTAAAAAAGAACAATGTTTATTGCAAAATCAATTGAGTTAAAAAATCTAAAATTTCTAGGAACTGAAACATTAACATAAGATATGATATAAATAATGTATCTAAAAAGGATGAAAATAAATTTTTTATTAAGAATAAAATTTAATTAGTTTATGAAAATTTATTTTTTTAAAAAATATCAAATATTAATTTCCAAAATAAGAGTTAAATTTATAGATAATGTTTTGGACATCAAGTAATTTTCAATGTAAAATATGATTTTATGGGTATTTTTTTAGAAATATATTGGTGTTGGGAATACATGTATAATGTTTTGGATTAATTTTAAATATCAATGTTATTGTAGTAGTCTTGGGAGTTGAATCTTGATTGGTATTTATCCAAATTAAAGGAAATATATTCAGAAATATTCTAAAACATTTTGGTTGAAGATAGAAAAAAATATTCAAACCATTGGAAGATCATTATGAAATATGTGATCACCTGACTCACTTCACTAAGGGATACCTCCAAATTTTAGAATCCCAATAGGAAAATAAGTCTCAATAAAAGATTATAATGTTAATGAAAAATATCTTTTTATATTTCACTTAGGTTATAAAATAAGTAGAGTCTATGTATATCAGATAGTGAGTTCTCTTTGCATATGATAGGTTATTTAAATATGTTTATGGATGTTGAAAATTGTGAACAAGGATATGTGACTTTTGTAAATAATGGTTCAATTAATATAAAAGTTTTAAAATTTTCTTATACTGGAAAATAGAAGTTTAAATACAAGAAAATTCATTATGTTGATGGGTTAAAAAACAATTGGTTGAGTGTTTCTCAAATTCATGATGGAGAAAATTAAGTGATTTTAGAATGAATAGCTTCTTAGTTATGATACATAATGATGGAAAATTGGTGATAAATGGAAAATAAACTAAAGTTTTTTTTATATATTGGGGACACTAGATTTTAATGTCATCTCAACATGAAATAATAGAATTATTTTTGGAATCAAAGTCTTTTGCTTCTAGGATAAAATAAATTGAATAGGATTACCCAAGGAGATAATTTCCCGATGTTACATTTATATGAAGAGAAATATACCATATGTTCTAAATATTCAAAAGGGTAATATTTCAAACTCTTCACACAAGAAGTTGAAGATTCAAACTACTCAACCTTCAGAGCTCGTTCATTTAGATGATTACATATCCATGAGGAATAAATAAAAAATCGAGATAAGTAATTTATTAATTTTATTTATGAATTAAATCACATTATTTTTTTTATATTTATCATAAAAAATATCTATTATTAAACATCATTTAATTGTTATAAATTAGTATAGAAATGGATAATGCATTTATCCATATTAATATACGAACTGAAAATGAAATTTCTTTTACAAATATGATGTTTTAAAATTTTATTGAGAAGCGTGGAATTCGACATGAAATTAGTTAAACACATACACGACATAAAAATGGCGTGTCTGAAAGAATTAATACGTTTCTGGTGGTGATTGAACATACTATAAATTATAGACATGATACCTTCTAATATTTTTTGAGACCAGCTATTCATGAAGTGGTTCACTTTAAAAATCAATCATTACATAGGAAAAACTCGGATAATTAAAATTATGATATTTATTATCAAATATATCCATGTTTGAATTATCTTTGACTATTTTTAAGTTCTAGTATCAATAAAATTATTGGTGAAGATCTAGTTAAATTTGATCCAAGTTGCTCTACAAGATTTTTCATTATTTTTCCTTAAATGGAAGGGGATATAACTTTATTAATAATTAGTCTTGATGAATATTTGATACATATGATGTTAGTATCCAAAAACATAAAAATAATTATTTTATTTAAAATCAATCGTGTTCCAGAAATGATGTCTATGATTATTTGGAAAAATAGGGAAAAATGTAATGATAATGTTGAAAGTGTAGAGGTTATATAGTTTGTAGAACAATACTCGTCCGTCAAGTGATGAGGAGTAATAACACCCATCACATAAAAACAATATAAGTCTATTCTAGGTTCAAAACATCACTATAGATGATGGAAACTAGTTACAAACTAGGAGAACTACCAGGATAAAAATAATAATTCCTTCAAGTATAATATAGAGATGTTGAAAAAGTAAAGAATAATAAATAATGGATTGATTCAATGAATGGGTAACTAAACTAGATTGAGGATATTGACAATTTGTATTCGATAAAAAAGAATAAATAAAAGAATATCATCCATGAAATGCAGGTGTTCTGAAACAAATTAAATGAAAATGGATAAGTAGTGGGAAATAAAGAAAGACTTGTGTGTGAAGGTTATTCTTAGGTTGAAGAAGAAAACATTGATGTGACCATTTACCCAATATGATGGCTTCAAATCATTACATTATTTCTTAAAATTGTATCATAAATGAAATACACAATATTTAAAATCTATTTCAAGTCCACCTTCCTCAATGTTGAATTATAATAGGAGGTATATATTAATAAGACATGAAGGTTATTTCAAGGTAAATTTTATAATTATGTTTTTATGTTAAAGAAATAATTATATGGGTTGAAAAAGCCCCAATATTATATTATTCTTAGATGGATATATATTTGAAGAAGGTAAATATTATAAATGGAAGAGTGGTTAATAATATCTACATCAATGATTAAAGAGAGGCATATCTTTTTTTTGTAAATGTAGATGATGTCATATTTTATAAAAATGATGAGGGATATATCATTTTTAATTCATAAGATAAGTATTATATGGAAATATTGAAAAGGTTTGGAAGTGAAGTATTTTTTATCCTAGAAAACTCAAGAATTTAATTTGAAGCTTGATATGCCTTACACCTTCTAGGAAATATTTAATATATTCTATCTATCTTTATGACAAGTATTTAAGTTCACCTAAATAATATAATTTTTTAAAATAAAGAGAATAATTGCATATATAACGGTTAAAGTATATTTTTTTAGAAAATATGATAAAATGATATTGAGATCTATTCGGTTATAATGACGCAGATAGGGAAGCCAATTTTGATGATAAAAGATTAACATATTGTGGATTTTTAATCCATGATGATAAGTGAGTTTTTTGGAACAGAAATATGTGGAGAATAATTAATTTAATAAATAGAGAGTCGTGATATGTCGATGTTCCTCACGATATAACTTAGTTAATGTAGATGATGAAAAAATTAAATGATTTGGATGTTGAAGTGAGTTTGACACTTCTTATTAGATGTGATAAACAATGATTGATCAGCTTCTTAAAAAATCATTCTCATTATTCCATGATTATTAATATTGATATTAAATATAAATTTATGAAGAATATTTTGGAGAGAAACTAATTTAATTATAACCATATTACAAAAAAGATTAATGTTACTAATGTATTAACTAATACATTTTCTAAAGAATATTTTAGGAATCTGAGGTTACAGTTGGGTGTGTACCTTCAAATATATCAAGAATAAGGTATGTTTTATCCATTAACTCCCTCATTAGGTCTTTGGATATTTTTTCTCAATGTGGGATAAATTTGAAAACATAAATCTGTACATTGATATGTTCTTTACAAATTTTGTGGGATTATATATTTTTTGGGAGTTTTTAAGAGGTATGCTGTGATTTGAAAAATTGTTAAATTTTTGAATTGTTTATTATATTTGGCAGAATGAACTAGGTTAGTATGAATTTTTAGAATAGGTTTTAGGTGTTGATTATTTTATGGTGAAGTATTTTTTGTAGAATGAAGTTGTACATAAAACCTTTTATTTGGATTCATGGTATGAATATTCACATTTCATGTTTCCTACATTAATTTCAATCTACTAGTCTTATAAATATTTAATGATAATCCATTTATCTATTATTTGAGATTTATAGTGATTTATGTTCTATGGTTTCCAATAAAATCTATATGAATAGTTTATCGATCTAAATATTGTAGTTTCAAAAATAAAAATTTAAAATATTTATTCAAGGTTTCTTGTCTTCTGTTGAAAATAAATAAATATTATAATTTGTTATCATTAAAAGGTTATTATAAAATTAAACCATGGATGAGTGTTTTTGTATAACGTGACATTGTATTCAACATGTTTTCTGTGTTTTTGAGTTGTTTAAATAAGGATAAATTTGGGTTGAATGGTGGTTTGGTTGGATGATAATAAATCATAAAATTTTCCCATTGAGTAGTCATGGTCGATCTAGAGTTAGTAGTGCAGTTGATCGAACGATATACATGTGGTCATATCAGAAGTGGTCAAAAAAAACTCGTTATATTTGTCTATAAAGTCAATCTAATTTTTGTAATGAATTTCAAATTGTCTTAGTCTCATAGTTGATCCTTATTATGACTGATTGACATGGTCGATATGACTTCCCATGTAATGGATTCCTATATGGGAAAACACTATATTTTTCTTAATATGAAGTATTTTTTTCAATTACTGTTACCTTGAGATTTACTTTATATGGGTAGACACTCACATAGAATATTTTGAATTAAACTATTGGGGACAAAATAAGATTCCACATTTCAATATTTTAACGGTTTTTTGATGATATAATGTTTGGGCCATATTCCAGTGATTAAAATTTTTTGGTGTGATTCTATGTAAAGATGATTCTAGGTAATTTTTAATTAAATTTAAAATAATTAATATATTACAGTACCATTTTCATGATCTAGGATGGGGTGATGAAGAAGAAAAAACTACAAGATTATCCGTTAACTTAAATAAAGGTCTCTTGTTCATAAATGCAATCATATTTTTATACCTATATATATTCTATATGATTTATCAGGGAGAGAAGTGGGATTTCATGATAAATATTTATATTATTGTATGCATACATGGTGTTTTTAAATTCATGTAAGAACATAGAAAGAATGAGTAGAAAATTATCTATTTCAATGTGTAATAATGACATTATTATGTTCAAATTACTACATAAAGATTTTTCTTAAATTTATCAAATCAATTATGGAAGGTGAAGAAGTGTAATTTTTTAAATAAATTATTTGATTCTTAAAAAGAAATTAAATTCATATAATAAAAACTAATTTTTTATAGTTTGAAAAATGATATGGATATAATTAAAACACTATTTCTACTCACATACATAATGTTTGAATATATTTTTTTTATGGAGGAAGTAATAAATGTTTATCATTTTGTGAATAAAAGAACTAAGTGAGTAGGTTGTGAAGTTTATATCTGGGGGTGTGGGGGGAAGAGATGTTTCAGTAACCAATATATTTGAATGTTTTAATTCTCGAAAATGATACTATAAAACTATGAAGGTAATTCATAAAATGTTGTGCATGTTATTTAATGAGAATAATATTTTAATACATATGGAAACTAGATAATTCTCCACAGGTAAAAGATGTGTTTGTAGTTACCCAAAAAAAATTATTATCATTGAAATGTGTATGATTTACTTGTCTATGGGATGAAAAAAATCATAGTTGAGTAACATTTAATCATGCGTTTCATGGTTATAACATACTATCTGTACTCACATGATTATTCTAGTGTGCAGTTGTTCTTAGAGTAATCTATATCACATAATTTACTAGCCTTTTAATATTGATAGGTACAACTTGAATATATACCATGGTCCCTTGTATTGGTTTGTGTTTGGGTGTGTGAGTAGAAAAAATCACTATATTCTAACAAGGAGACAAAATTATTTAAAAATAAATAAAAAATAGTACAAATAAACGTTTCTCCAAAATTAGTGATCTTTCAATGATATTTTTGTGGTTCTATACCCTATTTTTGGATAACCAAATCAATAGCTTTATCACTTTTATAGTTCCAATACAAAACAATCAAATATCCTATGTAACTTAGGCTTCCACCAAATCCCAATTGGCTAGACAAACACATGGTGTACCCCATGAGAACTCAAATCCTATATCCCTTATAAAACCCAAAATCAACGATTCCATATAACCTCCAAACACTACATGGATACCATTTTGTAATGACCATGACCTAAATACTCAAATGATACATCCATAAAGACTACAACTAACCCCCATGTAATTTCTTGGTCCCTAGGGGATCGTGATTAGCCTCGAAGGTCTAAAAATAAATTTATGGAATGATATACCCACATCCACTAGATCAATAAGTCATGTTAAATTTCTCTAGTGGAATAATCATGACCGACCCATGTGTTGAACATCTCCCTGATAAATAGAGTGCACGCTGCATCACAACTAAAAAATTATATGATCAAAATAAAGACATACATTAATGAATTCATACAAAACATAAAACCCATTTACATGAAACCACACAAATAAATAAATACATGACCAAAAATTCCTAATGTCACCAAATGGGATGGGCGATATGCCAAACTCATTTTTTCCAAACATATCCCCCCATCTTATTGTGTAAAGACCCATGATTTTAGATCCTTTAAAATATATTATATGTTATATAATTTGTGTAATAAAAAAACACCCAACACAAACATACCAAAAAAGTTGGA
This sequence comes from Viscum album, assembly GCA_963277665.1. Classification (NCBI taxonomy): domain Eukaryota; kingdom Viridiplantae; phylum Streptophyta; class Magnoliopsida; order Santalales; family Viscaceae; genus Viscum; species Viscum album. Next base: position 1,134,012,410 of record OY728156.1, read on the forward strand.
TGACAATTACAAATTAAATAGTGATAAAACACTATGATTGTAATCAATTAAAAATTAAAACATTTAGAAGGAAAATGATTAATATGATTTCATATTGATTTTTTTTATTTTAAATAAAATATGTTTTCAATATATTTAAATTTTTATTTTAAAATATAAAAATCATAATTTTTTTTATTTCAATTTGATAGAATAAACTTAATTTTAGAATTCATATTATAAAAACTAACTTATTATGATTTTTTGAGTTTATTTTTCAGAAAAGTTTTTTTTGTCGAAAAATATAGTTTTCATTAAAAATTTAATGTATACGAATTTATAAAAATATATTAATGATAAATAATTTTAAAAATACTTTTAGGAGATCAAATATAAATCTAATTAATAACATTGTTCATTTTAAAATATTCTTTGAGCTTGTAAAATGTCTTTAAAATATTTTTAGAACTAAAGTATGTTTTTACTATAATAAAAATAGATTTCAAACATTATTTGAAAAATTATTTTCAAGGGGATATTTAGTTTTGGATTTTCATTGAATCATTATAAATTTTTTAAAACTAATTTTTTTTCATGGTTATTGTTAATTTTAATTACTACATCTTACATATATTTTTCATTTTTTTTAAAATCATGTTTCCTAAAAAATATTTTTATGTTTTATATGGAGTAATCATATAATAGAAATTTAAAACTATTATAAATTTTATCTGATAAAATTATTTATAAATTTAAAATCATAAGGTTATATTTTTTAGATGGTTTAATATTAATTTTTTCATTAAAATTAGCTTCTATTGCTAAAAATTAATTTCTAATGTAAGAGTAAATTTGGGTAAAAGTTAAAATAATCAATAAAAATGACCCAAAACACTCAAGGTTTCCTACATAACTAGTTTATTAGTTTACATTATACCCAAACTCAATTTACCATCCAAAGTTTTCTATATTTTATCTATTTAATCATTAAAATTAACTTTACATTATTGAAAATTTAAGTGTTACTTCCAAAACTATGATTCTCTTCACTTATAAAAATTTAACAACTACATCACATAAAAACCCACATTACCATATAATTTATCATCAATACTATAAATTAATTTTATTAATATAAATGTATCAAACTTTTTAAATCACATTATAACAATTATTTATCATATTAACTTCATTTAAAAATTGAATTCATAGGGAAAATTATAATCTCCATCGTTTGTATCGACTTCTTCTAAGTGGTTATTATTAATTTTTACTATCCATACCTTCTATAAAATTATTAATATAACATATTAATTATAATTAATATACTTAAATTTAATTATATTAGTTAAAAAAAATTATTAATTACATTCTATCCTCAATTGAAAACCAATTCATCGACCATGCTTATGTTTACACTACCTCCCCCAAGAAGCCATGCTATTTTATTTTCATAACTAACATTCAAAGATAGTATAAATTTTGAATTTAATGAAAAAATATTTTTTATAAGTGAAAATATAAAATTATTAAAAATTAATATTTCATATTTCATATTTCAGTATTTTTTTGAGAAATTAGCTGGTTAATCTTGTATATGTGAAGACTACCACCACCATGAAAATGAATAATGTTTTTCATCACCACCCATGTTGGAATTTTATATAAATTGAATTACTTAGGATATATTATAATTTTTACATGTTATATATTAAAAATATTTCAAACCATCATTATCTTATTATATTCCCTTAAACATGAATATATTGTGAGGCATTACTTTATGTGTAGGTTTTACTGGCTATATAGTTGATGTTTTAACCATTATGTCACAATTGATTATTATATTTAATATAAATGAAATTTCATGTAAAAAATAATTTTTTAAGCTGATTTAATGACTCTAAAATTATGTTGTTAAAATTTATAATATTTGTTTATATATCACCTTTTGATCGTTAAACACATTGGAAACTAGTTTCTTTAGATTTATACTTTCACAAGACATTTTCATGTCTTTAACCTTATGAAAACATGAATTAAGTAATAATTGTAAAACTATTATTCTATATTTAATGATTTTGGGATGGTGAAATTTAAATATATTAAAGATAATAAATATGATTTTCCTGAAGTATATATGAAACAAGAATATGAACGTTTTTGCACCCAATAATGAAAATTAACTATAATCAGGTAATATATTTTCAATATACAGTTAATAAATTAATAAAAGGGTAGTATGATTATATTGGGGATATCATTTAAGTGATTAATATATCGATGTTCATTTTGAAAATATTTCAAGCATGATCGAGTAAATATCAATAAAAGGTAATGGATTTTTGTCACAAATTACTCTATTTGAGAAATGTTTTGTATTTTTTACCTAATTCCCATTATGTAGTTAATATTGTATGATCGTTTATTTTATAGGTATGTCTCCCATTATGTTTTAGTAAAACTGTTGGTGTATATTTTTCAAATTTTTGAGCTTTTATCTTTTATGAATATGTTTTTTATGGTACAATAAGAATATGTGGAAACATATGGATACAAGACCAATTTATACTATAAATTTCCTATTTATGAAATAAATTCATCCCGATGAACCCATATAAATATTACAATATTTAAATTCATCTATAAATCCATAAATAAAAAATCAAAATTATTAATTACAAATCTATTTATTAAATTTTGTTTCTTTTTTGTTTCGAATTCAAGATAAAGTGTTTTCTAGTGTATATGGTATTCGATGATTAAACAACATAAATTATCTATTTGAATAATGAATTATCCATGGTTATTCTATTGTAAACCCTATATTATCATGTGTCATTTATTATTATAACAAGATCCTCCCTTCTCCCTCTTGAATTTATAACCTTCTAGCCGTGATATATGATACATCCCTTTCAAACCATATGCTATTCCCTTTGGATAATCATGTTCCATATCTAGAGATGATGTTTTACTTAACATAATTAATTGGAATAAAGGGGTAACCTGAACTTACCTCATAAATAGATATTTTCAAACCTGTACTCAATTTGTTTGGTGTGTGGTCTAGAGCAACTTTAAAATTGTTCGTTTTATCTATCTAGTATTTGAAATAAGAATTCTCATGCTTGAAAAATTGGGTGTGACCTTACTAAATGTATGAATCATTTTTTAATAAGTCTCAAATGACTATAAATCCCATGAGATATCATAATTTCTTTTAGTGTTGAGACCAGTCTTTCCGACTCCTGTGAGGAGAGCCTACTCTAGAACCTATAATGAACCTGTTAGTCTTAGAAACATGATTTTGGCATAACATGTAATTCAGGGTAAAAGGTAACCTTGAATGTTTTGATAGAGGTGATTTATCCTGACAATATAGGGTCTACCAAAAAAATAATAAATTTATTTTAATTCAGTAACTTGATATTTTGGACAATATAAATAATATGTTATTAGTGATACAATGTTTTTATTGTCTTCATTCATTGATATATCTAACATAATGCCCAAGAGATTTACTTTTAACTTGAAATAAATGGAATCATTAATTTTTTCTAGCATTACTGAATACAACAGTTTATATGAGTGAATATTCACCCCTTATGATGTGAACATGGGATGCCGTAAGATATTTTATCCTTTAAATACATGTGGAGCTTTGTGTGATATGAGATAAGATGAGATTCTCCCATTGGCAACATGTTCCTTGGGAGTACGTAAGAGAATGTTTCATGGGAATTCACATATATCTTAGTGGGTTACCAGGTAAGTTATATTGGTTATTCATCATTATAAAAGAGGATTAACCAATGGTTCAGGTGATTTTTCATAACACAGATGAATCTAACTGTGGAGAATGTTTCTCGTGTGGAGACGATGTAGGTTTGGCTGACCTAGGATGTCATTATTGAGTCTAAGGGTTAGTGCGTTATTTTAATGATTAGTATTAATTTATTAAACTAATACACCTATTTATCACTTTATATCACACACTACATAAATTTATATAGGGTTTTAGACATCGTGGATGTCAGACAACTAATTTGTACTCAGACCCTATTTTCGTAGTTGTTTAGTACCTGAGAATTTTTCATAGTTGTAAGTATAGAAAAGGTATTGAAACCATATTTTTAATTGTTGTTGTCAGGATGGGTAAGATTTCGAAGATGGTTACCTACACAGGGAATGATAAATATTAATTTAGAGTCATTAATTAGTTCTATTGATTCTATTATTGTTATGAATTTCACTATGGAATCTAGTTACATTCATCTCATCATCATGGTTTTATTTTTATGTGGATTATTAATCTCATTCCCTTTTAACATGAGTTTTTAATAAATTACTTATATTGTTTCATACACTACTATTGTTTTTATGTTATTTTAACATTATGCTAGATGGTATAGTTTCGCCACTATATTCCTTACACAATCGGTGCTAGTTGGTAGTCTCTAACATACATGGATACATGGTAAAGGTCATATATCCAACCCGACTCTATCATGTGAGGGAGTATTAGTATGGGTATGTTACAAAGTGGTATCATAGTATTAATTTTCCTTTTTTGTTGAATTCAAATTTTTGAAAGGTAAAAAGGACACTAGGATTTGTTGGGGATTTTTATTTATCTCTTTTATAAGAGTATCTAACCCATGTCTATGGGAAAAATAATCTGATAAGGGATGGGAGTATTTTTTCATGTTGTTATCTTATTATAGTTTTAATGATATTTTACCTTGGTTGATTCTTTGGTTTTGTGATATTATTTTTATTTACATTTTACTGTTGGATTAGTATGACATGAGAAGGGTATTCATGCATTATGGTTGTCATGTAGGGTTATATGTTGTCATTCATTGTTCATTCTTAGGACATCTTTATTCCATGTGATATATTTTTCCTTAAGAAGAGTGAATTTGATACCCTTAATATACATAATTAGAAGATAACAATTATGTTATTCCAACTCACTTATTAGGCCATGTGTAGAGGAACCTTGTTCCATTGTTCAAATGTTTTTTAACTTTTTGGCGTTTAATTTTTTATGTAGGATATGTTTTAAGGTGTGTGTTAAATATTTGTTGAGAAAATTCCTCTTCAGTATCTTATAGTTGAGAATTAGAATAGTAGAAATAAACACACACCCAAAATAGTCATGCCAGATCTTCTAACAACTCCAACTTATCAATAGGATGATCAATTTCATAATAGATTCTGGAGATTCATGTATTCAATTGAAATGGAGACTATTCAAAACCTAATGGCCACCGGTTTTGTCCTACGGGTCTCCAGGGCCTTCGGTTCATCAATGGTCTTCAGGCCTCAGGGCCTTTGGGCCAAAAAGACCATGGACTAGCCCAATTCACACAGACCAGGCCCCAGAAAAGGATCAAAGCAACTAGACTAGCAGTCACCAGAAGCAGAGCTACCAGATTGGAAGAATGAGAGGGTATAGAAACCACCATCAGGACCAGGCACCGTGAATCTTTGTACTGGGAAATGCTAGCCAATCAGAAATGCATGGTGGGGTGATAGGTGATCAATGATGCAGAAGCTAGGGGAGGGTCAGTTCCTATGGGTTGGGCCTACCAGTCATGTATTTGGAATAGTTTGTCTTTGGTCCTTCGGGTCATGTATAGTGAGTCATGTCAGGCCTTGTGCCTTGGGCCTACGGGTCATGTACGGGTTCCCCTTCATCCCAAAAGGGGGATTATCTATAACAAAACAAAAAATAAGGCATTCCGTCCATTCGGGCCAAACCAAACCTATGATGTATGAATATACAAGAGTATTCTAAAAATTGAATATACTTACGTTCACTAGGGAAGGGCCCTATGTTGGAGGGTTTTGAATCAAGTTAGTCAAAAAAGATATTTAATAACATCACGACTCTAATGGATAAGAGAGTTAATCTTGATACATACTTGTTTCATGGACCATCTTAGAGTTGGTGGGACATCTTGATGGATGCCATACAATATAAAGTGATTTCCTTGAATTTCTTTTTGGAAAAGTTTCTAATCCACTTCTAACAAGAAATGTAGAGGGATGAGAGGGATTATGGGTTCATTCACATGAAAAATGGGGTATTATAATGATGGAATATGAAATATTCATCATTGAACTGTAATTTTTTGCTACATCTTTAGTAGAAGATGATTTCTATAGGGTGAAATGTTAGTTCGATGGGATTTACTATGAGATAAGTTTGTTTCTGAATGTCTTTCATAGCATTAGATCAGTGGAAATGAAGAATCAATCTCTCATCAAATAAGTAAATATGAGAGGGTACCCAAGTGGGGGATAGGTAGTTTTAGTAGAGAAATCAACAAACACTTATTATGGAAACCTGAAGTGCCACAATGATAGATATCATTAGAAAAAATGTGGGAATAAATACATGGGGCATGGGAATCCATTTCAAAATCAAGTTCTAATAGATTACTTTCAGAATTGAAATATTGGAAACAAGTCGAACTAGTTTCCTTAACCTAATACATAATTATTTTTTTGCGTAAGGATAAGCAATATTTAAAGGTTTTGTAGGTTTCCTCAGCAACATTACAACAAAAGGGGACCAGGATAAGAACTTGAGTTAGTGAGAGACACAACTACACCTCAACATACTGGTTAATATAATTCTATTAGATGTTCAAGATGTGGTAGGGGATGGGGTACCTTAATGAAGTAATTTTAGTATTAGGAAGAGTGACCAACACAAGGTATTCATACCGGATCTTAGGGTAATGAGGCAAGTCAATTTAATGCTACGTATTATACTGCAAACAGTCTAGATGCATGAAATTCCCTTTGACCAAAGTATGACTATTTTATCATCTGGTCTTTCCCCCATTTTCTTTTATATCATTTGATATCATTCTATTTTATCTACTAAATTTGAAAATGGATTGGGGTTGTTCATGGATATCTTGTATGGTGTTATGACCATCAACACACCATTAGGAGTGTGGTCAGATGATATAAAATATTATAGAGAATGTTCTTAGGAAAGTGGTATATACCGTTTCCCCTAGTATTATTTATGATGGGAATGGTAGTCTTATATTTGATCATTGGTACATATTGGATATTTTTATTCTATTATCATATCAAATATTATTAGAGTAGTGATACATTTCTGTCTCTAGAAGACCTCATAAATTTTTACCATGGTGAGTGGGATCTTCATGATAGTTGTGTAGGGAAAATTCAGAATAGATTGGATTGCATCAGAACTTAGATGGAAATATTTTCTTTTGGTGTTGGTGAAATGAAGTAGGATGCCTTCCCTCTAGGAGTGGATCATTTTTAAGACTTATTTCATAAAGAATTATCTATAATACCACCAATGAAAGAGATCATGTTCACTATTGAGTTATTGCTGATTTTAGAGATAGTTTCTATAAATCATTATAGAATGACAGCAGAAGATCATTGTGAGTTTAAATTTCCTTTGTAATATCTATACTAAAAGGTTTTCATAATTCCTATTCTATCACTATGGGGTTCTCTGGTGTTTTTTTTTCAAGTAGGGGGATAAGATTTTGAAATTCTATGTGGATTGATGGATACCAAACTTGATGATAGTCTAGAAACCATGCCCCATTCTACGAATTTAAAATATGTTAAATCAATTTAATGGAATTAGAATATTTTCTATGATAAAATTGAGGTCACAAAAACTTCATCTAATGGTGAGACCATCAAACATGCCCCGGACTAAATTTATAAGTATATATGGCTTGTATGAGTTTATAAATAGTCCATTTTTTTATAAGAATTCCCTAACTATATTCAAGGAGTTAGTAAATCATATCATACATCAATTTATGGATCATTATGAGGTAGCTCACAACTATGAACTCTTAGTGTACTCCCATTTTCTAGACAATAATTTCCAAAGTCCTAAAATCATATTTGGAATAGTGAGAAAGAATCAAATTTATACTGATCTATGCCAATGCTATTTATGGATTGAAAAATTGAAATTTATGGGTCATGTTATCTTAGAGTAAGGGGTGTTAGTTGAGAAAAATAAGTTTACAATAATAATATATTATGGGAAACCCAATAATTTCATTTTTATTCAATTCCTTCTAGGTTTAGTAGGATCCTACTGGAATTTTATATAGGAGTTCTCTATTTTTAGAAGAATCACTGGCTAGGATGACAAAGAAAGGGGTGGATTTATTTTAGTCTAATTCTTGTGAAATATATTTTCATGATTTGAGGAATAGTTTACCTCAACATAATTCATCCCTTTTATAATATATAGAAATTATTATTCCATGTATTATGACACATATAGAATCTGGATAAGAGTAGTTTTGATGTAGGTGGATTGTATTGTTGATTATGGATGAAGAAAAGTGATACCACATGAGAGAAATTACCCAACTCACAATCCATTATTTTATATGGTAGTACACACTCTTAAATAATAGAGACACCATCTTTTGGATGAGAGGTTTGTGGTGTAAAATGACCACAATAGCCTCCAGTATATCTTTTCTGAGTGAGACTTGAACCTTAAAGAATAGTTTATGGGTATAGTATGTATGGTATTTTATTTTCAATATAGAATATACTCTAGGAAAGGAAAAAAATATTTGTAATTATTTGAGCTTTAATAATATGATAGATACTTTGCATGAATCTTACAATGACTTGCGGCTAAATGCACATTTTGTAAAGCATCATCTTAATGTTTTGGATTGCAATGAATTACTAGAAATAACTTTTTTATTTTTTATTCCCATGATTATTGATTAGATAAATAGATTAGTTATCTCATATATATGTCTTTGATATGAGGGAAAACTTATATTGTGAGGATCCACCACCAGGATGGTCACTTGGAAGCAGTGACATTGTTATTTTCCTTATCCTTCTATATGCTCCTATGGTTTTTCATGATGAGATGATGCGTGAGTTTCATGCATTAATATGTGAGGTACATTATTCTCTATTAGAATTTTTTTTCGATGTATGCTGATAATATTTGTGGTAGAAACTGAATATAGTGATTGTATGATTTCAGTTAAGATATTTCTTCTATCAGCATGTGAAGGATGAGAATCAATTTCATGCTAAGATATTATATCCTTTTCCAAATTATTAATGGAAGTGGGACGATGTTATAATGGATTTTGTGATATGATTACCTACTTTAACTCACAGTAATTATGTAGTATGGGTGATTTTGGAGAGACTGAAAAAATTAGACAACTTTTTTCCTATCAAAGAGACCTCCACCATTAATGATCTGGGTTGTCTCTACATGTGAGATATTTTTTTACTACACATTATTTTAAAGAGTATTAGTTCAAATTGAGATCATTGTTTCACATATTTATTCTTACAGGCTCATAAAAGGCAACATGATCATAGTTTGGTTAATGTACTATGTACCATGTTCAGGCCAACAACCATTCTAAATATACGATTTAAATTCTAGAGGATATTTTATGATGTTGTGTTTTGGATATTGGTGGCTCATGGTAGAATCACCTACCTATAATAGTATTTTCTAATAGTAATAGCATCAGGGAATTCATCTAAATGGCCCCCTTAATGAATTTTTATTTTAGGCTGTTCCATTTTCCAATTTACTAGGAAGAGGTAGGAGAGTCAGTGCTCATTGGACCAAGCATCATATAAGAGATTTATAAGTAGGTATAGTTAACAAGAAATAAATTGGTGACCACACAGATTCAATGAAAATCCAATGTTGACCGAGAGAGAACACCTTGGGAGTTCGAGGTTGGTAAATATTTTTTTCCTTCAACTTCCACCAATGCTAGGGAAACACTATATCAAGGAATAGGGGAAGCTAGTGCAAAGGTTTTTTAGTCCATTTGGGATTGTGGAAAGGGTTAGTCTATAGGAATATTAATTTTCCCTTATATAGTCCTACAAATCCATGTACAATGAGTTTAATGAGAAAAATTTTAAGAGATATCATCATGGACCTTCTAATGTGATAGACATTGAAGAAATAAAAAAAATACATTAATTAATCCTTTGATTTGAATCTGATTTTTATCATGGACCATAGTGGGAGGAATCTATGATCTATGATTATACCTCTTGTGTGAGTGTAAGAGGATACCCATGAGGGGGAATATGATATATAGGAATAGTGGACAAAATGTTTCACTGATACCCACTAAGATGCTTTAGGGTGCTTCTCATGGATGAAATTATATATAGTGGGTAGTTTTTAAGATTCTATATTTCCTAGGAATGCCTCTCATGTTTCGGTTGAATTCTAGTTGTGTTAGATTTGATCCAAGATTCGATAAGACTAAGAGATTCATAGGTACCATAGAACGTGCCAACAATTTATGGATGTATAATGACTTTACACCTCGAATTCCCTATTTATGGTTTAAATTCATCAGGAAAACCTAGTAAAACAAGTACAAGTAGTGAATTCACCATGAAATCCATAAATCACAAATCTATATCATAAATTCTATATTCATGATGAAAATTTAATTTATTTTTTGTTTTTAATTCCAAGTGGAGAGATTTTATAGATATATAAGATTTAATTAATTCATTATGTAAATTACCTATTTATGTCTTTTATAACCCTTGCTCATCTAGCTTTTCATCCTCTGGTACCATGTGTCAGGCATCATGATAACACGATCTTCCCCCCACCATCTTGAATTTATGAACTTCTAGTAGAGACATACAATACTTCTTAGGTGAACCTCGTTCTATTATATTATCATGTTCCAGGCCAGTGATTAATATTTTTTTGTGATATCATCAAAGGGAATAAATGATGAACCCAAAATTCTACTGTTAATGGATATTTTAGTACTTCTACTCAACTTTTGAGGTTGGTTGTCTCGAAAAATTCCTATTTTTTTGTTATCTCTATTATGTAGAATATGTGTGACCATTCCTGGACCATTTCTTGAAACCTTTATAAATGGATAGAATTCTATTTAATGGTTTTTAAATTACAAGACTTCCCTTTGGATCCCATCTGTTCCTTCAGCATTTAGAAAAAGAAGGTGGTCTCCCATGTGGTGGGTCTATGCCTGAACCTATAATGAACTAGAAGTCTCAGAAACAAGATTTTGGAATAATATATAGTTTTTTGAAAAAAGGTAACCTAGAATGTTTTAATAATAGTGATCTCTACTATCATAAGTGGTTCTACCAAAAGGGAACAAATGACTTGTTACTTGTTTAATATATTATTTTTAATATGATAATAACATATGGTTTTTTGTTAAATTATATGTTTTTATTGACATTAATTGATATTTATGACATGATATAAGAGATCTTTAATTATATCTCTTGAGACCTGGAACCTAGGCTTCATCTTATTATAAGTGAATCCAAAACATGATAGGAATTGAGATTCACCCCTTGTGACATGAACATTGATAGATATATGAGGATCTATCATGAGAGTTCACATAGAACCCTCTTTGAGATGAAATGATATGAGATTCACAACCTAGTGAAGTGTGACTTGGGAAAACCTAATAGACACTGAAATGGGAACTCTTATGAAGCACCGTGGATTACATGAGACATGATATTGGTGATTCATCATAATGTAAAAGCATCTTCCACCTATTTAGGTGGTCCATGACTAAAAATGAGGATCCACATATTTATAGAGATTTTGGAATATATCCGAAGAAGGTTTGGCTGACCCATGTTGTCATCCAGGTGCCCGAGGGTCAAAATGTTTATTTCATGTTTAGTATTAATTTATCAAATTAATATCCATATTTATCAATTTATTTCATGCATAATATAAATTTAGAAAATATTTTTTGAGCATTGTGGGTGCATCATTCATAGTTATACCAACACCATATTCTGGGATCTGTTTGGCACCTGAATAGTTTTCATGGATGTAGGTCTAGACAAGGAAATTAGACTCTATAGTCGATTTTTACTTGCTGGATGTGAAGGAGACTAGAGATGGGACTGACAAAGGGATGAAGACAATAGATTTTAGATACTTTTATCTTTATGTATTCTCTTATTGTTATGAATTACATTATTTCATTTAGATACATTCAATATATCCTTACAAGATTATATTTTTATTTGGATTGTTCATATTATTTATTATTTTGATTGAGGATTCTATTTTATTATTTATATAATTTTCACTAAATCGTTTTTATTTAAAATTATATTGAAACTCTTTTCAAAAGGGTATTTTCTCCCCACTATATTTCTAACACCTTAACTACTATTCATAAGCCTCTGGTATATGGGGAGGTGCACATGAGGCCACAAAGCCTACCAGGCTTGATCACTTGAGGGAGTATCAGGACAAGGATATTACATATATGCTACCAAATATAGATTTTATATCATTTAAATTATCTTTATACATGGTAATTTATGTCCAAAATAATGCTATACCAATTTCAAGGGGGGCTTGATTTTAATTTCTCTTAAGGTTTTAGTGGTTTTATTGGTCTCAATTATTGTTTTTTGAGACATGTTTCATGTTATTAATAATGTTTAATTTGTGTAGTGTTCTACTTATTTATTATCCCATGGATATTTTATTATTTTTTTACTTTTTATTTTTGGAATATATTAAGGGAAATCTTGTGTTTTTCTACACATTTTTCTAGACTCAAGTGTTTCCATAGTTATAAGAGTTTTTGGTAACTAAATTTTCATTCATTTGTTATTTTTATTCTCTTGAATATATTTTATATAATTTTGGAACATTCATACCATAAACTATATTATATTTTATTCCCTCATTGTTTACATTTTTACTACATAAACCCCTTTTGATATATTTAATGTCTCATGGAGTATGATTCTCATAAGAGATTTTGATAATTCAAATCCCATTTCCTTGAGTTATAATGTTTGACCATGACTTTTTTCCATTCTAGGGATCTTTTTACCTATTAATATATTATATGGTATTTTATAATCCTATTTTTGAAACTTATGTTTTAAAAAAGATCTCATTTTATTTCACATTTTACAGGGTGGGTTTTCAAAAATATTACTTTCAAATCATTTAAATGGTTCATTTCCATCCATTATATGATATTTTATATATGGATCCACATTTCATACAAATTATGTAATTTCATTTTCAATACTACATTATTTTTTATTCTTTTTTGAATGATTTTTTTTAAAATAGTTTAGTTTCCATTTTTGAAAGCTACTTTGAAAACTGACATGTATATTTTTATTTTATGTTAATTTTAAAATGTTTTATAAAAGACCTTTTACAATTTTTACTCCATTTTAATTCTCAAATAGAAATATATTTTCACTCATAGTATTTATTTTATGTGATCTATATTATCATAAATATATATATTGAATTTAGGGGATTGAACTCACAGAACATATTTTTTTGATTCTTGATTCCTTGTTATATTTTTTTGAGGAAATATTTTGCATGGAAGTTATTCAACTATATCAAAATCCATATTAGTCTAATTTTCAACACTTGGGTTATTTTTTTGAAACAATCCACCGTATTTTGGAAGGAATTATTATATAATGTTCTTTTCAATCAAATATATGTTATATCACTACATTTTTATGATTAACAATCCACAATGAATATGCATCACTTTTATTCCAATTCATTATAACTGTATAAAATATATATTTACATAAATTTATTAAAGGGCGTTCACTGAGATTATATTCCATTGTTGATTCAATTAATTATTTTATTATCTATATACCGTTTATTTATATAATGTAAATACAATATTCTTTATAATCATTATTGAATAGTATATTACGTATAATGTTAATCAATTTAAAAAATATATGAAAATCATTTTTTATATGGGTTAATTATTAAGGGATAAGCGAATGATTTTCAAGCGGAACTCTTAAGTATGGATGATGATGGGTGGCATCCTATAGCACCTTCCAATGCATTGGTTAAAAGTTTTTATCAATTGAGATAATGTTTTAATGAGTAACTTTTTAGTTTCTTGTAATCATGTGAAATGATGGTGTGCTTGATGAATTAATTCTCAATATAATAATGAATATGCTATATTTGAAATATGTATCTCTATTTTATTCTTTTTTTCAGGGCAATGTTATTCTTTAATGGCTATTGTTTCTTATTCACTATTTTTATTCATGTATTATTTTATGACATGTTCTACTCTAGAATTTATGACCTATGATTTATTGGGTATAATTATTTATGTATCTTGATTATAATCATATGATCATCTTACGATCACTTATGATCTTTGATTGTTATCACTTATGCATACCCTTACATTGTATCACAGCTCAAACCATTCATATATTTCTATTTCCATTAGATGTTAAGAAAAGAAAAATATAACATGTGCCAAGAATGGTATCTTATGTGAATAATTTATTATATATGTTGTATACTTTTGTAAAAAAGTCGATTAGTTAAAAAATTCCTTATTTTTCTTATTTAAAGATGTATCCAAATTTTATAAAAATCTAATCCTAAAGGTTGTTGGGAATATATAATAACAAAAACATTCATTAATTCCAGTATTAATATTTTCACATCTATAGGATTATAAATTTGGAATCAGATCAGGGTTTAGGCAAATTTAGATATTAAGATAGTATAAGTTGAGATTAAATTAAGAGTTAAAATTTTGATTAAAGGTTTACAAAGTTAGGGTTGAATATAATTTCAGTGGTATAGTTCACCATTTATGTTCATTGAGGTAATATTAAATTTTTTGGGGTTTAGGACAAGATAAATTCTATGAAAGCCAGACAGAAAATTCAAAGGGATGAGTTTATGTTTAGATTAACATCCAAGAAATCTGATAAAGTAGTGATTATGTGGTTCTCTTGGAAATCACTTCCTTATATGGATAATATACAAGGATGAATTAACTAGAATAGATGTACATCAGAGAAAATAATTTGAAAATTGTGTATTGGGTATTAAATAAATCATTACCTAGTGTACAACAACATTTCTTAACCGCAAAGTTGGTTTGAGAATCCCAGTAGATATTACTTAATCACTCAAATTATCTTTTAAAACCATTATTAAGGATTTATTTATTAGTTATTTAAAGGGACTATGTTAATAATACTTATTGTAAACAACATAATGTCAAATTGGTTAAAAAAATGTATAAAATGATTAAAAAATGTCTCTTTGGAGAAAAAATATTTGGATTGATATTTTAATATTCTTATTTTTTAAATTACCATAACCATTTTTGATCTAGTGTTTGGTTGAAATAGGATCATGAAAATGAATCGAAGAAAGGTATATATTTAGAAACCCCATATGTTATAACCAAATAAGAGAGAATACTTAAATAGATTACTCTTAATTTATGAAACATTGAAAACATTAGTTTTCATGTCTTATATAATGTAATGAGGATGATATCCAAATAGAACGTAGGTCTTGAGGCTCTTAGCTATTTTAATTTATGAAGTGATATTCATCAATGATATTTTGGAATATTCAAAACATTACTAAGGATTTTGTGAAAATATAAGGATATTTCTTCATCATTTTTTCATTAGTTGTTAGAATTTAGATATTAAATTGAATCAATGACCTTGAGAAATAATTTTATAGAATGTTTTTTTGGAGATAATTATTGAAGTTAAAATGGTTGAAGGATGGATAAGTTGTAAGTTCAGAATATCCTTTATGTTGAGATAATAAATGGTTGATAGATTTTGAAAATTTATGTTATGCAGTATTGTAATCCTTGGGATTGATGATAATTAATGAAATTTCTGTTGAATTTTATCAATTTTTTTAGATTATAGTATATATTGTATAGTGTGTGATGTGATGAACTAGTGGATAATACAATTTTATGATTAAATATATAAGTCTTTTTAATGAATAAGGTATTTAGAAATTGTTTTATTACTTAGATACATTGGTATAATTTTTAAAGTTACACTCTAGAGAATATATGATTGAAGTAAAAATAATAAATTTTATTTAAGGAAAGATAATTATGATGATATTTTTTAAGATAGAAATTATGTTGTCACATTGAATTTTGTTTCTAATATAATGAGCATGTAAGGAATAACATTATCTAATTTAATTATCGAGTAATAGGTAAAGTTTCATGGTCACAACTTTTTTATGGGGGTAGAATATAACGACCTGAGAGTTTTGATTTTCTAAAATATATTTGATGTTCTATAACTTGGGATACACATAAAACATGATTTAATAGTTCCGCAACACATTGAATAATTATTGATAATATAACTATTATAAAATATCTATGATAGAAATAATTTAAAATTTTTTTCCATTAGAAGGTAAATGATAATTATGATTTAATATTCAAAAATGATATTTTTAAAAATTTAATTTTTAATTATATATTGTTATTTATTTAGAAAAGGAAAAATTAATAATTTTATAATTTCAATAGGATATTTAAATATTAATTTTTTAATTCATCATATCAAAATTGACTTAATAATAATATTTATCCCCTTCTAAAAAGGATGGGGTTTAGTCGAGAAATATGGTTTTAATGAAACATGTAATTTTTAGGAACTTTTATTATATATTAATGATCAATAAGATAAATGAAGTTTTAGGGAATATAATATAAATACAAATAATAACATTATTCATTTGAAAATATTATTTAATCTTATAAAACTCATGTGAAACATTTTTAGAACAAAAATAAAATTTTACTTTTATAAAAACTATTTTCAGTCTTTCTTTGAATCAATAATTTTTGTTATATTTCCAAAAAAGTATCATAACTTTTTTTAGAAAAATAAATATAATTATAATTATAATTTTAATAACTACGGATTACACATTAATTTTATTCTTAAAAACATACTTTTTAAAAAAATTATACATTAACTGTACTAAGCTTAAAATCGTTCTTCCAAACCCTTAATTTTTTTTATAAAATAATTTTAAAAAATTAAATAATATGTTTTAAATAATTTAAAATGTAAAAAATTAATTATTTCATTAACATTAATTTTTATGGTTAAAATTTATTACCAATATCAATTTAAATTAGGGTAAAGAATAAAATATTTAAAAAAATACATAAAATGATAAATATTTTATCTAGAGTGAGTGGTTTTCACCAAACTCACTTTAACCTCCCATTGTTTCATATTTTTGAAATCTTATTATTAATAGTAACTTTACATTATTGAAAATTTAATGGTTACATCTAAAACAACCCTTATCTTCATTTATTAAAACTAACACTTGCACCACTTCAAAACAAAACATACCCTATAATTTATCTTAGGAACCATTAAAAATATATAATCTTATTACCCTATCCAAATTTTAAATACTTTTAGATAGTTTTAGGTACTATAGGGTCATCATTTAAAAGGAAAATTCCTAAAAAATCAATTCCCCAACATGAGTATCCACTTCTTCTTAGTGCTTACTTATTTATTATTATTATCCTAATCTTATCTAACCTTATGAATATAATTAATTCATTATAATTATTATAGTTAAATATAAGTATATTAATTAATAAAAAAAATATTCATTTCATTACCTTTACTTAGAAAAACCATAAGTTCGATCATGCGTACGTGCGTTCATGTAGATTATCATCTCCACGAAGCAAGGAATTTTATTTTTAATCACTATATACAATTTATGTAATTAAGGTAATATTTTATGAAATAATATATTTTATATGATAAGATCAAAATTCTTAGTTTATAATTTACCTAATACCTTCTTTCCATCCATTTCATTAGAATTAGAATTGTTAATCATGCTTTCATGCAGATTACCGCCTCCATAAATAATGGATTTAATTTTTCATCACCACACATCTTGGATGGTTATAATAATAGATTTACTAAGGATATATGATAATTATAACATGTTTTATCTTTTTAATGTGACATATTAACATTATCTAAATATATACCTTACTCATGAAATCATTATAATACATTACAGTTTGGGTCAGTTTTACCACATATAAAAATGACGTTATAACGATTATGTCATAAATAATTATGGTATCTCAAATAATTTTAATTTAATGTAATATATATATATATATATATATATTTTTTGTTTTAATAATTATAAAAGTTTTTCATTAATATTTAAACTATTTATTAATATATGACCTTTTGATTATTAAACTCATCCAAAATTTGTTCATCACAATTTCTATTTTCAGAGGTCGTATTCCAATATTTCACATAATGATAATTTGACTTAATTAATCATTATAAAAAATCATTTTATTTGTGTAATGATACATATATTATTAACTTGAAATCCCTTAGTGATAAATAATTGGACCTTCATGATGTTTACAAGAAACACATAACTAAAATTTATGACATCCGATAATGAAAATATACCATAATCATTTAATATTATTTAATATATGGTAGTAAAATAATTATAAATGGATAGTATGTTTATATTAATATTATAAGAATTTTTTTTAAATATAGTTATGTTCATTGTACACGAGTTAAGATAATTGTTGAGTTTGTGGGAATACAAGGTAAGGGTTTTTCATCTTAAATTATCTTCTTTGATACATGCATTGCATCAGACATCCAATTTATTTTACATTGTGAATATGATTAATAATTGATATTTTATATCATTAATTACCATTTTTTTATGATAATTCAAGTTTAATTTAATTTTATGTCTCTTTCTATTTGTTTTTATTTAATTTCTAATCAATTTGTAAGGGTTTTCTTGGTCTCAATTATGATTCCTTGAGGCATGTTACATGTTATGAAAGATATTTAATTTTTATATGGATTTATTTTTTTACTCTCTTTTGAATATTATACACAATATTTCCTTATAATTATTTTGATATACTCAGACAAATTTTGTTCTTTTATACAACTTTATTTTGACTCAAGTGTTACCTAAGTCATAAGTGTTCTTTGTTAGCTCAATATTTATTTATTGAGTTTTGATCATTCTCTTGAACTTATTTCATATTTTTTGGGAACATTATTACTTATGATTTTATTATGAAGTATTTTATCATTGTATAAATTTTTTACCATATAATCCACGTTTATAATATTTCATTTCTCATGGTGTAAATTTCATATAAGGTATATTGATAACTAAAATATCTTTTCATTGAGTCATAAATATTTTTCATGAACCTTGTTCATACATGACTAGGTTATCCAAACATATTATTATATTATATTGTATTTTATCATACACATTATAAAAATGATTCATTAATACACATAAGGTTTTATTACCCATTTTAAAGTGTGGGTTTTTTACAACTATGTTTCCAGAGTATTTAAAAGGATCCCTTTATTTCATTATCAAATAGTTTATCTTTGGATCCAAATTTCTTATATAAAACATCATTTCATTTTCATGGATCTGTTATTAGATATTCTACTTTTAAAATAATTTTTTTTTCAAAATACTTCACGTCCCATTTTAAAAGTTAATTTTGAAAGTGACATGAAAGTGTCTATTTTACATTATTTTTAAAAATGAATTCTAAAAGATGTTTTATTATTACACATCCATTTTAATTATCATATTCAACGGATTTAAAGTCATGAGATTGATTTTAAATGATCTACCCTCTTATAAATATATATGTTTAAAATTTGGGGTATTGAACTCTTGGTACTAAAATTTGGTGACACTTTATCTCTTCTTTTTTGATTCCATCCAAAGAATTACTGTCCAAGGGTTTTTTATATATGTCCTCATCCTTCTACGTTTCCTTTTCTACAATGGAGATGTGTTCACTTTCAACCATCCATCATATTTTTTTATATCTAATGTAATTTTATTTTATATCAAATATATGATTCATAATTATTTTTATTTTCCTATACATGAACCATGAACCATGAATATGAATTACCTTTCCTCCAATGCATTTTATTTTCAAATACTCAAAAATTTCTCAATTTCAATTAAGGGTGTTCAACTAGAAGTTATTCATTGACTGATTAGAAAAATTATTATCTTATCATTATACCATCAATATATATGATGTAAATACGATATTATTTATTATCCTTATTTATTGATATTTACCTATAACATTACTAAATATATTTGGATACCAATAAATTTTCCTTTGGTTCATAATGATGATTTTTATATATATGAATACATTTAAAAGAGATATGAAAAACATTTTATTTTCCATGAGTCCATTATTATTTTATATGTGAATTATTTCCAATCGGAACACATTTGCAAGGATGCTGAAATGTTGGGTCCTACATATAAAACCAATGCATTAGTTAAAAGTTTTTATCTAATGAGAGAATGTATTCAAAAGTCCCCTTTTGTTTCCACCAAATCATGGGAAATGATTGTTTGGCTCTTGATAGTAATGTTCCCTAAAATAATCAATGATCTCTAATTTAAATATGTTTCAATGTTTTATTATTATTTTTATGACTATGTTATACTCTATTGTATCATATTTATTGTCCTAGTGTTTTAATTCAAGTCATAGTTTATTTCAGGTTTTATCCCATGATTCATGATCTATGATTATTTTGGTATAATTTTCTAATGTATCTTTTTTATACCAAATATTCTCATCATATTTTCACTTATGCTCCTTGATTTTTATTTATCATGATTACCCTTAATGAGAAACTGAACTCATCACTTCCATATGTTTCTATTTACCTAGGTAATGAATAAAATTAATATTTAATATGTGTTTAGAAGGGTATATTATAAGAATATTTTGTGCGAGATGTTGAATTATTGTAATAAAGATTTCTATTAGTTGAAAATTTGATGAATTTTGTTAGTTAACGTTTTTTTCATAATTCTTTAAAACTATAAACCTAAAAGGTAGTAGGAATATATTATAATGAAATATTTTATTTATTTCATGTAATTATATGGTCACATCTATGGAATTATACATAGTACCACCTAGAGATAGAATACATGAACACTTACTAGAATACAGCCAACCAATAATGTATCCTAAAGTTATCAAAACACCATTCGTACATGAAATTTAGATAATTGATCTACATGTCAACTAAAATCACTATATAGGGTAGAGAATATACATACCCAGTAGGGAACCTCCAATGTTCCTGAATATAATATTGAATAACAAGTTATATGCCTTAAAATTTATAATCTTTTATAAAAACATAATATTTTTTCACGAAATAAAAAAAACAAAAAGTGATCAACAACGATGTAAATCAAAGATCATTAAAATATATATATAATACCTTCATAAATCTGAAGTTTCCATACCTATACCACATACATCATTTCTAGAACAAAAAATATATTATTAGAATATAGTTATATCCCATATAAGAGGCCATTCTCGAACCTTTTAATATATCTCACACACACATATATGTGACCAAATTTATATATAGATTCATGAAAAAGATTTCATGGTCCTATATACACATATATCAGAAATAGAATTAGGTAAAACAACTAAGGGAAATGTTACATCCCATACTAGATAATATGTGAATTTGTATACTGAGTTGGGGCATTGTGATTTTATACCAAAACTGTCAACCTCCCTATCTAGTTAGGGTATAAAAACCAATCTCATGCATTTAAGTTTTATGTCACTAGAAAAAGGACAAGATGGACTAGTATATAATAATCATACTCCATATCAATTAAAAATAACTTATATAGAGAAATATTAAATATTTATTCTCCAAATTTAAGTAATATCCTTAATCATTTAATGATAAAATCATTGAAACCATTTTAGTCAATAAATAATTATAGTCAGGAATCCATGTATTAAATTATCTATCATATCTACATGTAAAAATTAATTATTTCACAAAACCATGACATAAAACAATAGTAATAAATGTATACTATGTTATGGAATGTTAAAACATTTGGTGGTATCAAACCATACATTTTATAGGTAATGGAATAGGAAATAACTAAGAAATATTAGTGGAATCCCAATTGAATAGTTAAGTATAAAAAATTTCATTAACAATGTGTGTTCATTATAATGTATATATTTCTCTATATTTGACCATATTACTAGTTCATATAATCCAGAATAAATTTTTGGATTTATTTTTTAGTAAGCTTTTCAATTGAATGAACATAATTAAAATAGAAACTCTTATGAATTTTAAGAAGCTAGATTAAATGAATATAAAAAAAATTAGGAAAGAAAATATTGTTTAAATAAATAACTTTTTAAAAATATGTTATGTTAATTTTCTAGAATATCGTTAAAAATTATAAGTATATTTTTTTTAAATAATCTTACATAATTTTCCAAAGAAAGTTTCCTAAATAGAAATTTTTTTCTCAGTGATATCTATATAAGATAAATCCAAACTCAACCTTATATAACATGTTACTATTTCATATATGTGGATATGTAAAACCATTATTAAAAAAATATTACTTATTCCCAAACCATTTTTACACACTTTTCCATCCCATATAATACCTATAATTAATGCATTTACTTAACAAAAGGATAATCATTGATCATGAAAATGAATTATTTTAGGTTATATTAGGAAACAAAGGTTAGTTATTTAAAAACTTATGAAAAAACAATGTATGTATTCTTATACTATATTAGAAAACCTAATAGAATCAATCCCTGGGATAAGTTCTATATGATATGTATTATTCAGGTTTCAGGATTGTAGGATACATATATTACCAAGGAATTTATTATCAAACATTGTGTTTATGGGATACTAGAATGGAGATAATAAACTGTGTTATAATTTCAGTTTAAAAATGTGAAAATTTTAAACCATTATAGATATATCTATATAAGTAAACAAATAAAAATGATCAATTGGAATACTAAAAAATAACAATTCACTATAAGAAAATAACAAATGGGTGGTGGTTAAGAGGTGGTGGTTTTATTTAACCATCACTAATAAAATAAAATCAAATATCCATCAATTTATTAGTGGAGCTTTCATTTATACCACCACTAATTATTTATTAATAGTGGTATTTTATAGAACCACTTCCAAACATATTTTTTATGATGGTTAATTAAATAATATTTTATAATTAATAATATTGAAATAGTGTGACCTGATTTCTTCCTTAGATACTAGTTGAATCCCTTACCTGATACCCCTTTCTTCCAATCTCATTTAGGGCCTTAGGTGCCTCATCCAATTAACAATGTCCCCATTTAAATCCTTCAATTCCTTATTCCCTACATGGTGTCCTAAAAAATATCCCACCCTTGTAATGAACCTCTTATGACATACTCACCTCTCATTGAGGACATTATTTAGTTAAACACATCATAAGAAGTTATTTGGTTCTTATATGGTCTAGTTTCATTTTGTGATGTTGCGTTCATGATTTTTTTAATTTATTTTTTATAGGGGTATAAGAATGTGAAATATTATTATATATTGTATTTTTTATGAATGGTATTTTAGGTCTCAAGGTATTAGCATATTGATTATTATACAGTGACATCCTTCATAATCCACTATAAGTTGTATTTAGGTATGTTTTTTTTTATATTTGTATCAAAAAATCATTTGATTATGAGATACATTTCAACATGGAGTTTATTGTTTTTGTTAAGTAATTTTAAATATTAGTTGGTCTATTTTTTTATTTGTTCAGTAAGTATCCATTGGTGTTCACATAGAGCTTTCCACTCATGAATGATAAAATTTATCTCCGCATTAAATGTTTGGGTCACCATAAATATTTTTATATTGGTCATGTCTAGTTCATAAAAATTATATGTATTATGGATGATTTCAGACCATTATATAAATAGAATATTCCTTATTCATGTAATTTCATGATTTTTTAGAGTTTTTACCCAACCCTTATACACTATTATATAGTGACACAATTAGTATACATTGGGCTCAAACAGGACATGATAATCATAGAAATGTTCCCTATCAATTTTATTAAATTATTTCATGTTTTATTTCATCATTAATATAAAATTAGAAATAGAATCAATTAAAATATTTTATAGTTTAATTTTATATTGGTTCAGATATAATTTTTTTTCTTTATCTTCATTGCCCATGATAAGTACACCTATTTTTCTTATTTTCTTTCCAAACATATGATTAAATTGTTCTTTTTATATATCACAATTGGTTATTCCAGGTTATATTATTATAATATTGATTTATAACATTTTTTAGGATAATATTTTACATTTATATAATGTAAAATATGTTCTCATAGATTATTAGTGTTCAAAATATTTAAAAAATCTATGAGAATTGGTTTATAAACCAGTTTTTTGTCCAATACTGATTTTCAATTAGTTTGTTTGGTATTGGAGATCAATTTAATAATAGTCATTATTATTCGTATTTAAATCAAAATTTATAAAGTTATTGATTTCTAATCCTTTTTATGATTCAAATTGTTCAATGTTAATATTTATTTTCACCAAGCCATAACATTGTTTTAGTTTTTTCATTTACTCTATACATTTAATAAAATATTTTTATAATAGTTTTTTGATAATACACCATTGAATTTATTACATTTAAAAAATTTATTCAATTAATATAATTCCACATAGATATATCATATATATATATATTTTTATATTATTTTAATTATTATAGTTCTAGATATGGTTATAAGTGTAAAAATTGATTCGTTTGTATAAAATTCTCAAAATAGGTATATATTGGAGAATTTTCTAATATCTATGAGTATGTTTATTTATATCATATCAGTATATATATTTTTATCTATGTGATCCCATTTTAAAACATGTCTAGAATAATTGTTATATGGATTTGGTATTTTTTCCCAGTCAAATTTTACATATTCTAATTTTTTATAAAGTGAATGTTTTTTTATTCTAGAATTTTTTTATTTTAATTTAACCTGATTTTATTTAATTTATGAGAATTATATTATATTATATATATATATCAACAATATGATTATGGATATAATATATATATATATACCTATAAATAAACCTCCATATGTTAATGGCTTGGAGGTGTTTTTATATTTTCCAATTAAAAATTTATCTATAGATAGAAGAAGAAAATGTATATATCCAAATTCTAATTTTAAATGATGGTTTAAATGAGATTTAGTTTAAGAGAACATGTTATAAGAATTTTTTCCTTGATACGTGGGATAAATTTTTCATGGGGAATTGTACACTATAGAAATTTCAACATGTTCCCATCATCAAAATGAACGAACTACTTCCCTAAATAGTGGATTATGAAATTGAATGTCTGATTAATGATATTTTCCATAATGTAAAAAACAATAAAGATTATGAAATGTGACCAATGTAACTTTTTTAATTTCTAGAATAAAATTAAAGAGAAGAGGTAATTATGAGATCAAATGACTTTTATGAACTTTTAGAATGTGGAAATTTGGAGTTTCATGATGGAGTCAACATATATACAAAATTTCCATATCTACTGAAGTTGTAAAATATTATGTGCTTATATATAATTAAAAATAAAAAAAATTATGTAGATATCTAATTGGTTTCATGATTAATTTGTTTAAGATAAGGTCAATTAAACAGTTTTTTGAGATTAATAATCTTTACAACAAACTTGGACTCAATTTTTCAAAGATACATGCATGTCCCAATGATAGAATGTTGTCTTTGGGAGATGATTCTGATAGATAAATTTGTGAAATATGTTATACTTATAGATATATATTAGTGATTCATGATTAATGTATTAATCAACATAGTCTAGAGAAAGAGATAAATAAATTTATCCTTAGTATTTTTAGTTACATTATACTAAAACAGAGATTGCAATGATTATTCACCTATTCTAAAATGGAAGAGATAAGGGATTGACATACTATTGAATAAAAATAAAAGGTTTATAAGAAATTAAAATGATGAAAATAATGGATAAAAACAAAATATTTATATCTAAATTTTTTATCAGATCCTTGGAATGTGAAGTTGGGATTGGGTACTAATGTATTAATCCCATACAATCCACCTCCATGGATGTGTACGAAACAAAATTATTTCATTATTTCGACGATCATTCTAGGAAATAAAATTTCATTAAATTATATAAATTTATACCTTCATCATTATATATAATAATTAAAAGAGTTATGCTATAATGGTTCACACAAATATTGATACAACCTAGCTACATATAGAATAATTTTTTTTTCAATCATTAATTAAATAGTAATATTCATTATAAATATGTTAAGTAATTCATAAAATAAAAGAGAAACAAGTTTTATTAAAATGATTTTCTATTTTCATATAATTTAATTTTAATTTGAAAAAAGTTAACTCTATTATTTAGTTACAGAAAAAAATATTAGAATGAATTTTTGAAAATTTTCCAAAGATATTAATTTTCAGTGAATAGTGAAAAATACCTTTTTTATTTTAAAGGTAAAATTATTATTTGTATTATTTTTAAAATTTAATAATTTCAAATTAAAATAAAATTATTCAATTATGGGTTTTTAAATATATTTATAGTTTAATTTAGTATAAAATATTTTAAAATTATAAAAGGCATATTTTCTAAAAAACGTTTTTTCGTTACATTTTTCATGTTTAATTTTAAATTAAATTCTGTGAGTTATTTAATTTTATGTAAATAAAATAAATATAATATTAATATTTAGGACGTAATTTTTTTATTAATCCCATTTTATTATCCATCAATATGAATTTTGATTGTGGTAAAAAAATTTACTTCGATAAAGGAAAAAATGGGATAGTCTGGATTTTAAATAATTTATAAGGACCTAACATTTAATCCTAATTTTTATTGGATGATGTTAATTAGAACCTTAAATCATAATTTTGTGAATTTATTTATTTATTGGAAACATATCAATTAAATCACTTAGATATTATTAAAATCAATGAAAGTGATAAAATTACACACAATTGTTTTTAATAAGTATAATAATTTTACAATGGGGTTAAATAGATTATATATTAGACTATAAATAGTAATTTTAGACGTAAAAGTTTTAGATACATCTTGTAAACTTTCTTTTTATTTTTAGTATAAAAAATATTTCCTTAAACTCTTACATAAAGCTGATGGAGTATTTATTTTATTAATAGAAATATCTAATAAATGTTATTAAAAATATTAAAAATATATATACATTGAGATAATTGATGTGATAAAAATTTTTGTAGTCTACTTTAAAATTTTATGGATATATTAAAATATTTTATTGGATGTTATAGTTTTACAGTAATGTTTTTAATAGTAAAAGTAGTGAATGTTATCAAAAATGACAATAATTATATTTTATAGGATCAATAATTTATTAAATTATTTAAAAATCATAAACATATTTTAAAAATAGTGATTATTATGTGCTATTTAATTTCATAAATTCCTCATTTAGTGTTAAATTTACACCTTAAATGTAAAAATTACAGTATTTAAACATTAAAAACATTTTCAATATAGTTTAAATTAAAATTGGTTATCTAATGGTTAATCAAAATGATACAATTTAAAATATGACTGAAACTAGTATTAGATATATTTTATTATGATATTACAACCTTATTTTATCTTAACATTAAATCCATGTATATTTGGTGTTATTTGGATAGAAAATAAATTTATTATAATTTAATATTTTGAGAATTACCAAAATATCCCCCAACTCAATTATAAAAGGGAACCCAATCTTCTAATCTATTTACTCTTGAAAAAAATTTATATCTGCCAATACCTTCCCAAATAGTTTCCTAAAATAACTCACCACATTATGAAGGTCTCTTTATAGTCATAATACCATCGTAAGTAGTCTTATGGTGTTATGAAAAGTGGTATTTCCAAAGATGTTTATTTTTTATGTTCATGTTTAGTTTTGTTTATTATTCATAATCAATCAAATATTCTTCAACCATGATATAATAATAAATATATAACCCCCAATATACCTATATGTTATCTTTTTTGTAATTACCTATATCTATTTCCACTTCCTTCCAATGGGGAAATAATTAATTGTTTGTGAGTATGGTGGACTACCATCGCACGAACCGATGATATTCATTTTCCATCACCATTTATCAAGACATGTTATAATTATGGAATTATTCTTTATATATCATATTCATGAAATATTTTTCATTTTTATAAAAAAAATGTATATCTTAAATTCTTACCATTCAATGTATTGAAAAATTTTAACATTGTCCGTGTGTACACGTGAAATATCACCCCTACGAAGGGATGTGATTAATTTTTCATAATCACATCAATTAGATAATATATATTAGAATATTTTAAGAATTAATATGATATATATGATATTATTATCAATATTTAAAGATAAAATTATACTAATTTTTTTTTTCTGAAATGATAATTTAAAAATGAAAACATAACTCATGCGTATGTTTGACCAACTATTTCCATGATTGCAACTTCATTATATTTTAATAAAAACAGTTAATAAATGATATTAAGATTATAATTTATATATAGAAATGATAATTATTTCATGATTATTATTCTTCATATGATGAAATTATTACATGTTTCACCATATTCTACCGACCAAATTTGTTTTGAACTTGTGAACCGTATATCATCAAAACAACTGATGTGAACATAAACACTTATAACATGATATTAAGTGAAATAATATGGAGAAATATAAATGAAATGTTAAATTATGAATTTATAAATTACACTAGGTTTATTATTTATGAATTTAAATATTGTATGGGATGAGTCAGACTCAAGATAAGGTTCTTTAACTTAAATAACATGTTTTAAAGTTCATTTTTCAAATCGTTTTACAAAATTATAAAAAAAATGTTTTTTTATATAATAAAACATTAGTCTATTTTATTAATTTCACTATTATTTGTTTATTTGTTTTTTATTTACTAGTTTTCATAGTTTTTTAAATAAATTTTTTTATTTCTGATGAGGTTAATGTCTTATTTTGAAAATTTGTTTTTAAATGAAAATCTTCTTTTAATTTTCAAAAGTGATTTGTTTAAAACTCATAAAAAGATTTTAAATGTTTTATGGTGAAAATGTGAAACAATATTTGTTATTATGGATATTATGATTTATCATTATAAATGATAAATGAGTGTGCTCGGATTGTTTTCGGTGATCCCATTATATTTTATATGATCGGGAGCCCCTGTCAGTGATAGGCGATCCCGTTATTGCTTATATAGTGGGGTGGCCAATATAACACTAAAATATTCCATAGTATATTAAATGATGGGTGCACCTAGATATTTATATAATTAATTGTTTAATGTACCTTGTATTTCTATGGATGAATTTGGGATTTACAAAAGGGTTACTAATATATATTTAACTAGGTACCAGTAATTTCTAATATTGGTTTACAACATGTTATGAATATCATGCTCTATGTTAAAAAAAAGGGATTTAATTTTTCATACTATGTGGTTTAATTATTTTATTTTATCTAATAGTATGTGTGTTTTAATTTGAAGATTATTTACTTAAATATCTCAAATAACTCTGATATATTGGTAAATATTACATGGGATTTAATTTTTTCACTAGACTAACCATTTTTTTCTTTTAAGTACCATAATATGTTTTTTGTGCTCATCTCAGGGTTTCAATTATTTTTCTCTGGTTTTATTGATGGGTAAGTTAAATTAATAATTCAACTTGGATGTTGTTATATTTTGATATGAGAAGAAATCACATATTATTTTGAATACTTTTATGTTTTATAGAAAATTAGAAATGTATAGATGTATCTAATTTTTAAAATATAAGTTTTTATTTATGAGATATGAACTAATTCTCTAAAACTCTCCAATTAAATGATCCTTGGTATTGAAATAATGGGAATTCTAGTTCAAAATAACTAGTAAATGTAATTATTATGGTCATGTCCTCATAATTAGTATTAATGGATTGTTTAAATAACTTCATGGGTTAGGTTAATGACAAAAAAATACCCATAAATTAATTTTTTAAATTATGGTTAAGTTGAGATGATTTATAAATTTATATTAATGTTTTTATTTGTCTATGATATATATATTTAAAATGGTTTTCCATGTAGGAAAATTGGAAAATATGGTGGGAAGGTAGTAAGAGTGAAAAGCCCATCCAAATCAAAATCTCGAGATTGCTGGAATCAGAATAGATCTTGTTTTGGCAGAGATGGGCCAGTTGACAGATGCTCTAAATTGTGCTGTTATCCAAGCTAGGGAGAAGTAATATATACCATAGTGGAATATGTTAGTAATTGAAAATTTCATGAGGTAACATTCCCCATCATTCAATGGATAATCGGAATCTATAGTAGTCAAAGGATGGATTGTAAAGACCATGACCCCAGTTTCTATGAGAAAGTAGCAACTTTATTACATTGTCTTAAGATACTATGATGACCATAAAAAAGGTATGAATAGTTTAATAGTATTAGTAAACTATATACACACTTTAAATCAACATGAAATTTTAAAACATAAAATATACTAAGAATCTCATTGAGTCTTCCATTATCCCCCCTTGGTGTAACCTTTCATATCTATCATAATTAACTTCATGTTATCCTAGGGAAGAACAAAACATAGTAAATGGGTGATATAATATTCTCAGTAATGGTATGTATACACAAAAAGCTATCATAAATAAAAATTATAGAAAAGTAAATAACTAAAACAAAATATATTTAATCAATATCTTTTTCATAATATGGATGATATAAAGACGATAAAATTATTCCATATACACAATCCCATAATCTAGAAAAATTATTCATTGAAATTTTATTGTCAAATAATCAGATGGAAATAACTAACAAATCAAATAACTATGGAATTTATAATTTTGGACTTTTGAAAAATAATCTTGAGGCATTACACCAATAATCTATCGTCATCACAGATTCGTTCCAAGAATATTACATTTTAAAGGCTTCATGATAAGAATATTATTAATGGGTAAGGCCTTGGCCAAAAATCAATATAGATTGTCTCATGAGACTAACCGATGAAAAAAGGGGCTATAGTGGGACCCTCATATCATTAAATAAGTATAATTCATTCCTCATATGAAATGGGTGAAACATAAAAATCATAATCAAAATAAACATTAATATTAGAAACTACTATACTAAATTTGAATAATTTTGCAATAAACTGATAATTGTATCAAAACAGCACATCCGCAGTCAAAATGATCATAAAATATTTAATAAAATATATTAGATGATATCATAAGAGATAAATCTAAATTAATCATAATATATATACTATTATGGATGAAATATATGAAAATAATCAAAAACAATCATTGAAAATTATTGAGATAAATATGCTTTTATTTAATTTGAAGCCATTTATTTAAAAATATGTGCATTTATAAAATAAAAAATAATCTTTGAAAATAAAATTTTAAAAATTTAAAGGAAGATTCTAAACATTATGGTTTCATGATAATGGGAAAATCCTCTAATTCCACATATATTACAAAAAAACTCATTTTGTATTTTTTTTCAAAAAATTCATAAAGGACCTCGTTTAGAAAATGAAAAAAATATTACCTTGTAACCATTTCATAAAAAGTAAAACATTGGAAAATTGAATTTAAATATTCTTAGTATATTAGTAAATATATCCTAAAAAATATTTTTGGAAATAATGGATATGTAATAAATTGTTTTTTATTGGATACTTAAAAATAATAATTCCCGAATAATAATGAGATGTTGTGAAATAAACCCTTACCTCTATATAATCTGTTGAATTGTATTCCCCATAACATAAATTGAAACATTAAATACTATTAATATGGTGATAATAATGATATTTTATTATAGGGGATGTATATACAATATAAAATAAATAATTAGCGAGTAAGTCATGCATCCCACAGAAATAAAAGTGAGACAAAAATCCCTTACCTTAGGTCTAATTTTCTATGTTTTCATATGAAACTTATATATAGTGGTTTTAATTAAATTATTAACTTAAAACAAACAATATTGATATTTTTATATGATATATTAACTTATCATGTTATTATATCTCCATTTTTTTGAAAATATTTCATTAAAACCCTTGTTTTGGGTGTTAACTCCTTCATTTTCTTACGAATGTTTTATCACCAATGTAGAAGTTATTTTTCATTGGATATAAATTAAACATATCTATAATTATATTAATATTATAAATATCATATTTAATATTTAAATACATTTTATATCCATTCTTAAATGATTGACATTGATGATGAATCACATCTTTTCATGGAGACGGTAGACCATATGTACACACATGCAGCAATATAATTCCCTTAATAGTGAAAAGGCTAAGTAATTATTTGGAAAATTAATCATTAAATGAGGAATATTTTTTCATAATTATAATATATATCCATTAATTTCATAATTATATACATCCATGTAAATTATTAGTGAAAAAAAAATTCACTATGTCAAGATGGTAAATCGTACGTACGGACAAATGTTGTTTTCATTTTTTATAGGATATATAAAAGGTAGAATATGGTTATACCATAATCATAAAAAATATAAAAATATATATTATACTATAGTTATTACTTTATCGTGTATAAAACACTTGAAAGGGTAGTTTAAGAAGAAATAAACTTGGATGAGTTGGTAAAAATGATTAGTTCTTCTTTGACACATTTTCTTTAGATATATTTTGACGGGATATTAGGTAATTTTTTTAATAATATGATCTAAAAAAATTTCTAAAATTGTTTCAAAGATAAATGGAAAGTTTAAGATATATATAAAATTCCAAAAGTGTTGTGAATAAGTGAATGAGGTTGTGCGCTTTTATAATTGAGTTGAGGGTCACTTTTAGAAACACTCAAAATACTAAATTAATATAAATTAATTTTAAATTAAAAATGTATTAAAATTGATTTTATCTTTAATATAAGATGATTTTGGTCCTAAATATTCTCATCCATTAATTTTTAGACATTTTTATATAACTTTATTACCCTTATCATTTGGCATTAACTCTTACCGCGACAACCTGTGTTTTTACTATTTGATGGTTAATATCATAACTATAACAAGCCAAACCAACCATAAACGAGTCATTTAAAATATTATAAACCTTATATCAATTATTTTTTCAAAAATTTTATTTTTATAAAATTTATATCATTTAATAAAATATTATTTCTTTTGAAATGTCATTAATGTCGCTTATGACATTATTCATTAGTTTGACATTTAAAAATTATCAATAAAGAAGATAACTTCATAAAAAAAATTTAATACATCACTAATATATCTAATACTTATATAAAATGTGTGTATTATACTAATTATCTAATATTATATTTATTTTAATAATCTTAATATCATTTATTTGATATTTCCATTAATTAAATAATTACTACATCGTCATCATGGATGATTTTAATTTAATTAATTATTTTATAAATATTAAAAATAAATTATATTGAAAAATATAAAAAAATTTATTTCAAATGTATATTTATTTTCAAATATATATTCTATATAACCATATATTAAAAATTTAATACTTTTTAAAAACATGAGTATGGAATATTTGACTTTCCTTAAAAAAATAATATAAAATACATAATGTCATCCAATAGGATCCAAGAGGTCATAAAATTTTCCTAATAATGAATTTGGTCTATAATAACTCATACAATAAAATTTGAACAACTTTTAGGGTAATATTATAATACATATAATAATATTTTTACAAAAAATTACTCAGTTTACCGTTAACCAGGGTAATTAAAATTACTATGTTTACCATTTATATTGGCCAAAAAATATAAGGAACCTATTTGATAAATATTTAAATTATTATTAAAAATATGCAATACATTGTGTAATGTTCACATTAAATAATTTTCATAAATTAATTAATAATTAATCATGCAGATGGGATAAAATAATGAGTTTTTAATGTAAAAAATGTTGGAAATTTTGAAATGTTTTAATATTCAACTTCTAAGTGAAATGGATTAAAATGACCAAAATTGTATTTATTTATGTATAATTGAACTATTTATTCATTAAAACCAATTTAAAATAATATTTAACTGTATAAATAAATTATATGAATATGTAGTATTTGTTTACGATCCATCAAAAACGAAACATACGAGAAAAAAACAAAAAAAATTAAAACAATCTATATATTGAAATTAATATATAAAAAATGAAGATTAATTTTTCATATAAAATATATTAAAATTTAGAAATTTATTTTTAAGACATGAACGCCATCAAAATGTGGTAAACCTACTCGTTAGAAAAATATAGTTTTAGGAATAAAACTGGATTTATTCTTTTATCAATATATAAACACATAGTATGAATTTTAACCAATTTCTTGAACATATAATATATAAATGTCATAGTTTTTTTAATAATATTCACTTCGAACAATTCAAATACTATGTTATAACAATATTTTTTCTGTTCGTTTATGTTGGGTGTTGCATGCAACATATGTTATCAAAGAGATTAAATTTAAAAATAGGCAGACCAAAAATATTTGTGTCTCATATTTTCCACTCCAAAAATAAATAGTGTATTTACAATGAGAAATTCCACTAATAAAATAAATTTTTAAAACTTCAAAATTCCATTGTAGGGAACCCAAATATGAAATAGGGTTAATAAAATACCATCTTAATAAGAGGGAATATAAAATTCCAATGTCACCACAAATTGGGCTTTTTAATATGAGAATATTAGTGATAAGTGAAATCATGGACATAAAAGAAAAATATATCTATCATGTTCGGATAGAGACTGATATAGAAAATGGTCATTATTACATTAACCATTAAAAAACTGCACATCTTGTGATTAGATAAAATGCCATTGATTTCACCATAATAATAGTAAACAGATAATGTTTTTGTTTCAAAATACTTTTATTAGAGATAAGGTATTAATTTACTACACAGACAATAGCTTGATAAAATAAACTTACTCGATTTCATTCCTTGTTATAAGCATAATCCCATCCTTTGGATGTTATTCGATATATTTTAAAATAAACTCTTACACAAGAAAATGAATATTCAAGATGATTTTCTACACCAAAACTATATTAAATGAATCATAGGATCCACAGGTCGTTACTTCATATTTAAAATGCTTACTAAAACCAAAATGGTTAGCACCTGTTTTCTAATATAATAAATCATACTTTAACCTCAAACAATACTACCCAAAGTTCATCTTAATCCATTCCCTTAGTAGTTACATTATTAAATATAAAAAAATCATCTTTTAAAATTTTAAGGCCAATTTTTTAAATAAGTTCACCATATTTAAAAAAATAAACATAACATCATATTCCTCAAAAAATATAATGTATCTCTTATTGTCACATACCACATAACAGATCACCTTAAAAAACATAATGAAAATTTTCATTCTTCTAAATATTTAAAGAAGAAGTATTATAGTACATTTCTTTTATATCTCAATATTATTATAACTAGAATATCATTTATTATATAATTATATGGTATAATAATTAATTTAATTATTCCACTTGGACTATAGTAATAACATAAGATTTACCGCAATCCCTTTTCTTCTTCTGAGATATATTTCTTAGAACATTAGGGAATTCATTTTCATATTTCTCCATTTCCTTATAGTGGAAGTATTTTAAATTGTTATTTTTTTATTTTCCTTGAAATCTTAATAATAGTTCCCTTTCTCACAACACATTTTGAAAAATCCCATTCAATTCTTAGAAAGTAAAAGGGTGTTTCTTTCCAAAAGTATCACATGTTATAAAATCATTTTTACCTTATAAAATTTATCTATCTCTAGTATTTCTATTATATTCTTCTATTTATTGTCTTAATTTCATAATACTTGAATTATTATTACCGTATCTTGATAGCATATGAGACTATATCTTCGAATAATGAGAATGTTTGGGAGGCAATTTTCATTTAGAGAAATTTATGTAACCCATAAATGAAATAATAAAACATACTCCTTGGGTTATGTATGTAGTCTTCAAAATCAATTTTTAATCTTATAAAATATTATTCATATTTAGAAACATTATCATTCTCATTTTCCCTCGTATTTAAGAAATTTATCTTCATCTCTGCTCGCTGTTCATGAGGGAAATATTTTTCAAATAAAGGTTCCATAAAATCCTTCTATTCCAGGATGTCTATTTCCTCCTCCTCCTTTAAGTTTCAAATCAATGACCACCATTGATGATCATATCTTAAGAGATATTATAATTCCATCACCACCTTATACTTTTTTTACATTTAAA
The DNA here is from genome assembly GCA_963277665.1 of Viscum album. Taxonomy (NCBI): domain Eukaryota; kingdom Viridiplantae; phylum Streptophyta; class Magnoliopsida; order Santalales; family Viscaceae; genus Viscum; species Viscum album. Next base: position 1,134,048,703 of record OY728156.1, read on the forward strand.
AGGAAAAAATATATTTTTTACAGAACATATCAATTCCTAAGCTAGAAACATATTTTTAGACCCATTAAATGATGTAGGATGTTGTCTCATGAATAATTCTAACATTTTTCCTCCATATTGGGGATCATGATACTTAATATGGGAAAGGTTATTGATCATAAAATTATTAACCAATCCCAATATAGTAATATGCTTTTCAACACCAATTTTATCTCCAAATCCAATATCATTATCTTACATCGAAGGGAAATACCTTCCTTGATTATGGTAGTATATATGATTTCCATTCCATCTTCATGGTTTAATTTCTATAAAATGTTATACACTAGATTATATCATAAAATTATAAAATATAACTTATAATAAATAAAACTAGTGATTCACATAGCCTAAATTTAATATTTGATTATAAATATTCTCGAAACCATAATCTTATTTTATTTAGATATATTTATACATTTTTTCATAGGGTTTCTTCTATAATAATTTTTTTCCTAATTATAGTTCCCAAGGATTATACTAAATGTCATATCATACCAACTTTGAGGAACATGATCCCAGTTTCCCATAGTTGATAGATACATTATTACATTGTCACAAGATACAAGTAATCACATCCATAAGAACCAAATATTCTAGTAGTAATGTTAAACAAGATACATACTTTAAATACACATTACATTTGATAACATAAATAAAAAATTAATTTAATTGAGTCATCCATTATCCACCCTCTTTTTAACCATGCATATAAGTAATAATAAACTTCTTAGTATTGTGGGGAAGAATAAACCATAATAAAGGTGTGATCTTAGATGATCTATAAGGGTATGTATAAAGCAGAAGCTATCATAAATAAGAATTATGGAAATTTAAATAACTAGAACTCATTATATTTTATTAATAACTTTAACATAGTATGTATGATATAAAATATTATCCAATAATGTCATATAATCAATCCCATGAGCTAAAAAACATATCCATGGAAATTATACTAACTGAATAATAACAAGGAAATCAAAAAATAATCTCCTAATTATGGAATTAATAATGTTGGAAATTAAAAATAATTCTATCTAGGATTTTCCCTAATAATCTATAATCATCAACGCTTGATGACAATAATCTAACATTATCATGGCTTTGTGCCAAGAATCTTATAAATGGGTAAGGTCTTTGACAAAAGCCAATATAGATTGTCTCATGAGAACTAAAAATGCATCGAGCTACTATAATGGGTAATGTCCTTCATTAACTATTTCTAATGAATTATTCATATGAATGTGTTAAAACATAAACAACATAAACATTTGTATTAAAAAATAGCACATGAAATGTGAACACATTAACCATAAATCATGAATGTTATCTAAATAGAACATCCACAGTTAATATGATCATAAACCATTAAATAAAATTTGATAGATTATAACATAATATACCAACCCCAATTAAGCATAATATTTCAACAATGTGTGTTAACATATATAAAAATATAGTAATAAAATCATTATCTTAGAGAAATTCAGTTTTTTAAATATAAAATAATTTACATAAAAAGTCGTGAATTTTTCAAAAAAAGGTTGTAAATAAAATTTTAATTTTTTAAAGGAATATTTAAATCATTATGGTTTCATGATGATTGAAAATTCCACTCAATCCTCATAAGATAAAAATAATTCCATCTATTTTTTTGTCAAAAATAGTCACAATGTAGCCCATTTGGAAAAAAAATATTTTTTTCACACCAATTAATAAAATCAAAACATGGGTATAAATACATTAAAAATTTGTAGGATAATATTAAATAAAAATTTTAATTTTAATTTGAAATCATGGTCGTGGAAAAAATTATTCCCCACTAGTCACTTTAATGTAAATAATCTCAATTAAGAATGAGACTACGAAATAAACCATTACAAATTTCAAATCAGTTGAATCGTATGCCCCTTAACATAAAATGAAAATTTAAATACCATGAAGATAGTAATATGAATTATATTTTTTTATCACTAAATTATATATAGGGAAAAAAATTATTTGTTAATAAGGCATGTATCCCACAGAAATAAAAGCGATACGAAAACCCATTACCTTAGGTCTGATTTCCACTGTACATGTCTAAAACTCCTTTATATGGGTTTTAAAAATATTATGAACTTATAATAGAGCATTATTCATATTTATGATATCATATATTATGTGATTATATTATTCTACCACCCATTTGTTGATAATATTTTGTTATTTCTATTATTTTGGGTGTTAATTACATCATTTTTCTACGCATGTTTTTTCATGAATGACTGAGTTATTTTGAATATGATATAGATACAACATATGTAGAATTATATTAATGTTATAAATATTATATTTAATCATTAAATACATTTTTAGATCCATTATTGAAATTTTAACATGGAAAATAATCACATCATGTCGTGGAGATGATAGGTCGTACATATCCACAAGTGACTATTTCATTCCCATAATGGGGAAAGGGGTATGTAAGTGGATGGTATATTAATTTTTTTAAGAATAAATATCATGTAATAATTATCATATAAATCCATTTTTCCATCATTATACCCATCCAAGTAAAGTGGTGGTGAGAAATAATTTACACCACCACAAGGAGACTGTGAGCCATACGTACATATGAACGATTTTTTCATTTTTCATAGGATAGATAAAAGGTGGAATATGGTCTTAAAATAATAATTTTAAAATATCATAATATATATATAATACTATATTTTTTAATTTACATTGAAAATAACACTTGAATAGGATGGATAAAATGAAATTAATATGGATGAGTTTTTAAAAATTAATTCATCTTCTTCGATGAACTTCCTTTATATCTCTTCTTCAGATATATAGGGTTGGATTTTTTGGAATACAAGGATCATAAAAACATGGATACAGATGCTGGAGATATAAATTATTAGGTTTCAATTGATCTGGAAGGCTCAATGTGGTGCGATGAAGTGAGGGAGGTTGTGTCCTTTTATAATTGAGGCGATACCACTTTTGGAATCTCTCAAAATATTAAATTAATCTAAATAAAAAAATTAATTTTATATTAAAAATGTATAAAAAGTTATTTATTTATAATGTAATATAATTATGGGTCATAATACTCTCAACCCATAATTTAAAACAAGATTGTATCATCTTCTTATCCTTATTTTTGGCTTTAACTGTTATTTAATCCCTTTAACTCATATTGCGACAACATGTGTTTTTACACATTGAAAGTTAATATAGTAGATATAAAATTCCCAAACTACCCTAAATGAGTCATGGATGTTATTTAAAACCTTATTAATATAATTATTCAAAAATATATTCTTTTTTAAAATTTATGTCATTTAAAAAATATTATTTATTTTAAAATATAATCATTGTAAATTTTGATAGTATTCATTAGTTTGAATTTTAAAAAACTATCAATATAAAAGATAAAATCAAAAAAAAACTTTAATACATCCCGAATTAGTCTAGGTCATCTTGAAAATAAATCAACGATATTAATTAGCTTAAATTATGTTTGTTTTAATATTTTTAATATCATTTATTTCATATTTCAATTAAATAAACAATTATTACATCATCATTGTATATGCCTTTAATGTAATTACTTATTTTTCTACAAATTGAAAATAAATTACCTTCAGTGAGATAAATAGTTTGGATTTAAAATTTATATTTTTAGTGAAACATAACTTTTGAATAACCACATATTAAATATGTAATACATAATAAAAACATGAGTATGACATATTTGACTTTCAATAAAATAAAATACAAAAAAAGTATTAAAGTAAAAAAAGTGGACCCAAGAGGCCATAAATATATTCAAAAGATAATTTTTGTTAATAATAACTCTTCATATAAAATTAGGACATGTTATTGTGCAATATATTAATACATATATAATTATTTTTATTATTAATTACCTGATTTACATTTAGTCGTGGTAATTAAAATTACTAAGTTTACTATTCACAGTGTCCAAAAAACAAATGGGACATATTTAATAAATTTGGAACTTAAGATTTAAATTAAGGGATTTATTTTTCAAAATTAAATCATAAAATATTAATAAATTTATTAAATATTAATCTCAGAGATGAGACAAAACAACGAGTTTTTGAGGTGATGATGTTCAAAAGATTGAAATGTTTTTATATTCAATTTTAATGTAAAAGTGTCCCAAATTAGCCAAATTTGATTTATTGATATATATTTTGACTTTTCATACTTTATAATTATTAAAATATAAATTAACTATATAAATAAATTAGATGAAAATGAATTTTTCTATAAAAATGAAATATTTTTTACTAATCATCAAAAAATGAAACATATCATGAAAATTAAAAAAATTAAACCAAATTAAATCATGATATTAAAATTAAAAAAATTAACTTTATTTTTTCAAATAGAATATATTAATTTTTTCAAATTTAGATTTAAAATAAGCACACCATCAAAAAGTGGTAAAACTCATTATGTGAAAAAAACATTTTTAAGATTAATACTAGATTTATTATTTTATAATGTATATAAAACAAATATTATAAATGATAAAAATTATATTTAACATATAATATATATAATTTATAATTTTTTAATACTATTCATTCCCCCTAATTTAATTATTATTTTATAGTAATAGTATAATTTTCGTTTAAGATGGGTATTGTGTGCAACGTATGTTTTCAATGAGATTATACTTGAAAATATATATAACATAAATTCATGGTGTGTTACAATAATAAAATCTATAGAGAATATATTTTAATTCATGTGTTTTTCATAATTCCCAAAGGTATCCCATTCCATTTTTTTAAGGTGAAGAATATCAGTGGCGGTCCCTAATTTTAAAAATATGGAGAAAGATGATCTTGAAGTTATAAAATGGGATAATTATAAGAGTATTTTTTCTATAAAAATATTTTTGTATTATGTTTTGACCTAGAATAGAGAAAAAATTCATAGAACTGAGGTAGAAAGATGATTATTTTGTGGCTGTATAAAAATCCAACATCACAAGAGTATCTTGGTTTGCATAAATGTTTTTTGGAAAATTTATTTCAAAATTAATAGATTTTAATCTGGTTTGAAACAATTTTTTGAAAAGCTTTGTCTACATGAGAATTCAAAATTTATGATAAAGTTCTTTATTTTTCAAAGAAAGTGAGATGGATTTTTATGACATCTATGTGGCTCAAGATAACATCTTTAAGAAAACGTAAACATGGAAGGTGATAAAGAAAAAACCAATTAAGATGTTCATAGTTAGTCCCCAAAATTTTACAATATTGGTAAATTAAATTTCAATGAATTTTTGAAATTATATGGAAAGTGTTTTTAGTGTTGTCAATTTGGACATAGAGCTCATGACTGTAATGAAACTAATATGAAACACACAATGATTTTCGTAATTGATAGCCATCCAATTGTGAGGCGTTTTAGTAGAAATGAGTTGGGTCATTATGATAACTTGTGTCTAAATATAGTTTCATAGGATGGAAATATAAATGATCAGATTAATACTCATATAGAAAACTTTTTTTCTGCTACAATTATTAATGTGGGGACTTCAAATAAATTGGTGACATGTATGTTTCTTAGGTACTCAAATTATGCCAATACCTGTTTTGATTCTCTATCATTAACTTCATTAATATCTATGAAATTTGAAGGAATAATATTAATATAAAACCATGAATGTATTTTATAAATTTTTCAAAAAAACTCAGGATTGGAATATAAATAAACCATGACACATAATACTCTTCCAATTATAATTAGTGAAATGGTCCGTCCTGAAACTTTTGTTAAAATACGAATAGTTGATTTTAATATTATTCTAGATATGTAATGGATTTTATTTTATCATGATACGATATATTTACAACATAATTAATTTTGGATAAATGATTTCATACATTAAATAACCTACAATGATGTAGTGAAATTTATTAGAAGAGGCAGTGAAAGTTACTTAGTAAATATTTTGGAAAACTAGGGAATTGTTCTCACTAAAGATGTACCCATGGTAAATTAATACATGGTTGTTTTACTGATGATCTTCCAAGTGTCATTCCAAATATAGAGGTCACATTTTTTATTGGTTATCCCTAGATTCTAAACTTATTTCAAAACCCCCTTATCAAATTTCTCAATAAGAAATTTTGAAACTAAAAAATAAATCACTGTAGTTGTTATAAAATGGTTTTATTTAACCCACTTCTTCACCACGTTGTGATAATTTTTTTGATTAAAAGAAAGATGGTTCTATAAGGCTTTTCATTTATTATTGACAATTTAATAACATCACTTTTAAGAATATGTAACATTTTCCTCATATCGTTGATTTGTTTGATCATCTTATGGGAGCATAATACTTTCCAAAGACTAATCTCAGGTCAGGGCACCATCAATTTAATGTGAAGGATTTATATATTCCAAAGGATTCATTTTAGGGGAGATATGGGAATTATGAGTTTTTATAAATTCAAATTGGAAATATAAATTCCCTTACTATATTTATGGATATTAAAAATAGAGTTTTTCATTAATATTTGGATATGTAATTGGTTGTTTATATTGATGATATTGTGGTTTATTAAAAAAATTATGAGGATCATGAAAAACATTTAAGGATTTTTCTAGAACACTTAATGAAATGATGTCATATTGAATATTTGGCAAATTATTTTTTTGTTAAAATAAAATTTTGTTCCTTGGGAACATTTTATGTAAATATTGAATTAATGATAATCCTACTAAAGCTATTGTTTTTGAAGAGTTTCTATGACATACTGATGTCACGTAGATTTTTACTTTTCAAGGATTAGAAGGTTATTATCGACGGTTCATTGAAAACATTGCTTGGTTGTCTATAACCTAACTATGTTTATGATAAAACTCTATTTTCTAATATTTTATTGATAATAAATGATATAATTTCCTCACATTTTGCTAAATATATTCATTTATGAAATATTTGGGATTAGATCATTCATTTGAAAATTTGATGAAAATTTCAGTTTTACCCTTTTAAAATGTACTATAGTATTTTGAAGATAAATATTTTAATATTATTTATTTGAAATTAATATTTTTAAACAGTGTTAGTAACTTAATTTTCTACAACTTTTATTCAGGACACTAGAGCTAAAGAGTACATTTCAATGGAGTAAATGGGCCATTAAGTCGATGATGGGATGGACTTGGCAGAATGGACATGGGTTCTGTATTTGGGCCATATCTTCTTAATCCGGGCTTGGATTGAGCCCAAATTTTGAGAAAATCTCAGGGATATGATTTGGAACAAATAATACATCTGGAATAAGAGCTGATTCACGCGTTATGCAGTCAAATGTGCGGCACAAGTTGGATTAAAATATTTGGTCGAATTTCCACATTTATACTTGAAACCACTTGTAACCTATCCTTCCCCCCCTCTATAAATTGGAGTTTTTTTCTCATTTTGAGGGTTTGGGATGTGCCATATCGGATTGGAATCAGTGGGGAAGTAGTTCCTTTCCATTTCAATTCACCATCGGTGGAGGGAAGCTTTCAAGCTAGGATCTCCTCCAAATTCCTCTTCAATTTCTCCTCTTTGTTGTAATGTTTTTGTTCTTTCAATAAACTTATTAGTTCCTCTTAAATTTTTTCTATTTTCCTCTATTATTTTCATTTTTATTATTCATTAATCTTCATATTTGGTCTGGAACTCAAGAGTAGATGCTTGATTGGGTTATACTCATTCTAAACCGTTGCAAATGCAATTCGTTTCTACGATGACTATACTGCCCATGGAAGGGTAGTTATTTTTAATAATCGATCTACCTCTCACCTTATTAGTTCATATATTTTGAATCAACGATCTAATTTAATTCACTAAAAAGGAAACATTAATTGATTTTTTAAATTATAATAAACTAAGTGAGCAATCGAACAATTAACAAAAAATGCGCGAGGTCGGAAATTGTGTGAATTGTGAGAGCGCGATCTTAATCAGTAATACAAGACCACACATCATCCATTTGTAGAGCTCAAATAAAATCCCTAAACTAAATTAATAATAATTTCAAGAGTGGTTATGTGCCTTAATTTACCACTAACCATAAGCTATCCTTAGACCATCAAACAAAGCAGGGTGCTACGATAGCATGTTCTGAAATTAGCCTAGGGTTTAATTAATTTCATCTTTGTGGTAAGGTTAATTCTCATAGGGTTATGGATTTAAAAAATTAAGGGATCATAATTAAGTGAATGTTAATTTAAATGATAATGATTAATAATAGAGTGAAGAGGTAGAGTTAGAACGATTACTCATTTTAAAATATTTTCTAAATAAACATCTTCTTGTCGTGTCTTTTTAATCAAACTTCATTTCAAAATTAAAAACAAAAAAAGCAATATTCTTCTAGAAAACTTCTTCATGTTTTATAAACTATAAACAACGACCCCATCCATTCAAGTTGTTTTTTTATTCTCTTTTATTTTATTTTTTTAGAATACCTCTGAAAAGTTGTTTTAATTCACTTAGTCCTTTGACAGACGACCTTGGTCAGCCACTCAGCTGCACCTAAGTACCCCAAAAACCACTGATCATTTGAGGGCGTCCACGATAGCACCTTATCAAATTGGCGTCGTTTCCAGGAAGGAAAGTATTTTATTCAACTAATTAGAGGTATTTGTTTACTTTTATTTTAATATTTTATCTTCTCTTCTTTATTTCTTTTTTCCCCTTTCTCAATTATATTTTTGGTTTTCTATTTTCTTTTTTTGGGACCATAAAATCAATCTTCTTATAATTTTATTATGGTCCAATTTTCATCACTTAATTTTTCTATTTCTTTGATTTATGACACGAACTAATCCCTAGGATGTCTTAGATCTTGACCCTGAGATTGAATGCAGCCTTAGGGCACGAACCCATCATTATCAGTATACAGGAAGTGTCGACATTTAACCAACTAGGGAATCCCTCTACTCTAGGAATTTTGAAGTTGGAAACACTTCTAAGTCCAAATTAAAACAAGAAACAATGTCTAAAAATAATGGAAATGAACTTAATAGAACCATTCGAGAATTGGATGCACCTGATATTAATTATCAACCAAATTGTATTGCATACCCAAATCTCGAATCAGACTTTGAATTAAAATCTGGGTTATTTCACCTTCTTCCAACGATTCATGGCTTATCTGGTGAGGATCCCAACAAACACTTTAAGGAATTTAATGTGGTTTTCTACACCTTAAAACTAAGAAATGTTTCTGAAGATCAAATTAAATTAACAGCATTCCCATTCTCACTTGATGGAGCTACAAAAGATTGGATGTATTATTTGAAACCTGAAGATGTAACATGTTGGAATGATTTGAAATTCCTTTTCTTGCAAAGAAGTTTTCCAGCATCAAGGACCACATCAATTTGAAAGAAGATATCGGGGATCAAGAAAGCCCAAGGATAGTCAATGTATGACTACTGGGAGCGATTCAAGAAGTTGTGTGCAAGTTGTCCGCATCACCAAATCAGTGAGGAACTCCTCATCCAATACTTCTACGAAGGACTCACACCCATGGAGAGGAGCATGGTGGATGCTACAGCTGGAGGAACATTGGTGGATAAGACACTAGCAGCCGCACGTGCATTGATCGAAAAGATGGCCCAAAACTCCCAACAATTTGGCAATAGAGGTACACCACATATCAGGGGAGTATATCAGGTAAGTCCTTCTCCTCTTGAAAGTCATTTGATTGATACCAAGTTGGATGAATTGAACACTATGGTGAGGCAGATTGCTTTGGCTAAAAGACATCCCAACCCACTCCTTCAAGGCCTTATGGCATTTTCATTGAGACAAGCCACCCAACTGACTGTTTCCCCCAACTACAAGAAACAGAAGATTGTGCAGCAGTATTCCCTGGGAAACCTTATCAGCAGAAACAACCATATCCCCAAAATAAGTATGACTACTTTGCACCAACATTCAACCAAGGGTGGAAGGATCAATTAGACATGAGGTATGGCTCTGGACAACCACAAAGTCCACCCTTTTAACAAAACTTCCAGCATCCTCCGCCTTTCCAACAGGGTTTCCAACAACCCCAAAGGAGATTTGAAGCCCAAGCATCATCAAGCCAGCAACAAGGGAATCCCCCACCCAAGGTAGATTCTAACACTGATGACCTTTTGAATAAAATTGTTCTTAATCAACAAAATGAGCTAAAAAGTCAAGGTTCAGAGTTGAGGGAGTTGAAGACTCAAATAAGCCAGATTGCCACCGCCCTCTATGAACTTTTAAGTAAGAATCCTGGAAATCTACCTTCCCAACCCACTCCAAATCCAAAGGGTAATATTAGTGCCATCACATTGAGAAGTGGGAAGCAAATGAATGATACATCTGTACCTACCATTCCACAGGGATTCACCTCAACTCCAGAGAAGCGATATTCCATACCAACTGATGAGCAATCCAAGGAGAATGATAAAGGTCAGAATAAAATTGATGATGTTCCTCCTAAACCCCTTCCTTTTCCAAATAGGGTTGTTCAAACCAAAAATATGGATGAAGAAGTAATGAAAAAGGAGGTTTTGGAGACATTCAAGAATGTAGAGATCAACATCCCTCTACATTAACCCATCAAACAAATCCCTTGGAATGTCAAATTATTAAAAGAACTCTGCACCAATCGAAGAGGTCTCAAGGTAAATGAGAGGATCGATCATGGAACGAATGTGTCAACACTCATTACACTAACTCTAGAAATGAAAACAAAGTGCAAGGATCCAGGGACATTCACCCATCCCATGGACCATAAGGGAGTTTCACTTTTCTGATGCACTTTGTGATTTAGGTGCTTCCATAAGTGTGATGCCTCACTCTATATTCTCTTCCTTACAGGTTGGTTAGTTGAAGACAACAAGAGTAGTGGTTCAGTTGGCGAATAGAGATACGGCATATCCAGCAGGAGTCCTTGAGGATGTACTTGTCTGGGTAAGAGACATGATATTGCCAACATACTTCTATGTGCTTAACATGGAGGATGATCAGGTAAGTTCTCATGCCCCCATTATCTTAGGTAGTCTCTTCTTCAAAACATCAAAAACTATCATAAATGTCACAGAGGGTACACTTTCCATAGAGTTTGGATATGATGTTGTGGTATTTAATGTCATGGAATCCATGAAGTACCCCTCAGAGGATCATTCTGCTTTTGTTATCTCCCATTTTTAACCACTAAGTAAAAACCCCATGGAATATGATTCTTCTATGCTTTGGGAGATTATGAGTATTGGTTCTAGTTTGATGTCTAATAGTACTTCCACACCTATTTATAATGAAAAATACTCTATTAGATTTGATTTTAAAATGGAATCATACTCTGATTTTGATCATGTGAACTCTGATTATGACATGGTTGTTGGGTATGCTGGTGGATTTGATGATTTATTCACCGATTTTGATGATGTCCATTCTGATACTGATGCTCTTTGTGCACATATTTCAGTTCCTTCAATGTCTCCATCCATACTACACCCTCCTTCATTAGAACTCAATCCATTGACACCAAATCTAAAATACTCATACTTGTTGAGTGGTGAGAGATTACCTGTTATCATTGCTAATAATCTCCCTTTTGAACATGAGGAATAGATTTTGAATATTTTGAGGGAGAAAATCAGGGCGATTGGGTGGACGTTGGTTGACATATCAGGTATTAGCCCCTCCATTTTCATGCATAAGATTCTCTTGGAGGATGGGGATAAACCGGTGAGACAACCACAAAGGAGAATCAATCCAACACTTTTGGAGGTTGTTAAAAAAGAAGATGAGAAATTGCTCGAGGCTGGTATAATCTTTCCCATTTTAGATTCTAAGTGGGTAAGTCCTATTCAGGTTGTGCCTAAGAAGTGTGGTGTTACTGTTGTTAAAAATGAGAAAGATGAGTTAGTTCCAATGAGGGTGAAAAATTGTTGGCGTGTGTGTATTGATTATAGGAAACTAAATCAGTCCAGTTGCAAAGACCATTTCCCCCTTCCATTTATTGATCAAATGCTTGAGAGACTAGTTGGGAAAACACACTATTGTTTCTTGGATGTATTTTTAGGATATTTTCAGGTTCCTATAGCTCTAGAGGATTCGTAGAAGACTACATTCACCTGTTCCTTTATCACATTTTCCTACCGGAGGATGCCATTTGGACTTTTCAACACCCCAGGTACCTTCCAGAGATGTATGGTGAGTATTTTTTATGATTTTATTGAGACCTTAATGGAGGTATTTATGGATGATTTTACAGTGTATGGATCCTCATTTGATGAATGTATAAATAGTTTGGGAAAGGTTTTGAATCATTGTATTGAGAAGAATCTGGTCCTGAACTTTGAAAAGTGTCATTTCATGGTAGAACATGGCATTGTATTAAGGCATGTCATGTCAAAACATGGGATAGAGGTTGATAGATCTAAGGTAGACATTATTTCATCCTTACCCAATCCTTCATGTGTGCGTGAAATTAGATCTTTCCTAGGGAATGCAGGATTTTATCGGCACTTCATCAAGGATTTTAGTAAGATTGCTCTTCCTATGTCACGATTACTTCAAAAGGATTCTGATTTTGTGTTTGATGATTCTTGTAGGACATCCTTTGATGAGATAAAAAGTGTCTGACCACTCCACCTATCATACAGCCCCCACGGTGGGAGATTCCTTTTGAGCTTATGTGTGACGCCTCCAACTTCGCTATTGGAGATGTCTTATCTCAGAGGGTGGAGGGACGTTCACATGTGATCACCTATGCATCGAGGACACTGTATTCAGCCCAATAAAATTCCACAACCATAGAAAAGGAGTTTCTTGTGGTCATATTTTATTTAGATAAATTCCGTTCATATTTATTGGGCTCTAAAGTAGTTGTTTTTTCTGACCATACAGCTCTGAGGAACCTCTTGAAGAAGCCAGATGCAAAGCCCAAGATGATCTGATGGATGATCCTTCTTCAAGAATTTGATATTGAGATAAAGGAAAAAAGGGGTCAGAAAACATGGTGGAAGACCACATGAGTAGGCTTACCCACACACTAGAGGATGACACCTTGGACCAGGTACCACTTTGGGACACTTTTCCTGATGAGCATCTTTATTCCATCTCAGGTACGTATCCTTGGTATGCTGATTTAGTGAACTACATTGTTGCGTTTAAAATCCCTACAAATTTAAAGAAACATCAAGTACAATAATTAAATAGTGAGTCAAGATTTTATGTTTGGGATGATCCATACCTATGGCACATGTGTAGTGACCAATTTATTAGGAGGTGTGTTCCGGATCATGAATTTGAGTCTGTTTTTCAATTCTGTCATACACTTTCTTGTGGTGGAATCTTTGGACCCCAACGGACATCTAGGAAGGTTTTGGACTCTGGATTATATTGGCCTACCTTATTCCATGATTCCCATGTGTTTTATAAATCATGCTCTCGTTGCCAACACACTGGAAACATTTCAAGAAGACACAAGATGCCCCAACAACCCATTTTATTCTGTGAGATTTTGACGTTGGGGAATTGATTTTGTGGGACCTTTTCCTAGTTCATTTGGTTTCTTGTATATTTTTGTTGCTGTTGATTTTGTGAGAAATGGGTGGAGGCCAAGGTCACCAGGACTGATGATTCTCATGTTTTAGTGGATTTTGTGAAGGCACAGATTTTTTACCGGTTTGGAATACCAAAGGCTATCATCAGTGACCAAGGGACACATTTCTGCAATCAGAATCTTGCTTCCTTATTCAGAAGTATGGGGTGACACAAAAAACATCAACACCATACCACCCCCAATCAAATGGCCAAGCTGAGGTTTCAAATCGTGAGTTGAAACAGATTTTGGAGAAAACTGTGCAGGCAAATTGGAAGGATTGGAGAAAGCGCTGGGATGATGCATTGTGGGCTTATAGGACAACATTCAAGACACCCATTGGTATGTCCCCATTTCGGATGGTTTTTGAGAAATAGTTTCATCTCCCTGTGGAAGTTGAGCATCGGTCTTATTGGGCTATAAAGAAATGCAACATAGATTTGTTCTAAGCTGGAATCCAAAGCAAGCTACAAATTCAAGAGATTGAGGAGATTAAATTGTCTTCATATGAGAACTCAAGGCTCTACAAGGAAAGATCAAAAGAAGCTCATGATAGGATTATCCAACAAAGGGAGTTTCAGGTTGGAGAGAAACTCCTTCTCTATAGTTCACGACTGATGCCGATGCCTGGTAAGTTGCATTCTAGATGGTTAGTTCCTTATGTTGTATCTAATGTGTTTCCTTTTGGTGTAGTGGAGATCACACAAGAGGACACTGGAAGGATATTTACAATCAGTGGGCATCGTTTGAATATATACATTGAGTGACTTCCTACTAATGCAGTGGATTTTATCACACTGCATGACCCCATCATCACGTGAGCACATCAGGCTGTTCCTAACCCTTTCACTTTTCTATTATTTGTCTTATTTAAAAATTATGCATTTCATGTGCATATATCATCTCATTGGATCACATTGAGGACAATGAAATATTTTAAGTGTGGGGGAGGGAACCATTTAATATAGTAATTTCAATTCTTTTCATGTTTAAAAACAACAAAATAAAAAAATTCGTGTTTTTCAAATTTTGTGTGTTTATTTTTCAATTTTCTTTGTGTTTTTGAAATTTTTGAGCTGAAATGATTCTCATCACAATTTTGAAATGCATATCAATGAGTGAAACAATTTATCCCTTGAAACTTTGATTAAATGAATGCTGAAATGACTTTGTTTCAAGTTAAAATATTTAGTACATTCATTAAATGTACACAAAATTTTGAATCCCCTACCACATCTCACTATCTTTATATTTGAAATCAATTTCCTGTGAGGCTTCTGAACCATTATTTTCATGTTCTTTGAATTCACCTCACTTCTTGAGAGAACGAAACCGTGCTTGATTTAACCAGAATTTGATCTATTTCTGTCAAAACTTGAGGGTTTGAGGTACATATGTTTAAATGATTGAGGGATTTGTTTGGTATTAAATCCCATATTTCAAATAATCCTTTTTCATAATGGACTATCTTGAAAATTTAATCCTTGTAGCCCTTAGAAGTCATGCACATCCTGTTAGGTTAGCAACATTACAAGCCAATTTTCCCTATCCAACCAACTCTTGAAGTGAAATTGCATAATCTAGTTGAGCTTAAGTGTGGGGGAATCTATCTTGTGTTGTGCTGCCGCATTCTGTGATACTTTGGGTGGAAAATTAAATTCTGAAGAGATGTGTTTGCGGCTGATTAAAATCATTATATTGAAAGTTGTGCCTTTTCTGGAGCTTTCATGACAAGTGAGGCTGTGCCTTTTCTGGAGCTTCTAATTGAGGTGGAAAGCTATGCCCATCTGGAGCTTTCAAGAAAATCATGTTTGAGAAGATTGAAAATTTTTATGCTGAAATGTTGAATGGTGTAAACCTTTCAGGATTTCTCATGATGATGGGGCTGAATTGATACTATGGGGATTTATGAGAAGACCATATTTAAGTGAAAATAAGAATAATGCAATTTTACTTCAAAAAGAGTCAAGCCCTCCTCATTCAGCCTTATAGTTTTTCACATCTTAATCCTACCAAAAGAAAGAAACGGAACAACCCTGAAAAGTCTTCACGATAAACATACATCCTTGACTCACATCGGGTAGTGATATAGGAATTTATCAAGCCTATGGTGACCCTTGTATGAGTTTGGATGAGAAAGACATTGCATTTTTTTTGACATTTGTGTGATAAGAGAAAATTCAAGAGAGGTAAGTGTTTTGTGCATGGGAGAATAAATAAAGTGAAAATATATTGAATGATATAAATGGAGAACTTGAAATAATTATTTTTTATGAGGCATGATATCTTTTGTTTCTTGGTGTGTAATTGTTTGATCTCAAGGATCTGTGTTTTAATTTTTTTTTGATTTGATATTGATGTTTACTTGATATGAGGTTTTGACAAGGAATGCAAAAGGGTAAGTGTGGGGGAGTTGATAAAACATGATTTTGTTGAGTATTTTATTGATAATAAATGATATAATTTCCTCAAATTAAGCTAAATATGTTCATTTATGAAATATTTGGGATTAGATCATTAATTTGAAAATTTGATGAAAATTCCAGTTTTAACCTTTTAAAATGTACTTTAGTATTTTGACGATAAATAATTTAATATTAATTATTTGAACTTATTATTTTTAAAAATTGTCCCAAACATAATTTTATACAACTTTTATTCAGCACACTAGCGCTAAAGAGTACATTTGGATGGAGTAAATGGTCCATTAAGTCGATGATGGGCTGGACTTGGCAGAATGGACATGGCTTCTGTATTTGAGCCATATCTTCTTAATCCGGGCTTGGATTGAGCCCATATTTTGCGAAATGCTCGAGGACATGATTTGACAGAAGTAATCCTTCTGGAATAAGAGCGTATTAACGCGTCTAGGCGGTCAAATAGGCGGTGGAAGATGGATTAAAATATTTGGCCGAATTTCCCAATTCACACTTGAAACAACTTGTAACCTCTCCTTCCCTCCCCTCTTTAAATTGGAGTTTTTTGTAATTTAGAGGGGTTGGGACGTTCCTTAAAGGATTGGGAGCATAGGTTAAGTGGTTCCTTGCCATTTCAATTCACCATTGGAGGAGGGAAGATTTCAAGCTAGGATCTCCTCTAAATTCCTCTTCTCTTCCTCCTCTTTGTTGTAATGTTTTTTCTCTTTCAATAATCTTCTTAGTTCCTCTTTATTTTCTTCTTTATTCCACTATTTTGATCATTTTTATTATTCATTAATCTTCCTATTTGTTCTTTAACTCAAGATTAGAATCTTGATTGGGTTATACCCATTCTAAACCGTTGCAAATTCAATTCGCATCTACGATGACTACACCGACCATGGAAGAGTAGTTATTTTTAGTAATCGATCTACCTCACACCATCTTCATTATTTTATTTTGAATAAATGATCTAATGTAATTCACTAAACATGAGCCATTAATTGAGTTTTTAAATTATAAGAAACTAAGTGAGCTATCGAACAATTAACACAAAATGCGCGAGGTCGGGATTTGTGTGAATTGTGAGAGCGCGATCTGAATCGGTAATACAAGACCACACGTGATCAATTTTTAGAGTTAAAATACAATCTCAAAACTCAATTGATCTTCATTTGTAGAGTGGTGATGTGACTTAATATACCACTGACCATAATCTAGCCTTAGAACATCAATAAAAGAAGTGTTCTACGATAGATGATCCAAAGCTAGCCTAGGGTTTAATTAATTTTATCTTTGTGGTAAAGTTAATTCTCGTAGGGTTCAGGATTTAAAAAATTAAGGGATCATAATTAAGTGAATGTATATTTAAATTATAATGATTTATAATAGAGTGAAGAGTTATAGTTAGATCGATTACTGTTTTTAAAATATTTTCTAAAAAAACATTTCTTGTTGTGTGTTTTTAATCAAACTTCATTTCAAAATTAAAAACAAAAAATGCAATATTCTTCTAGAAAACATCATCATGTTTTATAAACTATCACAAAACACCCCCATATTTTCAAGTAGTGTATTTATTCTATTCTATTTTATTTTTTAGAATATATCTGAAAAGATGTTTTAATTCACTTCCTTCTTTGAGAGATGACCTTGGTCTGCCACTCTACTGCACCTAAGTACCCCAAAAACCACTAATCATTTAAGGCGCCCATGAAAATGACTTATCAGTTTACATAAAATGAGTAATATTTATATATATAGAAAAATTTATGATTTTTTTTCAAGAAATAAAAACAAGATTGGTGAATGCTTCATCATCGAACCTATCATCAATGAATGGAAATTTTTACATCTATAGTGATTCTTCATTAAAGGGACATGGTTGTGTACTGATGAAAAAAATAATGTAATTTATTATGATTAAAATTAGTTGAAACCTCATTATTAAAATTACTCTACACATGATCTCTAATTAGTAGATTTTGTTTTTGTTTTGAGAATTTTGATGCATCATTTATATAGAGTAAATATTAAAATATATACTGGTCACAATAGTTTAATGTATATATTCACTAATAAGGAGTTGAACATGGGGTATAGAAGATGGATGGAATTGATAAAAAAATATGACTACATTTTCAATTACCATCCTGGAAATGAAAACAATTTGGAAGATTCCTTGAGTTGAAAAAATCATGAATTTGTAACCATGTTACCTGTGGAACATATCCCTTTGATTAATGATTTGTTTAATTTTGGCTTGTAATTTGTGGGTGAATGAAATTTCTCTACTTTGTTTCAGGTTTTAGTGACATCATATCTATCAGATAGAATTAAGAAATCGTAGAATGATCATTTTGAGTTATATAAAAATGTATAATTGTTTTAAAAGGGTATTTTTCTGGAATTTAATGTTGATAAATAATGTGTCTTGGGATTTCAAATGTGATTATGTGTGCCTAAGGATTCCCAGTTGAAGGGGTAATTATTATTTGAATCTTATAGTTCTATATTTATTATTTATCTTAGTAGTTCCAAAACGTAAAGAGATATTAGGGAGTATTATTTGTGGGAACAAATTAAAATAGATATTTCTGACTTCATCATGAAATTATTTACTTTTCAATATGTTAAATCAGAACAACAATTATCGAATTGGTTACTTCATCCTTTCTCAGTTTCTGAGTGGAAATGGTAAAATATATCCATTTTTTGGGAATGCCAAATTCTTCTTGAGATAACACTATGATTTCAATGATTTTTTATCTACTGAATAAATCTATACTATTACTTCCCATTCAAGATCCTATGTATTTATACCATCTTTGTCTATAATACCTCAAATAGATAATCAGGTTATAGAGTACCTCCATCTATTGTATCATACCATGATCCAAGGTTCACTTATAATTTTTGAAAATGACTTATGAAGTCTTTGGGTGATGAATTAAATTCCAGTATAAATGTTCATCATTAATGGGAAGTATTCTTAGAATGAACAATTAAAACCTTTAAAGACATTCATAATTTGTGTTCCATGGATTTTCAAGGAATTTGGGATCACTATATTTCTCTAATTGAGTTTTAATAAAAAAATCCTTTCGATATAAATATGAAACCTTTTGAGTTAATATATGGAAAGTGGTGTCATAATCCACATTTTTGGGATTAGTTGGGTGAAAGGGAGTTTATGAGACCATAATTACTATAGTAAGTGGTTGATAAAGTGATGATTATACAACAACACATGAGGACAACTCATAGAAGGCATAAATGTCATGCATATAATAGGGGTAAAGGAAATTAATTCATGTTAGGTGATTTGGTTATAATTAAAATATCTCAAAATAATAGTTTTATTCATTTTGGTATGAAGGTAATGTTAATCCCATAATTCATTGGACCATATGAAATCTAAGAAAATGTTGGATAAGTTGCTTACCAAGTGTCCTTGCCTCAAAGTTTATCTAAAGTACACAATGTATATGGTGATTCACTGATAAAGAATTATGTTCTAGATTCGTCACATATTTTGATCCCTTAACTAGTTCAACTAGAATAGTCCTATTTTACAAGGATTATCTTGTTCAAGTTCTAGAATATAGAGATCAACTATTGTAGAACAAGTTAATTAATTTTTTTTGGTTTTTTTTGTAAAAATCATATTGTTGAAGAAGTAACATGAAAAATAAAAATTATATGAGGTCAAAATATACTCACATATTTAATAAATGAATTAAATTGTGATGAATAAATTTCAAAAAGTGAAGAGAATTTAATAACTTAGTAAATTACAAAATAATTTTTTTTTCATTCAATATTTAAATAGTTAAATCCATTATAAATACGTTAAGTAATTATTAAAATCAAAATGGAAATAATTTTATTAAAATAATTTCTTATTTCAAAATTATTTAATTTTAATTTGAAAAAATATATTATATTATTAAATTATTCAATTAAAAATAATCATAGAATAAATTTTTGAGAATTTTTCGAAAATATTTATTTTTTAGTGAATAGTGAAAAATCGATTTTTTTTATTTTTAATATGTTGTTATATTTTGGAATAGTTTTAAAATTTAATTAGTTAAATTTAAAATATAATAATTGAATTGATTCTTTTAAAATGTAATTTTTACATGAATTTTTTATAATAAAATTTATATTTAAAAGTGGTCTTTTTCAGAAAACAGTTTTTCATTTAATTTTTCAGATTTAATTTTAATATAAATTTTTAATATTATCTTTTTGGATTTAGGTAATATAAATTACTTATTTAGAATCTCGATGTTCAAAATTTGTAATTAATTGCCTTCTATTTTTGGTCAATATGAATAGAGACTGTTGTAAAAATTATTTCCCCTATAAAGGGTTAAATGAGTTAACATGGTTTTAAAAATAACGATAAGGCTAGTATTTTTCATCCTAATATTTAGTGGATGAAGTAAATAATACTCTTAAAATGTTTTATCTGAATTTATATATTTAATAGACACAATTTCAAAGAAATGGCTTAGATATTATTAATATCAATGAATATGAAAAAATCTTACACTCTTGTTTTTAATAAGTATAATATTTTTAATATGGGGTTAACGAAAATATATCTTGAACTATAAGTAGGAATTTGAAAAAGAAAATATTTATCTTCATCATGTAAATTTTTTTTTAAATTTTTGTGAAGAAATAACTACCTTAAATTATTATAGAATTCTTATGCTGTTATAATATTATTAATATAAATATTTATTAAATCTTATTAGAAATATTAAAATAAATATATTATGAGAGAATTAATGTCTTACAAGAATTTTATATAGGATATTATCATTTTAGGTATATATTAAAATATTTTTTTAGATGTTATCATGCAATCTTGATGTATTTAAAAGTCAACGTTGGGGATAATATAAAATTTGACAACAATGATATTTTATGACATTAATAAATTAATAAATTATTTAAAAAAAATATAAAAAAAATTATTATGATATGATCTAAAATTTCATAAATTTTTTATTTAATGACCAATTGACACCATATAAATAAAAATTACAAAATTAATATTAATTTTTTTTAATTGTTAAAATTAAAATAGGAAAAATACGGTTAAATCGAAATGATAATGTTTAATATAAGACAAAAACATGTCTAAAATATACTGGTTGATGATATTACAAAATTTTATTATCTTTTATTTAAATCCATGTTAATTTTGTGTAATTTTTATAGAACATGAATTTATTATTATTTATTCTTTTGTGAAATTCAAAAAGTGAACCCACCTAAATTATAAAAGGAAAACCATTCTTCCCATTTAGATACACTTAAAAACCATTTGTTGGACAATCCCAAATAAAATACATTATTATTAACCTCAAAAAATTATGAAGGTCTTGTTTTATGTATAATACAATCCTTATTAGTACTATGGGGTTAAGAAAAGTTATATTTCCAAAAAATATTTATAATTTTTATTTTAATGTACAAGTTTTCTTATTCTTACTATCCTATCAAAAATTATTCAATAATGATAAAATAATAAATCTAGAATCCTCCATATACTGATGTTTTATTATTTTAGTTTCACAACCTATATCCATATGTACTTCTGTCAAATGGGAATAAAATTAATAGTTTGAGTGTAAGGCGGGCTACCATCTCCTAAACCAATGATTTTTTTCCTTCACCATATCTCAAAATTGGTTATAATGATGGGAATGAGTTTTATTTATTATATTAATTACTTTCTTAAAATATTATAACATAATGTATAACATAAATAATTACCATTCCATGCAATAAAAAATGATAGCGTCATTCATGCGTACGTGTGAACTATCACCTCCACAAAGCGATGTGATTATTTTTTCCTCAATACATCACATAAATCCAAAATATAAGTATATTTAATGAATTAATATTATATAAATGATATTATTATCATCTATTAAAGATAAATAAAATATAATTTATTTTTGAAATAATAATTGAAAACAGAAAATGTTACTCATGTTTACGTACAACCTGCCATTTCAATGATTATAAGGTCTTTCATTTTTTCATAAAAATATTTAATTGTAAAATTAAAAAATATTATTTATATATAAAAATGAAAATTATTTCATGATTATATTTATTAATATTATTGAATGATGAACTCTTTGATCATAATCTATAGAATGAAGTCATTTTGGGCTTATGAACTGAATATTATCAAAACATCCAACAGGAACCTAAATTGTTATAAAATGATTATAATTGAAATAAATGGGAAAAATAAACATGAAATGTTTCTTAATAAATATTAAATTAACCTAGGGTTGTTATTTAGGACTATAAATAGTGTACATGAGGATTCAGAGTCATGGAAAGGGAATTTAATTTTATGATCATCTTTTAAAGTTCAAATTTTTCTGTTTTTACAAATTCTAAAGAAATGTATTATTAACTGATACATCCTGAGAAGATTTTAACTATTTCATGATTACGTTATTGTTTTAGGTTTCCTTTAATTTTTCCACAGATATTTTGAATGAAAATAATTTCTTAAATATCTGTGTAGTGTTTCAATTTTAAAAGTGTTTTTTAAGAGTAAATGGTATTTTGGTATCTAAAAGTTATTAGCTTACAACATGAAAAGATTTTTTAAAATGTTTTCAGATGAAATAGTGTAAGAATAATTTTTTATTCTTTATATGGTAATTTATCATTATACATGGGAAATGTTTGTGCGTAGATAGTGTTGGGTGGGACCATTAAATATTATAAAATGGGGTGGATCGGATAACGACATATGAGACCATTACAACTTATATGATATAGTGGACCAGATAGTGTCATGTGATCCCATTATAGCTTAAAAGATGGGTGATTATTGATAAAGGTCTAATTCATTGGTTATTTCACCATGTATTTTGAGGTAAGAAGGGTAGTGTTACCAAAGGGTTTCTCTTATGGATTTAATTCGGCTCTAGTTATTTCTGACACATTCTTAAAATAGGTTATGAATATCACGATCTTTGTTGCCAAAAAGGGTACTAACATTTCTTTTTATGTGTTTTAATGAATTTTTTTTATCCAAAAGTCTATTTTTTTTATTTGATATATATTGACTTAAATTTCCAAAATAAAATTGAGATAAATTTTAATATTACATGGGTTTTCATGTTTTTTTCACAGGACTATCGATTTTCTTCTTTATAGACCTTACATGTAATTTGGTGCACATCCCATGTTGTGAAATGTTTTTCCAATGTTATATTTATGCATAATAGAAAATAATAAATCAAGTAA
Organism: Viscum album; assembly: GCA_963277665.1. Classification (NCBI taxonomy): domain Eukaryota; kingdom Viridiplantae; phylum Streptophyta; class Magnoliopsida; order Santalales; family Viscaceae; genus Viscum; species Viscum album. The sequence goes on from OY728156.1 coordinate 1,134,072,092, forward strand.
CATGTTTTGATGTTTTGATATGAAAACAAATAATTTTTTATTTATTTGGAAAAAATGGACACTGTGTAGATGTGTCTACTTTGTAACATATGAGTAGTTATGTATGGGTTATGATATAATTCTACAAAAACTCTTAAACCAAAACGATGTACGATTTTTTAATAATGTTAATTATATTTATAATTAACCATTAAATTTAAATATTAAGGATGGGTCCGTATACTTATGATGTGTCAACATCCAATTGTTTAAAATATGTTTTTCATTAATATGGATGATTAGTGATTTTCTAAGATTAGGAAACAAACCTTGTTAGAATAATCACACTATTTATAAATTTCCAGTTTCTAACACATACATTGGGAAATAATTACTACTATATAGATGAATATGGTTCTTATTATTTTATAATCGATTCTTAGATGCATCCCAAAGATATCTATATAACAAGTTATAATTGGAGTGGAAAAACGAGTTGATTCCACAACCCAATTTTTTATCTGGATCATAAATCATGTCAGAAAATATCTATTATTGATACAAAATTTTGGAGGTAATCTTAGTTGAAGTTTTTATGAATATATTTCAAATCTCATTATATATTTTTGGTACCCAATATTTGAATAAAAAAATTATATTCTTTTCAAACCGTATAATTAGGCATCACAATCTTGATGTTATAAACATTGAAAGAATCAATTTGAAATTATTTTATTTATAATACTGTATGAATATTGAAAATAAAAAATATCATATTAATTATTATAATAACATTAATGAAAAGAAAATAAATCTTGATCTATGGAAAAATGATAATATAAACCACGTCTCATTGAATTTTACATTTGAAAATTAAGAAAAATATGATTTATGTTGAATAATAAAAAATCTAAAATTACTTGATGGATATTCAATTAAAATTTCATTATGTATTCACATGAAATATCATAAGTATTATGGACTTAAAATAAATGAATCACATAGTTGTATGTTGAAATTTTGAACTTTTGATCTGTATAAATTATTATAAGATAAAAAAATAGTTATAATGGAATTTTTCACATTCATAAGAAAACTTTTTTTAAAAATATTTAATCATAATTGAGCTTGAAAAACATCATTAAATAATTGTATTAAAATTGTCATTTGGAGATGATATATCCACCTTCTTTTTTCACCATGATGTATCATTTAATTATTCATTTGACCAAGGACGTTAATAGTGGAGGACTTGTACATTATTGATCGATTGTATCCCATATATTGGTATTTTAATTGTACTTTTTTATTATTTTTATATTAATATTTTAAATAAACTTACATATTTGGTTTATTTCTCTATGTTTTTTTCATTAGGTATATGTTTCTTTTGATGAATTTCACGAAAAATAAAGCATAACCATAAGGTAATATTACTTATGACTATATGGAGGATGAGTATTTAACTATTTTTTAATGTATTTAGATAATATTGAGACATAATTAAATCGAGTAATATTCATTGATGATAACTAAAATCAATTTTATTCTTAAAAAAATCATCAAACATTGCAATGATACATTTTCATGTTTTGTAATATCATTAGCCTTTTACACCAACAAAGATCATACATGAATATATGTATATGCTAATGAATAGTGATATTCTAGATGATTTCATTTAAGAATTTTAAATTAAAACTCATAGAAAACCCAAATTCAAGAATGAAATGTGATGGAGATAATAAAACATGTTAACAAACACATTAAAGATCGGTTTTCATGTTGTTTAATATCATAATCAATATCATATTAAAAAAGTGTTGATATAACTTTCATATGTGACTAAAAGTATTTAATTTATATATATATATATTGATCATGGATTGTGATAATTCACTTGGAGTTCTAGATGATCTTAAATATTTGGATAAAATACATTTGAAGTTGTGTAAGATATTCAATACATTCAATATTAATGGCCATAATATTCATTTAGTTTTTCAAGAAGAAGGGTCGAAAAATAATTTGTGAAATATTCTCAAAATTCCTAGACATGGGATACAATGGAAAGTCGAAAACAATCATGAATTAAAATTTCATGGAAAATTTATATCTGTGATATTCAAATAAAGGTGGGTCAATATTTACAGGGTTATAAGAAAACATACATTAGAATTTTCATATGTTAAATTATATCAGTTGAATAATACTAGTGAGTTTGAATAAAATGATCCAAATATTTTGGAATCAAAATATGAAATGGTATAATAATTTTATGATATATTTGATGAAGGTTAGAGTGTTGTATTCCATATCAAATTTTGATACATGTATGATTTGGGTGGTAGAAATAAAGAATAGTTTTGAGTCATTGAATCTCTTAAAAAATAAGATATTTATATTTATATTGATGATGCTATTCAAATAGTTCTTCCTTAAAGGGAGGGTGAATATAATTAACTCATGTTAATGGTGAATGATGATAATAATATATCCAATGATTAATTAGTCCATTTTATGTTCATTTCTCCATTATATTATATTTTCGTTGTTTATTTAGAATATATGAATTTATCTAATCTATATTAAAAATCTTCAAATAATTTAATTATTTTTAATCATATATAATATTCTAATATGTTTTATATTATTTTTGAATGGATAAATTCCAAGAAAAAATATATTTAGAGATACCATCCAATCTTCTATAGCTCTTAAGATGTAGAATGACCCATCTCATGCACTCCAACCTACATTAGGTATGCTCCCTACATTCAGTTTTATCCACTTGCAATATTTTCATTAAATTTGAGATTATCCCATATTAATCTAGAACACTCCCCATGTGCATTGCATTTCATTCTACTGGATGGATTTCAGAGTGGTTAGATGTAACATATAAATTGTGTTCATCAAATTAGAATAAAATTCCACAGATTCTATCACGATGATACATGGGGTGACCATTACTGGAATACAATTGTTAGTGTGGAAAAACAACATATTACATCTATATATTAATTTTTAAATATATTTATTATATATATTCAAGTAATTATAAGATATAAAAGAATATGAATATATCATATTTTTAACTGTATTGTAGTTTTAAAATAGTTGTGGAATTTGACTTGTTTCGGTTGCCTACAGATTAAGTTAGGGGATATATGGGTCAAAAAATTTCTACTTAGTATTTTAGATGACACCCCTTCCCATTATTTATCAGGAATAGATGTATATTCATAAAAATTATAATATATTCTAATTTATATAAGAAACTAAATGTATATAAAAATTAATTTTTCTATTTTTTATATGATATTTCTATAAAATGAAATTATAATTATTTTACCATATATAATATGTAGATGACTTTTTCATTTTCATGTGTATGATGAAATTGTGTGTAAATGGACTTAGAATATCTTATGGAAAATGTGTAAGTACATTATGTACATTTTTTGGTTTGGTTTTATTGACATCTCCTCAAGTCTCCATCAAATGTACGAAATGGTACATGATGTGATTCCTCAAGATTAGTGGATGTTATTTGGTGATATAGATCCTTCTGATTTTCATAAGGAATGTGATATTTTATTATAATATTTATATAAATTTATTAACAATAATTCATTTTTTATTAATATAATCATTTTCCAGTGATTTTTTAAAAAATTAATTAAATGGGGAGAAACAATTCATTCCATACAAAAGTAGTTCAAATGTGTTTTGAGGATAAGATTAAAAAATGTAATATTAAATCTATCTGTTAACTATAATTTTTTCTAATTTTTATGTATATAAATATTTATTTTTTTCATTTTATTTCATAAATGTTATTTGGTTATGATGTTAGTCGAATGGATTTTTGGTCCAATGTGCATAAGAAAGATGATAGAAATTATTTAAATTCACATGATGTTAACATTTGGGTAAAAAAAATAAATTCAAATATAATTTTTTGAAGAAATAGATTTTGTTAATTTTTTTATTTTTATGAAAGAAATAAAAAAGAAATGGGACATAAACCTTATGAAGTCATCATCATTATCCCACAATGATTCTATTTACAATGTTTTGGGAAATTAGAAGACTAGTCATATTTATGGGTTTGGTTTTGAACCGTCCCAAAAATGAGTATTTTGAAGGTTCTCATCCTCATTCACTGAGATTAACCCCATTATATTTTAGTAGTTTTGTTGTTTTATCATCCCATGACTAGAAAACATATTATTTGATAATTATTTAAATAATTTTTCAGATCATACAAACCAAGGATTGATAGGTCTTATTTATTTTTATGACTAGACAAATAAATAAAAAAAATTCAACATAAAACTATTATATTTATTTAAAACATCACATAGTGATCCTAACTCCCATAAATCATCCAAAAAATCATAGGATACCCTAGGGGAAATACATAAGGAATAAAGTGGGATAAAAACCATAGTAATGGGATAAACATAGTAATAAATCATAACATAAGAGTCAAGAGGCATAACATGATATTATAAAGAGGATGATCATAATAAAGAAAACATAGAATAAGGAAATCACATTATAATATTATGGAATCATATAATATTTGAAAACAACCTAATACATGATACTATACACATAAGTTAAAGGTCGCTACGAAGACCACAATCAAGTAGATAATGACCCAAGTTGTATTAGTTTCTCTCCTTAATACCCCATATATCATCCCATGACATATAAATCATTACGTAAATACATTGAGGGATATATAATTTGATTCCCACCCATCACATAATATAGTGTTCTTGGGATAAAGTCCCGTGTAACAGACATGTTTTCTCATGAGATGAAAACATTACCCAACACATCAAAGGGATATATAATTCATAGAAAAACCATAAAATAATTAAAATAATAATATATATATGCATTCATGTTCTATATAGGTATAAGAAACACACCTAAATTATAATCATGATAAAGCCCGTGAGGAAAGAAGTTAGATTCTTAATTCTAATTCAACGAATAATCGAATGATAAATCATAAGGATTTATAAGAGAAGAAGGAATGAAATCTCTTTAAATTTATTAATTGAAAATGAAAAATATTTATGGAACATTTAGTAATAATATATAAAATTTATGGGAACTATCTGGGAGAAGAAAAATAAAACTAAACCACTTGGGTGATGCTTTGTGAAATAAGTCGTCAAATATTTAAAGAAGTAATGGGATTATTTTTTTCAATAAAACCACAATTAAAAAAATATGGTACTGAATAAAATGAATAGGTTTTTGGAAAGTATCCATTGTATAAAAACATTTCATATGGTTAAAACATGTTAGGAGGCATAAAATCAAAATGCTCTCTTATATCGAGTTTACAAAACAGTGTGAGTATAAAAGGGAACTCAAAAAATGGATAACCCCGGTAATGAATATGATATTTATATTTTTATTATTTATGTTAAATATTTGAAATATAGTTTATGTACATGAGTATATAATTTTATAAAATGGTGAAAAAGAAATAGAACATGTATCCAACAAGTAATGAGGGTGGTATAGAAGATCCCTAATCTCTTTCCCAAATTATCTATTCACTTACACACATCATCATGAATAATTAATTATAGTTCATCAAATATATAACCAATAAAATTATTCATATATAATTAATTTTATAAATTCCATTTATTATATTTTTTTATTTTATAAAAATATAGTTCCCTCTTATGTCATTTACTCGAGTTTGTTCTGCTTGTTTGATCATAAAACATTCATATTATTGACCATCTTTGAAGGAATTATAAAATAACATTATGATCTACAAATATTTTTAGGTTTATTTCCTGTATTATTCTATTAGTATAATAATTATATTTTTTCAAAGGTTATCCCAAAATAGATCCAAATTAATAATGTTTCCTTGATAAGTCCATTTAAGGTGGTTAATGTTATTATAACCATTTAATATTATATTTATTAAAAAAATGTCTATATTATCATTAATAAGAATTAATAGTGTAATTTATATATTTTCAATTAAATAGATTCATTCTTTAACATCATTCATGTTAGTTACTTAAGGAAAAACGAAATACGTTATTTTGGAGAGGTGGTCATATGCACGTATATGGATGACGCTATTATATTCTTATTGAATGTTAATAGGGTATGAAAAATTATTACCATTTAATAATCTCAAAAATGTAATAATTATAATATTATTTCATTAAATAAATCTTTTTTACATGCTATGGAAATTGTTTATGAAAACTAAATATGTTTTTCAAGGAGTCTGTAGTCTCCACAAATTCATGATGGTGTTTTCATTTTTTTCAATGATTTTGGAGGAAATTATAAAATATAAATTCCATAATTACAATAAAAATTCATCATAGTAAAAATCCTACTTTTTTATACCTTCTTGGATAATGTGTATTTGAGGGGTGTAGAAGAATAAAATATATGGATAAATTGGGTGGAGAGTTTTACCTCTCCCTTGTGTAACTCCTTAGGGATATATATATTGATATTTTTTTGATAAAAAGGTTTGGAATGAATGTGTATTGTGTTTTGAAGATATTAGGGTTGATTTTTGGTTTATATAAAGATTTTTAATGTGTGTAAAAATAGAGAGTATGTGAGTTCCTTTTATAAGTTACAAGAGTTTCATTTTAGTAAAATATATTTATATTTCAAAAATTTCACCACATTATTCAAGTAAAAAGGCTGAACAAATTTACAATAAGGGTTTAGGGAAATAGATATCTAGTACCTCTACCATCTAATATCACACAAGATTTTGACATGTTTAACCCATTAACAGGATCATAAACTACTTTTACCCAAAATTTTACCCTTACCATGGTAACTCCACTTTTACCATATGTTACTAAATTTAATAGACCTAAATTAAATTGAAATTATTTTATAATTTGAAAATTACTATTTGAAATATGGAATAAATAATATAAATCCATATTTATAAGAGTAAGAGAAATTAATTTTAGTATTAGGTCACATAACACGTAAAAATAATTTCTCAGATAAAGTTTATTTTAAACATTAAATTTTTTTGTGGGATAAGATTATCATTGTTTTTTATTTTCAAGACATAATTTTTTTTTCATTATAATGAATATAAATTTCATATGTCATTAAAATTAATCTAATGTTGAATTTTTTTAAAAATAATGTTCAACTAAATGAGAAGACCAAGACAATTTTTATTAGAATTAATATATCAATTATTTTATTGGGTAGATCATCAGTTTTATAAATTTTAATCAATAAGTTTAACATGAATAAAATAATTAAGAAATTATATATTTGATATATGATGAGGTTTTATAAAATTATAAGACTCTCTTTTATACTGATAATGTAATAAAAGTAATCATTTGGGAAAAAAATAATATTTTCCAATAATCATCTAAAAAGAAATTAATTTTTTGATAAAACAAAAAATTAATCTTATGTTAATATTTACATGATAAATAGAAAAAAAAATTATTTTTTGTTTCAAATTAACATAAAAATATATAATTTTTTTAATTAAAAATATAAAATATATAAAATTTTATTTTTTATTGGAAAACGTATTTTTTATATTAACTATTATTTTTTATAAAAATTACATCTCAGCAAAATTTTAATATATTATAAATAATTTAAATATATATTCATATTATTCAACCATACAAAACATAGTTCCTTTAAATAAAACACCCACTTCTGGAAAATATTATTTTAGGCATAATGTGAATTGAGAAAAAATTACATTTCAAAAAGTACAAAAAATCATTAGAAATATATACAAATAAATATTTATTTATTGCAATTATAATACTAATTGATACATACATATCTAATTATGATATTTTTGTAATATATAATCATCGTATAATCTTTGATTGAAGTTTGGGTGGTGGTTCCTCTAGTTTGGATATATTTGAAATTTCCATGAGCTTGATGTTCTCCCATATACAGTTTCACTCGAACAGTAATTTCTAATGTTTGGATAGGTTTTAGTCCTTGAGAAACATATTAAATATAACTCCAATCATTTCTCTTAAAAATTTTATTAGTAAGGAATAATTCTAATTTTAGATTCTATTTCTTCTAACATTATTAATTTTATGATATGGTTACTTTAATTTTTACCAGCTAATTTAACAACTATGCCTGAATGGTCATATATTCTATTAAAAATAAGTCAAGGTTTTTTTAATTTTAGTTTTATATTGCATGTGAAACCCAATATTTATTATATTATTTATTTAAAGAGAATATATAGTTAAATAACATGTTATTAAATTCTCCCCTATAAATAAATTGCATCCTCGCAATTTAAATCCATGCTTACTAACTGTGTTGACTATGGGTATCTATAATATGAATTGATGTTTAATTTTATTAAGAGGAATCAATCATGTATATTAACATTAAAAAGTATAATCACTATTACATGTATCTTCCAAAATATTTGAGTAAATATCACTATTGGTTTGGTGTTAAGAACCGGTTTATTTTTCCTTGAGTTAATTGTTTGAATTGTAGCGAAAAAGTTTCAGAAATTTGTATGTGGTATGAAATATGGTTCCTTATTTTCATAATAGATAAACCACACTCCCCATGCCTCATATCTTGAGAATAATCAAATTTGGAGTGTTTGTAGGAAGATGAGTTCGAAAGATGATGTTGAAAAAGAATGTTTATCCTCTTTATATGGCTCATGAATATCAAAGTTTAGTCCCTTTCTATACCTTTTTTGAGTATCCACCTCCACTATAAAAGCATGAACCCGCTCCAGATTATCTCTCACCTACATCACAATCCTCAACAGATAACCACCCATATCCTAACTTTCTTGTTACATGAAAGCCTTTGTTTCAAACTCTGTAAAGGCCTCCAGTTAAAGGATGGTAGGGGATGGATACCCCACCTTTTTTGATTTGAGTTTATCTTGATCTTCCCAAATATTTCATTATAAGAAATAATTTTTTTTTTGTACATGTCACATGGGCTCACATTCTATGGGGACTCCAATACAATTATCAAACCACTCCCATCCTTGAGGTCACGTGGTGGAATCCCCCATTTTCAACTAACCACCATGTATTGATGATCTAGTAGTAATGAAAAAGGATTAAATTATATAACAACTATTGGAAATGGTTCTTTAAACATCTCTAGAATAATTAGGGAATACACACAGAAGAGGTGCATTGATGGAAGATTATGGAGAGGATTTATTACAACGATACTCTATTAAAGTGGAATTCAAATATCTTCATGGAAGGTTCAAGTTGTTGTATTTTATCTCATATAGTTTTTTTATTATTGAGGATGTTTTGGTTAATCTACACATGATCAGTTAATATGGATTCTATGTTGGTATAGTAAATTTATTAGTAAAGTCACATTAAATCCATTTGAAATACCCATACTATGATTTATATTTGAATAAACACAAATTTATAAATTCAACCATGTTATAATTAGATGCTTTATTTTATAAGAAAAGCATCATGGTGGTACACCTTGAAAAAAAATTTATGAATCCTAGAGTGTCCAGAATAAAGATAATGTATTCAAAATTATGAGTTGGGGTATTTAGTTATCACAATCCATATCATCAGTAGTCAATGAACATGCTCCACCTTATTCCCATTGATGCTTTCGGTTTTCACACCTAAATATCATATCATCTTTAGTGTAATGAAATTGAATTTGGTAATTTATAATTTCTAGAATCATTATGCAACACCTTGAGGGTTTATGAAATATTTTTATTTCATATAAATTAAATTTCTTTGATAGCTTGAATTACACAAAAATTTGAATTCAAAAAAAAACCATGATATACTATAAATGTATGATTATATTATGTTATTGGGTATGAATAAGACAAAATAAATTATAAAAATTATATGTTTTACACATGTATATTGTTAATTCACTATTCATAAATTGATTATAAATGAAAATAAAAATAATTTGAAATTAAACGAAATATTATATTAAAAAATTATGCACTCAATTTGTTTTTATAATATTTATTTTCTAAATAAAAATGTAAAAATTATTTTACCTTTTGTTTTTGATAATTTCCAAAAAAGATTTATTTTTTGATAAACCATAAAAAGAACTAATTTCAATAAAAAATATCCCATTATATTAAAGAATTTACAGTGCTAAAATTGGATATATAGTAAAATTAGTTCATTTATATTTTTATCAATCCAGTTTTGTTACTTTTAATCAATTTTATGTTCAATTATGGAAATGAAAACGTTTCTTACTTTGGATAACATTTTTATTGGAAACCCATTTTTTCATCATATCTACATGTTTAATTTTAAAATAAATTATTATACCTATGTTAATTTAATTTTATTAAATGGATTAAATATTTTCAATTGTAATAATTAATATTATATAATATGTTTAATTTATTTTTTCAGAAAGACTATAAAAAATTGAAAAAATTAATTACCATAGTTAATGATAAAATTGGTTTTCTAGGTGTGAAACAAAATTATAATGGTAATATTTAAACTTAAACATTCTCAAATACAATTGGAAGGAAATATAGAGAACTTGTATCTTAAAAACATTGAATATAGAGTGATTTTGAATAATTTTCTTGGGAATAAACTATGCTTTTGTATTCTTTAATGAAATTTCCAGGTGGGCTTCATCCCCCAATGATGAATTTAGATCTCATATACTATCCTCTACAAATATCCAAAGGATTTTTTCAGTTAATAAATATCAAAATACCTTCATTTAATCCATCCTTATAACCTAGAGTCCTTGGTTTGATCATAAAATCATTTTATGATGGATTTAGGTACAATCCTGAAGAGGTTGTCTGAAGAAAATATATTTTTCTTAACCATGCATTTTCATTTTATTTCATATTCTACCTGGTTCAAATTTTATTCAAGAATAATGATGTAAAATTATAATAATCTCATATATACTTATATATTGTTATTTTTATTGATTAACCAACATCTATATTCTCTTCCATCAAATAGAAAATGAAACCATTACTTCTGAGTACATTGGACTAAAACCTCACAAACCAATGTAATTCATTTTCCATCACAACATATCAGGGATGAATATAATGATATATTTCATTTTTATTTTTTTTATTTATTAAATAATTATATTGTAATAATAATAATATCATGTCTCCGTCTTACCTCATAATCCTATAAAATATGATATCATCGCTTGTGTGTACTTGTGGAATACCACCACCACAAATAAATGTGATATGTTATTGTTTTATTTTTAAATGGATAGAAAGAAGTTTAGTTTCAAGTAATATGTATGATATAATGATATTATTTTAAGTTTAATTATTATATACCTTTCCTTCATTCCATCAATCAAAAAAATTGAGTCATTGTTCATGCATATGTATGGCCTACCGTCTTAAGGAACAATTTGATTTATTTTTAATATATACATTTATGGATGAATATAAATATATATATATATAATGAAAATATATAACATTTATATCAATATTTAAAAATTTACGATGATTCAATAATTATGAATGTATAAGTACAATAACTACGGAAACATAACTAAAAAGAAAAATGAATTAGTTATCACCCAGAATAGTGATTTTAATAAAATATTTTTAGTATATAGGTGATAAAAGGTAAAAATGAATCATATATGATATAATATATATGATTTTTTATAATATAATTATAATATAATTATATTAATTTTAGAGGGGGTTAAAATGTGTATGATGATAGTTTGTACTTGAAGTAATTGATTTTCACCTCACTTTTAATTTGGTGAGACTCATGTCATATTCCCCACCTGTTTCTATTATGTGGTGTATATACTAATCATTACATTTATCATGACTCTTATAGAAATTATTTTTATTTAAATAACCACTTACTTATCCATCATGGAGGTTATTATTCTGAAATTGGCAAATTGGTAAGGGGTTTTTTGATACAATCTGATTGCTTTTTAGGATTGATTAGTATTTTACTTCTGATGATGAAATATTATGATATATCTTTCCAGAAATGCATGAATTTTATTTTCAACTATTTATTTCTAAAAATAAGACCTTTTTTCATTAATTTTACTTTATTTATGTACTCAATAGTTTAGAATAATGTTTTTAAGAAAAAAACAATTTTTTTTATCTCTTTCGGTGAAAACCCTTTCCCTTCATTATCCATATTTTCTAAAAAAATTCAAAAATATTTTCATTATTTTTAAAGTATTATTTAATGTCGTTTTTACCTATGTTTATTATTTTTAAAAATGGATTAAAATGAATTTTATTGTCTTTTTCTTAATGAGTAACTTTTTGAATTTTTTTATAAATGATTGAAATGAATGTTGTTTTACATACATGAATTATTTGGAATTTTCACCCATCATTAAATATCTATGATTTGAGAATTTAGTTATAAGTTTCCAAAGTAAATTTTAATTAAAAATATAAGTTCACAATATTTTGAGAATTTTTCATTTTAAAAAGGTTATTTTAAATATTGAAATGATATTTTCTCCTATAATGATGTAGTACTATATTTATGGAATTTATATCCATCAAAGAAGATATCCTTTGGCATTACTTATCTTTTACCTGGGATTTATCCAATGTTACCATACTTATTATTTATATATATGGTTTATGATTATAATGATGCTATTTTCATGAAACCCATTAATTTTACATGGGTTAGGCTATTGTGGATTGATGAAATGTTTATGAAACCCGATTTATCTACATGGGTTATGATATGATAAATGTTTAATGATTTTATGGTACAAAAATTTATGGTTTTCCTTAGGTGATTAGTGGGACTAGGATTATATAACACTATAATTTATTGGGTAATATATTATATCTCATGAAATAATTACAGGAAATAAGTCAAAGTTCTTGATCCCCTATGTGAAACAAGTTGATGTTCTTAGTTCACTATGGGAAACAAGTCGATGTGCTCGATCCATTACAGGAAACAAGTCCGTGTGTGTTATCTACAATGGAAAAATATTTTTCTTCTTAATCAATTATTATTTTCTGTTCTTAGTAGTTGGACTTGATATATTAAATATCCTCTATAATTATGATAGATCCACCATTATAGGTGTGAACTTTGGGTTTACGATTGATATATGATGATTTCAGAATCTAATTATTCGTGTGTTTTGATATGATAATGTTTTGTGAAGGTATTCATGTTTACTATGAATGAGAGTTTGGGTATGAAATTTTTACATTACATTCATGATCTCATATTATTATGTCTATCTTATACATTAATATGATCATAGATTTATATATATCATGCTTAACCTTACTAAGAATCGGAGAACATTATTTCTTATGTTTTTATTCCCTGTGTTATAAAGAATGGTTATATGTTGGGTATGTATACAAAGAGTAATAAATGAGAAGATCATAGTGGGTGATGATGATGATATTTCATAAAATAATAATATTATGTATTAGTCTCCAAGACACTAAACCATTAGGGTCCTCTTGTGAGTATTTATGAAATGTATTGAATATTCATATAAATATATATAATATTTATGTATGAAAATCATTGGTTGTTATAGATGGCATCAAAGTAATGTTTTGTCAATATTTTGACATTGTTGTTCGAAGACATTGGTGAAAACCTAGGGGGCGTGTTTAATTATAGAATAACATCCTAATGTTTTGGTAAGAAATAGATTATATGATTTTTCTATTAGTAATTGCATACTTGGATACAAAATGTGGATGTGGATTTAAAACAAATATACATATGGGTAATAACTATGAAAAGGGGAAAATTGGGATTTGACTCAATTTTCACCTGATTTATGAAAATGGGCCCTCTTGCAGACATTTTTTTGATACTCCCATGGATACGTTTTAGAAATTTAAAGAAAATTTAAAAACCATTGTACATGATTTGAATAAATAATGAACATAAATGACATAGATGAACCCAAAGGTTCCATAGATTTAAAATAAATTTTCATGATTTAGGAATTCTATAAATGATTATTCAGGATTATGTAGTTTCCCTTAATGATTATTTTTGTTCAAATAAGGATTTTTGGTTTTATTAAATAGATTTAGCCTAGAGGAATCTTGTTTAAATTGAATACGATAGATAATTTAGTGATTATGAGAAAAATGGGATGATGAATTGATTGAAATATTTTTTTATTATTCCAAATCATTTATAACAATATTTTATTAATAACCTCCTCCTTAACCAACCCAAGAACTCTTGAGAGATGAGAAGAATGTGGTTTACTCAGGGCTTCGCTGGTGGAGACCAGGGTGGAAAGAAGGTTCAATTTTCTTCATGTCAAAATATGTTAAAATATATAAGCAATATAATTAACCATGAAAACATGAAAAAATTTATGTGTGAAAAATAAGGGCATAAAAGAATGAATTTTCGATTATAAAAGAACTGTATGATAAAGGGGAATAAATGTAATCATAGAGACCCATTTATAGTTTTTTCTTTAAATATGGGAATAAGGGAATTATTCGAGTCAATTCCCTCTTATTATGGGTAACTCATAGACTATGGAATGGAATATATCATTATGATTTTTATAATAACATTCCTTATAGAAATCATGTTAATTTTTAATTTTATGATAATTTTAAATGGATTAACTTTCATTGTCTAAATATGATATCAATTACTATAGAAGATATGTTAATTTCGAAATTCCAAACCAAGCTATGATCATCTATAATTGTGATGAGAAATATTAATTTAGAATTAAAATTACATTTATTTTAGGGGTATGCATTCCATTTAAAAAGTTATTTTTAGCACATTTGGTTGGGGAGAGAAATAATATAGTAGTTATGCCAATATGTGGGAGTTTATTGATGCGTTTAAAAATATTTTCCTTATATTCCACAAAATCATTTTTTTTATTTTTCAATATAAATCATACCTATTGATACATATATTTCATAGGCTCCAAATAGAATTTCCTAGATTGAGTTTCCAGAATTAATGAGGCTACTCAAGGATAATATTGAAAAGAGAAGTATTTAGACTAGTGTGTCGGCTTTGGGGGAACGTATTCTTCTTAATAATATTAAATATTGGGTGATGTGATTTTGTCTTGATTATTGGGAACCGAAAAAGATAAAAATCAATAACATGGTTCTCCTACTTCATATTTATGACTTGTTTGATAAACTATACAGAGATCAATTCTTTACGAAGATTGACCTTCATTTTGGATATAATAAATTGAGGATTAATAAGGAGCATATAACCAATAAAAACTCCCTAAATGGCTGCCACTTTTAAAATAGATTTGTTCCATTTGTTCTTACTAATTCCCTCACAAACATTGTTTATTTATTAAAAAGAGCCATTAGAGATTACATTGATCAGTTTTTGTAAGTCTTTAATGATGATATTCTTCTATATACAAAGAAATAGTAAAAGAATAAATAGAACTTTAGAATTTTAATAAATACTGTGAGGATGAAAATGTTTTATGAAAAACTTATTAAGTGTTAATCTTAGCTATAAATGGTTTCATTTTTGTTTATATAATATCAAGAGACGTTATATCTAGGGATCCATCATTGATCATAGTAATTGAAAATTTTCCTTAAAAACACACTATTTATGAGATCTATATAATTCTTGGTTTGGATATATATTATCAATTATTTTTTGATAATTTCTCATGACACTATAATCTACTAAACAAGTTAAATCAAAAGGGATATACATCCTTTTAAAAATATATGTGATGAAATATTCAAGGAACTAAAGATAAGGATAGAGAGTGAAAATATTGTTACATTACCCCAATATGGATAAGTGTTTTTGATATACAATGAATATGTTATAGATAATATGGTTGATAATTATTTAATATTATCACTACTCAATACATTACCACCATGGGAAGGATAATAAGGTGGAAGATGCATTGAACCGAAAGGATTATGCTAGATTATTTATGATGAGAAACACAAAAGGTATGATATTTATAGATTATAAAAGGATGGGTATTGGAATATTAATCTATGGTCAACAATATTATCTTTATCAAATAAGTGTGCATCCATCAATCCATGTGAGAATAAAATAGGTATAAAAGGAAGATGTGGAGTAACCCAAAAAATTACGAAATGATATTAAATTCAATATTGATTGTCATGGAATTTTATGACTAAATAACTGTGTATTTGTTCCATAAATACCATAAACAAATAAGGATCTATTATAAGAGTCCCATAGTTCATAATTATCTATTCAGCCATGATGTATGATAATGTATATCATTATGAAAGCACGTTTATGGTGGGGAACCATGAAGGGAGATATTATATTGTTTTTATCTCAGTAAATGTTATTTTTTCATGTTAAGGATGAGAGAAAAAAGTTCAATGGGATGCTAAAACCCTATACCCCTTCCAGAATGGAAATGAGAAAACAACATCTTGTATTTTTTCATCATAATCAAAAAACATATAAAATATATAATTCTATTTCAGTTTTATTCGATCACCTTACAAAGTATTGAAACATTATTACAATTAGAGAATACATTTATCTTGATCTTTTCTATAATATACATTAATGAAGTGGTATGGTTTATTGGAGTACCACATTCTATTGTATCTAATCGAGATCGGAGATTTACCATGATGTTCCAGAAAAGTCTTCAGTAGGCTCTAGATATAGAGTTGGGTTTTAGAACATTGTATCATACATAGATATATAGTTGTTCCAAGAGAATCATTCACAACCTAGATGATATGTTGAGATAATATTTTATATATTTCAATTTTGTTTGGTATCAAATCCTTTTTCTAGTTGAGTTTTCTTACAATAATAGATTTAACTCATTCATTCAGATGGATCCTTATTAAGACCTCTATAGAAAGAAGTGTTGACCTCCAAAATAATTGGAGGAAGACAGAAAAATAAATTTATTATATTCCTCAATAGAAAAAAGTGTTTAACTCTAAATTTTTTGGAGTATGTTAAAAAAATAAATCTATTATGTTCATATATATCTATGGAAATATAATATAAAGTCATATCTATTCAACAACACATCAAGGAAGCTTAAAGTTGAAAAAAAGGTTATACTAAAAATAATCATCATGATAGGGAAGAAAATGTTGTAGGGATAGTTTTTATATGAAATTATCAAGGAAATAATTTTAATATATTTAAAAATCTATGAAGGTATATCCATTGTTATATTTTACCATTTGATATTCTAGATCAGTTAGTGATGGTAACTAATCACTGAGAACTCCAATTAATATTCTCTAACATTCGCAATGTGCTCTCTGTATCTCACAAGAAGAAGTTGAAACATAATCCTTCATGTTTACAAAAATAAGGAGTCATACCATTGGAGGATGTTATTTTATATGAGGAATAACTGGTGGAGATTTTAGAAAGAAGAGATAATTTTCTTTGAAATAGGGCCACTCACCCTGTTAATTGTTTTTGAAACAACCAACTTGAAGAATATACATGGGAACTTTTAGATATGATGAGGCAAATATATACATCATTTTTTGTATTCATGTAATGTTATTTTGAGGGTGAAATTAATTTTAAGGTTGGTATAATTTTACACCTTGAGATTTTATATAATATTTTATTTCAAATAAATTTAATGTCTGTGATAGCTCGTGCTACACAGAACACTAAGTTTAAATGAACAACAATATATAAGAAATTTTATTATTTAATGTAATATTTATAAAATAACCATTCAATTTGAAATTTTCTATTTTAAAAAAGTATAAAATAAATTATTTGATATTAAATAAATTATAAATGAATATAAAAATAAATTTAAAGTAAAAGAAATGTTTTCTTGAAGAATTATTTTTAGACCCGCAATGTGTTTTTATCTGAATAAAATAAAATAATCACTATTGGTGTGTGTTTTTAATAAGAATTTATAGATTATATATTGAAATTTTTTTATAACTCACATAGTTTTCTTTTCTAGTCATGAGAAAAGAATATATCTATTTTTATTCTTGAAAACATTATTTTTCTAAAAAGTGGTTTCATCATGTTTATCAAAATTATTTTAAAATTAATTTTTAAATCATTATGATTATTTTTGATATAATTATAGGTTATCATATCAAAATTTAAAAATAATATTAAATTTAACTATTTATAATTTTTTATAAAGACAAATTTTTCAATTAATAGTAAAATTACAGATTTTTATTGAAAAATAAATTTTTGTTTAATGAACTTAAAAAGTAAAATTGTTTTAAAATAGTTTAAAAGTAAAATTAGGAAAAACAAATCGTGTATCTAATTTATTTTATTTTATCAGTTTTATGTACAATTTTGATATGAAAACATTTCATACATAGGGAAAATTTTCTTTGGAAAAATGTTTTTTCATCACGTCTCTAGGTTTTATTATGGATTAAATTATTCAAATTATATAAACTGAATTTAGAAAAAATGGATTCCATACATTGGAATCATAATAATTAATATAATATAATTATTTTCATTTAATTTTTTTATAATTAATAGTAAAATAGAAGAAATTAGTTTACATGATTAGGGTAAAAACTATTTTACTGGTGGGTTGGAGTAAAAAAAAAGATATGAGTATGTTTTCCAACTAAAATTTCCAAAATCCTATTTTCTGGAAATATTTATACATAATATTATCTCAACATAAAATATATTTCCATTTTAAATAATTTTTCTTGAGAATGACTACTATTTTGTATTATATTAGGAAATTTCTATGTGGGTTCCCTCAATGACTTATAGAAGAAAATATTACCTTCTATCCTCTATAAAATTTCAATGAAATTTTGTTAATCAAATCCTAAAAAAATAAATTCCTCAAATCTGTCAACATGACATAGATTCCTTAATTTGATTATAAAAACATCCTATGAAGTCCTTAGGTATAATCTTAAAAAGGATGTATGAAGAAGAGGTATAGTTCTTAACCATGTATTTACATTTTATTTATCTTCCTAAATAGTTCAAATATTAGTTCACCGTGATGATATAATAGCATCATTATCAACCATATATTGAGATTTTATTATGTTAATTATATAATCTATTTACATCACCTATCCATCAAATGAAAACCAAAACCATCGATAGTGTATTGGTCAGACAACCACCTCCCAAACCGATGTAATTCGTTTTCCATCACCACCTTTCACTAATGTATATAATTATGTATTAAATGTGTGTGTATATATATATATATATATTATTTTTGAAGTAATTTTACGTTTTTAATTAAAATATCACATATAAATTCTTACCATCTAATCCTTTAAAAAACGGTAACATCGCTAATGTGTATATATGGACTACCACCTCTACGAAGTAATGTGATATGTTTTTCAGTTTATTTTGACATAAATGGTAATAAAGAAAGATTAAATTTATATATATAGGATTTAAATTATATAAAAATTATTCTATAATGGTGAATTATTATATAAATTTTATTCATTCCATCTATTGAGAAAAATAGAAACAACATTCATGCGTACGTACGACCCACCATCTCCATGAGTAGTGTAATAATTTTTTATATATAATTTTATGTATAGATATAAATATTTACAAAATTAATAAATATTATATTTATATAATTATTAAAATATTGTATATGTTCTAACCATGATCATGGTACAAGGACTTAAACTACTGAACAAAAACATACCTGAAAATGAGGTAGTTACCACCCAGAACTGTGATTTTAATAAACAATTATTAATAAATGTGTGATAAAAATAGTATAAATATATCATATATGTTATGATATATAATATTAGGGTTATTTAAAACATTTATATAAGACAAATATTTGTTATACATGAATTTCTAATACGTACCAAGAAAGTCCAGACTTGAGGTAACAAATTTTCTTCTCACTTTTACATATGTGAGACACATGCCATGTTCACTGGTTATTTATTTTATGTAGTTTATATAATTAAAATCAATATATTATATGATTATTATTATTAAAATAATGGTCATTTAAATATCCATCTATGGTTATTTCCATCACGGGTCTAATGATTCAAAAGTTTCCAAAGTGGTACGGGATAATGATATAATCTCATTGTTTATGATTACACTTCCAATGGTGAAATATTATGATATTCCTACCAAAAAACTCTTGAATTTTTTTAATATTGTTATATATATCTAAATTAAATGTTTTCATTTTATTTTCCTCTCTTTATTTACTCATGATTCCAAAAGAATGTTTTTAAGGAGAAACTATCATTATTTCTCTCTTTGTTCAAAAACCCTTTCTCATTCAAGCCAATGCTTTATAAAAATGTTTTCAAGAATGTTTTAATATTCTCATAATATTTTTTAAGTAAATTTATACATATTTTTTACTTTTTTGGAAAATATTTTTAAATTAATCTTCTTATTGTTTTCGGAATGAGGCACTTCATAACTTTTTTTCCGAAATATTAAAAGAGATATTTTATTTTAATTTATAAAAAATGTATGAAATTTTCTACCATCATGAAACCTTAATTATTTGAAGCTTAATTTTTTAGTTTCCAAGGAATCTTTCAATTAAAAATTAATTTTATATTATTTATTTACTTTTTTATTTAAAAATGTAATTTTTGAAGTGGAAAAGATGTTTTTCTTAGGAATGATTTTAATATATTTTTATGGAATTTCGATTCATCAAAGGAAAACCTTTGGAATTTCTTATGATTTACTAAGAATTAATCCAATGGTACCATCCTTATTTTTTATCTGCATGGACTATTATTATTATTATTATTATGTTTTTATGAAATCCACTTCGATTCTATTACTTAAGATATTATGTCCTTATGAAATGTTTATGAAACTGCATTTCTATTCATATATTACAACCTGATTTTATTAATAATGTTTAATGATTTTATGTCACCCACATATATGGTTTCATTATGTGATGGGTGGTCTTGGAACTGTATATTCCTATAATGATTTGGATGATGTATTATATATCATGATATATTTATGGGATATATGTCAATGTTCTCTATATTTTATGGGAAACAAGTCAATGTTCTTGATCTGCAATGGGAAACAAGTCAATGTGCTTGATCCATTATAGGACACAAGTCAATGTTCTTGATCTACTATGGAAAATAAGTTTTGATGTCTAATCCAATATTATTTTATGTTCTTATTAGTTAAACCTAAAATATGATGTGGTGTCAATGCTTATGATGGTTCCATACTTATATGACATGAACATATGTTTCATGATTGATTTATGATCATTATTCACTCTTATGATTCATTTTTTTAAAATGATAATGTGTTATTCAATGAATGATGATTAAATTCCATGATATATTGGGTATTATATTTTAAAGTTATATTCATGATCACATACCCTTATTCTTATCGTATGATTTAATATGATCACAGATTGTTATATACCATATTTACCTTTACTGAGCATATGACTTGTCGAGCATCTGAGATCACAATTTCTTATGTATCATTTCCTTTTGTTATGAATAAATGTTTTATGGAGGGTATTATGATGATGGGTACTCAGTGTGAATATCATCATGGGATATGTTTTGGTTCTTTCATAAAACAAGAAGTGTGTGTACGTAGTCTCCAATGATACTAATACTTTACGGTCTTTGGGTGAGTATTTTTGAAATTCATTGAATATTCATATAAGAAGATGTAATATTTACGTATATAAAATATGGGTCTATTATACTTTAGGCTATGAATAGTTGGTCATTATTTGGGATGAATTATTTCCACTCCTATTATTTTAACCAACCTATTCATATTCCTATGATATATTGACTCTCATTTAACCCCTATTTCCCAAAATATGTATTTTACAGCCCCTTGAGGAAATTTCATTTATTCTTATTCGCACACTTTTGACATATTGGTTGATTAATATCCCTTAAATCATCATATCGATTCCATGAAATTTCATGAGTCTCAATTTTTCACATAACTTTGTATATATTATTTTTACTATGGTGACATTGTTAATCAAGTTTTTGGATAGTCGATCCGGCCAAATCATAATATTTCTTAATCTATATCCCATTCTAAATGCTTTGTTATTTATATTTTTTTTTCATTATCCCTTTCACCCAAGGTTCATTTATTTCTTTTAGGTTCCCTACATCACTAAAACTAAAAGTGTTATCATGAATGAAAATCCTATAACATCATTGGGTGATTATAATTGCGAATAACATAAAAGTATTCTTCATTAAAAACTTTTACCCTTTTCCATCATCTCATTATATTAATTACTTTAGTCAAAACTATATCAGTATTGTTAAAACACATGTTCCATTTTTCTATGTTATCTTGTACTTCACAACCTAGTCCCTCAATGTGACTAGGAAATCAATCCTTCATAGTATATCATGAGGTGTGTATGAATAACCGAAGAATATCCATTAGGAGGGTCAACAATGGTGTATAATTAGACCTATTTTTCATGCACCAGGTGATGACTGAGTTAACACATAATCCACCCTTTTGGGGATATTATCCACATATACAAATTTTATGGATCCTACATACACTTGTAATATCCTTATAGGGATGTTATTTCATTTAAAACACACAATCTCTACTTAACCAAAATTTCATTATATTATCCTATACCTAGACTATCCCTTAAACATTTCCCTAAGGTTTCCACTAATTTTATTTAATATCAATTTAAAAAAAATAATCTCCCCTTTCTCTGATACTAACTATACAAACCCAATCCTCAAACACATATTATTTCATGATTCATAAGATAATTTTCCAACAAACACAATCAAAGGATCAAGTTGTCTAGTGTTATTAAGTGACTAGACATATAAATACATCATATTAAACATATAAATATTTTATTTATCTAAAACTAAAAATATTTCACCTAACTCATATAGATATTATAAAACAACAATGGATACCATGATAAATACATAAGTAAAATGGTGACCAAGAAATCCAGGTAATGGAATAAACATGGAAGTAGCGATAAACACGACAGTGCAGAGGTATAAAATTATATCATAAAGAGGGTAATAATAATCCTGGAATCATTAAATAAGTAAATAATATTATAAGATCATGGAATCATTAAATATATGGCTAAAATATAAAACATGACATCATAAACAAAACTCATGGGTCCCTCCCAACGCTATCATCATAAAGTAGAAAAAGTAATGTAGTGTTAGTTCACTCCCCTTTCACATAAACATAGTGTAAAAAGTCCCATAGTGGATTAGGTTCACTCCATTCTCCCACACATAACATATAATTGGATATCAAGCCTTACCCAATGAATATAAGGAATATATATTTAAGGACTCAACCTTATACATTACATAATATTGAGTTAATTCAATAATTATAAATTAATTCACATCGAGGATATTTTCAGGTTTCATGATTTAGAAAATTACTCCATAACTCATTCATAAAATCATAAATATTACAAAGTAGACACTTATAATGACAATATATTTTTTAATAAAACAAAAACATTTAAAACGAAATATAAGAACTCAACCTTAAACATTACATAATCATGAATTACGTTAATAATTCACATTGATGATATTTATAGGTTTAGAGATTTGGAGAATTAGGTCAAAACATACACAAAACATCTTTAATATTACATGTATACACTCTTACTCATTATCCATTTTATTCATAAAGTAATAACTCTTTAAAGAAAAGAACCATGTTTAGATCCATGTTTTAAACAACATGAATTTTCCTTAACCCCATCCATGACCCTATTCTACCTTAATTCCTATTAAAAACATTTCAAAAAAAAAGTTATGAGAATAAAAAGATCAGTAAGGGATACACAAAGAAGTAAAGTTGTTAGTTTTAAAAATAACATGTAAACCATGAATACTTAATCACAAAGTAATAATTTTCATCTTAACGAAGTAGAAAAAACTCTTCACTGAATATAAGATCATTTACAATCATTTTTTAACCAATGTATTACTATAAAGACCATAGAAAACAACTTATATCATATATATATATCTTGGGACATAAACAAACTTAAATGGAATAACAATATGGTCGACTTACAAAAATATCACTAAATGGAATAGTCATACAACCAACATATATACACAATGCATTAGAGGTTATAACATAACCACCCATCCTTGTTTTATCATAGAACCACCTATCATTTGGTTTATCACGTAAGCACCAGTCAAATTTCTATGTACCATTATGTAGTCATCACACAGAAAAGATAGAAAATATCTACATTACAATCATAAAATTTCATATTAAATAACAAGAAATAATTTCAAGATATTGATATAGTAAATCAAAATTCAAAACCATTTTAAATACAAAACTATGTAATAAGGGAATATGGTATTTATTTTCTATTTCAAAACATCACGACTTGTTAAGGAAGCCAAATATCAAATAATGATCATGGCGGCCGAAAGGTAATTTTCACCATGTACATTAAAAAGAAACATTACCTTTATAGTTTAGTAAAATTATAATATAAAATATATTTCCTTTGAATTAAATTAAAAGACGAAGGGTTTTATAAATAGTATAAAATCAAGTCATGTATAAATCAAAATATGTCTGAAAGAAAGGTGATTGAGACAAATTTCCATACCTCATGTCCGACTTGACTCGTTCGTTGATTTATTTATTGAATAATAAAATTAAGTCAATTTATAATTTATTAAGAAATATTTTCATGTTTATTATTATTTATATTTTACACAATACCTTTCTATAACAATTAGTTAATTATTTTGAGTTCATATCGGACATTTTTCCGATGTTTGGAACTTGAGTAAAAAATGAACTTTTTATAATTATAAATTGTCTATATAGTCAAAATTATATTATCTATAGAACAATATTCATGTTTTAGATATCATATATATCATATATATCTAGTATATGTGTATTTATAATACTCTATAGCATTTTTATATATGAAATGAAATGCACCGTTCATGGAGAGGGTAAGTAGTACATAAGAATCAACACTACTTACATTTCTTTTTCATATTTAAAAGAATAAAAAATAAGTTATACATATGTATATTATAATTTAAGTATAATATTTATGTCATATATGTTAAATAAATTAATTAATTACATCATTATGTTTTTCATGTATTGCATAAACAAGTCATGTCACTTTGAGGGGGGTGGTAGTCCGCACTTCCTCAAATTAAATTATCATATTTATACAACATAAAAAACATAAAAGTATGTTCCAAATGAGAATTACATAAGTATAGAAATAAAATAAATATCATAAATATCATATATAATTAAAGTTCCATCATAATGACCACCATAAGATGTGGTGAGGAAAAATCAAACAATTATCATTTCATGAGGTAGTAGTTCACCGTACACAAAAATAATATATTTATATTAATTAGATGGAGGTGTGAGTAAGTATAGTTTGAATCTATATAATAAGAAACCTAGTATATTGAGGATACATGTTGTTTTATATAATCAAATAATAATAAGATCATAGGGAGTGGGGAAGGAAAAATAATGGAATGAAACTTGAGAGAATATGTTACCTGAAATCCGGTTACTTCTTTAGATTTGGGCCAAAGGGATCTCCTGAAATTCATTTTTACTAGGGGAGGATATTATGAGGAATATAGGAATGTGGGGAGCTTCTTTTGGCAGAATTTGGATGATCCAAGGAGCTTTAGAGGTGTGAGTAATGGGTTAGAGGTGGTGTCCTTTTATAAGAGGGAGGATGGGAACGTAAGGATGATATTGAATTATCATTTTATTAAAAATTCTTTTTAGAGTATAAATGAGTCTTAATTCATCATGTTCTAAGATAATATTAATATAAGTCGAAATAAAATCATCCAATAAGACTTAGATAGGTTTTGAATATTTAATACTTATACTTTTTATTTAACCCTTTTTAACTCTTATTTTTTATCAGACATTTAACACTTTGAGAATAAAAATAGTTACCAAAACATGGAAAACATAAAATTCAATTCTCAGTAATAAAATTTTATACTAATTATAACTATTTGGCCAAATCATATATTTTTTTGGAATTTAAGAATATTTTACAAAATAATTTATATTTTAAAATATGAATCATGTCAACTTTGACACTATTCATTTCATGGCATTTTTAAAAATCCATAAAAACATTATTGGTTAGAAAAAACCTCATTAATACAAATATAACATTTAATTATCTTCTAGAAAATTCTTGTATGACCTCAAAATAACCA
Organism: Viscum album; assembly: GCA_963277665.1. Taxonomy (NCBI): domain Eukaryota; kingdom Viridiplantae; phylum Streptophyta; class Magnoliopsida; order Santalales; family Viscaceae; genus Viscum; species Viscum album. Next base: position 1,134,098,412 of record OY728156.1, read on the forward strand.
AACTACATTTATTTTAACATTTATAATATCATTTATTTGAATCCTTTATTAATGAAGAAATCTCTATATCATCATTGTGTCAAAATTATATTAATTTATTTAATCTCTAAAAATTATAAATAAAATACCATGATTTAGAAATTTTTTTATCTTTATAATTACTATTTATTGTCAAAAATATAAATTATCTATCCCCATTATTGTTTTTTACAAAAATATACATGTTTAGGTAATATTTTCCTTAACTTTAAAATAAATGAAAATAAATGTCATTTTAAAAAACATGTGGCTCCATGGGATCCTAAAATAGACTCAAGGATTCCCATATTCGTATATATCTCATAAAATGGGATTGGGACATGTTTTAGTGTAATTTAATATTATTATAATATTATTTTTTTACCCTTATTTACCATATTTAACCTTTAACCATGGTAAATAAAATATTCATTGAAGTAACTATTCATAATGTATGAAAATAAAAATTAAATATTTAAAAAATATAGAATTATTGATTCTAAATATGAAATACATTTTTCCAAATTCAAAACACAGATGTTTAAAAAATTTATTTAAAATTAATTCCCAAAGTCAAAACCAAGAAGCATGTTTTTAAGAAATAAAAACTAACAAAATATTGAAATGTTTTTATGTCTAATTAAAATATGAAATTACTTTAAATGAACAAAATTGGATTAAATGGTAAAAACATATTCTAATAACACCATAAAACCAATTAAAAATATAATCTAACAATATAAATAAATCATATGAATAGACATTTTTGAAATAAAACACAATATTTTTCAATATTCATTAAAAAATGAACATTATCAGAAAAATACCAAAAGCTGACCCAAAGTACATTTTGATGCCCCACTTATAAATAATAAGTTTATTTTTTCAAATAAAAAATTTAAAAGTTAAATAAAACTATATTTAAAAGGGGATCTCCATCAAAAGGCGGTAAAACTACCTTTTAAATATGTTTGAGTATTTGTGCTTAAAATTGGATTCATACTCAATTTAAGTCTCTAAATTTTATTGGATAAATTTAAAAACATTCAACAAACATGTTTAATCATAATATGGTTTGTTAGGTTCATTCCCTCCAATACAATGGCTAGACGATAACTTCCTTTTAAAAAATAATATTATATTATTTTTATTTTTCATGTTGAATCGGCCTTATGTGCAACATGAGATTTTGGAGAAACCCATTGTTGTGTTTCAGGTGTGACATCAAACAAATAATAACCTTTAATGTAAAATTAACTTCTTATTCATAATTATTAATAGAAATCAAAATTATTATTCTATAAATTCTTGGGTTGTTATATCCTCCCCCCTTTTGGGAATTACATCCCCGCAATTCTATTCATTTATCAACTAAGTGAGGCTATTTATCCATAATATCATTTTTAGATTCCCATGTTTGCTCTTCAAATATGTGGTTTTATCCCAAAAACCATTACATGATGAATTATCTTATTCTATAACACTTTCTCTCTTCGATCAAGAATCACCACCGATTTTTCCTCATAAGAATTATTATCTTCAACTAAACTACCTCTGGGCAAAAAAATATGAGATGGATCTGATATATACATTCTAAACATTGAAATATGAAAATCATTGTTTACATGAGATACAATTGGAGGTAAATCCACTATGTAGGCTACTGATACAACTTTCTCAAAGATTTCCTAGGGTCCAATGATCATCAGACTCAGCTTTCCCTTGTAACCAAAACACATCATACTTTTCCATGGGGAAACATTGAGAAAGACATGATCACCTACCTCAAAATAAATATCCTTTATCTAATTATACATATAACTTTTATGAATTCTCTAATCTATCCTCATCTACTTCTGAATTAACTACAATTTTTTTGCCATCTATTCTACTAATTCTAGTCCCATCAAATTTTTTTCACCTACATCATCCCAAAAATCTATAGTTCGACACCGCTTTCCATATAATTTCTCAAATGGATCCATCTGTATACAGGAATAAATACTGTTATTATTTTAAAACTCAACCAATGAAATATGTTGGTCCACACTTCCCTAGTAATCCATTGAAGAAGCATGTACCATATCTTCCAATGTCTAAATAGTTTTTTCTGACTTCCCATCTGATTGAGGATGAAAAGATGTACTGAAATTTAATTTAGTACCCAAAGTCCTCTGAAAGACCTTAAATAAGTTATAAGTGAACCTAATATCACGATCAGATACAATGGAGAGGGTAAATCCATGTAACCTGACTACCTATTTAATATACAATTGATAAAGTTGATCTAGGGACATAATATCTCGAATAGGAAGAAAATGAGCAGATTTAGTAAATCGATCAATAATAATCCAAATATCATTATTACCTCGATAAGTATTATGTAATCCTACAATGATGTCTATGGATATATATTTCCATTTTCACTCTATCACTGGTAAAGGCTAAAGCATCCATTTCCATAACTTCCACTCTACTTTAACATGTTGACAAGTCAAACACTTCAGTGTAATGTTAGAAATATCTCTTTTCATTCCATACCAATAGTAATACTCTTGAAGATATCTGTACATCTATATACTTCCCTCATGAACTTATAGAGAACTTTTATCTTCACATAACATCTCTTTCTTTAACTGTGAATCAAATGGCACATATAATCTCTTCCCAAACCTCAAAACAATCTTTATAAATGTTAAATTCAGGTAACTTACCCTTCTGAACCAACATTACCTTTTTCCACAACTCACATTCTTCTTTCTGCACTTGATTTATTCTGTCCGATTGAGACAATTAACTACCACATGAAACAAAATAGATGAATTTCTTACACCTACAACTTCCATTCCAAAGTTCATCAAATTGTTAATCAAAGGAACTTGTTCCAAATGTAGCCGGGTTAATGTATAATTACACTTTCGGATCAAAGCGTCATCAAAATTATTTTACTTTCCTTGATGGTAATGGATCATGAAATAATGATCCTTAATTTATTTTAACCATATCCTATGTCTCATGTTTAATCCCTTCTACGTGAATATAAACATCAATATTTTTTATTAGTATATATTTTCAACTTTACGCCATACAAAATATGCCTCAAAATTTTTAATGCGAAAACAACAACAACTAATTCCAAATCATGTGAAGGGAAATTTTAATCATGAGGACTGAACTGACGTCAAGCATAAGAAATTACATTATCATTATTCAATAGGATGCAACCAACTCCATTCAACTAAGAATCACTATAGATAAAAGATTCACCATTGTTGGAAGGTAATTCCAATACTAGAGAATTCACCAATCTTCTTTTAAATTCATAAAAAAATCATAACATTATTTTATCTAGATAAACATAACACCTTTTCAATTTAACTTAGTCAGTGAGATAGATAACCATGAAAATTTCTTAACAAACCTTCTTTAATATCTTTCCAAACCAATAAATCTATGAATCTCAGTTATATTTGTAGGTCTTGCCCATTCTTCAACAAATTTTGTTTTAGTAGGATAAATAATTATGCCATTTTTTGAAACATTGTGACCAGGGAATGAAATGTTTTGAAACCAAAACTCACAATTTCTGAATTTCTCATACAATTTTTTTTCTTTTGAGGTTTTAATAAAACCCTTAAAAGAATTTCATGTTCCTCTTTACTTTTGGAATACACCAAAATGTCATTAATAATCACAACCACAAACTTATCCAACAAAATCACGGTAAATTCTATTCATAAGATCCATGAATATAGAAGGTTTATTGGTTAACCCAAAAGGAATAACTACAAATTCATAATGGCTATTTCTAGTAAGAAACACGGTCTTTGGAACATCTGATTTAATTACATTCAACTTATGGTACCCTGACGTCAAGTCGATCTTTGAAAAATACTATGCTCCTAGGAGCTGATCAAAAAAAAACATCGATATGAGGAAAATGAATCTTTTTTTAATAGTGATAATATTTAAGGCTCTATAATCAATGAAATGTCTCATTGATCCTTATTTATTTTTATCAAACAAGAATGAATAACTCCTTGGTTATGAGCTAGGTTGAATGAAACCTTTATATATCAAATCATGCAATTGTTTCATTAACTCTAAATGTTCAATTTGAGCCATTCGATAAGGGGGTCTTGAAATTGGTTTTGCATCAGAAAATAAGTCAATAGTGAATTTTAATTCCCAACTAGGTATAATACTAGGCAAGTCATTATGAAATACACCAAGATACTAATTTACTATTGGAACATCATTATTATGAATAGGTTTTTTTCAACAATGTGTTCATGGTAACATTAATTTCTATATTTAAATAGTTTCTCTTCTTCCGGATATATTATCATAGATAAGGGTTCATTCTTGTACAGAAAATGAATTCCATTCTAAAAAAACCTCTTTATCTCAACAGTAAATCTTAGCATAGTAAATAGAGATCCAATCCATTCCCAAAATAACATCAAACTCTACTAGAGGAAAAACAATAAGCTTTTCAAGTGTATTCTTTACAAAAATATAGACAAAAAGATTCTTATAATATATTTTGGCCTCAAAATTTCCCCCAGGTGTTTTTATAACAAGTTCAAGATTTATATCATGAGATAGAATTCTCAATTTACTAGAAAATTTCATTGAAATGAAAGAATGTGTATATCATGAATCAGACAACACATTGGCATAATCTGAAAAAACAAAGTACCCGATACCACATTATTTGATGGTCCCACATCAACCGTAGTTGTAGCAAAAAGATTTTCCCCACCCTTCTACTTTTGATATATCTATTTTCCACCCTGGGTAATCAAATTTCGACACATATTAGCATAATGTCCAAAATCATTGCAACTAGAACATATTGCCAATTACTTTTCATTTCCTTAACGATCATCTTACTTTTAGCTACGAGAAATATGACCAGTCTTACCACACCAGAATCATATTCTAGATTTTTAGAGACATTATCCAGAATTCTTTTTGTCACAATTCTCACAATATGTAAATTTAATTTTATTACCTTCAGGAATCTTTGATGAATTATTTCCCTTAGCCTTCCAACTGGACTCTTCTTTTTGTTACTCACTTGGAACAACTGACCATCAGACTAGTCCATTTCTACATTCTCGGAACATCTGAAAAGTGTCTCATAGATTTTGAAATCACAAGAGGATAATTCTATTAAACATCGCAGATTCAGTCCTTCTTAAAATCGATTTATCTTAATATCAAGACCTCACATGAAATTTTGAGGATGCCTTGTTAGTCGAGTGGAATTTTATTCATAAGCATCGACTGAGTCATCCTCCTGCTTCAATTCATTGAATTGTATTTCCATCATAAGTTGAAACTCATTTGGAAAATATTTTTCATGAAACATACCTTTGAATTATACTTAATAAAGAGAATCAATCTCCTCACTTTTAACCATTGACCACCACTGATCCGCTTCTCCTTTAAAACAATAAACAGCAAGACTATCCTTTTGATAGTCTATACAACCCAAGACATCGAAAATCTTTTCTAGTGCTTTGTTCCACCCTTTATATTTAATAGGTTCAGATAATCCTCTTAATGACGGGGGTGTTGCCTCATGAAATCCTACACTATTGTCATGTTTTTATGTGGTTGATCTATATGATCTCATGCATGGATACCACCACCTTTTATATCCAGAGTAAACTATTCAATCACTGCAACAAATGGTTCAGTTCTAATTTTGAACATCTCAGGTTTCTGATTTGGAATGTCATTTTCCTCTTAAGGTTGTTCCATCCTAGGTTCCCTTTTTTCCTATCCTTCAAACCATTATGAACACAGAAATATCTTAGGTGAAGAAACATGGTAACCTTCAAATACTTTATCATTTCAATATTACCATATTGCAAAAATAATTTATGGATATTCTAGTAGAAATATTCTAACTCCAAAATTTATTTGAACCAACCACTAATACCAACTATAAGGCCCCATCCTTAAACATTAAATAATCTTGATAAAATTTAACAATACACATTGATGATCTTTTCAGGTTTAGAGCTTTATAGACTTAGATCATAACTTATAAAAAATATATTGAATATTACATGTAGAAAATTCTAATTAGTATCTATTTTTTATAAAATAAAAACTCTTAAAAGAAAAGAAACATGTTTAGTTCCATGTTTTAAACAAAATGACTTTTCTTTAATCCTATCCTTAACCCTATCCCACATAATGTCCTATTAAAAACATTTTAAAAACTTGGTATGAGCATAAAAATCATGAGTAAGGGATACACAAAGAAGGAAAGTTGTGAGTTTTCAAGACAACATGTAAACCATGGATACTTAATCATAATGTAGTAATTTTCACCTTAAAGAAGTAGAAAAAACACTTCACTAAATATATGATCCTTCCTTACCCTTTTTGTAATAAAAAATTACCATAAATCCCATAGAAAACAACATATATCATATAAAGGTAATGTGGGACATAAACATACTTAATTGGAATAACAATATGGTCGAATTCCACACATATCACTAAATATAATAGCCATATGGATGACTCCACACCCAATGAATTGTAGGTTATAACATAACCACTGTTCATTTGTTTATAACGTAACTACCCTTCAAATTTCCATGTACCATTATATACTCATCACGCTTAAAAGATTGCAAATATCACCATTTCAATCATAAAATTTCATTTTCAATCATAAGAAATAATTTCAAGATATTAAAATATTAAAACCTCTTTCAATACCATTTCCAATACCAAAACATGTAAAAAAGTGTATTTGGTATTTATTTTCCATTTGAAAATATCACGGATGTTATGGAAGTCAAATATCAAATAATGCTTCTCGCGGCAGAAAGGTCATTGTCACCGAATACGTTAAAAAAACATTCCCTTTGTCATTTTGTAAAACAATACGTAAAAAAAAGATTCCATTTTAATAAAATTAAAATTAAAAGGGGTTTATACACTATTTAAAATAATGTCACGTATAAATCAAAATATGCCTCAAAGAAAGAAGATTGAGACAAAGTCCATTACCTCGTGTCTGACATGACTCATTAATTCATTAATTTATTGAATAATAAAATTCAGTTCATTTATACTTTTTTTAGATCCTTTTAAAAGTTATTATTCCATTTTTTTACTTATTAACTTGCTTTAACAATTATAATATTATTTGATTTCATATCGTACATTTTGTCAATGTTAAGAATTTGAGTCAAAAATGAACATCTTGTAATTATAAATTGTCTATGTGGTAAGAATTCCATTATGTACAGAATTATATTCATGATTTAGATATCATATATATTATGTATATCCAGTATATATGTATTTATAATAGTCCATAACATTTGGATATATGAAATGAAATGCACCTTCCATGGAGACGGTAAGTCGTACGTAAGAATGAACGCTACTTTTATTTATTTTTCATATCTAATGGAATGAAAAATAAATGATACATCGTTATATTATAATTAAAATATAATATATATTTTATATTTTTTACATAATTTCATTAATTCTATCATTTATATGTTCCATGTATAGCTTGAACATGTCATATCACTTTGAGGGGGCTGTAGTCCGCACTTTCTCAAATGAAATTATCGTATTTATACAACCTGAAAATCATAAAGGTATGTTATAAAAGATAATTATAGAATCATTGAGATAAAATAAATATCATAAATATCATAAATAACTATAGTTCCATCATAATGTCCACCATAAGAGGTGGTAGGGGATAATCGAATAATCATCGTTTCGTGAGGTCTCTACTCGCCTTACACAGAAACAGTTTGTTCGCATTCATTAGATGAAGGTGCGTGTAAGTGTTGTTAGAATGAATCTCATAAAAACAACCTAGTATATTTATTTTCCTGTTTTTTATATAAATAAATAATAACAAGAGCATAGAAAGTGGATAAGTAAAAATAACGAAAAGAGACTTGAGAGAATACGTAACCTCGAATCGGGTAACTTATTTTGATTTGAGCCAAAGGGATCTCTTGATTTGCCTTCTGCCTAGGGGAAGGCTTATAAGAGAAATATAAGGATGTTGGGAGATTATATGGGAAGTTTTTCGATGAGTCAAGGAGATTTTGAGGTGTGAGTAATGGGTTATATGTGGTTTCCTTTTACAAGAGGGAGGAGGGGCACTTAAGGAATATCTTGAATTATTATATTATTATAAAATCTATTTTTAGTGTAAATGAGTCCAAATTTAGATATTTTGACTATAGAATTAATATAATTCTAAATAAAATCATAAATTAAAAATTAGACAGGTTTTGAATATTTTTAGTCCTTAATTTTTATTTAACCCTTTTTTTACTCTTACCGTTTTATCAAGCATTTGACACTTTGAGAATCAAAATAGTTACCAAAAAATGAAAAATACCTAATTAATGAGTCAATAATAAAATTTTAGTCTTATAAAAACTATTTAGATGAATCTTATTCTTTTTGAATTTAATAATATTTAAAAAAATATTTTATATTTTTAAATATGAATTATTTCAATTTTGACCCTATTCATATCATGACTATTTTAAAACTTTTTATCAAATTTATTGATTAAAAAAACTTCATTAATACAAATATAAAATGTACCTATCTTCCAAAATAATTTTTTATGACATCAAAATAACTAAAATACATTTATTTTAACATTTATAATATCATTTATTTGAATCCTTTATTAATGAAGCCATTATTGCATCATCATTGTGTCCTAATTAAATTAATTTGTTTAATCTATGAAAACTATAAATAAAATACCATGATATATGAAATATTTTTATCTTTTTAATTTATATTTATAGTCCAAATATGACTTATAAAACCTCGTATAAAAAAAATTACCCAAAGATACATGTTTAGGATATATTTTCATTAACATTAAATTAAAAGTAATTAAATGTCATTTTCACTCACAAGTGGCTCTCTGTGGTCCTAATATTGACCCAATGATGCCAATAGTCAGATATATCTCATAAAATAGGATTAGGACATGTGCTAGGGTAATTAAATAATATTATAATCTTATTTTTAACCCCTATTTACCAGATTTACACCTTAACTGTGGTAAATAAAATATTCACTAAAGTTACTATTCATAATGTCTAAAAAAAGTTATATATTTACTCAATTTGGACCTCCTGATTAAAATAAGGAAATAATTTTTCCAAATTCAAAACATATAAGTTGTAAAAGTTAATTTAATATTAATTCCCATTGTCCAAACCAAAAATCATTTTTTAAAAAATAATAACTATCAAAAGATTTACATGTGTTTTTGTATATTTAAAAATTAAAATTACTTAAAAGAACAAAAATTGGATTAAATGTAAAAAAAATTTAACTACACTTTAAAACAAATTAAAAAGACAATCTTAATATATATATAAATCAGATGAAAATACATTTTTGACTTAAAACACAATATTTTTCACTATTCATTAATAAATGAACTTTATTAGAAAAATACCAAAAAAATACCCAAATTAAAATTTCATGGACCGATTCTAAATAAGAAGTTTATTTTGTCAAATGTATCATATAAAAGTGACAAAAATAATATTTAAAATGGGTTCTCCATAAAATGGAGGCAAAACAACCTTTTTAAAATATTATTGTATTTACGCTAAAAATTTGATTCATTCTCATTTTAAGCCTTTAAATTTTATTGGAGAAATGTAAAGACATTTACAAAACATGTTTAGTCATAATATGGTTAGATCTGTTCATTTCTTCTAATACAACGAATAGACGTTAACTACTATTTAAAATAATTATATTATATTATTATTATTTTTCATTATAACCCGGCCTTCTGTGGAACATGAGATTTCAAAGAAATCCATTTTGGCATGTCAGGAATTCCATCAAACATAGAATCACCTTTAAAGTGAAATTAATTTCGTATTCATATGTATTAATAGAAATCAAAAGTATTATACTATAAATACCTTGGCCGTCACAAGAAAAATGGTTTAGATTCATGTTTAAACATCACAACTTTTCCTTGATCCCATTATTAGATCTATTACCCATTAAATAATATGAAAAAAATTTCAAAAAAATAGGATGAGAAAAATTATCATTAAGGGATACACAATTAATGAAAACTATTAGCCTTGTGACAACATGTAAACCATGAATACTGTATCATAATGTAATACTTTTCTCCTTTAAGTGGTAGTAAATACTCATCACTAAATATAAGCTCATTGCATACCCTTTTTTTAATAAAAATATTACCATACAACCCATATAACGAACATATAGCATACAAAGGTAACTTCAGATATAATCATACTTGAAGGACACAACCATATAGATAACTTCCACACATATATCTCTTGAAAATGGAATATCCATATGACCGACATCCATACCCTATGCATTATTGGTTATAACGTAACCACCCATCCTCGGTTTATCACACAACTATGATTCATTGGTTTATAACACAACCACCCATATTTTTTTATCACGTAACCACCCATTATCAGTTTATCACATAACCACACATTAAATGTCCAATTACCTTTATATAATCATAACTCATAAAACATTTCAATTTTCAATATTTCAATCATAAAATTCCATTTGTAATCACAAAAAATCATATCAAGATATTTAAATTGTAAATCAATTTAAAAAAAATTCCATACCAAAACACCCAAAATGGTAATAAGGTATTTATTTTCCCTTTTGACAAACATAAAAGCCTATAGAGGATGTCAGATATATAATTACAGTTCTGGCTGCAGAGATTTCATTGTCACCACATATATAAAAAATGTTCTTTTTTTAATGTTGTAAAGAATGTTAAATGATTCATATAAAATTATTATGTGGAAAAAAATGAATGAAATAAAAATATAGATATAAAATATCATGTATGGTCCTTTTATTTCCATATAAATAAATATGTAAATTAATATTTTCAAGAAAAGTTTTTCTAATATAATATTTAATAGTTCAAGGTGTTGTATACGACTTTGAAAATTAAATCTCAATTTCCAAGAATTGTTAAATTCAAAAAATATTAAATAACATTATTAAAGATAATATATATATATATAATTTCAAAATGACATAATATATACATAATAAAAAAATAAAGGTGCATCTTATCAATAAATTCCTCAATAAAAGGAGATTGAGTCGAAATATCTTACCTTGAGTCCAATTAATCACGTATGTTCATTGTTATTCTTGAATAACCAACATATATTAATTTATTATTTATTTAGAAAAAATTAATTTTTGTAATACTTTTTTATCATTAATTACCATGTTATAACAATTTGTTAATTATTTGAGTTCATGTAAGACATTTTCCGATATTTAAATCTATAGTCAATAATGAACATGGTATGAGGTTAATAGACCGTGTGGTCATAATTACATCATTTATAGAATAATATTCTTGAAAAAATAATCAATATTATATATAAATTATTATTTTAAATCAAATAATTAAATATGGATATGAAAATTTGATCAACGTTACAATCATGGAGATGGAAAGTCGTCTATACGCATGAGTAACATTTTCCATTCTATTTGATCATTATATAATGAATGAATGTCTTATTTTTCCATCTAGAAATTATTATAACATCATTAATATCATATTAATCATTTAAATATACATATATATATTATCCATGGGATGTGGTGATTAAAAAAATCACATCGCTTCGTGGAGGTGACAGTTCACACGTACACACAAATGGATTTATTATTTTTATATTCATGGAAAGTAACAATTTAATTGATATATTATTATCTTATAATTATAAATATGCTATGATAAACACATACGAAAAATAATTCCTTCTATTTATCCATTCCTGAGATATGGTAATGAAAAATTAACTATATAGGTTCTTGAGTCGGTAGTCCACCGTACACATGAAAAAAAAGTACATTTCTCATTTTGTAATGCATAGACCCTAGTTAGCCAGAGTCAGTGCATTATTACATATCGATTAATGATAAAAAAAGATCAATTCTCGAAATAACGATTAGTTTAATAGCATTGGATTCACTAGATATATTCATAAGTCTAACATTACATTATAAAGTGAAAAAAAACTACAACAACATCTTGTCTTCATATCCACTCATACTATCCCTGCAGGTCATTCATAAAATACTTCTTCACATCCTAGGAAAAATAAAACATTGAAAGGGGTGAGCTAAGATGCTCAGTAAGGATAACAATATAGTATAAACTTTCATAAATAAGAATAAACACTTAAGATAATGAATAACTAAAACAAAAGTCTTTTAAACATGAACTTCATCATAATATGGAAGAAATAAAATGAAATAATGCCATTTACTTATTCACATGGATATTATACTAGTCATATAATCACATGCAATATCAATAACCACTTTCATAATGATGGAATGCATAATGCCAGACTATCATAACCACATAGTCAAGGCCTTTAGCCAAGACTACAAATAAGATTTTTTCAAGGCCTCGTGCCAAGACACTAGTTTGTCTCATGAGACCTACCGATGCATCGAGGAGCTATAGCGGGCTCCACCCGTCAATTATTATGTCCAATGCATTCCTCATATGAATAGGTTTAAAGATAACATAAACATTCATATTAAAACTGACATACGAAATGTCAATACTTTATCCCCAAACCATGAATGGTTTAAAAATAACACATCCATAGTCAAACATATCACAAAATCTTCAATACAATATGGATGTTTTTTATCATAATAAATCAACTTCAAATACGCTTAAAATTCCTCAAAGAATGTTGACATAGATGAAATCAAAACCACTTGAGAGAAATATCTCTTTTTTCGAAATCATTTAAAAGACACATAATTATAAATGAAAACATTTACGTTGAAAATATTCTTATATGATTGTAAGGGATGTTTCGAAGATTTTATAACGACGGAAAATAGCCGCACCCACAGTATAAGTTAAAAAAAATACATTCTTACCTTAATTCAATTGAAAATGTTAAAAAGGACCTTGTTTGGAAAACATCAGAAATATTACATTATAAACTTCTCATAAAAATTCATACAAGGGTATAAATGACTTTAACCCATATTCTGTAAAATACTATGAATTTTTTGATATACATTTTTAAGAAACATGGATGTGGATGATAAAGAGGTCCCAATAGATAATTATGTATAAACAACCTCAGATAATGAAGAGATTGTGAAATAAACCCTTGCCTTGTACTTTTTCATTGGTGGAGGGTAGGTTAACCTCATGTATAATGGTGAAATAATTGTTATTAAATTATAAAATTATCATATACATTAATTATGATATCATATATTATCTTTTATCATTTCATTGTTAATAATATACTAGTATCATCATTGTTTCAGATGATAACTGATTCGTTTTCCTTTATATCCTTTTTATGTAAGCCGTGTTTGTTATGGATAGGTTTTATCTTATTCATATCTAGAATTATATCAATTCCTTAAACATTATTTTTAATCATCAAATAAAAAATAGTCTTGAATGGATACGTTGGGGAATGAATCTCTTCACGTTCGTGGAGACGGTAGTCCGTACGTACGCACGAATGACTATATCATTATTTTGATATTAAAATAATACATAATTGGATGTTTTATCATATATAAAGAATAATTATCATTTTATATTTATTTTTTACATGAATTACTCATCATTATTATACCCATCCAAATAATAATGTTTTGAATAACAATTACACCACGACGTGGAGACGGTAAGCCGTACGTATGCACGTTTGGGTAAATGTCATTCAAATGATGGATAAAATACTGAATATGGTTGTACCATATTTATAATAACATCACAATATATAAAATATATTTGAGTTATTATTTTAGAATGGAAATAACAAAGAAAGAAGTAGTTGAAGAAAAAAGGAACTTGAAAGAGTGTAGTGAAAACATTACCTCTTCTTCGGGTCCTTCTTTTTGATTTGATCAAAAGGGATCATTAGGTTTTATTTATAATCAAACTAATTACTCTAAGTTGAAGTGAGGGAAGCTGAGAGAATATTTGGGAAGGTTTTGGCCGAGAAAAAATGCTTTGAAGGTGTGATTTAGAGAGAAGGCGATGTGCCCTTTTATAAGAAGGGTGAGGGGCACAATAGGAAAAACTTAAAATATTATTTCATAATAAAATAATATTCGGTTTATAATGGATCCAAATCGATTTATATATAGTAGAAGGTGGGGATGGGTCACAATACACTCAACCAATAGGTTTTATACATGTTTGGGTCACTTTATTAACCTTATATTTTAGTTTTAACTCTTAGTTAATTAATTTGACATTTACCATGTCTCTTTGTATTTTTATATTATATCATTAATAAACATACTATAAACTTCCAAGAGACCCCCAAGTGGTCAATTAACGATAAAAATATAATGATATAAGATATTTGGCCGAATCTTAGATTTTTAGGAATATAATATAAATTAATAATATAATATTTGTTTTAAAAACACTTTTAGGTCAATTTTCACACTATTGGGTATTTTGTTTTTAATATATTCATAACAGCATTATTACTTCAAAACCAATTCATATAACCAATCCAAATATGTCATAGTAACATAGAATATTATTTTAATTCATAAAAAGTCTCAAATCACATTTATTTGGATATTTATAATATCAATTATTTTAATATATCATTAATTAGGCAATTACTACATCACCATTGTGTCATAAATAAATTATATTATTTAATGTATAAAAATTATAAATAGAATACCATTATGTAGGAAATATTTTTATCTTTATAATGAATATTTAAAATAAAATTTATATTATGTAAAACCCTATATTAATTTTTTTTATTAATTAAACATTGATTTTAACTCTTTTAACTCTTCTTTGAATTAAATAATAATTAATGTCCTAATCAAATCCAAGTGGGCCTAAATGATAATATTTTATTCTTATGATTGTTTTTGGTCGACATACATGTGTCCAATATAATTAGGACATGTGTTAGGGTAATATTAATATCATTTTGACCCTTAATTACCATATTTACTTTTAACCGTGGTAAATAAAAGTAAAAAGTTACTATTCAGAAAAAATTATTTTTATCTCATTGAACCACATTTTACTCCTTTATATTAACCGTGTCTCTCGGATTTTCGAAATTCCACTCACAGAAATGGTAAAATTATGTTTTATGTGAATTTGCAAATTCTCCAAGGTGGTGGGTAAAAGACGGGAAAAAGTTCAATAAAATTGTTATATATAAAAAATTATTATAAACTAACATCAATGAATTTCAATGAACATATAAAGGTATTATGTATCTATTTTGACCTTAATTAAATTTAAATAAAATAAATAATTATGTAAATAAAAATTTGGTTTTAAACTATAACTCAGTGTTTTTTCACTATTCATCAAAAATTGAATGTTTTCAGAAATATACCAAAAATTAAGCCTAATCTAATTTTGATATTCCGAATCACAAAATGAAGTCCATTTTGAATATTAAAATTTATAAAATTTCAAAAAGTTGGTATTACTATTAATAATGGCTAGTTTGATTGGTTGTGTTCTGTTAGAACTTGAAGTTGCGTACAACACACACGGTTGTATTATTCAAAGAGAAGCATATCATAGAAGCTGGGGGTGTTAAATTCTCCCCTCCTTCAAATAATTTTGTCCTCTATATTTCTAGAATACTACCGCATGAAAAGACTTGGTTGGTTGTTCATCATATGTTCCTTGGGTTTCCACATTGCCTCTTCCATCTTAGGGTTTCTCTATAGAACTTTTACCAGACGAGTCGTCCGGTTTCTCAACACTTGTTCTCTCGTATCAAAAATCTTGACAAGTTCTTCGCAATAAGACAAATCAGGTTCCAGTTCTAATTCCCCATAGGTGAGTACATACGTTGGGTCAGGCATGTATTTTCTCAACAGTGATACGTGGAACACATCGTGAACTTTGGAGATATTTGGGGGGCATTTCCAAACTATAATCTACAACCCCAATTCGTTATAGACTTTCATAAGGTCCGATGTACCGGGGATATAATTTTCCTTTCTTACCGAAACGTATAACTCACTTCCATGGAGATTCTTTCCAGAAAATATGATCTCCAACATGAAATTCCAAATCCTTCCTTCAGTTATCGGCATAGCTCTTCTGCCTATATTGAGCTGCTTTGATGTGGTTTTGGATTACCTTCACCTTTTCCATAATTTCCTCCACTAGTTCTGGGCCTACTAGTTTTCTTTCACCAACGTCATCCCAAGAGGTTGGTGTGCGACATCTCTTTCTGTATAATGCTTCATATGGTGCCATCCGAATACTTGAATGGAAGCTATTGTTATAGGAAAATTCCACCAGAGGTTAATATTTATCCAACATACCCTGAAAGTCAAGTGAGAAAGATCTCAACATGTATTCTAAGGTTTTAATAGTCCATTCTGTTTTTCCATCAGTTTGGGGGTGGTAGGCCGTGCTCAAATGAAGTTCAGTATCCAGGGATTTCTGAAGACTCTTCCCGAATCTTGAAGTAAAATAGGGATCACGATCAGAATCAATCGATAATTGTACTCCATGAAGTCTCACAACTTCATTAATATATATTCTTGCTAAACGTTCAAGTGGTAGACCTTTTCTTATAGTAATAAAATGGTCTGACATGGTAAGACGATCAACAATGACCCATATTGCATCGCTCCTTCTGAAAGTCTTTGGTAGTCCCATGATAAATTCCATCATGATATTATCCCATTTCCACTAACGTATGGGAAGAGGTAGCATGACTCCTCCAGGCTGTTGCCTTCCAGCTTTCACTTATTGACAAACCATACATCTTGACACAAAATCAACAATCTCCCTCTTTATGTTGTCCCACCAAAAACTTTCCTTCAAAACTCTATACAATTTTTTTCTCCCAGGGTTTATAGATAAATTGAAACTATGAGCATCATCCAAATTTTTTTTTAGATCAGGTATATTGGGAATAAAAAGTGTCTTCCCAAACATCAAAATTCCATCTTCACACACAAAGTCACTAAATCTTTCATCATTCACATCATTAATATTCTTTTGAAACTCATCATCACTGGTCTGAGAACTCTTTATCCATTCTATTAAAGATGGTTTGGCAACCATTTGAAAATGTATTGATGTTTCACCTTCCATGGTGATTCCCATATCCATATTTACCAGATCCATGTATATAGGGTCCCTTTCAAATCTCATCTTGTTCAAAACACCATGATCCTTTCTACTCAAAGCATCCGCCACCTTATTTGCCTTCCTCGGGTGGTAGTGTACTGTGCAATCATAATCTTCGAGTAGTTCAACCCATATCCTTTGCCTCATGTTGAGTTCTTTCTGTGAGAAAATATACTTCAAACTCTTTTGATCAGTATAAATCTCACATTTTTCCCCATAGAAATAATGTCTCCATATCTTCCAAGAAAATATTATAGCAGCTAACTCAAAATCATGAGTATGATAGTTTTCTAATGAATTTTCAGCTGTCGTGATGCAGAGGCAATATCTCTATCATTATGCATAAGGACACAACCAAGTCCTTTCTTCGATGCATCACTATAAACAATGAACCCATTATTCCTCGATGGTAGAGTCAATATAGGAGCATTGACTAATATTTTCTTCAGTTCTTCAAAACATTCTTCACACTCTTTTTTCCAAACAAATTTAAACTCATTACTTGTGAGCTTCATTAATGGGTTAGCCAATCGTGAAAAATTCTGCACAAAACGCCAATAATAACCTGCTAAACCAATAAAACTACGTGCCTCAGTTATAGTCGTCGGTGCTAGCCATTCTTGGATTTCCTTGGTCTTAGAAGGATCAACAGAGATTCCATCTTTGGAGAAAATATGGCCAAGAAAAGAAATCCCCAGAAGCCAGAATTCACACTTGCTAAACATCCCATATAAATCATGTCTTATAAGAGTCTTCAGGATAAAACGCAAGTGATTTTCATGATCTTCGTAGCCTTTGGAGTATACCAAGATATCATCAATAAATACCACTACACTATCATCGAGGTATTCCTTGAAAAATCTATTCATTAGATCCATGAATACAGAGGGTACATTAGTCAATCCAAAAGGAATTACTGTAAACTCGTAATGCTCGTACCTGGTTCAAAATGCTTTCTTTGGAATGTCTTCCTTCATCACACATAACTGATGGTATCCAGATCGAAGGTCATTCATTGAAAAGTATTGATCTCTATGAAATTGGTCAAATAAATCATCAATGAGAGGTATGAGATAATTGTTCTTTACTGTTATAGCATTGATCTCCCTGTAGTCAATGAACAACCTCATAAATCCATCTTTCTTCTTAACAAAAAGGACAGGGTCTCCCCATGGAGAAACACTAGGACAAATAAATCCCTTTTTACTCAATTCCTCTAGTTGTTTCTTTAGTTCAACTAATTCCACAGTGGCCATTCTATAAGGGGTTTGGATATGGGCCTTGAACCATGAATTAAATCAATGGGAAACCCAATTTCTCGTTCTAAAGGATGTCCAGGTAAACCTTCCAAAAACACATATACATATTCTTTCACAATGGGTACATCCTCTATTTGAACATTCCTTTCCTCACGCACAATTTTTTCATTCCCTTCCTCCCTTATAATTGAATTTAGTTGAGCTACTGGGGGTGGATCTAGATAGGAATTAGGTGGTGACGATTCCTCTCTAAAGATAAGGAGTTCCTTATCATCATCATCAAAAATCGTAACCTCCTTATTATTACAATAAATCATCACATCATGGTCCAAAAGCCAATCAAACCTCAGGATTATATCAAATTCAATCATGGGTATGATGATGAGATTAGCAGATTAAGAACATTTATATTCCTTAATGGGGACTGATTGACAATACATTGTAGCATTGATACTTCCCTTAGGGGTTTTTACTGAAAAATCCCTTGTTAAATCAAATTGGAAGTATCTAATTTTCATAGAAAGCTGGGAAGATATGAAAGAATGAGATGATCCATAATCCAATAATGCATTTTCTAAACTTGAGGAAAGCATTAAATTACTTGCAACCACCTATTTTTGAGCTTCTACCTCAGTAGTAGTGATAGCATAAGCTTGCCCTTGATCCCTTTGACTTTTTTGAGGTAAGTTCCCCTGACGCTTAGGACATTTAGTTGCATAAAGTCCTATCTCCCTGTAGTTGTAGCATTGAACATCAGTAGCTTCTTTCTTTCCCTTGCAATCACGAGCTTGGTGGCCTTTTTTACCACACTTTTAATAGACTCAAATTCCTTTCAAGCAAGTACTGGGGTGTTTCTTCCCACATTTATTGTAGGATGGATATTCAACTTTTCCCTTCTTCCCCTTATTTCTATTTCCAGAGTGATCAGCAGATCTCTTCTTCTATTTCTTTGCTTTAAAGTCGTAAGACTTAGAGAATTATTTTTCTATCTTGATATCACATGAGACAATATCTTTGTACGACAAGAAGGATTGTGAGAAAAATGTTCCACGATGAAATGGATTTAACCCATCAAAGAAACGATGAATCTTACTTCTTGGTTTACGTATATAATTTGAAGCATGCCTCACTAACCTAGTAAATTTAGCCTCATACATTGCGACATTCTCATCCTCCTTTTTCCTCAGACTCAGAAATTGACATTCCATATCTGCTCGATGGTCACAAGGAATGTATTTTTCTAAAAATATCTCTTCGAACTCCCTCCATTACATATTTTATACTTCATAATCTTCCTTCATGTTTTGAATTAATGACCACCATTGGTCAGCATCTCCAGTGTGGTGGTAAACTGCCATGATAACGTTTTCCATTTCACTACTCCCCAAGGCATGGAATATTTTGGAATTTATCCATTTCTCAGCTACTAAGGTATTTGTACTCCCATTTAATGTTGGTGGTTGTTTCCTCATGAAGCAATCTAACATTGATCATCTATGCTGCAAATCAGGGTGCTCCATATGGATAAGGTTATTATTCATAACCTAAGTGAGTTGTTCCAGTATGGTGATTAGTAGATCAACACCAGTTGCATCATTTTCTCCACTATAAGTATCTTGAGCAGGAGGGAAATCCCAACATGGAGTACGTTCATTGATATAGTTTCTAATCCTTTTACTAGGCACCATTTCTAAACAATGGCATAAACTAGATCAGTTTATGAATCAAAATACATAATTCCATACTTGGAAAAAAACATAAATTGATCTATTTATGGATATAATCCATAATCATAAAAAATATTTCTTCCTTGAGGAAGTATATACTCATAAACGATTCATAATGATTTGTACGGTAAATGAGAATTATCCTAAGCATATCCCACGGGAGTGTCGTAACCAAGGGTGCAGCAAGGCCCATTGTCGTGCACCAGTTCTCGTTCAAGTATAGATCAAAGCGGTGTTTTTGGGTTTTACCCCTAGGTACATCTGTGCCAGATCCACCTCTACATGCTCATATCTATAAAGGGATGTATTTCTAGGAAAACTCACAAAATCTCTACAATACCAAAATTCTAGGAAGTTCTTCTGTAGTAATCCTCAAATTCTATCTTAGGGCTATGTGATCTAATCAGAGTTTATCTAAATCTAGCCTCCAAGGTTTGTACTAAACTTCCTCTGATTCAACTATAATGCCTCAACCCTAGTTACCTAGAGTTAGTGAATTATTAAATAACACTGGCCTGATCACAAAAGACCAAGTCTCGAAAGACCGATTAGTTTAGCAGTCGTGTAATCACTAGATATATTCATAAGTCTTACATTATATCATAAATTAAAAAAAACTACAACAACATCTTGTCTTCATATCCCCTCATACTATACATGCAGGTCATTCATAAAATAATTCTTTACATCCTGGGAAAAATATGACATTGAAAAGGGTGATCTCATATGCTCAGATTGGATAACAATATAGTGTAAAATTTTATAAATAAGCATAAATATTTAAGACAATGTATAACTAAAACAAAAGCCATTTAAACTTGGAATTCAGCATAATATGGTAGAAATAAAATGAAATAATTCCATTTACTTATTCACATGGATATTCTTCTAGTTGAATAATCACATGCAATATCAATAACCACTTTCATAAAGATGGAATGCATAATTCTAGACTTTAATAACCACATAGTCAAGGCCTTGTGCCACGACTACAAATAATATTTTGTCAAGGCCTTGTGCCAAGACATTAGTTTGTCTCATGAGACCTACCAATGCATCGAGGATCAATAGCGGGCTCCACCCGTCACTTATTAAGTCCAATGCATTCCTCATATGAACATGTTTAAACATAACATGAACATTCGTATTAAAACTAGCATACAAAATGTCAATAATTTATCCATAAACCATGAATGGTATAAAAATAACACATCCATAGTAAAAAATATCACAAAACCTTCAATACAATATGGATGTTTTGTATCATAATAAATCAAAATCAAATGAGATTAAAATTCATCAAAGGATGTTGACATAGATGAAATCAAAACAATTTGAGAGAAATATGCCTTTTTTTTAAAATATTTAAAAGTCACATAATTTTAAACAAAAACATTTAGTTTAAAAATATTCTTATAAGATTGTATGGTACGTTTTCGTTGATTTTATAATGGCGAAAAATATCCACACTCACCGTATAAGTAAAAAAAATACATTCTTACCTTAATTTTGTCGAAAAGGTTCAAAAGGACCTTGTTTGGAAAATGATAGAAAGATTACTTTATAAACTTCTTATAAAAAGTATAAAAAGGGTATAAATGACTTTAACCCATATTATGTAAAATAGTAAGAATGTTTTGAAATACATTTTTAAGAAACCTAAATTTGGATGATAAAGAGGTCCTCGTAGATAATTACGTATAAACAACCTCTGATAATAAAGAGATTGTGAAATAAACCCTTCCCTTGTACTTTTCCTTGGTCTAGGGTAGGTTAAACTCTTGTATAATGATGAAATAATTGTTAATAAATTATACAAGAATCAAATAAATTTATTATGATATCATATATGATCTTTTAACATTTATTTGTTAATAATATCTTCCTATTATCGTTGTTTTGATTATTAAATGATTTGTTTTACTTTATATGCTTTGTTACGTAATCCATGTTTGTTATGGATAGGTTGTATCTTATTCATATACAGATTGATATCAAGTCCTTAATTTTTTTACCCATCCAATGAAAATTAGTTTTGAATGGATGTGATGGGGAATGAATCTCATCGCGTTCGTGGAGACGGTAGTCCGTACGTACGCATGAGAGACAATATCATTCTTTTGATATTAAAATAACATATAATTGGATGGTGTATCCTATATACAGAATAATTATCATGTTATATTTATTATGTACATGAATTACTCATCATTATTATACCCATATAAATAATAATGTTTTGAATAACAATTACTCCACGGCGTGGAGACGGTAAGCTGTACGTACGCACTTATGGGGACATGTCATTCAAAGGAAAGATAGAATACTGAATATGGCTGTACCATATTTATAATATAATCAAATTATATAGAAGATACTTGGATTTCTTATTCTATAATGGAAATAACAAAGAAATAAGATTTTGAAGAAGAAAGGAACTGGAAAGAGGGTAGTGAAAACATTACCTCTTCTTCAGGTTCTTCCTTTTGATTTGATAAAAAGGGCTCCATAGGTTGGCTTTCTGATCAAACTAAGGCCTCTAGGTTGAATTGAGGGAATTTGAGAGAATATTTGGGTAGGGGTTTGGCGATCACAAATTCTTTGAAGGTGTGAATTAGAGAGAAGGGTGAGTGCCCCTATATAAGAGGGGTGATGGGCACCTTAAGAAAAACCTAAAATATTATTTTATAATAAAATCATATTCACCTTATAATGGCTCCAAATTTATTTATTTCGAGGAAAAGGTGGATACGTATCGAAATACACTCAACCAATAGGTTTTATACAGGTTTGGGTCACTTTATTAACCTTATCATTTTGTTTGAACACTTAGTTAATTAGTTTGACATTTACCATGTCTCTTTATATTTTTATATTATATGGTTAATAAACATACTGTAAACTTCCAATGGACCCCAAGTGGTCGATTAATGATAAAACAATTATGATATATGTTCTTTGGCTAAACCTTAGATTTTTCAGAATAGAATATTAATTAATAATATAATATATGTTTTAAAAACTCATTAATGTCAATTTTGACAGTATTGGATATTTTGTTTTTGATAAATTCATAACCGCATTATTACCTCAAATGAAATTCATATAACAAATCATAATAAGTCATAGTAACCTAAAAATTATTTTAATTCATAACAAGTCTCAAATTAAATTTATTTGGATATTTATAATATTAATTAGTTTAATATTTCATTAATAGGTAATTATTGCACCACTATTGTGTCATAAATAAATTATATTATATAATTTCTAAAAAATTCAAATAAAATACCATTATTTAGGAAATATTTTTATCTTTATAATTAATATTTACAATCGAATTTATCTTATGTATAACACTATATTAAAAATGTTTTAGTAATTAAACATTGATTTTAACTCTTTTAACTCTTCATTGAATTAAATAATAATAAATGTCCTAATCTAATCCAAGTGGAAATAAATGATAATAATTTATACCTAAGGTTTTTTTTTGTCGACATAAACTTTTCCAATAGAATTAGAACATGTTTTAGGGTAATATTAATATCCTTTTACACTTAATTACCCGATTTTCTTTTAACCGTGGTAAATAATGTAAAAAGTAACTATTAACCAAAAATTAGTTTTATCTCATTGAACCAAATTTTACTCCTAGATATTAACCACGTCTCTCGAATTTTTAAAATTCCACTCACGGAAGTGGTAAAATTATGTTTTATGTGAATTTGCAAATTCTCCTATGAGGTGGGTAAAAGATGGTGAAAAGTTCAATACAATTTTTTTATATCTAAAATTATTCTACACTAAATCCAATGACTTACATTAACATATATAGGTATTATGTTTCTATTTTTACCTTAATTAAATTTAAATAAAATAAATAATTATTTAAAAAAAATTCGGTTTTAAACTATAACTGAGTGTTTTTTTCACTATTCATCAAATATTGAATGTTTTCAGAAAAATACCAAAAATTCACCCTAAGCTAATTTCGATATTGCGAATCCAAAATTGAAATCCATTTAGAAATATAAAATTTATAACATTTCAAAAGGTGGGTATTACTATTCATAATGGCTAGTTTGATTGGTTGTGGTGTGTTAGAACTCGAAGTTGCTTACAACACACAATACTATATTATTCAATGATAAGCGTACCATAGAAGCTTGGGGTGTTAAAAATTTTATGAAATTGGATATAGATTTTGGTGATGATATTAATATAATAAAATATCATTATATTTAGGATATTTTTAATTATCTCATCATGATTGGAGGATATTTGAAGGATGTGGAAGAAGAAATGAAATAGAAACACTTAAATAAAAACATTACCATTCCTTCAAATGATCACCTTTATTAAAATGTTATCACCTATAAGGATGGTATTATATTTAAAATAAAGCTTAAATAATGTTAGGAGGGATAATATTAAGGGGTTTGGGTAGTGATGTAATGAACCAAAAGGTTCTGGAAATGTGAGTAATAGAGATGAATGAGTGTCTTTTTAAAGGGGAGGTGAGGGGAACCCTTGGAATTATTAAAAGTATTAAATTAATATAAATTAAATTTTGATTACAAATGGGTAAAAATTAATTAATTTTGAAGACATAATTATTATTGATCGATTTATAATCATGAGATAAAAATATATAATTTTCATTTTTTTAGTCGTTATGTTTTTGCTTTAACCTGTTTTAACTCTTACTATTTAGTCATGTAATTTACACATTGGGAGGTAAAATAATTACAAAATCATACTGAAAGAACAATTAATGATTTAATGATTAAAATTTAAGAGTTATATAAACTTATTTTCTGTGTTTTATATTTTTATAAATTTTATATCATTTATTTGAATATTTTATATTTGAATATATGAATTATGTCATATTTCCCACTTTTCATTACAAGATTTTTTTTTAAATTATAAAAACATGATTCTTTAAAAAAATTAATTCAATACTAACATGTCATAATTATAAAAAAAATCCTATATGGAGTCAAATATCTCAAATTATATTTAATTTATTATTATTAATATCATTTATTTGATTATTTCATTAAAAAATCTATTATTTCATCATCTTTATGTTATAATGAAATTAAATTATTTAATTCCTAAAAATTATTAACAAATTACCATATCATAGGCAATTTTTTTATATTTCTATGGAATATTAATAATCGAATATATCACAAACATAGACCCATATTTAAAAAATTATTAAGAAGAGACATTTTTCTGACATATATTCCTTTACTTTAAATTAAGTGATATCATTGCAATAATCACACCCAAGGGGCATCCAAAGTTCACCATTAAGGCTTTAGGATGGTCATTGTTAATAATAACTTATACAATATGATTATTACAAGTGTTAGGGTAATTTTATAATATTATAATATTAATTTTACCCTTCATTACTATATTTACCTATAATTGGGGTAAATAAAAGAGTAAACATACTATTCACCAAAAATTATTTTGATCATATTGGATGAAATTTTTCATATCATGTACAACCATGTATGTTTGTTTTTGATAATTCAATTAATAGAAGTGGTTAAATTAGGTTTAACTCTAATTCCACTGATTGTTTTAGAAAAATAATTTTTAAGTAAAATGTTGAAAACTTCACACAGATTTTCAATTTAATTTTAATTTGAATAAGTATCCAATTAACTAAATTACATTAATAGATAAAAAATCATCTAATTAAACCTCAAAACCATATAAAATTATAATATTAAAATATTAATAAATTATAAAAATATGTGGTTTGGAATTAAATTGTAGTATTTTTAACTATTCATTAAAATATGATTTTTCTCATAAAAACACCAAAAATTAAACAAAAGAAAATTTTCATGTCCATATTCAATAGAAAAAGTTTAATTTTTCTAATATAAAATATAAATTTAGAAAAAAATATATTTAAAAATGGTTTTCCATTATAAGGTGGTAAAACTGTATTTAAAAAAATATTAGAGTATTTTATGCTTAAAATTTGATTTATTCTCATTTTATACATATAGAATTTTTTGGAAGAAAGAAAAAATATTTAATAAACATGTTTAATCTTAATATAGATAGTTTATTCATTTCCTCAAAAACAACAGATTGGTGATAACTACCATTTGAAATATAAATATTACAATATATTATTTATAGGTATAACTCAGTCTTGTGTGAAATGTAAATTTTGGAGAAAAAAATTATTGCATATCGGGTACACTATCAAACATAGTTCCCTCTGTGGTAAAATTACTATCGAAATCAAAATGTGAATAAATATAAAAATATTTATTCTTTAATTGTTGGGATGTTATATCCATTTACCCTTTTGGAAATTCGGTCCTCTCAATTTTAAATCTTGGCTCAGTAAATTCATTGAAATCCCATAAAAGAAAAAGAGTCAATAAAATATCCATATTATAAGAAATAATGTAATGTGTAATTGTAACATGAGATAAACAAACTAGGTTTCCATGATAGAAAACATGGTTATGGAAGAAAAAACTAACCATCATGGTTTCATGGAGAGTGATATAAAATATTGTTTGGAAAAAGTTAAAAATCACAAAGTTATAATTTGTGATAAGTTAAACAGTATTTGATTTCATAATAGGAATGTTGAATGGATAAAATTTTTGTTCTAAGATACTTTTCATCGAGTTGGGGAATTAATTTTCTTCCTTGACTATGAACATAAAGAAACATAATTACTTTATATGAGGAGTGTAATCCTTTTGTAAATTTCTACCATAAACAAATCTTCTTCTCCAAATGATGAGGATTTAAGATAATTTTTTTCATTCCTCAAGAACGAGAATAAACTTCTAGAGAATCAAATATTCCATAAAATATTAAATAAATATTCTTCTTGTCTTGAAACGTTTACCAAAACTAGTATGGATAGGATAAGATAAGATCGTTATCTAAAAAGAATAAACCACTAGATGATTAAAAACAACTTTTAATCTCAAAAATTAAATTATAATATCAATAGTTAATAAAAAACCGTTTAACAAATAAAATTCCTTCAAATTTCTCAAATAATAAAAACTATTATTAAAACCCAAAATTCATAAGGATTTGATCACATAGTCTTCCAGGATACATTTAAACATTTATTTCCAAATAACATAAATCCTTCTTAATGTCTAATACCAAAAAGTAAATTCCTAAACACATATTATCCATTATAGGTTAATAATATCCATTAGTAACTTAATTTCCCATAATTCCACAATTAAATATCACAGATTCTTCTAAAATACAATTCAACCATTACCCCTCAAATAAATTCCCATTGTATTATATTCACCTTAATCATATAAGGTTTCAAAAATAGTGAACATATTCTAAAATAACAATTATCACTGAATCACCAAATCATTTTCCACTACCAATTATATCTATTTGATAAAACATAAGTTACTAAAGTCAACATATTCTCCTTCCATCCAATATTTAATTATAAATAAAAAGTCCTACTAACTAGGAACTTCACATAGACCAGTGGCAGGTGATAAATTCTTATTTCCATTCAGTTGTGGGTTCGATTCCTTCTGCCTTGTCTGATGTGATGGGTTGTCACCCATTATATGGGTTGTCCTTTTTTTAAAACGATATAATTATTATAACTCCTTTAAATATTATAACAATCCAAAAATTAGATAAAATACTCAAAAAAACATAGAATATTTTAACCTCAATGGTTATGTCGTACCTTTCATTTTGAATCTGAAAATGTAATATCCCAAAATTACCTTAAAAAAAGATCAAATAAACCCTAAAAGTTTTTTGTACCTTTATAATTATCTTCAAAAAATATAAGATATTTTTTACCCGAATAACATTTTCACATTAAATCGTTAGGGTTACACATACTAGAAAAAGTCATCCAATGTAATCCTATCATCAAAAGTGTATTAATATTTTTAACCATTTCCTCATCCATAGATATAACATAACTCTTGAATCCCATTTATGTGTAATTCATTATCATTCATCATTATTCATGATCCCTTAACAACAATTAGTCATTTTGTTCCTTAATATATCATTCCTACATACAAAAACAAGAATCATGTCCGAATATTCAATAATTTCCACACACGAGTCATGAAATAATCCATACCTTTCATATGTAACTAAAAATTTCATCATATTCAATTGGAATGAAATTAGTTATTTCTAATCATATATTTCTAATGTATTACTAATCCCATTTCAAAAACTTCTTCATAGGACCTCTATTTGCGTAATGACCATACTGACCACATTAAAAATAGTCAATTGATAACTCCCAAAGAACTTATCTCCCTTTCCTATAGTCAACTGAATGCTTCCTTTTTTTCAAGGAAGGTTATTGCTTTATGACCTTCATTACCACATTTATAACACCTTCCCATTATTTTAAAACATTTTCCTAGGAATTTCATTCTACATCATTGACAAAGATGTTGATGAATATGATTAAATTTATGGTCATTATTAATTGAACTTTTATTGAGATTCGTTTCTCTAATATGTGATGCATCAGAAAAATAACCATGGATCAAGTAGTAAATCATTACTCCCTATAGTTGGATTAGAATAACCAATAGTTTTCTCATTTTTAATGCCTCCGGTTTTCCATGTATTATTTTTAAATATTATATGGAATTATTTTGAGATCACACCATTTGACGGTGTGCAATTCCGCGACCCGGAGTACTGGAATAAATATGTGGATTAATCTAAACATTAAATAGTGAATGTGAGTGGTTATCCTAAAAAAGTGGAATAACTTTTGGATTGTTTCTCAGAATATAAATCGGAGGGTATTGTTGCATTCAGAGCAGCGACTTTACCTTGGACAGGGCCTAACATCAACTAGTGCATGTCGGTTGTGAGAGTATTTTTTCAGACGCTTTATTGGAAATAAAATAATGTAATAATATATTTTATTTAAAAGTCTCCTTTTTTAGCAGCTACTTAATTCCTCCCTTTTAAATAATGGATTATGGAAAATTCGCAGGGTTAGTCTCATAACCCTTCGAATTGAGAGGGAGAGAGAGAGAGACTCTTGGAGGCTTGGGGGATTTTTGATGGATGCCGATGAAACAAAATTTGTAGATCGTATCATAGAAAGAACGAATCCTGACCAATGACTGATCTCCCTCTTTGTCATTAAATAGGTATGGGTTTTCTATTTCGATTCTTCCTTTCCCCGTTTCTGAAATAATACAACGATTGCAAATCATCCCACAAATAGGTTAAGCCACTCATCGTGTGTTTTGGTGGGAGGGTTTTTATTGGGTTGTTTTTAGGGATTAATCCAAGATGTTGAAATCCATGTTTCGATTCGCTCTGTTTAATCCTTCTAATGGGAGCAGATCAACGCTATTATGAACTACGGTAGAGGTTCATTCTTCTTTTCTTTTGTGATTTGGATTTCTTCCCCATCTTTTTACCAATTTTTCTTCACGTTCTTCATGGTGTGATGAACAAAAGACTATCTATTCTACAAGGAATAAATCCCAATTTGGAGTCCCGACATCGCAATGACTCAATGAAGGTGTGATAGTAATGGAAGACGACGAAATGTCTCGGATTGGGGGAGACCATTCATCATGAATTCTTCACGTGGGTGGATCAATATGTGTTTTCAAGACGGATCAGTGGCCCGAAAACAATAGAGACAACTTTGGGACATCATGGTGAACTTAATATTTTTGTTTCATGGAAAACATATGGCCTTGTCTAAGATCGGAGCTCCAACAAGGGTGCGATGGTAGAGGTTCTCAATTTTGGAAATTTACAGAACACACGGCGTGTATCCTGCAGAACAGAGCATGTAGGTCCCGATAAATTGTGGATAGGGTTCCGTGGTTTGTGAAGCGATGAAATGAAGTGTTCTCAAAATAACATGGTGGGTGGGTCGTTACACGAGACTCGGCGTGTATCCAGGGGATACAGAGACACGAGTAGGAGTACACGACCGTGTACTCCACCACACGGCTAGACTAGGCCGACTGCATGGGTCACCCCATATACCTGATACACAAGTTGTAACACACGAGTTGAATCCATGTACGTGCACATGGCCAGCGTACATGGAGTCCTCCCATGATAGAAGAACACGACATGTCACTATCTTACACGCCATGTATAACTTATTCTACATGACCAGCCTTACAATACGGGCTATTGTACATGGGCAGTACTCAAGGTCAGAAGACACAGCGTGTGTCACTTCTACACAAAGTGTACTTCTCAGTACCTGGATTGATATTTTTTTCCACCAAATCTTGTACATGTTTTGTTTCTGTTAGTGCCGCTTTTTCTCATTCCCCTGAAGGTCAAGTAACATTTCCTTTTTTTAGAGTATGATCCCTTCAGCGGGACTTTCAGGGATAGAGTCAGGTATCCCTCTGAGAGGCCCAGAGCGAGATCCTCTATCCATTATTTACCCTAGGTATAGTCAGGTATCAATGTGACTATCCCCACAGGGCACTGATCCGCTACTTATAAGGTGAATCTGGATGAGTCGCGGTATCCGCCAAGGCCCTGGATATGATCCCCATCTTTTAATCGTGATCTCTGTCCACTCAGGAGTGTGTTTTCTAGGAATACATGTATCTATCTCTCATTACTTTTCCTGATGGAAAGTACTTATCAGACAGACATCATCAGAGCTATCAGACTCGTTGAGTGAGTTCTCCCGGATGAGTGCTTTTTGGAATCTTCAAACTGAATCCCTAGGGGGGAATGCGGTTGTGTGACTTATCTCTAGACTACGGGTCTGGGATTTCAGTATATCGGGATTGGGTTAACCTATTATATGTTCAGTAGATATATACTATATAGAGATGACTATACTTTTCCTTTGTGTATTTATTTGTGGTTTTTGATGTCCTCTTCTGGGTATTGTTATACTCACCCCTACAAGGGAATTTCCCGCACATGTCTTGTCTTATGCAGACGAGTAGCCTTTTGACAGAGTCCCATGGGGACCGGGATAAGACTGATATTTCTGAGTTCCCTACAGGCCGAGGTGTTCCTATGGCTATGAGCAGCAGCCCGAGTACCTCTTTTTGTTTACAGGTTAGACTTTTTTGTTTTTAGACTCTGGTTTTTTAAGTGGGCATGTATTCTGGCCCAGTTTAATTTCAGTACTTTACTTCTTGTCATACTCTATTGGTTGGGTTTAGATATATGCATGAATTTTGTTCCTTAGTGGGTTTTATTAAATTTCAGCATTTTTGGGCTTGGAGATGTTTCATTGTGTGTACAGGTACTTAGGAAATTCCTCCCATGTTATTATTATGCCTACTCAGTGCTAGCCACTAGCCTGTATCCTATTGGAGGCGGGCTTGGGGAGTCGCAGCGCGGGCCCCCCTGGGATGGGTCATGATAGTGTGGTATCAATGGTGGTAGGTTCTATCTTATAACCAAGAGTCTATGAGTTTGGGTTCATGAAATAGTGTTAAGTGTTTCGAGATCGGCTTTTTGGATAGGGAGTCCAGTGTCGGTGCGGGCGGCCACCGTATCCATTCAACCAGACTCTGATAACGTTCATTTCAACTCAGTACATGAAAACACCAGTTGCGGGGAAATAATAGATTGGTACATGCATCATATAGGAATGGGTTGTGTTTTCCGTGCCCTTTGTGTCAGATACAAAGATATACTCTTTGACCATGGTAAATCTTGTTCCTTACAGGATTCGTCCCTGACACATAACCACTAGGATTTAGTAGCACAATCATGAGGATGAAACCCTTAGTGATGAGGCTTCTATACATGGACCAATTCCCTAGGCATTACCTTCAGGTGGTCTACCTGCTATACAACCACTAGTGGAGCAGCTCGCGAAACCTGCAGTACCGAAAGATGAGGGGTGCAGGATTAGTGCACTCCATGAGTTCCAGAGACAGAGACCCCTTAGATTCTGAGGTGAGCCCAGGCCTCAGGAGGCTGAGGAATTTCTTGAGGTGGTGAACATAGTTTTTTGTCTCGTGAGGACTCAGGAGGAACATATGGTGATCCTAGGAGCGAGCCTTCATCAAGGTTTAGTCAGAATATGGTGGATTCTGACCACACAAACCCACGATGAGGAGACTCTTTCATGGACCGAGTTTGAGAAACTCTTTATAGAGGAGTTCTCACATGTTACGCTAAGATAAGTGTGTATCCAAAAGATTCTTCATCTCCAATAGGGATGTTTGACGGTGGCTGACTATTCATTGAGGTTCACCAACCACTCCATGTACTCGATGGATATGGTCAGGGATCAGTAAAGAGATCGAACCTTTGAGCGAGGTTTGTGACAAGACATCCAATCTAG
This sequence comes from Viscum album, assembly GCA_963277665.1. Classification (NCBI taxonomy): domain Eukaryota; kingdom Viridiplantae; phylum Streptophyta; class Magnoliopsida; order Santalales; family Viscaceae; genus Viscum; species Viscum album. The sequence continues at coordinate 1,134,131,007 of OY728156.1, forward strand.
TTTTGTGCCTCTTTTCATTCCAACTTATGTCGGAGTGCTCGATTGGGCCGTGGTGATTGATAGCTTTTTGGTAGAGTAGACACAGCCGATGGCAGTCTGCAGCCAGCAGACAGGTGCAGAGACGTTGACAGTAGGGAGCCGAGGTCAGGAATATGGATCAGGACATGGGAGATGTCATAGGAGGATGCATGAAAGGGGGTTGGTAGTCTAGGTATCTCAGGGTGGATCCAGTCATCCTAGGGAGAGGCGATGCTACTCATGCGATGGTAGGCGAAATATTGCTAGATATTGTCAGACCTGTTGAGCTGTTGACAGGGAGGCGGTGGATGGACCACCAAGGTAGAGGCATAGTGTGGAGCAGACAGACCCACTAGGCATCGGATGTTGAAGAGGAGCAGGGAGAGCTTCATGTGGTGGTAAACCGTTATATCTACTTCCACCACCACCAAGGAGGTCCGCACCAGGCTCTGAGAGCTAGAGAACAGGGGTGGGGTCAACAATATCCTGTCGAGGCGTACGAACCAGGGACTCCTGGGATGAAAAGAGGTACGATCTGTGTCTTATCATCCATAGCTATCATACTTATAGACATAGGTTCTATTCAATCATTCCTCACCAAATGTATTTTGCAAAACCATGAGATTCTTGTAGAGTCGTTGAGTTAATCCTTATGCTTGGAGACACCTACACAAGGAGACTCGATGATCACGAACCATTTTTGACAGTGTGATCTTACCCTTGGAGGCAGGAGTTTCGGTTGGAACCTCTTGGGGGTAGCATCGAGGCCTTACAATGTCATTCTCTGTTTGGATTGGTTATCCTCAGTCCATGCCAAGATCGAGTTCTTTAGGAAAATATTGTGGTGTGTCCACAACGATGGGATGAGGTTTTCCTTTGTCTGTGAAAGGGAGACTCAGGCAGCACAAAATAGTCTCACGCATAGGAGGGTACAACCGATCACTCATTATTTGGCTACCCTAACCCTTGAAGAAGTAGATGTTGTGAGCTTATAGTTCCTAGTATTAGTGGCAGAGTATGAGGACGTGTTTCCTAAAATGTTCCAAGACTACCTCCTCACTGGGAAATCGACTTTTGCATCAACTTACACAATGGGATGGCATCTATTTCTTCATTAGAATATCATATGGCTCCTGCAGTGCTTCATGAGATGAGGGTGCAGTTTGAGGATTTTCAAATGGTTTCATGAGACCTAGTGTTTCACCCTGGGCATCCCCAGTATTGTTTTCCAAGAAGGCTGATGGTAGTTTAAGCTTTTGTGTGGATTACCGATGCCTGAACTAGGTAAAGGGGATGAACATGTATCCACTATCAAGGATCGATGACCTCTTCGACCAGATAAGAGTGGAACAAAGGTTCTCCATGGTTGATCTTCATTCAGGATACCACCAGTAACGAGTACGAGACCCGGATATACCAAAGATGGATTTTGGATCCCTCTACGGTCATAATGTGTACTTGGTGATGCCTTTTGGAATGACGAACACCCCCACAGTGGTCGTGGGACGTACGAACCAGATCTTCTAGCCATACATGGGCAAGATTCGTAGTGGACTTCATCGATGACATCCTTGTGTACTCAGCATCAGAGGAGGAGCATGTGAGACACCTGTGGATGGTTCTGGATGTACTCTAAAAGAACCAACTTTATGGGAAGCTATTGAAGTTCCTGTTCTATATTCAGGAGGTCCACTTTCTGGGAAATGTCATTTTAGAAGATGGAGAATCTATGGACCCAGCCAATGAGGAGGCAGTGCTAGCATGGGATCCACCTTGGAGCGTGATGGAGGTGAGGAGCTTCCTTGTGTTTGGAGGATATTACCGGAGAATCATCCCTTATTTCTCTTGAATATATGCACCAATGACAGCCTTGACTAAGAAGGGGAAACCCTTCATGTTGATGGAGAAATTCCAGAAGGATTTTGGGTGGTTGAGGTAGAGTTTGACGAGTGACCTGATCTTGAGATTACCAGAGGAGGGTGTCGAGTATGTAGTTTTCTATGATGCATCGAGGACTGGGCTTGTATGTTTCTTGATGCAAATATATGCATGATTTCATATGGTTCACGCCAGGTTAGGCTGCATGAGTAGAACTATGTGACCCATTATCTTGAGTTGGCAGTGGTAGTCTTCACGTTGATGATGTAGCAGTAATACCTTATGGGAGAGCAGTTCATTATCTACTTTGACCACAAGAGACTCATATACATATTCTCACAGAAGGATATGAATCTAAGATAGTGGTGTTAGCTACAGTTCTTATAGGAATATGATTTCAAGATCATCTATACTCCTTGGAAAGGAAAAAAGTGGTGGATTCTCCGAGAAGAAGGTCGAGCTCGCAGCTATTGAGTGAGGTGACACAATAGTTAGCCACATTATAGTTATTCTTCATGGACAGAGAGGACCCAACATACTTTAAATCGATGGTTCTCACCCCTCCAGTCATATAGTGAGTTAGGGAGGCATAACATGGAGATGTCTTCAGCAAGGATTTACATGATCAGTTATCCACAAGACATGCTTTTGATAGATATTTGAAAGGTGGGGAGCTTGTACTTTTTTTTCTAAGGATGCACTATTCTCCCTGTGGCGTCACAGGAGGTGGTCCTAAGGGAGTTTAATACACCCCCTTTAGCTATACATCTTATAGTGGTGAAGATTTACCAGGATCTCTGAAAATAGTTCTGGTGGTCAGGCATGGAGAAGGCAGTAGCAAAGTTCGTTTCTCGATGCCTTACATGCCAGTAAGAGAAGGTTGAGCACCCGTTTCCATTAGGATTAGCTCACCCCTATATGTTCCAGAGTGGAAGTAGGATTCCATATCGATGTACTTCATGATGTCCTTACCACTGATGTCGAAGGGGCACGATTCCATCTGGGTGATCATTACCCAACTCACTAAGTCTGGCCAATTCCAAGTTCTCAGAGAGCAGAGTTCCGTAGAGAGCTTGGGGTGCCTCTACATGCAGGAGATAGTTCAGCTTCATGGTGTCTCTTTGACAATAGTCTCAGATTGAGATGCCAAATTCACATACCGATTGTGGAAGGGATTTTAGGGTGCTTTTGGATCTTACCTACACTTGAGCACATCGTTCCATCCCCAGACAGATGGTCTGACGGAGGGGACCATTCCGGTTCTAGAGGATATGTTGCAGGCCTTTATGTTGGACATTGTTCATGATTAAGAGTACCACCTACCACTAGTATAATTTGAATATAATAATAGCTACCAATACACCATTGGTATGGCACCTCTCGATGATTTATATGGGAGACCATACTTGCCATCGCTTTGCTGGACCAACCCCAGAGAGTCAGCACTCATGTGTCCAGAGTTGGTGAGAACTACAACTGAGAAGGTGCAGATCATCTGGGAGCGGATGAAGACTACATAAACCTGGAAAAATTCTTATGCGGATAGATGAAGGATACCTCTGGAGTTCGTGGAGGGAGACCATGTCTTCCTTAGCGTCTCACTTCGATGAGGGTTGTATAGATTTGGGTGGGGTTGCATGCTATCTATGATATTCATCGTAACTTTCCAAATACTACACAAAGTTGGTGAGGTGGCGTACCTCCTCACTCAACCACCACAGTTGCATTGGGTACATGATGTCTTCCAAGTGTCTCAACTGAAGAGGTACGTGCATGAATCGTCTTACGTCATCGACTGAGGCTAATTGGACATCGTGGATGGTGCGATCATTGGTGAGTAACCAGTGGAGATTGAGGATCCATAGGAGAGGATACTCTGGGTGATCGATTCCCATGGTCCACATTCAATGGAATCATCAGAATTTTTAGGTGATCACATGGGAGAAGGAGGTTCATATCCATGCCCAGTACGTACATCATTTTGAGTATCCTTGTTTTGTCTTTTTGGGGACACAAAGCCACATGGTGGGGAGAATGTAATGTCTTGGATTTTTTAGGAATTATTTTTAAATATTATATGAAATTATTTTAAGAACATACCCTTTTATGGAATGTGATTCAGAGGCCCGAAGTGCCCGGAATAAATGTTTGGATTAATTTAAACATTAAACAGCACGCGTGAGTAGTTTTCCTAGAAAAGAATATTAACTTCTGAATGGGTGGTCGGATCTGAAATATGAGGGCACCATTGTGTTCAATGGAGTGACTTTAACTTAGTTGGGGAATAACATTAACTAGCGTGGGATAATTGTGAGAGTTTGTTTTTGGACAATTTAATGGAAATAAAATAATGTAATAATATATTTTATTTAAAAGTTTCCATTATGAATAGTGACTTAATTTCTCCCTTTTAAATACCTGCATGTGGATGGTTTTTAGGGTTAGCCTAAAAAACCTATGAATTTAGAGAAAGAGAGAGAGAGCCTCTTGGAGCCTTGGAGTATTTTTGATGGATGCCGACGAATGATGACGTGTGGATTGTTTCACAACAAGATCAAATCCCGACCGATGACTGATCTCTCTCTTCGTCGATGACAGAGGTAAGGGGTTTTTATTTTGATTATTCCTTTCCCTATTTATAAATATAATTACTAATGCAGATCAACCCAAAAATTGGATGAACCGTGGATCGTGCGTTTTTGTAGGAGGGTTTTTATTGGGTTTTTATTGGGGATTAATCCACGATGTTGAAATCCATTTTTCGATTCACTCTATTTAATCCTTTTAACAGGAGCAGATCAATGACATGAGGAATGATTGTGGAGGTTTGTTCCTCATTTCATTTGTGATTTGGATTTCATCCCCCTCTTTTTACCCCGCGTTCTTCACGTTCTACATGGTGAAATGAACAATGGATCATTGCACATCCATCATAAAATGCAACAATACCAATTTGGAGATCCGACATTGCGATGACTCAAAGGAGGTGTGACGGATATGGAAGACAACGAATCAGCTCGGATCGAGGGAGAATGTTCTTTGATCGTTCTTCGCATGGGTGGATTGATATGTATTTTTGGGACCGATCAGCAGAACGGAAATAATGGAGATGACATCAGGACATTGGGGGTGGCATTAATCTTCAAGTTTCGTGGAAAACAGATGACTAGATTGAAGATCAGATCTCCACCTGAGGTGCGACGACAGAGGTTTGCGATTCTGTAAATTTCCAAAAGACATGACGTGTATCATGAAGAACATGGTGTGTAGGTCCAGCTATGTGGAAGCTAGGGTTACGCGGTGTGTGAAGTGATGACATGGCATGTTCTCCAAAGAACACGTCATGTGGGTCCTTACATGGGACACGACTTGTATCCATGGGATACACAAATATCAGGTGGAGTACATGGTGGTGTACTCCTACACATGGAAAGACTGGGTTGACAACATGGGATACCCTGTGCACCTAATAAATGAGTTGCAACACACAAGTTGAAGTCATGTATGGGCACAACGCCAGTATACATGGAGTCCTCCCATGATAGAGGAACACGACATGTCACTCTCTTACATGCCATGTATACATTCTTCTACATGACCAGCCTTAAAACACAGGCTGTTGTACACAGGTTGTACCCAGGGTCAGAAGACATGGCATGTGACACTTCTACATGACTTTTACATCATAGTACACGGCTTGATCTTTATGTCCAACATATCTTGGAAATTTTTCATTTGGGTTAGTGCCCCTTTTTCTTATTCCCCTGATGGTCAAGTATCATTTACTTTTTCAGAAATATGATCCCTTCAGTAGAAATTTCCAAGATAGAGTCAAGTATCCCACTGGGAGGCCCGGAGCGAGATCCTCTATCCATTCTTCACCCTAGGTAAAGTTAGGTATCTATGTGACTATCCCTATAGGGAGCTGATCCTCTACTTAGCTGGTGAAGTTGGATGAGTAGTGGTATCCCCCATGGCACTGGAAGTGATCCTCATTTGTGTATCGTGATCTTTCATTACTCGGGAGTGTGTTATCATGGAATGATTGTATCATTATCACAACACAATTTGCGATGAACAATAATTCTTGGACGAATATCATCAGAGCCATCAGACTCATGGAGTGAGTTCTCCCATACGATTGCTTCATGAAATCATCAAACTAAATCCCTAGTGGGGGGATGCAGTAGTGCGACTTATCTCTAGACTACGAGTCTGGGTTTTGAGTATATCTAGATTGGGTAAGCCTATTATATGTTCAATAGACTTAGACTATGTATAGATGACTGTACTTTTCCTTTGTTTATTTCTTTGTGGTTTTTAGGGTCCTCTTTCGGGTATTTCTATACTCACCCCTACATAGGTTGTGCTTGCATGTGTCACGTCTTGTGTAGATGAGAATCCTTTTGACAGAGTCCAAGGAAGACCAGGATAGAACCATGCTTTCTAAGTTTGCTATAGGCCAAGGTGTTCCTGTGGCTACAAGTAGCAGTCCAGTACCTCTTTGTGTTTACAGGTTGGACTTTGTAGTTTTCCGGCTCTATATTTTTGTGGGCTTGTATTCTGGACCAGTTTACTTTCAGTACTTTACATCATGTCGTACTATATTTGTTGGGTTTATAGGTATGAATTCATTTTTTTCCATAGTATGTTTTTACATTTCAGCATTTGTAGGCTTGGAGATGTGTGTGTTTGTGTACAGGTACTTAGGCAATGCCTCCAATGTTAGTATAATGACTACTCGGTGCTAGTCACCAGCCCCTTGCCTATTAGAGGTGGGCTTGGGGAGTTGTGGCATGCCCCCCCCTGGGATGGGTCGTGACATCATTGTAGATCCCATTTCATTTGGTTTCATGTTCATGGAACCACCATATTTTCCTCCATATCTTTTGTCATGTTGGTGCTTGATGGATCCAACCATATACAAACACAAAAAATATTTGTGAGAGTATATCAATAAAATCATCATATACTATCTTATGAGGAAGATAAAAAATAACATATAATTATTCATGTTATCTCAAGATCATTCAATTTATCAAAAATAACTATGAATCTTTCAATTATTCTAACCATTGTTGTTATATATAACTTGTAGCGTATGCTTAAATATCACCCTAACATGTAAAGTGAACTAAATTAACATTTCATACCAACTATATGTAACCAACCACAATCAGTACATAATCTTGTGTTATGTCAAAAATTATACATTAATTCACATTGAGGATATTTTCATGTTTAGATATTTAATGAAATAGTCTATAACTAATAAATAACATCTTTAATATTACAAATTAGAAAACTCTACTCACAATCCATATTTTCATAAAACAAAAACTTTTAAAAATAATATGGGTTTGTTTCATGTTTAAAAATAACAACTATACCTTTATCACATCATTGACTATCATCCCCTTTAAATTTTGTGAAAATCTTTTCAAAAAACATGGGATGTTCAAAAACAGTTCAATAAAAGATTCACAAAGAAGAAAAACTATTATCCTCGAGGAAACATGTAAACCAAGAATAATTTATCATAATTTAATACTTTTCACCATTAATAAGTAGTTAATACTCATCACTAAACATAATATCATTTATTACCCTTTCTTGTTGTCAAAATATTTCTACATAACCCATATAAAGAACATAAGACATATAACGGTAAATTCAAACATAAAAAATACAGAAATGTATTAACCATAATGTGTAATTACACATATATAACTCCTACAAATTGATATTTCATACAACCAACTTTTATACCTAATGCATTGAATGTTATAATGTAACCACTCATACTGGTTTTTTCAAAGAACTACCTATCTTTGATTTATCATGTAAAAACATGACATTGGTTTATCACATAGCCACCCATATTTGGTTTATCATGTATCCACCCCTAAATGTCCAAGTACTATTATATAATCATAACATATAAAATATTACAATTTTCAACATTTCACTCATAAAATCCCATTTTCAATCACAATAAATAATTTTATGATTTTGAAATTTTCAATCCATTTTTAAACCAATTTTCAATTCCAATCTACCAAAAAGTGGAATAAGGGATTTATTTCCCATTTAAAAAATTAAGGATTATATAAGAATCCAAATATCTAGTAAACGTTATTGTGGTGGAGAAGTTGTTGATTCCGTATATGTAAAAAACACTCCATTAGTCATTTTTGTAATGAAAGATAAATGATTAATATAAAAAGATTAATTTTGAAAAAAATTGAAATTAAATTAAAATCTCGAGATAAAATATCATGCCTAATCACTTTATGTATATATAAATAAATATGTAAATTGATATTATGAAGAAAATATTTGATAATTAAATATTCAAACATTCAAAGTGTCCCATACCACTCTAAAAATTTAAATATTAATCCCCAGGAATTAATAAATTTACCAAAATAATATATAACATTATTATAGAAAAAATATAGATATTAAATGTCACCATTTTTGTATATACACCTAATTAAATGATAATGGTGTATATTATCAAAAAATTTCTCAATGAAAAGATATTGAGATGAAACCCCTTACCTTGAGTCTGATTCATCATCTATATTATTTATTCTTAAAAAATAAGAAACCTATGTTAATTTAGACATTATTAAAATAAATTTAATGTTTATTATTCCTTTTATATAATTAATTATCATGTTATAATAATTTTTAAGTATTTGAGTTCATGTCGGATGTTTTGTCGATATTAAGAACTTGAGTTGAAAATCAACATGGTATGATCTCAAAAGTCAATGTGTCCATATGTAAGTCATATACATAATAATATTAAGTACATAATAATCTCTTTTATATATGAATTATAATTTTAAATCAATTCATTATATATAGATATAAAAAATTGAAAAATTGTATAATCAAGGAGATGTTAAGCTGTGTGTACGCATGAGTAACATTTTCAATTTCTATTTGATCATTATGGAAATAAGTTAAGTCAGATTTTATATTTATTCAATGATAATATCATCACTAATATCATATTAAAAATTTAAATATAATTATATATATATATATTATCTAAGAGATGTGGTGATTACAAACAAATCACATCGCTTCATGAAGGTGATAGTTCACAAATATGCACGAACAACGTTATCATTTTAATGTGCAAGGAAAGTAAGAACCTAATCAATATGTTATTCTCTTATAATGATACATAATACATGAATATAACATATGGATATTAATTATATCTTTATAACTAGTCTGGAGAGATGGTAATGAAAAATAAACTATATTGGTTTGCGAATCCGTAGTCCTCCATACACAAGAAGGAAAAGATAAATTCCCATTTGATGAAATTGGGGATGGATTTAGTTAATGATATTAACATAATAAAATATAAGTATATTTATGATATGTTTGTTATTATCTCATCATATGTTGATGATATTTTAGAGAAGTGAAAGAATAAATGAAATAGGAAAACTTAAATAAAAACATTACCTTTCCTTCAAATGATCACCTTTTTTATCACTATAACACCTATAAAGAGGGTGTTATGCATAATACAAGGATTCATGAATGTTTGGAGGTATTATAAATTTTTTTGGGAAGATATTTTCTAAATTTTGTTTTATAAGTGTGAGTAATAGAGATGAATGTGTTCCTTTTTATAGTAGAGGTGAGGGGAACCCTTAGAATTATTAAAAGTATTAAATTAATATAAATTTAATTTTGATTCAATATGGGTAAAAACTAATTTATTTAGAATATATGATTCATATGGGTATAAATCTAGTAATCCAATGAAAGTTATACAAGTTTTAGTATTTTATTTTTATTTTTTATCTTTTTTTTCCTTAACCACTTTCAACTCTTACCATTTATCATATAACTTACACATTGAGATTTAAAATAATTATCAAATCATGCAAATAGACTAATGAATGAGTAATTAATTACATTTTTAGATTTATCTAAAGTTTTTTTTTCTAAATCACCATTTTATGAAATTTTATATCATTTAATTAAATATTTTATATTCTAAAATATGAATTATGTCAATTTTTACACTATTCATTACCTAAATTGTTTTAAATAATATTTACAACTAGGTTCTTCAGAAAAAAACAATATTAGATAAATCCTAAAATTTTATAGTTATCCATTAAATTTTTGTACGGAATCAAATATTTAAATTTTTATTTATTTTAATATTTTTAGTATCCATTATTTGATTCATTCATTAATTAATCTACTACTACATCAGTCTTGTGTAATAATTAAATTGAAATATTTAAGTTAAAATAAGATTAATAAATTACCATGATTTAGTTAATCTTATTATCTTTTTATGTAGTATTCACAGTCAAATATATCACTTACAGAAACCCATATTAATTGTTTGAGTAAGAAGAGACATTTTTAGTACATATTTGCCTTTACTTTGTATTAAATGTTACAATTGTCTTAATCACAACCCATGTGGATTCCAAACGTTACAATTTAGGCCCAAGGAGGGTTAGGGTTGAAAATAACTCATCTACTAAAATTATGATAACTATTTCAGTAATTTTATAATTGTATAATATTAGTTTTACATTTAATGACCCTATTTACCTTTAAGTGTGTTAAATAAAATTTTTAAAGTTACAATTCACCAAAAAAATATTTTGATCCTATTGGACCATATTTCTCATACATAGTACAACCACGTATGTATATTTTGGAAAATTATATTAACAAATGTGGATAAATTTGGTTTAACACTAATCTCATCGACTGATCAAGAAAACGAGTTTTTAAGTAAAACTTTCAAATGTTCGCATAGTTTTTATGTTTAATATTAATTTGTAAAAGAATAAGATTCACTAAATTTTTTTAAATGATAAATCAATTACCTAATTTTATTGTAAAACCTTATAAAAGGAAAATCTTACTATATTTATAAATTAGATGAAAATGCAATATGGGATTAAAATGTAGTATTCTTGACTATTCATTAAAATAATAATTTTATTAGAAAAATACCAAAAATTCAACCAATGAAAATATTGATATTCTGATTCTAAATAAGAAGTCTATTTTGTCAAATATAATATATAAAAGTGTCAAAATAAATAATTTAATAGGGTTCTCCATCAAATGGTGGTGAAACAACCTTTTAAAAAATATTAGATTATTTTATGCTTGAAATTGGATTTTTTTTCGTTCTTGGACTATAACATTTATTAGTAGAAAGTAAAAAAATTTAATAAACATGTTTAAACATAATATAGCCTATTTTTTTCCTTACGGCCAAAAAATTTCTAGGTGATAACTATCATTTTAAACAATAATATTATAATATATTATTTTTTCTTTATAACAAAGTATTGTATGAAACATATGATTTCAGAGAAACCCATTGTCGCTTGTCAGGTATGTTATCAAAGATAGTCCAATTTATGGAAAAATTACTATCCAATTCATAATTTTAATAAATATGAAATATTATTATTCTATAATTACCTGGGATGTTATATTATAATTACGAGCCCACTCATCACATAACATAGTCTTCTTAGGATAAATGTAAGTAGACTATAGATAGTATATCATTAGAAGAAAAAAAATGAATGGATTGTAGGAAAATATCATTTGGTACCACCCATAAAATAATTAAAATAATAATATCTATATGTAAACTAATTTCACATGAGTAAAAGAAACTAATCATAAGGAATAAGACGGATCAAATATATGAGTAAGGAAGTGGTTTTCAAAATTATGATTCAAGGCATAACCAAAGGACAAATCATAAGGATTCCAAATATTACAAGAAATTAGATCATCTTATACTCTCATAAATGAAAGATGTACATATTTTTTGAACATTGAGTTCCAATGTTGAAAATTCATGAGTGGTAATGTAGGATAATAATGAATAAAAAAGAAACACTTTGAGGATTCTTTTTGAAATAAGTAAAGTATATTTTAAATAAGGAATGATTATAATGTATTCATTAAAAAATAATTAAATAAATAAGGTTAACTTTAAAACATTCATTATTTTTATAATCTATAAATTGTATAAAAAATAATTAAATAAATAAGGTTAACTTTAAAACATTCATTATTTTTATAATCTATAAATTGTATAAATTTTTTTTTTATTGGGATGGTTCATGAAATTAGACAATAGAAAGTGAAGGTCCATTAAATATGGTTTACTTAAAAGTGATAATTTTTATGCGAACAAAAAAATAGTTTACCATGAAAATTATTAGGATAATTAACAATGTATATATGAAATGGATATATAAAGAAAAATAAGTACATAATATGAATATTCTATATAATTCATAAAAATTAAGAGAACTTGAAACAAAAAAGTAATAAGGGTGGTAAGGAAAGTCCATTTCCTTGTGTCTGAATGCACTATGCACTTGAAATTAAATTACTATATAATTAAATAATATTAATTAAATATATACAAAAAACCTTATTATTCTATATTAAAATTTAAAAAATCCATTTATTGTATTATTTATTTATTTTTAATATAGTTTTATCTTCTGTCAGTTACATGGGGTTGTTTGGATAATTTTATCTTAACAGTATTGGTATACTGAATGTGGGAAAATGTACAGTAAAATAAATCCATGATATAAAAAATTCGGTTTATGTATTTTATTATTCCATTAGTTAAACACTTATAATGTTTCAAAGGTTATCCCAAAATTGATCAAAATTATGAAAGGTTTCATGCTATGTAAATTTAAGGTGGTCAAATTTATAATAACCATTTATTATTATTATTATTATCCATATATTGAAATATATTATCATTATAGAATACTAAAAGTTTCAAAAATTTGTTTTTTAAAAAATATATACATTTTTAAAAATCAATAATGTTTTGTGGTTATAGAAAATTGAAACACGTCATTCCATGAAGGTGGTAGTCTTCCCATACATAGACTATGATCTAATTATATTCATAGAACATTAAGAGGTAGACAATTAAAATAATAATCATCGAATAATTTTAATAATACTATAGTTATTTTATTTATATATTAAATATATCAATTGGTTTATATATTTGAAGAGTTTATGAAAAATAAATCTATTGTTTATAGAGGCTTTAGTCCACAAAAATGCATGACGTCCTTTTCATTTTTCTAAATGATATTGGAGGAATGAATAAATTGAATATTGAATTAGTATAATCAATATTTAACATAGTAAGAATTCTAGTGTGTTTTTACCTTCATGGATATAAATAATATGTGTGGTGTATAAGAAAAAAATTAGTTGAGAAGTTGGGTTGAGCGTATTATCTTCCCCTTGGAAGTTCTCTTATGGGTAACTCATTAAGGATCCATTAAATGGTCTTTTGGAAAGAAAAAAGATTCATGGGTGTTTGGAAGGGTTTTATGAGAGGCAAGGGAATTCTTTTTATTGAATTTTTTAATGGGTGGATGAATGTTTAAGTGGTGATTTCCTTTTATAAATACACTATTATTTATGTAAAATCACATAAATTTTCAATAATTACTCATTATTATTCAAGTAAAAAGATCCAAAAATTGGAAAAATGGAATAGATAATGTTATAAGGTCTATAATCCCTTCTCCACCCAATACCACACAATTTTTCTACATGTTGTAATTATTTTCACCATGTTAAACAACTTTTACACGAATTTTACCCTTACCATGGTAACTCCACTTTCAGCCTCACTAAGAAATTTCAATCAAAAAACATAAAAAAATTGGTTAATTAATAATTAGAAAATGAGGATTCTAAATATGTAAATAATTTTATAGAATAAATTTTTGAATATATAGGGTGATTAATATTAGTATTGGTATAGAAAAGACGTAAAACATTTCTTAGTAGATGTTCATTTTAAACATAAAATTTATGGTTGGGATAATATTATAAACATGTTTGATTTTCAAGACATAAATTGATATATTATAAAACAAATAATTATTATGTGGATTTAAAATCAATCCAAAAATTAATTATACCAAAATGATAATTAATTAATTGAAAAGTCCAAAGACTATTTTTTTAATTAGAATTAAAATGTTAATTTTTTATAGAGTTAAACATATGTTATATAAATTCAAAATAATATCTTTATCAGGGTTAATATTATTCCTTATACAAAAAAATGATCAATAAAAATATTTTATAAAATTATATATCTCGATTATGTATTTATAAGGTAAAATATTCTCTATTTTGTTAAAAACTGTATGTTTCACTATTAATAAAAAAAATTATTTTAGAAATAAAAAAATATATATTAATTTAATATTTTTATGAAAAATCCAAAATTAATTTTTTTATCTATTAAAATCAAATTATAAATTTTATAAATTATAAATTTTAATAAAAATATAAAATACAGTAAAAAGATGTTTTTTAGGAAAACAACTTTTTGAGTATTAATTATTATTTTTTCAATAAATTAGTTTTTAGTTTAGTATTAAATGTTTTTTAATAGAACAAATATATGTTGATAATTTGTAGTTATAATTAACATAGATCATTAAAATAAAAAATCATTTCTTGAAAATACATTTTTAGTCATAAAGTGAATTGGGAAAAAATGGACTTTCAAAATGAAAAAAAGCATGATATATCTATACATATAAATAATATATTAAATATATATATAATTTTTAATTTTACTCATATAAATAATTATGATATCTTCATAATACCTAATTATTGGGTAATCTCTTATAATAGTTTTCAGGTGGTGGTTTCACATGCATGGATCTTATATGAATCTATGAATTCTCAGACTTCTCACATATACAACTTCACTCAAAGTATAATGTATCAATGTCATCTTGGGATTAGTTCTAGGAAAACTATATGTAAGATACGTCACTTTTGAGAATAGATAAATAAGATTCATCAGGAAGGCTTCCACTTCTAGATGAAACTTATTTTTACCTCCATTATTGATATTACGATATTGAGACATCAATTTATACTTGAAAATTATTGAATTTGTTTTAATTTTCATATTTTATATAAAAAAATCTCAATTATTTTTCATTTTAGTTTATTGTATCTTGTAAAACACACAATTTAATATATATTTTTATGTATATTATGAATTGAAATATCATGTCATTATAATTGATCTTGATTAATTATAGTCAAAAAATAAAACTAATTTCCTTGAGAACTAAATATAGGGGTATGATACATGATTGAATGATTGACATGCCCATATTTTAGTGACAGGGAATTAATTGGGTACTTTATTTCAGGGCATGCCATGTGGAATTCCTACCATCATTTCATCTTTGATAAGTTAGTCTATAGTGAAACTAAAAGTGTTTATTTTATTATAATATGTTTATATTGCTATGATAATTGTTGTAAATATATTTTCTATGAATTATCAAATTAATTTTATGATATATTAGACATTTCATTTAATTAAGACATCATATGTAGAAGAGGATGATAAAAAAAATAAAATTCCGTGTTTGGATCATCCCGGGAAGCTAGCCTAATATAGGAAAGTGATTTTGAATTTGGATTCCACTTTCTATGTTTTACATTTGTGGTGAAAATTTATACATGTTTATAATAGAGAATATTAATAAAATAAATTTTTTTTAATTTGTAAACAAATTGTGTCAATTTATTTAAATGTTGTATTTTATATATTTTGTTTATTTGAAGTTTTATATTACTGATTTTTGTGTGATATGGATATATTTTTGTTTTACAATAGATTGGGCATCATATCAAAGTCTATATTTATCTATTTTCTTTGGTCAGTGGAGGTTTTAACCATCACTACATATGAAAATGACCACTTAATATTTAATGGTTGTTATAATCATTATCAATCACATAAAATTTACTTTCATACGATATTGAAATACAACTAATTATATAGAATTCATTATAATAAATTATATATGAGGTAAAAAATTTAATAATCAAATAAAAACTTCCATAATTTGTTGAAATTTCTACCATCCAATATGTTGTATTGATAATATTTTGAAAAATATATCCACTTGATGTATAGGTGTTTATAATTTACACCATGTTTTATAAATTATTTCTTTAAAAACTACCGCATTCGATCTATAGGTGGTTTTATAAACACCACTATTCATGGACCCACAATAAATTTAATCAACCATAACCAATTTAATAATTACATTAATAATTAATTAGTGACTCAGGTAGAGATGATGGTTTCAAAAAAAACTTATTTTAAAAAACGATAGTTAAAACTATAGTATATTTAAAAAACTGCTAATGTGTTATTTTATTATAGTGATTCAAGAGGATCATTAACATAAATTATAAATAACTAGAAAATAAAATACTTAAACATAACCCGGAAAATGTTTAATAAATGTGTTAATAATGAATAAATTTTATAAAATTGTTCATTTGAAAACTCATTTCAAATTATAAATTTTAATGTGAAAATATTTATCAAATAAAATCCATTAATAATTCTAAAAATGCATTTTATACATTATTAATTATTTGGAAAAAAAATTATTGTAATTTCACAAACACAACATGATAAGTCACCCAAAATTCTGAGTCAAACTACCATATTCGTAGTCAGCATTTATCATTTTAACAATCTATAAAGAGTACTAAAATGAATACAAAAAAAATCATACAATCTTATAGGAAAACCCCATAATAAAAAAAACAATAAAAACCCACCATAAAAATTTATTTCTTAATCAAAAAATGAATCATAATAAAATAAATTCTCAAATTCATATAAAATAAGATATACCTAAAAATTAAATTAAAACATACCATTATTTATCTTAAGAAAAAACCATATGTGTAAAATGAAAAATTCATAGAACATAATATATTTTATATAATGGATATAAAATTTTCAACCAATTACAATGTGTATTTTGGGTGTTGGTGGTGTGAAGAGAAGTATGAATGAGGAAACGCCGATTTGGAGGAAGTATTTTAGATAAGAAAAAGTGTTTCATGACCAGAACATAAGATTAGTGATGTGAAGGGATGACTAGAGAAGAGGGTGGGTTTTTAGTTTTTCATGTCATGTTATGAGGATTTGATTTAAGATTTAGGGTTTTATGTCTCAGTGTGAGGGATTATCATTTATTGGGGGTATTAGATGAGAGATTTAGGTTCCAATATGTTTTGGGGTAGGAAGTTTGGTCATGAAAGCATGTCATTAGTCACAAAATTAAGGGGTTAAAGAAAATTTTATGAAAACTATATAACCACAATATTTTATGAAAAACATATGTATGGACTAAAAATATTATGAATATCTTTATAAAATTTTTTATTCATGAAATTAAGGGTTTTGAACACTATAGGAAACATGTAGGTGGGTTTTTTAGTTTTTTTTATAGTGTATATCATTGTGTAATCATTTCATTGATAATTGTAAACATGAATATCGATTTATGGGGGATTTTATTTGTTATATATCATCATGCATTAGTTCAATTCTCACAGCATGAACCCTTTTTTGATTATATAAAACTAGGTGGTTATCCAAGATTTAAATAGGGTATATGTAGGGATCCCCAATTTGATTTTTAGGGTTAGTTCATCTTATCACAATCATGGTGTGACCATTATCTTCGATGATGTGATTCTTTAGCTTTTCACGGAAAATATAATTTCAAAAACCCATCCAAATTTCCTTAAATTCCTTCATTTTCCCTATTCCATAGGCAAGAATATGTCCACACTTAGATATTGTCATTCCCTTCAATTTATATTTTCCATTGGATTTTAGAGATCTATCATTTATGATATGATATGATGTGGTTTCTTTTCTTTTCATTAGAGATTATATCACTATTCATATCGTTATTAAGATGTTTACTAGATTATCCATAGTTTATTGACCTTTTCTCTTGGGCTTTGATGGGGATTGTTGTGATCATGGATTTTAGTGCTTCTCTCTTATGATTGTGGGTTTTGTGATCATCTCTATGATCATATTCTAGTGTAATAGTTGTGATGCTTCAACTTATGAAAGGGATTGAAGAGTTATCCCTATTTATTTTGGTATATTTTGTAGTTTCAATGCCTTTTTTTTCATTGGGTGGATGGTAAGGATTATCCTAATAAAGATAATAAAATAGAAAAGGGGAAATTGAAGGAGTACAGTGTTTTACATGTGACAAAAACGATTTTATGATTTTCCTCAGGATTGATGACTGTTAATTTTGCAACTAAGAAAATTGTTACATAAGTCAAATATTATTCCTTGCAATGATTGTAATATTGAGATCCATATTCATAAAAGGATAATTACATAATGATGGAAATGATTTAATTGGGCAAAATCTGGAATTATTATGTTATCACTCATTTGAGGCATGTTGAATTAATGTGATGGAATATTATAAAAAATTTCAAGGCTCGAAAATTCCATGTAAATTTTTTTAAAATTATTGGGGATTATTACGAGTCTGTGAAAATTGACGGTGCATGATTCTGAGGCCCGGTGTTCCCGAAATGAATTTCTGAAATTTTTTAATGTATGATTAGTAAACACGCCGGTGACCTTTACCATCTTTTTAATTGTTACTCGAATTAAAAATCTGAGGGTACCGTTGAATCCGCAGCACCGAGATTCACTTAGGTGAGGCTTCAATTCGACTGTAATAGGTCAGGTAAACATTTTAGTTTTGTGTACTTTTTAATGATTAATAAAATAACATGTTATGTTATTTTATTTCTTTTCCTCTTATACAGCGGATAAGTGGTGGTGGTGGGACCAAAAAAATTTCAAGCCATTAATTTGCTTGAATCCTCCTTTTTTGTCATCGTACCATTAGAATTTTAGAAGTTCATTAATTAAAAGAACCTCACAAATTCCTCGGAATGTTTACCACCTCATTCCCCTCATATTTATATGGAGATCAGGGATGGGTGTTGGCACAAAATCACCATGCGATGAAGCTCTTGAAAAGTATCACCATTCCAACCACCTAGAAAATGAGTCCAGTTTCAGTGATTGGTGATGAGAGCCAATGAATCACAAACCGATGAAAACAATGAAGGAGGTTTTGTCGATCATTTTTAGTGGACATCTTATCCAGGAATGAGGATTATTGTAAAGTTTATCGTTATATGATAACTTGTTGACCTCCTGATAAGATGCTAACGCATAGGGGGTGGGCCAAATGAACAGGGCTCAGATCTTATGACTCTTCGGTATTTGTTTCGTATTTCTAGATTCTGTTTCACAATGAACCAGATATCTTTGAAGTGGAAATCATTTGTGGATCAGCATCATAGCGACTCTATGGGGATCAACATCATAGCTACCAGATGAGGACCATTTTTAGAGAAGCCCATCGAGGATCAGCAATTAGTGACCCTGTGTGGATCAGCATCGAGAAACCCTATGTGGATCAACATTACAAAGACCTTGAGTGTATATACATTCCAACAAACCTGTGTGGATCAGCATTCTAGAGACCCTGTGTGGATCAGAATTTCAGTGACCCTGTATTGATCAGTAGTAGCGTGAAATAATGAGGACCAGCTTTACAGTGCCCCAGCATGGAACACCGACTTATGTCCAAGATTGTATTGATAATAGAACAACATTCCTTTTGGACCAGTTGTGGAGCTTCCAAATGGAATAAGATAATATAGATTAATCCTAATAAGCTATATTCCATATATTTTAGTTGTATACCAAGTGTGAGTTGCCACTTTTTCATTGTACATCATGATTTAGATCATTCTTCTGAGACTTGAGGGAGCCGGGACCAGGTGGTACACAGAGGAGGTGGGATGACATGGACTATTGTAGAGATGATCCGTACCTACCCTTCTGGTAGGATCCTCTATAAACTATCCCAGAGTTGTTTTCTCTTTCCAGTTGTACTTTTATATTTTAGTTGGGCTTTTATTCTTCCCCTTTACTTTCAGTACACCTTTTACTACAACCGTTTACATTGTGGTTGTTTCTTGTAGTGTTCTTGGATTGTGTGATTGTACTAGTTTAAAGGAAATTCCTTCCCGTTATTGGGATATTCGATTTCAGTGCTAGTCTCTAACCCCTGACCTATGGAAGGCGTGTTTGGGGTAGTAACGACATGGGCCCCGGGGGACCGGTAATGACAAAAATGAATATTTATATGTTATTGTTACAAACAAATTTCCATTTTTTGCTTATTTTTATTACTGTGAATTGTGTTGAATGGTGGATGGGTTGTTATATGATATGAAAGTTGTGGAATGGATGGTGTTGTAGAAAAGGGATGTGTTGTGGTGAATATTGAAATGATATTTGTATAGGTTGATAAAATAGATTTTTTTGGGGATGTGTTTTTATTTTATGATTGTATGGTATATGATGTCAGAAATATTGAATATGATAAGGGGAATGGGCTAGAATTTATTATGTTATGGGTTGTTAATGAGTAGTTAATTCATGGAATTATTTGATTGAAATTGAATGTGGATAAATTAATGACATAATTATTCTAAATAAGATGGAAAATTGATAATTATAGCATTGAACAAATGATATGATTTAATGGTAAATTGTAATATTTTTGGAAATTTAGAATGGAAACATGGTTATTTTACTATTGTAATGATATAAATAGATATAAGTGATATGTAGTTATGAAGTAGTGATGGTTGTAGGATTTAGTAGTGTGGGTTGGTGTTAAAACCTTGTCTTGGGATTGGGTATCGATATATATATATTTCATATTTCCCATGTGATTTCATACAAACCTAACCATAGCCAAATAACATTTTTGATGCCCAGATTTTGCAGGTTCCATGTGTTTTCCCCAAAAATCCAATTAGAAGACGGATCATATGGATCACTACACCCTCTTCCATGATCTGTTTCTATGAGTAATTCTCGCTATAAAGTCTCAATGTAGTTATAATCATAAATCTATAATGAACTAAAGATATAGTTTGTGATATGGTAGATTACATGGTTAAGGTGCATTGATGATGATACTTGGTGGGGGTTATGCATTCTAAGAGGAAGTTATAATTATTTTTCCCATCATATTCATTATAACATATTTTAATGAGTTTTTTTGAATGTGATTGTGGTATATGTATGTGTTATGTGGCTGTGGATATGTCATTATGAATGTGGTGGTATATGAAATATGGTTAGGGTGTGATATGAATTGTGAAATTATTGGACTACAGGATGGTATTGAGGCTTATTATTTTTTTCTTTGGGGTGTGAGAAAGATAAACTAGTGGGGATGTAATGAACTGTAGTTTTAGACCCTTTAAATTTGCAAAATACTCAATAGCTTCTATCACATGCAACACCAAAGTAAAAAACACTCAACCAAAATAGACCATGAAATATTAAAATTACATTTAGAATAAATTAAATAGAATACAAAAAGATATTAATCAATTAAAATAAATACATATTATTATTTTTCTTTGATTAATATTTTAAAAGGGTTCATTTTCATGAACCATAATTTTTTTTGACTTTTACATTACGAAACTAAAATGATCATAATTACATGTTTATTATAATATAAAATATTTATATTTATCAACTAATACAATAATGTTAAATTATTTTAAAATAGATATGAAATAATATTACATACACATGAGGTTTAAAAATATTATTTTTAAAAAAACTATTTTTCTTGATATATTGTAATTTAATTTTAAAGCTAAATTTAGAAATTTTAAAAATTTAATTTGGAAAAATTAAATTCATTTCTTGATTTATCATTTCTATATTATCCTATGATGAATTTTTGGGATTATTCTAAAATAATTTACTTTTTTTAATAGTCATAGAATTGTGATTTTTCTAATACGGTCACTTTTATGAACTTATCATAAAAATAGAACGTCATAGAAGAAATACGAATCTTCTTATATAAAAGTAAACATTTTTATGTAAAATAAATCATTTAAAAACATAATCCTTATTTTATAATACCTAGGATTAATGTTTTGGAAGAATATGATATTTTTACTATAAGAACGGTGTCATTCACTAATATTAAAAAAAATTCATATATTTTAGAAAATAAATATAAAAAATTTATTTAAAATTTTATATAAAATATTCAATATTACGAATTAATTTTATTTCTTTTTTATGCATAAAAATATGGTTAATAATATTATATTGAATGACTATGTTAATTGTAGAGACCCGAAGCTTAACGTACATGGACATTACATTACTTTTGCGGAATACTTAGTACATAACAAAAACACACACACAAGGACCGTAATAGTTTAGTGTCTTTGGAAACTCGGAATATAATCTTCTAATCGTGGAAAAATATCTTCAACATCTCCCATAATGATCGTCATTTTTTTACCTAAAACCTTTCTTTATATCATGGGGAAAAGAAAACATAAAAGGGTGAGCTAAAATGCTCATTAAGGGTAAACAAAAGAAATATCAATCACATCATATTCATAAGAAAATAAGATTTTGGAAATCTTAACCTGCAAAAGAGATCATAATATCATAACATGGGATAAATCATAGTAGTGAAATGTAATACCAATAATCATAACATAAAACATGAAACTTTGTGGCATACACACATAATCATAGAGAATCATTTCTTATTAGTCAAGACTCATTGCCAAGACTATCTTAGTGGACAAAGTCTATTTCTGAACCGAGTTCATTCCTCGTTTTAGTCCTGCTTCACTGAACCGGTTTAACCTTCCAGTCTAGCCATGTATATCTCATGAGATATAAAATCTTTACCCAATGCATTGGAGGGAGATATAGGTCCCACCCATCTCATAATTATACCATTCATATGTGTGCCACAAAATCATAAATCATACATCATTGCACAACCCATGTAATAAATATGGGATTCTAAAACAACATGACATCATAAAACAATTCATATAAGATAAGGAATTCATAAAAACAATTCCATCACAATATTATCAACTCAATTTAATAATAGGGATAGAAACAGAACCCTATATTATCTTAGATGGAAAATAATTTTGATAAAACACTTGAACTCCATTTATGAGGAAAATATCCTTTCTACTTCAAAAACATTTTCCTTTATTAACATGTCATATAATTTTAAACAAAAATAAGTTGATTAAAAATAAACTTGAAAACTTGTAAAGGAAGCTTCTTGGAAAAAATGTTTTTAAAATCCATTCATGCCGTATAAGTTAAAAAAACATTCTTCTCATACTTTTGTCGGAAAAGTCAAAATGTACCTCGTACGAAAAACGACAAAAGATTCCTTTCATATCTTTTACTATAAAAGCACCAAAGGGTAAAAATGGATTTAAACAATTGTAGGTGGATGGAAATAATATTACATATTGAGGAAACATGGATGTGGATGATAAAATACACCCTAGTAAATACCAAAGTATAAACAATCTCAGATAAAAATGAGATTGTGATATTTCCCTTACCATAGGTCCAATTTGCTTCGTAAGTGTCCGAACCTCCCGTATAATGATTTAAATAATTTAATTGGCTTATTACATAATAATTGTCATTGTTATGATATCATATATGGTTCACATATGACTTTATATTACCCGTTCTTTTGTAAATTCCATTTTAAAGAGCGTTTTGGGTAAAATCGTTTCAGTTGTCGTCCGTGTTTTGACTTGTAATTATTCATATGATTACTTAGATAATGATTAATTAATTACAGAATATAAAACATTATTTATATATAATATATATTCAGAATATACGTATATATAATAAATTAGTAAATGGAAAGAAATACTCCGTTCATGGAGACGGTAGGCCGTACGTACGCATGAACGCTGTTTTGGTTTCCTTATTGAGTTGAACGGAATTAAGTAGATGACATACATATATTTACACATAAATCCAGTATCATTATTATGTCATATATTTCATGATTACTTATTATACATTCTTTATAATCATTCATAAATGGTTAATGTGGAGAATGAATATCATCGCGTCGTGGAGACGGTAGTCCGTACGTACGCACGAGCGATAATATCGTTCTCATGATCGTGGAATTGTATTGGAGTGTATGTATACTATTTAGGAATCAATATAAATTTAAAATAATCATATATAGTTATTATGTACACCATTATACCCATCCAAGTAAGGTGGTGGTGGAAAAGAGATTACACCACGGCGTGGAGACGGTATTCCGTACGTACGCACGCGCGGTGATTTCATTTTCTGTAGGATGTATAGATGGTGAAATAGGGTTGTTTCATACTTATAATAACATATAAGTATATGAGTGATACTGATGTTATTACTTCATAATGAAACAACCTAAGAAGAAGAAGTGGAAGAAGAAATAAAGTTGACAGAATCGGTAATAGACATTACCTATTCTTTGAAGCGCCTCTTTGAGTCCTCCTCTTAGGGCACTAAAATTGGTCTTTGAAGAAGACCGGGACCTCTAGGATGTTTCTAGGGAAGTGGAGAAGATAATTTGGCAGTGGTTGGTCGAGCTTTAAAGCTCAAAGTGGTGTGAGGAAGAGAGGGAGGAGGTGCCCTTTTATAAGGGAGAAGAGGGGCACCTTTGGAATAACAAAAAATATTATTTTATTATAAAGCCAAATTCGGTTTTAAATAGCTCCAAATTGATTTATTTCGAAGATAAGGTTGGTATGGGTCGCAATCCTCTCATCCAATAGAATTTAGACAAGTTTAGGTTCCTATTTTAACCTTATCATTTAGATTTAACATTAAGTTAGATATTTTTACTTTTACCGTGTCTTTTTGTGTTCTTACACTATAAGGTTAATAAACTTACTATAACAAGACAAAAGATCCGCAAGTTGTTTATTAATAATATATATAACCATATATAAGTCATTTGGAAGAACCTTAGATTATTAGGAATAAAATAACAATTCATAATATAACATTTGTTTTAAAAAACTATTTTATGTCAATTTTGACACTATTTAGTAATTGATTTTTGTGAAAATCATTACAGAATGATTAATTGGAAAACAATTTAATTAAATCAATACTAACATGTAATATTAACCTATAAAATTATTGGAATTCATAAAAAGTCTCAAATTACATTTATTTTGTTATTTATAACATCAATTATGTCAATATTTCATTAATAAGATAATTACTGCATCATCTTTGTGTCATAAATAAATTAACTTATTTAAAGTATAAAAATTAAAAATAAAATATAATTATGTATAAAATCTCATTATCTTTCTAATGAAAATTTATAGTCGAATATATCTTATGTATAACCCTATATTAAAAATGCTATAGTTATTAAACATTGATTTTAACTATTTTAACCCTTCTTTAAATAAATTGATAATAAATGTCCTAATCTAATCCAAGTGGGCCTAAATGGTCATATTTTATTTCTAAGGTTGTTTTTTGTCGAATTACACTTATCTAATAGAATTAGGACATGTGTTAGGGTAATAATAATATCATTTTTACCCTTAACTACCCTATTTACTTTTAACCGTGGTAAAAAAAGTAAAAAGTTACTATTCACCAAAAATTATTTTCATCTCATTGAACCACATTTTAGTCCTTGATATTAACCATGTCTCTCGGATTTTTGGAATTCTACTCACATAAGCGGTAAAATTATGTTTTATGAAAAATTCAGTTTTTTTAACTACCACTTAGTGGTTTCACTATTTATCAAAAAAATGAATGTTTCCAGAAAAATACCAAAAATTAGGCCAAAGATATATTTGATATTATGAATTAAAAAATGGTTTTTATTTCAAGAAATTCAAAACATATCAGTTACATTAACTAATATAAAAATTAACTCTCGTCTTCAAAACAAATAGCGTGTTTTTAAAAGATAATAACTATCAAAAGATTGACACTGGTTTTTGTCTGTTTTAAATATGAAATTACATCTGATGACCAACATTGTATTAAATTGTAAAAATATATTATAAATATACTTTAAAACCACTAAAATTAATAATTTATCACTATTAATTATTTCGATTAAAAAAGTTGTTTTTAATTAAAATTTAGTAATTTTCACTATTCATCAGAATATGAAAGTTATCCGAAAAGTACCAAAATTTCTCCCTATGCTAATTTAGATATTCCGAATCCAAAAATGAAGTCCATTTTGAAAAATAAAATTTACAAAATTTCAAAAAGTGGTTATTACTGTTCATAACGGCTAGTTTTATTAATATTTTAATAGCATATCGTTGTTTAGAGAAACTCGGTATTGCATACTACAAACGCTATCGAGGAAGGTCGTGATTGTGTGTAATACAAGGAAATTAAAGGATACGTGTTGTGAAAGCACTTTTTGGTGTAGTATACAACACAAGACATTAATGAAATTAAAAAGAATATTTTTCATAAAATCTCAGGGTGTTACATTCTACCCCCCTTAAAATGAATTTTGCCCTCAAAATTCATCGGGGTTATAAATGGTTTACTACTAGACAGTTTCTTTAATAGAAACCCACATCGTAAAAAGGAATACCAAAACCAATATTTATAAACAAAAGTATGAAACATAACGGTTACCCAAATAAACTAATCACTGGGTTTCCACATAGGTGAAAATATAGATATGGAAGAGAAATATAATCATCATGTTCTGATGGAGAGTGGTAGAGAACATGGCTATGGAAAATACAGCAATCACAAAGCCATAAATTTGTGATGATCTAAGGTACCATCTGATTCATCAGATATAAGAGTACTAGGACAACATTTTTGGTTTTCATGATCATTTCCCTAAAGTTGATGAAATTTGAATTAGAAGAAATACTTTCGTGATTTTGGTATAGTCTCACCATTGGTCATTTTTTGGACAATTTCCACTTCATCTCTTAAATAAATGATATTGAATTTGTCATTTGTGATGTGTTAGCAGATCATGTGATAGAATGATGGGTCATTCCATCTGTCTCAAACAAAAGGTTAGAAAAGTTATCAAAAAATACATTAGTCCTTCTATAGTGAGATTAATCATATGTGGTTCCTAAAATGGACTTAAACATCATATATCATACTGATTAATATAATAAAACTAGTTTCTACTAAACAGGGACTTCCTGTAAGCTAGTGGTAGGTGATAAAGGCCAATCACACTTCCTTTGTGGGTTCGATTCCCACAGCCTTGTCCAACGCGATGGGTTTCGCCCGTCCTGCATGTTGTCATTTTTCTAAAACTACATTACTATAACATCCCATAAATAATATCGAAAAAAGTTCTATCCTTAAACAATAATAACTTATATCCAACATAATCCTTTCCAATATTTAGGCTTATCCATAATATTGTAGTCCATTGTCATATTATAGTGAAAACAATTACCAGAGATTTCATATAACAAACAGGTTAATACTATCGTTGATCCCCATATATCATAAGATATTTCTTGTTGGTCACATTCCAAACGTTCGAAGGCCTTAATAATGTATTCTTTTGAAAAAATGAATACCCATTAAACCTTAGTGAAAACATGAATGATGTCAAAAGTTAACTCTTTCAAAAATCCAAAAATTCTATATACTCAGACCATGATATAAACTTCTCCTTATATAAACCATGAGCTCATGAATACTATCAAACATTTAATTTTCTCCTTATCCATTCATTATGAGCATATCATATACATTCCAAAAATATCTGAATAAACTTTCATTGTTACTGGTACCATTGATCATACACTTTCAAAAATCAAGCAAAGACAACAGTGTAACAATCCTTAGATGTCTCTTTATTCCATAGTACCATGAGATTACTTATACAACATTACACTTGATAAACATGTAATCATTACACTACCTTCTTAAACCATTGACCAATATTCAACAATTATTTCAACTCACATATCATTTGTAGTCTCTTCATCATCATCAATATAAATACAACCCATACGACCATACTGATTTTCTTCATGAGACTTTCCCTTAGGGAATTGGTTTGCATAATGCCTGTACATTCCACATTTAAAACATTTAACCATTGTTGATGTCGTAGCAATACCATTATCCTCATCCCTGGTGTTAACTGAACCTTTTCTTTTGCACTTACTGGCTTTGTGTCCTTCTTTTCCACACCCAAAGCATCTTGTAGTTCCTTTGAAACATTCTCATTGATTCCTCTTCACACATGATTTACATAGGGGAAATTGAATTTTCATTCCTCTATGATCCTCATGAAACCCCATCATTCTCTTATTAGTTGAGTCAGGAAACATACCAAATTTTAGTTTATTGATCATATTATGAGATTGGTGATTCAGCATAATATTGATGTTTGGACATCCAAATCCCATTTCATTTGGTTTCTCATGAAGAATATCATTCCATTGTCCATCATATCCTCCATTATCGTGAATCATCTTGTTTCCAGCCATTTTCTAAAACCCAAAAAGAATATTGTGACAGGAAAAAATCACGATAGGGAAAAAATATAACAAAGGGGGAGTACCTTCAATATCTAACATCTTGGGTTCCCGTAATTCTAGTATTATAAACTATACTTATACTTAACCTTTGGTACATCCCTAGACATACCTTAGAAATATCTCTATGGATCTCACTAAAGATGTCGCATCCTAGTTTACAAAGGTTGACCAAACCTTTCCTCTGATACCAACTATAGAGACCTGAAGCTTAATGTACATGGACATTACATTACTTTTTTGGAATACTTAGTACATAAAAAAACACACACACAAGGACCGTAATAGTTTAGTGTCTTTGGAAACTCGGAATATAATCTTCTAATCATGGAGAAAGATCTTCAACATCTCCCATAATGATCTTCCTTTTTTGCCTAAAACATTTCTTTATATCCTGGGGAAAAGAAAAAATAAAAGGGTGAGCTCAAATTCTCAGTAAGGGTAAACATAAGAAATATCAATTACATCATATTCATAAGAACCTAACATTTTGGAAATCTTAACCTGCAAAAGAGATCATAATATCATAACATGGGATAAATCATAGTAGTGAAATGTAATCCCAATAACCATAACATAAAACATGAAACTTTTTGTTATACACACATAATCATAAAGAATCATTTCTTATTAGTCAAGACTCATTTCCATAACTATCTTAGTGGACAAAGTCCATTTCTGAACCGAGTTCATTTCTCGTTTCAGTCCTATTTCACTGAACTGGTTTTACCTACCGTTCCAACCATGTCTATCTCATGAGATATAAAATCTTTACCCAATGAATTGTAGGGATATATAGGTCCCACCCATCTCATAATGATACCATTTATATGTGTTCCACAAAATCATAAATCATACATCATTGCATAACCCATGTAATAAAAATGGGATTCTTAAAAAACATGACATCATAAAACAATTCATATAAGATAAGGAATTCATAAAAAGAATTCCATCACAACATAATCAAATCAATGTAATAATAGGGATAGAAATAGAACCCTATATTATTTTAGATGGAAAATAATTTTGATAAAACACTTGTACTCCATTCTTGAGGAAAATATCCTTTCTACTTCAAAAACAATTTCCTTTCTTAACATGTCATATAATTTTAAACTAAAAGATGTTGATTAAAAATAAACTTGAAAACCTGTAAATGAAGATTCTTGGAAATAATTTTTGAAAAATCCATTCATGCCGTATAAGTTAAAAAAAACATTCTTCTCATACTTTTGTCGGAAAAGTCAAAATGTACCTCGTACGAAAAACGACAAAAGATTCCTTTCATATCTTTTACTATAAAATCACCAAAGGGTAAAAATGGATTTAAACAATTGGAGGTGGATGGAAATAAAATTACATATTGAGGAAACATGGATGTTGATGATAAAATACACCCCAGTAAATACCAAATTATAAACAATCTCGGATAAAAATGAGATTGTGATATTTCCCTTACCTTAGGTCCGATTTGCTTCGTAATTGTCCGAACCTCCCGTATAATGATTTAAATAACGTAATTGGCTTATTCCATAATCATTATCATTGTTATGATAACATATATGGTTCACTTATGACTTTATATTACCCGTTCTTTTGTAAATTCCATGTTAAAGAGCATTTTGGGTAAAATCGTTTCAGTTGTCGTCCGTGTTTTGACTTGTAATTATTCATATGATTACTTAGATAATGATTACTTAATAACAGAATATAAAACATGATTTATATATAATATATATTCAGAATATAAGTATATATAATAAATTTGTAAATGGAAAGAAATACACCGTTCATGGAAACGGTAGACCGTACGTACGCATGAACGCTGTTTTCGTTTACTTATTGAGTTGAATTGAATTAAGAAGATGACATACATATATTTACACATAAATCCAGTATCCTTAATATGTCATATATTTCATGATTACTTATTATATATTATTTATAATCATTCATAAATGGTTAACGTCGAGAATGAATCTCATCGCGTCATGGACACGGTAGTCCGTACGTACGCACGAGCAATGATATCATTCTCATGATCGTGGAATTGTATTGGAGTGTATGTATACTATTTAATAATAAATATCACTTTACAATAATCATATATAGTTATTATGTACACCATTATACCCATCCAAGTAAGGTGGTGGTGGAAAATAAATTACACCACGGCGTGGAGACGGTATTCTGTACGTACGCACGCGCGGTGATTTCATTTTCTGTAGGATGGATAGATAGTGAAATAGGGTTGTTTCATACTTATAATAACATATCAGTATATGAGTGATACTGATGTTATTACTTAATAATGAAACAACCTAAGAAGAAGAAGTGGAAGAAGAAATAAAGTTGAGAGAATCGGTAACAGACATTACCTATTCTTTGAAGCTCCTCTTTGAGTCCTCCTCTTAGGGCACTAAAATTGGTCTTTGAAGAATACCGGGACCTCTAGGATGTTTCTAGGGAAGTGTAGAAAAGCATTTGGCAGTTTTTGGTCGAGCTTGAAGGCTCAAAGTGGTGTGAGGAAGAGAAGGATGAGGTGCCCTTTTATAAGGGAGAAGAGGGGCACCTTTGGAATAACAAAAAATATTATTTTATTATAAAGCCAAATTCGGTTTTAAATAGCTCCAAATTGATTTATTTCGAAGATAAGGTTGGTATGGGTCTAATCCTCTCATCCAAAAGAATTTAGACAAGTTTAGGTTCCTATTTTGACCTTATCATTTAGATTTAACATTAAGTTAGATATTTTTACTTTTACCGTGTCTTTTTGTGTTCTTACACTATAAGGTTAATAAACTTACTATAACAAGACAAACGGACCCCAAGTTTTTTATTATTAATATATATAACCTTATCTAAGTCATTTGGCCGGACCTTAGATTTTTAGGAATAAAATAACAATTAATAATATAATATTTGTTTTAAAAACTATTTTATGTCAATTTTGAAACTATTTAGTAATTAATTTTTGTGAAAATCATAACAGAATGAATAATTAGAAAAAAGTTTATTAAATAAATTCTAACATGTAATATTAACCAATAAAATTAGTGTAATTCATAAAAAGTC
Organism: Viscum album; assembly: GCA_963277665.1. Lineage (NCBI taxonomy): Eukaryota > Viridiplantae > Streptophyta > Magnoliopsida > Santalales > Viscaceae > Viscum > Viscum album. Next base: position 1,134,162,402 of record OY728156.1, read on the forward strand.
TCAAATTACATTTATTTGGGTATTTATAACATCAATTATGTCAATATTTCATAAATAAGATAATTACTGCATCATCTTTGTGTCATAAATAAATTAATTTATTTAAAGTCTAAAAATTAAAAATAAAATATAATTATGTAGGAAATATTTTTATCTTTCTAATTAATATTTATAGTTGAATATATCTTATGTATAACCCTATATTAAAAATGCTTTAGTTATTAAACTTTGATTTTAACTATTTTAACCCTTCTTTAAATAAAATGATAATAAATGTCCTAATCTAATCCATGTGGGCCTAAAAGGTCATATTTTACTCCTATGGTTGTTTATGGTCGAATTACATTTATCCAATAGAATTCGGACACGTTTTAGGGTAATAATAATATCATTTTACCCTTAACAACCCTATTTTCTTTTAACCGTGGTAAAAAAGTAAAAAGTTACTATTCACCAAAAATTATTTTCATCTCATTGAACCACATTTTAGTCCTTGATATTAACCGTGTCTCTCGTATTTTTGAAATTCTACTCACAGAAGCGGTAAAATTAAGTTTTATGAAAAATTCAGTTTTTTTAACTACCACTTAGTGGTTTCACTATTCATCAAAAAAATGAAAGTTTTCAGAAAAATACTAAAAATTAGGCCTAATATATATTTGATATTATGAATTAAAAAATTATTTTTATTTCACCAAATTAAAAACATATCAGTTACATTAACTAATTTAAAAAGTAATTTCCATCGTTAGAACAAATAGCATGTTTTTAAAAGATAATAACTATCAAAAGATTAACACTTGTTTATGTCTGTTTTAAATGTGAAATTACATCCAATGAACAAAATTGTATTAAATTATAAAAATATATTATAAATATATTTTAAAACCACTCAAATTAATAATTTATCACTATTTATTATTTCGATTAAAAAGTTGTTTTTAATTAAAATTTAGTAATTTTCACTATTCATCAGAATATGAAAGTTATCCGAAAAGTACCAAAATTTCTCCCTAAGATAATTTCCATATTACGAATCCAAAAATGAATTCCATTTTGAAAAATGAAATTTAAAAAATTTCAAAAAGTGGTTAATACTATTCATAACGGCTAGTTTTAATAATATTTTAATAGAATATCGTTGTTTAGTGAATCTCGGTATTGCATACTACATATGCTATCGAGGAAGGTCGTGATTGCGTGTAATGCAAGGCAATTAAAGGATTCATGTTGTGCAAGATCTTTTTGGTGTAGCGTACAACACAAGACATTAATGAAATTAAAAAGAATATTTTTTATAAAATTTCGGGGTGTTACATTCTACCCCCCTTAAAATGAATTTCTCCCTCGAAATTCGTCGGGGTTATAAATGGTTTACTACTCGAAAGTTTCCTTAATAGAAACCCACATCGTAAAAAGGAATACCAAAACTCATATTAAAAAAAAGTATGAAACGTAACTGTTACCCAAATAAACTAATCACTGGGTTTCCACATAGGTGAAAATATGGATATAGAAGAGAAATCAAACCATCATGTTCTAATGGAGAGTGGTAGAGAACATGGCTATGGAAAATCCAGAAATCACAAAGCCATAAATTTCTGATGATCTAAGGTACCATCTGATTCATCAGATATAAGAGTACTAGGACACCATTTTTGGTTTTCAAGATCATTTCCCTAAAGTTGATAAAATTGGAATTAAAAGAAATACTTTCATGATTTTGGTATAGTCTCACCATTGGTCGTTATTTGGACAATTTCCACTTCATCTCTTAAAGAAATGAAGTTGAATTTGTCATTCGTGATGTGTTAGAAGATCATGTGATAGAATGATGGGTCATTCCATCTGTCTCAAACAAAAGGTTAGAAAAGTTATCAAAAAACACATTAGTCCATCTATAGTGAGATTAATCACATATGGTTCCTAAAATGGACTTAAACCTCATATATCATACTACATAATATAATAAAACTTGTTTCTACTAAACAGGGACTTCCTATAGGCTAGTGGTAGGCGATAAAGGCCAGTCGCACTTCGGTTGTGGGTTTGATTCCCACAGCCTTGTCCGACACGATGGGTTGTCGCTCATCCTGAAGGTTTTCCTTTTTCTAAAACTACATTACTATAACATCCCATAAATAATATCGAAAAAAGTTCTATCCTTAAACAATAATAACTTATGTCCAACATAATCCATTCTAATCATTAGTCTTATCTATAATATTGCAGTCCATTGTCATATTATAGTGAAAACAATTACCAGATAATTCATATAACAAGCATGTTAATACCATCGTTGATCCCCATATATCATAATATATTTCTTGTTGGTCACATTCCAAACATTCGAAGGCCTTAATCATGTATTCTCTTGAAGAAATGAATACCCATTAAACCTTAGGGAAAACATGAATGCTGTCAGAAGTTAACTCTTTCCAAAATCCAAAAATTCTATATACTCGAACCATGATATAACCTTCTCCTTATATCAGTCATGAGCTCATGAATACTATCAAACATTTAATTTTCTCCATATCCCTTCATTATCCGCATATCATATACATTCCAAAAATATCTGAATAACCTTTCATAGTTACTGGTACCATTCATCATACACTTTCAATACTCAAGGAAATACAACAGTGTAACAATCCTTGGATGTCTCTTTATTCCATAGTACCATGAGTTTACTTATACAACACTACACTTGATAAACATGTAATCATTCCACTACCTTCTTAAACCATTGACCGAGCTTCAACAATTATTTCAACTCACATATCATTTGTAGTCTCTTCATCATCATCAACATAAATACTACACATACGACCATACTGATTCTCTTCATGAGACTTTCCCTTAGGGCATTGGTTTTCATAATGCCCATTCATTCTACATTTAAAAAATTTAACCATTGTTGATGTCGTAGCAATACCATTATCCTCATCCCTGGTGTTAAGTGAAACTTTTCCTTTGCGCTTACTGGCTTTGTGTCCTTTTCCACACCGAAAGCATCTTCCAGTTCCTTTGAAACATTTTCCTTGATGCCTCTTCCCACATAATTTACATAGGGGAAATTGAAATTTCTCTCCTCTATGATCATCATGAAACTCCATCTTTATCTTATTAGCTGAGTCAGGAAACTTACCAAATTTGAGTTTATTGATCATATTATGAGATTGCTGATTCGGCATAATAATGATGTTTGGAATTCCAAATCCCATTTCAATTGGTTGCGCATGAAGAATATCATTCCATTGTCCATCATATCCTCCATTATCGTGAATCATCTTGTTTCCAGCCATTTTCTAAAACACAAAAAGAATAGTGTGAGAGGCAAAAATCACGCTAGTGAAAATAATATAATAAAGGGGGAGTACCCTCAATATGTAACATCATGGGTTTCCGTAATTATAGTACTATAACCTATACTTATACTTATCCTTAGGGACATCCCTAGACATACCTTAGAAATATATCTAGGGATCTCACTAAAGTTCTCACATCCTAGTTTCCAAAGATTGACTAATCCTTTCCTCTGATACCAACTGTAGAGACCCGAAGCTTAACGTACATGGACATTACATTACGTTTTCGGAATACTTAGTACATAACAAAAACAAACACACAAGGACCGTAATCGTTTAGTGTCTCTGGAAACTCGGAATATAATCCTCTAATCGTGGAGAAAGATCTTCAACATCTCCCATAAAGGTCTTCCTTTTTTTACCTAAAACCTTTCTTTATATCTTGGGGAAAATAAAACATAAAAGGGTTAGCTCAAATGCTCAGTATGGGTAAACAAAAGAAAAATCAATCACATCATATTTATAAGAATATAACTTTTTGGAAATCATAACCTGCAAAAGAGATCATAATATCATAACATGGGATAAATCATAGTAGTGAAATGTAATCTCAATAATAATAACCTAAAACATGAAACTTTTTTGCATACACACATAATCATAAAGAATCATTTCTTATTAGTCAAGACTCATTTCCAAGACTATCTTAGTGGACAAAGTCCATTTCTGAACCGAGTTCATTCCTCATTTCAGTCTTGTTTCACTGAACCTGTTTAACCTACCGTTCCAACCATGTCTATATCATGAGATATAAAATATTTACCCAATGTATTGGAGGGATATATAGGTCCCACCTATATCATAATGATACCATTCATATGTGTTCCACAAAATCATAAGTCATACATCATTGCATAACCCATGTAATAAAAATGGGATTCTTAAACAACATGACATCATAAAACAATTCATATAAGATAAAGAATTCATAAATATAATTACATCACAACATAATCAAATCAATTTAATAATAGGGATAGAAACAGAACCCTATATTATCTTAGATAGAAAATAATTTTGATAAAACACTTGAACTCCATTCATGAGAAAAATATCCTTCCTACTTCAAAAACATTTTCCTTTCTTAACATGTCATATAATTTTAAACTAAAAGAAGTTGATTAAAAATAAACTTGAAAACTTTTAAAGGAATCTTCTTGGAAATAATTTTTTAAAAATCCATTCATGTCGTATAAGTTAAAAAAACATTCTTCTCGTACTTTTTTCGGAAAAGTCAAAAAGTGCCTCGTACGAAAAACGACAAAAGATTCCTTTCATATCTTTTACTACAAAATCACTAAAGGGTAAAAATGGATTTAAAAAATTGTAGTTGTATGGAAATAATATTAAATATTGATGAAACATGGATGTGGATGATAAAATACACCCCAGTAAATACCAAAGTATAAACAATCTCGGATAAAAAATGAGATTATGATATTTCCCTTACCTTAGGTCCGATTTTCTTCGTAAGTGTCCGAACCTCCTGTATAATGATTTAAATAATGTCATTGACTTATTCCACAATCATGTTCATTGTTGTGATATCATATATGGTTCACTTATGACTTTATATTACCCGTTCTTTTATAAATTCCATGTTAAAGAGCGTTTTGGGTAATATATTTTCATTTGTCTTCCGTGTTTTGACTTATAATTATTCATATGATTACTTAGATCACGATTAATTAATTCCAGAATTTAAAAAATGATTTATATTTAATATATATTCAGAATATACATATATATAATAAATTAGTAAATGGAAATAAATACACCGTTCATGGAGACGGTAGGCCGTACGTACGCATGAACGCTGTTTTCGTTTCCTTATTGAGTTGAATGGAATTAAGTAGATGACATACATATATATACACATAAATCCAGTATCATTATTATGTCATATATTTCATGATTAATTATTATATTTTCTTTATAATCATTCATAAATGGTTAACGTGGAGAATGAATCTCATCGCCTTGTGGAGACGGTAGTCATTACGTACGCACGAGTGATGATATCGTTCTCATGATCATGGAATTGTATTGGAGTGTATGTATACTATTTAAGAATCAATATCAATTTAAAATAATCATATATAGTTATTATGTACACCATTATACCCATCCAATTAAGGTGGTGGTATAAAATAGATTACACCACGGCGTGGAGACAGTATTACGTACGTACGCACGCGCGGTGATTTCGATTTCTGTAGGATGGATAGATGGTGAAATAGGGTTGTTTCATACTTATAATAACATATCAGTATATGATTGATACAGATGTTATTACTTCATAATGAAACAACCTAAGAAGAAGAAGTGGAAGGAGAAATAAAGTTGAAAGAATCGGTAACGGACATTATCTCTTCTTTGAAGCGACTCTTTGAGTCCTCCTCTTAGGGCACTAAAATAGGTCTTTTAAGAAGACCAGAACCTATAGGATGTTTCTAGTGAAGTGGATAAGATAATTTGGCAGGGTTTAGCCGAGATTGAAGGCTCAAAGTTGTGTGAGGAAGAGAGGGAAGAGATGCCCTTTTATAAGGGAGGAGAGGGGCACCTTTGGAATAACTACAAATATTATTTTATTATAATGCCAAATTCGGTATTAAATAGCTCCAAATTGATTTATTTATAAGATAAGGTGGGTATGGGTCGAAATACTCTCATCCAATATAATTTAGACATTTTTAGGTTCCTATTTTTACCTTATCATTTAGATTTAACATTAAGTTAGATATTTTTACTTTTACCGTGTCTTTTTGTGTTCTTACACTATCAGGTTAATAAACTTACTATAACAATCCGAACGAACCCCATGATGTTTATTATTAATATATATAACCATATCTAGTCATTTGGCCTAACCCTAGATTTTTAGGAATAAAATAACAATTAATAATATAATATTTGTTTTAAAAAACTATTTTTTGTCAATTTTGACACTATTTAGTAATTTATTTTTGTGAAAATGATAACATAATTACTAATTCTAAAAAAGTTAATTAAATCCATAATAACATGTCATATTAACCTATAAAATTAGTGTAATTCCTAAAAAGTCTCAAATTACATTTATTTGGGTATTAATAACATCAATTATGTCAATATTTCATTAATAAGATAATTACTACATCATCTTTGTGTCATAAATAAATTAACTTATTTAATGTCTAAAAATTAAAAATAAACAATAATTATGTAGGAAATTTCTTTATCTTTCTAATGAATATTTATAGTCTAATTTATCTTATGAATAACCCTATATTAAAAATACTTTTGTTATTGATCTTTGATTTTAACTATTTTAACCCTTCTTTAAATAAATTGATAATAAATGTCCTAATCTAATCCATGTGGTCCTAAATGGTCATATTTTATTCCTAAGGTTGTTTTTGGTCGAATTACACTTATCCAATAGAATTAGGACATGTTTTAGGGTAATAATAATATCATTTTTACCCTTAACTACCCTATTTACTTTTACCTGTGGTAAAAAAAGTAAAAAGTTACTATTCACCAAAAAAATTATTTTCATATCATTGAACTACATTTTAGACCATGATATTAACCGTGTCTCTCAGAGTTTTGAAATTTTACTCACTGAAGTGGTAAAATTATGTTTTATGAAAAATTCTGTTTTTTTAACTACCACTTAGTGGTTTCACTATTCATAAAAAAAAAGAAAGTTTCCAGAAAAATATCAAAAAATAGGCCTAAGATATATTTGATATTATGAATTCAAGAATGATGTTTATTTCACAAAATTCAAAACATATAATTTACATTAACTAATTTAAAAATTAATTCTTGTCGTCAAAACAAATAGCGTGTTTTTAAAAGATAATAACTATCAAAAGATTGACACTTGTTTATGTCTGTTTTAAATGTGAAATTATATCCAATGACCAACATTGTATTAAATTGTATAAATATATTCTAAATATACTTTAAAAAGACTAAAATTAATAATTTATCACTATTAGTTATTTCTATTAAAAAAGTTTTTTTAATTAAAATTTAGTAATTTTCACTATTCATCAGAATATGAAAGTTATCCAAAAAGTACCAAAATTCCTCCCTAAGCTAATTTTGATATTCCAAATCAAAAAATGAAGTCAATTTTGAAAAATAAAATTTACAAAATTTAAAAAAGTGGTTATTACTATTCATAAGGGCTAGTTTTAATAATATTTTAATAGCATATCGTTGTTTAGTGAAACTCGGTATTGCATACTACACACTCTACCGAGGAAGGACGCGATTGCGTGTAATGCAAGGCAATTCAAGGATGAGTGTTATGAAAGCTATTTTTGGTGTAGCGTACAGCAGAAGACATTAATGAAATTAAAAAGATTATTTTTCATAAAATCTCGGGGTGTTACATTCTACCCCCCTTAAAATGAATTTCGCCCTCAAAATTCGTCTGGGTTATAAATGGTTTACTACTAGAAAGTTTCTTTAATAGAAACCCACATCGTAAAAAGGAATACCAAAACCAATCTTTAAAAACAAAAGTATGAATCATAACTGTTACCCAAATAAACTAATCACTGGGTTTCCACATAAGTGAAAATATGGATATGGAAGAGAAATCTAACCATCATGTTCTAATAGAGAGTGGTAGAGAACATGGCTATGGAAAATCCAGTAATCATAAGGCCATAAATTTGTGATGATATAAGGTACCATCTGATTCATCAGATATAAGAGTACTAGGACACCATTTTTGGTTTTCAAGATCATTTCCCTAAAGTTGATGAAATTGGAATTAGAAGAAATTCTTTCGTGATTTTCGTATAGTCTCACCGTTGGTCGTTATTTTGAAAATTTCCACTTCATATCTTAAAGAAATGAAGTTGAATTTGTCATTTGTGATGTGTTAGCAGATCATGTGATAGAATGATGGGCCATTCCATTTGTCTCAAAAAATGGTTAGAAAAGTTATCAAAAAATACATTAGTCCATCTATAGTAAGATTTATCATATATGGTTCCTAAAATGGACTTAAACATCATATATCGTACTTCTTAATATAATAAAACTAGTTTCTACTAAATAGTGACTTCCTGTAGGCTAGTGGTAGGCGATAAAGGCTAGTCACACTTCGGTTGTGGGTTCGATTCCCACATCCTTGTCCGGCGCGATGGGCTGTCGCCCGTCCTGTAGGTTGTCCTTTTTTCTAAAACTACATTACTATAACATCTCATAAATAATATCGAAAAAATTTCTATCCTTAAACAATACTAACGTATGTCCAACATAATCCTTTCAATTCTTTAGGCTTATACATAATATTTCAGTCCATTGTCATATTATAGTGAAAACAATTACCAGAGATTTCATATAACAAGCATGTTAATACCATTGTTGATCCCCATATATCATAAAATATTTCTTGTTGGTCACATTCCAAATGTTAGAAGTCCTTAATCATGTATTCTCTTGACAAAATGAATACCCATTAAACCTTAGTGAAAACATGGATACTGTCAAAAGTTAAATCTTTCCAAAATTTAAAAATTCTATATACTCAAACCATGATATAACCTTCTCCTTATATCAGTCATGAGCTCATGAATACTATCAAACAATTAATTTTCTCCTTATCCCTTCATTATGCGCATATCATATACATTCCAAAAATATTTGAATAACCTTTCATGGTTACTGGTACCATTCATCATAAACTTTCAAAACTCAAGGAAAGACAACAGTGTAACAATCCTTAGATGTCTCTTTATTCCATAGTACCATGAGATTACTTATACAACATTACACTTGATAAACATGTAATCACTCCACTACCTTCTTAAACCATTGACCGAGCTTCAACAATTATTTCAACTCACATATCATTTGTAGTCTCTTCATCATCATAAACATAAATACTACCCATACGACCATACTGATTCTCTTCATGAGACTTTCCCTTAGGGAATTGGTTTGCATAATGCCCGTAAATTCCACATTTAAAACATTTAACCATTTTTGATGTCGTAGCAATACCATTATCCTTATCCCTGGTGTTAACTGAACCTTTTCCTTTTCACTTACTCGCTTTGTTTCCTTCTTTTCCACACCCAAAGAATCTTCCAGTTCCTTTGAAACATTCTCCTTGATGCCTCTTCCCACATGATTTACATTGGGGAAATTGAACTTTCTTTCCTCTATGATCATCATGAAGCTCCATTTTCTCTTATTATCCGAGTCAGGAAACTTACCAAATTTGAGTTTATTGATCATATTAAGAGATTGCTGATTCGGCATAATAATGATGTTTGGACTTCCAAATCCCATTTCATTTGGTTGATCATAAATAATATTATTCCATTGTTCATCATATCCTCCATTATCGTGAATCATCTTGTTTCCAGCCATTTTCTAATACCCAAAAAGAATAGTGTGAGAGGAAAAAATCACGCTATGGAAAACAATATAATAAAGGGGGAGTACCTTCAGTATATAACATATTGGGTTTCCATAATTCTAGTACTATAACCTATACTTATACTTAACCTTAGGGATATCCCTAGACATACCTTAGAAATATCTCTAGGGATCTCACTAAAGTTCACGCATCCTAGTTTCCAAAGGTTGACTAAACCATTCCTCTGATACCAACTGTAGAGACCCGAAGCTTAACATACATGGAAAATACATTACTTTTTCAGAATACTTAGTACATAACAAAAACACATACACAAGGACCGTAATAGTTTAGTGTCTTTGGAAACTCAGAATATAATCTTCTAATCGTGGCGAAAGATCTTTAACATCTCCCATAAAGATTTTCCTTTTTTTACCTAAAACCTTTCTTTATATCCTGGGGAAAAGACATCAAAAAGGGTGAGCTCAAATGCTCAGTAAGGGTAAACAAAAGAAATATCAATCACATCATATTCATAAGAACATAACATTTTGTAAATCTTAACCTGCAAAAGAGATCATAATATCATATCATGGGACAAATCATAGTAGTGAAATGTAATCCCAATAATAATAACTTAAAACATGAAACTTTGTGGCATACACACATAATCATAAAGAATCATTTCTTATTAGTCAAGACTCATTTCCAAGACTATCTTAGTGGACAAAGTCTATTTCTGAACCGAGTTCATTCCTCATTTCAGTCCTATTTCACTGAACCGGTTTAACCTGCCATTCTAACCATGTCTATCTCATGAGATATAAAATCTTTACCCAATGCATTGGAGGGAGATATATGACCCACCCATGTCATAATGATACCATTCATATGTGTACCACAAATTCATAAATCATACATCATTTCATAACCCATGTAATAAAAATGGGATTCTTAAACAACATGACATCATAAAACAATTCATATAAGATAAGGAATTCATAAAAATAATTCCATCACAACATAATAAAATCAATTTAATAATAGTGATAGAAATAGAACCCTATATTATCATAGATGGAAAATAATTTTGATAAACCACTTGAACTCCATTCTTGAGGAAAATATCCCTTCTACTTCAAATTTTTTTCCCTTTCATAACATGTTGTATAATTTTAAACTAAAAGAAGATGATTAAAAATAAACATGAGAACTTGTAAAGAAATCTTCTTGGAAATAATTTTTTAAAAATCCATTCATGCCGAATAAGTGAAAAAAACATTCTTCTCGTACTTTTTTCGGAAAAGTCAAAAAGTACCTCGTACGAAAAACAACAAAAGATTCCTTTCATATCTTTTACTATAAACTCACCAAAGGGTAAAAATGGATTTAAACAATTTTAGGTTGATTGGAATAATTTAAATATTTAGTAAACATGGATTTGGATGATAAAATACACCCTAGTAAATACAAAATTATAAACAATCTCGGATAAAAATGAGATTGTGATATTTCTATTACCTTAGGTCCGATTTGCTTCATAAGTGTCCGAAACTCCTATATAATGATTTAAATAATGTCATTGACTTATTACAGAATAATTATAATTGTTATGATATCATATATGGTTCACTTATGACTTTAGATTACCCGTTCTTTTGTAAATTCCATGTTAAAGAGCATTTTGGGTAAAATCGTTTCATTTGTCGTCCGTCTTTTCACTTGTAATTATTCATATGATTACTTAGATCTTGATTACTTAATTACAGAATATAAGACATGATTTATTTATAATATATATTTATAATATACATATATATAATAAATTAGTAAATGGAAAGAAATACACCATTCATGGAGACGGTAGGTCGTACGTACGCATGAACGCTGTTTTAATTTACTTATTGAGTTGAATGGAATTAAGTAGATGACATAAATATATATACACATAAATACAATATCATTATTATGTCATATATTTCATGATTACTTATTATATATTCTTTATAATCATTCATAAATGGTTAGCATGGAGAATAAATCTCATCGCGTCGTGGAGATGGTAGTCCATACGTACGCACGAGCGATGATATCGTTCTCATGATCGTGGAATTGTATTGCAGTGTATGTATACTATTTTAGAATCAATATCAATTTACAATAATCATATATAGGTATTATGTACACCATTATACCCATCCATGTAAGGTGGTGGTGGAAAATAGATTACACCACGGCGTGGAGACGGTATTCCGTAAGTACGCACGCACGGTGATTTCGTTTTCCGTAGGAGGGATAGATGGGGAAATAGGGTTGTTTCATACATATAATAACATATCATTATATGAGTGATACTGATGTTATTACTTCAAAATGAAACAACCTAAGAAGAAGAAGTGTAAGAAGAAATAAAGTTGAAATAATCGGTAACAGACATTATATCTTCTTTGAAGTGCCTCTTTGAGTCCTCCTCTTAGGGTAGTAAAATTGGTCTTTGAAGAATACCAGGACCTCTAGGATGTTTCTAGGTAAGTGGAGAAGAGAATTTGGCAGGGGTTGTCTGAGCTTGAAGGCTCAAAGTGGTGTGAGGACGTGAGTGAGGAGGTGCCTTTTTATAAGGGAGGAGAGGGGCACCTTTGGAATAACAAAAAATATTAATTTATTATAAAGCCAAATTCGGTTTTAAATAGATCCAAATTTCATTGTTTAAAAGCTAAGGTGGGGATGGGTCGAAATCCTCCCATAAAATATAATTTAGACAAGTTTGGGTTGCTATTTTAACCTTATCATTTAGATTTAATATTAAGTTAGATATTTTTACTTTTACCGTGTCTTTTTGTGTTCATACAGTTTAAGGTTAATAAACTTACAATAACAAGCCAAAAGAACCCCAAGTTGTTTACTATTAATATATATAACCTTATCTATGTCATTTGGCCGAACCTTAGATTTTTATAAATAAAATAACAATTAATAATATAATATTTGTTTTAAAAAACTATTTTATGTCAATTTTGACACTATTTAGTAATTAATTTTTGTGAAAATCATAAAAGAATGATTAATTAGAAAAAAGTTAATTAAATCAATACTAACATGTCATATTAACCTAGAAAATTAGTGGAATTCATTCGAAGTCTCAAATTACATTTATTTGGGTATTTATAACATCAATTATGTTAATATTTCATTAATAAGATAATTACTGTATCATTTTTGTGTCATAAATAAATTCACATATTTAAAGTATAAAAATTAAAAATAAAATATAATTATGTAGGAAATCTTTTTATATTTCTAATTAATATTTATAGTAGAATTTAACTTACGTATTACCCTATATTAAAAATGCTTTAGTTATTAAACATTGATTTTTACTATTTTAACCCTTCTTTAAATAAATTGATAATAAATGTCCTAATCTAATCCAAGTGGGCCTAAATGGTCATATTTTATTTCTAAGGTTTTATTTGGTCGAATTACAATTATCTAATAGAATTAAGACATGTGTTAGGGTAATAATAATATCATTTTTACCCTTAACTACCCTATTTACTTTTAACAGGGATAAAAAAAGTAAAAAGTTAATATTCACCAAAAAATTATTTTCATCTCATTGAACCACATTTTAGTCCTTAATATTAACTGTGTCTCTCGGATTTTCGAAATTCTACTCACAGAATGGTAAAATTAAGTTTTATAAAAAATTCAGTTTTTTTAACTACCACTTAGTGGTTTCATTATTCATCAAAAAAAAGAAATTTTCAAGAAAAGTACCAAAAATTAGGCCTAAGCTATATTTGATATTATGAATTAAAAAATGAGGTTTATTTCACAAAATTTAAAACATATCAGTTACATTAACTAATTTAAAAATTAATTCCCATTATCAAAACAATAACATGTTTTTTAAAAGATAATAACTATCAAAAGATTGACACTTGTTTATATCTGTTTTAAATGTGAAATTACATCCAATGACAAACATTGTATTAAATTGTAAAAATATATTCTAAATATACTTTAATAATACTCAAATTAATAATTTATCACTATTAATTATTTCGATTAAAAAAGTTGTTTTTAATTAAAATTTAGTAATTTTCACTATTTATCAGAATATGAAAGTTATCCGAAAAGTACCAAAATTTCACCCTAAGATAATTTCGATATTCCGAATCCAAAAATGAAGTCCATTTTGAAAAAATAAATTTTCAAAATTTCAAAAAGTGGTTATTACTATTCATAACTGCTAGTTTTAATAATATTTTAATAGCATATCGTTGTTTAGTGAAACTCGATATTACATACTACACACGCAATTGAGGAAGGTCACGATTGCGTGTAATGAAATGAAATTCAAGGATGCGTGTTGTGCAAGCTCTTTTTGGTGTAGCGTACAACAAAAGACATTAATGAAATTAAAAAGAATATTTTTCATAAAATCTCGGGGTGTTACATTAATAGTAAAACTATTATTTACAAACAATTAATTTATTAAATTTTTTTAATTTTTATTTAAATAAATTTATTGATATATATTAAAAATTAAATTAATATAATTTTAGACATATATTTAATTATATTATCTCCCTTTGAATTGGTAATCAATAATAAATATCATTAATATAACTTAATGGTGAAAACAACATTTCTCTTTAGAAAATATTTTTTATATATTAAATATTTTAACATAAAATATAATTTATATTTTTTTTAAATTTCATAAAAATATGTTATCTATTGTTTCTTATAAAAATATAAATCACATAGTTAAAATCTTTTTACCAAGGTGAAAACCAAAATGGTGAAATTTAAAAAAATCAAGAGTCAAAAGGCCTGAAAAATGTTTAAATTTTTTCTAAAAATGAGTGGAAGATGATTTCATGACCTTATCTCACCCTAAAATCCATAATTTCTCCCTTTTGGATCTATTTAACCATTAATAGTTTCATTCAATTATCGAAACGTAATCGGTGTTCCCAAAAGTTTCACTTTCTTCACTTATAAAAGGGGTCACTTCTACCCTATCAAAGTTTAATATCGCCATAAAAACTTCCATGAACCAATAGCACATTTTCTTCTACTCTAATTCAATTTCTTGTCCTAATCCACCTAGTTATAAAAAAAATTATCCTAATTCATTCATTTATAAGGATACTTTCATGGGGAAGTTCAAGTTCCCAAAGTGAGTATTTCTTAATCCAAATGATATTCTTCATAGTATTTATATTACAATATTATCATAAATTAGTAATATAATGATTCCATTATCATTAGTATTCTTATTTTTCATTCTATTATTGTAACAATCATTATTTATTTATTTATTTCCACTGAGAAAAATTAAATAATGCTGATCATAAATTTGTGCGGAGTACCTCCTCCATAAAGTGACGTCTTTCATTTCCATCCATCATCACTTTTATATAGTTATAAGGTTTTAATTTAATAATAAACATGAAATATATAATATAATTATGATTATGAATATATAAATTAAAATCCACCTTCATTCCCTCTCATTTATTGGAAAATTAAAACATTAACCTTGTGTTGTGCGGACTACTATCTCCATAAAGTAACATATCTAATTATTCTTGTAGTTTATTTCAAATTTATTAATATATTCTAAAAGAATATAAAAATATAAAAATATTCCTATAATATAATTTATATTATATAATAATTATATTATGCCTTGATAAACATATTTCATAACCATAATCACCCACAAATTGTGCTAAACTAATGCATCAGTTTATCTTACCATGTACACGAATGTTGAAATAAAACTATATCATGGATGAATATGAGAACATAAATAATAATAATAATATTATTTTATAATAAAATTAATCTTTTTTATATTTCTAGAATGTATATATTTTCTATTTCACATATTATTAAAATATCATATTTGTTTGCTAAAATTGCCAAAATAAGCTCACATTGATTCCATTTTCATGAATAATAACTAAAAAATTATGGAATGGGATAAGATATTTATAAATAAATATATGTTTTATTTACTCCATCACCTAAAATAATATATTATTTATTAAAATTATATCAAATAATGGGTGTCAAAATTGACATCGTAAATCAGGCATGAAACAATTAAAGATACTAACACCCATTGTTAAAAAGTAAGGTATAACAAACTAATATATTATTAATAAATGATTATAAATGAAGCATATATAAGTTAATATATATTATTATGATTATAAAATATAATATTTAGATAGGTATCTTTTTTTAATGGCGTTTAGATAACATTTTACTAAGCGTGGAAACAAAGAAAATTAATTATTTATATCTAATTTAATTTCAACTGAAATATATATTGTTGTGTATAATGATATATATAATATTATGTGATTACTGACCGAAGAATTTATTTTATAATATTTATTTAATTCATTGTGTTTGAATACCCATATCATTTTCTTCCTTATATATATTTTGATTCAATATATATCACGGTTACAAGGGTTTATTTTTCTATATTTTCAATTCCATGAGACATGTTAGAAATTGAACAAAATAATTTATTTTTTTATGGTATATTAAATAAAATACTTCCTTAAAGTGTAATTAAAATTTTCCATTTCTTGTTATTTTAATTCTAATATCATTGCATCCCACTTATGTTCTTTTTATTCTGGAATCACCATTACTGTAAGGGTTTCTTTTACAATCTAAGATTCTTATTGTGACTTTTTGAGCTATAATCCATATTGGGTGTTTTTATTGATTTTGTTTCTAAAAAACATTTATTTAGTCATCATATAATTATTTTATTTGTTTTATATGAATTTTAAACTTTTTCTTTTCCCTCTAGGTCAGTATATATCAATTTTAAGAAAAATAACCCTTCCACTTATTTTCTATTTGGAAACTCCCTTTTTCAAATCCATATTTATTATGTGATTTTAAAATTTCCATATATAGTCTAATTTTTTTTATTTATGTCATTTTATAAAACTTATAATTTCATTAAAATGTTTTGGGGAAATTTTTAAAATTTTATGGATGGTTTTTTTCATCCATGCTTTAAAATAATATATTTTTAATTTTTTCTATGATAACATCTCTTTATATGACCTTGAATTTTTATATGAATATTCCTCTATAAATATTCATTGTTTCTAAAATAAATCATTTTTTCCTATATTTATATAATATTTATTTATTTTTAAAATTATTTACAAATATCAAGGATATTTAATAATTCCAAAGTTAATTTTCTAAACTCCAAAAAGTGTTTTTCATCTAAGTCATAATCATTTGAAATATATTTCCACGATCAATGAAATTATTTAAATGACACCATCCACCTCCTTTACATTGTTGGCTTTTGAAATTTCATTTTCTAACAGATAAATGACCCATAACTACTTTTTTTCATTCCTAATCACCCACTGTGAATACACAAAACATTCATTTTTTCCTTATCCTGTATGAATAAAATGCTTTCAGTTTCTTTGAATAAACATTGTTCACCTATATTTTATAAATCTATTTATTGGTTGGATTTTTGACTAAATAGAATACTATTTATCTATATGGTGTTAATACCATATAAATAATTGAATGATATTCACCTATAAAGTTACTTAATGGAATTTTATATTACTTGGGTTTATCAAGTTTATTGATCTGATTATAAATTATCTCCTTCAACGATTCCATTTGAAATGGATATGAAACACATTTTATTTCCATGTTTTATTTATGATATGGTGATGATTTATTATATGTGGTAGAATTATTTTTTCATGATTATGGGTGATATCCCATATCATTGTCCAATGCAATTGTCTAATTTGATATTTGATGAGCTTGTCAGTTGTGGAAATGTTGAGTTTGTTTATACATGGTTGGTAATAATAAGTTTTATCAAAATTTAGGCATATAAATATTGAGTTTATTTAAAAATTAAGCGTAAAAATGGGTTTTATTGCAATTTTATTTTATATGATTATGATTATTCCACCTTTTTAATATGACTTTATTTTCAAGAAATGCTATATTCAAAGTCAATTTTATATTTTAAAAGATAATATATAATTTAATTTTATGGAATTTCTTATACCACGATTCATAATCTATTCATTTTTGTGTATAATATTCTTATGCAACGTTATTACACTCTTATAGGCATCTTATGATCACATATTATATCTGATTGTTATCACATATGATTTCCCCTTAATATTCATATGATGCCTCCCCTTTCATATGTTTCCATTTTACTAGGTTATGGATTTTATTATAGTATATTATAATTATATAAGTTAGTGTAGTGTATCTAAATTATTGAGAAATTTAAAAAAAAAATATGTTTCTTATGTTGATAGTCCTCAAATACACATAACCTCCAATTTTTTTGGATTATGTGATTATTTAGTAAATGCAATGTTTACCTTATTAATAAATTTTAAAATGAATTCGTGTTTATATTAGGCTGAAATAGATGTAATTATTGTAGTTTTAGTAAATTTTGAGTATTAGATTATTTATATTTGGGATTAAAATAACATAACTTTAGTGAAAACACAAGGGATGTGCCAAAGGGAAATGTTTAATCCTTAGACAAAATACCAATGTTTTTGTAAAGTAATTATTATCTACTTCCACTACTAATTATGTCCATGTATGGACACAAGATAATGGATGTGGCAGTAGAACATATTCACCATGGGGTAGTCCCCTAAAAAATACCATGTTGAGTATCTAATCATAATTCACTCTGGTGGATGATGAATTTTCCAAATACCACACACCAATAACGACACCTCTAGGGGATATAATCTTGTTAATTCACATTATCCCTATCAACCATATGAATGGGTTTAAATGTATTTTTTTGGAAAATCTAATTGTGAATAAATATGGATAAATTATATTAAAATGTAGTGATTCAAAAGGTAAGGTACATATTAATCAATATGTGATTTTATGGTTAATTGGTAATTAAAAAAATAATATCATATATTTAAATGATTTTTTGGTTTGTAATATTTTAAGAAAGTTCATGTTAATTTACTGATAGTTATTATTTGGATTTGTCTAAAAAGTATAAGAGATCCCAATTTAAGACAATGTAGATCGAACTGAAAGTATTAAAGGATGAAATAATGGTTTTTTAGAGAATAAATATTAAGATTTGATTTTCATATTAATAATATCATTTTATTAAAATGTTATTGATAACTATTCAGGGTTTTATTATTTCTTTGAATTAGTGTCAAAAAAATGAAGCTAAGACAGTTATGTATCTAGAAACCACTATATCTTAAAACTGAATAAGGAGAATACTAAAAAGTTTTATAATCATAGAATATATCTGTTATGATAGAAAAGGTAATATAAAAAGTATCAAATAAATTAGTGTGGTTGATATAATAGTAACAATTAAACATTTATATTGTTCTCTATTTTCATCAGTGGTTGATATTTATTGATGATATTTTTGAATATTCTAAATGTTATGAGTTTTATGAAAAACATATAAGGACTGTTCTATACTATTTTTATTTAATGGTTTTGAAAAATATATTAAATGGTATTAATAACCATGAAAAGTGATTTTATGGAAATGTTATATTATTTGGGATATCTATTCAAGAACAAATTATTCAGGGATAGATAACACTTTGGTTTAATATATGTTTGATGTTGATATAATAACAAGTTATTTTTTAAAATAAATTTAGTTTCATAGTATTGGAAAAGTTGGTATTGGTCATTGATTCATAATATGTTACATTATTTTCATCACATTTTTTGGGTTGTGTTATATATTGTATAGCACGTAATTATATGATATAGAGATTAGTACAGTTTGACGGTTAATGATAATGTTAATTATTGAAAAAAGGTTTGGGTTTTATATGGTTTAATGTATTGGATCATAAAATGGTTTTTGGAAGGGTGTATTTTTTATAATAAATGATTATTTTTTATACATACTCGATTATATGATTTTATGAAACAATAATTTTTTTGTGGAAAGATAATTAACATAATATATCATAAGAGAGTAAGTTATATTTCATATATGAAGTTATATCACAAATGAAAAATATGTTAATAGTAACCATATGTACATTCACCAGTGATTAATAATTTAAAATTTTTAGGATTTAATTTATCTGATTAGGGAATTATGAAGCAGCTTTAGATTTTGGACTATTTAAATTAATATTATCTTTAATATCATATGTCACACAAAAAACTGAAATAACTTAATGTAAATTTGGTAATTGATTCTGATGTATGCGATGTTAATGTTTATAAATCATCCATTCCACTGATGTTTTAATTTTTTGGGATGTTTTAATCCTTTATTTTTTAGGGAAAAGGGGTCTGAGATCTTATTATAAAAGGCTTAAGGGGATTCATAGATAAAATGTGAAAAAACCACCATCCCACCAGTGGTAAGTCAACTAGCCAACCAGGGAGGCCCACCTATTAGCCAGTGCTCCCTATCTATAGGTTCACGAAATTAACCTCCTGGTGTTTAATATCAGAAAATTATCTCCTTGTTTGATATCTAATTCTAGTCCCCTTTCACTTATTGTGAATTAGAGACTTCCAAGTCTCTCAATTATCTCCCATAAATTTATCTTTCCTCTGCAAGCTTTTACTGATTTGGAATATCTATAATGGTGAGATTTCATTAGAACTATTCCATATAGTTCATCCTTATTATAATATAAACACATATCTATCTGAAATCTATTTTTTACAAGAACATCCAATGAGTTTTATTCTTATCTTCATATATAAGTGGAAGAATAATATTTTTCCAATGTTTCATGATCGAATTGAGAGGTACCAATGAAAAAAATGAAAAAATGTATGTGTTTATAAACCATCATCCAAAATCACTAATTGATATTGTACTGATGATAGATTACTAATATTTTTGAATTTCAATGATACATTGGTTTAGAATTAATTATGTCAATGAAATATCCCTTTGATCGGAGTTATAATTCCCTAGAATAGTGGGCATTACTGCATACGTTTCACTAGAATGATCAAAATGAGACCTTTTTATTCAAGAATCTCATATTTAATCACTTTTTTCATTGATGGAATGATGATGTATTAATTATTATTGGCTAAACCTATGGATATATTTAATAATTGTTGAGTAATTAAGTATTCATTCTTAAATCATCAACGAATCTTTATAATTGTCATTGGATTCATTGAAATACCTCAGAATTGATTTATAAGATGCCCTCTTAATGGTTTGTGATTCTATAATAAACATCATGACATAAAATTCCATTTATAATCCTTTATAAACCACATTATTGATGAACCAAAATATAAATAGATATCTTTGATGTGTGGGCACATTCTCCATGGGTGACTGACGTGATCGATCTTCAATACTTTGGTGAAACATGGAGTTTTTCATCAACAACTTTGATGTAGCATGTTACCTATCATATATTCCATTGTATTATATTAATTATTTTATTCCTATTTTGTTGGAATAAGTATATTTTATTGACTGATAGTGATTGTTTTTTGGAGTGATAATTATAATAATACTCATATATGATCCTAATTTCCATGAGTATTTTTAGAGTAGTTTCTACCATGATTGAAGATCATCACATGTTGTCATATTATGTTACTATTTTCTCATGATTGAATGCATTTATTGATTTATTATTATCTATATTTTATTATATATATTACTATATCATTGGATTTTATTGTTGGTATTTATTGAATGGTGACCATTGTGGAATGATTACCCCTAGACAGAGGTGTTCTCATAACATTTGATAATGATGTCGGTGGACCCCTATATAGGGTTGGAGAAATATATCCTTGTAGCCCAAATGTAACATTATGTCTTGAGGATATTTTTTAACTTTCCATAAATTGATGTCCTTTGAATAGTATCATGCCCACTCGATTACCTGAGGATCCTTAGTGACATGTCCCCAACCTTGTCGATAGTTCTTGATTATTTCGTAAATCATGACATACCCTTTAGCTAAGAGATAAAGATGTTATTACTAGGGGTTGTGGTGTCCTGGCTAGCATATAGGTCATTAGTAGATGATTGTTTTTTTATTTTGTATTTATATTTATCATGGAATGAAATAGTCATACATGTAAAAATTTAGTTAAGGTTGTAATGGTGGTGTCATAATAGGTTTCCTTCTCACCATATTTATATGAATCTCGATGAACATGAAGACTTCATTTATAGGGATCCATGTATGAGAAAAAGGTCTACAGTATATGGATGAGTTATAGAAAAGGTATATTTTGGATGTCCAAAATAGACTCTAGAGGATTAACACTATTTATTTATTTATTTATTATCACACTACACTTTATTCTGGTCTTGTTCTCCACTTATGGACCTGGTTTGATTATTATTTCTTAGAAATCGATGCCATTTATTTTTTGGTCAAGATTTTTTAGTTTTTGACATGTTACATTATTTTTCATAATATATTTATTATTATTTTTTCAATGGGCATGATATTGAAGGTATAGCTTCCACGCTGATGATGTTAAAATCAATGAAGCTAGTTGATTTACTTTTCTCTAAGGGGAGACACAGATGAATTCCTATGACACTCCAACTCTAACATTGATTTTTATGTTGTGGAATTACAAAATGGTATGAATTGACTATTTTAAACATTTTCTTTTTACTATGCTTGGAAAAAATATAATGATGATAGGATGTGTGGGACTCAAGTAGGGGAGTTTCCTTGTGCCATACCAACACCTATGTGAAATACATACGAATTACCACTGAAATGATTTCTATGAAACATTTATGCAATTTGGGATGTGTTCTTGCATCATGAATAGGCATATTATATTTATTTCCATATATAAAACTTCTATTGTGACTAATATTTGTTCATTAATTTAATTCCATGAAATTTTCTATGTTCTCAGGATATACTTGTTTTATCTATTATTTGATATATTTTTTTATATTGTTGTTGTGATATTTCTTTGATGGAATTAATTAGTCTAACTTGATAATGCAATATATATATATATATTCAACATTGACTAAAGTTAAGGGATAGAGAACCTTGGTTAGTGAAAGGAGGTATATACCATGGGTAATGGGTATAATCCAAGGGAAAACATTTTGGGATCCCATATACTGATTATGATATGTCTTAAATGTTCTAAACATTTTCCACCATGTTTTAGAAGATTCCACCATGTATAATAATGATGTGACCACCAATTATTATTGAATAGGGTTCTCCCACTATAGATAAAACCCCTGTTTAACAACCTATTTTGCATGGGGAGTAACAGATCATGCTCCCTCACATTCTATAGTTTTTAAGGATATAGGCCCACCTTATCGGAGATACCTCCCACTTTTTCATATCTAGGGTTGTCAAAGTACACTATATAATAAGACATACAATAACAGATTTAGTATCTTCCATCCTTAAATGGAATTAGAGGACCATTGGATTATAAATACTAGATAGACATCATCAATGGTTTTATTGAAGATATTTAGTCAATTGTGGACGAGAAGGTGAATTTGATGGCATTCATGTTTCCGGTACTCACTTGTAATTGGTTTGGTGATATGGGATATGCAAGAACATGTGAGGGTAACACTTTAGAGACCTTGATGGATTTTTTAAATGTTGAATTATTTTATGATACACTAAATCTAATTATAGTTAAAGATTTCAATGATCTAAAATAGGGTTTTATGAAATTATCTTCATAATTCACTCAATTCACCGATATTTTCTTATTTGTTACTTACTTGGTCATAGAAAGTAATAATAATCTATGAAGTTTGACATTGTACTTCATCCAACCATCATAATACAATTCTATTATTTCAACATAGCTATATACCTAAAGGATATTTGAATATCCTTTCCCATCAAGAAAGTTCTAGAGGAGTATCAAGTTGTTGGTTTTATGCCACCCTTAAGTATGGAAGTGGGTGGACCTCCTTTAGCTGTGGATATCCTCTCCTCTGGTAGTAAGAAGAGGAAGACTGGGGATTTGAAACATAGTATTGGTAAACAACTTATTTATCCCCCAAAGGAGGAGTTCCACAATATTCAACTATAGAATCGATGGACAGTATAACATGTCTTGTACAACACCTCAGATCATGTGTGGACAATTTAGTTCAGAAGGGAACCTCCATAATTTTTTCTCAAGTACATTGAGGTTGAGGTTCCATAGGGGTGAAGGATAGAAGTGATATTTAACTAATTGATCCATTTAAAGTCCATATCAGTAGGCTTAAAAAATTATTACTTAGAGTAGTGATTAATTTTAGGGATATGGTAACAATGGTGAGGTAAGCTATTTTTTATAGTAGACCGAATTGTAGAAGATGGTGGTGAGGGGCCATATACAATCTGTGGAATGATTTTAATCACACATACTCTATCTATTATTTTGATTTATACTAATTCCCCCTTTCCTTCATATCTACACCAGTTATTACTAGTATTTAATTAAAAATAAAGTTGTATTTTGAGTTATGTTCCTTGAATGAATTATTGGGAACAATAAAATACTATTTACAGTGATTCCAAGAGTGTACTATATTCTATTATAATTATATAAGGCTCTGTGACTTCATGATACTAGATGCGAAGAGATTCCATATGATTCTCAGTATAGATTATTTTACCAACATCCAAGAACAAATTTATTTCTATTAGAGATGGTTATTTTTTACATATTTGAAGGGAGATAAGTTCATGATGACTAGAGAATGGGATTTAGGAGAATTTAGTATTCATTCAGATGTAACACAACTTTGGATGATCATATTGTTGATTGAGATATTGGATCATTATGAAATATTAGTAGTATCCCCATTTTCATTTCTTAATGTTATGGATATCTATCACAATTTATTTCTAGATTTGATTATAATAATTTCTCATGATACAAAATTTTACTTTTATATAGATCCCATACTAGGTGTTTAAAACATTTCAATCCCCCCTTATCATATGGATCCAACCAATTTGAAGGACATCAAGGTAGAATTTTTGGAATTGGACTAGAAGGGCTTCATCATTCAATGTATTTCACCATGTTGTGGAATTTTCATGTGGGATAAGAAGGAAGATGATAGTATTTTTCTTTTCATATATTATATGAAGATGAACATAGTAATAGTGAAAAATAGACATCCCCTTCCATGTATTGATGACATCCTTGATCAATTATGATGAGCTTGATGTATCTTGAAGACTTATCTCCTATAAGAATATCACCAGCTAGGATTTATGCTGGAGGACGTCTCAAAGCTGTCATTTTGGAGTAGTTATAGGCTATTCATGTTCATAGTTATTATTTTTGGATAGATTAATCGACTGAAAATGTTCATAGATCGTGTGAAAGAAATATTCCACCCATATCTAGACTCATTCATGAAGGTGTTCGTTGATGACATCTTCATATACTCTCTGACCCAAGAGGATCACAGTAGACATCTCTGGATAGTTCTTAGATCACTTCATGTACATCATGTTTACACCAAGCTACTGAATTGTATCTTTTTGATTCGTGATGTAAAATTATTAGGGAATGTAGTGTCTGGGACGGGTATATATGTGGGAGAAAATTGGGAGGAGGTGATGATTTTCCAGACACGTCCTTAGATCATGTTTGAGATCAAGATATATTTGGTTTTTTTGGATAATAGTGAGGTATTATATAGGACTGATCTCATTTATCAATACCCATGACTATGTTGATGAAGAAGGGAGTAATGTTCAGTTGATAGACTAGTGTGAAGATATATTTATTAAGATATATAGGAGGTTGAGTACAACTAATGTATTGATACACCTCGAGCTAAGGATATCCAATTCTATTTACAATAATTCATCCAGAATAGGTTTGGGTGGAATACTGATGCAGATGGAGTGGGTAGTAGATTATGTGTCATGTTAGTTGTTACCCTAGATGTAAAACAATCCTACTCATGACTTCGATAAGTTAGTCGTGGTCTATTCTTTGATATTTTGGTAACATGATAACTTTAGTGAGAGTTTTTTCATCTACACTTCGCATAAAGACTTAATTATATATTCACATAGTGGGAGATATAATTGAGGTAGAGTAATTAGGTAGATAATTTACAAACATATATTTATTAGATAAATTATAAACTAGTATAAGGAAATGTCACTCCAGAAACTCAAATATGTAAGATGAAGGGAGAATAGGTGCCTGGTGAGTATCTGTTTGAGCAATACTGGTACCTAATGAACTTTTTGGAAGAGTGGAGGATGGATGCTTCCAGAGACCAGGTATTAATTACATATTATCCATTGGTGCTCAATCTTCTCTAGTAGATCAAGTAAAGGATGGATAGTAGAATAACCGAGAGTGTGTTGTGATTTGAGCACAACTAGTCAGAGGTGAGATGTTACCAAAGTGGTTTTTAGATGATGATTATGTGATCCCCAATCAATGACATGGGGATGATAAGTGTCATTTCTCCAGACATGTGTCTAGTAAATGATCATTTCTGAAATCCTGACCAACCATTCAACAATTAGATAAAAAAGGCATGATCGAGTCTCTTAAATGATTTTCAAGAAAATAGGTTCTTGGTTGATGCAATTTATGATATATTTAAAATTAACTATTATTATGGAATATAACTACTATACATGTGGACATTTGGTTAAGGGTGAATTGGTGTCATCCTAGTGGGTTTTATTACTCACACCCTAGATGTGAATATTGATTCACATGAAGACTTATTGTATTGGTATCCCTGAATGAGAGAGGGGATCATGCCCGACAGCTACGTTTTGGATTATGGATATTGTGGAGTTCTTGGATAGTCGATAATGGATAATAACAATGTATTTGTTTATTATCAACATGCACTTTAGTCTAGTTTTAATTTATACTTAGGGAATGAATTTATTTATTATTGATATGACTTTGGTTATATGTATTGATACATTAGGATTATTTAATTTTTTCATGTTACTATAAGATTTAAAAATATATTTATAATAATTTGTGTGAGGACATGATACATAAGGTTTAACCTCCCCACTGATGATGATCAGACCCTCATAGCTAGATGATAGCCTCTTGCGTACGGGGGGGGGGGGGGGGGGGGCACATGAGGGCATGTAACTCTCTAGCTGGAACTGAGTGGTTATAGTTTGGGAGTTACATGAAAAACAAGAGAAAAATTATCTTGGAAATATTAAAATTACCTAAAATTTATAATCATTAGTGGATAAAATGATAATAACCAATTAAAAAAATTATTATTATTTTTTTCAATAAATATTTTAAAAAGGGTTTCGTTCAAAGAAAACATTTTCAACTATTAATTTATTCTATTATAATAAATGAATTTGATAATATTAAAAATTTTATTATAATATGAAATATTGAGATTTAAAAACTAATATTTCAATATTAAATTAATTATAAATTTATAGGAAATAATATTAATGAATCTTGATGTTTAAAAAGAATATTTTCTTTATAAAAGAAGTTTATCATTATATATTGTATTTTTATTTAAAATAATTATTTATAAATATGGAAATTATAAATATAAAAAATAACATTATTCTTAGAATAAATATGTAAATTTTTTCTTAGGATGATGTTTTGAAATTTCTGTAAAATAATAAATTTGTATGTGAGCAGTGTCAAAATTATTATTTTTCTAATATCGTCACTTTTATGACAATATTAAAAAATATCAACGATTCAAAAGTATTTAAAACCCTCAAGTATAAAAATATATAATTATATATTAAATTAATTTATTTAAAACATTATGTTGAATATAAAAAACCAATGTTTAATGTTTGGAAACTTATATAATTTTTCCCATAAAAATATTTCATTCCCTTATATTATAAATTATATTTCCTAAGTATTTTAAAATAAATATAAAAACATGTATTTAATAAATTAGATAATTTTCTTCATATTATATAAATATGTTTAATTTTATTTTTTGGAAGAAAATTATGATTACTAATATTTATGTTAATAAACATGATAATAATAAACTATTATTTTTAAGGAATTAATTTATTAACATTTTTTAAATTGTATCTAATAAAATTTACTAATATGTTACAATTTTTTTTTAATATAATGTTTAAAAAAATATTTAAATATATTATCACATATTTTACATTTGATTAATACTAAATAATATTATGAACACTTAAGGGTGAAAACATCATTATTGTGAAAAAAAATTATTCTATATATTATAAGATTTAATATAAAAGTCAATTTTACCTTATTTAGTAATTAAATTATGTTTTATAGGAAAAAAATTTAAGTTAAAACACCTAAATTTTGAAATATGTGATATCAAATATTTTTTAGTGAAAAATAAATTATTTATTTAGAAAGTAGTTACTACTTTAAAAACTTATTTTTGAAAAATGTAAAAATAAAGTGGTAAAAGGCCTAAAACATGTTTAAAACAAGTGTAACATGATTAGAATGTGACTTACAGAATTTCCTATCCATAAATTCCATTATTTATCACTTTTTGATTCATTTACCATTAAATAGTTTCATTCAATTGTTGAATAATAATGTGTGTTCACAATAGTTCCCTTTTTATTGCATACAAATGGGGATAAATTACAGCCTCTCAATAAGACACATTCCCTTATAAATATCTTTATTAACCTGAAAATTTTAACTATTTTATAAGTCCATTAAATTACCTAAATCCTTTTTTCACCATAAGTTATCATAATCAATTTGTTTTCAATGAAACATTCAAGAGGATGTTTATGGTCCAAACGTATGTATTTTTTAATCCTTATACTTTTATTCTAAATAATTATATTTTCATTTAACCATAAACATAATAGTATAATGAATTAATTATAATTATTATACTTATGTCTTATTATATTAATATAAAAACACTTATATATTCTTTTCCATCCACATAGAAACGTACAGAACAATAATCATGCGTTCGTGCAGACTTCCGCCTCCACAAAGTTACATATTCTATTTTTCAACACCATATCTATTAAATGGTTATAAGGATTAAATATAAAAACAATAGTGTTATATATAATTTAAATATGATTATACACTGAGAAATTATAATCCACCTTCATTCCCACTCCTTTTCTGGAAATAAATATGTTAACCATGTTTTGTTAAAATTATTGCCTCCATGAAGTATCATATCCCATTTTTAATATACTTTAAATATTATATATTAAAATATATGAAATTAAGTTTAAAAACATTAAATATATCTAAATAATATCATTAATAATAATAATATTATTATTATTCTAAAATGAACCAATTTCACAACCCTAAACATCCATTAATCGTGTTATTCCCATATTTGGGTCATTAAAACTACCCAAATGAATGTTTCAATAAATCTATATCATGGATTACTATGAGGAATTAAATTAAATAGTATTAAAATATATTAATAAAATAATTATTGGTTTATTATTATAAAATGGTTATATTATTTATTTAAAATTTTAAAATATCATATTTGGTCACCAAAATTACAAAAATACATTAATACTGATTCCATTTTCTCTCGACAAAACTAAAAAACTTATAAAATTAGATAATTAATTTACATAATCTATTCGAATATCCTAAATGATATAGTATTTGTGAAATTTAAATCAAATAATGCGTACTGAAATCGACATCTTAAAGTGTGAGTGAAACAATTAAAGTAACTAACACCCGAGTGTATGAATAAGATGTAGCTAACTAATACATTCATAATAAATTATCATATATTAATTATAAAAAATTTAATTAATATTATTAAGTTAATGAAATAAAATATTATGTTAGTCATGTTTTTTATATGAGGTTATAGTGTATTTGACTATTGGGGAAAAAAGAAATGGGTTATTTGTATCAAATATAATTTCTATGGAAATAATTTTTATTGTTCAACATGATATATTAAATATTGTGTGATTATTGGATAATGAATGTATTTTATAGTATTCATTTAATTTATGGGGGTTATATATCTATTCCATGTTATTTATTTAAATGTATTTTATTTAATGGATATGAATGTTATAACGGTTTATATGTCTCTATTTCTAATTTTTGGAGACATTTTTAATATTTCACACAATCATTTATTTTATATGGTGTAGTCAATACCATATTTACTTCATGTATAATTATTAACTTACATTTTATGACATTTAAATTCCATTATTTTTTATCCTTCTTAGGTTCTTTTGATTTTTATGTCACCCTTACTATAAGGGTTTTTATTTTAATATAAATTTAAAATCAGGATTGTTCATGAAAAATAATCCATTTGGGGAATTTTTGTTATATTTATTTCAAAAAACCAAAAATTTTAAACATTCTTTGATTATTTTTTGGACTGTATATTTCTTATCCATATTTCATTTACCATTGGCTCATTATTTACCCATTGTATGAAAACCAACCCAACCTATCATTTTCTTCCAGGAACCTCCCTTTTTTTACATGTTCATATATATTGGATGATTTTACAAATATAAAAAGTGGTTACTCCATAATTGGTTAAGGAAAATTTCCCCCACCATAAATTTCATTAAAATGTTTTAATAATGTTTTTGATTATTTAGTTATGGGTAATTTCATCAAATTTTAAAACAAAGTGTCTTTAACTTTTTATATATGAATAAATTTTTCCATCATTTTTTTTATTTTTATGAAACCTCATAAACAAAAATTCTTGAATTATAAAATAAATTGTGTTCTCTTGATTTTATAAAATACTTATTTTAATATTATTTGAAATTATCTGGCAAATTTTGTATTTCCAATTCCATTTCTCTAAAAAATACAATAATGTGATTTTAATCAAAGTCATTTCCATTTTTATTATCATAAATTATATTGAAGGTATTATTAAAATGATACCTTCCACGTTATTTATATATATGTTTTATTTAATTTTCTTTTTCGTCAAATAAATAACGTTTTATTGATTTTTTATTCACAATCATCAACTATTAAAAGTTGAAACATTTCTTCTAATTCCATTCCATTCTGAGTACACTGTTTTATAATTCATTTATTAAAGGGTGATAACCTAAATTATATAAATTAATTTATTATGGAAATTATTGAAAAAACCATATACCATTTATCTATATGGTGAAAATATCGTATAATTAATTGAATCACTTCTACCTCAATATTTATTTGATACCCATTTATATTCAATAGGTTTATCATGTTTATTTAAGGTATTATGAATGTTATCCTTATATGATTATATTTTATGTGGTACATAACATTTTCTCCTTTCATGGTTTCTTAATGATATGATGACGATTGATTTTATGTGGAAAATATATTTATTGATGATAATGGGTAAGGACCTATATCACCGTTCAATGAATTGATTAAGTTTGATATCTAATTATATAGTTATATTTAGACATAATGAGATTACCTAGAGGTGGGGAGAATGAGTTTGCTCACATTTTAAAGCATTGAAATATTGAATTTATTCATAAATTCATGTGAATAATGAGTACTCTCACAAATGATTTTCTATACTTGTAATTGTTCTTCCATTATAAGTTTCCATTTTTTCATGATATGTCAAATTATATTTTTTTTAGTCTTTTATATGATATTCCCAAATTTTATTTAATTACATTCCTTATTCCATGATTTCTGATCTATTTATTTCCAGGTATAACATTCTTATATATCCTGATTATATGCATATTCTCATCTTATTATCACTTATGATCATGGATTTGTATCTCTAATGTTTACCATTACCAAGTATCTAAGCTCACACCTTGTATATATTTTCATTTCCCCTTGTAAAGAGGATGATTATAATGTATAAGAATTTCAGAATGAATTGTACTGTGGGATAATTATAGGGAAATGTTCACAGGTATTTAAAATATGATTCTTAGGTAGCTATTTCTTAAAGACACCAAACGTCCCATTCATTATATTTTGTGATCATTTTGGAGATGAAATGTTTACCTTATAGAAATTTTTTTAAATCTGGATATGTTTAGGTTTGGTGATAATGACCCCTCCCTTAGATGGTACCCCACCCAGAACACCGAGACCTACCTCCAATTGGCCCTAGGTTGGTGAGTATCACTAAGGGTACAAATTTTTGACAAATGGGAGACATTAACCTCATTAATAATAATAGTATTGTGAGGTTGGATAAATAAATTGGAAGAAACTCCATGGAATAATATAAAAGGAAAAACCCATACCAAAATGATTTTATAAATTAAACATATAAAAATAAGAGTCTCAAAGTAGTACCCAAAATAAAATCTAATTCAATGAGATAACAGTAGTCCAATGGTCCAAGATATAAATTCCAAGAACGGTCTGTTAAGTATTCCTCGAAATATAAAAAAAATTATATTCATTGAGTTAGAATACATGTATACTAAGGATGAATTTAAAATTATCTCATGTACATATGAAAGAATCATACTAATGAACCCATGAGAAAAACGAAGATCCAATAGTTCCCAAATAGGAATACAATCAAAATCAATCAAAACGTGGACTCGATCACTAAAAACTCATCCATTTATAATAACATAATATGAATGGTATGAATAAAGGAAACCCCTTACTTATATCCCACTTAGGTGATACTCTCCCTACCCCACATCATGCATCATGACTCTCTCATCTCTTCTGAACATCATTTCATTCAAGAAACCCATGTATGACTAGCCATTATAGAATATCTCACCTAAAGACACATGGGTTATCACACTACATCTCATCAGCAACTATAACTCGTGTAGTTGGGTATCTTGGACATTAGGGACATAAATCTCGTTCCCTCCTTCTACAATGTGTGAGCCATATAAGTCATCTCATAACATCACATCTCAAAAATAAATCGTTTGACATTTTGATATCAAATCGTATGCATGTCAACATCACCTAGAAGAGAGTGCAAGAAAGAGTGGGTTTCTATTAATCCATCATCACCACTGAGATGTTCGAAAAAACATCCCCCTCTAAATATATGTATGTAGACACGTCAAACATGGCATTGGTGGGGTGCATATTGAAAATAACAAGGAACCTATAATAAATATATAATTTCCAAAAAACAATCACAAATTATGGTTTCATGAAAAAATTATTATCCCAAATAACAACAATACCGCCCACATCACACCATTTTCACTTTCACGACCATTGCTAAAAGAACAAAACCATACAACATAACAAAACAGACTTCACATTTTGTATTATTTGTCATAATAATCCATATTCTAGATTTCAATTTACCGAAAAATTCCATTCATTTTGAAAGTTTTCATTTTTATGACATTTATTTAATTATTTCATCCCATTTAATACACATTAAACATCATACACTTTAAACCAAACATACCATTTTATGTTCATTCATTATTAATTTCCATAACATTAACCAAACTAGCCCATTCCATTTCAATTACAACATTATCAGATTATTCAATCATTACCCTGTAATCTAGGACAACAAAATTTTTTTTATCCCCATGTAAACTAGTCCATATCACTTACCTTCCCCAACCAAAACCACTTTTCACATCAAAACCATTTTCACACATCATGACCACTTTCAACAAAAAAACCTCATATCACAACAAAACATCTCATCACATAACCATAGTACATAACAACTTTACACATCCACCATAAAAAAAGACCACACCATAAAAAATCATTGCCACACAAAAAAAACACATTCCATAACCACATAAGAAAACAATTATCATAATTCATATTTTTAAATGGGGTTTATTTAAATCCAATTTATTATATTTTATTCTTCAAAAAAATTCCTTAGTTTCCCTATACATCAAATATTTAGATGAATATATGTGATTAACGATGAATTCAAGGTGGTATCCCAGAAAATCATGCATCAAGGACTTGAGAACACATATAAATTCACCATAAACATAGGACCCTAACAACTATGGTTTTTAGTGGGGAATAAATCCCCTAAAACTAAACATCCAATAATATAAAAAAAGATATAAACAATATGATTTCATTCCCCTACCCCTTTCAGTTTCAGTTAAACCAGTTAATTATCTTCATTAGGTTTTATGTATACCATGTTACCAAAGGAAAACAAAAGAATAACCCATCCCGCATGATACACTGTATGAGAAAAAAATGATCCCCTACCTCAAATGATGATTTACGATCCATTATGCAAGGTTTTATCGAGTGGGAGACAACAACCAAAAACCTTAAGGAATGGTTAAATTGGTATCAATCCAGATAAACATCCTAGAAAATATTCTTATAAAAACCACTCCAAAACCCTTGATTAATTGTTAAAATACCTCCCCGAATGAATAAATGAAGATAAAAATAGGATTAGGAGGGAATATAAGTCACCTTAAACCACCACAGAGTATCCTCTAAAGGATAGTACTGAAGGAATCTCTTTTGGGGATTAAAAATCTTTTCGGGACACACTTCTGTCACCTAATAACTGAAAGGAATATCTGAACAATGAGTTGTTTTAGTGGTTCTAATAATTTAAACATAGTATAAAATTTACCAGTCCATGGCACAACACTTGCCACAATGTCATAGAGTTAATAAAAATAGAAAGGAAAATAGTAAAAAGGGAAATACCATGCCATATCCAAGATTGTCAAACTAGGAAACAAATAAAACGTCAAGGACTATAGAATAGATCACATATTTTACGAATAGGATGACACCATAGCTAATGAAAACACACCGTAGGGGAAAGCATTTTGAAAAAACTGGAAAAACTACCCCTCAAAACACTATATTGTATAATTATCCTCCTAATCCATATTAGAACCCAATAAAATTCTACAACTATCTTCTTATTCTATATCCACATAGGTGAGATATCACCTCCATTTCCATGGATTTTAAAATGCCACATCCATGCCTTTAATGGTAGATTCAATAAAATCTCCCTCTCAGGTCACTATACCACTACTGGCCTCTCTACGACACAACTAACTCTTATCCATGATGAAAAACAAGATCTACACTATATAACCCTTTATAAACTCCATATCTTAAACATATCATTCAAACTCCTTGAGGCTTCCCCTGAACTATCCCACCATCATAATTCCCACAAACTCGCCAAAAGGTAATGGTAATTTTATCATATATCAGCAAACTTATTCTCACCCTCCAGAATCAAATCCAACCTACAAGGTAAATATGTAAAAAGATCTAAAATAAGATATTCTATGATAAATTTCAAGGATATTTATACAATAAAATAAAACCACTGTCCAAACTCACAATCCAAATAATAATAATCAAAAACATTTCACTCAACCACACTGACCGACCACATTACGATTTTCCCACCAAGAAAAAAAATATTTCACATAACCATCCATACATATATCTCAAAATTAACATCGTCCAAGCCATATATTTCTATATAATATATTCCTAAGTAAAATGATCGGGGAATTTGAAAACCCTTTTTATGATCTATTCTTCTTTATGTGGCATTTACTCACAAACACAATTTTAATCATGTTAATGTATAACATTTCTCAATTAGGAATCATGATTTCCCATATACATATGGCTAATGTATTAATCAAATATAACATCCTCATGGAAACAAACCAATAATATATAATATTTTATGAACTCAACATCTCATTATCCAAAAAAAATAGATTAGGGAAAAAATCAAAAGAATAGGGTTTTGGGCTCACATATACATCTCATTATCTCAATTACCCTCTTCACTGACACTATACCTCCAAAACATAGAAACCATAGGAATGGTATATCTAGGTAAAACCGTCTTCTGATGACCATAGATCTTCATTGGAACCTCCAATAATGTCACATAATTCCCAATATCTAATAATCTCTAGTCAATGAAGAGGGAGTCATTGTGAAGATATCGGTAGAGTTGAAAGATGTGTAAATTATCATGAATCCAGTCCAATCTTGGAAGCAATTCCTATTGAAATATACACCACACTAATGTCCCCCCAACACCTCTAATGGCCCGACAATCCAAGTCTAGTGCTTAATCACCCTACCAAACCACTAAATCCCACATAGATGGGTTACCTTCAAAAATACATAGTCTCTGATATCTAACACCAATTTCACGATTCTTTGATAAAAATAAGAATTATTCTTCTCCTAAATTTCCTTAAGCCTCTAATGAATAACCTGAACCTTCTATTTCATGATTTAGACCTCATTAGGACTTAAAACTACTGAATTCCAGACCAAAAAGTATAACAAAAAATAATAACATTATTTCCAAAAAAACCTAAAATGGGTCCATGATAATAGATGAGTGATAACTATTATTATGAAAAAAATAAAAAAAATTAAAGTGTTCATCCAAGATCCACTGATTTCTAGTATTCACACCCTCAACAAATCCTTCAGTTTTGGTATAGCCCACTCTATTTTTCTATCTGTTGGAGGGTGGAAAGTTATTATAAGGAATAACTGGGTTCATAAATCGTGCTAAAATCCCATCCAAACTCACAAGAAAAAATATCAATCCCAATATAAGACAGTGTAACTCATTACACTATAAAACCTAACTACCTCATTCACATAGGTCATTTCCAAAATATCCACAGCACTCGACTCACTGATCAATAGGAAGTGATCAGATTTCGTCAACCAATGAATGATTACCTTAATAACATCACAAAATCCCCCAACTTAGGGTAATCCTTCAACAAAATCCATCAATATGGAATCCCATTTTCTTATGGAAACATATAAGGGACATATAAAACACTTAGAACAAGATTCCCATATTTTACCTTCTAGAAAAACTAATTGAAATCTAAATACTACACAAA
This sequence comes from Viscum album, assembly GCA_963277665.1. Classification (NCBI taxonomy): domain Eukaryota; kingdom Viridiplantae; phylum Streptophyta; class Magnoliopsida; order Santalales; family Viscaceae; genus Viscum; species Viscum album. The sequence goes on from OY728156.1 coordinate 1,134,199,067, forward strand.
TAATGGTTTCATCATTATGCAAAAAAAATCATCCTCAAGAGATAATAGAGATTGGAAACTTTTGGGTGTACCTCCAATGGTGAGATATAAAGCTCATGAAGTAATTCCTCACACATTTCTACTAGAATAAATACCCCCTAAAACAAAACCTGATTTTGGTCATTCTCTATCCATCTCTGTAGTGCATCACCATGGAGAACATGATCATAAATCTCCTCTTGCTTTGTGACTCCCCGTTGTGGAGACTCCACTTTCCTCATAAGATAATTCATTCCATTATATAAAAAAATAAATCTCCACCATCAGACACCCATGAATCTATGTTTAAGGATTCTAACTCCTCTATCACCCACCAAGCTTATCCAGACTCCTAAACAACATCCTTACTCAACATCCTTCATTAAGCATCAATAATTAATTTCCCAATCCCTAAGGTGTAGGAGATATCAAACTTCACCACCTTTATGAAATTCCATGCATCCTAATATCTGTGGATTTTTTCAGTGTGAGAAAATATTTAACTCAATATTTGATGATCTTTAAAGAACACAATGTGCTCCCCAATGAGGTATTTCTGCAACAACATTAATTCAAACATAACGGCTGATAGCTCCAAATATTCGGTGATAGAGTTTTTATTTTTTGGTGAATTATTTACAGGACACATAATAGATCACCACCCCATACTATAATAATATATATCCCAAACCCAAATGGGATGTGTAACCAAACACCTAGAACATTATGCCCTCCTATAGAATCTAAACCCTAGAGTATTGACAAAATTCCCCTTAAAATAGTAAAATGTTGTTAAACATTGATTAGTCTATATAAAATCCTTATGTATCATAGTAAAATATATCAAGGGGTTGATATCTATGATAAAGTAGAAAAAACATCTGGTAGTAGGCCCTATGACCAAGGAGGCTAAAAACCTCCACCCCATTCCTACGTGTTTCCTAAGTAACAACATCCACAAAGATATATGAGTCAATGACCACCCCCTAATGGGACACAACATGATTGAGGAAATACATCATTCATGTTTAAATTTTTTTCATGTATAACCTTATATAAATTTGGAATTGTTAACTGCAATACATATCTATCATGATCAACATATGCCTCCTTTATCACTGAGTAGGTAAATATCTCATTGATGAAAATTATTATGAACTTGTCTAGTACTTCGTAGAAAATGGATTTCATGAGCCCCATGAACATAGCTTGTTGATTTTTGACATTTAATGGCATGCCCACAAACTCAATGTTCTTATACATTTCTAAAGGATATATTCAAGATATTTTCCTCCTTAACCATCAACTAGGGATATACATTCATCAAATTTATATTATAAAACCCACAAACCCCTCTTTTCTACTCAAAAATAACATCTATACGTGGAAGATATTAACAGCTTTTAATCATCACCTATTTCACCCTATGGTAGTTTATACAAAACATCATGCTACTATTTTCTTTATTAATTAATAGAACTAGAGCACTCCATGATGACACACTAGGAGAGATAAGATCCTTATACATAATATCATCTATCCAAATCATCAACTCCAAAACCATAGGGGGTGTCGTCTGATAAGGAGTCATCAAATCATAGAATCACTAGGCTGCAAGTATATAGCGAACTGCATATCACATTGAGGGGGTTCTATCACATCATTTTCATTGAAAATATCAATAATGTACTTTAAAACCCTGGTAATATCCTCTTTACCATTGTATATAGATTCCATAGAAAAAAAAATCCATCATGGAAAGAATTCGATCAGAACACCTTATTAACACATGAAAACTCTCCTCACCAATGAAAATCATTTCTTAGACATCCACATATGAAAACATGACTCTCTACTAGAATCATTAAATAAATGTACACATAAAATAAAACAAGTCAATCAATTGAATGGCATTGTATGACAATATTTGAAGTAATATTAGATCCCTACAAGAATTATGTGATCCCATTATCCATCCAAACCACTGACACACATCAAACATGATGGCATGGACTCCAACTAGTGTAGTAAAAACTAGGTGAATAGGTATCCTCTCTATGTCTTGTCCATGATAACAAATAATAGTGGTTGAAATATAGGAGTGTGAATATCACGAATCAAAAAAGTAATAAATCAGGGTAGATGAAAATATGAGCATATGTCGAATGATATTTGAAACCTCGATCAGTACTGCCTTCATTTCATGCAATTGACCACAATTAGATTCATTGCCTCTTTGTTGATGTTCACCTACACATCCATGATCTGGTCAAGTTACCTAAACATTTAGAACATCCCAAGTATGGTCTCTAAATGTTATATACCCTCACAGTGGAACATTTTACTACTTCTACTACTGCTAAAATGGTCTAACTGGTAGTAGCTACTGAGGATGATGTTGAAACTAGACATCTCCACCATAGTGATCTCGATGAACCCATTGGAATAGATTTTGATAATGTCTACAAACCCAAAATTGAAAACTATCTGGACCAAATACCATAGTAAATATAAAAAACTACTTTCACCGAAGGATGGAATGGAAACTACTAAGGTTGACTCACCACTGGTTGAAACCTCAAAGGCCCCAACTTCTGATACTTCCACTAACAATTATTCTCCTTAAGGAACCTTTATTTTTCCTATCTCATGGTAAACCTCCTCGTGATTGAATACAATTTATCACATCCAACACATTTTAAAAATCAAAATATATGCGAAATTTGAAGAGAAGAACTACATACTGGATAAATGGAAAGAGTAACTCTTCTAGATACCAAACTAGGGACTCCTAATCTAAGAAGAGGTTTAAAAAATAAATAGATCCTTGAAATGGAACCCAAGATCCCACATAGACAAACTCCCCTACTAATGATAATTTAGCTCATACATCTTTATTCCCAATATGTTAAATGAATGGAACTCCGCCTGAAGTTCTTTCAGACTATAGGCCCATAAAACAAATTTCACATTACGATCACCAATATATAATTTATACCATTGATAGATAGATCCTGCATCTAACTATGTTCCTAATGAACTCAACAATCCACCTTGGACCAGATCAAACTGAAGGTGATCTCAAGTTCTTACAACCATATCTACAACTTTACATATGAAAATATACCACCCTACATCCCCATAATCTGTAACTAGAATGAACATAAGACCCTTTTCCAATGATATTACTTAAATATAAGATACATGCTTCGATGATCAATCAGATCATCATATTAGACCTCCACTGCCTGAGCCACTTGTAAATGATGACTCAGACCCATTGTTTAAATGGGAACAAATATTTCATAAAAATGGTATTATGGATTTTATATTAGTATTCACTTAGTTCATATTAACATTCCTATAACCACCTAATTCAAATAAGAACACACCTCAATCATGACGCAAATACCACCCCTTAGTCACTACCCTGTATGCAGTTACACCTCACTTCATCATTTGGTAGGGTCAGAGTCATTGTATCAAATCACCGGGGGACATTAAATCTCAGGTCCTGGCAGGCCTTCCTTGGACTACTTCCCATACCAATATCAAAAGGAATTATTTAACTAACAACCCATATAATCATCAATGTTCTTTACTATAGAGGATATCATATCTTATAACCATGCATCGAATACCACTCTGTCATAACCCAACACCTCCAATGGTACACTTCTTTGGAAAGGAATTAAGGAAGAGAGATAATGATCGCCCTGATTTTTACCTTTATTAGTCCTAGTGTTTTTGACTAACACTGGGGGAATAAAAATATTACAAATGGGATTCACTACCCTATATAATAATAACACGACATGTGATAGGATCAATCATCCCAAAGAAACTCCATGGAATAATTTAAAAGGAAATCAAAACCATCCAAAAATTATTGTATAAGTAAAATTTATAAATATAAAATTCTAAAAAATTTACTGAAAAGAGAAGATAAGGAAGGGAAATAGAAATAGTACAAAGGTTAGATCAATCAATACCCCACATAGTCCACATATTCCACTGAGAAAAATTAAAATCATATGTCCAAATATGATGGGTTCCATACATTTTTACTCAGTAGGAATTCTGAAATATCTCATGCACATGTGGAAGAAGCATATTAATTCACCAGTGTGTAAATAGATGCACCTAGAAAACCTAAACATGGAACTAACTAAAATCATCCTCACCATGGAACACTCACTAAATAATTCTTCCATGTAATGACATAATATGAATAATATTGATAATGGGTTCTCAAAATTCATTCCAACTAGGTTTCCACTCTCACACCCCAATGTCATACATCCTTGCATATACATCTCTTCCAAACATCACATCATGCAAAGCAACCAACATTCATGTTGATATGCTATCAGATATATCCCAAGGGCACCTTGAATGTTACACCACATGTGATCCACAACATTTACTATTGTAATAGGGTACCATGTGCATTAGGTGATCAACCTCATTCCCCCTCCTACCATTCACGCACCCCACTTCAAGACATATCATCAAATATCATGTTATCACATCATATCTTTGTTGTATAATTTTGACTTCAATACATCCCAACATGTTCATTTCAATGTTACCTAGAAGAGATAGTGGGAGAGTGTGTCAAGACAACCATCAGTCATCACTATTTGGACATTGGAAAAAACAACCCCCAAATATATGGGTGTTAGAACATGGTGATAAATGTAGGAGGGGTTCATGTAGAAAATAAAATGTATCATACAATATTCATATAAAAGACACAAAAAAGACTAACATATGTCTTCATGGGAACAAAAATATCCCTACACACAACATTACCACCCATCCACACAACACTTCCAGTTTCAATTCCACCACTAAATTAACGACTCCACAAAACATGCTTGTAGTCTAATTTCACAATTCATATTCTTTTCTAACATAATCCATTTTATTAAATTCATATTACTATCCAATTCCATTAACAGAAAATATTCATTTTTTCTAAAAATTTATTCCACTATTTCATCCAATTTATTTCACAATAAACATAAAACACATTTAACCACACATCCCATTTTTAATTCATTCATTAACCATTTCTATCCCATTCAACAAACAATCACATCTCATGCCATTTCAATTTTGACAGTATTATTATATTCCATAAATTCATGGGAATCTAGTACAACACAACAGAAACATTTTTTTCTTGCCTACTAGTCTTCATCACCTCCCTTTCATAGCTGAAACCACTTTACACATCAAAACTATTTTCCCACATCACCACCACATTCCACCACTACCTCCCCATAACACATCCACACATATCATCACGTCACGATCACACATCACAACTGAATATCCCTATCCAATATCATGATCACAACCTAAAACATCATCCCTATAGGCCAACCCCCCACCTGGAACAACCACACACAAAATCATTTATCATATTTCAAATTTAAAAAGTGGTCTTCATCAATTCTACTTATTTATATTAGGGTATTCACAGACAATCCATAATACTCCTATGAAACCAATTATTTAGTTGAATACAAGTGATTAACCATTTATTCAAGTTGGTATCACAAATATCTCACAATAATGGATCCACAAAACACATCAAATTTGCACTGACATAGGCTCCCAACATACTGTATTTCCACTAGACATCAAAACCACACAATTAACCATCAAATAATATAAAATATAAATAAAGAATATGATTTATTCTCCCTTACTCATTTAAATTTGTTTTAAACTAGTTAATTATTTTCATTAATCCAGATAAATACCATGTTAAAAAAGGTAAAAGGAATAACCAAACCAACAAAATACACTTGATCAAAAATGAATGACCCCTACCTCAAATGGAGATTTCTAATTCGCTGCACAATTCTTGATCAAGTGGGAGACAACCACTAAGAACCAAAACAATGGGGAAGACCATGATCAACATATAACAACATGACATAATATCCTTTTATAAAAAACACACTAAAAACCCTGACTCCTTAATAGTAACCCATCCTAGATAAAAAGGGTGGATAAATGGGATAAATAATGAAGGGAAGTCATCTTAAACCTCCAAAGATAGATATCCAAAGGACAAGTTTGGAAGCCACTAATTAGGGGATAAATGAACCATTAGGATGCACTCACTAATATAAATTGAGTCTTTAACAATGCTAGTAAAGGGCTTTATCATTGTTTAAAAAGTACTGATATTGCGTGTGTTGTTAAAGGGGTGGGGGGATTTGATAGAGTTAAAAAAGAGCTGTTAAAAGACACATTTAACATCGCTAAAAATGTGTCGTTAAAGGATCCTTTTTTTTGTGATTTTAGCACTTTGAAAGGGCTTCATTAATTTTAGTGTTGTTAAAGGGAGTCTTTTAAGAGTAATAAAAAAACTATCTTAAAAAATATGGGAAAAATAATTTTTTTAAAAATAGCCAACCCCCATTATTAGTGCTTAATATCCCCTTTCATAGCGATTTCTGATACCCATCTTCCATCACAAACCCAACCTCCTTTTATCATCATTACAAGGATACACTGGTTAATTGTATATGTCAGGATTCAATCCCAGCACCTCCCTTATGAGAATTAATTTTCGTTACCACTATGACATTCGTATTTTGTTTTATATTTACATATTTTCAATTTATGTGTATATATTTAAAATATGTTATTTTTATTTATTTATTTAAATCTATTATATACTAATATTAATTTATATATATTGAAAAATAAATAAATATATATATGTTTGTTTGTATGTGTATGATTACTAATAATCACAAATATGTATATGTAAAAGTTATATATATAGATGAATGTATTTCAATATGTTAAATAAAATGGATGATTTTTTAGTTCAAAAAAAATGAATAATATTTTTTATTTAATATTTTTAAAAATAAATTCCTACATAAGTATGTTGATATATAAATTTATACAAGCGATTTACTATACATAAATATAAAACAATTTGCATATATTTCATTTTCAATTAAACTACATTGTGAAAACTGAAATTTTTTTAAAACCATGATGTCAATAAGAATGAAAGGCCAGGAAATAAATTCACTCCTTACTGAAAAAGGAAAAAATACCCCCTTAAATGCGACTGAAAATATATCGAATGTTAAAAAATTGGAGTACCCGACAAAAAACTCATTTTTGGAGTCTTTATTGGCCTTTTTTGGTATCGAAGAATGTGACAGAGGTTTACATAGGTTACTAGGTGCGTGGATCTCATCACAACATTGATTTGATATGGGGTCAACCCCAAATGAACACTTAGATAAAATGTTATTGCTGCTTGAAGTTTGAGTTATGTTTTCAATATATTTTAGATCTTTTAAAAATTGTATTTTATTTTTTAACAGAAAATATGTATTAAATGAATATTACATGATAATAATTAGATAATTATTTATTAAAAATATTTTTCAATTTGTTATATGTTTTTTTTCACTAAATATATTTTATACTAATTGTCAATTCCTATTTACCTTATCTAAATCATTTTTAAAAATATATATAATATTTATATCAAAAAATATTAATATATTAATATATTATTTTTAATTTAATATATTTTTTAAATATATATCGTATATCATCACAAGTAAAAAAACAATGACAATGGAGGGTCTTTATCAGTTATTTTTTCAACTGCTGATAAAGGCCCCATTTATTTGGGATTTTTTACAAGCTCTTATAATGACCCCATATTATAAAAAAAATTACAAGTGAAGAAATCGACTCTACATTATAAGTTCTTATAATGAATCATGAATAGGGGGTCTTATCAGTTCTTTTTTGGCACTCTTAATGGGGCCCCTTCCTTAACAGTTTTTATAGAACTCACATAGTGGGCCTCTAATATCGCTTTTAGTTAGTGCTGTTAAATATATAGTGTTGGATAAAGACAGTTTTGTAGTAGTGACGTGATTCACTTAATAAAAATAGGAAATAATGATTAATGAGGAGGGTTAAGGGGTTCTAGACATTTATATGTGGTCAAAATTTTATTGGACTATGATGTAGTAATAGACACCATGTTTTTGAATGAATGAAAACATAAGGGAGTTGACTGAAAGAGTAAGACATTGATGCAACAATTCTTGTGAAACCTGTCCTATAATAACATGTAAATGACCATAGAATAGATCCTATATTTTAGGAGGAGGACTATATCTTAGCTAAGGACATCACATCACATGGTGTAGCATTTTGGAATAACCATCCACACTACCACTTAGACCACTACATATCATCCTTAACTACCTAAATGAATATAGAAAGTAGAACTATGAAATACCTATATTTCTATGCCATAAATAGACATGTGATAGATAACATCCATGACACAAGATCACCCCATTTTGAATCCATGCCTAAAATGGAAGAATAACCCAAAACTCTATCATGGGGAACTACAGCATTTCCAGCCACTAGAAAACATAGTTTCCTCTCCTTTGTGGTTTAGCCCATGATATATGTTGTAGAACCCTTGAACAGCTCCAAATCCCCCCACTTAACTTCAAAACTCCTTAATATTTTCCCCGAACACCACCATCACCAGAATTCATGAAAAATAACATTACATACGGTTCAATCCATTACATGGGTTTCTATAATCATTTATTTATAAGTGATAAGTTTAATAACACCACACTATCAATATGTTTTGGAACAGTAGAGATTGTGTGGTTCTTTTTGAAATTTTAGCCATGTATAGATATTATAATGTGGATGTGACACAAATTATGCTAGGGTAATCACCTGGAAAAATGAATTATGAGTATCAATTAAATATTTACTCTTATTCATGATGAGTAGTCTTATTATTAAACACATTACTAGATACTCTCAGAGGATATTCTTTGGTAAGATCACACTTTATTTAATAAGCACAATGAAATATTTAAAAATATTTAGGGTAGAAAACTAATAGGTAAGTACTATTGATAAATTATTTTAAAATATGATAATTAATGTATTAAGGTACATATTAATTGATATTTTCTTTTATGGGTAATGGTTCACTAAATTACTAAGAGCATATATGTCAAATATTTTATTATTTAGAATGTTGTAATTATGTAATTGATAATATTAGGGTAGTTATTTTTTGGAATTTTTGTATGAATTACAAGGGAACAAACGTAAAGGAAAGTATATTCAACTGAATTCCTAAAATGATAAAAAGAATATTTCATTAAATAATACATATTAGTATTGAGTGTTTATATTCTTATGGTCATTTACAATGATTTTATTGATAAATATTTTAACGTTTTGTATTTTGTTCAAATATGCTCATAGAAATGAAGCTGAGATTGGTGTCTATTTGGAAACCATTATGTCTGTAACTAAATTAGTAATAATACTTAAATAATTTATAATCATATTATATAAAATTTAGGAAGGAAAATGTGACATTCTTTTTATTACATAACGTTGTGAGGTTGATATCATAATAGAATATAAATATTGATATTATAATCTATTTTCATTACAGAGTGGTATTAATCAATGATATTATTGTATATTATAAAAAATTATTTGAAATATATAAGGAATTTTCTTTAGTAGTATTATATTAATGGTTTTGAATCATATATTAAATTGTATTAATAACCTTCAAAAGTGATTTTATACCAAGTTCATTTTTTGGTGGATATAATTGAATGAAAATTGATTGAGGGATACATAACTCTCTAGTTTAATATAAAATTGATATAGTCATAATAAATGGATGATTGTTTAAAAAAATAAGTAAGATAGTATTGGTAACCTTGGGATAGATCATTGATTCTTGATATTTGTGGTGAAGTTAATTTGGTATTTAAGATAGTGTCATATATTGGAATGTGTGTGATTTTATGATCTAGGAATTAATTAAGTTTGAGAGTCAAATATAGTTTTAAATTCTTAGATGAATATATGGTATTTTGTTGTTTAATGTATTGGATATTTATATGGTTTATATAATGGTATATTTTATAGGATGCATGATTCAAGTAAGCATCTACTATATTATATTATTTTAAGAGTGATTAATGTTTTTTGAGGAAATATATGTTACTTAATATAGTAAAAGAGAGTAATTAATATTTCATATTAATATTTATATCCAGAATGATAAATATGTTAATTATACTATGTCCTAATTTTATCAGTGACTAATAAGAAAAAAATCTGAGGAAAAAAATTATTTAAGGATGATAAAATGTAACAACTTGAGATTTTGGACACTTTAAATTATTATCTTAAATAACTTATGTTACATGAACCACTATAGAAATGCAACACCCAGCAAAAAAACTATGAAATATTAAAAATAAATCAATAATATAATAAAAAATAGATATATATATTTCATTCGATCTAAATAAATTTGTAATATTACTTTTTATAGATTAAAATTTTAAAAAGGATTCCTTTTGAAGTACCATTTTAGTTTTTTTACATTAATAAAATAAATTGACCAGAGTTATTTATTTATTATAACACATAGTTTTTATATTTATAAACCAATATGTCAAAATAAATTTATTTATAAATTTATATGAAATCAAATTAATGACACATGATTTTTGAAAGGATTATTTTTTACATTTTAAGTATTTTTTTATATTGTAAGTTAATTTGAAATATAAATGTATAAATAATAGAAATTTAATTAAAAAAATTAACATCATTTTTTGATTGAAATTGTTAATATTACAATTAAATAAATTTTTGGTATTTTTCAAAAAAATAATTATTTTTTAGGTGGAAAGTGAAAAAATACTGATTGTGCTAATAACATCACCTTTATTAAATAATGATAAAACAATAAAAAATGAAAATTATTTTAAAATATCATATTTAAAAATAAATATTTATATATTAAAATGAATAATTTTAAAAACACTATTTTTAATTTATAAACCCAATGATTAATGTTTTGGAAACTTAAGTAATTTTTTAATCTAAATTATAATATATTTAAAAAAATCATATCTTTTAAAAAATAAATATAGAAATTTTATTTAATATTTTAATTAAAAAATTTCATGTTAATTAATATGTTGAATTTCATTTTAGGAAAAAATATATTGTTGTAATGATTAAAGATAATGACTATGACAATGATAGAACAATAAATTTCAAATTATTATTTAATTCATACTATTTAATTATTATCTAATAAAATAAATTAATTTCCTCATAACAATTAATTCAATATAATTTTTAACCACATATTAAAATATATTAGAACCCATTGAAATCATAGTGAAGATTAATTAAGATTAAGAACACTTCATGTTGACAACCTTTTTTTCTACAGATTAATTTTTTATATTAAATGTTTTAATTTAAAAGTTAACATTATATTTATTATAAAATGAATTATATTATTTGGGGATTAAATTTTCGTTTCATCACACAAAAATATGGAAATGAAGTGTTATCTTATATGTTTTTAGTGAAACATAATTTACTTCATTAAAAACTAGTTTCAATGGTGAAAACTAAAATTGAAAAATGTAAAAATCAAGTTGTAATAGGATTTAAAAATGATTAAAATATGTGTGAAAATTATTGGAACAGGATTTATAAACCTTATTATTTCCCAAAATACATTATGTATCACTTTTGGATCTGTTTTCTATTGAATAAATTCATTCTATGATTAAAAAATAATTGGTTTTCCAAAAAGTTCCGTTTTTTCACTTATAATAGGTGTTCAATTCCATCATATCAAAGTTTCACTACCCATTTAAATAAGAAAATAATAATAATTATGATTATATAAAATATAATGACCCATTTCCCACCCATTCCATGTAATCATAAAACATTAACTATGTGTTGTGTTGATTATTACCTCCCAGAAGCACCACATCTCAATTTTCATTTATTTTCTTTATTATTTTTTAAATAAATTAATATATGATTAAAATCCTTAATAATATATAAATAAAATAATTAGTCATATATTATATTTATATTATTTTAAAATAAAACACTTTCATAACGATAATCATCTTTTGAATATGTTATGATCATGGTTGGGTTGGTCTAACAACCCACATGAAAAATTATATAAAACTCCATAATTGATTAATATAGGAAATTAAAAAACAATAATTTAATAATTTAATAATAAAATAATAACTATTTATTTTAACGGTTCTTTTATGAATTCAATTTATTATTTTAATATCAACATTGAACTCTAAAAATTCTGAATAATCTAACAATGATTCTACTTTCACACCACAAAACTAAAAATAATTATTGAATGAGATTAGATATTTATAAATAAAAATAATTTATCCATTAAGGTACATCAAATTATATAGTAATGATAAACTGGATATCAAAAATGGTAATTTAAATAGATATCATAAATCATGTGAAAAAAACATTAATGTTAGTAACACATAACATAAAAAAGGGAGATAAATCACTAATATATTCAAAATAAATGATTATAAATGCATCGTTTCAAATTTAATTTATATTAGTCTGGTATAAAATGGAATATTATGATATCTATGTTTGTTATAGAAGAGGTTATAGAGCATTTGACCAATCGGGGAAACCAGGTAAATGTATTTTTGTATAAAATTCATTTTCTTGAGAAATAATTTTTATTATGAATCATAATGTATTTATTATTTGGAAATTAATTACTAATTAAAATAATTTACCATATTGATTTAATTAATTAAATTTTATAGTACATATGATTTTATTTATTTGTAACGATTACGATTTAAATTATATCGATGATAGAGTGGTTTATCCTTCTCCTCTTCCAATTACAGGAGACATGTTTGATATTCTGCATAATAATTTATTTTATATGGTGTATTCACTACCCTATTACCTTCATATATATTTAATATCACCCATTTCATCATATCTGAATGTCTATTTCCTATAAAACCTCTTACATTCATTTTATTCTTCTGATACCCGTGTTTTTTTAAAAGATAATTGATATGGGGAATTGGTATACTCTTTGTTTCTAAAACCAACAATATTTTAACCCACTTTTAAATATTATTTGGGTAGTTTTTCGGTCCTATTCCTATTTCAAATTCCCTAAGAATAATTTTTAAGTCCTTGAATGGAAATCAATCCTACCTCTTTATTTCTGTTTGGAACCTCCATTTTTTCCTTTTTTTGTATTCATTGGAGGATTTTTTTAATTTTCTATATATACATTTCTTAATAATTTATAATGTTCCTTTTTTAATACCTTGAATTTAATATAATTTTTTTAAATAAATTCTTTATCATTTTTTGTATGGGTTGTTTTCATCAATGTGTGAAAAGAATCTCCATTTTCCAATTTCCATGTGAACATATCTTTCACCTATTTTATATTTATTAGGAAACTTCCTCTCTTTACAGTCATGGTTACCAAAATAATTTTTTTTTGTATTTTTAAAAATTATTTCTTTTATAATTATTCCAAAAGTTCAATGTTATTTATTATTTATTATGTTATTTTACTAAGACACCAAAATTCTTTTTTCATCTATTTCATTATCATTTAACATAACTTATGATTTATTTCATATGTTATTCAAATCATACCATCCACTTTCTTTATCTAGATGGATCTTGATATGTTATTTTCTATAAAATAAAATACCCCCCATGGATTTTTTATATCGTAATTATCCACAATGAACAAGCATAACGTTTATTCTAATTATATTCCACTGTGAATACCATCTTTCTAATTTCATTTATTAAAGGGGTTTCACTAAGATTTCTTACATCAATTTACATGAGAAATTATTTAAAAAACTACGTACCCCATACCTATATTATGTATATATTAAAATACTTCATCGAATGGTGTTAATGTAGTATACTATTGGATAGTCATTTACATTCCAGGGGTTTATTATATTTATTTTTAGGTTAATAAATAATCTCTTTATCTGAATCCATTTTATTGTATATGAAATCATTTTATTTCCATGAGTTCTTATTGATATGATGGTAATTATTTTTATGTGGATCAAATATGTATGTATGATGATTGGTGGGGTCAAATATCACCCTCTAATGTATTGGTTATGTTTGATATCTGACAAGATAGTCTATAATGGACATAATGAGTTTGTTCACATAGAGGTGGTAATAATGAGTATTCTTATATTTTTAGCTATATAAATATTGTTTTTCTTTAAAATGTAGGGGTATAATATGTTTTCTCATGATTTTTTTCTATGCTTATGATTCTGACACATTTCAATGTTTACATTCGTTTTTTGGAAATGTTACATTCCATATAAATATACACTATGATGTTTCAAAATTTTTGTTATTAAATGGCTTATTGTATAATTTATTAAATATTATTTATTGGGTATTACTTTATTTTGTATCTTTATTAGACCCAAATTCTCATCTTATGCTCACTTATTATCTTAGATTATTATTGTTATGTTTACCCTTACAAGGAATCTGATGTCACCCCATTATTCTCTTCCCATTTACCTAGGTTATAATGATATCTATGACATATAAGAAGTATATTAAGGATTCTAGTACATATAAAATAATGATAAATGTTCACAACCATTACAAAATAATATTATTATATAGATAGTCCTAATATAGAGTAAACCTTTCATTCACAGAATTACATTATTATTAGTGATATGTAAGGTTTACCATATTGAAATGTTCTAAAATTATGATATGGTTAACTAGAGATTATAGAGGGGATGTGGTCACTAGTTTCCTTCATAATATATTCTATTGATGTTATGTTATTTTATTTTTATGCCTTATTTGTAGAGTGGGACTTACTGTAGTTGGATGTAGTTTACATTATATATGTTTGTGTTGGTATTTCATTTATTCATTATTCCATTATTATTATTATTATTCCATATATAAATAAGACATCTTTAATATGATAATTTCTATTATAAAAATATTCACACCCCTATAAATAAAAATCCATTTTTAGGTTTTTAGGAGGGATATAGAGATCATGATAGAAAATAGTAGCTCATGGATTGTAGCTTCTAAATAGTTTTTTCCATAAGAGTTTTATTTTAGTATGTTATTTTAGATTTAGATTCTAAATTATAATTACTGAAAATTGGGAAGATTTTTTAATTTTATATATACATTTTACTAGTGTTTTTCACTATAGGAACATATGATTTATGATGGTAATGATTCCCAAATGTGTATATTTTATTTCTTCATTTATAGTTTTTACTTGTGGGCTATAAAAGGATGGCTATGGGGGTTAATCGCATCTCTACCATTGGACTATGAATGGTTTTTATAGGTAGTGGATCATAATTAAGTGGTATTATAACTAGATTGATAGTTAGTTTTGGGAATTAAGTTAGGAACTGTTGAATATGACATGGTTTTTTTAAAGAAAAATTATTTTTCAAACATGTGGTTTGATGTATCAAGGAAGATTAGTTTTGAAATGGGTGATTATAGATCCCTATTTTCCAATGTAAGGACTTTAATCTTACAAAACACCCTAGGTGAGATTGTGAAAACTCTCGGGTAGAGACCTGGGAGTGTTACATTCAGTAAACATATTTTTGTTGTGTTTTAAAGGGGTAATTTTTAGGAAAACATTTAGTTGATATATTTAGATGTATACTAATACATACCATGCTACTAGGATTAGGATTTTCCATTAATTCATGGAAATAGTATGTTATAAATTTTTTACATTTAGATTGGGTCTTTCTTTTGTGATAAGATGATTTAATCGACTATAAGGGGATTGACTCACTTAATGTGGAAGATAATTAGATGAAGACACTAGGTGAGTTCATATGTCATGGATTATAGTAGAATGAGGTGAATATCTTTGATTTTCTGATGAAACATATGTAATGGGATATAATAGTACTTTAATCTTTATTTATGATTGGATGAAGTATCGTATCCTATTGGGAGTTAATACGATGTGGGGAGCTATGTGTTTTTATTAAACAATGTTCTTTGGGGAGAAAAAAGTGATTGAGGTTTTGTCGAACTATTTATATATATTGATTTTTTAATTTAATTTTTATATATGATAAGGGTGGTGAAAAGGAATGTGTTTCTATCCTTTTAGAAGTGGATCCTGAGCATTAAGGTTCTTAGGATTAGATTTAAGAAGCATATTGTATTTTCAAATGATTTTTACTTAATATTGTGTCCCAACAATAAAATTTAGGGGAGTAACTAAAACAATCTATCTGGTATGCTGTTACTAAATTTTCATTACCTATATATCTACAGGATTAGATGAATTTATATTTGATCAAGAGTATATATTTTCAATATGGATCACCTCATGGGGTGAGTCATCAGAGCTCCAAAAGGAGCGGGGTATAGAAGTAGGGTATTTGAAATTGAGGCCACTAATATTATTGTTGATAAGGAGTCATATTTCGTAGTTTTTCTCTCATTTTTGTAGAGTTGTTAGTTTTGGTGAATCCATTGGGGTTCCATCCCTATATGATATCCTTATGGTGTTATTGACCATCAACAATTCTTATGTATGAATATTATTTGTGGGAGGATAGGAATAGGTGTACAGTTCCTATTTTACCCACAATAGTAGTTTCATTAGTGTTATTATTAGTATAAGATACATAAGGATTTTACTAAGAAGAGGTGAGATGATGTTGTAAGAGTTTATCATTCAGATATCCCATGACTTTAGGGACATTGAGTTGAGTGTGAACCTAGAAAATGACACTAATAAGGTCATCTAGTTAGAGGCACTGAGATGGTATGTTTCACACCATACAGGTTCCAACTCTATATGATATACATATTATTATTTGTAAAATATGATTATTTTATGTTGTGGATGCTTCTTTAGATGATTTTGAGGCATCACATTTATTTATTGTGAAGACATTGTCTCATTCCAAAGGGATTATGATGGATAGGATTTTAGTTCCACTATAGTTGACTATGATAATTGAAGGATAGTTGACTTTTTTTGATGTGTTCAAGGGATTCAAGATGATGGTAAAGAAAAATTATTCATTTATGGATTTCATCTTCGTATAGATATAACAATTTGATCCCATAATTAGAATGAAATAGTTGTATATTGAACTCATGGTTACTAAATTCTATCTATGGAAGAGTTTCATTTTATGATGCAGAAGGTCTAATGGAAATTTTATAGTGACTAAAATAATTAAATGATCTATAAGAATCCAAAGATATTTTTTCAGCTGTTAGTAGATTCATCATTCTATTTTTTAGATGTATAGGTAGTTTATTCTACTAGATTTATTGAGGAGTTTAGAAATGTATTCCCTAAATAGATTGTGTCACTAACACATCACTATGATATCTAGTTCAATAGAGTGTTATATCTTGGAGATTTTCTAATTTTTATGGATCCTTATCATATCACACAATCCAAATTTTAGAATTTTTGGTTTTAGATAGACGACTCGATGCAGAAGGGTTTCATATGGCATTGTGTGTCACGATGGTGTGCATTATTGTCATTCTAAGAGAAGTAATATGATAATATTTGGTTTCAGATAGACTAAAACTGATTTAATCTAGTGATATTAAAAAAACGAATACCATTTTTGGGATATTTTATTTGTTTAATCAATTAATTGGTGATATATCATTATCAAATATTGATCAAATATCATTGGATCACCAAATGAGGTGAGGGAGTTGGATATTTCAAAGGAAAATTTTATGTGTCATTATGGGTACATCCATTTCATGATTATATATTATCATTTCATGAACCCCCAACTATTTTAATGTAATGGAAAAACTCTATGTCTCATGAGTTTCTGGTGCATTTTATTGTAGTTTTTATAAGGGGAAACCTCAAATACATGATTTTTTGAAGAGGATCAATATATGAATCTAAGGGATATTTTATATTAACATTGGAAACAAAATACAATTGGGAATTTTTTATAATAATTTCTGATCGTTTGAGGTGAATTTTAATGGTAATATGGTTTATTAATAGGTATTAGAAGTCAATAATTTGTAATTCAAGTTGATTTAATCTAGAAAAACTCCCAAAAATGTTTTAGTGGTTTGTAGTTTCCTTATCCCCACAGGAAATTATTGAAGGATAACGTTTGAATTTTCATAGATTTCAACTATATGGATATCCTTTACTAGTAAAGACTACATCATTGTATATACTGATCATTGTCAATATTATTTGTTCTATTGAAAGAATATATTGTTTAGTTCTATTGTTCTTCGATTTCTAGAGGATAAATTTATGCATGTTGTTTTCAATGTCACTAGTCATATTGGTTTGGGATGTTTATTGATGATAAAATGGGTATTGTTCTCATATGGGTATATGAATTTATTTTCAAAAATGTGTAATTATTCCACCCCTGATATCGAGTTTTATGAAGGGGTGTTTTATTAGATGTTTTTTTGACATAACAACATCGATGGTGGATTAATGGTCTTCTCGAATCGCAAGTTCACGTGGAATGGTTTCTATAGTAGAAATTGAATCCATATATGCTTTCGTGGATATATTTCTTTAAAGACTATTAATTTTTAATCTTTTAATCCCTAGATAATGGGAATGTAGTGGTTGATTTGTTAAGTAGGAAGTCATGAGGAGATTCTGTTATGGAGTCTTTATATGTTTGGTGTGTGAATTGAAAGATTATAGTGATTCATTTATATGTGAAACATTTCATTGAAAAGTATTATTGTACTATATGATAGTGAAATAAATTTTATTACAACAAGTGATAGAGTCTCAGTGGGGAGACATGGAGGTAGAGGTGATGCACGATCTAGTATTTCATGGTGTCACTAATAACAAATGGTTAGAGCTTGAGTAACATCAGATATTATAATGAGAGATATTATTTTTCTCATTCTTGATTCATGAGGTGATTCTTCTTTGGTTTTATAGATATCCCTTATCAGTATATATTTGGATATCAATAATACATCATTCTACGAGGAGCAAGTTCTCATGGATGTGGATGAATCAATATTTGGAAGTGTTCAGGTAATGATGATTAGTCCCCCAACAAATAATGGTAGACTATCATATCCCTAGTTGTTTGTTGTAGATATTATATTTTATTGATTGGAAGTGGGAGGAAATTTTTATCGATTAATTCTCTAGGTTTCCCTGAGATCATGGAATATGTGCTTCTATTTGGTTGATTTTGGATTGGATTATGAAGTTAGTGTATTACCTAATGACTAGGGATTTGATTGATATAGATCTTCTAAAATAGAAGTACATTGTTGAGATCATGAAGCATCATTGGGCTGAGAAGGAATATCATTGAATCATAATTGGAAATTTGTGACTTAATAGTCTTAATATTACTTCGAATATCATTACGGTGAACCTTTATTTTCAAATACCATCCGGATTAGAACTTCATAGTTACTACTTATTGTCTTAGAGCAGTGATTAAGATATATGACATATAAGTAAGTTTCTCATGTTGTGTGTGAGTGAGGAAAAACACATTGAAATAACATTTGTGGGCCTATGAGGATAATCATTAGTCTGAAAAGAGACCATAGTGGGTAATATCCTATAGTGTGCTGGTATGGAAACCTAGATATTATAGGATATGAATAGGGTCAGATGACTAGGTTCATGGATCGATTATTTTAGGTCATTAAAAATCGTATCAAAGCCAATACCAAACCAAATGCGTAGTGGAACCTCCTGGGTTTGATGTAGTGGGTCCATAATGGGGGTGTTTTCTTTATAGGGTTCATATTGTATCACCAATAGAAATGTGGTACATAAAAAAACAATTGACTCTACAATTGTCAATATGGTTCACCTTGTTGTAATAATGGGTTCTCTCGAATGAACTATATCATTCTTTTTATTACCATATCATGTATACAAGTTATAAATACATGATTAATACTTACCATTACAGTCTTGATAATTATGTAACCACTATTTAATGGTAATGTCTATTGATGAATCACCATCTCAAAAGGTTATATAAGATCCCATGTTATAATTATATCCTCAAGATACCCTGAAATTAATCTTAAATATATTTCCAATGCTCTAGATACATCTTACTGGATGGATATAGTCTATTTTTGACTATCATGTGTTGAGGGATCATAGGAATTGGGACATATTCTCATGAAGTTTGTCTTTCATGATCTCTAGTAGTGATATCATGGGGAAATACCTACCAATAAAAACACCACATGTTTTGGGTGTCATTGGATTTTCTTCAAAACGAGCACATGTATTGGCATCCAGATATTAGATAATTTACAATTTGTTTCTTTTGATCATGTACTTTTATGCAAGGAGAAAACCATGATAATGAAATCGTGGTGAGGTAGATTTGGTTTTGTGAGTCATTGGTGGTATGAAATTGGTTGAATGGTTAAATAAAGGGTTTTTCGCTTCCATATTATGGAAGTATTATAAATCAGGCCCAGTCGATCCGGATGGTAATACATTCATAAAACCATATCCATAGAATTCGAGGGTAAATAAAAACAAATAGATCAGAAATCAATATGGAATGAAAGGGATATGGAATCGATGTGCATCCTTCATTATGAGATTTTAAAAGATAAATAGATTATATTATACATTGTGTGTCTAAAGGTTGGTCATCGCTGTTGTGATAATACTTAACTCTTTAGGGGCTATAATGGGTCGCTAGATGCTTCTCTTGGACCATGAAGAGTATCCACTACTATCAAGATAATTTCTTAGAGGGCCACAAACAATAGTATATTCAAAAAGTTGAACTATTCAGTTGATTTGGTATTATAGACATGTTGAGCCTCACCATAGGGTTCCCAGATTTATCAAAGGAAATGAAATCATCAATGAAATAAATAAATTCTTATTATTCATGTTAAGAATAATTGTTATTGAATTTATTAACTAAATGTATTTTTTTTGTTATGTAAAAACAAAATTATATTATTTGAACCAATATTAGTTTTAATATTCAAGGGCCATTTAATATTTTCATGAATGAGATGATTAGTTAATGACTTAGTTATTATCACATAATATATTTAATATATTTCAAGATGGTGATAATAATAATAAATGATATTTATGACTCTATCTTGAAGTCAAAATATTATTTATATTGTGTGTTCATTATTCAAGGGTCGGCAAAGAATTTCCAAAAAATTAATAAACATTCTATAAATAGAGGAAAAGTGGTCATCTCCATGTACTATTCACAACCCCACTATCTCATATGATCTCTCCCACATTCTTGAGAGATAATTTTTGGGTCTAGGAGATTAGATAATGCTCTCTATCAAGAATCACAATGATGGCATTACGGTGGTCGTCCGAGCGTTGAAGGTGCCATTGGGTTTTTGCACTGGCATCTGAAATGTTACTATCGGTGCTCCACAATTTCATGATCCATGTGTGGATGATCTAGAGGAATTCAACATCAGATTCTTAGAGTAGTGATCCCCATGGATGATCACACATCATTTGAGACATTAGATCAAAACCAGGTATTTATGTTTTTAATTTTGTGCGTAGAACACTTCATGTGAGATCTTCTTATTAAACCAAGAAGCTATTTGCCGATGTTGATGAGTTCATGTCGATCGTCAGTGTAAAATTTTAAAATTGTATATTTTGTGGCTTCCCATAGAGGTCTGCTACCATAAATTGGTGTCAGATAGAGAAATGAATATTTTAATTGAAACAAAAATAAATTTTTTTATAGTTTAAAAGAAGGAATCGTTTCAGTCCCAACGTTGCTGATGACTATTAAATCTGATATAGAATAATCAAGTTATGGAAATTTTTTGTTTTATGTATGGATTGAAATGTTATTTTTGTGGGTATTAAACTGAAATATACTTATATATTTATATGTTTCATTACACTATTTCATCAGTGAAATTGTTTTCTAGTGAACCAGATATTTTCAACTGGTTTTAGATGGACAAAATAGGTTTCACAGATAGAGTTTCACATCCACCAATCAGTATAAATTAACAAAGTGATTTTATTAATTTATTAAATTAAATTAAATATAAGTATAAATTAGAGACTGGATAATTTTTTAAATGATGATGGTTGAAAAAGAATTCTAAATCTGTATTTCCATGCTAGTCAGTATGAATACATTCCGTTTAAAAAATTACTTACCTTCACTTGTCAAAATGTTGGATACCCCATCCCACGACCATTCTGAGAAAAGACCCACAACTAATATAACACCGAGTAGTGAACCTCCTCCACCATGATGCTTCATTGGAGGCTCGACCTACTGTTTCTCTAATGAGAGCCATCTATGGTGGCTCCTCCCCCTCTTAGATGCTGGACCTACTCCCCTCCACATCATGGGATCTCACCATGGACCATATGCCATGCACAACTGCCCCACTACTTATACACCGCATCGCGGTTTATAAGATCCCATGTTGGTTGCACCTCATGTACCTTGTTTTTCTGACGTACAAAACCCGACTGACTTCCGAGCAGATCCAAGGCATCCTGATTTTCCCCATCCAAACCTACCATCGCTCCTAGATTGGGAATGACCCCCCGCATGTTGTCCATGGCCAATGACCCTTCCTGGTTGCCCCTTCTAAAATTATCCCACATGGAAAATCTGGCACTTCTAGCCCCCAATGGGTTCTTCTACCACCATCCTTTTGAATCTAGGATCTTGGAACCTCTTCAGTCGCCCAACGGGCTGCTTCTGGCCACACATGCATGAAAAAACTAGAAGGATCTGGACAACCCATAGAAATCCTTGGTATGAGTGACCATGGGAGCCCCACGTAGACGATCCATCTATTGCAACCTCGACTGATAGCTCACTAGTTCCTCTGTTGGGCTCAGTCCACTGAGTTAACCACTATATAGACCCATTTTGTCCTAAAACAGACCCAGGTGGGCCTGCCCAGGTCCATATTGACATGGGGTGGGACTACTAAGCCCAGAAAACACTTAAACAGGTTTGGTATCAGGGTATTTAAACTATATAGTCCACTCAGACTTGTTCGAGACTAGTAAACTCGAATCATATACACGTAAGAGTCTACTTCAACCAAGTCTAACACCATCATTAGAAACACATTTATAGAATGAAGGTTTAATATCTTTGATGAATTTGATTGAATAATTTCATCACTATGTTTGCAAAGAGTACAAGAAACTATTTATGAAAAATATGGAATTTAAAATATAATGATCTAAGTTGAGTATTGATGCTTCTCAAATGAACATACGATTGAAAATACTCTCACCACTTCTCATTTGTGAAACACCACCCTACATTCACTGTTAATCACTAGAAGAAATCTTTAGAGATTTTAAACTAATCTAATCTCAGACTTTGTGATTTACTTGAGCTTTTGGATCCAATCCTCTGTCCCTTTAGTGTGAAAAAACGACATAAACCCATGTGCATCAATTAAATAAAAACAAGAAAAATGACTCCTTTGAGAACCCAGACATCATGTATTATGTATAGACCCTGAGCTTCCCACTATAGACAACCAATTCTACCCATTTTCCAACATCTCATCCAACTAGCATAGACAAAAATAAAGTTCTTATTTCTAATGATTTTCAGGATATAAAGAAACGGGGTTCATGTCATCACCTCTTTAATCCTGGGCTTCATGAATTCATAAGGGCTAGAAATGTTGAGTTTTCGAACCTCTTCCACCATGTAGTTCTTCAATTAAAACTATGATTCTTATTGACAACGAGGAAAAGTCCTGAGACATTATGTTATGGGGACTGATTTTGAGCATTTTCTGATTTATTTATGTTAATTTTGGTGGTATTTCAATGTGATTAAAAACACCATTGAGATTAAGTAATAAATATTCCCCGTCCTCATTAATATAATTTCATCCCAAAATTAGCATAATGTAATTGGAAAAATATATTAATCTTTAAGAAGAATAAATTTATATAAATGACAATATACAAACACATTAATCATCCTTGAAATCCCTTATAGGTATTTCATACTACAATAAAAATGGGCAAGACGTAAAGAAGATGATAAAGGAAAAAAAGGGTGAACCTTTTAACAATTCAGTGAACTAGAATACAAACCTTTCTATGGTGTTTTTGGGGCACATTGATAGTTTAGATTAATCACACGAGCCGAAATCCCTCTACAAGACACTCGCAAAATGGTAGAAATGTTGCCTCCTTTTATATTATATGAACAATATTGAAATACATAAACATGATCAATGGTAGGTTGAATAGATTAAAGCATCCAACCTGGAATTCCTCGTATTTTGCAATGATCAAGAGCCCCTCATATCAATCTCTTCACAACTCTCAATTGATGAACACCAACTTGAAACTCATACGCCTGAATGAAATATTATTAAAAAATTCAACATGTTTCATGGAGAATGAATATATCGTAAAATGTCATATAAAATCCTATCGTATGTTTCTGCGAACATGGAGAACGATGTTACAAACTGGAAATCAAATATTATTCTCTCCAACACTATAGTTTTCACAATATCTGGTTGAATGAGGTGATGAAAAATACTCAATATGAGATTTCTCACGTCACTTGTTTTGAACTGGATATGATAATTCTCTACGTAAACAATATGAAAAATGAATCTTGATGACTTTGAATGAAGTTCATGGAGAATCTTTGGAAAATATCACTTTAATTAGAGCTCGACTGTTTGAAATATAAAATAGAATATATCTCATTATATTTCTATTTTATGGAAATTTAAAATAGATATTTCAACCTTTAATAAGAACCAAACTATCAATATACAAAACACTCACTCCACTTGGTGATGTGAGGTTGAGTAGGGCCTTCACCCACTTCTCTCTATGGTGAGAGGTCGAGATATAGGATAGTCATCATGCAATTCTATGGTTGATTTGTGCTCTGAAAGGTACCATTAAAGGAGTAGATAAGTAAAGATGGGTGTGTGGAAGTGAAGTGCATAGGGGAAGAAATCAAAATCTAAAACCCAGTGTCATTGTGTGATGCAAGCCAAACAATCCGCCAGGTTGCATTAAATCCTCATTCAACAATTTTTGATTTTTTAATGATGGAATTTTATTTACTCATTTGATGCGGTGAGTTTGCACATGTCAATGAGTATGCTCTGAGTCCATTTTTTACAAGAAGACTGTGCAGAAACCTGATTCCTCCGGTGAGAAAAATCGTTGGGGATGAGAGAAATCATTAACACGTACGAGCCTATGATTTTTCTCATGAGTTTAACTAACCTGGTTGGTATAGCCCAAAATTAGAATGTGCGGGTTCATCCCAACCAACACATGCCCTTCCCATGGGATCGAGGGCCCGATTATATGTAATATTATAAAAAATAAATTAAAATTAAATAAATTAATTTAGGTTGAAAATTTAATTAATTAAATTATAGTTTTTGGTTCAATAGTTAATTTTATTAGTTGCATCTTCAATAAATTTAATATGGTGTTAAATTAAATAAATATATTTATGTATTTATGTCAGTTTTAAAATTAAATTAATTAATGGGACCAAACATCATATTTATTGAACTGAAAATATGAGTGAATTTTAATTCAATATAAATTCCCTTTAATATTAATTTAATGTATGTTAAATTATTAATTCTGTATTTAATTTTAAATATGCATGTTTAAAGTGTATTGGAATGATGATGAGCCCTTCGACCAATCGATGCATGTTTGGTGCATTTTTATTTAAATATTTAATTATCACATAGATTATAATATGTGGTTAAATAAAAGGCTAGACGTGGGTCGTTTTATTGTCATTATATGCATTAAGGTCTTGTGTGTCCAATTAAGAGTTCTATTTTATACTACCCTATCCCCCTCATTTATAAATAAGTATTGCTATATAATGAAAAGATGATTATTGATGCACTTTGCAACGATTTATGGAAATGTACCAGACCAGATACTGACAATTTGGATAGGCAGGTGTTATAAAATGAGTAGAAAACTAAGTGACTTAAGGTATTTCCACCAAGATTTAGTTTGATTCATTATTCACTCAATGGATCAACCATTATAATCATCTCATGACCAAGTCATCATTTTATTTTTTCATGGTTTATTATTTTTTTGTATGTGTAGTTAACATAAAAACTAAATCAATAATAAAAAGGAATGCATAGATACAATAAACATGTGATGGAATGGATATTTTCAATTGCATGGTCAGTTGTGAGTGAAATCACATATCATATTCTAATAACATGGATTATTTTTTCTTTCATTACATAATTAAACTCTAAATAAAATGTTTAGTTCTAAATTCCTTCAATCATTACAATTTAAACAAAACCAGGTGTTTGGGGTGCTTATCAGGCCAAATCTGAGGGTTCCTCTAACTACTAGGGATTTATTGTGATAGTTGTTGGTTGAAATAAATAATATGGTACTGAGGATTATCCAATGATAACTTATTATCAATTTAGATTCAAGCATTGTGTAAACCATGTTATGATGTTAGAAGTTGGGACATCACTCAATAAATCAAGGAACCCCAAATTAATATGATCGGTCAGTCTAAATCCTTTCGTGAACCCTCCAAGTAGTAGAGTAGAAAAATCATATTGACTATGAGGGGTGGTTTGTGGATCCTTTCCACCAGAATACTCAATTGATAGAGTATTCTAATTCTATGATATATGGTTACAAGAATTCTATAAAATAATGGGTGACATTTAATGAATAAAAATATATAAACCGAAAATGATGATAAATGTACAAAGCATCTAAAATATATATTTTTATAAAAATAGAAAGTTATACCATAAGTAAAAAACTGTGATAAATAGTGGAAAAAGTAAATCTCCAAACTAGACTGAGTTTCCAAGCATGGTATTGGCACTTGCACACAATACTATGGTATGTAAATTTCAATTTTCCAATGTCTCCAATACTTTTTAAATTACCTAAGGAATGGAAGGGAAAATTTCTTACAAGAGACTAATATACCTAGAATATGATGGTTATATCATAATACTATCATAAACATCTATTTTTATTTGTGATCGCTACATCGTGACATAGATGATATAACATGAAGTCTCATCTCTGAGTGATTTGTAAGGAGAAAGAGAAGCAAAGATATTAATTGGTAATGGTTACACTGGATCTGTGTAAATTGAAAGGTGGATCATGATCATTAAAAACATTCTATTCTAATATCATTTTCACCCATTTAATCATTTCATGTCTTATTTTACAAAAAAATAGTAGTTAGTAAATTCCTCATTACTACTAAAGGTAGGGTTCTCCAAGAATATATGAATATAAAAGAAAGATTAATCATTAATTATTATGGTTAAAAAAGGAATGATAACTCGAAAAGGGCAATGGAATGTAACAACAAATGCTCATAGAAAATTTAATTCAATTTAATAAATAGGTATTAATAGAAGGTTATTTATTTTCATTCAATGACATAAAACAGTGTATGTTTAATTGTAATAAAATGAATTAAATAAGCATGTTATACCTTTTTATTCCATTATATTCATCAATTTAATGTTTCAGTTTCACTTTTGGGCTATTCAATTTAATATTCCTATCATGCACATGTATTGATATATAGTAACCATGTAAGTATATAAAGATTACATGAAGATAGGTGTATTCACGAATCAACTGGGAAAGGGTGATTCCTATGTCAACGGTGAGAAACACATTACATCAAATTGGAAAGTGTATGATTCTTGTAAAACTATTATTGAGTAAAACCAAAACATCAATATCACATGTCCTTCGGACACAAGGATACCTAATTCTTTGTTATAGAATAAATCTTTTTTTTTGTTGTAAAATGCTCAACAAATGGTTTAGTAATGCATGAATAATATGAAATATCCGATGAATATAAAATTTAATACTTTTATACTCAGTTGTGGAAAGATAATTCATTTTAAATTAAAAAATAAAATTATACTTCAATTATATTCCCAATTTGGTATTTAGGCTCAGTGAAGATAAACATCTTTGGAATTATTGATGATTCTATTTTGGACAAAGAAGCCTTTAGAAATAAAGGTATGCCACAAAGCTTTTTGAAATAGTCTATCTAGTGAACATGAACTATTACAAGTTCAAGCCAATGGTATATATACATCCATAGATTCTTTTAGGTAATTAAGGAATAGTAAGGTGATGTTTGATATATGAATGATTAGAGGATATGAGTTTCTTTAGGCTGTATGCCAAAGAATATCATGACCAAGAAATCATAAATCAATATACTATAGCATGGAGTAACTCCAAAATGAACATTAACATTTCTACATCACGCTATTGAGGTTAATAAGGAGGATCAAGGATGATGATTTATATGCTAAAATTGATCTTCTAAAAGTAGAGTGGAGAAGTTCTTAAACACACATTTTATACATCAGAGTCATGGTGAAAGTTATGTCAATGTTACAACTTATAGAATCATCAATTATATTTCATGAAATTATTTTAAAATAATGCTTATATCCCATAACCATATGCCTAATATAATGAAAAATGGATATCATAAAAGTCATAGTATGATTAATAGTTAATTATGTCAAAAAATGTGTTTTTATGAAATGAGTTTTTTAGGTTATAAATATACTTGCATCCAGAAAAAGACATTGTGAATTTAGAGTAATTATCCTACGAGTTTCTTGGGATATTAATTAAACACCTATGATAGAAAATTGGTAATTTATTGATTGAGTAAACTTCTATAAAAGGTCGAATTTTTTTAGATAGTTGTATATGGATTGACATGGGTTTAGTCAATTATAGAGATGAATATGTAGTTGTTATAGAAATTAGTTCCACAAGTTAATGTGGAATAAGAATTTTCTAGAGGCACATACTTCATAGGTTGGAAGAAAAATGGTGATGGTTTTTTATCCAACATAGATGGTGATCTATTATTCATTAAGAATAATATGTCTTTCAAGAATAAAGTGTATGAAATTTAGCTAATATTTGAAAGTATGAATAAAATTAAATAATTGATTCCATGTCTCAATGTGAATTGGGATTATTAAATTGAGTAATACAGTGGGTATTAAAATGAGATTATACATCGAATGTACGAGTGTATTACAAATAAATTTCGATTGATTATACCAAGTAAATCCATTAGAATTTGTGTTTTCATAGAAACATTATATGATAATATTATATTGAGAATTTGATTTTATGAACACCTAATATGAAAAGTTTATATACGATGAAAATAGAATGGGATGGTCATGACACGAAATGCTAATAAATGAGGCAGGTTACTGAATTCTAGTTTAGTATTTGAGGTATGAAACATGATCATACAATATTGATTTGGAATGAATGTTTTTCATGTTCCTATAAGAGGATAGTGTGAGATACATTAATTTCCATGTTAAAATATGTTCGACAACATATAGAAAACAAATATAAGTATTAAAGTTAGTTAATACCCAGGTGACTTTTATTCTCTAATGATTGACTTAAAGTAGAAACCTATGTTCTAGGGAACACGATCTACAGGGGTTGATCAAAATGTTTTGATGGACTTAGTGAATCATATATATATTGACATGGAATTGTAAAATACAAGCTGGAACAATTCAAGAGAAGAATTGTTTCTAGTTTCATAAAGAATATATCTCTCTAGGTAGACATGTCCGGGACATGTGAGGAGATTGATATGGTGAGTTGAATTCCATATATTTTTGTGATGGATCAAGACAATTTTCCCTGATATGCATAGAAATAGATATTTCCAACATATCCTAAGAAAATATCAATTATATCCATGAGAACTACAAGTGAATTAGTTAGAACTATTCATTTATACTTTGGTAAGTACAAAATATCAGTATATAGAATGTGGATAGGAAAGGATAATAGTTTTCTAAGGACACAAACAATTCTTCCTTCAGATCCATGTGATTTAATATCATTGATGGGTCAAGGTGTTGTGTGAGACAAGCTCATAAAATCTAATTGTATCCATACCTAAATATACCAAGTACATTTCCATATATGAGAAATCTAAGAAGTAGTTAAACATAATGATTTGTTCCAGTTCTTCGATTCACACCTTGTAATAAAAGTATTATCATAATGAAAATTATTATATTCTCACTATACAGGATGTCTTTTCATGACAGTGGAAAAGAGACATATATTCAAGGATACTATCCCTTGAGAAATTTTACTCAAGGTGATAAGGTCAAAAATTGCAGAATAGCCAAATCGTGATGTCATGGTGCACACATCAACTAAACCCATGACTTAGTAGAAACATAATCTTAATCATGTGATAGCTAACAATTATAGTTAGCATGTTGGATATCGTGAAACTGAAAGTGTTGTAACAATGGTTTCCCAAAACCAGACTATATAGTATTATTTATTACAATATCATGTATACAAGATATATATACATGATGAATAGTTACCAATATATAGTTGATATTTTTTGTCACCTTTTTAATGGCAATATCAATAGATTAATCATCCTATCAAATGGATATATCATATCCTAGGATATAATAAGATCCTTGAGATACCATGATATTAATATTTAATCTATGTCATATGGTCTAGATACATCTTATTTATATTAAACAATATATATTTGACAATCAGGTGTTGGGGGCTCATAATCATTATGACTTCTTCTCATGAAGTTCGCACTTGGTGATCTATAATATTGATATCTTGAGGACAGACCCGCCAATAGGAACACCACATGTTATGGTTGTCATTGGATATTCCTATCTATGAACATGTGTATTGTTCACCAACGTTTAGATCATTTCCAATGTGTGTCATTTCCTCATGTACTTTGATTCAAGGAGAAAACCATGATTATGAAATCAAGGCAAAGATTCTAGTGTTGGGTGCATCGTTTGTGTTATGGATTTGATTGAATGGTCAGGAAAGGATTTTTCACTTATAGGTTAAGGAAGTAATATATATTAGGACTAGTTGATCAGGATGGTAGTATCTTCATAAGACCATGGTCATGGAAGTAGAGGGTAAATTTGTTGAAATAGATCAAAACACAATAATGCAATAAACTGAGATAACAATTGTGTGTGTTCTTATTTATGAGATATTATAGACAAATAGATTATATTATGCAGTGTGTGTCTGTAGGTTGGTTGTCACAGCTATGACAATACTTATCTCTCAAAGGTCCATGATGGGTTGGTAAATCTCACTCTGGGTGTGTGCATAGTATTACCTACCTACAAGATAAGGTTATAGAGGTTCACACATGATAGCATATTCCAGAATATTCTATATTCAGTTGAATAGGTATTTTGGACAAGGTGGCCCCCACCATAGGGTGCTGAGATTTGTCTAAGGAAATACCATCCCAAATTTAATAGAGAAATTAATATTTTTCTAGTTAATAATAATTGGAATTGAATTTCTATATTAAATTTATTTAAAAATTATAATTTAAATACATGAAAATTTAAATTGAATGAATATTATTTTAAATATTCAGGGATAATTTAATATTTGGGGGAAGTAAGAATTGATTTATTGGAATAATTATTGTCACTTAATATGTTAAAAGAATGAGAAATAAAAATAAATCATATTTATCACTCATTTGAGTAGTCAATATATTATTTATATAGTGCGTTAATTATTCGAGGGATGGTTGGGCATTTCCAAGTAATTTCTAAAAATGCTATAATTTTAGGATGAGGGGTGATTGTCATGTAATATTCAAAGGACATCTCTCTCCTATTATCTCTCCAACATTGTAGAGAGAAATTTTCTGGATCGTAGAGCTCAGATTGAGATCTCTATCAAGCATCGCAATCATGGTGATGTAGTGGTCATCAGAGCATCGATGGAATCATCATATCTCTACGCTAACACCTAGAAATTGATTATCATCACTCCCATACTTCCATGAAGTGTGTGTGGATGATGAAGATGAATTTATCTTGGGATTCATCAAACAATGATCTCCAATGATGAGATGATGTTGTATGAAAATTTGGATCTAAACTAGGTATTTTAGGGTTTTAATTTTGTTCTTAAAACTATTCACATGAGATCCTCATCTTAAAGTACGAAACAATTTGGAGATGTAAAAATGTTCATATAAATATTGAGAAGAAAATATTAAAATCATATCTTTTGGGGAATTCACTGCATGCCCGATACCTTCAAACCATTTATTTTTGGGATCTGACTTGTTATAAACTGTATAGTAAATCATACATGGACCGAAGTAGTGATTGATATGAGTGAACTACTAGAATGTTTCTACGGATGTGTGTGAATTAAAAAATTAAAATTTATGAAAATGTGTGGTATTTTTGTGGAATTCATTAGTCTGATAAGAGTCATTGGTAGGAAATAACCTCTGTTATATTAGGATGAAAACCACACTATTGCTAGAGACCCATTAGGAAAGATGACATGGTTTATAGCCTAAGGAGGTTTGGTCATGACTGGCATCTCTGATCAGTATTTTCATTTTATCTCATGTGTTTAGAGAGGTCTAAAGTGTGATTTTGGTCATTATATACACATTAAAACTATATTCCATCATTATATAGTTTTTCATATGTAATGAACTATTTAGATGTTGAAGGATAATTTTCACACTTATCTTTGGTATTTTGGGGATTATTGGTGAATCACCTAGGGTTTATTGAGTGTGTAATAAGAATAGATACTAATATTCAATTGGAATACATCCATATATAATGTTTTCTGTATTACCTTGAAAATATATTTTTTTTCATCAAGATTCATGGGTCGATAATAAATGGACTAAATTTGTTTTAGATCCTGATCGATAATGTTCAAATAAATGAGGACTAGGATCATCAATATTCCAATACTGATCGGTGGATGTCACCTCTAGATTTTATGATCATTGATAACATGTTTTTGTGGGAGTCCACTCATAATATGTAGAGGAGGTTGGGATGAATAAATAATCTCTCTCCTAATTTCATCAATTCATTTTAGGTATTAGAAAACTTATGTTAGCTGACGTATTAGTTAGCTCTTTCCCTGTTGTTAGATCAGATCTATGATGATTTTCTAGTGTAAATTATTTTTAGAAATCATTATAATAGCTCACATGTCATTGATTGGGTAGTGTTGGTTGTAGAGGATGAAAAAATATTCACGAAGAATCTGATTGAGATATATTATCCTTGAGTTATGGTGTCATACGAGCATTCCATCCCCTTGGACTATATTCTATAGAGGTATGGTTGTTTTTGGGAATGCACATGGGAATGTGATTCCTAAATGCATGGACAATATCCAGAGTTATATTGATCATTTTTTATTATTGATGTGATCCATGAACATGTGTTGATTTATATATATTATTTATTTTTCAATTGTTACATTATACTTTAGTTGTGGAACTGACTCTATTTAAGAGGTATCTCCTAGAGAGGGTTGAATTTGGGGATTCTATTTTCCTTCTATTCTGGTTTGGATTGTTCAGGGTGAGATTCATTTGATATGTATATAATGAGGAAATGTAATCTTTTCTAGCCCATTACTTTTAATATTTTAGGTAATTGAGGTTTGAGGAGATGTATGAAGGAGGGAAGATGGAGTTGGAGATGAGATTTTAGCTATGAGAAATTGATTCTCAGGGTTGTATTAAGAGTCATGACATGAAGGAATGGATGGATAATTGGTTGGTTTTTCATATTGGTGTTTCACACCATGAATGGTTTATTCAAAACTAGTATTTTTTTCATGACATATGGGAGTTTCATGGAATAGGGTTGTATGCTATAGGAATTAGGCGGTACACTATTTTGGGGTTGTCGGTTATTCATGAGATGGTGAGATTGGCTACACCCATGAAGGGGGGTTTGAGAGGATTTTTTAAAGGTGTAAAATTATACATTTCATGGGAAACCAAATGTATGGATTAAAAATAATATTTATTGACTTGTAAGTGGTTGGTTAATTCTTATATGAGATGATTCCATGGAATGTTCATTACTATCATTTCATGAGACCTGTACGTCAAGTAATATGAGAAATTCCTTTTTAGGTGTCGTCAAACTATGGTGATATTGTCATGGAATGGACCTTTATTTGATAACATCATAATATGTTATTGACCATGATATAAATTGAATATGTTTGGGGATTATAATAGAATCTACATCAGATATTCCCATAATGGGGGTGGGGGAAATCATTGTGGGGTGACTATTTTCCCAATTTTAGTTTTATTCATTAAATTCGTCTTCACTGATTTAGTGGCCGAATCAATCTCTCTTTTTATCACATTTGGTTAGTGTGTAGATATGGAATCTATAAGTACCAAAAGGGAACACCATGATTTTTCAATGAGAATTTCCTCCCAATAGATAACTACATTCTCAATGAAATTGGGTTATTATCCCATATACAAGACATACTTCATTTCTTGAATGAAAACACAGGAATGGAAATGAATTTATAATTTTTATCCTAAAACAAATAAAAAAAATAATGCACCAAAGTATTATTTATGATCTAGAACAAAATAGGCTCTCCACCCAAAGATTATTGGAATTCAATATACTATTTATGAATTAGATCAACAATGTATATCTATTTCCCCTTGGATAACATAATTTATCTCTTTCCTCATGGTCTTTAATCAAGAAGGCTACATCAACATCCATTTTATTTTTTAGTAGTAATCTACTTGATTACTCTCCAAGAACATTAAAATTTATTTTTTTACTATTAGAAAATAAACAATATTCTTATACAATATTATACCATAAGTGTTTTTTATTGGAAGACCTTTTAAATTACTTCAACATGGCTGTGAACATTTGTAGGTTCAACCAGATTCATTAATTCAATCATTCTTCTTCTTCTTTAGTGCATCCTAATAGCACTGAGACACATTATTTTTTTATATGATTCACATGATCATGGACATGTTGATGTACCTGTTATTATCATTACTTTATTTATTTAAACTTATAGAACATTTAGTATTTATCATCATGGACATCCCCATGTTATTCTCTCAAATTACATAGTATCATTGACATTCAATAAATTGACATTTCTTTGTAAAAACTTTTGACGTAAACATGAACACACACACAAGAACATATATATATAGATTACTAGGATTATTATTATACCATTACCTGATTAAAAATCACTAAAATATTAGTACTAAATGCGAAGAATCCTATTGTCAAGTTGTCATTGAAAATATTATTATTTATGTGGCTGAAGACTAGGTTCTTTCTTTAGAGAGATTATTTAATTATCACAATCCTTTTATAAATTAAAAATACATATAAAATCAAGAAATTTATGATTTCTTTATATTTTTTATTATTTTGGGTTATGTTCCATCTCATTCCATAGCATTGAACTCATCTCAACATCTAAACAGTCTCCTACATCTAGAACTCCATTGATTTTAACAACAATCACGATCATGTGTTTGATCATAATTCTTGATTCACAATTAACATAAAATATTCATAACCATATTAAAATTTATTTTTATCATAATATTCTACTATGAATATATATCATTTAATTATTTTCCATACATTTCTTTATTAATAGTTCATAAAATTCCACGATGTAAATCATGAAAATCATTTTAAATACATGAATTATCTTATGAACTATTTTCAAAAATCAATTTTCTTATGATCCCATAAATTATCATATGATGCCATTAAATATTTTACCTATGTAAGATAAATTATCTTATCGACTCATTAAACCTCTTGTATATAAGATGTATTCTATTATAGTTTTTCCTAGAAGGTTCAAACACATAGGCAAATTATCATATTTGGATAAAAAAATCATTCGTTCATAAAAAATATTTTACTGGGATTTAAAAGGACACATGATAAGATAATCACATATTATATTTCACTTTTTATTTTCATGAAACATTCACTTTTTAGATCAATAGTGTTACATTGGGATCACCATAGGAAATTTTGTTTTGCTAGTTTTTGACTCCCACACAGTACATCCAGATTAACATCAAATAAATAAAAACCATATTAAAATAAGTTTACGGTCTTCTCAATCACTAAAAAACTTCATCCAATATATCATTATTACTTGTATTTTATATATTTAGAATGATGCACAAATTGATAGAACCATTATACACATCCATCTTCTTTACACGCTAGGAAACATCTGAATCAACAATCTACTGGAGAAAGTACATCATATAATGACCCATAATTTTCAATATTTTTTATCACATATTATTATTTGAATATTAACTTTATAAAATTTAAATCCAATTCAAAATTTTATAGGTTTTGTGTCTTTTTAAAATTGGATACACAAATTACTTTTTGGTAAGAGATCTACATCATCTGCAAATAATTTTTTCATAAATAGAATTATTCATTTTATGATCATACATAATACCTTTATTAATTGACTAAGAAATGGAAATATATGAATAAGTGGTCCCTAACTATAACTAAGAGTAAAAAGGGAAATATGAAATTTGTTTTATTGGAGAAAAGATGACTAGGAAACTCTCATAGATGTGGGTTTAGTTTGACCATATGGTTGATTGTGGTGGTGGTGGTGGGGGAGGGGTTATCTATTGATAATAATTAATATCATATCGCAATTATTATCATTATCACAAACTCCAAATGATTATCTCCTCCATTACTAGGTACAAACCTACTTTCCATAGACAGGTGTTCACATGGGGTTTCAGACTCAAGGAAATTTAGGGACTCACTATGTTCAAGAAGATGGGAGGTTGGGCTCATCAAAAACTTTATGGGAGAATGTTTTATTACAATATGTATCTATAATTGTTTTAATACATGTTTATGAATATATAAATACTCCCTATATTGGATAGATTATCCTAATAAAACATTTATAGGTTAATTATCTTCATATACAATACAAAGGGTATCCCATTGATGAACTTGAGAAAGGGGTACTCTTTAGAGACTACATATATATGATTCTAAGTTTAATCATTCACTTCCAAGTGGTTTATAGCTAATATATATAATGAATCCACATACCCAGTAATTCTGGATTTTATTCCTCACAGGGAGGTGGTTGATATTCCGATAAGGGGATTAGACCATTATGAAGAGTCCTATGTATCTTGGCAATGTTAATAATAAAAAACATATAGTTCATTAAAACCATATAGTTTAATGTAGTTGGGAAAAGAAATATATGAGTTCTTTGAGGAATTGGGAATTCAATCTTGAGTCCCAAGTGGACGTCCTATGTATTCGGGTTGTGAAAAGAATCAGAGCATCCATAGTTCATTCACACCCTTGGGACCAGCCCCAAGGTAGATTCCCATAAGTGTAGGTGTTTTTATATCATGCCACTCATCAGGTCATACATACTAGGATCTCCCTATATGGTTGATTTTTTGTGATTCCAGTGATATTTTCATTATACTTCTTAATCCCATTTGAGCTATGGTCGGTGTGAGAAATGAGGGGTAGAAAATTACTAGCATAAATTCTTATTGAGGCGAGACAAATGTACTAGGAAATAACATGTGGTGTTTATTATGGTTCTCAAAACAAAAATAGGCATTCAAAAAATCTTGATTATGGATGGAATAAAATTTATCATAATTTAAATCATTCCATATTCTTCTAATGGATGCGGTAAAATAATCATCCCATGGGAATGATTAGGTCCTAATGGATAAACTTCTGAGACATGATATAGTTTATAGTGATATGGATTCCCATTTAAATTTGTGATCAAGTATTTGGAAGGAATCCTATGTATCTTTCTTATGGGAGGAATCAGAGTCATCATAGTTCAATCGATTGGGGCTTACACACATATTTTTTCTTTTTGAGGGGCTTCTACACTGATGTTTCCCTTGTTTGGGGATTACAGACAGACATTTCCAAATTTGAGGGACATATCATATTATACCTCTGATTAGGGCTTACACACAGATGATTTTTTTAAAATTTTAGAATCTTATGATGCATAAGATTTGATCATTGCATCTCCCTAAGCACATATGTTAAATTCATAGTGTGAGAAAAAAATGGATCACTAATGACCAGTCTCAATACTCATGGATGT
This sequence comes from Viscum album, assembly GCA_963277665.1. Taxonomy (NCBI): domain Eukaryota; kingdom Viridiplantae; phylum Streptophyta; class Magnoliopsida; order Santalales; family Viscaceae; genus Viscum; species Viscum album. The sequence goes on from OY728156.1 coordinate 1,134,237,177, forward strand.
GGGACTTATATACTGAGACAAACCCTTGGGTGGTAATTATAGATCTCGAGCCTTAGAGGGGCCACCTATGTATCCTATTTATGGAAGTAATTAGATTCCTCATTGTTCACTTAATCAAGGATTAAACAATGAGGTTTCCATATAATCGGGGCTTACACATTGAGGATGGATAAGGTCATTAAATCATATGATTTCCTGATAATTTTAGTTGTTTATGATGTAGATGATGTGATCATTTAAACTCTATATTCTAACATGAGAAATGCTCATCACGAGAACGATGAGATGGAAAATGAAAATTCACATTGCTTGTGGATATCGAACATTGATACTAAGAAATCCCTTTGGATCATTAATATAGGGCTCCGGAATCAGAGAGGTTTCCTACATATCATAGTTATCTTTGTAAAAAAATTATCATAGTTCCCTGGTTTAGGTCATACACACAGACATTTACTCATAATAGGGGCATATATACCAAGGATGGAAAATGTCATAAATTCATAGGATGCCCTGTTGACATGGCCTACTTACCTAAAAGATGTCCCCAGACCTAGTTGGTTTGTCTTCAATGTCATCTCATGACTCGAATGAATTTCTATATGGTGTCGCATGATCCAGCTAACATTCCTTGGGGTCACCACAAGAGATGAATGAAGCATATAGATGGAACTGAAAGAGTCAATGTTACATGTCTCAGAAGGTATCACATTCCCCATAAGACATGTATGGAGGGAATCATGAGACCTGATTAGCATACTCTGAGGGTGTTCTGAGAGTCAGTTGACATGCCCATGTTCTACCATGAGACTCGGATGACGTGAACTCGTGCTACCATGTGGGTTATAAGGCATATATGAAGAGTGTCGTGGGTATATTATGATGAGATTGGGGGGATTTCCAAAAATCGAGAGGCAAGATCAGAGGGTTCCACATAAATTTTTGTAGGTTTCCAAAGGTCTTCACACAATCAAGATATTATTTCAATTGATTTTCACATGATCAGTGCAACATGTCCTTGTGCTATTTCATGACCTTGGTAGTTCATTAGATGTTCATGGGGATCAACGTATATGTTCATTTCTTAGGGATCATGTATATTGTCCTTTTTCTATACTTTATATTGAAAATTATTATTTTTTACAATTTCATCTTGTTTTAAGTCTCTCATGATATAGAAGGTGTGAAAGTTTCTCTTCACATGTCCTGCCAAAAGTCCTTCATGTGATCTCTAGGTGATAACACGAAGTGTTTATGCATATTACATGACTCCTCAAACTATACACCTATATATTACCTGATATAATTCTTTTATTTCACATGCATGACTTATTTTAAATGTATTTTTCATTTAGTTTCCATTCATGATTTGTTTTGGGTGTTTTCGAGGCAATTTTTTGGAAATGGTGGGTTTTCAAAATTTGGGCCAAACTGTGAGACCAATTCCAAATTAAAAAATAAATATTGTATATTTTATTACTCAATATTTTTTCTATAATTTTCTTCAATCAAAATTCCTTCATGGAATCCCTTGACCTATTAACACCATCATGTAAATTTTGAGCCTTTATAAATCCATATTGATTGGGTATTTAGGTTTTTATTTAAGCCATTGGGCCAACCTAGAAGCCCATTTCCAGTTTCTTTTAGACTGTTTATTTAATATCTTATTACGTTTTAATGATTTTTCGATTATTCAACCTCTGAACCGATCCAGATGAACCTAGTCATGCCCCATTCACTTCCCCCCTCTTAGATATCATTTGACTCTCGGTTTAGATCGAAACATCTAAAGCTTCCACATGCACCCAGATTTAAAATGGTCAATTGATTCCATCACAACTCTTTCATTTTTCAGTATTTCCCCCCATTTCATCTATCAATTAAACTTATATTATATGTTCCAACCATAATTTCATTTTTGGATGTTTTAAAATTCAGCTACTAGTATATTTGGGGCGATTTCGTCAAGATCTGTCATGTAAGTGGGCATCCTTCATTTTTCATTCATTTTTCTTAATGTTTCATTCAATATTATTAGGTTTTATTCCATTATCCTTGAAGTACCAAATGACCAGAGGGTAGGGTTAAGAACCTAGGGTTTAACCTTGGGTTTTCTTGGTCCTATATTGTTTTTAGGCTTGATCTACCCTCCTTGAGGTGTGGCGGTGGTAAGTTTGAGTTTTCACAAAAATGATTCAAGGTTTTCATTACTTTGGTAGGTTATTCCATTTCATGTGAAATTTTGTGACTTAGAAAGCCATGTTTATGGAAGTTTCACGATTTTTTCATTTTAATGTTGCTGTGAAAATAGGGTTTACTCATATTATAATGCAAATGAATTTTTGGAGTCACTTTTATGTGAAATTGGGGGGTTTACAAAAAGTATTTCATTGCTTCACATGGGGTTACACTATAACTTCGTAGTTAATTTTATTGAAATGTATTAGGGCTTAAAATAATTTTTTAATGTATATATCCTTTGTTGGTTGTTGAAAAAATCCATTTTAATGGTGTTTGTGAAAAACATAAATTTTTAGGTTCATTGTACGAAGGTTTTACAATGTTATCACTTCTTAAATTATGTAGGGATGCACTAAGATTGATTTTATGGATTCATTGGAAGGTTTTTGACTTCCATTTTGTTTTTGTAACATAAAGTGTGCACATGTGGTGAAAAGTGGGGGTTTCATAGAGTTTTGGTCACAAAATAAGACAACATTTTTAGAAATTGTTTAATAAGAATCATAATGCTTTGTTGTGTGTCTTAAGTGGTATAAAGTGAGTGTAGATAATATACAATTTTTAAGTGTCCATTAGTGGTGTTTTTACATTAAATTTGATATGTGTTGTTTACAGAAATTTTATGAGCACAAAAGGGGAAGCCCGAGTACCTAGGTTGGTGTATATGTTCTAGTACAGCTAGTGAACCGAATGGGTGTTGTCCACGTTTCTCTGAGAAAATGGATAATGACAACTCTAAATAAACAATATAGATGACTATTGGGGACCAATAGTTTATGGGTATGTTTTCTACTAGTGGCTCATGCACAATTTGTTTTTCTAGGGTTACTTTTCACCGAGGTATGGGGTGCATTGTGCCCGAGACTATCTAGTTTCCTAGGGGTGTTCCCTGTTTTGGTGCTCATCAAATTTGTGGTATTTACCAATTTATAAGGGTTTTTTTGGATGATATTTACATTATATAACATTTATAATTTAATTGTGTTAATATTCTGAAATTTCTAATTTAAAAAAAGATTTCAATTGAATGTTTCACTACATAAAATTAATCATTATTTTCATTAAATAGTAAAATTGCATGCTATTAAATTTTTATTGAATTACAATTGGAATATTTGCGTGGTATCCTAATGGGCTTAAAATTACACCCTACTTACACCCCGTGGGTGTAAGTAGACATAATTATGTTTTACTCGGGTAAAGGAAAAACCATTTGTGAAGGCATTTTGGGTTGTTATTCACCTCTCGATGCGGTGTTGTAGAGATGGCTCGTGGGTGATGACCCCTTGTCATATGGAGTCATTGTGGATGACTTGATGCTATTTTTATTATTATTTTGACCTATTTTTCTTTGTATAAAACAATGTATTCAGTTCTGGTTTTTTAAGACTTATTTGTCATGAAAATTTATGATTCTTATTATTGATTGTTTTTGATGTCTTATTCTTTCATACTTAGGTAAATCATTCAAAAATCTAATGTATTGATACCTTGGAACTTTTTATAGCATATATGGATAGGTAATTCACTTATATAATTTTCATGGGATGGATTTGGTGCCGGTATCAGTGGAAACCAGATCCTATTCGTGAGAAATGGTTTTAGTAGAGGTTAATTATTTTGTGTTATCTTTCTATTTTGGGATGAGTCGGGATAGAAAGGAGCTAGGCCTGTTGGGGATCGGTGTTTTGGTTGCAAGTAGGTTGCATGCCTACACATCCCATGGATGACCTTGAGTCACAAGGGGACGTTGGAATTTACTAATTCTATTCACTTCCAAGTGAGACGTATGTGATGCATACCACACGTGGACATGGGGCGGGAGACGACTAGTTGTTTCATTTATCATCGTGATGTGTTTATATTATTTATATTGTATGTATATGATTAAATGCTTGATAATTTTGGTATTGACTATCAATTTTTCAACTGTTCCATTTTTTTAGGAGCATTCCTCCCTGGAAACCTCCCATGGGATGATGCCAGAGAGAGTTCTCCCACACCAATTGATCAGAAGCTAGTTGAGGACGTGGTCCGGGTAGTCTAAGATCTAGGATATGGACCATATACTATTAGATTTACTTTTATCGGGGATGACACTTGTCCTAAAAAGGACAAGGCCCATTAGTTTCTCAAAATATAAGCCTCCCACCTTTCGACGCAGCATAGAACACTAGGAATCATATGAATGGATCGAGATGATTGAGCTCATGTTTGAGTTTCGGTATCCACCCATGGAGATTAGGGTGATGTTTGCCTCCTTTATGTTATAGGGTCCCAGTCACAAGTGGTGGGAATCGGTTCTTCAGACTGGGAAGAATGAGTAGATGCGCTGGGCAGATTTCAATGATGGCTTCAAGGAGCAATACTGCCCTGAGGTCTTCACATATTCCATGTCCCGAGAGTTATGGATGTTGTTCATAGGAATATTTCTATAAAAGATTTTTTCAACAGATTTGCGTATTGGGTTCAGTATGCCCTTTAAATTGTCTCCAATGACCTAGGGAAGGCCCGGAGGTTGGAGAAAGGCTTGCGACCAGAGATATATTCTTAGGTGTTCTTGTTTAAACTGAGGACCTATGTTGAGGTCATTGACCAGGCGTGAATGGTGGAGATTGAACGAAAGGGTAAGGATGGTTTCATTAGATCAGTGTCAGTAGTGGTTAGTGGTATCTCTTTTGAGAATAAAAGGAAGTGGGAGGAACATGTGAAAAAAGGAGGCGCCAGTTCAGGCCACTCCTCCAGGCAGTTTTCTCCAGAAAATTCTGATGCGAGATCAGTTATGTGCCACTATTATGGGAAGATGGGTCACATCTGACCAGAATGAATACTTCCTCCGAAGCCTTGTTACCAGTGTGGAGGTAAGAGGCATTTGCATCACTTCTTTGGGGTGGCACGTCCACTTCCTAGTGTGCTAGGGTTAGTGGATTCAAGATGAGTGCAAGCAAAGTCCTAGCCATTGATTAATGGGGGATATCAATTTGGTAGCCATGGTGATATTGAGGGGTCATATTATGTGCAAAGTTAGTTTATGGAACATCCACAGACCAGCGGTCGTCCTCAGGAAGAGACTATACATCTCCATGTTGTGGATCAGGAATCAGCAGGATCAGAGGCAAGACTGTTGAATGTTCGAGGTACCATTTTGATCACATATTCTATAGCTTCTTCTCTTTGTGACACTGGTTCTAGTATTTCATTCATTTATGCTCATTTTGTGGACATGTTGAATTTTACAATAGAGTTGTTGTCTTTTGCGATGGAGTTGGTTATGCCGTCGGGAAAGAAGGACCAGGGTCTTAGGTGCCCATCGTGTGTGCTATCTAGTTTAGGAATTGATATAGAGTGGGAACTTTTGGTCTCACATATGGATCCTTTTGACATGATAGTTTTAATGGATTGGATGGTACACTTCTAGGCACACATTTTTTTTCACAGGTGGCGAGTGATTTTTATAGCAGTTGATGGGAGTCTCCAGGTTTTCCGTGGAGAATGGGATCTTCAGTCAGACCATGCAGGACCTCCACTCCTAGAGTTGGTAAGTCTTCTCTTCTAGTTATCATCGCTAATTCTAGAGGACGATGGTATTTCATATAAAGGTGCTCTACGTCATGTAGTGAATGAGTTTCAGGATGTATTCCTGTGTGATTTTTCAGGTTTTCCCTTGGAGCGAGATGTGGAGTTCTCAATTGAACATGCATTGGGAACACTACCAATAACTCTTACCTCATATCACATTTCCCCTACCAAGCTGAGATAATTATATATATATCTAGGAGAAATAGAATCCAAATGGTTCATTTTTTCAAGCATCTCTCCTTGGGCTGCTCTTGTGTTATTTACGAAAAAGGATGATAGATCCCCCCGGTTGTGTATTGACTACCAGAAGTTGAATATGGTAACAATTAAGATCAAATATCCTTTTCCCAAAATAGATTACCTGATCAATCTGTTGAAGGGGGAAAGTGGTTTTCAAAAATAGACTTTCTATTGGGATACCATCAACTCAGGGTGAGAGATTCAGATATCACAAGACAGCCTTCCGAAAAAGGTACGATCACATTGAGTATTTGGTCATGCCCTTTGTATTGACCAATGCTACAATGTTATTTATGGAACTCATGAACAAGGTATTACATCGGTATCTCAATTACTTCATTATGGTGTTCATGGATGACATTCTGGTATACTCTAGATTTGAGGAGGAACACAAACATCACTTAAGGATCATCTTAGGCACTTTGCAGGATCACCGCCTCTATGAAAAGTTGTTAAAGTTCACTATTTGGATCAGGGAGGTGATTTTTTTGGGGTATTTGATCTCAGAGCATGGGGATTCAGTGGACCTCGAGAAGATCAGTGCGTTCATGTCATGGGAGAAGCTGAAGAGTGCGTTCAATATCAGAAGTTTCTTTGGCTTGGATGGTTATTACCAGCAGCTCATCCAAGATTTCTCTAGTCTTTCTTCACCAATGACCATGCTCATCCTGAATGGGTTGAAGTTTTTCTAGGGCCTTGAATATTAGGCATCGTTCAAGTAGTTGAATTGGCGGTTGACTACCAACCCTGTGATGATTTTTCCTAAGGCCATGAAGGTGTTTGTGGTCTATTGGAACACATCAGTTATGGGTCTTGGGTGTGTTCTTATGTAGGATGATCACGTGGTGGTGTATGGATCTCTAAATCTCTGAACACATGAACATAATTATCCGAACCGGGACTTGTAGTTAGCAGTTGTGATGAATTCTTTGAAGACTTGGTGTCACTATCTATTTTGGTAGAAGTTTTTGGTCTACTCTAATCAAAAAAATTTGGCCTATATCTTCTCATAGAAGGACCTCAACGTGGGGAAGCATCATTAAATCGAGTACTTAGAGGGGTTCAACATTGATATTTTCTATAACCATGGAAATGGTAATATGGTGGCTGGAACATTGATAAGAAGAGTTCCATTGCAGGCTTTGAGGAATTCTAGTGATGAGTGGTTTTTGATTGGACTCTTTCATCCGATGCACGTGGAGACAATGGAGAAAAGTGGAGGTTCATTCTTGGAGAGCATTCAGTTGACTCCAACTCTCTTGGAGTAGATTAAGTGGGAATAACCTAGTGATGAGATTTGTCAGTGGTCGATATAGTTTCTTTATTGGGGGGAGATGTCCATAGATTGGTCATCATCTCACGAGGGCTTCTGGCGTTTCATGGGCTGCTCTGTAGTGCCATCATCCTTGCGGAAGGTGGTGATGAAGGATAGCCACTAGTCTTAGTGGTCTGTCCATCGTTCTTGCACCAAGTTGTATTATGATGTTCGACGATAGTTCTGGTGGCATGGTATGTGACAAGACATAGCAAAAATTGTTTCGAGATGCTACACATACCAGTAGGTGAAAGAAGACCATTAGAGGCCCTCCGGTTTTCTCCATCCATTACCCATTCCTACATGAAAGTGGGACGAGGTTTCCATGGACTACATTTTGGGCCTTTCTTGTACACCTTGAGGTTAGAATTCCATTTGGGTGGTGATTGATCATCTGACCAAATCATCCCACTTCATTCTGATTAGAGATGCAGTTATTGTGGATGAGTTGGGGCATTTTTATCTTTAGGAGGTGGTGATAATCCATGGCGTTCCATCAACAGTTGTCTTAGATAGAGACCCATATTTCACTTCTTAGTTTCGGGAAGGCCTTGGGGTCCCAGACTGAGAAGAGCACAACATACCACTCTCAGATGGATGGTCAGACAGAGTATGCGAACCAGATTTTGGAGGACATGCTCTGTGTATGAGCCTTGGACTATGGAGGTTCTTGGGATAGCCATTTGGGATTGGATGAGTTTTCTTATAATAAAATTTACCAATCCTTGATTCAAATGGCTTATTTTTACGTGATCTATGGTTGAACTTTTCGGTCCCCCTGTGTTGGGCTGAGGTAGGTGAGACCTCACTATTGGGGATGAGTCTTGTGAAGGAGTCTTCGAAGTAGATCAAATTGATCAGGAAATGTTTATTGATAGCTTAGAGTCACCATAAACCTTATGCTGACTAGATGCATTGAGATATGGAGTTTTCTGTGGGTTATAGGGTATTCTTGAAAGTGGTCCCTCATCTGGGCCATCGTCGATTGGGAATGTAATGGAAGATGACGCCGCAGTATGTTGGACCTTTTGAGATGACCAAGAGTATTGGAAAGGTGGAATATAGGTTGGATTTACCTTCCCAGTTGACATCCATCCATGATGTCTTCCATGTCTCCCAGTTGAAGAAATATAACCCGAATCCATCCCAGGTGCTGAGTTGTGAAGAACTAGAGATAGAGCTTGACTTGTCAGTTTTTGAGTAGCTAGTGAAAATAGTGGACTCCCAAGAGAAGATTCTTTAGGGAAATTATATTCCCCTAGTATGGGTTCTTTGAAAGCTTGTAAATGATACACAAGAGACCTAGGAGTAGAATTCATGGGTTGAGGAAGATTATATGTTCTGGTTTTTTAATAAAGCTTCAGGTTGACTTTATGGGAATGAAAGGTCTCATGGGGGGAGTATATTCAAATTCATGACATATTTTAACTTTATTTTTCATTTAATTTCCATTCTTTATTTGTTTTGGGTGTTTCCCATGCATTTTTGTGAAAATGATGAGTTTTCAAAATTTGGGCCAAACCGTGAGCCCAATTCCAGATTTAAAAATAAAATTTTTCTCTATTATAACTCCTTCATTTTTGAATTTTTTTAATCTATTCCAATTCTTACATGGTATCCCCTGACCTATTAACACCACCATGTCAATTTGGATCCTTTTGAAATCTATAATCCTGGTGTATTTGGGTTATTATTTAAGGATTTCAGCGTGCCCGAAATCCCATTTCCATTTTTATTTTTTTAATATATTTTTTAATTTTTAATTATTTTTAGTTATTACACCTCTCACCTAGGCCCACTGAACCTAGGCACTCCACCATTCACTTCTCCCACTCTTTGGAGCTCATTTTCCTCACAGTTTAGGTCAAAACATCTGAAGCTTTCACTTTTCATCCATATTTTAAAAGTTAAATTGATTCATTCATTACTCCTAAATTTATCGCTCCATTACCTCCATTTAAATTTTCAATTAACCTTATCTCCCTTGTTACAACCTAAATTTCATTTTTGGATGTTTTCAAATTCAGATAATAGTGTATTTCGGGTGATTTCTTATGATCCCTCATGTAAGTGGGTCTCCTTCATTCCTAGTTCATTTTTCTTAGGGTTTAATTCAATGTGCTTAGGGTTTATTTTATTATCCTTGAAATCCCAAATTACCATAGGGTAGAGTTTCTAACCTAGTGTTAAACCTTGGGTTTTTATTGCCTAATATTCATTTTGTAGTCGTGATCTACCCTCCTTGAAATGCGGTGATGGTGCGTTTGCGTTTTCTCAAAAAGGATTAAAGGTTTTCATTACCGTGGTAGGTGATTCCATTGTGTGTGAAATTTTGGGACTAATCATGCTGTGTTTATGGAATTTTCATATTTACTTCATTTTCATGTAGCTTCAAAATATTGGTTATAGTGGTATTTATAATGAAAAATAATTTTTGGTGTCACTTTTATGTGAAATTGTGGGTTTTAAAAAGAAGTATTTCATTAAATCACTTGGGGGTCCCCTACAATTTTTTATTTTATTTTATTGAAATGTATTAGGGCTGAAAATACATTTTTAATGCCTATATCCTTTGATGGTTGTTGCAAAAATCTGTTTAATGGTGTTTTTGAAACACCTAGATTTTTAGGATCCATGTTTGTGAAAAATGGAGGTTTTAGGATGTTATAACTTCTTAAATTATTTGGGGAATCCATAATATTTATTCTTTAGTTTCATTCGAAGTTTTTGGAAATCCATTTTTGTTTTGGTAACTTAAAGTGTGAACATGGTGTGCAATGTTGGGGTTTTAAGGATTTTTGGGCACAAAACCAGATAAAATTTTGAGAAGTTGTTTATTAAAAATCAAAATGCTTTGTTGTGTGTCTTAAGTCGTATAAAGTGTGTGTAGCTACTGTAATGTTTGTATGTAACTAGTAGTGGTGTTTTTTCATGTAAAGGTATGTGTTTTTCTTGATGAAATTTTTTGATCACAAAAGTGGAAGCCTGGGTACCTAGGTGAGTGGATATGTACTAGTACAACAAGTGAATTGGATGGGTGTTGTCCATATTTGACTGAAAAATTGGATAAAAAAACTATAAATAAACTATATGGATGATGATTGTGGACCAATAGGTTATGGGAATGTTCCCTTCTAGTGTTTAATGAATAAGAATTTATTTTTATGGTTACTTTTCACTGAGGCATGAGGTGCATAGAGCCCGAGACTATCTAGTTTTCTAGGGGTGTTCAAGGTTTTGGTGCTCAACGGATTTGTGGTACTTACCCTAGTATTAGGGTGTGTTTGGATGCACTTTACAGTAGATAACATTTCATATTTCTTTCTATTAACATTTTTAATTTTTTTTAAAAACTTTATTAAATTAAAAGTTTTACTACTTGGAATTTATCGTCATTTTAATTATATAGTAAAACAACATGATTTTCACATTGTATTGCATACCATTTTGAATATTTGGGTGGTATTTGATTGGGCTTAGGATCACACAATACTTACACCACTTTGGTGTAAGTATACTTCATTATGTTCGACTCAGGTAAAGGAAAAACCTCAGTTGAAGGTTGTTTGTGTTGTAAGTCCCCTCATGGTGCGGTGTTGTGGAGACAGATCGGGGGTTACGACCCCTTATCATGTGTAGTAATTGTGGCTTACTTGACTATGTTTTTGTTATTATTTAGACACATTTTTATTTTTTTAAAACAATGTATTCCATTATGGTTTTGAAGACTTATTTTTCCTGATATTTTAGATACTTATTATTGATTGTTTTGAATGTTTTATTCTTTCATACTCAGGATAATCATTCACAAACCTAATTTATCGATTCCCGGAAACTTGTTCCATCTAGTGGGGATAGGTAACACCCTTGGGGCCCTATCATGGGCTGGATTTTGTTTCGGTATTTGTGGAAACCATATTTGGTTTGTGACAATTTTGGTCTCGAGAACATCCACTTCACAAAATATGATCTAGCATTAATGATTCTGGATAAAAAGAGCACAAACATTCATGCATAGCATCATAGTCGTATGGTTGAGATGAATTTCTCATTTAGTGGTGTTGGATTTATAAACCTATAAATCACATTTTTTCTCCCATTTTCATTTTGTATCTCACTAGAATCTTGGATAGATTCAATGAAAATATTCTGTGTCACGTGACATCATGAGTCTCTAGTGTGGGTTACTCTGAGGCCGACACATTTTTTCTAGAAACCACATTTCTCTACCATCAATTACCCATTTATTGGATTATTTAAAATTATTTTTGACTTATTGAATAATATGGGGATTTCTATGGACTTTCATATTGTCATGTTGACATGTCCAAGATCCCTCCAAAGACCACGATGCATACTGAGAGGCCATCATGTGATGCTGTAATCCTTGCATGATGGATTTTTCAAGATCATGATAGGTAAAACTTTGGCATGTCTCAAGAGTTTTTTGTCTAAAAGTGGATATTGAATCCTTCCCATTTTAATTTTCATTATTAATTTTTAAAGTTCATGAATCATGTGAGATTTTTTGAATGTTGTCCATGATAATCGTTATTTCTCAAGGTAATGAATCGTGGGACCTAAAATAGATCCTATGGAGATGAGTCATTCATTTTTACTTAAGGAGGAAAATCTGGAGTGTGACATTTCCTAGACATGCCTAAGACACTTTTTTTTGGTGATCCTGTAATTCTAACAGGCTTCGTGAGATTAGGTAGACATGTCACTTGGGTCTCGTTATATCTTGTATATCTCCAGGGTCTCATCATGAAACATTTATGACTGTGAGAGTCTCTCTACTCCCACACATTTATATCATTCGATTTTTTTTCAAATGGATTTGGGGTGGAGTTAGTTTCCATGGATGTTGATGAGGAAAAACAGTCACCAAATCGGTGATCCCTAGAACAGGCTTCTCTACCGCAAGAAGCTCCCACCATTTGGGTATTTTCTCATATTTTAAAAGGAGATTCATATGGTTTGTCCGGAGTCCACTGGTTGATGGTCTATGTGCCATAAGGGAGCTTCTCTGGATAATTCCACATGATCAATGGTTGTCTAGGGAACACTCAAAAGAGAAAAAGGTATTGTAAATAGGGGATCTGTAGGATCCATTGCAGGTTATATACTACACATCAATCCTTTTCATGGCTATTTGATTGTCACACGATCGTGTATATCTTGGAGGCTCATGATATCCATAGGTATTGGACAACTTCTTTTTTCCATTACATTGAAATGGAAAATAATACACATATCTTGGTATTTCTTTTTTTAACATTTAAGATTCTATTTTTGTGGGCGTCAATAAATGACCCCCTCATAAGAAATATCCATGGGGACAAGGGCTTAGTTATAAGGAAATAAATTTCCCCTCATGTCATTGTAATTGTCCCAAATCAGTGTATTGGGTTAAATTTTTTATATCAGGAGATTCTTGGTAATCCGTGAGATTCTCTATAAATAATGGGCGAAGAGGGATTTATTTAACCAGCTACTCATTCCTAGAGTACTCTCACCTTGCTTCCACTACATTCCCTTCTTTGATGTCCATTTTGCAAGTCACGGTCATGAGACCTAGCCACATTACATCTTTACCCAAAACTATTTCACATGTATGCGTCTTCTCAAAATCACTCCCAAACATAATGAGAACTATACTTCTGTCATTTTCTGATCTTAGACCTTGGGGATGAAATTGTCTTGAGGGTTTTGTAGGGTTTACTGGCCTGATCATACGATCCTTCGGCTATTAGTCATCTTGAGTGACTGTTTCACAGTCATGTGATCATGAGTCTTAAAGGTGTTATATTATTGTGTGATTCCCTTTTGGTTTTTTCAACTCATGAGTCCCCAGGGGGACTAGAGATTCATGATCCCATTATAAAATTCATGATATATTTCATTGATTCATGTGATTACCAAGATGCAACTAGTTTATATCCTTATTTTGATAATATTTTTTCTTAACAGTATGACATATACAACTTTATTCAATTGATATGGATTCAATTTATTGCCAAATATACTCTTCTATGGACAATCAATGGGAAATTATTCAATAAAATTAAATTCTGATCCATGATATCGTGTTTGTTATGATAATGATTTTTTGAAAAGGTTCCTATCATCCAATATTTAAGAATATCCTCCATCTCAATGACTTATTATTTATGGGTGTGGATAGATATATGATATTATTATTCCTCCTTCAAAATTTAATATACCTCCTCAATGGGTATAATATTTTCTTGACTATATTCATATGACTACTTATGAGGATGGTCGTCTAATTTTAACTCAATCCCTGAGTTTTCATTATATTGTCGAAAACTATTCCTTAAGTCTAGAGGGAGATGATTTATAAAATCATCCAATTTCCTAGAGATACAAGAGTGTATTTTAATCATTTTAGAACAACTAAGGTGGAAAATAGAGAACCAAATAGGATCTCCGTCTAGGTTGTAATTTTTTTCGGGAATGGGTATGGCCATCCTGAGTCCAGAAAATCTGTACAGATTTTTCTGATGATTTATATGGTTTCCACCTCGATGAGGTAGTATGGATATCCTAATTCATTGTCTTCCACCAGCCTAATGTTCTCAAATAACTAATCAACCATATGTGATCTGGAACCAAAAGAATCCATTTTTTACCTGGGGAATTTTTCATAGTCCTATGGGACATCTATCAACTCATTTGGACCCCCTAGATAGACATGCAATAAGATCCTCCTGGCTACATATGTTTTGGATAATCCCTAGAATACTCCAATATTGGAAGGGGATAAGCTCATCATTATGAAAGTGAATATGAAAAAGGAGCTAAATATGTGCTTTCTTATCTCTTTGGAGAACTCAATCAACATTTTTCTCAATCATTGTAGTGTTAAACCATCTATCACACACCCCCATCAGTTCCATTCCGAGTTTATTCATGACAGTTCTGAATCTTATTGGGACATTATGGAAGCTGGTGATTATACCTCATGGGGACATCAAGCAAACTCTAAGATATCCCAGAGTCTTAGGATTGAATTATTTATGGCCATGTTCTTGAATAAATGGATTTTCCCAACTAGGGACACATGCTTAGGGATCAGTGTCAACATGTTCCTTATGGTGACATGTCATGCATAATGTAGTGTCGGTCCATGAACACCAAAATCAAATATTTGACCACATTCAACATGGAATCAACCCCTACAAGATTAGTGGACCATTCTGGTTATTATTTGTCTTGTTAGGGGATCACTTCAATTTCTATGAATATTATAACTCTTCCATAATCCTTGAAGCCTCATCCCATTCCATATTTGTTAATATATATTTGTTCGAAGCCATGTCTCTATGACATGAAGAAGTTGTAGATATTATGAGATGATAAAAAAGATTTGATTTCATCTTTTATCGTTTACTTATTGGGATAGTCAATGATAACATATGTCGATCTATTGAGAAATGGTTGTAAAAGATCTCACAATAGGATGGAGTTCTTATAGATAGGTTAGAAAATATGATCATATACAGTCCTTATACACCATATTGGTTATCTTTTCAAATTTGTTATTTCCAAAAGGTCTCCCCATTCATTTGGATAGTGTGTGGGGAGAACGACACCCCAAGGGTCATCCACCTATTTTGGATGATGTTGGTTCATGTAGACACTGATTCTAAAATCATTTTTTCATGTTCCTATTATTCCACATTTCCCACTAAAGATTATGACCAATCATGGGTAAAGGCCTATTTATGTCGTGTGATAAGGGGACTGGGACATCATGTAGAAAATAAATTTTCTTTACTAACCTCTCTGTCTGTGGAAATAATTGATTTAATTTATGTATTGGAAGATACATCCTGTAAGAACCCTCATCCTAAAGAGGAACACCTGGAGAGTGGGTCAGAATCTATTGAGAAAATTAGTCCCCCAACATAGTATATGGTTGACACACCTAATGATAAAAGATTATATGATTCTTCTATTCCTGCTTCCTTATTGGCTAAACTAGTGTCTCATTATCCTTCCACACCTACTGCATTTTTCACTGAGGCTCAAATATGGTGGTGGTGATATGGAATAAAATTATCACCCTAGTTACTGAGACTCCTCTGGAAACATTCTTTGATGAATATGACCGTCATCACCAAATTTTTTATGACATATAAATGAATGGATTTGACATCCAAAAATTACATGAATTATATCACATTGGTGGAATTATTTATAAACCGATGATAGAGAGTTGAAATATTTTACGGATGAGGAAACACTTTATAATCATATGAAGGGGCAGTTAGAGGCATTGGAGTAGGGTTTCCAGTTGATATTCAGACAACAAGCCCATATGGATTCGTAGACTATACAAATATGGAGATGTGAGGAAATAATAGCTCTCATGAAGTCTAACCTTCCAATTTAATCATTATCATTGGAAACATGTAAAAATATAGTTGAAGTGCTGGCTATTTTTGGTGAGGCCCTCAATCCGGGGAAGATGTAGAATGGTGGGATGCATGGAACATTAGTGTTCAATTGATACTTCTCACCAGGGTTTTGCTACCTTGGATAATTTAGCTGGCTGATTTTTTTTGTAATTTGATATTTGATATACCCCCTTTTTTATGATATTTTTAGAGATACTCTAAAATGTAATGATTCATTCCATCACATCATATCAGTGAATGATTTCTCTGAATTGTATATATTTTTTCTAGTTTTATTACATTTGTGACGTGAATGACTTTTTTTGATGTGATATTATTTGAATCATCAAGGACACCTATATAATTCATAATATTATTATAAAATGAATTCCAAAAATTGAAAGTTGATATTAAAACAAATTATTCTTAAGAAATGATCTTAAATTCCCCCCAACATGAGAGAGTTCATTGATATGTTTGTTCCTGCTATCTTGAGATCACTTGATTCACTGAAGGATCATGTTGGTAGGATATATGTCCCAAAGAGAGAGTTATATTTATTTTTTCAAAGATGATAGAATTGTTTATAATAGCTTTATTTCTGTTAAGTACATATAGGGGAACTTAGATTAATTTATATTTTTTAGACTTATTGCTACTGTTCTTGTAGTTTAGGGGCTTCTAGATCAAGCCTTTTATTGCTTCAGGGTAGGGTCTTTTAGATCGGAATTTCTATCACATTCATTTAGGGTCTTTTATACTATACATTATATTTCTATTATTTAGGTACTTTTATCACATACCTAGTATCATTGATGTTTAGTGTCTTTTATATAAAAAATTTCATTGCTTTAGTTTTGGGCATTTTATCTAGAATCTTCTATTCCTATAGTTTATGGTCCATTATCTCAAAACATCTATTTCTATAGTTTCAGGCCTTTTATCTTGGAACTTTTAGAACTATAGTTTAGGTTATTTTATCTTATACCTGATCAATGGTCATGGAATATGTTGCATACTTTCCAAGAATGAACCAAAATACTCTGGGGTGTTTGGTTCGTCCATTGTGTTTCAAAGGCTCACAAGGATAAAAAACCCATTTTGTGGAGTGATGTATTAGGTTGATGACCATTGGTGAATATGAAAAAATCATAGGTATACATGTATCATCAAGAAAAGGTTCTATTGAAGACAGTTATGTTTTCTAGGGTCTATTTATCGCTTATGGAGGTAATATAGGTTGAGGGTGAAATAATAGGGATTCGAGATCTTCCTGAATTGTTTGAATTTTGTCGATGTAATTCATAAAAGAAATTTTTGAGTTTGTGAATATGAGATGAGGTATAAATATAGGTTTTTCCCTTGATATTATGAGATTCCATGCTCTGCCGTAGTGTAGACAGGGCTGACACGGATTGAAGCTCTATTCTAGAAAGAATGTGATGCCTTTAGTTGGTGGTTGAAGGACCTTATCCTTTGGTAGAATGGTCAAGAAAAAGATATTATCAAACCATTTATGAATTCCATGAAGGATTAATGAAGAATAAAAAATATAGATGATGTTGTTGGGTTTGAAGGAAGGCTACCCTAGAATATTTCTATCACCCTAACGAAGTTATATTATGAATTGTAAAGCTCTATCCCTACACCTTATTATTTAAAATCATGATGTGTGGGCCAATCAAGGTTCATGAATGGACTTCCTCATTCTAGTATTGATAAGGGGTACAAAATATAGTGACATAATGTCAATGATGTATAAACCTCTTAGATAGTTTGGTACAAAGACTGTATGACATGGTCTAAATTGATCAGATGACGAGGATGATATGGGGTAGTCATACGAAGAGAATATTTGACACACTGATATTTTGAGTTCTTCTGCAGTGATTTTAGGGTTCAAAAGGATTGAAATTCCATTTTTTAATGTGTGACACATTTGGTTGAGGACCATAGATGCATATATAGGAGACATAGACAAGAAATCATAGTCATGAAAAGGGTCCTTTGAAGTTGGGTATCCATTATAAGGGCCATGGAAGGTTTATATTGATCCTAGGTACATAAACCACGAAGTATGATTTGTAAAAAGTCCCTAAAAGTTTTGTCACAATGTAGAAAACATATTCACATTGTGATGATATGTGAAAAATCATTACATTACCTTTTTTATTACTAGTGGGTCCAATGATCATTTCCTAAAAATTATTAGTGATACCAAGTAGGATCTATGAGCTTTATCCCTTATTTATTCATGCTATAATTTTTTTTCCTCAACTCTGGAGATGATGAGTTTAGTGAGAGAAGACTTGAATTATGATTAGGCCTCCATTTGGGGGTTGTTAAACCTGTCAATTTTGCTGTTTCTTTCACTATTAGTTTAAGGTATTCCGATTTCAGCCATTATAGGTTATATTTTAAGGTCGTATAGCATTGAAAAAACTACCTGTAGTTTATAGTAGTGACACATATGGACCAAATATGGGCGATGTTTAATAAAATATCAATTACAATACATAGGGATGAGAGTACCTTGTCATCCTTATCATAGGGGGATGATAATATTGTTAATAATGGATCGAGGCTCTAAATTCAAGAGTAATGATATGAGAGAATCACACTAGGAGTAGTTTATGTCACAATGAGGTGTTGAGTATTACCACAATGATTTCTCATCCCATAAGGATTGAAATATCCTTTTTCATATGAACACATCTATTATTCTACCATAGGTAAAAATGCAGGAGAAATAGGCATACATGCATAGTAATGTAATGGGTCATTTGAAGTTAGAGATGCCTATCAGGTGCTATGAAAGGTTTTTGAGACTAGAAGATTCCGAGACATGAAGTATGATTAATGTAATAAGGTTCCTAAAAGATGATGGGAGAAATCCATAATATGGATGATTGGGATAAGGTTATCTTGGTACATTTATAGAAGAAAAAATGTGGGTAAGGATCTCCCATGTTTATTTTCAGGTTGTGGGGATGAATTCCATGCAATTTATTGTTGTTATGATTGGATGTTTAACAAGAAGTTTAATGTGATATGTTAAGGAATTTTATCATACAGTTAAATAAAATGCTCCAAAGTTGTGGGAACCAACATGAAAATTTCATTATTGATATATTTATTACATAAACTAGACGTACGTAGATCTTGATTGTACACAGGAAAAATGATCCCTTATAACTCAGTTACTATGTAGTTGGGATGCATTTTTTATCATTTGATCAAACTCACCCATGGATTGGATACCTGGATGTCAAAATGCATATTGTGATGATTGGAATCAAGCCATATGTATTTTTTGAATGATAAACTCTCTATGTATGTATGACCCATACGAAGAGGTGGGAAATGTTTTCGTTGATTGTCGTAGTTGGGATAAATATTGGAGATCCTAGTGTGACTAAATATCCTATGATTATAGTAATCAAGACACACTAAGTCATTGATGGTCCATTTAGTTCAACATAATGTGGAAATGATGTGGGATTCCCAATATGAGAAGGGGAATTGGTGTAATGCCCTAACCCTAGCTACCCAGAGTCGGTGCATTATTACATAACATTGGCATGATCACAAGGAAATCATGTCTTGAAATACCGATCTGTTTAGTATTTTTGGAAACAAGATTCATACATAGGTTCAACTTTACAAATTCAAAAGAAATACAACATGAATTTATTCCATTAAAAACATCCAAGCCTCCAAGAGTATGCCTATAAATCACTCACAACTAACTTCTTCATATCCTGGGAAAATGAAACATAAGAAAGGGATGAACTCAAATGATCAGTAAGGGTATGAAATACAATGGAAGGTAACATAAATATTATGCATGGTGAATAATTTAAACCACATGCCTTTACCAATAATAAACATGAATACTTTTATGGACGAAATATGATATAAATAATTAATTCCATAATAAAACATAATCATGGGAATTTTACTAGTCGAATGACCAAATGAACCATCAATATTATTTTCATAATGTGGGAATGAATAATGCCGGACATTCAAAAACATTTTGTCAAGGCATCATCCAAGACGTCTAAAAATGATTAGGGCCTCAGCCAAAACAATATATCAAATTGGGAAAGGACTCAGCCAATTCCACGTCTAGTTGTCTCATGAGACCTACCGATGCATCGATGAGTTATAGAGGGCTCGACCCGTCACATACTAAGTCCAATACAATCCTCATACGAAAAGTTTTAAATATAACATAAACATTCATATTAAAACTAGCATAAGAAATTCCAATACATCAACCATAAACCCTGAATGGTATAAAAATAGCACATCCACAGTCAAACATATCACAAAAACTTCAATACAATATGGAAGTTTTGTATCATAACAAATCACCTTTAAATAAACATAAAACTCATCAATGGATGTCGTCATAGATGAAATCAAAAACATTTTTAGAGAAATTTATTTTTCTATTTTGAAAAAAATTTAAGAGTCACATAATTATAAAGAAAACATTTATTTTGAAAATATTCTTATAATCTTGTAAATGATGATTCGATGATGTTATAACAGCGAAAAATAGCCACACCCTCCATATAAAATAAAAAACATTCTTACATTAATTTTGACAAAAAGGTCATAAGGTACCTTGTTTAGAAAATGACAGAAAGATTCCTTTCAAAACATATAAGGTCAAATAAGTGTAGAAATAAATTTACCCCGTTGTCTTGTAAATAGTAAAAATATTTCTAAATACATTTTTAAGAAAAATGGATATGGATGATAAAGAGGGCCCAGTAGATAATTTTGTATAAACAACCTCAGATAATAAAGAGATTGTGAAATTAACCCTTACCCTGTACTTTTCCTTGTTCAAGGGTAGTTTAACCTCCTATATAAGGGTAAAATAATTGTTATTAAATTATACAAGAATCATATACATTAATATGATATCATATATGATCTTTTAACATTTCTCTGTTAATAATATCTTAGTATTATTGTTGTTTCCGGTGTTTAACAGATTTGTTTTCTTTTATATTCGATGTTATATGAGTAATATTATTTATGGATAGGATGCATATTTTTCATATCCAGAATGATATCAAGTCTTAAAAAATTATTTTTAATCATGTAATGAAAATTATTCTTTAATGGATTTGATAGGGAGTGAATATCATCGTGTTCGTGGAGACGGTAATACGTACGTACGCACAAGCGACAATATCATTATTTTGATGTTAAAATAATATATAAATGGATGGTATATCATATATAAAGAATCATTGTCAATTTATATTTCTTATTTACATCAATTACACATCATTATTGTACCCATCTGAAATAATAATGTATTGAAAAACAATTACACCACGACGTGGAGACGGTAAGTCGTACGTACGCATGTATGGTAACATGTCATTCAGAGGATGGATAGAATAATTAATTTGGTTGTTCCATATTTATAATAACATCACAGTATTTAGATGATAAAGGAGTTGTTATTTTATAATGGAAACAACAAAGAAAAATGAAGTGGAAGAAGAATGGAACTTGAAAGAGGTGATGAGATATTTACCTCTTCTTCAGGTTCTTCCTTTTGATTTGATCAAAAGGGCTCTTAGGGTGGCTTTCTGACTAAAGTACGACATCTAGGATAAAGGGAGAAAAACATAGAGGGTATTTGGGCAGGTTTTGGCCAAGCCAAATGGCTTTGAAGGTGTGAATTAGAGAGAAGGGGGGTGCCTTTTATAAGAGGGGTGAGGGGAACCACAGTAAAATCTAGAAATATTATTTTATAATAAACTCATTTTCGGTTTCTAATGGATCCAAAATGTATTATTTGAAGGATAAGGTGGGTATTGGTCTAAATACACTCAACCAATAGGTTTTAGACAGGTTTGGGTCACTATATTAAGTTTATGTTTTAGATTTAACTCTTAGTTAAATAGCTTGACATTTACCATGTCTCTTTGTATTTTTATATTATATGATAATTAAAATAACTATAAAATTAGAATAGAACCCCAATTGGTACTTTAATGATAAAAATATTATTATATAAGTCATTCATAAGAACCTTATATTTTTAGAAATATTATATAAATTAATAATATAATATTTGTTTTAAAAATTCTTTTTTATCGATTTTGACACTATTTATTAATTTATTTTTGTTAAATTCACAACACATTTATTAATTAGAAATAATTTCATTTAATCTAATCTTACTTGTCATATTAGCCTATAAAATTATTTTATGGAATCAAAACATTGAAATTATATTTATTTTAACATTTATAATACCATTAATTTAATTCTTTCATTAATTAGGAAAATATTGCATCATTATTGTGTCATTAATAAATTAAATTATTCAATTTCTATAAAATATAAATAAAATAACATTATATAGGAAATTGTTTTGTCTTTATAATTAATATTTATAGTCTAAAATATAACATATATATCCCTATGTAAAAATTGTTTTACTATAAGATATATGCTTATATCATTTTTGTATTTACTTTTACTTAATTAATATAAAGTGTCATTATCACTTAAAAGTGGCTCGATGGTGTCACAAAATCGACCCAAGGATGACCATGGTCATGAATGTATCATGAAATAGGGTTTGGAAACGTGTTAGGGTAATTTAATATTATTATAATATAATGTGTTCCCTTATTTACTGGATTAACCCTTTAACCATGGCAAATAAAATATTTAACGAAGTAATTATTCAAAATGTCTAAAAATAAAAGTTACCAATTTACACAATTTATAACTCCTGATTCAAAATATGGAATCCATTTATATAAATTGAAAACATAGAAGTGGTAGAAATTAATTTAAAATTAATTCTTGTCATCAAAACAAAAAAGAATGTTTTTAAGAAATAATAACTATCAAAAGATTGATATTTTCTTATGTCCAGTTTAAATGTGAAATTACATCCAATGACATACATTGGATTAAATGGTAATAATATAATCTAATTATACTTAAAACCCACAAAATACTGTGATTTATCACTATAAATTATTTTTATTAAAAGAGTTGTTTTTAACTAAAATTTAGTATTTTTCACTATTCATCAAAAATTGAATGTTTTCATAAAAATACCAAAAAATCACTCTAACATTATTTAGATATTACGAATCCAAAAATGAAGTACATTTTGAATGATAAAATTTATAAAATTTCAAAAAGTGGGTATTACTATTCATAATGTCTAGTTTGATTGGTCGTGGTGTGTTAGAACTTGAAGTTGCATACAACACGCACTACTGTATTATTCAAAGAGAAGAGTACCGTGGAATCATGGTGTATTACAACTGTGGTAGGACACATTGAATAAAAACTAGGTTTCACTAAATATACTATGGTAATATGAATCAATGAAAACGTTGTTATTAAATAACGTCATCACTGTAGAAGTCTGGGCCATATGTGGAGAAGAGTCATTTTAATATTTTTCCTGACTAGACCTTGTACTGATGATCTATGCATCACAATATATAGTATGATATCAGGAATAAAGTCAGATATATTTCTTAAATGTAGGTGTGGTAGGGGACCAACACCAGTAGTGGTAGTCCTCTCGGGTGAGGACCGCTGTAATTGACAATTTTACGTCTTATAAGGGACATATACCATGATTTTTAACATCATACAGTGATGGATCAGGGTATGTCTTCTATGGTTTCTCATTCAGAATGATCATTATACAATTGTATGCATCAATGCCTTATTTTTTTGGGGAAACCCATACTTAAATTCCTAATCTCAAATGAGCTTTGATCGATGTGAGAAACAAGTAATGAAAAGGGCTCCACTAACTATGTTATGAAAATTAAGGATAGTGCATAATTATTTTAAATCATGTGGTGGTTATACCAAGATATAGATTGAGGTGTCCTAACATATCTCATTGAAAATTAGAATCAATCTGTATTTTGTTCTAGGAAACCCATGTAGTTTTATGTCAAGTGGAAAGGACATGGATCAACTGATGTGAAGGAAAATGGTTGGGAAAAAACCAAAGGTTTTGGGGTCACCACATATCAAACAGTTGTAGGAATAAATCAATACATCATTCAGGAATGGTGAAATTTCCTATGTTGAGGTGAATCTCACATGGGAATGGGGGAGTCTCATCCTTCATTCACATATATATGGATCATATGTGGTGATTTGACTGTGAGATGGTGATTTTCAAGAAGTTAAATGTCATGTGGTGAGGACCTCAACCATGTAGTTAAACATCATCTGGGAAGGGCATGAGGTATCATGCAGGTTAAAGCCCTAATGTTAGGACATCCGATAATCCAATTTTTAGCATTTTACTTCCAGGAAAATATTTTGTAGTTTAACATCATGTATCTAATACAATTTCATACATTTTATTGTCATTTATTTATGAAAATTGAGTTGGAATTATATTAGTGTGGATTCCGAACTAACGATAGTTATACAAAGTATTTCAGGAGAATTATCTCATTGGTGGAGGGTATAACACACTCCCCACCAACTATGGACAATTTGTAATCCATGTTATAGTACATGTTACATATTCTGTAAGGCCCCTCCCATTTGTGTTGAAAATTCAGAGGATTTTTTCCTATGATCATTAAGATTTATTTTTAATAGAGTATTATTTAAGTCATCTATCTTTCCGCTTTCCACTTCGTGATAAAAATATGTGTGGATGGACTTGATATTGTAATTTTAGTATTATTCATCAATTTTTTAGAAAAAAATGGTACATTTATCTATCTATATTTTTTGAGGGAATCGTAACCTCATGATGAAATGAGAAATTATGAATCAGATGATTTTCTTCATCCTGAATTCTGTGAGCGGGATTTCCTAATACCTTTTAAATAATATGTCATTAGCATCAAGGATACTCTTGAACTACATAGTTGTGGATGGGGGATATATCCCCACAACATCTATTCCACCAATAGTAAATGACCATTAATATTTACCTTTCTGTACCAATTCCAGGATCTTATAGATGAAGATTTCATTGATATGGAATGAATGGAATTTCAAGGTGACTTCCATGCATTCTTGTATTATAGTTTCCTAGTAATATCCCAACATCAAGATTTTGTGGGAGATCCTGGTCCTAAATTTATGGGCGGCCTAAGATCCCACATTCAGTTCTTTAATGGTGTTGAAAATCTATCCTTATACTATGAATATGAGGCGGAATCCATAAATGATATGTTTTATAGGGGTTTTTTCCCATTTAGATTATCCTACAAGGTTAATTCTGTCGCATGGTGCCAAATGTTTTCCCATCTGGCTCGTTATTTTAGAACGCTCCAGTTTAATTGAAAATTGATTATAGGATCTATCCAAGCAGGGGTGGTTATTGGTTTATCATGCTATTGGGTGGTGTTAACCTAGTGTCTTTCTTCCATATCACATACTAAGATAGATGATACCATTATTCAATGTGTGGTATAGATGATTGTTTCATCTTGATCATGGTCAACCAAGACCATAGCTGCATTATCCAATGCATCAGTGTTAGAATTCTATGATCAAGGAACATGATTCAATGTGGGATCAAAAGGGATGTTTTCCACGAGTCCCCTGACATAGCTAGAAGAGGGGACAATTCTTACTTTTTTATGGAATATTCACCATTTAACTACATTATAAATATTTTTGAATCCCCTTTGATATTAAGGTATTATATTTTAATATATAATGCTATTTCCAATCTAGCAATGTGGTCAAAGTATTATTTCTCATTATTTATGCATTCTTTGGAAAGTGAGAATGAGTTAGAGAAAATTGATTTGTCGATAGAGAAAAATACAATCCCTAAGATAGTTTAATTGAATCTAAGGTCTTCCATTTTTTTAATAGCGTGACTTTGAGAGGTTCTATCAAAATACATCTCCCATGTTTTGGGTGTCTCATGAAAATAAATGACCTGCTCATATGGAACCTCATTTTCTACTACTTTATTCTATGTGATATGATTATGTACAAGCAAATCGGCCAGATCTATCGCTTTAAATGACATCTGTAGTAAAAAATTAATGTCGTATTGCTGTAAAGTGACCACCCATCAAGAAAATAACCCAATAAACATGGGATAACCAAGGATGTACTTGAGAGGATCGATACAAGTGAACATATGTACTTCGTGGTGCTTAAAGTAATGTCTCATCTTATTCACTGTGAAGTTGATTGAAAGGTAGTTCTTCTCGACATCAGAGTATCAGGTATCAGTATCTATAATAGTCTGACTAAGTTAGTAGAGACATTTATCTATTGCCACATCATTCATCTATGTGAGGAGGGATCTCATTGAGAATTTATTTAGCCTACATAAAAGATTACTCGACTCTCTTCCAGCAAAGGTAATAGGACTGATGGGTGAGAAAGGGATATAACTTGTGAATTTCAAAGGATTCTTAGTAGTTATGTTACCATTGATAGGTTATTCCCTTATTAATTATCCTAGTGAATGGGAGTGCTTTTCCATCCATGTTGGCTTTAAAACTCGTAATGTAGGCATGGTTCCCTTGGTGACCCATTATTTATTTGAGAATTATGGGGGTGACATTTCTAGAATATCAATAGTATATTTTTGGGTCTACCTCAATGCCTTGGTTCCATAACATAAATCCAAGAAACATCCCTAATGTTACCATTAAATATAATTTTAGTGGATTCAACTTTAGACTATGCTATCAGATCTTGTTGATGAATGTTTGGAGATCTTTAATGTGATCACATCTATGTTGGGACATAACGGCTAGGTCTTCGACATAAAATTTGTTCATTATAACTTAAAATGGATAAAATATATGATTAATGGAATTTTGATATTTGGTGATAGAATTATTCATGTCAAAATTAATGACATGATAGAAAAAGATCCCATGAGGTTCTATAAAGTAAGTGGATTCTTAATCTTCATGGGTTATCATTATATGACTATACATGAATACCCTACCATGAATGAAAAGGGTCAGAGCCTAGAAGTTTCATCGATCAATAATTTTGTTATTATAAATTGAATATTTACTTATAGGAAATGCTGAGTAAATTCTCAAAAATAAATATAGACCCCAATCATTACATTATATTTCTTAATAGGTATTTTTTTGGAAATACATATTTGGTATTTCAATTATCCAAAAAAGTTGTATTTCATTAATTTTTCAACTTCATCTTATAAATTAGTGTCACAAGAGGGGTTTATCTTCATGGATACCTTCTTTATGCCTTGAATCTTATTAGGTAAGCTGAGATGGTGCATAGATACATCTTGACTCAATCATGGAATTTATGTGTAGTTCCAGGTGAATACATATATGTTATGATTTAGAAAAAAAATATACATCTCTTGATTTTTGAGTGGTTTAGAAGAACTAATCAGATTAGGTCATGGGACTTCTTATGTCACTATATTTATATACCAAAGCTCATATATGGTAGTTTAGATGTCTTCTATTAATTATGGATGGGTTTTCCTGAGGTCTCCCTCATCTCCTCCCAATTATGAGTTTGTAGAGACATATTTAGATGATAATCGAAATCGGGGGGCTTCTCCATCTCCATAAGTGCAAGGGAGCTAATGAGAAGAGAAATTATCATCCTATACGACTTGATTAATTGTTGGGAGATTCTAGAGCTGAATAATTTTTTTACTATCAGTAGGGAAAAATATTATTAGACCTCTAGGGTCAAATATATCACCTCGACTAGATTTATGTGGAGCATTTAGTGACTATCAACCATACTCCATGGATTTTTAGGTGTAGTACCCAAAATATTTGGGGATTCAATGTATATGTTATCATCCGTTATTGATTATTTTCTAACCCTTATATAGGAATATTTTTTAGAATATATGGATCTAAAATATTAAAAGGGGGAACTTTCTCCAGGTGGTATGATGAAATTTTCATTGATGGGGTACTTAAGACACTTATGGATGTTTAGGGTTCCTCCAAGTGGCTATGTAGCCATGTCATTTGATGAATGATTTTATATTTGGTGTATTTCTAGTTAAATATAAACTTAGAATCAAATATAATGTACCAAAATTGATTTTTGAGTAGGATATTACTAAGAGGTCTGAGATCACACTTATCATACCATTGAGTAGTGATCTTGTTGGTAGATAGGTCCGCTTTAATATATCCCAAACATTGGAGGGTAAAAAATAGGATGCAGTTAATCCTGGAGCCATTATCAATCTGGGAACTCTAGAGGTCAATATTATTGATTCTTCCCAAAACATATTGGGGTGTGATTTTCCAATAAAGGGAATATTCTTCATCTGATTTAGTGAATGAGATGGTGACATGGAATTATACTAACATCATATCATCTTGATAAACATAAGCTACCGAAACTTCTATCGAGAATTTTGGTGGGCTCCAGAGAGTTTTTTTAAGTGCCTCCTCGAGTTATTTTGAATTATGTGGTGCATCGAGGGCTTAGAACTTTCTAGAAAAAAAGCCAACATTTTCAGAATGTCATAATTTTGTGAAAAGGTCAGCGCTTACAAATTAAGGGATTCCCTTAGATATATGGATGAAGAGATAAGGAATTTTAGGTGGATGATCCTAGAGCTTGTAAGTAGGCCAAGGGATTGTCTGATTCTAGTCGAAAAAGTCATATAGACCTTCCATACTTCCTGGGTTGATCGGATAATCGGACCCCCACTTGGTGGTCAGGCAAGAAAATTCAGTGTGGATGATCGCTGGAGGGTATCAGGACGCCTTTTTTCTTATTTTGAGATTTTTGTAGCACTTTACCACAAGTCCTAGATTCATATATATATATATATATAGATATGTATATTTATGATGTGGAGAAAATATTGGGTCTGAACATGCCCTCATAGTCAACTATATCCTCGGTTCTTACGCATGTAACATTTTGTTCCCCAGTTATGTGAGGGATAATAATATCTCAAAGCATATTAATCATTGGATAAGGGGTTTTACAAGAGTATCATGTTTTAGGAACCAATCATGATCTCTTATTGCGATGAATATTCTGTTTGGTTAGGCAGTTCCTGTGTTGTGGATTTTGCAAGGAAGATATCTTCAAGAGTTGCATCTTGCATTAGAGCATAATGTGACCATTCCCGTTCTATTTTTTTTCATCTTATGTTGGTATTACCATAGTTGAGAGGTAAATGTAATGTCTTATTATTGGGCGGTGGATCTATTTTTGGTTTTCAAAACTATGCTCTCAAGGTGGCATGAGTTTAATCAACTATTTTCTGAGTCAACTAGTTGTTAAATTTCGATGCACATGAAGTTGAGACTTTTTTCCAATCACATTAGTATTCATATGACTAGGAAATAGTTATTCAAGACACATTCTCTAAAGGGTTTTCTTACACCCCATGTCGGGAATTGACCATGCTAGGAAGGGAATTTTAAAAGAGGAAATAGTTTTGGATATTATGACACAACCTTCTATGGACAAGGATGTAGTAGGAACAGTTAGTGAGGTTGACCTCATTAGGCTTACTGGGATGTGGTAACATGAGCTTGTTATTGTCGATGTAATTCCAGAAATAAATGGGTACTTCTTCCTTTCATACGGAGCATGATTTTCTCAAATGTTCTTCAAATTTCAGGTGACCCTAGTATCTATTTTCTCCTGGGAGAGGGAAATTCTATGGTATTCTCTGCTCGAAAGAAGGTAATAGGAAGTTCAAGAATGTCCTAGGTTCATGGATGGGTACTGATACTATATTGAGTGTGATAGGTATAACTTAATATTTTTTTATAATCCCCCCCAAGCTATTGGAATGGGCCATGTTTTTTTATCAGATTCACTGAATGGACTCCTCAAGACATTGTACAATTTAAGAAAACTCAAAAAACATTGTTGGATGTATCATTGGGATTAGTGGTGTATTAAACTCATCCCATACATTTTAATAATGGAGTTAAAATAGTTGTTCCTATAAGAGAGGGATACTTAGATAATGGGTAAACCTTTCCACTAAGATATAAAGTCATACACCCTCTCGTTATCACATTTTGTATAGTTCTTCAGGTTCAAGATCCTTGTTTTTCTAAGAATAGAGATGAAATCATAAAGGATGTGATAAATAAGGTCTATACATATTTCAATGGATACTTCTAGTAGCCAGATGTACCATACAAAGTATGGACCTGTCAGAGTCTATAAAAACACCTCATATTTTTTTCGGTCAGGTGATCTCGAGGGCCCATAATTGGACCACATTGTGATAAGAAGTGTGTGAGATGTTGTTCAGGGTCACTCAAATATTCAATAGTAAAGAAGGTAGTATTACATAAATTGGGTGGTGGTGTAGTATCATCCACTCATTCAATATATGAATTAATCTCAGGCTATATAAGTTAAGGTCACCCTTCCATGGATTCCGTTAAAATAGGTAGGGACTCTATGAAATTTAGAAGCTCTAGGGGAATTTCTGTTTGAGCCACCTCCTGTATAAAGAGACCGACTGAGTCTCAATGATGTGGATATGCATTTGTATCCTACTAATCATTAATTAATACTAAGACTAAATGATTGACCAAATGAGTAATGAGATACCAACACATAGGTGGGAATTCATGATCATTTTGACTTCCTTATTTATGTTGACTGGTTTCCTCAATCTAGAGAGAGTCTTATGCTTAGATACTGCTCTTGCTGGAAGATTAGATGTAAGAGGGGTAATATTTTTGTCCTCCTAAAGATGATACCTATTAGGAATATCTTTCCATAGTAGATCCTTCAGGGGAAATCTGTGAGTTTGTATCTCACTCTCACATTGGGACAACTATTCTTCCATTTGAGGAAACATGACTATTTCAGGTGGTGATTGGGATGTAACCACACCTTTCAATTTTTCTATGGATGTGTTCCAATTGAGATGTGGTAACTCATTATTTGTAGGTTCCTGATTTTGGAGCCTACTTTAGTTATTATTGTGTGCCTCCATAGTGCTAGGTCAGAATATACAATGTAATAAACAAGAGGGGGGGGGGAATTGTGTATTTTCAAAATCTTCTACAATTATGGAATTTAAAACCCACTATAATTTACGCTAATATGAATTGTTATTTTTATATATTATAATATTTAATGAATAAATAGTAATAAAGAACACATCTTTTTATATGGTTTGGGGCACCAAGATCCCCTAGTCTACTCTACCAATCACTCTCTTAGTGAGCTTGGTGAATTTCCCATGAATGTTTCTCTAATCATAAAACCAAGAATTCCCAACTAAGTCTATGATGTTTATTCCTTTACAAGACCAAATAAAAATCCTTATGGTTCTGTAACATGGAACCGATTACCCCAATTTTAGATCGAGAAGATGATACCCCACCACAACTATTTACGAGAGTAGTTGAAACTCAAATAAATAATAAGGGATTTGATTTGTTTGAAGCATGTTGACCTTCGTAATTACAGAAGCATGAAATTGACAGTAGATGGATTTTATTCTTTAGAAATAATAGTATTCAAGAGAGAACATGTTCGAAGATGTCCTTGTTGCATATAGATCTTCAATTTAGAAGAATAAACAAAATAGAGTAGTCACAAATATACAGTAGAACAACATAGAACACATATATCTTCAAAATTCTAGTACTTTAATCATAGTTGTTAATTTTAGATAGAACTGTAATAGTAAATTCAATATGGAAGTCTTGTTTGTGAATCACTTCTCAAATATATATTTTAAGAGATATTCTAAAGAAATATATAGAACAAAAGAGGCATTATTTTTTGTTCCATAACCAAAAGAATATCCTGATTAGTCGAAAAAAATTCAAATTTCAATTAACATGGAGAGTCATAACTTCTATTAGAAATATGAGATATTTTATATAAGGTACACGGTTCTCTGAAATAATAAAAATGATACTTCTATCGGTGCTTTTTTTTCTATTTTAACATTATATTAATCTCGGATGGAAAACATAGATTGAAGATCTTTTCCATTGAGAACACAATGTAGGGTTTAGTAGTGTAACATAGGGTTTCTTTGCGTGGCGTACGGTTCCATTGTGTAGAGTAGGGTTCCTTTGTGTAGCTTAGGGTTCCTTTTCAAAGCATAGGGTTCCTTTTCATAGAATTGGGTTCTTTTTCAAAGAGTAGTTTTCCTTATCCATATTTTCTTCTGCACGTAACATAGGGATCAAAAAGTAACATAGAGTTTATGATCCATACACTCATCCTTATTAGTATAAAATCATGAATATAGAATTGATTAACCATAATTTCAAATTTCCTGAATGATTGGATGAAAATAGTAAATCTATATTCCTAGGTAGGGTTGTAGATCCATATGCAAGTTAATTTTCCAAACGTATGGTTGACGATCTAAATGGTAACTCTTTAGCCTAACATAGGGTTGATGCCATACAAAAATGATATATTTTTAGCCTAATATAAGGATGAATACAGTGTTTCCAAAATCATTACCATAATTCTAAACTCCTTAAAAATAGAATATAAATTCCTATAAATCTCATGTAACAAAACCTTATTTGAAAAAAATAGGGGATTTTGTGAACATCAAAATCATCATAAATAATATAGTATTATTGATCGAATAAATACACAAAAATATCCCCATTTTTGATGATCACAAAAACCATAACTTAGTCGTTAAAAAAATTAAAGAAAATACACGATTTGTAAAACACAAAAGTAGATATAGAAATTTTCTCAAAATTTCGATTTCACAGAATTATTTCGATAATGAAAACATTCAAAAGAAAATGTAATGGTTACAAATATTTTCCCCATATCTATTAGATATAGTTTCCATAAACATAAATATTCCCCCACTTTTTGTGATATCAACAAGATTGTTGCAAAGGAATAAATTAAATAAAGCACATTTAATATAGCACAGAACTGAAAATGAATAGTTATAAATTATGGCATAAGAAAATGAAATCTAATAATCGAATTTAAGTATTGTATAGAAATAAATAAAAATATGAATATATTAAAGTAATTAAAACATACATTCAAATTATTTAAATAAAAATTCATTTTCACCTGGAGTCTCCAAAATGAATGGTATAGAGTTCAGTGTCATTAGGGATTGAGGGTTCTTCTAGAAGATGAATTACATGAACAACACTGCTATTATCAATCAACTTCTACAATAGGATCTGGAAATGGTTGTTGAACACATCTACCCAATTATGAGGCAGATTTATTGAATCATTTCCAACATTTATGATCTCAACCAAATTAATCTTTAAAAAATAATTCATAGCTTATTAAGACTAGATGAAAGAGTTCAACTTGTCTTTAACTTGAGTAATAATTGGTCCCAACCAAGATTCATTTGATGTAACATGGCTTATAAAATGCCTCTGATTCCCCAATAACACATTCAAAGGAATCCTATCACACAAAATATTGTGTAGATGGAAATATAATTCTTCTATTACTGATGCAATTTCTTCAAACATCCTAAGATATTCTGGCAGTGTCTTTTGAGAAGAATTAGATGATTGATTGCATGTTATGAGAGATTAATATTTTCTCTAAATAATCAACTCAAATTAATTATAATATTTCTTCATGAAAAACTCATCATTTAAAAAACAAAATTCTCTTGACAACGTGGCCATCATTTCGTTATGATCTCTAACTAAAATGAAATTTTCTTTGAATTCCCTCAAATGAAGCATCTGAGCCTCACACTCTTAACTTGGAACTGAAACAACCATGTATTCTTCAATCATTTTCTTCTTAGATTAAAATTTTCCTATTAAAAATAAAACATGAGCCTATAAAAGTGGTATCTTTATAATATTGTTATTTTCTTCAAAATCAAATGATTTTAGAGAATTTCCATCAACCTGATAAACATCAATTATAGCCAGGCTTTCCGCACCATCTCCCTTTGGTATGTTTCCCAAATATGATCCTCCTGAAACACCATAATTAGAAAAAATCTGAGTTCTAGGATCTGGGACCTATGGACATTATGCCTCCTTCTCAACAAGATCATCTACTAGGATCTCATGACCAATATCATCTCCTTGTTCCCCAAGTGGAATAGAACCCACTTGTCCATCCGCAATGTAATGACACAAAGTTTCATTAATGGAAATCCCTCTTGATCTAATTAAATGTCTCTTTATGTTTATATAAAATATCATCTTCCTTGGTTTTATGTTATGAATTTTGACTGTTGCTAATATAGTCGTTGAACTGTGATCACATGATTAATATAAATATAGGACTTTAACAAATCCAATTTACTCAGAAAAATGATGTGATGGCATCATCCAATATAATTGCCCCATACAAAGCTCATTTTTCAGAGCTTGGAAAAGAGGTGGCATATTTGGCTTTTCTCTTGACCAAGCCCAAGCTGAGCTTCATCATTTCAAGCTAGAATGTGACCGTCTACGGGAAAAGTCGAAGTTGATTAAAATTACCACTCGAGTGTTGTTATCTGAGCCACCCCAAGAGTCTGTCACCATCACACACCTTAACCTTAGGTCTTATGCGGCTGTTTTAAGGGGTTATGTAACAAATAAATAGTACTATGTTCATGTAAATTATTCTTTTATATAATAATGAATATAACTTATAGTCATTTTTTATACATTGTAAATAGTTTTTAAAGTAGAAATGGTGTTTTTAGTTATTATTTAATTAAGAAATATATTTTATTAAATTAAGGGATATTTTAATTAAATAATATCTTAATAAAATAATATTATTATTAAATTAAATTTTATTAAATATAAATGATATTATAATTTTATGAATGCAGATATAATTTTTATTAAGGTTTGAAAGCCATTTTTGTCAAAACCCGTGAATTTTCGATAAATGGCAGTTTTTATTTTAAAAGTGAAAATTAAAATATTTAGAAAATTATTTAGATAAGATAAATGTTATTTCTGGAATCAGGACATCGAAATTATCCAACGGTGAATTTTTCTTAATTTTCAGAGACAGTCAAATTTTTGGGTAAAAATTAAATACCATTTAAATATATAATGTGTTTTATGGAAACATAATGACCCAATAGAGATGTAATAAAATACTATAATCTTTATGTTCGGCCAATATATGTTTTAAAATTAAAATAATGTGATTTTGGGTTTGTTTTACTTACTTTTAAAAGCATTAATGGACCCCTCATGACTTATTCAACACCTTGCCTTTTTAAATTAATTTTCATGGGAGGGTGACCCACCTCCACATAAGCAAACCAAATATTCGAAGATGTTCCGACTTTGGCCTAAAAAAATATTATTTTCCTCTTCCCTTTGCCTAAAACCATGGGCAAAAACCATGGGATGGTTTGTGGTTTGGATTAATTTAATGTAAGGGGACCCAAACCTAAATAATAAAGAATTCCATCACCTTTCCTATATAAACCCACCCAAGCTCCGACTTCGTCCTCACTAAAGCCTTTGGAGTTCGTCCAAACTCTGCCCAACTCTCTCCAGAATCCTCCCAATGTGCCCCAAGCTCCCAAGAATCCTCTCACAAACCTCTCTCTAGCCTTTGGAAGCACACTTCCAATTAAGGGGTTTTTCTTCCTTTCTCATTTTTGTCCAATTATCATTATGTTGTTTTGCCCTTTTAATTTAAATTATAAATGTTGGGGTATGGTTTTTCATCTCCCTCATACTGCCCTCTTTATCTTTTAATGATGGGAGACCCTTTATCACTCATTAAATGCCTCCCATGTACACCCATTACTATGCCGAAATTCCGAAAGGAACTTCTCTCTCATCTTTTACATTCAAGAAATACTTTTGTATCATGAATATAAATTCCATTACAATTGTTGGGACATTATATATATGACCTCCTTACATTGCATTACATGTAAATATGATGAATAACCCCTTTCTCTCTCATTAACCATTTTTATGAATTCTTATGTCACACCGTTACGCTGCTGAAATCGCACGGATTTTCTAAACCAATGTCATTGTGTAGTAAATATCATGCCAATTTCTCCATAAAGGGTATTCACCTTTATGCACATTTACTTATTTATTATAAAGTTTCATGTATTAATTCCACATTCCTTTGTCGTGGAATAAATGATTATGTTTTATGAATCCATGTTTTATGATCCATGTGGAACACTTATGCATGAAATGAAATGTTTAAGAAGGGTGCACCCCTATAGAGCTCTAATGCACTGGGTAAAGTATAGTATCATGATACGTCATGTGAAATGAGTGTTGAATCATGATAATTCATGTGAAACTAGGGTTTACTCATGCTTTATGTGCAATGAGGATTTACTCATGCTCCATGTGCAATGAGCCTTGGATCATGCTAATTCCATGATAAGTGTTGTTGCCACATTTCCTGGTTATGATTACCATGCGTTATCATGCATTTATGTTCATGTTTCTTTTATGCTCTATTGATATGACTATATTCTAACATGTATTGTACTCCTCATGTTATTCCATGGGCACTCCCTTACTGGGGTTTATAGCTCACCCTTTTATTATGCATCTCCTCAGGTTATCCCATGCAATGCTAAGTATGAGGGAATGTAGTGGTCATGTAAATGATGTTTTTAATAAAGATGTTGTATTTAATGTTTATAGTTTTTATGTAATGATACTAAGCCCCAAAGACACTAACCTCTCGATATTCATTTTTCTATCATGTGATGTTTTATGTAATAAATCATGTTTATGTTTGTAATAAAAGTAGGGTTGTCAAAGTTGGTATCAGCGGATAGGTTTAGTTATTTTTTGGATTAGGAAACAATAGTAAAGACTTAGATACAATACTAAGTATAATAAATACATCCCTGAGTTTTGGTATGTACTGATTAAGTGTTTTATCAAACAAATACATCCCTATCTGGATACGAGCAGGTAAAGGAGGCTCTTGCATAGATGTATCCTAGCGGTAAAACCTGAAAACACCGCATTGAGCTAGACTCGAATGGGAACTGGTGCAGAAAAATGGGCCTTGCTGAACTCTTGGTTACTACACTCTTGGAGGATATCTTTTGATAAATTTAAAAGCATTGTATGAACCCTTATTAAGGGAATTAAAAAAATTCCCCTACAAATATATGTTAGAAAGTAGATCCTGAAAAGCCCAGATTGAAGCCTATAGACTCATGAGTTAAGGAAATAAATGTTTATTTATAAGTAATAAACTTTTGTCTTTGTATTACCCTTTATGTATTACCCCTAACTTTCCTTTTATTCCAGTGAATGGCTGGTAATAGGAGGACTCGGGCTAATAACCATTGTGAAGATCAGTGTGATGACTGTACTATTGAGATGCCCAATCCAATGGGAGTGGGAATCGCAAACTTTGTTACACTTCTCTTTCAGCTAACTCATGTTTTGATTAGAAACTCGAGTCAAGAGGAACGTCAAAAACCCCCTAGGAAAGAATAAGTCACTATCGAGAGCTTCATGAGGCAAAGGCCTCCTACTTTTAGTGGATCATCCAATCCCATGATCGCTGAACAATGGATCGTCTCCATTGAAAAGATATTCTCCATCCATAAATGTTCTGAACAAGAGAATGTTCTCCTAGATGCTTATCGTATAGAGGGTGAAGCTAATCAATGGTGGACATTGATTATAATACGAAGCCTGAGGAGGAGATCGAGGCATTGGAATGGAATTATTTCTGGAAGATGTTTTTCTATAAATATTTTCCGTGCACCCTCCAGCTTAAGATAGAAAGGGACTTCCTTTCCCTTAAGAAAAAAGATGAGGAATCTGTTGGAGCGTACAAGTAAAACTTCACAAGTCTTGCATGATATGCTTCTGGCTTTGTCGTTTCACCCAAATGCAAAGTTGACCGCTTCATTGGTGGGCTGAAGCCTAGCTTGTGGAAAGAATTAGTGATCCGTGACTTCTACAGCTATGATGAAATTGTTAGATGTTCCCTCAAGGTCAAAATGGAGATCGGGGAATCATAGGGGTGTCATGGGGATAAGAAGAGTAAGGTGGACGTCAATGCTGGTGGTCCGATGGATAAATCCAACGATGCTAAGAAGATCCAGCACCCCACTTGCCAAAAGTACGGGAAGAAGAACCCTGGAAATTCACATAAGGGTATGAGGAAATGGTTCAGGTGTGGAAGAGAAGGGAACCTAACTGTTAATTGTCATCATGAAAGACCTGTGGCTGTGACAGAGGAGAGTAACACTTTGTTCGAACCCCAATACATTGTTCAATTATACAAATGCAAATAACCGGGACATTTTGCAAATCAGTTCCCTAATCCATGTGTTTTTTGAGGTGACCAACAACCTCTAAGGGAGAAAGGAAGAGATTTTGCCATAACTTCTGCCGAAGTGGACCCCGACAAAGAAGTGGTGACAGGTTCTCTAATTATTCATTCAAGAATAGAAAACATACTTTTTGATTCATGTTCTACGCATTCTTTTATATCTCTAATGTTTATTAGAACAATCCCAGCACCACCACAAATCATGGAAGTGAAGATGTCGGTGAGTACGGAAAATGGGGCAATCATTGCATCCCATGAATATAATTCGTCCCAAGTTATAATCTGTGGATTGAATTTCCCTGCTAACCTCATCATACTCCCTCTAGTGGAATTTGATTCAATTCTTGGCATGGATTGGCTTTCCTTATATAGATCCAACATAAATTGTCAGGAGAGGGAAATCACACTCCATATGGATAATCGACCCCTGATTCTTTATAATTGTAAGGATGAAGATGAATCTCCTTTAGCTCCATCATCTCAAGAGTGGATATTACTGCCATATGAGCATGCGTATCTGGCTCAGATGATTGAGTATAAGGTAGAAACCATCCTTGAAGAAATGCCTATTGTGAGGGAATTTCTTGAAGTGTTTCCCGAGGAACTGTCTGGTCTTCCTCCTAGAAGAGATGTTGAATTATCAATTGATCTTATACCTGCGGCATTACTAATATCCAAGATTATATATAGAATGGATGTTGATGAGCTTGAAGATCTGAAGAAACAACTACAGAAGAATCTGGATAAAGGTTTTATATGCCCAAGTGCTTCACCATGGGGTGCACCAGTCCTCTTCGTCATGAAGAAGGATGGGTCAATGCGGCTTTGCATCGATTATCATGAACTTAACAAAATCCCGATAAAGAACAAGTATCCTCTCCCACGAATTGATGACTTGTTTGATCAGCTGCGTGGAGCACAATACTTCTCAAAAGTGGACTTGCGGTCGGGATATTATCAAGTAAGGGTGAAGAAGGAAGATGTCCCCAAGACTGCTTTTGTATAAGATACGAGCACTATGAATTCATTGTAATGCCTTTCTCACTCACCAATGCTCCAGAAATATTCATGGACTCAATGAATAGAGTCATTAGAGATTACCTTGAAAAAAATTTGGTAGTCTTTATTGATTATATTCTAATATACTCCAAAACCAAGGAGGATCATGAGGAGCATTTAAGAACTGTACTAGAGACATTGCGCAAGGATAAGCTCTATGTAAAGTATATAAAGTGTGAGTTCTAGTTTAAGGAGGTCTCATTCTTGGGCTATATCATCACAAGCAATGGGATATCTGTGGACCCCTCCAAAATAGATGCAATTTAGGGATGGCCGAGGACAACATCGGTAATAGATATCAATAGAATCTTGGGGTTAACTGGATATTATCGACAATTTGTGAGGAATTTATCACGATTTTCCAACCCTCTTACCAATCTAACATGGAAGGTAGTAAAGTTTTCTTATAGTGATGAATGCGAAGAAAGCATCAAGTAGTTGAAAAGGAGGGTTATCACTGTGCCCGTGCTCACTTTACCCACAAGTGGGGAACTTTTTGTGGTATTAAGTGATGTTTGGAAGAAGGGATTAGGCTATGTGCCGATGCAGAATGATAAAGTGATATATGATGCCTCAAGGAAGTTGAAAATCATTGAGATAAACTATCCAACGCATGATCTGGAGTTGGTGGCTATGATCTTTGCCTTGAAAATCTAGCGGCATTATCTCTATGGAGATAAATGTGAGATATATACTGACCACAAGAGTCCTAAATATATATTCACATATAAAATGCTTAATATACGCCAAAGAAGATGGATAGAGATCATCAAGGATTATGACTGTTCAATACATTACCACCCTGGGAAAGCGAACAAGGTGGCAGATGCCCTAAGTAGAAATGACCCAATGATTTTGTCAATGATGAGAATTGAGAAGGATCCCATATTCATAGACTTGATGAAGATGGACATGGGAATCATTGAGATGGGAACATCATCAATCCTTTCACAAATGATTTTTCAACCGTCTCTTTTGTAAAGGTCAAAGGATGCTCAAAAGGATGATGTGGGAATTCAAGAAAAAGTGGAAGCTATTAAAAAGGGGAAATACTCAGAGTTTAATCTTAATGAAGAAGGAATTGTGTGGTTTGGGAAATGACTAGGTGTTCCATCAAAACCAGAGCTGAAGAAGGAACTTTTGGATGATGCACATAGTTCAAATTTCTCTATCCACTGAGGGAGCACAAAGATGTATCGAGATCTCCGAAAAAACTTTTGGTGAGATAATATGAAGAAGGAGATCACTGAATATACATCAAAGTGCCAAGTGTGTCAGCAAGTAAAGGAAGAGAGGTAGAAGTCTAAGGGGATGATGCAACCATTGCCCATACCAGAATGGAAATGAAAGAACATCACCGTGGACTTTTTCACCGGACATCCGAGGACATCCGAAGGCAACAATGCAATCCGGGTTGTTGTGGATCATCTTACAATGACTGCACACTTCATTTCTATTCCGGAGGATTTCACTTTGGTTAAACTAGAACAAATATATATCAGGGAAGTGGTAAGGTTGCATGGAGTACCACTATCTATTGTGTATGACCGAGATCCAAGATTCACATCTACGTTTTGGAAGAGTCTTCAATATGCTCTGAATATTGAACTGAACTTCAGTACGACCTATCATCCTAAAACTGATGGCCAATCTGAGCGGACTATCCAAAAACTTGAGGATATGTTGAGAGAATGCTCAATGGTCTTTAAAGGAGGATAGTATCAACATCTTCCTCTGGTTGAGTTCTCTTATGACAAAAGTTTCCTCTCAAGCATCCAAATGGCACCATATGAAGCCCTCTATGGGAAAAGGTTTAGAACACTAGAATGTCGGGATGAGGTCGGTGAACGTAAGCTTCATGGACCATAAATGGTCGAGGAAATGGTGGAGAAGGTAAAAAACATTCAGCAACTTATCAAGACAGCTCAGAGTTGACAGAAGAGTTATGCAGATAATCATCGACGAGACCTTGAGTTTAAAGTTGGAGACATGGTGTTTGTAGGCATATCTCCAAGGAAGAAGTTCATGAGGTTTGGAAGGAAAGGGAATTTAAGTCCAAGGTACATCGGCCCCTTAGAGATTCTTGATCGTGTCGGGGCGGTGGCCTATCGACTAGCACTTCTACCTTCCATGTCCAAAGTACATGATGTCATTCATGTATCCTTCTTAAGGAAGTACATACCAGACCCTTCACATGTACTCTCTTATGAGGTGGTACAATTGCAAGATGATCTTTCTTATGATGAGAAAGCAGTGAAGATCTTAGATCGTAGAGAAATGGTTTTATGAAATAAGACAATTCCCCTCGTCAAGGTGCTGTGGAGAAACCACAAGTTTGAAGAAGCGACTTGGGAATCGGAAGAAATGATGAAGCTGAGTTACCGACATCTATTTTAGTGTGGGAAAAGAAAAATTTTGAGGGTGATATTTCTTATGTGGGGAATATTGTAACGAACCAAAGTTTCATTAATGGAAATCCCTCTTGATCTAATTAAATGTATCATTATCTTTATATAAAATGTAAACTTCCTAGGTTTTATGTTAAGAATTTTTTCCATTGCTAATATAACCATTGAACAGTGAACAGATGATAAGTATAAATATATGACTTTAATAAATCCAATTTACCCAGAAAAAGGAAACGATGGCCTCATCCAATAGAATTTCCCCATACGAAGCCCATTTGTTGGAGCTTGGAAAAGAGGTGGCATCATTGTGCTTCTCTCTTGACCAAGCCCAAGCTGAGCATCATCATGTCAAGCTCAAACGTGACCGTCAACGGGAAAAGTGGAAGTTGATTAAAATTACCACTCGAGCGATGTTACCCGAGCCACCTCAAGAGTATGTCACCATCGAACACCTTACCCTTAGGTCTTATGCGGCTGTTTTAAGGGGTTTTGTAACAAATAAGTAGTACTGTGTTCATGTTCATTATTTTTGTATATAATAATGAATATAGCTTCTAGTCATTTTTGATACATTGTAAATAGTTTTTAAAGTACAAATGTTGTTTTTAGTTATTATTTAATTAAGAAATATATTTTATTAAATGAAAGGATTTTTGAATTAAATAATATTTTCATAAAATAATATTATTTTAAAATTAATTTTTATTAATTATAAATTATCTTATAATTTTATGAATGTAGTTATAATTTTTATTAAGGTTTGAAAGCCATTTCTATCAAAACCCTTGAATTTTCGATAAATATATGTTTATATTTTAAAAGTTAAAATTAACATATTTAGAAAATTATTTAGATGAAATAAATGTTATTTCTAGAATCAGGATATCGAAATTATCCAACGGTGAATTTTTCATAATTTTCTGAGATAGTCAAATTTTTGGGTAAAAATTAAATACCGTTTAAATATATAATGTGTTTTATGACATCATAATGACCCAATAGTGATGTAATAAAATACTATAATCTTTATTTTCGGCCAATATATGTTTTAACATTAAAATAATGTGATTTTCAATTTGTTTGACTTACTTTTCAAAGCATTAATGGACCCTGAAGACTTATTCAACACCTTGCCTTTTTCAATTAATTTCCATGGGAGTGTGACTCACATCCACCTAAGAAACCCTAATATTCTATACACTTCGTACTTTGGCCTTATAAAATATTTTTTTCCTATTCACTTTTCCAAAAACCATGGGAAAAAACCGTGGGATGGTTTTTGGTTTGGATTAATTTAATGTATGGGGACCCAAACCTAAATAATAAAGAATTCCTTCATCTTTCCTATATATACCCACACAAGCTCCCACTTCCTCCTCACTGAAAGCCTTTGGAGTTCATCCAACCTCTGAAAAACTCTCTCTAGAATCCTCCCAAGGTGTCCCAAGCTCCCAA
The DNA here is from genome assembly GCA_963277665.1 of Viscum album. Classification (NCBI taxonomy): domain Eukaryota; kingdom Viridiplantae; phylum Streptophyta; class Magnoliopsida; order Santalales; family Viscaceae; genus Viscum; species Viscum album. The sequence goes on from OY728156.1 coordinate 1,134,280,166, forward strand.
TAATCCTCTCACAATCCTCTCTCTGGCCTTTGGAAGCACACTTCCAAGTAAGGGTTTTTTCTTCCTTTCTCATTTTTGTCCAATTTTCATTAAGTTGTTTTGCCCTTTTAATTTCAATTATAAATGTTGGGGTATGGTTTCGTACCTCCCTCATACTTCCCTATTTATGTTTGAATGATGGGAGACACTTTCTCTTACATAAAATGCCTCCCATGTACACCCGTTACTATGCTGAAATTCCGAAAGGAACTTCTCTCTCCTCTTTTAAATTCAAGAAATACTTTTGTATCATTAAATCTAAATTCCATTACAATTTCTGGTACATGTATCTATATTACCTCCTTAATTTACATTACATGTAAATATGATGAGTAACCAATTTCTCTCTCATCAACCATTTTTATGATTTCTTATGTCACACAGTTACGCTGCCGAAATCATATAGATTTTCTATGCCAATGTCATTGTGTAGTGAATACCATTCCCATTTCCCCATCAAGGGTATTCAACTTTATGCACATTGACTTATTCATTGTAATGTTTCATGTATGAATTCCACATTCCTTTGTCATGGAATAAATTATTATGTTTTATGAGTCCATGTTTTATGATCCATGTGGCACACTTATACATGAAATGAAATGTTTAAGAAGGGTTCGCCCTTATAGTCCTCCAATGCATTGGGTAATGTATAGTATCATGATACGTCATGTGCAATGAGTGTTGACTCATGATAATTCAATTTCAAGGAGGGTTTACTCGTGATTTATGTGCAATGAGGATTTACTCATGCTCCATGTGCAATGAGCCTTGGCTCATGCTAATTCCATGATAAGTGTTGTTGCCACCTTTCCACATTATGATTATCATGCGTTATCAAGACTTTATGTTCATGTTTCTTTTATGATCTATTGATATGTCTATTGTATAACATGTATTGTACTCCTCATGTTATTCCATGTGTACTCCCTTAATGGTCTTTATAGCTCAACCTTTTCTTATGCATGTCCTCAGGTTATCCCATGAAATGCTAAGTACGAGGGAATGTAGTGGTCATGTAAAGGAGGTTTTCAATAAAGATGTTGTATTTCATGTTTTAAGTTTTTATGTAATGACACAAAGCCACAAAGACACTAAAACTCTCGATCTTATTTGTTGTATCAAGTGAGGTTTTATGTAATAAATCATGTTTGAGTTTGTAATAAAAGCAGGGTTGTCATATGCAACATCAACAAAAATTATAGAAAATTAACTGATACTCTTGTTTTTAGAACAAGAGAGCCTTCTGGCCTAGAGTATCATTCATATTTAGGCCTCTATCTCATAGATCCTTATGAAGGTACAACCCTTTGTAACCCCTGAGTAGCTAATAACAACCTCTGTTTTTTCTCAGTAGCAACTTTTCAAAAACTATTGCATCTGTTTCTCCACAAAAAACAAGCTTCTTAATTATACCAGCATTCAATGTATTATTGTGGTGACAATATTGTCCAAAAAACATATTCCCAGTCTTCCCTTTGATTCACATAAATAAATGAAGAATCTTACAATTGGGATAATACCCCATATTGGCATTCGAGTTGCAGCAATGTTTTAGATAAAAAATCCTAAACTTAGAGAAATTAAACTTAGAATTTTTCAAGAATAGTCACATGATGTATATGTTTGGATAGAGAACCTTCTCAGGATCATAGGTTCTAAAAAAAAATCCCTTATTGAATAAACATTATTATACCTCGTTGGTCAAAATAATGTGCTTTTGTAGACACCTTCTTAACAACCCTTGTTCCAAATAGAGAAAACATAATGTCCTCAGACGTATGTTTGTCGTTTACAATATTCCTTAAATAAAACTAATCCCTCTTCATGGGGAAATCTCATCATATTAGCTATTTCAATAGGTGATAATGAAAGATTATTATTGTCAATCATAGAAATAATATAATCTTCATCAAACCTGAAACTAAAGGAATCATTCATACAAAACTCTTAAGCATCTATTTCATAAACCATTGGCATATTATCTTTTCCAAAGGCATAAATCAGGACTTGAAAATGCACATCTTCTTTAAGATACCAATTCGTAGAATTTAAATATCCAAAATATATTACCTTTACTTGTAAGATATTCCGATCTTTCCCCATAGCTGATATATTGTTGTACAACTTAGCATCAACAGATCTTCATGAAGTTTCTATTTCTGATTGTTTTGAAAGAGATGTTTTTGATGGATTAGGGTTTTTAGTAGATATAAAATGAAAGAATGAGGCTCTATATAAGTCGTGTAGGAGAGGAGAGGTGAGTGAGATTAGAAAAATGGTTTTCTCATGCTGATCAAGGTTGTACTCATTATGTTTTTAATTTTGAAATGATATATAAACTAAAATTGAAATTAAATTATTTTCAAAACAAATTACAATTAAATCAAATAAAAAATATTTATTAAAAATTACTGAAAAAGATGCAGATAAATAGAAAAAAATTAATAAAAAATAAATTAAACTCAAATATTCATAAATCTTCCTTAATAAAATCAGAACTAGCATTGCTATGTTATTTAGTAAAAATATTAAATAATTAATATTTGTTATTAAAAAATTCAAAAGAAATATCCTTTTTAAGGACATGATATCTTAAAAAATGATTCCTTATATCAACGTTCATAGTCCTAGAATAACATATTGGATTCTTAGAAATATTAATTTTACCAGTGTTATCACATAATATTGTAATACTATTCATTTTTTTTCCAAAATTCAATAGAGTGTTTTTCATCCCTAAAACTTGTCCACAAGAATTGCTAGAACACATATATTCTGCCTCAGCGGTTGATAGGGAAACTGATTGTTTCTTCTTACTAGACAATGAAACTGAAGAGTTTCTTAAAAAGTGACAAGTTTATGGGGTACCTTTTCTATCTAATCTACACCCTCCAAATTCAGAATCTAAATATGAAATTATGTTAAAATCTAATGTTTTGGGGTGAAAAATATATTGAAAAATAGTTCCCTATTAATATCATTTTATTGACAGCATTAAATGAGATTCTTTTATAATTGAATGAAATATAACACAAAGACACATAGAAAAAAAAATTTATTATCTATTGGTAGTAAGATATAACAAATTAAAAATCATAGCACTATATAAATTTTTGTCACCTTGTTTTCCAGCTTCATCCAAATAATCTTTTATATTTATAAACATAAGAGTTTTATATATCTTTTTATTCTCATGTCCAATATTTTTAAAGAAATTCATAATTTATTTTCTTTGATTTAAAAAATTTCCAAAATATTTTTTATAAATCTGGAATCCTAAAAATAAATTTTTTTCTCCCATCATACTCAATTCAAATTATTTTTTCATTAGATTTAAAAAAATCATGAAAAATTATTTTATTATTTGAATAAAAAAATCATCAATAGAAATTTTAACTAATAAAATATTAGAAAAATATATTTTTATAAAATGTGTTGGATCTTCCAAACCAACAATAAAACTATTTTTCAAAAGAAAAGAACTTAATCATTCATATCAAGCTTTGGGTGATTTTTTAAGGCCATAGAGATCTTTTGTATGTTTTAAAATAGAATTTGGTTTTTAAGGATTTTCGAAACCACAGGGTTGTTCTACAAAAAAATCCTCCATAAATTAACCATTTAAAAAGGCATATTTTATATGCTTCTGATATAATTTAAAATTCATATGAGATTCATAGGATAAAATAATTCTAATAGATTATAATCTTACTACAAGGGAAAATGATTCATCATAATCAATACATTATTCTTAATTATATCCCTTAAATACTAATCTGGAATTATTTTTAGTAATGATATCTTGATCATCATGGTTATTCATAAAGTCCCACTTAGATTCTATATTTGGATAATAGTTCAGTCTTTCCACTAGTTACCAAACTGCATTTCATTAAAATTGGTTTATCTATTCTTACATTGCTGACATCCAACACTAATAATCTAAGGCTTCTTCATTAATATTAGGTTTAAAATGATATAGAAAGTTAAATAATTCAGATAGGTTTCAAAGATTTATTCTAGTTTTAATTACTGTATCTATGTTTCCTATAACAGTTTTTAAATGATGGTTATTTAGGGTTCCAGATTATCTAGGTAGAATAATTTTATGTTCTTCAGTTTCATGTTTTTTTGAATTGGACTGAACATTATTAATATCAAAATCAAAATAATTATATGGGTTTAATGTCTCATTCTATCAAAAAAGTGAGTGACCTCATCAGTTTTATCTTTCTCATTATTTAAAGGGTTAAATTAATTAAGCAACACAAGAACTGATCCTTTAAAAATCCTTGAATTCATATTAGACACTCTAAAAAATTAGAGGTTTCAAAATATACGAATAATATTCATTCATTATATTTTTCTTCAAGCACACCAAGATTATCTTTCTATTCATGATATAAAACCTCAATCCAAAAATATTAAAGTACATTACCATTAGGTTTTCTGTTATTCTAAAGTTCATAATGTGTCTTCTTGAAAAAAGGCATAATTAAAACTATGTTCATGATTTTGCATGATTTTCATACATCTTCTTCCCAAAAATAGGTAGGAACATTGTATTCATTTAGTATAGTTCTAAACATTTATCAAATAATTCAATTTATCCTTTCTAAAATTCTATTTTAATGATGTGTTCTTAGTGCAGAGAAGGTGTGTTTAATACCCAAATTTTAGGAAAAGGAATTGAATTCATGATTCTAAAATTCTCTACCATGATCCCCTCAAAACGAAATTATTTTAAAACCTTTTTTTATTTTAAACAATTTTACAAAAAAATCCAGAAACAGTGAAAATTTCATTTTTGAGTCTTTTAAATTAAACCCAAGTAAATCAAGTAAAATCGTCTACTAGAACATAAAATTATAATTTACTGGAAATAATTTATTTCCATGATGTCCCAAAAATATATATATGGGTATGGTCTAATGTTATAGATGTATAAATTTTGTTAATATATTTGAAAGATGATTTTTTATGCTTTCCAATTTGGCATGCATCACAGAATCAGTCATTGTCAAAGATAAGACTTCAAAAATCAGAAACTAACTATTTGTTAGTTAATTTATGTAAAAAATAAATTTTTTAATGTCCAAGTCTTCTATTCCAAATCTAACATTCATTTCTTTTGAAATTAAACAATTGAAATTATATTTATATAAGGAATTTATTTCCAATGTATAAACATTGTTAGTTCGTGGTGATCCAAACATAAGAAACCCATTTTTAAACATAGAACATGAATTGTTAAAAATATAAAAATAAAAACCATCATCAAAAAGCTAAGAAATACTTATCATATTTTTCTTTATCCCTTCCACGTACAATACTTTATTGATTGATATGGTCTTTGGGTTTCCAATAGTTCCAACTCTGACTATTTTTCCATCGACATTGTCGTAAAAAGTGACATGAACTCTATCTATTTGAGTCAGTGTGTAAAATTTGATATATCTTCTATCATTTTAATCGAATATCCACTATCCATATACCATACAATTTTTTTTTCTTGACGCGTATTTCCGGAAATTTTTATTAGAGAAATATTTTTTTAGATACCCACACTATCATGGGTCTAGCTATTTTATCTAGTAGAGATCAGGGAATCTATATCTTCTTTGTTTTTCCATATCTTATATAATTAGATTCAGACAAACTAATTGAAATAAATGATCTTTTAATGCCACTAATTTTTGGATTACTCAAATTAAATATATTTTCCACAAGGCCTTCTATTACACAAAAGTAACACATTTCATTTTTTTAGTTTGGGATTAAAATAATTCATGTATAGTTTAAATTTCTGAACCTTAATTCCTATAACAAATATTTCCCTTTTAATAACATTCTTTCTTATTATTTCATTTAATATATATTATCCTTTATTAATAAAATAGAATCACTATTATGAATTTCTACTTCATCTTGTAAAGCTTTGATCTTCTTTTCATGATCATCATAGTTTGATGTGGATGAGTTAAAATTTTCAATTTACTATTGATGTTGTTTGAGAATGGTATCTCTTTCACCTAAAATAGCATTTTGAATGTTCATTTAATATTTTTTCTTTTCTTAATATAGAACTTTATTTTCATCTAACATATAATAGTATGTAGATAATTTAATTTTTGATAAGCTAGAAGAATTAGAATCAAAATTAGATGAGTAATAGGTTTGTGCATTTTCGTTTTCATCCATGAAGCACATATTGGCATTCAAATTTGATTGTTCATTTTTCTGAATCAGAATTAGATGAGCTACTTGAGTTTTAAAAAACACTCTATTCTTCTTTAATTTATCTTATTCCTTTATGTTCATAATCTACTTTTTTCTAACACCACTTCCCAATCTTTCTCTTTTCATATTTTGGTTGAGGAAAATCAGGTCTAATATAACCTAATTTCTTGAATTCATAAAATCTAAATTCTTTTGAATCTATCTCTTATCCTTCTTGAAAGATTATTGTAATCCCATATTCTTCTTATAAAACATAGTAAACTTTCTAGCTAACTAAGACAGTTCTATTTTAGAATCAAATGAATAATAATACTTCTCTTTTCATTATTCTTTATTCATTTTTCTGCTTGGTTTTTGAGTTGTTACCTTTAGAGATGTATTTTAATTTTTTACAATTATTATATGTTGTTCATCTTCTATTTTCTTTTCAATTTCTTACATCTTCAATGTCCTAATTTATTCTTTAATTGTTAGATATTTTATAGGTGAATTTTGTCCAATACCAGCAGATATACCATTCCATGTAAAAGGTAGACGTCTCGGAAATTTCAACTCTTGATTAGATTATTTAATAGGTTCTCCCAAATTTGTAATATTTTTGATAATGTCATTGATCCTTCCAATCATATATGTTATTCTTTCACCATCAAACATCGTAAATGTTTTAAATTTTAGTTTAGTAGTAGGACAACTCATTTTTTCGGCATTATCACTTCCTTCATAAGAAACTGTACTAGTTTTCCACATTTCTTAGATAATAGGACATTGTGAAACTCTATTGAACTAATTTGGTCACAAAAAATAGATAATAACATTCATTTCATTTGAATTCAGGTCATATTCTTCTTATTTAGCAGCATCCTGTGTTTTTGATTTCTCGTGATTCTTATATATCATAATGATATTTGTGTAAATTATGAATCCATGATTTTTAAGATAAATAATAATCCTTGAATTCTAAAACCCATAAATTTCACCATTGAAGTATGGATCTTGAACCATGGACATCCATTCTTTTGGATAATCTATTTCCATTTTTTATAGTCCTTGTACTTTTTATCATTCTATATCATTATCCACAATATCCCCTATGATAACAATTATTAGGTAAAAATATACAAAGTAACACATAAGTGGGGGAGGGGTTAAATTGTATATTTTCAAAATCATCCTCAATTCTGGATGTCAATGCACACTATAATTTATGCGAATATAAAGTTTTATTCTTCTATATGAAAATATGCAGTGGATAAAGAGAATGAACAAACACTGCTTTTTATATTGTTTTAGGGCACAAAGATCCCAAAGTCCACTCTACCAATCTCTCTCTACGAAATCTTGGTAAATTTCAGAAGAATGGTCATCTTATTATAAGACAAGGAATCCAAAGCTGAGTTTAGGTAGTTGAAACCTTTACAAGATCAAATACAAATCCTTCAAGTACTATAACAGAGAACCGATTATCCATAGAACCAATCGAGAAGTTGATACTCCACCACAATTGAGTACACTCAGTTGAAACTGAAATAAATCAAAAGATATTTGATTTGTTTGAAATAGGTTGAACTTCACAATTGTAGAAATATAAAATTGATTATAGATAGATAGTACACCTTAGAAATAATCGTCTCTAAGAAATATTACATCTGAAGTGATCTTTTTATCATATATATCATCTATTTAAAAGTAGCAACAGAATAGAGTAGTCACAAAAATATAGTAGAATATGATAGAACATGTATATCTCAAAAATATCATCCCGTAATCAGATTTTTTTTCTATAGAATTGAAAAAATAATTTCAATATGGAAGTATTATATGTGAATCACTTATGACATATATATTTTAACTGATATTATAAAGATATATATATAGAATAAAAAATACATTCTTCATTGTTTTAAATCCAAAATAATAGCTTTATTGGTAAAAAAAATACATATTTCAATTAACTAGGAGAGTACATCCCTTAAAAATATGAGATATTTTCAATGAATAACATGGTTCGTTGAAACAATTAAAACGATCCTTTAATCGTTATTCATTTCTATCTTGACCATTGTAGTAATCTATGATTGAAAAGACAACTTGAAGAACATCCCCATTGAGAACAAAGTATAGGGTTGAGTTGTGAAGAATTGGGTTCCATTGCATAGTGTAGGGTTCCTTTTCATAGCATTGGGTTCCTTTTCAAAGTGTAGGGTTCATTTTCATAGTGTTGGGTTCCATTGCATAGCATAAGGTTCCTTTTCATAGAGTAGGGTTCTATTGTGTAATGTAGGGTTCTTTATCCACATTTTCTTCTTCACGTAACATAGGGATCAAGAAGTAATGTGGGGATAATGCCACATATATTTATCTTTGTCATCATAAAATCCCGAATGTAGCATTGATTCACCATGTGTTCAACTTTCCAAAAAAAGGGTTGAATATAGTAGATCTATATTTCAATTTAGGGTTGTTAATCCATATGAGTGTCAATTTTCAAAACTTATGTATCGAAATACAAGAATAAACTCTTTAGAGTAACATAGTGTTGATAACTTATGCAAAAAATATATTTTCAGCATAATATAGGGACGAAAACAATGTTTCTAGAATCAATTCCATAATGCTAAACTCCTTAAAAATTGAATATAAATTACTATAACACACACATAACAAAACATTTTTATAAAACAAATAGATGTTTTTTTGAACATCAAAATCATCATAAATTATCGAGTATTTTTTAGACAATACATACTTAAAACTATGATGGTGCATCCAAATCACCCTCCACTAAGGGTATATTTTCCATGTTGTGACCTTATGTTTTTTCATCTTGATCAACAATGTACTTCATGATGATAGTGAAAACAATCACATAGGAATATTGGGTTATGGTACTTGTACCATTACTTTTGAAAAAATAGATAATGGACCTCGGAACACCCTGAGAGGGGAGTAGTGAATTATGGTGTCCACTTTTTATTTCTCAAGTGATGAATCTTGTTCCCACATTGGTGGGAACCTGATAAACCTATCTGATGGAAATGTGACGTAATTAAAATATTCACAAGAAGTAAGAGCACACAAAAATTTAACCTGGTTCACTTCTAAAATCTAGTCTAAGGAGCATACATTAATAGTGTGTCCATTGTACCTAAATCTAATAATCTTCACTATATATGGAATAAATTTTTTTTGACATAGTTACTATGTGATTGGAACACTTCCATTAAAAATATTTAGGGATTGCAAACTACACCCCATGGAACAATTCCATCAACTACCCCTAGATCACTACTTAGAGTGATTTCATACTCAATTTATTGAATATAAGGTTTCTTAAAAGAGTTGAAATTAATGTGTTTATCCCTTTTTAGCACGAGGATCAACATGCACCACAGACCAGAATTGATTCCCCATGTAAGCACTGTTCACTAATAAACTGTTGTTAAAAATATTCAATCCATGGAGTCCCTTCTCAAAGATCAACCCTTTATGAAGCTCCCTACCCTCATAGAACAAACCACATTCATGAATCTACCTACCTTCATAGACCAAACTCTTTCATGAATATCACTGATTCAAAATAGAATACCACATCATCACGAGTAACCCTTTAATCTAAAGCATTGGCATCAGTCAAGACTAATAGTCTTTCCACAATGCTCAACCTCACATAGATATAATTTTTCCTGATACTCCCATATATTATTGAAATCAGAGAATTTCTAGATTTTCCTTGAAAAGAAATATTTAAATTGAATAAGGGAATCCACATATTTAATGTCTTGGCAGTTCATGATGATCCACCACCTCTTCCTAGATTTTTCAGATCATTCAAAAACATCATTGCATTGATCCTTCTATCATGAAGCTCAATAGAAATTCACTATTCATGATTCTTATATCACCTATAGATCTTTCTATAAAAAATCCTTTGTGGAACTCATCATAATAACAGATATTTCCATCACCGACCATTATGCTCAAATTCGTCATCATCTACGATGATCATCAATGTCACGCAGATCACCAGCATCTATTTTTGATCCTTCGTGAAACACGATTTGTGAATCCCATATTATTAAAACTCATTACTCTATCATATTTTCCTAATACCTTAAATAATTAAACTTTTCATGATTAAATCCATCCTACAAATTTGGGGCCCCAAAAATTTGGGAAACATTGGGAAATGACTCCAACATTAAAATTGTTGATAGATTGAATTATAGGAATCATTTTCATTTAAAATCCATTATCTTACTTTTACTCTCTAATCATCCATGCGTAGTATTGAAAACAAAAACAAAAAATACTAAATTTATATAAATTAGCATCCTTGGTTTCAACTATAGCCAGATTCGGCACTACTTCAATCAAGGTCTCTACTAAAACACTTGGTTATTCTGAGATGTTTTGGCTTGTGATGTTGGTGGGGTCTAATTCCCTTCATCATAATATCTTCCTCACATGGTATATGAATTGTGACCTTGAGGAAGTTTTTGGTCGTGGTTTTTGAGTGTGCCCCGACCAACAACGGTTTTCCCTGTAGTGGGAGGAACATATTAGATATAAAACTTTTTCTTTTCCCTCCCAAAATAGAGAATATTCTTTCTCTCTATGGTTATGATGACGATTAAAATTACCCTAGCCCTATAAGGTGGGGTTAATAGGGTGTGAAATTGGAATTGAGTGGTCCTTTTGTTGAGGATCTAATGATTCTAGTTAGTGATTGGAGGACTCTCAGGATAAACATGAAGATATAAATGCACCCAACATAGTGGGGTGGGTTTGAACTAGAATCACAGTTGATATCCCAAGTTCTCTTTTATGGGATAGTGATCCTAGGGATGGTGATTGAAAAATAAATTCATCCAACCCAGTGGGATGGGGTTTGTTTGCATTTTCTCTCAATGTATCCTGAATCCTCTTGGGAGTTGATGATCCGAGGGGTGGAGGTGGTGGTAGATTTTTTCACAACTAGATGGGATGGGTCCACTATTGTATGTATACTATTATAGATACCAATACGACTCTTTTGATGTGGCATTACTATTCTCATGTGGGATCTTGGTGCGATTAAAACCAAAGGTCAGAACCATTAATTATGGGAAGTTGTCCGGGTGATCGAAACATTATTCTCTATTATTGAAATGAATTATCATTACTTCAGGGGGCCCATTTTAAATACCTATTTAATATCTTCTCCCTCCATTCATGATATATTGGAGTTGTTAAATTAGGGGTATTCTATTGTAGTGACCAACTGTCCTGAGCGTTACCTGCTCCCCTTATTTTTCCAGAGGGTATAACATTATAGGATTCCCTATCTGAAAGGTTCTATTGATGTTGGGGTTCAAAGAAGTATAAAACTCTATACTATCCCCATCCTTGAATATAGATTTATGATATGTTTTTAAATACCAACTACAAAATGGTTGTAATGCAATTCCAAAAAGCATGTTGCAGATTTGCACTATGATTTTTCAGTTTGGGATGTCGGGCGCTGGAGATAGAATCTAGGACTAGATGAAAATAGATTATCTAGATGGTTTTAAGGTGACCCCCATATCATACACAAGGTATGTGTCCTTCCTTCATTCCCTGATGAATATAAAACATATTTTGGTATAGATAAGTTATGCACTCATTTTCTAGATCATCTACGTTCTCAATGTTAAAAGTGGTGACGGGCCAAAATATGAATGAGAGGTTGTTTCTGGTTAACACTTTCCATATGTAAATATCATCCTCCTCTTCATTAGGAGAACATTTCACCATCTAGTCAGACAATAGAATATACTTATGAGGGTCACCGTCTGACTATAGTTGAGTACTTCTATAAGATGATTTTGAACTGTATATAGTTGACCATGATGTTTCAAGAACCTCTCTATACCAATGAATCTCGTCTTTGAGAAACTCTTTATATGATAGGGATTGCACATGGAAAATATTTTGTTTTCTGTTGGTAGATATCTCCTTGGGGATCTTGAACATGGTTGATGTTAGGTGTAGAGTCTCTACGATCCATTTCAACACTACCATGTGGAGGACTATCATAGAAATGATCTTCTTATATTTTGGTGGAAGAGTCAACAATCCCATGGGGTGTTGGGAATATATCCCAAGTGACCTCTATAAAAACCACATTAAGAATATTAGGAATATGGGTTACATCCTACATCAGGGATAGAATATTCGGACCTTCCATTGGGAATTGAGTAGGTATATTAGCATACTATTTGACGGTTACCAAAAAAACATATAACCTTTTGGTGCTATGGGAGTATGATCACACTACTGAGAAGGTTTGGGAATATTCCAATGAGCTATCTCATTATTAACAATAATATGAGCCTATTCCCATGCACGTTCCATAGTAACTTGGTGATTATTAGTAATGACGGGATTATGATACCTATTTTTAGAATTTGGGATATGTCGATGGTGTTTCTTGGAAATAGAATAAGCCTACATTGAGGTGTGCGATACTCTCACTTGCTGATCCTCAGTTGGATCAGAAGTATGATTAGGGTCTCAATATTCATTCCACACCAGAATAAGCCAGATGGACATATATAATGGGATAAGGGATGCGATCCTTCTTATATATTTCATTGAAAACATTCTAGTGCTGTCATTTGATAGAGGAAGTAAGAATATAGGTACATCTTCCAAAATCTACTAGAATATTCTAGGTGGATTAATTGATAGGAATATGAGCCTCTCCTGAGGCTTGTTCCAATCTCACTGGGTTATACTTGAAAAAAACAAGGATATATTTCCAATATTGGGCCTTATAAGTATTCCACTAAACTTTTTTGACATGAATATGAGCCTCTCACCCATGTCACTTGATGATCCCCAATTAGAATGAGGATACGAGCTTGATCATTGGATTTTAAAATATTCCACCATACTTTTTTGACAATTAATTTACTATGCTCTGAGGCATGACCCACCCTCACCTCGTGATCCAGAGTTTTAATGGGAGTATGATCATGTTCTTATGGATATCTATTTATCAATATATTTTGATAATCCTCATGTATGGGAGCATGAGTGTTCAATTTCTCTAGATAATCCACTAATTTGGAATGATTAGGGTGTTGACATGTCCTAGATTTAGGGAATAGAAAATTCACTTTTCCCTTTATTTAAAATTGTGAAAGAATATTTTGGAATAGTTCATCATTTTTGACTAAAATATATAGTAATTTTATCAATGTGTTTGTAGGGATATTAGAATTTAAATATTTAGTCTCTAATATGTACTAGAAGATGTATTTAATTTAATTGGGGATATGTGTTGAGTCAATAAGGCTCTCCTTTTGAATTTTCCATTCCTTCAAATATGGGGGAGACTAATAAGTCATCAAGGATTCCTTATTACTTGATCATTCCTCTTGTTTTGAAAATCACAAACACCTTCTCCTAAGGAAAATTTCATTTTACCCCTGTTTTACTTCTATAAAGAAAATTTCCTTCTTCAATGAAATTTACCCTTTCCGAGATTTCATTATTCATATCATAAATTTTCAAAGTATAAATCTCGGATTGAAACCAAACACCTCATAATCATATAATACATAGATATGACGTATTCTGTTTAAGACTATGAATTCTGGATACAAACTCTCATGAAGTTCAACTCCTAATTTTGGATACGAACTCTCATTAATTTCAACTCCAAATTATGGATACGAACACTTATGAAAAGATCAACTCCACATTATGGATACAAACTCTCATGTTGTTTGACTCTGAATTTTGATTACGAACCAATGTAAAGTTGAACTACGAATTATGATTACGAACATATGAAAAGTTTGACTTCGATTTCTAGTTATAGACTCCTCTATGTTCTAACTCCGAGTTCTCTATTTTTAGACTCCAAACTCTGATGAGTTCTGACTCCAAATTCTCATGAAATTTGACTCCAAAATTTTTAAGTTCTGGTTCCAAATTCGAGTGAAACTAGGCTCCGAATTTTAATGAAATTCATACTCCAGATTTCTACAGAATTCAGGTTCTGAATTCCTACAAAACTGAATCCCAATATCATAGTACTATTGAATCCGAATTCATTTTTTACCTACACTCCAAACATTAACTTACTCTACTTAGAACTTTCATTTTCTCCATTCCAAATATTAGTGATGTTATTCATACACTTGTTTTATTACAAAATGATGTCGTGCTTTCAGTTATTGATTAACCATTGTTTGAGTGACACGTGTACATGTCCCTCTGAAAAATCAAGGAAGAATTCGACTGTTGGAGGAGGGAGCCGACCATTATAGCTTCACTTATAAATAGAAGCTCATTTGAATGTGCTCAAGACTTTTGATACTTTGGGAATTTTGAAGCTCAGAATTTTCAGAAGTGATTTCTAGAGAGAGAGGCTCTTATCAACCCTCAAGCTTCGTGAAAAAAGATTGAATAGCTTTTTCAAACATTTCTTCATACAGACTTTCTTCATGCAGAGGTTCGATTACCTTAAAAATCAGAGACTTCGGGTTGTGAAGTGAGAGGTGCTGATTTCCTTACAAATCGAGGGCTTGCGGGGATAACAAGATAGATACTGATCTTCGGATTGAGGGCTTACCTGGGTTTGGGTACGACAGTCTTTCATGAAAGTATAAATCAAGGAACCTCTTATCCAGGGTTGTTAGATACCCTCCTCTTTGGGATAAAAGAGTTTATAATTTTTACCTGTAGTTTTGCTACTTTTTTCCCGCTATTTTTGTATTATTGAGGAATGTACAACTCTCTTATACTTACTCATATTTGTACTCTAATGTAGTAGGATTCTATAAAAATTAAGTTATAATCTTATCTATTGTAAACTTTTGTTATGTTTCATTTCTGGGACCTTCTTTCTGGAATCATGTAAGTCATTAGAACATAGAGGTGTTGTGAATTTTGGTTTTTGAAAATTTCCTAAGAGAATTTTTAAAGTATAAAATTCACCCCCTCTTGTAGTTGTATCTCATTTTACTTATTTCATCCTACATTTGGTATTATAGAGTATATCATACTGATTCATACCATCCTAATAATTGGTATAATAGGGTTGGTTCAATATGAATTAATCTCATGATCAGATTCAAAAGGGGATACTCTGAATTACATTTTCTGGATTCATATCTTTCAGAATCTGTTTTTGGGATTCATACTTTTTCAGATTCAAAAATTTGGACTCATATAGTTCAGATTGACTTTTTATTATAGATACATTATCTTGTTCATTGCTTAGGATATTTCAGCTTACTTACAAACTCGTACTACTAACATGTTTGTGTGCCAAATATTTTCTTATGAATGGCTGGTTTAAATGTTGGTTCTATTGATAACCTAAATCCTAACAGACCTCCTATTTTTGATGGAAATGATTTTGAGTACTGGAGAGATATGATGAAGACTTTCATTATCAATACTTTATTTGATAACTATCTAATTCTTACTATAGATTATAGGATCCCAGATAAAGAATTGAGAATTTTTACGAATCTGGAGAACGAAGAATATCAATCAAATTTCAGGGTCAGAAATACTCTTTTGTGTTCCATGACTAGGAACATCTATAGTCAAATATCTTTTTGTGAAGCTGCAAACAGTATCTATAAGAAACTTTAAGTAACAAATTTTGGTAAATCCAAAGTCATAGAGACCAGAAGAGCTATGTTGACAGCTGAATATCATAGTTCTAACTTTCCTTATGGAGACCCTGTAAGAAAAGTAAAACAAAGGATTATGACTATCATGATTAGCATAAAATAAATGGGAGAAAAAGGTTTGTATAATGAGGCTCTTGTGGATAAGATCATATATATCATTCCAAATGAATGGGAGTCCAAAAGGACAACTATTGATGAGAATAGGAAAGTCACTCAGATTTCCTTAGATGAGTTGTTTGGAACTCTTCTTCAACATGAAACCAGAATGAAGAGAGATGGTAAAAATGTCAAGAAAAATAATGGGAATGTAAGAGTTTCTTTTACTACCACTTATAAACATATGAAAGCCAAGACCCCTGAAAGAGTAACTTGATCAAAGACAAAGAATGTAATTATTCAGTCAAAATCTAGTGATATAGACAAATCAGAGAATGAATTAGCTAATCTTTCTTAGATAATGAACAAGATTGTAGCTCGAAGGAACCATCATAATAAATACATGAAGAAATAATACATAGATAAGAAAGATGGTGATGTTACATGTAATGAATGTAGAAGAACAGGTCATATCAGACAAGATTTTCCTTTGTTGAAAAAGAAGGAAAAGAAGGAAAGGAATTCAAAGAGGAACAAGAAGAAACTCTATAGATCAAAGAACATGAAAAGTCTTAAATCTAATGATATTTGGAGTACTAGATTTGGAGAATCCTCAAAAAGTGAATCATCTGAATATGATTCATCAACACAGAAGAATATGGGATTCATTGCAACTATTTCTTTCCTGAATACATGTCTTATGGCCATGGTACGCTCTGCTGAGGCCTTAACAAGTTTATCTCTTGATAAGAATTACTATTCTGAAAATAGTTCTTCTAATGAAGATACTTAATCCTCAAAAAATGAACAATTACCTTTATATGAATAAGTATCTATATTTTCCATGTTACTTGAAGAAAAAAATTGTAAAATTTCTATGAAATTAGACAAGGAAAATACTAGGGATGAAATTCATATAAAAGAGATTTCAAATCATACTAGAGATCTTAGAAATAAAGACGAGCTTTTAGAAAAACATTCTAATGAACATGAGAAAGAAAATTTGGATAAAGAAGATCTTTCTAAAGATCTTAAGCATTCTATTATAATGATAAAAGTTTTTAAGGAAAAATCTAACTCTAAGGAAATGATTCCTGAGGATGGGAATTTAGTAATAAGATTGAAATCTGAAATATTTTCTCTCAAAAAGAATCTTGAAAAATTTACCACTTGAAGTGAAAATTTTGACAAGTTTTATTCTCAAATTAAACCTTAAGGAAATTATACCGGAGTAGGTTATACTCATAAAAAACCAGAATTCTAAAACAACAATTTTTTTCCTTCTAGAGCCCCTTTTTTCACTAAGTGTAAATGTGGTGGGCATTGGAAGAAAAATTTCTCCTTGAATAGAGTCCAATCACTTGGGTTTCATAAAGCTTATTTTTCTAAACGAACGTGGATACCCAAAATTCTACTTTCTGAGATTTCCAGATCAAAGCAAGTCTAGATTCCAAAAACTGAACTTTTTCTTATTTTCAGTAATATAGGGAACGTACCAACAACAACACATGGTACATGGATAGTGGATGTTCCTAGCATATGACTGGTAATAGAAACTATTTTGAAATGATTATCAATATGAAAGGAGGAAAAGTAACATTTAGAGATAATACCCAGGGAGAAATTATTGGTATAGGTAACATCACTCTTTATGGAAAAACTTTGATTTCAAATGTTTTATTTGTTAATGGTCTTAAGCACAACCTCATTAGCATAAGTCAATTATGTAATGAAGGCTATCTTGTAAATTTTAGGAATGATAAGTTTTTAGTACACAATTTAAAGGAAGAATTTATTCTTTCTGCCAATAAGAAAGAGAATATTTACATACTAAACATAGAAGACCTTAGGAGCCAAGACATACCTTTCCTTAGTGTAATGGAAGATCATTATTGGTTATGGCATAGAAGGTTAGGACACTGTAACCTTAGAAACCTATGAAAAAATTCAAACAAAGGATTAGTTAAGGATATTCTGGAGCTTAGATTTGATTCTTCAAAAGTTTGTGACCCTCATCCATATGGAAAGAAATATAAATCATGTTCTAAATCTGTCGGTGAAGTCTCAACTATTGATGCATTAGAACTAGTGCATATGGATCTTTTTGGTCCAACACAAACTGGAAGCATTGGCGGAAAGTATTATGTATTTTTCTTAGTGGACGATTACACTAGATTTATGTAGGTCTATTTTCTAGCAAAGAAGTCTGAATAATTTTATTATTTCAAAATATTTAGACCCCAAGTTAAAATTGAGAAAAACCATCTATTGAAAACTATTCATAGTGATCATGGTGGTGAATTTCAAAATTCTGATTTTGAAACTTTTTGTAGTAGAAAATGTATTAATCACAACTTCTGAGCACCCAGTATACCTCAAAAAAATGGTGTTGTTGAAAGAAGAAATAGAATTTTCAAGAGATAACAAGAACCATGTTGAGTGAGTATTCATTAGCTAAACATTTTGGGCTGAAGCTGTAAGTACTAATTTTTATACTCTAAATTGAGTTTCAATTAGACCGTTTCTTAATAAAACTCTTCACGAGTTATGGAATGGTAGAAAACCTAGACATTACTACTTTATGGTTTTTGGATGTAAGGTATTCATTATGAATACTAAATATAACTTCCACAAATTCACCCCAAAATTAGATGAAGGGATTTTCTTAGGCTACTCCACAACTTTTAAGGATTATAGAGTTTTTATCAAAAACACTTGCACTATTGAAGAGACAGTACCTGTCAAATTTGATGAAACTGATCCCTTTGTTTGCAAACAACCCCAACCTACATCTTCAGATGTGTTTTCAAAAAATGATTACAACCTTTGATAGAAAATCCTTCCGATGATGAAAATGTTCAAGAAGATGCTTCAGAAACATTTACCCCAGAAGATTTCCTACCATATATTGGAGAACATGGTTTACAAAACCCAAACCAGTCATTTCTTAAGAATCATCACAGTGATAGCATAATTGGTGATGTCAATCAACCTGTTAGGACCAGAAGTTCTTTAATAAATGAAGTAAAGCATCTAGAATTCCTTTCCCAATTAGAACCAAAAAGCATTGATGAATCTTTAGGTGATGATGATTTGATTAATTCAATGCAAGATGAACTAAATGAATTCAAAAGGTATAATGTTTGGACCTTGGTTGAAAGACCTAAGGAAAGCTCTATTATTAGAGTAAAATGGGTCTTCAGAAATATGTGTGATGAAAATTAAATCATAGTAAGAAATAAAGCTAGATTAGTTTCTAAAGGTTATAATCAACAAGAAGGAATAGACTATAAAGAAACCTATTCCCCAGTAGCTATACATGAATATATTCTCATTTTACTTTCCTTTGCAACATTCCTCAATTTCAAACTTTTTCAAATGGATGTGAAATGTGATTTACTTAATGGTTATGATCAAGAGGAAGTTTTTGTTGAAAAACCTCCTGGCTTTGAAGACACAAAACATCCTGATCATTTTTTTACACTTACCAAAGCATTGTATGTCCTTAAACAAGCCCCTCGAGCTTGGTATGATAGACTTATATGATTTTTGATTCAAAAAACTATGTCAATGGAAATGAAGATCCAACCCTTTTTATAATAAAATACAATAAAAATGTTTTGATTGTTCAAATTTATGTTGATGACATTATATTTGGTTCAACTCAGCAATCCTTAACTTATTTCCTTTGCGAATCTAATGAAATCTAATTTTGAAATGAGTATGATGGGTGAGTTAACATTTTTTCTAGGTTTTCAAATTTCTCAAAAACCAGAAAGAATATATATATCCCAACAGAAGTATATTAATGATCTTCATAAAAAGTATTGATATGAAAACACTAAGAGTATAACTACTCACATTGGTACCTCAAACACACGTGATCTTGATGAAGCTGGGAAACCAGTAGATCAAACATCGTTTAGAGGTATGATAAGAAGTCTAAATTAATTGATAGATAGTCATACAGATTTGATGTTTTCAGTATGCTTATGTGCAACATATCAATCCAATCCTATGGAATCTCATTTAAAGGCATCGAAAATAATTTTTCTCTATTTAAAGGGAACCATGGATTTAGGACTATTTTATACTTCTGGAAATGACATTGTCTTAAAAAGCTTTTCAGATTATGACTTTGGTGGATGTAGAATGGATAGAAAGAGTACATCTAGAACTTTTCATTTCATAGGAGATTCATTAGTTTTTTGGTCATGCAAGAAGCAACACTCAGTAGCACTCTCCACTGCTAAAGCTAAATATGTAGCAGCTGGAATTTTTTGTGCTCTTGTATTGTGGATGCAACACACACTCACAGACTATGGATTGATTTATACTAAGACACAAATTTTGTGTGATAACACAACTTCCATTTCCCTTATTAAAAACCCTTCACATCACTCTCATGAAAAGAACATAGACATTAGGAATCACTTTCTTAGGGATCACACACTAATAAGAGATATCATTCTTCAATTTATCGGAACACAAGATCTACTTACTAATATTTTCAAAAAATCATTACCTTCCAATAAATTTGAATACATAAAACAGAATTTAGGAATGATAACTGTGAAGTAATCTTCCTTCATTAACTTCTTGTTGAACCATTTTCCTTACAGTAATAAACTTCTTTTCATAGTGGGGGTACATATCCTTATAAGTTTTTTTTAAAAAAAAATTGTCGCTGGTTTTTCTAAATATTTCATAATGAAGTTTTACAAGTTTTTTAATGATGTTTTCATATTTTTTGTAGTTAATATTTCAAAATAATTTCATAATAAAAATTTTTGTAATAGAAATGTTTGTAAGGGAAATTTTCGGAAATGAAAATTTTCGTAATGAAATTTTCAGAACTGAAGTTTTCATACTGGAATTATTCAGAGCATAAATTTTCATAATGGAAATTTTCGGAACTGCAACATTTGTATTGATAATTTTCCGTACTCAGAATTTTCGTAATGGAAATTTTTCATACTCAACATTTTTTAGTGTTTTTTTTTCTCGCAGTGAATTTTTCGTAGTAAGTTTCTTTTTCATAATGGGTTTTTCGTATTCAAATTTTTTTCAAGAAGAATATCACCTATTACGAATAATATTTCTAGCTAAATCCAAAAGGTATGACTTCCTTACTTAAGTCTTATTAGTCACTTTTACTTGATGGTAGTTTCCTTTTCTTTTAAAATTTATCATATTCAAGTTTCCTTAAATCGATTTTTTTTAAAACCTCAAAAGATAGGATTCAAGAATTCCTTGAGGGTATGTTTTCAACCGTTAGATCAGATCAGAAAGTTTTACAACTTTTAGATTGGTTTTAGAAGTTGAAAGGTCACCACCATCGCCTATATAAAGGGGACTTCCAATGGTTTCCCACATCGGTTTCCAATCTCTTGCATCTCGAAGCTCTGCCTCATTTGTTAAGCCCATTCCGAATCTCTCTATGTTCCTCGAGTCCGAATGTATGTAGAAGACTCTTCTCAAGAAATGTCTACCATAAAGCCAATCTCAAAATGGCATGTACACATGGAAAGGTTGGTGCATCCGATCTTTTCATGTAATATTCTATCATTTCTAAGAATAAAAAGTTAAATAGTTGGGAAGATGTCTACTTATTTAAGACAGGTGTTCAAGACATGGTGTATCCTGAATTACTCATAGAGTTTTCTGATTCAGTGTGCTTCTTTAAGGAAGACGACAAAGAACAATTTTCATTCATGTCTTATGGAAAAACCTACAATCTTTCTTATACCAAGGCAGTCATTTGGTGGGATTATCATATGAAGGGTAAGAAGAATTTTGCTCCCACAAACTCCCAGATGTTCAAGGTAGTTTCGTTATGGTAAGTGCCTTGCAAAGTCATGGATATACTGATGTGAAGACTGCAAAAATTTCTCATCTATCTTCTAAAAATCGGATTCTTCAGTTATGGGTAGAAGGTTTTTTAGTACCATGAAAAGGTGACAAAGACACCCTCAAGAAAAGTGACATATATTTCATAGATTTCCTGGTAAATCTAAAGAAAATTAATTTGATGAGGCATTTTCTTATTACAATCCAGAACATCAAGAATGGAAATATAAGAGCCCAAATTATCATGTATCCTTCCATTCTTTCAAAGATGATAGTTTGGTGTCTTGAATCATTCAATATTGCATGAAAATACAAGTCACGGAATTGCAATGTTATGATTATTAGTGGTGACACTCTAAAAAGAATGAATATGGGATATTCTAAGGAGATACAAGAGATTTATGATCTATCAGAGGAAGGGGAAGAATCCAATCAGGAAAATATTTAAAAAACTAAGACATCGAAGAAGGATGGAAAGAAAAGGAAGTTGAAAGAAGTGGAAGTTGAAGATAAAACCCCTAAATCTATGGAATCCCAATCTGTACCTCCCAAAACGATGAAACAGAAAGCGTATCCGGATGAGGTGGTTGGGAAATGGAGGGAATATAAGGAAAAGAGGAAAGAAGGGGAACCTTAGTTCAACTTGGACCCTGCTGAAGCCAAGTCATTAAGGGAGAATTCTAGTGAATACCACGAGAAGAAAGAAAAAGAGAAGAATATTAAGAATAAAATTTCTGAGGCTGAAGTTTTACAATCTATTTTGAAAGCCACAGAAGTAGCTTCCGAAAATATTCTAGTACTGAAAACATTCCTAGTCGATCCATTACCTAAGACTCGTGGGAATAATTTCTTCACTCTGGAAAAATCTAAAGAGAAATAAGTTGTTGAAGGAGTAGAAGAAGAAGAGGAATTAGAAGAAGAAGAAGAAGTAAAAGAATAAGGTGGTGATTTAGATGAT
Source organism: Viscum album (assembly GCA_963277665.1). Classification (NCBI taxonomy): domain Eukaryota; kingdom Viridiplantae; phylum Streptophyta; class Magnoliopsida; order Santalales; family Viscaceae; genus Viscum; species Viscum album. The sequence goes on from OY728156.1 coordinate 1,134,303,029, forward strand.
TTGATTAAAAAAGTTGAAGAATATCAAGATAAGGAAAATACATCAGGAAAATTACCACTCCGAACATCTGAGGATAAGTCCTTAATGCTTGTCACTCCTAGAAAGGAAGAAGAGAAATATGGAATGAAAGATGAAGACATGGAAGAAGATAAAGTAAAAGAATTATCTGAGGATGAAAGCTATGAAAAGAACTTTATTGAGGAAGGAGAAGGGAAGGAGAAACCTGATGAAGACAATATTGTACATCTATCTGAGAGTGAGGAGGAATCTCCTGATGAGGAAGCCATACTGAAAATCAGCATGGGTCAGAAAGTGGTTATTGACACCCCAACAAAAGATATCATAAGGAAGAAGGAAGTTAGAGTCTCTTTTAAAAGGAAGATGGTGGAAATAGAAGAAGAACAATATCTTACCAAGTTTTCTGATTGAGAGTCATCTTCATTGGGACACGATTTTGTTGTTGAGTCCCTAAAGAATTTGGTAAACACAATTCTGATTTTTCCTACAATAGACTCAAGATGCCAGAAGATTTAGCACAACATAAATCAGATGTCAGAATTTGTATCCTTGGTGATGGATAAATGTTTGAAGATTGAGGCAGAACATAAAAATTTTATTGTCAATTATGAGGTCTACAGAAAATCTTGCAGCAAAATGACTCTACGGTCAAAGAAAATCGATGAAGATTTTACATATATTGATCACATTTAGAATGATGTAAAAGAAGCTTTTTATACCGAGGATACCAAGATGAATAATCTTTTAAAATGTTTTCAAGAAAAGCTGACCCTTAATCAAAATACTCGGAATCAATAGGTGAAGGATCGGAATGCGAAGCTTAACTCTATTGCTCAAATATGGAAAGGGGAAAGAGATATCCAGATTGAGATCGAAGAGAATCTTGCAAAGCATGATGAAGTTCTTAAGGCTCAGTCTGAGGCACTGATGTCTCAAGATGACAGGATTAAAGCCTTATAAAAGCAAGATGAGGAGGACCACAAAAGGATAAAGAAGCTAAAAATCCTTCTGAAGAAGCTATTCCCCAAGGAAAAAAGAAGACAGATAGACCAATCCTATCTTTTGTTTTAATGTATTTCCTTATAAAAATACATTCAATCATAATGAAAACTCTGGTTGCTTGTCTTTTGTGTTATTTTGTACAAATATTTCAGTTACCATATTGTTTTCCATTCCCTCAAACTCTTTTTGAAAATCAAAAAGGGGGAGAAGGAACACGAATTTTAAAGAAGAGAAGGAATTTTTTTTATAAGAATAGAAGAAGTATCCCTATGTAAGGGGGGGTTTATCTAAGAGGGGGTAATCATTACGAATAATTTTATACTCATAATGAAAATCCCATTCTGGAAATCTAGAATACTAAACTTAGAGTTCCAAAGCCTAAGGCAGAGTTAGTCATATTCACCATTGTTTATAAATAAAGGGAGATAAGCTTTAATTTCAAAATCTATAAATTTATTCTAAGTCATTACATTGTTTTTCGTAAGGATGTTTGTGCTTTCCAAAAAGGGAGAGATTTTTGAGTCAATAAGGCGATCCTTATGACTTATCCATTCCTTCATATATGGGGGGGATTATTAAGTCATAAAGGTTTCATTATGACTAGATCATTTCTCTTATTTTGAAAATCACAAACACCATCTCTTAAGGAAAATTTCATTTTACCCATGTTTTACTTCGATAAGGAAAATTTCCTTCCTCAAGGAAATTTACCTTTTCAGAGATTTCATTATTCATATCATAAATTTTCTAAGTATAAAACTCAGATTGAAACCAAAAACCTCAAAATCATATAATGCTTAGATATGAGGATTTCTGTTTAAGACTCTGAATTCCGGATACAAACTCTCATGAAGTTCAACTCTGAATATTGTATACGAACTCTCATTAAGTTCAAATCTGAATTATGGATACAAACTCTTATGAAAAGTTCAACTCCGAATTATGGATATGAACTCTCATGTAGTTCGATATCGAATTCCGATTACGAACATATGTAAAATTGAACTCCGAATTCTGATTAAAACTTCTATAAAGTTCGACTCCGAATTATAGTTACGGACTTCTCAAAGTTCTGACTCTGAGTTCCTTGAATTCAGACTCTGAACTCAGATGAGTTCTGACTCCGATTTCTCATGAACATTGACTCCAAACATTGTATGTTTTGGCTCCGAATTCTAGTGAAACCAGACTCTGAATTTCCTTGAAATTCAGACCCCGGATTTCTACAGAATTCAGGTTTCGAATTCATAGAAAACAGATTTTGAATATCTTAGTACTACAGACTTTGAATTAATTTTTTTAACTACACTCCAAACATTAAATTACTCCACTCTGAACATTCATTTTCTCTATTCCGAATATCTGTGTAGTTATGCTTAAACTTGTTTTATTACAAAAAGATGATGTGATCTCAGTTATTGACTAACCATTGTTTGAGTGACATGTGTATAGGTCCCTCTAAAATTCATGGAATAATTCTACTGTTGGAGGAGGGAGCTGACTTTTGGAGCTTCAGCTATAAATAAAAGCTCATTTGAACATTCTCGAGACTTTTGAGAATTTTGGAATTTTGAAGCTCAGAACTTTCAGATGTGATATCTAGAGAGAGAGGATCTTACCAACTCTCAAGCACCGTGCAGAGTGGTTGAATAGCTTGTTCAAACATTGCTTCATGCAGACTTTCCTCATGCAGATGATCAATTACCTTAAAAATCAAAGACTTCGGGTTGTGATGTTAGAGGTGCCGAATTCCTTACAAATCGAGGGCTTGCGGGGATAGAAAGAAAAATGCCAATCTCCGGATTGAGGTGTTACCTAGGTTTGGGTAAGACAAAATTTCTTTAAAGTATAAATCATAGAACCTCTTATCCAGGGTTGTTGGATACCCTCCTATTTGGGTTAAAAGAGTGTATACTTGTTACATGTAGTTTTACTACTTTTTTTTTCTATTTCTTTTGTATTGTTGAGGAAAGTACAACTCTCTTATACATCCTCATATGTGTACTCTTATTTAGTTATATTATAGACGCTTTATGGTAGAATATTATATTTTTTAAAATTTTGTTATGTTTCATTTCCGTAACCATTTTTCTGAAATCAATTAAGTCATTAGAACATAGAGGTGTTGTGAATTTGGGTTACTGAAAAATTTCTTAAGGGAATTTTTAAAGTATACAATTCATCCCCTCTTGTATTTGTATCTCATTTTACTTATTCGATCATACGTTTGGTATTATAGAGTATATCATACTCAGTCATACCATCCTAACAATATATTCCTACTTCTTTCCTCCCAATTCCACTAGAATATACAGATGTATATTATGAATGGGGGTAGGTATATGCACCCCCATTCCTACTGAAAGAATATTCTTGTAATCATGTTACGAGTGAGAACGGATATGTTCTTTCTATCTGGTTTATAGATGAATATTCTGGTAGAAATCCTTATTAGGTGTGGGGATATAAGACCTCTCATCGATATCCAGTGCCTTACATTCCCTGTGAACATTCCTTGTTTCTCATGAATGGTATTCATAGGCTAAAATGTGTTGGGCGGCACCCTCAACATAAAACTATTGGGTACCAATGGGATGGTGTTGGTGACGACAGTTTTGAAGGTCCATATTTGGTGAAAATTGAACATGACAAGAACCATATTTGGCTATAGGGACCGCCTTTATTAGATATTGATGGTGGTAGTTATTGTTCTATGGGTATAAGCCCATAAAGTAGTTGGTTATGACGATGAGGTCCAGTGGCATGGTTGTAGATTTATTTTGGATGATGCAGTCTATAGAGACCCCATTAAAAAGCTTATAGGGTTGTGATGGTACCACATCAATGGTACTTTCGAACCATCATGTTTTCCACCAGACATTGGATCTATCAGTATGTGAGATCATTTTGCGACATGTGTGGGGTAAATGATGTTGGTGATTTCTTAGAGATATTTATTGATGAAGAAGATATTGTTATATATCAGGATTTTTTTATATGAGTAGTATCTATTATCATTCAGATAATATGGAACAAGGTTACTTAATGGTGAAAAATCATAGACATGATGTGTTCTCTATTAGATATTCTTGGTTAAAAAAAACTTTTCTTTTGTTCCTGATCCAACTATTCTAGACATTTGGATATGTAAAAATGTGGATCGACTTATTTCTTAAGAACCCTAGTTACAAAGGGTCATCATGTATGATCAATCCAGTATTCATTATTTGTTTTTTTAGGAATGAAAAGAATTTATTTTGATGTATTATTAATTTATCATTCTTTTATTAGATCATTTCACATTGCGATTTATATATTTTTTTATATTGTGAAAAGTGGTCCAACTGATTAAAACCCAATCACTTTTTTATTCGATAGTTTCATGTAGGGTTCACCATTTTTGTCTGTATACATTGTGAAAAAAAATTAGGCCAATAAAAATTATCCTAAATTTATTTATTAGAGAGATTCATGTCTGGTTCATCATTTTGGTTCCATATGAGACGTGATGATCAGGAACCATCACTAAGGTAGGTACATTTTGAATCGATGATGGTTTGGGGGGGGATCTCTTGAAAAATCATTCATATTAGGTCACCGTTTTTATTTGTAATGAAAATTCCCAAGGGTACAATCATCCATAATTGGGTACAAACATACATTCCAAAGGTAGGTGGTAATACAGGGATTCAGAAACAATAACACACTGTGAATCACATTGGTCTAAATGATGGGAGGTTGGCCTCATCAAACCCTTTTGAGAGGAATTTTTCCTACTCTGAGACCCTATTATAGATTTAAAATATGTTTGTTAATATTATCTAATCCTGTTACGGTACCGGTTACCCTAAAAAATGATTATAGGCTAATTCTGTTTATATATAAATGAATGAATATTTCATTAATTAATTGTAGAAAGAGGAAATATTTAGTGAATCAATCTATATATATCTAAGGTTCATCATCCATTTTGAGTGGTTGATAAATTCTCTATATGATGAATCTATATAACCAGAGAAATCATGATTTTCTACCATAAAAGTAGGTGTTTGATTTGTTGGGAGTGGGATTGAGCCATTACGAGACTTCTTATGAATCCTAGTAATGGTAGGAATCAAGACCAATTTAGTTCATTAAACCCATCCAATTTAACATCATATGGAAAATACATATATGGGTGCTTCAAGTCACCTATTATTCAAGATTGAGCCTTATGTAGATGTTCTACGAATCCCGATTATGGAAATAATTTGAGTTTCCATAGTTCATTAATACCATTGGGACTGTCCCCATGGTAGATTACCATATGTGTAGGGGTTTTTGTATCATTCCACTCATTGGGGCTTACATATTGGTATTTCCCTAGCCGTTGTACATTTTGTGATACTATTGTGTTTTTCATTACGGCTTGCTAAGACCACATGAGCTATGTTAGGTGTGAGAAACAAGGGGTAAGAAATGATCAAACTCATTGCATATAGATTCCGAAATAATATAGTGAGATAGCCCTTTGGAAGTTTAATATATATTTGAAACATCAATGTGGTGTCCTACTAACTTGATTATGACATAAATTAGGGTCATGGTAGTTTTGTCTATTTCTCAATCCGATGAGTGATGAGGTAAACTGATAAGACCATTGGAATGATTGGGCCCTGATTGTTGAAATATTGGAGTCACGAATATGACTATTGTGAGTTGGATATAAATTTTATTTCATGTCCAGGTATTAGAAAAGAATCCTATACATCCTGGTAATGGAAGGAATCAAAATCCAAGTTGTTCAATCAATTGGGGCCTACACACAAATGTTTCCCATTTCTGGGGATTGCACACTAATGAAGACCATATCCATGGACTACACACTAACATTTACCTATATAAGAGACATATCATATTAGTCTATTGGTTGATCTGTACAATCTGAGGCTTCCTTGATAATTTTAGAAGCTTATTATGCAGTTTATATGATCATCACAGCTCCCTAGGCTCACATTAGTATTGCTCGGTGTGAGAAATAGGGGTTGGAAAATTATTGGTCTCGTTGATGGTAGATAAAAGAATTATATATAGATAAATCCCTTTGGATGGTTAATATAGATCTCAGGCTTCAGAGAGGTGTCATATGTTACCTGGTTAGGGAAGGAATTAGATTTGTTGTAGCTCCCATGATTGGTATTAGTGTTTCCCTATAATTGGGGCTTACACAATGGGGATGTACAAGGTCTTCAAATCCCGATATTACATTGTAATAATAGATGAAAAAACCAACCCATTTTACCCTAAAACCTAGAACCTCACCAATTAATTAATATACCCTTAGGGTGTTCCCTATCCCCATGGGATGGTGACAATTACTCTGGCATAGAACAGAACACAACAGGTAATTATTTCACCCAACATTATCAAACACATGGCATATATTTACACATAAAATGAAAAATATAGTGGTATAATAAAAGAATATATAGGAAATAATAGTAAAAAGACTGAAGAAACGAACAACTGCAAAATTAGTCAAATATCTGAAAATATGTCTAACTTAATGGGATAAAACAAAAAAACGACTGAATGATATGGAGTGGATGAACTCTATGTATATTTGCACCATCTACCCAAAATAAGAAGACAAAAACCTCACCATGTCATTGTGTCTTACTACCATTCCCATCATTAGAATACATACATAGTTATACACACCACAGAGAAGGTGTGCAGGGTGTGAGCTGACATGCCCAGTAGTATCCCACCCTGGAGTTCCATATCATGTATCTATATAAAAATTCATGTATACATATTTTAAATAAATCATGAAAGGATAATAAATAAAGTTGTTTTATAGAAAACATGTCAATCATTTTCTTATTTCAACATTCTAAAAAAGGAAGGTAGAACATGCATATCAGAGCTATCTCCGAAAGACAAGTAGTACAAAATAGAAGTAAAAGCATAGGCATCAGTACCATGGAATACTATTGGTCATCCTATTAGAAAACTCATTGGACTATAAATCAGGTTCATAATATAGTTCATAGAAAACATGCCTAGATATTAGAGGAATATCCCCTGAGTAACCCCCCCCCAACAACGTCAATTTCCATCCCTAGGATCTTTGGGCCATGAAAACATAGGAAAGCCCCATGAGAAAACTTCATGATAACCACAAAACATAGAGAATGGACTCAATATAATCCTTCAACCTAAGTACCTAGAGTCACCCATGTCCCCATTTTCACAAATCAAATTCAATGTTTTAAAAGAAACCATTTTCTATTAATTTATTAAAAATAAGTGGAAACCCCTTTCTCTTCAAAAAACCCATTATAAACACAGAAAACAATCATACCAATTTTATAAATCAATTTATATAAATAATGTAAACTAGGATAATTATAAACGGATGGATATGGAACCACCTACATCAAAGCTTGGTGCACACCCACCCGCAAGACGATCCACCAATAATAAAAACCCTATGATGACAATAAAAGAACTAGAATTCAATACATGCCTCAAGATTCATCAAACATATAAAAAAGGGGTCTGAAGAAAGGGAAAACATAAAATACCCCAGGAATGGAAGTCCTATACACCACAACTAACCAATGAATGGCCTTCATAATGAGATCTACCCAAGGATCTAGAACAAGACACAATGAATCACCAAAATTGGGCCATCAAATAATATAATAAAACCCCAGGGTTCCACCATGATCAATTTCAGTGAAGTAGAAATATTACATACCCGTAGAGATGCACCACATCCATGATGAATATCTAAGGTTGAATAGATCAATCTAGAGATCCAAGAGTCTCCCAAATTCTCATAGAATAGCTCTTGGTCAAGAGCCAAGGGACATGAGAAAAAAACCAAAACCAAAGCAACCTCTTTCATATTTGAAAAATTATATGTGACCCATTTCATAATAGGAAATATAGTTACATGATGTGAAATCCACGGTGTTCATGTACCCTAAAAAAATCCATCGCCTAGAATTTAATATCCATTATCTAAATTATTTATAATGCGAAACCACTCTTCATGACCTGTAATCATTCATAGTGTGAATCCCCATCCATGACTTGTACTCAACAACAATTACAAAATGTGTAACCCTGTTACATGACATGAAAGCATTCTACATCCTGTAGAAAAATCATGTTAGAGATGGAAGTCCAAAAATTATATGATTTCATCATTATAGGTATCCCCCCAATTCCTTATCAGTTATTTATAGATATTTGTAAAAAATGATAACCATGATGACATCAAGAGCATACTTGATAGATCAATAACCGAATGTTTCAAACTCCGCACAATAAAGGCTTTCCATCCCAAGGATGTCATGTGGAAGTTGAAATACCTGAAAAAATATGATTCCACTACTCCCTTATCAATGAATCACCTTTCCTAGTCTCATGATAATTCGATCCATGTTTCTATATAACTCTAACAAACAAAATCGACTTCCCATGGAATACTATCACTTAAGAGTCAACAATATCGACTGGTTTCTCCAAAATTTAAACATCTGGATCTAAATAAATATCTTCCCAACATAGAATTTGAGTTGGACAAGGTTGGTATTTCTAGAGCTAAGACATGAAAAAAACAACATGAATACCCATAATCTAAAATGGAAAAGCTAACTGATAAGCAACCTGTCTGAGCTTCTCAATGATGCCAAATGTTCCAACATATCTCAGAGACAACTTTCCATGCTTCCCAAGTCGATTTTGATCCAACCAAGGACAAACTATCATGAAAAACCCGTCACCATAGGAAAAATCCAATGGAAAAATAAAATGATATGCATACGATATCTATCCACTCTGGGATATAACCATATGTCGATGTACCATTTGAATATTTGTCAACATTTCCCGAACCAATATTTTCCCAACTAAAGATACCTCACCCACCTCATCCCAACATAGTTGTGATCTACATGGGTGGCCATACAACACCTCAAAGTAAGCCATTATGATTGATGACTGCTAACTATTTTTATAAACAAACTCACATAGTTCTAGCTTTCTATCCCACGATCCTCCAAAATCCTAGACACAAGATTATAACATATCATACTGGATCTTAATCACACACTCCTTTTGACCATCTATATGTGGCTGATAAGCTGTTCTCAAATTGACCTGAGTTCCAATTACCATTGTGGTAAACCTAGGATCCCTATCCAAAATAATGGCCGAAGGACACCCATGTAACCTCACAATATTTGGCACATACATCTTACCTGGATCTTCAAATTTAGTAGTGTCTTCGATCTAAGTGAAGTGAGAATACATCACAAACCAATTTAAAAAACCCCAGATAACATTCATCCCATTGGGACTCCATGGTTATCTAACAAAACTATCCATGGGTACCTCATCCCATTTAAAAATGTGCATTGGAAGTTGTTGAAGAGAACTAGAATGTTTCAAGTGCTCTTCCTTTCTCTATTGGAATGTGTAATAACATGACACAAACTCTACAATGTCATGCTTTATACCCACCCACTAGAATCACCACCTCATGTAATAATACTCCTTCATAGTGCATAGAAGAATGGACCATGAAGGTTTGTGACAATAAAAAAAACTAAACTTCTTATAGATGTCGTGATGACAACGCTCTTCCCAAAGAGGAGCACACCATCTAAAGAAAGAGAATAGCCAAAAATAGTCTCCCCACCATAATAGATTTCTTGAGTCATCTAAAACACATCATACTGTGCTTACATTGGTAAATAGACTCCAAGAGAGATGATGATACCAAAACACTAGTCAGAACCCTACCTGAAGTATCCTCTTGAGAATCCAAGTGAAATTGACCTAAAATCCCCATAAGGTTCTACTCCTCCTTGGATTCCAGGACAACCTATGACAGTACATTATTATTAATATCTCATGCAACATCATTTCTCTTTCTAGGGGTGTAGGTAATATTGATCTAAAACATCTGAGGGTATCCTACCCCTCTTTTATGTCTACGATTCAAGTGTTTCTAGAAAAATATATAGCTCATTATTTTGTGATAAAAAAAGATCATGAACCTTTCCCCAAAAAGATAGTTCCACCAAAATTTGAGCACATGCATGACTATATAAAACTATAAATAATGTGTGGGATAATTATTTTCATGCAATAGAAGCTGAAGAGAGACATAAGCTACCACATGGTCATCCTATATTATAACGAATCCCATACAAGAACCTAAAGAATCGTAGAACACCACATATCCCTTACATGGATTAGGTAAGATTAGAATATGAGTCAATGAGAGAAGTTTTTTTAGTTCATCGTAAGAGGACTGACACTTCACATCCCATGTTAGTATCACTGATTTCATTATAATAATAGTCCTTGGTTATTCCAACTATGATATGTACTTTCCAAATCATCGGTAGTACCAATAAAGTCCAACGAAGCTCTATATATCAAGGAAATTTTGTGGTTCCTTCCAAGACCAGACAACCTTAACCATCATAGAATCAATTGATTAGTCCATTTAAGAAAATCTTTTTACCTAAGAACATCACTTCATGAATCCATAAATAACACTTCAGAATATTTCCATACAAATTATAATTTCTCAGAATTTTCAAAACCAAACTCATATGGTGCTCATGCCATGCTTGAATTTTAAATAAACCAGAATATTATCGGTGGACACATTCCTAAACGTGTCATGATAATGATGGAATATATGATACATCAATTCCATAAAAACTATAGGAGCATTATTCTGACCAAATGCAATCACAATATATTCATAGCGGACATACCCTCCCTGAAAGCTCTATTTTGTATTTCAGACTCTTGAACTTTGAGATGCAGTTATCTCGGCAAAAGATCAATCTTTTTGAACCACATTACCCAATTTAACTAATCAAATAAAAAATCAATATGAGGCAAATGATATTTGTTCTTAACAATCATCTTATTCAACTTCTTATTTTCCACACTTAACCGAAATGGACCATACGAATTCTTGGAAAAGATAAAGTGGGATGCGCAAGGATAAATGCTTGGGTGAACAAAATCTTTTTCCAAAAGGTCATCTAGCTGATTTTTGAGATCATTCAGCTTCAATCGTGTCATATGAAAAGAAATTATTGATATCAGATGCATACCTAGAACCATTTCAACCATAATCTCTACCTCTTTCTTTAGAGGAAGATTAGAGAAGTAATATAGGAAAACATCCGAAATGTCCTAAATGATGATGGGATGATCAATGACATGAGAGATTTCATTGTGGTCAAGCACAACACCAAACAAAAAACATATGATCTTTGGGAGGGAAGGCCATACACGACCTAATATTGGGTCCTACCCCACTTGAAACACATGATATCTTCCATAATCAACATGAAATGATACATTCCAATGATAAAAAATTTACTTAGCTCGATGAGTGACAAGAAAATCTATACCGATCATGCGGTCAAACATATCCATATAAAGAAAAAAAAATCATAGACCAACTATGTAATAGCAATCATTAATTAAAAAAAACAAACCAAAATCCCTACTCTTTTCTCTTACCAAGAGGTTTATCGAACTCAATTGTAAAGGAAATATGTTCTATTAGAAATTTAAGAGTATCAACAAAACATGGTAATATAAAAGAGTGAGAGGCACTTGTATTAAATAAAATAACTACTACTATAGATAAAAAAAGATATTACCTATCACTATTGCTGGACCTGCATCAACTTCTACTAGAAACTCATCTAATACATAGAAATGATTCAATCCTGGTGCCAATATCTAGTTCCCTATAGTCTTTGACAATTCTGACTGGACTGTAGTAGCCTTTGGAGCCGAAGAACCCCAAACATAATTTGGCGTAGTAATTTCTTGATAGAGGAGTTGTTAGTCACCAATCCATCCACAAATATTTCATGTATTTTTAGGAATATGATAAGAACATATTGTGATCCTCCATTTCCACAATGATATAAAGTTAGAGTCACATTTCTAGTATTAAGGGATATTGAAGAGGAGGGTCTCTACAAAGAACCACCTCTAGAACTTCTATGATAATCTAGCCACTTCCTTTTCATCCAATGCACGCCACTAAAACACCCACTATATGGATGAGAAGGGTTGAAAAAACCATCATTTCCATATATATATATATATATATATATATATATCTTTAATCATACATCTGTCTACCATCTCCGCATAGGTAGAAATTTCAACATGTAAACCAACGATTTGATATCTAGTCACAAACCCTATAGGTACTTTCGTGCCTTCCGCTAGTAATTCCTCACTATGTATTGCAAACAACGAACAATCTTAGAAAAATGGTTACTATATTCTGACAATGAATTCTCACCCTATTGTGATGATAGGAAATCTAGATACATTTCCATCATTAAGGACTCTCGAAAAAATACAGATATAATATGGTTATGAAACCCTTCCAATCTAAGTACACGTGTATTTCTGCCTGGACCCTTGAATCCCACCACCACATACCAGAACCCTCGATCCTGAATGGTGCACACTTTACCATGATATTCGTAGGTGTTTTTAGAAGTTCAAATATCTAATTGATGATATCTATCCAGTCCTCCAACTCTTGAGGCTCATTTATTGCTTTATACGATGGTGGCTTCTCACACTATAATTCCCATGATCGATCTATCTCTCCTCCAGCTACTAGTTGTACCTAAACAACTCTGTTCTGAACTCATGGTACATCCTGATCAATAACACAAAATTCACATACAATATTCTATATGAGAGTCTAATCTATACGTGGATTCCATTTATGATCGTCAACTGCACCATCATGAAGAACTCATGGAAGAAATCACAAAGGCATACTACTGCACACTAAAACCTGATAATGAAAAAAAATAGAAAAAATACCAATTCAAACATGAAACCCATAATGAAAAATTGAGATATAAAACCAAACCCAATACTTAAGAAACACATCCCATAATCCCATGGAAACCTGAGTCTTGTTATGACATGAGATGTCCAGGAACATATCACAACATACCTCAAATGTCCCAAAAAATCTTATATCCACACTAATAGACATCCCAAGATAATAAATATTGAGGATAGAACTCTTTTAATACCAAATTTTAATGAACCGATCCAGGTTACCCTCAGATCTGGCACACTAGTCATTCAATTAAATACCCAGTGGGCATTCCTGATCCCCATGTGCTGGAGACACGCACCCAGGAACTGAACAACACACCAAAGGGAATAATTTTTCCAATCCTAATCGAACACATGGAATATATGTACAAAAATATTAAAATAACTGTGGAATAATAAAGGAATATATATTCCATAATAATAAAATAGAAGCATAAATGAATAACTGAAAAAGTAGCCAATGCTCCCAAAACAACTCCAACTGCATGGACCAAAACCAAACAACTACTCCATGCGATGACATGGATAAAACCCAACCATCTCACAACAAGCTACCCAAAACCAGTGGACATGAACCTTGCCACCTCATTTTGGTGCCTTCCATTTCCCTACACTGAAATAGATACAATGGTCTACACACCACAGAGGAGGTGAATATGGTGTGAGTTAATAAGTCCAATAGGATCACACCCAGGTGTTCCATATATTATCTATGTATAACAATTCATTTATTCTAATTTTATATAAAACAGGGAATGAGAAGTATTAAATTCGTACTACAGAAAACAAGGTAAACATTTCCCTTTTTCATAGTTCTAAAAAAATCAGCTACAACATGCATATCAAGGCTAACACAAAATCCATGTAGTTCAAAATAGAAGCAGTAGAAAAGGCATCAGTTCCAAGGAACACTATAGTTCATATTAGAAGGAAAATCATACCATAATAAATCAAGTACAAAATCAATTCATGAGAACATAGGCCATGTAATCAGAGTAATACCACATGAGTAAACCCCAAAAAATGTAAATATCCAACCCCAAAAACAACGGGCCTAGGAAATAGAGGAAATCCCAATGAGAAAACCTCCTAATAATAATAATACATGGATTATGGCATCAAGATAAAACATCCACCTAAGTTCCCAAGGTAACCCATGTGCTCATTTTCTAAAATTAATTTCAATGTTTCGAAACTACCAATTTTCTTTTCATTTACAAAAAATGAGGAAAATCCATTTATCTTCAAAAATGTAATTTTTAACATAGACAAACAGTAATAAAAATATGAAAAATAAAATTATAAAAGAAGAGAAATCAAGCTAATTTTCATAGTCTAGAAATAGAACCATAAATCTCAATGCACATGTCACACACTCCCACAACAGAATCTTACAACAATATAAACCCAATAATGTCAAAAAAGGCCCTTGAATTTAATACACACATCATGATTGAACAAACATAGAAAACTAGGGGTTGATAGAAAGGTAAAACATCATATACCTTAAGAACAGATGTCAGCTTCTCCACAACTATCCTAAGAATGTCCTATAAAATGAGATATCCTAAAGGATCTATATGAAGACATGAAGAATCGCCAACATAGGACATAATATTTGATAATGAAAACCTAGGGAAACACTATGATCAATAGAAATAAATAAGAAGAAATATTACTTACACGATGAGATGCACCAATACTATGATAAAGATCCAACATTGAACGAATCAATCTAGATAGAGTAGATTCTCACAGAATTCCCGAGAAGAGCTTTAGGTCAAGCGATATGGTCCTGGAGAAATGAAATGAATCCATAATATCATCTCACCTATATTAACAATTATACATGTTCTATTTTACGATGTGAAATACAGTTACATGCTAGGAAACATATAGTGAAAAATTAGTCCAAAATATCGGATTCCTTGTATTAAAAAACCATTACTTAAATAATTAAAAATATGAAACCACTCATCACAAAATGTAAAGTTTCGTACTGTGAATCCTCTTTCGATGCATTAATCCCCTTTCATAGCTTATACCCAACAAAATTTATGCGATATCTAACCTAGTTACACTGCGTGAAAGCCTCTAACATCCTATAGAAACTGTAGGTTAAAGATGAAAGTACAATAAACCTCCAAATTAAAAAATATGGTTATCATCCCAATTAGTCATCAGTTATTTATAAAAAATGGGAAAAATTAGAACCATGATGAGGTCAGGAACTTACCTAAACGATTGGAAAAGTTATATTAGAGTAGAATATTATGATGCAAATGATATGATTATTTCTACTTTCTATGATCACATGATCAATGCTCAGTGAGAGGAAAAAGGGACAGAAATTGATTAGTATCATTACTTTTGGATGTAGGAATTGTATACTAGGACAATCTATTGGATGGATAATATAGATCTCGGGCCTCATAGAGGTTTCTTATATATCCTGGTTATGGTAAGAATTTTAGTTATCGTAGTTCCCTTGATTGGGTCATACACACTAATTTTGTCCTATAATAATGGTTTACACAATGAGGATGTAAATGGACATCAATTCCTAGGATTCCCAATTGACCTATACTATTTTCAAACAAGACATCACACAACCTGGAGAGTTTTTCCTAAACGCCACCACATGAACTAGATGACTTCTCTAGATGTTATTGTATGATACAGATGGATTGTCAAAGTGTCATCACAGTAGACAGATGAAACATATGGTGGGAATCACAAGAGTCAATGTAAAATGTTTTAGAGGGTGTCACATGTCCCTGATGACATGTCTAGAGGGAATCAAAAGACATTACTTGAGTGCCCAGATGACTTGTTAAGAGTTATTTGACCTGCTCAGGTGCATCTACGAGACTCAGAAAACCTGAAGTGGTGCTGTAATGTGGTTTAGGTGGCATGTATGAAGATAATCACAAGTCCATGATGATGTTCCTGGAGGGTTTCATGATTCAAGGGAGGAAATCACATGGGTACAAAATTATTTTCTTTGACATGTCCAGAGGACTTCGTGTAATCCAAATATAACGCCAAAGGGGTGTCATGTGATATGGGTGATGTGTCTTGGTCATATCTCATAGAATGGGTAGTTTATATGAAGTTTGTGAGGATCAATATATATGTTATTAGCTTAATCATCCTATATTTAGTCATTGTTCTATCCTTTATATTTCAGATGCCTAATATTTGTTTAATGCTAGCTTTTTTTAAGTCACTCATTATCTAGAAGGTATGCATGATGCTCTTCTCATGTCCTAATTGAAGTCCTCAGTGTGTTCTATGGGTTATCATTATAATATCCTATTCATATTTCATTATTTCTCTAGAGATCCAACGATATCTTACCTCACAAAAAGCTGACCAGACATGGGATCATCCTCTTAGATAAATCAACTCTTGGCCAATGTGTATGTATGTAAATAGGTAAAAATTTCATGTGGATCATCATGATCACATGTTTTTGGTTCATTTTTCATGAAGGGGGGGGGGGGATTTATTGGACTCATCACCCGTATTGTTCAACTCATTGTGTAGCGTATCTCACACAAATCAAGGATGGAGTTCATGAAGGGATTTATCATCAAATGTCTTTGTTAGTCTCTATCATGGATCACATTAGGGGTGTTTCAAACATTTTAGTGTGGGAAAAAATGGTTCTTGTAGGCATTCACAATCTATTTTTCATTAGGTATCAAAAGAGGGAGTGAAACACTTCCTGGACATGATAGAGATGCTTCATGTGATGAGAATGACATGATAACGGGCATTCATGAGAGGAGGTGAACATGTCATTAGGGTCTAATGGTTTCTTGTAGATTTACAAGGGTGTATCACATTAATTTTATGTCCATGAGGGTATCCCACCTCCTTACCATTATTTATGTTGCTCAATTTTAAAAAGGCTCAATGGTCACAAAATATTTCATTGATGTCAATGATGAAAACAACTATTTCCATCGGTGATCCATCGCATGAGTTTCTCAACCACAATAGGCTCCAACATATTGGATATTTTCCTCATATTTTAGAAGTAATTGTGGATCTTTTTTTCATTTTTTCACCGGTTGATGATCTATAAGGCCTTGGGGAGCTTATTAGGATATTTCCACATGACCAATGGTTGTTTGGGGTTCCTTCTCATGTCCTTTTGATGTTCATGTGATAAAATATCCCCAAAAGGCTCACTCGATCCACGTGTATTGGGCACCTTCTTCTTCCTTTTCATTTATGGGAAATTAATATCAACATATAGGTATCTCTTCTTTGTAACTTTTTAGATTCTTAAATAGAAGGCATTAAAGAACATAAAAAAAGGTGAAGGGTATGAAAAAATAGAAAAAACAATTTAAAATAATATCCCATATAACATATATCATAATAAAAATTCATGGAATATATATTATAATTTTAAAAGATATTAAATAAAAATTAATCAAAGAACACGAGCCCTAAGTGCATAACATTTTCCTATGCTATTTGTTTGTGGAATATATATAAGCATGAACGATCATTTCCTTAGTTAAGGGTCACTAACATTTCTATCACAGTTGATTGGTTTGTCTCCCCATTCCAACATATAATTAGTTAGGGTTCATTTTCAAGAGCATCATAGTTGGAAGAGTCCCTTACTACACTAGGATCACTCCCAATTCCAATCCTTATTGTCTCATGTGATATCAATTTTCATTAAATATGTTGGAGGGATATAAATTTATAGTCCCAATAATAACATAATTAAAATCATATATATACTTTCTATATGATCATAAAACATTAATCATATCATAACCCATGGAAGGGAAATGGGTTTCATAAACATTTCATCATATCACCATAGCATAACCAATGGAAATGAAATAGTTGTAATAAAAAATTTCATCATGATAATATTGAATTGTGGAATAGAGAAAGGTTTTGATATAACAATCCATGCATCATTATCTAAATACATCCAAATAATAAAAGAGGATGTTATAATTGGTATATAACATTATTAAATTGTAACTAGAATCAAATGGTGTTATCATATATGAAAAACACATTTAAAAGATAATTAGATCATTTCATTAGGAAAATAAACCTATCACTTTGAAATCACTTATTAAAAATCTAAAAATATCCCAAATATTATTGAAAATAATTTATTTAAAAATAATTTTGGAAACATGTAATGTAATCATCAAATAAATTAGTGGTTACAATGGTGTAAAATTCTGTTCATTTAGTGTATCTTAAAACAAAGATTCATTTCACATTTTAGATACAAAATAAATGTAATAAACATAAATTTTAATCCATTTATTATTAATAAAAACATGGTTGGAAATTCTTTTTATTAATCATGTGAGAATATGAAAAAAATCAATAATTTTTTTTAGAAATCATAGACATGGAAGAAAAATGATTTTCGATTGATGAAAAAAATAAGGTAGGTTTTCCATAAAAGAATTATTTCAATATCAGGAGTACATAAACGTAGTAAAATTAAACTAAAATTTGTAATCTTTATAATTAACTGAAGTATAAAAGATATCACATGTTTGTTTATAAGCATATCATAAAATTTAATCTATTGAAATATAATAATAAAAAATCCCGATAATCAACGAGATTGTAACTTGAAACCCTTAAATCAAGTTCAAATATCATCAAAAGTTATTTAAGATCAATTTTAAAAAATTAATATTAATTATAAATTTTTAATAGTGTTATTTAAATACTTATAATATCATATATGACCCATTTATTATATTTTAACAACAAATTATTAATAATTCATTTCAAAAATTGTTCTTTCTAGGTGTTAACTATTTCAATTTTCAAGAGAAATTTAGTTTGGTAGCTCTGATACTTACACATTGATCATGGTTATATCATATTAATAAAAAAAATTAAATTATATATGTATCATATATATTCTTAATATATATATATAACAAAAAATGATTGAAATTGAAAAACAAAAAATACCATTCATGCATATGGTAAGCCATACATGCGCATGGACATTGTTCTTACATTTTGAAGAATAGAATAAAAGAAAGGTAAATAATTACTTATCATTCCATAATCATTATTAAACCCAACATATTCATTAAATAAATCCTTATTTCCATCCATGGAATGAAAAAATGAAAAATGAATCACATCTCTTCGTGGAGGCACTAGTCCACACGTACACTTGAGAAACATGATCATTTTCCAATGGATTAGAAGCTAAGAAGGTATATAAGATATTATAATTATAAAAAAATTATTATGTCATAAATATTATTTATAAACATTAATTTTATAAAAAACATCCATTAAATATGGTTATGTTAAATGAATTGTATCATTACGTGGAGGCGGTAGCACACAGTTACACATGAGTGATACTTTAACATACCAATTCATGGAATAGGGAGTGTATGTTGGTGATTTTATAATCCTTATAAAGTTATGAATTTTATATATACTAGAAATCTTATTTTATGAAAAATAACATAGATATAGATACGGCCAAACAAGAAATAAATTAAAATAAGTCAGGTGAGATGATTACCACTCCTTTAGTTGGTCTCCTTTAGATACTTTATGAAGGATCTATGTAATAGTAATATAAGAAGAAAATATCATCTAATTCTTGTATAGGGAAGTTAGTATGAGAATATTTTTTGTATTTATTAAAATATATGTCTATCAGTGGTTTAATGAAGAGAAAGGATGAGTGTCCATTTATTAGTGGGGGAGAGGGCACACCTGGCATTTCGTAATGAATTAAATATAATAGTTTAATTCTCAATAAAAAAGTATCCAAATGGAAATAGATTAAATGGTGGTATATTATGAGTCCTACATATGGGTATAAATATATTTATACATGTTTAATAGTAAATTTTACCTTTATATCTTTGTTTCACCCCCAGTAAACCTGATTTAACCTTATCTGTGGTGATTTTTTTAATGTTTTTTCAATTAATTATGGCCAAAAATGAATGTTTACTCATTAAAATATTTATAAATTATGACTCTATATATGGAATCCATTTTATCATATTCAATCTTCGAATGTGGCATAAACTACATTTGGATTAAACTCAGAAAATGCGGTGAAAAATAATTTTGAAAAAAAACATTCTTTCTTAAGCATAAAATGTTTTTATAAAAAATGAATTTAAAATTAATTAAACTATATATAATTGGATTTTTATCAATATAATTAAACTAAATAGACTTATAATACTTTTTTAAAACAAAATATTTCTTTGTAAACACTTTAAACAAAAGTATAGTATTTTAAAAAAAATATGCTTCTATATTTATCAAAAAAATAATCTCTTCAAAAAATATAAAAATATACATTCTATTATAATTTAGAAATGATAATTTTAAAAATTAATATTAATTTTCAAATAGTATTTTTATATAGTGATAAAATTATGTTTTTTAAATTTCTCACAAAAATAAACAATAAATCATTTTTGAGGAAAAATTACTTTTAAGCATATAATGAATTTACTAAAAATATATTTGATTTATCATAAACCAAGATATATATTTTTAGAATTGATTGATTACAATTTATATTTTCAATTTAAGGCCATGTTATAATGGAAAATCTATTATTGGTTATGTAGACTTGGGGTTGTGTGTATCATAGTCTATAAAAACAATTTCATTTATTTAAAGAGAAATATATCATAAAATCTAAGGGTGTTACATTTTTACCAACATAAAATGCATTTTACCGACAAAATTCCATCATATAGACAAATAAATATGAGGATATATTTTATTCATCACATTCGTGGGTTACCATGTTGTTTATTTGAAGTTTTAAATTTCTATAGTGAACTTTAACCAGGTGGGTAGTCCTATTCAGTAATACTTTATCTCTACAATATATGATTTATAATAGTTTTTATTTTTTGGAAACAACATAATCCATCCTTATGTCCTTTTATTTATATTAATTTGATATATCAATTATGTAATTACTTTAGAGAGACACATGGAACATATTAAGAAATTGAGGTAGGTTCAGTGGTATTTTCAAATGACAGGAAACCATCCCAACCCAATCAAGAATCTCAAATGGTATAATATACCCGAGGCTCAAATTTACATTTTTTACTAATTTTATAACATTATTCCACGGATAAATATTTGTAATACATTATCACTAGCTTTCAATTCCATATTTCATCAATGATTGTCAGCATAACCTTTCTATCTAATCTATGAATCCATAATGTGTTGCTGAGTGACTATGACTTTATATACAAATTTTTTCTCTATATAGGTCCAAATATAATTATTTATACATATTCATTCCATAACATTATATTCCTACACTTATTTCCACAGAGGTCATCATAAGCTTCCATTCTCATTCTCAAGTTAAATCAACTATTGTAAGAAAGCATAATTAGATGAAGATGTTTATGTCAAACACCTCTAAAATACATATAATTAGACCTCAATATATTTTACAAGGTTTTAATGGTTCTCCAAGACTGAATATTTTAGTAAAGATAATAATCAATACTAAAAATCTACATTGAATGGATAACATGCTAATGGATTCACCAAAATATTGAGCTAAACCTCAAATCCTAATAAGATACTATTGAATGTGGTGCACCATGAAACCATACCACTTCCTTAATGTATATCCTAGAAATCTAATTAAAATAAAAATATTATATGGTAGCAATGTAGTGTACTCACTTTTTAATGGGATTGTCTATAAACCTATAAGAATTATGACCTTTTGCTATATTGGGGAGTTCGATGAAAAAATCCATGGTTATATTTTCCCATTTCTACTATTTTATATGGATGGTTATAGCTTCCACTTAGACTTATATCTCTCACCCTTAAATTACTGATTTACAGTGAAAAATGATAAATACATTGCATTACCTTTATTTTTTTTGTCTGAATATATACAATCATTTATATATCTATAGATATTTTTTATATCCTATAAGTATATAGAATTATAAAATAAAAAACATATCCAATTGGACCTTCTACTTTGGTATTTTTTGGAAAAGAACACGGTTTTTAAACCATATCATTCCATCATAATGAAGGATGAAATTAGTATTATTTCTCACTATTTTTTTGCAATCCTACTTCTTAATTTTTCACCTATTTATTCTTTTCCTAGATAGTAGGTTGAACAATCATTTTAGAAAGATAATATTTCTCCCATACCTTGCAGATTTTGTGATCCAACTTATGAGAATCCTAAAATATTTGATCTTTTATGATCTTCATCATAGATAAGATAGAATACGCCTTTTAAAATCACTTCATCATCCACCTTGTTTACCTTCTATGGTTGGTAATGTATTGAGTAGTAGTAATATATAATCAACATTAACCATCTTCTATAGAAAATATTCATCTTTTTTCAATGAATATATACTTTACAAATGTATTATAAGTATATATATCACACCTTTCTCCATAAATATAACAGATTCAAATATTTTATGTAAAAATTAACACAACTAAATAAAAATCCCGAGTTGGGAAATTTTTCTCATGAACAGTCAATTTATATGATTTATAAGATATAAAAATATCATTATATATGAGGGATAATCCCATTTTTTTATTAGATGAATCATTTAATATAACAAACCCTTCTCCATATTAGGGTAGTTTTAGAAAAATGCCACTAACTAACCTTCTATTCAGTTCCTTGAAATTTTCCTCACATTCATCTGTATAAAGGAACTTGGATATCTTTTGAGTCATTTTAATGAGCGTGTGAGATATTATTGAGGTATTGTATATAAATTTTATACAATATATATCAAATCCAAGAAAACTATAGATATTATTTACTATCATAGGTCTAGGCCAATGTTAAATAACTTCAATTTTTGAATGATCCATATATATACCCTCACTAGATTTAATATGACCCGAAATTTAAAATTTTTGTAGCCAAAACTCACATATGGTAAATTTTACATATAGCTAATCCTTCCCTATGGTATTGAGTATAATACACAAGTTATCAAAATTATCATCAAATCAATTTGAATATATAAGAATATACTTTATAAAACTACCATAATGTAATCGAGGTAATATATAACGAATCTATTCATTAAATATGTAAGGAGAATAATTCATCAATCTTATACAAATATTAATCTATACACAATTGATCAAACAAGTCAACAATGCACTTTATTGGGTAATTATTCTTGATAGTGGTCTTGTTATGCTTCTAATAATCAATTAATAATCACACATATCAATAATTATTATTAAAAATATAATTCGTTCACCCTAAGGTGATTCACATGGTTGATTAAAACCCTTATAATGATTTCTGTAAGGAAAGATAATCAATTTTTAAAATAAAAACATGTTCAACAATAGGGAGAATAATGAGATTTATAGGAAGCAAATCCCCACCAACTTTATTTAGGGATGAATAATAAACATGATATGAGATTATCATGTAATTAAGTATTTTCACTACCAAATCAATATCTAATAATTTATGTGGTATTATGATACCCTTATAAAATTCTTCATATTGAAAATAGTATGTATATCCATAATTAAATAAGTCATTAGTTGTTCTAAAGTGAATGGTAAGTGTACCTTTCAATATGTCATCATTATACCCCTCATCAGTAATAGTTATTTCCAGATATTTCATTATTTATTTTGGATTAATAAGTTTTTTATATCAATCATCTTAATTAAAACAGGTATTTGATAAATGGTTATCCTATTTCAGATAGTCCTTATATTTGAAACACATGAGTGTGGGTGGTGTATTCTATGGATTTTCCCTCTATTTGAATCATTACCCGACCTATTCCCAGTACATCAAAAATATATTACCTAATGTCATTACTTTACAAAGATAAATCATTTACTTTTTCTGTTATGATAAATTTCTCAATCTTTTCTACTACCCTTTACCATAATGGAAATATCTTAATCTCATCTAATTTTTTTAGAACTTCCTTATAATTCCATCATCCTTTTATTTTTAAAATAATGAGATTGGGGGGTAAATCCAATCACCATTTACACATTTAAGGTAAAATAAAATATTTCTTACTATCCACTAAAATTCCATTATGGAAAAATCCCTTTAGAGATTTTGTTTTAGTCCATTCAGAAATTGATTAACCATACTTTTAGGTTTAAGGATAATGTCGGAAGTGTACCTCAAAAGTCCTTTAAAATTTTAATCACATGTACTAAAAGATATATCATTATTCCATTTTATATCAAAAATCCCTTTAACCATTTTCATATGAATAATACATCAAATTTACTTGTTAAATATAATCTCTGAAACTCATCCCACTAAATGGAGTTAATTTATTGTCATTGCCTTGTGATTTTGATAAGATTATCCCATTGATTTAATTATCCTTCAAAATGATGAACATATCAACTGAATTTTTCTTGTTATGAACACTAGAGAATGAAAATTATATTTTCGGTGGTAATAATCCTCTTTTAAACAAACATTTGTTCAAAAAAATACAACAATTTTGGTTCATGTGTCTTAATAAAGTACTCAATATAATTCTATTTAATTCCTTTGGGTTTGGAAGCTCAGCATAATTCATATCCTAAAAAAGATGTGTACTAATTGAAACATGATTTTGTATTATAGATCCTATAACATTTGCTTGGTCAGGTGGAAAATCATCCCATTGTCCATTACATTCAATATTAACACTATTCCATTAGGTTCCATCAATTTAATACAAACAAAAAACATATTTTGAGATATAATAATCATAATGGGAAACCACATAATTAAGAAATATAATTCATACGGTGTATAAATCCCAACACCTTCATTTAAATATATAAATCCATCATTTTAATATATTTCATTCATATACATTATATAATCCAATTCATAAAAATGGGGTTTAATTAAAATTGTAATTAACCAAAGTATATCACTCGAGGGTGTAAATCCGGTGTGTAGAGAGGGAAGACTCATTGTCCACCAGATTAATGGTAAATATATTCTCAACCAACTCTTTTTTGGGTCATTAACCAGATATTCCTCAATTCTAAAGCTATGGCCGCTTGTTATATTTTTAAATGAATTATTTTCTGGGAATTCCACATTCCATTATTTACCATAAATTAGGTTGTTCCTCTATAAAGATGTTCATCCTTAGAGTTCTCACTAAAATTTTCACATAACCAATTAAAAAGTTAACTATAAATTTATTTGATACCAACTATAATAGTTTATATTTATGAATACTAGGATATAATTTAAACCTATTAGAGAATTCCAAGGATGGATACACCTCATGGGTAAGACTCTTATATCTATCCCCAATGGAGACCCTTTCCTCATGAATAGTATAGGTAGAGAGTCATTCTTCACCAAATGTTCACTTGTGAGAGTTAAAAAGGATCAAATCACTTCTTTTTTATTTCATTCCTACTATAATGACTGATATGTTTGATATTTAGACATCGCATCTTATTAAATGAATAATAATTACATAATATTATGATCCATTCCATAATCATATAAGTTTACTGTCATTATAAACATGGATACATACACAACTTGTTTATAAGATATATAATGAATCTCCCAATATGTTATTTATAACAATAAACCCAATAATTCATATCATAATTAAAACCATTTTTCAAAACCATAGGAAGGAAAACATATGAATAATTGACATATGATGCTCTATAAAGGTAAAAAAGTTATATATGAATAAAATATGATAATAGGGGTATAATAACAAGAGAATAAAATTATAAAATCATATAATGAATATAAATGATCATAATATGATTTTAGGTAATATAATGTGGTAGTTCCTAAGACAAGAATAATAAAGGAATAAAATATTTCATCCCATGATAGTATATTATTAGTATAAGATATATATATTTTTGGAATATATTTGAGCATTGAAAATAATTTTCTTGGTCAAGGCTCACAGTCAGGGATATCCTAGTGGATTGGTTTCACTCCCCATTATATAATATCATTATTCAAGGATAACTCCCAAGACTATCATTGGTGAAGATACCCATACACAATTAGCTTAAACCCTCATTTTAGACATTATTATCATATGTTAAATCCACTATTACCGTATGCATTAAAGGGTTTATAATTATAGTCCTACCTATTCCAAAATTAAAATCTTTTATATCTTTTACATGACATTATAAAACATTCATCATATCATAACCCATGTTAAAGTGACGTGTTTCTAAAAAATTTCATTATATAATCATATATTAACCATTCCAAAAAAATAGGTTTTATAAAGAATTTCATTAAAAAATTATTATCCCCTGAAAAAAAAATTTCCATTGAATTATCCTTAGATGAACATCATAATATATATATATATATAATGAAAGTGTATGGTATCATTTGATCACAACCCTATTAATTCTTATATAACAAAAAATAATGTTGTCATAGATGAAAAATAACTTTAAAATATAAATGGAATATTTCTTGAAGAAAATACTCTTTTCATTTTGGGATAAACTATTTAAAATCATAAAATTTACCAAATATTAATATTTTCTAAAAAGAATCTTCAAAACATATAAAAGAATATTTAAATAATTTAGTGGTCATGATGGTTGAAAATAGAGTAAAAAGAAATAAAAACACGTAATATACATAAAAATATACAGGAGAAGAAGATTCATGTGATTCATTAGATTTATATAATAAAATTTCTTTTTTGGATACTTAATAATGAAAAATATTGATAAATAATGATATTATAACCTAAAAAAATATCGTGAGCTTTATATGGTTTGAAATAACATTAAAGTTATAAATAATAAATTTAAATGTACTATAATTCTATAAAACATTCAATTATATACTCATAATATCATATAATATCCTCTTATAATTTCTAAACACCAATTTATTAATAATTATTTGTTATAATCATTGTTTTTTATTGTTATCTGTATCATTTTTCCTGAGAATTTATGTTATCTAGTTCTAGTCCATGTACGTTGATCATGGGAAACTAATATCTAAAATATTTTTTTTATAAATATGATATAGATTCAATATATATATTTAGAGTCCTCCATAATTGATAGAGATAGAAAAAAAATACTCTTAATGTAGATGGTCTGTCGTACATACCAATGAACCTTGTTTTAACTTTTTTCTAAATGAAATAAAAGAATGATAAATAATAATATACTTTTGCATAATCTTCACTATGTCATATATATATATATTATATTCATTAATCATATCCTTATAACCATCCAGGTAGAAATGAAATGAAAATGAATCACGTTGATTCGTGGAGGTCATAGTCTACATGTACACCTAAGATACGTTTGCATTTTCTATTGGATTAGAAGGTACAAAAGTAGATTTTATATTATAATTAGAGAATCATAATTATTTCATAAATATAATTTATAAATATTAAACTTATCAAAAAAAATATCTATGAATTTTTGTAATGGAAACTAAACTATATCCTTACATGGGAGAAGTAATCCATATATATGGATGAGTGATAATTTCAATTCCCATTTAAGGTAAAAGTGTGTGTATATTGGTGGTTACATAATCATCATTAAATTTAATTATATTTAGTTTAATGAATATATTATTTAAGTTGTCTTCCTTTAGATAATTTTGTAATGACAATCAGAATGGTATATTAAGGAGACTATCACCAAAAATTCATATATAGTGTATTTGATAAGAAAATTGGGTAGGGTTTTGTTGATCTAAAATCATCAATGTGTTATAAAGAAGAGAAAATTCTGGTTTCCATTTATAAGTAGGGTTATGGAACATTTATAATTTCATAAAAGAATAAAACATAATGAATTATTTATTTAGAAAAATTATTCCAAATGAAATGATATTTCAATGTGGGATAGGAGAAAGATGAAATACGGACAAAAAATACTATTTAGAAATGTTTAATTTGATTTTTCATCCTTATCTCATGGTTTAATCCCATGTTAATCTCATTTTTACCTTAACCATGACAATAAATTTTTACTTTTTTATAAGGAACAAAGCTAATAGTGGAATCACAAAAAAATATAGATACTGTGATTCTAAAAATGGAAGAAATTTTATCAAATTAAATATCAAAAAAAAATTATTTTTAGAATAAATAATTAAAAATTTAGGAAAAAGGATTTTCATGAAAAAAGTTTCAATAATTAAAAAATAAAATTATACAAAAATAAACATTAAATTAATTTTAATTACCATCACTATATTTTTAATAATATAAATGAACTAATTTTTATTTTTTAACCATTTTAAAACTATATTAATATTTTTAAATTCTTTAAATAAAAATGCAGTTTTCAATAAAAATAAATATTTTCACTATTCATGAAAAAATTTATCTTTCCATAAGATTATAAAAAATCCAACATAAGATAATTCTGAATTGTTAATTTCAAAAAATTATGTCCAATTTTTCAATTACTGTTTCTAAATGTGATGAAATATAATTATTTTATTTTATTCTAAAATGCAATAGAAACCCATTTTTGAGGTGAACATGCTTTTTTTGATGAATTTTTGACATTAGAAAAAATAAATTTTATTTATATAAAACATTTACACATATTTTTAAAATGTTTTTATTCCAATTCATACAACTAATTTGATGGGTTGGTTTTAGTGGTATATTATATTATGTCATATTCTTACTCGATGTTGTGTGTATCAAAAGAATTCGATTAAATTAAATTTATTTAAAGGGAAATATATCATAAAATCTCAAGGTGTGACACATCTAATTATAATTTGTTATTAACATTATGAGTATTTCATAAATAATTAGACTTAAAGGTTTTTATCATGAATATTTCTAGCTGGATATTTAAGGACATAAGTGGCTCTATCCTTTTCCATCACGTGATTAAAACATTAATAGTATAATAGAACACCATTATCATCAACTTTAACCGATTATAGATATAATAACCTAAGAAATGACACATATATATTTCAAATGATATTTTCTAAATGAATGTATTATTTAGTGTAATTAACCTCTTTTCATCATTATCTGAAATTCTTCAACATATTTTCTATATGAACATTAAAAAACATATTCATACTTTTATGTATGTATAATGGAAGAAACTTCTATGACTTCATCATTAACATATGGGAGTAAATAAATTTTCATATAAATAATTCAAAAGATAATAATTATTAATTATTTTATCTCTAATCCGTATTCAATGTTCATATTTTAATACCTAGTGGCATCTTTTCTGGGAATGAATTACTCATTACCATTCGAATCATCGAAACATCCCATAAATACTTAAAATATCCACTTCCTGGGAACATTTTAACTATTTTTAATGTTATTGGGTTATATTATTTCATTCCAAGATGACATAATTCATCACATAAAGATATCAGACATGTTTTCACATTTATTAAATAAAATAAAAAAAAAAGAGAAAGTGGGTTAATCTACCCCACATTTGTATTTATTGACGACACCGATTCTAGAAAATGAAAGTTCAATGTATGAACTCATTTTATTTTCTCTTACCATATTGAAAATAATTGCGAAACATATATGGGAATGGTATTATTTAATTCTCATGAAATATTCCATCAACCGTTCCTCTCTAAGACTACTTGTTCATCGCTTCGTATAGAGAATAATGGGGTTTTATTAATACAACAAGACTGTAAAAAATAATTACAAATGAATCCACCTATTTCCTTCAAAAAATCTCTTCCTTATGGGATCATTTCAAGTATAAATGTGGATATAACTTATTTACATCAATTGTGGAAAATATTTTCATTTTTGTTCATCATGAACTTACTACACATACTCAATAGACAAATTAGATAACATAATGTGAAATAAGATAGTTTTTTTTATTTTAAACATCACTAAAAAATTATTGGTTTCCTCAAATTTTTACCATAAATAAAAATAAATTTCTCTCCCATATTTTTAGAATTACTTTTATTGAAATAAATATTTGAGAATAGGAATTCATTCATTTTTTAAATACCATTTTTCATGAAACTTCTAAAAATTATTGATTTATAAGAATTTAATAAACCTATAAGATTCTCAAGAAAAATCCACTCAAGGTATGAATTAAATAATCACATAATAAATGGTTATCTCGTCATCAATTAATCTCATATACTTAATTCCAACAAATATAGGTAGTTTAAATGTTTGACTTGTCCGATTTTTATATACACTTCACCTTTATCATGGTTGGTCCTTTTTATAGATGTTAATTAGATTATAATTTTGAAAATCATTCTAATATATTGACTTATTATATTTTCAATAACTATTATTGATTACTTTATTTAATTAGTTTTTAATTTGAGATCTAGAATCACCTTCAATTACCATTGTGGATTGAAAATAAATATACTATAAATAATATGGTAAAAAAGTGGGACCTCCTTGTCCCTCAATGTAAGTAGTCTAATTGTGAATTTATTTTCAAATAGTTTTATATTTTAAATTTATATTCATGTAGAAATTTCATCTTAAATAATTAACATCAATTTTTTAAATCAGATATTTATTGGGATATCATGGGTTCTTTGTCTTTATCTTTGTATATGATTTTATTTTTTATGATCCATCATGGAACATAAACTACTAGGTGTTACATTCATGTTCATAACATTTTTTCATGTTCTATAAAAAATGATACATAATTATTTCAATTATTTCCAACCGGATTGTACCTTCCTCACAAGTCATTATTATATGACGAGTTCTTACATTTTGACAGCCTCTCATAAAATTTTATTTCTTTTTTATGTAAAATATTCTTTTTCCCAATGGATATTCTATTTTAATTGAAATAAAAATGCCTATATTTTTAAAAAATAGCTGGATATATTATTGGATATGGATTTTAATTATGATTTTCCCTTTTAGTTATTCTAAATTGATTTTCAGACATACTCCTCACCCATACAGTCCATTTATTTCTCACAAGGTAGGTTCTTCCATTTTTTCCGACTTGTTCATTTTTATTAAAAAATCAATTAATTGATCGATAATTTCATTGATGTGTCCAATTTTCCAAAAAAATCTTATCCCTTTTAGAGTATCATTATTAATTTACTTCTTGGGATTTCACCCATGAATAGATTTACAACCTTCTTTGATGACTTCTTTATAATTTTCGTTTTATGATTTATCTCAAGATTCTTTTCAAAAGTAGTCTTATATACATTATCCAACATCAAATGTAATATCCTACAAAATATTTTGGTTTGATGATTAAATGATTTAAACTTTATTAATTATTCACTAGGACCACTCTCATTTAAAAGACCAAAATTACTACTATGTATTCCATATCTGTTTTAGTTTGATACGTTCATTTTCCCATTCTATGGATTTTGAAACATATATTAATTTCATTCCCTTGAAATGTGATTTATTTGTAATTATAGAATAAATTGATTGTACCAAAAATCCAGTGACCAATTCCCAATTATATAAAAAAAAAATAACAAATAGATCAGGGTTTCTTTAATTGAAAATCATGATATAATGTTATTTAGAATTGGAATAAAGATATTATTTGTAATTTAAAACATTTAATTTTGATTTTTTGGAACAATTTCTCATTGTAACACTATTATCCATCATTGAACCCACAATTATGAGTACCTAAGATAAAATTACCTTTTTTACCTAATTTACATAATTTATACATTAAATATCATATAAAAATATCTAAATAATATTAATGAAAGGTTGTGATATTTTAGGACAAGTAACATATGAAAAATATTAAAAAATACATGAGAATATTTCCCAATAATGTAACTATTATTGAAACCTTTTTATACATGTGATAAATTATTATTATCTTCATAACATAGGGAAGGGATACATAAAAGATGGTTGAGCATAGTACCCATGTATGGGAAAGCATAAGAACTAATAAACAATGATAAAACTGAGAATAAGATTAAAACATGGGTATGAGAATGTAAGAAAAGAAGATTAAAATAAAATATGGAATTCATCGAAATAAATTAAATAAAATCATCATAATCATGGTTACATCGAAAAAGGGAATAAAATCATAATAACACATAATCATAGAATATGTGTAAACAATATAAGAAATAACAATATATACATTACTCTAGGGTTACTCATAATAAGATAATCATTAAGTAGAAAAATTCCCTTGGTGAAATAGATACCCTCTTGAATATGTTAAATTGAATTTCATGAGATAAATATTTTTTATGTAATCCATTATATATCTACGAAATTTCAGGGCCAACCATCACATAACATCGTTTTCTTTGGCTAACTATCCAAGAACCAATAAATGTTTTATAATTCATAAGGTGGATTAAGTTCACTCTGTAATCCCACACTTAACATCTTGGTGGATATAATGAGTAATACAATGAAATAGATGGATACATAATTATTATCCCAAATTAAACAAAAGAAAAATCATATATATTCATGAATCATGATGAATAAAAACTATAAAAACCCATAAAAATGATTTAAATAATAAGAAGAATACGAGTTTCATAATTCTTATTCTAGGAATAATAGAATACTAAATATTAAGTATTTCCAAGAGGAGAAATTTTTTTAATCATTTTGAAAATTCCTTATTGAAAAAGTTAAATAGGTCTTTAACATAGATTTATAATGTATAAAACTCATAAAATTGTCTAGGATAACAAAGAATAAAAAACATACCACTTGAGTGATGCATTACTAAAGAAGTAAAATATATTTTTCAAGATGGAAATATGTTATTATTTTTCACAAAAAATGAATTAGAAAAATACATTTGTTAATAAAATAAGGAGTTTTTTATAATGTTTTCATGGTTTAAAATTTTTTTTGGTGATTTATTCTTGATGTGAGACATTAAATAGAAATGTTCTATTAAATAGGGTTACATAAAAGAGATAATTTTGAATGGAATGAAAAACTTATATACCCAAAAAATGAAATTAAAATTTATTTAGAAAATTTTTTTAGTTAAATAAAAAGTAAAATACATATTTAAGATTAATATTTCATAAAATGAAGAAAAATAAAGAGATCATGTAATTGGAATTTCTTAGTGGAGGTACAAAAGTTCCCATTTTTATGTTTTATAAAATCCTCTACTGAAATACCGAATCATAAAAAGATAATATTTTTTTGAAAATTTTATAATGTATATATAAATTTCACATAATAAAAATCTTAATATGGTTTATATTTAAAAAGTAAAATGTTTGAGATTAAGGAAAATTATAGATAAGGATGGGAAACCATTTTTTAAATGGAGAAAAATTAATCTCACCATAGTTTCATTTTAAAAAAGTATTATAACTCCTAGGTAAATAATAATAGAATCAAAAGTTATCTAAAATGATATAATAAAGGTATAAAATTTAAAATAAAATATGAAAATCAAAGAAAAACATTACAATTTAAGAAATCAGATTGAGTTATAAATGACCCTTATATTTTATGGAAAACATCAATTATAAACCAAAAATTAAATAAAATAAATAGAAGTGATTTTTTTAATGTTAAAAAAATAATATAAGATAATAAAATTCATAGGATCAATATTTACACCCTGAAAAAGAATATTGGTGCTTAATGTCAATGAATGCCTCAAATAAATGGTGATTGAGACAAAACCCTTACATCATGTCTGAAAGAACTCTACACATGATATTAACTTCACAAATAATAATATTAAATTTATTAAAAACATTACTAAGAACCATAAACATATATTTTTCAATTTATTATGTCAATTAATTACCATTGTCCACCAATTTATTAAAACATATCCACTTATGTTGGTTACTTAATTCTCTTCGATCAGTTTCTCAGAATCCATCATGGTCTTTTGACCAATGTCAACGGGTTTTAAAAGATTTTTATAATATATAGATTTATATATATTTATTTCATTTATTATATTATTATCATGTAATTTATAGACGTAAATTTGGTTTTAATGAATAGAGTAAAATTAGAAAATGTACTCTAATATGACCTTTTTAGCGATTAAATTTCCTATAACAATTAATATTTAATATTACTTATGAAATGTCAAATATTATAATTATAGAAATTTAATTGTTTGGTATATAAAGGATTTATAAGTTATATAAATGTCTAGTTCCACCAATGTAAGCCAGTATGAAAACTGAATGAGAAATATCATCACATGGAGGTGGTAGTCAACACATATAAAAGAGCCACACTCTTTTTTATATTGAATATATGGAAGGTAGAAAATAATATATATTATTATTTTATTGTCATTAAAATGTTATAAAATATAATCCAATGAAATAAATTAAATTTCCGGGATGAATTTAATGTATTATATCATAGTTTTAATGTTGTTTTTACATATTTTATCCTTAAAATAGTGACAACATTCTTACAAAGGATACTATTCATAATGACCCAAAATAAGGATAACATATTTGAAAAAAATATAAATAATAACTCAAATTTTTTAATTTATTTTATAAAATATAATTTTTATTTTTTTATAGATTAATTTTAAAAATAATCCTAAAAAATGTTATGAAGAATAGTTTTTTAAAAAAGTACATTTTTATGTATAAAAATGTTTTTATAAAAAAATTAAGAATAATGTTGATTTAAATTGCATTAATTGGATTAGGATTACTCAAAACTGACTAATTAAATTTTAAAATCAATTAAAAACAAAATGGGACATTTTAAATTATCAATGGAAATGACTGTTTCATAAAAAATATGCATTCTTCACTATTCACCAAAGACCAATAATTTAAAAAAATAAAAAATATATTCAATATAAACTAATTTTGATATGAAAATTATAAATAAAATGATATATTTTTATCAAATAAAACATCTAAATGTTTCATAAATAAATTATAATATTTGCATACAATATGAATTATAGACTGTTTTTGAAGAAAAAGTATTTTTGAAAAAAACACAACTTTAATAAAAATTGAGACATTTTTCCCTAGTTATTAATCAATATGTTTTTAATGATAAGTACATTTATATAAATTTCGTAATTTGGTTACATATATTTATATCCTATAATTAAATTACTACATTATAATAGTTATATTTACATAATAACATTTTTCCAATCATTAAAGAATGTCATTGCATAGCCTTTAGGATATCGATGATTGTTGTGTTTTTTAAAATATGGTAATAGAAAATGATCCTTAAAAATACCATTTTATATCCATTAATTAAATAATTTTTGATAAATTCAAAAATAGATTTTTATTGTTGTATCTTACTGGTTCAACTATATTAATTATAAAACAACCCTTCTTATGGCATGCCATACTAAAAAATTCTAGATTATACTATATTATCCTTGCCCATTTTGTTATATACTTTATTTATCTAGATATTCAATGTTTAGCTGAATCCTTTGTTTAATTTTTTTTTTGAGTTTGGATGAAATCATCAACATATTTTTAATGAATCCCAGAATTTGGTGGGGTGTCTTACCTACCACTGTATTGGAATCCCTATTCATATGTAATAAAATAATATCACATACATACCTTTATTGAATGTATAGACTTTTGAGGCATGCAAATATATATATATTTTCATCCTCTTGATATTGTGTGGTTATAAAACCCTCCATGTAGTGGGGGTCCTAAATATTATAAAGTGACATAAAAAATATGAACCTCCTTTATGGTGTGGTCTTATAAATATATCATATACTTATTCAAATTGGAATAACAATCCAATTTTACTATACTCTCTTTACAGTGTGACAACAGATGTTAAATTTTTTAGTCTAAAAACTCAAAATATATCAATTTATGGAATCTTTTTCGCAACTCATCCAGGAGTTGTCCACTACACTAAACTATGATCTTTACTCATGTTTCTTCATGTAATCCTCCATTCATCTTGACACATAATCAACTATAAAATAATATTGTTTCTTCCAAGTATCCCTTAAATGGAAGAAAATAATATTACAACATAATGGTTGAAAACTTATACCCCATTGGATTTTATTTTAAATTTATAATTATTTTAATCCTTTCATCATTGTAAAAATTTTCCCCTACATGCGACTCCACTCAAAGTTATACTCCCTTATATATTTCCATCGTGAACTTCAATTTATCTCCTATTGATAATAAAATTTTAGTGGTTTAACAACTTCAGTTTGGATCATGTTTTATAACATGATTCCTCAAAATTCAAAATCTTATCATAATTGATGTAACTATTCTCTAATAATATATGAGTCAGAGCATAATGTTTGAAATAATAAAAATATTTTACCTCCATGATGTTGTCCATAATTTTATAGATCATCATTCTCTATAGTGCCTCATACACAAATTGTAACGTCTCATAATTTCCATGTAATTTATTTTATTTATATGGAATTATTTTGGGACCATGAAAATCGACGGGATGTGATTGTGAGGTCCTGAGAGCCCAGAATGGAATTTTGAACTTTTTTAAGATATGTTCAGTAAACGTGCGAGAGGGATTATCTACCTTTTGAACCATCGCTCGAATAAAAAATCATACGGAACCATTGAAATCAAAACTCTGAGATTCTCCATGAAATGAGTTAACATTGGCCGGAAAGGGAAGAGAAGAAATGTTATTTTTGGACTTTTTTCAAGAAAAATAATAAAATAAAATAATAGAATTATTTTATTTTCATTCTCACTTTTTAGTGGAAAAGAATGAAGCTACGGGGTAGTGAAAGGGAGGCAACGATGCGCATTAATGAGGCTCAATAAAGGCTCATTAAACTTGCAGTGTAATGATGATTTAATACTGCGTAACGGGAACAATTTTTCTAAAATAAAATAATGTAATGACGTGACGTCGCATCATAATGGGAATAGTGGGACGTGCTCCAATTAATAGTTCAATGTGTTGGGGAAAATATGGGTAAAAAAATTGGAGGATTCTCTAGAGAACCATTGACCGACTTCCACCCCAGCGAAGAACGTAGAATGCCGACAGAACTACATCTTCGTCATCATGCCTTTCAAAGATTCTACCTATGAAGAAATTCCGACATCATAACCCCTCGAGGAAGAACGTGCGACAATGAATATCAATTATTTACGAGTTTTTGAATTTTTTTGCTTCCTATTGATTTTATAGAAATGAAAAACATGGTTCAATATATGAAAATGTTGACACGTGATTCATGTGTTTATGCAAGAGGGAAATTAATTCCTGGGGATTTATTTTCAGGGTTCAAATCTTGGCATGTGATGATTGAATGAAGTCTCTCTAAATCTCTCCCATCATTAAACCTTTTAACGTGGAGTGTTCGGGATGAAAAAAAAAGGCATGTACCCCTCCATTTGTGCTCACCAGGTGAATGATTTGTCTGAAGTGGTGACAAGGTGGATTTGAAGGATTTGCGGAAAAGTGGATGCTTCCTAGAGGTCGTGGGTATAGGCGGAACAACAAACGGACCACCAGAGATCATTTTGTGGTCTGCCGAAGGATCTATCGGTTCACCGGTGGTGGAAACAACAACACGAGGCTGCGACTGTGGAACGCGCCAACTAGGTGTTGGATGGATCAAGTAGGCCACAGGCCAGGTGGAGCGGTATGCCGACATGGAGAAGTCGTAGCCGATCGGGCCATGGTGGTAGAGACCCATGATTCCAGCATTGCGCCTCGTTGACCAAGTTCAACTCAGGGACTCAGTCCACGGGTGACTTTGAGGGTGTTTAGTCATCACCGGCCGCATGCGCGTGAAGTAGAGGCCACATCCTTGTGGTCTGCGCTGAGACAGGGAGGGACGCGGCCATCCGCCACGCCCAAGACTCACCCCACTGACTGCTAACACGATCGATCATCAGACTAGTGGGTCATGCCCCCCCTGTGGGCCGCATCCCCATCGGGCCGGGTCGGTCCCGTGGCCCAGCAGGCCAGAACCGCACCGGCGGGCGGGACCTGCACCGGCAAGCTGAACCTGCACCCCTTTGGGCTGGGCCAAACTAGACCAGGTCGTCGGGCGACCTGGTGGGCTGGACACTCTGCCAAATCTAGCCGATTCCAGCAAGGCCAATTGGGCCAGGCACACTGGCTAGGCCAAACCAAAATGACGTTGACCCATATTAGGTTAGTTCGAGTCCATCTAAATGAACCATTGTATGTGGAACCCTCGGACCGGGTTGGTCGGGTCAGTCTGACCTGGTCAGACCAGGCCACATCGTAACCGGTCCCCTAGTTACTAAAATACATGTTTCATACAAACCGTACATCCGATTTATGGGCCGTTTGCGGCGTTGAGACCCTATTGAGGAGTTGGGAATTTTGGAATTCTATTTGGTGACTTAATTGGACGTTGAGATGATACAAATGGCTTGAGTAACAGTTCTCCCAAGTGTATTAATTACAGAACCCTAAGGTTGGTTGAGACTTGATGCTTGCTCAATGACAACCCAATGTGAAGAGGCTATGTGTGACTTGGTAGACCCATGGTGGGGAATGGATCTGTGTGACCCCGAAAACCCACAATGAATGATAGGAGGAGTAGCTTAGTTTGGCCAATGTGAGAAGAGGTTCTGTGTGACTCGGCGTTCCAACGGTGGGGAGATGCTCTTTGTGACCCAGCATACCCACGGTACTAATCATGGATGATTACAACAACAGTACCAGGTTAGTGGGAAGCGGATCTGTGTGACCTGGAAGGACAAATTTACTTGATAATGGAGGATTTCACCAGTGGTCGAGGAGTTCAAAATTTGTGACTGAAAATGATACTATTACTAACCAAGAATATACCTGTTTGGAGTTGTCTCGTGTTTCGTGTTGTACTTTGAAGAATTTCTATGTGGTCTTTCCTTTTTTGTTTTGGGGTTCGTACTGAGTACTATGTTACTCATCCCTACACGGGCATTACCCACACATGTTGTGTCTGGTGTAGACGACTGACATTTTGACATGGGTGCTCAGGAAGACAGGACTGACGGACGATTCAATGGTGGACATGGTGGCCTAGGACCAGGCAGGGCCCTGTAGGACCAGGAGGGTTGGACATACTACTTGGTCTTCTAATAACTTCAATAATCTTGTCATCGGGTTGGGGGGGTTGCTGTAGATGGCCATCATGGATCCTTTTTTGTACTTTTTTATTTTCAGTTCCTTTTTGGGTTTTTATTTTGGGTCTCTTACATTTTTTGTACGTCCACTCAGCTTTGTTTTAGTGGTACTTTTTCCCATTTTCTATGTTTTGGGATGTGGTTAGGTGTGTACATGTGCATACAGGCACTTAAGAAAATTCCTCCCTCTAGCAGGTTACACCATCAGTGCTATTTGCCAGCCCCTGACCTTTTAGAGGCATGCTTGTGGTAGTCACGACACTGGCCCTGGGGGATGGGTAATTAAAAATTGGTATCAGAGGGTGGTTGGTTCACCCTCCAAGACCATGAATCTAATGTTTTTTGCGTGAAACATTGTTAAGTGTTGTGAGTTCTACTTATAGATTCAGGGACTCCATTGTTGTTACGGCGTCCGACATATCCATACACTAGGACCTTGATTTTTTTTTGCAGATCAATACATGAAAGCACTGGTTGAGTAAGTGTCTCCTTATTTTTGAATAAGTATAATCAAACTAGTTAAAACCATCTAAATGTGGTACATCTTGATCAATCTCATGATGCCTCCACAGAGACGGCCAGCCAGGATCTCAATACGAGGTCGCGGGGATAGCCTACCTAATGGCGAGGCCTCCGTTCAGGGACCACTTCTAGAGATGGCCCCACCAGATGATTCACCAGTGATACCACCACCAGATGGCCAAAATCTAATGCAAGAGGTTACAAAAATAGGACATTAATAGGCTAAGTTCCCTACATGAGTTTCAGAGACAGAGAACTCCCAGTTTCAAGGGAGAGATAGATCCTAAGGTCACTGAAGATTGGATGGAGGCTGTGACGTGGGTCATCCTCTTAGTGAGGACACCACCTGACCAAATGGTGGTCATGAATGTGAGCCTTATGTAGGGATCAATGGGAATATGTTGTACCTTGACCATCAAGACTCATGATGAGGCGACCCTCACTTGGGTTGACTTCGAGAGATTTTACAAGAGGATTTTTTAACATGACATTATTCTCTATGGTCATTCAGGAGCTTCTTCACCTACAATAGAGCATCATGACAAACGATGAGTACTCATCGTGGTTCACAGAGCTTTCCCAATACTCTACGTACATGGTGTGATACCATTTCTTTAGGGATCGAGCCTTCGACCAGGGACACGTGATAGAGATCTGGATATTATTGTTGTCTCTCAACATCCCTACACTGGCCAGATTACTGGAGAAAGCCCTTCTTGTGGAGAGCTTCTTGGCAGAGCGGTAACCCATAGTTGGACCCTCCATCAGACCCTAGGCCGTATATTCTTCTACTGGCAGTAGACAATAGACGCTTGGGCCCAAGAGGGCTAGGTATTTCAGAGGATGACCCCATGACTCAGGGTCGGTGGTGCGGGGCTCCCATTCCAAAGGGACTCGACTAGGAGACATGAAACGCTACGTGTGCAGAGAGCATGTGCACATGGAACGTGACTTCGCAACCCACCATATAGATGACTAGAAGACGGTCGAAGTGCCACTGTGGTACCGATAACAGTTTGATCATGGAGGTTCGCAAGGTGGCAGACATGGTATGAGAGCTTTCCGAGCAGTATGCGGTGGGAGATAGTATGAGATGTTACAGCCACCACCCCTAGGTTGTCCATCCTGGCCTTCAGGATCATGGGGATAGGGGTGAACACAACACTAGGAAGTAGAGGCTAATGAACATTGTTCTCTAGAGATGATTCGAGGTATGATCTGTGTCTTCTGCACCCAAGATGTAGTACTTATAGACAATGGTTCCATTCAATCCTTCCTTACCACAACTCTTATTTAGAGCTCCGATATTATTGTGGAGTTTTTTCCATGATCCTTATGGAAAGAGAGTCCTACTGAAGATGATTCGATGATTACACACTGGTGCTGATAGTGTGAGATTATTCTAGGAGGTGAGATATTTAGTTGGGATCTCTTGGTAGTAGCGTCGAGGCCATATGATTTCATCTTGGGTGTAGACTATTTATCCACATCCCAATGATCAGATTAACTATTTTAGGCATATAGTATTGTGTGTCGGTGTAGATGGGACCAGGTTTTCTTTCACTAGTAAAAGGAAAACCCTTGAAGTGTAGGAAAAACTTTCTCAGAGGAGGGTGTAGCCGATCACTCACCAGTTTTCTAGCCTCACCCACGGTGCAGTGGAGGAGTGGAGCACAAGTTTTCTTTTAGTGGTGGATGAGTACGAGGAGGTTTTTCTTAAATAGTTTCAAGGACTAGATAATCGTAGAGAGGTAGAATAATGTATCAACCTATCCACCAGGATGACACATATATCCACAGTGACATATCGAATGCTCCCATAGAGCATCATGAGCTGAGGGTACAGTTGGAGAACTTATTGGATACAGGGTTTGAAAGACCCCATATTTCACCATGGGTATCCCCGATACTTTTTTCTACGAAGCCAGATGGGAGTCTAAGGTTGTACATGGAATTTCGTCACCAGAACCATGTGAACCTGATGAATAAATATCCAATGCTGAGAATTGATGACCTCTTAGACTAGCTAAGGGTAGAGAATTGGTTATTGAACATGGACCTCAGATCAAGCTACCAACAACTTCTGGTATGGGATGAGGATGTGTCGAAGACTACCTTCAGGTACCGTTACATACACTATGAGTTCTTAGTGATGCCTTTCTACATGATAAATAGCCTAGCAGTGTTCGTGGGCATCCTAAATAAGATCTTCTAGATTTAACATGACCGGTTCGTCATGGTTTTCATCGTTGACATCTTGGTGTATTAAGAATTAGAGGATAAGAAAGCTACACACCTTCAGATATTCCTAGATACACTCCAAGAGAACTAAATTTTTGGTAATCTCTTGAAGTGTCAATTCTTGATATGGGAGTTCCACCTTCTGGGACATGTCATCATAGAGGCTGAAGTTGGAATAAATATGGAGAAGATAGAGGTGGTGCTTTCTTAGGAGCCGCTGAGGAGTGTGACTGAGGTATGGAGCTTCTAGGGGGATGGCTGGTTACTATCATAGGTTCGTTCCTGAATTATTTAGAGTGGTAGTACCCTTTTCAGC
This sequence comes from Viscum album, assembly GCA_963277665.1. Classification (NCBI taxonomy): domain Eukaryota; kingdom Viridiplantae; phylum Streptophyta; class Magnoliopsida; order Santalales; family Viscaceae; genus Viscum; species Viscum album. Next base: position 1,134,345,217 of record OY728156.1, read on the forward strand.
TTTGAAAGGGAAGGGAGAGTCATTCATGTGGACAGAGAAATTCTAGTAGAGTTCTAGGTGCTACGGCAGAGAATGACTAGTTCCCCCATATTGAGACTACCCATGGAAGGTGGGGGGTATGTTGTTTACTGCGACCCAATTAGGGAAAAGACTAGGTTGTGTCCTTATGCGGGATTCAGTGATGATTTCCTACAACTCATGATAGTTAAGGAAGCATGAGAAGAACTACGTGACCAATGACCTGTAGTTAGTAGTAGTGGTCTTTTCCTTGAAGATGTGGTGGGACTACTTGATGGGTGAGCAGTTCACCATTAACTATGACAATAAGAGATTCAGGTATATATTCTTCGAGAAGGACCTAAACCTGACAAAAAGATGATGACTAGAGTTCCTCCAGAACTATTATTTTGAAATAGTCTATAATCATGGAAAGGGGAATTTGGTGGCAGACACGGTCAGCAGGAGGACCGGGTTGCAGCTGCTGAGTGAGGATACACAGTAGTTATCCGCAATGTAGATATCCCTCATGGAGGATGTTGAAGCTCTTTACCTCCAATTTATTGATATTAATACCCCACTCGTTCAATAAGTTATGGAGTCACAATTGGGGGATTTTGACTGCAAGGCCCGACGTGCTCAAATACCTTCAGGACGGGCTCTTAATTTATTTTTGATAGGTGAGGATCATATCATCCTTTTCATAGGGTGCACCTTAGTTCCAGTGGCATTGCTGGAGGAGGTGTTGATGGACTTCCATACCTCCCCTCAGGAGTTACATACTATTGTGGAAAATATGTACCAGGACATTCGACATTAGTATTGGTGGCCAAGGGTGAAAAAAGTTGTGTCCGAGTTCTTTTCTAGATGCCTCACTTGTCAGCAAGTGAAGGTCGAGCAGTGGATTTTGGAAGGCTTGGCATGTCCACTATAAGTACTAGAGTGTAAATGGGATATTATATTAATGGAATTTGTGATGGGGTTACTACGTATGTCTGGAGTTCATGACTCAATTTGGGTGATCGTTCACTAACCCCCCAAGTCAGATCAGTTCCTACCTATCTAGATGCAGGGAACAATAGAGGGATTGTGATGCATATACATCTAGGAGACAATGAGGCTTCACGGGGTTCCTTCGATGATTTTCTCAGATCACGATGCTCATATTACATCATCGTTAAGGAATGGATTAAATGAAGAATTTTTGATGCAACTGCATTTGAACACTTCTTTTCATCCCCTGTCAGATGGTCAAAATGAGAAGACTATACCGAACATGGAGTACATACTTCATTATTGCATCCTTGACATTGGTTATAGCTGAAAGTAAATCCTAGCACTGGTGGTGTTTGAATATAAAAGTAGATATCACTCCCCCATTGGCATGGAACAATTTGAGGCCTTGTATGGGTATCCTTGTAGATCACCCAGATGCTGGACAATCTAAGGGGAGTCAGAAATCATGGGTCTAGAGTTGGTATGGGATACCACTGAGAAGGTGCATCATTCGGGAATGGATGATGGATGCATAGAGTAGGCATAATTCTTATTCTGAAAGGAGAAAAAGACCCTTGGAGTTTGAGGAGGGAGATCATGTGTTCCTTCAGGTCTCACCCCGATGAGGATTGTAGAGATTTGGCCAGGGTGGTAAGCTATATCTGATGTTCGTTTTTCATTTTCATATCCTGAGTAGAGTTTGCGAGGTGGAGTGAAAAATAGATCTTACCCCATATATGTAAAGGGTTCATGTTGTTTTCATTGTTTCACAGCTGTGGAGGTACTTTAATGATTCATCACACGTCATCAACTAGGGTCAACGGGAAATGACGATGGGACGATGTTTGCAGAGTTCCCAGTGGAGATAGAGAATCGATAAGAGTAGGTCCTATGCAGATGGTCGATTCATCTAGTGCACATCTCATAGAAGCACATATATCTACAGGAGAGAACATGGGAGTGGGAGGCTCAGATTCGTGCTCTGTACCCCCATATTTATGTTTAGTTGTTTTTTTATTTCGGGGATGTAAATATCTAAGATGGTAGAAATTGACATCAAATCATAATTGGAAAACTATGATGTGCTTCTATTTATAGTTTGACGTACTGGGGAAAATATGGATTAAAAATTTAAATGATTATCTCGAGAACCTCTGATAGAAATCCACCGCAGTGATGAATGAATAATTTTGGTGGAACTATATCTTCTTCATCACGCCTTTTGATGATCAATGTTGAGAAGTGACACCAACATCGTAACCCCTTGAGGATGAATGTGTGACAAAAAACATCAAAGAGGGAGGTATTTTTGAATTGTTTTTAATCCCTATCCTTTTCTAGAAATGAAAAATACATACACCCCATGAATAGTTTAACCCATTATTTGCACGTTCATATGGGAGGGTGTTTCATTATTAGGGATTTATTTTCGGGGTTCAAATCTTGGCATGAAACGATTGAATGAAGACCCCCCAAGCCTCCCCCATCTTTAATCCTTCTAACGCGGAGGGTGTGGGCCGACACAACCAAATTCCCAGAACCCTCCATTTGTGTTCACCTAGGGAACAATTTTTCTGAATTGACGACAAGCCATCTTTGAAGGCTTTTCGGTAAAGAGGATTCTCCCTAGAGTCTGTGGGGGCAGGCAGCATGATGAACAGACCACCAGAGAAAGTCCAGTGGTTTGTAGATGGATCTGTCAGTGCACTGGTGCCAGCAGTGGTAGCACGCACTAGTGGTAGTGGCATGGTCCAACTGCGTGTTGGATGAAAAGAGCATGCCACCGACACGCCTTGGTGGTGCGACGGTGCGGCTGAAGCTGTGGCCGATTGGGCCACGATGCTGGAGACCCGCGGCTCCAGCACAACATTGAATTGACTAGGGTCAACCCATGGATTGAGTCCAAAGGTGATGCGGAGGGTTCCCGGTCATTAACAGTCTCAAGCACGTGTAGGAGAGGCCCGCTACTAGCAAGGTACGCTCGGACAGGGAGGGATGTGATGATCCATTGGGTCCCCCGGCACACCCCACCGGCAGTTAATGCGGTTGGTCATTAGACCAACAGGTTGAGCACCCAAGCGGGCCGCGCACCCACTGTGTCGATCAGACTGCCTAGTTGGCCAGACCCACACATGCGGGCTGAACGCAGACCAGCTGGCTGGTCTCGTGCCCCTTCGGGCTTGGCTGGACTAGACCAGGTCATTGGGCAACCCGACAGGATGGACCCTCGGTCTAATTGGCTCGGGTCCAGCATGGCCTATTGGGCCTGGCCCACTATCTAGGCCGGACCAGACTGACCTCATCCCATACCAGGTTAGGTCGAGTCTATCTATATGAACCGAGGAATGGGGTACCCCGGGCCGGCCCCGTCACAACTGGACCCCTGGTTACAAAAACACATGTATCCTGCAAATCGTGTGTCTGGTTGACGTGCCATTTGTGGCATTGGGACCCTCTCTAGGGGTGGATCTTTTGGGATGATTTTTGGAAACTTTGATATATGTAGATATGTGAAAAATTGGTTGAGGAATGGTTATCCCATGCACGCTATGTATGGAACCCTACGGTTGGATGAGACATGAAGACTGCTCAATTACGGCCAAGTGGGATACAGATATGTGTTACCTGGAAGAACAATGTGGGGGAGCAGCTCTATGTGACTTGGAAGACCCATGATACTCAAAATGGGGAGTACCTCAGTTCGGCCAAGGTAGGAAGTGGCTCTGTGTGACCCCACATGCCCACGGTGGGGAGCGGCTCTATCTGACCCAACATACCCACAGTAATAATCTGGGATGAGTGAAACAATAGTCCAAGGATAGTGGGAAGCGACTCTGTGTGTCCCTAAAGTCCCACTATACTTGATTGAGGAGGAGTTCCCCAGTGGACAAGGAGTTCAATATTTGTGACTGATGATGCTACTATTACTACCCAAGAATATATATTGTGTGAGTTATCATGTGTTTTGTGATTTACATCAAGGAATTGATGTGTGGTGTTTCTTTTTTTTGTTTTGGGGTCCCTACTAAGTACTATGTTTCTCACCCATGTATGGAATTTTCCCACATGTGTTGTGTCTGGTGTAAACGACTGAATTTTTGAAAGGGGTGCTCAGGGAGACGGGACTGACAGAGTATTCGATGGTGGACTTGGTGGCCTAGGACCAGGCAGGGCCTAGTAGGACAGGGTAGACAAGACCTACTACATCGACGTCTAATAGCTTCACTAATTTCGTGATCAGGTGGGATTTACTATAGATGGCCATCACAGTTTCCTTTTATTACTTACTATTTTCAGTTCTTTGTGGGGTTTGTATTCTGGTCCACAGACATTTTTTTGTACTTGGAATCAACTTTGTTTTAGTTGTCTTGTTTTCCATTTTTATTATGTTGGAATGTGGTTGGGTGTGTCTGTGTGCATACAAGTACTTAGGAAAATTCCTCCCACTTGAATTTTGATTCCTGCGGTGCTAGTCCCCACCCCCGACCTTCAGGACGTGGGCATGGGGTTGTCACAGCACGTGCCCTGGGGGATGGGTCGTGACACTAGTATTCAGGATTTGGTGTCCATTTTTTTACATTGGAATAAATACATGGAATAAAATATCAAAGGGACAATTAGATTAGTGGATTTAGAGAACCATATTTATACGTTATTCCAATTTTATATTAGGAATATAAATAAAACATAATAACTAACAAAAGTAAATAAACTGAATACTTGAATACACAATATAATATTTCCTCATTATATATTAGTGAAAGGAAACAATATAAATGGGATCTGAAATTTTTAGAATGGGTTATGTATAGAGGAATCTATAATGAAATAATACGTATTATCCATATGGAAAAGATATTAACTTATAACATATTCCATTTAATAAATAATTTGAGAATAAATTACACCTATAGATAATTTATTTATTAAAATAACATGGATAATTATAAATGAATTTTTAATGAAGTAAATGATATATTATTTGACATCATGTCTCAGTCAGGTACATGATTCCAATACCATCAAGACCTTCTATAATAATGTTTAAACTGCAGGTATAAACACAATTAATTTGGCCAACTTGATTTGTCTCATAAGACCTATCATTGTATCAAGGGGAAATATAATGTTGGGAACAACCAATTATTTAATATAAAAATAATCCCTCATATATTTAATATTATATTTAATTCCAGGATCAATATTCCTTATAATCAAATATCCATATTGAGTAAAATAAATAGGTTTATAAATATTTCCTTAGTTAATAAAATAAAATTCATAATAAATATCATATTAAAAATGGTATAATATTTATGAAATAATCATTTCTATAATATAATAGTATGTACATTTAATATACTTATAATATCTACTAAAAAATTATAGGAACGATGTGTTTTTTTCAATAAAATGATAACAATCATAAAAGGAACATAGATTGTGCAATAACTTTTACCACATGGTTAATTTTATTATCTGTTTACATTTTTTTAAATGATTCATAGTATAATGAAAAATATCATGATGTGTTAATTAATAATAAAATTACATGTCAATGTGGAAATATATATAAAAGTGAATTTGTATATAATAAAAAATGAGTCTCAATGGAATGTAAATTGGATTGAAAACCCTTATCTCATGCTTCCTTTTCATGGAACATTTTTTAATCTCTTTTATAGTGGTTTTAAAATATATATTAACTTATAAAAGATTCATATTAAGTATATAATACCCTATATAAACTTTTTATAACATCCTATCACCAGTTTGTTAATAATATTTCACTATTTATACTGTTTCTAGTATTAATCGTCATATTTTCTAAATCATGCTTTTCATGAATATTAATGGTTATTATGCATATTATATAGTTCCATAATCACTATAATAATAATAATAACATAATTTTTATATTAATAAATCAATTATTTTTTATTAAAAATAAATAATGATGTATTATGATAACTGATTTATTTTACGATCATGGAGATGGAAGGTCATACATACGCATGACCAACATTTACATTTTTCAATGATCATTATGGAAAAGATGTATGTAATAATTTATAATTTTATAATTTATATAATATCGTATGTACCATATTATTTCATTAAATATACTTATATATATCATCCTTGTTGTGTGGTGATTAAAAAAATAACATCATTTCAGGAAGGTGTTAGTTCACACATTTACATACGATGTTATCGTCATTCATTAAGTGAAACGGTAAAAATTAAATAATATATAATATCTTCTCGGAATGATTAATATGTCATAAATATTATAATTATTTCATGTATATCATCCATAATCATTAACATTATTCTTCTCACATTTTTTGTAAATTGTTAGTGAAAGACGAATCACATCACTTCATGAGGCGGTTGTCCGCGGTACACATGAGCAACATTATCATATCCACTATGGAATGAAATGTAAAAATGGTATATATGATATATTAATTGTATAGGTATAATTATGTTATAAAAAATATATATATACTTAAGATTCATCATTATATCCAACCATGAGAGGTGGTAATGGAAAAGAAAATGACATTCGTTCGTGAGGCAGTAGACTGTTGTATACACAAATGATGATTTTTTAACCCATTTGTTGGAAGTGAACATGGTTGTAGGAAATTAACTTAACATAAAAACATATTAGTATATACAAGATACTTATTTTATTATATAATCATGTTTTAATAAGATCTAATGGAGTTGGATGAAGAGATAAAATAAAACTCTCTTTGAAAAACATTATCTCTTATTTGGGTGACCTCGTTAGGTTCGCACCAAAACATAAATAAGTAAGATTTATAACCAACCTATGATAAATTAAGAGATGATGGAATTTGGAATGTTTTTTGGGAAATTTTTTTCCATTCATTGTTCTTGAGATTAGTGATTATGTGAGTTCAGTGAGATTCATTTAATAATCTAAGAGGGGTGACATTTTTATAAATAATAAATAGTATTCACTATTGGTAGGTCACTTTTACCTAATGTTACACAAGAATAAATGAATAAATTATTTTATAAATTAGTCTCTCAAGAAACATCTCCACCCCAAAAAAAAAATTACCATGTTATTCATAAGTCATTAATTTTACTCAATTTTACCCTTTTAGTTTTTTTACTACAAAAGTTAATCTTTTTAACCTTGTTAATTGATCATTTAAGCTGAAAAAAATAAAAATTCTTTAAGAGAATCTTTTGAAACTAATTAAAAATTATAAAATCAATTTACCAAATAAAAATTAAATATTTTTTGATAAATAATTACAACACAAGCCCATTTAATGGGAAAAATATCATTTTAACCTTAACCATGATAACTGCATTTTAATTTTTTTAGAAGTCAATATAATAATTAAATAATAAAAATTGGTCCATGAATGGAATATATTTTTTATTTATTAACATTTAAAACTAATTTGGAATAATATATTTGTAACGCCCCGACCCCAGCTACCCAGAGTCGGTGCATTACTTCGTAACATTGGCATGATCACAAAAGATCAAGTCTCGAAAGACCGATTAGTTTAGTAGCCTTGGAAACACTAGATACATTCATAAGTCTTTCATTACATCAAAATTAAACAAACTACAATAACATGGTCTTCATAGTCCACACTCATATCTTCACTGATTATTCTTGCAAGTCAGTCATAAAATACTTCTTCACAACCTGGAAAATATTAAAACATTGAAAGGGGTGAGCTCAAATGCTCAGTAAGGATAACAATAATGCGGAAGCTTTCATAAATAAACATTAACATTTAAGGCAATGTATAACTAAAACAAAAGCCTCTTAAACATGAACTTCAACATAATATGGCAAAAGTAAAATGAGATAATGCCATTTACTTCTTCACATGGATATTCTACTGGTCGAATAATCACATGTAATATCAATAACCACTTTCATAATGATGGAATGCATAATGCCAGACTATCATAACCACGTAGTCAAGGCCTCGTGCCAAGACCACAAATAAGATTTTGTCAAGGCCTTGTGCCAAGACACTAGTTTGTCTCATGAGACCTGCCGATGCATCGAGGAGCTATAGCGGGCTCCACCCGTCACTTATTAAGTCCAATGCATTCCTCATATGAATAGGTTTAAACATATCATAAACCATAACATAATCGTATCACATAAAACATGCATAAAGGAAACATAACATTTCCATATTTCAATCACAAGATATCAATACAACACATTGATATAATAAAAATTCTTTCAAAACCATTTTCAATACCAAAATAAAAGAATGTTAAAACATTGTATTTATTTTTCTTTTTTTAAAAAAGGTATGGCTTGTAAAGGAAGCCGAAACTCAAATAATGTTCACGGCGGCGGAGAAGTCATTGTCGCCGCATAAGTACGGAAAGAAAAACATTCCCTTTTTGTTGTTTAGTAAAATGCTTCGTATAAAAAGATTCCTTTTGAATAAACTTAAAAGTCAAAGGGGTTTATACACCGTATAAAAGAAAGTTGTGTATAAAACCAAATATGCCTCAATGAAAGGAGATTGAGACGAAGTCCTTAAAAAGATCATTTTTAAAATAAAATAGATATATTATGTGTATTCACTATAGGTACACATAAAGAAAGTAAAAATACAAAATAAGACATAATAATATCATGACATAATTTGGAAGTAGGAGATTAACCCAAAGAATGGAAGTTGGGTTAAGAAATTCCCTTACCTCGTGTCTGACTTGACTCAACCGTTCTTTAACCTCCTGAATAATAAACTAGAGTTAATATATACCTTGTTAAGAACCATTTTCAACTTCATTATCCTTATTATATCACTTATTACAATGATATGAACATTATGTAATTATTTAAGTTAATAATGTTCATTTTGTCGGTATTTGGTTCTTAAGTCAAAAATAGGCTTCTTACACTTACATGTTGTTAATTTGGTCAAAGGTTCACTATATCCAGAATGGTATTCATGATGTAGATATCATATATGTCATATATATCCAGTACATACATTCATTTATAATATTACATCACATTTAGAGGTAAGAAATGAAATGCACCGTTCATGGAGACGGTAAGCCGTACGTACGCATGAACGCTACTTCCATTTCTATTTCATATTTTCTGGAATGGAATCATAATGATATGAGAGTATATTATAATTCCAGTATAATAACATATATAATATCATTAACTTTATCCTTCACACATCCCACATATGGTATTAACGAATCAAATCACTTTCAGGGGGCGGTAGTCCGCGCTTCCTAAAATGAAGATATCGTGTTTTACCCATAATGGAAACCATAAAGGTATGCCCAAAATGAAAAAAACAGAAGCTTAAGGAAAACATAAACATATTATATATCATATATAAAAATAGTGACATCATAATGGCCACCTTTGAAGGTGTTAAATGAGTGTTGAACAATCATCGTTTCGGGAGGCAGAATTTCGCCATCCACGGAAACCTTATGTTCTTTAACCATTTGATGTAGTTGTGTGGAAGTGTAGCTCAAATAAATCTTATAACAACATCCTAGTATATTTAAGATACTGGTGTTGTTACAAAAGAAGTAAATAAAAAGAGTTTAGGGGGTTGGAGAAGCAAAATAAAACAAAAGAACATGAGAGAATGAATTACCTTAAAAAGTGTAACTCCTTTTGAGTTGAGCCTAAAGGCTTCCTTTGAAAGGATTCTGCCCAAAGGGAATCCTCTAGGATGAGGAGAGGGATGTGGAGAGAGCAAATGGGCAGGGGTTGGCCGAGCCAAATGGCTTGATGGTGTGAATAAGGTGGGAGAGGTGGGGGCCTTTTATAAGTGGAGAGGAGGGGCACTTTTGGAAAGTAATGAAATGTTACATTATTTCAAAATGCTTTTCGGATTCTAAAGGTCCCACATCTATATAATTCGAGGCTAAGGTGATAAGGTTTCGAAATATCTTCATCCAATAGGCTTTGGACAAGTGTAAGCCTCGGATTTTGCATTATCTTCTCATTTTATTTAAATCGTCAAATAATGATGTCATCGCTGCATCATTATTATGTCATAAATAATTAAATTTATTTAATGTCTAAAAATTATAAAAAAATACTATGATATAGGAAATCTTTTTATCTTTCCAATGACTATTTATAATCAAAATTTGGACTTGTGTAACCCTACTTAAAAATTGTTTTAGTAAAACACTTTATGTTAGTGTCATTTTCACTTTAACATTAAATAAAAAGTAATTTATGTTATTTCCCAACAAAAGTGGATCCATGGGGTCCCCAAGTTAGGCCATGGCTTGTCTTGGTCGGCCATGACACAACCAATGAGGTTGGGACATGTGTCTAGGTCATTTAATATTATTAAAGTATTATTTATACCTTAAACTACCCTAATTACCACTAATCGCGATTAAGAACTTAATAAGTTACTATTCACCAAAAAATTATTTTTATCCCATTGAACCACATTTTACTTCTTAATGACAACCATGTATGTCGGATTTTTGAAAATCAAATCACAGAAGTGGTAATATTTCATTTAAACGAAAAATCAGTTATTTAACAACCACTTAGTGGTTTCACTATTCATCAAAAATTGAAGTTTTTCAGAATAAGGCCAAAATTTCACCCTAAGCTATAATTGATATTCCGAATTCAAAAATGATGTCTATTTTACAAAATTCCAAACATATTAGTTGCATTAATTAATTTTATAATTAATTCCCGCTGTCACAACAAATAGCGTGTTTTTTAGAAACAATTTTATATCAAAAGATTGGCAATTGTTTATGTCCAATTTCAATGTTAAATTAATTCTAATGACCACCATTGGATAAAATGGTAAAAATATATTCTAATTATACTTTAAAACCACCAAATATTATAATTTATCACTATAAATTATTTTTATTAAAAAAGTTGTTTTAAGTATTTTTCACTATTCATAAAAATTTTGAAGTTCTCAGAAAATTACAAAAAATTCAACATAGGCTAATTTCAATATTAGGAATACAAAAATGAAGTCCATTTTGAAATATAAAATCTCTATAATTTTAAAAAGTGGTTATTACTATTCATAACTGCTTCTTTGATTTGTCGCGATGTTTTAGAACTCGAAGTTGCGTACAATGCAAGCTATTGCATTATTGAATGAGAAGCGTATCGTGGAAGCTCGGGGTGTTACATTCTCCCCTCCTTCAATAAATTGCGTCCTCGCAATTTGAAATTTTTTTTGGAAAATAAAAGGTTGAAAATAGAAAATACCTTTGTGGAAAACCCACATCGGAAATAAGGTTAATAGAATTTAGTCTTAATAAGAGGGAAATGGAAATAAGAAAGTCACCACCAAATCATGATCTCGATAAGGAGAACATTGGTGGCAATTAGAGACATATAATTTGAGGAAAAACGTAAATATTTGTAGGGATTGATTGAGGTCATCAATCACAATCAACTGTCAAATTGAGGGCCTCAAAGCCTTCAATCTATGTTGATTTAAAATATCATCAGTTCAACAAAACATAAGTTATTAGGATAACACATTTTTTTTGTTTTAATATCCCTTTACTAAAGTTTAAGAATTAATTTATTCATTGAATAAGAGATAGGTATATATATATATATGTGTTTGACATTAGAGTTTCAACCTTCAACTCATCTTTCACTCAAAAGATAATAGAACTCAAAAATATTATACTTATCCTAATTGTATAAGGTTCCAAATGTTAACACATACCATTTAGATTAGTAAAATTATTTTGTAATAACCGGGGACTTCCTGTAGGCTAGTGGTAGGAAATAAAGGCCTGTCGCACTATGATTGTGGGTTCGATTCCTGCAGCTTTGTCCGACGCGACGGGTTATGCCCCACCCTGCAGGTTGTCCTTTTCCTAAAACTATAGTATCATAATATTCCAAAAATAATCTTCATAAATTTTTTAACCTTAAACAATACTATCCATGGTTCAACTTAATCCATTCCAACCTTAATAGTTATCCAAAATACATCTGTCCAACTCACAGTCCAAATTTTATAAGGAAGGTAAACATAATGAAGATCCTTTATCCCACGTAACAACATGTGAGCACCTTCATCATGTATTCTTTTTAAACATACTGAATTACCATGATCCCTTATTCCTTATAGAATACTAGATATACTCCTTCTATCCAAAAATGTATACAAAACATCAATCAGTTTCAAGGAAGTTAAGTATATCCAATATAATTTATCCAAATCAATCACGTCTTATTCCAAAATCACAATCTCAGTATCAAAACCATATTATGGTTTATCTTTCTCTCAACCATATATTTTCCAAAAATTTAACCTACTGTGGAGTCACTTTTCTTGGTTCCACAAAATCTCAAGTCCTTGATGAAATAGTACTGCAGTACAATCCTTATATACTCCATAATTATTATAACCAGTACATCATTGATACAACACTCAAATTAAAAAAAATCTTTAATAACAACATAAGAACTCTAATCATTACTCCTCATCTGTGGTAGTATCATAACTTTATTATTATCCAATAACATCATTTGGGGCATGCTCTGATGATTTGGACATTGGTTTGCGTAGTGTCCCCAATCCTTGCAGAAGAAGCATTGTACATTTGAAACCATTTTCTTACCCTTGCAGTCACGCACTTTGTGTCCTTTTTCTCTACACTTATAACAAACTCCCATTACCTTTAGGCAAGTTCCATGATGTTTCTTCCCACAATTACCACATATTGGAAAATTCTTCTTTCCCCTCATCCCTTTATCCATCATTCTCTCTTCCATCCCATTCATCTCTTGCTTCGCTTCAAAGCCATAGGACTCAGAGAATTCTTTACTTATCCTATTAACACATGATACTATTTCTTCATATGTTGAGAACACATGGGAGACTATTTCCCTTCGAAATGTTGGCTTAATACCGTGAAAGATACTATCCTTCTTACTCTTTGGATCATACGTACCGCTGGAGTTCACATTCCTTCTACTGGGCGCCATTTCTATACAACGGCATAAACTAGGTTAGTTTATGAATCAAAATACATAATTCCATACTTGTAAAACACTTTACATAAATTGAACTATTTATGGATATAATCCATAATCATAAAAAGAAATGTTTTCTTTGAGGAAGTATGTACTCATAACCCTTCATAGTGGTTTGTAAAGAAAATGAGAATTATCCTAAGCATATCCCCCGGGAGTGTCGTAACCAAGAGTGCAGCAAGGCCCGTTGTCGTGCACCAGTTCCCGTTCGAGTCTAGCTCAAAGCGGTGTTTTCGGGTTTTACCCCTAGGTACATCTGTGCCAGAGCCGCCTCTACCTGCTCGTATCCAGACAGGGATGTATTGCTCGGAAAACTCATAACATCTCTATAATACCAAAATTCTAGGAAGTTCTTCTATACTAATCCTCAAAGTCTATCTTTGGGCTATGTGCTCTAATCAGAGTTTATCTAAATCTAGCTTCCAAGGTTAGTACTAAACTGCCTCTGATACCAACTGTAACGCCCCGACCCCAGCTACCCAGAGTCGGTGCATTACTTCGTAACATTGGCATGATCACAAAAGATCAAGTCTCGAAAGACCGATTAGTTTAGTAGCCTTGGAAACACTAGATACATTCATAAGTCTTTCATTACATCAAAATTAAACAAACTACAATAACATGGTCTTCATAGTCCACACTCATATCTTCACTGATTATTCTTGCAAGTCAGTCATAAAATACTTCTTCACAACCTGGAAAATATTAAAACATTGAAAGGGGTGAGCTCAAATGCTCAGTAAGGATAACAATAATGCGGAAGCTTTCATAAATAAACATTAACATTTAAGGCAATGTATAACTAAAACAAAAGCCTCTTAAACATGAACTTCAACATAATATGGCAAAAGTAAAATGAGATAATGCCATTTACTTCTTCACATGGATATTCTACTGGTCGAATAATCACATGTAATATCAATAACCACTTTCATAATGATGGAATGCATAATGCCAGACTATCATAACCACGTAGTCAAGGCCTCGTGCCAAGACCACAAATAAGATTTTGTCAAGGCCTTGTGCCAAGACACTAGTTTGTCTCATGAGACCTGCCGATGCATCGAGGAGCTATAGCGGGCTCCACCCGTCACTTATTAAGTCCAATGCATTCCTCATATGAATAGGTTTAAACATATCATAAACCATAACATAATCGTATCACATAAAACATGCATAAAGGAAACATAACATTTCCATATTTCAATCACAAGATATCAATACAACACATTGATATAATAAAAATTCTTTCAAAACCATTTTCAATACCAAAATAAAAGAATGTTAAAACATTGTATTTATTTTTCTTTTTTTAAAAAAGGTATGGCTTGTAAAGGAAGCCGAAACTCAAATAATGTTCACGGTGGCGGAGAAGTCGTTGTCGCCGCATAAGTACGGAAAGAAAAACATTCCCTTTTTGTCATTTAGTAAAATGCTTCGTATAAAAAGATTCCTTTTGAATAAACTTAAAAGTCAAAGGGGTTTATACACCGTATAAAAGAAAGTTGTGTATAAAACCAAATATGCCTCAATGAAAGGAGATTGAGACGAAGTCCTTAAAAAGATCATTTTTAAAATAAAATAGATATATTATGTGTATTCACTATAGGTACACATAAAGAAAGTAAAAATACAAAATAAGACATAATAATATCATGACATAATTTGGAAGTAGGAGATTAACCCAAAGAATGGAAGTTGGGTTAAGAAATTCCCTTACCTCGTGTCTGACTTGACTCAACCGTTCTTTAACCTCCTAGATAATAAACTAGAGTTAATATATACCTTGTTAAGAACCATTTTCAACTTCATTATCCTTATTATATCACTCATTACAATGATATGAACATTATGTAATTATTTAAGTTAATAATGTTCATTTTGTCGGTATTTGGTTCTTAAGTCAAAAATAGGCTTCTTACACTTACATGTTGTTAATTTGGTCAAAGGTTCACTATATCCAGAATGGTATTCATGATGTAGATATCATATATGTCATATATATCCAGTACATACATTCATTTATAATATTACATCACATTTAGAGGTAAGAAATGAAATGCACCGTTCATGGAGACGGTAAGCCGTACGTACGCATGAACGCTACTTCCATTTCTATTTCATATTTTCTGGAATGGAATCATAATGATATGAGAGTATATTATAATTCCAGTATAATAACATATATAATATCATTAACTTTATCCTTCACACATCCCACATATGGTATTAACGAATCAAATCACTTTCAGGGGGCGGTAGTCCGCGCTTCCTAAAATGAAGATATCGTGTTTTACCCATAATGGAAACCATAAAGGTATGCCCAAAATGAAAAAAACAGAAGCTTAAGGAAAACATAAACATATTATATATCATATATAAAAATAGTGACATCATAATGGCCACCTTTGAAGGTGTTAAATGAGTGTTGAACAATCATCGTTTCGGGAGGCAGAATTTCGCCATCCACGGAAACCTTATGTTCTTTAACCATTTGATGTAGTTGTGTGGAAGTGTAGCTCAAATAAATCTTATAACAACATCCTAGTATATTTAAGATACTGGTGTTGTTACAAAAGAAGTAAATAAAAAGAGTTTAGGGGGTTGGAGAAGCAAAATAAAACAAAAGAACATGAGAGAATGAATTACCTTAAAAAGTGTAACTCCTTTTGAGTTGAGCCTAAAGGCTTCCTTTGAAAGGATTCTGCCCAAAGGGAATCCTCTAGGATGAGGAGAGGGATGTGGAGAGAGCAAATGGGCAGGGGTTGGCCGAGCCAAATGGCTTGATGGTGTGAATAAGGTGGGAGAGGTGGTGGCCTTTTATAAGTGGAGAGGAGGGGCACTTTTGGAAAGTAATGAAATGTTACATTATTTCAAAATGATTTTCGGATTCTAAAGGTCCCACATCTATATAATTCGAGGCTAAGGTGATAAGGTTTCGAAATATCTTCATCCAATAGGCGTTGGACAAGTGTAAGCCTCGGATTTTGCATTATCTTCTCATTTTATTTAAATCGTCAAATAATGATGTCATCGCTGCATCATTATTATGTCATAAATAATTAAATTTATTTAATGTCTAAAAATTATAAAAAAAATACTATGATATAGGAAATCTTTTTATCTTTCCAATGACTATTTATAATCAAAATTTGGACTTGTGTAACCCTACTTAAAAATTGTTTTAGTAAAACACTTTATGTTAGTGTCATTTTCACTTTAACATTAAATAAAAAGTAATTTATGTTATTTCCCAACAAAAGTGGATCCATGGGGTCCCCAAGTTAGGCCATGGCTTGTCTTGGTCGGCCATGACACAACCAATGAGGTTGGGACATGTGTCTAGGTCATTTAATATTATTAAAGTATTATTTATACCTTAAACTACCCTAATTACCACTAATCGCGATTAAGAACTTAATAAGTTACTATTCACCAAAAAATTATTTTTATCCCATTGAACCACATTTTACTTCTTAATGACAACCATGTATGTCGGATTTTTGAAAATCAAATCACAGAAGTGGTAATATTTCATTTAAACGAAAAATCAGTTATTTAACAACCACTTAGTGGTTTCACTATTCATCAAAAATTGAAGTTTTTCAGAATAAGGCCAAAATTTCACCCTAAGCTATAATTGATATTCCGAATTCAAAAATGATGTCTATTTTACAAAATTCCAAACATATTAGTTGCATTAATTAATTTTATAATTAATTCCCGCTGTCACAACAAATAGCGTGTTTTTTAGAAACAATTTTATATCAAAAGATTGGCAATTGTTTATGTCCAATTTCAATGTTAAATTAATTCTAATGACCACCATTGGATAAAATGGTAAAAATATATTCTAATTATACTTTAAAACCACCAAATATTATAATTTATCACTATAAATTATTTTTATTAAAAAAGTTGTTTTAAGTATTTTTCACTATTCATAAAAATTTTGAAGTTCTCAGAAAATTACAAAAAATTCAACATAGGCTAATTTCA
Source organism: Viscum album (assembly GCA_963277665.1). Taxonomy (NCBI): domain Eukaryota; kingdom Viridiplantae; phylum Streptophyta; class Magnoliopsida; order Santalales; family Viscaceae; genus Viscum; species Viscum album. Next base: position 1,134,362,270 of record OY728156.1, read on the forward strand.
ATATTAGGAATACAAAAATGAAGTCCATTTTGAAATATAAAATCTCTATAATTTTAAAAAGTGGTTATTACTATTCATAACGGCTACTTTGATTTGTCGCGATGTTTTAGAACTCGAAGTTGCGTACAATGCAAGCTATTGCATTATTGAATGAGAAGCGTATCGTGGAAGCTCGGGGTGTTACAATATTATTTTTAGTAATTTTATATCATTTAATAAATTATCAATTATTACAAAATAACAATAACATCAATTTTGACATTATTTATTTAATATGAATATAAAAATATCAATACTTATATTAAACTCAGTTATATAATGTTAAAATATATTTATCATGATATAATAATATAAAAAATTAATGTAACACAATAATTAATTCAATTTAAATCAGTTTAGATATAATTAGTATTATGTGTTTAATTTAATTATTGACTAAATAATTCTTATGTCGGCATTTATAAAGAATTAATATTAAATATTTCATCTCTATAAAATAAAAAGTAAATTATCATGATAAAAAAATCATTTATATTTCATAATAACATTTACAAATTAACATTTGATGTATTTTCTCTACCTTTATTATTTATTATATTGAAGGTAAGGATGGTTTCTTTTTTTTATTTTTATTTACAAAACTTATTATATAGATTAAATTCATGGAAAACTGTCCCAAAAACTCCAAAAAATAGGTAAAAAATGGTTAAAGGTCAAAATATGGCCATAAAATAGTTATTGGATAGCCATCTATGTCATTTTACACATTATGTTTTAAGTTTAACCCCTAGAAAACTCAATTTTAGCTTAATCATAATATTTAATTATAAATTTTTTCACTAATAATTATAATAAAAATTATAGATGAACAAAATTCATAATAAAAATTACTATGATTCAAAATATGGAATGAATTTATCTAAACTCAATTAAAATTTGTTCTAATATTTAACATAAAATAAATATTGTGGATGATAATAAGAAACATAGTTTGAAAGTGATATTGTTCAAATGTTTACATTGATTTTATATAAGACATGAATATAAAAATGATTCTAATTAACATAATTGGAATAATTGATATATAATGGGACTAATTATACTCTAAAACAAGTCAAAAATATAAGTTAAAGTTATATAAAATTTAAATGAAAATGTAGGTTTCATTTAAAATTAAGCATTTTTACTATTCATAAAAAAATAAAACATTTCAGAAAAATTGAAAAAAATCATCTTAAATGATTTTCATAATATTATTTCAATTTTTTAGGTCATCAATTAAATTATCTTAAATTATTAAAAATTAATTTTATATTTAGTGCGCAATATGGGACTAAACCATTTTTTGTTTAAACTTGGTATTATCTCAATCAGAAGCTATAGAAAAAATTAAATTTTTTCTAAATGAAATATATTATAAATACATTGGGTGTAAAATTTTGTATTTTTTAACTCCACCTTGATTATATAAAACACTTTTTCTTTATATAATATAATATATATACCCGGAGATCTATGTAATAATCATATAATATATTATATTTTAATGGGGAGAGGGGGTACTTCAAACATCATTGTGACGAGGGAGGTGGTTGAAACTAAGGTTCAACCAATGATTTTTAAAGTATGTTGTGGCCAATGATTCTGAAAATATATCTAATAATGTCATACATATAACCAAATTTTCCATATTGATCCTTTCTTTCTCAAACTCTTTAGTGAAATGATATCGAATCACACTATTCTTTGTTCATGTGTATTATAAAATATTCTTAGTTAGCTATATCTGAAATTTGTTTTCTTAATGAAAAACCATGGAAAGATTAACCTCCTATCAAATAATCTATATTTTTTTAATCTATGCTAATTGTTTTCATGAATTTGTAGTGAAAATATAATCTTTATTACATATACTACGAGAGATTCTTTTTTTTATAATCTACATGATGCAATTTCTTCTAATGAAAAAGGATCATTCGCTTTTGGATTTATATCCAAAATATATTCCACTAAAACCATGTATTATTATAAATATTTTTCATTTTCATTTCCTATATTATACATCAATCCATAATCTAGTATCCCATGAATTTACCTTAATATATGCTTCACAAAAAAAATATTCTCCTCCTTCGGTAAGCTATGATATAAGATTTTCAGGGCATGTAATGTTGAATATTTCATGTCTTTTTTATGTTTGATAAAACATGATTCCAATCAACCTTGAATAGATATTTTGATCTTAAAATTTTTCATTGTCATTTTTTCATATATTTTTTGAAACTATTTTTTTGTTAGAACCATATTTATATCATTAATCATGAACTTCTATAACAACTGCTTTAAATATTTAACATTAAATATATACCTCGGTTTATGGAAAACATACAAACCAACTAAAAATTGAGAACCTCAATAAAAGACATTTAAACCTCCAAAATCATCATTTTAGAAAAATCCCCCACCAAAATTTTCATTCTTCCCTCTAAATATGATGTCCTAAGATATATAACCACAATGAGCCAATCTTAATTTGTTGACTTCACATAAATATTATGATAAACTTCACCACTTTTGAATTCCATTACTTAATGTAGGTATCTAACTCATTATACCATGACAATTGTTCTATTTTTAAGCTATATAGTTCTATTTTATATATTTATATCATTGATTAATAATCACCAATATGAAAACTCACATGTTCTTAATAGTTAACCTCTTATTTTAGAATCAAACTAGGAATTTTTTCTTAATATCCATTTAGTAGATTATAAACATTATTTCTAAAAGTAAATTAATTTATAGACTTATTAGTTTAATTCATTCAATTAGATTAATGGTTTCATCAACCCAAATTCCTTCACCATGGGAATACTATTTTTATACCAATATTTCTTCATTTTGGATCACATTTATTTTCTCATTATTTTTATTTTAGAATACCAAGTCTATTACAATGACATTGAGATCAATGGAGCAATCTGTGAGATCCAAATTCTATATTGTTCAATTTTATCTTACTCCTCATTCATGTCCTCGAACCATGACTCTTCCATTACATAAACATTAAATTCTACTATCTCAACATGATTCAATTGAGTAGTGTTATATAATGTTCTTCTTCTAAATGTTTGATATTGTGTACTTTTATCACTGGCTGTATTTTATTCATCAACATCAAATCATTTTCTTATTTGTGGATTCATTGGGGAAATCCCTTTTATTGATTCTTAATTTCCTATTTCATACTCTAAATCATCCTCATATATAGGGCTATGAACTCTAGTTTTATTTTTTTCGTTCATCATCATCATCTATTACCACAACAAAATCAATAATTTCATATTTATTTATATAATGTTAGTTAGTAATCAAAGGTTCACTACTTTAAGAAAATATTTTTCAATCATTTATGAATATAGGCCCATCACAATCCAGCCCAAATACCCTAGTACCCTAATAAGTAGGCCGGTCATGACAAAGCCTGAAGGGAATTCCAGATCACCATACATTGGATACAAGAAAATAAAATAAAAAAATGAATGTGGGAACAAATTTACAAAAACATAATGTAAGAAAAATATTTATGTCAGTATGCATACAAGAAAAAAACCACATTGAGAACTGATTTAAAAGTCTAATAGGTATAAACAACCCAATGTACAATCCCATGTTCTAGAAAAGAACATAATCACCCACGTCCCAACATAAAATATAGATAAAGACCATGTATTATCAATATAAACCAAATAAAAGATGTTCACTACCTTTTATCTACCATCGAAAAAAGATAATCTACAAACACATGAATGAACATGAATTCTATGAGTTAAAATCCCGGAAGGGTTCCCCCAATGAATCCTTAGTAAGAGGCCAAAATTAAGTAATGAAATAAATAATTTATTTGTTAATAAATAGGAATGAAATTTCAAGATCACATTTAAAGCTAATCATGATTTACATTCATGTTGATGCATGAACATTAAGAAACTGGCTTATAAAGATTTAATATAAAAATGTTTATATAAATTCAAAAGAAATATGTAAAATAATTTACAATAAACAAAATATATATTAAACATTTTCATCTAACTAGAGGTATGACAGTTACATGCTATGAGATCCTCACACTATTGAAGGTAAATAAATATAATTAGTGTATGCACACATCTCTTAGACACTGGTCTAAGAGGACTCATCAGCATCCCATCGGGGATATGACCTGATACACATGATATTTTTCCATTGTAAAGAGTTAAAAGAGTTCCACATAAACAACTCAATATCTACCTAGGCATTAGTTTTCACTAATAAAAAATAATATGGTGATATTTATTTTAAAACTTTTTAAAATACAATTCAAACAATTTTTGATTTTCAATATTCCAATTCCTCTTAAAAAACTGATACATGGATTTTTATTCAAATCATGATTTTTTATAAAACCATTTAGTTTCTATAAAAACCATTTTAAGACATTTTTTTAAATGAAAATTTCCAATCAATTATTTTTAAATCAATTTCATATTTTAAATTTCATAATTTAAATTTCACAATTTTCTATCAATTTCATCAAATCCAATGCACTCCCCAATTATGGGAATGGGGGGGGGGGGGTTCCCAATTTAATTACAAATTAATTTAAAACCCGAGAACTAATTTAATTAGGTTTTGAAAATTTAATTTAATGAAAATAAAAATATATATGAAAATATAGGTTAAGATTAATTGGGCAGACACAAATGGAACCACCTACTTCGGGATCACAGAATTATGAAGCACAAAGCCATAATCTGGAAACTCCAACGAATAAAATCAGAAAAAAATACAATAATAGAACCTCGATTCAAGAACTAAAATATAATATATTTGAACCTCCAACAACATTGATATCTTATATACCCTTTGGAGGAAGAGGGAGATAGTTAGATAAATTTAGCATGGGAAGAATCCTATGTGTCAAGGGATTGAAAATTGTTTTCCTTTATTCAATTCACATATGGAGGGGTGTAGAGGGGAAAAATAAACTCCTGGGTACCTCCTCGAAAGAAGGTATCATATTTGGTTTGTACATGCCTGTTGGGCCCTTAATCTGAGGGTCTCAGCATTTGAAAAAAATAATTTTTAGATTAATTAAATCCCATATGTGTGGTTGGCTGAGTTGGGCCACATGGTTAGAAAATTAGTGCTCTCTCACTATTAAATTCATCCTATAGGGTTTCATGTGTTCTCCATGGTGGTTAAACACTATTTGAAATCGTGTGTCAATAATGAAAAACCCTCATTGTCTAAGTTTTCACAGGCATGGAACACAGTTTGGGAAAATTGTGCACCAACCATGCATAGCCCAAATCCAATGAAATGATTCCAAAATATCACCTAAACCGTCCCTTAATGAAACCTAACCAAAGCATGATCAAAATAGGAGTTTAAGAATACATGAAAATAATAAAAAAAATTTATAGGCCTTACTCTTTATGGAGTATCGTAAAGATATCATTTCATATACATTATCTCCATAATTCGTATAGTGGACTTTCATTTCCAAAATATGACAACAATTTCTGTACAGTATATTATTTTTAAATAATTTATTTCTTCTATGAAACATCTAAAATAGTGAAATTTTCCATATAAGAATAAAAAAATCGGGATTCTATTTGTAAATAGAATCTTAAACTTCTTCCTTGTTGCAATGATAAGATATTACACTTTTGATAGGAGAATTATTATATAGGGTGTTAATCATATGTTTTTTATTTTCCACAACATTGTATTATATAAATATCTCATTTATGAATCCTCATATTTTACCCAATGATTCTCTATGTAATTTTTTAGCATGATCGGTGTACTCTATGAAATTTGTAGATCTTAGTAACCTGATTGTTATTCTAGTTTAATTATTATCCCTCATCTAAAATTAATTAATCCATTTATTCAACTCTGTCTTACTCAACATCATGGTATGTTAACCTATTATAATATAATATAAAATGAAAAGGATAAATTAATTTTCGATTTATGATTTAGGATCCTCAATGGAAAATCACACATCACTATAAATTAGATCAATAATATATAATACCATATTCATCTTGGATAATTTGTGATTTATAATAGGATTTCCTCTTAAGATGACATAATTGGTGTTCTACCAATATTATTTGAGATTTATAATATAACACATAGCCTTCATTTAGGATAGGATATCAATGATTTATTGATTGATGTTCCCAGTCCTTAGATGCTAAAGAGTATTATCTTCTTCTAATATAACGAAAAATGCACTGTATTCCTTATGGTTAACATGAAAACAATTTTGTAAATGATACATTCATCATAATAAATATATCTCTATTAATGGAAAAATAAATACGTTTTATCTCAAAAATACTGTTTTTATTATTAATTATATATTTTTATTTGAATTTAAATTTCATATCTTTTTATTATAAAATTTTATAAATTTTTTTAATAAAAATATAAAAATGAATAATATTCCATTAATTTCTATTTAATTAATTTTAAATAAATATTAAATCATTTAATTTTAAAAAGTTATATTTTTTGAAGAATCTATTCTATATATAGGATGTGTATTTTAAACTTAGTAAAAAAAATAAAAAAAATTATTGAATAATTTTCTAGTTAAATGAATTTTGTATAACATTAAAACAAATAATTTAACATCTATAAAATGATTATTATTTCATGAGGAATAAGAACAAATTTATTGTTATGTATAAATATACATTAATAAAACTTGTTTCTATTTTATACTTTCTTATATGAAAAATAATTTATAAGAATTTTTGAAATTAAATCTTATAAAATGGAATTATATTGGGAGTCACAATAATGTTTTTAAATTCATTTTAATTTTTTTGGAATAACAATATATTATATAGAATCAAATTGGGTTACTATAGTGAAGGTTAAAAGAGATAAATGGGTTCAAAGTAGTGGTAAAGGCCTAACAAATCATGGAAATTTTTTCCAAAATGAGAATATAATATATTTATTGAATTCCAAATTTTTCATTTTCCTTTACATTCCACATTGATTCCACTTTACATGAATATTATTTTATTTTATCACTGAAAAATGAATATTTACAAAATTGCTACCCCTCTAACTTAGGTATGAACCCCTCCACTACCCCATCTAAATAAAAAAATATATAATAATTGAATATAACCTACCATATTTCTATTTATATTATTTCCCTCCCAAATTTCACATCTTCTACACTGAAAAAATTCCTTAATTCCTTCAAATCCTAGAAGGCCTCTGAGATAATATAATATTTTTTATTTGTTTGTAATGACTTGTTATCATCATTTATCTTTAATCATATTCGACTACAGCTTCCGAATTCTTATTTACCATAATAATATAACAAAATTATTATCATTATACTTTTAAAATAATTATATTATCAAAAAAGTAACCTCATAATCATAATTACCCATTGATGATAACTTATTCATGTTTCGATTAGTTTAACAATCTACATAGTTGTTGCTATATATTTTCATCATATATGTCTATGAAAACATAATTTATAGTAATATATTATATTAAAATGTTAAAAAATATTATATTTATTGTTTTATTGTTTTTAAATTAATATTTTACTAATTATAAATATTCCACATTATGTTTGTTAAAAATTTCCTAAAGAAGAACTTTATGGATTTCAATTTTTAAAACTGTACCTAAGACCCCAATACAATAAACCTATATCTTTGTATCCAATTATTAATCATTTATAAAATTAAATATACTATTACATATATAATTAAATCACAACAAATGAACTATTAATGACACCTTTATATCAAATCACAGAAGGAAAAAAGGAAACAACTAACAACCGATGATCAATATTAACAAAAAATAATTAAAACATTTTAATAGATAAATATGAAAGATTATTATAGAAAAAAATTAAAATTAAAATGTTTTGGAAATATATTTTTAATCATTCAAAATATATAATAAAGGAAGTTAGAGAATGTACGACCAATAAGGAATCCATGTTGAGGGTTTTCAACTCAATTTCACTTCATTGAAGAACTTTTTTGTGCAATTAACCTGTTTTTATATGATAGAGTATATTAAATTTTCCATTTAATTATCTTATATTAAATTTTTTAATCATGTTATATAATTTTTTATTTTATAATATATCCATCATTATATTTTGATTTACATACTACAAAATTTATAAGGGTTTATCATCATAATTTTCTATCCTTCGAGAAATGTTACATATTCAAAAAATATTTAATTTTTTATAGTGTCTATAATTTCCCCATGGATTTATTCTAAAATATTTTATAGGAAATTAATTGTATGTAAAAATCCATATTTGGTATTATATTTTATTGTACATTTATTTGAATTATGCCAATATCGTATGGTTTTTCATTCCCATATCCATTTGAATTACATATTGTTTATCAATAAATTTACATATAGAGAGATTTTATAAATTTTCACTCAAAAAGAAAATATAATTTTTTATCCATTACTTATTCAGGGAGTTTAATTATATTAATACCATTTCACATCCATTTTCCTCCAAATTTTATTTAATGTATGTTTTTTAGTGGAGTTGATCTTATTTCATATCTTTGGTCTCGAATCATTTTCCTACCTCTCCATGTTATTTATTTGGTTTTATGGATGCAATTACATCTACATTAATGATTAAAAATGTTTTATTTATATGGAAGTGGAAGTATTTAGAAAATAAATATTTACTTTTTCTTTCATTACTATCATATTTTCCAAATTCGACTTGCATTAAAATATTTTTGACGACCTTATTTTTAATAACATTTATATGGATTAATTTTCCCATAACAGTATTCAATTTTAATTATAATGGTATCCTGTTAATATTTAATGGTTTATAGATAAATTTATATTTTCTATGTTTTATAAATTATTCTATTTTTTTAAAAAATTTATATAAATTTTAAAGGGTATTCATTATAATTTATCATATTAATTCTTAATGATGGTCATTTTGTTTCAAAAATTCCAATATACAAATATTTTTCTTATGTTTCAATGGGGATATACTCTATCAATACCATATAACTCATTTTTTAGATGTGTTATGATAATTTATTTTGGATGTTCTCATAAAAAATGTTTCTTTACAACGTGTTAATTAATATATAATAAATTTTTTAATATTTTTTATATCATATGGGTACACATTGATAAGGTATATCATTATCTGATGGGTATTCCAATTATATCCCTATAATGATTTAGGTAATGATTTATATCTCATTTGATACCAATTTTAATCATAAAACATATTAATATATTCTAAATGTTAAGCATTTAAATTATTGATATGTTTGTAATGCCATGCATGGACCCTATTTATTTGTTAGAAATGTTAATAATGGAAATTTTTGATATGTTAAAAATATTATGCACGAACCTTATTGATATGTTCAAAATGTTAATCATGGGCCACATTGATTTGTAAAAAATGTTAAGAATATGATATTCTTATGATCACACTATAAGCCTATTTTATACCCCATATCTCATGGTTATATCCCCATGATACCACATCCTTATGCAATGAATATGTATTATTATTCCATGAAAAACCTTTCAATGACCTATATTACCATCATGGGATATATTTTATTAGATATTTGTCCAATGATCGTGTTCTTATCTCATGATGGCTGATTCTATTTTTCAAATTTTGATGGCACAAGTATTATGTCAGGATAAAATCTATATGCCATGGTTTATGATTTATGATCAATGATTCACTGGGTTTTATTTCCTTATATTCTACTAATTAAATTTTGTTATGTTAATATACACACATGTTTTACTGATTTTCACTTATGATCTTTGATTTATATCCCTTAAGTTTACCCTTACTGAACATCTCAGCTCATAATTTTCTTATGTTTTTATTCCCTATGAAATTAGTATAACATTATCCATGAAATTTCATGATGGATATCATGTGTAGTGAATATTATAAGAAACATTTAAGAAATATTTCTAAATAAGAAGATCATGTATAGATTTTTCAAATACACCAACCCTTTGGGTTCTCATATTTTTTAAACATGTGATGTGTAATGCATACGTTTTAGAATTTATATAAAATACATGTGAGTTATGATTATATTTTATTACTTGGTATTAGAGTAGATGTATGATGTTTCTTTGGTGTTAGATCCATGAGTGTGTGTTTGGGATGTTTCAGTTGGAATCAAATTGGGATTCTGTTATTTTTGGGGATTGGGTTATAAATATTTTGAAAGTATAACCTAAATACAATTATGAACCAAAAGTGATTTATAAGGAACCAATAATATCCTGGGTTGAAATGTGGGTGTCATAATTTAGGATAGTGTAGTATTGAATCTTCGTATTATATGATCATTTACTATAGTTATTAATTATTTTTACTCAATCTTACCATTTTTATTTTAGTCAATCACAAAAGACATAGAATTTAGAAGGTGAAAGGTACATATAATTTTAAAAACATTTTTTTAGAACCAAGTTTTATGAATTCCATCATTCCTTGAAAAATATTCAATAATATTAATTCATGTCCCTAACGACTATATATTGAATTATTAATGAAAAATAAAATTGATGAGATGATTTCATAAAAATTCTATGACTCATATATAGTATAAAGATGTTTTCATGTGCTTTATTTAAATTTATTATTCTGTATTTAGTCAAATGTTATGTGATATTAGAGATGGATTTTTTTTACCCAGATAACCCCTACAATTTCCAGGGATAATGAAGTCACATTTCATTTTAAAAATCAAAATATGATTTTATATTAGTGCAAGGGTGTCTTTAAATACATATGAATATTTCATCAATTATATAGGTATGAATATAAAATAATGTGGGGTATTTAGAAAAAATTTCTTGAAATAAACTTAATTTTTGGGTTATGTCTATTATGAATGAAGTGATGAGATCCCCATTCATACCTATGCCAGTAAATATTATTTCTTATGTTAAATTATGAATAAATTTATACCATACATTATGAGAGAAATGAAAATTATGAGGAAACAACTTATTTATGAAAGTGGTAGAATGTAACACCCTAGGTTTTAGTATAGAATTTCTTTCCATATATAGTATCTCTATAATTCATAAAACAATTCTCTATTATTTTGGAATATCTGAACATGATTGGAAAATATTCATATAATACATTAATGAAATTAAATGGTTATATAACCATTAATTATAATTCTAATAAAAAAAAATAAAATTTCCGAATTACTTGTATCACATACATATAATATTTTTATTTTTTCTATTAAATATTTATATTTTTATTATAATTAATTTATTTAAAATAAAAAATAATATTTTTTGGAATAGAACATTAAAATGTAATTAATTTGAAATAATTGCATTTAATCATAATAAATTGATATTATGAATGATTCATTTTTGATAAATTTACTAAATTTAAAGGTTAGTCTAAATAATTCCTTTGTGATATAAAATTAATGATTAATAAAATTATGATCCCGCACCTAGATCCTCATGTCTATATCGAGTATCCACATGACCTCATATGTTCCCCCCTCTTGGTAAGGGGTTGGTGATTAGAGGAGATGGTGTAAATGACATGGTGGAGAGATATTTCTTTAATTTTTATATGAACATCAGAGAAAATAGATAGAAGAATAAATAATAATTAAATAAGTGATGATATACCACATAGTGGAAGACATAAATAATCAAACTATATAATAATATAGGATGAAATGGTGATATTATCTGATTATGTTTAAAAATAGAACATATGTACCAATATATAAATAGAAAAGAAACCTCAAAATTCGATGAAAAAATATATACAAGGACCATAAGAACAGAATATTAGTTCAGAAATCTGCAAAAATATACCCAGAATATTTCTCAGTATTTTGTCACCACAAACACTAGTATCTACTCATTAGTATAGTATAAGGTTGTTTTCCATGGCTGGAACCATTCCCAGGATGTCTCCAATCAAATCATGATCTCCGTGAGATATGTGAGTAAAAACACAATAAAAACCTCCAATGATCTATTAATATAATTTCATAATGGATATAAGGGTGGATTCACAAATAGGGGAAAATAAAAAAAATAATCATTGAAATACCCTCCCATTCATTACATGATTAATAGAAAACCATGTACTTCCATATTTATCTTATTTGGCCCAATTCTAGAAGGATCTGTCTGTTGTTAACTCAAATGAAATGTAGTATATGGAATTTTATTTATTTTATATTTTATGACTGAATCATGCACACATGAACCATCCCTTATAACACAAGATATCTCACATCAGTGAAACTTGACCCATCCCATCACACTCAAGGAAGGTCACATTTCATCCATAGTCACACCTTCTTACTCATGGTGTACATTGACCTCAATAATCACATATAAGGAAAAATATTGATAACATGTGAAAAAATCCATTAAAATAAATTGTAATCATGAATTGAACAAACATTTTACATCACTATGGAATCCTATACTAAATTGATGCCAAGACACTCCCTCACGGTCCAACTTCATAGGAAGAAAACCCCAATGTATCATATTAATTGAAGTGGGACCACCACTTTATCTGCACTATATCCCCTCAATACATGTCCATATAGTAAAAAATAGAATAAAATAATATCCCAGTCACTTTGATAACACATTTACAATTATCATAGGGATACATAGAAACACTTGAATGTGATTTTAGACATACACCCATATATAAAAGTAGTGAAATGATAAGGTCTTACTACTTCATGAATAGAAAAGATAAATCATAAAATAAACCCACCCAAATCAATATAAAGTAAATAAAAAAATACAATCATACATCAAATACTCATTTTGTAATTATATAAATTAGATATTAATGATTTATAATGACGGAGTCATCTAGGACATAGATACCATAAGAATCACCATAAAGAAACGTCTGTAATGAAAAAAACATCAAACACCAAATTGTTGAGGTTGGAGGATCCATAATAATTAATGAGGATCCTACCATATGAAACACGTTAAGAAATTCTTAGGGGAAAAGGATGGAGGAGATAAAAATGCGATCTAGGTTGAAATTATTATGCAGTCCTTCAAAAATAACAAAGCGTGATTCTCACAATGGGGCCATAGAAACTACACCTAGAACTAACTCACTAGGTATTACTATAGAATGGTCTCTAGACAATGAAACTAGAACTCCTACCCAAAATAGGGTTTTAACACTCTATATGAATCCCCTTAATCCTTGGACATTCGGGATATACCATACGACATACAACCCATATAACCCTATGGCATAACCATCTCAATTTCACTGCAAAAACATCCCAGTGTACAGTGGTAATGTTGTTTTATCTGTTTTCCACACCAGAGTTGTTTTCTTCTTTACATCATTTATGATATAGAAATTTTCCATCTATTTTGAACATTCATTCTACAAACATGCAATGCCCAAAATAGTCAAAATCCACCAATACACATTTTAATAGATAAAATTTAATAGTAAAACACTTAAAAATTATAAGAGAAGTAAAAAATGCACACTATGGAATTTGAAATCCATTTTTTTGTTTTATAATAAAAAGACATTGTGGTCGAGTGGGAACCACATACAAATAATAAAAAGTAGAATACTCAAAACATAGAACCATTGGTCAACCAAAAACCATCTAATTAGAGTTCTAGGAAAAAGATATACTTCATCAACATTAAAAACTCAAAATTCAAAAAAACATATTTAAACCATTACCATGACTCGGGCCCCCACAATCCACATTTTCATATAATAAAATTAAAATGAAATGAATGATCCACCAACAGACTAACTGAAAACACCATGATCCATGAAACCAGACACACCATCGCTATCATTGTCACCTATATTGTCGGTGAGAAAAACCCACCAAATAATTAGTCCTGAATAGAGATAAACAAAACTAGACACGGCTGTCACCTAAACTGGATCCTATATAAATATTTCCAGTAACTATACCCACACATTCGACTCCCATTACCATGTCTCATCTTGGATATAGGGATATCTGTAGAGTACTCTAATATGTGTTATTGTCTTCCCACACAATAACATATCACTACAGTGTAAGATCCACAATGGGAACACCATAAAGGAAGATCTTGACTCCAAATAGATATCATTATCATCAATAAAATGTGTAGGTTTTGGATCATCCATCCAGAGATGAAATACAAGAGATTCATCATACATACATCTAGTTCATGGAGGAATATCCAACTGATAATCCACAATTCAAATCTATTATTTAATTATGAATAGGTATAAAACCATGGAGAGATATTTTCATGCTTTCAAAAATAGTTATTCCCTAATTAAGCTAATCCTTATAAGAAAACATAGTCAACCATGGATAATTATATGGGTTTCTCACAAGGTTAAGGAAACATTTGTGTCTTTTTTGAGTGACAACCAACCCCTTCTAGTTCAACTACACCGACTCAGGGGTTTTCTACACTAAGATATTTCCAATATCATATAACCCACATATTTATATAATATATAGTTTATAGTGTCAATATATACCATAAAGTGACCCAAAATCAGGCATATGAATTTAATCTAGATATATACTGTTAGAAGAAAACTCTTCAAATTCCAGGTGATAATCCTAAGCTCCCCCAAAATAAAGAATTCATGCTCTATGAAATTCATCAGGTATGAGAATAATAAAATCTAACTATCCATCCATATAGGATTTATATATATTTATCATCATTAACTAAAAACACATATCCTTCTAAAACCCCTTTTAGAGTCCCTCATTGCAATGTGTATATCCTAGAACAACACTATACATGATAGAACATTGGCTAACCACATGATCAACCATACTTATAATAAACCCATATCATCCATATAATTATACTCCAAAATTTGAATGAAATTTGGTACCACTAAAAATAACTATAAATTATCCTTGAAATCATCGCGGTCTCTTAAATTCATGTGCAGTACCACGATGATGTCCATGGTAACCTTGTATAATTTTTATATTGGCAGTCAAAGGGGTTTAATTAAACCACCTAGTAATTGGTGGAATTCAATTATCCTATTCTAGTTATGAATGTTATAAAAAAAACTCATAATACCCTTCTCCCTACCCACTCCCAAAAAATAACCTCATGATATATCAATACATCTTAGTCAAAACAAGATTTACCTCTCATTAGAAGGTTTGAGAATATAAAATCATATTTTACCTTATAGAAGATGATACCACAACCTTACCATGGATATATAGTTTGAATGTAAATCCTAATTCCAACAGGGGATAAAATAATCATATATTAACTATTCATTTATAATAAATTAATCAAAATCATAAATATGGGTTTCCTTCACTCAATATACTAACAAATATATAATAGTCGTAGGAGGAAGAAACACTACCTATTATTCCACTGACAAATCCAATTAAGAGTCTATGAGTTGGATCATTAGTTTAAAATATCATACTATAGTTAGAGCTCCAATCTCTATTGATTTTCTACTTAGAGCATATACAATGATTTTCTTATACCCTAGGGAATATTCTATATTGACATTGAATGTATTAAGATACCCGAAATAATGGTTCTTATAAAAATTACTATATCACTAATATAAAATAATCCTTAACATATTCTATTATATGTAGATGATAAATATATTACCTAAGAGATAGCGATTCTAACACATTAAATCATGAACCATAGCTTCTATCTCCCATTCATGTGTTGGGAAGTTAAACTAGTTGGGATATAGCAAAAGAGGGCTATTTGAAACCACTCAATAAATTTTTTTTCAGAAAAAATTAGAAACCAAACTCTATAGTCATCACAATATACCATAATATTGATTTCAAAGTCCATAATAATCAGAATTAGTGTAGAAATCAACCAATTCATCAGTTATTTAGAAGAGTCCATGAAATTTATATTCCACTCAATCATGACCCCCTTCTTGATCATACTACCCATATGAAAGTATATGATATAGCGGTATTGAATGGAACACATATAACACAAGTACAATCCAATGAATCTTTAGATCATGAAAATGCTCCTTAATTGAGAAAAATATACCAATACTTCCACTATTTCTAGATCGATTGAAATACTTTTGGCTAACATCACATGATCAATAAAGTATAATTCCTCAATATAAGAGTGCCAATTAATTTACATGGAATAAATCCAAGGAGATAAATGTTTACTCAATATGATCCCAAATTGCTCTATATGTGACTCCTGGGTCAAAAAATATATAAAGATGTCACCAAATAATCCCATGAAGAGTGAGCCCATGTAATAAAGAAAAAAACTTTATGAGAGAAATGAAGACTGATAAAACACTTTTTAGATTGAATGGAATTGCCTGATTATCATTAAACCCATAACTTCTCTTGAATAACATATTTGGAATATCCTCTACTCATACCCATAATTGATGATAACATGATTAATTATCAATATTGGGAAACCATATGGATCCCCACAAATAGCCAAATAGATCATCGATTCTCTGTAATGAATATTTTTTATTCATCATAACTGGGTATAACATCCAATGATCTACCAAAATCTTTATTCCACCATATTATATATTGAAAAATATATATAAATCACCTAAAGGATATGTAATTAGTAAGATAAAACCCTTATCCTCAAGATCATCATGTTGTATCATTAACTCCATAATCTCTACCAGTCCCATATAGTAAGAGAGAATCATTACGGGAAATACAACTAACATGAGGTTAATCAATATAGCGGTGGTAGGGTACTGTAGAAACAGTGGGTACTATGTGGGACTCTAGAAGCACAGATACTATAGAAGTACTATTCACAGAATGGTCCATGGGAAAAAAAAATGGGCCTACAGGCCTTGTAATGGGCTAATTTCCCACTGGGCTTTTAAGATATGTAATGGGTCTTCCTCTACCCAGTTAAAGAGGTATTTGATTTTCTTTTATAATAAATAAGGCATGGGCCCCAAAAAATTAAAAAATTAATAATAAGACCTTAGTAATGATATATTAGAGCCATTCCACCACTAGTGTAATAGTGGTTGAAATAGTCACCTTCTCTACTATAAGAACCATACGTGCCACTTATACTGTAAGGGATATTACTTGGCTAAAATTTGGTCAATATCTAGTTGAACCAATTTCACTTTACCCAATAAGAACATACATATCTCCACTAAGTGGTTAAAATACAACATCATCTAGTATAAATAATTTTTATCATGGAAGAAGAATAGCCATTCCATATCAAAAATGTCTTCAAAAATCATCATATCCAAGACTTTGAAATACTACAAATTTAAACATGCTCTGAACAGAAAGAAATATAAATGAAAACTCTAAGCACAATCCATATTCATTCCAAGAGGAGTATCAAGAACTAACAACACAACGGATAACTCTAAAGTTTACTTTAACTCATGAATAATAGTATGTTAAGCCACAATATCATATAGAGCTAATAAAAACATTAAGCACTTGAGAAATGTACCTCAAACCATTTAAGGACCATCAACCCTTTTAGTAGGAACGTAGTCCACATTAAAAAATGACTTATCTAGTTCCGAAACCCTAAAATCATTATCCATGAATAACCTATGGAATTGAACCCAAAGTGTTGTGCTCTTGATGCTAATAAAACCGTCAATCAATTCCTAGAGTTGTCTTCCCATATTTTGCACTGCTATCGATCTGTTGTCCACATGACCATGTTCATAAGGCCTATAACTATCCAATCTTCTACTTACACCTAACATAAATATCCTTGAAAAACAACTCACGTTTTCTAATTTTATTTTAGGAATTGAACTTACTTGGTTTAAAAGTAAACATCATGGTGTAATTGTAGGACGTCCATGCTGGAAAAAGCATGGGAGGAGTCACTCTTGGATCGTGAATATATGAACCCCCTATTTACCATAATGTCTAGTTACTTACTCAACGAACCTCCTCATTACTCCTCTTCCATCATTATAGAGGCACCAACAACACTACATAGAAGAATACCAACCAACCAATTAAATTATTTAGGAAACTCTATTATGTTATCCTCTAATATTCAATTCTTTATAGTAAGTGAGTTATGAATTAACTCAGAGTATGATTTTAGGTAAAAAGTTTATACTTGTGGTGCAACCATCAGATGATGAAAAAAATCACGAATTTCTTCCTTCTGAGGATCATTCTTGACTAGTAGTGGAAAAAATAGATTAAACTCCAAAATGGTTCACAGAAGAAGCCATAAAAATTTCCCCTTACTAGTTCTCCATAAATTTATAATCTATATCCAACCTTATAAACATAAAAAATAACTCTTCAAAAAGTGATCCTTGAAATATTTATGTGATAGACACTCATGCCTCCATTCTCAGATCATTAATCCGCACCACCTATCAGTAGGCCCTTGTCTCACGCACACCTCCAACATCATATAATGATCATTAAAAAAATATATAATCTCAAATCCCCCCTTGAGAATCATTATCCAGTTATTAGTAGGTTGAGTGCCAACCATAACATGGAAAGGAGGTTGTTATTTTTGAGTTTCGCATGAAAAATAAACCATCATTGGCCCTCAATGATGTTAACCTCCACCTCCAACAATCATGATAAAAAATTCACTAAGATAAAGAGGCTCTACTCTCAGAACAACAAGATAAAAATTATTAACATGATTAATGTAATCCTCATGAAAGTATATAGGTATATATTTGATATTTACTACTTCAAAAAATATCTTATCACCAATATGTTGATTTTTCTTGTGGAAATAATTGAGGGGATTTTTCAAAATATAAAAAATAGATTCTTATAAATGAAATTGACCACAAAAATATTAAAAACACATGGGAAATAAAAACTAACACATGAACATTATTCCACTATGGAATAAATCCTAGATTCTAACCAAATGTATTGTGTACCAAACCCTCACACTAACCCAAACCCTAAATTATTGTCTTAAAAGACACTCGTTGTCCATAGTCAAAATAAGAAGAAACATTACCTTGGTCAGGTTAAATTAACTAAATTTCACTGATTATGTATTTGGGAAGAAAAAACATATAACATTACTGGAGTTTACATAATTTTAAACAACATCCATCCTAAGTAATCATGTGAATGACATTTTAATTTATATACCTACACATGATGAAAAATCTCACATAGTATTTCATAAAAGGCCTAGACAAAACACCATAAAAAAATAAAAAACAACACTTGAAGAATAACCTAAAATTATAACACCAAAAATAATAATTAATCATATCATCCCTAATAACATGATTTTAGACAATATATAAATTATACAGACATAAGAATAATATATTACCTGATTTCCAACCATTCTATCACTATTCTACTGATCCCCAAATATCATGTCAAAAGAAAAGAGGGCTTTAGTTCAATTTAGGGTTCCCATCATGGATCATTGAGTCCAATGTAGTGGGTGAAATGAAATCATGGGTGCCTATTATAAATAATAGACTAGTGACTAGATGGAAGGGCTTGCAAGACACCATAGTTATATTATTCCCTCAATATAAATAAAATAACACATGAGAGAAGTAGTAAATAATAAAAAATGTTAAACAAGTTGAAGAAATAATATCATCATCCCCTAAAATATCAAAATAGAACACATAAAATAGTATTAAAAGTAAAAAAAGAGATTTCCACATATGGTAAATCGATTTACACATAGAAATGAAAAACAAAATAATAAATGTGGAATATGAAAAAAAGATACCTGAATATTTCCCAACATCACCACACGTCATCCAAAAATTTCTATTATATAGAGAATCATAGGGCCCATTCACTTCGATGGATCTAAGATAATAAAGTATATAAACACATTGAGAAAGATTTTTTTGTGTTTGAGTATAAACCTAGTATGAAAAAAATGTAGGGAGCATAATGTAAGTGGAATAAATTAATAAAGTGGAAGGAATTGGAAAAAATAAATGAATAAATAAAAAATGAAATACCCACCATGATATCATGTGCATACTAGGCCACCATGATCCCCAAGCCATAAATTATTTATCCCCATACCAAAAAAAAGTTTCCATTAAAACTTGAATAGATTCCATTAAATTTTTCTTCTTTTTTTAATTATGGTACGATCTCATCATACACACATGAATCATCACATATTTCTCAATATATGTCACATCAAGAACCCTCAGCCCATCCCTTATTGATCAAAGGAGGTAAAATAACATCCTCAATCCCACCATCTCAATCAGGAATCAATTGGAAATCAATATTCACGTTATAGGTAAAAAGTGGAAATATATTTAAAAATCAATTAATAGAATGGTGAATCACCACATTAACCACTATTAAACCTTTCCAAGTCATTTTATCCACATATGATCTTGAAAATATCCTAAATAGTTTAACTTTTTGGGTAGATATCCCCTATCGTACCATTGAATGGAAGTGGGATCACCACATTAGACTAGCTATATCCCAACATCCCCCCACATTAGGATGAATCACACCCCAAAGGACATAAAAAAGATACATTAATAGAACATTAAGACTTATCACTGGGATACACACACACCCTCATGTAATTCAAGATATATTACATTATATAAAATCAATTAAATTATAAGGATTTTCTCTCTCAAGTATGAAAATGCCGAATAATTAATGAGTTCCACCTAATTCCAGACCATTGCACTAAAAAATTAAAATCTTTCATAAAATTATCATATTTGGGTTCTAGAAAGGGGATATAAAAAATAGGGGAAGAAGTAATCATATTGGGATTAAATGGAATTATACCATTCCAAATAGATCCTCCAAAATAAATGAAACATAAAACACTTAATAAATGAGTTTGTAATAGAAAAAAATTGTCATTGATGGGCCTCCAATTTTACCACTGTCAAGAAAGCATTAGGGGAGAAGGAATGAGCAGTTAAAAAGGGGATTCAAGGAAAAACTAGAACTCTGACTTTATTAGAAAACCTAGATTATGGGTCATGGTGTATTTATATGGTCTCTACAATAGTGTTACGTCACTGACAACTATTGAGACATGATCTTTATACCAAGATGGAGGAACCCCAAGTCAAAATTGGGGCCAACCCCCTTGTAGGCCATATATATAGTGTGGTCATCAAGGATTCTCTCTAAGTCAGGAAATATGAAAAACCATAAAGTACAAACCTATAAGTTCACTAAATAACCTTCCCCCGTTCTGCTGACTACACCACAACCAATATTTGGATGGGTCATAGATGCCTGTAGTCTGTAACATCAATGATATAGACTGAATCTAGATCTACAATACTCTCTCTCAAGCCACCTAAAACACCCATGATTAACCAAAATAATAATGATTCTTTATAATATATAATATTTAAATGAATCAGACCTTGAAATTCAATGATTATTTCATAAATAAGTAAATAAATAATAGGTAAAGATAATTTAATTATAATAAAAAGTTATTTATTCATGGAAAAAGAAACACTATTTATCTAAAAGTATTTAATTTATTATTTATTTTATATATTTATTTAAACTTAAAATTTATCATGTTCATATATTGTTTACGAAAATAGTGAAATAAAAAATCACTCATTCACTCATTATTAATTAGATAAAAATAATGATAAAATTATTTAATTTCCAGAAGTTATATTCTTAATAGAATTAATTTTTTTCTATATGTTGTGTATTTTTATCAAAATAAATTTAAATTAAAGTAATTAAATAGTTATTTTACTTATATTGATGATTTAAATATTTTAAAAATAATTCATTATCCATATAATTATTATTACATTATAATTAATACTAGTATCTTGATTTTTATGCCTAAAAATACATTTTTCTATAAAATATGTTTATGTTTTTTTTATTTTTATAAAATAATAAGTTTCTATAATAATTATAAATTGAATCAAATAAAAATGATTTAAAATTTTTAATCATCCAGTCCAAATTTATTAATGATTCCAATTTCATTTTGGGAAAATAAAATAAGTTTATAATATAAAAATTGATTTTCCTTAGTGAAGGTAAATTGATGAAAATTTTATTAACTAAGGTGTAAATGGATAAAATAGCCCGAAACATTATTTCTAAATAATTTTATGATGGATTTATCAAACTCAACCATATAAATTTTCTATTATTTTTTAATTTTGATCTAACATCCTTGAAAAAGACAATCTTTTCTCATTATGGAATAAATATTTACCAAAATCACACCTCTTCCCACTTATAAAAGGACACATTCACTAACTTTTCACTAAAAAATTGAATTATTCCTTATAACCTAACTTATTTCCCTATATAATAATTATATCTCGCATTGTGTGGCTCTATCATATTGTGAATTCTCAAATATTTTCAAACCCAAAAAAACATCTAAGAGAAGATACAAATTTTGTTGTAAGTAATGACTTATTATCCTTATTCTGATTTTTTATTAATACTATATACATATATAAATATAATTTATACAATTAACTTATCTTAAATAACACAATTATTCTTCTATAATAATTATAATATAATAAAAACACTTTATAATCATACTCCACCATTGATAATAACATAATCTTATTTGGGTCTTTTTAACCACCCATGTGAATAATGCTATTAAATTCCCACATGAATAAGTATTAAAACTTAATTATTTTTAACATATGATAATAATATTTAAATAATTTTTACATTTATTTTTTGGTAGTTTTCATATTAATATTTAATTAAATATTAATATACCACCTCATGTCTGTTAAAAATCACTAAAACTAGCATATTATGGATTTTATCTTAGATAATTGTACATAAAAAACAATTAGAATAAGCATATAATGTCATAAATAAATAAATAAAATTTATATTATAGTATTAATACTATTCAATAGAATATGAACTCTTGATTATATATCAAAAACATACACCATTATATATAATTAGATAAGGAAATGTTGAAACTACTAACTACCGATGATTGATATTAACTAAAAACAAGTAATAACTATATAATTGATGAATACAAAAGATTAATAAAAAATTTAATGGATATATGTAAGGTTATAAAATATATTATTAATGAAATTTTTATTATTATACTATATGTTTGATTTCATTGACAAATAAGTAATCTTTATCAAGGGGTTTCATATGGATTTCTCCGCACTGATTGATGTATTCATTTTATACATCTATTATTATTTTACATGGTTTATTTAATACCCCATTTCAATATTTAATCATGAACCCTTTTTATAATGTTATATATAATTTAATTTCTTATTAACTCATTCATGTTCTTTTTATTCATAAACTACCAATGTGGTAAGTGTTTATCATCTCAATTTTCTTTCATTGTGATATATTTCATATTCAACAACAATTTCTTTTGTGTGGTGTATATTATATTCCCATTGAACTATTTTGTCAAAATTTTCATTAAATAAAATGTATTTATAAATATATATTTTTTTATCTATGAATTACTTTTTATTCAAAAGATACTAAAGTCGTATGTCCATTCATCCCAATATATATTTCGATTCAAGTTTGTATATGAATACAATTTTAACAAAATAATTTGGATGATTTCCCTCTAAAACCATATATATTTTATTTTCATATGGTTATTCGTTGTTTTCTACATTTCCTATTATCATTTCACCTCCATTGGTTGAAAATTCGACAAATAGCATGTTTGTATGTGAGTTGAATGTGCGGAATCTTCCTCCTCCATATCAATATTTTATATTGTTTAATGGATTAATCCTAGATTTTATGTTTAAAATGGTATTTTATAGTGGTATTTACATTTTTTTAAAAAGTAATTTTCTTTTTAGATATTTTATAATCTATTTTTATTCCTAATTAGACTATATTTAGAAATGTTTAAGAGGAATAAATATTCTAAAAATTTTCAATATGATCAAATTTTCCCTCTATCAATATTATCTTCCTTTAGAAATACACCTTCCATTTTTTTATTTTTTTCCCAAATAATTGTTATTACTATGTCTTATAAATATTTTAATTTTAATATAAAATGTAATAAAAATGTGCATGATATTTATTATTATTTCTCAAAGTATATTTTTATTCTATGGAAAAGTGACATTCCTTGATGTCACCAGTCTTTTATATTTCTTACACTTCACATGGGATATTATCTAATGAAAACATAAAACTCCATTCATTAGATAGATTTTGATAATGTATATTATCTGTTTTCCTGAAACTCATTTTTTCCCATGGGTTAATTATGTTGTGATGGAATTATAAATATTTTTAATCTATAATGGTGCACATATCAATAGATTATCATTATGTGACATGTGGGTCAGTTATGTACCTCTAATTAATTGGGTAAATATTAATGTCTCATAATATAATAATGTTAAGAAATCAAATTATTGATATGTTAATAATGTTAAGAATTGAACTTATTTATATGTTCACAATTTTTGTTAATAACATTATTTATATGTTCAAAATGATAATAAGAGACCTTATTTATATGATAAAATTGTTTAGTATAGTCCTTATTCATATGTTAACCATAATAAGGATAGTACTCATTGATATGTTCACTATGTAAGGTGTAATCTTTGATTATGGTTGTACCACATTAATATGTTATCACCTATGTATGATGATTATTTCACAATGTTACCAAATCCTAATGCCATGAATATGTGTTTACGTCCTCATTGACCCTTTTATGGATGTATTTTCCCATATCATGATCTTTTTAACTAGATATATATCCCATCACCTTGTTCTTATTCATGATTATGGATTAATGTTTTTAAAAATCTACGACTCATTTGTTATGTTATGTTGAATGTCATATGACATAATTCATTATTAATGATATTTTTTATTGGGTATTTTTTCCTTATTTCTTTGTTCATACATCATGATTATATTCACATATTGATATGTTTTACTTATTACCACTTATGATGTCTTATTTAAATCTATTATGTTTATAAATATCAACTACATGGGGTCACCATTTTCATATGTTTAAATTATCTAGGAAGTGAAGGAATTTATTATCTATGTAATGTCCTAACGAATATCATGTGTTAATAATGTTATGGGAAATATTTATTAAACATTTTAAAATAATTAGTTCATATAACTAAAATGAAAATACACCTAATCAATGTGTTATGGGATTATGTGAATCTTTTATATATAAAGTTTAAATCATGAGAATTATGTAATATACAATTGAGTTATTCTTGGGTCATCTCACTTAGTATCAATGAATATGGTTGATGGTTTTATTTTGGCAATGGATCTACGAGTATGGGGTTCTCGGAAAATTACACATTATAAAAATAATTTCTAAATTGTAACTTATTTTTGTCACCATCCATATTTTCTCTATCATCAATAATTTTACCCAAGGTTGAAAATTCTTCTTAAAGATATTACACCCTAGTATTTCTTTCTTCCAAATATATAATATGTTTGTTATGTGTTTTGGAATATTATTCAAATTATACATTGAAATCAATTGCATATTCAGTTGTATATTTAGAGGGCACAACCTCTTAAACTAATGTCTCTATATAAATAATTTAATCTTCAATTTTATCAACATATATTAATGATTCATTCAAAAATATTTTTATATTTCTGTTATATTTAAATTGTATGTATAAATATTTAGGATATCTATTGGGATTTACCTTCAAGAATACAATGCATTTAGTTTGGTCATTTATCTTATCTTCAAACTTTTTTCATTCAATATTTTCCATCATAACATATTAATCATTTGTAATGTACCCACCATCATTATGTTTATAACACATTACAATTTCTCTTTCCTCATTACTAAAAGTTTTTCCACTTAAATAGATTCCTAATTGTTCTAATAAATATGAAGATTCATCTAACAAAAAAAATAATTTTTTGTTGTACCCTCATCTTGGGAAATTTTTTTTCCTTCATTTGGAATCTTGTAGATATATGACCAAACATTCAAAAATTAAAATAAGAAAATAGAAATTTTACTTGGTATATTTAATTTTATTATATGTATATACTTAATTCAAGTAGAATTATTTATTCAATGAAATATTCATCATTATTTCAAACATCATGAATATCAAAATTATACATGGATTTGATAGAAATATATTTTTAGGACTGTCCAGATGTGCTTTCAGGTTTCACTATCATCTTATAGGCTACTATATTTTATTTAATGTCAAAAATAGGAATCTTGGTAAGATCTTATTCATCAATATCTGACACCATGTTATTTTATATGGGATGTTGTCTTATGATAACCATTTATATAATAATAATATACTTCATATGATTGTAAATACTAAAGATGGATCACACAAATTTAAAAGTTAAATTAAATAATGAATCAATATTTTTATTGGGGAATATCTTTAAGTTGAAATTTTTTTATGAACCACTTTTAACATAGCCTCCTTCACATTTCTATGTGATTTATGGACATTGTCCATATTTACCCATATATATTTTTTATTTATTCACAAATATTATTTTATAGGACTCTATATATGGGTGTTTGAGCCTATACGTTAGTATCAATATTATTATAAATTTTATTAGACATTGAAATTATTGATGTACTATTGACTTGTATTCTATGAAATATAGTAATGACAAATTTATGTCCAAAATATCATATATAATATATCATTTGATTCTTCTATTTATATACATTATAGCAAAAAAATGGTACCCCATTTTCATGTACCATGATCACCCTTTCAATAACCTTCTTGTAGCTAAATTAATCATGCAAAATTGTAGTGGTATTGATACTGATTATTTCACCCATATGAGAAATACACACAAGGGGGATGGGACTAGGGTGTTTAATTATTATTTTTTAAATTGTATTTTAATATTATTTTTTCAAGAACAATTAGATCCTTTGAGCCTTTAGTAAAAAAATGTATTTAGATAAAAATAAGAAGAAAAGGAAAATAGTTTGACTTAGTTCACCATAAAGGGTAGTCCAAGGGGAATAATCTATTGGTGTGTCAATGTAAAATGGAATAAAACTATGTAGTATGAGTGTTACAATCATTTCATAAGTATCAACATCGATACCGGAGAACTACCTCTTCTTATATTCTATTTAATCACTATGAAATAATTAATACAAATATGTGATAAGGAAATTACTTACAAGGATTATTTAGTAGATATAAAACGCCAAACTAATTAGTAAATGATTGTTATACAACAATATTTTCATCATGTGATAATATTTAAGAATTTTATATTTTTATTTCCATTATATATATATATATATTTAAATTCTAATATCATGTCAATTTCAGGTAAGTTCCTCCCTCAAAATTAGTAAATATTTTTTTAGAATTGAATTCCACCAATCCTACAACCTATATACTATTGATGGATTCTAAACAACCCATTATCATCTAATTATTTCATCCAATTATCATGAATTATGAAACAATTGGTAAAACTCTAACTACCTATATCAAATTCCATTATGAAAAAATACCCATAAATGCATCATGTTCTACTAAAAAGACTAACATATTGTGGTGTAGTTTCAATCACTACGGTTTGGTCTCCTATATTATTTCAGATTCAGAATTTCTAGTTAAATCCTTTATTTAACTCATAGGGAGTCGTGAAGAAATAAATTCTAAAATTTTAAAATAATCCCCTAACTTTTTATGATGTGGTTTACCTACCATGGAGTGGGCATTAAGATCTTCTGGGGACCCAAAATATCAACAGTCCTCCTTCGCATCATGGATGACTTCTAATGGAGTGAACATTTATATATTATTGATTTCCATACATATTATGGTCCATGAACACCTGTATGAAATTGGGATATTAAAATTTCATGATCTAGATTAATAATCTAAACCATCATTTTGGAAGGGATATAAAATTGCATTGTGGACCTTTTAACTTTGGTAGATCCATAAAAAATTTCTATTCTCTCTTTGTGGCATGAACTCTTGAGATGCAAGATGGATCCTAAAAAATACAAATATATAAAATTAGGGAAACTTATGCATAACTCATCGTTGGGTGGCCCACTACATTAAACCATGATCTTTTCTCCAAATACTTCATGAAATCCTAAATTCACCATTATAATTGATTAATTAAACAATATTCAGGAATCTTTTATTAACACGTTAAGTAAAAAAAGTATAATATTAGAACCCATTAGTTGAAATATTGTGTCTTGTCCAAGGATATATAAGTTTTATTTTATTTTTTATTATATAAACACCTTACCCAAGTCAAATAACCTTACTAATATCCAAATTTATTCCATTATAGTATTTTTTCCATAATATAGTGGTTCTGGAGGAAAAAAATGAATAAAAAATACACATCCTCTAGTCTCCCTTTCACATTTTCTATTGGTTATGATGGCTTAAATAAGATATAAGAACACAAGATACAACATCAGAAAGTTTTAATATATAATATATTGGTTGTATTGGATATGTGGATATGAATATGATATATGTTGGGGTCTATAATGATAGGAGGAGGGAATGAGGTTGATGTACATCATGTTCATAATACCATACGATGAACTGGACATAGAATGTGGTTCTAACATAGTGATGTGGTATCAGGATGTTGATATAAAACTGTGGCCATTGTGGTAAATGAATTTTGTTTCCAATATATATAATTTGATATTTCTTTTCTATGGTAGGGATAATGGAATAACATTCTGTAATAAGGTATAAGAGATTAAAACCATTTGAGAAATGGTTTTGGGTCGATTAATTATATATTTTCATGGCGTAATGATGTTATACATGGTTGTTTTATTAGGAAAGTGATTCTTGGTGAGGCTGGGTGTGGTTGGCCGATGTAGGTGCATGTTGGTTCTATTGTGTGTTCACCAATGCATTAACAATCTTCTTATAAATTTTCATGAGAGGTCTTGAGGATAATCCTTTAGTGTGTTAAAAAATTCAGACACACACACATCTATATATAAATTTTTTTGGTTTCTAGGAGTGATAGAGAGATTGAGATAAACATTAAAAGGCTATTATCATGGAGTTACTATATATTTATAGACATATGAATTTTATATTTTTCAGTTCATTTTAGTGGTAAAGTCATTATTAAATTACATTAAATTTGGTAGTAAGGTTTTTATATTTAAGGTGTATATTGGTGGTTCTATATTTAGGTTTTTGGGATTTGTGAGGGTAATTCATATCATGTTTTTAGGTTTATGGCCTCAGTTCTAGATAAAAACCCTCATCCTATTAGAGTCATTTTAACACCATGATTTTTTACTAAAACTTTTATTTCTAATAAATTAATTTTCTTTGATATCCTTAATATCATGAATAAAATATTCCTTATATAAATTTCCAAGTTTAACTTGCATGAAACACAATATCAACTTGAATTGCATTACATGCAACACTAAATTTATATGAGCCAACATTTTATTAATATGATTATTTAAACATGATAATTATAACATAGACATTCAACAGAGTAATATGAATAGTAATAAATAGTTTTTTAATATTTTTTATAATGGTTTTATATTGATAAATAATATTGATAAGAAGACATATTATTGTAATTAAATTTTTTATCGGTTTTAAAATACCATTTTCTTAAAAGAAATGCCTTTCATGTCCCTCAAGGAGCATTAATAACATTAATTTTAGACACATTTAGAAATTTAATTTTGGAAATTAAAATTAATTTTTGAATTCATAATAGAGAAATTATCATTGGGTTAATTTTAGGGCTATTTCTAAGAAAATTCATTTTTGGATGATTAATGAAAAATACTGAATTTCATTTCAAAATTGAATTTTATTTGAATTTATATATATAGTTAAAATATATTTTATGTTGGATTTAATGTAACAATAGATAAAATATATATATATATATATATATTAATCCTATTTAGGTCGTTGTAATTATTTTTATAATAAATTTAGATATAAATATTTCATGAACATTTGAACGTTCTCATTTTAAAAACCCCCTTTCTTGCAATCTCTATGAGATTATCATTGAATTAATTTAGAGAATTTTATGAACTGAATTTCACAAGTAACAAATATGTTGTAATAAGTATAATATATACAGTCTAATAATACTAAAGTAATTTTTTATTAGTACTATTATTAATGTGCTGAAAGTGAATTACATCGATTAAGATAAAAATTAAGATTAACAAGGGACTAAACCTTAAACATAAGGACCTAAATGACCAATAAACTTATAAAAACACCTTTTTATGACAATATTTGTCTTTCATAAACCATTTATTTTTTATTTAGGTGGATTTTAAAGGCTTTTTAGGTAAAAACATGGGTAGACGTAACTTGTTTTAAAAAATGACAATTATGTCCCCTCTCTCCTATATATAACACCACCACTTCTCCCCATTCTTCACACGAATGAATCAAATCATGTTACGATAATATATAACCCATTAAATCCCAAAAATCACTCCATTCCTCCTTGAATCCTTTGTTTTGGTATAAATCCAACTAAATAACCCCTTTGGTTAAAACGAAAATGAATTACCCATAGAAGTGGTAACATCCTTCCTCAAGATCCTATTTGTTATTTTATTTCAACACAACCTAAATTATTCTTATTAAATGAAAAAAAATATAATCTATACAATCTATATACATTTATTTTTTTATGATAATTTTTCAACCTCTACTAAAACATACTTATATCTAATGCGTAATGAACTTACCGATCTTCTATACGAAGAAATATCAACTCATTGAACGATGTTTTTTGTTTTTCATTTACCATCTCTACTGGTTTGTAATTATGATCAAAACTATACTATTATATGATATATATGATGTATATATTATTTTTTAATTATTATATAACACATATCATCATTCTTTCTAGTTTGTATAAATATGATAATTTCATTTGGGGTAATAGATATATGATTCATTCACACGCTACAAGGTATGAGTGACATGATTAGTGAAATTATATGGAATATAAGACATAAAAGGATAATTTAACATTATTATACACAAAAAACAAACATTTCATTTACATTGCTTCTTTCAATATGAAAAATTGAAAAACAATTATGCGCACGTACAGACTACCTTATCTTTGAATAGTGTATTCCAATTCAATTTTCAATATTATATAAATTATTAATAATTTACTTATACTGAAAATAAATGATATTTATATCATGGTTTAAATTCTATAAATAATTATGTATATATGAAATCTAAAAATATAACAAATTAATCCACATGTGAAAAACAAAAAGGATATTACCTGAAGAGAAATCATAACTAATAATTTATAATAACCAAATAATATAAAGTCATAATACAAACATAAATATTATTAGATATATGAAATTTATTCAATAAAATATGTATGATAAATTTATATTTATTATAGATTATTTATTTACGAGTACTATGAGAGTCAATACAAAAGGTAATGGAATTTCATCTCACTTTTTATTTCTATGACAAACATGACATATTCAGCACTCGATTATATTGTGTGGTGTAAATATTTCCCTACGATATGTTATATAATTAGAATCATTTATTTAATTTTAATGAAATCCTCAATTTATGTTATTCTTTCATATGAATTATAATTCCAAATTTTCTCATGTATTAAGGGTTTTCTGATCTCTCTTTTATATTCTAAGAGACACAAGCTATGTTCACCACTTATTTCTTATATATAGTGTGTTTACTGACCATGTTTGTATTCTATGATTATTATACATATATTTTTGGGTACATACATATCCATTTGAGGATATTTATTTTATGATGTTTCATTTCAAAAATTAGTGAGTCGATAATGTAATTTTGTCTAACTTATTTATTTGAGACACATGTCATGTTATGTACCTATATTATTTTTAGAATGTGCATATACATCCATTTGACATGATATATAATGAAACAAATTCCATTCATGATATTTTAAGGATAATGAAATTTCATTTTCATAATGGGTTGTATAATTCAATGTTAAAAAGTTGTAAGAGAGTATTGAAACAATCTCATTTTTTATCAAGAATATTTATGGTTATGATTCAATTGACGTGATATTATGATCTATTACCCTAAAAAGTCATGCATTGTTTTATCCTATGTTTATTAATGATATATTAATGTATTGGTACAATTTTTCATACTTTTTTACATTTGATAGTTAAGAATTTATTTTTATGATATTCTTACTTGACCTCTCTCTTAGGTGAGAAATATGTGTTCTTTCAAAAACATGTTTTTGAAAAAGGGTTTGAAAAATGATTTAGGTAAAAAAACTTTTTCAAGATTTTGTGATGATTTATTTATAATATTTCAATGTATTTTCAAAGAAATATTTTTCAATCATTTTCAATATACTTTTATAACTTTTCAAGGAAAACTTTTTTCAAAACATTTTAAATCATTCATTATATGTTTTCAAAGAAAAAGGCTTTAAAAATTCTTTCAAAGATTCCATTATATGTTTTCAAATTATTTTTAAGTAAAATGGTTTCCAAATTTTATTAATGATTCAGTTTATATGAAATGGTTTCTAAAATGTTTTTAGGATTCTTTTATTGGTTTTCATGGAAAATTTGTTTCAAAAGGGTTTTCATTATCCATTTTATGTTTCAATGAAAAATGTTTTAAGAAGGATTTATATTTTAAATGATTTTTTTTAAAGAGAGGATATTTTCCAAAAGAAATTATTTCTATGGATATTTCCAAATTATATTCCATATAAGATAACATATGTTGGTGTTAGTGATGAATTTACGTGGAAATGATCCAAAATTTACATTAATTATCTTCTCTGAATGGTTTATGTTTGAATGGAATGATTTTTATTAAGACAATTTATCTAAAACATGTTTTATGATTATGAAAACTGCTTATTTTCAGGGGTTATGACTTGATGAATATATTATAAAACCTATAATTTTCCATAAGATAAAATATTATTACATTTTATGACACCCATTTCATTTCATTGGATATGATATGATGTTTAAGAAACCCATATTTTTTTATGGTTCAGGACATGATTAATGTTTTATTATCTTGTGGAACATGTATAAATTACATTATTATAAGAAGGGTGGAACCTATATATATACCTATAATTGATTGGGTAATGATATATATATAATGTTATAATTATGGGAATTAAGTATATTAACTTGATGAAATTTGAAAATCAGGGTAATCCTGGTCCATTGTAATGAACGTACTATCACTGGGGATAGTGGTATGTCACGCCGAGTCAGTGTAGTCGCCGTAAAGATAGAATATGGGGAAACCTAATCCACTCTATGAATATGGTGAAACCTAATACACTATGAGAAGATGGGGAAACCTGATATAATATTTGATGATCAGGAAACCCAATCCCTTATAAAGAAATTACTATGATTGGGTATGTTGGTGTGTCTTGTCTAGTAGGTTCAGTCTCAATGATGTTCCCTTATAAGTTCAAGCTACATGTCATGACTTATTGTGATTGATATCACTTATTTATATGTATTCCACATTTCAATTTCTTACTCCAATGTTATGATATCAGGTATTATTCTATTGATTCCATAGGATTTATGGCTTATAAATTGTTATCCATTATGCCACAATTCATGTTTAGGATACTTGATATGTAGGGTATGATCTCATAATTTTATGATCATATTATCATACCCTAATGCTCATTTTTATGCTTACACATCTCTAATGATTAACCTTACTAATAATTTTAGCTCACCCATTTTTTACATTTTCTTTTCCCAGTTTATGAAGATATTATTTATTTATGATATGTCTAAGAGGTGTACTAGTTTTGGAAAAACTACTAGGATAAAATTAAGCTCACTCATGTACCGATGTTTACATTTCAATGATTCAAATGACATTAGGCTAATACCGACTTTGTGAATCTGTTTTTTATTGTTTTAAGTATTCCACCATAATTAAGTAATTTTTATTTATATTATGACTGGGTTGTTAAATTTGGGATCAGAGCAGTGCTATAGTTTACCTTTGGAAACTAGGATATGAAATTTTCAGTTATATCCCTAGGAATATTTCTATGGATATATCTAGGAATTCCTATAATGGTAATATTAAGGATTTAGAAATGTATAGAAAAATGTACTAGAATTTTTGAAATGGATAGAGAGTGTGGTTTCCTATTAACATATCCATGTCTAGATAATATATGTGGGTGTGGTTCTAGAAGAGATTTACATTGGATAAAATACTCTAACAAGGTGCATTGGGATTAATTCAAGCGTAACCTGGTACACAATAATGGGTCTTAATAGGAAATTAGAATGAAACATCAAGGGAATATGATTTACGAATTCAAAAACTCTTCAAAAATCAACATGAAGGATATAAAAATATATTGGAAATGAATAACCTATGATAAACCAATTATATCATTAAGTAAATAAGGTTTTATAATTTAGACATCATATAAGTGGTTTTTCCTGAATATATAGTTCCTCACTATGATAATAGATTTATAGTTAATTATTTTTGGATTTATTAAATGGTAGGAACTACATTGAACTTGGTTAATGATTAATATGACTGAAAATTATTCAATGAGAAGCCAAATGGGACGGTCACTTTAGTGATGGATGTTGTGATCATTCCAAGTTAATATTCATGGAACATTATTTCTAATGTGTACCATATCCAACACTCAGACACCCCATGGAAGAGAGGGAATGATTTTGCAGAAATTTTGGATAATGGAGAAATTGAAGGAAAGAATATTTCATTCCCTTTGTATCAAGAATGTGTAAAGAACCACTAATGTGATTTTCTTAGAGGGATGAGAATATGTTTTGACTGTGGAAAAAAAGACACAAATAAAGTAAATAAACTAAAAAATTAATGGTTCAGTTAATGAAATGGATGGGAATATTTCCCTCCCTAATGAATCATAAATGGATAAATGTGTTATGTGTGTAATGATTAGTAATTATTAAAATATATTACCTAAGTGGAAATATGATGATTATAATTATAATGGTGGTATGAGTAATGGTAATATTACTGATGATGATAAGACAACATATGAAATGTGAAAAGAATGGAGTATTAATTAATAGGACGAGTATCATTCTTATGTATTATAGATGATGTGGTATAATCAATGTTTTTATGTATTTAGATTCAAGTATTATGTTATATCAATGGTGAAATATACAAGGATTGTCTAGTTTTTATATTTGGATTTATAAGAATATGTTTAATGTTTATGATGGATTGAAGAAGTGATTTAATGATAAGCTGGTTTTTTTAATAGGTTAGTATAACCATTAATATGTTCCTTATGTTATGATAATGTTGTTTGGATAATGATACTTTGTATATTAAAAAGAAAACTGGGCAGTAATGATTAACTTGGCACTAATAAAGAACGTGTTGAGAAGTTGTTTATGATATCATTGAAAAAGTATAAAACATTTTTGGATTCAATTGATAGATGCATTATTATTTGGAATAATGAAATATGAATGTTTCAAATAAGGATTTATGGTAATTAAAGCCATTACTATGTTTCATGATAACACTTGATGAAGGAATTCACATGATTGGTATGTGGTATATTATAGCTACATTGTGATATATGGGGGATCAATGTTGAGCTGATTTTGAGAAATTTACCTTACTTATAGAGTGTTGGATTTTTATCTTTCCTAAGGGAAATAAGGTTAGCAATTTATGGGAAGTCTAAGTCAATATTTGAATGGATTTTGTGAGATTAATTGATTATATCACCATATGAGTATTTATTCTTATTAGATAACTTGTGATATGTTTTTGTTTTGATAAAAATAGATGGAATGACCTATAACTTTATTCTTAGATCTCATGATCTATTAATGAATCAGGACTGAAAAATTCACCCTCATTTCAAGGAATGAGAGATGAATTGGAAGTTGGACAAGGAAAAATAAATGTAAAAGTTTTTATGAAATCATATAAGTATATGTTTTCATGATAATTGTTTATTTATTGCAAAATGATATAGAAATAAAATTTCATTCTAATACCGTATTTTTTTTGAAACTATTTCCTTTTAACTGAAAAATATTTTATGAATTTACGGCCCTTAAATTTCAATTTATAATTAACATATTCTTGATAAATTTCCGAAATCACTCCCTTTATATATATTATTTTCCTTTATGTCAATATTTTCACATTCCACCTATATTCTCCCATGTGGAAACCTAGTTTTGAGTTACATTGGGAAACCATCAAGTTTTCATCATTCCCTTTTTTGGTTTAATTTTTAGTATTAATTTTTACAATTTGGGTTTTTATCAATGGAACATTGAAATATGAAAACTTTGTTAATACTGATAAATTTCCTGGGTGATATTCATTTTTAGGGTGGTTGAATGTAACACCCAGAGTTTTTGTGAACATTTTTTTCTGAATAAATTAGTTTTATTTAACGTATTTAATTTCAAGATAAACTAATTAAAACATTCATTATATTATATACCAATATATGTTTTCACTAGGTGTAACACCAACTTCGCTTGCGTTATATGCAACCGTGAATTTCTATAAAACACCATATTATTATTATGATTATTTAAATGGGATAGTTAGAACATAAATTTTAAACATAATAATATTAATAGTGATAAACACATTTCAAATATTTTTTATTATGGTTTTATATAGATAAATCATATTGGTAATAAGGCATATAATATTTTTTACAGTCTGTATATGTTTGAAAATACTATTTTCTACAATAAATTTCATTATGTCATTCTATGAAAAATAATAAAAATAATTTTTGAAAATATTTGAAATTGAATTTGATAAAATAAAATTATTTTATAAATTAATAATATTTAAAATTATCTTTGAATGAATTTCAATGTTTTTTCTGGGAAACATAATATTTTGATGATTATTCAAAAATACGGATTTATAATTGAAAATTTCTTTTTAAAATTTATTTATATAGTTTAATTATATTATATTTTTGAAATAATGTCAAAATAGATTAATTATACATATATTTATCCAATTTATATAATTCTAATATTTTTTTTATATTTAGTTATAAAATCTTAAATAGCATTTGATAATTTCCACTTTAAAAACTCTCTCTCTCTCCACATTTGTGAGATTAGAATTAAATATAACTTTTCTGCTTCTATAAACTGAATTTAAAAAGAAGCTTACATAAAAAGTATTAATTAGTATAATATTTATTGTTTAAAAAGAAAAACAAAATTTTTTTCCATGAATATTAGTGAAAGTGAATAAAATTATTTGCATGGATTAACGTAAAAATAAGAATAATAAGGGACTTAATCTTAAACATAAGGGACAAAATAACCATTATACATGTAAAACCCAATTTTATTGATTTATGTCGCCCATAATACTTAAATTATTGAGTTTTTTTTTTGGATTTTATGTCTTTTTTAGGTAAAAACATTGGTTTTCCAAACATGTCTTAAAAAATGCCAACTGTGTCTCCTCGCACACCAACAAAGGTCATTATCTCCCCCCCTTCCTCATACAACTCAAGGGATATAATTTTGGAAAATATCTTCCAAATTAACATCTCGAAATAACTATCTTCCTCCTTTGATCCTCCTTTTTGACATAAATACAACCAAGTAATCTCGTTGGAAAAAACCGAGAAGAATTACCCAAAGAAGATGTAATATCCTTCCTCAGTATCTGTTCCATTATTTTCATTATCCACTACCTCAATTATGCTAATACCATTCCAAAATAATATATAAAATATCATAAATATCATGATAATTTTTTATGGTAGGGGTTTAACCTACACTTATACACAATTCCATTTAATGGGTAGCAAACTAACCATTCTTGTGTGTGGTGAACTACCGCCTCACGAAATGATATTGTTCGTTTTTTACATTTACCACCATTCATGGTTGGTAATTATGATGGAAAATATATTTTTATCATATATATATATATATTATTTATTTATTATTAAGGAATTATTATATAACACATACCTTCATGCTTTCCATTTTGTGTAAATAAGGTAATTTCATTTGCATAATCATGGACTACCACCTCAAAAAGGTGATGTGATT
Organism: Viscum album; assembly: GCA_963277665.1. NCBI lineage: Eukaryota > Viridiplantae > Streptophyta > Magnoliopsida > Santalales > Viscaceae > Viscum > Viscum album. The sequence continues at coordinate 1,134,400,580 of OY728156.1, forward strand.
TGGTCACATACTAAAAAGAATGTATTAGGGATGAGTTTAGAGAAATTATATGGTATATATGACATAATATGTATACTTTAATTATATCATATATATATACATATATTTAATTTACTTTCATTATTTCAATATGACAAAAAATGGAAACAACAATCCTGCATACGTATGGCCTATCGTCTCCATAAATGGTATATTCTATTTTTATATTTTTATATAATATAGCTTATTATAAATAATTATTTACTGAATATAAAAGATATTTTTATAATTTTATACATTCTGTAAATCTTTATATATTTTTGAGGACAAAAAATATAACCAATTAAGACACATGAAAAAAATAAAATGAATGTTACCCAAAGAGAAACCATAACGAGGAGTTGTTTATAAGCTGTTAATATAAAGTCATAATAAATCCATATATCATATTATATATATAAATATGGTTCTGTAAAAGAATTATAATAAACTTATATTTTTTATAAATGTGGTTTTCATGAGTACTAAGAGAGTCAAGACATAAGGGTAGATAATTTCATCTCAATTTTTATTTCCGTGAGATACCTTCTTATTCACCACTCGAATCTATTATGTTGTGTATATACCACCCTATGACATGTTACATCATTAATTTGACATATTTAATGATATTGAATGATTTATTGGATTTTATTATTTCTTATTGACTATGATTCAAAATCTACCAATGTAGGAAGAGTTTTCTTAACTCACTTTTATTTTCTATGAGACACATGTTATATTAACCAACTATTTCTTTTTTGTGGTGAGTTTAATAAACATTAAAGTTTTATATTATTCTTATAATTTATATAATTTTTTCTTAAAAAATATCCTTTGAGGATCTTTATTTCATGGGTTTATGATTCAAATCTTACCAAATCGATAATTTAATTTTGTCACAATTTGCCTTTTTTGAGACACATTCCATATTATGACCCTATTTTAATTTACGAGGTGTATATACTGAAATTTGACATGATATATCATAAAGAGAATTGTTAAATGAAATATTAATAATCTTTAAATTTCATTTTCTCACATGGGGTGTATAATTCAATATAACTATGTGATAATATTTCAATGAAACGATCTCATTGTATACAAAGATTTTTTATGGGTATGATTCCATTGAAGAAATATTTTTAATTAACTGTCAAGAAAACTCATGAATTTATTCTTCTTGGGTTATTAATAACATCATAATGTATTGGAACAATTTTTCAACCTTTAGTATATATGACAATAATTAATGCGTTTTTAGTAAACTGGAAGTTTACCATTCTCTTCATTGGGAAATCCATGTTTTTATTAAAAAATGATTTTTAAAAATTTTTTTAAAATTTTTTTACATTTAATATATTTTTTAAATTTTTTTCTCAAGCTTTATTTCTAAATTTTAAAATCATTTTCAATGAAATTATTTTGAAAAGATTTTTTTTTCTTTCATAAGTTTTTCAGTAAAATTGTTTTCAAACAATTTTCTTGCATTGCTTATATATTTTCAAATAAAAAGATTTTATTTTTTAAAAGGCATTACATTTATGTTTTCAATGTATTTTCAAGGAAAATTGTTTTCAATATTGTTTTCAAGATTCTATTTCAGATAAATTATTTTGAATTTTTTTTCAAATTTTTTTTACATGTTTTCATGGAAAATGGATTTGAAACTATTTTCTAGTTTCAATTTTAAATTTTCTAGTAAAAATGTATTCAAAATCTTTTTTTATGTTTGAAATAGATTTTTTTTGAAGAAATAGTGTTTTTCTCAAGAATTTTTTATAATGGATATTCCAAAATTATTTTCCATCTAATATGATTTCCATTTGTGTAACTTATTCCTTTATAGGGAAATGATCCAAAGGTTCTGTTCATCTTCTTTATCTGAATGTTTAAGGATTTAATGGCATGACGGTTATGAAACCTTTTTCTCTTCGACTAGTTTTATTCTTATGAAACTCGCTTCTTTTCAAAATTTATTAATTGATGAATTGAATTTTAATCCTATCTTCTTTCCAAAAATTAATATATTATTACATGTTTAAGAAACACATTTCATTTCATGGGTTATGATATGATGTTTATGAAAATCCTATCCTTTTATGGTCCATGATATTATGAATTATTTTTTATCTTGTGGAACATGAATGAATGATTATTTTATTATATGGGTGGGATCTATATCTCCATAATCTGAATTGTTTAAAGATTTATATCTCCTGATACAATTATGAGAATCATGCCAACTAGTTGGATCCCTTTTTGGACGATAGGGAAACCCAGTCCCTTATAAAGAAGAGACTAAAAATAGGTATGGTGGTGTGTTCCACCAAATAGATGTAGTCACCATAAAGATTAATGAATGGGAAACCTTATCAAATATTGGAAGATCAGTAACCCCAATACACTATTTGATAAAAATGAAACCTGATCGACTATTAGATGATGGGTAAATCAGACCCCTTACAAAGAATAGATAATGACTAGGGATTGTGGTGTGTCCCGCATAGTAGGTGTAGTCTCAATGAAGTTCCCTAATATGTTCTAGCTATGTTTCTTGACTTATTGGGAATGATATTACATGATTATGTAGATGTAAAAATTCACGTTCCTAATCCTATGTTATTTTTCCATGGATTATTCTTTTGATTTCCTTATGAACTGCTAGACTTTATTTCATGATACATATTTGGGATCTTTGATATACTTGGTGTGGTCTTATAATGTTTTGATGACATTATCATTCTATTATTATCATTTTTTAATGATATATATCACTTTTTTACACATATAGAGCATCTCAGATCACACCATTTTTATGTTACATTCCTAGTTTATGAAGAAATATTTTATGTATGATATGTCAAAGTGGTATTCTCGTCTTTCATAACCTAGTGTGAGATAATGTAGCCCATTCATGTACCAGTGTTTATGTTTTAATGTTTCCAAAGTCAGCGACTAATACCTTCTTTGGGCATATATTTCTGTACTGATTTATGTATCATGAAAAAATGAAGTAATGTCAATGTATGTTAAGAATAGGGTGTCGTAGGAATTCTTTAGGGGCCAATATCATCCCCACTATAGGACAATAAGGTGTTCTTAGTGGGAAGGGGGATGAGTCATGAAATTATGAATAAATTTCTTACAAAGTAAATATTTTATAGGGAAATGTGAACAAAATTATATTATGATTCATTTATAAATAAAATGTATATATTAATTCTAAATATATTATTACCAAAGGCATTACATTAATGTGTGTATTTTTGGATTGTACTCCCCATTAATAAATACATATTATTATAAAAAATATATATGGAGACTATATATCTTTTATTATATTAATTTCTACTATATAATCTAAAATCATATTTAGGTTATCATAATAATTGATTTATTTTTTTATTATTTATTTTAGAATTTTCAATAGATTAAAAAATAATTTTAAACACAAAATAATTATAACAGAAATATATGAAATAAAAGAAAAAATATATTAATTTTTTCTGTGTTTACACCCCTAAAATAATTTATGTTGATATAATTATTATTTAAAATACTAAATATTAGAGCATTTCAAATTCATAATTCAGCTTAAGAGACTATATTATTGATTAAAATTATGTTTACTAATAAAAAATCATATGTATTATGTCAGTATTGAAATTAGAAATATTTAATTAGGATAAAATTATAACATGACTTATCCTATATAGAGTATAAATTATATACCATGATGTTATATCTAATAATATTTTATTTAGTTCACCAAAATAAGATTACATTTATATATTTTTTTCTTTACAATTTTCGTAAAATAAACAATCATTACTTCAGTAAAATGAATCTTTAATAATATTTTTTTTAAGATAATACCACTATTTTCCTCAACTAGTGAAAATATTTCCATTTCATCAAGCATGTGTTGTTGAAAAACATATAGAATATTTAAAATTTTTATGAAGAAATTTTATTAACTAATAATAAGGTTACATTATTATTTACCATGAAATAAATTTTTGATATATTTTTAGAGGGAAAATATAAAACATTAATCATATACTAGATGTTTTAATATATTTTAAAATGTTTTGAGCACAATATTTGATGACTGCCTATATTCTTCAAAATTTAGTTCCCAATGAATTTTTATTCTTTCTTCAAAAAAATATATTAAACCCTAGAATCTAGTGTTATATAGAGAATTGTAATTTATATCATGGTAATCACTTTATTTGAGATAACAATACCTTGATCTATTTTTTATAATTCATTATATGAATAAATATTGACATAAGGGTTATATTTCAAAGAAAAAACAATGTGTATACTCTATAATAAATCATTTAAAAATATATGATTTTACTTTTTATTTTATCATTTATATAATTTATATTGTTTTTCTTTTAAATACTAGGAAATGGAGGAAAAAATATAAAATAGTGATATAAAATAATCAATAATATAAAACATATCAAAATTAATGTATATTCATATATTAAATAAAATAAATAATTTATATCATCAAAACATATCTATATAAAATATATGACTTTTAAGAATAAGAAAATTTGATATAAAATAATAAATAGATATCTAAATGATTTAAATTTGTTATTCCAGAAAACATAATATTTTCATCACTCCCTTGAAAAACATAAACATATCATCAAGGACTTGTTTTATGACATCATAAATAAATGGTTTGGAATATAAAATTACCACATCATAATTATCTAATGTGACCAACATATGTATTGATCGTGTATAAATTTATTTCCCATCGATTACATAAATCATAAAAAAAATTCCACCATTGTGTAAAATAATGTGCATAATTTTCAGAATAATGTTCCACATTTAATAACTCAAATAAATAAAATAAAAACCCTTAAGATTCATATTTAAATATTTTTCTATATAATATACAATAATATATTTTCATTTCAATAATTTTCTATAAATAATAAAATGATATATCTATCTTCTTGGATACCGATCAATCATAATAATATATTATAGGATAATTAAAATATTGATTATGTCATTAAATCCTCTTACTAATGGGTTTGTTTAAGTAATAATGATATTTAAATCAAATAAATTGTTATTGAAGGTAAATAAATTGATATGATCATACGTAGGCCCCATTGGAAAATGTAGAGGACACATGATATTTCATTGGATGAAATAGGTCCTCAGTGGGATATTCCTAGGTGACTATGTGGAGAACATATAAGATATGGGAGAATCATTTGGAATAATTTTTCCACAAAGTAGATTTTAACACATTACTACCTGGAACATATGATCAATCAATTATCCCATTGAATAATAATGTAAGATAAAAAATTTTAAATAGAATACCGAAAAAGGGTTTTTTATAATATTAAATGAATTATTATGAGAGAAATGTCTCTAGTGATTGGTCATTTCTATTCGATTTGACATATTATATTTCATTATATCACTATGAACATTTATGGAATGAGGATTTCGTTGATGTGATTAAAATGATATATCTAGACCATTAGTGTGTATCCCTTAAATTGTGAAAATAATATATAATAGAAAAAACCATATTCAATGATTATATCAAAAATATAAATAAAATTATTTAATCCTTTAAATAAACCTGCAAACCACTTTAGAAGTCGATTCATTTTCTCCACTCAAAAACCATTACAATACTCATAAGAAATATCCATATATAAGTATAGTGACTATTTTTTAGATTATCTGAGATAATTTAAAAGTACTTGCATATATAAAAAACCATGTAAAGATATTATTATCTATGATTTTTTCTTTAATTAAACTATGAAATGAAAATATTTTATGAAATATTTAACATCTCATTAAAATTTGAAATTTACATCCCTTAAAATCTGTCCAAATTTCGAAATAAAAAGGAAGCACATTTAGAAACTATGGAATTATCTTCATCATCTAAAAAACCAAAATCTATAAATTTGAAATAATTATTTCCACATGTCAATATAGGGAACATCACATATGATCTCAATTGTGCCCATATAATTCATTTTTTGAAACTATAATGTATTTTCTTTTAGTTTTTTCTCTAGTATCTACTCTAGCCACTTCTATAGTCTCCACTATATAGATATGATATTTTAATTAGAATTATAATAGTTTTAATAATTATTTTAAGTGTTTATATCCCTATGTTATATAGTTATAAAATGATATATACATGATCAATATCGTAAAATTGGCCAAGAATGTGAAACAATATCATAAAAAATAATGAAATTAAACATGGAACATTACTAAGCTAAGATTCATAATAGGTTAATCATTAATCAAAATTTTGTATAAAATAATTTAACTAATTTCCTCAATAAATTACTATTCTTTATTAGAGTACCACTACATCGTGGGTTTTATTCTACATGAAAACACAATTTCTATGAAACTTATTAATCTATATTCAATATTTAACAAGTATAATTAAGGTTTTAGTTAAATAAAAAATAAAATAATTTTCATCTTTCAATAATCACCAAGTTATTAAAGTATTTAATTTCCAAAATTTTCAAGAAGCGATCTGAGCCCACTCCAACCAAAATTTATTATTCAATATAAAAGTCACAACATCACAAAATTGGTTTATGAATACGAGTAAAAAGGGTTCCACATTCATCATCCACAATAATGTGTGGGAAATAATCTGAGGCCAAAAGGAAAATTCCCATCATAAAACTATAATGGAATTCATTGACAAAGCATTAATAACCAGATTAGCCTACCTATAGAAATGTGTCACATTAAGTGTGATATCGCTACTGAGCTAAAGAAATTTGATCATGGGGGAAATCAATTTCCATGGGATTTTCCTGGAATGAGTCTTGAGGATGTAAACTACCACATTCAAGTCAAATTATAACTAGAGGAAGTTCAAAACATGACATACAACATTATTTATGGTTTTAAAAATGGATGAAATATCAAATTCAATGTAATATACCTATCAAATTTAGTGATATAAACTGCCTTTTACGAAGCCCTAATATGTGCAGAAGACACCACCACATCCTAAAGGCTCGGGTGCACCTGAAGCTGCACCATCAACATTAACTTTCTTCCAAGAGGGAATTGGGGGAATCCAACTTATTGAAATAAAAGTGTTGGCTTTTTATACTTATAGGGATTCCAATGTTTCTGAAATTAATGAGGTCATTCAATTAATTATTTATATATACTATTTTTCTTTTTGATGTAGTTATAATAGCCCTATGTATCACCTTGACACCTACTTAAAAGGTTGGTGTTTTTATGGCTAGTCCATTTAGTGATTTCTATACATACTCAAAGATGGTTGTATCATCAACCAATATCATTATCCTAATTTTGTCACTACGTGTCAATATAGTAATGGGATCAAGAATGTCCCCAAGACTATGAATATAGAGCTGAAAATCATGTATAGTTTGTATATAACTCTATAACCAGCAAGTGATAGTATAAGTGATGAAATAATGTTGAATAGTTTCCTCTACTATTAGATAGATATGGAAAGCTGGGAAAAGATATAGTTTGGTTTTTTTCAAGAAACTATGCATAGGTAAATATATCTTCTAGACCCCTTGTAGATGCAAATAAACTGGTGGTGAGATGTAGAAATTCAGAAATTCCATTATCCTGTGAGGATTCATGATATTACCATCACACATTTTCTAATAACATGATCTGGTGTTGAGATTTTTGATGGAGTGTGCCTTCCAGGTGAGAGCATCAATGTCAATAAAAAATACCTCTATACTTCGGTTCAAAAATGATAAGGAATGAAACCATAGGTTTTCTTTTCATCATCCTGATGATTATAAATAGAGACTTGCATCAATTCTGGGGCAATATCCACAACCCCAGAATTATCATGTTTAACCATAGCTTACTCGATGCATTCAAACTAGAAATCCTACAAACGATCCAATTTAGGCAATACATGACACTATTAAAAGTATATTTCAATGATTGTCAAATTGTGGAGGTGATGTTGAATGAGTAACTAGCCCAAACATTCTGTCTGGGGTGAGTTGAAAGAAACTCCATGGGTATGTAATTGGATGTGGGAAGACTCGATGAGATTTTATTCAATATAGATTCATGAAAAGACTAAAATACTTAATACCAAATCATCTCATATCAATTGGATTGATGCAATACTTCCAAGCCACAGTGATAAGAATTTTCTAACTATGAAATCTAGTCTATATAATGTTTCTAATCTGCCACTGATTCTATTTGATAAGCGATTTGATCCAACTATAGAGAGAGAGCATATAGAGAATCATGGAGGTGATCAAGAAGTTGACAAGGTAGATTATTCCATCGTGGAACATGGATATCCTCTTCCATGTTGAAAGTTGAGAAATAATTCTGAAGAAAGTATTTTAAAGGAATCACCATTTATCATTACCCCAAATTAGTGGTTCTCCCTGATAATTAAATGGAAAATATCCAATCATTACCCCAACAGACATTTCACCTCTTTTATCCTTATTGATGGTAACCTTATCCACAAATAAAAAAAAATATTTCAACCAACTAATGGATTGGCCAGGAAAATCCTCATAGTTCTTAAAGATGCCATTATTTCAAGAAACATTCATCCAATCAGATTTCTAAAACAAGATATTGTCGTAGATATATAATAGATGAGTAGGGGTATGAAGACCACTCCCAGCTTTAATATGATTTTTAATCCATCTTACACAAGATCATTAAGACATAGGCTCAAAGAGTATTCAAATAGAGAATAAAAGAGGCCATATAGGGGGTCCCCTTTCTTGAATCCCATGGAGAATTGAAATAATCCCCTTGGAGATCCATTTACAAGGATTAAAATCCTAGCACTATTGAGAATAGCATTGATCAGATTCATAATGTTAAATGAAAAACAATTAATTTAAAGAATTGAAAGGATAAAAATCCATTTCATAGTGTCAAAGGTGTTAGATATGTCACTATTGAATGTAAGATTATCCTGTTTCACTTTCTTCTCCATGACATTAATACATTCAGATGTAGTGAAGATACAAGACTAAATATTCTTCCGAAGGAAGAATCCAATTTTTTTGGTGTTATTATTTCCTTGAAAAAAATATCCCAGCATTTTAACAATGATATTATTGATGAATTATTCTATTATGTTGATAGATTTCAACTTTTCTGAAACCCCTAATGTCTATATCATTATCCTTTTTTGGCACTAAAGAAATAAAATTTGAGTTTATACAATAAGGCATATACGCATGTGTAAAGAACTCCCTCGTGGAATTTGTAACCTCATCCTTAATAATTTCACATTTTAATAGGAAGAACTTATTTTGGAATCCATCTGTCCCTACAACACTATCAATGTTTAGAGAGAAAATGTATGCTTTGACTTCCTTCCCCCTTGGGGCCTCAACTAATTTCCCATTTTTTCGATCATTAATTCTAGAAATGATGTTCATCAATATCATGTGATCACTATCAACTATATTATCAGAATATATATCATCAAAATTACTAGTCACAACATTAGAGATGTCATTCTATGAGTAAATTAAACATCCAATATTTTTTAGGGTGTAAAATCCCCTCTTGAGTTTTTGTTATTTATAATGGGGATGAAATAACTTGGAGTTGTTATCCCATTCCTTCAGCGATGATACATCGTATTGGGACCTAGCCTAATTCTATTATATGTTGAGTAAATAATATAGTTGGGAGAGGGATTGCATCTCATCACGAGATGGAATTCTATTCAATTGATTAATATTTTTATAGAGAAGAATATTATTTGTATCGAATATTATATCTTCATCTATCATGGAGAAATCTAACATGATCAATTCCTTAATAATAATTTTTGTTTTTTTAGTTATAGGGATTTAATCGGAGGTGGAATCCATGGAATTACACAATTCCATGCATCAATAAAAATTTACCTACATCTTGGAATGACTATCCATGAATTATTGAAAATAAAAATTATTTGGAATGAACTTGAACCACTAAAAATATTGTTAATCGTCATGGTATTGTGATCAAAATTTTCTTTTAGAAGAATGAGAGAAGATACATTAAAAATACCATTCCTATCATTATCATGGTTTAAGAACCTAAACAGTTAGTTGGTTGTTCACCAATTTAAGATATATCTTCCCCATGTAAAGTGGGAACCAATGGTGGACCCCACAACTAGGTTTCATTTTCAACGCATTGAGAATACTCATTGGATACAATTCTACTAAAATGAGATACAGTTTTGTGCTTAGGTTGGTGGCTAGTGTTGAAGTCCCCTGAGATGAACCAATTATAAGGAAAATGATCAAATTACACTTCCAAATAATTCCATATTTCCATTATGTTGATATAATAATTTTAATCATATAATAAAGGTAAAGAAAATGCGGTAATCTTCATGAAAATAGAGGGTAAGACAATATGGTGACCTAAATTACAAGAGATTATTAAGAGGGTCAGGCTTAAATAGCCAAATATTCTTTTAATCGTGGTCATGTAGTTCAGGTGGACCAATGTAATTACCAATAGAGTTCTATTATAAGCATATAAAATTGTTAAACACCATTATTGTCTACTCAAGTCCAATGAAAAAAGGTAAATTTTTCATGAAAATATGGATAAAACCATTGACTATGGGATCATTCTAGATCCATTGAAAATATCAAAACAGTATCTTCATTATTTATGGGTTTCATTACCATAGCTTTGAGGGCCCCATTTAGTGGTTTCTATTTTAAACATGATGAAATCCCCTTCATTTTTTTCAATAATGATTCTCATGAAGACTCTCTAATTCCAAGGCCTTTTTCCCATCATTCTAGTCATCAAATGAATGATTAGTTCTAATAGATTCAGACCAAAACACAATAGAGAGTGGAATGAAATTTTTAAGGGTGTACTGAAGCCGCCTTATTTTTTCATAATCTAGACTTCTCTTCACATAACAATTAGAGGGGATCTGATTGAAAGAATAATCCCTAATCAAGATCCCATCCATGTGGTCCAATAAATGGAGATCTTACAATTGATACTACAACATAAAATAACGATACATCCAATGTTGTGAAACTAGTGTGATGCTCTAGGAATAATACAACCATAGAGAAAGTGGATAAGAATGTTTGTCATCACTAGATCATCCTTGTGTCAGGGGTAGTTTTTCACCATTTAGTGGGTTATGAATATGCCCCACAGGCTGGTCCATATTAGTCTCTATAGGAGGGAGGTCCTGATGATCCAAATATTGAGATATTCCATCCGAGACGTCATACTACTATTTAGGAATCAATGGAAGATAAATATCCCCATGAGCATAATCATGAAGTGTCCCAGATGACTAAAAGAATCTTCCATCCTATAACTTAAAGGGGACATTTATATTCTAGGATCCATTCGGAGCATACGAGGTCTCATTGGGTGGGTCCTACATCATTCTCGAGTCCTTTCATAGAGTTCGTCCTAGTACAAGGTCATATGGGGGATCAGTAGTGGGAATTTTCTAGTCCTTGTACCATAGTTCATCAACTTGAATTCTAATTTAAACCATGTTTAGGCCCATATGATTGCATACATGTTGAGGAAACATATCCATAGCCACCTCTTCAATCTCCAAAATCCCATAATCATAATTAAGATATTCAACAATTCATCACTTTTCATTATTAACATGCTTGGGATTAATAGAGGTGGATGGGGAATATATTCTCCTTATATCAGAATTTTTTTAGCTAGAAATATCATGTCCCTTTATTTTGTAAAAGGCACAGACATTGGATATTTTATATCACCCATAAAGGTGTCCAAAGTAGTTTAATTCCCGGAAAAAAAATTTCCATTCATTATTAGAAAATTTTTCGGGAGATACTACCATCCCTAGTTATGAGTATCATCTCCTACACCTGTGTGCATTCCATATGAATCTCAACCAAGAATCAAGAAAAAAGTATGAATATTTGGTTATCAGGTTGACGAACTATTTTGGTCTAGTTTTCCACTGAGGATTCAGTATCCCTGAGATGTTTTGTGTTCTAATACAACAAATTGAGATTATAAATATAATCCAAAATGTGAACATGGGTGTTAGTGACATTAAAAGGATTAAAATTACAATCACATTATAATATTCATATAATTCCACATTTCAATGGAATGAATCCGAATCTCCAAGCACATCACTTGAATTCATCAGTCAGAACATAATATGAATGAAAACTCTTCCTATAGTTGTTATTTTAATGTCTTCAAATCCACAGAGTTCTAGGATCCTTGGGTTCAGATCTTCAAATCTTCACATCGTATATCCTATTGGAGTTTGGAAATGAAATATGATCTAAAATATACAAATGCTAACCCTTTCTTCAACATAATTCTAAATAGTATAGACACGGGAAACCCTACCCTTTTTAATCACCCTTGACGGATAGGGAGAGAAAAAATCATGGGGGTTTTAGTAGATTTTACAACCTCCGCAACATTACTCTTCCAACTGGATAGCTTTGAATCTAACACCTGATTCATAGGATTTCTTCTCTGTGAGGCACATATGGAGAAGATAGCCTTGTGGAATATTCAATCATCTATATTCAAGGGCAAATTTGGTTCTTTAATCAATATATCATTCATAGTATCACCATTTTTAGGATTCCTAGATCCACCACGATCTGCCCTTGTTCCGCCATACTAATTTTTAAATTAGTTAATAATATAATTATGATAAGTGAGTTATCTAAACACCACATTACTATATATAGTAATGTCTGTGATAGAAATTCAGCACACTATATAAAAAATTAATTACGTTGATATTGTTTGGATATAACTCATGTTACTTCAATTTACATGATGTTATTTAATAGTGTCCACACACACCACAATTAATCTTGAATAAAATAATTCATTTGTGTACCTCTATTGGAAGGTAAAAAAATGGGATGCACATTGTTTTTTTTCTAAAAATAATATATGAAATGATACTGGATGAAAATTTGTCATCATGAAATGATGAAAATAAGGTAATGAAATTGGATGTATGAATGAGTAACCTCTTAGATATTTCAATTATATGTATTTTAAAAATTAACAAATTTGGATATTTAATAATTTTATTGTTTAATGAATCATGGGTTTTTTATGGTATAATATCAATTTATGGAAAATAGTACAAATAAAGTTATTAAATACTGATTTATGAATAATATATAAAATAATTTAAAATAAATTATATACATAAGAATAAAATCATTTAAAATGGTAAATTAAAAAATAATTAAATAATTAAATAATTGTAAGATAATAAATATAGTAGAATACACTGTCTTACATCATATTAGTACCTTATTTTAAAAATGGACATCTGAACTTCTTAAATACATCTTAAAATACTCTAAGAAAGTGTATACAATTCTACGATCTGAGGCACATTTCTACACAACCACAAGAAAATTATTAAGAATTCTATGGGATGGAAACATGTGTTGATGGATAATACAAGACATTGGGTAATAATTTTTCATCGAACATAAACCAAATTGATCTATAAATTATGTTATATATAAAAAATCATTTACACAAATCGTTAGAATATTTTAGTGGATTTTTTTTAAAAAAAAATACAATCCCAATCTACATAACACATGAGAATTCCAATTATATAATGATAATTAAAATATAGAATACTAACACTTACGAATGTGCCATCATAGACGATCTAAAACTCGCAATTGAAAAATTAAGAGGATTTTTCTTTTATTATAACATGAGAAATAATGTCTAATAATCTTCCAAAGTAAAATCATATGAGGTGAATATCAAATCAGTAGATATCCACAATGACTCCAATAAATATCCATGCATGATAAAATCCTACAAATGAAATGGTAATAGTACATGAAAAATCAAAAAAAAATCTCTACAATATTATACTAAATCAGATAAAAATGAGATATTAAAATTCAAGATATATTAAAACAATTATCCAAACCAAATTTCATATGAAAAAAATTAATTTCAATTACATTTGTCACAAAAATAATTATTTTAAGAAAATAAAACATTTTTTAGTTAAAGAAAAAACCTTACATCATTATGAAACATTAGAAACATCCAATTTTCTAAAATACATTAAAAAATTCCAATATCCAAAAATCATATAAAATATCATGCCTCAAGAAAACATTATCATGTTCAAGGATAAAATAAAATTATAATATTAGGTTAATCATTCGCTAGTAGCATTCCCATTAGAAAACTATAAAATAAATCATTTACAAGAAAGGACCCTAAAACCTATACATTACCAATAAAAATATTGAGGTGTCTTTTTAATTACCAAGTCAATCCTACTATTACTCTACTTAAAACATGATCATTAATATGCTGCATTAAAATGTAATGAACATATAGGTTTTCAAATTAGGTATCCCCAAAATCCATTTTAAACACCTACTCACATTGTAAAATGTCTAATAAAGTACATTAAATCGTAGTATAAAATATTATATTCCATAAGATATTTTAAAAATGCAGATTATCATAATTTTACATTTTAGGAAACATGTAGTTTCCAAAAAAACCCAAAGAAAAAATTCATTTAATTATCATAAAAAATCAATAAATCTTAAATGACTTATATATTAATTTAGAATACATTAACTACACACTCCTTTAGGACGTTGTCAAATATTTATTATGAATTTTTAATCTTATGAACTTTTAAAAGAAAACCATAACATACAAATAACCTTATATTTATGAAAAAAGGTCATAAACATCAAATTAGATATGGTTGTAACATATTACAAATATATTTATCGAATACAAATAATATTTTCATAACACCATGAAACCCTTTTTCGAAGATTTTAGGATCCCTAATGAGTTGAATTAAAATTTTATGACATGGAATATGAAAATGTGACACTATTTTTTTCTGATGTTAAAAGTGGATTTGGATGGAAATTTTATAGTTTGTAGAACAATCCTTGTACTAGTTTGGAATAAACTGTGATAAATGTCAAAAAAAACTATTCAATGCCTCATTAATGAGAATATTGATAATATGGGTTTTATATCATATATTAATATTTAAAAATAATATTTGTTGAATAAAACAAATTAATAGAAATATTATTCATACAATGTTTCCCAATCCAATCACCCGCCCCTAACCAACATTGCTCTACCACATCATCCAAATTGATATTATATCAAAATGTGATTATGAAATAAAAAAACACGTACATTTACCCAAGGTATACATCATTATATAGAAAGATTTGTCGATATCCACCCATATTCCTCTATTATTAACCATTTAAATCATATTTATGTGTTATTATCTCCACCTTATTAAATATTCTATTTTAATTACAACTACTCACATAAATTCAACAAAATTAAATTTTTGAAATAATTACCCTAAATAAACATCTACTATATCCAACGAAAATATAATATAACAAATTTTAATGCGGACCATGATAACTATATGATAAAAAATAATTTATCCAAGTAAATATATAGTGAAAAAAACATTATATATATAAATATTACATCATTTTAGATGAAAATTGATTAAAAAAATTATGATCAATAGTAGAACCATAAAGGTTAGAGTCATTGGAAACATGGATATATAAAAAACTAGTACATAAAATATCTTCAACATCTCCCAATAAGTGTTTTACAATTTGTAACATCCTTAAATATATCTATCTTAAAAAAATCTTCATATAATGGGGAAAAAGGAAACATAGTAAAGGGTGAGATCATATTCTCAATAAAGGTATTCTTGGGAGATATCAAAAAATAATAATTTTTTAGAATTAAATTATCATTATATAGGATAACATGATATTAACATTTGAATAAACACACACAACAAATCATAGATCATCATTATGGGTCATGGAATAAAGAATGAATGATTCAAAAACAAGGATTATAATATAATCAAAGAGAACAATACATGAGAGCATATCATTGGAATAAGATCATGTCAATAAGTAGTTTCATAATGTCTGGAATAATCATAATCATAGAAATATAATTTCATGGATACCTAACAAGACATTCATCACAAGTTAGTCCAAGGATAACGACACTTATACATGCTTTGGGCTTGGTATAATCTAAAATATTACCTAAATTGGGATTGGGATAACATGCTAGGTACACATTGATCTCATAAATCATTACCCATTATCTAATTCATTAGAGGGATATAACATACCCACTAATCAAATAAATATAATCAATTCATATGTGTTCCATAATATCATGAAAATATTAATCATTTCATCATATATTAACCCATATAAATGAAAATGTGGTTCATTATGATTTTATAAATATAATAAATAACCTTACAGATAATGAATATATATGGTAATGTTGGAACAAATCCACAGTAAATAATAAAAATATCAACTCATTTGTTTAGATAAAATTAAATTTAAAAATATCACTAGAACATTTTTTGAGAAAAACAACCTTTTCATGTTAAAATAACTTATTTAAATTCTAAAATATTAATAAATATTTCAAATTTATTATCTTTTATAAAAAATTATTTAATTTTATAGATTATGATTAAAATAAAAGTCTAGTCATGATATTGGGAAATTTTTTTCATGAGGTATACATTAAAAAACCATTCCTACCCCATTTTTGTTAAGAAGTCATAAGTAACGTGTCTTGAAAATGGTAAAATGAATAATTTTAATCATTTTTAAAGTAATTAAGATATAATTAAAATTCAGTTTAATTAATATTTATATAAAATTATGAATATTATTTAAAACATTTAATTAAAAAATAAATATAGAATAAAATAATCCCAACAGAGTAGGAAAACAAAGAAGGTATTCCTTAAAATAATTCTGGATATTGAGTTTTTACTGAAGTAAAAATGAAATAAAAACATGTAATATCTATATATTAAAATATAATAATAAAATACATAAAATTTTATAGCTATTGAGCAAGTATTTTTTTCTTAAAAAAATTAAGCATAAACAATATTGGTAACATTTTGATTGCAATGTAACACAATTACCTCAAGTCTGTCTTTATTCTTAATCACTCTATAATCCATTATAAAAATTTTTAATTTATTATAAATCCATAAAATATTAAAATACCTATAATACGATATATTAGCCACATAGGAAATTTTAATAATGACTTATTAATAATTATTTATTTAAACAGTCATTTCAAGGTGTTACCTATTTCATTTTTCACGCCTCGTTCTGTTTAGAAGTTATGGTCCTTGAAATTTGATCATTGATCCAATATGTAATTTATATAAATAATTTAATTCATATAATATTTAATAACTATAAACATTTTTATAACCATTTATGTAAACTTGTGATGAATAATTAATTACATTACTACTTCGATATGGTAGTCTCTACGTGCACACAACACATGTTTTTATCGCTTTGATGGATGGAATGAAATGTAGGTAAAGGATAATTCACCATTATAGAATCATTATTATATCATAAATAAAATATATATACATTAAATTAATCATAATAGCAAACTAGGAATGATTTTCTTAAAAAATGAATCATGTCACTATGTGGAAGTGATAATCCACATTTATGTACAAGTGAAACTTTCATTTATGATTTGATGGAGAATATGTGTGTTATGGTTTTCAAATCCTCATAATAAAACATAATTATTTTAATAATAACAGATTTATTCAGTTTCTATTGATACAACATGTTTATTGATTATGGAATATGAAAGAAAAATGAAAGAGCATGGTTTATATTTATATATCTTCTTAGAAAACCCACCATTGTATTATACCTTATTCTTTGAAATATTAGTCATAAGAGATAAAGAGGGGTTAAACGATTACAAAATGGTATATATTAATTTTTTGGGGTTCGTATTGGATGATTTGGATGACTCTTATTATGTGAATAAGGGAGGAAAGGGGTCCACTTTTACAAGTTAGCAGATAGATACACATTCAATTACATAATAGACATCAATAATATGAGGAAACCGTAATGTGGTAGTGTATAAAATTGGAAAAAAATTATACTTTTGGATAATATAAATTTTAATATCTTCCAAATATAACAATTATACATTTTTAGATTGAATTCCTACCCTCATATCTTCATTTAACCGTATGTAAAATATTTTTGACCTTAACTTTGGTAACACAATTTTATAGAAAGTTCAGTTAATTAGGAACAAAAAATAAAGTTGAGAATATTAATTTATATTATCTATTAATATTAAAAATATAGAATTTATTTATTACATTACATTTTTATATGTGAAAAAATTTAATTTGAAATAAATGTACAAAACTCAATGGAAACCCACTTAAAAAATGAATTTTTAAGCATAGAATAGAATTTAGTTCCATTACCCTCCATGTAAAAATAATAATATTAAATTTATCATATTAAATTTAATATATAATCAATAAATTTCATTAAAATGTTTAATAAATAGTGATTAATTTAATTTATCAGTAAGATAACACATTGTGCTCATAAAATGAGTTTATAGAAAAATTTATTTTTATTCCCAACAATGAACCTCTAAAGAAATCAAGTATAATTATTATCACTATTTAATTAATTATATTTTTTATAATTAAATTATACTTATTTTACTTTAATATATACTTAATAACATAATTGTAGTTTTCAGTTACATTATTTTATGAAAAGGAATGACATTATTACAAAATTTGATATTTTCAAGATTCACTAAAAAATAAATCATTTTAAAAAATACTAAAAATTCATCCTAGGATAATATTTAAAGAAATATTTAAAAAATTAAATTATTTATATAATATAAAATTTATCAAAAACTTATAAATTAATTTTAATTTCAATGTGTAAAATGAAATAAAAACCATGTTTGAAGAAACTATATTCTTTAAGAATAAAATGTCTTTAGTAAAAATTGGGAAATCATATTTTATGAAATGAAGAATAAATTTTCATTTAATAATCATTTATACATATTTATAAATATGATGTTATTAAAATTAATACATTAAAATTTGATTGCATGGTTATAATGGTATACCATATAATGATTAATTAGGACTTGGGGCTACGTGTAAGGAAAGCTATCAAATACATCATGTTTATTTCTAAGTGAATAAAAATAAAATAATGGAGAGTATAAAAATTAACTATAACCCATTAATTTCTCAATATTGATCATTATTAATTCCATAAACTCATGTAAACATAATTTATCCAATATAGTACTCACATCTCATTCCAATTTGTTTTCCAAATAAATTATTTTTAAATAATTCTATAAATCTAAAAATACAATAAAAGACAATATGTACTATAATAAATTGATTGAAACAATTATAAAAATAATATAAAAAATTACATAATCATAGAAATCTTATAAACATATGATATTTATATTAGAATAAAATTTTATGGACTATTAAATTAATCTTTGAGATGTTAAAAGTGTTGAGTGCATGATTTAGAGGATTTTTAGATTGTTTAGGTTATTTTTTGGCATGAGGAGGAAAATAAATCCAATTTTTTAAGTTTATGGATGTTATGAAGGGTGTGGCTATGTTTTGGGTATAACGGTTGGGTTTTTTTCGTAATGTTTTTGTGGATTTGAATAGTTTGGGTTTTTGGATGTTTAGGTGGTCTTGGGGATAGATGTAATGGATTATAAGAGAATGGAAGATATATGAATCTTAGTAAATCCCCATGTAAAATGAATAGTGTCTTAATTCTTTTTTTTATCTTAGAGTCACTACGCTTGGGTGCTATGAGTTCTTTGATGTGGTCGGTCCCTAGGTATTTATGGAAATAGTGAGGGTGGTTCATTTCGACATGGAGGTTCTTCAAAGGAAGTTATTTTTATCTACGATACAATAGTTTTGGGTACCTATACAAAATTTGGCTAGAGAAATCATTTAGAGTGTTTTATATTGGACACTATATTTGGGGAGAAATATCCATTTCGAATTACTAGGATTTTGGATTTATCTTTAACTGAGTCCATAATAACCATTTGGTAACTCGCTATGCCATAATGATGTTTTGTTGGCTTCTATCAATAAACATTTATCAATTACTCCGTTGGTTTTACATTATTCCTTTTCCCCAAACCCTATCAATCCCAAATTCCTTGTTTAGAGATCTTTATTTATTTCCATGCATATTATTACATCTTGATTTGTGCAATGAATTATTCATTCATATGAGATTATTTTCATCCAATCCACCCCCATATAGTTATAATTTTTATTTTGGGTTTATGGAAGACGGTTACTTCAGTCTCTTGTAGTGTATGGATGAGTTATTAAGGATAATTCTCTATGATGAAATATTATAGGGGTTTCTATAGGATTTTATGACTTTTTATCCTCAGTTTTTTCTCATTATCATGAAAATTACTTCTAATTTTCAATTAAAGTTTGGTATAAAATACTTCTATTTATCTATTTATATATTTGTGGTATTTACATGAACATAATTTCATCAAGAGTATTTTTTTAATTAACCTAAAAAAATATAATATAATGAATATAAAAATTGTAGTTGAATGTTTGATTTACAAGTGAATTACATTATTATATGTAATTTCTCATATATTTATATTATTTTCTTGTTGATATTCGGGTGAAAACCTTTTCATTCCACAATCATAATGTTCTGAGCACTACTCATAAATTTTTACTCAATGGTTGTCAGAAAATGTGTTGTTTGAGATTTTGGAATTGTGATGGAAATTAACTATATAAGGGATAATAGTAAAATAATGGTTAATGTGTTTTAAAATTGTATTTTATATTATTTTTTATTTTAAGAGGATTTTTTCAAGTTTAGGTAATATTTTTATGTGTTGGTTGTTGTGGATGGATTTTTGGTGAGTTCTGCATGATTTTTTAGTAATAATAGTGTTGATGGTTGATATGGGAAGTGGTGGATTGATGACGTTGTTATCAATTTTTAATTTTTGTGGTGGTTATTGTCATGTGGAATCATGGTGGATGATGTGGTGTTGTAAGGAGGTTAGGAAGTTACATTGTATTATTTTGGTAACATGGATTAATTTTTACATATTACATAGAGTGAGTGTGAATTATGGGTCCTAATTGATGTAATTTAACTAGAGAGGAGAGTAAATAATCCAAGGGTGAGCCACATTTATTAAATAAATAAAATGTGTTTCTAGAGTTGAAAAGATGATATTTTAGGAAAACCCCTTTAGAACAACGGAGTAAGATCATTTGGGATATAATTAATGATAAAACAACCATCAGTCTCCACTCACTTATTTTAAAGGCCATCATCTAGGTATTTTTCTTCATGATAAACATGTATAATAATACAAAACATTGTTGAAATATGATCCATGACTTTAATCCACATCACAATGAGATTCCATGAAAGGTTTGGATGTCCATTTATTACTGCATGAACCATATGAGTAGAGTCACATTTAAACTAATTTTTTTCCAACCCCTTTACTTATCCATGTTTATGCCATTTATGAGAGCCATAATTTCTAATATCAATGAAGTATAATTACCCCCAAATAAATAAATATATCTAAAAATTCCATAATTATTATTCATGAAGACTACTCTAAAACCCACAGGTCCAATATTTCCTGTAGATTCCCCATTTGTATTACATTTGAGCGAATTTGTGAAAGGTGTGATCCATAACACCTTAAGCATGTCATGTGGGTGTGGGAAATGATCTATAAATCTATGTCTTCTATACACCATAAGGCCATTTTCTTTGTTATTACATCTACCCAAGTGCATCATGTTTGATGTTTTGATTATTTTAGTAATTTGATGTCAAGAAGACTTCATATTTATAGTAGCATGGTGGTGACTTGCATTATTAAAACTGTTCCATAGAAGATGAATGAATTCATCACATAAAACATGGAAAATATTGATTAGTTTCATTGAAAATGAGGAATTAAAACATTCTTGTAGATATACCAGTATAGAGTGGGTCCATGGAATTTTACCATCAAAAAAATTGGTGGAAAGTCCCATAATGTTCTGGTAGTGGCACAACTCAGTAGGATATCATTAATATCATCTTTATGGTCATTACAATGATCAAAGATTGATGTAATGAAGATTTTAATATCCTCTAAAGTGATATCAACAGGGATATTGTAGGGAATCTATCTCCGTAATAATAAGGAATGAGATAATGAAATCTAGGCTTTTTGAATATTTCTAAACTATACATCTTGAGTTCCTCCAATCGAGTTAGGAAAAAGAAGATTTTTCTATGAGAACCCCATTAGTTTCAAGTTCCCAGAAAAGTATGTCATCATGGTTAATAAAAGTGTGAGATTCATGGAATAATTAACATCAGATGCTAACCCATCTTGTAAGGTAAGTTGATCTTTTATTATAGCATTCCAATTGGGAACATTATTATTTGAATATATCAAGTTTAAGAGAGGGAATATTGTCCAATTTTCTAATGAAAACATGAGAAAAAAGATTCTATTCACAATACAATGTCAATGAGAAAGAATACCACTGAAAGCATTAATAAAATATGTACAAATAGAGGCATCCATAAAAGTGACTGTTACAACCACAAGTTCTTGTAAAAACAATGATCTAATGAAGGCCATATACTCATATTTATCAATAAAAATCCACCACATAAAATTATATTGAATGGAATCATTAAATAATTCAAATATCTTTCTCCGAATTCCCCCAAGTTCAACAGGTTTATATCACTTTTTCCAAGGAACAGTAATAATTATTCGTTCAATAATACTCCCAATCCAAATGAAATTCTTCATATAAGTGTTATGTTTCTTAATAAAAGTAATCATATATTTTTAAACCATGAATGAATAAATGAATTATGGAAACAATAATATTCTTCAGAACATAGACTCTTACATACATTAAAAGAGATTTACAATTCCAAGTATCTCACTATCTTGTAATTTAGATGGAAATTCCAATTAAATTATATGTGAAAGGGTTTACCGAAAACATTGGTACCCCATGATAAGTGAATGGGAGTGTACAAATCTTGATACCCAACTCACTAAAAATTTGATTTTTCCTTGTAACACTTATGATTATTCCATAGAAGACAGAACATGTTTTCCAGCTTATTTCTTAATATGAATTCTTTGGGAAGGGTTGAATTAATTCTTTGATAGGATTGAAATTTTACTTAACACCATTAAACAAAGGATAATGTAATCATTATACTATAATTGTAAAGGAGAAATAAGGACTCAGTTTGAAAAATGGTATTAAGTCTTCCATTATTAACTAGGGGTATAATAAGTCTACTAAAATAATCATATGCTGTAGAAAAGATAATATATGAGAGTGAATCACCCTACCCCACTCTTTAGGAATAAGAAAATAGTCTTCAAGAGATACATTAACTAAAATTAATGTGCTAGATTAATAAATAAGAGTAATGATCCAATAATTCAAGGTATTCTTGAATCTAAAAGGAAATTGCACTTTGTTAACTAATACCTAATAAGCAGTTTAAAAATAATTTTCTAGACAAAGGTTTAACGAAATGTGTACTCTTATACTGGATTTTCTATGAAAATTAACAGATTCATGAGCTTTTATAGTACAATATTGAGTCTTCCTCCCTTGTATGACACCAAATTGGTTGTAATAGAAAATTATAATATTTTTTTCGCAAGTCAAGAGGCAATAATTTTACCAATACCTTTTTGAGCAATGATAATAGGTGAAACATGCATAAACCAATGAATTCATATATCATTGTCAACTTTTTTAAAATTAATAATAATACGATATTTAATCCCTTACATAGGTGAGATTTATCTAAATAACATTTGAAGCATTTTAAAAACATCCTCATGAATGAGATCCCACTATATTTGAATGAAATTATTAATAAACTATCAGGACCTGGAGAACTCCCATAATTGAGGCTAAACACATCCACTTTAATTTCAAATTATAGGGGAAGTAGGCCAACATATCATTATCAGTACTTTTCATGAGCTTGGGAATAATACCTTCCATTAAACCTTCAGTATATATCAGAACATTAATGAGGATCATGTAGTAATCAAATATTGAAGTTTCTTATATATCTGTGAGAATACTATCACATTCTTTGAGAAGAGTTAAATGTATTCATATTTTCCTTGATTTCTATAGGGAATTAAAAAAATTGTTATTTTAGTCTCCATGTTGAATCCATCTTGTAAATTATCTTCATGATATTTTTCTTTAATTTTTAAATGTTTTGAAAGCTCATTATAAATTTCCACATCCTTTATTAAGTCATTGGTTAAATCATTTTGAGTGATTTTTGTCCTGAATATCCTTCAAGGAAGCACAAAGGAAGGAAATATTTTGATCAATTTTACTAAAAAAAATTCTAACACATTGTTTAAGACTATTTTTGATCACTCTAAGTTTTAAATTGCATGTCGTGGCATCATATTTAATGCTCATAGGGGTCTTGTTTTCACGAATTATTTTATTAAAATTAATATTATCAATCACAGAATTATTAAATTTTAAAGGGAGAGATGGATTAAATATTTTAGGGTCCAATTTTAAAACAATTAGGTGATGGTCCAAGTGAAACATTTTTAACGTAGTGAATGATATATTATCCTAAGTGCTAAAGGGAAATTCATTGAGAAAGGATCTATCTAGATTACTAATAACCATTTTGTTATGGAATCTCATGTACCATTTATATTTAACACCTAAAATATTTTCCTAAAGTAGATTGTAATCATACACACATTATTTTAAATCTCTATAAGATTTAGAGGATTTAAAATCAACAATTTCTTCATCAGAGTTAAGAATGGAATTAAAGTCCCCATGTATAGACGATGGTCCAGTCAGACTACTCAAGAATCAAATCTCCTTCCGTAAATCCTTGTGATCTTGATATGAATTCTGAGATTATATTGTGGAAAATATTTGTTATTGTCCATATACCTCTAACTTTTAGGTAACCATTTCTTCACTGCATCCAAATTATGTGAATTCAATGTTATCATGAAACAGAACCCCAAGTGTCTTCTTCATCTGAGGAGGAAATGATTGAATCCAAGAATTTGTAACCCATTTTATCAAGAAAGGACTATTTTTTAGACAAAAAACAGTTGGTTCATCAATCCCAAGAATATCACGTTTGTGACTATTTAATAAAAGACTGAGAGTGTTAACTGTTCCTTGGTTTTCCAAGCCCAGGTAATTCTAAAACATAATCATCATAATTTCTACGGTTTGAGGTAGCAGCCTCTATCTTCCATTCCACTTGTTTTTGGAAATCCATGAGATATTTTGGTTAAACCATAGCTCAATGATGTATTTGAATCATTGGAACTATCCACTACATAAGATTTTTCACAAATTTCATAGTTATCTATGTCACCATTAGACCTAACTAGTCGCATTACTAAAATTGATGTAATTAATAATTTATGTAATATATAGATCAAATGAGATGAGGGAGTGGTAACATTGAAATGGAAGTGATAAAATAATTAATTTAGTTTTAATTTAATTGTGGTATATTAATAGTTAATCTATTTAATTTAATATATCTACACAATGGCACAATAAATTTAATGTGGCTGGAAACAGTATATCTAGAGTTTATAAATGGTGCGTTATATGATGAATATTTCGAAATGTTTGAATATATAATTTTTTTAAATGTTAATTCAAATGTGATATAGTGAATTTTGTTATGGATATTTCATGTGGATATATGGGGCTAGTTGTGTTGTAGTTATGATAATATATGTTAGTGAGAGGTGTTAATGTTGATTTTTAGACGGTTTCTATGATTTTTCAATTGGATGTGAAACATATTTATAATAATTTTTTCTGAAAAATATATTCATGTACATTCATTTTACTTCTTAAGTAAAACTACCCATATCGGGTATCCTAATCGACAACCATATAAGGAAATGGGTTGTGGGTGTTTTCCCAACATCAAAATTATAAAGGGAACACATGACTAGATGATCCCTCTTCAATGATCTCAATTCAGATATAGCATGGGATGTAATGGATTAAGTAAATAAGTATTTATATATGGGTTCCAATGGCTAGTTGTTATAATGAATATATAATGGCTAGAATAGTTTTTGGTTATCATGTGGATACATGGTGGTGGATATGCATGGTAGGTGGAGGAAATGATGTTTAAATTTATTATGTTTATGGTACCTTACTATGAAAGAGATTTGTTATGTATTTCTGATATAATTATGTGGTATGTGGTTGTGTATTTTGAGTTTCATCTATTATGTTGATATGTGAATATAAAAGGGATGGAAGATAACTATATATGATGTTGGGGAAAGGGAGTGACCATATTAGTACAGAAGTTGTATTGAGGTTCCTTCTTGGTTAAATTCTGTTGACACTATGTTATAGTACTTGGATGTGATATTTGGATTTCAAGTGGTGGTGATGTTGGCTGATAACCATTCTATCTTAGGTGTGGTTGGTCTTATTGGTTAATCACTATGTAATTAATATGATTCTATCATTCTAAATTGGTTCTTGGGAGGATCCTACTATGTATACTTTTGTGCTCACCCATATATAAAAAATCCCATTTTAATGGTTTCTATGAGGGAGTTAGTGATGTATATTACGAATACTAGATCATGGATTGGATTTTATATATGTATTTCTACCATAAAATGAGTTTTTTTTGTATTTTATTTGGAAAACTTATTTCCATATACAATTTAGATCCATTTATTTTTTAGCTTTATTTTATTTTATATAGATTTGATTGATTTATTATCATTATTTCTAGTATTACGAGGTTAATGCCTCTGATATGTTTGATCATACACCCACAATGTTACTGTCTTATATGTAGCATAATGAAGTTGGGCTTCATGGGTCACTCTCATTTCACTATAGGTCTAAGAGGGGTTTCTAATGGGGAATGGTGATAAAAAAGTGTTATGATTTATTTATTGAGAATTAGGATGATGTTTATAGTTAATCATTGGTGAGGATGACATGGGTTGGAAGGAAAAAATATCTGTCCAACTTATCAAGTGACATAACAAGGTTTACAATCTCCAGGATAGGTGTTTATCTACTGTTATGATCGAAGGAATGGACCTTCAGATGATTTATTATAATAATAATTTTGAAGAAGATTCTTGGGCAGAGTCCTGGTATTGGTAAATGAATCATTATTTATAGTGTTTGTGTTTCAATTTCAAGACTTTGTGAAAGATAAAATGAATTTAATGTAATGAAATTTAATGAATTTCATGTTTCTGGGTTTTTTTATATTCCTTATTTTTATTGTATACATATATATTGGTTATCATAAATGTATGTTTTATATTTTATATTTGTTTAAGGATAATCCCATTGATCATATATTGGTTGAAATGTCTATGGATAATGATATTTAAGGAAGAAAGTAAATGAGTTTCATGATTTAATATTGAAATTTTTTGAGTTTATTGTATCATATCTAGAGGAATTAAACTTATTTGAGGATATTTATATTTATTTTAGACTGATCGATGAGATTAGTGAAAATTAGAACCCATTAGTTGTGAGTTTTTATAATATTTATACATATTTTGGATTATGTTCCATAAGAAGCATGAAGATTCAGTGGATAAATGAGGATATTTTCATAAGTAGTCGCATTTATAGTTTCTTTCATTTAATATTAAGGTGTAAATATGTCATGATTAAATTTCTCTTGAGTATAGGAGCATGAGACTAAATGATCTTGAGATTTGATTCAATTTCCTTGCCTATTTTTACTCTTATCATTGTCTAGATAAATAGGATGAATAATATTGTTTTTATTTGGTGTAACAATATGATATTGGGTATTAGGTTACCCTATTTATAACAACTATATATGGAGTTTCTAGAAAATTTATAGGTGATTGAGAGGATTCATGTATATTTCGGATAATCTATAGAGGGAGTTCATCAAATATTATAATCTAGAAAAGATATAGATAAATGAAATTATATATCTGGAATGTTCTTGATTTTCCATGTATGGATTTGGTCTCAACAATATTCATCAATGTTTTCATGGTAATTTGTATTAGTGATTATATACA
This sequence comes from Viscum album, assembly GCA_963277665.1. NCBI lineage: Eukaryota > Viridiplantae > Streptophyta > Magnoliopsida > Santalales > Viscaceae > Viscum > Viscum album. The sequence continues at coordinate 1,134,428,774 of OY728156.1, forward strand.
GATATATATTCTAATGTTACTTTCTTATGGGGCTCATGGACATCATTATTTCACATTCGTAACCATTATGAAAGGTTTTCATGGTATAATTAGTCAGCTTCTAGTACAATCTCAAAATATAGGTTATCGAGCATTTGGTTTGTTGATGAGTGATTGGGTTGATTGGGGATAGATATTAAATACCCTTCCCCTAGGGTAATAGTTCAGATCATGGTTATAGGAAGGTTATTAGTTTGTCTAGTGAGGTAGAGGAGCAGGCTGTGATCAGATTTATGCTATTGAGATACCAACGATAGGTGGGCCATAGATAGTTTACGTTACCACATGTTTATCTTCCAAATTTTATATTTCATTATTTAATTTTATATCATATAATTATAATATTTCACCCACTCATTTCTCTAATTTGGGACAAATGGGGGAGTTTGTTTCAGTTTCCTTTGTTTTGACAATTCTAGTTGGAATCTAGTCTTGTTTTCATTATGTGTTTGAGGGATGTATGTTAATGATGGGGTGATAGCATTCATTAGGATATATCTAGTTATTATTAATACAACCATACTATATTATTATGTTCATGTAATTATTGGAGTCCATGCATAAGTTCATAATTTTTTTTGGAGATAGATGTATTACAAGATCATATCTTATATAGACATGCACTCGATGGATGGTTCGAGGATGGATAACATCATTTGTTGTTTTAAAAGAATTTTTTTAATTGGTGATGAGAGAGGTGGTAATTCATGAGATTCATAGATAATCCATGGTTGTGTATTTGAGGGTATCAAAGATGCATCATGAATTTAGGGGTATGTTTTGATTGATATAGATAAAGAGGTCAATGAAAAAGTTTGTATTGTGATTCTTAGATTGTAAATATGAAATGGTGGAATGTTGTGATTCTATAGGATTTCTTCTACTCATTGCATATCCCCTTATTGAATTGGGATTAACCTTAAATAGAAATTTTCATGAGTGTGCCTATATTATAGGGTTGATGTGATGTTATTTGATTGATTTTGGATTTGTTGATGATGTTACTTATTAGTGATCGAGTGGTCGAGTCATATAAGTGTTTTATCAAGAAGATATATAAATGATGAATTAAATTTTCATTGGGTATTTAGGGTTATAATATATAATTATAATGTTGGTTTTACATCATTATTTATTGGAGGTCCTCATTATGATTTTGGATAATAGATATATCCATTAGAACAGCCTTCCACCCTCATATGGATGGTCATATAAAGAGAAAAATTGAGACTGGAGGATATGTTTTGTGAATTCATTGTGTTTTTTTATTGAGCATTGTTGAATAACCAGACAATAATCTATTTTTATTATAATAATAACTACCAATATTCTATTGGTATGAAAATATTCATGAATTTACAACTCAATACATATAGATCTACATTATTCTAGATCAATGTTGCATATTCTATGTTTGTTGGACTATATGATGTTTTAAGAATAACTGAGAAGGTTTTGATTATTCAAAAGTATATGATGTTGGAATAAGATTATCTTAATGTTTATGTCCATAAGAGTAATATTCCATTGACAACAACTCTTTCTCAAATAGCGATGATTTCTTAATTTGGGATACTACTCAGAATGGTACGCTCAATTCTAAAAACATTTACAACCAGTCTTTTTGTAAAATGAAAATTAATTTTGGTTTTCGTAAAAACATTGATAAACCATGGATTAAAACTTCTAGAAATACTCTTATTTGGTGCTTATAAAACAACAGGATCCCCACGGATGATGGTTTCTAATTAGATGGCATTCAACTCTACTTTAAATGTAGCCTCTGTAATCAACACTAAGGTGGAGAATATGTGTATGATTCATGCCTTTACATTTTCCATGCATCGTGGTTGGAACAACCTATGGATCTATAGATACATGACCACAATAGTTAAAGTGATATAGAATGGTGTGATACACCTTTCATGGATGATCACCACATGTTGGATGGACCACACACACTCACTTCTCGATATCAACTTCATCATCACTCATATTGATCATGAAGCCAACATGGTTGCTGATGGCCTTTACAACAAGGGGATCAATCCAAATATCATTTAGATGGAAGATCTTTCTGATAATTTACACTGCCTTTATAATAACGATCGTAATATGTTTCCATCAATTAGACATTTGCAATCTATTTTTTTATAATATTTGTTCCTTGGTTTTCGCGACAAGGCACCATCCTCTTAAAAAGAGTAGTAGTCCTATAGAGTGTGCGGTTAGATATTATTACTTCTTGAGGTACCCCCATTATGTGGGTAGAAAAGGATCTATCATGGTTATAAATTTTTTTCTTATTTATTGGTCTATTAGAGGTATTATAGATTCTTAGTGAGGTGGTGTGTATGTTATATAATCCCCTAAATTTTGATCACATCAATGAAATCATCCATGTGTTTGGGTTTTATTGATAACTTCGTGATTAATCCCATTTCATTTACTAGAGTGAATTGTTTTTTTGAGACACGATTTTCATGGAGTGATCGATTGAGATAAATTATTATCAGTATAAGGTGTTGTGCGGGCATGTTATTCCATTAGTTTTTATCTTGTGGGGTCATCGTGTCTTGGAGTAGATTATATAGGTTTTTGAGTTTCAAATGAACCCTCAGTATCATAGGATGTTTTCGATTATTATTAACTATTTAGATTTTTTATTTTAAGCTTATTCTATTAGTTTTGTTTCCCTTTTATGTTGTTATTCAATTAAGATAGTGGTTTTGGTTCAAATTGAGTGGTTTCTCCTGATGATTTTTTGGTTTTACGATTGAAGTTTTATTATGGCGTTGATTTTGTTTCAAGACTAATGGAATCATTTGATAATAATCTAATGATTTGGTTTTGGATTTTTTTGGGTTGTTACATTGAAAATTTTGGTGTTAGAATCCTTAGGTGGGGCTATGGAATAGATTTGGATAGGAGTGGTAATGTTTTGGTAGGATGGGATACAAAATTACCATTTTTGAAAGGTTAGGTTTGTTTTTTTTTGGAATGTAAAATCGAATGTTATAGTGAATATGGGTTTAAGGTAGATCTATGTGACCCTAGTTATATTGGGGTTTTGTCTATATATTTAGACAAACTATGTTATGGACCTTGGAATTTTTTTGAGCAAAGTACCTTAATGATTTTTGAAAAATATAAATATGATGAGGGATTGTGTTTAAAATATATTTAGAGTATATGGAGTCTCCACATCAATGTATTGTGAGTTATTTTCCATGTTCATTCGTAGGTAGAGCATGTAAATTATGAAGGTAGCTTCTTTTCAATATATTGTTCGGTTGAATGGAGTTGGGGTTGAGGTCAATGTGATAGTTTTACATACCTCCAAACAGTGGTGGAAGGAAAATAAATATTCTATTTATTTCAATTGATATTAATATGTTTGGATATATAATAATTGAAATTGTCTGGTATTATTGGATTAAGATTTGATAAAGGCCTTAAAGGATATTTTAGAACTCACCATACTATTGTGGTGGATAGTTTGGTTATCTATATAAATTTCACTTAAATATCCTTTATATGGATTTTTTATTTTCACAAAACTCTATACAAACTCATTTCCCAATTTAGAACTCTTTGGTATTTTAATTATGGTCACTTACCGCATGATTCAGTCTATGTGTTCTTGATTGATTCAATGTGATTTTGTTCCCTTCCTTCATCCTTATATCCCACTATTTAAGATATAATGTTTATTCTGGGTTTATTTTATAGGGTTACATAACTATATGGTAAATGTTATCAATGTTCTTGATGAGATTTTTCTATGATTAGGTTATTGGGAGGTTTTTTAGGTTTGATGGAACATGATCCTTAGTTTTTTCTCATTTCTACGCTACATCTATAAAAAATATAGTGAATGTGTAAGATTAGACATATCTAATTTTATGTCAATGTAATAGTGAGATTATACTGATACTATTTTCATTGGGTAGATTATTTGGATAAGCTCAAAGAATACAATAAAATAAACTCATATATTTATAAGGAAAATTTTAGTTCCCGTGAGTCTTAATTGATTTATTGTGATGTCTAATAAACTACTTATACATTATTGATTCTATTTTCATGGAATTATTTACTAGATACCCTTGTGATTTTAATATCACCTCACATAATTTGTTAAATAGTTAAAGGATAAGAAAATAATTATTTGAGAATATATATTTATATTTATAATTTAATATATAAGGATGATTACAAATATACATATTAATGTGCCTTTCTTCCATATTTATTATTGTCTTCTTCTATAATATGATTCATTATCATTGACATTATAATGATATGGGTTAGTTTTTTGGTTTTATTTTAATTATACGGTCTGGTTTATATTATTGTGCAAGATGTATGGTCATTTAATGTAGAATGAGGGGGATTGATGTTTTGGTTTTAGAATTATTTTTTTGTGGTGGATTATTTCTTTGCGATGTGTGATAGATGATGGGGGTATTTTGATGAGGTTGTGAGGTTACATTATTGTTTCTTATTAACATGGATTAATTTTGAAATAAAATGTTTTTTTAGTGAGAATGATGGGTTATGATGGATGGAATTTATAATTAATGTAATATATAGATTGAAAATAGTATGTGGGATTGTAATTTTGAAATAGAATAGATTTTATAATGTTTAAATATTTATGTTATTTATGGTTAAAGAATAATGATTTTTTTTCATTTAATTTGGTAAATTAATGAAATAAATAATATAATGGAACTATTAATGGAAAATATGGTGTTGATAAATGATAACTTTCCTGATGAATTTTGTAATAGTTTGGAAAAAATGATCATTATGAATTATAATTGAATATGAAAATTGAGAATGCTGTTTTGGATATTTTAAGTTGATAGTTGAGGATATTTTTATAGTAGTTTTGGAAGAATAGGGTAGTGAGAGGTGTTAATGGTGAGGTGGTTCGGTGGGTTATTGTGGTATTGTTTTTTTGTGAATACTAATGATGGGAATGTGTAATATATATATATACATATAATTATTTAAATTTTATTTGGACCACCAAATATTTGGGTAACCTAGATGATTCATATATATAGGATTATTTTATGGGAATTTTCTGCAAAATTAATTTTATAGAGGGATCAAATTGAAGACTACTCCCTATTTTATACTCATCAACTAGTTGTAGTATGGTTTGTGTTTACTTATGGGATTAATAACATATATATTTGTTTTATTGGCCAGTGGATATATTATTTATATAACACCTCATATTGTTTGTGACTATAATGGGTATATATAGTGTGAGTCATGAATGGTATGTGGAGGGTATGAGTTTAATTTTCATCATATTCATGATACTTAACTATGACGTGGATGTGGAATATTTTATTGATATTGTGACATGGTATGAAACTATATATATTTGATCATATATGTTATAGGTATTTGGTAATATAGAATCGATGGATGAATATGACATATGTCATGGGGGCATGTGAGCCTTGGGGAGGTTGGGTGATAGATGTCTAGACTTAGTGTGAGTTAGTCATTTTGTTTATTCATTAAGGAATTATTATGCTTCTTCTTTATTTTAATGTGTGGTTTTGTGAGTATTTTGTATAGTATACTTGTATTATAACCCCTATATATATAAATCTATTTCATAAGTTTGTAGGAGTGATTTAGTGGTTAATTTGGAAATTAGTGGCTTGTAGTTTCGAGTTTTTGTTGAGGTCACTTCATTGGTATTTTCTGGTATTTTTTATTGTCCTTTTAATCATTGTAATTATGAATCCCTATGGTTTGGTTTTTATTTTATTTTAAATGGATTTAATTATAAGATTAATATTATTCATGCAATTATGACTGTAATGTATCATATATGTGTGTTTATATACCCTTAATGCCAATTACCAACCAATATCCCACTAGAGGTTGTCTTATGGGTTAACATTCATCTTCACTATAGACTGAGGAGAGGTTTCATGTGGGTGTGGATCATGAGAATATAAAAAATATAATATAATTGAGAATTTAATTTTTATCAAATTTTAATGTCAAGCACATGTCCAGAAATAAACTAATAGGAATATCTTATTCATAATAGAAACTCAAAAATAAATTCCTTATAATTCCCTAAACAATATAACTTCTCATACCTAAAATGTTACTCAGAAAATTAAATACCTAAATAATCTTTTCTCACTTTCATATAAGACATTTTATATACAAGGTATACACTTGAGTTGATCCATGATGGAGAATAACGCTCAGAAAAGGAATAATACAACCATTAGGATTCTCTTATTTGGATTCCAAAATTCTAATTATTTTTTCAATATATGATTTATAATGTTTTCAATACATCTGCATCCAAATCCAAGAGATTATTATTGACATAAAAAAATATTTAATTAAGAAATATATAAAACATTATGAAATTATATATAAAATTACTGAATTTTATAATTACTAGCATCATAAATGTTGATGTAAATCCTAGTAAATTTTTAATTTTTTGTTTCAGGATAAGTGATTTTTTTGAAAATATGGATCTATATCCATATTTTATGAGATTTAGAGTATTTAGTAGTTGTTTTATACTGTCTTTATAGGACCATATTGTGTATTAGGTAGTCGAGTGGGTTTTGGAATATGGTTGAGGAATCCCTAATATAAATTTCTACTCTACGTGGTGGGTCACATTTTTTATGTGGCATAGATTTTTTTAAATTAAATGTGATTAGTTATTGATGATATGAAAATTTAGTTGAATTATTTTATGATGTTTTGAAATAATTTGAATTGGATACTATTTATCAATTACAAGTAATAAAGACCTAAAATGAATTCTAGGGGGGTTTTTGAGTTTTAGGTTGCTCAGTCGTAGGGCATGACTGAAATGTATCATATTTTATGACATAAATAATTTGATATTTTTATTAAAAAATTTAAGATATGATATAGGTGATATCATAGTCTATGAAAAAGTATTTGGAGATTTAGTTTTTTCCAAAAAAAATTATCTATACATAAGGGTTGACAAGTAAAGGTTATTTTTTACATAAGTAAGGGTAAACATATGCAATGTTTACTCCCGAATGAAATATAGTATGTAACTAAAATTTGAAATAAGAAGGGTGTTGGAATCCACTATGATATGTAAATGTACCAAGGATGTGAAATAGTATATAAGAGGTTGTGATATTTGAAAAAGTATAAAAGTCACACTTTGATATGTATGGGTCATCCCTATAATCAGTAAGGTTTAATTCTATGTTTTATAAGGGGTATTAAACATAATGTTTGTAATAAATATGTTATTCCCATATGAAAGGAAATATTGTTGGGTGGATCTGGATAAATTAAGTGCAACATCAATACATTAGGTCCATAAAATAGTGATGTAACCAATATGTGAGGGTTAACTTGGGATGTATAATGTCTACTCTAACACATATGAGTCATAAAGTAGTAATTTAGTAGATATATATGTGTGTAATTTTGATATATAGGGGTTACATCGTGTTTATGTGTTTGGAAATATGGTACATACTATGATTAGTAAGGGTTATTTTTTTGATATGTAAGGGTTATCAGAATCGGTAGTCCTCACTAAATAAACTATACTATAATACATGATAGTTATGTGTAAAATTCTTTGAGAAATATACGGGCACACAAGGTTTACATTACAATGTATAGTTATATGTAACATTCACCTCATAAGTCTAGAAAAATCCATATGTTTCTATAAAAAATGATTTATGATGAATAGGAGACATCACAACAACTTGTGTTTCCCCATAAGGGTAAGATAAGGGGTGGTATCATATCTTAGTGGGTATGATATGAAGTATTTGGTTCGTAGAAGGCATTAACATCTTTCAACCTAAGGGGGATAATTGAGACATTTAGTTTTGAATCACATGTTGACGAATTTTTTTAGTTTATTTTAAAACTATGTCCTCGATGACCTATCAAAATATTTAATTGAAAATACACCTTTTTGATTATTCATTTCCTAGAATTTGAGAATTGGATGTTTAGAATTATCTTCTCATCCTTTTTTCTACCATTGAAAATAATGATTATTTATATCTTGGGAGATATTTCTTCATGGATAATGGTTATTTTCTCACCATTCTCAACCCTCTCAACCTTCCCCATGATTTTCCTATAATTTCAACTCAGGGGTTTTTTGTTTTTGGTTTTGATTTCATCAATTTATTATGGAATCAAATTGATATTATAGGGATTTTGATCTATTAATATAAATATGGATCAAGGAAGATAAAGACTCTAAGATTCATGTTTTTTAGTTGAGGAATATCATTACTAGAAATTATTTTTTCATTTATATCTATTTGAGTAAAATTATCGTACAAGAAGAAATGAAAAATTTGGGATTTTGTAATCTAGAGGTCTGGGTGGAGTATAGGGGTGGTTCATAACCCTTTTTATGAAGATTATGTTATTGTAGATCACCTGGTCACTAATTGGTTCTTTTTTCAAAATAATTAATTATATAATAATTTATTAGGTAATTTTGATAATGATATAATTTATTTTAGTTGTTATTAAAAATGATAGGGACTATAATTGATGGGCAATTGTTGATTAGTCTAGGAAAATCATAGATTATGTTGTCCATAATTTTAACAAATTGGATAAGTCTAATTAAATTGGTTGTTACCAAAACACCCCGTAATGGTTTCCAATTATATTATATGGAATGTGATATATTTAATTTGCACGTTTGGGAACATGCACAATAATTAGAAATGAATTTTTCATTTAAAAACCACATCATAATAATGAAATTGTCTTGAATGATGATTGAACATTGGGAACTATCCTGATTCCTAATTCATTGATTTCAGAGAATATAACATTAAATATGTGGTATGTGATAAAGAAACTCTATATGGGTGTGAATTACATGAATGGAATATATATTTCCTTGATATAAATTCAATTAGTCATATCTAAGTAGTGGTGTGTGATGGAATGAGAATAGTTGGAAACTGGATATCTTATATGGAATCTTGGGATACCATAGATACTTTGGGTTAAGAGATCTATGTATATAGTGAGGGTTCCTCACACTCTTGTATGTCTACATATCTGATTGAACATTCCACTGAAATGATTTATTTATAGGTTTTGTGTAAGAGAAATGATTGATTTTATCATTGTATGTGAGGTGTAATTTCTTCCAATCCCTTGAATTTTTCTTATATGATCATTGATGTGAGGTTGATTAGGGTTTTTTAAAGCATTTATTTACTTTATAGAAGTGATTCTCATGATAAATAATGATTTTACACTTTATTTTCGAATTCCTTAAAGGATACCAAACAGAGAATCTAGACTATGATGTGATCGTGGGGTCCATATAAGGTTCCCAAGTCTTGCATTGATTATTATGAGGGTTGGATCATGGGGACTAACAAGGTTGTAATTATGTATGAATGTGGTTTGGGAAATTTGATGTGTTCTTGGGACACCATCATGAGAAAATTATTTATATAATGAGAATATATGAGGTATGGTGATATCAATGGTGAAATATAATATCTTTGATTATTAATGATATTATATTATGGTATACATGGTGAGAGATATTCCCTTAATGAAATATGATGGTATAGGGGTTGTTCACTATTACTCTGATGATATATAATGTTTTATAAGGTTGAAACTATTTCACTGCTGATATGATGTGATATGTTTTCAAGGTGTTTTTTATTCTCCTCAAATATATATGATTGAATATAGGGTAGGATATATTACCCCAAATGATATATGAGGTGATAATGGTTCTAAGGTGGGTTATATTCTCACCGAATGATATAAGATGGTATAAAAGGTTTAAGATATTCTCCAAAATGATTTAAAACAGGATTGTTATAGGGTGAACACTTACCCCCCCCCATAAAATTTGATGATGTTAAATGATATTATATGGGATATTAGTTGTAAAAAACTTCAAATTTCATATAAAATAATTTTAAGCATGAAGGATTTCCTAACACATAACACCATGATTTATTATAATTGAGATATATTAGAAAAATAATAATATTTAAATATAGGTGTTATAACATTTTCACTAAATTGAAAGGTATTAATATGATTAACCACATTATAAACATTTTTCCTTCACAAAAAAAATTTGTCAATTAATTATTATTAAATAAGAACTCAATTCTTAGTGAAGTAAATTTATTCTTCAAAAAATTAATTTCCATGAAAAATGATATTTACAACTTTTTATAGGATCAAATTGTTATTAATGTATGAATCATTTACAAATGTTATTTTTTTTTAAAAAAATAATTTTAAGAAATTATGATATCAATAATAACTATGGGTGAAATGTTTTCATTTTTCTAAAATTATTACTTTTTTAGTGAATAATGGAGAATACATATTTATCAAATACAATCATTTATTTTCATTAAAAAGTAATTAAGAAGAAATATTATATTTTTTATTTTTTATTAATTTCAAATAAAATATATTTTTGTTTGAATGATTAATAATCCTGATTTTTGTACAAGTAAATTTATATTCATACAAATTTAATTATCTAAAAACCATTTTAAGATAATTTTACACAATTATATTAAAATTTACTTATACCACATATATATTATTATTCATGATGTATTGATAACAAATTTAGAATCAGTAGGTTCAAATTTCGTAAACATGTCTCATTTAATGCTGTTCATTATGAATAGTAACCATGAATTTTTTTTCACCATGATAAGGGTGAATAAGTTATTTAAGGTTAAAAATAACCTGATATTCCTTTAGAAATATATATATAATACTAGAGTTATTCCCATTGTATGACTTTAGTTTTACCATTTTCATTCAATATTTTAATATATGGAAAGGTGGTTCCATTTTTCACTGATAATTACCGTAATATTAATTTAACTGAAGAACAAATATATGATTTCAAAAATATAAACATAAACTAAAAATAAATTATTTATTATATTTAATTAATGATATAAATAAATATTAAATATTTGTGATTTATTAAAAAAAATTAAATACATTTCCTTATTTCTAATTTTAAGGGTAAAATTTTCGAATAGCTTAGAAAATTACATTAATGGTATATTATGTTAAATAATATATTATCAAATGAATTAAAATTCATAAAAATCCTATCATCATCCAGATGAAATAGATATGTTCTAAAATATCAATAATTATTCGTTTATATTTCACTATTCCTTTTATAGTAACATTGACGGTTTTTAATGAGTAATGAACATTGATATCAGGTTGATAATGAGAAGGGATTATAGGGTATTAAAATAATCTGTAAGGGTTAAAACATCACGCAATCCTGTTTCAATATTATATTTTGAGATTAATTATAAATATCATAATAATTTATTATAAATATAGGTACTTTTCCACTTTAACATGAATATTAATTTACATTAATTTAATACATCATGTAATTCCATGGGTTCCCATCCCATCACATATAAATGGAAACCTCCACTCCTCCATTTTCAACATGCTATGAAATATGATATCAATAAAAACTTATAAAAAACACCAGTCTAAATAATTATCCATTTTCTAAAGGTACTCTTATCTTCAAAATCCTTTCCACAGGGTCTGTAAGGAGAGAGGCAAAGGAGGTTTTCCATATATGGGGAAATTATTTTAATATAAGACTTTTAATTTTATTTGTTCATATAGATCCTCTAAATATATGTAATATTTTATAAAATAATTAATTTGGTATAATAAATGTATATTATTGTTATTATGATGATTTCAAATCCATTATATTCTTTCTTTTAATCCCATGAAATGTAAAAAAATCACTCGTGTGTAGTTGCGACTTACTATCTCCACATTGTTGTGTAATGAATGTTTCATCATAATTTTCCTGGGATGGTTATATAGATAGATATAATAAATACATATGATATTTATTAAATAATTATATTTATATATAGGTAAGTTATTATTTAATTGTCTTTCATTCTTTCCATCATAAAATGGAAAATAACTTATGCATACTTATAGACTACCGTGTTGATGATGTGATGTAATTCATTATACCAAAAATGTTTATATGAATGCATAAAAAGTGTATATAATGAATACATTGGATACCTTTTAGTCATTTATATTCTAATTATTATTAAACTATGACCAAGGTTCCTGTAATTGAACCATCGAAATGAAACATGCACGGAAACTTGACTGGATTCCACCCAAAATTCAATTTTAATGTTGAATTGTTAATAAATCGATAATGAGAAAATATAATGTAATGGATACAAAAATTTATTTATGAATATTGTTTTGGAGTATATTTATAATAAATATATATTTACTATGTATTAGGTTAAAATGATGTATGAATCATTTCGTACTAAGGTATGGTGTTTCATAGAATAATTTCCTTTCACTTGGTTATATCAATTTTTTATTGATTATATTATACCAATTTTATGTTATGAATGGATTTTGATTTATATATGTTTTATTTACACTTGTTTTGTGTGTATTTATTTTTTTACACATAATTGATCAATTTATGAAATCTCAATTCAGTGATGTGATGTTTATAATGGTTTATTGTATCCCATTTTTATAATTCTTAAGCCATATTCACCATTTTTTATGCGGTTTATGTAATTAAAAATTGATATGAAATATCAGGAATAGATTTATATTTATGGAATTTATGTTTCATTTGGAAATATTTGATTCATGGGTGTTATAATTAAATTTTAACCAATGTGTTAAGGGCATGATTAAGAATCTCATCATTATTAGATGTTGTTAAAATTTAAGTGCCTGAAGGTATAAATAAATTATGATTATATACTAATCCTAGTAGGATTTATTATAACTTTTTATTAGTTTAATTTTCATTTTATTTTACAATTTTACTCTTTTTGGAAACATACATGAATGGGAAATGTTTTTATTAAAAAAGTCTTTATTTTATCTTTAGTTTGAAATATTTATCTTCCTTGTCTAGGATTTATTTAAAGTATTTTTAGTAATATTATTACTATTATAAAATTATTTTTAAATTTATTTATATATTTATATTAATTTCTATATAATGGTTTAACATGAATCTTCTAATCATTTACTAAATGGGGTACTATTTACTTTTTAAGGAGAATGTGATAGGTATATATTTTTATCATACTATGCATGAATGAAATATCCTATAATCATGTCCAATCAAAGATTTTTATATTCTATTAAATTACTCTTTATTTATTTCTAAAGAATTTTTTTATACTCTTAATAAATGATATCCTACAGAAATGAGTGTCTTCCTTGAGAGATGTTCTTTTGATTTTTGAAAATTATTTTCATCTATAACAATATACAATGAATAATATTGTGTTTTACTAAGTGTATAATATGATCATTTCATAAAAAATATTTAGGCTGATGTTTAATGATCAGTTTTATTCGGGAATAATTTTACATTTCATATTCTAATTCATTCATTATGAAACATTATTTATTTTTGTGGTATTTTAATCTTGTTTTATTATATATCCATATGATTAGTGAATTGGTATTATTTAGTGATGAGTGGGGATTATAATTACACAAAATCTCTTTGAATTGTTAGCTCTCATGAGATAAATAGGGTTGGATATTTGGCAGAGGGCTATCCCATTTATGTTACATGTCTTGAAATGAGTCATTGATTTTTTAAGATGTGTAACATTATGAATTCAATCATTATAAAATTAGTTATTTATGAACATGTTGTTATTTTAATATTTATTATATCCATATATAAGATTCAATCTCATTTGATTATTTATGTGGAATTATTTTATATTTATTTATTCATTCTATATTATTTATGTGGATTTATTTTTTCTATACAAATTCCCCTACTGAGAATGTGATCTCACCACTTTATTAATTTTCCATTCCCCATGATTCATAGATATTTACTATGAATTATTTTAAATGATATTCTAGACATAACAGTTATGTTCTCAATGAAAATATTTTTTTATTTTATGGTTTCAAATATTGCAAGTGATCTAAACATGTATCTATTTTACTTAGAATACTAAACTATTTGGTACTATGGGATATGACCACTTGTATCTATTACCAATGCAATATAGTAATCACTAAATAGGGGTTAATGGGGTTTTACTATTAATATTTGGAAACATAAAATGTTTTGTAAAATCCTTGGGAACTATAGTTTTGAAATTATAGATTAGATAACATAAACCTATGAATAAACATGTGGTTATGTCAAATTATATGATAATATTATAAATTTTCTGTTAAGGTGGATATAATATGAATTTCCTAGAAATAAATTCCAATCGATTTACTAAATATGGATATTTTTTACTCAAATTCATATAGGTTCAATAACCTCAGAAAGAGTTGGTTGAGTATATCTCAACCATCATTCTTGTGCCAGTTGAATAGGTCCTTATTGTGCACCTTTTTTGACAAACCTGGGTGATATAATTAGAATAATTCATATTTTTCTTCTAAACCATTATAACGTAATGGGATAGATAATGACCACATGCAACCATGGATATACCTAATGAATTGTAGATTTAAAATAATATGTTGAGATTTAGACATCAAATATTGGATTTCATGATTTTTGATTTTCCACAATGATTATTTTTACTCATAATATGATTTTTGGTTTTACTAAATTATTTAAATCAGAAAGAATTATATAAATGTGAAATGTTTTATAAAATGAAATTATTTTCATACTGAGAAAATGAATTTTTTGGGAGATGAAATATGAAATATTTTCATTATATATAACCAGCTATCTGGATGTTTGATTAATTTCCATAACATAGATAAGTATATAAATGATCTGAATAAGATAAAAATTTAGTTTCAGGATGACCATGGAGAAAAAATGATTCATCTACCAACATATTAAGAATGTGGGATGAATCACCCTAGATAAATAATAATAATGTTAATCTTTGGAAGAATACATGTTTTCATTACAGTTTTAAATTGATACTAGTTTTCATGATGTTTTAGGAAATTATATGATCATATTATTCAATTGTTTTGTATATGACATTATGAGACAATTTATATTGGATAGGTATACATGTTAAAGTTTATCATAAAAAAAATTTGTGCTAAAATCTTCTATATTTACACTGTTTTGATGTTGGTTAGACATTTTTTGAGATATATTAAGGCTAGCTATTTATGGAAAGGATTAACTTCAACATTGTGTGTTATTATTGATGTTTTATGGAAAGAAGGAACGAATTATGGTAAATTTATGGATCTTGTGTTCAATTAAAATTTAATTTCAGTTCTTTATCAATGAATATTTTATATTTAATATCCATTTATTGGACTAATATATGAATTGTAAATTGATCAAATCAAAACCAATGTATGAAATTGTCCTTATCGAATGGAATTAAATCAATTATGGAAAATATTTCATGCTCTCTGTCTTGATAGAAAAATAATACATAATATTCAGGAATAGTATCATGATATTAAAATGTCATTATTTTACCAAAATGTTTAATGAATTGATGATATTTTCACCCCTTATTGAGTTGTGGTTTTTTCATCCTTATTTATCACATGACCATGTTTTATATTGTTATATATTAGTCAATAGATGTTATTTTTCTCCTATATTTTTATATTTTATCATCTCGCATTTTTTCCATATTTTATTTCATGATTATGTGTTATTTATGGAAACCCTTAGGTTTCTGACTCCCATTTTTCAAAGAAGGTGTTATCATCCTTCTCTTAGATGTAATTTCTCAACAATGATAATTAAAAATATTGAACAATAACCAACATATATAAAATTTTAGATAGGAATTTATTTGGGGGGGGGGGGGTAATATAACTCCACAAAAATTTATTTAAAAACATTAGAATGATTAATAGATTTATTAACATGCAACATTTATATTTAATCGAATAATGATATATTATAAAAATTTTATTATTTATATTTTAATTTTATAACATATCTTCTGAAATGGATTGTATGAATACGATTGTCTACATTATGAAATATGCTTCCAAATAAATAAAAAAACTATTTATTAGTTTTTATTAAATAAGAAAAAAAATTAGTGAAGTCATTTTTTGTGTCAAAAAATTCATTTTCATCAAGAAAAATTATTATGGTATTTTTGAATGTTGTAAATTTTATCCAATTTATAAATAATTTATAAATTTTAATCCATAAAATTAAAATAATAATTCAAAAAATTATTTTAAAATTAATTAATGGAAAATTTTGGGTTTTTTCAAAAATGATTTCTTTGTTAGTGAATAGTGAAAATCACCAAATTTTCAAATAATATAATTAAATTGCATTAAATGAAGTAATTTAAAAGGACAATTATATTTTATATTTGGTGTTAATGTGGAATATGATCCATTTTAATTATAATAATAAAATTAATTTCATTTCAATAATCAATATTAATGATTTCAATATAAGTTAATTTTAATGTTTCAAAACACATTTTCTAAATAAAAATATTTTCGTTTGGTCTTATGAATTTATATTAGAATTTATTTCTCCCAATTATATACATTGAATCATGAAAAATGGATTCTATATTTGGAATCACAAGTGATAATTTTTTTAAATTATTCCCCTTTTGATCTTTGTCAATTCAAATAATAATTGTGATTAATATTTGAGACCTTGGTAAAGATAAATCATGAAATTAAGGTTACAAAATGGTAATATGAAATTTAAATATATCTAACGCCAAAATTATTTATATTTTCTGAGCTTATTTTGACCATAATCAGCCAATATTATTTGATATTTTGACTTGTCACTATTTTTCATTATAATGAAGATAATATTATTTTATTTAAAGGGTAAATAAAAAATGTCACCCTCTTTTTTTAGATATCATTAATGTTATTTTCAATAAGGATAAAAAGATATTATGATTATTATTAAGTGGTTATTTTAAATTTATCTAATTTTTTTCTTGGTAATATATTTTTAAATATAAAATATGGAATAATTACCTTAAAAGCTTATGCAATGCTGATACAATTTTTGTTCAGGTAATCAAAAAATTAATTAAATTATTATAAAAATATTAAAATAAATACAGTTTGGATAACATATTTTGTTCCAATAATTATTTAGATAAATGTTACATATCAGCGAGGTTTCCATTAATGTATTTTTGTTTTTAATAGCCATTTATATGATTAGTTCTAAAAATAATCTTAATAGTATATTATGGTATATAATATTTTATTGATCAATGAATAATCATTAAAATAGTATATCTTAAAATTTTAATGGGTTATAGACTAATTTATTATGAAGTTTCCTTTAATGGGCCAGTTGTTCTTTTATAGTAACATTCATGGCCACTAAAGAGTACACATCTATTACTTCATGGTGAATTTAAAATAGTTTAACATGGGGATAAAACAAATAGATATGAGTTAAAATATAACCTAACATTATATAAATAATATTTTATGAGATTATTAAAAATTATGATAATAATATATTAAAAATATTTAATTTTTGGTCCACATAAAAGAGAAACATAATTTATATTAAACTATTAATTTAATTAATTTAAAGGGTTCCACTCCCTTAACATAAAAAAATGAATGCTCATCTCCTCCCGTTTTCACAATGTTTGAGAACATTTCCCATAAAAAATCCTAAAAAAATTCTTCTAAACACCCTTATCCAAATTATATAGTTTATAGTCTGTTATAATTACAATCCCATGTGTATTTAAGGGCACATCCATCGAAGGTTATACAAAGAGGATATAATTTTCATAAACTGACTGTTCTAATTTTATTTCCTATTTTTACTCCTAAAAATATATGGAATCCTTTATATATTAATTTTTTTAATATACATAATTTTTATTTTGGTTATGAAACAACCATTGTATTCCTTCATTCCAACCTAGGGAAGGTTAATATATTGCTTGTGTGTGCGTAAAACTCACCATCACCTCATAGTAGTTTAATTCATTTTTTATCATCATTTTACATGTATGGTTGTAGTTATGTATTTAATAAACATATATAGAATTTATAATACAATTATATATCAGTAATTGTGAATTATTAATTACTTTTCTTTCAGTCCATCCATCGATAAGTGGTAACACCATTGAAGCGTACATACAGACCACCATCATCAAAGAGTAATGTACTTCATTTTCACCATGTATTTATAATAATGGTTTTTAAAGTGTATATTTAGATTAAATATGATACTTATGTAATGATAAATATTACATATTTTATGAAACCATGAAAAAATTGAATGATCTAGAACTATCGAACCGAAACATGAATGGAAAATTGACAACTGTTCACCCGAAAGTCCATTTTATGGAATAATTGTTAATAAAATGATAATGGTGAATTATTATGTATTTTGAAATATAATATTATGTATTTATATATTTATGAAATATATGAATTATTAATCTATAATTATTATATTTGATGTTGGTATAACTTACAACGAATTTCTTACCAGAGGTATGGGGTTTCATAAGTCAATTTATTTTCAAGGGGTTATATTACTTATTTACTGATTAAATTAAGAAAATATTATTTATGAAATGAACCATTTTTATTTTTATTATATTTAAATTTAATTTTAATGTATTTAATTTTTTTACATAAAATATCTTCATTGATTAATTTTCAATTCATGATTTGATATTTGTAAGGGTTTCCCATATCACTTTTATTTGTATGAGTCATATACTATATTTAGAATTTATTTATCTCATATTGTGTATATAAATCAGATTTAATATAATATATCATGAAATCATTTATATAAATGTTATTTTAAGTTACATTTTTTCTTATTTTTTGAAGTGGTGTTATGATTCAAAAGTTACCAAAACAATATCTGTGTATTTGAAAATCTCATCATTATTCATAATTTTGTATGTTTAAGTATATATTGGGATAATTATAATATATTTATATATTTAACCTAATTAATTTTGTTCTAATAAAGTTATTAATAGTATTTGCATTCATTAATACAATGTTCACTCTTTGGTAATAAAAAATAATAGGAAAAAATTATTAATAAAAATACACATCATTTCCACTTTTGTGCGAAGTCTATTTCTACCATGTACATGTTTTAGTTGAAATTATTGAAAAATGTTTTTAATATAACCCAATGATTTATTAATATCACGTTTACGCATGTTTTATTTCAATAATAATGTATTAAAGGAATGATATCATCATTTTCTGAATGAGTCACACTTGACTTTTCGATAAATATGTGAAAAGAATATGTGTTTTTATGTACTTAGATTCAACAATATTTAACTCCATAAATACCACTCACCAAATTCATTATTTCATTAGAGGAATCAAAAGATACATCCATTTAAAATTTATCTCCTAATATTTTTCAATTTTTTATATTTTAAATATGTTATTTCTAAATGAAAAGGGTCTTTTCCAAATGAAATGTACCATTAAAATTTTCATTGTATTTTCAAATATTTCCAAATGCGATGATGAATAATATTATGTAATAAGGTTATAATATAATGATAAAATCAACTATATGTTTTTCATGGATAATGATATGTTTGATTGGGGATCATTTTGACATTTTTTATTCTATTTCATCTATCACATATAGATATTAATTATCAAGAAATGTTTCATCATGTTGTATTATTTATTCATATGATGAACGAAATGAATATATTACATTATCGGTTGGACTAAAAATAAAATTCCCATCAATGCATATTTAGGCATCATGATACAAAACATGTAGGGTTTTTAGATGAGTACATACCCATTTCTGTAATATGTCATGGAATGAGTCCAGGATGTTAATATTAAGATGTATGACTATTTTCATTCCATTAATATGAAATAATTTCTTAATTCCCATGTGATGAATTTAATATTTCTAATATTTGTGGATATGGTTAATTATAATGTGATTATGTAGGTGGAATTATTTTATTATCATGTATTCAGGCAATTTTATTCATTCCTTACTTATCTTACATTATATGCATTCACATTCTAAGCATCTGAGATACCTTTGTCTTGTTTCCATTCCCCAATATTCCATGAAGTGTACTATTAATGAATTTAAAGGATAATCTTGGGATAATAATTATGTTCATAACAAAAACAATATATTATATATTATTTTTTCAAATATAATTTCATATTCGAGCATGAATCTTATTTACAATAACTACTATATTAACCATTCCATTAAAAGGTGATCACTTAAAATATATTATAAATATAATAATGTAACCACTAACTCTGAGATACTTGTGTAGGGGTCATTATCGGAACTATTCCACTCAATGATATATGTGACGAGATTGTTCCATAGTGGGATAAATTCTCCCTGATGATATATGATAGGCTACAAGGTGGGTTATATTCACCTCAATGATATGATATGAGATGTTTTTTGGGTGGGATCTATTCCCTCTAAAGACATGTGATAGTATACAAGGTGGGATATATTCCCCCAGATGATATATGAGATGAGATGGTTTTGGGATGGGCATTATTCCCACTAATTATATAAGATGGTATATGAGGTGGGTGATAATAATCTTGATGATATTATGTGAGAGTTTTATAAAGTGGGATATTTTCCCCATGATGATATATGAAATGTGGTGGTATCCACGATGGGATATTATCCTCCTAATGTTAGTTGATAATATAATATGTTATTATGGTTGGGAGAATATCTGACCATTATTTTGTCTAATGGACATCTTAAAAGAAACCCCAACTCTTTATGAAGTAGGTTTTGTCACTCTAGGGTGGATTAAAATGTTCAAATTAGCATGAAATACGTTTTTGTTAAATTTAGTTATTTATTCACTCTATTCATATGGAATTGTAAATAATCTATGTAATTTAATTATATTTACTAATTTTGACTCCCACACTACCTAGGTGGCCATGACCGAGGCATACATAAGCAGAGCTCACGATCCTATGTAAATGTACGGGAAAAGGCTATGTATTTGATGGATGACCTTGATATCTTGGGTGAATTATTGCATTAGGATTTGGTGGGTACTTGTGACTTGGATGTGGTTACTTTCAATTATGTATATTCTAGTTTTAGGTATATAAAATACATTCCTAAGAATATTTTTTTGTGTCTTCTTGATTATTGTGACATATTAGGTAGTTTATTATTTTATAACTGGTTGTATGTAATTTATATTTGGAAGAATTTTGTGGTGATGTATTTATTTATTTTTTTAACGATTTTGATACTATATATATTTTTTTTGAATTTTTATCTACTCTAAAATGAGTTTATACTAACCCCACAATACAACATTAAAACATTGATACTTTCCAATATAAATAAGCATAAAGGTAGTTATTCCTATGGATTTTTTCTGCTCAAACTGGTTACCTAAGAGCGATATAGGCCAGTGTGTTAGAATGTTGTATCAAATAATTGTTTTATTATCTTAGTATTTTGGGTATGGAATAATTGACATAAGACTAGTTTAAACTATGGAAGGATATTATGTCATGTTATTTTCCTCAACTACATGATATTATATATGATTTATCATAGAGTTTTGATTGATGCTTGTAATTATTTTTTTTATAACTGAGTTGATTATTTTGAAATATACTATTTTTAGTAAATTGATTTATAGTTCTTTGATCTTTGAATAGTTTTGATATAGACTTTTAATTCGTATTTCATATCAATAATGTAGGCCCACATGACACATTAATTCTTTTATGTGATAGTGATACTGATCCTAGAAAAACAAAAAATGTTCTTTTAATTTAAACTATTAAAATAACTTATTTTCTATTATGAAAAATATCTTATTGGTTTCATTGTACTCAAACTAACCCCATGGTTATGATTTTCCTAATACATATCATTATAAGGATATTCCATTTATTAATTTTAATGTATTTAATATTTATCCTTAAGTGTATAATATAGTATGGGGATGTATGATGTATATTTGTGGCTTATCATGAGAAGTTGACTTGAGTATGGGATTCTTTGAATAATTACACTAAATTGGGTGTATCAGCACCTGATATTCCTTATGATATCTGATATGGGAGAGTTGATGTTTCTCAAGGATATTTATCCTACTAGGGTATGTTTTGGACTAAGAAGATGTGAATAGTGATGTTTAGATGTTATATTGGATGAGTTAGTCCAATGTGATAATTGTGTTAATAGGTGATTTAATATTATCATTTGAGATGAGATAGGATGTTAAAGAAAATTTTAAAATATGGATTAACCTAGGATTGTGAGTTCATTTAGAAATGAGAGTAATGGGTAGATTCATCGGGTTCGATATTTTTACAAGAGAGGTTCTAAATTTTTTTTATTATAGTCACATGGGGGATAACATGGTTATTGTGGAGGGACCAAATGAATGAATGATGATTTATGGTTGCAATAAGTTTGACATGAACATGAATCATTTTCAACTCTTTAGTTAGGTTTTTGATTCTATGAATTATTGTATATATCCTAATATGGAATTGGTTTAATGGTATAGAAGGGAAAAATGGGTTTTCTATATTTTGCATGATAGTTTTTGGTAACTATGGTATTTAGAACCATTGTAACATTGGTTAGACAGATACTCTCTCACCATTGTTCAATACAATGAGATTTTTCCTAACCCACATGTTAAGTGGATTGTTACATCCTAATATCAGTATATGGTAGGTGATGTATGTATATGATTAGGGATGATTATTCTTGTAGGACATTTGGAATACTTAAAGGGTGTATTTTTAGAAATATTTAAGGATAAAGAGGTAATATGTTTGGTAGTTCACCAGAATCTAGAGGTGAGGTCCTTATGATAGATATAAATGAGTTATTATTTTCTATTGTATTGATATACTACATTGAACATATGGTTGGGAACATGAAACTCATTTGGGGAATAAGTCATTGTGGAGAGACCACATGATGGAAGTGTTCGACGACTCTACCACATTATCATTATATGCTGTTAGTTTTTGGGTTCGAAATGGAATCAATGTGAAATCATGTGTAGATGGTGATCATATATGAGATGATAATGGAAAGGTGTGAGACATCGTGTTGTAATTGAGTAAAGGGAAACGGGTGTTTTCCCATCAGGTTGTGATGTTTATTGGTCAGAGAAAGGGATGATCTAGTGCATTTTCAAGTGTGGTTTGATCAAAGGGAACCTATACATAATAAGATGATTGTTACATGAGACATGTACACAATAAAGTGAAAATTTCATGACTATGTGGTAATGAGGTGGTGTGGATACTGATAAAATCTAGCTATTTGAGACTTCAGATTCTATCTTTTGTTAAATGTGTAATGCAGTGATGTGGTCATTGGGTTATGTTAAATTATCAGGGGATGGATGAAACCCATAGTGTCATTTTGAGGTGTATGAATTATTATTTATTAATTTTTATTTAATTTGTATTCTCTCCGTTATTTTCTTGTGGATTTTGATATTTTTGAAGTTCGTTATATTTTAAATACAGCAAGACTCACTATGGCCTAGTGGAATCACATTATGATGAATGTTTTTGGAGGTATTCTACACCATATATTAAGTAGGGAAAATAATGCGGTGGCCTATAGGTGACTTTGGGATGTATCTATTTTCGGAACACTACATGACTTAGGCCTCATAAAATGAAATATATTCTTATTTTATAGTGTGGTATGTCCACACCTATGCATGGGGGGATATAGGTACTCCATGGCCTGAATTCTTAAAAATATAATGGGAGTTAGAGAGATGATATTTTTTTTAGTTTCCCCCCCTTGTAAAATACTTCAATGTTATATGAAGAATTATTAGTAAAATTTAATGGGTAATGTATGATATTCTGTTGAGTTTTTTGTTGAGTGTTCTTGATAGATTCTTGATTTTCTTCATGAAATTGATGGAAAATACAATGTATTGGTGTCCAAAATCTTCATATCCTTAGTTATTATCAGTGGAGGAAAACCACTTCATGGGTCAAGAGTTCCATGTCATGAGGTTTCTAGAGTTGGATTCCATTCTATTTCCATCATGGTCACAACATATGGTTCTTCTATGGAGTTTCTTATTTTGTAATTATTTTATATTATAAATATAATTATTTAACAACATTTATCTTCCTATTATACATTCATGTGACATAGAATCCTTCTTAGGTTGTAGGCCTCTTCTATATCATCCCTTGTTAGATTCTCACTGATTCTAGTAAATTGCTTCATGATAAACTCCCAAATTATTTTGGATTTCATCTTCACTCCTCATTCATTTTATTATTCATCCACTTTCTTTATGTTCTATTATCCTAAATGGACATGGTGGTTTTGACTATAATATGGTATGGTCTTATAAATTGGAATATTTTGGTTGTTATGGTTGAGATGATCCCTCCCCTTATATTCTTGTGGTGTATAATGTGGGGGATGAATTTACATCTTGTGTAAGTTTGGTGTTTCTACATGAAGTATCATTACTTATGAATACATTATATATTTGAGATTTATGGTCTCTTTCATGATATTATGATTCTGATTAATCATTTCATCATTATTTAGGTTCTTTCCTAATTTTTTCATAGATTAATTTTGATAAATTGAATGTTTTTACTTTGTTATTATTTTTTAAAATCAGTTTTACACACATGAGTAGTTTGATAAATTTATATAAATAAAATTTTGACTCTTAAGTGGGGTTATAAAGGAAATTTTCAATGGAAATTAATTTATGAATATATTTTCCCTTATTTATATGCATTAAATTTACATGTTTCATTTTTATTATGTTATTATTGAAGTTGTATTTGTTATGAGACTTGATGACTAATGATTACCACATTGGAAGCCCTATGTATTCTATCGAGAAATTGAATGAGTGATACACTAGTGTTGATTATGACGTGACTAGTATGTACTTCATATTTTGAATATTCTTGGGGTTGGAACCCAGTCCGACCAAGAGTGTAAACTAGGGAATTATTCCTCATGTTTTACTAGGACCCAATAGTAGAAAATGTATTTCAATGTCAATTTTTTTAAATTTGACATCGGTTTTTAATCGACATCATTAAAGGTGGAATAAAAAATATGTGCTTCCACATTGGTTTTTAGAAACCGAAATAAAAAATCATCCTCTGTGGGTCTTCGGTGTCGGTTTTTGCATAAACCGATATCTAAAGTCAGGCTTGGACAATCTTTGGCGTAAGTTTTTATATAAACAGAAGCCAAAAGTCTGGCCCCAAAATTTTTCGGTGTCAGTTTTTTAGTAAACCGAAAACAAAATTCGGCTTCATCATGGGATTTATCATCAGTTTAGGATAAAAACCGACAAAAAAACATTGAAAATCTTATTATTGTAATATATATTATTTCTCAAGCTTTGATTTTACTACTTATTGACCTAAAATGGACTTACGGATCAAATCATATGGTCTTCGTAAGTTGTAGCTCTTTATGTTTCAATAGATAAAAATTGATTCAAAGAAAACATGATAAAAAAGAACCAAAAACCACATGCCAAATGAACAAAAAAATTAAAAACATAAATATACAAACTAATTTTCATTATTTTACTTGTTTTATTTGAATCGATATCATGTTTGTTGTTATTTAACATTTTTAAAGGAAGAACTCATGGGGTAATGAAAATGGTGAGTGATAATGCATTTTTCACCACAACTAATGAATCTTAGGTGGTTGTTTCATATTTATGTCTTGATCAGAATAATATTTCAACATTATAATAAAAATATAAACATATATAGTGATAAGGAAAAATAAAATAATGAAATTAAATAATGAAAAGAAATACCATTTACAAATCGCCGATCGAAGAATTGTTGAAGTATTGATTGAATCGAAGATTTTGAAAATGTTGAAATAGAGAGTTTGAGGTTCTATATATTGTAAATGAAAATATTATTTCTAGTGAAGCATTAAAATTTAGGTGGGATTTCTAAAATAGAAACACGCATTGTGAAAAAATTAAAATATCAAACCCACGAATTGGGAAAATTACTTTTAACGTCGATTAAATTTTAAACCGGTAACGATCCGATGTTTATCAATGGAAATTCCATTATCATAAGTATGTCATAAAATTCCATTAAAACACAATATAATGAACTACTGATTTCTAAGTGACCTTTAAACATATGTTTGTCACTTTTGTGTTTTGAATTTTGAAAATCCGTGATACACAGTTGAAATCAGTAAGTTATTTGGAGTCCGATAAGGAAAACATAATTTTTGGTGAATAGTAACCTACCATAATGAATAGTAACATACCCTTATGAATAGTGATATAACCTAATGAATGGTTACCTCACCTACTATAGTATAAAAATAATATTCAAGTTGAAAGTATGATATACTTATATTTTAGAATAAGTTAACGAATGTTTTAAAACTAGTTTTGAAAAAAAATTATTATTTTAATTAAATATTAAAATATAAATATTTTGAAAATTATTTTTGAAAAATGGACTTCATTTTTGGAATATGCACGTTGAAAAATGGTTTCGGTGAATTTTTTTGGGATTTTTCTGAAATACTTGAATTTTTAATGACTAATAAAATACGTTAATTTACAATAAATGCTAAATAAGTAATTTATTGAGTCATTGATAATATTATGCTAGAGTAATCCATCTTGGTTTAGGATCTCATGATAAAATTACACTTCTTGGACATATAATACGTTCTATTCCTTGTCTTGTGAAGAAATAATATAATTAATATAATATAATATTAAGAAATCCCTCCTCTCCTCCACTATTAAAACCCCCTTCACTCCCTCTTCTCTTCACTCCACTCAAGCCTTGTGCCATGCCATTATTCTGTCCAAATCACCGCCAAGATCCTCCCCCACATCAAAAATCTATAAGCCTCTTAAAAATACAAAAAACATCTCCCCTTAAGAGGTTTTCAAAGGAGGAGGTCTCAAGAGGTAAATTCATATTTCAAATTCCTTCATTTCTTTTAGGTTCTCTTCCTTTTTGTTTCTTTCCTCACTTCCCTTCAACATAATAGTATGAAAAATACAGTAACATAATTGTACTACGATGTATTCATGCTAATGGTATATTTCATTATCTTCTCTCATTTCCCCCTCTTATCTGAGAAAATGAATGCACCGTTTGAGATGTGCTAACTTAGCAAAAATCAAGGAAAACTGTTTATCAATTTCTATTATTATCGTTATTTATGGTCCTGAAACCAATTGATTTATGGTTGAACTAGATTATTATATATGTAATATATCATAATTTTAGTTTTGTCTTCTTTTTTTACAAATGGTATTATGTTATAAAAACAAAACATGTTCTTTGTAATCAAATAGATCGATTAACAAAAATGGTTATCACTAAGGTTAAATATATATAATAATTCGATTTCACTCTAAATAAAATAATTAAAATAAAAACCATGTAATCTCCAGGATGTTCACTAAAGAATATAACTTCAATTATGGACAACCAATTTCATCTTTCATGTTTGTCCAAACTTGAATATAAGTGAACAGATCTTTTGAAAACCAAGTAAAAAAACGACCCCAAACAATGAAATTGAACCTTGTAACTAATAAAAAATGCTTTTAATGAACTAAAAAGGGTTATAATGAATAAATTACATATATAATTGGTTCTAGAATTATTAATTAATAAGCCTAATATGTTTATTTAGGTCAATAATAACAAGTGGAGAACCCGAACGGATTTAAGGTAAGGGATTCTCTCTATTTCACTCTTAATCAAGATTATCCTATTTGCTATGCCTTTTATAGGTAATAATAAATGGTATGGTATGTTCTTGAACCTCCACCATACTTTGTTAATGCTGTATAAGTGATGAGAAACCCCTTCTCTCTCTCATAAATTCCTCTTGGGTACACCCGACACCGTGCCGATTAAACTTTAACGAATTCTACCCGAACTGTCATTGTTCTTTTGGGTTACCTTATCTTGCTTTGAAAAATGGTGTAATCTTATCTATTTGTGTGAATATTTTGAATTATGGTTATCTCTACAATATTCTTATATCAATATCCTTTCATCACATTCTTTCTGGGATATTCATGTATTTAAAAATTCCCTCCTTAAAACTTTCTGATAAGAAAACCTATTTTAGTGGAACTTCCTGAATGGTAACCCAATTTCAAGAGCACTATATCCTCTATTATAAGACGTCACTGTATTTATAATATCATTATTTTATTGTGGAAAATATATTGGTTAAATTCTGGTTTTATAAAATTGATTGTCCTCTTTTCTATTTGAAAAGATCTATAGAATTTTCCATGAAAAAGCACAAAATGTTTTAATGCTAATGTTTCTAAAATAAATTTCTTATATGTTTTAACTTATGTTTAACACAACTAACCATGTTATATGCCTATTTTACCCTATTAAAATCCTTTTATGTTCTAATCCTTTCCTTTCATGGACACTTTCATGATACGCCCATTGGTTATGATTTATGTCATGATTATGATACCCAATTCTTTCCATGGGTACCCTTATGTTTATGTATGGTTTATTACGTATGATTGTATATGTGGTAAGAATATTTATGTTGAAAGAATATTCATGAAAATGTTGATATGGGTGTGCTCATATAGTTCTCCAATGCATTGGGTATGGTTAAGTCTCATTATATGCGATGTGAACCGGGATTGGCGGTTAGCCTTGACCCGTACTAAAATTGGATACGAGATTGGCGGTTATCCTTGACCCATACTAAGGAAATGTTTTATGATTATGCTACATTAATTTGATCCATGTTTATCTGATCCCATGATTATATGATATTATTTCAAATGTTCCATGTTTTGGATATCAATATGTCATTCCACCTAACTCATGTGCTTAATATATATCCTTATGTTCATTCCCTTACTAGGATTTTCAGCTCATCCCTTTGTTCATGTTTTCCCCAGGATACCCTATACACATGTAAGGGCTCAAAGGAAGTTAAGAGATCATGAAGGAGATTAAATAAAAAAGTGTTTTTTAGCCCCATGTTTTATGTTTTTTGTACGTAGTATTCCATGACACAAGACTTAACGATCCTTGTATTGTACATTGATGATTAATTATTCTTAAAATCATGAAATGTTATATGTAAAAGGCATATGTCACTATAGTTCGTATCAGAGGATGGTATATTTATTTTTGGAGAATAGGAATAAACCACCTTAGTGAGTATCTTAAGGATAAAACTAAGTATATGAAAACATTCCATACATTTGGTGAGTATTGAGTAAGTGGTTTATCAAGAAAATACATCCCTATCTAGATATGAGCAGGTAGAGGCAGCTCTAACACAAATGTATCTAGGGGTAAAACCTGAAAACACCTCTTTGAGCTAGACATGAATGGGAATAGGTGCACGACAATGGGCCTTGATGCACTCATGGTTACGACACTCCTGGGGAAATGCTTTGGAAGAATCACGTGCTTAGTAAAAACCGTTATTAAGGGATAAAAAGAAGCCCATAAGAATATAGGTTAAGAAATAGATCATAGATAACCTGGATATAAACCTAACGAATCACAAGTCTGGATAAACATATTTTATATAAGTTTATACTTTTATGCTCAATGTTATCTTTTTTATGCTCAATAGCTAAGAATTCAAGACCTATAATTATACATTATTTTTTTAGTTAATGGAGGGAAATAGAAGAACATTTTCCATCAACCAATGTGATAGGCGATGTGATGATTTCCCTAATGATATGCCTGATGTGATGGAAGCGGGTGCTCAAAACTTCATGGCAGTACTTGCTCAGCTAGCCTGAGTTATGAATAATGACTTTAATCAGGTGGAACTTCCTCCTCCTCCAAGGAAAGAGCAATTTTCTTTAGAATCCATTATAAAGAAAAGCCCTCCCATGTTTAGCGGATCTTTTAATCCCCTCCTCGCAGAACAATGGATTAACTCCATTGAAAAGATATTCTTTATCCTCTAGTGCTCGGAAGAAGAGAATTTTTTACTGGCGGTCTATCGTTTTGATGGGGAAGCTGATCAGTGGTGGACACTAATCAACATTACAAAGTATCATGAAGAAATTGCTTCCCTAGATTGGGAGGAATTCAAGAAGATGTTTTTCAACAAAAATTTTCCTCAAACCCTCCATCTCAAGATGGAATGATAGTTCCTTAGACTCAAGAAGAAGGATGATGAGTCCCTCAGGGTGTATGAAGCTAACTTTACAAGGCATGTAAGGTACACCTCTAGCTTTTTCATTAACACTGAAAGAATGGTGGATCACTTCTTTAGTAGACTAAAGCTGATTCTATGAATAGCGTTGGTGATTTGAGACTTCTAAAGTTATGAAGAGATGGTCTGTTGTGACACCAAGGTTGAAATGGAGATTGGAGACTCTCAGTGGTCTCGTGGTCCCAGTGGAAAGAAGTGGCAAATGGAGAACAAAATGCGTGGTTCATCAAACAAATCCAGGGATGGAAAGAAACCTCACTTTACCCTTTGAAAAAATTGTGGGAAGAAGCATCTTGGTAAATGTCTCAAGGGAACCAAGAATTGCTTCAAATGCGGAACGTTTTTTCATCTAGACAAGAACTGCCAATGGGAGATGAAAAATCGTACTAATGTTGCAGAAGAATGGAAAGTTTAGATCAACACTCAGTCTGTAGTGTAGTGTTACAACTGCATGGACCTTGGGCATTATGAAAACAATTTCCCTAAGCCCAGGGTTATCAGAGGAAATCAGTAACAACCTCCAAGTCAACAAGGAAGGGATTATGCTATCACTACTGCTGAGGAGGATCCAGAAAACAATGTGGTGACATGTATGCTTTTTATTCATTCATGAATAGAGAAAATAATATTTTATTCTGTTTCTATGCAATCTTTAATATCTTGCAAGTTTATTAGAACTATTCAAAAACCATCTCACAATTTGGAGGAAATGTTATCGTTGAGAACAACGAATGCGGAAATTATTGCATCCATGGTTTATAACTCCTCTCTGGTTAACATTTATGGAATGAACTCCTATAAAATCTCATCATACGTTCATTAGTGGGGTTCGACGCTACCTTGGGCATGGATTGGCTCTCTTTATACAAGGACAACATCAATTGTCGGGAAAGGGATACCAATTTTCACATCCCGAAGCATCCTCCCATTCTTTAAAAGTGTAAGGAGGAAGATGAGTCTCCTTTAGAATATTCGTCGCATGTTTGGATACTAATTCATTATGAGCATTCATATTTAGCTCAAATGATTGTGAAAAAGGATAGAATCTTTCTTGAAGACATGCCCATCATAAGGGATTACACTGATGTATTCCCTAAAAAGTTTCATGGTCTTCCTCTTGATTGAGAGGTTGAGTTCTCAATTGAATGTATCCCTGGATCTCTGCCAATCTCCAAGACACAATACATAATTTCCACCGTAGAGCAAGAAGATCTGAAGAAGTAGTTACAAGAGAATATAGAGAAGGGTTTTATATGCCCGAGTTCTTCACCATGGTGTGCGCCTGTCCTCTTAGTCATGATGAAGGATAGATTAATGATCCTCTTCATTAATTATCATGAGCTAAATAAAATCATGATAAAGAACAGGTATCCCCTTCCACTAATAGATGAATTGTTCGATCAGCATCATGGGGACAGTTATTTCTCTAAGGTGGACCTTCGGTTGGGATATCACCAACGAACGGATAGAAAGGAAGATATTCCCAAGACTTCCTTTCAAATGAGGTTTGGAAAATATGAGTTCATAGTGATGCCCTTCAGACTCACTAATGCTCTAGAAATTTATGGATTTAATGAATAGTATCTTTACGGATTACATTGACAAATTTTTAGAAGTCATTATTGATAATATTCTGATATACTCCAAGAACAAGGAGGAACATGAGGAGCATTTGAAAACTATGTTAAAGACATTGTGAAGGGAGAAGTTGTATGAAAAGTATAGTAAATGTGAGTTCTAGATGGAGGATGTATCATTCATGGGGAATGTTATCCCCAGGAAAGGGATATCTATGGACCCTTCCACGACGAAGGTAATTGAAGAGTGGCCAAGGAAAACTTCTGTAATGGAGATCTGTATATTTTTAGGTATATCTGGGTATGATCGACGATTCATGAAGAACTTTTCAAGATTTTTCAAAACCAATGACCAAGATGACATTGAAGGGAGTAATGTTTTTCTAGACATAGGAAGGTGAAGACTGTTTCAAGGAGTTGAAAAAGAGGCTTATCACAATGCCAGTACTCACATTCCCTTAAAGTGGAGAACACTTTCTTGTGTATTGTCATGCTTCTAAGAAAGTATTGGGTTGTGTGATAATGAAAAATAATAAAGTGATATGATATGCCTCAAGATATCTTAAAATCCATGAGAAAAACTATCCTATGCATGATCCAGAGATTGTAGCTGTGATCTTTGCATTGAAAATCAGGAGGCATAATCATTATGGGAAAAAATGTGAGATATATACTGAACACAAGGGTCTAAAATATATATTCCCACAAGAAACAACATAATATGTTCCAGTAAAGATGGATATATCTCATCAAAGATTATGAATTCTCAATCCACTACCATCCTTGTAAGGCAAACAAGGTGGCAGATTCTCTACGTAGATATTATCCTGCATCATTATCAATGATGGGAATTGAAAAGGATACATTCTTCCTAGATTTGAAAAAGATGGACATGGGAATCATTATGGGAGAAACATCATCAATCCATTCTCAAATGATTTCTCAACGATCCCTCTTGGAGAAAATAATGGACGCTCAAAGAAAGGATGTGGAAATTCAAAAAAGGGTGGAAGCTGTTAAAAATTGGAAATCCTCAGATTTCAAAATTGATGTGGAAGGAGTTGTAATACTTGGGACACGATTATGTGTACCATCTGATCCATTGATAAAGAATGATCTATTGAATGATGCACATAGCTCGACCTTCCCTATCCACCCATGGAGCACATAGATGTATTGAGATCTCTGAGGAAACCTTTGGTGGGACAATATGAAAAGGGATATTGCCAAATATACATTAAAGAGCCTCATATGTTAGTAAATGAAGGCTGTGAGACCAAATTCTAAAGGGATGATGCAACCAATACCCATACCAGCATGGATGTTGGAGAACATTACCATGGGCTTTGTCACTGGACTTCCAAAGACATCTTGAGAAAACAATGATATATGGGTTGTTGTGGATCATCTTATGAAGACTGCTCAATTTATCGCGGTTCGAGAGGACTTCTCATTGGATCAACAAGAAGGGATTTACATCAATGAAGTGCAAAGGCTGCATGGAGTACCACTATCTATTGTATCCGATTGTGATCTAAGGTTCACCATGCTGTTCTAGAAAAGCCTCCAACATGCTCTAAGCACTGAACTAAACTTCAGTATAACCTGTCATCCTCAAACTGATGGCCAATCTGAGTGAACTATTTAGACATTGGAAGACATGTTGATAGAGTGTTCAATGGAATTCAAAGGAGGATGGGACCAACATCTTCTGCTGGATGAATTCTCCTACAACAATTGGTTCCACACGAGCATCCAAATGAAACCATACGAATCCCATTTTGGGAAAAGGTAAAGAACACCGACGTGTTGGGATGACATCGGTGAGCGTAAGCTGCTAGGACCTGAAATGGTCAAAGAAATGGCAGAGAAGGTGAAAACCATTAAGCAGTAAATCAAGGTAGCCCAAAGTCGACAGATGAGTTATGCAGATAACCGTCGATGTGACCTTGAGAGATCAAAGTTGGAGATATGGTATTTCTATGCATATCTCCAAGGAATAAGGTCATGAGGTTTGGAAAGAATGGGATGTTAAGTCCCAGGTACATCGACCCCTTAGAGATCCTTGATTGAGTCGGTGTTGTGGCCTATTGACTGGAACATCCACCTACAATGTAGAAAGTACTTGATGTCTTTCATATATCCCTCTTATGTAAGTACATTCGATATCCTTCACATGCACTCTCTTGAGAGGTGGTATAGTTGGAGGATGATCTCTCTTACATGGAGCAGCCAGTGAAGATCTTGTATCGTAGAGACAAAGATCTACACAACAAGACAACTCATCTGGTCGAGGTAATATGGAGAAACCATAAGTACAAAGAGGAATCATCGGAACATAAGGAAGCAATGAAGGAAAAGTACCCACACCTATTTTTGGCCTAGAATGTAAAATGGAATTATGAGGGTGAAATTTCATAAGGGGGAAGAATGTAACGACCCAATGTTTTTCAATGGAAATTCCCTTCACACAAGTATGTCATAATATCACATGAAAACACAAAATAATGAACTATTAAGTGCTAATTGGCATATAAACATAAGTTTTTCACTTCTGTGTTTGGAATTTCGAAAATACGACATACATGGTTGTAATCAGTAAGTTATTTGGAGTCCAATAAAGAAAAAATAATTTTTGTTAAATAGTAACCTACCATAATGAATAGTAACATACCCTTATAAATAGAGATATACAATTAATATTAACCTCACTATGGTAGTATAAAAATAATATTCAAGTTGGAAGTACGATATGCCAATATTTTAGAATAAGTCAATGAATGTTTTAAAACTAGTTTTGATAATAAATAATTATTTTAATTAAATATAAAAATAATCATATTTAGAAAATTATTTTTAAACAATGGACTCCATTTTTGGATTCTACAAATTGAAAAATGGTTAGGGTTATGTTTTGGGATTTTTCTGAAATACTAGAATTTTTATGAATAGTGAAATACGATAATTTAAAATAAATGCTAAATAAGGGATTTATTGAGTCATTGATGATGTTATGATAATTTAAGACCACTTGGTTAGGGTTTTCACGATAAAATTACTATTTTGGGTTATGGAATATTTATTATTCCTTGTCTTGTGAAGAAATAATAAATTAATGATTATAATATTACGAAATCCCTCCTCTCCTCCACTATACCCCCCCCCCCCACAATCCATCTTCTCTTCACTCCTCTCATGGCGTTATCCTTGACATTATGATTCCAAAATCACTCCCCAAGATCCTCCCCCACGTCCAAAATCTTTTATCCTCTTCAAAATACCAAAACCTCTCCCCTTAAGAGGATCTCAAATGAGGAAGTCTCAAGAGGTAAATCCCTCTTTTCAATTTCTTCATTTCTTTTAAGTTCCCTTTCTTTTTTGTTTCATTCATCTTCTCCCTAAAAAATAATAGTATGATAAATCCAATAACATACATGTACTGAAATGTTTTCATGCTGATGGTATATTTCATTATCTTCTCTCCTTTCCCCCATTTTATTTGAAAGAAATTAAAGCACCGTTTGAGATGTTCTAATTTAGCACATTCATGGAAAACTGTTTATCAATTTCTATTATTATCATTAATTTTGTTCATTAAACCATTTTTGTTATGGTTGAACCAGATTATTATATATTTAATATATCCTATTTTTAGTTCTTTATTCTTTTTGTACAAATTTTATTAAGTTATAAAAACAAAATAAGTTCTTTGTAATCAAACCCATCGATTAAAAAAAACGGTTATCACTAAGGTTATATATATAAAAATTCGAATTCACTATAAGTAACCTAATTAAAATTAAAACCATGTAATATACTGGATGTTAAATAGTTAATATAACTTCAATTTCGGAAAACCAATTTCATCTTTCATGTTAATCTGAACATGAATATAAGTGAACCGATCTTTTAAAAACCAAGTAAACAAACGAGCCTAAACAATGAAATTGAACCTCGTAACTGATAAAAAATGATTTGAATAAAATAAAAAAGGTTCTAATAAATACATTACATATATAATAGGTTCTGGAATTATTAATTAATAAGACTACATTGTTTATTCAGGTAATTAATAACAAGTGGAGAGCACTAACGGATTTAAGTTAAAGGATTCTCTCTGTTTCACTCTTAATCAAGATTGTCCTCTATGTTATGCCATTTATGGGTAATCATAAATGGTGTGGTATTTTTTTCACCTCCAAAATACATTCCTCATTTTGTATAAGTGATTAGAAACCCCTTATCTCTCTCCCATGAAGCCCCCTTGGGTACACTAACCACCATGATGATAAAACTGTACCGAATTTTACCCGAACCATCTTTGTTCTTTCAGGTTGCCTTGTCTTGCTTTCAAAATGGTTTTATCTTATATATTTATTTGAATCATCTGAATTATATTTATTTATAGAATATTATTATATCAATACACTTTCATCACTTTCTTTAGGGCATATGCATGTTTTTAAAAGATTCCCTCCTTAGAATATTCCGTTAAGCAAACCTATTTTTGGGGAACTTCCCGAATGGTTACCCAATTTCAAGAGCACTATATCCTCTATTGTAAGAAGTAATTTTATTTATAAAATCATTATTTTTTTGATAAATATATCTTGGTTAAATTCTGGTTTTATGTAAATTATTTTCCTCTTTTATATTTGAAAAGATCTATAGTATTTTCCATAAAACAACACAAAGATGTTTTAATGCTAATGTATCTAAAATACATTTCTTATATGTTGTAACTTATGTTTGACACCACATACCATGTTATATTACTATTTTACCCTATGACCGTCAATTTTTGTTGTAATCCTTTCCTTTCATGGAAACTTTCATGATACACCCATTTGTTATGATTTATGTCCTGATTGTGGTACCCAATTCTTTCCTTGGGTACCCTTATGTTTATGTCTGGTTGATTATGTATGATTATATATGTGGTAATAATATTTATATGGAAAGAATATTCATAAAAATTTTGAGATGGGTTCACCTAGATAGAACTCGAATGAATTGGATAAGGGTATGTCTCATGAGATGCGATGTGAAACGGGATTTGCAGCTATCCTTGACCCGTACTGAAATGAGAAACGGGATTGGTGGTTAGCTTTGACCCATACTAAAGAAATGTTTTATGATTCAACCAAATTTATATGATTCCATGTTCATATGATCCCATGACTATATGATATTATTTCATATGTTCTTTGTTTTGGATATCAATATGTCATGCCTCCTAACTCATGTGATTAAGATGTATCCTTATGTTTATTCCCTTATTGGGATTTTCAGCTCTTCCCTTTGTTCTTGTGTTCCCCAGGATACCCTATGTAGATGTAAGGGATCAAAGGAAGTCACTAGTTCATTATGGAGACTAAATAATGAAGTTTTTTTAGCCCCATATTTTATGTTTTATGTACCCATTCTTCCATGACACTAGACTTAATGATCCTTGGCTTGTACTCAGATGATTAATTATACTTCAAATCATGAAATGTTATATGTAAAAGGCTCAGGTCCCTATATAACCGTTGTTAAAAATATTCTCGTGTTAGTGTTATAACATTGGTTAATGAAAAAACGAATCCAAAATGTTTTTTAACATAGTCTATTAGGAAACCTGTTTCCAAATGGGACTTTTAACTTCGGTTATTGAAAGAAACCGACGTTAAAAATAATGTTTTATAATATTCAACTTTCATCATCTGTAAATTTTGATCTGTATGTTCATTTTTTCTCCACGACCAATCAACTAAAATATTGAAAAATTATTTAAAACATTTATTTTATTTTAAACGTTGGTTAATAGAAAAACCTACGCCAAAAATGGACTTTTAGTGTCGATTATTGAGAAAAACAAACTTTAAAAATGAAGTCTTATAATGTTCAACTTCGGATGTCCATAACTCTTGATCCATATATCTGTTTGTCTTCCACGACCAATCAAATAGAAGATTGAGAAATTATATAGAACTTTTTTTGGTTTTTAATGTTGTTTATTTAACAAATATATCCAAAAAAGTGAATTTTAATTTCGGTTATTGAAAAATACTAACTTTAGAAATCATGTTTTATAATGTTCAACTTCCGACATCCATAACTATAGATCTGTAAGTCCATTTTTTCTCCACGATTAGTCAAATATAATATTGAAAAATTATCTAAATATTTTATTTTATTTTTATTGTAGGTTATTTTAATAACTGAGACCAAAAAATACTTTTAACGTCTATTACTAAAAAAACCCGATGTTAAAAATCATGTCTTATAATGTTCAACTTTCATTATCCATAAAATTGGATCCGTAAGTATGTTTTTTCTCTAATACCTATCAAATCGAAGCATGAGAAATTATCTATAACTTTTTTTTACTTTGAACAGTATTTATATGAAAAAAAACACCAAAAAGGGACTTTTAACGTTGCTTTTTTCCAATAACCGATGATTAAAATCAAGTGTTATAATGTTCATCTTCCGACATCCAAAAACAATGATCTGTAAGTCTATTTTTTCTGCACGACCTATCAAATTGAATCTCGATAAATTATCTACAACTTATTTTTCAACATTTGTGTCAGTTATTTTAATAACTGATGCAAAAAACTGAATTTTAACGTTGGTCTCAATGTACCGACATTAAACTGATGATGTTAAAACCCATTTTTCTACTAGTGACCTGGTTATCCTTCTGTGAGGTTTGATTTACCCACTTTATAATTATTTTACATGGACCATATGTGATAGAAGATGTGATGTGATGTGGTTATGTGATTAATTATTATGATATTTGTTCACTAATACCCATTATTGATACTTATTTAATTCTAAAATTTGTAATATATCACTTTTAAACAATTTTTTTTTTGTTTGTTTCATAAATTCCAACGATATATGACATGGATTTCAAAAAAAATATTGAGAAAATAGATTTTCCCTAAAAGTGTTCATTATAAAACTATTTTCCAAACTATTTTAATAGTTTTCAATATTAATGATATAATTTAGATTCATGGTGGTCTCATACTGAACATTGAATCACAGTCAGTATACATCAATTGGTTGTATGTGGTGTTGATTTTATTTGACACAATAAAAGGGAAATGAGACACATTGTATGGTGGTTCAACCAGATTCCTTCATCATCATCCTATTTATTTTTATTTTTGGTAGTTTAAAAACTATGATTTTTTCCTTTTAAATTATTTGAAAATTAAAATTAACATTTTGAAATCTAGTAATTCAGTTCGTGCAAGATTCTGGGGCCTACTGAGGTTCCATAAGGATATAATAAAAATATTAAATACATTATATCACACAAAAAAATATTTTCTGAAATAATTTAATAAACCCAAAACCAAATCTCTAATCATAAATCCTAGACCGCCATTTAATATGGAATGTGAGATTTTCCCTAGGCATGAAAAGATATTTTTTCACATCAGGTGTCTAGATTGAGAACCATCAAGGGTAGAAAAATAATTAAATAAATTAATATATATTTATTATTACAAAAAATACAAAACTATCCCAAAACTATATAATATCAATCTTGAAAATTTCATGGGGTTTGTCTCATAACCCAAGGGATTGATGGATGACTACTATAGGAGAATTATTATATTATCAATAGTGGATTATGGATTGGAAACTAGCATTCCATATTGAGCATATGGATCATTCTAAGGAAAATTAATTGTGGCTATTATTCATTTGTGGTGAATTGAAACTTGAGGTAGGGAATTTTTATTAGTGTGAATTATATTGTTATGTTATCGAATGTAAAATCAAAACTAATTTATATAATAAAATTGGTTTTCATATTTATTGTTTATTAATGTTGATGTTTCAATCTTCTTATGGTTTTGGAATTGAAATTATTTGATTATTGATTAGTTATATATTTTTTATTCACATGGAAATGAGTAATGTACATCCCAAAAATGAAAGAGTTTTATTCTTCTTGTTATGTTTTGTTATTTCTATCTCAGTTCAAATGAATTCATAATCAAAATACCATTTGGATACCAGTTTGATAAATAACCAATTAATTATCATTGCACAATCATTTCTTTTCATAATAGATCAGAAACCTTGGTTCAAGATGATCATAGATGATGTAGTTTCTATGGGTACTAATGATAGGGGATTGGGTTTGGATTTAGAGAGCAACAATTGTCAGTTTTATAATTTTAACATGGTGGTGACATAGAATAAAATTTGTGATGGGATTCGGGAGTTTAGAATACAATCATTAATGAATGATTGGATAAAACAATCCTATAGCTACATTTACTTGTGGACATGGTAGTGGAATTGATGTTGGAAGATATGTGAGATATATTTATTGAATATAGTATAATTTCTCTACAATTTATGAGTACACAATGTGGACTATATTATAACACGCATTATATACATCTCTATTATTGTGATAGTGTTTACATATAGAGAATAATAACACATGTTTTGTTTACCCACCAAACATAGTGTGACCTGTGGATGGATGATCAGAGTGTAAAATAGGAAGAAAATTGCATTCACATGACCTTGAACATGGGAATGAATATATTAAATGGGAACCACCTGGATGTCAGACATGGATACATATAATTGAATGACCATTGTACACATGCATGACCCCAATTACATGGGAAAGGGTCAAAGTACACATACTAATGAATGTGGAACACGTTGAGTGTGGACTGATCTATATAATCCTTATACCATAAATAGAATTTCCATGTATATGAAAGAGTACATTACATGTGAGATGGTGATACATGAGGAAACTCAAGGCAGACAAGACACATCACGTACTCTCAATACATGCAATGTACTTTCTCTAGGGAGAATAGAGGCCCTCTATCTCTTCATTAAAGTTAAAAATCAATTGGGAGTGTTCCCCTAGTTCATACCTAAGACATTAAAGCGTGACCTATTTTTTCAAATCATATGATTTCGATCCCCTCTATGAGTTTTTTGTTATATAGGTTTTCAGGATTCCCTTCATCTGATCATTGTGAGATCCTCTATCATTTTTTGTTCTTTCCTAAAAGAGGTTTTAGAAATTTTTGGGACAAATATACATGGGTGTATAATATCCTACATAGCATGTTATTATATGTAGGGTTTTTTACACCCTATAGGCCCTAGGAAAGATTCTTATCTATGCATAGATATACATGGAGTTCAATAAAGTACTTATTTATTGAGGACCAATGAGCATGGTATCTCTGAAAAGTGTTATATATGATATCCCGAATCATGGAGTGAGTTATCTTGAATGAGTGTTGCCTTGAATCCATGATCAAAATCATGTTGCTAGTAGTTTTGTTGAGACCACATGGAGACTCAATGTTTGTTTTGTGTATATCAAGGATTTCATATTTCTATCTCAAAAATTCTAATTGAAATTCCTTCATGATCATGATATGTCTACTCCATTGATTTTTTATGTCGTGGTATTTTACTGTGTCATACTGGGTGTTTTTATACTCACCCCTATACAGGTTCATCCCACACAATACATGTTATATGAAATTCTGAGGAAATTTTATTGAGTCCTAGGAGGGATGAGAGAATGTTTAGAATAGTGATTCATATAGACTAGGGTTATCTCAAGGTTATTACATTTGATATTTGTCCCCTCCATCATATCCTGTTGGAGAATTTATTTCATTTTCGGAAGGAATGTATTTTCTCCATAATACATTCTAATACTACTTTGACACTCTAATATGGTAAATATTATATTCATGCATTTTGGGTTCATTTTTTAACCTTTTATCATTGTATGTGTAATTTTATATCTGTGTATATGTACAAGTACCTTAGAATAAGGCCTCCCATGTGTGTGATATACATATCCATTGATGGTCACCATCTCATGGACTATTGGAGGAGGGAAGGGGTGCCTCAATCGTCTTTCCAATGGTAAATAATTCCTTGAAGGATTGGGTAATTATAAATTTGCATCATAGGACCATTCATCCAAATACCAGGGTGGAAAATTTTCTACATGTTAGTATTGGATTTGTAAATAGGAAAAAATGTAGAAGTGTTTCAAGCTCTTCTATTAAGACCTGGACTCCATTTTTGGTGCAATGATAGATGTATACATTCAACATTATTTTGATAGTTTACATGTTGATTGGGTATATGTTAACACAAGATGTAGGGAATACATTTGTATTTTAATCATTAAGGAATGCATTGTGGTTTCCATTTCCTTATTGATTCAGCTTGATAGACACACTCTTTCACCACGGTATGACTTTATTTTATTTAATGAAGCATCTGTAATGACAACCAATTTGGCTTCCATATAAATATCACGATGATGATTTAACTAGTGACAAGGCTTTAGTACATAGACCTATTTAGGTGGTGGTTCTATTGGGTTGTTTTCTAGTTTTTCCCAAACCTATTCAGTAGTATTTTTAACCTATAGTACCAACAGATGATATGTGTTGGCTATGTGATCCTCATGAGTTTAATAGGTACATACCTCTTTGATTTCAGGTTGAGATAGACCCCTTGGAAGTTGAATACAAGCAAGTGGATGTTATCCAATATTTTTTCATTATAAGGACCCCAAATAACTATATGATAGTCTCCATAATGAGTCTTCTTCAGGGATTCAAATAGAAATGATGGATTCTAGTAACTCAGAGGAAAAATGAGATGAAACTCTCTTAGAAAGAGTTTTAGAATCTATATATGGAGGAGTCTTATCCAATAACATTATGAGGAGTTCATTTTTAGGAGCCTCTATATATTTATTAGGGAAGCATAACCATGGAATATTTTTTATCAAGGTTTATAAATATCCTATCATACAATCAAGATATGGTTCACGACCTATTTTTCTGAGAATCAATCCTTGAGTTCGTCTTAGGCTGATATACCAACACTGAAGAAATATATCTTTCCATTCCCACATATTATTATGTTCTTGAGAGGGAAATGGTAGTGGTCGGATTTATAGTTGATTATAAGCTGCCAGTTGGTGATAGTATTGGGAATATAGAATACGAGACCTCAAACATTTGTAATCAATTAAAAATATTTGGATATGGTCATGTCATATGATTTTGGAGATGATCTTAGATAATAGGGTATTCATTTTAATGTGTTATTGATATATATAATCACCCAAGGGAGAGGCGGTGTTTCTATTGATATTTCCGGAGACATATCATGATGGATTATATGACACACTATACAACTAATAGAGATATGCTCAATAAGATACCTAGAAGGATAAAATTACAAATCAATGAGGTTTTCTAGGTGGAAATGTGACATTAGAGTAGGGAGATAAACTCTATTTGGTATATAGTTTGATAACTTGTAACCAAAACCCAATGGTAATACATGTCAGGCTCACATAGCCAATAGTCATGGATAAGGAAAAAAATTTGGAGTTTGGGACTTATAACTATATTATCCATAGATTACTAAAAGTATTACATTTTTATTCCCTATATTAGTTGTATTATTTATATACACATTCATGGTCCCTTATTTTTAGTCTACTCCCCTAATTCAATATCTGGAAAAACTTATTACTTTATTCTTGGTATGGGAGGCTATCTAGAGTTTGTGGCTATGTTGAATATTTTATATGGAAGATTTAGTGTTTCTACATTTATGGAATAAACATTACATTCATGGGATAAAAGGAAACTCTATATGAATAGTATAGACTCATATACATGATGATATATCCGATTACACACATATTTTCTATTATGACCCATGGTGTAGTGGATGATATGTGAAAATATTTTCCATTAGTGGTTTGGAGTATGGGAAAATGTTTCCTAAATATGTTATGGTCTTACATCTCTACGAGGATTTATAATATTGAATATACATTCACATAAGGAAAACCCTAAAATCAGCACCTGAAAGTCTTATGGTTCCCATAGAGCTTCATGAGATGAAGGTTCACTTGCAGGACTTACATAGGATGGTTTTTGTTAGACCTTGTATTTCCCATGGACAACCCTAGTATTGTTCTCCAATAAGGTGGATGGGAGTTTGAAATTTTTTTTGTTATAATATCAAGAACTAGTTGAATGTCAATAATAAGTATCCAAATCAATTTATTCATGAAATCTTCGACCAGTTGAGAGGGGTGAGACAATTATCGATGATTTACCTCAGATAGGGTAATAATCAGCTATGAGTAT
The DNA here is from genome assembly GCA_963277665.1 of Viscum album. Taxonomy (NCBI): domain Eukaryota; kingdom Viridiplantae; phylum Streptophyta; class Magnoliopsida; order Santalales; family Viscaceae; genus Viscum; species Viscum album. Next base: position 1,134,472,906 of record OY728156.1, read on the forward strand.
GAGATATGGATATACTAATGATTAAATTATGATGTCAATATATTCATTATAAGTTAATGGTTATTTCATTCAGTGTGAAATACACCATGGAATATTTCATAGGAATCATGAAAGAAATCATTTAGTCATTCTCGAATGGGTTTGTGGTGGTCTTCATTGACGAAATCCAAGTTTACTCTGTTGGGGCCGAGAGGGATGGCAAGAGGGGGGTGAATTGCCTTTTAAAAAATAATTAACAATTTAAAATCGAAGTTAAAAGTGCAGCGGAAATAAAAGAGGCAAGACACAATACTTGATAACGGAGTTCAGCTTAAACCAAAGCCTATGTCTCCGCTCCCAACTCAACCGTTGAGAGATTTACTACCGCTTCATTTTTAATGGTTTTAGCAGGAAACCCACTAGACTTTAAGTTAGTCTAGAACCTATTACAGCTTGCTTTTAATGGTTGAGCAAGAACCCACTAGCCTTCTTACAGGCGAAGGCTAGCTCACCTATGACTCAAGCCTTTTAAAGGGAAGGCTTGACTAACCTCTTCACACCTTGAAGGTGGTGTGAAAACCCAAACAAAAGGAAGATAAATGGAATGGGGGTTTGTAGGCACAAACCCAAATTGATGCTCAAAAAGATAAATAATGAAAAACCGTAAAGAGGAGAAGTCTTGGGCACCAATGGATTGATTGGTGATGATGAAGAGCGCTCCCAAGCTTCTTTGATGGTGCTCCTTGGATGTGGAAATGAGTTGGAGCAAGTGGGGTTCCTTGGAGGAATCCACCGGAGGTTTGCCAAATGATGAAAAAAGTTCCCGTGGGCTTCCGTGCGTTTTCGGGGATTCCTAGTCCTTTATTTATAGAGGGGGAACCCTCAAATGGCCTTTGGGGGTCTTCAAAGCCGTTGGAGAGGCCTTCGGAGCCGTTGGGAGTCAAGTGGACAAGTCTGGTCAAAGCCCAACAGCTAGTTTGACTGGCTCCACCGGCTGACCGGTGCTTGGACACCGGTTGGCCGGTGCTTTGGAAAGGGGTGAGGCCTTCTGCCCAGGCACCACCGGCTGGCCGGTGAGGAGGCCACCGGTTGGCCGGTGCTGAGACAGTAGGTGTCCCTTCTGTCTGGGTTCCACCAGCTGGCCGGTGATGGGACACCGGTTGGCCGGTGGTCTGGACAGAAAGGATGCCTTCTGCCCAGGCACCATCGGCTGGCCGGTGGTCCTCCACCGGTTGGCCGGTGGACTGAAAATCAGTCCACTTTTGCCTTCTGGCTTTCTTGACCCAATTCCTTGGCAACCTGAAATCATGCCTATCATCCAAAAACACTTAAAACAAGATAAGATAAATAAGAGAGTGATTGTGATCATGAAAATTAAACCACGAGGGGTACGAGAGGTACAACAATCTCCCCCTATTTTGATGATCACAATCACCAAAACAAGCACTATAAAAGACTGAAATGAAAGGCATGCTTTAAAGGATAAATTGTAATGTAAAGCAAAGCATGAGAGAAAGATTTCCCCCCAATCAACCAAGAATTTCTCCCCTTTTGTGATTATCAAAATAGCACGGGGCATAAAACTTGATTGAGGGAAAGGTTAAAAAACAAGATAGAGTTTTTAAACCAATTGAAATTTTTGAAATTTGAATTGAAAGTTTTGAATTGAAAGATTTGAATTGAAAGTTTTGAATTGAAAGTTTTGAATTGAAAATTTTGAAAATAAAGCAAAAAGGCTTAAACAATCCTAACTCCCCCTAAATAAAAACAACAAATCATCGGGGAGAGGATTTTAGAACCGAGACAAATTTTGGTCCGGTGAGACTCTCTAAAAGGGATTTTTCAATCCATACTTGTCTAGTGGTGGGTGTTCTCCTATTAAATTCATCATTAAAGGAAATGGTTTTGGGCCTTCCATACCGGGCATTTTTGCAATCGCACTCATAAATTATGTGCCCGGGTTTTTTACAATAGTTGCAAAATTTATATTGGGAGCTCCCCCTTAAAAAAATAGTTGGAGCATGGGAAGAGGAAGCTTGCTTGGAATAGCCAAGCCCTTGGGTGGTTCTAGATATTCATTGGGAACCAAGAAATTTGGTCAAATTTTGTTCACCTTGGTTGAACTTGCCAAGAGATTGCCTTAAATCTTTAATAGTTGAATTCAAAGAATCAACATTTGGAATATCTTGGACCTTAAGGGCAAGTTCCTCATTCTTTTTGAGAATTTGATCTTTTTCAGAAATTAGAATTTTGTGTTTCTTTTTTAAGGCCAAAAATTTAGAGGTAAGTTCGTGAAAACCATCCTCTAATTGATCTCTAGCATGTTGGAGATCCTCATAAGATAAATGATTGAAAGAATTGGAAGAACAAGAGGAAGAGGAGTCGGAAGAGGTTACCTCCTGAAATGCCATTAGACATTTTTTACCGTTGTCACTTGAGGAGGAGGATGAGGAGGATGTGGAGCTATCACTCCATGTGTCCTTGAATGCCTTCTTCTTTTCCTTTTTCTTGGCCTTTTTCTTGTTGAGTGGACAATCGGGCTTGTAATGACATTTCTTTCCACACCCGTAACATGTTACCTCGGACTTGGATTTTTCGTTCGGTTGAGCCTTGCGGGATTTCTTCTTCTTGTCCTTCTTCATGAATTTGTGCATTTTGCGGGAAAGATTCTCCATTTCGGAATCGCCGCTTGAAGAGGAAGAAGATGAGGAGGAGGATCTTTCTTCTTTTTGAACTTTGAAGGCGATGTTCTTTGTAACTTTGATCGGTTTGCCTTCCTTTTCAGCTTGCCTCCTCATGGTGATCGCGTAGGTCACGAGGGATCCGATGAGCTCTTCGACCGGCATGTTCTTGATGTCTTTTTCTTCTTGAATTGCCGTGAATTTTGGTGCCCATGTGCTTGGTAGGATCCAAAGGATCTTCTTGACCATCGTTTCTGCAGACACATCATCACCAAGGGACTTTCTCCCATTGCAAACATCAGTAAAGTGAGTAAACATTTCCGTAATAGATTCATGTGGTTGCATGGTGAAACTTTCAAAGTCTTTACGATACATATATAATCTAGTGTCTTTTTCTTTGTTAGTGCCCTCATGGGTCACTTCCAAAAGCTTCCAAATTTCATGAGAAGTGGTGCAAGTAGAAACTCGATTGAATTCATTACGATCAAGGCCGCAATGAAGAGCGTTCATGGATTTTCCATCAAGCTCGAAATTTTTAATATCGGCTTGAGTCCATTTGGATTCATCGGGAGAAGAAAGAGAATAACCATGCATGAAAATTTTATAAATAGGATAACCTATACTTCTAAGAAAAGTGGTCATGCAGGTTTTCCAATAAGTATAGTCGGTTCCATCAAAGAATGGAGCACAACCCAAAGAATAGCCTTCGGGGGCGAAAGAAGTTGAATCCATCACAAAGGATCTTGAATTTGAAACCGGTTAATGTATTACTCAAATTTTTCCTCTGATACCAATTGTTGGGCGGAGAGTGATGGCAAGAGGGGGGGTGAATTGCCTTTTAAAAAATAATTAACAATTTAAAATCAAAGATAAAAGTGCAGCGGAAATAAAAGAGGCAAGACACAAAACTTGATAACGAAGTTCGGCTTAAACCAAAGCCTACGTCTCCGCTCCCAACTCAACCGTCGAGAGATTTACTACCGCTTTCTTTTTAATGGTTTTAGTAAGAAACCCACTAGACTTTAAGGTAGTCTAGAACCTATTACAGCTTGCTTTTAATGGTTGAGCAAGAACCCAGTAGCCTTCTTACAGGTGAGGGCTAGCTCATTATGACTCAAGCCTTTTAAAGGGAAGGCTTGACTAACCTCTTCACACCTTGAAGGTGGTGTGAAAACCGAAACAAAAGGAAGATAAAAGAAATGGGGGTTTGTAGGCACAAACCCAAATTGATGCTCAAAAAGATAAATAATGAAAAACCGTAAAGAGGAGAAGTCTTGGGCACCAATGGACTGATTGGTGATGATGAAGAGCGCTCCCAAGCTTCTTTGATGGTGCTCCTTGGATGTGGAAATGAGTTGGAGCAAGTGGGGTTCCTTGGAGGAATCCGCCGGAGGTTTTCCAAATGATGAAAAAAGTTACTGTGGGCTTCCGTACGTTTCTGGGGCTTCCTAGTCATTTATTTATAGAGGGGGAACCCTCAAATGGCCTTTGGGGGTCTTCGGAGCTGTTGGCGAGGCCTTCGGAGCCGTTGGGAGTCAAGTGGAAAAGTCTGGTCAAAGCCCAACGGCTAGTTTGACTGGCTCCACCGGCTGACCGGTGCTTGGCCACTGGTTGGCCGGTGCTTTGGAAAGGGGTGAGGCCTTCTGGCCAGGCACCACCGGCTGGCCGGTGAGGAGGCCACCAGTTGGCCGGTGCTGAGACAGTAGGTGTCCCTTCTGTCTGGGTTCCACTGGCTAGCCGGTGCTGGGACACCAGTTGGCCGGTGGTCTGGATAGAAAGGATGCCTTCTGCCCAGGCACCATCGGCTAGCCGGTGGTTATCCACCAGTTGGCCGGTGGACTGAAAATCAGTCCACTTTTGCCTTCTGGCTTTCTTGACCCAATTCCTTGGCAACCTGAAATCATGCCTATCATCCAAAAACAATTAAAACAAGATAAGATAAATAAGAGAGTGATTGTGATCATGAAAATTAAACCACGAGGGGTACGAGAGGTACAACATACTCTACATTTGAGGAGGATCATATGAGTATTTTTTGGATGATCAATGACGTTCTCCATGATCACCAACATTATTATAATCTCTTTATGAGATTATTCTGAATTTTATAGGTCCACTTTCATGGACTCGTTGTCTTAGTGGTGGGTTTGGTAGTTGACCAGGATAAGGTTTTAAAAATGTGTTCATGGGGGTAATCCATGTGTGTGACATATTCATGAAACTTCATTAGGCTGGTAGGATATTATATGAGATACATTCCAATTTTCTCTTGGATATAGACACCCATTTCTACTATAACCTATAAGGGTCATCTGTTCATGTGGATAGGGAGGTGATAACTAGATTTTGCATAGATTTTGTAGAGTTTAATGAGAGTTGGATGTTTGATAATTCTATAGGTGGTTGTGGTGTTCTTAGTGTTATATTATAACACATAGAAAAGGGTAATTTTTAAAAAAAGAAGAGTATGATGGTGATATATTATGGTTCTTGACAGCTAAGAGATTATGAGCAGTGAAACACAACCCATGATATAGAGTATGTGGTCTTGGTATTCACTGTGAAGATGTGGTGAGAGTACCTTACGTGTGAGTTTTTAATAATGTATTTGGACCATAAGAGTTTCATCTATATATTCCCATATATGGATCATACCATTATATAGGGGAGGTGACAAGAGTTCCTCTAGGATTTTGAATTTGAGATAGTATATTCTCCAATGAAGTGGAACCTGGTGTCAGATTCACATTGTAGGAGATATTGTTCATACATGTTGACTACGGTATTAGAAAAAACAGTCCGAATAATATTGCCTAAATTTTTGAGGATGGTGTAGAATTCCTCTAGTCAATGGTTGGTACCACACCTATTAAATATCTTGGTAGGGTGGCTCAACTATGGGATACCGACACTGAGACCATATGTATTCAGATATCCACTACACATTATTCTAATGGATTATCTGACAATGGGGATTATATCATTATTTTTAGAGTATAGAAGAGGATTTAAATGATGTTTCATGGGTTATTTTTAATAATAGTTTCATACATCCCACATGGAAGTGAATCTTGGAGTGGCTCAAATATACTAGGATATTCAACCTCAATAGTGGGGATAATGGATGAAGATATTTGTAGTAGAGTTCATATATCGAGGGCTATCCTATTAGTAGGTGAATAACTGACACCATGTTCTAGTAGGTTTAGATCAACCCCATTATGTTTTAGACTAGAATATGGTTGGTACATCTATTGGATTTATGATCATGTCCGCACATCATCTAGAGGACACAATTCCATTCGATTGATCATGTATCAACTCACCCAGTCTGTCTAAATCATAGAAATTTGATAAGAGAGTTCAATTGAGAGATTGGGATTCTTGTATAATATATAACCATATCACAAATTTCCATGGATTATCATTTTGGACCATGATTATGATAAAATAACTTGATAATTATGGGGAATATATGAGGCCTTAATGACTAAATTATTTTTGAGAACAACATTTCAACCCCATATAGATAACAATATCGAAAAGAACATTCTGGGACTGACGTGTATGTTTTGGGATTTCATGATAGACTTTGGCTGTAGTTTGGAGGATCACCAACCCTTGGTGGAGTTCATATAAAATTATAGTCAACATATCACCATATGTATGGAAAACTATGTTGCCTTGTATGGGATACCTTATAGGTAACTACTATGTTGGGAAGACCCAGTTGATTTAGAAATCATGTAATAATATTTGCTGTGAGCGGTGTTAGAGAAGTTGTGGATCATTTTGTAGAAGATGAGGAATTTCCAGATCCATCAGAAGACTTATGAGGATCAATGAAGGAGGCCTTTGGAGTCCAAGGCCCGAGAACATGTGTTACTGAAGGCCTATCCTTGACGAAGATTATGTTTACTTGTCAAATTAAAAAGATATGTCAGAGACTCATTGGACCACCATAGATACTATGTAGAGTAGGTTATATTGGATACCACATAACCCTACCACAAAAAATAAGAAAATATTCATGTTTTCTACCTTATATAATAGTCGATTAGGTATATGAACATTATATCATATATTTTCAAAATGAGTGAGATAAGCGTCGAGGAAGGATATACATTTACGTAGTACCCAATATAGTTCGAGAATCGATAAAATAATATTCTATATGGGAATCCAACTCCATTGATGTATATCTGATGGTAGAATAAAAATCATCTAGAGATTAACTTGGAGTGGGAGAACTAGATTCATGACAAGTACACTAATCTTTTTTAGTTTCCTTTTTGATTATCAAGGTGAAAAACATGGTATTAGGAGAATCCAATAAATATATTTGTTCCCTATTAAATAATGGGAATGTTTTAAACAATGTTATCAATTCTAGGTGATATGTTTGTGAACGATTATATATCCTGGGTAGCATTAGTATTAATTAAAAAATAATAAATGTAATACATCAGTCATGCACAAATTTTCTTAAATGAATGGAATAACTCTTGAATGATGAATTATGGAAATTATCTAGGGTTCGTGACATAACCTCAGGGACTGAGAGAGTTCCATTAGAGGAGGATTCGTAGATGATAAATTATGGATAATGTATTGAAAATTGTAATCACAATTATTGCTTATGGATTACACCAATGATAGTGACGTGTGAAAATTTTTCATCAATGATTGATCCAAAATGAGAGTAGGGAATTTTATTTATTTGGATTAAACATGTTTAATTTTTTAAAAGGATGGGGTCGAAGACTCATTTTTATAAATAACGCAAAGCAATAACCTCTTTTAATTGGGTAGAGGGAGACCCATTACATATCCTGAAGGCCCAGTGGGCTTGTAGCCCATTACATATCCCGTAGGCCCACATTTTTGGCCCAATTCCCATTCTGTGAATAGTAACCCTGCTACTACAGTACCCGCACAGTACCTCCGCCTCTACAGTGCCCTACTACTGCTACAGTACTGCCGATCAATTGTAACGATGATGCTACAGTACTTCTGTAGTACTTCTCCAGTTACCTGCGCCCAATGGGTTTTGAACCCCCATTTTTCTTGTAGTATCACGGGGTGCTTACCACTAAGGAAAAACCAAACTACATGGATTTAACCTATTTGATATGCACCTAAAAATTGAACCAATTTACCAACATTTTTTTCTCATAGATCAATGGTAGATTAAGCTTGATGTTTTTATCATTTTATGGTTTGAAAATTGATATTACTAGGTTATTTCATGGCTTTCATAAAACGGTATAATAGAAAAGAATCATCTCCATCATGAAAAATGAACATGCATTGTTCCTCCTATTATTTTTTATAATTTTCAATCCTTGATACTTATGTTTTCATCTTTAGAATCCCATTCCATTAGTGGTGTGCAAAAAACCTAGCAAATGATCATTGTGAAATCATTATTTGGCCTAATGGATCCTCAACACATGTTCAAAATCATGAACAATGACGTGGTCATTGTAATGACCCAATGTTTTTGAAGATAAATTCCCTTCTTATAAATATGTCATAAGATTATATGAAAACACAACATAATGAATTACTATGTGCTAAGTAACCTTTAAAAATATGTTTTCCTCTTCTGTGTTTGGAATTTAAAAAATCTGACATACTCATTTGTGATCAGTATGTTGTTTGGAGTCCAATAAGGAAAACATAATTTTGGGTGATTGAAACATACCCTTAAGAATAGTAACATAACCTTATGAATATAGATATTCCATAATGAATAGAAACCTTACCTATGGTAATATATAAATAATATTCAAGTGAATGTATGATGTGCCTATATTTAGAAATAAGTAAATTAATTTTTTAAAACTGGTTTTTGATAATAAATTATGATTTTAATTACATATTAAAATAATAATACATTGAATATTTTTTTTGAAAAAATGGAATTCATTTTTGGATTCTACATGTTGAAAAATTATTAGGGTGAATTTTCGTGATTTTTCTAAAATACTTGAATTTTTTATGAATAGTGAAATACCATAATTTACAAAATAAGCTAATTATAGAGTCATGCATTATGTTATGCTGATGTAAGACAAATTTTTTTGGGATAAAATTATAAATTTACTAATCTTGGTCATGGAAGACTTACTATTCCTTGTTTTGTGGGCAAATAACCAATTAAAGAATTTTATTTTGAGAAATCACATCTCCCCTCCACTATAAAAACCTCCCTTCACACACTCATTTACTCAAACCTCTCAAGCTTCACGCCTTGTCTAAACTCTACCCAAGAATCTTCTCTATCCAATATACCACGTTCTATAGCTTCTCGTCTCATCAAAAGACCAATCCTAGCTTATTTAAGGGGTTTCTCAAGAGGAAGATTCAAGAGGTATTTCCTCTCTATCTTTTCCTTTAAATTCCTTTCAATATCAAGATATTTCCTTATTCTATCACCACATATATTCATCCGCATGGTGTGGTAACTCTATTATAATATATTTACTGGAATTTTCTTATACTAATTGGATATTATAACATCCAACCCCTTCTCCTATTCTTTTTATTTTATAATAGAAAATTTTGTTTGTAAGGTGTTAATCTATCACCTTCATGAATGACATGTTTTCTTTTTCCATTTCTACCTTCAGATCTGGTCATGAAACCATTTTTATGGTTGAAACAGAACATTTTATATTTATTATGTCGTATTTAATGTTCTATATCTAACTTATGTACATATTACAAAATGTTTAATCAAAACAAGTTTGTTGTGGTAAAAAAACCGCCAAAATTACCTCAAACAATCATCATATATTTATTATATAATAATTCATCCACATGGTATATAATATAATAAATTATAAAATAATTTAAACTCCTGTAATATACTTAATAAAATTTAACATAATTTATCGATTTTTACCAATGTTCTACCGGAACATCAATTTAAGAATTCAAGTGAACCGCTCAAGAAAACAAAAAAAATGAAGATTTTCGAACAATGTTTTTACACTCTATAACTCGTCCAAAGGCCCAAAAATAACTTATTAAAACCATAATGAACCATATTAATGTAAATAAGTTTATTTTATTGTTAATTAATAAATCTAATGTGGTTATAAATAACATTAAAGTGAAGTAAGAGTTCATATATAGGTTTAGGGGAAATTCTCAAACCCAACCTTCTTTCCTCGGGTCCCCCTCTTTTACTCCATTTGTGGAATAATTACTCCTTAAAAATACTTTTTTCATCATTATCATACATATTTGGGTATATAAAGGTTATCCACTAGATTTTATGTCAAATAAAATGTTTTCATAAATAACTCTTCTTTTGAAACTCAGCTTTTACTTCTCAGTAATGGTGGATGGTTCTTGTATCAAGTATGTTATTCCCGCTTTCTTTTGGGAATGCAGTGTTCATGAATGTGTTCTTACGAGTTGAAACCCATTCCATTACATGGTTCATTTATTTTCATTTTTGATATATTTTATATGTTTCATGCATGATAATGACAATATTATGGTGTGATAAGTGCGCCCAGAATTATATATCGCAATATGAATGTTTGAATGAGATGGATGCACATGAAATTATACAGCGCTCTAATGCATTGTGTAAAGTGTTGAATATCATGATTAAAAGTGAAATTATGTGTGAACATGGTGATTTAATTTTTCAAAACTATTTTTGGTATTTAACAACAATGACATGATGTTTCATTTTTTATACATTACCATATTTCAAGTCTTCTATTAATGCTTCCTCGCTTGTTCATGATCCTTTTTCTATGTCATGGTTATGCTCACCCATTTTTATATTGTTTTTATATATCATGTTACTGGGATTTTAGCTCACCAATTTTGATGTATACCCTCATGTGACTTCTAGTACTAAGGATAGGTCAAGTGAAAAAAAATGTAGGGGAGAAAGAATTAAATAAATGTTAATGCTTGATGTTATAATTGTTATGTATGGTCGCAGTTTCCCAAATACACTAAAACATCTGATATTATAGGTTTAATAATATTATTTTGTTTATCTTTAAAATTATTTAATAGTAATTTAAGAAAATTTTGGGTCGCTACAGTTGGTATCAGAGGAAAGGTTTAGTTAATTTTGGAATTAGGATTAGTGACCCCTAGAGAAAACCTCTAGTATGAGACTAACAAAAAATATGCACAAAAGAAAATTACATAGGTATCCCATATGATATTATTTTAGTATAAATTTATCAAATAAATATTTTATTTATGAATTGATGACTTATGTTTTGTTCTAGCCTTTTCTATTTTAGAAAATGATGGGAACCAAGAGAAACCAGGCCAATAACTCATGTGAGGGCCAATGCGACTGTTGTCCGAATGACATACCCAATGATTAGGGAGGTGGAGTTCAGAACATAATGTAGATTTTACCCAACTATCTCATGTTATGAACAATAACCATAAAAATGCGGAACTTCCTCATTCACCAAAGAGGGAGAAAATGTATATCCAATGTTTTATGTGGCAACGACCACCGCCATTTAGTGGATCCTCCGATCAAATAGTTGCGGAAAATGTGTCTACTAAATGGAGAATATATTTTTTGTGAATCACTATTCAATGATGGATAATGTGACATTATTTTTTTATCATCTAGATGGAACGGCCGATCAATGGTGGGATTTGATTAAGAACACCAAGCCAAGGGAGGAAATTTAAGAGATGGAATGGGATGACTTTAAGATAATGTTTCATAAGATTTATTTCCCAAGAACTCTTCCCATGAATATGGAGAGAGAATTTATAGTGCTCAAGCAAAAGGAAGAGGAATATTTTAAAAACCAAAGATGTAAATTTCACATGGTTTTCAAGGAACACATCAGATTTTGTTGTCAACAATGATACCACAATTGATTGATTCTTTAGGGGATTAAAACCACACATTCAAAATGCTCTTGAAATTTGAGACTTTGGGAGTTATGAAGAAGGTTTTTAGGGTGATATCAATGTATAGATAGAGTTTGGAGAATGGTCTCATGACTATGGTGATAAGAAATAAAATATGGAGTTTCAAGCTAGTGAATCTAATGAAAGAGGTTGTATGAAATCTCAACAACCCACATGAAACAAATGTGGCAATTTCCACCATGGGAACTTCCTCAAAGGGATGGGTAAGTGATTCGGTGTGGTAAATAAGGAAAACCTGCCCAAGAGTGTCGAAAAGACATGAAAAGGATGGAGAATTTGGTGGAAGAAAGGATATATCCACTCATGGTTCAATGATACAACTGTATGGAGCTTGGGCACTATGGAAGAAAGTGCACTAAACCTCATTTTCTCGAGGTTAATTAGCATCGGCATCCACCAATGCCAAAGGAACAAGGGAAGGATTATGCCATCACTACTATGGATGTGGAGAAAGATAATGAAGTCTTACAAGGTACACTTCCTATCCACTCAAGAATGGAAAAAGTCTTATTTGATTCTGGTTCTATGCATTCCTTTATATCCTGAATGTTTGATAGAACTATTGAATCAAATCCTAGAAACCTTGATGTAGTGATATTTGTAAAAACACCAAGTGGTGTAGTCATTATAACCCAAGAGTTTGAATCTTCTCCTATTGGCTTATGTTAGAAGATTCTTCCAGCGATTCTTGTAATACATCCCTTGGTGGAATTAGAAACTATAATGGGAATGGATTAGCTCTCGTTATATAGTGCACGTATCAAAAGTCAGGAAAAGGAAATATCTTTTCACATTCCAAATAATCCCATGCTCAGCTAAAAATTCACGGAAGATCATGAATCTCCTTTGAGAAGTCTTTCAATGGTGTTGGTGTTTTTTCCCTATAAAGAATAATATCTCAACCAAATGGTTGAGTCAAAGAATAGTACTAACCTTGTTGAAATTACCATCATAAGGTAATATGGTGATATATTTTCCAATGAGTTTCCCAAAATTCCCCCGGATCGTGAGGTAGAGTTCTCAATAGAACTTATTCCTGGAGCTTCTCCTATCCCAAAGTGTCCCAATTGGATGGATCCTATCGAACTGGAGGAGTTAATGAAGCAGCAGCATGGCCATCTGGATAAAGGGTTCATACGCCCTAGTGAATCACCTAGGGGTGCGCCCATGCTCATTGTGAATAAGAAGGATAGAACAATGCGACTGTGTATCAATTATAAAAAATTCTAAAAGAACACCGTAAAGAACAAGTATCCTCTTATATGGATAGATGACTTGTTCGATCAGTTAAGAGGATCTCAATACATCTCAAAGGTGGATCTTCGTTCTAGAGATCATCATCTAAAGGTGAAGAAAGAAGATATTTATAGGACCACCTTCCATATAAGGCATGGGCACTATGAGTTCCTGGTCATGCCCTTTGGAGTTACTAATTCCCCTGAAATCGTCATGGATTTGATGAATAGAGTCTTTAGACATTACCTCGATGTAACATCCTGGTTCAAGAAGCAACCCAAAGGTTCCCCAAGCCCTGTTGGTCACATGGCCTCAAACGCATTTCCCCAAATTCTAGAGGCTGCCGACTAGTAGCGAGAGACTTAGGTGTGATAGTGGGAAAACTATGCCTTCATTGGCAGAGTAACACAGTGGAAGTAAATCAATTGAAATAACAGAAGTAGAAATAGTAACATAACAAAATTAAATAGCAGAATACTAGATGTAATAACACAAGGAGCACATATATAAGATGATTCATGATACATATGTCTAGGAAAACATCCAAACAAGTCACAATTCTGAATACAATACTAATCCAAAGTATAAAATAAAATCATGTAAACAGCTCCTCAGCATCGCAGGCCAAAGCATTGTCCCATTCTCTCCAGATCCAAAGCTGTCATGTACCTGAAGTAGACAGGTGCTTGCCCTTATCTATACATATAGAAATATAATCTGTTTGGGATGAAAAGCATAACCCAAACAGGGTGTGAGAATAAATCCCATTAGGCAACCACCATGAGATCTGTGCCTAACAGTCAGTGAATATATGGCAGGTAATAAGTAAAGAAAGAAGTAAACATGGAAGCCCTGAGCAATAAACAATCCATAGTTTCAATGCATTTAGTTTTGTATATCATGCAACAGCCAATTAAATAAGGTAACCCTCTTGGTAGTATTCATAGCCTAACCCCACTAGTTCAACCAAAAAAGTACAAGCAAACAGCTAAACACAAATGTTAACCCTCTCGGAAGTAGTCACATCCTAACCCCTCTATTTCAACCAAACCAGACAAGAAAGACGAGGCACACAAATGGTAACCCTCTGGTAAGTACTCACATCCTAACCCCTCTCGTTAAACCAAACAAGAAAAGGAACCCTCTAGGTAGTACACTTAGTATCACCTCTCTGGTTCAACTTAAGCATAGACTCTCTGAGGAAGCACTCACTATCAATTCCTCCTATAGTCTCATATCAGTAACTAAAGGCTCTATAGGGAAGAACTTACATCACATTTTACTTGTGGCCCATGTTGAGGAACTACAGACACTATGAGGAAGAACATACATCAATTCCCCCTATTTTCTTGCATTGTAATAGTAAACAGACACTCTATAGAATCCCTTACATCCATTTTACATATATTCTTCTACACCAGGTTCTCACGGCCCTGTGTATGTCAATAAAGAATAACAATGCATATCGGCCAAAGTAAACCTCAAGAACTTATGGTTTAGTAGTCTACAACATAGCAACATGTCGGATAAACAAATCACCCCATCTTACAATACATGTCATGGTAAAAACTACAAGGCAGCCTAATAGGCTACGCATGACCAAACGGTCAGAACAAGGAATGCCTGGTCAAACACATTCAAAGCATATAAATTAACCCTATTCACATTCAATCATCCTCTACTAAAGTATAAAATCATATAAGGCATTAATAGGGAAAAAACATTAAACACGCAATACCCCATTTAACGGTATTGACCAAATTGATCATATAACTCATATAATTTCAATGTAAAGGCACAAACCACCTATCTCGGTGTTGGGAGATCATTATACATGAAACTAAAGCCTTGAATCACCCAATAACGTCGTAGATCTTCAAAAAATTTCAAAACGTTCAATGGAGGATAACTTCGGAAAGAGGAGGAATCGGGAAAGGAAGATATAGAAGAAGGAAGGGATTGCCGAGGTGATACCAACACAACTGACTGCAGTGGAATCAGATATTGGATGCTTGATCATGGGCTCTGGGTAAGATTGCGGTCGGACAGATGCTCTCGGATGAACTAGGTCAAAAAGGAGGGGTTTCTCTCTGTCAGACGCGACCCCGATGCATTTATTGAAAAACAATGAAATTACGATGTGTGTACTTTAGAATCACATGGTGTGTCCTTTCTTTTACTGGCCCCCACATTAGGTGATCACTAGGTCACCACACATGGACAACAAACAACTATCCGCGGTAACCAAGTACATGGTGTGCACTCAAAAAGTACACGAAGTGTAGTTCAAAAATTTCCAGAAACTCATCTTTTTTCACAAAATAGTAGAAAAGGGAAAACATACCTGATAAAGACAATTTTGGTTCTTACAATCTTCCCCTCTTAATGAAATTCGTCCCTGAATTTCCTAGCAAGGCGGAATAGAAGAAGAAACCACAAATAACTCTGGCCACTATGATCGAACATCAGCCTCCCTCTCCCAAGTCTCATCCTACACTCCCCCGTGCTTCTATAGCACTCGTACCAAAGGAAAAGACTGGCCACGGAGAACCTTCGTACTTCAATCAACAATCTCGACAGGATGCTCATCGAAATATGTGTCAATTTCTAACTCAACCTATTTGGGTTGAAAAACACGAGAAGGATCTAAAAAGAAACTCCAATGATGACAAATGTGGAGAACGTCATGCAAATCCTGGTACCTCTGAGATAACTACAACTGATAGGCAATTGGCCCGACTCTATCCAACACCTCAAATGGCCTGACGTACCTCGGCGAAAGCTTACCCTGACTCCAAATCCTCATGTGTCCCGACCTCGGTGTGACACTCATGAAAACTTGATCCCCGACCTCAAACTCCATAGGTCATCTCCAGTGATCAGCCTAAGACTTTTGTCGATACTGCACAATACCCATCCTCTTATGCATCATATCTATATGCTCTGTGGTCTATTGGACAAGATGAGGTCCCAACATAGCTTCCTCTCTTTCCTCCAGCCATCATATGGGTGATCGGCATTGCCTGCCATACAAATCCCCATAAGGTGTCATCTGGATTGTTGATTGAAAATTATTATTATTGGAAAACTTCACAAGATCTATATACTTCCCCGATGAACCTCCAAAATCCAAGATGCATGCTTAGAGCATGTCCTAAAGCACCTGAATCATACACCAAGATTGGCCATCTGTCTAGGGATGGTAAGTTGTACTCAAAAGTACCTCTGTAACCACTACTTTCTGTAGTCCCTAACAAACCCAAGAAGTAATGTGTCCATCCCTATCTGAAACAATGTAGTGAGGAAACCCATGTAAACGTACAACCTCGCAGATGTACAACCGTCCCATCTAATCAACACTGAAGGTCTCTTTAATTTGCATGAAATGTGAAACCATCGTATGTATGACAATGAAAACCCACATAGAATCATTTTGTCGAGGCGACCTCGATAAAACGGCCACGAAATCCATTGCGACATCATTCCACTTTCACTCGGGAATAGTTAATGAAAACAAAATCCCCGATGGTCAGTGATGCTCCAACTTCACCTACTGACATGTGGAACACCTCAAAGAGAAACCAGCAACATAATTGTTCATACCTGGCCACCAATACTGATGGTGTAGATCACGATACATTTGGTGACACCAGGATGAACTTCCCAAAATGAGGAATGAATGTCCCGCATCACCTCGTCGCGTATGCCTTTTGACACCCATACACACCCATGAAAATGCAATATCCCTTCCTCGCTAATTTTCCTCCCAAGAATAGGGTCCCCTCCTGAAATTATTTCCCATAGGACTAGGCCTTTAGAATATGATAGATGCCTCATTCGCACTCAATCAAGAAAAGTTGAGGTAATAGCTACAAAAGAAAGAAAGGTATGCCCCTATATTTCGTGCACCTCTAAATGCTTCTCAAAGAATGAATCCATAAGATTTTGATCACTAATGTCCTCAAAAAAATATCAATATCTGAGTCCTCATACTCAGTGCATCATCCACTGCATTGCCTTTCCCAGGCATGTAGGCAAGCTCGAGATCAAAGGACTGAAGGTACTCAACCCACCTTCACTGTCTCAAATTCAGGACACACTGAGTGAAGATGTTCATGAGAGTTTTTTGGTTGGTGAAAACCATTAAATAATCTCGTAGAAGATAATGTCTCTAACAAAATAAGGCATGAACAACTACAGCTAACTCAGGATCGTGCGTTGGGTAATTCTTCTCATGTTGCCTCAACTGCCGAGACCCGTTTTCAACGAATCCTTATCCCTTCATAAGCACAGCTCCCCGCCCGATACCTGAAGCATCACAATAAACAATATAGCTCCTTCCATGATCAAGAAATACTAGTATCGATGCTGAAGTCGCTCTCCCTTTTAGATCTTGAAAAGATGACTCGCAATAATCTGAACACAATAACTTTTCACCCTTCATAGGTAGACCTATCTATGGTGCTTCTAAGCGTGAAAAGTCATGAATAAAATGTCTTTAGTATCCAGCCATCCCTAGAAAACTACATACCTCAAAGACGTTATTCATATTCCCCCAAGAAACTACTTCTCTCACTTTCTCTGGGTCCAGTGATACTCTTGTCTTTGAAATAGCCTGACTTAAGAAATAAATCTGATCCATCCAAAAGTGGAATTTTGAGAGCGTAACATATAACTGATTATCTTTCTGTGTACTCATGATAATCTCAATATGAGAGGCATGGTCGTGTTGAGTGTGAGAGTACCCCAAGATATCTTCCTCAAAGACTACCATGAATGAATCCATTTTTGGATGGAACACTCGGTTCATCTGTGCCATGAAAACTACAGGTGTGTTTGTGAGACCGAATGACATAACCATATACTCGTATAGAGCATACCTACTCCAAAAGGCTGTAAGCGGTATATTAGATGGTCTAGCATGAAAATGATGATAACCAGTCAACAATTCATTCTTTGAGAACACTGAGGATCCTCGAAGCTGATCAAAGAGATAATCAATCCTCAGTAAGGGATACCAATTATTGACCGTCAACTAGTTCAACATCCTATAATCCACACACAGTATGAGGGTGTCATCCACCTTCATCCCAAATAGGATAGTAAAACCCCATGTATAAGTATTGGGTTAGATGAGACCCTTTTCTTGTAACTCCTCCAACTACTTCTTGATCTCCTGTATCTTTGGTGTAGCCATCCTACAAGGTGGAATGGACACCGGTGCTGATCATCAGACAAGATCAATAGAAAAGTCCACCTCTCTTTCTGGAGGCAATCCATAATATTCCTCTCTAAAGAATTCAATGAAATGATCCACCACTAATGAAAAGTATAACTGTGATGTCCCCTGGTTATCCAGATATTGACTAAAAATCTGAGAAGTAACTCCTCCAATCCCATGATGCTCGGGTCCCTCTCTGCTTTCCTGGATATCCCATTTGCCCTTATGAAGCAATTATCCACCCTCCAGTGATGTGAAAATAACCCTATGAAAAAAGAAATCAACCACTTCCTGGAAGAGAACTAACCAGTCCATCCCAATAATAACATCATAGTTGGTCATCTCTAGGACATAAGGGTCCCATAAGAAGTGACACCCTCTGACCTTAACACGGAACTCCTTACACAGCTATACACTATACGTTCTTGTCCCCAACGGTGTATCTAATATTACTATATCATCAGATGAAATGATATTTAGACAAAGGCTCTCCATAATAGCAACAAATATATATCTATTGGAAGCCCCTGTATCGAAAAGAGCATAAGCTAAAACTGAGGAAACTAAGATCATACCAAGAACTCAAGAAGGTTCAAGATTCTAATCCTACTAAGTCTTCTCCATTGTAAAAGTCTGACATACACTGTGGCCCGATGACCCTACTTGCCCACCCTGAGCTGATCCACCCTGTTATTTCTAAAAGCCTGGCGAATTAATACTACGACAACAACCTCCACCTTGGCCCGAACTATCGAAAGAACACCAGTTTCCAGATTGATGAGAAAATGGTGGTGCTTCTCCTGAATGAGGAGTCATTGAAGAACCCATATCACCGTCTTCTAGTGAGAATATCTGATAGAAGCACTGAAGGTGACCCATCTTGCCGCATGATCGACACTCCACTGAGTCTTTCTGACAATGTGGCCTCATATTCCCACTCATTCGGCACATGTGATACACCACCTAGCTACCAGAAGAAGTGTATCACCTCATTGGATAACTACATGAAGACCCACTATGGGGATTCGTGGTGATAGTAGGAGGGATACTTACTCCAGATGTGGAGCTGCCCTGGATCACAACTCTAGAATCCCGCATATTGTGATCTGTGACTAGCACCTCGTTGACTATATAAGTGATTGAAGTCAGCCTGACGATGTTCACCTATGATTAGATGTCGTGCCTAAGACCATCCTTGAACTTCCATTCTAGGAATAACTCATACCCTCCTAGAATAGGCGTTAATTCCTGAAGCTCTATGAATCAAGAAGAATACTCCATAACAGAAAGAGTACCCTTCTCCAGACACATAAAACATCGGGCTGGATCAGCCCTCAAAGTCTCAGGGTAAAATTAGTCCTAGAAGGCATACTGGAACTCATCACACACCATTACTCGGTGGTTTCCCCCCCTGTGGGATCACATTCCACCATCTCTTAGCGGAATCCCAATGAATATATGTAGCAATCTTGACTGTCCTCTCTGGTGGCGTCTCCAGATGCTCAAAGATAAAAAGCATGGATTCTAACCATGACATTACAGCCAGAGTTCCTACTTCCCCTATGAAAGTTGGAGGATGCTGCTACTAGAAAAACCACATCAATTATTCCATAGACGGGGTAGGATGTGGTACTCTATGGAAGGTTTTCATGAATTTTATGAAGCCCTATTAGAGCTATGCATCCGCAAATGTGATTGGAATGGTGTTTGGAGCCAAAATTGGCACAACATGAGGATCTGATGGATGTCCTTGATCGTCCATGTCCAATGTCTAATCATTGCCATGTAACTGGCAGACAACTGGAGGAAATCTCAGTGGCATGACTCTGCAAGGTCAAGTGTACACCTTAGTTCATGATTATCAAAGAATAAAAACTAGAAGAGAATGAATGAAATAGGATAAATAAAGCAATGATATTTTAAAAAACATGGATAAAATAAGTGTATACTTAACTAGATGGTGTGCTCCCTTAAGCCTTTCATATGGTCGTGTACTTCTGCCAAAACTGGTCGTGTAACCCCCCAAACAAAAGACATGTTGTCCAAACACACAGCATGTACATGAATCCTTATCCCCTACCCGGTTCCTTCTATATGGATAAGCAAAACGATTATCCCAAGAACAATACAAGACGACATGTTAGTTCCAG
This sequence comes from Viscum album, assembly GCA_963277665.1. NCBI lineage: Eukaryota > Viridiplantae > Streptophyta > Magnoliopsida > Santalales > Viscaceae > Viscum > Viscum album. The sequence goes on from OY728156.1 coordinate 1,134,493,116, forward strand.
ACACAATATGTATAAGACGAACTTCACTGACCTATTTTGTTAGATACACGACCCGATACATGGCTAACTCTACACGACGTGTTCCCGATGGACACGACGTTTACTAGCAAGAAATTCACTGACCCGTGTTTGTTAGCTACACGGCCAGATTCCACAATTAAACTTCATAACATGTATTTCAAAAATTTATCCATCCATGTAATTAGTCACACGGGTGGACACAGGGTCAACACAACACGGTGTGTAGAACTAGTACAAGGCATGTTCCTCTAATGATTTCCCAATCCCTTGTCTCTACCCAGATAGCCTCTGAGATGGTTAGAGACTACACGGCGTGTACATATGGTACATGGTGTGTACTTAAGAAAGATAGTTTCTTCTCGAACAGAAGAACACATGGCGTGTAATCTTGGTTTTCCCGGACAGTAAGCCTCAGAAACTACTCCAGAACACATACAAAACTAAAACATAGCATTAAGATCCAAATTCTGATATGTGAGATCCCATACTCTATGTGAATCAAAGCATGGAATCTCATACATGTTATAAAATGGATAACAGTGCAATGATCCTCCAAATTCCAGTCTATGAGGGCCGATAACACCTAAAAAACCAATGTTTGGTGTTAATTAAAATAGAAACTTACATAATCAATGCTCAATCAAAAAGAAGATATTCAATCAAGGAATCTATCACAACAACATGCATATCAAGCACAACATATATCACAACAACATGAAATCTCTAATTCACCCCCAATGGCATAGAATGAATACATGACATATGGTTTCTAACAAGTGATAATATGAATCATGAGATGACATACCCTCATCTCCTCGAGTTGCAATAGAAATAGAAACATAATAACATCAATAATAATAGCACAATACTTGTGAGTCACCCAACAGTGAAATAAAATCAAATGTAAAATTGAAAAATCAGAAAAATTGCAATAAATGAGTTAGATTGGCTTTTTTCCTGTACATGAGTTAGCTACTCCTAGGCACAAATTATTACCAAGTACCTATACCATCCATTCCATGACTATAATCTCCAAATAGTAAGTCAAGAAGAAATGAATTCTTCTGATACCACTTTGTAATGTCCCGATTCTAGAAGCCAGCCAGAGGTGCCCCGTACCCGGTTGGTTACAAGGCCCCAAGCGCATTTCCCAGAATATAGATTCTACCGACTAGCATTAAGGGCCTCAGGTGTGATACTGGGGAAACTAAACCCTCATTGGCAGAGTAACACAACAAAAGTAAATCAATATCAATAGTGAAAGAATCAATAGTACCATAACAAAAGTAAATAGCGGGAGACTGGAAGTAATAACAAAAGGAGAACATATATAAGATGATGCATGATTCATATGTCTAGGAAAATATCTAAACAAGTCACAATGCTGAATACAGTACTAATACAAATTACAAAATAAAAACAAGTAAACAACTCCTTAGTATCGCAAGCTATAGCTTGGTCCCATGCTCTCCAGATCCAAATAAGCCATGTACCTGAAGTAGAAGGGGGATTTCCCTTATCTATACCTACAACAATATAATCTTTTTGGGCCCAAAATCATTACCCAAATAGGGAGTGAGATTAAATCATTGTAGGCAACCACCACAAGATTTGTTCCTAATGGTCAGTGAATATATTTAAGGTAATATGTAATGAAAGAAATAAACAGTTATGTACTTAGCCGTAAACAATCCACAGTTTCAATGAATTCAGTTTCATATATCAAGCAATAGCTAATCAATGCAGGTAACCCTCTAGGTAGTATTCATAGCCTAACCCCTCTGTTTAAACCCAACAATTACAAATAAGTATCTAAACACAAACTGTAACCCTATAGGAAGTACTCCCATCCTAACCCCCTAGATAAAACAAACAAGTCAAGCAAGAAGCTAAACACAAATAGTAACCCTCTGGGATGTACTCACAACCCAACCCCTCTAATTCAACTAAACAAGAAAAAACCCCTTTGTGCGGTACACTCAGTCTAACCCCTTTGGATTAGCTTTTGCATAGACTCTCTGAGGAATCACTCGCCATTAATTCCATCTATAGTCTTGTATCAGTAAGTAAAGGCATACTAGGGAAGCACTTATGTCACATTCCTCATGTATCCCATGTCTAGGAACTATAGACACTCTGAGAAGCTCTTATGTCAATCCCCCCCATGGTCTCGCATCGTAACAGTAAACAGACACTCTGGAGAAGCTCTTGCATCTATTATTCTTATGGTCTACTATACCAGGTTCTCATATCCCTATGTATGTCCAGAAAGCATAGAAACACATATAGGCCAAAGTAAATCTCAAGAACTACATGTCTTACAGTCAACATCATGACAACATGTCAAATAAACAAATCACTTCATCCTACAATACTAAGCATTGGAAAAACTACAAGGTAGCCTAACAGGATAAGTAGGACCAAATGGTCAAAATAAGGCATGCATGGGAAAACACTTCCAAATCATATCAATTGACCCTATTCACAATCAATCAACCTCTACTAAAGAATACAAGCATAATAAGAAATTAATAGGGATAAAATAGTAAACACACAATACTCCATTCAAGGGTAATTGTCAAATTTCACATATAACTCAATGAATTTCAACAGAAAGGAACAAACCACCTACCTCGGGGTTTGAAGTATGTTATACCTCAACCTCAATCCTTGAACCTCCCAAGAACACCATAAATCAAAAAAAACACTCAAAAAGATAAATGGAGGATAACATGGGAAGGAGGATGAATCAGGAAATGAATCTGTCGGAGAAGGAAGGGCTAAACGAGGTGATCCCAACACAATCGATGGTGGTTGAATTGGAGATCAGATACTTGATCGGGGGATTAGGAAAAGATCGTGGCCGTACAAAAACTCTCAGATGAACTAGGTCGGGAAGGAGGTGTTTCTGTCTGTTAGACGCCCCCCAGTGCTTTAAATGAAAAAAAGTAATTACCCGCCATTTACATTAAAAGCACATGGTGTGTCCTTTCCTTTACCACCCCCTACATTAGGCGGTCTCCAGGTCTCAACACATGGCTGTGTGTATTTCCATTACATGGCCAGCACATGTCTACCTGTAGTAACCGAGTACACAACATATACTCAGAAATTACATGGCGTGTCCACAAAATTTTCCAGAAATTCTTCTTTTTCTTCAAAACACCAGAAAAGGGAAAACATACCTAAAAATGAAGATCTTGTTTCTTACACTCGAAAAAGTTTTGGTAGTGTTTATTGATGATATTATCATCTAATCTAAGATAAATGAGTAAAATTAAGAACATCTAAGACTTGTATTGGATACATTGATAAAAGAGAAGTTGTACACCATGTTTAGAAAGTCTGACTTTTGGATGAAGCAAGTCCCATTATTGGGACATGTGATCACATGTGAGAGAATTTTTGTGGACCATTGAAAAACAAAGCTGATTGAGGAATGGCTTAGGCCCTCTAGTGTCACAGAAATATATAGTATTCTTTGATTAGCTGGGTAGTACATATGTATTGTGAGAAATTTTCTACAATTTCCAAGACTGCTAACTAAGTTTACATGGAAAGGGGTAATATAGGTCTGGACAGAAGAATGCGAGGGAAGCTTCAAGGAGCTAAGGAGAAGGCTGATCGCTTCACTTGTACTCACACTACCGAAAATATGAGAAATTTTTGTAATATAAGTTGAGGACTCAAAGAAAGGCTTGGTATGTGTACTCACGAAAAATTACAATGTTATAGCCTACACTTCATGCCGGTTAAAGATCCTTGAGGAGAACTACTCGACGCAAGATCTAGAGCTAGAATCCGTTATTTTTTCCTTGAAAATCAGGGGTCACTACCTTTATGATGAGAAGTGTGACATATACACTGACCACAAGATCTTAAAGAAAATATTCACACAAAAGGAGCTCAACATGCATGAAAGGAGATGTTTAGAGCTAATTAAGTATTAAAATTTATCTATTCACTATCTTCCTAGAATGGTGAACAAGGTAGCTGATGCTCTATGTTGAAAAGAACCTACTACTCTATCCATGTTATGGATTCAGAAAGACCCTATCTTCTTGGATATGAAAAATATGGATTTAGAAATCATAAGGTAATAGGATCCATCCTACCTTCCCCAAATTACTGCACATGCATCCATCTAAGAGAAGATTATGGAAGCATAAATGGATGATGTGGAGATAAAAAAGAGGGTGAATGAATTAATGGAAGGGTAGTTGTAATAGTTCCATATCAACAATGATGGTGTGATTCAGTTTGGAACGCGGCTTTTTCGTGCCTTCATCACAGGGGATAAAGAAGGGGTTGTTAGACAATGCACATAGCTCAACATTACTATATCCATATGGTGAGTACCACGATGTATCGTGATCTATGAGAACACTTCCTGTGGGATAACATGAAGAAAGAGATTGCAGAATATTTCCCAAGGTTGATGGTATGTCAGAAAATTAAAGTAGTGTGACAAAGGTCCAAAGGGTTGATGCAGCCATTACCTATACCAATGTGGAAATGGGAGAATGTTACCATAGTCTTTTTCACAGGTCTTCTAAAGACAACGATGGAAAATCATGTGATGTGGGTTGTGGTTGAATGACTCCCAATGACTTCCCAGTTTATCACTATTTGAGAAGATTACTCACATGAACAACATGCAAGAATATATGTTAAGGAAGTGGTGATATTTCATGGTGTTCCACTCACAATTGTCTCTGATCGTGATCCAAGGATCAGATCTAAATTCTAGACGTGCCTTCAATATGCTCTGAGTATTGAATTAGATTTCAGGACTACCTATCACCCCCAAACTGATGGCCAATCTGAAAGGAATTTTCAGACGTTTGAAGATATTCTAAGATATTTTTCTCTAGAATTCAAATGTGGATGGGATCAGCATCTACCATTGGTTGAGTTCACATAAAACAATAGCTTTCACTCAAGTATTCAGATGGATCCATATGAATCTTTGTATAGAAAACGATGTAGAACTCCATCAAGTTGTGATAAAGTTGGACAACGAAAGCTACTTGGACTCAATAATTTTCAAGAGATGACAGAGAAGGGTCAATTCATCCAAAAACACATCATATCTACCCCGAGTCGGCAAAAGAGCAATGTTGACAGCCATTAAAGATACATGGAGTTCGATGTTGGTGATAAATTCTTCCTTCGAATATCACCATAGAAGAGAGTCATGTTGTTTGGAAAGAAAGGGACGGTAAGACCAAGGTACATTTTCCCCTTTGAGATCCTTGACCACATAAAATTTGTGGCATATTGGCTTACACATCCACAAAATATTGATCAAGTTCATGATTTTTTTCACGTATCACTCCTGAGGATGTACATACCTGCTCCCTTACATTTACTAAACTGAGAGGTGGTACATTTGGAAGATGATATCTTCTATGAGGAGCAGCCAATAGAGATTCTGGATTGGAGAGATAAGGTTTTATGAAACAAGACAAACCACATTGTTAAAGTGTTGTTGAGGAACCATAAGATTGAAGAAGCTACTTGGGAACTAGAAGAGGCGATGAAGGATAAGTACCCTTACCTATTTTTGTAAAAATAAATTTCGATGGTGAAATTTCATAAGGGGGGAAGAATGTAATGACTCGATTTTTTGCAATGAAAATTCCATTCTTATAAATATGACATAAAATTACATTAAAACACAACAAAATGAACTACTCTGTGCTAATTGAACTTTAAACAAATGTTTTCCCCTTTTGTGTTTGGAATTTTGAAAATCTAATATACACAGTTGTGATCTGTAAGATTTTTGGGGTCCAATAAGAAAAACATAATTTTTTGTGAATAGATACCTACAAATATAAATATTAACATACACTTATTAATAGTGATATACCCTAAGGAATTGTAACCATACATATGATAATATATAAATAATATTTAAGTTAAAGTATGATGTGCCTTTTTTATAGATTAAGTAAATTAATGTTTTAAAACCAGTTTTTGAAAATAAATTAGGATTTTAATTAAATATTAAAATAATTATATTTAGAATTTGTTTTCATAAATGGACTTAATTTTTGGAATCTAAACATTAAAAAATGGTTGGGGTGAATTTGTGGGATTTTTCTGAAATAATGAATTTTGATGAAGAGTGACATACCATAATTTACAAAATAAGATAATTATATTGTTATGAATGATGTTCTGCTAATGTAAGAACAATTGGATCGGGATCACATGATAAAATTACTTTTCATGGTCATAGAATACTCTCAATTCATAGTCTTGTGGGGAATTTATAAATTAATGAATTTTATATTGAGAAATCCCATCTCCCATCCACTATAAAAACCACCCTTCACACCATCATTTCATCACACCTTTCAAGATTCAATCCTTGCCTTAAAACTACCCATGAATCTTCCCTAGCCGCTACCCCACGTCCTAGAGCTTTTAGTATCATCAAAATACCAAACGCAGATTCCTTATGGAGGATATCAAGATGATGATTCAACAGGTATTTCTTCTATATTTTTTTTTCTATTGAATTTCATTCAATTTACAGATATTTTATTATTCTATTATTAACTATATTCATCTACATGGAATGGTAACTCTAGTATCATACATATACTGAAACTTTATTATAATAATGGGATATTATACCATTCAACCCCCTTCTCCTTTTCCTTTTATTTTAAAAAAGTAAGCGTTGTTCATAAGGTGTTAATCTATCACCTTCAAGAAGGACATATTTTCTTTTTATATTTCTACCATCATATCTAGACATGAAACCATTTTTATGGTTGAAAACGAATAGTTTATATGTATTGTGTACTATTTAATGTTTTGGATCTAACATATTTACAATTTACTAAATGATTAATCAAAACAAGTTCGTTGTGGTCGAAAAACAGCACAAATTAACTCAAACAATCATCATTTAATTCTTATATAATAATTCATCCACATAGTACATAATATATTCAATTATAATTTTATTTAAGTTCCTAAAAGATAATTAATAATTTTTAATATATGTTCTAGTTGTATACCCATGTTCTACCTGATCTTCAATTTATGAATACAGGTGAACCGCTCACGAAAACCATGAAAACGAACAATACCAAACAAGGTTTTTAAAATATATAACTCATCTAAAGGAACATAAAAAAAACTTAATGAAACCATAATGAACCATATTCATGTACACAATGTTATTGAATTTTTAATTAATTAATTTAGTGTTGTTATTTAAGACATTAATGTGAAGGAAGTATTCAGATATAAGGTATGGGGAAATTATCGAACCCATCCTTCTTTCTTCGGGTTCTCCCCACTTTCACTCTATTTTTTGGTATGGTTACTCATCAAAAATAATTTTTTCCTCATTATAACACCTATTATAGGATATAAATGTTTTTCACTAGAGTTTACGTCAAATACAATGTTTTCCAAAAGAATGATTCTTCCAAAACACACCTTTTACTTCTTAGTAAAGGTGGATTGTTCTTGTAACAAGTATGTTATTCCTGCTTCCTTTTGGGAACCCAATGTTTATGAATGTGTTATTATTATATGAAAACCATTCCATTCCATGGATCATTTATGTTCATTTTTTATATATTTTCTATGTGGCATTCTTGATAATGAAAATGTTATGGTGTGACAGGTGCTCTCAGAATTATATAACGCTCCAATGTGTTGGGTAATGTGATGAATCTCATGAGAAAAAGTGAAATGATGGGTGAATATGATGCATGAATTTTTCAAAACTATGTGTGGTAGTTAACCACTAAGACACAATGTTTCAATTTTTATGCATTTCCACATTTCAAGTCTCTTATTAATTCTCCCTCTCATGTTAATGATCCATTATGTATGTTATAGTTATGATCAACCATTTTTATATTGTTCTTATATATCCTCTTACTGGGATCTTAGGTCGCCATTTTTTATGTATATTCTTAAGTGACTACATGTACTAAAGATAGTTCAAGTTCCAATAAGAATCATGGGGAGAAGAATTTATATAAATGTTTTTTCTTGATGTTGTAATTGTTATGTATAGTCCTAGTTTTCCCAAGACACTAAGCCTTTGGATACTATATGTGTAATAATTTTATGTTGTCTATCATTAAAATGATGTAATTTTAATTTATGAAATTTTTGGGTTTCTACAGTCAGGACATGTATAAATAATTGAGTATTAGGATAATATTTAGAGGTCATTGGTTTTGGGTTTTGGCATGTCACGATGGAGGTGCGATTAGTGATGCTTTATAATGGGATTTGTGTGGGAAAATTATAGTAATTATTGATGGACTTGAATGAATGATGATATATATGAGTTAAGTAGTTAATATAGTTCTATAATGGATGATAGTGGAATCATGGGTGTGATTAGAGGAATAGAATTCATTTTATATTAAATTCCTCACTACACGACATGTACTATAGGAGAACACATGCAATGTATTTACATCTTACAACACTAGGGTTTACACCCAAATAAAAACCATCACACATTTTGGGGACTTAGATTATTACATGTGATCAATGGATTGAATATAATTATGTATCCTATGAGTATATGATCACGGGAATGGTAAAAACATGTTCATTGAAAAAATACATGGGAATAACCCAGTTCTCGAACATGAAAATGTACATAGGCATGACTATAGTACACTAACGTGGGGTAAAGTACACAGACTCAATAAGGAGACACACTTTATGTTCTATCCCAACATCAACAAGCCATGTACCTCAAAGGGACATATTGGGAATATGGGGGAAGACATTCCGTGTGAGATAGAGTGACAGAGGTTGACCCAGGGAATACAAGACATGTTGTGTTCTCCAAGTACATTCTATGTACTTTTATTCAAGGAATATTCAATCCCTCTATGTATCAAATTAATAATATTATCAATTGGTTGTGTTACCTTGATACATATTTATGGGGGTGTAGTGTAGAATTATATTCTGATTATAATATAGTGACTTCATATATGGGGATTTATATGATAGTGTTTTAGGAATCCCTCAGTGTGACTGGGGTTGGACCCTCAATAATTTATTCATATTCCATAGATGGGGATTGAGAAATCATGGTGACTAGCTTATAGGGGTGTATAACCCACTACAAAGTGGTTTATTCCAGGTAAGGTATGGTATAACACATAGTGTAAGGGTTATGTCCGTAGTATGTAGATTGGGATCCATGGAGTTATAGAGAGTACTTTCTTAGTGAGACCAGAAGATAATAAACTCTTAGTAAGCTTTATCATTGATATCATGGCTCATGGAATGAGTTCTCCTTGATGAGTGTTACGCAAAATCCACAAGAAGAATCTTGTGACTGGTTTTTTTTATTAGAATTATTTAAGACATGGTGTCTATAATTATAATATTTGGATGTTCTTATTAATATGAATTGAATAATGATTAACATGCTTTTATGATGATTAGCTGACTAATAAATTTATGCATTATGTTTGGCCATTTCAAGGCATGATATGGGGTAATATTACACTCTCCCATGAATGGGATCTTCCCACAAATATAATCTCTTATGTAGATAACATGACACTAGATAGAGTCCATGGTGGACAAGGATGAGGTGGATCATAGTGAGATAGACATATCATGGTTCATTCGAGGTTTCTGAATTTGATAGTAGACCCCTATTATATAGCTGTTTGTACAATTTTATTAGTTTTTGGTGGGATTTTATGTGAACCTTTATACCTTCCAATACCTTGGTCATACGCTGATGTGAGTTATATTTTATTCAAGAATTTTCTGTACATATTATTTTAACATTAAACATTGTATCAATATTTAGAGATGTGTGTGTTTGTTAAGGTACGATAGTCTATGGTCTCCCATGTGCGTCATATTCCTACTCAGCCCTGGTCTCCACCCACAATCCTATTGGATGAAGGAAATGGGTTGAAACAATAGGCTTACCACTGTACAGGAAGGCCCCAATAGGTTGGGTCATGAAAGGTTACTATGGGTCACTAGATATGAGTCATGTAAGGCGTTTTAGCGATACACGAGTAGTTTTATTTGGTTTATATTTATTAGGCTCCATGAAATTTTATTTCTTTTTGGGATTTATGTTTATATATAAGAATACGTTGTTACTCACTTTACATTTGGTTTATTAAGTGATGTTGTAGGTAAATGGTTTATTTTTATTATGGTATAATCTATTTTGTTGGTTTTCATTAGTCGAAGTATTTATTAATGTGGATGTATTTCCATGTTATGGATAATTCATATAGGATTTTTTTGTGGAAATTAGGGTTTTGTTTATGTTTATTGAGCATGAAATAATTTATAGGGGTCATATATGATACCCTAGAGACATTTTTAAAACATATGGAAATTAAAAATTATTATCAGGAATTGTGGGGAGTTGTCTTAGGTTACATGGTGGTTCAATCTAAGACATTTCATTACAAAAGAGAATTAATTCCCCCATTGTTATTGTATGACTAATGTTCATATGGATATATGAATATTAAAACATGTCTGGTGAGTATTGTGGAGTGGTTGGATGACTTTTATTTTTGGTAAAATTCTAGTTACCATGACTGGGGTAGGATTATGATTTTTGTATCTTAATTAATGGGAACTGTAGTTATTATATGATATTATTTATTGATATTATTATATTTTTTGGTAAAAAATGATGTTTTTATAATGTTAATTAGAGTTTAATTATAGGTTAATTAGTATTTATGTTTCTTATTATAAAGGCCATACCTCCTAGAAGGTCTTCAATACGTTATATAGAGGGATTTTTTAGAGGAAACTCCATAGTTTAATTCCCTAATATACCCTAGTCCCATTAAGTTATTTAGTATGAACAATAAATCCCTATGTCAGAATTATAGATGAGAACAAATAAAATTGATGGATCTTTCATAGGAGTTCACTATGTATAATCCAATTTAATTAAACAATGATCTATGATCTAAAGAACTAGAATAGTGGATAGATATGATTAAATACATCATTCATTTACATTGGACAACTAATATATCCATGGATGGATTTATCATGTATATACTCATAGACCAAGGTGGAAATCATGGGAGTTTATCAATAAGATAATATTTCTTAAATATCTCTCCTATCCCATGTTTAATGAACCATTCAACCATTATTTTTAGCTAGACTGTTCAAGGGTGTATTGTTAAGGGAGTTTTTTATTTTGTAGTAGGTGAATCATTTAATGAAATAATATTATAATGGTTTAGTTGAGTTGGTCACCATTTCCCCACATCATCAAAAAATTATTATCTAATGGCCTAATTATTTGATATGGGGTTAATAATAAATGTTAGATCCTATATTTTTATTTTTTACCAAAATACCTATCTTGTGAGATCAAAAAAGAAGCAGTGAATTAGAATTATATAATATGGATAACTAGCCAGTGTGCTACAAATAATACTATAGGATGTATTCAATGATCCTTATGTAGTAAAAATATGAAGTATGAGAAATCTCAATAGGTTAAGTGTCTGATCATGAAACGCCCTTCTGATCCTACTCCCATTTCACTTTAGGGTTATAGGATAATGGTATAAGACCCGTGAAAGAAGACATGAAATACTAAATAATATTCCTAATGAAATCCTAATAAGTTCCACCAATGGGGTTTATTGGGAAATTAATTTTGTTTTTTCCATAATCAATGTCGGAGCCATAATGATGGGTCGTATAATATAAATGGCTCAAAAATTTATTTAAATACATCCAAAAGTGTTGGATCTCATCTTCATATATGAAGGGAATCTAAATCTATTATTAAAACTCAATGTGGGCCCAAATATCAAAATTTATATGTGGATGATAATGTTACTACGGAATCCAATTCCAGAATAGTGATCATGAGAGTTACATTTTTATATCATCTTTATTGTCCTTGGATTTATTTAAAATAGCCGTACCCATTGCCCTATCAGATCTTAGTTGATGGATGATTTAGGCTATTACCAAAATTATATTTTGTATGGGATGGATCCTTCAATATAATAGGAACATGGAATGAGTTGGGTTTTAAATTCCATGAGTGTGGTGTGATAGTTTTCGATGGTGACATAATATGTGTAACAAACCATTTTTTTATCAATAGATTTTCCATTCTAATAATTAACTCATATTTAATAAGGTATCATAAATTACATTCCCCATATTATAAAATGAATAAAATATTATAATATTAATATGAAAATTTAGTTTAGGGATAATATGGGAATAATAATTGAATGTAGAGAAATGTGAAAAATTATAAAATAAAATAATCAAAATAGAGAAATTTAGATCTCCTTGATCCACCAGAATAATAGCACTCATGAATAACACTGTAGAAATGAGGAAAAAAATTAGTACTCCAATATTCATTTTGAAATTATAAAACCACCTTTAATGAAAATAGAATTAAAGTATTAATGAAGTAAATATGAGGTATTTATTGGAATTAGGGATCCCATATGACCATTAAAAATCAAATCATTGGAATAGTAATATAATTGTTGGAATATTAAAATGATCATTAAAATTGTAATCTGACCATTGGGAATAGTAACCTAACCCTTATAATTTTAACCTCACCTTTGTATGTGTAAAATAATGTTTAGTTTTATTATAAAATGAATAAATGAAATATTTATATCATGAAATCTGTAAATAAATGATTTAATAATTATAAAATATTTTTTTTGTAATTTTATAAAACATATATGTTTTATATCAATTTTAATAAAAAAATATAATGATATAAAGAATTTTTTACTAAATCGGAAAATTATTTAAATGTATATTGTATTATAATGATAATATACTTTAATTATACATTTTCTAAAATTTCAAGGGTCATAAAATTGATCGTAATATTAAATTTATTATTTTGTTAGGTTATTGATGATTCTATTTAAAAACTAAAATTTTAATATTTGGAAAATTATTTTCAATAAATGAATATTTTTTGACATATAAATGTTGAAAACTTATTAAGTTATTTTATTGTAATTTTTAAAAATACTTGTACTTCTAGGGAATATTAGAATAAAATAAAATACTATATTTAAAATTATAATACAAATACATGAATTTTTGAGTCATGGATAATGTAATAACCCATTAGTTCAATTAAAAATACACTATACATTGTATATAATCATAGTGAAAAATAAATTTTTTACCACCTTCAGATTTTAAATGGAGGGAATTATGTTTAATTGTGTATTCAATATGCAACAATGAGCTTAAACCACCCATGAAAATAGATCCATTACAGCCTAGATGTTACATTAGAGGCTATGAATTATAATAACAACTATAATAAATATATATATTAATTTAATAATCAATATAAATTATTGATAAATTATATTTAAATAATAAATAATTTTTTAAAAATGTAATTTTACTCATTAAAATTAGGTTTTCCTTGAATGATAATTTATTTCAATTTTTTTGAAAAATATAATAATTAATTTTTGATAAATATTCAAATTGAATTTTATAAAATTATATTAATTTTTAAAATGAGTATATGAAAATTATCGTATGGTGGAAGTTTTAATTTTTTGGCAAATTATTAATTTTTTAGTGAATCGTGAAATATATAGATGTTTTTGTAAAAATATGCAGTATTTTAAATTAATTAATTAATTTTTAAATCCCGTTATGTTTTTAATATAATTTTCAGTAACAATAGTATTCATTATTTCTACATAATCCACTTAATTACATTTTAATCATCTATATATGAGATTTTATTATAAGTTTATTTTATTGTTTTAAGATAATATTTTTGTGAAAAATGTTCTTATGTATATAAGGAATAAAATTTTTAATTTATTAAGAAAACACATAATCGGTATTTTTATAAATGAAATATATTTATTATATGTCAATAAATATTAATCGGGATTCATAAAATGATTATTGTTAGTCATAGATTCAATATAAAATCATTCTTTTCATGAAAAATAATCATTTTGAGACCCCTTTTTGATCGCGTCTACAAGTTTAATTTTAAATTTAATTTTTCCACTTCCATGAATTGAATTTGAAAATTATGAATAAATATTTTTAATCCAAATAATTTACATTGTCTAATAATTTCACCTTATTTTTTACATTAATTAATAATGAAAAAAATCAATTACTATGGTTAAAGTTAAATGGATATACCAAGATGGTCAATATTAAATAATAACAGTTTAAATGACCTAAAAACTTTTATGAAATATATTTTTTGTCTATATTTATAATATATAATTTATAATGAGCTAGCATTATCTATTTTTGAGCCTTTTTTATTGGGAAAAAGGGGGGGACATTTATTTGTTTTCAAAAATCACATGTGTGCCACTCACCCCACATATAAAATGCCTCCCACTTTCATATCCTATTCACAAATTCAAATACATCCAGAATGGAATATACCTTCCCAAATTCATTCTTAACTCCCCCACTACCTATATACATTGTTTTTATCATAAATTCATCACCATAAAGATTTTGGTGCTAACCTATGGTGCTTGTCTGAAGAAGAGAAATCATGCTTAACCGAGTGTTTATATTTTTTTTATTTCACATCGATTAAGTAATATTAAATTATTATGATATAATAAAAACATATATATCATATAATGAGATGTTATTATTTTATTTTAATATCCCAAATCACTAAAATCTTCCATCATGCGGGGAAATAATTCCTCACTCCTGTGCATGATGAACTAACACTTTAAGTACCGATGTCTTACAATTTCTATCATCACAAATCATAGTTTTCTATAATGATGAATTTAAAGTATATAAACTATTTTTGTAATGAAATTATACTTATATAGTTATTATAACACATATACCTTTTCAATTTCCATTCCATGGGGGATATAATAACATATCTCGTATGTATGGTAGACTACTGCCTGTAGAAGAGATGTGATTCATTTTTCCCTAATCCTTTACATGTAAGGTAACAATGGTAAATTTAATTAATAAATGTGACATAAATAAAATTAATAATACATAAATTAAATTTTTATCATTTTAATAAAAATACGATTTTATTTATTACAATGAAAAATGATAACATCATTGTGGAATATATGTGTATTGTCGCCTCCGTGAAGCGATGTGTTTATTTTATCGTCCCCCAAAAATAAGGATGATTTATATAATAATATTAAATAATATAATATATTTTATATGAAATTATTATCATTATATAAATATAATATTTTACTTACATTATCTCTATAATTATTTATGAAAAACGGAAACCTTACTCATGCATACGTACGACCTACCATCTTTAGGATTCTAATATTGTTCATTTTCCATAACCATCAATGATTATTTTTTTGAAAATATAATTTATGATTAAATATTATATTTATTTAATTACTACTACTATGTAGATGCTGAAATAATGACCTCTTGGGTCATAGTCATTACAATGAACTCATTTTGAAACAACAAACTGATCATACTCAAGACACCCGATGTTGACTTAACTGACTAATTATTTATATTTTTCATTCAAAAATATTAAATAAGATGCATAATTATAAGGTTTTAAACCTCGAAAGAGTTTTTTATAAATTAAATAATTGATATAATATTATTATAATCGAGTTAAATTACATGCCTGTAATGTCTGGACTTGAGGTAGGGGTTTTTTGGTCTCACATTTATTTCTCTAGGATATAAGCCATATTCAACAAATATTTATGTTAAATGGTATATATAAAAATTGTTTATTAAATATTTTTATTAAAATGAATTTATATATTATTTAATAATTAATATGATAATTTCCCATTCATGGGGTTTTGATATAGAATCTTATAAATCTGTAAGGGACTTCATCTAAATTTCTCTTTATTAAGCCATTTTATGTTAACATGAACAAAATTTATTTAATATGATGTATATAATACCCCTTTTAAATTTTATATTATGAGTAATTTATATTTAATGGTGTTTTATGTTTTGATATGAATTACATCATACAAGGGGATTTGAATATAATTTTATTAAGAATTAAATGATTTTTAACACAATTTTCATTCGCGGGGTTATAAATCATTTTCATTTACATTGTTATTAAATGATTATTTGTGAATAGATACCATTTTTTTCATTCAATATGTAATCTTTTTTATGTGGATTTACATTTGTTACACATAATTTATCCATTAATTATATCTCAAATCAATGTTATGATCTTTCCATGGGTTATTCATCTCAAATTCTCTTTCATTGAGACATATGTTTATGATATCCATGTATAATCATTTATTAGTTGTATATACCAGCCATTGTAAATTTTATATTATAAATATTCATATTTTCATGATATTAAATGTTTCATTTGATGATATTTTTTATTGGGTCCTACAATTGATGAGTTGTGCAGTGGGAAAGTCATTATGTTAAAAACTCATTTCATTCATGATTGTTTCTGTGAATGGTTATTTTGGATAAATCCATATGAAATTATTTTACTAAAAAAAATTATTTATTATCCACTGGTTATTAATTTATTAGACTTATTTTATTTCCATTTCATCTTTTATTGATATTATAATTATAAAAATATTTGTCTATATGTGATCTTAATCGTGAATTTTTATTTTATATTAGTAATATTTCTCATCCATATTAATTTATTATAATTTTTTTGAAACTTTTACATTTATAAAACTAAATAATTTCCTAAATATAATTTACCTGATCAATGACCTTATTTTTAAATGGGTTTCAATGGAATCATCAAAACGTTATCCAATTGGGTCACATTTTCATTTCATTACAAATTATTTGAAAATTGTGTTTATATTTAACATTTACATAATGAATGGATTTTCATAAAATCATGAAAATTAATTTTTTTGAAGATTATTTTTTATCCTTAAAATTTTACTTTCAATTAAAAGTATTTTCCCTATTTTTGTTAATTTTTAGTTTTTAAAATTGATTTTTAAAATGAAAATGTTATTTTCTAATTTTATTTCAATGAACTTTTAATGAAATTTCCATTAATATAAAAACCCTTGATGTTATATACATTACAATAAGTATATTTCTATTAATACCATCCTTATTCTCGTTCTTAATGTATTATGAAATTTAGATGTAACCCATTTTTTCTATTTTTGAATCATGAAATGGATGAACAATGATTTTTCTTATGTGGAAAAGTGAATGATTATAAATGTTTTATTCCTAAATGGTACATGTAAAATAATGATAATAATGGGAGATACTTATATATTTTATACATTTTATACACCAAGACATCCCCGAGTGATCTCAATATAGCTTATATAGAGGGTTATCTAGACAGGGAAGTGTGATACTGATATATATTATAAATTAGTGCACCAAGATAAAAATAAAATGGATTATGTAATGTAAAATATCATAATAGAAAAGAAGGAGGGATTTATTGGTTTAATTTTACTATGGATTTAACTGGGATCCAATTATCTTGGAAAATGGGTTGACATGGGTTATGAAGTAAATTGTTGAAGATAAGAACATTTTTTTATTAATTTTTTCTAGAATTATAAATGTTTCCTTTGATTGAGATTAATATAATGTTGATCATGATTATTGAATTTTATAAATAATCATTTTATGAATGCCTAATTCCATGTTTTCATGTTTATTATCTTCGTATTGATGGTTTTTAATATTCCTATGTTTTTTTCGTGAATTTTATCATGTCATTATAACCTTAAGATCATCTTAATATCATAGGTTTCATTCAAATCTTAATACATACATTTACCATTTTAGATATTTTGGGACAAAACATATTATGTTTACATTTACAAGGTTAAAAAAAATAATTTTTAATGAATTTTTACTAGAATGGTTTCATATGGATGGTGATGATGACTTAATGTTATATAAGAAAATATGGGTTAAGTTGGAGAAATTCACTTTTAATGAAATGTGTATTATTTATGTAAGAGTTTGTCCTGATTATAAAAAAATAAATTCTAAAAGGTAATTGGGTATATAGGTGATGATATAATTTCTTTTTATGTTTTATGTTATGGATGGTAAAAACTGGGTCACCTACATCAATACCAAATCAAAAAATGTAAATTTTAGGATCTTGCACTAGATCCAAGAGTGTGGGTTCGAGGATATAATTGTTGGTATCAGAACACGATTTAGATAACATTGGAGATTAATATGTAATCATATTTTGTTATCTTATTATTTATGGACTCCATCCCAAATTAATAAGATAATCATTTATCTTATGTAAAAATTATTTGAAATCCCTTTTACATTTTAATCGATGAGATCTTAAAGTTATTAATGATAATTAGGATAAGTTTTACTAGAGTTAATTATATATAATGGTTGGGTTTAATGAGGATAATTAGTTTAAATTATGTGGAAATATGATTAATGGTCTCTATAACATTTATGGCTTAAATGATTTTTAATAGTAAAGTAATTATGGGAACATATGTTTTATCTTATAGATAACCATGGGATTGAAATGTGATTTGGTGACTAAGAGATAATGGTAACATTAAAATATGATCACTATTATTTTATGGTATACATTATTAATAGTATGAGATAACACTTGAGTATAAATTAAACATTAATGCTTAAGTAATTGAGGTTATTTGGGATAAAGGGTTATTTATTTATAGAACTATTTATTTTGAAAATGATATATTACTATTGAATTTTAGAGATTAATATATTATTTCACCATATGAAGGTTAATTCATTTTGGAAAAATATTAAAATATGATAACCATTTTGGTTTTATATAATTTATAAATATAGGTATAATATTATGATTATGATATATGGTTTTGTGGCCCCTTATAATCAGAATTTTTGGCCTCATGCATGAAATAATTCTACTTCAATACAAATTATTTTGAGAAAAAGAAAATATTACAATGGGAATTGATAAAAGGGTAAAAATATAATTGTAAATTAAATATATTAATTATAATCCTATTGTGGATGAGTAAATAATTCCTAAAATATAGGAAAATGATCTTGAAACAAATATTTGTCCTATTAACATATTTTTGATGATTTCAAAAACCCTTTCCACACAACATTGTTTTATGGTTTTATGATTTTTAAATTTACCTTGATCAGTAAATTTCATTTGATCATTGATATCAGTCACCATGTATCATTACTAGTGGATTACTATTTTCTTCCATGTATAAATATTAATTTCCCACCTCTTTTGAAAAGACCCGGAAATTACATGGAATTTTTTCTCATAAATACATGGGAATTTTACGGGTCCACGAAAATTGACGGTGTATGACTCAAAGGCCAGGTGTGCCCAAAATCAATTTCTGAAGTTTTTTTCGGGTATGTTCAGTAAACGTTCAAGTGGGGTTTTATAACTTTTAAACTGCTTCTTAGAATTGAAATATTAGGCCACCATTGAACTTGTAGCGCCGATATTCTCTTAAGAAGACTTTCACTTCGACGGTAGTGAGTCAAGAAGTTAAGTTAGTTTTTGGATTTTTTGTGGAGAATAATAAAATAATGTGGGCCTCACTTTATTTTTATATGAGACTCCATGTGGTTGTTTGGTGGTTAAAACCTCCTCATGGAAGTTAGAGGTGGGACCACCACACTATAACCTCCCATGAGAGGTTACAATGATGGGGCCCACCTGAACCTAACCTCCCGCGAGAGGTTACGACATGGGGACCACACGAGGCTAAACCCCCCATTTATTGAAGAGAGTAAAACAAGTCAACTGTCCCTCATTAGTGAGGGAGAGCCTCTTGATATCCCCTTTAATTAATTGGTTCCAACTCACCTAATTAATTTGTGCCAACACTCATAAATTAATTAGGGGAGCCAAGTTATTAATTCACCAATTTGAATTTTTTTAGCAACTAAATAATTGAAAAACTCAATCTATTATTATTTTTCATGGAATTTCTCATTTGGTGGAGCTTGGGGAGATAAGTACTTGGTAGAAAAGTTTATCCAATGAAGAACGCTCCACCGATGAAGAACTCTCCACCGATGATGAACTCCGAACTTCTTTGACTTCCTCCCTCAGATCCTACCAATGTGGGGAATCTAAAACCAACCGACCCTTCACATCATAATCAACAAGTCAACGCAGCTCAAGATTGGGAGTGCATGGTAGTCACGAAGAATGACAAACTCCTTCGTCTTCATCCCGCGACTTCAACATCGACGACCGACAATCAAAGGAAGGAGGTTTATTTTTTCTGTAACTTTACTTTTCTTTTTCTCTTTTTCAGATTGGAAAGGAATCATTTCATGGTTGTAAAACAACTTTTTTGTCATATTTCTTTCTATATGATGAGACAAGTGTTACCACTATAAACACAAAGTGTGCGGGCCAAACCAACATGGACCGACTCCTCCGCCGTTCTTGTTTGCATTGTTTCTCGGCATGGGGATGAAGCATCATTGAAGGAGACGAAGTCACATGAAAAGGCCATGCTTCCCGTGGCCTCCATGAACCGCATCGCCACCACTGCGTTCTGGTGCCCCAACTGGGCTGGCTCCGTGGGTCGAACCCCCGTCGGCCTAACGTGCACCCTTCCGCACCGCTGCAGGGCTCCCGCATGCCCCGACTGAACCCCGCCGGCCCAGGCCGTGCCGAACTACACCAGCTCGAACCCCTCCGGGCCGGCCTCCCATCCGCCCCGCCACCTGCCGTCTTGGCCGCACCCTGCTTAGCCTCCCGTCGGACCACCTGGCGCCCTGTCCGACCGCCCGCCGGACCGCCTGGCGCCCTACACGGCCGCCTACAGGCGTCATCACACCCTACCCGGCTGCCCGCCGGCCCACCTAGCGCCTTACCCAGACACCTCTCGGCCTAGATGCACCCTGTCCGGCCGCACATCGGCCTGCCTGGAACCCTTCCCGACTGCGTGCCAGCCTAGCCGTGCCCCGCCCGGCCACCCGCCGGCCGGCCCTGCCCAGCCGCCTCCCAACCATCAAGCCTTCTGAACTGGCCCGTGACCTCCCTAGCGGGGCCTTGTCCGAAATGGCCTGGGCTCGCCCTCTGGGATGAGCCATGCTGGGCTGCACCCTCACGATGCTCTTGGCCGAACCGGCCCCGAGCCCTGGTCGAACCACCATCGTGGCCGGCTGGGCGGGCCTCAGTGGGCCGGGCCGAACCTAACAAGATTGCCCGCACAATGGGCTGGCCCAGACCCAACAGGTCTGACCGGGTTGACCGAGACTAGTTCGTTCAGACTGGGTCAGGCCGGGTCGGTCAGACCGGACCCGGGCCCACCACGACCCTTTACTTTCTTTTGGCAATATCTTTGGCACCAGACGTCCATTTGACGAACCGTCAGCCGCACTGTATTTTCATGGAGCGTGACGGTCCATTTGAGTATACCCCACTAGAGTTAGGATATAGTTTAGATATAGTCGGGATGGATCGTGCACAAATACAATAGGGCCCCTGAGACTAAAAGGCTAATAACTCACAGATCGGGCGTTCGATTGACGTGCCATCTGTTTCATTGAGACCTCAATGACGTGACTGACCATTGATATAATTCTTTGTGGGACATCATTGTAGTTAGAGCATCGACTAGTAGTTTGTGGAGTGGATCTACAATATACGGGCAAGTATTTGTGATGGAACCTAGTAGCTGGGTGAAACCTGACGATTGCTGACTGTTTGACTCGGAGTTACACTACTGGCTCAGGAAAGAGCACCTTGATGTCGCGGAAGACCCACAGTGGGGAGTGCCTTGGTGACGCTGCCGACCCGGAGTACTCGACAGGAGGAGTACCACAGCAAGCTATTAGGGGGATCACCACCGTGTGACGTGAGAGAACCATGGTGAGGAGCACCTCTGTGTGATGCGACAGACCCACAATACTTGAAAGGAGGAGTACCTCAGTAGTCCAAGGATAGTGGGAAGCGCCTCTGTGTGATACAACATGCCCACTGTTCTTGATAGAGGAGGAGTTCTCTAGCAGCCGATGGTTCAGATTGATAATACCCCTACAATAAAAGATTGGTTGCGCTGAGTCAAAAACTTTTTTGTTTACCTCATGATTGAGATGGATTACTTGATAACTTAGGTATATTTATGGGCATATTCCAAAGTGAGGTTGTCTATTAATTTCATAATTTGTGGTATATCCTTGTTGGATTTTGTGAGACCTTGAGGGTATCAGAGTTTCTACTAATTATCGTTATACAAACACTTGCATGGGCTATGCCCGCACCTCGTTGTGTTGGTGGCAGACGATGAACAACGCTGACTGAGGCTGAGGTTAGCAGTACTGGACGGTACCCGGAGGTGGACCACACGGTGTGACAGTACACGGAGGAGATGGAGGGACGTTGAGTGCTATGGAGTCTCTTTGTACCTACCCTTCAGGTAGGATTTTCTAGTGAATATCCATGAGTTGTTTTCCCTTTTTCTAGTACATATACTTTTCTATTCCTTTTACATTACAGTTGGGCTTGTATTTCAAGCCCCTTTTACTTTTCTTCACTATTTTTTTATACAGTTTTACTTAGAGTTTTGCTTCCATATTGTACTATGTTGTCTATGATTCATGTTTTAAAGGAAATGTATTCCCAGTTTAGGGGCTTATGCCATTGGTTCAATTTTCCAGCCCCTGGCCTATGGAAGGTAGTCTTGGGGTCGTCACGGCATGGGCCTCGGGGAACGGGTTGTGAAAAATTGGTTTCAGAGCATTCTATTGTACCACCGAACATAGGACTCTGATATTTTCTGTGAAGAAATAGTGTTAAGGGTATTTGGTTTGGTTTTTAGTTCAAGGAGTCCAGTGATGATGTGTTAGGAAACATATCCATACACCAGGACCCTGACTACAGATCTCCTACTCAGTGCACCAAAACACTGATTGCATGTTTGTATTCAAAAGATTTCAATAAGTCAGCTCAACCAGGTCAGCTCACGAGGTATATTCTTTTTACCATGTCACATCTGTTTCGTTGAGGATGCCTCCCCACAGACATCCAGCTAGATCACGGAGTGTTTTACGCACAGATATCCCACCATGTGATGAGGCCTCGGTGCATGGCCCCTTTTTTAGCAGAGGCACCAGTGGTAACACTCCCCGTTTGGCCACCGATGCCCCCAGCCCCAGCAGTAGATGATGCACACCGCTTGAGTGCATTGTACAAATTCTAGTGCTAGAGGTCACCCAGGTTCAGAGGAGAGATGGACCCACAGGCAGCTGAGGATTTGCTAGAGGCTGTGGTGAGAGTCTTCAGACTTGTCGAGACATCAGCCGACATCACGGTGATTCATGCTTCCAGCCTTCTATAGGCAGCAGTAGGCATATGGTGGAGTGTGATGATCTAAGTACATTATGTGATAAAACTACTCTAGATAGACTTCAAGAGTCTATTTCGGGAAGATTTTGTTCAAGAGATTCTTCGTGCAATGCGCATAAAGGAGCTACTTCATCTGCAGCCGGGTACCATGACTGTAGCTCAGTACGCAGCATGGTTCACCGAACTCTCATGCTACTACACAAATATTTTATGAGAACCATTCTTTAGGGCCCATACCATTGAGAAGAGGCTCATGCAAGACATCATGGCTTAGATGATCTCCCTCATTATCCCGACGCAGGCATGGGTGTTGGAGCAAGACCCCTTAGTGAAGAGTTTCCTTACTAAGTAGTCTCCAGTAATGTGAACCACCACTAGTCGACATGCTGTGGAGTCTTCTACAGCTGGAAGTAGACTGATGCCGCAGAGGTTCTTGGGGACCAGACCCATGGGTGGACAACCACCTGACTCAGGATGGATTGTACGGGGAACCCGGGGCAGAGACACGCATGCCATGTGCGGGGAGTGTAACTAATGCGGAAGGCATGGTCACATGGACCGTGACTATTAGAACCGTCGTTCGGATGATCAGAAGATGGTCGAAGGACCACCCATGTAGAGACATAGATTTGATTGAGGAGGTCCATAGGGAGTAGGTGGCCACGGTAGGGGAGATAGTAGAGAAACTGGCGGTTGGTGACATTTTGAGTTCTTACCACCACCACCACCACCAGGAAGTCCACCCCGACCGTAGGGATTAGGTGGACATGCAAGAGATCACGTCTAGGCATCTGGGGCTTACAATCATGGCACTCTAGATATGATTCAAGGTAAGATCTCTGTCTACACAACTTTATCTATAGTACTTATAGACACAGGTTCTAGTAACTCTTTCATCGCTACTACCCTCGTTTAGTTCTCGTAGATTCCAACTGAGCCATTGGCTCGATCCTTATGGCTTGAGACTCCTACGAGAGTAGACTCGACGATTACCCACTGGTTCTAGTAGTTTGATCTTACTCTAGGAGGTGAGAGCTTCGACTGGTATCTCCTCATAGTGGCGTCGATGCATTATGACGTCATCTTAGGTATGGACTGGTTATCTACAGTCCTTGCCCAGATCGACTGTATTAGGCACAAAGTGTGGTGTGTCCACACAGATGGGACAAGGTTCACCTTCACCGGCGAGAAGGGAGCATTTGCAGCACAGTATGGACTTACTCGGAGGAGGGTGCAACCAATCACTCATTAGTTGGCATACCTTACCCTCGGAGAAGTAGATGTGGAGAGTCTGAGCTATCTGATAGTGGTGGACCCGTATACGGATTTTTTCCCTAACGATGTCCCATGTCAAAATCCTCATAGAGAGGTCAACTTATACATTGAACTATACCCTAGGAAAACACCGATATCTAAAAAAGCTTATAGTATGGATCACACGGAGCTTTGCGAGATGCGAGTATAGCTAGAGGACTTGCAGGGGAAGGGATTGATTTGGCACAGTGTTTCCCCTTGGACAACTTCGATTGTGTTCTCCTAGAAGGCGGATGGGAGCATGAGGCTTTGTGTTGACTACCGTCGCCTAAACCAGGTGATCGGGAAGAACAAGTACCCACTCCCTAGGATTGAAGACCACTTTGATCATCTGAAGGGAGCACAGTGGTTCCCGAAGATAGACCTCAGATCAGGCTATCACCAGCTCAGAGTTTGAGATGAGGATGAGCGGAAGACGACCTTCAAATGTCGGTACAGCCACTATGAATTGATGGTTATGCCTTTCGGCATAACCTACTCTCTAGAAGTGTTCATGGGACTCATGAACAGGATTTTCCATCCATACCTCGACCACTTTGTCATATTCTTCATTAATGCCATTCTGATCTACTCGACTACTTAGGGGGATCTTTCCTACCATTTGCAGGTAGTACTGGACACACTTTGAGAGATCTATATTTTTGTTAAGCTCTTGAAGTGCTAGTTTGGAAATTTGAGGTTCACATTTGGGGACACATCATCTTGGAGGATGGAGTTGTAGTTGATCTAGTGAAGGTTGACGCGAGACTTTCTTTGGAGCCACACATGAGTGTGACAGAGGTACGGTGTTTTCTAGGTTTTTCTACTTACTACCGGAGATTCATTCCAGATTCATTAGGAGAGATTCCAGTAGAGCTTTCAGGATCAAAGGTTGAGGCTGACAGATGCCCCCATATTGAGGTTCCAGAGGAAGGCGTAGGGTACATAGTCTACTGTGACGCATTAGGGACAGGACTCGGTTGTGTCATGATGCAAGAGTGAGTAGTGTTCTCATATGGTTATCTACATCTACGACAACACGAGCAAAACTATGCTACCCATGACCTGGAGTTAGAAGCAGTGGTATTCACCTTGAAGATGTGGAGACACTATCTGATGGGCGAGCATTTCACCGTGTACTCTGACCACAAGAGTCTCAGGTATATCTTCTCTCCGAAGGACCTGAACCTAAGAAAGCGGTGATGGATTGAGTTCCTCTAGGACTATGACTTCAATAGAGTCTATAATCCAAGAAAGGGGAACATTGTAGCAGATGCACTCAGCAGGAGATCTAGTATACAGCTGCTAGGCGAGGCGACAAAGTAGCTGGCTTCCTTACAGATATTCTTTGTGGTTAGAGATGGAGAAACCTTTCTATAGTCCCTTACAGTCACTTCCCCAATTCTTCAGCGAGTCAGGGAGGCACAACATGGGGATGTTCACTGCATGACGCGATGTGCTCATATATCCATCAGGCATGCACCTGATGGATTTTCTGAAGGTGGGGATCACATCATCCTCTTTAGAGGAAGTACTATGGTACGAGTGTCAGATTAGGAGGAATTGTTGAGGGAGTTCCAGACATCCCCTCTAGTGGTACATCATGGAGGGGAGAATATGTACTAGGACCATCGACAATAACACTGATGGACAGGTATGAAGAAGTCAGTAGCGTAGTTTGTCTCTCGAAGTCTCACTTGTCAGCAAATGAGGGCAGAGCACCAGTTACCAGCAGGCTTGGTTTTGTCTTTAGAGGCCCCAGAGTGGAAGTGGGATGGGATATACATGGACTTCGTGACAATACATCCACGTGCATCAAAAGGTCATGACTTGATTTGGGTGATCATTGATCGACTCACCAAGTCAGCCCACTTCATACCGATTAGAGAGCAGCGATCAGTAGAGAGTTTGGGACGCCTTTATGTGCCAGAGATTGTGTGTCTACATGGAGTACCTTCTTCTATTGTCTCTGATCATGACACACGTTTTACGTCGCAGTTATGGAAGGGGTTTCATAAGGCCTTCGGGATGTAGTTTTGTCTGAGCACCGGCTTCCTTTCTCAGATGGATGGCCATACTAAGAGGACCATTCAGACTCTCGAGGACATGCTCCATGCATGCGTCCTTGACTTAGGTCGCAGCTGGGAGGATCACTTACTTTTGTGGAGTTTTTATACAACAAAATCTATCACTCCACCATTTGGATGGAACCATTTGAGTCGTTATACGAGCGACCATGCAGACCACCCTTGTGTTGGACTAAACCAGGGGAGTCAGCAATAGTGGGACTAGAGATGGTATGAGATACCATGGATAAGGTTCATATCATCCAGGAGTAGATGAAGACTGCAAAGAGCTGGAAGAAGTCGTATGCTGATAGGAGACGGTGAACTCTGGAGTTCAAGGATGGCGACCATGTCTTTATAATGGTCTCACCTTGATGAATTTTACGGAGATTTGGCTGAGGTGGAAAGTTATCTCCGAGATTCATTGGACCATTCCAGGCCCTCAGTAGGGTTGGTTAGGTGGCATACCGCTTTTCTCTTCCACCTCAGTTGCACCAGGTGCACGATGTCTTCCACGTATACCAGCTGAGGAGATACGTGCACGACCCTTCTCATATCATCGACCAGGAGGAGCTGTAAGTCGACGATGGGGTGACTATTACAGAAGTTACAGTGGATATTGAGGATCGGCTGGAGCATGTCCTACGTGTATGGTCGATACCTCAACTGCGCATTCGCTGGATACATAGGAACCTCTTGGAAATCACATGGGAGCGGGAGGCTCAGATACATTCTCAGTACCCCCACTTGTTCCCTTAGTTAGAGTTGTATCATACGGGGACATAAATCTCTAAGGTGGGGAGAATTTAAAGACCCACAAATTCTGTGGGAAATTGTTTTCTTCTTAAATACATGGTAATTTTTCGAGTCCATGAAAATTGATGGCACAGGATTCCGAGGCCCGGTGTGCCTAGAATCAATTTCTGATGTTTTGTTCGGGTATATTCAGTAAACGTTCGAGAAGATTTTTATAACATTTAAACTGGTTCCAGGAATTGAAATCTGAGGGCACTATTGAACCCGCAGCACCGATATTCGCTTAAGGAGACTTTCACTTCGACGGTAGTGAGTCGAATAGTTAAGTTAGTTTTTGGGTTTTTGTGGAGAATAATAAAATATGCTGAGCCTCACTTTATTTTTATTTTATCCTCCATGGGGGTTTTTTGTGGTTAAAACTTCCACATGGAAGTTGGAGGTGGGACGACCACACCTTAACCACCCATGAGAGGTTATGGTGGTGGGGACCACCCGAACCTAACCTCCCATGAGAGGAAACGACACTGGGACTACATGGGGCTAATCCCCAAATTGATGGAGGAGAGTAAAACCTCTCAACTCTCCCTCATTAATGAGGGAGAGCCGCTTGACCTCCCCTTTAATTAATTGGTGCCAACTCCCCTAATTAATTTGTGCCAACAGTCATGAATTAATTAGGGAGCCATGTTATTAATTCCCGAATTTGAATTTTGTGTCAGTAACTAAATAATAGAAAAAATCAATCTATTATTATTTTTCATGGAATTTATCATTTTGTGGAGCATGGGATGAGAAGATATTGTTAGAAAATTTCTTCCAATGAAGAACGCTCCACCAACGTAGAACACCGACCTTCTTCGACTTCCTCCCTTAGATCCTACCAACATGGGGAGTCTACAACGACCTACCCTTCACATCATCATCAACGAGCCGACACAGCTCAGGAATGAGAGTGTGTGGTGGATGGGATGAATGAAAGACTCCTTCATCTTCTTCCCGTGACATCAACGTCGATGACCAAAAATCAAAGGTTGGGCATTTATTTTTTTGTAACTTTCCTTTTCTTTGTCTCTTCTTCGGATTGGAAATGAATCGTTTTGTGGTTGTAAAACTGTTGATCTTCATCTTTCCTACTCTTTGATGAGCCAGGTGTTACCACCCTAAACACAGAGGGTGTGGGCCAACCCAAAATGGACCGACCCATCCTCGGTTCTTGTTTGTGTTGTTTCTCGGCATGGTGAAGAAGCATCATTAAAGGCGACAAAGAAACGGGAAAAGGTCGCACTTCCCATGGCCTCCATGAACCACGCCTCCCCAATGGCGTTCTGATGCCCCGACCAAGCTGGCTCCATGGGTCGATCCACCGCTGCCCTCCTGCATGCCCGACCGCCCCGTCGCCGGCCTCCCGAACGCCCCGGCTGAACCCCGCCATCCCATGTCGGCCCACGCCGCTCCGGATCGAGTCGCGCCGGCCTAGCCTTTCGGCCGCCCGGCCGCCTTCCAGCTTGGTCACGCCCTAACTAGCAGCCTACCGGCCCACCTGGCGCCCTGCTCGGCCCCCCGCCGGCCCTCCTGGTTCCTGGCTCGGCTGAGTGCCAGCCTTGCCGCGCCCAGCCCGGCCGCCCCCCGACCCGCTTGGCCGCGCCCTGTCCGGCGTGCTTCCAGCCTGGCAATGCCCTGCTCAGCCGCCTACCGGATCCCGATCTCCCGATCCGGCCTGCGGCCCCCCTAGCAGCACCATGTTCGAACTGTCCCGGTTGCGCACTCTGAGCCGAGTCGAGCCGGGCCGCACCTTCGAGACAATCCAAGCCGAACGAGCCCCAACCCCGGGCCGAAGCACCCTCGCACCCTATTCGGCGGGACCCAAAGGGACGGGCTAAACCTAACAGGCTGGCCCGCCCAATGGGCTAGGCCGGACCCAACATGTCTGACCGGGTCGGGCCAGACCCGGGCCCTCCACTACCCTTTACAATCATTTGGCCATATATTTGCCACCGGACGTCCGGTTGAAGAACCGTCAGCGACACTGGTTTTTCATAGAGCGCAACAATCCCGTTGAGTATACCCCACCGGAGTTTGGGGTATATTCGAGATACGTTCAGGTTGGATCGTGCACAAATCCATCCCGGCCCCCAGGACTAAAATCCAAATAACTCACATGCTAGGAGTCCGACTGACACATCATCTATTGCGTCGAGACCTCTATAACGTGGCAGACCATTGAGATACTTCTTCATGAGACTTCGTGGAAGTTGTAGCATCAACAAGTAGCCTCTGGATCAGATCTACAATAGATGAGCGTGTATTTGTGCGGGAACACAGTAGTTGGCTATGCCCTGACGACTGTTGACCGTTTGACTCAGAGTGACTCTACTGGCCTAGTGGGGTGTGCCTTGGTGTCACGGCAGACCCATAGTAGGGTGTGACTTGGTGATGTGGTAGTCCCATGGTACTCGATAGGAGGAGTACCTCAGTAGGATATGAAGGGGAGTAACTATGTGGGACATGACAGACCCACGGTGGGAAGCACCTCTGTGTGACGCTGCAGACCCACGATACTCGACAGAAGGAGTAACTAAGCAGTCCAAGGTTAGTGGGAAGGGCCTCTGTGTTATGTGACAGGCCCATTGTACATGATAGAGGAGGAGTTCTCCAGTAGCCAAGGGTTCAGATTAATACTACCCCTAGAATAAAATCCTGGTTCAGCTGAGTCAAAAAAATTTGTGTTTACCTCATGATTGAGATGGATTACATGATAACTTAGGTTTATATATGGGCATAACCCTAAGTGGGGTTGTCTATTGATTTAATACTTTTTGGTATATCCTTGTTGGATTTTGGGAGACCTTGAGGGTCTCAGGGTCTCTACTGATTATTTTTATACACACCCCTTCACGGGCTATGCCCGGACCTCATTGTGTTGGTTGTAAACGATGGACAACGCTGACTGAGGCTAAGGTTAGCAAGACTGAATAGTACATGGAGGAGGACCACAAGACATTATGGTACATGGAGGAGACAGATGGACGTTGAGTGTTGTGGAGGCTTTCTATACCAACCCATCAGATATGATTTTCTGGTGGATGATCGAGGAGCTGTTTTCCCTTTTTCTAGTACCTGTACGTTCCGTTTCCTTGTGATTTATAGTTGGGCTTGTATTTTCAGGCCCTTTTACATTTCAACACTATTTTGTTATACAGTTTTACTTTTTGTTTGCTTTCATCTTGTACTATGTTTTGTCTGATTCGTGTTTTAAAGGCAATGCCTTCCCAGTTTAGGGGTTTACGCCTTTGGGGAAAGTCGCCAACCCCATGCCTATGGAAGGCGATAATGGGGTAGTCATGATAGTGGCCCCAGGGAATGGGTTGTGACATATATTTTCATAAATGGAATCATATTATGTCTTTATGTATATGATCATAATTCATTTTCTCTCATATCATGGGAATTTTTTAACCCATTTCATTTATGGGTTTCCAATAAAGGTATTTTCAAATTTACAAAATTTTATTATCTTTTTTAAGTTCAAATTTTCAGGTATTAATTAATAATATGGGAGAAGGATTATTTTCCACACTGAAATTTTAAAATAAGTTCATTATGTTTGATAGTATATTCTTTAAGCAAAATAATGCTCAAATGACCGATGAAATATATAACCACTATAGACATGAAATTAAACTTTAGGGTATGAACAACATTAATTAATTTATGAAATAAAAAAAATTTCCTACTTAATTTAATTTATTGATATATTATTATTAAATAATCAATCATTTTTTTATTATTGTAATTTTATTCTTCAAAATTAGGTTTTCTTCAAATGTGATTTTATTGCTTTTTATGAGAAAATATTATGTTAATGTTTTGTAAAACTTTTTAAATTTATTCAATAAATTATTATTTTTTATTAAAGTAATAAAATTAAAATCATATCAGTTTGATATTTTTGGATTTTTCAGAAATATTTATTTTTCAGTGAATATTGAATAATAACAATTTTTTTAAAATACAATATATTTTCAGTAAAAAAATAAATTAAAATGACCCATTATGTTTTTAGGATGATTCCAAGTAACCTTAATATTCATTAGTTCTATTTAATCACCTTAATTAAATTTTAATCATCTTAATATAGTAATTTTACATGTTTATTTTTTTTGTTTTAAAATGATATTTTCATGAAAAATGACTTAAGTTACATAATGTTTATCATTTTTAATATACTAGAAACACATAATGTGGAATAATTTAAATGATATGTACATATTTTATATAAATTAACATTAATATTAATTTGTAAAATGATTATTTTTATTCATCCAATTATAATAAAATCTTCTTTTTCTGAAAAAAAAACACTTATTAAAAACCCTAATTTCATCACATTTGTGGGATTTATTTTAAATAGAAAATTTCCAATGATTTGAATTTATTTTTAAAAATGGATTAAATAATGGAATAATTATAATTTATATTATACTATGATATAATTTTTTCACTATAATGAATAGTAATATGATTAAAAATTAATTACTCTAGTTACGTTAAAAATAGATATATTGAGGGGGTTAAACTAAAAAAAGGGTAAAAATAATCTATTGTATTATAAAATATATTTATTGATAATTTTTAAACATTATGATATATAACTATAATGAATTATCCATTTTGGATCTGTTTTGAATGTGAAGAATATGGGTGTATTTTTTTAAAATTACAGGTGTTCCACTAACCACATTTATAAAATTCCACCCACGCTCCTCTTATCTTTACACAATAAAATAAATTTAAAATAAAAAATACCGGAGAAATTACTCCATAAACTCCATCCCTAAAAACTAGATCCTCTTTTTTGATAAATAATCTACACTAGAATTTAATCTGGTGCTAATCTAAGTAAGGGATACGACGTAGCGGTATCATACATAACTGAGTGTTATTATTTTATTTCTCCTTACACTACCTAAAAATATTATTTAATTTTTTGGTTGTAATAAAACAATAATTTTATATATTATTAAATTTTATAATGTTAATATAAAAACATAATAAATTATCCTATTCTATAATATGGGATAAAAAACCATCATTCTTGTGTATGGTGGACATCCACCCCGTGAACTGATGTAATTCATTATCCATAATCGCCTCTTATTACCTGTAATAATGATGGATGTGCAGTATATATTTGTAAATTTTATCATATTTATACTTATTAAGTTAACATATTACACATACCTTCTTAGTTTCTATTCAATAATGGATATGATAACTCTGCTCATATGTACATCATACGACCTCCACGTGAAGTGATTCTATTCGTTTTTAGTAACATTTTAGCTGGAACGAAATAAGGATAATTTTAATGAATATATGTTATAGAAATAAAATAATTATTATATTAATGAAATATTTATCATTTTTAAAATTTAATATATCATTTTTCTTCTTACACAAAAATATGATAATGTCATTCATGCATACATGTGGCATACCACCTCCATAAAAAAATTTGAATATTTTTTTATAACCGAAACACCTAGATATTATATATTAGTATATTGAATAAAATAAAATATTATATATGATATTATAATAAGTTCATAAAGATAAAATACTACATACCATTTTTTCATAATTATCTTTGAAAATTGGAAATGTAACCCATTTGTACGTATAATAGATAGTGTTCATGATTGTAATGTAGTTTATTTTTCATATAAAAAATTACTGATTGGTTTTAAAAGTATAATACATGAATAAATGTGATAATTTTGAACTTATAATTATTCTATATATATTGAGATAGCGGACTCTAGGAAGATAGTCATTACCTTGAAGCCGTTCTAAATAATTGAACCAAATATCCTCAAAACACCTAATGTAGAGTAAAAGTATTATGTATTTATATAGTAAATTAAAATTAAATCAAAAAGTTCATTTCAGTATAAGATTTTATACCCATAAAATTTTATTATTTATTAAAATATTTTATATAATCTTATTATACAAGTGTAAATTTATATTCATGGATTTTCTAGACTCAATGTAATAGTTTTTTGTCTCACATTTATTTCTATGAGACATATCCAACATTAACACATTATATTTTGAGGTATATTTAATTATATAAATTTATTTTATGATTATTTTAATTTTTTATTTAAAAATCCATAATATATTATAAAAATTATGGTGTTTTATCCATACCTTACCAACTTTGTAAGGGACTTAGTCTCAATTTCCATTCATCAAGGTTTATTTTTATACACCTAGATTGTTTTATATAGTGTATATACTTCCCCTTTTACATATTATATCCATAATAATTTATAAATAGTGGTATTTAATGTTTTTATTTTAGGTATTTCATCCAATTAGATTTTAATTCAATTTTTGAAAGAGGTAAATGTATTTTAACTCAATTTCCTTTCATTGGGTTATAATTATATTTCATTTACATTGCTATTCCATTATTGTGTGAAAGTTGTTCTATAAATTTTTTTATAATTTAATTATTTTTTTTATTTATATTTATTACACATAATATCTAAGTTATTTAACTATCAATTGAATGGTATGATCTTTTTAAGGGTTATTCATCTCAAATTTTTTTTCATTGAGATGTATGATTATGATATGCAACTATTTTTATTTTCTAGTTGTATAAACATCAATTTTGATGTTTTATATGATGATTTTAATTATATTAATGATATTTAATGTATCAATTTTAGTTATTCATTAACATGTATTATGGTATATGAGTTACATATTGGAAAAGGCTATATGTTAAAATCTCATTTATTTTAGGACTGGTTATATTCAAAGTTCCTTTGTAAGTTACTATATGATATTATTTTATTTAAACACATCACTTTATTCTTTACTTTTTATGAATGTGGTTAAATGAATTAATTTCATTTCTTACCTTATTTATTGAATAATTATCATTCATGTTTTTTATATATGATATTGATCATGTATTTTTAATTTATATGGGGAATATTTATCTTTAATATCATTGTTTTCTAAAATGTTTTTAAAAAATTTCTTTTATAAACATGAAATATTTATCAAAAATATTTTCTAGGGTAATTAATCTTATTTTTAAATGGTTTTAAAATAAAATTTATTATCATTTTCAAAATGAGTCACTTTTGAATCTCTTTACAAAATATTTTAAAATAATGATTATTTTTCACATTTACAACATGATTAATTTTTCCCACCATCATTAATGTTATTTGGTTTTATAATTACTATATACATCTACAATGATAGTTTCAATGAAAACAATTCTAACAATATTTTTTGAATATTTATTTTTTAAAATTTTTATTTAAAATGAAAAAGTTATTTTCCTAAAAAATGTTCTAATGACCTTCTAATTGAATTTCCATTCACCAATAAAAAAACTTAATATTACGTATAATACAATATGGATACGTGGTATTGATATACCTTCCTTATTCCTTCAATATATTAGTTATTATATTTAAATTAAACTTATTTCATTTTGATGAGTGAATGAATAAATGGGTGAACAATGAATATTATAATGATGAAAATGAATGATTATAAATTTTTTATTCATGAATGGTACATGGAAATTATTGATGATCTTGTGTGAGATAGATATAGCTTAAATAATGGGTTTTCCTCGATATCATTTGGTGACCCTATTATATATTACATGATAGGTGTACTAAAATAGCACTTAGTTTCATTAGGTAATGTTTGTTGTCTTAATATAAAAGTATGATAGAGTTACCAATGTGTTTCTCCTATTTATATAGCTAGGATATAGTAATTTATTACATGGGTTTAACATGGGTTGTGTAGAAATTGTTCCAAGATTAAAACATAATTTATTTAATTTTTCAATGGTTATAAATGTTTTATTTGATTGGGATTGATATAAAATGGCTCATGATTATTGATTTTGATGACTCGAGCCTTTGTGAATGTAATATTCCATGTTTTAATGTGTGATTATCCATGTGTTTATAGGTATTATTTTTATTATATTTTTCTCATGCACTTTGATTATGTCAGTATACCCCTATGATTATCTTATTCTCTCTTATGAAATTGAATTGTTAATTGTTATGTTTAACCTTACCATGCAATTGATTCCACCCATCTTTTGGTTCTCTTTTTATTATTTATTAAGAATAATATTGAATGATTTCTTTCTAGAAGGGTTTAATATATATTTTGATTATGACATAATGTGATATAAGAAAAATATCAGTTATGTGAGAGTAATTTAATTTTAATGACATGAGTATATTTTATGTAACAATTTTTCCAAATTATGTAAATATATATACATAAAAGGCCATTGGATATATAAGTGATCAAATATTTCCTTTTTATGTTGTATGTTTTTATAGAGAAAATTTGTTCAGCTTCATTGATATTCTAGAAAAAAATCAATGTTAATGATTTTATCCATGAATCTGGGATTTCAGGTAATAGTATTTTATACTATTGATCATCTTGGGTCAAAATAATTAACTAAAGAATATAATATTCCAAAGAACCCCTCCCATAACTATCTATATACCTCCCCTAAGAACCCATTATTATAACACCTTCTAAGACTTAGAGAATTCTAATTATCTACCCAATTACAATACCAATACTGTCCCCAATTTCATAGTGTTTTTTGTCCCACCCAATGACCATTTCATGGTTCCTTAAGGGTATTTCAATGAGATGACATTTAAGAGGTAATATATTGTATTTACATATTTTAAATTAATTTAATCGTCCACCTTATCTTTAAAATCCTAAAATAGTATGACATGATGAATCAAATATTATATATATATAATATAATGTTATGGTTTTATGGTAATAACAATCTTCTACCCTCCTTAATTTAAATTCAAAAGTGAAAATTTATATTCGGTATGGTTGGATCATCACCTACATGAAAAACACACTTTGTTTCTCAACTTCCTTCAAATATTGACATAAATATATTATTATAGTATAGTAAAGTTATAAAAAGTTTAATATTACTAATTTCATGGTGTATATTATTTTAATGAACACATATGTAAATAAAAGTTATTTATGTTACGATGGTTTGTATGTACGACTAAGTAAACTGACCTGTGAATGGTAACATTTTCAAGAAAAAATTCAAATGTTTGTCAGAAAAAATCAAACATGGGACCATTTATATTTATTTATAGATGAATAAAATTTCATTTCACAACTGGAGTTGTAGTCCCAATTTACATGAACATCAATAATTCTTCTCAAGTGACATAACCTGGAAAAGATGAAAATAATAACTTCAAAAAAAATAATTAAACATAATATATCATTGAAATGTTTATAAATGTAAATAATAATATTATAATAAATAAATTATAGATTTTATTTTAATTAAATAATTAATTAAATAATTTAAATTGACTATTTAGATCATTAAGTAAAGGTGCCTAAAGATTCTGGATCATATGGCATGAGATATCTCTGAATAAACATATTTCAATTTGGTTATACTTTCTCTTCCTTTATCAACAAGTATATCCCTATTATTCAAATTTACGTCTAATATATTCTATATATATCTGATACATATATATACCTATATTAATTCAGATTTCCATGATGGGGATATACATGTCTAAATGGTTCCATTCACTCAATTATTTTCAAAATGTCGACTAAAGGGAACATCTCTATTTTAGTTTGGATATTTAAATTAATAATCACGTAAATATTTTAAAAATTACATGATTTATAAATGAACATATTTTAATGTTTAATAGTTTTATAAATCACTTCTGGTTTTATGTAATGTATTATGAACAAACCTTGTTTAAATAATGTTTATCTTTTTTCATAAAAACAGAGCTAGAATGATTATTTAAAGATTATTTCCCCCTATTTTTTTCATAAATTTATATGGTCTTAATTTTAATTTCACATACTAAATGTTTCAAAAATTAACAACCAATACAAATTTAATCTCTCTTTTTCTGGAAACCATAATGATACATATAAGGCCCTAGCCTTAAACCTTACTTAATCTTGAGTTATTACAAGATTACACATTGAGGATATTTTCAGGTTTAGAGTTTTAGAGAATTAGATCATAAAACTTGCATTTCATTCCACATTTTAACAAACTGGTTACATAAAAGATAGTTTTCATTTTCCCATCAATGGAAACATATTTAAAATAAAACATGGATTCTTTCTTGACACTTCCTTGACACTATCATCATATCATGTACCTTTCCCTTGACCTGTGAAAAACATTTCAAAAAACGTGGGATGAGCATAAAAAGCTCAGTAAGGGATATAAAAATATGGAAAGGAAACATGGGCACATATATACATAAGAATGAAATCATACTTTACCCATAAAACATAATCACTTTAACATACCTCATCAAATCATGAATAAATCATAGAAATAATAATACATAACGGTAACTTGAAGCATTCATAACATTCTTACGTAGGAAGTAACCCTCTTTGTTACGTTTGGAATACCCATCACAGTATATTCCTTAAATATCTTCATAGAAACCTTAACGTTTCACTCCTTCACGTTACCCAATGCATTGGAGAGCTATATCGGGCTCACCCACCCTTAGTTTATCACGTAACCACCCGTCTTCATAATAATTCTAAAGAACCTCAACATAATCGTATCACATAAAACATGCATAAAGGAAGCATAACATTTCCACCTTTCAATCACAAAATATCAATACAACACACTGATATAAAAACATTATGAAAACCATTTTCAATACCAAAATAATATAAAAGTAAAACATGGTATTTATTTTTCTTTTAAAAAGAAGGTATGGCTTGTAGAGGAAGCCGAAACTCAAATAATGGTCACGACAGCGGAGAAGTTATTGTCGCTGCATACGTACGACAAACACATTCCCTTTTGTCATTTAGTAAACGCTTTGTATAATAAATATTTCCTTTTTAATAAACGTAAAAGTCAAAGGGGTTTATACACTGTATAAAAGAAAGTTGTGTATAAAACAAAATATGCCTCAATGAAAGGAGATTGAGACGAAGTCCCATACCTCGGGTCCGACTTGACCCGATCATTCTTTTATGTCCTGAATAATAAACTAGAGTTAATTTCTACTTGATTATGAACCTTTTTCAAGTTCATTATTCCTTTTATATCACTTATTTCCATGTCATGAACACTATGTAATTTTTTAAGTTATTAACGGTCGTTTTAACGATCATTGGTACTTGAGTCAAAAATAAACCCTTTATAATTACAAGTTGTTCATGTATCCATTGTATCCAAGATTATAATCATGATGTATATATCATATATATCTATTATATACTTGCATTTATAATATTACATAATCATTTAGAGGTAAGAAATGAAATGCACCGTTCATGGAGACGGTAAGCCGTACGTACGCATGAACACTACTTTTATTTGTATTTCTAATTTTATGGAATGGAATCATAATGATATAAAGGTATATTATAATTCCAATATAATATCATATATAATATAATAGTTCCATCCTTTATACGTCCCACATATGGTAGTTAACGAATCAAATCACTTTGAGGGGGCGGTAGTCCGCACTTCCTTAAATGAAGATATCACGTTTACCCATAATGGAAACCATAATGGTATGCCAAAAATGAAAAAATACAGAAGCTTAAGGAAAACATAAACATATTATATATCATATATAAATATAGTGGCATCTTAATGGCCAACTTTGAAGGTGTTAATAAAATGTTGAACAATCATCGTTTCGGGACGCATAAATTCACCATCCACGGAAACAGTATGTCCATTAACCATTAGATGTAGGTGTGTGTAAGTGTAGCTCGAATCATTGTTATAAAAAAATCCTAGTATATTTATGATACTGGAGTTGTTACAAAAGAAATGAATATAATGATTTTAGGGGGTTGGAGAAGAAAAATAAAACAAAAGGACTCAAGTGAAGACATTACCTTAAAATCGGGTAACTCCCTTTGGTTTGAGCTCAAAGGCTTCCTTGGGAAGACTTCTGCCCACAGTGAGGATTTAAGGAGTAAGAGAGGGAAGTGTAGAGACAAAATGGGCAGGGTTTGGCCATTCCAATGTCTTTGGGAGTGTGGGTAAGGAGGTAGAGGTGGGGGCCTTTTATAAGAGGAGAGGAGGGGCACTCTTGGAATGTAAAGAAATGTTTCTTTATTTGAAAATGATTTTCGGATTCAAAAGGTCCCACATTGATATAATTCGAGGGTAAGGTGATAAGGGTTCGAAATTCACCCATCCAATAGGTTTTGGACATGTGTAGGTCATATATTTTACCTTATCATTTCATTTTATTTAAATCCTTTATTAATGAGGTAATCACTGCATCATCATGATGTCATAAATAATTTAATTTATTTAAAGTCTAAGAATTATGAAAAAAATACCATGATGTAGAAAATATTTTTATATTTCTAATAAATATTTATAGTCCAAATTATCATTTATGTAGTCAAAATTAAAAATATTTTACTTAGGTGATATATTCTTTGTCACATTTAACATTCTTTAAAAATAAAAAGATAAAATGTCACTTTCTCACAAAAGTGATTCAATGGGGCCACAAGTTTGGAAAAAGGAATCCCATGTTCGGCCATGAGACAACCAGTATCTTTAGGACACATGTTGTGGTCTTTTT
Organism: Viscum album; assembly: GCA_963277665.1. Taxonomy (NCBI): domain Eukaryota; kingdom Viridiplantae; phylum Streptophyta; class Magnoliopsida; order Santalales; family Viscaceae; genus Viscum; species Viscum album. Next base: position 1,134,533,312 of record OY728156.1, read on the forward strand.
GTATTTTTATGATATCATTTTATTATCTTTAACTACTTGATTACTCATTAATCAAGATAATTAAAGATAATTACCATCATTACAATTCATAATGTCCAAAAATAAAATAGTCTTAATTACATAATTTGGACCGTCTGATTCCAAATATTTAATCCATTTTACCAAATACCAGACACATAAATTTCAATAATTGATTTTAAAATATTTCCCGTTTTCAAAACAAATAGCGGGTTTTTTTTGAATCAATATCTATGAAAAGTTTGGCATTAGTTTATGACCAATTCCAAAGTGAAATTAATCCTAATGACCACCATTGGATTAAATGGAAAAAATATATCCAGATTACACTTTAAGACCAGTTAATAGGATAATCTAACTATATAATTAAATTAAATGAAAAAGCAGTTTTGATGTAAAATGCAGTATTTTTTCACTATTCATTAAAAAATGAACATTGTCAGAAAAATACCAAAAATTTATCCAATGTAAATTTCAATGTCCCAATCATAATAAATATGTTTATTTTGACAAATATAGATTATAAAATTGTCAAATGTTTGATTTAAAAAGGGTTTTCCATCAAATGGCAGTAAAACAATCTTTTATGAATATTTGTGTATTCCATGCATAAGATTGTATTTATTTTCATTTTATGCCTCTAAAACACTGTATTATTCATTAATATACATAGATAAAATATCCATTATTCATTACATACTTATGATGTTACATCCTTACCCCCATTAGAAAATTGTGCCCCCTCAATTTATTTACTTATTGAATAAATGGGGGTACTTATCCCTCATTGCATTTTCAGATTCCCATGTTGCCTCTTCCATCATGTGGTTTTTCCAAAAAACCTCTACCTGATTAATCACCTTATTTCGTAACACTTGCTCCCATTGGTCAAGAATCTGGACCGGTTGTTCCTCATAAGATATGTTCTCTTGCAACTGAACAACCTCTGGACTCAAAACATGAGATGGAACTGGCGTATACTTTCTCAACATCGAAACGTGAAAAACATTGTGTACCTAAGATAAACTCGGAGGTAAAGCCACCTGGTATGCAACTGATCCAACTCTCTCCAGAATTTCATATGGTCCAATGAACCTTGGACTCAGCTTTCCTTTCTTACCAAATCGCATCACACTTTTCCATGGTGAAACTTTGGAAAAAACATGATCACCTACCTCAAAAGTTAGATCCTTCCTCCTATTGTCTGCATAACTCTTCTGCCTACTTTGAACTGTTCTCATGTGTTTCTGAATTAGCTGAACTTTTTCTGCCATCATTTCTACCAATTCTGGTCCCATCAACTTCCTTTCACCCACTTCATTCCAGAAAGCTGGAGTTCGACAATGCTTCCCATATAACACCTCAAATGGTGCCATCTATATACTGGAATGAAAACTATTATTATATGAAAATTCAACCAAAGAAAGATGTTGGTCCCAACTTCCCGGATAATCCATCGAACAAGCTCGTAGCATATCCTCCACGGTATGAATTTTTCGTTCTGACTGCCCATCTGATTGAGGATGAAATGCTGTACAAAAATTTAATTCAGTACACCATGACTTCTGAAGGCCTTTCCAAAAGTTAGAAGTGAACTTGGGATCACGATCAGATACAATGGAGAGAGGAACTCCATGTAACCTAAATATCTCTTTAATATACAAATGGGAAATTTGATCTAGGGAAAAATTATCTCGTATAGAAAGGAAATGAGCAGATTTAGTCAAGCGATCAACAATTAACCCAGATTGCATTATTACCTCGAGATGTTTTCGGTAATCTCAAAACAAAGTCCATTGATATATTCTCCCATTTCTACTCTGGCACTGGTAAAGGATGAAGCATCCCTTTCGGTAAGTGCCGCTCTGCTTTTACCTATTGACATGTCAAACACTTTACAGTAAAATCAGCAATATCTCTTTTCATTCCATCCCACCAGTAATACTCCCACAGATCTATGTACATCTTAGTACTGCCAGGATGACCTGAAAACAGAGAACTATGAGATTCACATAACAACTCTCTCTTCAACATTGAATCACAAGGCACACACAATCTCTACCCAAATCATAAAACACAATCATTATTAATGTTGAATTCAGGCAAATTACTTTTCTGAACCAGCTCTACCTTTTTCTGCAACTCATTGTCTTGCTTCTATGCTTGCTTGATTCTATCTGATAGAGATGATCTCACTGATACCTGAAACAAAATATAAGAAATTCATTCACCAACAATTTCTATGCCAAAGTTCATCAAATCCTTAACCAAAGGATCACGTTCCAAACGCAACATTGCTAATGAAGCATTACTTTTTCGACTCAAAGCATCAGCCACATTATTTGCTTTTCCCGGATGGTAATGAATTGTAAAATCATAATCCTTGAATAATTACATCCATCTCCTCTGTCTCATGTTTAACTCTTTCTGAGTGAATATATACTTTAAACTTTTTTGATCATTATATATTTCACACTTTAATCCATACAAATGATGCCTCTAAATTTTTAAAGCGAAAACAACAGCAGCTAATTCCAAATCATGTGTAGGGTAATTTACCTCATGAGTTTTCAACTGTCATGAAGCATAAGCAATTACCTGATCATTCTGCATTAGGACGCAACCATGTCCTTTCAATGAATCATCATTGTATATAACAAACTCACCATTCCTGGAAGGTAGTGCCAAAACTGGAGCATTCACCAATCCTCTTTTCAATTCCTGAAAACAACTATCACATTCTTTTGTCTAGATAAACTTAACACCCTTACGAGTTATCTTAGTCATTGGACTAGATAACCGTGAAAAATTTCTAAAAAACCTTCGGTAATAGCCTGCCAAACAAATGAAGCTACAAATCTCAGTTACATTTGTGGGGCTTCGCCAGTCTTCCATAACTTTTGTTTTTTGCAGGATTAACAATTATCCAATATTTAGAAACAATGTGACCAAGGAAAGAAATTTGTTGCAACCAAAACTCACACTTGCTGAATTTTCCATAAAGTTTCTTTTCTTTTATGTTTTTCAAGATAACCCTTAAATGTCTTTCAGGCTCATCATTACTTTTAGAAAACACCAAAATATCATCAATGAAAACCACCACAAACATTTCCAAGAACTCATGGAAAATTCTATTCATTACGTCCATGAATACAGCAGGTGCATTGGTTAGCCCAAAATGCATTACTACAAATTCATAATGGCCATATATTGTACGGAACGCGGTCTTAGGAACATATACTTCCTTTACCTTCAGCTGATGGTACCCCAATCTCAAGTCAATCTTTGAAAAATACTGATCTCCCTGGAGCTGATCAAACAAATCATTGATATGAGGCAAAGGGTATTTGTTCCTAAAAGTGATGTTATTCAAGGCACTATAATCAATTAAAAGTCTCATTGAACCATATTTATTTTTAACAAATAAAACAGGAGCACCCCATGGTGATGTTCTTAGTCGAATGAAACCTTTCTCTAATAAATCTTGCAATTTATCATTCAACTCTAAAAGTTCAATTTGAGCCATTTGATAAGGGGGTTTTGAAATTTGCTTAGCATCAGGAACTAAGTCAACAGTAAACTCAACATCTCGATCTGTTATTATTCTAGGCAACTCATCAGGAAAAACATCAGGATACTCATTTACCACTGGCACATCATTAATCTGAACAGTTCCTTTATTTTCAACGATGTGTGCAAGGTAACATTCATTTCCATCTTTTACATGTTTCTTGGCCTCTTGATAAGTTATCAATAGTAAGGGTTCATTCTTGTACACAAACTGAAATTCATTCTGAAAAGAAACATCTTTATCTCTACAGTCAATCTTAGCATGGTAAATAGAGAGCCAATCTATACCCAGGATAACATCAAACTCTACTAGAGGTATAACAATAAGGTTTTCAAGTAGGTTCTTCCACAGATAAGGATATGAAGATTCTTATAAATTCTTTTTGCCTCAACATTTCCCCCAAGTGTTTCTACCAAAAGTTTAGGAATCATTTCTTGAGATGGTATTCCCATTTTACTAGAAAAGTTTTCGGAGATGAAAGAATGTGTGGACCCCGAATCAAACAACACACTGGCATAATCTGAAAAAAAAAACAAAGTACCTGATACAACTTCATTTGATGGCCCGACATCTTCTAAAGTAGTTGAAAAGGATTTCACCACCCCTTTCTGCTTGTAGTCTAACTACTTCCCATCACTCAAGATCTTTGTCGGACACTCGTTTTCATAGTGAACCATCTCATAGCACTTAAAACATTTCACTAACTGTAATTCAAATTTGGTCATACCTTCACCTCGATCTTTTTTAGTGCAAGCACGAGCCTTATGTCCCATCTTACCACATCGGTAGCACTTTCCAGAATTCAAAAGACATTCCCCAGCATGCATTTTTCCACATTTATCACAAACTGGAAACTTAGATTTCTTACCATCAGACTTTTTTGAAGAATTCTTCCCTTTATCCTGCCACCTTGGTCTCTTCTTCTACTGGTTGTTATAGAACACTTGATCATAGGCAAACTCCATTTCCACCTTCTTAGCAAATCGAACAAGCTTTTCATAACTTTTAAACTCACGAGAAGCTAATGCCCTTAGATATTTTGTCTTTAATCCTGATTAAAAACGATTGATTTTACTATCAAGGTCTCAGATAAAATTTGGATCATACCTTTCCAACCGAGTGAACCATTCTTCATAGGTAGCCACTGAGTCTTCCACTTTCCTCAATTCGAAGAATTGTTTTTCCATCCTATGTCAAACAGCCTTAGGAAAATACATTTCAAGAAACATACCTTTGAATTCATCCCAGTCGAGAACATCAATCTCATCAGCGTCCCTGATATTTTTAACCATCGACCACCACTAATATGCTTCACCCTCCAAACTGTAAATAGCAAGACTAACCTTATGATTGTCTGAACACCCCATGACATCGAAAATCTTCTCCAGTGCTTTAATCTACCCTTTAGCTAGCACAGGGTCATATGATCCTTCGAATGATGGGGGATGTTGCCTCATGAAATGTTCCACCACTGACATGTTCCTCTGCGGTTGATCTGGCTGATCTTGTGTATTGATACCACCGCCATTTATCGCTTGATTCAACTGCACCATTACTGTAACAAACTGTTCAGTTCCAATTCTGACCATCTCAGGATGCTGAGTCGGAAGGTTATTTCCTTCTGCATGCCTTCTTAGCACTGCTTCCCTATTTCCTCTACCGAAAACCATTCTGAACAAACATGTCTTATATGAAGCAACATGGTAATCTTCAAATGCTACATCACTTCAATTTGACCATTAAAAAATATTTTTGGATAATCATTTAATAGAATTATAACCCCTAAAGTTATCTAAACCGACCTTTGATACCAACTATAAGGCCCCATCCTTAAACCTTACTTAATCTTGAGTTATTACAAGATTACACATTGAGGATCTTTTCAGGTTTAGTGTTTTAGAGAATTAGATCATAAAACTTGAATTACATTCCACATTTAAACAAAGTTGTTACATAAAAGATAGTATTCATTTTTCCCATCAGTGGAAACATATTTAAAATAAAACATGGATTATTTTTTGACACTTCCTTGACACTATCATCATATCATGTACCTTTCCCTTGACCTGTGAAAAACATTTCAAAAAACATGGGATGAGAATAAAAAACTCAGTAAGGGATATAAAAATATGGAAAGGAAACATGGGTACATATATCCATAATAATGAAATCATACTTTACCCATAAAACTAAAACACTTTAACATACCTCATAAAATCATGAATAAATCATATAAATCATAAGACGTAAAGGTAACTTGAAGAATTCATAACATTCTTACGTAGGGAGTAACCCTCTTGGTTACGTTTGGAATACCCATCATAGTATATTCCCTAAATCTCTTCGGAGATTCCTTAACGTTTAACTCCTTCACGTTACCCAATGCATTGGAGAGCTATATCGGGCTCACCCGCCCTTAGTTTATCACGGAACCACTCGTCTTCATAATAATTCCCAAGAACCTCAACATAATCGTATCACATAAAACATGCATAAAGGAAACATAACATTTCCACCTTTCAATCACAAGATATCAATACAACACATTGATATAAAAACATTATGAAAACCATATTCAATACCAAAATAAAATAAAAGTAAAACATGGTATTTATTTTTCTTTTAAAAAGAAGGTATGGCTTGTAGAGGAAGCTGAAACTCAAAAAATGGTCACGGAAGCGGAGAAGTCGTTGTCGCCGCATACGTACGAAAAAAAACATTCCCATTTGTCATTTAGTAAACACTTCAGATAAAAAATATTCTCTTATTAATAAACGTAAAAGTCAAAGGGGTTTATACAATGTATAAAACAAGGTTGTGTATAAAACAAAATATGCCTCAATGAAAGGAGGTTGAGACGAAGTCCCATACCTCGGGTCCGACTTGACTCGATCATTATTTAATGTCCTAAATAATAAACTTTAGTTAATTTCTACTTTATTAAGAACCTTTTTCAAGTTCATTATTCCTTTTATATCACTAATTTCCATGTCATGATCACTAATTAATTTTTTAAGTTAATAACGGTCATTTTAACGATCATTGGTACTTGAGTCAAAAATAAACCCTTTATAATTACAAGTTGTTCATGTATACATTATATCCAGGATTATAATCATGATGTATATATAATATATATCCTGTATATACATGCATTTATAATATTACATAATCATTTAGAGGTAAGAAATGAAATGCACCATTCATGGAGACGGTAAGCCGTACGTACGCATGAACGCTACTTTCATTTCTATTTCAAATTTTATAGAATGGAATCATAATGATATAAAGGTATATTATAATTCCAGTATAATATCATATATAATATCATAGTTCCATCATTTATATGTCCCACATATGGTAGTTAACGAATCAAATCACTTTGAGGGGGCGGTAGTCCGCACTTCCTTAAATGAAGATATCGCGTTTACCCATAATGGAAACCATAAAGGTATGACCAAAATGAAGAAATACTGAAGCTTAAGGAAAACATAACCATATTTTATATCATATATAAATATAGTGACATTATAATGGCCACCTTTGAAGGTGTTAAAAGAATGTTGAACAATCATCGTTTCGGGAGGCATAAATTCACCATCCACGGAAACAGTATGTACTTTAACCATTAGATGTAGGTGTGTGTAAGTGTATCTAGAATACTTCTTATAAAAACATCCTAGTATATTGATGATACTGGAGTTGTTACAAAATGAATGAATAAAAAGAGTTTAGGGGGTTGGAGAAGCAAAATAAAACAAAAGGACTTAAGTGAAGACATTACCTTAAAATCGGGTAACTCCCTTTGGTTTGAGCTCAAAGGCTTCCTTGGGAAGACTTCTGCCCAAAGTGAGGATTTAAGGTGTAATATAGGGAAGTGGAGAGACAAATTGGGCAGGGTTTGGCCGAGCCAAAGGCTTTGGGAGTGTGGGTAAGGAGGTATAGGTGGGGGCCTTTTATAAGAGGAGAGGAGGGGAACTCTTGGAAAGTAAAGAAATGTTACTTTATTTGAAAATGATTTTCGGATCCAAAAGGTCCCACATTGATATAATTCGAGGGTAAGGTGATAAGGGTTCTAAATCCACCCATCCAATAGGTTTTTGACATGTGTAGGTCATATATTTTACATTATCATTTCATTTTATTTAAATCCTTTATTAATGAGGTAATCGATGTATCATCATGGTGTCATAAATAATTTAATTTATATAAAGTCTAAAAATTATGAAAAAAATACTATGATGTAGAAAATATTTTTATCTTTCTAATGAATATTTATAGTCCAAAATATCATTTATGTAGAATAAATTAAAAATATTTTACATAGGTGATACATTCTTTGTCACATTTAACATTCTTTAAAAATAAAAAGATAAAAAGTCACTTTCTCACAAAAATGATTCCATGGGGCCCCCAAGTTTGGAACAGGGAATCCCATGGTCGTCCATGAGACAACCAGTAGCCTTAGGACACATGTTGTGATATTTTTGTATTATTATGATATCATTTTATTATCTTTAACTACCTAATTACTCATTAATCAAGATAATTAAAGATAATTACCATCGTTACTATTCATAATGTCCAAAAAATAAAAGATTCTTAATTACATAATTTGGACATTATGATTACAAATATTTAATCCATTTTACCAAATTCCAAACACATAAATTTCAATAATTGATTTAAAATAATTCCCATCGTCAAAACAAATAGCGGGTTTTTTTGAAACAATATCTATGAAACGTTTGGCATTAGTTTATGACCAATTCTAAAGTGAAATTAATCCTAATGACCACAATTGGATTAAATGGTAAAAATATATTCATATTACACTTTAAGACCAATAAAAAGGATAATCTAACAATATAATTAAATTAAATGAAAAAGCAGTTTTGATGTAAAATGCAGTATTGTTTCACTATTCATTAAAAAATGAACATTGTCAGAAAAATACCAAAAATTTATCCAATGTAAATTTCAATGTCCCAATAATAATTAATATGTTTATTTTGACAAATATAGAATATAAAATTGTCAAAAGTTTGATTAAAAAAGGGTTTTCCATCAAAAGGCAGTAAAACAATCTTTTAAGAATATTAGTGTATTCCATGCATAAGATTGTATTTATTTTCATTTTATGCCTCTAAAAAACTATCTTAATCATTAATATATATATATTAAAATATCTATTATTAATTAATTACATGGGATGTTACAATAAACCCTTTTCAATTGTTAAATCCATGATCATACGACCCATTTCCATCTAACAAAAATTATTATTTTTATTGAATATGATTTATTTCCATTTTGTGGAACACATAACCATGAATATGATACGAGGGGTTCACCCAAATAGTGCTATAATTCATTACATAATGTTTTTTTTCTGATGGGATGTTATATATGGTATTATTGAGCAAACCCATTTCATTATGGGATTCTTTCCACCATCTGATATTATAATGGTATTTAGATTTGAATTATGTTTTTATCATTATTTATGATGATTCCAAATTACAATATTTATATGCTCTTAGGATTCCTTATATTTTATTTTATTTCTCTATATGGGTATTTATGGGCATAGTATTTTATTTTATGATGTTATTCCATCTAAATCGTAGGTTATATTTCATTAACATATTAGTCTGATTACTTTGGTTTATATCTGTCCCTTTTATTTTATATATTAACTAGATTATACTATTTATTATTATGATATCAATGGGTTTTATGATCACATTATAGATACTAAAATAATAATATCTTATTTTTGGATCATTTAGATGTCGCATTGTACCTATTCTTCTAAAGACACTAGACATTGCATCCTTTTATTTTATATAATGGAATATTTATTTTTAAAATAATTTAATAGTATCTATAAATTGATTTGATCACTGTTTCTTGTATCAGAGTGAGGTCAAGTAAATTTTTGGGAGTTGAACTAGAATAATCAAGTAAAAACCAAAGGAATTTTTCTACTTATAAGAACAGATCCTAGAATTTTGATTATGTAAAGAGTGAGTGGATACCAAGAAACAAAATATATATATATATATTAAAAGTGGATGTGGATCTAAAATAGTTTAAATAAGGGGTCATAATCCCAAATGGTTCATTATTTATTAACTTGATCATCACTAGGATCATGAAAAATTTGCTTTACTGGACAGTTGTTTTAACACACATGGGTGATTTTATTTCAAAAAATCCCAAACTATTTATGAAATATTACAAGGTCCATGAATATATTATTATGGTTAGAAAATATTATAGTAAAATTAAGAATCGATAGAATAGATTAATTCCAATATAATCCAATGATAGAATATACTAGTCATTTATTAGATACTTCTTTCATGTTCAATGTTTCTTATTTTATGATTATTAGTTTGAGTGTTTTCAACCCAATTATTATTTTTGATATATTAAATAGCTATAACAAAATAAAATTAAAAATGGTATTCTCATCATCCATCCATGGGATTAAAAATCTACTATATGATTATTGTTTTAAATATTCTTTCATATATTTCATGTTTATTTGAACTATTAAAACACCATGTCTATAAGAGTGGTGGAGTTATCCATGAGTTTAAAAAATTGATAAATTATCAAATCCCATGTAATAATTTCTCCAAGGAAAGTTTTTGTGGACTAAATCTCTGAGAAAATATTTTCATACATCCTCTAATGATGTTTGATTATATATCTTTAAAATATTTTCTATCATTATATATAGAAAACATAAACTGTATGGAGAGGGAGATTACTCTTTACATTTGATGATGCCTTCCAATATAATACTACTGTAAGGTGGGGGATGAATATATCTTGTAATATGCATCTCATGATTTGAAATTATTTCCTTATAATAAATCATGTATATTTAAAATTATTTATACATGTGATAGAATCAAGCTTATTTACATTCCCATTTTGAAGGATTACACTAATGCATTCCATAATCAGTGTCTTTGTTTTCCTCCTATCAGAGAGGTTGAGTTCTAAATTAAATTTATGCCTATATCTCTTCCCATATCTGAGATACACTAATTAATTTCCACCATAAAGTAGAAAGAATGAAATAAGTAGTTACAATAGAATCTATACTAGGGTTACAGATTCCATAGTGCTTTACAGTGGGGTGAGGCAGTCCTCTTCATCATGAAGAACTATGAGTCAATACATATTTAATTTTTTATTCTGAACTCAAAAATTAATGATGATGAAAAGGTATCTCTTTCCATATATTTGTGATGTTTTCAATAAACTATATAGGTCATAATATTTCCCTATAGTTGACCCTATATTTAATTATCACCAATTAATGTTGAAGAACAAATACATTCCCATGATGGAATTTTGAATAATGAATGAAAACTATGAGTTAATTGTGATTCCCTTTAGACTCAATAATAACCCACCAATATTTATGGACATAATAACGTCTTTTGGGATTACATCTATAAATTTGATATAGTATTTATAGATTAAAGTATGATAAAATTCAAATATAAGTAAGATCATGGAGAGAATTACAATAATATGTTATTAAATTGTTGGAAGGAGATAATATATGAAAATTACAGTAAATGTGAGTTCTGGATAGAGGAAGTATCATTCATGTCGAATTTTATCACTAAAAAGTGATATATATTGACCTTACAATGAAATATTCACTTCAAAAGTGTCCTAGATGAATATATATATTGAAAATCTATAGTTTACTTAAGCTATTTTGGTAATACCATTGATTTTAGAGAAACTCCACATGATAATCAGACCTGAAAACAATGTTGACATAGAAAGGAGTTATGATTGTCCATAATAATGGGTTTGGAGAGTGACTCAATGAGTTGAAAAAGAGGTTTATCTGTATACAAGTGCTCACAACACCCTTCAGTAGGGGAACATTCGTGGTTTACAATTATGCTAACAAGAAGTGCATAGTCTATTTATTGATTTATAATGATTATGTTTCAACAGAAACATCAAGGTTGTGGAATATTTGTGAGAATATATATCAAACATAAAATAAGGATTTGGATTTCGTGATCTTTAAATTGAAAATAACATGGCATTGTATCTATAGATATATGTGTGAAATATATATCAATCCTTAGATCCCTAATCATACATTTCACATAAGTCTCTTATTATTATCCATCGAAGATGTTTAGAGAAGTTCATGGATTATGACTACTAAATCCACTACCATAGTAGGAATGTAAATAATGTGGTAGATTTTCTAAGTATAAATGATCATGTGACCTTATGAAGGATGAGAATTGAGAATTATCTAATCTAAATAGACTTGAAATGGATGAAAATGATAATTTTAAATGAAGGAATTTTATTAAAAATTTAACAAATGAATTCTCAACCATCCCTTTTGGAGAACATAAAGGATGATCAAAGTGATTTTGTTGAAATAAAGATGAATTTTTAGGCCATATAAAAATTGAAAACCTAAAAGTTCAAATTTTTTGAATTTGGAGTTTTAATATTTGGTCTACAGGTATTTTTACTATTAAATTGTTATGTAATGAAGGATTTATTGAATGATAAGCATTGTAAAAACTTCTCTATCCACCTAGGGAGAATGAAAGTGTATCAAGATCTATGAGAGAAATATTTGTGGGAAAATACGAATAATGAGATCATGGAATATAAATCTAGATTCATGGTATCTTAATAGTTGAAGGATGAAAGGAAAAAATCAAAGGGGGTGATGTTACCATTACCCATACCCACTTGGAAATGAAAAAATATAAACTTGGACACTGTAACCGGTCTTCCAAATATATAAAATGGAAATATTCCAATATGGGTTCGGTGGATCATCTTATAAATAATTATAATTTAATTACAATTTTTGGACTTTTCACTAAGACAGAACTCATAGATATACATCAGAGAAGTGGTAAGGCCATATGGAACACCACTATTGATTATATATGACTGAGGTTTAAGATTTAACTATATTTTATAAAAATTTATTAAACATGATGTAAAAATGGATTGAACCTCAATAAGGATTATTAGTGCAAAATTATTACCCCATCTGAGTAGACTATCTATAGACAAGAAGAAAAGTAGAGAGAATTGTTGACAAAATTCAACAGAATTTTTGATAAACATCTTCCTTCGGTTGAGTTATCATTTAATATTAGCTATTCGATCTGGAATAAAAATGGTTCCCTATGATGAAATTTATCGGATGGCGTTTATAACAAATATTTGATGGAATGAAGTTTGAGAAATCAAGCTTTTGGATCATGAAATAGTACAGGAAATGCAAGAAAAGTTCAAAACAACACAATAATATAGCTTGTCTATCCAAATTCGACAAAAGGCCTATGTGGAAAATTATAAAAAATACATGGAGTTTGAGGATGTAGATAATTTGATCCCCAAATAAATATAGGAAGAGAGTAATGGGATTTTGGGAGAAGGGTATGTTATGTCCTAGGTACATATAACCCCTTATGATTCTTGATGACATCAAGGTTGTGATCAATGGAATATCATTCCAAGCATCCCTTTTTCAATAAAAAAACATATTCTTTGTATTACTATAGACAATGAAAATAATATGTCCCTCACATATTCTAAATTTACCGGTGTTATACCTGGAAAATTATCACTCTAATGAGAAGAACCTAAGGAAGCAATTTTACCATAGAGATAATGTTCTACAAATTATTACAATTCATCTTATTAAAGAACTATTTTGAAACCATATGTATGTATAGGTGACATGAAAACCAGAGGAATACATGATATGGAAGTACCCTATTATGTTTTCAAATTAGTATGTAAAATGAAATAATGATGGTGAAATATCTTAATGTGGAAGAATGTAATGACCAAGAATTTTATCATTTGAAATTATATTTTTATAATTAATTTGTATCTATCAATCCATCATAATTCACATTAACCACATACAGAAACAAATAAAAAATTACTATATTAATTTGAACATTATATATAGAGAAAAAAATTTCATACTAATTAAACATATTACAATGGAAAAAAGAATAAAAAATTATATAATAATATTAGGGAAATATAGATATGCTTGATTCCCTCAATTAATATCACTCACAATCAATACTATAGAAATGAAACAGAATATTATTAATCAAATAGGGATGCTGAAAATAAAAATATGAACAACATATGAAATAAAATAGAATGATGAATTAATGAAATATGAGGTATTTATACTAAGTATGAATCCCATATGTTCATTTCAAATAATACCATTATAATATGAACATTACCATGGGAATAGTTATACAACAATAAAAAATAGTAACATGACCATTAGAATTGTATCCTTACCATTTTATGTGTAAAATTATATTTATGAATCATGTAAAATAAAAATAATATATATTGATATCATCATACAAGAAAATAAATGTTAAAAAAATAAATGATTTCCTTTTGGTGAAACATATATTTTTTATGCATTATTTATAAAATAATATGACGATTTAAATGAATGTAATTTTTCATTAAATAGGTTTGTATAATAATATTATATTGTATTAGGTTGATAATATAATTTCATGAGGACCTGAATAATTTTTCAAAGGGCATAGAAAATTGATTATAATATTAAAATTATTATTTCTTCAAATAAATGGTGATGTTTAAAAAAAAATTATCATATTTATAAAATAATTTCAATAAAATGGAAATCAATTATTAAATATGATCATCACAAAATTGTCAGATTATTTTTTATTCTCATATATTCTAAATATTTTTTTTGTGAATAGTTAAATATTGTAAAATAATTTATTTATCATTATAAGATTAGTACATGAATTTTTATTTACACCTAATGTAACCAACCATTAGTTCAAAAAAACTTGAACAACATAAAACATATAGTATCAAAAATGTATTCTATTTATTGTCATAAAAAATTAATATAATAATGAATATATTATTCAAAACAAACCTTTCCTCATTATTGAAATACCACCCCAAAAAACCACTTCACCTCACACATTCTAAGCCTTGGGGAATGCCAAAATTCGTCCATTTTCCCTTCCCAATCATCACTCAGAGTTCTCTATACTTTTGGTCTCATCCGAATACCTTTTCAAGGAACCTTATGAACCATTTCACAGAGGAGACATTTAAGAGGCAGTATTTTCAATAGGCCTCTTTTAACATCATTTATTACTCTAAATTCTCATAATTCTTATCAAAAAACAATAAATTATAAATACCTGATAAAACATATAATAATTTTTTTGTTATTTTCATATCCTACATCTACTGTCAATTTCTCACATTTTAAAATAATTTTTTTTATAATATGGTCAGTTTACCACCTCCATGATAAAAACACATTCTTTTTATCCACCACCTTCAAATATTTTAAAAAAAATTTATTACTGTAAAATAATATGATAATAAGTACAATATAACTATTTTCAAAATCATTAATGTTTTAATTGTCATTTAATTAAATAAAACATATTTATTTCATGTTGGTCTGTAAGTATTCCAAAAATTACTAAGTAGTTAACATAATAATTTTAACTAAAATAATTTTACCTATATGAAAAAAGTATTCAAGTTCCTTTTAAATTTATTATAGTATATGAAAACCATTTAATTTTACTTTTGAATATGTTTTCTCATTTGAAAAGAAGATTAATAATTATACCCAACTTATTCATCCTTGAAACCATGAAACATATGCTATCAAAACAAAGATATTAAACATAACATATCATTTAAATGATTATAAATGAATGTAATAAAATTACGGTAAATAAATATATTTGTCAAATAGTATGAAAATGTAATTAATGAATTTAATTTTATTATTCGGGACAATAATAACATGTTTTGAATGACTTTGTAAGATATGTTATGGTATATCTTCAAAAAAAATTATTTATTTAAGATCAATCATTCTATACATTTACCAAAATTGATATTTTTTATTATTCTTATTTACCTATTCTTTACATTTATATATATCACACACATATAAAACTAGTGTAATTTTAATTCTATTTATTTGGATATACATGTTTTAAAGGTTTCCTCTCTAATTTTTTATGAAAATAATATTAATGGGAACGTATTTTGTGTCATTTCATCCATTGAAGTATCAATAAATTAAAGGTATTAAAACATCCATGGTTTATATAGACAATTATATTTATTTACAATAACATTTTAGTTCACTTTTATTTTTATAAAAAATAAAATTATCTTACATTCTTTAAGGAATATTTAATTTTTTCCTAAAATGAAACTTAACAAGATATATTTATAAATTACATCTCCATGCTTTTATAACTTAAATTTTCATGGTATTAATTTTAATGTCTTATTATACTCTATTCACTTAAAGAAAATTAAAAAAAAAATTAATCACCTCTTTCAAGTGAACCATTATGATACTCCCTCTGGTTATTCTATAAGATAAGATTATACAACCCATCTCCTTCTATGAGCAATTATTTTGTTTATGAATTATTATTTATTTAATTAATATAGAACACATATATATGTTAATGTTATGATGGGTGTTCCCTTATAGAGTTCCAATAAAAGATGATTTTTTCCCAATGAGATGTTATGTATGTGATTATGGTGGAAAACAAATCCACAATGGGACTCTTCCCACAACGTGATGTTTTCATTAAAGATGTCCATGACTTACTTTCATGTTAAACATAACGTTTCTTCCAAATTATATTTTTTCCATGAGATTATAATTCCATATTATTTACTATAAGACACTAATGTATTATTAATTATCCTTTTTATTTATATTATCATGGTATGCTTTCTGAATCATATGTAATGCTCCATTACCATGTTTATTCCATTAGTTTCCTTTATAGATCTTTCATTTCTATTATGTATTCCCAATATAATACTACTAAGTTTTATACGATAAAATATATTTATGGGTTAATTTTAGAGATTACAAAAAAGAATTACTATAGATTCATGATACAGTTTTATGTACTTAGTCTTCCAATGACATTGGGCTTCACGATCTATTGATTATATTAAATGATTTTTTTTTGAAAAACCAAGTAGTAATTTTTTTAAAAGTATTGAGACACTATTATATGTGATTTCTTATATCTTGAACTGAATATCATTTATCTTATTTTGTTAAAAGATTTAATTGCTAGCATTAAATCTTATACTTTCAATTTCCTTCAAAAGTTTCTATTTATTTTTTTATGGAATAAAGCCCATATTCTACAATGAGTGGGATCTATGATCATGTAGTATAAGAAAAATAATTCCAAATGTTAGATTTATTTAATGTTAGATATCTTATCTACTCATGGATGTGGGTGATAATAATTTAGATAGCCATTTTACATTGATGGTGGCTAGATATCATAAGGTTTTACTTGATGATTTTTCTAGAATTCATCCCAAATTACAGGTATAATTCAAAATTAATATAATACATGTGTTAATCCCCATATTCATTCCTTATTATCAAATTTATCCTATCGAGTTGATTAAATTGGTGGTATAACTAGAAGATCCTATGAGTGGATGTTTTATTCACCATATCATATCTTTATGGGATTCATTGATTTTATTTGAAAAGAAGTCGTATGTAAATATATAACCTTATGTTTATTTCTACAATATTAATGTATTGAACACCTAAAAAAAGTATCTATTTCTCTAGAATTATAATTTTATAGTCTAACTCATGGGATAGAGATAGTTATCATATATTTACCTTATCTAAAGATTCACCAGTGGAGAGTGCAGAAAAATATATTAAAAGACTGCATTCTAGAGTTGGTATAAAAATTAGCAATACCTTGTTATTCTATGTATCCTTACTAATTTAAATCTATTTTCATAGAAATTAAGAATTAGATAATCCATTGGCAACTTAACTCATTTTTTTATTAGAGATATATTGGTTTATACCATAAAAAAGATGAAAATGAGGACCATCTAGAAGATGTTTTGTAAACAATTAATGAAAAATGCTTGTTTTCATAGTATACAATATTTTAGAATGAAATATAGTAATTTAAGATTCGTAATCATGTGTTATCTATAAATGAATTTCAATTGATCCAATTATTATCAATTTTATAATAGTTTGGGAATGAACCATGGTTTTATTTGGGATTATGAGCTTTTTGATATTAAATTGATATTATAACGAATCTATTAGAGAAATCCCATATTTGTAATATCCCTTGATATCCTTGATCTGAATGGGTGTAATATTTAATTGGGGGGATAAATTTTAGATATACAATGTGGAGTTAAAAGTGAGAGTAACAAAAACTGTCATTTGATTCGTCTCTATGATGGGGCATGATTAAAAGTGTATTATGACATCGAATGTATGAAGATGAAATGTATTTTAGGGTAGTGTGAAAATGCTTTGGTATATGGTTATAAGTAGTTACACTCTTGTGAAAATATATATCAACCCCTCACCTCGGGTTAGAGATGATGGATTATTCCTTTAAATCACGGTTCTTGTATTTCCTCATAATGAATTTTAGATTTTATAAAAATAGAAAATTTATAAAGTACGTATTCTCATAGAGCTATTTGAATCATAAATAGAGAAATTGGTTTGGGCATCTCAAACATTTTTATTTGGACATATCATACACCCTTGGAAAAGGGACTATGTTGGATAAATTATTCATGATGAAATTTATAAATCATGTGGTAAAAGAATTATTAGAGGGGTACCATTTTTTTGGTCGGAGTGGATACTCAAGAGAGGTGGTGAATTGAGTTCCAATTAAAATTTCTGTTAAAATATTGTTTAGTTAAAATCCCCCGATTTATAAAATAAGTTAAACTATAGTGAATTTATATAGATTATAAATGTTCACTTAGCTTCTCAAAGATTGATTAGGTCTCAGTTAGTTTAACCACAAGATCAAACTAACTTTTGAAGAAAACCTATTGATTTACAATAACTGTAAACACTTGCTAATTTAACTATCAATGTAGGTTTAAAATAATGTTGTACTTCAAAGTAATAGCAGCGGAATAAATATGATATATGTCATATAAAATAAACGTAAATAAAAGATGCACAGTAGATATAACAAGAGGTTCAGTCTCAAGCCGAGAATTAGTCCTCTCAAATATATATAAATTTGATCCACACCCTGGATCGGGGTTACCAACAGTTTTACAAAACTGTCCAGGACACACATGGACCTCTACCACTGTTCCGTGTGGGAAACAAAACAAAGACCAGGTCAAACAGTGACCTCTTTCATAATTGACGTGGGTAAACAAAGGTTAAGATAATTTGAGTGAGGATTTTTATATCCTCCAGTTCAGTTCAGGAGATAGTGTGTGTAAAGACATACGGAGTACACCACACTTCTCGAATGTTAATAAATAAATCTCGTAGAGAAGATATATGAGAGTTTAGAGAAGCTCTAGTGATTATCAATGTATCTCTGGAATCGTTGGATTCAGCATGAATTCTTCGAAGTCCTTCTCTGGTTTTTTTATTGAAAAACAGAGTGTCGTAGTTCAGCTTCTCTTCTTCAGGAGTGAGAAAGATTTCTTGATTCATCATGAGTTATTCAGTGGTTTTGGATGGTATTAGTATGTTTTTTTTGAAGGTCTTTCACTATCCTTCTTGTTCAACATAGTGCACATGAATGTATGAATGTTCTTCTCGTTGTATATTCACACTTATCTCTGTTTCACCACTTGCACGTGTACTACATCTCAATCTTCCTTATATTCCACATGTTCTGGCAGTAGGAAGGATTTACTTTTCATAGGTACGAGATACGGTTTCCTAACATGCCAAAAACTAACATTAAATAACATTAATTGCATTAAAAACAACAAATATGACCATTAGCATCATTTAAAATAATATTGACAAAAGCATAAGAAACAGTGTCACAGTGATCATGGAAACGGTGTATTCTTCACGGTGTCTGATCAAAGTCTCTGGTTACAGTGAGTGGTCACAGTTTCTAGTCACGGTGAGTGGTCACGGTGTCTGGTCACGGTGTCTGGTCACGGTGAGTGGTCACGGTGTCTGGTCACGGTGTCTGGTCAGGGTGAGTCCTTCACGGTGTCTGGTCACAGTGTCTGGTCATGGTCAGTGGTCACGGTGTCTGGTCACGGTGAGTCCTTCACGGTGTCTCTATCCATAGACGAATATATGTATTAGGACTAATACAATTATATGCAGAATAGGGTTAAGATTAATCATTAGATATAATATATGATAGAATTATGATCATGCATAGGACTCGTAAATAATAAAAAGAATAATTAACATCCATAAGCTTTGTTATCATAAAAACACGATGTGCACCTATTGTTGAGTTTGAAAAGGATTAGCAAGATGTGTACTGAAGATCAAGACTAATGAACTGTAATGAGATTTGTTGTCATTAAAACATTATTAACACACGAGGAGTCCAACAATCTCCCTCGTTTTGTTGATCAAAAATCATATATAGGAAGAATATAAGAGAACAAATACATGAAATATTTCTCCCACATTTATACTATTATAGAAATTATACCTATAGTTTTTCTCCCCCTATTGGGATTATCAAAAAGTAGAGAGAAGGAAATGAAACTTGGTATTTGTCATTAAACAAAGGGTTCAGAATAAAAAGTACAAGAGAAGTACAAACTGTAAACAAGAAATGGCATCCCATCAAAAAAGAAAAACAGTCGCTAGACTCTCTAGGGATCCATTTTGGCCTTGCCTTTATCAGCAGCAAGAGCTGATGCTGATGTATAAGAAGGTATAGATGTGGTAGACAACCAGGGTAAGGGTAGACCTTCAAAAACAGATGGAGCCAAAGTAGGAGCAGTAGAAGATCTAGGGATAGGTTGGTCAAGAATGACTGGCCGGATCAGAGAAAGGGCTTGGATAACTGTCATGGAAGTTGAGGCTAAGGAAGGTAGTCTAGGTATAAGGGGTGTAGCAGCTGGAGCAACTATAGTAGTACACTGCACATGAAGATACGTCTTCAAAAGACTGATGAAATCAGTAATGATTTCACCACCATACTGTATAGCCTTTTCAAAATCATCCTTATTCTCCAGAAACCTGTCCAACATTCTGGTGAACACTGAAAGTTTCTGAACATGAGCTTTAAAAGCTTGAGTCACCGAAGGGATTCTCATATTTTCCGCAAGATATCTAAAGTGATCTATCATATAACCTTTAGAGAAAATCTGTGAAAGATACAAATCTATTTTCTTGGAGATCTCTTGTTGAGCATCATGGGCTATCTAAGAATGAATCCTAACCAAGTACAATGCTGTATCACTGTTCTTAATCACTTCTGACAAAGATGATAGATCTAGGCCACTGAAGGCATTCTGAAATTTTTCCTTAATTATGGATCTCAACATACAATCATCCAAAGAAGGTGTGGAGGTCTGACCAGAAGTAGGTGAAGCCTTGACAGCTTCGTTTAGAACATTGAGCTGTTTCAGAACTTTTTACGGACATCCAGTGTATTCATCTGTAAGCCTATTCAGAGCTTCCACAAGCTCTCTCATGCGTTCCAGCATCTTGGTGTGCCTTTTCCAATATTTTCATCAAATGATAGTAAGTAAGGATTAAATTGAGACACAATCTCCCTAGGAAGGATGGAATCAGAAGACTCAGAAGAAACATCAGTAGGTGCAGGGGTAGAAACAAGAGTAGGCTCTGATCTCAAAGATAACTCATTCTGTAGACTTTCTACCATACTTTTCATATTTGAAACATCATCACTCATCAACATAATCTCTATTCTAACTTCTTGAATTTCTCAGATCATCCTTGGTTGAATATTCAATATAATATTTTCCAGCAGAATAGATGCATCTTCTTGACTTAATTGAGTCATGGGGTGAGGTTGAGGGGAAGAAATTTTCTCAAATCCAGCTATCAAAGTCTCGCAAAAAACATTAAAATCGTCTTTGGTTACAAAGGATTGAAGATCAAGTAAGGATGCAGGTAAAGGTAAAGGTTCAGATTCAGGTTGAGGGTCAGAGTCATCTTCAGACTCAGATTTTGATCCAGATTGAGGTTGGGGCTCTGGTTCTGGTTCTGAAAGAGCTAAGGACTTCAGTTGAAACAGAGAAGAAAGATCCATTCCAGTTTCAGTCACTTACTGTGACTCATTCACATCATAAAAGTTTAGGAACTCATACCGAGAGTGCATAGAGTAAGTGACAGAAGGTTGATAAGCTTCACTAGATCCTGCTTCCACAATATAAAGATTTTGAGTTTCCTCCCCCTCAACTTGTGCTTCCCTTTTAGATTCTTGAGGTTCAGGAACATGGAAAAGATCCACAGGATCATCCCTTATCTATTTAGAAAACACTTGCCTTTCCAGCTGAAAGGCAATTTCCATTCATTCTTCAGCAGATGGAATAATCTCAGGAACCTATTGTTCCACTAGATAGGCTTCCAGACTTGCTTCTTTCTCAATAGAAAGAGTCTCTTCCACAAAATCTTCCTCAAAGGATGCTTGCTGTTCTGAACCAGGGAAAACCAATTTCCTTGCAGCATTGGGATGAACGTCTTCCTCATGAAGAAAAACTGAAGGGTCCTTAATCCTTTCCTTTTCAACAATGACTTCCTCTCCTTGAGGTATTTCAGTTGGGATAACAGCAGGGACAAAAACCATTTCCTTTTCAACAGGAACTGTTTCCATTGGAGGTATTACATATTCTTCTCCTGGTGGAACTTCAGGTGTTACTTCTTCTTGTTCTTCTTCTTCTTCTGAATACTCATCCACTACATCTGGTTCCAATCCAGGATCAGCTAGGTTCCTAGGCCTTCTTAGATAGTCAACAGGATTAATCTTTCTGTACAGTTGATCACTATCTTCAACCCATTCCTTTTTCCAGGGATTCCAGTTAATCTCCATCCTTATGATGATAGGCAAGGTTAGGCAGAAATCAAGGTCCTCTAATTTTTATTCATTCGGTCCAACCATCCCTTTTGAAACTAACATGGCTGAAATCATCCTTGAATAAAATAGGGAGGTGGATTTGGAAGTTACTTTGATCAGCTCACGGATATGGTTGATAACATACTTACACAGATTGATCTTATGGCCATTCTTCAAATGGTGAATCCGGAACACATCCTGATACTTCATCACAACAAAATATCCTTTTCTTGGACTAACCAAATTCTGAACAAACTCGAACAAAAGTCTTGTCTCCCCATCCAGTTCAGCAGCTATGGCCCCTCGCTTGGTTCCATTTCCCGTTAGATTTTCCAAAGCAGTTTCCAGGTCAAATATATTGGATGTTGGAGGAGGGTCTCTTTGGTAATCTTCACACACTCCTTCATGTGGAATTCTTAGGCATGCAGCCCACAACATTGAAGAGAAAGAGAACTTCTAACCATCGATCCAGCTGGTTACCAAAAAGCATTCACCAAACTCAATAGAAAACTTTACATACTGATAGAACTGAGATACAGGCCTTCGGTAAATCGGACTATTCTGTCGAATGAACCATTCACGCCATCCTTTTTCTCTTAGAACTTTCAATAATAAATATCTACTCGACAGAATCCATTCATGGAAAACCTCTTTTTTAGGTACAACTGTATGTCTTACTAGGTTTAGGTTTAGAGGTCCTTCGGAAGCTATCCTCGATATCCTCTTTTGCTTCGTAGAGCAGCGCTTCTCAGACAAGGGTGAGGATGGACACTTCATCCTTGGCATTCACGAAAGGTTTGGGCGAGAGGGATGAGAAGGTTTGGGAGAGTGTTCGGGTAAGAAATCAAATGAAACCCTTAAATTTTATCATTTGGGAATGTCAAATGTCATTAAACCCAAATGTGGGAAATCAAATATCGGTGAAATAACAATTACCGCAATACGGGTTAAAATAAAATTAAACATAATTCTCACATTGAGACAGAAAACTAGTCATCACGGTGAGAGAGTGAGGATTTTATACAGTCACGGTGAGACAGTGAGTTGTCAGACCGTGAGCATAAAACAGTAACTTAGAATTAGTAAGTATGAAATAGTAAAGTAAAGTAGAGTAAAGTATTAAACATTAAAATCAGTAAGATATTCATTTATGATTAATAAAACCAAGGTCACGTACGATGTAGTCTAATATATCATAATTTAATGGTTTAGTGAATATATCAGCAAGTTGATATTCAGTACCAATGAAATCCAAAGTGATATCACTTTTTTGATAATGATTCCTCAAAAAGTGATGTCTTACATCAATATTTTTTTGTCTTAGAATGAGAAATAGGATTATTAGAAATATTAATAGCACTTGTGTTGTCACAATTTATTGAGACATGTCTGAATTGATATCCATAGTCTAGTAATGTGTGTTTCATCCAAAATTTTTTTGCACAACAACTTCTAGCAGCTATGTATTCAGCTTCTGCAGTTAATAATGCTACAGAAGTTTGTTTCTTACTACACCATGATACTTGTGACTTTCCTAAAGGATGACATGTTCCAGAGGTGATTTTTCTATCTAGATTACATCCAGCAAAGTTAGCATCAGAATAACTAACTAATTCAAATGATTATCCATTGGGATAGAACAGTCCTAACTTGGGAGTATGCTTGAGGTATTTGAAAATTATCTTTACCTCATTTAAATGTGAATCTTTAGGGTTTGCTTGAAAATGAGCACACATACACACACTAAACATAATATCAGGACGACTAGTAGTGAGGTAGAGTAGACTTCCAATCATACCTCTATAAGTTGTTTGATCAACAGATTTACCATTTTCATCAAGATCCATCTTACAGGTGGTACTCATGGGAGTGTCACCACTTTTTGTGCTATCCAATCCAAATCGTTTTAATAGATATCTAGTATATTTACATTGAGTTAAAATAATTCCATCATCATTTTGAAAGATTTGAAAACCAAGAAAGAATTTATGTTCCCCCATTAAACTCATTTCAAATTCATTTTGCATCATTTTAGAAAAATTAGTACATAATGTAGTTTTTGAAGATCCAAAAATAATATCATCTACATAAATTTGTACCACTAAAACATATTTGGAAATTCATTTTATAAAACGATTACGATCAGCTATTCCTTTTGTAAATCCTTTAAAAATTAGAAAAGTGCTTAATCTATCATACCAAGCTCTTGGATCTTGCTTTAAACCATATAAAGCTTTTGATGGTTTGAAAATATGATTTGGAAAATGAGGGTTTGAAAATCCAGGTGGTTGTTCAACAAAAACATCCTCAGCAATATATCCATTTAAGAATGCACTCTTGACATCCATTTGATATAGATTGAAATTTAGATTGCTGCATAAGCAAGTAAAATCCTAATTGCTTCTAATCTGGCTACTGGAGAAAAAGTCTCCTCATATTCAATACCTTCTTCTTGAGTATAGCCTTGTGAAACTAGTCTAAATTTATTTCTAACTATGTTTCCGGATTCATCTACTTTATTTTTAAACACCCATTTTGTTCCTATTGTGAAAGTGTCCTTAGGTGTTTCAACAAGATTCCAAACGTTATTTCTTTCAAACTGACTGAGTACTTCTTGCATAGAAATTATCAAAAATTCATCATTAATAGCATCATCAATGTTTTTAGGTTCAAGATGTGACAAGAAGGCTTGATGTTCAACCTGATTTTTAAGAGAATCTCTAGTCTCTGTCCCTCTATAAAGATTTCCTACAACAACATCTAAAGGATGATTATTTAGAATTATAGTTGATGTAGTAAAGGTAGGACTAGAAATATCTGGTTCATCAACAGGTTGGGAATCAATAGAAGCAGGCCCTAGAAAATTTCCAGAACTGGTTGTCTTTATAGAAGGTTTATTTTATTCGTCATTAAGGTCCAGAACGGATAAATCTTCTTCAATATTTTCAAGAGGGATTTTAGGCCCATGTGGATCAATTTCATCAAACTTGATGTGAAAAGATTCTTCCACATAATTGGTTATCTTATTGAAAACTCTATAGGATTTACTAGAGATAGAATAACCTAGGAAAATACCTTCATCACCCTTGGATGAAAAACTTGTCAAGATTATCTTTGGTATTAAGAATAAAAACATTGCATCCAAAGACCTTGAAGTAGTTAAAATTAGGTTTCCTATTGTTCCACAACTCATAAGGGGTCCTCTTAAGGACATGTCTAATTAAGACTCTATTGATAATATAACAAGCTGTATTTACAGCTTCAGCCAAAAAATAAACTGGTAGGTCATACTCATTAAGCATAGTTATGGAAATTTCATGCATGGTTATATTCCTTCTTTCTACTACACCATTTTGATGAGGTCTCCTTGGGTTAGAGAAATTGTGACTATATCCATTGTGTGACCAATAGGATTCAAATTCATGATTCTCAAACTCACGGCCACGATCACTTCTTAGAGTTTTAATCTCAAGTCCACTATGATTTTCTACAGATTTGGAGTATTTAACAAAGTAAGAACAAGCTTCACTTTTGTGAGCTATAAAATATACCCAAGTATATCTAGAAAACTCATCTACTAAGACATAGACATAGTTCTTCCCATTTAAACTAGAAACACTAGATGGTCCAAAAAAATCCATGTGAACCAACTCAGGAGGTTGAGAAGTTGAAACTTCTTTCTTTGGTTTGAAAGAGATTTTGTGTTTCTTTCCCTTTTGATAGGGATTACAAAAATTGTCATTTGGAATCTCAAGTTTGGTTAGGTCTCTAACAAAGTTATTCCTAGAAAGTTTTCTAAGTGAGTGTATATTTCGGTTTCCTAATATTTTGTGCCAAAGCCAAGACTGTTTATGAAATGCATTTAAACAAGTAAAATTTTTCATGGCTAAAGAATTTAAATCAACCACAAAAACATTCTCATTCCGCAGGGCAAAAAATAATAAATCATTTTTAGAATTAAAAACATTGCAAGAATCATTTTTAAATTTAGCATTAAAAACATCATCACATAACTGAGAAATACATAAAAGATTATATTTAAGATCATCAAGAAATAACAATTTAGAAATTAATACTGAGTCAGTGTTACCAATATGGCCTAAGTCGATGATTTTCCCTATAGAATTATCAAAAAATGTGACAAAGCCTCCATCAACATTTACTAAACTCTTGATGCATGAAAAGTCTCCTGAAATATGTATTGAACATCCACTGTCCAAATACCAAGTCTTTCTACAGGAGATCTTTATGAAGGTTTCCTACAAAACAGATTTAGATAGGAAATGAATTTGGTACCCAGATCTTCTTGGGTCCAGACAGGTTAGCAATCAAAGCTTTTTGTACCCGAATTTGTCTTATGGGTCTCCTGAAATTTGTACAATCAACATAATTTGAATGATAAACATTATTAGATCCATAACTATGAATATAACTAGTTTAAGCATATAAATGTCCAGAACCAGAATTAACAACATTCTGTCCTGGTTTAGGAATAAATCTATACTTAGTAAACTGTCTCTATCCAGGTTTGTAGCCAATTCTAGTAGTATATTTTGGTGCAACTTCATTTCCTAGAAATTGAGTTAGTGTATCCTTTCCATTTGTGAATTTCTCTAAATCCATTCTGAGTTGCTCAGTAGACATTTTCAGTTTAGTGTTTTCTTTTAACAGTTGAGCATTTTTCTCCTTTTTAATAGTAAGTTCAGTTTTACAATTAGTAGTGAGAGCATGCTGTTTCATTAATGATTTGTATTTATCCTTAAGTTCATTGCATGTTTCTTCTAGCATATTAAAATATTCAAACAATTCCTCACTAGTCATGTTTTCAGAACCAGAATCAGATTCTACACTATCTTTAGAATAACAAGAATTTAAAGAATGAGTATCTTGGGTTACCTCAGATGTGTTTTCCATGAAGCAAATGTTTTCCTTATTTAGGGTTTTAGTCTCAGAAGCTTCAGATTCACTAGAGCTATCCTCAGAAGTGCTCCAAGTAGCCTTCATAGCTCTTTGTATTTACTGTCCTTGTAATCATATTTCTTCTTGATTTTGAGCTTTGGGCAGTCTGCTTTAATATGTCCTTTTCGTTTGCACTCATAACATACAACTTCATCACTTTTATCTGGTTGTTTTTAATCCTTCTTCCAATGTCCCTTATTTTCATACTTTCCTTTGTAATTTTATTTTCTGAAGAATTTCTTCTTCTTATAAAATTTCGTAAACCTTTTGGCTATCTGAGCCATTTCAGCATCACTATCAGATTCTGAATTTTCACTAGTTGAACTGTCAGTAGGTAGTTGAGCTTTATCTTTGTCCTTGCTCTTTGAAGCAGTAGTCTTGAAAGCCACTGATTTCCTCTTAGGTTCATCATCTTCATCTTTATTCACCTTGAGTTCTTCCTCATACATAATAATCTTACCAATGATTTCTTTGACAGGTAGAGCAGCAATGTCACATGACTCTCTAATTGAAATAGATGTACCTCTCCATCGGTCTGGAAAACATCTCAAGATTCTCATAATTTGTTCCTTTGCTGGAACAACTTTTCCAAGTGAATTCATTGTATTGAC
This sequence comes from Viscum album, assembly GCA_963277665.1. Classification (NCBI taxonomy): domain Eukaryota; kingdom Viridiplantae; phylum Streptophyta; class Magnoliopsida; order Santalales; family Viscaceae; genus Viscum; species Viscum album. The sequence continues at coordinate 1,134,561,433 of OY728156.1, forward strand.
TATCTCATTAAACCTGAGATACATGTCAAGAAATGGGTTCGTCAGTTTTCATTTTAAAATTATCATATTAAATAGTATAAGTATTCAATATCATTTCTTTAACATTGGTTGTTCCTTCATGAGAAACACCCAAGGTATCCCAAATTTCAAAAGTAGTTTTACAAGAAGAAATTCTGTTAAACTCTTCATCTCCTAAGGAATAGTACAGGGAATTCATGGCATTAGAATTATTATTATAAGCAGTTTTTGTAGTTTCATCCCAAGTGGATCAAGCAGTAGTGGGATGTTTATATTCTGATTCTATGGTAGTCCAAATATCCAAACCTTTTCTTTCTAAATGAATTTTCATTTTAAGTTTCCACTGAGCATAGTTAGTACCATTGAAAAAAGGTGGCATGATTGTAGTAGCACCCTCTATTCTATTTTCCATACCTAGATTTTTGAAAGATAATTTAAAGAGATAAAAATTTAGAACTAACAGAAATTTAAGATCTTAAAAGATGCAACAAAAATCAAAGTTGAAAAGTAGAGTATTTCAAAAATCATTAAACAAAAAAATTAATCCTCTGATACCAAATTTTGGTCAGAGTGGATACTCAAGAGGGGGGGTGAATTGAGTTCCAATTAAAATTTATATTAAAATATTGTCCATTGAAAATCCCCCGATTTATAAAATAAGTTAAACAGTATTGAATTTATACAGATTGTAAATGTTCACTTAGCTTCTCAAAGATTGATTAGGTCTCAGTTAGTTTAACCACAAGATCAAACTATCTATTGAAGCTAACCAATTGATTTACATTAAGTGTAAACACTTTCTAATTTAACTATCAAAGTAGCTTCAAAATAATTTTTTATTTCAAAGTAATAGCAGCGGAATAAATATGATATATGTCATATACATTAAACATAAATAAAAGATGCACAACAGATATACCAGGAGGTTCAGTCTCAAGCCGAGACTTAGTCCTCTCAAATATATATAAATGTGATCCACACCCTGGATCGGGGTTACCAACAGTTTTACAAAACTTTCTAGGAAACACAGGCACCTCTACCACTTTTCCTTGTGGGAAACAAAACAAAGACCAGGTCACACAAGGAACTCTTCCATAGTTGACATGGGTAAACAAAGGTTAAGAGAATTTGGGTGAGGATTTTGATATCCTCCAATTCAGTGCAGGAGACAGTGTGTGTAAATATATACAGAGTACACCACATTGCTCGAAAGTTGATAAATAAATCATCTAGAGGAGATAGATGATAGTTTAGAGATGCTCTAGTTATTATCAATGTAGCTCTGGACTCATTGGATTCAGCAGGAATGCTTCGAAGTCCTTCTCTAGTATTTCTATTGAAAAACAGAGTGTTGTAGTTCAGCTTGTCTTCTTCATTAGTGAGAAATATTTCTTGATTTGTCATATGTTCTTCAGTGGTTTTGGATGGCATTCATAGTTGTTCTTTGATGGTCTTGCACTCGCCTTCTTGTTAAGCATAGGGCACTTGAATGTGCGTATGTTCTTCTCATTGTATATTCACACTTTTTTCTGGTTCACCACTTGCATGTGTACTGCATCTCAATCTTCCTTATATTCCACAAGTTCTGGCAGTAGGAATGATTTCCTTTTCATAGGTACGAGTTACGGTTTCCTGACATGCCAACAATTAACATTAAATAACATTCATTGCATTAAAAACAACAAATATAACCGTTAGAATCATTTAAAATAATATTGACAAAAGCTTAAGAAACAGTGTCACAGTGATCATGGAAACTGTATCTTCTTCACAGTGTCTAATCACGGTGTTTGGTTACAGTGAGTGGTCATGGTGTCTAGTCACTGTGAGTCGTCACGGTGTCTGGTCATAGTGTCTGGTCATGGTGAGTGGTCACGGTGTCGGGTCACGGTGTCTGGTCACGGTGAGTCCTTCACGGTGTCTCCATACTTAGACTAATATCTCTATTAGGACTAAGGCAATGATATGGAGAATATGGGTTAAGGTTAATCGTTATAGATAATATATGTGAGAATTATGATCATGCATAGGACTTGTAAATAATAAAGAGAATAATTAACATACCTAAGCTTTGTTATCATAAAAACACGATCTGCACCTATTGTTGACCTTGAAGAGAATTAGCAAGATGTGTACGGAAGATCAAGATTAATGGACAGTAATGAGATTTGTGATCATTAAAACATGATTAACACATGAAGAGTCCAACACATTTTATAAGATTATTTTCAAAGTTGTATTTGTAAGTGAGAGAAAAGGATAATTTGGTTATATTGACTAGTGTGTAAATCAAACCCTCCATAGATGATCAAATTTTGAAAAAATAGGAAGAAGATAGTGACTGTCACTATAAAGAAGAAATTACAAAATTGTTTAGAGAATTGAGTTCATTAGTCTAACTATCATTATAGTTCCATTTATTTGAGAATAGGGGATGTGGTTCCTTTGATCATGATATATGAGATGATTCATGGTGGAATCCAATCTAGTTTGGATGTACACCAAAAGTCTACTAAGTTGTTTTGTGATATAAAATCTTCATATTGGTGGATCTGATTGAAGTGAGAAATTTATAATTTTAAATCATTTTACCTTACCTATTTAAGGATTAAAAAATTGAATAAAAATTTGGATGGTCTACTACAACCTTTTACTATTCTGAGGTTAATGTGGGAGGGGATCTCCACTTAGTTATGAATTTAATTACATCAATATCCTAGTTTTAAAAATAATGTATGGATGATTATAAAAAACCTAATGAAATGATTCCATTTTATTTATATCAAGGGCATGATGAAATTTTAATAACATAGAATCCACTATATATACTATTATCTTATTATTTTTTAAAATTTTTTTATTTAGAAATTTATTATTATTTAGAGATATTAATGATTTTAAAATATTTTTTAATTTTTCATAAAAAATATATTTTTTATTTACTTTATATGTAAATAATATTTTTAATGAATTTTAAAAAAGTAAAATAAAATATAATTAATTTTTATAATTATAATAAAGGAATTTATTGTTGAAGATTATCTGTTCTGTATACTATAAATCCAAAGGGATATTGAAAAATATTAGCCAAAAATGTGTCCAACATTAGGACAACCCTCAACTAGTTTAAAAAAAACAATCCATTTATTGGGTACCAACCAAAAACCTATGATAGTATAGTAAAGAAAAGGATATTCCCTACATATGTAAACATAGGGGTATCTTGTTTTGCATGTGTGGAGTGAAAGCCTTATATGGGTTTGAACCATGATATATGAGAGCATGAGTAGGTTATATCCAGCACAGGTAGAGGAAGGGTTCCACTATCCCTTATATGTCATAATGTACATGTTTAATATGTTTTTTCCATATACGACACAAATGAGAGAAACTGAATGTGTGGGAAACCAATGTTAGACAAGAAATGGATATGGATTTTTCATCTATTACTAAAACTAAAGAACATTTCTTGACACACACTTCACCCCACTCATACACCGCTCACCTTCACATATGATTTTATAGTGATTAGAACTCCAAATATATCCTCCAAAATCATCATGGCCTTTACTTTTACGATTTTCCACATAACTACCAAATCACTAGAACAACCATGGGAGTGAGTGTTATTCTCAGATAAGCACTTTTATGCCACAATAATGAATACTGGTTCCATTCATGTAAGTTGTATTATTAATGAATCCAAAATATGAATGAACTGTGATGATGGTGATGAATTGTTTATCAAGATGGAGTTTGAATCATATCCTCCAATTAATACCATATAGGAAGTCTATATAGTTGTCATTCCACTTAAAAAAATCAGAGAAAATGGATTATTTCATGCATGTTGATGTTTTACCATGAACACACAGAATATGATGTTTATATTTTATTTTTTGACTCTATATTATTTCCATGAGAGAGTTCGTCCATACTATATACATTCATATAAATACATTTTAATGAAGGAGATTCCATTCACACAAAGAATATTTTGATTCCTGGTATGAAGATTCAGATATAAGGAATCCAAATATTTGATAATGGGTTCATGTTATGAACATGATCTCTTGCATATTTAATCATTCATTTAAATTAATTCAATGAAAGAGTAAATGTTCATATAATGATCCATAGTATATGTTGTGGATGGTGTAGTAAAAAAATAACACTATCACCCATGATTGCAGAGATATTTCATCAGAATATGACCAATTGATTCATGCATACCTCTAAAGGAATATATTTTCACATAAAATATTAAGACCTGGTAAATTATAGGATAATAAATTGAGGTCTTGAGCTATTGTAGTAACGATTAATAAAGAGATCCTAGAAATATATTGGATGATGTATTATGCTACTAAAATATAGTTTTTCTACGACTCTAAGGTTTTTATTGTATCTTTACACTCCCTCATGAATAATAAGATGGGGGTAATTATTTTTTTCATGTTATATATCGATATGGTATTTTTTTAGTGATTTTTTTGTGTGTTATAAGTCCATATTTTTGTTTATGTATACACAATTCATTATAATTCTATATCTATTACCTAGCGGATGATCATTGAAACCATAAATTATAAATAATAATTCGTTCATCAATAATTTTTCTTGAGTTGTGAGGTTCCATTTTATATTTTTTATAACTATGTTTAAATAACAAACTGACACATCAAACACACTGAATCTAATAAAACTCAATATCGGATATTACATGTTCAAGTTCACACCCACGAATACAATGCTAAAGAATAAAATATTAAATGATTTAAATGAATGTTTTAACAATCTGGGTACTTACAATATATTTTATTTTCATTCTAGAATTAATATGTAAAATTCTTTACAAATGAATAATATATTTTTGTTGTAGTTATAGTAATTAAATAATTAATACCGATAGAACAATAATATAACCTTAAGAATAGTAACATGAATATTAAGAACAGTAATATGGAAAGTAGAATAGTAACCTCACCTAATAAATTATAAATAAAATTTATTCATCTTATAAGTGGAAATATGATATATTTATATCAATGAAGTAGAAGATATTTTTTTTTGAAAATTATAAATTAGGTGTTTGTATTTTTGTGAGTCATTTAAATTTAATTAGAATTTTATAATAAATATAACGATATAAATTAAAAAATATTTTCCTAAAATATATTCATAAATTATTATTTTTCTGCCTTTTGATTATTATACAATTATATTATACTTTGATTAATTTTTCTACATTTTATAAAATCAGATATTGTTTTCAAACTCGTATTTCTTTAATAAATTATAACATTTGATAGAAATTACATTTCTCATATATATATAATTATTTTCTTAAAAAAAATTGACTTTATTTTTTAATTATACAAGTCTAAAAATGGTGAGGATAAATTTTTTGGTTCTTTTGTAAATACATGAATTTTTGGTGAATAATGAAATACGGTGATTTATGATATAAGATAAATACAATATTTATTGGGACATAAATTATGTAAAGATTATGTAGTCCCCAACCTCTAACTCTCCCTTGATACACTAAAATATTTATGATAATTCTCAAAAAATTTATAGTCCTGAGCCAAATAAAAAAATAACATATATAATAATGAAAAAACACCCCTCTCCTTCGCTATAAATACCTCCCCACACCACCCCTTCCCCTCACATCGCAAAGCCTTGCATATTGATTAATTTTTTCCCAAAACCATTCCGAAGTATATTACCAACGTCGAATACCTACTTCCCTCACCTAAATGGAAAACCACAAGGATTTAGAAAGGTTCTCAAGGAAGAGAATTCAAGAGGTACAAATTTTCATTCATTTCCTTTTGTTTTCTTTTCAGTTATTTTTCCCTTCATATACTGTATTAACCTCCCCTTATCCAAGATCCATGAAAAACCCAATATCTTATATATAATGGAATTTAATCATGTTTTTGGAAAAAATTCACCATCATTATTCTTCTACTATCCATTTTATTATAGAAATAAAAACACCATCTATGATGTTTCGATTTATCGACATCATGGATGATGTATTTTCAATTTCCATTACATCCTTATAATATTTTCATAAAACCATTAATAGGGTTAAATAATATTTTATTACACATATTATATATTATATTATGTTTGGGAACCTATTTTTATACATATTATATTTAATAAAACAAAAGTGATTCGTAATGATCCAAATTCAACCAAAATAATATAACATTCATCACTAATGTTTTTTATAAGGATTCATATTCATACCATACAACCAAAAGGATATTTAATTACAATTAATATTATATATTTTCATTAGTAACATGTAATTTATATTATGGAGTTTTTATCTCTTTCAGCATGAAAATCCAGAATAAACCAACCATGGATACTATGAAATAAATGGGCCCAAAATAATGAAATATTATTAACAAATTTGTTGAAATATGTAGTAAGGATATAATATAATTAATTATAAATATGAATATGGTTATCCAATATATTAATAACACTATTTAATCCATTATACAAGAGGTATGTACATGCTTTATGTATGGTGAACCCGAGGTATGGGAATTCATAATACAATTTCCATTTTTTGTTAACATTCTACATTATTTATTAGGTTGTATTATGATTATTTTTAGGAAGTAATTTTTGTTATATTATGTATTATTATTTGTACTTATATTTTATACACATATTTTATTCTTTTTATAAATTCTCACATCAAATTTTTGATATATGTAAGGGACATTTCTTAAAAATACTATTTTATTTAATTTTCTTTTTTAAAGGAAACGATTTCTGTGATTTAAGTATTATTATTTTATGAATATGTTCTGGTTATTAAGAAACTTTCTTGATGAATTATGAGACTTATATCTCCAACCAATTTTATAGGTGTGATTTTTTTGAGCTTGATTGTATGTACACTCAATGTGTAACAGCGATGGTTACATCATAAGGTTGTCATGATGGTTACATTGTAATCTAGCCATGAGGGTTACATATTCAGGAATCCATGAGGGTTATAAATCATATTATAGGCATGAGGGTTACAATATTATTTATTTTATTCCCCATTTTAACTTTATTCTAGTATTTATGTTTTCTATATTATAGGAAAAACACAATGTTTTCACATAGTAAATATATGATATGCATTGGGTTAGAATTATGTATTTGAGGAAATGATTTCATATGTATATATGAATTCATGTACTATCGATTTATTTTTTTATTTTATATCCCTTACTTAGCATTTTGTGCCCATCACAATTTCTAAAAAAAATTTGGTAGGGTTTAATGATGGGTAAGAGAAAAAGAGAATCAAATATGAATGTTGTGAAGTATTTTTATGAACAGTTTTCATGTTTTTATTAAAATTGAATTTCTTATTAAAAAATGATACTGTTTTAGTAGTATCCAATTTTTTCTTTTTATGGGATGATATGTATTAAATATGTCCAATCGTTCTAAAACTATAATCTAAAAAAATCATTCAGAATGTGAAGAAGTGATTTCTAAATGGACTTACTATATTAAATAATGTTCAAGGATGGGTCCTTATAGTTGGTATTAGTGCATAACATAGATAATTATAGTGTTTTTGATGATGTTAATAAAATAAAATAAATTATTTTTACCTTATTTTTATGTTTAAATGATATATCATTTGAATAATAACATGTTGTTTTAACTATTATATGTCTATTCCAAAAAGGTTTTCCATAGAATAAACATGGTAGCTGAAGTAGGTAGGCACCTAGAGGATGATATCATTCTTAATCTAAAACCAATAATGGTGGGAAATGGAGCTAATAAATTTTTTACAGTAGTGTATCAGTTGATGTTGGGTATATACCATGGCGTAATCCATATAAGAGAACAACAAGAGCTTATATAATGAAAAATAAAAATAGTGAAACATTTTATGAGGAAAGACCCTCTTTATTTTAGTAGATCTTCTAACCTAGTGGAAAATAAATGATTCATTAAATACCTTGAAAATGTATTCAATGTTATGGGGAGTTTATATATCCATAGGATAGTCTATTCATTTGTCTTTTTGAAGGTGAAGAAAACCAAAGATAGTAAATGTAAAAGAATATTAAGGTAAGTGAGGAGATTGGTGCATTGGAAAGTGATGAATTTAAGAACATGTTCCTTGAAAAATATTTTCCAAAGGGATTTTGACTTAGTATGGGAATGAAATTACTTGAATTGGAGAAATATGAGTAATATTCAGTGGTCGTGTATGAATAAAACATCACCTAATTAGGATAGTATGCTACAAAGCATATAAGGAGTCATGATTGTAAAATAAATCATTTTACATAGGATTGATGCCAAGATATTGAAGGGAATTGGCCTCTTGTGAATTCAAAAATTATGAAAACATAACTTATATGCCGAGAGGGTAGAAAATATTTTCAGTAATGATCATGTGTACATTAAAAATAAGCAGATGAAGAGGTCTTTATGGAAAATAATGGGTAAGGATAAATCAAATAAATCTGAATGTCAAAAATCCTAGTTTACAGTTTGTAAAAATTGTGTTAAAAATCACCAACGGGAATGTAATAAGAAACATGGGATGTATTTTTGATGTGGAATGTTTGTACATATGGCCTTCCATTATAATGAAAATGATCATATGATTAATTCTGATAAAAAATATAAAGTGGCTTAAATTTTGTGAGATGGATAATTATGAATATACCTCCCCAATAAAATATCTGAATGATGGAAAACAAACTTATTATAAGATGAATGTTGTATTAATATTCTTTATGGATAAGTTAGTAGATTTTGTGCTTCCAATGAAGTGGTACCAGTTACATTTTTATACTCATATTTTTCAAATTTCATTTGATAGGGGTTCTCCACATTCCATTATTTCTAAGAACTTTTTTATTAAATTAGAAATTTCACCTAAAAAAATGATACGATAACTCATGGTTAAATCACCAGGGGAAAATATTCAAGAAAAATAAATGATAATAATAATCATGTTTTTTTCTATGGAAATGCATACAAGTAATGCTTTTTGTTTTTGATATAGTAAAGATTTATGTTATTATGGGTGTGGATAAGCTTTCTGTATATCATGGAAGGATTGATTTCAGAGCTAATGATGTGGTTTTTTAGAATGTGTTTTAGTTTTTATAAATGAATAGGCCAATAATATTAATATAATATTAGGAATATGAGAAACTATTAAAATATATAAATGAAAGATTTCTTTCTCATATTATTGAAAAATGGAATTATTTATACTAATGATATGCTAGAGGTAAATGAATCATTGGATATTATTCCAAATGAGTTTCCTAGTATTATAACTGATCATGAAGTTGAATATAATTTTGATTGGGTTTGTGATGCTAAGACAATTTCAAAACCCCCTTATCGAACCGGTCACATGGGACTTCCTGAATTGAAAAAATTGTTTCAAGTTTTTCTGATAATGGATTCATTAATTCTAGACCGTGACTATGGGGTATTCCAGTGTTGTTAGTTAAAAATAAATACATTTATTTGAGTCTTTTCCTTGATTATAGAGCTATGAATAACATTACTATTAATATTAGGTACACATTTCCCCATATCCATGACTTGTTTGATCATCTGTTGGGAGTTTAGTATTTTTCCATAATTTACATGAGACATGGTACCATAAACTAATGTTGAAAGAGGATGAAATCATGAATAAATATTTTTTGTACCATATATTAGAATTATGAGTTTTTTGATACGATTTTTGGGTTGAAAATTCCCTCTACTATATTGATTGATATTATGAATAAATTATTCTCTGAATATTTTGATATGTTTTTTGTAGTTTTTATTATTGATAATTTTTTATTTTAAAAATGTTATTTGGATCATCAAAAATAATTTAGTATTGTCATTCAAACTCACGACGAGAATAATTTATATGGGAAATTTTGAAATTGTGATTTTTGGTTGAAAATGATTTCTTTTTTGGGAACATTGTAAACATGAAATACATACTATTTGATCCCTCAAAACAAATGTGATTGATGAATCCCAATACCTAAAAATGTTTCCAAGATTCAATGTATTTAGTATTAGTTGGTTATTATGGATGATTTGTTAAAATATTTGTATGGTTATCTATCCCACTAACTATGTTAACAAAATGTGTGTTATGGTTATTTGGATAGATGACCATGATGCTTGTTTTTAAGAACTGGTGAATAGATTGGGGAATGATCCAATTTTGGACCTACCTTAAAAAACATGGTAAAATGTTTATCTATTGTGATGAATCATTTAAAGGACTAAGTTTTTTTGAAGCAAAATGATTTGGTAATTGTAAATGCTTCAATACATCTAAAACCAGATGAACTAAATTACCCTACATATGATTGAAAATTACTAGATGTGGTTTTCACATTGAATAATTGAAGGAATTTTTTATATTAAACCAAATGATAAATATATACATACCATAAAATATTGATCTATATATTTACTCAAAAGTAATAATAAGTGAGGGAGAGAAGTTTCTTTGAATAGATAAAGGATTATGATAGCATGATCAATTACCATACTGGGAATGAAAAGAAAGTGGGAGATTCCTTGAGTCGAGAAGATCATGAAAACATTAACTATGATAATTTTAGAACTTGACCAGTTGATTAATCATCTGATGAATTATGGAATGTAATTTTTTAATGCACTAAATTATTCTATTTTTCATCAGTTGTCAATGTAGTCATCTCTATTAAACAGAATTTAGATATCACAGAAGGAAGATCATGAGATAATGAAAAAGGTCGAGTTGGTCAAGATGGTTAATTTTCTTAAAGTTAACATTGATAATGAATTTGTTTCAGGATCTTTAATGAGATTATGGTTTTCTTTTGATTCATATTTGAAGAAAGAATTTTTATGTGAAGTACATAGTTCTTAATTTTATATTTTTCATAAAAATATATATAGAGAGTCCATGAAGAGTATTACAGGTGGGATGGAATAAAAAGAGTTATTTAATATTTTACCATTTAATGTTTTTCTTGTCATCATGATAAAGTATAGAGAATATAACAAATGGGGTTCCTTCGGCCTTTAATAGTTCATGAGTGGAAATGGGGAAATATATGATGGGTCGTCATGCAGGTTCTACCAAAGGCTTTATGAGGTAAAAAATTGATTTGAGTTATTATGGATCAGCTGAATAAATATGAATATTTCCTTCATATTCATTATAATGAGTATTTGGATCATCATTATTGACTATACCTCAAAGATATTTTCAAGTTACAAGAGTTCTTATATCCATTATATTTGACCAACATCCCAATTTCACTTCTAACTTTTTTAAAGGATTTAGGATTTCATTGGAAACTACATTAAATATCGACATTACTTTTCATCCGCAATCTGATGGACATACTGAGGGAATAATTCAGACATTAGAGGAAATGTTTTGATATTTTTCAATAGATTAATAAGTATGTTCGTATTAAATTTTTTTTATATTGTGTTTTATTATAATAATAGTTATCATTCCAGTATACACATGGAACCTTTTTAAGAATTATATAGGAAGAGCTGTTGAACTCTAGAATTTTGAGATGAAGTTGGGGAAATGATGTTGATTGGACAATAATTAGTATAGGAAGTACCTAATAAAATGATGATGATCCAGAAACACATGAGGATAGGTCAGACTAGATAGAAAAGTTACGAAGAAAACAAGAGGAAAGACTTTTATTTAAGGTAGTTGATCACATATTTCTGAACATCATTCCATGTAAAAGTGTTATGAATTTGGGAAACAATGAAAATTTATATCCATTATTCCGTAGAACTTAAGAAATCATAGTGAAAGTTGGAACCATTTCAAACCATGTAAATTTTCTTATGTTTTTTTATTATATTCAGAATTTATTTCATATTTTAATTTGAGAAAGTATGTTCCAGATTATTCACATGTTTTGAGACCAGAAGTAGTTCAGCTAAAAGAGAACCTTTATTGTGACGAAAAACCTTTAAAAATTCTTTACTGGTAAGAACATTTATTGGGGAATAAGGTAATTCAACATGTTAAGGTTTTATGGAGAAACTATAGGGTTGATAAATAAACATGGAAACTAAAAATTCTATGAGGTAATGATACATTAACTTTGTTAAAAAGTAAATAAAACAATTACAAGGAAGCAATTTCTTGAAGGTGAGGAGAATTTCACCACCCAGGTACTTATTAAATAATTTCTAATCATTTTGGAATTAAATTGTCAAATTATTTACAAATGTATTATGAAATAAGTTAAATTTATATAAATTAAGGAATTTATACTGATAGAATAATAACATGACCATATGAATAGTTACATAACCCTTAGGAATAGTAGTCTGGCTAATAGAATAGTAACCTCAAATAAAAATGTATAACTAAAATATAGTCATCTTATAAGTTAAAATATGATATATTTATATCAATCAACAAGTAAATATATATATTTTAAAATATTATTAATTACGTATTGGTATTTTTGTGAGTCATAAATATATAATTTAGATTTTATAGTTAATAAAATGATTTAAAAGAAAATATATTTTCCAAAAGTAGATTTATAAATTATTATTTTGTTGTATTATTATTATGTGGAAATTTTGTGAGACATTGATTAATTTCTAAATGTGTTAAAAATCAGTTATAGTTTTTAAACAGATATTTTTCGATTAAATTATGTTTTGATGTTAAAAATAAATTTATCATATTTAGAAAATTTTGTTAAAAAAAGATTTATTTTAAGAATTATAAAAGTCTTGAAATGGTTTGGTTTATTTTTTTTGATATTTTTGAAATACGTGAATTATTTATGAATAGTGAAATATTGAAATTTATGATATTAGTTAAATAGATAATTTATTGTGTCATAGATGATGTAAAGATAAAATAACCCCAAAATATATACCTATTGATAATTATTTTAATAAATTTGATGATAAAACTAAATATATTCATATTCTGAAGCCAAATTAACAAACATATGAATATAATAATGACAAAACACCCCTCTCTTCCACTATAAATACAGGTATTCACTAACTCTTCCTCTCACACCTAAAAGAATTGAAAATATTATAATTTATATACATATTCCTTCCCAAGTACATTACCAATTCCCAAGACCTACTGTTCTCATGAATAGCCAAAACTAAGGGCCTTACGCAGGTTCTTATGGAAGGCAATTCAAGACATAAAAATCTTCCATCATTTTCTTTTATTTTTATAAAATTGTTTTTATTTTCATATACTCTCTACACCTACCCTATTCCAAGTGGCATGAAAACCCTATTATCCTTTATATAATGAAATTTAATCATGTACCTAACAAAAATTTATAATCATATTTTATATCAAATCCCTTTTATTCTAAAAATAAAATCATCTTCTCTGATGTGTTCATTTTTTAGTATCGTGGACAATGTGTTTTCAATTTTAATTACATCCTTCAGTAGTGGTCATAAATCAATTAATATTGTTAAATAATAATTTATTTTACATATTATATGTTTTAATATGTTCAGGAACAAGTTTTTATTCATAATATTAATTAATAAAACCAAATTGGTTCTTAATGGTCAAAAGTTACAAAAATGATCTGACGGTCATACCTAATGTTTTATCTAATGATTAATCCTCATTAAATATAAGAAAAATTATAAATAGTAGCATTAAGTATTATATAATTTCATTGATAATATGTAATTTCAGTTTTTTATTTATTCATCCCTTTTGACTAGATGAACCATAAAAACTAACCATGGAATCAACGAATTAAATACAACCAAAACAATGAAAGTTAGAAAAAAATTATTAATAAATGGGTGGAAATATATTATAAAGATATCATATAAGTAATTATAAATAATTTTTTTTAAGAAATTAATAAATATCTTTAAACCATAATACATGAGTTTTGAACACATTTTATATTAGAAGAACCCATGGTATGGGAATTTTTAACCCAATTTCAATTCATTGAGTTGACATCCCACTTTATTAATTATACGGTATTAAGATTTTTTTGAAAATAAATTTAATTATATTAGGTTTTGTTAAGTTTATTTAATGTCTATAAACATATTTAATTATTTTTTGTCAATTCTCTCTTAAAATAAATGATATTTGTAATGGAGTTTTCTTAAAAATATCCTCTTTTATTTTTTTTCTTTTTTAAAGTGAATGATTTATATGATGTATGTATTATTGATTTAAAATTATGTTTTGGTTAGTGGGAGTTTCTTATTATTGAGGGAGGTACATATATCTCCCTATAATACGTTGGGTGTGTTTATGATAGTGGTTGACTATATGGTTACACCAAGAGTAACTATGATGGTTACCCCATAGGATAACTATGAGGGATACAATGTAATGTAGCTGGGATAGGTACATCGTAAATTATCCGTGAGGGTTATAAATCATATGTTATCTATGAGTGTTATAATATTAATAAATTAGTTCCCCATGTTATATTTGTGGTATTATATATGTGTTTCAGGTTTTATGTAAATGTCATGTTTTAAAAATGTAATTATATGATACTTATTGGGTGAGATGTATGTCATTGTGAAAATGATTTCATATATTTACAAGACATAATGTTTTAATGGGTTTTATCCTTCTTTTTATATCCATTACAATGATTTTTTCTATCATACTAATTTTTAAAATGTTTTTATAGGGTTTAATGATGATTAATAGAAAAAAGAAACAATGATGAATGTTGTGAATCCTTTTCATGAATATTTTTCATGTTTTTACTAAAAATATTTATAATGAAAAAATGGATATTTTTTAGTGGTATCCTCATTGTTTGATTACATGTTCATATATATGAATTCTGCCATATCATTCTAAAAAAATAAAACAAAAATAAATTTGATAATGTAAAGAAGTGGATGAGAAATTAATTTCTTATATTATGCAATTCTTAAGGATGAATCATTATAATTCTAAGAGATAATATGGAAATAAATCATTAAATATTATGTGTATGATTTTACATATTATGTGAGAAGAAAATAAAAATTATTTGTTCCAAGAATATTATTTCATGGATCATAAAACATTGTTTGTAATGATTAAATAATTAATATTTCCATCATAATAATTAATTCTAAGTCATCCTCAAGTTCTATGTGATTATCATCGGTTTCATCATGATCACTTTTCCAATGGTTATATACATTAGATAATTATTGATATCCTTAAACCAAATTAATTTATAACCATGAAATGTTCCCACAAAACAGTCATCATTAAGGTGATGTTCAAGTGATTATATTATTAAACACCTCATTATATATCATGCAATTTTCATGAATTGATAAGTAAGAGATGGAAATAAAAAAATTTAATTTCACTACCAAACATGGATTAAATTCAAATCCATCAGCATGATAGTAAATCCTAATTTCAGCCATCCATAAAAACCAATTAATGTACATGTTTTCATACATAATTTTTACAAATTTGATAATTATTCAATCTATAATTCACATGACCATATCATAGATTTAATTGAAAAAATTTAAATATCATAGAATTTTGTGGTGGATTTTAATCTAAAATTTGTATGAGCTCCCCTTGTAGATCAAATGCAGAAATTTTGAAATATTCATTGGAATATCAATCATAAATAATTTTAAAAAATAAATTTACATTATAAAATATTAAATTTAAAGGAATATCTTCTAGTCACATTTATAAGTATTTAAATCATGGGAGTTATAATGGTTGATAATAACAAATGTATGACGTCTCAAATGGATGTGTTTTCCTAGAATATGGATATCATGATGCCTCAACAAAAATAAAAAGGTACATACATTGATGAAAGAAAATTTTTATAATCAAAAACTAAAAAATATATTTTTGGGTTGATGACTGAAACCAAAACCATGAAAATGAAATTTAAAAACTTATGTGTGCTTCCATGAACAATGAGGGCCATCTCACCAATAAAACATATTCTCCATATAGGATATATATTCCCCCATGATAACCACAATATGATATTCAAACAAATTTCTAAAGGATAACTGAAAATATCAAAAGGATAAAAAATAAGATATGTAATTTTTGGCTGGACAGATTGGTAACAAACAAAAGAAGATCCATGGAAGAGTATTGATGGTTGATATAGAGGTTCAACCATGAGAATAATAGAATTAATTAAACATTGAAATAAAAAAACTAGTTAAGTGAATCCCTAAATAATGTTAAAAATAGATTTGGGAACAAGATAAAAAAGAGGTTGGAATGCATGGAAAGAATTACAAAAATGTAAGGAATCTACTAATGAATCGTGATAAGATTACCCCCACCACCATAAAATCTAAAACTACCCATTTAAAGGTCGATAAATAATTGTAAAATTAATTCCAAATAATTTAAATTTTTTTAACATTTTAACACTCCCATTATAAATTCATTATCCTAAACTTCAATTTATAGAAAATTCATGAATTTGATTCCATAATAAAGGATGTTTGTGGAAATTGGGACCATTTCAAATACATTATAGTACTCAACTATGTAATCAAAGGTTTTATTGAAAATTTAATTTGATCTAGGTAATTTGTAAATTTGAAATAATATCATTTATAATAAATTTATGAGGCATTGTCATGATTTATGTTAAAGTGTAAACATTATGTATTAATCTACATTTCTTGTGTTCATACAAGATTAGTTTATGAATGAAATGGTTTATCTCTATCTAGAGGATCCCATGATATTGTACCCATGAATATTGGTGAAATATATTTGGGTAAAAGTGGACATGTACATCTTCTCAAAGGATTTTCTAGTGTTAAAAAATTATTTATGAAATGAAAATTTTCATCCTATGAAGTGCATTTTTTCCAACTCAATGAGTATTAATTGATGTACAATACTACAAATTTTATTGGGAGTTAACATTCAGTATATTAATTATAATATTCAATGGGTAATAAATATATATTATGTAAAATTTCATGATTTATAGTAAGAAGGAATGAAAGAATCAATGAATATTTTTTTATTAATGAAAATAATGATGTATCTTCTTTCCATTAGATGTAAAAAAAAGAGAAAATGGAAATTTGAATAAAAGAGAACAACATAGAATTGAATATTTAGAAGGGACTATAATAAAATATAGTTTTTAATAGGTCTATAATGATTTGATGGTATATGATATGACCTTTCCGTTTTTACGGTTATCTATAAATTTAATGACTTACCCAATGAATGTACAGATCATTCTTACCATATGAATGGAGAATATGATATAATGTAAGAGGATAAGGGCCACCAAAGTATAAAATACCCAATAAAGACCATTAGTTAATCTTGAAAGTTAATTATTTTTTAATAATTGATCATTTGATTGAAAAATTCATATGCTTGAGCTAAAACACCTTAAAAAATCCATTCTATGTGGGAATAAATGTTTTTTATTTTTTATTTGGACTAATAAATTGAATATGAATAAAAGTTCCTCATGTTTATCTTTGATATTTAAATAATGTCCTTTCTTCCCTTAAGTGTTTCCCTTTATTGGTGCATGTGGAAGAAAGAACTAGGAAATCAGTAATCAGAGAAAAAGGAATGACATCATTAGAATGAGAGTTGAGTTTAAATTTTTTATTTGATGTTACATCCAAAATATTCATATTTTTTGTGTTTTCTTATTTTAAAAATGAATTCACCATATTTAGAGTTTACTATATTTTATCCCTGAGAGAAAAGTCACTTTCGATAACCATCATTAAATATTTTATTTTCCTTTTTCAAAATAATTAAATTATTAAAATGGTTGTATTATTATGTAGAGATAAACATGGGGGAATGGATTTAACAAATCATGTCCTTTGGGAACATATTGATTTTTAGGAAATTTTTCTTATAAAATACTTGTCTAGAATTTATGAATTTCTTTTCAATTGATTGGTTATTAGTCTAGATTACATTTATTTATTGGACAATTTCATATATTCCTCATCCTAAGAATATTTTATTATAATTTTATCCATTAAATGTTGTAGTAAATTTTCCTGATTTAATCATTCATTATATTTCATATTGAGTTCAATTTAAAAAAATACGAAAAATTTAAAATTGAGTGGTGTCTTGGGTAAGTAAAAAATAACCACTACATGAAAAATGATATAGTTATAACTATGGAAATTAGTTTTATGCTAATATCTTGTGTAGTTGTATGTTTGATGTGGGATTTATCTCAAGCACAACATTCCAAAATGATATAAATAATTGAAAAAATATAGAATGAAAATTGGATATATCATTCCTTATATTAATTACTTTATCAAGTTTTCTTAGTGCTTGGGTAAAATAGTGATGAAATTTTTGGAAAATGATCTTCATTGACTTTTTTATTATAATTATAAAAATAGTTTTTAATCTTCATTTTTGAAATTTAATGTTTTTACAACATTATATGCCTACCAAAAATGATAGATCAATTTGAGTAATAACATAATTTCTTCCAGATTATTTGAGATATTTTTATGGGATTTCTATTAGAGTGGCTTTAAAATAATATGGTATTTATCATGATTTGAGATATGATAATGGATCCAAAAACATTTCTACCATGAGTGATGATAGAATATGAATTAAATATTGGTAAATTAGAATTTTTTTAATGGCTATAAACTCTATGGCCTTCTACTTTGTGAAAATCAATTGTTTGAGTTGTTCTATGAGGTCACGATGACTCATTTCACGTGTGTCAAAATTGTAATTTTACTAATAGTGATTCATGACTGTTGAGTTTGGACAAGTGATTCAAACCAGTGACTCAAAATAGTGTCTCATTGATGGTAGGTAATGATTGAAGGTTTCTAGAGGGGATTTGTCTGATGGTCACTATCCCAATAGTGAATCACAAAATAGTCAGTCGTCCTATAGTGACTCACCTAGCGACGAGTCGTTTGAGGGTGACTCATCCACCTATAGATCATAAAATGGTGGGTCATCCAACATTGAATCATCCACTATTAGCTCATATAATATCATGTCTCACTAGTGACTATCTTCTGTTACTCCTAGCAGTGACTCACCAAATGTTGAGTCATTTCTAACAGTTTTTCAAAATTTCATATTTCTCCATTTTTTGCCAATTTTTCCATTTGATGTTTTCTTTGATGCTGAATGATATTAATACCATTTTTAATTTTTTTGTGGATCCATTATGATTCATATCTATATTTTAAAAACATAAATCATCCTGTCAATTCCAAACCATGTGGTATTGGTCAAGATCACCATTGATGGATTAAAAAAAATGTTTCTCCCATTGATATAGGATCTGGACTTTCTAAATATGATACCCTTTCTTCTCTGTACTCTTCCCATTACCATTGATAATAGAAATCCCAAAAATAGTTATTCCCTAAGGAGTACTTCATTTTGATACACCTTTTAGGATCTTATTTTTCACTGTAGGATTTTCATGTTGCATGTGTACCCCCTTCTTTGGTGAAAATAGGAATTAATGATACTCTATTATTAATGTTATGGATTCTAACATCTCTATGAAATTATTATATCATGTGGGGTGGGTATATGATTGTCTCCCTTGTTAATATAGTAGAATACCAAATAAATAAATACAATTGAATTGTTTTACGATCAACAAGATGGGCATAGAAAAGTGACTTATGTTCTAGTTTGTTTTCTGTTGGTGTTGTTAATTGTATGGGCTATATGCCTATTAGAAACCATGACCATTTGGGGTATTTTTTACACATGATATATTAATTGAATATAATTTTTTCCATGAACTAATTTATATGAAATATTTTTAACCACCTATATCTAGAAAATAAACAGATTCTCAAATATCATACTATTCCAAACTATGGTGTCCCATTAAATAACAAAGTGAAATTAAAGATTATATGATTTTTAAATATTAATATGTACTTTCCTATATTTATATGGTGAAAAAGTTGTTAGCAAGGTCTTGTGTTGTGGGGTGGTTCATATGTTATAAGATTTGTTGATTGTGGATTGGATGGGTAATGATATGTAGCGTGGCTACGGTTGGGTTAGGTTGTGTTGTGTTGCTTATTGTGAAGGGTTTTTAGTAGTTGTGATCACATGTGATACCAGGTGTGGCTATGAGTTAGGGATTTTCAATGTTGAGATAATGGATTGAGTGACATTAATTTTATGAATGATGACCACAATGGTTGGTATGGGTAATTTTCTCGGTGTTTTTCATCGAGTAGAATGCCCATACATCACATTGTGTCTCTGTATTATTGTTTTTTATGACATGAATGGGTGTCAAATTGAGTGGAAATATGATGTGGGTTAATTTACAGTGGTTCTCCTTCATCCATGTGACTTTTTCTATCTATCTTGATTTGTTTTTTATGTGGCTGTTTCCTGGATTTGTATATTATTAATAACGGAATTGTTTAATAAAGAATTATAATTGGTGAAATTAGTTTTCTAGGGGTATGGATTGAGTTGTGACGTGTTGTGTGGTTTTTAATTTATATGTTTCAAGAATGTTGGTAGTGTTGTGGGAAGGTTTTTGGGTGAGAACCCATATTTTGGACTACTTGTTTGATATCTATATCTACACATGTATTTTCTATTGTGAATTTTATATATAGCCCACTACAGTTGAACACTAGGTTCTGAACACCCCCATTATCGCGAGGGAGGGTTTATTTCCCAAAAAACTTAGTGGGAGGCTAGATGTTGGCCACCTACTATTTCCAAACCCTTCTTCTAGGTTGTGATAACCCAAAATTATTCAGGTAGGTTGTGGTTTGTTAGGCCCTGGTGTGTGCGGGTGAGTTTTTCTTCCTTGGTATCCTCGAGGAGAGATGTGTTGTTCTATCCTAGTTGTCTTCGGGATGAGCTGTTGTTTGTGGCCCTAATATCGTTGTGAGGGATGTGATATGGTATGTGGAACAGGTGTCTATGGGTGCGATGTCTTGTGGTTGTGAGGCCCATGTGTGTGGGGGATGAATGTGGTTTGATTTGATCGGAAGAGGTGGGAGTGCAGAGACATTATATGTAAGGTTGAGAGAGTATCTAGTCTATGAGAAAATGGTGAGGGTAATCTTCTACTGATGTTCATTATACTATATTACATGTTTTTTATTGTTTGGAGAAAATGCATTGGTGGAGTTGGGGAGACTATTATACATTGTTAGGTGAAGTTGGGTTCTTTTGTTTCCTCAAAGTGTAATTAGTATACTTCCTCTTCTTGTGCATGTGATACATTGGTTTTTTCTTACTTAGTATACTTGTATGGTCATCCTACATATATAAAACTATTTTTGGGTCTTAATTAATATTACTTGTACTTTCATAGACTATACTAGGCCTTGCATTGGGATAGTAGTTTGGTCACTGATTCACTTTTCTTTCTGAACTTATCTTTTAGTTTTTAATATATTTATAATTGTTTTATTTTAAACATGCATGTTGGATGGATTTTTTATTTATTTTACATATATGTATTGGAGTTTGTTTTAGGTTGATATATTTTATCTCCTAACCTTGTTTACTGTAAAAGGCTAATTCGTTCCATTTTGTGAGATATCTATACCCCTGGTGATGGTCCCCTCCCTAGGATTCTATTGGAGGCAGGACATGGGGGGGTTCATTCTCTCTCATACTCCATTTCTAGCTCAGGAGGGGAATATTTGGAGGGAGGAGTCAAGATAGAATGGTATCATAGGTGGTGGATGAGTGATAAGATTAGGTTTGGAGTTAGGTATAGTGAGGATTTCATGGGTTGGTAGGGTAACAACCATTTACAGGGTAGAGACCTAATGAATGTTACATGCATGATAATGGCTATTTTTCCTATTTTGATCGTTTTTTTTTGGGAATTTGAAATAAATAATTAGTTTAAATGAGATTTAAATAAAATTCCATACTACTCAGGATTGAGAGTCCCATGTTTACGTTTTTAACTATGGCAACCTGTCATCATCCACATTTGGCATAGAGACTGCAGGGTTAGTAGGCTGAACTGGCTGATCGGTGGGGGGTTTCTATATTGGATGAGGACATCCAATGGTAGAAAACATTATTTGTTTCTCAATATAATACTCTAGGAATGTATGAGGTAATTGTTTTAGACTTGGACAAAGATATCTGGATCAAGGAGCTTTAGGTCACCTTTAGTTTAATCCAAGTTATGATAGAGAAATGGGGTCCATTGGTAGTGAGCATGATGCGGGGAGATGCTAGAAAGCAGTGGAAACTATTCCTGGGGAGAGGAAAGAGGGTGAAAATCTATGGGTTGTTTTCAAGAAAGAGTTTTGGGGAAAATTCCATTCATCAACCCTGAAGGCTTATAAGAGGCAAGAGTTACTCTCCCTCTAGTAGGGTAGTATATCGATGTGGGAGCTTAGGATTAATTTCACGGATCTCTTTCATTATTCCATGTAACATTTTCTGAATGAGGATTCTCATGTGTGATACCTACATGGGGCAGTTCATCCTTCTATCCAGTATCTGGTTACACCCTTTAAAATCCTTAAATACATGTAGGATCAGAAGATGGAGGTAGTTATTGAGGGGATGCACTCACAAGGAGGTATACAGTGAGAGAGGAGTCGGAAGAGTTACTCAAGGGGAATGGTTACTAGTAGTAGAAGGTCTCATGATCCAGGGCCTTCAATGTTCTAACCAGTAGGGAGTCGACCTCGGTAGTTTCCATTTTGAACTTCTTGTCCTCATGCCTTTTCTATGGGCTTGGGGATGACGTGTTTCATATGTGAAGTCCAACGAAATCTTCAGAACCAGCTCTTAGTGGATGTTCGAGCATAGTATGATGGATGTGGGGTTCTTTTCTGCTTTCCCCAGTAGTAGTTTTGAGCTAGGAAATTTCATCCGTCAGGATAACAGGCTCCTACTCTACTAAGGGGAGGCAATGAAAGTATAGTTTGGCCATAAGAAATTCATCATTGACCTTGACCCAGGAATGGTCGAGGAGGTAGTTATTAGTAGAGGGGAAGAGGAGATGGTTGTGGTCAGTTGCATGCTGCATAGGCATCAGTTCCAATAAGGCCGAATATTTTTAGAGGAATGATTTGTTTATTTAAAACTCTTGCTTGAAATTTTTTTTATTTAGGAGCTTCACAGTCAATCATTTCACACGATCTATCCCATTCTCTGTGACTATAAATAGAGAGGCTTTCTATTTCCATAGTTTTGAGTATTCTAATCATAGTTCAGACCAAATTGTTTGATGTGTGATGGGAATGTTGACAGATGATGTGAATGAATAACTCTTGTGGGGTTATCTTATTTATATAGATGAAACCACATATTTTAGTTATCAAAATAAAATGGTTTTATTCCATTAATAACATTATTGAATAGTTCTAAAAGTGAGTCATGTTTTCAGATATGCATGGTTAGCATGTGGATTTTGTCAGTGAGAGGAGATTTCTAGTTGGTGGCTAGTGTGCAGAGCCTCTTCATTCTTTATTGGACAAGAGGTCATTGGTATCAATGGATGCATATATATATGAGGTTCTATATGTTTTGGGGAATTATTGCTTCTTTTCCTTGAGGTTGTTGGGACTCAACCCCCTCAACGTGACATTGAGTTTGAGATAGAGTTACAGCCTGGTGCTTGTCTGATTTAGATGGATCCTTATCAGATGGCCCCATTAGAGTTTCAGGAGTTTAAGATCTAGATGGATGACCTAATAAAGAAGGGATTTATCTGGCCCAGTGTGTCTCCATGGGGTTCTCTAGTTTGGTTCTCCACAAAGGAAGATGGTGGTGTCAGGTTGTACATAGAATACATGATGTTGAATCAAGGGACGATCAATAACCATTACCCTCTCCCAAAGATATATGATATTACCAACCATTTGAGAGGAGGAAGTTTGTTGCCTAAAATCAATCTACTATCTAGATATCACAAGTTGAGGGTAAAGTAGGGAGATTTCCTAAAGCCTTCTTTTATATGCCGGTATGGGAACTTTGAGCTCATAGTCATTTCATTCGATGATACAAATGCACCAACCAAGTTCATGGGTCTTGTGAACTGGATCATTTATGAGTTCCTAGACTTGTTCATCATCGTATTCATCATTGAAATCATGATCCCCTCAATGTTAGAGGACGAGTATACAGACCATATTCGGACTATCTTTTAGTTCATTCGATGACACCAGATCTATAGAAATTTTTCCATGTATAAGTTATAGACCTGAGAGGTATATTTCCTAGGACATTTGGTGTCACAAAAGAGTGTAGAAGTGTACCCGTCATTTTTTGACATAGTATGTTCTTGGGAATATCCGGATAATGTTGTATAGAATCATAGATTCCTCGATTTGGTAGGCTATTATCAGATATTTATACTCAATTTATAACAAATTTCTGATATATTGATAGATCTATCTAGAAAGGAATAAGATTATTTGTGGAGAAAGAAGTTCCATGAAGCATTAGTCTATCTTAAAGAGATGTTTCTCAATTCTCCAGTGCTCCAGTTTCTATTTGAGGTTGTAATGTTTGAGGTGTTTTGTGATGATTCTTGTCTGGGATTGGGATGTGTCTTGATATAAGTACGATCAATGATCTCGTATGTGTCTATTTAGTTTCATTCCCATAAACATAAACCTTCCACTCATTATCTAAATCTATCATTGGTTGTTTTTCACTAATGTTGTGGTGACATTACCTTATTAAGTATCATTTAATGGTATTAACAGATCATATGAGATTGATTTATATCATTTCCTATAATGATCTAAACACACAACAATGAAGGTGGATATAGATTCTTTTGGAATATAATTTTGTGATCTGTAATAGATCATCAAAAAAGAATGTTGGTGATAATTCCATTAAAAGCATGTTGTAGAATGAGGTTATTGGAGGAATATTAGGATGCATGGAAAGGGATGGAGGTGATAGAAGCCTTTAACAAAGATATAAGAATAGAAGACGGAAGAGGCTGTTTGTTTTAGATGAAAATGAGATTTTATTTGATTTTGTAGGTGGAAGTGTCTTAGTGGGGAGACTCTGAGGCAGAAGTGATTCACTATTGAATTATTCATGGTGATGCTTTAGAGGGATTCTTGGAGGATGGTGAAAACTAGATGCTATTTTTTGGGAGACTATTTTTTTCTAGTGGTGGTGCACAAGGGAGTCCTCTGTGTGTTTCATAGATCACCCAAAAAGGTAAAACAATGAATTTAAAAGATGTATTGTGGATTTAGGATTCATTTTTTCTATCCTGGGATGAAACAGTAAATGTTGAAGTTTTTGGAAATTTGTGCAGTGTGCTAGTAGGTAAATGATGAGCACCATGTTCCCAAAGGTTTGTTTCACCCCTTAAATGTATCTCAGTGGATGTGGGATTAAATATCTTTGTGTTTCATCACATGGTCACCAAGGGATCTAGGTGAAAGTGATTCAATAAAGTTATTGGAGGATTGTATGATGAAATCAACTCAATTATTAATGATCAAGGAGTCAGGTGCAGTGGATTACTTTTCCCAGAGTTATGTGGATGGGTGGTGTGAATTCATGAAGTTCCAAGATCCATCATCTCAGATCGGGATAAAAATTTTAACTCACAATTTTGGATGGGATTATAGTATTATTTTGTCACTAAATTATGCTTCATCGCCTCCTTCCACCCACAGAAGGATCGACAGATGGAGAAAACTATCTAGGCTTTGGAGTATATGTTGTGAGCATACACTTCTTAATTTTGGAAGAAATTGGTTGTGGAATTTTTCCTTGGTATATTTTTCTTATAATAATATCTATCACTCTTAAATTAGCATCGATTTATTTTAATCCTTGTATAGAAGGATGTTTCATTCACATTTGTGATGGAAATATGTTGGCATGACAATTGTTCAAGGTTTAGAGGCACTGTAGAGCACAAAATTAAAGTTATAACTTGTTCATGTGAGGATGAAGGTAGCGCAGGATTGAAAGAAGTCATATATTTATTTTTGGAGGATGCCATTCATTTTATGGTTTTGAACCACATGTTATTAATGGTTTCCCCTCGATGTGGGCAGTAGTGGTTTGTCACCAAGAGTGAGCTTTCTCCTTGGTTCATATGACCCTTCATGGTTATGGGTAAAGTTGGCGAGGTGGAATACCATTTAGCACTCCCACTGTAGTTAGAGAAGACATAAAATGAAATTTAAATCCCCTAATTGTTTTGTATATTCATGATGAAACCCATGTCAATGAATGGGGAGTTTTTTATATTAAAGATGATGTAAAGTTCATGGAGTTTCTTGTAGTGATCAAGTATTGACAGGATAAGGTGTTATGCGAGTATACCATTCCTTTGGTTCAAATGTTGTGGAGGCATGGGGCCATATAAAAGAGTAATTGGGAGATATAAGTGCATATGTGGGCCTAATATTCAGAATGTTTTGAGTTTTACTTTGTTATGTATCTATTTGAAATGCGATGTTTAAGAATTTTTTTTATGAGATGGGTTTTTTCCTTTTTCCAAGATATGTTATAAATTCCTAACATGTGAAATGTTGAAGAAATAATTCCTAGTTGAGATACATTAATTTCTATGTGAATAAACCCATGTGGTAGAGTCACTTCCACTAATAGAAGACAATATCTTGACATGGGGAAGGAACTACCAGATTCATATGTTTAGATAATGTGGTTTTTGTGCTTGTGTGGTGTGACTTATGGTTGGTTGGGTTAGAATTTGTTGGAATATGTGTTCTTGGATGTTGAGGTTTCACTCCAGTATTTTAATGAAACATGGTGTTTTATTGTTGAGCTTTGATCTGATTAGTTGGTAGAAGTGTTTCAAGCATATCAATGTCCTTGAGAGGTATCTCTTTAGGTGATTTTCTAGACCCCACTTTCTTCTGGTCTTTTTGATAGAATCTAATGGAAGAGAATATTTTGAGAGGTATCTGATATAATGGCCCAGACCTCTCTAGTCAATTACATTGTCAAGAATCAAATGTTAGGGGTGTTAGGGGAGGTTATGGGACTCATTTCAATAGATTTTAAAAATCCATTTTTTTCTGAAGTTTAGTCTGGACTAGAGTGTTAGGACCAGTGATTCAGACAAGATACTCTCAATAGTGATTCAGCAACAGTAGGTTGTGAAGTTAGGTCACCTATGGTGATTCATCCTACAGTGAATCTCCCAATGGTGAGTCATCCAAAAGTTACTCACCCAACAACGAGTCATCCAATGGTGAATCATCCACCTATAGATTTTTCAATGGAGAGTCACCCAACGATAACTCATCCACTAGCTGCCCGTCCAATGGTGAGTAACACTAGTTAATTTCACTTGTGACTCCCAGGAATGACACACCTAATGGTGAGTCATTTCCAACAGTATGTCAAAATTTCATATTTCTCTAGTTTTTCATGTTTTCCCCTTTGAAATATTCCTTAACACTAAATGATTTTAATACCATGTATAATAATTTTGGATCCATTAAAAGTCATATATAATTTCTAAATACATGAAGCTTCCTCTGACGTCCATAGCTCATGGTCTTGTATAAGATCTACCTTTAATGACTTTTAAAAAAATGGTTTCTCATGTTGATATGTAATTTCGAATTTCTAAAGTTTGTACCCATTTATCATTGTATAATACCCATTACCCTTGATACTGGAAATACCCTTCAACCTTTCTTCCCCGAGGCTCCATGAATTTTGGTGTACCTTTTTGGATCATATTTTTCCCTAGAGGCTTTTATTGCTACATGCACACCGCCTTCTACGGTGCGACCATGATGTGGTGATCGTATGTTTTTAGAGGTTGGAATTCCTTGCCCTCTCTTATATTTTTGTATCATGTGAGGTCCATGTATGGATTTTATCACTTTGAAGATAATAGAATGACAAATAAATAAAGATAATTGAATCAGTTTAATATCATCATACATGGCCAGGAAAAGTGTCTTCTATTCTACCTTGTTATCTCTGGATGTTGTGAATTGTATGGGCTATATTCCAATTGATAATCATGATAGTTGTGAGTCTTTGTATTCTCAAAAGCGACTTTTTCAATACAAGTTGTTTGTTTTCCTTGTGAAAATGTATATGAAAAATTGTGAACAACATATATCTTGCTAATAAATACACACCTAAGGATCATACTGTTTCTTTCTGTTGTCACCCATGAAATAAAAAAGTTTAATTAAAGAAATATTTATTTTATAAATATTAATAAATTGTTTCATAGGTTTCCGTGGTGGTGTGGTTATGAGAATATCTATGTGTTGTGGGGTGGTTCATAAGGCATAATGGAATCTCAGGTAGAGATATTGGTTGATTTTTGGAATGGATGGGTAATTTTGTGTTGTGGGGATGCAGTTGTGTAATGCTATGTTTTGTTTTTTGTTGTGATGGGGGTGAAATAGTTGTGATTAGATGTGTTTCTGGGACTGGATGTGACTCATAGGGTTTTCTATATTAATATAATGTATTGGATGACTTGAATTTAAAGAATTATGATGGAAGGGGTTGGTATAGGTAATTCTCCCAGAGTTCCTCCCTGAGTAGCATGCCCAAATTGTTAGTCTATGTATCGATATTGGGATTCATGAAATTAATGGATGTTAAATGAAGTGGAAATATGATGTGAGATAATTTACCATGGTTCTCCTTCCTCCATGTGACATTTCCTGTGTTGCTTGTTGGGTGACTTATTTGTTAGTTTCTCAGATGGTGAAGGAATGAAAAACTGAATTGTTTTATAAAAATTGGAAATCAGTTAAATGAAATGGTTTTGGGTATGAATTGAGTTGTTACATATAGTGTGGTTTTGAATTTAGTGGTTGAAGAAATTTTTGGAAGTGGTGTTGGATGGTTTTTTGTTGAGAACCCATAGGCTAGTTTGATTGTTTATTAAATATATATATGACTTGTATTTTACTTTTACATTTCTATACACACCCCACCCTAGTTGATAACTAGCTTCCAAACACCCAATCATCACAGTAGAGGGTGTATTTCCCAAATATCCGACTGGGAGGATTGATAGATGGCCCCCACTATTATCTTATCCCTCTTTTAGGTGGTGATAGCCAAATTTTATTTGGGATGTTTGTGGTTTGTGAGCCCTAGGTGTGTGCGAGCGAGTTGTGCTTCCCAAGTATCTTCACGATGAGATCTATTGTGATTTCCTTGGTGTCTTCATGATGTGGTTTGGATTGTGGCCCAAGTGTGTACGGGTGTAATGTGATGTGGAATTTGGCCCTAATGTCTATGGGTAGGATATGTTGTGGTTGTGAGGCCCAGGTATGTGTGGGTGGGATGTGGTTTTTATTTTTTCAGAAGGGGTGTAATTGCTTTGATGTTTTCCACCAGGGTGTCAGAGTGGCTAATCAATGGGAAAGTGGAGGGGGTACACGATTATTGATGTGAATTATACTTAATTATGTGACTTGAATTATTTGGATAGTATTCCATGGTGAGGATGGGGTGGTTAGAATACCTTGTTCGGGTTTTCTGGGTTATGTTGTTTCCTCATAGGTGCATTAGTATGATTCCTCCACTTGTGCATGAGAGTCTTTGGTTTTTCTTAAGAAGTATAGTGGCATAATCACCCTATGTATATTAAATTGTTTTCAGGTTTTTATGGGGATTACATGGGACATTCTAGACATTACAATATTTTATCAATTGAATAGTTGATGTGTCATTTCTTAGCCATTCTTTTGGTACTTCCCTTGGATTTTTTTTATTTTATTCGTAACAATTTTATTTTAATCAAACATGTGGGATGTATTTTTTCATTCTTTTATATATAAGAAATAGAGTTTTTTAGAGGTTAATACCCAGTATCTTATTATCTTGATTACTATATATTTTAAATTCTTCCAATTTTGTGGTATTGGAATACCCTTGCTGTTGGTCGCCACCACATGGCCTACTAGAGGTGGGAATCAAGGGTCATTATCTCTTTATCTCCACTCCTAGCTCATGAGGGGAATTCTTGGAGGGATGGGTTCATTACATGTGTAAAAATTAACAATGAATTAGAAAATTATTGGAAATAAATATTTTTCTTTTCATTTTAAAACTTTGAAAGTAAAATTCATTGTTGATTTTATTTCTATGTAAATTAAGAAGTTGATGTACGTTTCTCTTATTATTCATTTATTACAATTTAATAATCATGTGATATAATTCAAATGGGAATTTAAATTACGGTAGAATGATGTTACTATATATTAAATTTTGAAATTTTTTCCTTTAGGATAAGAATGATCTTAGTGTGGGAAGATTTTATTAAAACATTTCACTGATAAATTTTATATTGTTTAATTTAATTAATTTTTAAATTAAACTTATAATCATTCTTAGGTAATCATTTTTTAAATTATTTATTGTTATAAATAATTAATTAATTTCTGTTTATGAATTTAAAAATAAACTAATTTTTATGACTTTAATATCTGGTTTTTATTACATATGAATTTATGTTGCAATATTATTGAAGTTTAAGGAATAGTATTAATTTTATATAAATAGTGAAAAATAATATCAAATCCCTCATCTAATATTCTGAACATCTTTCCACCAAAAAGGCGCCAACCAAGCACCAACGGGAGGTTATTTGATTGAATAACACCCCCAAGTATGTTATCATATGTGTGTCTGGGTGGGAATATGTGAAGATAAATCCATGAATGAAAATACAGATTATAATAGGAGAGATAGCGTTGGTTTGTGTCTAATCATGTTGTGGAAGGGTGTTCACTATCCTTATGGGGGATATATTTGATGTGAACCAATATATATATATATATATATATATATATATAAACAGATTACATAGTTAAATTATTAAATCTACAATTAGTCTCATAATCATATGACCTAAAGATTTAATTTCATGGTGACGCAAAATATTAAAATCCATTTTCACATACATTGATCAATTATCTATAATCTAAATACACTATTAGTCATTTTTTGAGGTATAAAATATTTAAAAAATGAAGGAAGGGAATATATTACAATGGAGGGTCTCAAATTCTCAGTTTGGGATAACATATCATAAACCATACCAGTTATATCATAAACATACATTAAAACATTTATAAGAAAATATAACTTAATGAAAAGTATGTAAAACAATAAGTGTTAACCATAATAATGGATGATAGAAATAACTATAAAAATGAGAACACTTTTATAATATAAT
Source organism: Viscum album (assembly GCA_963277665.1). Classification (NCBI taxonomy): domain Eukaryota; kingdom Viridiplantae; phylum Streptophyta; class Magnoliopsida; order Santalales; family Viscaceae; genus Viscum; species Viscum album. Next base: position 1,134,592,689 of record OY728156.1, read on the forward strand.
GAGAAAAATAAAAAATGAAACATATATTAAGGGACATGAAATGTAGGAATAAAAAAGAAACAACCATAAACATAATATTTCTTATATCTGTGATCATGGTTACACATCGAACCATTCATCTATAAAATTGTGATAAGAGATAAATTCTATGACATTCAACATTTTTTATCCTAGATACTTGTAAACCCATTTACATTAAACTTATATGTAATGAGATATAATCCTACTACCAACTAATTACAGTGAGATATAGCCCCATACATCTCATAAACCACATATTTTTGCACTACATGAGAAAAAATATCATTAAATCATTAAATAACCCATAGATTGAATAATAACTTCAGTGAAATATCGAAATAATCATATAAATAACCCATTTAAATTAAATGTGTATCATATAACACAATAAAGAAATAATTCAATTTTCACAAGGAACCCATGAAGTAATTTGATTTTCAAAAAACATCTAAAGAATTTCATTAATTAAATAACTGAATATTGAGAACATGATTTTCGTAAATGACTATATAAAAAATGACAAACATAGTTAGAAAAGTTAAAGAAAATAAAATTGAGTTTTTAAAATTTTAATATAATTAATACCAAATCATGAAAATTTAATTTCCAAAACATGTGTATGTATTATAGAAAAATTTATACACATGAGGATCTTTTCAGTTGTCTTTATTGATTTGTAAGAAAACAAAAATAAAAACTATACTTAAAATATAATTCTTTTAAAATTTATTATTTCCTAGAGGTAAATAATATAAAAAATGTTAGATTTTATTTTCTTGGAAAAATTAATTTCAAATATGAAATTTTATAACTCAATGAAGGAGATTTCAGTTACCAGGTCCCTTAGCATTTCACATTATTACAAAATAATTGGATTATCCAAATATATAAAAAAATATAATTATATTAACTAACTATATTCTAATATTATAAATATGTATTTCCATTTATACGATTCAGTAATAATAATTATTTTAATATATTATATTTTCATAATACCTTTTTAAATATTTGGGGTAAATAATTTGGACAATTTTGAACTTCTTCCATTAAATCAGTGTCGATCATCAGTTTTCTACCAAATATAATAATTAAAAAATTATAAAAGGTACAATAATCGGTTTTTTATAAAAAAAATATAATGTTATATTTACATTATTTGATATATTTATTCTTGTTTCATGAAAACATAATGGTAATGAACTAGATCTGGTTTACTAACAGATATTAATGGATTAAATTTTAACAATGATAAATTATCATGTTATTTAAAAAGAAAAATATTAATTATTTAAATTATATTTTTATATATATCATATACACAGATCCAATATAAACTAAAACTATCTATATTGGTAAGTGAATGAAAATTAATCACTTTTATTCATGAAGGTGGTAATATGGATATCACATGGCTGGCATCTCTATTACAAAATTACATAATGGTATGAAGGAGTATAATAACTAATTATTTAATGTTAATAAATAAATTTTATAATAATAATTTAGTAATAAATTCCATAATTAACACAATTCATTTGATATGGGGATTAAAAATTGAATGTGTCGCTTCCTAGAGTCGGTAATCAATGCACAAATACTAACAATGACTCTTGTTTTTTATTGTAAATGAATGAGAATAGAAAATATATTTTCCTTTATTATAGTAACATTAGAGCATAGTAATGAATTCTATGTGATTATTAGACTATGTTTATAGTTGTTTTAGAGTGGAAATAATTATAAAGAATCATTTAGAATGATGTGATTCATATATTGATACCATGAACATCCTCCTGATGAAGGACTTATATTTGAGGTGATTAGAATAATTTTTGGTGAAAATGGTAATTATAGACTATAAATGAAATAATGGTGAGAAAATATCGGTATGGTTTCATGGAAATTATAAATATAAATAGACCATTGAAATGGATGAATATACCCACCTTTTATATATATAGAAGATGGAATTTCTCATTGACATGAATGTTAAGTATGGGGTAAGCATGGAATGAAAAGAATATTATGTTAGTTTGGTGGGGGAAGAATGTATGTAATGTATTTAATAAATTAAAACCTAATTTTTTGTTTCTAAAATGAAAAATTGGAATTTTAATTAATGATAATTCAAGATACATTAAATTGTTGTTTTAAACACTTATTAATCATAATCAAATATTAGTCATGTTAATTATTTCATTAAAAAAAATTAGTAAACCCTTTTTAACAATGTTTTAAAAGATGAATCCATATTTGATATCCATTTATCATAATTTAATTTCAATATATGATATTAATAAATTTCTAAACGATACATATAATTTTATAAAATTAGTTTCTCAAGAAAAAGGCTTGTTTTAAACATAAATTGTTATAAATATCATAAAAAATTGATAAATCATTAAATTAGTGTTAATTAATTTTTATATATTTTTAAGCCTCATACTATATATTAAATTTAAAATATATTCATTTAATTTATATAGAGTATAATATATAGAAAATTATTATTCTAAAAAATAATGATTTTACATGGGTAACAAATATTTACCTAGGGTAACATAATCGATTTGTCTAAAAATGGTACCTTAATAAGTAAGATTTACTGAGTGAATATATATTAAAAATAAATTTCATTTTTTTTAATTGATAAAAATTAATTTTAAAATTATATTGTATTGAAAATAATTTGTGTGTAAATATTACATATTGTTTAGAAGGTCAAAAATATGATTATAATTAATCAATGAAAATTTAAAATATATAGGTATACCTAATTGAATTTTTTTTTCACAAAAATGTTTTCCCTTTTTTTTGGATGTACTTATAGATTATAATCCATGATATTTCCTAAATTTTTTTATAGTTCACCTGATAATAAAATATTTTAAAAAATCCCAATTATTCATATTAATCTAATTTTACCACGGTAAATCCAAAAATGATGAAATGTTTTCCAAATTATACTTCTAAAAGTGATAAAATTAATTTTAATATAAGTAATTATAAAATTATTTTAACAAACATATATTTATTTTTATAAAATTTCTTTATTTTAATATAACCATTTATATAGTTTTTCTAAAGTGGTTACTTTTGGTGATATTATCAAATTTAATGGATAATTTTTTAATGAATTAAGGAATTTTTTAAAAGTGTTGCAATCCAAATTATATACTCATAGGGGAATTATATATGGAATAATAATTACTTAAATCCTAGGTCATTATATTCTACTGCACTTAATATAACATTGTCATAGAATTTTTTTACAATGAAGGAATTAAGTGCAAGTACATTTCTCTCATCACGTCATGTGGTTCCCTTGTATCCTACTAGTCTTTTGATTTATCGATTTAAATTTTACCGGATGCATGTAAATATTTTTAATCAGATTATCATAATGATCCCTAATCTCTACTGGTTGATATTTATAGGATTGACCTTGTTCCGGTTTCATAGATTATGATTTTAGAAAATGTGACAGATCAGTTTTGTAGTTAAAAAAAATTATAAATGTATAAAAAAATGTACTTCAGAGGGTTGGGAGGGAGTGCTATGTGATAATATATGACTCTGACATGATAAAGGATATGGAAATGACCTATCTATCTTAGTGCCAATATTTAAATGGTCCAAAATAACAAGAAATGTTTCAGTATAGATGTTTGGAGAAATGATTTGGCACTAACTTCAAACTGAAAATCTTTGAGATGGTTATCTACCTAACTCTTCTATCGAATTTTTGTTATATTCATATGTAAATGAACTCAATGAAATTTCTCTCTCATTTCATGGACAATGATAGAACCTACAACTATTTCTCTCCATATACATCCCGACATAATGGAGTTCTATATCTTTTCCAATATAGATCCCTATATGGTTCAATTTAAATGAAATAATAGTAAGAAATTATTTCGTGAGAACTTGATTAGAAGAAGGTACTAATCCGATAATACTTTAAAATCCATTGAACTGGGTCTTAGGATATCATCTATATTTTTAATGGTTTTCTCATATTAAATATCAGTCTGAGGATGTTATGTAGTGATAATTATTAGTTATATATCCTAAAATTTCGAAATAATTCCATATATCCTTCAGATAAACCATTAATCTCAGTTAGATATAATGTATTGTCATACTAAATGTAACCTTAACATATATATTATATATAAATTTTGGAGTTGTAAAAGGGAGAAACTTTAGTTTATGGAAAGAAAATTCACTCATTTTGTAATGGGATCAACTACAATATATATGGAATTGTGATCATTAGTGGTCTTAAGGAGTACTATGATGAAATTCATGGTGATATTTTCTCATATAGATACATGTATGAGTAATTGTTTCAAAATATATTTATGCTTATATCCCTCATTATTAACATTATTACATCAAAATCCTCATGATATATATTCAGTTATTTTCCACTCCATGTTATTCAAGTTTATACTTTTTATTATATATATATATATATATATATATATAACTTTATGCATCCTAGATGGATATAGAATGATGAGATATGTATATTATCCATAATCTATTAATTTGGTTCTAGTATATAAGGGACACATACATGGGTTCAAAACCTTATAACACAATTTTTGTCAAATTTGAAATCTATAATATCTGCTACCTTTTTTGGCATCCCTATATAATCATTATGGGAATCCTTAATCATACATCGAATGTATGGTTTGGGAGTCAATTTGGTAAGATTATATTTATGTCCTCTAATTATGAAATCAACATTCATCATCTATAAATCCATGAGTATTGGGTATTTTTTAATCATCATTATGGGTAGAGTGGAATGAACTTTTATACATTGAGGATCAACTATCTTTGTCTTCATTTATAGTGTGATAATGTATTGAGTTATCAAAATCATAGATTAACCTTAATAATATCCTATAGAAAATATTTTACTCCTTCTAAATAATGATATATTTCATGATCTTATGATGAATGTATTTATCACACATCTCATGATATATGTAATGAAGAAAATTGTTTAATTCAAAGATCACAGTATAAAATTATATACCATTCATTGTGTAAACATTCTCCAAAGTTATTCATTTGTATGGTTAATAAGTAATTACCTTTTAATTTATCAGGAAAATATATCCCAAAAATTTTAATGATGCATTAATATACAGTAAAAACCCTTCACCACTACAGGGTATTGTAAATTTAGGGTTTTGTGATGAATATTTCCATAAACTCCTTAAATAATTCCTCACATTATATTATCTATATGAAGTTAAATACATAATTTCTTAACATGGTTAGTGGGTTTGATTTTATTGATAAAGTATTCACAATGCATGTGTAATATCCATCTATGATAAGAAAACTATAGATTTAATTCAAAGTTCATGGTGTTAGATATTGGTCAATAAACTCATCCTTTGATGGATATGATGATATACACATTCTTGTGATCAAATTACCCATGAATTTTTATGTTTATATCTATAATTAATATTTACTAGGTTTGGAATATAATTTCCCATTATATAGTTTCATCAACATAGGTATTAATTGATCATCATGATCTTCATTAATTTTTGAATATATAAGGATTTCATCTCTAAAGACAACAAATATTTGATCTGGGTAATCTATAAGGACTATATATATAAGATAAATAATGTTATCATAGTAATTATTATGTATAAATGACATCATTATAAGATAATATTGTCTATACCTTGTCTCGAATATTGAAATTGAAATACCCTCCCACTTTAACCTCATTCAATAATATCTACACTAATGGTCATTCAATGAGAACAATTGATCTCCGATGAGTTGGTAGAAAATGTCATCCATATAGGGTAGATGATACTTTTTTTAAAATATGATTTTGGGTACTTTCTGAAAATTGAAAAAAATATGCATCGATCCATTTTTTTATTTACAAATAGGACTGGTACGGCCCATAGTGATGCACTATGGAAAATAAAAAACTTTTCAAGATTAAATTTTAAATTATTCTTCAATTCTACTTATTCAATATGGTACACTATATTTAAATTATTTCAGATAGGGAGTGATGATGGGATAACTTCTATTAATATGTAAACCTCACTTTCTATGTGAATATAAGGTAATTCAAGATAAAATACATCATAATATTTCCAGGGAATAGGCATGTTCACAATGATCAATTCCACCATGATAATATGAGATACAAACACCTTATTGATGTGATTCATTAACCACATTATAGAATTTTTGTCTGAAAAAGGTGTATGATCATTATTTCATGAATACATGATATGTGAGTGATTATTGATGTGAATGGTTATTTTACTTTACTATAAACTGATATGATATTTATATTCAAAAATTCAGTCGATACCAAAAATAATGTCAAAATAATATTTATGGGGAATATCAAAATTTGTTGCATATATCTCCAAAAATATCGATTGGAGAAGATTTCTACACCGTAGTTGCAATTATCATATCGATAGGTGTTTTCATGGATATAATGATATTAAATGCTTTTGGTGGTAAATCCATTATTTCCATCATTTATGATTTAAAATATTGAAAATTAATATAATAAAATAATATTGTCACGGTTCTAGTGATGACAATGATTGTAAAATTCAAAACATCATTATTAGTATCCCCCTCTACAGTAGTCATTTCCTATTCTCTCTCTTTATCCCATAGTTTAGGATGATAAAAGTACTTATTCCCTTATATAATCTATGATTTGGGAATTTATTTACATAATATTTATTCTATAAGAATTTTAATGATTGAAGAGGAAGTGTGTAAAAAATCAAGGACTTTTTATCCTTTGTGGTGTTATTCAAAATCAGTCCATTAATTTGAAAGTTGTGATCTTAGTGGCTTGATTTGCCACACTAGTAAGACATCTTATAACTTTAATCGGAATTAACTAGGTGTTTTCTCCAACATTTATTACATGTTGGTAATTAAAATTTCATACCCCATTGGAATATTCATTAAGGATTTGATGTTACTTCATTGTTGGGTTCCTTTCCCCAGAATCACTTTACTCTCAGTTTTCAATTTCAACCATAAGCGAAAATTGAAATAAATCCTCAGAGATTTTAAACTCCCCTACTACTATAAAATTATAAAACTAGTGTTTATTACACTAAAAACCTTATCAATTATCAATCCTTATGTAATGATATAATTTAAGGGAAACCTCATGATTCTTTGGTAGTTTTATTTATAACATCTAATGGACACAACATCTCATTGTTTCAATTAGAGGAATTCTCATTCCATGGTTTTTGAAAAGGGTCTGAGGGAAATATTTAGTGAAGAGTATACAATTTATATCCTCTAACATCATAGAATATAATTCATGTATTCTCATTTTATCTCTAATAATATTATATGATTGTCCAGCCTCACCTTTAAGATGACAGATAGCAAACACTACTGTCTCATGCACTCAAAAGTGATCTATAGAAAATATATTTTACATCACATTAATTAATTTGTCTGTAATAAAAGGGTTGTAACGAAATTTAAAATACAATGAACGTTCTTGGATAATAGATTCAATAAAAAGCTACACATTTATTGTTGAATTTAAGATCTCTACATTATTCATGTCATTACTCATAACAAGAGAGAGTTGAGTGACAACTTGCATGAGATTTTGAAAAATAATGCCCATATCATTTGGATAATCACCTCAATTTCCACATCAACCATTTTCTTGGTTAATTTTATTCTATCTATATCCATGTTAAAGGAATGTACATAGGGATGATACTTATATTAATTAACATATACATCCTAAAACTATGGTCATTGATGTAATAACACAAACATAAAGAGTTTATTATTCATTAATAACTCTATAATATTCAATACCGGTTCTCCATGATTATTTCCATACTATCATTTCCACAACCATAGAATTTAATAATGATAACCACATCATTGACAATGATTTATATAATAAATTTGATTTAAACCAAGCATATCATCTCTGAGTTTCAAACTTGGTGAGTTTTAAGGGCCTATTAATTATGTACCAAAATAATTTATGAGATATACTTGAACAACCCTTTTTATGGTTATTACCTCTAAAGGAATATTTTAAAAATTTTGTGGTTGAAGCCTCATTTCTTATTAAAGCAAATCAAAGACCTCTTTCCCTGGGTAGAGGGAGACCCATTACATATCCCAAAGTCCCTGTGGGAATTTATCCCATTACATGGCCCATATGACCATTTTTTTGGCCCAAGGAACAATATATGAATAGTAATACTACAATACCCACCTGCCACGGTGCCACACTATACCTACTACTGCTACAGTGGCCCTCCACCGCTTGTCACGACCCGCCTTCACCAAAAGGAGGGAAGGGTCAGCAGATTGCCAGGCCCTTCCTTCTTTATGTTGAAGGAGAGATAATGACCCCCGAAACCTGCCTTCAATAGGTCCCGGAGTGGCGACTAGCACCAAGGGTATAGGAAATCCTCGCAAATGGAAGGCATTACCCTTTTTATTTTATAGGATCGAAAGATAAGGAGGAGAAAACCCGACAACACCAAGGTAAAAAGAAAAGTAAAGCCAAAAGTAAACCATTCCCACATGCATGTTTCAAAAGTGAAAGCCACAAGGTGCAAAAAGGTGACTACAAGGTATGTACCAAAAGAAAAGGAGAACAACTGCAACGACTGCAAAAGTCCGAGCTAGTATGGTCCTGCGTGATCCCCGAAGTCCTCCTGGAAACCTGAAAGCAGGTTTATGTACGTAGGGTGAGCATACAAGTACACTCAGTAGGGAAAACCAAGACTCTCGTGCACAAGTGGGGGAACGTACTAAAGTCCCGTGAGAAAAGAGAAGAACCAGAAACTAACAAGGCAACTATCCATCCCAGGCCTCACCAAGGCTCGCTCCCCAAATAACGCAAGTCAAGTAATATATATATAAGAGCACATCGATGTTTGGGTACCCCGCGCCACTTTCCCACTGGTTATTGAGACATCCTACGCATCAGACCAATCCTGCCATTCTCACCGCAGTCCCACTGCCACACCTGCCCGCACACACCTGGGCCACAACCACACGCAGTCCCACTGCCGAATCCCACCCGCACACACCTGGGCCACAATCACACGCAGTCCCACTGCTGTATCCCACCCGCACACACCTGGGCCACAACTATCACATGTAACCATGCCTGCAAACACCTAGGCTAGAACAACCACTGCTATGCCCGAAGACACCTGGGCTAAAGGATCCACTGCCATGCCCGAAGACACCTGGGCCTCATCCCGAAGACACTTGGGAAACTACCTGCCGCACACACCTGTCCAATCACCACAACACCCTGCCCGATGGTTCTTGGGCTAATAATGGACTTCAGGCCATCACAGCCTGCCCGAAGATACTTGGGCTATCCGGGAAAGGGAGCAGAAAAGGAGCTAATAACCAACCACTAAGTACAGTGTTGGGAAAAACACCCTCCCCCCATAAATGGGGGTGTTCGGCACTAAGTGCTCAACATGGGTGGGGCGCGAATAATAAACACAAAGCTACAAGTATAGATATAGGTAACAAACACTCACCCAAAACTTAGGTTTTCCTAGCCAACCTACAGAACACAACACCACTGAGTCCGAGTCACAATTCACAACCCTTTCCCACAAAACCATTTGTCCCATTCTTGTTTCAGGTTCAGTCAAAATGTTCATTTAATTTTAAGCACTACTGGGAAACTACCATAAGCATAACCAAGGAAAGCGTCAAAAGCAAGGATCAACCAAAACACTCACACCCGGTTCTGTAACAGAGGATCTCTCCCCAATTTGTGATATTTTAAGTAACCACCCGGATTTAAAACTCACAACCACCGAAACCATACCAACAAGAGATCCCATCCCCAAATTCACACAGCCACCGAGAGTATAAACAGATCAGGGGATCCCATCCCCTCCCACATTTCCAGCAATCGGCCCGAAAGGAAGACAACCAACCACCGCTACCAACACAAGTCAGGAATTTTCAGTTTTAAACGACTTAACACACTCCATGATTTGAAATTCCGTGTGTTCTAACCGGGAGTTATCACAGAAGGGTTGATCCTGGTGCTTTCAATTATTCAGCCGGATATACGTGATTAACCAATTTCACAGCAGGACTTCACAAATTCAGAAACCCATTTAAAACATTACGAGGGGATTTATCAGTGCACATACAACGACCACCAACGGCCTCAATTTTCAGAAAACATAAACCAGCACAACTAAAAAGGATGATCACAAGATAAGGCATAAACAACGATCACAACCCCTTCCCCTTCTTTAACCAGTTATTATCTTCATTTAAAGGGTCAACCATTTCTCATGAGAACAAAAGATAAATCCCACCCCGCATGATGCACAGAAGTGAGAGACGAAAGAAATTACCTACTTGTTGATAGATGATCGACGTTTAGGCCGGGGGCGCGGAACTTTACAGATAACGACGCGGCGGTCCCGATGCACCAGAAGAGTCCCGATCGAAGAAGGGGGAAACCATGGCCTAACCCTTAATTTATAAGAGCGGGGACGGTTGAGATAAAAACGCTGAACCGCGTAAGACGTGGAAGTCGTGGGTTGACCACGCGGCTTGACCCATCATTAAAGGTGCTGAGTGGTTTAAACCGACTCATGAGCCGATTCAGTATTTAATTAAACTTTTGTGCGCGTTACTGGAACAACCTGGCAAGGTCGGGTGACGTCAGCCGGTTCCGCCGATTGGGGACTTCCCCTCCCCCATGTCAAGATATTATCCGCTTTGGGCGGCACTGTCTCGCCCGCACGGGTTTAATCGCATCCACCTTAATGCGTCTCGATTAGGGGTCGGGTTCCCTCTTCCCTTTAGCTGGGGCTTTTCACACATAACAGAGGAAAGGGACTAGTAAATTTCATAGCAAAAAGTCAAACGTTCTATCACAATAGGAAAAAAAGGTACAAAGCTCAAAACAACTCGGGGTATTGGGCACGCATCTGTGCTTCCCTCTTCCACATACTCTCTTCAAGGCCGCCATGTCTCCACAACACACGAACCAAGCCGATGGTTCGTCCACGGAGCACTTTCTCCTTGCGATCCTCGATCCTGATTGGCCATTCCTCGAAGGTCGCGTCTTCTCCCACATCTAGCTCTCCCCAGTTGATGACATGAGAGTCATCATGTTAGTACTGACGAAGTTGGGAGACATGGAAGACGTCATGGACCCTTTCCAACTGAGGTGGTAGGGCCAGCTGATATGCCACCTCGCCAACTCGCCTCAGCACCTCGAAAGGTCCAATGAACCTAGGGGAGAGCTTACTCCCCTTTCCGAACCTCCGCTGCCCCCGTCGAGGGGAGACCTTCAAGAACATGTGATCTCCCACCTCGAACTCCAAGGGCCTCCTCCGACGATCAGCATAAGATTTCTACCGATCTTGAGCTGCTTTCATCCTCTCCCGCACTAGCTGGACTTTCTACGTGGTACTCTGCACTACTTCTGGTCCAAGAGTACCAGTCTCATCAACCTCTTCCCAGCATAAGGGTGAACGACATGGTCTTCCATACAAAGCCTCGAAAGGAGCCATGCCGATAGTAGAGTGGAAGCTGTTGTTGTAGGCAAACTCTACTAAAGGCAAGTGTCATACCCATGATCCTCCGAAATCCAGAACACATGCTCGCAACATTTCCTCCAATGTCTGGATTGTCTGCTCTGTCTATCCATCAGTCTGAGGGTGAAAAGCAGTGCTAAGGCGTAGCTGGGTTCCAAAAGCATGCTGTAACCCCTTCCAGACTCGTGAGGTGAACCGAGTGTCCCGATCTGAGATGATAGTCTTCGGAACTCCATGCAAACGCACCACCTCATCCACATACCTCTGTGCTAAGGTACTCACAGGTCCTGACTCCTTGATAGCCAAGAAGTGAGCAGATTTTGTCAATCGATCCACCACTACCCAGATAACATCATGCCCGCCCTGAGCTCTGGGTAGTCCTGTGACGAAGTCCATCGAAACGTCGTCCCACTTCCACTCGGGAACATCTAAAGGATGCAACAAACCACCAGGAACACGGTGTTCAGCATTCACCTGCTGACACACCAGGCATTTAGCCACAAACCCTGCCACTGCCCGTTTCACCCCGGGCCACCAAAACTGTCCCCTCAGGCCTTGGTACATTTTCGAAACACCCGGATGCACTGCCAAGGCTGAGCTATGGAACTCACGAAGGACTTCATCACGAATCACCTCTGGAACGAACAACCTCCCATGAAAGAGAATCCGATGTCGGCTGTCCTCCGACCATCCTTCCGGAGCGTTCCCCTGATCGACACGATCCCGTAACACTTCCACCTCAGGATCTCCCCACTGAGATTGTTCCACTTGCTGCAACAAAGAGGACTGTACCGTCATCTGAAACAAGCAGCCTCTAGTACCTTCCACCCTTGCATCCAAGTGCAAGGCAGCCAACTCCCCCATCGCCTTCCAAGCATCAGCAGATTCCCGAACCACTTCCTGATGCGGCTTCCTGCTTAGGGCATCAACCACAACGTTTCCCTTTCCCTCAGTATAAGAGATTTCAAAGTCGTAGTCCTGGAGGAACTCTACCCATCTCCGTTGTCGCAAGTTCAAGTCCCACTGAGAGAAGATATAGTGCAAGCTCTTGTGATCGGTGAAGACCACAAAGCATTCCCCGATGAGGTAGTGTCGCCATAACTTTAGCGCAAAAACGACCGCTGCAAGCTCCAGGTCATGGGTGGCATAGTTATGCTCATGGGGGCGTAACTGCCTGGACCCGTAAGAGATCACCCCTTGTTGCTGCATCAACACGAATCCCAGGCCCTGTCCTGAAGCATCACAAAATACCTCATAGGCCATCCCTTCTTCTGGTAATCTCAACACTGGGGCACTAACCAGCTTTTCTTTTAGGTAGCTGAAGGACAACTCACATTGCTCGCTCCACACGAAAACCTGGTCCTTCTTGGTCAAAGCCGTTAAAGGGGTTGCTACTCGGGAGAAGTTGGGTACAAATCTCCGGTAGTAACCTGCCAGTCCGAGGAAACTCCGAACTTCCGCCACATTCTTGGGTGCTGCCCAAGAAACAATTGCCTCAACCTTTGATGGGTCGACTGCTACTCCCTGCTCAGACACTACGTGTCCGAGGAAGTGCACTTCTCGTGCCCAGAACTTGCACTTTGACAACTTCCCATAGAGCTGGTGCTGTCAGAGGACCTCCAAAGCTGTCCTCAGGTGCACTGCATAGTCCTCTTCTGACCTTGAATAGATCAGGATATCGTCGATGAATACCACCACAAACCGATCCAGGTACTCCCGAAATATGGAGTTCATAATCCCCATGAACATGGTCGGGGCGTTCATAACACCAAAGGGCATGACCACGAACTCGAAGTGTCCATACATGCACCTGAACGCCGTCTTCGGGACGTCGCTATCCTTCACCCTCAGCTGGTGGTACCCGGATCGCAGGTCGATCTTCGAGAACCATCCTGCCCCCCTTCAGCTGGTCGAAAAGATCATCTATCCTCGGAAGAGGGTAGCGATTCTTGATCGTTACCTGATTCAGCCTCCTGTAATCGATGCACAACCTAAGGCCACCATCCGCCTTCCTTGCAAACAAGATTGGAGCTCCCCATGGTGACGCACTCGGACGGACATAACCCCTCTTCATCAGATCGTCAATCTGTATCCGCAACTCCCGTAGCTCCGAAGGTTCCATCCGGTAAGGAGCCATTGAGATTGGTCGAGAGCCGGGCTATAGGTCTATCCCGAACTCGATATCACGTGGAGGGGGTAGAGTCGTCACCTCCTCAGGAAAGACATCCATAAATTCACGAACGATCTCTGGTACTTCCTCCATTTCCGCATCTACTGATTCTATCGTCAGTTCGGTCAACAAGGAGAGGAGGGGTTCCTCCCTCCTGTTTCCCTTCGGACAGCTCCGCTCGCCGGTGAAAGTAACACGCTGGCCGTCCAAACCGGAGAACACCACCCTTCTTTGGAAACAGTCGATGACGGCGCACACAGAAAATAGCCAGTCGATGCCTAGGATGACATCGTACGGCTGAATCTGTAGCAGAAGGAGATCCCTAACTGACTGATGTGGCCCTAACATCAATCTACATCCCCGAAAAACGAACAGCAAGTCGGTCTGACCTCCAACTAGTGTGCTCAACACCAGGGGCACTGGAAGTCTCTCGGCATCTAGACCCAAGGCGCGGGCTAGACTGGGTGCAACAAAGGAGTACGAAGCTCCGGTATCGAACAAAGCATAATTAAGAGTGTTAAACACACTGATCGTACCTCGAACAACCTCCGTCCCTGCTGGAACTGTTGCTTCTGCGGCGTGTAGCTGTCCACGCCCAGCTCCCCTGCCCCTCGGCTGTCGGCCACCTCCGCGACCACGCCCTGGTCGAGGTCCCTGGGGAGCGCCCTGAGGTCGGCCTCCCCCTCCTATGTCTGCCTGCGGAGGAGCGGGAGATCGCTGTCCCTGCTGCTGCTGATGGAAGGGTCTGGCTGGAAACTGCTGCTGCGGCGGATGCTGGGGATGACTGCCACTGCTGTGTTGCACCCGATTGGGGAACTGACTCCAGAGATGTCCAGGGCTCCCGTAGATGAAGCACCGTGGTCCCGATCCTGAAGGAAAAGAACGTGGGCCAGGGGATCGAAACTGAAACTGCTGCGGCCTGCTCCCTGCGGGTCGGAACCTGGAGGGTCCCGATGCTGGAGGCCTGGTGCTGACGGCCTTCCCCTTCGATGGTCCCAGCTGGATCCCTTCTCGTGACACTCCGCCCAGAGCGTGCATCCTTTCCACCACTTCGGCCTTCTTCTGAACCTCTAAGTATGTCGGAAGGGTAAAGAGGGTAACAGCATACTGGAGGGAGGGTCGGAGCGCCTCCTCCAAACGTCTTGCCCGAGACTCCTCATCGGGAAAGAGGTCCAGAGCAAAACGCAGGAGGTCCTTGAACTTGATTCCAAGTTCCCTCACGGACATGCTCCCCTGCTGGAGAGATAGTAACTTCTGCCTCTTCTCCGCCCTCATTGTCGAGGAGAGGAACTCCGCCCGGAACTCCTTCTCGAAGTCCGCCCAAGCAACCTCAGACTCTTTCCTACTCCCCAGGTGAAGCATCCACCACTGGCGTGCCGCTGCTCGCATCTGGCTAACAGCCAGAGGAACCCAGTATTCGGTCGGGGCCCGAATCAAGCCGAAGGCTATGACTAACTCCTCTAGCCAGCCTTCCGTCTTCATATCGGAGGTGCTTCCCTCATACATCTCGAGGGCCTGTCGCTGGAAGGCTCGAAGAGTCTTCTACCACTGCTCATCCTCTTCCTCTCGATCAACTCTCTACCGATTGGCCAAGGCAGTCTCGGGGGCCTCGATCGCCTGTATCACACGTGGTCGCCTTCCAGGTGCCATAGCTACAAGTTAATAAGGAAAGCCTAAGACCAAGTAGTGCAAAGAAAATCGTTCTTAAAAATTATTAAGATTTAATTTATTCTTAATTCCCCAGACGTCCCAGAAACACAAGAACACAAGTCATTTATGATGCATGTACCTTTCCTAGGGTCTCTACCCTGCAATCAGTGTGGCCTCACTTGGTCGTTCGGTAGGTCCAGAGTCCTTGCATCGGATCACGGGGGGCCCTAAAATCCCGTGTCCTAGCCGGTCTTCCCTGGCCTAATTCACGCTCCAAGGTCACCCAACACCGTTGCCTTACCACCCCATGCAATCCTCACTGTGCCTAACTCCAGACTCCGTCCTATCTCTCAACCTCCCCTCTGATACCATTCTGTCACGACCCGCCTTCACCAAAAGGAGGGAAGGTTCAGCAGATTGCCAGGCCCTTCCTTCTTTAAGTTGAAGGAGAGATAATGACCCCCGAAACCTGCCTTCAATAGGTCCCAGAGTGGCGACTAGCACCAAGGGTATAGGAAATCCTCGCAAATGGAAGGCATTACCCTTTTTATTTTATAGGATCGAAAGATAAGGAGGAGAAAACCCGACAACACCAAGGTAGAAAGAAAAGTAAAGCCAAAAGTAAACCAGTCCCACATGCATGTTTCAAAAGTGGAAGCCACAAGGTGAAAAAAGGTGACTACAAGGTAAGTACCAAAAGAAAAGGAGAACAACTGCAACGGCTGCAAAAGTCCGAGCTAGTAAGGTCCTGCGTGATCCCCGAAGTCCTCCTGGAAACCTGAAAGCAGTTTTATGTACGTAGGGTGAGCATACAAGTACACTCAGTAGGGAAAACCAAGACTCTCGTGCACAAGTGGGGGAACGTACTAAAGTCCCGTGAGAAAAGAGAAGAACCAGAAACTAACAAGGCAACTATCCATCCCAGGCCTCACCAAGGCTCGCTCCCCAAATAACGCAAGTCAAGTAATATATATATAAGAGCACATCGATGTTTGGGTACCCCGCTCCACTTTCCCACTGGTTATTGAGACATCCTACGCATCGGACCAATCCCGCCATTCTCACCGCAGTCCCACTACCACACCCGCCCGCACACACTTGGGCCACAACCACACGCAGTCCCACTGCCGAATCCCGCCCGCACACACCTGGGCCACAACCACATGCAGTCCCACTGCCGTATCCCGCCCGCACACACCTGGGCCACAATTATCACATGTAACCATGCCTGCAAACACCTAAACCAAAACAACCACTGCTACGCCCGAAGACACCTGGGCTAAAGGATCCACTGCCACGCCCGAAGACACCTGGGCCTCATCCCGAAGACACTTGGGAAACCACCTGCCGCACACACCTGTCCAATCACCACAACACCCTGCCCGATGGTTCTTGGGCTAATAATGGACTTCAGGCCATCACAGCCTTCCCGAAGATACTTGGGCTATCCGGGAAAGGGAGCAGAAAAGGAGCTAATAACCAGCCACTAAGTACAGTGTTGGGAAAAACACCCTCCCCCCATAAATGGGGGTGTTCGGCACTAAGTGCTCAACTTGGGTGGGGCGCGAATAAGAAACACAAAGCTACAAGTATAGATATAGGTAACAAACACTCACCCAAAACTTAGGTTTTCCTAGCCAACCTACAGAACACAACACCACTGAGTCCGAGTCACAATTCACAACCCTTGCCCACAAAACCATTTGTCCCATTCTTGTTTCACGTTCAGTCAAAATGTTCATTTAATTTTAAGCACTACTGGTCATCTACCATAAGCATAACCAAGGAAAGCGTCAAAAGCAAGGATCAACCAAAAAACTCACACCCGGTTCTGTAACAGAGGATCTCTCCCCAATTTGTGATATTTTAAGTAACCACCCGGATCTAAAACTCACAACCACCGAAACCATACCAACAGGAGATCCCATCCCCAAATTCACACAGCCACCGAGAGTATAAACAGATCAGTGGATCCCATCCCCTCCCACATTTCCAGCAATCGGCCCGAAAGGAAGACAATCAACCACCGCTACCAACACAAGTCAGGAATTTTCAGATTTAAACGACTTAACACAATCCATGATTTCAAATTCCATGTGTTCTAACCGGGAGTTATCACAGAAGGGTTGATCCTGGTGCTTTCAATTATTCAGCCGGATATACGTGATTAACCAATTTCACAGCAGGAGTTCACAAATTCAGCAACCCATTTAAAACATCACGAGGGGATTTATCAGTGCACATACAATGACCACCAACGGCCTCAATTTTCAGAAAACATAAACCAGCACAACTAAAAAGGATGATCACAAGATAAGGCATAAACAACGATCACAACCCCTTCCCCTTCTTTAACCAGTTATTATCTTCATTTAATGGCTCAACCATTTCTCATGAGAACAAAAGATAACGCCCACCCCGCATGATGCACAGAAGTGAGAGACGAAAGAAATTCCCTACTTGTTGATAGATGATCGACGTTTAGGCCGGGGGCGCGGAACTTTACGGATAACGACGCGATGGTCCCGATGCACCAGAAGAGTCACGATCGAAGAAGGGGGAATCCACGGCCTAACCCTTAATTTATAAGAGCGGGGACGGTTGAGATAAAAACGCTGAACCGCGTAAGACGTGGAAGTCGTGGGTTGACCACGCGGCTTGACCCATCATTAAAGGTGCTGAGTGGTTTAAACTGACTCATGAGCCGATTCAGTATTTAATTAAACTTTTGTGCGCGTTACTGGAACAACCTGGCAAGGTCGGGTGACGTCAGCCGGTTCCGCCGATTGGTCGCACCGATTGGTGTCACCGATCGGTCTTACCGATCGGTCTCCCCGATCGGTCTCACCGATCAGTCGCAGCGATCGGTCGCACCGATCGGTCACACCGATCGGTCTCACTGATCGGTCTCACCGATCGGTTGCACAGATCGGTCTCACCGATCGGTCACACCGATTCGTACACATTAAGGATTCGGATTTTGGCAAAGGAAGGGACCAAGGGGGGGGGGGGGGGGGTCTGGGTCATCACACCGCTATAGGGGCATGTCCCCACTATAGTGCCCGCCATTGCTACAGTGCCCCCACTGCTACAGTACCTGCACCCAATGGGGTTCAAACCCCATTTTCATGTAATATTACAAGTTTCCTACCACTAATCCAAACCCCAACTACACAAACATGTTGTTAGGTAACGATTTATTAGGGTGGCCTCCCAACATGTGTGATGCACGTCCCCAATGAAGCCCAAGGTCACCAACTGTTGGGCTTAGGCCAGTTCCCAATGAGGTAGAGGGGACCATGAGAGGTTAGTTTGCAAATAGTGTGAATTTCCTTGTGAGGACATGAACCTAGAACCTTTGGGTCAGACTGCCTCTATGTTTAACCAACTCACTCGTGCCGTATGGGAAAAAACGTGTTGTTGGGTAATAAGGTATTGAGGTATCCACCCCCTTGTCCGCCGCATGTCCCATGCCTAAAAGCATATATTTGAAAACCATATCGGTTTATAAAATATGGATAGGGATGTATTTTTTGTTTAAGTAGACTATTTTCTTTATCAAAAGGGTTCTCACAAAATTTTTCTCATCAAAGAATAAAAGATAACTAAATTGTGCAATCATACCAAATAAGGAATCCCGCTATAAACATTCATAAATAATAAATTTATTACAGTGTATAATTATTATGTCCAAAAATAGTCACAAAACAAAATAAACTAAATATTTAGTGTGTGGATACTAGAAAGATAAAAACATATATTTTTCATACAATGAAAAATTCTCAACAATGTATTTCTATGATTAAAAATTCCATGAGACATAATCTTATTAAAATAATTGTGAAGGGAAAAAATAAAATTGCGGGGGGGGGGGACTCAAATTCTTTTGAATAAATAAAATATCAAATAAAATAATGCTTAATTTTGAAAAATATAGAAAATATTATGCAAGAAAAAATATATGATTTAAAATAATAAAAATATATGTTTTAACTATAACCATAAAAATTGAAAAAACATTTCGAATGATAAAACACTTAAAAGGGATTGATAAATATAAATCATTAATCAAATAACATGGGCCATCAAATGTACCAGGATAATTATCAAAGTAAAAAACAGAGGGATTATTATCATTGTGAACCTAGATACCCACCTACCCCTTCACTCATAAAATTATGAGTGGAGATAAATTTCATCACACTCACCCTTTGTGAACATAGATATCTAATAACCCCTTCACATAACATTTATGTCTCATGTTATATAACCCTTAAAAAATAATTATATGGTTATATAGGCTTCAACCATCTTAAAAACTATATATTTATGTGTCACAAAGTAGAAATGAATCGTCACATCATAAAATATACCACATTGAGAAAAATATGATTCATGAAATTTAAAAATACTCTTATAAATAACTCATCTATATAAAAATGGTTTCATAGAAAACATTGAATTAAATCATTCAATTTTCACAGTAAACCCATCTAATAACATGAGTTTCATAATCTATTTAAATAATTTCATCAATTAAATAACATGATACCAGAAAATTGATCAAAAAAATGATCACCTTACAAATGAATAAAATATGGTGAAATATGAAACATAAATACAATTTATGTAGATTGTATATATAATAAATACAAAATTAAAAAATAATGATTTATTGAAAAATTTATTCATCATATTCAATGTGATATTTATAAGTACCTTTAAAAATATCTCTATTTTTATGGAAAATGATAAGAAAAAAATAATTTGGAAGATATTTTTCAAACCCCCTCCCCCCAATGATACCCCTATTGGGATGGAAATAAAGAAAGTGAGATAATGACCCCACGATTACTACATTTAGTAGGACCTAGGTTTTCAACATGCACCCTGGGAATACAAATCACACATTATATATATCATTAACCTTTTTTGGAAACAAGATGCAGAGATATGAAGAATCATCCAGAAAAAAATCTATAAAATAATATAAATGAAAACAAAAGTCAATCCCACATGCCTAAGTAAATTATAACTGATATAAAAAAGACTCCAATGTAAACTAAAAAAAGGAATCCCATGTACGTACTCAACAGTTGTCCTAAGCCCGAGCAAGTAATGACCAGCACGGTCCACATAATCCTAATGAAAAAATGAAAAAAAAATTATATATGTATGGTGAGAATATATGTATACTTAGTAGGAAAGGGAAAATATATTGTTAACATGTGAAAGGTGAATAATCAATCCCTCATGAGAAAACAAAAGAAACAAAGCATCACCTAACGTGTGTACTGACAATCCTATCCTCACCAAGGCACGCTCACAAAATAATGAATTCAATGTAAGGTAATGTAATCAAAATTGATGATAGGGTACCCAGCACCACATCCCACAGATTATCTACAATTGGTTATAAAGACATCCACATGATCCCATGCATTTTGAATGTATCACATTACAACCCGCCCTCAAACACTTGGAATATGACAACATTCCAACCCAAATTTGGGCCTCACACACCAAAACCTTCTTAATGAGTATTGGGATATCACTTCCTGGAAGTGAGAATAGGGAAGAGTGTGTGTCCAATCATTCATCCTCCCACATAGATATTGAGGAAACACACCCTCCATCGTTACTATGGGGGTTTGTTACATGTAGTGCTCAACTATGGTGGGGTGAGAATAGAAACCAAAACTGAAAAAGAAAAAGTATATACATATATGATACCCAACACTCATGTACAACATATGGATACTGAAACAAACAACCAACTCACAATACATCCAACTTCACTGCTACATCTATATTCAAAACACCACACAACAATCCATAAAATCCATTTGTATTCCCAACCAATTTAATTAACGATTTTCATTCTAATAGCCAAATCGACCCAAGCCACTATATTATATATTTATAAAAAATTCATTTATTCCCTCAAAATCTAAGAAACTATTACATACAACACACAAAAAGAATAAAAAAATAATATATATTAGTAGGTGAAGAAACCGGGTAAAAATGTTAACAAGGCTTCAATTTTTCTTTTTGTTTAACACCCATACCAACCACTATAATCATTCTTCAAACTAATCCCATCCATGTCATGTAGAAACAAAACCAACCACCAAATAGAAACCCCATCTACTAAAAAATTACTAATCATTCATCTCATAGCCCTGATGCACAATACCTATCATCAATTACACAATCAATTAACCTCTCAACCATAGATATCATTACACATCTAGGTTGACATACCATCTAGAAGTTCATCATTAACACCAATAGATAAACCCACAATATAAAATTGTTCTAATAAACATACCACATCACAAATTAGAGAAAAATAAAACATAACCACATGGACACTTCACATATCATTTGGCCCATGCATGTATCCACAACCATTCCACACATCTCACCATGTACCACAGTGTAACACATTTTCTGGTATAGCAAGGGGGCACTTATTTTATTCAGCATCATTATTTATGGATTTTATCAGAGAAACCACGTCCTAGGGAAACCATTCATTAGAAAAATTTATGTGATTAAACAATTTTCATATACAAATATTAAACAAGTAACCAATTTTGTGTGATAACTAGGGCCCCAAAGAGCCATGATTTTCAGTGGGGAAACATGCCCACATAATTCGTAATACCACTATAAAAATATCAAAATTGATAAGGCATGAAATACAGATCCCCACACACCTTTTCAATTTCATTTAACAAATTATTATATTTTATTATCCCAGTGAAACCATGATCCATAGGTGAAAAAAAGTTATTACCCTCCACATGATGTAAAAATTGAAGAGAAGAAAATAAATACAACCTTGACGTAGCTTTACAATGAATATGTGCACCATAGGGTGGATAATAATTCCTACAAGTGACAAACACACCACTAGAAATGGGGATCAAACTATTATGCACTAGAAGAGTATAAAAATGATGACCAAACATTCATCTCAAGGAAACCCTCACATGGAAAGTTAATCCCAAGGGAAGAACAAGAGGAACAATTATGAGAAAGGGGAGAAAACTCACTATGGATCAAGAACGGATTGCCAATGAACAACCACTGAGATTAATAGATCAAGGATAAACGAGTGGGGCTTAATGGACTCCTTGGGGAATCTAGTGTTTTTCTTTAATCGAAGGAATAAGATAAAATGGCTGAATGAATGAATTTTCCTCCAAAACATTTTTTATAAAAATACGGGGTCAGGGTATTACACAACTTCTAATCCCCTTTTAGGACGTGTACTACCCAGGGTTCAGTTTTTTCAGAAAATTTTTTCACCAAATAATGTTATTATTTTTTCTATCCTAGAAATATTACATGTCATGATACCCTTCTTAATACAATGTAAGAGGTCTATACGACACGTAAACTACATGAAATGAAATGAAACCATTGTTTAATCCCCAATTTCCATCCATTAGAACGAAACTCATCCAAACCCCCCTCATGCCTCCTCAGAACACTCAAACAACCAATAAATTACAAATTACTGGGATGAGAAGGAATATAATGTTACATTAGATACCTCTCAAAGGATTCTCTCCCTTGATAATCAAAAATCAATCCCAAAAGAAAGTGGGGTCATAACGACCATCCCATGAGATACCTCTGAAGTATCTCATTATTAAAAAAACGTTACTACAAACCAAACTCACCACACCAAAATACCATAGACACATTATAAAACCTCATCACTATTACCATACACCATCTCCCCTCATACACCCTCACAATCACACAACCACTGCATAACCAACTAACAGCATCATCCCAAACAAATGAATATGGGAATCACATTGTCCATGTTAAGAAACTATCCACTATATGTGGCACTGAACCAACCGCATGGGTTTAATTTTATCTCAATTAGTGAATCTTGATTGAACATAATTTCATCCCCATTTAATTCATCAGAAAATTACACATATAACAGCAAACCTACATCATAAACAAATGGTAAAAATATATTTTCTTATAAAACAAGGTTTAAAAATTACATTTAAAAAAAACTAAGCATGTAAAAAATCAAAAAAATACTCTAGGAACTAGGAATGAATATGTGTTTCTCACTCCCAAGTACTCTTCTCATGGCCACTGTTCCTCCACAACACATGATCCAAGAGAATGGTTCATCCACATGTTGCCTTCTCTTGAAGATCCTGGATCTCTACTAGCTATTCCAAAAATGTCACGTCATCCTTGATATCCATAACTACAAAGTTAATGACATGGGAGTCATAATGTAGATAAAAATGTAGTTATGAGATTTCTAAGACATTTAGGATACTATTCAACTTTGGTGGAAAAGAAAACTAGTATTCCACCTCACCAACTCACCCTAACACCTCAAAGGGTCCAAAAACCCATGGAGGAAAGCATACTACCTCTTAGAATCCTTAATTTCTCACATGGGGGGAGACCTTTTAGAACTTTCAGTCATTGAACTCATACTTTAAGGAACACTTTATGTGTTATTAATACAACTTTTAAAGATCATACACAACTTTCATAATCTCATGAACCAGATGAACTCTCTTTGTAATGCTCCACACCACATCCGAACCATGAACAATTGTCTCCATAACCTCTAACTACCACAATAGATAATGAAAAATTATTCCATTCAAGGCTTCAAATGGTGACATTCCAATAGGCAAGTGATAGATATTATTATAGGAAAACTCCACAAAAGGAAGGTGTCTTACCTAAGATTCACCAATTTCCAAGACACATTCCAGCAACATATCTTCTAACTTTGTGATAATCCACTTTATCTACCCATCTATCTAAGAGTGGAAAGTTGTAATTAGGAATTATTGGGTTCATAGAGCATGATGAAATCCCCTCCAGACTCATGTGGACAACTGGGCCTCCTGATCTGAAAAAATTGACCTCAGAACTATCTGCAACCACACCACTTATTCCACGCAACTCTTAGAAAATGTATCCATTGTGCCAACTGATTAATCTCTATGAAGTGTCATGATTTATTTAACCAATCCAATACCACCTAGATAACTTTTTTATCCTTCCTGAGCTATGGGTTACCCTTTGAGAAAATACATTGAGATGTCATCCCACTTCCACTCGGGGACATCCAAGGACTTCAACAAGCCTCATAGAACACAATGTTAAACCATCACCTACTGGAAAACTAATAAACATTACACAAACTCCACCACTTCCCTTTCTATCAAATTCCAACAAAAATACAACCTCAAGCCAATGTACATCTTAGAAACTCTTGGTTGTACTGCTAAATGTTTGTTATGAATCTCACTAAGGACTCCATCATGAATTACCACAATAAAAAAAACTTACCTTGGAATAAAATCTAATTATGACCATACTCCAACCATCCCAAAATAGCATCACCATGGCCAACATGACTACAAAAAAACTCTACCTCTAAGTCTCACCAATGTTAATTTTTCACCTACGCCATCATGGAGGAATGCACTATCATCTAGAAAAATAATCCCTTACTACTATCTACCCATCCATCCATGTGTAAGGCTTCCAACTCCCCCATTACCTTCCATGAATTCAATGATTCTGGAACAACCTCACTCTATGACTTCCTATTCAAAGAATCTTCCTTGAAATTCCCTTTATACTTAGGTGTAGGAGATATCAAAATCATTTTCTTAAAGAAAATCCATCCACCTTTACTACGAAAAGTTAATATCACATTGGGAAATGATATACCTCAAGAACTTGTGACCCATAAAGACCCCAAAGTGCTCACTGGTGAGGTAGTTCAACCACATCTTTAACACAAACACAACTGCATCCATATACACATCATGGGTGGTGTAGTTTCAATCATGGTGACATAACATCCTAGACTATTAGAGATCACTTCTTATTGCTGCATCATGATGTATCCCAAGACGATTTGGGAAGATTAAAAAAAATATCAAACAAAAGTCCCTCCTATAGAAATTGAAGCACAAGAAAATTGACTAAAATCCAATTCAAATAGATAAGGACTTCCTGGTATTGATAAATCCACACAAAATGTTGGTCATTTTTAGTTAGGGCTTCAATGGGGATCCAACCTAAAATAAATTGGGTACCAACCACCGATAATATACTGCAAGACCACAAAATATGAAAATATATTCCACATTCTTGGATGATTCCCAAGAAAAAAATGATTCAACCTTATACTATTATACTTCCACACATTGTTCAGACCCGATATTCCTCAAGAAATGTACCTCTCATTTTCAGAACATACACATGAAAAACAATTCATTGAGGTGGTGGAAACGAAGAACCTATAGGGATGTTCTAAGAATCACAAATATATATTTATTTTCATTAGAATATATTAGAATATCATCAATAAATATAATGGTGAACCTATCCATGAACTCAATGAACATAAAGTTTATATACTCCATGAACACAACTAGTGCGTTTGTAACACCGAACGACATGAACATGAACTCTAAGTTCTTATACCCACACATGACGCCAGTATTTGTTATATCTCACTCATTCCCTATAAAATAGTGATATCTAGACCATATATTAATCATAAAAAATAAACTCTCTCCACTTAGATGTTCAAAATTATATTATATTCTCAGAATAGGGTAATGGTTCTTGACTTTCACCTGATTAAAACTCCATTAGTCTATTCACAACATCAACACACCATCCTCTTTGTTTTCAAACAACATCGGATCTCCCCATAATGACACAATAGGAATGATAAATCCATTTTCCCTCAGATCATCTATATAAATCCTCATATTTTGAAAGGTAGAAGGATCTATCTGATTATTATCTAAAAAAATTAGAGAAGCATTAGAATGTAAGCCTATCTTGAACTCAATATCATTTTGAGGGGGTAAAATCAAATGATACTTTGAGAAAACCTATAGGAACTACCCAACGACTCTAAGAAGCTTAATAATTTCAAATTCCACTGAATCTACAAACAATTCAACCAATGATGTGTGAGGCTATTCAACATCCCGATTACCTGCCAGACACCCAAACTCATTAATGAAAACCACACACTGACCATCCAAATTTGACACAAACATATCCTCCCAAATCATTAGATAACATCACATATTGAATTCAACTGTGAATTTCCAGGATAATATTTTAATGGATACATCTATAGAAAAAAAATAGCTTCAAGAGACAGATTTGATTCAATCATGAGTCTACACCTCTAACACACATCAAATAAGATGATATGGATTTCAACTTGTGTACTCAATAATAGGGGAAATGGAAGCCTCTCAACATAAATACCAAGAAATTTTACTATAGTGGGTGAAAAAAAGGAGTGTGAAGCTCCTGAATCCAACAATGAATAAGTTAAGGTACTAAATGAACTGATCTTACCTCTAATGATCTCATGGTCTTTTGGGCATACTACCTCCAAGGTGTGAGACTAATCATGATCAGGTCCACTACCTCTATACCAATGTTCACCTCTATGATCATTTTTTTGTTGGGGACCCAAAAAATAAGGGAAATCTTGATGTTAGAATCTACCTCCTGCACCCCCCTCGGTGGAGCAAAAACATTCTTTCCCTAATGCAGAAATTGTCCCACCAGAAATTTCTGTAGAGGATCATGCTAATCATGTCCACCTCCACCAAATTGAGCTTGAACAACCATTGGGAAATCATTCTGATGATTACTATTAACTAAAAAAATAAAAACATTGTTCCAAAGTACATTATAAAATCACAAAGACCATATGGTTGAAAAGGATGGTGTTGAGGTTGACTCAATACTGATCAGAACCAAAAAGGTCCTTGGACCTATGAACTGCCATTGGTAACACTACCTCTTATAGAGCCCATTTGTCTCCCCTATAAATATAAACCCCGTCACGAGTTCATCTTCTAGACTAAATCTTACTTCTTATAAACCTCCAAATATGTTTGTATTGTAAAATAAGTAATGACATGCTGGATCGAAGGACGAACAACCTCCTCGAGATGTCTCGCTCGGGAATCCACATCCAGGAAGAGATCTAAAAAAAGGAGATGCTGGATCCTGATCCCCAAATCACATAATTCCATACTCCCCAACTAAATGGAGATTTTATCCTACCTTTTCTCTGCCTTCATGGTCAAAGAAATGAACTCTTCTCAGAATTCCAAATTGAAGGCGACCAAAAAAATGTATTCTTCCTTCCTATACCCCAAATACAACATCCACCATTGATGCATATCTCCCAACATATTACTAACTTCAAAAGGAACCCAATAATCTTTTTGGACCCAGATCAAACTAAAGGTCTTCTCAAGCTCCTCAATCAAGGCCTCTATCTCTATGTCTGAAACACTTCCAACATATTTTCTAAAATCTTGTCTATAGAAAGCATGAAACTTCTTCTACGACTATTCATCATCCTCAACTAGATCAACACTCCACCGATAAACTATATTAGCATAGTATACATCTATTATTGAAGCTACACATGGATGGATACTAGGATCCATAACTGAAATTGAAAAAAATAGATTTCCTAAACATGAGTAGTATGAAATTATAGAAATATTTATTTTAATTAGTTTTTTTAATTTGATGCATTTTGTACTTCCCGAATCAACCAAATTCAAACAGTAACACAAGTCACTATGATGGATGTAATATTAATAGGTCTCTACCCTGTAATTTTTTTGTCTCACATGGTCATTTGATAAGCTTAGAGTTTGTCCTCTAGATCATGGGCGTCCTAAAATTTCATTTCCGAACTAGTTTTCGTAACCTTTGTTAGACACCAAGGTCAACTATATCAACTTTCATACCATCCCATGTAAATATATCTATCCCTAACTCCAAACCACATCTTATATCTCAACCGTAAACTCTGATACCATTTTGACATGACAGACTTCCTCCAATGATACCCCACCAGTGATGGCAATGAAGAATGGGAGATAATGAACCCTGATTCTGACCTCCAATAGGCCCTTGGTTCGCAACTAGAACCAAGGGTATATAGATCAAATAATATTGTAAGCATTACCATTTTTTTGAATCAACAGCTGGATATATGATGGATCATACACAAAACTGCTCCAATACGTAACATAATTGAAAACTAAAATTCATCCCATATGCCTGTGTAAAAGAAACTCATACAAAACAAAAGTCACCAAAGTAATGTACACAAACTAAAGCTCAAGAAGTGACAAAACATTTTTCCGAAACCCGAGCTAGTAATGCCCAGCATGGTCCACTTAATCATCCTAGAAACCTAAAAATAGTTTTATATACATTGGGTGAGAATAGCGATATAATTAGTTGAAAAATTATTTTCTATAATTCACATGTGAAAGGAGAATACTATTAACCCCTTGAGAAAATAGTAGAACCAAATAAAACATAGCATGTATACTTCCCATACCGACCTCACCAAGGCACTCCCAGAAAATAAAAAAAGATATGAAATTTTATATAATTAACATAGATGATAGGGTACCAAACACCACTTCCCACTGATTAGCCTCTCTTTCCAAATGAAAAACACCCTCGTGCTCTCATCCCTTATGAAAGTACCACATCACAACCTACCCGCTCACACATGGGAATGTACAACTCAGTTTCACACACCTAAACCTCACAAACCATAAACTTCTAGAATAATCATGGGATATCACTTCATGGAAGAGGGAGCATAGAAGAGAGTGGCAATCCAACAATCCTCCCACCGGGATGTTTTGGAAAGAAACCCTCCCCCATGATGATGGGGTTGTTCATCACGTATTTATAAACTAGGGGGTGTATATAGAAATCACATGTAAAAAATATAATTATATACATATTTGATATCGAACATGCCTTCCAATCCAATGCGTTATTAAGAAAACTACTAGTTCACAATACTACAAACTTCTCTACAACCTCTAAAATCACCACAAACCCACAGTAATACAAAAAACCCATTCACATTACCAAAAAATATAATTAACTATATGAATAATATTCAAAAAATCAAACAATGAAAAATCAGGGTTTATAAATAAATCATTCATTTATTTCATCACTATCCATGAAACTACTAAGAACAACACACAACATGAAACACAACAGAAGGTGTCTTGGAAGGTAAAGAACCCCAATATGAAATTTCGCAAGGCTTCACATTTCCTCTAATTTTAACACACATACCAACCACTACTATTGTTATCAAAAATAATCCCACTCATTTCACATACCAATAGAACCAAACCACAAATCATATTTCCATCTTGTAACACATTACCACACAACTGTCTCGTAACCCTTCTTCCCAACACCTCTCATCCAATACATGATCAACTAATCTCTCAACTTGAGAATCCATTACACATCTTGGTTGATTTATCTTGTACTGGATCATCCATAACACCCAAAAACCAACCCACAACACTCAATTGTGACCATATTTGTACCACATCATAAACTTGAGAAAACCCACACATCACCACATTGCCACTTCACATCTAATTTGTCCCAAACACATAGCCACAACCATTCCACATATATCACCTTACACCATGATGTGACACATTTTCAGCTTTAAAAAGGGGGATAGTTATTTAATCCCCCATCACTATTTAAGGGCATTATCCCACAAACCATGTAATAGGTAATCCATTCAATAACTAGATTTATGTGATTAACTAATTTTAATATACAAGTCTTCAACATCAACCAAATAACATGTTACCCATTTAGTGCTCAAATAAGGCCCCCTAATGGATATGATTTTATATAGGTAATAATGCTTGTATAATTTAAAATATCACAATTATCATATAAAAACTGAAAAGGAGTGAAAAATAGAACACCTACCTCATTTTTAATTTCATTTAACAGATAATTATCATTCATTATCCTAGAGAAACCATGATCTATAAGTGAAGAAAATTAAATCCCTCCCACTGGATGAACAATTGAATAAAAACAAATGAAATCCTACATAGAATATGTTTTTTAACTCATTTATGCATCGTAGGGAGAAGAATATTTTCTACTAGTGAAGACCCCACTGCTAGAAATGTGGATTAACATAATCCGTACCAAAAAATATTCAAAACATGGCCTAAACTACTGACTCAAGACAACCCGTACCACTGAAAGAAACCATGAGGGAATAATAACAGAAAAAAGGTCAGTAAAGGGGATGAAAATCACCATGAATATATCATAGATCTCCAACAAAAAACCACCGATGTTGATAGATCAATGAGGGGGGAGTGGGGATTGATGGACTCCTCAGGCTATATAGGGTTTTTCTGGATTGAGTGGAAGGAGAGAAAATAACTAAATGCATTAATGTATGGACAAAAATAATAATAAAATTAAACAAGGTTGAGGTCTTACATGATGTGTAATCCACTTTCAAATAATGTACAACCCAGGGTTACATTTTCATTGAAAAACATGTTGCCTATAAATTTAATTATTTATTATATCCCCTAAATATTACACATAAGAAAATCAGTCTTAATGATTTTTAAAATGTCTAAATGATGTAAAGAATCCATGAAAAGCAACAAAACTGACATTCAAATTATTTAACCTAGTTACGTGATGTTTAATCCCCCCGTTTCTATCCATTATAAACCAAACTCTTCCAAACTCCCCCCGAGCCACCATTGAACACTCCAACAACCAAAAACTCAAAAGGTAATAGATCAAAAAGAAATAGATCATTACAAAATTAGTATAGAAAATATTTTACCCCACAAGAAAAAATATAATATTATTTAAAAATGGATAGGAATGGTAAAACAATATTTAATTAGAATATAATATAATTCGATGAAATAATATTGAGTTATCATTCCACTTAACATTAATAATGATTCTGAAAGATGTTATTTAACCTCTTATATAATAAATATCTTCACATTAATTACCTATTTTATGACCATATAAATATAAATTTCCATTTATTATATTAATTATAAAAAACATCTGTTATGTATTAATGTGTAGAAATGTATTTTGAACATCACGTGTTATTAATTGGGAAAATTTTGAACTTGGTTCGTAATAAAGATATCAATATTCCATTTTTACAAATATATAACCATTTAAAAATATTTAATGGTATTTAAATTTATGTTTTATAATTACTTATAATGTTATAATACCATTACATTAAAGTTTCCATTTTTTTTGAAAATGAAAATGTTATGAACTATTTTTGGATTATTTATCAATACTAATATATTACAGTAAATAAACCATCACCTTTATTTCTAAAAGACCCATATTAATGATATAAATTACTTATTTTTTTCACATATACTCAAAAAAACTATCAATGTTTTCATGTAAGGAAAATAGAAAAAATTTATTAATGGTTGTAGTATTCCACACAACACATGAATAACATTTCCATTACCCATAAAATGATATCTGTGAGGGTGGATAATGATTAACCATTTCAGAATAATAAAAATATTACATGAATAATATTTATTTACCAATTCAATAATTAAAACTATCTATTATGGGAGGTGGTGAAAACCTAATGTTTCATTTCATGGAGATTGTAATCCATACAGACGAACAAATGTAGATTATTTTTTTATTATTAAATAAAGGGGAAAAATAATCAATATATCATTTTTATAAAATAATTTAAACACCCTAACGATGAATATTCTATTATTATAATATCTTTATATTTTGATGATATTGTAAAATATAAGAAAAAATTGTTATGAAATATTTGATACCAAAGTTGAGACCTTAAACGACCTCTTAATGAAGGCATGAGAATTGTGGGACATAAGATAATTTATAGTGAAAAAGGAATTAGGGTTTAAGGAGGAATTAAAATAGAATAAATTTTTTAATTGGTTTATGGTAATTTAAAAATAAGAGTGTATTATCGAAAGGGTTGAGGTGATCCCCCTTTAGTATGTTAATAATAGAGACTTATAATTTGAAATGATACTTATGAAAGTGGTAAGCATGGAATTGAAATAATTATAGGTTAGTCAAGGTATATGAAGAAATTAGGTAAGAGTATAAAATTGATTTTTTTTATATATATTCTAAAGGCCATGTTAATTTTATCATAATTTGAGACACTTCAGAACAGTCAATTAAACAATTATTAGTTATAAATAAATATTAATCATGCCAATTATTTTATTAAGATCATCATATGTAATAAATTATGAAAAAAATTTGATGTTCTAAATATGAATGTTCTCTCCATTTATCATAATTAAATTTATAAAAAGTGTAAACTTATATTATATCAAAAACATATAACGTGTTATAATTTTTTCTCTTGAAATATTTCATTTTAATAATTATGTTTCATTAATCATATATATAATTTATTAACAATTATGTTATTTTTGAATATTTTATTTATGTTTATGCCTTACAACACCATTTTAATTTAAAATTGATAATTTGAATTTTTATTATATCCAATAATTAGAAAAATTTTATTCATAGAAAATATTTTCTTACATGGGTAGATAATATTAACCTAGTGTAACATAATATTCTTGAATAAAACAAATATGTTTCTTAATAGATATGTTTGAACCATTGCTTTTATTTTTAAAAAAAATCATTTGATTGAGTTGATAAAGAAATTAAAATACTAATGTGTTTAAAATAATTTTAGTTAAAACATTAATTATTTTATACAAAATAAAAAATAGGTTTATAATTCATTAATGTTATTTATATATATAAGTAATTCTTTTTAAATTACATATATTTTGAGAATAAAAATGTTTACCATGGTTCATGTTTTCTGTATATATAAAATTTACTATTATTATGAAAGAATCATTTTTAACTACTCACCTAAAAAACAAATATTATAGATAAATATAAAAAACTCATCCAAGATAATATGACCATGATATTACCATAATGATTATAATTTGTTAAATAAATCTTTTAATGTTGATAAATTTAATTTTGATCTTACGTAAAATAAAATATTTTTAAAAAACATCAATTTTTCTTTTAAAATGTAATTTTTTTATTTCATATTAAATACAATACTAGAAATCTGACCATTAGTAATACTTCTATACCAACGGTTTGTAAAACCAGTTGGTATAGGTCCCCTTTCCCAACGGTTTGGCAAAACCGTTGGGAAAATTCCACTTTGTGGCCACTTTTCCCAACGGTTTGGCAAAACCGTTGGGAAATGTCCACTTTGTGGACACCTTTTCCAACGGTTTGGGCAAACTGTTGGGATAGGTATACCCTTTCCCAATGGTTTTCCCAAATGGTTGGGAGAGGTCACCCCATATACCAACGTCACCACAGAAACAAAGGACATATCCCAACGATTTTCAAAACTGTTGGGATATGTCTATACCAACGGTTTTGAAAACTTTTGGTATAGGACCTTTCATTTTTTTCAGATCGTCTTACCGAGAACATTATATAAATCAAAATTTAAAATAATTATGAGAATACATATATATATGTGTAATTATGTTCACAAAATTCATGTTAGTTTAGTGGTTAGGTTGTTGAATGATAAAGTAGGGGTCATGTGATCAAATCCCAGCGGGTGTTTTTTTAAAAATACATATACCAATGGTTCCATAACCGTTGGTATAGATTTTCATATTACCTATACCAACGGTTAGAAAACCGTTCGTATAGGTCAATACCAACGGTTTTCCCAAAACCGTTGGTATAGCCCTATCCCAACGACTTACATGGCAACGGTTCTCCAAACTGTTGGTATAGGCTATACCAACGGTTTGGAGGCCTATACCAACGGTTCCAAACCATTGTTATAACTTAGTTTTCCAATAGTGATAGTTTTTATAATGTGTTTAATTTTGGTTATATCCACTAATTTAATAGATACAATGGTAATATAGTTTCTGAAAGGTCCTTGGGATTTTTAATTCATATAAATAGAGGTATCAAGATGTTGTAATAGGAATTGATACAATGACCTATGTTGGAGGGAGAGTTTTTATACATATAATTGGTTGATTAGGTGTAGATTTTATTTATTACACTCCCTCTTGGATGTCATGAATGAGTAAGTCACTTGTGTCATCAAATTTTGATATGCCATTGTACTTAATGACACCCTTCGTGCCATGTCAGAATTTGTATTGTGCCTTCGACCATTATTTCAAATAATGTCCAATTCTATACATCAAATTTCTAAATCTATCTCATGGAAGTGATCAGTTCTAAAATACAAATTAACATATCATATCATCCATAGAAGCATAATTATAATGGTAGGGATATTCATATTGTTATAGATATTCTCCTTGATTTTGAACTAGATTTTATTCTCTTAAAAAATTTATTTATATTTGATTGATTTATTAATTAATAAAATATATCAAGAATTAATATATATTCATCCAATTGAATACCTTACTGTATAACCATGATGGTACCCACTTTTTATATTCTTAATTGATTTTGCAATTATCATTGGGATCGATAACAATTTTAGAGATTTTGAGTAATTTGAAACTAATTTTGAAATTATTGGTGACAACACATGACTTCAAAAATTTATATGTTGACCATTATCATTTTCCAATGTAATTTTTTTGTGATTGTTAGTTCCTCCATGTTACTCCTTGATTCAAACAACTTCAATTATGATTTATTGGAATGTTTTTTATGTGGTATATCATGTCATTTTATTTAGTTAATCATCTCACGAATCTGGAGTACTCACTAGACTTACTATCCATGATAAAATCTACCCCTAAAATACTTCACATGTCCTAGTTTTGGAAGTATAATCCCGATCTATCCAATATGGATTAGTCAAAGGTTATTGATTCAGATCCAAACATTAAAATTTTAAATAACCTCTTAATATCATAGATCATTAGGATATAATGAAATGATGTAAATCAACACCTTTAGTCCATGTCCTACTGAAGTGTGCTCGAGAGAGCTGTGAGACTTTGGTTCATGATGTTTTGATTGTAGAGTTATTAATTTAAATTTACATTGATGAGAATCATTGAGAACCTTTTAGGGTTATAATTTCTCATGATAGGGAGAATTGTGACATCCACAATGTATTTTTCATTTGGAAATTTATTATTAATTAAATATTATTTCATTTATTTGTATATATTCATTAAAAATTATTTTGTATATATTTGGAGTTATATAGTTTAAAACAAAAACTAATACATGTCATACCATATATTAGTGGAATCATTACATTAAGACTAGTGTTAGAGGAGTGTGATGTAGTTTCCATGAGAGTCACCAAAACATGGAATCATGCACCTGATTTTGTGATTCAACTGTTGGTGGATGACACTATGGAATTGGCATCATGACATGACTGTTTTTATTTTTTAGTGACAACTCTCCACACAAGGTTCCCTTCTTCGAAAATTTTCTTATTATGAATTATATAGGATGATATCCCATCAGTATTTCGGAATTTATGTTCATATAGAATATTAGTTTTAATTTTGGGAAATTGAATTAATACATGTCTATATTTGAAACACTATAGATAATTTCTTTTTATTTTTTTCAATAAAAAATAACAAGTTGATTAGAATGAACTAAATTTAACCCAAAAATAAAATTATTTTATTCTATCTAAATTAATGGAATAAAATTATTTTTGAACATAGTAATGTATTATTTTTATATATAAATATAATTTCAACATTTTTTACTTTGTATTAATAATTTTATCGTAATTCTTATACAAACAGATAATATGGATTTAACAAAATGTTTAACATTTATTTATTTACCAGTGTCCATTGTTGGATCTCTTCACCATATATGTTTTATAGTACATGGAAATCCTTCTTCAATTGAATTACACCATATTAAATACCTTTACCATATATGATATCAATATTTGAACCCTAAGTATACCAATGGATCCAAAAAATGAAATAATCCACTTTTTAATGAATTATCTTACCACCTAAGGAGTCTTATATCTAAAAAAAGTCACTCTATCTAGTAATTATTATTATACATTAAAAAATAAAGTGTGCTAATATATCTATAATGTGTTTTTTCTAAATACGATTGCGAATTTGGTAATGCATTTGATAATTTTTTTTAATAATTATTACTTCATTAGAAAATATTATTATTATACATATTGTTTCTTTAAGATTATTTGAAATTTAATATAATAAATTATGTTATTCTTATCATTTTATCCAACATAAATATATTAATTTTTTAGCATTTTATTCTAACCATAGTTTACATAAAAAAAATTATAATAGTTAGGTATTTCTCTTAATATTCCTAATTCATAAAAATAACTAAACATGAATATGATGATGAATTTAATGTCCTGGTACTAGAATCCAAAATTATATGTTGAAATAATATACTTTCTTAATTTATCATGACAATTCACTGTAAAGACATAAAATTTACACATAATTTTCTTTTAAATAAATGGTAGTTTTACAAGTCTTCGAAATCTGACGGCGCGCGATTACAAGGTCCGGAGTGCCCTGAATGATCTGTCGAACTTTTATTAAGATTATGTTAACGCGGGTATGTAGTTTTCATGAAAAAGTGGAATATCTCTTAAACGATTACTCGGATCAGAAATATGAGGGCCCCGTTGTGCTCAGGATGGCGGGTTTACTCTAAGCGCAACATAAGATTAGTCGATGTGGGCCTCCTGTGAGAAAACCAAAAAATGGAATTATCGTAAATCAAATAATTAAATAAATTATTTTATTTTTCATATTCTTATAACACACAAACGGTATCATGAATCAAAAATCTGAGACCACCTCTAAAATTGGGAGGGTATGCTTTCTTTAAGAAGATACTAAATTTGGCCGTTGTGGGCCACCAAAGAATGATAGTTTTTGGCTGTAAATAAAATAAATATGTGAAAATTATTTTATTGTAAAATGAAACATCTAAAAGGTTACTTAGATTGAAAATCTGAGAGTAATGTTGGGTTCGTGGGGGCATGTTTCACCCAGGCAGAGACTGAGCATGACCGGCGCGAGTCGAGGGTGAATGATAATAAATTTCCGAACTTCTTTTAGGGTACGTTCTGTAAACGCGCGAGCAGTGTTTTATAAATTTTGAACTGGTGCTCGAAATTGAAATCTTAGGGCACTGTTGAACACCTACAACCGATAGTTTCTTAAGGATACTATCACCATGATGATAGTGGGTCGAGAATGAAAGATAGTTTTTGGGTTTCTCATGGAAAATAATAAAATAAAATGATCTCCACATTATTTTATTTTGAGCTTCCATTTGGATATTTCAGGTGCGGTCCATCGAAGCTAAACCTCCACCTGGAAGTTATAAGTGGGGACCACCACACCTTAACCTCCCATTAGAGGTTATAGTGGTGGGGACCACCCAAACCATAACCTCCCATGAGAGGTTATGATATTGGAGACCACCTGGGTTTTTAAACCTCCTTGAAACCTCCCATTAATTGGGAGAAACCTCTCAAATCCCTATAAAATATTGGGGGGAACCTCTTAGTATCAGCCTAATAATTATATCCAACACACCTCTTAAATTGCACTAACATAATTTAATTAACCATCTCCTTTTAAATCCAAATAACTGCGTCGTTGGAATTTAGGAAGGTTCCTAATAAAAGAACCGTCATAAATTCCAACAATCGTTACCTACCTCCCTCTATCTCCTATATATATGAAGCTAGGGACGAGGTATTGGGAGGGCTACACCAAGAGACAAAGCACTAGTAATGTAACGTGACACCCAACACATGGGCGATTATGCTTCTTCCATGAAGAAAACATTATTCCAATGAAGAATGTCGATGAGGTGTGACTTCGACTTCCTTCCTCAGAACCTACTCCGGCATGGAGAATCTTCCACAGCCGACGTGTGAGCTTAGGATTTGATGTGTGTAGCCGACGTGACGAATGCTGACAATTCTGTATTTTTCCCTCGACTCTGTCGATGACCAACGATCAAGGTAGGGGGTTTATTTTCATGTTAATTCTTTCCTTGTTTTATCTTTTTCATATTCGGAAGGAATCGTTACGGAGGCTATAGAATTTGAAGTTCATCATTCTCCTTCCTTGATGAAATGATTGCTATCACCCTAAACGCAGAGGTTGCGGGCCAATCTAACTTTGTCTGACTCCCTTTGATGATATCTCATGTGATTTTCTTCGGCATGGTGATGAAATGATGTGGCGAAGAAGGCGAAAAGAAACGACTACGCTACCTGAGGTCTCCACAACCCCAACTGCCCCCCGCGGCACTCTAGCATTCCAACGCTTGGCTACCCACCTGCCACCCGAATCTGGACTGCCCGACGGCCTCCCAGCTCCCGGCCGCCGCCGGGAACCTGTTCACCCTGGCCAAACCACGCAGGTCCGC
The DNA here is from genome assembly GCA_963277665.1 of Viscum album. Taxonomy (NCBI): domain Eukaryota; kingdom Viridiplantae; phylum Streptophyta; class Magnoliopsida; order Santalales; family Viscaceae; genus Viscum; species Viscum album. The sequence goes on from OY728156.1 coordinate 1,134,631,554, forward strand.
ACAACCCGGCTCTCGGCCGCTGTCGGCCTCTCGTGTGCCCTATACTGAACCAGGTCGGCCCGCGACCCTCCTCGCTACGACCCAGCCAAACCGCGTCGGTCCGAGTCGCACCGGCCTCCGAACACTGCATGCACCACACCGACCTCCTTGGGTGAGCCATTCGAGTTTCTCCCCTCATGGTGTTGGCTGCACCAGCCTCATCCATTAGGGCTGAGCCACCGAGCTATGCCCCACGCATACCTAGCCGAGCTGCCTTCTATGCACCCCGCCATGCCTCAGCCCCGAACTTACCTTTCACCGATGCGTGGCCGGTCCACGCCCTCGTGACCGGTCTAACCCCTCAAGCTACTTGTGGCCTCTGTGGCCTACTGGGTCCGGATAGACCCAACGGGTCAGGCTGGGTCGACCCAAACCGGGTCGGACCCGACGGGGTCGGCCCGTGTCAGTCCTACTTCAACCCATTTATGCTTCTTTGGCCATATCTTTGGCATCAGACGTCCATTTGATGAACCGTTAGTAGTGCAAGAAATCATGGAGAATGATTGTCCCTTAGAGTATACCCCCACTAGGGGTTGGAGTATAGTTGAGATACGGTCGGGTTGGATCGTGCACGAATCCAACCGGGCCCCCGGGACTAAAAGGTTAATAACTCTCAGACTAAGCATCGGATTGACACACCATCTGTTTTGTTGTGACCCCAATGACGAGGTGAACCTTCAAGATATTTCTTCGTGGGATTTTGTGGAAGTTGATATATCAAAACTGGGCCTTAGGAGTGGACCCTCACGGAATCAAGCGTACTTGTGTGGAAACCCAGTAGGTGGCTGCTCTCCGACTACTGTTCCTGGATCCTGTGTGAGTTTGACAGTTTTGACCATTTTTTCTAGATCATGTGTGGGTTGGACAGCTCTGACCACTATTCCTATATCCTGTGTGGGTTCTAAAGCTCTGACTAGTTTTCCTGGATACTGTGTGTGTTCGATAGTTCTGGTTATTATTCCTAGATCCAATGTGGGTTCGACAACTCTGAATACTGTTCCTGGATCCTGTGTGGGTTCGACAATTCTGATTTCTGTTCTGGGATCCTATGTGGGTTTGACAGAATAGATGATTTAGTGGCTATATCAAATCATCTCTAACTCTCTAAAACAATTGTACACATGTGTGAGTTGAGTCAATAACAGTAGTGTTTACCTCATGATTGATATGGATTACATGATACCTTATGTGTATGTGTGGGCATATACCTATGTGGGGTTATCTATTGATTTTACTCTTGTTGTTTATCTTTGTTGTATTTTGTGACACCTTGAGGGTCTCAGGGTCCCTACTGAGTATCGTTATAATCACCCCTTCACGGGATATGCCCGCACCTCATTGTGTTGGTTACAGATGACGGACAATGCTGACTGAGGCTGAGAGTACCAGGACTCGACGGTACCCAAAGGTGGACCTTATGATGAATCGGTACACGGAGGACACTGAAGGACATGGATTTCTAGGGAGGCTATCTGTACCTACCGTTCAAATAGTAATCCCAGAGGACAACCCGATAGCTATGTTTCCTTTCTTCAGTTGTTCATGTATTACCAGTTTCCTTGTACTTTACAGTTAGGCTTGTATTTCTGGCCCCTTTACTTTTCAGTACTCTTTTGTTATACAGTTTCACTTAGTATTTCGTATCCAATGGTTTTCTTTGTTGTGTTTTTTTTACAGTTTATAAAGGAAATGCCTTCCTAGTTTTAGGGAATAATGCATTTGTAGCTAGTCTCCGGCCGCTTGCCTATGAAAGGCGGGCTTGGGGTAGTCGCGACACGAGCCCTGGAGGACGGGTCGTGACAGATTGGTATCAATAGAGTTGATTCTACAGTAGAACTTTTGACTCTAATCTTTTATGTGAAGCAATAATGTTAACTGTAGTGAGTGAGGGTTTCAGTTCAGGTAGTCCAGTGTTGGTGTGGTGCCTGACGTATCCATACACCAGGACCCTGACTTTTGATTTTCTGATTTAGTGCATGAAAACACTGATTGCCTGTGTGTTTACATTGTGATTTCTTAAGTCAGCACACCAGGTTATCTCACCGGGTATAATCATTTGACAGTTTCTAATCTGTTTCTTTTAGGATGCCTCCACGCAGACAGCCAGTTAGAGTTCTAAGAGTTGTACGTATGGACAGTCCACTGAGCGACGAGGCTATGACACAAGGCCCTTTTACTAAGTTGGCACATTCGGGTGGTGTACCTGCAGAACCACCACCCGTTGGGCTGCAGATACCACCATCCACACCGACGGACAATTCATGTCGACTGAGAGTGTTTCATGAGTTCCAGCTGCAGAGGCCTCTGAGGTTTCGAGGCGAGATAGATTCCCATGGAGCTGAGGTCAGGCTGGAGGTGATTACTAGATTTTCCCGTCTAGATGATACAACAGTATAGAGGATGATGATCTTATATGCTGGTCTTCTTTAATGAGTGTCCATGAGGGTGGTCTGCTTATTTATGAGTCTTCGGTATGTGGACTGTTGCCTTAGATAGTACCTTTGGGTAGTGTTCCAGCTATAACAGTACCCATTGGTCAGTAGTTACAACTGGATGATCCAGTATAGGGCACATATTGTCTTAGTGCCTTACACATGTTTCACCATCAGATACTCCTAAGGTTCCAAGGAGAGCCTAACTCATAGGAGACTAAGGACTAGCTCGATGAGCTAGCTGAGTGTACTCTAGAACATCTATATCTTCAGCAGGATGACATTTCGGTAGCCGATTATTCATCAAGGTATACTGATCTTTCTTGGTACTCGATGAATATGATATGATCAGTGCTTCAAGGCTCGAACATTCAAGAGAGGTGTGTTTAAATGACATCAAAGCAAAAACTATTCCTCTATGCATTCCTACTTATGATAGGGTGCTAGATAGATCCTTTGTGGTTGAATGTTCTTTGGATGAACAGATATAGCCAGTGAATGTTTGCAGTGGGAAAGCAGGGAACTGGCACCAGTCTCAGAGACATGGGTCTGTAAAATGTTTAATACAGAGGATGTGTTAGGGATAGATGAATCTGTAGGGCAGAAGATATGGAAGTAGAGATAGGAGAGTAGCATGTGGTGGTGTACATTTTGACATGTTACAACCACCCCCTTTTTGTGGACCCCTCAAGGATCATGGATCTGGAATACATGGGAAGAGAGTTGTTGCATGTGATCATGGAATGCGACCCAAGGGAACTAGGAATGATTCAATGTACAGTCTATGTCTACTACTAGATACCCTATCAATAGATATAGGTTCTAATCATTCATTCCATCCATGAATATTTTCCAGGATCTAGAGTTTCCGATTAATTCATTGAAATGACCCTCATGTCTAATGATACCTTTGGGAGGAGACTCGATAATCACACTAACACCAATGATAAGATATGACCCTTGAGGTGAGAGTTTCAGTTGGAACCTCTAGTTGGCAGCAATGAGGCCTAATGACGTTATTTCGGTTTTGGACTTGACATCCACAGTTCACACTAAGACTGACTGTATTAGGAAAAGAGGTTGTGGTTTATCTACAATGTTGGGATGGGGTTTTCTTTGGTTAGAGAAAAAAGAATCCCAGGAAGAACATGATAAACTCATGCATAGGAGGGTGAATCCAATCACCCATAAGTCGGCCAATCTCACACTTGTGGAAGAATAATTTGACTTTGAGATATTCTATAATCCTAGGAAGGGGAACATGGTAGAAGAAGCACTCAGTAGGGGGTGTGGCCTGTATATATTGAGTGTGGTGACAGAGAAGCTAGCCACTTTACAGATATCCTTTGTTGGTTGAGATAGAGAAGCTTTTCTTCAGTCTGTTATAGTCACTCCCCACTCCTTCCGTGATTCAGGGAGGCATATCACGGAGACACTGACTTTGAGACACGACATGGTTAGATATCCACAGGACACACACCTGATAGATTTTCGGAAGGTGGGGAGAACATCATTCTCTTCAGGGGACGTACCATGGTACCAGTGTCATTTCAGGAAGAAGTGTTGATGGAGTTCTACACATCCCCTATAGCGGTACATCCATGAGTGGAGAAGATGTACCAGGACCTCTGATGACAACACTGTTGGCCAGGAATGAAGAAAGCAGTATCATAGTTTGTTTCTGGGTGCCTCACTTGCTAGCAAGTGAAGGTGGAGCATCAGGTACCAGCAGACATGGTTCAACCTTTGAAGGTCCCAGAGTGGAAGTGGGATAGGATATCCATGGACTTCAGGATTGGAATTTCGGGTATATCCAGGTGTCAAGAATCGATTTGGTTGATCATCGACCAACTCACCAAGTCAACCCACTTCCTACTGATCAAAGAACATGGTTCAATAGAGAGATTTGGACGCCTCTATGCATAAGATATTGTGCAGCTACTTGGATTACCTTCGATGTTTTTCTCTGATCGTGACACACGTTTTAATTCCCAGCAATGGACGTGGTTGTAGGAAGCTTTCGGGACACAACTTCATTTGAGCACTGCCTTCCATCCTCAGACAGATGGTCAGACTGAGCAGACAATTTAGAACCTTGAGGACATGCTCCGTGCAGGTGTCCTCGACTTCAGTCATAGCTGGGATGATCACTTACCTTTTGTGGAGTTATCATACAACAACAACTAACACTCCACCATTATTATGACTCCTTTTGAGGCGTTGTACGAGCAACCTTGGAGATCACCTTTGTGCTGGACTGACCAGGGGAGTCAGCACTAGTAGAACCAAAGATGGTACGCGATACCAAAGAGAAGGTGAAAACCATCGAGGAGGGGATGAAGACTGCATAGAGCAGTCATAAGTCATATGATAACATGACACTGAGACCTTTGGAGTTTGAGGATGGAAACCACGTAATTCTTAGGGTCTCACCACGATGAGTTTTGTGGAGATTTGGAAGAGGAGACAAGTTATCTCCAAGGTTCATCGGACCTTTTCACATCCATTACAGAGTTGGTGAGGTAGCATACTGCTTATCTGTTCCACCTATGTTTCACCGGGTGCATGAAATCTTCCACGTATCTGAGCTGAGAAGATATGTGCATGACCCTATCCACATCATCGACCATGGTGAGATGGACGTCGACGATGGGGCGACTTTTACGAATTTTCCTGTGGAGATTGATGATCGACAGGACCGGGTCATTCGTGGATGTTCGACACCTCCGGTGCGAGTTTGCTGGTAGCACGTGAACCTCCAGGAGAGCACATCATAATGGGAGGCTCATATGCGTGCTCAGTACCCCCACTTGGTTACCTTGATGATTTTTGTCTTATAGGGACGTAAGGCCCAATGGTGGTGAGAATTTAAAGACACATAATTTCCATGTAATTGTTTTTTGAAAAATGGTAATTTTACGAGTCCGTGAAATCTGACGTTGCGTGATTCTGATTCCTGGAGTTCTCGGAATGATCTGTCGATGTTTTGTTAAGATTATATTAATGTAGGTAAGCATTTTTCTTGAAAACGTGTAATAAATCATAAATGGTTACTTCAATAAAAAATCGGAGGGCATCGTTTGGCTTAGGATGGTGGGTTTACCCTAGTCTTGACTTAAGATTAGTCGGCGTGGGCTTCCTGTGAGAAAACCAAAAAATGTTATAATCGTAAATAAAATAATTAAATAAATTATTTTATTTTTCAAATGATTATAACTCCCAAATGGTAACTCAGATTAAAAATACGAGACCACCAATAGACATGTGATTGAATTTTCCCTTTAAAAAAATAATAAATTTGGCCAGTGCTAGCCACCAGAGAAAGTTAGTTTTTGGACGAAAATAAAATAATTACGTGAAAATTATTTTATTATAAAATTCATAACTTCTAAACGTTAACTCAGATTGAAAATCCAAGAGTACCGTTGGGTTCGTTGGGGATAGATTCATATAGGTAGAGCCTAACCATGACCGACGTGGGTCTAGGGTGACTGATAATAATTTTCTGAACTTTATTTCGGGTATATTCAGTAAACACATGAGCGACGTTTTATATCATTTGAACCGGGGCTCGGAATTGAAATCCTAGGGCAGCGTTGAACTCGCAGTGCCAGTATTCCCATAAGGAGAATTTCACCTTGACGATAGTGGGTCAAGAATAAAGTTAGTTTTTGGGTTCTTCATGGAAAATAAGAAAATAAAATGATCTCCATTTTATTTTATTTTGAGTTACTATGTTGATATTTCATGTGGGGTCCATCAAAGCTAAACCTCCACATTGAAGTTGTAAGTGAGGACCACCACACCTTTACCTCCCATGAGAGGTTATGTTGGTGGGGACCACCCGAACCATAACCTACCAAGAGAGGTTATGGTAGTGGGGACCACCTGGGTTTTTAAACCTATTTGAAACCTCCCATTAATTATTAGAATCTTCTCAAGTCCCTTTTAAATGTGGGGGGCGCCTCTTGGTATCCTCCCAAAAATTATAGAAACTCACCTCTTAAATTTCACTAACATAATTTAATTAGCTTGATAGTTTTAAATTTAAATAATCGTGTCATTGGAATTTATAAAGGTTCCTAATAAAAAAACATTCATAAATTTCAACGATCATTACCACCCTCCCTCCCTCTTCTATATGTAAGAAGCTTGGGAGGTGGTTTTGGGACGGCTTCACCAAGAAAAAAAGCGCTGGTAATGTGACGTGACACCCAATACATGTAGGATTACGCTTCCTCCATGAATAACACATTATTCCAATGATGAGCTCCAGCAACGAGTGACTTAGACGTCCTTCCTCGGAACCTACTCTGATCTAGAGTGTCTTCCACAAACAACGTGCGAGCTCGGGATTGGAAGTGTGTCGCAGACGCGTCAAACGATGACAACTCCGTCTTCTTCTCATGACTCAGTTGACCACCAAGGATCATGTTAGGGGGTTTATTTGCATGTTAATGCTTTCCTTATTTTATCTTTTTCATATTGGGAAAGAATATTTACAGAGGATATAGAATTTGAGGTTCAACATTCCACTTCCACGATGGACCGATATTTGTCACCCTAAACGCAGAATGTGTGGGCCTAACTAACATGGCCTGACACCCACCACTGATCTCTCTCATGATTTTCAGCAGCATGGAGACAAAATGATGATCCAACGAAGGCGGCAGACAACGACCATGCTACCTGCTGTCTATGAAACCCGTGTCTCCCATCGCAGTGCTCTAGCCTTCTAGCTCTCGTCTGCCTGCCTGCAACCCGTCTCTCGGCCGCCCGCCAGTCTCCCAGCTTCAGGCCACCGTCGGCCACCCTTGTGCCCCGCCAAACCGTGTTGGCCTGTGCCTCTTGGTTCCCGGCCACCGCCGACCTCCTTTGTGCCCTGGCATGAACCGCGCTGGCCCGCGGCCCTGCTCGCGGTGGCCCTACTGAACCACACTGGCCCCGCCTGCCAAAGACGCACCGGCCTCCGGCCACCGCGCGCTCCGATCCCCCCAAGCCGGCCTCCCAGGACGAGATGCCCGGGCCCTGCCCCTCGCAGCGTTGGCCATACTGGCCTTGGACATTCAAGCCGAGCCGCCGAGCTGCGCCCCATGCATGCCTGGCCAAGATGGCCCTCTGCGCCCCCCACGGTTCCTCTGGGCCAAACCGCCCTTACACCGATCTGCACCCGATCCGTTCCCTCACGACTGGTACACACCCTCATGCTACTCGCGGCCAGCTGGGATGGGCTAGACCCAACGGGTCAGGCCGGGTCGACCTAGACCGGGTCTCCCTCGACAGGGTCAGGCTGGGTCATTCCGACCGAGTCGGATCGGACCCGGGCCCACTTCCACCCATTTACACTCCTTCGGCCATATCGTTGGCACCAGACGTCTGTTTGATGAATCGTTAATAGTGCTAGAAATATTGGAGTGTGATGATCACTTAGAATATATCCCATTGGGGTTTGGGGTACAGTTGAGATAAGTTCAGGTTGGATTGTGTAGGAATCCAACCGGGCCCTCGGGACTAAAAAGCTAAATACTCTCAGATCGAGCGTTCGATTGATGCGCCATTTTTTTAATTGAGACCTCTATGAAGAGGAGGACCATTGAGATATTTCTTCATGGGACGTAGTGGAAGTTGACGTATTGACATTTATCTTGAGGAGTGGACCCTCCAAGAATCAAGCGTGCTTGGGAGAAAATCCTGTGGTTTGCTGCTCTCCGACTACTATTCCTGGATCCTGTGTTGGTTGGACAGTTCTGACCGTTGTTCCTGGATCCTGTGTGGGTTCAACAGCTCTAACCGCTGTTCCTAGATCCTGTTTGGGTTTGACAGCTCTAAATATTGTTCCTGGATCCTGTCTGTGTTCGACAATTCTGACCGTTTTTCATGGATCATGCGTGGGTTGGATTACACTAAATAGTGTTACTGGATCATGTGTGGGTTCGATAGAATAGATTATTTAGTGGAAACATCTTGTCATCTCTAAATATGTACAAAAGGGGTATACCTGTGTGATTTGAGTCAGTAACTTTTGTGTTTACCTCATTATTGAGATGGATTACCTGATAACTTAGGTATATGTATGGTTATATATCTAAGTGGGGTTATCTTTTGATTTCATTCTTGTGGTTTATCCTTGTGGAAATTTGTGAGACATTGAGGGTCTCGAGGTCCCTACTAAATATCGTTATACTCACCCCTGCACGGGCTTTGACCGCACCTCTTTGTGTTGGTTGTAGATGATGGACATCGCTGACTGGGGCTGAGAGTACCAGGATAGGATGGTACCCAGAGGTGGACCTTACGACGAATTAGTATATAGAAGAGACTGATAGATGTGGTGTGATGAGGAGGAAATCTGTACCTACCCTTCATATAGGAATCCTAGAGGATGGCCCAATATTTTTTTTCCTTTCTTCAGTTGTACATGTATTTCCATTTTCCCAGTACTTTATAGTTGGGCTTGTATTTCCGGCCTCTTCAATTTTCTGTACTCTTTTGTTATACATTTTTACTTAGTGTTTTGTATCCATATTTGTGCTCTATTGTGTTTGTTTATAGTTTATAAAGGAAATGCCTTCCCAGTTTAAGGGAATTATGCCTTTGGTGCTAGTCTATATCCCCTGGCCTATGGAAGGCGGGCTTGGGGTAGTCACGACACGGGCCTCGGGGGATGGGCTGTGACATTCATTAAATTAAATGTTTCAAAAAATTATAGGATTAGCATCTTTCAGAAATAATTGAATTATTCAGGATATTTATTTTAGGAAAAATTATTTTAATTCGATTCTGGACTTATATGTGAACCCAATATCATGTACTATTCAGAATATTTAAATTTTATTAGGTTTCACATAAAAAAGGGTAGACTAAAAATTTTAGTGAATACAATTATATGCCTATGGAATCTTATCAATGAGTATTCACCAATATAATATTTATTAGATTATTTTGAAGTCATTAAATAAGAAAAAAATATTCAATGAGAATCATGGAAATAGAATGATTAATAATTAGAAAAATGATATATGTTTCAATTACACGAACCTATTAGGACTCAATCCGAGAAAGTAAAGACATTGACAGTTCCCCGTAAAGTCTTCCTCCTGTAGGATAGTGGTTGATGACTATCACAAGGGTTATAAAAAAATATTTTCCAATACATTTCCCTTCATAATTTTATATAAGATATAAATAATATATATAACCCCAAATATAAAAAAAATCAAATCCTAAATAAAAAAATAAATAATTGTTTGGGTATGTCAAATAGGAGGAAAATAAAAAAAACAAATGTCTATCGAGACCCAAAAAAATTAAACAAGACTACATTTACTCCTAGTTAGATCACCTAACACATGAAATAATTTCATCCATAGTTTCCCTCATTATAATTATACAAATATTTTAAAAAATAATAATGGAATTTGTATACAAATAAAAATTTGGTTCTTCCGCCAACTTATCAAATGTCATATGAATACGAATAATGAATAATCAATTATATAAATATATAAATATAATATATTTTATATAAATAATAATTATAAAAATATAAGTTAACCCAATAATATGTTATTTATTGCCTCATCCACATAACCCCTACCACAAACACACTTTTAAATTTTTTTACCTCACATGAATCTCTCTATAACTTAAACATCAATTGATACAACAAATAAATAACCTTCATTAAATTTAAATAGAAACATATAGAAAATAAATTCATAATTATATCGTGATATATGATTAATAGGAATACAAATAATTTCATTTTTGGTTGGGATTTCTCCATTCCTCACATTATATCATTATCAGATAATAGTAGATTCGTGACACGAAACACCATATAAAATGATTAAATAAGGCTATCAAAAACTTTTTATATAATATCACCATCATATAATTCAAAATTTATATCAAAAAAATATATAATATCAAATTAAAAACATAGTTCATAGTACTTTTATAACAAAAATAACAATCACATAAATATCCTCTAAAACCAGCATACACATCATCATCACTACACAAAAATCCAAATTTCCTAAATATAACCACCAAAAACCACCCACCCAGAAACCATAAAATCCTATATGATTATCACTACCTCATATACATATAACCCCTATACTATATCTAATTATCGATAACAATAATAACAATCAACGATTTTAATAATAGTAAATCTGCTTACAAAAGTTTATCATATATGGAATCATCTAATAATAACGCGAAAAATTTTAATTCATTCCAATTATTGTCAATAATATCACTCCATATTCATATTTCTAAAAATAATAATATTCATCTCATTCTAAATAACAAAATTATTATTACCCAATGAATCCAATTTTCATGTTGATTTAATTTTTACATCCATAAATGTTCAAATTCTAATTTTTTTTATTTCTAATCATATAATACTCACAAAAATTACTAGACACCGTATAAACACATGAATAGTAATTAATATAACACATAAAAAATTATATTTTAAACCCTAATCTCAATATCAGTTTATAGAGAGGTAATTTAATATTTAAATTATTTGTCAACAAAATGATTAAAAAATGATCATATATGAAATTAGCACCATATTATTAATCTATCAAATTCATATGTAAACTACTCTCTATAATTCCCAATGAAGATTAATGAATATAGGATGTGTAGACAAGATATGGAATAATATATATTAATTTGTATAAATTTTCTTGCAATAATATATTTAACTCTATGATCCACTAAATAAAAGAGTTCTCTACTATTTAGTGTAAAAATGATAATGTAAAACTAATTGACAAAATACTATATCTAATTTTGATAATTAAAAGAAATATCTCAAAAACCTTCCATGGTGTCCAAAAATATCAGTCTCCATATTTTTCATGAAATAGATATTCCCTAAAGTCATTATATGGATAATTTATTGCCATATATCTTAATGTTTGATATATTTATTGAGGAATCTGGAGCATAAAATATATAAAGTATAAATCGTTTTAGATGATAACTAAATTCGTCTCATAATAATCCAAACCATATAACCATAAATATATAGGGTATTAATCAAATAGATAAAAAAAATTATAATTGAATAATATTCAACATCTCACAAAATTTCTTCTAAAATTTTACCCTTCCTAGAAATATCAATCTTAATACCTGTTTTATATGATGAGGAAATGTATACATTAGAATGGGTGAGTTCGGATGTTCAATAAGGGTAAACATGGGGGATATCAATTTATGATCATAACTAAGCCTATAATATGAATGTGGTTATTATGACATTTTCATAAAATATGAAAACCTAAAAACAAAATAGAGATAATAAATCCATAGTCATGGAATAAGGATTGGTTATAATAAAATACATGAGTCATAAGAATAATAAATCACGAATAATCAATAATGAGCTATAAAAACATATAATAAAAATAATAAATAAATTTCTATTATAAAAATCACAAAAAAATTCCATAGTCAATTATAACTACTTATACAATTTTAAAATTGATAACATAGTCCCACAGTGGATAGGGTTCACTTCCCAATCCAAGAAGAAAATGTGTGAACAATCCAATAGTGGAGTGGGTTTATTGCCCATTTTATTTCATAATTTATTGTGATAAATAAATAATTAATAAATAAATTATGGTGATATAAACTTATTTCCCCAACACTTATGTAACAAAAACAATACATATGTGTGATGTATGTTAAAATAAAATTTTACATTTTATAATATCTTAATTATCTATTAAGAACAAAATTGGCTTCATGGAAACATCAAAAAAACATTATCACATTCTAGATAAAAAATTATGCTATATGGTATCATAGGATTATATCTGTTGTAATGAATAATAATCCATAATTTAGGTTATAGTAATAGAAAAATACTTCTGTAAAATTATTAGAAAAATGGATTGAAAAAAAATTAAGAAATAAACTTTCATTTTGGTAACATTTACAAATGAATACAGAACTGAATAATAGGCACATAAAATTATTTGAATTAATATGGAAACTTATAAATTAATAATCATGATTAATAATGTAAATGATGACCATAATATCCTCTCACGTCAAAAATATTTTAAAAAACATTCTATTCACACTTTTATAATGAATGTCAAAAATGATGTGTTTCAAAAATTGAAAGAAGATTCCATTAAAATGTTGGTAATGAAAGTAAAATGTAGTTAAAAAATATATTTAATGTTATTTAAAATTAAATAACAACTTTTATAAAATAATTTTTGAGTGCATAGATATTAATTAGAAAAATTACTAACTAAGAAAAGAAATATAGTCAATATTTATTCAAACCATTTATTTATTTTTTAAGTAACAATGATGGAAAAAATAATAAAAATACCTTAAACCACATGAATAAAAATAATTTATGTAATTATTTTATTTTTAAGATATATTTAACCAAAAAATTTCAAAATATAAAATAAATTAGAAAAAAGTGATATTTTAACAAAACCCTTATATCATGTCCTGATTTGTTTTATACATAGTCTAAAATAATTAAAAATAAATTTAAATTTATAATAAATATATAAAAAGACCATATTTATAGTTATATTACCAAATATCACTTCATCATAATTTCCAATTACCCATAAATTTATAATTTTTCATTAAATTCAATATTCATGTGTCAACTGTTATATTTTCCTTGTATATTTTTGGTCGTTGAATTTTGATCATTTCACATTGGTCGTGGTTTATTCATATCTATATTCTTAATCTTCTCATAAGTATCATATATATTTATTATGAATACTTTTAGAACCATATTATTAAGGCAGTGATGACAAATATAATACATTTTTTGTGTAGGTGGTAGTCTTCACATTTAAAAGTAAATTATTTTTATTTTTCAATGGATAAAAATTAGGAGGGTATACAATAATTTATATTTCTAGAATTAAAAATATTTCAATGATTTAATATTTATTTATCATATCCATATATATAAAAAATCCATGGGTAGCGGTTATGAGAAATGAAATACATCACTTTGTGGAGGCAGTAGTCCGCATGTAGGCAACAACAACATCTTCATTTACCATTGGAATTTAATGATGTAGATAATGATTGATAAAACATACTAGTAATATTTAAGAGTACTATAGATAACGATTTCTTTATTTTGAGGTAGTTTTAGTATATTTTGAGGTTGTGGAAGTAAAAATTAACATAAAATAACACGGTTATGTTGATAACCTCATACTTCGGTACCGCTTTTCAAATATACTCAAAATCATTATTGAATTGGTATTTAGGTGGGACCAGAATATCTTAGTGTACTACCCAAAATATACATTATATTTTTAACCATTAAATAAAAAAAATATCGATAGCTAATTCCATATAGAACATTCAACTAAAAAATCCAACACATATTAGATAAAATATCATAATAAGAATAAAATCAATAATAAATTAAAATATTTTAATAAAATATAAATGAATAAAAAAATTAACAACACATAATGTTTTAAATGAGTGTTTTTTAACTAAATACGTTCTTATTTATATAATGATTTTTCTGTTAAAATTAATATTTATAAATTTTACAAATTTAAATTTTACAAAATAAATATTATTTTTGAAATTATCATGTCAAAATTATCATAAAGTGAATTTTAAATAATTATCCCTAAGCAATGATTATTAGTGAATAGTAATAAAATAAAAAAATTTCTAATACCAGAAATTTTATGACATTACAAAAATATAAGAATAATATATATTAAAAAGAAACATTATATATATATAAATATATATTTATTAAAAAATTAAATAATTTAAAATACTATAATTATTCCACTAAACCCATGTGATATTTTTTGGACACAATGTAGTATTTTACTCTAAAAAATATTTAATTCTATTATATTTAAAATGTGTTTTCCAAAAATGTTGATATAAAATCAATCAAAATATATTTAAAATTTTAATTCATCATTATAACAACATTTAATAAGCTAAATTTTATTTTATTTCAAAAAATTATGAATAATATGATCAAATCAATGACAAAAATATTAGTGAAACTATTGTTTTAAAAGAATTTGTTTATTAACATTGTTTAATTTTTATCTGATAAATTAGGTAGAAGTTTTTTAAATAATGAATATAAAATGATTCTTAAAAAAATATAATTAAATTATAATAAATTTAATTTCTAATAAATTTTAAATAATATTAAGGATATAAAATGACTAAAACACCATTTTTCTATAAAATAAATATTTCTTCAATACAATGTTTAAATTGAAATTTTAATTTCCAATACTTATAAATGAAATTATATTATTAATGTATTAATATTTTTTTAATCACACCCATAATTTTTAATTGGATTTGTTTTATATTTCGACGAATACATATATTAAATAGTTAAAAACAAGTTACCTAGGAAAAAATGAAAATGAAACAATATCAAAACCTAATGGTAAATGACTTGTAACCTTATTAAAAAATGTGTTCAAATATTATTTATAAGATTTTAAGGCCTTATATTCCACCAAAATATATTATTTATCTCTCTTTGAGCCCTTCCCCTTTAATAATGTCAGTCATTATTCAAAAATATCATGTCTTTTTGAAAGGTCCATTATATTCACATATAAAAGGGGATCCTTTACAAACTATAAATGTTAAACATGAACATAGAAATATACATTAATACTACCTAGTTTTTCTATCCTATATGTATTTTTCATGACCTAAATCCACTGGTAACCATAGGAAATCCTAAACCCTTCATTTCTATGGATTATTTTGTTGGAAATTTAATGCTCCCAAAGGGAGTGTAACTAAAACCATCACTATTTCAACACATTCATTCCCCCATACATCCATCCAGAAAATATTTATATAATTATCATTTGTTAATTCTTCTAATAATTTTTTATTAGATTATGTAACAATAATGATTTGGTTCATTCCATTAAATTTTAAAACAAAATAACACTGATAGAGAGTTTCTATGGACTGATACATCTATGAAGTGATGTCTTCCATTTTTTGAAACCACCATTAACCAATGGTTATAATAAATTAAGTAAAAAGAAAACATTAAATATTTAATATAAATATAAATTTTATTAAAAAATTATAATCCATGCCCGTCTCCTCTCATTCATTAGGAAAGAAAAACGTTAACCCTAATTTGTGCGTACTACCATTTCAACAATGTAACATTTTTCATTTTTCGTCAGGATTTTATCTAAATATGGAAACAAACTAAAATATTAGTAAAATAATTAAAGAAATTTAAATAATTTAATAATTATTATGTAATAATTAAAATAATCAATTTTAAACCATAATGACACATCATGATATAATGTATTAATTTTTGGGTCATTTTTAACACCTACATGTACAATAATATAAAACATTATCATTGATTATTATGAAAACATGATTAAAAATATTAAAATCATAAATCATTAAAATAATTGTTTTTATCTATTTTTTAAAGTCTCTATTATTTATTATCTTATTATTATAATATCTTACATGATCGCTAAAACTACCGAAATAAGATGACACATATTCAGTTTTCACCGAAATAAAATATTTAAGAATGTTATATATATAAATAAAAGATCATATGATAATAAATTGACCTTATTAAGTTTATTATATATTAATATGTTTTATAATAAGGCTTGTAATAATATAAACTTGATTATTTAGTATCTTTGGATCATCTACAAAGTGAATCAGGATTGTGAGATGGGGTTTTTGTCTCATTTTCAAATCCACGAGACATGATTAATATTACAATATGTTGTTTATCATTTATGGTGTATAACAAAAAATATTTCCTTACATTATGATGAATAGATTTCATTACCTGGTATTATAATTTCTATTTCACAGTATCCTTTATATTCTTACTTTATTTTTACTATAAGCATTTTTCAAAAATCAAGTCCCCATTATTGATTTTTCATGATTATTCATGAAATTTTTTCATTTATGTTAGGAACATTCATGTATTTTATTTTTTATAAGTTATTTTCTCTTAGTTTTCTAGTCATTTTATTTCTACAAGATTAAACCCTTTGTAAAAGTCCTTTTCTTCTTGAATTATTGTATGTATAATGGATTGGATAACATAAATTTACTTTTGTTTAGTTAAATTTTTTTTACATGTGCATCATTATTCTATGTTATATAAATTATTGTATTTATTCTTTAAATATATATTCTATGTTTTATTTAACAGTAAAATTTTTTTTGACTCCAAAATTCATTTCTTCATGAATTTATTTCTCATAAAATATCAATGTTTTTATGAAAAAATTACATCTAATTTGAAAATTAAATATCCTCTATTTTTTATTCATTATCCCAAAAAATTATTTACATTTTTATTTTGATAACAAAATATGTTCTTTTTAATTTCACCTTATGTTGTCTCTTTATTTCTAGTTGAAATAAATTTTTACTACATATTTTCTAGGTTGTGTATCTTCAATATGATTATTTCAGAATAATAAAGTAGTGTTCT
Source organism: Viscum album (assembly GCA_963277665.1). NCBI lineage: Eukaryota > Viridiplantae > Streptophyta > Magnoliopsida > Santalales > Viscaceae > Viscum > Viscum album. The sequence goes on from OY728156.1 coordinate 1,134,648,570, forward strand.
ATTCTTTTAATATTATATTACTATATCCAACTCCAAATTCTATTTTGATTACATTTTTTCCAATTAAAGTAAGATCATTGATGAATATTTTTTAAAGTAAATGTTTTAAAGATGTATTAAACTAGTATTTTTGAAACCATTATAAATTTCAAAGTTCTAAATATTGAATGATGTTATTGAAACTATTCTTTTTAAACATGATTTAAAATTTTAATTTTTATTTTCAATATCATAGTAACATAATATTTTACAGAAAATATAAAATCATATTTAAAAAATATTTTTTTATAGTTTTTATACCTTTTACTCATTATCTATAAATTTTCTATTTATTTGAAAATTATTTTTCATGAATCGCCCTCTAAATGGTTTTATAATATACTATTTTTATAGCGATTGAATTTTGTGTATCAAAAGTTTACATTTTTAGGTCACTTTGGGTTACACTATTTAAAAATTATTTGTAACCCATTTTCATTCCATGGGTTCTTTATGTCATGATATTGGATTGATTTTGTTTATGACATATAAGACTATGGATTTTCATTATGTAGTAGTTTTAGTCTAATGAAACCCAATGGAGGTCTAGTTCTAATAAATCCCAATGACAGTTTCGGTTTGATAAATTATTATGATGGTTTTGGCATTATAAATACCTATGATGATTTGGGACCATTAAATACTCAAAATATTTTTTTATATATCTATTTCCCTTGATATATTGATTTTAAGCATGGGATTTTTTTTCACAATAGTAAGTGTGGATTTTTTTATTCAAAAAATAATGAATGTTAATTTTTTGTAGATTCTATAATTTTGATATTGTAATGTTTAATCGAGAGTTTTTTTGTTATGAAATGTTTTGTGGTCGTATTTATTTTCTTATCATATTCCTATGATTATTTATTATGGATAATATTTATCATCCCATTATTCAACACTTTTTTTACATGGTATATGTTTTCTATTTTTAGATAATATGTTCTTTTATTATTATTTGAAGAAAAATATTACAATTCCATGTTTTTTCTTCATATATTTCACCCCTACCCATTTTTATTTTACTATTATGATCTTACCATTGATTACATTATGATAATTCATTTTCAATTTTTGATTATTCGAGATCACACCTTCTTTATGATATTCTTTACCCATGTTACGAAGATTGGATTAACATATTAGAAGGTAATTAAGGAGTCTATTATTTTTTCATTAGGGCGAAATATTCTATAATTTTATAAAATATGTTTCTCATGTAATTGGTCCTCAAAGACACTACACAAAAATGTTTTCTATATTTTGTGAGATTATTTTGAGATGTAATTATAAAATAAATTTTTTTTATTTTTAGATTGTATCATATCAATTTCAATCAATGTTAATTAGTTATATTATTTTGTTTTTCAATAAAACTGATGAGTTTAGGTCTGGGGTCCTCATTTGTTATCAAATAACTATTTAGTTATTTTTTGGAGTTTATTTTTTTATAATTTATTATTAAAAGTGATATTTATTGAGACAATCTCTGGATATGAATATGGTATATGTATTATTGTAGGATAATATCCCAATCATTTGAGAAATTTGATATTTTGTGGTTATGCTTGAAATTATACCCTTATTTGGATACTAAAAGTGGATACATGCTCTATAATAGTTGTAACCATTTTTAAAATATTTGAAGAGGGTGGGATATTTATTAACCCAATATTAACCTAGTTATTGAAAAAGAGTTATAACTACATACCTAGTTTTACACTTCTAGGGGATATGCTTAATTAAATAAAATAATATCTGATGAACCATTATGGATGATTTGAGTAGTATGTTTACTAATTAGGACAGGGAAGATAATATTAATATGACCCAAGTTAACTGAGTATTGAATATAGAGAGTCAACAGTTTATCCAAAAGTATCATATATTAATAATGAACGTGTCATAGGGGAAGTAATCCCAAGATTGATGTTTTTATAATTATATTTTGGATAATATCCTAAGAATTTATATTTTGGTATTTTTTTTAATAAGACCAGTAAAATAAAAATGAGAAATGATTGTATGTATAAACAACTATTTATTATAACCATAATAAGTGTGTAAACATAAATGGTCTATAATTTCATTATATTACAATTATGATAGAAAATTTGAGATTCCCAATCGTATCTACGATTATGTTGTTGGTTTCCTAATACAATTCAATTCATGATAATATATGATATGGTTAATAATTAGTGATATTTATCAGTGTTATTATAGTATAATATATAGGTTTGGGGTGTTAATTTAGACATTAATGGTTAATTAATTTTTTTATTTTATTTAATTAATTTGAATTATATATTAAATTAAATCGATAACTTTGAAATGTGATTTAATGATAAAATAATTTTTTTGGTGATAAATGTTTAAGAAAACATAATTAAGGGTTTAATAATACTTTGGTTTAAGATACCCATAATGTGTAATTAACAAATAGTTCCTTGATTTTATAAAAATATGTTAGATAATATTGGAAATATTGAGATTGATAATTTATTTAGGATATATTTTTGGAAGTTTGTTTAATTTTTTGGAATATAAAATATATTTTCAAGTGTGTGATTTTTTGAGGTAATTATTAATAGAATATTATTTTTATGGATGGATTTAATTTTGGGATGTCTTTATTTATTCATTAATCAGCCATGATTGAAGAAAATTATATCTATTTCAAGTATGTTAATCAGATATACCTTTCATAATTTTTGTAAAAAGATAAAAGTACATCATTTAGGAAATGATTAGAAGACTCATTTTAAACCATTTAGTAAAAACTCAATAATTGGTAAAAATTAATTTAGTATGTAATAGTATAATATAAAAAAATGTTTTTTTAGAAAACAAGAATATTGAAGTATAAGGATTTTCGAATAAGGAGATAACTAGATTAGATTTTCCATAATAACATGTTTTCATTCTCTAGAGAAATTACATAGAGGAATGTGATAATAAAATATAAAGTGTCTAAAATTATCAAATTAAAATAAATTTTATGAATTTAATGAGATATATTTTATAAAAAATTACCTCATTAATTTTAATCATAAAGAAATCTGATAAACAATGAGATTGAAATATAAACCCCATAAATCATGTTCCACTTACTTCTAAAGATATATATCATTATGTACAATAAATTTATTTAATTTTATAATTATTTTAAAAAATAATAAAAAACATAAAATGTCATATAAGTCCACGTTATAAGAATTAAATGTTGCTTTAATAATATTTAATTGAAAAAAATATTATTTCTAGGTGTTAACCATTTCATTTTTAATGAGTGTTTTGGTGTAGGAGTTACAGTCCATGTACATTGATAATAGTTCTATTATATCACGAATGTTAAACATGTTATAAATAGCATATATATTAAATATATATATATATATATATATAAATGAAAAAAACATTGAAAAGTAAAATACATTGTTCATATAGAAGATATGTGGTATTTACAAATGAATGGTGTTTCTATTTTTTAATGTATGGAATGAATGAAATGTAAATAATAACACAACTATATTGAGCATTTATTATTTCATATATACTAAAAAAATTACCCTCATTTTCAATCCTGTATATATTAAATAAAAAATTAATCGCATTACTTCATGGAGGTTATAGTACACACATATGCATGGGTGGTATTATTTTTTTCAAATGGATCGGAAGAAGGAGGATAATGTATATTTCATCTTCATAATAAAATTTTGGTGAATTAAAGATACAAAAATAATAATTATTATTTATCTCTACCATATATTGTTAGGATTTAGAAGAAAAAAATATAAAAAATTCTTTGTTAATATTTTTACATCTTTATTATTAAACCAATTTTGGATTACATATTAATTCAAGAAAGGATTGAATTTTAGTAAGAAAAAATAAGATGTAATATTGGAATTTCTGAAAATATTTTGACATGTATTATAAGATATATAATAATCCAACATTATGAATAATGAAGGATAAGTGGTTATTTTTTATAAGTGTGGGGAGGGTAGTTTTGGAATTTATTAAAATATAAATTTAATATAAAATATTTTTTACAGAAACATTCTATCAAATAAGATTTAATTAGTAAATATAATGTTTATGAGTCAAAATAATTTCATAAAATAAAATTTTGGAAACAAATGTTTAAATATTCACTAAAATATCTTAGTTTTAATACACTTTAACCAATTTTGACAATTAACTTGAAAAAAGTTTTTTATAATATTTATGTGTAAGGAGTGTTATAATTAAAAAGAAAATTGATGCATATATGGACCATGCTTTATAAGTTAAACCAGATCCCCTTTATTTGGATGATGAAATTAATTTTATTGAGTTTAAATAATTTTATATGATATTTTTTATTATAAAATATCATTAATTCTATTATTTGAAATATAAAATTACATTCAAATTGATATCAACTTGGAAATAAATGAATTAAAATTCTGGAAACACAATAATTGAACCAAAATGTATTTTTTTCAAATCATTTAATTTATATTTAAAAAAAATGAATAATTACTATTTCTAAATTATGTAATAGTTTCATGTAATTATTCCATAAAAAATATATTAAATTAGAATAAAAAATAACCATATTTTAAATAAGAATTCATATCCAAACAGGTCCAATTATTGACCATATGTAAATATTACATAGGTATTAAAGTTAAGAGATTGAAATTTTTATTAATTATTAATATATACAGATTACAATCAATGTATAATGTAACTAGATGACCATATTTTCTTGAATAATATGAAAATTTTCATATTAAACTCATAAAATTGGATAAAGTTAAGTGATAGGTAAATTTTATTCCATTATTCTAATGTTTTAATAATATTTTTTCTATTTTACCCTTATTGTGGGGACACATATTTATCAAGGTTATTATTTACAATGACCAAAAAATAAAAGTGTCTTGTTTAAAAAGATTCATCCTAATGAATGTATATTTTGAATTTATTTTTGATGATCAGAGTTCTATAAGTAGTAGAAAATCATTTCAAATTTTGTCTGAGAAACACAATGAAACTCATTTCCCTCTCTTGAAAAATACATTTATAAGAATAAAAAAATATTTATTCTTATCCCATGATTAAAAAATTCATTAGATGAATGTTAATTATTTTAATAAATGATACAAAAATTTAATTAAAATAATTCACCAAAATTTATTAGTTTAGTTTATTGGGAGAAAACAATGGATGAAAAAAATAATATTTTCTTGAATAAACAAAGATGTTAGCTTCAAATGTTTTCTATTTTCATATCTAATGCATTAATTTCCAATTAATAAATTTTATACATGTGAAAAATATAAATTTTCTATTATTTAGTTAGTAATATTCTTGGATACTAATCTAACAATTATAAAATAATTGTAACATTAAATTAAAACATTTCAACAGTATATCATGTTTATTTTAAACATTGTGTTGATTTTAAAGGAAGTTATAATTTAACCGAAATTTATTTATAGTGAAAAATGAAATAAAATCTTAAACTGTCAAATTTTATACCGTTGAAATGAATTTAACCACAAAAATCAGTCAATAAAATATAAATAAATGATTATATCTCTATTTCAACCCATCCCCCAGTTTCCAAGTAGGTTTTTGGAATTTATGATTCCACCAGGGGACATTAACCAGGTGAGTAGTATAGTTACTTATAATTTTATCGCAACAATCTAATATTTATATAGGGTTTTATTCATAGTAATGATCATAATCCAGTGGTTTGACCTCTGAGTTCAATAAATGTGATGGATCACTTAAATATTCCCTTAGGATAGATATATGGAACACAACATGATCTTGAGAGAGGTTCAATGGAAGCACCAAGAAAATGATAATTTCTATACATGATCCATAATATCATAGATGAAAATAAAAAAATTAATTAGATTTCTTTTATTTATGAATATCAGAACCCTCTTCCATGAAGAAAAATATATGAATATATTCTCACCAATATTGAATTTAATATTTCAATGAAGATTGTGAGAATAATATTTGTGTCAAATCTAAGGTAACTTGATCATATGATAAATAGAACTAATATTCTATAAAATTACATCCCCTTGATTATTCCAAAATAGTTACCTTTTAGCAACATTATCCTGAAAAATTAGAGTTTTATTCTTCAATTCAGAGAGAACTTAATAAGGATCTATCTGAATTATTGAGTGAAAGATACTTTTGTTTAAAATCTCAAATAAAGGATGATATTAATCCATCAACCTTCTGTATTGATAGAATATGATACAATTATATTCATCAAGGTTTGAATGGTTTTATCAGACTAAACATTTATATGAAGATGATAAACAGTACTAAAACAAAAATACGATTCCTGAGTTTACTGAAGACATTGGTAGAACATAGAGGTAAAACTTAGATCTTAATAATATATAATATAATGTAGAACACCAAAAAAAATTAACAATTATTTTTTGTATATTTTTTCAAGATTATCAAGAGATAAATATTCTCTAAATAGTAATGAATTGGGATGACTTTATAAGATGATCTAATGAAAAAAAAATAGAATTATGGACATTATATTTTTTCAAGTGTCTAAGGAAAAAATCAAGGGTGAAGTCTTCTGATTTCCATTATGGTTCGTGTAACCATTATAACATCCAAATATACATTTATCTCTTATCCAAAGATTAGTGAGATACAATTAATCAAGATATATATATTTTAATATATATCTTATTGATATATCCCAAAAAAATACCTTTTCAAATCTCCATAAATATTTATATTTTTTAGACGAATATTTAATTTTGAACTATGAGACTCATCCATCTTATACATATTTAAATATGGTATGGATGATAATATACATGAATATTAAACCAAATTATTTTATAATAATCATGGTTGAACATAGGAACATTTATGACCTTCTATTATAGTTCAATATCTTCTTTTTATGCCACTTTAACCCTCACATACAGTGAAGGTTGAGCACTAATATTAGAATGATAATATCCCCCATATAAAAATATTTCTATATAAATTATTTGAAAATAAATTAATAAATGAATTTTCTTTCATTATAGAAAATGTAACCTGAACCATTTGACACAATTCATTGGCCACCTTGTTCACTTTCATAGGGTATCAATGTATTGAGAAATCATAATATTTAATAATTTAAATTCATATTATTTGGGATTTATTCAAATATTTAATGTGAATATATAATTTAAACTTTTATTATATATATATATAATATCTAATTCATTTGTATAATGATGGTTCCTCCATATCATTAATGTTAAAATTACCACATTAAACTCCAAAATTATGAGTTGGGGTAGTTTCTCACATGAGCCATCGATTAGGGTGAGGAATAAGCTATCAACATATAATTCTTCATGAGGATTAATATTGGTTACTTATTTGATGTATCAATATAGATCCCAAATCCTTACCCACAATGGAGTAATGTAAGTATCAGTCCACCAACTTACTTTAATTTATGTTTCTTGATATTTTATTCTCATTAATATGTCTAAACGAACATGTTTTTTGTCCCAGTTAACATAGTGAGTGGATTTTTTACCCTAGATAGTTTTTATAAACGAATCAATAATTTCTTACCAATCTAATAAAACCTCGGATATTAGATATAGAGGTTATTCTAGGGGAAATTTTAATTATTTCCATCATTTTTGGGTCAACCGATTTACCCTCTATTGAGACTCTATGCCCCTAAAAATGAATCTGTTGGTTTCCAAAATTTACACATTGTAATTTTTTTTAAAGAAAATATATTCCTTATGATCCTTTTTAAAATAGTCATGTGATCTAAATTCTTTTACTTAATCTTTGAATATATAAGAACATAATCAATAAATATTTCAAAAACTAATCAAGGAAATATCTAAGGACTCTATTCATTAAATACATGATAATAATTTTAAAATTTGTAAAAAAGTAGAATCATTATATATTAATAATGTTCTTACCCAATATGGATTTATTTTTTGGGTATATACTCCTTCTTAACCCCCAATTAATGATATCTATAATGAATTTAAATCATGGAAAACTATTAATCGTTCGATTGATGATCATAAAATTCATAAATATGAGGTATAAGATACTATTTCTTCAAAGCTATATTTTTATGGCCTTAATATTCAAAGTGGAGTCCCATTGATCCATATTTATTATTAACAAAAAAACAGGCGAAACCCTTGGTGATAAACTAGGTTGAATGAATCCTTTATCAAGACTATCCTACATATTCGTTATTAATTCATGTGTCTCCATAGGCTCTCTTCTATACATAGTATTTAAAAAAAGTGAATAAATGTTATCAATTCTATTGAAACCCAAATTTAATGATTTATAATAATTCTTGGAAAATCATTAGTAATAACATCATCGAACTCTGAAAAAATTCGCATATCATTTATATAGAGTTTCCTGAAAACAATATGAGATAAAGACCAATTTTTAATTGGAATCAAGACCAATATAATTATTATAATTTATATTGTAAGTTCATATATAAAATGAAACTGATAGAAAATCATAGGTTATTTCAGTATATCAGACAAGAGTACCCTTCCTCAGTAATCAATGTTGGATTTTTTTATATAAAACCAATCCAATACAAAGATGAAATTAAAATAAACAAAATGGATAATTTTGAGATTTAGAGGAATTAAATTCCAAAAAAATCAATCTAAGGGGAATCATAAACTTGATATGTGGTCATTGTACCATTACCTTTTTTTCACTACTTATTCTATATATAGCTGTTGAGGTTGTATTATGATGTCCATATAAAAATATTCAAATAAAAAACTATTGGATGATCTAGAATAAAATAATACATTAGTATTTATAGAGTGTTGGGTAAATGTACAGCTCACCACTTCTCTATCGACATTAGTAATAGAGATTGCATGAAATTTACATTTTTCTTTGGACTTATGTAGTTATTGAAAATGATCATCATCATTCTTCTTTGAAATTGATTAATATTTATCATATTTCCTATACATTATGAATTTGAAAAACATGATTCAAGGTGTTGAGTTATTTTCTAATTTCCACCATCATTGGTTAAATGTATTTCCATCACTCTTGCATTTGATTTTTTGAATTAGTTTCTTTCCCCACTTATTTCCATTAGTTGTCCCCATATGAAAAGTTCCTCCATGTTTCCATCAACACAATTAGCTTACTGGAAAGATCATCCTCTTCTGTCCATGGTTTTTGAATATCCTTTAAATTCCATATCTACCTTCTTATCTAAAACATATATTTATGGGTAACTAAAATATTTATATCATCCATGATAGTACATCAAAAAATTCATTCATTTATATTTAACTATCTAGTGGAATATAGATTTCTCTGACAATATTTTAAGCCAATTAATAGTTTTCCAATTATAATTTCAGATTGAATGATAATAAGATATTCATATATAAATAGTATTGTAAAATATTACTTATAGATAATAAAATATACCCCATCCTACTAATATATCTTATAGAAATACTTCCTTATTTTAATAGTAATAATACATATATATTACATATTAAAAATAGATACCTAAAATTATACCACTATATTGAGTCAATATTTTATTATTTCCTCATGTTCTTTATAAGACTCTGTAATTATTATACATTTTGGTCCAAATAAAATAAACTTAAATAACTATTTCATGTAAAAAAAATTGGCCTTAAAATAACATTTTACTATTACTGATATATTATTATCTTTAGGATCAATTGATCTACTAAAAGAAGTCAGAAATTTCTTCATGATGAACTCAACATAGAATTATTTACTCCTTTTCCAATTTTGATAAATAGAATGATTCATTATTTAATAAACATGCATAAAAATTACTAAGATATTATTCATTCAATATTCTAAAACAATTGGTTTTGTTGTGAGGATATTCATTAATTCCCTATCATATTCAGAATTAAAATGTTTTCTCCAGGATCTAAACATTAACTAAAACATTATAGCATAGTGTATGAAATGTAAATTGAAATGGGAAACCACATAATCATGAAATATCATTTTTAAGATGATTAAATAATGAAACCTTCCTACCAATCAATGAAATCATAGTTTCAACCTAGGACATAAATTATCACCATCTATTCAAATAATGAATGTTTGTTCATAAAGTAAATGTAAATGAATAATATCATATCACCTTGTAGTGTCAAAATATATGAACAATAAGGGTAATCCCATTATTCACAGGAATAATGGACATGATATAATCGAACAACTCTTTTTAAGGTTTTTACCCCAATGAGAATCTATTTCAAAACCATATAAAATATTAGAATCTAGACATGGATGATTTTATAGAAAATCTATTCGTCATTGTTTTCTAAAAAGTATAATGTTCTCCTTTACATTGGATTATACAAAGGATTCATTGAAATGTTTTCTTATCACAGTAACTAAAGGTAAATAATCCTTTCTATGATACCAATTATATATAATGATAATTTTCATTCATAAATATTAAATCTTATTAAATTGATATTCAATACAAAGCATAAAGAACTATGTAAGGACCGTAATGCTTTCATGTCACAGGAAACATGGATACATAAAAAACATTATATTAATGGGTCTATATCATCACCCATTAATTCCATCATAAATATATCCCTTCGTAGAAATTCCATACATTAAATCATTATCCACGACCTAGGGAAGGGAATCATAAAAACGGTGAGATTAGATACTCTATAAGATTAAACAATGGAGAAATAAATGATTAGATAAACCTATCAAATTTATTAGAAAAAATTATGTTATAATAACATTAGAATACCATACCCTATATAAAATATATCTTAAAATATAGTCATGGATTAAGACGTGGTAGTTCATGAGAACGAAATCATAATGGAATCAATGTGGATGAGTTATGAGAGCTTAATATTGACAGGAGAAGTATGGTTTTTGGAAAAAACAGAAGAAAAAAAATTATATCATCATTCATGTGATGGGACCATATATTTTCCTAGTATTACTTTTATATAAACTAAGGAATATTTTTTGATCCATGTGTTCATACGGTGTGTGATTTTGAGACCCGGTGTTTAAAGAATAAATTTTATAAAAATATGTAATATCGTTTTTATCAAAAAAATTTGGTTTTCAAGAATAAAACAATATATTATAAATGGATTCTCAGAAACAAAATTGGATACCACTATTGAATCCATATAATAGGGTTTACCCTATTCATGGCATAAAATACCTAAGCATAATATGTTCAGATAAGGAGACCATGGGCGTGTAGGGAAACTAGATTAAATAATTATTTTATTTAATTTATTTAATCATAAAAACTTTTATAAAATGTCTATTATAGGAAATATCCATTGTTAAAACATAAAACTACGACCATTGATTAGGGGATACATTTTTATTCATTATTAAATTGAGATCTTGCGATGATCCCCAACAAGATCATAAAAACTAAGGTATAATGAATGCAATAGATCACCATCATAATTTTTTTGTAATTTGTTCATCAAATTACGAATTAGTTTTAGTTAGGACTCACCATTTGTGGTTTCTAACCATTATTTTTATAAAATATGGAATGAACATCTTATATTATTTGATCTTCATTTAATTTCTTCTGATGTAGTATCCCTTGTAGAAGATTTATATTTTTATACTATTTATCCTCATTGTGACATGTTTCTACCCCCCAGATATCCCCAATATAAATTAAATTTACTTGAATGCATGAACGATGATTTATTTTCATATATTTTCTTTTATTTCACCCCATCATTTATCAGGATATTATATATTGTCCTATATGGAAACGGATCAAAATTAATTGGAAAGATCAAGTGTGTTCAACCCCCGAATTCACAATTGATTTTGGTGAGGCAATTTGACTAGAGATTAGAAGATGAATTGAGATGATTTTAGTTTTTTGGGTGAGGCTATATGGATTTTGAAATGCAGTGATGCATAAAGAGTAGGCACAAGAAACTATAGTGAATACAAACTTCATGTTGTGGATGTGATTCTAAATTAAATCCACTAGATGGAAGAAATTGATGAATAGAGTCCATATCCATTAGAGTGAAGGGAAGAAGTACATAGTAGTGAGAGTAGTGGATCTGTGATACGCAGAGAAAATATTGTATTCTATGAGAAATGTGACTACACAACATGTAATTTGATTAATATATTCCATGTAGTGACCTAATTATTATTGCTATTGGTTTTGAAAGTTTTAAATATCAAATGCCATATGGTTCCGTACGGGAGACAAGCATGTAATCCATGAGTTCAGAGACCAATGTATGTCTTGGATCATTTCTAGTGTACATTGTCACTGACCAATTGAAATGGGATAATCTAGGAGAAGACAACTCATCCTCCTATGGCAGATATATGTCATGCGGTTCCCATACATGTCATGTAGGGATATATGGCTAGTAGTATATGTACTGGCGAGGAATCATCCAAATGTTAGAGAAGAACCACTGGCTATGGGGTTCCCTTAATTGTAGTGTACCTCCTTTGAGAAAACATCAACCTCTTATATCTCATTCAATTGGAATCATATTTTTGCTATAGGTACACTATCCTCTTATTTTTTCTATATAGAACTAGATGATTTCCTATATAGTGGATGCTGAGATACAATTAGAGATATTTTGAGTGTGATGCTTTTGATGGAAGAACTCTTATAAATAAGATATCGAACAAGATCACTAGTGTTTTGACCTCTAATGGACTAGGGAAAAGTCCTTTATCTACTATCTAGTACCCCTGTCAAACAAGGGGGTGGTTCCTCTCTCTATTGAGTGGTACCCACTCACAGACTAGGGACTACATCCTCAATCTACTGTGTGATACCCCTAGGATACTACACCATGAGTAATCTATCTTGAAAATGGATCCCACTATCATAATTGGGAATGTTTCCTCTATCAGTTTAGTGGTAGCAAACAGATTGACTAGGACACAAGTCATCTATCAACTGAGTGGTACCCCCAGATGGACTCGGATGCAAGTCATCTATTTACTGAGTGGTACCTACTATCATACGAGGATTAAGGTTCAATATCTACAAATTGGTACCCCCAAGTGTACTGGGGTGTGGATCCTATATACCCTAAAAATTTCCCCTATCATACTTGGGTGTCGGTCCTCTAACTATATATTAGTACCCCCATATCATAATAGGTTGTTGGTTATCCATACGCTATGTTGAACACCCTCAACACACTTGGGAGAAGGTTATCTATTATATATTACATCCCCTTGACTGTGAGACATAGTGGTGAGGTGTGATCCCTCCACATGGTTACATCAATGGATTGGTATACAATATGTTGAGCATCATTAATGGGCCATTGTAACTATTGGAAGACTCTTATCCTGTGATGAGCCAGGAGATGTTGATCCCATTATCTTCCATGTCAGGTTGTATATTATGATAATATATATTCATCCATGTGGTTATATTTCATTTCATATTATGGTTGATATTTATACTCATATAAACATTCATAGTGCTTCCCATTCATCTTTAATGGAATCCTATTTGTTATGTATCCATAAATGTGATTATTTTGTATGTTCCATGTCTTATGAATATGATGGACAGGTAGAAAATGATTTTACAAGAGAATCTGGATACCATGATGAATTTGAATTTTTATGGTGGAATATGTATTAATATCTATAGTTGGGAACTCTCAATATTTAATTTTTAAGTTATTTTTAGGTTGTGACAACATTATAGTTGGGTGTTTATTTTTCCACATTACTTCCCAAATTACAGGATCCCAATATTGTATTCCGTAGAGGTTTTTTAATTAATGGATGTTACTCTAGATGTTACGATGTTCTATATTTATTCCTCTACACTTGTTCATAGTGGTAGTGGAGTGAATGCGTACATTAACATTATAAAATTGAATCCCATATTAGTTATTCATTTTACTACTTGTGGTCAACCCCTAGACTATGGAGGTGGGCATGGGGTACCTGCGGCTTGATCACTATTGGGTCATATTGCGGAAGATTGGTATACAAGGTGGTTAATTCCATGGGATGGTGAATGGATTTACCCCCTCATATAGATTTGGTTGGGTCATAGGATAACAATGTCAATGTGTCTTGAGTGGAGCTTTTAGGAGATGGAACCCAATGCTGGTGTAGTGGCCAATGTATCCATACAATTTGTCTATAACTATAATTTTTCATGCTATGGATAATGAGACATGGGATGAATGTAATATTTCTACATGCATCATATAGGATTTAGTCCTTGAGTATCCTTCTTGATTTATCTATACATATTTATATATGCTCATCTGACAATGGTATGTGTGGATTTAATTTAAAGGATGACTCCATAAAAAAATTTAACTATGTTGTAAATTACTGATTGTGGGGATGAATTGATGAGTGATGAGTCCTTAGTTCAGCGGCCATCAAACGTGATCCCTCCTCCATGAAGAGAGGTAGTAGAACCCCAGAATGTTGAGCAGAAGATAATACTAGTAGAGTAGGATGAAGATGCATGAAATCTTAGTGCACTCCAAGAGATTCATCATCAGTGGATTCTAAGGTACTAGGGTGATCTAGATCCCCATGAATTATATGATTGGATAAGTTGATGATTTTTTTAGGAATATCTAGAATCTCAAATGAAAGGTGGTAGTTTTGGAAGATATCATTTTACACCAAGAAGCTAGGATCTAATGGAGTCTCGTCACATAGATGAAAGATGAGTCAAAAATCTCATGGAACAATATCCATAGACTTTTTAATGAGGTGTACTACCCCTAATTATTATTATTAGTTTGGATTACAAACCATCTAGATATATAACAATGATGGATGATGATTTCCTAGTATGTTTTTTATTTCAATGACCTTATGCAGAACTCCCTTGAAATGATTTAGGATGTCTACTTCTGGGAGGGGAAGTTTTATCAGGGTTTTGAAGATATATTTGTGAAAGTGCAGAACCCATGTGAATTCCAACTAATGCCAGAGTATTGGATCATGTGATAGTGATATATATATTGCTATTAGAGGGATTCCATGTAGCTGGGGCTGACAGCGGGTGTCATCAGTCTGATTCATCTATAGTAGATTATAGGATCAAGTTAGAAGGGACTCTGTGAAAGATACCTCCATATGAATAGTATGAGATTTTTGGCTCTGTAATTTTGGTACCATATAAAGGAATATGTAGTACCATAGATGGGAGGTTAAATGCATGTGATTTGAAAGGTCACATGGCATGTGATTTCTGGATCCAATGTGTTAAGGAGGTATGGAATATAGCGGATCAACCATCTTGAAATATGAATCACCTTGATCATGGATTTTTTAGGAGAGGGAATGATGAGAATAAGGAGGTGGATCTAGTAGAATAGTAGGTGGGGATTTATAAGGAGAAAAAATTGGTGGTGGGTGATTTAATGAGCTACTTCCACCACAACTACTCAGTGTCCCACAACAGGCATAGGGAGATGGTAGTTGGGGTCATGGGAACCTACAGGAAATGGAGGCATATTACATGGTGACATATGTGATTATTAGAGGAATAATATTTGTTAATTTTATAGTTTATTTATTATTACTATATATGGCTTCATTTCATTCATTCATCTCTATACTCCTTGTCTGAGAGCTGAAACTCCTAGTTGACACTTCTTCCCATTACCTTTGTCATGGTGTTTCTATAAGGACAAATTATTCAATATATTTTATAATCTTATAGTAAGAGATATCACTTGGGAGAGATTGTTTATCTTTTGAAATTTTGATCATTCCAATAAGTCTTTATGGATTTATCTTCAGTATTGAATGTATGTCCACAGTTTCATCCTAGATTTAATATCACTACAGATGATTTAGATACCATTTCACTGGTGGTAAAATATTATTCTTTGTGGTGGATAGAGATGAAGTGTTTGTATGTGTGAGTTTTACAAGCATTAATTTCTAACCAATAAATCATTAGTTAGAGTTTATAGACCTTGTAAAATCAAGATCATTAGAAATTTGGATTCTTTTAGTCATATAAGAATTTGGTGGTGTCATTCAAGATGAAATCCCAGGACTATTTCATATGTGGGAGATGTATTTTTTCCTCTACCCGCACCATTGGTCTACTCTGATATCTTCTTTGGTATATCGGATGTCCCCAATCGTGATCTAGGAGTTGTGGTTGCTGTTGTAGTTCCTTTGAGGGAATGGTTTAATTAGGCCCAATGTTCCCTATAACACCACAAGATTTTATGAGAAAGATTCTTTTTAATTTAATTAATGTCTTGTTTTGTACACTAAACCATCATTATCATTATCTATATGCAACACCGTAATAGTTTGTATTATACCCAACATTATTCTTGGCTTGTGCTACACACAATTTCCAGTTCTTTTGATAGAATTAATTTCACAAAAAATGAGTATAGATTTTATTCAATGTATAAATGATGTAATCTTGTATTATGTTATACACAACACAAAATGAATCTTTTACTACATGCATCATTGACGTGGCTTGCGTTACACCCAAGTGTGACCTTCCTCGATAGCTTGCGTGGTACACAATAACGACATTCACTAAACAACAATATGTTATTAAAATATTATATAAACTAGATTTTATTAATAGTTTTAACACCATTATTAATTTTATATAACATTAGCATTAATCTTACACATGATATGAGAACGAAATCAATATTTCTGATAAAAGAATTATTTTTGAATCAAAAATGCAGTTTTACCACCTTTTTGTGGCACATCCAGTTTTTAAAATAGTTTTTAACACATTTATAAGTTATATTTGGAAATTTGAACTTATTATTTTGAAGCAGGTCATAAAAATTTACATTGGATAATTTTTTGATATTTTTCAAATAACTTTCATATGTTGATAAATAGTGAAAATACGCTAAATTTTAATTGAGAACAACTATTTTAATTGAAATAATTTATATTCTTAGAATATATTTTTAGTGGTTTTAAATAATAAATATAATATATTTTTTTATTTTAAGATAATGTAGGACAATTTTATTAATTTTACATTGAATTCATATGTAAAAACATTTCAATCTTTTACAATGTTTTAAACAAAAACCCGTTTTTTGACAACTGGATTAATTTTAAATTAATTACTACAGCTTCTATGTTTTGAAGTTGAAAAAATGGATTACATATTTTGAATCAAAAGGATTAAATTTTTGAAATAGGTACCTTTAATTTTTGGACATTATGAATAATAACTTCAGTAATTGTTTTATTTACCATGGTTAAAGGGTAAATCTGGTAAATAAGGGTAAAAATGATATTATAATAATATTAAACAACTCTAACACATTACTTAATCCTATTTGATGAGATATGTTCGTCCATGGGCATACATGGGTCGATTTTGGGACTCCATGGATTCACTTGGAAGTGAACATGACACTTTATAATTATTAATTTAAAGTAAGGATACTTTAACATAAACATATATATTTTACTAAATCTCTTTTAATATGGGGTTATATAACAAATATATATGTCTATAAATAGTCATTATGAAATCTAAAAATATTCCCTTCATCATGGTATTTTATTTATAATTTTCATAAATAAGAAAAATATATTTATTTTTGACACAATTATGGTGTAGTGATTAACTGATTAATGAAAGATTAAAATAAATGAATTCATAAATATTAAAACAATGAAATTTGGTTATTTTGATGTCATAAAATAATTTTAAGGATGCTATTGACATATTATCTTTGATTTAATGCCTTTGGTTCTAAGTAATAAGTTTGTTATGAGTTCTTAAAAAAGTCATGTATGAATAGTGTCCAAAATTGACACAGTTCATAACTTAAAACATAAATTTTTTTATTAAATTATATTATAATTAGTAAAAAATGATAATATAAGTCCAAATATATCATAAATAACTTTTTTGGGTCTTTTTTAGATGATATTGTAATCACATTAACCCACAATGTGTAAAAACATGATATCATGGTAATATTAAAAAGGGGGAAATAAGGGTAAAACCAAAAGGATATGGATAAAATAAAAATATAAAACATTTTAAATAATTATTTAATGATGGTTATTTGAACATAAATCATATTCACTTAGAATAAAATAAGTTTTGGACAATTTTAAATATAAATATAATTTATAATTCATTAATATTTTTGAATGTACCTAAATTTCTCATATTCTCTTTTATAAAAGAGAACCTCCTCCCTCTCATATTAAATCCATATTGAGCCTTATTTCGCAGAAAAACCCTTTACATTTCTCTTCTAAACTCTTTATATCACATTTTAGAGGTTTTAGACTTCTCAAAATACCAACTTTAGTTCCCCGAGAGGAAATTTAAAGGAGGTACATCAAGGAAGAGGTAATCTCTTCTACTGATTATTTAAAATTTATTTCTTATTCAACTTCATATTCTTTATTTGTTTCATTAAAATTTAATAAAATCATTATCACTATTATACTGATATGTTATTATAAATATAAAAAACCCATATTTCACATTCTATACATCCAATAAAAAATGAAATCATCGTGTGTGCATATGTACGGATTGTCGTCCCGCCGGCAGTGTAATATGATTTTGCCCAACACCTTATATGGATAGTTATAATGGTGGAAATAATAACTATATATTATTATTATAACATTATACGAATTCTGAGATATTATAATCCATCCACTTCAGTACTGTTCAAAAACTATGGGAATAATATCATCGCTCGTGTGTACATATGGATTACCGTCTCTACAACAATATTGGATTCATTTTCTATGTAAACCATTCATGAATGATTATAAAGTATATATAATAAATAATTATGAATCATATGACATAATAATGCTACTTTATTTATATATATACATGTTTTTGTTATATACTTACATCCATTTAATTTAATAAGAAAACCAAAACAGTGTTCATTCGTACGTACGACCTACCGTCTCCATGAACGGTGTATTCCATTCCATTTATTGATCTATTATATATTTTTTATACTGAATATATATGATATGTAAATCATGGTTTATATCTTGGAAGTAATTAAATCATGGTCTATGTATTAATATCAAGAATAACATGTCCAAACATTTACAACAAATAAAACGATTATTACCCAAAACATTGCTTTAACACAGAATTAACAAATGAACAGGTAATATAATGTTGAAAGTGAATCATATATTATATCATAAATATTATTATGTTTCTGATATAAGTTAATAATATTTTTAAACCCACTATACAACATTTTCAGACACATATGGAAGATATCGGAGCTAAGATAAGGGATAATTTTTTAAATCTCATTTTATTTGAGATTGTTTACACGTAAGTATTTTATGGGGATATATATTGATCATACGTGTCTATGATTTATAAAAATGATTTCATAAATTTTTTAATATTATTATATTTATATTTAATGTCATCTCCCCCCCCCCTTTTAATTTTTAATACATGGTATTGAAGGGATATTTCATTTGTTTACCATACTAGTTACTTATTACATTTTCGGAAAATGTACGAGGAGAATGTTTTATTATGTTATAATACATGAATAAGTTTTACATATTCATAATTTATTATTTTCATGAATCTTACACTAAAATATAACAAGTGTGTTTTCAATTAAATTCTTTTCTTTTAAAATTTCATGACATTTTTAGAAAAGAAAAAGTTTTGAAGAAGAAATGATATTTACCTCAGGAACTAAGTTTAACTGTTTAATCAAAATTATTTTCATTCTAAGATGATTCTTTTATGTAGGGTTATGTTTTTATCCATATTTTCACTATTGTGTTAATGATGTAATGATCTTTTATATTGATTATGTTATGATGGGATGATATTTAAGAAACCCATTATATTTATTGGGTTATGTTATGGTGAATGATTTATGTTTTGTGGTATATGTACGAATGATTTAATTATGAGATGGATGGTACCTATATCTCCCTCAAAATCATTGGGTAATGATTTATATATAATGATATAGACATGTATGGAATTGAAAGTAAATTGGGTTCAATAATACATGGTGGAAGCAAAATACTAACCCAATTCCGTAATGGAGTTCATCGACTATAATAGTATTGGAAAAAATGACTTGGATATTATAGAAATCATATTATATGATTATTTGTTTTCCAAAATTCCATGTTTTATTTCAATTTTATATTATCATGGATAATTTTTCTTTACAATATATGTCTTATGAACAGCTAGATTTATTTCATAACTCAATATTCTGCTGTATGAACATTATGTTCATGTTTTTACACTCAAATGATTATGGTTTGTTATATGTTCTCCATGTCTACCTTTACTGATCATTTGAGATCAACCTTTTAATGTTTTCATTTACCTAGGATATTAAGAATGGTTTTAGGAAGGAAAAAAGAATGGGAAGATCTTTATGGGAGATGTTGAAGATCAATCACCATGATTAGAAGATTATGTTACGAGTTTCCAAATACACTAAACCAATATAGTCTTTGGGTGTCTGTTAGTTTCATGTATAAAGTATTCCGCAAAATAAATTTAATGTCCATCTATGTCAAACTTGGGTCTCTACATTCCCACTCGGTAGATCCATTGTTGTTCCTGGAAAAGGTTGAAAGGATATTTTGACTTGGTATATAGTACCTTCGTCTGAACCAGATTATGATAAATTACATGTACCAATTCCCAGGATTAAAGAACTCATTGATTGGTTTTGAGGTGTGTGAATGTTCTTGAAAATCGATATCAGGTATGACTACCCCAATTTTAGAGTTTGTGATACTGATATTCTAAATCTATCATTTAGATTTCACTGTAGACTATATGAGTTCCTGGTGAATCTTTTTAGTGAGAAAAATTCATTCTTGTCGTTATGTAGTTGATAAAATGAATATTTCAGCAGTACATGGATTGAGTTATTTTTGTCTTCATTAATGAAATACCAATATAATATACATTCAATGATAATCATGTATACCATTTGATAATGATCCTATAATTTCTTCAAGAACACCATCTTTATGGTAATCTCACTACGTTCTCATTCTAGATCCATGAAGATCAATTTCCGGGGAACCTTATTTATGGGAATGGATTAGTTTTGTACCTATCAATGATAGATGATGTGATTTCGTATGAACCACCCATGATAGTGTTAGAGGGTCAAAATGTTCTTCTCGTCGTAGTTTACTACCTTCATTTTCAATAATTATTATCTATAATGGTATCCCTTCGACCACTACAATGTGGAAAGGGCTTCTATTTACCAGGACAGTGATGTGTAAGAGGTCCTTTGGGGATCTTAGACCATGAATGTGATTAATACCATTTTTTGGACTACTAATGTGGGTGTATATTACCATGTATATTGGGATACATATGAATTTGGGCTTTGTTGTGAATTGATGAAGTGGTAGGAAGTAATTGGACATTGGTTGAGGTAGTTGAGACCCAACAGGTAGAAGTATGTGACTCATGAACTAGAGTTAGATGTAGTAGTATTCACTCTCAGGAGGTGGAATAACTATATAGTGGATAAGAACTATGTTTTTTAGTCATACCATCTATGTATCATGTCATTAAACATGCGGAGAGAATTCAACCATAGAACTATGTCTTTGTTAGTGTTCCTTTAGGATTATGGCTTTTAGATAGTCTATACACATGGGAAGAGAAATGCGGTGGAATATTACCTTACTAAGAATTCATAGGCTTATTTAGTGTTGGAGGAGTACAGAACTTTTTATTACATGTAACTTAACCTAGTGTAGGATGTGGTTTCATATTTTCTTAAGTTGATGGAATTGACTCCACCGCTCCCCCAACACATGAGAGAGTCCATATATGGAGACATCAAATATGATGTCTTAAGTGACTAAATAATCTAAAAATATTCACTAGATTGATTTTTTTGAATGAGGGAATCATGTTATCATTTTATTATGATTGATATTGGTCTCACTCATGAAATGGATTGAGATGATGACAGAGTTTTACATAAATTTTTTGGATATACATCCCTGTGTAGGGAAGATGTACAATGACATTTAGTTGAAATTTTGGATGGATAGAATGATGT
This sequence comes from Viscum album, assembly GCA_963277665.1. Classification (NCBI taxonomy): domain Eukaryota; kingdom Viridiplantae; phylum Streptophyta; class Magnoliopsida; order Santalales; family Viscaceae; genus Viscum; species Viscum album. The sequence continues at coordinate 1,134,670,799 of OY728156.1, forward strand.
AGTGAATGAATGGTTTCTTCTTTCATTGTCTCACATGTCACTATGTAAATGCTTAGAATTATCTTACAGATGGTTCATAAAGAATACTAAGATCCCATATTAGCAGTGGGACAACTTATCGAGGGACACTATGTCATGGATCCAATGGATAGTGAGAGGTAATGAAACCATCTATGTTATTGTTAATAGAATCAAAAGGTCAAAACACTTCCTTCATATCCGGGAGTAGAGATCGATGGAGATTTTAGTGATGTTTCATTTTTTGGACGACATTATCCTTCTCGTTGTACCATTGGTAATTGTCTCTAATAGTGGTTTATAGATACATTAATTTTTATGGAGTGGTATACATGAGGCATTAAGTACCCAGATGAGGAGGAGTACATCCATTTACCCCAAGGAGGTGGTCCATACCCAACACAATATCTAGTTTCATGAGGATACCATTAGGGAATATGTATTATAATTCATCTAGATCTAATAGGATCACATAACCTTAGTAAAGTTTTCTTATAATAATATAAAACACTATACTACCTAGATTTCTTCATTTGAGGCCCTATAAGAGAGACCCTATATTTCACCCTTATGCTTTGATGATATTGGTTAGGTATCTCATTTTGGGATGGAGATTGTGTATGAAATTATGGAGAATCTCTTGGTGATCATCAATAGGATGTGGATACCTAATAGAATGCATACATCTAATAAATATCGACATCATCAGTCCCTATAGTGTATATAGGAGACCACTCTTTCTTGAGAGTATACACACAATTAGGATTAGAGTGATTTGGAAAGGGTTTAATGATATATCTTATATTCATTTAGTTTTCATGATCCTTCATATAGTTGGAATGATTTTTAACCACCTATCCTTACCACCACATAGGGATATGTTGTAAAACATCATATCTGTGTCATAGTTGAAGATATATGTGAATGAACCCACACACATTACTGACATGGGTGATCTATATATAGATTATGGATCCCTCTTCACAGATCACCTTCTATTGATCAATTATTAGTATGAGGGGATCCTAGATAGACACTAAATTCTATTGGATCGTGTGTTTTGTCATCATGGGAGAATCTAAGAGAGCTCTTAGAGGGAGATATAGATGTGGGCTCAATATCCCCATTTTTTTATGTTTTTTCATTTTGGTGAATAATTTTTTGAAAGAGGGAATTTAATTTATATCACACCTACATGATTTTTTTGGAATAATGGGATATAACCTGATTAGAGTATCAAACTCAAAATTTCAATCCATGGTTGAATTTAGAGTGTATTTTTTAAATTAAATTTGACGAAAATTGGTCAGTGTGATACATGCAGATAATGAGACCACTGGAATGAATGTTAAGTGAATTAATTAAATAATATAATTCATTTTTTAAAACCTTAGTTCACTTATATATATCCTACTATGGAAAATATCTATGATTAGTTAAATAACCTAGAGACCATTTATATGAGGGTACACTAACATTCATTGGTGAATTGAGATTAGATGATGTTAGGCAATTGAATCAAGGAAAATCAAAGCGTATGGAAGGGAAAAAATCATCTCCCATCATTGGAGAGAACCTTTTTTCACTAATGAAAAATATAATTTGATGTAGGACTCAATTTTTTTGGGTTTTACCCTTATTATTAACTAAATTATAATGATAAATTCATATTATTTTATATTCATTAATTTTTTTTCCTTTCTATGAGTCTATTTATAAAATTCAGAACATTTATTCTATTTAGCCCCATTGTTCCATGTTTCTCACCCCAAACATCCAAATTCAATATTAATTGTACAATAATACTTTTTAAATGATTGTTTAACCTTTATATTGCATCACTTTTCCCCGTATTTCATAACAATCATCACTGTGGGCCGATGGGGTCACTATTCAACATTTCTTGGTAGGAATGAGCATGATTGGAGCCCAGGATTCAAGGATGATTTATGTATAGTACAGGGATTAGAAATTAGATGATGTATTAGGATGATTTATGGGTTTTTGGTGATTCTGCTACGGACTTGTAAATTTTTTGAAGCAGTAAGTGGTTTCATGAGTGATGATGATGCGTACGAGTTTCGAGCGGCAAATCAGATTCTGAATTATGGACAATAGAGGTTCTATATCAATGAAAATATTCATTCAACTTCTATTTTACATGAATTATATTTATAATTGGTATTAGGAGAGTCATATATGTGATCCATGTAAGAGATCTATAAATCTATGAAAAACCTGACTACTTGGAATGTATTCTGATGAACACACTACATATAGCGGCCTAGCTGTGAAAACTAGTTTTTTAGGAGATTTAATATTCATACACAATTTAGGACTCCCACACATAATGTGACTCAATTATGGTGACCTAAATGTGAACTGGGAGTACACAGATAGGGGAATAAGACAACACATGTCTAGTGTACATAAACATGGACTAAAGAAGATAAGAATGACAAGGAGAAAGAAGATCAACCCCATTTTTCCAAGATGTGTCGTGTAGTCTCATTATATTATGTTTAGGGATACATGTTAAGAAATATATATATTTTAATGACATGAAAAAATGGTATTGTGGGAATACACAATGTCTAGGCCCCTCAAACTCCATGTACCTCCCTTTGAGGAAACTTCTACCTCTAGTACCCACATTCTTTGGACTCAAATTTCTCCCCCATGTAGCCTATAATGTGTTGTTTTCCATGTAGAACGTGTTGGTGAGATTTTTATTGAATTTTTAGAGAAAATTCAATATTTTACAGGTTTGAATAATCTTAAAGAGGTGTTCGATTATGGAACTGATCAGAAATGATCATTAGAGTGGTACCCCCTAACAGAATAGGGAAAGTGTCATATATCTATTTAGTGTTACCCCATGAAATACTAGAGAGTATTTCCTCTATAAACATAGTGGTATCCCTCATAAAGATATGAATATATGTCCTCTATCTACTATTTTTTATCCACATCATACCAGGGAGTGGTTTCCCACTCTATTGATTTGTATCCCATATCATAATAGGGTGTGATTTTTCTATCTATCAAGTGGTACACCCTAATTGACAAGGGTGTGGGTCCTCTATTTACCGAGTGGTACCCCTAGTAGTTAAGGGTGTGTTTCCTCTATCTACTATGTGAATCCCTAATATTTTACTAGGGTGTTTTTCCTATATATATCGTGTGATATCACCTATCATACTACGGTATATGTTCTCCCTCTACTATGTGGTACAATCTTATAAAACTGGGTTGAGGGTTCTCTATCTATAGCATGGTACCCTCTATCATACTTGGGAATAAGAACTCTTTAAAAGGAGTGGAATCCCTTGGATGCACCATGTCACAATTACTCTACTTAGAGATTATGTCCTCTAAATTGTGTGAAACGATCGTGTGGTGTGGCCCCTCAACATGGTTACTTCTATTGATACGTAGGAGAGATATTGGGAACTGGTGATGGACCATTGGAACTATTGGAGAACTATTTTCCAAGGATGGTTTATTAAATGGATATATTCTATTCCCTCTATTATTTGATTCTTTTATTAGAATATATATTTATCTACATAAATCCTTGTGTATGGATTGAATTACATTCAATGGATTAAGCTATATATTTTTATCGTGTCTCCTACTGATTTCAAAACAGCATTTAGGGCATCCTTCTCGGAATACATATACTCTCTTGTATGTTGTCATTCAACAGATATGTCATGTACAATACACACTACAGAGAGGTTGGAAGTGATTTCAAAGGTCCATAGGGATAATTTAGTACCGTCGATCATTTATAGTCGTTGGGTCTTGGAGATTTGGATCTATACCCTCTCATAATTTTCATTTCTATTTATCTTCAGAATGTGACATCTTTCTGGATTGACATTTATCTTTTCTCTTACATTTCATATTATACAATCATACTTGTATATTCATGAGAGGCAGTTAAATTCATGGTTGTTACTCATTATTCTACAATATTTTATATTTAATACAATATAATTATACACTATGATGGTTTGGTACCTGCATACATGTAAATTGGGAAATTTCCTTCCCTATTAGTTAATCCTTTCGATTCTTATCTCCATCCCTTGGCCTATTGAGGAAGAATTTCTTTAGTTACAACTAAAACCTCATTTTGTCACATCATGACATCAATGATCGCTACCATGACTACCACAATGGTTTGGTAAAATAAAATTTACATCATATACTTATTCAATATTAGATCCCAAAACTATCATTCAGGGTAGAGTCCCCTACTAAATTTGGTTAGTCTCCATTCCAATCCTTTTTGTCTCATGATGTATTCAACTTTAACCAATACATTAGAGAGTTATAAAATTTTAGAACTACTTATCAGCTAATAAAAATCATACAGAATTATTTAAAAAATCATAAAAAATAATCCTTGTATGAAACATGGAAAGCAAACAAATACCATAAATATTCTACCACAACATCATAGTATAACTCATGTAAAAAATGAGTTTCATAAAGGTTTCATCGTAACATATTTATCCAATTAGAAAAAAATTGGTTCCATAGAATCACCCTTAAATTTTCATCATAATGAGACATATAAATATTGCATGTGGATGGAATCATTGGACCAAATTCTTAGTAAAAAATAATAGAATTGTATCACAAATGGAAAATACATTTAAAACAGCACTAGAACATTTTTTGTGTGGAATGTAATATTTTAAATTTGAATTCATATATTTAAAATAAATCAATTTAAAAAATATTAATGGAAAATTTTCATTGAAAATAACTCTAGTAACATATTAAGGAATATTCAAATATAATGATTGGTCATGATGTATGGAAATTATCTTCATACAGTGCATGTTAAAACAAATACTCCATTCACATTATCAATAAAATTTCAAAATGTGAATTTTTAGGAAAACTACAAAAAGTTTCCATTTAATGTTTTTGTAAAAAAATAATTCATATAAATTACTGATGAATATAATAAGAGAATATTACAATAGTCTTAAATTTTTTATAGAAATTTATTATAAATTAAAAATATGTATTAGTGAAGATAGAAACATATTCTATTGTTCGTATTTTTTTGGTTATTTTCGGTATTTAATGAGAGTAAAATGTAATAAAAATATTTAATCTCAATATATAACTATAGGTGAATATAGTTTATTTTATTATTTTTTATATCTTATAAAATTTGACCAGAAAAAATTTATTCATAAATAATCTTGATAAACAATTTGATTGTAACATCAATATCTTTCTTTTGGTTCACCTTTTGTAGAAAGTATTATAACCTACTGTAAAATAATTTTAAATTTATTAAAAATAATACTAGAATATGATATTTAAATTTAAAACCATTTATGTCCCACTTACAAGATTAAAACACCCATTTATTAATGATTTTAACTAAAATTAGCATTTCATTATGTTTATTGTGGCATTCTTCATGGATGTTAGGATTCTGTAGTATCAGTCCCTGTACATTTAACATGCCTCCTCCATCTCAAGAATTATAACCATTATATAAATATATTCATTTTATCTAAATTTATTTTTATATATAAATATTATAAATAGAAAAATTAGTTACATCAATTATGGAGATGACATGTTGTACATATGTGTGAAAAATCGTTATCTTTTGGACCGATGGAATGAAAAAAATAATAATACACATTTAAGTAATATTTATTACTTAAAATATATCATATATATACATCAAATTTATCCATGCTAATAATAATTTATATTTAAAATGAAAAAATGAACATCATTTCATAGTAGAGGTGGTAGTACGCATGTATGCATGAGTATTGTTATCATTTTACAATAGAGTGAAATGTGGTGGATAATGGTTTTTCCATCAAATTAATAAAAATTAATTATAATTATTTGTAATATTTATTTGTTTTAGTATGGGAAATATATATCCATAAGGTGTATAAGAATAAATAAAATTTAAAATTCTCTATTAGGAGTAACCCCCCTTAGTTGAGAAACTAATTTTTACTTACACCTTATCCCTTGAAAGGATGGTATTTTAGAAATAAAAAAAGATCTATGATGTGGGTATGGAATATTAGAAGATATTATTTTATTACTCCACATAGATATAAGGCAAAAAAGATATCAATAATAAATGAGGGGAGGATCTCTTTTATAAGTAAGGGTAATTTAACTATTGAAATTACATAATGTATAAAATTATTATAAATTTATTTTCATTGAAAAATTTATATAAATTGTCTTAATTAAAGTAGAATATAAGGTTGGGTGTCTAAATAATATTATTAAATGAAACTTGAATATCTAATGAACCTGACCCTAGTAGAATGGAGATGGTGCCTCACTTTATTATGTCAACAAATATACACGAATCAAATCATAATGGAATGGTCAATTTAGCTATTTTGGAATTTAGATTACATACATGAGCCATACATTATATTTTATAACATAAATTTAATCACATATGATTTTTTGAAAACTCATTCATTCTCCTATCTTAACCCTACATATCTATCATAATACACATCTTGGCATCTTGGAAAAAATAAAACACAAAAAAGGATGAGTTCAAATTCTTAGTAAGGGTAAAAGTACAATAGAAGCTATCATAAATAAGAAATAACGTTAAGGAAACATGAATTGATGAGTCAAAATCCTTTTAAAAATATACATGAGAATAATATTTAATGAGTAAATAATACCTTATAAAATAATTACATGACATAGAAAATAAATCATTGATATTCTACTAGTTGAATAATCACGTGCAATATCAATATCAAATCTCATAATGACGGAATGCATAATTCTAGACATCATAAACATACATTCAAGGATTTTTCTAAGACATCATATATATACATGTAAGACATTAGATAATACCCAATATAGATTGTCTCCTGATACCTATGGATACTTTGAGGGGATATAGTGGGTACTTCCCATTACATAGTATTTCCAAATAATTCATCATATAAATAGGATGAATCATAACAAACATTAACATTCGTATTAAAAATAAAATGAAAAATGTTAGTAAATTATCTATAAACAATGAATGGTATCAATGTAACACATCCATAATCAAACATATCATAACCCTTAAATAAAATACTGTATATTGTATGATATTAAATCAACAAAAATTATGAATTAAACGTAATAGAGTATTTTGAAATAGATGAAAGAAATGTACAAAAATAATTAAAAACTTATTGAGAGAAATACCACATTTTATAGTTAAATAATTTTAAAAGTGGTAAAAAAAATTTATATAAATTTTTTAAGGAATATAACCATGTAAAATTATAGAAGAAGTTCTTTTCATGCCATAAAAGTTAGAAAAATACATTCTTATTTTTCAGAAGGGCATAATGTATCTCATTTATAAAACCTAAAAAAATATTTCGTTAAATTTCTTTATTGAATATCAAACATGTTTATAAATGACATTAATTTTTTTTGGATGAATAGTAATAATATTTTGAAATTAAATTTTATAAATCCTGGAAATGGATGAATAATATTTCATTGTAAATACTTATGTATAAACAATATCTCATTATAATTAGATTGTGAAGATAACCATTACATTGTACTTTAATTTAGTTGTGTGTCTATTAAGAACCCCTATAATGGTTAATTATGGTTATTAATTATACTAGAATAATAAAAACATTTATGATATTATATAAAATCCAATAATATTTTTTATTTATATTTTATTATTACTATAGTTTCGTGTGTTAACTATTTCATTTTCATATGTTTTTTTCGTATAAGAAATTTTCTATTGAATATGATATATTTTAGGAATATAAAGAATGATATTTATTTAATAATTGTTATAATCACTCATACTATATATTATTTAAATTAATTATTGAATGATTAATTTGTAGAATGAATATCATCACATTGTGGAGAGAGTAGGTTGTACCTACACATGAGAGACAATATCATTCTATTAATGGTAATGACGTAATGAATTGGATGGTATATTAATTATGAAGAATTATTTTTTTCATATTTATTAATTTATCCATTATATTCATCATTATACCCATATAAAGAAAGTGGTGACTAAAAACATATTACACCACATTGTAGTTATGGTGAGTTGTATGTACATACACATGGAGATATATTTTTTCATGGGATGGATAATAATTGGAACATGGTTTTAAAATATTTGGTTAAAAATCTCATCATACAAATCATAATGTATTTATTATTTATTGTCGAAAAATATATGTAGTGGATCTAGAAGAATAAATGAACCTAAATGACTTGGTAAAACAATTAACTCTTCTTTAGTGGTCATCCTTTGGATCTCTTTTAGGGACACTAAGGTTGGTCTTCATAGAGTAAAAGTCCATATATAACATCACTAAGAATGATGGGAGGTGAAATGGGTAGGGTTTGATCATTATAGAAAGATCAATGTTGTGTGAGGAAGCGATGGATGCTGTTCTTTTTTATATGATAGGGTAAGGGAACTCTTAGAATCCTCTTAATATATTAAATTAATATAAATTTATTTTCAGTATAAAATAGATCTAAAGTGAGTTATTTATTCTCTAAAATGAGGATGAGAATAAATATTCAAAACAAATTATTTTTGAACATGTTTATCTCATAATACAAACCATATATTTTTGCTATAATCCTTAGTCAAACCCTTTTACTCTTAATGCGAAAAAATGCTTTTTTGCACTATTGGGTTAATATAGTTGTAATATATTGAAAAACGAAAATAAATTTGATTAATTATAAAATATTTAATAGTATTATAGTTAGGTGGACTAATTTTAATTTTTAATTAATTTTATATCATTTAGTTTTAAATTATTTATTTTAATGTATAAGTCATTTAAATTTTTGATAGTATAAATATTTTTTTTAAATATCATAACAACATGATAAATTCTTAAAAAAACTAATAAAAAATCAATGTAATGTTTATTTGATCTATAAAATTCATTTATGTCATTATTTATTTTAGATTATATTTCTTTTGAAAAAATTAATATCATTTAATGATATTTCCTTTAATTAAACATATAATTCATCACTATTATGATATCCTTTAATTAAATTATTTCTTATCTAAAAATAAAAAATAAATTATCATGATTATTATTAATTTATTATCTTAAATTTTCGATTTTTTTTCAAATTTAAAATTTTTATATACATGTATTAAAAATGTAATACTCATTAAAAAATGATTATGAAATTTGTATCATTTTTAAATAACATACTATATATTCCATATTCTTACCCAAGTGGCATAAAAATGTTATAATTTATGGCTATTGTTTAATTTGTTATAAACCCACTTATCCAATAAAATTAGGTCAAATGTTAGGTTAATTTTGAAATATATATAATATTAGTTTTTCCAATAATTACATGATTTAACTTTAACTCTGTTAATAACAATTTATTAAATTTACTATAAAAAATCCCAAAAAAGAAAATAATTCATTTTTAATAATTTCAAACCACTAACTTCAAATATTATATAAATTTTTAAATATTCAAAGCATAAAATTTTTAGTAATTATTTTAAAATTAATCTTGTTGATGTGGCAAGAAAAGGAGTTATTAAAGTTTAAACATGCAACAGATTGAAACATTATTATATCTTAATTCCAAGTAAAATTGATTCAAATGACCTATATTGGATTATATTGTATGAAGATAATCTGGTTATAACTTAAAACTAATCAAAAATAAAATATAAAAGCATAATTTATTTTGATGTAAGAAGTGTTTTCAATTAAAAATTATTATTTTTCACTACAAATTAAAACATTAATATTATCCAAAATTACAAAAAAAATAATCCAATGTAAATTTATATATTCTTATTTAAAATTAGGACATTAATTTATTATAAAAAATTTATAGATGCTTCGAAAATTTTATTTAAAATAGGTTCTTCCTTAGAAGGTGGAAATTGTCCTCTTAAAAAATATAAGGATTTATGCATAAAAGAATTTATTTTTATTATATTATTATTATAAATTATATTGTAGGAATATAAAAAATATTTGATTGAATATATAACATATATATTGCGTTAATATCATTTACAAATTTTAATTAATTTAATTCATTAATATAGAAAGCCTTTTTAATTATTAAAGTAAAAGAATTTCTATTGTATTCAATTAGTTTATTTTTCTATTTTTAATTAATTTATAAAAAATGAATTAATATTATACAAACACACAAACCCATATATATATATTAAAATTCTAGTTAATAATATTTATAATTATTAATTTAACAACTAAGTTATATCTTATTATATTAATTAATAATATTTTTTTAATAAACCGTTGTTTGGTAAAACAAGGGATTAAAAATAACACATACTATTAGGGAAAGTTAATTTTTTTATTTAATGCAATATAATTTTGTTTATCATGCATTCGAATATATAGATTATATTTATTTTTTTAAAATGAATAATATTTTAAATATTTTTGGTTTTATATTATCCCCAACATAATTAAATTGTGTCTTTGAAATTTAAACAAGATCTAAGTAATCAAGAGTTAGATATTTAAAAATTATATTATTTATGAACCCACATCATAAATAGCGATAGTAAAAAAATATTATTCAAAATTAGTAAAGGGAAATATGAAGGTCTACACAAAACTATGCATTTGTATAGGGGAGAATTTCTGGCTTGTAGATATATGTCCCTTGATGAAAAGATTAAATATTTGTAAAGAGTGATTGAGGTCCAAAATAAAAAACAATTGATTGATCAACGAAATATTTAGGAGCTCAAAGACATAAATATTTCTTGATTTAAAATACCATTAGTTCAAAAAAATTTATTTTTTCAGATCTTTTTCAAATTTTTGGGGAATTATTTCATAGAACAATAATACAATTACATGATTTTTTTATAAACAATATCCTATCCTTTGGATGTTCCTTGAACTAATTATATATAATTTCATAATATAATGTGAATCATTGGGTTATGTAATACATTAACCTATAAAACAGTTTACACAGATAAACCTAAACCATTTCATAAGTAGTTAAATTTTCTAAAATGAACTTATAAATAATCCGTCCACATCATGAAGTAGTTCTTATTTTCCACATTCCAAATACATGAATAACTTCATCATGTATTCCCTTGAAACATTACAATACATTTAATTAAAATAAAACATTATTTAAAAAATTCATGCTTTTTTATTCCATAAATTGAACATAGGTTTCTAGATATACTATTTAAATAATTTTTATTCAACTGCATTAATGATGGTATAAAACAATAATTCAACAAACAATGAATCTGTTTTATGGTAGTCTATAATATCAAATTTACATTATCCAAATAAATCATCTCCTTATTCAGAAATCATTTTATCAGTATCAACAAAATATTAATGGTTATATTTCCCTCAACAATATGTTTTCCAAAATGATTAACTTTATAAGGAGTCAATTTTCTTAGTCATTGGTACCAATAAACCTACAATCTCAAATAATTAATTAAAATGTACTATATGATAATACCTATATATTCTATAATTCATATAACCATTATATCATTGAAAAAATACACAAATAAAATAATTCATGAATCCCTACATAAACAAAGCAATCATCCCACTTCATCCATGGTAGTGTCTTAATCATGAACATGATTCATTAGCCTATTTTGGGGTATAGTCTAGGGAATCATGAGACAATGATTTTCATTTTGTCTTATCTAATTTTAGTTTATTCATTGTATATTATAATCCTTTTTCATATGGTTGAAATCCCATGAGTGGTTGTCTTTCACTCCAACTATTAAAAAACTCATATTCCTCTTATGCAAGTACTAGGGTGATTATTTAGACAATTATTACATGAGATAAAATAATAATTTTTTTATTCCCTTTATATTTTTTTTGAGATATCCTTTTATTCTCTTTCTTCCCTCTAAACCAATAATACATAGTGTACTATTTATATATCCCATTATCATGTGATATCATGTCCTCATATGATGATAATGATTGTGAGACTATTATCCTTTGAAATATTAGATTAAGACCATTAATGATATGATTTTTAATACTATTTAGATCACCTGCATCGGTGATGATCACATTTCATATAATAGGATCCATTTTTATATGACGACGTACACTAGGATAGATCATATCATAATTTATAATCCAAAAACCTAAAAAATAATTAAAAAATATATGCGTATCTCGAATCATAATAAAAAACATTTTTTCATTGAGATGTTCTTCTATAATCATCCCTAAACTCTATAATAGTCTTATGTTCCCTAATCAATGTTTTCTAATTCTAGTTTCTAAGGTTGCTTCTAAACAACCTTTGATACTAACTGTAATGTCCCCAACCCTAGTAGTATAAATCCACTACCTCATTTATTATATTGGAATAGATATCATATTAAAATCCCAAATTACTAATTATGTTAACAGATTGGACATCCAGACTACATACATAAACCATACATAACATTTTCAAGAATAAAGTGTAACATAAAATATATTTTTATAATACCACTATTCTTATATATTAATACTTTATATTAGTAATAATACACAATATGGAATCTTGAGGAAAATAAAACATAATAAAGGGGTAATCTTAGAATTTTAGTATGTGTAATCATACATCAGAAGCTATAATAAATAATCAAGAAATTTGGGTATCATGAGTAACTATATCAAAATCCATTTAAACATTGTATTGAGAATAATATGGAAAGGTTAAATAATACCATATAAAATAATCACATGGGATATAATACCTAACCTTTGATATTATACTATTTAAATATTAACATGGAATAACAATAACAAATATCATAATGAGGAAATTCATATTGCCGATAATCCAAAAGAAAAATCGAAAATTCAGCCAAGACACCCAACATAATGGGGTAAGACATCAGCCAATACCCAGACTAGTTGGTCTCATGAGACTTGTTGATTCATTTATTAGTTATAGTAGGCTCCACCTATCACCTACTAATTAAAATTAATTCTTTATATTAAAATAATTAAGCATAACCATCATCATCATTTGTATTAAAAATATCATATGAAATGTTAATAAATTACACATAAAAATGAATTTAATCAAAATAGAACATCCACAGTCAAACATAATATAAACCATTAAATACAATATGGTAGATTTTATAATAATAAATCAATCTCAATTAAACATAAAATCTAACAAAGTATTTTGACATATATGAAAATAATATAATAACGCCGTTAAAAATTTCTTGAAATAAATACCAATTTATATATTTAAATAATATTAAAAGAGATATAAAATTTAAAATATAAAAAATTCATTGAAAATTATCTTTGAATATTTTTAAGGAATTTTTTTTCACACTATATATGTTCAAAAATGAATATTCCATCGACATTTTGTTGAATAGTTCATAAATTACCACCTTTTGATAACGAAATAAAGATTCCTCTAAAAAAATTTCATAAAAAATAAAACATGGGTAAAAATGACATTAAAAAATTATAGAAGAATGATGAGAATATGTTTAAGTAAATTATTATGAAATATGGATATAGTTGATAAATATGTTCCAATAAATACTTATGTATAAATAATTCAAGATAAAAATGAGATAGTGATGTTATCCCTTTCCTTGTACTTGACTATAGTTATTGGTGTGATAACCTCCTCTATAATGGTTAAATAATTTTTCTAAATTTACATAGAACTATATTCATATGTATAAAATCATATATGTTCTTGTTATGTCATTTTGTTAATAACAATTCATTATTACCATTGTTTTGGATGTTAACTGCCGTATTTTCTTAGGTTTATTTTATCATCTAAGTATTATTTCAAAGGAATATGATTTATATTATTCATATCCATAATGATATTTAGTTCTTAAATAATATATTCATTTATCATATATCTTTTTTATAATCATTGATGACTATTTAACAAAAAGAATTAGTCACATCATGTCGTAGAGATGGTAGGCTCTACAAATGCATATCGGATAATATCATTCCCTTAATGGTAATGTAGAATGAATTGACATGGAATATTAATTATAATTAATAAATATCATGTGATATTTATTATTTTATAAATTATATTTTTCATTATATACACCCAATTGATGTGATGATTAAAATCAAATTACACCACAACATTGAGACAGTAAGCCATACGTAGGCACACATTGTGATATTTTCTTAACAGGATGGATAAAATGAGGAATATAGATTCACCTTAATCAAAATATCATAAAATAATATAAATTATACTATAGTTATTAGTTTATTATTTAAAAAAAATATGAATAGGATATATAATAAGAAAATATCTTAAATGAATTGGTAAAACAATTACCACCTCATTGGTGGACATCAATTAGATCTTCTCTTAGGGGAACTCTGGTTAGTCTTTTTAGAATACCAGGACCTCTATAACATAACCAATAATGTTGGGAGGTTAAATGGGAATGTTTTGGTGAGAATAGAGGGCTCAATGTTGTGTGAGTAAGTGATGGAGGAGTTTCCTTTTTATTATAATTGGGATGTACACTTTTGTAATCCATTAAAATATTAAATTAATATAAATTTACATTTCATTTAAAATAGATTTAAAGTCATTTATTTTTATGGTAATACTATTATTGGTCTAAATACTATCAAAATATTATTTTATTCATTATATTTCACAATATTAACCATATCATGTTCCTTTAATAATTAGTTAATCCATTCAACTCATACTATGACAACATGGATTTTTAACTTTTTACATTAATATAGTTACTATAAATTGAAAAAATACCGCAAAATTGATCATTCATGAAATTATTAACCATATTATATTTTTCGTATTGAATTGTTTTTTTAATTTTATATCATTCAAAAAAATAGTATTTATTTAAAGTATCACTTATTTCAATTTTAATAATATACCTTATTTTCGTAAAATATCACAACAACACAAAAACAAAAAACCAAAACTAATAATATATCAATATCATGACTATGTTATTTATATAATTTATAGATCTTATTAATTAAGTGAAATTATATTTATTTAAAAAAATTTAATGTCATTTATTTGATATTTCCCTTAATTAAACAAATATTGCATCATTATTATGAAAGCCATTAATATAATTATTTCTTCTATAAAAATCAAAAATATATTTTCAAGATGAAGAAAAATATAAAATCTTACAAATTTCTATTTATAGTCAAATTTATCTTCTATATAACCATTTATTAAAGATGTAAAACTTATTAAAAATATAATTATGAAATTTTTAACTTATCTCTAAAAAAATTACTATAAATGTCATTCTCATACCCTTGAGGATTAAAATGGTTTAAATTTTGGACAATGATTGATCTTGGTGAAATATCACATATCCAATGAAATTAAGAAAATTGTTATGGTAATTTTTTAATATTTATAATTTAATTTTACCCTTAAATACTTTATTTACCTTTACCTATATCAATAAAAATTTACTATATTAACTATTTATAATGAAAAACAAAAACCTATTTAAATAATTTTTAGCAATTGATTTAAAACATTAAATCCAATTTTCAAAATTGAAAACACACAAGTTTCAAAAAGTAATTGAAAATTAATCTCATTGATGGGGTGATAATATGGGTTATTAAAGTTTAAACTTGAAAAATATTGAATCTTTTTTATATCTAAATTCAATATAAAATTGATGAAAATGACCAAAAGTAGGTTAATTAAAAAACTATTTTTTTTAAATTTTACACGAATGAAAAATATAATTTAACACTATAAATTTTTTTTATGAAAAGATTAGGTTGTAATTAAAAAATAATACTTTTTATTATTCATCAAAACATGAAACTTATCCTAAATATACCCAAAATTCAACAAAAGATAATTTTAATACCACTATATTAAAGAAGTTGTTTTCCTATTAAATAGGATATAGAAATGTTTCAAAACATGGATTTAAAATAGGTTGGGAATTAAAAGGTGTTAAAACTACCTTTAGAAAAATATAGCGTTTATACATAAAATTAGGATTCTTTTAATATTATTATTATAAAATCTATTGTATGAATATAAAAAATATTTTATTTAATATATAAAATATACATCAAGTTTATATTATTTAATAATTATAATTAATTTAATTTTTTATGATGTTAGGTCAACTAGGCTATATGGCCTGAGGGGGGGTGAATCAGGGTATGACATATTAAAAAAATTCCCCCTTTTGATGTTGGTTCATTGTTAGACAAAACACTCTTCTCTATCCTTCCCAATGTAGAGTATGAACCAATCATAATGAATTCATAGGACACATCAATTTTACTTGGTTCACTCTCACTGGTCTATGTCCAAGGAGTATAAATTAGAAATGTGCTGATGTTCCAAGTAAACTATAAGCACACCAATATTTACTGGTTCAGAGTGGACTCACTATCCCTCCAAGTTTTTAAAAAATCACAATTTGAAAGCTCACTCCACTTTTGATTGAAGTGTTATCACTAATTATTTATAAGATCCCATAACAGTTTATCGACTTGTATGTCCCTTCATTATCTCAAATAAATACATCCTCTACTATATGTAGATGCTCTACTAATTTCCCACATTATTCTACTGATTAATACAACATTACTACAGTACTAATGGTAAAATCCAAATCTTGTCAGCATCCCTTACATCGGCCTGTGACAGAATTTAATTCCTTTCATGTATGATTCCACTTTTGTTGGAAAACACATCTTGCACACAACTTCAATCTTATGCACAACGTAAATCTTACGTGCAACTTTCTTATCTTTTGTGAAACTCAAATAAATCCACACAACCACCTTTGCATAAAATAATAACATGATTTGGATCTTGATTTCTCTTTAGGTGTTGATCTAATTAAACGACGGGGTCACATCTTATTTATAGGCATTATTGACCCCTGAAAAAATGATTTGGCGTGTTGTGCAAGATCTTACTCAAGTGCGCAAAACCCCATTTGGTGTTGCATTGGGTGCACAAGTTTCTTTCATGCAACCTAATATTTTTCACACTTTTCCAAATCTTTTGTTCACATCATGACTTTTCAATTTTTCATTGTTCAGATCTTAAAACATTCCTTGTTTGCAGGTTTCCAAACCACCTTCAATATTTCATGCAACATCCTTTTTCAAAAATATGTTTCTCCATTTTCCAATTTTCTGTCCCAAAAAATTGGAAAATACTGGAAAATAGTGCCACAATGTATTTTTTTTTATTTTGTACTACCTCCAGATCATCTACTCCTTTTTCAAAGTTCTCTGTCAACATACGGTGTCAACAATATCTATAGACCTCAACAACTCACTATGTAAATCCTCTTTGACTACAAAAAAACACGCTCGGTCAAAAAACACAATCAACCCAAAAATTCTTCAATTCTTCCTTGTGGTATTTTTTCCAAACATATAAAAACACTTTTAGGAGCATAAAAATAATATTTTTCCATTATATTAAATCAGTTTATATATATTTTTTCTAATTAATTAGTTACCAATGTAAAAATATATTATTTATATATTTATATAAGTTTTTTAATACTATTCATAATCTCTAATTTAACGTATATGTTATATCTTATTATATTAAATAATAATATTTTAGTAATATACTATTCTTTGGTAAAACATGGTCCTTATTTTTATACAATCTTTTAATAAATATTTCCTTTTTCATGTACCATAATATAACTCAGTTTTTCATGCATTAAAATCTGTAGAGTAAATTAAATTAACTTCAAAATGAAAATATTCTAAATTATAAGTGAGTTACATGATATTATTTTGGTATTTTTTAATCATTATTTATTAGTTTTAACCCCCATTATTATTTTTTGACAATTACTATGATAACAATGATTTATTGTTTTTAAGGATCAATAATTTTACTATAAAAATAATATTTACTAATAAATTGACCATCAATGATATTTTAAACCACATCCAACTAATTTGGCTAAATATAATATTTTTGTTGATTTAAAATTATTTTAAAAAACCATTGATTTTTAAAAATGTCATTAATGTCAGTTTTAGGACTATTAATTTTTATTTGAATTAAAAAAACAGTATACAAATATAACTTTAATATGACCTAATAATTCATCCAAATATTTTAATGTATATCTAAAAAATTCATGGGACACAATAATTCACCCCAATTGGAATATTTGTTTTAATTTTTAAAATAATTTAATTTATATTTCAAGTAATTGAATAAATTTAGTACTATGATAGAATATGAATTTAAAGAAATTATTAAATCACAAAAAAAACACATTTCCAATAAAAAATAATTCATATTTTAAATGAAAAATTCAATCCAAGCATTATATCTTTTATTCCCGATGGAAAATGTGTAGAGGAATTGACATCATGAGATTAAAATATTGTATTTATTATTTTATTAAAATAATATAGTGGTAATAATAAAAGAATAATAGAACAAAGTGGAAATAATTTGGTAACATGTATTATAATAATCTATGTAAATTAATTCAATAAGATAAGGGAATGTGTTAGAGTAATATTAAACCTCATCCTAATGTTTTAAAAATGGTTTAATGATATTTTCCTTTCTTATGTGGAATAAATTTACCAAGGTTATTTTTCATAATTAACATATAAAATTAAATTATAAAATTTACCAAATTTTAACTTCATGACTCAAAATATGCATTACATTTTCACTATTAAATTTCTATATGTTGGAAAAATTATTTTTAAAATAATTTCACAAAACATAATGAAAACTGTGTTTTTGAAAAATACATTTTTAAGCATAATACTAGATTTACTATGATCACATTCCTAGGAAAAAACAAGAGTTGGAATTTAATTTTTTTGTTGAATATTTAATATATACATTTCATTACATTTAGTCCCCAATAGTGGTAGATTTAATTTATGAATATAAATACAAATTCAATGAATATAAAACGTTTATTTTGAAAAAATATCTTTTATATAAAAATGATTTATATTTTTATTTTTAAAAAATTTAAAACCAATGAATTCATTTTATATATTTTGAAAACATGAATATTTTATAATTTATTTAGTCATATTCTTAGTCTCTAATTCATCGACTATTTAATAATTATCACATAAAATAATAATATTTCATTAATGTATCATAGTTTATTTAAACTATTTGTATCATTTTATAATTATTTAAAATAAATAAATATTATTTTTACATAACTATATAACAAAATATCATGGGTATTACAATTTGAGGTGGTAGGATGCAATGACCAATGAATTCGCTATATAGATTTCTTATAAATTAAGACTATGATCAATAATTGTTCCACCTGAAACACTAAACTAAAAAAACCAAGAAATATTATATAATACAATGATTAGTAGAAGAAATATTATGGTCTATACAAATATTTCAAAACAATTTTAAATGCAAAAAAATTTGAGAATAGATAATGTTTTTAAAGTGTGTTTTTAAAAAAATCAGTTTGTATTAATGTGTTTTATATTTATTTAAAAGCTGAACTTTTATATTCTTTAACATTAATTTTTTTAAAATATATTTATTTTTTAATATAGAATGTCGAAATTATCATAGTTTTAAATTTTATTTTTTTACAATATAATTTATTTTCAAATGAATAAAAAATACTAATTTTTATAAAATAATTTATTTTATGACATTATAATAAAGAAATAAATACATAAATTCTTTAAAAAACATTTCAATATAAAAACAATAAATATAAAAATTAAAATAAATCCTTTCAAAATATTAAAAGAAAATTTATTATACCCATGTGTAATCTTATGGAAACTTGTTTTACTCCAAAAACTAAATTTATTTTCATACATTAATAAATATTATTCCTCACATGTATAAATTTAATATGTAAAAATGGTTTTAATATTAGATCACCATGATCATATTATGTAATAAGTTCAATATTATATTTGAGAAAACAGTTTGATAAATAAAATTATTTATAATAAATGCAATAACGGTGAAAATACTATTTATATAGAGTTGATTAATTGGTGTTGGGTTTTTATAATATGATAAATTAAGTTTATATATATCCAAAAATTAATTAAAAAATATTTTAAAATACAAAAAATTATATAAAAAAATTTAAATTTTAATTATTGTGGAGTAATATTAAAAACACTACTGGAAAAACGTCATTTATCTTGAATATATACATATATATAATGATTTAATTTAAAATTATTTTTTTATTCTTTTTAAATTAAATCAGATTATATGAGGATTGAATTTAGTTTATTCACACCAATTTCCAGTAAGTGGTGTTATTTTAAATTTTTATTAGAATATATATTACTATGTGGAAAACTACTTTCAAAGGTAAAAATGAAAATGGTAAAATATAAAAACCAATTAGTAAACAAATTTAAATTAATTAAAAAAGGTGATAAAATTTTATTTAGAGTATTAATATACCATATAACACCTAAAACTCAGTTAGTTCTCATTTTTTTATTTTTGATCTTTTAATAGTGTCATTCCAGTAATTGAAAATAATTTTTGTCTCGAAATGTTCCCTTTTATTCACTAATAATATGGATCACTTCGATATGCTCAGGTTCATTAATATCTATGAATGATCCTTTCAAACCCAACTGGATTTCACTATCCTATAATATTCTTGAATTACCAAAATCCCAAGGCCACTATATGTTTTACTAATCCATTCATTTATATGGAGACTTTAAAGAAAATGTTTAAGGCCTTAATGTGATAATACTGTATCCTCAACCATTTATAAAATATTAATTCCCTTCAAAACATATCATAAACATTGATATATAATGAAATATACTATATTATTATACTAATGTTTTTAATTTCATTTAATAACTATTATTTATTCCATTCCATCCTCATAGAAAAATAAATGAATGTCTATCATGAGTTTGTGTGGCCTACCACCTCCACAACGTGAGATCTTCCATTTTTCAACATTGAATGTCTTTATAGGATGTTATTATATATTTGAATAATAAATGATAAAAATAAAATAAAATAATAATTTTATTTTGAATAGTGAAATTATTACCAAAATTCGTTCCCTTCATTAATTGGTAAATTAAAACATTAATTCAGTGTTGTGCATACTATTACATCCATGATGCAACTTCTTTTTCTCATGTTAACACTCATTATATATCCAATTAAATTAAATTTCGTTTCATGTACTAAAAAAATATATAAATAACAACATATTAATTCGGTTATAATAATATTATACACTTCCATAACCATAATCAGGTATTATGTAATAACATTTTATTTTCTGGGTTAGTTTAACCACCTACCTGAATTATGATAGAAAACTCTATCATGGACTAATATGGGAACATAAATATAAATATTATTATAATTTAATAATTTAACATTTAATTTTATATTTTTCTAACCATCATATTAAGTATTTAACTTATTATTAGAAGAGAATCATCGATCCCCTTAATTAAAAAAATACATCGACATAAATTCCATTTTCACACAAAATATAAAACATAAGAGAATAAATAATATTAAAAAAATATAATTTGATATAAATTGTTTCTTATTCAATGCCTTATATATGAATAAGGTTTTTAGAATGTTATATAATAAACTAAATTATATTTTCCTTGAAGATTGGTGCTGCAATGTTCGAATCAGGACCATGATAAGGGTTTATTTTTCTCATTATCAAATCCATAAGACGTGTTTGAAAATTTTCTCCATAAATTATATTAAATTATTTATGTAATATCCTATTTAATTCTTGTATAATGATATATTTCATCTATTGTTATTGAATTTCCATTCCATGATAAGCTTCTTATTCTTAAATTTTAATTATCGTAGGTATATTTGGTAACTCAATTATTATTCATTGATTTTTGAAGATTCCACATGATGTTGTGTCATATATGATGGTAAAATTTTTCTATATTATATTGTTATTTTGTATTATAACATTTTTATACATATATTAATTTATGCCACATGAACCACTTTCTAAATGTATATTTCATTATGAATTATGGAATTTATAAGGGATAAGATTAAATCAAATTTACTTTTATTGAGTTAAAATGTAATTCAATAAAAACGATTCTACTATGTTAGTAAAATTAATCTATTTACTATATCATATGAAATTTCCTTTTTTTCTCTAAATGGGGAATTATATTTTTAAATAAATTATACTTTCTCAATGAATTTTATTCTAATAAATATGAATATTTTTTTATAAAAAATACCATATCCTTTAAATATGGATTTCCCTATATTTCCAAGTTCATTATTCCAAAAAAATGTTTTAATTTCTTATTTTGTAACCAAAATATCTCTTTACTCATGTTTACCTCATATTCTTCATATATTATTTCAAATCTGATGTTTTACTAACAATTTTTATGATATGGGATTTCTAGAATGAAAATTCAAAATATTAAAAAGGAAAGAAATCACCATAAAATTATGTGTTTTATCATTATACTTCACATTAATTTTTGATCACCATTGTATCTTTTCAATGAATAACAATTAAATATTTTTCTAGAAATTAAATTTGTTTAATGTGTTTTCACTTCACCTTTTTAATCCTTTATATCTTTTTCGTGGTTCAACTATTGAAATTTCCTTTTAAATGTAAATATTTTTTAAAAAAAATCTCTTATCCTTTTCCAAAATGACTTTTCAATAAGACCATAGATTAATATTTTATGCAAAATATAAAACTATTCTCAAAACCAAATCTATCAATTCACTACTAGATCCTTTTTATATCTAAATTATTTATTTATATGAAAAATATTTTTCATGTTTCACCCTTTAATATTTATATAAAAAATCTTTTGGGGTTATTTAGTTTTTTGAATCAACTATTTTCACACTTGTGGTCAATTTTGATGTTACAATTTGAAAATGACATGAAACAGATTATCATTCATTAGTTTCTACCGGTTAGGGTATTTTATTATATTGTCTATTCAAAACATGTGTATGTATTTTACTTATGAGATTATTTTGTTCTGAAAATTCCTAGTGATAGTTTGGTTCCATTAAATCACCGAGGTGGTTTGGGCATGATAATTCCCTAGGATGGTGTGGGTCCAATAAATCCATGAGAAGCTTTTGGACCAAAAAAACCTGATAAGTTTTGGGCATATTATATAACATCAAATCACTATGTTAATTTTATATCTTATTAGATACATATATTTAGCATGTGATTTTTTGGTCTATGATAGGAAGTGTGGCTATTTTTTATTAAGTAAATTAAGTATGTACATCTTCTGTATTCACAATTTTATAATTTCAAGATTATATTTTTATTTTCAAATTTCATAGTTTTGTTATGTTTCACTATATTTTTTTATTTCTACATAATTTTTCAACGATTATTCTCCACGGATCATATTTATCATCTCATGATTCTACTCTTTTATCGTCGTATTTATTTTCCCATTTGATATTACATTTCCTTCTACAATGATTTACATATACGTATTAATTTTTTATATTATTTTTAAAAATAAATTTATAACATATCATTCTTTCTCATATTATTTTTATCAATCCATTGAATATATAATCATGCATTATTTTATCATACTATCTGTTTGAGACCCCCTCCCATTATTATGTTTTTCATTCTCTATGTTATAAAGAATAGTGTAACCTTTTAAAAGTATTGAACTGTTCTAGTATGGTTCAGTTATAGAGAAATATTCAGAATTATTTTAAAAAACTTTTCCAATTTAGTTTATCATCAATGTTACTAAACGATAATTTTATACATGATATGTGAGATGATTTTTTGATTTAATGGTAATCTTAAATTTTTTCTTGTTTAATTTGGATAATATCAATTAGTATCAAAATTAATTAATTAATTGATATATTTTTATCATTAGACACAGGTGTATGGGTACAGGGAAACTCACAAGGATTTTGTGGTGAGATTTAAGAATTTATTTCAGAAGATCATGTTTTAGTGAATTTGCTTAAAATATGTGAAGAGTGTGGAGAAAATGAAACCTTTTATAAGAGAGGAATGTTCCACTATTTTTAGAACCCTTACCTATAAAACAATATAGTTATTTAAATTGGAATATAGAAATAACTATGCATATTTTTTTAATAAGTTGAGGTTAGTTAAAAATCCATTCAAGTAATCAAATAAAGTAATATTTTTTGAGATTTGATTCCATATATTTTAGTTTACCACTATTAAACCATTTAAACCATTACTATGATGATTTAACTTTTTAACATGGTAACTAGTATTTATGAATAAAAATAAATTAGTCCTGATGAATAAATTTTGTAATGATGATTCCAAATTTAGAATCCATTTTATAAAATATAATTTCTAATGCAAGTAGTAAATAATTTTAATTTTATGCTCAAATCATCTAAACACTACTTTTATAAAAATATGATTATTTTTTCATAAAAAATATTTTATTATATTTCCATGACTGGTAAAAAGAATATAGGGAATTTTGGTTTATTTTATTTAATATAATATCTAAAAATTTCATTAAAATCAATCATCATAAGCGATTAGTCTAATTTACTGAGATAAATATAAAATGGGAAAATAAAATAAATAATTTCTAAAAATATATATCTTTTTATGTTCAAATGAATTTAACATAATTTATAAAAATAAAAATATATATATATATATGAATTAT
Source organism: Viscum album (assembly GCA_963277665.1). NCBI lineage: Eukaryota > Viridiplantae > Streptophyta > Magnoliopsida > Santalales > Viscaceae > Viscum > Viscum album. The sequence continues at coordinate 1,134,695,632 of OY728156.1, forward strand.
TATTATTATAAATATATTTATTTATTTATATATTATATTCTATAGGTTTAATACTCAAAATAAAAATAATTAACTATAGGATCAAAATAGTATATGTGAATTCTCATTTATAAGGGGGTGGTGAAATGTAGGCTCAGGGGTGTTCTGGGGTTCGGGACACGAAAAAGGTGGAAAATGAGTTTCGGGGCTAGTCACACAATCTGGGCACGATTGCTGCCAGCCATGCAGGACACCCATGTAAACAGTGCAAGTGGAAGGTTTTCAGACTGTTTCCTCTACACGGTTTGTGTACAGTTTAGAAAATCATGTGGGTAAACTGTGCAAAGGGGCTTAACTGGGATAGAAGAATCCACACATATTGCACACAGTTGGGTAAACCGCACAAGAAAATCATGCATTCTAAAAACCATTAAATTTTTTCAAAAATGCCACTATGGGATTTTGTTACCCACATGGGATTTTCCTCCCCCTCTTCCCTTGAAGCCCTAATAATGAACCAAGGGGTCCAAGAGCTCGAAAGGATAAATCTCTTCCGGTTGTTGGCCATTTTGAGTGCCTTCAGTTGCGAATTGAATATCGTGATAATTCAAATCTCCCTATTGCATTTCTTTTTAGTTTAGGGGTTCTAATTATATTCCCTCTCCATATGAATCTCTTGGAACCTACCTTTTTGGGGATTTTTTTGGGTTAATCATCAAGGTTTGGTTTAATTGAGATCTAAGGATTCATTTGGGAGTGTGTTTGCCAATGAATTTGTGGTAGGAGGCCTTCAAAATTATATCCCTTGAATTTTGTGTATATCTGTGCAAGTAGGGTTTTTTATAATTCCCTATATTGAATAATTCATGATTTCCTTAACATGATGTGATGTAGTGGTGTCTAAATTGCTAATTGAACCCCTCTTGATCCCCATCGGATGTATGGAGGATGAATCAACTAAATTAGAGCCACCTCAGGGGCGTATTAATATTTCCCCTGACTTAAAGTTAGATAAGTAAGTGTAGGAAGTTGAAAAAGAACATAGATCCCTTGTTGATTATGTTAATATGCTTAAAGTAATTGAAATTTATGTCTAGTAGTACATTTAGGATGATTGGTTGGCATTAAAAATGGTTAAATAGGTAAATGGGAAAATGATAGGGATTAGATTTATATTTTAATATGCTTAGTGAGATAGGAAAGGAAAATGGGGATGTGGATAAAGGGGTTAAGTAATATGATCAATGAAAGTGTTAATGGATTGAGGAAAAATGTAAATTCCCATGTATTGAGATTATTTTTACGATTGTAAATGATGTTGGCTATGTTGTTGTGATATGGTGTTTTGTGGTGAATGGTAAATTAGCATGTGCACATAGATTGGTCGAGTGGGGTATTGACTTGATATTCTATGCCCATGGATTGAGTTGGACTGAGGTTCTAGATCCTACCCAAAATGCATGGGTTAGGGAAGGGGACGAAGATAAAATCCCCCAATGGTTTCATTCGACTTTTACTGAGGATTCATAGAGAAAATATTAGGATGTGTTACATTGAGATTCATAGTGAGAAAGATCGTGATTGTATTTGAATTTACTGGATATGCCTAATCCATTGAACACATAAAATGGGGAGATTGAATAATTAAATTCCTTGGTAGTGAACCTGAATTCATTGGTAGTATAAAAAAGACGAACTTAGTTTAGAATGATCTATTGAACGGTTTACCATAACATGCCCTTCTATATCATTTGCATTCACAATCTACCTTTCTGAATATTTTTTAGACATTGTTGGTCGTGGTCTACTATGTTATACTAACACCCTTCTCAGGACGCCTTTGGGTACCTGAGTAGATTTCATGCTTGAAGACTAGGACAAGGGAAAGGGCCCTATTCCTGGGAGATGAGATGGTAATGGGTCATTTTTGGGTGAGGTTCCAGACATGGTGTCTATACCATTATTTGGATTCTACCACATTCGTTATTTTGGGTTTTGATCACTTGAGAGTGTAGCATGATATGACATATTTATTTTTGTTATGATTGCACCCAATTTTGGGATTTGGTTATTATGCATGTTATGGATTTTTCTCTTATGTTTATGTTATTTCAATTATTATCTATTGTGAATCACTTTGGTAATGAGCGTATAGTTTCCCCACATGACTTATTGGACCCTCACTACTAGTCGACAAACTCTGACATACGGGGATACATGCATGAGGTCATGAAATTACCTTGCTCGGGGCACCAGTTTAGTGGAACCTAGGTCGATGACATTACAATGTGGTATCAGAGGAGGTTATTTTCCCTTTCTTACTATTTTGGGATGGTATACATGAGATTATAAATTTTTTGGGACTTGGTAATGATCACGTTCTTGGGAGTAGCTAACCCATGTACAGGGGAAAAACACAAGTCACCCTGGGAAGGGATTATTGTTCTTTTTTAGTGTTGTTATTGTTGATGATATATCACCGTTAGGTGATGCACTTGTTGTGTGATTTGATGGTTTTTTGATATTCTTCTCGTGGACATAATGATATGAGGTTGTGAATTCATGCATCATTATAGGAACCTATGTAAGAAAGTGACAGTCATCATGATAGGCACACACTCAGGATGGGTGTGCAAGATGGAAATGTTAGGATGCATATGTTACTTTTAAAGTAATGACTTATGCCCAATTTGATAGTTTGAATGAGTAAAAGGGGGAAGTGAAAATGTGTAGTAGTAATTAGAAATTTTTTTTGATAATGAAGTAAAAGTGGATTAATTTGTTGTAGGGGTAAATTAGAATATGAAATGGTTCAAATGGGAGTAAAAGATAAAAAGTGTATCCCTAATAATTAGATATTGTGTTGGCCGTGAACATAGAGAGATGGATGAGGGTAGGGAACCGGTTGTGAGAGGGCTCTTTGGAGTAGTGTTAATGACCTGTTTTGGTTATCACAAGTGATGTGAATATCTATAACTCTTCCTTCTAATAGAATCTTTATGGTTATATTCTAAAGCTTGCATTTGGAATTGTAGAGAAATGCCACCTCGCAGACGTGCGCTGGTTGGGAGACATGAAGTCATTGCCAAGAATGATCCTCCAGTAGTAGAGTAAGAGAACATTGTAATCTAAGGGGATAGGGAAGATCAGTTCCACAAGAAGTTTTCTCATTTTATGTAGATGATGGAACGAGACCTAGGGCAGGTTGTGTCGAGCATGTTTGAGCTAACCGGGGAGTTTCAACTGCGGCACCCTCTGACCATTACAGGAGAGGGTGTTGCAGAAGTAGCAGAGTTCTAGAGAGATCCCATCCAGACTATTCTAGAACTTATTGAGACACATCACAAGATCCAAGTCAAGTTAGAGGCCTATATTTTGTCGGGGAAAGAAAAACATTGGTGGGACATTATGGTTCAGACATAGTAGGATGAGGAGATGTTGTGTAATGATTTTTAAGAGAATAATCTTGGGAAATTCTATCCAAAAAAATGATGTAGGAGAAGGATATTGATTTTATTAGGATGAATTATGGGACAATGTCAGTGATGGACTATTCCAATAGTTCCTCCGTTTTGAGACTCTTTATTCTAACATTGACGGGAGATGAGGTAGCTATGGAGAAATGATTCTAGGATGGGCATAGACATGAGATCAGGTCTCAGGTGAGTATATTTTGACTAAACGGGTTTTCTGAAGTGGTGGATCAATACCTTATCTCATAAAGAACCTTGAAGGGATCTTCATGGAGTGAAATTGTGGCGATGGTTGGTTGAGCTAGTGGTGTAGCTTCTGATAGTAGGAAGCACCACATTGGAACCTTTCAGCAAGGGGAAGCATGCATATTAGTCATAAGAGGGGGTTACATTCATAGGGTTGTGACCAGGTCTTCTGTTTTTAGTTTGACAGGACGGGGCACTAGTGTGACTAGTGTCCCCACCCACCATTTTAGTGTTGTGTGTGTGGCAGGCGAGGCCATGTGCAAAGATTCCTCAGAAACCCATCACAATCAGGAAATTATGGAGGTCAGAGGTAGATGTTGAGGGTAACAAGGGGGTTAGTTACCATATATCAGGTAGGTAGTTGGAGCTCCACAGGCCATACTGGTAAGTGTTGTAGATGTGGAGCTCTGAGCAATATCACCCTTACCAACAGAGCAGTGTATTGTAGGGTACTCAGGCTGGAGCCCAAGGTAAAGGGGTAGGTCACCTCCGTAAAATTTATGCTACACCTGATGGTGCTGAGGAAGGAACATTTACTATTCAAGGTATGATTATTATTGCTTCCATGTTTTCTAGTTCATTATTCGATACCGGTGCTACAGATTCCTTTATTTCTACTCAGTTTTTAGTTGTATAGGGCTTAACTTTACAGACTGCATGTTGGGAAATGTCTCCTAAGAGTGCGAGTTGAGGACCTCAGGTAGCGTAGGGGTTGTGCTCTGGAAGTTGGTGGGTATCATTTTATATGGGATCTATCAGTCCTATATATGTCAGGTTTTGGCCTAACATTTTGAATGGATTGGTTGGTGTTATATCAAGCCCATATATACAGTTACTGATGTCGGGTAACATTCACATCTATCGATGGGAGCAGTCATGTCCATCATAGTGTGTGGGATACTCAGGAGGGCTGCACAGGGCTGCGATGCCATTACATGGGTGATTCCACATCTCATGTTGCATGCCATATGATATATTATGTGGAGAAAGGACTACAAGTCTTCTCTTTTGTTGTGGACCACTTCCAGGATGTGATTCCCAAGGACTTATAGATGTTACAATAAGATAGAGATATTGATTTTATGATTGAATAGTTCCCTAGAGCAAAGCCAGTTTCTATTCCAGCTTACCAAATGGTTCTAGTAGAGCTCCAAGAACTGATGGTTCAGTTGGAGGAATTAGTGTATAAGGGGATTATACATCCTATTACATCACCTCAAAGATCTCTTGTGCTTTTTTCAATGAAGGCTGATGGATCACTATGGATATGTGTCAACTATAGAAAGATAAACCAGATGACAGTTTAGAACCAATACCCTCTTCCTAGAATTGATGGGATGTTTGATCATCTCAGAGATGCCTAAGTTTTTCCCAATATTGATTCGAGATCTGGATACCATCAGTTGAGGTTGAGACCTTATGACAAACCCCATACGACATTCTAAAGTTGGTATAGGTTGAATGAATTCATGGTAGTGTAGTTTGATTTGACCAATGCACCATCTTTGTTTATGGCCTTGGTGAACTAGATATTACACAAATATCTAAATCAGTTTGTAGTTGACTTCATGGATGACATCTTGGTGTACTCTAGAACTCATGAAAATCATGTCAAAGTTCATGAAATCGTCTTGATTACACTAATAGGTAATATTATTTGTGATATTCTATCAAAATGTTAGTTTTGGATTGATGAGGTGCACTTTTTGGTAAATATAATATCCGAGTCAGGCATGTCGGTTGATCCAGAAAAGGTGCAGGTTGCGATGTCTTGGGAGAAGCCCAAGAACATCTCTGATATTCGTAGATTTATTTGTTTTTCAGGTAATTACTGAAGGTTTATTATAGATTTCTTTCATTTGAGAGCTCTGCTCATATTCTTAACCAAGTCGGAGGTTAATATCGATTGGTCAGAGGATTGTGGGAATTCTTTCCAGGTGCTAAGGAAGTGGTTGAATACCGCACCTATTTATATCTTACCCAAACAATGTATTAATTATACATTGTTCCGTGATGTGTTTGATGTTGGACTTCAGGCAGTCTTGATGTAGGATGATCATGTTGTAGCTTAGGGGTCATGGAAGTTCTGGCCACATGTCCGAAATTATCCTACTCATAACCTGGAGCTAGTTGTTGTGGCTCATGAATTAAAGTGTTGGAGTCATTATATTTTTGGAGAAACTTTTATATTGTTTAATAACCAAAAAATCCTCATATAAATATTCTCTCAATGGGATTTTATTCTTAGAATGTGATTGTGGGTTGAGTACTTACAGTACATTTATTTTGAATTGGATTACCCACATGGATAATTGAATAGTGTCACTGATGCTCTAAGCCCGATGACTCAGAATCAAGTGGTTCCGGAATCCAGTTCAATGTGGGTGGTGATGGCCTTGTTTGCAGAGATGCATTTGGAGGTAAAGGAGGGGCAGAAGCATATGAACCTTTCATATATAGCAGTTGAGTACAAAATTTTGAGTCATGTTAAAAAGAGTTAGTAGGTATATTTCAACTGTGTGTCTATGAAGGAAACTCTTAAAGGTGGGGAGTCACCTTCTGGTTGGACCTTCGGCACTGATGATGTTTCTTAGGTTCATGGTCATGTTTTGGATCCGAAATCAGTACAAGAAGAGTTGATTCGCGAGTTCCATGCGTCAATGTGGGAAGTGAATCCATGATTGACTAAGATGTACCACTATATAGGTTGGCAGTTATGGTGTTCGGGAATAATGAAGGAAGTGGTGAGTTTTGTGGCATGATACCTAACCTGTCTGCAGGTAAATGCTGAACATCAGTGCCAAAGTGGTTTTTTGTAGTCCTTGCCCTTTTCATAGTGGAAGTGAAATGATGTCACAATGGACTTCATAGTGGGAATTCTGAGGATGCCTTAGAATCATGATGCCATCTGGGTGGTAGTAGATCGGCAGACCAAGGTGTCCAATTTCATTCCAATTCATGAAACCTATATAGTCGACCAGTTAAGGGAGTTGAATTTTTTGGAAATATTATGGTTTCATGGTGTTCTGAGAAGCATAATTTCAAATCGTGATCCCCGTTTCAACTCACACTTATGGAAGGGGCTAAAGAAGGAACATAGTTCCCCAATGTTTCTAAGTATGGATTACTAACCATAGAATGATGAGCAATTGGATTGTAAAATTCAGGTATTAGAATTCATATTGAGAGCTTCTATTCTGGAAGTTTACTGGTTTGTGGGAAAGGAACTTTTTTGATTATTAATTTTTCTTATAGAAATAGTTTTCATGATATATTTTAGATGGAACCTTTTGAGGCACTTAATGGGAGACATTTTAGATCAACGTTGTGTTGGTTAGAGTCCAGAGAGTTTGAGCAGTTAGGGCCGTGTATTGTGAAGGATACATTAGAGAAGGTTCGTTAGATTCAAAAGCATATAGAAATAGCTCACAGTATACAGAATTAATTTTATCATAAGCTTCGTAGACCTCTTGAGTACATGGTGGGTGATTGTGTGTTTCTTTGAGTGTCACCACGGTGGGGCCACCATCGAATTCGGAAGCAGGGAAAGTCGGCACTGAGATATGTGGGGACATTTGAGATTGTGGAGAGAATCTGGCTAGTGGCTTACTGATTGTCTCTTCCATAGATGTATAGTGGGATTTAGGACGTTTTCCATGTTTCACAACTCTGACAGTGTCACCCGTATCAATATCATGTGATAAATGCTGAGGATGTTGAGCTTGAGGATGATACAACCTTTAAGAAGCTCTCGGTTCATATTGTGGATCATCGTGAGAAATTTTTGTTGGGAAATGTTATGCATTTAGTTCATGTTCTATGGAAACATGGAAAAATTCAGGAAGAAACATGGGATTGGGAATTGGATATGTGGGTCTAGTGGCCCAATCTCTTTCCTTTAGAAACTCATGATGCTCAAGTAGAGCAGATCGGGGACGAGCCGTTATAAGGTGAAAAGGTTGTAAGATCTTGGATTTCTCTGTAAGGTATGTCTTATTTATGTTTCAGTTGAGGCCCATTATTTTGTTCAACTAAGTTCTTTCCAAATTCCATAAGAAGGATTGGGGGGTTCTGGGGATTGGGACACAAAAAAGGGGAAAATGAGTATCTGGGCTAGCTGCAAGGTATGTGCACAATTAGTGCCAACCATGCAGGCATACTAAGTAAATCATGGAAGAATAATTCTTTTGTATAGTCACCTCTGCACTGTTTGTGCATGGTTTGGAAAACCGTGCAGGTAAACCAAGAGAAGGGGATTTTTAAGACTAAATCATTTTCCCTGTTTGTGTATAGTTTGACAAACCATGCCAGGAAATTGTGCGGCCCAGAAGCCTTTAAATAATTATAATATTCCCACTATGGGATTTTATAACTCACCCAAGATTTTCCTCCCCATCATCCCTTGTAGCCCTAAAAACGAACCAAGGTTACCCAGATCTCCCACAGATCAATCTCTTTGAATTTTTGGCCGTTTGGAGTTCCTTCATTTGTGGATTGAAGAACAAGGTTAGGATAATCACCCTCATGATTTTTTATAGTTTATGGTTTACAATTATTTTACCTCTCCATCAGAAGCTCTCAAACCCTACCATTTTGGTGAGTTTTAGGTTAAAGCTTCAAGGGTTGTTTGAATAGAGATCTAAGGATTTGTTTGGGAGTGCATTTTCCAATAGATTCAAGGTAGGTGGTCTACAAAATTATATCCCTTAGATTTTGTGTTGATTTTTGTATGTATGGTTTTTGATCGTTCACTCTTTTGAAAATTTTGTGATCCCATTGACATGATGTGATGTAGTGGTGTCTAAATGGCCAATTCAACCCCTCTTGATCGACAAGGGATTAATGGAGGATTACTCGACCGAATTAGAGACACCCAAGGCATGTGTTGACATTTCTCAGATATAGAGTTAGCTAATTAGGTTTAGACCATTTTACAAGAACATTGCACCCTTGATTATTATGTTAATATGCTTAAAATAATTTAAATTGGTGTCTAGTAATACTCTTTAGTTGGGTAATTACCCCAGAAGTTGTTTGGTTGGAATGAAAAATGGTTAAATGTATAAATGGGAGAATTCTTGCGATTATCTTTATACATGAATATGCTTAGTGAGATAGGTATGGAAAATGGGAATGGGGCTAAATGGGTTAAGTAATATGAACAATGAAAGTGTTAATGGATTGAGGATAAATGTAAATTCCCATCTATTGAGATTATTGTTATTACTATAAATGATGTTGGCTATGTTTTTGCGATATGGTGTTTTTGGGTGAATGATAAATAATAATGTGCACTTGGATTGGCCGAGTGGGGTATTGACTTTAGATTCTATGCCCATGGGTCAAGTGGGACTGAGATTCTATCTCCTACCCTAAATGCAGGGGTTGGGTAAGGGGACAATGTTATATCCGCCTAATGGTTTCATTCCACGAGGACCGAGGCTTTGAGGTGAAGATATTAGGAATTATAATATTGTGATTCCTATTGAGATAGATCATGATTGTATTTCAATATGATGGATATGCCTTATTTGTTGAACACAATAAAAGGGGATATTGATTAATGAAATTCCTAAGTAGTGGACCTGAATTCATTGGTAGTATAAATAATACGAACGTAGTTTAGAATGACTTATTGAACTATTTACCATAACATACCCTTATTTATCATTTTCATGATCTATTTACCGTTATGGGTATTTTTTAGATACTTTTGTTGATGGTGTACTAAGTTATACTAACACCATGTTCGGGCCGTTTTTGGGTACCCGAGATGATTTCATGCTTGCAGGCCAGGACAAGGGCAAGGGACCTATGTAAGGGAGATGTGTGGGACATGGGACATGTTCTGAGGAGGTTCCATACTTGGAGTCCAGACCATTTTGTGGATTCTACCATATTCTTTCTTCAGGTTTTTTATCACATGACACTATAGCACAACATGGAATATTTATTGTTGTTATGATTGTACCCAATTTTAGGATTTGGATATTATGTATGTTATGGATGGTTCTCTTATTTTTCCATTATTCCAATTATTATCTGTTGTAACTCACTCTGGTATTACAGTTATAGTCTCCCCACATGACCTATTGGACCCTCACTAATAGTCGGAAACCTATTGCCTATGTGGAGGCATGTTTGATGTCATGTAACTACTCGGCTCATGGCATCAATTTAGTGGCAGCCGAGTCAGGGATTCTATACCTGAATTTTTCATTTAAAAACATTCATTTTTAACCTTAATGAAAAACTATGTTTAAAAAAGTTAAACAAGGTAAATTTATAAACCCTCTTTAGTTCATAACTATGAAATAAAGTTGCTTAGGGTCTAGAAATATAGATCCAAGAAGAAGTATAAGAATAGTTGAAATTGATAATGATTCTACCTGAAAGCATATAAAACCTAATTTATTATAGTATGTAATAGTATAAGAAAGTATAAATAAATTATACTATCATTATTTTAAAAAATAAAATGGAAATAAAACATGAAACAACATTCAAGTAAACTATTATGAAATCATTTAACCCAAAGAGTATGCTATCCATCAACCTTTGATAAAGGTCCCTTGATTTACATATTCAGGAAAGTCTGTCTTATCCACAAAAGGGTAAGCCCATGATAAGATTATTAGATTATGTCTTTCTATCCCTAAAACCCCACAAACATTGAGGTAGTCATCACCTCTACCTTCATATCCCTATAATCCCATGATTTTACTCAACATAAATTAGTGTCACCAAAAGAAAGTTAAAAAAGATGTTCATGGTTGAATAAGATATTCATAAAATGCACAATGCACAAGAGCCTTTCTCTAAATAGAAGTCACTTCACTACATGTAATCTCTAGGATCATGGAACATTTTCATAGATACTGGTCTCGTATGAATTAGTTCCTATTTATAAGATAAACATCAATGGTCTACTACCTCCTCCAATGATAATATTTTTTAATAAATCTCAGAGGGACCTGTACATGTGTCACACAACCAAAAGATAGTTAGAAACAAATTGCAGGACATTGTTTTATATAGAAAAAAAATGAGAGGAATTATCATGCTTAAGATTCAATATAATTTTAAGGAAAAAATAAAAAAAACTAATGAAAACTAAATAATCATAATCAAGGAAAAAATATAATTCAGCATCTAAACATATAAAAAATTGGATTTTAGAAACATGTAAATTTAGTCTTTATTTTTCAAAGAATTTGGAGTCTGAATTCCTGAGAATTCAGAGTCTCAATTTCATAGAATTCACAATATAAATTTTAGATAATTTTGATACTAAATTTTAGAGAATTCAGAATCACAATTAGAGAGAATTTAGAGTCTGAATTTCATAAAATTTGGAGAATTAATTTCATAGAATTTGGAGATTGAATTTCATAAAATTCAATGTTTGAATTTCTGATAATTTGGATTCTGAATATAGAAATACTCAACATCCAATATTTCGAGGTTTTAGTTAAGGATCCTAATTTTTTACTAAGTAAAAAAAACTTTGATATTATAAGACTTTGAATATGTAATTGAAAAACAAGGAAATGATAAAAAATTTCTTAGAGAAAGAAACTCTTCTATAATAAAATAATACTTAGAGAAATATAATTTTCCTTATGAAAATGTGTTTTTTATTTTCAAAACATAGATTAATGGAAAATTCAAAAGGAACCCTTATTGACTAAAAAATATCCACCTTTTAGGAAATCAAAAACATCATTTCGAAAAAGAATATAATGAAAACATAGTTTTCTTTTTAAACTATATAAGAAAAATTATCTCCCTTTACTTATAAACCATGTTGAATACGACTAACTCACCCTTAGGTTTTTAAAATTCTTAAGGATCATATTCCCATCCATCATAGATATGTGACTATTTCTTGCTTAATAAAATATTTTTTAAAAAGACCCCTTACATAAACTCCCCATTCCTTAGGGAATTATTTTATTTGTACATAGTATTCTTTTGATCATCATTTTCTATGACATTGTGATTTTAAAAAGGAATTTAAAGAATGAAAATATAACTATACCTAAATGGTTAGTGACTAACAAGACAAAAAAAATTAAGGATAAAAACATTTTAATTTTGATAGGAAAAATTGTGATATGGTACAAATTAAAAAAAGGATTGTATTGACATGAAAATCATTCATCATTATTTTCTTTCGGCATGAGCTTTATCAGGGTTTCATTTAATTTATTCATCTCTTTATGATCATCCTCGAACTTCTTGAGTGACTGATCCTTATTTGGATTCTTATTTTCAAGAGCCTTGATCTTTTCTTCATGATAATTCATAATTTCTAACAGAGACTTCACGAACTCTTCTTTTGGATTGAACTTTTCTTCCAACAAATCCCTATCCTCCGATTAAATCTTTAAATTTTAGGCAACATAATTAAACTATCCATTTAGTTTTTTAACCTATTTCTTTTGGGTTACATTCTCGAGATTTTATTTTTATGATAAATTTTTTGAAAGGTTTTTTATTCTATCATATGATTTATCAAAATCATATTTTTCTGAATCATGGAAGTCATTAATGATTTTCATGTATTAAACAATTTATTTAGATCAATTTTTTATTTCCTTACAAGAGATCCTATGAGAATAATAACCAATATAAAATGTTTATAAATCTTTTAAAAGATTGAAAAAAATTACTCTGAGCATGCATATTGAATACGAAATTTGAATAAAATAATGTTGAATCAAATGAATCTCGAATAAAAAATAGGAAGCATTGGTATTGTGTTCACTAACTTATTCAAATACTTAATAATAAAATCCTAACACATCGAAGATTACGTTTCAGAATATAATTCCCTTGCAGGAGAGGATAAATTTTCATCCTCTTATGCATTTCTCTTAGATGACCCACCATCATCCTTCTTGGATTTTACAATCACAACCTTCTTAGGCATAGCGACAACCACATGTTTACCTTTATCCACTTTTCAAATAATCTTCTCAGCCCTTGGAGACTGATGCTCACTATCATGGAGTTGAACTATCTTATCTTAATCTACCTCATCCTTCTTGACATCACCCTTAACATCATAAGAATTAATGAAATTCGGGTATCTACTCTCAGGATTAGTTGGCTTTTCAACCACATCCTTTACATCATTATCTTTTCCTTGAGTAATAAATCTGGTTGACTCTACCTAGGATGTTCAGATTGATAGCTTATCTGAAAGAATTTCCTTCTCTTAGTATTATTCCACTTTATTAATCACATCATCACTTTCACCTTCTTCATATTATTGTTCTTATTATTCATCAACATCCTTAATTATATATTATTCTATAACTAGTTATAGAATTGTTATTTTCTGTCCCAATGTTTATAAAGGAACAGTTTTTGGAGGATGTATTCTAGTACCTGAATCTTTTTAGAGGCCTTCTCTTTATCTTTGAGTAACGCTTGGAAAATTTCATCTTCGTATATTTTATTCTTTATCTTCTTATATTTTCCCTACATTTCATGCTCTTATGAAATTTGGTTTCTCAAGGCCTTTACATATGCATGATCTAAATCGAAGCTTGCTTCTCCCTCCTACCAACATTACTACCACTTCCTCAGAGAATGGTTTTTTATTTTTTGGATTTGGTGGAGTAGACTGAGTTTCCAGAACTGTAATTTTTATTTTTCTTCTATTTCCTTCTCTTTTATCTTCTTCTGAGATTTATTAGATATTTCTCCAACTTCCACATGAATGACAAAATCATGAACTTCAATTTCAGAAAGATCATAAAATTCCCCTAATTAGTCACTAAATCTAACTTTCATTCTCTTCAAAGGGGAAACACTCAACAACATGAAATTAAAGGAATTGGGATTAGAACTGTAGAGAAATTTAAAAGATTATAAACAAAGAACTATGATCTTAGATAGAATGATCAGATAAATGATTAAATGAGACATGAATGTTCTATTATTTATATTGGTGATTTTCTGAAGTATGTACTTCACTAGGATTTTATTTCTAAGGATAACCAAAAAGTCCAATATAAAATGTCACTTTATTTTAGGGAATCCTTTCCTAAATTTCTTGTAATAAGAAATCCTTGTACCCATAAGGATAACATCTTGAATTTCATTAAAAGATGATTGATCATTAGTGATTTTATTCCCTTGAGTCCAATAAACTCAATTGCATTTTCCTTATCAAGGCTTCTTGACTTGTTAGAAAACTTGTGATAGCAAAATACTTCCTCACCTACATACAAAATACCAAGAATAGTTTCTTCCATATTGAATGAAAACGAATAGGATTTCACATAGATCATAAATGAAAACTTTTCCCTTCCCCTTCATTATAAAAACTGACTATATCATAAAACTCTATGAGAAGGTCATGATAAACCAGATCCTGACACTTCATATTAGAAACACAAAAACACTAAAATTAATTTAGCTTGATATTCTTCATAATCAATGAATTTTAAATAGTAATTAATTTTGGGTCAACCAACCTTTCGCTGTATATTTTCCATCCATGATTTCATTATTCAAAGACATCTGATTCTGTTGGGAAGCTTCAAGCATCATCCAAAATGTATGAAATTTGGAAAATTGAACGACCTATTTGAATAGAAGAAATGATTCGGTACATTAAGTATTGAAAACTTATGTGGGACAAGAAATGGGTAGGAATTTATATAGGCTTCAAGGATATGTTTCAATTTCCCAATTTGATCCCAATGGTTGATATCAGAACGATCAGATTTGACAGTTAAGATGAGTGTAGAATATGGATTTGGTAGGTTCTGATCTTCTGGTGTTTTTAGAAAAAAATAACATTTATGGAAAGTGAATCTGAATGAATCTTTTTTAAAACAAGATAAAAAATACCAAAAAGAAAAAAATACAATTACAAAGATGTATTTAAGGAAACATACCTTCTCGACTTCTTAGAAATAATTTTAAGATATGAAAAAGTTCTTTTTAGATTCTAATTCTTATAAGGAATGAAAATTTTTTATTCTAAAAATTTTGAATTCTAAAAAAATTGGTTTCTGAAAAAATAATTATTATGAAATACAATTTTATGTTTCAAAAAATTTCATTAAGAAAGAATTTTTTTTCGGAAAACAAGAAAAAAAATGTACTCCCCCTATGAAAATTATTTTCTTAATATAAGGAGATAAGTTTCAAAAATAAGCTAATATAAAATATTACCTTACGTTTATCATTCCTAAAATTTTCATAATGTATTCAAATCTATCAGAGGGTAGTAATTTTTTAAAAAAATTAGAAATTTGATCTTGCATTATGGTAATTTTAAAAATTATATATATTTTTAGTGTGTGATCTTGTAGAGACCCGAAGCATAACATACATGGACATTACAGTAATTTTGCGGAATACATATTACATAACAAAAAACACACACACTAGGACCGTAATAGTTTAGTGTCTTTGGAAACTTGGAATATAATCTTCTAATTGTAGTGAACGATCATCAACATCTCCCATAAAGATCTTCCTTTTTTTACCTAAAACCATTCTTTATATGCTAGGTAAAAGAAAACATAAAAGGGTGAGATGAAATTCTTAGTAAGGGTAAACAAAAGAAATATGAATCACATCATATTCATAAGAACATAACATTTTAGAAATCTTAACCTGTAAAAAGATCATAATATCATAACATGGGATAAATCATAGTAGTGAAATGTAATCCCAATAATCATAACTTAAAACATGAAACATTGTGTCATACACACATAATCATAGGTAATCATTTATTATTAGTCAAGACTCATTTCTGAGACTATCTTAGTGGACAAAGTCCATTTCTGAACCGAGTTCATTCCTCATTTCAGTCCTGTTTCACTGAACTGGTTTAACCTGCCATTACAGCCATGTCTATCTCATGAGATATAAAATCTTTACCCAATGAATTGGAGAGAGATATATGACCCAACCATCTCATAATGATACCATTCTTATGTGGTCCACATAATCGTAAACCATACATCATAGCATAACCCATATAATAAAAATGGGAATCTTAAACATAATGACATCATAAAATAATTCATATAAGATAAAGGAATTAATAAAAATATTTCCATCACAACATAATCAAATCAATGTAATAATACGGATAGAAACAGAACCCTATATTATCTTAGATGGAAAATAATTTTGATAAAACATTTGAACACCATTCTGGAGGAAAATATCCTTTCTACATCAAAAATACTTTTCCTTTCTTAACATGTCAAACAATTCTAAACTAAAAGAAGTTGATTAAGAATAAACGTGAAAACTTGTAAAGGAAGATTTTTTGAAATAGTATTTTAAAAATCCATTCATGTCGTATAAGTTAAAATAAACATTCTTCTCGTACTTTTGTCGGAAAAGTCAAAAAGTACCTCGTATGAAAAACGACAAAAGATTCCTTCCATATCTTTTACTATAAACTCACCAAAGGGTAAAAATGGATTTAAACAATTGTAGGAGGATGGAAATAATTTTACATATTGAGGAAACATGGATGTGGATGATAAAATACACCCCATTAATTACCAAAGTATAAACAATCTCGGAAAAAAATGAGATTGTGATATTTCCCTCACCTTAGGTCCGATTGCTTCATACGTATCTGAACATCCTGTATAATGATTTAAATAATTGACTTATTACAGAATCATATTCATTGTTATGATATCATATATGGTTCACTTATGACATTATATTACCCATTCTTTTGTAAATCAATGTTAAAGTAGCGTTTTGGGTAAAATCGTTTCATTTGTCGTTCGTGTTTTAACTTGTAATTATTCATATGATTACATAGATCATGGTAACTTACATCCATAATGTAAAACATGATTTATATATAATATATATTCATAATATACATATATATAATAGATCGATAAATGGAAAGAAATACACAGTTCATGGAGACGGTAGGTCGTACGTACGCATGAACGATGTTTTCGTTTCCTTATTGAATTGAATGGAATTAAGTAGATGACATATATACATAAATACAGTATCATTATTATGTCATGTATTTCATGATTACCTATTATATATACTTAATAATCATTAATGAATGGTTAATCATTGAGAATGAATCTCATCGCGTTGTGGATACGGTATTCCGTACGTACGCACGAGTGATGATATCATTCCCATGATCGTTGAATTATATTAAAGTGTATGTATAATATTACATAATCAATATCAGTTTACAATAATCATATATATTCATACATTCACCATTATACCCATCCAAGTAAGGTGGTGGTGGAAAATAGATGACCCCACGGTGTGGAGACGGTATTCCGTACGTACGCATGCGCGGTGATTTCGTTTTCTGTTGGATTGATAGATGGTGAAATAGGGTTATTTCATACTTATAATAACATATCAGTTTATGAGTGATACTGATGTTATTACTTCATAATGAAACAACTAAAGAAGAAGAAGTAGAAGAAGAAATAAAGTTTGAACGAATCGGTAACAGATATTACCTCTTCTTTTGACACGCCTTTTTGAAACCTCCTCTTAGCGCATTAAGATTGGTCTTTTAAGAAGACAAGAACCTCTAGGATGTTACTAGGGAAGTGGGGAACTGAAATGGTCAGGGGTTGGCCGATCTTTAAGGCTCAAAATGGTGTGAGGAAGAGAGGGAGGAGGTTCCCTTTTATAAGGGAGGTGAGGGGCACCTTGGGAAATATTAAAAATATTAATTTATAATAAATCTAACCCCACTTAAAAACCTCCAAAAATTACTCATATTCAAATATTAGATGATATAGGGTTTTAATATCATCAAACAATCAAATTTATACATGTTTGTATCTTATTTTAAACCTTATCATTTTGATTTATCCTTATTTAATCTATTTAAGTTTATTTGTGGTAATAAAATTCTAAATTTTAAATTATAACAAATAATTACTTATTTTAAGTGAATATTCCATAATTGGTTACTTTATAACATTATAGACCATATAAATTTAAATTTATAATTTTTAAATATTTTTGTGATTTTTAAACAATTTTATAATATGTTATTTTTATAAAATAACAATATTGTCAATTTTGACACTATTCGTTTATTTGAATTTAAATAAAATATATATAGAAGATATGTTCGAAATAAATGATTTAATATATTCATAAAAGTAATATGTATCTATAAAATTAGTGGATAAAATTAAACAGTCCATATAATATTTATTTTATTATTTTTAAAACCATTTATTTGTTTTGTCTCTTAATAAAATAATTACTACAACATTTTTGTATAATTATTTAATACACTTATTTGTTGCATAAAAATTAAAAATAAAATCCTATGATGAATATAAATCTATTAAATTTCACAAAAATACTTTTACTCGAATTTATCATCTTAAAATAACAATAGTTAATTGTTATATTTATTAAATTATGAAGGTGACAACTTTGGCATCATATAAAATAAAATAATATAAGTGTAATAATCACTTTTATAAGGCTCCAAACGGATATATATTAGGTCATTGGATAATTAATGTGTAGATATACACTACCAATAAGTTTTGGTTAGGTTTTTGGGCCTTATAATGGGTAGTATTATTTTAATAAAAACTATATTACTGATTTTTCACTTAATAAATAATTTCTGCATCATTAATGTATCACCATTAATGAAACTTATTTAATCCCTAAAAATTATTAATAAATTATCATGATGTAGATAATTTTATTATATTTCTGGAGACTATTCATTTTCTATGTTTTATGATGTTTATCACTAAATTAAAATTATTATACTTATAAGATTTAAGAGAGTGACATGTTGTCACTTTCTTTGGTTTTAATAATAATTACATTATTTTCATGGTCCAAAGTCCATAAAATGGATATAATCCGACCATTAGGTGACATGGGTCGACTTTTAACCATCCAATATAATTTTTTAATGTGTTAGGGTAATTTTATAATATTATATTTACCCTTAATTACCCGATTTACCTTTAACTATAGTAAATAAAATTTATCGTAGTTATTATTCATAGTTCCCAAAAATAAAAAGTAGCCTATTAACATAATTTGGACCCACTGATTTGAAATATGGAATCCATTTTTTCAAATTCAATACACAGAAGTTTCAGAAATTAAATTAAAATTAATCTCGTTGTTGAATGAAAACTAGTTTTTGTTTAAAACATTACAAAAGATTTAATTGATTTAACCTACGAATTTAATGTAAAATCAATGCCAATGAAATACATTATATTAAATGGTAAAAATATATTCTATTTATACTTTATAACCATTAAATATTATAATTTAACCACATAAGTTATTACGATGAAAAAAGTTGTTTTTAATTAAAATATAGCGTGTTTTTACTATTCATTAAAATATGAAAGTTATCAGAATAATATGAAAAATTTATCCAAGGTAAAATTTTATATCCTAATTCCAAATAATAATTGTATTTTGTAAAATTTAACTTATAAACATGTCAAAAACTAGATTTAATGTGGGTGCACCATCAAAAGGCGGCAAAACTGAATTTTTTGAAAAATAATTATTTTACCAGAAAATTTTATTTTGTTCTTATACCATGTTCTAGAAAATGTGTAAGATGAATAATAATGTTATAGAATTCAAAATATAGTTAATACTATTCATAACAGCTAGTTCATAATAATGTTATAATAACAAATCGTTGTTTAGTAAAACCCGGTATTGAATGCAACACACGGTATCGAAGAAGGTCATGATTGTGTGTAATGCAATCTATGTCAGGGTTGAGTATATTGCAAGACTCCTTTTTTGTTTAGTTATAACATAATTCAACCATTTTATTCATTTATAAATTGAATATATATATATATATATACTCGATGTTGCGTAGAATGACTATTATCAAACGAACTTGAAATTGTGTTTAACACAATCTAAGAATAGTGTTGCGTATACTGCAAGCTAATACGGTGTTGCGTATAGCATAAGAAAATATTGGTGTAGCGCACAGCAGAAGATATGGAAGAAATTAAAATGAATATATCTTATAAAATCTCGGGTTATTACATTCTACCCACCTTAAAATGAATTTCTCCCTCGAAATTCATCGGGGTTATAAATGGTTTTCTACTTGAATGTTTCTTTAATTGAAACCCACATCGTAAAAAGGAATACCAAAACTTAACTTTAAAAACTAAATTATGAAATGTAACGGTTACCCAAATTAACTCATCACTGGGTTTCCATGTAGGAGAACATATGCGAAAATATGGATATAGAAGAGAAATCTAACCATCAAGTTCTGATGGAGAGTGGTAGAGAACATGTATATGAAATATCCAACAATCATAAAGACATAGATTTGCGATGATATAAGGTACGATCTAATTCATCAGATATAAGGGCATTAGGACAACATTTTTGGTTTTCAAGATCATTTCCCTAAAGTTGATGAAATTGGAAATAGAAGAAATACTTTCGTGATTTTGGTACAGTCTCACTGTTGTTCGTTCTTTGGACAATTTCCACTTCATCTCTTCATGAAATAAAGTTGAATTTGTCATTCGTGAAGTGTTAGCAGCTCATGTGATAGAATGATGGGTCATTCATCTGTCTCAAACAAAAGGTTATAAAAGTTTTCAAAAATACATAAGTCCATCTATAGTGAGATTAATCATATATGGTTCCTAAAATGGACTTATACTTCATATATCATAATACTTAATATAATAAAATTAGTTTATACTAAACAGGGACTTCATGTAGGCCAGTGGTAGGCGATAAAGGCCAGTCGCACTTCGGTTGTCGGTTCGATTCCCACAGCCTTGTCCGACGAGATGGGCTGTCGCCCGTTCTGCAGGTTGTCCTTCTTCTAAAACTACATTACTATATCATCCCATCAATAATATCGTAAAAGGATCTATCCTTAAATAATAATAACTTATGTCCAACATAATCCATTCCAATCTTTAGGCTTATCTAAAATACTTCGGTCTATGCTCATAGTATGAAGAAAATGATTACATGAAATGTCATCAACCAAGCATGTGAATACCATCATTTATCCCCCATATATCTTATTGGTCACATTCCAATCATGTGAATACCTTAATCATGTATTCTCTTGAAAAATGAATACCCATTAAACCTTAGTGAAAACATGAATGCTGTCAAAAGTTAACTCTTTCCACATACCAAAATCCAAAAATTCTATATACTCGAGCCATGATATAACCTTCTCCTTATATCTGTCATGATCTCATGAATACTATAAAATATTTAATTTTCTCCTTATCCCCTTCATTAAGTGCATATCATCTACATTCCAAAAATATCTGAATAACCTTTCATGGATACTGGTACCATTAATCATACACTTTCAAAACTCAAGGAAAGACAACAATGTAACAATCCTTAGATGTCTGTTTATTTCATAGTACCCGGAGATTACTTATACAACATTACACTTGATAAACATGTAATCATTCCCCTACCTTCTTAAACCATTGACAGAGATTCAATAATTCTTTCATCTCACATATCATTTGTAGTCTCTTCATCATCATCAACATAAATACTACCCATACGGCCGTACTGATTCTCTTCATGAGACTTTCCCTTAGGGAATTTGTTTACATAATGCCCGTACATTCCACATTTAAAACATTTAACCATTGTTGATGTCGTAGAAATACCATTATCCTTATCCATGGTGTTAACTGAACCTTTTCCTTTGCACTTACTGGATTTGTGTCCTACTTTTCCACACCCAATGCATCTTCTAGTTCCCTTGAAACAATCTCCCTGATGCCTCTTCCCACAAGATTTACATAAGGGAAATTGAACTTTCTTTCCTCTATGATCATCATGAAACTCCATATTTCACTTATTATCTAAGTCGGGAAACTTACCAAAGTTGATATTATTGATCATATTATGAGATTGCTGATTATGCATAATAACGATGTTTGGACTTCCAAATCCCGTTTCATTTGGTTTCTCATGAATAATATCATTCTATTGTCAGTTATATCCTCCATTATCATGAATCTTCCTGTTTCCAGCCATTTTCTAAAACCCAAAAAGAATAGTGTGAGAGGTAAAAATAATTCTATGGAAAACAACATAGTAAAGGGGGAGTAACCTCAATATCTAACATCTTAGGTTAAATTCTAATACTGTTACCATAGTTCTAGGACTATATCCTATATGTATACTTATCCTTAGGGACATCCCTAGACATACCTTAGAAATATCTCTAGGGATCTCACTAACATTTTCGCATCCTAATTTCCAAAGGTTGACTAAACCTTTCCTCTGATAGAAAATGTAGAGACCCGAAGCTTAACGTACATGGACATTACATTACATTTTCAGAATACATAGTACATAACAAAAAACACACACAGAAGGATCGTAATAGTTTAGTGTCTTTGGAAACTCGGAATATAATCTTCTAATCGTGGTGAATGATCATCAACAACTCCCATAAAGATATCCTTTTTTTACCTAAAACCATTATTTATATCCTGGGGAAAAGAAAACATAAAACGGTGAGCTCAAATGCTCAGTAAGTGTAAACAAAAGAAATATTAATCACATCATATTCATAAGAACATAACATTATGGAAATCTTAACCTGCAAAATAGATCATAATATCATAACATGGGATAAATCATAGTAGTGAAATGTAATCCAAATAATCATAAATTAAAACATGAAACATTGTGGAATACACACATAATCATATACAATCATTTCTTTTTAGTCATGACACATTTCCAAGATTATCTTAATGGACAAAGTCCATTCCTGAACTGAGTTCATTCCTTATTTCAGTCATGTTTCACTGAACCGATTTAACCTGCCGTTCTAGCCATGTATATCTCATGAGATATAAAATCTTTACCCAATGAATTGGAGGGAGATATAGTTCCCACCCATCTCATAATGATACCATTCTTATTTGTGCCACAAAATCATAAACCATACATCATAGCATAACCCATGTAATTAAAATGGGAATCTTAAACATCATGACATCATAAAACAATTTATATAAGATAAAGGAATTCATAAAAATATTTGCATCACAACATAATAAAATCAATGTAATAATAGGGATATAAACAGAACCCTATATTATCTTAGATGGAAAATAATTTTGATAAAACACTTGAACTCCATTCATGAGGAAAATATCCTTTCTACTTCAAAAATACTTTTCCTTTCTTAACATGTCATACAATTTTAAACTAAAATAAGTTGATTAAAAATAAACATGAAAACTTGAAAAGTAAGATTTTTGGAAATAATATTTTAAAAATCCAATCATACCGTATAAGTTAATAAAACATTCTTCTCGTACTTTTCTCAGAAAAGTCAAAAAGTACCTCGTACGAAAAACGACAAAAGATTCCTTTCATATATTTTTCTATAAACTCACAAAAGGGTAAAAATGGATTTAAAATATTGTTGGTGGATGGAAATAATATTAAATATTTAGGAAACATGTTTGTGGATGATAAAATACACCCCAGTAAATACCAATGTATAAACAATCTCGGATAAAAATGAGATTGTGATATTTCCCTTACCATAGGTCTGATATGCTTCGTACGTATCTGAACCTCATGTATAATGATTTAAATAATGTCATTGACTTATTACAGAATCACATTCATTGTTATGATATCATATATGGTTCACTTATTACATTATATTAACCATTCTTTTGTAAATTAATGTTAAAGTAGCATTAGGGGTAAAATCGTTTCATTTTTCGTTCGTGTTTTATATTGTAATTATTCCTATGATTACTTAGATCATGGTTACTTACATCCAAAATGTAAAACATGATTTATATATAATATATATTCAGAATATATATATATATATATAATAGATCGATAAATGGAAATAAATACACAGTTCATGGAGACAGTAGGTCGTATGTACGCATGAATGATGTTTTCGTTTCCTTATTAAATTGAATGGAATTAAGTAGATGACATATATACATAAATACAATATCATTATTATGTCATATATTTAATGATTACCTATTATATATACTTTATAATCATCCAATAATGGTTAATCATTGAAAATGAATCTCATCGCGTCGTGGAGACGGTATTCCGTACGTACGCACGAGCGATGATATCATTCCCATGATCGTCGAATTGTATTAAAGTGTATGTATAATATTAAAGAATCAATATAACTTTACAGTAATCATATATATTTATTACATTCACCACTATACCCATCCATGTAAGGTGGTGGTGGAAAATAGATTACACCACAGCGTGGAGACGGTATTCCATATGTACGCACGTGCGGTAATTTCATTTTCTATATGATGGATAGATGGTGAAATAGGGTTGTTTCATACTTATAATAACATATCAGTATATTAGTGATACTAATGTTATTACTTCATAATGAAACAACTAATGAAGAAGAAGTATAAGAAGAAATAAAGTTTGAAAGAATCGGTAACTGATATTACCTCTTTTTTCAACACGCCTTTTTGAAACCTCCTCTTATGGCACAATGATTGGACTTTGAAGAAAACCAGAACATCTAGGTTGTTTCTAGGGAAGTGGATAAGTGAAATGGGCAGTAGTTGGCCGAGATTGAAGGCTCAAAATGGTGTGAGGAAGAGAGGGAGGAGGTTCCCTTTAATAAGGGAGGAGAGGGGCACCTTTGGAAATCGTAAAAATATTAATTTATAATAAACCTAACCCCACATAAAAACCTCAAAAAATGACTCATATTCGAATATTAGGTGACATAGGGTTGTAATATCATCAACCAATCAAATTTATACATGTTTGGATCTTATTTTAAACCTTATCATTTTGATTTATCCTTATTTAATCTATTTAAGTATATTTGTGGTAATAAAATTCTAAATTTTAAATCATAACAAATAATTACTTATTTTTTGTGAATATTCCATAATTGTTTACTTTATAACATTATAGACCATAAAAATTTAAATTTATAATTTTTAAATATTTTTCTGATTTTTAAACAATTTTATAATATGTTATTTTTATAAAATAACAATAGTGTCAATTTTGACAGTATTCGTTTATTTGAATTTAAATAAAATATATAGAGAAGATATGTTCAAAATAAATGATTTAATAGATTCATAAAAGGCATATGTATCTATAAAACTATTTTATAACATTAAATAGTCCATATAATATTTATTTTATTATTTTTAAAACCATTTATTAGTTTTGTCTCTTAATAAAATAATTACTAAAACATTTTTGTATAATTATTTAATACACTTATTTTTTAGATAAAAATTTAAACTAAAATCTTATGATGAAGATAAATCTATTAAATTTCACAATAATAATTTTACTCGAATTTATCATCATAAAATAACAATAGTTAAATTTTTATATTTATTAAATTATGAAGGTGACAACTTTGGCATCATTTAAAATAAAATAATATAAGTGTCATAATCACTTTTATAAGGCTCCAAACGGTTATATATTAGGTAATTGGATGATTGATGTGTAGATATACACTAAAAATATGTTTTGGTCAGGTTTGTGGGACTTTTAATGGGTATTATTATTTCAATAAAAACTATATTACTGATTTTTCACTTAATAAATAATTTCTCCATCATTAATGTATCACCATTAATGTCAATTATTTAATCCCTAAAAATTCTAAAAAAATTATCATGATGTAGAATATTTTATTATATGTCTGGATACTTTTCATATTTTATGTTTTATGATGTTTATCACTAAATTAAAATTATTATACTTATAATATTTAAGAGAGTGACATGTTGTCACTTTCATTGGTTTTAATAAAAATTAAATTATTTTCATGGTCAAAAGTCCATAAAATGAATATAATCCGACCCATAGTTGATATGGGTATACTTTTAGCCATACAATATAATTTTGGAATGTGATAGGGTAATTTTATAATATTAGATTTACCCTTAATTACCCGATTTACCTTTAACTATGGTAAATAAAATTTATCGTAGTTACTATTCATAATTCCCAAAAATAAAAAGTAGCCTAATAACATAATTTGGACCCACTGATTCCAAATATGGAATCCATTTTTTCAAATTGAATACACAGAAGTTGCAGAAATTAAAATAAAATTAATCCTGTTGTCGAATGAAAATAAGTTTTTGTTTCAAACATTGCAAAAGATTGAACTGATTTAACCTACGAATTCAATGTAAAATCAATGCTAATGACATACATTATATTAAATTGTAAAAATATATTCTATTTATACTTTAAAACCATTAAATATTATAATTTAACCACATTAGTTATTAAGATGAAAAAAGTTGTTTTTAATTAAAATATAGCGTGTTTTTACTATTCATTAAAATATCAATGTTGTCTGAATAATATGAAAAATTTATCCAGGGTAAAATTTTATATCCTGACTCCAAAGATTAATTTTATTTTGTAAAATAGAACTTATAAACACGTCAAAAACTATATTTAAAGTTGGTGCGCCATCAAAAGGTGGAAAAACTGAATTTTTTTAAAAATAATTATTTTACCCGAAAAATTTATTTTGTTCGTATACCATGTTCTAGAAAATGTGTAAGATGAATAATAATGTTATAAAAATCAAAATACAGTTAATACTATTCATAACGACTAGTTCATAATAATATTATAATGACATATCATTGTTTAGTAAAACCTGGTATTGCGTACAACACATGCTATCGAAGAAGGTCGCGATTGCGTGTAAATCAAGCCATGTCAGGGTTGCGTATAGTGCAAGACTCCTTTGTTGTTTCGTTATAACATAATTCAACCATTTTTTTCATTTATACATTGAATATATATATATATATATATATATTCGATTATGCGTAGAATTACTATTATCAAACGAACATGAAATTGTGTGTAACACAATCTAAGAATAGTGTTGCGTATACTGCAAGCTAATATGGTGTTGCGTATAGCGCAAGATAATCTTGGTGTAGCGCAAAACAGAAGATATGAAAGAAATTAAAATGAATATATCTTATAAAATCTTGGGTTATTATAGATCCCAAATAATGTGATTCCTAATATCTATGTGTTTTGAATGATAGTTATGTGAATGAATTTTCCTTAGGGAAATGGAACTTGTGTTATTACACAATATCTGTGATTTGGTAAAACTTATTCCATATTTTATGATTGTGTGTCTCATCCACAACATTTGAGCATGAAAACTTACAGCTACTACATATTTAACTTCAACAATGGAAAGTGCTACCCAGTTTTTCTTCAGGCATGACCAAGAATCTAATTAATCTCTTAGAAATTAAAAGTTCCAGATGTACTTTTTCTATCCATTTTACATCCACCAAAATCATAATGTGAAATTTTTATAAGCAAAAATCACTTCTGGAAGAATATAAAACTCCAAAATCCATGGTTCCATTTAAATAGAAAAAAAATCATTTCACTACTTTCAAATGATATTACTTTGGATTATACTGATATCTTACACAAAATAATACTAAATTTTTTTTGAATGGATAACTAGATGTTAAGTATATTAATCTTCCAATCATACCCCTAAAATATTTTTGATCCACTGGTTTTCCAGCTTCTTCAAGATCAAGAGAATTTGAGGTACCAATTTGAGTGCTTATACCTTTAGTATTGGTATATACATACTTTTTAAGAAGAAATTTAATATAATTATGTTGATATATATAAGTTCCATCTAGTTTTTGAGAAATTTGAATACTTAGGAAAAATGTAAACTTACCCATCACACTCATCTTAAACTAATATTTCTTGAGATTCGTAAATGAATTTGTAAATGATAGCTGAGATTATCTAAACATAATATCATCAACATATATTTGAACAATCAAAACATTTTACTTATCTTTCTTTATAAAAATAGTTGGATCAACAGTTCCGTTAACATAACAGTTTTGTTAAAAGAATAATATAATTCTATCATACTAGGCTCTAGGGTCATGGTTTAGTCCATATAAAGTAATGATAAATTTGAAAACATGTTTAGGATGTTTTCTATCTTCAAATACAAGAGGATTTTCAACATAAACTTCCTCTTGAACTATTCTGTTAAGGAAAGAACAGTTCACATCCATTTGAAATTTTTTGAAATTAAAGGATGATGCAATGGAAGGTAAAATGTGAATTAATTCAATTCAAGATTCTAGAGCCTAGGATTCTTTATAGTCCAAGTCTTCTAGTTGATTATATACCTTATAAACAAATCTGACTTTATATATTACTTTGATTCCATTTTCATTTCATTTATTTTCGAAAACCCATTTTACTCCAATTTCAAATTTTTCCTTGGGTCTTTCAACAAAGGTACAGACTATGTACATTTCTAATTCATTTAGCTTATATTTTCTAGCTTTAATCTAATCATCATCACCAAAAGCATCACCAGTGCTTTTTTTTCTAATTGGGAACAAAATTCTAGATTTTCTACATAATTTCTTAAGGTACATCAAGTCTTTACCAGTTGATTTACATTACAAATGATACTATCACTAGGATGATTCTTAAGAAACTACTGATTTGGTTTTATAAAACATGTTCATCAACATATGGTATAAACTCTTTAGGGGTAAATACATTAGAAAATTCTTGATAATGTTTCTAATTTGAAGTAATTTCCAAAAAAGTATGATAATAAGTTTTTGAAAACACGTCTGAGGATATATGATGGTGTTTTTTAAAAACAAAAGGACAAGTTTCTTCTAATTTAAAAAGCACTTTTTCTTCAAAAGAACACATATTTTTATTAAAAAACGTTAAGCCTTATAAGTAATGGAGTAGCTTAGGAAAATTCATTCATCATATTTGGGTGTGAATTTATGTAAGTTTTCTTTAATATCTAGAATGAATTCATTTCATCTAAATACTTTTAAGTAAAAAATTCTAGGTTTTCAAATAGTTCAAAATTCATAAGGTGTCTTATTTAGAAAAGGATTGATTAAAACTCGATTTATATTATAACAAGTAGTAATAATAGCTTCATTCCAAAAGTGTTTAGAAATAGAATATTCACACAACATGGTTCTAGTTATTTCTATAAGAATTTTATTTTTTATTTCAACAACACCATTATGTCGAGGAGTTCTGGAGGGTGAGAAGTTATGAGTAATTCCTTTTCAACAAATTTTTTTTCAAAATATGAATTTTTAAATTATCCCACAAGATCACTGTGAATAGTTATCAATATAAGGTTTTTATCATATTTATCATCGTCTCTAAAAGTTTTAAAATTAGAAATGGTTTTAGATGTATTTGTTATAAAATAGAAAAATGAAAATCTAGTGAAATCATCAACCAGAAAAAAAACATAATATTTACCTCCAATACATCGAGTTTGGGTTGGACAAAAAAGATCCAAACGCACTAAGTATAATGTATTAGATGTTGAGACTACACTAATTGATTTAAATACGGACTTATGATTATTTCTATATTAAATATAGTCACAAACTATTGAAGAATAAAATCTATGCTCTAGTAGGTCCTTAACAAGACTTTTCATTTATATTTTAAATAAGTTTCTAATGTTACAATGGCAAATTATTATATTTCATAACCAATATAGATCTTCTATTTCACCAATTCAAGGTAGATCTTTCCACCTATGGTCTTCTATATTTAGTGTATAAACATTCTCAGGACTATACAAAGAAAGAATAATATATTCCTTGTAATTGTGTACAAATTATTTATCATTCACAAAAAGCACAAGGTAACATTCATCACACAATTGAATTATTCTAATGAGGTTGTGCATAAGACCCTTATCAAAGAAAACATTTGAAATCAATGATTATTCAAGAAGAACAATGTTACTTATAAAAAAAATTTCTCCCTTTGCATTATCTGAGAAAGTTAATTTTCCTCTATTTGTATTGATAATATTTTCAAATAAGTTATTGTTACCAGTCACGGGTTGGGAACATCCACTATCCATATACCATGTGACGTGGTTGGTAATTTATTCATTTTCCTGAAAATAATAGAGTAAAACTTTCAAAATCCAAACATTATTAGATCGATAAATTTTAGAGAGTTGAATATTAGGAATCCACGTTTTCTTAGATTAATAATATGTAGGAAAAACTAATGATTTCATTTAATATACAAAACTGTTTCTTTCCCAATTTCCATAACATTGAATATTAGAATAAAGGGGAGATATTTGGGGAACAAAATAATTTTGACTAAAAATAGGTTTTGAGTGAGTATAAACAACTCTTGAATTATAATTTAGTGGACGATTTTTAGAATACATTTTTTCAAATTCCTTCCCTACTAAATTAATTTTTTTATAAAAGACTCTTTTAGGTTTTTTTTTTATTTTAGTATAGTGAATAAATTATTATCCTCAATGTCATTTATTTTAGAACATGAGATATCATCTACATTATATTTCATAGAAATAACATATTCAAGATCCTTAGAATGTTTACCCTTCTTATAATTAACATTCATATGGTTTTTAGAAACACTTTCAAAATCAAAAGTTTTCTGATCAGGATCCCTAGAAATATCTGATACTCATTTGTTAAAATATATATTATAAATTTGCATTCTCTAACTTCATTTTTATCGTATAATTTTCATTGTGAAGTAGTTTAGAAAATCTAAAAACATATACAAATGAAGATTTGGTATTATTTTCTAATGAAGAATATTATTCATTTAAAGATTTGTAATATTCATCATTAGGAAAATTAATATTTTATGAAATATTGGTTAAGGATTCAACATTGTGTATCTTAGCCCTAAGACAATGATTACCAATTGGTTATCTGGGTGTAAGACCAATATTCTTATGACCAGAAGATTTCAATTATAAGGATTCATCTGAAGAGTCACCACCACTATAACTCTAGCTGTCATTTGATATTAGAACATTCTTAGCCTTATACATGTAATATTTTTTTCTATTCCTTTGATAATGATTTTTCTTCATGACTTTTCTCTTAATAATGGGACCATTAGGTCTAATGTGTCGAGCCCTTTTATATTCACAATAGGTTACTTAATAATATTTCTTTTATTTTCTATATTTCTTCTTATATCTATACTGAAAATAATTCTTTCCCACAATCATGTTTATCTTTCAAGAATGATTGGATAATTCATTCTCAGACTGATCATTATCACTTGATTCAGATATAACAACATCTTTCTAAGAAATAGATTTAGTTGCCCATTATGGAGTCTTGGTTTTATATGTAGTATTGAAAGAAACACTTCCATAACCATTCGTATTTTTCAGTAAAACCACATGTCTCTTCATTCTTGTTTCATGATGAATAAAATTTATTTCAATAAAAAAATTAAAATCAAAATTAATTCAGATGAATGAGAATGAATAGTCTGTGCCCTATGGGATTCTTTGTCATTGTTATTAGGTGGAATCTCTCAGTGAAGGATTATTTTCTAGTAATTATTCAATAAATCTATGAGAAAGAAGATAATTTCAAAACATTGATATCTATATATGAGCACATACTGTGTAATATAATCCCATTTTCGCAGTATCTCATAAATTAGGTTCCACACATAGGTCATCATCTCATATTCATGATATTTATCTCATCAACTATCAGGAAAAGAACACATCATTGTACTATGAGTATGGAATATAATGGGATGATTATATTTTAATAAAAGGGTTGAGATATCAAAAATCATAAATATAAAGGGATAAAATCCTTCAATGAATTATTATTTAATAATATATTCATTCATGATACATCCAACGTACCCTACATCCAATTAAACATTGGAGTCATGGTTTTTGACAGTAAATATAAGTTGATAATTCATGCAATTCATTAATAATAATATTTTGGTCTAAGGACCGATAAATACAATCATATATAGGAATATTCAATTACACGTATAAATTGGATATTCTATTTGGTGTGCCATTTCTAAAAATGTACGATCTTCAAGATTTAGAGGTACGAATTTAATGAGGAGAAGTTTCATCCACCTATGAGTACTCATATTTAATAGAAAAAATATTATTATCCCCTTTATAAAATATTATCCTATCATTAAATAAGATTTAATAATATCAGAATGAATTTTCACGGTTCCCATTATAGAGGGGGATTGTTACACCCTTTTCAATGCGATATATACTCTCTGGTATTATGACATTAATTTTATGCACAATTACAATAAATACAGGTTACATTATTTGAATAAATATTCAGTTTTTTGAATATACATGTTATCTAATGTACAGTGTAATTTTTTATTGGGAACCAAATCCTATAATATGGAGCACATAATGAACATGAAACGAGATTGGTTTAAGAAATAAGTGATAAGAAACTATCACAATGTGCACTAGAATTAAAAAAGGGACTAATATATCTGTTTATAAACATCACTAAATTCGAAATATCATAAAAGTATTCATAATAGATATTAAAAGGAATAATATATGACCCTATTTGAACTCTTCATCTCATTGATTAATGTTAGCACTACTTTTTTTTTGACATTGAGCTTCCCAATGTGATGATCATTTTATCTAACGTTATATTTATTTCTTTTTCTACGTCAAATATCAACATTATATTTTTTTCAACCATCACCACAAAACACTATACCTCGGCACTTCATTCAATATAAGGATTTATAATTATCTATATGGAAGTTTGGGTGAAATATTTCTTTGAAAGTGTAGCGACTCGCGTTTTGGCCATATCAGACTTTGGAATATTCCTATGAATAATTTCAGAGCTAGGTGCGAAGATGGCATGTGATTCTAAGGCCCGGTGTCCCCAGAATTAATTTTACAAAAATATTAAGTATTTTTATACTATGCATGTGGTGGGGGTGCATTTTCTGCTAAATGGTAGCTCATAACATGAATCTGAGTGGGAGCAAGCAGTTTACCCTAGGCGGGGTGTAAACATTGTCGGCGCGGGCCTACTGTGGAAAAAAGCCACCATGGAATTTTTGTTAATAAATGGAAACACTTATATATGATCGTCGGCTCGAATCACTTCTGAATAGAGTCTCAGATTGAAAATATGAGCCCGTCATCGCATTCAGAATGACTCATTTACTCTAGGGGCGACCTAATCTCCTTCGTGTCGGGAGGTCTGGTACAAAAAGTTATATTATGCAATTAAATTAATTAAATAATCATGGGGATCCAATCAAACCCCCCACACCCCTCTATTATCTCACCTCATGTATACATGAAACCCTCCTCCCACCCCATTTTTTCACCGACGATCCGCCT
Organism: Viscum album; assembly: GCA_963277665.1. Lineage (NCBI taxonomy): Eukaryota > Viridiplantae > Streptophyta > Magnoliopsida > Santalales > Viscaceae > Viscum > Viscum album. Next base: position 1,134,728,644 of record OY728156.1, read on the forward strand.
AGTCAAGCAAACGAAGCCTCATCTGTCTCAGATCTTGATGGAAGACTCTCCTGGGTCGTGCAGCAGCAGCAGCAGAGCATGCGATGCCTCTGCGGTCCGCCAAAAGGTTGTTTTTTTGAGTTTTAAACTCCAGGATGCTTTTTTTGTGTTTAGTTTCTTCAAATTTTCATAAGGGTTGTGTAGTTCGGGCCCCAGACTTTCTAAAACATGTTTCAGATCTGAATTAGGAGAACCGGGGGGATCCCGATGGCTCCTGGACATTTTCTGTCAGAAAACCTAGATTTCCAGCGGTGAGGGCGGGGAACATGGGGAATAATGGTGAATCAGCAGTGCCGCAGAGATCTCCGGCGGTGGTGCAGTAGAATGGAGGTTTCCGGCGAGGCAGGCGGTGGTCCGACAAGGTTTATCTGGGGGTTCATTCAACCCCTGTAACTCGCAAACCGGAAGTCCGATTTGAGAGCCGTTTGAGGCGACACAAATATTATATAAGGACGGAACTCTTGACATTAATTAGGGAATTTTGTGAGTTAGGTTTTTGGCCTGGTCCATGAAACATTAAAAATAATAATAATATTTTATTTTTTTCAACTTCGACCTGCCAGAACTCCTACATGCAGTGTCCAAATGACATGTCGTCAAGGGCATTGAGACCCTGAAGGTATGGAGTAATTTTCAAGATAGTCTTCAGGTGTTGGGATCAAAACCAGGGTGTGGGCCCCACAAGGCCGGGTTCTGGCATTTACATAGAAACGTGGCTTTTCGTCCGGGTGTCAGTTTTGGACGATCGAGTAGTCGATCCTGTTTGTTTTTCCAATGGAATCAGAATTATGTGATACTCTTGAAGAGTTTCAGGTTCGTGGTGTGGGCCCCACCTGGCCTGGCTATAGTGAGTAGTACCTTTTTCACCGGGTGTCTTTTTTGGAAAATTGAGTAGATGATCTCTCGGGTTTATCCTAGGGGATCACAGTTGTTTAATCTGCTTGATGAGTTTCGAGATCGTGGTTTGGGGCGTACATGGGAATGCTACAGTGAATAGTACCTTGTTCCCTAGTTGTCCGTTTAGGGTGAGTAAATAGCCTATCCTACATTTTTTTCTACATATACTATGATGGTGGCCTCAGTATCATCCTAAGAGGTGCGCAATGTAGTGATGTTGCAGGTTTCTAGGGTTTGTGACATTTGGACCAACAGTGGTTGAGGGTACTCCCTTGGTTTTATCCTATGAGGGTTCGTGTGGCATCACAAACGTGGCATGGGTTTGTGATCCCCTTGATAATATCTCTAATCTATTAGAGTTGTGGCATCCCTCCGGTGGGCTCGGGTTAGGATCTTCTAGCTTCACTACCCTAGATCAAGTTCTTGGTATTGTTGTGACTGCTTTTCCATCTACGGAGATCACCTATCTAGTAGTTTAACCCTCATAGGGTCTATTGCATCTTTGGGAATATAATCTCATATGCATTGGTCCGTGCTCAGTAGGGTTATGGAATCATCAGGTATACGATCCCCTAATCATCATGAGGATTATAGTAGGGTTTCAGAATCATTGGAACACGATCACCTACTCAGCGCATGGTTTCATTAGGGTTGGTGCCCCGTCGGTTCGATCCCCTACTACGTGAGTTATACCAGATTGGGTTTCAAGATCGCCAGGACCACCTTGATGGGAAACAATCCTCTATTTGAGTGACGTGATTATGTGGAGTGCCAGATCGATTTGTGGTATCGTCCAATGGTTCCAGGGAGTGATCCCATATCTGTGTGATTATTGAATACCAGATTGGGTTGTGGTATCCCTGGCGGATCCTGTGAGTGATCCCCTCTATGTGAGATCTTTGAATACCATATCGGGTTGTGGTATTTCCTAGTGGATCATGGGAGTGATCTGATATCTATGAGATCTTTGAATACAGGTGTGGGTTCTGGAATCCACTTACATACCCTAGGAGTGATCCCCTATCCAAGGAGTTTGGTGTTTTTTCTGTTTCAGCATGACTTTCTCAGTGATGTTATCAGAAGAGTGTGATCTCTCAGGTGAGCATTTGGGATGTTTGTATGGGACCTGATGGAGTGTATCCCTCAGACAATTATCATGTAGATGACAGTTCTTGTGGAGTGTGTTCTCTTCGTTTTGACCCATTTCTAGTGATGAGGTCGGTAACTATTGTGGCTTGGTGTGTTTATCGAGTATATCTGGATGTTCATGGAATATGTGTGGACATATATCTGTGCGGATACTCCTGGTATATGTATGGGCGTATACCTTAGAGATTGTTCATGATATGTGTATGGAAGTATACCTGAGCAGATGTTCATGGTATATGTATTGGCATACACTTGAATTGAGCAGACTAGTGTTAGATGAGGATGGTCTTTAGATGGAGTTTCTCTCTCGTCTGGGTTCCCTTTGGCTGGGATGAGATTAATATTGCCTTTCAGTTTCTCCCTTTAATTTTGGGGGATTTTGGGGTTCCTTGTAAGTATTTTTATACTCACCCCACATGGGCTTTTCCTGCACATATTTGTGTCCTGTGCAGACAACAAGCCTTTCAATGGAGTCCTAGGAGGACCCGGAGTAGAAGGAGCTTACAGAGTGAGACTGACCAGGGCGAATACTGGAGGTGTGCCGAGGAGCTTACTGGCGGGTTCATTTGGCAGCGTTTGACTCCTTCTAAGCAATTTGGACGCTTTTGTAGTTTTCTTTTGGTGGGCCATATTTTTATCTTTTTTACTTTTGCTGTACTCTAGTTGTGGGTAAGACGTATGTATGAATTTCTTTCCAGATTTTATATATATCCTTGCACTGTTGCATGGATGTGTATATGGGTGCGTGTGTATAGGTATCTTAGGCTAATGCCTCCCATGTGTGTGACAGCCTACTTGGTACTAGTCGCCTGCCCCTATCCTTCTAGAGGCGGGCTTTGGGAGTCACGGCTTGATACCCATTCGGTCGTGTTGTGATAGAGTGGTACAGAGCAGGTTCCACCTTTGGGATCTCCGAGCGTAGTTGGTTGAGTTTTGAGCTTGGTCTGGGTTGCAAAGTGAAATCGTTATGATGTTTCGAGTTCAACATTCTGGCTAGGGACTCCAATTTTGGTGCGGAAGCCGACGTATCCAAACATTAGTACTCTCATAACCTAACATTCAACTCGGGACATCCGTACACTTGTAATAGGGAAATAATGGTACATACATCCTCTTGGACTGGGTTTTGATCTTTTCCTTTTCCTTCTTGAGTCAGCTCTCCAGATATACTCTTTGAACATGGTGCGTCTTGATTGTATTTCAGGATTCCTCCACAATAATAATGGGTGAGAGTTCCGTATCGGGATTGTGTTGATGATTCTCCCCATGTAGAGGTTGTGGAACAGGGTGTAGGTCCTAAGGATGGACCTCCAGGTGTTTCTCTAGTGATCCACCACCTATCGAGAAGCTATTTGTGTAGGTAGTGCAGGACGAGGTTGCGCAAGGACTATGTGCACTGCACGAGTTCCAGGGTCAGTGACCTCTGAGGTTCTGGGGTGATCCAGAACCTCAGGCAGCTGATGTTTGGCACGAAGCAGTCACCAGAGTTTTCCACCTTATGAGGACACCTCTAGATCAGATGGTGGTTTTAGAAGAAAAACATCTTCATGATTCGACTGGGTGATGGTGGAGTTTGGTGTCATAGTCCTACGATGAGGAGACGCTCACATGGACGGAGTTTGAGCAACTATTCTGAGAAGAGTTCTACCCGGTGATGCTGAGGACAGTGCGGATCCAGGAGCTTCTGTAGCTTCAACAGGAGGGAATCACCCTGTCTGAGTACTCAGAGAGGTTTAAATACCTATCACTCTACTCCCTGGGTATTGTTCGGGGCCAGTTCTTGAGGGCTTGAACCCTCGAGCAGGGCTGATGCAGAGACATCCGAGAAAGTGTTGTTTCCTTGTGCCTACCCACCCATGCTGTAGTACTAGAGCAAGCCAGGGTTGTGGAGAGATTTCTAGCTAAGCAGATTCATCCCATTAGTGTTGGACTCATGGTAGCTAAGAAATCGGTAAATGGTAGCTGCCGGTTGGAGTAGGGGTCTGGATGTGGCCGACGATTCAGGAGGCGACCCCATGATGGAGGATCTGAGGCTCAGGGCTCACAGGGCTCATAGGCTATTTTTGGTTAGTCGCATGAGAGGTAGTGCTATGCTTGGGATGGTTGGGGACATCTAGCTAGAGATTGTCAGACCCGTGGGTATGCTGATAAGGATCTGGTTGAATGGTCTCCTTGGCAGCGACAACGTCTTGAGTTTGGTGGTCCGCAAGTCGATAGATGTGGCAACGGAGCTGGTCTAGTAGTGGGAGGTTCTAGGTGTTATCAGATGCCACCACCACCACCACCAGGTGGTCCACACCAAGATCAGGGAGATGAAGGGTGAGGGTGAGGACCACTGCATTCCCTAGAGGCTGTTGACCCCAAGGATTCGCGTATGGATAGGGGTACACCAAGTGTCCTTTTTTACTTTCTACAGTTGTTTTTATAGACACCATTTAGTGGTACTCTTACCTTTTCATTTCTTTCTTGAGTTTTGTTCAGGGTGTTGGTAAGACCCCGTGTGGTTGTTATTCGGTGTGCATTGAATGTTTGAGGAAGAGGGATTCTCCCCCCACCAAGACACATTTTTTTGATCTGATTAAAACCAAGTGGGTGTGTAAGTTCCGCCAAAAACAGATAGTGTTGACGTGTGGTAGATGATTCCCTCTGTCATAGGTGTTTGGGAAAGGGTGTTTGTTGGTGAAATCACAGGAGTGGGAGACCCAGTTGAGAGTCCAGTTTCTTTCCTTTTGATTTTGGATTTTTAGGGATGAAAAGTTCTAATGTGGGGAGGATGTAGAAACTCAGGTTTTCTCCTTGTCCGACATTAGAATATTCCTATGAATACATTCAAAGCTAGGGGTGAAGACGGTGTGCGATTCTGAGGCCCGGTGTGCCTAGAAATAATTTTATAAAAATATTAAGTATTTTTATACTATTCACATTATGGGAGTGCATTTTATCCTAAACGGTAGCTCAGAATAGTAATCTGAGTCACAGTTGCATCCGAATCATGCCGTTTACCCTAGACAGGGTGTAAACTTTGCTGGCGCGGGTCTCCTGTGGAAAAATCCAGTAGTGTTATTTTCGTAAATAAATCAAAACATTTATTTATGAGTGTTGGCTCGAATAACTTCTGATAAAAGTCTCGGATAGAAAATCTAATCCTGTTGTTGCGTTTAGAACGGCGTGTTTACCCTAGGGGTGACCTAGTCTCCTCCGCGCCAGGAGGTCTTGTCGGGGGAGATATTTTAATCAATTAAATTAATTAAATAATCAAGGGGAACCAATATACCCCCACCCCTCTCTTCTCTCACCTCCTGTACACACAAAAACCTCCACCCACCTCCGTTCTTCAGCGATGATCGGCCAAATGAAGCAAAACAATCGTCATCAGTCTCTGAACATGACGACAAACACTCTTGGGACGTGCAGCAGCAACAACAGAGCGTGCGAAGCCTCAGCGGTCTGCCAAAAGGTAGGGTGTTTGAGGTTTAAAATAATGGATACCTTTTTTGTGTTGTTTTTCTTAAAATTTTCTTAAGGGTTGTGTAGTTCAGGTGCGAGCTTTCTGAAACATGTTTCAAATCTGAATTTGTAGCACCGGGGTGATCCCAGTGGCTCCAAGATGTTTTCCGGTGGAAAACCAATTTTTCCGACAGCGAGGGCGGTGGCCAAGGGCAATTCCGAAGAAGCGGAGGTAGTGGCATGGCGATCTATAGCATCGGAATGGCAGATTTAGATGGTGGAGCGGTGAAATCCGGTGGCGGCGCTGTGATTTCCAGCTGCGGCTTCGTGGTTTATGGCGAGGCAAGCGGTGGTCCGTGCAAGTTTTTTCTGGGAGTTCATTAAACCCCTATAACTCGAAAAACGGAAGTCTGATTTGATTGACGTTTTTGGAAACATTAATCTTGCGTCGAGACGTACCTCTTGAGAATATTTAGGGAAATTTTGAATCGGGGTTTTGTCCCTGGTCCATGAATCGTTGGAAATAATATTAATTTTTTTTATTATTTTCCAATTCGATCTGCCATAACTCCTACACGAAGTGTCCAAATGACGTCTGGTCAGTGGCGTTGAGACCTTGATGGTACATCAGACATTTCAAGGTTTTATTCGGGTTTTGGGACCAAGAACATGGTGTGGGCCCCACGAGGCAGGGCTCTGGCGTTTACGGAGAAACATGAATTTTCCGCTAGGTGTCCATTTTGGATGATCTAGTAGTCGATCCTATGTGTTTTTCTGAGGTGATTGAAATTTTGTGATCTACATGACGAGTTTCGAGATCGTGGTGTGGGCCCCACTCAGGGTGGCTATGATGAATAACACTTTTTTCACCGGGTGTCCATTTTGGATGATCGAGTAGTCGATCTCGTGGGTTTTTCCAATGGGATCATAATAGTGTGATCCTCTTGATGAGTTCTGGGATCGTGGTGTACGCCCCACATAGGAAGACTATGGTGAATAGTACATTGCTCACTGATTTTCTATTTCAGGTGAGTAAATAGTATATCCTGTTTATTTTTCTTTATAGACGTGGTGGTGGCCTCAGTATCGGCGTAGGAGGTGCGCAGTGTGGCGATGTTGCGGGTCGCTCGGGTTTGCGATGTTTGGACCAGAAGAGGTTGAGGGTACTCCATTGGATCTCTCCAATGATGGATCATGTGTCATGACAATAGTGGTATGGGTTTGTTATCCCCTCGATATGATCTCTAATCTGTTAGAGTTGTGGCATCCATTCAGTGGGCCCTAGGTGGGATCCTCTAGCTTCGCTACCCTAGATCGGGTTCTTGGTATCACTGTGACCTCTTATTCATGGGTAGAAATCCCCTGTATATCAGGTTAAATATCGTAGGGTTTGTGGAATCTACGAGAATATGATCCCCTACACATCGGGCCGTGTTGAGTAGGGTTGTGGAATCAGTGATCATAAAATCCCCTACTCAGTATGTGGGGTATAGTTGGGTTGCATCATCATTGGATATACGATCCCCTACTCAGTATGTGGTTTCAGTAGGGTTGGTGCATCGTTGGTTCGATCCCCTTGTACGTGAGTTATACCAGATGGGGTTTCGGTATCGTTCTGACTGCCTTGATGGGCGAAGATCCTATATCTCAGTGACGTGATTCTGTGGAGCACCAGATTGGGTTTTGGTATCCGCCATCAGATCTTGAGAGTGATCCCCTATCTGTGAGATCTCTGAATCCTATATTGGGTTTTCATATCCCCAACAGATCCTGGGAGTGATCCCCTATAAGTGAGATTTAGAATAACAGATCGGGTTATGGTATCCCCCAGCGGATCCTTGGAGTGATCCCCTATCTGTGAGATCTTTGAATTCTGATGTGGGTTCTGGCATCCCCTTGCAGACTCTATAAGTGATCCCCTATCCGAGGAGTCTGGTGTTTTTTCTGTTATAGCGTGAAATTCTCAGTGATGATATCTGACAAGCGTGATCTCTTGGGTGAGCAACTGGGAAGTTTGTGTGGAAACCGATGGATTGTATCTCTCATATGAGTGTCATCTGGATGGTAGTGCTTGTGGAGTGTGTTCTCGTGGTTGTGTACCGTTTATGGTGATGAGGTCGGTACCTATTGTGGCTTCTTGGGTGTATCATGTATTTATGGATGTTCATGGTATATGTGTGGACATATATCTATGCGGATGCTCCTAGTATATATATGGGTGTATACCCGAGCTATTGTTCATGATATATGCATGGTAGTATACCAAAGTGGATGTTCAAGGTGTATGTTTGGGAATACACCGGAATTGAACTGACTAGTTTTGTAAGCCGAGGATGGTCTCAAGATGGAGCTTCTCTCTCATCATGGATCTCTCTTGCTGGGATGAGCTGGTTGTTGCCTTTCGGTTTCTCTATTTTATTTTTGGGGTTTTGGGGTTCCTACTGAGTGTTTTTATACTCACCCCTGCATGGGATTTGCCCACACATGTTTGTGTCTTGTGCAGACCACATGCCTTTCGACGGAGTCCCAGGAGGACTCGGAGTAGGCAGAGCATAGTGAGTGAGACTGACCGAGGTGTTTACTGGAGTTGTGCTGAGGAGCTTACTGGCGGGTTCATTTCGTAGCGTTTTCCTCATTCTAAGCAGGTTGGATGCTTTTGTAGTTTTTTTGTGGTCCCAATTTTTTCCTATGGTACTTTTGTTGTACTCTTGTTGTGGGTTCGATGTATGCATTCTTTTCTTCTTCATTTTTATATATATCTCTTCACTGTTGAATGGAGGTGTATGTGGGAGTGTGTGTACAATTACCTTTTCCTAATGCCTCTCATGTGTGTGATAGCCTACACGGCACTAGTCGCTAGCCCCAAGCCTATTGAAGGTAGGCTTGGGGAGTCACAGCTCGAGCCCCGTTGGGTGGGGTCGTGATAGAGTGGTATCAGAGAAGGCTCCACCTTTGGGATCTCTGAGCAATGACGGTTTAGTTGTGAGCTTTCTTTGGGTTTCATTACTGCATTGTTATTATGTTTCAAGTTCGACCTTCAGGCTAGGGACTCCAGTGTTGGTGCGACGGTCGATGTATCCATAAATCAGGACTCGGATAACTTTCCATTCTACTCAGGACATTCGTACACTAGTCGTAGGGAAATAATGGTACTTACATCATATAGGACTTGGTTTTGGGTTTTCCTTGTCCTTCTTGAGTCATCTCTCCAGATATACTCTTTGACCATGGTGCGTCTTGATTGTATTTCAGGATGCCTCCATGATGATAGCCAGTGAGAGTTCTACAGCAGGATTGTGGTGATGATCCACCCCATGAAGAGGCTGCGGACTAGGGTGTAGGTTCTAGGACTAGACTGCCAAGTGGTCCACCAGTTGAGCCACCACCAGTCGAGCAGCTGGTTCTGCCGGTAGTGCAGGACGAGGGATCGCATAGGCTGAGTGCACTGCACGAGTTCCAGAGGCATCGGCCCTTGTATTTCCGGGGTGATCCTGGCCATCAGGGAGCAGATGACTGGCTTGAAGCAGTCCCCCATGTTTTATTCCCGGGGTGGACACCTCCAGATCAGATCATGGATTTAGCGGCGCGCCTTCATCATGGTTCGGCTGGGCGATGGTGGATTTTGGTGACATAGTCCCACGATGAGGAGACACTCAGGTGGATAGAGTTTGAGAGACTCTTCCGAGAATAGTTTTATCTGGTGACACTGATTTCAGTGTGGATCCATGATCTTCTGTAGCTTTGACATGAGGGCATGACTATGTCTGATTACTCATCGATGTTTACAGACATGTTGTGCTACCCCATGGATATATTTCGGGACACATTCATTAAGGCTCAGACCATCAAGAGGGGCTTATGCAGTGACATCTGAGCATATGTGGTTTCCATTTGCCTACCCACCCATGATGGAGTAATGGAGCGTGCCTTGGTGGTAGAGAGATTTCTAGCTCTGCAAATTCGGCCCATCACTTTTGGGCACATGGTAGTTGATATGTCAGCAACTAGTAGATGGTGGTAGTTGTAATGTTCTGGATGTGGCTGACATTTTAAGATGCAACCCCAGGATGGAGGATCTGAGGCTCAGGGCTCACAGGGCCCACAAGCCAGTTTCGGTTAGCTGTAGGAGAGGAATTGTTATGATTATGATGGTCAGGGCATCTTTCTAGAGATTGTCCAACCCGTTGTGTTGCTGAGAGGGAGTTGGTCGATAGGCTGCCTTGGCAGAGGAAACGTATCGAGTTTGGAGGTCTGCAGGGCGGCGGATGTGGTGACAGAGCTGGTTCAACAGTGGGAGTTGGTAGACGGTATCAGATGCCACCACCTCCACACCCAAGTGTTCCATGCCAATCATAGGGAGTTGAATAGTTAGGGGGAGGAAAACTACATTCCCTAGAGACTGTTGACCTAGAGTCTCCATGGATGGATAGAGGTGCTCTTTATATCCTCTCTACATTATTCAAAAGTTTTTTATACACTGTTTAGTGGTACTCTTCCCTTTCTGTTTCTTTCTCATGTTTTTTTCCGGGCGTTGTTAAGACATTGTGTGGGTGTTGTTCAGGGTGCATCGAATGCATGATGAAGAGGGATCCCCATCGAGAGTCGTTTTTGTGAGGTGATTAAAACCGTGCGGTTGATTCAATTCCACCCAAAGCAGATAATGTTGAGGTGTGGTGGATGCGTCCCTATGACTTATGTGTTCAGGTAGTGGTGTTTGTTAGAGAACTCAATGGCATGGGAGACCCAGTTGAGAGTCCAGTTGATTTCTTTATTCTTAAGGCTTTTCAGGAACAAAAACATCTAAGGTGTGGATGATGTAGCAACATGGTTTTTGTCTCTATCAGACTTTGGAATATTCTTATGAATAATTCTACAGCTAGGTGCGAAGACGGTGTGTGATTATGAGTCATTGTGTGCCCGTAATTAATTTTATAGAAATATTAAGTATTTTTATAATATTCATGTATTGGGTGTGGGTTTTCGCCAAAATGGTAGCTCAGAACAGAAATTTGAGGGCACTGTTGTGTCTGGAGCATGTTGTTTACCCTAGGCGGTGTGTAAACATTGCTGGCGCGAGCCTTCTGTAGAAAAATCCACTAGGGGAATTTTCGTAAATAAATGGAAACATTTATTTATGAGCGTGAACTCAAATAACTTCTGAAAATTGATTCAGACCAAACATCTGAGCCAGCCATTGCATTCAAAATGACGTGTTTTCCCTAGGGGCGACCTAATCTCCTCCGCACCGGGATGCATGGTCGCGGGAGTTATTTTAATTCATTAAATTAATTAAATAATCAAGGGGATACAATCATGCCCCCTACCTTCTACCACCTCTTGTATGCACAAAACCCTCCTCCCACCTCTGTTATTCGCCGAAGATCGGCCAAATCACGCAAATGAACTGTCGTCAGTCTCAGATCCTGACGGAGGATGCTCCTGGGTCGTGGAGCGGCAGCAGCGGAGCGTGCGAAGCCTCGATGGCCTGCCAAAAGGAGTGTGGTTTGAGTTTTAAAATCCTGTATAATGTTTTTGGGTGTTTTTTCTTCAAATTTTAGTATGGGTTGTGTATTTCGGGTCCCGAGCTATCCGAAACATCATTCAGATCAGAATTTGGGGCACTGTGGTGATCTTGGTGCCTCCCAGAATTTTTCCAACAAAAAACCCGGTTTTCTGGAGGCATGGGCAGTAGACATGGGGGATTCCGGTGAAGTATTTGTGGTGCGCCGGTGTCATGGAGAGCTCCGACAGTGGCATAGTGGAATCTGGTGGCGGCGAATAGGTTTCTGGCGGCAGCGTGTTGGTTTCCGGTGAGGTAGGTGGTGGTCCGACCAGGTTTTCCCTGGGGTTCTTTAAATGCCTATAGCTCGCAAATGAGAAGTCTGATTTGAGAGACGTTTGTGGTGACAATAATCATTCATTGAGAACCACCTCTTAAAATTCTTTAGAGAATTTTGTTAGTTGGGTTTTTGGCCCTGGGCCATGAAACGTTGAAAATAAGAATAATATTTTATTATTTTCAAATTCGATCCACCATAAATCCTGCACAGTGTGACCAAATGACGTGTTGTCAGTGGCATTGAGACCCTAATGGTATGATGTAATTTTTAGGATAGTTTTCGGGTGTTGGGACTAAGAATAGGGTGTCGGCCCCATGAGGCTGCATTCACGAATTTACAGAGAAACGTGACTTTTCCGATGGGTGTCCATTTTAGACGATCGAGTAGTCGATTCCATGTGTTCTTCTCAGGGGAAGGCAATAGTGTGATCCTATTGATGAGTTTCGGGATTGTGGTGTGTTCCCTACCTGGGCTAGCTATAGTGAATAGTACCTTTTTCTTCGGGTGTCTATTTTGGACGATCGAGTAGTCTATCTCGTGGGTTTTCCTGAGGGGATCACAGTGGTGTGATCTTCTTGATGAGTATCACGATTGTGGTGTGGGCCCGAAATAGGAAGTCTATGATGAATAGTAACTTATTCACCGGTTTCCCATTTTGGGCGAGAAAATAGCCAATCCTTCAAGTTTTTTCACGAAGACCGTAATGGTGGGCTCTTTTTCATCCTAGGAGGTGTGATGTGTGGCGATGTTGTCGATTTCTTTGGTTTGGGATGTTTGGACCAGTAGTAGTTGAGACTACTCCCTTGGTTCGCTCCAATGAGGGTTTGTGTGGCATCACAACCGTGGTATGGGTTTGTAATCCCCTCGATAGGATCTCTAATCTGTTAAAGTTGTGGAATTCCTCTGGTGGGCCCTAGGTGGGATCCACTAGCATTGCTACCCTAGATCAGGGTCTTGGTATCACTGTGACAGCTTATCCACGTGAGCCAATCCCCTATCTAGCTGGTCAACCCTGATAGGGTTTGTGGAATCTTCGATAATAGGATCCCCTATGAAATGGGTCATGCTCAGTAGCGTTATGGAGTCATCGGGTATACGATCCCCTAATCAGCATGTGGTTTATAGTAGGTTTGCGGCATCATTGGTTATACGATCCCCATCTTAGTGCGTGGTTTTGGTAGGGTTTGTGCATCGTTGGTTCAATCCCCTAAAATGCATGTTATACCAGATGGGTTTTCTATATCGTCGTGACCGCCTTGATGTGCGATGATCATCTATCTGAGTGATGTGATTATGTGAACTGCTAGATTGGGTTGTGGTATCCCCCAGTGGATCTTGGGAGTGATCCCTTATCTATAAGATCTTCGAATACCAGATCGGGTTGTGGTATCCCCAACGATTCCTGGGAGTGATCCCCTATATGTGATATCTCTGAATACTAGATTGTGTTATTGTATCCCCCAGCGGATCCGGGGAGTGATCCCCTATCTATGAGATCTTCGAATACCAGTGTGGGTTATGGCATCCCTTATAGGACCTTAGGAGTGATCCCCTATCTACGTTGTTTGGTGTTTTGCTGTTTCAGTGTGACTTTCTCAGTAATGATATCTGACGAGCGTGATCTCTCAGGTGACCATCTGTGATTCTTGTGTGGGACCCGATGGAGTGTATCTTCGGACGAGTGTCATCTGGATGTCAGTGCTCGTAGAGTGTGTTCTATTGGTTGTGAATCATTTCTGGTGATGAGGTCGGTACCTCTTGTGGCTAGGTGTCTGTGTGTGTGTATCGAGTATATCTAGATGTTCATGGTATATGTGTGGATGTATATCTGTTCGGATGCTCCTATTATATGTATGGGCATATAACTGAGCGAATTTTCATGATATATGTATGGGAATATGCATGATCACATATTCCATGTGTATGTATGGGGATACAAGTGAATTGAGCTAACTAGTTGTGTTAGATGAGGATGGTATCGAGATGTAGTTTCTCTCTCATCTGGGTTACCTCTTGCTTGGATGAGCTAACTGTTGCCTTTTAGTTACTCAATTATATTTTTGGTGTTGTGGGGGTTCCTACTGAGTATTTTTATACTCACCCCTGCACGGGATTTTGTCACACATGTATGCTTCTTGTGCAGACCAGAGGCCTTTCGACGGACTCCCAAGAGGACCCCGAGTAGGCAGATCTTAGTGAGCGAGACTGACCGGGGTGTTTACCGAAGCTGTATCGAGGAGATTATCGGTGGGTGCATTTGGCATCATTTCCCTCCTTCTAAGACGGTTGGAATCATTTTTAGTTTTCTTTTGGTGGGATATATTTTTCCATTTTGTAATTTTATTGTACTCTAGTTGTGGGTTAGATATATGCATTCTTTTCTTTCCAGTTTTTATATATATCTCTGAACTTTTTCATGGAGGTGTATGTGGGTGCGTGTGTGCATGTACCTTAGGTTAATGCTATCCATTTGTGTGATAGCCCACTCGGTGCTAGTCGATAGCCCCTGGCATATTGGAGGTGGGCTTGGGGTGTCACTGCTCAAGCCCCATTGGGTCGGTTCGTGGCAGTATGAAAATTAAACAATAGGAAAATATTGATCCCAATAATCCTTGAAATTCATAGAGAAATATTTTAGTATATTTTTTAAGGGTTGTATGGTCCACTTTGACTAACCATATATATGAGGATTACATGATGTTATAATTTTCAAGGATGTATTAAATTATTTCTAATGACTTATCTAAAACATAGAGATGAACATCATATCTCAATGAGATATAATTAAATGTTGTACTCCATGTAGCATCACCAAATCCCTATTTCATATACTATAATGTTATGATAAATCCTCCATAATTTAAATCAAATTCACCAACATTATAAGGTTATTGATTACATCCCATATGGTATCATGGCCATAAGATGTATTGGGGAGTCTGATGATGAAATACATGGTTATGTCTGGCCATTTAAATTCTAGTTTGGGTAGTGGTATCAAAATCCTCTTAGACTTCTATCATTAAAATTTATCGTTTATCTATACGAAACATCAAGATACAAACATTAAAATACTCCTTTTAATATATTTACATCATAAATGATCTATGAGATCTCCATACATATTTTTCCTTCGAGGATAGATTGACAATGATGTGATATGATCTTCATCCAATATATCCTTCTTTAATTATAGTTTTGAAGTTACCAATGATTTTTTAATGGACCTTATCATTCTATCGATGTCATCATTTAAGTATAGATCATTCATTATATTCTTGTCCAATTATAAAACCTCTTCATACGCCTCTTTAATCTTTAGATGGATGGGTGGTCAAACATTCATTCCAGTAAGATAGGCTTTCACCACATCCATTATGACTTCATGTTCCATTCCTAATAAATTAATACATATTAGAACTCGTACAATAATTATCATGCTAAACTATCATAGTACAAATAACATAGAGCATCATCCATGCACATTACCATCCCAGGGTGGAAATGCATTGCACATTTATTATATTTTATCAACTCCTACCATCTCATATGTCACATATTACACTATTAATATGTGAATAAAAACATAAAGAATTTATTATTAGTATATTTATCATAATTTTTACAATATATATAATTCCATTATACAATAAACAAGGAAAAAACCATTTGAATCTCCAAATGATGAGTTTGAAAAAATTTTGAACTAATATTCTATTTGAATGATCCATTCACTAACACTATGTTATTTTTCTCTTGAACACATCCCAATACATTATTAAATGTATCAATATCTATAAAAACCATTCTTCAAAGCCTTTGAGTATGAAATATATTCCCACAAAGAAAATCATAATGTGCTATTTGATTGATAGAATGTAAATTATTGTTATATGAGTACTCCACTATGGGAGTTTTTTATCCCAACATACATAAAACCCAATGAACACAATCTAAACATATCATTAAATATTTGAATGGTTCTATAATAATAAACATCCATCCAAGGGTTATATGAATAATAAAATCTTAGATAAGTGTCTAATTCCTAATGAAGGATTGCCCAGAATTTCTTGGTAAACCTCAGACCATGATCAGAAACAATGGGGAGTGGTACATTATGTAGTATTACAACATCTCATATCCAAATAATGGAAATTTGGACTAGAGTGAAATATTCCTTGATAGAAAAAATTGCACGGAATTTTTAATGTGATCTACTTCCAAATATATGGTGTTGTTTACATTATATGTACTACATATTTATACAATGAAATCTATTATTATGTTTTCCCATATTCATAATAGTTTGTGCAATAGTTTAATAATACCCTTAAACATCTATCATACATCCTTGACATGTCAGAATACCAAGAATCAAGATGACAAATCTACAATCTCCTTCTTCTTGTTATCCCACCATAACATTTCCTTCAACTCTCTATATATGTTAGTATTTCTGAGATGGATAGTGAAGGATGAGATATGATCATAATATGTTATTTACATCTTTATATATAGTTTTTATTGGATACAAAACATTGTTCCAAACCATATAACATCATCATTAGAAATGCTGGTCTTCAGAATATTCCCTTCATTTCATAGTTTATCCTTATTTTATTTTTGGTCCTATATGATCGACTTAGTTATGGATTGTTTAGTAATTCTTTATGAAATTTTTATCTCATTCTGAGTCAATATATAATATATAATTTTATTATTTATTAATAAGTCACACATCTCCCCATAGAAATAATTCCACAAAATCTTGAAAGGGACGATCATTTAAAAAATTCTTGATCATATATTGTGTAGTTTCTCTCAAGGATATTGAATTGGTGGGTGGAATAACCAATCAAATTTAAATATTTCATCAGTACCCATCCCAAAAACTATTTTGATAAATCGCTGTTGCCAAAAATCCTTCTCCACAATTCTGTAATGTCAGAACTAGTGCAGTGATAGGGCGATTCCTTAACTCTTTAATGCACTCTTGCATTCATCGGTAAAAAACATTACCCCATTTACAGATAGATTGGATAGTGGGATTGATATTTATGATATGGTTTTCACTTATGAATGATAATACCAAACTAATTCAAAGAAACCGGGAATCTCTATCATATATCATTCTCTTTTCCATCCATTAATTTCCATGGCTTTCAAAGGAACAAAATATATCCAATTATTAGTGATAACATGCCTCAGGAATGATACATTCTCTATCCAAAAATCAAATTTTTTATACATTCAATACAAATTCTCCCTTTACATGTTATACAATATGATATTCAAATTCTCTTCATGTTCGTCATTAATTTTGGAGTATAATATAATATAAATTATGAATACACAAAAAATATTTCATGGTAATACTTATGGACTCTATTTATTACGTCAGTAAATATAGTTGGATTAGTAGTGAGTCCAAATAGAAACACTATGAACTCATAGTTACAATAACTTGTATGAAATAAATCCTTCTGGATATCCTCCTTCATTAATCTCATTAATAATATCCTAAATCATGATCCACATTAGAGAAGTAATGGGATCTACGTAACTGATAAATAAACTCACCATTCTACTCTAAAGGATAATTTTCTTTATATTGATATTGTTAATCTCAATGAAATCAATGCATATGTGTAATAATTTATCATTTTTTATAAAAAATATTACCATTTCACCACACAATGAAATAAATGGGAATATATATGATTTATATAGATTCAAGTATATTTTATTATTCTCTAGTTCGTGATAAATAGTGGAAATTATATCTGGATTCAACAATATTGGAATATCTCTAGGTATAATTTTTAATGAGTACTCAAATTCACATATTAGATAGGGAATAATTTTTTTTCAAGATAAAGATCAAAAAATTACCTGATAATGATAATTACATCAATAAAATTATTTTACATGGATTTAATAATTTGAGTAACATAAAATTTATTATAAGATAAAATATCTATGTTTCTATAATGATTCAAAAGTATATCCCCTTCTCCTTGTTCTAGTATAAAACTACAGGGATATCCGATGTACAGAGAGTGATTTTCTTCTGGCATAATTTTTTAGCTCTATATTAGAATATATAACAACTACCAAATTTATATCAAATTCCTCTAAAGACTTTATCATAGGTTTTTATGGGAAATTAATCATGAAAATATAGTCATGAGAGAATATATATACTTGGGATTCAATTATTTTACCTTTTTCAACTTTAACTGATACTTCCACTTACATGTTTTGAGTGGGTGTGTAAAAGGTTTCTATTAAACATTGGTGGTATGAAATCATGTATAAAACCATTGTGATTTTGGAATATTTAACGTTCATGAATGTAGAATATACTTTCCATTCACTATTTGATTCCAGTTCTATTAATTTACATCATCCATAATTGATATAGGGTTGAGAATATTCAAATTATTAAACACATAAAAGGTAAATAATGAAAATTATTGAGATAACTAATAAATCAAATGTATTCCATAAATATTGAATTTATTGGTTTCAATAAATGTTATTTGTGGGGTCTTAAAATTAAATTTTCTATGATTTTTCTCTCTCTTCATAATAGTTCATAATGTTTTTGTGATTTTACCAAATCATATCCCCAATGAGAGTCAAACCAGGTGTTCCAAAAATTAATTTTCTCATGCACCAGGTGACGAACAAGTTAATATGAAATGTTCCATTTTCTATATTATTACCTATAGGTACAATTGTTCCAAATCCATATCTAATTATTTTATCTAGATAGATATTTTGTTTCTCAGATAACACAAACTCTATAAATTTTCATGATTTATAGATTCCTCCCTATGTTTAGAATTATCCCTTGTGATTTTACAAGGGTTTTCTAATCTTAGTACCCAAAAATATTTGGACCATGATATACTACCAAATATGATAACTCATATCTTTAATACACATTTATTTATGATTTATGAAATAAATATATACTTAATACAATCTCAAAATAACTATAGGCATTGTTTTATTAGTAAATTATATTTCTTACACATTAACAAGAAATATATAATAAACAAAATTATTTAAAAATTCTATAACATTCCCTCAAATAACATATATTATCTAAAACTACAGGGGATATCCCAAGGGTTTACATATGAAATGTGAGTGATATAAATCCTTGTGTGGGAATAATAAAAGAATAATATAATGAAGGGAACCCATTTTATTCAATGAGACATAATGTGTGTGATACTCATAAACAAGAACATCGAATACCATCATAACATGACAACATAAATTCAACACTAGATTGGGGAAATAATAAAAAAAATTGAATCATAAGAATAATTAAAGGATAGCTACCCAAATATAATAAGTTAGAGTTAAATTGAAAACATAATTTATACCATACATAGTATCTGATGAGATAAACATGATAACCAATTCATTGGACTTCCATATAATTCTTCTCCCACCTATCACATTCATAAAAACTCAATGTTTATTGAGATATGTGGATAATAAAAATAAGAACCCCTTTCATCATTTATAACAAAACAATTAAGGGGGATGTCTTAAATATTTGGATATCCCCAATAAATTATGGGTAATAATATATTAATGAAAACCTTTGATTATAATTGGGGATGGGTATTAATGTGTTAAATATTTGGCATAGAAAATCGTAGTATAATTTCAATAGCAAAACCGGCATAAAAATATTCCTGGAAGGGTTTAATGAGAATTAAAGGTGGTTTCTAGTTTTATAAAAATCAAAAGGATTTAAAATAGATTTATGGGAACACATTACATCATGTACAGTTTGAAATCAAATAGACTAATACATAGAAAATGAATGAATAGAGAGGGGGAGGTAAGAATATATTACTTCTTAATAGTATCAATGTCATTTAAGGTTATAATTATAGGGGGAATATGATTTATATTTATGAGAAAAAATATTTCCTATAATATAGTTGTTTAAAATAAATTGAAATATAATCAATTTTGATTTTTAAGGATTAATAAAAAGAAAGTTTACGTTTATAAATAGAGAGATATAGAGATATAGAGATCCATTATATCTAGAAGATGCTTCTAAAAGCATGGGAGGATCATCGTAAGAGATTAAAAACACTTTAGAAGTGATTTATATTGGGATATTAGGAGGGAAAATAAGATAAATATATATTTAAGGAACTTGTATGGGATTTGGGGGGGGGGTATTTATAGGAAAATATAGGTGAATTATTTATCAATTTATAAAAATATATATTAGACTCTATATGATAAAATAATCAAATCAAAAAACCATTTCGTTGTTTTCGGAAAAGTTTTGTGCGAAATAGAATCAATTTTAAATTTATTATAGTTACAATAACAGAACATATTAAATTTTAACATTGGTGATGAAAGTGAGTCATATTCAAATATAATTTATTTTAAAATGATAAAATATTAGAAATGTTACAGAAGATTCCTTAATTGTTTATAAAACCATTCAACTAAATTTCTAAAAAAATTATTTTTAATGTGAAATCTATATTTGGTCTTGGATTTATTTTAAAAAATTAATTATATCAATTTTTTGATATTATGATTTCATAATACTAATCAAATATCAATTTTATATTTAATTTTTACGCAAAAAAAATTATATCTTATAAATTAATGAAAATATAATTATTGGATAATTTGGGACATATTTAACCAAAACTAATATATATTTTACAAATATGATTTTCTACTATATGGAATTTCATCGTTCTAATAAAATTCTCCATTTATTGGAAATATAATATTTTTAGTACAATTTAACTTTCTTAATCCGAATAAATATTAAAATGGAAATAAATAATTTATAATATCATTTTTATGTAAAAAATAATATTTAATAAGAATATTACCTTAAAATGTGATTTAATTCAAAAATCAAGATTATATCAAAAAGTGTGTTTTAGTTAAATCTATATAATTCTCAAAAACACAATTATAGTTTCTTCATAAAAAATATAGATTTGAAAAATTCATATATAATTGTATATATAATTTAATAATAAAAATTTATAAATATATTAATTATATTAATATAATGTAGTAATAAAAATTCATAGAATTATGGTTTAGATACATAAACCATAATTATACTAGTATAATTCGTAAAAGTAAGGTGTGCGATAGTGGTACATTCTTGGGGTGGTTATGTGAACATGGTTTGGGTTGTGATCTTGATAATTTTGAACTTATATAGTAAATGGATTCATTCGTGATTCGGTTTTTTAATTATGTCTTCGACATTGTCAATGGAAAATAAAAGTGATTCAATCTCCCTCGAATGCATCGATAAATTTTATTCATAAGGTATGATCCTAATGGTCTAGATAATTTCTTCTCCAATGTATGTAAATTTGAATTTATCATGACCATTAATATGTAATAATCATAGTGGTCACTACATAATGAATATATTATTAACAGTTATGATTTATAATATTTTTTAAATTCTTACTGAAAATATTTTATAATGTTACAAAATAACCAATTTAGTTGATATGTTTTAATTAACTACATCACATAATAATGTATTTATTTATTAAAAATAGAATTTAATTTAAAATAATTCTGTTCATTACATACATACCATGAATTTATTTATTTTATATCTTAAGAATGTTACGTATACGAACTGGTAATATTATTTGTACATTTTTTAACATGTTGGTTATAGAACTATGAAGAGACATTTATCATATTTAAAATTATAGGGGTTGTGATTCCTAGTTAGTGGTTATATGATATGTCTGGAGACACTAAGACATTGGACAAATAAGGTATGGATCTTATAAGGTAACTGGGGAGAACCTACCTATATGTGTTACATGATTTATTATTGTGTCCATTTTTGTTTTTAATTTATTGAAGATAATACTGGGTATGTACTTGTTTATTCTGTTATGTAAGGGACACTATTTTTCAGGGCCTATTTAGTTTAACTCACATCTTACAATGGTTGATGAAGAACTTTATTACATGGGTATACCTTATGATTTATGGAATTGGTAGTCCTATGACCATATATGTGTGTATGTGTTATGGAGACTGACTATAGTTGGAAATGGGATCATGTTGGGGACCACGAACCAATATAGCATTATCTTTTCTTTTTTATTTCCTTTTTTTTGAATACACGTTGTTTTCTTTTGGGTAACCCATCGTTATGTATTCCTTCCACTCATTTTTTAACATGGGAGTTATTACTATTTATTGATGGAAAGTAACTATGATGTATAAATATATAGATTTTTCATTTTTTTGACTTTAGGATAAATAATTATATAACCATGATTTATTCCTAAATATAATGGAGTTTATTCCATAACAATGATCACATAAAAATAATAATAATCGGTTTGTATAATCTAACATACATGGGGTGATTCTTGAGTTATGTGGCTCCCATTTCAGTACAAAGATAGGTGAATTATACTGGGGATGCTATAATGGGGTATGAGAGAAATATTTTTCTCTTTCACATAATTTGGGATATAGTCGATGGGGTAATATTGGTCAAATAATGATATTGATTCACTATATTAAACCTCAATAATACATTAATGAGTGGAAATCCATGTTACTAGGTATTTGGGTTTTTTCTGTTGGTTATTTATGTACATATTTGTTGTTTCATTATTCAAACTATGGTGTTATAATATTATAAATTTATGATATTTCTCTTAGACCAAGGTAGAAAGAGGCATATAGTCAAGAATTATTTTTTCTCATGGGATTTAAATATTTATTTATTTACTATTTTTGAGATCCTCGTTTATTATATAGTGTGTATTTATTTTACCTAAAATAAATTGTTTCATAGGACATTTCTATAATTTTATAGTGGCATTATACTTAACTATTCATGTACTCTGATTATGATATTAATCATTACTAATTCCTAAATTAAAACATATATGTATCAAATACCTTGACTAATAGTTGATAGGATGTATTTGAGTTATGAATTAGTTATGTGAGACACCTATATTATAGGGTTAGTATAAAGTATATGTAAATTTTCCAATTACTACCAATTTCATTTCAACAGGGTAAAATTGGACACATAACATGTGATTAGCATTTTAAATTTACTTATTTAATTTCATTGATATCAATGATGGTTAATTCAATTATTTCAATAGCTAAATTTGATTACGTTATAGAGTTTATGTCATAGTATGGGATGAAATATTCTCTCATTAGATGAAGTCCCATAATGGTGAAATAGAACACATGTTTCCTTAGATATTTAAGACTAAATAAAGAGTGATACATCATTTGTTTTAATTTGTTTTATATAATCCAGCAGGAAATATGTAATCATATTTCCAAGTCATGATTATATAGAGTGTAATTTTAACTTTGTGGGAGAGTTCTTTTCATGAATATAACTTTGTTGGGGATTGATGATGTTAGTGTTACATGAGATAATGGTGAGTCCTAGACATCCATATTAATTTTTTAAAAAAAATAATATGTAAATTATTATGTAATATAGATTATGGACATTACATATGAGTGGTGTGTCATTATTTTTTTGATCAATATGATATATTCATTGAGGTGTTTTTATGTGTAAAAACATATTATGATTTGTCTTGTGTCCTATCCAACATGAAAGTGAGACAAGGTCAATTTTGATTAAAATAGTGGACCAAGGATATTTGGGATTTGAGTCTCCATTATGTGAGTCTGGTTCTATGAAATATAACACTGTAGAGTGTGTCTATATGCTGTTGTGTTTTTAGTATCCATTATAGCCTTTTGAACCATTATATTATTTGTGTCAAGACTACCCACTTGATTTTTATTAGTAATATGGTCTTTCATAGTAAATATGGTGATTTCTGGATGGATGTGATATATTATTGGCCTATGAGTAGTGATATTAATGTTTGTATAAGAAAGATTTTACTTTTATGGAATGTGATATATGCCTAAGTATTGGTTATTATAACTCTTTGGGTTTGGGAGAGTGTGCATGTTGGTCACATGAATCCTAGAATTATATATGCTATGATATGTTATGTTATCCACACTATGATATAGTGGATGAATCGATGTGATGTTCCATGATATGTTGAATAATTATCTTATATTTATTGGGAGTACAATTAACCAAATATTAATTATAAATATATGACATCATTTTAGAATAATATTCAATATATATCATTACCACTAAAACCCAAATATTATAGTTTTGTGTCATTGAAAAAGTGGATACAAAAACAGTTGGTATATTAAATATATACATCACATTACATTAATTTATTTGGAAATAGATCAAATCATGGACATATCATAAACATAACCTTTCCTCATATCATGGGGAAAATTTAAATAAATAAATGGTGAACTCTAATTCTGAGTATGGGTAAACATGGGACATATAAATCAATGGTCATATATAAGAATAACATAAGCATAAGGGAATGATAATATGTGACTGACATTTGAAAATCATAACCAACAATAAATGTATCACAATCAGGAGGTGATATGTAAATTTTGTCAGTTCATAATGTATGAATCATATAGGAATCAAAGAACATTAATCACGAGAGTACAAAAATGATGAAGAAATATTTTATAAAACAAGTTTATAATGCGTGGCATAATCATAATCATATAAATATTATATCAAAGCTACCCACAAAGACATTGATCACATGTCATACATGGATTGAACACCAATGTACCTACATCAAGGTTGAGATAACATTCTTTGTACCCTATTTTGGAATTGGGATATCTTTGTATGCAGCATATTTTGGGCTTAGGATGACCTCTAATATATCCATTGATATTACAAAATAGTAAATCCATCATAATGAAAAACCATTATATATAGTTATTGAAAATGAATCATATCGTTATGTGGTGGTGATATTCAACACATTCTCATGAATGAAACATTAATTTTCCAGTCAAAGGGGAATAATTGTAAATCGGTTATTTCAAGACCACAAAAAATTCTCATATTATTCATGATTCTAGAGTAATCATGTTATAATGCATATAATATTTTTAGATAAGGTATAAGAGGAAATTAAATGGAAAGGTCTCGGTTAAGATTATTACCTCTTTTTTGAGTGACCTTATTTGGAATACACCTAATTCCATGAAAGATTGATATTAAGAGAAGAAAACAAGATCTAGAATGAATAGAGTTAATCTTGGAATATTTTTGAGTATGTATTTTCAAGGCTATAAAGATCAAATATTGTTAATATTGTAGGATAAGTGGATCCCTTTAATAATTGAGGGGAGAGACACTTATAGAATTAACTAAATTATATCAATAATATAATGTCACATTAAAATGTAAGTGGAAATATTTCCCAAGATTCGATGATAATATAATATAAGGTTCACTTTTCCTCAACCAATAAGAAGTATGCATGTTTTTTGGAATAAAACACTTATCTCCATTTTTAACACCTCAGTTAACCCATATTAATAATAATTATGCCAAAAAAGATTACTATTTCTACCATTTATTATGACAAATAGTAAATTTAAAATTGATACATTATGGTAAAAATTCTTGTTCAAATCACAAAATCCATTATACTATATTTATTTTAATTTAGTGTAATATTTTAATTTTTATCAATTTTGGAAAAAGAAAAGATAAATCATTTTTTTAAAATGAATTTTGAGGAATAAATATGAATTTAGATTCATTAATTTCATAGTAAAAAAATTTACAATAATGTTAATATATTTGATAGAATATAAAATATATAAATTTAATTAAATCCAATAAATAATATATTTTTTTTTATTTTTTCGGATAAATAACTATTTCATATATATATATAAATTAAAAAAATGTTTTCAAATCTACAAATGATCTTGTAAAAATATTTTATATTAATTTAATTAAATTAAAATTAATTAGATTTTTAATAATTGAAATATACCTATGTTAATTTATTTCCAAATAGAATAAGAATTCATAATTTTTTTACATTATTTAAATAAAATAAATCAATGTTTTACAAGAAATTTTAATTTTCACTATTCGAAAACAAATAAATCTTTTTAGAAAAATATAAAAAAATTCACAACAATATAATATTTACATGAAGATTTCATAGATTATATTTATTACATTTTTTTCATAAAATGGTGAAAATTAATTATAATATGTTTTAAAGAAATGTATTAAAAATAATTTATGAATAAAACGTATTTTTGATGAATAAAATGACTGTAATGTTAATTGAGTTCCCATTTATTATGAATTAATGAAAATTTTAATTACATGACATCTTTACAAATACTTTTCCCAATAGGGTTATTCAAATTCACAATTCCAATTTTTTGGTAATGGTATAATCTCCAGATTTAAATAATATCATTTTTATAGTATATTGTATTTTGGTTATAGATCAATGTTTCTTATTAAGAATGACATTGAGCATATTATTATTTTAAAATAAATTTATATTGTGTTATAGAGAAAGTGTTTGATTGAACATTCTTTTAGTGAGAAGGTAGTGGTTAGGTTATTTTCAAGTGTTTGAAGGACCCTTCATTTTGTGAAAAGGTAGTGGTTTATATTTTGATTAATACAAGAGAGGATTGGTTTGAATCCTACCCTTAGAGAGAGGGTAGTGGTTAGGACATGGAATAGTATACTTTATTACATGTATAGATAAAAGATGAGATATGGTACAACAATATATACCAAATATTCATGCATCAGTTAATGATTAGTGGGGAACCCTACCCATAACATTTTAATATATATCATGAGTATGGAATAAGTAGACTTCATCTTCTGGAATGGTCGAGAATATATGATTGGGTGTCTAGGTGTTATGGTAACCACATCATAAATTGATGTGAATGGTTGTAAGATTTTTTTTATTTACATTTATTATAAATACAAATGGATATGATTAAATATATTAGGGGAACATGTTGAGACCCAAATGAGATTTATTTCATACACCTTACATGGGTACATGAAAATGATAGAAAACTTTCTTTTTGGTTATATGTTCAACACAAGTGGAATAATGGATAAAGATATATATGAATGATATGGGACAAATATGAGATTGAGGTAGGACTCAAAGATGGTAGTTGATCCTCCTTGTTTATTTTATGTTATATATTTATTTTTGAATGCTATTGGTCGGTATAGAGGTCAATTTAATGTATGACTATGTAACATATATATTCATTTTTTATACGGTTGATAATTTTATTATTCATAATTTGTTATAATGGTATCGATTTATTTTTCACTTTTTTATGGATATTTATTATATACATGTAACTATATCCCTATAGTATGATGCATGACCATATTATCAGTCAACATCCTTTGGAAAATTAGGAGGTGACCCAATGGTAAAAAACTATGGAAACTAGGATATTGTCAACTGAACTCAGCTGAGAAATTCTAAATTGATGTGAATGAATATTTTGTTTTATCTTTCTTTCTAGGATATGATTGAATTATAATAATAATATATTGGATATTTCTATAGAACATGAATTATTTAGTTAATAATATCATTCTATTGGGACTTCCATGTTACCATGGATAATATACATTTGTTCTTGGTTTTTTTGACATGTTGGAGATATTTATTCTAGATAAATGTGACTATTACTGATTTATATTTTTGGGTTTATATTTTAAAATTTAATGTAAGGAGGTCTATACACATGATTTGTACTAGAGATGTTGGATTTCAATTACATAAATATTCTTGTGTGTGATATATTTCTTCAAATATAGAGGATTATCAAATATAAACTATTAACAAAAAATATACAAGGTTTTTTTCAAGTTAACATGTTGGTGGATATCTACTAAAAAAATAATGATAATTACATGATGATAGGTAAAATAGTTATTATGTTTTGATGATCCTTAACATTGGTTATATAATACCTTAGAGGAAGATATTTATAGTGGCCCTTACTATTTGGGATTAGACATTGAATTTCTCGATGATGGTCTAGTATATGAGATGCATTCTTGGGAGTTGTTTTTAAATTTGAAACAAGTATCCATTAAGATTTGGAGAACACTAAGAGGGTTTAAAAAGGGAATGTGTAATTCAATGTGATGATGATATTTAATGTTCTTGTATATTTTTTATAATCAAGGTCGTGTTTTCAAGATTTGAATCATTAGATTCCAAAACTAATGAATCATGATCCTGGATGTTTTGATCCAGGATGAATAATTTTTCCTTAAATTATTGTAGTGTAATAATGAAAATGAGTGGAGGGATATCATGTTTTAGGCTTTCCTAGGTGTATGATTCCCCAGAAATTCAATAAATTAATAACATATGTACCTTATAACTAATTGAGATTGACATTAAGGTGAAGTGTGGTTAGTGGTGTATGAATTTTTCCTTGGTTTGATTACATATGACTCAATGGATTACAAGATTGGTTTTAGGATCATTTAATATGGAATTTTAAATTATTAAGTAAAATGAGATTGATTTATATGGTGGTAAATAATTATTTAGTGGTTTCATTATAGGATAAATATAATTTAGACAAGGTGATTGAGTTTTTGAATGGATTTTTACAAAAGGCCTTGATGTGTGAGTTGAAGTAGGTGTTAGTTCTTACATGTTCATATTTGGTTAATATATTTATGGAGTGGGACATGTGTTAATTTGTTTAGAATATTAAGGGTTGTGAGTGAACAACATCAGTGGAAATGTTATGTGACAAGGCACTATGGAATTATTGATTTGATAATGGGATAAAACATTGGTGTTTAATAATGATGTGAGAATGGATCTGAAGGAGAAAAGTATGTGAATTATGAGAATGTTTCAATTGTTGGGTTATAGGATTATTATAAATTAAACCAAATGGGGGAGATAAAACCTAATAGATTTCAAAATTTATGACCCTTATTATTGATGAAATTTATCAAATGATTTATAGGAAATTATCGCCTGGATTGAAATGGGTAGTGATTGATGATTTATGATGGAAGTGTTGTATAAGTGGGATTGTCACATATAGTCACTGTATTCATTTATGAATGGAGCTTGATCGGTATAGATACTGTTTTCTATTTATCAATGTAATTAAATGTATTATCTTATGGGGGGATATTTAAATTAGTCACAAATATTGGACCCTAGGGATTGCAGGATCATAAATATAGAAAGATAAGTCAGAAGATAGTAAAGAATACATTTGAATTATTATGTGTAGGTATATCACATGTTATTTGGTTCTAGGAAAAATAATATATTTTGGATGTATATATACCTTGATACAGAGTTTGGGTGTTGTTAATACACTCAATATGAAATTTGGTGTAATCCAATAGTGATTCAGATTGAAGATATATCAATGAACAAGGAGATATTTCTAAAAAAATTATGGGTGGTTGAGGAACCAACTATAAAATTAAAAATATTACCATGTTACGATATATATGTTGGTATTTTATGATTCTATGATGCCTCTTGTAAATAAAAAATATTTATCTGGAGTATTGAGAGCATGTAAGCAGAGGAGTTGAGTGTTTTATAGAAAAGTATACCAAATGTTATTGACCAGTGTATTCGATATAAAATTTTATTTAGTGAGGTAGAAACTAAATTCTATGAATTTATTGGACTTGAAAGGTATTTTTTAATGATCAAACTAGGATTTTGGAGAGTGATGAGATAACTGGTACTACTGCATTGAAGGGTTAATGTGTTTAGTTTATATCAGAATAAAAAATGAGGTTGGGTAGTAGATTCTGGACAATGGATTGGATCTTATAAGAAGTTTTAGAGTGAATATTTTTTAGATTAATAATCACAGGGAGGTTTTGGTTACGATCAAATGCTTATATTTTGTGAAAATCCTAAAAAATTAAATTGTTAAAATGGAATATGATGAGGGTTCAACTTGTTTATTTTCTTATTCTATATATCTAATCATGTCAGGACATGAGAGGGTTACTCTTTTATGAGGTATAATTACGGATCCATTCTATATTTATGGTATGTACCATGGAATGAGGGAATAAGGTCACACTATTTGGGGATGCACACCATCAATCTAACATAAACAACATAATCTAGATCATTAAACAAAATAGAACAATGTGTTATAACTCTCTATATTGGAAGACCCCATTTAAATTATATGTAACAGAATATAGTTAGAAGGAACTCACCCTACTGACCACACTAACTCAACCACAAACACACTCAACCTAAATTACAGCTCAAAAAATATTCAATTGAATAATATCAAAAGAAAAATTCAACATTGATTTATGTGTTTCTAACATGAGTAACACATCTATTGGAGAAATCAATTTACATTATAATTATTATAAAAAGATATAATGAATTTGTATATTTGAAATATATCATAAAAGTGTGATTCCACATAATAGAGAAGTTGCTCATGTTGTCCCAAATCAGCATTATTTGGGGTCAAAACATGTTATTCACATTTATAAGACTTATCATATATGTAATATATCATCATTAATCCATGGTGATTTTTGACCACCCCTAGATAATGAACCCTACTTTTGGTTTTTGAAAAATATTGAAATTTACTCTTATGAAATTGAGAAAAATCTAATACTCCACTCCTATTATGTAAAGAAAGAGGAATGAAAAAACGAAATCCCATTATAAGTCCCTCATTATGGAATAAAATCCATTAAAATATTGAATGAAACTAATCATAAATACAACCCATTTTATGGTACCATATTCCAAAAGAGAATACCACTACAAAAAATCATTACTACCAATGACTGAATCATCATAGAAATGATATTATAATGATATTTTTTTTCAATTCCAATGGATGAAACATTATCTGACTACACAAATTCTAATAATCTCTTACTTTGAGAAAAAATAATGTAATCCATAAAAAATATAGAATACCATCAAAAGAAATCCAATTTACATGAAACTTATTGTCTATTCCTTCATTTAATTCACCTATATTCCATTGAGACATAATATTTCATTATGAATTATTTTATTAATACCATGGAGAGAATATCTTCTAAAATTTTCTTCATGAAAATTTTATGAAAATCATGTAACATTTCCCCTTGTATGTTTTTCATGATATCATATCTAAGATTGAAATATATCATCTGTGAATGAAACCCCATATTCTTGATCAATTTTACTATAACAAGAATATTAATGTAATGAAATACAACACCGAAAAAAAACATTTATCGTCAATAATTTAATATGACATCCATATTAGACCTTCCCCAATTTCATTTCTTATATGTACTCATCTTGCACTAGGGAAAAAGTAATTACTAATTGAACATTTGAAGCCCATACAAATGTCATTTCATCATAGTAAAATAGTGCATTTATTATCAATAAGGATCTTGAATACATTGAAATGTTAAAATAATCATAAGCTTTCAATAGATTGATCAACCTGAAGCAAAGAGCAATACCTTTTAATACCTCTGGATACAAGATGATCCAATTTATAGAAATATAATTTTACATCCCCATATTTGTTAATAATGAGCTCATAACTCAAAAAAATGGATCTTTCGTTCATGAAATTTGATTCCACACATTATGCTACAGATCAATAATGTGAACAAAAAGTCAAAAAGTATGTGGCCCAATTTTCTTTTTTAGTTACCTTACCATCTAAAAATTGAATGCATCTAACCAATTTAGTCGAACAGATATTCATAAATATTAAATTGATTGATAATTTTACAAATAAATCCCCTTGAGATATAACCAATTTCATGAATTTTTTATCTCTTTTAAACGTCATCAAAATGATATTATTTTACTGACTAAGATATTTCTTTTAAATCATCCTAAAAAACAAACTGAAATTCCCAAATCCTCTTAATATAAATTCCAAACAAAATTATTCCATCCATATATATGAAAATTATAATGAATATTCTATATTTCAATGCCTTTATATAGAAATGTTTCCCACATTAAAACTAATTTTTCCACCATTATCCAGAAAAGAATCAATTCTTCCATTCCACTTCCATGGTCCCTTCTTCAATAAAAAGGCACACATAAATTTACAAACTAATTATTATTTCTCTATATATATTAATCCAACTTTATACTTCATGAAATTAAATTTCTTTATGTTAGCATGATGAAAATTATTCTTTATATTCATATTCTCGAAGTGTAGATTGGTATAAAAATCAATGATTAGTGCAACCCAGATGGTAAGATGTTTAAAAGTAAATTTTATTATTTTTTAAATTTCAATACCTTTATTATATTTTACACCATTCATTACCATCCATTTTATTTAAATTTTCGTACCACCATCTTCCACCTTCAAATGGATTTACAACTTGTTATAAATTTATTTATTTTCCATGGGAGACTTTGTTATCCTCTACGTTCCATTATAAACCAATGATGATATTTATTCTTTCATTCATAGCTCTAAAATTTCAATTTCAATGGGAGTCACTATAATGAAAAGAGATTTTATTATCAAGTTTAAACATTAGTTATTTAATAAATGATGTTGAAAAGGGTTTTAAATCAACTATTTATTAAAATTATATAAAAAAATTGTTCTTTGTGTTTTAACATTGGTTATATATAAAAACAATGTTAAAAAACATTATATTTTTTGAAAAATCTATTATACATACAGAAAAATTTAAAACCATGATTCTATGATATTTTTAATTTCATTTATTTTAATAATTGATCTTAAAAGTAAAATTTTGAACACACATGGTTGATATTTATATATTTTATTTGCAGACTTTCCAATTTTTAATATCCCTAGTATTTTAAATAAATCACTTCCAATATTTATATTATAGATTCTTTAAAATGTCATTCAAATTTATTAATTATTTTTTACTTCCATAACCCATATCATATTTTTACAACTTCTAAGATCGATGATTTAATAATGACCATTAATCTCGTCATTTAATTTCTTCATTAATATTTTAAATCAATGATAAATTTGGTCATAATTTTTCTTATTATGATGAAGTCTTATTACAATAGAATTATAATTATAATATTTCACATCAGATAGACCAACCAAAGTGAAAAATTTATAATCAATGGTTATTGTGGTTGACACATCACTTATTCCTAGATAAAAAAGGTTAATATTGAAAAATAGAAAACCAATTCGAAGGAAACCACAAATATTAATTAATTTAGGTTGATGATTTAATTTTTTCATTCTTTTTCGTTAATTTTCAGTTCATGATTCTCCAATTTTAAATGAATTGAGTATTTTGAAAATATGTTTCATAAAATTACAATAATGTTTCACATAATTTATTTATATAAACTATTTGGATATTAATTTTGTTATTGTTTTTTTAATAACAAACATCAAAAGTTGGTTAATTTCATTTTCACATCTGTTATTTTTAAAATAGATATTAAAATTTTGTTTTGACATTTTTATTAATAAGATCACATTGAATGATCCCATTTTAACATCACTGGAAAGAAGTTTAGTTAGAAATTGATGTCAAAATAGAAAAAAAAACTAAATGTGAATACACATTTTTCTACTTGTGAGTGGTTTTACTCTTCTGAGATATTAGGATCTCTATAATCCATTAGATTTATAAAGTTCATGTGTTCCCTAAACCTATGACGTAGTTTCTATGCATTTGTATATATTTTAAATTATTCTAATGAAAATAATATTTCTCATAATATATCCTAAAGTAATCTATATTCTAGTTCCCATGATTTCAAAGATCTATATCAAGACATATTATTTCTACAGAGGATATACTAATAATGTAATGAGATTTCTATTTAATGGTCAATGTCAACATATAAACATTCAAGATCTTGTATTCTTACAATAAGACCACATATATTACATGTATATGTATTTTTTATTTATCTATTCTAAACTTCATTATCACCCAAGTTATGTTTAGTCCCTAACAATTATCATTAAAGTGAAAAATTAAAATTATGTTGATTTATCACCCATCATCATCCAAAGGATGGAATCCATAATCTCCATCATCATATACTATAAATAAATATGTCCCTTATTTTTTCCTGAGATTTTTCTTATCCTTTGATACATTAAAGTTATTTTAGGGACTCAAAATATTTTTGAGGTTGTAAAATTTCACAATGTTGTTAGATCATTAGTACTCTTAAATATATCATCCCAATAGATTTAATTTAATTTTATTAACCTATGACGATATGGTGTTCACTGGTTTTCCAAGATTTCCTTCAATATAAATTAGTATAACCACATAACCCATGCATTATCTATTAAAATTAAATTCAATCGCTCTTCCAAACCATAATTATATGGTTTATAGGCATTAATATTCTACAGTATAATCTTTTTTTCTAAAATATATTCAAAAAGTAACTTAGGATGTATTTATCAAAATTATCAAATCATAATAATTTTATCTTCTGACCTGTTTCCCTTTTCACCATAGCTATCCGAAGAGTAAACCATACAAATACAATAGAATTTTTTTAGAAACTAAACCCATACATTCCTCATGTCACCATTAGATAAAGTCAAAATGTAATATTAACAAATCTAGGATTATATTAGGGTTTACACTAATGAACTGAGTGAACAATCTCTAAATCAATGATTTGGTAAGCCTACCATTCAAGCTGAATAAACCCATCTTATAAATTCCATCCAAAAAGATCTCATAACATTCAACATTAATGTGATTACTATTTATATTCATTAAAAATTATTCCAATGAATGTTTCAAATCTCTATTTGAGATAAAAATTACTCAACTCTAAAATTATTTATTTTTTCACACTGTAAATTATCACTCCATATAATCTTCTAATACAATAGGGTCCCATCCTTTAGACCTATCTCCACCACTATAGATCCTAGGTAGATTAACCAAATCCAGTGGAAAATCATGTGTAATATATTGTCTCATGAAGCTATCCTATGGAAAATATATTCTTCCATACCCTAAGGATGTGCCTCACTTCATTCAATTTCATGAATAATCTATTTTACATACATTTTTTTATATCAGTTTTACCCATTTCATCAATATCTTAATAAATTTCAAAATGAATATTTCTTCATTTACTATATACATAATTTTCCCGGAATAAGTGATCAAAATTTGAGTGACATGATTCCCTTGATTTAATACACAATAAATAATATTAATTATTGAAAAATAAGAATAATTTTTTATTCCAATAATATAAATTTAGTTAACATGAACATTTTGATGTAGAATTTATTGAATTTACCACATGATCTCTATAGACTTTTCAAAGAGATATTCTCTTCTTAAACATAAAACATGTAGTTCTAGCACCACATGATTTTACTCGACTCTATTCTCATTACTTATCTAATATTATTCCAATTTATCCAATGTTGTGTCAATCATATTCTTTGTGTATTTATAATACTCATATATGGTTTCTGGACAAGTTTTTATCTGATTTATTTATTAAATATTAGATTCCTAACATACTTAAACACTATTTAAGGTGTAGACTTGTAATTTTTTATCATATATCTTTACTATCACATCCCATGATTATGGAAATTTAGATGATAGTAGATAAGTCCTCATATAATCCATGAACATAAGATTAATTAATTTGAGATATCGTAGTATTTTATTAATATTTCTAAAATGGTCAACCATAAGTCCACCTTTGGATAATATCATACCCAACAAACTATAAAATGATGGACTGTTTCTTCATTCCTATCACATATTCATTAATTTCATACTTGAATGTTGTGAAAAATATTATTTTTTTCACGTCCTCAATTTTTTTTAAAATGATACAAGAAAATGAAATCCTGAACAACTTGAGTCCCTTTTATTCCACCCATTCCTCGTAATATCCTGATATAAGAAAATAACAAGATGTTTAATTTCTTATAAAATACGAAAAAGATAGCATAATCAAAACATGAAATATGAATTTTTAAATTATATAGTCATAAAAAATATTTTAAATTATCATATTTGTATAAGAATAATGAAATTATTAAATATATATAAATTTTATAATATATAAAACATAAATGAGTAATTATTATGAAATAAGAACTCAATTTTTTGAAAACAGTTATTTCATTATTTAAAGACATTTTTTAAATGGTTTGTATTTATTTTTGTGATAAAATATTTTATATATATCTTTTAGATCATAAAAAAAATATTAATAAATGAGATATAATTTTTAATTTAGAATGATAAAATTATCTTATTTTGAATTTTTGATATTTTTTGGAAATTTTTATTTTTTCAATTAGTAGTAAAAATACATATATTTATTGAAAACTACCATTTCAATTCAGAATCATATAATCTAATATTCTATTTTTTATTATTTTAATATTTTTTAGGTTTTATTTGATTACACATAAATTAATAAATGGTATTTGAATCTACAATATACTTTAATTTTTTAATAAAAACACTTTCATACTTAAAAAACATTTTTCGATAAAATAACATTTCGATTCATTTTAAGGGATAATTTTTAAAATATTTATCTCAATTGTGATAAC
This sequence comes from Viscum album, assembly GCA_963277665.1. Classification (NCBI taxonomy): domain Eukaryota; kingdom Viridiplantae; phylum Streptophyta; class Magnoliopsida; order Santalales; family Viscaceae; genus Viscum; species Viscum album. The sequence continues at coordinate 1,134,764,616 of OY728156.1, forward strand.
TGAAATTAATAAATTTTATTCAGTATTTTTATTCATAATAACTAATATTATGGAATAGGTTCCACTAAATTTTTTCAATACAATTAGTAACCATTGTAATTTTTTGTTACCATAAGAAAGGTAAATTGAGTTCATTAGGGATATAAAAAATGTGATGATGATTTAAATAAATTCAACCAAATTTAATGAATATTATTGGATGATTCTATTTCATACATAATATTCAAAACATATACATCATGACCCTTTTTTAAATTTAAATGTGATTTAAACATTATAATATTAAAGTAAAACATAAAGTAAAAAATTTCAATTTCATTAATTTAATATCTATAATATGTTATGATATGGATAAAAAATATTTTTTTGATGATTAAAAGAATATTAATAAATTTTTATGAGGATAATTTATTTTTAATTTTTATGGATTAAATAATTTCCTCAAATGATTATTCAATGTTGATACAGTACATGTGCAAGGAGTAGAAAAACCACAAAAATTATTTTAAAGCAATAAAAGTTGTATTTTCTTGTTGATTTAAATAACAAGAAATTTAAATCTAAATAAAAAATATTATATATGTTTTATATGTGGTAATTCTAATTAAATTTCAATAATGTTGTTTTCTAAGTCCTATAATATGAATAGTTGTTAAGATGATATTATTAGTATTCTAAGTTAAATATACCATATAAAATTATTTTAAGAACATTTCAATCTATAATGGAGATAATTATGATGATAAATAGTGTAATGTTTCCAAAGTTGAATTTATTTTAGCCAATCCTCACTTTATAAGTGAAATTATATCTCATTAATTCTTAAAATTTCAATACAATGATTAAGTTTAAAATTTGATAACCAAGGGGTTGAAGAAAAAGATAATACATAAAATGATTTCAAAACTAGTATAAATTTTATTATATGGTTATATTACTAAAATAAAATATTTATATTGAAACACATGGGATTTTTAAATAATTTTATATGAGTTTGAAACATATTATTTTATGACATTTCTGGTATGTCAAAAAATAATATAATATATATTTTATAAAAAACATAATTTTATTAAATAATTTAAAATCCATAAAACCCAATATTTAGCCATGTGAATGTGATATGATTAAAAATATCCCACATGGTAAATTTATGGTTCATGTTTCCAATTATAGTATCTTTCATGATGCCAAAAATATAAAATCAATTACATCATGGTAATTACCAAAATTATTTGGAGGGGGGAGTTAAACTATGTAATTGTGGTAAAAAAATAACTAAAAAATTAAAAAAAACATTCATGAAAGGGTTTTGAATCATCCTAATGTAATCTTATAATTTAACAATTTTTTTATTAATTTTACCATGAAAATACATTTAAATTAATTTAATAGTTTACATAATTACTTTAGTGCCACAGTCATCTCTTATAAAAGAGAACCCCCTTAACTCTTCTCTACACAGATAAGTAATTTATTTGGGAAAATACGAACCTAAATAAATTTATAGAATACATAAATGTGATATATAGATCTTATTATTAGAATAATATCATCTTTATAGGGATTAATGAATAAATAAATGGAGGTGGTCTGATGAAGAGGTATTACTTTGAACTGAATGGTTTAGTTTTATTTCTTCTTCTACCACAAAAAATATTATTTAACAATGAAGAAATAAGAAAAAGTTTATATTTTATATAATTAGATGTTATTATTTTTATGTAATAACATATATCCATATTCCATCAAATGGGAATATAAACTATTATTCGTGCATATGGTGGAATACCGCCTCACTAACCACTATAATTTATTTTCCATCACCACCTCTCACAGATGGATATAATGAGGGATATAATTTATATATTTCATATTAATGATAGAATTATCACCTTTATAATACAAAACATCATCTAAATTCTTATCATTCAATTCATTGAATATTGATAATGTCGTTTATTTGTGCAAATGGATTTCAACCTTTACAAACTGATGTTATCTATTTCTCAACAATGCCTCAAATTAAAGGTTCATATAATTGTATGTATAGAGTTAATATGATATTTATGATATAATTATCAGTAAAATAATAATAAATACTTCATAACTTCTTTCAATAATTTTAATCGAATAATGGGTATGTAACTCATGCATACATTCATCCCACCCTCACCATGACTATAACATTGTTCATTTTATATAAAAATAATTCATCGTCAATTCTACAAGTATAATGGATTTATAAAATTTATTGTTATGTAATTATTATTATTATGTTATTTTTGGAACAATGACCGCTTTTTCTACATTCAATACATTAAATCCATTTTTAAACAATGAATTGAACATCCTCAAAACATTCAACATGGACATAACTGATTAAGTAATTAAATATTTAATTGATGCAAATAAATAGGATGATGTAATGATAAATTTTTAAATATCAAAATGTTTGTTAAATGATTAAATATTTCATATATGTTTTTTATATTTGAGGTAATGGTCATTCTTGGGATGATTTTACTCCATGTGTGGGATATTCTTTGAATTTCCATTTATTGAGTAATTTTTTAATGTTATGGACTTAATTTGTACTATATGGGGTATATAATTCCCTTTTACATGTTATATCATGATTCCATCATACTTAATTTTATTTAAAATTACCATTCATGTTAATTCATCAAATGGTATTTTATTTAGAAGTTACCAATGTGGTAAGGGTTATCATAATTTTATTTTCTCTTATTGGGTTCATCAATTATTGATTGATTATATGATGAAAATATTATATATAAAAAGAAAATTTGTTTATTTATTCTGAATTAATACTTGTCTTTTAGGATTTAAATTTGGTACACATAATCATTCCATTGATCAATTCTCAATTCATTAATATAATATTTGTAATTGATATTAGTCTCAAATTTTACTTCATAGGGATATATGATTATGTTTTCAACCTTTATTCATATATTATTTGTATATATTTAAATATATATATCGTATAAACTATATCTACTGAAGTTCATTATATTTTATTATTTCATTTGATGTTATTCATTCATGGGTATTAAGTCTCAAATGTTACCAATGTGGGAAGGGTTTTATGATTCAATAACTTTATAATCAGGATTGATTGTGATTTAATTTAATTTGAGGAAATTATAATATCCTTATTTGGTAAACCCATTTAATTTTTCATATCCTGTAGTTATATATGAAATTCGGTTTTCTATGTACAATTTTACATAATTTAATACTTAAAATGATTCATATTTTGTAAGAAAATTGGAAAATAATTTATCCAATTTTGGAAAAGAAAACATCTTTCACATGTAATATGTATTATAAATTATTATAATTACTAAAATTCAGTATTTTTCAATGATTTATAAAGTCCTTTACCCATTTTTTATCTTATTAAAAAATGTATTAAAAAATCAAATTGTCATTTTTTAAATAAGGAATGGTTTACCAAAGGCGTATACAAAATATCAACTATAACAGGTACCACAAGAATAGAATTTAGCACTGTAGTGACCATTCTATTATTGTAATATTATATTATATTTATCTAGGGTTATTTTCAAATATGATTATTTCATAATAATCTATAAAATTTTTGTATATAATAAGTGATTTTCAAAGTGGAATGGCTATTTTCAAGAAAATATTTTTAATGATGTTTTTTTAGTATTACAATTCATCAACGAAAACAAATTCGGTGGTACAGATGATCAACTAAAGATATCTTGTAATGAGACGATACTTATTAATTCTCTCGATGGATTTGGATTGTTTATAAGATATTATCATAGAACTCATTGTTTTCCCCAAGTGAATTTTAAAACCAGATTATGTTTTTTTCAGTACTCCTTGAACCTTATTTTTATAATGATTTATTTTGGTCTCATTTTAGTGTTAATCATGTGAAATTTGGAAAATTTTGTATGTTTGTTGGGTTGTACATGGTTGGCGCAATGTTTTCAAAAATAGTGGAACCACCCAATACAGGCCGTGAAACCCTAAATATTGGGTTTTTTCATTGTTAACACATATATTAAAAAAAACATGTTCCCAACTAGGTTGAATCATGATCCCTAGTGTAGGGGAGTATATTCTGGGGAAATAGATTTTCTAACAGTGTGGATCGACCAAAAAAATAGTGTTTACAAAAAATATATATCTGATTTTTTTAGAAAATTTCATGAATCCTTATATAATATACCTAACCTACCGAAATTATCCATACATATTTATCATATTTCATAAGCCCACCTAAAATTATTTTGGCTCCTATGAACCTCTCGGTTGGAAACTAAATACATCGGTGGATGACCCAATCCCTCTTTGGTTAGTAGGTCACCTCTTATTTCATTTCTCTGACCTCCTTTTACATCCTCTTTTGATTTAATTATATCATCACGTATTAGATTGATATTAACATAATTTCGTTTTATATTTATTCTTTATTTGGTTTCAATATCCAATTCAAATATTTTCTTCATTGGAAAATCCCACTGGGGATGTTTATTAATTATATTTGATTAAAGGTAGGTCATTCAATTTGATATTCTCCATATAATTTATCTTTGTTTGCATGATTTTTTTGAAATAGTTATCAATTGATTTATGAAAACCCAGTTTTATTTGTATTGGAATTGGGAATTGAATTGAATATTTTTTTTTGGAAATTACCCTATTACAATAAAATTACAATCTGGGGGAAATTTTGAAAATAACGGGATTGATGAAATGATTATAAAATTTATTTTAGAAAATTTCTTAAATTTAATTGATGAAAATATATGATTTTTTTCATATTGAAAATTCATAAATTGATTAAAACCCCATGATTTTGTTTTTGAAACTAAATCAAAATTTATGTATTGGAAATTGGGAAGTATAATTGTAAATGATGTTTGATTAGAAATTTCATTATTTTCAATTTTTATATTCATTGATTTTTCACATGTGAGACTAGGAATATAGTTTGTTATTTGGGAAATGTATGCTCAGATGATTAATCCCATGTAATAGATTGATGAAGAAAAATATAACATAAACACAGTTTAGAAGATCTTACACCTTATTGGATGTTGATGAGTTCTATTCGGCCAGATCCTAAGGAATGTGTGTACACATATTTCGGTGAACAATGATATGAGATGTTTGAGGATCCTATAACTAGAAATAATCATTCCACATGGAAGATAACCATGGAGATAGTTTTGATTTATTTAATATATATAATTAAATGCTTACTAATATTTTATCATAACTATTTATTTATACAATCAAATCCATATAAAATGATTATTTAATCCATGTTTGAGATTATTTTCCATCATTTGATAAGATTGTTATTTTGGTTTAATTATGAAAATAAAATATTATTAGATTCCATAATTTATCTAAATATAAATAATAATTTGGTTTATTATTATCTAATTAGTTGTGGATCATTTGATGAGGCTAGACTGGGATTTGTATCTAAAAACATCATTTTCTTCTATGTTTTTCCGAATTTCTAATTCCATTTATGATAAAAGGGACAAGTCCTCTTAGAGGTGGTGGATGTTCCTGATACATTGTACTAGGAGTGATGTTTCTTTTGAGATTTTTTTGTTTTATCTTATCAATTTTTGAGTAATCTGATTATGTAATAAATTTGTTTTTTCTACATATTTGTTTTCTAGTACATTATATTTTTTTAGTATTGAGTATACTAACTAGTATCATTTATCTTCTAATATTTGGGTTTTATTCATTATCTGTAGATATTTTATGATTCTAGGGGATACACTCTGACCCATGGGGTTCAAAAAATCCCTCGGTGCTATGTTACTGTGGATGGGGTATCATTATACTAGATTATTAGGGATGGTTCATACCAAATTCCTATTAAAGATACATATATAATATCATTACTTGATGTTAGTATACAGTTTGGGATATCTTGTTGAGAATTAAAAGGTATTTACATGCGATTTAATTATAATATTTCACCATTACGAGCAAAATGAAACGATGGGTAGTTTTTAAAGGCATCTGGTAGAATTATTTGATCAAATTCATGACTTGTTTTCTGATTTTTGATTTGGATCAGTTGAAATCCCAATATTGTTATCGTATCTGATGAGATTATGTTTCCCCTTTCTATTGTTGAGATATTGATCTGGGTAATCTTATAAAGTACTCAATGTTGTTTTCAGATGTTTTGTAGCACCATTCCATTAAAAATACATGTGAATTGGCCCTGAGAGGATGTTTCTAGAGAACCATAATTAGAGTATCCTCTTATATCCCCAATCTTTGTTTGGATTATCATCTGTTCTTGCCAAAAAAATTGGATATGCCCTTACACCCATCTTCATTTAGTCTGTATCTATAGAACCATAGATTGTATAATCTCAAAATAATTCTTTGGAGTCTCATCCATAGAATCCACCAATGTTTTAAAGATATAAGGATTATAAAGAAGTTGAGCATTTTTTGAGAATGATAGTGGTTCAATTTTATTTCCTATAAATTAAAAACCCGACTAAGGTGAAATGGGACAAAATCAATCTATATAGTCTTATTAGGAAATAGTCGTACTTGATGGTCATGGTGAATAATCACGAGGGCTTAGAGTGTAAGGACATTAATCTTATTTTCACAAATCAGTTGTGTCTAGAGTCCATAGTGCTATCTAACGATATTGAGTTTTTATGAATTGATAAGGGCTAAAGGATCATGATAAAGTACATTAACTGCCTTTCCAAGCATGTGTAGTTTCCTCATGACCTATTTGTTGTGTTGGGACCCCAATGATTAGATGGTCCTTTTGAGATATTCCAACTTTGTTTTCTTGTGGCAGTCCACTTACAACCAAATGGATTGAGTAATAGGTTCTCCCAAAACAAGATGGATATAAGTAGAATTCTGTGGTTGGTTTTAACATTTAGACTACATGACTTATATAGACTGGGGTTCTTATATATACTAGGTGTCGAATCGTGACATAGTTTGTACTCCCCTATCCTATTAGGGTGCGGTTCCTCAAGTATGGGTTTCTTACCGAGACTTGGTGTATTATTAAGACTATGTATCATATCCAGACTCAGTTTCATACCAAGAATTTGTGTCTTATCATGCGAGAGAGAGTCCAATATAGAATATGGATATCCCTAAACTCTTTGAAAGAGTTACAAGGAGTAGACCAATTCACATGGTGCGAAAAATTAGAAAATAGGAGTTAGATCTCCCTCAATGGAATAAGGAACATGCTATTCCACTCTAGAGTAACATAAGTTTCATGGGTAATTTAGGGGAATTACTCACTCCACTATAGGGAAGTGGTGAGGGATTATTCCTTTCTCTCTCTCATGCTATATAGGATACACATGAGGCATAGTTTGGAGTAGTGGTCCCTCAAATACGTGCAATGGTGTGGAGAAGACCTTTTAACTCGGGTTTCTTTCCTTATGCGGGGCACAAGGTAGTGATGAATAGACCCCTAGTGTTTAACACTTGATATGAACATAGTAAATTATTCTCTAATAGAGTGAATATCTCGTACAGGTTTCATTTGATAGTATTGAGCTTGTAAAATGTTCCCTTCTTGTTTTTTTGTTACGATTCAATCCTATGATGTGAATCATTTTGTTGGATATGAAGTGGGAAACATATTATACTTACTATCTGAGATGAGTATATCTAGATGTTCTTGATAAATATTTCATATACATATATGTGTGTGGGGAGGACTTTACCTCATGTATTTATTTTTGTTGTACATCAATTATTTATTTGTGGTGTACTTCATGTATTTATTTATGGTGTACTTATTGTATTTCATAGTAGTATTTTTTTATTTGGGGTGTCCTACTGAGTATTATTTTACTGCCCCCTATATGGGCATTGCATCCAAATTTTGTGTCTTCTTTAGATGATCAACAATGGGATAGAGACCTAGGTGAACCATGACTAAGTGGTTCTTAGAGAGACCAGATAGTGGAGGTGTCCTCCTGCAACTTTAGGTAGCAGTCCCTGTACCTACCCTTTAAGTACAGTTTTCTACATATGAGTTTCAAGAACTTGTGTTTCCACTTTTACATAATATTACTTATGTTGGGATTATATTCTGTCCCAGTTTACTTTCTAGTTTTATACTATCAAACTCTTTTTTTGGTATCTTAGTGGTATGCATTATTATTTACTTAGTTCATTTACATTTGATAATTTTGGGCTTGAATTTTTATTTGTGTACATATACCTACGAAAATGCCTAATATTTTTGGGATATTACTACTCGATGCTAGTCTACATCCCATAGCCTATTAGAGGCAGAATTAGGGTAGTCACGAAATGTTCTCCTCTAGGACGGGTTTTGAAAAAGTGGTATGTGAGGGAGGGATGGTTATAACTAAATATCACAGAGTCTGTGAGATTGTTTTGGGGAAATAGTGTTATGTGTATGGAGTTCATCTTTCTGTCCAGGGAATCTAGTGTTGGTGCGGAGGCTGACATATTCATAAACTAGGACTCTGAATTCTGCTATTCGAATCGGTATATGAGAATATTGGTTGTAGGGAAAACAATGGTACAAGGAACATTTAAGATTTTGGTGTTCCCTTGTGCCTTTATGATGTCATATCTCCTAGAATATATTCTTGAATATGGAACATCGTATTATATTTCAAGATACTTCCACGTAGATAACCAATAGGGATTTCACCATGTGATAATATGGATGATCCTACAGGTGATGATAAATTGCTACGGGGATATTTACTAGAGATAGAATATCCAGGTGGTTCACCATCAATACCAGCACCTATAGAGCATCTCATGTTATCCATTGTACAAATGGATGAGGAGTGCACAATGAGAACACCTCCTGCGTTTTAGGGATAGAGACCCATATAGTTCTAAGGAGATTCTAACACACAAGAAGATAAGGACTATCTTAAGGTGGTGATCTATGTATTTTTTATGTTTGGACACCATTAAATTAGATGGTGGTCCTAACTTGGAGACATCAACATGGATTGTCCATGTGATGGTGGGGTTTGTATTCCCTATCTTGTGATGAGGTGAGTCTTTTATGGGCAGAGTTTGAGAAACATTTCCTAGAAGTGGTATCATTGTATATGCTATGGAATATTCTTGTGAAGGAGCTTCTAAAACTTCAACTAGACTATATTACAGTATTTGAGTATTCATCAAGGTATTCCGACTTTTCTTGGTACTCAAAGGATACGATACATAATCTGTGCTTTAGGGCTTAGTCCTTTGAGAGAGTATTACATAGGGACATCTAAGGTAGTTTTATCCCTCTAGGAATTCATACATATGTTAATGTGCTAGAGTGAACCTTTATTGTTGAGACTTTCATGGCTAGAAAGATACGAGCAATGATAATCCACAATGGGCATGTGGGAGTAGAAACCTCAAAACTAGGAATCCAACATCAGTCTCATTGATGTAGACATGGGAAACATTGTCCCTGGAAAGTGAATCAAAAGCTTTGGGATAATAAAGTGAGTACAGTAATTATAGAGAGAGGAAATTATTTTCTTATGATGGATGGGGACATATCACTAGAGTTTGTCCATCCCGTCGTACTACTAATAGGGAAATAGTGGATGGGCCACCAAGGTAGAGACAATGAGTGGAATCGATTGATCTGATGGTGCAGCAGATACGGTAAATTATTTGGTTGAGAAGCATGAGGTGATATACATTTAAACATGTTACTAAACCCACCCTAGGTGGTGTATTCCATGATGAAGGAGCTAGATAATAGTGGAAGGGAAAGATGAATGCAATCGAGGCATATAAACCAAGGGATATTGGAATGATATGAGTTATATTCTATTTCTATTCTACCATAGCTGTAGTATTAGTAAACACAGGAAAAAATATTTCATTCTATCCATGGATATTGATTGAGACCTATAGATTCTAGTTGAAATGCTGACTCGATCATCACGATTGTAGAATCCTACTGGAGGAGACCCAATGATAATGCAGTATTGCTAAACATGTTACCCAACTCTTATATGTGAGGGTTTACATTGAGATATCTTGCAATCATTGTTGAGGCCTTATGACATAATTCTTGGTATGGACTATATATTCACAGTTCATGCTCAAATTGAATATTTTAGGAGGAGTGTGTACTGTGTTTGCAGTTGTGGAATGTGTTCTTCATTCACAGTGAAAAGGAAACCGTGGAAAGAAAGGATGGAATCACACATAGAAGGGTGTATCCGATTAGTTATCAATTGGATAACCCTCCCCCAGTGCAATGGATGTAATGATTCCTCAATTTACAATAGTAGTGGAGGAGTTTCAGTGGATTCAACAATGGTTGAGAAAGAAGTGTTGGGTAGTGTTCCTCCAGGACTATGATTTGAAATTTTCTATACACTGGAAAGAGGAACATATTGTAAGATGATGTAAGTAAGAGAAAAATTCTGCAGTTGCTGAACAAGGTGCCATTATAGTTGGCCTCATTTCAAATATCCTTTTTGGACGGGGAATCAAAATATTAAATCCAGCCAATTTTTGTCACCCCTACACTTTTACAGTAATTCAATGTCCCACAACTTCATAATAATAACTGTGTTACATTACGTACCTAGTTTTCCAAAGGGAATGCCCTTGAAAGATATTTGAGTGGTGGGGATCACTTCATTCTTTTCTGGGGATGCACCATAGTACTAGTGGTGTTCAGGGAGGATGTTCTGAAGTAGTTCAATAAATTACCCTTGGGATCACATTCCATATTTATCCATGAGGGATCATTGAGTAGAAAGGATTAATGCCTTATATTAGTAATGTGATCCTGGTTTTTATGTATGATTACTTCTTCTTATGATGTGACGTGATCCTAGGGTGGCTGATCCTGGAGGGATGTACTGATATGTGTGGAATGGAGGTCTTGTTTTGTTTATAGGTGTGGATTCCTAGAGTGGATAGATGCATCAAGATATAGATGTGAGTGTAAGAGAGGACCCTAGGTATGAGAGAACGGTTTAAGTTGGGATTACCAATTGGTATGAATATTGGGTGCATATTTTAATTATTTTCTGGGTCTATCAACTCACAGTGTCAATCCCCTATGATATGAAGGGGTTTATTATTTTCTTTCAATGGTTACCATGTTGGATGTCTGAAGAAATATAAAAGTAAATAATTATGGGTTTACCATGTACATCACGGGAACACGATACCATCTGGGTGGTTGTTGAGAAGATCTCTAAGTCAGAAAACATCTAAGATATTTGGTATTTGAGTTCAGTAGAGAGATTGAGATTCCTCTATGTGAAGGAGGTAGTTTGAATAGGTGAAGTTTCATCAACTAATATCTCATATCATAATGAACGCTTTATATCCTAGTTGTGTAAGGGATTGTAGGAAGTTTTTGGGACTCAATTACACTTGAGCATAATGATTAAACCAAAGACGAGCGACCAGAATGAGTTGACAATTTAGATTCTAGAGGGAACAATACATGCTTGAATGTTTTTTTTCAAAGTTGGGAGGATTATTTTTGTGTGATCGATTCCTTGATTGTGCATTTAGTGGCGGCACAGAAATCTACAGGAGATAACATGGGAGTAAGAGGCTCAGATTCGTGCTCAGTACACTCTTAAGTTTCGGTATCCCTTGGTTTTAATTTTGCAGATGTAAGGCCTTATGGAGGAAAGAATGTAATGAATCCTATTATCCTATTATTTTATAAATTATTTGGGGAAATTATGAGGCTATGTGCTAAGACAGTGTGCGATTCCAAGGCTTGGTGTGACCAGAACAATACATTTTAAAATTCTTTGGTTTAATAGCACACACACACAGTTTTCCTAAATAGGTGGAATAACACATAAACGGGTTACCAGATTATATATCTTAGAGAATTATTGTGTTCAAATCATCGGCTTAAATTTAGGCAAGGCCCAATATCACCCGGTGCAGGCTGCCTATGAAGGATTGTTTGTAGATGTAACCATAAATAAAATATTATAATAAAAATTATTTTAATTAAAAATCCAAATTACTCATGAACCATGGATTGAATAAAAAATATGAGTCCAATATTGAGTTCACAATGTGTTATTTTCCTTAGGCGCAACATAACTTATGTCGGCGAGGGACATTTGGGGAAAAACCCAAAATGGACATAATCATCATTAAATAATTTAAAGATAATTTTTTGGGATGACACAATGATGATTACATTTAAAAAAATCAATATACATAAATCCCAATGATATCCTCATAACATTGGGAACACTAGAGAATCAATAGGGAGAGCTTGGATTAAGAATCCGCTCAAGAGAACAACAAGAGATTGGAGATCGGATCATTGATCTTCACACCGATGGAGTTAGAGGATCTTCTTAGCAATGTAGACACAAAAATTCATCAACAAAAAATGATCCAAACTCGAATTAGGAAATTCAATCTCTTTTTTATTTTATTTCACCTTCTAAGATTCAACATTGAACATGGAACAATCAACAACATATTGATCTGCAGTTCGATCATTCTTGTGGGAGGGATTATATAATGAGTATTGATGGGTGATACATCATTGTTATTTTATTTACCCTTGATCTACCTTTTAATGGTTTTAATTGAGGCTGGAAAGAACAAATTATGAGGTTCATTCCTCGAGAATTCAATTTTTTCCCTATCCCCATCCATGACATGCTTCACTGCTCGACCCTCATGGTCGCATCTCATGTTTTTGAGTGACTCTAAAGGTCATCGGACCCTAATATAGTTGTTAAAAGGAATCAAAGGGTTGTTTGGTGAATCACCCTTCCTAAGGATCACAGGTGTGCTTCCATTAAAAAAATAGAGCAATAGAGGAAAATCGGTGGCCCAAAGATGGGGCCACCTTCATGCTGTGGATGTTGGTATGTGTTGGTAGTGGCTGGTAGTGGAACACAACAGTGGTCATTTTGTTGTTGTAGAGGATGACGGTGTGCCATCAGTATGGAGGCATGTTGAAGAGTAATGTATCCCAGTAGGGCCATGTGGGATCCCTATTCAAGAGTAGTTCCCGGGGTGGCGACCAGGGAATTAGAGCTAGTGGTGCGACAATGAGGATCCACATACTCCACTGGGCACAACATGGAGACCGTGGAAGTGGAGGTCGTGAGGGAGATGGAGGATGTGGTGGCTGTCCGTGTTGAACGTGGCACTGCCACATTGGCGATGAGGGAATGTGGTACAGCTGATAACGTGTAGCATTGAATGACTATCCCATGTGAGTGGGAGAGAGAAAAGGGTTTAAAACCCTATAGTGGCCAAGCAGGCTGATCCTAGTCGGCTAGGTTGGGTCGGACCGGGTCGAATTGTGCTGCGTCCTGCAGTTCAGGTCAAACCCAGACCAGAATAGGGAAATATATTTTTATGAAAACACCCATAACCTTAAAATAGTGTTTTTTGTTTATATATTTTTGGTTTTTTACCCTTTTGATGAGATTGGCCATTTGAGATACTCGTATTCAGTTTTTTGGAGGTTCACATATGAACTAATGGGTTGAAAAGTATGTTTTCCTTGAACTAGTGTGTTATTAGAATAATATTGTTGCAGGCTGTGGCCTTGAGACTATGTGACTAATAGATACTATGTTTCTTATTGACATGAGATAGACAGAGTAGTAGGCTACTTCATTCCGGACGAACATATGTTTTTAGGATAGTTAGGGGTAGTACTCCCTTGTCATTGATGTAGTGGTGAAGGGTGATTCTTTCTAATCTCTTTTCATAGAGAGAATGCACATGGTTCATAGTTTGGAGTAGTTATTATAGCATCCTAGACTTTTCATACATTAAAATTACAGCATTTTAAAGATAAAATACACAATCATATTACACATGGAGGATCTAAAGGTTTAATGTCTTGGGAAAACTAGGACTGTACATAACAATTACAACATCAAGCACAAAAATTTATTTAATTTCTTCTTCTCTAGATTCGTATTGGCACTAGTCCTCTCTTTGGTACATGTAGCCACCTGAGGATATACATAAAAAGGGGTGAGCTAAAATCCCAGTAAGAGGATAGATATGAATAATATTGCATGGGGTGAGCATAATCAAGACATAAGAAAAAGATCATGAACATGAGAGGAGCATAAATAAAACGCTTGAAATGTGGCAATGCATAAAAAAATGAAACATCATGTCTTAGTGGATAGCTACCACACATACTTGTAAACCAAGATAGAATATTTTTCACACATCATTTCACATTTACTCATGTGATTCATCAATTACACAATGCATTGGATCGCTGTATAATTCAGGGTGCACCCGTCAAATCATAATATTCATATTGCGCTATATAATTCCGGGTGCACCCGTGACATCATAACATTATCATTATCATGCTTGACACATGGAACATATATCAAAAGTGAAAATAACTAACCCATGGAAAGAAATGGGTTACATCTCATATGAACAAATTCATAAACTCTGGGTTCCCAAAAGAAAGAGGGAATAACATACATGTTACAAGAACCATCCACTTTGAGTGTGAAGTAAAAGGTGTGTTCTTAAAAGAAGAGTTCTTTTGGAAAACATATTGTTTGACATAAAAACTAGGGTAAAACATGTATATCTAAGAAAATGAAAGAAAATTATGATTAAATGATCTTTATGGAGTAACCAAATCAAAAATGGAGTTAAGGAGGAAGAACATGAAGGATGAATGTTAGGTTCGAGAATTTCCACATACCTTGTATCTGAATGCTTCTTTCTCTTTAACGTCCAATATAATGACATTATATTCATCAATTAGAAATTAAAAAACCTTTTATAGATGAATAGGGTTAATTATGGTTTCATTAGGTCATTTTATGTTCCTTTGGATTACTTATGGAGTTTAAAAAACATTGTTTGGGGATGTTTGTTTTTATCGGTTTTCTTGGGTGGTTCAATTGTATTACTAAATTGAAGTTCGGGTCGAACATGGGTAAACATACATAACTAATATTACATGTTATTAATGAAATTCCAGAAATTAAAATGATCTTATAATGAATTATATTATATTCTATGTGGATGAATCATATAATAAAAATTAAATGAAGATTGTTTGGGTTATTTTGGGCAGTTTTTGGATCACAATGAACATGTTTTAAATTATCACATAGTAATATGGACATAAGTTACTTCCAGAATAGAAAATAGGAAATAATACATATAAAAAATTCTTATTCAACCATAAAACTGTTTTCATGACCATATATAAAGGTATAAATGGAAGAAGAAATCATGTCATTCTTGAAGGTGATAAATTATCACCTCACGAACAACGTTCTCTTTAATAAAATAAAAGGAACCAAGAAAGGGGGTTTGGAAGATATAATATACCATTAGCATAAAAAAATTTGAGTATATGCATAATACTAGAGTTAGAATACCATTTGGATGACGATATGAGGGGAGAGATCATGAAATGAACATGAACATGAAAGGAAACTAAAAGAGAAGAGGGATAGAAATTACCTCTTAATTCATCCTCTTGAGATTCTCCTTAAGGAATATAGGCATAGTCATTTGATGCGACCAGAAACTCTAGAACGTGGGAGAGGGGCTAGGGAAGTTGTTTGTGTAGAGTTTAGAGAAGTATTGGAGCTTGAGAGGTGTAAGGAAATGAGGGTGGTTTTATAGTGGAGGGGAGAGGGGTTTCCTTAATATAAAATTCATTAGTTTATTAATTTCCCATAAGACAAGGAATAGTGAGTCTTGAATGACCAAGAATAGTAATTTTATCATGTCATACCGAACCAAGTGGGATTAAATCAGAATAACATCACACATGACACCATAATTAGATTATTTAGCTTATTTTTGTAAATTACGATATTTCACTATTAATAAAAAATACTAGTACTTTTGATAAATCCCAAAAATTTACCCCAACCATTTTTCAAACTATAGAATTAAAAAATGAAGTCCATTTTTCAAAAAAAAATTCTAAATATGATTGATTTTATATTTATTTAAAATCATGTTTTATTACAAAAAACAGTTTTAAAACATTCATTTAATTATTCTATAATATACATACATCATACTTTCATTGAATATTATTTTTATACGCTCAGAGGTAAGGTTAATATTAATTTGGTTATATCACTATTCATAAGGGTATGTTACTATTCAAAAGGGTAGGTAACTATTCAAAAAAAATTATTTTCTTGTTTTATTAGACTCCAAAAATCATCTTGAACTCAACCGTTTATGTCAAATTTTCAAAATTCCAAACACATAAGTGGGAAACATATGTTTAAAAGTCACTTATCACTTAGTAGTTCATAATGTTGTTTTTCATGTTATTTTATAACATAATTATAAAAAGGAAATTTCTATTGAAAAACTTTGGGTCGTTACATTCTTCCCCGCTTAAGAAATTTCTCCCCCGAAATTTCACATTACACAAGCAGGTGAGGGTGTTTCTCCTTCATTTCCTCTCTTGGTTTCCAAGTTGCTTCCTAAAACATATGGTTCCTACACAACACTTTGAAAATATGGGTTATCTTGTTGTGTAGAACCTTTTCTCTTTTATCCAGAATCATAACTGGATGCTCCTCGTAGGAGATATCATCTTCCAACTGCACCACCTCTATGTTTAGTACATGTGAGGGATCAGGTATGTACTTTCGTCAAGAGTGATATGTGAAAAACATCATGAACTAGATCCGTATTTGGTGAAAGTGCAAGCCGATAGGCCATGTGTCCTATGCGGTCAAGGATCTCAAAAGAGCCAATATACCATAAGCTTATCTTCCCTTTCTTCCTGAATCGCATGACTCTCTTCCATGGAGGTATTTGAAGGAAGACTATATCTCAAACTTTGAACTCCAAGTTCCTTTGATGGTAGTTAGCATAGCTCTTTTGCCGACTTTGAGTAGATTTGATGTGTTTCGGGATGACGTGAACCTTCTATGTCATATCTTCATCAAAATCATGTCCAAGTAGCTTTCTTTATCAAACTTGATCCCAACAGGTTGGAGTTCTACATCGATTTCCATAAAAATATTCATATGGAGCCATTGGAATACTCGAGTGGAAGCTATTGTTATATGAGAAATCAACTAATGGGAGGTGATGATCCCATCTACCACTGAATTATAGAGAGCAGGATCTAAGCATATCTTCAAGCATCTGAATAGTTCTTCCAGACTGGCCATCAGTTCGGGGGTGATAGGCCGTGATGAAATTTAAATTAGTACATAATAGAATGTTGAAGGCTTCTCCAGAATTTAGATGTGAACCTTGGATCACGATCAGAGTCAATTGAGTGTTAAACACCATTCAGTCTCACCACTACCATCACATATATCGTTGCAAGTTGTTCAATTGAGATATCTTCTCGAATAGAGATAAAATTGGAAGTCTATTGAGTCATTCAACCACAACTCATATCAAATTAATTCCCTTCTAAATCTTTGGGAGAACCGTGAAAAAGTCCGTAGTAACATTTTCCCATTTCCACATGGGTATAGGCAATGGCTGCATCAGACCATTGGACTTTTTTTCTTAGCTTTAATGTTCTGACATACCAATCACCATGATATATATTACGCAATCTCTTTCTTCATGTTATCTCACCAGAAGTATTCTCAGAGATCGGCGAACATTTTGGTACTCCCAGCATGGATAGATAATTTTGAGCTATGTACATTATCAAATAGCCCCTTCATTATCCTAGCTGATGAAGGCACACAAAGATGCCTTCCAAACCGAATCACACCATCATCTTTGATATGGAAATATTGTAGCTTCCCTTCCTTTACTACATTCACACTCTTTTGTATCCTCACTTCATCCCTTTGTTCTTCCTTAATCTTCTCCTAGATGGATGGTTGTGCAATAATTTGGGAAAGGTAAGATGTATCCCCGACCCTTATGATTTCCAAATCCATTCTTTGAATATATAAGAAGATATGGTCTTTCTCAATCCGTAACGTGGATAGAGTAGCAGGTTCTTTTCTACTTAGAGCATCAGCTACCTTTTTTTCCATTCCAGGATGGTAGTGAATAGAGCAATCGTAATAATTGATTATATCTAACCATCTCCTTTGATTCATGTTTAGATCATTTTGTTTGAATATATACTTTAGGCTATTTTGGTCGGTGTATATGTCACACTTTTCACCATAACGGTACTACTGCCAGATTTTCCTAGAAAAAAATTACAGCTACCAGCTCTAGATCATGTGTCGGGTAGTTCTTCTCATGGATCTTCAACAATCGTGAGGCATAGGCTATCACATTATCATTTTTCATGAGCACACAACACAAGCCTTTCTTTGAAGCATCACTATATATCACAAAGCAATCCCCAATTTTTGGTAGTGCAAGTAAAAGTGTAGTGATCAGCCTTATCATTAGCACCATGAAGCTTCCCTCACATTCTTCCTTCCAGACATACTTTACCCCTTTCATTGTTAACTTAGTTATCGGGCTTGACAATAATGAGAAGTTTCTCACAAAAAGTCCATAGTACCGAGCTAATCCAAGAAAACTATGAATTTCTATGATAGTAGAGGGCCTAGGACATTCCTCAATAACTATTGTTTTTGAAGGATCCACAAAAATTCCCTCACTTGTGATCACATGTCCCAAGAACGTGAATTGATTCATCCAAAAGTCACACTTTCTGAACATGGCATACAACTTCCCCTTTCTCAAAGTCACCAACACAAGTCTTAGATGTTATTCATGTTCCTTCATTCTCTTGGAGAAGAATCGAATATCATCAATAAACACTACCCCAAATTTTTTGAGGTAAGGTCTAAAGACTCCATTCATCAAATACATGTAGATTGTAGGGTCATTAGTAAGTCCGGAGGGCATCACCAGAAACTCATTGTCCCCATACCTTGTGCGGAAGGCAGTATTATGAATATCTTCCTTCTTCACCATTACCTGATGATATCAACAACTACGATCATCCTTTGGAAAGTATTGAGCTCCTCTTAACTGGTCGAACAATTCATCAATCCTTTGGAGAGGAAACCTTATCTTCATGGTTATCTTGTTGAGTTCCTGATAATTGATACACAACCACATTGTGCCATCCTTCTTCTTCGCAAAGAGCACTGGTGCACCGCATAGTGATGCACTAGGGCATATGAACCCTTTCTCCAGATGCTCTTGCAGTTGCATCTTTACCATTTCCAGTTTGATAGGATCCGTCCTATAGGGACACTTTGAGATATGAGTTTATCCATGTATTAGTTCAATGGAGAACTCTACCTCATGATCTGGGTGAATTCCAGGTAACTCTTCAGGAAATACATCGTCGTATTCCCTCACAATGGGAATTTCATCAAGGATGGCACTTTCCTTCAACTCAACCACTTGGGCGAGGTATGCTTCTTCATAGGAAATCAACACCCCCTCCATTGAAGGATTTTTCAAAGGAGATTCATGATCTTCTTTTCATTTGTAGAGAAGCATGGGATGGTTCGGAATATGAAAAGATATTTCCTTTTCCAAATAGTTGATATGTGCTCTATATAAAAAGAGACAATGCATTCCCATTATAGCGTTGAATTCCACCATGGTAATTATTTTGAGATTTTACGAAAGAATCTTCCCACATAAGCCAATAGGAGAAGAGTTAAACACTTGAGTTTCAATGATTGCACCACTTGGTGTTTTTACAAATATCTCTACTTCAAGGTTTCAGGGCATTGATTCTACAGTTCTAGAGAATTTTCAAGATATAAAGGAATGCGTAGAACCAGAATCAAATAAGACTTTTTCGATTCCTAAGTGAATAGGAAGTGTACCTTGTACGACTTCATTATCATGATTCACCTCCGCAGTAGTGATGGAACAAGCCTTCCATTGTTCAATTGGATTTGGTGGTTGCTAATGTTGATTTCCCTCGAGAACTCGAGGTTTAGTGCACTGACTTGCATAGTTCCCTTGCTCCCTATAGATATAGAATTGAACTATGAGTGGTTCTCTCCTTTCTTCTGCCACATTCTCCTTCCTTTTTTGTCTTTTTGACACTCTTGTTCATGGTGTCCTTCTTTCCCACACTTGAAGCACTTCCCCATCCATTTGAGGTAATTCCCATGGTGAAACATCCCACATTTTTGGAATGTGGGTCATTGAGTTTTCTTCCCACATTTGTCATTAGAACCTATAGCTTGAAACTCTATCTTTCATTTCTTATCCCCGTAGCCTTGGGACCATTATCCAAACTCCATGACTACTTCGAGGGCACATTGAACAACTTCATCATAACTCCCAACTCCTCAAATTGCAAGAGCCTTTCAAAGGTGTGGATTTAATCCACTAAAGAATATATCAATTTTGCTATCATTGTTGATAAGAAAACCTGAAACGAACCTTGCCTGCCTAGTGAAATTCACTTCATAGGTTGTGATAGATTCTACCTCTATTTTCATGAGCTCTATGAATTCACTCTCCGTCTTCGTACGAAGAGTTTGTGGGAAATACTTATTAATAAATATTATCCTAATGTCTTCAAATTCCATCTCTTCAATTTTCTCCCTTGGCTTGGTGTTCTTAATCAAATCCCACCATTAATTGGCATGTCCATCTAGAAGATAAAAGGTTAGAGTCACATTATCCATCTCAAAATAGTGAAGCAAAGAAAATATCTTATCTATGGTGTTGACCCACTATTCTGCAAATAGTGGATCCGAAGATCCACTAAACGTTAGTGGTCATTGCCGCATAAAACATTCGATAGCTAGTTGATCCCTCGTTGGTGAAGGAGGAAGTTCCCCATTATTATGGTTATTTTTCATAACCTATGATAATTGGGAAATAATCACCACGATGTTTTGAACTCCCCCTCCCAAATCAATGGGGTTGTCATTCGGGAAATCGTTGCATTGGCCCTTGCCTTTGTTGTTGGCCTGATTTCTCTTGGTTCCCAACATTTACAAAAAATAGAAAACTTTAGAACAAAACATAACTAAAAAAGTCATTAATCACTTATTAATTTAAATAATTTATAACAATAACATAACATATGGGATCCCTATGTAAATATTCATGTGTGCATATTTGTACTTAGTCTCATGCAATATGTTTTCTCTAGGGTTCACAAATCCTAATTCCCAAATAAACTAAACCTTCCCTATGACACCAAATATTGCATCCCAACCTTTTATTACATTACTATTAAATCATATTAATGATAAAAAACATAATATTGTTACACATAGAGGATCCAATAGATTAGTGTCTGGGGAGAACAAGGATCATACATAACAATTACAACATCAAGCATAAACATTTATTTAATTTCTTATTCTCTAGCTTCTTATTGGCACTTGTCCTCTCCTTAGTACATGTATCCACCTGAGGATATACATAAAATGGGGTGAGCTAAAATCCAAGTAATAGGATAGATAAGAAGAATATATAATGAGGTGAGTATCATCATAACATAGGCAAAATATCATGAACATGAGAGGAGCAAAAATAAAATACTTGAAATGTGGTAATGCATAAAAAAATAAAACATCATGTCTTTGTGGTTAACTACAACTCATACTTGTGAACCAATATAGAAACTCTTTCACACATCATTTCACATTTACTCATGAGATACATCACAATACACAATTCATTAGAGCGCTATATAATTCTGGTCTCACCCGTCACTTTGAAACATTCATATTGCGCTATATAATTCTGGGCGCACCCGTCACATCATAACATTATCATTATCAAGCTTGTCACATGGAACATATATAAAAAGTGAAAATAACTAACCAATGGAAATTAATGGGTTATATCTCATAATAACACACTCATAAACTTTGGGTTCCAAAAAGAAATAGGTAATAACATACTTGTTACAAGAACCGTCCACATTGAGTGAGAAGTAAAAGGTTTGTTCCTAAAAGAAGAGTTCTTTCGGAAAAAATTTTCTTTGGCATAAAAACTAGGAAAAATTATTTATATCCCAGAAAAAAATACAATGATGAAGAAATTATCTTTGAGGAGTAACAATATCAAAAATGGAGTGAAAGAGGGAGAACCCGAATGATGAAATTTGGGTTCGAGAATTTCTCCTTACCTTGTATCTAAATGCTTCCATATATTTAATGTCCTGTATAATGAAATTACATTCATTAATTATAAATTCCAAAATCTTATATACATGAATAGGGTTTATTTTGGTTTCATTATTTCATTTTACGTTCCTTTGGATGACTTATGGAGTTTAGAAAACATTGTTTGGGGATGTTCATTTTTATGGTTTTTCTAGGGTGGTTCACTTGTAATCTTAAATTGAAGTTTGGGTAGAACATGGTTAAACATGTAGAACTAATATTAAATTTTTTTAAAGAAATTATAGAATTTAAAATGATCTTATAATGTGTTATATTTTATACCATGTGGATGAATCATTTGAAAAAAATTAAATGAAGATTGTTTGGGTGAATTTCCGCGTTTTTTGGATTACAATGAACTTGTTTTAATTTTTCACTTAGTAATATGGAAATAAGTTATTTATAGAACATTAAATTGGAAATAATACATATAAAAAATTCTGTTTCAACCATAAAAATGGTTTCATGACCAGATATGAAGGTATAAATGGTAGGAGAAATCAGGTCATTCTTGAAGGTGATAAATAAACACCTCACCAACAACGTTCACTTTAATAAAATAAATGGAAGAGGGAAAGGGGATGGATGATATAATATCTCATTAGCATCCTAAAAATATATTATATTAATAATACTAGAGTTACAATAACATTTTGTTGAAGATAAGAAATAAACATGAACTTGAATGGAAATTAAAGGAGAAGAGGGAGAGAAATTACCTCTTAAATCCTCTTCTTGAGATTCTGCTTAAAGAAGCTAGGATTAGTCTTTTGATGAGACCAATAGCTCTCAAACGTGGGAGAGGGTCTATGGAATATTTTTGAGAAGATGTTGTAGAATTCTTGGAGCTTTAGAAGTGTGAGGAAATGAGGGTGTGAAAGGTCCTTTTAATAGTGGAGGGTAGAGGGGTGTCCTTAATATAAAATTCATTAGTTTATTGATTTCCCCTAAGAAAAGGAATAGTGAGTCTTGAATGACCATGAATAGTAATTTTTCATGTGATCCCAACAAAAATGGGCATAAATCAGTAGATCATCACACATGATCTATAATTATATTATTTAGCTTATTTTAGAAAATTAATGTATTTCACTATTCATAAATAATTCATGTATTTCGAAAAAATCCCAAAAATTTACCCCAACCATTTTTCGACATGTAGATTCAAAAAATGAAGAAAATATTTTAAAATAATTTTATAAATATGATTAATTTAATATTTAATTAAATTCATGGTTTATTACTAAAAACAGATTTAAAACATTAATTTATTATTCTAAAATATTGTCACATCATACTTTCACTTGAATATTATTTTTATTCTATCATAGGTAAGGTTAATATTAATTATGGTATATCACTATTAATAATGGTATGTTACTATTCATATGTGTAGGTTATCATTCACCAAAAAATATTTTTATTTTATTGGACTCCAAAAATCATCTTGAACACACCCGTGTATCTCAGATTTTCAAAATTCCAATCACAGAAGTGAAAAACATATGATTAACGGTCACTTATCAGATAGTATTTCATTATGTTGTGTTTTAATATTATTTTATGACATAATTATAAGAAGTTAATTTCTATTGAAAAAATTTTGGTCGTTACAGTTATCCCTCAACAGTGGGTAGTGGTGAGGGGTATACCTTTTCACTTAGGTGGTATAGCTTGTGTCGGGTTTAATGAGGAGATGACTAGACCCCTGGTGTTGGGAACTAGATCAAGACCCTGTAACATGTTCCCAATGGAGTTAATCTTTCGGATGTGTTCCATCTGATATGGTTGAGCTTGTGGAGTGTGTCTTCCTGGTAGTTGTGTTAAGATTAGATTTTTCGAGGGGAATCCTACTGCTTTTATATAGTTGGAACATTATAATACTTAGTGTCTAATATCATTATATCTGGAAGTTTTTGAAATATGTGGCATATACATATATTGGTGTAGAGATAATGATACCTCATATATGTCTTTTCTGTGTATGTTGTATATTTCATTATGGTTTAATTCTTGCATTTCATTTTGGTGTCCCTTGTGTATTTCATACTAGTGTTCTTTATTGTTTTAAGGTGTCCTATTGAGTATTTTTTATTCACCCCTTCATGAGATTTTCCCACATGTGTCTTATCTTATCTAGACAATCAATTCTATGATGGAGTTCTAAGAGCACTCGGACCAGGTGGTTCTTAGATAGACCAGACAGTCGAGGTGCTCTCCCGCTGCTTTAGATAATATCCATTTACCTACCATTCAGGAAGTGTTTCTGCTAATGTGTTTCAAGAAGTCATGTGTCCAAATTAAAAATCTATTACATTTTGTGGGATAGTCATCTTGCCCTGTTTTCCTTCCTCTTTTATACTCTTGTACTCTTTTTTGGAATATTTGTGTTATTCATGTTTGTTTACTTATAGGTTTTACATTTCATAATTTTGATCTTGCAGTTGTGTGCATGTGTACATTTACTTAGGAAAATGGATCCCATTTGTGGGATATTCCTACTCAGTGCTAGTAACCATCCCCTAGCCGACTAGAGGATTCCTTCAGGTAGTCATGGAACGACACACTCTGGTAATATGTTCTTGATTGAGTGCATCTCTTAGAAGGGTTCCGTTTGAGATGGAGGAGCTCGTGGAGTGTTTCCTCCTAGTTATTTTGTTACAATTCCAGCCTATGATAAGAATCTTATAGCTGGATATAATGTTAGAACCATTTGATAATTATTGTCTGATATGAGTATATCTAGATGTTCTAGATAAATGTTCCATAGATATATAACTACATGGAGATGATTGTACCTCATGTATTTTGTTGTGGTGTACAACATGTATTTAATTGTGTTTTACATAATATATTTCATCGTGCTTTACTTTCTATATTTCTTAGTAGTATTCTGTTGTGATTTCGGGGTGTCCTATTGTGTATTTTTTTACTCATCACTACACATACGTTTTCCACATGTTTCGTGTCTTGTGAAGATGAACATTCCACTGACCAAATAATAGGTAGACCAGGACCAGGTGGTTCTTAGAGAGACCTTATAATCATGGTTTTCTTAGGAAGATTTAGACAACTATCCATAAACCTACTCTTTAGGTAGTGTTTTCAATGGATGTGTTTCAAGAGCATGTTGGTCAAATTTTCTTGACTCTATCGTTTGGTGGCCTTGCGTTATGGCCATGTTTACATTACATTTTTCTACATTCATACTATATTTTTTGTATCTTTTCTTATTATTTTTACATTTCATCATTTTTACATGGAATTATGTGCATGTGGATAGTTACTTTGTAAAATTACACCCATTGGTTAGATATCGCTACTCGGCCCTAGTCACCAGGCCCTGGCCTATTAAAGGTAGGATTGGGGTAGTCAAAACACAAGGCACTACAGGATAGTTCGCGAAACATTCTATGATTTATATCCTTAGGATTGTTCTTGTGATATAGGGATTTCAATCACAAATAATAATATATAGTTGAGTGAATTAAATAAATTTTTATGTTTTATTTTAAATTTTTTTGAATTGTCCAAATTTTCCCAAGACACTAAACCTTAGGGTCCTGGTCATGTAATTATTTCATTTTTTTTATCATTAAAATTTTATAATATTAACATAATAAAAACTGGATTCTCTATACTTTTTATCAGATAAAGGTTTAGATAATTGGGAAATTAGGAATTGAGAACCGTAGTTAAAAAATCATAATTTTCGACTAAGTAGAAGTAAGAACCCAAAATCTTGTTTTTAGATAATTCAATATAGGGGGATCCCAAAATATGTGCCTTTAAACGTAATTTTATAAAGGAACATATTATTTATTCATCACTTGTTGACATATGTTTTGTTCTAACATGTTATACTTTACATAATGGTGGGAAATTGGAGAAACCAATCCAAAAACATGTGTGAAGGACAATACTGAGATTTCAAAAATGACATCCCAATTCCTCAGTAGGAGGAATTCAAAATTAAAATGTGATTCTTACCCAAATGTCATATGTTATGCAAAACAACCTCAATAACCTAAAACTTCCCCTTCAATTAATAGGGAGAAACTAGATATCAAGTGTTTTATGATGAAACAACCACCAAATTTTAATGGATCTTCTAATCCACTAGTCATGGAATAGTGGGACCAATCTATTGAGAATATATTTTCTATTATTCATTATTCTGCGATGGAGAAGTTCACTCTGGACATTTACTATTTAGATAGAGAAGTCGATTAATCGTGGGATTTGATGATGAACACCAAGAAGAATTATGTAATTGATTAGATGGAGTTTTAAGAATTTATGATAATGTTTCAAAACATGTATTCCCAATAACTATTTTCAAAAACATATAGAGAGAATTCATAAAGCTGAAAAAAAAGAAAGGTGAAAAAATCATGCACTACGGGAAAAATGAGCAATTGCGACGGGTTATTTGCGACGGGATTAAATCCCGTCGCAAATAGTCATGTTAAAAAAGTATTTGCGACGGGGGTACATCCCCGTCGCAAATAATGAGGCATTTGCGACGGGATTGCTTTCCCCGTCGCAAATAGTTTTCCCGCGATGCGCGCCAAATCGCGGGAAACGTATTTGCGACGGGGAAATATTCCCGTCGCAAATAGCCGGCGGCGGTAAATGGTATTTGCGACGGGAATATTCCCCCGTCGCAAATACTATGTCGGCAGAGGGTTATTTGCGACGGGACCCGTCGCAAATAACTATTTACCGGTTGACCGTAATAAATGTTGGCGAAGGTATTTGCGACGGGACCCGTCGCAAATAATACTATTTGCGACGGGAATCCCGTCGCAAATGGACCCGTCGCAACTAATCTAACCTATAAATACCCCCATCCGTTTTTTTCATTTCATTCTCATTCTTTATCTTCTCTCTCTCTCAGAATCATATTTCTAGAGTTTAGTTTTTCTCCAGTTTAAGTTTTTTCTCCGGAGCTGATATTAAAGTTTTGAAGAACGATCAGAACAGATCAATTTTCAAGGTATTTATCTTCATTTTAATTTTTTATTTATTTTTAATTTTTTATTAGTTTTTATTATTATTAATTAGTTGTAATTTAATTTTGTTTACATTGTTTTATTACTTAATAAATTTAAATTATTAGTATTGTTTATATGGTAATTAGGAATAATTAGTAATAATTTTTAATAATTAAGAATAAATATTAATAACTAGTAATAAATACCAATAATTAGGAATAAGAACATTATTACATTATTAGTTTATTTTATTATTAATATTAAAATAATATAATTTTTTATATATATACAGTTCTTTTTTCATCTGTGTGTTTGCTGTCTTCACATGTATTATTTGTATGTGGAGATAGAAAACGCACAGATGAAAAAAGAACTGTATATAAATTAGAAAATTATATTATTTTAATATTAATAATAAAATATATTAATAATGTTATTATTTGTAATTATTGGTAATTATTTCTAATTATTGATAATTATTCATTTTATTACTAATAATTATCAATAATTAAGAATAATTAGTAATAATTACCAATAATTAACAATAATTAGTATTAATTACCTATAATTAGTATTAATTACCATTAATTAGTATTAATTACCAATAATTAGTATTAATTACCAATAATTCGTAATAATTAGGAATAATTAACAATAATTACTAATAATTAGGAATAATTAACAATAATTACGAATAATTAACAATAATTAGTAATAATTAGGAATAATTAGTAATAATTAGGAATAATTAGGAATAATTAGTAATAATTAAGAATAATTAGGAATAATTAGTATTAATTAGGAATAATTAGTAATAATTACCAATAATTAGGAATAATTAGGAATAATTAGTATTAATTACAAATAATTAGTATTAATTAGGAATAATTAGTATTAATTACAAATAATTAGTCTTAATTACCAATAAGTAGTATTAATTACCAATAATTAGTATTAATTACCAATAATTCGTAATAATTAGTATTAATTACCAATAATTCGTAATAATTAGGAATAATTAACAATAATTAGTAATAATTAGGAATAATTAACAATAATTAGGAATAATTAGTAATAATTAGGAATAATTAGGAATAATTAGTAATAATTAGGAATAATTAGTAATAATTAGGAATAATTAGTAATAATTAGGAATAATTAGTAATAATTAGGAATAATTAGGAATAATTAGTATTAATTAGGAATAATTAGTATTAATTACCAATAATTAGTATTAATTACCAATAATTAGTAATAATTACCAATAATTAGTTTTAATTACAAATAATTCGTATTAATTACAAATAATTAGTATTAATTAGGAATAATTAGTATTAATTACCAATAATTAGTATTAATTACCAATAATTAGTATTAATTACCAATAATTAGTATTAATTACCAATAATTAGTATTAATTACCAATAATTAGTAATAATTAGGAATAATTAACAATAATTAGTAATAATTAGGAATAATTAACAATAAGTAGGAATAATTACGAATAATTAGTATTAATTAGGAATAATTAGTAATAATTACCAATAATTAGTATTAATTACCAATAATTAGTATTAATTACCAATAATTAGTAATAATTAGGAATAATTAACAATAATTAGTAATAATTAGGAATAATTAACAATAATTAGTAATAATTAGGACTAATTAACAATAATTAGGAATAATTAGTATTAATTAGGAATAATTAGTAATAATTACCAATAATTAGTAATAATTACCAATAATTAGTAATAATTACCAATAATTAGTATTAATTAGGAATAATTAACAATAATTAGTAATAACTAGGAATAATTAACAATAATTAGTAATAATTAGGAATAATTAACAATAATTAGTAATAATTAGTATTAATTAGGAATAATTAACAATAATTAGTAATAATTAGTATTAATTAGGAATAATTAGTAATAATTACCAATAATTAGTATTAATTAGGAATAATTAGTAATAATTACCAATAATTAGTATTAATTACCAATAATTAGTAATAATTAGGAATAATTAACAATAATTAGTAATAATTAGGAATAATTAACAATAATTAGTAATAATTAGGACTAATTAACAATAATTAGGAATAATTAGTATTAATTAGGAATAATTAGTATTAATTAGGAATAATTAGTATTAATTACGAATAATTAGTAATAATTACCAATAATTAGTAATAATTACCAATAATTAGTAATAATTACCAATAATTAGTAATAATTAACAATAATTAGTAATAATTACCAATAATTAGTATTAATTACCAATAATTAGCAATAATTACCAATAATTAGCAATAATTACCAATAATTAGCAATAATTACCAATAATTAGTATTAATTACTAATAATTAGTAATAATTACGAATAATTAGAAATAATTAGAAATAATTAGAAATAATTACCAATAATTAGCAATAATTAGCAATAATTAGCAATAATTTGAAATAATTAGCAATAATTAGAAATAATTAGCAATAATTAGAAATAATTAGCAATAATTAGAAATAATTAGCAATAATTAGTAATAATTAGCAATAATTAGGAATAATTAGTAATAATTAGGAATAATTAGGAATAAGTAGGATTAATTAGGAATAAGTAGGATTAATTAGGAATAATTAGGATTAATTAGGAATAATTAGTAATAATTGCCAATAATGACCAATAATTGCCAATAATTACCAATAATTGCAAATAATTAGGAATAATTGCAAAAAATTAGGAATAATTAGGAATAATCAGGAATACTCAGGAATACTCACGAATACTCACGAATACTCACGAATACTCACGTATAATCACGAATACTCACGAATAATCACGAATACTCACGAATACTCACAAATAATCAGGAATACTCACAAATAATCAGGAATACTCAGGAATACTCAGGAATACTCAAGAACACTTAGCAAAAAATTGACAATTGACGACCCTTTAAGATTTGAACATGTTAATAATAGAACAAAGTTTGTTCTGAATATTGATAATTTTAATATTTTTTAATTTTTTTTATTATTTTAATAATATTAATATTGTTTTTTCGTAAATATTGATAATATTTTTTTTATTACTAATAATTAGTAAACGAAATCTGCTTGGATAATGAAGGGAAAATTTATAACCATCTCCACAACGATGATTATCAAATTTCCTTTCATTATTCAAGCAGTTTTCCTTTTGCTAAGTATTGCTAAGTATTGCTAAATTAGTAATAAATAGTAATAATTAGCAATAAATTGTAATAATTAGTAATAAATTGTAATAATTAGTAATCCTTGCTTGAGTGTTTTTTCTAACAAATTATTCAAAACCAGTAATGCTTTTATATTTTATAGAAAAATATGGAACAGCGAGGTCGTCAACAGTCATTATTAGATGACCGCATATGGATAAATCAACGCAGAAATCCAAATGGTTCTGGTTTAAATCCAGTATATATAGAGGGTGTGGAGATTTTTTTATCATTTGCGGCATCAAATTCAGAATTTGTTTCAGAAGGAAAGATAAAATGCCCTTGCAGAAAATGTGCATTGAGAACGTTTGACACGTTTGACAAAGTGGGGGAACATCTCTTGCGTTTTGGTTTTCAAGCTGATTATGTTTTTTGGTATCAACACGGTGAACGCAGTTCCAGAGCAGCTGATACCAACTTGATTCCGGATCCATCCCAGTTTCAAGATTTAGTACATGATGTTGCAGGTTCATCTGTTCAACATACAGAAACTCCGGCTGATATAGCTTCAAATCCTGAGTTGGGACCGTCTGAATTTTATGAGTTGTTGAAGTCTGCTGAGGATGCATTATATCCTGGCTGCAAGATGAGCAAATTAGAAGCAGTTGCAAAATTTATGGCTATCAAATCAGATAACGGAATGTCAAACACATGTTTTGACCAGATATTTTCTTTGCTGAAAACACTGTTACCCGAAGGAAATGTTTTACCTGCAAATTACTATGAAAGTAAGAGGTTGGTTCGAAATTTGGGGCTTACTTGTCAGAAGATTCATGCATGTTCAAATGACTGCATTTTATATTCAGGGGAAAATGAGTCGTTGGATAGTTGTCCCACATGTGGGCAACAGAGATATAAAGAAGGACAACACGGGAAGTCTGGTTTGATTCCTGTAAAACAGTTGAGATATTTTCCGCTTACATCCAGACTTCAGCGTTTATTCATGTCTAAGAATACAGCGACAATGATGTCATGGCATAAAGAGAATATTTCAACCGATAAAAGCTTGAATCATCCAGCCGATGGTGATTCATGGAAACATTTTGATAGAGTGCATCCATCATTTGCTTTAGAAGCTAGAAATGTTCGACTGGGCCTTTCCACTGATGGTTTCTGTCCGTTTGGATCTTATGGTAGTCAATATTCATGTTGGCCTGTTTTTTTAACTCCGTATAATTTACCTCCATGGATGTTGATGAAGGAGCCATATATCTTTTTGACTTTACTAATTCCAGGACATCCGAAGAAAAATATTGATGTTTATTTGAAGCCATTGATTGATGAATTAAATTTATTGTGGAGTACTGGTGTCAGTACATATGATGTTGCAACGAAACAGAATTTCATACTGAGAGCAGCATTGATGTGGACAATAAGTGACTTCCCGGCTTATGGGATGTTATCTGGCTGGAGTACACATGGTCAGAAATCATGTCCTTACTGTATGGGAGAGAACAAAGCATTTATGCTCATTCATGGAAAGAAACCTTGTTATTTTGACTGTCATCGCAGATTTCTTCCAGCTGATCATCCTTTTCGCAGAAACAGATCTCATTTCAGAAAAGGAACAGTTGAAAGGGATGGACCTCCAAAAATGCTATCAGGTTCGGAGTTAAAATCGGTTGTATTTTCATTACCTCCCATCACTTTTGGTCCCACAATAAACCAACAGAAAATTTCTGGTTTTGGGAAAGAACACAATTGGATTAAACGTAGCATATTTTGGGATTTGCCATATTGGTCTGATTTGTTGGTCCGACACATGTTAGATGTCATGCATATTGAGAAGAACTGTTTTGATAATTTGTTTCATACAGTTTTGGATACGCCAGGAAAGAGCAAAGACAATGTAAATGCACGTTTAGATCTTGCCCAAATTTGCAGACGTCCAGAATTGGAACTATTTGAGAATGTCAGAACAGAAAGGTTACTGAAACCAAAAGCAGCTTATACACTGTCTAAAGAAAACCGTTTATTATTTTGTCAGTGGATTGCAGATTTGAGACTTCCAGATGGCTGTGCTTCCAATTTGGGTAGATGTGTAAAGAATGGTCATATTACTGGATTGAAAAGTCATGATTGTCATGTTATAATGGAGAGACTTCTACCAATTGGATTAAGAGGTCTGTTGAATTCTGTGATTTGGGATTCCATAACAGACATGTCTCATTTTTTTCGGGAAATTTGTGCGGCTACGGCAGATTATGATGCTCTAGGCAAACTTGAAAAAGATGTTGTTGTAATTATATGTAAACTGGAAAAAATATTCCCGCCGTCTTTCTTCGACTCAATGGAACATTTGATGTTACATTTGCCATATGAAGCCAAATGTGGAGGTCCGGTACAGTTTCGATGGATGTACCCATTTGAAAGATGCATGCAAAAATTGAAAAGAAAAGTACGCAACAAAGCATCTGTTGAAGGATCTATTGCAGAAGCTTATTTGCAAGAGGAAATATCTTTTTTCTGCTCCCATTATTTTGAATCTGAGTATCCTTCAAAACACAACCGAATGGGACGGAATGAGAGGAATATTGATGAAATCGACAATCAATTATCTGTTTTCAACCAGTCAGAGCTTGGTTTTGGTGGAGTTTCTGAACGCTGGCTTTCAGATGATGAACATCATAGAGCTCATACGTATGTTCTGCTCAACTGTGAAGAGATGACATCAGTTGTACTGTAAGTGTTTATATCACTTATTCTATCATTTATGTTACAGTAAATAACTTTGGTTTTTATAGGTTGTATGATAATCATATCAAGAAACAAATTCCACAAATTACAGCAGCTGCTCTCGAAGAACGGCGACTGAAAAATTTCTCTCAGTGGTTTCAAAAACTGGTAACATAAATTCTTTATCATTTAGCAACTCATTCAATGTATAGTTTACTATATTGATAATTATTTCACAAATCTTCAGGTGTCTCGACATGCTGATAAAATTGACAAACGGCTCTGTGTATTGAGTAACCCACCTTCCAAACTTGTTAAAACTTATAATGCATATGTGGTGAATGGATTTCGATTCCACACGCATGCATATGGGGAATCGAAAAAAACAATGAACAGTGGAGTTAGCTTGAGAGGATCTCATCATCGAGAAAATGAAGTTGACTTTTATGGCATGCTTGATGAAATCATTGAACTCTGTTATCTTGGACAACATTACATAACCATGTTCAAATGTCGGTGGTTGGATACAGAGAGAGGCGTGCGTGTTCATCCGACTCATGGAATCATCGATATTAAATGTAAAAGTGTTCTCGCAGTAAATGAACCATTCTTATTGGCTCAACAGGCATATCAAGTTTATTATGCAAAGTACTGTGCAACATCAAGAGACTTGACTGATTGGTGGAGTGTAATAAAAATCAAAATTCGAGACAATCAGTTTAGTCAAAGTGAATGTGCTTTCACTGATGTGCAAAGAATTGAAGTTTTTCAAGAAAGTACTCAAAATCAATCTTTTTTACAAAGAGATATGAGTATCGATGACGACACCCCACATTTAAGAGTCGGTGATGACGATGATGTTAATGATGTCACACATGAATTTGAAATGGTAAGAGATGAAGCAACTGCAACTCGAATGGATATCGATGATGTTGAGGAGGAATATGAAGATGACATTGACATATATGAAGATGATGATGAAGATGAACACTTATAGAATTCCATGGTATTTATATACAATCATAATATGTATATATATGTATATATAATAGTAATTATCAATTATTTGCTAATATTAACATTTTCTGTTTCAGATGGACGAGGCCACATTTCGTGAGTTGACGGAGGCTGACCTGCCTTTCGATGCGGATGAGTTGTTGGCAGATGACCCTCAGCCTGCAGGCGCTTCAGGGAGTACGCGGAGGGGGCGCGGTCTTGCACGATTGATGATTCCTGACCCCGTCCCCGAGCGACGTCCACGTCTTGGGTTTGATCCGCGCACCCGGAGGTGTGATAACCTGTGTAATAACTTGTGAATTTGACTAAGATTTCATTAATCTATTCACATAATAAATGTTTATTATTTTTTCAGTTTTTCGCATATAGCAGTCGGACAGGGCAGCGCTATTTTGCGCAACTATTTTTCTCAGCCGTGGACCACATGGGAGCAGATTCCCATTGATGTGCAGCAGGCCATGTTCGGCCATTGGTTGGTACGTACGTAAATAAATAATTTTTATTTTGAAAATTATTTCATTTCTAACTTGATATTTTGATTTATTTGTAGGGTTTATGGTATCCGATCGAGGATACCATGCGTGACGCCATCCACGAGGCATGGGAGGTGGCCATGCGTGATCGCCTTCGTCAGTTTTTGCACAATTTAAGAAAAGCTGCGATGAAGAAATCAGGAGTGTCAGATTTTGAGGAGTCATGTAGAGCACACCGACCAGAGTACATTTCATCCCATGTATGGGATGGATTATGTGCGCACTGGTTGAGTGGTGCCTTTCAGAGGAGATCATCGGTGGGGAGGCAGAATCGGGGGAGGCAGGAGGTGACTCATCGAGCTGGGAGTCGTTCTTTCAGTACTCATAGACAGCATCTGGTACGTACATTATTTATAAATATTTTATATAACTATAAATATTAACAGTTTATTTTTTATTCTTATAGGCTGTCGAGCACCCCGATATTACAGAGTACGACGTATATCGGAGGATGTATAGTGATCCTGCTACTGGGGAGCTTAGAGGTGATCGTCAGCATCACATCGTGGTCAGTATTATTTGTTTTCAAGTTTAAAAATTAACTGCATATAATATATTCACAATTTTAATTTTAAATTGCAACTGTAGGAGTCATATGAGGCCGCAGCGGCACAGGCCCGGCCTGAGAGTCAGGCCGAGTCATCAGATCAGACCACTGCCCGTCAGTTTGATGAGGCGGCATGGATGCAGGCCACCCAGTATGCCTTCGAGAAGGGCCGGGTAGTTGGTATCGGCTCTCGACTGACTCCCGGAGATTATTATGGCAGTGCTGCGATGTCGGCGTCCAGCTCGAGGGGAGCTCGTGCATCTTCTTCTACACAGTATGAGGAGCAGTTGCGATCTCAGACTGCACAGATAGAGAGTCTCCGACAGGAGCAGGAGCAGATACGTCAGCAGCATGAGGAGGAGCGTCGACGCCAGCAGCAGCTGTACGAGGAGCAGACGAGTCGGTGGCAGCAGCAGCATCAGGAGCAGATGGAGTACATGCGCCGACTCACTCATGCTTTAGGGATGGAGTTTCCTCCACCACCATCTGCAGATCCCCCACCTCCCCCCCCTCCTACAGATTAGAGTTTGTATTTCTGTTATAAAATTTGTGAAATCAAAATATTTTTTTTTTCTATTCGTAGTTTCTGTCTCATTATAAAATATTAATAATATTATATTTTTAAATAACAATATTAATATGAATAATAATAATATTTATATTTTATAATATTAAATTTTATATATATATTAAAATTTTATATATATATTAAAATTTTATAATATTATAATTTAATTATTTTTTGGTAATACTTGAATTATTTTAATATTTGAATGTAAAATAATTCTATTATTTTTATATTAATTAAAATAACTTATTAATATTTTTTTATTTATGAATTATAATTATAATATTATTATATTAATTAAATTATTTATTAGTATTCTATTATTTTTATTTTTGAATTATAATTCTACTATTATTATATTAATTAAAATAATTTATTATTTTCATTTGTAAATTATAATTCTATTATTATATTAATTAAAATAATTTATTAATAATTTTTTTTTATTTTTTTTATAGTATTTGCGACGGGATACTATGCCCGTCGCAAATACTAGTATTATTAATATTTTTTTATTTTTTTTTAAAAAGAGTATTTGCGACGGGTCCCGTCGCAAATACTATTCATAGTAATTGCGACGGGTCCCGGTTCCCGTCGCAAATACTAGTATTATTATTTTTTTTATTTTTTAAAAAAAAATGTTATTGCGACGGGCCCGTCGCAAAAACAATTTGCGACGGGAACCGTCGCAAAAGGTATTTGCGACGGGCCCGTCGCAATAACTGTTTAAAAAGTTTTTTACAAAAAACGGAATACTATTTGCGACGGGGAGAATGCCCGTCGCAAAAAAGGGCTTTAGCGACGGTCCCGTCGCAAATAAGTTTAGTTGCGACGGCGTTTTCCGCAACGGGCTATTTGCGACGGGACCCCGTCGCAAATGGCTATTTGCGACGGGATCCCGTCGCAAATAGCCCGTCGCAAATACCTGGTTTTCCAGTAGTGATGGACTACAAAGTGAATTTCCCAAGGATTTCAAGGTACTGTTTAAGTTTTGTTTCCAACAATGATAAAAAATCAATAGATTCTTTGGTGGTTTTAAACCCCAACATCAAAAGGCTCTTAAAATTATAGATTTTGGGAGTTATGAATAAGATGGTTATTGTTCCCTCAATGTTTGGATGAATATTGGAGAATAGTCACTTGGAAATTGTGATAAGAAAAAAACATGGAGTTTCTTGCTATAGGATCCAATGAGAAATGTATAAAGAATACTCAACCACCCCCTTTTCAAAAAAAATTGGGAATATTCATCATGGCAAATTCCTCAATATGAATGGGAAATTATTCAAGTATGGGAGATAAGGACCCCAAGATCATTAATATTGAAAATACATGAGGAATCGGGACAATTTGGTGGAGGAAAAGAAATCACACCCATTGTCCAATTATAAAACTGTAGGGGAAAAGCAAACTATGGAAGCTAGTGCCCTAAACATAATGTTCTCGAGGGTAATCAATGTCAGTAGCCAGAAAATACAAAGGAGAAAGTAAAGAATTATACCATCACTACAAATGAATTTAATTAAAAAAAGTCATTTAAGGTGCACTTCATATTCACACAATGATTGAAAACACCTCATTTTATTGTGGTTCTACACATTTTACAATATATTACTTGCATTATAGAACTGTAAAAATTGAATCCATGAAATAGTGAAGTATAGATATCCACAAAATCAAATAGTGGTTCAATAATTGCATCCCAGGTGTTGGACACTTCCCTTATTGATGTATGTGGGACGATTATTCCATTAAATTTCATGAAAATTATCTGGGAGGAATTTGATGCTATATTGGGGATGGATGGTGTCTCGATATATGAAAAAAATATATCAATTTTTTTGGAAAAGAAAATATATTTTCAAATTCTAAACCATCCCAAGATCCTCTACAAATGCAAAGAAACATCATGAATCTTTATTGGAAAGTACTTCAATGGTGTGGGTGTTGATTCCCTCTGAGGAGTCATACCTCGGTCAAATGGTTTACTAAAAGGGAGGAACCTATCATGGGTAAATTATCATTGTGTGGCAATATAATGATTTATATCATGAAGAGATATGCGGAATTCCTCATGATTATAAGGTATATTTCTCAATATAACTCATAACCACAGATCCTATCTCATTGTGTCCCTATAATATGGTTATAATTGAACTAGTAGACTTAATGAAGTATATGCCAGAGCATTTGGACAATGGGTTCATACACCCATGGTCATCAACTTGGGGAGTGCCGATGCACTTTTTTCACGAAGAAGTACATACAAATATGGTTGTGTATCGATTATCACAAACTCAACAAGATCACCATAAAGACCAAGTATCCCCTTATATGGATTGATGACATGTTTGATCATATATGAGGAGCTTAGTACTTCACAAAGGCGGATCATGATTCTGGATATTATCAGCTAAAGATAATTAAGGAAGATATCCAGAATAATTTTATGCATACAAGGTATGAGCAATATGAGTTTTTGTCGATGACCTTTCAATTTACTAATTCCCTTTAAATCTTCATGTATTTAGTTAATAGAGGCATTAGAAATTACCTCACGAAATTTGTGGTAATGTTTATTAATAATATTCACATTTACTCCATTTGAAAAGATGGATAATTAAATATATATAATTCTTCTTTTGATTCTATTTTGGAAGGATAAGATGTACTCTATGTTTAGAAAGTGTTATTGTTTGATGCAACAAATCATATTATTGGGATATGTGATCAAAAGTGAGATAATTTATATATTCCTTTCAAAAAACAAAAGAAATTGAGGAATGGAACAAACCCTCTAGAATCATATAACTCCATAGTTTTCTTGGCATAATAGGGTAATACCAATTAATTTTGAAAAATTTCACATGATTTTCTTTCATGGTAACATAGTTAACTGGGAATGGGGAAGAGTATATCTGGATAGAAGAATGTGAGGAAAGCTTCATGGAGTGAAATATAATGCAGATCACTACACTTGTTATCACATTATAAGAATGTGGAGAATGTTATTTGAAATATAATGATTCTTC
The DNA here is from genome assembly GCA_963277665.1 of Viscum album. Taxonomy (NCBI): domain Eukaryota; kingdom Viridiplantae; phylum Streptophyta; class Magnoliopsida; order Santalales; family Viscaceae; genus Viscum; species Viscum album. Next base: position 1,134,803,377 of record OY728156.1, read on the forward strand.
AAAGAAATTATTGGGTTGTGTACTCATGAAAAATTATAATGTGATTTACTAAACCACACAAAAAATGAAGATCCCTGAGTAGAACTACCTCACACATGAGTGGGTGTTATCAGCCATGATTTTTCCCTTGAAATTCAAGGCGCACTACCTCTACGGTGAGATGTGTGACATATATACCGATCACAATAGCTTAAATTATATATTAATAGAATTTAATCTCAACATGCATCGGAAGATATGGTTATATCTATTCAAATAATATGATTTCTCAATTTGCTATCATCCCGACAAGGAGAACACAGTAGTTAATGGTATTTGGATAATATAAGTTGTTACTCTATCCATGTTGTTGATTTTGAAAGACACTATCGGCAAGGATATGAAAATTATCGGTTAGGAAATCATAATGAAATAGAATACATCATATCTTTCCCAGATTATTTCCCACCCATCTATCCAAGAGAAGATTAATGAGCCACAAATGGAAGGTCCATAATAACAAAACAAGGTGAATGTATTAAATAAAAGGAAACTAAAAGGGTTCTATATCGATGATTATAGTGTGATTAAATGATGAATGAGTCACTATGTGCCTCAAAACATGTGATAAAGAAAGATATATTGGATAATTCATGTAGATTAACATTATTTATCCACCCCATGAGTACTATGATGTACCATTATCTACGAGAACACTTCTTGTGGGGAAACTCAAAGTGGACAATTTCTAAGCATGTCTCAAGGTTTGTGATATGTCATCAAGTTAGTGTTGAATGATAGAAGTACACATGGATTATGAAACCATATCATATAACCATATAAAAATTGCAGTATATCATTAGGTTCATTGTCATGAGTCTCCTGATGACATCCAAAAGAAATATTGAGATATGGGTTGTGGTGGACCAACTCACCAATAATACCCACTTTCTTTCTATTTTTGGAAAATCATTCCTTTGAAAAAATCAGATTTGATATATGTAAATAATGTGGTGATAATTCATGGGGTACCACTATCGATTGTCTCTAATTGAGATCCTAGGTCCACATCAAAATTCTATAGGAGTCTTTAACATTATCTAAGAAATAAATTTAATTTCATCGAGGACTGTCACCCTTAAACTGATGTCCAATATAAAATGACTATTTGGATGATTGCATATATTCTATGATAATTCTCTTAGGAATTGAAATGTGGATGGGATCAACATATCCCATTGGTGGAGTTATCATTCAATAATATTTTCTAATCGATTATTCAGATGGCACTATATGATGTTATGTAAGGAAAACTAATGTAGAACTCCAACGTGTTGTGATGAAGCTGGAGAATGAAAGACCTGTGTACCCTATCTTGTGTATGATATGATAGATAATGTTCAATCCATAAAACAACACAAAAAATTTACTCAATGTAGGAAAAATAATTATGATGAAAATAATAAAAGAGTCTTGGAGTTTGACGTTGGAGATAATGTCTTCCTTCGATTATCACAGTGGAAGAGGGACATGCAGTTTTCAAAGAATGGGAAGCTAAGGAAAAGGTATATTAGACCCCTAGAGATACTAGATTGCATATGACTAGTTTCATATCATCTTACAGTCCAACTGAATATGGCACAATTTGTTGATTTGATCCATGTACCATTCCTAATAAAGTACATAGCTAGTCCCACAAATGTACTGAACTCATAGGCGGTACATTTGGTGGATGATCTCCCATACGAGGTGCATCAAGTACAGATTCTAATACAAATAGATAATGTTCTCTGTAATAAGATAACCCACCTTTTCAAATTTTTATTGTGGACCTATATGTATGAAGTAGCAACCTCAGAAGCAGAGGATGTGATGAAGGAGAAGTACCCTCACATATTTCTGTAAAATGAAATTTTGTGGGTGATATTTCCAAAGAAGGGAATAATATAATGACCCAAACATTTATCAATGGAATTACACTATAGTATTATAATGTAATGTAGTAGAAATAACATAAAATTACTTACATACCATAATAGAAACATTATATTCGATGAATTAATGAAATAAGAAGTATTTCTAGAACATAAGGAACCAATACCAATGAAATAGTAACATAACATTAGGAATAGTTATATAACCCTTATAAACAGTAAACCATAAAAATGAATAGTATACACAACCATGAATTTATATGTAATAGTTAGGAACCTTATAAATGAATGTATAGTATTATAATAGAACATTCTATGTAAATAAATATTTTAAAATTTTTAATTTAAGCGTTGGGATTTATTTATGTAATAAATATTTAATTAACATTTTAGTAGTAATTTATTAATATAAAATAAAATACTATTTCCTAAAATGTATAATTAAATTAAATTTTAATTGTCTTGTGGTTTTTATGTAATTTTGTGAGACCATATGTAATTATTCAATGTATTGTAAAATCAATTATAAAAATAAAACAATTATTTTCTAAGTAAATGATGAATTTAATTAAAAATTAAAATACTCATATTTGGAAAAAAAATTCATTAAATGGTGTTAATATATAATTATACACGTAAAAAAATGATTCTGGGGAATTTTTGGGATTTTTATGAATTACATGAATTTTAGGATAATATTAAAATACGATAATTTATGATATAAATTCATCATAAATAAAATATACTATTCCATTTTTCACTGATAATGTAAGAAATATAAAATTGAATTGTCCTTCTCTATTATATGAAGTTTTTCATTTAATCATAAAAATTTATTAGCTTGAGGAAAAATTATAAACTAATGAATATAATAATGATAAAACACCCATCTTTTGTACTATATATACTACTCCCTGCCACCTCATTTCCTTACACCTCTCAAGCCTTGATCCTTGTAAAATTTATGATCAAATATATTCTTCTTCCCCTATCACACATCAATGAGATATTTTATAATCAAAATATCAAAACCTTTTCCCTATGGATGTTCTAATGGAGGATAAATCCAAGATATAAATTCCTCTTCTTTTTTCTTTTAATTTATTTTCAATTTCATTTATTTTAGTTCATTCTCTTAAGATTATCTTACCCAAATGGAATGATAACTCTAGTGTGTTTGATATCCAGTTATGCTATCATGTTACTGTATGATCCATCATCATACTCAATTTTATGTCTCTTTTATTCTAAAAATTAAATCATTTCCCATGATGTGTTAAATCCCTGACATCATGGGAAATGTATATCCATTTTCATTTAAAAAAATAAATGTTGTTAATAAAAACATTTAATTGTTGGAAAAATATTTTTATGTGTATTTTATAACCATTTTTATGTTATCGATCTAACATGTATACATAATACTATGTGATAAAAAACCAATTCGTTTGGATGGAAAAACCACCAAAATTAACCTAAAATGATCATCATTAAATTTACCTGACGATTCATCCTCATTATATATAACATATAAGATAATTTTAGATTCTAGAAAATATATAATAACATATAATTATAATTATGGATATTTATTCGATGTTTACACAAACCTCCATTCATGTATAAATGTGACATGATCATAAAACTATGAAAATGAATAGTTCTTAATGATGAAATTAAACTCTACAACTCATCTAAAATCCCATAGACAAACATAATAAAACTATCTTGAATAAAATTATTTTTTAAAATGTTATTTATATTTTATTAAGGTATATAATTTTATTATATATGATATCAACATGAAGGAATCTTTAAAACACTAAGGGGAATTGTCGAACCCAACTCACTTTTTCGTTTGGGTTACCTCTTTCACCCCATTTTTAGTATGGATATTACTTAAAAATAATTTCATCAACACTAAATTAACCATTCAATGATTTATAGGTTTTTTACAGGTATTTAATATAAAAAAATTTATTCTAAAATATATCTTCTTTCAAATAAGTACACCAGTTACTTCTCAAGATTATTTCTTCTTCACTCATTGTTGATTATTCTAATATCATATATGTTATTCCCACATTAATTTTGGAACCCAAATTGTATGAATGTATTCATTATGAAATTAAAACCATTCCTTTCCATGATTTATTTTATTTCCAATATTGATATATGTTCCATGTGGAATTCATGATAATGTAAATGTATTGATGTGACGGGTGCACCAATAATTATATAAATAAATGTAAATGTTATGATGGGATGGGGTTTCTCAGAATTATCTATATCTCCAACGAATTGGTCAATGAGATGTATCTCATGATATTATTGAAATATGAATGAACATGATGACATCTCTATTTATAACTATGTGTCGTAGTTTACCACTAAGACATGATGTTTCATTTTATTGCATTGTCACATTCCATGCCTTTATCCAATGCATCATCTCTTGATTATGATGATAATGTTATTATTATACACATAAATTATTATATTCTTTCATGTTCATATCTATCATCTTTCTAGGCCTTTACCTCACCCATTTAATAAATCTAAATCTTTAGGTGACTAGTTGTAGTAAAGATATTTAAATGGAATATATAGATCTAGAGAACAAATAATTAAATAAATATTTATATTTTATTTTGTAAATGATTTGTTTGGTTAAAATTTTCCTAAGATGCTAATCCTTTGGGACCTAGAAATGTAATTATTTTATGTTGTTTATCTTTAATATTATGTAATAGTAATTTATGAAAACTATGCTTCATTATATACATCATGGTATTCTATGTTGAAATTCATGTTAATTCTTCAAATTGGATTTGATATAAATGTTTCCAATGTGGAAAGAGTCTCCATTAATCATTTTTATTCCATTGGGTTATATCTCTTCATTGTTGATTTTATTATTTCCGGATTATGTTCAAATTAATATTTATCAATTTATGACTCATTTAAACTTTAATTGTATTGATATACATTTAGTACGCATAATATATACATTAATTAATTCTAAAATCAATGATATTTTCCTTTTAGGGGTTATTGGCCTCAAATTTTCCTTAACTGGGATATAAGTCTATATAATGAACATATCTTATTTTATGAGGATTATATACTAATAAATTGATTAGATGTATTTTTAATAACATTGGGTTCAAGAAATTTAATGTTTTCATTGAAGTTAATATTTCATGTGGATTACAATTTTAATGATACCAACGTTATAAATGGTTTATGCTTCAATCCAATTTAAATTAATATTGTTTATGATTTATTTTCCATTGAGGAAGTTATATGATCCATATTAGATAAACACAAATAATTTTTATTTCCCAATGGATATTTATATATGTATGATATTTATGTACCATTTCATATCAGTTTGGTAAGGAAAATTCTTGAGAAAATGTTTTTCTAGCGAATCCAATATTATTTTCTTCTCATTCAACCAAAAAAACTTTTTATTCCATATCCATGTTTTATAAAATGTTTTCAAGAATGCTTTTAACAATTATTTAATGATTATTTAACATTTTTTACACATGGTTTAATTTTTATTGATAGTTTAAAAAATTTTCCTATGAATTTACTGAACTAGTTAGTTTTTAAAATCAATGAGAATATAATCTCTATTTTAACAGTTATAAAATTTACAAAATTTACTACTGTCATGACAACTAAAAGATTTCATGATTTAATTACATGTTACTAAAGTTATTTTAAACATCCAATGATTTAATATTTCATTTCAAAGTTGAATGTATATTTCACTCAAGAATATTCTTATTCATATTTTAATATTATTTTTAATTCTCAATGAAAAATAATTATTTTATTATGCTCTGTTGATGATATTTTGTAATCATATAATACTTATAGTTCCATTGGATGGATTTTGAATTATTCAAAGTGATATTCATAGAGTATATCATTTTCTAGGGTTTATTCATCTTATGAATGCATCTCATATTATATTTATAAGTGTTATGATTAAATGAAATCTCTATATACTTTATTCATGTTTAGGCACTTCTATATTTTCTATCAATATGGGGGTTTCTATTATAAACTAATTTTTTTTGTAATAAAACATGTATGATAGGTTCCTCTCTAAACTAAGTATTTGTGGTTACATTATAAACTAAACATGGGGGGTATATCATTGACCTGCAATGGATTTAGTAATGATAATTTTATTATACTTTTTTTATTGAATGTTTACCTTAATGTTTATTTCACTATAAATGTTTCTTGTAAGGGTTATATGAATACAAATTTCTATGATTTTTTTCAGTTTTGATTACTTTTATTTTTTAATTGTACCTTTGATCAATATTGATATCTTATGGTTTATGATAATTTGTTACAAATACTATTTATGTTGTTAAATCCCTATGCCATGTATCATGTTTTATGATGCATGTTCTGATGGGTATGAATTCTGAAATGTCATTCCTAGGAAATTTAATTATTTCATCGTACCATTATGTAACACCCAAAGATTTTAGGAGATATATTCATTTAATTTCATTGATTTATCGTGTTGTATGCTAAAATAAGATTATATTGCGCTATACACAACATCATATTAGCTTGCAGTATATATGACACTATTTTTGGCTTGTGTAACACATAATTTCATGTTCGTCTGATATAATTCATTTCACACAATAGTGAGTGTAGATTTTTCTGAATGTATAAATTAAATATGTTTGGATTATGTTATATGTTATACCAATTGAATATTGCACTATATTCAACACTTGCATGGCATGTGTTACATGCAATGGAGACCATCCACGATAGCTTGCGTTGTACCCAATACTGAGTTTTACAAAACAGTTATATATAATTAAAATATTTTTATTTAATGGGATATAAAATAGCCGTTATGAATAGTATTAACCAGAATTTTAATTTTATATAACATTATCATTCATATTATATATTTCCCAGACCACCATATAAGGGAAAATTCAAATTTTTTTAATAAAATTTGAATTGTTTAAAATAATTATGTTTTACAACATATTGATGGAACACCCATTTCAAATCCAGTTTTGGAAACATATATATGTTTAATTTGAAAAAAATAATATTTTTCATTGTATGTGGGACAAAAAAACTACATTTATTAATTTTTTGTAATTTTCTGATAAAATTCAATTTTTAATGAATGATGAATAATACTGCATTTCAATTGAAAATTGCCATTTCATCAAATTTATTTATCTAGTTAGATTACTATTATAATTGTCTATAAGGTGTATTTGTATTAATTATTTATCGTTTAATACCATTTTGTTCATTGGATGAAATTTTACATTTAAATTGGACATAAACACTTGAGAATGTTTTGTTATGTTTTTACTTCTTAAAAACCAGCTTCTTTGTTTTGAAAACAATAATTAATCATAAATTGATTTCTACTAATTATGTGTTTTCAATTATGAAAAATTGATTCCATATTTTGAATAATTTGGGTCAAATAATGTTAATAGGTTACTATTATTATTGGATATTTTGAATAGTAACTAAAATAATTTTTATTTACCACTGTTAATGGTAAATCAGGTAAATTATGGAAACTAATAATATCATAAGGACAATAATATTTTCCTAAAACCTACCAAAAATCAATTATTTAAATAAAATTCCACCCTAAATTTGTTTAGTTCTAAACATATTCATTTAATGTCAACTCGAAAATGATAATGACGTGGATATTAATAAAACCAATAAAATTGATAAAATGTGAAACTTCAATTTTTTTATAAGTATAATAAATATAATATAGGGATAACCAGGTGATATTTTAAAAAATAAATATTCCATGGAAAAATAAAATAATTAACTATATCATGGTAATTTATTTATATATTTTAGGAAATAAATAATTAACTTAATGACTACTTCATTGGTGATGTAAAAATTTATTAATTGATGAGAAATCAAGGAAATAATTTTTATTAAAATTTTAATAACCAAAAAAATGTCCAAACACATGGCCAAATATTATTGGTTGTGTATATTTCGACCATAATCATCAAAAAGTCAAGATAGTGACCATTTGTATCATTATATAATAGATTATGAACTTTATATTATTTTATATAAAGTAATGTTACTGTTTTCACATTAATAATTTAATAAATATAACATTTTTAATGTTTGATTTCATAACAGATAAATTTGAGTAAAAGTGTTTTAAAAAAAATATTAAATTTATATTCATCATAGAATTTTATTTTTAAATTATAATCAACAAACAAGTATATTAAATAGTAATACAAAATCATTTTAGTAATTATTTTATTAATGGAGATATCAAATAAATGTTAATATCATTTTTAAAATAATTATATTTTGGAATAATTAATATTTAAAATTAATTTTATAGATACTCAGGACCTCATATTAATATAATAAAATATTTTTCTCTAAGTTAACTTTTTATCTTTATATTTTTAAAAATAAATAATTGAATAGTGTGAAAATTGAAACTATTGTTTTTTTTATCAAAATAGTTTTTTGTTAAATTATATACAAATCCTAAAACAGTTTTTTAACGTAAACTATAATTACGATATGGAAAAAACTATTCTAAAATTTTTATTTATTATCTAATTGAAAAAACATAATTAATTATTTTACCCTTTCAATTTTTAAATATTTTTTACCCAAGTTAAAATGAAATATAATTACATATTGTTAAATTGAAAATATTAGGTTTTAATGGACATATAAAATTGTATTAAATATATTTTTTGATGGTATTAAAACAAAATCTCATATCATCTTATAAATTGGGACAATCTATATTTTTTTATTGGGGTTTTATTTTATTGTAAATGAATAAATTTCAGGATTCCAAATGTGCCCCTCACCTCAACTATAAAAGGGATCCTCCCCCTCATTTCTTCACAACTCATTAAGCCTTCAAGATCATCCATACCCTACCAATTTCTCTTATCAAATTACCTTGTTACATTATAGAGTATATTTTCTTCTCAAAAGACCAAGTCCAGTTCCATCAACAGAATACCTAAAAAGAGCACATCAAAGAAGTGGTAATCTTCATTATCGATTATTTAATGATTACATATAATTCTATTTATACTTAATGAGTTTTTTTATTATATAATAATAACTCTAGTATAAATTATACAGTAATATGTTATTATAATTAGGAAACTACCACATTTAACTTTCTATCCATCCTATGAAAGACGAAATCACCACGCGTGTGTACGTATGAGTTACCCTCTCCAAGCTATAGTGTAATCTGTTTCTCAGAACCACCATAACTGGATGGGTATAAATGTTGATTTAATAACTATATATAATTATTATAAAATTATATTTATTAATAAATAGTGTAAATGATGAAAACCAATACCATTCAACAATTATGGGATTGATTTCGTCGCTCGTGCATACGCACCGCCTACCATCTCTATGATGGGATGTGATTAATTCTACCTGATAACCACAATATAATGATATAATAAATTTAATGATTGAATAAATATATTATTTATTATGTTATTTAAATTTTATAGTGATATAATTATGAACTAACCGGGGGAACCAGAACTTATTTGACAAAACATGCATATGATCATAACGTAGTTAAAACCCGAATAATGAGTAATAATGAATTGTTACAAATAGACAAAAAATAATATGACTATATATAATGAAGATTATTCTTTAATAAGTTTATAACATTATCTAAACCATTATACTACAGGTTCATACACATATGAAGCATATCAGACCTAACGTAAATGTTTATTTTGCCTCACTTTTATTTTTTTGGAACATATTTCTTAAAAACCATCTAAATTTTCTTGTGCGGTGTTTATGTTTCCCAAGAATGATTTTATTATTCTTATTATAATGGTTATGATATTTATATATTAATATAATTTATTTTATTTTATGAGATATATGATTTGACTGATTATAAATTGGTAAGGGATAACTATGCAAATATCATTTTTATTAGAGACTGTTTATTTGTATGTATCCACTATGGTATAATTATCATCAACATCTATGATTCCGAAATATTTATTTCAAAAGACTCTTTATACCGTTATATTATTTTTAAAATTAAACTATACCCATTGGTATATTTTTACTAAATGGTATGAATGGGATCTTTTTTCATTTTCGGTATAAGGTACTTTTTGACTCCTATGTCAAAAGTATGAGATGAATGTTTTTATAACTTGTAAGGCATGAATTGGTTTTTACAATTTCATAATTCCATATTTCCTTGAATCTTCCATATAATATTAGAAAGATATTTTCAAATAAAATTATTTCTTCTAAAATTTTATGTCATTTTGAGTAAGGAATACTTTTTTTTTGAAAAAGAAAATATATTTTTCTGAAGAATTATGTTCAACTATTTTACCATAATTATTTTCCATTTAAGAGAACTATATTAAATAGGTTTATGTTTATATCACTATTATTACAATTATTTTACTATGTTAATGATTGAATGAAATTTTATATAGATTATGTTATGATGGAATAATGATTAAGAATCTCATTTTGTTTCTTCGGTTATGCTATGATGAATGATTTAAATTTTTTTGGAACATGTAAGAATGATTTAATTATGTGATTGGTGGGACCTATACATCTATAAAATGATTTTAGTAAATATTTATATCTCAGAATATAGACATGGATATAATGGAAATTAAATTAAGTTCAGTAATATAGGTATGGAACGACGAGTAAATCTGATTCAATAATATATGGTTGGAATGATATGTAAACATTGTTCAGCAAAGGAATTTTCCCACTATGATGGTCATGGATGAAATTCCTTGGATACTATGGAAATCGTATTATGTGATTATTCTTTTTCCATAAATACATTTTTTATGCGAATGCTATTTTAAAATAGATAATGATCTTTTATGATCTATTCCATACGTACTGCAAAAATTTATTCCATGAATCACGATTTTGATATTCCAAATTTATGTTCATGTTTTCACATTCTTCTATTTATGTTTTGTTTTATTTTCATTATTTTTACCCTTACTGGTCATTTGATCTCAAAATTTTATGTCTTCTTTTCCCCAAGATATATTGAAAGGTTTTAGGTATGAAAATTAAAGGGGAAGATATTTATAGGAGCTATTTAAGATCATTCACCAAGTTGAAATATTATGATCCATGTATCCAAAGACACTAAACCAATACGGTCATTGGGAGTCTTTGTGTGTCATGTATTAAGTGTTCCGTAAATGTAATTTAATTTCCATGTATGTCAATCTTGGTTCATTAGACATTATTGTCATTATTTTTTCATTATTTACGTTAAATATTTAATTCTTATATTTTACTTTACTAAAAGTTTAAGCTTACCCTTTCTGTGATTACTTTTCTATAGGTTGTGAATAATGTTTTTATGTATGTTATATCTATGAAGTATTCTTGAGATGATGAATTTAGTGGAGATGGCGTTGTTTTTTATGGACTTATATCATTGTTTTCGTATATCAGTTTTTAATAATTCCATAAACTACTAAACGCATAATATCTTTAGGTACTTAAGTGATATAATATTTCCACATGATATTGTATGTTATGGATCCTTGAAGTATGGTCACATTTATAATTATCAAATCTATAAATGTAAATAATTTTTTTTGTAGTACCATATCCAAGAGTAAAATATGGATGTTGTTATATTCCCAATATTCTTTCGTTGTATTCTCCAGCAAAATGATATCTAATAGAACATGATGGATCTTTTGAGTGAGATAATACCAGATATTTATTATGAAAAATAAAAAAAATAATTTCAATCAATGAAATCTATCTCGAACATATGATCTTTAGAAACCATGCGTTATAATAACAATAAATACAAATAAAAATAATATAACATAATGGTATGCGAACATGTGTTTTCTAATAAGTCATAGATGCTTAAATTTATTTAACTAAGAGAACCAAAATCATTGATACAATTTTTTTTCCTATTCTTTCACCACAAATAAAATAGAAACTACAACATATAAAATATAATATTCTATGAATGGAAGAACTAGAAATACATTGAATAGAATATTACCATTAAATTCACTGTACATGATAATAAGAAGTAGAACCTTACCCTACTCACCAAACTATTTAGACACCACAGACAGTCATGGTAACTCCAAACTCTAACCAATATTCTAGTAGAAAACACAAAATAATGGAGACTTTTATTTATATAATTAAAACATGGTCCCAACATAAACAAGAGAAATCAAATAACATATTCATTAAAACAAATATTTAAATAATTTTTTTTAAATATAATGGACATTAAAATAAATTTTGTTGATATCATATAACATAAGAAAAATTAGACCCACGTCACATTTATAGTGGGTTACCATTGACCGTCAATGTTTCTCCAACATAATATCTTCATATGAATCCCAATAATGATACATTATCACTAATAATTTATTATAAAAAATGCACCCTAACATTTCCTTTTAATAAATTGTAAATTTTATTAATATGCATATCCTGAGGATGCATGAATTCAATCCCATTTATAAACAATCTGAAGAATGACGTATCTTAAGAGGATAAAAAGAAAATCATTACACCGTAATATCTATTCACATCATCCAAACCCCATATCATATGTTCAAAATGATTATATGTAACTATTTTTCAAAACATAAATACTCTATATAATATATCTACTATATATATTTGAAACCCCAAGGTCAATATACCTTCCAAATATTATACTTATAGTTAAATTAATATTAGTTGATTATATTTTAATATTATTACCAAATATACGGCTATTAGGTGACCTAATATAGGGGTTTTTATGGGGTTTCTCAAGAAAAATTGCCTTAGATAAGAAGAACATGAAATAACCATGGTGTTATACATAATATTTAACTAATATTTAGATATGTAGAGGGGTAAATATCCTTACATTTATTGTCAATTTTATAGTGGATGGCTTCAAACTATGACTAAATGTATGAGTAAAACCTAACATATTACCTTCCTAATTTTTAATGGGGAAATTATGGAAAAGCTATTATGATTAGGTTATTCCATGATGAAATTCCATGAGCAGGTATCACAATGTGGGAAATGGAGTTTTTAACCTTCATGGGCTGATCAACTTGAGGTTTTATGCTAAGAGGTTGAGATATTTTCCCTAAAGGGAGGGAACACCAAAATGGTAGATTCCATGCCTAAAGGCATAGCACCAAATATTTTCTTTCATCAAGGGAGATGCATTATAGGAAATGACAAGGGAGGTCACACCATGAGGGTTATACCGTGGGATCATTAGTTTAGATCGAGTTATGTGAGGAACACCATTACCTTATATAACACACCATAACTAGTATTAGGAAGACGGTATCACACCATGATCACCATCAATCATGAAATGATGGGTTGATACCCAAATACTTCCAATGGTGGAGATCTAATAATTTTAGAATTGGACCCTATGTGATTTACATTGAAAGTGCATCAGGAGAGGAAAATTTCCTTCACCTCTCTAATTCAACATCCTCTATCGATCTCCCCAGAAATATAGGTTATTATTGGGAATTTTTCATTGCTATTTAAGGTTATTTATTCCCTTTACTCCATTATGAACATCTTCTCATTCATTAACCATTTATTTTTTAGTTTTTGGGACATCTGTTGATATATATTCAACCATAGAATTGGGGAATCGAGCTAAGACACTAGGTATTCTTGTAGTGATGGCTGGAGGATATCATGGGGGTTTGATCAAATAACATTACATCTCATTTCATTAGAGGCATAAAACATATATTATTTTTATGAGGTTTCCAACATCTGGTCATGGAATCAGTGACTAATTAGGTACAAAATTATAGATATTTTTTCATTGGAGTATCAGGATACTTCAATGAGATGTTGACATTAAATTACTCTATTTTCATCACAAAGACATTTCATGTTGAGTTTTTAGTTTTTAGGACTCGTTGAATAAATTTATATAATTATTTAAAAAAATAATTGATAATTAATTTTGAATAGTTGGAATGGGAGACATGATAATGTTTTGTAGGAGTTTTGATTGATTGTGGCCAATCTTGACCATGGATGAGTGGGAAATGATTAGGATGGTAATACATATTTTAAGGTAAGTGTTTCTTATAATTATTAGCAGAAAAAATATTTTTCCAATAGTATTAACCATTGGTCTATCCCATAAAACATTGGTAAAACCTAAATTAATGGTTTAAGGTGCCTTAGGTTATTTTCTTTTGGAATTTTCCTACACAAATGGTCTACCCAAACTGTTTTTATAGAATGATTATAAAAAAAATTACAAGACTTCTGATATTGGTAATTTCAATGTCATGACCAATACCAGCAATTTAGTCGATCTATTAGTATAACTCATCCATTAAAAAATAGAGTTATAGGTTTTGATTCAAAAACCATCTTACGATATTCTAATGACTTCCCCATTATGATAAAACATAAAATATTCTCATATATAGAATAAATTCATGCGTGTGCTAGTATAATTATTTATATTGGATAATTTGTTGTTGTTGTTGTTGTTTATGGATAAATAATGGAACCAACTATACCAAATATTTTTTCAAACCGTTGGTATAGGTGACCTATACTAATAGTTTGGTAAAACCATTGATCATTTTGGACATAAAGAACACATTTACCAAAGATAAGACTAAAATACTAGTATAGGTGTCCAAAAGAACATATATACTAACATTTATGTGAAAATAATGGAATATGTGGTCATATATTATACATATACCAATGATTTCATCAAAATAATAGTATAGGTCCATTGGTATAACTCATATTTCCTATAGTGAAAATAATCAATATTACTTTTCAGGGATGAGTGTGAATTCCTATCTGAATAACTATGACAGAGTAAATTATTATGGATCTATAGTTCCCTAGTAATAGAGAAAGGGTTCAATTCAACCTCCAAGAGAAAGTGATTTTTTTATTTGCAGCTTCGCTATTTTGGATCGTACAAAAGATATGTCTCAACAGGGTAAATGATAATGGTAGTTTTTACAATAAAACCACATTCATTCATGGAGTGTTTGATTGGTTGTTAATTTCTTATGTTTATTTACAAGATATATATTCATAAACATGGGAGTCTTAGGACTAATAGTGATGCGTGATACGACCTCTCATCTATTGTAGGATGGGTAATACCCTATTTTGGAAAGATTGGAGACTCAACATTTGTAATAAGAAGAACAAATCCTCTTAGGATTGGCATATAGTGAGAAGGAGGATTTACTATGAACGATGTTCATGAGATATATTTATTGAGAGATATGTTATGAGAACAAAGTTAGGGATATGGGAATTGTTTTATGATTTGGCATAGGGATTCCACTAAACATAGTCTGAGTTATCCCGAGACTGACCTTGGTTGGTATAACTATTTTGTGATGTAGAAATTGTAAAAGGCTTTTATTAGACTTTAGAGGCCAATGTTATGTAGATACTTCATGTTGAGAAGTCAAATTGTAGAGATGAATGTGATTTGGTATTAAATATTATATACAATGTTTTGTTTAGAGGAACCAATATATGTAATCATGATCAATATAGGGATGTTGAAAGGCTTTACCTAAAATTTCTCTAGGATGAATATGTACTTTAGGATATTAGGCATTAGGGATATGTTTATGATATTATGTTCTTTAAGAAGTGTGGCTATGTATCAAGTGACTTGTACCCCTGTGATGAGTCAATGATCCAGTGGGGTGGGATGAATATCCATTTTGGTGTTTCTGGAATTTAACAACTACATTTATGTTAGATTTTGATACTTTATAGATATCCTCACCTTGAGTGAGATAGTAGCAATAGGCCCAAAAAAAGGGGGAGAATGTATTTTTTTGTATGTATGTGGGAAATTTGCTTAATAAAATTGGTACTGGTCAGGCTAATGTGGGTTATGATCTAGTGGATGTGTGGACATTCCATGAGTGATATATCTTTTAGATGAACCTCCTCAATGTGACAGGGAAATATTTCTATTTTTCACACAAGACCACACAGTGAGATGGGAGTATTCAAAGTGATATGGTCATTAATGTGATGGGATGTGAATGCATGACATGAATGAGAAGGTTTTGGTAGGTACACCTTCAGTGGGAAGTGATGGATGATGTTTTAATTTGGAATTTGATCCACCCAAAGTGAAAGGGGGGAGATTAATATGATGAAGAATTGGATGTGGATTGACCTCCTTACATTGATTGAGAATGTGTTGGATGGAATATAACATGTGTGTAAAGGATGTTTTGAGGTTTTTTTAAAACCTAATAGAAGAGTTAGGGTAGATGTTGATCTGTTGTATGATATGATAGAGATTTGTTTTAAACCACACCATGAGATAGAGGGCAGTGGATAAGACATGTTAAGGTGCCCTACCCGGTATCTTTATGTAAGGGTTAAGAAATGGTACAATTACCTATCCAGAATCATTAGATATAGTTAAAATATTTTTTTGGAAACAAATCCAAATATTTTGAGAATGGGTTTGGAATTCCCAGGGGGTGACTTCATTACTAGTTATGGATTAATGGGTATGGGCTGGTTCCTTTGTGGCCTAGTTAAGATATTATGATCCAAAATGAATGATTTAATATTTTATTTCTACCATTCACATCCAAAATTTGTATAACTAGATATGATAGTTTATATTAGGTGATCCTAGAGATACCTTACTGAGGTTTTCTCAAACACCATATATAAGCTCCATGGTGAACATGTATACCGTATGTTTGGTTATATGTTGTGTAACTATCTTGAAGTGGATTATACTAGAGTAGCTTGAAAAGGATTAAAAATGGGATTAAGGTAAGGATTTAGTGTTATAGAGAAGTTTTCATAGATATTTTATTTCGTTTATTTATTTTAATATGTAATCATCCCAGTGGGGGCTAAGTTGTTTTTTATGTCTACGTGACATGTATAATCATTTTTTAGTGTATATATAAATATTTTTTCTTATGTGTCATATAATATTCATATGTGGATATTTTTTGGCTATTTTTTGTTATTTATGATTATGATGAGTAGGGTATATTATGCCAAACACATCTCTCAAGACCTCGATATTAGTTAACAACCTATTTGGGTATGTGGATGAATTCTAGAGGCCATGTACCTTGCGGTTAGGGTTATTATTGAGTGATTTCAGTCATGACCTCACATAATATTATTAAAGGCATATTAGGAATCCTAATATTCCATATTAATTCCAATATTGAAAGTCAATGGAAATAAATAGGTAATATAGGAAGGATGGATAATGCATCCATTATTGAAATCCCATCCATTATAAGATAAATTATATATAATACCTAAAGAGGTGAAAGAGACTCACATTAGAGACAACATCATGTATCGATGCTATAGAATCAAATTTTTAAAATTTATAAGTTATATGATACAAGGTATATATTATGTAATTTGTCAAAATATATATTCTAAAAGAAAAATGATGTTGATTTGATGAAAATAGGAGAACGTATTCATTTATTTGACCATGAAAGGGTTGAAACAAAAAATTATTATATACATTTGTTTAAATTGATGCACTATTGAATAATAATATTGATTGAAAATTTTCATGCTACATTTGTTTATTTGATAACACGTGTTGTTCTAATCAATAGATTTTATAAATAAAAGAGATTATGTCTAGGGAACACATGGTCATTTTTATCAAATCTTATAAAAGATTTCAAAACAATATAGGGATACAAAATATTTTATGCATGGTGATATTATTCCATCTATGATATTTGTTAAAAAATGATTGAGATGTTTCCACCACCATCTAGTGGAATATTTTCATGAATTAATTATTCTATTCTATACTAATTTTTGTAATACATAGAATACCATATAATACGTGGTTACTAAAATTCAATTTTTCAAATAATAAAACTATGGGAAATAAGTTTTATTTCAAATAAATATGTAATTTATGTATATTTAAATTATATAATAGTTAGTATATAGTTTCTATGAGTCTCTAAGGAGTATATTATTAGTTATAAATTTCCAATGTGTAAAACAAAAATTATTATAATAATCAAACTCAATGGGAATGTCAATCTATAGTAAAAAATATTTCAGGATGTGTTATTGAAGAATGATAATGAATGTGTTACATTTTTTTACCCAAACGATCGCCAATAATTTTTTAAATGTAAATTTTATAGGAATGATGATGTTGAAATTTTTAAGATCTCAATGTAGGAAAAAATAGTTCTTAACATCATAATGTTAGACATTTTAATTTAAATTATTTTGAATATTGGTTCAAAGAGATAAAAATTGGATATATGATTCATATTATCCCCATTATTCAATATATCATTTATCATAGATGGTACCCTTTAATAGTGTATGGTGTTAGGTTTTATCATAAGGCCACATATAGATGTGATTGAGAGTATATAGGGATAAAATGAGTTTATAAATACCCAAAAAGTACAGTGATAATATTAGTTAACTATAACATGTTATATGATTATATGTTTGACTATTTTGGGATTTTTATATTATTAATAGTGTTTAATAATATAAAATATATAATGATATACATGATTTCGTATCCAATTTATCAAAATTCATTGTTCTCTTTAAACAATATTTAATAGAAATGATAATCTTCAACTCAATGTATATATTTTGGTTATCACTTACTGATGATTATCATCATGTTTTATCGGTTGGAATGAAATGTTCATGTTAGTGTGGGTAGGATATCGTATAGACATATGAAATATTATAGTGGGGTATAAAATGAGTTTTGTGTTCTTCATGACCAAAAATGTACATTATATAAAATTCCATATTAATTTAATTTTATATACTTTGGGTGAATGTATCATATGTAATTACAAAAATTGAGAATATAAATGAAATTTATAATGACAATCTACATTATTGAAAGCCTTACTTGTGATAAACATAATTCGTGGTGAATTAAGGGGTTTTGAGTATCTTTTTAATATTTTCATCTGTTGAGTTATAATAAATAGTATATTTATTTTCATATACGATGATAATGTGATATTGGATCTCATTTGAGATAAACTATAAATGATAATGGATATATCTAAATAATTTATATTTAATGTGTTTATATATTTTTTATGGTTCTTATGATGATATCAACCATTGAAGGTGAATTTCATGTCATCTAATTATCCTTTTCATCAATCCATAATTGATGAATTGAGAAGTTATTTCCTTTTGTAATGGATTCAAATACAATGTTCCTTATTGTAACCCAATAAATTAGACATAGATATTTAATGATTATGAATATATGTATATAAAATTGTAGGTTGACATTTAATTCTCCAACCCAAGATATTATAATGGGTTCCCTGAGTTAGTGGGTCACATGGACTCTAGCGCGCCTCACTATATTCCATCTATTGGTAACTTGATGAGAGGATATAAGGTTGTATACTAGGGAAACGATTACCTCATGGTAAGAGTAAAACAATGAATTATAATAACCTATACGAATAGAGGAAGAATATGAATCACTAAAGAGATAAATAATTACATCCAAAAGAATGAAATAAATATAATAACGAGATGTAGTCATATTAAATATGATGATAAATCCATGTATCTATACAACAATGTATGAAATAAATGGAAACATGCATTCCATAAAAAACATGATTCAAAAGTATAAAAAATGAATTTAAAAAATATATCTAGATACTATCATGAAAATAGCCTCATCCTGTTCTCCCCTTCTACATAGAAATTACAAATCAATGAATATAACTTATGTGCATGACCTAGTACATAATCACATCAATGTAGTATATTTGGGTACCCAATGGAGGACTGAAAATCATGTGACATAACACTTAGAAGTCCACCATTAACAATGTCTATAAAATTTCTAATTTATGTATAAGTAATTAAGAAGAGCATATCGTATAACATGTATTACATTAAGAAAAGAAAATGGTTCAAAAGAAAATGTTATCTTATCCAGAAAAACATGACTCTCAAAAAATAATAATAAATCACTAAAATTAAAGTGAGACTACATAGAATAAACTATAATCATATTTTAATGATAAATCAGTATTAATATGGTGTGATACAATCCTGTATTACAACTATAATCTATTATCAATACTAGGGATATCATTTAAGCATGATAAAAATCTCTTTTTTCCAATTATGAGTAATCAATTGTTAGTCCTTAGAGGGTGGTATCCAAAGTATAAATGATGTAGTAAAACTCATTTATTCCATGGATCTTCTCAATTGAAAAATGGAAAATAATTTAATGAATCCCAATGATACCATCCATGGGGTTTCATGCAATAATAATCCATAGAGTATCAATTTCATTGGAATTATATGGAAGGAGGATCCAAGGAGTAGAAATTAACAAGGAATCCCCTACCATAATCTATATGGATCCATGGATTATAAATTTCAATAGAATATAATGGAATCCAGAACAAAGGAGTAGGAATGTCCAAGGGATCCCCTACCATTATCAACATGGATATATGGAGTAGAAATGTCAATGGAATTTAATATTATCTTGTTATAAGGAGTATAAATTTTTAAAGAATCCACCACCATTATCAATAAAGATCTATGATGTAGAAATTTCAATGGAATCCAAGTTAATTAAGATCCATGTAGAAAAAATGTACAAGACATCCACTACCATTATCAATACCTCATTTTATTCCCATTTACATTCTACAAAATCAAAAACCCTATTCAACATCTCCCATATAATACATTTAATCATATAGGTTCTTTAATAACAAAGAAAAATTGTATAAATACTCTTTAGAAATCAATTTTTTACTCATTATATATCCCACTACAGTTGGAGATTTCAAAAATAACTAGCGGTGTGGTATAACATAAAGTATATATATGGGCACACTGCATTTGGGGTATTAGTTGAGGTTGATAACCTCTAACCATCACGATGATACTTAGTGGGAATCCTAAATTGTTTCCAAAAAATTCAATAAATGTCCAAATGTAATTTTAGAAGCTATCTAGGATGGTTCATCAGGTGACACAATGGATACACGGCATATAAAACAGCAAACATTAAGTGAATGGTATATAGAACCTACTATATATCTGTAACAGATCACTCATCTGGGATCAACATTTATTCGGTTCGGAATAGGAGAAAAAAGGAATAATTGATTAAAACCCTATAAATAAATGGTATTATCCTGCATAAAAAATAACACCATCGATACAATAAAAAATGAAAAATGGAATGACAAAAAAAAGAACACACAACCATAGATCCAATGAGAAAGAAATGTCTCATTCCATGATTGAAAAGGGAATTAGGAGCTGAAACAAGATCAACTAGTGAAAATAACCCCTCTCTTATCCCCTAGAAAACAATAATAAAGAATATTTTTATGTTATTATAATTTCTAATGGAAAGGTGGATAATTTACCCAAAAACAATGGGTAACATGGTTTAACCATATGGATAGCCAAACAATGTGCCTATAGTGTTCCCTTCACTACATAAAGTGTTACCTCACATGTTTCATGTACATGGTTTGGGAAATTATTCCAAAACTATGCTATGTGCCACAAATAAATGACCAAATATATCCCCATATGGGTATGTCTCCCTAGGAACATGGATAGGGAAAACAGTACAACTATTTATTCTCTTTGTAAAACCTTGCACCGTTATTATTAACTATGAGGATTGGGTCGCATAGATTAAACTAACTATGCAGAACATCATGTTTTGTAAAAATGATAGATTATAAGCTTTAAACAACCCCGAGACACTATTGAATCTTCCATGAAATTAATATGAATTTGTACTGGTTCAAAACCAAGAATTTTAATTAAAACTGAAAAGATATGTACCAATATGGAAACTTATTGCTAATATAATCTTCTCTTTTTAATTAAATTCTTCTTAGAATTTCCCTTAAATGGGTGGAAATGGATCTTCTAAGAATAACACTAGCCCCCAGTCACGTACGCTAGCCTTCTGCACTAATTTATCATCCAGTACATGGGAGTGCCAACATATGACACATTATAGGGGAACTAACCAGCCTCAGGGAGCCTTCATGCACAAGTAAACAACACGTTATGAATTCTCTATGAGGGACACATTATCATACAAATAAAATTCATCCATATGAATAGTATGAACGTTTTCTGTGTGATAATGTTGTAGGTTTGATAGATGGAAGATGGCATACATCACATGGTACCTTAGATGAAACATGGAATGATAGGATTATAGCATGACTCTCTCCAAAATTTAGAATAACCAAAATTATCTTGATGGTAGCTTATAATTTTTCCTCATCCATCTATTCTCCCGAATCGATAAGGAATATACGATGGCATGATCCCTGACCTCAATCTCTAGAGTTCATCGACAAAAATTGGGGTATGATTTTTGTATATAATATGCGGTAAATATCCACTTTATGATAAAATGGACTTTCTATGAAGTCCCATAAATGATATGAGGTCTTCATAACATAGATTCTCCTACCTATTACCAGCACAGAGATGATCAACATGGATTATAGTATAAATTATCATTTGTATCAATTTATATAGTCTCATAATGGATATTGTTCTTTGTGAACTCAACCAGGGGTATATGAATCTCCAACGAAACCCAAAATCATAGACTCATACGAAATGAAAGTCCTCAAGACCTGTATAGTTTTCTCTGACTACACATCATTTTGATTTTAGTATTCATTTATCAAAATATTCCATGTACCTAATTCCCTTTGTATGATTTTATAGAATAGTAATGTTATCCTAGAATCCTAATTTCATATTATGGTTTATCAAACTCCTTGAAGCTGGAAAATAAATCACATGTAAATTTTCATTGTATCTTTTTATGAGAATGTCACTTTGGTTGATAAACGAAAGGTGACCATCGGTAAAATATCAAAAAAAACCCATAAAACATCACTACCATAACAATTCCCTATCAACAGTGTCATTAAATCCACCACAACATCATCTAATTTCCACTAAATAATGGACATGTATTGTGAAATCCCATATGGTCCCTATTTTATGATGTTACCTTCTAAAGGAGGAACACCTAAAAAAGAACTCAACTTCCTATAATTTTGTCCCCAAGCACCCCTATTGGTGACATTAATCCTTATACATCATGGTATCACTGAGACATATTTTCCATGAAAAGTCATTTCATTATTGCATAATATCCCCACATATGTCTACTTGAATCCATATTAGATCATTTATGTCTATACATTCATCCTCACCAATAGTTGAAATAGGGTGCAGGTCCACACCGTCTTTGTTCTCTTATAGGACCAGTTCCCTTATATAGGACAGATTTGTCAACCCCTTTATTTATAAGAGTGGGACTCATGGCCATAGATGAGAGAAATTTCTATTCATGACCATCATACACTTCCATGTTCATTATTGTGGACATATCTATAAGAAACCAATCTCTATAGGCCTCATGATCTACTAGTATTTGATTCCTCTTTATCAATGAATTAAAAACATTATTTTCCTTTCTAGGTGTATAAGAAACTCGATGTTAAAATGTTGAACGTGTTAAACCCAACTTCCTTACGTATCACTCAAGTAACACATTGAAAATATGTATTTGAGTTTTTTTATAGGGTTATACCCCAAAATTTCCTCCATGTTAATAGTTCATCATACATCCTATGACATGAACCACAATAGATAGTTCGAGATTATGATTCAGATATTTCTTCTAATGAGGCCTTAAGTGATTGGGCTTTTATAAAAAAACATTCTTTATTTTTTAATAATATAACATACCCTAATGCCCGATGCATCATTATATACTATATATATCTCCTTCCTACCTCTAGAATATTCTGGATGAGTAGAGAAATTAATGTCGATTTCAGCTTTAGAAAGGTTGTCTCATAGGTGTCTAACTATATAAGCCTAACACCATTTATTTTCATGAATGTAATAGTTTATTCTATGTATGATAAGTCCAGTATGATGTTCCTTTAATAGCTAAATACCCTCATGAAACTCTATATATCATATATGTTATTGAAATTCACCTGGGAAAATATTTTCCAATCATTATCTGTGTCAATTTAAACTCCCTTCTTTTAGAAATGATGACACATGATGTGAATTTTATCCTTCTAGAAGTGGCACTTTGTGAGCATATCACATAACTGATTTACTCAAATGTATCCAAAGTGATCTAATGATGTTTGTAATTTCAATGTATATTATGAAAATAATATAATATATTTTCCAAAAACACCACCACAAACATGTTAAGTTAATGGTGGAAAAATTAGTTCATTATTATCATGAAAACTATTAGTGAGTTCATAAGACTGAAAAATTTTACCAAAAAACAAGAATGACCATACATTCTATGAAAACATGTATAAGCAATGTCTAATGATATAATATGTATGTAATGATTAAATACTATAAAATAAATTTCATAGAAAACCAATTCTCCCCATAGTTAATAAAAAATATCATGTATCGATTGAAAATGAAGACGGTTCTGAACTGTCAACTCGTTCAATTTTTTTAGAAATCCACACATAGCATAAGGGATCAAGATAACTTTTTCAAAAAAGTATTGTGGAACCAAACATAGATTTTGTGGGCCATATAATACCATTTACTTATATATCCTTTAGTTGTATCTTTATCTCTTTCAACTTAATAGTAGAAATCCTCTATATAGAAATGCATACCGGTTCATCTGCTAGAACCATCTTAGTAACAAAGTCCACCTCTGTCTCAGGTGGTATAAAAATAGGTTTTATGAGAAAAAATCAACAAAAATATCAACCATTGGAGGGATTTATTATTTATTCATTCCCTAATCATCTATATATAAAATTTAAATCAAGAATTTCATTCATCTAGACAATGTTTATCTGGTCCAGATCTTCCACCCTCAACTTCCCATTCAACCATGTGAATAAAAATCCACCCTTAGGTGAATTGAAAGTCACTATATGGTGGTAGAAATAGTCATTGAAATGATAACAAAACAAACATTCTATTCAATGTATGATGAGAAACTCTATCATCTTATGGAAAATATATCCCATACAATTTGAAACCTATCAATCTCAAGTGGTAACTCCTAGAAATGGCATACACTTTCTGATTGATTATTCAAGGGAATATCAACCATCATAATATAATCATAAAACTAAAAAAAATCTCAATTATTATAAAAATGTGAAAATATGAATAAATTACATGCACCAAATTTCAAAAAATGTATGATTTTATAGTAGAGACTACTATGATAATACCCCTCACCATCAACGACCCAATGATCTACTCCAAAGGTGTAGGCTGCATAGAATATATCTATCCTAATCCATGACACTATGAAAAACCCTCACTATGTAGATTAGAAACAATTCAGTTTCTTGGTTCAACTACTATTTGGCTCCCCCCAACCATGACCACCATCTTAGCTTAATCGATTAGTACTACCCAAGTTTATACCCAACCACTAAGATTCAAAACACCCTCTATATCCTGGTTTCGGAGTCGACCCTTATTGTTGAATGGTGGAGGGATAGTCTAGTATGACATCTATACATGGAACATCATACCAAATTCTCATCACTCTACCATGTCTCGATCACACCTTCTCATGATATTTAACCATCTACTAAATTGATGAAAGAACACAACACTACATTTAATAGAATTATAGATAGTAATCCATTAATGATAAGTCTCAAAACACTACCTCCTATATCTATATTAGGACAATTGTGTCCAGAAACTACACTAACCTACCTTGGGCCTACATCTTTCCTTATATGACACTCTTTGTTAAGTGAGTTATCAACTATTTATTTGATTGTATTCAAATGAAAATTGCTAACCGTCGATTGAGTAGCATGTTTGAGACCTTAATCAAATTCTCTGAACCAAAATAGATTAGAAAAAAACAAATTTGGAAGAAAACCATGAATCTCAGTGAAGCATGCTGAATACTTCACAATGACCATCATAACCTTCTTTAGTGGTATACACACACTAGACCACTCTTCCCACAAAATATCAAGGGATATATAATCATAAAAAATTGATAATAAATCAATTCAAACAATATGTTAATTCATATCATCATGGATTCAAACATCCAAATAGTTCTTGTAGATTCTTTATTTAACATATGTAGTGATATTAAATATCCTCTAAATTTGTTTCTCAAAATTCTAAAAATAATGTGAATATAGTATTCATCCATAGTTCAAAATGTTGTAGAATTACACCCCAATAAAAGAATTAGTGGATGATGCTACTAGAACACATGATCCAGGTCATCCATAGTTTTGGAAGGGTGTGGGCCTCTCTAAACAATTAGTATAATGAATATGAAACCCACAAGGAACTGGTAATCAACACCCATAAATGGTACACAAGGAAGCAGTGTACGTGGAAATATATTAGGTTCTACTAACACCTCATGGAACACCACCTTCAGAGCATGGTCACCACCACCCTCCTATCAAACAAATGGAGGTTTTCGTGATTCCATTTATCTATAATAACATGAACACACCTCAAAAAGATCAATAACAATATGATCATATATAAAAGAATAATACATGTCAAATTATTACTAGAAAATATATACACCCCTCTCCATACTTCTAAATACAATACTACGAAATATAAATAAAAATTAGAAGCACCAGAGAGCATATCTACTAACCACTCAAATGATGGTTGAAGGCTAGATTTTCTATTTCCCAAGTACAATTTCATTTAAATTAACATTTGTTTTCAATTCTAAAAAATGGATGAACTAAATGGATTTCCTATTCCAATCAATAAGTTTTCATACACCTTATCAATCAATGCGTGATGCTTATTTTATCCCATCCATAACACCTTCAAGTCCATTTTCCCATTTTCCCATTTTCCCAAGACTCATCCATCCATAATTGAATTCATTGTGTGTTTTCCATAACCAATGTTTTGAAAAAATAGTAATTATGATATGTTTGGTAGTCTTTGTACAAACTATTTTTCTCAATATCGTAAAATAAATATTAATTGTTAACTTTTATGTATCATATGTCACACATAATAAATGTCATGAGGTCATGCAATTAATTCTATATGGGATGGCTTTTGAATGGAAGTTTAATCCCATAAGGGGTAAAAAATGAATTATCCATTATTATTGTCCATATTGGTCCAAATAATTAATTAAATTATGCGACCATTATAAAAGCAACATCACATATAATGTGAATTAACCAACAATTGAATCAAATAAAATGAAAAAAAATCTAGAACAACATGTCACATTCTAAGAAATATGTCTATTACCATTATGTGGGTTAGAAACTCCTAGTCACAAATCATTAGAAAATTCATGAAAATCCTAGTGTACAATATTGAATCCCCAAATAGTATGACAACTAGAAAAGAAAAAATCTATGATACAAGCTTCTTACACCCCGACTTGGGATCCTCTAAATGGTACACGAGCTAGTGGATCCCATGTCCTCATGTACACCTCCCCATATAATAAATTCTTATAACTATTAGAAAGGGTATAAGGTTGTAAAATGTGGTTACTATACCCTTATGATCAATTTTTATCATTGTACTATAATAATATTAATAAATAGTAGACACATATGAATAAAAAATAAGTAAATGAAGAATATCCAAAAGTATAAAAAAATTACGAAAAAAAATATGTCATATAGAATATAATTATCATGTCATGTCTCAATACAAAAAGGTAAAAAATACATGGAAACTAAAATCTAGAACCAAGAATTTTAGAAATAGAAAAAACGAAACAAAATTTATCTTCATATAGTGTTCAGAGCATAGATCCATCATGTGCTTCCCTTCACCTAAACAAAGAGAAATTATCCATCATAATGGGGGTGTCTGGCCTAGTCCATTACATGATCAATGATGTATGTCATTGTACACAATGATGGCCCAAAACAGTTGTGAGATAACACTCAGTAGGTGACCACCAATGGTATCCATAAATAGAAAAGTCCGCGTATATGTACTGATGTTGTGTACAATATATCATAGGTGTACTATTAATAAATGTAATCTATAAAAGGAAAATGTGATCCTATATGACAAAAAATGTATCCATGTATAAAATAACAATGAACCCATCCCAAAGGAAGCTATAATTAAGATCCTATAATCATAGTATAACTTTATTTCATGATAAATAAGGTTTAATACTATCTACTATAACAAATTTAACAAAATACCCATACAAAGGATGATTTTAAATCATGGTAAAAAAGTTAATTTATAATATTCTATGTAACCAAGATTCAACCATAAAAGTAATGGACCATGGTATAAATGGAAAATGCATCGTTGTTGAGTCTATTAAGTATCCTGATGTAAATTCATTAAGTAAATGTGTGGAATCCAAGAATCACATTAATGTATCTCCATGAAAGATGGATCCAAGGAGTATTAATATCCTTAGAATCGTATGATATTAGGATCCATAGAGTAGGAATTTAGAAAAAATCCCCTATCATAATCAATATAGACCCATGGAGTAGGAATATACATGGAGTCCAATGGAATTTATGAAAAGGAGTATAAATGTCCAAGGCATCCACTAACATTATCAAAATGGATCCATGGTGTATAAATATCCATCGAATGAAATGGAATCAAGATCTAAGAAGTATAATTTTCTAATTCATCAAATACCATTACACATATGTATTGATCGAGTAGAAATGACTATGGCATCAAAATGAATTATGAACCACAAAGTATAAATATCAAAGTAATGCACTAAAATTATCAATACATCATCTTATTTATATCTAAAATCAATGATTTAAATCAAATCATTCAACATTTCCTATAAAATCCATTTAATCATTTATAACATTTAATCACATAGAAAGGATACATTATGCATCTCCCTAAATCACGATTTTAATTAATTACTCCTCATATTATAATTGGTGGACCCACATAAACAATGAAGGGTGGTATAACATAGAATGGATACAAGGTAACACCCCATTTGGGGCCTAGGTTTAGGTTGAAGAAGATTAAAAATCACAATTGTACTGAGTCAGAAACCAAAATGGGTTCCAAATAAATTAATTGAATGAATAAAAGTAATTTCAAGGGAAACAACAGAAGGTCTAAAATGTTCCACAATAAAAGAAGGAATATGAAACATCAAAAATCAAGGGAAAGGTATATACCAACTACCATATACCCATTTTAGAACACTCATCCAGTATAAACCTCTAATTTGGTATAGATCTAGAGAAAAAAGGAACGAGGGAGGAAAACCTAGAAATATGGAATATTAACTTACACCAAAATGAATCCATTAATACAAATAAAAATTATTAATTGTTGTAGATGAATGACAAAAACCCCATTATAGATCTAATGAATCAATGATTTTTTAATTACAATTTCAGACAAATAGTTAACAGCCAAGCGTAAATTATGTCTTAACGAAAAAATATAGGAGAAATGAACCCCATTCATATTAGCTAGAAAATAATATGTATGAATAGTATTACATTGTTATAATATTTAAGATAAACTTGGTAATTTAAAAAAACACTAGCTTACAAGGTTTGGTCACATAGTTGGCCAATCTGTGAACCCTTCTCTTCCACAGGAGGGACCTCACATAGTTAATGGGAACTATTTTGGAAACCTTGTAAAAACTATGCTATACTCCTGTCATAAAAATTGATGAGAATCTATTATGGTTGTGAAGAATAATTTTCATGGTTATAGAAAACATTGAACCCTTTTAGTATCTCCATCTAACCCACATGGATATAAGTAACCATGTTTTTTGGATATCACGGTTTATACTAATAGTGAGGATGAGCTTCTCTTCTCCATAATTCATGGTTTTTGATCTAAATAATCATTCGATAACCATAAAAAACCATTAAACCTATTATGAATTAAAAAACTTTCAAAAACTAATATATAAATTGAAACAAAAAAGTTATTTACTTTATAGAAAAAATGGGATCTTACAAGAAACCTGTAGAAGGATATCTGTGATTTATATACTTCAAATTAAACCCCATTATAATTTAGAAACACTAATTTTTCTATAGGTTATGTTTCCTTTTATTTTATCTTATTTAATTCATATTTCACACATCAATAAATGTAATTATGGGGTCACACATGGTTATTGAAAATATGGTTATTATATTTCATTATAATTATATCCCTTCAATATAAGTAGTATAAAATTTCTATACAATATTTTTGGTTTTAATATTCAAAAATAAATTTCTATTATTTTTTACATGGGGAAAATGATGATATATTTTAGTTTTTTTTAAATTTCAAAATGATTTCTTTGATATGATTTCACTAGATATTTTATATGATTTAAGATAAGGGTAAATGGAAAAAGTCTATGATTCTTTAGTAGGAGTGGGGAATTTATATAAATATTCCGTAAAACATTTTTAATATATGATGTGTTATAGATTAAATTTCAAGGTATCATTTAGTCATATCATATGGTATGAAATACGTAAAACAAATTCATATCATATTCTTTGTCTTTACATATCATAAGGAGTGATCAAGGATATCACTTCACTACAAGGGCCTTATGATAATTTTTTAAATAAGGATCCATAATCAAAAATAAAAATAAATTTTTGATAAATATTATACATTTTTATGATTAATATATGTATATTATTTTAATGGTACAAAAAAATTCAATCATTTTTAGGTATGTAATATAATTCAATTTTTTAGAATAATACATTACTAAAAACCCAATTGGTGTTGTTAAATAAAACAAGGATTGTGAATATTGTGATAAAAATTTAAAGAATTTATTAGTTTTCTTTGCTTCCATTCATATATATATCCCTTAATTTACTAAAGAAACATTATTATATATATGTTTTAATTATTATAGGTAACCTAAAAATAATCTATCATGAACATTATTCAAATGATATGTACGAGCCATCCATGAAGTTCTTTAGATATGACTATCAGAACATAAATCCAAAATCATGTACTAAATATAATTTTCATTCCAAAAACATGTATGGTATGGGGTATCCATTATGACTAGATATGGATATGGAATTTAATCTATATTGACTACTAGAAAGTTTCTAAAACTTTATTATCAATATATATATGAATTTTTTAGAAAAATATTGAACTAGTATCTTAAATATGTTGGGGACAATTGGTTAGAATAAAGGAGGTCAATTACTATGGGTAGTTTTTAAAATCATGTGTATAAAATTTCAAAAAAATCATAATAAAATAATTCATTACAGATAGTAAAATATCATATATGTTAGAGTTATTTGATTAGAGTCGAGATGTGGTGACCCATTACTGATTATTTAAATAAAATTACACTTTAATATCATGAATGTTGACAATGATCATGTGATGGAGTCTGACTAATGAGTCACACAATATCTTGGGGAGATATCATGACATGAGGGAAGTGGGTAATTTGATTACTAGTGGGATTTAAAACAACTTCGGTTTTAGAGTATTTTTGTCTATGGAATAAAACTTATTTAATAGGATCATTTTATTACTGGGTGGTTACAATATGAATGAACCATATGTGAAGAAGTTTTCCAATGTAAATAATCTTACGTATCAGTTTCATGATGTGGTGGATGGCGTTACACCATAACCATGATAAATAATAAATCCTAACATATTTCATTTGTTATGATTCATAGATCACAACCTATCACAACCTATCCCTGAGGAGACATCATGAAGCATTCTTGCTTGGAATAATTATAGAGTGAGGCATGTAGGCCATAACTATGAATGGGAGTGTTATTTTGGGTGATGTTCCCTCAGGTTAAGGGTCATTCCATGAAAAGTTAAGGACACACCATTTATGGGAGGCCACATGAAGAAGGTCTATATGTAAGGATTTTGGTCAATCTTGGAAGCATATTACACACAATGTCTAGAAGTATCATGATTTTAGGGGTAGGATATGGGGTCCTTGTTTCTTTATATGGGTTGTTTTCTTGTTGGGACCCATATGGATTTGTTGTGACTAGTTTTTGGAATATTTAATCATTCCATGAGACCTATGGGTAATTCCATGATGGGTCCCTCTCCAAATATTTAATAAATACACACATCCATCATTATGAAGCCGAACCCTTTCTGCAGAGACCCGAAGCATGACGTACATTGACATTACATTACATTTTCGGAATACTTAGTACATAACAAAAACACACACACAAGGATCATATTAGTTTAGTGTCTTTGGAAACTCGGAATATAATCCTCTAATCCTGTTGAAAGATCTTCGAAATCTCCCAGAAAGATCTTCCTTTTTTATATACCTAAAACCTTTATTTATATCCTGGGGAAAAGAAAACATAAAAGGGTGAGCTCAAATGCTCAGTAAGGGTAAACAAAAGAAATATCAATCACATCATATACATAAGCACATAACTTTTGGAAATCTTAACCTGTAAAAGATATCATAATTTCATAACCTGAGATAACTCATGGAAGTGAAATGTAATCACAATAATCATAACTTAAAACATTATACATTGTGGCATACACAAATAATCATAGAGAATCATTTCTTATTATTCATGACTCATTTCCAAGACTATCTTAGTGGACAAAGTCCCTTTCTGAACTGAGTCACCCTCGTTTTAGTCCTGTTTCACTGAACCGGTATAACATACCGTTCTAGCCATGTCTATCTCATGAGATATAAAATCTTTACCCAATGCATTGAAGGGAGATATAGGTCCCACCCATCTCATAATGATACCATTCTTATATGTGCCACAAAATCATAAATCATACATCATTGCATAACCCATGTAATAAAAATAGGAATCTTAAACATCATGACATCATAAAACAATTCATATAATAGAAAGGAATTCATAAAAATATTTCCATCACAACATAATCAAATCCATGTAATAATAGGGATAAAAACAGAACCCTATATTATCTAATATGGAAAATAATTTTGATAAAACTCTTGAACTTCATTCTTGAGTTAAATATCCTTTATGCTTCAAAAACACTTTTCCTTTCTTAAAATGTCGTACAATTATAAAATAAAAGAAGTTGATTAAAAATAAACTTGAAAATTTGTAAAGGAAGCTTCTTGTAAATAATGTTTTAAAAATCCATTCATGCCGTATAAGTTAAAAAAACATTCTTCTCGTACTTTTGTCGGATAAGTCAAAAAGTACCTCGTATGAAAAATGACAAAAGATTCCTTTCAAATATTTTACTAAAAACTCACCGAAGGGTAAAATTGGATATAAACTATTGTATAAGGATATAAATATTACATATTCAGGAAACATGGATGTGGATGATAAAATACACCCCAGTAAATACCAAAGTATAAACAATGTTAGATAAAAATGAGATTGTGATATTTCCCTTACCTTAGGTCCGATTTGCTTCATAAGTGTCCGAACCTCCTGTATAATGATTTAAATAATGTCATTGACTTATTACAGAATCATATTCATTGTTATGATATCATATATGGTTCACTTATGACTTTATATTACCCATTCTTTTGTAAATTCCATGTTAAAGAGCGTTTTGGGTAAAATTGTTTCATTAGTCGTCCATGTTTGGACTTGTTGTTCTTGACATTATTATTACTTATATCATGATTTAATTAATTCCAGAATATAAAACATGATTTATATATCATATATATTCAGTATATATATATATATAATAGATAGATAAATAAAATCAAACACACTGTTCATGGAGACGGTAGTCCGTACGTACGCATGAACGCTGTTTTCCTTTCCTTATTGTCTTGAATGGAAGTAAGTAGATGACATACATATATACATAAATCCAGTAGAATTATAATGTCATATATTTAATTATTATTTCTTATATATACTTTATAATCATTCTTAAATGGTTAACATGGAGAATGAATCTCATCGCGTCGTGGAGACGGTAGTCCGTACGTACGCACGAGCGATGATATCGTTCCCATGGTTGTGGAATTGTGTTGAAGTGTATGTATACTATTTCAGTATCAATATCACTTTATAATAATCATATATAGTTACTCATTACACCATTATACCCATCCAATTAAGGTGGTGGTGGAAAATAGATTACACCACGGCATGGAGACGGTATTCCGTACGTACGCACGCGCGGTGATTTCCTTTTTCCGTAGGATGGATAGAAGGTTAATTAGAGTTGTTTCATATTTATAATAACATATCAGTATATAAGAAATACTGATGTTATTACTTTATCATGAAACAACAAAATAATAAGATGTTTAAGAAGAATGAAATTGAAAAAGATCGGTAATGGATATTACCTCTTTTTGACGCGCCTTTTCTTAACAACCGCTTAAAGAACTATGGATGGTCTTTGAAGAATTCCATGACTTCTAGGATGATACTAGGGAAGTGGAAAAGAGATTTTGTCAGGGTTTGGCCGAGCTTGAATGCTCAATGTTGTGTGAGGAAGAGAGGGAGGAGGTGCCCTTTTATAAGGGAGGAGAGGGGCACCTTTGGATTAACTAAAAATATTATTTTATTATAAAGTCAGGTTCGGTTTTAAATAGCTCCAAATTGATTTATTTCGAGGCTAAGGTGGGGATGGGTCGCAATCCTCTCATCCAATAGAGTTTAGACATGTTTAGGTTCCTATTTTAACCTTATCATTTAGATTTAACATTAAGTTAAATAATTTTACTTTTACCGTGTCTTCTTGTGTTCTTCTACTATAAGGTTAATAAACTAACTATAAGATGCCAATCGAACCCAAAATTGTTTATTATTAATATATATAACCTTATATAATTCATTTGGCCGAACCTTATATTTTTAGGAATAAAATAACATTTAATAATATAATATTTGTTTTAAAAACTATTTTATGTCAATTTTGACACTATTTAGTAATTGATTTTTGTGAAAATCATAAAAGAATGATAAGTTCGAAAAAAGTTAATTAAATCAACAATAACATGTCATATTAACCTAGAAAATTAGTGCAAGTCATAAAAAGTTTCTATTTATATTTATTTGAGTATTTATAACATCAATTATGTCAATATTTCATTAATAAGATAATTACTGCATCATCGTTGTGTCATAAATAAATTAAATTATATAATGTCTAAAAATTACAAATAAAATATCATTATGTAGTAAAAATTTTTAGCTTTCTAATTAATATTTACAATCGAATTTATCTTATGTATAACCCTATCTTAAAATTTTTTAGTAAATAAACTTTGATTTTAACTCTTTTAACTCTTGTTTGAATTAAATAATAATAAATGTCCTAATCTAATTCAAGTGGGCCTAAATGGTCAAATTTTATTCCTAAGCTTGTTTTTGGTAGAATTACACTTGTCCAATAGAATTAGGACATGTTTTAGGGTAATAATAATATCATTTCTACCCTTAATTACCCTATTTATTTTTAACCGTGGTAAATAAAAGTAAAAAGTTACTATTCACCAAAAATTATTTTCATCTCATTAGAACCACATTTTACTTACTGGCATCAACCGTGTCTCTCGGATTTTTGAAATTCCACTCACAGAAGCAGTAAAATTATTTTTTATGAAAAATTCAGTTTTTTTAACTACCACTTAGTGGTTTCACTATTCATCAAAAAATGAAAGTTTTTAGAAAAATACCAAAAATTAGGCCTAAGCTATATTTGATATTATGAACTCAAAATTGATTTCTATTTTACCAAATTCAAAACATATCAGTTTCATTTAAAAATTACTTCCCGTCATCAAAACAATTAGCGTGTTTTTAAGAGATAATAAATATCAAAAGATTGACACTTGCTTATAACTGGTTTGAATGTGAAATTACATCCAATGACCAACATTGTATTAAATTGTAAAAATATATTCTAAATATACTTTAAAACCACTGAAATTAAAAATTTATCACTATTAATTATTTCGATTAAAAAAGTTGTTTTTAATTATAATTTATTAATTTTCACTATTCATCAGAATATGAAAGTTATCCGAAAATCACCAAAATTTCACCCTAAGCTAATTTCGATATTACGAATCCAAAAATGAATTCTATTTTGAAAAATAAAATTTACAAAATTTCAAAAAGCGGTTATTACTATTCATAACGGCTAGTTTTAATAATATTTTAATAGCATATTGTTGTTTAGTGATACTCGTTATTGCGTACTACACACGCTATCGAGGAAGGTCGTGATTGCATGTAATGAAAGGCAAGTCAAGGATTCGTGTTGTGCAATCTCATTTTGGTGTAGCGTACAAGACATTAATGAAATTAAAAAGATTATTTTTCATAAAATCTCGGGGTGTTACATTCTACCCCCCTTAAAATGAATTTCGCCCTCGAAATTCGTCGGGGTTATAAATGGTTTACTATTCGAAAGTTTCTTTTATAGAAAACCACATCGTAAAAAGGAATACCAAAAACAATCTTTAAAACCAAAAGTATGAAATGTAACAGTTACCCAAATAAACTAATCATTGGGTTTCCACATAGGTGAAAATATGGATATGGAAGAAAAATCTAACCATCATGTTCTGGAGGAGAGTGGTAGAGAACATGGCTATGGAAAAGCCAACAATCAAAAATCCATAAATTTGTGACGATCTAAGGTACCATCTGATTAATCATATATATGAGCACTAGGACAACATTTTTGTTTTTCAAGATCGTTTCCCTAAAGTTGAATAATTTGATTTAGAATAAATACTTACTTTATTTTGGTATAATCTCACTGTTGTTCGTGCCTTGAACAATTTCCACTTCATCTCTTAAATAAATTAAGTTGAATTTGTTATTCGTGAAGTGTTAGCAGATCATGTGATAGAATGACGGGTCATTACATCTGTTTCAAACAAAAGGTTAGCAAAAGTTATTAAATATACATAAGTCATTATATAGTGAGATTAATCATATATGGTTCCTAAAATGGACTTATACTTCATATATCATACTGCTTAATATAATAAAACTATTTTATACTAAACAGGGACTTCCTTTAGGCTAGTGGTAGGCGATAAAGGCCAGTCGCACTTCAGTTGTGGGTTCGATTAACACAACCTTGTCCGACGCGATGGGTTGTCGCCCGTCCTGCAGGTTGTCCGTTTTCTAAAGCTATATTACTATAACATCCCATCAATAATACTAACTTATGTCCAACATAATCCATTACAATATTTAGGCTTATCTAAAATACTTCGGTCCAAGCTCATAGTATAGAGAAAATGATCACGTGAATGCCATCATTTATCCCTCATATATCTTGTTCATCACATTCCAGTCATGTGAATACCATAATCATGTAATCTCTTGAAAAATGAATACTCATTGAATCTTTTTGAAAACATGAGTGCTGTCAAATGATAACTCTTACCACATACCAAAATCCAAAAATTATATATACTCAACCCATGATATAACCTTCTCCTTATATCAATCATGAGCTCGTGAATACTATCAAATATTTCATTTTCTCATTTTTCCTTCATTATGCGCATATCATTCTTTTTCAAAAAAATATGTCAATCACTTTCCATGGTTACTGGTACCATAAAATTATTGAAAACTACAATAGACCAATACATAAATATTCTAATATTCCATGATACTATATACAACACTATTTTGGAAAACCATTACATAAAAACTTAATCATTCCACCACATCGTTGTCATATTCAACATCACCAATAGTGATCGCATGTGACATTCCATTGTCCTTTGCCTTAAGCGGTTTCTCATGTCGATCATCACTAACACTTGGATTAGGGCATTTATTGGCAGAATGTCCCATCTCCTTGCACATGAAACATTGAAGTGTTGATGGTGCGTTCTCTGCAGTCTTTTCTTTATTAACATCATTAGAAACCCTTTTTCCATTACTTCAACACTCAGCTTCTCGATGACCTTCTTTTCCACACTTAAAACATTTTCTAGTCCCTTTAAGACAATCTCCACCATGCTACTTTCCACACTTTGTGAATAAGTAAACATTCATCTCCTTTTCACCATTATTTTGAGATTTCTCCTTGAAATCCATCTTTCGTTTCTTGTCAAAACCATGAGATGGATATGTAACACCAACTTCCATTTCTACTTTGATAGCACAATGCACAATTTCTTCATAGCTACTGAAGTCTCTTATAGCTAATTCCCTTCGAAGACTTGGTTTTAAGACACTGAAAAATCGATCAACTTTACTTTCAGGTTGGATGATAATGACAGATGCATACCTTGCAAGTCTTGTAAAATTCGCTTTGTATATACCTACAGATTCATCATCCTTTTTCTTTAGTTCAAGAAACTCCTTCTCCATCTTTGTTCGAAGAACACGAGGGAAGTACTTATTGAAAAATAAGTTCTTGAACTCGTCCCATTCCATGGACTCAATTTCATCTCTTTGCCTCGTATTCTTGATAAGATTCCACCATTGATAAGCTTCACCTTCCAAACGATATAATGCGAAGATGACTTTATCATGTTCAGAACATTGATGAACTGAAAATATCTTTTCAGTAGTACTGATCCATTGTTCAGAAACAAGTGGATCAGAAGACCCACTGAAAGAAGGTGGACGTTGCCTCATGAAGGACTCAATAGAATATTGTTCCCTTCTCTGCTCATTTGGAAGCCCAGAATGATTCATAGCTTGTGTAAGTATAGCAATAAGATTTTTCACTCCATCTCCCATAACATTTGTTTGTTCAAGAGGGCAATCATTGCATTGATCAACAAGGTTCCTTCGGGTTCCAGCCATTGTCTAAAACCCAAAAAGAATAGTGTGGGAGGCAAAAATCATGCTAGGGAAAAACAACATAATAAAGGGGGAGTACCTTCAATGTATAACATCTTAGGTTAAATTCTATGATCGTTACCGTAGTTCTAGGACTGTATCCTATACGTATACTTATCCTTAGGGACATCCCTAGACATACCATAGAAATATCTCTAGGGATCTCACTAACGCTTTCATATCGTAGTTTCCAAAGGTTGACTAAACCTTTCCTCTGATACCAACTGTAGAGACCCGAATCTTGACGTACATTGACATTAAATTACATTTTCGGAATACTTAGTACATAACAAAAACACACACACAAGGATCGTATTAGTTTAGTGTCTTTGGAAACTCGGAATATAATCTTCTAATCCTGTTGAAAGATCTTCAACATCTCCCATAAAGATCTTCCTTTTTTTTATACCTAAAACCTTTCTTTATATCATGGGGAAAAGAAAACATAAAAGGGTGAGATCAAATGCTAAGTATGGGAAAACAAAATAAATATCAATCACATCATATACATAAGCACATAACTTTTGGAAATCTTAACCTGTAAAAGAGATCATAATTTCATACCCTGGGATAACTCGTGGCAGTGAAATGTAATCACAATAATCATAACATAAAACATTAAACTTTGTGGCATACACACATAATCATAGAGAATCATTTCTTGTTAGTCAAGACTCATTGCCAAGACTATCTTAGTGGACAAAGTCCCATTATGAACCGAGTCACCCTCGTTTCAGTCCTATTTCACTGAACCGGTATAACCTACCGTTCCAGCCATGTCTATCTCATGAGATATAAAATCTTTACCCAATGCATTGGAGGGACATATAGGTCCCACCCATCTCATAATGATACCATTCTTATGTGTGCCACAAAATCTTAAATCATACATCATTGCATAACCAATGTTATAAAAATGGGAATCATAAACATCGTGACATCATAAAACAATTCATATAAGAGAAAAGAATTCATAAAAATATTTCCATCACAACATAATCAAATCCATGTAATAATAGGGATAAAAATAGAACCCTATATTTTCTTATATGGAAAATAATTTTGATAAAACTCTTGAACTTCATTCTTGAGGAAAATATCCTTTATGCTTCAAAAACAGTTTTCCTTTCTTAAAATGTCATACAATTATATACTAAAAAAGTTGATTAAAAATAAACATGAAAACTTGTAAAAGAAGCTTCTTGGAAATAATGTTTTAAAAATCCATTCTTGCCGTATAAGTTAAAAAAACATTCTTCTCGTACTTTTGTCGGAAAAGTCAAAAAGTACCTCGTATGAAAAACGACAAAAGATTCCTTTCATATCTTTTACTAAAAACTCACCGAAAGGTAAAATTGGATATAAACTATTATAGAAGGATATAAATATTACATATTCAGGAAACATGGATGTGGATGATAAAATACACCCCAGAAAATACTAAAGTATAAAAAATCTCGGATAAAAATGAGATTGTGATATTTCCCTTACCTTAGGTCCGATTTGCTTCGTAAGTGTCCGAACCTCCTGTATATTGATTTAAATAATGTCATTGACTTATTACAGAATCATATTAGTTGTTATTATATCATATATGGTTCACTTATGACTTTATATTACCCATTCGTTTGTAAATTCTGTGTTAAAGAGCGTTTTGGGTAAAATTGATTCCTTTGTCGTCCATGTTTGGACTTGTTGTTCATGACATTATTATTACTTATATCATGATTTAATTACTTCCAGAATATAAAACATGATTTATATATCATATATATTCAGTATATATATATAATAGATAGATAAATGAAATGAAACACACCGTTCATGGAGACGGTAGTCCGTATGTACGCATGCACGCTGTTTTCCTTTCCTTATTGTCTTGAATGGAAGTAAGTAGATGAAATACATATATACATAAATCCAGTAGCTTTATAATGTCATATATTTCATTATTATTGTTTATATATATTTTATAATCATTCTTAAATGGTTAACATGGAGAATGAATCTCATCGCGTCGTGGAGACGGTAGTCCGTACGTACGCACAAGCGATGATATCGTTACCATGGTTGTGGAATTGTGTTGAAGTGTATGTATACTATTTCAGTATCAATATCACTTTATAATAATCATATATAGTTACTCATTAGACCATTATACCCATCCAATTAAGGTGGTGGCGGAAAATAGATTACACCACGGTGTGGAGACGGTATTCCGTACGTACGCACGCGTGGTGATTTCCTTTTTCCGTAGGATTGATAGAAGGTTAATTAGAGTTGTTTCATATTTATAATAACATATCAGTATATAAGAAATACTTATGTTATTACTTTATCATGAAACAGCTAAAGAAGAAGAAGTTGAAGAAGGAATAAATTGAAAAAGATCGGTAATGGATATTACCTCTTTTGATGCGCATTTTCTTAACCTCCACTTAAAGAACTATGGATGGTCTTTGAAGAAGACCAGGACCTCTAGGATGATACTAGGGAAGTGGAGAAGAGATTTTGGAAGGGTTTGGCCAAGCTTGAATGCTCAAAGTTTGTGAGGAAGAGAGGGAGGATGTGCCCTTTTATAAGGGAGGAGAGGGGCACCTTTGGAATAACTAATAATATTATTTTATTATAAAGTCATGTTCGGTTTTAAATATCTCCAAATTGATTTATTTCGAGGATAAGGTGGGTATGTGTCGAAATCCTCTCATCCAATAGAGTTTATACAAGTTTAGGTTCCTATTTTAACCTTATCATTTAGAGTTTACATTAAGTTAAATAATTTTACTTTTACCGTGTCTTCTTGTGTTCTTCTACTATAAGGTTAATAAACTTACTATAAGAAGCCAAAAGAACCACAAATTGTTTCTTATTAATATATATAACATTATCTAAGTCATTTGGCCGATACTTAGATTTTTAGGAATAAAATAACATTTAATAATATAATATTTGTTTTAAAAACTATTTTATGTCAATTTTGACACTATTTAGTAAATGATTTTTGTGAAACTCATAACAGAATGATAAGTTCTAAAAAGGTTAATTAACTCAACAATGACATGTCATATTAACCTATAAAATTAGTTTAAGTAATAAAAAGTCTCAAATTATATTTATTTGAGTATTTATAACATCAATTATGTCAATATTTCATTAATAAGATAATTACTGCATCATCGTTGTGTCATAAATAAATTAAATTATTTAATGTCTAAAAATTACAAATAAAAAACCATTATGTAGTAAATCTTTTTAGATTTCTAATGAATATTTACAATCGAATTTATCATATGTATAACCCTATATTAAAAATGTTTTAGTAAATAAACTTTGAT
Source organism: Viscum album (assembly GCA_963277665.1). Classification (NCBI taxonomy): domain Eukaryota; kingdom Viridiplantae; phylum Streptophyta; class Magnoliopsida; order Santalales; family Viscaceae; genus Viscum; species Viscum album. Next base: position 1,134,845,635 of record OY728156.1, read on the forward strand.
TTTAACTCTTTTAACTCTTTTTTGAATTAAATAATAATAAATATCCTAATCTAATCCAAGTGGGCCTAAATGGTCGTATTTTATTCCTAAGCTTGTTTTTGGTCGAATTACAGTTGTCCAATAGAATTAAGACATGTGTTAGGGTAATAATAATATCATTTCTACCCTTAATTACCCTATTTACTTTTAACTGTGGTTAATAAAAGTAAAAAGTTACTATTCACCAAAAATTATTTTCATCTCATTGAACCACATTTTACTTACTGACATCAACCGTGTATCTCGGATTTTTGAAATTCCACTCATAGAAGCGGTAAAATTAAGTTTTATGAAAAATTCAGTTTTTTAACTACCACTTTGTGGTTTCACTATTCATCAAAAATTGAATGTTTTCAGAAAAATACCAAAAATTAGGCCTAAGCTATATTTGATATTATGAACTCAAAAATGATTTCTATTTTACCAAATTCAAAACATATCAGTTGAATTTCAAAATTACTTCCCATCGTCAAAACAATTAGCGTGTTTTTAAGAGATAATAACTATCAAAAGATTGACACTTGTTTATAACAGGTTTGAATGTGAAATTAAATCCAATGACCAACATTGTATTAAATTGTAAAAATATATTCTAAATATACTTTAAAACCATTCAAATTAAAAATTTGTCACTATTAATTATTTAGATTAAAAAATTTGTTTTTAATTATAATTTAGTAATTTTCATTATTCATCAGAATATGAAAGTTATCCGAAAATCACCAAAATTTCATCCTAACCTAATTTCGATATTACGAATCCAAAAATGAATTCTATTTTGAAAAATAAAATGTAAAAAATTTCAAAAAGTGGTTATTACTATTCATAATGGCTATTTTTAATAATATTTTAATAGCATATTGTTGTTTCGTGATACTCGTTATTGCGTACTAAACGCGCTATCGAGGAAGGTCGCGATTGCGTGTAATGCAAGGCAAGTCAAGGATGCGTTTTGTGCAAGCTCATTTTTGTGTAGCGTACAAGACATTAATGAAATTAAAAAGATTATTTTTCATAAAATCTCGGGGTGTTACACTTTCATGATTTAGAGTAAAATGGAATTTGGAGTTGTCTATTTCAACCATCACCCCCATTATAATTACTCTCTCAATTCCACCTTGTTTTGGGGGTTTTGTTGGTAGTTTTTATCGCTATTTTAAGAAATTTAATCCCACCATTCCCTTAAATTATTATTAACCTTATTTTTACATTTATCATTATGTCTTTATAATAGGTTCTGTTTATTGAAATTATTGTCTAATTTTTTCATAATTTTTTTGAATATGATGGAGTTGGCTAGAGAATGTATCGAGAGGCTGATCGCATTCCATTTCTCACTATTTCACTAGAGGTAATTCATTTAATGGTATTTAACAGGATTTTCACTATTAGGTAATGAGATAATAAATTGAATAGGTACTGAATGATAGGGATTTTTGTCAAAACTATATGGAGAGTATTGTTGGGAAACTGACATGACTTTTATTGATCTCTCAGTTTGTAGATACTAATTAGAGAGTGTTATTTCAATTTTCCTCCAATGATTTAGTTTAAAATGAAAATATTAATTTCAATACCTAATTTCTTTTAGATTTTATGGAATGATTTTGTTTCTCAGGTGTTGGTAAAGTTTTACTTGAAACAAGGATGGTTGAGAATAATGAGTTTATAGTAGAATGGATGGTATCTTTTATATAATGGTGGGTGGTCCTTATAATAGTGAACCACCAGATTATTGATACATTACCAATAATGACTACATTAATATATTTATTAATTTAAATGATATGGGAGTATTTTAGTGCATTTTATTAATATTGGGTATTATTTAGATTCATAGGGATGAAGTTTGTTCTAATTTGAAATGTCATTATTTAAGATCATTGGACGATTTTGTGTTTGAGGGGGTGAGGATAATGGTGGGGTTTTTGGGTGACAAGATTAGGTATCAATTACATTGATTAGTTATAATTAAACCATCGATGGTTTTTATTTCTATATGATAGGGTATGATATGATTATGCCCAATGGGGATAATTGATATGGTTTCCCATATAACACAAGACAAAGATTGCACTATTAATTATTGAGTGGAGTCATAAAATATTCCATGAGTATGATAAGTACTTTAGTAGATAATATAGTGTAAGGTGGAGGGATTCCATCAAATGAAGTGTTTTATAGATCTATATGGGGAGATTTTAGATGAGACCCTTTTGAGGTTCATCCTAATTTTTTAATGACTTTGAATAGGGATTCCAAAAGGTGCAGTGAAAGATTAATAGGGATGGTCCTTGTATACTATAGATGGGTTGTGATGCATTGAGAAGATTTGAATTAAATTAGTATATAGAGTTCTGAGTCATGTTGATACCTATAGCTATGTTTTCATCATGGAGTGAGAGCTTTGAGTTGTTACTAATTGTTATGGACATTTATATGATATGAGGGCCCAATAGATTCCATAATGGGTGAGATACAGATAGATACTATATTGGAATGCTATGAATGTGTGGATAATAGGTTCTTGGACATATTATAATTTTTTTATATCAACACGATTGTATGTTATTTTAGGTGTAGAGATAGGTCATAAGGTAATACTAACCTTGTGATCATCTATTGAGTACGTAGGACAGGATGTGTTCCCTATTTAGTGTTTCATGAATATTACAACTAGGTGTATACTGGATTCCATGACTAGCATGATGTACAAACCATGATTGATATGTTGCCTAAAGGACTGACCGTGAGTGATGAGATAGAGGATGGATGTGATATGGGACCCTAATGTGGTCATGGTGGTAATGATTGATCTAGTGTTGGTGATGACATTGCATATTTATGGCCTACCATTGAGTTTAAAGGTGTTGGAAAGGCCCTTCCTTGAGTGAGAATGTAATTGAAGTATTTTCTATGATAGACTATATTTAGGAGATGGATTTAGTCACTTTTATCTTGTCGATAAAGTTATAAGATGTGTGGGAACAAATTGAGTGAGAAAATGTTTCTTGGAATTAGTTTTCTAAAAATGTATGGTTTAGATTATGATGTGTTATATGAAACACCATGACGAAGTATAAAGTTATAACTGTGATTTTTAATGGAATGTGTAAGGATGGAATTAAATTAAATTATAAGGTTTTGGTAGTTCCATAATATGAGTATGAATGTAAAGGCCATTAAATTTATAGGATGCTAATTGGATAGATATGTTAGAGGTTATGGCTTGGTGTCACAAGAAACATGTCCAATATAAACCATACACTATGTTAGAGTGTAGTGGTTCGAACATGGTATGGTACCCTAACAATACTTTTCTAGTATGAATTGATCATTTTTGTGGTAACCTAGTTAGTGTTCTTCTACGTGGGTCAGGATTATAGAATTAGGTTACTTATTCTAAAATGACGACTGAATATGTTTACTTAGGTGTTATAGTGGCCTGATTATCACACAACTAATCGATGCGAGTCCAATATACTATGTTTATTAAATTTAATTTTATTGTTTGTAAACATTAATATGATGTAGTATATTAAGGGGAAATGGTGATACCATATTGATAATTATTTCTAAAAAACTAAATCAGAATTCAGGTTCACTTTTTGACTATATGTTGATTTATATAATATATCGAGTTTCTGTAGTGGATTAGGTCAGAGCTTCTTAAAAAGGATTGATTATAGGAATGATGTGATACCAAGTGTTGGTAGTAGATCCTCATAAAATATTTTATTTAATTGTATTATTTTTGTATGTGATAAATTTATTGGTAAATCAGTTGATATGTTTTATGGTGATGTCAATATAATCATTTTTATACCATGTATAAGTTTCTCAGTTATGAGTACTATAATATGAATATGTGAATGTTTAATGGAAATGTGTTTTATTGATGATCCTAAAGTGAAGGGAATAGTCTCCCTACTATGTGATCTAGTCCAACATAGATATCCAGTAGCCTCTAGAATATGAGTAAGAGTGCATGAGGTTCGGTACCATGCCCACAAAGATACGATAGAGTTATTTTATTAGGGTAATTACAATGTGGTATCAGAGTTTCTTTTTGATTGGTAATACTATTTGGGATATGGAAGATGTGGAATATGAATGTGTTGGAGTTTCTAATGGGCCTTCAACTAGAGAGCGATGAACACCATTCTAGTTGGAATCCTAAGTTACTTGGTATACTAAATTACTCTTCTTGGGATTCACTGTTAATGTTATGATATTTATTCATGTATAATGTTTCTATTTTTGATTTATATTTTTTATTTTGTCTCTTTAACCAAATATTAAATAATCATATGTACCTGGATAATACAATACAATAGAAATATTTTTAATTTATTATACACGTGTGTCATTTATTTCACTGATAATATAAGGTTCAACTATTTATGTGTCAATAACAACTTCTTTAATGTTTACCTTTATAGCGTTTTTATGCATTATACTTATCTAAAACATGATATTTTTCCATTTACAGGACATATGGATCTTACATAATGATTTTATCAAATGAAAATGATAAAACCCTTCTATTAAAGGCACTCATATTGACCCTTAATTGGTTATTTCTAGCATTATGTGGTTTTATGATGATTTGGTATAAGTGAGGCATCCTTGATAGAGGTGTTTCTAATGAGAATGGGATTCCTTTAGGATATGGATACCCCTGACATGGTTGAATAATGTTTTTGGGAATTACTAAATCTTTTGATATATATATATCTCTTAGAGATATATTTGTTTTGAGATAATGGTATATGAAAATAGTTATGCGATGAGATAAATTCCAATGAGACCGAAATCATTGTTTAATATAGATATTATCCAACTAATGGATATAATGTAACAAATAAAATTTTACATCATTTTAATTATAAAATCAATGATAATGGTTCTTATAAAATGATTCTAATTCGTAATGATAATAAAATTAGAGTAATAATTATATTTAAATAAGAACTATCATCATAAAATATGAGTTTATTACCAATTATGGAAAATGAACATATTTATTTAAATAAATTCCTAGACTACTCCTAAAAAATAGATATTATTTTCAAGAAAAAAAAAGAAATATTTATGTTATAAAAACAATAATGACATATTTATATGGTTATATTGTTCATGAAATAGAACAATACACTTACATTACTAGAATGAATGATTTATAAGATGTTTAAATTGATATTTTAGTATCCATGGAGGTTGTGTTTGAAAAATAGCATGAGAATAAGGTTTTTCATGTGATGATATATAACCTTAAGTGGATATATATATATATAATAATTTTTGCATGAGAGATATAACTGTTCAAAGGAATTATTTAGATATATTGGGATTGATGGAAATTTGGTCTCTTCTCGTGGACACATTGTTATTTATAACATCAATGAAAGAGAGTGACTAGGGTCTCTATCAATTCATGGACATGATATAGGATTAATTTTATATTAATATATCTAATAGTTGGAAATATATTAAGGATTATAATTTATATGACTAAAATATTATATTACGTAATCCATTAAATATATTGTAAATTATTGACTACACCATGGCTGACACAAGATAAACTATTTTGATGATACAACATGTCTAATTCATCCTCTAGTGTTTTGATGATAATACAGAATGGTAATGGAATAATCCATTGAAAAAATTGATGGTAGATAGTTTTTCCCGGTCATTAAAACATTTGTGAGGTTTTATGGAGGAGGGTGAATGTTGTTAATATATAAATACTACATATTGAAGAAGTAATTTTCTATATTGACATATAGGTTACATAAAAAATAATATAGATTCCATATATTTCATTAATTTAATAGAGATATTTTTTGAAGGTATGTGATGAAAACAATATTCTTTAAAAGTAAATTAAATATATATGTTTATGGAATAATAGAGGAATTGATAGTTGATGTGTTTGTCCCACAAAAAGAAACACAGCCTAAGTGGAGGGGGTGAATTTTTACATATCGAATAATTGTGATCCTCCAAAATTATCTTATTCAATTATTAATAAAAAATCCCATATCCATTATAATGAAAATTTTATATATAGAAACATAAAATATAATGTGAGTGATTTTACATGGTCCACCTATAGTAGAATTATTTCTAGGAGTATATACTAATCGATGTATTGGTATACCCAACCCCAATATGAACAATGTTCATTAGAAATTTATAGTATTTCAAGTGAGCAACTTGGATTACAAGCCTATCAAAATTAGTGAAATCAATTATATCCTCACATAACACTTTTCACTACTCCTCTATGTGACGCAATGAAAATCCATAAAACAATAATGAAAATTATAGCATGATAGATGTAAAAAATTTCTCCTCATTTATCCAGATAATGAATGATATTAATTTCAGACATAGATATCCAGTAATTCAAATTTCTCTCTTTATTTTTCACCACTATGAATTATGAATATTTTTTACGGTAATCTATTTCAACATATGATATTATTATTCTTTTTATTTATAATTAAAGCTTCAAGAAATGTAAAAAATAGAAAATAAATTAATAAATTAATATTCTCAAAATCCTATTCAAGATCAACCAATTCGAGCTAGAAAATATCTCCAAAAAATAGGAATGTTGAATATAATGATTTTTAGAGTACATAGTAAATAGATACATAAGATATTCTGTCATAGCATGGATTCCTTATAATCAGCCATTCAATCCGTATAGTACAACCTTGAAATCATAATATTCCAAATATATCCATGTTTCATTTATCAGATCCCTCTTATTTTACCAAAATCATGGGTGAAAATACATTTTAACATTATATAACACATTTTATGGTGAAAACCCCTATAATATGGTATCAAATATAGAATGTTTCCCATTCCATGATAAAATTCATTAAACCCAATAATCTCCCTGGAATCCAATTTTTCATTACCAATATCAATTCTTTATTCTTTTTTGTATTATATTAAGATTATAATAAATAACAACATTCATATTATTGGCCTACCCATTTATCAATATGATACTTTCAAAACACCATGTTAACAAAAAGTCCAGTATTGATCGGATATCATCCCATCTTATTATAACATTCCTTATCATTCAATTTTTATAGTCACACATCTTATTTTCAACTTCTAATCATAGTGAATCACATGTATGTATTTCTCTATCCAATGGTATAAAGTAATTTATTAAAAATTAAAAATGAAATAATAAATGAAATGGCACAACATTAATACCCCTTTTTAAACCTCTAGTATGTGCCTTTGGGACAACAACCATTACTCTATAAATTTTGATAAATTAGAGTATGCATTGGTTTATAAGATCCTCAAAACCCTTTCCCAAATAATATAAACATTTTAAACCTCAACCTAAGTCATTTTGATATTTTTTTAGTATTCCAATGATGATGGTAAATATAATTTATCACATTTAAGAGTCTTTTATAGGATTTAAAACCTTATTTGAAAAGAATCACAATGACAAAGATATTTGGTGGATTTTCTTAATAATATAAATAATTAGATTTGTAGAAAAAAAATCTAAAAATTCTCTTAAAAAATTGTCTTTAAAATCATTCATTAGCTCCAAACTATATATTTATTTAGTTTGAATAGTGACATACTAGTCATACAAGGAAATATCATGTAAGTCATTCTAAACATGGGAAAAATATATAAATAAAAATATCACGATGAATCAATTTCATGATCATCATGACTCTCTCTAAATTAAACTTGCTTATAACAACTTTATAAAATACTTCACAACCAATATTGACATAAAATAGTGATAGAATTATTCCCGAAAACCCACATTATATCAAAAATACAGAAAAAAAGACAATGAATCTCTCTAATACCACTTTATTTATATAAATTTTTATATTAATCCATCTATAACACCCTATTATAGGACGAGCAATCTGTTTCCAAACTAGTGATGCTACAAGACCTCGACCATGCGTCCCCAACCTCTAGAGTATATCAATAAGCGATGAAGCGATAATTTATATATTGGGGAGACTATTCACTTGAATCATCCTAAGAAATAATTATAACATAAAAAAAATAATCTTATTAAAAACCAATTAAACTCAATGCTTTAAAAAATGTTCCTTATAGCATTAAATTTTCATACAATAAATTTTCCACCTGCTAGGTGGAAAAAATTTATAAAAAACATATTAGAGGATTTACTACCATCCCAGAACCGTACCAAATTCAAGTATCTAAAATCAATCAAGTAGTTCAATTCTGATCTATTTCACAACCTATGATATAACTTATAATGTATACATAAGGTATACATATGCACCATAGTAATAAATTATTTTGTGTAAAATACATATCCGTAGGGTCACACCATGTACCATAATATATTCCATTATATATGTTTATGATTGAAAAATTAAATGATGTCACATATGTATGTTGGATGTCATGTGCAAACCAGAGCACCAAATTTCCATGCTCATCATGTCATCTTGTTCTATATATGACATGATGATTCCAACACCATTATTATTCATCATTATTAAAGAATATAGTCATGGACTCATGCAATTTTACTCATAATCTATCCCATAAATTTATAATTTGAGAAGGGTATCGTAAAAATCCCAAAATCTTCCTAAAGGTACATAGTATGGTCCTACATCAATGACTAGGAATCACATTCTCAATAAACGATGACCTGCCAAAATTATTTCACTCTTGGTTTGATGATAATCCTATATTGGACACAACACTCTCACAGAGGGTGGGGACCAAAAAATGTTCTTATGTCATCATCCTCTCTCTTAGGGAGGTCACTCATCAAATATATAGTGTTTCCCCTCTCACATAAGAAGGCATCACATCACTTATACTACCCTCTCACATAGAACATGGTTATGACTAGAACACTCCCCAGTCATAGGGATTTAATCACATGAATAGGTGTATTAATACCATCTCACATAGTGTGTCCCCTAGTAATACGGTCTATCTCAAGGTAAGTCTACAAATTATGACCACAAAAATTATAATCAGGGTAAAGTTTACTACATCATCCACCACCCTCTTACTCATGATTTAGCGATATAAGGTATATTCAATCAATTAAAAAATATGGGACACATCCCATTTCAAAGACTCACAACCTTTTCACTAGTGTTCCAGTTACACTATTCCTACCTAACTATCTTAATCACATCTCATCATCCATCCATGACATTATAGCCATATTATCATTATCAACTCACCTTTTAGGGTGTCCACTAAGGTTATTTAGACCCTTACTAGTCTTTAAATTCTAACACTATCCAGCATCCAATAATATAGGTATATTTCTATCGATTCAAGGCTCTATCATAATTCTTCCTTAATTATGATCTACATGTCACACGTCTAAACAATAATATTTTTTACATCTATTATTTTTAACTTTTAATGTCTATTAAAATAAAATGTAATTGAAGTAAATGATAAATCTAGTTCATCAACAAGAGTTTTAAATAATATATATTAAGAAATTATTTTAACATCTTTTTATTAATAAAAAAATTCATAAATTTTCATCAAAATTTAGTGTAACATTTCATATTTATTTCAGTGGTAAATGATGGTGAAGGTAAAATTACATTTCAATTTTTATAAAAATAACATGGAATGTAAATTTTGAAAACATTAATAATAACAATCGATCTGTAATGTTTAATAAAATGTTGTAGAATGGGATTTTCTATATTCATTTTGGGAATGAAATGACATTAAAAAGGATTTCTAAGCATTTTTTCCTTGATAACTGATTTCTTAACATAATTATTTTAATTTTATATATATATATTGTTATATATCCATGTTAATAGAAAAAAACTTCACAAAAACACCATTAATGAAAAAACAGAACCAATAATAGATAACTAAGAGAAACATGAAGAAAACATTTATATAATCTTTTTTTCATGATAATAAAAATAAATAACAAATTTAAATATGCATCTATAAATTTATAAATCCCATAAAATATTATTCCAATATATATTTATAGTGTTTTACATATTTATTCAAATAACATTAATCATAAATTTCAAAAAAAATTAAATAATTTTCAAAACCTGATAATTTTTTAAATCCGAAGAGCTATTATAGAATTAACCAGGCTAGACTTCTCACTATTCTAATCTTTATAGTTTTAAAAATAAATCATAAAATATAATATCCAAATTAAACATTTCATATATTATGATAAAATATATTTTATGGTATAATAATTTAAAAATTAAAATTAAAATATGTTTATAATAAAACGTATTAAGTGTACTCTAAAAATTATCCACAAATATTATCATGTAATTATTTCTATCTGGGTTATTTATATAAATGTTATTATTGATAAATTATTTCCATGACCTTTTATATCATCCATTATAAATTAACAAAAAATATGAAACAATTAGTATTTTTGATTAATGGACTAAAAATATGTATAAAACTTTTTATTTCAATACTTCTTTAGAATTTAAAAAAAATCAAAAAACAAAAGAGATAAGCCAATACGTTGTGCATTCATGAGGGAATAATATGAAAAATATGAGTACTAAAAACTAAAATGTTTAGAATGAATTATATTGTAATGAATTTTCATTCAAAATTATATAATTTTTCTTACCCTTAATCTAATTAAAGGATCCAACACTTAATATATATTTATAACAATCATTCTTCTATTAATTTCACTTTATAATTTTTACTCATGTATCAATGAAACATTGAAATAAATTATAGAAAAAATAATCTAATTCTGGATGTAAGGCCCCAAAAATAAACCGTACATAATATTTTGTTTTGATAAATAATTTAATTTCATTCACATTGAAGATCTTTTAATGTTTAATGTTTTAGAGAACTAAGCCATAAATATTACATTACATCTAAAAAAATTCAATGTATACACTTCTACTATATAAAAAAAATCAATAATATGAAATCCATAAATAAATTAATAATTATAAAATTGATAATAATATTCATTAATTATTCATTTATCTTATTCTTCTTTATACCCTATGAAAAACATTTCAAAAACATGGGATGAGCCTAAAAATATTAATATGGAATATAAAAAAAGTAATGAAACCATAATTCCATGAATATTTAAAACCCATGAATTTTTTTTCACAAAATCATAATTTTCACCCATAAAATATAAAATTCATAGCTTACATAATATAATAATAATATCCCTAAAAAACATTATTGAAATAATAAACATAAATAATACTTGTAGAATCCATATATTACACACATTTTATCATTCACAACTACATAGGGAGTAACCTTCATGGTAACATTTGGAACACCAATAATTTTATATTTTCTGAATCTCTTAGAAGAAAAATTATTTTTTACCTACGTCACATTACCCATTACATTATAGAGATATCCTAAGTTCTAACTCCCTTGGTTTACCATGAAAAAACACGTAGAATTAAACAATTCCCAATAACCATGACATAATCACAACACATAAACTAATCATAAAAGGAAAATAACATTTCCACTTTGAAATCCCATTTTATCATTACAATCATTTCACACATAAATGAATAAAAATTATCTTCAAATTAAATGATAAAAATTTAATGTAAAAATCAACACAAAATAGTTTCTTAATATAGATAAATTCAATTCCTCGTGTATCTATAAAAAACATTCAATGTTATTGAAATACTCAATCCACTTTTAAAACACAATTATATCATTTTAAAATTAGAATATTGAATCAATTCTTCACATACCACATTGAAACATTTTAAATGAATTTACAAAAAGAATTATTTTCCATATAAATATTTCCTTCAAATAATATTGAAAACATGGACATGAAATAGAATGATATTTATGATTAGATCATTAAAACATTCAGAATGATGTTTTAGTTAAAGAGTTCCTTACCAATTAAAAAAATACATTGAATAAATTTTATTAAATAATAACATTAAAAAACATATTATATAATAAGAATAAGGAGATTCATGATATAATATTTCAAAGGGTTATATATACAATATATAAAATTGAATTGGCGTATAAAAACAAATAAGTCTCAATGGAATGTAAATTGAGACAAAATATCTTAAAATGATCGTATTGTATGATTAAGGATAAATAAATGAAATAATTATGTGATAAAATATAAATTCTCCAAATATAAGTTTATTTTATGTGTAAAACACTCATAGGTCATTCAATAATATTCCTGGAAAAACAAAACCAATGAAATGGAAGTTCAACTCAATGAAATGATATTATGTTTATATTTTCCTTACATAGATCATATAATTGATTTATGAATTTAGAAAAGGGGTGATTATGTGTAGAAATATTATATCCTAAAAGAGGGATGTTGAAATTACCCAAAAAAATAAATTGTGATTCGACACATAATGTTTACATAATATAATCAATGACATATGCGTAAAGCATAATGAGTGGAAATTCGGTTTAGAAATTCCCTTACATTGAGTCTGAATTATCTTGTTTGTTCTTTATCATCTTATATAATAAACTTAGGTTAATTTGAAAATTCATAAAATAATTTTTCATGTTTATTATTCCCATTACAAAACTCATGAACATGTTATAATAAGTAGTTAATTATTTGAGTTCATTTTGGATATTTTGTTGATAATTGGTTCTTGATTAAAAATGAACTTATTTTTACGAAAATCATCTGTCTTCATATGTAAATCATCTTCAGAATATTATTCATTATTTAAATATCATATATATACATTATATATTTATTTACACTATTCAATAACTTTGAAAATAATAAATCAAATGCACCAATCAGGGAGATGGCAAGCCATACGTACACTGGAACACTACTTTCATTTCATTGTCATATTATAAGTATGAAAACTAAATGATACATAAGTATATTATAATTCCAGTATAATATCTATGTTATATATGTTACATATGTTCATTAACACCATCCTTTATAAGTTACATGTTTTTCGTGAACGATTCATATCACTTTGAGTGGGCGGTAGTCCTCACTTTCTCAAATGAAACTATCTTATTTACATATAATGGAAAGTATAAAGTTAAATTTTAAAGAAAATTTTTAGAAGTATAGAGACAATATATATATATATATAATATCATTTGTATTCATCAATTTCATGTATATAATTGTGGTTTAATAAATATCATGTATAATGAATCACATCACATTTCGGAAATGGTAGGCCGTACTTACGCGCAAGGAAAGATATGATTCACTTAATGGTGAAACTATATATAATTGGATGGTATATTAACTATAAGAAATAATTATCATGTTATATTAATTATTTTCTTCCACTATTGTCATAATTTTACACATCCAAAATAAGTATTATTGAATAACAAATTACACCACGGTGAGGAGATAGTAAGTGGTACATAAGAACACATGGTGATATTATTATACATATGATGGATTAAAGGAGGTATAAGGTTTTCCCATTATTATAATGATGAATCAGAATGTAGAATATAATGTATTTATTACTTTATTATGGAAACAACATAATAATATTATGTATAATAAGAAAAGAATTTTGGAAGAGGTGTTAAAATATATATATTGTTTTCGAGTATCTCCTTTTAAATTTCACGAAAGTTATCCATTGGATAGATTGATGCCCAATGTGTGGCCACTAGCAGTAAGGGAGGTATGTTGGGTTTTTATTTGAGTATAATATGGATAATAAATGGATCCTTAGAGGTATGTGTATGTGGGTATAATTGGTGGCATTTTATATGATGGAGGAGGGGCACATTAAGAAACTCTTGAAATATTATTTTATTAAATAATTATTATCAAGTTATAATTATAACAAACTGATTTATTTCAAATATAAGATGATTTTTTCTAGTATCCCTATCATCCTATTAATATTATACAGTTTTTGAATATTTTTAATCCTTAAATTGTTGTTTTAACCTTTATTTTACCCCTTTTAATCTTATTAGGATATTTTATTATTTACATTTTTTGGGTTAATTTAATTAGCATAACATGTCAAACGACCCAAAAAAGTACCATTTTTGACATATTTGGGCTTATCATAACCATTAGGCCTAATCATAGTTTTCATGAATTTTAAAACATTTAATAAACTATTTTGTATTTTTTGTTTTGAATCATGTCAATTTTGGCATTACTCATTATCGAATTTTTTTAAAAAAATTCATAACAACTTGATTACATAAATCAAAATATATTAAATCAATACTGACATATCGTAGTCATCAAAAAATGATCTGTAGGACCCAAATTTTTTCACATATTATTTATTTTAATAATTATAATATCATTTATTTGATATTCCTCATAACAAAATAATTACTATATCACAGTTGTGTCAATATTTATGGTATATATTTAGTCTCTAAAAATTAAAAATAACAATCCATTATTTAGATAATTTGATTATATTTCAAGAGAATATTTATGTTCGATGTTTTAGAAATTGTATCTATACATTGAAATTATTATACTTATAATATGTAAGAGAGTGACATGTTGCCACATTCTATTGATTTAAAAATAATTACCTTATATTCATGGGAAAATACCATTAAATGAAACAATTATGACCATTAGGTGATTTATACTGACATTTATTCATCCAATAATATTTTTTCAGGTGTTAGGGTAATCTTATTAGGCTTATAATATTGATTGTTATCATAATTTACCTGAATTACCATTACTTGTGGAAAATAAAAATTACCAAAGATTCTATTCAAAATGTTAAAAATTAAAAGGTACCTATTTACAAAATTTGGACCTTTTGATTCCAAAAAATATAATTCATTTATTAAAATTCAAAACACATAATTTTATGAAATTAATTTAAAATTATTTCCCACTGTCAAAACTAGAAAGCATGTTTTTAAGAAGTAAAAACTGTCAAATGATCATCATCTGTTTATGTCCAAATTCAATGTGAAATGACTTAAAATGACCGAAATTGGATTAAATGATAAAAAAAAATCCAATTACAATTTAAAACCAATTAAATAAATAACATAACTATATAAATAAAATAGATGAAAAGGCAGTTTTGAATTAATATGTAGTATTTTTCACTATTCATAACAATTTGGATTTTTTCTAAAAAATACAAAAATTTCAGATAAAGAAAATTTTTATGTCCTTATATTAAAGAAGAAAAATATTTTATAAAATAGAACACATAAAACTGAAAAACAAAATTAAAAACATTTCTCCAACAAAATGTGATAAAACGACCCTTTAAAAATATTAGAGTATTTTATTATTAAAATTGGAATCATTCTCATTTTAAGAATCTAAAATTCAATGTATAAATGTAAATACACTTAAAAAAATGTTAAATCATAATATAGTTAATTTTGTTCATTCCTGTCAATACAAAAACAATGTGTTATATTCCATTTAATATAAATATATTTTGACTAACTGAATATTAATTTTTTACAATTAAGATAGACCCCCTTTTAATGGGTAAGGGTGAACCCAAACGACCTAAAAGACATAAAAATAAATTCAATCCCACTATTCCAAAATCCAATGATAATAAAATCTGATTCAAATATGAAAATAAGGTCCCCTACCCTGCGTCAAAATCATTAATATGAGCTTCCCACATCACAACGCTAGTTGGATAGTAGTCTCGTGCACAAATTCATGGGCATGGTACCGATGGAAAACATCGTACCCTATCAATCATCCAATTACAGATAGACAATATCTATGAAGGATCCATACCCTGAGCCTCTTCTTGAGTCTTACCTTTAGGATAACTGGACGCATTGACCCATAGATCACAAATTGAAGTGCCACAAAACAAATAGAACAACCATTCCACATATTAAAAAATTCAACCAATATAAAACCATTCCACAATTTCACAAACACATCATAACCCTCACATCAAACCACTGGGTCTGCAACCATGAATCCATCATAGTTCACCGCACCCCCCAACCATGATCCTATTCCCAAGAAGCCATCACCGGTCGATAGAAGAGAATCCAAGACGACACTGCATGCCACCTCCATCGATCATAACAACAACAACTGAATCCCAAAATCAAAACCCTAATCACCAAACCGAGAATCTCTCCACAAACATGGAGATGGAAACCAAGGCTTCAACACATCCATAATAAAAAAACGAATTCAAACAAAAACCACATAACCTCACCATACTCAGACCACACTCAATGTAGATCTCACTGTGAGATGTTATCGCATTGAAACCTTCAGATCTGCACGTACATGGAGACTGCAAAAAACATCCCAACATACCCAATACCGATGTTGTAAAGATTTTCCACCCCTATATCCACATTTAAAGGAGAAATTACTTGTAAATTACACCACTAACTTGAGAAAACATAGCCAAATCAATGTAAAGTGATAGAGAACAGGCCGACAACAAGAATGGCTGAGGATCGAGCCCACAAAGAACATCCAAGAAGGGGTATCTGTTCTCTATGAATGAGTCCACAGAAGCGGAAAATGTATTATTGTATAAATACCTAGGAAATTACATAATTCTTCCATTTTTTAAATTGCGTACTCAAAATTTTAACATTGCCTTCCAAAACCTTATTGAATGTCCCACATTAGAAAAAGAGTCAATAAAAATATCACATTAAAATAAAGAATGATATGTACAAAGGTCACCCAATATAGCACATAGTAGGATTTAATATAAGAAAACATGGACATAGAAGAAAACATAATCATCTTGTCCCTAATGGAGAGGAATAGAAAACATTCTCTGCATAATGTTAATATTCTGAAAACCCCAAACTTCTGATGGGCAAGGAAGATGTGAGGATCGGGCTATTCCCGACCCCCCAAATTTTATTATGAAAAAAAAGAGACGCAGCAGGAAAGGGAGGGGAGGGGTCGAACGACCAGAACCCAAAAACCCTTTACAAAGACAAGATTCCAAAGACCCCAAAAAAAGATCAAAAAAGAAAGAACACACCAAACCAAGCAAGAAAGGTCCAACAGCAGTCCCAACCAAGAAGCAACCAACATCCAGCAGCAGCACCACCATCCCCATACACAACAACTTCATCACCTCCAAAGCATCAGCAACATCACATCTCAGCCGAGTAGCAGCCAACGTCCAGCCCATCAGATTCCGACACCCAGTACCTCTTTCAGCAGTTCCAAGTAAACAGTCCTCATGAAAAGCCGCGTCCCCTAACCAGCAGCTCTGTAACAGCCCAAGATTTTATAAAAAAAATATTCTTTTTAATTTTATTAATGTCTTATGTTGTACGCTACACCAAAAGGAGCTTGCACAACACGCATCCTTGTCTTGCCTTGCATTACACGCAATCGCGATCTTCCTCGATAGCGTGTGTAATACGCAATACCGAGTTTCACTAAACAACGATGTGCTATTAAAATATTATTAAAACTAGCCGTTATGAATAGTAATAACCACTTTTTAAAATTCTGTAAATCTTATTTTTCAAAATGAACTTCATTCTTGGATTCGGAGTATCGAATTTAGCC
Organism: Viscum album; assembly: GCA_963277665.1. NCBI lineage: Eukaryota > Viridiplantae > Streptophyta > Magnoliopsida > Santalales > Viscaceae > Viscum > Viscum album. The sequence goes on from OY728156.1 coordinate 1,134,863,255, forward strand.
TAAGGTGAAATTTTGGTACTTTTCGGATAACTTTCATATTCTGATGAATAGTGAAAATTACTAAATTATAATTAAAAACAACTTTTTTAATCGAAATAATTAATAGTGATAAATTATTAATTTGGGTGGTTTTAAAGTATATTTAGAATATATTTTTACAATTTAATACAATGTTGGTCATTGGTTGTATTTTCACATTTAAACCAGACATAATCAAGTGTCAATCTTTTGATATATATTGTTTCCTAAAAACACGCTATTTATTTTAACAGCAGGATTTAATTATAAAATTAATTAATGCAACTTCTATGTTATGAATTTGGTAAAATAGATTTCATTTTTGAATTCGGAATATGAAATATAGCTTAGGATGAAATTTTGGCATTGTTCTGAAAAACATCAATTTTTGATGAATAGTGAAACTACTAAGTGGTAGTTAAAAAAAATGAATTTTTCATAAAACTTAATTTTGCCGCTTCTGTGAATGGAATTTCGAAAATCCGAGAGACACGGTTAATATCAAGGACTAAAATGTGGTTCAATGAGATGAAAATAATTTTTTGGTGAATAGTAACTTTTTACTTTTTTTTACCGCGGTTAATAGTAAATAGGGTAACTAAGGGTAAATATGATATTACTATTACCCTAACACATGTCCTAATTCTATTGGACAAGTTTAATTCGACCAAAAACAAACTTAGGAATAAAATATGACCATTTAGGTCCACTTGGATTAGATTAGGACATTTATTATTAATTTATTTAAAGAAAGGTTAAAATAGTTAAAATCAAAGTTTAATAAGTGAATCATTTTTAATATGGGGTTATACATAAGATAAATTCTATTGTAAATATTCATTAGAAAGATACAAAGATTTCCTACATGATGGTATTTTATTTTTAATTTTTAGACATCAAATAATTTAATTTATTTATGACACAACGATGATGCAGTAATTATCTTATTAATGAAATATTGACATAATTGATGTTATAAACACCAAAATAAATGTAATTTGAGATTTTTTATGAATTCCAATAATTTTATAGGTTACTATGATATATTAGTGTTGATTTAATCAACTTGGTTCGAACATATAATTCTGTTATGACTTTCACAAAAATCATATATCAAATAGTGTCAAAATTGACACAAAATAGTTTTTAAATCAAATATTATATTATTAATTGTTATTTTATTCCTAAAAATCTAAGGTTCGGCCAAATGACTTAGATAAGGATATATATATTAATAATAAAAAATTTGGGGTTCGTTTGGCATGTTATAGTAAGTGTATTAACCATATAGTGAAAGAAAACAAAAAGACACGGTAAAAGTTAAATTAATTAACTTATAGTTAAATCTAATTGATAAGGTTAAAATAATACCCTAAACTTGTCTAAATCTTATTGGTTGATAGGATTTCGACCCTTCCCCACTTTATCTTCGAAATAAGACCCTTTGGAACCATTATAAACCGATTTTGACTTTAATATAAAATAATATTTTGAGATATTCCTAAGGTGCCCCTCTCCTCCCTTATAAAAGGGCACCTCCTCCCCCCTCCTCCTCACACCAAATTGAGCACTCAAGCTCGGCCAACCCCTGCCATTTTCTCCTCTCCACTTCCCTAGAATAATCCTAGAGGTCCTGGTCTTCTCCAAAGACCAATCATAGTTCCTTAAGTGGAGGATTCAAAGAGGCGTTCCAAAGAAGAGGAGGTTCGGACACATACGAAGCAAATTGGACCTAAGGTAAGGGAAATATCACAATCTCATTTTTATCCGAGATTGTTTATTCGTAAGTATTTACTGGGGTGTATTTTATCATCCACATCCATGTTCCTTCAATATGTAATATTGTTTCCATCCACTTACAATAGTTTAAATCCAATTTTACTCTTCGGTGATTTTTTTGTAAAGAATATGAAAGGAATCTTTTGTCGCTTTTTCATACGAGGTACTTTTTGACTTTTCCGACAAAAGTACGAAGAATGTTTTTTTTAACTTAAACGGCATGAACGGATTTTTACGGTTTTATAAAGCCTTATTTTCATGAAGCTTACTCCAAAAGATTTCATGACTATTTTTAATAAAATCTCTTTCTTTTAAAATTGCATGATGTTTTGTGAAAAGAAATTGATTTTGAAGAAGAAAGGATATTTTCCTCAAGAATTAATTTCAAGTGTTTTATCAAAATTATTTTCCATCTAAGATAATAAAGGGTTCTGTTTCTATCCATATTTTTACATTGATTTGACTATGTTGTGATGGAATTATGTTTATGAATTCCTTTATCTTATATGAATGGTTTTATGATGTCATGTTGTTTTAAGAATCCCATTTTTAATACATGGGTTATGAAATGATGTATGATTTATGATTTTGTGGCACACATAAGAAAGGATTCATTAAGAGATGGGTGGGACCTATATCTCCCTCCAATGCATTGGGTAAAGATTTTATATCTCATGAGATAGACATGGCTGAAATGGTAGGTTATACCGGTTCAGTGAAACAGGACTGAAACGAGGGTTACTCGATTCAGAAAGGGACTTTGTCCACTAAGATAGTCTTGGCAATGAGTCATGACTAACAAGAAATGATTTTCCATGATTATGTGTTCATGCCACAAAGTTTCAAGTTTCATGTTATGATTATGGTGACCTCATTTTCACTTCTATGATTTGTTCCATGTTAAGATATTATGATCTCTTTTGCAGGTTATGATTTTCAAAAAGATATGATATGATTTTTATTTCTTTCGTATACCCTTACTGAGCATTTGAGCTCACCCTTTTATGTTTTCTTTTCCCCAGGATATAAATAAAGGTTTTAGGTAAAAAAAAAGGGAAGATCTTTATGGGAGATATTGAAGATCTTTCACCACGATTAGAAGATTACGTTCCGAGTTTCCAAAGACACTAAACTATTACGATCCTTTAGTGTGTGTTTTTGTTATGTACTAAGTATTCCGCAAAAGTAATGTAATGTCCATGTACGTCAAGATACGGGTCTCTACAGTTGGTATCAGAGGAAAGGTTTAGTCAACCTTTGGAAACTAGGATGCGAAAACGTTAGTGAGATCCCTAGAGATATTTCTAAGGTATGTCTAGGGATACCCCTAAGGATAAGTATACATATAGGATATAGTTCTAGAACTATGGTAACGATATTAGATTAAACCAAAGATGTTAGATATTTAAGTTACTCCCCCTTTATTATGATTTTTGACTCTCACACTATTTTTTTTGGGTTTTACAAAACGGCTGGAATCAAGATGATTCATGATAATGGAGGATATGATGGACAATGGAATGATATTCTTAATAATGAAATGGGATTTGGAAGTCCAAACATCATTATTATGCCGAATCAGCAATCTCATAATATGATCAATAAAGTAAAATTTGGTAAGTTTCCTGACTCGGCTAATAAGAGAAAGATGGATTTTCATGATGATCATAGAGGAAAGAAAGTTCAATTTCCCCTATGTAATCCATGTGGGAAGAGGCATCAAGGAGAATGTTTCAAAGGAACTGGAAGATGCTTTGGGTGTGGAAAAGAAGGACACAAAGCAAGTAAGTGCAAAGGAAAAGGGTCGGTTAACACCATGGATGAGGATAATGGTATTGCTACAACATCAAAAATGGTTAAGTGTTTTAAATGTGGAATGTACGGGCATTATGCAAACCAATGCCCTAAGGGAAAGTCTCATGAAGAGAATCAGTATGGTCGTATGGGTAGTATTTATGTTGATGATGATGATGAGACTACAAATGATATGTGAGATGAAAGAATTGTTGAAGCTCGGTCAATGGTTTAAGAATGTAGTGGAATGATTACATGTTTATCAAATGTAATGTTGTATAAGTAATCTCATAGTACTGTGGGATAAAGAGACATCTAAGGATTGTTACATTGTTGTCTTTCCTTAAGTTTTGAAAGTATGTGATGAATGGTACCAGTATTTTTGGAATGTAGAGGATATGCGCATAATGAAGGGATAAGGAGAAAATTAAATGTTTTATAGTATTCATGAGCTCATGATTGATATAAGGACTAAGTGATATCATGGATTGAGTATATAGAATTTTGAGGATTTTGGTATGTGGAAAGTGTTAACTTTTAACTGCATTCATGTTTTCACTAAGGTATTCAAGAGAATACATGATTAAGGACTTTGAATGTTTAGAATGTGACCAACAAAACATATCTTATGATATATGGGGATCAACGATGGTATTAAATCTCTGGTAATCGTTTTCACTATGTTATGAGAGTGGACTGCAGTATTATGGATAAGCCTAAAGATTGAAATGGATTATGTTGGACATAAGTGATTATTGTTTAAGGATAGAAGTTTTTTTTTCGATATTATTGATGGGATGTTATAGTAATATAGTTTTAGAAAAAAGACAACCTGCAGGACGGGCGACAGCCCATCGCGTCGGACAAGGATGTGGGAATCGAACCCACAACTGAAGTGCGACTGGCCTTTATCGCCTACCACTGGCCTACAGGAAGTCCCTGTTTAGTAGAAACTAGTTTTATTATATTAAGCAGTATGATATATGAAGTATAAGCCCATATAGATCGACTTATGTATATAATTTTTGCTAACCTTTTGTTTGAGACAGATGGAATGACCCGTCATTCTATCACATGATCTGCTAACACTTCACGAATAACAAATTCAACTTCATTTATTTAAGAGATGAAGTGGAAATTGTTCAAGGCATGAACAATAGTGAGATTGTACCAAAATAAAGAAAGTATTTATTCTAATTCAAATTTTCAACTTTAGGGAAATGATCTTGAAAACCAAAAATGTTGTCTTAGTGATCTTATACCTGATGAATCGGATGGTACCTTAGATCGTCACAAATTCATGGCTTTGTGATTACTGGCTTTTCCATAGCCATGTTCTCTACCACTCTCCATCAGAACATGATGTTTAGATTTCTCTTCCATATCCATATTTTCACCTATGTGGAAACCCAATGATTAGTTTATTTGGGTAATCGTTATGTTTCATACTTTTGTTTTTAAAGATTGGTTTTGATATTCCTTTTTACGATGTGGGTTTCTATTAAAGAAACTTTCGAATAGTAAACCATTTATAACCCCGACGAATTTCGAGGGCGAAATTCATTTTAAGGGGGGTAGAATGTAACAGCCCAAGATTTTATAAAAAAAATATTCTTTTTAATTTTATTAATGTCATATGTTGTACGCTACACCAAAAGGAGCTTGCACAACACGCATCCTTGTCTTGCCTTGCATTACACGCAATCGCGATCTTCCTCGATAGCGTGTGTAATACGCAATACCGAGTTTCACTAAACAACGATGTGCTATTAAAATATTATTAAAACTAGCCGTTATGAATAGTAATAACCACTTTTTAAAATTCTGTAAATCTTATTTTTCAAAATGAACTTCATTCTTGGATTCGGAGTATCGAATTTAGCCTAAGGTGAAATTTTGGTACTTTTCGGATAACTTTCATATTCTGATGAATAGTGAAAATTACTAAATTATAATTAAAAACAACTTTTTTAATCGAAATAATTAATAGTGATAAATTATTAATTTGAGTGGTTTTAAAGTATATTTAGAATATATTTTTACAATTTAATACAATGTTGGTCATTGGTTGTATTTTCACATTTAAACCAGACATAATCAAGTGTCAATCTTTTGATATATATTGTTTCCTAAAAACACGCTATTTATTTTAACAGCAGGATTTAATTATAAAATTAATTAATGCAACTTCTATGTTATGAATTTGGTAAAATAGATTTCATTTTTGAATTCGGAATATGAAATATAGCTTAGGATGAAATTTTGGCATTGTTCTGAAAAACATCAATTTTTGATGAATAATGAAACTACTAAGTGGTAGTTAAAAAAATGAATTTTTCATAAAACTTAATTTTGCCGCTTCTGTGAATGGAATTTCGAAAATCCGAGAGACACGGTTAATATCAAGGACTAAAATGTCGTTCAATGAGATGAAAATAATTTTTTGGTGAATAGTAACTTTTTACTTTTTTTTACCGCGGTTAATAGTAAATAGGGTAACTAAGGGTAAATATGATATTACTATTACCCTAACACATATCCTAATTCTATTGGACAAGTTTAATTCGACCAAAAACAAACTTAGGAATAAAATATGACCATTTAGGCCCACTTGGATTAGATTAGGACATTTATTATTAATTTATTTAAAGAAAGGTTAAAATAGTTAAAATCAAAGTTTAATAAGTAAATCATTTTTAATATGGGGTTATACATAAGATAAATTCGATTGTAAATATTAATTAGAAAGCTACAAATATTTCCTACATGATGGTATTTTATTTTTAATTTTTAGACATCCATTAATTTAATTTATTTATGACACAACGATGATGCAGTAATTATCTTATTAATGAAATATTGACATAATTGATGTTATAAACACCAAAATAAATGTAATTTGAGATTTTTTATGAATTCCACTAATTTTATAGGTTACTATGATATATTACTGTTGCTTTAATCAACTTGGTTAGAACATATAATTCTGTTATGACTTTCACAAAAATCATATATCAAATAGTGTCAAAATTGACACAAAATAGTTTTTAAATCAAATATTATATTATTAATTGTTATTTTATTCCTAAAAATCTAAGGATCGGCCAAATGACTTAGATAAGGATATATATATTAATAATAATCAATTTGGGGTTCGTTTGGCATGTTATAGTAAGTGTATTAACCATATAGTGAAAGAAAACAAAAAGACACGGTAAAAGTTAAATTAATTAACTTAGAGTTAAATCTAATTGATAAGGTTAAAATAATACCCTAAACTTGTCTAAATCTTATTGGTTGATAGGATTTCGACCCTTCCCCACTTTATCTTCGAAATAAGACCCTTTGGAACCATTATAAACCGATTTTGACTTTAATATAAAATAATATTTTGAGATATTCCTAAGGTGCCCATCTCCTCCCTTATAAAAGGGCACCTCCTCCCCCCTCCTCCTCACACCATATTGAGCACTCAAGCTCGGCCAACCCCTGCCATTTTCTCCTCTCCACTTCCCTAGAATAATCCTAGAGGTCCTGGTCTTCTCCAAAGACCAATCATAGTTCCTTAAGTGGAGGATTCAAAGAGGCGTTCCAAAGAAGAGGAGGTTCGGACACATACGAAGCAAATTGGACCTAAGGTAAGGGAAATATCACAATCTCATTTTTATCCGAGATTGTTTATTCGTAAGTATTTACTGGGGTGTATTTTATCATCCACATCCATGTTCCTTCAATATGTAATATTGTTTCCATCCACTTACAATAGTTTAAATCCAATTTTACTCTTCGGTGAGTTTTTTGTAAAGAATATGAAAGGAATCTTTTGTCGCTTTTTCATACGAGGTACTTTTTGACTTTTCCGACAAAAGTACGAAGAATGTTTTTTTTAACTTAAACGGCATGAACGGATTTTTACGGTTTTATAAAGCCTTATTTTCATGAAGCTTACTCCAAAAGATTTCATGACTATTTTTAATAAAATCTCTTTCTTTTAAAATTGCATGATGTTTTGTGAAAAGAAATTGATTTTGAAGAAGAAAGGATATTTTCCTCAAGAATTCATTTCAAGTGTTTTATCAAAAATATTTTCCATCTAAGATAATAAAGGGTTCTGTTTCTATCCATATTTTTACATTGATTTGACTATGTTGTGATGGAATTATGTTTATGAATTCCTTTATCTTATATGAATGGTTTTATGATGTCATGTTGTTTTAAGAATCCCATTTTTAATACATGGGTTATGAAATGATGTATGATTTATGATTTTGTGGCACACATAAGAAAGGATTCATTAAGAGATGGGTGGGACCTATATCTCCCTCCAATGCATTGGGTAAAGATTTTATATCTCATGAGATAGACATGGCTGAAATGGTAGGTTATACCGGTTCAGTGAAACAGGACTGAAACGAGGGTTACTCGATTCAGAAAGGGACTTTGTCCACTAAGATAGTCTTGGAAATGAGTCATGACTAACAAGAAATGATTTTCCATGATTATGTGTGCATGCCACAAAGTTTCAAGTTTCATGTTATGATTATGGTGACCTCATTTTCACTTCTATGATTTGTTCCATGTTAAGATATTATGATCTCTTTTGCAGGTTATGATTTTCAAAAAGATATGATATGATTTTTATTTCTTTCGTATACCCTTACTGAGCATTTGAGCTCACCCTTTTATGTTTTCTTTTCTCCAGGATATAAATAAAGGTTTTAGGTAAAAAAAAAGGGAAGATCTTTATGGGAGATATTGAAGATCTTTCACCACGATTAGAAGATTACGTTCCGAGTTTCCAAAGACACTAAACTATTACGATCCTTTAGTGTGTGTTTTTGTTATGTACTAAGTATTCCGAAAAAGTAATGTAATGTCCATGTACGTCAAGATACGGGTCTCTACAAGCTCAACATCCAACAACCATCACATCTACGCCAAACAACATCCAGCAATAACCAGCTCGCACCCAATAGTGCCAATTTAGAGGACACAACACCGCCAACAAACAAGAAGCAACCATCCACACCGAGCACAGGTTCTAGAACCTTCTTGTAAGGAAGCTCCACCTCCAGCAAAAAAGAACCAACAACACCAAATTCATCAGCTTTCACACATCCCAATCTAGCAGAGTACATCATCCAGCAACAATGGCCAACAACTCTCGATGGTCTGCACCCCACAACAGAGCAAACAACACACCACCAGCACCCGTACCAAGGACCAGGCCGCAGCACCCAACATCCAAAAGAGAAATCCCAACTCCAGGAAAATGCCCCAGTAGAATTGCACAACATCATTAGACCGTGCCTAAAATTTCCCAAAAAATCTAGAACCCAGAACCCGCAATGGCTCATGACCAGCACCGCAACCAGTACACCATAGGTTTTAAGATTCAAGGACTTCCAACCAGAACCAGCATCAACAACGAGTAGCAAGGGAGGAAACATATGCACCTGAATCTGGATCTTCTTCGCAGACTTAAGCCAAGAAGATATGAGCATCCACAGAACTAGAAACAGTATGGAAACACCAGGCCGACACCAGACCTTTTTCCTCCACGAAGGACCATCACATCTCCAGAGAAACCACCAAAAACCATCAAAGCAAAAACCAGAGAGTGTGACTGACCATTGAGAAGGTCTACACCCAAGCCGTCGAGGTATCTCCCTCCGACGATGAAGATCGTGACCCCGTTGTATCCTCAGAAGTTCATGTCCATAGGAGCCAAGAGCACCACCACACTGGGACAAACAGCGTCGCCGAGACCGCCATCTCTTCCGATGAAGCCGTTGACCCCGCTGACCCATCAGGAAACCCAGATCTATAAAAACATCCCCAAAAGGATGGAATCAAAGAGTGTTCCCGGTCTCCAAGGAGTCACCATCTTCGCCACAACCCGGAACGGGACGGATCAAAGCAATGAAAAACCACCGCACAAGCTATTCCAAGAGGATGTCCCCTTTTCACGAAGAGCGCTGCAAGATCTCGACACCACTAAGCAGCATCCTAGTCTCCCGCAAGCGAATGGAAGAAGAACCATCAACTAGAACTCCATCTGCACCATCAAATCGAACAAAGCCGCTGCCGAAGAGGATTCCAAAAGGAGAACATGGATGTGGAATTAATTTATGATCTTGACTAAGAACATAAGTAAACATACTTACTCTTTATGTAGAGTTTCATCGTTTAATAAATATCCATCACAAATTCATCTTTTCTTAAAATGATGAGTATTCAAGATGACTTGGTCACACCTAAAGTGCTAGAATCAACTTCTAGAGAATCACCTAATCCATAGAAGATTATCTATATATTTCCCATGTCTTTAGTTATGAACCCAAAAAAATATTGTTAGTACAATATTAGATAATCCCCCAAAAATAATAATCCTTTATAAAATTAAATACTACATTTAAAATCCAAAATTCGTCAAATAATACCCCAATGTTCAACAACGACCATTCAACAAAACAATTTTCCATATAATTCCTCAAAAATAATAATGAAAACTATGATTGAAACTATAAATTTAGAAGGATTTGAGCATATATTCTTCAACAATAAATCTTATCATTTTTTTGCAAATTACATCGACTACAATTAAAGTCTCATACATTAAAGTAATTAACCTATTAATATATTCTCTTAAATTGGATAATCACTTCCATAATTAATCCAAATCGCTACAAGTCCACAATAAAAACAAAGATTCATAAAAAATAAAATCTATTTATTACATTAAAAATAACATCCCATAGTATTATATTTTCAATAGGTAGATAGGGTTCACAAAATAGATATTGTCTTCCTAAATAAAATTTACAACTTAATCACCAAATCATTTCCCTATAATAAGGATATCCATTTGATAAAACATAAATTTTCAAAATTAACTTATTCATGATTCATTGATTCATTGAACTAAAAATAGTAAGCCATACTAACTAGGGACTTCACATAGGGTAATGGTAAGCGATAAATCCCAAACGGAAATTCGTTGTGGGTATAATTCCCGTAGCTTTGTCCGATGTGATTGGTTGAAACACGGTCTACACGTTGTCCTTTTTCAAAAACAATATAATTTTATACCATTAATAATGATATAAAATGCTCAATTTAATCATAACATGATTTAACCTCAATGTTTATTCATACCTCACATTTTTCATCACAAAAATTAATAACCCACAATTTCCTCAAAGGTGAATGTCTTCAAAAATACCATTAGAAACTATAATTTTATAGATCATAAAACCTAAAAATGGGTTCACAAGACATTGAACATATGATATTACATAAAATTATAAATCCATTATGATATCCCAAACCATTAAGAAGGCCTCCTAATCTACAAAGTTGTCTAAATCGACCTATGATACCAACTACAAGGCCCCATCCTTAACGATTACATAATCTCGAATTTTATCTAGAATTTACATTCTTTCAAATTGAGGATATTTTTAGGTTTATTATTTTAGTAAATTAGTCCATAATTGTTACATTACATCTCCAAATTTATAAAGTAGGCACTTCTACTCTATCTAATTTTTTTGACAATAATACAACTCCTTAAATAAAATAAGAAATATTTTCTTGATAAAAATATTCTGGGATTCTTCCATTCTCTTATCCTTTATTATACCCTATGAATTTGTTTCAAAAACATGGTATGAGAATAATAATCTCATTAAGGTAACTTATATCTTCTATATTATACATACATTTTAGCTTTCACAACTATATAGGGAGTATCCTTCATGGATAAGTTTGGAATACCCATCACAACATATTCCCTAAATCTCATAGGGGAAGCATTATCGTTGACCTTCGTCATGTAACCTAATTCCTTAGAGATCCATCAAGGGCTTAACCACCATTGTATTATCAAGGAACCACCATTATACATAATAAATGCACAATAAACATAACATAATCATTACACATAAATCAAACATAAAGTAAAATTACATTTCCAGTTTGAAATCACATTTCATCTTTACATGTTGCGCACTCATAAATGAAAACACATTATTTTAAAATTAAATAGTAATCATTTAATGTAAAGATAAATACATAATAGTGAAATAAAAGTGAGAAATTATATTTATGATCTATATATAATTGAACATTCAATGTTATTGAAATAATCAATTCATTTTTGAAACATAATTGAATCATTTTTAAGGAAGATTATTGAATCAATGATTCCCATAACACTTTGAAAATTTTGAAAGGAATTTACACATAAAAGAATTCATCTCAATATAAATATATCCTTAAATTTATTTTTAAAACATGGAAATTATGGAGAAGGATTAATAAGATTAAATCTTTTAAAAATTTAAAACGATGTTTTATTTTAAGAGTCTTTTATCACTTGATAAAATAAATGAATAAAAATTATTAATGAATAAAATAAAAAATGTATAATATCATTAGAATAAGTAGACACAATATATAAAATGTAAAATTGAAGTATATAAATTATATAAAAGTGAATTGGTTCATAAAATCAAATAAGTTTCAATGGAATGTAAATTGAGACAAAATATCTTACAAATGTTGTATCCTTAGATTAAAGATAAATAAATGAAATAATTATGTGTGAAAAAAATAAATACACCCAATATATGTTGATATTAAGTGTAAAAAAAGTTTATTTTATTCAAATATATTCATTTAAAAACAAAACCAACGATATGGATATTTAACTCAATGAAATGAGATTGTGTTAAGATCTCCATTAAAAACACTATATAAATTACTTAAGAATTTATCATTTGGGTAATTATGGGTAGAAATATTATATATAAACAAAGGGAAGTGGAAATTAAAACATAAATAAGTAAACATTGATTCTATAGATAATCATTGAATAATATAATCAACAAAGGATGCGCAAAACCTAATGAGTTGAAATTGAGTTTAGAAATTACCTTACCTTGAGTCTGACTTGTCTTGTTCATTCATTTTCTTCTTGAAAAATTAACCTACGGAAATTTATTATTTCTATAGATACTTTTTCATGTATTTTATTAACATTACATCACTTAGGACCATGTTATTAATATTAGTTAATTATTTGATTTCATGTTGGACGTTGTTTTTTGCAAATTAGTTCTTGAGTCAAAAATGAACTTTTTTTGATGAAAATTGTCCATGTGGTCAAAAGAACATCATCTCAAAAATGTTATTAATGATTTAATTATAATATATATCCATTATAAATTTATTTATAATATTCCATGAAATTTTGAGATAATAAATGAAATGCACCGTTCATGGAGACGGTTGGACATAGGTACACATGAACACTACTGTCATTTATTTCTCATATTAATGTAATGAAATCTAAATAAAACATATATAAATTATAATTATAGTATAATATATATGTTATGTGAATTCCTTAACTATATCCTTAATATGGTCCATGTATGGAATGAATGAGTCATATAACATAGAGGGGGTTGTAGTCCACCTTTCCTCAAATGAAATTATTGTATTTACACATTATAAAAAGCATAATGGTATGTTGTAATTATAAATTTACTAAGAATAGAGACAATATAAATATAATATATGCAATATTATTTCATCCCATTCATGTATATAGTTGTGTTTTAATGAAGATCATGTAAACTGAAACACATCGCACCACAGAGATGGTTGGATGTACTTACACACGGGCGACAATATCATTCAATTAATTGTTAAACACTATAGAATTGGATGGAATATGAGTTATACCAAATAATTATCATGTTTTATTAATTATTTAAATTATTCAGACTCATAATTATACCAATCCAAATTATGTTTATTGAATAACAAATTACACTAAAACGTAGAGACGATAAGTTGTGCGTACACACACATGGTGATATTGTTATTCATAGGATGGATAAAAAGATGTATAAAGTTGTCCACAATTATAATAAAATATAATAATGTATAAGATACTAGATTTATTACAATATTAATTAAATGACATATGAATAGGATATAGAAAAATAAAATAATTTTGAAAGAGGTTATAAAACAAATACCTCCTTTTTGAGTCTCTCCTTTTGATTTTCACAAAAGGTATCCCTAGGATGGATTTATTCCCAAAGTGAGGCCTATAAGTGGAATGGTGGGATGTTGGTAGCTTATTTGATCAGAATTTGGATAATCCGAGGGACTTTAAGGGTATGTATAAGTGGGTAAAGGCGGTTTCCTTTTTTAAGTGAGAAGAGAGGCACTTTTGGAAAGTTTTCAAATATTATTTTATTATATATTTATTTTCGGTACATAATGGACAAAAACTAATTTATTTCATGGATAATATGTTTTTTGGTATTATCCCAAAAATCCAAATAATGTTTAGATATTTTATGTATATTTTAACCCATATAAGTTTGGTTTAACCTTTATTTTACCATTTTTAATCCTACCATGATATTTTATTATTTAGACTATGTGGGTTAATTTAATTTCCATAACATGTCAAACAACCCAAAAAAGTGTCATTTATGTCATATTTGGACTAATCATAACCATTTGGATGAATATTTGTTTTTAGGAATTTTAAAACCGTTAATAAAATCTTTTATATTTTAAGCTATGAATTATGTAAATTTTGACACTATTCATAGTTTACTTTTTTTCAATAATTAATAACTTGATGACTTAAAAAATATTCATTTACTCAATCCTAACATGTCATATTCATCCAAAAAATTCATGGATGATATATATTATTTCATATATTATTTATTTTAATATTTATAATATCCTTTAATTGATATTTCACTTAACAAAATAATTACTATAGAACCATTGTGTCAATATTTGGGGTAATTATTTAATATCTAAAAATTAAAAATAAATTCCCATTATATAGATAATTTCATTATTTTTCTGTAGAATATATATGTTTGATATTTCATCATTTTTTGGTTCGACATTAAAATTATTATACTTATATGAGATAAAAGAGTGACATGTTGTCACTTTCTTTTGTTTTAATAATAATTACATCACATTAATGTAAAAATTCCCTCAAATGGATAAATTGCGATCCTTAGGTGATATGAGTCATATTTTAATAATCTAATAAGATTTTGGCAGGTGTTACGATAATTTTATTATCCTTATTATATTGTTTGTTACCATAATTTACCCGATTTACCATTAATTGTGGTAAATAAAAATTACCAAAGATAATATTCATAATTTACAAAAATAAAATGTACATATTTAATTAATTTAGAGATTTTAATTCAAAATATGGAATTCATTTTTCCAAATTATAAACACATAATTGGTAGAAATTTATTTAAAATTGATTACATTGTAAAAACTAAAAAATGTGTTTTGAAGAATTAAAATATATCAACATATTGACATGTGTTTTTGTCCAATTTAAATGTTAGATGACTTAAAATGACCAAAAAATAGATTAAATTATATAAAATAATCCAATTATACTTTATAATCAATTAATATGACATCATTAATTTGTAAATAAATTAGACAAAAAGGGAGTAATGAATTAAATTGCTATATTTTTTCACTATTCATAAGTATATGTATTTTATCCAAAAAATACCTAAATTTCAGAAGAAGTAAATTTTGAAGACCATATTCTAAAGAAGAATCTTATTTTATCAAATAGAACAAAGAAAAGTGAAGAAAAAATATTTCTAAAAAAGGTTTGCCATCAAAAGATGGTAAAATTACCTTTTAAGAATATTAGAGTATTTTATGCTTAAAATTGGATTCATTATCATTTTAAGCCTCTATAACTAATTTGATAAATGTAATAACATTTAAAAAATTTGAAAAATCATAACATACATAATTATATTCATTATCTATAATAAAACAACTAGGCATCAACCACCATTTAAAATAACAATAATAATATTGCATAATTATTTGGTATAACACTACATTATGTGAAAAGTACAATTTCGAAGAAACCCATTGTTGTGTGTCAAGTAATCTATCAGAAAAATTTCCAACTTTAACATAAAATTAATATATTATTCATAAATATTAATAGATAAGAAAATGTACTAGTCTATAACATCATGGTTCGTTACATTGGAATTGTTCTCATATTATAGTAAATGAATTTATATAGGCCTAACTAGATAGTTACTAAATTAAATCACTATAAGTTATATTTATTTAATGAAGTGCAATTTAAAATTTTATTTATATATATTGAAAATTAATAAACAATTTCTACTAAGAGATCATCACTAATACTGAAATAAATAATGTATTTTTTAAATATTCCTAACACACTCTCTCTCATACATATATTTGAATTCATTAGATAAACATAATAAATCAATAATATTAAAATAAATATTTGGGAATTTTGATAAAGATTGAATAATATTATAAGTATATGAATTTGTGGGTTCTTGAGAATCCTGTGAAATTTATATTGTATACACAGATTTCAAATAAAAGTAAATAAGTAAAATGTAAGAATAAGATAAGAGTTTTTTGTATGAAATGTAAATAAAAATTAAATAATCAACATATACCTCTTATGTTAACAATAAAGATATACTAGCTAGAAATTTTTTAAAATGACTCATAGTATTCCCTACATTAGACACCTCCTCAGTAGGAAAAGACACATGAATAATTAGATAAATAATATCACATAACAATAATCATACATAATCTGACTACATAACCAGCTAATGTATTTAATCCCAAAGATAGTGAATGATCACATACATTAAAAAAGGAATACTAACCCATGTTTATCATTGATAAATATGTACATTTTTTTGATGGATTTCATTACATGAAACATTGTAATCAAATAAATATAGAATATTATAAGTTTCCCATAGAAGTAGAATGTATAGACATCGGTAACATAAATTATGAAAAAAATGAATAACTACATATATGAACAAGATAAATTTCACTTTAAATTTTGAATTAAATAATGTAGCTATGAAACTAGTATAATATATTTTTTTTAAATTTACATTCATTATATAATAATATATTTTTGTATAAATAATGTATTAAAAATATAATAACTTGTAATTAATGTAAAAAAAATAACCTTCTTATAAAAAAGGTTTTCTATCACATTATTTAACATTTTTTATTTAAAAATAAGATTTAAAAATTTAATAAATTAATTTTAAAAAATAAAATAGTTTTTGGATGCATCCTGTCATAGTAGTTATGGATGTATTTTTTTAGATTTTTTAAAAAGATTTATTTTTTACGGAATAGAGTAAAATACCATTTTTAAAAAGAACGAAAATTTGTAATAGTATTATTAAAAAATGATGCTTTTAAATATTTTTTTATCTTTTCATAAGACCAAAAATTTATTTTATTTGTGAATTATTAATTTCAATAATTGTTTTCTTATAATTTATTTTTATAATTTAAAATATATTTTGTAAGAAAATTCTTGTTTATACATTATACATTTATTATTATTAAAAATAATATTAATCAATTAAAAATTAATAAAAAATGTATTTAAACATTCTAGTGATTATTTCCAAATTGTGTAATAAGGATCACATTTTTTGTGCTTAAAAGATATATTTTCTAGTTAAAAACTAATTACTATTGTGAACACAAAATTGTAAAAGTGAGTAACCTTAGATGTAGATGGACAAAAATTTATAAAAATGATTCTATTTTAATGTTAGATGTGTTCTCAATCCATATTCTCTATAAAATAAATTATTAATAAATTTAGGAGAAATATCCCTTTAGAGTGACTTCCAATTACTGAAAAGTCTTGCGTATTTAGAAAAACTTACCTCATTTTCACTTTGAAAAGTGGATAACCTCTCCTCAAATAACATCATGCTAAAGCATTTTCATTTTGGAAAAAAAATTATCATAAAAAACCCTCCACCAACATATATATGTTAGTGAAATAATATTATTCTAAAAAACATCCCTCAAAAACTTAATATCCATTAAAAAAGAGAAAATTAATAAATTGAGGTATATGTTCCTAGTCGTCTTTTATATCTTTTATTACCTTAATATGTTTATTATATATAAAATTTAATTTACCCATAATAAAATGATATTATATAATAATAATATTATTATTATTTAATGATATTACAATAATAATATCTACCATAATTATCCTCTATTACTATAATAAATAAATGAAAACGTGAACCATGAATTATTTGTTGTTCTATCATCATAAATAAATTTATTTCATTTTCCATCACATCAAAACATTACTGATTTATTTTATATTTGATATGTATAAATGGTTTTTATAATTAATATATATCATAAATATGGTTATTTTTAAATTATTCAAAAAATAATAATAGTTGTTATGTAATCCATCTAGATCGAAAAATAACCCAAAACAAGTTATTCACTTATATCATTATCGTAAAATGTGACTAAATTTCCTATTAAAGTTAATTACAAAAATGTATGTATTTATAAAACTTAAATTTTATAACCATTAATGGTTTAAAAATGTTGATCTTTTGGAGAAAAAGGTACATCAACCCCTCTTTTATGAACCTAGTTGATAGTTTTTGTGATTATTAACACTAAATATTGAAAAGTGAAAAAATGATTATTCTAATTGTTTTTAATGATGATCCTATGTAAAAATATATAAAATTAAGGCTTTGAAATAGTTAATTAATATGTTATTATTTATGATATAGGAGGTTAAATGTTTTTTGTTAGTATCAATGGTAATGGTAAGGGACCTAGTAACTAAAGATACATTCATTATGTTATAAAATTTCTTATTAATCATTTTTAACCATGATTTAATATTTTAATAATTTAATATTTTATTTTTTTATTTGAAATTTAGTTTTTAATTCCAATCCACTTTCAATAATTGAATTTATTCACGTGTTTTAAAGTATAAAAAGTAGTATTTTAAAAAACATACTCTTGGATATGAAATTTTCATTTATAACTTAATTTTTATTAGGAAATAAATTTTGATATTTGGTTTTTATTTTATGATATATATTAAATATGGTCTATCTTTAATGGAATTATGTTTTATGTTTCACCCAATATTTTCTATTTCATATTTTTACTTTTTTCTACTATGTTTTGGAATCAAATAGTTTAATTTAAGATGTTTTACCATTTAGATTTTTTATAAATCACAATATATTTCTTTATATTCCTTATGAAAAGTGAATCATCTACTTTTGGAGGTTCATGAAAAAAATTATTTTTTCGATGAGTTCTTTTGGATAATATGATGATTGATATTTATTGGAACTTATATAAATGGATTATGATGGCTCAAGACCAATATCACCCCTCATTGTTTTTTTCATTATATCTCATGAGATAACCAGGCATGGGAATAATGAGTTTGTATATTGATGTTTGGTAAGAATAGGTTTTCCCATATTTTTGGTGTGGTCATATTGATTTTGTTCAAATAAGTTTGGGCATAATTAATTTTATGACACGTGTTTTCATATTCATATTATTGTGCTGAATTTCTACATTGTTCATCAAGTTCTTAAATAGATTAATATTTCATTTCTGTCTATGAAATGACTCTTTTTTATGATTATATATTATTTTTTAATGTATTCCCCACTTTTCTAATATGATTACATGTTATTTAACTATTGTGATGTGTTTTGTGCCAACACATATCACTTATTATTCCTTCAATATCTTTTTAAGATCATCTATTACTCTAACATATTTTATGGTTTTCATCTATGCTATTTTTTTATAATTTATAATGATATTTATATATTTTTTATAATACACATATTTTTATGTATATAACCCCTATTTGTGAATTTTTAGGTTCATAATGTGGTTGGGTAATGTTTGGTAGTGTTTAGAAGGTTTTTAGGATGGTTTTGGGATTTGTTAAGGGTTCATAGTTTGAGGATAGTTAGTGAAAATAGTGAAAGTAGAGACATAAGAAATGGAGATGGTGCTTGTTTAAGGAAAACAGTTTCTTTAACAATGTTTCCTTCCTAGGTAAACTATGTAACATGGGACAATGGGATTTTACAACATTGGTATATGTTTTGTCTAACCTTGCAGGTTAACTGCATTGTCCCTTATTGAGGTAGAATAAGGAACATGATTAGTGCACGATTTGTCTACCACCATGCTTCTTTCCACACTTTGTGCATAAAGAAACATTCATCTTCTTTTCACCATTATTTTGAGATTTCTCCTTGAACTCCATCTTTCGTTTATTATCAAAACCATGAGATGGATATGTAACACCAACTTACATTTCTACTTTGATAGCACAACACACAATTTCTTCATAGCTACTGAAGTCTCTTATAGCTAATTCCCTTCGAAGACTTGGTTTTAAGCCACTGAAAAATCGATCAACTTTACATTCAGGTTGGATGATAATGTCAGATGCATACCTTGCAAGTCTTGTAAAATTCACTTCGTATATACCAACAGATTCATCATCCTTTTGCTTTAGTTCAAGAAACTCCTTCTCCATCTTTGTTCGAAGAACACGAGGGAAGTACTTATTGAAAAATAAGTTCTTGAACTCGTCCCATTACATGGAATCAATTTCATCTCTTTGCCTCGTATTCTTGATAAGATTCCACCATTGATCAGCTTCACCTTCCAAACGATATTCTGCTAAGATGACTTTATAATGTTCAGAACATTGAAGAACTGAAAATATCTTTTCAGTAGTACTGATCCATTGTTCAGCAACAAGTGGATCAGAAGACCCACTGAAAGAAGGTTGACGTTGCCTCATGAAGGACTCAATAGAATATTGTTCCCTTCTCTGCTCATTTGGAAGCCCAGAATGATTCATAGCTTGTGTAAGTATAGGAATAAGAATTTTCACTCCATCTCCCATAAAATTTGTTTGTTCAGGAGGGCAATCATTGCATTGTCCATTGCATTGATCAACACAGTTCCTTCGGGTTCCATCCATTGTCTAAAACCCAAAAAGAATAGTGTGAGAGGCAAAAATCCTGCTATGGAAAACAACATAATAAAGGGGGAGTACCTTCAATGTATAACATCTTAGGTTAAATTCTATGATCTTTACCGTAGTTCTAGGACTGTATCCTATACATATACTTATCCTTAGGGACATCCCTAGACATACCTTAGAAATATCTCTAGAGATCTCACTAACGCTTTCGCATCCTAGTTTCCAAAGGATGACTAAACCGTTCCTCTGATACCAACTGTAGAGACCCGAAGCTTGACGTACATTGACATTACATTACATTTGCGGAATACATAGTACATAAGAAAAACACACACACAAGGATCGTATTAGTTTAGTGTCTCTGGAAACTCGGAATATAATCTTCTAATCCTGTTGAAAGATCTTCAACATCTCCCATAAAGATCTTCCTTTTTTTATACCTAACACCTTTCATTATATCATGGGGAAAAGAAAACATAATAGGGTGATCTCAAATGCTCAGTAAGGGTAAACAAAAGAAATATCAATCACATCATATACATAAGCACATAACTTTTGGAAATCTTAACCTGTAAAAGAGATCATAATTTCATAACTTGGGATAACTCGTGGAAGTGAAATGTAATCACAATAATCATCAATTAAAACATTAAACTTTGTGGCATACACACATAATCATAGATAATCATTTCTTGTTAGTCAAGACTCATTGCCAAAACTATCATAGTGGACAAAGTCCCTTTCTGAAACGAGTCACCCTCATTTCAGTCCTGTTTCACTGAACCGGTATAACCTACCGTTCCAGCCATGTCTATCTCATTAGATATATAATCTTTACCCAATGCATTAGAGGGAGATATAGGTCCCACCCATCTCATAATGATACCATTCTTATGTGTGCCACAAAATCTTAAATCATACATCATTGCATAACCCATGTAATAAAAATGGGAATCTTAAACATCGTGACATCATAAAACAATTCATATAAGAGAAAGGAATTTATAAAAATATTTCCATCACAACATAATCAAATCCATGTAATAAAAGGGATAAAAACAGAACCCTATATTTTCTTATATGGAAAATAATTTTGATAAAACTCTTGAACTTCATTCTTGAGGAAAATATCCTTTATGCTTCAAAAACACTTTTCCTTTCTTAAAATGTCGTACAATTATAAACTAAAAGAAGTTGATTAAAAATAAACATGAAAACTTGTAAAATAAGCTTCTTGGAAATAATGTTTTAAAAATCCATTCATGCCGTATAAGTTAAAAAAACATTCTTCTCGTACTTTTGTCGGAAAAGTCAACAAGTACCTCGTACGAAAAACGACAAAAGATTCCTTTCATATCTTTTACTAAAAACTCAACGAAGGGTAAAATTGGATATAAACTATTGTATAAGGATATAAATATTACATATTCAGGAAACATGGATGTTGATGATAAAATACACCGCAGTAAATACCATAGTATAAACAATCTCAGATAAAAATGAGATTGTGATATTTCTCTTACCTTAGGTCCGATTTGCTTCGTAAGTGTCCGTACCTCCTGTATAATGATTTAAATAATGTCATTTACTTATTACATAATCATATTCATTGTTATGATATCATAAATGGTTCACTTATGACTTTATATTACCCATTCTTTTGTAAATTCAATGTTAAAGAGCGTTTTGGGTAAAATTGTTTCCTTTGTCGTCCATGTTTGGACTTGTTGTTCTTGACATTATTATTACTTATATCATGATTTAATTACATCCAGAATATAAATAATGATTTATATATCATATATATTCAGTATATATATATTTATATAATAGATAGATAAATGAAATGAAACACGCCGTTCATGGAGACGGTAGTCCGTACGTACGCATGAACGCTGTTTTCCTTTCCTTATTGTCTTGAATGGAAGTAATTAGATGACATACATATATAAATAAATCCATTAGCTTTATAATGTCATATATTTCATTATTATTTCTTATATATACGTTATAATCATTCTTAAATGGTTAACATGGAGAATGAATCTCATCGCGTAGGGGAGACGGTAGTCCGTACGTACGCACGAGCGATGATATTGTTCCATGGTTGTGAAATTGTGTTGAAGTGTATGTATAATATTTCAGTATCAATATCACTTTATAATAATCATATATATTTACTCATTACACCATTATACACATCCAATTAAGGTGGTGGTGGAAAATAGATTACACCACGGCGTGGAGACGGTATTCCGTACGTACGCACGCGCGGTGATTTCCTTTTTCCGTAGGATGGATAGAAGGTTAATTAGAGTTGTTTCATATTTATAATAACATATCAGTATATAAGAAATACTTATGTTATTACTTTATCATGAAACAACTAAATAAGAAGAAGTTGAAGAAGAAATAAATTGAAAAAGATCGGTAATGGATATTACCTCTTTTTGACGCGCCTTTTCTTAAACTCCACTTAAAGAACTATGGACGGTCATTGATGAAGACCAGGACCTCTAGGATGATACTAGGGAAGTGGAGAAGAGATTTTGGAAGGGGTTGGCCGAGCTTGAATGCTCAAATTTGTGTGACGAAGAGAGGTAGGAGGTGCCCTTTTATAATGGAGGAGAGGGGCACCTTTGGAATAACTAATAATATTATTTTATTATAAAGTCATGATGGGTTTTAAATAGCTCCAAATTGATTTATTTCGAGGATAAGGTGGGGATGGGTTGCAATCCTCACATCCAATAGAGTTTAGACAAGTTTAGGTTCCTATTTTAACATTATCATTTAGATTTAACATTAAGTTAAATAATTTTACTTTTACCGTGTCCTCTTGTGTTCTTCAACTATAAGGTTAATAAACTTATTATAAGAATCCAAACGAACCCAAAATTATTTATTAATAATATATATAACCTTATCTAAGTCATTTGGCCGAACCTTAGATTTTTAGGAATAAAATAACAGTTAATAATATAATAATTGTTTTAAGAACTATTTTTTTGTCAATTTTGATACTATTTAGTAATTGATTTTTGTGAAAATCATAACAGAATGATAAGTTCTAAAAAAGTTAATTAAATCAATAATAACATGTTATATTAACCTATAAAATTTGTGTAAGTCATAAAAAGTCTCAAATTATATTTATTTGAGTATTTATAACATCAATTATGTCAATATTTCATTAATAAGATAATTACTGCATCATCGTTGTTTCATAAATAAATTAAATAATTATAATGTCTAAAAATTACAAATAAAATACCATTATGTATTAAATCTTTTTAGCTTTCTAATTAATATTTACAATCTAATTTCTCTTATGTATATCCCTATATTAAAAATGTTTTAGTAAATAAACTTTGTTTTTAACTATTTTAACTCTTCTTTGAATTAAATAATAATAAATGTCCTAATCTAATACAAGTGGGCCTAAATGGTCATATTTTATTCCTAAGCTTGTTTTTGGTCGAATTACACTTTTCCAATAGAATTAGTACATGTGTTAGCATAATAATAATATCATTTCTACCCTTAATTACCCTATTTACATTTAATCGTGGTAAATAAAAGTAAAAAGTTACTATTAACCAAAAATTATTTTCATCTCATTGAACCACATTTTACTTACTGACATCAACCGTGTCTCTCGGATTTTTGAAATTCCACTCACAGAAGCGGTAAAATTATGTTTTATGAAAAATTCAGTTTTTTTAACTACCACTTAGTGGTTTCACTATTCATCAAAAATTGAATGTTTTCAGAAAAAATACCAAAAATTAGGCCTAAGCTATATTTAATATTATGAACTCAAAAATGATTTCTATTTTACCAAATTCAAAACATATCATTTTCATTTAAAAATTACTTCCCGTCGTCAAAACAATTAGCGTGTTTTTAAGAGATAATAACTATCAAAAGATTGACACTTGTTTATAACTGGTTTGAATGTGAAATTACATCCAATGACCAACATTGTATTAAATTGAAAAAATATATTCTAAATATACTTTAAAACCACTCAAATTAAAAATTTATCACTATTAATTATTTCGATTAAAAAATTTGTTTTTAATTATAATTTAGTAATTTTCACTATTCATCAGAATATGAAAGTTATCCGAAAATCACCAAAATTTAACCCTAACCTAATTTCGATATTACGAATCCAAAAATTAATTCTATTTTGAAAAATAAAATTTAAAAAATTTCAAAAAGTGGTTATTACTATTCATAATGGCTAGTTTTAATAATATTTTAATAGCATATTGTTGTTTAGTGATACTCGTTATTGCGTACTAAACACGCTATCGAGAAAGGTCGCGATTGCGTGTAATGCAAGGAAAGTCAAGGATGCGTTTTGTGCAAGCTCATTTTTGTGTAGCGTACATAAAATTAATGAAATTAAAAAGATTATTTTTCATAAAATCTCGGGGTGTTACACTTTCATGATTTAGAGTAAAATGGAATTTGGAGTTGTCTATTTCAACCATCACCCCCATTATAATTACTCTCTCAATTCCACCTTGTTTTGGGGGTTTTATTGGTAGTTTTTATCGTTATTTTAAGTGATTTAATCCCACTATTCCCTTAAATTATTATTAACCTTATTTTTACATTTATCATTATGTCTTTATGATAGGTTCTATTTATTGAAATTATTGTCTAATTTTTTCATAATTTTTTTGAATATGATGGAGATGGCTAGAGAATGTATCGAGAGGCTGATCGTATTCCATTTCTCACTATTTCACTAGAGGTAATTCATTTAATGGTATTTAATAGGATTTTCACTATTAGGTAATGAGATAATAAATTGAATAGTTACTGAATGATAGGGATTTTGTTCAAAACTATATGGAGAGTATTGTTGGGAAACTGACATGACTTTTATTGATCTCTCAGTTTGCAGATACTAATTAGAGAGTGTTATTTCAATTTTCCTCCAATGATTTAGTTTAAAATGAAAATATTAATTTCAATACCTAATTTCTTTTAGATTTTATGGAATGATTTTGTTTCTCAGGTGTTGGTAAAATTTTACTTGAAACAAGGATGGTTGAGAATAATGAGTTTATAGTAGAATGGATGGTATCATTTATATAATGGTGGGTGGTCCTTATAATAGTGAACCACCAGATTATTGATACATTACCAATAATGAATATATTAATATATTTATTAATTTAAATGATATGGGAGTATTTTAGCGCATTTTATTAATATTGGGTATTATTTAGATTCATAGGGATGAATTTTGTTCTAATTTGAAATGTCATTATTTAAGATCATTGGAAGATTTTGTGTTTGAGGGGGTGAGGATAATGGTGGGGTTTTTGGGTGACAAGATTAGGTATCAATTACATTGATTAGTTATAATTAAACCATCCATGGTTTTTATTTCTATATGATAGGGTATGATATGATTATGCCCAATGGGGATAATTGATATGGTTTCCCATATAACACAAGAAAAAGATTTCACTATTAATTATTGAGTGGAGTCATAAAATATTCCATGAGTATGATAAGTACTTTAGCAGATAATATAGTGTATGGTGGAGGGATTCCATCAAATGAAGTGTTTTATAGATATATATGGGGAGATTTTAGATGAGACCCTTTTGAGGTTCATCATAATTTTTTAATAACTTTGAATAGTGATTCCAAAAGGTGCAGTGAAAGATTAATAGGGATAGTCCTTGGATACTATAGATGGGTTGTGATTCATTGAGAAGAGTTGTATTAAATTAGTATATAGATTTCTGAGTCATGTTGATACCTATAGCTATGTTTTCATCATGGAGTGAGAGCTTTGAGTTGTTACTAATTGTTATGGACATTTATATGTTGTGAGGGCCCAATAGATTCCATAATGGGTGATATACAGATAGATACTATATTGGAATGCTATGAATGTGTGTATAATAGGTTATTGGACATATTATAATTTTTTATATCAATACGATTGTATGTTATTTTAGGTGTAGAGATAGGTCATAAGGTAATAATAACCTTGTGATCATCTATTGAGTACGTAGGACAGGATGTGTTCCCTATTTAGTGTTTCATGAATATTACAACTAGGTGTATACTGGATTCCATGACTAGAATGATGTACAAACCATGATTGATATGTTGCATAAAGGACCGATCGTGAGTGATGAGATAGAGGATGGATGTGATATGGGACCCTAATGTGGTCATGGTGGTAATGATTGATCTAGTGTTGGTGATGATATTGCATATTTATGGCCTACCATTGAGTTTAAAGGTGTTGGAAAGGCCCTTCCTTGAGTGAGAATGTAATTGAAGTATTTTCTATGATATGCTATATTTAGGAGATGGATTTAGTCACTGTTATATGGTCGATAAAGTTATAAGATGTGTGGGGACAAATTGAGTGAGAAAATGTTTCTTGGAATGAGTTTTCTAAAAATGTATGGTTTAGATTATGATGTGTTACATGAAACACCATGACGAAGTATAAAGTTATAACTGTGATTTTTAATGGAATGTGTAAGGATGGAATTACATTAAATTATAAGGTTTTGGTAGTTCCATAATATGAGTATGAATGTAAAGGCCATTAAATTTATAGGATGCTAATTGGATAGATATGTTAGAGGTTATGGCTTGGTATCACAAGAAACATGTCCAATATAAACCATACCCTATGTTAGAGTGTAGTGGTTCGAACATTGTATGGTACCCTAACAATAATTTTCTAGTATGAATTGATCATCTTTTTGGTAACCTAGTTAGCGTTCTTCTACATGGGTCAGGATTATAGAATTAGGTTACTTATTCTAAAATAACGACTAAATATGTTTACTTAGGTGTTATAGTGGCCTGATTATCACACAACTAATCGATGCGAGTCCAATATACTATGTTTATTAAATTTAATTTTATTCTTTCTAAACATTAATATGATGTAGTATATTAAGGGGAAATGGTGATACCATATTGATAATTATTTCTAAAAAACTAAATCAGAATTCAGGTTCACATGTCCACTATATGTTGATTTATATAATATATCGTGTTTCTGTAGTGGATTATGTCAGAGCTTCTTAAAAAGGATTGATTATAGGAATGATGTGATACCAAGTGTTGGTAGAAGATCCTCATAAAATATTTTATTTAATTGTATTATTTTTTTATGTGATAAATTTATTGGTAAATCAGTTGATATGTTTTATGGTGCAGTCAATATAATCATTTTTATTCCATGTATAAGTTTCTCAGTTATGAGTACTATAATATGCATATGTGAATGTTTAATGGAAATGTGTTTTATTGATGATCATAAAGTGAAGGGAATAGTCTCCCTACTATGTGATCTAGTCCAACATAGATATCCAGTAGCCTCTAGAATATGAGTAAGAGTGCATGAGGTTAGTTACCTTGCCCACAAAGATACAATAGAGTTATTTTATTAGGGTAATTACAATGTGGTATCAGAGTTTCTTTTTGATTGGTAATACTATTTGGGATATGGAAGATGTGGAATATGAATGTGTTGGAGTTTCTAATGGGCCTTGTACTAGAGAGTCATGAACACCATTCTAGTTGGAATCCTAAGTTACTTGGTATACTAAATTACTGTTCTTGAGATTCACTGTGAATGTTATGATATTTATTCATGTATAATGTTTCTATTTTTGATTTATATTTTCTATTTTGTCTCTTTAACCAAATATTAAATAAGAATATGTACCTGGATAATACAATACAACAGAAATATTTTTAATTTATTCTACATGTTTGTCATTTATTTCACTGATAATATAGGGTTCAACTATTATATGTGTCTATAACAACTTCTTACCTTTATAGCGTTTTTATGCATTATACTTATCTAAACCATGATATTTTTCCATTTACAGGACATATGGATCTTACATAATGATTTTATCAAATGAAAATGATAAAACCCTTCTATTAAAGGCACTAATATTGACCCTTAATTGGTTATTTCTAGAATTATGTAGTTTTATGATGATTTGGTATAAGTGAGGCATCCCTGATAGAGGCATTTCTAATGAGAATGGGATTCCTTTAGGATATGGATACCCATGACAGGGTTGAATAATGTTTTGGGGAATTACTACATCTTTTGATATATATATCTCTTAGAGATATATTTGTTTTGAGATAATGGTATATGAAAATAGTTATGTGACGAGATAAATTCCAATGAGACCGAAATCATTGTTTAATATAGATATTATCCAACTAATGGATATAATGTAACAAATAAAATTTTACATCATTTTAATTATAAAATCAATGATAATGGTTCTTATAAAATGATTCTAATTCGTAATGATCATAAAATTAGAGTAATAATTATATTTAAATAAGAACTATCATCATAAAATATGAGTTTATTACCAATTATGGAAAATGAAAATATTTATTTAAATAAATTCCTAGACTACTCCTAAAAAATAGATATTATTTTCAAGAAAAAAAAAGAAATATTTATGTTATAAAAACAATCATAAAGTATTTATATGGTTATATTGTTCATGAAATAGAACAATACACTTACATTACTAGAATGAAAGATTTATAAGATGTTTAAATTGATATTTTAGTATCCATGGAGGTTGTGTTAGAAAAATAGCATGAGAATAAGGTTTTTCATGTGATGATATATAACCTTAAGTGGATATATATATATATAATAATTTTTGCATGAGAGATATAACTTTTCAAAGTAATTATTTAGATATATTGGGATTGATGGAAATTTGGTCTCTTCTCATGGACACATTGTTATTTATAACATCAATGAAAGAGAGAGACTAGGGTCTCTATCAATGCATGGACATGATATAGGATTTATTTTATATTAATATATCTAATAGTTGGAAATATATTTAGGATTATAATTTATATGACTAAAATATTATATTACGTAATCCATTAAATATATTGTTAATTATTGACTACACCATGGCTGACACAAGCTAAACTATTTTGATGATACAACATGTCTAATTCATCCTCTAGTGTTTTGATGATAATACAGAATGGTAATGGTATAATCCATTGAAAAAATTGATGGTAGATAGTTTTTCCCGGTCATTAAAACATTTGTGTGGTTTTATGGAGGAGGGTGAATGTTGTTAATATATAAATACTACATATTGAAGAAGTAATTTTCTATATTAACATATAGGTTACATAAAAAATAATATAGATTCCATATATTTCATTAATTTAATAGAGATATTTTTTGAAGGTGTGTGATGAAAACAATATTCTTTAAAAGTACAATAAATATATATGTTTATAGAATAATAGAGGAATTGATAGTTGATGTGTTTGTCCCAAAAAAATAAAAACAGCCTAAGTGGAGGGGGTGAATTTTTACATATCGAATAATTGTGATCCTCCAAAATTATCTTATTCAATTATTAAGAAAAACAATCCCCTCTCCATTATAATGAAAATTTTGTATATAGAAACATAAAATATATATGTGAGTGATTTTACATGGTCCACCTATAGTAGAATTCTTTCTAGGAGTATATACTAATCGATGTATTGGTATACCCAACTCCAATATGAACAATGTTCATTAGAAATTTATAGTATTCCAAGTGATAAACTTGGATTAAAAGCCTATCAAAATTAGTGAAATCAATTATATCCTCATATAAAACATTTCACTAATCCTCTAAGTGACGCAATGAAAATCCATAAAACAATAATGAAAATTATAGCATGATAGATGTAAAAAATTTCTCCTCATTTATCTAGATAATGAATGATATTAATTTCAGACCTAGATATCCAGTAATTAAAATTTCTCTCTTTATTTTTCGCAACTATGAATTATGAATATGTTTTATGGTAATCTATTTCAACAAATGATATTATTATTCTTTTTATATATAATTAAAGCTTCAAGAAATGTAAAAAATAGAAAATAAATTAATAAATTAATATTATCAAAATCCTATTCAAGATAAACCAATTCAAGCTAGAAAATATCTCCAAAAAATTAGAATGTTGAATATAATGATTTTTAGAGTACATAGTAAATAGATACATAAGATAGTCTACCATAGCATGGTTTCCTTATAATCAGCCATTCAATCCATATAGTACAATCTTGAAATCATAATATTCCAAATATATCCATGTTTCATTTATCAGATCCCTCTTATTTTACCAAAATCAAGGGTGAAAATACATTTTAACATTATATAACACATTTTATGGTGAAAACCCCTATAATATGGTATCAAATATAGAATTTTTCGCATTCCATGATAAAATTCATTAAACCCAATAATCTCCCTGGAATCCAATTTTTCATTACCAATATCAATTCCTTATTCTTTTTTTGTATTATATTAAGATTATAATAAATAACAACATTCATATTATTGGCCTACCCATTTATCCATATGATACTTTCAAAACACCATGTTAACAAAAATTCCAGTATTGATCAGATATCATCCCATCTTATTATAACATTCCTTATCATTCAATTTTTATAGTCACACATATTATTTTCAACTTCTAATCATAGTGAATCACATGTATGTATTTCTTTATCAAATGGTATAAAGTAATTTATTAAAAATTTAAAATGAAATAATAAATGAAATGGCACAACATTAATACATCTTTTGAAACCTCTAGTATGTGCCTTTGGGACAACAACCATTACTCTATAATTTTTGATAAATTAGAGTATGCATTGTTTTATAAGATCCTCAAAACCCTTTCCCAAATAATATAAACATTTTAAACCTCAACCTAAGTCTTTTTGATATTTTTTTAGTATTCCAATGATGATGGTAATTATAATTTATCACATTTAGGAGTCTTTTATAGGATTTAAAACCTTATTTGAAAAGAATAACAATGACAAAAATATTGTGTGGATTTTTTTAATAATATCAATAATTAGATTTGTAGATAAAAAATCTAAAAATTCTCTTAATAAATTGTCTTTAAAATCATTCATTAGCTCCAAAAAATATATTTATTTAGTTTGTATAGTGACTTACTAGTCATACAAGGAAATATCATGTAAGTCATTCTAAACATGGGAAAAATATATAAATAAAAATATCACGATGAATCAATTTCATGATCATCATGACTCTCTCTAAATTAAACTTGCTTATAACAACTTTATAAAATACTTCAAAACCAATATTGACATAAAATAGTGATAGAATAATTCCCGAAAACCCACATTATATCAAAACTACAGAAAAAATGACAATGAATCTCTCTAATACCACTTTCTTTATATAAATTTTAATATTAATCCATCTATAACACCCTGTTCAAGGACTAGCAATCTGTTTCCTAACTAGGGATGCTACAAGACCTCGACCATGCGTCCCCAACCTCTAGAGTATATCAATAGGCGATGAAGCGATAATTAATATATTGGGGAGACTATTAACTTGAATCATCCAAAGAAAACATTATAACATAAAAAAATAATCTTATTAAAAACCAATTAAACTCAATGCTTTAAAAAAAATTCCATATAGAATTAAATTTTCATAAAATAAATTTTCCACCTGCTATGAGGAAAACATTTATAAAAAACATATTAGAGGATTTACTACCATCCCAGAACATTACCAAATTCAAGTATCAAAAATCAATCAAGTAGTTCAATTCTGATCTATTTCACAACCTATGATATAACTTATAATGTAAACATAAGGTATACATATGCACCGCAGTAAAAAATTATTTTGTGTAAAATACATATTCGTAGGGTCACACCATGTACCATAATATATTCAATTATATATGTTTATGATTGAAAAATTAAATGATGTAACATAAGTATGTTGGATGTCATGGGCAAACCAGAGCACCAAATTTCCATGCTCATCATGTCATATTGTTCTATATATGACATGATAATACCAACACCATTATTATTCATCATAATTAAAGAATATAGTCATGGACTCATGCAATTTTACTCATAATCTATCCCATAAATTTATAATTTGAGAAGGGTATCGTAAAAATCCCAAACTCTTCCTAAAGGTACATAGTATGGTCCTACATCAATGACTAGGAATCACATTCTCAATAAACGATGACATGCCAAAATGATTTCACTCTTGGTTTTGATGATAATCCTATATTGGACACAACCCTCTCATAGAGGTTGGGGACCTAAATATGTTCTTATGTCATCATCCTCTCTCTTAGGGAGGTCACTCATAAAATATATAGTGTTTCCCCTCTCACATAAGAAGGTATCACATCACTTATACTACCCTCTCACATAGAACATGGTTATGACTAGAACACTCCCCAGTCATAGGGATTTACTCACATGAATAGGTGGATTAATACCATCTCACATAGTGTGTCCCCTAGTAATACGGTCTATCTGAAGGTAAGTCTACAAATTATGACCACAAAAATTATAATCAGGGTAAAGTTTACTACATCATCCACCACCCTCTTACTCATGATTTAGCGATAGAAGGTATATTGAATCAATTAAAAAATATGGGACACATCCCATTTCAAAGACTCACAACCTTTTCACTAGTGTTCCAGTTGCACTATTCCTACCTAACTATCTTAATCACATCTCATCATCCATCCATGGCATTATAGCCATATTATCATTATCAACTCACCTTTTAGGGTTTCCACTAAGGTTATTTAGAACCTTACTAGTCTTTGAATTCTAACACCATCCAGCATCCAATAATATAGGTATATTTCTATCGATTCAAGGCTCTATCATAATTCTTCCTTAATTCTGATCTACATGTCACATGTCTAAACAATAATATTTTTTACATATATTATTTTTAACTTTTAATGTCTATTAAAATAAAATGTAATTGAAGCAAATGATAAATCTAGTTCATCAACAAGAGTTTTAAATAATATATATTAAGAAATTATTTTAACATCATTTTATTAATAAAAAAAATCATAAATTTTCATCAACATTTAGTGTAACATTTCATATTTATTTCAGTGGTAAATGATGGTGAAGGTAAAATTACATTTCAATTTTTATAAAAATAACATGGAATGTAAATTTTGAAAACATTAATAATAACAATCGATCTGTAATGTTTAATAAAATGTTGTAGAATGGGATTTTCTATATTCACTTTGGGAATGAAATGACATTAAAAAAAGGATTTCGAAGCCTTTTTTCCTTGATAACTTATTTCTTAGCATAATTATTTTAATTTTTTATATATATATTGTTATATATCCATGTTAATAGAAAACAACTTCACAAAAACACCATTAAGGAAAAAACAGAACCAGTAATAGATAACTAAGAGAAACATGAAGAAAATATTTATATAATCTTTTTTTCATGATAATAAAAATAAATAACAAATTTAAATATGCGTATATAAATTTATAAATCCCATAAAATATTATTCCAATATATATTTATAGTGTTTTACATATTTATTCAAATAAAATTAATCATAAATTTCAAAATAAATTAAATAATTTTCAAAACCTGATAATTTTTTAAATCCGAAGAGCTATTATGGAATTAACCAGGCTAGACTTCTCACTATTCTAATCATGATAGTTTTAAAAATAAATCATAAAATATAATATCCAAATTAATCATTTCATATATTATGATAAAATATATTTTATGGTATAATAATTCAATAATTAAAATTAAAATATGTTTATAATAAAACGTATTAAGTGTACTCTAAAAATTATCCACAATCATTATCATGTACTAAATTCTATCTGGGTTATTTATATGCATGTTTTTATTGATAAATTATTTCCATGACCTTTTATATCATTAATTATAAATTAAAAAAAATATGAAACAATTAGTATTTTTGATTAATGGACTAAAAATATGTATAAAAATTTTGATTTCAATACTTCTTTAGAATTTAAAAAAACATCAAAAACAAAAGAGTTAAGCCAATACGTTGTGCATTCATGAGGGAAGAATATGAAAAACGAAAAACTAAAATGTTTAGAATGAATTATATTGTAATGAATTTTCATTCATAATTATATAATTTTTCTTACCCTTAATCTAATTAAAGGATCCAACACTTAATATATATTTATAACAATCATTCTTCTATTAATTCCACTTTATAATTTTTACTCATGTATCAATGAAACATTGAAATAAATTATAGAAAAAATAATCTAATTCTGGATGTAAGGCCCCAAAAATAAACCGTACATAATATTTTGTTTTGATAAATAATTTAATTTCTTTCACATTGAAGATTTTTTCATGTTTAATGTTTTAGAGAACTAATCCATAAATATTACATTACATCTAAAAAAATTCAATGTATACACTTCTACTATATAAAAAAAATCAATAATGTGAAATCCATAAATAAATTAATAATTATAAAATTGATAAAAATATACATTAATTATTCATTTATCTTATTCTTCTTTATACACTATGAAAAACATTTCAAAAACATGGGATGAGTCTAAAATCTCAATATGGAATATAAAAAAAGGAATGAAACCATAATTCCATGAATATATAAAACCCATGAATTTTTTTTCACAATATCATAATTTTCACCCATAAAATATAAAATTCATAGCCTACATCATGTAATAATAATATCCATACAAAACATTATAGAAATAATAAACATAAATAATACTTGTCGCATCCATATATTACACACATTTTATCTTTCACAACTACATAGGGAGTAACCTTCATGGTAACGTTTGGAACACCAATAATTTTATATTTTCTGAATCTCTTAGAAGAAAAATTATTGTTTACCTACGTCAGATTACCCATTACATTATAATCATATCCTAAGTTCTCCCTCCCTTGGTTTACCATGAAAACAAACTTAGACTTAATCAATTCCCAATAACCATTACATAATCACAACACATAAACTAATCATAAAAGAAAAATTACATTTCCACTTTGAAATCCCATTTTATCATTACAATAATTTCACACATAAATGAATAAAAATTATCTTCAAATGAAATGATAAAAATTTAATGTAAAAATCAACACAAAATAGTGTCTTAATAGAGATAAATTCAATTCCTCGTGTATCTATAAAAAACATTCAATGTTATTGAAATACTCATTCCCCTTTTAAAACACAATTATATCATTTTAAAATTATAATATTGAATCAATGTTTCCCATACCACATTGAAAAATTTTAAATGAATTTAGAAATAGAAATATTTTCCATATAAATATTTCCTTAAAATAATATTGAAAACATGGACATGAAAGAGAATGATATTTATGATTAGATCATTAAAACATTCAGAATGATGTTTTAGTTAAAGAGTACCTTACCACTTAAAAAATACATTGAATAAAATTTATTAAAGAATAACATTAAAAAACATATTATATAATAATAATAAGGAGATTCATGATATAATATGTCAAAGGGATATATATACAATATATAAAATTGAATTGGCGTATAACAACAAATAAGTTTCAATGGAATGTAAATTGAGACAGAATCTCATAAAATGATCGTATTGTATGATTATGGATAAATAAATGAAATAATTATGTGATAAAATATAAATTCACCCAATGTAAGTTTATTTTATGTGTAAAACACTCATAGGTCATTCAATAATATTCCTGAAAAAAAAAACCAATGAAATGGATGTTCAACTCAATGAAACGATATTGTGTTTATATTTTCCTTACATAGATCATATAATTGATTTATGAATTTAGAAAAGGGGTGATTATGTGTAGAAATATTATATCCTAAAAAAGGGATGTTGAAATTACCCAAAAAAATAAATTGTGATTCCACACATAATGTTTACATAATATAATCAATGACGTATGCGTAAAGCATAATGAGTGGAAATTCGGTTTAGAAATCCCCTTACCTTGAGTCTGAATTATCTTGTTTGTTCTTTATCATCTTATATAATAAACATAGGTTAATTTGAAAATTCATAAAATCATTTTTCATTTTTATTATTCCCATTACAAAACTCATGAACATGTTATAATAAGTAGTTAATTATTTGAGTTCATTTTGGATATTTTGTTGATAATTGGTTCTTGATTAAAAAATGAACATATTTTTACGAAAATCGTCCTTGTCTTCATATGTAAATCATCTTCAGAATATTATTCATTATTTAAATATCATATATATACATTATCTATTTATTTACACTATTCAATAACTTTGAAGATAATAAATCAAATGCACCAATTAGGGAGATGGCAAGCCATACGTACACTGGAACACTACTTTCATTTCATTTTCATATTATAAGTATGAAAACTAAATGATACATAAGTATATTATAATTCCAGTATAATATCTATGTTATATATGTTACATATGTTCATTAACACTATCCTTTATAAGATACATGTTTTTCATGAACGAGTCATATCACTTTGAGTGGGCGGTAGTCCTCACTTTCTCAAATGAAATTATCTTATTTACATATAATGGAATGTTTAAAGTTAAATTGTAAAGAACATTTTTAGAAGTATAGAGAAAATATATATATATATATATATAATATCATTTGAATTCATCAAATTCATGTATATAATTGTGGTTTAATAAATATCATGTATAATGAATCACATCACATTGCAGAAATGGTAGGCTGTACTTACACGCAAGCAATGATATGATTCACTTAATGGAGAAACTATATATAATTGGATGGTATATTAACTATAAGAAATAATTATCATGTTATATTAATTATTTTCCGCCACTATTGTCATCATTTTACACATCCAAAATAAGTATTATTGAATAACAAATTACACCACGGTGAGGAGATAATAAGTGGTACATAAGAACATATGGTGATATTATTATACATATGATGGATTAAAGGAGGTATACGGTTTTCCCATTATTATAATAATGAATCAAAATGTAGAATATAATGTATTTATTACTTTATTATGGAAGCAACATAATAATATTATGTATAATAAGAAACGAATTTTGGAAGAGGTGTTAAAATATATATATTGTTTTGAAGTATCTCCTTTTAAATTTCACGAAAGTTTTCTATTGGATAGATTGATGCCCAATGTGTGGCCACTAGGATTAAGGGAGGTATGTTGGGTTTTATTTGAGTATAATATGGATAATAAATGGATCTTGAGAGGTATGTGTATGTGGGTATAATTGGTGGGATTTTATAAGATGGAGGAGGGGAAAATTAAGAAACTCTTGAAATATTATTTTATTAAATAATTATTATCAAGTTATAATTATAAAAAACTGATTTATTTCAAATATAAGATGATTCTTTTGTCATATCCCAATCATACAATTAATATTATACAGTTTTTGAATATTTTTTAATCCTTAAATTGTTTTTTAACCTTTATTTTACCCCTTTTAATCTTATTAGGATATTTTATTATTTACATTTTATGGGTTAATTTAATTAGCATAACATGTCAAACGACCCAAAAAAGTACCATTTATGACATATTTGGACTTATCATATCCATTAGGCCTAATCTTAGTTTTCATGAATTTTAAAACATTTAATAAACTATTTTTTATTTTTTGTTTTGAATCATGTCAATTTTGGAACTACTCATTCTCTAAATTTTTTAAAAAAATTCATAACAACTTGATTACATAAATCAAAATATATTAAATCAATACTAACATGTCATAGTCATCAAAAAATGTTCTGTAGGACCCAAATTTTTTAACATATTTATTATTTTAATAATTATAATATCATTTATTTGATATTCCTCTTAACAAAATAATTACTATATCACAGTTGTGTCAATATTTATGGTAAATATTTAGACTCTAAAAATTAAAAATAACAATCCATTATTTAGATAATTTGATTATATTTCAAGAGAATATTTATGTTCGATTTTTTAGAAATTGTATCCATACATTGAAATTATTATACTTACAATATGTAAGAGAGTGACATGTTGCCACATTCTATTGATTTAAAAATAATTACCATACATTCATGGGAAAATACCATTAAATGAAACAATTATGACCATTAGGTGATTTATACTGACATTTATTCATCCAATAATATTTTTTTCAGGCGTTAGGGTAATTTTATTATGCTTATAATATTGATTGTTATCATAATTTACCTGAATTACCATTACTCATGGAAAATAAAAATTACCAAAGATTCTATTCAAAATGTAAAAAATTAAAAGGTACCTATTTACAAAATTTGGACCTTTTGATTCCAAAAAATATAATTCATTTATTAAAATTCAAAACACATAATTTTATGAAATTAATTTAAAATTAATTCCCACTGTCAAAACTAGAAATCATGTTTTTAAGAAGTAAAAACTATCAAATGATCATCATCTGTTTATGTCCAAATTCCATGTGAAATGACTTAAAATGACCGAAATTGGATTAAATGATAAAAAAAATGCAATTAAAATTTAAAACCAATTAAATAAATAACATAACTATATAAATAAAATAGATGAAAAGGCAGTTTTGAATTAAAATGTAGTATTTTTCACTATTCATAACAATTTGGATTTTATCTAAAAAATACCAAAATTTCAGATAAAGAATATTTTTATATTCTTATATTAAAGAAGAAAAATATTTTATAAAATATAACACATAAAACTGAAAAAAAATATTAAAAACATTTCTCCAACAAAATGTGATAAAATGACCCTTTAAAAATATTAGAGTATTTTATTATTAAAATTGGAATCATTCTCATTTTAAGAATCTAAAATTCAATGGATAAATGTAAATACACTTTAAAAAATGTTAAATCATAATATAGTTAATTCTGGTCATTCTTGTTAATACAAAAACAATGTGTTATATTCCATTTAATATAAATATATTTTGAGTAACTGAATATTAATTTTTTACAATTAAGATAGACCCCCTTTTAATGGGTAAGGGTGAACCCAAACCACATAAAAGTCATAAAAATAAATTCAATCCCCCTATTAAAAAATACAATGATAATAAAATCTGATTAAAATATGAAAATAAGGTCCCCTACCCTGCATCAAAATCATTAATATGAGCTTCCCACATCAGAACGCTGGTTGGATAGTAGTCTCCTGCACAAATTCATGGGCATGGTACCGATGGAAAACATCGTACTCTATCAATCATCCAATTATAGATAGACAATATCTATGAAGGATCCATACTCTGAACCTCTTCTTGAGTCTTACCTTTAGGATAACTGGACGCATTGACCCATATATCACAAATTGAAGTGCCACAAAACAAATAGAACAACCATTCCACATATTAAAAAATTCAACCAATATAAAACCATTCCACAATTTCACAAACACATCATAACCCTCACTTCAAACCACTGGGTCTGTAACCATGAATCCATCATAGTTCACCGAACCCCCCAACCATGATCCTGTTCCCAAAAATCCATCACCGGTCGTTAGAAGAGAATCCAAGATGACACTGTATGCCACCTCCATCGATCATAACAACAACAACTGAATCCCAAAATCAAAACCGTAATCACCAAACCGAGAATCTCTCCACAAAAATGGAGATGGAAACCAAGGCTTCAACACATCCATAATAAAAAAATGAATTCAAACAAAAACCACATAACCTCACCATACTCAGACCACACTCAATGTAGATCTCTCTGTGAGATGTTATCCCATTGAAACCTTCAGATCTGCACGTACATGGAGACTGCAAAAAACTTCCCAACATACCCAATACCAATGTTGTAAAGATTTTTGACCCCTATATCCACATTTAAAGGAGAAATTACTTGGAAATTACACCACTGACTTGAGAAACCCTAGCCAAATCAATGTAAAGTGACAGAGAACCGACCGACAACAAGAATGACTGAGGATCAAGCCCACAATGAACATCCAAGAAAGGGTATCTGTTCTCTATGAATGAGTCCGCAAAAGTGGAAAATGTATTATTGTATAAATACCTGGGAAATTACATAATTCTTCCATTTTTTAAATTGCGTACTCAAAATTTTAACATTGGGTTCCAAAACATTATTGAATGTCCCACAATAGAAAAAGAGTCAATAAAAATATCACATTAAAATAAAGAATAATAAGTACAAAGGTCACCCAATATAGCACATAGTAGGATTTCATATAAGAAAACATGGACATAGAAGAAAACATAATCATATTGTCCCTAATTGAGAGGAATAGAAAACTTTCTCTGCATAAAGTTAATAATCTGAAAACCCCAAACATGTGATGGGCAAGGAAGATGCGAGGATCGGGCTATTCCCGACCCCCCAAATTTTATTAAGAAAAAAAGAGACGCAACAGACAAGGGAGGGGAGGGGTCAAACAACCAGAACCCAAAAACCCTTTACAAAGCCAAGATGCCAAAGACCCCGAAAAAAGATCAAAAAAGAAAAAACACACCAAACCAAGCAAGAATGGTCCAGCAGCAGTCCCAACCAAGCAACAACCAACATCCAGCAACAGCACCACCATCCCCTTACACAACAAATTCATCACCTCCAAAGCATCAGCAACATCACATCTCAGTCGAGTAGCAGCCAACATCCAGCCCATCAGATTCCGACACCCAACACCTCTTTCAGCAGTTCCCAGTAAACAGTCCTCATGAAAAGCCGCATCCCCTAACCAGCATCTTAGCATCCATCAACCATCACATCTACGCCAAACAGCATCCAGCAATACCAACTCGCACCCAATAGTGCCAATTCAGAGGACACAACACCGCCAACAAACACGCAGCAACCATCCACACCGAGCACAGGTTTTATAACCTTCTTGTGAGGAAGCTTCACCTCCAGAAAAAAAGAACCAGCAACATCAAATTCATCAGCTTTCACACATCCCAATCTTGAAGAGTACATCATCCAGCAACAATGGCCAACAACTCTCGATGGTCTCCACCCCAAAACAGAGCAAACAACACACCACCAGCACCCGTACCAAGGACCAGGCCACAACACCCAACATCCAAAAGAGAAATCCCAACTCCAGGAAAGTGCCCCAGTAGAATTGCACAACATCACCAGACCGTGCCAAAAATTTCCCAAAAAATCTAGAATCCAGAACCTGCAATGGCTCATGACCAGCACCGCAACCAGTACACCATAGGTTTTAAGATTCAAGGACTTCCAACCAGAACCAGCATCAACAATGTGCAGCAAGGGAGGAAACATATGCACCTGAATCTGGATCTTCTTCGCAGACATAAGCCAATAAGATATGAGCATCGACAGAACTAGAAACATTATGGAAACACCAGGCCGACACCGGACCTTTTCCCTCCACGAAGGACCATCGCATCTCCAGAGAAACCACCAAAAACCATCAAAGAAAGAACCAGAGAGGGTGACTGACCATTGAGAAGGTCTACACCCAAGCCGTCAAGGTATCTCCCTCCGACGATGAAGATCGTGACCCCGTTGTATCCTCATAAGTTCATATCCACCGGAGCGAAGAGCACCACCACACTAGGACAAACAACGACGCCGAGACCGCCATCTCTTCCGATGCAGCTGTTGACCCCGCTGACCCGTCAGGAAACCCAGATCAATAAAAAAATCCCCAAAAGAATGGAATCAAAGAGTGTTCCCGGTCTCCACGGAGTCACCATCTTCGCCACAACCCGGAACGGGATGGATCAAAGCAATGAAAAACCACCGCACAAGCCATTCCAAGAAGATGTCCCCTTTTCACGAAGAGCGCTGCCAGATCTCGACACCACTAAGCAACATCCTAGACTCCCGCAA
Organism: Viscum album; assembly: GCA_963277665.1. NCBI lineage: Eukaryota > Viridiplantae > Streptophyta > Magnoliopsida > Santalales > Viscaceae > Viscum > Viscum album. The sequence goes on from OY728156.1 coordinate 1,134,905,595, forward strand.
GGGAGTGGAAGAAGAACCATCAACTATAACTCTATCCGCACCATCAAATCGAACAAAGCCGTCGCCGAAGAAGATTCCAAAAGGAGAACCTGGATGGGGAATTAATTTATGATCTTGACTAAGAACATAAGTAAACATACTTACTCTTTATGTAGAGTTTCATCGTATAATAAATATCCACCACAAACTCATCTTTTCTCAAAATGATGGGTATTCAAGATGACTTGGTCACACCTAAAGTGCTAGAATCAACTTCTAGAGAATCACCTAATCCACAGAAGATTATCTATATATTTCCCATGTCTTTATTTATTAACCAAAAAAAATATTTTTAGTACAATATTAGATAATCCCCCAAAAATAATAATCCGTTATAAAAATAAATACTACATTTAAAATCCAAAATTTGTCAAATAATACCCCAATGTTCAACAACGACCATTCAACAAAAAAAATTTCCATATAATTCTTCAAAAATAATAATGAAAACTATGATTGAAACTATAAATTTAGAAGGATTTGAGCATATATTCTTCAACAATAAATCTTATCATTTTTTTGCAAATAACATCGACTACAATTAAAGTCTCATACATTAAAGCAATTAACCTAATACTATATTCTCTTAAATTGGATAATCACTTCCATAATTATCCCAAATCGATACAAGTCCACAATAAGAACAAAGATTCATAAAAAATAAAATCTATTTATTACTTTAAAAATAACATCCCATAGTATTATATTTTCATTAGGTAGATAGGGTTCCCAAAATAGATATTGTCTTCCTAAATAAAATTTACAACTTAATCACCAAATAATTTCCATATAATAAGGATATCCATTTGATAAAACATAAATTTTCAAAATTAACTTATTCTTTATTCATTGATTCATTTAACTAAAAATAGTAATCCATACTAACTAGGGACTTCACATAGGGCAATGGTAAGCGAAAAATCCCAAACGAAAATTGGTTGTGGGTATAATTCCGGTAGCTTTGTCCGATGTGATAGGTTGAAACACGGTCTACGCGTTGTCCTTTTTCAAAAACAATATAATCTTATACCATTAAAAATGATATAAAATGATCAATTTAACCATAACATGATTTAACCTCAATGTTTATTCATACCTCACATTTTTCATCACAAAAATTAATAACCCATAATTTCCTCAAAGGTGAATGTATTCAAAAATACCATTAGTAACTATAATTTTGTAGATCATAAACCCTAAAAATGGGTTCACAAGACATTGAAAATATGATATTACATAAAATAATAAATCCATTATGATATCCCAAACCCTTAAGAAGGCCTCTTAATCTACAAAGTTGTCTAAATCGACCTCTGATACCAACTACAAGGACCCATCCTTAATGATTACATAATCTCGAATTTTATCTAGAATTTACATTCTTTCAAATTGAGGATATTTTTAGGTTTATAGTTTTAGTAAATTAGTCCATAATTGTTACATTACATCTCCAAATTTATAAGGTAGGCACTTCTACTCTATCCAATTTTTTTGACAATAATACAACTCCTTAAATAAAATAAGAATTATTTTCTTGATAAAAATATTCTGGGATTCTTCCATTCTCTTATCCTTTATTATACCCTATGAATTTGTTTCAAAAACATGGTATGAGAATAATAATCTCATTAAGGAATATAAAATAAGTAATAAAATTGTTAGTCATAGAATATTTATAACCAATGAAATCATTTTAACAAAATCATACTTTTCACCCATAAAACATAAACTACATAGCTTACATCTTGTAATAATAATATTTCTACAAAGAATTGTAGAAATAATAAAAATAAATGGAACTTATATCTTCTATATTATACATACATTTTAGCTTTCACAACTATATAGGGAGTATCCATCATGGATAAGTTTGGAATACCCATCACAACATATTCCCTAAATCTCATAGGGGAAGCATTATCGTTGACCTTCGTCATGTAACGTAATTCCTTAGAGATCCATCAAGGGATTAACCACCATTATATTATCAAGGAACCACCATTATACTTAATAAATGCACAATAAACATAACATAATCATTACACATAAATCAAACATAAAGAAAAATTACATTTCCAGTTTGAAATCACATTTCATCTTTACATGTTGCGCACTCATAAATGAAAACACATTATTTTAAAATTAAATAGTAATCTATTAATTTAAAGATAAATACATAATAGTGACATAAAATTGAGAAATTATATTTATGATCTATATATAATAGAACATTCAATGTTATTGAAATAATCAATTCATTTTTGAAACACAATTGAATCATTTTTAAGGACGATTATTGAATCAAGGATTCCCATAACACTTTGAAAATTTTGAAAGGAATTTACACATAAAAGAATTCATCTCCATATAAATATATCCTTAAATTTATTTTTAAAACAAGGAAATTATGGAGAAGGATTAATAAGATTAAATATTTTAAAAATTTAAAACGATGTTTTATTTTAAGAGTCTATTATCACTTGAGAAAATAAATGAATAAAAATTATTAATGAATAAAATAAAAAATGTATAATATCATTAGAATAAGTAGAAACAATATATAAAATGTAAAATTGAAGTATATACATTATATAAAAGTGAATTGGTTCATAACAACAAATAAGTCTCAATGGAATGTAAATTGAGACAAAATATCTTACAAAGGTTGTATCCTTAGATTAAAGATAAATAAATGAAATAATTATGTGTGAAAAATATAAATACACCCAATATATGTTGATATTAAGTGTAAAAAAAGTTTATTTTATTCAAATATATTCATTTAAAAACAAAACGAATGATATGGATATTTAACTCTACGAAATGAGATTGTGTTAAGATCTCCATTAAAAACACTATATAAATTACTTAAGAATTAATCATTTGGGTAATTATGGGTAGAAATAGTATATATAAAGAAAGGGAAGTGGAAATGAAAACATAAATAAGTAAACATTGAATCTATTGATAATCATTGAATAATATAATCAACAAAGGATGCGCAAAACCTAATGAGTTGAAATTGAGTTTAGAAATTACCTTACCTTGAGTCTGACTTGTCTTGTTCATTCATTTTCTTCTGGAAAATTTAACCTAGGGAAATTTATTATTTCTATAGATACTTTTTCATGTATTTTATTAACATTACATCACCTAGGACCATGTTATTATTATTAGTTAATTATTTTATTTCATGTTGGACGTTTTTTTTTTGCAAATTAGTTCTTGAGTCAAAAATGAACTTGTTTTGATGAAAATTGTCCATGTGGTCAAAAGAAAATCATCTCAGAAATGTTATTAATGATTTAAATATAATATATATCCATTATATATTTATTTATAATAGTCCATGAAATTTTGAGATAATAAATGAAATGCACCGTTCGTGGAGGCGGTTGGACATAGGTACACATGAAACCTACTATCATTTATTTCTCATATTAATGTAATGAAATCTAAATAAAACATATATAAATTATAATTATAGTATATATATATGTTATATGAATTCCTTAACTATATCCTTTATATGGTCCATGTATGGAATGAATGAGTCATATAACATAGAGGGGGTTGTAGTCCACCTTTCCTCAAATGAAATTATTGTATTTACACATTATAAAAAGCATAATGGTATGTCGTAATTATAAATTAACTAAGAATAGAGCCAATATAAATATAATATATGCAATATTATTTCCTCCCATTCATGTATATAGTTGTGTTTTAATGAAGATCTTGTAGACTGAAACACATCGCATCATAGAGATGGTTGGATGTACTTACACACGGGCGACAATATCATTCAATTAATTGTTAAACACTATAGAATTGGATGGAATATGAGTTATACCAAATAATTATCATGTTTTATTAATTATTTAAATTATTCATACTCATAATTATACCAATCCAAATTATGTTTATTGAATAACAAATTACACAACAACGTAGAGACGATAAGCTGTGCGTACACACACATGGTGATATTTTTATTCATAGGATGGATAAAAAGATGTATAAAGTTGTACACAATTATAATAAAATATAATAATGTATAAGATACTATATTTATTACAATATTAATTAAATGACATATGAAGAGGATATAGAAAAATAAAATAATTTTGAAAGAGGTTATAAAACAAATACCTCATTTTTGAGTCTCTCCTTTTGATTTTCACAAAAGGTATCCCTAGGATGGATTTATTCCAAAAGTGTGGCCTATAAGTGGAATAGTGGGATGTTGGTATCTTATTTGACCAGAATTTGGATGATCCAAGGGACTTTAAGGGTATGTATATGTGGGTATAGGCGGTTTCCTTTTTTAAGAGGGAAGAGAGGCACTTTTGGAATGTTTTCAAATATTGTTTTATTATATATTTATTTTCGGTACATAATAGACAAAAACTAATTTATTTCATGGATAATATGTTTTTGGGTATTATCCCAAAAATCCAAATAATTTTTATATATTTTATGAATATTTTAACCCATATATGTTTGGTTTAACCTTTATTTTACCATTTTTAATCTTTACATGATATTTTATTATTTAGACTATGTGGGTTAATTTAATTTCCATAACATGTAGAACAACCCAAAAAAGTTTCATTTATGTCATATTTGGACTTATCATAACCATTTGGATGAATATTTGTTTTTAGGAATTTTAAAACCGTTAATAAAATCTTTTATATTTTAAGCTATGAATTATGTCAATTTTGACACTATTCATAGTTTACTTTTTTTCAATAATTAATAACAACTTGATGACTTAAAAAATATTCATTTACTCAATCCTAAAATGTCATATTCATCCATAAAATTCATGGATGATATATATTATTTCATATAATATTTATTTTAATATTTATAATATCCTTTATTTGATATTTCACTTAACAAAATAATTACTATAGAACCATTGTGTCAATATTTGGGGTAATTATTTAATATCTAAAAATTAAAAATAAATTCCCATTATGTAGATAATTTCATTATTTTTCTGTAGAATATATATGTTTGATATTTCATCATTTTTTGGTTCGACATTAAAATTATTATACTTATATGAGATAAAAGAGTGACATGTTGTCACTTTCTTTTGTTTTAATAATAATTACATCACATTAATATATAAATTCCCTCAAATGGATAAACTGCGATCCTTAGGTGATATGAGTCATATTTTAATAATACAATAAGATTTTGGTAGGTGTTACGATAATTTTATTATCCTTATTATATTGTTTGTTACCATAATTTACCCGATTTACCATTAATTGTGGTAAATAAAAATTACCAAAGATAATATTCATAATTTACAAAAATAAAATGTACATATTTAAATAATTTAGAGCTTTTAATTAAAAATCTGTAAATCATTTTTCCAAATTATAAACGCATAATTGGTAGAAATTAATTTAAAATTGATTACATTGTAAAAACTAAAAAATGTGTTTTGAAGAATTAAAATATATCAACATATTGACATGTGTTTTTGTCCAATTTAAATGTTAGATGACTTAAAATGACCAAAAAATAGATTAAATTATATAAAATAATCCAATTGTACTTTATAATCAATTAATATGACAACATTAATTTGTAAATAAATTAGACAAAAAGGGAGTAATGAATTAAAATGCTATATTTTTTCACTATTCATAAGTATATGTATTTTATCCAAAAATACCTAAATTTCAGAAGAAGTAAATTTTGAAGACCATATTCTAAAGTAGAATCTTATTTTATCAAATAGAATAGAGAAAATTGACAAAAAAATATTTTTAAAAAAGGTTTGCCATCAAAAGTTGGTAAAATTACCTTTTATGAATATTAGAGTATTTTATGCCTAAAATTGGATTCATTATCATTTTAAGCCTCTATAACTAATTTGATAAATGTAATAACATTTAAAAAATTTGAAAAATCATAACATACATAATTATATTCATTATCTATAATAAAACAGCTAGGCATCAACCACCATTTAAAATAACAATAATAATATTGCATAATTATTTGGTATAACACTACATTATGTGAAAAGTAAAATTTCGAAGAAACCCATTGTTGTGTGTCAAGTAATCTATCAGAAAATTTTTCAACATTAACATAAAATTAATATATTATTCATAAATATTAATAGATAAGAAAATGTACTAGTTTATAACATCATGGTTCGTTACATTGGAATTTTTCTCATATTATAGTAAATGAATTTATAGAGGCCTAACTAGATAGTTACTAAATTAAATCACTATAAGTTATATTTATTTAATGAAGTGCAATTTAAAATTTTATTTATATATATTGAAAATGAATAAACAATTTCTACTAAGAGATCATCACTAATAATGAAATAAATAATGTATTTTTTAAATATTCCTAACACACTCTCTCTCATACATATATTTGAATTCATTATATAAACATAATAAATTAATAATATTAAAATAATTATTTGGGAATTTTGTTAAATATTGAATAATATTATAAGTATACGAATTTGTGGGTTCTTTAGAATCCTGTGAAATTTATATTGTATACACAAATTTCAAATAAAAGTAAATAAGTAAAATGTAAAAATTAGATAAATGTTTTTTGTATAAAATGTAAATAAAAATTAAAGAATCAATATATACCTCTTATGTTAACTATAAAGATATACTAGATAGAAATTTTTTAAAATGACTCATAGTATTCCCTACATTAGACACCTCCTCAGTAGGAAAAGTCACATGAATAATTAGATAAATAATATCACATAACAATAATCATACATAATCTGACTACATAACCAGCTGATGTATTTAATCCCAAAGATAGTGAATGATCACATACATTAAAAAAGGAATACTAACCCATGTTTATCATTGATAAATATGTACATTTTTTGATGGATTTCTTTACATGAAACATTGTAACCAAATGACTATAGAATATTATAAGTTTCCCATAGAAGTAGAATGTATAGACAGCGGTAACATAAATTATGAAAAAAATGAATAACTACATATATGAACAAGATAAATTTAACTTTAAATATTTAATTAAACAATGTAGCTATGAATCTAGTATAATATATTTTTTTAAATTTACATTCATTATAAAATAATACATTTTTGTATAAATAATGTATTAAAAATATAATAACTTGTAATTAATGTAAAAAAATAACCTTCTTATAAAAAAGGTTTTCTATCACATTATTTTAAATTTTTTATTTAAAAATATGTTTTAATAATTTAATAAATTTATTTTAAAAATTAAAAAAGTTTTTGGATGTATCGTGTCATAGTAGTTATAGATGTATTTTTTTAGATTTTTTAAAAAGATTTATTTTTTACGGAATAGAGTAAAATACCATTTTTAAAAAGAACGAAAATTCGTAATAGTATTATTAAAAAATGTTGCCTGTAAATATGTTTTTATCTTTTCATAAGACCAAAAATTTATTTTATTTGTGAATTATTAATTTCAAAAATTGTTTTCTTATAATTTATTTTTATAATTTAGAATATATTTTCTAAGAAAATTATTGTTTATACATTATACATTTATTATTCTTAAAAATAATATTAATCAATTAAAAATTAATAAAAAATGTATTAAAACATTCTAGTGATTATTTCCAAATTGTGTAATAAGGATCACATTTTTTTTGCTTAGAATATATATTTTATAGTTAAAAACTAATTACCATTGTGAACACAAAATTGTAAAAGTGAGTCACCTTAGATGTAGATGGACTAAAATTTATAAAAATGATTCTATTTTAATGATAGATGTGTTCGCCATCCATATTCACTATAAAATAAATTATTTATAAATTTAGGAGAAACATTCCTTTAGAGTGACTTTCAATTACTGAAAAGTCTTGCGTACTTAGAAAAACATACCTCGTTTTCACTTTGAAAAGTGGATAACCTCTCCTCAAATAACCTCATGCTAAAGCATTTTCAGTTTGGAAAAAAATTATCATAAAAAAACCCTCCATCAACATATATATGTTAGTGAAATAATATTATTCTAAAAAACATCCCTCAAAAACTTAATATCCATTGAAAAAGAGAAAATTAATAAATTGAGGTATATGTTCCTAGACCTCTTTTATAGCTTTTATTACCTTAATATGTTTATTATATATAAAATTTAATTTACCCATAATAAAATGATATTATATAATAATATTATTATTATTATTTAATGATATTACAATAATAATATCTACCATAATTATCCTCCATTACTATAACAAAAAATGAAAACCTGAACCATGAATTATTTGTTGTTCTATCATCATGAATAAATTTATTTCATTTTCCATCACATCAAAACATTACTGATTTAGTTTATATTTGATATGTATAAACGGTTTTTATAATTAATATATATCATAAATATGGTAATTTTTAAATTATTCAAAAAATAATAATATTTGTTATGTAATCCATCTAGATCAAAAAAGAACCCAAAACAAGTTATTCACTTATATCATTATCGTAAAATGTGACTAAATTTCCTAGTAATGTTAATTACAAAAATGTATGTATTTATAAAACTAAAATTTTATAACCATTAATGGTTTAAAAATGATGATATTTTGGAGAAAAAGGTACATCAACCCCTCTTTTAAGAACCTAGTTGATAGTTTTTGTGATTATTAACACTAAATATTGAAAAGTGAAAAAATGATTATTATAATTGTTTTTAATGATGATCCTATGTAAAAATATATAAAATTAAGGCTTTGAAATAGTTAATTAATATGTTATTATTTATGATATAGGAGGTTAAATGTTTTTTGTTAGTATCAATGGTAATGGTAAGGGACCTAGTAACTAAAGATACATTCATTATGTCATAAAATTTCTTATTTATCATTTTTAACCACTATTTAATATTTAAATAATTTTTATTTTTTTTATTTGAAATTTAGTTTTTAATTCCAATACAATTTCAAGAATTTAATTTATTCACGTGTTTTATAGTATAAAAAGTAGTATTTTAAAAACATACTCTTATATATAAAATTTATATTTAAAACTTAATTTTTATTAGGAAATAAATTTTGAGATTTGATTTTTATTTTATGATATATATTAAATATGGTCTATCTTAAATGGAATTATCTTTTATGTTTCACCCAATATTTTCTATTTCATATTTTTACTTTTTTCTACTATGTTTTGGAATCAAATAGTTTAATTTAAGATGTTGTACCATTTAAATTTTTTATAAATCTCAATCCATTTCTTTATATTCATTATGAAAAGTGAATCATCTACTTTTGGAGGTTCAAGAAAAAAAATTATTTTTTCGATGAGTTCTTTTGGATAATTTGATGATTGATATTTATTGGCACTTATATAAATGGATTATGATGGCTCAAGACCAATATCAACCCTCATTGTTTTTTTCTTTATATCTCAAGAGATAACCAGGCATGTGAATAATTAGTTTGTATATTGATGTTTGGTTAGAATGATATTTCCCATATTTTTGGTGTGGTCATATTGATTTTGTTCAAATAAGTTTGGGCATAATTAATTTTATGACACGTGTTTTCATATGCATATTATTGTTATGAATTTCTACATTGTTCATCAAGTTATTAAATAGATTAATATTTCATTTATGTCTAAGAAATGACTCTTTTTTATGATTATCTATTATTTTTTAATGTATTCCCCACTTTTCTAATATGATAACATGTTATTTAACTATTGTGATGTGTTTTGTGCCAACACATATCACTTATTCTTCCTCAAATATATTTTTAAGATCATCTATTACTCTAACATATTTTAAGGTTTTCATCTATGCTATTTTTTATAATTTATAATGATATTTATATTTTTTTTAATACACAAATTTTTATTTATATAACCCATATTAATGAATTTTTATGTTCATAAAGTGGTTGGGTAATGTTTGGTAGTGTTTAGAAGGGTTTTAGGATGGTTTTGCGATTTGTTAAGGGTTCATAGTTTGAGGATAGTTAGTGAAAATAGTGAAAGTAGAGACATAAGAAATGGAGATGGTGCTTGTTTAAGGAAAACAGTTTCTTTAACAATGTGTCCTTCCTAGGTAAACTATGTAACATGGGACAGTGGGATTTTACAACATTGGTATATGTTTTGTCTAACCTTGCAGGTTAACTGCATTGTCCCTTATTGAAGTAGAATAAGGAACATGATTAGTGCACGATTTGTCTACCACTATGGATAAACCATGTGTAGGGGGTTTTAAGTAATGGGACTCGGACAAGATTTCACCTAGACCCCATATTTTTCCTCCTATGATTCACTAAATCTGTATTCCTTCTAATGAAATGTAATGTAGGGTCTTCCACTCATTTTGGAAGAAATTAGAATGGTTTTCAAGGTTCACTTAGGGGATTCTCTCATTTGTAAGGCTCATCTCTTTCTAGTTTTGTGGTCTTCTCTATATCTACTTCACACACATGCATATATATGGTTTTCTTATCCTATAATTTTAATTTTAGGCTTTTTATGTTAGGGAAAGGCTTGTAAGGCAATTTGGTGGACGTTTCAACCAGATTTGGTGTACGGTTGTGTAGTGTTTCATTTTTTCGAGACCCAAAAGTTAGGTGGCTTTACTCTCAAATCCATTTTTTCAGAACTAGACGTTTTAATTTTAAATAATTGTGTTTATTATTTTTTTGTGAATGTATTGTTAAATTCTTGATTGAATCCCATTTTATGATGATTTGTGGATGCTTAAGAAAATGGGATATTGTGGTGAAATGTTTATTGTCGATGGATTTTAAATTGTTGATTTTAAAATAGGTTTCTTGGTTGGGGTTATGCATATGTTTTTGAAAAATGGTTCTCAATAAATATTTTGTTTTATTGATGTGTGTTTTTTAATGGATATTGATTTTTAGATGTTTTTAGAAAATGGATGAATTATTTAATTTGTTTTGGAATTTAGTTTGAATTTTATATTTTTTTATGGTATTGTTTGGTTTGTTAATTGTGTGAATGTACGGAGTCGCACGACTTAGATGATATTATATTAAATGTTATTGATTTTCGTATTGTTTTAAATTTGGTAAATGTTGTTGTTATGGTCTTTGTTTGAGTGATGAATCATTTATTATAATTTATGGATAATGGGTGTGGAGGAAAAATATAAAAACTATATTTATAGTGGGTGTGAAGGACCGCCATCGAGGATATGAGGGAGTGAAGTACAAAAAATGAAGAAGGGATGTGTGAGAGCTTTGATATGAAGCTCTATCATCATTGTTATACCACATTTGGGAGTATGGAACTACTGAATATGGTTGGAATATGTGTTCTAACACGTAGTGTAAAATAAGTTATGCTAATATGGGTTGGGAAAATAGGTAGTGTCTTGTTTGGGTTTATTTTCTCAGTATTTTGTTTATTTGGGTAAAATCTTTTGGAAAGTGTCTGTATAGATTACTGTGAATAATTTTATTGTTTCATGGTTTTATATTAATTGTTTATATAAATTTGATAAATTGTTTTATCCTAGTGCTATATTTAGGGAAATTAGTTGGGTAAAACCTTATATGTATTGTTACTCACCCAATGCTTTGGAAATTTGGTGATTTTTCTGATGTTGTACTACAAGACACGTGTAAAGGTAAATAATCTTATTTAATTAGTGGTGTATCATAATGACTAGGTGAAATTGTGGTTCTTGGGAAATGTACATAGGTTTGAGTGGTGGAGTTGTACCACTGACTCTTGGAGTTTCATTATTAATTCATCCTCTTGGTACTCAGGTTATGGTATTGTGCCAATTTTGGTTTTTTCTCTTTGGAATTACTTTAATTGTGATATATTGGTAAGATGAATCATGTATTGTTTTGGAAATGAAATGATTTTTTGGGTGTTTTTATTTAAATTGGAAAACTCACCCACCTTTCATATTTACCTCGACATTTATTTACATCCTTTGGTGCCTTAGAGACGTTTCTTAAGGCTATATAGAACTTCTAAAATAACTAAATCCAATGAGAAGAGGTGGGATGTTATAAGTGGTGTTAGTTTTTTTGGTCCATGACTTACATGTTAGATCGTTGTTGTTTGGTTATTTGTAATTTATTCTTAGTCTTAGAGTTGGTCCTCATTCTAGGTTTGTTATTTGAGTTGGGATGGTATGAAGGAGTATAACTAATATGACAGAAAATGTATAGAATACAAGGATGTAACATACCCTTTTATGATTAATGTCATGTTACCATGGATTTGGGTACATAAGTATTTTGGAGACACTTATAAGAGAATTATATCATTGTAGTGGTTGAAGCTAATGAGATGAACATTTCATAAATAGTAGAAATGAATTCTGACTAAGATTTCATATTTCATTTAGAATAATGATTTATAATTTTTCATATAATGTATTGATATTTTAAAGATATATATATATATATATATTATCAAATGTTAAATATTGAAATGAGGATGATTGTGTATTTTAAAAATGGGTTGATTTTCAAAACAATGTATTTTTCAAAAAATAAATGACATGTAAAAAATTGGAATTTCAGATAGCATGGTTGTAATAGTTTCATTGTATTAGATTTTGAATTTTTAATCATTAATTTTATAGGGAGTGAGACTCAGGGTACTTGTGTTGGGTTGATAGAAATATAACCAAGTAGTAATCACATAGACTAACTCAAAGAAGTTATAAAAAATGTGGTTTCATCTCAGCACTAGGTTAAACAAATGTTATTTCAAAATATATATAAATATTTCCAAGGTATGGATTGTGGTTTTATGATGGATAATCCAAATCATATAGACCATTCAGTTCAGTTTATGATGAAAAAATCATGTATCTTCTTGGGTGATTTGGAACCAGAAAACAAGGGTTCAAGGATGAATTAGATGAATAAAATCTTCATTTTCCTAGGAACATCACCATTGATAAAAGTGATGTTAGAGCCATATATTTTGGATGATCTGTCTTTTTTTCCATGGGAGTGAGTGGTACAAGATAATGGGGACCAAGTAATGGATTGTGAGGATTTCAAGGTATTATTTAACAAAAAATTATATCCTCACAAGGTAATAATTTGTTGAACAATTGATTTCTTTAACTTCAAGTTGGGTTACCTTTAAATTATGGAATCTGAAGATGAATTCCTGAATTTATTCTCGTTTTCATCAAAGTATGTGGCTAGGACATATTTTACGGTGTGAATTTTTCATTCGAGGTAGAGGTAAGTCATTTGTTCAAAAATTATAGTGCTCTATTTAATCAATTATGTATAGATAGTAAATAGATAAATGGTGTCTAAAATTAATATCATGGAGATATGGTGGAGGAAGCATCATGATATCCCAGGGAAATGGTTTGTAACTCTAAGGTATAGGGAAATCTAAAGAGGGATACTTATTTTTTTGGGTGTGGGATGTCTCAAAATCCAATTGTAGGATTGGTGAATCTTCCTTCGAAGCCTCATAGTAAGCCATGATGTTTCCAATGTTGTTCAATAGGACCCATAATGCTGGATTTTATATAATTACATTGAGTGTGTAATAACTACATAAAGACGGGGCATCTTCAGCATTATTATCTCAATTCATCGAGGTCATTTGTTTGTAATGATCAGCAGGGTTTGCATGCATCATGTGCCTTGATGGGATAGGAACATCGGAATACCCCTAATCATCATAGTAGAATTAGACATGGTGATTCATGGAATACAATAAATTATTAATAGCTAATGTTTTAGTAGGTTATTAAAGAGAAAAGTGTTGATAGTAAGTAGGTGTATGTAGCTGAGCTGGTTGTGGTGGATGATCTGTCGGGACCATCCATGCTGAATGATACAATTATTTTGAATAACACCTTTATGCCTTATTTATTTGATACGTGTGTATCAAATTAATTCACTTCATATTATATTGTTAATTTTTTGGGTCTAAATGAGAAAATGATGCCTTATATTTGGAAACATCAAACTCCTCTTAGTCAGAGAGTGTGTCGATCCTTTCGGTATTGAGAATGTGGTATATTACATATTTGGGTTGAGTTGATATGGGGCTACATAGTTATTGAGATGTTTTTTAAGAGATAATTCTGGGTATGGATAGGTTGAAGAAGTATAAGGGCATAAAAGACTATTATATAAGGAAATTTTGTTTCACGATGAAGGATGGTATATAGAATATCATTAGGGGATAGAGGTGTAAAAATATTGGTTCAATAGGCTTGTTGGAAATAACTGTTGGGATGATCTGAAATCAGCTGATAGGTTTTTCATTGTCATCAATGGAAGAAATTGAGGAGAACTATTTCTAGTAGTTGTTGATCTATTTCATGATGTCATTCCTATTTAATTATATGGGTTACCACCTGGGAGTGAAATTGAGTTTAGGATTGATCTCTTTCTATAGACTAGGTCTATCTCACTTCTGTATGACTAGATGGAACTGGTAGAATTGATTGAATTGAAGGTGTAGATTGAGGTGTCAGAATATAAAGGGTTCATCCAGCCTATCACATCTCCTTTGGCAATACCATTTGTATATATTTATGATGAGGATTTAACTCTTTTTTTGTGTTTTTATTATCATAATATTATCTATGTTATGATAAATAATTTATATCCACTCCCACACAATGATGACATGTTCTATTAGTTGTGGAGTTCATAGTGGTTCTTCAAAATTGAATTGAGATCTAGATATCATTAGTCATGGGTGTATAAGGGGTATATTCCTAAAACATTGTTCATAAGTAGATACGAACATTATGAATATGTTTTTCTGTCCTTCACTCTAATGAATGCACCAAATTTTTAATGGAATTGATTAATTGAATATTTCATAGATATATAGATTTATTCATTGTTCTATTTGATGATGATATAATAGTATATTCTAGGATATATGATTATAATGGAAAACAATTGGAAATTGTATTGGGAATCATAATAGAGAATAAGTTGTATTATAAACTATCAAAGTGTGATTTTTGGATATAAGAGGTTTCTAACATGGTTATGTTATTTAAATGAACGATGTCTAAGTTGATCCTGAAAAGATAGAGTTTATTATCACAAAGAGACCTCTAAAGAATGTATTTGAGATATAGAGCTTCATTGGCCTAGCAGTGTATTACTGATGATTTTTTGGATGAATTCTCATGATTAATTGAATTATGAAAACATTGAAAAGGATGAATGTTACATTTCAATTGAATTTTTAATGTTAAAAATTCTTCTTAAGATCCTAAGGGTTAACATACATCAACACCATTATTTATTTTTACAGAAGCTGGGAAAGTGTACGTTGTGTATAGGGATGCCTTAGGATCTAAGTTGGGTTTTGGTCTAATGTATGGGGATCTTGTGGTTAGATATGGATCAAGTATGTTCAAGAATCATGAGAAGAACTACCCAATGCATGTTTTGAAGTTATTGTATGTGGTGAATGCATTGAAAATGTGGTTTTATTATCTAATTGGTTAGAAATTCATGTTGTTTACCGATCATAAGAGTTTAAGTCATATTTTATAATAGTGATATTTGAATTTTAGGCAATGAAGATAGATTGAGTATCACCAGATGTCCAAATTTTAAATGATGTGTACACTGGAAAAATGCAATTTTGTGGTAGATGCATTAAGTAGAATGTCATTAGGATAAGTAAAGAATGAATTGTTGGATCAATGGTAGTAAATGTTGTTTATAGTTGATGTTCAATTGGAATGTAAAGACTGGGAATATGTTGTTGGTTTCATTCCAATTTCATTAGTTCTTAAAATTTCTAGTGTGGTCAAAGAAGAACAGATTCCCAATTCAATGTACATGTCTATGATGTCAAAACTCAATCATGTGTAGACCATTGAGGACCAGAAACTTCATGAGAATTATTGTGGTTTCAAAAATGGACGGTCGTACCCGTGGAATTTCACAAGAAACATATCAGTTTTTACCTTCATTCTAGATGTAATGTCCATCCTAGAATTCAGAAAATGTACAAATCATTCAATGTGTAGTTTTGGTGTCATAGTATGAAAATGAAAGTGTTCGAGTTTGTTTCGAGGTTCTTGACATTTCATCATGTCAAGGGAAAAAATCAATGACCAAGAAGTATGTCATAGCCTTTAAGTATTCCATTGTGGAAGTGGGAGTAGAATGATATGTATTTTTTATAGGAATTCCATGAATGTTTTCAAAACATTATTACATATGGGTTATTATGGATCGACTCAGAAATTTTGATCATTTCACCGAAATTATTGAATCTCATATTGAAGGATGATCTATCCAAAATCTATATTCATGTGGTTATAAAGTGTCATGGTGTACCATTTATTATTGTATCAGAGGGAGATCTAAAATTTATTTCTCATTTTTGGAAAGCCTATCAGTAATACCTTGGAACTCATTTGATAATGATAATTCCATATAATCCTCAGATAGAGGGGAAATCTAATAGGATGATAAAAATGATGGAATATATATTATGGGATTGTATAATTGATGTTTTGGAACATGGGATTAGAACTTATCATTGGTGTAGTTTCCATATAATAATAATTAATATCCCTCAGTACATATGGATCCATTTGATGCAATGTATTGGCATATGTGTCATTCTCTACTATATTGGGTGGAAATAGGTGATACTTTGATTGTTGGGATAAGCCTTTTCCAAGAGACTATGGAGAATATTATGTTGATCAGGAGGAGAATGGAGATGAAAAAAAAGATTCATAAATCATATGGAGGTCATTGTTAACGGTCGTTGTCAGTCTACGTGAGTGATCATGTGTACTTCATAACCTGTCCATGGGATAGAAATAGTCATTTTGGATAGAAGGGTAGGTTATACATGAGGTATATATGGCCTTTTGAGTAACATGAGTGGGTTAGAGAGGTTTAAATTCATTTGTATTTTCCCACATGGTTAAGTGTGGAGCACAATGTTTTTAATGATTATTAGTTGAAGAAAAATCAGTTGGATTCTGACCATGCGATTCAATGGAATCATGTCGAGCTAGAGCCAGATGATTCATTAGTGCATGTGTCAATGTAGAATTTGGTTAACAAAGAGAATGTATTTCATAGAAAAAGCATCATTCTAGTTCTTGTTTTGTGGAAAAATAGTTAGACTTAAGAGGAGAATTGAGAAATAGAGAATGAGACTGTCGAGTAATGGCCTGAGATTTTTCAAGAAAGCGATAGTTTTATAAATTTTATGGATTGAAAGGCCAATATTTTCGGAAATATTGTACCCACATGTTGAGTTATATGACTCTTTTATTCCTTTTTTATGTGTGTAATGTGTTTGGGAAACATTTGGGAGAGTTTACAGAATTTTGGGATGTTTTTGGTGCATTTTGGAAGGGTGAATAGGTTGAGAATGGTTAGTAAAAACCATGCAAGATATGACGGAATCAAAGAAAATAAGGACCAAACCTTATTAAATTACAAAATCTTGAATTTAGTTAATAAATATCTTCATTTCACATTGAGGATATTTTAATGTTTATATCTTTATAGAAGTGGGGCATAATACATTTATAACATTATACAATAATACATAGTATATACCAAAAAAACTGTATTCATTTCATCCAAAATATAAAACTTTTCAAATAAAAAAAGATTTCTATGGTAGTTCTTCAGACATTTAACATGTATTCATTTTTTTTTCTTACACATAATTATATCCTATTAAAACAATTTAAAAACTTTGGATGAGAAAAATTTGTTAGTAAGGGTTATAAAAAAACATTTGTCCATGAATAATTGTAACATATGAAACCATATTCAAAAGACATACTTGCAAAAACATTTAATTAATTTGTGAAAAAATATATTTACACTTGATCCACACAAAACATAAGAAAATAAATATAATTATAATGGTATCGTTGTGAATTACTTACACAATTTTTAACCCACTCGGCTACCTTATAATTTTTAACCCTAACAGCTACCTTCTAATTTGTGTAACCATCGCAATTACACTTTGAGTAACCATAAGGTTGACCTCCAACTTACACATACCCAATGAGTTGGAGAAAGATATTTCTCCCACCATTCATCACAATAAATTTCCAAGAACCATAACATAAACATAAAACATGAAAAAATTCATAATAACATTGCTTTTGAAATTTGTAAAAAAGAATTTTTAAAAAATGATTTTAAAGGGAAATTTCCATTCAAATATCATATTATTTAACTGAGTCATAATAGAGTGGATTTAATATATATATAATATGATAATGCACATAAATAATAATTATAGAAACAATTTTCATAAAACAATAAATTTTAATACAATATAAATAATGAAGTAGAATGTTAACCCAAATAATAGAAATCAGGTTCAGAATTCCGTTACCTCAGGCATGTTTTTCTTAAAAGATGTTTAAAAATAATTTATAATGGTTAAAAGAGTGTTATTAATGTCTTAAAAAACATATCCATATTTATAATACCTTATATGATCATTTTATTACATCATTTCACCCTTTAATTGTTAGTATTGTTTTCCTTGCACTGTTTTCAAGTGAGTTGTTTACAAGATTTCCATGATTGGTTCATGATGGTTGTTATTGCCAAATAGAAGTGAAACTCCAGAATTTAAATCTTATTGTATTTACATATTTCTATATCCATAAATTATAACATTTATCATTTTTAATTATTACATTAGGATGATTCATATGTAAAAACAATATTGATATTGTTTTAGGTCATTTTTACGAATATTCAATCGTAAAGAACACATTTTGTTTCATAAATTAATAACATGTGTATAAAATTATTCCAAAACCATTTATGATACATAATACATATATCATAACCTGGTTCTACCATAAAAATTGTTTCATGACCATCCTTGATGGAATTAAATTAAATTGAAATCACATCGTCTATAATGTCGATAATTCGACACACCACGAACAATGTTTTTAAATCCTTGAATAAGTGGGGGAGGAGAATAATATTGATGATGAATTATCCA
Source organism: Viscum album (assembly GCA_963277665.1). Taxonomy (NCBI): domain Eukaryota; kingdom Viridiplantae; phylum Streptophyta; class Magnoliopsida; order Santalales; family Viscaceae; genus Viscum; species Viscum album. The sequence goes on from OY728156.1 coordinate 1,134,924,644, forward strand.
TAAACATGAGAAAATTCATAATATATATGATTCTGGAGCATTCATGACTCTTGGATAAGAGGTGGCTAGGAATGAAGAATAAAATAAAGGAACTCAAAACAAAATAAGAGTTGGGAAATCCCTTATGAAATTTCAGTAGCCTAACGACATCACATAAAATTTCATAAAATATTTTTATATGAGAAAATGGGTATCTCATAATTCTACTATAGTATGGAAAATAAATAGAATAAGGAAGGGAATATCCCATCATAATCCAAAGTTTATGAAAAATAATAACATAAAATGAATGAAAATAAAGAAAATAAAAGATGATGTTTACCTCTTGATCTCTTATCCTTGAAATCCATCATAATGCCTTTGGTTTTGGCCTTTTGGTGATAGAAAAAGCTCTAAGTAGTGTTGAAAATACTTGGGAGGAGTCTTGAGAAGAACATAGGTAAGGATCAAGTCTTGAGAGGTGTGGGAGGAATAAGGGAATGAGGGTGGTATTTATAGTGGATGAGTGGGGTCATTTTTCTTTATTTTAATCATTATTATAATATTTTTGCTCAAGACTTTGAAAAATAAAAATTCACAAACACCAAATAGTAATAATGGCATGTAAGTTCGAACTAAGTTGGATTACAACACTTATTATGTCATAAATATTGTATATAACTAATAATTTTAATATATCGTATTTTACTGTATTTCACAATTCATTTATAACTCTATTATTTCAGAGAAATCCCAAAAATTCACCCTTACCATTTTTTGATGTGTAGAATTCATAAACGAACATAATTTTTTAAAAATTGTTTTCTATATATCATTAATTAAATTTTTAAATAAAATCATACTTAATTCAAAAATTAATAATTTCAAAACTATAACTACTTTTATGTCACATTGAAAAATTAAAAAAGATGTTGTTATCATAAATCCTTAAGAAGAAAATATTAATACAATTTACTATTCATTATGGTCATATTACTAGTCATAAGGGTATGTTACTATTCACCAAAATCATGTTGGTTTCATTATACCTCAAATAACTTACTAGAAATAATTTTATAAGACAATTTTTCAAAATTCAAAACATAGATGTTGAAAATTTATATTTAAAGGATAGTTATAAATATATACAAAAAACAATGTTTCATGCATTTTAAAAAAAATTAAAACCTTGGGGTGTTTCATTATCACAACCTTCTGGAAATTATGTCCTTGCAATTTTATTTACTTATAAACAAGTGAGGGTGGCTTTTTCTCCTTGCATTTTCAGAATACAATGTTGGTTATTATACCATGGGGTTCCACTACAAAACATTTACCTAGTAGATTACCTTATTCTGGAATACCTATTTCCTTCGATTAAGAATATGAAGTAGTTTATCTTTATAGGAAATGTTCTCTTCTAAATGAACTAATTTTGGGCTCAAGACTTGAGTTGAATATGGAACATACAATCTCAACATCGAAACATGAAAAAACAGTGTACCTGAGACAAACATAGAGCCAACGCTACTCTATATACCACTAGTCCAACATTCTCAATGATTTTAAATGGAATGATGAACTGCAATATTAGATTTCATTTCTTACCAAACTGCATCACACTTTTAAAAACACTTATTTTAAAGAAAACATGGTCACCAACCTCAAAAGAGAGTTTATTCATTATTTTATCTACATAATTTTTATACCTAATATGAGATGTCCTCATGTGCTGTTGGATATTATTTACTTTCTCAGCCACTTTCTCTACTAATTTTGTCACCATCAACTTTCGTTCACTGAATTCATCCCAAAACACTGTAGTTCAACACAGTTTTCTATACAATGCCTCAAAAGGTGCCATTTGTATACTAGAATGAAAACTATTGTTATAATAAAACTAAAATAAATAAATATGTTGATCCCAACATCCCTAATAGTCCATTGAACAAATTCAAAGCATATCCTCCAATGTCTGAATCATTTTTTATGTCTTCCAATCTAATTGAGGATGAAAAGATGTACTGAAATTTAACTCTATTCCCAAAAACTTATAAAGTCCATTCCAAAAGATTCAAGTGAACTTGGGACCCCTATTAGAAACAATGGGAAAATAGCACCATGTATCCTAACATTCTCTTTGAGATACAATCAAGAAATCTGATCCAATAACACTATATGTCAAATAGAAAAAAAATGTGGATATTTTTTTCTTCTGATCAAAAGTAACCCAACTCGCATTGTTATGTTGAGAAGTCTTTTTTGGTACCACCACGAAGTCCACGGATACATTCCCTCATTTTCACTCTGGCACTGGAAAAGGCTGAAGCATCCCCTTCAGTAACTTCTTCTTTTCTTTAACTTATTGCCATGTCAAATATTTCATGGTAAAATCAGCAATATCCTTTTTAATTCCATCCCACCAATAATACCCCGAAGGTCTCTATACATATTAGTACTTCCAAGAAGAACTGAAAATGAAGAACGATGGTCTTTAAGCAATAATTATTTCTTCAACTAGGAATCCTAAGGCACATACAACAAATTACCAAATGATAAAACACAATCTTTATCAAGGATAAATTATGAAAACATACACATTTTAACCAATTCTACCTTTTTTTAGCTCATGGTTGTCCTTATAGGCTCTCTTAATTTGGTCTGATAACAATGACTGCAATGAAACCTGAGACAAAACAGAGATATTTCCTGCACCAACAACATCGAATCCATAATTCATCAAGTCATTAATCAAGGGATAATGTTCCTAATATACCATGGTTAATTATGCTTGTTGTTTTCAACTCAAGTCATTTGACACTTTTTTTTCTTTTCCAAGATGGTAATTGATTGTGCAACCATAATATTTTATAATTTCAAGACATTTTCTCTTCCACATGTTAAATTCCTTCTGAGTGAAAATATATACTTTAGATTTTTAAGGAAATTATTTATTTAACATTCGACTCTGTATAAATGAGGCCTCAAAAATTTCAAAGAAAAAACCAAAACTAAAAATTCATAATCATGTATAGGATAATTTAACTCATGAGGATTATGTTTTCATGAAATATATGAAACTACCTGATCATATTGTATCAAAATAGAACCAATTCCATTTATAGAAGAAAAACTATAGATGAAAAAAACACACCTTTTAGGGAAGGAATGTTCAAAACTGGAGCATTCAAAAATCTCTTCTTCACATCCTGAAAAAAGCATCACATTATTATGTACAAATAAATTTAACCACTTTTTGTGTTTACATATATACAGGCTAGATAACGGATAAAAGTTCTTAACAAAACATCAGTAATAACATGCTAATCCAAGAATATTATGAATCTCTATAACATTTATAGGTATTGTCCATTCATCAACCACTTTTATTTTGGAAAGATCAACTATTATTCCATCCCCATTTACAATGTTCCCAAAAAAAGAAATATGTTGTAACCAAAAAACATACTTTTTGAATTTTCCATACAGTTTATTTTCCTTTCTGGTTTTTAAAACAACCCTTTGATGTTTTTCAAGAACAAATTTACTCTTAGAAAATACCATAATGTCATCAATAAACACAACCAAAAAAATATCCATGAACTCATGAAATATTCTATTCATAAGATCCATGTAAACAACATTTGAATTAGTTAACACAATTTCAATAACATCAAACTCATAATGCCCATATCTATTACAAAAGGATATTTTTGGGATGTCATCCTTCTTCACCTTCATCTGATGGTATGCTGATCTCAAGTCAATCTTGGAAAATTACCGAGCTCCCTAGATCTGATAAAAAAAGTCATCAATGTGAGGTAAAAGAAAACTTGTTTTTTACAATGATGTTATTCAAATATCTATAATCAACAAAAAGTCTCATGGAACCATATTTCTTTTTAAGGAACACAACATAAACTATACATGGTGAAGTGTTAGGATGAATGAATCCATTATAAAGAAAATCCTACAACAAATTTTTCAATTCAAGAAGTCTTATTTGAGACATAGAATATGGGAATTTTGAAATTGTCTTGGCATCAGGAAGTAATCAAATTGTGATTTCTAATTCATGATTAGGTATGACACCGGGTAACTTGTCAGAAAAAAAATCAAAGTATTCATTTACCACTAGTAAATCATTAATCTGAATCATTCCCTTGTTTTCAACAATATATGCAAGATAAAATTCATTTCTATACTAAACCAGTTTCTCATATTCCTGATATGTAATCAATTTTATGTGATCATTCTTGCATAAAAATTAAACTCTTTCTGAAATACAACTTCTTTAGCTCTATAGTCAATCTTAGCATGATAAATAGAATGCCAATCCATTCCCCGAATAACATCAAACTCAAAAAAGGTTAAATAAACGTGGTTTTTAGGTAAACTATTATCAAATTCAATAATATAATGATTATTATAATTCACCATTTATTTAATATTTTCCCCTGGTGTTTTAACAACATGTTATGGTCTGATTTTTTGAGGTTATATTCCCAATTTACCCAAAAATTTCTTAGAGATCAAGGAATGTGTATACGCTATATCAAACAAAACATTAGAAAGTTCTTTGTAAACAAACAAAGTATCTGATAAAACTTCATTGGATGAATTTTCATCTACTTTTGTAGTCGCAAAAGATCTCACCACAACTTTTTTCCTTGTAGTCTGGCATATTCAAATCATTTTGATCTCTCTTTGGGAAGGCATTTTCATAGGGACCCATATCACCACATTTAAAACACTTTATATTTTTCTTATCAGTATTAGTCTTAGGATCATTTTCATTACAATACCTGCACATATGTCCAAACGTACCACATTTAAAATACTTAACAATTTTGGTAACACATTCCCTAGGGTACTTATTTCCACACATTTCACAAAATGGAAATTGTATTTTCATACATTCATATTTATTTTGTTGATTCTTACCCATAGATTTTCATTTGGGACTCTTATTTTCCATGTTTCCAAAATGTACATGGTCTTTAGAAAACTCCATATCAACCCACTCAACACCTCAATAAAGTTTCTCATGACTTTTTAATTCACAGGAGGCAAATTCTCTTTGATACCTTTGATTCAGTCCTGAGTAAAAACGATTGATTTTTATATCAAGATCTCGAATAATATTTGGTCTATTCCTCTCCAGTGAGGTGAATTTCTCTTCATACATAGCTATTTAATCCTGCTCCTTTTTCTTAAATTAAATGAATTGCATCTCCATCCTAAGTTGCACCACCTTAGGAAAATATATTTCTAGTAAAAGACTTTTAAATTCATCCCACTCTAAGGAATGAAAATCCACTCTATCCCAGATACGCCTTACCACTGACCACCAATGACCAGCTTCACCTTCAAAGTGATAAATGAAAAGACATACCTTTTCATTATTTAAACATCCTATAACATCGAATATAATTATGAAGGTATTTAATTTATCCCTCAGCCCCTATTGGGTCTAAAGATCTATTGAAATCAGGAGGGTGATGTATCGTAAAATGTTCCACTATTGTCATGTTCCATTATGGCACCTATGGTTGTTCTCTTTAATGGGTGAAAACACCATATATTTCCTGTGTTATCTGAGTCACTACTATCACAAACTAATCAGTTTCAATCTATACCATTCTAGGCAGTAGATTCGGAAGGATGTTGTTCTGTTAGTGCCTCTCCTTTTCAGCTTCCCTATTTCTTCTGCGGACAACCATTCTGAACAAACATATCTTAGAAAAAGAAAAATGGTAATCCTTAAATTCTATAACATTTCAAATTAATCATTGAGGAAAAAACATTTATGGTATTCTTTTAACATCATCCTAACCCCTAATGTTATCTAAACCATCATATAATACCAACTATAAGGACCTAGAATTATTAAATTACATAATCTATAATTTAGTTAAAAATCACTTACTTTCACACTGAGGATATTTTCTTGTTCAAATATTTAGTGAATTGGGACCTAACACATTCATAATATTTTACCTTAATTTAGAGTGGATACCATAAAAACAGTATTCATTTCTAAAAAATATAAAACTTTTCAAATAAAACATGATTTCTTGGATAGTTAATAAAAAATTTAAAATGTATTCCTTATTTGTCTAAGACATACTTATAAACTGAGAAAATCATTTAAAAACATGGGATAAGAAAAAGAGCTCAGTATGGGTTATAAAAATAAGAAATGAAAACATTAGTCCATTAATACTTGTAACATATGAAATCATTTTCAAAAGAAAAACTTGTCACCCATATATACTTACTTTGTGAAACTGAGATTTACAAAAGATCCAAACAAAAAATAAGAACATAAATATTAGGATAATGGTATCTTGTAGAATTTCTTACATAATATTGTAACCCTATTAGCTACCTTATAATTTTTGAACCTCACGTCAACCTTACTATTTGTGTAACTATCGGAGTTGCACTTGGAGTAACCATATAGATGACCTCAAAAGAACACATACCCAATGAATTGGAGGGAGATATAGGTCCAACCATTAATAATAATCAATTCCCAAAGTCCATAACACAAACATACTACATGAATAATTCCATAAAAACATTGATTTTGATATTTGTGATACAGAATTTCAAAAGAGGATTTTAAAGGGTAATTTCATTTCAAATATCATATAATTTAAGTGAGACTCAATAGCGTGGATGTAATATGTAAATAAACTTAAAATACACATAAATAATCTTTATAAAAACAATTTTCATCACACAAAAAATTTTAATTCCATTCAAATAATGGATTATAAGGTTAACCCAAATAATGGAAATGATGTTTAGAATTCCCTTAGCACGAGCTTGTCTTACTTAAAATCTTTTTTAAACCTCAAATATATTGGATAAAATAGTGTTATTAATATCTATTAGAAACATATACATATTTATAATACCATATATGATCATTTAATTACATCATTCCACCCATTAATTGTTAGTATTTTGTTCCTTATACTATTTTAGGGGGTGTTCTTTACATAACTTCTTTGATTGGTTCTTAATGGTTGTTCTTGTCAATTGGATGTGAAACTCCAGAAATGGAATGGAATGGTATTTATAAATTTCTAAAACCATAAATTATATCAGTTAACTTTTTGAATTATTACATGAGGATGATTCATAAGATAAATGATTATTTATATTATTTTAGGGAATTTATGGGATTCTTTGATTGAAACGAACTCATTTTGTTACATAAATTATTACTATGTGTATAAAATGATTCCAGAACCATGGATGAGACAGAATAAATATAACATAACTTGGTTCCACCATAAAATTTTTTCATTACTATCCATGAAGAAATTAATGCAAAATGAAATCACATCGTCCGTGATGTTAGTAATTTGACACATCACATATAATGTTTGTAATTCCTTGAATAAGTGGGGGAGGATAAAAAGATTGATTATGAATTTTAGATGAATATTAGAACTTCCAGAATATAAAAGATTATGGATCATTAATTCCTCTTATATAAGAGGAGGTTATGAAATACGAATAAAATAAAGGAACTCAAAATAAAAGAATACTTGAGTAATACCATATGAAATTTCGGTATCCTAACGACGTCACATAAAATTTTATAAAATATTTTGATGAGTGAAAAGGGATTAATCATCATTATTAAATAATATGGTCATTAATTAGAGTATTTAATTGAATATCCAAATATAATATGAACTAAATGAAAAAGAATAACATAAGATGAAATAAATGAAAGAAAATAAAAGAGGATTTTTACATATTCATCTCTTCTCCTTGAGATCCTTTTAAGGCATTTGGTTTTGGCCTTTTGGTGAGATCATCAGCTATAGGACATGGGGAAGAGATATGGGAGGTGTTTTGGGAAGATCATAGGTAAGGATCAAGTCTTTAGAAGCGTGGGAGAAAGAGGGGAATGACGGTGGTATTTATAGTGGAGGAGAGGGGGTATTTTTCATTATTTTAATCATTATTATAATATTTTCTCTGAAGACTATGAATAATCTTAATTCACATGACAAAAATAGTAATAATTGAATTTTAGTTCCATAAAAGCGGGATTGCATCTCTTTTTATTTAATAAATATTGAATTTAACTTATAATTTTTATATACGATATTTTACTGTATTTTAATATTCATTGAAAATTAAAAAAATTTATAAAAATCCCAGAAATTCACCCTTATAATTTTTCAAAATGTAGAATTAAAAAATGAAGTCCATTTTTTTAAAATATTCTTTAAATATCATTAATTTAATTTTTAAATAAAATCACACTTAATTTAAAAATTAATAATTTTAAAAAAAATAACTACCTTTATATCACATTAAAAAATAACCAATAAGTCAATATCTTAAAGACATAAAAAAATAAAATATTTATACAATTTACTATTCAATAGGGTCATATTAATATTAATATTAATATTCATAAGGTTATGTTACTATTCACCAAAAATCATTTTGCTTCTATTAGACTCCAAATAACATACTGAACACAATTGTAGATGACGGTTTTTCGAAATTGAAATAATAGAAGTGGGAAAATTATTTTTAAAGGATAGTAATAAATATCTACTTAAAACAACTTTTCATGAATTTCAATTTTTTTTTAAAAACATGGGGTGATACAGTGAATGTGGAGACATAGGAAAGACATATGGTGCACGATTATGGTGCACAACTTGACTAACCATGCTGCCTCCCTAGGTAAACCGTGTAACATTGGATAGTGGGATTTCAGAAGGTTAGTGAATTGTATATCTTAACTTGTGGGGTAACTATTTGGGGTCATGCATGTGGTAGTAGGAACATGATTAATGAACGATGTTTCTAATCATACTGCTAAATCATGCACGACTAAAAAAAGTTGGTTTTAATAAATGATGTCGGTATAGATGTTACATAAACACCCCATTCTACCTCTTATTCATCCCTAACTCGATATTAAATAATCTTAATGGTTATGGAGGCTCTCCCAATAATTTTCAAAGTGATTCAGAGGGTTTTAAAGGTTCAATGAAATATAATGTCCCAAGGTAAGTCTTCTCTCTTGGTAGTATTTTGTCCATCTATAGATATAATTCCCTCTCCAACTAAGGATTTCGACGATCTACTTCCTTCTCATGTAGATCTAGGGTTTTTGTTACCAATAATTGTATGTTTTAGGATTTTTAATGTTAGGTAATTTGATTGGAGGATATTTTTTGGGAGTTTCACTTGGATTTGGCATGTGGTTGTGTGGTGGGTTGATTTTCCCAAACCCTAAATATATGTTTCTTGATTCCCATATCCATTTTTTGAATTAGAATGTTTAATTTCAATTAATTATTTTTCCATGAAATTGACTGTGAATGTGATTTTAAAGTGTGATTGAAAGCCTTTTTGGGAAAATCTGTGGATTTTAGGGATAATGGGTTATTATGGTGAGAAGTTCTTTGTTTTTGGATTTTAAAACATTGATACTAAAATTGGATGCTTGGATTGGTTTTTGGATATTGTTTGTGAAAAATGGTTTTAATATAAATCTAGTTTTATTGAGGTGTATTTTGGCATGGATAGTGGATTAATGTCGTCTTTAATAAATGGGTGAATTATTGAAGTGGTTTTGTCATTTATTTGGAATTGTTGAATTTCATAAGATATAGTTTTCTTTCTTAATTGTGTGATTCTATAGCAAGGAATTTATCATTTGATATAATTGTTGATTTTTTTAATGTTGCTGTGATTTAGGTAAATGTTGTTGGAATGGTTGTGGGTTAAAATGACGAAGCATGTATTTTAATTGATGGATTTTGAGTGTGACATACCACTACAGAATTGTATCAATAGTTCTAATGAAGGAACGTCATCAAATATAATTGGGAGTGATGTACTAAAAAAATTGAGGATGTCTGGAGGAGCATGGATGGGAAGCTCCACCTTCATGGATATACCGAGTTTGGGTGTATGGAACTTGTGAATAATGTTAGAATATGTGTGTGGAAATAAAGGGTGAAATGTGTTACACTAAATTGTGTTGGAAAATTATTTAATATTGTTTTTGGTTTTCATTTCATATATTTTTAATGTCCCGAAATTTATGTATAATATTTGTTAATTTATATGGAATTATTTGAAGACCGCGAAATCTGACGGTGCATAATTCCGAGGCCCGGAGAGGCCAAAATGATCCTTCAAAAAATGTTACGTTTAAATATTACATGCATGATTGGTCTTCCCAAAAAAGTGGAATAAAAATTAAACAAGTTCCCGAATTATAAATACAAAGGCACCATTACGTTTAAGAGGGCGGGTTTTCCCTACCCATGACATAAGTTTAGTCGATGCAGTCCTCCAATGGGAAATCCTGACATGGTATAACCAAAAATAAAACAATTAAATAAAATTATATTATTTTCCAAATTCTTATAACTCACAAATAGTTACTCATATTGAAAATTTGATACCATCGCTGAACTCGTGAGGGTATGCTTTCCTTTGTCTAATACTAACATTAGCCGACACGAGCCATAAGTGAAAGTTAGTTTTTTGACGTAAATAAATTAATTATGTGACAATTATTTTATTGAAAATCCATAACTTCTAAATGGTAACTTGGATTGAAAAAACAAAAGTATTGTTGGGCTCGTGAGGACTTTTTATCCTTAGGCAGAGCCTAACCACAACCAGCGCAATTCGAGGGGGACTGTTAATAATTTTTTGAAATTTTTTTAGAATAATCTCTGAAAATGTGAGTGTGATATTTTCTAACATTTGAATAGGTTCTCGGATTAAAAATATGAAGGCACTGTTGAATCTATAGCACCACGATTCGCTTAAGAGAGGCTTCACATTGACCATAGAAGGTCTGGAGAAAAAAGTTATATTTTGTGACTTTAAAAAGAATAATAAAATAACATACTTATTTTATTTCTCTCGTTTCTATTGCTCCAATGGACAAGCAGGAGTGGTAGGACCAACGATATGTCACGGAATTAAATAGAATGACACCTCAAATAGTTTTTAAAAACATCATTGTAATTTTAATGGTTCCTATTAAATTAACCCCAATTAATTCGAGCGGTGTAACTCACCCTCCCCCTATCCTATTTATATAGTGCTTGGGGAGAGGTATTGGCACGACTTCACCATGTGATGAAGTTCTGAAATAGTGTCGCGACGCCAACCCCTTAGAGGATGGGGCTAGTTTTGGGGAGTGGTGATGAGTGATAACAAATACCGAACTGAAGAATGACAATTGAGAGGAATCATTGGTGGCTTGTTGTGGGGATGACGAACACCAACTCTTCCTCAATCGCAGGAATTCTCCAATGATCTTGAGGTAGGTATTTAATTTGTTATAATTTCAAGTGGTTGTTGGATTATTTTTCCTCCCCCATGTTTCAAGATAAGGTGGAGGGCATGGACCAAACAAAAATTACCCAGACCCTCTGATACCTTTTTACCCTTGCGTTCCCTGTGGAAGAATGCCGGGACGACAACAACGAACGACAATGATGGAGGAATCATGCTGTCACGCACCGCAGTAAGAGGCTGTAATAGTTAGTAGAACGGTCGACACTGAATGACCACAACGGAGGTGTGGTGTGCCCTTGGGCACCACCAGATGTCAAGGGCCACGGCTGAAGCCATGGTAGTTAAAGAAGGTGGCCAGCTCGAGCCGACTGCGAAAGGAGGAGGTGGAGCGGCGCACAGTCATGCGCCTCTAGAGGATGTCGTAGCTCAAGGCCATATCAGGTGGAGAGCAGTGCCCCACCAGGTGGCAGAAATGGTCCCGCACCCACGGGGCCAAATATGATGAAAGATCTCGCCTTCTCACAGACCGCGCCGGACGTGGGTCGGCCATGCAGATCAGACCCACCAGGCAGACTAGACCCGTAGGGAAGACCGAAACCGCCTGGTGGACCAGACTTACCCGGCGGAACGGAACCGCCTGTTGGGTCGGGCTGGACCCCGGACTCAATAGGTCAACGTGGGAGGGCCGAGCCCCACCCGACGGGCTAGGCCAATCACGTCTCGGGCCAGTAAACCAAACCAGTCCAAACCTGACGGGCCTGACCAGTAAAGCGGGATTACCCTTAGTGGGTCAGACTCGAGAGGGGTCTTGTAGGCTCTAGGACACGTTGCGTCGAGCAAGTCAGACCGAGTCGGATGATGCCCAAACCCAATCTTTCTGTGAATAAAGAAACGATTGTAATTGACAGACCAGGTGTCTCATTGACACGTCATTATTGGCATTGGTTCCTTTTTCGAGAAGTGATCCCTTCGCATATCCCACGCGGGCCCGAATGAGTCGGGCCGGAATGATGTGTGATCACCCCCATTTCACGGAAAGGGTTGTAACTTACAGAATGGGTGTCTGATTGACGTGCCATTTATGGAATAAGCTCCCTTGTGACAAGGTGGCCATTTTAGGATACTCTACATGAGTTTTGGTTAATTTTTTATTATGGCTGGGTTAGATCTCACACAAATCGAACCAGGACCTCAGCACTAAAATGCATATAACTCATAGATCAGGCGTCCGATTGATGCACTATCTATCGCGTTGTAACCCTTACGACATGGTGGTCCATTGGAATGCTTCTTAATGGAGGTTTATAGTGGTTAACTTATGATCGATGTCTTCATGATCGGTTCTCCCAGAATCAAGAATATTATGAATGGGAATCCAGTAGCTGGCGTTGTGGTGGAGGTTGGAGATAGTTCATATGAAGGTTAATAGAGAGCGATCTGGGGTAGGTCATCACCAATCTTGTGTAGGTACGATACTATGTGGGTCATTAGTCAGTGATCCTGTATGGGTCAGCACATATGGATCCTCTGTGCCTCAGATCCTGTGTGGGTTACATCTTGTGTGGGTCAGCACTCTGTGATCCTGTGTGGGTCAGCGCATACCAATCCTGTGTGGGTTAGATCCTCTGTGGGTCATTATGGGGGTATTTAACTATTGAATATGAGTAGGTATGATCTTATGTGGATCATAGCGGGGGTTAGTACCTATCGATCCTATGTGGGTCAAACTTTGTATAATCAGCATCAGTGCTTCTTGACAGAATAAGATGATCTATATTCTTGACTAATCATATGTACTTCTATGCCTTACTCACATACCTAGTGTGAGTTGAGTATTTTACCTTTGTGGTGATACTTGTGTCGTACTATTAACATCATGGGGATATCTTCATGGTGATACCTATGTTTTACTTTTACATTGTGGTGATATACTCATGGTTTTACCTGTATGGTACTTTTACCTTCGTGGTGTTAGATTCGTGGTTTTACCCGTGTGGTTCTTTTAGCTCCACGGTGTTACCTGTGTGGTGTTAGCATTATAATATTTTCCACTCATGTATGAGACAAGTATATTAGGATAACTTATGTATATGTATCATCATATACCTAATTATTGTTGATGATTTATATGTGCTTTGTGAATGAGTTCATGGTTATTGGTTTTCCCCTTGGTTGAACTATGGGAGACCTTCGGGGGTCTGAGGGTCCCTACTGAGTATATTTATACTCAACCTAGCATAGGCTATGCCCAAAAATTGTTGGGACTTGTGCAGTTGATATAAAATGTTAATTGAGGCTTAGGGAGCCAGGACTGGAAGGTTCTTGAAATTGGACCATTTGGTGTAACATGACGCAGGGAATACTGATCGTGAGTTGTACCTACTATTCATGTAGGATCCTCTGTAGAATATCTTAGAGCTGTGTTTTACATTCATGTTATATTTTTACTTTTTAGTTGGGCTTTTATTCCTACCACTTTACCTTCAGTAAACTTTCTACAACAGTAGTTTACATTATGGTTTCTTCTTTTTGTGTTCTTGGATTGTGTGTTTGTACAGGTTCAAAGGAAATGTATTTCCATTATAGGGATACACATTTTTGATGCTAGTATCCATCCCCTGGCCAATGGAAGGTGGGATTGGTGTTTTCATGGAATATACCCAGGGGGACGGGTTATGACAAAGTGGTATCAAAGGAGCCTATTTTACCGAAGAACTAGGACTCTGATTATTTATATGTGGTAATAGTGTTAAGTGTTATGATTGTTGTTTTTAGTTTGGGGAATCCAGTGTTGGTGCAGAGTATGACGTATCCATGAACTAGGACCCTGAATTCTGAGTTCCGACTCCGTGCATGGAAAAACAGATTGTGTGTTTTTGAAATGTGTTTTTTATCTCCTTGAGTCAGCTCACCAGGTACATCTTATTTACCATGGAGCACCACTTTTCATTCATAATGCCGCCACGTAGACAACCATATAGGATTCCTGAGAGAGTACATGATGAAGGCCAACCAAGGGATAAGGATTTAGTGTCGGTCCCTCTTATGGTGATAGTACCATTAGGTGGTGCACCAGTAGCACCACCACCCATTGGGAAGAAGATTCCACAAGACCCAACAGCAGAGGGTGAACTACGAATGAGTGGGTTTCCCAAGTTCCATCAGTAGAGGTCTCTATGGTTTCAAGATGAGAAAGATCCCCAGAAAGTTGATAACTGTCTGGAGGTTGTGACTAGAGTTTTCCACCTATTTGGGACACCAGCGGATCAGAATGTGATCCTACTTGCTAGTCTTTATCAATTTATGGCCATGAGGATGCACTGCATGGTTATGAGGATTTCGTACATGGACCGTTGCACAATAAGGTACCATTATTTAATATATTGGATATATCACTGCTTGTTGGTCAGAAGTTACAACTGACAGTACCAATAGAGGAAACCATTAAAATTAGTGCCTTAGACATGTTTCAGTATCAGATACCCTCTAGGTTCCAAGTTGTGCTCGAATCATAGTGGGATAAAGACTGGATTGAGTAGGTGGATGAGTTTCCATCTAGCCAGGGCACCATTTGTTCAGATGGAAAACGAGGTAGATATCCTTCTACGTGGCTATGCAGGACAATGACATGGCTTAGATTGCCCTGATCATGTGAAGAGGTAACATTTCTATAGACAATATTGAGAACCTTCCTCAGAGATGGGGGTATCTTTCCATAAAATGCTAAGTGGTTAGTGTTCCCTATAGCTCTACAACTTCAGGAGGAAGTCATGTCAGTTGCTGAGTATTCATTGAGATGTACCAACCATCCCAGGCACTCGATGAAAACAGTTCGGTCAATGCATCAGGGCTTGATTGTCTAACCGAGGTGTGTTTAGGGATATCTGAGCCAAAACTATTCCTCTATCCATTCCAACTTATTTTAGGGTGCAAGATAAAACCTTTTTGGTTGAATGTTCTTTGGATGAGAAGATACAACCAGTGAATGTTAGTAGTGGAAAATTTAGAAACTATTTCCTGTGTCAGAGAATTGGGCATGAAAAATATTTCGGGAAGAAGAAGTGATAGGTACAAATTAATCTACAATGAAGGAGGCCTGGAAGTGGAGTTAAGAGAGCAACATGAGGTGGTATGCATTTTGGCATGTTACAACAACTGCCCAATGTGTTCCCCACCCAGCTCAGGGAGTTGGAGGACATTGGAAGGGAGTAGTTATATGTGGTGAAGAAGTGTGTACCAAGGGATCTTGAAATGATTCGATGAATGATATTTGCCCACTACTAGTTGCTGTATTAAAATACATAGGTTCCAATAATTCCTTCTTTCCACGAATCTTGTTCAAGACATAGAGTTTCTGATTAAAATGAGGACATGAACCATATGTTTGGTGTTACCTTGTGGAGGAGACTCAATAATCACACTTATGACGATGGTGTGATATATCCCTTGAGGCGATATCTTCGGTTGGATCAACTTGGTGGAAGCGTCAAGGCCATAGAAAATTAGATTGGGGATGGACTGGACATCCACAATTCATACTCAAATTTACTATTTTAGGTATAAATGATGTAGTATATATAAAACATTGAAATTCGGTTATCATTACACAGTGAAAAAGGAAACACAGGCAGCACAAGTTAAACTCATGTAGAGGAAGGTGCAATTGATCACTATTAATTCGGCTATCCATACCCTAATGGGAATAAGAGTTTTGATTATTCATTTCCCAATCATAGTGGAAGACTATGGGGAAATCGTTCAAAAGATGTTTCCAAGAATACCTCCCCGAAGGGAGAGGGGATTCTACTTTGGAATGGTACTACCAGAGATTTTTACCTAACTTCACTATTGTAGCAACACCCTTTTCAGCTTCAACAATGAAGGGGGATCCTTTCCTTGGGATGGAGAAGTGTGACCAGTTCTTTCAGGAGACGAGACAGTTACTGACGAGTGCCCCCATCTAGAGGTTACCAGAAGAGGGAGTTAGGTATGTAGTCTACTGGGATGCATCAATAACCATACTACGTTATTTTCGGGTGGAGGAGTTTGAACTGACCACCTACGGCTTACGACAGTTGAGACAGGATGAGTAGAAATATGCTACTCATGACCTGGAGTTTGCAACATCGGTCTTCGCGCAGAAGATGTGGTGGAACTACATGCTGGGTTAACGATTTACGGTTAACTATCATCACAAGAGTGTCAGGTATATTTTTCCATAGAAGGACTTGAACCTGAGATAGTGAGGATGGATAAATTTCCCCCAGAACTATGACATTGAGATAGTTTATACTCCTCAAAAGGGGAACATGGTAGCAAACACATAGTATGATGTCTGGTCTGCAGTTTCCGAGTGAGGATTCAAAGAAACTAGTCACTCGATAGATATCATTTGTGGATAATGATAGAAAATCTTACCTCTAATCTATGACTGTTAGTCACCAAATTATTTAGCGAGATCGAGAGGCACAACTTGTGACATTGACTATGAGGACTAACGTGCTCTGATAACCTCAGAATGGTCTCCTGAAGAATTTTCAGAAGGTTGGGAGCAGTTCATTCTCTTCAGAGGATGCACCATGGTACTAGAGATGCTTTGGGAGGATATGATGAGGGAGTTCCAAAAATACCCTTTAACAGTACATCCTATTGTGCAGAAGTTGTTCTAGGACCATAAACTTTAGTACTGGTGGATAGGAATGAATGAAGAAGTGGTAGAGTTTTTATCACGATGCCTCACTTGTCAGCAAATGAAGACTACACATAGGAGACAGAAGTCTTATGCCGACAAGAGAAAGATACCCTTGGAGTCTGAGGAGGGAGACAATGTCTTCCTATGGGTCTCACCAGGATGAGGATTACGATTGTTTGGTGGGGGCGGAAAAATTTTTCAGAGGTTCATCAAACCATTCTAGATTTTCAACCGGGATTGCGAGGTGGTGTACCGTCTAACTCTTCCCCCACATGTGCACTAGGAGCCTAATGTTTCCCATGTTCCACAACAAAGGATATACGTGCATAATCCATCTCACCCTATTGACTGGGGTGACTTATAATTGAAGATGTGGTGACATTTACAGATTTCACAATGGAGATAGACGATAAACATGAGTGAGTCCTTTGTGGATGGTGGATCCCTCTAGTGAGAGCATCTGGCAGCACTATAACCTCCAATATTGCACATGGGAGCGGGAGGCTCAGATTTGTGCTCAGTACCCTTTTTTATTGGGTTTTCCTTGTTTTGGATTTTGGGGACTCAAATCATTAAGGACGGGAGAATGTAACGTCATGAAATTACTATATAATTTTTTATTTATATGGAAATATTTTGAAACTGTAAAATCTGATAGTGCGTAATTCTGAAGCCCAGAGTGCCCGGAATGATCCTTAAAAAAATGGTAAGTTTAAAAATAGTTTGCATGAGTGGTTTTCCTGAGAAAGTGTAATAACTTCTAAATGGGTTCTCAGATCTAAAATATGATGGCACCATTGCATTCAAGATGGTGATTTTACCTTAGGCACGACATAAGTATTGTCAGTGTAGGTATCCAGTGGAAAAACCCAAAAATGACATAATAGTAAATAAAAAATTTATATAATATTATTTTATTTTTGAAATGCTTATAACTCACGAATGGTAACTCAGATTGAAAATTTGAGACCACCACAGACCTCTTGAGGTTATTCGTTCTTTATGTGGATACTAACATTGGGCGGCATGGGCCACCTGTAAAAGTTCATTTATGGCCGTAAATAAAATAATTAAGTGATAATTATTTTATTGTAAAATCCATAACCTATTAATGGTAACTCAGATTGAAATTATGAGTGTACCGTTGAGCTCGTGAGGGTGTGTTGTCTTTAAGAGGATCCTAACCTCAACCAACGCGAGTCGAGGGAGATTTTTAATAATTTTTTGACCTTTTTTCTGATACTTTCAGTAAATGTGCGGTCTAATTTTTCTATCATTTAAAGCGTTGGCCGGTTTAAAAATATGAGCGCAGACCTGAATCCACAGTGCCAGGATTCTCTTAAGGGAGACTTCACATTGACCGCAATAGGACTGGAGAAAAGATAGATTATGTAACATTAAAAAGAATATTACAATAACTTAGTTATTTTATTTCTCTCTTATCTATTCCTCCAACGGACAACCGGCAGTGGCAGGACCAATGATGTTTCAAGACATTAAATGGCTGGACTCCACAAATCATTTGTTACAACACCAATGGAATTTTGAAGGATCTTATTAAATGAACCCTCATTAATTCAACGGGCATTACTCACCCTCCACCTCTCATATTTATATGAAGCATGAGAAGAGGTATTGGAATGAATTCATCAAGTGACAAAGTTATGATAATGTGTTGTGACACCAACCCCTTGGAAGATGGGATCAGTTTAGGTGATCTATGAAAAGCGACACTGAATCCCAAACCTAAGAACAACAATTGACCAGAATCCTTGGAGGCTTGTTGCAGGGATGATAAACACTGACTCTTCCTCAATCACAAGTTTTATCCAATGACCATGTGGTAGAAATTTATTTTTCTATAATTTTATGTGATTTTTGAATCACTTTTCCACCCCCATATTTTCAAGATAATGTGAAGGGTGTGTGTCAAATGAACATGGACCAGACCCTCTGCAACATTTTTGACCCCTGCATTCCCTTTGGAAGACTGTCGGTGTGGTGACCTCGGCAGGACACTATGGAGGTAGTGCACCGTCATGTGCTGTAGGAGGAGGTTGTGCCACTATTCCATGACAGTTAGTAGAGTTGATGTCATCGGCCAGTTGTGGAGGAGGCGCGACATGCTTTCACGTGCTGCCGAAGGGTAACGGACGTGGCCGAAGCTGCAACAGGTGAAGAAGGTGGTCGGCCTAAGATGGACATAGAATGTTGAACCAGAGCGGCATGCTGACACATGCCACCAGAGGAGGTCGTAGGTCAAGGTCATGAAAGGTGGAGACTGGCGCTACCCTCAGGTCGCGCTAGGTCGATGGACCCCCGGTTGGCTGAATCGGCCGACCATGATGTGGGGGGGGGCAACGCCCCACCGGCTGGCCGAAATGGCCATGCACCAGCGAGTCCAAGGGGGAAGATCAATCTTCCTTCAGGTGGACCGAGGTGGATGAGGGTTGGCCAAGTGGGCCGAACACACCCGGTGGATCGGAACCTCCCTGTGGGCTATGCCAAACACGCGGCCCAATGGGTCACCATAGGTGGGTCGAACCCCATCTGATGGGCCGAGCCAATCGTGGACCGGGCCCATGAACCAAACCAAACCAACCTCAACGGGCTAGACCTACTTACCTGGGCCAAACCATAGCAGGCTGGACCCGAGCGGGGTCAGGTAAGCACTGGGACCCATTGCTTCAGACCATTTTGACCGAGTCGGATCAGGCCCAGACCCAACCAGTCCTCGACTAATGAAAGAAATGTAACTGACCAACCGAGTGACTGATTAACATTCCATTAGTGGTTTTGGGATCCCTTTTGGGAATCAGTCCCTTGAAATATCCTGGCAGGCCTGATCGAGCTGGGCCGGACTGAGGGGTGATCACC
Source organism: Viscum album (assembly GCA_963277665.1). Taxonomy (NCBI): domain Eukaryota; kingdom Viridiplantae; phylum Streptophyta; class Magnoliopsida; order Santalales; family Viscaceae; genus Viscum; species Viscum album. The sequence goes on from OY728156.1 coordinate 1,134,944,508, forward strand.
CTCGTTGCATGGAAAGAGGAGTAACTAACATACTGGGTGTCTGATTGATTCACCATCTGTGTCATAAGGGCCCTTGTGATAAGGATGTCCATTTTAGATACTCTAATTGATTTATGGTGATAGTTGATGTATGGACAGGTCAGATCGCACATAAATCCAACTGGGCCCTGGGAACTAAAATGACAATTACTCACAGACCGGGTGTCCGATTGACGCACCATCTATCGCATTGGTAACCATATGACATGGAAGTCCTTTGTAATACATCCTTATGGAGAGTAGTAGTGGTTGAAGTAAAACTGATGTCTTGAGAAGTGGTTCTCTCAGAATCATGTGTACTATGAGCGTGAATCTAGTGGTTGGCAGTGAGGTGGAGGTTGGAAACAGATCCTATGGAGGATAGTATCGAGCAATCCTATGTAGGTCAGAACTGATCCTGTATTGGTCAAATCCTGTGCGTGTAAACTCTTAGGGATACTGTGTGGGTCTGCGGTAACTGATCTTGTGTCGGTCGGATCCTATGTTGGTCAGCGCTCAACGATCATGTCTGGGTCAGTGCATACTGATCCTGTGTGGGTCAGATCCTGTGTGGGTCATTATGAGGGTTAGTATATATCCACTCAGGGCGGGTCAGATCCTGTGTGGATCACTATGGGTCATAGTACGTATCAATCCGATGTGGGTTAGACTTTGTATAATCAGCAGCAGCGCCTCTCGAATGAATAAGATGATCTTGATTCTTGACTAATCATATGTACTTATTTGCCTTACTTATATACCTGGTGTGACTGAGTATTTTACCTTAGTGGTGATACATGTGTGGTACATTTACCTCCAAGGGGATATATTTGTGGTAATACCTATGTGGTAATTTTACCTTTGTAGTTATATTTTCATGGGGTTACCTTTGTGGTACTTTTACCTTTGTGGTGCTAGCTTCATGGTGTTACCTGTGTGGTGCTTTTACCATCGTGGTGTTACCTTTTATTTGTTTCCTTAGTTATATTATTTCCTCATGTATGATATGATTATATTTTGATAACATAGGTATATGTATGGATATAAACCTAAGTAGAGTTGATGACTACTTCGTGCTTTGTGATTAAGGACGTGCTTTGTTGTTTTTCCTGTGGTGGAACTTTGGGAGTCCTCTGGGGGTCTCTCGGTCCCTAATGAGTATCATTATACTAACCCCTGCACGAGATATTCTTGCACCCAATTTTGTCTCATGAAGATGACGTACAATGTTGATCAATGATATGAGATCCAGGACCTGACGGTTCTCAGAGGTGGACCATTTGGTGTGACTTGATGTAGAGGCTACTGATCATGAGCTCTACCTACCCTTTTGGTAGGATCCTCTATGGATGATCTAGGAGCTGTTTTTCAATTTCCAGTTGTATTTTTACTTTTCATTTTTACATGTAATTTTCAGTTGGTCTTGTATACCATCCCCATTACCTTCAGTACACTTTTTTCTTAAACATTTTACATTGTGGATGTTTCTTATTGTGCACTTGGATTGTGTATTTGTACATGTTCAAAGGAAATTCCTTCAATTTATAGGGATATTCCTTTCAGGTTCTAGTCTCTATCCCCTGGACAATTGAAGGTGAGGTTGGGGTAGTAACGGGATGGGACCCAGGGGACGGGTCCTGAGAATATTTTTTTTTGTAAAATGGTTTGGTAAGGGTGTTTTTGGATTATTGGAAATTGTAGCCTTGTTTCATGGTTTTATATAAATTTTTTATATAAATTTCTTATCTAGGTCTATCCTAGTGGCTTGTGTTTGGAATTTATTTTGGGAAAACATACAGAGTGTTATTAATCACCCCCATATTTGTCACATTTGTGCAATTTCATATGTTGTATTATAGGACATAGGTAATGGTAAATCTTCTCGTTTCCTTAGAGGTGCATCATGATTCTTGCATGTATTCCGCTTTATGGAGCATGGAACACGGTGTGAAGATGTGGATATGTTTTATTTACTCATTAGGTTTTATTATTTAGTATTCCTCTGGGTACTTTGGTTTTTTCATGAAGATGGTTGTGGTTTTTTGGTCTTTGGAAAATGTTGAATTGTAATACATTGTTGACGTGAATCATTCAATGGTTTGGAAATGACATGTTTGGTTAGGTATTTTTCTTTCAATGGGAAATCCCCCCACCCACATTCCATGAAGCCCGAATCATTTATTTCCTGAATTTTGATCCTTAGGGATGTCTCTTAAGACCATGTTGCAGTTCCTCCTCCACTCAATCCAAGGATAATGGGCAGCATGTGACACTCCTTGTGTTTTCCTTAATGTTATAATATGGTTTATCTTACAGATTATATAAGAACATAACATTTTTATGTTTCAAAGAAATATGTTTTTAATATGATTATATCATTTCACATATCATAGAAAGGGAATAAAGGATCATGATTATAGGTAAATATTATCAACTGTAATAAAACAAGATGTTTATATGCCGAATTCTTGAGAAATTAAACCTTTACATACATGGGTTATGTGACTTCTTGTGAGATGTAATATTTAAATCATGTAATTAATGTTTTATTTATGTAAATTTTATATTTATTTAACTTAATATGTACATGGGGATCCCTAATATAGAACTCATAATGCATAGTCTTGTCTAGAAAATGAGGTGGAGGATCTGAATTTCCCTGATGTGTAGACTAAATAAGTTGTAAATTTTTCTCTATCTCTATAAAAATTTCTTGTAAACAAGATTCAATTTGATATTCAATAATCTAGTTAATATATCCATAAAAACACATTAACGAAACTATTTATTCTTTGTAGGCAGTCCCCCTCTATGTTATACTTGGATAACAAAAACCATTCTAATATTTACCCCAACCCCATTTTCTATACAGGGTTTGAGTAATGTAACATCGCGATTTTGGAATCCACCTAGAGGCGCCCTGTACCCAGTTGGTCACATGGCCTCAATCTCATTTCCGAAAACGCCAGAGGCTGCCGACTAGTAGCGAGGGCATTGGGTGTGATACTGGGGAATCTATGCACTCATTGGAAGAGTACATAGTGGAAGAGAAAAAAATAACAATAATAGCAGAAATAATATTCATCCATAAAAGAGTAAACAACGAAAGACTGATAAATAAACAACTGGAGCTGAAATATATGTAAATGATGCATGATAGATATGAGTCTAGGAAAACTACCAAACATGTCACAATTATGGATACAAATCTAAACCAAATTGCAATAGAAAAATATATGAGAAACTCCTCAGCATCGCAAGCCTCAGCTCAGGCCCATGCTCTCCAGCTCTAGTGCAATCAAGAACCTGAAGAAGAAGGGCGCTTGCCTATATTTATACCTGGAACAATATAATATGTTTGGGCCCAAAAGCATGACCCAAAAGGGTGTGAGACAAAGTCCCAGTAGGCAACCACCCAAGGATCTATGCCTAATAGTCAGTGAATATATGGAAGGCAAAGTACAGTAAGCAGTAAACCAGATAATGCACAGTAGTAACAAGACAATACACAGTAGTAAAAATCAACAGATTCTATCATATATTCTAAAAACAAGAACATCTACTTAGGTGTGTAGAACAAAAAGGTAACCTTTGGGTAGTTCTCATAGTCTATTCCCTAAGGATCAACCTACAAGTACTAGCAACCCTCTGGGAAGAACACACAGTCTCACTCCTCTGGTTAAGCTAAAGAATTAATAGACTCTCTGGGGAAGCACTCACCGTCAATTCCCCATATGTTCTCGTATCATAATAAAGGCTCTCTTGGGAAGCAATCAATGTCAATGCCCCATGTGGCCCGTGTTGAGGAACTAAAAACTATCTGAGGAACAATTGAATGTCAATTCCCCCTGTTGTCTCGCATCGTAATTAAGGACACTCGAGAGAATTCCTTCCGTCCATTCTCCCTATGGTCCACTACACTAGGTTCTCGGAGCCCTGCGTAAAATATACATGCATAGCGCACGTGTATCATCCAAGTAAACCTCAAGAACTACTTGTCTATCATTCTAAGGCTCAACAGCATAACAAACCAATAGTTCCACTATCCTACAACTGCGCATGGAAACTAGAAAAGGCTGAATAAGAAAACAAACGTGGCATACATCCAGAGTACAAAAAAACTAATCAATTCACAAAAGTTAACCTCTACTATATAAATCAAACAAGAAAATGATCAATCAAGGGTAAAACAGGAAAACTCACAATTCTCCTTCAAGTGAATTGGAAAAATTGCACAAAATATTCAAAGACATTCTACGGAATGGTACAATCCAACTACCTAGATCCTAATGGATCGATATATGTGAACCAAGACAACATATTCTACTTAGAACGACGAAGATCTGAGAAAACACCCAAAAGGATCAACCCACGATAACATGATAAAGAGGAGGAATTTGAAAACAAGGCTCAAGGAGAAGGGAGAACTCACTGCTGTGATTCCAACGCAATCGACCGTGCTTGAATCGAAGATAGGACGCTGAGGCAGGGGCTCGTCGAAGATTAGAGGATCCTCTGTGCTCACGGACGAACGTAACCTAGAATAAGACCTTTCTGTGAGTCCGGCATGACCCCAGTCCATTTAATTAAAAAAGAAAGTACATGACATATACATTTAGAACATGACATGTACTAGGTGTTTCCATACTCCGCCAAAATCAGCCTCCACATCACCCCTACACACCGTGTGTGTGGCCTGGACACGGCCATCACATGACATTGAGTGGGAAAAGAGTACACAGTGTGTACTTAGAAAGTACATTGCGTGTACATAAAAAATTTCCATAAACTTTAGCTTTCGTAAAAACTCCAGAAAAAAGAAACAAAAGACATACATAAAACGATGATCCGAGTTCTAACAAGTAAACCTATATTCTTAATGTAGTAGAAATAAATAATTCTTAACCATGGGTACATGGACCCCCTATTATATTCTCTCTAAAAGAGTATTCTAGAAAAAAACTAAATGTAAATGAAAATTAATGTGATAAAATTACAAAAACTAATCTGGAATGAAGTATATAAATATGTTCTTACTATACTATAAAACATTTCCCTTAATATATCCTAAAAAAGAATATCCTATTCTATCATTCTAACCATTTTATTTGTTATGGATAATAGGGAGATATGGAGGGTTGAACAAAACATATTCTATGTAAATAATAGATTTAGATATTAATTCAACGCACTTCTCATATATCATATTATCCATCGATAACTTATTCACTTATTGTAATAAATAATGAGGGTATACATACTATAACTGGATTCGTTGGTGAAATATTTCATAGACTTGTTATAAAATAATTTATTAATAATTTTATATTTTATATTAATCTACTTTAAAATATTGACATTAAAACCCATAATAATCATACTACAAAGGCTTCATCCAACCATCTTTTGACAAGCTTTTTCAAGGTATCTATATATTTAATCGTCTTTTTCAAACTTGAGATTTAAATATTTTCACTGAAAAAATTATAATTTGAATCCAATTTTATTTTAAAATATCACAATATAATTAAAAACAATTTAAATCTACATCCTTTAAATTTCAATTGTATCATGAATTTTAAATTTCATAAGTAATTTATTAAAAATATCATTAATCATGAGATATATTATATTAGAATAATTGAAAAAAAAATAAATTGGATGAGAAATTATGCCATTATAGACTATGAAAAACTAATCTTCCACCCTCGTAGTGAAACTACACTAATCTTGACACAAAAATAATTATTCTAAAAATGTTTGGTATTGTCATATATGTCATAATTTTAATTATCTGATCCTATAATATTTTTTGAACATCAAATTAGATTATCATCAATATATTTCTATGAGAAATTTGATTTTTTGGGAAACGTGTAATCCAAAATCTACTAACATAGTGTATCATGTACTCAAGAGTATAAGAAGAGGATAATTTATGAGGCTCCCTAGTAGTTCTAAAAATAATTTTAATGATCAAAAATTTAATTTTATTAAATATTTTAGTAATTTTAATTATATTAATTTTTAAAAAATTAATCATACCTCATTAAATTATCATTTTATCATATGTCAATAATTTAAAAATAGGAATGATATGATATATTATATACCAATATTTTGTTATAAATAAATTATTTTAAATATTAATGAATTTTATTAATAATAATTTAAGGAATATTATATCTATTAGTTCAGCTAATATAGCTGATTAAAAAATAATATCTAAAATGGATATGAAAAAGAAATTTGGAAATCCAATTTATGAAATTAAAATTATTTACTGATAAAATGTGAAAATGAAATTTATGAATATATAAATTATTATAAATACAATGGAGTTGATTAATATTCAATAATTTTTATATCTACTTTAATAGAATTGTCATATTACATGTGTATGTTTCACACACAAAACTAATGATATTAGAATTCATGAAAAAAATTCAAAGGAAATTTTATGATTAAAATAGTAATTTAAAATGGAATAATTGAATAACATATATAGTTTTATATACACATGTTTAAAATGGGATTTTATATGTATATATTTCCAAAAAAATGATGTTAGGTTTCCCCCCCAATAACTTATTAATTAAAACCGATGAAACTAAAATTTAGCAAAAAAGTGAGATGAATAAACAATATGTATAGATTTAAATTTAAATTTCATATTTTTTACATGTATACTTTCCAAATATTTTTATAAATTAGAGCTTGACCTATATAATTTGGAGATTAACACTATGTTTTCCTAATTCCATTCTATGTGATCATTTCATGATTCATGGACTATGTCTAAATAATTGATAAGTTTATCCTCATGTAATAATGTAATATATGATGAGATCTCATATAAGTAACTAAAATTATTAAAATTCACATTAATGAAAATATTTCTTTATCATTAATAGTATAGTACGTTGATATTTCAATTGTGAACAATATAAAATATCTATTAATCATGTGTTCCACAATAAATGATTCCACTTTGAAACTGAATTTTTTCAAATAAATATGTTTAAATCAACCCACAACCTTATTAAAAATTATATTACTATTCACCATGTTGCGATTAAATAGTGGTACCCAAAATTTCATATAATACATGTCTCATATATCCCCAAGAACTATAAAATATTTTTATGATTTATAAATTATTTTTTTATCTTTTAATTTTAAAAAAGAATTAATTTAACGAATACTATTAACAAATTATTTTGAATTATAATGTATAGTACTAATTTTTTCAAAATAATGTGAAACAATTTCTTCCAAAACCAATCCATGTGGTCATATTATTATGTGGTCCCCTTCAGAATAATTTAAATTTTTCAAATGTATATAAATTTTTTGTGGGTTACTTATTAAACCATAATAAATTATTTTTATATTCATTATATAAACAATTTTCATTTCCTTTCAGATAATATATCTTCAATGTGCAAATATTTGATGATATATAAAGTTTAACCACACATGTTTTGTTTTAAATCTATAAATTTTCATGTATGACATCATTATCTATAATTAGAATTACCCTAAATGAAAATTTATATTTACTTTCATGATGAATTATCAAATGATGACATAAATAGAGGAAAAAATTATAAACATCATATAAATATTAAGTACCAAATTCAATAACCTATTTTGATATATATTTTCAATACATATAATCCTCTAATTAATGTGTATTTTCATACATCCACTTATAATTTTAATATATCATTCTAAATTATAAATCTAATGTTTATATATAGGTCCATGTATTCTTATATCTTTAAATAAATAAATATAATGACTAACCATTAAATTAATAAACATTAGTGGAAGGAAAATTTATAGATAACAATGAGTGAGAACATCATTATTCTACAATATATCTAAAAAATTTGGATCAATTAGTTTTATAAAAATTTAATTTAATATGAAATATAACATAACAATATATTTTTCTATAAACATTGTTAATATTACCTATAGTATTATCGGTAGTAGTTGTTGCATCAATACATGATAGATGTGAGATTTCATACTTATTTACTTCAAACAATAAAATGAATGAAATTTTTTCACATTTTAGAAGTACAAATTCATTACATAAATATCGAAAAAAGGTGAAAAAAATTATCTTCATTATTATTAATATGTGAAAAGAAGAATGTAAATATATTCTACTTCATTTCATTATTGGATCTAACTACTAATGAATTATCATTTATATTGATTCCAATACTATAAAAAATATTTTATTTTATCTTTTTTATGTCTAATAATGTTCTAATTGACCTATTATATATTTTTCTCTCAACAAACATTACATAAATGTTAAGATTTGGGAAAACAAATCTCTAATATGGATGCTAGTGGAAGATGGAAAATTTCTTCCATGTTTCAATTTGATGACAAAAAAATCCCAAATTTTAGACCATGAAATAGATGTTTTTATTTTTTATATTACTATTTAGAAGAAAATGGTTTGGTGGAAAATCAAACTTGTATATATTGTTTAAGGGATTTTTAACCATTATTAATGATGGTCTATTCAAAAAGATCATAGTTTTTCCTTTTCAACTGTCTTTTTTCTATTTTGTAATAGATTAATTAAAGGTTATTCTTCATAAATTTGAAAATAATTATAAACCTTAACAAAATTTATAGATATGTTTCAGTATATAAGTATGCGATTTATAGTGAAATTTTTGATAGAACATAAAAAATTACACATTCATCTATTATTAAATGGTTTTAACACATGAGTACCATTGAAATGAAAAATTCATCAATCAATGGTAATAGATAAACATCAATATAATTTATAGGATGATTTTGTAAAAATTCATCAATATAATAATAATTTTTTTCCTCATACATATATATGGGGAAAATATTTATAGTTAAAATATAATTGTACATAAACTATGATATCTAATAACAAATGTATATGAATTCATTCGATCTATACATAGTTCCTTTTCATGATTTTACCTTAATTTATAAAATGAATATTTTTTTATCAAATAAAATATATTGTGGATAATATTTGGGGTATCAAAGGTTTTCATTTGATATTTGGTAATATATATTCAATTACATCACCTTTACATCATTATAATTTAAAAACGTAGGCTATAAATGAGAAATAATTTGGTGATATAGATTTTTTTAGTAGAAGGTTTGGTTCTTATTCTTTAGCACTAAACAAAATTAATTTTCTTAGAAATTTAATATCATGATGTCCCACATTTAGGAAAATACAATAATTTTTTATATTCCATCCCATACACAACATAATGTTAGGGGAAATAATTAATTTGATTTTACATCAATCCAATTGGAATTTTGGACATCATAATTAGACTTATAAATCCCTTTTTCATATTGGAAGTATCTGTCTAAAAAGATCAAGCACTTGAGGGAAAATATATTCAATCTATTTTTTATTTTATATTTACCCATATTAGCACTAATAATGACGTTGTACATTTTTCTAACCCTAGAATAATGGTTTCATGGAATCTTTGAGAAATAGTTCAACACATTATGTGTTTTTCTGTAATATCATCAAATATATCAGGTATTAATTTATCACTAACATCTTGTATTTCACAACTATCATCAACAAGAGAATTAGGTATTTCATTATTTATTATTTATCAATGTTATATAAATAATTTATAAATATGATCAAAAATATAGAAAATAAAATTTTCATTTATTTATCATTACAACAATTATCTCTCACTCAAACATATACATCATGGGAATAAAATCAAATATATTTTTTCAATTATTGATTATAAAAATTAAATAAATTCTAAGACACTATATAATATTAGTCAATAATTATTTCTGTATTTATCTAATTCTAATCAATTATTTACCTAGAATTACAACGATCGGAATATAATACAACATTTAAACATATAAACACACACACACACACAGATATAAATTGATAAATTTAAAACATTGAGATTTAAATTATATACACACACATCTAAATCATATAATAAGAAACACAATAAATTAACTTGTTATTCATAATAACATAATAAAATACAATAATATAAAATATACATTTACAAAGAAAAATATAAACCTGATATTATAAATACCCTCACCACTAAAGAATAAACATGTAATAAAAAATTTATTCATAAAAATATCATATAAAATATTTATATTATAATCATTAATATGATAAATAAATGAAAAAAATAAAATAATTGGATGTACTATATTTAAAAATAATATAAAAATTTATAAAAATTATATATCCTAGAAATTTAACAAATCTACAAACAATGAAAATAAACATTTAAATGATAGAAATTGTTGATATAAATTCTATATCTATGAAAATTAGATGAAAAAACAAGGAAAGAATATATAAAAAAAATTAAGTTGGATAATTCTTAACAATAATTTTTTTTTAAAATAGTATAAAAATACATATAATAATTGTTGAATCCAATAGAAACGATTTTATCACAAATACTATTAATGTAGAGTGTATATCTACAACGAACATATATATAATTTTCGTAAAAAACATCATATAGAATGATATTATGTGGGTTCATATTTTTAAAATAATAGATGACAAGGATTTGATAATTAGATTTAAAATCATGGAACATCTCAGAAATCTATCATGGTGAAATTAGACAATAAAAAGTGAAGAAAACTAGTGTTAATTCATAAAATTTGGTGACGAAACACAACATAAGAATGAATTTGAATGATCAACATGGTGGTGTGGAATTTAAGTGTAATAAAAATTTATTCTATACAAAAAACCAAAATAAAATGAATGATTATATGTGAAAATGAAATATTTTCACTATATTATAGTTGTTAAATTGTTATGTATAAAAGTAAGTATCTATATTGAAAAAACTATGGAAGAAAGGGATGATCTTGAATATTGTAGAAAATGTAGTCCATTGGATTCTTATTTATCAAATAATTAGATGAATTTAGATTTAATTTGTTTTTTAGTAGAACATTCCTAATATGAACTCATACAATTATGGTATGATTGAAATAATATATGAGATAAATTCAATATAATTGAAATTTCAAGGAGATATATGCTCTCAGAATCACTAAATTCAAGTACCACTGGTGATTACATTATAATTCTATAATACATGAAGATTATATTGGGATATGAAACTAGAATCATTATTTATATAATAGTGTATTTATTAATTTAGTAATTTTTTTCACAATTATTTTAGAAATTTTTAATATTGATTTATAATTAAAATTGAAAGATTATTTTTCTATCAAATTGATTTTCTTCATATTTCTTATTTAAAAAAATATAAATTTTAGAATCTAGTATTGGTAAAAATAATATCTTTTTTTTGATTTTTAATTACAAAATTATCTTAATTTGAATGTGTTTTTATCTTTCATAAAACATTTTTTTTGTGTAAATAATAAAAAAATATAGTGATATTTCTATAACCTTCACTTTTAAAACATTAATATAAACATATAATAAAATAAATCTTTTTGATTGATAAATATAAAAACGTTATATATATTCATATTTAAAATAAATCATTTAAAATTAATGTATAGTATTTAAGAACCCCTTATATATTGTTTGTGAAACATAAGTAATTTTTTAACTGTAAAAACTGGTTCTTTTTATTATATTAAAAATTTAGTTTTCATCCCATACAAAAAAAAATTAAATATTTTTATCAACATGATAATATTTTTTAATGTGTTAAATTAAATTATTTTAATAATATTATAGATACAATAATTATTGTAAAAGATATTGATAATGATGAAACATTTATTTTCAAAGAGTATTTTCAAATATTGGGTAATTTTTTTTCTAATATCATAATCTAATACCTTCTAAGTAATAAATTAAATATAATTTGTAATCCCATAATAAAATAAAATTTAATAATTCAATGGTTTATCAACACTAAATATTATTTATAACTCTTAGTGGTGTAAATAAAGTTTTTCTAAAGAATAATTTATTTAATACGAAAAAAATTTATATTTATATTTAATATTTTCTTAATTATTATTTCTATTATATTAAATTAAGAACAAATTTAGGTCTATAAAACCCATGTTTAGTAATAGGGGTTATTTTATATGTTTAATAAAATAGAACTTTTTCGGGTAAAAAGTAGTCACCCTGATAAAAAAATAAATATAAAAATATAACAACAGAATACATCCAACATGTTTAAAACATGTGTAAAAAACTTGATTGAGACTTGATCTACCCAATTTCACTAAAATTTCTATTATTTCTATATTTTTTTATATATTTACTATTGATTAGTGTCATTATAATACTAAAAAATAATTTCTGGTCAATGACGTTCCCATCTGACCACTTTTAAGAGTTGGAAATTACACTGAACTAGGAAATAGTCTTTCATTTTTGTTTCTACCTATAACACTATAAATTTTATCTTATTTGAAACCAATATAATTTTTATAATCCTTTTGTCTCAATAATATAGCCTAATCTTTTCGTTTCTATTGTTATATTCAATGGAAGGTCCTTTGTCCCACTGTGAGTATAACTTAATCAGTATCTTTTTACTGTACTTCATTTCCATACAATCATATCCAAACCAAACATAGTCAATGACCTAAAAACAATTATTATATTTAAGGTCTATTATATCAATTTAAAACACCTTATTTATTAATTTATATATATATATATAATGAGACATAGGTCATGAATATTGCAGACTACCGCCTCCATGAAGCAAGGACATGGAGTTTTCCACACAAAAAATCTTTACTAGTTATAAGAATGGAATTTAAAAATAAAATTGAAATATATAATAGATTATTAAAAAAGAAGAGAAATTTTATAATCCACCTTTATTACCACACATTGACCTTGAAATGATAACAATTACCATGTGTTGTGCTGATTACCTCCTCCTCAAGGTAACATTTTTTGTTTTTCATCTTGATTTTTAATAGTAATCCATATCAAATTAAAACATTATAAAAATTTTATTTTAACATAATTATTATAATTATTAATTCTAATTAATATATTATTTTGAAAATGAAAAGTTTCTTATCCATACTGGTCTAAATGTCCCAAAGGTTGTAGTTTTTTTTTATTTTTATATAATACAAATTTTAACAATGTTAAGAGGGAATCCGTAAATTACCCATATTCCTAGAGGAGAAAGTACCACATTATAAACCAAATTCTCAAGCACTAAAGTCATTGGAACTATCCCTCCCAAGAAACATTTTTGTTGATAAATATTATCTCTATTTCTCACTTGAATGATCAGGTTGAATTTATTTGTGTAGAGTAGCATTGTGCTTTGTACTAATGCAAAATTCCATACCATATTTTATTCAAATTAAGGTAATCTCTCGAATATGGGTAGATTCTTTCATTGATTCCACATATAGGGCTTACTCTTATGTGGTCTCAATTGATTTATTAATGTCTTATAGGCCTATTGGGAAAAATTCCATGGCCCAAACAATTGGGTTTTCACTATCTCCTAAATGTATATGGTGGCATGAAGGTCCTATGGAATGTACAGACTAACTAGTGGCCCAAGTGAAAAATTAGTCGTATATTTTCGATACTATAATTCCATTATAGTACATGATACAGTACATCAAACACGACCAAAAATATTCCTCAAAAATGATTTGATAATGGGATTCATGTTGGATTATGGTGTGTTTCAATGATTTGGCTTCCACCACAACAGATCGTATCCAAACAAACCCTTTGAATAATGGTATATTCATTTTTTTGATGTTCTGATCACCATCATGAAGAGTTCTATAAACTTTTATCATGGATAACTATGATAAATAAATTGTAAATTTTTTATAATTGAATTAGAAAATAATTATTGTATGTTGGGTATTTAATTGAAATGTTGTGTTTTAATATATTATTAATATATCATATGCAAACATAAAAATTTATAAAACATTACTCCATGAATTCCTCTTTCTTTCAAATATAATCCCTAATTAAAAAATAAATAAAAATTAATATGATACTAAATGTAATATATTAAACTAAATTTTAGTGAATAAGGTTCCTTGGATGGAATATATTAAATAGAATTTGATTATTTATGATGATGAGAGAGTTCATTAATCAAATAAAACCAAAATTAGGGTACGTGATTACTGGATTTTATTCTATTTAATTATAATCTATCTTATTAAAAATATATTGTTTGAAGCATGATTTATTATACCTAATGAATACACAGTATATTATTTCCCTATTAGTTCTTGTTTTCTATAATTCCTTTATATAACATCATTAACAAAATATTCATACCAAAATTATTATATTACTTGAAGGGGTTTTTTTCAATTATCACACACTTTAAACATATTTATTATGATACATAGTGTTTTATTTTTTTGGTGTATCTAATGAAATATTATTATTTTATATCATGATACAATCATTATTTATGGAATTAAATATTTTATTTTAAATTAAATCATTCAAGGGGTTTTTATTCATATGTATCTAAATCAAGAAGTTTTATTTGTGTCACTTTTCAATTCAATGATATATTTTAAGTATTATGAACAATATTTTATTTCATATTGTTTATTCACATCAAAACATAATTTAATTATAATGAACATGTTTATTCAATTATTTTTTAATTTTATGGTACCCATATATTTTCTGTTGATTAAAAAACTGAATTACCAAAAGGGTGTTTTCATCTAAATTTTGTTCCATTAAGTTACGATCCCTATCCTCCACTTATATAATTGTTTGTATATATTTTCAATGGAAACATTATAAATACACTCATTCTATTTTCCCTTTGATAATTAAACATATAGAAATACATCACTACCATTTCCTTGAACAATCATCCTTTGTTATAGTCAATAATTATCTTCAATTTCCTTACCTCCTTTAAAACACTATTTTTTCGTCACAAAATTCTATGGAAATTTATATAGATATAAATAAATTTATTGAAGAATAAAATTACTAAATTGACCATATACCATCAGTCTATGAGGATTTTTTAAGGGATTGTTAGATGTATGGATATTTAATTTATTGACTTATGAAATATTGAAAATTTATAAACATGTTATTTCAATATATAAGTTTATTGATTACTAAGGAATGATAGTTAAATACTTTATAGTTTATTAATTCTATAATTTTATGTATTTATTGTACTTAAATAGGTGTGGGTGGGGCCTACTATATATATACATTTTGTTTCAAAAATAAATCTCCTCAGAAAAACTAGCTTGATAATTTTGGTGTATGCTAGCTCAGAATAAAATTCAATGGAAGAGAGGATGGAAAGTAAATATAAAGTTTCTATGTTAATTATGAATATTCATATGTAATGTATTATCTACACTACATTTTTCATTTCTTCACTAAGGAATGAATTTTTATTATATATGTGTTTATTTATTGATATTTAAACCTCACATATGTTACGATCACCATTTGTTTTAATTATTTAATTATTTTCATTATATATTACTAATATATTATTTATTCCCATATTATTATCACATAATAATTTTTATTACTGTATAATATGTTTACACCTACTATGATTTTGATCTCTCCCAATCTTGTGTTTCTATTTTCATTTATTATCAAAAAACATATTGCGCATTATATGTATAATATATCAACTTGAGTGATGAATTTGTGGGAGTTTATGAAAACATAATATGGATTAGTTAGTTATATATATACTTTTAAAATGTATATTTTATGAGGTGGGAATGTAATTTATTAGTTAATAGTTTATCATAACATGCTAAAATTTAAAAAAATAAATGTTTCTTTAAATTTAGGAGATTTAATATTTTTTTGAAATATTGTTATTTTTGATGGGAAAATTGGTTTGGTTAAATTGATTTGGATGATGATATATAAATATGTTGATTATTATAATTTAATTTTGTGAGATAAGTATGTGATTTCATTATAGAAACTCAACCTATACCCTAATAGTAGATAACCAATACACTCTAACATAGTGTGGTCCCTAACATATCCCTATAAATTATGGAAATTATATTCATCTGGACCTCTATACTCATTCATTTTTTAGGGTATAATAGAATAACCTAAACCCTAGGACTTGTAATGGGGTCAAAATCATTACCTGAAAACAATAAAAAATAGTGTATTTACCCTATCTATCATTTTTTCTCTCCCATCAGAGGGGCACTAGTCACATGAGTTTTATAAAATTTTCTGGAACATATTTGAACAACAATCCACAATAAAAGTATCCAATGAACATTCTCATCTCAATTTCTATGGAATCCACTAGGGTAATATAGACTGATATTGGCATCTTATTACAATTACCAACTCACATCCTACACTATTGGGTATTTTACACAACATGTAGCCTCTATCTCACACTAACCTAAAGCATGGAAGAAACATCATCAGAATCCTACTCAGATCTCTGCCCTACTATTCAAGGATTTTCCATCGCTATGTCCTCCTAACCCCCCTTGGAAACATGATGCCCACTAATTCAATAATCCCCAAAACCAATACATAGAACATATAATACTCCCATATTATGAGATGTCTTAACACCACATCAACCATAAAAGGAGTCATTGCACTACTTTCGCATACCACTAGTCCACTCCACCATTAAGAGGGAGTCAGTCACTAAGAATCTATTATAATATAAAATCAATTCACATCCCAATTACTAAACCCATCATTCATATATTCTATCCCATAGGAACCATTGTCGGATACCCATGACCTATATCATATTTTTCTTCCTACCCATGGTATATCATCAACACATCCCTGACATCATTACCTTAGAGAAATTGTTATTGTATGATTCCAAATCTATGAAATGTGTAAAAGAGAAATTATTCTATCTTAATGAATCTCAATGAAGACATCTTTCATTTTATAGGGATCTCTTGATCCCTAATCCCTTTTCATAACCAAAATAAATTATAATGGAATAAAAAATAAACCATTAAATATCACATGTGTTCTTATTAATAGTAATACGTACCTATAAAACATAATTATTAACCTCACCAAAATCTACATACTCTCGACCAATATTGAATATTTCTTATCCGAGATCAAAATTGTAATTTATATACATTCGTATGCATTAAAAAAGTAATAATTATTATGAAAAATTTTAATTGATTATTTAAACATAGAAAAATGGAATATTCTGCATAAAACTAATCTAGATTCATCATATTCTAAAACCCATATGTAATTACATGAATTAATCCGTCATCAACCTCTATTATTAATTCCACAATAATTCCACATCATTTGCTACATATTCTACTATTATTTAGAGTAATTGGAACAAAATATCTATAAAAATATCATTGGAATAATGGTGATAAAAAATAGACAAAATAGATGAAATATAGGGATATAATATAACGAATCACCAATACATTTATACTAATACTACACCATTTCATTATGGATAGACAGGATGATGGATAGGGGAGATAATTTTAGAAATAGCCTCTTAAGGATTCCCCTAGTCACCTAATACATAATAATCATGACCAAAAACTGATTGGTTTTCCCACATTATCCACATTTGTAGTCTGACTTGGAGGGTTAAAACTTTTCATGCTCCGTCGCTCAACGTTATCATTGGGTCAGACTCCTAGATGTTGTGTGGAAACCCAATGTAGGGGACTTATACCTTGTGCAACCAATATTTTGGTGTGAACTATGTCTCACAACATGACTAAATTTTATTCATTAAAAAATAAATAAAATACGTATAGGGTCATTGACCCTCTTTGTAAGGGTCATCATCATAGTGAAACACCAATCCTCCTCCCTCCTGAAAAGTAAAATTTTTAAATGGTATTTCCGTTTTTGAAAATAATAAATCTCATCAAACCATAATGAAATTTGTTATAGTACAACGGAAGAATTCATACAAAATATTATACCTCTAAACGGGTCAATCATAGTCTAACCGATGTTTCATGAAATGACATGTTGTAGTTACCAAAATTATGTAAAGCCACCTGAGATTTATTTCATACTTAAGAAATAACTTGGAAAGCCATCCATTCATCAATCCATTTCAAAAAAACATCCCTATTTGATATTTAATTGATCACGTTCTTCAACATAATTTAAATTTTATAAATTACCCATCCTATATAACAAAAAAAAATTCCGATCAGAAAGTAGTGAACCTAAAATTACTGAGTCACTAAATCATCTTTAAATAAATCCCCATGAATCATAATTAATATGATCTCTCCTAGTACAATCATAAATAAATTTATCCTTTTTTTTCAAAATTGTACGACACCTTGTTTGTCAACATGGAATGACTCCACATATTCAATAATAATTAACTCCACAATAATGTATTTAAGTATATATTCCCCTTTGTAAATTAATAATCCAAATCTTCCACATTTTAATGAACCCAAAAAGTAAAATACTGGAATTTCTATAACAGATAATTATTAATTTACATTAATCAAACAATTAGGTATAACATACCATTCAATGATTCACATAGAAACACTTCTACTTTTTGTGTAGTATTATTTATGTTTGGAACAAAGAATGGAAAACAATATTTTTTAGTGGGGTTATTAATCAAAACCTAAGAAATTAAAAGGTATTTTTAAAATAAAATATCTAATTTATTATTCTCAAACTTTTGTTTAGAGATTTCCATTATCATGATGTCGTTTTTTATCATTGTATAGATAGATTCATTAACACAACACCCATTCTCTACTTTATCCACTATAATGTGGTAATTGCTCTCAGTATGATTTTCTTATGAATGATGGATACGATTTTAAATGAGACTAATTAAAATATAATTTGAACAATAGAATATAATTTCATATTTTACATTAACTATAGTATCATAATGTTGATTATTCATCCCTAAAAGTTAGGTCCTTCGTTAAGGGATAATATGTATTTAACATCCACAATTTTATGATATTTTCCCCAATTTCATCTTTTATATCCATGAAATAAAAAAATAATAATAATAAAATGTGTCATTTGATGTTCAATTTCAATTCCATACTAGTATGATAGAATCCATATATATATATGTATCCAAATAATTATTTCTATCATGCCCTCTTATTGAATAAAAAAATAGTCCATTGTTTTAAAATTTTAGAATATATTTTACATTTACAAAATGTATTTTTAGAAATGCGAAATTTTTTATTATGTAACCTAGAACATTAGTAAAAATAAAATTATGTGCTTTCATCGTTATGTCCTATAGGATTTCATTGATTCTCCAATTCTTTTTCACATTAATTTTTTTGTGATTTTGATTTAATAAAAACTTTATTTGTGTAGAGATCGGTAATTTAATAACCATTAAACATTAATGTATTATTATTTTGAGAACATTTATAGAATACATATATTAGGAAAAAAAATTAATTACATTATTATGATGCATAAAAACCAAGGAAAATGTTATATCATCAATCATTGACAAAACAAACTAGTGCATTGTGAAATTTTTAAACCAGCAACATTATCGATCAACTAAAAATTATTTCATCATTAAAAATGAGTAATATAATCATTTGAGTATTTATTTTCTAGATAATGATTTTATGATCAAACCCACTACATTTGAATAAATTATTTATGAAGTTTTTATAAATCAATGTGTATAAAAAAAATTTTCCTTGTTTTAAACCATACATTGATTTCATTAATTGAAAAATTTTCATCAAATCATCCTGAATATGAAATACATCCCATAATTTAATTTACACTTTTCTTTGTATTATTTTAAAGAATGAATAATCAAAATCTTTACGAGAAAAGAAGAAGCTTTATTTTACCATTAAAGAATGTAATATATATATTATACAATAAATCCGTGATAGAATTTTTTCCACCATAATTCTATAGATAAATGAATCTCTATAAAACAAGTTATAGAATGTTTCAAATAATAGTTCTCACATTACTATGATTTTTAGGGAAGAAAAATTTCTGTATATTGATATTAATATCCTACGTCTTCAAAAATCTATTCCAAATTATGAATTTTATTAATATAGTAATGATATTTATTTGTCAACATAACCCAAGATACATTATTCAAAACTTCATCCAAAATTACAGTCTATACATGAGATTTTTTTGAGGTTTTTATATCATAATTTTCCTTCTTGGTTGTTCTAGATATTTCAAGTCAACAAAAATCATTTTCAAATTTAATTCATTCCATATTTTTATCTTCCTTATATATAAATAACATACATCATCATCGCCATTGTTTGAATATTCATTTAAATCAAAACTATCCCATTTTTTCCCTCATGACTGAAAAAAAATATTAATGAAATAATATTTAAATTATACATTTTTTATATTAATGTTTTTCTCAGTTTTTATAGTAGTTTCATATTACAATTAAATAATTATTATAAATATATATATATAAAAAGTTTATTCCTTTATCTTTGGAAAGGGACCATGAATAATTACGTTTTCACTATAAGTTACAAAGGTATTATGGTTATTTTCCTTATTAATAATATATCAATGAATTATGATGATTAATAAGTAGTTATGTATAATAATATTAAGATAGAACATCTCTTATTGGGGTTTTCTTCACATAGAAACACTAAGGATTTATTCGTAGTGTAAAAAAATTACATGACAACTTATTTTAAAAAGATATAATATAGATATATATAGGATAATATTTTTAAAAATATTATTTATTATCTAGTTACTCATCTCAAAATAATTATTAATTTTTATGAGTCTTCACCATTGATAATATATTCCTTATTCCATTCAATTCAATATAATCCATTAGTTAAGTAATAGGGATCTATAAGGCATTTTCTGTCTGGAATTCTGATATTTTTTCGCACAAGAATCCTCTCTAACAATATTTCATTATTTATAACGATAATAAACACATATTACTTGTTGGTGATCATCTTCAAAAATTCCACAATGACAAAATAATTATTTATATTTATCATAATTTCGTATTTAATCAATTGATGATGGTGATATAAACTAATAAAAATCAACATGACGAAATCCTATTGTCTATATTCCCTTTTTGTTTTTTGAATTTTAGGATTATGGAATGATCTTACTCATTTTAGAGACATCATGAATTATAGTATTATCGCAAATTTTTATGGATATCAAAAAATACCTTATATTTCACAAATTTTTCAAGTGGGTTTTAGCTCAAATGTCCAATATTTGATTTCTATAACCAATTTTCATCTTCATTAGATATAAAACACATGTATTATTATCCATGAATGATGTTGAAATTCCACTATGTTTTCAATCTATGAATCAAAATAGCTTCATGAATGTCTTTGGTGGTACATGTATTCTTAGTGATGTTTAGTACATGAACTATGTCACAAAATTAGCCTATAATCATTAAATTATTACCAATGTCTTTAATAAACATTATATATATATATATATATATTTCTCATGCCTTTATACCCAATTACATCTTCCCCATTGCCAATGATCATTAAACCCAAAACATTGAAAAATTGAATTAATCTTTACATATCATTCTTATTTCCCATGAGAAGATTTTTGTTTCAATTCATATATTATGAAAAAAACTATAATTGATCTAAATTATTTTTTTGTCCATTGATTTTGATAAAAAAATCATGTGTAACATCTTTCCCACCTATGTTCATCATAAACTAATCATTTTTTACTGTAAGTGGTTCTCTGAATGTGTGTTCCTCATCTTGATATAATGGTTCCTCCTTATCCACAAGGGAGATGATCTTATTTTTCAATTATAACATGATATATCTGGAAACTATTATGTCCTATGTCATTGAATCTACTTTTGAACATTCCATTTAGACATTGATGATAAATTCAAGGATTTATTTACACATATTTTATATTAAAAACCATAAAAATTTTGAATGTGCTACGTATATAATTTTTTTCCCATCAGTTTCTATTTTTCTTTTACCAAGATGTATCATTCATTAATAACAAAAAAAATTCTTATTACTGATTTTTTGAAAACTAAAAAATAGTATTTTTTTATTGTTGTCATATGTATATTCAATACAAATCTAGTACATGTTTTCTTTTTTCACAAATCAATATTCCATTAAAGAGTTGTCACGTATTGTTTTTCATAAACTATGATCAAATTTTTATGTTAATTATCTCAATATTTTTATATATTTTATACTATTGTTATTATCAAAGAAAATACCCCCAAATTTTTAATAGGTGCTCTATGTATATACTTCACCATATCTAAATCTATCATAACCCAACATCCATATTTCATCCTGGATTACATATAACCATTAATAACATGGGTTTTTATTTATTTATTTATTTTTCATAAATCTATTTGAGTAGTTTTTTCCAACGTTTCACTAAATTTTTTTATTAATTAATGACTAATCCCACCCCATTAATGAAAATCATCATGATGTAAACATCATGATCAACCATTACTCAATCCCTAATATGTGGAATGTGTTCAATTATTTTATGCTGAATTTTGACCAATGGCACCATTATGTGTCCCCATTCTCTAGATGAATCAAAATTATTTATTCAAAAGTAGTTTTGTTATTTATTCCCACATCATATGTGGGAAACACCATGGATTTGATACCATGTGTTATGATCATTTTTAAATGAGTATTCATATCATGAATAACAGATAAGCCCTTCTAGGGATTCATTAAAAAAACCAATTGGTGATAAGAAAAGTAACCCATCATTGATTTCATGTTAGCCAACACTCAATAGGATATCCTTTGTGGGATTGAATTTTCACCAAAAATGTTTGTGGTATTTAACGACTGTGTCATGAATTTTTGTAATGATTTATTTTGTTTTCTAAAATTTGTCCTTTTCAATTCCATTCATTTTATTTCATCCATTTAAATTTTTTTTTCTTAATGATGTTATTTTTGTTACTACTCCACTTTCATATCAAATTATTTAATGGTTTCATAAAGGTTAATTATTGTTCATAACCAAATAAAAAATATGAGGGTATTTAATAGTATGGTTCAAAAACAACATATACTATAATAATATACAATAAATTTATATTTTAAAATATAATTTTACATATTTCATATTTAATTAATTGAATGACAAGGAACCATATAACTACAAATCCCTAGAGTCGTCCACCACCAAGAACATACACATTTTATTTAATGATAATTCATAATATTTATCCATTTCCACTATAACATCATCAGTAGTTATAAATTTATATAAGATAATAATGTTTTTATGATAATCTAACGTGATCTTATGTGTATCCTATTATTCATGTTTTAGAATTGTATGAAGGAAATTGGGTGGAAATATTCCCAGAATAAATTTTAAAATCATGATATCATTGTGTTTTTCTCCGATCAAATACGTGGGATCTACAATCACGTTAAACAGATCAAAAACTATATCGATGTATTCGTTTCTGTGTACCCCAAATCATTAAAAATAATCAATTGATCCACAATTTTTTCCATGTAAATTATTTTGGATTACTTTTTTATGTTTAGAATCGTTTCCCACATGTCATGGTAGGATTTTAATGGAATTACCTTCAAATAGATTACAACTGATAGTGATCAAATTAAAATATTTGTTTCATTGGAAAGGAAATTTGAATCCATATGAAATATTTAAAATAAATATATTATAATAATTTTTATGATTAATATATTTTTAACTATGATTAATAAATTTATCATAATGATCAAATGTACTAGTGTATCTAAATCTTTCAGTGATTAACATTTTTTTGATCAATTATTTAAACTCATTTATGAATGAAAATTTCATCAATTTATAAAAATAGGTTTAAACTTAATTTATCTTAATCCCAATAAAAATATACCACTTATTTTCACCTAATAATTAATATAACCAAAGTGAGTGGTGGAAAAATTGTATGTTGAATTACACCAAACATTCTCAAAAATACTATATTTTGACTATGAAAAACACTGATCATTACCTATAAATTAATATTGAATTGAAAATTCATTTAAGAGTTGAAAAAGATATTTTAATTATATTACACACATATTTCATGGTGTTTGGAGTTTATAGTGAATGATATTATTGTATACCAAAATATACTATGTATAATACTAGTTCATTAAATTTTTTACTGGCCTTATTAAAACTATTATTTGTTTACACTGAAAATATTAACGAACCCAATTATATTCTCATATATAAAAAAAACTACTCCTACGTGGGAAACCACGAACATAAATGGATAAATAATGACAATAACACAATGATATGTGTATAAATAATTTCCCCTTTCATTCACCCGATGGATTCTAGATATTTCCAAAAATAAATTTCTTGGAATTACTATTCATCTATAATTTCATTCAGGATTTTTTGAATTAAATCTCTCACAATGTACAACAATATCCATGTATCTTATATTTGTTAGAGTGATATAATATAATATGGATTTGAAAATTAATTTCTCCATTAACCTTCATTAATTATTTCAGAATTCATTGAATTAATAGCGAAACATTTGTCCTATATTCCTCTCCCTACCCGAGTAAAACACATCTAATTAGTGTAAATAATTTTATTCAATATGGGATTAAATTCAAACATAATTATTCTACTATAAATCATTCCGCCGTGACATTGAAAAGTCCCCTATTTGTTTATCCCATACATGTCAACATTTTATTTCAATCAACTATATATAAATCCTATATATGCCATAAATTTGAACAATTAAGAATATAAGTATCTTATATATGAGATTCATCATGTATTATAACACTTCTCGACATAATATAATATTTCATTTTTTGAAAAACCCATAATTGAAGCATCCACAATGACTTTTTTTTATTTAATGTTAAAATATGGAATGCCAAATATGATCCATAGAATCCATGGTTACATTATGTACTTTAGATACCCAATTTTATTTTTTATATGTGATGCCCATTGTGGATCACCAAACTCGCATTTTGGGACTACAATATTTAATTAAATGTTTTAATAAAAATTATTTGAAATCTATATTATCTATCTCCACAGACAATCTATATTATTTTATAAATAATATATACAAAATTACCATTTTCGATTCAAATAACTCATTTTTGAAAAATTCGCATAATATATTCCATGATCATTTTCATATACCAAATGGTATATATGAATTTTTAAAACATTACATAACATGTTCCATATCATAACTCAAATATCTCCCACATTTTTATGATCTAGGTATAAACCTCATGCTCATAAACCACTAATCCAATTTTTTTCAATAAATCATGGTCGATGAAATTTCCCAACCACAAAAAAACATAGTATAAATAATCTCCCCATGATAAATGTTAACCATTATTATTGGTCGATTCATACATATCGTTAAAAAAATCTACAAAATGATTCATTATCTCTATTAAGGTGATGTTAGATAATTTTCAGCAGGATGTTTCTTTAACACAACTGAAAAAACCATGAGATAATTTTTTTCTATCATGATGAAAATCTTATATATATCAAAGAGTTGTATTAAATGGAATTTTTCAAAGGTCCATTGGATTTTAATAATGAATGTGTACCGTAAATCATTTTATCTTAATGTTATTAATATAGGATATTTATAAATAAATGGTTATTTTAAATTAAATTACATGTTTTAACTTGATTTCAATGATTTAATATGAATCTTATTCTATAACACAATAGAGATGTAGAGAATGATTAAAATTATTCCTCTAATATAAAATAATTTATCAGTGTAATTTTATAATATATTATTGATATTTTTTCCATTACACAATAGTACTATATATTTAAGAATAAAATACTTTATTCAAAATACTACTTTAAAAACATCGATTATCTCAAAAATATGTGTTTTATAATAGTTATTTTTTTATATAGTATAAAATAAAACAAGGTTTTATTCCATAAGATAAATGATATTTTGTATTAGTAATAATTGTTTTCTAAAAAATAATTTCTAATAAAATAGTAGTTATATTTATTTCATAGAAAAACTCATTTGATAATAAATAAATGAATATATATGGAAAATTTATGTTTAATTTATCATTAAATCCTAAATAATCTTAAGATAAATTAGAAAATAATTCCCACAGTCTAAATATTTTAATTTATTTTTTAATTAAAATGAGATAAATTAAAATTTTTAATGAAAATAAATTAGTTTGACGAAAATAAATTTAGAAGGAATTATAGTTTTTTGAAATAATATAATTTTAAAAAATTTAACAATTGATGTTATAAAGTAATGTATTTTGAATATCTATGACAACCTCATAATGGTTTACCCAAATAGTTTACAATTATGATCATTGTGTCACCTAATTCACCCCACTTCGTATTATAGAGGTTGTGGGTTAGTGTGAATGAAAAATCCCTTCAATGGTATGTCTATTCCATTAGTATTAAAACCATTAAATTATATTAAATATTCCAAAACATATAATATTAATTAATGAATAAAATATTTTTATTCAAAAAAGTAAATAATAACTACAAAATAACTTATTCTGTATCCAAATGAGACACTATGATGACCACACATCCCTCATATAAAATAGGATTCCCAAAACAAGGACAATAATATATTTGATTGTATTTATAGAAAATCTTGAAAGCTTTTTATCACAAAGGTCATCATCCTTTTTGTGAAACATGCTCCACCCCCATCTCTATACATTACTAATTATACTTCATCCTAACATGTATCTCATACATTAATTTATGACATCCATTGGTGTGTGAATTTTGTGTGTTTCTATAAAACATAATTGTTGAACACAAATGGGAACCTAAAAATCATTCACAATGAATATTTATGAGTGAATAAACAATATTTAATAATTAAATATAGTATTAATTGTGAAATACATGAGTTGATTAATGGTGTAGAAAAATGCCACTACGACACTCAACCCTACTTATTCAACTAAGTATCAGTGATTTACATCATTTATTGAAAATTTCTATATGATGGCTTAATATCATAATTGGTATAAAAGATGAAATTTATATAAATCATTGGATGATAAATAGCCAACCCTTCAAGAATAGAATTTATGTCTTCTAAGGGTAATAACATAGTTAATATATTTAGAAGTATATTCGAGTAATTAAAATGTTGTACCATAGGTGATCAATTAAGAGTTATAACTAAATATGTTGAAGATAGCAACATTGAATGTCTCTAAAAAACTGAATCCAAAATATTTGGGGGTATAAAAAAGAAAAACATTATGTAGTGAATCTAATTCATGGGATGATTATAAAAATTTATTATATTAGTATTTCCATAAATATCATATAAGTGATGTTTAATATCCAATCCCAAATATTTATAAATAAATCAAGGGAATGGAATTATATAGTCAATCCATCATAAGAAAACCACACTATGGGGTAAAAACTCAATGTTTTTTGAATTATATATGGAAAACATAAAAAAAATACCAAGGTCTCACACTATCCATATTAACCCATTAACTATACACTAATACAACACACATTTCTCGCAACCCTTTCTAATTATATCTCTTAACTAACTAGCATTGTATTCCAACATGATACACCTATTCTTAACTATATAGGGAACCACACTCCCAATTCATAATTCATCCCAATATGATCACAAAAACCTACATTTATATCCTATAATTTAAAAAAATCAATGATTTTATTGAACAAAGAAACATAATCTACTAACACGTACATTCCTTGGATGATAATATCTGTTTTGATAGAGGTCCAAATTGTCCTTTGTTTCACCCTTCATTCACAAACTCGTTTAACACTTCCACTAAAGGAATCATCAATTCACATACAAACCCAAATACACATAAGGCATATATTCCTTGGGAATTGACCTCAATGAATGCTCTATGATGACCATTTTAACAAAAAAAAAACGAATACCTAATTTTAATAAGGGATTATTTACTTAAACATCAATTTTTATTATAAGGAATCCCATGATCATTCCCAAATTACTCTAGAAAATCACCCTTATGGTGATATACAATTTTATCATACCATTACATGACCAATTCTTAAACCATACCTAATAAAAAGTTCCCCAAACTATATAGTCGATCCCATAATCTACAACCATAAGTGTATACTATATACAACCATATGAATATAAATTATGTCCTTTTTTATTTGTTTTTCCATTTTACAATGATATGGAATAATCTCTTATACGAAACTCCATAATAATATGGAAACATAATGATCGTGATATATTGAGACCAGGTCATTGTGAATATAATGCTTATTTAGTTCCCAATTGTTTAAACATTTTTAGTACATATTCATGGACCATAATTGTTTATAATCAAACCCCAATGACTAGAGTACACATTAAAACATATTTTATATCCCTCAAAGAATATATAAATGATTTTTATACCACTTAATTCAATACAAAAGTAAATAATTCTTTAAACATGCTCATACACTACATTTATATTTTTCCCTCTTTATCCTAATAATACATACCTTATTTCAAGATTATAGACAAATAAAATTAAACATATATTTATTTAAATTAAATTAAATATTTTTCAAAATAATCAAAATCCATAAAAAAAATATGTATGAGGTGAACATTATTCAAACACATATGGAAGGACAGGAGTTTGTATCGTTTTTCTCTATTTTATATAATATAACAAACATAAACATTCCCCATAATCATTGTGAAAATAAATTTGATCTAATATATATTTAAATAGGCTTAAATTCAATTGGGTGAGTGAAATTTAATAAAAAAAGGGTTATATGTTTTTTAATTCCTCAAATGGTTTAATTAAACCTAAAAACATAAAAACATAGTTGACAAAGAATTTATTTAAACATTATCCAATGAAAACATGGAAAATACCCCACAAAAATTTCTATTAATCAAAGGGAAATGAAATAGAATGGATGTGGATAAAAATATGTAGCTCCAATATTTATCAGGTGTGATGAACCTTATATAATTAAATTCAATTACCAGTGTAAAAGTGAGGAGGTGAAGAGGAATGTTAAGAGATTAAATCCTATACTCAACTAATTAGAAAATGATATAGTTTTTAGGATTTATAGAAACCGCAATGAAATAATTAATATTCCTCCCAATTATTTGAGGGCTTAGGGTCTAACATCAGATAGTTAATAGATCCCAATAAGAATATTAGTTTGATAGTGGGATGTATATTGTTTTCTATGTAATTTTAAATAGTAATGGAATGGTCACTATAAAACTAGGTTACAAATGAAACACTTTACTCACTACCATAAGGAATGTTGTAGGCTATATTATAACCCATAGGGACCATCCCCTCACCTTATTGACACCATTTTGGATTATTTATTCTCAATATTTTAATTATAAAACCTAATTCATAAAAACATAAACATGACCTAAAAAATAAATTGGTTATGTTTTTTTAATTTAAATATATTTAGATTTTATTAAAAAAATGTTTTCCCAACATGAAATACATTTGATATTGATGATTGTCAAAAAATTACAATATACAACTTATTATCATTTTGAATCACCATAAAACATCTCATAAAAATTGATATATTAGTAGAGACCAAATACCTATCTATTCCTTAATATCACTAGAAGATATATTCATTCCACCCCATAACACACTTTGGAATAAAACCTGCTTTTTAACTTATATTTTTACCAATAATTTCAATAATTACAAAGAAAACATCAATTTCACCATACAATACCTGATCAGTTGTGTAAAACACACTATTGTAAAATACTAGACATAATTTACATCTATTACTTATATTCCGCATAATAATTAACAAACAAATTATTGAATTTTACTATATCATGACCTACCATATTAAAGATGATGGAAGGGATAGAAAGATTCTAAGACATTCCATTCCCATGATGATGGAGAGATAATGACCCTAAAGTCCCCCATCCAATAGGCCCCAGGGTAGTGACCAGCACCATGGGTATAAAAATCTCACAAAAACATTAATGGAATTACCCTATTTATAGTAACCATGATCCAGATATAAGATTTATCTACCCCAAAAAACTCGAAGACACATATATATATAAAGAAACAAAAATCCATCCCACATGCATGTGTAAAAAAAATCTACGATAAATACAAACAAAACTCCAAAGTACCAAAACAAAACTATGTATCTATACATGAAACATCACCAACATCCAAGCTAGTAAGGTCCTTCATGGTATACTAAATCGCCCTGGAAACCTGAAAACAATTTCATATACATATTATGAGCATAAAAGTATACTCAATAGGGAATATAAAAATTAACCCATGAAAAAGTGGGTAATAATACTAATTCCATTGAGAAAAAATAAGAAAAACTCAAAACCACGAAACAAGGCATACTATCCATTGCCAACCTCTATAAGGCACACTCACCAAATAATTCAAGTCATGTAATGAAAAATAGTTGGGCCAATGATTTTTGGGTACTATGAACCACTTCCAACTGGTTAACTGCTCATCCCTTACAACGACCATCCTTACGCTACCACACTCTTCCAAAATCCCCACTATCAAAACATTCATGCACACACCTAGGCAACATACCACATCAAATCAATACAACAAACACCCATTCTGCAAACCAAATACCCATCACAAATAAACCAAGGAATCACCACACAACTCATCCCAAAGACACCTAGTATGAACTTCTAACCCACAAAAACATTTTCCTTAAAACCACACCACAACATGCCTATAGAGTATAGGGATACCAATGCCTAGAATTGGGAGTATAGAAGAAACAATAACCAGCCACCCATCCTCACACTGGGATTTTGGGAAATAACACCCACCACCATTACAATGGGGATGTTTTTCATGTAATTATTAGCATAGGTTCGGCATATATTGAAATCACAAGGTACTACAAGTATATATATAGTTACCAAACGCTCAACCCAACCTATGGGTTTTCAAAAAAACAACCACCCCACAACAAAAATTCCATTGAAGTCTACCCATCATGCACATAACCCCATGAATGATGATAAATTCCATAATTCGATAAATGAACACTGATTCACTACCATCCACAACTCGAAATATACCCCCATAAAATTCAATTAACCAGTTGTCATTCTGCATTCTCAATTCATTCAATTATTCCATCCATACCTAGGTAACTACCAAAAACTAAAAATGTTATATGGAGAAGAAATAATATCATCCACTTCCAAATACAACAATAGAAATAAGTTTCAATGTAAAATAATTCACTGACACACCCATTCATAAAAACAATAAAAGACAAGAATCTTGCAGTCCTACTACACACTCCCCCACCCTAGAAACCCATTCAACCACTACAACCATTATTCTTCAATTGAATGACTCCATATTCTTCCTTTAAACAAGAAAACCCCAAAAAAACCTAATTATTACAAAAAATGACATCCCTCATATAAAATAACAACACGTCCAACACATCCATAAAAAATGACCATGACAAAACCCAATCATGCAAATATGTTGCTCAACCACTGCCCCGATGCAGTCCGACTACATAACAAGTTTATCCATTACACAATCAATCATTCTCTCATCCTGATATAAAATCACAGCACCCATATAGATCTATACACACGACCACATTCCCAGCACCAAAAACCTCATGAAAAATAGAACAGATGGCCAAACATAACCACAGACAACAAACAACCACACCAACAATGAATGGTTTATTCAGATTTAGAAAACACTGGTTATTTAATTCCACATGTTAAAACAATGGTTATCACAAAAAATATTTGATCTTAGGGAATCCATTTAATTATATGAATATACAGGGTTAACTGATTTTAATAATCATGTGGTCGTTCATGGAATATCAATAATAGTATTTCAAATAAATATTGGTGCACAAACAGAGGCTGCCAACAACAATTATTTTTAGAAGGAATAAAATCCTTACAAAAAATGAGATAGATCAAGGATGAAATATAAAATAAATTTATCATCTGTATCATCATCTCTTACCCTGGCCTCATTTATTAACTCTCATTATCTTCATAAAATTGGTTTGAACATTATTCACAAGGATACATGAGTACACACACTCTACATGATACACTATTAAAAGATAGAAGGAGATACCTACATGGAACAATAGACATTCAATAATTTCTCTTTGGGACAAAAATATGGGTAATGTGAGCAATAGTAAATACTCTAGGGGAAAACAGAACAGACTACTATGACACATGCACATGAACTACTGGGGAAGAATGGTTTTTAGCACACAAGAGAACAAATAATGTTTCAAAATAAGTGAGGATTTCAACATTAAGAGGCCATATCCTAAATCTATGAGGGAAACTATTTCAAAAGAATAGAGGATTTCACTGATGCCATAACCTTTTGATTACCTAAGTCACTAAAACTGTGCTACCAACCCCAACCTACAAGCACTCAGCTTCCCACACAATCGACCAACACCTGACTCACCAACACAAAAACAGTAAATTTGTAGAACTCATGAATTAAGACACTATTGCATCCTAGAACACAAAAACTGTGAATTTTTACAAATTAATAGACCAATGAGGTTTGGGCCATTACATTTGATATGTCTCAAACTATTCTCTCTTGTGAGAATTCAAAACTAAACCCAGATGAATGAGGGGTATGTACAACCACCATAAAATCCTTTCAATGATTTACCACCTTCTATTGATCAAAATCTGCAGTGAAACCTCACCATCCAAGAACACCACCTCTAAATTTTTTAACCCAATCATCCACATGATACTCCCATAAGACAACCAGTTATTTGGACATATGATTTATGGAATTAATTATACCGTGTAAAGATACTATCCACTCTGGGTGATAATGACTCATCCACATGGGTTTAATCGCATATCAATTAATGTGTCTTAATTAGGAATCATGTCTCTCCATTTTCACATGTTAAGAGCTTATCATACAATAAAATACATGTAAACAACTCACATAATAAAAAATATATTTTAAGAATCACTTCAGAAATCAAAACAAACAAGAAAAACTCAAAACAACTCCGGGTACCGGGAAACAATTTTCATATCTCACACCCATGTACTCTAATCTAGGCCCCCATACCTCCAAACACACATGTACCAAGGGAATTATTCATCCACACATCACCTTCACCGGATGATCCTGGATCTTTACTATTCACTTTCTGACCATTTCTTTATCATCGGCATCCAACTCTCCCTGATCAATTACATGGGAGTGATCATGGAGATACAGATAAATCTAGGATACATGAAAGACATTATGGACTCTCCTCATCTACGGGGAAAATTACAACTGGTATGCCACATTTACAACTCGTCGCAATACCTTGAATGGATCGATGAACCAAGACGAAATCTTACACCATATTCCAAAACTACGCTACCCACATCGAGGGGAAACCATCATGAACACATTTTCCACAACCTCGAACTCCAATGGCCTTCCACTAATATTGACATACCACTTCTACAAGTCATGTGTTTCCCCCCCTTTTTTCTACCACATGGGTGAAGGAAAATGTATTTCATATAAAGCTTTTAATTAATGCATGCTTATGGAAGAGTGATATATATTATTGTAAGAAAACTATAAAAATGGAATGTTTCAAATCCATGATCTACCAAATTCCAAAATACATGCCTGCAACATTTTCTCCAATTTCTAGATGGTTCTCTCAACAATCCCATCCAAATGAGGGTGGAAAACCGTGTTGAGGTGTTATTGAGTGATAAAGTCATGCTGCAATCCCCTCCAGAATCATGACACACACCATGCATCTTGATATGAGACAATGGGTCATGGATCCCCATTCTTCCACACTACATCACCCACATACCTCTTCACTAAGGAATCCCCTACGCTCGACTCCTTAAAAGATATTAAATGATATGATTTCATTTGACTATCCACTACTAACCAGATTGCATCACATCCTCCCCGATCCTTGGGTAATCATATGATGAAATACATTTAGATTTCATCCAACTTCAAATCAGGGATATCTATGGTCTATAAAACCCTCTAATGACACGGTGCTCATCATTCACCTCCAGGAACACCAATAACATTTCCAAAAACTCCAGCACTGTTTACTTCTACTCGGGCCACAAAAAATATTACATTGAGACAAAATACATCTTGGAAATTTTTGGGTGTACCGCTAGGGGTGAGCTATTATACTCATGGAGAAACCCCTCATGAATCACCCTAGAAACTAAAATCACCCCATATAAAAAACATATGATTTTGACCATCCTCTGACCATCCCTCCTATGCATCACCTTGGTCATTGTGATCATGAATTACCTCTACCTTAGAGACTCCCCTCCGAGACAACTCCACATTTCGCCTCAGAGATGACTACACTATCATATAAAACAATCATCCTCTGCTACCGTCCATTTTTACATCTATTTACAAGGATTCCACATCATCCATTTCCTTCCAAGCATCTATAGATTCCCAACCCACTTACTTATTCAAAATATTTTTCAATGAATTTGAAAAAAAAATTCCCTTTTATTGAGGTGTAGGTGATCTAAAAATCGTAATCCTGGAGAAAATACTTCCACCTCCACTACCATAAGTTTAGATATCGTTGAGAAAATATTTTCCTCAAGTTATTGTGATCAATGAAGGCCAAAAAGCGCTACCCAATGAGTTAATTATGCCATAACCTTAGCAAAAAAATGAATGATGCTAGCTCTAAATCTTGGGTTACATAGTTATGTTATGGGGTTGTAACTCCTGATAACCATAATTTTTCCCTACCCACTACTACATAGGAATAAAACCCAATCCAAGAAGGGAAGAATCACTGAACACCTCAAACATCATCCCTTTATCTGGAAACCTGAGCACTAGGGAACTGACCAATATCCCTTTTAGATAGCTAAATATTGTCTAGCATAGCTTACTCCTCATGAATGATTTCCCTTTTCTGTTCAAATCCATCAATCGAGAAACTACTTGAGAGAAATTAGGTATTAATATCTTGTAATAATGTACCAGAATGAGAAAACTACGAACTCCTACAACATTAATTAGTGCTTCCCTAAAAACAACTACCTAATCCATGGACAGATCCACCACTACCACCTACTGAAATACCACATGCCCAAGGAAGTGGACTTCCCATGTCAAAAACATACATTAGGACAGCTTTTCATAGTGCTGGTGGTGTCTAAGGACATCGAGGATAGTCTTGAAATGCTCTATATTCTCCTCCTATAACATCAAGTGGATTAGGATGTCATCAATGAATACGAAAATGAACTAGTCTAGGAACGCACGAACGAAGGAGTTCATAATCCCCGTGAACATGGCCGATGAATTTGTAATACCGAATGACATAACTATGAACTCAAAGCGCCCATTCTTGCACCTGAAAGCAGTCTTCGGGATGTCACCGTCCTTTATTCTCAACTAGTGATACCCATACCACATATCAATCTTAAAAAATAGTCTTTCTCCTATCAGTTTTTGGAATAGATATTTTATCCTCGTGAGAGAGTTACTTTTCTAGACTATTACCGGATTCAACCTCCGGTAGTTTATACATAGCCTCATAAATCCATATTCTTTATTCAAAACCAGGAACTAGTCACCTCACAACATCTCACCGTGCCATATAAATCTTTGCGTCATTAGATCGTCAATCTATATCCAAAACACATGCATCTAAAAGGCACCATCTGATAGTGAACCATTGAAATGTGACTATTACCGTGCAGGAAGTATATCCTGAACTCAAAATTATGTCATGTGGGTTGAGTTAGAACCCCTCCAAGAATGACATCCAAGACATACCTAACAAATCCCAAAACCTAATCCATCCCAGCATCCACTAATTCCTCTAACAACTCAACTAATGATGGAAGGAATTGTTCCACACACCGAAATCCCACCTGAAAACTTCACTCACTGATGAAAGCTACACGCTGGCCACCCAAGTCTAAAAACATGAATCATCTCTAGATGTATCCGATAACAAGACAAATAGTGTACAACCAGTCAATTACATTTATCACATTATATGACAACATTTTTATCAGAAATAGATCCCCACTAGATTGATAAGACACCAACATCAGTCAACATCCCTAGAGAACATCATGAAAGCTTGTCTAATCATCGAATTGTGTACCCAAAACCAGGGGAACATAATTTATTTCTATGTTTTTTTCATAGAGAATGTTAAATAATTAGTTCAACAAAGGAGTGTGAGGCTCCTGAATCAAACAAGGTGAAAACTTGAGTACTGAACAACCTCATCATACCTCAAACGATCTTCATCCCTACTAGAACTTCTAACTATGTGGAATGAAACTACCCATTCCTATATCTTCATTCCCATGGATATCATCCATCTCCAGAACACATATGAATCAAGGTCCCTGTGTAATTTCCTCTTGTGGGACTCTTTCTACTCTATATCCCCTCGGGGAAAGTAGGAGCCTACGATTCTGACTATTGAAATGGCCAAGCCAACAACTACTTTTGAGGCGGGTGATGGATCTTTCCACCTCCACTATACTAATCATAAACTAGGAATGGACTATGGTGTTTCTGGAAATCTCCATAAGATTATCCCAATCCTATGGGAAAAGGATGAGGAACTGATGTTTAGAACTGAAACTACTAGGGACGACACACTGTTGGACATTACCAGGAAGGTCCTGAGACTGAGAAATGCTACTGGAATCCTTTCACTTCATATAACCCAACTATATCCCCTCTTATTGTAGACAACTACAAATGTTCATCCATTCCACCACCACATCCTTCTTTTTAACCTCTATGTATATTGGTAGGGTGAAGGGAGTAATAACTTACTAGTGTGAAGGACGAAGTTACTCCTCTAAATGTCTCTCCCAAGACTCCTCATCCAAAAAGAGATCTTGAGTAAAGTGAAGGAGATCCTTGAACCTGATCCCCAACCCTCGATCCAACATACTCCCCTGTTGGAGGGAGAGAATCTCATGTTTCTTCTCAACATTAATCATCGAAGAAATCAATTCTGCACGAAACTCCTTCTCAAAGTCGACCCAAATAACATTGGAATCGTTCCTCTACTCAAGGTAAATAATCTACCAATAACACAATATTTCCCTCATTTTTCTCACTACTAGGGAAACCTTATACTCTGTCAGAGTTTATATGAAGTTTAAAGTGATTACCAACTCCTCAAGATTATTCTTCGTCTCTTTATTTGATAATATACCTTCGTACTTACCTAGATTCATTGGTTGGAAAGAACAAATAGTCTTATTCCACTAATATTACTCCCCCACTCGGTCAACCATCCTTCCATCGACCGGGTCATCCTGGTGATACTGCACTTCTCGAACCACTCAGGGTTGATGATTGAGTGCCAAATCTGAAAGGAAAAAAAGGAATTCCAAACCCGAAGCAGTATGAAATTTATTTATGATTTTTTTACTCATTGATTTTTATACATTCCGAATAATGATGAAATAATACAATAATACACGTCCTTATGATGAATGTATCCTTCATTGGGTATCTACCTTGAAATAAATTATTCCTTATTGGGTTGTTCGAGAGGCTCGAAGACCTTGAATAAGATCATGAGGTGAGGGGTATAAAATCTCGTGTCCTTATTAGCCTTCCATGAAACATGTCATGATCTGAGATCACCTAACACTTTTTCCCCACCAACCCATGCAATCCTCACTATGCTAAACACAAAACTCCATACTATCTCATAAACATTATCCTCTGGTACCATTATTTTAGGAACCACCTTCTTCAAGATGAGGGATAAAATAACAATATGTCGAGAACTTCCTTCCACAAGATGATGGAGTGATAATGACCACTTGTGTCCCGCTTCCAATAGGTGCCATGGTGGTGACCAACTCCAAGGTTATAGAAATATCAAAAAATTAGAAGGAATTACCCTTTTTATTTTAACCAAGATCGGGAGATAAGATGTATAAACATCAAAAAACACTGAGACACACATATATAAAGAAACAAATGTCCATCCTACTTGCATGTTTAATGTAAAACTACTATAATGAAACCTCCAAAGTAAGTACCAAAATAAAATTTAGCAGTGACGCAACAATCATCTCCAATGTATGAGCTATTTAGTTCAAACATGGGGCGCATAATATCAATGTAAACCTCAAAATAGTTTTAAATAAATAGGATGAGAATATGTTTATACTCAGTAGGGAAAATCCGAATTCACCCATGCACAAGTGGGAGAATCATACTAATTTCCCTGTGAGAAAAACATTTGAATCTCAAAAGAACCTAACAAGGAATATTATCCACCCCTAACCTCACCAATGAACGGTAACCAAACAATCCAAGACAAGTAATGTAAAATAGAAAGCACATCATTAATTGGGTACCCCACACCACATCCCATTGGTTAACTCCTCGTCCCTAATAGAGAGCATCCAGAATCTACCATAATCATACACAAGACCAAATTTTACAACCTACTAACACACACCTGGGCCACATACCATATCAAATATCACCCATAAAAAGCTGGGCCAAAAACTATAACCACATCCCTAAGAAACATGGTAATCACCAAACAAAATGTCCCGAGGACACATGGGAAGAACACATCACCCGCACACACCTAGGCCTCACAACCACAACACAACCAACCTTATGAGTCCAGTACTACCAATGCCATGAAGATGGAGTATATAAATGAAAATAACCAACCATCCATCCTCCTACCTAGATGTTGGGAATGGACACCTTCCCCTTTGAAAAACGGGGTGTTCGGCATGTAGTTCTCATCACGTGTGGGGTGTATTTAAAATCAAATTGAGCTAAAGGTATATATATAGATACCAAACACACATCCCAAATTATGGGATTATGGATAATCAACCACACAAACCATAAATTACCTTGCTATAAACCCTACTGTAAAGACCCGAAATTTCGGTGGAAATTTTTTTCTTAAATACATGGGAATTTTATTGGTCCGTGAATTTTGATGACACATGATTTCAAGGCCCGGTGTGCCCAGAATCAATTTCTGATGTTATTTTTGGTTATGTTTAGTAACCGTATGATCGGGTTTTTATAAATTTTGTACTGGTGCTCGGAATTCAAAACTGAGGGCACCGTTGAACTCGCAGCGCCGGTTTTCGCTTAAGGAGACTTTCACTTCGACAACAGTGGGTCGATAATAAAAGATAGTTTTTGGGTTTTTCATGTATATTAATAAAATAAAATATACTACAATTTTTTTTTATTTTTGAGCCACCTTGTTGATGTTGGGAGGTAGGACCCACTGGAACTATAACCTCCATGTAGAGGTTGGAAGTGGGGACCACCAGGCCATAACCTCCCATGAGAGGTTAATGTGGTGGGGACCACCTGAGACCACATTACCTACCAATTTTAATATTATGGGCGGGGACCACCCGACCCCTATTAAATGGGAGGGGAGGAAAACCTCTCAACCTCCCCTCTTTAATGCAGAGAAGCCTCTTGAGCATCCTCCACATTAATGTTGCCAACACAACAAATTAACGATGCCAAATCCTTCCCTTTAATTTTATTGTGCCAACCAAGTGTTTAGTTTTCTTTTTGAATTCTTTCCAATGAAATAATAGATATTATAATATATTATTTGGCACAACTTTTCACTTGGGTGTTTTGAGTGGAGGATTATTGGGAGAAATCTCCCAATGAAGTATGCTCCACCAAAAAACAATGCCGACGAGGAATGCCTTAGACTATAAAGAACGTCGACCATATTCGACTTCTTAATCATATATTATACTGAAATGGGACGTCATTGACAACCGAACATCCCTCCCCATTGTTGTCAACGAACTGACACATGAGCTCGGGGATGGAAGTGTGCGGCAGACGCGATGAATGACGACAACTCCGTCTTCTTTCCCGTGACTCCGTTGATGACCAACGATCAAGGTAGGGGGTTAAATTCGTTTAAGTTCCATGTTATTCCTTTCGTTAAAAATGAAGAACGATAGTGTTTTCCTTTTTGTAGGTGGGATGTTAAGATTCATTCTTATGAACTGATTGTTACCACCCTAAATGCAGAGGGTGCGTGCCAACTTAACATGGCCCAAATCCCTACGTCGATCTCTCTATTGTGATGTTCTTCAGTGTGGATACGAAATAATAAGGCGATGATGGTGACATACATCGACCGTGATACCTGTAGTCTTCGCAACCCGTGTTGCGCTCGTGGCGCTTCGACCGAACCAACTCCACCACCCCGAACTGAGCCTCGCCACCACGCCGGCATGCGCCTCCTGGCCACCCGACCTTTCATGCGCCCTGGCTACCCTGCCAGACTCCCGACCTCCCATGAACCCTGGTCGACCCGCCGACCTCCTAGTGTCCCATTAGCCGTGACGCCCTCCCAGCTGCCCGCACCTCCCGGCCCCACCAACCCACCTCGCCACTACCGAACTGCGTGACGCCCCTGCTGAACCCCGCTGGCTCGCGCCCCTGGCTCCAAACTGCCCACTGGCCACACAGCCTCCTGGGCCGAGCTGCCTTAGCTACACCACCCCATAGCACTGGTTGTGCCAACCCCATCCATCGGGGAGACCCACCGACCTGTGCCCCCCGAACGCCTAGCTGAGATGGCCTTACGCGCACCTCGGGGCGCCTCCGGGCCGAACCACCCTTACGCCGACCCGCGACCGGTCCGTGCTGTTTTGACCGGTCCACACCCTCGCGGCCTTCATGGCCAACTGGAACGAACCCAGAAGGTCAGGACCAACCGAACCGGGTTTTCCCAGACTAAGTCAGGCTAGGTAGGTCCGACTGTGTCGGACCAGACCCTGGCCCACTATGACCCCTTTACTTTCTGTTGGCCATATCATTGGCACCATACATCTGTTGGAAGAACTGTCAGCGATGCTAGAAATCATGGACTGTAATGGTCCCTTTGTGAATACCCGACTAGATTTTGGGGTATATTTGAGATTCGTTCAAGTTGGATCACGCATGAATCCAATCGGGGCCCCATGACTCAAAGGTTAATAACTCACAAACCAATCGTCTCACTGATGTGTCGCCTGTTGCGTTGTGACCTCTATGACGTCACAGAACTTTTTGAATCCATACACTTGGTTCTTCATGGTATTTGATGTACAGACACTTTGATTGAGGAGAGGACCCTCCTAAAATCAAGCATACTTTATGTGGAACCCTATGGAAGGCTACTCTCTGACTACAGTTCCAAGATCCTATGTGGGTTCGACAGCTCTGACTACTGTTCGTGGATCTTATGTGGGTTCCACAGCTCTGACTACAGTTCCTAGATCTTGTGTGGGTTCGACAAGTCTGGCTACTCTTCCTGGATCCAGTGTGGGTTCGACAGCTCTGACTACTATTCCTGGATCCTATGTTGGTTCGGCAGCTCTGACTATTGTTCCTGGATCTTGTATTGGTTCGACATCTCCGACTACTCAACCTAGATCCTATGTTGGTGTGATAGAATAGATGATTTAGTTGTGACATCTAATCATCTCAAACATTCTATATAATTTGTATATGTGTGTGAGCAGATCCAGTAACTTTTTTTTTTCTCATCTTTGTGATGGATTACTTGATATCATAGGTATATGTATGGTCATAGACCTAAGTATTGGTAATCTGTGGATTTCAAACTTCATGGATTATCCTTGTAGGATTTTCTGAGATCATGAGGGTCTCGAGGTCACTACCGAGTATCGTTATACTCACACCTGCATGGGCTATGCCCGCACCTCGTTGTGATGGATGTAGAGGACGGACAACGCTGACCGAGGCTTAGAGTACCAGGACTAAACGATACATGAGGTGGACCTTATGGTGTGATGGTACATGGAAGAGGCAGACGGAACATGAGTGTAGTGGAGGAGATCTTTACCTACCATTCACGTAGGAACCTCAAAGGACATTCCAGCTAAAATTTGTCCATTTTTTCTATTATACTTTCAGATTCTTGTACTTAATTGTTGTGCTTGTATTTTCGGCCCCTTTACCTTTCAGCACTCTTTTGTTATACAGTTTTCATAGTGTTTTTTATCTAGTTGTGTGTGTTTACAGGTCATAATGGAAATGTCTTCCCATTTTTATGGAATTATACCTTTGGTGCTAGTCACCAACCCTTGGACTATGGAAGGCTGGCTTGGGGTAGTCATGACACGGGCCCCTGGGGACGGGTCATGACAAATTTTTATCAAATGATTCATTTCTACCAGAGAACTTAGGACTCTTATATTTTCTGTGAAGAAATAGTGATAAGTATAGTGAGTGTGGTTTTCATTTCATGGAGTCTAGTGTCGGTGTGGCGGCCGACGTATCCATACACCAGGACCGCGACATCTGATTTCTGACTCTATGCACGAAAACACTGATTCCATGTGTTTTTTAAAGAGTCTTCATAGTGAATTATTTGAGTCAGCTAACCAGGTATAAATTTTTGATCGTGTCACACCTATTTCTTTTTTGGATGGCCCCATGCAGACAGCCAGCCAGGGTTCCAGGCTTTTCACGAGATGGCATCCCACTGAGCGACGAGACCTCAGTGGTGGGGCCTATCACAGCAGATTTACCAAGGATACCACTACCCATTGGGCCACTGATCCCAATATCCCTAGAATCATATGTTTCACGCCGCTTGAATGCATTACACGAGTTCCAGCACTAGAGGCCACCTAGGTTCAGGGGTGAGATGGACCTACAGGCAGCTGAGGATATGCTGGATGCTGTAGTAAGAGACGTCAGTCTAGTAGGGACAACATCTGACCTTGTGGTGATCCTTTCCATGAGTCTCCTTCATGTTGCAGTAGGAAGATGGTGGTGCCTGATGCTCCAAGTTCATGACGAGGCGACACTACTCTAGACAGACTTCAAGATCCTGTTTTGGGAAAAGTTTGTCCTAGCAACCCGATGTAATGTGTGGATATATGAGCGACTTCATCTACTGCAGGGTAGCATGATGGTGGATCAGTTCTCAGTGAGTTTCACCGACCTCTCACACAACTCCACCGATATAGTGCAGG
Source organism: Viscum album (assembly GCA_963277665.1). Lineage (NCBI taxonomy): Eukaryota > Viridiplantae > Streptophyta > Magnoliopsida > Santalales > Viscaceae > Viscum > Viscum album. The sequence continues at coordinate 1,134,987,743 of OY728156.1, forward strand.
AGCCATTTTTCAGGGCATGGACCATTGAGCAGGGTCTCAGGTGTGCGATTAGGGCTTCGATGATCTCTGTCAACCTCCTGACCCAGGATGGGGTGTTGGAGAAAGCCCTCCTAGTGGAGTGTTTCCTTACTGAGCAGTCACCAGCATTGAGACCTGCCACCTGGCGTCATGTAGAGGTGTATTTTGTAGCTGGAATCAGATAGATGTTGCAGAGATCCATGCAGACCAGACCATCCAGTGGATGACCTTAGGACTTGGGTTCAGTTTTGCAGGGCACACGAGACAGAGCCAGTCATACGAGGGACAGGTAGTGTTTCACATGTGGCGGGCATGGTCACATGGATCATGAATGTCTGAGCCTCCTTTCGGACGATCATCAGCTTGTTGAGGGACCTCCCAGGTATAGGTGGAGGTTCGATTGAGGAAGATGTGGCAGAGGATCTGGCCGTGCAGCTAGTGGTGGATGACATTTCGAGGTGATACGACCACTGACACTAGGAGGTCCACCCTGACCGCATGGAGCAGTTGGACAGGGTAGAGCTCAGTTGCAGGCAGCTAAGGCATACTGTCATGGAACTCTAGAGATGATTCGAGGTACAATATTTTTCTACTCCACCATAGCTCTAGTACTTATAGACATAGGTGTCAGTCACTCTTTCATTACCACTGCCCTCGTTCGGAGCTTGGAGATTCCGATGGATCTGTAAGCTCGATCCTTACGGCTAGAGACTCCTACGAGAGTATATTATATGATTACATATTGGTTCCGGTAGTGAGAGATTACTCTAAAAGGTGAGAGTATCAACTAGGATCTCCTAGCAGCTACGTCGAGGCCTTATGACATCATCATAGGTATGGAATGGTTATTTACAGTCCATTCACAGATTGACTGTATTAGGCACAGTGTGCGGTGTGTCTGAATAGATGGGACTAGGTTCACCTTCACTGGAAAGAAGGGAACCTTTTTAGAACATTATGGACTTTTTTGGAGGAGAGTACAACCAATCACTAATAAGTTTTCTTCCCTTACCCTCGGAAAAGTTGGTGTGGAGAGTCTGACTTATCCTGTAGTGGGGGACTAGTACGAGGATGTTTTCCCTGATGATGTCCTAGGTCCACCTTCTCATAGAGAGGTGGAATTTTACATTTACATGTGCCCCGGGATGACACTAATATCTACACCGTCATATCTGATGGCTCCCATAGAGCTTCATAAACTATAGGTATATCTGGAGGACTTTTCAGGGATGTGATTCTTTCGGAAGAGCATTTCACCTTGGGCAGCACTGATTCTATTCTCCATGAAGTCGGATGGGAGCATGAGTCTTTGTGTCAACTACCGTAACCTAAATCAGGTGACCATGAAGTACAAGTACACACTCTCGAGGATTGATGTCCTCTTTGATCAGTTTAATAAAGCAAGGTGGTTCTCAATTATAGTCCTCGGATAAGGATATCACCATCTCAAAGTTCGAGAAGAGGATGTACTGAAGAAGGCCTTCAGATGTCTCTATGGCCACTACGTGTTCGTAGTTTTTCCAATCGGTGTATCCAAAGAACCAGTAGTGTTCATGGGACTCATGAAAAAAATCTTCCAGCTATACTTCGGTCACTTTTTTGTAGTCTTCATCGACGAAATTTTGATCTACTCGACTACTGAGGAGGAGCTTGCCTACTATTTGCTGGTAGTACTGGAAACACTCCGAGAGCACCAAATTTATGGTAAGATCTCGAAGTTCCAGTTTTGGATCCAAGAATTTCACTTTCTGGGACATTTCAAATTTAAATCTTGAGTTTTTGTGAATCCAGTGAATATTGAGATAGTACTTACTTGGGAGCCTCATAGGAGTGTGACAGAGGTATGGATATTCCTGGGTTTGTCAAGTTACTAATTTATGTTCATTACAAACTTCTCCAGAGTTGCATCACCACTATCAGCCTAGATGAATAAGGGGTAACCCTTCATGTGGTTGGAGAGGTGCCAGCGGAGATTTCAGGAGATGAGGCATAGCCATACTAGTGCCCCCATCTTGAGGCTTCTAGAGGAAGGCGTTGGGTACATAGTCTACTGTGAGAAATCATGGACCGAACTCAGATGTTTATTGATGCAAGATAAATCATTGATCACTTATGGTTCACGACAGTTGAGACAACATGAGTAGAACTATGATACCCAGGACCTGGAGTTAGCAGCAGTGGTCTATGCTTTGATGATGTGGCGACACTATCTTATGGGCGAGCGTTTTACAAAGTACTCTGATCATAAGAGTCTCAGGTATATTGTCTCACAGAAGGACCTGAACCTGAGACATCGATGTTGGATTGAGTTCCTCCAGGAATATGATTTCAAGATATTCTATACTCCTGGGAAGTGGATCATTGTAGTAGATTCTCTCAGCAAGAGATTTGGTATTCAACTGCCAGGTGAGGCGACAGAGGAACTGGATACTTTACAGATATCCTTTGTGGATAGAGATGGATCAACATTCCTTTAGTCTCTTATATTCACTCCCCCACTTATTCAGGAAGTCATGGAGGCACACTATGGGGACAGGGACTGTGATACATGACGTGATTAGATATCCACATGGTAGGCACCTGATGGATTTTCTGAATGTGGGGAGCACTTCATCCCCTTCATAGGACTTACTATGGTGCTAGTTTCACTCCAGGAGGAAGTGTGGCGGGAGTTCCACACATCCCCTCTATCGGTACATCCAAGAGTGGAAAAAATGAACCAGGATCTCTTGCGACGGCACTGGTGGCCTGGAATGATGTAGACAGTTGTAGAGTTTGTCCCTCGGTGCCTCACTTGTCAGTAAGTGAAGGCAAAGAATAAGTTACATGCTAGATTGGTTCAGCCTTTAGAGGTCCTAGAGTGGAAATGGGATATGATATACATTGACTTCATGATAGATATACCACTTACATACAGGGTTCACAACTCGATTTGGGTGATTGTTGACCGACTCACCAAGTCAGACCACTTTCTACAAATTAGAGAGCATGATTCAGTAGAGAGCTTGGGATACCAAAATGTGCAAGACATTGTGAGGATACATGGAGTAACTTTAATAATTTTATTTAATCGTGATGCACGATCTACATCCTGGATATGGAAGGGGTTGTAGGAAGATTTCAGGACGCAACTTCATTTGAGCACTGCCTTCCATCCTATGACGGAAGGTCAGGCCGAGCAGACCATTCAGACCCTCAAGGATATGCTCCGTTCATGTGTCCTTGACATTGGTCATAGAAAGGTGGATCACTTACCTTTGGAGGTGTTTACGTACAACAAAATCTATCACTCCATTATAGGTATGGAACCATTCGAGGAATTATACGGGCGACCTTTCATATCACCTTTTTGCTGGAATGTCTCAGGGGAGTCAGCACTAGTGGGACCAAAGATGGTATGGGTTACCACAGAGAAGGTATAGATCATCCAGAAGTAGATATTGATTACATAGATTAGACAAATTTTGTATTCTAAGAGGTTATGGAGACCTCTAGAGTTTGAGGATGGCGACAACATCTTTCTACGGGTCTCACCTCGATGAGTTAAACAGAGATTTTTCTGAGGTGGAAAGTTATCTTCAAGGTTTATTGGAAATTTTCAGGTCCTCAAAAGAGTTATCGAGGTGGCATACCGCTTATCTCATCCACCTCAGTTGCACGGGGTGCACGACATCTTCCCGGTATCCCAGCTGAGGAGATATGTGTGTGACACTTCTAACATCATCGACCATAGACAGCTGGACGTCGACAATGGTGTGACTTTTACAGAGGTTCTAGTGGAGATTGAGGATTAGCATAAGTGGGTCCTAAGTGGATGGTCGATACCTCTGGTTTGCGTTCGATTGCAGCACGGGAACCTCCGGGAGAGCAATGGGAGTGGTAGGCTCAGATGTGTGATCAATACACCCACTTGTTCTCTTTTTTTGAGTTATATCTTATGGGAATGTAAATCCATGAGGTGGGGAGAATTTAATGACCCGAAATTTTTGTGGAAATTTTTTTCTTAAATACATGGGAATTTTACGGGTCTTCCAATTTTGATAGAGTATGATGATGATGCCCGGTGTGCCCGGAATCAATTTATGAAGTTTTGTTTGGGTACATTCAGTAAACGTATGAGCGGGTTTTTATAACATTTGAACCCTTTCTCAGAATTGAAATCATAGGGCACCATTGAAATCGCAGTGCCGGTTTCGATTAAGGAGACTTTCACCTCAACGACAGTGGGTTGAGATTTAAAGATAGTTTTTGGGTTTTTCGCAGAAATTAACAAAATAAAATGAACTAAATTTTTTTATTATTTTTGATCCACCCTGTGGATGCTGGGAGGTAAGACCCACTAGTATTATAACTTCCATGTGGAGCTTGGAAGTGGGGAACACCAGGACGTAACCTCCCATGAGAGGTTATGGTGGTGGGGACCACCACACCCCAACCTCCCATAAGAGGACAATGTGGTGGCGACCACCTGAGACCACATAACCTCCAACTTTTAATATTAGGGGTGGGGAACACCTGAACAATATTAAATGGGAGGATAGGAAGACCTCTCAACCTCTCCTCTTTAATGTGGAGGAGCCTCTTGAGCTTCCTCCACATTAATGTTTCCAACAAACCAAATTAATGGTGCCAAATACTTCCATTCAATTTTAATGTTCCAACCAAGTGTTTAGTTTTTCTTTTTGAATTATTTCCAATTACATAATAGATATTATAATCAATTATTTGGCACAAGTTTTTACATGTGAGTTTTCAGAGGTGGATTATTGGGAGAAAGATCCCAATGAAGGATTCTCCACCGAAGAAGAATTTCGACGACGAACAACTTCTACTACAAAGATCACCGTCCATCTTAGACTTCTTCCTCGGAGATTCTACCGATGTGGGACGTCTTTGACGACCGACCGTCCCTCCTCATCATCATCAATGAACCAACACATGAGCTCAGGGTTGGAAGTGTACGGTGGACGCGATGAACGACGAAAACTATATCTTCATTCCCACAACTCCATCGACGAACAATGTTCAATGTAGGGGGTTAAATTCATTTAAGTGTCATGTTATACCATTAATTTAAAATGAAGAATGAGAGTGTTTTCATTTTTGTGGGTGGGATGTTAAGCTTTATTCATATGAACCGATTTCTATCACCCTAAACGTGGAGGGTGCGGGCCAACCTAACATGGCCTGACTCCCTCCATCGATCTCTCTTTTGTTTTTTTCTTCAGCATGGAGACAAAATGACGAGGCGAAGAAGGCAAGAAGCATTGACCATGCTACATGCATTCTCCACAACATGTTCTTCCCCCATGGCTTTTCGGCCAAACCGGTTCCACCACCCTGGCCCGAGCCTCCCCACCGTGCCACCCCGTGCCTCCCTGCCGCCTATCCTCCCATACGCATCGGCCGTCCCGCAGGCCTCCCGGCCTCCCGTGCGCCCTGGCTGACCTGCCGGCCGCTTTTGCGCCACGGTACCCTCCCAGACACACGTACCTCCTAGCCCCACCATCTCGCCTCACCACGGCTGAACCGCGTGGCACCTCGATTGAACCTTGTCGGCACACCTCGCCACGGCCTAACCACGCGGCACCCCACCTGAACCGCGTCGGCACGTGCCCCGGGCTCTCGGCTGCCCGCGGGCCCCCTGAATGCCTGGGCTGAGTTTCCTGTGCCACGCCCCACCACAGCGCCGGCCGAACAGGCCTCAGCCAACCTGGCCTAGCCACCAAGCCATGCCCCCTATGCGCCTGGCCGAGTCAGCCTTCTGCGCCCGTCGCGACACATCCGAGCCGAACCGCCCTTAAACTGACATGGGGCCGGTACATGCCTTCACAACCATTTCGCACCCTCACGACCATTACAGCCTACTGGGCCAGGGCCAACCAAACCGGGTCGGTCCGACTAGGTCAGACCAGACCCGAGCCCACTACAACCCATTTTACTTTCTCTTGGCCATATCTTTGGCACTGAACATCCTTTTGACAAACCATCAGCGGTGCTGGAAATCATGGAGTGTAATTGTATCTTTGAGTATAACCCCCTCGAGTTCGGGGTATCGTTGATATTCGTTCAGGTTGGAACGTGCAAGAATCCAATCTGGCCCCTGGGGCTAAAAGGTTAATAACTCACAAACCGGGCGTCCGATTGACACGTTGTATGTTGCGTTGAGACCCATATGACGAGGCTGGGCTTTTTGAATACATAAAAATGGGACTTTGTGACAATTGATGTACAGAAACATGGTGTGAGGAGTGGACCCTCTAGGAATCATGCATGCTTTGTGCGAAACCCTATGGCTGGCTGCGCTCTGACTACTGTTCCTGGATGCTGTGTGGGTTGGACAGCTCTGACTACTGTTCCTGGATCTTGTGTGGGTTCGATAGATCTATATATACTTCCTGGATCATGTGTTGATTCGACAACTCTGCCTACTGTTCCTGGATCCTGTATGGGTTTGACAGCTCTGACTACTGCTCTTAGATCCTGCGTGGGTTCGGTAGCTCTGACTACTATTCCTGGATCCAATGTGGGTTCAATAGAATAGATGATTTAGTGGAACCATCTAATCAACTCTAAATCTCTACATATGTTGTATACCTGTGTGATCTGAGTCAATAAATTTTGTGTTTTACTCATGATTGAGATGGATTACTTGATAACTAAGGTATTTGTATGGGAATATACCTAAGTAATGGTTATCCGTTGATTCCATAGTATTCGGTTTATCCATGTAGGATTTTGTTAGACCTTGAGGGTCTCAGGTTCCTTATTATGTATCGTTATACTCACCCCTACACGGGCTATGCCCGCACCACGTTGTGTGGGATGTAGAAGATGGAAAACATTGACCGAGGCTGAGAGTACCATGACTGGACGATACCCGAGGTGGACCTTACATTGTGATTGTACGCATAAGAGACGGACAGGCCTGGAGTGCGGTGGAGGTGATCTATACCTTCCCTTTAGGTAGGGACCTCGAAGGACATTCCATCAATAGTTTTTCCTTTCTTCTATTGTACATTCATATTCTTGTACGTTACAGTTGGCCTTGTATTTCCGGACCCTTTTCTTTTCAGCACTCTTTTTTTATACAGTTTTCCTAGTGTTTTATATCAAGATGTTCTCGTTTAAAAGTCATAAAGGAAATACCCTCCCAGTATTAGGGAATTATTCCTTTGGTGCTAGTCGCCAGCCCCTGGACTATAGAAGGCGGTTTTGGGGTAGTCAAGGCACGGGACCCGGGGGACGGGTCGTGACACCTACATGCACATACCACCATGAACAACATTCACTTCCATAAGTCAATAAATTATTTCCACTTCTCTATAAGCCACAACTCAAAACATACCACCATCCAATTCAGTTCACTATATGTCATTCTTCATTTTCAATTCATTTATTAATTTAATTATTTTGTCCCAATACGGGTAACTACAAAACAATTCCAACGTTATATAGTGAAGAAACCATACCAACCACATTCAAATACTAAAAACAAATGAAGGGAAAAGGTAAAATAATCCAATACAGCACCAATTCAAAAAAGTAAAAACATAACTACCTTGCAGTCCCACTTCACACTACCCTTCCCTAAACACTCGTTCAACCACTTTCATCGTCATTCTTCAATGTAATTCCACCAAGTCCTTTAAATAAGAAAAACCCCAAATATGCCTCATTACTAATACAATCAGAAACCCTATTAAACAACAAAACCACAACCAACACACTCATAAACATGAATACGACAAAACCCGGTCCTACAACCCCATTTCCCAACCCCAAACCAAATGTTGTCTGACTTCATAAAAAATTAATCCATTCCACAATCAATCAATATCCCACCATAAGGTACCTTAAAACCACCCGTACCACCCCATACACACAACCACACTCCCAACCATAGCACCACACAACCAGCACAACATAAGGAAGAATAAAACCACACACAACACACAACCACACCAACATGGCAAGGTTTATTCAGATTAAAAACACATTTGATTTAATTCCAATAGATAAAACGAGGTTTGCCATAGAACCTATTTTAAATGGGGGAATCTATTTTCATTTACCTAATACAAATGGTTAACAAATTTTCAAAATCATACGGTCATTGACGGTGTATCAACAACAATATTCGCAAGCTATACAGGTGCGCAAATAGAGACCACAATTTTCCACAATTTTCAGAAGGCATACAACCCTTACAAAATAGGATATCCATAAGGGATAAGAAATAAAACCAAGTGATAATCAGCATAATATTGCCTACTGCACAATTTTCACTTCTAATTATCATCGTTAAATTGATTTCAACTGTATTGACAAGGAGATATGAGTACACCCACCCTGAATGATACACAATTAAAAGAGAGACAATGGAAATAACTATGTGAAAAAAATATGATCATAAATTTATATTTATGATAAAACTAGGGGGTCACATGAGGAATAGAAAAGAATCTAGGGGATAACAAAACAGACTGATATAACACAAGCACATGACTACTCGGGGAAGAAAGGTTCGAGAAGCACCAAGGGAAAATAGAATGGTTCAAAGGAAGGGAGGACTTTGAATTTATAAGAATAGATCCAAAATAAATACGGCAAACTATTTCAAATTCCTTTGAAGATAGATCATGATCAATACCACACAGTTTAGAAAATCAAAGTAAGATTCTGGTTTTTAGAAGATAGATACCACTTGAAAAAACACAAAAAACACATTAAATCTGGCATTTAACTCACATAACGTCAATGGAAACATCAATGTGGGGGAACTGGAAAAGGATGGAAAAATTGGAAATGAATCATATATGGGTGAGTCACCGACACGAGTCACCGAAAAATGAGAAACTGATGCCAAGACACCAATGCAACTTGTAGACAGAAATTCACTAACTCTTAACAAACTAATGCCTGACCTACTGACACATCGACCAATCGACCAAATGACTCACCAAAGACTTGCCTCAATGATGGAATGAATCACTGATAACCTGAACTACAAAACATCTATGTGAAAAATGTTGGGCTACCAATGCCAACCAACCAAAACTGAGCTACAGACACTTGAATCACCAATAGAAAAATTGGAAATATGGAAAACTCTTGAAATGAGCCACCGTTGCCTCCCAGAACACCCAAAAACTGGATTTTGAAAAAGTCATGGTCCAGGGAGGTCTGGGCCCTTACATAACACATGATGTCCATATAATGAAAAACCCTCCACAAGTACATCATTTTTATTAAAAATATCTCACTTGTCTCCCAGTCTCATACTCAATAATAATTCTACACCAGGACATCATAATTCAATAATATCACCATTGTTTTCTCATTATGCATACAGATATATTCATATAATAATTTTCCACTAATTGATCAGCAAAATATACCCCCATTAGTTAATACCTGTAATTAACTCCATTAAATTGCAATAGATAATTTTCAATCACCTGAATTCTCTAGAATGTAATATAATTCAACAATCATCTTCTAGTATTCATAGTTTTACTTCAACAAAAAAAAAAATGGATACCAATTTCACACATAACTTTAATTATAATGAATTAGAAATAAATAAAATCCAATGTCAAGATATAGTTTCCTTAATAAATATTTTTGAATATATTTTCCAAGTAATAATAAAATAATCATTAATATCATTCTACATGTCAATCCATACTTAAAAAAATCTAGTTAATACAAACCCCTAATTCATGCACTTTGTTCTTATGATTCCATAATACATTAAGTAGAAACCATAAATAACATCAAATCACTAATTTTCAATATCCACCACCACCATACTTAGGTCCTAAAGAATATTTAATGAGAAATAATTAATTTAAATTAGATACCCCCATTAGTGACCCCATTCACAACCTCTGACCAATATTGATAAACATTCATATAATAGTGTATGTCCCCATACAATTTTTTATAATCCCCATTGATATCAACACATTTTTCGAATGATACATTAATTAATTGTTAAATTTTTTTCTTCTTATTTTACATTTTAGGTATATCAATAATTTATGATTAATAATTACCCACATGACTTTTATTTCAATCAGTGAAATAATAATCTCAACTGGAGAATATAGTATTCTTATATGAATCAGATACTCATTCATTCCTTCAAGGTTTTGATTGAGTTTAATTTTAATCATAGAAAATGTATTCATCCACAAATTGTTCCTCCACAATCCCTAAATCAATTATTACAAAGTCATACAAAACAATAATTATTATGGGTTTTCAATATTATAAATACCACACATAGACATAACATTATTCACTTTATATAAAACTATATCCCATGATTCACCATTCATCATTACAATAATCATTTAATAATCACTTTACAATGATCTATCCAATATACAACATCTAATTATTTACCAAAGAAGTGAATTTTCATTTCTAAATGAACCAGTCTACCACATTCAATTAAATACCAAACCATGTGTTTAGAAATAATTTTTTACCCTAAAAATATTATTTTTAATCATTTTCTAACAAAAAATTCATCTCCAATTAATCACATTTAAGTACAAAAATAACCCCATTAATCCAACCAACTTTGTTTCGTAGGTATCATTCAATATTTTATTTTAAACACACTTTGTATCACATGGATTTATATTCTTTTTCATATAAATATTCTTACTCACATTCTGTGTCCCAAACCCACTTTATATGCCTCATATACAAATAATATGCATATAATAGTAGTAATTTCTGATCTGGAAAATTTTTCAAAGTCCCATATTCATCATATTTTGTGATATCTGGCATAATAATGCCTCCAAATAAAGAGAAACATAAACTTCTTTCCTAAAAAAGTATTTCAGGGCTCATCATAATACATTCTGTGATATGTAGACACATTCCCTCTACTATTTTAAATATGTAATTTAAAAACCCATTTCATTAAAATAACCCACAAAAATATTCTAAAATACATAAGTCAGGTGAATGTACCCTCAATATCATACATGGATGGTAGGAATCAATTCACCAATACCAATCCTATGGCCTCTAGTCACATACCTAAATGAATAAATGATTTTATACAATCTTTATTTCACACATCACATGGGAAACCATGAGTTTATTAATTGGAATATAGTTCCACCAGTATAAATTACCATTTTTGTACCTATATGATATAATGTTTTATGATCCTAATTTACATACATTGAAAAACTATTCTTATATTCCATTCACAAAGAAACGAAAGGAACCACAGATGCATTATCTCTCTAACAAATCTATTTCTAGTATCAACCAATAAACAATGATTATAATGTGAATTTTTATCATCACCATCTTAAATGATATTGTTACCAAACTATATCCATGAAATCATAACCTAAAAAATGAATCGAACACATGGCCCACATTTTTTTTATCCCAATTCATACCCACAACATTCCATAACACAATAAAAATATAATCAGGGAATATAATTACTCTCCACTCATTATAAGGCTTTCATCAAAATAAATTATACATATATCATCACCACCATGTGAAATTATCAAGAAATCATACCCATATTTTCAATTTAACTAATATACATGCTATAAATTATTCTTGAAAACATCAATTTTTATCATTGTCCTTTTTTCAATCTCAATGTTAATAAATTCCTTTAGAAAATATTTTTTTTATCAAAAACGTTCCCCAAAAACATATCTCTAAAATTAATTGTTTCTGATGCAAAATTTAATACATTATCATATGAATATACCTTCCATGTATGTTATATATACACTTTCATATTATTAATAATGTTCATGACCAGTACTATAAACACATAAACATTATTTTTTTTAATATAACTCAAATATAAACATGAAAACACTGGATAATAATTTCACAACCTTGATATATAATACATTATAAAGCTATTTGATTATGAAGAATGAGATATATACTCTCAATTATCTGACCACTCATAGTAATATTTCCTATATATAAGAATTTTAAAAAATGTAACCTGTCTAGGTTCTATTTGAAAAATCCACGACATGGTTTATGTATAATGTAACAAGTATTCCTCACTTCATTAATTTAGGAACAATTCCTTATATTCCAAAGGGTATTCTATAGTATAGGGGATCTAATTCATATAATGGTATTATTATACCCATAATATTATCAATTTCAAATCATATTAAACAAAAAAATCATTATCATCTATCAAAAAATATTATTTGACTATAGAAATATTATAAAAATGATAATAACACAACCCTTTATATATTAAAATGAAACCCCATATTTACTATACAAAATCAAAATAAAAATTAATTTATTATTCTTGTCTGTCATATATATTAAATAAATAAATACAAATAATTTTTAATAAGTCGTCATAATACAACAAATGTCCTCATCCATTCCATTGAACTGAATCCATCCCATCTTGATTCCATTACACTATACCATATTATTTGACTTATACCTTTAGATATATCTAATATATATATTGGTTTCATCTTTCAAGAAGAATGTGTGAGGTTCGACTATGAAACATAGAATCCCTCCACCATTTTAGAACATAAACTATATCATTATACAGATTTACAAGTGCATGGAGAATATAATATACAACAAAATTAAAAAATATATAACATAAGAGTCATGTTATAATGTATGAACATGGATTTCATGAAATAAAACCTAAATACTGCATCTTAATAATGATGGATTATATTTAATCTATGATAATTGTGTAATATATCAATTAACATTAAAATTATATCTGATTCATTGGGAGATCACAACTTATTCAATCAATTTGGCGGCACATCAAAATAATCAGAACTATTTAAAATAAACCATCCTCTAAGAAGTTTATTTAATTTATGTAAATTTTGTTCCAAATACAATCCTTTATAAAATGTTTCTAAATTAGAGTATGAGTTTAAAATGGAAAATATCAAGACGAGAATTCATTTTATACTGGTGTAGAACCCATTATTTTTCCCCAAATATTTGAAAACAATGCGAAAAAAACTCAAGGCCTTACATCAAATTATTATAACAAATTAAATTATCATGATATATCCTTCATAGATTAAAACATAGAATACCTTTATCCTTTATCTAATATAAAATTCATGATAAGAATATACATGTGATCCTTCCCATCCAAAGAAACATTTTTATTATTCTATTACAGATAACCTATTCGCAACCAAATTATAATTAAAAAATAATTATTTCTTTTTTCCTTAATGAAATTTCTAAATTAACAGTATTTAATATCTAAGATATCTAAATTATTTAATTTTATCACTCTTATTGATGAAGTATCTACAAAGTTTTATTATCATTTAATGTTTATCAATAATAGTGTCTCCTTTCCACTATATAAATTGTATTAATATAACATCCAACATTCCCTATAGAAAATACATTTCTTATTATTAAAACAGAAGTTCGAATATAATTTTATCTATATATACTACCAATAAAACTATCATGAAACCATTTTTCCATATGAGGGCTCTCATGATCATACATAAGTAATATTATATATCCACCATTATGGTGATATTCTAACTATTGATACTATTAAACTTCCCTTATATAGAACAAACCTAATTCAATACACATATAATTAATGTTGTAATCACATAATATACTCTTAGTGGAATAAAAATTTCATATTTATATTAGGATTACCTAGACCCTTTTCAAGTCAAGATAGTCCTTGAACACTTGTTGGGATTTTTTTCTCAAAAACAAATAGAGGAACATATGGTGAAATTATCTTCTAGACATTCCATGAATATTCCATTGTGATTTTTTTTGATCGATGACCAATTGGATTTACTAATTTCTCAATATATAATTGGCTCTATCATTTTCCAATCGAGTCACCATTAATTGATTACCCACAACCACACATAACATTACACATGAATTAAAAATAAATATATGTATTTATGAAAAGTGAACCACCACCAACAATCCAAACATTAACCCTTTGTTAAAAACAATCTAATATATTAATTGAATCTTTTAGTAAACTTATAAAATGTATACAACCCCCATGTCATTGAGAAATATTTTTCTAATTAATTATATCAAATTATATTTTATTTTCTAATGTTTTCCAAAAATTTAATATCTACGAAAACACATTGAGTGAAACATATATAACATATCGTAAGAAACACTATGCGAATGGCTAGTAGACAACTTCCAGTCAATATATGCAAAATATCCCAAATTTATATTATCATATTTATTATTGATTTCAATTAATATTGATGAAAACAAGAAAATATTTTTAATAAAATGTAATTTCATTAAAATATTGAGGTACATTATGTGTTTTTCATCCTTCATAATCCCTATATCCTCACACCAAATGTATTCAGGGATTTAATCTGAAAAAATTAATTAGATATGATATTTCATGAAAATTCATTACTAAAATCACTAAATCCATGGTGAAATGAAGTGGAAAATAATTGTACTGGAAGTGATCTCTATACATTTCAGTGGTGAAGATCCAGTTTGAACCTCCTTGGATCACAAGAAGAAAAGGGATTAGGTGAAGGAAAAGGGATGAGTTTACTTATATTATTGAATTTTCAAAAAATGAACATATCTAATGGGGTTTAAAAAAGATCTTTTATATTTAATATATCTTTTAGACTTGTGGGTAGGGTGGGTGGGCGTGAGGGTCTACAATATAATTTATTGTGGACCCTTACTTGTTGTGTAAAAGCTAATCGAGATATTAATAAAATATTTTATGCTCTCATTGAAAATATTAGAAGTACAACACACCTTCTTAAACCGCTGGACTCACACAAGAAATTTTATCCTCTAGTTTATAAAAAACTATGGAATAAACCCCACTTCTAGAACAAATAGCCATTATACGATTTTAACTAGTAATTCAATTTAAATGACTATACAGTAACAATGAAAAACATTACAAAAAATATCATTCAAATACTAAATATTCATTAATTTCAAATTTTATTTTATTTTGATTTCATGATATAGGTACTACCAAGATACAACTAACATTTATCAATATTCATTGTTACCAAAATATGTTCAATGATTTGAATAATGGGATTAAGAATCATATTATCTATATAATATAATAATTATTTCATTGTATATGTTAAACCATTAGAGTAGTATAATGGTAACATTTGTCAAACTGTCACATTGAGATATAGGAGGACTGATATATTGATTTCATGAGTTTAAGGATACATGAATATATATAATATATATATTCCATATTTTTGTTTCATATGCTATATGAATTAAGTTGTTATTAGGTATTGTTGTCTTAGTACTATTAATGGTGTTTTAGAACATATTTATAACATAAAGGTTTTTCTAAATTAAAATCTAAATTTTATATTCCTTTTATATTTGTTTCATATGTTACATGGAGTGAAATTAAAATTATTGTCCCAATGTAAGACATTAACATTGAACAAAATGATGGTTAAAAAATATTACTATAATTTATTTTGAAATGGGAAAACTATCATTATTTGGATAAATATATATATATGGATGAAAAAAATTCAATCATTATGAATTAAATGTATTTAAAATGTTTTATGACCTACTATGTATACCAAATTGAAATTCACAGACTATGTATCTAGTAAAATAATGGTTTATATTTCAGATTAAATAATAATTATCTATTGGTGATAGAATCAAAATCTGAAACCATCATTATAAAGACCAAACCTAAATCATTTTTATACCCAAACCAAATAACATCACACTCCAAACATGTTCAATAGTCACTAGGCTCTTGAATTTAATGTCAAGGATATAGAAAATTATTTTGAGAATGAATTACACTAATCAATAGAAAATTGATCCAATTTCTGATTCAACCAAAAATAAAGAATGACAGATTTATATATATGAGGATCCCAAAATTAATATAAATATGTATAAACTAATGTGACCCTTATATTTTTACCAAAAAATACAAAACACATGTGTGAATAAATAATAACAAAAAAATAGAAATAGATTAATGTATACTGAAATAATATATCATTATACTGATAAGATTTAATAATAGATACCTTCAAAATAATAAAACAACATAAATATATCAAGATTCCTACTGACTAAACCAATTATTAAATTCATGCAATGCACTAATACAACATGTAAACAAGGATAACTAAAATTTAAAAATGAAAAAAATTTCAACATATCATGTGAAAATCATCATTTATAACCGCTTATACAATAAATTCCAAGAGTGATATTTCAAGTCCAAAAATGTGTACCTATGGGTTTGAGTTTGACTATTTTAAATGAAAAACTATAATAAATAAACCACTATATGTAATAAAATATTATATTCATGTAAATGTGTTTATATTATATATATAAATAAATTAATGAATTTCATAAAAAATAAACTATATAAGGGAAAAATAATTTTTAACGATACAGTAAAACTATTTGATAACTCCTTTCCCAAAAATATAAAAATATTACTACGGTCAATGCTAAAAACATCATGATAGTGAATCTAGTTCACTAAGGAAATCAGGTTCCCCAAGTAATACTAGAAAACCACAGATAATCCTATCCCATGGAAAAAATTATCCATTAAGAACAAATACATTTTTAAAGGAAAAACTATATTCTTAAAATAATATTTAAGTTACTGAGTATCCATATAAAAATATTTCTAGTCATTATTACTAGTATAGGTGAATAATAGGACAATTAATGGGTAGTTATAATGCAATAAAATTTGTCATGTATCCTTCTATATGGGGTTTATAAATTTCCATGCCTAACTATTGTGTATATGTAAACAGATTATCACCCTATTCAGTAACCAATTGGCCATAATAATATTTTTCTGATAAAATTAAAATTACAAAATAAAAGTATCTAGTGAGTAATATAATAAAATACATATGGAATATATTAAATTACTAGTGATACCAAGATATAATAATTAGTAGAATATCACCATACTACTAATGAAATTTTCAGAAAAAAATCAGTCCAATATATTGTTGATATCACTAACTAGAATGGATACACTCAAGATTCTATAACAAAAATTACATTATAAATTAATAATAGTACCAAAAAACATTATTCAAATGGGGACTAACTATTCTTCCCTTATATATATAAAAATATAATTCAAAACCAACTCCCACTTAGAACATGAAATTGTTATTTTTAGTTACAAAATAAAGGAAAAAAATAATAAATATTGAAACTTATTTATTGATTTTAAAAATAATCCAATAGTATTTTATTGGAGAAAAAAATATTTATAAAAATAAAATATTTAGCTCAATTAAAATATTATTTCACATCATAAGTATACCCATGATAAATCTTTTAATAATAAGAGAGAAAAAGAGGGTCACAAAATGTTGATTAACCTAAAACATTTACACCCCAACAACCTTTATTGTTACACAAGTAATCATATCTAATTATTATCAATTACATAATAAATTATCCATAATAGAACACTAATTTATATATATACAACCCCCCCACACACACAGATATATATATATATATATATATTATGTCTATGTTTGTTCCACACACTATAGGAATATAGGCAAATAAATCAACTTAATTGATTCAAAATAGCATTGTATAACTAAATAAATTAATAAAAATTAAATCAATTAATTAATAATGTCAAAGTGAAACCAATAAAAAGAAAAAATGAAAATACCTAATATCACACAAAATAATGAACCAAATAATTATCATCAATAATTTTAAAAATGATTTTACAAATTTACATACTGTATAATATGTAATGAAATTAATTAGTTATTGGAATGTAATCCAAATATTAAATTATAAAAATTTCATATCCATATGTAATATAATGTCATGTAGCAGGATAAAACCACAATTACACCATCTTTAACATGTAATCACTTATTATAAACCTACAAAAATGAATAAGGTATAATAAGTTATATAATTGTTATTTAAAATTATTTCATTTATCAATGTTCATATAAATCATTATAATTAATTAATTATATTCCATTCTTTCAATGCTCGTTAGTACATCGCTGTTGATCAAACATGTGATCCATTTTTTATGTTTTGTAAAATAACATTTATCATAATATTTCAAAGAATGGAATAATTTGGTTTAATATATGAATTATAATGAAAAAATAAATGAAATATGATTACCAATTAATAGTATAGTTAGTAAATATACATAATAAATAGACTAATAAAAAATTAGATGAAAAATAATGATAACAAATAGTATAGTATTTGGTTACAAAACAATTAGATACTCTATCAAAATCCATTATTTTTTCTTGATAATTTCATGTAATCATTTAATCAAAAAGTAAATTATATAATAACATTATGGAGTTCAAAGAAAAAAAAATAAAATTTATATTACAATATAGAATTTTAACGAAATAGATGTATGCATAATAAAACAATTTATCATTTTTATGCAATTATATTCCATGAAAACTAATGTAATATATATATATAATTTTATTTTGATAATATAAGAAAAAAATGATACAGAAACAATAAAGAATTTATAAATATACATCAAAATATAATTATTTTGTCTAAGCAATTCATCAATAAAAATATTTTTTTTATATTGAAAAAATCATTCCTTAAATTTTATAAATGTTTTTAAAAATTAACTTATAGAAATATTAGTTGAATAAAATTTTTAAATGAAAATTATTTATGAGTCACATTTTTTATAAACCCTTTGGAAAACACATAATACACATGAAACCTCCTGAATTGACCTATAATTCATAAATAAAATCATGTAATCACATATATTAAAACAATCACCTAAAACAGACATGCGTATGTACTTATATGCTTAAAAAATAATCTTATAGATCGTAAATAAAATAACCTAAATAATAATTAAATTATACTAAATAACAGTTATTTAATCAGTATTTTTATTTAAAAATTATACCATATCAATTAAATTCATAAAAAAGAGTACTCATTTTTCTTATACTCCCTTCAAAAATGATGCATGATATCCCTATGAGTTAGTAGTGACTCCACTATCATCCAATGTAATAAAATGTCAATAATCATACCCTATCACTATAAATGAAATAAGAAAGGGGAATAAATATAAATTAGAATTAATTTTAAGAAATTACCATCAGTGTGTTTTTGAAATTTATATAGGATTCATATATCATGATAAAGAAGATTGAAGAGGATAGTAAAAGGAAGAAAAACACCCACCAATATTTGACAAAGAATAAATAGCTTAAAGAAATAACTATTAAAGGGTTAACAAAAATTATATATATAATTATATATATATATATAACCATTTTAAAAAATTCTACCTTATCTCTTATGGATACCCATTTGATCTCTACAGAGAAAAAAATTTCACTCTTATAGGAACAGTACCACATGGTTTAATGAATGATACCTAGAAAACATCGATAGGTTACCTGATATCCAACGGATTCCTCCACTATAATGAATTTTAATCAAAAATAAATTAAACATAACTAATATCATTTCATAATAATTTTACAATATATTAAAATTCATAAAATATAAAAAAATTTCCCTCTACTTATAATATACTTCCAAATAATACAATATACTACTTTAATAATTTAAATTCCCATGTTCAGATACATTTTTTATTTAATACACTATTCTATAAATGATTACTAATTATTTGTCTCTTCGTTTTTAAAGTCTTAATTTATTACTATTGGTAATGTTTTATATGAATAGTATCTTATAAATTATCATATGATCATACCATGTATTAGGGATTCCAAAATCATGTCTGAAATAAAGTATAAATTTATGAAAAGGTGCAAGAATATTCTCCATTGCTAATGAAAGAAATGAATAAATAGTGGGAAAATAGAGTTTAAAATATAATTTTAGGGATGAAAAATATAGAAAAGAAGAAATTACTTTTGATATTGGTACCAATGATAAAAATTCACTTGAGATAATATTCATGTTATAAAATTTTATATAATATTAAAAAGTACTAAAATTCATATGAGGTCTTAAATGAGATGAACTCATGAAAAATTTCAATTAATGAGTATTTTTTATATAATTTAATAAAAAATATTGGGGGTATAGGGAACCATTAATGAAATAAATTTTAGCTATGGAAGATATGAATAAAAATTAGACAGGGCATAAAATTCCTGGAGATTGACCACCACTATAGAGGAAATATTCCAATCTGTAGTTATTAGAAAACCATCAATGAAAAAACATAAATGATGATAAGAAATACTATACGATATTTAGATAAGGTAAATAAAATCATAATAGTGGGTTTTAAATACTATATAGGATGGTTCATGGAGTCTCAAAAAATGGAAGAGAATATACATGAAAATTATATATTAAAAACTCTTTCAATTTCAACAGTACATGGAATTTAAATAAATAAATTTTGGAATATAAAGACATGGAATATGAAAAATTTAATTTCAGATCCTGGGATATCTTTAGTTCATTGATACATTTCTACAGTCATTTTATAAAAATAGATAACCTATAATGTATCAACCCTAGAATAAACAAGAATAATGTTTATATTAAAACATATTGTATTAAAAATTATAGATTCTTTAGTAAAATATTGAGTCATGATAAACAATTATTGATCAAGTAAGTCATTATTTTTCATTATTTTTCAAAATTATTAGTGAAATATTTTTTATTAATTGTTGGAGAAAATACAAATGGTAGATGATAGAATTTCATTAAAATATTTCTGCTTCCTTTTCAGTTAGACTATGAAATGGGATGATATTCCATAAATATTATAACTAATTCTCTATTATTATTATTTTTAGATAAAAAATTCATGACACATGATTTAGTAACACCCTTTAAACATTAGGTTTTTCAAATATTGAAAATTTTGTCATTATAATATGTATCATATAATTTATTTTCCTTATAAACGTTAAAAATAACCTCTCACTTATCTCATCTACTAGTAGTATGGTAAAATACATGTGTAGAAATTTTATGAAATTGATTATTATATATCTACCCATAAACACTTCAAATTTTTTGATTGATGATAGATAATAACATATTCACCAATATTAATTATTGGGTAATTAAAAACTCACCACAATCACTCTTTTCCTCACATAAAATTCAAATAGTCATACTACATAGGATTATTTATGTCTCTAATGATTAATTCAAAGAAATTGTTGTAAGTACCATTTTCTAGATAAATGTGATAGAAGCATTAATGTATTGGAATTAGTTAATGAGAGAACTAGTGTTTTTTGAATATTTTTTCCTATATTGTAGGTTTTCCGTTAGTTTTGGATTCATATAAGAATTTTAATGTTATATAATATAATAATGGGCGGTGGAGATTTAGTTGAATGTTTACCTGGAGGTTCAGGTTTTTGAGATTGTAGGAGGAGTTATCCCAAAATTATAAAACTAAATTTGTCACAAGGTTCATGATAAGTCCTCATTTGGTACCAATGAGATTGATAGTAGTGAGGGGAACATGGGGGATCCATTGGATATTCTTTGGAACCATAACTGGTACTCAGTTAGTATTGGATGATTATAATTTTTAAAACTGAATTTTTTTCGTTAATAAATATCCAAAGTATGTAGTTTTATAAAGATTGAATTATTAATTCTAATTTTATCATAATGTCAATCTATACCAAAGAATTATGAGATAATGAATATTGTCGGTTTGTTAAGGATTCATGAGTTATCATTGCATTTCATTTTTGATATTTAATCCAAATCTATTTGTTTTTTAAGGATACTATTATTGATTTTTATTGTATGAAACAATCATAAAAATGTTTCACTACATATATTTATTAAAAAATCTATTTTTATTCATTATGTTTTAAATACAGTCATTAATAAATTAATAATGATATTATAATAAGTTTAAAGAATTAATCCTTTTTTATTTTGAATGTTTACATTATTTTTCCTAATATTAAATAATATATGTGATCAATCGAAGGTTGATATTGATGAAAAATTATTGACTTATAGTATGATTAAGAAAGGTGGACGAATAACACGGGATTACATAAATATGAGTAATTATGATAAAAAATGCACAACATGAATAAATAAAGTGGCATGAAGGAGGTCATGTTGAGATCACAATAATGGAGTAATTATTTATGGTGGATAATTAGATTCAGGGAATTTTATATATGAGACAACTGATTTTTCTATAATGAATGAGTCCCCATTATAGAGTATTACTATGAAAAAAATGAGAGTGGATACAGTTTCATATGTATGAAAGTGTATTTATTAATAAATATAAATAACATGGAGAATGTTGTTTTTTATGTGAAAGGATGAGGAACCACATTTCATTGCCATACTGTAGAGCTAATGTGACATACAAACCACCATATGAGAAAGGAACAGTTTGGAACAAATCTGTATACCATTGATATTATGGAATTTTTATACTATTAATATCCATAGAATATTGTGATATCTATAAGTTTGTAGGATGAGGTTGAGATGGTTTAGAAATATATGTGTCCCTGTGAATTCATGTGGCAAAGCATATCTGGATTTTCTATTTTTATATTCTTTATTATTTCTCTTTCATGTTAGGGTTTGGATTTTATTGGTGGGTTTTTCCTTCCATTTTTTCTTTTGTAAATTACACTATGTATATTTATACTTACCCCTGAAAAATTATTTTTTATCACACATGTTGTATCGTTATAGAACATTCAAATTATATATGCAGTTTTGGTGAAAGTAGAGCGGGTGTTGGTTATTTAGAGATAGTAACTATTGATGTTTGGTGATTTATGGTAGTGTACGACAATTTATGATGGTGGTAGTGACCATTTTTGTTTAGTATATATATAAGAGTAAATTTATTGAGGGGAATATTTATAATATGTTTTACCTATCAAATTTATGGGATTTTCCAATGAATTGTTCCTCTGAAATATAACTATCTAGAATTATAATGGTATATGATATCTTAATGATGCTTTATTTTGAGTGTAGTTATTTATATATATTTTATACCAGTGTTTCTTGTTATTTTATGCATTAGAAAAATAATTATGTTTCATATTTTTATCGGATAATGTCTCCGATATTTCATTACATGCCTACTCTATTCTACTCATCATCCCATTTCCTATTTTAAGTGGTCTTGTTGTAGAATATTTAGGTGATGAATAGTCTAGGAGGGCCCCCAATTGGTTGGGTCATGCGACGTATGAAAATAAGAATATAATATATGATATATATATAGATTACCCTCTCATTTTCCTGAGTTGAAAATAATTCATAACAATAGTAAAATATTTGAGATGAAACTCAAAGTAATATTTTATATAGAAAATAAAAAATCAAAGTAGGACATGGATCATCATTCCATAATGCAACTCTAAAAAAACAACATGGTGTAATATCTCAATAATTTTAGTTTCCTAATTGAAAAAAATTTGACATTAAAATAATGGATTTATATAACCAAAACTGACACAATAAAATAATCAAACACCAATGGATTAATAAATGATCCTCAACCACTTCTATAAAAATCAACAAAACTAAATCCAAATGATGAAGCATTGGAATGGTACAAAGGTGAAATTTATATTAGGCACAAAATACTATTTGATGAATTGGGACTATATGTCATACAGGCAAGGTTTAGATCATAATAATGTTTATATCATATTAATTAAAGAATCACAACATAACAAAAAACAAAGAAACTATATTTTAGAATAACATATAAACAAAAAAGACATTATCATATGAGGATGTTGAAGGAAGTTATTCCAATGTAAGATGTTATTATGTCAGAAAAAGAATTAAACAACTTATCTAACAACATTCATCACTACCTCCAGTATCTTTAAAAATCCTTCAACCATGTTGGTCCCAAAAAATATTATGATTTGTTTCAATGATTACTCCCTTACTAGGATTTCTAGAAGAAAATTATCATTGCGTGTTTTCATCTAGAAATCAAATATTTTTTAGTTCATATATGGGTGTTTGGAGTACTATGTTGAGTTTTAAATATTGATGATGTGTTAATGTTTTAGATGATATATTCTTGTATGTAATCATCCAAAGGAAATTGTACTCTCAATCCCAGTTTTTATCTGTTGGAATATTTTTTAAAAATCATGAAGTAAGATGTATTTGATGATCATGTCAATTTAGTTGATATGAATGGACTATTTCTTTATTTTTGGATATTATAATGATAAAACCATAGTGAAATATCTATAGATTAATATATGGAACAATCATGATTATAGGATAAAATATTAAAATATTTGTAATATAGATCATATATGGAGAAATTTAAACTCTTCATGAATATTGGAATGTTGAAAAAGGCACTAGAATAGTTGTACCTTTGGGTAATAATACAAAATATGATATGTTTGGTATTAAATCATCTATGACATACTACAAAAGTTAGACTGTATACACACCAATAGAGACATTATCGATTGATGTGATTTGGATAATAATATTCTATTTACAAACAAATATAAAGGATATAATTATTTGTTATTTTCTATGACTAGGATGAAAAATATTTGAAAACCGAAAAAATGTAATCAATGTTAAAATAAATTTTTTAGGATGGAAAATACATTATTTTTTTTCTATGACTGTTTTATGTTTAATTGTAAATGATATAAATTAAAAAATCATGATATATCATTAAATAAAATTATTATCGGATAACATGATTGTATTATAATGTGATAAATCATAACAAAATATTACAATTTTCATGTATTATTATGTTATAATGATTTGTTTTATTAAATATGATAACCCCGTTGTTTTTAGTAATGGTCGCAAATGGAAATGAGTTAAAAATAGGTTCATGGGATAATGCAGGGACTATCTAAATGAACAACGCCACAGAAGTGGGAGAAACAATAAGAAATATAATGACTAATCCAAAATTACATTTTTAAAATATTATTAACCATGTCATCATATATGAAATAATGATGTCTCCAAAGAAGAGAAGGATGGTGTAACACCCCTAGATTTTGTGAATTATTATTTTTGTATTAATTTAAACATTTTATATTTTTTCACTTCACACAACAATAAAAATAGATTTTCATTATGTCAAACATTTATTTCACATGGAACTAACTTGTAATATGATACATGAAATCCCAACATGGTGTTTGTTTCATATAACAATATGGTTATTTTACATCTCAAGCAAGATTTACATTCCTCGATGGCTTGCATAACACACAAGACTAAGTGCAACAAAATAATAATATATTATTAAAAATATTACTAAAATGATATATAACCTATTTGAAATGTTCATGGATTTTAATTTAATTATATTAATTATAAAAATATATTGTGTACAAAAATATAAGATAAATTCATAGGTTACCAGTTATTGAATAAGAAACCGATTATCTATAAAGGAAAATATTATTATAGTAACAAAGATATTTCAACATTGTAAATTAAAATAATTAAATCTGGTAAGTGATATTAATTTAATTCATAATTTATATATTCAATCAAATATTTTTTATATTAATACAATTTATTCTACTGTCATAATATAAAAACAAAATCAATTTTAATCTTAAAAATCTATATTTATATTTAGGATTTTTTACTAAATTTTAATGAAGAATCATTTTTAATTCCAATTTTTGAGTATTTTATAGATTAAATATGTAAAAAAATTATTTCTAACAATGAAATAATAATTATGTTAGGATAAATATTTGGTATTTTTAGGAATGGTTTTATCTTTTAATGTATAATTAAAAATATTGTATTTTAATTCAAAAACAATTTTCACATAATTTATTTATAAGGAGAAAATATATTTTTAAATGATTTAATTTTTTATTTAGATACTATTTTTTACAAATAATCTAATTTATGTAATTGGTTGAAAAATCATATTGAAATTGTATATAAAAACTTATCAATCTTTTGGATGTATTTACAATATAAACCCTCAATATTTTCCCATCCAAAAGATTAATTGAATATTAATTTCTTCCACTTCTGTAATTAGAATTTTTCAAAATGGATTCCATATTTGGAATCATAATAGTGAATAATTTAAAATATGTAAAACTTTATTTTTTACCAGAATATTAGTGAAAGTGATTAAAATTAATTGCATTAGTTAAGAGAAAAAAATAGGTTAATAATGTTTTCAACCATAAATATAAACCCCAAAACGATATATACACATGTTCAAAAACCATTTTTTGTGAATATTTCATCCATAAACATTATATTATTGAGTTTTATGGGTTGATATAACTTTTTTTAGTTAAAAACATTTTCACACATAACATGATTCCAAAAGATCCAACTAAGTCATTTTCCTTCCCTAGAAAAGGACACCACCTCTACCCAATCTCGAAACCAATCAATCCTATTATGTTCGAAAAAAACCTACAAAATTGACTTCCAAAAAATCATACCTTATACATTTAGTCCTCCATTTGGATATATTTACACTCAAGGAATCTTTTTTCACAAACCAAAAAGAGTTACCCAATTTATAGGTAATGTCTTATCTTGAACTCCATTCGATAATTTTCTGTTTCACCCACTACAATATATTTATTATATTAATGTGTGAAAAAACCAGTATCCTCCAAAATCCTTGATTATTTATGATCAGAGTTCTACCTACACTCATTCACAGCTCTATATAATGAATATCTAACTTATTGTTTTTATGTACGAAGAACTACTACCTCACGAAACAATGATTATTCATTTATATTTTACTATAAATCATAGTGGAAATTATGATAAAAAAAATATATTTTCATATGATTTATATTATATTTATTATGTATTTAATATTCTGTATTTCTTTTACAACACTTGTATTTTTACTTTTCATTTAGTTAAATTGTGATAATTTTTTATTGATGAAGTGTGTATTACATCCACTTCAAAGCGATACGATTAATTCATATACTACATTGAATGTATTAAGGATGGGTTTAGTGAGATTATATGATATATATATATAATTATAATTATAATTTAATGATATTATATACATATATACTTATATTTCATTCACTTTTTTCAATACAACAATTAAAAAAGAAACAACATTCATGCATACGTACGACTTACTATCTCCATGGATGGGGAATTTAATTTCATACCAAATTATGATATAGATTTTTATAATATAAATATAATGGATATAAATTTTATTAACATAATTATATAAAATCATTATATGATAAAATAAATATAAGGACTAATGATATAATAGATTAAGAGTCATGCAAAGAATAATAAAAATATTACCTAAAGTGATACCATAACCAATGATTATTAACAAGAGGGTAATATAAGGTCATAATAAACCAATATATTGTATTATATAAAAAAATATGGTTCTTTAAAATAGGTATAATGAATTTATATTTATTATATCGGAGGTTTGAATGAGTACAGAGAGAGTCAAGACACATGGTATGGGTATTTCATCTCACTTTTAATTTACATGAGGTAGATGTTTTGTTCTCCAATATTTCCTTTTTCGTGGTGTGCATAGTTACCATACTTGTATTATATGTATATTATAATTAAATATATAAATATTCACATTTCAATTTCATTATCCTTCTTTCATGGTGTTTATGTTTCAAAAGTAACCAAATCAGAAAAATATTTTTGTCTCAATTTTCCTTCATTCAAACTCATGGTTTGTTGTGCTCCTAAACTCTTTACTAAAGGTGTATATAGTTCCATTTTAAATGTTGTAAAATATATATATATATATATATATATATTCATCATATGTTAAGCTCCATGTATTTTTATTTTTTACATGGAGAGTGTGTTTCAAATCTACCTTGTTATAATAATTTACTGAGACAACCTAATCACTTTTAGAGAATTTTTATGTTTTTGTTTCATATGATGAAATATTCTGATCCATATCTCAAGGATATTAATTACTTTATTATAATCTGGTTATCCGTGATATAATCATGTATTGAAATGGTTAATCTACTCTTTGTTATAAAATATATTTTAGTTTTTATTTCTATGAAATATCGGCATTACCCTCCCTTGGGTCAGCAATCTATGTTTTCTAAATAGTGTTTACATAAATATTACACCATCATCCTATACGACGTAAAATTCATTTTTACCCTTTTTAATTTTAACAATCATGTCATGGGAATATAATTGTATCTTTCTAAATACGGAATTTTACTTAACTTTTTACAATGAAAAATAAATGTGTTTCTACGACATATGAAATGTATAGATTTACCCACAGTAATTTATATGATTCTTACCCTTCATTTTTAAAAATTTAATCATTATGAAAATATTTTTTTAAAAGATATTTTAAAGGGAATTTTTTTTGAAAAATTAGTTCAAGTGTTCTTTATAAGTGCTCAAGAAATTTTATGGGAAAATTATTTTTAAATTGATTTTATGTAATAAATGTCCTTTAACTAAGAATAAGTGATATTATCCACAAGAAATGTTTTTGAAAACTACTTCAAAATAATTTTACATCTAATATAAAATCCATTGACGTTAAATATTCCATTTTAGGAAATTATCTAAAGGATTCATTAATATCCTTTATTTGAATGGGTTATGAATAATTTCTTGGTCCATATGAAACTTGTTTCTCATTCATGGGTTATATGTTTATGAAATTAGATTCTCTTTCACAAGTTATTATTTGATGAAATGGTTATGAAATCTATCCCTAATCTATATCTTAAGATGTGTTGAAATGTTAATGATAACCATTTAATTTTTTGGGTGATGATTTAATGTTTATAAAACCTATGTCTCTTTATGGGTCATGATATGTTGAATTTTTAATTATCTTGTGGCTCATTATGAATGATTTTACAATGAGATGGTTTTAACCAATGTCTCCCTCCAATGAATTGGGTAATGATAATTATTATATGAGATCAATGGGTACATGGGTGTATCCCTATCCCAAAAAGAAATAGGGTTTATGGGTTGTAGCCCAAGCCCAAAAATAAAAAGGGTGTACATGTTGTAACCCAATCCTAATAAAAGGAAGGTGCATGGGTAGTAGAATAAGACTAAAATAAAGAGGGTTCACGTTTTATAGATAAATATCTAAAATAATAAGTTACATGGGTTGTATCCCAAGATTAATAGAAAAAGGGTACCTATGTTTATAGCCCATGACCAAAGTAGGTACATGTTTCTAAGGCCAATATTATATTATTATAATATAGATGTCCTTAATATAAATGACTATATTCTTATATGTATGCCAAAAATTATATTTCTTATTCCATAGTTATTATTTCATGGCTCATGATGTTTATTTTATTATGTTTCATGTGTTATAAAATGCCAATATTTATCCTATAAAACATGATTATGACCTTTGACATGCAGTATATGATATCCTAATGTTACAAATACATTACCATACCTAATGTTCGTTTTTATTCTTACATGTCTCCCACATTTACCCTTACTAATAATCTATGATCACTCTTTTATTATGATTCCTTTCCCCAGGATAAAATGAAATTTTTTAGGTAGAACTAATGAATTTTGATATATTAATCGGTGATGATGATGATATTTCACTAGGATAGAAGATTTTATTTCTATGCTTCCAAAGCCACTAGACTATTATGGTCCTCTGGAATGTATTTTTTTAATGTAATGACTATTCATCTAAAATTATAAAATATCCATGTATGTTAATCCTAGGTCTCTATATATGGGGTCTTGTTTGGACTTGGGTGATGAAGATAAAATAAGAAAGAATATTAGTCATTTTACATGACAATAATGTTTGATGAATTTCTAATAAAACATCATTTGGGGAATTGGAATGTGCATTAAATTTTGTAATATAGGGAATCAGGAAATAATCTCTCAATAAAAAATAATGATAAAAGGATTCATGTTAATTTTATTCTCATAAACTATAGATTCGATGATTTTAAATGTGTTGGATTGGGTCATAATGTAATCGACTAATAATATTCAATGGTTAAAGAAAACACCTAACACCAACCACCAAATGCATCATGTGAACAGGTAAAGGCCTATGAAATGACTATTATTGAGGTAAATAGTAATTATTCACTTTAGAATTATCAATGTGTGGTTTCATATGATATTTAAACTTTTATGTATTATGCTATAATTTTTTTTTGTGATGTAATTAATAATTTCCAGGGTATAATAATATTCATCAGTGTTCAAGGATTGTTATGACTTATATATTTATCTATTCTTCACATATTAGGATTAGATTAAGACTATACTATATTTTTTATACAAAACAAATACCAAATTTTTTATAAGAAAACCTCACATCATATCATTAATCAACCCCTGACAAAAAGGTTTTATAGTTAATGAGGGTCGTCCAACGAAAATTACTCCCATCATATGAGTATTTAATTCATATGGACAAAATTTATTGAAGGTTAAGGAAGTAATTGCATTCGATTTTAATATCTGTTTTCCAAAAATTAAGTCAAATATGTTTAATAGCATTCCAGACAAGAAACAACAACCAAATACCAAACCATGATAGGATAAACCTATTTAAATTTAGACATTGATTTTTTATATATGAATATAAGTTACCTAATTACATAATGTAAGAATATATATAGGTATATATATAAAAGTAATTTCATATACATTTATTTAATTTATTGTTGGGTTAGAGATTATATATTCTTATTAAATGAAACTTTTATCAGTTAAAAATAAGTATTTTATTATTAAATATTGACATTAATAAATGTATTAATGATTTATCTAATTAATATTTGTTTTTATGTAATATATGAATAAGAACAACTAGTATTATAAAATGTAACTTCCTTATAAAAATAGTTTCTCATAGTATTATATAAATGTAATAAAATGTTAATGTATAAAATTAAAGGTATCTAATTTCACAGAATAAACTCAATTATTAATTTAGAATTACAATATTATTTTATGATTTTTTTTATGTTTTTTATAAAATGATTGATTTATAGGTGGTTAATGAAAAATAATATTTTCTTAAATAATTTGAGTTTAATGAAATTATTACTGCATAAGTATGGATTTTAAATTTATTAAACATTTTTATATTTCAAAATATTTATTTTATAAGTAATTTTATGATTAGAAAAATGTCTTTTTATTTGAAACTCTTATTTGAAATTTTGTAACTTGTTTTCTATTTTTTTAAAAATTGATTTATTGTGTTTTATAAAGATATATATATCACTATTTTTTCTCTCCTATATTAGTTAGATACAATAAATTTCATTACATTTTTTGAATCATCCTTTTAATGTGATCTTATTATCAGTTAATCTGATTTTTATAAAATAATTAATTTTTATGAATAGTAAAAAATATAGTTTTCACCAAAATGATGACTTTTAATGCTGTATAATTATATAAAACTGAACTTTATTTTTATAAAATATTTCAATTGATAAAATTTTGAATAATGGAGTAATTTTGTGGTTATTAAAGATATCATTTTAATCATAAAAACCCATTGGAATGAAAGTGATATTTTAATTCAAATAAAAATTGTTTTTTGGATATTAATTTAATTAATAAAAATTAGGTAAAATTTATTGTGTGACTGATTTAAAAAAAAATGAAAATTTATTTTTAATAATAATATAATTCAAATTAAAATCATTTATCATCTTATCTCAAATGTTAATTTGATTTTTAAATTGAATTTTTTTTAATAATCCACATTTTCATTTAATGTGTGATAATATTAAAATTAATTTAGATATTTTTGGATTTCCTATATATAATAGTATTTATATTTTTAATTATCATGATAAATTTTTTTAAAAAATGTAAATTAAAATTATTTTTCAAGGTTGAAAGAGGATTTACCAGGGTCTAAGATAATCTGGTTAAACTGGATTTAACATAGTGAAAAAGGTTAAAACATAAACACAAAGTGTTATATTATATATTTCACTCATTATACATTTTATCACCTAAGAAAATTAATAAAAATAAATTTTGGAAAATTTTCCATATAATAATGCAGTCATACTATTGTGAAATAAATTGTGTTTTCAAAAGTTCCATTATCAATAATTATATATGTTGGCCACATCAACACTATTTATCTAATAATTAAAAAGCATTAGATCAATAAATAATCTGACATAGTCTTTCATATACATCATAAACACTTTTTAAAAAACTTGGTTTCACCAAAATCTCCCGTTAATATTCCATAAAAGAGTTAACTAAGTGAAAAATTCTTAAGTAATGGTAATGATCTCAAGATAACTTTTTGAAGTTATTTCATTCATATACACTACATAGTTAACCAATATGATTGATCATATGATAAAACAATCGATTTTAATATAATTAAATATTATTTTTATAAGGTAATTTGTTGATAAATTGTATAAAATTTTATAGAAAAATTAAAATATTGTTATGCATGTTTGTGAACTACTGCCTCTATGAATGAGATGTTTTTTCCATGACCATATAACAGAGATAAAGTAACAATATTATTTTATATTTTAGAAATATATTTTTTACACTATTAATATTTTATAATAATAATATATGATTATATATGTGTGAAAAATAAATGATTATAGTAACTCGATCCCCTGTGAATGGACTTTGTGTTGAACCATTATTAATTTTGGTATTTTTTGGTATTACATTACAAACTGTAAAAGTATTTTCCTGATGAAATAATAAAATAATTAATCCTAAAATATTATATATATTGTCATGTTATTTTGTTATAACATTGAAAACAATAAACGTAATAATAATATAATAATTAAATTAACTCCAAAAGTCTTCATAACCGATGTAAATGAAAAATAAATGTAAAAAAATATCCAAAAAATATTATCTAGACAATATAAAACCAAATAAGTTTGAATAATCTTGATTTTTATTTATATAATGAATTTAATTTAATCATTT
The DNA here is from genome assembly GCA_963277665.1 of Viscum album. NCBI lineage: Eukaryota > Viridiplantae > Streptophyta > Magnoliopsida > Santalales > Viscaceae > Viscum > Viscum album. Next base: position 1,135,020,848 of record OY728156.1, read on the forward strand.
ACAATGTTTTGTGAAATTAAAAACATTTTCAAACACTATGTATGAGTTTTTTTGTTAATATATCTTTATTATGGCATGTTTTATGGTTATGAACCTATTAATAATTTTTAATATTTATAATATTATTTATAATTTTTTTAAATAAAAAAACATTTAATTCATGGGATATATATAATGATGTATTTTAGGATTTCAATGAGTTTTTATTTAATAATTAGTAAAACCAATAGGGTCTCATCTTGAAATTACCTTTATTTGGATGTATTTTCCGTTATCGAATAAATTTATTTTAAAGGAATATATAATACCAATTAGATATTTAATTTCCATTATTATCATTATTTATTTAATATTAACTTTAACATCAGGGTCTCACTCTTTCAAGAGGTTATTATTATAAATTTTATTATGTTTAAAGGGTTTAATCTCAATCACACTTTATTTGGAATTATTTTGATATTATAAACCAATCACCAATTTTATGGTCTCTCTACAACCACCATGACATGTAAAATCATATGTTACTTATAAAGATAGAGATATTAATTCTATAAATGATATTTTTTATTATGAGATATTATTGATGCCCTCCACATAATAAGGGTGTCATTCATAACTCAATATAATTTCTTGATTTTTAATATTTCTCCTTGAATTTAATTTACATAAGATATGGTATACCATATTTATATATTCGGAGATCCATTTTTGTCCAAAACATCATTAATGGTGAGTTATACAACTTTTTTAGAAAATATGTATCTTAAGAATAATTGTGTTCCATTTAAATAATACATTATACTCCTTTTCCAAAATTTCCCTTCCCACCAATGGATTACTTCTATTTAGAGACCAATTTTTTGTGTTATCATTTGTGTACATAATATTTAACTTCTTATATTTCAGAAAAAAATTATTACATTATTAATGTTGTGGTATTTAAAAGAAATGTGATCTAAAACATAAAATTAATCATTTATACATCATTCAAAACTTATTGATTACATATTCTCTTTCATTTTCTACCTTTTATTTAATTATTCCCCACATGAACATCTTAAATTTTTTTATAAACATACCTTAAAAATAGTCATAGTTAAATTTCAATATCATATTTTTTGGTTATATATTTTTTTATACCCTTCAAAATTACAACTTTTATGTAAACCATGTTTATGAGAACGTCCCAATTTCTAATCTCACACCATGATTTTCATCCATGAAATGATTTTAAACCAATAATAGAAATTAAAAACTATAATTTTTTTTAAAAAACTAGTTATTAAATTATTGGTTGTTTTTAAAATTAATAATTTCTTCAGTTCTTGAAAAATATATTTTACTTATTTAATAAAGAATAATCCATGTGGTTTATTTTTATTCATTATACTACAATTTTATTCTCATGTTTTTTCTATTATAGAACACTATATTCGAGAAATAAATTCATTTTTCAATCATCAATGTTAAAAATGGTATAATTAATAATTATCTAGGTAAAAATTATTATTTATCCTTAAATTATTCCATTATTAAGGATTGTGAAGCCTACTTCCTTCTCAGGGTGTTTATTATGCTTTTTATTTCTATATGGTTTGTTTAATCATATGGAAAAAATATCAATGTATATACTATGATGTGATGGGTGGTTTTTTTTATATAAATCAAATCCATTGGTAAATGATTCCACCTTATGAGATACCATATATGGTGTCCGATTAGTTAGGTTAATCACATTTTTTATGGTGATGAAGCATTTTTCCGAATAACAGTACATTTTTATGGTAGTTGGATTGATAAAATGGTGATTATGATAGAGATTATCCTATGTTATTTAGTCTTGGTGTTTAACCATAAAATATTATAATAGTTACATGATTTTTAATGTTTCACCATTTTTATGATTCCATAATCTAATGATTTTATATATTTTTTTATGACTTTCCAAGCATATGATCATTATTTTTATGATATCTTGTTACACCCATCATCATTGATGTTATGTTTTATTCACATGATAATTCAATTAATTGTATTTCTATGACACACTTTTTATTATGTATCTTTCCTAGGGTATCCAATATTGTTTTAAAAGATATATGGAAATTAGGATCACTTTGTGGAGTTTTAAATAATGATAATAATTTTATGTTTATTCTGATGTATTCGAGTATCTTATCATAAATAGTTAATGGAGCACTCAATGATTGGTCTGTATTTGTTAGAAATAAAGTGAAATATCTTGAAAAAATATGTGATTGTGTAATGAATAATTAAAAACCCATATGATATGGAATTAAAAATAAGTAATTTAAATCATATCAATGAATAATGTGTTTAAATGAATTTGGGAATCTTTATCAGATTAACATCAATTGTTACATAAAACATATGTAATATAGAAAGGTATATTTTGTATTTCAAGGGTATAATTTTTTTTAATCCTTAAATGGGCCTTATATTGAATGAAATCATCATATGATTATAATTTATCAAATTCTGTTAATTAAATATAATAAATTATCCTAGTTTTGTAATGGAAAATAAATTAAAATAATATAATGACCATGTATCATGAAAATTGAAACACAACTAACAAGAATGAGGGATACGTATAATGCCTAAAAAGTGAAAATTAAGGGATGAAAAATTCTACTATATATTTAAAGGGAATGCAATTTTATTAGTTAAAGGGTAAAAAATATTTCTATGGAATGTAATCAAAATAATGAAGCTACTCATATATAGTGCTTCAACAACAATGAGATATATAACTATTCAAATCAATTCCACAAGCATCATGTACTATAGAAATTATTTAATTTTGGTATTCATTATAGTAAAAATGGTTTACTAAAGGGGATGAAGATAGTGAGAATAAATTCTGATTCATTCATGAGACTCACAAAGGATTGGTTTTCATAAAAAATTTAGAATTTATTAATTTTGGGATTTTAATGGTTATTTTATATAAAATATTATATTTAATGATCAACTATTATATAATGTTTTAATAATAATGAATAACATATCATCCCAATATATCCTCTATTATTATTATTTATCATTATGTAAAGATACCTATAGTTAGTTTTTTTGAATATATGATTACGATGTAATCAAATTTGGTCAAGAATATTATTAATAGATTTGCGGCTGAATGATTAATACTACACTTGAGGTATTATTACAATGGTTTTAGGGATATAATTCAATCATTTTTTTGGTTCAAATTATATAATATTTATTTTAATATTATGGAAAAATTATTTCTCAAATGGAAAAAATGGTTAGAATATCCAATTAAAAATCATTCAAAAAATAAACAAAAAAGAATATATTAATTGATCTCACAATCCCTTATATGATTATTTTAGTTATTAGGGAATGAAAATTTTATCTAGTTCATTAATTATTTTTAATATAAGATGAATAAAAGTTATAAAACTATCTAAAATAAACTGTAGCATTGAAATATTTTATTTTTCTTTTATTTAATTCCATTAAATCAATCAATGTAATATAAATCAATCAATTTTTATGTAGATTATATCACATGCGTATCATTTTTTTCGGAGACTCATTCATAAGTATAATTATTATAAAGGATCAAATATTATAAAAATAAATAATTTTTGTGAAATAAGATGTTTCCTAATATAAAAAAATATATAAAAATTCATTATTATTTTAATTTATCTTTATATGCTAATTTGGGTAAAAAAAATTAAAATTTCTAGAAAAGAATATTTATAACGTTGGGACATTGTAAAACCTTATGATCGTGAGGAAATAATATATATATAAATATAGTGGGGAAAATATAACAACACATTATTTTAGATTCTAAAAACATTGAATGATATATAATGATATATGGAATATCATGCCTAATCATTCAATGATATACTATTGAAATATATAAATTTTATTATGATTATTATGACATTGTCATTACATTGTTGGGTAAAAATAAGAGAAATCAAATTATGAATAATATATAGAAATTATTCTACTAATAAAATGATATTTATTTGTTTTCCTTAAATATGTTCAATATTTTTCAAAAATTGAATTAAATTATAAGAGTTTAAACACTGTTTGTGTTTATATGGGTAATTTTTTATTGAATATGTTTTAAATTATATTATATATGATTCATTTAATGGATAATTTTTTATTATTTAGTATTAAATTGATTGAAAAAAATTTTTTATACATATAATATAACAAATAATAATTTATACACTGATTACCAAATTTTTAGAAGCTAAAATAAAATAATTAAAATGTAAAAATACATATTTACATAGAAATTTGTTTAATATTGTATGATGTGTTATTATATTAAACAATAATTATAATTAGTATTTAATAATAATATTAATATATTATATTTTTAATATATTCTCTAATCTAAATTGAAAACCCTATAATTGTAATTATTAGTCAAGGAATGTGAATAAATTAATCATACACATTGAAATTATAATGTTTTCATAAATGTTTTTTATTTTTGGTGTGGTTGATATTATAATTATCATCTATTTCCAAAAAATTAATTGATAAAATGAATATAAATTTTTAATCATTCTATATATATTATATTCTATTGATTATATTCTTATTTTTAATAATTATTTCATTTTTTCAAATATTAAGAAAAATTTGATTCAAAAAATACAATCACTGTTATCAAATTATTTGGATATAATAGTGACCTGGATGTTTTGTATTTTTTATATAGAAAACATAGTAATATTATATATAATATATTAAATTTGAAAATATAATTTCTATTATATACACTTATGTTTTATTTTTTTCAAATATAATGAATTTGTTTATTAAAAAAATTCATCGTCATTAATGAAGCACTCGAAAGGTTATATTCAATTTTGGTTAATTTTGAAATTAAAATAAAAAAAATTTTATTTTAAATAATCTAATTTATTCTTTATGTCTCAATAATATACCAAATTGTAGTGTAAAATCGTTTTAATGTATAAATGTGTAATTTTTATATAAATAGTTTTCACTATTTTTTGTGAATATATATTAATAGGAAATTTTACCAATTTTAGGAATTGATCCTTATACATTTAATTGTATGTTTTTAATCAAAAAAATTACTATTTGGTTGGTAGATTATTTTAATTTTTATTTGGGATGAATTCTAACCACAATAAAAATTAATCATCACGATTAGGGGTAAAATGAGTTACAAGGGTCAAAATAAAGTAATAAGGATTAAAGATAACAAATTTTTTTATCAAATATCAATTATTTCTGATATTTCAACATTATAAAACCCATATTTAAAACAATTACAAATTTTATCATCTTTGATAATGTAAGACCTATATTATATTATAATTTATAAATTATTTATAACATTACAACCCACCTCATATACAAATGGAAACCTCCTCTACTCAGTTATTCCAAAACATATAGCACAACATCTCATAAAATCTATAACAAAATAACATAATAAATTTTATCCCCATGTATTTCTAAAATACCAACCTGTAAAGGCTTAAGGTGTAAGAAAAATAATGTTTTCCACAGAGGAGGTACAACTATTAACTGAGTTGTTTAATGTGTGTTACATATTCTTATTCCTTAAATCCTATCATAAAAATTCTTATATAATAAAATAAATATCTTTAATATATATAAATAATATTATGTTAATTATATAACCAATTTTTTTTATCTTTACATCCATGAAATGATAAATGGAAGAATCACTCATACAATTGTATATATTGAATTATCTGTGAATTGAGGTCTTTAATTTTTCTATCCTAGAGGAAATTTATTATCAAACATATTGATTTACTTTATATTTATTTTATTTATGATTTATTTTTGATTCTTTACTGAATAAGTATTATCAACCTCATTACCCTGCAATCCATTAGAAAATTATAATGTTGATCATGAGTATTTGTAGGCTCCTACCTCAATGAAGCGATGTGATTCATGTTAAATTTCTTCGTTAAATTCATAAGATGAATGGTTTATTAAATTATTATATATAAAATTTATATTATAAAAACTATTATTAAAATATTAATCATGATATACCTTCATGTATTTCAAACCATTAAGAAAATGAAAAGGTCATCTTGCCTCTCTGCTGAGTATAACCTCTATTAATGACATATTTTATTTTTTTACCACCATAAATGGTCCATTATAAAACATTATAAAATGAAAAATAATATTCATGAAATTTTTTATACTATATAGATGATATATCCTTTTAATTTAACCTTAAAGCACGTTCATTACAATGAAAATATTGTAGATAAATCGACCAAACAACATTAAGTGTTTGATATTAGTAAGAACTGTTAGATTTATGGTTGTGAATTTTTTTTAAAATTACAATAAAAAAGTAAATATTGTTGATTTTTTTAATAAATAATTTATTAAGTAAAAATTTATTTAATAGTAAGATATATTTCATTCAACATTTCATAAATGCATGTTAAAAAATTTTCATTTAAATTTCACTCAGTTGTGACATATTTCATAATATATGCCTAATTTATTTTTTATTTTGTATATACTAAACCATTGATATATTATATCAACAATAAATATTTAATTATTATCTTTTTTACATTTTAGTCTTATTTTTACATTTTATAGGATTTTTAAAGCAATTTTATTAAAGTTATAAAGGGTTGTTATACAATCTGACTCTTATTCGGGATTATTCTTTTTTAGAAGTTTGACTGAAGAATTATACACTCATTCGATTTATAAATAAAATATATTTAATTATCCCAAATATATTTTTTATGTTCCTATTATTCTTTTAAATTTTCCATGACATGTTAATAAAAAAATTAATCATTGTTTTTAATAAAGACTAAACTTATTTCCCATCTTTTTATCGGGAATCATTATATTCCATATCCATATTTTCCATATTTTTTTATCAAAGATTTTATCTAAATTTAGTTATCAGTATTATTTTTTCCTACTTCCCGTGACTCCTTTCAAAATGTTTTAAATTTAAACATTTTATGTTTTTCTAAACAATCCATTTATTTCATTTTTACAACACCATTAACAAAATTTCCATTTTAATGAATGCGATGTGGATAGCTTCTCTTTCTTCCATGATTGTTATTCACTATTTATCTTCCTTTAAATGATTACATGGGTTTTAAAAGAAAATAATTTTTTTATGCTATAAATTTGTTTTTTTAATATAAAATAAAAAATAAATTTATATTCATAAGGGACTAAAATTGTATAATCTATTAGTTATGTATATTTTATCATTCACTCCACATTTCAATAGTAAAAATAATCTATTTACAATATTATTTATATCGGAAATAATATTTTCTGTTCCTTTTTAAAACAATAATAAATGTTTTTTTCATATTATTTATAACATTATTGTTAAAATAATATTAAAAAATATTTAATGAATTTTATATTTTTATGTTCCCGTTCCAATTTACTCTATAATTCTCAAATTAAATTTATTATACTTCAAACCCTCATTTCTAATGAATTGATGTTATTCAAGCATAATTTACTATTTTAATGTTTATAAATCATTTTATTGAAATGGAATAATCTCAATTTTTTGATGATATTTTCGATATCATTATTTATTAAGATGTGGACTCAATAGTAGGGAACATAATATTTTTAATATTATTGAATCAATATAAATGTTTATTTTTTTATTCATGCACTCGAAATGTTATATTCAATTTTGGTTTAGTTTGAAATTAAAATACAACTAATTTGATTTTAAATAATTAAATTATTCTTTATGTGTCAATATTATACAAAATTGTGGGGTAATATTTTTTTAATATGTAAAATGGGAATTTTTATATAAATTTTTTTCGATATTTTTTGTGAAGATATATTAATAGTAATTTTTACCAATTATAGGAATTGATCCTTATAAATTTAATTCTATGTTTTTATCAAAAAAATTCATATTAGGTAATTTCATAATTTTAATTTTTATTTGTGATAAAATTTAACCCCATTAAAAATTAATCATCACGTTTAGGGGTAAAATTTGTTACAAGGATCAAAATAAAGTAATAAGGATTAATGATAACAAATTTTGTTCAAATATCAATTTTATCTGATATTTATACATTATAACTCACATATTTTAAACAATTACAAATTGTATCATCTTTAATATTGTAATACCTATATTATTATATAATTTATCAAGTATATATAACATTACAACCCACCTCACATATAAATAGAAACCTCCTTTTCTCAGTTATTCTAAAAATAAAGCACTACATCATAAAATCTATAACAAAATACAGTAATAAATTTTGTCCCCATGACTTTCTAAAATACAAACCTATAAAGGATTAAAGTGTATGAAAATAGATGTTTTCCAAAGAAGATGTATAACTCTTAACCGAGTTGTTTAATGTGTATTACTTAATATTATTCATTAAATGCTATCATAAAAATTCATATATAATAAAATAAATATCTTCAATATACATAAATATTATGATGTTAATTATATAACCATTTTTTTTCTTTTGTTCCATTAAATGATAAATGGAAGAATCACTCATAAAAATGTATGGAATAAATTTTCTGTGAATTGAGGTCTGTCATTTTTCTATCCTAGAGGATATTTATTATTATATATATTGATTTAATTTATATTTTTGATATTTATGATTTAATTATTACTCTGTACTGAATAAGTATTATCGACCTTATTACCCTGCATTCTGTTAGAAAATTATAATTTTGATCATGAGTATTTGTGGACTACTACTTCCATGAAACGATGTGATTCATGTTAAATTTATTCATAAAATTGATAAGCTGAATGTTTTATTAAATTAGTATATATAAAATTTATATTAAAAATATTATTATTAAAATATTAATCATGATATACCTTTATGTATTTCCAACCATTCGGAAAATGAAAAGATGGTCTTGCCTCTGTGCTGAGTATAACCACTATTAATGACATATTGTGTTTTTTTACCACTATAAATGGTTCATCATAAATCTTTATAAAAAGGAAAAAATATTCATGAATTTTTTTATACTATATAGATGATATATCCTTTTAATTTAAACTTAAATAATATTCATTACAATGAATATATTTTAGATAAATCGACCAAACAACATTAGGTGTTTGATTTTAGTAGAAACTAATAGATGTGTGGTTTTGAAAATTTTATAAAATTACAATAAAAAAGTGAATATAGTTTATTTTTTATTAATAAATTATTTATTAAGTAAAAATTTATTTATTAGTGGGATATATTTCATTCATCATTTTATAAATGCAAGTTAAATTTTTTTCATCTAAATCTCACTCAGTTGAGACATATTTCATATTATATGCCTAATTTATTTTTTATTTTGTATATACTTAACCTTTGATATATTATAACAACAATTTTTATTTAATTTTGGTTGTTGTACATTTTAATCATTGTTTTACATTTTATAGAATTTTTAATGAAATTTTATTAAAGTTATAAAGGGTTGTTATACAATCGGACTCTTATTCGGAATTATTCTTTTTTAGAATTTTGAATGAAAAATTATACACTCATTCGATTTAAAAATAAAAAATATTTAATCCTCCCCTATATATTTTTATGTTCCTATTATTCTTATAAATTTTCCATGACTTGTTAATAAAAATATTAATCAATGTTTTTAATAAATACTAAACTTATTTCTCATATTTTGATTGGGAATTATTATATTCCATATCCATATTTTTCATATATTTTGGAAGTTTTTATCTACATTCAGGTATCGGTATTAGTTTTTTCTACATCCCTTTACTCTCTTCAAAATGTTTTAACTGTAAACATTTTATGGTTTTATAAAAAATCAATTTATTTCATTTTTAGAAAACCATTTACAAAATTTTCATTTTAAAGAATGCGATGTGGACAACTTCTCCTTCTTTGATGGTTGTTATTCACTATTTATCATACTTTAAATGATAACACGGATTTTAAAAGAAATTAATTTTTTTATTATTCTATGAATTTTTTGTTTTTATATTAAATATAAAAAAATATTATATTCTTAATGAATTAATAAGGTATATTGTATTAATTAAGTATACTTTATCATACACTCGACATTTCAATTATAAAAATAATGTATTTACATTATTATTTATGTTGAAAATAATATTTTATGTTACTTTTTAAAACCATAATAACAGTTTGTTCAAATTATTTATAACATTATTTTTAAAATAATGTTAAAAAATATTTAATTTATTTAATATTTTTATGTTCCCGTACAATTTTACTATATAATTCTCAAATTAAATTTATTGTACTTCAAACCCTAATTTATGTTGAATTGATGTTATTAAAGTTTCATTTACTATTTTAAGGTTTATTACTCATTTTATTCAAATGGAATAATCTCAATTTGTTGATGATATTTTTCCTGTCATTATTTATCAAGATGTGGACTCAATGTTACAAATATTGTTATTCAATGTGTATGTCAAAAATTCTTTAGAACAAAAATTATATAATTTACTAGGGAACATAATATTTTCAATATTATTGAATGAATGTAAACATTTATTTTTTGAATAGTCAAACTGGCTGGGAATTTAATTTTAGATTTTATATTTTCTATATTAGTTGGTTATATATAGTTAAAGGGTGGTGTTTGATTATTGATATCCACTCGAAACATCGATAGATCTCATGATATAAATAGAAATGAATATTTATAGGTATATGTCATCCCATAAAAATACCATGTATTCCTATAAGGACTCAATCGTACAAATAATATATTAGAATATTCCCTTCATGGTAGAATTCAATTTGTTTTGTCTTCAAAACATGGTTGTAAGATCCTAAAAGTCCATATTTTATTATTTATTTTTTTAATAATTTTGTGATTCTTATTATTGTGATTTATATGTTGATATTTGTGATATAAATATTTTTATATCAAGATTTTAATTAATTGTAATTTTTTTTACCATGTATTATTTATTTTGACATATTGACTCAAGATAGTTTATAAATTAAAATTTCTTTAATGATCCTCATATTTGACCCTTATTTTTCACTTCCACAACATTTTAAGAAGGAATATATGAATTATTTTGAAGTATGTAAAAAAATTTAATTATAAGGTTTAATATTAAAATATAATATGAAATTCATGTATATATCTAATTTTACATTACTTGTGAAATTATCAATACATACTAGTGTTATGCCTTGTATCTTGTAGAAACGTAACATAATAATTATCCAATCCTGGTTAAGGGATCTTGGGAATCTATAATTTGGGGAGGATTTATTCTACAAATAGAATTGATCTTCTCTGGTATATATCAATGACTATGTACCAGGAAAAAATCCCTCTGAGGTAAACTGGTAATAAAATTTCAATGTTTTAGTCTTCAGAAATTAGTCACATACTTCCAAATGAAATTTCTATGAACATTGAGAAAGTTTTAGTGGTGATGATATTTGACCACCAATACATCCACCTAGATGTCCCAAATTTTTTAATGATATTCATGAAAATATGATTCAGGACCTTCTATTGGGTCACCCAAACATTCTTCAAACCATTGGAATCACTATATAGTAGTATGTTCCTTAAGGATCCCTGAATAAATTAACATCTTTATCTTCTAGGGATTTATCATTTAGATTTTAACTAAAACCCCTTCAATAAAGGGATGATATTTGATTAAATAATATGATTCATACAGAAACTCATTTTCAAGGAATTGTTTGTTATCCTTTGAGCAATGGCCATTATGGCAATTAAATTCGATGCAAATAATCCTTTGTATGTCCTTTTTCATAACTAGGATAATGTTTTTAGTAGAATTGGGTATTAAAAATCACATATTATTTTATATTTGATTATATTACCTAAATCATAATAGAACTTGGAACTGTGGGAGATACACATTTTATTGGATGCCTTCATCATTCCATGATGGCCGATGGGAACACCAAGACAATGCATAATAACCAGAAGATTTAGTTGTAGATTCTATTTTTAGTTTCATAAAATAATTCATGGTGATAATTTAGTAATTTAGTGAAATGTTAATTGTAATAAAGAGACAATAAATAACTTATCAATGCTAGACAATAATATTCCTCTGTTTTTTGGTTTAGTTATGTCAAATCATTAGTGGTAGTCGACACCACATCTTCAAAAGAAGGATATGTTCTCCTAAGTTATCTTTACCAGAAAAATTGGACTAGTTAGTGTAGATTACTGATTAAAAAATATATTTTGGAATGTAATCATCAATATTTACTATGATTGAATATTCAAATGTTGAATCTTGTATCTCTATATGTACAAAAAAACATAACAACATTGGCTACAGCTCTAATTTCATGAGGTCTTCACTTATGGGTTCCGCCATTAATGTCAAAACAATGAAAATTAGTGAAACTAAAATAAGTCAATCCATCTATCAAATATGTATGATGGATATATCATTTGGTGGTTATGGACCATATCTTTTGGTATATAATAGGATTTGGATTTTTGGACATTAAATGAACATTTCCATTATCAAAATAGGAGTTTATTTGATTTATTTCCCTTTCAAATATATAATTAAATGGATCTCAAATTGATTTGTTTCCATTTCTATATGGTGAATTTTTGGAAAAAATAAACTACTAATTTCATCCTAGAGATCTTCATAGTCTGGTGTAAATTAATTTGTATTATTAACAAGGTCAAGCTCTATAATCTAGGGATTTTTATTGCACCCTTACAATACCAATCATCAGGGTATGGGGAATCAAAAGAGTCAAAGAGAGTAGAATCACCATGGAGAACCCCTACTTGACTATTAAGGATTTTTTGATGCACTTTAGATGTGGTGAATTGATGGATATAAGAAAAGGGACATGGTACTTTATAGTAAGAAATATAAATTTGTGTTCTATGAGACTATTACAAACTAAAAATTATAGAAAAAGACTCATTTTCCACTAATTTATCATTCCAAGTGTAATTTTCACTCTCTTATAAAATCCCATATTTTGTAGGTTAAAAAATTTTATATTTTCCTCCAGAATCCTTAGATTATAGAATTTGCTGGATCAGATGTGATTGCTCCTAAACAGAGATTCCTCCAAACAAAAATGATATTCTAAACCATTTATCATTCCAAAGATGTATAGGGATGTATGTGAGCTTGATTGATTGAAAATTCATCTTCCATATAAAATAAAATTTTAAATTGAAACTATTTATGATCAATATCCTCTATGCTACGATATTCAACATTATATAACAATATTTTAAATAGGATGTATCACTTTAAGGATTGCATAATAGCTGTATAGACCTCCATTGAAATGTTGTGCACAACAATGATTAAGTGTTAGTATATAAAACCATTTAGGAAACAGATTGTTTCATACTTACATTATAGGGTTTTTTTCATTCACCTTATGATTATATAATTTATAATAAGCATGAATGGCCAAGATATCCATGAAGTTGGGGATAGACTAGAACCTGAAATGTTATACTTTTTTGGATAGTTGTGATTGAGATGTTGATGGTTGTGGTTGATCCATGGATGGTTATGGTAGATCCTCTGATAGTTATGGATAATATTTTGATGGTTGTGGATTATCCGATCATTCACATACTAATTAATTAGAAAATGTAGTCTTCTTGGCTTAGTAAAATAGACTTTTAATTTTGGTATTAAGATAGGGGAATGAAAGGAAAAATTCCATGAGGTTGAAAACATTCTTCAGTACTGGAAAAGGATTCTGATTTCCCCTATATTGAAAATTTTGGCCCTTTCAATCCTCGGAGGTTAATGAAGATGAAAATTCATCCAATGATATTGAGATAATAAATGTGGTCGGTAAACTTTTTTACCATACTCAAATGATCTACTAGTTACTAATGACCTACATCAAGGCATTAAAATAATTGAACTTATAAGAAACTTGATTAGAGGCCAATTCTCATTACCTTTATGATTTATCATTTTAAGGTGTGTTCAAGAAGTATGTGGCATGTGATTACGGAAGTATATATTTCAATATTTCAAGGAATACCAAATATTATATCCAATACTTGAATATAAAACACACTTTTATGGATTTTATTAGGAATATATAGGAGGGGAAATAGATGGGGTGGTTCTTCATATGGGGATCTTGTAGAGTTTTGATAATTGGAATTATTAGTGTGTTCTTCTCTAATAATTAGACAAGTAATAGATGTACATAGTAATCATGAATAGAATATTCTTCATTCAATCAATCTGTGAATATGATTTAGGTTTCAAATAATTAATTATGACCCTGAGAATCATTTTAAATGTGATTTTGTTCCTATTGTGGAATTTTCAATTGGGCCACCAAAATCTGGATTAGTTTAGGTTCCAAAGTCTGTAAAATGTTAACTATTTCTACTCACCATGAATTTTAATTAAAATAATATGTATTTAATGGGTGACATAACTACTTGGTATGTTGCATGGATTTATCAATTAATTTATATATATTAGTGAATTCCCAAAATCAATTAGGATTCTTTGGAGAGATGAGGTTATGGATAAACTCATCTAAGATATTCTCTAGACTCTTATACATGAACTGTTCCTAAAGAATATTCACATTGATGCATTATGTCAGTCCCATAGATAGAATAATGAACTCAATGAAACATTATTTAACCAATTATTTACACTCTTATAGGTAAGTAACAATCATCAATGTAGGGTGTAACTAAAATTATTGGGTAACTATTAGTTGATAACCTCTATGAATGTGATGGATCTTGGGGTCTCTTGGTTAGAAAAGACAATTGTTGGTCCTTCCATGTTCAATAAAATGCACCAGATCCCAATATATTTCATCTACTATAGAGTTCAAAAAACTAGTCTATACTAATAATTAAATATGACAATCAATTTATGTTTATTACCTATTTCACATAAGGAGTTTATGATTTGGGTTCTAAAATTTTATATTTGAGGAGTAAAATAAACTCATACCAAATATAGATTCCACATATGTAGAACCCATGTCCTCTATTTCACACTAATGTGAAGGTGTTTTGTGATAGGGTTCTTCAAATGATCCTAGTAACAATTATCAAATGATTGTATTCTCACTAGTCTTATGGGTTTTGAATTATATTATACATGATGTAGTGGTGAAATGAACTACAGATCTATTAGATAATGGACATGGGGAAACGTTTGAAGAATATCTGGGTGTGATTATCCACCTACATCAGTCATAGTAATATGAATAAGATAGTTTACATAGTATTTTTTACTTATCCCATGACTATAAGTTATCATTATTCCATATAGAGTCTACTAGAGTTTTCTTCGATAACCTCAGATTTTAAAGTGCATCTAATAAATCCTTGGAAAGGTGATTAACTCCATCACGAAAATTTATCTTCATACCTTATATCTATAATGGATATGATTGAGAGTTTTGATAATAATATAAAGAACCCATTCTCATCTGATGGAAGGATGCATCAAATGATGTCACTCATTTTTGAATCCAAGAAACCAAATATACTTATATCTCCACCTCTAATGACTTCACAATTTTCTCAAATCGAAATATTTAGTGTTAAATGGTAGGATTTGATAACTAATTTGAAGTGGTATGGTAAAAACTATTGAAAGTATTGGCCACCAAAAATTTACATGTTGTGTTTTTGGCTTCTAGATACTATAAATATAATTTGTATTTTTACTTATCCCTAGGTGTGTTGATCCACCTACTAGCAGCGAGGCCATGCATGAGTCTGTGGGGTGACTATGCCCTCATTACCAGAGTATCACAGTGGATGTCAAATATATACAATAGATGAAGAGAAATAAACCAAAGACAACTGAAATTAAGACAACCAAACAGGAATACATAATAATAACAAAAATTATTTCATATAAACAAATGATGCATATGGTATATGTATATAGAAAACATTAATAATATTACACGAAAAAACAATAAATGTATTTCAAAAAGAACAAAATACCAAAAATGTATCCAAGAGTCGCAAAGATCAATTTAGTACATTGATCCCCTACTCCAAAGCCACAATCAACAAATTGCAATAGGGAATTTTCTCCTTTCCTCACCTGCAACCCTATAATCTGTTTGGGTCCCCAAGGAGGCCCAAACACGGTGTGATATAATCATCCCAGTAGGAAACCACCCATGTTATATAGTTCAAACATTAATTCTACAAATGTGATTTCAATTGTAAACAACCAGTATCTAAGTGCATATGCCCAAGGAATGAGTCTAATGTAATGTTAAACTGAACAGCCCTCAAGGTTACCTATAAAAGAGATTCAGCTCTATATAAGGTAGCTATAACCAAGTTACAAGAAAGTCACATGGCCACGTAGTACATCCATCTATATCACACAACCACAACCTTGATGTATAGAGAATTAAATATTCCCACAACCACGATGTATAATGATGTATAGACCACAAGGTCTAGATCCAAGGTGTCTACAGACCACAGAATCCAATTAGTTAATTCTAGACCACAGTGGGCCGAATCCAAGGATCATGTCCAAGGCATCCCATCGAGTACCATGAGGATCCTTGGTAGTAACTCAGTTAGTAAATGGTTGCGGTACTAAGAACATGAAAATAGGAAGTCCTACATGAGCCTACACAAGTCGAATCCACACAGTATAAGTGCCCAATGAATCCCACGGAATTAAGTCCCAAGGGGAAGAGTCAACCCATGGTGTCCACTATCACATTCCAGATCAAAGGAGTGCTATCCATGGAATTTATAAAACCATTAAACATGAAATCAAGTATTCAAATTAAACATTCATTAATTGGTGTTCATACCCACTCACATCAACAAGCACAATCCATGAATATACACACTCATACAAACAATTTATCATGCATAGGGGCCTACCCAAAAATATAATTCCTTTAACATGCCATTGATCATTTACATATAGGTGTAACCACCCATATAAACACATTTCATTTAATCCAAGCAATCAAAATATATATGACAACAAATCTACACATATGTCCACTGGAACCCAAATATTTCCATTGATAAGTAGGATCCCATCATCACCTACCATCCAAACTGGAGGAGGGTCCTCACGTCCACATCTTTCTATGGATCTAGGCCTTCTGAATATGATATTGGCCTCATCCTAACTATATACATCATGGTATAGATTATAGCTAAGGATGAATGAAAAGTCTTCCCATATCTGGCATTCACCTCCAGATGAATCTCAGAGAACAACTCCATAAGCCGGCACTCCCTACTTGCATGCTGCACTGCCTGTATCTGAGTCCTCCTGCTAAATGCATCGGCTACTACATTTCCCATACCAGGAATGTATGAAAGAAAAAGGTCAAATGACTATAGGTACTCCACCCACCCTCATTGCCTCAAATCCATATCATGTTGCAGAAATATACACTTAATGATTTCATGGTATGCGTACACCAAAAAAATGGTCTCCCAGTAAATAGTGCCTCCAAATGAGTAATGTATGAACAACCATAGCTATCTCGAGATCATGGGTATGTTAATTCCACTTTTGAGGCATCAATATCTGACACCCATGAGCCACTACTTGATCTCCCTACATCAGCACTTCTCCCAGCCCAATACCTGAAGCATCATAGTACACCGTGTTGCTCCTGCCAGGCCTTGACAATATCAGGACTGGTGATGACATACACCTCCCTTTCAGTTCATTAAAGGCTATCTCACATGATTCTTACCACACACACATCACACTCTTCATATTCAAGCCCATAAATGGAACTACTATGCCTGATAAGTCCTGTATAAAACAAATGTAGTAACCAGCTGTCCCCAAGAAACACCATATATCAATAATGTTCTTGGGATATTCCTTGAAAACTACATCTCTCAATTTCACTTGGTCCACAGACACTCTTGTTTCTATGATTATGTTACCAGATATGTAAATCTAATCCATCTAAAAGTGGAACTTTGGAATATTAGAATATAATTCATTCTCTATTAGTGTATTAAAATTGATCTCAAGATGGTTTGCATGGTCGTGTTGATTTTGAGATTATAACAATATATTTTCCATGAAATCCACCACAAAATAATCCAAGGATGGAAGACTCGGTTCATCAAATCCATTAGAACATCTGGCACATTCTTGAGACTGGATGACATTACCAGATACACATATAACTCATACCTACTATGAAGAGTTTTACAAGGTATGCCTACAGGTCGAACACACACCTTGTGATATCCTTACCTCAAGTTTATCATTGAGAACACTCATGGTCCTCAAAAGATGATCAAACAGGTAATCAAGTCATGGTAAGGGATATTGGTTATTAACAGATATCTTGTTTAGTTTTTGATAATTCTTGCATAGCCTAAGAGTTATGTCTCACTTTTTTCACAAAAGAACCAGAGAACCCTGAAAAGAAGTACTGGGTCTCATAATCCTCTTTGCCTCCAAATCATCTAGTTGCCTCTTAAGAAACTAAAACGACATCGTAGCAGTCCTGTACAGAGGAATGGATACCAACGCAGCACCTAGAATAAGTTCATAGGAGAACTCCACCTCTCCCTAAGGAGTTAAACCAGATTAGTTGTTAGGAAAGACTCTCCAAAAGCACTCATCTACTAGAGGACATTCATCCTATCTCATTCCATAATCATCATGAAACCAACTAGAAATATGTGTTGTCATCCCGTGAAGACCATCATGTGGGTCTATCCCTTCTCATATGGACGTCCCATTCACCCTTGTGAATAAATATTGTTCCCTCTGTTGATGTGAAAGCCACTCTCTGAGGATGGAAGCCAATGTATGTTAGATATGCTATGAGCTGGTCCATTCTGATAATGACATCAAACCCTGTCATATTGAGGACATAAAGATCCCAAATGAAGTAACACCCTCTAACACCATGGGGACACTCTATAAAATGGTTCACATCACCATTTCTAACTCCCAACAGTGTATATAGCTTCAAAAAAACCTCAGAAAGAAAAACAACAATCCCAAGGCACTTTACTACTCGTGTAGAGATAAATCTGTGAGAGTATCCTATATCGAAAAGAATAGATTAAATAGTAGAAGCTACTAAAATTGTACCTCTCACTATATAATTTCAAGGATCCTGCTCTTGTTGGGTCTATTTCACTGCGTTAGTCTAGATTGTACCATGACCCTGTTACCCTACCACGCTACCCTGTCCTGATCTCCCCTACTATCTCTGAGAACTCTATATCTAGATACCATGGCCATGACCACCACTTCCATGGCTAGACATGCATATAATTATCCATCTCCCATCCTGGTATGTTACTGAAGACCCTACTCGTAGATCTGACATCAGAACTGACCACCTACTACTCGTAGCTAGAGGGAAGGTCCTACAAAATAGATGCATGTGCCCCTTACTGTCGCAAGTTTGGCACTTGATTGGTTCATTGTCGCATTTACTTGTCATGTGGTCTCACCTACCAAATAGATGAAGAAACACCAGGCTACCATCAACCATAGCCTGAATAGCACTCATGTAATGAGAAGCCTCGAAATGGAACTTCCTTCTTAAATACATAGATCCACTAACGAGAGAAACAACACTCCCATGTTCTGTACACTGAGCATACCTTAGGGTCCTCTATATTATCAGCACCTGATTCATAATCTCAGTGATGGATGTAAACTTGAACACATTGTCCTGAGATCTAATAGCATTTCTGAAACCATCCCAAAAGTGCCCCTCCTTGAAAAATTCCTATGTAAGACACATCATCACAAAATGATGTATGTCTATAAAGCATGTCGATTATTCCATAACTTTAATCACGCCCTCCTACAGATGCATAATCTCACTAGCCCTATCTGTATGCAGAGTCGAAAGGAAAATGTAATCATAGAAGTGGTTTTGAATTCAGCCCAACCCATATTCCATGGCCCATAAGCATAGTTTAAAATGACACACCAGTGCTTTTCCACTCCACGTTTTATTTATGTGGTGATCTTGACCCTCCGCTAACATGGCATCTCTAAATGCTCTAAAATCTCTATCATGGTCACTAGACGTATCTATGTAGCATTTGGTTGTCCATCCCCTAAAAACGTAGGAGTATGCTGCTGTTGTAAGACCTGTGTCTACTCATCCATAGTCATGACAGCCTGTGGTGCTCCCAAGAATATTGGTATATAGTGAATGAAACCATTGTGGAAATGTTCCTCAACACCACTATCTGGAAAAGCCTCAGGTTCCGCAGCTAGCTCAATAGGATGATCAAGAGGTACCCGGTGGCCCACTATATCAGAATTATGTTCATCACCTCTAGCGTGGCGTACCACTGGAGGTCATCATGGTGGAATGTCTCTACAATGAGAAATATACACCTTTGTAAGGAAAAACATCACGACACAAAAATAAAACGTTTAGAACAATCCAAAATCTTCCATGTAAAAAATTCAATCCCACATCCTACTCCTAATGCCTAGACTTTATAAGGAAGAGCCAAAAAACCCCTAGAAACTATGCCTCAATCCAACTCAAAAGTCGGGTCTAGCTCAAATCTCTATTCACCATTCGAGATTCCATTCCCATTTCACATTCAGTTATTTAGGATAGTCCACCACGGTTTTACCAATTTTTGAATCCATGTGCGCCAATAACACCTAATGAACCCAAAACATGGATCCAATTAAACCGGTAGATGAAAAAAGTTCATTTATCATTTATATCGCACTTATGCATCATTTACCAATTCATAAGGTCCCATACATATTATGTATTAAAGGATAACATCACACATTTTTCTACAACACCCAACTAACTAAACTGCATGCACATCTACAACGTCTACTATCACAACAACTTGCAATATCTAATGTGTCATATATGCCATGGAATAATGTATGGCATGCGATTCTATATAATGAATATATTATGCATGAGATGGAACTACCTCATCTCATTGGGTTGAAACTAAAATAAAACACACTTTTCAATCAAATATAATAACTGAAATCAAGTTAGTCACCCAATGGTGAAATCAAATCAACTGTAGTAGTCAACATCAAGAAGATTTGAACCCAATTTAAGGAAACTTGGTTTTTCCTTATAGATGGGGAAGATACTCCTGGTCAAAGTTTACTACCAAATCCCAATTCCATTCTATCTATCTCTAATATATCCAAAAAGTAGGTAAAATAAGTAAATAAAACCCCATTGATACCACTTTGTAACATCCCAGATCCAGATGCCACAAAAAACAGTTCCCTGAGCCTTGTTGGTCATAAGACCTGAAGCACATCTCCCCCAAATGCCAGGGGCTACCAACTAGTAGGAAGGGTCCATGTGAGTTATTGGGGAGACTATACCCTCATTACCATAGTATCATAGTGGAAGTCAAATATATAAAATAGCATAAGAGAAATAAATAGCAGACAACTGAAAGTAAGACTAGTAGATACGAATACGTAATAATCACCAAAAGTATTTCATATACAAAAATGATGTATATGGTACATGTCTATAGAAAATAGCCAAAATAGTACATGGTAATACAATAAAAATATAACAGAAAGAAGAAAATACAAAAAAATGTATCCCAGCATCACAAGCCTCAGCTTGGTCCTATGCACTCCTCCTCCAAAGCCACAATCAACAACATGTACTAGGGATATTTCCCATATCGTCACCAACAAGCTAATTTTCTGTTTGGGTCACCGAAGATGCCCAAACAGGGTATGAGATAAAAATCCTAATAGGAATCCATCCAGGGCTATATAGTTCTAACTAAAATTCTACAAAAGTGAAAGCAAGTGTAAACAACCAATAAGTAAGTGCATATGTCCATGGAATAAGTCATCAAAAGTAAAACTGAACATCCCTCAAGGATACATATGAATGAGGGTCAACATATAAAAAGGATGAAATAACCAATAATAAGAAAGTCACATGACCAATTTTTACATCCATCTATATCATGAAACCACAACCACACTATAATGAGAAGTCGTGTATCCCACAACCACTTTGTATAGTGATGTGTAGACCGCAAGTGCCAGATTGAAGGTATCAGTACATGTAATTAATTCTAGACCACAAGGATCCAGATTCAAGGAGCATGTCCAAGGCATCACATCGAGTCCCATTGGTATCCTGGGTGGAATCTCGGTTAGTCACTAGTTGGGGTCCTACGATTATTGAAATAGAAAGTCCTATGTGGGCCCAAGAAATGAGGATCCACAGGGTAGAAAGCCCCGAGGCATCCCATAGAATGAATACCCAAGGGGCAGAGTCAACACAAGTTGTTTACTACCACATTCTAGATATATGGATAAAATTCCATGGAATCTATCAAACATTTCAAAAATCATTCATGCATTAAAATTAAACATTCATTAATAGGTGAGTATACCCACTCACGTCAACAAGCACAAGCCACGACTATAGCCACTCATGAAAACCATTTATATTGCATAGGTGACCACACACCCATATAATCCACTTAACATTCCATTAATCATTTACATATTCATATAACAAACCATGTATACACATTTCATTTAATCCACGCTATCAAAATAGGTATGGAGTCACAAGATATTAGGTAGTACATCTCTTAAGAAATCTATTCAAAATTTCAAGGCATCTAAGGGTTTCCTATATCTAGGAAAGAATAATAACACACCCCTTGGGTGGTTTAAATAAGAATAAAAAGGTTAAACCAAAAAGGCACACCCCATCAATGACCTCGAAATGAGCAAAAAGTGACATCACACCTAAATAGAACATACGATAAACCACACTTGGTCCAACTATAGCTACTAAATTCTACTCTCTCAAAAACGAGACCTCAACGGAATGTCTGATGAATGGAATATAGTCCGAATACCCGAAAAACACCATGAAAAGATGAAAGAAAGTATAAACAACCTACCTCACCTCAGTAATAGAAAACCCATCCAGTATCGAGTATTGATTCATCCTTTTATGGGATAAATCTAAAGAATGGATGAAGTATAGAATATTTGGGCATTTGAGCCTAAATAAAAATAGTGCAGTTTTTCTTCCGAAGAATCAAGAATGTCTAAAAAGGAATGTAGGCCTTACCGATGTGGATCCGTGGAGTTTATTGGAAATCCAAATAAAATTGAGATGAGGAATAGGGATCAATTCCTATAATAGGCACCAAATGAAGTGATCTGAGGTGATCTCTTGTGTGTGGGAGAGGAATACCATCTTTTGTTTTAAAATTAAAAATATTTTAAATGTTGAAGTTTAAAAACACACACATCAGGGGTTACAATTTTTAACCACATGTTTTCCAAAACCATGTGGAAACCATTCACAACTCACTATCCAAAAAGTTCTACTTCTCATGGTAACCCCACAAAGTATTACTAACTATGCGTAATCTATGCGAAATCATCTATTAAGAACCTGAAACTTTTCTGAAATATCATACGGTTTACCTAAACCGTGCGCAAGCCGTGCTCAAACTATGTGCCATGTCATTTTCAACCCAAAATGAGGTTCTGACCTCTAAAGAAGCACTAGAAACCTTCAATACACTCGTGATAAAGTTAATCATTCACATAAGGTCATAAAAAGGCATTTAAACAAAAAATAAAAAAAATCCATACCTCGTACGGATAAGGGGGTTCTTACATAAAGGATATAGGAAAATGGAGTCTGGGAAGGACATAAGTAATTTCATATGAAGGAATCTTGGATGTCCTCCATATATAGGTTTTTTTGGGACCTCAGTACATTGTGAACTTCAACGTCATAAAACGGAATCCTTTTTTGATGGGTTTCCCCCCCTTCAAATATATTGACAGTGAGATTATCTCACCTCAATCATTTCTCGTCACAGATTTCATGAGGTAAATTTTTACATAGTTTCCAATATCCATCTATATGTATCAACATTTTATTTTAGAAAACCCAATATTATAATATCCATATGGATTAATTAATTTTTTTAGTTGTTAAATTGGGAGAAGGATCTCTTCTGTAGGTGGTAGCTCCTCTTACCTTTGGAGAACCTTTATAGTTATGGAAATAATCATCATGGAAAGCGCCTCTATATCAGATGGTGGTAATATGGGGAGGACTTCAATGATGGGTTTCTTAATCATGGAGAAGATCTAAATGGTGACTTATAGTGTTGTCCTTGGTACGAATAGTTAATGAGGAATTCGTGGTTGGATAATAGGTTCTTAATACCAATGTAGAGAGGTCTTTACCAAATACTATTGTGGGAAATAATGGGGTGAATCAGTATAGGTAGGGAATATAGTTAAATCATAGTTTAACTTCATATATTAGTGTTCGAATCATACTACCACCTTGGGGGTTATACTATCTATATTAGGGTATTAGGGGATACAATCAAATTAGCATGATCATATTCCAGTGAGTCTAGCATTATTTATAAACAATATCATGTGATGGGAACTGAGATTTGATACTCTCTCATTTCAATTGGGGTTGGTGCAACATGGATGTATCATTCCTTCTTATTATAGAGGATGGATATATGAAATCATTAAAGGTAAGGGACATAATTTTTTTTGAAGTGGTAATAATAGTATTTTTCCTAGACAGAATCAAATTTCTCGTAGTCATGGATTCAGGATATAACATCTTGGAATTTCCAATCCATATCCCAATAGGATAAATTATATATTTCTCATATTAATGGAAATGGTTATTCATTACCCGACCTCGAATGAGTTTTGGTTTTGAGATAGCATGATGTCACATAGGATCCATAATAAATATCCATTTTACTAATAGAGTATACTTATATGGGATTTCCTAATGAGTATATCTCATTCCCCGATGATTTTTGGTGGTGTATTAAGGACCATGTTAGGAATGTATTTTAGAAGGATTCCTAATGAAATATTATGAGTAAATTATAGCACTTCTCTATTTAAAGTGATGCACAAGATGAACAGTATTAGTGTTTCATGGTCTTATAAAACACCAAATGTTACTCATACTATCAATATTAAAGATGTTGTAATTCACATCAGGTTTAACATTCCATTCAATGAAGCATATGAGGCACTAAAATTACTCATACAACCACTTTCAATGGAGAACATATTAATGTTGGGTTCTCTATTATTTTTTCTAATAGTTTCCAATGGTGATTTATTTAATGATATATATATATAATCCATGGAATGTTCATCAATTTGTGACCCTAAATCACCTCATTATAATGAAGAAACACCATTTACCACTGGGGATCATAGTATCGACCTTTTTACAGGAATATGATGATGGATGTAATCCCTTCTTTTTTGAAATCCTATATGGAGTTTTTTTCATTGTATGAGTGTCCTCGATACATTTAGATGTGATATTGAGTAATTTATATGATGAAATCTTCAAGTGGTAACTAGTTAATTACATCACTCACTACCATTACAGGGTTAATAGTATCTGTTGGGTATGGTTTTTCTAGGACCTTCAGGATTTTCTATTTACTATTGGGAACATTGGGAATTTATAAATTTATTTCACAAGATAGTATAGGTTGGAATAATATAGTAATCACAAAGGGAGTCTTTCGTTTAGTTACATTACATACTATTTTAATCAAAATGAGAAATTTATTTTTATTGTATATGGCACCTTATGATCATTTCTGTTTGAAAACATAGTTATTCATCAATGGCTACCCATTCCCAACACATGAGGAATATTTATCTAATTAAAAAAAGAATAATTGTCATATCACTTATCGATTACCTAATATGTCACCATATGTGTCCTATTCTTATCACAGAAGTTATGAATATTAGGGTCTTCAAATAAAGATAGAATAAATATATCTCATTCCTATTTCATAGGCCTCTTATGGTTATCACATAAGGTATCTCATTCCCATCACATGTCGCGCCATTAGCACATCACCAAGGGATATATTTCAAATAAATTAAGCATGAATTCAAAAACAACAATATTTTATTATATGGTCACATGTTGAGAGTCTATTTGTGATGGTACCACCTACACTAATCACATGTGGATCATTAAAATGTTATATGTTTGGTGGTTATGGTTCTAGATATTCTCATCACATCTGGTTCTGTCATGGGTTTAAATAATAGTGGTTATTCTACCATATATTTCTTCACATATGGTCTTCTCAATGGTTTATTATATAGTGGGGATGGTACCACATATTCTCATAACCTATGGGTTGAACACATGTTTAAATTCTAATGGTGACAGTATCACATAAGATCATCATGTGTGTGATAGTGAATGTTTTAAATTCTTGTGACGTGTTTCGTATGTTGTTGTCCAATGAGGATGGTCCAAATACTCATTTCTAGGAATAGAGATAATATTTTAGAGTGGATAATATGAATTTGGATTTCAAAAGGGGATGTAAATATTATACTAATGACAAGGGGAATCCCATTATTTTAACAAGGGGTATCCTTGGTTTATCACACCATAAATACTTTACTCACCACATATAGAAGGCTTATTGTTTAACATTACACACTGAGGATGCTCATGTAGTGAAATGGAAAACCCTAGAGTGTAAAATGTTCCCTAATAATTACATAATATAATGGTAAAGTGTCTTATTTGTTTGAACATGAAGGATTCCCTATTGATTATATGATTGGATAATGTCATGAACCACCCAGGGTAAACCCTGAACAGATCACTCATGCAGCTCTACACAATGTCCTGAAAGATGTTCCTGATCCACTAGGGATGGCTAAAAGAACGAAGGGTAAAGGTAGAGTTACAAGGTAATGATTTCACACAAATATAAATAATTAAATAAATAGATGAGATAATGGACTTCCCTATATACAATTTATTAAAGATGAAATGAATATTAATCACACAATAAATTGAATGTACAATTGAACAAACAACACTACCGACCATACCTGATAACCAACTAACTCCATGTTATCCTATTATTCACTCTCCAACACAGTGACCACACATCTCCCATGTTGACCAGGCTTAGGCTAAAAACTGCACAAGGGATAAAAATAGAATAAGTCTATAAGCTTGAGTATTAAAAATAAGTAGGTTAGCCTGATATTCTATTCTCAATTCACTTCAATTAAAAAAAAGAAACAAAAATTTCATGTTTGAAATGAAATATATAATTTTTTTTCCAAATGAGGTTCTATTCTAAAAACATTAAAAAATAAAAAGGCATGTATGTTTTCATAAATAGGAAATTCTAGTAACAAATTTCAATGAGATGCAATATCAATGTGACAATGTTTTTCAAGACCGTTGATTTAATGAAAATAATCCTTTAAATAAAACAAACATGCAACATAATTTTCCAACTAAACTCATAGTATGCTGATGGTGGATATAATACATCCAATGAAGACAAGTCACGGGAACACCCTTAGGCACTTCCTAGTTGTGGACCACATCTACCTCATATCTCAATGAAAAGTAACAATAAAAAATATATTTTCTCGTGCACAATCCAGCAGTAGGGAATATACCCATAACCATGTGGTCCCCACAATAATCATACTAGTTTAGTTATTGTTGTCATAATCAAATCTTTTATGTGAAATAGGGATGAAACTACATCACATCACTTGCAAACTAGTATAGGTCCTCCCACCAAGAAACTCGTGCTTCCCTATTTGTTCTCAAAAAGTTCCAAATTATATCAAATTCTATTTACACATAAAAAAACTATTTGTAGTCACAAACACCCCAAACAGTATCTAAAAATTTTCTTCACCCATTTTTGTAACCCATTAAACCATATAAAATTTTATAAAATCAATTTCAAGAAGTTTAAAAAACATTGAAAAAGAATTCCATTTAAAATGATCATTTTTGGACAAAATCGCACCAATTCTTTACCAAAACATATTATTCATCCCAAAAACCATTTATTAAATAAATTTCAAGAATCATAAAATGAATCCAAATAGTACAACATTGAATACACATGAAAACCCCTTTTTAATGAGAAATCCCAAACATACCTTTATGTAATTTACCAAAGAAACGTATAACAAAGGTACAAATTAGTCTTTTAAAAAATAGGTATAAAAACACCATTAGATGAATATGTTTTTTAAAGAAACCCTTTAATACATTTAGGATACACATTTATGATCAACCATTATCATAAAAATGCCAAGCGAGAGACTTTCTGGAAACTCTTTCCAAAACACATAAAAACCCAAAACCTATATCTATATAAAACCAAAAGAAAATTTTACAGACTATAAAGGAAAAAAATATCATATTTCTTGGTTTTCATGAATTAATAAATTCAAACAAGTTATATTATATCATGTTTTTCCCAAAAAGGTAAACCAGGCACTTTTCTGAAGACTAGACATGAAACATTAAGCAAAACAACATCTATTTAACACCCAAAAGTGTAAAAACCAAAATATGAATCCCCTAAATTTATTATATTAGTTTAAATAGTCCATTATCATCACAATACATATTCAAAAACTAGTTGAATATGTAATTGACCAAGTGGTGTGCACTTTTATAATGAAACAACTCCATTTTACACCAAACAAGGCTTAAATAACGATTTTTCACATAAAATTAATAATAAATAGGTTTAACAGAAATAATAAAAATGTATATAATTTTAGATCATCAAGAAAATGATTAAACATAAATAATAAAGGCAAATTCTTGTGAGAACCTACCTCAATACCATGGAGGAAAGGAGATGGAAACTTGAAAACACCCATTATGGGTTCCAAAACAATAGATCTTTTATGACCAGCCCAAAACAAAAAAAAACCTTAAAAATATGTAAAAAAAGAAAAATTGGTCTTGAATGAAGAGGAGAGAAGATAAATCAATGAAAAAAATTAAAGAATAAGGAAGAGGGAAGAGAGATGAGAATTATTTGATGATCAAATTAAAAAGAATGACTAACCTTTAGAGAGAAATTTCCAACAAAGAGTCCCAAAAAGAAATATAAAGAAAGGGGAAGGAACATTTTGTTGATAGAAGAAATTTAGGGATCTTTTTTAGTGGTGGAATCAATGAAAAATTTCAAAAAATTTGTACAGTATAAAAGAAAGAAATTTTTTTAAAACTAGGAATGGGCTAACGGGCTAGCCCAATACCTGAATAAATAACCTAAATCCACCATGATTATTAATTTCTATCAGGTCCAAATAGATATGGTGGTTTTAATTGGCTTTATTAGGAATAATTGGAAGTGTAATGTTTGAAAAATGAATAAAAACAAAGGAGTTATAAAAAAAATTTGTTTTTAAATTTGGAAACGTGCTCACAGTTGTCCCAAATATTTAAGTAACCACCATTTTCTACAAAGACTCTGAAACAAGACATGTGAAACACATGGTTGGATTACTAGACATGTATTTATGTTCAAAAATAAATTTTAATATCACCCAAAACCAATGAAATGGATCAGGATTTCCAAAACACGGAATCAAATCCAAGACATGAAAAATTAGGTGTTACAATTATCCCCACCATTAATGTTTTCATCACTCGGAAATCCAAAAAACATTCCAGCTGATTGATCAACACAAATAGATTTCTAAAAAACCAAATATATCCTCTTATGAAGTGAAATTTCACCCACAAAAATAGTACTTAATCCTCCTGCCCGAAATGACACAACAACTCACAACCTATTTTAAAGAATAAATGGAAGGATCAATCCACTCATCCAAAACCAATCAAAGACTATATTGTAGGGTATTCCCCCAAAGATCCCAAATACCACCCAAATACAAAGAACATCATGATATCCAATGATTTCGAGGTAGGCCCGAATATACCCCCCACCATTAAGTATGATCCAATAGTGAGAAAACAATACATCCACATGATCTATAATTGGGCCTCTCCCTCATAGGCCAACCAAAACTCCCTTACAACGGCCTACCAAACTAGACTAGGAAAAAAAACATGATCATTTAAACACCTCACTATCAAATGTAGGGGACAAGAACATATCCAAAACGTCTTTTAAAGACCAAAATAGACCACCACACTGGGGGGGAAGGGACCCAATGATTGGACCACTGAAACCAAAGTTAAAAACCACCCCCACTCTTCACCTATTGATGGATAAAACCCCAGACCATACCAAATTAACATTGGTCATCTAGCCAAGAAAACTGTCTACAAGCTTGCATCCATAATGGTATAACCGTATACACTACATGATGGGTATGTACACCATATCCTTTGAGAATGAGGGAAAATAATAGAGATGAGAAACCATAAAAAAACATAGAAACTATCGTACCACATCGGTGAAGCCGTGATATTATTCAAGCACCACACACCACTAGTGATATCCTTACTATTTCTAAATATTCACTCTGTTGCCTATGACTGATGCTTTGTTGTTTGATTCATCTTTTGTGCTGCAACCAGGATCCAAGGATCAAAACACCCAATGAAACTCACTTTTTCAACAATAAACCTTCATCTAAATAAATACTCATAGATAAATTGCACCATTATCTCTCACTCCAAACAAGGATAATGATTGAAAATGAATAAAGAATGACATATCAACATCAATGAAAAAACTGCTATATCCAAAAGAATTATCACAATAGGGAAACACTTATCAAGCCCAAACATATCTATGCTCCATCAAATGAGTTGATGCATCATCTTAAGAGGTGTATTTAATGTTTGAAATGAATCCATAGGCTGATAAACTAGAAGTCTTTCTAAAGGAGAACAATCCATGGCCACATCACAAAGTACAACGTATACATAGAAACTCATAGAACATTTCACCCAAATCAAGCCACAAATAAGATCCCATCTCAAGACACCCCATTAGTTTCACCTACATCTCCCACAGAAGCATACCAAACAAACCAAACTACTAAAACAGGAAAAAAACCCACATGTACACAGGTTTACAAAGACACCGAAAATTTCCATCATAAATCACCTTTGAAAAACTACTAATGTGGTTGACATTCAAATTCACCAATGGCGTTTCATCAAGTCTCACTCGCATGCACATTCTCATGCCATCCTAGGAACCCAACCACTATTACATACTGGTCATCCATCAACACATCTATAAAAACCAATGAATTTGAGCACTCATGAAAATGCTAAAGGATAAAACAAACAACCTCATTTCAGATGCTAGAAAATTCATCCCCTTTCAAAAATAATGTACCTTCCATTGGCACACTATGCTCCATGTCAAAAACCATTTTCATATTTCCAAAAAACAAACCATTTTAGCTCTCTATAAAATGAAACCCCGTAGGTCTACATAAAAATCATCCCCTTTATTAAAAATATTTATAAAAATATCATAAAATCACACTTTTTTAAGAACCATTTTATTTATAACCCATTTAATTTTTTGAAAACAACTACCAATGAAATATTGTCCTCCAAACATCCCTTTCATATTTTCAAAAAATCAACAAGGTCTCTTTTCATAACCCGACAACTATAAAAAAAACCCCTTTTTAGGAAAACACCAACCTCTCAAAACCAATTCATAAAACTAATTATTCATATTCAAACAATCCTCAATAGCCCAAAACATCACATTTTAAACAAATTTACAGAATCATCATAAAATAATTCATGCCTTCCAACCATATTGTTTCAATAAACCATAATTTTTTATTAATGAAAACCTAATCCCATTAAATCATTAAAATTTCTCCCAAAAAAAATTATTTTACCAAATCCCATAATTCTCAAAAACATTCTTATATTAAGAATTGAAAACCCACTACAACAATTTCTATACAAGGATTTATAAAAAAAATTCAGAATTTAAGAAAGGTCTAACACACCCACAAAATAGAATATGTGTTCGTGGGTGACCTGACCATATGGTTGGTAGTCATATTTAAAACAAACCACCAATATGGAGAGCCTTATAAGGAACATTCCCCTGATACCCATGGTGCTCTAGGCCCTGCGAGGTCATAAAGGCCATTATTCCAACTCCCATAATTATATCCAAATCACCAAACAATCATTAAGAACCAGAGAAATAAATAAAACCATACATCCCGTGGAATCCCGATGACTGTAACGAGAAAGAGTTATAAATAATCTTGCCTAACCTACACTCATGATCCAAAAATCCTACTCCATCTACATTGAAATCCCCCAAATAATAAGGGTGCTCTTAAAATAAATTTCTGCTAGGATCCAGTATTCCTTGATAAAAGTTTTTCACAAACTAAGTTTGGTTGACCCTAAACCGGTCACCTAGGACCCTTGGTGAAAAGTCTTTAGAGGAAATCCCAATCCTCCTAGGATGGAGACAAGAACCATCATTATCAATAGAGTAACATTTGAATTAAGTACCTTAAATATAATAATTAAATAAATAGCAGAATGAAATGGATAACCCAATATATATTTATATTAAAGTTGAACTGAACATTATCCTCACATGAATGTGAATGTACAACTAAACCACAAACTCAATAGAAAAAACATGAAAAACAACTATCATTATGGGGCCTCGATGGTAACTCTAGAACACATTGATCATGAATCTCCAAATGTAATTAGACTCACGTAGAAATCAGCACTAGGGATAAAAGATGAAGAAGCCTATATGTGTGAGTATTAAAACATATTAGGTTATCCCGATATTCGATTTCCAATTCACTCCAATTAAAATAATAGAAACACCATTATCAGGTTTGAAAAAAAATATATAATAATATATTTTCCAAATAGGTTTCTGTCATTCAAACATTACAAAATAAAAATTCTTGCATGTTTTCATAAATAAGAAATGATAATATCCAATATCAATGAGATGAAACTTCAACGTGAAAAAGGTTTTCAAGTAGGTTTCCTTAAATAACATACACATTTAAAGAAAACCAACAGATACTAAATTTTTAAACCAAAATAAACATATTGAGATGTTGAATACAATATATCCAATGAGCACATGTGATGAGAACACCCCAATGCACTTGCAACTTGTGGGCCGCATGTACCTCGTATCTCTATGAAAATTAACCATAATAATATATATTCTCATACACGAGACACTAGTAGAGAACATAACCATAACCTAGTATTCCCCTAAATCATAATAATAGTTTTGATATTGTTATTAACATGAAACTTTCATTATGAAACATGGACAAAACCACTCTAGATAACTAGCATACTAGTACACATCTGCCCAACTGGATACTCAGGTTTCCCTCCTCGTTCTCAAACAAGATACACCTGATATCAAATTCCATATACAAATAAAAACACTAATTCTGGTAAAAGAAACTCCAATCAGTATATAAACATGTTTTTCACCCTTTCTGTAACTCAATAAACCATAAAAAATTTTCAGAAAACAATTTCAGGAAGTTCAACAAACTTCTCACTTGAAATACATTTAAAAATGAAATTTTTACCAAAAAAAACAAATGAAAATTACTTAACAATCCATATTTTCATCCCAAAAACCATTTAATAAATCAATTTCATGAATATTAATTTGTACCCAAATGGTACAACATGGAATACACATGAAACACATTTTTTTAAAGCAAAATACCAAACATGCCATTAATTGTTTTACCAAACCAACGTATAACATATGTACAAATTTCACTATAATAAAATGGTGTAGAAAACCACTAATAATTAGTAAAAATTTAAATTAACCCACTAAAATATTTACGTTCCATATTTAGGATCAACAATTTTCATAATAATGCTGAATGAGCAACTTATCTCCAACTCGTTCCAAAACATGTCAAAAGACAAAACCCATCTCTTTATAAAACCAAAACCACTTTTTACTATCATATAATGACACCAAAATATAATATGTCATGGTACCCATACAATTATAAATTCAAAAAATTTATTTTATATCAAATTTAGCACACAATGGCCAACCAGGCACATTTACAAAGACTAAGCATGAAACCTTTAGCAAAAAACTTCTGTTTAACACCCAAATGGGTAAAAACCTAAATTTGAATTCCCAAAATTTCAAACAGTAATCAAAAAAAGTCATTAAAATCACAATACATTTGAAATTACCAACGAAACATTTATTTAAACAAGTGGTGTGCATTTTTATAAATAAACAACCCCATTTTACACAAAATAAGGCATAAATAACCATTTTTCATAGCAAATAAATCATCCAATGGATTCACATAAATAATAAAAATTCATCTAAGGTGATAAACGAATGGAAAATTTGAAACTCAAATAATAATGGCATGAACTTGAAATAAAATACATCAAAACCATGGCTGAAGGGAAACACACTCCCAAAACACCCCCTGTAGGTTCCAAAACACTAGATCTGTGAATTCCATCCCGAAAAAAACAAAAACCTTATAAGTAATTATGAAAAAACATAACCCTAGTTTTTTCATGAATAGTATAAAAGAAAAATTGATAGAAAAATTAATGAATAAGGAAGAGGGGAGAAAAGGAAAAAGATTTGATGATGAAATTATGAAGAACCACTAAAATTTGGTGAGAAACCACCCACAATGAGTCCTAAAACGAATGATAATGAAGGGGGAGGAACTTATAGTAGATATAAAATAGTTAGGGATTATTTTTGAAGGTGTAATAACTGAAAAACTTTAAAAGGAATAATATAATATAAAATATAAAATATTTTCTAAAAAACTGGTAATGGGATCATGGGCTAGCCCGATACCTGAATAAATAACCCCAATCCTCCTTGATTATGAATTCGTAAGGGTTACAAATGGATATTGTGGTTCTAATAGGTCATTGGAGGCCATGTAAGATGTGTAATAATGGAGGAATTTGAAAAAATGAAGTAGTTATAAAATAATAAAAATTTGTTTTTAAATATGGAAATGGACTCACTATTTGGCCAAATATTGAATTAACCACACTTTTCTCCAAAAAAACCAAACATTATATGGGACACCCATGGTAGGATGATTAGACATAGATGTATGTTAAAAAATCAATTATCACCTCACTTGAAACCCATGAAAAAGATTTTGATTTCCAACACACCAGATCAAAATCCAAACTTGAAAAATCGGGTGTGAAAGATAAGACACCTAAAAAGTGTCTCAGTTGTTTCTCATAAATTGTAAGAGATCGGGAGGTTCATGCACACATGTTTGGATTCGTGATATATTATTGGGATGACTCATAATGGATTATTCCTAAACTATTCCTAGTAATTGTGGAATGGTACGAGTGGGTATCAATTAGTTGGGAAAAAAGTGGGATTATTTACCATATCATTCCTTCTGTAGAGGGACTGGGACTATAGGACAAGGATATTAGTTAATTATAGGAAGTTTTAATAAGTTATCTTTTATCAAGTGGAAGAATGTCTCATGCGCAAAAAATCCGCATGTAACTATGATCAATGAAATAAGATATCAAAAGGGAGTACCTAGTGTGAGGGTAATAGAAATTTTTTTGCTTGAATAATATGATTTATGAGACAAAATTTATGTATAATTGATATTATTCATAGATGACCTTGTAAGGGGTGTCATACAATTTTTTATCACCCTAATCATTGAGTTTTGTGATGAAAATTCATTTTTCATAAACACTATTATTTATGAATTAATTTTTTTGAAATATTCATAATCATATTAAAAAGAATTTAAAGAACTATGTGTGGTATTTAACATTTGTTTCTCTATTATGGGAATCTAATGGGTTATCTATTTTAAAAAATTCTTGTAGGATGGTGTATCATGACACTTTATAATGAACCTTCAACATATAGATGATTATATCAAAAACATTATTTAATGTAGTATTTATAAGTAATCAACCTTCAAGAAGATTCACTATTCTTAAATATTCACTAGGATAATTAAAATTTTTAAATTTTTTATGCTTTGAATATTTTTCATCCAACATTGTGATTTCAGAGAACTCATTCATTTCAAATTGGGGGAGTTCCTTTGAGTATGTGGAATTTTTTTCTTAGACATTACCTCTTTTTATGGTCTCTCACAACTTTAGGTACTTTGTATTTTAATAAAATTTTCAAAAAAAGTATTTTATAATGAGAAAAATTAATTTTCATGGGAATTTAAACTGATCAACATATTCTTCCCTGATTACACTCTTAGATGATATCAAATTCTATAGATCCATATTTTTACTTCTTAAATGAGTAAATATTTAATTTTTTTTAGATGAAATTTCACAATGAGCAGATAAAATATTTCATTCAATATGATATGTAAAGGAAAACTTTTATATAAAAATTTTGAAGATTTCAAATTAGTGGGACTCTCATTATGAAAGGAGAACATTATGCAGCTTATTGACTATATTGGGAATCTATAAATACCATTCATATGAGAAGATTTAAATTTTATAAGTCTTTTCAACTTAATAATTGTGTGGGATTATCCATGGGTTTTGGATGACCCATTTTAATCTCTTTTATAAATAATGATTTATGGGGATCTATAATAAGGGAAAATAAAAAAATATAGAAAGGAGAGGACAGTAGATCCAAATCTAATAAAAATACTACTTCTCATATTTAAAAACATTAAATTAATTTCATTTGGTTGTTTAATGCTACGCATGAGTTAATTAGAATCATTAAAATACAAAAAAGTTACATAAGAAAAAATTCCAAAAGGGGTAAAAAATTAATGGTCAAATGTAGTTGTTTTAAAAAAAAATAGTCAACACATGATTATCCCCATATATCTTAGGACTGCACTAAATTCATAAGGAAATAAAATACTAAATACTAGATTATATGTCTAGAATTAATTATAAATTATTATTTAATGGTAATAATATATTAGGAGTAGAATAAATTATTGAGTGGTTAAATGAATCATGAAAATTAAACACACATATATATTACTGTAATGGGTGTAGAAATAGTTACTATATAATTCATGAATAATAATATTATAAAATATATAGAATTTTTTTTATAATGAGTGAAATTAGAATATAGTGATTATATGTTTCAAACATTATTTTAATAGATTTGACTGGTTATGATATTGTAATGGCAGTTGTTATCGGTGAGTTATTGTAATGATACGATGAATATCATGGGTGATGGTAGTGTTGTTTTTAATTAAATTTTATTTTTTTATATGGACATATATATGTGTGTGCCTATGTGTGTGTGTGAAATTCTTATTATGATTGAGACACCACCACCCATGTGTTGTAACCAGCTTGATGCCCATATGAGGACTTGGGTTGTGGCTATTTCCCTAACATCTAGATTACATATGTAATGGTTGGTTAATTGATCCATCATCATCACTATCTATTTAGACGTAGAATAGGTAATGAATTCTCGATGTGGGTATATATATATGGAAATAATTTTTTTTAGTTTTGTGGTTTATATATATACCATATGACTAGATTTTGTGGATGTGGCGTGGATACATGGTGGATGTATTTCATATGTTGGGGACGAAAAGATGTTGATGTTCGTCAAGTTCATTATTTCATACTATGATTGGTATGTGATGTGAGGTTATGATTTGGATCTCGTATGTTATATGTTAATGTGATATATGGATATATGATTGTTTTTTTGTTTTTTTATGTGGTTATGTTTTTATATAGATGTAATTGAAGCATTAGATATATGTCATTGGGTACTATGAGTTACCATACTAGTGTGGATATTAATTTGGGGAACCTTATTTGAATATATTATTGTTACACCATGTTACTATTCAGGTTTTTCATTTTGAGTGAGTAATATATTGTGACGATGTATTTTATTTTACCATGCATAGGTGCATGTTGGTTCAATTTTTTGTTCACCAATGCGTTAGTATTATTATTCCACATTATTGGGAGAGGGTTTTTAGAGGAAATTACTATTTATAATTTCATTATGACCCATATATATATATATGTTACTTGTTTTCATGAGGTCTTTAGTGACCAAGATACGCATTTGTATGTCAAGGATCAGAATAATAATTAAAACGTCATTCATGTGAGTTTTATTATGTTATTTAGTTTTAGAGAACATTTTTTGTGTGAAATCTGATTACAATTGTGTTTGTATTTTATATATCAATTTGATTGTTATTTTATTATATGATCCATGAATTAATGATTTAATTACTCTAATTTATCTATATTTATACCCTTAGAGTTAGTTTCTAACTAGTGGCCCATTATATGAAGTCTTTGTGGGGTCACACTAATATTTATTATTATCCTAAGTGGGGTCCCAAAAGGGGAAGGTTGAGCCAATGTGATATCAATGATATGGATGAGAGATAATATAAATATTGGATTTATTAAATGATATTGTTTACATGATTTGTTATAGAAATAGTGTTAATCATACATTATATGTGACATGGTAATCCAAAATTCCCCTGATGTGATACAATAATAGAACCCTAAGAATACTAAGCATTCTAGGGAAAAGATTATAATTTTTAGAGGCTTTGGGGAGTTAAATATAACCTATTTCTTCAACATTAGTTTAAATTGAGGTGGATTTGTAAAAATTAGATGATTTTAATTAAATGATGGTAAATGGATTTCGTGTTCTTGGTAATTGGTTATATCATTATTCTTATATAAATAGATATTGGTTGTCATATATATGTTATTAATATTGTAATTGTTATAAAAATATTATTTTACATTAGTATGGTTTATTTGGGTGAGGAATATAAGATTTCAAAGAAGGCACTATGTATTTTTATAAAACATTGTATAGAGATGTATGATTGGAGTGAATTAGATCTAGACACAATGTAATAGTTTCAATAGTTTAAATTTTTTATCATTCTAATCCATGAAGAAAAATTTCCTTAAATCATGTTGAATTCTATTTAGTAGAGTGGAATTATGTATCAGTGGTTGTTTCAATTACATTGGGGGGTGTATATTCAACAGTTGAATTGGAATATTTCTAGAAGATATTTTATGAAGAGTATTATTCATCGATGATGAATAATATGAGGAAATGGGATTTTAGTTCTTCCAAATAGGGAATAATTAAAATTAGGGTTCTTGGGATTTGATTCCAAGAAAATATCCTTTTTACATAGATCCTTTACCTAGATATAGAGATTACATTGTAGAATTTTGAGATGTATTTTCATCCAACTACTCAGTATTAGGGTTCCCCATTTACATTTCCTATATATTTGAATGTTCTCACTAATGTACCTGTATGATCCCATGTATTTTTAAAATAATACATTGTTGTATCTATTACTATTTATGAATAAGATATTAATATTATATTAAAGGGATGATTTGTTTGATAGAATACATGACATAAAAAATAGTACAATGGCCAAGATTAATTTATATACATCTTTAAAACCATGAAAATTCATTAAAAAACTATGGTCAAGATTAATTGAGTGGACTCTAGCATTGTAAAATATGAAACTATTTCATCAACATCGATACCCACTATATAGGAATACCCTTTACACACAACTCATTATTTATTTAGAATAAAATCACTATCTTTGTTAATTTTATTGGGAAAGAACCATTTTTCCTTGATGGAATTATTTTTTGTTGGCCTTAAAACAATACCTCATGTCTGATTATTCTCAATTTGGTCAATCTCTTTATTCATATCCTAATACCAATTCTCATCACTAATTTCTTCATTAAAACATATAGGATTTAAATTTGATAGGTATGATGGTTTCTATAGAGTTTTCATCCTACTTATATTCACTTGAGATATCTGATGACCAATTTTGTTTTGTCTATAAATTTCATCTCATCTCTTATATCTTTGTGAAAATATTTAATTGTTCTCATCTTTCTCACTATATGAGTCTCCTTATGTACCAACCTCTATAACTGGAGCATCCTTTGTTCTTTTTATTTCTTCATCACTATCCTCCTGAGACTAATAATACATTTACTAAAGGATCTAATCAT
Source organism: Viscum album (assembly GCA_963277665.1). NCBI lineage: Eukaryota > Viridiplantae > Streptophyta > Magnoliopsida > Santalales > Viscaceae > Viscum > Viscum album. Next base: position 1,135,060,846 of record OY728156.1, read on the forward strand.
TTTCCACTATGGATACATCATGGCTTTCAACAATATTTTCTAGCATTTTTTTGATGAACTTATATGATTTTTGTTTCTTTGAGTATCCAATAACGATTCATTCATCTCCATTGGGCTCAAACATCCATTTTTCACTTTATATAGAATAAATCACTTATTTAAAAAGATTTTGAAGTACCTCAATGATGGATTCTTTCCAAATTATATCTAATATAGATTATTTTCATCTTTTAGATATAGTAATTCTCTATTTTATGTGTAGACTACTATCATCAGTGATTGTTTCCAAAATTTCACTTTAATTTCTTTCTCAAGGAGCATTATTTGTTCCATGTTATTGAAAATTTTATTTATTCTTTCAACTACTAAATTCTTATATATGGTTATAACTTTTTAAATATGACTCTTTATCCAATATTTCATGATATAATCTTCAACTATTCTATTTGTGAACTCTGTTACAATATCAGTTCAGATCATCCATATTTTCAGACCTAGATTCTTTTTAACATCTTGTTGATATATTTTAAAGAAATTTAACACCTCATACATATAGGTAATTCTTTATTTATACGCCATTATACTATAATAATAAATTATGAGTACATAAATCTCCTCCCATCTAGAGCTATTGGTTAAATTGGCCTGCCCACATCAATATGAATAAACTGAAGTAATTTTATGACCCTTTCTCTTTTTCCTTATATGTATTTTAAATGATATTCCCTTTTTTGTCGGCATTTCATGTATGTTTAAGATCACATGATAATCTAGGGAGATCTCGAGAAGCATCATATTTCACAAGATCCACCATGGGAATTTTAATTATGTGGCCATGATGTTTAGGACAAAACTTGTTTTATTCTTCCTTGGACAGAAGGCACATATCACTTTATCCACACATTAGGTACGGATTCCATTTTTTATGCTTTCCTTGAAATAGAATAGTACCATATTCTTCCTTTATTACCCACAATTTCATGGAAAATATTATTGCATGTTGAAATACACTTAACATGTTGTGACAAAAATCTTTGATAACCAAGATATCTACACGTCTCATGAATTTTTTCCAAACATTTGTTTCCTAGAGCCACTGATTTTCAACACCCCATTATTACAAAATCTATTTGATACAATCATTATCATACCTAATTACTGTCACCATATCCTTATTTTTTATCATATGGGACATGCGTCCACTATCAATGATCTATATCATGGTGTGATATGATGCTTTGAACACAATCCTTACAACCACATCATAATTATATATTTTATTTTTGATCCATGTTTCGGACATTATAGCTAGTATGGACTGATACACTTAAAAATCCATTAAATGTGATGGAACAACTTCTTCTTATAGAGATGAAAATTTATTTTTCATTTTCATATCATTTGATTATACATTTTTCTGCTTTTTTTAACCAACCTTAGTCTTTATCGATGCATTTATCTATATTGTTGATGAGAAATATGATTCAATTTGTCAGAATCCTACAAACATGAAATATTCACCATCAAATGATGACATAGAAAATTGTACTCTGTATGACTACCTAAATTTTTCAGTTTTTCATTGGTGCCTCTTCTATATGGAATAAGAATTTTTTTTGAGTGTCCCATATTTCTACAACAATAGAATCATATACGGTGTATATTCCTTTATGGAAATTCTACACCACTTGATATCCCTTGGGTTCTATGAATCTTCTAATGTTTCTTCATACAAAAATTAATTTTCAATCATGTGGTCGGTTCTTGTGGTATGATTTAAACTATTATTTCATTTTATTTTTGATCAATCCCAACACAAAAATTACCAGTTTTATGTTACTATTTCATCTATTCTACTAGACCAATATGCTCATCTTTTACCATCTTTGGTGTATATATGATCTTATTTTCTAATTTCATACCTAGAGTCAGCTGTTTTTCTTGATATTTAACACCTATTTGTTGACCAAAGGAATCCTATTAAATAGATTTCACATGTTTGATTGGTTCTTTTCATGTATCATTTAAACTATCTATCTCCATTTTCTACTCTTCAATTATTATTTTCTACTCAACCTCCTTTTCTGATCATCCTAGAATTGATGACATCAATTTTTCATTTTCTTAATTTATCACAGACTTCTCTTCTTCAAGTTAATACATATAGCATTGGTAATCATGAACCACATGGTTAGAATTTTTTACTTGGGTCTCCAAACATCTATATCCTCAAAATCGTAAAATAATTCATTTAGAAGGTCCCCTCTTCCATTAACTTCTCCTTTCTCAATGTCACATTATTTTTTTAACAGAATATTCTATAATTTCTACTAATGTATCTACCTCATGATCGTTATAGTCCTCAAACTATTCAACCTGATATTCTTCTAAACATATTTTGTCTTTTAAATGAAAATTATCATTTTTTAAGAACATTCTCTTAGAACATCTCATACCTTTCTCATATCATTAATTCTTATTTTGGAAATTTAAATCATTGCATTCATCATAATCTTCATACTTCAAAATATAGTTTACTGAAAAATGTTTAATCCTTCAACATTGGATGGATGAACGTTGAATTTTACCTTTGATCTTTAATCATTCATATTACATATTTAAGGAGATAAATGAAATGAAATCGTAAACAATATCTTACTCATTACTGTATTAAATATATAGATTCCTCATGGCCTTGAAATAAACTTATTTGGAGCTCCCCTTTCCACAACATTGTTATAATCGTATCTCATTTCATATGAAATAAGGGTATTGTGAATGTTATACAATGTCAGCTGCTTTGAATCTTTTTCTTCCATTATTGGATCATTCATATTACAATGAGATGGATATTTCCTCAATAAAAGCTTAAAAACATTTATATCTTCCGGGACTTATCCAAGACCATGCATGTCTTCCACTACAATACTCACCCTTTCAAATAATGCATCAATAGATTCATTTGTGTTCATTCTTAGTTCATCATACTTCTTCAAATCGACATGAATATTTTCATCATTGACATTTCATTCACCTTCATATATATTAAGTAACTTTTACCACATAGAATTTTATGTTTTACATGACTTCAACTTTGTAAAAATTTCATTTTATAGGGGTCATCCTAATGAATTGATCCCTTTATCAACTGCATTCAATTCTCTTCATTCAACTTCTGATAATGCACCACAATTAATATCGGCTGATATTCCCTTTCATATCTGCTGTGAAGACTTCCATTCCTAATGATCGGAAGTAGTGTTGCATCTGATTCTTCCATATTTATAAATATTTACCATATAAGATATGAATTTCTTTGCGATGCACCACCTCTATTTCTTCTACAGGGAGATAACCACTGACTTTCATCCTTTCACTATGATAAAAATTATAAGGTCCACTACGTCAAATACCACGAGGGGGGAGGGTGAATCAGGGTCTGAAAGATTAAAAATATTTTCCCTTATGATCTTGTTTCATCATTAATCAAAACACACTTCTTGATTTCCCTCATCTCAATATATGAAAAGAAATGAAACCATGCACAAGACAAGTCGATTTTTACATGGTTCACCCTCATTGGGCTTCGTACAACGAGCATACAACAATGATGTAACGATGTACCAAATCTACTAAATATAACTTTCAATTACAGGGTTTGTGCTAGAACATATATTCATAGTCTCACTACCTTTACAAGGTTTTGTTTATGCTCACTAAATTCATAATGGTCACTCCCGATGTCTCTTTTTCTAACTCACTACCGGTGGAAAGGATCACCATATACCTTTAACTTTGATCACTACTCTTAGATGGGATCCAATGATAGTTTATAGACATGTAGTTCACTTATTTGAATGAATTCACACATCCTCAACTCTCATTAGATTCTATGTTGTCATACCTTTTTCACCTATAGATGAATTGCAATTTTTCACATATAATTTAGGTTCACTGAAATTTCTTTCGCAAACTACATTAATTCTTATTCAAGAACGAAGAGTTATCTACAATACTTTTAACATCCTCTGTGTAGCACATTTCTTCTTCTGCACACTGAATAGGGGGTATGGTTCGCGGATCACCTCTCCTCCATGAACCATCTCTCTTCTGTGTATCGTCCCCCATTCGTGTACCATCCAACTTTTTTGAATGTCTCTACTTCAACAAATTGTCTCTCATCCATAGAATACCAATTCTTAAATAATCCTTCTCTATTCCACATACCAGGTCATCCTAATTCATGAACCACATGCATTATGGGATATAGTACCCCATAAAAACCATTTGCAAAATTGCTTCAACATGAACCACTTCACCCTCTGCGGAATTCTCCCTCATAAAACTCTATCGGGCTTCACTGAATTCATATAGAATGGATGTTTTCTTATGAAAATCTATATTAATAAGGATGGGATTAGTGATCCTTATACAAGAAAATAAATCCAAAAAATTTCTCTCATACATTATTTACCAAATATTCAATGTGGTTTTTCCTTCACAGTGTACCACATCTCCCACGAAATGTTTTTCTAAACACAGTTCACATAAATTATTTCTTCCGTCACGGTGGCGCAAATCACCATCACGATTTTGCAATTGACTCCCTTTACAGATGCTCAAATCAATACCTCGTTTATGCGAACGGCAAGCCATAACGCATAACACAGGACTTCCACATACCACATGAATTCTTCCCGAATTGTGTTCTCCCTGTGATCCATTCCTATACACAGTTTCCGTCTCAGGATTTATAGTTCACTTTCTTAAACTATTTCCTTTTAGGTTTCGCATACAGACTTTTCAATCCATAAAACAGGATTCATGATATGCGTACTGTGTACCCCTATACAAAAATCAGCCTTTTCAAAAAACCTGACCTCTGATTCTAAAGACAAAAAATTTGGAAAAATCATGAAAAATGAACCACCTTAACAATATAATTCAGAAAACACCAACCATGCTTATTTTTGGTCATCTGTTTATGTCAACAAAAAAAGTCACACGCAAAACATACAAAAAATACACCCTGATTGATTTTTTCAACACAAATTTAAATTTAATTTTAAATATACATAATGATAATTATATCATAAATATCATATTATTTATTAAAATATTCATATATATATTATCCATGTGACATGGTGTTGAAAAACGAAACAAATCACTTCATGGAGGTGATATTTCACATGTACACATGAATGCCACTATCATTTTTCCGTGCATGGATAAGTAAGAACCTAATTGACATATTATATATTTTTAGGAAAAATATGTCATCAATATCATATATAAACATTAATTCATCCATTTTAGAAATCTTGATATACTATTCTGGAAAAAAGAATTATATTGGTTCGCGAGGTGGTAGTTCAATGTACACATGATTGATAGTTATTTTCCCCTTTAATGGAAGTAGAGAGATATCTTTGTTAATGATATTAACAAAATCACATATAAGTATATTGGTGATACTAGATTTATAATTTGATCATGGATTAATAAGATTTTGGGTAATTTGAAGAACAATTAAAATTGAAATACCTGATTAAAAAAAGTAAATCTTCCTCAGACCACATCCTTTGTTTAAAACATTATGATAACTAAGGTAGGTGTTCAACAGAAAATAAGAGTTATAGTATATTTAAAAGGATTAAAAAAAGGTATTTGGAATGACTTTTAGGAAAAAATATGTTTTGAAGTGTGGGGAATATAGAATAGTGTGAACTATTTTGTAAGACAGAGAAGGAAAACTCTTGATATTTCACAATATAGAAAATTAATATAAATTATTTTTTAAAAAACAACGAAAATAATTTATTTAGAAGATAGGATGTATATTGGTCAAAATATTTTCATCACATTAAAATTATATAAGTTTTGACAATTTGTTAAATCCATCTATTTCTCTTTTACCTTTATTCAAACTCTTTAACTCTTACCTTGATAACATGTGTTTTTACTCATTATTTCATAATATAGTTACTATAAAAATAAAAAATAAATATAAATGGACAATATATAACATTTTAAATCTTTTTCTGTTTATTTGGAATAAATTTTTATTTCTATTCACTTTATATCATATATTTTTTTTATTTTAAAATATCATTAATGTTAATTTTGACATTGTTCATTACATGACCGTTTAAACATATCATAACAAGATGAATTAATAACAATTGATATAAATCATCACTAAAATGTTTATATAATATATAAAAATCATGGTTGTAATTAATTATTTCATATTACATTTGTTTTAAAATGTTTAAAATAATTTATTTGATATTTCCATTAATTACAAATCACTACATCATCATTGTGTAATATTTTAAAATAATTATTTATTTCCTAAAAATTAAAAATAAATTATCAGGGTAATTATAAAAATTTTATATTTAAAAATACTATTTTTAGTCAAATACATCATCTATATAACCCTATATTAAAAATTTTATATTAATTAAAACATATGTATAAAAGTATTAACTTTTCATTAATATAAAATTTTGCAAAGTGATTAAGGAAATCCATCTAGCTCTAATATTTCATCAAAAAGGAAAAAGATTATTTTGGTATAAAATAAATCATAAAATAATATTTGGAAATTTTTTAGGGTATTTTTCTAATATATATTATATTATTATTTCCCAAAAAATACATGATTAACCTATAACTGTTTCTTCAAAATATTAATAACTTTAATTTTCATATTTTCCAAAAAAAGTAAGCAGTTAAATAAAATAGTTAATTATTATTATAAAAATGGAATCTATTTTTCAGAATTATATTTACATAATTTTCTTCCATTAATTAAAAAGTAATCCTAAAGACTAGACTAAACAACTAGTTTACAAATATAGACATTTTAATGGTTTCTAATATTTTTTATTCCAATTACAATGTTAAATTTTTTCCAATGATCTAAAATGGATTTAATAATTTATATATTTACTAGTAATACTTTGGATAATTATAAAATATAATCTCAAAATAATAATAAATTATACGAAAAAATAATTTCAATTACAAAATGATATTTTTTCACTATTTATCAAAACATGAAACTTACCAGAAAAACACCAAAATTTGAAAAAAAAAATTGATATTCATATTTCAAACAAGAAGATTATTTTCAGAAATAGAATTTATAAATTTGTGAAATGCAAGATTTAATAAATGTGATCCATTAAAATATAGAAAATTTGATTTTTTTTAAAATATATATTATATTTATAAAATTTGATTTTTTTCTTATATCATGTCTAGAAAAAAAATTCGATGAATGTTAAACATTATATTGATTATATTATATATAAATTTCATAAATATAATAAAAAAAGGTCATTTGTTTATTAATTGGTATAAAACCAAATTGTGCACATTTAAATTCATTTCAAAAACAATTTCCTTTAAATTTTAAAATATTTTTAGGATAATTTTTAATTATTTGTGAAATAATTAATTATATACACATGTATAATCAATAATTTCCTAATTCAGCTAATTTGGGGTATTTCAAGCATGGTAGATATCCCCAGGCTGATTCAAACTTCCATATAATTTAGGTGTAATTTTTTTATCCAGTGGACATATACATATGATCTCTGGTATCTGATCTATGTAAGGATACCTGATGAGATGGGAAGTCCACACTACCTCAAACAGATAAATTTTGGCAAAACCTCTCCCAAAATTCCTTACAATTCACGAACAACCAATATATGCAGGTGTATTTGTTAGTTATTTTTGGATAGAATATGTGACGTCTCTCTTTGATCGTTGAAATAAATTATTTTCCTTCAATCTATATAGAATAAGATGAAATAATGGGGAGGAAATTACATGGTAATAGGAATCTCCCCAAACACCAATGATATTTTTTTCAAAATGAGGAAATTCATTATATTTTATTCCTTCATAGAATTTTAAACAATAGGGATTCTCAAGAGATAATGATCTTCCACATATATGAATCAATCACAATTGATGAAAATGTCATAGTTTAGTAAGATATCCACTTCCCAAATACTGATGGTGTGAAATTGATTTTTTTAGTAGGACGATATCATATCAACTCTTCAGTAAAAAATGATAAAGCATTTAATAATTTAATACGTTATTCATTCAAGATGTGATATTTGGGTTCTTAAATATCACTTTCTAGTCCCCCTGCAAGACTCAACATAATAATTTTCTATCTGATGATTGAATGATAATTTCCAATCTATTTTTTCATAACATAGTTAAATATCATGAATCCTTGGTCTCTTTCATGAATCATCACTCATGGCCGTCGAAGACGATGATATTACTATGACTTCCCTGTAGGACTATACTTTATATAAAATGACACATGTAGGGAATTGTTTCTAAAAGGAAATGCATTTTACTGAAAATTAATTATAGAAATTCATAAGTAAAATAAAAAGATAAGAATTATAAATATTGAACGAAGAGGACTTGGTTAAACCTCTACCTCCATTATTATTTATAATCAACACTAGACTTTAAGTCTAATGAAATAGAGAATGATGTTACATAAACCATTAAACCAAATAATAAAAAAATGATTTATGTTGCATGACCCCTTTAATGAAATTCATGTGATTGCTGTTTCCAAAAAATTTGATCATCTCCTTACTCCTCAAAAACCATTTGGAGGAGGAGGGTATTTGCAATCACTAAAAATATTCTTCCATTGAATCTCAGATCCTGATCAAGAATGAAAGGGGAAGAAAAATTGTAATCAAATTAAATTATTTAATGAATGATAGGATATAAAAATAATATTAAATATTTAAAGAAACTTATTTAGAGTTATTTAACTCAATGTTACAAAATTATTTATATATAGTCTTCATGACGATACAAATTTTTACTCATGCCAGACCCGATATCCAAATAGCAGATGTTTGGTTTTCACACAACACTTAATTTGGATAAGATGCCTTATATTACAAAATAAATCTATATTTTTTTAATTTATTTGAATTACAATGAGAATATAGATTTTTTAAGTATAAATTCCAAAAATACCACAACAACACTAATTTATGGGGTCATACCTCTAGATGTGAAAGGTTATTTCTCTCAGCACCTACATCACCAATATTCAAGAATTCATAGAAGTAGAGACCCCCAGGGATTATCATATAAGATAAATATATAGAATATAATAGATATGATTTTTGAAACCATGATTAATAAAGAATACATATTTCATAGAAGGAATATTATTTTTTTTGATAAATAATTTTCACAGCACCTATCTTTTGTGAAATGTAAATCTTGGCCATTCAGGATTCATATATTTTTCAACTCCCTTGTCTCATGAAACTCATGTTATTAAAAAATAATATTTTTTTAAACATAATATAAATGATTACCAATTAATTCCTCTATTCACCAAGAATTATTATGCGATGTATAAGAAATCATGGCCCATACATCTTATTGTTATGGGCCCAGACATGATAATTCCCTAGACAAAATGAGTATCTTTGACACTCATGACCAAACCCTTAAAATGTTGAATGAACACATAAATTCATCCATATATTATAGCGATTCAAATATATCCACATCCCAAGAACCTTTTCACTATGAAAATTATAGAATAAATCCATGTCGAGTTCTCCCATACATGGGTTAGTATTAAAACAAGTTTGTAAGCACAAATCATAACCCCATAAATACATTGAAACACATGGGCCTCATTTTTTTGCCTAATCATTAGCCTTGAAATTATAGAGGGAAATTGACATGGTTCAGATGATTGGAAATCATTCTTTCAATCACCATCATGATTTAAATTTTTCCATTATATTAATCTTTTATTTGGTGACTTTTTGATTTACTTCAGATTAATTAGATTCTATTTTAGATTAACATGTACCTTTCTCAAATCATTCAAATCATCGAAATTGAATTTTACTAATTTTTCAAACCATATTGATACTAATCCCCACTCGCAAAAACTCTTACATTATATAAATTTACATGTTATAAAATTTTAGTTTGTTTCACTATACTTCTAATTCTATCCATAACACTAGTATTCATCCAAGAGTGTTAAAATTTTCATTAAATATCATTCAAGATCAACTAAACTATGATGGTTTTAGTAAAATATCATATTAATCTAATTTTATCAATAAAACTATTTAATAAATATAATATTAGTTATAAAATATTACCAAAATAGTTCTTCAGATAGCTTATTCATTTATTTAAATTATTGTATACAATTGTTTCCTTTTTTACTATAGCATAAGAAACATTCCTCCATTTGTGTCTTCTTTATATATTAATTGATTCATTGGGGATTATTATATATCATCCAAACCTTCTATCATCAATCATTGACATTTAAAACTCTTATTTGATATCCCAAGGGATCTATTTTTTTATCTCTATATAATTCATTATAATAACTACATACTTATCTTTTGTGGGTGGATATATTATCCATGAGTAATTAATATACACCAAATATCAACAAACATATTATCATTTAAAATAGATAATAAAATATAAACACACACTAAGGGGAACTCAAATACCCCCTTTATATTTTCTAAATATATTTTCATCCAAATTAATATATATGTATATCAGTATTCAATAATAATTTCAATTTTCATATCCCCCAAATTTATATTAAATTTAAAGGTCAATGGTTTGATACCCCTTAATAAATACATACATATAATTTCTTGACCTCTCCGAAATTCAACTTCTTTAAACTGAATTAAATCTTCTACCTCTATCATTATATTCCTTTTTTGAGAGAGGTATGTCACTAAAATATTCATTTTAATGAGTCATATGTAAGTCAACAACATGTCTTTGTGGGATATCATAATGTATAAAATATGAGTGATTTTACCAATGAATCAAGGCTAATCATATATATTATTTAATGTGGTACTATTTTGAAATTATTTTCTAGGGGGCTTTTAGATAGATTTACAAAGATTTTTTAAAGACCTTCACTCAATAATTTAACATTTCAATAAAATTCATGAGTATATAGTGTTTATCCTTATTTTAAATAGATAATAATTACCCTAGATAACCATATTCAAGATGAGACATAATATAATTCAATGATGGAATGTATAACTAATCCTTCATCTATTATCAAAGAAATATAAATTTTTAGAATGAATAATAAAAAATTTATATTTTATATGTTAATTTATTTTTATTCTCCCTTCATGGGAAGATATCTATATTTATTTATAGAGGGCATATTCATCCATAATCATGATATTAGTTGTCTAGAAACCCATTGATGTATGATCTCTTTTTAAAATAAATAAAAATTTAAATTTCATTACACCAGGATAGATAATTATATTATTTTATAGGAGTCTCATACATTAATTTAATCCATATTTTTTTCCATATAATTTTATTCCATTATTCGTCAAAAATATAAAACAAATCGGAATGAATAAAGTATATCTACCACTACATTATTGTTTTAGTAGTATAGTCGAGAAAAATTTATGATCCTTGATGAAATATTCATTAATGCAATAAAGTGTTTAGAATTATACATTTTTGAGTAGTTCTAGATATTCCATGATTGTTAAAATATAATAATTATGCCATTATTTTCATTCTTATATTTATTTTTAGCTATAATAATGGTTTTTGATGATAGAAAAGAATGTTCCTTGTTTTCATCTTCTTTTGGTTTTAAGTATTTATCAAGATGACATCTGAATATGATTTACATATCATTAGGAATATTCAAATTGAGACTTTATTTCATGAAATCATTCATAGTGGTACTATTTTTTGGATCTTGTAAAAAATATTATATCTTTAATTAATTATCATTAATTTAAAATTATTGGATACTTTATAAACTTATGTAAAATGAAATACATTAATATTTAGCTTATAATATTCTCTAAAATGATTTATTTTATAAGTGTACATAATCATATATCTTAATTGGAAATATAATACCATTGTTATGTATTAATATATATTTTAATACTAGTATAAAATATCATTACATGTAAAGGTTATGAAAAACCAATGGGTGGTTCCTAATTGGGCTCTATAGATCATGTATGTCATTTAATTTACATAACACATTCATCATTGAATCTATTATTAAATATATTACTCATGTTCGGTATCTGGTTCTCGGTTTGGAATAGTGGTGGAAGAATATGGAGATAATTTTATTTTACCTCAATATGGTTGGTGTTATTTGATGCAGTTCTCGTTATTTATGATTGTATCTTTAAGGTATCAGAATATTAGGATTTTAAATGTGCAGACTATTAATTGAATCATTCTAGTTAATTTTTTTATTATTTTGATATTTTCTTTGTATTTGTTTATAAATTTTGGATATTTATATTTTCAAGATAATTTCATATTCTTTTTATGGACATGTTTGGTTTTGAAATTATTGTTTTTCTCCTTATTTTGGGATGTGACCATAAAATGTATGGAATGGTCACTCTAGGGTTCATGGAGGAAACATATATCTCTATACATATTTTATGGAAGAAATAATTCCTATTAGTTCTAATTTAATTCTCTAGAACTTGTTTATATACCTATATTATTAGAAACACACTAGCCCCTGTCAGGGTCCAACAGTGAAGCACATATTAGTGGATGAATGGGTTGTTTTGTGAAATAATTGTATCAGAGACTATAGTCTCATGAGGTCCTTGGTTTCTAAGTCATCATTTATATTTGGAATTTAAAATATAATACAACTTTTATAATTGAAATTATAGTAAGAAATCATCTGTATGTACTAGATTAATAACTATATTAAATGAAACATGAGTTACTTGGGTTATTTTTTCATGTTAATATCTTAAATTTGAGATTGGTTCATGAATGATTTCGAATATTTTTGTATATTTTTTTGTATTTATGTATTGATATTTAATTAGTTATTCTGAGATGCTCCAATGATTATAGTGATATTTAAAAGGGAATTTAGGTGATGTATAATTATTATTCCTGGAATGAGTATCGAGGAGTAGACTATGAAGTCCCATATGGTTTGTTTCAAGAGAACTTTTCATGGCTGGTGCATGGTTTACAATTTTGTGTACATTTTTTACTTAAATTAATTATTTATTTTTTTTCTTTCTGTTTCACATTACAACCTTGAAACTAGATTATATTCCCTTTTGATTTTTTATATAGAATATAAATTTCGTTTTTTATCATTTAAAAATAGGTTTTGAAAATAAATCAATGTATATTGTGATTATGAGTTAAAAATTTACAAAATATTACACACTTGTTAAATGTTTAATGTTTTAAAAAAAATGGTATTTATAAATGTTTTATATTTAATGAGTGAAAGTCATTTTGAATATTTATGAAATTTTTACACTAAAATATAATTTGTTTAAGGAATTATAATCTATATGTATTTTAATGTGATGTGTAGAAAGATGTGTTGATTCATGGGTAAAAATAAGTAAATCATTTCAAATGTATTTTGACATTGAAAATTTAAAATTTATTTGAAAATAATATATATGTGACTTTTTAGAAAATAAATATAAAAATTTAATGTGACCTTGTATTTTAATGGATGAGTTGTGGTTTAATGATTCATTTGATGGATTAGGAATTACCCATCAGTTTCAATTAATATTGAGGTATTATGATATATCACAATTATTTCGAATAATATTGTTGGATTAAAATATTTGTTTTGTTAAAACTCGTGGAAATGGAATCAATGGTTTGTTATTATTTTTAATTTTTTACAATATCTTGAGTATACCCCCATAATGTACTAATAGATTCTCATGTGGGTGCTCTATGTGGTTAAATGTGACAAATAAGTCTTGTTGATGACACTCTGACTAAGTTATTTTCATCATCTACCACATCTATGATGCATTGTTTTCTTCCTTATATAGTCTATCCTCATGAATTGTTTTTCAGATTTTCCAAAATTGGGGTCCACTACATATTCGTATATAATCATATAGTCAATTATTAAAGGAACTGTTTATATGTATCATATAGATCATCATCCATATTTGGAATTTCAATTCTCATGAATTCATGTTTATAATATCTATGTTTGAGAATATATGTTGGGTGTTTTGTATGTCTAATATCAAAAAAACCACTAAAATTGCCTTTATGTTAGAACTTCAAGGAACTACTTAGTAATTAATTTTTAAATAAATTAATGATAATATTGAAGGTGATGAAATCATATTACCTATACATGTATAATTGATTATTGATGGAAGATTTTTTTTCAATTCACATAGTAAATTTCATTAATTCCTCAAAATACCATTGATGAGTTCTTAGTGTCTTGGTATTTTGAAAGGGTACTTTGACCAGATCAAATGTCCACAATGTCTTATTTTTTCCATGTCAAATATGATGGTTTAGTGAATAAATCCATGACTATGGAGTAGGTTTAACAGTGATTCCATATGAAATTAAAATTATAATCATCACCAATAGTGGCATAAGAATCTTCAATTAAGGGGGGGGGGGGAGCGAGTAAAATTTAGGTTGTCTAGTACTTGTATCATGTGGCCTCCATTTATCATCATACCTAATAATTTTAGAATAATTTTAGGGGCGTACCAAGGATGTTTGGGATAAATGAATAAGAATCATTCAACTCAATATTTTTATATATCCCATCATACCTATTTTTGAGTTAGTTACCTAAAAAATAAATTTTAAAGTAATCTATTGTGAAAAAGGAGGATCCAGATCTTCTCATATGGGGAACACATAGGTATAGCCCACTGAAACTTTTGTTGAAGAATAATATATTTGAGTTACTCCCTTATTCTGTTTTTTTCTTATTTTCTTTTTTTTTCTTTTTATAGAATCTTATTTTATTCAAGTTATATATTATTTTGGATGATGAATCATATGAATTTTTTAGAATATTTTCTTAATGGAATTGTATTATCGTATTTTATAAATTTTATGTTGGTGATTTTATAGTTTATATGGAATTTATTGTCTTTTTCCTTGTATTAGCCCTCATTGATTTGATATTCTGGTATTTGTATAGGATTCTTGTACCTATTATTTTTTATAATGTCAATGTAAAATGGAGAATATAAATATTTCAGTGATTCCAAAATAAAAGATATGATTATAAAAAACGAAGTTTTTTTATTTTTGTTTTTTTTTCATTGAGTTATGGTTTATAATTTTAGTTTAGCCCTTTTATTCCCACTCAACTAGAACCTTCTTATATCCGTTGGACTAGTCTGGATATTGGATCCGGTTATAGATATACATTTAAATGGGTTGTAACATTTAAAAAGATTCATTTAATAATTTTTTATTGGTTTAGGGTGTTTCATTATTTTTGGGATCTCTTATAATATATAGTTTTCCAATCCCCAAACAATACTTTATTAATTTTGAGACCAAAATAGTATCATTTATCTATTATTTGGGATATTAATCATATCAAATATTGGGTAATCTTGAACCACTATACAATATGTATTTGAATAATTTTTTATTCATGGATGGTTCCTCTATTTTTACAGTTTTGGTCTCTTATTACATATATATATATGATTTATAAACACTAATACCATGTATTTGTCATCCATTTTCTCTGGTTCATTCTAGGGGAAGATACTATTATATGGGTAGAATTTCAAAAAATTGACCTCACATTAGTTACAAATTTTTAATTTATCACATCCTATTGTTTCAAAGTATTCATTGTGAATTTAATATTAATTCTGGTGTTTTGTGGAGTGTAGTTAATGTTTCATGGGTAAAGGGAACTATTTGTGCCAACCGTGTGATGGGACTATAGTTTATCATGGTTCCAAACTGAATCATTTTAAATTTTTTTTCTAACAACGAAATCATACTATATTACTTACTCTATATCCTCCAGTGAGGATTTCATGACTGTCACATTGTTTGACCTACAATGTTTCTAAAATTTTTGATGTGACTAGCTTGTTGAACTCTCAATTTTCCTCTTTTTCCCTACATAGATTTACCCAAAATCGCACCCCTCCCTCTCTCACATGTCCTCACTTACATAGGGGAACCTCCCATAATTCTATGATATTCCCCAGGGTGATTTTAAGTGTATTATTCATGTATTGGTTCTGAATCATTAAGTCAAACCTCTTTTACCATATTCCTCTCCCTATATTACTTATTCTGTTAAGTTTTATATTCCCTAATAATGTCTAAGTTCCCTAAGATTAAATTATTAATGAATTTTATGTTTGGGGATTTTATGTGTTATAATTTCGGGGTTACCCATTATCCTCATGGAGTTTATTTTATATTTTCATGGTGTATTTCCATAGTGATTGTAACATGTAAAATGATTCATATTAGGTGGTCTATTACAGAGATCATTAATTTTAGAGCTACAATTTTTTTTAAACATTGATTTTATTTTTTCTAAAATCGTTCTCATGAAGATCGTGTATAATTAACTGACTTGATATCGTTATTGTAGTGTTTCACCATATACACATTGGATTTCACATTGTTTTAATTATATATAATATATTTCAGAAATCCATGCTCGTATAGTGTTTTTATAAATTTTTAGTTTGTAATTTAACATATTTAGCTATATTATGAAAGGTATTTTTTTGTAATTTTTTGGTGGATTGGTTTTATACATAATATTTATGATCCCCAAACGGTTCATATAAGAAATCTTTTTAAAACGAAAACACCTTTAATAATGCTTTACATGTTTTCAAAGTGAATTAATATTAGATGCTATGTATTTGATTATTACAAATAAAATGGCATGCTTGTTATATATATATATATTAATAGAATTAGGTTTTTTTATGTGAGGGTATGACATATTAGCTAAGGGTATGATATTATTATATTTAGATGAAATGATTGATTGACTCCCAACCACATTATGATTCATGGGAAACCAAGTGTGTCGACATAACGACATGACATTTGACAATATATTATCCTAAAATAAATAATTTTTCATTAGATTTATTAACACATTAAACAAAACTATAATGAAAATTATTTAAAATTTTTAAAAATATTCTATATAATTAAGAAAAAAATGTTAAATTAGATTTTATAAATTCAATAACCATATAAATAACCTAATAAAGTACGTAAGATTAAATTGAATCAAAAAATGGTTGTATTCTTCATGAAGAATATCTTTAATAAATTGTATAAGAGAATTCTTTTCTAGGGTTTTCCTCTGATGAAGTCTATAATGAAGATGAGAAATTATCCTTACAAAAAATCAATATATAGAGACGTTCAATATCAGGGAGACCTAAACAAGATCAATGCTTAATGAACCACCACCATAAATAGAATTTAGTGCATATCCAATTATTATGTAGGACATTAATTTCACAAGGTTTTATTTGTGTATAAATTAGGATTATATCGATATTTAATAAAATAATTTTATGTTTAGATATATCGTGAAATTAAATATAATTAAATATTTATTTTTTATAAATTAAATTCATTGTTAAAAAATATATTTTCTATATACTATAATTTTATTTCAAGAATGTAATTTTATTATTATTTTATAATAAAAAAATATATTAAAATTAAAATAATTATTTCTTTATAAAATATATATTAAATATTCAAAAAAAATTATATATAAAAACACATTTCATATCATTTGATGATTATATTTTTAAATAAAATTTATATTTCTTAGGATGTAAATTTTGAATAAATTATTTTAATTTATGAATTTATCATTTCTATATTATAATAGAATTAATTTTTTAGAATTTTATAAAATTTTATATTTTAGTTGAATATTATGATATATTGATTTTTCTAATCATATTTGTTTTCTATAAACTATAATGTTCTGAAATATTATTGATATAACTAATATATATTTAAAAATTGAAATTACTCATTTAAAGATAAAATTTCAATTTATAAAACCCATGAATTTCATTTTAGAAAATCATGTAATATTTTATGAAATCTATTTTTCATATGTTCCATTAATAAAATAAATTCATGGGAAAATTATTTTTTGGATTTGTTTTATTGTCATATAACCCCTAATGAATAAATATTAATATTTTTAGCCTAATTAAAAACAATAAAATTAAAAAAGATCTCATATACATAAAATTTATGACTAAAAATACACTTTTCTAAAAATGGGTTTTAGAGGTTATATACCCTAATGCCAATTTTAACTTCCCTAAATATCAAAATGTATTTTTATAAAAAAAATGTTATTTATTGTAATAATTTCCATATTATTTAATATATCTGATTTTATTTTTGGGTTAAAAATTTAGATAATTAGGACTAATTCTATTTACCACGATAGTTGTGAAATAATTATATTAATTTTTTTTACAAAAAAAATATTGAATAATTTTTTTTAAATTCATTAATTAATTATTTTAATATAATTTATATAAAATTAAATTAATATATTTATTCCCATGAAATTGGTAAATAGTACTAAATAATAATAATAAACTATAGAGTAAAATTTTTATTTTTCTACAAAATTTTTTTTTTCTACACAATATCATTTTAAATTTACATGTATTTCTTATATTAATAAATTTAGTTTTACAAATTATAATTTATATTTTTTTTCTATATAACACAAATTTGGACAAATGTATTATGTTATATTATTAATAATAAAGAAAAAACAAAGTAAAAAACTAGATACCTAGTTAAAAATTAAAAGATTAAAATGTAAAAGCATAATTGTAAAACAACTACAACATGTTTAAATCATGTGTGGGATTCATTTTTGGGTATTTATTAACCCAAATAAATAAAAAAAATTATCATTGAAACCAATAAACTTGGAATAATTTCAAGGCATTTTTAAAATATAAATGGTGTTTTTGAGAGATCCCATATCCATTATTTTAAAAGGGGATTAATAAAACACTTTCAAACTCACCCCTCTATATAAAATTCCTCCGTTAAATTATGAAAATTTTCCCTTTATAGAAACCTAGCCCATATTTCCAATCCAATGATCAATCACAGTTATCTTATTCCCTTCATTTTATGTGTACCATCGATTGGAAAATTAATCCACTAACATAAGTATTATCTCCATCTTAATTGTTTTCTCATAAACATACTCATTTAAAAATCATATCTTAATTAAAATATTATCTCTGGAGTATCATTATTATATTGATATATTTTTATATTTATTTTGAAGCCCATAATTATCCATTTATATCCACATAGAAAAACAAAGGAATTTTAATATTGCTTGTGTGTATCGTACAACCTCCATAAAGAATCATATTTTCATATTTTATAGTTATTATTTTATGATCTAGATGTAATAAAAGATGTCTCAAAATAATAAATTAATTAAAAATAATATCATTATTATTTTTTATAATGATATTATGTGAAAATAAACGCATGTTTATCCATACTCACCAAACGAGTAAAAGTGTGTTCAAATTGGGAACAGTATAACCACAATCTTGAATGATTCTATCAAAATATACTTATGTATAAAAATAATTACAAGATAAATAGTATTATTATTTTTTATAAGTAAATACTCAAATTTAAATTCTCCTAGAAATAATCTATTATGAATAAAACTTATTAGTAAACTATCTTTGTTGTTTAGTAAAATTACAGAAACTAGACATTATAAATTTGATTTTCATATAATGATACAAAAACTCATATAAAATAAAATAATAAATACATAATTACATATATTTTATATACTAAAAAACATTTTATGATATGTAAATAATAAAATTCATTTATTATGATTGCTAATTATATCAAAATTATTAAACATATAAAAAAATTGATATTTTTAACATCCAATTATCAAAAAAAATTATAACTAATAAATGTACTCAGAATCAAAAAAATATAATATGGAATAACAAAAGGGTAATATTTTTTTATTATGGTTATGATATCGAATATTAATGTAGTTATTTTTTATATGAATTTTGAGTTTGATCCTCTATTAAATAAAATAAAATAATTTTAAATCTGAAAATTACTCCATTTGAGAAATTTTCAATATTATGAAAATAATATTATTTTTGTTATAAATAAACTACATAATTGGGACATAATATCACTTAATATAAACTTTTCAGGAAAATTTATGTTTTTTAAAAATCCCTTGTTTTAAATAGTTTTTATTTGAAGGTTTTCAATGCTATAAGATTTTATTGAAATCTAAATTCCATGAGTCATGTTTAATATATATACCATATTTCCTTTTAAAATTAATAATTATTAACCAAATGCTTAATTTTGAAAAATTATAATCTTATTCTCTATTATATTAAGTTCTAAATTCTATGATATACCTCTTACTTTGTTTGGATTCAAAAGATTCATTGTTTGTAAGTGGAAATTATAACTAAAATATATTTTTGTTGATATGGTAAATCATCAGTGTCTATATTGTTTCAAGAGTTATCTATCCAAACCAATTATTAATTTATGATTTATCTACACATTATTTTCTATTTTAAATAATATTTTACACCAATTTTTTATTCCATGATGAATAGTTTTTTTCAAAGTTATTTGGATAAAAAAATTCAAATTTCATTTAATGGGGTTTCATTTATGTCCAAATTTTTACATCCTACTAAATTTACATTTTTTTCATGAGGAAAACGCAAATGTATTTCAACTACAATGTTAATTTTAAACCCCTTTATTCATTTAAAACAATTGATTTTTCTATATTTTTTTTGATTTGTGTTTGAAAAAAGGTTGTTTGAAAATATTAAGGTGGTTATCTTATACTTCCCAAAAAGATTATCCAACCATACAATCCATATTTTTTTAATAAAATCATTTTCACTAAAGAGTTTACATTTGTCAGGATTTTTTGAATGTAAAATTTTTTGATGTATTTTCAGTTTCCCTTATCAAAAAAATTATAACTATATCACATATTCAATTTTCAATATTATATTCAAAAGTAAAAGCATTTAATGTATTTTTTGTTCTTATTTTTGAAACAATATGTCTATTTAAGGTTCTTTTATTTTGACGACATTAAAAGATGGTTTTATAAAATTATAATATTTCCATTTTAATTTTTTTTTGAATTTAATTTAAACATCGAATTTTATAAAAATGTTAAAAAATATTTTATTAAATGTTTTCTATATTCACAAAAATTTTCCTCTAAGGATTTTTTCCCATGAAGTTATGTATTTTTATATCCAGTCTATGTTATAATTGTGTAAACCATTCTTGGAAACGATATTTTTATTATTTTATAATGTCATATTATGGGATTATTTAATGAAAAAGATTAATTTTTCAATGGGTTATTTGAGTTATGGTGATTATTGATTATATATGGAACCTACATATATGGATGATAACAGGTGGGGTCCTATATTGACAAAATATTAATTAGATTAAGTTAATATCTCATGAGATATTTGGGCATGTAGATAATGGTTTTTTCACACATGATTGGAAACAGATTGGTTTTCTCATATTTTTATGTGTGTAGAAAATTCCCTAGTTCACAAATGAAAGAGAACAATTTGTTCTCTAAGAATGGATTTTTTAAACTGATTCATCTGCCAACTTTTCATGTTTATCAATGTAACATCCCAAGTAAATAAAGAATAATACATTTTAATATTTATTATTATTCTTGAATTAAATACTAAAGTTTTCTTTAATGGGGTTGATATGTTCGATGAAGTACCCGATAGACAATAATGGATTTCATTGAAATCATACGTTGCACACTAATAATATAATAATATTATTTGAAATAGTAGTTAACACATAGCATTTGCATTGGATTGAATAACTAATAATAACTAAAATATTATTATATATGTTTGTTAAATCTTTTTTCAATTATCCAATAAATGTTAGAGGCTTAAAATGCGAATGAATCCAATTTTAAGCATAAATACTCTAATATTCACTAAAAGGTTGATTTACTACATTTTGTTGGTGAACCCTCTTTAAATATAGTTTTGGTCACATTTATACATTATATTGGACCAAATTAAATTATACTTTATAATTGGGACATTGAAATTTACTTTGGATAAATTTTTGGCATTTTTCTGACAATGTTCTTTTTTTAATAAATAGATAAAAATACTACATTTTACTTCAAAACTGCTTTTTCATCTAATTTAATTATATGGTTTGATTATATTTTTAATTGGTTTTAAAGTGTAATTAGAATATATTTTTACCATTTAATCCAATGGTGGTCATTTTAATTAATTTCATATTGTAATTGGACATAAACAATTGACAATATTTTGATAGATATTGTTTCTTAAAAAAACTCTATTTATTTTGACAATGGGAATTATTTTTAAATTAATTACTGCAATTTCATTGTTTCGAATTTGGTAAAATTGATTCCATATTTGGGATCAGATGTTCCAAATTATTTAATTAATACTCTTTTGTATTTGTACATTATGAATTTTAACGACGTCAATTATCTTTAATTGTCGTGATTAATTAGTAATCGGGTAGTTAAGTGTAATAAAATAATATCATAATAATATAAAATGACTCCAACCTGTGTTGAAATTCTTTTTTTACGATTCATGGACAACCATCGGATGCCTTGTTCCAATCTTTGGGACCCCCTGGAATAACATTAGTGTGATTGTGACATTTTATTATATATTTTTTAAAGGAAAGTGTAACCAAAGTATTTATCACCTAAGTAAAACAATTTTAGTTTTGTTTATGTAAATGATCTCTTAGACTATAAAAAGTAATTTGAAAGATAAAAATATTTCCTAAATCGTGGTAATTTTATATAATTTTTAGATATAAAGTAAATAAATTTATTTATGACACAATGATGATGCAGTGATTACCTCATTAATGAACGATTTAAATAAAATGAAAAGATAAGGTAAACTCTAAGAATTAAACTTGCCTAAACCCTATTTGATGGGTGGATTTCCAAACCATATCACATTATCCTAGAAATATATCATTGTGGGACCTTTCAAAATTTTCAAATTGTTTTTATAATAAAGTAACTTTTCAAGACATTCCAAAAGTAACCCTCCTACCTCTTATAAAAGGCCCTCACCTTTACCCCCTAACCCACACCTCTAAATCCCATGGATCATCCAAACTCTACTCATATTATCTCTCCAAATCCCTCTCTTACTCCTATAAGCCTCACTTTGGGCATAAGTCTTCCCAGGGAATCCTTTGGATAAAATAAAAAAGAGTTAACCAATTTAAAGATAATGTCTTCTCTTATGTTCTTTTGTTTTATTTTGCTTCTCTAACCCCCTAAACTCTTCTTATTCCATTACGTCGAAACAAAAACAGTATCTTCAATATACTAAGATGTTTTTGTGAGATGTATTTGAGATAAAATTACTCACACCTCCATCTAATGAGTGATGAACACACTGTTTCTGTGGATGGCGAACTACTGCCTCACAAAATGATGATTGTTCAATTATATTCTACTGCCTCTCATGGTGGCCATTAAGATGTCACTGTAATTTTATATGGTATATATTATGTTTAATTTTTTCCTTATTCTTCTTTATTTTTCATTTATGGCATAACATTATTGTATCCATAATTTATAAACGCGATAATTTCATTTTAAAAAGTGCGGTTTACCACCCCCTCAGAGTGATTTGAATAGTTAATGAAATATTTGGGATGTATAAAGGATGGGGATAATAATATAATATATGATATTATACTGGAATTATAATGTAACTTTATATCATTGTGATTTCATTCAATTAAATATCAAATTGAAATGAAAGTAGTGTTCCTGCATACATACAACTTACCATCTCCATGAACGGTGCAATTCATTTCTTATCTCCAAATGTTATGTAATATAATAAATAAATTTATATTCTGTATATATATGATATATATTATATCCAAGTCATGAATATAATTCTATATATGATTAAAATTTTACCACATGAACAACATGTAATTGTAAGAAGTCCGTTTTTGACGTAAGTACCAAATATCAACAAAATGAACATTATTAACATAAATGACTACAAAATATTAATAACATGGTAATAAGTGATATTAAAAGAATAATGAACTTGAAAAATGTTCTTAAACAAGTAGAAATTAACTCTAGTTTTTTATCCAGGAACTTAAAGAACGATCGAGTCATGTCGAACTTGAGGTAAGGGACTTTGTCTCAATCTCCTTTCTTTGAGGCATATTTTGTTTCAAACAGAACATTCTTTTATACGATGTATAAAACCCTTTAACTTTTACTTTTATTCAAATGGATTATTTTCTCTACGAAGCTTTTTACTAAACAACTAAAAGTATGTTTCTTTTTAAAGTACACAGTGACAACGATCTTTCTACCGCTGCGAGTATTATTTGATCTTTGGCTTCCTTAACAAGTCGTAATATTTTTAAAAGGAAAATATATACCATATACTCTTTGATTAATTTTGGTTATGAAAATGGTTTTGATAATGGATTTGATATGTCGATATATTATTATTGAAATATGGAAATTTCTTCATTCCTTTATATTTTTTTGTATGTGTTATGATTTTATAATGGTACTTGGACATTTGATGGGTGGTTACATGATAAACCAAATGAAGGGTGGTTCCTTGAAATCTAGGATGGGTAGTTACGTTATAACATCCAATGCATTGGGTATGGAAATAAGTTTGTTGGCTATTATATTTAGTGATATGTGTGTAAGTTGACCGTATTGTTATTCCATTTATGTATGTTTATGTCCCAAGATACCTTTACATGTTATGTGTTCTTTTTATGGGTTTTATGGTAATCTTTTGGTTACAAAAGGGTATGAAATTATCTTTTATTAAGTGAAGAGTATTTACCATTTTATAAGGTGAAAAGAATTACTTATGTTAAAGTATTCATGGTTTACTTGTTGTTTTTGAAAAACATACAGTTTTCCATCTTTGTGTATCCCTTACCGAGATTTTTATGCTCATCCCATGTTTTTTAAATGTTTTCCACAGGACCTAAAGATTAATAGGGTAAAATATGGGATCAAATAATGACATGATATCTAAAACATGGAACTAGACATGATTCTTTTTAAGAGTTTTTATTTTATGAAAAAATGGAAAGTGAGTAGAAGTGTCTACTTTGTATTATTTTGAGATGTAATAATTATTTTATAATTCGCTAAAACTCTAAATCTGAAAAGATAATCAATGTGAATTATTCATTTAATTCATGATTATGTAATTTTTTAAGGCTAGGCCCTTATAGTTGGTATCAGAGGTCGGTTTTGATAACTTTAGGAGTTAGGGTATTGTTAAATAAAGGTCCATAAATTAATTTATGTTAACATTGAAATCATATAGCATTTATAGATTACCATGTTGCGTAGCCTAAGATATGTCTTTGTTAATAATGATTTTTCATAATGGAAACATAAAAGCTTTCTGGGAAGGTATATAGAGGAGACTGACCATCCAAATCCGCAACCTGAGATGGTTGGAATCCGCATTGAGTAGTTTACTACAGGGATGGCTCAGTTGAATCAGGTGATAAATGTTGTTTGTTTTTATTGATTACATTTTAGATTATTCAAAAAGTAAAGAGTTGCATGAGGTTCATTTAATGGTTATATTGAAAACCTTAGAAGAAAAGATACTTTATGGGAAATTCAGAAAGTGTGAGTTTTAGTTGCGATAAATTTTATTCCATGGTCACATTGTTTCTAAAGATGGTATAAATGTTGATCCTCCTAAAACATAAGTTGTTGAAAGATGGAAAAGACCCACAAATATAAGTGAGATCCATATTTTTCTTGGTTTGGCATGTTATTACTAGAGTATTGTTGATAATTTTGCACAGTTATCTAGTCCAATGACTAAGTTAACTCGAAAATGTGTTAAGTTAATCTGGACAAAAGAATGTGATGATTGTTTTCAGGAATTGAAAAGAAGATTGGTGAATGCAATAGTTTTGGCACTGCCTACCAGAAATGGTGAGTTTGTTATCTTCAGTGATGCCTCATTGAATGGACATGGTTGTGTCCTTATGCAGAATGATCAGTTAATTGCTTATGCTTAACATCAGTTGAAAACTCATGAGGTAAATTACCCTACACATGATTTGGAATTAGTTGCTGTTGTTTTTTCTTTTAAAATATGGAGGTATCATTTGTACGGAGTAAAGTGTAAAATATACACTGATCACCAAAGATTAAATTATATATTCACATAGAAATAATTGAACATGTGATAGAGGAGATGGCTAGAATTAATCAAGTATTACGATTGTGCAATTCATTACCATTTGGGAAAAGCAAATAGTGGTTGATTCTTTGAGTCGACAAAAGTAATGCTTCATTAACCATACTGCATTTGGAACGAGATCCTTTGGTTTTTCATTTGATAAAATTTTTCATTGATGTTGTTGATGCAGGGCGTTATTCTATTTTTGTTTCAGTTGTCAGTGAGATCATCTCTATCTGACAGAATTAAGCATGCACAAAAGAAATAAAGTGTGTTGCCAAAAAAGGTAGAGCTTGTTCAGAAGGGTATGTTTCCGGAATTTAACCATGATAGTTAATGTTTTTTGACATTTGGGAATAGATTATGTGTGCCTTGTGATTCATAGTTAAAGAATGAGTTGTTATGTGAGGCTCATAGTTCCCCATTTTCAGTTCATCCAGGCAGTACTAAGATGTAAAAAGATCTGTGGGAGTATTACTAGTGGGATTGAATGAAAAGAGATATTGCTGATGTTACAGTGAAGTGTTTGACTTAAAAACATGTTAAAGCCATGTAGTAGTTACTGAAAGGTATGCTTCATTATTCACCGGTTCAAGAGTGGAAATGGTAAAATATATCCATGGACATCATTGTGGGATTACCAAAGACATCTTGAGGTAATATTGCAATCTAGTTCATTGTTGATCGATTTACTAAATCTTCTCATTTCCTTCCTATTCGAGATAGTTTCTCTCTAGATCAACTTTCATGGTTGTATGTTAAAGATATAGTAATGTTACATGGATTTCCTCTATCCATTGTATCTGATCGTGATCCCAGGTTCACTTCTAACTTTTGGAAAGGCCTTCAGAAGTCGTTCGGTACTAAATTAAATTTTATTACATATTATCATCCCCAATAAGATGGGAAGTCAGAATGAAAAATTCAAACCATGGAGGATATGTTACAATCTTGAACGATGGATTATCAAGGATGTTGGGACCAACAACTTTCATTGATTGAATTTTCTTATAATAACAGTTTTCATTCTAGTATATAGATGCCTCCGTTTGAGGAATTATATGGAAATTAGTGTCGAACTCCATATTTTTGGGATGAAGTATTGTAAGGAAGGTGATGGGACCAGAATTGGTAGAAGAGATGGCAGAAAAAGTTCAGTTGATTCAGAAGCACATGAGAACTGCATAGAGTCGGCAGAAAAGTTATGCGGATAACCGGAGGAAGGATCTTTATTTTGAGGTAGGCGATCATGTTTTTCTCAAAGTTTCTCCATGGAAAAATGTGATGTGTATTGGAAAAAAAGGATAGATGATTCCAAGGTTAATTGGACCATATGAAATTCTACATAGAATTTGATCAGATACATACTGAGTGGCTTTACCTCCGAGTTTATTTCAGTTACATAATGTTTTTCATGTTTCAATATTAATGAAGTACCTGCCAGATCCATCTCATGTTTTGAGTCCAAAGATAGTTCAGCTGGAAGAGAATCTGTCTTATGAGGAACAACTAGTCTAGATTATTGACCATAGAGAGAAAGTGTTGCAGAATAGTGTAATTAATCAGGTGAATGTTTTGTGGAAAAAACATACGGTTGAAGAGGCAACATGGTAATCTGAAAATGCTATGAGGGATAAATACCCCCAATTATTTGATAAGTGAATAAAATTGTGAGGACGCAATTCCCAAAGGGGGGAAGGATGTAACATCCCCGATAAATAAAGAATAAGACATTTTATTATTTATTAATATTTTTGAATTAAATATTAATGTTTTCATAATTTGGTTGCTACGATCGATGGCGTACTTGATACACAGAAATGGAATTCTTTGAAATATTACGTTGCACACTAATAATATAATAATATTATCCTAAATGGTAGTTAACGCGTAACCGTTGTATTGGTGTTAATGAATAGAAATAACTAAAATATGATTATATATGTTTGTAAAATGTTTTTACATTTATCCAATATACTTTAGAGGCTCAAAATGCGATTGAATCAAATTTTAAGCATAAATACTCTAATAATCACTAAAAGGTAAATTTATCGCTGTTTGATGGAGAACCCTCTTTAAATATAGTTTTGGTCACTTTTATAAATTTTATTGTACCAAATAAAAATCTTATTTAGAATTGGGACATTAAAATTTAATTTGGATAAATTTTTGGAATTTTTCTGACAATTTTCATTTTTTAAATGAATAGTGAAAAATACTGCATTTTACTTGAAAATTGCTTTTTAATCAAATTTAATTATATGGTTAGGTTATATTATTAATAGGTTTTAAACTGTAATTAGAATATATTTTTTCCATTTAATCCAATGTTGTTCATTATAATTAATTTCATTTTGAAATTGGACATAAACAATTGTTAATATTTTGATAGATATTGATTCATAAAAACATGATATTTGTTTTGACAATTGTAATTATTTTTAAATTATTTACTATAATATCTGTTTTTGGAATTTGGTAAAATTTATTCCATATTTGGAATCATAAGGTCTAAATTATGTAATTAAGACTCTTGTTTTGGACATTATGAATAGAAACTATGTCCATTATCTTTAATTATCCTGATTAATTAGTAATCAGGTTTTTAAGGGTAATAAAATAATATCATAATAATATAAAATGACCCCAACATGTGTCCAAATACTTTTTTGAGTCATAGAAGACCATGGGATGCCTTGTGGCAAACATTGGGACCCCATGGAATCACTATAGTGTGATAGTGACCATTTATTATATTATTTTGTTTAAAAGAAAGTATAACCAGAGTATGTATCACCTAAGTAAAAAAATTATAGATTTGTTTAGGTAAACAATATCTTAGACTATAAATAGTCATTGGGAATATGAATATATTTCCTACATCATTGTATTTTTTATTATTTTTATAAATTAAATAAATAAATTTTTTTATGACATTATGATGATGTAGTGATTACCTCATTAATGAACAATTTAAATAAAATGAAAAGATAAGGTAAAATATAAGACTTACACTTGTCAAAAACCTATATTATGGGTGTATTTGGAACCCTTATCAACTTATTCTATAAATATAACATTGTGGGACCATTAAAATCCATAAAATCATTTTTATAATAAAGTAACATTTCAAAACGTTCCAAAAGTAACCCTCCTCCCTCTTATAAAAGTCCCCCACCTCTACCCCCTTACCCACACCTCTCAAGCCCTTGTCTCATCCAATCTCTGCTCATATTGACTCTAAAAATCCCTCTCTTACTCCTAGAATCCTCACATTGGGCAGAAGTCTTCCAAAAGATTCCTTCGGCTCAAATCGAAAATATTTACCCTATTTAAAGATAATGTATTCTCTTATGTTCTTTTGATTTATTTTGCTTCTCCAACCCCCTAAACTCTTTTTAATCCTTTCTTTTGTAACAACACCAGTATATTAAATATACTAGGATGTTGTTATGTGAAGTATTCAATCTACACTTACACACACCTACATCTAATGTGTGAAAAACATATTGTTTCTGTGGATGACAAACTACTGCCTCACGAAACGATGATTTTTCAATTATCTCCTACCGCCTCTCATGGTGGCCATTTAGATGTCACTGTATTTATATATGGTATATATCATGTTTATTTTTTTTCTTATTCTTATGTATATTTCATTTATTAAATACCTTTACGGTTTCCATAATGGATAAATGTGATAATTTCATTTTAGGAAGTGCGGACTACCGCCCCCTTCATGTGATTTGAATTGTTAATGCCATATGTGGGACGTATAAAAGATAGAGTTAATAATATTATATATGATATTATATTGTAATTATAATGTACCTTTATATAATTGTGATCTCATTCCATTAAATACAAAATAGAAATGAAATTAGTGTTAATGCGTACGTACAGATTACCGTCTCCCTGAATGGTGCATTTCATTTCTTACCTATAAATATTATTTACTATTATAAATAAATGTATATGCAGTATATATTTGATATATATTATATCCAAATCATGAATATCATTATGGATATGACGATCCTTTTACAACATGAACAACATGTAATTGTTAGAAGTCCATTTTTGACTTTAGTAACAAATATCGACAAACCGATCATTATTAAATTAAATGATTACATAATATTCATAACATGGTAATAAGTGATATAAAAGAAATATTTAACTTGAAAAATGTTCTTAATAAAGTAGATATTAACTCTAGTTTGTTATTCAGGATATTAAATAAAGAACGAGTCAAGTCGGACACAAGGTAAGGGACATCGTCTCAATCTCCTTTCATTGAGTCATATTTTGTTTTATACCCAAATTTATTTTATACGGTGTGTAAACCCCTTTGAATTTTACATTTATTCAAAAGAAATATTTTCTCTAAGAAGCATTTTACAAAATTAAAAAATGTTTGTTTCTTTTTTACGTATGTGGTGACAACAACCTTTCTACCACTGCGAGTATTACATGATCTTTGGCTTCCTTAACAAGAAGTAATATTTTTAAAACGAAAATAAATACCTTATACTCATTGATGTAATTTGGTATTGAAAATATTTTTGATAAGTGATTTGATATGTCAATATATTGTGATTGAAATGTGAAAATGTTTTCTTTCCTTTATATATATTTTTTTGTATGTGTTATGATTTTATAATGGTACTTGGAATTTTTACGGTTGGAAACGTGATAAACCAAATAACGGGTGGTTTCGTGAAAACCAAGATGGTTGGTTACGTTATAACATCCAATGCATTGGGCATGCAAGTCAGTCGTATGACTATTCCATTCAGTGATATGTGCGGAAGTTGACCGTATGGTTATTCTGTTAAAGTATTTATGTCCCAAGTTACCTTTATATGTTATGTGTTCTTTATATGGGTTTTATGGTAATATTTTTGTTAAGATATTGTAATCAATTATCTTTTATTCAGTGAAGAGTATTTACTACTTCATAAGGTGAAAAGTATTACTTATGTTAAAGTATTCATGGTTTACTTATTGTTTTGAAAAACTAACAGTTTTCCTTCTTTGGGTATCCCTTAATAAGAATTTTATGCTCATCCCATGTTTTTGAAATGTTTTCCATAGGACTTAATGATGAATAGGGTCAGGTACGGGATCAAAGAAAGACATGCCTTCTAAAACATGGAACTAGACTTGTTTCTCTTTATGAGTTTTTATTTTAGGAAAAAAAATGGAAACTGGGTAGAAGTGTCTACTTTATAATCTTTTGGGATGTAATAGTTATGTCCTAATTCTCTAAAACTCTAAACCTGAAAAGATACTCAATGGGAATTATTCATTTAATTCAATATTATGTAATTTTTTAAGGCCAGGTCCTTATATTCATGTTATGATCCACTTTCTTGTAGTTCAAATGGTATTTCGAAAAAAATTATTGATAAATTTAATATATCCAAAATTTCATATTTTCAGGATTATTTTTTTGTAATAGTATTCCACACATTAATCATCGAATCCTGTGTTATAAGAGAATTGAGATATGTTTTAATCATGGAAATATAATTTATTCTTTAATAAATGTCTATTTATAATCTTAAAAATCTATAACATTTTATATGAATAGCATCTTTTTTGTCATAATATTTTTTTTTTATATTTATTTCATTCATAAATTATCTATAATATATTGATATGGTTTTTTCAAATTGATTTTATGAGATCACCTACATTTTATATTTCCAATACATAAGTAATGTTGTTTTTATATCATATAAGATATGTGTTAACGATTCAAGAGTCGATCAATTATGCAAAAATTATCACAATTTTAGTAAAATTATATGACTATGTTTTTATTCTCAAGGACATTATCATATTTGACTGTGGTTATATGTTTTTTGAGATGTATTTTTTAATTCTTAATATTAGTATACCAATTAAACTATCATTAACATGGTTATCTAACATATTTTTGGTAATTACATATTCACATGAATTTTTTAATGCACTCCACTTAGGTGAAATGTGATAGATTCTATCATACTAAATGAATATAACCCTCGATTCAGCCTTTAAGGGAAACAATTTTTTTATTGTTGGTTGTTGTTTTCTACTGGTAGTCTTATATTGTAGTTTTATAGTGTTTCCCAAAATTTTATCAACAACTCCTAGATTTCCATGATTTGATGGATTAAAATTACTTATTCATTATTATATAAATATCAAAAGTTTAAATATACATTTTTAATGTAAAACCAAATAATCATTATCTTTTTATATAGGAAAAATATAGTTTTATTAAAATCCTAATACTTTATTAAAATAATTTTTTAAAAGTGAACTTATATATTTTTCATCCCATAAATATAAACTACAATTCAGGTATTAATATATATTGTAAACATTCATGGAATTAAATTAATGTTAATCGCTAAGGATGGACACGTTGGTGGGTTTTTAAATAGATATATATCTTGTGACTCTCATTATTCCATGTTATCTAGTTCGAAATAGATGAAAAAAATATGATATCTGAATTATGGTTGGTATTATGATATTGGTTTGGGATGATGGTGGTGGAATGTTTATATCCTCATATTTCACATGGATAATTTTAGTGTTCTCTACAATAATTTTATTAATTTATTTTGGTATATTTATTATATCATATTGTTTGTATTCCATAGTATACTCTGTTTCTAATAGATTATTAATTACTTTTTTGTTGGATTCTATTATTATTATCATGTGTTGTCCTTAAATTCATTATTTTATATTTCCCTTATTATTTTTTATTCTACCAATGTCCTTGTTTTGACTTTTATTTATTTTGTATCTATTTATTTAGTGATGTGATCACCCAATGATTGGAATGGATACTCTTGTTAAACAGAAGAAACCACGTTATTGATATATTTTTCATGGTAAAAAATACTTCCCATTAGTACTCATTTTAATCCTTACCACTTTTCACTACCTTAGGAAGATAATGATATCCTCCAAGGCCTGTCATTGGCTTGAAAGTGTTCTTGGATAAGGGGTTGTCCTAGATTCAGTTGTGATAATAAATAAGGTAGATGAATACGAATAAGTTGTGATCTAGTTTCAATTCCATAATAAAGAATGTAATACCAAAAATATGCCTTATATAATAAAAGTTAAATCGGTGGTGCCAATGGTTATGATCAATATATTCTATTATGAAATATCCAGGCTAATGTGTGAGAATAAGTATAGATTTAAATGTAAAAAAAATTCATAATGGAAGATACATTGAATGTACCAATAAAGATGTATTATTCTTATTCAAACATGGGATAGAGTGGTTTTTAATTTATTTTTTATAGATTTAATGAATAAAAAATTCCATGATAATTATAATATAACTTTAATAATAAATGATTAGTTTCATGGATGATCAATGGGATATATTTGGATGGAATTTAAAATAAGAACTAATCGATGAGATTTAATGTGAATAAAACTATCAATATTTATAAGAAAATATAATTATTATGTAATGTGAATATTACTATGATGAATGTGAAGAAGGAAAATTGGGGATTAAAACTGATCTTATTGTTATATGTGGATATAAAATAAGAATATAATGTTTTTTATATAGCTATCAACTAAACATCATAAGAAGGAAAAAAAAGAAAATTTATTTCCAAAACTACTAAAGGTATTTATCATTATGAATTGATGATAAATTAAAAAATTATAGTTTTTGACCGTGTATTCATTATTGTATATTCCTGAAAAATGACCAAGAATCCCAACCTTCAATATCAAATATCATTGGTTCTAAATAATTTCATGTAAATACATGTTATTACTAAAACGGAGCATGAAGATCATACTCACATGGTATAAGACAGAAATGACACTTTAATTTTTGATTATTTATTTAAAGATGAAGGATGATATCCTCTAAGCTATAAATTAATTGTTGCTTGGTCTAGAGTATTCTATATGTATAATGGTTTTTTAAATGTACCTCTTTGGTGTGAGGAAAACGGGTCCATGTATATACAATTACTTATGATATTCATAATAATAATATAATAGAGTTGTGTTAGAAATATGAAATCTAATGAAAATCTATGATATAATCATACACATTAGGGGTGATCCTTGAAAAACAAACCCTTGTTTCTTTATTGATTTCTCTTCCATATTTAATAAATGTTTAAAAAATGTTATGGATTGGGTGATAGAGATTCATTAATTTGAGGATAATATAGATTAATCATGGGATAATTGGTTTAGTTAGAAATATATCGTAATAGAATGATTCATCAATATTCATAGTTTTGGGAGTATATAAAAGTTAATGTATTAGTCCATCCCTGGGTGTCACCATGGTTGGTTCACAAATGACTTATGAATATTCTAATATCTGATCTATAGTATGTGGGTCTGTTGGAGGTCAAATATTTTATAAAGAATAATGATTATTAGTTAGAGTATTTAATTAAGCATTTTAATGAACATGATTTGTTTCATGTTTCAAAATTTTAGACGTATCACCAAATTCCTTTCAAGTCTCTAAATTTGAATCTATTTATATGAAAAGTGAAATAAGATATTTTAAATTGTCATGAAATTTTATTTATAAGAATGAATAAATATTTGTAATTTTATTGAATTAGTATGATTTTAACAAAATATTTTTCATGTTAAATGTGAAACATGGGTGAGATAACCTATCAAGATTCAATAGTGTCTAGAATATTTGATTAAAAGATATTAGAAAGAAAATATTTTGGGATAAATTTATTCTGGGAAATTTTAATTTTCACATTTCGATTCCATTAGTTTTCAAATCACAAACACCTTCTAGAAAACATGAATAGTAACATCTCATTTGAAAAGTTTTTAATAATATTTTTGTAGAAAACATTATATTTTATCATACATAATTTATGTTCTTAAATATCACGAGTATAAAAATAATAATCTTTATAATGATTATGATTTTGTGTATGTGACTGATTAATCAGACTCACCATTGTTAGTAAAAAAAGATAAACATTCTATCATGACTATCTACATGAAGATGTATTAACAAATAGATTGATATATGTAATTATAAACTTCATATTGATACTCATAGCGATTATTGTAATGGAAATCAAAAGTAAGTACATATGGCTAACATAACTGCATAATAATATTAGAAGACATTTTTTAATGGAAGGATCATATTTTACACTATGGTGGTGTAAATAAGTCAAATGTAAAACATTCAATTATTTCATATAATTATGAGCTATCAAGTGCTAGGTGTCCATTTCATTACAATAAGCACATAGAAAATATGAATTTTGGGAGATCAAGATGACCATTTTGAAGATGACTGTAAATACAAGGTTATTCAAATAGTTTTCAACTTGTTGAGTTAATTTTTTTTTCTCATTTTATTGGATGTATGGATAGTTCATAGCATTAAAATCTTGTTCTTAGTCTTTATAATTGTTCAGAATTTTATAGGTATAAGGAATCTATATTAGTTTGTATTATTAAAATATTTTCATTGTAATATATGACCAACCATCATAATGATCTATGGATTCTAGGGATTAGAAGATAGGGAACTTGAATTTTCATATTAATGGTTACCAAGGTAATCTCGAATAAATATATAATCATATTATTGAGGGAATCTATGTATAATAAGAAAGATAAATTCAAATAATCTAATCGAGGGTGTTATTTAGTAACTAAATTTAGAATATTTATAGAGTTTAAAATACTGTAAACATTTAGTCTGGGATTTTGGCTACCTTACTCTTAAGGTTAAAATAGGTAATTCATTTTAATATATTGACATTAATTCATTTATTTGTATAATATTGTATTAATTTATTAAAAATTACTATTCTACAACACAATTAACTGAAAATGAAATATCATATTCATATTATATTCTATTTTTTATCATAATTACCTTGATTACAATTATTAGTCTTTGATAAATTTATTCCATATTGATTATGATCATATACAATCTAATTAAATTAAAATTTTTCAAAATATGATTCTATGATCGAAGTAAGGGATATGTTCAATAATTCTACATAAAGAGGATTTGTGTTTGTAATGTTTATTCTTTTAAACAATCTTTTTAAAATACAATTAACGTCTTCTTATTAGTATATACATCTGTGAATATTCTTATGATCGTAATCCTTATAATTGATATATTGATCCATCAATTTTCATCCAATATGTATTCCAATACTCATATACAAGTCGATTATTTTTTTAATTATTTAATAATTCAAGTTACTGATGTTTTTTATAAACTGTCTCTTTATAAAAATTTTGTTGCAGTAATATTTTTTCAAAAATAATATATATTTTTTCTAAATATGTTATAAATTAACGATGGATCAATATATAAGTTAAATACAAATAGACAACCTATCATACATGGAGAAAACTCCGAGTATTGGATTGATGGGATGAATACTTTATTTTATCATTACTATGGTTGATAAAATTATAATGTCAATTAGATATTAAAAAATTCATAATAAGGATGTTACAGATTTAATCATAAAAAAGGGAATATCAGTTGAATTAAATAGTTATAAATTCTTTTTTTATTTTATGTGATAAGAAGTATTTTCAGAAAATTTTCATCGTGTGAAGCTACTAATTGTATATAGAAAAACAATGAATAATTTTATTTGGATGACAAAATGTTTCCGATAACAAATGATCTAATTTAGGAGATAACTAGAAATCATATGCTCTGTTATTGGGTGAAGGAATTCCTAATATGCATCAAAGGATCATGAATATTATAAACAATATACAAGATATGGGTGAGAATGGTTATGATGATGAAATAATTGTAGATAAA
The DNA here is from genome assembly GCA_963277665.1 of Viscum album. Lineage (NCBI taxonomy): Eukaryota > Viridiplantae > Streptophyta > Magnoliopsida > Santalales > Viscaceae > Viscum > Viscum album. Next base: position 1,135,097,950 of record OY728156.1, read on the forward strand.
ATAATTGTTATAATACGTGTTCTGTGGGAATCGAAGAAAACAAATGTTGATGGGAAAAGAAAAATAAATAATATTACAATTGATAATCATATTCGAACCCTTATAATATATGAGGGATGGTTAAAAATATATGATGAAAAAAATAAAAATAAAAACAGTGGGTTCGACTTTTATAAAAAATCTATGTTACCTTCCCATGTTCAATCTTCTATGAATGTAGTCAAATAACCAAAAAGAAGAAAGCATTTATTCAAAAAAATTATAGAATTTTATGAACATTCTATGAATGAGTTACCAAACATGGAAAAAATAATAAAAAAAATAGTTTGAAGGAATGATTTCCAATACATATATTAAAAGGCGATAAGGATATAAGTGATAAGAAAGAAGAAGTTTCATGTTATGAATGCAAGAAAGATGGACACATCAGGCCATATTGTTCACATATGAAGAATAAATATATAAAATAAGAGGATTCAAATATGAATTCTAATAAATATTACCAATATGAGGTAAAATGATCTGAAAACAGATGAATCATGTGGTTAAAATTGAGGCGATTCTTCTGATATTTTTATGAAAATTATCATTCCAAAATAAGAAACAAATGTATTTTTTCCAATGTACGTAAAGTTGATATTTTTCTCATGGATAAGTTATTAATTTTTTATAAAACTACCAATATTTATTTTTGTAATAATTATCCTCAAATGAAATATTTGACATCTTAGGATGAGAAATCTTCTTCGGTGGAGGATAATTCATTACCCTCTAATGACGGGGTCTCTCATTTTAAAAAAACATTTAGAAAATGAAAACTGAAATATTTGTAATAAAGAGATGATAATGCTAAGGAATAAATGCAATATATAATTCAAGTATAAATTTATTAATAAATTATTATAATATTGTTCAAAATATTCCAATGAGACTATTTCTTAGGAAGGAAATATTTCTAAAAAAATAGAAAACAAAATTGTTTTGGAGAAATTTTCCTTACAAAATAGATTTGACAATCTAATTTCCATGACCAATAGAATTGAGGATAATAATTTAGTTATAAAAATAATATATAAAATGTTTTATTTGATGATTATTTTTCAAAATTTTCTACAATGCAAGAAAATTAGATAATATTTAAAATCAAATTATTTGTTAAGGGAATAGTTTTAGAATGAGTTTTTATTAAAAAACATATTTTAATAACAATTTTTAATCCAAACTGTGCTCCCTTTTATATTAGTTTCAAAATAGTATCCATTAGAAAATGAATTTTTCAATAAACAATACCCAATACCAAGGTTTTAACAAATCATATTTATGTATAAAATTTGGATTCCTAAATTTTTTTATCTAACATTACCAGACCCCAGAATGTTTCGACACCAAAAGTCTATTATATTTTTTAGGAAAATAGTAAATGTAGAAAAAACAAGAATATTTGGTATATGGATAATGGGAATTAATGTTTTATTAATTGAAGTAATTATTTTTTCAAAAATATTATAAATATAAAATATTTAAAAGTTACATTCGGAGAAAATGATCATGGATAAATTATAACAATAAGTAACATTATTCTTTTTATTAAGCCAATAATTTCAAATAATTTGTGTGTTAATTGTCTTATGGACAACCTTAAAATAATAATCCAATTTTGTGATGATGGTTACTTTTTAATGTATAGTGATGATAAATGTTTAGTACATAGTAACAAGAATGAATTTATTATTTATTTTAATCAATATAAAAATGTTTACAGAATATAAAAGAAGACATCAGGACCCAACACATAACTTTCCATAGTGTGAAAGAATATCAATATTGGTTATGGAATATATTTATATAATACTATAACCATAGAAACACATCCACATTATCTATGAAATGACTAGTAAGGAATCTATCAAAACCATAGTTTGATACTTCTTTGGTTTACGATCGTTATCAACATGGTAAAAAATTATGTAATATTTTATATATATTGGTAAAGTGATTCTTTTCATTTACTACACATGTATTTATTAGGTCCTAAAAAATTTTTATTAATAGGCATAAATTACTATATATATATATATATCATTGTTGACAATTACACTAGATATATATGGTTTTATTCTCCAACAAATAAATCTAACGCCTTTTGTAATTTTAAAATAATTGTAACCAAAGGTAAAAATTATAAAAATCATCCATTTATAAATATTTATAGAGATCATAGTGGTGAATATCTATATTTTTATTTAATACCTTTTTGTAGTAATAATGTTATTAAGCATAAGATTTTAGTGCCTATAGCTCTTCATCATGATGGTGTATTTGAAATTATAAATAGAATTATTCAAAAAAAAATAAGTAGAACATTATTTGATGAATAATAAATTGGTAATCATTTTTGTGTTGATGTATTTAGTAATACCTTCTAGGATATAAATCTAGTTTTTATTAGAAATTTTTATTCATAAATATTCAAAAAAAAATTGGATATGAAGAAATTTAAATTTTTTTTAAGTCAATATTTTTGGTTGTAAAGTATTCATCTGAATTAAAAAAGGTAAATTATGTAAATTTGATCTAAAATTTGATGAATAAACATTTTTAGTTTATTCTGTTACTTTATGAAATATATTGTGTTTAATAAATAATTATGTTCTATTTTGGCAATATTAATTGTTCTATTTAATTAAACTAACCCTTTTGTTTTAAAAAACACCCAAACCAACATCCCATGCGAATGTTATTTCAAATGATGATTATCAACCAATATTTTAAAAAATTTATCATATGGTTATAACATATAAAAATGATTCTGGTGTTATTCACATAGTTTATTTTCTACCTTGTGTTTATGAACAACCTTTTCAAAATCCATGAATTTAGTTTTTTTTAATGAATCATCCATGTTATAGTTTCATTAATGATGTTGATCAACCAATTTGGACTAGAACTTCCCTATGGAATGAAATTGAACATCATGATTTCCTATCCCAATTTGAACCTAAAAATCTGGATAAGTATTTAGGTCATGAGGATTGGATTAAGGATATGAAAAATAAACACAATGAGTGAAATACATAAAAAGTTCTATAAATGAGTTAATCTAACTAAATAAACTTCTACAGATATTGTAAAATTGGTATTTAGAAAAAAATGTGATGAAAAAAGTTAATATTGTAAATTAAGATAGACTTGCTGATAAGCATAAGAATCATATTGATGGAATATACTATGATGAAACTTATTCCCCATTAGCTAGACATTAATATATTCATATTCTACTATACATTTTAGAAGTATTTAATTCCATACTTTATAAAATTTATATGATGTATAAGTCTCATAATTGATATGTTAAGGAGAGAGTATATGTTTTATAAAAACCCTAGGTTTGAAAAAAACCATCGAATTACATTTATAAAAAAACAGATAATTATAAAGACTTAAACATTCCCCTAGTTCCTAGTATGATAGGTTAAAAAGATTTTGGTTACAAAACAAATTTGTTAATAGAGTTTTAGATCAAATAATTTTATAAAATAAATTAACAATAAAATTATTTTTGTTCAAATATATGTTGATGAAATTATATTTAGACCAACTCACCAATCTTTAATAGATTCCTTGTTAGATATTGTAAATTATTAGTTTGAAATTTGACTGATGGGTGAGTTAACATATTTTATAGGATTTAAAATCTTACAAATACTAGTAGAAATTTTTATATCTCAACTTATGAATAGAAATTATCTTCATAATAAATTTTCGTATGAAAATTATAAAAGTATTTTTTCTTCTATTGATACCACAAATACAATTGATCATTATTATTAGTGAAAACTAGTTGATCAAAAGAGTTTCAAATGTATGATAGGTATCTTACTTCACATAAATTCAAGTCAAATAGATTTAATTTTTGTTGTATTCTTATTTGCAAGATACCAAAAAAATACAAAAATTTCGTTGTTAAAATCATAAATATATTCATTTCATTATTTTAAGGTAACTGTGGATAAAAGTCTTTAATATTTGTATAGAAATTATTTTGAACTATAATGTTATTAGGATAAAAATGTTGGTGGTTATAGAATGGATAGGAAATTCTCATATGAAACATATCATTTCAAAAGAGTTTTTTTCATGATCATGTAAGATAAAACATGAAATAGAACATTCCACTATTAATGATGAAAATATATTTGATTGATGGTTTTATACTCATGTGTTCTGGAAGCAGTACACCCTCATTGATTGTTGAATGATTTTTCCAAAAACTCAAATTCTTTATTATAATTAAATTGCCACTACCAATAGTAAAACCTCATTATATCACCCATGTTATATGTTCATTTATTTAATACACCATTTCTTTTGGGATCAAACCCATAAAGAAGATATCATTTTGCAATTCATTGGAATTTAAGATATATTTTCTATCATTTTTATAAAACCTATTTTTTTATAGATTTGAAAACATAAATATATCATCTAGGAAGGATCAATGGAAAGTAATAATTCAAAACTACTTCTTTTTTATCCATATCATTAAATTATGTTATCTTTCTAATAGAGGGTATATATGGTTAATCTATTTCAAAATCATTTAGTTTAAAAAAAATTCATTAAACTTTAATCGTAATGATATTTCGGGAGGCATATGTTATTAGAAGTTAGAATTCAGAAAAGGACCATTTGAATCAGATAATGTTAAAAAATTCTTATAATAAAATTTTTCATATTCAAATTGTATCATAATAATTATTAATTTATATTTAGTTTTCATACTATAAATATTGTATTTTTTTATTGATCATAAACTATTATGTTATATTTTTATGAACTATATATTATATTCGATAAAACGTTAAGAAGAACATGTAATCATACCAATGAAACTCTCACATCCATAATTTATTATTTTATATTTTATGTTTTTATACTGTGTTATTATGATATTTCTGTTAATAATTTATGTGATTATTATATTATTTTATAAAAAGTGTTCTATGTTTTTTAAAAAATTTCTAAATTTTTTATATCGTATTCTTTCTCACTATCATAGAAATATCTAAATATTTGAGAGCTCATTTTTTTACAATTTGTATTCATATTAATATATGATATCACCTCATTAAGGATTTAATATTATCCATTGGTGATATTTTTGTATATAATTGGACACCCTAAGAGCGTATATAAAGAGGGACCACCGATGTCCCACCTGAGTTGTCCCATTATTTTTTTTCTTGAGTTGATGTATCCTTCAACATTCTCATTCTGATGTTTAATGTTTTCATTCAATTCACTGGATTTAGTATCGATCAAGTAGAAGATGATGATGATTAGAAGAAATAATACAGTTTTTGTGAATGGTTAGTCGAAATATAATTTTATGAGAAATATTATTCTACAATGAAGAATATTATAGAATTCTAGGCATAAGAATCAATTTTTGTAGAAAATGGTGATAAGGATTTAGATCTATTTTATCCTGATATTAGTCAATATATCTTTTACTCGATTATTATTTCTAAGGATTATGGAATAGAAGAAATTAATTTTTTTGTTTGGGAAATAGTACAAGTTCTCTTACAAAAAATATTCTAGTTTGGTAGGATTACCATCAGAAGAAGATGCATATTTTAATTCTAAAAAATTTCATGATGTTATTTTATTATTTAATAAAAATAAATCAGAATATTCTTTGAATAAATATTTTGATAAAGTTATTAAGGAATCTCATTTGACCTGGGGAAATCAAATAGTCTCACATTGGATGAAATAGTTTTATATACCAATAAAAGGAGACCGTGATACACTCAAAGGTTCTAATATTTTCATACATTATTTTATCATCAACAAGGGGGAATTAAATATTTATGGAATTATATTTTTTACCATAAAAACATCAAGATTAGTTATATATAATCAAATATAATCATTTTTATAGCCTTTAGTGCCAAGTTGGTGGATGAATACATGAATGTTTTCAAGATTTACATTAATTTAGTTCTGCTGAGAGAAAATATATATTATAATAGTGAAAAATAATAAATAGGTAGATATTTTTCATTGATAGAAAATTGATGTAATTAATTGAGAACATTTGTGGTCTGACATTTGAGGTAGAGATATCATAGAAACCAAAGAAGGTTGAAAAAGAACAAAAGTAATGTTAGATCCTCCCCACAGAAAAATAATAAGAAATGATAGAATATATACAATGACATTTTTTATGAGTAGATGAAAAAGAAAGAAGAAAAAAACTATAATATCCATATATTAGACTTGACACTACTCGGGTGAAGGACATGAGAATTTTTTATTCTGATACATTGAAAGAGGAAACTTGAAGAAAGAAACAAATTAATGTACATAAAGATGCTCAAAATTGGAAATTTTGTTAAAGGAGATGACCATTCTATAGGAAATATAGTTTTCCCACAATATAAGAGTAATAATGTAATACCCAAAGAAATTATAGTCATTCTTGAAACATCATTTGTTCAAAATAATCCTTCTATTTCTAATAAAGGATAAGGAAAAGTTGCCGATGAGGAATTGGTCATAATCCTTCCTGAAAATCAACCTGAATAAGAAACCACTAGAAAATAAGAATATATTATTATGAGATAGTTATAAAATTATTTTGAAAAGGAAATCCAAAAGGATCATTATTAGGATGAAAATGAAGAAGAGTAAGAAAGTGAATAAAAATGAAATTCAAGAACTATGTGAGGTAAATGAAGATGAATAACATGAATAACATGATGAGAAAGAGGATGATAATGAAAAATATTTAATATAATATAAACTATTTGATAATTAATTCATGGAATCTTAATTAGAATCCACATCATTTATTCCCTCAAAGAAGGATATGGAATGAAATGTTGGATGTTTTGAATAAAATTCATTATAATTAGATGTAGTAGTTTCCTCATCAAATATGGAAGATGTCCAGAATTCAAAATGAATGCTAATAAAATTGTGAAAACGGATATGGATGAAAGTATCTTTGAAGTATTTGATTGAAATAATGTTTCTGAAAAGGTTTCTAAATAATTTTAAATGGGAGATTAAAGGATATAAAGTAATGGGAATGGAAAAGAAGTGGATATTTGAACAAGCATAGTAAAACTGCCAAATATTCATAATGATCATTCTGATTTAAAAGATACAATTTATGTCAGAATAGTTGACTATATTTTTATTGAATAGATCATCATCGAATGAAAAATTCATTATTTCCTTAGAATTAATGAAAAATGTAAACTAATTCCTTAAATCTTAATAAGAAATCTTAACAATTAAATGTTTTAACTGAAAATGTTGATCAGATTGAAGATAATTTTAAATCATTTCAATAATGTTCTCAATAGCATAATATAGCTTGTAAGAATATATTGAAATGATGTAATAAAGTTTAGAATGATGTAAAATTACATGATAATAATTTTTCTAATGGGAATATGTTTAGGAATGAATCAGAAGATTCCTTCAATTAGGTTTCAAATGATATGGTTGAAAACGTTCGGTATGTAGAACACTAAAATGATACAACTTTTAATAATACCGAGGAAGTAAATTCTATGAAAGGGGGGCTCTGATATATATAGCTGAAGTTGACTAGAATCAAATATTACGAAGTGGAAATTAATGTTTTTTGGAATGAGAACAATATATGGTTTGAGAAATTTCTAACTCCAGAGTAAATTCAAGTGATATAGAAGTAGGACATAAAAGAGTTCTAAAATATGAAGTATATTTTTGAAAACCATCATGAATAAATATAGAAAGTTTTTCTTTTGAAATCATGATTTGTATATTATGTAAAACATTAAAAATATTTTCTATAAATTCATAACTTCTTCATCCAATTACTATTTTACATAATGTTTTCCAATTATGATTGGTTCAATGATTATTTATATTTATTATTAGGATAATGAGTTTTTTCATATTATTGTTTTGAAATATTATTTCTCAAACATTTCATGAAATTTAAAATCCTTCTCTATTCATTTTGTAAAATAAAAAACTGTGGGGTAATTTTTTGCAATCAATTATTTTATAACAAAGGGTAGGAATATTTGATAAAGGAGTATAACTTTAATTTAAGGGGGAAATGAAATCTATATTGGAAGATATTATCTTAAGGGGGTGTTAATAATATTCACCATCATTTAACCCATCTTATTTAGATGACTTATAAACATAAGGGGATTAAATGTTTAATGAAAAACTCTAAATATGATTCATATAAAACAAAATGAATTGTATGTTTAGAAATGATTTTTTATTAATTATTTGTTGTTTATTCTTTTAAAAAGAGGGAAACTTATGAGTAATAAATTCTATTTATCACTTTTAAATAACTTAAGTTTAAAAAACATTATTAAAAAATAATTACTAACATTTCATTTCCTAAGTGATTTAGAATTTTTTTATAGAAAACATTATTATTTACAACACATAGAATATTTTATTAAGTATCACAAGTATAAAAATACTAAAACTTATTATGATTATTATAATGAGTTTGTGTCTAATTAATCATACACACCTTAAATAGTATCATAAGTTGGAATTTAATTCATGACATTAGTAATGATAAATTATTATCAATCGGGATAATACCCATACAGATAAACATCAAACTGGTACTCATAGAGATTATCGTAATTTAATTAATAAGATTATCCATCAGACTGACTTATGTTTATAGTCATATGTATAATACTAATTTCAAATGAAATTAACATCCTTTACACGAGTATGGTGTAAAAAAATATGACTTTAGAAGTTTATTTATTCCATATCATTATGAGATGACATGTTTTAGGTTTCCATGTCATTGTGGAAAACTCAGATGAACTATGATAGTTGATTGATCAAGATGACCATTAGGAAGATTTATATAAATAATAGGCCATTAAATAGTACGATGATTGATTTTTTTATTTTTACTTTCTTATTTTTTCATAGATATGAATATTTCATATCATTAACACCTTTTTCTTTATGGTTTTAATTGTTTATATTTTGGTAGTTCTATGGAAAACTTTTCAGGTTTTCTCCTTTAATGTTTTTTCATTTTAATATACATTTCATCATTGAAATGATTGAGGGTTTCATGTTATATAAAGATATAGAATCTGGTCAATTATATTGAGGGATATCATGATAATATTGATAGAGAATATGTTCATAAAATTAAAGGATTTTAGGGATAGGAGGACTAACCCATTCTGATCATTGTATGGAGGGCTTTCCATGGTAAGGAAATAGATACTTTGATGTAAGTATAAAATAGTGGATACATTTATTCTATGTTATAGACATCCTTAATATTATGTTTAAAATTCATTATACATTTTTTAGATTGAAATTCATTATTTCTTCTCTATTATATAGTTTTACTAATTTAAATGTTAATATTCTACAGAAAATTTAATAGAAAATGAAAGAATTCCTTCATATTTATATTCTATTTTTTTAACATATATACTCAGATTAAAAATTATATACTCTAATAAATTGGATCCATAGTGATTATGAATTTTTATACTATGATCAAATTGTATTGTTTCTAATTATGAATATGTGATTAGACTATGGTCCGAGTCTGATAATTTCACCGGAAAAGGATTTGGGTTATTTAGTTTAATTCTCTTACACTAATTTTTTAATACAAAAATACAACCACCCTTATATGTATAGACATATAAGAATATTATTATGATACAAAGAAGTATAATCGATATATTGATCCCACAAAAAAGACCTATGGAATGATTAATTGTATCATTCATTTATTAAGAGTTTGATTATCAAATTGGGTGATAATTGTGATATTTAGAAATGGAATTTGACACCCTGGAGTGGTATAATTTATCATTAATTTTTTTTGATAAAATAATTATTTTTTAGTTTTTTATTTATTGTTTTATATAGAATATACATTTTACATGAATAATCTTAAGGAAAATATAATTTAATTGTAAATATAACATCATATATGTGACTGTGAAGATTAAATAGAAGGTTATGATTTTTATGAAGTATTTTAATTCTAATTGACATGATGAAATGTAAATAAATTATATAATATTTTGGCCATTATTATTAAATTATTCTTAAAATGGGGTATATGTTTTAAAATTTTCTTAAATCAAGGGGTATGATTATTAGTTTTTCACCATAGGATTGTTAGATTAGAAATTGAAAAAAGCATATACTAGATTGATCTTAATATTATGCCTATGGAATAGAATGGGTTTTCTAGAAGGACATTAGGATGAATGTTTACCTAAAATTTAGATAATGTTTTATATTGATAATTCATAACTATAGATAGTTGAAATTCAATCTATAATTAGTTGAGTCCCATAACATAGTCCCCCCTCTGATCTCCCCTATATCACTTTATTGGTCTTCATAATATAACTACATAATATTGTAGAAGGACATTGGATTGGAATAAATATCATGAAATTTTAAAAATAAGTTATTAAATGATCCGATACTTTCAAAAAAAATTAATTTTGAGAAAATACATTTCTAGAAATTTAGAAAATCATTTCCACCTCTCACTCTCTTAAAAATTTTGTTGGGGGACTTTTTACCATCCATATGGGGTTCTTTCAATATTCTTGGGGGCCATGAAAAAAATTTATGGGGGTCATACCACTATTTTAATGTTATTGAATTACCCCATATATAATATATCTATATGAGATTATGCTACAAAAATCCATGATAAATTCCACAATTATTGTGCCATCCACTTGTTTGTCTGTGTTTGTGGTTTGATACAAATTGGCCTACGAGGGCCTTCACATTCGAGAATGGTCCATGGAACATCATAATAGGGATATTACATATGTGATAAATTTTTGAAATTCAAAATTAAATAGGTTTTAATATATTTAATGTAAATAAATTTTAGAAGATATCAAGGAAGGTAAATGTTGGAATAAAAGATAAGGCCATATTTGTATGAATGTTTGGATAATTATAAATAAAATATCTTTTATTTTTAGATTTTACTCATTACTCATTCTTCTAGGATTAATTGTTTTTAAATTTTATATTTTTTAAAATATAAATTTTAATTTATAATTTTAATCAAATTATTTAATTGAATTTATTTGTTTAAATGAATTATTTTGGCTCATTGGGAAATGTTTAAAATTAATTTCTAGTTAAATAGTTAAATAATAGATTTTTAAATAATGGAATTTGATATGTAATTTTTTAATCATAAATTTTTTCTAGATTTATTAAATATTTTAATATAATACCTTTATGGGCATTGGTATATACATATAATGAAAATATCCACAATGAGGTTGAAATCACTATAGAGGAACACGAGGGTGTGGGATGATTCATTTCTCGGGAAGTATGAATTTAGTTAGGGTAAATTATTGATGGAAAGATATTGGATTACATTTATGCTTCTCATGATTACTTAATTTATAAAACCACGGTATATATTACTAATATTAAAATAACATGGTTCCATATTTTTCATTATTACCATTTATTTTAATTTTAATGTTTTCATAAAAAAATTACACTTAAACTAATTTATTTTCACTCAAAATGTAATTGGATATATGGTATTGAATAAATATTATTTGGAACTACATGGGACATATTTTGTTATATCCCACTACGTAATGTGGTAGTCACACCTATTAAGATATATATATATATATATGTATGTATGTATGTATATGAGATTTTGGTAATGATTTTGGAGATTATTTCTTAAACATTGAACATTATGGAGCCAAAAATGTATGCTAACGTTGGGATGTGGTGGAATGATACCAAACATCATTGGGGTAGTCTTATATACTAGATATATGTGTGTTCATCATCTTCCATGGTTATTGTTTGTTAGTTTTTATATTTGATTCCTTTTATATAATATCATACATTATGTTAATATGATATTTTTTATGATTGATTAAAATAATAATTTACAACAATTATTATAAATATATATATATATATATTCATATCAATGTAAAATAGTCCCATAATTGGATTTTATTATCCCATACCACCAGTTTCCATACTATAGATACCAAAGAATGATATTGATGACAATTTGGGTTATTGTTTGGGATTTTTCATTTTATTTATTATAATGAAAATCCATAACATGTGTTGGGATTTAATATAACACTCTCTTATTCATTGATAGATGATGTGGCATTTTGTTGTGTGTGTGTGTATGTTTATATTTGTACATCAATGGTTCTTATGGTTATGTATATAGAACATAGACATAATGGAAACATATTTTGATATATTTTTGAGATGTGTTTTACCATATTAGAATGGGTTGAATACATTTATGTGAATTATTGTCATTAATTTAATAAAACATTTTATTTTGAGTTAATAAATAATTTTTTAAAAAATAATTAAATACTAAATACTAAAATAAATTTTAAATAATACATGAGTCATGCTTATTAATTATAATAGAAATTTATAAATATTATGTTTGTAACTATGTTAATATAATAAAAATTCTACATAAGAAGATACTTAGACCTTATTAAATAATATAAAATTATATGAGAATAACTATAAAATATTATTATTAATATATTTAATTTTAGTTAAATAAGTTATTTTGAATTGAATGATTACCAAATGTTAAAAAATAAATATAATAGTTACAAATATTGGAAAGTTAAATAAATATGAAATAAATAAAAATAATGAATAATTTTTATGGAATTGATGAGATGAAAAGTAAAAATGAATTAATATTGATGATTTTATATTTTTAATGGAGTTATTTTATAAAAATTTATGTTAGGATCAATTATTAATGCGAACCGAATGAGAATTAAAATAAATATTTATTTTACAATCTATTAAAATGTAGAATTTTATATTGTGTAACTTTAAACGGTTGTTGTTAGAATGTGAAACTTTGGTAAATTATATAATTATAGGTATATATTGAAAAATAAATAGTGAATTTAAATGTGTTATTTTGGAGAGATTCCAGGGAGTTAATATAATTATATATTCTTTTATATGTGACACTAATTATATACAATAAATGTATAATAAGAAGATAAATTATGGGTAGCTGGTAATGATTAAAATTTTTATATTTCATTTACAAATAAGAATCAATGATCATATAAATGATAATATAATTCCCCCATCGTGATGATGTACCATATTAATTCTGTTGTTATATTACAATAGATATCTTGGAATTGTTGGGAATGAAAAAGTGTGACAAAAATATCCATTTTAAATTAACTTTGTAGAATCATTTTGATAAGATCCTATGAATGAATGTGAGATGAAATTTTTATATTTTATATGTTAATTAATTTGGTGACTATCAACCACATGAGGGTAGGATGATTTAATCTTTTAAAGAGAAGAATATCATGAATCTTTTTTATATCTAGGTTAGATTGTTGACAAATAGAGTTTAGTGTATGTGTATTATTACTTATCCCTATGATCCGACCTTATAGATTGTAACATACTATTACATGGACCAGGATAACTGGAAAATTATTGAAGTAAATTTTTCAAAATACACCTTCTTCGTATGAATTTATAAAAAATTTGAATGCCCATTTATATAATAATGTTTTTATTTGGTAAACACAATAAAAGTTGGATATGGGTTGAATGGTAGGGATTAATCAAGAATGTCATTATTTTATCTTCTAAAATATTTTTATGTTTATCGTTTTACATGTTTTTTACTAATGATATAGATGTTGATCAATTTCTCATTGATTTAGCTCACTACATGGAATCACCAATTTGAATATTATTTCTCACTCATTCATGCACACTTGAGAATTTTAATCTCTTATATTCCTACTAATTATTAGGTGAAGATGGTGGCTAATCATGGATAATAAAATAGATTGGGGGATATGTTAGTCCCATAGATGATATTTTTACTTGAATGGAAATCATACTGTTTCAGTTTTGTGGATAATTAAGTATTTTTTATTTAAATTTCATGATTTATTTGAGAATACAATATTAGGGTTTGGATAATTTCATATATATGTATAAATTTCACTCCATAATTTATTTTTCAACAATAATATTGAGTGTTATGTTACATGATAATAGATTACATGTAATATTCTATGGAAATTTCACTTTGTATTTTAGTGTATACTTTAGCCCTGGTCATAAAACTAGCACTATTATAATTTTCATTAGTGATACCACATACAATTATGCAAGGACATGATAGATTGGAATAATATAATTATGATATTTTTTTGAGTAAGGAACATTTAAAAATAATATTTCATCATGTAGAATCTATTTTTATACATTACTCTTATTCTTGGAGTCATAAAAAGATCATTATAATGGTTATCAATATTTGTATTATTCTTAACAGAGGCCTTATGTGTGGGTTATTAATGGGAGACTGTTGTATATAATTTCTTGGTTATAATGAATGGGAATATAAATCTTAATGTTTCTTGTCATTATACGGTGATTATATAATGGGATTTTAATTTATGTATGATCACTATCGGATTGATTGAAAACAAGTATTAAATATTCCACTAGCTATTATATGATCTCAATATCAATATGTTTTCTTAGTGATATTTTATTATTTCTGATTAGATTTATATGTCACATTGTATATATTTTTTTTTGTTATGATCTTTAAAAATGAAATCATATGATATGATGAGGCTGAAATTATTCTAACAATTTATTAAATAGACATTTAGACTAAGATAATTGTCTTGATATGTTGTATAATTGATTATTTTTAGGAATTATGAAAAAAATTACCTATGAATTTAAAATTTCTATTATCATATATATATGAGTTTTTAAGGGAATTTTTGTTTTGACTAGTACATTATCATATTTTTGGAATAATAATTATCTACTAGTTTTGGTGGGAGTATGGAGGGAATGAGGATTCAATGAATATGAGATTTGTCTTAGATGTGTTACATCCTAATTTGGTGGTATTCATCATGGTGGTTTTTAATTAACTATAAAATGAACAATTTTCATGGATTGGGGTGTGTAATATTTGGGATAGAATATTCTATATTTATTTAGGAATTATTTGGCCACATCTAATACTTTGGTTCATTGAATGTGTGATGTTTTTATGCATTTCTGTGAGTGTTATTCTTTATTGATTGGGAAATCATGTATTATTTTCAAATGTTTAGAGTTACACATATGTAGGTAACCATTTTATATTTCATGATTTTTCACTTAATTATCCTTATATAAGTGTACCCATACATAAAAATTACCTTTATATTGGATAAGTCAATAAATTGGTTATTGTAATAATCTCTTGAGGTCTTGATTCTCAAATTCAATGGTTTTATCCTTTATGGGGGTCATCACACCATAGTATTATAGTTTCACACTTTCATTAATTGGAATCATTCAATGATTTCTTTGATTGATAATATTTTTACATGGTTATCTTTATTATATTATTACCTTCATTATATTTATTTAATTTAAAGGATTTGATAGTGTATTAAATGAGGTTTCACTTTAGGTGAATAATTTATGATCCTTATAAGTGATTTTGAGACAAAAATATCATGATGTGATTGAAATTTCATTGATGTGATTCTATAGACTTATTTTATTATTATGAATTAATGGTTTCCCTTATTAATGTGTCATGAAAAATTTCTTATTTTGATCACTAAAAAGCTTAAATTTCCCTTATGGTGGACCATTGTGTCTTTGGAAGATCTATGATGATCCAGTTCATATGAATGATTCATTATTTATTAATGGATCTCTTACATTGTCATTAATTTTTTCCATCTATATTTATTCTTCATGTAATTGTGGAATCGTTGTTGGTGTTTTTTAGTGGACTATACTTGATGTAATATGTATTATTTGATTTTGTATGTTTGATGATTATTTTAATATACCAATTAGGATTCTTATTTTGTTCTCTTTTCATTTAATTAATTTCCTTCATTGAAGAACAGGAATTAAGAGTGTTTTTTATACAATATAATATATTTTACTTTATATCCAATAAATGATTTTTTTTCTATTGTGGATATTAATTCCCATTTATTAATTATATTCTTATAAATTATTTATTGTATTTGTTATAATTCAAATTTATTGATCGCCTCATTCTAATCCTTATAAATTATTTCATGTTGTACCAATTTAAACCTTGATAAATCAAAAGATTCCCAACTCTATTGAATGTACGTCCATTCTCTTCCATCAAGATCAATGAATATGGTTTGTTATGGGCGAATAGTATTTTATTTACATTTTTTATTCCATACACTTTCACAAGGGCTAGTGTTATTGGTTTTAATATGTAAGGTTTTATGGTATAATCCTTTTTGTTATTTATTTTACATCATACTCCATGTATTGTGGTGTTGTGTCTTTCACAGGGTAAGTGGATCTTGAGTGATTCATCTTTTTATAATGAATTTATTAATTATTCATTGATAGTTATAGTTTCACTCTTATAATTTTATCATTTCATGGTTTTAATTTCTACACTAGTATAAGATAATTGTTGTCAGATATGATAATTTTCAGCAATATGATTATATGAACACATGTTCTTGAATATGGTCTAAATTGGAGGAGATAATCATTTGTAAAAATCCTTCATAATTACTTATTGATAAGCATCTTATTAATTAATATATATAGACCCATATTGATATTATCATATTGGGCTGGAATATGTGATTGGTGAGGAAGTGAGGATGAATATGAAAAAATATAATAATTATAATGAATGGGAAATTCATTAGGATTTAATATTAATTAAATATAATCAATGAATAATTTAATGTTATATCGATAGTTATGTTTTCAGTGTGTCACACATGTTTATCACTTTCTTGTTCCATTAGTAATATATTCAATTGTTTTTGAGTTTTTAATGTATTGTGATTATAATAATAATAATTTCTTATTATTGTGTGATGCATGTCAATGGACGTTCATAGTATTAATTTGTGAAAGCCTATGTGTTTGTTCATCACGTGGGGGTGGGGGAGGGGTGACATGAAAGTGTTTTCCTTACCTAGTATGATGTATTGAATTGTGGTTTATATATTTTGAATCTAAAGGTATATGAGGGTAGTATTTCTAGTGTTTCATTAAGGTTGGTGCATGTAATTGTAGTTATAAGATTTTTTGTGAGAGATTATAAAAGAGAGAGTGGATTAGGAGTGATTCATTTGGATCTGCATAACATTAGGTTCTTGAGTTGGAAGGATATAGATTTGTGGTATTAGTTGGGATGATTCTTTTTAGTCCCATCATGTAAGAGGGTAGAGACTTGAATAAATACATTCCATCTTTGGAGTTGTCATGGGAGTAGAGATATAAGGTGGGTCATGTAAATTTTAGGAATACATTGATGTATTTCAGCCCTTAAATTTATTAAATAGATATAGATTTTGAATAAATAAAGAATGAGAAAAAATTATGTGATGTTATATTTATATAAATTAATGATATTGTATTTATAAAATGGAATGGAATTATGTTAGTGTGTATATGAATAGAATGATTCAAATTATAGTCCAAATTAAATAAACCAAATTATAAATCATTATTGGTGTCAAATTATGAGTGTATCAATTGATGAATATATAATTTTTTTTTGACAAAATGATTATAATATTAATGATATTCATAAATAATAATAGGTTTTGTCATGTTATACAAATGATTAATTTACCACTGACTAACATAATTTTAATGATAAGAATTATCATGTTAGTAATTAATTTTTTATTGAAACAGACACACACAAAATCTTATTGAATCTATACAGTCTTTTATTAGATTAAAAATCTACATTCCCAATCAACACATACTGCTAGTTCATAGTAAAGTTGTAGTGTGGGGTCAATTCCATGAGAACTAGAAGCAGACCAGTGACCAATATAAAAAATACATGTTAGGATTCCACAATATACCTCTTAGGTATTGGGTTATAGCTAAATCTATGTTCTCTAAATTTAAGGAAGAAAATAAAGGAAGGGATCAGTGTGAATTAATAGGATATTGAAAAAATATATTCCCACATTTAGCATAGAATAATCCATCTGATTAGGATGTGGAGAAAAGAAATGGTCAGCAATAGGTTTTTATAAAACCAAATGGATTTAACAATGAAATAACTGTATATTGGTCAATAAATATCTACAATCCTAGGATAATTATTCATTGATTCTTTGAAGAACGTTTTGCATGGTAATGTTCACAGTACAACTAATCTCCAAATATGTAAATATCATTCAATTACACTTCACATGTTCATGGTTCTACAAATGAATTGGATGAAAAATTATTCTTAGACTAATTATTATCCATTTCGAGAACAAGGTTAATCTATAGATTTATTAATATGTGAAACACCCCAACAATAAAACCAATCCCATGATGGATTATTTTTTAAATTTAATTATGTCCAACTGAAATAAAATATTATGAATAATATGAATAATAAAAAAATTGTTGAAAATAGAAAATCTAGGATTAGTAAAATGAATCAATGGTAAACAATTAAATCCAATTTAATAATAATTAGAAACTAAATTCACACAACGAAATAATAAATAATTATATATTAGAAATCAAAACAAAAAAATCAATAAATAAATTGATATGAAACAATATTTAAGAAAGATTCAATATTTGAGGAAGAATGGAATGTTGTGTAGAAATTTCTTTCAGGACCAGAAGTGGGATAAAAAATGATGAATAATGACTGAATAATGATTACCAAATCTAATGTATATAATCAAAAAATAAAGAGAATCATTGAAATATAATTTATCATGAAAATAAACAAAATGGAGGAAGAAAAATGATATAAAAGTAAACAATACGAAGATCCTACGCATGATGGAGTGCTAAAAAAATTAATAGGCCTGAGAATTACCATACATGTAAGTCACGAATATTATATACTAGCTTAATTATCTTTGTTATCAACAAATTCACATCACATAAGATGGTTGAAAGAAATGTACTTGAGGTCCACTTTTCATTCCGAATAATTCGTTACTATATTTCATAGGGAGATCCTTTTAAACATGAACTCTATGAAATTATTGCACATTGATTATGTGTTTCACATTTTTTTGATTCGTAGTTTTTGAAATCAACAAATATTGTAATGGATTCAGAGGCATTGTAGTGTCTTCACATCATGAATGTTCCTCATGTGTTGGTAATGGGACTTGTAGGTATGTTATGAATGAGGTATACATATCTTCAATGTGGTAAACACAATGTAATACTTGTCATTACAACCTTTTCACATTTCTATCGTTAAATTTGGAATTTTTAATTCCTGAAAAAACAAATCAAAATTTAGTGCATTATTGAATACTACTTTAATTAAACTAAAATAAATAAATCAAATATGTATATATAAATTCATCTTTTAAAATTCCCCTACACATGATCATTTTTTATACTCATGTACATATCATCTCAACAAGGATTCCAAAATAAATTGTTTTTTAAAATAGTAAATTTTAATTTTAACCTAAATAATTAAACTACGTGTATGATGAAAACTTTAGTCATCCTGAATCAATCATGTAGATAACATATGTTATGCCTCATAGTTCTATTCATTCTCTAGATTATTTATTTGTTTAATTAATATTATAAAACTATTTCATAAAATCTATAGCCAATTTGAAATTTATCTCACTACAAATTTTCTCTCATCACTATTCATAAGATTTGACAAGATCTAGGTTAATATATAAAAACATGCTCTTAACCATATGATTTCATTGGTTCTATAATCTCCACTTCATAAATCCAAATACAAAATGAACAATGAGTTATTTATAAAAAAGGATATAAATTAACTTGAGGCTATGGGAAGGTGTGTATATATTTAATATCATGACCAAAATGTTGGTATTCTCTGTATTATAAAGTAATATTAATGTAAATTTTGAAATTAAGTGGATCCTCCATGATAGAATGGTGACCACGATCTAAACAACTAACTGTGGATCAATGAACAAATCAAGAATGTATAAAAAAATGTAACGTGTTCCATTATTTTTTTATTTTTATTTATTTATTTTTGGAATTTTATTTTTCTGGAGATATCTCCCATATATCCCCTAACAATATATGATCTGTCATAGGATACACTGATTAAGAAATGGATATTTTTCAACATCATAATACATAACCCAAAATCATTTTCATTCTTTTTTATTTATATTTTTTAAAATGGTATATGGAGGTGTATAATTGAATGATTAATCATGGACCACATAATATTATTAGTGAAATTTCCACAGAACAACACATCAATAACAACATTTTAGGTCCATCAATTGTAAAAGTACCCTAACAGTTGTTCAGAAGATAATCATGATTAAAAATAAGAGTATGGTAATAAGGGTTAATTATCTAGAAATGTATCCATCCATACATGGTATTACTTGGATACTACGAGATGAATAACAAAAAATATATTGTGTGTATTAAGAAAATCTAGCTCACCATAGACTACTTCAATCATATTAGATTTTACTTATCTAGTAATAAATTCAATAAGATCACAATGAATGAATTTTTAGGATTACATTACCCATGGGTATAGTAAGAAACATTCTAATAAATGAATATTAAATCATGGGACTGGAATCATCATGGGAATGGGAATATTCAAAATGTTACGAAAAATCATATAGGGTATAAAATCATGATGACTGTTTATCAAAAAAAATTATAAAATTTTAAATTTGAATTAAATTACTAAACTCATAAATCATGGTAAAAAATTAAATATGAGTATAACATAGATTTCAACAATTTCCAACCAATTTTTTTAAATTGGAGTGATGTGTTTTTAGGTTTATAGAATTTTTTAATGAAAAATGTATCCTATATAAATGAGAACCACAAGTAATCCATGTTTATCGAAAATAAATCTCAATAAATACTACATCACACATAAAATGATATAGTTTCAGCACCATACTAAAATTTATTGTAGGGTAGATATCACATATATAGAATATAAAAGAAGAAATCAAAATTTGAAATTACATTTTGGGAATCATGTGCCTTAGATAATGTGTGTAATTACAATGTGAAACTTAGTTGATGATGATTTTAATTTGGGAAACATGCATAATTGGTTAGAATGAGGAAACTCACATATGATAAATCACTAGTCCATAGGTTTTAAATAGAATTAAAGAAGTAAAATCGGTTAGTGAATGAAATAAATGGTAGAGGAAAGATTCGTATATAATAGAGGAAATGGGGGTATAATTATGTTTTAGAAATCCTATGAACATTAATTATACTAAAAATAAACTAATGAGCCTAAAAATGAATGAAAATTAAAGAAAAAAATATGGTTTACCTCCCACAAATCGGTAAAAATTGCATTGTCATCCAGATAGATGGGAAAAAGGAACATGATATATCTATTAAATAGGTCACATATACCTACAAGAACTGGTGTCTTTTTCATTGAGATCACATTGATTCTTGTTGGGATTAATTCCCATAGGAGCATACTTACCATGAATCTCTTTTAGTAATAAATTTTTTGGGCCCTTTGCCATCGGGATTCTTACAGTGTATGAAACACAACTTAGAGCTCATAAAGATGGAACTATAGGTCATCCACATTATTAGTCATCCTATGTAGGAGGCCATAATGTGGTGTGATAGGTATGTCAATTTCAATAGATGAGAGGAAAGAGATAGACATTTCTAATTTAATATAGTAATGAAATGAAAATCACCCAACCGTTAGTGAATAAATAACTATATCATGTGTATATAATTAGATAAATGATACACTTCTATGAAATGTAATATAATCAATAATATATAAAATAAAACACACATATAATAAAAAATGTATGAGGGGAATAATAGAAAGATATTTCTTAGGGGAACTTTCTTGAACCCTTGCATCTAAAGAACCCTCAAGAATAGTGGGTCCTCTATCTATCCCACCATATCAATGTACTCTAAAAATGGAATAGGGATCTTCAAATACCTCTTATAATTACATGATGGTTAAATATATCATTGATTAAGGTGGATGTGTGGTATACATATCGATGGTGGTTGCGTTTTTAGAAGTATGGTAAATGAATGAAACCTCTGTATGAGGTGGAAGTCCAAGACCTTTCCCTACACATATTACACTACTAAATAATCATAATTTTTAGATTTTATTATCATTTTAGATGGAAGATAAACCTTGGTAGACAATAGAACATAAATTCCAGAGGATAAAGGTGCATCCAATAGTGGGGGTGATATCCTATAGGGGATGGATGTGAGTTAGGTATGGTAAAGAATGGTAGTACAATGGATTAGATGTCTAGGTGGTTGGAAATTTGAAGAATGTTAACTTGATGATATTGGGGTGATATCTAGATATCTATATTGATGGATGAGGTAAGTGATGATGTGTTAAAGGTATTTGTGGATAGAAAAGGCATATAGATAGTGCTGGGGGAGGGGAGGGGACACCAGCTTAGAAGTAAATAGGGGGGAGTGAACCTCGGGTTCAATATTATTTAAGGACCCAAAAATTGTAGACATCATGTTTTATATTCACAAAATGAATTTATTGAATTGGTTTTCAATTTTGAGTCACTCGACACTAACACACCATGTAATGATCACACGACATATATTTAGTCATTTATCTTTTTGGGGCCATGTCCGATGAAAAATAATTTATCACACTCTAAAAAATAATAAATACAAAACTACTCTACCCTACCCTACATTGGGTTTCCTCTTGATCATAATTATATATTTTTTCTAGTGCTATAAATTATCAGAAGAAGAAGACATCAGCCTAGAGTGGGTAACTCTTTATAGAATCATTACAGAAAACATTGTGGAAGAATGGTGAGACAACCTCCCATTTCCAAGTAGCAATACAATATTTATTATTATATGAACAAGATACCTTATCAATAAGAGGTGATTTATTGTTCCTAAATCCATAGGATTAATGATAATAAAACAATTCATCAGTAGATATGGTTGGAAAATTCAATGACATTTCATTTTTAAAAGTGACCATCTCCACAGAGAGCACAACATTTTCTACATGATCTCTAAAAATCTATATCCCATAGTTAACATAAATAATCTACTTTATAATATTGATAAATGGTCTTCCTAGAATTAGAGGGATATCACATTCCATTTACATATCAAGAACAAGAAAATATAAATGGAAAATGAATTTTCAAACTTTTACTAAGATGGCCTCAGTAAATCCTTGACGGTTCATGATTTTTTGGTTAGTGAGTTGGAGTTCCAACCTCATTGGTTTTATCCTAAAGGGTCTAAAACTTTTATAAACATTCATTGAAATTATATTGATTCTTGCTCCTAGGTCACATATGGTTTTTTCAAATGTACATGTCTCGATAGTGTGAGGGATTTAAAATATTTTGGGGGCACACATTTTTTATTTTGGTTTTATGAGGACAACTATCGAGAACTCTTGGATTATAGAGACAACAGATAATTATTCAATTTTCTTTTTTGGTTAATATAATTCTTTTAGAGAATCATGAATAATCTTGTAATTGTGAAATTTCCTCTACAAAAAGGATATTCATATTCAATTTTCTAAATAATTTTAGTAATGTTTTATATTTCCCAACATTGTTTCCTTATTTCTTCCATTTAAGAAAGGAGATATGTGTCTTCCATGATAGTGGTGATAAATATTCATCTTATTATTCATACTGTTTCTCAACATTATCTCTCTTGGAGGGTTCTACCACATTATTTTTCCTTTTATGATCTTCATTAGATTATGTTAACTAGGTTTTCTCAATTTATCACTGTTTCTTAAAATACATCAAATTGTCATCATATAAATTTACATATTTTGACTCATATCATTGATGACAATCTATATTTTCTAGATAATTAAATATTAGCTGATCTAATAAGGTCTTTTAAATTTTCTTTATTTGATTCTTTAGGTTGCGTAGTGCATCCTTATGGTGTTGGAGTTCTATCTCTTTAGTTTTCATATTCTGGTTTTATTTCTACATGTAGGCTGTGAGAAGGATTTCAATATTAGTCTATAGGAGTTGGGATTTTTTTTATTAGTGGTGCATGTTGAAACTATTTATATGTTGTGGGTGGGAACTTTTGATCTCTAGAAAAATCATGATATAATTGTTTATGTGGTAAAGGATCTGGAATATGTTGTGAGAAACCTAGTGGCCCTTGGTTTATTTTTATCACCTTTGCACAAAATTGGTGAAATTAACCTTGGTTTTATTATGGTTATGGTTGAGCTAGCCAATTTTGATATTTTTTGTTGATAGTACATGATATTATAGTACAACATTCCTTCTTGATTTTAATTGACATAATTTGAATCTTGATTTTACGGTTCTTCCACCCCTTTCCTTTTTTATTGGTAAGAGTAAAAGGATCCTCCCATCATCCTTGATGGAATTTATATAATTGGATCAGTATGGGGTGAGGGTTAAACAAGAAACTAAAATGATTCTAGAATCATTGACATATAATCTACTTGTGTTGTGATGCAGATTGTTTCTTACACTTGGTGTATTCAGTACAGAGGTTGTCCTCAATGAAATATAGATAGACTGGATGTGTGGGAAGAACCATCTTAATTTATTATCCATAATCCTGCATCTTAGGAATTATCCATCCCTTAGTATAGGCATATAAAATATAAAAAAATATCAATATTGAGTAACTAGTAGAATTCTTGAAGTTAAATCCACACATCTAGTTCGTGGTGTGGAAATTTACGGGTCTTCTCTATGAATATATGCCTTTCTTCCCATGCTTATTCTCCAATATCCTTGTAAATTTTTTAATTTTCATTACAATGTTTCTATGTTAGTATTGATGGGATTTGTTATTTATGAGATTTATTTAATAATTCATCCCATATAATGATTTAATTTGATGCTTGAATCTTCAAAATAATCACTGTCTTTGTCAAATAAGGAGAATGGGGAAACACTCAATCCAATGGAATCCGATGATACACCTTGATTGATTAAGGTATCACAAACCATATGAAATTTCTTAATGTGATTTTGGGGTCATTTATTTGAGTCCCATATAGATCCCCTATATTTTGGATCATATGGATGATTCATGGTTAAATTTCAATAGTGTACACCTGAATAGGTTGGAGGAAAATGATTTGTATGACACTACTAATGGACAACAATCCGTTGTTCTTACTGGTAATATTATAAAGTGTTGTTTGGTCACCCTAATTGTAAGTGGATCATATTGGGGGTCCTAACGCTTTAGAAACGTAAAATTTTTACACTCAACCATTTTTAAGTGGGGTCATGTAACAGTTGTTCTATCAATATCATGATCTAAGATATGTTTTTATTCTTCATCCAGTATTGTTGTGCATGTAAAGGGTCACTATCTCATGAACTACCTATGTTGGAAAGAAAGAGAGAGAGATAGAGATAGAGAGATAGAGAGAGAGAGAGAGGAAGTAGGTGCTCATAAAGGGAAAAATGAAAAACTAAATCGTGGATGGAAAATTATGTTAGGGGTGGGGGTGATGTAATTTTATGTTTGATCTTAAGGTCGTTATTCCTAAAAATGGTAATACATAGATAAATTTCCAACACACCCAAATGCATCATCCAATTTTCACAGAAATTGATCAGATTAAAATCATATAGTCCAAAACTATAGGTACTACTTGTGAATAGTATAGTGCAATTATAGGTCCATTCCCATTAGGACTACTATACGGTTAATGTTCACTATACCAATACACCTAGAAGGATGCTTCACTTTCACCCTTTAGTTTTCAAGTTTAACTAATTATTTATAGTACGTATTTAATAAAGATGATAAATAAATTGATCAAGGTCAATATTAGGCTCTAGAAGAAAGATAATCCAACATTTAACATGAAATAGTCATATGACTTTGGCATCAAAGAAACATAGAGGTCACTAATTGGTTTTGGAAAAACCAATTGGATCGACCTACACTATAATTATCCCATTGTGATGGTATACCTGACAACTTAATTTTATTATGATTTTATTCGATTGAGATAGAATCATAGGATAATGGTCATAGTATTTCTCATTTCCAATAAGTTTATGATCATTCAAATGAACATTCCATGGTCAAGGTTGTGGAAAGAGAATTTGATTAGTAGTCAATATTGACATAACCACTTGACATATGGGTATGAAGGTTCATTCTATGGATTCATTAGGCTCAAAAGAACTCTATTTGCATCCTCTAAACCTATTTTAATTAGAGGAAAATGGAAGGGTTGATAAAAAGGAATGAAATATTTATCATTCTATGCATAATCATAAAACCATTACACAATGGGAAATCCAAGATTAAGGAGAGATAGAATCAGTGGTAATTGTTTCATCCATTATAGATATAATCAAGATTAATATTTACACAATGAAACCATGAATAATGATAAATCTGTATTTAGAAAATATAGGATACAATCAAGAACTCGGTTATAATGTGGAATAATTGATTAATGATGCATGATTTGATGAAGAATGGCTTGAGGCATTGAAACAGATGTCATGAAATGAAATAGGACGACGATGGATGAAGAGAGGGTCTATAATGACTGAAAAATAAAAATTGATTCATCAAAACAGTTAATGTAATGAATGATATCTAGATTAGAATTAAAATAAATGAAAATTGATGATGAAAAATGAGAGAAAAGTAAACTGTGAAATGATCCTATGCACTGTCAAGTGATGGAAATATTTATTTTTCTGAGATGTACACAAAATGTAATCCTTGAACCTCTTTTACTAGATTATGTTACTTTGGTGAGGAAATATTCGCATCGTATTTGTTGGTTTCATGTCATGTATTTTTGATCCACTTATACCACTAATGAGTTAGTTTATATCTTTGATAGGTTAAGCCTTCAAAACATGCACATATTTAAATATAAAACCTTTATGTGTGGTGTTCAATATTTTTAGGATTATGATATTTGAAATATTCACACCATGTAATATATTCAAGAATTGTGTGTGGACTTTATATCATGATATTCCTTTATAAGAAGTTATGTGGCCTTATAGGTACACTTTGAAAGAGTAAAACACATCGTGTATGTGATACATGATCTAAAAATCTTTTTTCATGGAAATTTTTCAGGAATTTCATCCATTAAATATAAAATTACCCAATTTGTTATAACATTACAAAAACTAGAGAATTATAGAATATTGTAGGAATCGAACATAAATAAATATACCAAATATATATATAAACATATATTCATTTTACCATGTAGTGTTTTATATTTCTTATAAGATGTGGTTATGATTTGTTTTTTAAATTTTCTACCATGCCATTTATTATTAAATATTTTTTATCTATGGATATGATTATTTTTCAATGTGTAGACTGATATATGTTGTGATAGAATGTTTGGATAATAGAATTTTCTTTATATTTAAATAGGCAATAATGGCTCATGGAATATGTATCATGGATACATAGATGAATATAATATAGTTTTATGTCCATTTTTGTGAGGATGTGGGTATCTCTTGATGACTTTATGGTTATAGAAATAATGTATTTTTATGGTATGAATTTTTTCATTTCATTGTAGTTTTTTAGTGAGGGGTTGTCCAAATGGCTCACTTCTAGTATGAGTTGGAACGTCCTATGAACTGAAACATAGGAATGATGGTATATTATCCAATACACTTTTTCTTAATTTATTATAATTTGTTGTTCATTCAAGGATTGATGGATTTGAATTTTTTAAATAATTATATGGTTTCATGATATGTGGATATAGTTACAATATGGTTGTTTCCATGCGATGGATGGAATGTGGTGATATATTATTTTCCTTGATTTTAGAAATATGACTTCACCCTAATTCCTTACTGATGCAGTTTATTAATATAATGACGTTGTAGTAGTTCATACTATTATATGTGGTTATTATGTTTACATTCAGTTAATATTCTTAAAAACATTATTCAAAACATATTTATCATGAATATATTTTCCCACACATGTCAATATACACACAATCATTTCATATGGATGTTTTATTTTCTAGAAAAATGACCATACTGAGCACACCAATGTTCTCACCTACTGATTTTATGTTTTGTTTTCTCGATGGGTTGATATGAAGTTCTTGTGAATGATGTAATTAGTGCTTATATATTATAATTATTAGAGGATGTCCTTGCATTGTCCTAGAATTTTTTTTCATTGGAATATATAAGTACTTTGAAAGAGATATTTGATATGATTTTTAATTAATATATATAGCTTATTTCATGATTGTGTATATTTTTCTGTGAATTGTGACTGTAATTCATCTCTTACATATGATAGATTCCATCAGTGATGGTTAGTAATCAATATCATGTAGGAGACACTCGTTAGGTGTCACACAGATCTTCTCAATTTACACAAGACATTTTTAGGGAGGAAATGTCATTATAATATTGTATCATAGCATTTGGTTGGAAAAAACTATGGATTTAATGTATATGAACATGTGATGATAGATTTTTTTAGGTAGGGAAACCATCTTATCTATACCCATGTTGTGATGCTAGTGGTAGAGACATAGTAGAACAATGATATTTAGGTCCCCTTATGATATAATCTATAAACCTTTTTTAGAATACATAAATATTTTTTGGAAATTCATTGATAATGGGGTAGAAAAAATTGGATGGAAGAAAAAATCTTAAAAAAGGTATCTTTTAATTTAGGATTTTTACAATTAACCTTTATTAGAGAATTTATATCAATATGATCATGCATTTTTAGATATGTTACATTAAATAATGAAAAATAGATTAATCCTACTTGAATCATTCTTATAAACAAATTATATGATTTTATGACTTATTGTATTATTACTCTATGTTTATAATTATAATTTAATGCTTATTTATAGTTATTTATAAAATTAGTATGTTCATTTTTTTGTAATTAAATGTGTTTTACTAAGAAATTATATATACAGTATGCTAATAAGGTTCCATTAATGATGATATATTTCTAAAATGCATTTATTACAGTGAATATGTTATTCTCTAGAGCCTCATTTATTAAGAATTACATTTATGATAAATTATGTCAATGAATGAATATATTTACCAATATTTATTATATTCTAATATTTATTAACATTGAATGATCATTACAAGATTAAACACACCTATGATTAAAATTTATTTGGATTGAATGAAATATTTAAATTATAACACCCCTAGTTTGTATAAATCTTATTGCTTGAATAATATATATGATCATATGTCTAAATTTTACTCTTTATTTCCATGTAATTGAAATTTATTTGGAAATATGTTATCCAATATGTGAATGAATACAATATCATTTTATTCATTTATAAGAATAAATTAAAATAATAGAAAATGAAACTAACTATTGAAAATCCTAGAATATTAATCTCCATTTTCTTATACATCCATTAAAGGTGAACAAATTAAATGTTCATAATATATAATAAATTTTTAAATCATAAACACCAAGATCTGTCTTGGATAATCTTCACCTTTTAGTATATATAATAACAGAAGAAAAACTCTAATGAGGAATAAGGCCATGAATTTATAAGACATATTTTCATATGAAAACTACAATCTATGGAAAATTGATGTGTTATTTAAATGAGACTATTAAGACTATATGTTGCAATAAAATATGGAATTTCGTAAATGTTTATTTTAAATTTTAGTGTTTAAAATATAGTGAGTGATAATATTTTCATTTACAATATTTTCTTTTTAGTTTTTGTCTATGGATACATATGTATTAATTAAACAAATTTATGTTATTATTAGAAATATATAATATACAATGAAATAAAAATATATTGTTAATAAAGTATAAATATATGTTTTCACACATTACATATAAAAGATAATAATATTATTGCTGAAAACATATATGTTGTATATATAAAATTCAAAAAATATTTCACTATCAATAGGGTAGTAAAATTACCTTCTGGAACATAATTAATTATTTTATTTCATTTATTAAATCATATTAATCATACAAGTAATATTTATTTTCAGAGAACTATTTTATTATGTATTATAGTATTTTTCATAGTTAGTTAAAGAGAAACATTTGAAATATTTTTATAAATTTACTAATATATCATCACTTAAATTATAAATAGATATAATATAATTTTAAGAACACATAATTATTTTTGTCACCATGTTTTGAAAAAAAATTAAAAATTAAAATTTGGAATTATATAAATATATAATTTTTAGAATTTAAATTTTTTATAATATTATTATTTTTGAATTCATTATATCAATAATATTTTCATATGATTTTTTGGATTACAGTGATATAATCTATTTTTAGTTGAATAGTAAAAATATTGATATTCTTAAAATCTATATATTTTTTAATACAAGAATAACATAAATTTCTAATAAAAACTTCTGATACAAAAATAAATATTTAT
Organism: Viscum album; assembly: GCA_963277665.1. NCBI lineage: Eukaryota > Viridiplantae > Streptophyta > Magnoliopsida > Santalales > Viscaceae > Viscum > Viscum album. The sequence continues at coordinate 1,135,128,542 of OY728156.1, forward strand.
TATGTAGTATTTGTATTATTAAAATACTATAATATATTTATAAAAATTTTGTTTCCATTTTTGAAAATCAAGTAATATTTTAGGTGAATAATAGTTTTAAGTTCTTATATTAAAAAATGGACATTGTCACTTTTAAAAATTAGACCATCTTTTTTATCTCTTTTACTCTAATTCAAAATGTGAAAATATTTTTATATGCTAAATTTCAGTTTTAAAAATATTGATAATGTTAGTATGATTGAAGTTAATTTCAATGATAATGGGGTTGAATTTTATGAAATTAATTATTTTATTAATATCATGTTTGCTTTATCTAATAAAATTAATTGATCTAATTTAGACAGTAAATCTAACTTTATTTTTATGAATACACAAAAATATATTATTTCAATTTTAATTCAATAAAGAATAATATTTTTAACACATTGTGGTAGAAATACGGGTTTCTATATGTGCAATTTTTTATATATTAAATACTTTAACAAAAAATATCAAATATAGAAATGGAATTAAAATAAATAGAGATAAAATATATTTTTTAAATATAAATATTTGGAAATATGTTCCACCATCTATTTTGAAATAAAATAGAAGTTATTAGGTAAAAATTACTTACAAGGTTAAAAATAGAAAAGACAATAAATTAAAAAAACATATGGTTAAACTCTTGAAACTTGTTAAAAACATGTTTTAAATTAATTGAAAGTGATTTTATCAATGTAAGACCACAAAATAATAAATTATTACAAATCATTGATTCATTTACCATAGAATAGTGTAATTATGTCTTGCAAGTTTAAATGGTATTCCCAAAAGTTCCATTTTTTCAATTATAACAGGGAATACATTCACCCCTTTACGGGTACTTATTTCATTCTAATTTACCTTTAGAAATATAAAAACAAAATCTCTTCTATTATTAATTTATCAATCTGTATTCCCATTGATCTAAGATTTTATGTCAATCCATTACTTTCTAAAAGGAATATTAAGAGAAAATAAAGCCTTTGACATTAGTTTTTCCTTATTTGTATTCATTTATCCTTAATCATCTCATTAATAATTTATTGTATCCATTGAAATATAATTATATAAATATAATAAAAATACTTATATGGTTTTATTTTAATTTAATAACCATTATGTATTCCACTTCATCCACTAATTGAATCAAATTCTCATTTGAGCATTGTGTAGACTATTTTCTCTATAATATGACATCGTATGTTTTTTTACCTCCTCTCATATATTATTTTAATGAAGAGATTAGAGAATAAATATTATATCAATAATTTTGAAATTATTATTAATCTTTAAAATGTAATATAATTTAGATCAATCTTATTTTATGAGAAATAAAAATGTTAACCGTGAATTGTGTGATACTAGGACAACAAAGTTACATTTTTTATTTTTTTCATTATGGATTTCATTAATTATAAAAGAAACATAAAAAAAGATTCAAATATATAAAATATTGTAAAATATTTCATTATTCATATATTATAATTATATTATTCAATTGCTTAAACATACTCTCCGATCGAGATATATCATGTTTTTTGCGCTGGATTAATCACAAAATTGGATAATGTCACACCACTCTATCATGGATGACTATGTGAAAATAAATACAATTACTATGAAAATGAAATAATATAGTATTGATATTTATTTCTAGATTGGTTACATTTTTCATGTATCTTATTATTACGATATCGACTTTGGTCACTAGAACTATAGAAAGAATCCTCCACTAATAGAATTTTTACCAAAAATAAGGAACATATATATAATAAATAAATAACATATGCTAGGTAGTAAAACATATTAAATTACAAATATAAGAATAAGTTTAAAATTATTGAATCTAATAATTTCAATTTCATTATTTTAAAAATAAGACATGTATATAGAATGAATTTATAAAAAATTGGGGGTTTTGCATCAATTTTTCTCCATTGAGACTCATTTTATATTATACCCATTATTTCTTTTAAATTCTATGAAAAATAGAAATTTGAAATATAATATAATTTGTATAATTACTTGTTGTATTTTTAGTTCAAAATCATACACTATTTATATAAATGTTTTTTATATGATTTTTTATTAAAAAAATGGGTTTTGACCCAATAAACCATTACTAAATAATTCATTGATATTATGCACTAATAGTAATTTGTACAGTGTGAATATTAATCCCCTCACGTATAAGATCATTAATTATTTATAAACTTTTAAACTTCAATTCCATTAATTTAATTAAATTTTATTTGTTACAATTTATGTCATCCAAAAAGTATATGGGTCTTTTGCAACATTATATTTTTACTAAGTTATAATATTTATCCTTGAGTTTCATCTTTCATTTCATATATTATACAACAAATATGTATTATATTATTCTATTTTTATTTAAAATTTTTAATTATAATAGTTCAATTATTTCCATAATATTCTAAAATGTTAAGAATAATTGTTATCTTGCTAGGAATTTGGTTCCCTCCATTCCTACAATTAAATATCAAAAAAATTGTCTTTTTAAAATTCAAAATTAATTGAGGATAATATTTAGAAAACATTATTATTAAACTACTCCCTTTTCCAATTTATATTTATTCAACCAATTTATAAGGGTTGAATTTAAGAAATTAGTTTAAAATTATTTTCCTTCTGTGATTGTTTGTTGGTTCATCTATACAACCCTCAAATTAAGCATTCTCTTTCATTTTCCCCATTAAAAATTATTCATCACAAATATTTTATTATTTATTATATATATCTAAATTAAATATATACATATTCTTGTTTCTATTTCAATTGTAGAAGGGGGTATACATTTTTTTATTCACTTTTAAATTCAAAAATTATAATACACTTAATTTATGGAAACATTTGTATATATTGGATAATATCATGAATCACCCCAATCAAGGGTCTGAAAAAAATTAATGGTTTCAAAAAAAAAATAGTTTACAAAGAATCATTTTTATAAAATGATGGGTTAATAAAAAAACACAATTTCATAATTAAAATATCATTTAGTTAATTCACAATAGAAAGTTCCAAGTTGTTCATTTTTGTTCTTTTATATTCATATAATCCTCTTCAATTTTATCCAATATAACTCAATGTGCATGTTTAATTCACCCCTTTATATTCTGAAAGGCCTGATTAATTTACTTCCTTATTTTCTTGGGAATCATTATGTTTTATTATTTTATTTTGCACTAAGCCTTAATTATGAAACTAAATTCATTATCATGGGTTTTGTCATGCTTATGATTTATGTATAGTTTCCAATTATCATGTTCCATTTGTAGGTATAATGTTCATTTTGTTATGGGTGGGTAAGAAATTATATAGTTTCACAATTCATGGTTAGGTATTTCAATCTCGTGATATTTTATTTAAGGTATTAGGTAGAAAACCTAATCTAGCATCGGACATTATGCACTATGATTAATGAAATGTGATGTGAACCTAAGACACGAGGGAAATTATTCAACATTAATATGATTGTAAAACCCCATATATGAGGTACATTAAAATTTTATAATGAATTTTAAGATTATTTATTTCTTTGGTAATTTGTTTAATAATTGTTGAGTTTCTCGGAGTGTTTTTCCTGGTTTATGAATAGTTATTGCAAACCATTCACTTTCACAAAAAAAAATGATAAATTTATATAAAAGACATTGGTTAGGCGCATGTTCAGAACATAGTTTGACCAAACCGTTGTAATTAAAGTGGAAACAATATGAATGTGGAAAATTCTTTAATCACGGTCGGTGCTAGGTTTTTAAACCATCAAAACAAAACTATGCAAGGTGTTGTCCTATAAAATGTAACACCACATGGTTGGTGCATAGTTTTCCAAACAGTGCACCCTATTAATGAAGCAACAAAGTTTTAGGGGTCCCATGGTTTTTCAACCCTGGAAACCTAATTGTGTGGAATGTATATAATGCATTAAATATTTTTTTATAATTTATATTAAGGCCCTGACAGCCTTATTTATCCCATAATAATTCCCTTCGATCTATATGTTAATATTGAATGAATCAAAATTCATTATAGATTTAGATTCTTTGATAATACTTTATCTAATGATTTTCTACATATGTATACTCTTCCAATATTTCCATAATCCATATATCTAATTTTCTATAAATTGATCTATTTTCAATGATTTTAATCTTAATAAGAAATTTTCTGATCTATTTATGGGAGGGTGTTTTGATATGATATCACGAATTCTTTAGTGTTGATCATCATTTTTTCCATCCATTCTGAGGTAGGTGAATTCAATTTCATATAATCATTTTTTAGAACATGAATATTCATCTTTGTTAAATTATTTTCATGGATTTTCTCTGTAAAATTTGTAATCATTCATGAGTGTATTAATTTTTTTTTGGAATTAATGAAAATTGCTTGTTTCATGAAAAATATTTTGTTTTATAATTTTATATTGACTATTTAAAAAAAATATAGAATTTTTTTTATTAATTACATGTGTTTGATGAAGATTTTATGAACAAATTTTATTATCTAAAAATGATTCGGTATATAATTTGGAATAATCATGTTGGTTTGTGTAAAAAGATGATGGTGTGTGTTTATAAGAACAAATAAAAATTTAGGAAATTTTATTTTCATTGACTACCACCATAAATGCTTAGAAAAATCTTGAGTGTTTGTATGTGAGTGTTTTTTAACAGGGAAATAGTTATGAAAAATAAAAATGAATTGTAATATATTTTTTTCCACTCTGTCACATATTATTCACTTATTGATTTATATAAATTGTTTACCAATTTTCAAATGTTTTATATAAATTATAATAATGTTTTATTTTCTTATTAGACTATATTGGGTAGAATATGGGTAAATCCTATGTGATTTATAGTCACCTATGGATTGTGAAACCTGGTGTGTTTGTATATGTCATATACTTAGACATAAGAATGAGAAAGGTACTTTTTTCTATAGTGATGAATCATGATATCGTGGACAAGGAAGGTGGTTTTGGATGATTAGATAGTTAGGTAGATTCTTGGATTTATTTAATATTGGTGACTTTAAGATATGTCACCCTTTTATTATTTTATTTTTTATTCAATGTTTTCTGGTCACTATTGTATTCTTATTTTATTAGTTGGATATTTTGGTTGTATTATATATGCTCGTGAATTATTTAGGAAGATTGAATAATTATATTTAATATGGTATAGTTTTTAATTTTTTAAATGTAAAATTTTCATCAACTATTTTATTAAGACCTTTGAATTTTTTTACAGCCTTTTGATATTGTGGATTCTAGTAGCATCTCTTCCTCCCCAAATGGAAATGAAATAGGGAAATATGTTCCAAATGGTATCGATTGTGGTCAGACCATTCTTTCTCTTATTATTATAGAATTAAGATATAGATATCATAAAATGAAATATATAGCTTAAAAAAGTATAGATTTATATTTTTTCTGAAAATTAAGTTACCTAGTTTTCCAGGGGTAAAAAAGTTACATACAAAACTTATTTGTGTGTATTAAACTCCTCGTAATGGGTTTAACTGTTTAGTGATACATAACAGGAATTGTACGTCAGAATTTAAACATTTAATCTATTATTAAATATTATTTTTTTACTTATATGAATGGGTAAAATGGATGATTTTTTGAAAGTATGGTTTTAATGGTTGTTGGATATGGCGATGTGGAATTTTCTTATCATTCGGTTATAAGGTCCCTAACCTTGGTGTCCTAGATTTAGTGGTTACATTTTTACTTAGTGAATATAAAAAAGGAATCATATCCTAAAGTTATGAGTATTTTATTATTTTTGATAAACTATATATGTACTTGAATCACACATTTTAATTGAAAACATAAAAAAATATCATTTTTATTGAAGATGATATTATTCCCTTAATAATATCCCCAAATATTGATCATAAATCACATCATGATATCATGGGTAAAGGATATATAATAATGGGGTGTGGTGATATGATCAATAAGTTTACGAGCAGAGTGTTAGGTAATATGGACTAAATAATATGGAATAAATAAACAATAAAACAAAATGAACATTCCTTAAAAATCAAAAAAATTCTATTTTATAATAACTATCGTTTGGAATGTAAATATTTTCCCCAGTCAAACTGATCACAAAAAATCCAAAAAATTAAGCTTGATTGTATCAATAAATTACATCTCCAAGATAATATTCAACAAAGTATGTTGATATAGATTAAAATATTTTGATGTTAATGTGTGAATATTTCATTTGGAATTGACTCTTTTAACTTTGACAATCATTTACTAAAAAAGAAAAATATCACACAAAATGAAGAAAATTTTTTATTTTCATATAAAATTTTGAAATTATAAATTATGATGAAAGAAATTGATCATTTAGGGATTTCGGAAATTATTTTCATGTCGTATAAGTTAAATAATTCCTTTCACATTTTTGATTAAAGTGGAAAAGTACATCATTCAGAAAGCAAAAATATGATTTCATTAATATATATTTTTTGTTAAATTGTAAGACATAGATACAAATTTTACTATGAAATAATTTTTTAATAGTAAAAAAATTCTAATTATTTTTTTAATATATTTATATGGAATAAAATATTTCATATAAGAGGTTACCCCAAATAGTAATGAGACTATGAAATAAATATTTACCAATATGGGGAATTTTGAATATTATGCCCCATGAATGAAATAAACACATATGAAACATTTAATAACAATAATATAAATATATAAAATATATAAAATATCCGATATGAATTGTATACACCACATGAAATAAATATATGTTGTATATGGAATACGTCTCCATGAATAAAAAGTGTGATGTGAAATCATTACCTCAAGTTAGACGTCCTTGTATGTGTTCGAATACCCTATAACGTATATATATATATATATTATTAATCTATGATATGAATATTTATATATATATATATAAATCTATATATGTTTTTTTATAACCTTTTGTTACCTATTTATTAATAATTTTTTTTATTAAAATCTATGTTTTGGGTTATAACTACTTCATTTTCGATGTTTTTTATTGGTTCAGTAGTTTTGGTCCTTATACAATTATAATTGTACTATATTATACTGAAATTTAAAAATGATAAAATTGAAAAATATTAATACATTATATACATAATTATTGACATTTGTAAATGTTGTTGACTGAAAAATAAATTACACCGTTTTTAGAGATGGTAGGTTACACGTATGTATGAATGCTGATTTATTTTTTAAACAGATGAAATGAGAGAATGGTAAATAGTATTTTTAATTTATTAAATCATAATTATATCCCATGAAAGAAACATATTCAAAAAATATATACATATTCATGTCTATGAAGAAAATAAATAATAATAAATCCCATCATTCTGAAGAGGATATAGTCATCATGTACGCTCAAAGTGGAAATATAGTTTTCCAAAATACATGATGGTAAGAATTAATATTTGATATTATAATTTATGGAGAATAATTATTTAATAGTTATCATATATAAAATATAAAACATCATATTAACTATGCAATAAATATGGTGTTGTAAAATGAGTTTTATTGATTCATGGATAGAATAAGTCATACATACATATGAGCGATACATTCACTTAACATTTGATGAAAAAGAGGGTGGATAATTGTTATTTAATAATCATAATAATATTTTATAATATATTGGATAATTATGATATTATTTTTTGATAAATATCATATATTTATATGATGTAAATAACAATTAAAATGAATTATATCGGTAATGGAGATTACATACAAATTTATTGCACTCTTTTAAATGTCCTCTTAAGGGTCCTATGGTTTTACTTTATGGATTACTAGAATCTATGTAATGTATAAAAGGATTTTGGGAAGGGGTTTTTATGGATTGTTTGAGGTAGAATGATCTGTGTGTTGTAAATATATGTGGGTGGAGTTTCTCTTTTATATTTGAGGTGATGGAAACATTTGGAGTTTCTTAAAATATTAAATCATTATAAAGGAATTCGGATTCCAAATTAATTAAAATGGGTTAGGATTTATAAATATGGAAAAATATGGTTGAAAGTTCAACATATGATACAATTTTGATAGGTTTCCATTTCATTTAAACCTTTTATATAGTTTTAAATCCATTATTAATATATTATACCATTCTGAATGGTAACATCTTTTTCAATCATAATATTATATAGTTTTACATATAATGTCAAAAAAGGATCATAAATATTGAACAGATTACATTTTAGACTCTATATTAACCAAATTATCCTATTATAATATTTTTAGGAAATTTTAAAAAACTAATAAAATATTATTTTGATAAATTATCATTGATTTCGATTGATACACTATTTAATAAATTGGATGTAAAAAATCAATGAAAAACATCGATTAAAAATATTTATAATATTTAAAAAACTATCATTTCTTATTTATATAAAAAATTTGTGGTATACTAAAAATCATTCAAATTATATAAATTTTATTATTTTTAATATAAAGTATTTATTTATTCTACAAAAAAAGTAAAAATTATAATAGATTTGGAAAAATTAATGTAATTTTATAAAAACAATAAATTAAAAATAAATTTTTACCGTAAAAATAATTTCATTTTAAAGAAAAATTAGAGAAGTTTATGATATTAAATATAATATTTTCTTATAAAAAGTGATAAAAACATTTTTTATGAAAACATATTTTGGATACATAAAATAACATTTCTATAAATTTAGAAATTGTTTCCATAAAATTAATAAAAAAAATTATAAATTATTTCATATATATATATTAATATGGTCAATACAATATACACCAACCAATTCAACATTTTTTATTACATTCATATTTATGAAATGATATTTCAAAATTCATTTATACTTTGTTGTTTCATAATGAATACATTATCAAATATAGTGATACATTATAATCATGGGGTGATAAATTCTCCCCCAATTCATAAATTGTTTCTTTTCAATTTGAATTTTTTCTTGATAATAAATGGTATTTATTTTTAAAATCACATAAAAAAATTGACATTCCAAAAATGGTAAATAAAACCCCCTCTTAATAAAAACCATGTTTCCCAACTATATAAGTAAGAGAAAAATAATTCCCTTGGGTTAATATGGGGTGATCAAGAGATGGTGTTTTTAATTAAAGGTAAATTTCTTAATATCAATGTATTATTTTACTATTTATATAAATCACATGAGAAAATAAACATACTGGATTTAATTACATATAAAAAATAATATCTAATCCTTTTATTTGGACTCAATCTAATTCCACTTCATCTCTTATTATAAAAAATGTAAATTAAATAGGATTTTTTCCTAGAATCACCTTTAATGAATAATAATCTGAAAAATTCATTCCTTCTACCTCTAAATATTTATTGAAACCAAAACATGTTATAATAGGTTATCAAATATAATAAACCATACTTCATTCTTAAAAAAATATATAATTTCCAAATTAACCCATCCCATGTGTTCTAAACTTAAGTTTCCTTCGAAAAATGAAGGTAAAAATAAAAAAAAATCCTTAAATTTTAAGAATATAGTTACTGAATTTTAAAAATAAACACATCATTAATCCCCCATAAAGTATATCATAAAATAAAATTCATATAATTAGGTCATATATTTTCTAAAAACACAGTTACATCATGAATCACTATAAATCTATAATGAAAACAATTATATTTCTTGAAATAAAATATCCTATTACAAAATATATTTCATAAATCCAAAAAACTTATTAAAATCTATCAAGAACTTAATTTTCATAATATCCATAATAAATCAAAATGTCACTAATATAACCCCATTATATTATTTAATGTAAATATTATACTTATCCCAACTTAAAATTATTAACATATCATAAATAAAATATTAAGAGTTTTCTTTCCCGTATTCATGTATTCTATAAAAATATCAACTCACCATTAAATAAAAATTCATGGTATTATATTCCAATGAATCAAATTATTTCATATCCATAATAAAAAAAACTACGATAAAATCCTCAAATGTTTCATTATTCTTATAACTATAATATCGTCGATAAAATAATTCTAAAATATATTATTTAATCAAAGAAAAAAATTAACGTTAGTCATTCCACTTTGGTAGTTGTAATAGAATAATCCTAACCACTAACTGTTATCTTCATCTATAGTATAGTCCCTTGAAACATAATGAATTAATATTCATAGTTCCTTATAACATTATAGTTGAAACAAAAAAATAATGGATGCTTATTTCTTGCCCTTGTATTCACAAGCATAATTGAATTTTTTACCAAACATGACAGACACTCACTTTCAATTCATGAAGGTACCAAAGTGTTTCAATTCTCAATTATCATAAATGGGATAATCCTTTTTTATATTCACTAATTTATCAATTTTTCTCCACATATATCGTCTCATTATATTTATTTCTTTCAGAAACAAAAGACATGTAGATTTATTTCTCCATATTTATCGAACATGAGACAATGCAATCATTTTATGACATGCTTTTGGAGACTAGATCCTTTCGAAGGTATTGATTTTAAAATGTAAGTAAATTATGAATCATGCTCAATATATTTATCATATATTGTGTAACATACCTTTAATACTTCTATATCTGGTTTAATACATTGAATCATTTTTATATTATTTTACTATATAGACTAAAGAAATTCCTTTCCATTTCCACTTGTTTTTATGAGGAATGTATTTTTACAATACGTGGAATTTATAATGAAAAAAAATTCATGCCCAATATATCCTCCACTAATATAATTTTCTTAATCAATATCCATCGTTGACTGATATTCACTTAGTGATTATAAAATCCCATTACAACCTTCCCTGTTTCATTAATTCTTAATTAGATAAATATATTATCAATGGAACTTACCAATTTATTATCTTAAAATTAATTTCTATTCCCATTAAATGAAGAAGGTTTCTAACACCGATCGAAGAGGGGAGGGGTGAAATCTATTTTTAGGACCCTCTACGGTGATGACATTTGAAGCTATGGTTTCTCACTGTTAGATTTTCTTCATGATCTCAGGTTTGATCTTCTCTCTAGGGGACTTCTATTACACCATTTAATTATAGGGTACCCTCGTTGATGGGAGATGTTATAGAAGGTACCATAAGATGTGATGATACTATAAGGAGGTATTTTTCATATATAAGGGTATCTCCTCCAAAAATTATTAATCATAAAGGTAAAATCATTCATTTTTTTAATGAAAATGATTCTATCATAGAAAGGTATAATATTTTACATTTTTTCATTATTTATATATCTTTTTTTGTTATTGGGGCTAATTATTTTATGATATCTGACCTTTCAGCAAGACTAAATAATGTTTGGGTTTTACATGATTTTACATGTAACATGATCGGAAGTTTATTTATCCACAGCTTCTTCCAGACTGGTGAGTTCAGTCACTGATCATGGGGGTTTGGCTCCATTTCCCTAAAGACTATATTTTTTACCAGTAATGAATGGGACTTCACATTCATCTTGTATTATATTATCAACTCCAGAGTTCAAGTATGGATTTGAATTTGGGGTATGAACTGGATTTTTGGGCACCCATTCATCCTTTTTGATATTTCTCCAGTTTTGGTAAATCTGATCAAAATGGATAGAAATATAGACATGGCTAGTTACATCTATTATATGATGATTTAAGTTGTAATTTATCTAAATTATGACATGGTCGATTAGGTTGTTATCTCCCCCTAAAAAGAGTATATCAATCTAATGATTAAATTTGAAAAATTATCCTTATTTCTAAAGAACTATCCATTAATTGAATTCCTATGGGAACATTGTTTTAGAAATGATACTTGAAATTTCTATTCTATCAAGGGCTATAATTAGCAGGAATGAATAAAAATACAAAAAATCAATGCATGGAATGTCCCTCCAATACCCTGTATAAAGGAATGGTATGTGCTTCTATCCATTTGGATGTCATTGATGAACATGTTAATATGCTGGAGAATAATATTATTAGTGTCTATGTAATACATGAGTAGGCTATTCAGCATCTTGTTATTGTAAAATCTCAGTAGGCAGAACCTCATTATCAGGATGATGTGATGTAAGGAACTGGTGATGGGAAGATTTAATAGGATGGCCTTCAGATTGTCCCATATAAGTCCCCATTACATATAGAGCATAAGATTATGGAGTTGGTTCATAATAATCATCATCAATGAAAGAATTCCACATATTTGGTTGATTTTGGCTTTGATAATGAAGAGTCCAAAATTATTTATGAAATCAACATACAATGATGCTTAAACAAAGATGGAGTTAGCTAGAAAAATATAGAGAATGAATATCTTCCAAATAAAAAATTTGTATCGAGACGTTGTGGATAAAGGAAAGGGAGTTGTTGAAGGAATTTCATTAGATCCTTTGAAAAATGCAACGACAAGGAAGGAGTAGTCGTAACTGAAAACCAATATGAGAACTAGACACAAATGAAGAAAGAGAAAGGATCATGGTAATATTTTTAGTCCATTAGAGGATAAATTTTACTAAGATTGTGATGATTATAATAGTATTGGCTTTGATTATTGATGTTCATTGTTTTTGAATGAGGGAATTTATTCTTTTATGACCTTATCCCCCACCCTATGACTTATTTTACTTTTTTATTTAATAAATTGGATTTTCCTCAACTTTATAAATAATATAATGATTTTTAATGCATGAAACTATTTTTAATTGTTATATAATATTTTATATTAGTCAGTTGATCTACAAGATATTGTTTATTGGTCCAAACTAGAGTCAACATCCCCAAAATACTTATAATTTTTCATATTTAAATATAGATCTAATTTTAAACTAATTTTTTTTCTAGGAGAGAAATCCCGACATGGATTTCATTAAATGATATGATTTCCATTCCTTATTCTAGTTTTCATTTCTGAACGACAATATTCTAAATCAATTATAATGTACAATTTCAAGACTAGTGACACACATAACATAAATTTAATATTTATTTTTAACTTGTCTCAAAATAATAGTCTTTTCTTTTTTGTGAATGTATCCCTAGTCCGTAACAGGGTGTTATTTCATTGTAACCTTTTTCCTAAATTTACTTCCCATGGTTTGTAAAAAATCTCCAATGATTCCGACTATAATGATCCTGATAATAGTATATCATGGCCACTTGTTACATTAATACATTTTCACTATATTAAATCATTCACATCCTGAATAATCTATTTGATTTTAGTTATTTTTAATATATTTAAATACTTGAATATCACAATACCATTGATGTAATAAAATACATCATACAATTTAATATGAATAAAAAATATTCCCTATCGAATATCCACTAATATCAATTATTATTCATCTAACGAACAATGATTGACCAAAAAGGGCATTCCATTTGTTTTTTAGATTACATAATACATTAAACAAATATAAACTCACAGATCATGTTAGTTTAGAGTCTATGAAATCACGGAACATAATCATCTAGGATGGTTAATGATATTCAACATCTCCCTTAAACATTTTCCCCTTTTTTCGTACCTAAAATTTTTATTTATGTACTGGGGAAAAAACATAAAAAAGGGTGAGCCCTGATGTTCTGTAAGGGTAAAATTAGAGAACATAGGACAAACAATAAAAATAATAATGTAAAAACATTAACATATTCTTTAAATATCAAAATAATGATTCATGAAATAAATCATTCCAGTATATAAGGCACAGATCAAAATGGAATATTAACCATGATAAATAACAATTAGAATACCACCTAGAATTGGGGGAATTAAATAATCACAGAATATGAATTCCATAGTAGCCATGTCACTATTTCCAAGACCATCATAGTGGAAAACTTAAATTATTGAACTAGGTTTACTTGTCATTCCATCTATATTTTACTGAACTAGATTTGCATTCCATTCCAGCCTTGTATTACTGTACCAGATTTACTTTTCATTACATTCATGTCTATCTCAAGATATATAATTCTTTACCCAATGCATTGGGGAGAGATATAGGTTCCACCAAACCCATAATGAAATCATTCTAACATGTGGCACAAAAAAACATAAATCATTCATCATAGAATTACCCAAAAAAATGAGTTATGTAAACATCATTCCCTCATAACATAATCCATATAAAAATTCATACCATCAATAAGTCAATAAAATCTTATTAATATTATGGATAGAAAAATAACCATATTTAAATAGAATCATCTTAGATGGAAAATAATTTAGATAAGACACTTATACTTAATTCATGAGGGATATATCATTTCTTATTATAAAAAATATTCTTTCTCATAATGATTTGAAATTTTGAAATTAAACTTAAAATAGGGTTGAGTAAGATTCATGGAAATAAGGTTTTATAAAGATGTAAAAATACATTCATTCTATATAAGATAAAACACATTATCATAGTACTTTTCCTGGAAAATTAAAAAAGTACCACGTATCGAAAAACACCAAAACATTCCTTTCATACTGTTTAATAGAAATTTAACAATCTATAAAATTGACTTTATACAATTTTAAAAGAATAAAAAAAATATTACATATTTTACGAAACATTTATGTCGATGATAAATATATCCTAGTAAATACTTATATATAAAGAATCTCAATTTTTATGATATTATGAAATTATTCCTTACCTTAGGTCTGATTTTTGTCAAATATATCCTAGTAAATAACAAATTACACCACTACGTGGAGACGATAAGTCGTACGTACGCACACATGGTGATATAGTAATTCATATCATTGATAAAAAGAGTTATAAAGTTGTACCATAATTATAATAACATCTCATAATGTTTAAACTACTTGATTTATTACTTTATTAATGAAATAACATTAGATTGGGATAATGAGGTGATAAAACAATTACTACTTTTTCGAGTATCTTCTTTTGATTTTCACTAAAGTTCTCTATATGAGGGATTTATGACCAATGTGTGGAATGTAGGATGAGTTGAGAGATGGTTTGAGGAGATTTCATCAGGTTTTCTCATGCCAATGGGCTTTTGTGGTGTGAATAAAAGAGAAGGATAATTTCTCTTTTATATGAGCGTTGAGGGGCACTTTAGGAAATTCTTTGAATATTAATTTATTATAAATTTATTTTCGGTTTATAATGGTCACAAAATAATTTAGTTCAAATCTGAGATGATTATGGGTATAAATAATCTCAAACAATAGGTTTTAGACATGTTTAGTAAAAAAATTAACCTTATCTTTTAGCTTTAACACTTAGTTAAAAACATCAACTCGTATCTAGTTTTCATGTATTTTCATAAAATATTGTTACTATAGTTATTATAAAATTCTATGTGGGTAAAAAGTGTAGAATTAATGAAAATTTTAACATTATCTATGTTTTTTTGTCTAATCATAGATCTATATGACAATTATAAAATTTAATATAATAGATTTTTTTTAAAAACTCATTTATGTCAATTTTGACAACATTTATTAATTGATTTTTGATAGTCATAACAACTTGATTACATAATAAAAAAGGCATTAAATCATACATATCAGGTCAATGTCATCTATAATATTCTATAGTGACATTATAATGTTAAAATTATATTTATTTTAATATTTATAATATCATATATTGGAATATTTCATTAATAAGGCAATCACCGCATTATCATTGGGTAATAAATTAATTTATCTATTTTGTTTCTAGAAATTATAAATAAAATACAATGATGTATGAAATAATTTAATATTTATAATTAAAATTTATTGTCCAATAGATCAATTATATGACCACACATCAAAATTGATTTAGTAAATAGATATATGTTTTTGTTATATTTCTCTTTACTTTAAATTAATTATTATAACTTGTCATTTTCACTCCAATGTGGTTACAAAATGAAAACTATTAAGCCTACAGGTATTTTGGTCTCCTATTATTCATATAATAAGATTATCACACGTGTTATTGTACTCTTATATTATTATAATATTATTTTTACACTTATTTATGTAATTTTACCCTCTAACTATGGTAAATAAAAATAAATTTTGAACTTGCAATTCATAATGTCCAAAAAAGGGACATTTTTACATAATTTGAATCCAATGATTAAAAATATAGAATCCATTTCTCTATATTCAAAGGAAGGAATTGGTAGAAATTAAATTAAATTAATTCCATGTTGTCAAAACCAGAAATCATGTTTTTTAAGATGTAAAAATTATCAAAATATTGACATGTGTTTGTGTCCAATTTAAACATTAAATTACTTCTAATGACCAAAATGGGATTAAATGATAAAACCTATTCCAATTACAATTTAATACAATTTAAAAAGAAATTCTATCTATGTAAATAAATTAGATGAAAAGGCGGTTTTGAATTAAAATGCAGTGTTTTTACTATTCACTAAAATTTGAATTTCATCTAAAAATACCAAAATTTCACCCAATGAAAAATTTGATGTACCTCTTCCAAAGAAACATATTATTAGGTCAAATAGAACTTATAATTTTTTTCAGAAACTAGATTTAAAAAGGGTTCCCTATCAAAATGATGTAACACTATATTTGTTTTTGACAAATTGAATTTTTTGTTATATCATATCTAGAAAAAATATAAGATGAATATAAAACATTACATTGAATATATTACATATTTATTTTACTAATAAAATAAATAAATGGTTGTTTTATTAATTTCATAGAATCTCATTCATTCGAATAATTTTTTATATATATGTAACTAATATTCTTACCTTCCATTATAATGACTCGGTTATAATATTTAGTTACCACTTAAACTCTGTTTTGTGTGAAATGAATTCTATCAAAATAATTTTAAATTGTTTATATCACAATCCAAAAATAGTTTTCCATATAATGTAAGATAATATAGTGTTGTGTATATAGAAATCTAATCTTAGTGCAGTGTACAACACAAGAAATCAAGGAAATTAAAAAAATAATATATCTCTTAAAATCTAGGTGTGTTACATTATACCCCCCTTAAAATTAATTTTTTTCTTGATATTAGTTTGTGTTATAAATGGGTTACTACTTAAATGTTTCCTTCATAATAATTCACATTGTAAAAAGGAATACTAAAACTCATTTTAAAAAGGAATGTATGAAACATAATAGTTACCCAAATTAGCTCATCACAAGGTTTTAATATAGGTGAAAATAGGTGAAAAGTAAAATCATGGATATAGATGATAAATTTAACTATCTTGTTCTGATGAATAGTAATGGAAAAAAGGGTTGGATAAATTTACAATAACAAATTGATAAATATGCAAGGATTTAAGGGACTATCAGATTTATCAAATCAGAATATACTAAGATAACATTTTTGGTTTTCAGGATCTTTTCATTAATGTTGATGAACATGGGAAGAAATAATTACATGATTTCAGTAAAATCTCATCATTGGACGTTCCATGAAAAATATCCACATAATATCTCATTCAATGAAATGGAGTTGAATTTTTCATTCTGAAAGTCTTAGCTGATCATGAAATCAATAAATAAAATGATTTATCATTGCATATTTACCAATAAAAATGATAGAAATTTTTGTGAGTCCATTTATGGTCAGATAATAATTCATTCTAAAAAACATCATTCAATTCAAAACATGAACATTCTAAAGATTTGATAACCATAATATGATTCTGAAAGATAAAAATACAATATTATAGAAAAAGGTTCACAAATGCTGCTTAAAATTTAACCCCCATATATCATACGATATATATGGTTGGTCACATTCAAAAAATGTTAACAGCATTGTCAAGTATTCTCTTGAGTCATGGTAAAAAAATGAATTATCAGATATCCTTATTAAAAACATGAATGTTTTCTTGTTACAAAACATTGCGTAGTATTCTTCAAGTCCCAACAATTTTACTATTTTATCCTAGATAGCATAACCCCCTTTTCAACAACTCCAAAATTAGTTCGAACAAATCAAGTATCATCCAATTTACCTATTAAAATCCAACATATCTTCATTCAAGAATCATTATCATAACATAAGGTACATATTAAGGGTTATCTTATCCTTAATCATGTGTTATACAAGAATATCACCCTACTCATAAATCACTTTTTTAGTCCATAGAAATATTAAACATACCCTTTCCAATCCTTAAATAAAAACATATATGGTAAACACTTAAATATTTCCTGATTCGTAAAACATAGTCATTGGAATCCAAAACAAATACACCTCAATCATACAACTTTATTATTAAACCATTACTCTAGATCCATCATTTTCATATTTTCTAAAATTCGAGTATTGTCTTATGTTTTCTCAACCTCATGAATTTTAGGTTTAATGTTAGAAATTTTGTAAGGACATCACATACCTTTCACATGTCACTTACAATCTCTCAATACTCATTTGTATGACCAATACATGTACCATATTCAGGAATCTATTCATGATTTTTTCACTCAGTAAATGGATAATCATTATTCACATTCTTTTGACATCTGAAACATTCAATGGTTAGCAATGTTGTATGTAGACTAAGACCATAAATAAAACTGTGATAATTACTTGTCAATTATTTAAAACAAATAATTAATGTAAATTACATATAATATTTCAATCTATAATATATTAGGTTTAATCCTGGATTATTCATAATTATCACAAAAACTCTAGGATTATAACATATTCTTGAATTATCCTCTGGACATCCCCAGACATATCCTTAGAATTATCTCAATGTATTTGACTAATTATTTTGATTTATAGTTTCCAAATGTTAAATAAACCATCTATATGATACCAAATATAATGACCCAGGATTTCTATACATTCACATTACATTTATTATTTAGAATACATAATACATTACACAAATATACTCCGAAAGACCATATTAGTTTAGTGTCTTTTGAAACTTGTATTACAATATTCTAACATGGTAAATGATCTTCAACAACTCCTATAATGATATTTCCCTTTAGTTTTCCTACATAAAGTCATTCATTATATACTAGGGAAAAGAAAACATAAAAAAGGGTGATCTTAAATTCTAATTAAGGGAAAACATAGAGAAAATAAAAAAACCGTAACATATGTATGTAAAAACATAAACATAGAGATTAAATTTCAAAACAATGAGTCATTAAATTAATCTTGGCATTATGTAAGGCTCAAACCATAGTGAAACATTAAACAGGATAAAATATCATTGGCATAAAACATGGAACTGTGGAAAACAAAAAAGGAGATAATATGATATCCATAGTAGCCAAGGAATTTCATCCATGAACATAGTAGTGGAAAATTTCCACTTCTGAACTAGGTTTACTTGTCATTTCATCCATGTATTACTGAACCAGATTTACTTTTTCTTCCAGCCCTGTAATACCAAACTGGATCTACCCAACAATCCATTTCGGACTATATCATGGGATATAAAATTTTACCCAATGTATTGGAAAGAGATATATGTCCCACCCATCTCATTGTTAAATAATTCTTACATATTCCACAAAAACAAATAAATCAATCATCATATCATAACCCACGAAATAAAATGGGTTTCTTAAACGGAATTCCCAGATAACATAATCCATATAAATATTCATTCCATCATTAACAAAATAAAATCTTAACAATAATTGGGATATAAACATAACAGTTATTAAAGAGAATCATCTTATATGGAAAATAATTTTTATGAAACCATTAAACATAATTTTTGAGGAAAATGTCTTTCCTCCTTCAAAAACGTTTTCATTTCTCAAAAGGTCGCACAATTTTAACACAGAATAATTTATTTAAAATAATCTTCAAATATTATATAAGAAGATTCATTGAAATATTGATTTATAAATATTTAAAAACCCATTCCTAATGTATATGATTAAAAAACCTTCTCCTCATTCTTTTAAGAAAAATGTAATAAAATACCTCGTATCAAAAAATGCCAAAATATTTATTTCATACCGTTAAAACAAATTTACGAATTTGTAAAATTGACTTTTAAAAAAATTAGAATATTAAAAATAATATTACATATTATATGAAATAGGGATTTTGATGATAAATATACCCCATTAAATATTTACATATTGAAAATCTCAAATAATAACGGGATTGTGAAATAATCTCATACCTATGGTCCGAGTTCATCTTATGGGTCCATAAATTCAGTATAGTGGGTTTAAACATATTATTAACTTTTAAAAGATACATAATAATATCTATGATATCATATTAGATTAAATTATGACATTATATTACCCTTCTATTTATTTATTCAATGTTAAAGCACTCTTTTAGGTAATAATCATTTTACTTATCATACGTGTTTTTACCTGTTATGTTTGATCTCATTACATATATTGTGATTTAAATACATAAAGGATATAAAACTTGAATTATATATGAAACATATTCTTTATATATATAATATATATATATTAATGAAGTGGAATACACCATTTATTAGGAAGGTAGACTGTACATACGCATGAGCGCTGTTTGTGTTTCCTAAATGAAATGAATGGAACCAATTAAATGTCACACACACACATATATATTTATATATAAATTAAATATTATTTTTATTTAATATATTTCATTTTTATTTATTATATATACAATAGAATCCTTCTTGAATGGTTAACATGGAAAATGACTCTCATCGCGTTGTGGAGACAGTAGGTCGTTCGTACACACGCTCGATGATATCATTCAATTAATGATTAATTGGTATGGAATTGAATTTTATATTAATTATACTGAATAAATATCATGTTATATTCATTATTTAAATCTATTTTAAAAATAATTATATCCATAAAAATTAAGTATTATTGAATAAAAAATGACACCTTGACATGAAGACAGTAAACCGGTTGCACACAAACTTGGTGATATTGTTATTTTTAGGAAAGATAAAATGAATTATAAGGTTTTACATTTATTATAATTACATATAAAAATATATAATATACTGTATTTATTATTTTATTATGGAAAAAACATAAGAAGGGGAAGTATAAGAAGACAATAATTTTGAAAACATGTGATAAAAAAATTACCTCTTTTTTGAGTATCTTCTTTTAATCATTACAACGGTCTCCATATGATAGATTTATTCCCAAGATTTTTCCGCTGGGATTATTTGAGCGATTTTGGGAGGATTTTTGGGTGGTTTATGGCCGACACAAAGGCCTTTTGAATTGTGTGTATAATAGAGAAGGAGAAGTTCCTTTTTATTGGAGACGTGAGGGGATCTTTAAGAAAGTGTTTAAATATGAATTTAATATAAATTTAATTTCGGTTTATTATTGTGCCAAACTCATTTATCTAGAAGATAAGATGATTATGTTTCTATATTATCTAAACCAATATGTTGTATACAAGTTTATGTCTCAAAATTAACCATATCTATTATCTTTATCCCATAGTTAAAAAGATTAACTCTTACCATGTCTTCTTTTATTTTCATAATACATGGTTACTATATTTACTATTAAATTCCAAGAGAGACAAAAATGGATAATAAATTTCATTTTAACTATATTTAAAAAATTTGTCCAAATATTATAACTTTATTACTATTATATCATTTAGTGAAATAGTATTTGTTTTAAAATGTCACATATGTCAATTTTGACACTATTTAGTAATTGATTTTTGATAAAGTCATAACTACCTGATTACTTTTCAAACAATGATTTTTCTCATCCCACATAAATCAATGTCATCAAAAATATGTTTTTATGGTATCAAAAGTTCAAATTACATAAATTTTAATATTTGTTATATCATTTATTTGAATATTTCATTAATAATGTAATCACTACATTATCATTGTGTCATAAATAAATTTATATATTTAGTGTCTAAAAATTATAAATTAAATACCATGATGTATAATATGTTTTTATATTTATAATGACTATTTGGTGTCAAATATATCAATTATATAACCCCACATTAATATTTATTAAGAAAAAATATACATGATTATGTTATATTTCCTTTTGCTGTAAATTAATTATTATAACATGTCATTTTCAAACCCAAGAAGTTCTAAAATTCCACAAATTTTGAATATGGATTTTTTGGTCACCTTTGAATCATACAATTATAATTTGACATGTGTTAGGGTATTTTAATTTTTTTATTTTTTTAGTTTTTTTCCTTATTTACCTAATTTAACCTTTAATAGTGGTCAATAAATATAATTACAAAAGTTACTATTCATAATGTCTTAAAATAAAAGGGACCTATTTAAATAATTCGAACCTTATTAATTCAATTATAGACTAATTTTTTCTAAATTATAAACTGAGAAATAGTAGAAATTAATATAAAATTAATTCTCTCTGTCAAAACCTTAAAGCTGGTTTTTGAAGAAGTAAAAACTTCCAAAAGATTGACATGTGTTTAAGTCCAATTTAAATTTAAAATTACATCCAATAAAAAAATTGGATGAAATGAAAAAAAATATTCCAATTAATATTTAAAACCAACTTAAAAATTAAATCTATCTATATAAATAATGTTGAGAAAAGGAAAATTTTGAATTAAAATGCAGTATTTTTCAGTATTTATTAAAATATGAATTTCATCATTAAAATACCAAATTTCACCCAATGTATATTTAAATGTACCATGTCGAGATAAGAATTTTATTATGTCTAGTAGAAAATATAATATTTTCATGAAATGGATTTAAAAAGGGTAATCCATCAAAAGGTGGTAAATAGTTTTTTTTGACAAATTAAATTTGTTATTATATAATATTTGTAAATAATATAAAATGAATTTAGAACAATAATTGAATATATTACATATATATTTCACTAATAAAATCCATAAAAGTTGTATTATTATTTTTATATATTCACGTAAATTCATATAGTTCTTTTAGAAGGAAGTCAACACTATGCATACCTACTATTATAATGAATAGGTTGTAATATTAAGTTATCACTTATACTCAGTCTTGCGTGAAATGAATCCTATCAAAAAAACATGAAATTATGTGTATAACAATCGATGTTTATTGTTTCATATACTTCAAGCTAATATGGTGTTCCGTATAGCACAAGTTAATCAAGGTGTAGCGTCCAACAAAAGATAACAAAGAAATTTTAAAAAAACATTCCCATAAAATCTCTGGGTGTTACATTATAATCCCATAAATATGAATTTTTCCCTCAAAATTCATTTGGGTTATAAAAGGTTTACTACATGAAATTTTATTTCATAGAATCCCACATTGTAAAAAGGAATATTAAAACTTCCTTTTAAAAAGTAAAGCAATAAATATAATAGTTACCCAAAGTAACTCATCACTGTGTTTCGTTATAGGAGAACATAGGTGATAAGTGAAAATATTGATATGCAAGAGAAATATAATTGTCCAATTCTGATGGATTGTAATAGAGAACAATAGTAGGGAAATTTAACAACCAGAAATCCATAATGAAATAATTATATAAGGGACCATCTGATTCTTCCGATACAGAGGTAGAAAGATATCATTTTTGGTTTTCAAGATCCTTTATCTAATGTTGATTAACATGAGAAGAAAAAGTAAATTGATTTCATTACAATTTATCTTTTGGTTGTTCCTGGAACTATTTCCACTATATCTCTTATTCAAATAAATTATGATGAATCTATCATTTCCGAAGTGTTTGAAGATCACAAGATCAATTAATAAAATGATAAGTAATTCCATATTTCTGAAGAAAAATGTTAGTACATGTTTAAAGACCATATATGGTGAGATAATATTTTATTCTAACAAACCTCATTTGATGCATCACATAAAATTTCAAAATATTAGATAACCATAAAATCCTTATAAAATATTAAAATAAAAAATATAGAAAAAGGTTCACTAACATGGATTAAAATTTACAACCATATATCATAAGGTATCTCTAGTTTGTCACATTAAAAAAATGGGAACACCTTCATCATGTTTTCTCTTGAGTCAAGGTAACAAACAGAATTATCAGATATCCTTATTGAAAACATGCATGTTTACTTGTTACAAAACATAGATTATTATTCCTTATGTACCAAAAAGCGGTATACTTTATCCATGATAGCATAACCCTCTTATCAACAACTCCATCATTAGTTCTGAAGAAACAAGCATCATCCAATTTACTTATTCAAATCCAACATATCATTAGAAAAGCATCATTATCATAACAAAATGGACTTTTTATGGGTTATCTCCCCCTTAATCATTTTTTATCCAAGTATGTAACATTAACAAAAATCAATTTTTTGTCTCCTTAGAACAATTATACATATAATTTCCAAGACTTAATTAAAAACTTATACAGAAAACAATTATATATTCAATGATTTATATAAAACAATCTATGAAATAGAAAACATATACACCTCATTCATCCATATTTTTTCTTAAACTGCAAATCATGATCCATAAACATCATTTTTCTTAAAATATGAATCATGTCATATGGTTTCTAAACTTCAAGCTTATTAGGTTTAATTAATGCAATACTAGAAGAACATCCCATAACTTTCCCATTTCATTTACAGTCTCTTTATCCTATTATGTATAACCAATACTCGTACCATCATCATGATTCTATTTATTATATTCCACTAATGAAATTGATCGACATTATTCCTATAGTTTACACATCTGAAAATTTTAATGGTTAACAATGTTCTAGGTAGTTATGGCTATTGATTAAGACTATAAATAAAAGTGTGATAAATTCATATCAGAGATTAGAAACACATAAGTAAAGTAATTTACATATAATATTTAAATCTATGATATCTTAGGTTTAATCCTAGGTTATTCATTATTATCACAAAAACTCTTGGATGGTGAAAAAAATTTGACATATCATTAGGACATCCCTAGACATATCCGTAGAAGTACATTTATAAATATCACTAATGTTTCCACATCCTATTTACCTATGGTTGACTAAACCTTAACTCTTATACCAACTCCAACAACCAAATATTTACATACAAGGACACTAAATTTCTTTTTTAGAATACTTATTAAGATACACAAATATACACCCAAATACTATATTAGTTTTGTTTCTTTGGAATCATGGGACACAATATACTAACTTGGTGAAATATCTTCAACATCTATTTTCCTACCTAAAACCTTTTATTGTATCATGGTGAAAAGAAATCATAACAATGCGTGAGATAAAATTCTCAGTAAGGGTAAACATGGATAAAATAAAACAAATTAAAATCATAATAATTTAAAAACATGATCAAAAATATTAAATATCAAAATCATGAGTCATGAAATAAATCTAGGCAGTACAGAAGGCACATATCATAAATAAATAATAACAATTATAAAATAGCATTGGCATAAAATATGGAATTATAGACAAAAAATACACAAATAATATGATTTCTATTGTATCCAAGTCATTCCTTCCAAGACCATCATAGTGGAAAAAATCCATTATTAATTTGGGTTTACTTCTTGTTACATCCATGTGTTACAGAACCATATTTACTTCCTTGTTCATCCCTAAATTAATGAATCTAATTTAAATTAAATTCTAGTCATTAATATCTCATGATATATAAATATTTATCCAATCTATTGGAGAGAGATATAGGTTACACCAATCTTATAATTAAATCATTCTTACACGTGTCACAAAAAAATAATTCATTATATCAAAACCCATGAAATAAAATGGGTTTCTTTAAAATTATTACATCATACAATAATCAATATAAAATAACATATCATCATTAACTATAATAATATCATAGTATTAATATGAATATTAACATAACCCTAGTTAAATAGAATCATCATGGATGGAAAATTATTTTGAGAAAACACTTGAACATAATTCTGGATGATAATATCCTTTCTTCTACAAAAATGTTTTCTTTTCTTGAAATTTGATGCAATTTTAAAGAAATGAATTTATTTGAAAATAAGAATGAAATTATGTAGTGTTAGATTCAGGGAAATAATAAATTATAAAGATGTAAAAATCAATTCACTCCACATAATTTAAAAAAACATTTTCCTCATACTTTTACGGGAAAAGTCAAAATATACCTCGTATCGAAAAACACAAAAATATTTCATTCACACAGTTTAATAAAAATTTACTAATAGGTAAAATTGAAATCAAAATATTTTAGAATAAAGAAAAATATATTACATATTATAAGAAACATGGATGTAGATGATAAATATAACCTAGAAAATACTTACGTGTAAACAATATCAAACAATAATGACATTGAGAAATTATCCCTCACCATAGGTCTGATGTCATTCATATGTGTCTAAAACTCTTGTATTTTGGGTTTAAAAATATTATTAAATTATAGAAGAACCATAATTATATAAATGATATCATATATGATCCACTTATAAATATATATTACCCTTTTATTTATCAATTACTTGTTAAAGAAAAGTTTTTGGTAATAATCGTTTTATTTATCATAAATTTTTTTTTTACTTTTTTGTCTTGATATAATTTCATATATCATGATTTAATTACATACAGAAGTTAAAACATGATTTATGTATCATAAATATTTATTATATATATATATATATTAGATAGACAAATGAAATGGAATATATTGGTCATGGTTACGGTAGGTTGTACGTACCCATGAATGTTGTATGAATTTTCTTTATTGAATCAAATTGAAGGAATTAACTGATATATATATATATATATATCTAGTGGAATTTTTATGTCAAATATTAAATTCATATTTATTATATATACTTTATAATCATTCTTTAATGGTTAATTTGGATAATTAATCTTATCGCGTCGTGGAGACAATAGGCCATATGGAAACACGAGCAACAATATCATTCACATAATGTTTAAATAGAATGGGATTGGATGGTATATTAATTATAAAAAAAATATCATGTTATATTAATTATTTAAATCCATTATACTCTTCATTTTATCCATCCAAATTATGAATCGTTCAATAAAATATTATACTAGAGTGTGGAGACGGCATGCCGTATGTACGCACGCATATTGATACTATTATTTGTATGATAGATTAAATAAGGTATAATTTTTTTTACATAATTATAATAACATATAATAATTTTGATGATATTTCATTTATTACTTTATTTTGGAATCAACATAATAATAGGGAGTAGAATAAAAGAAATTTGATAGAAGTGATAAAACAATTACCTTATTTCGAGTATCCACTTTTGATTTTCACAAATGGTAACCCAAGGATGGATTTCAATATAATGTGTGGCCTCAATGATGAATGTAAGGCTGTTGGGAAGATATTTGGGTTGGGTTTAGCAAACCAATTGGCTTTGTAAGTTTTAATAAAATAGAAGGACGATTTCCCTTTTATATGAAAGGTGAGAGGAACTTTAGGAAAGTATTTGAATATTAATTCATTATAAATATATTATATACTTTGAAAGGTCCCAAACACATTTAGTTCAAATATAAGATTATTTTGGTGGTAAATCCTCTCAACTAATAGATTTTAGATATGTTTAAATCAGAAAATTAATCATATCCTTTACCATTAACCCTTAGTTAAAAACATTAAATCTTACCATATCATCTTTTATTTTTATAATATACGGTTACTATCATTTATATAATATTCCGATATAACCACAAGTAGTTAATTAAATACATTTTAAACATTATCTAAGTTATTTTTTCGAATCTTAGATATTATGGTCTATTTTATCATTGAATAAAATTGCATTGAAAAAAAACTAATTTATGTGAATTTTCACTAAATTTAGTAATTGATTTTTTGAAGTCATAAAATCATATTCATTTGTAAAATATACATTAAGTGATCACTAAAATTTTAGTGGCATTTAAAAAAATAGTGGATGTCAAAAAAAGATTCAAATTACATATATAATAAAACTTATAATATCATTTTTTTTAATATTTCATTAATAATGTAATCACTGCATAATAATTAACGCAAAAAAAATTATTTATATAGTGGCTAAAAATATAAATAAAATAACAAGATGCGGGAAATATTTTTATATTTCTAATTAATATTTATAGTCAAAGATATTAATTATATAACATAAAATTAATATTCATTTAGTAAAAAGATACATGTTTTTGTTATATTTCCCTTTACTTTAAATTATTTATTATAACATATCATTTTCACACCCAAGTTGTTCTTAAAATCAAAAAATTCATCCTAAGGGTTTTTTGGTCACCTATGACTTAGTAAATAATATTAGTGAATTTTCTTTTGGTAGTTTTATATTATTATAATATTATTTTTAACCATGTTTACCTAATTTACCCTTCAACCCTGGTAAATAAAAATAATTATTGAAGTTACTATTCATTGTGTCCAAAAATAAAAGGTCCCTATTTACATAATTTTGAACTTCTGATTACAAATATGGAATCCATTTTTCTAAATTGAAAACAACTAATTGTAACAAATTAGTTGAAAATTAAATCTTGTTGTCAAAACTAGGAATTGAGACTTTATGAAGTAAATATTTCAAAAGATTGACATGTGTTTATAATTAATTTAAATTTAAAATTACTTCCAACATCAAAAATTGGATTAAATGATAAAAAAATATTCCAATTAAAATTTAAAAGAAATTAAAAGGTTAATAAATCTATATAAATAAATTAGATAAAATGATGTTTTGAATAAAGTTGCATTATTTTTCAATATTCATTAAAATATGAATTTCTTTAGAAAAATACCAAAATGAAAACCAAGTTAAATTTTTATATACCACATCCAAATAAGAAGGATATTACTTCAAAAAAATATACATAAATTTTCAAAAACAAGATTTCAAAGTGTTCTCCATTAATGTGTGGTAAAACCATATTTTTCAACAAATTGAAATTTGTATTATATTTTATCTGAAAAACCAAAAAGATGAATTTGAAGCATTACATTGAATTTATTACATATATAATTATCTAATAAAATCCATAAAGGGTGATCTTTTATTTTTATAGACTAACTTTTATTTAAATAGATTCTTTAGAAGGAAGTAATTTCAATTCATACATCCCATTATAATGAATAGATGATAATATTTAGTTATAACTTATACTCGTACTTGCGTGAAATAAATTCTATAAAAAGAACATGAAATTGTGTGTATCACAATACATAAACATTGTTGTGTATACTGCAATCTAATATAGTGTTGTTTATATAAAAAACTAATATTTGTGTAGTGTAAAACAAAATATATCATTAAAATATACAAAAAAAATATGTCAAATAAAATGTTGATTTGTTAAATATAACATCCACTTATCCTAGGGAAAGGAAATATAAGAAATTTGTTGTATCAGCCACTCAGCAGAGGACTGAACATAGTCAAATCTAATAAATAATGGATTATATAGAAAATATAAACTTAAAATAAAATAATTACATAAAAACAATCATTTTAATTATAAACTAATCCCTAGATATCATGAAAAATAAAAAAAATATGTCCATAAATAATTTATTTAATAATGGGGGAGTTTATTTATTCAAACATCTAAAACATACCATTGGGGCCTTGAAAAATTAATCTAAATATATCATCATGACCTTATTCTAAGGCATCTAAATATAAATGGGTAAGGACTCTTAAAAAAATAAATCTATTTTTTTATCATGAGTGGTACAGATGCATTAATAGACTATAGTGGGTCATGCCCCTCATTTACCAATTCCATCACATTTCTCATGTGAATAAGAAAAATTACATAATATATATTCCATAAATAATCAATAATTGTCCATATTTCAAGAACATGATTAATTAATATGAATAACATCCCCAATCAATATGATAATAAAACATACAAATAAATATTTTTAATGTTATCATTACAAGTACATAATAAATATAAGTTTGAAAAACATATTTTTACATAGATCAAAATATCTAGTTGAGATTACTAGAATATTATTAAGGAAAATACCCTTTTATCGTTTAAAATAAATTTATAAAATCTGAAAATAAAATCCAAATATTAAAGAATACATTTTCTATTAAGGTAAACATGTAAAAATATAATGTATGATACAAATAATTGAGTTTTATTGACAGTGTAAATTATATTCATATATTATTATTCAAAAAAATGAATTTTATAGTTTCGGTAAATATACCCCATTCTAAAAATGACGACAATATTCATTATTTTATTAAAATTCAAAATAGAAAAAAAATTATTTACAATATCATTGGATTATAGTAAAAATATTAATTAATAAATTTCAGAAAATATCGGTATGTAAGAAAATATGCCACTGATAGAGTCTCTACCAAATAGTGATGATATTGTGAAATAAATCCTTACAATTTCATAAAATTTGAATCATAATCCCCATGAAAAAAAATCAGCTGAAACATTAAAAACCATGAATATAAATGGATTCAAAATACCAAATATAAAATGTTCTGTATATAGACCTAATATATGGGGCATATATGGCATATTTCCCTTAAAATTAAAAGTGAGACGAGAATCCTTTACATTAGGTCTAGCATCATGCATATAAGTTCAAAACTAATGTTACATAAAATATATATTTTAGTATATATTTTATATAAAAATATAAATATATATCAAACAATATGTGATTTAATTATTTCATTTCATCACCAATTTATAAATATTTTTTTAAAAAATTCATGGTTCCAAGTGATTTTTACTTCATAATTCTTTTATGTTTTATTTTGATAGTTTTGGTCCTTGTACATTATTCATGGTTGTATATTAACGATAATGTTAATAGTTATATAGTTATTAGGTATATTATTTATATACCTATTCATTATCATCAGTAAATTTTATTGAAATAAAAATGAATTACAATGTTCAAGGTGTGGGTATGTCTTACATACTCATGACTGCTATTTTCATTTTTCCATTAATTTGAAAAACTAAATGTTAATAATAATTTTCATTTAAATAATATTTTTTATACTATTTAATCATATTAATTTATCAAATACATGTTAAACCATACATATAAAATAAAATTGAATAACAAATCCCACCAATTCATAGAGGTGGTATTGCATACATAAAAATGACCAACATAATTTTATTCCAATTGATTTAAAGGATATAAGTTTTGTGTGAAACTATTATATAAATATTATTATTATATAATAAATATCACTTATAAAAAATATAGCGATTTAAATAAATATCCTTGAAATATGGTCATGGGAAAACAATTATATTTCTTTGTGGAGACAATTTCTTATACATTCACATGAGTAATACCATCACATACCATTTTATAGAAAATAGGGTGGAAAAGGGATATTTCATAAAAATAATAATTTTTTTTTGATTATTTAGGATATTGATGTTATAATTTTATTTTAAATATCTTATATTGATATGATGTGAAGATGAAGTAATAAGAATGAGATCAGTTGAGGCAATTACCACTCCGAAATAACTCCTTTAAATTTCATCTTATGGATTCTAGTGTTGGAATTGTTTGATAGATAATACAAATAAAATTATTATAAGGATGTTAATAAGTGATTTTATTTGGGGTTTTTAATCTAGAATGATTAATGCTGTTGAAATAATTAGTGGATGATGATCACATTTATAATTTAGGGGAAATGCGCTTTAGAAATTTTATGAAAATTAAATTATAATAATTTCATTATCAATCAAAATGAATGAAAATTTATATGGATTAAAACTTTTGAATTATATTATTTAAATATAATAATCTAATAAAATATGTATTTTTTTATTTTTTACATTATCATTTGTTTTAACCCTATAGTTAGCCTATTTAAACATTAACCATTGCAACACATTTTCACTATTAATAGTATATAATTTTACATATAAGGTGAAAAATGGGCAATAAATTGAAAAGTTATGAAATTTTAGTCCATATTTAATACAGAGTATCATCTTTAACATTTTAATGTATTTTTAAATAATTAAAATAAATATTATTTAGATAAATTATCATAAAAAACAATTTTGACATTGTTCATTTAATTTAACATCCAATACATCAATAAAATTGTTATTCTGAATCTAATTCAATTAAAAAAATTATATTCATATATAAAATTCATGTGAATATATATTTAACTCTAATTAGATAAAATTGATTATCTTTCATATCATATATTTTCATTTTTTTAGTAAATATATATTATTTTAGCACAATAATTTTTAGGTAATTATATAATCACTAAAATTTATAAAGGAATTATCATCACTAGTATAATTTTATTATGAATAAATTTGGAATTTATGTTATTTCAAAAATTTATTTTGTGCCTATGTAGATAAATCGTTGATGTTTAAAACTAATATTTTGACATTGTGTAACAATAATTGATTTAAATATTATATTGGTCATTTTTAGGAAATGTGTGCATTAAAAATGAATTTAAAGCCTATGGTGATACGGATATAATTTCATTCATTCCATAATAATCAATTTGAAATTATATGACATTATAACTAAATTTTAACATAGAATGGGCTGATTTAACCTTTGCCAAGAATATAAATTTTACTAGATTTATAATTACTAATTACTAAAAATAAAAGTGAACTAATTACAAAATTATATCTTTTTGATTCTGAATAAAAAATCCATTTTTTTCAAATTTAATGTCTATAAGTTACAAAAATGAAAATGAAAATTATTGTGAAAAACACGATGAAATATATTTTTCTCGACAATTACTTCTTTCGAATTAAAATGCTTTTATAATAAATTCAACTATGAAATTTATAAATATTAACATACATTGAATATTTCAAATATAATATTAATTACTTTATTTTGAAACCATTTTAAAAAAATGATTAAATTTATAAATACATGAAACAAAAATACAATTTTCAAAAAAACTTTGTATTTTTCATTAGTCACTGATAAATAGATGTTTTTCAATAAATTTAAATACATCACCCAAATATAATTTTGAAATTAAAATTTAAAAAATAATATAAATTTTATAAAATCAAATTTATAGTTAAAATTGAAATAAAATAGAATATTTTATTATCTAAACTAATAAAAATTATTATTGATGAAATTTTTTTCTGTAGAATAAAATAAATTTTCAAAAAACAAAGTAATTATTTCCTAAAAATTTATAAATAAATATTTATTTAGTTGGTCATGTGTATATTTCATAACATTTTTAATATTATTTATAGCCTCAAATTCAATGGCTAGGTTATAATTTTATGATTAAATAAAAATATTTCATTATTCATTTAATCCAAGAGTATCGTGTTATATAAACTACGGGACTTATAGTTTTTTTCAAAATATAGGTGTCTTACATTATACCTATTTAATAATGTTAATTGAAGAAATTTTATATTTTAATTGATAATTTAGGGTTATTTAATTGAGAAATTTTCATGGAAAAAAACATTGAAAATAGGGTTAATTAAAAATCCATTTCAAATTAGAGAAAAAGAATATTGAATGTAACCACAAAACTAGGATTCCAGATAAGGTAATAAAAATAATACTAAATCCTACGGATTAATAGAGAGTGATCGTGAAAATGAAAAGGTGATATTGAACAATAAAAAAATCATAAATTTGTGATGGGTTAAAATATCATTTAGTTTTGGGTAATAAAACTAAAGGTATAATGTTTTCATTACAAGGATCTTTTTATAATTTTAATTAATTATATTAATATCTAGATAATATACTTAATAAAATAAATGTACGTTATTTTATTCTAATTAATAATAATAATATCTTCCCTTTTTATTTCTTCGATATATATCCACTTTACACCATATTATATGATATAGATTTTTGAGATTATTTTATCCGAGAAGTACTTTTCAAAAACCATATGTTCCACAAGTAATTATTTAATCCTATAAATATATATGATATTTAAAAAGGTTATCATAGGTTTCCCAATAGGATAAATTATAAATTAAACAAAAAAATTATACATAAATTCCATGATAATTTATCCCATAAGTAGTTAACCTAATGGATCCTCAAAATACGTATTACCAAAATAAAAATTCTAAAAATTTTGAAAAAAAATTCAAATGTTTGAAAATAATTTTTTCATTAATCCCCCATAATATTTATCGTAATATAAAATTTATGTACCTTGATCATATATTAACCATAAAGACGGTAATAATGTGAATGACCATATAACCATAATTTAAATATGAATGATTCTAAAGAAAACATATCATATTATTGAACATATTTCAAAAATCCAAAAATGCAGTAAACACTATTATAGATAACATTTTCATAAAATAACTATCTATTTTCAAAATCATATATACTACACAATTATTATTTTCAAAAGAAACTATTCTGATTATCACAACTAAAAATTATTACATCAACAACAACAACATGTTATGGGTGATCATTCACTTATTCTTGTATTCTATAAAAATATAACCTTACAAACAAATAAATTTTATTGTTTCATAGTACCATTAAATCATATAACTTAAAATACATTAATAAAAACCATTTTAGCAGAATCCTATTATGTTTTATATTTCATAAGTCCATAATATCATTTCGAAATTTGTTTAAAATATAATTCATGAATCCAATTACACTAACACGTTAATCATTCCACTCTGTCAGTTGTAATAGAATAATAATGTCCTTGATCAATTAGATACTTCATTGGTATATTCCCTTGATGGATGGGGAATTATTTTCACCATCCGACCCTACCTATGCTCGAGCCACAACTACCCCAAGCCCGCCGCCATATGCCAGGGGGTGGCGACATGTGCCGAATGCTAAACAAATCGGGTAGCCCTTTGCCTGTCTACCTGAACACACACGTATCTCACTCAATGCAGAAGTTCATAGTAAAAGGAAATGTAAAGTACCAACTGCTATAAACAAACCAACAAGGTGCATCGACCTCTAAACTGTACAATGTGAGTGTGAAGGTAAACTAAAAAGAAAAGCGCAAAACACACGCCCAACTAGAAAAGTTCCACAACTTGGCCATAAGTAAACAATACTAAAACGGTTGGGAGAGTCCCACACCTGGAACCCGACTACGACTACTGCGCGCGGTCCAAGCTCCCAAAATCCTAAGATCCTCTGTAGTCACAAGAAACTTTTATGTCGTCTGCAAGGGCACACCAAGTGCGGGAAAATCCCAAGCATGGATGAGTATAAAAATACTCAGTAGGATACCATGAAGACTTGAGGGAGCAACAAAAGTGGTACCAAAGAGTGAGCAGTAGATCGAACATGGAATAGTATAGGAGTACAACAGAGAGTGCAATAAAGAGTATAGATCAACCCAATAAGAGGAAGGAAGTGGATTCTCACTAACACATGGAGCTAGATACAGTGATAAAATTAACCTCCCGTCGAGCCTTCACATCCTATAGTAAAAGAGTAGGCCCATCCAACAATGGGAAGATAGACACGGCACGCATGTGGCATACCCTGCATGTCATGACCTCTCCTGGAAGGAGAGTGACCAATACCCAAGAAGTGTGTACTAGAACAAGGTATACACATATCTAGTATTCTCAAACAAGAAACATGGACAAGATCATAAGGGGATCTCCAACTCATAGCTCAGCCCAAGAATGTGTGTCTCCAATAGTCCCAGATGTAAACACCATCGATCCCTAGCATCCCACATGTTTTCCTAGAACTACAAGTCAAGGGGATCAAATCACCACACCTTGACACTATTTGGTTTTGGTGGTACTGACTCGCCCACATGGTTTTAGGTCACGTCACAATGATGTGTATTAGTGGGGAAAGAGCCCCTCATTCTTGAGATCTTTGGGGAAAGTCAAACCACACCTCGTAACTGTTGCACAGTCGAGAGTTCTTCTCAAAGTAAAAGTTGTCACATCACTAACCCATACCACTAAGGGTCCCGCTCTGGTAGTCATGGAGAAAATCCACAAACTAGCCTGGTAGGAAGGAATGAGTCGGAGAGAAGTCGTCGAGTAATCCACTGCCCAGCCCTGTTGGATGGTAAACTCCAAGAGGTAATCGGGGAACCCACTGCTCAGCCCCACGGGAGGGTAAACACTAAGAGTTCATTGGTTAATCCACTACCCAGCCCCGTAGGAGGTTAAAAACATAGAGGTCATTGAGGAACCCACTGACCAGTCACGCTGGAGGGTAAACCCAAAATGTTCATCAAGAAACCCACTTCCCAACCCCACTATAGAGTAAACCCAAAGTGGTCTTTGGGGAACCCACTACCCAGCCCCTCTAGAGGGTAAACCCAAAGAGGTCATCGGGGAACCCACTGCACGACCCCGCTAGATGGTAAACCCGGAACTGCTCTGGCCATCCCTACCATATGGTACAACATTGGCCAAAGGAACACGGAGTGGGTATCACACAACGACCAGACTCTGAAACAACATACCTAGAACAGATTCAATGTTCGTGTATTGTGGGTCACCCTGATACCTATAAATCTTCCTAGGGAAACATACCACGACAGATCGCGGAAGGAAGAAATGATCTCGATACACGGCTAGGGAGTCTGTGCCCATGGATCACTGGGCTCCACACCCTACTTGAAACAACCTCCTGGGTAGAGGATCAATGCCTGCATAATGTATCGGTCACACCGAATCTACAATAACCCTACCAGGGAACATGAAGGGACGTGATACTAAAAGCTCACATGGCTAATGGAACAAGGGAACCCAAACAAATCCACCGATCAAATCGTCAAGAATAGAACAAGGGGAAACCAATCCACCCTACTGTTCTAAACCATTGTTAATAGAAGGACCATCTGCGTCATGAGAGGTCAATGGTTCGTAAATTAGAAGACGGTATGCACAAGGGTCTCTCACGACGTGCGTCCCTTTCTCATCTCCAAAACATGTTCTACAACATTCTTGGGAACAAACTATAACATTTAACTCCAGGAAAACCTGTATACTCCTAGAGTATAACACATTTCCAGCCCAAAGGCTATCATTCACACGATGTTCAACGTCAACGCAAAAATGTGAACACGTAAGTTCTCCAAATTGCTTCCACCATGGCCCCAGAACGGCCAATAAAACCTCTTCAAACATTTACTTCACTCTCATAGGAGTGCTCACAAACACACACCAAGGATTCTATAAAAACACCGCAGGAAGAACCTCCACCTTTACAACTTTCTTTCCTCCACATTTAATGAGATCTTGAATGAGGCTCCAGACATCCAAACGGATCATACCGTTGTAATACTTGTGAAAAAACACACGAGATAGACTATCTACTCACCTAAAATTGATTCTTGATGGAAAATTTTTCCAACACCGCTTTCTGCCCAAACGACGTCCTATTGTACCGAGCCTCCATCCCGAAAACAGTCTGGCACATCACACCATTGCGATCCCCTTGAAAAAAAATTCAAATTGACTAGTTAAACGCATGGAATAGATATAGGGAGAAAAAGATGCATTTCGTCATACCGCACATGAGCGGCGCAACGTGGGACCCGAATCACAATCTCTAAGCACTGCAAATGGATTGCACCATTGCGATCCTCTCGAAGAAGCACCCAATATTTACTATTCACTTGTCCGAAAATGGACACCCGGTGGGGAGGATAGAAATCACTGCCAATACCCAAAAAGACCCCCTTGGATCCCACTCCACCATGATGAATTAAAGGAGGAATATTGTGGCATTGTAATGCCTTCGAAATAACAACCAAGATCGACTGTTTTCATGCCCCGAACGAATGTCCAATGAATAAGAAGCAAATTGTTGGGTACATCTCGAAAGACGTCCCATGGGGCCCACACATCAACTCCGATTTCAACACCTGAAACCACCCTGGAAAACTCCATCTTGATGCCAGGTCCCAACGACACTGACGGCGCTGAAATCGGACTTTGGATGTGCCAGTGCTGACCAAAATAAGAATCTCAGAAAGAAAATGCTAACCTACTTAACAGAAGTGTCGCGCCACCGAGCCCCCTGTATCAATAATTAAAAAGTCCCAAGACCATCTCAAATGGTTATTCTAAATCAAAGGAACACGTTATCATAGACGGTACATGAATCGGACACCTGTTTTAGGAGTTACACTAGCTTAAATGTCATCAGATGCAAGTGGGGGTGGATCGGACTAGTCCGGCCTGTCCGCACCCCCTGGACCGGACCAAGAGGGCCAGTTCGCAGCACAGCCAGCTGAGCCACTACGGCCCACGGCTCACCTGAGCGGACCGTGAACTACCGATCTAGACTGTCCTGGAGGTCAGTCTTCCTTCCACTCGGGGACCCGCAAAGGGCGGGTCCGCTTTCCGCCGTCCAGGGTTGCTGACCTCAGTCTTCCTCGCCGACCGGCCGACAGATGACCGGTCTTCATTCTCGACCATGCTCCCCCATGGCCGCCTCCCGCCATCCTAGAACACCCTTAGCTTATCGCCTCGCTGAATTCACTCTCGACCTTCTCTTTGAGCCGTTGTCTTCTGCTGCGCCGCCCGTGCCGAGCGACACCCGGACAGGCCAGAACCGCCGGAAAACCACCTGAAAACCCCCTGGGACTTCATTGGACCATTTCGGTGGCCACGAGACGTAGATTTTGAATCTGAAAAATGTATCAGAAATCTTAGAACAAACCCTACACATCTATTGGCTTCCCTGGACATGATCACGACAATTCTATGCATATATATGATTTCAAAGAATGTGCGGAAGATTAAAATGAAATACGCATGATCCAACCTTGTTGGGCATAGCCCGTTGCTTGATGAGGGGTCTGTCATCACCGTAGCCGATATCTCGTTGATTTGAGAGAGAGGATGAGGTCTTGAACATCCCTTGAGAGGGTTTTTTCAGAGGAAGTGAAATGGGGAAGAAGGGTGGAGTGGGTTATGGATTATGTATGGAAATGAAATCAAATTCTATTAATTTTTTTTATACCCACTAGAAGTCTCGTACCCGAACTCATGGCAAGGTCGAGTATTATACTCCCCTAGGGTAAACACCACCTCTCAAGAAAAATGACAGTGTCGAAATTTTAATCTGAGGCTCTATTCGAACGTTATAAATTCAACACCCGAGACTGCTAAATTATGAAAATTTCCAAGGTGGAATTTTCAACATAAGGCCCACGCCCACGAAACATAAACCCCTCCTAGGGTAAACGGCATGATCAGAACTCAAAGGTGCCCTCAGGATTTTGATCTGAGCTACCATTTAGGAGCAATCCTATTTATTAAGCGTTTTTAGTGTGAACGCACTAAAAAGATTAATTTCGGCCACACCGGGGCATGGAATCGCACGCCGTCTGAAGCCGATGCTCTGGAATAACATCAAATATTTTCTAAAGTATTTTATAGAAAAAACTGGTTTCATACATCATTCCATCCTTCAATCCTTTTTTCACCAAAAAAACCATGTAACAACACAAGGTACTAAGCCCCCACCTAGATCTCTCATATCTAGGAAAACTCTTACACAGTTCCTTGTCACCAAACACAAAGGATTTGATCTTTTCACATGAGGTCTACCATAATTGATGATGTTCATAAGAGCACGCACACATCTCCTCAGGTATGTCATGTGGGAGGCGTCGTGCGCCCACTCCAGACTTTGAGGGGGAGGGGGTTAGGGAAAGGTGGTAGACAACCTCTCCATCCCTTCGCACGATCTCAAATGTCCCGAAGGCCCCCGGGGGTAACACACCTCCCTGGTTGAACCCCCACGTTGCACGCCATGATTGGAATTTCCGTTTGGATATGGGACAAAGCCTGATGATTCCCTCCTTCAGAATTTCCATATGGTGAAACACTCAAGGTTATCCAGTCACACAAGTTTTCAAAGTCGATGTCCCTTTACAAAGACTCTCTTATACGCTCTGAAAGAGAAGGATTCGATACCATTGACTAAAGAAAGGGTTCCACATCTTCTACTCTACTGAAACAGGCTTACACTGATGCCCCACGTCACCCTGGTAACACCTCAAACAAGGAGCAGGGAGAAAAGAATTTCACATATAGAGTCTAACAATTCTACTACAAAAATTAGAAGAGTTGTAGTGTGTACCTATTATCACATCATTCTCTACAATATTGTTGAAATACAAGGCTCGCAGCTATCGGTGGTCCCAACTATCAGCTCACAAAGCCTGACGTGGACCACCTAGTGGTGATAGGAAGACCTTGTAACATCGTCCCCCACATCCAGCTCCTCCCGCTCCACTGCTAGCACCACCTCTCTAGGCACTACTCCGATCATGGTGTTTCCTCTTCTATGGTGGTGCGCCTGCTACCTAGCCAATGTTCTCTGCATACCTGGTCGGGCAGTCTGGTGCCAAGTGACCTTTCCCATAACAAGCATAGCATCAGTGCTATCTGGGATTCCATGGTGCCCTCCGATGCCACTATAGTGCACGACCACGGCCCGGTGTCCACTCATAGAGGGGTCTCCACGACTAAGGCCCTACACTTTTCCACCATAGTGGTGCACGACCACGTCTTCGAAACCAGCTTTGGGAAGGCCACCTGTATCATGGTTCTGTCATCTGGTGCCTTGTTGCTGCAACAGACGTCTCGGCTCCGCCGTACCTATGGCCACCACCAACTGTAAAACGTGACAGGAATCTCTCTATCACCAGTGCATGCTCTAGAACCTCGAAATAAGTGGGGATGAACAAGGTTATGATGACGGCATAAATATATTTGCAGAGACCCTGCTCTAGCTTCCGCTCTTGGAAGATGCTATCATGGACCATGTCCGGGTAAAAGTGTGCATGGTTCACGAACCTAGTTGTGTACTCAGTCACCTTCATCCCTGCCTACTGAAACAGCAAGATC
The DNA here is from genome assembly GCA_963277665.1 of Viscum album. Classification (NCBI taxonomy): domain Eukaryota; kingdom Viridiplantae; phylum Streptophyta; class Magnoliopsida; order Santalales; family Viscaceae; genus Viscum; species Viscum album. Next base: position 1,135,169,509 of record OY728156.1, read on the forward strand.
TCTTGGATCCAAATGAAGCTTAAGAAGGAGGAGTATAACTCTTCATGAAATAGCAGTTGAAAGTTGCCCCATGAAAGTTACCACTACTCGAGTAACTGAGTCACCAGACTCCACCAACGTCCAACTACTCCATGAAAAAGGCTGGCGGTCAAAGCCTCCATAAGATCTGTCGATATCTATACAAGCCTGAATAGGAGAACCTCTATTTCTAGCAAACCCTTCGATGCCTGTGGTTCTTCCTAACCTCTGATCCTCAGCAATCTCTGCTACTGGAACTCATGGAGCATGCTCAATCTGTGCTCAAGCTCAGTCTGATCTGATGATGTAGTTTGCTGCTCACTAGGTGGGGGTGCTGCTACCAGCCCACCCAGAGAAAGGGATTCACATGACTGGTCCTAGACTGAGGCCTCATTGCTCACAAGGTCATTACCACGAACCAAAGCCGGTATCCCATCAGGATGTCTTTGTGGAGGCATCATTAATGTTATCAAGGTGTGCTACAATCAGATGGGCATATAGGTATAGGAAAGTAACAACAATGGGGATATGACTCAAGAAGGCAATCCTATGTGATGCAATAACCAATTTTCATTATAATGGGTGTCTCATCATGCTGATTCAACAAGCGGGTTACTAGGGTTCTGGTGAATGGAGAGGACGGCCGCCGCACCATCGCATGACTCCATAGCCTGAGAGCTGCTCTCGAGACTTGTGGACATGGTTTCCCTAGATCCCTACCAATTCCTTTTTAGGGACGTCCTAATAATGTCCCAATGAAATGAACCACCTCTAATACCACTTTTTCAAGACCCAACCCTACCCGGGCTCAAGCCACAACTACCCCAAGCCCGCCTCCGTTGGCCAGGTTTTGACGACAAGTGTCAAAGGCAAAACAACTCGTGGATGCCTTTGCCTAAGTACCGGTACACACATACGCATCACACTGAATGCATAATTACAGATTAAATGGAAAAGAAAAGTACCAATAGCTATAAAAAAACCAACAAGGTGAATCGGCCTCTAAACAGTATAATATGAGTGCTGAAGGTAAACTGAAAAGAAAAGGGAAAAACACACACCCAACCAGAAAAGTGCCACAACCAGGAAACAAGTAAATTAATGTAAAACGGCTAGGAGAGTCCCACACCCGGATCCTGACTATGACCACCGCACGTGTTCCATGCTCCCAAACACTTAAGCTACTCTGTAGTCATTTGAAACTTTTTCATCGTATGAAAAGGCACACCAAGTGCAGGAAATCCCATGTATGGTTGACTGTAAAAATACTCAGTAGGATACCCCGAAGGCTTGAGGGAGCAAAAAAGGAAGTACCGATGAGTGAGCAGTAGATCAAAAAGGTAATAGTAAAGGAGTACAATAGAGAGTGCGGTAAAGATTACAGCTCAACCAAACAAGCAGAAGGATGTAGACTCGTCCTAATACAAGGAGATAGAAATGGTGAAAAGATGAACATCTCGTCGAGCCTTCGCAACCTATACCGGGAGAGTAGACTCATCCAGCCAAGAAGAAATAGACATGGAAAGTACGTGTCATACCCCATGCATCTTCGCCTCTCCTGGAAGGAGAGTGACCAATACCCAAGAAGTCGGTACTGGAACAAGGTATACACATATCCAGCATTCTCAACCAAGAAATTAGAACAAGAGCATAAAGTGATCTCCGCCTCATATCTCAACATAATAAAGTGAGTCTCCAATAGTCCCAGAAGTAAACAGCATCGATGCCCAGCATCCCGCACATCTACCCCGAACTACATTTCAATGGGATCCAATCACCTCAACTTTACACTATCTTCTTTGGGCGGTACTGACTCGCCCGCACGGTTATGGGTCGCGTCGCAAGGACACATCTCAATGGGGAAAGCACCCCTCATTCAACAGAGTTCGGGGGAATGTCAATACATACCTCTTCACTATCACATACTTGATATGCCTTCTCAAATTAAAAGCTATCACATCACTGACTCATACAACCTTGGGTCCTGCTCTGGTTGTCCCTGAGAAAAGACATAAACTAGTCTAGTAGAAAGGACTGAGTTAAAGAGAGAAGTCATCGGGTAACCCACTACTCAGCCCAGATTGGGGGTAAACCCTAAGAGGTCGTTAGGGAACCCACTGCCCAACCCCACGAGAGGGTAAAAACTAAGAGTTTGTCGGGGTAACCCACTGCTGAGCCCCGCTGGGGGGTAAACCCTAAGAGGTAGTCGGGGAACCCACTACCCAGCCCTGGTAGAGGTTAAACCCTAAGAGGTCGTCGGGTAACCCACTGCCCAGCCCCACTAGAAAATATACCCTAATATGTCACTGGGAAACCCACTGCCCAGCCCCGTTGGAGGTTAAACCCTAAGAGGTCGTCGGGGAACCCACTACCGAGCCCCATTGGAGCGTAAACCCGGAACTACTCTGGCCATCCCTACCAGATGGTAAAAAACTAGCCAATGGAACATAGAGTGGGTATCGCGCAACAACCGCAGTCCGGAACAAGTCACCATGTAGAGGGTCAGTGCTTGTATAGTGTGGGTCCCACTGATACAAGGAACTCGGAATAGGGAAACATGTCATAGTAGATCCTGGAAGGAAGATATAATCTCAATACACAGCTAGGAAGTCTGCGCCTAGGGCTCACTATTCTTTGAACCCTACTGGAAACAACCTCCTAGGAAGAGGATCAGTGCCCGCGTAAATTATTGTTAACATTGAATCCACAATAACCCTGCCAGGGAACACGAAGGGACGTGATACTGAAATCCCACACAGCTAATGCAATAAGGGAACCCAAACAACTTCGCCGATCAAACAATCAAGAACATAACTAGGGGAAACCACTCCACCCTTCTGGTCTAAACCATCATTAACAGAAGGACCCTCTACGTCATGGGGGGTCAACATTGCGTTAAGTAGAACCTGGTACGCACATGGGGCCCTAACGACGTGTGTCCCTATCTTATCTCCAAACCATGTACACCAACATTCCCAAGTAAAAACTATAATATGTATCACCAGGATATCTCGTATACTCTCAAAGTATACCACATTTCCAGCCCTATGGCAATCGTGCACATGATGTCCAACTTCAACACAAAAAGGTCGAACACGTAGGTTCTCCAACTGGCTTCCACCACATCCCTAGCACGACCAAACACACCTCTTCAAACATTTACTTCACTATCACAGGAGTGCCCACAAACACACACCAAGGGTTCTCTGCATGCACCGTGGGATGAACCTCTACACGTACACCTTTCATGCCTCCACATTTAATGATATCTTGAATGAGGCTCTACACATCCAAACGGATCATACCGTTGTAATCGTCAAAGAAAACAATGAGATAGACTATCTACTCGCCTCAAAAGGATATCTGATGGAAAAGTTTTCCAACACTGCTTTTCACCTGAAAGGCGTCCCGTGGCCCCGAGCCTCAGTCCCGAAAATAGTCGGGCACATCGCACCATTAAGATCCCCTCAAAAAACACGTCTAATTGACTGCTTACATGCGTGGAATGGATATCCGAAAAGATTCAGTTTGTCATACCGCAAATGAGTGGCGCTACATAGGACTCGCATCACAGTCCCGAAGTGTTACCAATAGATCGCACCATCGCGATCCTCTCAAAGAAGCTTCCAAGATTGACTATTCACTTGTCTGAAACGGACACCTGGTGATGAGGATAGAAATCACCTCCATTGCCCAAAACGACCCCTATGGGGCCCACTACACCATGCTGAACTAAAGCAGGTGGATTGTTCCATTTCAATATCCTTGTAAAAACACCCAGAATCCACTGGTCGCATGCCCCGAATAGAAGTCCGATGAAAAGGCTGCAAATTGTTTCGTACAGCATGAAAGACATGCTGTGGCGCCCACGCCTCAACTCTGGTTTCAACAGTTGAAATTACAATGGAAAACTGCATCTTGACGCTCCCAAAACCACTGATGGTGCCCAAATCAGATATCATATGTTCCCATGCTGACCGAAATAATAATCTCAGAATGAAAATGCAAAACTACTTAACGAATGTGCAGTGCAACTGAGCCCCCCCCATCCCTAGAATTAAAAATTCCCAAGACCATCTCAAAAGTTTCTTTTCGATCCAAGGAATGCATCACTGCAAATGGTATGAAAATATGACACCCGGTTTAGGAATTACTCTAGTTTAAATGTCATCGGACGCAATTGGGGGTGGACCGGACCGGTCCGGCCGGTCCACACCCCCTGGACGGGCCCCAGCCGGCCGGCCCGCGGCTCAACCGGCTGAACCGCCATGGCACGTGGCTCACCTGCGCAGACCGCGGTCTACCGATCTGGACCAGCCCAGACGCTAGTCTTCCTTCCATGTGGAGACCCACAAAGGGCATGTCCTCTCTCCGCCGACTGGGGTCGCTGACCCCGATCTTCCTCGCCGACCGACCGCCAGCCAGCCGAAATTCACTATCAATCGTGCTCACCCGCGGCCACCGCCCATCATCCCAGACCCCCCACATCCGACCGCCTCGATGAAGCCTCCGCTGACCGGCACTCTGAGCTGTTGTCCGCTTCCACGCCGCCTGAGCCGAGCAGCCGCCAGACTGGCCAGAACCTTTAGAAAACTACTTAAACCCCCTGAAACTTCATCGGACCGTTGTGGTCGCCTCGTGACTCGGATCTTCAATCCGAAAAATGAATCGTAAATCATAGAACAAATAAGACGCTACTATGGCCTCTTATGGAAAATATCATGGAAATTAGATACATATATAAAAATTCAAAGAAGGTGTGGAAGTTTAAAACGTAATACACATGATCCTACCTTGTTGGGCGTAGCCTGTCGCATCACGAGGGATCTCCTTGATTGAAGAGGGAGGATGAGGTCCTGAGCTTTACATGAAATGTTTTCTCCAGAGGAATTGAAATGGGGAATAATGGTGGAGAGGGTTATGGCTTATATAAGGAAATAAAATCAACTTCTGTTAATTTTTTTTATACCCACTAGATGTCTCGAACCCGAAGTCTTGGTAGGGTCAAGGTTATGCCTCCCATAGTGTAATCACCACCTCTCGAGCACATCGGCGGTATTGGAATTTCATTCTGAGGTTCGGTTTGAAATTTATAAATTCAACACCTAAGGCCGCTAAATTACAAAAATTACCGTAGTGGTGTTTTCCACCGAAGGCCCGCACCCGCAAAAGATACACCCCTCCTAGGGTAAACGGCATGCTAAAGACTCAACGATGCCCTCAATTTTCCTATCTGAGCTACCGTTTAGGAGATATCCTAATTATTTGGCGTTTTTAGTTTGAAAGCACTAAAAAAGATTAATTCTGGCCACATCAGGGCTCGAAATCGCATGCCTTCTGAAGATGGTTCTCTGGAATATATAAAGAATTTTCCAATGCCTTTTATAGAAAAAAAGTTATTACAATTATAATTTATAGTTCCCCATATCCAAATAGTTGATACACTAAAAATTGTAATCTTCATTATTTACCATTCATTCAGGTACCCAATAGAATTTCTCAAAATAATTTTATCCACATCCCATTACATTTAGGAAAGAACTATGGCGTTTTTTCGCACAGTTTTATCATATTAGAACATACTTGTTTCTCTTATTCACATTATCATTTTTTATTCCATATTTTCTTGGTATTTATTTCCCTTATTATAAAATCTCTCTTTCTCCTTATTGGACTGTGTGGGTGGCAGTTTGTTACTATGCCTTAAGAAACAACCCCAATATGCCAAGGGCTGGTAACAAATGATGATGGGTTTCAATACATGTGGGGGGAGATTTACCTTTTAAGAAAACAGAAAAATTGAACAACAATACATAAATAAACATACAACTATAGTATGAATTATAACCATGGAAGACCAATCATCATTTCTTATATCAAAATAATACTCAAATAAAGTTCCAAAATGGAATACCAAAACGTCAATGTAAATAGAATACGATAATCTATTAAAACTCCAAGAAGACCAAAAAACTTCATGATTCTCAAGCATGATGCTCCAACATCACCATACAGCCCATGTATCCCGAATTAGTGCTAAACATGTGATACATTACCTTTCCCGTGTCCTAGTAGATGACATCTACAAAAGCACAAATTGTCCCAAAGAAAGGGTGATTACTAAAACATAGTGGTTTTCCCTTAATGAATTCATCATAGAACTTGGATATGAGTGTTAGAATAATTTATTTTAAAAAGTTAATAAAAATAAAAAGAAATTAAATAAATTCTAATACAATTTAAAAATCAACATAATGATGTGTTATATAAAAAATTTTCAAGTAGGATATTTTTAAGAAAACAAGCAGTCGTTCTTTAAAACCATTATTAATGTTCCACATGGAATAACCAATCCTCTTCACATATTAACACCACCATCCATGCATGCCTCATTATGATACATTCAAACTCATGAGTGTTCTCTCATCAATCAGCCATATCATTATATGAAAATTATGTCTCATAATCCACTACACTTTTAGAATTGTGCACAAGATAATATTTTAACCAAACCTTGTAAATGCAATATGAATACACAAACAAGTATGCCCATCAGTACTAACAAAACCAAATTCCAAAATCCCTTCCATAAAACAACATTATATTGATTTTTTTTTACCAAAAACCATTTAACAAATATTTCCAAGCCATATATTAAAATTTCAATTTTAAAAACAATAACTAAATCACATTTCACTACAATTCACCAAAATTTCACAATTTCACCAAATACCATAAATCGTCACTAATGAGTATTTTTTTCCATTCTTTTCACATCAATTTCTCAATAAAATTCAAGAAATTAAAATAATTTGAAACTAATCAAATGAATTTAATAAAGAGGAGTCGAGAGTGAAGCCACCTATATAGAGAGTTTTTGAGAAAATGGTAAATGGACAAAGAAAACCAATGAAACCATATTAAATATTCATGAACATGCCTTATATATCATCCCCTGTCACAACCAAGACAAAATATAAACTTATATTGAATTCAAAAAAAATATCTACATATAGAGAGAGTAGATATGAGAAACCAAGAAGAGGGGGAAGTAGATCTAAGAAAAACAACAAGAATGAAGATGAACGAACACATACAATAAGGAATCACCTTCTAAACACCATGGTGATCCTTTATATCTCTTCCAGATTGATTGGAGAACCTTGATTGACATTTGGGGAAGGAAAATACTGAGTTAAGTCTGCATAAGATGGAAAAAAAGACACATAAGGACAAAAATGTTGTAGACCCACTTTTTAAACGATGTGGTTTTGACCCACACACAGTTTAATTGCATGGTTAAAAAATAATTGCGCAAAAAATGTGTTAGATGCTACCTTAGATATGTATTTTAATACTACCTCACTACATGGCCTCCAAAACTGTGTCCCAACTGTGCTAAAGCCACAACCTCAAACTACACAAACCACACAGTTTTTCCTAGGCTATCGTTGGGTTTGGAAAAATTCTGTGTCACTCGTTCACATTCTCTTTATCCCCAAATACACAATTAACCAAACTCCATAACCTTGAAAAATTAACCTATATAATTTATATATATATAACCATAATTAAATTGTTATGTACAAGAAACCATGGGTGCTACATTCTACCCATCATTGGTCATTCTATCCTTGTCATGTAGATTACCATCATTTCCCTAAAGGAGTATAGACCATTGCACTTTTATTTTCTTCTCACCTTCCAATGTCACTTCATCAATAAGACCATGATTCCACAAAACCCTTAATATACTGATTCTTTGTTTATGCAAGATTTAATTTTTCATATCCAAAACCCTCATCAAAATATGTACCAAAAAATAATCAAAATCTACATCAACATGATCCCATATGACCATACTGTCTGGATTAGCATGACACATTTTCATATGTGATACATGGAACACGTTATGCGCCACACTAAACATTAGTGGCAATGCCATCCAAAATTCCACCTCTGCAACTCGTTATTGTATCACAATGGGCCCTATGTATTAAGGAGATAACGTTCCAAAGATCCCAATATATTGATCACCAAATAGTGGAGGAATCTTCATGAACACATGATCACTCGCAAAAAAGTACAATGGAATTCGACGAGGATACAACTAATATTTTTGATGACTAAGAGTCATCTCCGTCCATTTTATGATCATCTAGATCTTCTCTATTGTTTCATGTACAAGGCTCCACCCAAATATTGATTTCTCACCATTTTCCACCCAACATAGTGGAGAATAAGAAGGTCCCCCACACAATTCTTCAATATGTGCCTTATATGTCAAGGACTTATTGATGTTATGATATCATAAGTACACCAATTGCACATGCCCTTCCCATGAGCCACAAAAATCTATTACACAATCTAGGAACATGTCTTCCTATGTTTTTAGCATCCTTTCATATTTTAAATCCCTATTAGGATGATACATTGTACTCATAATCAATGGATTTCCTATGGATTTATCTAAGGATTTCAAAAAATGATATGTGAAAATCATATCTATGTCTAATACTATCAAAACTGAAATTCCATGCCTCTTTACCACTTCTTGGATATATATTTTGGATATATCTACCACCATATTATTATCACAATTTTAGATGAAATGAGATGACTTGGTAAGCCGATATACTATCACCAATATGGATTCATGTTTTCAAATCACTCTATGGTTGTGTGTAACAAAATCCACAGTTATCTACTCCCATTTATACACTAGGATGGGTAATGAATACAATATACCTTCAGGTCACTAATTATTTGTATAAACATTCATACATGTTATGAACTTTTAAAAAACTGATCCACTATAAATTTCATACCATTCCACCAGAACTATTATTTGAAAGATTTGGAAATTTTATATATTCCTAAATTAATTTTCAATCTAAAATGGTGGTAATCATGATGATGTTTTCCATGATAATCCATATGTAAAAACATCTGATTCTTGAACCACAACACTATATTTCCATCCATCCTCTAGCTCTCAAAGGTGTCCCCAACAATGTGTTTTGAACTCATTTTAACACATTCAGCATTGGATTTTTATGCGTCCTTTACCATCATTATAAAATAATGAAATACCAAAACTAAGAGAAAATCCAAAAATTGAATCATTCTTTACAATCCCCATTCATATATGCAAGGACTGATAACAAATTCCACTCATCTGAAGTTTCTTTTTCCAACTGAGCATATGGCACTGTTCTAAATGCATATGTCACCAAATTTACGTTACCCAATTTATACATCAAGTCATATCAAATATATAGAGATATTGTACCCATCTCCTTTTCCTCAAATTCAAAACATTTTTTTTGAGAAAATATGTTTCAGGATCTTATTATATATGAACACCATAAATTTTTGTCCAAATAGATAATGATATCTAGTTTTCAAGGAATGAACAACTATAGATAACTAAAAATCGTGTGTAAGGTAATAATTCTCATGCAATGTAAATTTTCTCAAACCAGAATCCACAAAATGGTGTCTATGTATGACAATTCATCCCAACATAGATCTAGAAGCATCAAAATACTCCACATACCTCAATCCAGATTGCCAAGAAATCATGATAGGTGTTGAAGTAAGATTAAATTTCATCACTTGGAATGTATATTTCCATTAAATAGTCAATTGGAATGGAAAATTATTCTTTATAAAAGCTATCAATGTTGATTATATTCATGAGAAGTCATGAAAAAAATTTCAGTAATAACTACTGATACCAATAAAACTATGTATCTCAATGATGTTCTTCAATGGTTTCCAATAGATAATAGACTCTATATTTTCTGGATCAATAGAGACACCTTATTTAGAAATAACATGGATAATAAGGCTTATTTCTTATATCCAAAGATCACAAAAATTAGTATGGAATACAAGAAATGACCTCTAAAGATTTGCAATAATATAGCCAAGTTTTTACTTTGTTCATACCATGTCCTTAAATACACCAGTGTGTCATCCATAGTTGCAAAAACAATATTCCATATATCTTTGAAATTTATGATTCATCAATGAATTAAAGAATTTTTGTGCATTTGAATGACCTAAAAGAATTACCCCATATTTATAATAGACATATCATCTTCTAAATATTCTGTCCGGAATAACATCTTTTAAAACTGTCAATTAGTGATATCTTGATCGCATGTCAATTTTAGAGAACCACTGATCTCCACTCAATTGATCAAATATGCAATCAATGTGTGGAAGTGGATATAGATTCTTGATTGAATATTTGTTAAGATTATGATAATCCTCATATAGCCTTATTCTTCCGTCATATTTCTTTATGAAAAAGACTGATGATTACCCTAGATACTGTCAAAGCTAAATGTAACCCTTTATTTCTTTCTCCTACAACTATACTTTTAGATCCCTTAATTCTATTGGTTCTATCCTATATGATTTATGGGAAATATGACTAGTCCCCGAAAGAAGATCAATCAGAAAATCCACTTCCCTTATAGGTGGTAACCCTGGGATGTTAATGGGATATTCATATTCAAAATGATCCTAGACTATTGGAATAATTTTACCCTTTGTCTCATCCATAGATACCTAATTTAACATCATCATCAAATAAGAGATCATTCCCACTACTATTCCAGCATGATCATTTCATCTATCATTACAACACTTTCTCTTATGAAGAGCTATTCAAAGACATCCTCATATGTGAAACTAATTTTTCTTCTATAACTGTCGATGTGAGACTTGAATATTATCAACCAATACATACCTACGATTTCATCATAGTAGTATATCTCCAACAAGAAGAAGTCTAATTTTTTCTCATATCCATAAAAATTTATAGAGCATGCTCTACACAGAAGGGCTCGAAATTATCCTGGATCAAGATGATTTTGAGGTTTTATCACATAAGGCATTATGTCAGGTTTTAAACATAGGAATTAAACAGAATAAGAAGAAATAATGGAATGGGATTCACCATAATCAAACAACTGCAGCATAAGTGTAGAATTATGAAGAATTATACTTCTCACTATATATATTGTACCTCAATAATTTATAGTCGTATGATCAATTAAATATAATTTTTTCATCATTTCACTATACTTCTTATTGAAATGCTAATATTTCCTTTACTGGGGAGTCATGGTATTCTTTGAATCACCATAGACTGCTCTAGTCTACTTATAATGTTTATTCATAAGTCCTTTCCCTGTCAAATCATATGTTGCTTGCAACACCAGATAAGTGTCCAGATAACCTAATCATGGAGAACTATGACATCAGAGAATAAGATAACCCATTTCATTTCAATTATCACAATCTCTTTGTGTCTTTGTACACTCTCACTTCAAGTGGATGAAGGAATCACATTGGAAACACCCTACCATTATCATGGGTCTTAGAGGAAGATTCAAAGATCCAGCTTTCTGATTCTAATTTATTATCCCACCATGGAAGTAGGTGTCTCTCTTACACTTTCTCCAATCATTAGTGTTCCAACCATTTCCCATGGGTATAATGATACTTCCTCGAACCATTTCTCCTGAGATGTCTCATTCATCCACTATCTTTCTATTCATCATCTCTGTATAGTACGTAATACAAATCCCATTTCTCATCATTTGAATCTAAAATCTAATCACCAAGTCAATGACATGGGCCTTAAAGGAAACATTACATGAATTCTCAGGCAACAAGAGAATTAAATTCATGAATTTAGTGACATAGTTAGTGATGTAGAAATTTTTTTCATCATGATAAAAAAGTGTGTCATTCTTTGAATCCTGAATGTGTAAGGATAAAATTGATTATGGAAAAATTCTTCAAAATTATACCAACTAAGTCCACTATCTACTGAAACATAAAACTCTAGATCCCACCACTTACGTGCATGGTCCTCGAGCATACACTTTTCTAGATAGAATTTTAGCTCTGTGAGTGTGCTGATGAAATCGAAGGTACGATTCAACATATTCAGTCACACCTCAACAATTTCAATTAATAAATATCCCCAAAAAAAGGGTGGATTATATTTATTGAACTGGATAAATGATCCACTTATCTTGGATCATCCCTATGGTTCCCTATGTCAACAACATGAAATTCATGGAAGATACTCAGAACCAGCTCTTTGTTCCACTATAGCTTAGGTGCAACCATGTTCTCTGTAGCTTTTTTGGATTAGTTTCGATGACATCTACTGGGTTCCATTTTCAAACCAAGCCACAAACACAATAAGTGTAACTATATAGAAAATGATGGCTTATCATTTCAAATTCTTGTACATCGACTTTCACAACATGGAATTCCAAAAATCATTACTTTTTTCACGTCCACCATTTTTGGTAACATTCAACTTGTTTTTGGAAATCAAACCATTTTCAGAATGGACTGAGTATTCTTTTTCAATGTCATTCATTTAAAAAAACATGTAATTTTTAAAAAACCAGTTCATCAAATAATATATCATTATTAATATGAAATATAAAATGCTAGTGGGATGTCATTCCTCTAATGTATTTCATTCTTTTTTCACTGGATTAATCCATGGCAATGAGATTTTAATATCGTTTAAGTGCATGAGAAATACTTATGTACCCAATTCCATGTTAACATGAAATTTATCATAAAATGGTTAGCTATGAAATTTATTGATATAAATTTCATTTCCCAAAAATCTTAATCCTTTCTATGATTCCATCTCATGTAACATAAAAGAAATAATTCAAATTCTAATCCAAGAAAACTGATGACTGCTAGTTCCACAAGGAAAAGAACAAGCTAATACAATTTTTCTCAAACTGGACTTTGGACCAAGCAAAACATATACCATATGTAAAATATCTAATTATCCTCATTATCTTGAGAGGGTGGGGAGATTCTAAAAGGCCTTATGGAACACCCGCAAGACTTCAAGGCTTACAAAAAATACTGAAGGTTTTCAATACATTTGGGGGATGATTTAACCATTGATGAAATTAAACTAACCAACAAAACATAAGGAAGCATAACACTATAAGAAGTATTATGACCATGGAAGATAACTAATCATTTTATATATCAAAATCATACACAAATAATGATCCAAAATGGAAGAGCACAATATCAATGTAATTCATGGAAGGTTAACTAATAAAAATCCAAGCTGACCACAAGATTAAATTCAACATAAGATCAATGCTCCAACATCCCTAGACAACACAAGTATCACGATGTAGTCCTAAAAATGTGTAAATTTATGTTTTTTTCATGCCCTAGTAGATGAAATCTATGAAATAACTAATGTTCTAGAGTATGAGTGGGTACTAAAACTCAATAGGTTTTCCCTATTGACTTCCCTACTCACACCACTACGGTAGAATATTTAGCATCCTGTATTTAATAATAATTTATTTTAAAAAAATTCCAAAACCATTTTTAGATCTATTTTAAATACTTATAAAATAGTTTATAATTTAATATAAACAAGTTCTATTTCAACAATTTCCCAGAATGCTATTTTTTTAAAAAATGATGAAGTCCTTCTTTGAAACCATTTGACCAGTTCAATTTTGAATAACTAATCTGGTTCACATATTAACACTTCAACCCATGAATGATTCATTTTGATAGATTCACACACATTAGTTGTCTAATGTCGATCTACCATGTCATCACATGAAAAATATGTCCCATATGCCACTAGATTTTTGGAACCGATCACGTGGTTATATTTCTACAAAGCCTTTTAAATGAAATACGAAGACCTACATTAGTATTACCAACACCATTTCCAATACAAAAATTCCAAAATCATTTCAATAAAACAACTTTTTATTGAAAACCCATTTTCCAAAAAACCATTTCACAAATATATCCAATCCATATTTTAAATTCACCATTTTAAATAAGGAACTACATCACTTTACACAATAATTGACCAAAATTTTAAATTTCCACAATATAACAATAAATCATTACTAAAAAGATTTATACCATGATTTTCAAAACAATAAAAAAAATCAATATCTTGAAAATAAATTATTTTTAAACTAATCCAATAAATTCCAATAAGAGAAGTTGATATTCTAGCCACCAACTTTGAGTGTTATGGAAAAAATGATAAGCAAATAAAGAACACCCACAAAACCAGGTTAAATATTTATTTAAAAACCTTATATATATTCCCATATCATAAAATGACCAAATATAAAAATAGTTGGCATCCAAAACCATAGATCTACCCACATTGTCATAGATATGAGAAATCAAGATTTGGGTTGAAGTAGATCTATGAAAAACATCATGAACAATGAATAGAAAACACTTACCATGAGAAATTGTCTCTTAAATCCCAAGGAAAGCCCTTAGATCATCTCCATATTGATGAGATAAATTCCCTTGAACATTGGGGAAGAAAACACACAAATTAAGGATGAGGATTTAACCTACACACAGTTTAATTGCACAGTTAGACAAAACATGCACTAATCATGAATTAACTATTTCCTTAAAGATCACCCTTAGCTCAGTCACCTCGAATAGTCTCTAAAACTGTGTTCCAACCATACTAAATCCACTTCTCAAACTACCAAAACCACACTATTTATTCTAGGTTGTTTCGGGGTTTAGAAAAACCATGCACCACCTCTACACCTTCCTTTTATCCCTAGAAACATGATTTAAAAAACACAAAACTATTCCAAACATAAACCATATGAGTTATATACATAAGAAAATAATGAAATTGTTACTTACTTGAAACTGGGGGGCTACACATAAAAATATAAAACATTGAGAATTCATTCCACATATTTATTTCACATGAAACAATCAACTCATATAATAATAATATTTGAGAGAATATTTCCCTTACATGGAATGTTATTAAACCATCAATGAAATAATCAATATTTATTTCTGGATTATATATGTAGTTTTAAGTATGCATTAAAATACTTGTAAATATAGATTTATAATCAGAGAAATTTTCTTATTCCTTTTTTCATATGTAAAAAAATTCATTTGAATCTTCGTAGAATTATAATGATGAAAATATATTTCTATGAAAAGTTGCATAAAATCATTTTAAAACATTCATATAATTTCAACCTAATACTTACTCTTTGTAATCCAGGGAACCCATTGATCTTAATCCACTGAGAGATATTAAACTAACATTACAACCTTCTCCCATTAATTGTATCTAAATGATAGAAATATCTTTTCGATGGAAATTTTCTAATGTTCATTTATAAAAGGATTCGTAATTCAATTTAATGTTTGATATTATTGATTCTTGGATTGGTCTACATTTAAAGACTACATTGTGGATCAGTAGGATATCTATACAAGAATAATTACTAGTTATAACATGATTAAACTTCTAATAAAGTTATAATATTTTTATCTCAAGATATAGCCACAAATTATACTTTATTGCCTTATCTAAGAGTTAAAAGCCTATATGGTTAAACTATATTGATACTAGTTCAATTATATTCTCTAGGAAACTTTTATAAACAATAAAATTTGGAATCAACCTTAATATATAAATTCAATACTAGTAAAATAGAGAAGGAAAATTTGAAATATATATATAACTTATCTAAATATCACAAGAATTGTTTCATTAGATATATTAGCAATTTTCTATAATAGGATTAATTTACCAAATATATGATATCCTAAATATAGTTCACAAGGATTCCATTAAACATATATTGATATATTTTTTAATGACCTTGACCATAGTTTCCAAAAGTATGTATATAAATTGTTAATATGGAACTAGAAACAAGGAAACACATCTAGGTAGAAATAATAGTTTATTTATCTTGGAAAACTAGATACATACTTGTATCTTACATTAAAATTTAAAATATAAAATATAGTATATTACTTTATTTGAGTAAAAAAATTTCCCTTCAGAATAACATTTCATATATATAATAAAACAAGTACTTGTATCTTGGGAAATGGAAACACAAGAAATGAATTAGCTCAGACGCTCAATATGGGTATGACTACATCTGAATTTAGTGAGGCATGAATAATATGGAGATAATATCTTATGGTAAAAAAATGCATATATAAATAATAAAATGATATATAAAATCATCCATGGATATTGAAATATTTAAAATAATTACATCGTGATCATTAATTAATTTTATAATGAGGTAACGAATAATATCAGACACATAAAACATGACATCAAGTCTTTGTCCATGACATCTGAAAACACAATCAAGTTGTGTTCCAATACATCTAAAAATAAATAGAGATGTACTAGACCAAAAAACAATATAGGTTCTCTCATGATATCTACTAATTCATTATTGGGAAATAGTGGGACCATCCCATAAAAGAATATGTCTAATCCTGTCTTCATTTGATTTAAGAATAAATCATAATAATCATTCTGTGAAATCCATAATTTTCCATATTGTAAGAAGTAATGTATATAATATAAATATATTCCTTAATCAAGAAGATCATAAACCATATATAGAATCATGATATATGGTATCATAAAAGTACATCCTAAACATAATAGTCAACAATAGATGTTGATATAAATGAATGATATTTAATAATATTTTTGTAATATTTCTTTTAAAAAATACAATTTTTGATATGAAAACATTTAAACTAATATAATAAAATCATACATATTAAAATAAATATTCTCTATTAAAATAACCATTTCTACTCATAATGATATATTAAAATCATTTTTTGGTCATGGTGGTTGTAAATTCTGTAATTTTCATATATGTTTAATACAATTCCATTATGCTTTTTTGATACACAAAATTAATATTATTGTACAATAAAGAGAAGATTATAAATATTTGAAAATAATTTGAAAAATTGAAAAAGATTACATGAATATATTATTTTAGATTAATGAAATACTTTCTTAAATATTATTTTAAAATACAGATATTGCTAACACCCCGACCCCAGTTACCCAGAGTCGGTGCATTATTTTAATACATTGGAATGATTACAAGGAATCAAGTCCCGAAAGAATGATCAGTTTAGTAGTCTTGGGAAATAGATTACATACATGAATGTTACACTGCACTTTAAGACATACAAAACAACCTAAATAATCTTTATTAGTACCATTATTCCCTTGGCTTAACCCATAATATCAATCACAATAAACTTCCTTTAATCCTTGGAAGAATAACACATAGAAAGGGGTGAGCTCAAATGCACAGTAATGGTATGCAATATAGTGGAAACTTTTCTAAAAAAGCATAAACATTTAAGGCAATGAATAAATAAAACAAATTTCTTTTAAACATGAACATCGACATTAAATAGCAGAAATAAAATAAAATAATTCCAATTACATATTCACATGGATATTCTACTTGTTGAATAATCACATGCAATATCACTAACCACTTTCATAATGATGGAATGCATAATTCCAGCCTATCATAACCACATAGTCAAGGCATCGTCCCAAGACTACAAATAATATTTTTTCAAGGACTCGTGCCGAGAAATTAGTTTGTCTCATGATACCTATCGATGCATTGAGAAGGTATATCGGGATCCACCCATCTCTTATTAAGTCCAATGCATTCCTCATATGAATAGGTTTAAACATAACTAAACATTCATATTAAAACAAGCATAAAAAATTTCAATACTTTCCCCATAAACCATGAATGGTATAAAAATAACACATCCACAGTAAAACATATCACAAAAAAATCAATACAATATGGAAGTTTTGTATCATAATAAATCAACTTCAAATAATATTAAAATTCATTAAAGGATTTTGACATAGATGAAAACGATTTGTAAAACTATTTGAGAGAAATACCCAAATTTCATTAAAACATTTAAAAGTCACACAATTTAGAAAAGAAGTCATTTAAAGACATTTTTGAATCAAAGTGTCACATAAAACTTTGAAACTTTTGAAAATAATTAACATTTTAAAAACATTCATGTCCATATAAATATATCCTTAAAAACCATTTTGAAGACATGGACATTAATGAGAAATATTTAGAAGAATAAATATTTAAAACATTTGAAATGATGTTTTAGTAAAAAGTCCCTTAAAATAATCCATTTGAAAACTCTTTCTTAAAACATGGACATGGTTAATAAATATATCCCAGTAGATACTTATGTAAAAACAACCTCGGACAATAAAGTGATTGTGAAATTAACCGTTACCAATTTGGTAACTTACGAAACATACAACCCATGAAAGAGTTATTATAAAGTGAATATGTAAATACACATAAATTAAAGTTTATTACACAATGCATACAATTATGGGTAGTACATATACCCAAAAAAATTTAATAATGGAAATATGGCATGAATCTCACGGGAATAAAGAGTAGGATGAAAACCCCTTACCTTGTACTTTTCCTTGATAGAGTGTAGTTTAACCTCCTGTATAATAGTCAAATCATTGTTATTAAATTATACACGAATAATATATATAAATATGATATCATATATGATATTTTAATATTTCTTTGTTAATAATATTTTAGTATTATCGTCGTTTCAGGTGTTAACTGATTCGTTTTCCTTTATATGCTTTGTTATGTAAGCCATGTTTGTTATGGATAAGTTGTATCTTATTGATATCCAGAATGATATAAAATCCTTAAAATTTACTTTTAATCATCAAATGAAAATTAGTCTTGAATGCATACGATGGGGAAATGAATCTCATCGTGTTTATGGAGACGGTAATTCGTACGTACGCACGAATGCTACTTCCATTTCATTTTTCATTTTAAAAGGAATAAAACCCAAATGATACATAGGTATATTATTATTCAAGTATAATATAATATCATATATGTGTTACTTACGTTCATTAACACCATCCTTTATGAATTCTGTGTATGGTATGAATGAGTCATATCACTTTGAGGTGGCGATAGTCCGCACTTCCTCAAATGAAATTATCATATATTTATACAACCTTTAACGAATAATGGTATTCTATAAAATGGAATTACAGAAGATAATATATAAAATAAATATCATTAATGTCATATTTAATTATATTTCCATTATAATGGCCACCATGATAGGCGGTATGAGGTAATTGAACAATCATCGTTTCGCGAGGCATTTGGTTGCCATCAACAGAAACATTACATTCTTCACCCATTATATGGAGGTGTTTGTAAGTGTAGTTTGAATAATTCTCATAACAATACCCTGGTATATTTAAGATACTGGTTTTTTTACAAAATAAAATAATATGAAGAGTTTAGGGGTTGGAGAAGTAAAATAAATGAAAAGAATCTAAGAGAAATCGTTACCTTTAATTTGGGTAACTCTCTTTGGGTTGAATCAAAAAGGACTCTTGAAGTGCCTTCTGCCTAAGGTAAGGATTATAGGAGTAGTAGAGGGATGTTGGGAGTTTTATTAGGTAGATTTTGGATGACCCAAAAGGCATGAGAGGTGTAAGGAATTGGTTAGAAGTGGTGTCCTTTTATATGGCGGAGGAGGGGCTTTTTAGGAATAACTTAAAGTATTAAATTATAATAAAGTCATATTCGGTTTCTAATAGCTCCAAAGTGGATTATTAAAAGTATAAGGTGGGTATGGGTCGAAAAACTTTCAACCAATAGATTTTAGACATGTTTGGGTAATTATATTATCCTTATCTTTTAGTTTTATCTCTTATTTATTTAGTTTGACATTTTTCATGTCACGTTGTATTTTTATATTATATTGTTAATAAACATATTATATATATCCAAGTGACCCCCAAGTGGTCCATTAATAATACACCAATAACTATATAAGTCCATTGGCCAAACCATAGATTTTTACGAATAGAATATCAATTACTAATATAATATTTTTTTTAAAAACTAATTTATGTCAATTTTGACACTATTTAATAATTGATTTTTGTTAAAGTCTTTACGCCTTTATTAATTCGGAAAAAAATCATTTAAGAAATATTAACATTTCATATTAACCAATAAAATTCTTTGATGTCATCAAAACTTTCAAATTATATTTATTTAAACATTTATAATACCAATTATTTGATTCATTCATTAATAAGGAAAATACTGCATCATTATTGTGTCATATATAATTTTAATTTATAAATGTATAAAAAAATTAAATAAAATACCATTATGTAGGAAATATGGTTATATTTATAATGAATATTTATAGTCTATAAAATTATATATATAACCCGATGTAAAAATTGTTTTGCTAAAAGTTATATGCTTATGTCATTTTTGTATTTACTTAATATAATGTGCCATTATCACATACAAGTGGATCCATGGGGTCCCAAAATCGACCCAAAGATTCCCGTGGCCTGACATGTTTCATCCAATAGGGGTAGGACACGTTTTAGGGTAAATTAATATTATTATAATATTATTTTTACCCTTATTTACCGGATTTATCTTTCAACCATGGTAAAAAAAATATTTACTGAAGTAATTATTCCAAATGTCTAAAAATAAGAGTAAACTATTTACACAAGTTGGACATCCTGATTCAAAATATGGAATCCATTTTTCCAAATTCAAAACACAGAAGTGGCAGAAAATAATTTAAAATTAATTTCTGCTGTCAAAACAAAAACCGTGTTTTTAAGAAATAATAACTATCAAAAGATTGACAATTGTTTATGTCCGGTTTAAATGTGAAATTGCGTCCAATGACCAAAATTTTATTAAATGGTAAAACTTTATTCTAAATATACTTTAAAACCACTCAAAATAATATTTTTTCACTATTAATTATTTCGATTAAAAATGTTGTTTTTAATTAAAATTTAGTAATATTCACTATTCATCAAAATATGAATGTTATATGAATAGTACCAAAATTATACCCTAAGCTAATTTCGATATTCTGAATCCAATAATGAAGACCATTTTAAAAGATAAAATTTATAATATTTCAAAAAGTGGTTATTAATATTCATAATGGCTACTTTGATTGGTCGCAGTGTGTTAGAATGTCAAAGTTGTGTACCACAGACACTACTGTATTATTCAACGAGAATCGTACCGTAAAATCATAGGGTGTTACATTCTCCCCTCCTTTAATAAATTGAATCCTAGAAATTTATATTCGGTATTGGAAACTTGGGGTTGATATTTGAAAATATCAGAGTTGAAATCCCACATCGAATAATGGATTAATAAGGCCTCTATTTAAAATAAAGCGTGGTAAGTATGATGGTTACCGAAAATAACACATACTAGGGTTCCATGTAAAAAAACATGGATATGGAAGGGAAATATAACCATCATTATCAGATGGAGAGTGGTAGAAAATATGGCTATAAAAAGGACAACAATCACAAAGCCATAAATTTGTGATGATCTAATGTAGAGACCCGAAGCTTCATGTTCATGGACATTACATTACGTTAGCGGAATAATTAATACATAACAAACACATAAAAACAAGGACCGTAATAGTTTAGTGTCTTTGGATACTCGGAACGTAATCTTCTAATCGCGGTGAAAGAACTTCAACATCTCCCACAAAGATCTTCTCCTTTTGGTTTTCTTACCTAAAACCTTTCTTTAAATCATGGGGAAAAGAAAAAATATAAAGGGTGAGCTCAAATTCTCAGTAAGGGTAAGCATGAAGAAAATAAAACAAACCATATACATTTGAAATTAAAAACATGAACATAATGTTTAAACATCAAAATATTGGGAAATGACATAAAACATGATAGTACATAAGGAATAGATAATAAAGAAACATTAATCATGTGAAAATAGAATTGGAATTAAATATTTGATTGTGGAAACCATTGAGAACATGATATGATTTCCATAGTACCCAAAGCATTGCTGCCACGACCATCTTAGTGGACAAAGTCCCTTTCTGAAATGAGTTCACTCCTCGTTCCAGCCCCGTATTACTGAATCGGATTAACTTACCGTTCCATCCATGTCTATCTCATGAGATATAAATCTTTACCCAATGCATTGGAGGTAGATATAGGTCCCATCCATCTCCTAATTAAATCATTCTTACTTGTACCACAAAATAAACATAAAACATTCATCATAACCCAAAGAATAAAATGGGTTTCATAAACATAATCCCATCATAAGATAATACATATAAAATAAATGTGTATAATTTCATCAATAGAAATGTGAAACCATTTAAATCATAGATAACATATACTTGAAACATACACATATGAAATAATGTCATCTTATATGGAAAATGGTTTTGATAAAACACATGAAATGAATTATTAAGGAATATATCTTTTCTTATTCAAAATCATTTTCTTTTCACAAAATGTAATGAAATTTTAAAATAAAATGATTTTTTTTGAAAATAGTTATGAAATCTAGTAAACTAACGTTCATGAAAATAAGGCATTATGAAAACCGTAAAAATCCATTCATTCCATATAAGTTAAAAAAACATTCTTCTCGTACTTTTGCTGGAAAAGTCAAAAAGATCATCGTACGGTAAACAAAAGAATGATTCCTTCCATAACACAAAGTAAAAGTCAAAGAGAGTTAAAAATGACTTTAAAAATACATGGAATAATAATAAACACTTTATGAAAAACATTTTTATGGACATGGATGAAAAATATTAACCCAGTAAATACATACATATAAGCAATCTCGAATAAAAATGAGATTGAAAAATTATCCCTTACCTTACATCTGATATGCTTCGTATGTATCCAAACCTCCTGTATAATGATTTAAATAATGTCATTGACTTATTACAGAATAATATTCATTGTTATGATATCATATATGATTCACTTATGACTTTATATTACCCGTTCTTTTGTAAATTCCATGTTAAAGCAGCGTTTGGGTAAAATTGTTTCATTTATCGTACGTGTTTGGACTTGTTGTTCTTGATATTATTACATATATCCTGATTTACATTATTACAGAATGTAAATCATGATTTATATATATAATATATATTCATCATATACATATATATATGATATATCGATAAATGGAATGAAATACACCGTTCATGGAGACGGTAGGTCGTACGTACGCATGAACGCTGTTTTCATTTCATTATTTAATTGAATATAATTAAGTATATGAAATAAATAAATAAATATAAATAAATCTAGTATAATTATTATGTCATATATTTCTTTATTATTCATTTTATATACTTTATAATCATTCATTAATGGTTAACATGGAGAATGAATGTCATCGCGTCGTGAAGACGGTAGTCCGTACGTACGCAAGAGTGATGATGAAATTACCATGATCGTGGATTTTGTATTGAAGTGTATGTATAATATTTAAGAATAAATATAACTTTACAAAAATTATATATAGTTATTTATTTACACCATTATACCCATCCAATTAAGGTGGTGGTCGAAAACAAATTACACCACGATGTGGAGATGGTATTCCGTACGTATGCACGCATGGTGATTTTGTTTTCCATAGGATGCATAGAAGGTGAAATATGGTTGTTTCATATTTATAATAATATTTCAGTATATAAGTAATAATGTTGTTATTACTTGATAATTAAAAAACTAAAGAAGGGGAAGTAGAAGAATAAAGAAACATGAAAGAGTCAGTAGAAGAGATTACCTCTTCTTCGACGCACCTCCTTTAAGATTCCTCTCAAGGAAGTAGAGTTGTTATTTTGAGAAGAAAAGAACCTCAAGAATGTTGCTAGGGAAGTGTAGTAGAGAAATGTGTCGGGATTGGCTGAGCTTCAAAGCTCTAAAGGGTGTGAAGAGAAGAGGGAAGGGGTGCCTTTTTTATAAGGGAGGAGAGGGGCACCATTGGAAAAACGTTAAATATTATTTTATAATAAAGTCATATTCGGTTTTTAATACCTAAAAATTGATTTATTTCTAAAATAAGGTCTGGATGGGTCTAAATACTCTCAAAAAATATATTTTAGACAGGGTTGGGTAATTATATTAACCTTATCTTGTAGTTTTAACTCTTAGTTAATTAGATTGACATTTTCCATGTCACTTTGTATTTTTATATTATATAGTTAATAAACTTACAATATACATACAAGATACCCCCAAGTGGTCCATTAATGATAAAACTATGATGATATAAGTATCTTGGTCGAACCTTATTTTTTATGCAAATAATAACAATTAATAATATAATATTTGTTTTAAAACTATTTTATGTAAATTTAGACACTATTTGGTAATTGATTTTTTTGAACATCATAACAACATTATTAGTTCGAAAAAATTTAATTAAATAAATACTAAAATGTCATATTATCCTATAAAATTAGTGTAATTCATATAAAGTCTCAAATTACATTTATTTGGGTATTCATAACATCGATATGTTAATATTTCATTAATAAGATAATTACTGCATCATCATTATGTCATACATAAATTTAATTATTTAATGTCTAAAAATTATAAATAAATTAAAATTACGTAGGAAATATTTTTTTCTTTCCAATGAATATTTATAGTCTAATTTATCTTTTCTATAGCCCTATATTAAAAATTATTTAGTTATTAAACTTTGATTTTAACTATTTTAACCCTTCATTAAATAAATTTATAATAAATGTCCTAATCTAATCCAAGTGGAACTAAATGGTAATATTTTATTCCTAAGGTTTTTTTGGTCGAATTATACTTTCCAATAGAATTAGGACATGTGTTAGGGTAATAATAATATCATTTTTACCCTTAATTACCCTATTTACCTTTAACTGTGGTAAATAAAAGTTAAAAATTACTACTCACAAAAATTATTTTCATCTCATTGAACCACATTTTAGTCCTTGTTATTATCCATATCTCTCGGATTTTCAAAATTCCACTCATAGAAGTAGTAAAATTATGTTTTATGTGAATTTCCAAATTCTCCTAGAAGGTGGGTAAAAGACGGTGAAAAGATCTATAAACATTTTATATATCTATAGTTATTATAAAATAACTACTATGAATTACATTGAACTTATATAGGTATTATTTATCAATTTTGACCTAAAATAAATTTAAATAAAATAAATAATTATTTAAATAAAAAGTCAGTTTTTGAATAGTAACCTTGTGTTTTCACTATTACTCAAAAATTGAAAGTTTTCAGAAAAATACAAAAAATTCACCCTAGGCTAATTTTGATATTCTAAATCCAAAAATGAAGTCCATTTTGAAAGATAAAATTTATAAAATTCCCAAAAGTGGGTATTACAATTCATAACGGGTAGTTTATATAACATATCGTTGTTTAGCGAAACTCGGTATTGCGTACAACACAAGCTATCGTGGAAGGTCGTGATTGTGTGTAATGCAAGCCAAGTCATGGATACATGTCCTGAAAGCTACTTTTGGTGTATCGTACAACAAAAGTCATTAATAAAAATAAAAAGAATATTTTTCATATAATCGTGGGGTGTCACATTCTACCCCCCTTAAAATGAATTTCGACCTCGAAATTCATCGGGTTATAAATGGTTTACTACTCGAAAGATTATTTAATAGAAACCCACATCCTAAATAGGAACACCATAAATTGACTTTAAAAACTAAAGTATGAAATGTAACGGTTACCCAAATTAACTAATCACTGGGTTTCCACAGAGGATAACATAGGAGAAAATATGGATATTGAAGAGAAACCTAACCGTCATGGTCTGATGGAGAGTGGTAGAGAACATGGCTATGAAAAAGCCAAAAATCACAAAACCATAAATTTGTGACGATCTAGGGTACCATCTGATTCATCGGATATAAGGGAACTAGGACAACATATTTGGTTTTCAAGATCATTTCTCTAAAGTTGAGGAATTTGAATTAGAAGAAATAATTAATTTATTTTGGTATAATCTCACAGTTTTTCGTGCCATGAACAATTTCCATTTCATCTCTTTATGAAATTATGTTGAATTTGTCTTTCGCGAAATTTTAGCAGATCATGCAATAGAATGATAGGCCATTCCATCTATCCCAAACATAAGTTAGCAAAAGTTATATACATAATTCTATCTATGGTGAGATTAATCATATATGGTTCCAAAATGGACATATACTTAATATATCATCCTGCATAATAATATAAAACTAGTTTCTACTAACCAGTGACTTCCTGTAGGCCAGTGGTAGGAAATAAAGGCATGTCGCACTTCAATTGTGGGTTCGATTCCCACAGCCTTGTCTGACGTGACGAGTTTTCGCCTGTTCTACAGGTTGTCCTTTTTTATAAAAATACAATATTATAACTTTTCCATCAATAATATTGAAAAAGTTATAACCTTAAACAATACTAACTTATTTCCAACATTATCTATTCCAATCATTAGTCTTATCCAAAATACTGTTGTCCATTCTCATATTTTATTGAAAACGATTACCAGAGAGATCATATAACAAGCATGTTAATACCATCGTTGATCCCCATATATCATAAGATATGTCTTGTTGGTCACATTCAATGGCCTTAATCATGTATTCACTTGAAAAATTAATACCCATTAAAACTTAGTTAAAATATGAGTGCTATCAAAAGTTAACTCTTTTCACATACCAAAACCACAAAATTCTATATACTCAATCCCTGATATAACTATTTCCCTATATCAGTCATGATCTCATGAATACAATAAAACATTTCATTCTCTCCTTATCCCTTAATTGCGCTCATATCATCTTCTTTCCAAAAATATATCAACCACATTCCATGGTTATCGGTACCTTAAAATTATTGAAAACCACATTAGACCAATACATAAATATTCCAATATCCCACGATACTATATACAACATTATTTTTGAATCCCATTACATAAAAAATTTATCATTCCACCAAATCTTTACATAGTCAAATTTCCAATAGTGATCACATGTGACTTCCCTTTGTCCTTTTCCTTAAGTGATTGTTCATATCGATCATCATTAACACATAGATTAGGGCATTGATTATCATAATGCCCTATTTCATTTCACTTGAAGCATCAAAGTGTTGGTGGTTGGTTCTCTGCAATATATTAGTTATTCAAATCATTAGAAACCGTTTTCCCATTATGTCGATACTCATCTGCTTGATGACCTTTTTTTCCAAACTTAAAACATTTTCTAGTCCCTTTAATACAATATCCAACATGCTTTTTTCCACTCTTTGTGCATAAGGAAACATTCATATTCTTTTCACTATTATTCTGAGATTTCTCCTTGAACACCATCTTTCATTTCTTATCAAAACCATGATATGGATATATAACACAAACATCCATTTCTACCTTGATAGAAAAACGGAAAATTTCTCCATAGCCACTGAAGTCTCTTATATAATTCCCTTCGAAGACTTGGTTTTAAGCCACTGAAGAATCGATCAACTTTACTTTCAGGTTGGATGATAAAACCAAATGCATACCTTGCAGGCCTTGTAAAATTTTCTTCGTATATACCAACAGATTCATCATCCTTTTTCTTAATCTCAAGTAACTCCTTTTATATCTTTGTTCGAAGAATACGGGGGAAGTAGTTACTAAAAAACAAGTTCTTGAACTCGTCTCATTCCATGGATTCAATTTCATCTTAGGGCCTTGTATTATTAATTAGAGTCCACCACTGGTCTGCTTCACCTTCTAAATGGTAAACAGCTAGAATGAATTTATTATCTTATAAACAGCGAAGTACGGAAAATATCTTTCAATGGTACTGATCCTTTGTTCAGAAAGAAGTGGATCAGAAGACCTATTGAAAGATGGTGGACGTTGCCTCATGAAGGAATCAATAGAATATTGTTCTCTTTTCTTCTCATTCGGAAGTCCAGAATGATTCATAGCTTGCGTAAGTATAGCAATAAATTTTTTCAGTCCATCTCCCATAATGTTGGCTTGTTCAGGAGGACAATCATTGCATCATCCATTACATTGATCAACACGGTTCCTTCGGGTTCTAGCCATCATCTAAACCCCAAAAAGAATTGTGTGAGAGGCAAAAATCATGCCAGGGAAAACTACATAATAAAAGGGGGATTACCATCAATATATAACATCTTAGGTTTAATTCGATGACCGTTACCATAATACTAGGACTATAACCAATATTTATACTTAACCTTAGGGACATCCCTAGACATACCTTAGAAATATCTCTTGCGATCTCACTAATGTTTTCGCATCCTAGTTTTCAAAGGTTGACTAAACCTCTCCTCTGATACCAACTATAGAAACCTGAAGCTTGACATACATGAAAAATACATTACTTTAGAGGAATACTTAATATATAACAAACACAGACTCACAAGGACCGTAATAGTTTAGTGTCTTTGGAAACTCGGAACGTAATCTTCTAATCGTGGTGAAAGATCTTCAACATCACCCATAAAGATCTTCCCCTTTTGGTTTTCTTACCTAAAACCTTTATTTAAATCCAAGGGAAATGAAATCATATAAAGGGTGAGCTCAAATTATTATTAAGGGTAAGCATGAAGAAAATAAAACAAACCATATACATTTGAAATTAAAAACATGAACATAATGTTTAAACATCAAAATCTTGGGAAATGACATAAAACATGACAGTATATAAGGCATAGATCATAAAGAAACATTAATCATGATAAAATAGAATTGGAATTAAGCATGTTATTGTGATAACCATTAAGAACATGATATTATTTCCATAGTAGCCAAGGCATTGCTGCCAAGACCATCTTAGTGGACAAAGTCCCTTTCTGAAACGAGTTCACTCCTCGATCCAGTCCTGTATTACCGAACCAGATTAACATACTGTTCTAGCCATGTCTATCTCATGAGATATAAATATTTACCCAATGCATTGGAGGGATATATAGGTCCCACGCATCTCATAATGAAATCATTCTTACTTGTGACACAAAATAAACCTAAAACATTCATCATAACCCAAAGAATAAAATGGGTTTCATAAACATCATCCCATCATAAGATAATCCATATAAAACAAATGGGTATAATTTCATCATAAGAAAATTTAAACCATTTAAATCTTAGAGATCTAATACTTGAAATATACACATATTAAATAATTTCATCTTATATAGAAAATGGTTTTGATAAAACACTTGAAATGAATTTTTGAGGAAAATATCCTTTCTTCTTCAAAATCATTTTCTTTTCACAAAATGTCATGAAATTTTAAGAGAAAGGGATTTTTTTTAAAATAGTCATGAAATATATTAGAGTATCCTTCATGAAAATAAGGTGTTATGAAAATCATAAAAATCAATTAATTCTGTAAAAGTTATAAAAACATTCTACTCGTACTTTTCCCGGAAAAGTCAAAAAGTTCATCGCACGGTAAACAAAATAAACATTACTTCTATAACAGAATGTAAAAGTAAAATAGGGGTAAAAATTACTTTAAAAAACATGGAAGAATATTAAACACTTTATTAAAAACATTTTTATGGACATTGATGAAAAATATTAACCCAGTAAATACTTACGTATAAGAAATCCCGAATAAAAATGAGATTGAAAAATTATCCCTTACCTTAAGTATGATATGATTCGTATGTATCCTAACCTCCTGTGTAATGATTTAAATAATGTCATTGACTTATTACATAATAATATTCATTGTTATGATATCATATACGGTTCACTTATGACATTATATTACCCGTTCTTTTGTAAATTCCATGTTAAAGCAGCGTTTTGGGTAAAGTCGTTTCATTTATCGTACGTGTTTCGATTTGTTGTTCTTGATATTATTACTTATATCCTGATTTACATAATTAAAGAATGTAAAATATGATTTATATATATAATATATATTCATCATCTACATATATATGATAGATCTATAAATGGAATGGAATACACCGTTCATGGAGACGGTAGGCCGTACGTACGCATGAACACCGTTTTCATTTCCTTGTTGAATTGAATAGTATTAAGTATATGACATACATATATATATGCATAAATCCAGTATCATTATTAAGTCATATATTTCATTATTATTCTTTTTATATACTTTATAATCATTCATGAATGGTTAACATGGAGAATGGATCTCATCGCGTCGTGGAGACGGTAGTTCGTACGTATGCACGAGCGATGATATCATTACAATGATCATGAAATTGTATTGAATTGTATGTATAATATTTAAGAATAAATATAACTTTACAATAATTATATATAGTTATTTATTTACACCATTATACCCATCAAAGTAAGGTGGTGGTCGAAAACAGATTACACCACAACTTGGAGACGGTATTCCGTACGTACGCACGCGCGGTGATTTCGTTTTCCATAGGATGGATAGAAGGTGAAATATGGTAGTTTAATATTTATAATAACAGGTCAGTATATATGTAATACTAGTTTTATTACTTTATAATGAAACAACTAAAGAAGAGGAAGTAGAAGAAGAAAGAATCTTGAAAGAGTCAGTACAATAGATTACTTCTTCTTCGACGCACCTCCTTTAAGCTTCTTCAAAATGAAGTAGAGTTGATCTTTTGAGAAGAACATAACCTCCAGAATGTTTCTAGGGAAGTGGAGAAGAGAAATGGGCTGTGTTTGGCCGAGCTTCAAGGCTTAAAAGGGTGTGACGAGAAGAGGTAAGGGGTTCCCTTTTTATAAGGGAGGAGAGGGGCACCTTTGGAAAAACTTAAATTATTATTTTATAATAAAGTCATATTCTGTTTTTAATAGCTCCAAATTGAATTATTTCTAAGCTAAGGTGGGGATGAATCAAAATAATCTCATCCAATATATTTTAGACAGGATTTGGTCATTATATTAACCTTATCGTTTAGTTTTAACTCTTAGTTAATTAGATTGACATTTACCATGTCACTTTGTCTTTTTATATTATATAGTTAATAAACTTACCATATACATTCAAGCGACCCCCAAGTGGTCAATTAATGATACACCTATCCTGATATAATTATCTTGGCCAAACCATAGATTTTTAGTAATATAATTACAATTAATAAGATAATATTTTTTTTAAAACAATTTTATGTCAATTTAGAAACTATTTGGTAATTGATTTTTTTGAAAATAATAACATCATGATTAGTTCGAAATACATTAATTAAATCAATTATAACATGTCATATTATCCTAGAAAATTAGTGGAATTTATAAAAAGTCAAAAATTACATTTATTTGGGTATTTATAAAATCTATTATGTTAATATTTCATTAATAAGATAATTATTGCATCATCATTGTATCATAAATAAATTAAATTATCTAATGTTTAAAAATTTAAAATAAAATACCATTATGTAGAAAATATTTTTATCTTTTTAATGAAATTTTATAGTATAATTTATCTTCTGTATAACCCTATATAAAAAATTATTTAGTTATTAAACATTGATTTTAACTACTATAACCCTTCTTTAAATAAATAAATAATAAATGTCCTAATCTAATCCATGTGGACCTAAATGGTAATATTTTATTCCTATGGTTGTTTTTGGAAAATTTACACTTATCCAGTTGAATTAGGACATGTGTTAGGGTAATAATAATATCATTTTTACACTTAATTACCCTATTTACTTTTAACCATTGTAAATAAATGTAAAAAGTTACTATTCACCAAAAATTATTTTCATCTCATTGAATCACATTTTAGTCCTTGTTATTAACCGTGTCTCTCAGATTTTTTCAATTACACTCATAGAAGCGGTAAAATTATGTTTACTGTGACTTTTCAAATTCTCCTAGGAAGTGGGTAAAAGACGGTGAAAAGTTCAATAAAATTTTTAAATATCTAAAATTATTATAAAATGACTCTAATGAATTACATTGAACTTATATAGGTATTATGTATCAATTTTTACCTAAAATAAATTTAAATAAAATATATAATTATTTAAATAAAAAGTCGTTTTTTGAATAATAACCCAGTGTTTTCACTATTCATCAAAAATTGAATGTTTTCAGAGAATACCAAAAAATCACCCAAGGATAATTTCTATATTCCTAATCCAAAAATGAAGTCCATTTCGAAAGATAAAATTTATAAAATTTCCAAAAGTTGGTATTACTATTCATAATAGCTAGTTTATATAACATATCTTTGTTTAACAAAACTCGGTATTGCATATAACACATGCTATCATGGATGGTCGCAATTGCGTGTAATGAAATCCATGTCAGGGATGTGTTTCATGCAAGGTCCTTTTGGTGTAGCGTACAACACAAGAAATTAATGAAATTAAAAAGAATATTTTTCATAAAATCTTGGGGTGTTACATCTAAGGTACTATCTAGGACAACGTTTTTGTTCTAAGATTCTTTTCTTAATGTTGAGGAATTTATTTATGATATTGGCTAAAATCATAAGGATATTTACATACTTTATAATATGAGTGTTATACATTAACAAATTTCTACCAGAAACTCATCTTTCACTCCAAAACATAATACAACTCAAAAATACTCTATTTATCGTAATCGTATAGGGTTACAAATATAATGAATTTATAATTCACATATCAGACCCTTTAAAAAAGAAACTACATTATACAATCCAGGTACTTCACATAGTTCAGTGGTAGGCGATATATTCCAATCGCATATGGTTTTGGGTTCGATTCCTGCAGCTTTGTCTGACACGACGGGTTGTCACACGGTCTGCGTGTTGTCCTTTTATAAAAATCCAAAAATATCCTTTCAAAATTAATCCATTCTAACCTTTATACATATCCAAAATCCTACTATCGAAACTCATAGTCCAAAATTTATAAAGAAGTTAAACACAATGAAGATCATTTTTCCATGTAATAACATGTGAACACCTTCGTCACGTATTATTTTAAAACATGGTAACATTTTGAATTACCATAAAACCTTATTGATTACATTAATGATCCTTTATTATTTATAGAATACTGGATATACTCCCTCTATCCAAAAATGATGTAAACTCCATCAATGAAAAATCATTATTCAGTTTCAAGGTAGTCAAGAATATCCAATATAATTTATTCAAATCAACAATCTCTTATTCGAAAATCACTACCTCATTATCGGGACCATATTAATGATTACCTTTCCTTGAACCATGTATTTTCAAAAATGTGTAGCTTACTATTAGGTCACTTTTCATAGAACCATATAATCTCAAATCCTCAATAAAATAGTACTGCAGTACAATCCTTATTTATCTCCGTAATTCATGTAACCAGTATACTATTAATCCAACACTCAAATGAAATAACAACATAAGAACACTAGTCATTCCTCTTCATCTAAGGTAGTATTATAACTTTATTATAATACAAAAACGTCATTTTCATTATACTCTTATGATTTGGACATTGGTTTGCATAGTGTCCCGAATCCTTGTAGACGAAACATTGTACATTTGAAAACTTTTTTTTACACATGAAATCACGTACTTGGTGTCCTTTTTCTCCACAGTTATAACAAACTCTCATTCCCTAAAACCATTTACCATGGTGATTCATTCCACATTTATCGCATATTTGAAAATACTTCTTTCCCTTATTCCGTTTATCCATATTTATTTCTACCATCCTTTTCATCTCTGGCTTTCCTTCAAAGCCATAGGACTCTGAGAATTATTTACTTATCTTATTAACACATGATACTATTTCTTCATATGATGATAATATGTGTGAGACTATTTCCCTTCAAAATTATATCTTAAGTCCATGAAATATTTGATCCTTCTTACTCATAAGATCATGTGTATTGATGGAGATCTCATTCCTTCTATTGGGCGCCATTTCTAAAAAATGGCATACAGTAGATTAATTTGTGAACATCAATACTTAATACCAAACTTGTATAACACTTATCATACATTAAACCTTTTATGGATATAATCCATGATCATAAAAATGTTTTCATAGAGGAATTACATACTCATAAACCCTTCATAATGGTTTGTAAATAAAATGAGAAATATCCTAATCATATCCCCCAGTAGTGTGGTAACCAAGATTGCATCAAGGCCCGTTGTTGTACACCAGTTCCCGTTCAAGTCTAGCTCAAAGAGATTTTTTTGGATTTTACCCCTAGGTACATCTATGCCAGAGCCGCCTCTACCTGCTCATATCTAGACAGGGATATATTGCTCGGAAAGCTCACAAAATCTCTACACTACCAAAATTCGAGGAATTAATTCTATAATAATCCTCAAAGTCTATCTTAGGGTAATGTTCTCTAATCAGAGTTTATCAAAATCTAGTTTCCAAGGATATTTCTAAACATCCTCTGATACCAACTATAATGCCCCAACCACAGTTACCCAAAGCCGGTGCATTATTTTAATACATTGGTATGATTACATGGAATAATTTCCCGAAGAACCAATCAGTTTAGCAGTCTTGGAAAATAGATTACATACATGCATGTTACATTGCACATTAAGACATAAAAAACAACATAAATAACCTTTATGAATTCCGTTATTCTCTTGAATTAACCATTCATATCAGTCACAATACACTGCTTGGAATTCTGGGAAAAATAAAATATATAAAGTGGTGAGCTGAAACGCTCAGTAAGGGTAAGCAATATAGTGGAAACTTTCATAAATTAGCATAAACATTTAAGGAAATGTAAAAATAAAACAAAAGCCTTTTAAACATGAACATAAGCATAAAATGGTAGAATTAAAATGAAATAATTTCATTTACTTATTCACATGGATATTCTACTAGTCGAATAATCACATGCAATATCACTAACCACTTTTATATTGATGGAATGCATAATGCCAGACTATCATAACCACATAGTCAAGACCTCGTGCCAAGACTACAAATACGATTTTTTTAGTGCCTCTTGCCAAGACAATAGTTTGTCTCATGAGACCTACCAATGCATGAAAGAGCTATAGCGGGCTCCATCCGTCACATACTAAGTCCAATGCATTCCTCATATGAACAAGTTTAAACATAACATAAACATTTGTATTAAAAATAGAATACGAAATGTAAATACTTTCTCCATAAACCATGAATGGTATAAAAATAACACATCCATAGTCAAACACATAACAAAAACTGAAATACAATATGAATGTTTTGTATCATAATAAATCAACTTCAAATAAGCTTAAAATCCATTAAAGGATTTAGACATAGATGAAAAAGATTTCTAAAAATCATTGAGAGAAATAACCCTTTTTCATGAAAACATTTAAAAGTCACACAATTTAGAAAAGAAGTCATTTAATGTCATTTTTAATAAAAGTGTCTCATACCTCTTGGAAACTATTGAAAGGAATTAACATTTTAAAAACATTCATGTCCATACAAATAAATTCATAAAAACCATTTTGAATACAAGGACATTAATGAAAACGATTTAGAAGAATAAATATTTTAAACATTTTAAATGATGTTTTAGTAAAAATTCTCTTAAAATAATCCCTTTGAAAACTCTTTCATAAAACATGGACAAGGTTAATAAATATGTCCATGTAGATACTTACGAAAAAACAACCTTTGATAATAAAGAGATTGTGAAATTAACCCTTACCAATTTGGTAACTTACGAAACATACAACCCATGAAAGAGGTATTATAAAATGAAAATTTAAATACACATAAATTAATGTTTATTAAACAAATAATACAATTATGGTCAGTACATACACCACACAAAAGTTAATAGTGGCAATATGGCATGAATCTCACGGGAATAACGAGTTAGAAGAAAACCCATTAACTTATACTTTTCCTTGATAGAGTATAGGTTAACTTTCTGTATAATAGTTAAATCATTGTTATTAAATTATACAAGAATCATATATATAAATATGATATCATATATGATCTTTTAATATTGTTTTGTTAATAATATTTTATAATTATTGTCGTTTCGGGTGTTAACTAATTCATTTTCCATTATATGGTTTGTTACATAAGCCGTATTTGTTATTGATAGGTGGTATCTTATTCATATCCAGAATGATATCAGGTCCTTAAAAATTACTTTTAATAATCAAATGAAATTAATCTTGAATGGATATGATGGGGAAAGAATCTCATCGCGTTTGTGGATACAGTAATCCGTACATACACACAAATGCTACTTCCATTTCATTTTTCATTTTAAAAGGAATAAAAACCAAATGATACATAGTTATATTATTATTCTAGTATAATATAATATCTTATATCTGTTACTTATGTTCATTAACACCATCCTTTATACGTTACGTTTATGGTGTGAATGAGTCATTTCACTTTGATGGGGCGGTAGTCTGCACTTCCTCAAATGAAATTATCGTATATATATACAACATTAAACAAATAATGGTATGCTATATAATGGAATTATAGAAGCTTAAATATAAAATAAATATCATAAATATCATATTTAATTATATTTACATCATAATGGCCACCATGAGAGGTGGTATGAGATAATTGAACAATCATCATTTCATGAGGCTTTTGGTTGGCATCCACAGAAACATTATGCTCTTCACCCATTATATGGAGGTGTGTGTAAGTGTAGTTATAATAATTCTCATAAAAATATCCTAGAATATTTATGATACATGTTTTGTCACAAAATAAAAGAATAAAAATATTTTAGTGGTTAGATAAGTAAAATTAAAGAAAAGATTCTAAGAGAAATCCTAACCTTTAATTTGGGTAACTCTCTTTGGTTTGAACCAAAAATGACTCTTGAAGTGCTTTATTCAAATGGTAAGGCTTATAAGAGAAGGATAGGGATGTAGGTAGCTTAATTGGTCAGATTTGGGATGATCCGAACGGCTTGAGAGGTGTGAGGAATTGGTTATAAGTGGTGTCCTTTTATAAGGGGGAGGAGGGGCTTTTTAGGAAAAACATAAACTATTAATTTATAATAAAGTAATATTCAGTTTATATTGGATAAAAAGTAAATTATTAAAATTATAAGGTGGTTATGAGTCGTAAAACCATCAAATAGTATATTTTAGACAGGTTTGGGTCATTATATTAACCTTATCTTTTAGTTTTAACTCTTAGTTAATTAGTTTGACATTTACCATGTCACTTTGTATTTTTACATTATATAATTAATAAACATACTATTTACATCCAAGTGACCCCCAAGGGGTCCATTAATAATACATCTATCACTATATAAGTCCTTTTGACGATCCTTAGATTTTTATGAATATAATGTCAATTTCTAATATAATATTTGTTTTAAAAACTCATTTATGTCAATTTTGACACTATTCAGTAATTGATTGTTGTTAAAGTCTTAACATCTTTAATAATTTGAAACAAATTCAGTTAAGCAATCCAAAAATGTCATATTAACCAATAGAATTTGTGTATGTAATCAAAACTTTCAAATTATATTTTTTTAACATTTATAATACCAATTATTTGATTCTTTCATTAATAAGGAAAATACTGCATCATTATTGTGTCATATATATTTTTATTAATTAAATGTCTAAAATTTTTAAATAAAATACCATTATGTAGGAAATCTGGTTATATTTCTAATGAATATCTATAGTCTAAAATATAAAATATATATCCCTATGTAAAAATTGTTTTTCTAAAATATATATGCTTATGTCATTTTTGTGTTTACTTTAACTTAATTAATATAATGTTTTATTATCACATACAAGTGTATCCATGGGGTCCCAAAATCGACCCAAAGATTCCCATGGTCGGAAATGTATCAACCAATAGAGTTTGTACACGTTTTAGGGCAAATTGATATTATTATAATATTATTTTTTACCATTATTTACCGGATTTACCCTTTAACCATGGTAAATAAAATATTTACCAATATAATTATTCAAAATGTCTAAAAATATGATTTACCTATTTACACAATTTGGACATCTTGATTAAAAATATGGAATCCATTTTCGAAATTCAAAACACAAAATTGGCAGAAATTAATTTAAAATTAATTTCCGCTGTCAAAACAAAAAATGTGTTTT
The DNA here is from genome assembly GCA_963277665.1 of Viscum album. Classification (NCBI taxonomy): domain Eukaryota; kingdom Viridiplantae; phylum Streptophyta; class Magnoliopsida; order Santalales; family Viscaceae; genus Viscum; species Viscum album. Next base: position 1,135,207,439 of record OY728156.1, read on the forward strand.
TAAGAAATAATAACTATCAAACGATTGACAATTGTTTATGTCCGGTTGAAATGGGAAATTACATCCAATGAACAAAATTGTATTAAATGGTAAAAATATATTCTAAATATACTTTAAAACCACTCAAAATCATAATTTATCACTATTAATTATTTTGATTAAAAAAGTTGTTTTTAATTAAAATTTAGTAATTTTCACTATTCATCCAAATATGAAAGTTATCCAAAAAGTACCAAAATTTTACCCTAAGATAATTTAGATATTACAAATCCAAAAATGAAGTCCATTTTGAATGATAAAATTTATAAAATTTTAAAAAGTAGGTATTACTATTCATAATGGCTACTTTTATTGGTCGCGGTGTGTTAGAATCTCGAAGTTGCGTACCACACATGCTACTGTATTATTCAAAGAGAATCATACCGTGGAATCTTGGGGTGTTAAAGATATGTATTATAATACTCCCCTATTATATAAAATCCTAAAAAGTTGTGATGTTGTAAAATAAATACATAAAACATTCTTTTACATTTGAATCGTAATCCCCTTGAAATAAGTAACATAATTTTAAACATTAAAAACAATTTATATAAAGTGGTTTTTGAAATAACATATCAAATCCAAATTATACACACCACAAAAACCAAATATAAGGTTTATGTGGAATATGACCCATGAGGTAAAAGTGATATAATAAACTATTATCTCAAGTTCGACATCCATCATTTGTTTTTAAAACTCCTATATAAAACAAATATATATATATATATTTATATTAAAAAAATTATTCATATATCACATACCCCATTTTGTTTAATTATAACCTTATATCACCCAATAATTAATAATTCTTTGTTAAAATAAATGCACTAAGTGAAAAATGCTTTTTTTCATGTATTATTTGGTTTTACAGTTTTGGTCCTTTTACACTTATAAGTGTTAAATAATATTAGGAATTATAATAACTAAATGATTATCATTTATATTTAATATATACATATTGCGTTTCACTTGTAAATTTTATACATATAAAAATTAATTACACTGTTCATTGAGATGTTTTTCCATACTTATGAAGGAATTATGTTTTCTTCTGTCAATTGTTGAAAAAAAATAAAGGTAAATAATAATTTTAAATTATTATGTCATTATTATGTCATATAAATCATATATAATAATAAACATTATCTCCTTAAATATCATCATAAAATAGAAATGAAAAAAAACACATCGGTTTATAGAGCTGATTGTCTACAAGTAGTCAAGAGCAACGTTATGGTATTCCAACAGATATGAGGGTAAGAATGTAGATGTGAAATTACAATTATATGGGTATAATTGCTTCATAATTATTATATATGTTTTTTACCCATCTTAATATATATCCTTGAATCGTGGATGTGGAAAATTAACTGTATCTCTTTTTGGAGATAGCAATTCATGCGTACATATGAGCAATACCTTCACTTAACATATGATGGGAAAGAGGATAAATAATTTTAATTTCATAATCAGAATAATATTTATATATATTTATGATACTCATGAAAGTATTTTATGAAAAATAACAAAGATTTACATTTGGTAAAGTAGAATTAAAAAATGAGTCTTTAGTTATCACAATCACATCTCCTTTTAAATAACTCCATTATATATCCTAATAAGAGACCTAGGGTTTGTATTTTGGGATTAAAAACACCTCCAAAATGTGGTTAGAATGTATATAATAAGTTTTTTGGGGTTTTTAGGCATATAAGGCTCAATGTGGTGTAAATAAGTGATGGATGAGGTAAGCATTTTTAATTTAGATGAGGTGCACTTTCTGTATTTCATTAATGATTAATTTATTATAAAGCCATTATAAAGAAGAAATTATACCAAATGGATATATATTCTAAAATAGGAAAATATATGTTTTAAATATTAAAAAAAACAGGTAATCTTTTGATAGATTTTTTTTGTGTTTTAAATCATATATGTTGTTTGACCCCTAGTTTTCTAATTTCAAAATGAATCATGGTAACATTTTTTCAACAATTAATTGTCTCTAATTATACAAATATATTAAAAATTGGCCCAGAAATAGTCAAATAAAACCATTTAGAGACTAAAATATCCACGTTTTCCTCTTAAAATATCTTAATTCTTTTTAAATAATTTAATAAATTATTATTTTGATAAATTATCATTAATGTCAATATGAACACAATTCAATTAATTTATCATTAAAATGCACCAACCAATAGTTTTATGTTATAATATAAAAAATTTAAACATAATTAATATTTTATATATTTATACATATTTTTTGGAATACATTAAATAAATTTAATTATATCACCTTTCTTTTTCAAAATATCATTTATTATTTTTTATGACTAATTGAATAACTGTTATACTAGTGTAGGGAAAGAATTTAATGTAAATGTATAAAAACAAAAAATATAAATAAATTTTCATCATGAAGATAATTTCATTATTCACAATATTGATATTTCTATTCTTTCATAGATTTCATTTTCCCTATGTCGACACATAATAGATATTTTAAACAATGAGGGTGACATTTTCTAAATTTAATTTAGTATTATATGAATTTTTTTTTCATAAAAAATTTTCAACTAGAAAAATAATTTTAAATAATAAGTTGATAATAGTAAAATTTAATTAATATAATAATAATAAATATTAAATATTTTGAACTTATCTCTTAGTTATAACATTTTTAACTTTATTTTCCTTTTAATGAGGTTACAGATTTTACCACTATTACTATTCATATTGACTAAAAATAAAATAGACCTATTCAGAAAAGTTTATCTTCATGATTACAAATTCTAATCAATTTTATTCCAATTCAATTTATATAATTTTAAGAATTTATAATTTAAAATAAAAACATAAAATGTAATGGAAGAATTTTTTTTTTGAAAAAAATCATTCTTTTCTATGAAACATTTTTTATACTAAATTTATTTACTAAATTGATAGGATTTTTAAATATATAATTGAAAATAAATATTTTTTATATATATTTGTAAAAATATATAATTATAAATTCCTAAAATAGAAATATTGTTTTAGATATAAATAGGTATTTTAAATAATCACATGAAAATCTATCTTCTCAAAAAATAAAAATGTATATCCAAATGATAATATTTATTTGGTTATTTGAAAAATTATATAATTTTTATAAAATAATATTTATATAATTTATATAAATTATTTTTAAAATTTTCTGATACAAAACTATAAAAAATTTTTGATGATAACATATTTGTGAAGAATAAAATAAATTAAAAAAATTATTTCATATGAACTAATCTTGAAATTGTTATTTAGTAAGTCCTATATAATTATATTTCATAATTTGATTAATATTATTCCTACCCTCCAATTCAAAAACTAGGTTACAAAATATGTATTTAAAAAAATCCACAGGTACTTTTAAGTTGGTATTTCTTGTTGTATTCTATATCAGTCATAATGTTATATTGAAATATTGGGGTGTTTCATTAGTTGATATTCAATGATAATTTAATGTTTATTTTAATGGTTTTATATAATTGAATTGGGGAGACGTCATCAAAATAACTAATAAGTGGCTGTTAAAAATGTGGGTGCACTAACTCCCCATGTGAGAAAATAACATTTCAAGTGCATACTTCGAATATTTAAATACTTATATATAGTAAATAATAATGATGAACAGTAATAATTAGACTTTTAAATGTAGTTTGGGAAACATAATCAATCCATATTTTATAGGGATTTCAATCATAAAAAAGTTATTGTCTGATATGTTTAATGAACTAAATCATAACTTATTTAGGTACACCAAATAAAATGAACATTAGTTTTAAAAAATATATGCTCTAGGATCTATAACAAAAATGGTGGGTTTTATCTATAAATATTATGGTCGACTAAGGAATTATATATTAGGTCATTGATGAATTGTAAAAAAAATTAGTTACATACTCAGACATTCGAGATCATAAGAAAAATATATTTTTTCAACTTGAAAAAATAGAATCTAACATTTGTTGAGTATGTGTCCATATTTGTTAAATTAGACTAATTTTCCTAAGATATTATTTCTTATCCATCCTTCTAGCCATGAATATTTGAGTCTATGTTATGATAGATGATTAAATATTATATAGTTTTTCATTATATTACTGATTATAAAAAAATTACTAAGTATCAAGGGTGGATGAATGAAATATTTCTTTAAATTAAATTATAGGGAGTATGTATATCACTATTTTACTCAGTTGGAACATAAAAAATATGAATAAGAATAAGAGGAATAACTACTTCTGATGTTTTTTATTATATAAAATTTATACAATAAGACTGATTAATTTTCTTCACTTATTCAATATTAAAATATTAAATTGACAATGTTTCTATGAATCTCATAATAATACAGATGATATGACACCACCCATAAACATTCATAAGTTTAATTATATAAAAAAATCTCAAAAATTATTGTCATATCCCTCCAATATAATGTTTGGGAAATTCCACTCAGGTTTCTCATATATCATATGCTTCTATGAGCCGATCTCGACATAATAAATCACAACCATTTAACTGAGTGATTCATATTTATTACTTGAATACCATATATCATTAGGTTATGAAATCACTATAGGAAATCAATGATCAGCGAGTAGATATATATAACATTTTTCTCCCATTAAGATTATCATGGATGGTTAATCTTGTTATCTATTTTTGTGAGGAATAATTATTTTAAATTCTACATTTATGCTTTCTTGGATTGATATAGATGATTCCCAATATTTTATTTCTTCATTTTCTATGGATAATATGTTTTTATATTATATGACGATGAGTCATATATTGAAAAATCAGTCATTTATGGGAAAATTAGAGCATCTACCCATTATGTGTGAATCATTTTCTATAGTAACCAGTTGATCTGAATAGTTTTTGGAAATATGTATTCTTAACCTTGACATTAATAACATATTTTGGGGATGAATTGGTTGATGAACATGAATTCCCATATCACCTTTTATGCCTAAATATTCTGTTTCACTTCTCCTAATGGTGTTATGTATCACATGAGAGCTTATTAATATGTGAATACAAGTAGAAAGTTACAATAAGAATGGGTAGTTTAAAAAATATCAAACTAGTTGAAAGTGGTTATTTTGGAATCTATTAAAAAATATTAAATAGAAACTTCCATACCATCATTGATTAATTTATAAACTATTTCCCGAAAATTTCATTGGTTTTCCACCCCAAAGGTACATAGATTTCATGATTGATATCAAACCAAAGACCAATAATATTCCACTCCATATTATAGGATAAATTTAATTATCCCTAAATAAATAAGTCATGAACTAGTTCAGATAATATTATCTTAAAATTTCAATCTTGATATAGATAAATTAAAACCAATTTTTTTACATCAAAAACATAAAAAAAGATAAATTGGAACAAATATCGAACCAATAACCTATTAGCTATATTATTTTAGATAAATTGAAAAATGTATTAAATAAAAATTAATAATGTATTCATTTTTGTATTTGTCCCACTAAACCTGGATTTGGTATTTCTTTTTTATGTCATCGCAAAATCTATATGAAACCCTTATTTAATTAAATCATTTAAAATATTTCACGATATCCAGGAAAAAAGAAAAAAAAAATAATGATCTCAAATTATTGGTAAGGATGCATATCAGAATTAAAAAATCCATGTCATGAGTGAGAATTATTTGTACATAAGGGTATTAAGAATAAAATAGAGTGGATGGGAATAAAATAAAAATATTAATTCCCATAAATACCTTGATCATTATTCCTAAAACCTAGAATAAATCCATTACAAAATATACAGTCAAGGGAATACGTAATCCAGATCAATGTGATATAAATAATGAGTAAATAAAATCTGAAAACCCTAGAGAAAGATTAATGAAAATGTGTTGGAGGCTTTTAATATTATCCTCATAGAACCCGTATTGATGCATTAAAATTTTGAATATATATATGACAGAATTCTAATAAATTTATCTAGAGATCATAACCCTTAACTAATTAATTGGATAACTATAATGGGGAACTTCTATCATAGAATGGCCTATAATGGTTCTCATCCTATCATATCATGAGATATGATGGGGCCATCATTTAATATATTGAGCTATAATGGGAATCAACCTTTCTTATAAGCTATATCGGGCTCACAAGTGTGATATAAAGGGATAAAATCTTTATAAGGAATGTATTTGATCCATTATATAAATAAATTATATCAATAATTCATCTCATCATAAAACTTATAGAAACATACATTATTCCATTCATAAGATTATTCACCTATGAAAAATGAATGGGGTACAAGAAAATATATTTCAATTAATCATAATCTAATCCAGAAAATAATGAGGGTGGTATCATTAAAAAAATCCCATGTTGAGAGATTGTTACATCAAAATTTATTGTCATTTATAAATGGAGATACCATTAAATGGTTATTAAAATATTCTAGAGGAAAACATACTTATATATTTGAAAATAAATATTAAAAAAATCAAAAAATTATGGTAATATTTTTTTAATTGAAAATGACCTCAGAATAATATAAATTCTAGTTTAAGGAAATTAATGGGAATAAGGGTGAAAAAATATATTCATATTGTAAATTTTTAAATAAAATTTCTATTCAAAGATTATTTAATTGGATTCAAAATATGTACAATTGAACAATAATAAGAAATTAAACATTTAAAACCTCTTAAAATATGGTCAAAGTTCATGTGACATAAAATTGAGAAATAAATTAAGATTATTAATAATAACATTTGAATTTTTGTGATAATATAGATATGGAAGATAAATATTTCTAATCTAAAATAATATACTATTTCATTATCACTTATAAAAAACATTTATAACACTTCATTAAAAAAAATGTAGGAAATTGAAAATAAACATGTGAACCACAATGATATCTATATAATAATAATTTACATTTTGTTCTATAAAATAGGATCACATTATTTCTTCAAAAATAAAATTCTTTATAATGAATCATGAAAAGAATGTATATTCGAATATAAATACATTTTCATGTTGTTAACCTTGAAATAATGAACCCAATTAAAGAATAAAGTCAAATGAATCCTAAAATATCATGAAAATAAGTATATTTATGATATATTATGAAGTTGGGTTAGTATATACCCCTCATAAAATGAGATAGGTGCATATAATAAACATATATGACAAAGAATGAGTATTTGAGATGAATAACTATTTAAAAGGTCATAAAATTTACTTTAAAAATAATAAATGGATAGATTATGTTAATATAATATAAATCCCAAAAAACAAGTTTAAATAATGAATAAAATAATTTTGAGATCAATTAAAACTAAATCAAATCGTAAAAAAATAAATGTAGTAGGTTTATAATCTAATGAAATGAAATTCTGTTAAAATCACACTACAACTTTTATCATTCAATTAAAATACCATTGGATTAAATGGTTAACATTGATACTAAAACCCATGAAATATAAATTATTCAATATATAATATATAAAATTTTAGTATATAGATCATATATATGATACTAGGTGCATAACATTATAATATTACTCAATTATAATATTTTGAGACAAAATCCCTTACTGCTTTGGTTATCTCCCAATAAGAAACCACATGATAGATAGACCTACATATGGATTTTTAAATTTGAATATGTTTTCATAAAAAATAAAAAAATACATTATTTTCTAATTTACACACCACATAATATAAATAATTGAGGGATATATATAATATATCAAAAAGAATAAATGTGAGACGAGAGGCACTTATTGATTTTATAATCTCCAAATCAAAACCTTATGAAACTAAGAACCTCATATTGAATTTTAAATCCCAATAATATTCTATAAAATAGTAATAAAACAAATTATTGATCCACATTTATAGTAACAAATATAAATACATTTTGAATTTGTCATATTTCTCATAGTAATGAATGTGAAATGAGAAACCCATAAATCAACTCCATAAATTCCATATATATCCTTCAAATCATGTAAAGTATGTTTATTTAAATGAAATTAATTTCTCATGAAAATTTTAAAATTTTAATAAATTCAAATTAAATCAATTATTTTATTTATTATTTAAATAATTATACATATAATAAGTTAAGTCCATATATCATTTTTTCAGGACGTTTGGTCCATATTTTCAAAATGGATTTCGTATGTTTTTAATGGAAAAGTGAGTAATTGTTCCATAATTTCAAGAATTATAATAATAATAATATAATAATCATTTTATAACATCAAATATATATTTAAACCAATCCATAAACTATGGTCTAGAAAAGTGAATTATGTTTCAATCATGGTGATGGTTGGTCATACACACTCATGAGCAACCTATCCATTAAACAATGATCATTATGAAAATAAGTTATGTTTTTTTATCAAAAGGATAAAAATAATATAATAAATATCATATTAGTTTATAAAATAAATTTATAAATATCATAGATGAGATTCGGTGATGTAAAATTAATTACATGGCTTCTTGGAAAATGTAGTCTGCATGTACACTGGAATAGATTTACCATCTTTCAATGAATTCAATGGTAAAAATTTTACATCATACTATCATTTTATAATTATAAAAATGTCATTAATATCATATTTAAATACTAAAAATATTATCATTTTCATCCATGAAAGGATATACCAGAAAAAAATATTACATTTATTCGTGAGGTGCTAGTTTGTCGTACACATGCATGGCGTGTTCTCATCACATTTGATAAAAGTGAATAATCAATTCAGTAATGAAATTAACATAACACCATATAATTGGGTATATGATATTTTAATATAATAGTGATTAAAGATGAATTTAATGATGTGGATGACGAAATAAAAGAGAATGGTCAGTTACAAACGATACCTCTTCTTCATATGAAAACAATAGGTTTGAACCAAAAGCATTTATTGGAGGTTTTTATAATAAAAAAGTACTCTAATAGGTGCGGAGGGAAGTGGGAATAATATTTTGGAAGGAATATTATGAAAAAAATATTTTAATGTGTGAATAAGAGTGTATTGTTGGTTCTCTTTCATAATTGGGAGAAAGGGAACACATGGAATTTTTGAAATAAAGACGTTGTTCCCATGTTTCACACAATCAAAAAGGATAAAATATTGTTAGTTATTGATAATTATATGTGGAAAAGTATAAATATTTATATAAATTGTAATTAAGGATTTTTTACGATTATTTAAAAAATTATATTTTTAATTTAACACCGGATATAACTATCTTCACCATAACCACATAATATATGTTTAATGTTTTCCACAGTCATTAAGATGAAATATATATTTTTTAATTATTATATAATATAATTTATGATGAATAAAAAAATTCTTCTATTTAATTAAATTCAATCCATAGTGGTGGAATAATTAAATTTACCATAAAACCCACACACATGATGAAATAGTTATTACTTTTCGAAAATGTATTTTTAATGGAGGAGATTATATTATAATATATTTATGACAAGTAAAAATCAATATATGAATACATATTAATGTTTATATATATATTATTTTAAAATATCATTCAAATCATTACTCATAAGGTTCTATTTTTGTTAATTAAAATAATGGTAAAATTTTAACATTAAAGCAATTTAAAAATGTGTTTTAAGACTACAAATAAACATAGGCTAAAACTATGTACAAATTTCATTCAAATATAATTAATTTTATTATATATAACAAAAAAATTATATAATTTAAATTAAATTTCATTTATAAATTTACATTGAATTACATAATTTATTTAATATAATTGATAACTCTACAAGAATAAGTAATTTAAAAATATTCATTGAAAATTAATTATTTTCTTAAAAATATTAACATTTTAGAATAAATAAATTTTAGAATGAGGATTTAATAAATTATAGTAATTTTTAATGTACATTTTATATATGTTGTAGAAATTAGATTTAACATTTTATCAAATAAATAAATAAAAATCATTTTAGAAGAAAATACACTTTTTGCGAATAAAATATCATTACTAAAAATAAGTGATAATTTTAAAAAAATTATATGTAAATTTATATTTAGTATGAAATTTATATATATATATATATATATTAATAATTATTAATTCATATTCATACCCTCGAATTTAATGGCTATGTTATAATGGTCATATATTTTAGGGGTCGATTAAGTTCAATCTTGTGTATCATGAATGCAATCCTACACAATATTATTATTTTTATAATCATAGGGTGTTAAATTATACCAACATTTAATAAATTTCATACTCAAAATATGATATTGTACATAGTAAACATGGGTTTAAATTTTAAATATACTCTAGTTGAAATCATACATGGTAACAAGGGTTAACAAAAATATCCACATGAAAATAGTGGTTGATATGTAAAATGGCTATGTGTAAACAAAATATAACTAGGTTTACACATAATATAAAATTTGTGGGATGTAATTATATAAAACTAGAATAAACGTTTAATTCCAAAATAATTGTGTAGATTGAGTGGTAACACTTATCATAATAATGTGAATGATCATGTGAAAGCATAAAACCACAAACCCATAAACCAAAGTGGTGTAAAATATACAATCACCTCATTTAAAGTTACGTTAATATGAAAAAATTATCATTTTCAAGATTTTTCCTTGATTTTAAGAATTTCCTAGCATTCAGAATAATAACACAAGGAATGTACTATAACATAAAAAATAAAATTCCATCTATTAATATATTTTTAACACAGTCTTATCATTTTCTCAAAATTATTAATATTTAAGATTAATTTTTAATATTTACAATGAAATAAAAAAAATTATAATCGATGAAAAAATGAAAAAAATATAAAAATATATACAACATAAATTTATTCCTTAGAAAAATTAATAATAATTAAAAAAAGGTAACATTTTTCCTTATATAAATAAACCATTATATGGTGGTATAAAAATTTAATCTCCAAAATTGGAATAGTAATACACAATAATAAAAATAAATAATTCAATAAATGAATAAAACAATATCCCAAATAAAATAATTAACAAAAAAATTATATATGGATTTAAACCTAAATTATTTATCATATTTTACAGCATAAATTCCAAAAAATATAAAAAAATTCTTATAAATTACATTAATCTCTTAGTCACCAATTCCATTTTCAATCCCATGGGTATCTATATGACAAAACATGTCATCCTATAATTACCTAAAAATAGAATATCATATAAAACCTAATTAATATCCATATGTAAAAAATATTTATACAACATTTAATTACATAGATTATTTGAACCCAAAATATTCTGTATACATTAGACATATAAAACAACTCCTAAAATTTCATTAATCACATCCAAATCTCATAACATAAAACCTATGAAGTAGTGTATAATAATTCTAAAATATGATCGACCTTAGTGACATAAAACCATTGTGGTATCCAAAATTTGTAAGTAAAAATCTCAATAATGTATCCTAATATAAATTTTTTCTAAACCCTTCTCTAATACCAATAGTAAATAGCTCAAACCCCACACTCCTAGATGAATTTATAAATAAATTTTTTTTATACGTCCCATTTTACAGAAGTAAACTCGACCAAATTCATTCCATTAAAATTTTTTAAAAAAAATATAAAATTATTTCACTTATATAACCAATAACCTTTAATGTTTATAATTTTTTACATTATGGAAAAATTGTGACATACACCATATATATTCCTTAAAGAGTTATTTTTTCCCACTAAACCCATTTGTTTTAATTTCGAAAAGTGTCCAATTTAAAATCTATGTACAACTACTCTAGAAATAATATATTTAACATAATTCTTGGTAAAATGTGGAGAAGAAAATAGATGAAATGTGTGATAAATTTATCAGTAAGAGTAGATATATAAATTTACAATTGAATTTTACTAGTGGGAATAAGAGTAAAATAAGGGAATAGAAATATAAACAGCATAAACGGGAATAACATAAAAATATTCATACCTATAAATACATGTATCATTGATCAAGAAACATTCAATAGTGCTTTCAAAAATTTAAGAGTCATCATAACCAATAATATTGTTTTAAGTGATTCCAATATTGAGAAAAGAAATTAGTAAAACCCAATATAATTCCTAAAGAAATCATGTTGGTATCTTAGATCCCTATCTACACAGAACCATTATAGAACCATTAAAATTTAAATAACCATATGGATGACTTAAAATTTAATTTCTCAGTTAAAAAAATCAATACCCAATGTGTTGAAGAGAAATAATGGTTTCACTTGTCATATGATGAGCAATAAGAGGCCTTGTATCATCGTATTTTGATCAATAATTGTGATTGAGCCATCATATCATGAGCTGTAATGGGGTTTAATCCTTCATATAAGATATATCGTGATCATCCTTTGGTGACTATTGGGCTTATTCCCCATATATAAAGTTTCAAATTACCCAAAAATAAATAATATGGATAGAGAATTCATATCATCATAAAAATAACAACAAAATCTATTATTCCGTCCATAACATTATTAACACATTGAAAAGGGACGATTTAGATGAAAATATATTTTAAATAATCATAATACATCAATAAAAATTATTTGGTTAGATTCATTACAAAATATATCAATTGTATCATATGTATCATCATGGGTTGTTGTCCTTGATGAATGGAAATTCCATTAAAATATGTTCAAACAATCATGACAAAAATAACATTTTCACTTTCAAAATAGATTTAAAATACTAAATATCTACAAAATATTGTAAAAAAATTTCAATGATTAATACTTGTAAAAATATTATGGAAACATAAATGAATATAATTGACATGATGGATGGATAATATATTCATTAAGTAAACATTTAAAGAAACATTCCTTTGAAACATATTATAAAGGGGTTCACAAGAAACCACTTTATAAATTGTTATGAAGTTTCATTTTAATAAATAACAAAAAACATTCAATGATAATGAGAAATAGATTTTTAAAATATTTTTTTCTTATAAAATACCACTTTGTAAAATAGTTTAAAAAATTTATATGGAAGAGGAATATTCATAATATAAAGAAGATACAAGTTCAGTATCCCATATAAACAACATTCTTACTATTTACATATTCAATAATGGAATAAATGGAATGTAAACATGTGGTCCATGTTTATATCCAAATCATAATATATTTGATGTGTTTCAAAAAACAGATTTCATTTTTTCATCTAAAGGAACCTTAAATATAAATAAACCTAAAATGAATGTAGTTTTTAACCTTAAGACTTTTCCACTTTATTCAAAATTCAATTGTAAAACCCAAGATATAATATCATGAAATAAATCACTTATTATCAAGAAAATAATAATATTTATGATGTAACATGTCAAAGAGGAAGTATATAAACCTCATTAAATGATATATGTGTGTATCATAAAGGTACATTCTAAAGAGTGAGGATTTCAAATGAATAAACCTTATATATATCAGATCATTCAATTGAGAATTATTCAATTAATATACTATTTAAAAAAAATAATTCCACAAAAAAACATGAAAATATATAATAAATAATTTTATAGGTGAGTTTTCACATAATCATGTCATAATAGAGTTAATGAATATGAGTTATAACCCAGTGAAAGGATATTTTGTAAAGAAGCACCTTACCACTTTGTAACATTCAATTAAAATCAATGAAGAGTAAATAATTCATATTTAATCAAAAAAAATTGAAATGTTATTTAATCCAAATATAATCGACAACATTTTTGTATATAAACAATATAAATGAGTTTTTTTAGTACATTGAAATATGTCTCATGAATGAAAAAATTGAGATTAAATTACATATTCTATTAGTTATCTCATGATCAAACCCCAGGAAAGTGAAAACCTCATATTTATTTTTAATTCAAATTTATTTTCATGAAATGAATTAGAATATAAATTCATTGGTGGTTTATACACTACACAATATATAACGATCATTAATTTGATGGATGTCTAATAGAAATAAAAGGCAAATACGAAAAACATTCAACATCAGTAATCATTAGATCAAAACCTCAATAATGGAAGAACATCATATGAAATTATAAAAAAATATCTTGTTTAAATGAATCACAGAAACATACATTTAAATTATATACACCAAAAAATATAAATCAATATGGAATTTGGAATTTGTCTCATAGAAATAAAAGTTAGATGAGAAACCCTTACCTTGTGACAATACACTAAATATATGTCATTTAACTAATATAGAGTATTATTATATCAATTATTTTATTAATTTAAAACGTATCATAGTCTACTAATTTATTTAGAAACCAATTATTTAATTTGTTTTGAATAAAATATTTAAATATTCTATCAGTTAATTCATTATATGGTGTTTTGAGTTCATTGGGTATATATTTTCAAAATAGCAAAATTATGTTGATTGTATTCAAGGGGTCTACAATTAAATCATATCCAATATTATATTAATTAAATAGTTATAATTTTAAATTTATAAATTTAAAATAATACATGAATAGTGTGCTTGGAAAATTAACTACATTATAATCATGATGATGGAATGTCATACGTACACATGAGTTACATTTGCATCTGTTAAAAATAACTATTGAGAGAATTCATGTATTATTTTATCATTATATAAATAAATATTAAAAATATAAAATTATTTCTTAAAATAATTTTATATATATAATCTATGTTATTGGGCGATGAAAAATGAATCACATTCTTTTGTGGAGGTGGTAACTCAGATCTTTGAACAAATGATGTTTTCATCATTAAATGGAAGAAAAGGTAAGAAAATGTTATGATATATTATCTTTTAATAATAATCAATATATAATTAAAATACTTTATAAATACTCTATCTATCATCATTAATATGTATCATATGTGATCATGGTAAAAAAATTAAAAGAGTTTTTAAGTGGTTGTCTTCCATACACAAGAACGGTGGTTTCATTTCCCATTTGACGGAAGTGGAGATAGAAATAGGTTATTAAATTAACATAATAAAATACATCTATAATATAGATATATATATATATTCTTTTATCATAATTATTTAATAATATTTTTATTATTTAGAAGAATAAATAGAACAAAATTTTCAATTAATCACAATACATCTTATTTTTCCGACCACTTTAGGTTTTTCCAATACCCCCCATATGAGGTTTTTTTAATACAAAAAAAATTATTCTTGGATATGGGTAGGTAAGTGGGGAACTTATTTGTCTAGGTATTTTCTAATATAAAACTATTTGATGATATTAATTGAAAAGAAGAGGGTGTAGGCATTAATATGTGGGGGAGAGACCAAACATTGATTTTTTGAAATGAAAATGTTATACCAAGGTTTTACACATGAAAAATGCATGAAAATAGAAAATTATAACACCTTATATTATATATTGTTTATATAGGTACATAATATATCATTTAGATATTTTTTAGGTGTTTATAACCCTTATCGTTTAAGTTTAACCCCCTTGTAAACCTATACTGACCTTAACCATGGTGAAATATTTTTTATGTTTTCAATATTCGCTTTGACCAAAAATAATGTTGACCATATTATATACAATAAATAGTATTTTTCAAAGTATTTCTAAATTTTAGATATTTCAATTAATAATGGTGGGAGATTTATTTTTCAAAATAAAACCTTTAGATAAAATAGAAATTTAGCTTTCAATTATTCTTTTTTAAGCCTAAAATGAAAATTTATTTTCCTTGTGACTAGTAAGAATAATTATATGAAATTGGCATCATATTTAGAGATATATAATCTATAAATTTCGTTTATATCATTCTTAAAATGTATTATTGTAATAATAATAATTGATAAAAAATATTCCCATTAAAAAAGTTTTAAGAAAATGATTTTTTAGTCCTAAAAATATTCATATACTAAATTCCAGTATATAGATAATATAAAATTAATTAATTAGATTATATATATCTAAATAATAATAATGTGACTTTAAAAAAATTCAAATATTAATAAATATTTTTAATTACATATTTTTTTAAAATAAATGAGTGTTTAAAAAATTTTCATTTTCACTATTCCTATAAAATCAATATTTTCTAAAATTTTAAAATATTTTAAAAAATATATTTATTTAATTTATGAATTAAAAAATTAAGAAAATATGATAAAATAATGTTTCTATATATATTATAAATTATTTATAAAATTTTCTCTAAATAAAAAAAGAAATCATATTTGAGGAGAATATATTTTTGATGAATAAAATGATATTACAGAAAAACTGATTACATTTAGAGAATTTAGCATTGAAATTATTATTGGCTATGAAATAAATATATGTATATATATCATGAAATATTTTGTATTATTTAATCTGTAAAATTTAATTTCATTGCAATAATAATCATATATATCTTATATCATTAAATATTGATGTTGTCGGTCATATATGATATCAAATATAATGCTCTTATTTTAAAATCACAAGGAATTACAATATTCCCCCTTTAATAATGTGTATCCTTAGAACATGAAAAATAAAAAAATAAAAATGGGTTTTAAATTTCAATATATCATTATTGAAATCCCTCCCCATTAAAAAGTTTATTAAAACAGTGACCTAAATAGAAAGAGATATAATTTTAAAGGTCATCTAAAATATCACATAATAGAGTTTCTATGTTGGAAAACTACAGTCGAATGTCAATATATGGATATGAAATAAATATGTAATTACCAATAATGATATATAGTGATATATATCTATGATCTCATAAAATTGAATGATCATGAGAAAGAAAAAAACAATAAGAAAAAAATAGTTTTGGATAAGACCATAGTCTCATCAGAAATGAAGATTATTTATCATGAATAAGAACAACTACCCAGGTACCCCGATACCTGAGCCAGATATGATATTTAATGAATGGAATTATAAAACTATAATTTTTTGTGACTATAATCTCTCATCATACATAAACCAAGAGGGAACGATATTTGTACAAAATCGTATAAGAGAAAATATTACATGTTAGCATGCTCAAAACTCCAAAATAGAAATGTACCAGAACAAATAGGTATACCATACCCCAAGAATTACAACATCAAAAAAATCAATAACTATGAAAATGGAAACTCAAATATCCCCTAAAATTGTGGAAAACATCTCCACTACTCTCCTCTAACATCACTCCGTAGTCCAATTTATCAAGAAAATCCAAAACCTCATTGTTTTGATTCAAAATAGTAACAATTAGCATAAAAATTTATACAAACATATCATAAAATGGGAGTATTTTAAATATAGATCCTAATTGGGTCACACTAAGTGTTTCATAATCAATACCATAACAATTTTCCATTTGTGCTATATATTTAAATAATAAAATAAATTAAATTTCATTTTTCATATTTTAAAAAAAATACTCCTTCAAAATAAAAGAATAAAAGATGTATCAAAAAAATCTAGAAGGCTAAAATGAACATTTTATATAAAAGGGTTTATACAAATATGTTTTCATGAATAAAGAAACCCAACAAATCAATAACATGTATAATCAAGTTAAAAAACACATAGAAAAGAAACTTGTATACAACACACGTGGTATGTTTGTTTTATTGGTAATACTATCTTCATAAATGTAAATGAGATCATGAATCTAGTTAGGTATTTCAACACATGTACACCAAAATAGGGGAAGCCATCAAGCGTAGTCTACACCCAACAATGGTATACCTCGAATGGGAGGTCATGACACTATTTTTTTTTGTATGTGTTGTCATCATAAATCTATTTAGAAGGAGTTTTGTTTCTATAATTCAGGTCATAGTAACAACTAAAAACTCATGATTACATGTTCCTCATACAAATCATTAATAAAATTAGTAGCATATCATTTAAATAAATTTAAAAATACAATTTCCAAAAAGCCGATATTCCATTTTCACATGAAATCCATATCATTATTTTTTCTCATTTCATTACTTTTTAGTTCACATTTTAATTTAATCCCTTTTATCAAGACAACATTAGATTATTTAATTAAAACAATTTCCAAATCAAGCTGTCATTTTCTATAATTTCATCCAAAAAATCTAATTTCATTTTAAAAGAAGATTTTCTAAAAAATGAACCCCATTTCAAATAAAAGTCCAAATCATCAAAATTAAATGTTTTTAAATAAATAAAAAAGAATATAAATTTAATCAAGAAAATAAATGATTAAATAAAATGGAAAATAATTATGGAACCATAAAACATTAAATCAATGATCCAGAAATCAACAACTACGATGTGACATGCAAAAAAAGAATGAAGGGTTGATCATCTTGGAACACAATCTTGATTCATGATAAAATAAAATAGAGATTAAAAACATTTGTTACATAATGATCTATAAAACTGCAAAAAAGATAAAAGAGAGATTATAATAAATTCTAGAAGATATGATCCACATAACATAAGGATATGAAAAGAGGTAAACAGCACTACTAACCATGCAGGAATATGTTTGGAGAAGAAAAAATCATATATGTAAGGCTATGAGTCATGATGGGGGGATTCATTTAATTATAAAAAAATAATACTTTAAATAAACTTAAAACCACTTAAATTGAGAATTATATGACATGTAACCTTATTCCACATCGTGTAATCCAGAATGGTTTTTATGCGGAAAATGAATATTCATTTTCTTATAATCCAATTTTCTGTTACACATCATGAATTCTAGGTACACAATATGTATCATTTGATTCCCTATATAATCTTCATGGAGTATTTCTAGAAAAAAATTCATTTTTTATAACCCATGTACATGGTGTGTAATTTTCAAATAGATATTAGAAAATACACATTCTATAGAAAACCATAAAACACCTAAATTGATGGAAAAAATGATACCATACAAATGGTAACACGATTCTAGAACCTTGACAGCATAAAAGAATATTTTCCCCAAAAATACTATCAAGAAGATTCTATATCAATGGGATAAGGACACTATTGTCTAATCCATGCATCTTTCTCGCGCATATAATGAAAATCAGAATCAATTTTCCAATCCAAAAGGACCAATGTTATTGTGCTCCCACCAATTATTGTGTTCTCAGAATCAACAATAATAACGTGATACTCAGCCTTAAATATATAAGGATCAATAAAAAGATCTTCCTATCTCAACACATGTGATGTATCAGAATGTTACTTTTGAGGCCGAGATACATGGAACACATTATGTATCGAAATCAATTATGGTGGATGTGCTAAATGGTAAGACACTTTCCCAACATTCTCAATAATGTCAAATTCTACCCAAATATGATGATAAATCTTCCACTTTCTCTCAATCCATTAATGTCCCAAATGAGGTGATAAGGTTTACAATTCTTTTTCAATAACTAAGATATACAATGGGTTCCTAGGATTTTCCACATCATATTTTTTTCGATTTGTTTCATCTACAGTATTTGTTTAAAATATGAATCGTTGTTGTCATCTGTGGGAAAAACCCCATCCAACCATAGAGAATTTAAAAATAATTCATCAAATCAAGAGTTATTATCCAGGACATACATATGAGTCATCCAAAAAATTGATCTAAATTTTGTATTAGAAACTATTGTAATATGAAATCTAAATAATTCCTTAATATATGTCCCATGATCACCCAAAATAATGGACTCAGACACAAAGACAGTCCTCAAGAATCTATATAGTTCCCTCTATATATCCATCCATTTACTGATGCTATATCATTCTCAAATGAACATAAGATCCTAATTATTCCTTGGAGACTCTCCAAAAATGTTAATTAATATGTGGGTCTTTATTATATACTATAAAAGATTAATTAACATCAAAATGAACAATATCTTTCATATAAACATTACCCACTATCAATATATAGTTGTTTCATTAATGCATTATATGTGAGTGGATTTGGTCATCTGATTTGTGAGAAACCATATCAAATTATTACCCTGAAGTGTACGTGGAAACCAAAACAAAAATACCATATATATCTCATCCCACATCCAATTCAGCAATGGAAGTGAATGAAGATAACCTGATTTTATATGGATCTTGGTATTGTTCTATTGAAAAGTGTAAAAATAAGAAACAAAATTAGAAATTTTTTATCTCATACGCTACCGCAATAAATAGGAACTAAGTTTCATTGAACATATTTTTTGATCTAGGGTTCACTATCCACTTGAAATTATGGAATTCCCCCATAATAACATTTGTCACTAGCAATGGATAACTAAATTGATTCTGAAAACATAAGATTCCCTTAGAAGATGACTTAAATTCACTAAAAGTATCCCCACCATAATGTGTGTACCATATTCCATAAATTTCGCCATCAATATTATTCTCCTAAATAATCATCAAAATAAGAGAGGATTTTGACTGAAAATAGGTCAAATATCTTGAGGATAACTCTCCTCAATTCAAAAATGAAATTATGAAAAATAATATATGATGTTCCACTTCCTTGAGGATCCTTCATGGCCTAGGTCATATGTTTCTAGATCTGTGAATCAATAATTATATATATATTATCTGTGTTATATGTAATATATAATTTATTGTTCTCTAGGTAATCTACCCAATAACATTTTGGGAGTAACAAATATTGTTTAGAGGAAATTGTAACTCGGGATTTTGTGGCCAGAAAACCAGGTAATCCTTTATTTAGAAAGGTATTTACTCTATCTCTTATGTGAATGCACCATAGTTGTGAGTTCAAGGTCATGGATCTAATAATTCTTCTCAAGTGGCCTAATCTATATGGATACATAGTATTCTAAGGGATAACGCTATATAAAAAAGAGAATAACTGATCCTGATGTGTCATAATAGATAAATAGCCATTCCCAACTAATGGATGAGTCATTTATATGATAGAAGTCAAAAAAATTTTCAAATCAACAAAATTAATCTTAAAATTTTCATCCCAATAAATCATCACTACCTTCTATGTTTGAGTGTTCATCGTAAAATCCATTTCTGGGAAATAATTTAAAAATGTGACAATATATCTCATTAAACCCATGCATATCAGAATATTAAAAATATTATATGGATTATAACATATCAAAACTATATACACCTTCCTAGGATTAACTAAGATGCCATGTTCTGACTCGACATATCCTAATAAATTCATTCTTGAATATATATATATATATATAAAATATTTTTAGATTTTAATAAAGATCTTAAATTATAAACCCTTTCCAAAAATCTTATAGGCACCACACATGATCCGTATTGGACTATGAGTAAATGAGGATGTCATAAAAAATGACCACCATGAACATATCAAGATACTAATCTAAGATCATAATCATAAAATCCATAAATATGGAATGGTTATTGGTTATTATAAATGGAATATTAAGATTATCAGAGAGACCACACATACTCTTGAAGGAAGTCTTCCGAATATAGGATTAGTTTATTCTCAATTACTGATAACTATATCAATGATCAATCCTTCATATGCAAATTTCTCCCTAAATTTGTTATAAAAATCATCAATCCTTGGAATAGATACGAATTCTATAACATAACCTTGTTTTTTGGTATTCAACATAAAGTTGAATTGTTTTATTTGATTTATTTTTCAAATTGAACAGCCACCCCCTAGGGACACACATGCGTGTATAAATACCTTCTATAAGATATCTAACAACTGATTTATAAACTCATTTAGTTCATCTGGATTCATATGTTATGATGGAAGATATACCTATTGAAAACTAGTAACTAAATTAGCTGAAATATATACCTCTCTTATAGATGAAAAAATAGAGAAATCAGAAGAAAAATATTTGGGAGACTCGATGAAAACATGATATAGGTCCTTTAAAAATATTATTACTCATCTAAAATTAAAAATAAAAATTAATTTCCTCATCCAAAGATTGAATAATCATTCTCTACATAACCTCAAGTCACATTCTCTCAGAAATGTGCGGTACACTCCTTCAATAGGATTATTAGAGATCCCTCAGAGATAAATGTCAATTTGAGGCTTTTTGTAAATTAACAAATTTATCCCAAAAATGACATCACGTTTTTTCATTTCCAAAATCATAAAAATCAATGTATGATCAATCTCTAAAAAATATAAATCACAAAAATGACAACGTTGAACCATAACTCTCTCTACTTTGAAGTTTTTAGTAATAACCATCACAAAAGACAAAATAATATTAGGAACATTTATAATGTCCCAAATAAGAGTTCAAATAAATGAGTCTGATAGCCCATTATCAAACAAATAATTCTTTTATGATGAATCACACTTATGGTAACATTCAAAGTCATTTACCCTCTATCAACATCTTCTAGAGACTCTTTCACTACATAAAGAATATTTGATTTAGATGCTTTTTGATAGAACCCCATAGACATAAAACATTCTTATTACATTACGGTACTTTTATGTGACAATGAGATCATGTCACTGTGTAGAGAAAAAAATGGAATAGTTTATTTAGGTGTCTTTAGAAACCTCATGAACAAAAAATAATTTGTTCTTCAGTACAAAAACATCTCAAATTCCCAACCATTAAACCCTTTATGTAAGTGAAAGGGCCATTATTAAAAATTACATGAGGTTTAGTGGACCCGTAATATTGACAAACCCCACGAGGCTCAACTTGCCTCTTCTTTCCTTCAATGTAACACCAAAAACATCCATCTAGTTAAAAACAAACCATGATCAACCCTAATATTTGGGCAATGCCATGTTGAACCATCAATACCCTATTTGGTACATTAGTATCTGATGTGAGATTTAGGAAAAATCATGTGAATGCATATCCAGTAAAATAACCATATAGAACAATTTAGTTATCATATTCTTATTTGATATAATATCATGTGGAGATCTACAGGATTGGACAGGCAGTTCACATACTGTGTGATAGTATTTTCAGCCTGGTGGATGTTGAACAACTCCATTTCCATAGCTCGAAACATAGAGTATGGATATAAATTATTAGTGAAAATATATTTTATGTCCTACCACTCATAAATATTGGTTTTATTTTACATTAATATAGAATTCCTATATCTTCTCCAAGTCCCTTTCAGAATAATGGTTTC
The DNA here is from genome assembly GCA_963277665.1 of Viscum album. Classification (NCBI taxonomy): domain Eukaryota; kingdom Viridiplantae; phylum Streptophyta; class Magnoliopsida; order Santalales; family Viscaceae; genus Viscum; species Viscum album. Next base: position 1,135,230,708 of record OY728156.1, read on the forward strand.
AAATTAAACCTTAACTAAATTATGAGTTTCTAAAAAATAGATCAAAAGTTTTATCATTCTCAAATAATCCACATCCCCTTGATGATAATTAGTGATTTGAAATTCTAGTTTCTTATAGTGTATAATCTATTGATCATGGTTTCTTGATTCATACATTTGAGTTCCACAATTAGACCCTATGTGGAAACAAGTGTAGGTTCCAGTCCAAGAGCATAGATAACATGAACAAAAATATCCACAAAATTATAGTCCATGGGAGGATTCTCTCATTATGGATCACCACAACCTTCTTACTAGATCCAATTAGGTTTCCTTATTAGTGGAATGATATTACCTAACATTATCATACAACAAAAAAGTAATTAGGTTTAATGACCAAACCCCATAAATCCCAAAGATAGTGCATTAGTTTATTACATTGGCAAGGATAAAATCTTAAAATAAAAATACAAAAATAGTTTAGCAGTTTTGGAAAAACAAATTACATACATGATATTCATATTTTATAGGGAAATAAATATTAAAAAATGATACAAAATAAAATGATATGAACAACATCCTTGAAATATTGTTTTCACATTTCTTATAAATAACATGGAGAATGGAAAACAATAAGTGTGACCTCAAATGCATAAGAAAAGGAATGTAAAGAGAAAGTAATAATGAATTTATGAGATTAAATAAATATATAATAGTAAATAACAAATAACACATTCCATTAAAATTAGTATATATGGATTCATCATTATGGAAAGATGAGAATCTAAAATAAATTCCATTAATCATTAACCTTAGAATGAAATGAATCCATATATATGTAGACACAATATTATAATGCATAATAATAGAAATAAATGAATTATAAATAAAGAAAATTATTAATTATTGGAATTTATGTTTCCCAAACACGTGATTCCATTACCATCATGATAATAGTGTTCAAACTAGTCTTATTTTTTCAACTGATTCGTCTAATGAGATTAATGATGCATCAAGGGGCCTGCATTAACCAATCCCCAACCCGTATGGATGGAATTAAATGGTCCCCAACCCAAATATTTCATTTTAAAAACATTACTCATATATCAAATAATCTATTTAATTAAAAAACAATGTTCCCCATAAAAATTTATCAATATTTAATATAAGAATAAAATTTATCTGTAATTCACTAATTTATAAAATAACATTTATTATAAAAAACATATCTAATTATGGTATATTAATATTGAAATAAATATTTCAATAACACAATACTTTTTATATTTATGTAATTTTCCATTGAAAAATCATAATAATGAATTTATATTCTTAAGAGAATATTATGAATTAGAATAGAAATTAATATTTTAAATGTAACTTTTACTGTATGGAAAATTCCTAGACAAACCCCTTGGGGGTTATAATTCAAAGTAAAACATAAAATACCATGAATTACGTGTGAATTGTGGTATTAAATTAAAAAATTTCTATATATACACCATAATAAATTGAATTTATGTATCGTTACAAATAAGTTTTAATATAATGTAAATTATGATGAAAACCATTACTTTGTAGTTACTTTTTTATGAATGTTATCTAAAATCATGTATAATGATTATTAAATTGTTACTAACATCTTATTTAACCATATAAATATCTATTATGTCATATATTAAAATATTATAATATTTCCCTACCGGTTTGTGAGTAATCATTCATTATTTTCACTATTTCATTAGTTCATTTCCTATTTTATCAAGTACGTTTAGACTTGTTGATTATTGTTCCTACCATGGTTTCATTATCTCAGGAATGTAAACCATGATTTAAATATTATATATATATTAATTATATATGTATTTATAATAATACATTATATTTTTAGAAAAAAATTATATTCACCATTCATGGAGATGATAGGTCATATGTACTAATATAACCTACACTTATTTAATTTTACTATTAAAAGATTGAACATTTAAGGATATAAGTTTATATAATAATTATAGAATCATATTTTTGTTATATTTTTTAAATATATTCATTAAATACATCATATATATAGTACATGTATAACCTGAATGAACTACATCACTTTGAGGAGGTAGTAGTGCACAATTCCACAAATGATGCTATCATATTCCCAGAAAATGGAAACCAAAAAGTTTTATGTTAAATAAAATTTATAGAAGAATAGAGAAATTTTTAATATCATTTCTATCATATATAATTAATGTTCAACCATAATTACCAATCATTAAAGGTGAAAATGGAAAAATGAACATTCATTGTATCGTGAGGTGGTAGTTCGACGTTCACATAAACGAGAGGTTGATTGCCCATTAAATAGATAGGTGTGTAAGTTTAGGATGAAGCCTCAATGTAAAAAAATGTTATCATATTTTGTATAATGGGATTTTTATTTATTCATGGAATATGTATATTTTATGGGGTGGATAATGTAAATAAAATAAATGTGTTTAAGGAAGGAGGTTACCGCCTCATTGGGTAACTCATATTGGATTTCACCAATGGGATTCCATGGAATGAATTATAGACAAATGGATTCTTCTAGGTTGAGGGAATTGATTTAGGGGGGGGGGGGTTATATTATAATATATTTGGAGAGAAAAAATGTGTCAGGTGTGTGAATAAATGGGATGGGTGAGTGCTTTTTTATAGTATAGTGGAGAGGTATTCATGAATATTTTTAGAAAGGGATTTCCAACAACATTTTTTCCATTGAATGTGGCTCCAATAGTGGTCCAAACATTATCAAATGGATGATACATTCGAAATATGGCCATAACATGGACTTTAGACACATGTATAGGTCACTTTGGGTCTTATTCTTAAGGTTTAATCACTTGGTAAGCTAATTTCTCTATTAATCACTCTAATTAATTTCAATAACGTTATTCTAATCATTTTAGTCAAAAATAAATTTAAATTATTTTAAATTATAAATTATGTTTTTTAAAAATTTAAATTCCATTCTTCCATACACTAATAACAAAACTGGCATAAAATTATTTAAATTTAATCTTGTATGGGGGATTCCAATGTGGTTTATAAAGTAGAAAAGATCAAAATAATTGCTATGTTTTTATATCCAGTTTAAATTTGATACTAGTTCCAATTTCATAAATTGGATTAAATGTTGTATAATTTATCAAATGAATATTTAAAACCCATTGAAAATATACTTTACCCTAAAAAAATTTAGATGAAAACACAGTTTTAAATTAAAATTCAGAATTTTTTACTAGTAAAAAAATGAAAATACGCACCAAAAATTTACAAAAAATTCCCCCTGACGTAATTTTTATCTTTTTATTATAAAAAGTGAACTATATTCTGACATATAAATTTTATAAAAGTGATAAAAATTATTTTTAATGTAGGTGATCCATTAAGAGGTAGAAAATTATCTTTATAAAAATATAGTTTTTATATGTAAAATTGAGTTTGTTATTATCTTATGTGTTTGAATTCTATTCGATGAATGTAAAAAATATATGTAACATCCAATAAATTTTATAAAGATAACTATTTTTGTTTTATATTTAAAATTAATTTTAAATATTAATATGATTAAATATTTAAAATAATCAAATATAACATCAACATGATATTTTTTTAATATATTTTATCATATATTACAACATTATCAAAATATTTGACTAATATTTGATATTTAAAATAAATATTGTTTTGTTTAAAATAAAAAATTTAATATAATTTTATTATTTTTTTTATTATTAAAAACAAATTCTTTGATACATAAAATGAAATCATTATTATGAAATTATTAGAAATAGTAATTTTTACTTACAGGTTATACATATACCATTTAATAAAAATGATAAAAATAATTTTACATAATATAATGTATATATATTAAATTATGAAAATTATTAGTATTAATATATTTTTTATCAAACATTGAAATATATTAGTTAAACTGAATTGTATATTATTATGACATAAAATAAAAAAAGATAAATGAGTATAAAGAGTAATTATAGATGAATTTAAATATCAATATTTTATGTAAATGAAATTTTAATAAACATAATTAGGTTTATTTTAATATTTACATATTATCATTAAAATATAAAAAATGAAAAAATTTAAAACTCATATAAGAAAATTTACATATAAAATTAGGAATTAAAATTTATATATTTTATTGTAAATAGTATGTAATTAAAAATTATTTTATTTATTATTTAAAAATTTATTTAACGAAAATTTAAATATAAATTTATAATTTAATTTATATTAAATTAATGATGATAATAATAATAATAATTAACAATATTTAAAAAATTATGATTAATTTTCTAAAAACATAAAGTGTTTTTGATTTATTTTAAATCCAAGCCCATTGAGAAGACTGAACCTCTTCCAGGTGTTGCGAGTTTCGACTTTGGGAGACTATTTAGGCTGATGCCTTGGCTTCAAGAATTTTTTTCATTAGAATTATGGGTCATCAATAGGCTTAGATCCCCACATGAGAAGTCAGAATGTAGATCTATGATTGAGGGAGGGTTTTGAGTGTGTGTGGAGGAATTGAAGGTGATCGTGAACCAATTTTTTGATGACGAATGCATTTATAATTTCAATTGTAGATGAGGTGTGAGATGTTCAGCTGCCTCCTTCCACAAATTTTTTGGATCTTCATGTAGTGATTTTTTTAATGTCAAAATATTTTTAAATCAGTCTAACAGTGAATTTTTTTTCGATTTCATCCACTTGTTCATCATCGACATCTTCTGAACCTCTTGATGTGTTTAATTTATTCCACTTGATGTCTGTTATTGTCATAGTTTTGAATATTTAAAAATCGTGAATTAATTTGGAAGAATTTCGAGATATCATTATCAATAATCTAGATATTTTATTTTTTTCTAGTGTACGGATAAGGATGGATTATTCCTTTTGAATAATTACTATTAAAAATCAATATCTTCTTTTCTTTTGGATTTTTATTCAATGATTCTATCATATAATTATTATTGACATAAAAAATATATTTATCCTAATCAGTTTGAACACATATAATCAGTTTGACTATGTTTATTGTTTTTTTCGATATCTAATTAAATTTTCATCCAACATGTATATAGAATCAAATGAAATTTTAAATAAATATTATAATTTTTATATTCTTTCTATAATTATTCGAATAAATAAATTAGTGAGTTGGTCTGGCCGGAGAATTATGGTAGAGGGATGATGCCATGTTTTCTTTCTTTTGTGTTTTTGACTATATAAGAGATCGAGAGTATGAGTGACCATCGTTGAGTATTATACCAATAAGAAAAGAAGAAAAATTCTCCAAATTATATTTGATCATAATTATGTTCCTTTTTTATGCTTCATGGAATCCTTGAGAAATTATGAGTCATTAAGGTAAGGAATATAAATTTATTTAGAATTTAAAAAATTTGATCAATAATTCCTCGATTTAATAAGAGAGTATTTCTTTATTTCTTTATTTTTAGATAATTTTAATTTTACGTAAGATATTTTATAATTATTTTCAATCAAATTCATCAAAATATTTATTTTTTTATTCAAAATATATTGGTAAGTGAGACTGTATATTTTTAATTTTAGATTTCAAAATTATTATTATGTTCAATTATAGTTATAAGGGACAATTTATAAATATAAATTTTCTGGGAATATATTCTCATTAAAAATACACACTTATTATTGTGAGAACTATATATTATTTTCAAATAAATATATGTGCATCATGTAATTAAATTTTATGAAGAAAGGGAGTTATCAAATTTAGTTCTACATTTTTGAACATTAAATTATGTTTATATTTTTAGGACCCTTTTATGATGAAATTAATTTTACAATAAATTAATATATCATTAATCATTTCAAAATTTCTTTGATTTGCATTTATTTTATCGAAATATTTTTTATATTTAAAAGATATCATTTTATGTATATTAAATAAATTATAACATTTTTTGAGTAATAAAACTATAATTTCTTCTTTGAAAATCATTTATATATTCCTGAATGACAATTAATATATATGAAATTTCCATTATATATAACTTGTGACATTCCAATAGTTTAATATTTTAATTATTATTGAGTCTTTAATTTATGGTCATTAGTGAACAATTAATTCCTATATTGGAAATTATTTTCAAATTTAATGTTAATTTACATTTTTATAAAAATTCCATATATTAAATAAATTTCTGATGGAAATGTAAATCACATACTTTTTTCATATGGAATTTTATATAAATATATACATATATTTAAATTAATGTAACTATATTGTAACATCCCTCCCCTCCCCATTGGATTGAATTGAGGAGGAAATACTACTTGGCATTAACTAACATTCCCAATTTACCAAAGGATGGAAATAAATATCAAGTGATTACTGAATGGTGGGGGACTATTTTCCATTTGAAATGAAAAAAACAAGATATTCCATTACCAAAACAACTACATGATATATGTCAAAAATTTATTACAATTCAACAACATGAAAATGAGAGAAATACAATTCCATACCAAAACCAAATCAGAGTAATAAGAAGAAGACTAAAACAATAAAACTCAATACATAATGGAATGACACTGTATTCTCATGCCAAGATCCATTCTCTTACTCCAAATTATACCAAGAATAACGATGTACCACTCTAGAAATGAGATGCTTTTAATATATCTATGTCATGTAATACAACATCATAAAAATCTCCGAAGTTGCAAAGAAGGGGGTGTGCAATAATACTCAGTAGTATTTCCCCAACATTCATTTGTTCACACGTTATTCAGATAGAATAAGCTAGAAAAGTTTTTAAAACGACATGGATAAAACCATTAAAAATTTTAATAGTTTCCAACAAGACAAACAATTCATCATCAAACCCATTTTCACCCAAATAAACACATTTACAGAGAGGGAAACCAAGATAGTCCTTAAGAATTTATTCCATTCAAATTTAGCCTAATACCTTACATTTAATGAATCCCAATTCATTTAACTCATCACACACTCAATGAAACCAAACAATAATGGTGTTACTATTGATGGTGGAACATTATATCCAACCCCTCCCACTTTTCATTGTATATTTGTACTTCCTAACCAAATTCCAATTCACTGATCGTGGTACATCACCACCATTATCCATCCACTTTTTTTCTCATACTAAACTATTTAATCCAAACAGTAATTCCAATTAACATAAACCAAAATCATATCAAAAAACTATTTCTAAACAAAATCAACCCTTTAAGAAAAAAACATTTCAATAATACAACATTTTTATTGAAACCCAATTTCAAAAAATTCATATATATATATATAAGTTAATTATTTTAAAATCCATCAATAAGACATAACGAAAAATACTTTCCTATTTCCTCCAAACCCATATTCCACAACAAATGGGCTCCACAAAATTTTTGAACATCGATTTCCCAAACAATTCCAAGAAAAAAAATAATTTAAAATTAATACTCCTTATTTAAGAAAGAGGTAATGATATTAAAAACACCAAAATTTAGGGTTTCAGTGAAAACAACTAATTGAAAAAAGATATCTCCAAATCTAGGTAAAAAGTCCACATAACAGCCTTATAATCCTTCCACTGGTATCAAAAATGCCAAGTCTTACTATTATTGGCTATAAAAACCCTAGATCTATCCATAACAAAACAATATCTATGAAATTAGATGAGTGAGAAGAGTAAATATAAGAAATATCATTAAACATCCACGAAATAGGACTTACCAAAAGTGTTTTCCTTTAAATCCCCATGAAAACACTTCGAAATGCTTCCAAAATAAGTAGGAGAGGTTCCCTATAATAAAAAAATAATAAATCATATGTGAGGAGCACTTGAGAGAAAAATGGGGTGTTTATGATTAATCCAGACCGTCCCTTATATTCTAAATCCCACTTTTTCTGGTGCATGATTTAGTAGAATAGTTAAGTTAATCATGCGCTAAACATGTACTTGCAACTACCTCAAAGAGTACCCCACATGGTTAGATAAATCATGCAACAACCATTAAAAATCTATCAATATCATGTTCCATGGATCATTTTTGCGGCTATATGGAATGCTAAACCATGTTCCCTAACCATGCATCAATATATAGCCATCTGCCTCTTCAAGCACAATTTCCTTGAGAAATTGCATGGTTTTCAAAAACTGTGGTTAAACTATGAACCCTTAAAACGTCATAAATACCATTCCAATACATTCTAGACTATCCCAAAATTTATCAAACCACATTATACACATAGAGTAGGAATAAATAAGCCTTACATACCTCATATTGGGGGTGTTAAAATTTCAAAACCATTGACTTTTTCTACCACATAAAGTAGAAAACAATCACTTCCCCGAAAGTTCTTGGGACATTTCTCAGCCATTTCATTCTCCTGTTCCCATGTCCCCTCCTGTTTCTGACCATGTTTCCACAGAACCCATACTGGAACAATGCCCTGTCCCTGAAAAACATTATATTTCCTATCAACAGTCCACACTGGAATGTACACCATCGAAACATCCAACTCTATCTCAAAATGATCCCACTGAATGACATGGTTAGTATCCAGAAAAAACTTCATCAATTGGGATACATGGAATACATTATGCACCACACAGAACCATGGTGGAATGGACAACTGATATTCCACCTCTATAACCCACTATATTATAAAAATATTTCAAATATATATCAGATATAACTTTACATACTTTCAAAAATAATGATGTCCAAGCATAAGGGAGATTCTCAAGAATACATGATTACCCACCTCGAACAAAAATGACCATCGACAAAGTTATTCATTTGATTTCGGATGAATCTAAGTCGCGTCCATTATTTTCCAAATCAAATTATTCATATAAGTTTTCTTTTTGATATGTATCAACAAAAGAATCAATGTCCCAGCCATTTTCACCCAACAATGTGGAGAATGAAAAAGGAACCCATAACATGTATAAAATAGAGCCATATTTATCAAAACCTTATAACTGTTATTATAAGAATATTATACTAGTGGAATTTTCTCCTCCCATGATCCAGAAAATCCCATCAGAAAAGAAAACCCAATATCTTCCAATGTTGGTATAATCCTCTAGAATTTCCTTTCTACATGGGTATGATATGTCATACTCACAGTCAACTATGTCCCAAGGTCTTATTGCATGTATTTACAAATATGTGATGTGAAACTAACATACCTATTTGATATGATCTAAAATAGTACACCATAAATCTTTTACACCTCACAGATTTAGATTTTGTACTGATCCTCCACCTTCTGATTTTCCTAAATATGAATAATATAGTTAGGCTTTGTGAGTGGAAACAAAATCACTCATATAGTAACGTTCTTATTTACTATTATTGGGATACGTGTAACAAATTTTTTATCTATGTACTCACATTTCAACACAGGGATATGTAATGACTAAAACATACCTATTGGTCACTAATTTATTTCCTTAACATGATGACAAGTCAAGAATCATGAAAAAACTCAACTACATTCCACTTCATAACCACCCAACAAAACTATGATTTCAAGGCCTTATACATTTTATAAATTTCATTGTCACGACCCATCCTCGGGGCCCGTGCCGTGACTACCCCAAGCCCGCCTTCCATAGGCCAGGGGCTGGCGACTAGCACAAAAGGCGTAAATTACGATAACTGGGAAGGCATTGCCTTTATATAAGTAACAAAACACCACAGAGTACAAGAGGAAGTAAACACTATGTAAACTGAGTACAACAGAAGTGCTGAAAGTAAAAGGGGCTGGAAATACAAGCCCAACTGTAAAGTACAAGAAAAAGAAAAAACGGCAAGAAGGTGACAAGCTGCTCCTGGATCGTCCTCTGGAGTCCCTACCTGAAGGGTAGGTATAGATGGCCACCTCAGCTCCGGGTACCGTCTCGTCGTAACGTCCACCTCCGGGTACCGTCTCGTCGTCACGTCCCCCTCCGGGTATCATCTCGTCATGAGGTCCACCTCCGGGTACCGTCTCACTCAGCAAGCCTCAGCCTCGACCAGCGATGTCCGTCGTCTGCAACCATCACAACGAAGTGCAGGCATAGCCCGTGCAGGGGTGAGCATAAGCTACTCAGTAGGGACCCCCAGACCCCCGAAGGTCTCCCGAAATCCACAGAGGATAATCCAAAAAGGAAAGATACAATCACGAAGTAACATCTGACACAGCTTAGGTATATACCCATACATATACCTAAGTCATCCATTCCCGTTCGGCTCCAACGTTAGAGCCCAAGAACAACCCAGTCCACACAGGAAAGAAAATGTATACCCAAACAGGATAGCACAACACAATCCACAAAGGAGAGTAAACAGTAAATCCACACAGGATAGTTCAACACAATCCACGAAGGAGAGTAAACAGTAAATCCACACAGGAAAACTCAACAGATAACTCTCATAGGTATATGCCCATACATATACCGAAATTATCAGTCAACCCATCTCAATCAAGAGGAAACACAAGGATCAATGACTCAGCTCAAACCAGTATTTTTATTATCAAAACCGTAACTGCTGAAGAGCCCCATCTCTGAAGTGTACAGTGGTCCTGTCATGACTCCGAGGTACTGCTCACTAACCTAAGACTGCTGAGGTACTCCTCTTGTCGAGTACCGCGGGTCTGCTGCCAACTACCTGGCGCTCCGTCCGCTGAGGGTCTGCTGCCAAATATCGGGCGCTCACGCAAATAGCCTACAGAGGAACTCCTCCAGTCGAGTACCGCGGGTCTGCTGCCAACTACCAGGCACTCTGTCCGCCGTGGGTCTGCCGCCGAATACCGGGCGCTCCGTCCACTGGGCTAGTCGACTCACTCCAAGTCGAGTCGGTCATACAGTCGTCAGGTCTCAGCCAGTTACACGGTCTCCGCACTCCGTACACTCGACTCCAACATCGCAGGTCTGCCACTACAACCAAGAACACCACCTCTATCGAGTACCGCGGGTCTACCGCTACAACCGAGCACTCCACCGCCAAGGATATACTGCCATAACCAAGCGCTCCACCGCCAAGGGTATGCTGCTACAACCAAGCGCTCCACCGCCAAGGGTATGATGCTACAACGAAGCGCTCCACCGCCAAGGGTATGCTGCTACAACAAAGCCCTCCACCTCCAAGGGTATGCTGCTACAACCAAGCGCTCCACCGCCAAGGGTCTGCTGCTACTCTGCTAGCTCGTCACTGGGATGGTCCTCTCCACAAGCTACGGGTTGATACTCCAAGTATCAAGAAATCCCACTAAGATGTATCTCAAATGACCGCCTCGTCATTGGGGTCTCAACGCAACAGACGACACGTCAAACGGAGGTTATTTCTGAAAGATATCAGCTTTTCTGTTCTAGGGGCCCGGTTGGATTTCTAGTACGATCCAACCCGGCCGAAATCCAACTGCGTCCAAAGTTCGGGCGGAGTATGCCAAAAGTTCCGTATCGTCAAGAGGAACTCAACGCAACAGACGGCGCGTCAATCGGACGCCTGGTCTGAAAGTTATTAGCCTTTTCGTCCCAGGGGCCCGGTTGGTTTCTGGAGCGAACCAGTCCCGTCCATATATCAACTGTACCCCGAACTCTCATAGGGTATACTCATAGGGACCGTCTCCCAACGAGATCACCAGCGCCGCCGACAGTTCGTCAAACGGAGGCCCGTAGCTCAAGTTACGGGCAATTGACCGAAAGCGGTCCGAAAAACAGGGGGGGCCCGGGTCCGGGCCGACCCGGACCGACCCCCCCTGGTCGGTCCGAAACGGGTCGTCCCGAACCGGGTCTGACCCAGTTGGCCCGGCCCGGCCCGGCCAGGGCCGGTCCGGCTCGGCTCGGCCGAGCGGCCGACGCGGGGGGGGGGGAGCCGATGCCCCGCGTGACACCCCTGCGGCACCCGCGGGGTGTCGGCCCGACAGCCGGACGCGCCGCGTGACAACCCCGCGGAACCCGCGGGGTGCCGCCCTGGACACCCGGGCGGGCCGGGTGACAACCCCGCGGCACCCGCGGGGTGTCGCCCTGGACACCCGGGGGCGCCGTGTGACAACCCCGCGGCACCCGCGTGGTGCCGCCCTGGACACCCGGGGGCGCCGCGTGACAACCCCGCGACACCTGCGGGGTGCTGCCCTGGACACCCGGGGGGCGCCGCGTGACAACCCAGCGGCACCCGCAGGGTTCCTCCCTAGACACATGGGGGCGCCGCGTGACAACCCCGCGGCACCCGCGGGGTGCCGTCCTGGCCACTCGGGCGTGCCGGACCCGCGCGGCCGCGGGTCCCCGGGCGCCGCCGCCTCCGGCCCCCGGCGCCGCCGCGCCGGTGACCCGTGCCGCCGCCAACTTCCGCGGGCCGCCAGAGTCGCTCTGGTGGCCCGTTTTCCTTCCCGTCTCCATTGTTGCTCCTCCCGGGACTCTTCCTTCACTACAGAAACATCAAACATCTGTTGCGGCACGTTCCGTCGTCACCCATCAAATCCGCAGAAAACGAAGAACGGTGGAGGGTCGTCGGGCCGTGTTCGTTGGGATCGCACCCTCCGCGTTAGAGATAATCAACGGGAGAACATAAAATGTTCAACACATGAACCAACAATTTTAATAAAATAAAATTGTTTCTTTGATTCCGGTTCTTTAATTTTTAAAGAATGTTCACGGGAATATAAGGAGGGGTATTTCCATAATATAAAATCCATACCTCGTTGGACGTCGCGCATGAGCGTTCTTCGCGGAATTTGCTCGTCGCGGAAGGTGGAGATCGTCGCGTCATCGCGGAAGGGCGTCGCGTCGTCGCAGAACACGACGTTGAGTCGGCGAACTCAACGCACCATGAAACAACAGATTTAATTTAATTAATTAAATCTGTGATTTGGTTTAGAACCACGAAGGAGATAAAAAGGAAGGTATGAGACTCTTACCTCATGCAGCCGATCGATGATCCGTCGCGGAGGAAGAGACGTCGCAGAAGAACGTTGTCGGCATTGCGGATCACAGCGTCACGTCGTCGATTTCCTGGTTCGGCATTCTTCGCGTTCTTCGCGTTCTTCGCGTTCTTCGCGAAGGAGGCTAAAGGATCAAGGATCATCTCTCAACGAGTAATCCTCCAAAATAAATTAGTTGGTCTTATTTTATTATTATGCCAACACACGAAAAGAGGTAAGTAATGACCCATCAATTCATTGAATTAATTCAACGAAAGAAACAACTCATTTAATTTACGAAATAATCCGACCAATTAAATGGTCTGTTATGATTTTAGAAAATGCTTCAGTTGACTTTCATAATGACGGGTTTTCGTGGGTGCGTTACTTAGCGGAAAGAAACGGCGGGGCTCGTGCGGGCCCCACCTCACAAATATCCTACCGAGGGGGTAGGATATTTTCTGGATAGCATCCTATCCGGATCAACTCAGTTTAAGCCACTTTTAAGTGGCTTCAAGTGGCTTCCAAGTGGCTTAAGTGAAATAAAATAAAGTTGTCGAAAAATTATTTTATTTCTTAACTTTAAGCCCGGAAATTAAAAACCACACCCGAGCAAACACAACTCTGGAAGAGGCATTTCTAAGCGAATATCAGTGCTGTGATTTCATCGATGCCCTCAGAATTCGATTCCGGGCACCGGTTCAAAAGTTAGAAAAACTCACTCGTCCGTTCACTGAACGTACCCGAGCCAAACTTCGAAAAATGATTCCGGGCACACCGGGCCTCGGAATCAGGCTCTGTCAGAAACTACGTTCCTGTAAAATTCCAAAGAAAATTAAGAAAAAAAATTTCCGTCAAATTTAGGGGTCTTTACATTACTCACACCACAGGGCTTTACGTCCCCGTAAAGATTCAACACAAACTAGGGATACAAAGGCGGTACAGAGCACGCATCTGAGCCTCCCGCTCCCAAGTGCTCTCTTGGAGGTTCCCATGCTGCCATCTGAAGCGCACTAGAGGAATCGATCGTCCACGTAGGACCTGCTCCTGTCGATCCTCAATCTCCACTGGGACCTCCGAAAACGTCGCACCATCATCAAAGACCAGCTCCCCATGGTCAAAGATTTGCGTCGGGTCATGCACGTATCTTCTCAGCTGAGATACGCGGAAGACGTCGTGCACCCGGTGCAACTGAGGTGGCAGAGCCAGGCGATAAGCCACCTCGCCAAACCTACTGAGGACCTAGAAAGGCCCGATGAAGCGTGGAGAAAACTTGCCGCCCCGGCCAAATCTTCGTAAACCATGTCGAAGTGAGACCCGAAAGAAGACGTGGTCACCATCCTCGAACTCTAGTGGCCTCCGCCTCCTATCAGCATATGACTTATGCCAGCTCTGAGTTGTACTCATCCTCGCCTAGATGACCTGGACCATCTCAGGTCCCATAAGAGCTGCAAGATTTCTTCTTTGCTAATAAGAGAAATCTGGTCCCATCCCCTGGATGAACCACATTCTTTTGCCTAATACAGTCAATCCCGACATGGATGGTACTAATCCATACCATGGATGACGTCGTAAGGCCTCGACGCTACTACCAAGAGATCCAATCGTTACTCTCGCCTCAAGGGTTGAGTCACACTGTCGGCATTAGTGTGTGGTAACTGGGTCTCCTCCAGTAGATTTTCCACAAGTGAGGGTCAAGTCAACAATCTAATCGGAACCTCTTAGTAACAACGCAAAAGAGGAAAGGAAGGAAAACATCACAAAGGTAAGCGTCTTTTATTATTGCAGCTCATATTACAAGGATGCTACACAACAGCAACAAGGAACTAGAAGTACAAAAGACATATCCACTAGTTCCGCTCCTGTCAAACTACTCCCAGAGCTCCACGATCGAAGGCCTCAGCTGCCTGAAGCCGAGCTCTCCCATGTCCACCAACTCCCTGCGGTCGGGGTGGACCTCCTGGTGGTGGTGGTGGAAACACCTAGAAGTGCCGTCCACCTCCAGCTACACTGCCAGCTCCTCTGCCATGGCCGCCTACTACTTGTCGTCCGTCCTGATGGAACCTCTGCCTCTGCCTGGGAGGTTCTTCACATAACTGCTGACGATCAGCATGGAGGGTCTGACAGTCACGATCCATGTGACCAATCCCTCCACAGGAGTAACACTGCCCACTCTTGGCACGCCTGGCTCTGACTCCACCCCGGCTCCCCTCGCACAGCTGGTCCTGAGTCATGGAGTCGGCCACCGGTAGGTCTGGCCCTCATGGACCTCTGTGTCATTTGTCTACTGCCTACTGCAGAAGATTCTGTCACATTCTGGCTAGTAGTGGGTCGTGCTGCTGGAGACTACCCAGCAAGGAAACGTTCCACTAAGAGGGTTCGCTCTAGCACCCCTGTTTGCATAGGAATGCTGAGTGGAACTACAGAAGCTCTAATCTCTCTCCTAAGTCCATGCTCGAAGGTTCGGGCCCTGAAGAATGGTTCCCGTACCATATCTGTAGAGTAGCGCGAGAGGTCCGCAAATCTCGCCGAGTACTGGGCCACTGTGATGCTGCCCTACCACAGCTGGAGTAGCTCCTCTATACGCACCGCTCGAAGGGTGGCTGGTACAAACTCTTCCCAGAACAGGCTATCGAAGTCTTCCCATAGAAGTGATGCCTCGTCGTGCACCTGGAGCATCAAGCTCCACCATCGGCCTACTGCTGCGTACAGTAGGCTCGCTGCGAGGATTACCATGAGGTCTGCTGGTATCCTCACTAGCCTGAAAACTCCCACCACAGCCTCCATCCAATCTTCAGCCTCCTGCGGGTCCGTCTCTCCCCGAAACCTGGGTGGCCTCTGGCGCTGGAACTCGTGCAGTTCACTCAAGCGACGTGCATCGTCAGCGGCTGGAAGCATCGGTGGCTCAGCGGGTAGAGGTACTGCCGGTGCCTCAGCTGTCAAGGGGCCCTGCACCGAGGCCTCGCCGCTGGGCGGGCTGTCTCCATGCTCAACCCTCAGAACCCTAGCTGGTCGTTCGCGGGGAGGCATCCTGAAAGAAACAACGTGATACGATCATACGATAAGAACCTGGTGAGCTGACCTGGTTTGAGCTGACTTTTAAAAACTGCTAGAAACACACACACAATCAGTGTCTTCGTGCATTAAGTCAGAAATCGGATGTCAGGGTCCTGGTGTACAGATACGTCGGCCGCCACACCAACACTGGACTCCCTGGACCGATAACCACACTCAATACGCTAAACACAATTGCTTCACATAGAAGAAGGATCAGAGTCTGCGGTAGAACTGACCACCTCTGATACCAATATGTCACTACCCGTCCTTGGGGCCCGTGCCGTGACTACCCCAAGCCCGCCTTCCATAGGCCAGGGGCTGGCGACTAGCACCAAAGTCGTAAATCCCGATAACTGGGAAGTCATTGCCTTTATAAAAGTAACAAAACACCACAGAGTACAATCGGAAGTAAACACTAAGTAAACTGAGTACAACAGAAGTGCTGAAAGTAAAAGGGGCTGGAAATACAAGCCCAACTGTAAAGTACAAGAAAAAAAATGCCAGGAAGGTGACAAGCTGCTCCTGGATCGTCCTCTGGAGTCCCTACCTGAAGGGTAGTTATAGATGGCCACCTCAGCTCCGGGTATCGTCTCGTCATAACGTCCACCTCCGGGTACCGTCTCGTCATCACGTCCACCTCCGTGTATCATCTCGTCGTGAGGTCCACCTCCGGGTACCATCTCGCTCAGCAAGCCTCAGCCTCGACCAGCGCTGTCCATCGTCTGCAACCAACACAACGAAGTGCGGGCATAGCCCGTGCAGGGGTGAGTATAAGCTACTCAGTAGGGACACCGAGACCCCCGAAGGTCTCTTGAAATCCACAAAGGATAGTCCACAAAGAAAAGATACAATCACGAAGTAACATCTGACACGGCTTAGGTATATGCCCATACATATACCTAAGTCATCCATTCCCGTTCGGCTCCAACGTCCGAGCCCAAGCACAACCCAGTACACACAGGAAAGAAAACGTATACCCACATAGGATAGCACAACACAATCCAAAAAGAAGAGTAAACAGTAAATCCACACAGGATAGTTCAACACAATCCACGAAGGAGAGTAAATAGTAAATCCACACAGGAAAACTCAACAGATAATTCTCATAGGTATATGCCCATACATATACCGAAATTATCAGTCAACCCATCTCAATCAAGAGGAAACACAAGGATCAATGAATCTGCTCAAAACAAGATTTTTATTATCGAAATCGTAACTGATGAAGAGCACCATCTCTGAAGTGTACAGTGGTCCTGTCACGACTCTGAGGTACTGCTCACTAACATAAGACTGTTGAGGTACTCCTCCTGTCGAGTACAGCGGGTCTGCTGCCAACTACCAGGCGCTCCATCCACTGAGGGTCTGCTGCCAAATACCTGGCGCTCACCCAAATAGCCTACAGAGGTACTCCTCCAGTCGAGTACCGCAGGTCTGCTGCCAACTACCAGGTGCTCCGTCCACCGCGGGTCTGCTGCCGAATACCGGGCGCTCCGTCCACTGGGCTAGTCGACTCACTCCAAGTCGAGTAGGTCAAGCAGTCGTCAGGTCACCGCCAGTTACACGGTCTCCGCACTCCGTACACTCGACTCCAGTATTGCGGGTCTGCCGCTACAACCAAGCGCACCACCTCTATCGAGTACCGCGGGTCTGCCGCTACAATAGAGCGCTCCACCGCCAAAGATATGCTGCCACAACCAAGTGCTCTACCGCCAAGGGTATGCTGCTAGAACCATGCACTCCACCGCCAAGGGTATGCTGCTACAACCAAGTGCTTCACCGCCAAGGGTATGCTTCTACAACCAAGCGCTCCACCGCCAAGGGTATGCTGCTACAACCAAGCGCTCCACCGCCAATGGTCTGCTGCTACTCCGCTAGCTCGTTACTGGGAGGGTCCTCTCCACGAGCTACGGGTTGATACTCCAATATCAAGAAATCCCACTAAGAAGTATCTCAAAGGACCGCCTCGTCATAGGGGTCTCAACGCAACAGACGACACGTCAAACGAAGGTCATGTCTGAAAGATATCAGTTTTTCCGATCCAGGGGCCCGGTTGGATTTCTAGTACGATCCAACCCAGCCGAAATCCAACTGCGTCCAAAACTCGGGCGGAGTATGCCAAAAGTTCCATATTATCAAGAGGAACTCAACGCAACAGACGGCGCGTCAATCGGACGCCTGGTCTGGATGTTATTAGCCTTTTCGTCCCAGGGGCTCGGTTGGTTTCGGGAGCGAACCAATCCTTGCCATATATCAACTGTACCCTGAACTCTCATAGGGTATACTCATAGGGACCGTTTCCCAACGAGATCACCAGCGCCGCCTACGGTTCGTCAAACGGAGGCCTGTAGCGCATGTTACGGGCATTTGACCGAAAGCGGTCTGAAAAACGGGGCGGGGGGGGGGGGGGGGAGGTCCGGGTCCGGGCCGACCCGGCCCGACCCCCCTGGTCGGCCCGAACCGGGTCTGACCTGGTTGTCCCGGCCCGGCACGGCTAGGGCTGGTCCGGCTCGGCTCGGCCGACCTGCCGAGCGGCCGACGCGGGGGGAACTGCCGCTCCGCGTGACACCCCTGGGTCACCCGCGGGGTGTCGGCCAGACAGCCGGACGCGCCACGTGACAAACCCACATCACCCACGGGGTTTCGCCCTGGACACCCGGACGGGCCACTTGACAACCCCGCGGCACCCGCGGGGTGCCCCCCTGGACACCCGGGGGCGCCGCGTGACACCCCGCGGCACCCGCGGGGTGCCGGCCTGGACACCCGAGGGGGCGCCGCGTGACAACCCCGCGGCACCCGCGGGGTGCCGCCCTGGACACCCGGGCGCGCCGGACCCGCGCGGCCGCGCGTCCACGGGCGCCGCCGCCGGCTTCCGCGGGCCGTCGGAGTCGCTCCGGTGGCCCGTTTTCCTTCCCGTCTGCGCCGTTGATCCTCCCGGGACTCATCCTTCACTGCGGAAACATAAAACATCTGTTGCGGAACGTTCCGTCGTCGCACGTCAAATCCGCACAAAACGAAGAACGGCGGAGGGTCGTCGGGTCGTGTTCGTTTGGCCCGCACCCTCCGCGTTAGAGATAATCAACGGGAGAAAATAAAATGTTCAACACATGAACCAACAATTTTAATAAAATAAAATTGTTTCTTTGATTCTGGTTCTTTATTTTTTAATGAATGTTCACGGGAATATAAGGAGGGGTATTTCCAAAATATAAAATCCCTACCTCGTTGGACGTCGCGAGTGAGCGTTCTTCGCGGAATTTTCTCGTCGCGGAAGGTGGAGATCTTCGCGTCATCACGGAAGGGCGTCGCGTCGTCGCGGAACACGACGTTGAGTCGGCGAACTCAACGCACCATGAAACAACAGATTTAATTTAATTAATGAAATCCGTGTTTTGGTTAAGAACCACGAAGGAGACAAAAAAGAAGGTCCGAGACTCTTACCTCAAGCAGCTGATCGAAGATCCGTCGTGGAGGAAGAGACGTCGCAGAAGAACGTTGTCGGCATCGCGGATCACGGCGTCGCGTCGTCGATTTCCTGGTTCGGCATTCTTCGCGTTCTTCGCGTTCTTCGCGTTCTTCGCGAAGGAGGATGAAGGTTCAAGGATCATCTCTCAACGAGTAATCCTCTAAAATAAATTGGTTGGTCTTATTTTATTATTATGCCAACACACGAAAAGGGGTAAGTAACGACCCATCAATTCATTGAATTAATTCAACGAAAGAAACAGCTCATTTAATTTATGAAATAAACCGCCCAATTAAATGGTCTGTTAAGAATTTAGAAAACGCGTCAGTTGACTTTCATAATGACGGGTTTTCGCGGGTGAGTTACATAGCGGAAAGAAACGGCAGGGCTCGTGCGGGCCCCACCTCACAAATATCCTACCGAGGGGGTAGGATATTTTCGGGATAGCATCCAATCCGGATCAACTCAGTTTAAGCCACTTTTAAGTGGCTTCAGGTGGCTTCCAAGTGGCTTAAGTGAAATAAAATAAAGTTGTCGAAAAATTATTTTATTTCTTAACTTGAAGCCCGAAAATTAAAAACCACACCCGAGCAAACGCAACTCCGAAAGAGGCGTTTCTAAGCGAATATCGGCGCTGCGATTTCATCGGTGCCCTCAGAATTCGATTCCGAGCACCGGTTCAAAAGTTAGAAAAACCCGCTCATCCGTTCACTGAACGTACCCGAGCCAAACTTCGGAAAATGATTTCGGGCACACCGGGCCTCGGAATCAAGTGCCGTCAGAAACTGCGTTCTTTTAAAATTCCAAAGAAAATTAAGAAAAAAAAATTTCCTTGATATTTACGGGTCTTTACATATCTCCCACCACAGGTCTTTACGTCCCCGTAAAGCTTCAACACAAACTAGGGATACAAAGGCGGTACTGAGCACGCATATGAGCCTCCCTCTCCCAAGTGCTCTTTTGAAGGTTCACATGCTGCCATATGAAGCGCACTAGATGAACCGATCATCCACGTAGGATCTGCTCCTGTCGATCCTCAATCTCCACTGGGACCTCCGAAAATGTCTCCCCATCATCAAAGACCAGCTTCCCATGGTCAAATATTTGCGTCGGGTCGTGCACGTATCTTCTCAGCTGAGATATGTGGAAGACGTCGTGCACCCGGTGCAACTGAGGTGGCAGAGCCAGGAGATAAGACACCACTCCAAACCTAGTGAGGACCTATAAAGGCCCGATGAAGCGTGGAGAAAACTTGCCGCCCCGGCCAAATCTCCGTAAACCACGTCGAGGTGAGACCCGCAAGAAGACGTGGTCGCCATCCTCGAACTCTAGTGGCCTCCGCCTCCTGTCAGCATATGACTTATGCCAGATCTGAGTTGTACTCATCCTCGCCTGGATGACCTGGACCATCTCAGGTCCCACAAGAGTTACAAGATTTCTTCTTTTCCGATAAGAGAAATCTGGTCACATCCCCTGGATGAACCACATTCTTTTGCCTAATACAGTCAATCCCGACATGGATGGTACTAATCCATACCATGGATGACGTCGTAAGGCCTCGATGCTACTACCAAGAGATCCAACTGTTACTCTCACCTCAAGGGTTGAGTCACACTGTCGGCATCAGTGTGTGGTAACTGGGTCTCCTCCAGTAGATGTCCCACAAGTGAGGGTCAAGTCAACAGTCTAACCGGAACCTCTTAGTAACAACGCAAAAGAGGACAGGAAGGAAAACATCACAAAGGTAAGCGTCTTTTATTATTGTAGCTCATATTATAAAGACGCAACACAACAGCAAAAAGGAAATAGAAGTACAAAAGACGTATCCACTAGTTCCGCTCCTATCCAACTGCTCCCAGAGCTCCACGATCGAAGCCCTCAGCTACATGAAGCTGAGCTCTCCCATGTCCACCAACTCCCTGCGGTCGGGGTGGACCTCCTCATGGTGGTGGTGGCAACACCTCGAAGTGTCGTCCGCCTCCGCCTACACGGACAGCTCCTCTGCTATGGCCGCCTGCTCCTTGTCATCCGTCCTGATTGAACCTCTGCCTCTGCCTGAGAGGTTCTTCACTTAACTACTGATCATCAGCATGGCGGGTCGGACAGTCACGAGCCATGTTACCAATCCCGCCACAGGAGTAACACTGCCCACTCTTGGAATGCCTGGCTCTGACTCCACCCCGACTCCCCTCGAAAAACTGGGCCTGAGTCGTGGAGTCGACCACCGGTAGGTCTGGCCCTCTTGGACCTCTACGTCATCTGTCTACTGCCTACTGGAGAAGATTTTGCCGCATGCTGGCTAGTAGTGGGTCCTGCTGTTGGAGACTGCTCAGCAAGGAAACTTTCCTCTAAGAGGGCTCGCTCCAGCACCCCTGTTTGTGTAGGAATGCTGAGTGGAACTATAGATGCTCTAATCTCTCTCCTGATCCCCTGCTCGAAGGTTCGGGCCCTGAAAACGGTTCCCGTACCATATCTGTAGAGTAGCGCGAGAGGTCCGCAAATCTCGCCGAGTAATGGGCCACTGTCATGCTGCCCTGCCGCAGCTGGAGTAGCTTCTGTATACGCACCGCTCGAAGGGTGGCTAGTACAAAATATTCCCGGAACAGGCTCTTGAAGTCTGCCCATAGAAGTGATGCCTCTTCGTGCACCTGGAGCATCATGCTCCACCATGGGCCTGATGCTGCGTACAGTAGGCTCGCTGCGAGGATTACCATGAGGTCTGCTGGTATCCTCACTAGCCTGAAAACTCCCACCACAGCCTCCAGCCAATCCTCAGCCACCTGCGGGTCCATCTCTCCTCGGAACCTGGGTGGCCTCTAGCGCTGGAACTCGTGCAGTGCACTCAAGCGACGTGCATTGTCAGCGGCTGGAAGCATCGGTGGCTTGGCGGGTAGAGGTACTGCCGGTGCCTCAGCTATCAAGGGGCCCTGCACCAAGGCCTCGTCGCGGGGCGGGCTGTCTCCACGCTCAACCCTCAGAACCCTAGATAGTCGTCTGCGGGGAGGCATCCTGGAAGAAACAATGTGATACGGTCAAACGATAAGAACCTGGTGAGCTGACCTGGTTTGAGCTGACATTTAAAAACTGCTGGAAACACACACGCAATCAGTGTCTTCATGCATTAAGTCGGAAATCGGAAGTCAGGGTCCTGGTGTACGGATACGTCGACCGCCGCACCAACACTGGACTCCATGGACCGATAACCACACTCAATACGCTAAAAACTATTGCTTCACATAGAAGAAAGATCAGAGTCTGTGGTTGAACCGACCACCTCTGATACCAATCTGTCACGACTCATCCTCGGGGCCCGTGCCATGACTACCCCAAGCCCGCCTTCCATAGGCCAGGGGCTGGCGACTAGCACCAAAGGCGTAAATCCCGATAACTGGGAAGGCATTGCCTTTATAAAAGTAACAAAACACCACAGAGTACATGCGGAAGTAAACACTAAGTAAACTGAGTACAATAGAATTGCTGAAAGTAAAAGGGGCCGGAAATAAAAGCCCAACTATAATGTACAAGAAAAAGACAAAACGACAGGAAGGTGACAAGCTGCTCCTGGATTGTCCTCTGGAGTCCCTACCTAAAGGGTAGGTACAGATGACCCCCTCAGCTCCGGGTACCGTCTCGTCGTAACGTCCACCTCCGGGTACCGTCTCGCTCAGCAAGCCTCAGCCTCAACCAGCGCTGTCCGTCGTCTGCAACCAACACAACAAAGTGCGGGCATAGCCCGTGCAGGGGTGAGTATAATCTATTCAGTAGGGACCCTGAGACCCCCGAAGGTCTCCCGAAATCCACAAAGGATAATCCATAAAGGAAATATACAATCATGAAGTAACATCTGACACGACTTAGGTATATTCCCATACATATACCTAAGTCATCCATTCCTGTTCGGCTCCAACGTCCGAGCCCAAGCACAACCCAGTCCACACAGGAAAGCAAACGTATACCCACACAGGATAGCACAACACCAACCACAAAGGAGAGTAAACAGTAAATCCACACAGGATAGTTCAACACAATCCACGAAGGAGAGTAAACAGTAAATCCACACAGGAAAACTCAACAGATAACTCTCATAGGTATATGCCCATACATATACCGAAATTATCAGTCAACCCATCTCAATCAAGAGGAAACACAAGGATCAATGACTCATCTCAGACCAGGATTTTTATTATCGAAACCGTAACTGCTGAAGAGCCCCGTCTCTGAAGTGTACAGTGGTCCTGTCACGATTCCGTGGTACTGCTCACTAACCTAAGACTGCTGAGGTACTCCTCCTGTCGAGTATTGCGGGTCTGCTTCCAACTATCGGGCGCTCCGTCCTCTGAGGATCTGCTGCCAAATACTGGGCGCTCACCCAAATAGCCTACAGAGGTACTCCTCCAGTCGAGTACCGCGGGTCTGCTGCCAACTACCAGGCGCTCCGTCCGTCGTTGGTCTGCCGCCGAATACCGGGCGCTCCGTCCACTGGGCTAGTCGACTCACTCCATGTCGAGTCGGTCAAGCTGTCGTCAGGTCCCAGCCAGTTACACGGTCTCCGCACTCCGTACACTCGACTCCAGCATCGCGGGTCTACTGCTACAACCAAGCACTCCACCTCTATCGAGTACCGCGGTACTGCCGCTACAATCGAGCGCTCCACTGCCAAGGATATGCTGCCACAACCCAGCGCTCCACCGCCAAGGGTATGCTGCTACAACCAAGCGCTCCACTGCCAAGGGTATGCTGCTACAACCAAGCGCTCCACCGCCAAGGGTATACTGCTACAACCAAGCGCTCCACTGCCAAGGTTATGCTGCTACAACCAAGCGCTCCACCGCCAAGGGTAATTTGCTACAACCAAGCGCTCCACCGCCAAGGGTCTGCTGCTACTCCGCTAGCTCGTCACTGGGAGGGTCCGCTCCACGAGCTACGGGTTGATACTACAAGTATCACAAAATCCCACTAAGATGTATCTCAAAGGACCGCCTCGTCATAGGGGTCTCAACGGAACAGACGACACGTCAAACGAAGGTCATGTCTGAAAGATATCAGTTTTTCCGTTCCAGGGGCCCGGTTGGATTTCTGGTACGATCCAACCCGGCCGAAATCCAACTACGTCCAAAACTCGGGCGGAGTATCCCAAATGTTCCGTATCGTCATGAGGAACTCAATGCAACAGACGACGCGTCAATCGGACGCCTGGTCTGGAAGTTATTAGCCTTTTCGTCCCAGGGCCCCGGTTGGTTTCGGGAGCGAACCAATCCCTGCCATATATCAACTGTACCCCGAACTCTCATAGGGTATACTCATAGGGACCGTTTCCCAACGAGATCACTAGTGCCGCCGACGGTTCGTCAAACGGAGGCCCGTAGCTCAAGTTACGGGCATTTGACCGAAAGCGGTCCGAAAAACGGGGGGGGGGGGTCCGAGTCCGGGCCGAACCGGCCCGACCCCCCCTGGTCGGCCCGGCCCGGCCCGGCCAGGGCTGGTCCGGCTCGGCTCGGCCGAGCGGCCGACGCGAGGGGGTGGGGGGTGAGCCGCCGCTCCGCGTGACACCCCTGCGGCACCCGCGGGGTGTCGGCCAGACAGCCGAACGCGCCGCGTGACAACCCCGCGGCACCCGCGGGGTGCCTCCCTGGACACCCGGGCGGGCCGCGTGACAACCCCGCGGCACCCGCGGGGTGCCACCCTGGACACCCGGGGGGCGCCGCGTGACAACCCCGCGGCCCCCGCCGGGTGCCGCCCTGGACACCTGGGGGCACCGCGTGGCAACCCCGCGGCACCCGCGGGGTGCCGCCCTGGACACCCGAGGGGGGGCGCCACGTGACAACCCCACCGCACCCGCGGGGTGCCGCCCTGGACACCCGAGGGCACCACGTGACATCCCCGCGGCACCTGTGGGGTGCCGCCCTAGACACCCAGGCGCGCCGGACCCGCGCGGCCGCGGGTCCACGGGGGCCGCCGCCTCCGGCCGCTGGCGCCACCGCGCCGGTGACTCGCGCCGCCGCCGGCTTCTGCGGGCTGCCGGAGTCGCTCTGGTGGCCCGTTTTCCTTCCCGTCTACGTCGTTGCTCCTCCCGGGACTCGTCCTTCACTGCGGAAACTTCAAACATCCGTTTCGGCACGTTCCATCGTCGCCCGTCAAATCCGCACAAAACGAAGAACGACGGAGGGTCGTCGGGCCATGTTCGTTTGGCCCGCACCCTCCGCGTTAGAGATAATCAACGGGAGAAAATAAAATGTTCAACACATGAACCAACAATATTAATAAAATAAAATTGTTTCTTTGATTCTGATTCTTTAATTTTTAAAGAATGTTCACGGGAATATAAGGAGGGGTATTTCCAAAATATAAAATCTCTACCTCGTTGGACATCGCGCGTGAGCGTTCTTCGCGGAATTTGCACGTCGCGGAAGGTGGAGATCGTCGCGTCATCGCGGAAGGGCGTCGGATCGTCGCGGAACACGGCGTTGAGTCGGCGAACACAACGCACCATGAAACAGCAGATTTAATTTAATTAATTAAATCCGTGTTTTGGTTAAGAACCACGAAGGAGATAAAAATAAAGGTCTGAGACTCTTACCTCAAGCAGCCGATCAATGATCCGTTGTGGAGGAAGAGGCGTCGCAGAAGAACGTTGTCGGTGTCGCGGATCACAGCGTCGCGTCGTCGATTTCCTGGTTCGGCGTTCTTCGCGTTTTTCGCATTCTTCACGTTCATCGCGAAGGAGGATGAAGGTTCAAGGATCATCTCTCAACGAGTAATCCTCCAAAAGAAATTGGTTGGTCTTATTTTATTATTATGCCAACACACGAAAAGGGGTATGTAATGACCCATCAATTCATTGAATTAATTTAACAAAAGAAACAACTCATTTAATTTACGAAATAAACCTCCCAATTAAATGGTCTGTTAAGAATTTAGAAAACGCGTCAGTAGACTTTCATAATGATGGGTTTTCGCGGGTGCGTTTCTTAGCGGAAAGAAACGGCGGGGCTCGTGCGGTCCCCACCTCACAAATATCCTACCGAGGGGGTAGGATATTTTCTGTATAGCATTCTATCCGGATCAACTCAGTTTAAGCCACTTTTATGTGGCTTCAAGTGGCTTCCAAGTGGCTTAAGTGAAATAAAATAATGTTGTCGAAAATTTATTTTATTTCTTAACTTTATGCCCGAAAATTAAAAACCACACCCGAGCAAACGCAACTCCGGAAGAGGAGTTTCTAAGCGAATACCGGCGTTGCGATTTCATCGGTGCCCTCAGAATTCGATTCCGGGCACCGGTTCAAAAGTAAGAAAAACCCGCTCGTCTGTTCACTGAACGTACCCGAGCCAAACTTCGAAAAATGATTCTGGGCACACCGGGCCTCGGAATCAGGCGCCGTCAGAAACTGCGATCTTGTAAAATTCCAAAGAAAATTAAGAAAAAAAAATTTCCTTGAAATTTACAGGTCTTTACATTCATGGTGCATAGACCACATCTAATGATGATATGGACTAAAGAGATTTTCTTGACATACCTATGGTACAACTATGTAATTTAAGAAGCATATAATTGGATTCCCTTCATGTTTCCACATCTCAATGGTCTCCCTACCATTGAGTTTCGACCACATAGAAAAATATTCAGAATCAGACCTCTGCTCCTTTTATCCAATTCATCAAAATCATGAACTAATGAATTCTGAAGAAAACCATTATATCACCTAATTATTCACATTCAAAATTCATGTTGGCTATGTCTGACATCAGCTTTAACTTATCCGAATATTCTTCTTCCACCTGAGCATATGAATTTCTACTTAATGAATCCACCACTGAGTTTCCTTTACCCAGTGTGTAAATGAGGTCATTGTCACGATCTAGTGATATATCATCCATCTCCTTTGTCTCAAATTCAAATATCTTAGTTTGAAAATATTATTCAAGATCTTATGGTTGGTAAAAAATGTAAATTTATCACATAAGAGATAATGATGTCATGTTTTTAAAGCATTCACCAAACCATTAACTCTAAATAATTTATTTGGTAATTTATCTCATGAAATATTGAATACTAGGAGCCTATATAACCACAATTTTCCCTTTTAGGAGAACATGACCCAACCATGCTCTTGACATGCCACAATACCCCATGTACCCTTTCCTGGGTTGTGGAAAAAACCGCGATTGGTGCTCATGCATGGCGACCTGTAAGCTCTTCCAAAGAATTCTAACACTACACAATCAATGGAAATGGAACATGCTTCCATGTACAATTTATCATCACATAAGATAATTGTGATAAGTCAAAAATAAATATTCTGTAATAACAAGGTAGACCTGATAAACATATTTTATCCAAAACATTATTTGATGGTTTCCAAGAGATAAAAACATCTTTATTTTTTAATTATACTAAACCTTCTTCATTGAAAATAAAATTTCCCAGTAAATATACCAATTTTATCCCAAAATCAATAATTAATAATTTGGAACACACTAGATGGTCTCTCTTATATCCCAACACTATTTCTATGTCGTTCCCATACTCTGAAATTATCAATTAATACACTAATATATCATCAAAAAATACCACCATGAAATAACCCATATATATATATATGAAATATTTGAATCATAAATTCCATGAAGACCTATAGTGATCCTAAAATAATAAAGGTAATCACCACATAATCGCAGTTTCTATGTCGACTCTTGAAGGATGTTTTCAAAATATCCACATTCTCCACCAATAGCTGATGATATCAAGATCGCTAATCAATCTTTCAAAACCAATGATCTCTAATATACTTATCGAACCGATCATATATGTGTTGGAAAGGATATAGATTATTTATTGTAAAATGGTTAATCATATGATTATAGACAAATAACTTGAGAGTTTCATATGCCTGCTTAATGAACAGAACCAGTGCCTCCCACAATGATATGCTACGCCAGATGATGCATTTGTTTTCCAGATATTCACATTTAATTTTCAACACCCTATATTTTGTTGGTACAAAATGGTATGTCAGATGTGTGATAAGACTATTCCCTATAAATCGATCAATCATAAACACTACTTCCCTTATAATTGGTAACCTTGTGAAATATTTTTAAAATACATCCATTAATTGATCAATAACTTCTAGAAAACTACTTCTAAAAATTAAATCCCTCAATTCCAAATAATGAACTACCAAATGATAGGATATCATCCCAAATTCTGGTGTTAATAATATTTTTTCATCCACCTTTTCATTATTATCCCCTCTAAGGAGATGCTCAAATCCATTTTCATTTGTGAAACTATCCATTTTCACACAACAGTTGATGTGTCCCATAAACATCATGAACCAATAAATAACAAGGATTATATCATAGACGTATATATCTGGAACTAAGAAGTCCCATATCAACTCAAACCCATTGATATCTATATAAATGATTTGTATATAAAGGCTCAACACTCTCTTTGACCCATAGAGATTTGATGTTTCAAAACAGAAGTCATTATATGTACATTTAGTCCCAAAAATGAAAAAACCCTATAAGATATTAAGGAGATATATCCACACAAATCAAAAAATATGTGCATAAAGGAATAATTCAAATTAATTGTACCTCTCACCATTGATGGTTTACGTTGATCATTGTTCAAAACATTCTTAGATATAAAAACATTTTAATTGAATTCACATTTCTCTTCAGTACCATGCACAAACGTCCCCTACTAAGTAGTCATGTGGTTTATATAATACCCATGGCTAACTCTATTATTTTGATGAGGGGTATGCTAATACCCTTGTACTGTGGAAGCATAAGAGGCCTGACACTCATGAGATGAGTTACAAAAATATGACCTTAGATCATTACGATAGTAACACTGAAGATGTATCATCTGGTAGTAATTAATACATGACCTAAGTTGTGTCATACATACTCAGTTCTTGTGTCTTAGAGATCCTCATTAAAAATAGACCACCTTATTATTAAGCTTCATAAGATGATTCACTAATAATGCCAACTAATTCTATGGCGTACTACCACCTTCGAAATAAGTGTCCATCTTCTGATTTCTCCCCATATTAGACTTCCCACTATTTCCAATGGGTATCTACATACCACCTCCAACTAAATCCCCCAAGAGACCTATTTCAACCACGTTAGATATATTTTCCATATGTATATATTTTATTATATAGAGCATTGTATTCATCGAATGGATTTCCTGCCTCAGACCTGATTAAAAAATGTGCGCCATCAAATATACACCCCCACGTCCTTGCTAAAAATAGATTATGTCCATAAATTTAGATGAATATTCTATCCCTAAATGTTTCTACAATTTCAAGGAAAATAAATAATTTTTTCTCTATATTCAGTGTAACACCCCGAGCTTCCACGATACGCTTCTCATTCAATAATGCAATAGCTTGCATTGTACGCAACTTCGAGTTCTAAAACACCGCGACTAATCAAAGTAGCCGTTATGAATAGTAATAACCACTTTTTAAAATTATAGAAATTTTATATTTTAAAATGGACTTCATTTTTGGATTCGGAATATCGAAATTAGCCTATGTTGAATTTTTGGTATTTTTCTGAGAACTTCTAATTTTTTATGAATAGTAAAAATACTTAAAAACAACTTTTTTAATCAAAGTAATTTATAGTGATAAATTATACTATTTAGTGGTTTTAAGTTATAATTAGAATATATTTTTACCATTTTATCCAATGGTGGTCATTATAATTAATTTAACATTGAAATTGGACATAAACAATTGCCAATCTTTTGATATAAACTGTTTCTTAAAAACACGCTATTTGTCGTAACAGCGGGAATTAATTATAAAATTAATTAATGAAACTTATATGTTTGGAATTTTGTAAAATAGACATCATTTTTGAATTCGGAATATCAATTATAACTTAGGGTGAAATTTTGGCATTGTTCTGAAAAACTTCAATTTTTGATGAATAGTGAACCCACTAAGTGGTAGTTAAATAACTGATTTTTCGTTTAAATGAAATATTACCACTTCTGTGATTTAATTTTCAAAAATCTGACATACATGGTTTTCATTAAGAAATAAAATGTGGTTCAATGAGATTAAAATAATTTTTTGGTGAATAGTAACTTTTAAGTTCTTAATCGCGATTAGAGGTAATTAGTGTAGTTTAAGGTACAAATAATGTTTTAATAATATGAGATGAGAATGAAACTTGTCCTACTCCTATTGGATGAGTCATGGCCGACCATGAAAACCCATGGGTCAACTTGGGGACCCCATGGAGCCACTTTAGTTGGAAAATGACATTAATATATATTTATTTAATGTTAAAATTAAAGTGACACAAACATGAGTAGTTTTACTAAAACAGTTTTTAAGTGGGGTTACACAAGTCCAAATTTTGATTATAAATATTCATTAGAAAGCTAACACGATTTCCTACATCATAGTATTTGTTTTATAATTTTTAGACATTAAATAAATTAAATTATTTATGACATCATTATGATGCAGCGATGACCTCATTATTTAACGATTTTAATCAAATGAAAAGATAATGTAAAATCCAAGGCTTACACTTGTCCAAAGACTATTTGATGGGTATATTTAGAACCCTTATCACCTTAGACACGAAATATTAAAGTGTGGGACCTTTATAATCCGAAAATCATTGTGTAATAATGTAACATTTCAATCTTTCCAAAAGAGCCCCTCCTCTCCACTTATAAAAGGCCCCCACCTCTCCCACCTTATTCACACCATAAAGCCATTTGGCTCGGCCAAACTATGCCCAAATACTCTCCCTACTTCCCCCTATTACTCCTAGAATCCTCACTTTGGGCAGAACTATTCCCAAGGAAGCCTTTGGCTCAAATCAAAAAGAGTTACCCGATTTTGAGGTAATGTCTTCTCTAATGTTGTTTTGATTTATTTTTCTTCTCCAACCCCCTAAACTCTTTTTATTAATTTTTTTTGTAAAAAAAACCAGTATCCTAAATATACTAGGATGTTTTTATAAGAAGGATTCGAGCTACACTTACACACACCTACATCTAATGGTTAAAGAACATACGGTTTCTGTGGATGGCGAATTTTTGCCTCACGAAACGAAGATTGTTCAACACTCATATAACACCTTCAATGGTGGACATTAAGATGTCACTATATTTATATATGATATATAATGTGTTTATGTTTTACTTATGCTTCTGTATTTCTCATTTATGGCATACTTTATGATTTCCATTATGGTTAAAACGCGATAATTTCATTTTAGGAAGTGCGGACTACCGCCCCCTCAAAGTGATTTGAATCATTAATGCCATATGTGGGATGTATAAAGGATGGAGTAAATGGTATTATACACTATATTATACTGGAATTATATTATAAATTTATATCATTATTATTTCGTTCCATTAAATATGAAATTATAATGAAAGTAGCGTTCATGCGTACGTACGGCTTACCATCTCCATGAACGGTGCATTTCATTTCTTACCTCTAAATGTTACGTAATATTATAAATGAATGTATATACTGGATATATAAGATATATATGATATCTAAATAATGAATATAATTTTGGAGATAATGGATATTCTACCACATAAACAACTTGAAATTATAGGAAGTTTATTTTTGACTCAAATACCAAAGATCAACAAAACGACCGTTATTAACATAAATAATTAAATAATGTTCATAACACGGTAATAAGCAATATAAAAGGAATAATGAACATGAAAAAGGGTCTTATGTAAATATAAATTAACTATAGTTTATTATTCAGGAGTTTAAAGAACGGTCGAGTCAGGACAGGACGCAAGGTAAGGGAACTTCTTAACCCAACTTTTATTCTTTGGGTTAATCTCCTACTTTCAAATTATGTCATGATATTATTATGTCCTATCTTGTATTTGTACATTATTTATGTGTACTTATAGTGAATACACATTATAGATGTACTTTATTTAAAAATAATGATCTTTTTAAGGACTTCGCCTCAATCCCCTTTCATTGAGGCATATTTGGTTTTATACACAACTTTCTTTTATACGGTGTATAAACCCCTTTGAATTTTACGTTTATTCAAATGGAATCTTTTTTATACGAAGCGTTTTACTAAACGACAAAAAGGGAATGTTTTTCTTTCCGTACTTATGCGGCGACAACGACTTCTCCGCTGCCGTGACCATTATTTGAGTTTCGGCTTCCTCTACAAGCCATCATTTTTTTTAATGAAAAATAAATACAAAGTTTTAACTTTCTTTTATTTTGGTATTGAAAATGGTTTTGAAAGCATTTTTATTATATCAATGTGTTGTATTTATATCTTGTGATTGAAATGTGGAAATGTTATGTTTCCTTTATTCATGTTTTATGTGATACGATTATGTTATGGTTTATGATATGTTTAAACCTATTCATATGAGGAATGCATTGGACTTAATAAGTGACGGGTGGAGCCCGCTATAGATCCTCGATGCATCGATAGGTCTCATGAGACAAACTAGTGTCTTGGTACGAGGCCTTGACATTATCTTATTTGTGGTCTTGGCACGAGGCCTTGGCTACATAGTTATGATAGTCTGGAATTATGCATTCCATCATTATGAAAGTAGTTATTGATATTGCATGTGATTATTCGACCAGTAGAATATCAATGTGACGAAGTGAATGGCATTATATCATTTTAATTTTTCCATATTATGTTGAAGTTCAAGTTTAAATGGCTTTTGTTTTAGTTATACATTGCCTTAAATGTTAATGTTTATTTATAAAAGCTTCCGCTATATTGTTAACCTTACTGAGCATCTGAGCTCACCCATTTCAATGTTTTAATATTTTTCCAGGATGTGAAGAAGTAATTTATGAGTGATCTGTAGGGGTAGTTAGAAAGGGATATGATTGTGGAGTATGAAGACCATGTTATTGTAGTTTGTTTACTTTTTGATGTAATGAAAGACTTATGAAGGTATATAGTGTTTCCAAGCCTACTAAACTAATCGGTCTTTCGAGACTTGATCTTTTGTGATCATGCCAATGTTACGAAGTAATGCACCGCCTCTGGGTAGCTAGGGTCGGGGCATTACAGTTGGTATCAGAGGAAGTTTAGTACAAACCTTGGAAGCTAGATTTAGATAAACTCTGATTAGAGCACGTAGACCTAAGATGAACTTTGAGGATTAGTATAGAAGAAATTCCTAAAATTATGGTATTGTAGAGATTTTGTGAGTTTTCCGAGCAATACATCCCGGTCTGGATACGAGTAGGTAGAGGCGGCTCTGGCACAGATGTACCTAGGGGTAAAACCCGAAAACACCGCTTTGAGCTAGACTTGAACGGGAACTGGTGCACGACAATGGGCCTTGCTGCACTCTTGGTTACGACACTCCCGGGGGATATGCTTAGGATAATTCTCATTTTCTTAACAAACCACTATGAAGGGTTATGAGTATATACTTTCTCAAAGGAAACATTTCTTTTTTATGATTATGGATTATATCCATAAATAGTTCAATTTATGTTAAGTGTTTTATAAGTATGGGATTATGTATTTTGATTCATAAACTGATCTAGTTTATGCAATTGTTTAGAAATGGCGCCTAGTGGAAGAAATGGAAACCGTATCAATGAGCGCACTCCGTGTAGGGATTGCCCTCATGCTCAAGATAATTATTGTGGATCTAGAGATACAACTGGTGATGATCAACTTATTACCATACTGGGAAAACTCACTCAGGTTATGAATAATAACCTTACTCGTATGGAGCACCCTGATCCGCAACGTGGAGGATCAATGCTAGACCGTTTCATGAGGCAACAACCACCAACCTTCAATGGGGGTACAAATCCGTTAGTAGGTGAGCGATGGATAAATTCCTTAGAGAAAATATCCCATGCCTTGGGGAGTAGTGAAAGGTAGAAGGTTGTCATGGAAGTTTACCACCTCACTGGAGATGCCGATCAGTGGTGGTCGCTGATTCAAAACACAAAAGAAGATGATGACATATCAAATATGGAATGGATGGAGTTCAAAGAGCTTTTCTTAGAAAAATACTTTCCTCGTGACCATCGAGCAGATATGGAAAGGCAATTTCTGAGTCTAAGGCAGAAGGAGGATGAGAATGTCGCAAAGTATGAGGCTAACTTTACAAGGTTAGCGAGGCATGCTGCCGATTATATACGTAACCCAAGGAGTAAGATTGATCATTTCTTTGATGGGTTAAAACCATTTCTCCGTCGATCTTTAGTATCACAATCCTTATCAACATACGAAGATATTGTCTCATGTGCTATCAAGACAGAAAAGGAATTCTCTAAGTCTTATGACAACAAAGTAAAGCAAGAGAAGAAGAGAACGATGGAGCAAGAGACAAATAAAGGGAAAAAGGGAAAGAAGGATTTTCCATTATGTGATAATTGTGGGAAGAATCACCCTGGTACTTGCCTAAAAGGAATGGGAGTTTGTTATAAATGTGGAGAAAAGGGTCACCAGGCTCGTGATTGTAAGGGAAAGAAAGAGGCTGTCAAAGTTGAATGCTACAATTGTAGGGAAATGGGGAATTATGCAAATGAATGTCCTAAGCGTCAGGGAAACATACCTCAGAAAAGGCCAAGGGATCAAGGACAATCTTATGCTGTTACTACAGTTGAAGCAGAATAACTAATGTATTGGTGCTTTTGGACTCGTGGATTATATTCTGGTTATTAGAATAATGTGATATATATATATAAGGATTGTACTGTAGTACTTGTTGATTTCAGTAAGGTTTTAATATGATGAAGGTAATCATATTTTTAGTATGTGACAAAAGAGAAACTTTAATTTTTTTGGGGAATCTGATGTTACAATTGATTTTTGAATTTAGAGACCTTTTAGAGAAAGTCCGGACAGAGGTATTTTGGATAACTATAAAGGTTTGAATGGATTAAGTTGAACTTTTGATAGTATTGTTTGAGGTTAAAACATTTATGAAGATTATTTTTGGAATAGTATAGTACTATATTTTTAGGAAAAGTACAACCTGCAGGGTGGGGCATAACCCGTCGCGTCGAACAAAGCTGCAGGAATCGAACCCACAATCATAGTACGACAGGCCTTTATTTCCTACCACTAGCCTACAGGAAGTCCCTGGTTATTACAAAATAATTTAACTAATCTAAATTGTATGTGTTAACATTTGGAACCTTATACAATTAGGATAGGTATAATATTTTTGAGTTCTATTATCTTTTTGAGTGAAAGATGAGTTGAAGGTTGAAACTCTAATTGTCAAGCATAAATATATATATACCTATCTCTTATTCAATGAATGAATTAATTCTTATACTTTAGTAAAGGGATATTAAATCAAAAAAATGTGTTATCATAATACTTTATGTCTTGTTGAAATGATGATATTTTAAATCAACATAGATTGAAGGCTCTGAGGAACTCAATTTGATAGTTGATTATGAATGATGACCTCAATCACTCCCTACAAATATTTACGTTTTTCCTCCAATTAAATGTCTCTAATTGCCACCAATGTTCTCCTTATCGAGATCATAATTTGGTGGTGACTATCTTATTTCCATTTCCCTCTTATTAAGACTAAATTTTATTAACCTTATTTCCGATTTGGTTTTCCACAAAGGTATTTTCTATTTTCCAAGAAAAATTTCAAATTCTGAGGACGCAATTTATTGAAGGAGGGGAGAATGTAACACCTCGAGCTTCCACGATACGCTTCTCATTCAATAATGCAATAGCTTGCATTGTACGCAACTTCGAGTTCTAAAACACCGCGACTAATCAAAGTAGCTGTTATGAATAGTAATAACCACTTTTTAAAATTATAGAAATTATATATTTCAAAATGGACTTCATTTTTGGATTCGGAA
This sequence comes from Viscum album, assembly GCA_963277665.1. Taxonomy (NCBI): domain Eukaryota; kingdom Viridiplantae; phylum Streptophyta; class Magnoliopsida; order Santalales; family Viscaceae; genus Viscum; species Viscum album. The sequence goes on from OY728156.1 coordinate 1,135,267,074, forward strand.
TATCAAAATTATCCTATGTTGAATTTTTGGTATTTTTCTGAGAACTTCTAATTTTTTATGAATAGTGAAAATACTTAAAAAAAACTTTTTTAATCAAAGTATTTTATAGTGATAAATTATACTATTTAGTGGTTTTAAGGTATAATTAGAATATATTTTTACCATTTTATCCAATGGTTGTCATTAGAATTAATTTAACATTGAAATTGGACATAAACAATTGCCAATCTTTTGATGTAAATTGTTTCTTAAAAACACGCTATTTGTCGTAACAGCGGGAATTAATTATAAAATTAATTAATGAAACTTATATGTTTGTAATTTTGTAAAATAGACATCATTTTTGAATTTGGAATATCAATTATAGCTTAGGGTGAAATTTTGGCATTGTTCTGAAAAACTTCAATTTTTGATGAATAGTGAAACCACTAAGTGGTAGTTAAATAACTGATTTTTTGTTTAAATGAAATATTACCACTTCTGTGATTTGATTTTCAAAAATCCGACATACATGGTTGTCATTAGAAAGTAAAATGTGGTTCAATGAGATTAAAATAATTTTTTGGTGAATAGTAACTTTTAAGTTCTTAATCGCGATTAGAGGTAATTAGTGTAGTTTAAGGTACAAATAATATTTTAATAATATGAGATGAGCATGACAGTTGTCCTACTCCTATTAGATGAGTCATGTCCGACCAAGACAACCCATGGGTCAACTTGGGGACCCCATGGAGCCACTTTAGTTGGAAAATGACATTAATATATATTTATTTAATGTTAAAATTAAATTGACACAAACATGAGTTGTTTTACTAAAACAGTTTTTAAGTGCGGTTTCACAAGTCCAAATTTTGATTATAAATATTCATTAGAAAGATAAAAATATTTCCTACACCATTGTATTTGTTTTATAATTTTTAGACATTAAATAAATTAAATTATTTATGACATCATTATGATGCAGCGATGACCTCATTATTTAACGATTTTAATAAAATGAAACGATAATGTAAAATCCAAGGCTTACACTTGTCCAAAGACTATTGTATGTGTAGGTTTCGAACCCTTATCACCTTATCCACGAATTATATAAGTGTGGGGCCTTTAGAATCCGAAAAGCATTGTGTAATAATGTAACATTTCAAACTTTCCAAAAGAGCCCCTCCTCTCCACTTATAAAAGGCCCCCACCTCTCCCACCTTATTCACACCATCAAGCCATTTGTCTCATCCAAACTCTGCCCAAATACTCTCCCAACTTCCACCTATTACTCTTAGAAGCCTCACATTGGTCAGAAATCTTCCCAAAGAAGCCTTTGGATCAAATCAAAAAGAGTTACCCGATTTTGAGGTAATGTCTTCTCTAATGTTGTTTTATTTTATTTTTCTTCTCCAACCCCCTAAACTCTTTTTATTCATTTTTTTTGTAACAACAACAGTATACTCAATATACTAAGATGTTGTTATAAGAAGTATTCGAGCTAAAATTACACACACCTACATCTAATGGTTAAATAACATACGGTTTCTGTGGATGGAGAATTTCTGCCTCACGAAACGATGATTGTTCAACACTCATATAACACCTTCAAAGGTGGCTATTAAGATGTCAATATATTTATATATGATATATAATGTGTTTATATTTTACTTATGCTTCTGTATTTCTCATTTATGGCGTACTTTATGATTTCCATTATGGGTAAAACGCGGTAATTTCATTTTTGGAAGTGCGGACTACCGCCCCCTCAAAGTGATTTGAATCGTTAATGCCATATGTGAGATGTATAAAGGATGGAGTAAACGGTATTATACACTATATTATACTGGAATTATATTATACATTTATATCATTATTATTTCGTTCCATTAAATATGAAATTGAAATGAAAGTAGCGTTCATGCTTACGTACGGCGTACCGTCTCCATGAACGGCGCATTTCATTTCTTACCTATAAATGTTACGCAATATTATAAATGAATGTATATACTGGATATATAAGATATATATGACATCTAAATCATGAATATAATTCTGGAGATAATGGATATTCTACCACATAAACAACTTGAAATTATAGGAAGTTTATTTTTGACTCGAGTACCAAAGATCTACAAAACGGCCGTTATTAACTTAAATAATTAAATAATGTTCATAACATGGTAATAAGGGATATAAAAGGAATAATGAACATGAAAAAGGTTCTTATGTAAATATAAATTAACTCTAGTTTATTATTCAGGAGGTTAAATAATGGTCGAGTAAGGACAGGACCCAAGGTAAGGGAACTTCTTAACCCAACTTTTATTCTTTGGGTTAATCTCCTACTTTCAAATTATGTCATGATATTATTATGTCTTATGTTTTATTTGTACATTATTTATGTGTACATATAGTGAATACACATTATAGATGTAATTTATTTAAAAATAATGATCTTTTTAAGGACTTCGTCTCAATCCCCTTTCAATGAGGCATATTTGGTTTTATACACAAATTTCTTTTATACAGTGTATAAACCCCTTTGACTTTTACGTTTATTCAAAAGGAATATTTTTTATACGAAGTGTTTTACTAAACGACAAAAAGGGAATGTTTTTATTTCCGTACTTATGCGGCGACAACGACTTATCCACCGCCGTGACGATTATTTGAGTTTCGGCTACCTCTACAAGCCATCATTTTTTTTAATGAAAAAATAAATACAAAGTTTTAACTTTCTTTTATTTTGGTATTGAAAATGGGTTTGAAAGCATTTTTATTATATAAATGTGTTGTATTTATATCTTGTGATTGAAATGTGGAAATGTTATGTTTCCTTTATGCATGTTTTATGTGATACGATTATGTTATGTTTTATGATATTTTTAAACCTATTCATATGAGGAATGCATTGGACTTAATAAGTGACGGGTGGAGCCCGCTATGGCTCCTCGATGCATCGGCAGGTCTCATGAGACAAACTAGTGCCTTGGAACGAGGCATTGAAAAAATCTTATTTGTGGTCTTGGCATGAGGCCTTGGCTACGTGGTTATGATAGTCTGGCATTATGCATTCCATCATTATGAAAGTGGTTATTGATATTGCATGTGATTATTCGACCAGTAGAATATCCATGTGAAGAAGTGAATGGCATTATCTCATATTACTTTTGCCATATTATGTTGAAGTTCAAGTTTAAAAGGCTTTTGTTTTAGTTATACATCGCCTTAAATGTTAATGTTTATTTATGAAAGCTTCCGCTATACTGTTAACCTTATTGAGCATCTGAGCTCACCCCTTTCAATGTTTTAATATTTTTCCAGGATGTGAAAAAGTAATTTATGAGTGACCTGTAGTGGTAGTCAGAAAGGGATATGATTGTGGACTATGAAGACCATGTTATGTAGTTTGTTTACTTTTTGATGTAATGAAAGACTTATGAATGTATCTAGTGTTTCCAAGGCTACTAAATTAATCAGTATTTCGAGACTTGATCTTTTGTGATCATGCCAATGTTACGAAGTAATGCACTGGCTCTGGGTAGGTGGGGTCGAGGCGTTACATTCCGAGCATGTGCGGAATGAATTTTTTATTGAATAATTCTTGGAAATCCTCACATGCCATGTCTTGTTCCACATTAGTCATGACCAATATCTCCTTCCACAGATTTACAAGATCATACAACATATATATCCATATATTAATATTCAACTCCCCAGGTGTTCCTTGAAAATTTAAAATTCTAATTATCATATTAATTCACACCTCACCCTTTTCTAGTTCCGTATCACCCTAAAATGATGGGGGATTATGCTTCTGAAACTGAACTGAATTATCCACTTTCTTCAATTCAACATTTGGTGTAACCTCTATCAATAGTTTGAAAATAATGATCTATTATCATAACCAATAACTAGTTTACCTATGGTTTAAGGTCCACTACATTTTCCACATCTTCCCCCAGTTAGATTCTATGATTCTTACCATGTTCCATTTTATATTGACAACATAATGAACCGAAGTTTAACAATATAGAAACTGAAGGCCTGCAATTTCATATTCTATCACATTGAACCTATCACAACCATAAATTCTGAATTCCAAAATTTCTATGTTCAGTCACCTTTGATAAAATCCACCTTATTTTTGGAAATCAACCATTATTCTACAATACAAAAACCATTCTAATTTAAAAATTACACAGTTGAAATAAATTTCTATATTTTTTTAAAAAAAATACACACGTTCATAACCATAACAAAAATCATTATTCCAAATAAAATATGAAATACTAGTTTGATGTAATTTTTATAATATATGCCACGCTATTATCATTGTGTATACCCACAAAAATTAGATCATGCTCCTATAAGTGTTTCTAAACATTTATGTAACCAACTCCCTGGTATCTTGATGTTAAGTAGAAAAAGGTTATCTATGTCTTTTTATGCTATACATTTCATGTTCAGACCATCCTACTCATTAATACCATCTCGAAATCAAGGAATAAATCTTGAATTAATGCCAAATCCAAACCAATAATTGATGCCAAAGGATGAAAAAACTAATAATAATTATAAAATCCCACCCCTTTTCATTGGCTTATGTTGTGGTAGAAATGATGCTTTCCCTTAAGAAAAATCCCCAAGATGCCAAAGGATAGAAATAATTACCTAGGAAATCAAGAATGGTGTGGGACAATTTTCCCTTTGAAATAGATACAACCAACAATATCTTCCACTACCAAAAAAACTATATGATTCATATCAACAATGTATTATAATTCATCCAAAAGCCAACGATAATATTACAAATCCATTACAAATCCAAAGGAGAGTACCATGAGGATGACTATAAAATAAAACTAAAACACAACGTTATAAATCTATATCCTCATGACAAAATCCATCATCTAAATACAAATATTCTCAAGCATAAATATCTATAACAATAGAAATCAGATCCATTATTTTACTTGTGACTTAGAATACATTATTAGGAAAATCACCCAACTGCCAATGTAGTGGCTGAGTAAAAATACATAGAATGCTTTTCCCAAATGACTTATCAACTAAAAGCACTTGGATTGAAAAATTTATAACATTTTATATATACAATTTATATAAATTCATTTATGAATTTCATATTTTCCAACGATCCAAACAAGTCTATACAAAAATTATTTTCATCAAAACAAACTCATTTACAAGGAAAGAAAACATGAAAGTCACTAATCATTTATCGCTTTCCATATTGTCCTAATTCATTTTATTTCATGAATACCAATACAGTACAATCATCACATGCTCAATGCTTCCACCCATGCTTGGTGATACCATTGACGATGGATCATCACATCCCACCATGTACCTTTTTTATTTTGGAACATCATGACCACATTCCACTTCATTGATTGTGGTACGTCATGACTACTAAAAATACCCACTCCAACACATTCCTAACTATTTAATCCAAAATAGCATCCCAATTAACATATACCAAATTCGTATCAACCAATAATTTCCAAACCAAATCAATCTTTTAAACTAAACAACATTTCTATAACACCACATTTTTTAAGTGAAACCCATTTTTATAACATTTTCTATAAATCAAACCATGAAATAACGTTCAAAATTATCATTTTAAAATCCTATAATAGGACATAATGAAAATCCCTAACAAATTTCTCCCCAAACCCATCAATCAACACCAAAGTGGTTTCACAGAAGGTTCACATATCAATTTCACAACCAATTATAAGAAAAAAAATTAATTTGAAATTAATCATTCTAGTTCTAGAGAGATGATTCATGATTGAAGCCACCTAAAATTATGGTTTTGGTGAAAATGGATACAAGTACATGTTCTCTCCAAATCTGGGTGAAAACTCAATAAATACACCTCCGAATCCTCCCCCTAACATAAAAACCCCAAATCTCACCTTGATTGGAAACACAAACACATAATATTTCTGTAACAAAACTAGATAAAAGAAACCAGGAGAGGGTGAATATTACATCCCACAAAAAACAATTAAACTATTATAATAGAGGCTTACCAAAGGATATTCACCATCATTGCACTGAGAAAAAACTTTGGAACACTTACAATACAAGTGGAAGATGTTTTGTAACCTTTGTAAAGAGAAAATTCTGGGTGAGGGATTCTTGGGAGAAAAAACAGGATGTTTAGTGTCAATCCTGACAAAAATAGTATTTCTAAAAACCACTTTTTTCCTATGAACATTTCAGACACATGGTTATGAAAACTATGCACTAAATGTTCACCTTATTCGGTCCCAAAGGATACCCATCATAGTTGGTGCACATTGGTGAAAACATTGTTCGAAAACCATGAAAAATACATATATCTAATGTATAAGTATTTCTTATTGTGGCCACACACTTTCATAATCCATGCACCTTAATCGTGGGCTAATCCATATCCCATTACCATTGTGTGAACGATATTTTGGAGAAGCTGTGTGGTTTTTAAAAAACATACTTAAACCGTGCAACCTTAGAAAACCCAAAAACCTTTCCAATAACAATCTAAACTCTCCCAAACCATACCTAACCACTTTATACACATAAACAATCATAAATAAGGGTTACATACCTCAAACTAGGGGTGTTACATATATTATCTTATTTTTAGAGTAGAAACTCAATTGAATATATATATATATATATATATGAAAACAAGATAAAATGATTTTATAAAATATGGAACTTGAATGTTATGAATATGGTAGCAAATTGGAGTGTATAACCATCCCTCAGATAGTGGGTAGGCCCATGAAAACATCAATGATTCAAGATTCCCCATTATATTTTTTTTTCAAAAGCATGTATAATGTTATTTAAAAAAATCAATTTGTTGTTTTTTTAAATATTGATTATAAGAATTTTTAATGTGTTTTAGAATATTCAATGAGTAAATTCATTCAATTATATTTTAAAATGTTTTTTATAATTTATTTGTTATCGTATTGTAAGAATAATTTTAATATAATTTTTTAATAGTTATTTTAAATATATTTCAATAAAGGTAATTAATTGAATTTAAACACCTTAATAGGAAATTGAATACTCATCCAATTATTTTAAAAATATTTTTATATGTACCATAAAATTTCTAAGATGAAGATGTTTTCATATGGAGTTAGCACACGTGAATAATGTTTTTTATTACCACTCTGATAAATAGTATGTTGTAGTCTAATTCTCCAAAACATGGACCAAACATGGTACTCATTTGTATAATGATCTAGGTATTTCTATTTATATCATTTTAAATTCATACCTTTTTTAGATCACTCAATCAGGATAGAGGATTCTAGAAATTATTATTTTCAATCAAGGAATAATTTAGAAACAATTTGATATTTGATGTATCCTTTAAAGGAAAACAAAATCTCAACCATGTAATTTTTTGTAAAACACATAGTTAATTATCCTCCCCATGAAATTATAGTTTTTCTAAATTATGAAGTTAGAAATCAAAAAAAATTCTTTATCATAATATTGAATTTTGAGGTAACTATTCATTTAGGGGGGTAATGCAACATCCCAAAACATATAGAATTTTAATATTTTTTAAATGATATTTTAAATAGATTTTATATATATCTAAGATTAGTTACTTAAAATTATTTATTAATGAATACAAATAATATTAATTTTAAATAATTTTATCTTATCTAATAACATTATCATATTATTTGATTAGTATTCAAAACAAAAAAGATATATATTTTTTTGAATGAAAATTTTCAATATAAATATTTTATCTCATTATTATTAAACATATATTATTTTAAATATCAAAATCATAAATCTATTATAAAATTATTTTAAATGTTAATTTTTAATTAAAGGTTATACTAATAAATTTTATGAAAAATGATGAAAATAATTAAACATAATATAATTTTAATATAATAAATTCAGAAAATAAGGAGTAATGATATTTTTTATCAAATTGTAAAATATATTAAGAAAATTTAATTGTATATTATTGTGAAATTATGTAAAATAATAATAATTTAATATAAATTATATATATGGATGAATTTAAATATATATTTTTAAAAAAAAAATTTAATAAAAATATTTAATCCTATTATAATATTAATAAAAGTTCATTAAAAAATTAAAAATAATTTATAATTGATATATATTATTTTATATTTTAAATTATGTAATAAAATTAAAATATTTTTTAATAAATAGAATATAAGTATAAATTATGTTAATTATTTGTAAAAAATAATTTAACTTCAATATGAATAGAATTTTAATAATGAACATATATTAAATGAATGATAACATATATTAAAATAATTAAGGTTATAATAATTAAATATGGATGAATTTATAAAAACTAAAATATGCTTTTGATTTATGGTTATTCAAAACAAGTGGATAAGGAAAAGCAGTTTCATGGAACTATGTTGGTTTGGCTTTGGTAAACTATATATGGGGATGTATCCACATTTGGAAGGTTCTATTCAGAAGGATGGGTCATGAAGTGGTTTCGACCATTAGTGAGGTGTTTGGATCAGGATCTATCCTCATGGGGGGGGGGTTCAAGTTCTTTTTGAGGTTTCAAAGGAGAATGTAAAATTATTTGTCAATGATGAAAGCGTTTAAGGTTTTTATTATGGTTGAGGTGTGAGATGTTCATCATCCTCCTGCCTTGCGCTGTTGAAATCTACATGTAGGTATTTTTTTAATGTTTGAATATTTTTATAACCAGTTGAAAATTGAATGATTTTTCAATTTCATCATTATTTTTCATTCATCAACATCAATTATCCCAATTAGAGTTTTTATTTTTATCAAATTTATGTTAGTGTTCACCATGATTTTTAATTTTTCAAATGTATGAATTAATTTGACAACATTTTTGGATACCATTGTATATAATTATGATTTTTTATATCATAGTGTATGGTTTTGGATTTACACTTCGGGAAGTTACCTTATTATTGAGAGTCAATATATTCTTTATCTTTGGTATTTATTTTCGACGATCCACTCCATTAACTGTCAATGACTTAAAAAAATAATTACCATAATCAGTTTGAACAAACTGAATAAATCTCATTTTTTATTTTTTTTGTGTCAATTATCCACTTAAAACTTTATCCAACATATAAACTGAAAAAAATGACATTATATATAAATATTGAAATTTTCATTTTCCCATTTCATTTATTTGTAAAAATATTTGTGTGTGGAGGGATAGCAGGAGGAGCATGGAAGAGGGATAAAGTTATGTTTCTATTATTTTTTGTTTCCCTTTCTGAGAGATAGTGAGTTTGAGAACCCATGTTTGATTATTCCAAGGATATGGGAACAAAATTTCAAAAAATTAAGTGTGCTAAATCCCATGATTACATACATTATTATTCAAATAAGTCATGGTTTATTAAGAGTACTTATGTTAATGGATATACTTATATTATCTATTTTCCAATTATGATATATAACTTCCCAAATTGATAAGATATTATTTATTTATTTTTAAGAAAACTTTGATGTTATGTGTGAGAGTTTATTATTATTTTCTGTTAAATTATTCATAATTATTAATTTTATGTTCAATCATTATTTTTAAAGTAGATTATCTATTTTAATTTAATACTTCAATATTATTATTCTGTTACCTTCTATTTGTAATGGAAATTTTCTAATATCCAATTTTCAATGAATTTATTCTCGTTATAATTTAGGTCTTTTTATCATAATAACTATATTTAATTTTCAAATAAATATATTTATATCATGTTATTCAAATTTCATAATTATTTTTTCAAATTTAGTTTTATATGGTTTTTCTTTATGTAACATCGTGAATTTTTTTTGTATTATTCTTGAAAATTATACAAGTTTATTTCAAGACTAGGAGATAAGATGGCGTGTGATTATGTGGCCCGATGTACCACGAATAATTTCATGAAAAATATTTTTATTATTAAATATCATGAACGTGCTATTTTCCTAAAAAAGTTGGATGACATAAAAACTAGTTTCTGGATCCGATATTGGATGGAACAATTTCATTCTGAGCAGCAGCTTTACCAAAGGATGGGCCTAACATCAATCGGTGTGTTTCAACTCTAAAAGGTAGTTTTTAACATTTTAATAAATAAATTAAATGTTGAATTTATTTTATTTTTAGCAGTTCACTAATGAAGTGACTTTAATTTTAAACAAGCCTTAGAGGCCAAGATCCAGGGTTATCAACATAACCCTTGAATTTTTTAGTGGCTAGGGAGATAACTCGGTGAAATATCTTGACGACGAATGATGGATTGATTTCATATAAGATATTTAGGGAGTATATTTTTGAAGGATCTCGCGAATAATAGAGATATGAAGATCAATTCTCTTTAGGGAACAATCCAACTTTCAGTTACAAAATCGTTCCTTGATTTTCATTCCCTGTTTCGAGATTCAATGACAAACATGGATCAACCAAGGAATAGGTTGACCCAGAGTTCCATCATTCTTATGTGGTTCACATATTTTGGGGAAATCATTATGGGACTAATTATTTATCCTTGTTCTTTAGTTTATAGTCATAAGGGTATCAAAATGAGGTCAGCATAAACAAAGGCCACGATTCACTCCATGGGGCGTTCTTCAAGATTTTCGTACCACTTTCTTATAGTTCATCACCGTTGAACACTCATGGTCGTGTCTCGTCTTATAGGGAGGATCTGAATGACATCAGAACCCCATATTTTAGTCTAGTTGATCGAAGAGTCCACAATAGGGTAGATCAGATCACAAGGAACCTAGATCAATGATCACACTAAAATACGGGTATCTGAGTAGCATCAAGGGTTTGAGGAAGATACCACTGGAGCACCAGTGCTGATAGAGGCATGTAGAGATAGATGCATGGTGGAGATAGTGTTAGATATAGGTTCTGCAAACGGGTGTGGTTGGAAGTAGTCTTAGCCAGCAGGGTGGTGGTGACACCATCCAATGGGGTAGCATCAACTAGGGGATGTAGTCGGGCAGCCACATGGAGCCCATGGCGGTGGATATTGTTGGAACCATGGCTGTTCTATGTAAAAATTTGAGTATGGTTTGTGTTTTTTGGCAATCCTTATTCGATGTTAAGAATGATTTCCAGTAAAACGACCATACATTTTAAGTAGACAACATTATTGAAGGTGGTGTTATTTCCCAGTGTTTACCAAATTTTATGGCTGGAAAATTAGGAAATGGGAAAATGTGTTTTTGGAAAAGGAATGTGCATGAAAAATGGTAAGGTTGTTGGAAACATTCTTGCAAGGCAATTTTCTGGATCATATCTCTGAGAAATGTAAAAGTCATGAGCTGCACGGAATATTAGAGTGATGAGAAAAAAAGATGGATTGCGCGCTAAATTGGATTTGCGCACAATAGTGAAAGTAGGTTGGTTTTCTCATGAAAAAGGTGTTTCGGGATCAGAACACTGAAAAATGGAAAAGGAATGTGGTGCACGAAATATCTGAATATGTTCTTGAATAATGGTTCCTAAGAGAAAAATAGTTGCATGCAGAATGATAGTTTTTCATGACACAATGGGTTTTTCATGGGGTGTCGGTGATACCTATAAATAAGAGGTGACCCGCCTCATTTGGTATGACTGAAGACTTAGAGAAGATATGAGTTATGACGTGCGTAAAAGGTACCCATAAAGGGAGTTTAATGGAAAGGTTTAATCTTTTTGAAAATGTAGATGGTGCGCGTAAAAATTGGCAGTTGCGTGAAAAAGTTGATGTTGGTGAAAAAGTCGATGTCGCGTGTAAAAGTTGAGGCAACACGTGCAAGTAAATGTAGCGCATAAATGGGGTGTTTCATGAAATAACATTCCACATGAAAATCATGTATTGCATGCAAAAGTGAGATCTTGCACGCAAAGGGCAGGTGTTGCACGAAATCATCAGTATAACCTGTTTTCACGTTCCAAATATATAGTTCATTTGTTTAGTGCTTTCAAGTGCATCTTTTTAGGAAATCAATAAATGAAGTGTCTCATGATGAATAGAGACAAATACATTAATGAAAATCTATTGAAGAGACCTTCAAGTCGATTAACTAAGTTTGACTTCTCTCATGTTAGTGAGCTCGGGGTATTATATGGAAGTGATCATAGGGATGCTGTGAGTTTTCCAGTAACCTTTGAAAAGGCAGTATTCCAGGAAGAGAGTGATTGTGACTAAAACATGTAATCCATAAACTAGAGAAGATTAGTGGATTTTGATATGACTGACACACTATAAGTGTTATCTCCTTGGATTTAGCCTTATGAGGTGACCCAGGTAAAAGTGTTTGGTCAACATTATACTTTCTTTTGTTTCACATATTTAACAAGTTCCAACCAACGTGGGAACAAGATCCAAAAATTTAAAAAGAAAATTTTGACACCCTGATTCAACCCTCCCCTCCCAGGGTGTTCCGGGGTCCTTCAGTGAGGCCGTGTTCCAGGTGGACCGGGGAGGAAAGCTGCATGGGAGATGGTGTGGAACCACATTGAAATAAGGGGCACATGAATGGGGCAGGCTGTTTGTGGTAGACCAGACCAGGCCGAATGATTACGAGCCAAACACAAGGAGTCAGGATCCTCCAACAGCCTAACGAGTTGGATAAAGTGGTCTAGTAGGCTGTAGTCGGGAGGACCAAACATTCCAGGCCATTTTGAGCAAGATCAGGTAGGACTAGTTCAGTTCGGGTTAGCTAGACCAAGTCGGACCGGTTCTGGTGGGATGAATCAGATACAGAACAAACCTGTATAATACCTTTTTATGAAATAACCATACTGATAATACCATGTGTCCATTTTAGGAGACATTTACTATTTTGGGACCCTTGTGAAGATGCATTACATCATTAATATCTTATGTGGTGTTTTTGGATTTTGGAATAGTATCTAATGGTTTGATGGGTAGGTTATCTCGAAAGAGCGCGCTATGATTGGAATACTATGGTTAGAAGTGACTTGGAGACTATGGGACTTTCTTAGACTATAGGACTTATCAAGACTATGTGTCTTTCTGAGGCCATGATTTATAATGAAACTATGATTCTTATCAGAACTGAGTGTCTCATCAGGACTATGTGACTAATCGATACTAGGTGTTTTGTGGATTACATCTGATGGTACTATTTTCTATACTATATACTTATACCTATGTGAGATGACATTACTATTTAATTTCTATATATTTCATGTATTACTTTGTTAAAATACTTATTGTATTTTTTGTGGTATTCCATTGTGGTTTTGGGGTGTCCTATTATGTTTTTTACTCAAACAAACATGGTATTTTTCCGCACATATCGTGTCTTATGAAGACAATAGATGATTTGAAGGAGTCCACATTTGAATAGGACCCAGTGGAACATAGAGAGACTAGATAATCATGTTTTTATCAAACGTCTTTAGGTAGCTATACACTGCCATTTCATTTGGGTAGTGTTTTTTGTGAATGAGATTCATGAACTTGTGAATTCGATTTTGCATACTCTTTCTTATGGTGGGTTTGTATTCCAGTGCTATTCACGTGATAGTTTTCTACAATATTATTCTTTGGTTGGTATCATAGTGTAAATATTCCACTGGTACAGGCCTTGAAAGATTGGTATCAGAGCCAGGTTCATTTCTATATAAGGATGACGAGTATGCAAGGTTGGTTTAGGGAAACAGTGTAATGTGTTTAAAGTTTGGATTTCAAAAGAGGTATTCTAGTGTTAGTGTGGCGACTAATGTATCTATACAGTAGGAAAACTGACACCAATTTTTTTACTCAGTATGTGGAGACATTCGTTGCAGGTAAACAAATGAAACATGCATCATATAGGACTTGGGTTTGTTCACATGTCCTTCTTGAGTCAGCTCAACAGGAATAATGTGTTTACTATGGTACATCTTGTTCAATTTCAAGATTCCTCCACATAGACAACCACCCAAGATTACTTTTTTTGGTCATGAAGACAATCTTCGTAGGGACGAGTATTAATTATAGGGTCATGTATTGATGATATAACCTATTTTTGGTTTAACATTGATACCTCTACTCGTCCCGTAGTCGAAACTACCTACACTACCAACTAAAGATGCACATCGATTGATCATGATACATGCATTCTAGAGGCAGTGAACTCCCTGGATTGATTGTGATCCATATCCCGAGATACCCGAGGATTGGATAGAGTTAGTCACCTGTTTCCTCCCCCTAGTGAGGATGCCATTCGACCAGATGGCAGTCTCAGATATGAGTCTTCTTCAGGGATGTATGGGGAGATGGTGGAGATTAGTGGACTATAAATATTACGAGCCAACTCACACTTGTTAATGCATCAGTAACCTCCTCATATAAGTGTTCATTCTACCAATGTTGCGATCAATGCAGGTATATGAACTCATGCATCTACAATAGTTCAGTCATTCTATGGTGGAGTACCCGATGAGGATTATTGATCTTTCAAAATACTCTATAGTTTTGGTATGATACCCATTATTCAGCGCTCAGACATTCTAGAAGGTATTAATAAATTAATTAATGTAATCCATGATATCCCTTAGAATTCACATATATGTGGTGGTACTATAGTGATCTCTACTAGTAGAGAGATTTTTGGCGGAGCAAATACCAGTAGTGGTAGGTACCATAGGGAACCAGGTAGCTGATTCATCAGTGGTGGGTAGTAGATAATAGTCATAAGGAACTAAGTAGGTCAGTAAATCTAGGGGATCTCCCCAAGACACATGATAAATGGTGGATGGACCCTAGGGAAGAGTGAGTTAGGTGAAGGACATGTTGTGTTACTCGTTTGGTTGTCGGGGACATCTATCTCAATATTACATGATCCTTTTTATAACTGTTTGGGATATAGTTGTGGGAACACTGATATTGAGGTGGAGAAAAGGTAATGGGTGGTTTGTATGGAATCAATTTTTTCGGAGGAGTAGGAAATGTAGAAGGTGGTGGGAATAGTTTCAATGTATTACCACCACAACCACCCCGAAGTGGTCCACAACAGTCTTAGGAAGATGGTGGACAGAGACAAGTCAATCTTCAGGTAATGGAGTCTAATGAATTAGATACATTAGGGATTATTGGTGGTATGATCTATGTAATTTCCTCTTTAGATTCAATTTTGATAGACACGGGTTTCACTCTTCTTATTATTTCCCTGACCCTTGTTCAAGACTCATACATTCTAGTGGAACTATTGACTCGAAACATACATTTAAAAACTCATACGGGAGGGGATCAGATGATCACACATTGTTTCCGATAGTGAGACCTTACTCTTGTAGGTGAGAGTTTCATTTGGGATCTCTTGGATGTAGTGTCAAGGACTTACGACATCATTATTAGTATAGGCTGTTTATCAATAGTCCATATAAGATTGACTATTTTTTGGTGTAGAGTGAGGGTTTTCTGCATTTCTAGGACCAATTTTTTCTTTTTCTATGAAATTTTAACCCCAAAAAACATGATGTACTCAATCATATGAGTGTACAGCTGATCACTCTTCAGTTGTCTAGACCAACCCTTGGCATAGTGGATGAAATGAGTCCTCAGTTTTCTACAGTGTTGGAAGAATACAAGGAAAACATTACCGAGTATGTTCTAGGATTACCTATCCATAGATATGTGGACTTCGATAATGATCTATAATCATGGAAGACAATGATATTTCCAACATCATATTGGATGGCTCCTAGAGAGATTGGTGAGTTAGGGTTCAGTTGGAGGACTTGTAGAGGAAAGGCATTGTGAGACCCATTTCTACACCCTCAGCAACCCCGATTTTTTTTTACCAGAAGGGATAAAGTAGATTAAGATTATGTGAGGACATCTAGTGCCTGATCCATGTGAATTTTAATAATATGTATCAAATGAAGAGGACTTATGAGCTATTTGGTCAAAATAAAGGAGTTGGGTGGTTCTCAAAAATTGACCTTAAATCTGGCTATCACCATCATCGATTATGGGATAAGGATATACCATATATGACATTCAGATGTTGATAAAGCAAAAATATTACATGGTGATTCTATTTGGAATAATGAATTCCCCAACAATGTATATTGTACTCATGAACATGATCTTCAATCCTTACATAGACTGATTCATGGTGGTCTTCATTGATGAAATCCTAGTGAACTCTATGTCTGAGGAGGGGTATGTGATACACTAAAGGATGTCCATATACATACATTGATATCACCATCTTGAATGGATGCTATCAAAGTGTTAGTTCAATATTCCAGAGGTCTATTTTCTAGGACACATCATTTTAGTGGCTGAGGTTGTAGTGGATCCAACAAATATAGAGGCAGTGCTTTCTTTGGAACCACACAAGAGTGTTACCAAGGTGTGGATTATTCATTGTTTTTAGGTAATAATGGATGTTTGTACCAGAATTTTATAAGATATTAGTATCCTTGGCATCTTCTACATGTCATGATGTAGGGGAACATTGTGATTGAATAAGGTTAATGATAGTTGAGACCACATGACCAGAACTACGGAACCCATGATCTTGATTTGGATGCGAAAGTCTTCACATTGAAGATATGAAAAACTAAACAATGGATAAGTTGTTAATCTTGAACTATAACTACAAGTGTCTCAAGTATATATTATCTCAAAATGATCTTATCATAAAATAGAGGTGACGGGTAGTGTTTCTTCAGGACTATAGATTTGAGATTGTCTATACTCTTGGGAAGGAAAACATGGAAGTAGATGAACTTAGAAGGGGATCAAGTTTGTAGCTACTGAATGAGGCATCAGAGTAGTTGGATTTATTGAATATTCCATTTTATAGGGTGATTGAGAATCATAACTTATGTTTGTTTTTTAACCCTTCACTCTTCTAGTGAGTTATGGAGACAAAACATAGAGATACTGAATTTTAGAATTTATATGAGCTTATGTCCACGGAGCATGCCCCCTAATGAATATTTGAAAGGCGGGGAGAACATCACATTTTTTAGAGGACGAAAAGTAGTACCAGTTGTATAATGGGAGGTGTTTTTGAGGGAGTTCCATACATCCCCTTTGGTGGTACATCCAATTTTGGTGAAGCTATTCAAGGACCATTTCTATCATGTCTCGTGGTTAGGAATATTGAAGGAAGTTGTAGAGTTTGTTTCTCGATGTCTCACTTTTCAACCAGTAAAGGAGGATCATCAGGATCCAATAGTTTTGAATCTACCCCTTAAGTATCCATAATATATCTGAGGTACAATATCAATGGATATTGTGGTAGGTTTACACATACGTCTATGAAAAGCAGTACTATCTAGGTGATCAATTGCTGACGCACAATGTCAGCCCACATTGTAGCTATTCGAAATAAGAGTTTCATAGAGTGCATGTAAATCCTCTAAATAAATAAGATATTCCAACTCCATGCTGTTCTATATATGGTAGTCTGAGACCCATATGATTTTTTACATTCTGGATGTGGATGGGATTAATGGAGATGTTTTGGACTCAACTATGCTTAAGAAAAACATTCCACCCACAGATAGACATCCATACTGAGATGCACATTTAGGTTCTGGAGGTCATGCTACATGTCTTCATATTCTAATTTGAAGTAATTTGGAGGATCAACTACCACTTGTGGAGTTTTTATACAAAAACATCTATCATTCCACCATCAGTACGGCACCATTTGAGTCCATGTACGGGTGACCCTGTTGGTCACCACATTAGTGGATGGACCCTTGAGAGTTAGCACTCATGGGAATAGAGTTCTTGCAGGTGACTATATAGAAGGTTTAGGCCATCCAAGGATAGATGAAGACTGATTAGAGACATCATAATTATTATGTTTACAATTGAAAAAGGCATTTGGATTTCGAGGAGGCAGACTATGTGTTCTTTTGGGTCTCTCCTCGACACAAGATACATAGATTTGGTCTGGTAGGTAAGCTATCTTTGATGATCATCATCCCCTTCCCAATACTATATAGACTTTTTGAGGATTTTACCTCATGGATCTACCAACACTTTTAGATAGGGTGCATGATTTCATCCATGTGTCAGAGATGAGAAGAGACATGCATGGTCCATCACACATCATTGACTGGGGAGAGATGGACATTGATGATGTGATGAATCATGAAGAGTACCTAGTGGAGATCAAGGATTGACATGTGGGGATCCGTTATGGGTGGTTGATTCTTCTAGTGCATCTTCGGTTAAATTAGAAGAATCTCCTTGAGAGAAAAAAGGATTGGGAGGCTCAACTTCGTGATGATTACCCACATTTCTTTGTATAGCCATTGTTTTTTGTTAGGTCCAAAAGGATGAATACCCTGAGAGGGGGTGAATCAGGGTATCACTAATTAAAAATTAAAGCCTGTTCTGATCTTGTTTCGCTGTTAAGAAAAATACTCTTCTCTGTCTTTCCTATTGCACAATATAAACAGAAAGTAAAGCATGCACATGTCACAGAGATTTTTACTTGGTTCACCCTCACTAGGATACGTCTAAATAGCATATGCAGACACATTGTTGGTCGTACCAAATTCCACTAATCTTCACTTTATGTGGATACAAGGATTATGGAACAGTAAATCTATCCCAGTCTCACAACCTTTAAAAGTTTTAGCGTCAGCTCACAGCTTTCCCAAGGGTCACTCGCTATTTCTCTCTCTCTCGCTCACTGCCAGTGGAAAGGATAACCTTCTTTCTCTTCCTTTGATCACTGCTCTGGAAGGAATCCACTCATAGTTTATAGACCTGTAGGTATCTTCATTTTCAAGAAAGAATGCATCTTTATTTTTATGTAGATGCTATGCTGATGTTCAACATTCACCTATAGATGAATTTTTCATTACACCGACAGTATCGGGAAATCTTCTAACTTCCACGCGGCCCAAAAATATTGTAGGGTAATCAACCTTACATAGCGTGAAAGTCTATCTCGGATCGCAATTATCGTCGTGCAGGTCAAAAATGGCACGCAAGTCCTCCACAGACACTTGCGCGACAAAAGCTTCTCCAAATCCAAACTTGCATGACTCTATTCCTTGTATGCCCAAACCAATATTGGTGTGCAACAACCAACCAGCACGGAACTTCAAACACCAGTGTGAAACTCCTCACATGGGCGCGCAACTCCACATATGCGACCATACACCACTTGCACAACCACCACACCTACGTGACAGGAGATTTATTTCTCAAAGTGGTGAACTCTGTTCTTAAAATGTGGAGAGGTGGTCCAATATTTATAGGAATTTTGTTCACCCTACGCGACGGTGCACAAGTCTTCCCTGGGCATGCATGTTTTGACGTACAAGTATCTTCCCTTGTCCCTGCCACGATACTGACCTTCGCGACCACACAAACACTTGACCGACCCTCCTTCCATTGCCATATTTTGATGTTTTTTTCTTGAAAAACAACATGCACGCATGATCCCAAGACTTCTAGGCATCGGCGTGCAAGTCACTTCATGACGCGCAATTCACTTGCGCGACCAACCCAATACTTGCGCAACACTTATCCCTTTTCCATAAATTGATGTTCTGATCTTGGAAAACATATGGCGTGCATGTTTCATCTCCTAAAAATACATGGAGTGAAAGTCTCTTTGCCAAAACCACTTTTCTCAATTTTTCAATTTTCAGGCCCAAAAATTTGGAAAACACTAGAAAAAAGCACCACTTTGTATCTTCTCTTTTCATACCATGTCCAGATCATCCATTACTTTGTCGACATTCTTGAATCGAACATAGATCGTTCACCACAGCTCATGAACTCAACATTCCACCACGAAATCCCTTTTTTCAACAAATTTTTATGTCATTATTTTGCTTTGTCAACAATCACCACTCAGATGTCCCCTTTGTAAACAAACACAATCACCCCAAAAATGTTTCAATGATACCTTGAGGGATTTTTTCCGAACAATATCCCCCTTTGGGTTTGTTGACAACTCTTCCATAAAAAGATATATTGTTACTTATTTAGCCACCATTTTTCCTACCACTAGTATGATAGCGATCACGGATTTACCCAACACTTACTCTAAGCACACATTTGAAATGCTGGGTGTGAGAAACAAGAGCAAATGAAAAGTTCATCAATGAATCACTTCATCTCTGACACCCTCTGTTGACACCTAACTGATACAAATTGTTTCCAAACTAATACCAATTTTTGGAAATATTCTTACCACTTTCAAACACCACTCTTCTTCTTTTTTCACGATCCTCATCTTTCATGATATCTGTTATTTGATCGATTACTTCTAGCATCATCAGATTTAATACTATCCCCCTTTCTCATTGCTCCCCCTATCTCACTGCTCCACTTTTCATATTCTCCCCGTATCCATCATGATTTCTCCACACTGTCTCCCCCTTGATCAATCACTATTTTCTCCCCCTTTTTCAATGAACCCAACGGTCACACCATTGCAGTATGTAATAGATTAGAAAGCACATATCAACACATTAGGGAAAAAACATCATATCTCAGGGAGAGGGGGGTTGGAACCACATCCACACTCTTTTAAGTGCGGTGAGTCGACTGAACTCCCAGATCCATTCGATTCCTCTCAAAAGATTCCTTGGGGAAATCCTTGGTCAGAATGTCTGCAACCTAAAGCATTGTAGGTAGTTACTCCAACTTCATGATTCCCCGCTCAACCTTTCCCTTGATAAAATGATACTTTATCTCAATGTGCTTTGTCCATGAATGATGGATGAGATTTTTTCACAGATTGATAGCACTTGAGTTATCACACTGGATTCCAATTAGGGACTTTACTTCAACTCCCATATCTTCAAGCTACTATTTCATCCACAATAAATGTGTGCATGCTTGAGTGTCCGCAAAATACTATGCTTCTGCAGTTCTCAATGAAATGAAATATTTCTTCTTTCTTATCCATGAAATACAAAATCCACCAAGATAGAATGCACCTCCTAATGTTCATTTTATGTCATCTGCTGATCCGGCCCAATCTGCATCCGTATATCCCAATAACTCTGTCTAATATTTGTCATTATATGTCAATATAAAATCCATCGTTCCCTTGATATACTGAAGTATTATTTTCCCTGAAATCATGTGTATTTCCTTGGGATTAATCTGATATCTCGCTACATGGCATGTGGAAAAAAAAATATCAGGTCTTGTTGTGGTCAAGTACAACAAACTTCCAATTATTTTCTTGTATTCTGTGATATTAACTGCCTTTCCATCCTCATATTCTGGTAATTTCATCTGGGTAGCAACTGGAGTCTTCATCTCCTTGGAATTTTCCATGCCAAACCTTTTTAAAACCTACTTGTCATATTTGTATTGAGAAATGAATGTTCTATTCATTCCTTGTGTCACCTGTAGACCTTGGAAAAACATTAGCTCACCAATCATGGACATTTCAAACTCATTTTTCATTAATTCGAAAAATTGTCTGCACTAAGCTTTATCTGATCCGCCAAATATTATTTCATCGACAAAAACCAGCACCATCATCCTTTGATTACTATTTTTTCTAAAATATAGTTTGTAATGAACTCCCCCATGCTGGAAACCAAGATTCTTCAAGTACTGATCAAGCCTCGAGTACGATGCTCTTGGTGCTTGATTCCTCCCATACAATGCCTTCTTCACCCTACAAAATTTGTTCTCATCCTCATGAATGAGAAAACCATCTAGTTGCTCAATATAAACCTCCACTTATAGAACACCATTTAAGAATGGGGATTTGACATCCATCTGGAACACTTTAAACTTTCTTTTCACTACTATGGCCAAAAATAATCTGATTGTCTCCAGCCTTGAAACCGGTTCAAATGTCGCATCAACATCTATTACCTCTATCTGGTATTATCCCTTTCACACTAGTTGTGCTTTGTTCCGAATCACTGTTCCATCTGCAGTCGTCTTGTTGCGATAGACCCATTTAGTCCTGATGACATTCTGGTCTGCTGGCCTTGAAATAATCTCCCATGTCTGGTTCTTCTCAATCTGATCAAGTTCTTCATTTATAGCCTGAACCCAGTTTTCATCATCAGTTTCATCGTAAAAACATTTCGTCCCCACCAGAGATAAAAATGATTTTTTCTATAATGACTTCATTCTTCGAGTATGAACTGTATCTTTCTGATCACCAATGATATTCTGCCTATCAATTTCATCTCGACTCTTTGTCTTCCTTACAGAAAAAGACTTGACACCTTCTTGTTCATCATCAGTATCTTCTTCTGAGGCAGCCTCTGCAAGTTCTTCTCCCCCGGTGTTTCTTACCTCATCATCACTTTCATCCAGAAACTATTCATTGGGTTGTTGACTATTCTGTTCATTTTAAACTATAGTGACATCATTTCTCTCAACAATTTTTCACAGACTTTTTCTGAAACATTTATATGCTTTTCTTTTCCCTGAGTAGCCAAGGAATATCCCCTCATCTCCTCGTTACTCAAACTTCCTGTGATTTTATTTGTTGAGAATTGAGAACTTACTCCTGAAGATTAGAATGTTTTTCAGCATTGGATTCTTTCCGTACCAAATTTCATACGGAGTCTTCCCTTCCTTCGGACACAACAATGACCTATTTGAAATATAGACAGATATCAATACAGCTTCTTTCCAAAATTTCACTGGTAGGTCCTTGTCAATAAGAATTGTTCTGGACATGTTGTTGATGATCCAATTTCTCCTCTCAACAACTCTATTCTATTGGGGAGTTCACACTGATGTTACTTGATGCCTTATCCCATGTTTCTTGAGATAGTCTTTGACTTGACTCTTTGTGAATTCTATACCATTATCTGTACAAAACTTCAGAATTTTCTACCCAAGAATCCTTTCTGATTCCCTTCTATACTTCTTTATGCAAATGAACTCATTTTTCTTATAGGTAATGAAAAATAACCATGCCATTATGCTATGATCATCAATGAAAAGAACATAGTACCTTTCCCCATGTATAGCTCGTGGTGAGATAGGTCCACATACATCAGCATGCCCCAATTCGAGCGCTCTAGTTGATTTCTGTTCCTTTTGCCTATATGTCTACCTAATGATCTTCTTTTGTTGGAATGAATCACACGAATGAGTGTGATCACGTGCTAGTTTGGGAAGGTCTCTAACAACATCACACTTTACCAGATCTTCCCTAGATGGTTGGCATAGATGACCAAGTCGGTTATGCCACATCTGGTTTTCTTTCTCTCTGGATAAAAGGCACGTATCTTCTTCCCCACCTACAAGGTAATGATTTAACTTTTTCCTTTTTCCCTACAGAACAACTTCTCCATATTTTTATTTTACAACACACATCTTCCTGGTAAATCGGATTGAGTTCCCAGAGTCACATAGTAGTCTGACACTGTGTAAATTATGGCTGAGGCCCTCTACTATGAAGACATCATCATGTCTCATCTCTTTTCCCCCAAACATGGCCTTCCCCGAGCCAACAATATTTTGTCCTTCATCGTTTTCATATTTTACTACTCCTTCTTTGTCATATTTTATGCATGTAACAAGATCCTTATTGCCTGTCATATGAGATGTGAAACCACTATCAAGGATCCATACAGCAGAGTGATCTGATGCTTTAAGGGAAATCTCTGCCACCACGACCTTCTAATTTTTCTTCTGCTTGGTCCATACTTTTTCATTCTCACTTGGTATGTCTTGATATTTCTATTCTATCTCAGAGTATGATGGACCAGCTTCATCTTGAAAAAGACGCAAATCTATTCATCATTTTTTACTCAGCTGTCAGTTTATTGATCTGCTACTTGTGAATGTTTTGATTCTTCTTTGGAACATTTCTCCGAATGGTCGAAGTGCAGTACCTAGCCATGTGCCCAAATCCTCCGCACCAAAAATAGTGTCCTTCAAAATATGTTATGGAAAAACATTCTCTTTTTGGATTCCACCTCTGTTCTTGTTCCCTTCTATATCTCTTGGCTATGGAACACACATACTGTGAATGTCCCATCTTTACACAACATTAACAACAGATATAAGGGGAATTCCTTCATGTTACTTCAATACTATGAGTTTCCACTTGGGATATCTGAATATTCTGATTCTTCATTGTGCCCAAATCAACCTTCAATTTCAGGACGGGTGCTTGCGGTCTGACTTCAATTGCCACAGATTTTTGCTTCTTATCAAGCCCTGAATCAGTCTTAATGTCTGAGCTCAATTAAATCTTCTTTCCTACTAAACAGATAGGCTCCTCCTTGACCTTTTCAGTCTTTGGAATGACCTACTTTATTTGACGTCACATTGGAGGTCAATAGTTTTTCTTGATCCTTTATTTTTCATCACAGACTGACAACTTCTTCTTCAAGATCTTTGAGACTATTGACGTGATATTTCACATTTCTGTTCAAGCCATCGATCTCCCTTCTCTGTTCTTCAATCTTGAGCATATACTCACTAACTGATTCTATGATCTCTGGTGTGGATAACATGAGTTTTTCAATTTCTTCCATCAACTTAGACTTCTCTTCTTCCTACTACTGCATATAGAGTTTATTATCATGAACAACTTTTTTGGCTTTCTTCATTTTGGCTCTACAAACATCTATCTCCTCATGAGCTACTTCTAATTCAGCTTCCATGTCAACTCTTCCTTCAACTTCTTCTTCTTCTTCTTCAGTGTCATTTTCTTCCTTTTCCTGAGAGCTATCGATGACCGCTACCATAGAATTTTCTCCTCGATCTTTGCAGTTCTCTACTTCTTCAACCTCTTCAACCTCAGACTCATATGAACTTTCTATTTCTTATGAAAGAATATTATTCTTCTTGAAAAAATTTCTCTAGAACTGGTTCTTCCCTTTCACATAGGGTGAAGACTTCTTCTTGAGAATTTCATTATTATCTTCATCATTTTTTTCTTGATTCATTTTGGGGCATCTTAGTACGATATGTCCAACCATTATGCGTCTAAAACATGCAAGATGAAGTTTCCCTTTGAACTTTACTTTTCCTCTTTGATGGTTTTTTGGAGAGGAATGACATAACCTCATCTGTCTCTTCTTCCTCCTGAGAATATTCAATGGTGAGCTTCTTCATGGCCTTAAATGCCTCCTCATTGGATTTCCCATTTTCCACTATGTCATTATCATCATTTCTTATTTCATATGCAACAAGGGTTATGTGAAGGCTATCCAATGTCAATTTTTTTGGATCATTATCTTTCAAAAATGATTCTTTTGGATTGAACTGAGGTGGAGTTTTTCTCAAGATACGCTTCACAATATTTATATCTTCTATGCCTTCTCCAGGACCCTTCATGTCTTCCACAACAGATTTTACCCTGTCGAAAAGTGCATCAACAGATTCATTCAGGTTCATTCTCAGATCTACATACTTGTTCCACAACATTTGCAGCTTTGCCTCTCTAACCTGTGTATCCCATTCATATATATTAAAAAGGTTTTCCCACATGTCATGTGACGTTTTTCATGACGTCACCTTTGTATATATGGGATTTGAAAGGGATCCCCCTAAGGAATTAATTGATTTGGCATCAACATCTAAGTCTCTATGCTCAATGTCTGATAATGAACCACTAGTAATATCAACTGGGATACCATGAATAGTTGCTGATAATACATAATTACCAATGATCGGATATAGTGTTGCATTCGATTTTTCCATATCTGAAAATTACTTCATTAGAAGATCGGAATCCCTTAATGATTAGTGACCTCCATTGAGAGAAGAACAAATAACAACCTTTCCCCTTGATACCAATTGTTAGGTCCACAAGGATGAATACCCATAGAGGGGGGTGAATCAGGGTATAACTAATTAAAAATTAAATCCCATTCTAATCATGTTTCGATGTTAATAAAACCACTCTTCTCTCTTTTTCACATTGCACAATATAAACAGAAAGTAAAGCATGCACATGACATGAAGATTTTTACTTGGCTCACCCTCACTGGGCTACGTCCAAGTAGCGTACGCTGACACATTGCTGGTTATACCATATTCCACTAATATTCACTAGATGTAGATACAAGGATTCAGTAACAGTCACTCTGTACCTAGATCATTGCCATTACAACGTTTAGGGTCAGCTCACTGCTTTCGCAAGGGTCACTCCCTATTTCTCTCTCTCTGGATCACTGCCGGTGGAGAGGATCACCTCATTCCTCTTCCTTTGCTCACTACTCAGGAAGGAATCCACTCACAGTTTATAGACATGTAGGTCTCTTCATTTCATGAAGGAATTCATCTTCCTCTATATGTAGCTGCATTGTTTAAGTTCAACTTTCACCCATAGATGAATTTCTCTTTGCACCAAAGGTATCGGGCAAACTTCTAGCTTCCATGTGGCCTAAAAATATTGCCAGGGAATCAATTTTACATGGTGCGCAAGTCTATCTCAGCGTGCAATTATCAGCGCGCAAGTCACAACTGGCACAGAAGTCCTACTCAGACACTTTCATGACACAAGCATCTCCAACTCCAAACTTGCGCGACTATCTTCCTTTTATTCCCAAACCGATATTGGCACGCAACTACCAACTGGCACATAACTTCAAACACCGGTGTGTAACTCATCACACTGGTGCGCAACTCCACCTCTCCGACCACACACCACTTGCGCAACCACCACACCTTAATCATAGGAGCTCTGATTTCTCCAAGTGTTAAATTCTGTTCTTAAAATTAGGAGAGGTGGTCCAGTATTTATAGGCATTTTGTTCACCCTTCGCGATGGTGACCAAGTCCCCCCTCGATGCGCAAGTTTTTACGCGCATGTCTCTACCCATGTCTCTTCCACGCTACTCACCTGCGTGACCACACCAACCCTTGAGAGACCCTCTTTCCATTGACATATTTTGAATTTTTTTTTCTTGAAAAACAACAGGCGCGCAAGTTCCCAAGCCTTCTAGGCATCGGCTCACATGTCACTTCATGAAGTGCAAGTCACTTGCACGGCCAACCCAATACTTGTGCGATACTTATCCCTTTTCCATAAATTGATGTTCTGATATTGGAAAACATATGGCATGAAATTTTCATCTCTTTCAAATAAATGGTGCACAAGTCTATTTTCCAAATCAACATTTCTCCATTTGTTGATTTTCAGGCCCAGAAATTTGGCAAACACTGCAAAACAGCACCACCTTGTATCTACTTTTTTCGTACCACCTCCAGAACATCCATTCCTTTGTCGACAATCTTGAATCAAACATAGATCGTTGACCACAGCTCTTAAACTCGACATTCCACCATGAAATCCCCTTTTTCAACAAATTTGTATGTCTTTTTTTGGCTTTTTCAACAATCACCAATCAGATGTCCACTTTGTCAACAAACACAATAACCTAAAAAATGCTTCAATGATACCTTGAGGGATTTTTCCCCACCATTTTTGGCTTCAGGGGATGTAAATTTCCAAGGTGGGGAGAATGTAATGTACCATATTTTTTCATGTATTAATTTTATATACTATATGGAATTATATCATTACTAGGCATAATGATTTCATGTGATTCTGAGGCTCAGTGGGCTCAGAACAATTGCTTGAAAAATATTAGAATATTAAATAGTATGCACCCACAATTTCCATGAAAAAAGTTGATCTACATATAAACGGGTTCCCAAATCATAAATCCAAGGGCACCTTTGTGTTCAGATAAGCGACATTTCCATAGGCGGGGCCTAACATTGACAGAGAAGGGTGTACTGTAGAAATTAATATTTCATGTTTTAATAATTAAAATAAAGCGTGAATTTATTTTATTTTTATCATTTAACTAACTTTGTGACATTATTTTTATATAATCCTAAGAGATCGGGAGATATGGTTAAGCACATAACCCTATACGTTTCTAGAAGTTCTGGAGAGAACTTGGAGTACATTCTCAATGATGAACAACGATGGGATTTCATATTGGATATCGAAAAACATTGTTTTCATGGATCTTGCAAATGGCAGAAACACGACGATCGATTCTCTTCATAAATTGATCCAACATTGAGGTAGGTAGTTGTCCTTGATTTTATTTACTCAATTTAAGAATCAACAACAAATAGTGATCAGCCGATGAACACATTCACCCACTGTATAACTGTTCTTACTGTGAGGGTATATTTTTGGGAAATCATTTGGGGATGAATTATTTATACATGATTAATTATTCCTAATTATAATAAGAATGAATTGAGGATAACAAAAAAAGGAACATATTCATTCTTCATGTAATTATTTGTTCTTTTCATACCCCTATTCATGGTGTTCCTTGTGATTAAACCCTCATGGTCGTAGATCAACTTTCCAGGAGGCTCTGAATGTAATCGAAACCATGTATTGTTGGAAAACTACACGAATAGGCCATTGTATCATAGATAGGATAATGAGGAAGCCATATATATGATCACGCAAACATTAGGGAATTGGAGGATCCCTTGTGGTCCGCAAAAGGGACAACCTGAGTGTCAGGGGACTTGCGATAGAGGCAAGAATGCGGCAGCGACCGCGCGAGGTAGATGACATGTGGCGGAGGTTCCACTCGCGGTTACGACTAGAGGTGTCTACAAGGGGTGGAAGTTGTAACACCCCAAGGACATGGAAATAAATTCATCTTCTAATCTAGGAATTAAACACAACTTTTCCTCTACTATGTTTTGAATTTTAAAAAAAATGGTTATGTATTGTTGTGATCAGCAAGTCATTCTGAGTCTGATAGAAAAAACATGATTTTTAATGAATAGTAACATTCCATTACGAATAGCAATATGAATAGTAATATGACCGTTATGAATAGTAAATAATTATATTATTCTATTTTCTTAAGGAAAAAAGATAATGAGATATTAATTAATTTTTCAATGTGATATAATACTAATTATATAGTTAATATTTTTATTTTTTGAATTAACTATGATTTTATTTAAAAATTAAAATAATAATATTTAGAAAATTATTTTTAAAAAATGATTTTAATTTTCTAATTCCAAACGTTGAAAATGGTAGTGGTAAATTTTTGGAATGTTACTAAAAATTTTGAATTTTTCATGAATAATGAAATATGGTAAAATAATGTATATTAAAATTATCAGTAAAATACACTATTTATGACCTCATAAGTGATATAAGGACACTTGCATTGAACTCAATAGAACTTATTACTATTAGGGGTCTCATGATACAACAATAATGGTTTTCTTGAGAGAAATAATAAAATTATAAATAAAATATTCAAGCTTTACCCCTCTCCTCCACTATAAAAACACCCCCTCGCTCCCTTCTATATTCACTCCATTAAGACTTTTCCTTGTCAAATATCTTCACAATTACCCTTACATAGCCACTCCCCACATCCAAGAAGATACTGGTATTTTGAAAAGACAAAAACCCCTTCTATTAAGAAGGTCCTCAAAGAGGGTATTTCAAGAGGTAAAGCACCCTTCTTTTTCATTACGTTTCATTTCAATTTATCCTCTTTTGTTATCATATCCTAAACTCCTTCATCCAAATTACCATGAGAACTCCATTATCATATATATACTGATATTATATGATTTTAATGGAAGAACAATCATCATTATTATTACTCCCTCTCCTTTATTTTTATAAACGAAATCAACGTTCATGAGGTTCCAATTTATCAACTTCGTGGACGATGATGTTTTGTCCTTCACATTAGCCTTCATTAATGGTCATTGAACTATTTTAATGGACGAACCAGACTATATAATATTTATTACAACTAAATAATATTCTATAACCAATATACATGCATTCTATTAAATCGTATTAATAAACGAGTTCTTCATAATCAAAATACCACTAAAATAATCTAAGTGAATGTCATAAATATTTCATCTAATGATTCATCCTCCTTCTATATAAAAAAATGAAAAAAATACCATTAAAACTTTTTTATGTTCATAAATAATATTCAATTTCCATTATTAATATTTAAAACCATTCCACATGGACTCTATTACTTAATAACAAGTTACCAATTATGAAAATAATGAAAATGAACACCCTGGAACGACGAAATTCTATATAATATATTATCAATAATGGAATAAATTAACCAAACATAATTATGAGAAATAAAATAAATATATAATATTTATTTAAATAAATAATTAATAAATTTAATTTTATATTCCATAACCATATGTTATAGAGCTGAACACATTCGTATTTATGGTAAATGGTTTTCCACCCGAACTCCCATTTTCATTCGGGTTACATTGATTATCTAATTACCATGATTAAATTATTATGTATTATTATTTACTCCAAATAAATTCTCTATGATTATTATATATATGTTAACCAACCTGAAACCTTATTTATTTAATGTATAGTTACACATTTTAAAAGGAAAATTTCAAAATTCTTTCCAAAATACATGCTCGATTCAAAGGAATTTCTAAAACTCTTACTCATTTTAAAGGGAACTATATGATATGTTTTTTGGAAGCCATTATCTTTATAAAATCAATCATTTTATTATGATAATACTACCTTAATTGAACTCTAGTTTTATATAAATATGTTTCCAACAGAACTCTTCTTTTCAAAGTAAAAGGGTATTTATTTCAAAAATTACTCAAAGATTTCTTAAGAGTATCTTCTCATATTTTAACACTCGTGTTGATTATTATGTATTTTTGGGATTAATATTTCATGGTATCGTCTACCATATTTAATTTAATGTTTTACGATTATTTTGTCTATGGATATTCTCTCTTAAAACCATTCATCAATTTACTCCAAATGGTTAGTGTATATGCTTAATGTTCGGGGAAAGTTATTTACATTTAATATATTAGTTTCAATATGAATATATATGTTGTTTTTATTTATCCCCATTAATATTAGGAATTAATTCTACATAGAATGTGTTGGTTGGGCCCAATATATCCCCTCGATGAATCTGTAGGTCTCATGAGACAAAATAAGGTCACGACACAAGGTCTTGACAAAATGATTAGTTTTGGTATTGGCACGAGGCCAGGACATTATGGTTATGTTGTCCCGCATTATGAATTTCCTTATTATAAAAATAGCATTTATGGTTCATGTTGTTGTTCGACAAGTAGAATACCAATGATTACATTATATTATGGTAATATTGACAGAGTTCATATTTATGACATATTATGTTCAAGTTTATTTTTAAAAAGGAATGTGTTTTCAATTATTAACCATGTCTAATGTTTATATGATCTTACATTTTATTGATTACTCTTACTAAGCATTTGATATCACCCCTTTCTTATGTTTAATTTTCTTAGGACAGGAAGAAGTTTATTAAGAATGTCATGCTGATATATCCTAGTAGTTGTGGATATGGTCTAAGGAGTTTATATGTTTTAATTCATTCTATGTTGTAATTTTGAACTTGTGTATTTAACTTGTTTCTATTAATACTAAACTATATGGTCCATAGGGATTCTTATTCCTTGTTTATATTCCAATGTAATCAAACAAGGAACCAACTTCGAGCAACTGGGGTCTGGTCCTTACAGTTTGTATTAGCGGAAGATTAGTAGAAAACATGGAAAATATATTTAGAAAATGAAGATTATGGAACATTTACCTATGGTTGTATTTGAGTAAAATATACAAGAGCATCCTAGTATTTCGGTACGGAATATATTATGCGGATCCTTCTAGAAAATACATCCCGGTCTGGATACAAATAGGTAGAGAAGGCTCTGACACAGATGTATCTAGAAGTGAGATCTCTGATAAGGAGTTTTGAGCTTGACTCGGGGTATTCTAGTACACAACAACGGGCCATAAGGAAATCTTGGTATTGACACTCTAAAGGGATATGCTAAGAATAATTAATATTTTCTTACATTCCATTATGAATGATTTAAATGTAATTTTTTACAAACAAAAATTATCTATTATTATGGGATTATCCATGAATGGGATCTCAATTTATGCTATGTAATATTTTAAGATAAGATTATACATAATGATTCATACCCTTATCTACTGTATTCCATTATTTAGAAATGAATCCCATTGGAAGGAATGGAAACCGAACAAATGTGTGTTTCCCCTGTAGGAATTTCCCTCTAATCCGGGATAATGATGTTGGCTCTGGTGATGTGACTGGTGCAGAGCAACTTATAACTATACTAATAAAACTTACTCGGGTTATGAATAATAACCTTACCTGTAAGGAGCATCTAGGTCCTCCATGCAGAGGAGCTATGTTAGATTTCTTTATGTTACGACAATCCTATTTATTGTTGAACAATGGATAAGTTCTATATAGATGTTATTTCATGCTATGGGATTCTAGAGAAATACTTTCCTCCTGAACAAAGAGAAGATATGGAGAGGCAGTTTCTGAAGTTGAATCAAAAGGAATATGATAAGGTTGCAGAGTATGAAAGTAACATCACATAGTTAGCAAGAGATGATGTATACTACATATGAAATCTGAGTAGCAGGATTGATTTATTTTTTTGATGGACTAAATACATTCCCTAGGTGGGCTTTAGTCTCCCATAGATTCTCATCAAATGAGGATATAGTTTAATGTGCTATCGAGAGGGAAAATGAATTTTCCAGGTCTTATGACATTAAGGGAAAGAAAAAGAAGAATATGGTTGTTGAAAACTATGGAAAAGGGAATATGGATGTAGGGAAGAAGGTAAGAGTTTAATTTTCATCCTATGATAATTGTGGTAATAAACATCTTGGTGCTTATTTAAAGGGAAAAGGAGTATGATAAAAATGTTGAAAAAAGGCCATATTTTTTGTTATTTTAAGAGGAATAATGAAGCTAATAATGTTCAATGTTATAATTTCAAGGATATGGGGTATTATGAACATGAATGTCTTAATCATCAGGGAAACATGACACAGAAAAGGATAAGGGAGAAGGGATAGGAATATGAGATCACAACTACTGATATTGAAGATCCTAATGATGTAATGGTAGGTACAATAATTGTTTCATCAATCATATACAATGATTTATTTGATTCTGGATCATCACATTCATTTATATATTCCCAGTTTTCCCAAATAAATAGATTTTTCCAATTTGATTTAATAAAGGGGTTACCATTCAAAAGTCTTTGTGGATGTATCATTGCAAGAAAGGCATGTCAATTAGTCCCCTAATGACACATAAACATACTTTAGTTTCCAACCATATCATCATACCAAAGACTGACATTTACATTATTCTCGGTATGAATTTTCTATCAAATTATGATTCGAAGACCTATTGCAAGAAAAAGTACGTTACAATTTTTGAGAATGGTGTTGAATCCATTATCTTTAGAGCAGAAACCTCACCATATGATTCTCATCTAGATCCACCTTGAGTAGCTCTACAGAAATCAATCATTAGGGAGGAAGGGGATACAATAAATATGGGTGAGGAAAAGAATTCTCAAATAGAATATGTACATATTGTGAATGAATATATTAACATCTTTCTATAGGATTTTCCTAGACATACATTAGAGGTGAAAATTGATTTTTCCATTAACTTAATTCGTAGTACGAGGCCCATATCAAAGACCCCTTATAGAATGTCCACTGTGGAGTTAGTGGAACTAAATAAGCAACTAGAGTAATTGGGTGATAACAGATTTATTCTCCCTAGCATTTCTCTATGGGGAGTGCCTATTCTTATCATTAAGAAGAACGAAGGGTCTATGAGGTTTTGCATTTACTATAGGGAGATCAATTCTATAACAATAAAGAAAAAATATCTACAACCTTAGAATGATCATTTATTTGATCAACTTTATGTAGCCCAATATTTTGATAAGATTGATCTTTGATCTAGATATCATATGTTGCTTGTGCGGAAGGGAGAAAATCCAAAAACAAAATTCCAAACTATATAAGGGAATTTTGAGTTTAAAATAATTCCTTTTGGACTAAATAATGCACCATATATTTTCATGGAGATAATTAATTGAGTTTTCAAAGGGAATCTTGATAAATTTGTGGTGGATTTTATTGATGATATCCTTGTATACTCTAAAATCAATAAAGAACATGAAAATCACTTGTGCACTATTCTGAAGTCTCTAAGATGAAATGAATTATATGGGATGTTCAGAAACTGTGATTTTTGGCTCTAATTAGTTTCCTTTCTGGGCCACATTATCTCTATGGATGGAATATCTATATATCCTATGAAGATAAAGGTTCAATAATGGCCTAATCTAACAATCATAACTAACATTGGTATTTTTATTGGTATTTTAGGTTATTATCGGTGTTTTCCTACAGAACATCACCCGTTTAGACAACACAATGTACAAGCTTACATGAAAAGGTGTTAAGTTCGCATGGAAAGTGGAATGAAATGAATTGTAACGCCCCGACCCCAGTTATCCAGAGTCGGTGCGTTATTGTGTAACATTGGCACGATCACAAAAGATCAAGTCTCGAAAGACCGATTAGTTTAGTAGCCTTGGAAACACTAGATACATTCATTAATGTTACATTACATCATAAAGTGAAAAAATACAATAACAAAGTCTCCATATTCCACACTCATATCCTCTTCTGACTATCCCTGCAGGTCATTCATAAAATACTTCTGCACATCCTGGAAAATAATAAAACATTGAAAGGGGTGAGCTCAGATGCTCAGTAAGTATAACAATATAGCGGAAGCTTTTATAAATAAAAATTAACATTTAAGGAAATGTATAACTAAAACAAAAGACTTTTAAACTTGAGTATTAGAATAATATGACAAAAGTAAAATGAAATAATGCTATTTACTTACACACATGGATATTCTACTAGTCGAATAATCACATGAAATATCAATAACCTCTTTCAAAATGATGGAATGCATAATCCTAGACTATCATAACCACATAGCAAAGGCCTCGTGCCAAGACCACAAATAAGATTTTGTCAAGCCCTTGTGCCAAGACACTAGTTTGTCTCATGAGACCTACCGATGCATCGAGGAGCTGTAGAGGGCTCCACCCATCCCTTATTAAGTCCAATGCATTCCTCATTGAATAGGTTTAAACATATCATAAACCATAACATAATCGTATCACATAAAACATGCATAAAGGAAACATAACATTTCCACAATTCAATCAAAAGATATCAAAACAACACATTGATATAATAAAAACACTTTCAAAACCATTTTCAATACCAAAATAAAAGAAAGTTAAAACATTGTATTTATTTTTCATTTAAAAAAAGTGATGGCTTGTAGAGGATGCCGAAACTCAAATTATTGTCACGGCGACGGAGAATTCGCTGTCGCCGCATATGTATGGAAAGAAAAACATTCCCTTTTTGTCGTTTAGTAAAACGCTTCGTATAAAAAATAATTCTTTTGAATAAACGTAAAAGTCAAAGGGGTTTATACATCTTATAAAAGAAAGTTGTGTATAAAACCAAATATACCTCAATGAAAGGAGATTGAGACAATGTCCATAAAAAGATCATTTTTAAAATAACATAGATCTATTATGTGTATTCACTATAAGTAAACATAAAGAAAGTACAAATACAATATAGGACATAATAATATCATTACATAATTTGAAAGTAGGAGATTAACCCAAAGAATGGAAATTTGGTTAAGAAATTCCCTTACCTCATGTCCGAATTGACTTGATAGTTCTTTAACCTCGTGAATATTAAACTAGAGTTAATTTCTATTTACTTAAGAACCTTTTTCATGTTCATTATTTCTATTATATCACTTATTACCATGTCATGAACATTATGTAATTATTTAAGTTTATAATGGTCGTTTTGTTGATCATAGGTACTTGAGTCAAAAATAAACATCTTATAATTACAAGTTGTTCATGTGGTGAAATATACATTATATCCAGATTTATAATCATGATGTAGATATCATATATATCATATATATCCAGTATATACATTCATTTATAATATTACATAACATTTAGAGGTAATAAATGAAATACACCGTTCATGGAGACGGTAAGCCGTACGTATGCATGAACACTACATTCATTTCCATTTCATATTTAATAGAATGAAGTTATAATTATATAAAGGTATAATATAATTCCAGTATAATATAATGTATAATACCATTTACTCCATCCTTTATACATCCCACATATGGCATTAACGATTCAAATCACTTTGAGGGGGAGGTAGTCCGCACTTCCTAAAATGAAATTATCACGTTTACCCATAATGGAAATAATAAAGGTATTCCATAAATGATAAATACAGAAGCTTAAGTAAAACATAAACATATTATATATCATATATATATATAGTGACATCTTAATGGCCACCTTTGAAGGTGTTATATGAGTGTTGAACTATCATCGTTTCGTGAGGCAGAAATTCTCCATCCACAGAAATCGTATGTTCTTTAACCATTAGATGTAGGTGTGTGTAAGTGTAGCTCGAATAATCATTATAAAAACATCCTAGTATATTTAGGATACTGGTGTTGTTACAAAAAAAGTAATAAAAAATGTTTAAGGGGTTGGAGAAGCAAAATAAAACAAAACAACATTAGAGAAGACATTACCTTAAAATCGGGTAACTCTTTTTGATTTGAGCCAAAGGCTTCCTTGGGAAGTCTTATGCCCAAGGTGAGACTTCTAGGAGTAAGGGAGGGAAGTTGGGAGAGTATTTTGGCAGAGGTTGGCCGAGACAAAAGGATTTTAAAGTGTGAGTAAAGTGGTAGTGGTGGGGGCCTTTTATAAGTGGAGAGGAGGGGCACTCTTGGAAAGTAATAAAATGTTACTTTATTATAAAATGCCTTTCGGATTATAAAGGTACCACACTTATATAATTAGCGGATAAGGTGATAGGGGTTCAAAATATTCTCATCCAATAGGATTTGGACAAGTGTGATGTTTATATTTTACATTATCTTTTCATTTTATTTAAATCGTTAATTAATGAGGTAATCGCTGCATCATCATGGTGTCAGAAATAATTTAATTTATTTAATGTCTAAAAATTATAAAAAAAATATCATGATGTAGGAAATATTTTTATATTTCTAATGAATATTTATATTCAAAAATATGACTTGTATAAACCCATTTAAAAATAGTTTTAGTAAAACAACTCTTGTTTGTGACATTTTTATTTTTATATTAAATAAATTTTTTTTATGTCATTATCCTACCAAAGTGGCTCCCTGAGGTCCCCAAGTTGACCCATGGATTGTCTTGGTCGGCCAAGACTCGTCCAATAGGTGTAGTACATGTGTAAAGGTATTTTAATTTTTTTATAATATCAATTTTACCTTAAATTTCACTAATTACCTTTAATCGTGATTAATTAAACTTAAAAGTTACCATTCACCAAAAATTATTTTAATCCCAATGAACCACATTTTACTTCCTAATGACAACCATGTATGTTGGATTTTTGAAAATCAAATCATAGAAGTGGTAATGTTTGATTTAAACCAAAAAAATCAGTTTTTAACTACCACATAGTGGTTTCACTATTCATCAAAAATTGTTGTTTTTCAAAACAATGCCAAAATTTCACCCTAAGCTATAATTGATATTCCGAATTCAAAAATTATATCTATTTTATGAAATTCCAAACATATAAGTTTCATTAATTAATTTCATAATTAATTCACATTGTCACAACAAATAGCGTGTTTTTAAGAAACAATATATATCAAAAGATTGGCAATTGTTTATGTCCAATTTCAAAGTGAAATTAATTCTAATGACCGCCATTGGATAAAATGGTAAAAATATATTCTAATTATACTATAAATCCACTGAATAGTATAATTTGTCACTATTAATTATTTTTATTAAAAATGTTGTTTTTAAGTAATTTTCACTATTCAAGGAAAATTGGAAGTTCTCAGAAAAATACCAAAAATTCAACATAGGCTAATTTCGATATTCTGAATCCAAAAACGAAGTCCATTTGGAAAGATAAAATTTATAATATTTCCAAAATTAGGTATTACTCTTCATAACGGCTACTTTGATTGGTTGTGGCGTGTGTTAGAACTCGAAGCTGCGTACAACACACGCTATTGTATTATTCAAAGTGAAGTGTACCGTGGAAGCATGGGGAGTTACAATATCCCATCCTTCAATAAATTGCGTCCTCACAATTTGAAAATGTTTTTCGAAAATAAAAGGTTGAAAATAGAAAATACCTCTATGGGAAACTCACATCGGAAATATGGATAATAAGAATATAACATTAAAATAAAGAAAGAGAAGTACAAAGGTCACCCGAGATAGCCCATACTAGGATTCTATGAAAATATGGATATGGAAGAGAAAAAAGCCATCAAGGTCTGATGAAGAGTTATAGAAAACATGATTAGGAGAAAGTTAACCATAAGTAAGTCACAAAATTGTGACTGGTTGAACGATCATTGAATCCGAAGTTGGAAAAGCTAACCGACAACCTTTTTGTTTTAAGTTACCTTTTATAAAGTTGAGGAATTAATTTAGGAGATTTACTAAGAAAGTAAGGGAATATACAGACTTGTCATGTAGACTTTCATTCTTTAATAAATTTTTAACACAAACCCATCTTTCACTCTAAAAGATAATAGAACTCAAAAATACTCTATTTATCCTAATTGTATATGGTTCCAAATATTAACACATGCCATTTAGATTAGTAAAACTATTTTTTAATAACCAGGGACTTCCTGTAGGCTGGTGGTAGGTAATAAAGGCTTGTCGCACTATGGTTGCAGGTTCGATTCCTACAGCTTTGTCCGATGCGACGGGTTATGCCCCACCCTGCAGGTTGTCCTTTTCCTAAAAATATAGTATTATAATATTCCAAAAATAATCTGCAGAAATGTTTTAACCTTAAAAAATATTATTCAATGTTCAACTTAATAAATCCCATCCTTTATAGTTAGCCAAAATACCTCTGTCCAGACTTTCTCTAAAAGGTCTCTTAATTCCAAAATCAATTTATCATATTCCCCAAACAAAGTAATGTTTCACTTATTGTCACATACTAAAAATATTATTACCTTCATCATATTAAAACCTTAATGAAAAGAACACGTACTGCAGTACAATCCTTATATATATCACATTATTCTTATAACCAGAATATAATCCTTGAGTCCAAAAGCACCAATACATATATTATTCCGCTTCAACTGTAGTCACAGCAAAAGATTGGCCTTGATCCCTTGGCCTTTTATGAGGTAAGTTTTCTTGACGCTTAAGACATTCATTTTCATAATGACCCATTTCTCTACAATTATAGCATTCAACATTGATAGCCTCTTTCGTTCCCTTACAATCACGAGCTTTGTGGCTTTTTTCTCCACAATTATAACAAACACCCATTCCTTTTAGGCAAGTACCAGGGTGATTCATACCACAATTATCACATAAGGGAAAATCCTTCTATCCCTTTTTCCCTTTATCTATCTCTTTTTCCACCGTTATCTTCTCTTCTTACTTTACTTTGTTGTCATATGACTTAGAGAATTCATTTTCTGTCTTGATAGCACACAAGACAATATCTTCATACGATGAGAAGGATTGTGATACTAAAGCTCGACAGAGAAATGGTTTTATCCCATAAAAGGAATGATCAATATTACATTTTGGGTTACGTATATAATCTACAGCATGCCTCGCTAACCTTGTAATGTTAGCCTCATACATTGCGACATTCTCATCCTCCTTCTTCCTCAAACTTAGAAATTTCCTTTCCATATCTTCTTGATGGTCATGTGGAAAGTATTTTTCTAGGAAAACTTCCTTAAACTCCATCCACTCCGTACTTGATATTTCTTCATCTTTCTTTCTGTTTTGAATCAGTGACCACTATTGATCGGCATCTCCAGTGAGTCGGTAGAATTCCATGACAACCTTCTCCCTTTCGCTACTCCCCAAGGCGTGAAATATTTTTCTCTAAGGAGTTCATCCATTGCCCAGATACTAATGGATTTGTACCCCCATTAAATGTTGGAGGTTGTTGCCTCATGAAGCGGTATAACATTGATCCTCCATGTTGCAGATCAGGGTTCTCCATAAGAGTAAGGTTATTATTCATAACCTGAGTGAGTTGTCCCAGTGTGGTAATAAGTTGATCAGCACCAGTTGTATCTCTAGCTCTACAATTATTATCTTGAGCAGGAGGGAAATACTTACACGGAGTGCATGCATTGGTACTGTTTCCATTCCTTCCACTAGGCGACATTTCAAAACAATGGCATAAACTAGATTAGTTTATGAAACAAAATACATAATTCCATACTTGTAAAACACTTAACACTAACTGAACTATTTATGGATATAATCCATAATCATAAAAAAAGTTTTCTTTGAGGAAGTATATACTCATAACACTTCATAGTGGTTTGTAAAGAAAATGAGAATTATCCTAAGCATATCTCCCGGGAGTGTCGTAACCAAGAGTGCAGCAGGGCCCGTTGTCATGCACCAGTTCCCATTCGAGTCTAGCTCAAAGCGGTGTTTTCAGGTTTTACCCCTAGGTACATCTGTGCCAGAGCCACTTCTACCTGCTCGTATCCAGACAGGGATGTATTGCTTGGAAAACTCACAAAATCTCTATAATACCAAAATTCTAGGAAGTTATTCTATACTAATCCTCAATGTCTATCTTTGGGCTATGTGCTCTAATCCGATTTTATCTAAATCTAGCTTCAAGGTTAGTACAAAACTTCTTCTGATACCAACTGTAATGCCCCGACCCCAGTTACCCAGAGTCGGTGCATTATTGTGTAACATTGGCATGATCACAAAAGATCAAGTCTCGAAAGACCTATTAGTTTAGTAGCCTTGGAAACACTAGATACATTCATAAATGTTACATTACATCATAAAGTGAAAAACTACGATAACAAAGTCTCCATAGTCCACACTCATATCCACTTCTGACTATCCCTGTAGGTCATTCATAAAATAAATTTTCACATCCTGAAAAATATTAAAACATTGAAATGGGTGAGCTCAGATGCTCAGTAAGGATAAGAATATAGTGGAAGCTTTCATAAATAAACATTAACATTTAAGGCAATGTATAAGCAAAACAAAAGCCATTTAAACTTGAAATTTAGAATAATATGATAAAAGTAAAATGAAATAATGCCATTTACTTACTCACATGGATATTCTACTGGTCAAATAATGACATGAAATATCAATAACCACTTTCATAATGATGGAATTCATAATGCCAGACTATCATAACCACGTAGCCAAGGCCTCGTGCCAAGACCATCAATAAGATTTTGTCAAAGCCTCGTGCCAAGACACTAGTTTTTCTCCTGAGACCTATCGATGCATCGAGGATCTGTAGCGGGCTCCACCCGTCACTTATTAAGTCAAATACATTCCTCATATGAATATGTTTAAACATATCATAAACCATAACATAATCGTATCACATAAAACATGCATAAAGGAAAGATAAAATTTCCACATTTCAATCACAATATATCAATACAACACATTGATATAATAAAAACATATTCAAAACCATTTTCAATACCAAAATAAAAGAATGTTAAAACATTGTAGTTATTTTTCATTAAAAAAAAGTGATGGCTTGTAGAGGAAGCTGAAACTCAAATAATGGTCACGGCGGCGGAAAAGTCATTGTCACCGCATATATACGGAAATAAAAACATTCCCTTTATTTCGTTTAGTAAAACACTTCGTATAAAAAAGATTCCTTTTTAATAAACGTAAAAGTCAAAGGGTTTTATAAACCGTATAAAAGAATGTTGTGTATAAAACAATATATGCCTCAATGAAAGGAGATTGAGACAAAGTCCTTAAAAAGATCATTTTTAAAATAAAATAGATCTATTATTTGTATTCACTATAAGTACACATAAAGAAAGTACAAATACAACATAGTACATAATAATATCATGACATAATTTGAAAGTAGGAGATTAACCAAAAGAATGGAAATTTGGTTAAGAAATTCCCTTACCTCGTGTCCGACTTGACTTGATCGTTCTTTAACCTCATGAATAATTAACTAGAGTTAATTTATATTTACATAAGAACCTTTTTCATGTTTGTTATTCTTTTTATATCACTTATTACCATGTCATGAACATTATGTAATTATTTAAGTTTATAAGGGTCGTTTTGTCGATCTTAGGTACTTGAGTCAAAAATAAACATCTTATAATTACAAGTTGTTCATGTGGTGAAATATACATTATATCCAGAATTATATTCATGATTTAGATATCATATAAATTATATATATCCAGTATATAAATTCATTTATAATATTACATAACATTTAGAGGTAAGAAATGAAATGCACCGTTCATGGTGACGGTAAGTCGTACGTACGCATGAACGCTACTTTCATTTTGATTTCACATTTAATGGAATGAAGTTATAATTATATAAAGGTATAAAATAATTCCAGTATAATATAATGTATAATACCATTTACTCCATCCTTTATACATCCCACATATGTTATTAAGGATTCAAATCACATTGAGGGGGCGGTAGTCCGCACTTTCTAAAATGAAATTATCATGTTTACCCATAATGGAAATCATAAAGGTATGCCATAAATGAAAAATAAAGAATCTTAAGTACAACATAAACATATTATATATCATATATAAATATATTTACATCTTAATGGCCACCTTTGAAGGTGTTATATTAGTGTTGAACAATCATCGTTTCGTGAGTCAGAAATTTTCCATCAACAGAAACCGTATGTTCTTTAACCATTACATGTAGGTGTGTGTAAGTGTAGCTCAAATAATCATTATAACAACATCCTAGTATATTGAGGATAATAGTATTGTTACAAAATAAATGAATAATAAGAGTTTAAGGCGTTGGAAAAGAAAAATAAAACAAAACAACATTAGAAGAGTCATTACCTTAAAATCGGTTAACTCTTTTTGATTTGAGCCAAAGGCTTCCTTGGGAAGACTTATGCCCAAGGTGAGGCTTCTAGGAGTAAGGGAGGAATGTTGGGAGAGTATTTGGGAAGAGGATGGCCGAGCCAAAAGGCTTTGAAAGCATGAGTAAGGTGGTAGTGGTGGGGGCCTTTTATATGTGGAGAGGAGGGGCACTCAATGAAAGTAATAAAATGTTATTTGATTATACAATGCTTTTCGGATTCTAAAGGTCCCACACTTATATAATTAAAGGCTAAGGTGATAAGGGTTTGAAATATTCTCATCCAATAGGCTTTGGACAAGTTTGATGCTTAGATTTTACATTATCTTTTCATTTTATTTAAATCGTTAATTAATGAGGTAATCGCTGCATCATCATGGTTTCATAAATAATTTAATTTATTTAATGTCTAAAAATTATAAAAAAATATCATGATGTAGTAAATCATTACAGATTTCTAATAAATATTTATAGTAAAAAATATGACGTCTATTAACCCATTTAAAAATTATTTTAGTAAAACAACTCTTTTTTGTGACATTTTAATTTTAATATTATATAAAATGTTTTTAATGTCATTTTCCTACCAAAGTGGCTCCATGGGGTCCCCAAGTTTACCCATGGATTGTCTTTGTTGGCCAAGACTCATCCAATAAAGGTAGGGAAAGTGTAAAGGTATTTTTATATTTTTAAAATATCATTTTTACCTTAAATTTCACTAATTACCTTTAATCGTGATTAATTAAACTTAAAAGTTACTATTCACCAAAAATTATTTTAATCCCATAGAACCACATCTAACTTAATAATGACAACCATATATATAGGATTTTTGAAAATCAAATAATATAAGTGGTAATGTTTCATTAAAAAAAATCAGTTTTT
Source organism: Viscum album (assembly GCA_963277665.1). NCBI lineage: Eukaryota > Viridiplantae > Streptophyta > Magnoliopsida > Santalales > Viscaceae > Viscum > Viscum album. Next base: position 1,135,310,852 of record OY728156.1, read on the forward strand.
AACTACCACTTAGTGGTTTCACTATTCATCAAAAATTGATGTTTTTCAGAATAATCCCAAAATTTCACCCTAAGCTATAATTGATATTCCGAATTCAAAAATGATGTCTATTTTATGAAATTCCAAACATATAAGTTGAATTAATTATTTTCATAATTAATTCCCGATGTCACAATAAATAGCGTGTTTTTAAGAAACAATATATATCAAAAGATTGACAATTGTTTATGTCCAATTTCAAAGTGAAATTAATTCTAATGACCACCATTGGATAAAATGGTAAAAATATATTCTAATTATACTTTAAAACCACTCAATAGTATAATTTTTCACTATTAATTGTTTTTATTAAGAAAGTTTTTTTAAGTAATTTTCACTATTCAAGGCAAATCGGATGTTCTCAGAAAAATACAAAAAATACAACATAGGCTAATTTCGATATTCTTAATCCAAAAACGAAGTCCATTTGGCAAGATAAAATTTATAAAATTTCAAAAATTAGGTATTACTATTCATAACTGCTACTTTGATTGGTTGTGGCGTGTGTTAGAACTCGAAACTGCGTACAACACACACTATTGTATTATTGAAAGAGAAGTGTACTGTAGAAGCTTGGGGTGTCACATGAATGTTATAAATAATTGATTAGAATATTATTTAATACTCCAATCATGACTCTACCATTAAGGAATGATTCATTTTTTGCTCTATAACTATGTATCAAAGAAAAGACTTGGTTATGTACTTTTGCAAAATGATAGAGTGATTTCATATGCATCTTGGAGACAAAAAATTCATGAACCAAACTATGTAACTCCTAATCTTGAGTTAGAAATGATAATAATTTCTCTGAATATTTGGAGACATTACCTCTATGGCAAATAATGTGAGATATATACAGATCATAAGGGTTTTAAATACATCTTTACACAGAAAGAACTCAACATGAGACAAAGGATATGGATTTAGCTACTAAAGAATTTTGATTGAACAATAAACTATCACATGGGGAAGGAAAATAAGAAGCACACACTTTGAGTAGAAAGGACCATAGAATTCTAAACAGGATGAGAGTTGAAAGTGATCCTTCGTTCATTGACCTATAAGTGGGAGGATATTAAGATGGAATTTGTCATGGGGGTACCTAATACTCTAAGAATGAATTATGCGATATGAGTTATTGTTGAACCTCTTACAAAATCAGTGCATTTTCATGATATAAGAGAAGATTTACCACTTTAACATTTAGCAAGACTATTTTTTAATGAAGTTGTAATAATTTATGGTGTACCTATATCAGTTGTTTCTAGTCTTGATCCATAATTTATATAACAATTATGGAAAAGTCTCCATAAGTCCATAGATACTGATCATCATTTTAGTACTTCCTACCACCCACAAACTGATGTAAAATTAGAACAGACTATTCAAACATTGGAAGACATGTTCAGGTCTTTGTCACATGACATTTAAGGTATGTGGGATCAATATTTACCACTCGTAGAATTTTCTAATAACAATAGCTTCCATTCATGTATTCAAATGGCACCATATAAAGCGTTATATTGAAAGGGAAGTTTTACCCCTACTTGTTGGGATGATGTTGGTGAAATAATGCTCGCAGGAATAAAACATGTTGACTAAATAATAGAAAAGTTAAAGATTATCTAAAACCATATCAAAATATCCCAAAGTAGGAAAAAGATCTATTCTGGTAACTGAAGGAAGGATTTTAAATTTCAAGAAGGAGATCATGTTTCCTAAAGGTATCTTCATGGAAGGGTATTATATGATTCTTTAAGAAGGGAATATTATGTCCCTAAAACATCAAATCCTTTTAAATTATGGAATTAATTTGAGTCATTTCTTACCTTTTTGCAATGCCATAAAGTCTCTCCAAATATCACAATGTGTTCCAGCTATCAATGTTAAAGAAATACATGCCAGACCTAACACATGTACTCACATATAATGAAATAAAACGTGAGCCTGATATGTATTATATTGAAGAGCCTATCAAGATTCCTGTTACAAGATAAGAAGTATTGAGAAATCAGACGACTGGTCTGGTAGAGGTCCTTTTGAGGAACCATAAGATGGAGGAAGCGACATGGAAGTCTGAGGAGCATATGTTGATGACATAACAAAATCAATTTAGGTATCATTTTGTGAATTTAGAGAAAGAACTTCTTCTAAGTAGGAGAGAATATAACACCCAATGTTTTTGAAAATAAATTCTTTTAATAATTTTTCCATTAAACATAACTTTTCCTCTACTATGTTTGTATTTCAAAACATATTCATCTTGATTTTTTATCAACAAGTAATTTGGAGTCTAATTGAACAAACATGATTTTGGTAGAATAGTAATATACCCTTATAAATATTAATATGAATATTAATATGACCCTTATTAATAGTAAATAATTATTTTATTTTATTTTTTTAAGGTAATAATATTATGTGATCTAAATTAATTTTTCAATGTGATATAATACAAATTATATCTTTAAAATTACTAATTTTTGAATTCACTATGTTTATATTTAAAAATAAAATTAATAATATTTATAAAATTATTATTTTTTAAATGGAGTTCATTTTTTAGTTTTACATGTCAAAAAATGAATGGAGTGAATTTTTGGGATTTTTCTGAAATTCATGAGTTTTTGATGAATAGTGAAATATAGTTAAATACTGTATATTTAAATTATTAGTTAAATAAACTATTTTATGACATCATAAGTAATTTATGGATACTTATTTCTAACTCACATGACCTTATTACTATTAGGGGTCACATGAAACAACACTATTGGTTGACTTGATGGAAATAATTAAATGAAAAAATATTCAATGTTTACCCCTATCCACCACTATAACCCCCCAATCCCTAATCCCTTCAATCCTTTAGGCCTTGATTATACTCAAATATCTACTTAATTACCCATCCTTTGTCAATCCCCACGTCCATGAGGCTCCTGGTCTTGCGAAATACAAACCCCCCCCCCCTTATGGAGGTCCTCAAGGATGTTATTTCAAGAGGTAAAACTTCCTTCTTTTTCATTTAGTTTCATTTAAATTTATCTTCTTTTGTTATACTCTCCTCACCTATTCTATCCAAATGACCATGATAAATCTATCATAATATCAATACTAGAATTATATCATGTGAATTGACGAACCATCATTAATATTCTTACTCCCTCCCTTTTATTTTTATAAACAAAATTAATGTCCATGAGGTTCCAATTTATAACCTTCATGGACAACGATGATTAATTCTACATATTATCATTATGTATTGGTCATTAAACAATTTTTTATCATTCAAAAAGATAGTAATATATGTATTAAAACATAATTAATATTCAAAAACTACTATACGTACATATTATTAAATCGTATAACCAAACAAGTTCCTAATAATCCAAATACCGCTAAAATAATCTATGTGAATGTCATAAATATTTCATCAAATGATTCATCCTCTTCCCATGTAACCATATTATATAAATTACCATTAACACATATGGATGTTAATAAGAAATATTTAATTTTAGTTTTAGGTATTTTATATTCATTCCACATGAACTCCATTACTTAAGAACAATTGATCTGATTATGAAAATAATGAAAATGAACACTCTAGAACGACAAAATGCTATATAATAACTTATCAATAGCTCTGTAAAATGAACTATGTAAAATTATGATAATCTAAATAAATATATAATATGTTCATAAATAAATTATTAATAAGTCTAATTTCATATTCCAGGACCTTATGTTCATGATTAGAACACATTCGGACTTAATGAAAGGTTTTTTCCACTCAAACTCCCATTTTCATTTGGGTTACTTTGATTTTCTTACTACCTAGATGAAATTGTTATGTAATATTATGCACTCCTAATAAATTATTAGTGATTAATCTATATATTTTTAACAACCAAAACCCGTCTTTATTTTATGGATAGTTACACATTTTAAAAAGGAAAATTTCAAATTTGTTTCCAAAATACAAGCCCGATTAAAGGGAATTTTTCAAACTCTTACACATTTTCAAGGGAAACCTATAGTATTTTTTTTGGAAAACATTATGTTTATAAAATAAATCATTTAATTATGAAAATACTACCTTACTTCAGTTATAGAATTATAAAAATATTTTTCCAAAATAAATCTTCATTTCAAAGTAAAAAGGTCTTTATCTTAAGAATTACATGAATATTTTATAAGTGCATCTTCATCTATTTCAATACACTTTTTGATTATTAGTAATTTTTTGGATTAATATTTCATAATATCATCTACTATATTTAATTTAATGGTTTATGATTTTTTTGGTTGTGGAAATGATTTCATAAAACCATTCATCTATTTATTCCAATTGATTAGTGTTGATGCTTAATGGTCAGGAAATGTTATTTAAATTTCATATTTTAGTTTGAATATGAAGGTATATTTTGTTTATATTTATCCCCATTTATATGATCAATTCATTGAAAATATAAAGTGTACATTGGGGCCTTCTATAGTCCTCCGGTGCATTGATAGGTTTCATTAGACAAATTATAGTCTTGGCATAGGGCCTTGACAAAATGATTATTTATGGTATTGGCACAAGGCCTTGACATTATGGTTATGTTGTCCCACATTATTCATTTTCTTATTCTGGAAATTATATTTATGGTTAATGTGGTTATTAAAGCAGTATAATACCCATGATTACGTTATATTATGGAAATATTTTCCCAGCTCCTATTTCTGCCATATTAGGTTCATGTTTATTTTTAAAAATTCATGTGTATTCAATTATTCAGCATATATAATTTTTTTGTGATATTCTATAGTATTCCTTACTATTACAAAGAGTTTGAGCTCACCCCTTTATTATGATTTATTTTATCATAACATGATGAATTTTATTTTGAATCACATGCTGAAATAACATAGTAGTTATGGATGTTGTCTAAGGAGATTCTATGTTGTAATTCTTTTCAAGTTGTAATTTTTATCATAGGTATGTAATGTGTATCAAATAATACTAAACTAATAGGTCCTTTGGGGTTCTTGTTCATTGTTTATATGCCAATATAATCAAATAAGGCATAAGAACTGGGCAATTGGGGTCAGGTCCTTATAGAAGTGACGTCAACCAGTTGGGCGATATTGATTGGGGGAAGCAGCAAGGTTACGAGGGTGGTATGCGGAGGGGCGATCGCATAGTCTTTTCTGCAGTCAAGGTGAATATGGAAATGGTGGTATGACTACTTAGGATGTAGTGAAACACTTCATAGATAATATGGGCACATAACTGGGGCAATCCATGTGTGGCAGACCAAACAAGACCATGTGCATGCTGGCCAGACTAAATGAGACTGTCAGGACCATGATACCTAGTGGGTTGCGGTCCAGTAGACCCAGCAGGATGGGAGAAATGGGCCTGGATGTGCCGGGTCAACAAGACCAGGCCATGCCTTATCGTTCGGACCTAGTCAGTTAATCCAGTAGGTCAGGCCAGGTCCCACGGGTCAGATCGGACCACGACCAGACCCGTGTGAGACATTTTATTGAAAACAACCATAAAAATTAAATTGTGTGTTTCTTTGATGAGTTGTTGAAAGTGTTGGATCCATTTTAATGATATCATAATTCGGAAATATCCGGACTGGGTTTTTTGTGTATGTGTTAATACAACCTTACATCTTGAGGATTATGTTCTCCCAGAACAGGAACGCTACAAGTATAATGTTGTGGCTGGATGTGACATTGAGACTACGTGACTTTATGAGACTGTGTGAATTACATTGTCCACATGTATTACCAAGAAAACATGTCTTATAAAGACTACATGTGTTACCAATACTATATGACTTATTGGGAATAATTTTCTCATCATGAATACGTGTCTTATCAGTACTAGGTGTTTTTTGAATTATGTATGATAATAATGTTTTGCGTACTATAGAACTATACTGGTGAGACCTCACTATAGTATTTCGTTGTGGTATACTTCATGTATTTCTTTATAGAAATAATTTGTTTTTTTTCGTAGTGGTATTACTTTATGGTTTGAAGGTTTCCTACTATATATTGTTTTAATCACCTCTGTATGGGTGTTTCCAACTAGTATCATGTTTTATGAAGAATATTGACGGTTTTATAGATTTCTTGGTAGACTTGGACCCTATGGTTCTTATAGAGACTATAAAATCATGGTGTGATTCTACAACATTAGATAGTTGTCCAGTAACTCAACATCCTGGTAGGTTTTTTTGGGGATGAGTTTGAGTAATTTTTGTATTCTCTTTTACAAACACTTTCTTTAGATGGCCTTGTATTATGGCCATGTTTACTTTCTAGTTTTCTTCTATCATTCTATTTGGATGATATCTTAGTGCATGCATGCATTGTCTTGTTACTGTTGTTATATTTCATCATTTTGGTCTTTGAGATGTGTGTGTGTGTGTGAAAATGTATTTATTAAAAATCCTCCCATTTTTGAGATATACCTACTCGGTGCTAGTCACCCACCCATAGACTATTTGAGGTAGGCCTTGGATAGTTGCAGCATGAACCCTCTAGCATGTGTCATGAATATTTAATTTATTATTATATTTTGAAGAACAATTAATGAGACAATTAAATATAAGTGAAATTAATATTTCGTTTTTCATTTCAAAATATCCAAATTTTTATTTACCTTTACCAAAATCATTATGATTATATTTGAAATATGTTATTTAATGTGTATTTTCTATATTATAGTCAGTTTGGACTAATAAATAGTATAAATTTTATGATTGAAAATAACTTATACATTATTGAATGTGATTTAATATACTTGATATGTTTTTTATCAAAAACATGTGAAATTTCATGTATGTACCTCTTTATGTTTTATTGAATCATTTATTTATATAAATTTGTGAAAATTTAATTCATTTATTTGAAATTATTTTCATAGTGGATTTTAAATTATATTATCAATAAGATCTGATGTATTAAATAAATGTATTTTGGAAATCACATACATCTCATTTATACTTTCTTATAGAAGTATTTATAAATATATACATGCACGTATGTTAAGGAAACAATGTTTTCATGTTTTTTGTGTAAAAAATCAAGTGAATTTATATATATAAGAAACCATAAAATTATTTAATCAAATAAATAAATTTTAGATTATGAATATGGTATGGAATTGGGGAGTGAACCCATCCCTCAAAAAGTATGTAGTCCTATGTTATCCATCAATGGTTTAGGTGGCCCAATTACTTTGATTTTAAATTCTTTCATAATATTTTTTATAAAAATAACTCGATTGTTTTAAAAACATTTTTGTTGAGAATTAGTATTTTGAATGTGTTATAGTATTTATAGATAGTATTATATTCCGTGTTATTTTAAAAAATTATTGCTAATCTATTTTTGAAGGTACAATAAAAATAATTTCAAAATTATTACAGGAACATTATTTTCAAAATAAATTTCTGTAAATGTAATTCAATTATTTAAGAACCCCTTTTGGGGTCATTTAATTCTCATCCCATTATTTTGAAACTATTTTTATAGGCACTATATAATTTCTTCGATGAAAATCATTTCTCATGGAGTAATAACATGTGAAGACTTTATTTATTTTCTAAAAACTATAATAAATTGTAAGATGTAGTATAGTTATATAGAACCTTGATTGGAACACATCTCTATTTCTTTAATGATCTATGTATTTTTATTTATTTATTTCTTAAATATAATACACCACATATTTATAGTACCGAATCTAAAAGCACAAGTTTGGGGCATTATAATATGTGATTGAATGTATAATATATAAATTAAATAACTCTGGTTCATAAGTAGTAATTAATTTAACTTATTAAGATAAATCTACTTTATCACATAAAAATATTGTTTTATAAAATCATTCACATTATATTCATTCTATCTCTATATACATTTCAAATTAATATTTTTCTAATGAATTTACCTATATATTTTCATATTTTAATTAATCATATTCATAAACATCAATTTAATGACTAGGAAATATCATATTATATTAAATAATAATTTTTTAATATTATTTTATTGTTCAGTATGACACAGACTTATGTTTCTGAAAATCCATAAAAAAACCTCATTATTTCTTGTAATGCAAGTTAACCTCTGTTTCCCTTTTAGGGAAATATAAAAATTATATTTCTTGTAATACCATCTTAGTTTGATGTGTTGTATAATGAAATATAGGAATTAATATTACATTTATTCTAAAAAAATATTGTAATGTCTTAAGGTATCATAGTTGGAATTTAATTGTATTACTAATAAAACCATTAGAAACAAGAACAGCAGTCAACTTTGATAATATTTCCTGATTTTTATTTCAAAATACCCAACTCATAATAATGAAAAAGAATACAAAAAGATCAAAATATTACTCAAATACACTTTTACCAAGAACCAATTATGACTCAATTCATTTCAAAATGATATATATCTAGTAACTCATTCACAAATACCACTTAATCCCCATCATGACATTCAAAACTATATACTAGAAATAACGAATGATTCTTGACCTGCATCTCTAATACCACTTTTCAATAAAAAAAATTATGTACCCTAGTACCCTGATACCATGTCCATAACATACATATTCTCAAGGGTTTTACTAATCATTATGGGTTGTATATTATCATCTGGAATCATACATAAACAAAGAGGGACATTTATTGCTACATTATAGAGATTGATAAAGATTACCAGTTCATAAGATCAACTCCCCCAAATAGAGAATTACCATAAATAACTATATAAAAAGCCCAATGCAGTACATCATCAATGTACTTAGTATATACTAATATGAAATCCCAAACATCTCTTGAAAAAAGTGGATAACATCTCTAGTAGAGGCCTCCAACATCACTTCATGTTCTAAATTATTATGAACATCCAACCCCTCTAAGTGGTTCTTTCCCATTTATTGATCTGTGCATAAGAACTTCTAAAAATAACCAAATTCAATGGTAGAGTGGGAGATATATAGACATGTAGTGTCTCACCAAGTTTTCCAAAATCAATACCGTAAAAATTTACCATTTTTTTTTATCAATTTCAATAATAAAAAATCCTGAAAAACCATTTTTAATACTTTAATTGAAAAAAATTTCTAATAAATGGATGACAGAAATTTCAAAACTAAATTTATTTAGGATTAAAAGAAAATTTTATTAGAAAAATTTATTTAAACTAGTTGGATGTATAAAATCAGTTAAAAAATCCAAAATATGTCTAATCATGTGGTAAAATCATATAAAATAACTATTTACAAAATATATAGAGACCTAACATCTTCTTACATATCTATTACTTCATTAAAAAAATAATAGGGATACAAATTGTGGATCAAAATGATTAGGGTCTTGGGAATACTTGTCTCATAGCTGACATTTAAATAACAAATCATAAAAATTATTTATTTTCTTTCATCTCAATATTCTTAGTTTCCATCTCATTCTCCTTAGTACATGTAATCCACAGAGGATATACATTAATGAAATTGGTGATCTAAATTCCCAGTAAGATAATGAATAATGGACATGAATCAACAGAACATTGGTGATAATAATTATAATCATCATTTCATTAGTATTAATTCATCATAAATATCATTAGGAAAAAAATTATATTATGGATTGTAATGTGGAAATGAATGAAAATAAAATATCATGTCATAGTGGTCCAAGAAAACAATTAGTTAGGAAAAATATAGCATCATGTTCACTCATAACATATGTTCATCATAATGAAATTATCATCTAAAAAAGAATATCACATCATTATAATGAAAAATACATATTTTTCTCATGAGATACATAACTTTACAAATTTCATTCGAGGGATATATACTTATGATCCCACCAGTCAAATCATAATTCCTAGATAATATTTCTTTCTGCATTGAACATATAACAATCATAGTCATGAAATAAACCCTAGGGTGATAATAGGTTTCATAAGGATTTCATAAATCATACATTCATGAATAACCTTTTTTGTTTCCAAATGAATATGTGAAATCATAAATGTACATAAAAACTAATTATTTTGAGTGAAAAAAGAAGCTTTTTATGTGAATTAAAATATTTTGTTTTGGAAATTGTTGTCGCCTTGAAAAACAATCATTTATTTGAAATTTTTTTACAATGTTAGAACACATATAACCATGAAGTAAAATGGAAAGTAATTTTTAAAGATGTAATATGTACCTTAATTATAGGGAAGATATAATAAACCAATAAAATAATTGGGTTTGAGATTCCCTTTATGATAATTCCCTCTTTATTTCATCCATTTTATGCCACTAGAATAATAAAATTAGGTTTATTAAATTTAGAATATAGAATTGAATTATATTTATTTTTAACAATAAGTATACATTATAGTAATTTTATTATATTTCTTAATTTATTTGGTTATAGGGCAATAATTTTGATGTCCTGTTTCACTAAAAAATTTCTTGTTTTTCCTAGATTTCACTATTTTGATAAATTTAATTAATATATTATTATTATTATTAATTAAACAATATTATAATCATTATAATTACATATTTATATATTATATATTATTCATAATATCCATCAATGATTATGGTTATATGTTTTTACATGGAAATGTATATGTATGTGGTAAACTGACCTTTGACAGCAAATTGTTAGGAGAGTGGGTAGGGATACTTGAATTTAATATATATATATATATATATATATATAATATAATCATTACAATAGTTAGAAATAATTAATATAATGTTAAAATACATCATAATTAATTTTTTAAGGGCTGTTTGTGAATGAGGAAGTGAAAAATGTACAGATAATGATGAATAAAAAGAAAAAGAGATGTTCGAAACATACTCAATCCTCAGTATAGATATCCTTATATTACACTCAAACTCCCATATTGATTGATGAAAAATTAATCCATAACATAATTAATGATCCTAATCATAATTGAATGATGTATTTTGTACTATGTTATGATTTTAAAATTGGGGGATGATGTTTGTTCCAAGGGGAGGGAGTGAGGTTATTTATACGTAAAGAGTGGGGTTATTTAGAATAAAATAATTTATAAAATATTATTTCAATGGTAAATATTATAATAGATACCTTTAGACAATATAAAAAAATATTAATATAATTTAATTGGTTTAATAAGTTAATCCCACTATAAAAATTGAATTATATAGTTTATTAAAAAGGAATATTAGAAAATACAAAAAAATGTTATTTCAAGGAATCACATTTGACTTTTGGTATTTGAAAATTATTATTTTGAATATAATTTGAGTTTATTTTAAATTAATGATACATTTATATCTTGGAAGATATCATTTCCTATCCTTATGTTATATAAATTACGATATTTATGAATGATGTAATTTATCATACACCAGTTATTTAAAATGTATATTTTTACTATTCCCTCAAAAAATAAACTATTTCAAAAAATTACCAAAATATAATGCTTAGATAATTTTGAAATGATTATTTAAAATATAATTTTAAATTTTTCAAACTAAATTTCTCAATGTGTAATTTTATTTTTAAATATTAAAAATATGACTTTTATGAAATATTTTAATATACAATTTACTAAAAATGTGATTATATTTTCATTGACATTTTATAATGATATATATTTTTCATTGAATTATAATATTTATATTTATATAAAATGATCACAATAAATATTATTTATATCACAATTTGTTATTGGGAGATACAATTATTATTATGAAGGTCAGGTTACTATTTTTGATGGTCATGTTACTATTCAAAGTGTGACATTTCTATTTTAATGGTTACAATACTATTCTAACAGTCACATTGTTATTCTAATGGTCACATTACAACCTATAAGTAATTATAATTTAAACCATTAATTATATAACTCAATTCATCTTGAGTATCTATAGTTCCATTTTCTATAATGGTGATTGGGTTACAAATATTTTTTTCTTCTCTATAGTGTTAGCTGTGTGGTGAGGATTACAGTCGATTGGGGTGATCGATATTATAATACCATATTAAATATTAATATTTTATGTTTGACCATATATTGGGTGTTCAATTTTCATTGGTTATTTAAGGACGACAGAGAACTTGGAGGATAACTATAATGTTGAATTCATGGAATTGTTATAATTTTTAGCAAAATGAGTAGTTTTTTTTGTCATCTAGGGATTTACATGACATGTAATGGTGTTAAAAAATGTGTAATAATTTCATAGAATATGACAGAAATCATTACACATTCGGAAGAGTAACATTCTATATATAGTTTACATGCCATGTAAATATTTGAAATCCAATTTTAATAAAAGGTGGTAGATTTTTCAATGTATGTGGAATCTGTGAATTTTTTCAATGAGAATCAAGGTTACAAGATTTGTAAGTATATGATTATGTCTTTTAAATATTTATTACCATATGAATTTTTATTTCATATTATATAATAATCCTCTATCTTAACCTAGATCCATCAAAAGTTCATTTTTGGGATATCTAATCTGTCCAGATCATCCATTTTGTGGTTGATCATCATGTTGGTTCTGATGCATCCCTCAAAGTCAGTGGTCTTCTTGACTCTTACCTCTCTATCCATTTTTTCAATTTTTTTTACATTGTTCAAATTGGTAAGGATGGATCCAAACTTCATGTTGTAGAATAGTGATTGCAGATTGAGTTCCTAGATCATCTACACCTTTTCAGTGGATTGTCCCATTGTGAGCATTGTGATTCTGTGAGAAATGTAGGTGGTTCCATTTAAAATTATACTCTTTCCTAAACCATGAATTTTATTTGATTTAAAATTATTTTATATGATTTATGAAAAACTAATTTAATGGGAATTTGGAAATGGATTTTACTTGGAATTCAATTTTGGGGAAAACCCGCAATTCAAATAGAAAAATAATATGTTTGTAATTTGAAATGCATGGAATTTGTAAATTTATTAGAAGTATGATTTTGAAAATTGTAATATTTTTTTTGTATAAAATCCAATGATTGGATTTTAATTGAAAATTCATGATATGATGAAAAAGATATGTTTTTTTTCAATGTGAATTGGAACTGTGAAAAAGGAAAAATGGGAGACTTTGAAGAGTTCTGAAATTTAATTATTTTACCATTTCCTATTAATAAATTGAGCATATGTGAATCTTTGTAGTTATTGGGTAATTTTGAAACAATACAAAATGATTATTATTCCATAGAAACTGATTAGAAATTTATAACCCTAAAAAATCAATGTTCGAGATATATTATACTTGATTGGATATTTATTAGTCCTTGTCAGTGTGAGCCTGAGGGACATGTGTATAGATACATTATTTTATAAATGAAATTAGATGTTTGAGGATACCATAACAAGGATGTATCATACCCAATTGAATATTCCATATTTCTTATTATGAATATTTTGATTATATATTCCATTTATTGTGAATCTTCAAAACTCATACCAAATGATTTATAAAAACTATTTTAAATAATGTTTTATTTTATCCATGTTTGAAATGATTTCGATAATTTGTAATGAAAATAATTATTTGTTTTTAAAAATCAATTTAACTAGAATAGATATTTTTATTAAAAGTAAATGAAGGATTTGGTTTATTGTTGTGGTTTCTTATTATGGAACTCCACACGAGGCACAACATGGATTTTTAACACTCACCCTACATTTTTATTTTGGTGTTTTTATGTTGTATCCTGTTAAGTCTAAGTATATTGGACGAACCTATTAATTTATGTATATTCTCTTGACCCCTTAGGTATTTTAGTGATGTGTCTATCAGGATGTGGAGTTTTTCTTATAAGACATTTTGGTACATTAATGTTGTGATGTTTGGGTTTTTGAAATACTATATTGGGTTCTGGAGTGATCTCCCTTTGGAGTTTTTTAGTATACTAATATATATCTTTATATTTAACTATTGGTTTGTAGAAAATTCATTCCCATGTTTATCTTGTTTGATGTCAGTTTCTAGTCACATAATTTTGGCTATCAATAAAAACCTTTGGTATATGTTAGTTCTATCTTTGTTATCATGGTACCGTTGTATCTGATATTGTTCAAGAAATGTGGTATCATATATGTTGTTTAAAAATATTTTCTTGATGCTAGTATAAAATAGAGAAATATTTTCAATACATATGTGGCAATTGTGAGGAGTGTCTGGCCAGCCCTCATCATAATTATCCCTAAGTCAACATGGGTGGTTTGGGACAGGAACCCTGAAGATTATTTCTAGAAATTTCCCAAATTTTGATTTCGATTTTCAAAAATCGAAAGCATGTTATCTATTTGATACGATTAACTTCATTTTTACTCTTATTTGAGTTTTTATCTTAATAATCATCTAATTTATTCAATTTTATTTTCAAATGTTTTTTAGAAATATGAACTAAAACTAAATTTGAATAGGGTCATAGAGAAAGATGGTGATTAAACAATGTGGGAAAATCCTCCCATGGATCATAATCTATTGGAGGTTGTTATTCATGTCTATAATGATCCTAAAGAATATTAGGTCTAAATGATAATGATAGATCTTATTTATTATTTCATGGTAACTTCCAATGATATTAACGTGATGTGTGATACCTTTAATCATTAGGGATCTATTAAGAGATAGAGGGACTCAATGGGGAAGGTGATGAAGAAAAGGAATTTAGATTATAAGGAATTTAGTATTCTTTTAAATGAAAATATTTATCTAGAATATATAGTTATAGATAAGGCTATGGTGTTTTTCAAACATGACACGACTCACATCACCAGGACAGTGCTTGCGAAGCGATTAACTGAGATTCTTTTGTTTTAACGAATGATTTAATTTGATAGAACGACGTAGACATGAAACTATTATATGGGAATTAAATAATTTATTCATTATATGGTTTTTAGGATAATTACATATTCATATATTGATGTTTTGGATAGGGCATTAATGGAAGAACAAGATATTTTTATAATGTTAATGTTGATGGAAGTTATTTTTTCTCCCAGTGGAAGTTTGTTGTGTTCCCATAAAAGTAAGATAAATTGTGATGAGTGAACTAGTGGATATCCATAAAAGTGTTATTTTACATCCTTAAACACCTAGAATATTACCATTTAATTACTACCACTATGTGAATCTGGGGAACTCAAAACTATTTTTACTAGGGAACTGATGATATGTGGTTCCTTTTTTCATTTTGGGCACTTTAAAAAATTCTCATATATCTTCTATAGTACACATAGTGACATGGGATCATCAATACCAAAAGGTATTGTCAAGAAATTAGAAACATAAATATATAAGGAGATCTTTCAACATGCATCTAAAAACAATCTTCGTCATGTAATGGAAGAGTCTCAATAGTATATTAGAGTCCAGTGACTAGGATATGTACCATCACTATTGATTTCTCTTTAGATACATCATTATTTGATAATGGTGTATCTCACTTGCCTATATCAACTAATATTTTTAATAGTATAAATCAACTTATCTAAATTTAATCTTATGTGACAGATATTACTACTCCCCTCAGAACAATGAAAGATAAGGGTCTTATTTGTCTTACTTTTTTGTTCTCCATATGAGTGATTGCCTTAAAATTGGATTTTTATGGTTCTCACAATGAATCATTTTGATTTCATTTTTAGAATGGATTGTATCTTTTCTAAAAAATCACATATTTATTATTATCTTCGTTATTATTTCATTACTATGACCTAGGGGTAGTTCCATATCATTCAGGGATAATGGGACTTAAGGTTGAGTAGAGATGGACCTTCTTTTCTTGTTCTTGGGAATTTAGTATTACTGTTTCCAATCATATTGAGAAGGTGGTTATCATCCTCATATTTTTGTTGATTTTCCCACTATTTTAATTCTGAATTATCTAGGTTTCCACTAGTAAATGAGGTAGTGTTATTTATTTATTATTTTCCTTGTAGTGAACTAATGTTTATTCCCTCTAACCAAATAGAACCAGCATAAATAAAAAACAGTTTGATTTTGTTGGATGATATTTTAGATAAATGATTTCTACATATGACTATGTCACCTTGAGAGGTTCCTATTCTCTTTGCTAATAATTATGTTGGAATAGTTATCATTTTATATATTACCAACATCTAATTTGATTGATGATGAAGTAATATTATAAGTATTCACATATCAATTATATATTATACAAATATTAAGGGGAAAATTGGGTTTTTTACTAATATTTGATCTTGTCATCACAAGTTGAGTATAAAAGATTATGACATTCGTAAAACTTCCAAACAAAGAATGTAAGGGAAGTATGAGAATATTTTCATTCCATTTGGTATAACAAAATCAACTATAGTGTTGAAGGGTTTTACTAGCATGATTTTTCATGAGTATCATGATACATTATTTGTGGTATATATAGGTGACATCCTTGTAATTCTATGTATGAAGAGGATCATGAGAATAATTTTTTATCTATTCATGAGTTGTAAAAAAGTCACCAACATTATGCCAAGATTTCAAAATGTATTTTTTTTTGTATCATAATTAGAGATATTTCAACACATGGCCATAGATCAGTGTATTTAAATTGATCCTATGAACTTGAAAAATATTAAGACATGCGAGAAGTCATTTTTTTAGATTTAGTGCTTCTTGATATTAGATGGATATTTTCATTGGTTCATAAAATATATAACGAAGATGGATTCTATGATGAAGAATCTAACATGGATGGGAGTGATGGTTTCTTTGGATGAGAAATTTTAGAGTTTTTTTGTTGATATTACATGTATTTTTACATCTACACCAGTGTTTACTATTCTAGAGGATCTATAAGGCTATGTGTTATTCTATGATGCCTCGGGTTAGGGTATGGGATGTGTTCTGATGGAGGGTGATGATGTCTTTGCTTATTGATCTTGGAATATTTGGCTTGATTAGAATAATTATTTAACCCATGATAAAAAAATTGATTTTTTTCTTCATTTACATATGAGCGGATGGAATTAAATTTTAGGAGAATGGTTTATAATGTTTCTTGAACAAAATTCCATTAGTTATATCTTCTATCAATAAGATTATAATATACACTAGAGGTGATGGGTGTAATACATCTGATAATTTGATTTTTATATTTCCTATACCCTGGGGAAAAGGAATTCCATCATAGATGAATTACCACAAAACCATCAGGAAAAATCCCCGAATGAATCATTGGTGGAGATGAACTTGAGAGAAAATTCTGTATAGTTTCATATTAGAGTTCTAGAAATAGTGGTTTTGGCATTCTTGTATATTTTTAATTTGACCTCTTTTCTTCTCTATATAGTGCATCTCAAACTATATATCAATGATGAATTTTAGGGAATTTGTTACTCTGTTTATAATACATATTTTTTGATGAATTGTTTCTCTCTATAGAGGGTATCTTAAGTTTTTAGACCTGTATGTTGTACATTTTACTACATCTTATGTTTTGGAAACTAGTATGTCATACATTTTCCTACCTGAAACTTTTTGATGTGGGATATCTATAATTATAAGTGGGAAGTGCACCCAGGAACCAAAAATATGTTTTATGAGATGGAGGATGATTTTGGTTGCCGGGTATGATACTAGGGATTGTGTATTTTTTATCACATTTTTATACATTCCAAATAGTCATGGACACACATCATAAACCTTTGATTTTTATTCATCAACATCTAGTGCTGACATTAATGTGGTATGGGGTTTCTATTGAATTTTTTGTGGGGTATCTATGGAACCATATAAAGAATAATGTGATATGGTTTGTGATCAATAGGCTAACCAATATGGATTACTTTGTCCCATTCTTGATGAAACCAATATTTTGGATCAATGGAATCTGTTTATAATAGAGATTGTATTTTGTAAGGAGTTCCATATTTTATAGTTTCTAATAGGGATCATTAATTTACTTCCATATTTTGGAGAGGCCTTTAGGTGGCACTATGATCTCTTTTCATTTTTGTACAGTCTATCGTCCATAGATTTATGGGTAGACATATAGGGTTATAAAAATTCAATAGGACATGCTTATTATCTCTGTACTATATTTTGGTAAATATTGGGATGACCATTGGGTATTTGTTGTGTTTTCTTATAAAAATATTTACCATTCCATGTGTAAAATAGATCCCATAGAGGCCATAGTTGGATAGTCTTGTAAATCTCTACTGATTTGGTCAAATATTGGTGACAGTTCCTTGGATAGACTGATCATGGTTTAAGATCTGACGACTATGATTCAATTGATTTTATATAGTCTGTTAAATAAATGAATATAGGAAAAATCATATCATGATCATTTGTTATTAATGTTTGAATTTTCAATAAGTGATCAGGTATTTCTTAATGGCTTACCCTTTCTGGTAACTGATGTCTTTAGATGAAAGGGAAGCATTCCTCTCAACATGTGGGGACATTAGAAATTGTTGATATTGTGGATAATTGTTTTACCATTTATAAGTTCCACTAGAGTTGATGATAACAAATAACATGTTCTACATATCAAATCTGTGAAATGATCTTTCTAAACCATTCATGTAATGAGATGGAGTGCACTTGATGTTGAGCCTGATTTATCCATGACTTAGTATACAATCAACATAGTTGATTCTAATATAATGGTTCCAAATGGAAAGATCATACCATTAGTCTATTTTCTATGGAAGAATAGTTTTGATTCTCATTAAACATGAGAGCATGAGGTAATAATGAGAGAGGTGTTTCCTCACCTTTCTGAAATGGGAGATTCTTGATTGGATATTTGGGGATAAATTTTATTTTAAGACCTTGTTAAATTTTAATAAGGTATTTTTTACCCATTATTTGTTTTTTACTTCATTTTTATTTGAATAAGGATGATAAAGAATTTGGAGGATGCAAATAATGCTGTTATTCAGGATTTGTTGTAATTTTTTGAAAAACTAGCTTTTTGTAGTCTACTCGGGATTTTCATGTTGTTTAATGGTGTTACATGATATGTAATATTCAACTATATGATTCCATGAAATCGATACTCATAGTGAAATTTTACACTACATTTACAAATAACAATCCTTTTAAATATTAAAAATACAACTTTAAATAAAGGTGACACCTTTTCATTGTATTTAGAATTTTAGAATTTACACAATGTAAACTAGGGTTACACAACATGTATTTATAGGAAGAATATTTTTTATATATACTTCAAGGATTATTATTTTTATTCCATATATATTTCATTGCCTCTCTCCTTAATTCTACATCCATATAAAGATTATTTTGGTGATGTTAAATCCTTCTGGATCATTTGTTCGATGATTAATCATCATGTGGTTCTTGGTGTATCTATTCGGTTAACCAGTGTGCCTATCTCTTTAATATATATATATATATATATCTTCCACTTGTATTTTTACATGTCTACTTTTTGTTGAAGTATCAAAACTATTTTTTGTAGAATCATGATTATACTTTGATTTACTAGATCCTCAACAATTTAATTTTTTAATTGGAATGTCACATTTCAAGCGTTCATCTCATGATAAAGGTAAGTGGTTCAGATAATGATTTTACATTGGATTAAACCATGAATTTATTAGGAAAGAAATAAATTTAAATTTACATATAATAAAAAAAATTGAATCAAAATAGAAGTTTTATTTTACATTGAATGGATTTTTGGTGAAGAATTCCAATTCCAATGGAATTGGAATTTGGGGATTAATTTGAAATTGATGGAATTCATTAATTTATTTGTGTAATGAATTTGGAAAATAGAATAAATTTATTTGATATATTAGTATGATTGGATTTTCTTTGAAAATGAATTTAATGATTTAAAAATTATACTTTGATTTTGAATTTTAATTGGAAATTCAGAAAGAAAAAAATGGGTGATTATAAGTTATTATTAAAAGAAATTATTTCGCATGTTTTCTATATATTTATTGATCATATGGGATGTTAGGTAGTTATCCCATTCATTTTTAAAAAAATTATATGATGGGAACTACCTATCATGGAAGTTATGATCTTAAACTCTAAGAAAAATCTATTTTAGTATATCTTATCCTTGATGTGTTGTTAATGGGTACTATTTACTATTTTCATGAGGGACCTATATACTCAATATTTTCATTATCACTAATTTCATATATGTGAGGATCTAATAAAATGGAACCATACACCTCTGGTAAGATGAAGTTGTTGTTTATTGTTACTATTTTTATAAAATATTCCTTTTATTTTAAAAGTTTTTCTGAATAAAAATGGTTTATGTAAGTTGGATTATATTAATTTTATACTTATGCCCTATTTGGAATTTTTCAAATATTTTTAATGAAAAACGTGTTTTATTTTTAATTTTAAACAATAGTTCCCTTCCAATTATTACTAAAATTTAATGCATTATTTAGTGAATTAATGTGGCAGGAATTATCGAACACCTAGTTAATCCTAGCCAAGACATTTAACTAACACCCTTACTTTTCCTTCAATTGTATTTAGATTTCCCCTAGTACGTCCAAGTAAATGGAAGGATCCTATTGGAGGAGGTGGATTCTTTTTATCCCTTAGGGAATGGATTAATATTCCCTTTGGGATTTTAATTTCATTTTGTTACTTTTTATATAACATTGATGATGTATTTTTATGATTTTGTAATACCTTTTCTGTTTCATATACTATATGTAATACCCCAAGAGTTTACGAATTAATTTTTTTATTAAATTAAATGAATTTTATGGATTTAATTATACTCTAAACCAATTTATTATTTATTTATACTCATCACAAAGTTAATATTTCATAATACATAACAATTAGAATAGATTTTTGTAAAGATAATACTCTATTTGGATTGTGATACACACAATACTGAGTTCCTTTGATTGCATGCATTACCGACAAGACCATGTTTTACAGAACTATAATATATTATTATTATTATTAGAATATTCTTATAATAATAACATTTCCAATGGAATATGGGGAATGAATAGTGTTTAGAAATTAATATAGAAAGAAATTATATCAAACATGTTTTTATAAAAACAACTATTTTATAGGCAACAGTTAATTTATATAAATAAATTAAATAAATTAATATTATCAGATAATTATAATATGATATACATATTGTATATTCATGTAATATTTTTTGACATTCATCCTACAGAATTTATTTGAATATGATATCAAAAAACATCCAATTTTATGCATTAAAAAATTATTTACGTAAAATTAGATTTTTTCCATTTAATGGAACACTTATTTTATAAATAAATTTTTTAAACTTTTATAATGTTTATCTTTGAAAATAAATTTTTTTTTGATGTGATATATCTGATTTATCACTGGGTTATTTTTATGTATTTTTCTGAGATGTTTCTTTTTTGGATGAATAACGGAAAACATCGATATTAAATTGAAAACAACATTTTCATATAATTTATTTATATTGATAAAATATATTTTTAATTGGTTTTTAATTATTATTAGTTGAATTATATATAAATTAATCCAATTTTGGTGTAATAAATTAAATTTACAGTGAAATTGGATATAAAAACATTTCAATCTGTTAAATGTTTTACTTTAAAAACTCATTGGTTTGCCTCGTCTGTGGTATTAATTTTTAATTAAATTTTACTAATTATTTTATTAAAATATGAAAAAATTGTTTCTATTAAATTAATCATTATTATTGATATTTTCAAGTAATTTCCACACTGTTTTTAATCAAAAATATTTGTGAAAATAGCTAAAATTAATTACAAAGATATAGAGAAAATCAAGTTTACCAAGGGACTAGACTATAACATAAGATTTCAAATGACTGAGAAACATGTCCAAAACCCATTTTATAGAAATATTTATACCCTATAACATAGTTTTTATAATATGTACAATTATTATAGGCACATGATGTATGTTGATACCTCCCAATCGTGTTTCTTTTTTTCATGACTTTTACTCCTCCTCCACTATAAAAGGTCCTCACCCCCAAACATATTCCCACCTATAAAGTCTCATGTATTGTACAAAAACTGAAAAAAATATTCTCCCAAAATTTCTCATATCATTCTAGATTCCTCACACTATGAGGAATGAAATACATAGAAGTCCTTTGGTGCAAACCAAAAGGAGTTACTTAGAGAAGAGGTAACGTTCTTCAACAAGAGATTTTCATTTATTTCATTAACAAACCTCAATTAAATTTATATCAGGGTTATATAATATCCTAGTTATCTTCAATTTACTATGGTGTTTCAATGTTATCATTTCTATGTACGCCTTTACAAACTTCCATTAAGCGGGATATAAAGTCATCATTTCTATTTACGGTGAACTATGACTCGCAAACCACTGCAGTTTCTTAGTCCATTAACACATTTCATGGTTTTGAATAAGTAAATAATTACTATATTTCTATAATATATATGGAATATATTATTTAATTATGCTTCTTTAATTATTAAATAACAAATACCTTCATTATTTCGATTTGTTGGCATATGATGCCATCATTTTGGACGTGTGAACTAATGCCTCCTCGAAGTGATGTGATGTGTTCTATCAATTCATGGAATGTATTAGGGATTGGTTAAATAATAATATGAGATATTTATGACATAATAATTATAATATAATTAAAAAATATATATATATATATAATTTATAATTCATTCCATTAATTTGAAATGAAAATGGAACAAACATTAATGCATACATATGTCATACCATCTCCCTGAATAGTGTATTTTATTACTTATTTGTATCTATATTATTTTATTATAAATATGAATAAAATATATATATGATATTAATGTCATATTTTAGATTCTTTAAATAATTATTTCATGATCTATCCAAGAATACAAAGACTATCATGTCAAAACATCTATGAAAAAAAATGTTTTATTTCCCGAAACATAACATTGCATGGAATAGTTAATAAATGGTTAATATAAATTCATAATGAAATATAATATTGAATGATATGTAATAATATTTTTATTTTTCAGATTTATATTAAATATATATTTATTATATAGTATGTTTGAACATGTATGAATAAAGTCAATACTTTAGGTAAAGGGATTTCTAGCATCACTTTTATTTTTGCCAGAGTAAATTTATATCCACTACTATTTTTTTGTGGTGTATATAAATTCATATTAAATGTTAGGTAGTTAATATAATTTACTTCAAGATATCAAAAATTTTATGTAATTTTATTATTTTAGATCTCACGATTCAAAATCTACTCATATAATAATGAGATCTATACTTTCACATTTAATTCTACAAGACTTAAGCCATATTATCCTCTAATTTCAGTTGTGTTATATATATAATTACCATAAATATATTATATCTTTATTATCTTTATAATTATATGTTTATAAATATCTATTTTATGATCTATCTTTCAAGTTGTTTACTATTAAAAAGTAAACAAATCAGTAAGGTAATCGTGTCCCAATTTTCCTTAATTGAGAAACATGTTAAGTTATGCACCTAAATTCATATAAAAAGTGTATAAACTACTCAATTACATGTTCTAATATAAATGAAATTATTTTAAGTATATTTTAATGAACATTAATTTTATTCCTTCATGAGGATTATGATTCAATGATACCAATGTGGTAATGGTTTATTTTTACAATCTCATAGTTTACCAAGATTCTTTATGATTATAAATCCATTGAGGAAATATTACAATCCATACCTGAATATGTCACGACCACCTCCCACCAAATATGCCCCTCCTAAGCTGGCAATGGTGAATGGATGATAATGACACCTGAGTCCCGCCTCCAGTAGGCCCCGAGTTGGCGATTAGCACCAAGGGTATGAGTTTTCACAATATGGGAGGCATTAACCTTTAATTATTTTAAGATCAGGAAATAGGACAAGTCAACCACCAAAAAGGAAAATAGCAAGTGTATAGAAATTAACCCAGACCAATCCCACATGCATGTTTAAACAATTTTATAACATGGTGCAAGTACAAGAAAGCTCAATGTACAATAGAAAAATAAAACAAGAGTACACCAACTACAAAAACTCCAACTATCCGACTAGTAGGGTCACCCACGGCCTTGGTAGTCCTCCTGGAAACCTGAAAGTAAACGTAGGGTGATCATACAAGTATACTCAGTAGGGAAACCTGAAGCTCTCGTGCACAAGTTGGGTAACATCCTAATGTCCCGTAAGAACAACAGAATAAACCTAGCAAGGAATTATATCCACCCAACCTCACTACCCACACTCACCAAAACACAATCACAACAGGTAGTAGTATATAGGAACAAGAGTATTTGGGTACCCCGCACCATTTCCCATTAGTTAGCTGCTCTTTCTAATGGTGAACGTCCTGACGCTGCCACACTCTCCCCGCTCGCACACACCTGGGTCTCACAACCACGTATCCCGACCGCACACACCTAGGCCTCACAACCACGTATCCCGACCGCACACACCTGGGCCTCACAACCACCTATCCTGCCCGCACACACCTGGGCCTCACAACCACGTATCCCACCCGCACACACCTGGGCCTCATAACCACGTATCCCGCCCGCATACACGTGGGCCTCATCCAGAAGATTCTTGGGTAACAGTAAAACCTGCCCGAGGAGTCTTAGACAGAACCACCCTAATAAAAACCTACCTGAAGAGTCTTTGGTGTAAGGTCGCCTCAAGCCATCACAGCCTAGGGAAGAAGGAGAAGGAAAGAGCTAGTAACTAAGGGGAAAACACCCTCTCCCATGAAATGGGAGTGTTTGGCACTATATACTCAACATGGGTGGGGTGCGATAAAATACAAAAGATACAGATATATATATGTATACCAAACCCTTAGCCCAACCTATGGATTCTAAACATAGAAACTGAGCACGTTCCTCGGTGCTGCTACTATGAAGCATGCATACAACAAACAATCCCAACCCCATTTAGGTTTTCAAGTTTCAGCAGAATTAGTTTATTAGTTCCTTAACTACTGGGAAACTATCCACAACCAACCCCACTGATCGTTCGTCAATCATATCCCTACCATACACAAATCAAGTTAGGAAAACACAAGCATCACAATAAAGTCCTTCTTATCAACCAACCAACCCATTGAATATTAAACCTATTCCATTACCATGACCCACCATTCATTAACTCTTCCAATTTTATTTTTATTATTCACAACCCATAGCACATTAACATTCAAACCCATCCCTTCAGCCCCTCCGCCATCTTCCATAACCACAACCGCACCAAAACCCATACGTCATTATCCCTTTAATAACATTTATCACAGCCTCGATGCCCGTTACAAACATAACATTCACACCAACCCACAACCAAGTCAACTGCAGCCCCGTTGCTCACTCGATCCACAGAAACCCACAAAACACCCCCATCGCATGTCACATATCCGAGCCAACACCCACATGTTCATTATTCCATTTTTTCCAACCAGGGTGTTCACACAAGGGTTCCATATTTTAATCAGCCAACATTACGTGATTAACCAACATTCAACATTCAACAAAGTTCAATTCACAAAAATGGTCTAAAAGATAGGGAAACATTTAATTGGGCAAGCAAAGTCCCCCAATGACCGTGATTTTCAGTAGGCATAAGCCTATTCACTTCATAACATATCAATAGGATAAACATGCTAAACATAACAACATTCCCATCCCCATTATATAACCAGTTATTATCTTTATTTAATGGTTCAACTGTTTCTCATGAAAACAAGAGGATACCCACCCCAAATGATACAAAAATTAGAGAGAGGAAGCTAAGATCCCTACCTCAACAGGTTCTGATCAGAACACTCCCCTAAATCAACTTTAGAAGACATCTGTCGGTGTCCGTCACTTCTGTCGGGTCTAGGAAAACCTCCTTGGGTGGAAGTCGGAAAGGAAAGGCCAAAATAAATGACAATGGATCCAAGATCAAATGTTCTGCCTCGTCGTTATGATACCGTCGCCGTTGACGGATCGTCAATCGGAGCTCGGACGAAGATGTTATGGAAGAAAGATCCTTCGAGTCTCTTGGGAGAACTCTGCTCAAGGGAAAGGGGAGGAGAGGGGTGAGTTGAAAAATAGGAGGGGACCCCTCCTTTTATAGGTGAGAAAAGAAAAAGTACACGGCGTGTACTTTATGGTACACGGCGTGTACTCAGTTATTTCACATGGTCTCCATGCGGCTTCCAACATGGCTTCCCGGCCGTTGACTGGTCAACACACGGTTTGAGGGTAACACATATGCAGGGAAGGACTACACGGTGTGTAGTTTGGACACACGACATGTACTCATTTATTTCACATGGCTCTAACATGGAACACAGCTGTTAACTCGTTAACACACGGTAACATGTACTCTAGGAGAGACTACATAGCGTGTAGTATTGGACACACGGCATGTACCCATTTATCTCACATGGCAAGGACACGACCTTCAACACAGGGTATAAACGGCAAGGGGGTACACGGCGTGTAGTTTCAAAATTTAGGACAGTGTGGGAAAAGTCTATCTTACCCTCTAGAACACATCGTGGCCTTCTTTTGACAAAGGAATGGGCCGGAGAGGTCCGGGCCATTGCATCAGACACCTCTTAAAACATTCTTGTCCTCGTGAATTCCAAAACCAACCCATAGGAACCCAACAAGATACCTCTTAGGGTTCTCATTATAACAATAACCCAACCAACAACCCTAACAATATGTGTTAGGAATTTTTTCTCCTATGTCGAGATATTATCCGCTTTAGGTGACACTGACTCACCTGCACGGGTTTAATCGCATCCTCATTAATGCATCTCGATTAGGAATTGGGTCTTCCCACTTTTATACATTAGGATTTTTTTCAACTCGGACTACCCCCAACACCACAAAACCAACACACTGGATGAACATGTGGTTTTGGGAAATTCTGTCTCCTATGTCGAGATATTATCTGCTTTAGGTGGCACAGACTCACCCGCACGGGATCAATCGCATCCGCATTAATGCGTCTCAATTAAGGGTCAGGTTTTTCCCTTTCCCCACACATCCGGACATGTTACACATTACCAGGGAACAAGGAAAAAAAAGTTCTAACAACCGACAATCCAATAATTCTATATATCAAAGGTAAAGAGTATAAGATCAACACAAAGCTCAGAAGAACAAGAAAAAACACAAGTCAAAACAACTCTGGGTACTGAGCGTGCATCTGGGTCTCCCGCTCCCAAGTGCTCTCCTGGAGGCCGCCATTCCTCCACAACACACGAAATAACAGAATGGTTCATCCACGGAGCACCTTCTCTTTACGATCCTTGATTCTGACCGGCCATTCCTTGAAGGTTGTGTCATCGCCCATATCTAACTCTCCCCAGTCGATAACATTAGAGTCTTCGTGTAAGTACTGATGAAGCTGGGAGACGTGGAAGACGTCATGAACCTTCTCTAACTGAGGTGGCCGGGCCAGCTAATATGCCACCTCACCGACTTGCCTTAGCACCTCAAAAGGTCAGATGAACCTAGGTGAGAGCTTGCTCCCTTTCCCTAACCTCCGCTGCCCCCGTCGAGGGGAAACCTTCAAGAACACATGATCTACCACCTCAAACTCCACGGGCCTCCTACGAAGATCAGCATAAGACTTCTATTGGTCCTGATTCTCTCTCATCCTCCCACGTACAAGCTGGAAATTCTCTATGGTGCTCTTCACTACCTCTGGCCCAAGAGCACCTGTCTCACAAACCTCTGCCCAGCAAATGGTTGAACGACATGGTCTTCCATACAAAGCCTCAAACAGTTCCATGCCAATAGTAGAGTGTAAGATGTTATTGTAGGAAAACTATACTAAAGGCATGTGTCGTACCCATGATTCTCCGAAAACCAGAACGCATGCTCACAACATGTCCTCCAACGTCTGGATAGTCCGCTCTGTCTGCCCATCAGTATTGGGCTGGAAAGCAGTGCTAAGGCATAGATGGGTGCCAAAAGAATATTGTAACCCCCTCCAGACACGTGAGGTAAATTGAGTATCCCGATCTGAGACGATAGTCTTCAGGACTCCATGAAAATGCACCAACTCGTCTACGTACCTCTTTGCTAAGGTACTCACCGGGCATATCTATTTAATTTCTATTAAGTGAGCTGATTTCATCAGTCGATCCACCACTACCTAGATATCATCATATCCTCCATGAGCTCTGGGTAGTCCTGTGAAGAAGACCATTGATATTTCATCCCAATTCCACTCGGGGACATCTAAAGGATGCAACAACCCATTGGGGACACGGTGTTCATCCTTCACTTGTTGTCACAATAGGCATTTAGCCACAAACTCCACCACTTCCTGTTTCACCCCAGGCCACCAAAACTGTTCCCTCAGGCCTTAGTACATTTTTGAAACTTTTGGATATACCACCAAGTCTAAGCAATGGAATTCACAGAGAACTCCCTCACGCATCACCTCCGGAACAAACCACCTTCCATGGAAAAGCATCCCATGTCAGCTGCCCTCTGACCATCCTTCGAGATCTTTCCCTTGATCGAAACGATCGCCCATCACTTTCACCTCGGATTCCCCCCATTGAGACTCTTCCACATACTGCAAAAAGGAGTACTGCACCATCATCTGAAATAAATAGCCTCTAAGACCTTCAACCCTGGCATACAAGTGCATGGCGGCCAACTCTTCCATCGCTTTTCCAAGCGTCAGTGGATTCTTGAACCACTTCCTTATGCGAATTCCTTCTCAGAGCATCAGCCACAATGTTTTCCTTACCTTCAGTGTAAGAGATCTCAAAGTCATTGTCTTGGAGAAACACGACCCATCTCGGCTGCCACAGGTTCAGGTCACGCTTGGAGAAGATATAACGTAGGCTCTTGTGTTCTGAGAAGACAAAAAAGAGCTCCCCAAAAAGGTATTGTCACCAAAACTTCAGTGCAAACACTACTGCTGCAAGCTCTAGGTCATGGGTGGCATAGTTTCGCTCGTGAGGGCATAACTGCCTAGATTCATAAAAGATCACTCCCTTCTTCTGCATCAGCACGCACCCCAGACCAAGGCTAGAAGCATCACAAAACTCTTCATACAAAAACCCTTCCTCTGGAAACCTGATTACAAGAGCACTGACCAACTTCTCCTTCAGGTACTCGAAAGACTTCTCGCATTGCTTGCTCCATAGGAAGACCCGGTTCTTCCTTGTCCAAGTTGTCAATGGAGCAGGGACTCGATAGAAGACTGAAACGATCCTCTGATAGTAACCTGCTAACCCCAGTAAACTATGAACTTCTACCACACTCTTGGGTGGTTCCCAAGAAACAACTACCTCAACCTTCGACAGGTCCACATACACTCCATGCTGAGACACCACGTGCTCAAGGAAGTGTATTTCTTGCGTCAATAACAGACACTTCGAAAATTTCCTATAAAGCTGGTGGTGTCGAAGGACTTCCAAGAATTCCCTAAGATGCTCAAAATGCTCCTCCTCTGATCTTGAGTAGATCAGGATTTCATCAATAAACACAACGACGAACCGGTCTAGAAACTCTCAGTAGACAAAGTTCATAAGTCCCATGAACACATCCATAACATTTGTAACTCCAAAAGGCATCACTACAAACTTTAAGTGCCCATACCTGCAACTGAAATCCATCTTTGAGATGTCACTTTCCTTTACCCTCAGTTGATGATATCCAGATCGCAGATCAATCTTCTAAAACCAACCTTCTCCCCTCAGTTGGTCGAAGAGATCATCTATCCTTGGAAGGGGGTAATGGTTTTTGATCGTTACATGGTTCAACCTTCGGCAATCTATGCATAGCCCGAGACCACCATCTACCTTTTTCAAGAACAAAACTAGAGATCCACATGGCAATACGCTAGGTCGAACAAAATCCTTCTCCATCAGATCATCAATCTGAATCCGCAACTCCCGCAACTCCGAAGGTTCCATCCGATAAGGGGTTATCGATATCGGACGGGCACCAGGATGTAAGTCTATCCCGAACTCAACGTCACGTCGGGGGGGGGGGGGTAGAGTCACAACCTCATCAGGAAAAACATCGAGGAACACCCCATCAACCTTCGGGACATCCATCATCTCTGTATCAGCTGGAACCACTGATAACCCACCTAACAAGGAATAGAGAGGATTCCCCTTCTGGCTTCCCACCTGATAGCTCCTCTCACCAACAAAAGATACATGCAACCCATCCATGTCGGAGATCATGACTCTTCTCCAAAAGCAGTCGATAATGGAACTAATAGAAAACAACCATGAGATTACTAGGATGACAACATATGGCTGCATCTGTAACAGAAGAGGGCCCCCACTAGATCGATGTGGTCCCAATGTCAGCCCACATCCATGGGAAACGCAAGATATGATGGCCGGGCCTCCAACTGGTGTACTCATCACCAGTGGTACGGAAAGTCTCTCTATGTCTAGTCCCAAAGCATGGGCTAGACCTGGTTCAACCAAGGAGTGCGAAGCTCCCAAATCAAGCAAAGAAGAAACGAGAGTGCTGAACAAACAAATCGTACCTCGCACCACCTCTTGTCCTGCCATAGCTGTCAACTCTACTACGTGCAACTATCCATGCCCACCTCCTCTGCCTCTCTGTTGTCATCCACCTCCCTGACCACGCCCTGGTCGAGGTCCTTGAGGAGAACCTTGAGGTCGGCCTCCTCCCAAAAAGTCTGCCCTCGGAGGAGCATGGTCCTGCTGCTGCTGGAAGGGCCTCTCTAGCAACTGGTGCTGCTGAGGTGGGCGCTGAACCCGCCCACCACCACCATACTGAGCTCGGGTCGGGCACCGAATCTGAACGTTCCCGAAACCTCCACAAGAAAACACATCGGTCCTGGGCTCATGAAAAATGGATGATGACACAAAGATCTGAACTAGAACTGCTGGGGCATTCTCCCCACTGGCCTGAACCTGGAAGGTCCCCTCATAGGAGACCTGCTGCTAACTGCCTTCCCCTTCGACGAGCCTGGTTGGATCCCTTCTCCTGGTGCACCTCCCACCGAGTGCATCCTCTCTACAACTTTCGCATTATTCTGTACCGCCAATATTTCGGAAGGGTGAAGGGGGTGACAACATACTATAGCAAAGGACGAAGAACCTCCTCCAAACATCTCGCCCGAGACTCCTCGTCCGGAAAGAGATCCATAGAAAAGCGCAGGATATCCTTGAGCTTGATCCCCAAATCTCGTACTGACATACTCCCCTGCTGAAGGGAGAGTAACTCCTGCTGCTTATCTTCCTTGATCATGGAAGAAAGTAATTCCTCTCGGAATTCCTTCTCAATGTCATCCCATAGAACCTCTGCCCCTATCCTCTCTCCGAGGTAGAGCATCCACCACTATCGCACCGCACCACTCAGCTGACTGACTGCTAGGGGAACCATGTACTCCCTAGGAGCACGAATCATGGTAAAATTGATCCCTAACTTCTCAATCCACCCTTCCATATCTGTATTCGAAGTACTACACTCGTATTTCTTGAGGGTTTTCCGCTGGGATGAACGGAGAGTCTTCTGCCACTGGCTATCTTCCTCCTCTCGATCAATCCTCAACTGATCGACCGCCAGAATTTGCAGGGCCTCGGCCATCTGAGCCACCCGGGGATGACGTCAAGGTGCCATAGCTGTACAGTACACAAAGAACGCCTAAGACCATGTAGTAAGGAAGTTTATCAAGGTCTTATTTTATCAATTTATTTCAATTTCTTTCCTATAACTCCCAAATCATGTAAGAAAATCATGATGATGCATGTACATTCCCTAGGTTCTCTACCCTACAATCAATGTAGTCTCACTTGGTCATTTGGTAGGCTCAGATTCCTTGCATCGAATCACGGGGGGGGGGGGGGGGGGCTAAAATCACATGTCCTAGCCGGTCTTCCCTAGCCTATGTCACTCACCAAGATTAACTAACACAGTTTCCCTACCATTCCCATGAAATCCTCACTGTGACTAACTCCAGACTCCATCCTATATCTCAACATGCCTCTGATACCATTCTGTCACGACCCCCTCCCACCAAAGACGCCCCTCCTGAGATGGCAATGATGAAAGGGAGATAATTACCCCTGAGTCCGGCCTCTAGTAGGCCCTGTGTTGGCGACTAGCACCAAGGGTATGAGTTTTTGCAATATGGGAGAGATTACCCTTTAATTATTTTAAGATCGGGAAATAGGACAAGTTAACCACCAAAAAGGAAAAGAGAAAGTGTATAAAAATAAACCCAAACTAAGCCCACATGCATGTTTAAACAATTTTATAACAAGGTGCAAGTACAAGAAAGCTCAAAGTATAATACCAAAAGAAAACAAGAGTACAAAAACTAAAAAAACTCCAACTGTCCGACTAGTAGGGTCCCGCATGGACCTGGTAGTCCTCCTGGAATCCTAAAAGTAGACCTAGGGTGAGCATACAAGTATACTCAGTAGGGAAACCTAAAGCTCTCGTGTACAAGTGCCGAGACATCCTAATGTCCCATGAGAACAAAAGAAGAAACCTATCAAGGAATTCTATCCACCCAACCTCACCAGCAACACTCACCAAAACACCATCACAACAGGTAGTAGTATATAAGAACAAGAGTATTTGGGTACCACGCACCAATTCCCTTTACTTAGCTGCTCTTCCTAGCATCGAACGTCCTGACGCTACCAAACTCTCCCCGCCTGCACACACCTGAGCATCACAACAACGTTTCACGCCCGCACACACCTGGGCCTCACAACCACGTATCCCACCCGCACACACCTGGGCCTCACAACCACGTATCCTTCCCGCACACACCTGGGCCTCACAACCAAGTATCCCGACCACACACCTGGGCCTCACAACCACGTATCCCGCCCGCACACACCTCAGCCGCATATCAAAGATTCTTGGGAAATAGTAAAACCTGTCTAAAGATTCTTGGGCTAGAACCACCCCAATCGAAACCTACTCAAAGAGTCTTAGGTGTAAGGTCACATCAAGCCATCGTAATATAGGGACGAAAGAGCAGGAAAGAACTAGTAACTAAGGGAAAAACACCCTCAACCATGAAATGGGAGTGTTCGGAACTAAGTGCTCAACATGGGTGGGGATCGATAACACACAAAAGATACAGATATATATATGTATACCTAACACACAGCCCAACCTATGGCTTCTGAACAGTGAAACTGAGCACATTCCTCAGCACTGCTACTACGAAGAATGCATACAACAAAAAATCCCAACCCCATTTAGGTTTTCACGTTTCAGCATAATTAGTTTATTAGTTTCTTAAATACTGGGAAACTATCAATAACCAACCCCATCGATCATTCGTAAAACATATCCCTGCCACCCACAAATCATGTTAGGAAAACAGAAGAAGCACAAAAAAGATTTTCTTATCAACCAACCAACATATTTATTATTAAACCTGTTCCATTACCATGACCCATCATTCATTAACTCTTCCACTTTCTTATTTATTATTCACAACACATAGCCCATTCACATTCAAACCCATCCCTGCAGCCCCGCTACCAACTGCCATAACCATAACCGCACCAAAACCCGTACGTCATTATCCCTTTAATACCATTTATCGCAGCCCTGATGCCTATTAGCAACATAACATTCACACCAACCAATAACCAAGTCAATCACACCCCCGCTGCTCACCCGATCCACAACAACCCACATAAAACTGCCATTGCTTGTCACGTATCCGAGCCAACACCCACATGTTCATTATCCCATTTTGTTCAACTAGGGTGATCACACAAGGGTTCCAGATTTTAATCAGCCAACTTTACGTGATTAACCAAAATTCAACATTAAACAATGTTCCATTCACAAAAACAGTTTAGAAGATAGGGCAACATTTAATTGCGGAAGCAAAGGCCCCCAACGACCATGATATTTAGTAGGCATAAGCCTATTAAATTCATAACATATCAATAGGATAAAAAAGATAAACATAACAACTTTCCCATCCCCGTTCTTTAACCAGTTATTATCTTTATTTAATGGTTAAACTGTTTCTCATGAAAACAAGAGGATACCAACCCCGAATGATGCCAAAATTAGAGAGACGAAGGTAAGATCCCAACCTCAACAGGTTTTGAATGCAATGCTCCCCTGAATCAACTATAGAAGATGTTCGTCGGCATCCTTCACATCTATCAGGTCCCGAAAAAACCTCCTCTGGTGGAAGTCAGAAAGGAAAGGCTGAAGGAAATAAAACGGATCCAAGCTCGAAAGTTCCGCCTTGTCGTTTGGATCCCGTGGCCGCAAACAAATCACAAATCAGAGCTCCGACGAAGAAGTTATGGAAGAAAGAGCCTTCGAGTCTCTTGAGAAAACTCTACTCAAAAGAAAGGGGAGGAGAGGGGTAAGTTAAAAAGGAGGAGGGGACCCCTCCTTTTATAGGTGAGAAAAGGAAAAGTACACGACATGTACATTATGGTACATGACATGTACTCGGTTATTTCACACGGTCTCCACGCGGCTTCCAACATGGCTCTGCGGTCATTGACTAGTCAACACATGGTTTGAGGGTAATGCATACGTGGGCAAGGACTACACAGCGTGTAGTTTGGACACACGACATTTACTCATTTATTTCACACGGCTCCAACACGGCACACGGTCGTTGACTGGTCAACACAAGATAATGCGTACGCGGGGAGAGACTACACGGCGTGTAGTATTAGACACACGGCATGTACCCATTTATCTCACATGGCAAGGACACAACCTTCAACACGGGGTATACCCAGAAAGGGGGTACACGATGTGTACTCAAACTACATGGCGTGTAGTTTCAAAATTCTGTAAAGTGTGGGAAAAATACATCTTACCCTCCAGAACACTTCGTGGCTTTCTTTTGACAAAGGAATGGGCCGGAGAGGTCCGGGCCATTTCAGAATAAATCTCTCAAAAATTCATATCCTTAGTTTATTGAGAAATATTTTAATTACATTTACTAAAGTGGAATACAATTTGAGGAGATGTTGATGCTCTTCCACTAAATAAGATGAATGTGTTTCATGTTTCCCAAGTGTGTAAAATTTCACAGTCCTCAAGAAAAATCTTTTTTAATGTGATGAATATTTTTATAAAATTATCTAATATCAATGTATGTTATGCCTAGGTAAATATAGTTTGTATATAATGAAATGTTTATTCATCCTTTGGAAACAAAGTTTAGAAAACATTAGTGAGACTCGTAGAAATATTT
Organism: Viscum album; assembly: GCA_963277665.1. NCBI lineage: Eukaryota > Viridiplantae > Streptophyta > Magnoliopsida > Santalales > Viscaceae > Viscum > Viscum album. Next base: position 1,135,346,187 of record OY728156.1, read on the forward strand.
AGAAGGATATGTATTTATATGTCCATAGAGATAAGTCTAAGGATGAGTCAATGTATAGGAAAAGGTTATAGAATTCTTGGTAAAGTAATGAGAATATGACTTATGTGTGGTAAAGAAAGACAAAAATAAACTATTTATTTAGGAAAAATAATGGGTTTATTTATATATAATATTTTACATCCTAAGGAATTATTAACATTTGACTATATTATGTGTATAAACTCTGGTAATTATGATGATCTATGTATAAATAGTAAATTTCATGAAGGTAATTAGAAACTTTGTACGAGTAATGGTTTTTCTTATAATAAAATATATACTAAAAATTAAACATGAAAGGAATGTAAAGTTCTAATATTATTCTTTCTATGCATGATTAAATTTATATTTATGAATGTTAAGACATGATTCAAATTTATTATTATAGGAAATGATTATTAAATGACAAGATGAATAAGTATCGTTAGTTATTTGACAAGGATTTCGAATGAATGAAGTATTAATTTTTTTAATTTAAATATTATGTTATATGAATCAAGAAATATATATGTATTTTTAGTATAATTTTTTCACTAAGTATTTAAATGGTTGTGTTGAGTCAATGTAATGAAATCGAAATGTTATTTAATGGGAATGTGAAATTTTTATTAAGGGATGGTATCCATTAATCTCTTTTTTTATGTGGAAATTTTTTTTAAACATAATTATATTATGATTGAATTAGATAATGTTAATTGCGTAGTATAAATAACATTATAATTGGTAATGGATTTGTTGAAAAATTGAATTATGCTATCACTAGTGAATTTAAAAAGAAATTGATTTATAAAATATTTCAAATTATATCTATTCTATCTATGGAATAATGAAACATGTTTGTATTCAAAATGTTTTTATAAAAATTATATTTTTACCATGTTTCATGAGAATTGTTGATGAATGTATTTACTTTTTTGGTATATAAACTACAAGATCTAGTATATGATATATAGGGATCATTGAAAAGATGATTTTGATATATTTATTTAACTTCTTTCTAATATTTTTAATTTTTATCTTTTAGAAGGGTTAAAAGGTAATCAATTTATGAAATGGTTTATGTTAAATTTCATATGATGTTTTAGATATTATATTATTATCTAAATAAATGCAGATTTATGTATATTGTATAATATGTGTTAACCATTTTAATATAGTGTTAACTAAAGAAATATGTAATGACCTATAATTCTATTTATGGATATCAGGAATGAAACATTACCCTTCATTTATTAGAGTAAGATATAATTTGTAAATTAATCATGGAACAACTAAAGGGTGATATTTTCTCTATGAAATGGAATATAATTATGTAATTATATCTCTATGTGATAATTCTTCAACTGTTGGAAAAGGCTCATTACATAGAATTATGTTCGTTCATCATCATTTTTTATGATATTAATGACCTTGTTTCAAGGATCATTGATTTATAGAATTGTGTTCATTAAATTGTTCCAAACTATTTCCCAAACACTTTCTATCAATATATTATTGTTATTTTTCTATTCTATTACCATGTTTTTACATTTCATTGATGTTACCCCTTGTGGAATCCTATTTTTGAGTTAGATTTTGTAGTAATTATGTTTCTAACATTCTTTTATTAAAGTTTGATTTAGTATTTTTTTATTAAATTGTTTTTATAAAAAAAAATTAATTCATTATACTTTTGACAACCCAATGGAATTTTAAGGGTGAAATTCATTTTAATGTGGGTAGAATGTAACACCACGAGGTTTTATGAATTATTATTTATTTAAAAAATTAAATGTCCCCAATACCATTAATTTCATGATACTACATGTTATGATTTATTTATACTCATCACCATGTTATGAATTCTTTAAAAACAGAAAATATTAACATGATATATAAGAAATAGATTGCTATAATTTTGTTACACATAATTATGAGTTCGTTTGATAGCTTGTGTTACACAAAAGATTGAGATTTACCGAACTATAATATGTTATATATATTATTATTCAAATACTATTATAGTTATCATCATGCTATTAGAATGGATGGAAAAAATAATATTCAATATATAATGATAATATGGATTAAATGTGATTTTATAATTTTTTAGTGATTAATTGATTATAAATTAGCAATGAAACCAATTATAAGGGAAGACTTCTATAAAAAGCATTTTTTTGTGTAAGTGTCATTTTATCTTAATAAACTAAATTAATTTATATTTTTAGAAGATATTAATATAATTTATATATTATATATTAAATTAAATTTTAAAATTCATCTAATATAATTTATAATGAAAATTTATGAACAAATCGAATTTTATGCATAAACACCTATATTTTTCTAAAGGTACATTTTTATGTCATTTAGTGTCACAAATATTTTTAAATTAATTTTTAAAATTTTATATATTTTATATTAAAAAAAAAATTTTTTGAAAGTAGAACATCCAAATTGACATTGGGTGAATTTTTGGTATTTTCTGAGAAGTTTTAGTATATTGATAAATAATGAAATACAAAATTTTTATTAAAAAATAAATTTATTCTAATGCATTTATATTTTCAAATTATATTTTGATTTTTTAAAAGAATAATTAGTAAAATTATAATTTAAAATTTCCAATTTAGAAAATTTTATTTAATTTCTGATTGAAATTGGTTATAAAAACATTTCAATATTTTGTACATTTATCTTTAAAATATGTTGTTTTATACTAGTAGTTTTATTATTTTTAAATTAAATTCTACCACTTCATCGATTTGAATTCATAAAATGTAATTAGTTTTTTTAATTGATTTAATATATAATTTCTAGTAAGGTTGTTTTTTTTCAAAAAAAATAATAATAATGAAAATAGTAAAAATTATTTACAGTGGTGAAGAGAAAAATGAGTAAACTAAGTGATTAATCATTAAAATAAGGGTCCTAATGTCATATAACCATATATGAATCCCATTGTATAGAGTTATTTATAATATATACACTATTTTACTACAAAGGGGCCATTATTGTAGATACATTATGTAATGGATACCTCTCAATAGTGTTTACCTTTTGTATTAACATTAACGCCACTCGACCACCACTATAAATGGGACCTCAAACACCTAACTTATTCATACCAATGAATCTTGTAGTGTAATAAACAATATTACTAAATAATATCATGAAATATTTTATCTCATCCTATATTCCTTACATTGGGAATAAATAAAACCATGAAGTCCATTGTTGATTGGAGAAAGGAGTTACCCGAAGAACAGTAATCATTTTTTAATGAGTACATTTGTATTATTTATTTCATTACCCATTAAAATTTTATAGAATTAATATATAATAAAATTATAAAATTAATCATAATAATTTTATTTTTTCTCAATCTTAGGAATTAAATCTTCACAATCTTCCACTAATTGAGATATACAATCATCATTTCTGTGTTCAATGAACTACCGACTCATGGATCGATGTCGTTATTTCTTCCACTACCTTAAATAACGGTATGGAATAATGATGTAATAAATATTTTAAATTTAAATATATTATATTTATGATTTATTTTTAATTAATTAATTTTTATATGACACATAAAAACAAGATTTATATTTAGTGCTAATATGATAACATCGTTTGTGGACGTGTGGACTACAACCTTCTCAAATAGACGTGATTAATTCATTCTTTATAGGGAATGAATTAATAATGGGTTTATTATAAATTTGTGACAAATATGAAATAATAATGATAATTTAAGGATTATATAAATATATAAATAATTAGATTTTCATTCATTTAATAAAACAACATTATGGAATCATAGTTCATTTATACCTATGTCCTAACATCTCCACGAAATGTGTATTTCATTTCCAATTTATATCATCATTATATTATTCTAAATAAATATATACTAACTATATATATTTTTTAAATAATTTTTTACATTATTTAACTAATAAAATCATTATCTATGTTAGAGGAATAATAATTAGATGTCAAAACATATATAAAAAACATAGCAGTTTTTACTGAAAAGATAACAATTCATAGAATTATTAAAAAATCTATAATATAAAGTCATAATAAAATAAGATATGGGATGATATAATAGATTATTTTTATGTTTTTTTGTATATAAATTTTTAATTATTATACAATTGATTTTAACATGTACAATGAACATCAGGACTTATAGTAAGGGGGTTTCTAGTCTAAGTTTTATTTTTGTGAGACTTATTCCATATTCACCACTTTTTTTCCCTGTATATTCATTAATATTAAAATTTATGTCATAAATCTAATATAGTTTTAGATATTGAAAATTTTAATTTATGTTATTCTTTCATGATTCTCACGATTAAAAAGTTACTCTTATAGTACCTTGATTTCTAGTCTAACATTTATTTCTGAAAGACTTATGCAATATTCACCACTTGCTTTTTTGTGTCATATATTTAAATACCATGAATATATTCTATGATTATTATCCTTATAATTATCTGTATTTAAAAATATATTTAATGATCAGACTTGTATTATGTTTTCTATTCAAAATTTACATAATCAGAAATGTAATTTTGGGTTAATTTTCTTTATTTGAGAAACATGTTATATTATGCATATAAATTATTTATAGTGTATATAATTCGCCCAATAAATTTATATCATGAATATAATTATATTAATGGTATTTTAAGCTTCATGTAATATTATTCTATCTTTGGTATTAGGATTTAATGTTAACAAATTGTTATGATTTTATTTCAACAATCTCATTATTTATCAGGATTATTCATGGTTATGATTCCTTTAATGAAATATTATGAACAATATCTCATGAACTACCATTACTTTTATTCTCTCTAGGTTATGAAAAAAGGATCAATTAATGATTACAAAATGGGAGTATATTTATTTGATATTTTGATGAACTTTCACCAAATTAAAATAATGCGTGTATCCAAAGAAACTAATGTATTATGGTACTCAAGAATATGCTTTTTCTAATATGATGAATACTCATAAAAATGATATATTATACATGTATGTTAATCATAGGTCACTATACTATATCTGTTTGAATTTTTTTATCATAATGATATGTATATTTATCTTTCACTGCTATTTGTGGTAAATTCGTTCAAATGATTACATTTTATGATGTCAGGTTCGAGTTGACAAACCATGGGGATTGAAAACACTCATCATGATATTTGAGTTATATATTAGTTACCAGGGTACTTATATCATATTCATTATTGATAATATATTAGTGTACTTATATTTCATTGTTTCATATAGTTTCCATGTTTCCAATTCATATATGTCTCATCCACAACATATTGGCATGAATAGTAATTTTTGTGTATAACATTGTTTCAATAGTCCATGATCTTCAGCATGTCATCTTCTTTTGAGAAGTTTATTTCAATTTTTCCCATATTTGGATTTAGTACATGTGATGGATTAATTATGTATATCATCATGAGTGATAAGTGGAACATATAATGAACATGAGTCAAAATGGGTGGAAGTGAAATACTATTTTCCACTACTTCTGTGATATCAAGGATCTCCAAGGGGACAATGTTCCTTGGTTTAACCTTCCATTTCCTCCCAAACTGCATGAACCTATTCCATGGTTACATTCAAATGAAAACATTTTCTCTATAATCAAACACCTTATTCATTAAATAGTTGATAGAATTGATCATTTTCTGAATCTCTGTAGCTTTTAAAAATTATGGGATGGATTAATCCTTCTTTGTCATCTCATGATGATGATATGGTCTAGGTAACATTTTTTCCCCAACATCAACCCAATTAGTTAGAGTTTTAGATCACTTCTTGTATAGATAATCATATGGAGCCCTATTAACTCTCCAGTCAAAGATGTTATTATATGACTACTAAACCAATTAGAGATACTAATATCGTCCTCCTTTAAATTCCCTTGAGCAGGTTCTCATATTATCCTCAAGAGTCTGAATAGTCTTTTCAGATTGGCCATCTGTTTTGGGGGAGATATTCCTTTCTTAATTCAATTTAGTAAGAAAATAGTGTTGATTACATGTCCTTAATTATAAGGTGATCCTTGTATCATTATCATAGATGGTCAATTGTGGAACCCCAAAACGATTTCTATATCCATTCCATATATCATAGAAATTTTCTATTGTGAAAAATCATCTCGAATAGTGATAAAGTGTGTAATCAGGGTGAGTTGATACACCACAACCAATTTTACTTTATTTTCATTGGATTTCATCATTTGATGACTGGGATAGTACATTGTATAATTCTCCCATTTCCACTTGGGTATAGTAAATAGTTTCATCATCCATTTGGTCATTTATCTCTTTCCTTTAACTTGATGATATACAAAACAACATGAGTCATACTCTTTAATCGCCATTATTATTTTTTCCCACTATAACTTCTCCTGAATATCATGATACATTTTTGGTATTTCAAGGATGAATATATAATGCAAAAAAATGTGCCTTTCCCAACATATCCTTCATTATCCTAGGTGATGAAGACTCCCGTAGACTCATTCCTAACTGAATCACACCATAATCATCAATATGGAACTTATGTAGCTTCAATTTCATCACTTCTTTCACCTTTATTTATAGATCGATGTTATTATTTTTTTGTTTCTTGATCTTTTCTTTGATATATGGTTGGGAAATTATTTGGGAATGTATAGATTAATTCTCCTTAGTATTGATTTCAAGATTCATCATTCCCAAAACCAATAAGATATAGTCTCACCAATCCACAAAATAGATAGTGTAGATGGTTATTTTATAGAAACAGAAATAAATACATTTTTCAAATTTCCTTGACTATAGTTAATAGATAAATACAATTCTATAATTAGATATTTCCACACAATTTCACCCATACTGATCTTATTCTATGTTAATATATAATTTTTAACCATAGGGTTAATATATATATCATAATTTCCAAATATAGGTAGTAATTCCAAATCTTTATAGTGATTATCTCATATGAAATCAAAAGATCTAGTGGGCAATAGTTCTGCACATAGATATTCCCATGTCATGAGTCATATGATTTCACTTTATGATTATTCATGAGTGAGATACCCAATACTTTCTTAAAATAATTAATGAATAACAACAAAACTTATCCACTTATTGTATGTGTTAGTAAATGAAAAATGATTAGATTATTCTTAATCTAATTTAAAATTCAATCACATTTTTTCATTGAGACATATGTTATCCCAATCAATTTTAACATATTTATATGGGTACAAAACCATTATAACTTTCTCCAAAAAATGTCAGTAGTACCCAAATAAGATAAAAAACAATAATTTTTTCTCACATTAGTGGGAGTACGCCATTTCTGATCTGCCTATGTTTTATAACGGTCAACATAAATTCCCTCACCTATGATCACATGCCTTAATAAATATATTTACACTATCCAAAAGTCACAAATTATGTTCATATAGTACATTATCTCTATCTTTAATGTTTCTAGAATAATCCTTAGATTCTCATTATGTTCCTCATTTCACTTGGGTTAAATTAGAATATAATAAATATGAACTACCAAAAATATTCTAAGGTTGTCCCTAAAGACTGTATTAATCAAATACATGAATATTTAAGGGTAATTTTTTAGTCCAAATACCATCACTCTGAATTCATAGTGCCCATACAACATTTAGAATGAATTATTGTGATTATATTTCTAATATACCTTTAGTTCATAATATCCAGAATGAATATATATATTTTAGGATTACTAAGAACCTCATAGTTGATCAAAACAGTAAAAGGTCCTCGGAATATGAAACTTTTTCTATATGGCGATCTTATTGAGATCCCATTAATCGATATAAATTAGAATTGATCCATCCTCATTTTTTAAAAAGATCATTTAAAATCCTTAGGGAGATACAATATGGAATATGAACTCTATTTCCAAATTTTCATTCAACATCTTCCTTAAAACTTCCAGTTTTATCATTGTATTCCTGTAGGGGAATTATGAGATAGGGTGGTTCAGGTATAATCTATATTAGGAACTCTGCATAAAGACATAGGGATTTCTAGGTAACTCTTCACGAAACACACAACTGTTTTATATAAAAATTTGAATTTAATATGGATTGATTCCTTCCATTGACTCAACAAATTTGGAAATATATTCTTCATGACATGGTATCAATAGCCCCACCATTGATGGATTTTCCAAGGGATATTAATGACCATTCATTCATTTTTATTGGAGTAGTATATGATTTAGAATTCTAAATGGGATTTTATTTTTTAGAATGTTGATGTGGGATCTATATAATTAGGTCCAATCCATGACCATTATTGAGTGCAATTCCACCAAGGTAAGGATTAATAGACTCACTATAAAATTATTCCCAAATATTCTAATTGGGATATTGTACAACACTAGGTCTGTATTGATTTTAATATTAGGTATTTTTATAGATATTCAAACATCTTGTTATCCGGGATTCATTTCGAGAATTCAAGAAAACATGCTGGATAAAAGGAAGGCTTAGAACTAGAATAAAAAAAATCATTCCCATTTTTGAGTGAATAGAATGTGTACACTGAAAGAAATATTTTAATTGCTCCACCAAAACCGGTAGTGATGGAATAATATTTCCATTTCTCTTTTATGTCAGTTCATTGCGTATTCTAATTAACCTCAAAGACCGATGATTGGTGTATTGGCTTTCATACTTCCCTCTCTCCCTATAGTTGAAGAAATTAACCCTAGGTGGTGCATTAAATTGGGTATTTGTTTCGTCAATATGTTGTATAGGTTCATCATATATCTTCAAAATTCATGAGATTTTTGTCCTTATCTTCCACACGTGAATAATTTCAAATTCCCATTGAGGAAACTCCCATGTCTTATTCCCAGATTTTTGAATTGTGTGGTGTTCAATCATTTTCCATTTGACACATAATCTTGAAAATAAATTATTATATTATTATATCCATTACTGTTAGGGAACTATAGAAACAAATATATACTTTGAGATAACATCAAACAACATTTTCATATCTCCAAATGTCTCATATATCCAGATCCATTCAAAGGTGTGGGTTTAAACCACTAAATAATAAATCGAGTTTTAAATCATTATTGATATCAAAACATGAGGTTTATCTTAATATCCTTCTAAATATTTCCCCTTAATAAATGATATATTCAAAATGTTTTTCATTACATCCATTAATGTTGTTTCTATCCTTTTTTGATGATTTTAAGGAACAAATATGGTATGCAATATTTTATTATAGTCCTCCCACTCCATCTCGTCTATTTAATCCATGAGATTGGTGTTTATAATAATCAAAAACCATTGATATTCCTACTCATTAAAATGATATATGGATAGAGTCACTGTATCCCTCTCATAATAATGGATCACAGAAAATATATTCTCTATTTTGTTATCCCATTATTATGTAACAAGTGGAGAAAATGGCCCACTAAAAATCAATTTTATTTTCAACATAAATTACTCAGTGGATAGTAGTTCCTTATTGGGTGAATTTATACAATAAACATTGTTTAGTTTATCATTAATTTCCTAAGAAAATATGGTATTTTATATCTATGATAATTTTATGTCCACATACCATGGCGTTGGGGATGATGTTTTGAAAATCATCATATTATCCCTCACATGAGTTTTTGGAATAGATTCTTCTGGTTCCCACGATTTTATAAATTATAAAAGGTTTGAATAAAATGTAGTCAATAAAGAATGAATAATTTATTCTTTCTCACAATTAACAAGATTGAATATCCTATGGGATCTCATTGTTTTTCAATTTCATAAAATATTATTTTGGGATTTTATACCTATACATGGACTTATTCTTATTGATTCCACTCTGGTTTTCTAATACTAAATATAAAATTAACTAAAAAATTATCTAATACCAAATATAACAACATGAATAATCATTACACATATATTACATCATTAAACCACATAATAGAGACACAAATATAGGATCATAATTATTATTTTCCATGTAATATTAGGATCATACATACATTTTACATAATTAAACATATACATTATTTAATTCCTTATTCTCAATCTTTTTAGTGGCCCTCCCATTCTCCATACTACATGTAATAACCTATTGATATAAAAAAATGAAATGGGATCTAAAATCCCAGAAAGTGGATGAAAAAGGGACTGAAACCAATATAACATTGGTGAACGCTATCTTCATCATCATGTCATAAGAATATTGTCCTCGTCAACGTCATGATGGATACATGTGATTAAGTCATATAGTATGTAAATTCAATAAAATGAAACATCATGTCATAGTGTTCAAACACAACATGTTGTTTTGAACATGATTTTAATAATGTTTATGAATTACATAGGTGCATAATCATAACATCATTTTTGTGAACAAATTACATGACATCCCAACTCAGATGCCTTTCAAAGGTGCCCCAAGGTGGTTGTCCACATGGCATCAAGAGATACTCTATATACACTTGAGGATTCCAAATTGTATATAGGTCCTATGGTGTGTTGGAGGGGAGATTATTACCTCATTAAGTATTAGAGGATAACATATATTGATATATAAAATAGATTTCTAGAAGTAGAAGAATCATATTAAAAATTAACTAACTAATAGTGGAATAGAATTATAAAAATCAAGTAATAATAAACAACATAAAAATGAAAAAAATAGAATTAAAAAAATTTATGTAACATCAAGTCCATATAAAGAATGTCAACATGGATATAGAAAATTAGTAAATAGTACAATACATTTTATTCAATAAGAAAAAAAGAAAAAATCTATCCAAGAATCCTAAGTACCTTATAAGTAATTGAATAAAAATATCCATCCCAATCAATAAATAATGTTAGGTACACAAAGTGGGACACTTCCCCTTATCGACACCTACATACATATAATCCCGTAGGGTACCAACGATAGCCCAAATAGTGTTTGAAATATATATATCAGTTGTCCAACACTAATGGTGTCTATAAAAATATACTATGTGATTATAAACTCAGTAGTGTGAATGTATATATAAATGAAAAGATAATAAAAATAATGCAAACATCCCATACCTTCATCATTCACACCTGGTGTATAAAAACATGTAACCTATAACCTCAGGGGTCAAGAAAAATCAATAATAACATAATGTCCGGTAATAAGACTTATTAGTGTAATGAAATGGGATTCTCATAAGGAATTCATCTATAAGATATTCCAACTAAGTCTAAGGATATCATCCATTGGGACATGGGACAATCATGAATGAGATCAATGGAGTGAATCCATGGTGCCTCATGTCTGAAGACATCTTGTTATATCTAAGGAGGGTATCTAAGTCATCATAATATCTAGAGAATGGTGAATGGATCCTATGCAACAATTAAAATAACCATCTAATAGAAAAGTACCATGTTCTAAGGTGGGTATGTCACTTAAAAACAAGCCTATAGAATTGGAATATAGTCCTATAAGATGTCAAGGAATCCCGTTCGGAAATCTGGGATGGCTCATGTGTGACCACTTCTATAATGATAAAAATGTCTATACACAATAGGCACCATTTACCTAATTCATTATTTAATCTAGGATGTGTACGCACATGGACATTTTATAAGTAATTAGTTTCATTATAGTACCATCAATTAGAGTGATAATTTTTATCTAGGGCTTTGACCTATATATCACTTTAATAACTTAATAGTTTACTATGTTCATTCCTTTACCAATCATTTTCACAAAAATGTTGGCTACTAACATGAAAGAAATTACAATTAAATTATGAATATTTAATAATAAAATTTGTTATATCTAAATATATATTATCATATTAAAAATTTATTATTAATTTACTAGATTTAAATACATACCATATAAGGGTCATCATAAATATATAATGTACATTCCATTTAATATTTTAAAGAATCATTAATTAATTTAAAAAATTTACATTTTCAAGGACAAGTCTAACGCACCAAAATAGTGATGTAGATAAACACGTCATGTGTTACCTAGAATATGTATGGATAAACCATACTTAGTGAGGTTGTGATAAAAAAAATTACCTCCAATTATCTGATAAACCAATTTGTGTATTGATCTAGAACATGTGTTCATTGATTATTACATAGGACGATGAATTTATTAAGAAATACCTGATGTAACCAGCGTGTAAAAAATGGTGATAGTTTATAAAATATATATATTTAATGTATGGGTCATGTAACACTTACCCTATCCTTGCCGAACTATCCTCTTTCAAAATTTTAGCTTAGTTCGGATTGGATTGTAAGAGAACAAAATGACAAACAAATCCCGGACAATAGGGTGTAGAATGCTGCATCATAACATCGATTACGATAGAATGAATAAAAATTTTAGAAGCCTAAGGATTAAATAACTTCTATTTAGAAATCCTACGGGGAAAAAATATCAGAATTTTGATTTTGAAAAGTGAAATGGGAGTAATGACTATCAGAGGGATTCATGGGAGCTCAAATAATGAACCTTCTGTACATGGGAGAGTAAAAAGGAAAATAGGTGTAAGGAAAACGAATAGGGTTCGACCATCTTAAAATAATTCTTGGAATTTGAATTAAATTTATATGAATTAGATTTCTTGTAATGTTTAGTCATTCCCTTTTGTTGAATTTCCATTACAAGCCATGTATTACAGATACACATCATGTACTGGGCCTACAACAATTGTTCAACCCCTTCAGCCATTATTCATAAAAAATACCATCTTTAAGGCATGGTTTTTAGATTTATACAAAAATAGAACTCAATCATAGAGTTAACCGAAAATTAAAAGTATCCATACATAAAGGAAGAAACTAGGTTTTTACAGTCTTCAAAATTAATGGAACTCATTCCAGAGATTCCCTTAAAAGGGTTGTAGAACACTATCTGAGAAGAACTCATTCCATTTAGCATATACATTCCCTCTCCCAAGACTTGTCTTATACATTATGATTCTTCCATAGTACCCATGTTAATGGAAGATATCAGCTTTATAGAGACATCAAGATCCAATTAATGATAAGAATGAGACACTCATCTGATGACGAATTAGAATCTAACTCAAAATCATTAGGAACAAATGTATGAGGGGGGTTACATGATAATAGATAAATTGTGAAACATTGATAATGTCATGCATCGAATGGTACCTCTGAGGTACTATAAAATTGTAGGATAGAATACTTAATATATCCAATATCTAAAATTTTATGACATAAGGACGTGAAAACTTCTATTTCCTCTGAATCACTCTATGTCCACCTCTGGGTGACAGACACAAGTAAACATGATCCCCAGCCTCAAACTCCATAGGTCATCGACCATGTTTGGCATAAGATTTTTTTTCTATATTGTGAAATAAATATTCAATTTTTATGACCTGAACCTTCTCTAAATTCCTATGAATGGGATAAGGACATATTAGCACTAACTCTCCAAACTATGACCAATACAGGGGTGAAAAATATAGAAAACCACACATGGCTTCATACAAAGCCATATGACACATCACATGAAAGTTATTATTGTTGGATAACATGAAGAGTCAGATATTATTATCCTAACAACCACCAAAATCAAGGATTCATGCTTGGAACATGTCATCTAACTCATGTATCATCCATTCTCACAGGCCATAAGTTTGATGTTAGAATGCTTTGCTAAGAAGCACCTATGTACCAATAGGCTTCTGTAATTCCTACTATAATCTTGATGTGAAAAAATAATCCCAATCGTACATGATAGTATGATCTCCCCTATGCAGATATATAATCTCACAAACATAAAATCTTCCCATATCATAAAATGTAAATTTATCCATCAGAGAAAGAACATGGAAAACCTTATTAATTTGATCCATAACTACCTAAACAACATCACCATCTTGAGGCGGCCTCATTAAGTTGACAAAAAAATCTATAGAAACATCTTCCTATTTCCATTTTTGGAATGGTAGTATCTATAAATATATAAAAGGTTGTTGGTTCTGCCCCCTTAACCTAAAATTTATTTATCACACAGTGATGCATCCTACAATCTAAGGATTCATCCTATTCCACCAATACTGGTGTCACATATCTTGAAAAATCATAGATATTCTTGGATAAATGGCCCACTCGGAAGCATGATACTCTGTCATCCATTCACCTCTCAAATTTTTCAGATCCTAAATAATCACATTTATATATAGGATTTATTTTCCATGAAAAAACCAATCTGGAGGTGGATGATCAATAGAGATACTTTACCATATAATAAACCCATAGGATATGACAAATTCTTTCTCTTCACCCAATAAAAGAGTGAAGAGGTGACTATCAAGGATGTAATACAAGGATATTCATTTCTATCATGAAACTCCATATTCGACTAAAAAAGGAGGGCCATCAATTTATATTTGTCGCTAGTTTACCGAGTGTCTTGTTCTTGTGTTTTCAATCTCAGCACACCAGCTACCACTTTTCCATTTCCTAGTGCATATGAATGATCAAAGAAAAAAGTACTGAAGATATTTCAACAATAATTGTTGTATAATATAAATTTCATGATGATAAAGGATATATATTACAATATTATGGTTTTTATGCAACACAAACCACTCACCCATTAGACGGTGTTTCCATCAACATAAGGAATGAACAAAAACATATAATCAGGTCATGAATTTAGTTATCACACTCATAATGTCTCAAATAGTGAGACTCGTAGTCATAGACTCTATCCTCCTACATTATAAATGAACATAAACATATGCTTCATGAATCATAGGAAAATATATATCATATTCTAGGATTTGGATGAATCAATATTCGTTATGAATTAATTCATCCTTTAAGCTCTCTAATGGCCTTCTCAAATGATTCATCCCACAGAAACATCGTAACATTCTTAGTAATACTTTTATGAGGTTCATAAATTCATGATAATTGTTATATGAAATATTTTTAATATCCAAGTAGACCAAATAAAATTCTTATATCAAAGACATTCTTGGGATTATCTATAAAAAAAACAAAACTCAACCACTGTAGGTCGGTTGATACTCCTAATTCTGAGATAATATAACCCATGAAGTGAAAATTTTCAATACTGATGTGGAATATAGAAAACATATCATGTAGATGATACTCTCTTTGTATTACCAAAATGATCTCAAGATATGTAACATGATCACTATGAGTATGAGGATACACCAATAATTCATCCAAATAGTCTGGAAAAAGGATTCCATTTAGGTTTGGAAAAACCTATTCATTACCTCTATTTAAATTGATGGAGAATTTGTAATGCTAAACATAATAAAGAGATACTTATGCAAACCATACCTACATTGGAAATATATAAGATGTATATATCAAATCCTAACTCACAACTAATGATTAACCAATCTCTTGTAAATATTAATGAATACACTAGCTCCTCAGAGATGGTAAAAGATATCACATATTTTATTAAAATGATATATGTTCTATACTATATGATGGTTCAAAATTCTATAATTAATACAAAATAAATTTTCACATTTATTTTTAGGGGGAAAACAATTGGAAAATCCCCTGATAACGTACTAGATCTAATAAAAACCATAAAATCTAGTTATTCCAAATATAGCTTGATATCCTAAAGATAATTAAGTTCTATGTTGAAGGAAAGGATAGACATTAGAATTTCTCCTATAAAATTATCAATCATAAAATCTAACTCTCCCATAGATGATAATCCAAAAAAATCACTGGAAAAAATAATCCCTAAATGATCAAGTATAAGACAGATATCTGTCAGATGTATTCCCTACCCCACCATTAGTTGAATCCCACTCTAGGTAGTTACTCAAACCATCCCATGATTATTTGGTCCATACCTTCTGGACATGTATTCTAACTCTACCTTTTGGAGAAAACGAAAACCCACTTTTGAGTAAATGTCAACCTATGGCGTTACAAGTCCATAGAGGTGTGATATAGAACCACCCAATCCTTTTTGATAATGACATCAAATAAATTATTCTTGTGTATATAGAGGTCACATAAGAAGTGATAACTACCTAAATCACAAGGAATGGGATTGAATTGGTTTATACCCAGAGACCACACTCCCATATATGTTTCTAGGGTCATCACACCAAAGATGATATGAATTTATATCCTATGAATTTATAAATTTGATATAGGGATATAGGAGTGGCATTAACCCATATCAAATAAGGTTGAAACAGTAGTGGAGGCTACTATAATAGTACCTCATACTATAGACAGTCCTACACTTTGTTTCATAGTTGTTGACTCTATAGAATGAAATTATCCTGATCCCCGACCATGTTCTATAGCTAGACTACACTATGTAGGTCCACTCTATTGTCACTAACAATAAGAGGTATGGCTAACTTGTACATGACTCCATATCAGCATATTTTGTTGGCAGTAATCCATCTCTCTACCTATTGAGGAGAAATTGGACCTTCCCCTGAAGTGGAGCTATTTATGATCCTATTCCCATATATATTGGTGGAAATATCAAGAAGAAACTATCATGATTCCCCATACGAATAGAAGCATGACACTGAGGAGGTATATATCACACATAGGATATAGATGACCCTACCATCCATAGTGATCTCATATATCTATGCTTCCAATGTGGATACTCCAGTTGGAACTCCTCGGATGAGAAACTTTAAGCTTGTAATTCCTGGTATTAGAAGAACTGTTACATAGTCTCAACATTGAAACTTTGAGACTGGTACTATTGGATACTCTCAGGTTAGAATCAGGTATAAGATACTGATTAATGATCCTATAAAAGCTAGGTAGGTGAAATAAACCCAACTATAAGAGGATGGTGTAATTGATCCCATTCTGAAAAATTTTCTCTCATGATAACACATCACTAGATAAAAGAGGTGTAAAGTGTTTAATCATACTAAAATTCACTGAATAGTCCGTTGTGGAAATATCACCCTTTTTAATGAGCATAAACTCTATGGATCAATCATCTCTCCACTTTAGATGTAAAAAAGTAATCCGAGAAGGTAGTCTGGAATTCCATCTAGAGCATTCCCTAATAAATACAATCCTAGTTAATCACATTCCACCAATGATTGTCCAAGTTGCATATTTTATATGTGGTGTAATTGAACCTCTTCTCTGGAGGTAGCTACATATGCTAGATGATATAAAGAATGGCCTCCATCCATGACTCAAAATCCTATGGACCACAATCCCATGAAAATATGGGAGGATTCTACAACTATAACTCACCTGTCAGATCAGCCATTAGAGGTACATGTCATAGTGCACCCTTTGTAGACTTCATCAGAATAAGAAAACGTTCAAAAATATAAAAATTATTGTCTATTTTAGCTATAACATGTGGTTCCTTAGTGAGAAATATGTCAAGGATCACTGGTGGCTCATGTCACACCACATCGAGAGCATGGTAATTACCACCCTACTGGATCACTACTAGAGGAACTCATGGTAGAATCATTGTACAATTTTCCACAACACACCTCATAATAAATTGAAACATAGAAATACAACAGTAGAATCTAATCATAATGAAAATGTTCTGACAACCTACTATACAAAACCCCCACATAGATGTCTAGGGTATTAGTAATTGTATAAATTAAACATATAGTTATTCCAATATGTAAAGGATAAATAAAAATTTTCCTTTTCATTTACTGTAAATAATTTCATTTATATTTGAAGACTTTAATTTTGAGTTATTTCTTATTTTATACAGAAATCATGGTTTAATTAAATGGATCATCTCACCGAGCTAATAGAATTCCATATACTTTATAAATGAAAGTGAAACCCATTTAATGTTTAATAATTCTTTTAAATTCGAAAACAAAATTTAATGGCTAATATATGAGACCTGGTAAATTAACCATTCTTTGTCATGAGGGCCCATAAACTACAGGGATTTTAACTAGTATCAACTCAATCATATAAAAATCCCAGATCATGTAACCAGATGTACGTAGTAGACATGTTTAGAACCCATATATTTGAGATGAAACCCTAAACCAGTATAGGAAAAATCTATATTGACTAATGATGACACCTTAAATAACCAATTTCTATACCATGTAGAAGATGTTTGAATTGCCAACACAAATATTAAAATCATGGATTATTCAACAATCACATATAACATATGAAATGTATTTTTTGAAATGAACCTATACGGAATTGATTAGGCATAAAAAATTTATTTATATTTTCCTATAATATTGCATGAAAAACTTCTAAATAACATACGAGACCAACATAAAATATCGATAAATCATGTAAAAATAAACCATCAATGTTCATCACATAATCATAATATATATGATCTGTAATAATAAAAATATCGTACAATATTTCCAAAATCCAAGGTGACATGGTATTGCACCTATTGTGGGGTTTCTAATTCCATGTATGTCTTACAAATATTTTCAAACAAGTTCCTAATATATTTTCAATCATCCAAAAAAATAATAAATAGAAAAGAAAAGTACTGCTCTAATACCACTTTGTGTCATCCCGAGCTGGGTTCCACTCAAAGGAACTTCAAGACGGTGGACCCCATAAAATCATGTGGTCCTCCTCATATACCAATGCCTTACAAGTAGAAGCGAGGGACTATGGTGTTTGATTGGGGATAAAATTACCTCATTTTGGATCATATAACAATATATATAGATATTTAAAAATTATATATATCAATAGAGAAATTATCATAATGAAAAAAAATCAAGTAGTGTAAGATAATAATAAACATCCAACAATATTAATGAACTCAAACACTAAAAATTAAAGTATAAATTTTTTGATGGAATGTAATTTCTCTAGAAACAAGAAGATAATGAATATATATAATAAGATAACATCACAATATATTCTATTAAAAATGAATGAAAAGGAATAATACTATCCAAAAATATCTATCTTCTACTCAATCATCGGTTACCGTACTCCATCCTAAGAATGAAAGAATGTTATGTGTCCAAAGGAGGAATAATACATTTATAGACACCTATATGATAATATTTTGTCTTAGGGAACCATCAGTGTCCCAAATAGGGTGTGAAATAAATCTCAATTGGCCACCACCATCAACTCATCTTAAAATCCAATGTGTGAATATAAATAGTGTTTTATAAAGGAAAATATAGAGGTAAAGGCAATATAGAAATGTAAACATCCAATGCCTCCTTAATCCTTAGTTGTTATCTGAATATGTGTCATTTAATTATTTATGTTATAGTTTATATTATTTTTCAACCATGCTGTATATAATTAAGATAATGTAATATGATCCAAGGGTTAACAATGGAATCCTATAATGATGATAAAAATGAAATATTATCCTAGGTGAAACCAAGGCATTCATTACCTCGGTGGTTAAGAAAAATCAGTAATAACCTATTTTCTAGTTGTAAAGGGACAAAGTGTAATGAAATGGGAATATCCCATGGTATTACATAGTTATAAATTCTAATAGATACCAAGGATCTATCCTAAGGTAATCCTAAAAAAAGAATGATTGGGACCAATGTATTCAATCCATGGAACCATGTGTTTTGAAGACATCATGATAGATCACAGGAGTGAATCTGAGGAATCCAAATAACAAGATAATAGTGAAGGGATCATATAAAATCATGAATGGACTCTTATATATAATAGACAAGGATATTGTTCTAATGTGGGTATCATCCATGGGAACAAGATTCTAGAATCTAAATAGCATCCTCAAAGTGATGAAGTCATTCCCTCTAGTAAAAATGGCTAGATCATGTATGATAACTCTTATAAAGATAGAAATGTCCATATATAATAGGAACCTTATAAATAATAAATTATTAAATTTAGGTGATGAAATAATCTATTGTTTTTATAAGTGATTATGTCCATTATAATTCATTCCGTTAGTGTGATAAGGTATACTATGTAAATACACCCATTTTACAATTTAATTATTTTATTACTTAATAAGTTCATTCCCTTTCCATTCCTTGTCATGATAAGGATGTATATGAACATATAACCAACTACTATTCAGTTATACACATTTAATACATCCATGTGATATATACATAAATATACATTTAATTAAACATTATTGGATGCATTTATTATATTGAATCATTGTCCTTATAAGGGACAAGTGATGTCTATATCATACCTTCCAATTGTCATTTCAAAATATCATTAATTAATTTAATATACATAGCATAAAAAGGACAAGTAAAGCACACGATAACCGTGTCACAGATAAACACAACATGATTTTACAAAGAATATATAAGGAAAAACCATACTTATGGTGTCTATTGTTGAGATCAAAACCTCAAACTATGTAATGAAAAAATATGATAAGGGATCTAGAACACCGAATCAAGGATTATTATAAGGATGGATTAGTCTACTAGGAAACACCTAGTGAAAGTACAATGTTCACAATGGTGAAAATTTAATAAATGGAGATACCCAAGGTATAAGTCATAAACCTCCTATCATAGGACACTATCACTCTCCCCATATAATATAGTCCCCTAATATGTTTTGGATCACACGAAGAAGGAATAATAGAATAAAACAATGAAAATAGGTCGTATGAGAAATAATCAAAATATTTGTGTAGATGGGATTATGAACAATGAAACAATATTAATGACTAATGATATTACATAGATGAAGCTAATAATCCAAATAGATTTTAAATCTATGGTTGGAATGTGAAATGGTAGAAAATCATATATTAGGGATTTCTGGGAGATCAAACGGGGAACCTCGTGTGCATGGGAGAGAAATTCGAAAAGGTGGGGTGGGGAAAAGAATAGGGTTATTCCCTACTAAAAAAAATTATAGAAATATATATGTTGATTAAATGATTTATACATTGTGTAATGATTAGGATTTCCCTTCAAGGGAATGTTAATTACATGACATGAATTATATTGCCCAGGAAAATAAAACTAAGTTATTGGATAAAAGATACGTATTTCAAATAAAAACCATTTACTTGGCTAACACCCATCCTTCAGATCCAACAACCGTTCATAAAAAAATACCCACAATAGCGAGAGGATACCCTGTCTAATCCAAATGAGAACCGCAATAAGGAGTTAATCAAAAAGTAAAAGGATTTTTACCTGAAAGAGAAATCAAATCCCTAAAAAGATATAATATTATTCAATAATAATGCACTTTATCTCATGTCATAAATTTAATTACACTATCTATTTTTGGGATATATAATTCTGTGACCTCACCTCACTCCATAAAAATTACATAATCCTTCATGCCACATTAAAAGTATAATAATCATAGTCATGAAATTATCCGAAGGGCGTGAATGGGTATAATTTGGATTTCATAAAATAATTATTTATCATTAATAGTTTTGGTTCCCAAATGTTATGGTAGATCATAATTATATATAAAAAATCATTATTCCTGAGTAGGGAATAATTATTTCAATATGATCAAAATAAAATGTATCTAAAATTGGAGTCACTTTAAAAACTGTGGATTTTATTAAATTTTATTGACATGGTAGGAATTCTTGTATATCATAGGTAAATATAGAATGAAATATTAAGTACATAACATGAACAATAATATTATAGAATATTGAATAAATTAATAAAATAATTATGTTTGAGATTACCCTTACGTTAATTCCCACATTATTTCATTGCTTTTCCACAACATGATAAATATGCATAGATTTATTAAAATATTGATATAGAAGTGAATTGTGGTAATTTTTAACACTATTTTTTTCTATTTATTTTATTATATTTCATAATTTCCATGGTTATAGATTAGTCATTTTTATACTGTTTTACTAAAAAATTACATTCCCCCCCCTGAATTCAATATTTTGTTAAATGTAATTTAAATATTAGTATATTTAATTATAAAAGAATATAATGAATATAATTAAATTTTATATATTATATATAACTCATAATATCTATCCACTATTATGGGGTTATTATTTGACATGGCCATATCTCTGTAGGGTGCTTAACTAACCATTGAAGGGGCATTATTTGGGGAGCAAGAAGAGATGTCTGAAATTTATATATATATGAAACATGAGACTTGTAGTATTTCAAGGTCAATAATATAATTTTAACATGAAACTAAATTAAATTTAATATGATTTTGATGTGAAATGTGTGTTTATAAACAAAAATACAAATAAAAAGAAATAAAAAATTAGATCTTTCAAACATACTTAATACTCAATGTAGCTTCTCTTCTATGACACTAAAACTATATTGTTGTTTAGTGTTGGAATACATTAGAACTTACCTAAGTATCCTAATGATATTGTGATGATGGTTTTTGGTTTATTTCATTCATGGTAAATTGGTAGATGGCATGATTCCATCTAGAGGGAGTTGGGTTATTTATACATGATGATAGGGTATTTTAAAAATTAGGTAATGAATAAAATATTTTATCAAATATAAAATATGTAATTGGGAATTTTTTTATAATTTAAATCATATAATAATAAAATATAAAGTTCTTATTTATTTAAACTATATTTATAATTTAAATTAATTATTTTATTTAAATGAAAATGGGAAAAAATGAGAAACTCTTATTTTATGAAATCTCTTTTATAAATTTTTTCGTTGAAAATAATTTCTAGGAATTGACTTTAAATTTATTTCTATGTAATGAATCACTTATTAAATTGAATATTTTATTTCTGAACATAATTTTCATGAAATTATTTTGTCATAATTACATCTTGAATGATGTAATTTAGGATACACTAGTTATGTGAAAAACCTAATTTTTACTATTCACCCAAAAACAAAATTACTTTAGAAAAGTACCAAAAACAATCTCTCTTTTACAATTTTCATTAGTTGATTTCAAAAATGATATTTAATATTTGTATTTTTTTTAAAAATGTGTATTTTAAATTTTTAATAACAAAATAATGAATTTTACAAAATATATTAAAATACAATTTACAAAAAAATGTATTTATATTTTATTTTAGTTTTTAATCATTCTATTTAATTTTTCGGAATTATAATATATATATATTTTAAATTTATCATGAATAATTATATTTCAAAAACAATTTATTACTTTTATTTCAAATTTTTATTCTAACGGCCTATTTAATATTCCCAAAAGTCATGTTATTGTTCTAATGATCACATTACAATTCCACAAGTCACATTACTATAATAATGGTGACATTTCTATTCAATCTGTCACATTACATCCAATAAATAAGTCCAATTTTTTTCATTGACTATTCAACTCGATCCCTCTCATGGTTTTATATTTACATTTTCTATAATTTTGATTGGTTTGACAATATTTTGTCTCTTTTCTAAAGTGTTGTTATTATAGATGATGATTTTAGTATACGAGGGCTATTCATATTTTCCAATTATAGATTTCATATTATATTTTTTTTATTTCAATTGAAATTTTTATAATTTTTATAGGATTCACTACAGATTAATGTGGCTGTATTTTTTTAATGAAATTAATTACCGTTAGTTTCATTATGTGTATTATACTAAATAGTATATTATAATACTCAATTATTTTATAGGAAAATTATTACTTATAAACATTAGGTTGTTAATAAACCCACATGGAATGTTATTTTATCAAGTAATAAGATCCATACACATCTCATAGCGATCACACCACTAGTTAGTTTTGAACAAAAAAATACAACCCAATAAGGTAACCCATCAAGGATGTATACACCCTCAAATTTCAAACCTATTATTGTCAGTTTGAATTATATTTTTAATGTAATAGTTTTCATCATAAATCTATTTCTTGGGAGTCAATGTAATATAGTGATTTTTCTAGTTTCCAACAACTACCATGGATTACAAGTGCATGAATCATGTAATACATAAAATTGTTAATCAATCATTTCATAAAATTTCAAAATACAACATCCCAATTTCTATTTTTGATATTCCATTAACATTTCAAAACAATAAAATTGGATTTTAAAATTTAATTCAATTTAAAATAAATTTTCAATATATGATATTTTCTCAAAATCAACATCAAATAATGTCATCAATACTAATTTCGAACTAGGCCATCATTTTCATAGTTACATCTAAAAATTCTAACTCCATTGAAATAAGAGTTTTTCTCAAAAGTAATACATATTTCAAATAAAATATTAAATCATCATGACACCATAATATAAAAAAATTGACGAATCATTTAAATTTAATCATGTAGTTCATAGTTTGAATCATATGAAAAATAATTATGTAACCACCCAACTATAAATCAATGATCTAGAAATCAACACCCACAATATGACTATACAATAATGAATGATAATTCATAACATCATAGAACACAACCTAGAATCTTGATCCAATGAAATTTAGATTAGATCCACTCATTATATTATGATCTGTATAACTGTAACGAGGACCTGCGTATAGATTAGAGGAAAATATATGAGATAAGTTCCACTTAACTTAAGAAGAGATAACAAGGTCAATGCCACTTTGATATGTGAAGGAAAGTGTTTGGAGTACAAAAAAAAGAATAATTATGTCTCTTGTTTTTTAGATGGAGATATGTGGCTCAATGAAATAGAAATCACAAAAGAAACATAGATAAAAAAATATAATTCAATAATTACATGGTGTGTAACCACGAAACATATCGTATAATTTGTGAAGGCCAATTATGTCACAAACGGAATTGATTTTTATTATAATCTGATTTCCCTTAAACATATTTAATTCGTGGTGTATTTCTTGTAACCTTTCATTCCATAAAAATTCCACATGGAATATTCATATAAATAAATACACAGTTTGTATTCCAAATACATGATTTGTAATTTCCCAACATAGAGATGAAAATAAAAAAATCATTTTAAAACCAAAAAAATAAACGGCAAGAATATGTTGTAAAAGGTAACAATATTTTACATAATTTTATTAATATTTATTTTACAATATCATTTTACTAGTGTTGAATAATTTTTTAAAAAACATAATATTTACATATAGAAATAATCATACATATCATTTATAATTTTTTCACCTAATCGATTTCTACAAAAATCCCATCTTATTCTTTAATTTATAAGTATTTAATATGATTCTTTTTATTCTTGAAGAAATTTAATCTACTTTCAATGGATCACTTAATTCACCAATGGAATACACTTAAATTCCACTCCACATTAGACATTGACCAAAACAAAAAAATATTCTGACAATTGAATATAATTCTTAAAAATAACAAACCCAAATATCATGATATACCACATTAATCTCCAAATTCACAAGTAATAGAAAATTTTCAATCGAACTCAGTGGATATAAAATTAATCCTTAATCCCCAGTAACCACAATAAGCTAGAAAATTAATATTTTTTAATCTAAAATTTAATCTAATATGCTTTAACTTATATTCCAAAAACTATTTTGTTTCATCTGAAATAACATTAATCCTATAGTCACTAATGTACATTTCAGTCCCCAGGTTATGTAAATGATAAAAAAATGTGTGCCCATAATTACCTTAATATCCATGATCATATAATCCTTAAAGGTAATAAATACCTTAATACATATTTTCCATATAATTTAAATTCATACATCATGTTAAAAAAATATGTACATATAAATCAAAAAATTAAAACATCTAAAAATATTTAATTAATCCCTTCAGAATATCATAACATAAAACTACACATGGTTATCTAAGACATTGATATTATAACCAACCATCAACTCATTAATACTTTATGCTATCCATAATTATTAATACAACCTCTAATGAAACAACCAATAATGCACATTCATAAAGACCCTTCCCTAATACCATATCTAAATAGATGTGAACCACTAATCAAAGATCACAGACTAAAACATTATTATATATATGTATAAGTTGATTTTGATAAATGTGACCTAATGTTTTCCATGAGAAGAAAATAATATAGAATTGAAATAATGCCAGAAATATATTCCAAAGGGATTTTTCACCTATAATTTTAAAGTATTAGGATAAGAGATTATCTAAGAAGTACTAATGTCTGCAATTTAGTATATCTCATTCTAAGACCAAATTTTCTTTTTTCAGATTTTTTTTGATCATCAATATATACATAAAACTATTCAAGGAATAAATCGTTTAAAATAATTATGGATAATCTTGGGAAATGTAAATATAATAATTGGGTTCTTAGTTCCACTATAAGGTTAAACAAAATCATTAACAATTGAATGTCATTATTGAAGATAAGAATGTAATAATGGTCCAATGACAGAAACAATGTTCATGCGAATAAAATAAAAAAATTTTTACCCATTAATTACTCGATAATAAATCCTAAAATATTATATAAATATATTAAAAAATATAAGAATTGTAAGAATCCATAATGATGATAAATTTTATATCAATCTAGTAAAAAATAATAGTTAAAAATCAAACAATCATAGTGATAACCAATTTTTATCTTGCAACATTATGTTCAAAAAACCCTTATAGAATCGTTATAAAGTGCAATTACCATATTATCGACATCAATGATAATTCAATATCGAATATAATAATTACCCAATGCATTGTATAACTATAATGGGTCCGACACATTATATTATATGATATAATGGGGACCAATCTATCTGGTCTGAGTGGTAGAGGTTCTATACCAGTTATATTATGAGATATAACTGATCCTAAACCATTTTATAAGTTTTATCATGATCACCAATGAGCTATAATGGTGTTAATACCTTCTTAATCAATTTTCATGGACCATGTCATTAATAATTTTCATAGAGTCTCATCATAAAATTCACATAAACATAAATTATTCCTTTCATAAAATTATTGATATATATAAAAGGAATTAGATCAATGAAAATATATTTGAGGCAATCATAATAAATCAATAGAAAAAATAAGGATTTTATATTTACTAAATATTCAAATTGAAGAATATATAAAATCAAGAGTTTTTGATGTAGTGGAATGGAAAAACTATTATGTGGTTATTAAAAACATTATTGAGGAAAATAATCTATTCACTTTGAAAATATCTTTTTAAGAGTAAAAAATCCCTAAAAATCCTAAAATTATATATATTCTTTTCAATGAATTAATCATTTGAAATATATAATTGAAATTTAATGGAAAATAATGGACATGGTTAGGGGAATATCAGTTCATGATGTAAATTTTAAAATAATTATTCTTTTTAATCAATTTGTAATGGGATTCAAGAGTAACTAATTAGAAAAGTATAAATAAATTTTCATCTAAAAATATATTAATATTATTTCAATGTTCATATTAAATAACATCAGGAATTCATTTAAATATATAAAGGAACACTTTTCTAGACTTTTTAAAAAACATGGATATTTAAGAGAATGATTCCTGATTTGTAAAAAGGTACATGATTAGTATCACATATAATGAAAATTATTTATTTTTCATTAGTCAATAACATATTAAAATGAAATTAAACAGGTGGGCCAAAATCATTACCATAGTAGAAAAAAAATTTCAATCAAGGAAATAATAACATATTATTTCATCCAAAATATCCTTCAACATAAACAATTAAAAAACAAAATGATATTTTACCATAAAGCCTTTTTAAACATTTCCAATCATTAAATCATAAAACCCATGATATAATTATTTAAAATTAAACATTAAATATCATTAACATAATGATATTTTTGATATAACATGTTAAATGGGTAGTATATACACCATGTATATGGATATTATTGGATATCATAAATGTACATCCCAAAGAATGAGGATTTGCTATTAACAGACCTTAGAAGGATATTATTATAGAACTGAGAATTGTTCAATGGATAGACAATTTTAACTAATATAAATAAAAAAATGTAAATATATAATGAAATAAATTTAATTTTCCATTCCAACATTATAACGTCCTAATGGATACAATTAAGAATTTTTATAACCCAACATAATGAAATTGATAAATCAAACCCATTACTGCTTGGTAGAATAATACGGAAACCTCCATGGATGAAATAATTATTTCTAAAACATAAAAACCCATTAAATATGAAGTAATCAGGACATAACTAATAAAATTGAAGTATAAACACCATATACTATATGTTAGGTGCATAATATTAAAATATGTCCTGATGAAGAAAACTTGATATGAAAATATGATACCACCTATGTAATATCTATATTAGAACCTCATTAAAGAGATAACCAACTTTTTATTGGTAAATAAAAATAATTTTACTAAAATATTCATATAATACAATAATGTATATTATATACACCACCCAATATAAATTTGTGTTGAATATGATGTATGTCTCAAAAAATAAATGTGAAACATGAAACCCTTACTGGTTTGGTAATATCTGATTCAAGGCCTCATGAGTTGAAGAACTACATTTGGATTTGATAATCCGAATAATATTCATGAAAAGAGTCATAAAATACCATAATGGGTATTATGTAAAAGAAATAATATATATAACTGTTGAATGTTACATATTACTAACAAATAATAAATGTTACACCATAACACATTAACTCGAGACCAGATATTCCATGTATACACTTTAACTCATTTATAATAATATTATATCAATTATTTTATTTTTTAATAAATATTTATAATTTTAATAACTTATAATTAAATAATATTATTTTCTATTTTAGTTACATATTTTAATATTTAGTCAATTAAGCCTATGTAATGTTTTTTTAGGATCATCGATCCATTTTTTCAAAATGGATTTTCCAAGATGGTAATTTTAAATGGTTGGTATTCCATAATATAAAAAATTATAATAATTAAATAAATATAAATTTTATAAAAAAATTATTTTATTTAAACTAACCATGAATAATGGTTATGAAAAATAACGTATAATACAAGCATTGATATGGTTGGTTCTATGTACGAATGAGAAACATTTTTCTATATTATATAATAATTATAATAATAATGCATGTATAACATAATATATTTATATAATTTCTATAATTTCATAAATATCATTTTATTTTTTTAAATATATTTATATAAAACATCCATGTGTTTTGGTGATGAAAAATGAATGAGGTCGCTTTATGGAGGTTGTAGTAAATACCTACATATGAAGGAATTTTTCATCATTAAATACATTGAATGGAATGAAAATATAGTATATATTACCCTTCCATACAAGTAAATATTTTATTTATAACATATATTAAAATTTAATTAATCATTGTTTGCAGTTGTGAGTGGTAATGATGGAAAATGAATTGCATCGGTTTGTGAGGTTGTAGTTTGTCACACATATTAACGATGGATTCTTTTCCTATTTTATGTATGATAAGGAAAATTTATTTTATTCAAATAAAAAAATACCAGTATATATGATTTAATTATTTAATTGTATCATTAGGTTTGAAATCTGTTTTATAGAGGTTGAAGAAGAAATTAAAGATGAATGCTTAGTTAAGAGCGATGCATCTTTATCAGGTAACCTATTTAGTTATCCCCAAAATTAATTCCTATTAGGTTTTAATAATAATTAAAATGTTACTATAATGATGGGAGGAAAGTAATTAATTTATTTGGGAGGGTATTTTATTCCCCAAAAAAAATATTTTAAGGTGTTATGATTAGAGTAGAGAGGGCGAGCTTTTATAATTGGGGGAGAGGACACACATTGAATTTTTTAACATATAATGTCATTCCCACAGTTTAAAAAATCAATAATGATAAAACATTGAAAATTATGGATCATCAGATTATTAAATGTTTATATATGGACATAAAATGAAAATTATATGTGGTTATGTGTCATGTTGACCCTTTAATATTTAGTCTACCCCCTCTATAAACCATTTTTTCACATAAACCGTGATAAAATATTTTCATTATTTTCATTATTTTTTAAGAATAATAATTAATCAAAAATGTATTTATAATATAAAATATGGTTATTGGAAATATATAGTTCAATTTTTCACATTAGATTCATGGAAGCTACAAAATTTTATTTAAAATTATTATAAAAACTCGATGAAAAAATTTCTTTTTAAGAAATGTATTTTTCAAGAATAAGATGGTATTAAATTAACATTTTGAACCAAAAAAATAGGTATATACATTAAAATTCATATATATATATATAATCAAAATATAATTTAATAAATTCAATATTTTGGTATTTTTGGTCAGAGTAGGGAAATTAAGAGGGGGTAGATGAATTTAGTTCCTAAAACAATTTCTGTCTAAAATGATTTTTAAAATTCCACAATTTCAAAAAATGTAAAGATAAATTAACTAATGTATCATATTTATAAAAGTATTTTTGTTTAAAATATTTCTTAAATATTAATTAATTCTTATTTAAAAATATATACATTTTTATTCTAACTTTTGAATTCAGTTTACTAAAAGAAATTCTAATATAATTAATATTTTAGATAAACTATCAATGAAATGTTTTGTTTTCCAAAATAACAATATATACAGTGAAAACAAAACCTAAAAAAAATATTTAGAAGTAAACAGGAGGTTCAGTCTCATATCTAGACATAATACTTTCCACTTGGTGATCACCTGCCACCAAGCAGTTTTTCTTAATTAAACTCGATCCACACCCTGGATCGGTGTAAAAAAAGTATACAAACTATCCAGGTAACTAGACTTATTCCATAGTATAATTGGGAGTACAAAATAAAAAGATATACAATCCACTTTTCGATATCATCCACTATTATCTACGTGAATGTAACTTGTAAAAACATCATTTGGTGAAGATATCAGCACAGGAGTCAATGTGGGTTTATAAAATAGAGATACACAAACTTCTAAAAATATAAATAACATGAACATTATATCAATGTAGTTTGAATAGGTTTTATAATTCACTTTGGGAGGTTCTATGTGGCTTCAGGGCTCTTTTAGGGTAATAGAAGTTAAGCTGGATTCATCTTCCAAAAATAGATTCAAAACGGAGAGTCATTTTTCTTCTATATTCTGTTCATAGTGATCCTCAAAGTGTTCTTTTTCTTCTATGTTGTTTCCCTAGATATTTTTTTCCGTTAAATTCTTAGTAGTATCTTCATGTATTCACAGTACACAATCTTGTTTTTTTCTCGATGGTTCACAAACATCTCTGTATATTTCTTCCACATCTCCTCTTTCACACTATATATCTTGTTGATCGAGATATTCCCTTTATATAGACAATAAACATGTTCTCTGTGACCTATAACAGTTTTATGGTCTTCGACATCATTAAATATTGTCAACAATATACTAACATGATCATTAATATAATATACTGTATAAAATTTAAAAAATATGACTGTTAAACGTAAGATCGAATTTAATTGACATGTCATCGTCTGATTAGTCTATCAGTTTCTCATGTTTTCGGTAGATCATTATATTGGTATATCATTCAATCAGTAGATCATTTTTGGTAGTAGATTAGACTATCGGTATATCACTCTATAGGTATGGAAAAAATGCATTGGTCAATCAAGCTCTTGGTAGATGATGTATTGGTAGCTCGACTTTTGGTAGGTGATGCATCAAAAGCTCAGTTGTTTGTGTCTTATCCTTAGAAATTTTTTGAGTGTTGGTCAGTCACTATGTTGGTTGGTCAGACATTCGTAGGTTAGGCATCGGTGGTTCAAGCTGTTAGTGACTCATCTTATCGATAGTGTATTTCTTCAATATCTCATGTATCAGTAACTTGTATTTCGACAGAACAAGTATTAGAGGCTCATACTTTTTGGTGTCTTAGAATTGTTCGAGACTAATACCTAACCAAAATATATAATTCTATCTTTTGATGTTAACACTGACACCAGATCTTAATGTTACATTTGACAATGATTAAACACAGTGTAGCATAATAAATCATAATTAGAATAGTTAATCATTATTTTTTAGCATTAAAACTAGAGGAGTCCAACAATCTCCCTTTTCTGATGATCACAAATCATGGCATTATAGACCACAATAATTTAATATATTTATAATGATTCGAGAAATAGCCATTATAGTACATTTATTTGAGAGATGAAATTTTAAAAAAAAATATAAGTACATATTATCTGTTAAATAGACTTTTTTAATTATATGTTCCCTTTTAATATTAAGCTTAATCATATACTCCCCATAAGATAGTGATTCCATATTGATTATATATTATATCTCCACCTTTTGGGATTATCAAAAAGGAAATCATGAATGAAAAAAAGAATCGATAAGGAACTAATTATTTGATGAAATCAATGAAGGTTTTCCATTAATCAAGTAGTATAAGAGAAAACACAAATAGAACAAAAATAAACAGTATATAAAATCACTATAAATGAGTGATCCAAATACTTCTTGGCTAGATAAGAGTCCATTAAATTCATTCCTTTATCAAAATTATAGGAGGGTGGTGCAGAAGTTTCAGTAGTAGGAGATGTGTAAGGCATTGAGGGGATAATGAGGGAAGGAATAGGAGATTTAATAAAGACTAAATGGGAAAGGCTGGTTATAGAGGAGGAATCAGGTCCTATGAGTTCTTATTGTATTTCAAGTATAGCATAACTGATATCATGAGAATTTAACATAGTTAAAGGTTGGAAAAGGGTGGGAAAATGAATAGGTTTAATTTGGGAGGATATGTCTGATACGAGAAATATGAGGAGCAATAATAATTGTGTTGTGATGGTGCAAGTAAGGTTTGAGGAAAATGAAGAAGTCCTTAATAACTTCACCACAATATTCCATTTATTTATCAAAATCATATTTATTTTCCATAAACATCTACAGGGTAGGAGTAAAATCTTTCAACTTCCTAACATTATCTTTGAAATCAAGAGCCATTGGATGTATCGTCAAATTATGTACTAAATATTTGAAGTGACTTATCGTCTGATTCTTAATATAAATCCTTATGAAATTAAAATATTCATTCTGGGTTATTTATTTTTGATTCTATTTAGAACGAGGAGAATAAAACATAACCATATCATAAATATGATAATAATTCCTTATAATTTATAAGAAACTCTCCTAGTCAGTGCTACCCATAATAGTATAAAGATCATCTGTAATCGCATTTTTACCATCTCAATATCTAGAGAGTGAGAAATGTGAGTAGTTGAGATGGATGAACATTTCACTATATCTATAATATCTGATCTCAACCGAGTTAGATCAGGAGTTGGAGACTGAGTGGTATCTTCCTTAGATAATTAAGAAGTGGGGTCTCTAAGACCATTTAAAACATTTTATAATTGATTTATATATTCAATGGTCAAACGATTAATAGAAGAAACCATAACAGTAAACTAATTCCAAATATTTTGATTATTTTAAAAAAAATCTTCTAAAAGAGTGATCAGTCATGGATCAACCCTTGATACATGTGTATCAGTGATCAAATCAGCATCTCTTTCACTAATTAAGGAATCTAGCACAGTTTTCTTTAGAGATATTGATCAAACATCATCAAACATCTCTACCACGAAGGCATTAAAATCATCTTTGGTGGTATATTCATCTTTTTCTAAACCAACCATAGGAGTAGTATAATACCTCTCCACTATATCATAATAATCCAATACAAGAGTTACATACCTTGAGTCGTTCTGCCAGAAATGTACCACAATATCATCAAAATGAGCATACACATCACCTTTTTTTCTTTTATTCTTGTCTGTACCCCTCAAATGATTGCCTCTTTCTTAAATTAAAAAACTCCCTCACTGGAGTCAGATATACATCCCTTACAACATGAACTTCTACCTGAATACGGAAAATAGATTCACTCCCTTCATCCAAAATTGGTTCAATATGAGCCTTATGAGACCTTTCCTAAATTACAACTTATTCAGTCACCCCATAGGATACACAATAATTTATTATTCCTTTAATGTAAGTCCATAAATATTATCATGATCATAAGGATCTAATGTAAGATCAATAGGTTCAACATCAGGTTCTATATCACCACCATAATGATCTGATGCACTATCAGATCCATCAATTACATCATCATCTCTATCAATTCCATCATATCCCTCACCATTTTCCTCAACTCGTTCTTCATCTTCAGATTCATCATCATTCTCATTGTCACATCCTTTTTCTTCACCATATTCTTATACACTACCATATTTTATGTTATACTCATAATTTAATAACTCATTTTCACATCATTATCATTCATAGATATATGTTTTTCCTTAGAAGATATATGTCTTGGTGGACATTTATGATAATAATAAATCATCTATGTACTTTCATCAATGTCATGATCACTCCTATCATCTATTAAATCCTCATATACATGACCTTTTTCACCTACATCCTCATTAGAATGATCACCGGCATTATCTGGTCCATGAAAAGGATCTACCATGTTCTTGGGCCGTGAGGGATGCGCAACCTAAATTAAATATTCATATAGATTATCATTATCCTCAAACCACATATTCGTCTATGGATTAAAATTAATTTTCATCCTCTTACATATAACTTTTTTCAGACAGAAATCATCACAATAATAGATTTTCTCTTTACCTTCATTTGCGAATCCCTTATCCTTCAACATGGCTATGAAAATTATACTATAAAATAATCAGTTTTTTTCAATAGGGATTGATCATCACACTGATATGAACTATTAAGTATCTTCATTGATTTACATTATTTCATTTCTTTAACAGATATAACAAGTAAACATGATTATATATAATAAAACAAATGTCCCATTTTCTTGGTCATAATTGATGCTGGATGATTTTAAAAAAGAGCCTATACTCACTATCATTCTCTTTCAAAATAGGCCTTCTATACTCTCCATCTTCAGTCAACTCATATGAAGCTTCCTCATAACTAAAGAGGTCACTTGTTAAAGGATAAATTCCTTGATGGTCATCACAAACACCCTTATGGGTTACATTAAGCATTCTTTTGAATGATTTTATGGAAAACACACACTATTTATATCTACTATCAACATTATCCAAAAAACATCAAATAATTCCAATAAAACTCATATTACTATTAAAACCCATGTACCGAAATCAGATAATATAGCCTCTCATTATTTGAGAACCACTATAACAACCCTTTTGGTTTACAACACATTCAACAAAAGGGACTTATTGGACAACATCCATTCTAAATGAACTTCCTTCACAGGGGTTATGATACATTTTGTGAGTTCTAGATTAACAGGATTAGGAATAGGCTTAAGCCGACTAGATTCTCATCTTTTCATCATGGATGGATGCGACTCTTACTTAGACCATTGAAGGATAAACATTACATGATCCATTGAAGTAGGTTATGTGGTTTCAGTTTCATAGGGAATGATAGAGGCTGGAGGGAGGAATGTTGTAGGGTAAGAGTTTGAGAGTAAGAGAGTGACAATAGAATGTATCGGATCAACCCTTAATTTTATCACTTATGGATTTAAAAACATAAATATACCAAATATAGGATAAAATAAAATAAAACAAATAAAATAGAGGAATTTCAAATTCTAGATAGAGAAAAAAAATATTGGTCGGTGAGACACATCCGTGAGAACCACCTAAAACTCAGTATTAGTGAATCTTTTTGGTGAGACATCATCAGGGAATCACGTCAGTGAGACATCATTGGTAATACACATTAGTGAGTCATACTCGCCTAGACCTGATGTTGAGACATCATCTGTGAGCCACGTCGATGAGGAATTTACTAAGCCCTCAAAAATGGATCATCCCTAACGCATTTTTGATGTAAATCATCCTCTCATAATTTAAAGTAATTGTAAAAATATTACTAAGATAATATTCTGTTGTAATGAATTAAAGAGTTATATTTACTTTTTGATAATTGTCTCATTGAAAGTGATTCCTTACATTGATATGTTTTCTTCTAGATTCTAAAACTGGATTATCAGAAATGATTATAGAACTTGTATTGTGTCAATTTATATGTACAATCCCAAACTAATATCCATAATCCATTAAGGTGTGTTTCATCCACAATATCTGAGCACAAAAACTACCAGTATCTATGTTTTAATCTTTGGTTGTATATAATAAAATAGAATTTTTCTTTTTAACTATACCATGATACTATAGACATTCCCAAAAATTGACATGTTCCATAGGTTCTGTTTATATCTAAGATGAAACCAAAAAAATAAGCATCAGAATAACTAACTAAATCAAAAGGTTTTTCACTAGGATATAACAATCATAGGATGATAGTATACTTGAGGTATTCGAACATTCATTTAATATAACATAAATGATATTCGATAGGATTTTCGTGAAAAATTGCACACATACACACACTAAAAATAATATCATTCAGAATAACAAGGATTTAGAGTAAACATCCAATCATACCTCTGTAAGTAGTTTGATCAACAGATTTCCAATTTTCATCAAGATCCAATTTTTAGGTGGTACTCAATAGAGTATAACCAAATTTTATATTATCAAATCCAGTAAAATTACAAATATTTGTAGTGTACTTGGTTTGATTTAAAATAAAATGGTCTATATATTAAAAATTTTGAAATCCAAGAAATAATTTGAGTTCACCCATTAATCTCATTTTATATTCACATGCCATCATTTTTGAAAAATAAATACCCCAAGAATTTATAGAAGATCCAAAAATAATGTCATAAAAATATATTTTATGAACTAAAACATATTTATAAATTCATTTTATAAAAATTGTAGAATTTTTTATCCCTTTTCTAAAACCTTTTTAAATAAGAAATGTTTTAATCCTATCATACCAAGCTCTTGGATACTATTCTAAACCATAAAATATGTTGGGTAATTTGAAAACAGGATTTTTACAATGAGTTCTGTAAAGTGGGGGCATGTTCAACAAAAAAATCCTAAAAAATATACCCATTTAGGAAATAACTTTTAACATGCATGTTATAATTTTAGAAATTCTGATGTACTGTATATGATAACAAATTTCTAATGGATTCAAGTCTAGGAACTGGTGAAT
Organism: Viscum album; assembly: GCA_963277665.1. NCBI lineage: Eukaryota > Viridiplantae > Streptophyta > Magnoliopsida > Santalales > Viscaceae > Viscum > Viscum album. Next base: position 1,135,383,356 of record OY728156.1, read on the forward strand.
AATTATCATCATAGTTAGTGGCATCATCTTGATTATATCTTTTTGAAACTTAGATGGACTTATTTCTCACATTGAAATAATCTTAATATACTTTATTTCTAAATACCCCTTTAGTTCGTATAGTCTGAATGTCTTTGCAACTATCAAAAAGTTTCTAGACATTAGTTCCTTCTAATGATTCAACTTTTCTTTTATAGAAATTACCCAAAATTCATTTTTGATTTTATCGTTCTTATTTTTAGGTTGAAGGCATGAAAAGAAAATTTAATGTTAAACCTAATTCCATAGAAGAGATCTAGTCTTTGTTCCTTTATCTATGTCTCCAAATATATAATATAAGTGATGATTATTAAGTGATACGATAGATCCAGAAAATGCGGGGATAGAGATTTCATCTTTATCTACAGGGTTGGGTTCACTATGAATAGAGTCAATAGATTTTTGAAAAATAAATGATTTTTTTCTTTTTTAACATTAGAGTTATAAGGATTATAATTTCAATCATAATTAGATAGATCAACCTAAATATTTTCTTGGGAGGTTTTTGGTTCATGTAGATATATTTTATCAAATATAATATGTATAGATTCTTCCACACACATGGTTCTTTTATTGAAGACCATATAGTATTCTCTAGAGGTTTAATAAACATGGAAAACTCTGTCATCGCTTTTGGATGTAAGCATGTCAAAATTATCATTTTTATTATAGATGAAGGACTTACAACCAAAAACATTAAATTAATTTAACTTTTTTTCCAATTATTCTACAACTCATAGTTGGTTCTCCTAAGGATATGCCAAATTAAACCATTAAATATTATATAAAAAATTTATTCATTGTTTAATCCAAAAAATAAATAGGTTAGTAACACTCATTATACATAATTCAAATAATTTCTTAAAACTTTTTACTCTTTATTTATACAACTTCATTCTGCTGGCATATCCTTGGATCAGAGAAGATTTTATTTTAGTCATGTTGTGAGAAAAAAAAAGATTCAATCTCTTGGTTTTCATGCTCTTGGCCATTGTCACATCCTAAGCATTTAATTATAAGATAACTTATGTTTTCTACAGTTTTAACAGACTTGGTGAAGTAAGAACAATCTTCACTCTTGTGAGCAAAAAATAATGTCGAAGTATATCTAAAAATTCATCAACTAGAACATAGATGCAATGCATCCAATTTAAACTTGAAAATCCATACGGTCCAAAAAAAAATAAATTTGATCCAACTCACGTGTTTGGGAAGTTGAAACATCATTCTTTGATTTAAAATATTTCTCATGTTGTTTATCTTTTGGTCAATGATTAAATACTTTTTCATTTAGAAACTCTTGTTTAGGTAGATCGTAGACTAGTTCTTTTCTAATAATATTTATAAGGGAGTGAATATTATAATGGCCAAATATCATATTCTAGAGCCAAGAATATTTGTGAAAATCACTCAATCAGGAAATTTTTTGAGAAACTAATGAATCTATATTCACAGAGTAAATTTTCTCATTTCTATCATTAGTGAATAATAAATCATTTTCTTAATTAAAATAATTAAAATAATCATTTTCATATTTAACATGGAATACATCATCCCTTAATTGGGAAATGATAAATAGAATGTACTTTACACAATAAAAAAAGAGCATTAGAAATTAAAATTGTGTTAGGGTTACCTGTTTGGCCAAGAAAAATATTTTTTTCATTGTCACTAAAGGGGACCTTTCCACCATCAATATTGATATGATTGATGAAGCTAGAATATCCCCATGTCATATGTCTGGACCACCCACTATCCATTTACCGTATACTTTTACATAAACATTTCAAACAACTTTCCTACAAAAACATATCAATTAAAGAATGATTTTTTGTACCCAAACATTCTTGGGTCTTGTAACATTTTTAATTAAGCCTTCAGAAATCTGCATTTACTTCATGGGTTTCATATAAATCATTTTTATTATCTTAGAAAATAAAAATTATTTGGTCCTGAATAACCCAAATCAGTAGAAGATGTTCCTACACTGGTACATGAAGTTCATATTATAGGATTGGGAATACAATATATTTTTTATAATTAGATAAAAAATTGTTTTTAACAAAATTTATTTTTCCAGATTGATAACCTAAAACCGGTAGTATACCTTGGATCGACTTGTTTTCCGTTCATTTGAACTAATGTATATTTACAATTTTTTAAAATCTCATAATAATTCATTAAATTATCATTATAAAAAATATGTTCATAATTCTCATTGAGAAAATGAGAAATATTCTCTTTTTCAATTGTATATTCAAATTCAATAGAAATAGTTATAGAAAGTTATTTCATGAGATATTTATATTTATAATTCAATTTATTTCATATATCCTCAATCATTTTATAGTATTGAAACATTTATTCATTTTTAATATTATCATAATATGATTCATCAATGGAATAATAGGAATTTTGTGTACACGATTCTATAGTAACCATATATGTGTTTTTTGGGAAACACATATATTATTTATTAGGTTTCTCATAAGATAATGATTTAAATTCACTAGATATGTCTATAGGGGCACTCCATGTGGCCTTCATTGGCTTTTTTAACTTTCTATCTTTGGCATCATATTTCAATTTAAACACTAGTTTAGGAAAATATTATTTTACACCTCATGTTCTCTTACACTCATAATATAATATTTCATTTGTATTTTCATTTATCTTCCAATCATTTTTCTAATTTTCCATGTTTTCATACATCCCATTGTAACTGGGATTCTTAATAAATTTATTTCTTACATAAATCTATTTAAGACACTTTTCCAACTGATACATATCATCTTCACTATAACTTGATTATTGTTTATTTCTGTAACTTTCATCACAAACCACCACATTCCTTTTTTTAGGCACTCATTTTGGAAGCCATTGAAATTGTCTTTAGATATTCATAGTATTCTATGTTTACATTAATCTATTCTTCTCAAATTATCATATTTCCTATCAAATCATTTTCTCGTAGAGTTTTTATGAAATATTATTACCTTATTAACATAAAGGTTCCCCCCATCTTTTTGGTAATCATATGAGAAGTCACATTACTTGTTCCTTGGATGAGATAACCTCTCCAAGAGAGACCATCATATTGTCTATCTCATTGAACTTGATATACATGTCATAAATGGGATCATAAGGCTTCATCATAATGTTATAATATTTAATATTATATGTATTACGTATCATTTCTTTAACACTAGTGGTTCCATCATGTGAAACAACCAGAGTATCCCAGATTTCATTTACATTTTACATGCTTAAATATAATTACATTATTCATCCCCTAAATATCTGTCTGTGTAATTAACATCATTATAGTTTTAAATTTATTCTTCCTTAGTGGAATAATTGTATGTATTCCTAGAATTATAAGGAAATTTATATTCATATGTAATTGTAGACCAAATTTCAAAACCTGTACTTTCCAAATGAATTTTTGGTTTAATTTTACACTGAGCATTATTAGTAACATTAAATTAGAGTGGTAAGTTGGTAGAATGAACTTCTATTATTTTTTCCATAATAAAGTTTTTGAAACATGTTTTAATGAAATAAATATTTATAGCTGAAAAAATATAGAGATATTTAAATCAAAACTAAAATTAGAGTTGAAAATTGATTTAAAAAAGCATAAAAACATCCTCTAATACAAAATGTCAGTAGAAGTTGGACACTCAAGAGGGGGTGGGGTTTAACTGAGTTCCTATTAAATTTAAATCTGAAATTATTATTTATAAATCCCAAATTCATAAAAAATACAAGTCACATAACCAAAGTAACAAATTTACAAACATTTTATTTTGTTACAAATATTTCTCAATGATTGGTTATTTCTCTATTAAAACAATATACTTTACTATTTTATCTTTTGAATTCATTTTACTAAAAAAAATTCTAATATAAATACTATATATTACTTACTCTCAATGAGAAGTTATGTTTTCTAAAATAATTATAAATATAGTGAAAACAAAACCTGAAAAAATGCTATAGAAGTAAACCAAAGGTTCAATCTAAAGTTGATAGTTAATCCTCTCCATGTTGTAATCACCTGCCACCATGATTTTTATATTCAATAAATATTATCCACACCCTATATCAGATTAACAATAGTATACAAACTATCCAGGTCACTAGAACTCTTCCACATAATCAGTGGTAGTAGCAAACAAACAAACACACATTCCACATAGGGACCTCTTCCACGATTATCTATGGGAATGTAATTTGAAAAAATATTAGTTAGTGAAGATATATATTTAACTTCATTATATAGTATGAGTTTTTGTGTGATTAATAGTTCTAGATACACACAATTCTTGAAATGTAAATAATACGTACATGTAGTGAAATATAAGGAGAATATGATTTGGAAGTCTCTGGGAAATGTTTTATGTGGCTTTTGGACTCCTTCAAGAATTCCAAACTGAAGATGGAGTAATTTTCTAGAAATAGACATAAAAAATAGAGAGTTTTTGTTTACATATTACTTATTTTCATAGTTATCCTACAAGTTTAATTTTTATATAAGTTGTCTCTGCGATGATTTGGGGACTTTTGGATCTTAGTAGAATCTTCATGTATACACAATATACATATCTTTTATTTTTCTCTAAGGTGCATGGACAACAATGTGTATTTCTTCCAATTCAACCCTTACACACTATATATAACAATCATGCTAATTATTACACACATAAATATGATTTATTACGTAAAAATTCACTTAATAAATCTCTAAGGAATAATAGGTATATTGTATTCACTACTGAAAATTCGGGCTATAGAAAGGGTTTAAAATAGTGGCTATATGTCCTCAATGAGTGTATATAGGTAATGGCCACGTTTTGAAAACCGTGGCTATGTATGGCGTGGCTATAGTCCTAGAATTATTTCCACAGTTTGGAACTGTGGCTATCGGTCTAGAGCCACGGTTCAAACCGTGGATCTAGGTATACAACCATGGTTCAAACCATGGTAAAATCTCTATATCCATGGTTTAGAACCGTGGCTATACTAGAGGAGGGACATAATTTATTTCCATGGTTAGAAACTGTGGAATTATACCTATATCCACAGTTAGAAACTGTGAAAATAGGGTCTAGAAAACCATTAAAAAATAGCCCCCCACCCCCATGCACACCCCCCCTGAAGTAGCCCACCCCCTGCAGACCCCTCCCTCCTAGACACTGGACACCCCCACCCTACTAAAACCCCCCTTAGAAAACCCCCCAACCCTGCAAAGCCCCCCTCCTGGACAGACCCTGGACACCCTCCACAGACAGACACTAGACACCTCCCTCCATACATAGGACACCCTGTAACATCCAAATGTTTTCTAAAAATAAATGGAAATTCTTGAAATTTTGTTTAAGGTCGATGTTTATAAGTATCCTTTAAACATAATTTCATTTCATCTATGTTTTGAATTTCACTAAATTGTCATCTACAATTGTGTTCAGTATGTTATTTAGAGTCTGATGAAACCAACTTGTTTTTTTGGTGAATAGTAACATACCCTTATGAATAGTAAAATGAATAGTGATATTACCCTAATGAATAGTATATTATATTATTATTTAATTTTCCCAAGGTAATAGGATAATGTAATCTTAATTAATTTTCCAATGTCACATAAAACTAATTACACTTTAATATTGTTATTTTTCGAATTAAATGTGGCCTTATTTAAAAATTAAATTAATAATATATAGAAAATTATTTTTGAAAAATGGATTTCACTTTTGAATTCTACACGTCGAAAAATGGTTGGGGTAAATTTTTTGTATTTTTTTTGAAACTCTTGAATTTTCGGTGAATAGTGAAATACGATAAAATACAGTATAATCAGTTTATCAGAAAAAATGCACAATTTATGACATCATAAGTGATGAAAGGCCACTTTCTTCAAACTCACATGATATTATCACTATTTAGGGATACTGGATTTGAGATTATTCATAGTCTTGATATAATTATTATAATAATAATTAAAATAATCTAAAATACCTCCCCTCCTCCACTATAAATACCACCATCAATCCCCTCTTCCTCCCACACCTCTCAAGCCATGATAATTGTCTAATTTACGCCCAATTACCTCCAAAATCTTCTCCCCCACGTCCTAGAGCTTCTGGTATCACAAAAAGACCACAATCAAAGCCCTTAAGGAGGATCTCAAAGAGAAGAGATCAATAGGTAAACTTCCTCTTTTATTTTCTTTCTTTTCTTTCATTTTATGTTATTCTCTTCCATTACCTTTGTCTTCTGTTGGGATATTTAATTAAATATTCCACCTTACACTCTATATCTTGTATGAATGATGAGATATTCCATTCCTCTTATCAATCTTGTTTTTATGAAGTTTTAAGAGACGTCGTTAGGCTGCCGAATTTTCGTGAGAAATTTCTCAAGATTTTCTTTTATTTCATGATTCTTTTTTCTTCTTTCCTCACACTCTCTTATCCAAGAATCATGAAATCTCCATAATCATGTATATTCATGATTTTCTCATATTTATTGAAAATTCTTCATTAGTATTCTTCTCCTCTTCCACTTATTTAATGAACAAAAAACATTGTCCATTTGTGTCGAATTACCGACATCGTGGACGATGTATTTTTAATTTCCATTAATTCTTTCAAGTCTGGTAATGAAACCATTAATATCATTGAACCAGGTTATAATATATGTTTTATTACTCACCCATGGTTTTTTAATTCTTTTTTACTCATGGTTCTAATTTATAAGACTAAATGAGGTTGTTCTTATCAAAGAACCACTTAGATGATCTAAACGAACATCATTAATGTTTTAACTTATGAATCAACCTCATATAAATCATAAAAGTGATAAATGGAATAATTTATGGTACTGGAAATATTTAAATACTAATCCATTACAATTCTGGAGTTTCACTTCCACTCAACAAGAACGATTCATCATGAACCGATCGTGAAAATCATAAAACAACTCACCCAAAATAATGCAAGGAAAAAAATACTAAAAAATAAGGGGTGATACGAGGTTATGAAATGACCATATAAAATGTTAGAAACATTAACATGTTTCTGTAAAATAATAAAAACACTCTTTTAACCATTATACACGAGGATTAAACAAGTCTGAAGTAAGACAAACCTATGGTAAGGGAATTCTTAACCTGATTTCCATTCTTTGGGTTAACAATCTACTTCGTTATTTATGTGGTATTTAAATTGTTTTTGTGATGAATTATGAGTATAATATGTTTAATAATTTTTGTTGAAGAGTATGTACATATTCAGTCAACTCTATTAAGTCTCACTTCAAGTATATTATGTTTATAAGGTATTTTTCTTTTAAAATCCCCTTTAAAAATTATGTTTTACAAGATTCAAAAGCAATGTTTTTATGCTATTATTTTTGTTGTATGATTATTTTTTGGTTATTGGGAATTTTTTATGATGAAGGGTGGGACCAATATTTCCCTCCAATGCATTGGGTATTAGTATGTTGGTGTTCGGTCGTATGGTTACTCCAAGTGTAACTGCGATGGTTACACAAATCAAGGTCGCTGTGAGGGTTACAAATTTTACTGCAGTCAAGATGGTTACAAGATTATGTAAGTAATTCCCTAAATTACCTCTTTGATTATATTTATGTTCTCATGTTTCTGTGGATCTTGTGTAAATATCATGTTACACGAAGATAGTATTTATTGGTGAAAAGCATGTCTTTTGAAAATGTTTTCATACGTTATGAGTATTCATGGACTACTGTGATTTTTCCTTCTTTTCCCTCCCTTACTGAGATTTTGTGTTCATCCCATATTTATAAATGATTTACACAGGTTAATGGATGTTTAATACAAGGAAGGAAGACACGTTAAATGTTGAATAATTGTCAAGTAGTCTGGTTTGATGTTTTAATGTTTTATATTTTGAAAAAAATGGAAACTATTTTTATAGTATCGACTCTGTAATAATGTGTAATGTCGTGAATGTACTATCCTAATTCTATAAATATATAATCTTGAAAATATATTCAAGGTGAAAGGATGTTTTTTATTGATTAAACTCATGATTATGTATGCAATAAGGTTGGGTCCTTATAGTTGGTATCAGAGGAAAGGTTTAGACAACTTTAGGGATTAGGAGTTTTCGTTAAACATATGGCTAGTATGTATGTAAATTCTTTATGTTAAATCCTTGTTTTATAATTTTTCATATTAAGGAAATTCAGTAATAAATGGATGTAGGAGGATCTCAAATGACATTCCTATCTCTTCCTGATGACTTTCTTGCAGCAATTATTACAAAGTCTTGTCGAGACGAGTTTGAAACATTTTCTAACATACAACTCACTTACAAGCAATTGTTTGTGATATCAAACACCTCCACTATACCTCGATACCATTGTGGAACATGGGATATATTTAATCAAATGATATTTTCTCAATATTCTCATATTTTCAAGCAAGCTAAATATTATGAAGTAATTTTTAAATATTTTACCTTATCAAGATATTCTGAAGCATATTATGATTTTGAAAGAGGTACTAAAGAAGGAGACCCTTGCGCAACCTATTTATATTCACTTTTACAATATACTATTTCAGAACATAATTATGGTATTTTAAAAGGACAATTTATTAAATTTTTTCAACTCAAAATCTGCCCGACTATTTTATAAAAATCATGTCTTATCAGATGTTTTGAAATTATATGTCATACATGATTATTTTCGAAAACTATTTTTCTTTGAACACCCATAAGATCAAAGTTGTAGAAGGTGTATTTGGATAAAGGAAGCAAATGATTTTGAAAGGTCTCTAAATAATTTTTTTAATGTATGGACCTTCTATTTACATGATCAAAATGATGATGAGACTAGGGTGACATCATGATTAAGGTACCCTCAGTTGTTTAATAAGTAAATAAAATTGCGAGGACGCAATTTCAAGAAGGTGGGGATAATGTAACATCCCAATGTTTTATAAAAATAAATTGAAATTATTGAAATTTTGTTTAAGGTAGATATTTATAAGTTTCCTTTAAACATAATTTAATTTCATCTATGTTTTGAATTTAATGAAACTGTCATCTACAATTGTGTTCAGTATGTTATTTAGAGTCTGATGAAACCAACTTGTTTTTTTGGTGTATAGTAACATACCCTTATGAATATTAATATTAATAGTGATATGACCCTAATTAATAATAAATTTTATTATTATTTTATTTTCCCAAGGAAATATGATAATGGGATCTTAATTAATTTTCCAATGTCACATAAAACTAATTCCACTTCAATATTGTTTTTTTTCGAATTAACTGTGATCTTATTTAAAATTAAATTAATAATATTTAGAAAATTATTTTTGAAAAATGTATTTCACTTTTGAATTCTACACATCAGAAAATGGTTGGGGTAAATATTTGGTATTTTCTGAAACTCTTGAATTTTCTTTGAATAGTGAAATATGATAAAATACCGTATAATCAATTTATCAGTAAAAATGAACTATTTATGACATCATAAGTTATGAAGGGCCACATTCTTTGAACTCACAAGATATTATCACTATTCAGGGCCACTTGATTTGAGATTATTCATTTTCTTGACAAAATAATAATAATAATGATTAAAATAATCTGAAATACCTCCCCTCCTCCACTATAAATACCACCCTCCCTCCACTCTTCCTCCCACACCTATCAAGCCATGAGAATTGTCTAATTTCTGCAAAATTCCCTCCCCAATATTCTCCCCCACGTCCAAGAGATTCTGGTCTCATCATAAGTCCAAAATCAAATCCCTTAATGAGGATCTCATGGAGAAGAGATCAAGAGGTAAACATGCTCTTTTATTTTCATTCTTTTCTCTCATTTTATGTTATTCTCTTCCATTTCCTTTGTCTAATTTTGGTATATTTAATTAAATATTCCCTATTAATGTCCATATAATGTATAAATGATGATATATTCCATTCCTCTCATCAACCTTCTTTTTACTCATTTTTAAGAGACGTCGTTAGAATGCCTAATTTTCGTGAGAAATTTCTCATGATTTTATTTTATTTCATGATTCATTTTTCTTCTTTCCTCACTCCCTCTTATCCAATATACATTAAATCTCTAGAATAATGCATATTCATGATGTTTTCATGTTTATGGAAAATTCTTCATTAGTATTCTTCTCCTCTACCACTTATATAAAGAATAAAAAACATTGTCAATTTGTGTTGAATTACCGACATCATGGATGATGTATTTTCAATTTCCATTAATTCTTTAAACTCTGGTCATGAAACCATTTATATGGTTGAACCAGGTTATAATATATGTTTTATGACTCACCCATGGTTCTGGAATTATTTTTTACTCATGGTTCTAATTTATAAGACTAAATGATGTTGTTATTATCAAAGCAGCACTTAAATGATCTAAATGAACATCATTAATGTTTTGACTTATGAATCATCATCATATAAAGAATATATGTGATAAATGGTATAATTTATGGTACTAGAAATATTTAAATACAACTCCATTCCAATTCTGGAGTTTCACTTCCAATCAACAAGAATTATTCATCATGAACCGATCGTGAAAATCGTAAAAGAACTCAACAAAAATAATGCAAGGAACAAAATACTAAAAACATAGGGGTGAAATGAGGTTATGAAATGATCATATATGATGTTATAAACATGAAAATGTTTCTTTAAAATTATAATAACACTCTTTTGACCATTATACAAGATGTTTAACAATGTTAGAAGTAAGACAAGCCTAAGCTAAGGGAATTCTTAACACGATTTACATTCTTTGGGTTAACATTCTACTTCGTTATTTATGTGGTATTTAAATTGTTTGTGTGATGAATTATTATTATAATATGTTTAATAATGTGTATTTACAGAGTATATAGATATTCCATCCACTCTATTAAGTCTCACTTTGATTATATGATGTTTATAAGGGATTTTTCTTCTTAAATTATCTTTCAAAATTCTGTTTTACAAGATTCAAAAGTAATGTTTTTATGATATTATTTATATTGTATGATTATTTTTTGGTTATTGGGAATTGTTTATGATGAAGGGTGGGACCTATATTTCCCTCCAATTCATTGGGTATGAGTAATTTGTAGGTCGGACGTACGGTTACTCCAAGTGTAACTGCAATGGTTACACAAAGTAAGGTAGCCGTGAGGGTTACAAATTTTAAGGTAGCCAAGATGGTTACAAGATTATGTATGAAATTCCCAAAGATACCTCTATGATTATATTTATGTTCTCAAGTTTGTGTGGATCTTGTGTAAATCTCATGTTAATCGAATTAAATATTTAGGGGTGAAAAGAATGTATTTTGAAAATGTTTTCATACATTATGATTATTCATGGACTAATGGGATTTTCCCTTATTTTCCCTCCCTTACTGAGCTTTTGTGCTCATCCCAAGTATATAAATAATTTTCACAGGTGAATGGACGTGTAATACATGGAAGGAAGACACATTAAATGGTGAAGAATTGTCAAGGAGTCTTGTTTCAAGTTTTAATGTTTTATATTTTGAAAAAAATGAAAACTGTTTTTATAGTATCCACTCTGCAATAATGTGTAATGTCATGAATGTACTGTCCTAATTCTCTAAAGATCTAAACTTGAACAGATCTTCAATTTGAAAGGAAGTGTTTTCTAGATTAAATTCAATATTATTTATGCAAAAAGGTTGGGTCCTTATACACCCCCTCCAGACAGACCCTGGACACCCCCCGAACAGACCCTGGACACCCCCCGGACAGTCCCTGGACACCCCCCAGACAGACCCTAGACACCCCCCGGATAGAACATGGACACCCCTGGACTGACCCTGGACACCCCCAAACACACCCTGGACACCCCAGACACACCATAGACGCCCCCCCCCCCCCCCCCCGGTCAGACCCTGGACATCCCCAGATAGACCCAGGAGACCCCCATAGACCCTAGACACCCCCAGACCCTAGACAGACCCCCCTGGATATCCCAGACCTCTACACCCCTTGATATCCACCCCCACCCTCCTGGACAGACCCTGAACCCCCCCCCCCCCCCCCCCCCGGTCCCTGGACACCCCCCAGACCCTGGATAGATCCCCCTAAAATCCCAGACCTCCACTCCGCTGGATAGCCAGCCCCCACCCTACAGGACAGACCCTGGACCCCCTCCCCAGAACCTGGACACCCCCCAGTCCTGCCCCCCCACCCACCCTCCTACCTGTTTCCCCTCCCCTTGCCCCTACCAGCCCCCACTTTCACCACCCTACCTGCCCCCACTTTCACCCCCTGCCAGTCCCCTCCCCCTGCTATTTTCCCCCCTGCCCCTACCAATCCCCTCCAAATTAAATTATACAGGAAAGAAACTTAAATAATAAGAATTAAACAAATCCAAATATAAAAAAATAGATAACTGAACTTAGAAAGGGTATAAATTCCTAGAACCTGACTTAGGCCGGGGTGGATGTCCAGACAGACCCGAAGGCATGCAGTGGTGAAGAAACTCATACTACAGACCCTTTAGTGCCTCCAACTCAAAAAGTCTGCAACCCTATGATTTAATTTGTTATCATGTCAATAAATCATGGGCTGATATTTTTGAACAAGGGAAAACTGCTATTTTCCAGTCATTAGTGGATAACAGAGCACAAATGATGGGTCAAAAAATGGTAGGATATTCCGTAGGGAAATCCTTTGGTAGGATGGAAGGTTCCTTGAGATGCGTTTCAGAAGTCCCATACTCATCTGTTATCAAAAAAGATGCTGAACCTACCTTTTCTATTGTTAGCAAGGATGAGCATTCCTCTTCTAATTCTCCTTCTTCAATGTAGGAAAGTTATCCTACTTTGCAACATGGAATGTAGATAGGTTATGATTTTGTGTTAAAGGTGGAGGCCAAGACTATCTTAGGACACAACTCCCCAGCTGATTCTCCATTCCTAGACAAGTCTACTTTCTCACGCAATCCCCACACTGATCTTATGAGCAATGAGACACAAGACTATCCACCTGTTTTGTTTCCTGGAATGCAGATTGATTTAGAAAAGAGCAATGAGATAAAATTGACACCCTATAACCCCCTTGGTGCTATCATTTTTAATAATCAATGTACTAAATTTTAAGAATGAGTCATTGACCCTCATAAGGAGGTCAAAGTGGACAAAACCATCTTGCTGTATTCACTGCATGTATTAGAAGACGATAATGAAAATGGGAAACAACTTTCTATTTCATAATTTATTGATCAAGAAGTCTCATGTCAACATGCCAATTGGAAAAGAGGATGGTATGCTCGAAGTTGTGAAAATGGGTGTGTAAGAGCGGACTGGTCTACTTCAAAAGATGAGTCACAAATTGAAGCTTCTGACTTGGATGAATCATACATTGAAATTCTTCTTCAATGGGCATAAAAACTAGAAGCTCTGCACACTAGGGGGAACAGGCGTGTACGAGGTATAGGAGTGGATTTGGGTTCTTTATGGGATGCAGAGAAAATGATTGTCGACAAAATTAGGAAGAAACATGGAACCTCTTGGTGATTCCATAGATGACTCATGTGAACTTTCCTACGCATCTCCATGTTTCACGATTTTTTCATTTTCAATATAAGGTCTTTTCCCCCACCTTTTTCAAAAAATAACACATAACTACACTTACATGAGTCTCCCTATAAAGACATACTATCAAAGTAGTCTAGAACCAGCACAAAAGTACCTACAACACAAGGTAGATCATAGTAGTGATCATCCCCTAAAATTATCGTAAAATAAAACATATTAGAATATTAGAAATGAATATAACCCAATAAACAAGAATAGTGCAGCCCCCCTGTTGGACCCCCCAAGATAAAAGCTCACCCCCCACTACTAGACCCCCCTAGATAGTATCCCCCCCTACTGGACCCCCTATGGACACCTCCCCCACCCACACTGCTAGACCCCCCTGGGCAGTAGCCCCCCTAATGGAACCCCCTGAACTACAACCCCCAAGACAGAAGCCCCCCTGCTGAACCCCCCTAGACAGAACCCCGCCACCCCCTACTGGACCCCCCCTGAATAGCGGCCCCCCTACTGGACCCACCTGAATAGATCCCCCCCCCCCATTTTGGACATCCCTAGACAGTATCCCCCCTACACATCCCTTGCCCCCTGCTGGACCCCCTGGACACTATCCCCCCTACACATCCATTTCCCCCTATTGGACCCCCTAGACAGAAGCCACACCCCCAACTTCTGGACCCCCCTGGACAGCAGCCCCCCATGTTGGACCCCCTAGACAGAACCCCCCCCCCCCCCCTGCTGGACCCCCCTGAATAGCTGCCCCCCTTCGGGACCCCCCTAGATAGTTGTCCCCCCCCCAGCTGGACCCCCCTAAACAGCTACCCCCACTTCTGGACCCCCCCCCCCACCCCCGAGAGAGCTTCCCCCCTGCTGGACCCCCCTGAACAGCTCCCCCCGGCTGGACCCCCCAGAATAGGTGTCTGTTGTGGTTCTTCCTGGTTTCAGGTTGGGTGGGTAGGGGCTACTCAGGTGGAGGGGTGTATGTTCGTAGGGAGTGGTTTGTAGGCTACTTTGGATTCTTCTTAAGGTTGAGGCTGGGAGATTCTAGGTTTATCCAATAGAGACTTACAGAATTAACTTACATGGTGCATGGTGCTGTTTGGAATTATAGGACCTTTGACGATGGGTTTTAGCTGGGGGTGTTGCTGTTTGGATTTTTCTACATGGTGTAGTAAAGGATACACATACACGAGGGATGTTGTTGGGATTTCTATGGTGGATGATCTAAAATTCCCTTGAGATGCTGGATGCTGCAGGTTGGGAGGAATGTTTCTGGTATATGGGTTGTTCTCTTTCTATGGTGGGTTCATGTTGACTACTTTGTGGGTCTAGAGGTGTTGGATTCAGGGAGGGTATTATCTCACATTTGGATCAGGGACTGATTGGGAATTCTTTAAGTCGTATGATGGGTTAGGCATGGGTGATGTTGGGCACTTTGGATGGATGGTACTAGTTGACTACTAGTTTTTTAGACATTCTTATGGTGGGGTGGTCCATTTTTATGCAAGGTGTTCAGATGGTGATGGATGGAGCCAGATGGTGGTCTATGGATGATTTGGTTACTAGGTAATATTTTGGGTGGTGTGTCTACTATAGGGGCTTATTGTGGTTGGATATGGTGTGGTTTAGGGTTCATGTGCAGGTAGGTGTTGGTGTAGTGGCCATAAGTTGGCATGGTTGTCTATAGGACTTTCACTCTAGGCTTTGTTTGGATAGGGATGCTGGTCTGGTTGGTTTATGTTGGTTGCGATGCTGGGCATTCAGTGGTACTATTTCGTTGGATAATGCTAGACTTCTGGATGAGTGATTGATTTTGGAAACATGTGTGTGGGTGGGTGGGTCGGTGTGTGTGTGGTTGGTTGTGAGTGATTTCATTAATGTGTGTGTGTTTTTGGTTTCTATCATTTTTGACTACTTCTTTATGGGTTTTTATACTTCTCCTTTAGCGGCTATGTTTCGTTGGTTATACTTTTCCTAGGAGTGCTTATTGGTTTTGTGCTTGGGAGCTTCTGCGATTCCTTCTGCTGGTTTGTAAGTGGTGCATATGCTGGGATCTTATGCTATTTGGTGGGTTTCTAGTGTGCTATTGATATGATAAAATATATATATGGGGTATTCATTAGATAAAATATGGAAACCCAATTGATGGGATAAATTTTCATTAGTCATTCTCAATGATGATCACAATACTCATGGAATACTACCAATGCGAACAGTTGTAGGGTTTCATCCTTGAGCAGGGCCAAATCATGGCATTACCACGGCGTGACCATAGAGTGATTGTGGCATGATAGCGGAGTGATCGTGGCATGACCGCGACGTGACCGCGGCGTGACCGCGGTGTGACCATGGCATGACTACGGTGTGACCGTAGCATGTTGTCCTTGTCCTGCGACATCTGCTAGAAAGTATCTTCCGTCCAGGAGTGAAGGGAGCGGTAGGAGGTGGGGAAACATTCCAGTCATCTCCCCATAGTCAAAAATTGTGATTAGTCAGTCTCAACATTGATCACAAGACTCATAGAATACTATCACTGCGAACCGCCATGAGGTGTCGTCCTGGAGCAGGGTCAAATCACGGCTTTACCGCGATGTGACTGCGGCGTGACCGTGGCGTGACCTCAGTGTGACCTCGGCCTGTTGGCTCGGTCTAGGAACATCTACGGGGAAGCATTTTCCAGCCAGGAGTGAAGGGAGTTTGATGAGGCGAGTCAACACGCTGGTCATCGCCCCGCTGACAGAAATTGTGATAAGTTAGTCTCAACATTGATTATAATACTCATTAAATATTATCACTATGAACTGTCATGGGGTTTTGTCCTTGAGCAGGGCCAAATCACGACATTATTGCGGCGTGACCACGGTGTGACCGCGGCGTGTTGGACTGGTCCAGTGACATCTGTAGGGAATCATCCTCCGGCCAGGAGCTATGGGAGCATGAGGAGGCGTGTCAACTTTATGGTCGTTGCCCCGCCAATAGAAATTGTGATTATTAAGTCTCAACATTGATCAAAAGACTCATGTAATACTATCACTACGAACCATCGCATGGTTTCATCCTGAAGTAGGGCCAAATAGTATAAAAAACCCATAAACTGATGATGAATTCACAGTGTATCCGGTTCAAGGATTATTTCTTTGGGTTTCATCTACATAGAAGATTGAGGATAATATCTAGATTCCTATATAAATACATCTGGGAAACTAAAAATCCTCATAAAATCCAATTACCTTCATATCAGTATCAAAATAAACACATTTATAAGGTACCTATAACTCCCACATCCACAATAGTTTGATTCCCCATCTGGGGAGTGGGTCCCAGTCTTCCTTCCAACCTTTATATTGGTTGGTCTTGGATGCATAGAACATGTAAGAATAGTATTGTTTCATCAAATCAAGAGTTTGATGTCCTAAATTGAGGTCCCGAATACTTGGATTCATAAAAAAGGCTATGGGTGATGATCCCTCATTGATATACACACCCTTGGTCAAGATATTAGTAGTAATATAGTTATTATATGGTTGAAACCATTTGAGTGTAAGGTAATCCTTCAGCTTCAGTATGAGCACATCAAAAAGGATTATATGACCATATTGTGGAAGAAAATAACTCTTAGGATATTCATGGTGGTGTTTCATTAAATTATTTTCCAATTACAAGAGTGTGCTATCAATTACTTCAAAAAAATATAGCTGAATCGTTTTAATAATTTATAAAAAAATGGGAAGAATATTTTTCATTAAAAAACTAACCTTCTGGGTATCCATTGTAAATGTTCAATAATATATCATGATTTTCATTGGAGATAAAATATTGTTTTTTGGAAGAATTTATAAATTAAAAAATTTGGCATAGGTGTGATGTGGTGCAGATCACCCACAAAAACAACCTCACACAGGTCACTCACCCACCAAATAGTCCTCGCACAATCCATTCACCAAATTTACCTCATGCAGGTCACTCACCCAAATGACCTCACACATGTCACCCCAACTAGGTACATGTGTCAAGAAGATAAGGGAATACCATGTGTTTGTGAGAAAAGCATTAGTAGGAATCTTTCACAGAAAACTAGCAAGATGAAACATCTGTGTAGAAGAAAAGAACTAGGATAGTTGAAGAGTGTCTAAAACTGTGATAAGGTGATATGAAGAGACTTCAAACCATATATTCTATTTATAAATGCACAAACTCCTTCATTGGTGGCATGTGAACCTAACCTTCAAGGACTAACTGCATGAACCACCAATGAAATACACAAACGCGAAATACTTTTGAGGCCCAGCCTTCCCCCATTCATCCCTTACATGGTACTCAAGATGTTATTTTCCTCAAGGACAATCAAGAATGTAAATGGTAATCTAGAGACCAAAAAACAATGAATATTTCAACGTCTGTATTTCATTACTTAAATATTAGACATTCTTCTTCCAAGGGGATCAAATCATGAGGGTTTTGTTTTACACTCCCATTTCCATATGAGGATGACTACATTCAAAATAGAATACCTCAAGTAATTGGGAAGTTAGGAACAAAAAAATATCAAAATTGATCGCCCAATAAATCCTAACAAATGACCGAAACAACGCCATCACATAGGGCCAGGTTGTGCAACCCCAGACTTGTTCAAGTCATCATAGAAATGAATATTTGTGCCAACACCCAATGAAATAAGCTATGATAGAACCCTGCACAAGACATATCCTTCTCCCAGGGTCCCAAAATTTTCTATAAATAGGACCTTGGATCTATATTTATGAATTATGGAAGATCTGAAAAAGTCATAAAGCTCTACTTGCCCTATTCCATTCCCTAGTCCATCGAAACAATCCGGGTATCTCTCCAAAACCTGATCTAAGAGTAAATTAAGGGTAATAGTTATTTTATTGTTCTTAATGTGTCTGAATAATTATTCACCCTCATGATTAACCACTCACCCTCATTCCATTAGTATTAGCTTTAAGTAATCCTCCCAAACTAAGGACCTGCACAAAACCCTTCTATAGACACCTGAGGTAACCCTACTATCCTAGAGAAAGGCCTAACGTATGTGTTATTTCCATGGATTTTTTTTTCTAAATTCAAATCTAGCTCACATAGGTACAACCTGCACAAATCAATCTCATGTTGTCCAGGTCTATCCAGTAAGAGACATTCCAGTCCATCTAGTTCAATCATGTGTGTTCCTTCCAGTCCACCTAAGTCTACCCTACATGAGACCCTTCTATCCACATATTCCCCACCTTGGTGTACCATCCTTTGGGATGCATTTTCATGTCACCAATGGTAGGTCACATCCTCCCTTATACACCTCACCCAAAAGAGATCAAGACGAGGCCTTCCATGAATCCTTCTGATATGTGTAGTCAGACCATAGGGAACACTAGAATGTCCCCTATATTATACATTAGAATAGTAATTAAGGTCCTAATTTATAATATCTAATAGGTTGGAACCTTTTAGTGTGGTTAATTACAAAATCATTTGGTAATAAGGACCACAACATTATTGGAAATGCTATAAACCTCCCCATTTTGGATAGTGAGGGGTTAAATTTTATTATCCTTAGATTATGTATAGTGCCTTAACCTTCACTCATATTCTATGAAATAAGGAAAAGGGAATCCCTCCCATATTAATCACCAAGTATATCTTGCATAGTGAACTTATACAGTCCATAAGTTCTAACTTCTTGCATAGTTCTCTTATACGGGGGGTGTTGTCCTATAGCAGGGCCAAATCACGGTGTGACCATGGAGTGACCGAGGCATGACTGTGGTGTGACCGTGACGTGACTGCGTCATGACAGAGGCGTGACTGTGGCATGACCACATCATGTTAGCCTAGTACAGCGACATCCGCGAGGCAACATCTTCTAGCCAGGAGTGAAGGGAGTGGGAGGAGGAGGGGAAACATTGAAGTGGTCGCCCCGCTAGTAGAAATTTTGATTATTCAGTCTCAACAATGATCACGAGACTCGTGGAACACTATCACTACGAACCGCCGCATGGTGTCATCCTGGAGCAGGGCCAAATCACGGTGTGACCGCTGCATGACCGCGGCGTGACTGAGGCGAGACCGTGCTTATGATTAAAGGATTTTTTATACAACAGTTTTGAAGCCTACTAAAAAGAAATAATTCACTTACTTAGATCCATTTGGAGAGAGTAAATGAATTTTTTATACCTTTTGGAGGATTTCGTAATTTTACATCCTTCTGGTTGAGAATAATTCAGAATATTTTGTGAATAAATTCATATTTTCCTATGGTTGTTTCTACTTCTAAACAAGCATGCTGAGACCCACTGGTGACTGTGCTTATGATTAAAGCTTCCAATATTTGGAATGAAGCGAAAAATATTGATTCTCAGCCTATTTTTTTGTACAAGAGGAGCTATTTTAAGTTCATATTCAGGGGAATGAAGCTCAATTATTTTAAATGGTATATCCATCTGTTTGGTTTATTTGTGATGGGATACTAAAATGGGCCAACAAAGTAAGTTCATTGAGATTCAGAAGACTTATGATCTAAGTAAATGACTGGAAAAAGTTACATTAACGCTTAGGCTACCCCAAATGCTGGATATAGAGGTTTTTGTTACAGTTCTTCAGAATAGGTTCTCATTCGAGTACTTAAGCAATTGAGAAATGCTATTCGTAGTCCACCTAGAGGATAATTTGAGTTTTTAGTGGGTATGAAATGTTAGTAGTATATGGGGGTTAGTTTTTTGTAGGGTAGTCTAGGGCGTGTATGGGATGTAGTGAATAATCTGGGATGGTGTTTTCTTTCTCGATACTTTTCTATTTTTGCCATCTATATTAGTTAGTGAGTTGTTGGATGGGTTTTTAGAATTTGTTTCAGATATTTAATAGGGGAGAGAATAGTGGGAAGGGTTCAAAATTAATTGGATTTTTCAGCTAGTTGATGTTGAGAGGTAGGGTCCTTGGGAGGTGTCGACCTTATCTCTCGGAGAGGTTGTCTTATATGAGACAAAAATATATTTCTTATCGAGATACTTAGATTGGATGTGAGTATTGTTTTCTTTCTAGTGGTAGAAAGAGTCAAGCTAGTATATTGACCACTTCAACAACCAACGTGGATGATTCTGTTGTACCTCTCGTATCCCCTCGTGGTTTAATTTTCATGATCACAATCACTTTCTTATTTATCTAACATTGTTTTAAGTGTTTTTGTTTTATAGGAAAAAGATTGCCAAGAAGTTGGCCCAAGAAAGAATCTCAAAGTGGACTGAATTGCAGTCCACCGGCCAACCGGTGTGATAGCACCGGCCAGCCGGTGGACATGGCAGAGGCATTGCCCACTGACAGGTTCCACCGGTCAGCCGGTGGCTCTGTCACCGGCCAGCCGGTGGCACCCAGACCAATTGTCCAGCTACTGTCTCCCCACCGGCCAGCCGGTGGCTTCTCCACCGGTCAGTCGGTGGAGCCTGGACCAAATTTCTTCTCCTCTGCCAATGCACCGGCCAGCCGGTGGCCTTGTACCGGCCAGCCGGTAGCCCAGTCAAACTAGCCGTTGGGTTTGACCAGTCAACCCTCTTTTGGCCTCCAACGGCTCCGAGGACTTCTCCAACGGCTCCAAAGGCCCCCAATGGGTTCCATGCCTATAAATAAAGGATGAGGAAGCCCCGGACACTTACCGGAACTTAAATCAAGCCCAAGGACACATTTTTGATCATTTGGCAATCCTCCGGAGAGACACCTCAAGGAACCCCAGGTGCTCCATCCAATTCCACATCCAAGAGCACCACCAAAGAAGCTTGGAAGCGGCCTTCAACCTCTCCTATCAATAAAAGGCGCCCAAGGCTTCTCCAATTCCGGGTTTTATTGTATTTATCTTTTTGAGATTTCAAATTGGGTTTGTGCCTACAAACCCCAACTCCTTTTCTATTCCTCTCTCTTTTGGGTTTCACACCACCTCTAAGGTGTGAAGAGGTTGTCAAGATTTCCTTTAAATAGCTTGATACATAGGTGAGCTATCCTTCACCTGTACGAAGGATAGTGGGTTCTTGCTCAACCATCAAAAGCAAGTGGGTTCTTGCTAAACCACTAAAAGCAAGCTGTAATAGGTTCTAGTGCTACCTCAAAGCCTAGTGGGTTTCTTGCTAAAACCATTGAAAAGCAAGCGGTAGAATCTATCAACGGTTGAGTTGGGAGCGAAGACGTAGGCCGGGTTTTTGGCCGAACTCCGTTATCAATTTTGTGTCTTGCCTCATTTATTTCCGCTGCACTTTCAATTTGATTTTAATTTGTTAATCATTTTTTAAAAGGCAATTCACCCCCCCTCTTGCCATCACTCCCTTTTTCTCCACCCAACAATTGGTATCAGAGGGAAATTTGAGTAATACCCTAACCGGTTTCAAATTCAAGATCTTTTTTGATGGCTTCAACCTCTTTCGCCCCCGAAGGCTTTTCTTTGGGTCGTGCTCCATTTTTTGATGGGACCGACTATAATTATTGGAAAACCCGCATGACCACTTTTTTAAGAAGCATAGGATATCCTATTTACAAAATTTTCATGCAAGGTTATTCTTTGTCTTCCCCCGACGAATCCAAATGGACCCAAGCCGATATTTGAAATTTCGAGCATGATGGCAAAGCCATGAACGCTCTACATTGCGGCCTTGACCGAAATGAATTCAATCGAGTGTCCACATGCACCTCCTCACATGAAATCTGGAAACTTTTAGAAGTGACCCATGAAGGAACTAATAAAGTCAAAGATACTAGATTAGATATGTATAGAAAAGACTTTGAATCTTTTTCAATGCATCCAAATGAGTCTATTTCTGAAATGTTTACACGCTTCACTGACGTTTGCAATGGTAGAAAATCTCTTGGTGATGATGTTTCAGCTGAAGCAATGGTCAATAAGATTCTATGGGTTCTACCGAGCTCATGGGAACCTAAAGTGATGGCAATCCAAGAAGCTAAGGATGTCAAAAACATGCCGGTCGAGGAGCTCATTGGATCCCTAATGACCTACGAGATCACGATGAGGAGGCAAGCTCAAAAGGAGGGCACACCAATCAAGACACCAAAGAACATCGCCCTCAAGGTACAAAAAGAAGTAAGCTCCTCCTCCTCATCATCATCTTCATCTTCTTCATCATCAAGCGGCGACTCGGAAATGGAGAATCTAGCCCGCCAAATGCAAAAATTCATGAAGAAGCACAAGAAGAAGAAGAAATCTCGCAAGGCGCGAAAGCAAGAATCCACCGCAAAAGTCGAGCCCAAGGTAAAATGCTACGGGTGCGGCGAAAAGGGCCATTACAAGCCCGATTGCCCACTCAACAAAAAACGGGCCACGCAAAAGGAAAAATGAAAGAAAAAGGTCCTCAAGGCGACATGGAGTGACACCTCATCATCCTCCTCCTCCTCCTCCTCAAGCGACCAAGGTACAAAATGCCTAATGGAAAAACATGAGGTATCATCATCCTCTTCCTCTTCTTCCTCCTATAGTTCTTCTAATTCTTTTAATCATTTATCATATGAAGAACTTCAATATGTGCAAGACCAATTAGAAAATGGGTTTCATGAGCTTTCTTCAAAATTCGTTGCTTTGAAAAAGAATTTCAAAAAGCTTTCCTCCGAAAAAGACCAACTTCTCAAAGAGAAGGAGGAGTTGTCCCTCAAATTACAAAACATTCCCAATGTTGATTCCTTGGAATCAACAATCAAAGATCTAAGGGAATCTCTTGCTAAATTCACCAACGGAGAACAAAACCATTCAAAACTCCTTGGTTCTCAACGTGTTTCTAGGACCACTCAAGGACTTGGCTATACCAACCAAGCTTCCTCCTCCCATGCTCCAACTGTTTTTGTAAGGGGGAGCTCTAGTTTTAAATTTTGTAATTATTGTAAGAAACCCGGGAACCTCATTTATGAGTGTGATTGCAAAAATGCCCGGTACAGTCAACCCAAATCTATTTTTTATTCGGACGAGTTTTATAGGAGAAGACCCGCCATGAAACAAATTGGGATTGAAAAATCCCTTTTGGCGAGTCTCTCCGGGCCAAAAATAGTTTCCTATCCCCGGTGACTTATTGTTTTTATTTAGGGGGAGAATTTTCAAAACCTTGTCATAGATTCAAAACTTTCAATTCAAACTGTTATTCAATATTTTAATTTCAAAAATTTCATTTGGTTTCAAATTTCAAAATTCAATTGGTTTTTGATTCAAAACGTTCAATTCAAACTGTTATTCAAATTTTCATTTCAATTTCAAAAATCTCAATTGATTTTTCAATTCTCATATCTAGTTTTTCAAACCCTTTCCCTCAAAAAAATTGTATGCCCCACGCTATTTTGATAATCACAAAGGGGGAGAAATTTCTTGATTGATTGGGGGAGAGTATTTTCTATCATGCTTTGATTTATTTTCAAATTATCCTTTAAGAATGTCTTTAATTTCAGTATTTTACTTTGATTGTTTCGGTGATTGTGATCATCAAAATAGGGGGAGATTGTTGTACCTCTCGTATCCCCTTGTGGTTTAATTTTCATGATCACAATCACTTTCTTATTTATCTAACATTGTTTTAAGTGTTTTTGTTTTATAGGGAAAAGATTGCCAAGAAGTTGGCCCAAGAAAGAATCTCAAAGTGGACTGAATTGCAGTCCACCGGCCAACCGGTGTGATAGCACCGACCAGCCGGTGGACGTGGCAGAGGCATTGCCCACTGCCAGGTTCCACCGGTCAGCCGGTGGCTCTGTCACCGGCCAGCCGGTGGCACCCAGACCAATTGGCCAGCTACTGTCTCCCCACCGGCCAGCCGGTGGCTCCTCCACCGGTCAGCCGGTGGAGCCTGGACCAAATTTCTTCTCCTCTGCCAATGCACCGGCCAGCCGGTAGCCCAGTCAAACTAGCCGTTGGGTTTGACCAGTCAACCCTCTTTTGGCCTCCAACGGCTCCGAGGACTTCTCCAACGGCTCCGAAGGCCCCCAATGGGTTCCATGCCTATAAATAAAGGCTGAGGAAGCCCCGGACACTTACCGGAACTTAAATCAAGCCCAAGGACACTTTGTTGATCATTCGGCAATCCTCCGGCGAGACACCTCAAGGAACCCCAAGTGCTCCATCCAATTCCACATCCAAGAGCACCACCAAAGAAGCTTGGAAGCAGCCTTCAACCTCTCCTATCAATCAAAGTCACCCAAGGCTTCTCCAATTACGGGTTTTATTGTATTTATCTTTTTGAGCTTTCAAATTGGGTTTGTGCCTACAAACCCCAACTCCTTTTCTATTCCTCTTTCTTTTGGGTTTCACACCACCTCTAAGGTGTGAAGAGGTTGTCAAGCTTTCCTTTAAATAGCTTGAGACATAGGTGAGCTATCCTTCACCTGTAAGAAGGATAGTGGGTTCTTGCTCAACCATCAAAAGCAAGTGGGTTCTTGCTAAACAACTAAAAGCAAGCTGTAATAGGTTCTAGTGCTACCTCAAAGCCTAGTGGGTTTCTTGCTAAAACCATTGAAAAGCAAGCGGTAGAATCTCTCAACGGTTGAGTTGGGAGCGGAGACGTAGGCCGGGTTTTTGGCCAAACTCCGTTATCAATTTTGTGTCTTGCCTCATTTATTTCCGCTGCACTTTCACTTTGATTTTAACTTGTTAATCATTTTTTAAAAGGCAATTCACCCCCCCACTTGACATCACTCCCTTTTTCTCCGCCCAACAGATTCTTACGCACTGGATCAAAGATTCCTAAAGGAGAAAAATGCCGACCATGAATGGTAGGGGAATCTTCCTCATGATAAGAGGGTTCTGGATGGGAATTCATTTGATACTACAAAGGGTTTAGAAGGATAATGTAAGGGATTTTTTTTCAAAATGATTTTCAAAGCAGTATAGATTACCTATTGGATTATTTTTCAACATGCACAACCATTGTAATAATTTTATAACCATGGCATAATATTCCACAAGATCTAATTCATGACCTAGGAGGTCATTGTTTTCTAGTAAGGGGGCGGTTGTGGGATGGATGTGGCTGGAGAAGGGCAAAATCACGGCATTACCATGGCATAACCGCGGTGTGACCGTGACGTGACTGTAGTGTGACCGTGGAATGATGGCCTGGTCCAGCGACATCCGGGGGGAAACATCTTCCGGCAAGTAGTGAAGGGAGCAAGAGGAGGTGGGGAAACATTCCGAACATCTCCCCACGGGAAAAAATTGTGAGTAGCCAGTCTCAACATTGATCACAGGACTCATGGAATACTATCATGGAGAACCGCTGTAGGGTGTCATCCTGGAGCAGAACTAAATCACGGCATTACCGCGGGGTGACCGTGGCATGTCAACGGCGTGACTGCGGTGTGTCTGCGGTGTGACCGCGACATCACCATAGCTTGTTGGACTAGTCCAGTGACATCTGTAGGGAATCATATTCCGGCCAGGAGTGGCAAGAGCTGGAGGAGGCGGGGCAACATTCCGATCGTCGCCCCACTGGCAGAAATTTTGATTAGTTAGTCTAAACATTGATAACAAGACTCATGGAATACTATCATTGCGAACTGTCTAAAGGTGTCGTCCTGGAGCATGGCCAAATCATGGAATTACCGTGGTGTGACTGCGGCGTGACCGCAGAGTGACCGCGGCGTGACCGCGAATAGACTATGGCATGGCGAAGACATGACCATGTCATGACCGTGGCATGATGGCCCGGTCTAATGACATCTATGGGGCAGCATCTTCCGGCCAAGAGCGAAGGGTGTGGGAGGAGGCTGGGCAACATTCTGTCCATCGCCCTAGCGACAGAGGATAAAATAGATCAACTATTTAATATTCTATAACAAGGGATCTCTAGAGAAGGTTGTAGTGAGCGGCACAATGACACCACATATAAAGGGAAAAAATGACGGAAAAGAATCATACACCCTACACAAACCATTTACAAATTAATTCACTTTGCCTAAACATGGAAATTTTATTTATAAAATTCAAAGTGTGAAAAGAAAAGTGTCATGGTCAAGGCATATGCCTACTCAGGAAATGTCTTTGGAGTTAAACGCGTATTGTAATCCAGTTTATATTATTGAAAGAAATCATAATCTAACTAGACACAAAACAAACAGCAACAAGAAGCATATGAAAGACTCAACCCTAATATAAACATGACACAAATAACTATCACTACTCTTTGGTTTATAAGACAGAACACCTCCATTGTAGGGGTTTTATTATAAAAACATGGAATTGCTTTATTTCAAAACAAATCCACCATATAGAGAAATTATGAGGGGTTAATTTTATCATTTATTTCGACACAAATCTATCATATGCTAATCAATTCAATTTTCCATGTTTAGGAATGTTGGTGAACCCCATGGGTGGCCCTGAATTGGTAAAACAATCCTCAACGCATCACACAAAAATTATGAGGGTTTAATTTTATCATTTATCCAACCAATTTACCAAACCCTAAAAAAGAAATAAAATTCCCAACAAGAGATAAATAAGAACACAACCTTACATTCAAAAATCAATAATAAAACAATTGTATATAACTTATAGACCACATACCTCTATTCTAATGAATAGTTCTTGCTCAACCATTCCAATTAACATTGAATCAAACACCAATCAAAACCACAACATTCGACCTGAATAGAGAAAAAAAATTAAGGTCATTGGATGAACAAGAGAAACTACAAATTCCATAATATAAAAAAGCGATTTAATATAAGGTTAAGACTCACCCAAAAAAATTTTTGAAACCAATGGTGCTTGAAATGGAATAGAATAATATGAGTTCAACCCATGTAGGGATATGTGAATTTTGGATCATCTTTATGGTTTCAAGGTTAATAAATGATGATAAAATTCAGTGAGGTTTGATAAATACAAGTGGAAAATTGGAAAATTTCACTTTTTAAGGGGCACACAGTTTCAACACATGGTTTTCCGATACATACCCAAACTGTGCACTAATATCTCTCCAAGAGGGGTCCAAGTCACCCTGTGAACCGGGGATCTAACACAGTTTATAAAAATATGTTCCATCAGTCTAAAATTCATCTTTTAAAGGTCATGGGGTTTACTCTAACTATGTTCCAACCATGTAACATGATCATAATGACCAATTTTCTCCATTCATTAATTTTTGAACCCCCTCAACATCCCACACAAACCAGAGGTTTCTTACATGTAGCATGGGTATGAGGGACCATATGAGGATTCTGAAACCTCATTACTAGTGTAAGGCACAATAGATACCATCTGAATTAAAGGAAACAATAAACAATTACTAGACACATGAATTGAAAACTGTTTCCCCAAGAGGGTGTGAACAATAACCAAACAATAATTCATCATGTCAAGATAAAATTGTCAATTGAGAAAGAAACCAAATAATTAATTGAAAGCATGGAATCCACAAAATGGGTCCAGACTCCAATTCTTGATCCCGATTCATGCTCTTCCTAATGATAACTAAACTCTCCAAAAGATGTCATTTTACATTGTTCAGACATACAATGATGAAATAATCTCAGGTACCCAAGGATGGTATGGTCAAGGTGTGGGTAATACTCAGTAGGACATCACCAAGGGTGTCTATAAATTATTTAGTCTAAACAGATAGTATTTTTAGGTTCATTGTAAATAAGATAGATAGAAAAATAAAACACTAGTATTATTGTTTAACTATATACACATTAACCATTTCCTTCGTTATTTCCATTTTTATAACTTATACCATATTAATATCTTATTTCATTTTCATCCTATGTTCAAATAGGTTATGCATTTATATCTTTTAAACAATGGCCTTATATGGTAAAATACTATACATAAGTGAATAAGTCATGTTCTCTATCTCACTAGGGATAAATATATCATAACCAAATAATTACACTTACCATGGAGCCTTAGTCCATGTAGTCATATCCAAAAAACTATTAAGGGAATATATCCTCAGTCTGACTCCCTAACTCATGTATTAAAGGGGTGGGTTTTAGAGCCTCTATCCAACCCGACCAGTGTGTATTGAAACTGAAGTCAATTCCCCCCATACAAACAGACCATGATCACATACTTATGTATTGATTAACCACATATAACATATTTCATCCATTAATATTCCATACACACAAACATCACAATTAATATTTATTTTCATATGACACAATATCAATACATAAACCATTAATAGATTTTCCATTTATATCACTTATCCCATTTGACCCATTTTCATTTTCATAACTTAACCCATTTAGAATATTAATCAACACCCATAACTTAACCCATATAACCATTAACTCAATTTTGGTTCATTATCCCATTTATCACGTTCCTATATTATTATAAATTATCCTATTTACTCATGTACATCACAAATTCATAATCCATTGCCCAGATTCACATTAATCCATTGATATTTTTTTCACATCATTCCAAATAACACCATTTTCCATTTTCAATAACTTGAAAAAAAAACATTTATGA
Source organism: Viscum album (assembly GCA_963277665.1). Lineage (NCBI taxonomy): Eukaryota > Viridiplantae > Streptophyta > Magnoliopsida > Santalales > Viscaceae > Viscum > Viscum album. The sequence continues at coordinate 1,135,412,453 of OY728156.1, forward strand.
CTCTTATATTGTATCTAAAATTTCAACATATTTATCATGGTCTTTACTTCAACACAAATCAACCCTATTCTTAATATTTGAATTTTCCATGTTGGGAAATGTTATGCACCCCATGGGTGGCACTAAACAGGTTAAATCATCCCCCAAACATCACATGAGGATCATGAGGTGTTCATTTTATCATTTATCCATCCATTTTACCAAAACCAAACAAAGGGATCAAATTAAAATCAATATAGATACATGAATAGAACTACACATGAAAAAATTCATAATAAAACTTTTGGATATAACTTGTAGATGAGGTACATTGATTCTGAAAAAAAACAACATGCAAAAACATGGAGAATCACTAGGATTCGAACACCCTTCCAAACCCCAACCTGATATACACTAGAAAAAAATCATTTAAAGGATTCAAAAGAAGATAGCAAATTAAAAAACCCAAATCTGAAAAATTGAAGCAAGAGCAGTATTAGAGAAAAACAGAGCATCAATTTGAAACCAAGGGTGCTCCGAATAGTGTAGAATCAAAGGAGATCCTCCCTTGAAATGATTTGGTAATTTTTGATCATTAACATTAAGGAAAGGGGAATAAATGAGGAGATTATTTGCTGAGGCATGATAAATATCGATGGGGGGAATAGTAAAGTCACAATTTTTAAGGGATGTATGGTTTGAAATAATGATTTTCCAAACCATTCACCAACCAAGTGCTTTACTATATCCAAGAAGGGTAAAATTCACAAAATAACCTGAGGATCTTATAAATTTAAAAAAATAATGTGCCAGCTTTGTTAAATTATCTTATCTAAGGTGGAATGGTTTTGCATCACAATATCAAAATATTCATTAACATACTAAAAACCATGAAACATAAACAGAATGTATAGCAACCCAGGGTTAACATAATAATATATTACATAATATTAGGTGAATATAAATTACATTACAATAAATCATGCCTAAGGACTATTATAGTTTTCTGTCTTTGTAATCATTAAGAATATTGAATCGTAATGAAATATCATAAAAATATCCCATAATGATGTCAACCATTAGTACTTATACCTAAAACAAATCTTCATAACCTATGAAACCAAAATATCATAACGATGTTCATTTATATTACCATTATGTTAAATAACGTAAATGTGTAAGATACTAGTAAGATAATTATATGTTGTGTATCAAAAATAGTTTTGGTGATTTTTCTGGTAAACTGAAATTTGTTTTTACAAGGTCAATGGATTCACCAAACCTATAAATATTATGTATGGATAGAATTTTATATATATAATATTATATTTTATTTATGAATCCATAGCCTTGAATGCGGCCTATTTTCCATTCCCAATGAACATGAAAAGGGACCATGAGTTAGTAGGGATACACTACCATTCTTATACACCCCTAAAATGACAAATCGTTTCCAGTAATAGGATCACAATATTTATACACCTCCCTATGTCCAGTAGGTCCACTTTCAAAAAGGTTGTAACTCTAACCCTAGTGTTGGATTCATTCACTAGTAATAGAAAACAATTACGAAACATCACTAGGAAGACTACATTTTGAACCAATCAGTTGACATCTAGGGAAAACTTCCATCCCCGCTATCTCAATTGTTCGTATTCGAGTGTTGAAAATTAATCATGAATTCATACCTAGATTGAATGTGTAGGAAAAATCATGGGCCTAACCACATAAGGATTGTGATAATTTGGTGTCAAAACATACAGGATCCATTCAGAAAAAAATACATCGTTCATGGGGAAGGCTTGACCTCCTGAAGATTATGTGCTATCTTGAGAAATTCCCTCAATGCGGAGGAGTTCATTTAGGATCATCTTAAATGAAGGGATAATCATATGAGGGGATTTCATAGCTCCTGTTTTGAAAAACTCAAGTTAACAAGAGAAACAAAATAAATTTAAAATCCCGTTATCAATGCCCAGAACCAATTGAGCAAGATGAGTCGGCTCGGCCTGGGCGCTCCTGTTCAAAATTTCCCCTAAAAATTGAAGATCGGCATTGAAATACCATTCAAATTTCTTGCAAATTTCACATATTCATGAGAAACCAAGCGTGTGGCAAGGAAAATACTAAATGTCCAATAAACATACAGTATAAAATCCATGACCATTAGGTCTCTAGAGGAACAAAGAGGGGGTGTAACGATGTGGGGGAAGGAGTATTCGCCGGGGTAGAGGGTCAAGTGTGGGAGGAGAAATTCGATCACAAGGGTGGGGAGGCGGCCGTGAAACACCGATGGCCAGGAAGTGTAGCAGCGACGTCGAGGAGGAGTGCGTGGAGAGAAGGTCCAGGTCGACGGTTTGAGGAGTCATGGACAGTGGGGAGGAGGAGATGATGGATCGGTGGAGGAGAGGAGGAGAGCATCACAGAGAGTGGCGCTGAGAGCATCGCCAACTAGGGAGGAGGACTTGCGGATTGGGGGAGGAGAGGAGTCGCAGAATGGGGAGGACGAGCCCGATTGTTAGTGAAAAAACATTGCAACATATGTTTTAATCCGAGGCTATAAATAATGATATCGCCACCGTTTTAATAGAGCTGTGGGTATAAACTAAGCTATGTCCACATACATATAAAACTGTGGCTATAGGTACGTGGATATAGCCCTGTTTTCTAGTTGTGATTTGGAAATTAAGAACATTACATTACAATATTAAACATAAAACACAACGTCTTTATTGAAAACTTATTTTACAAGACAACAGTATTCCTTTGTACATAAAATTTCATGGGATAACCGGATGACATGAATAAGAAAAGGGTGAGATATAAATCCCAATAATAGAGTAAAATAGGCATAACATGAAGAATATAGTATATATTAGGCAATAGTCATATCAATAGTGCACCAGAAAAACATGAACATAATGACATGATATAGCATGAATAACATAACATGGAAATGTGGAAACAAAATTTAAAATGATATTATAATGATCCAAGTATCATTGGACATGGAACATGTCTAAACTCTCATTGAACTTGAATTATCATGAGTAATCCCTCATTTTAGTTGATGTATCATGGTACAAATCTTTACTGAATTCATTGTAGCGCAATCAAGGTGCACCCTTCTTAATCATTAAATTTCATGCATAACATGGCCACATATCGTGGAATACATAAATTTGGGTCTTAAATAAACATGTACACATTCATTAAGGTGAATAACCTTGATAGAGAACTGGTTATAGTATTCACTTACACGATGATTTTGGCATGTATATTTTGGTGTAACTTGGGTTCCATAACAACATCAAATAGAAATCATAAAATGAATTGATGATAGATAAAGGGGTATCTCATCATTATAACATTTAATAGATAGTAAGGGGGTAGTGTAACAGAATATCCCAACATATGTAATGGAATTTAGATGCATAAAATAAAATAATTTCTTGATTTTAAATGAGAAGAGGAAAATTATGTACGGAATTTTGGAATGGTAACAGGTGTAAATGGGAGGCATCAATGAGAGAGAAAGTGGACTCTAATCATTCATACATAAGAAGGGATTATTTGGGGAGGTTTTAAATCTTATTCCAACATTTTTAATTGAAAATTAAATGATATAAATCATAATTAAATTTGGACCAAAATGAGAAATGAAGAAATCCCTTACGGAATTTCAGCATTGTAACAAGTGTGCATGAGTGGCATTAATGTTAGAGAACGGGGTGTATCATCATTCAAACATAAGTATGGTAGTATAGGGGTGGTGAAATATCATTCCCCAACCTTTTTAATTAAAAATAATCCTGAATAAAAATATAAGGAAACATGGATATAAATAAGGAACAATGGAATGTGGGGATCCCTTACTTGGAAGGGTGATCCCAAAGGCTTGGGAGAGGCTTGAGAGAGGCTTTTTGGAAGCTAGGGGAAGCTTGGGAGGATTATATAGAGAGAATTTCTGAGTTTGGTTGAGCTTCAAATGTTTTGATTTAAGAGTAATGGGATATTTAGTGGGTTTATATATGAAAGAAGAGGTAATTATTTATTATTTTGGTTTTAGACACCACACATTAAACTAAACAAAACAAAAAACCATCCCATGATTTTTACCTTTGGTTTTTTCCAACATGTAGTGGGAAAAATTATTTTATAATTCCAATGTCCATAATTTCAAATTATTGGGTTTTCTTATGTGGAGGTGAGTCACACTCTCAAAGAAAACATTTTAAAATGTCAAAAAAAATTTATAATACTTGGAGGGTCAACTAAGGAATCATAAATATAATAGAAAAATATAAAATAATATTATTTTAATGGAAAAACATATATTTTATGAACACCCCTTTTATAGTATTTTGATACATCACTATTTGGTCATTATGATGTCATGAAACACATTATATATTTAAACAGTATTTGATTTCTACCCAAAAATTTGACTATCCCAGAAAAGTAAGAAAAATCATTGTAAAATGGTTTCGACATCCTCAATCCAAAAATATTATTCATTTTATGAAAATAACTTTCTAAATATGTTAATTTTATGTTTTAAAATAAAAAAATGACATTTATTTAAAATTTATGGGTTTTGACAAAAACGATTTTCAAAACATAATAAAAATTTCCATTGTATTCTGAAGAAATTATATGATAATTTATGTTTAAAAAATTAAATTAGTTATAATATTTTATTGAAATATTGTTTATTTTTTAATTCAATTAACTCATCAAAATAGCTTTCTTAACTAAATATTAAATAAAAATACTGTTTGTGATTTAAAAACCATTTACAATGAAACAATGAATGTATATTCTTTATACAAAAAATAAAAAAATATCATTATGATAGGGTCTTGTTACATAACCCCTTATAACACCTGCATAAGACCTAAGTGTACAGAGTGTGTTGGTAATAGAATATTGGGGTGGCTCGTATAATATTACTCAGGTGGTACTCTCAATTAACTTGCACTTCTCGCATAGGTCGTTCTGTTCAGGCTTAACGTGTTGAAGCAAGACATGGGATTGGTCATGAGAAAAGCCCAGTGAAGCTAAATCCTTTCTAATATCCAAAAATTGGATTTTTAAGGATCAATTATACCTGTTGAGTTCATCTCATCCATTTTCTGAGTAAATTGGATTTTATAAAGCCTTATGTTTATATTAATCATGTGATCACTATTCAATGGCTATATTAGCAATGTTAACAATTTATAATAGTATTTTAAAACCCAATAACATAAAAACTAGGAAGTTTATATGTTTTATATAACCATTTTACATAATTATAGATTTAATCAGATCAAGTGGAATTTTCATTGATAAATGTTTGGTTCATTACAATATTTCCTCCTTAAGAAATTTCACCATCAAATTTTTCTTCTCCCACACTAAAATAGATGAGGGGAACTCTGCTTCATAACATCCTCTAATTTCCTTGTTTCTTCTACAATTATGTGTTTTCACCACAACACCATTATGAGGGACATTGTCTTATTTTGTAGAAAATTTTCATACGATCTATGATCTTAACCATATTCTCTTCATAGGAGAGGTCATTCTCCAATGGTACTACCTCTGTATATATTACATGCAATGTGTTGGGTATGTACACCCTTAAGAGTGATACATGGATACATCAAGTACCTCAGATAGTTTTTTTAGGAATTATATTCAATAGTTTACTGCTCCAATGTGATCAAGGATATTAAAAGAGCCAATGTACCTTGGACTAAGCATTCCCTTCTTCCAGAATCTCATAACTCTCTTCCACGATGATATGTGGAGGAGTAGAATGTCTTCAACATGAAGCTCTAGCTATCATTGGTGACTATTAGCATAGGTCTATTGTCGACCCTGGGAATCTTTAATGTGTTGCACGATGGTCTTAACATTCCCCACCATTTCATCGACCATTTCTAGACCAATACGTTTTCTCACCCCATCATCATCCCAATATGTCAGAATTCTGTACCTCTTCCCATTATGAGATTCATAAGGATCCATTTGGATGCATGAGTGGAAACTGTTGTTGTAAAAGAACTCAACCAGAGAAAGATATTGATCCCATCCTACATTGAAGTCCATTGAAAATTATTTAAATAAGTCCTCAGGTGTTTGGATATTCTTTTCATATTATCCATCAGTTTGAGGATGAAAAGATATAATGATATTTAGGTCAATATTCAGAGCATGTTAGAGACACTTCGAAAACATAGAGGAGAATCTTGGATATCGACCAGATACAATATATAGTGGTACTCCATGTAGCCATACCCCTTCTTTTATGTACATATATGCCAGTTGATCCAAGTATAGATCATCCTGAATTATAATGAATTGGTTAGTCTTTTTAAGATGATCCACAACATCCCAAATTACATTTTTCTTTTGGATGTCTTTGGATGTCAAGTGAAAAAATTCATGGTGATGTTCTCCCATTTCCATGTTGGTATCGGTAATGGTTTCATCATCCCCTTAGACATATACCTCTCAAATGTCACTAGCTGACATACTAGGAACTTTTATGTATACTCATTGGGCTCCTTCTTCATGTTATCACACCATAATGCTCTTAGAGATCTCGATACATCATTGAGTTTCCTAGGTGAATGGAGATATTATAACAATGTTCATTATTCAATTTTTCTTTCTTTAAATATTGATTTTATGGAACACATAATCATGACCCAAATCTCACAGTTCCTTATTCATTAACATTTAACTCCAATGATAAAAATTTTCTAATACATTCAACTTTTTTATGAATTCCCACATAATCTTTTTGAGCATCCTTTATCATTTCCACAAGATATGGTTGAGAAATATTTTTTGAAGGGATTGTTGATGTTCTCTTATTTATGAAACTCATTCCCATATTCATCAAATATAGGAAGATTTGATCATTTTCAATTCACATCAATTATAGAATCGCTGGGTCCATTCAACTTAGATCATGCTCCACCTTTTTCACGTACCCATGGTTTTAATGGATTGAATAGTCATAGTCTTTGATCAGCCCTAACCATCTTCGTTGGTGCATATTCAAATCTTTCTGTGTCAATATATACTTGAGGATTTTTTGAACTGTGTATATTTCACACTTCTCCCCAAATAGTCAATGTCGCTAAATTTTCAAATAGAAAATTACTGTAGTAAACATCGGATAATTTGTTATGTAGTTTTTCATATGAAATTCCAAATTCCTTGATGCCTAGGAAATGAATTTTTCATCATGAATCGGAAAACAACCGAGTTATTTCTTCTAATCCTCACTAAATTACACAAAAACTTCTCCGCATGTGGGTAGTGTGAGTACGCACGCGGTGATAAACCTTTTTTTCATCTCCTTGAATATTTATTTGCATTCATCACTCGAAGAAAACCAGACCACCTTCCTTGTCTTCTTGGTATGATGGTTTGACAATCATGTGAAATTTCTCACAAATCATCAATAATATCTAGCTAACCTCATGAAGCTACAGATTTCTATCACCGATGTTGGCCTCAGACATACCTCAATTTCAGCTAACATAGAGGGATCAACAGATATATCATTGCTTGTGATGATATCACCCGCAAATGAAAAATTCTTTAACTATAACTAACACTTGCTATACTTTACATAGATATTCTTTTTTTTTCAATGTCTCTAGTAGAGTGCTTAGATGCACCTCATGTTCCTCCTTGGTTCCAGAGTATAATATAGTATCATCTATAAATACTACCAAAACATTGTCGAGGTAATCTCTAAAGACTCTATTCCCCAAGTCCATGAATATAGTTGGAGAATTTGTGTGTCTGAGATGCATTACAATGAATTCATAGTTCTCGTACCTTGTATGAAAAGTAGTTTGGGGGATATCCTCCCTCTTCACCCATACTTGGTAATATCCCAATCGTAGATCGACCAAGGAGAATTATTGTTCTCCATATTGATGATCGATCATGTCGTAAATATTTGGTATAGGATACTTGTTTATTTATAGTGATTTTTTTGTGCTCATTATAATCAATGATAATGCCCATTAACCCATCCTTCTTCTTAATGAATTGGATTGGCTCTCCCATGGTGAAGCACTTGGGCGTATAAAACCTTTATCAAAATTCATATATAGTAGTTTATTATACTCCTCATGCTCCAGAACAGTCATACAATATGGAGTCTTGGATATTGGAAATTCCCTAGGCATATGATCAATCCAGAATTCAACATCTCTTCTAGGAGGAAGACTAGGTAATTCCTTGGGAAACACTTCAGTGAATTCCCTCACAATAGGAATGTCTTCAAGGACGGTTTCTTCTATAGACTCAATTATCTGAGCAAGATACAAATTCTCATAGTGAATTAATATCTATGATTGAGATGATGGTTCTAAAGAAGATTAATCCTCCTCCTTGCACTTGTAAAGAATCATGAGTCAATTCACCATATGTAGAGTGATTTCCCTCTCACAACAATTTATGTTGGATCTATATTGGGAAACCTAATCATAGCCAATAATTGCATCAAATCCCACCATAGGGAGAATTAATAGGTGCACTAGGAAGTTAAAACAACAAATTGTAATAGGGGAGGAGTTATATTCATTGGATGCAATTATTTCCCAATTTTGTTTCTCACCGACATCTTTACTTAAATGATTTGTGGTGGTGTTGGGATTGTTCTACCAAAATATCGAGATATAAAAGAATGTGTAGAACCAAAAACAAAAGGTGTGTTCTCTCTTCTTGAATGAATAACTAACATACCTATTGACACATTGTTGATGGGGTTTTCATAGGTATTATTGATGGAAAAATGTATCCCTTTCTGCCTTGTAGGATGTTGGATTCAAGAAAAAACCCCTACTTTAGGGAACTGGTATAAAAATTTCACTGCTTCTTTGTAGTTGATGTAATGAGAAATGCGTTGAGGGTCGAACGGAGCATTTCATTCCTCTATCACAGAATCAGTTTTTCGTGTGGGTAGTTAATATCCAGGTTCCCTTCTCTTCCACACCTAAATAAATTTCTTTATCCCCTTCAGGCAATTTCCAGGGTTTTTTTCTACATCTTTGGAGAATGGGGTGCTAGAATTTCTTAGAACCATTGGATTTATCCATCATACCACCCAAATTAAAGTCCACCTTATACCTTTTAACCCCTAGATACAGTTGATATTTTTAGTTATCCATTTCAACAATGACATCACATCAAAAAATTTCATCATAACACTCAAATTCACAGATTTCATTGGAGTTCTATAGGATGGGTTTATCCCACCAATGAAGTGGTCAACATTGAATTCAGTGGTAACAAAAAATATGGAGGCATATCATGCATGCCTTGTGATTTTTTTCTTGTATGCTCTGATAGATTCATCGACTTTTTTCTTGAGGGCATGTAATTTTATTTCCATCTTAAGTCGGAGGGTGCAAGGAAAATATTTATTGAAAATTACTTTCTAGATATCCTTCCATTCAAACACCTCCATCTTCTTATCAGGATTCATATTTTTTATCAATGTCCACCATTGATCATATTATCCTGTTATACAATAAGAATGTAGAAGAATATTATCTTTTTTCGAACATTAAAGTTTGGAGAAGATCTTCATAATAGAGTCAATCCATGGTTCGATGATTGAGGGATCAGATGATCAATTAAAAGTAAGATACCTTTGTCTCATGATGCTCTTGAATGTGGCTTGTAATTTCATAGGGGGGTTGAACATTATTTTTGACCCTTGTTTCCATTTAAATAGTGATTTAACTAAGAGATTATTGTGAAAAAGTTTGTGATTCTTACACTAATTTGATTGGGCATCTCATTAGAACTGTCATCACATTGATCATCACATCGTTTGTTAGCCTGAGTCTCTTATCACCTGACATTGGCTATAATAAAATGTAATTTAGGGTTGACACATAAATAGGAATCCAATGACAAAAAATGATAACTTATAAATTAAATTTATTTCCTTAACTAGTCTATGTAATCCAAGATCTACTTCCCAACATATATTCTTAGGGTCATTTATTTAATTCCCATAATAATGGTTCATACAAAGAATATTAATTTACTAAATCATATCCCCCAGGATTATCATAACAAAGAGTGCACCAAGGCATGTTGTCATGCACTAGTACCTGTTTGAGTCTAGCTCAAATCATTGTCTTTGGGTTTTACTCCTAGATACATCTATTCTAGAGCCTCATATACCATCCCATATCATGACCTGGATATATTTCTTGATAAAACATTCACTCAATACTCCCCAAAATTTAGGGATGTTTTTATAATTCTTAGTCTTATACCTAAGGCTTTCACAGGGGGTTTCAAATCCTAATTACAAAATAACAAAACCTATCATTTGATACAAACTATAACAACCCTGGCCTTCATTACACACATAAACATGATTTATTACACAAAAATGAACTTAAGACAACTATATGGATTGAGAGGTCTATCATGATATGAAATCAATAACATTACATAACAACTTTGAACATAAAACACAACATCTTTATTGAAAACTTCTTTTACATGACCAGAACATTCCTTCATACAAGGAATTTCATGGGATAACCTAAGGACATGCATAAGAAAAGGGTAAGCTATATGGCCGGGTAAAGGAGTAAACAAGGAATAACATGAATAATATAGTACATGTTAAAAAATAGGTTTATCAATGGTGCACAAGAGACCCATGAACATAAAGGTATGATAGAGAATGATTATCAAAATATGGAAATGTGGCAACAACATTTGACATGTTTTTTGCATGAGACAAGGCTCATTGAACATAGAGCATGAGTAAACCCTCATTTCACATTAATTAGCATGAGTAAAACCTCATTTCACATGATGTATCAATATACTAATCTTTACCCAATTCATTAAAGCGATATTAGGGTGCACCCATCTTAATCGTTTCATTTCATGCAAAAGTGTGCCACATAGATCATACAACATGGATTCATTAAACATCATAATTTATTCCATGAACAAGAGATAGGGAATAAAAAAAATTTAATTCCTCATTCAATATGTACATACGCATAAATGTGAATACCCTTGATTGAGAAATGGTCATGGTATTCACTTACATGATGATTTTGGCATGGAAATTTTGGTGTAACTTCGGCAGCATAACGATGTCAAATAGAAATCATAAATTAGGATGATGAGAGATAAAGGGGTCTCTAATAATTTATAAATTAAATGGTTACTGAGGGGGTCATGGAAGATAATTTCCCAACATGTTTAATTGAATTTATATGCATAATATAAAATAATTTCTTGAATGTAAATGGGAAAAGAGAAATTCCATACGCAAATTTGGCATGGTAATGAGTGTACATGGGAGGAAATAATGATATAGAAATAGGTATCTCATCATTAAAAAATAATCAGGGATGTATGGGGGGTTCAAAATAATACCCCAATATTTTTAATTGAAAATAAAAGGGTATAAAAACATAGATAAGTTTGGACAAAATGAGAAATTAATAAATCCCTTGCCGAATTTCAGCATGGTAACAGAGGGACATGGGAGGACTTAAAGAGAGAGATAAAGGGGTATATAGTTGAGATGAGAAATAATACCCCCAAAATTTGTAGTTAAAAATAAAATGGAATATCAATATAAGGAAACTTGGACATAAATAAGGATAGAAGGAATGTTAGGATCCATTACATGAAAGTGTGATCCCAAATGCTTAAGAGAGGCTTCTTGGGAGCTTGGGGAACCCTGAAAGGATTGTTGTGAGAATAGGGTAGAGTTTTGTTTAGTTCCATAGTTTTTGAGTGATGTGGAATGCAATATTGAGTGGGTTTATAGAGGAAAGGAGACAGAATTATTTATTATTTAGGTTTTGGACACCACACATTAAATTAGTCAAAAACAGAATCCATACTATGGGTTTTCCAATGATTTTTGACAAATTGGATTCAAAAAAAATTATTTTATAAGGCCAATGGACGAACATATTAAAATAAAAGGCTTCGTTATGTGGAGGTGAGTAACAATCTCAAGGAAAACATTTCAAAAGGTAAAAATATTTTATAAACCTTAGAGGGTCCACTAAGGAATAATAAAATTAATCAAACAAATCTAAAATCACATTATATTATGGGTAAATCATATATTGGATGAACATCCCATTTATAGTATTTTATTACATCATTATTCGGTCATTATGATGTCCTTAAACACATTATATATTTAAACGATATTTAATTTTTACCCAAAAAAATCGACTATCTCATAACATTATGAAAAATCACCATAAAATAGTTTCAACATATTAAATCAAAAATAATATTTATTTTATCTAAATAATTTTATAAATATGTGAAATTTCAATTTTCAAAGAAAAACCAACATTTATTGAAAATTCATGGGTTTTGAAAAAAACTATTTTCAAACCTAAATAAAAATTGTCATTGTATTCCTATGAAATTATAAAAACATTTATATTTAATAAAATGTAATTAATAATAATATTTTGTTGAAATATTATTTAACTCAATAATCCATTTATTCATCAAAAAATATTTCTTAATTGAATATTAACTGAAAATACTATTTGTTCATTAAACCCCATTTAGAAAGTAACATTGAATGTATTCTCTTTATACAAATAATAACGAATATAATCATAGTTATAGGGTATTATTACATAACCCCTTATAACACACGCATAAGACCTAAGGGTAAGGTGTGGGATGGTGATAGACTCTTTGTATGGCTTTGATATCATCACATGGGTGCCAATCTCAATTAACTTCCACTTCTCCCATAGTCAGTTCTGTTTAAGCTAAACATGTTGAAGCTCAGCGTGGTCTTGGTCAAGAGAGAAGCCTAGTGAAGATACCTCCTTTCCATGCTTAGAAAAATGAGATTTTTATAGATTAATTCTATTGTATGAGGCCATCACATCCTTTTTTTTTAGTTTATTTGATTTGTTAAAGAACTATATTTATATTAATCATGTGATCATTGATGATAACAATTCCTAAAATATTTTAGAATCCAAAAAAATAAAACAAAGGAAGTGGATATGTTTTATATAACCAATTTATATAATAAGTTATTTAATCAAATCACTAATAATATTTATTAATAAGTGTTTGGGTTGTTACACTATATCTCTTGTTTATCAGGATATTCCCTTTATATATAAAATAAGAATTTTCTCTAGTACCACGTACATCATACTGGTCTCTGACATCATTACATGTTCTATGCAAAATAAAGAGAGGCTCAATAATATAATAAGAAATATTATATTTTTTAAATATGACCATTAGAGGTATGTACGAATTTAATTAGCAGATCATTGGTGACTCGGTCTGTTGGAAACACAATCTTTCGGTGTCTCATGTTGTCAGTAGTTCATTCTATAGGTAGGAAATTATATTGGTAGATCATTTCCATCTATATATCAAACTATCGATAGGTCAAACATTCATAATTCAATCATGTTGTTGGTAGATGAAGCGTTTGTATCTCGACTACTGGTGTCTCATACATAGGAAAATTCTTAACGGTTGTTCAGTCACTATGTCGGTATGTCAGACATTGGTAGGTCAGACATCGAAACGCCAAGCTATCAGTGACTCGGCTAATCAGTCACTTATGTCATTGGTGGCTAATATATCACTAACTTTTCTATCTGTATAACAAGTATTAATATCTCATACTAATCAGTGCATGAATCTTATAAGTGACTTATACTTAAACCCAAATCTGTTATTATTTCCTATGATGTAAATACTAAAACCCGAGGGTTAAAATTATAGTTGAACATGAAAAAACCCAATGTATCATAAAAAATTATAATTAGAATAGTTATGTATGATTTTTTATAATTAAAGATATAGGATTCAAACATGGTTATTATAAATAATTAAAATGGAGAAACATTATGCACGTTAAAACATTTTTGAGGAAAATTTGTTTTAAGAAAAATTCACATATACTAAAATATAGTATAAAGATGAATACATTATAATTAATGTAATTAAATATAAATAAAATATATACATTACCTAGTATGAAATTATATTATTAAATATAATGTTTAATTAGTTAATTTGATAAAAATAAATGACAAATGGACAAAAAAGGATATTTTCACTATTCAATGGAAAATTATTTTTTTAAAAGCAATCCAAAAAGAATCACCAAAAATTAGTTTTGACATACTAATTTCAAAAATTAAAATATTTTAAAAAAATTAATTATTTTTCGTTTTCTAAACATTATTTATAATTTTATTTTCATAAAAAGAAATAAAAACATTAAAGAAAAAAAATCATGTTATTAATGAATAAAACTAAATTATTAAGAATTGATTGATTATTTACTATTAATTTCACAAAATATTTATACTGAGTAATAAATTTCTATATATGTTACATAAATTGATTAATATTATCAATACCAACTAATTTATTGTTGAATTTATAATATTATTATATTTCATATGTTAGATAAGATCAATGTTCTATGTCATATACACTATCAAGAATAATATTCTAATTTCAAAATCCTTGGGTGTTATAATGGAACCAAAAGAATTAAGGGAATTGAGTGTCCAATTAAAATAGTTGGAAGGAAAATTTTTTATTTAAATGATCATGTCAATGTTGTTAGCAGTGGTTCTTTTTGTAAACAAGGAGAATAGAAATTTAATATTTATGTGTATTAACATATGATTAACCATGTTATAAAAAATATTCACTATCCTCTACCTAGAATTTATGATAACTTTTAAAAATTAATGGGATCCCAATCTCTCACTAAATATGTCATATGACCAGGGTACCATAATTTCTGTGTTTGGTAGGAGGATATTCTAAAAGAATCTTTCTAGTATAATTATAAATAGTATGTGTTTTTGGTAATTCCATTTGGTTTTAAGAAATCATGAGAAATGATTTTAGAATTAATGAATCATATATTTCATAGGAATCTTAATTCTTTTACAGTGTTTTTTTAATGATATAATAATGTATCTTAGGTACAAGTCTAATCGTTATCAATAGCTTCCAATGATTTTGGGTGACTTAAAAAAACATTACCATTTGATATTGACTTCTAGGAATGATTTATTGATATAAGAAGAATGTTTCCTATGTCATGTTATTTTTCATGACAGAGTTTTAAAATATCATGATATTTTAAAGGATGTCATACCAAGTACCCACCAAATACTTTTTTTGAGATATGCAGTTTTCAGGGCTTATTAGTATATTATCAATGTTTTGTTCATGAATTTTCCTGACATTCCCTATATATAAAAGATATCAAAAGTGTGTTCTCTTCTAATTGACGGATGAGTGACATAAATATTCAAATAATATTATGGTTTTTATAACATCGTCACATTTAATTACATTTCTAGATCCTATATTGGGTTATGTGGTAAATTATGATTTATCATGTTCTTTATTTGATTGAATTGTTATTCTAGGATATCATATTATTTCTTATAGACCCCAATAGATTTTAGTTGACTAGAATAATAACACAACACATTATTTTTACATTTCTTCTTTAGATCATTCCATGAAGAAATCATGACATTAAATTTTTGTTGATAAATTTTCGTTCTTACATATCATAGGATCATGAAACAAATTTTCTTCTAATTAGATTTGATCATAAGATAAATCTTATAGATGAGATATCTATAGATTTTATACATTCACTTAATGTATTCATATGGAATGAAATTCTATAGATGATACACTGAGATGGATTCCATATTATCCATTTTATAAGTATACATCAGAAAAATGTAACTTCAAGTCAGTTATAGCTGATATTCGTATGGAATATCATCTATAGGGTCCTATAGTGGATTTTATTATATTTTCCCTTATTATTTATTGAACTGGTCATCTTTGAAATGATAATCCATTTGTTCATTAATATTTAATAATTATTTAAAACTCAATGTTTGGGACACCAAAGTGGGATAAAATCTATATGTGAGATCAGTGTTATGTTTTATAGATTGTATTTTGGTTTCCCCATCATATATTTAAGAAATTAGTCCTGAATACCACTATTCGAGATGAGATATTATTCATGGAATGTATAAGATATATAAATTACTTAGAGAATACTTTTGGATATATAGAATGACTAGAAAGGTTGAAGAGTGTGTATCGATAATCCTCTTATATCAAGTGGTCGTAGTGGAGAACCATTGGCCAAATCTTATAAGGATTTCCTTTTCAATTAACTTCATGAAATTATAGTAGATAACTATTGATTTGGTAGTATTCTATCAAGACGTATTATGAAACATAATTCAATATGGTTGACTGTGGATCGACCCATGATGTCATCTCACTTCATATATATTTTTGAATATAATTCAATAGAAATCATTTCTGAAATCTATATTTTTTAATCTATAAATATTCATGGAATTCCAATTTCAGCTATGTCTAGAAAGACATATGTTTTAAATATCACTTTTGGAAGTTCATTCAACAAAATCTAGAAACATAGTATACTATGAAAACAACTTATAATCCTCAAATGGATTGGAAATATTAGTATAAAATCAGAGAAATAGATGAAATTTTTAGATCATAGGTAATTTATTTTGTAGGCTCATGGGAGAAAAATATATCATTACTAGAGTTTTCATATAACAACAGTTATCATGCCTCAATATATAAGGTTCATTCTATAGAGTTTTATGAACATCCTTTTCATAATCGAATTTTTTGGGTGAAAATTAGCGAGCCACCACATATCATAAATTTCCTTACGCGTTGGACAATCATAAAGATTAAGATAGTCAAAAATAAAATGGACATGGGGAAGTGTCATAAAAATTCATACATAGATAATTTTTAATGACATGTATTTTTTTAGGTAGCTAATAATGATTTCTAGAGGTTCACTCAAATGTTAGGGAATCCTAATTTTGGTAAGAAATAAATGATTTCTTAAGGGTACATTGTCTCTTTTGGGATTCTAGAAAGTAAAGGATATTTTTTTATTGATTTTCAATACCGCTAATGTTCAGTTTCATGCATAATAGTTTTCATGTATATCAATTGATTAAGTAACAACATGAACCTGACTATGTGATTCAGTGGCACCATGTTTATCACGAATTATATTTAATGTTTAATCATGTACAAATATAGATCAATATTAAGCTATATAATATATTTCACGGGAAAATAATAAGCTCTGTTTGGGTCTTATAATAGAATTTCCCAATTTTTGAAGTGGTGTTTGAATGTGAAAAAAAAATGATAGAGGAGTGGTCCATGCTCTTGATAAATAACATTGGATTCCGAATTTTTTATGAAATAATGAATATTTTTTATGATAATTAAACTACCTATGTTTCAAGTACATTATGAATTTATTTATATTTTATATCGTATAATTATTAAGATATGTTTTAGGAGTTTTGAGATAATTTATCAGTGTTTTATATGTTTTTAATTAATTTAAAGCATCATTAAATGTTAGTGTTAATCATAAAAAATATATAATTAACTATTCAATTTAGAATGGGATCAATATGATTGTGTGTTGTTAGTTTATAGTTTGGTGAAACCATGTGAATTAGAGGTTATTGTTTTACATGAGATATTGTGAGAAACAAATTTGGACCACAATTTTTCAAACCATGTGCACCAACCATATGAGTTGTTGGCCATAAGACAGTAACACCACATTATTGGAACATGGGTTTCGAAAATGTGTTCCTAACTATATGTCTACATGGGTAATGTCCACTATCATGTTAATGGTTGGTGAATATTTTAACAAAAAATGTGAGATAATTATGTGAGATTTTATTAATGCACTAAAATTCATGTTTCAATTCAAAATAAGTTCATGAGACTCTCAGTTTTCCATATTCACCTAGTGACTAAAAAATATGGTCAACCCTTCAATCCCAATACAATTCCCTTTGATTAATAGTTAATTTGGAATGATTAAAAATTAATTGGAGATCCATAATCATTATTAAGCCCTTATTACTCATTTTTGTCATAAAATCTACACTTCTCACCTCTCTCAAAATAATAAATAATGTTTATTTAGGATATACATATGTTTTTGATACAATACATGATTGGTTATGATATGATAATTTTATGTTTGGGCATTGTATTCCCAGATCTAGTAGTATTTAGTTCCATTGTTCATTATCACTATCTGTTGTGAGGGCGGGGGATTCTCTATCATTTCTTTTTATTGTAGAACATAATGTATTTGTTTTATGTAATTTTTTATTATCTAATACATTTCCCAATTTCTAGAATCAATCTATTTGGGCATTCATTTGGAATTTTGTAATATTGGATGTATTTAATAAAACCTTCTTGAATTTTAAAATTAAAATAATATTTTAAAATAATTTTCTGGGTATTATGTAAGAAAATGTTTAATTAAGTTGAAACACATGTCCGATTGTCTCCTATGGACCGATCAAAGTTCTGGTGCTCTCCTAACGTGTATAGAAGCACTTGGTTCGAATCTCGACAATGATACTTTGTAATAGTCGTTTGTTTTTAGTTTAATGTATTTTGATTAGGGGTTTTGTTTGAAGAGAATAATGGAAATGATCGATTGACTATAATCGATTTAACAAATTTATAAATATTGGGGTGAGTTCATTATTAGGTAGTTAAGATTTTGATATCCTTGAGCATTGATTTATATTGCATTAAACTAACAACCATGTCCCAAGATGACGTTCATTTTAATTCCTAAGTGTTAAGGATTTAATCCAAGCCTTAACATAACTTAAGGTTCTAATCATTACCATTAATTATTTATGGTAGTGTATTTATGGTTCCAATAATCCATGGAAACCACATGTTAAACAAAATATGTCATTAATCCATGACATGTTAAGTCCAACATACACAATGTTAATTCAACGAATATTCATCGAGCAAAATCTCTCAATCACATAACATACCTAAATTATAACTCAACCCAATGATAGATTTACTCATCCATTTAGGTTTTTAATAATTGTTTTATAATATTATGATTATAAATTAATATGAGATGAAAAAAATGTATAATACAAGAGTGGTATGTCGACACACACAGACACGAACAATGATGATAATTAAAAAAGAAATTTCGATTGAATGAGGAAAAAAAATAAGGGAATGTAATTCAACTGTATTTAATCTATATTAAGAACATAAATATTAAACTACAGAAGCTGGATGCTAATAAGAGATATTGAAGAACAAACTAGCATTAAAACAGAATTACAAAAGAAAAGACTTACAAAATTACAATAATGAAGAACATAAAAGTAAATGAAAACAAACATAGAAGGAAATGTATCTCAAGTGAAAACATGAGTATGTAAAGTCCTCCCAAGAATTTTTCTATGCATTGGGCGTACCAATATGATCTCCTCTCTTATGAAATGCCAACCCCTCTCATGGAGAGATGGGGAGAGTATTTATAGCCCAAGGAGTGGACTGTTTGCATTCCCAATCAGTCCCTCCACTTTCATCTCTATGTTGGCTATCCAGACATCCAAATATCGAGAAATATCCTTCTTCAAAGTTGTAGATAATAAAGTTTTCCGACATCTCTAAAAATTTCGAGTCATTTGGACCCCTGTAACCAATGTTATGGCTGGTTGATTTAACAAATTTAGTCTGTCCATTTCAACCCAATGATTTTGATGTGCAAAATGTGAAAGGGTTTTTTATTAGTAATATGCCTTCAAAACCGAATTTTGTCTTCAAAAAAGTCATCCAGATATATCGCCTTCTTCACACTGAAAAATCTCAGCTCGATTTGATGCTTACATCATGAGATTTGTCATGAATACTATACTTCTTTTATTTCATGGCCAGAATGGTGGGATGGACTTAAAGGATTCATTTGGGCCTCTTGTTCTTAGATTTGGGCCCTGAAATTTTTATCCATGAGTATTTTTTATAATAACTACAATATGGTAGAGTTTCATGAAATTTGGGCTTCAGTATTTAGACCAGGAACACAATCATCCTAGCTGGTCCAGTTTCATCACAAATTATGTAGGTCATCTTGTGTGGTAAATGTGATCCTTCAAATGGAATAATTGACCCATTATCCCTTTTAATGAAATGTTATATATTGAATTAGGTATCCTAAAAAACAAAAACCACACAATATAGATCAGTACGGTGAGAGTTATAAATAAAATAGTAAAATGAATCAATTAGACTAATTCAAAAAATGCTAAAAAAATTTACTTAATTTTAAAACATTGATATTTCACACAAATTATGCACATTTCATATAAATTCAGTAAAGGGAGTATATAATAAGTCATTAAAATATTAATAACATAACCTCACCCACACTTATTTTTGTCCATGTCCTCATGTGAAACAAATATAAAAACATAACAAAATCATTTTCACTCACCAACAAATATTAAAATTTGGTTTTCTCCGATCACGGCAGGTTTAGACTATTTCACTCATCCATTTCTAATTCCACCACAAGTTGTTACAGAAGAAATGTTCCAAAACTAATTCATTTTTTCATGCTCAAATTTAGAAATGGAAAATTTGGACATGAAAAACTGACACCTCTCAAGATGATAAAATTTATTTGTGGAGGTTCTCTCTTTCACCATCCAAAAGTGAAAATCATAGAGTTTGAAAGAGCTCTCAGTTTTAAATACCTATCCATAGTGAACAAGAATCAAGAGGTATTTTTAAGGGGTTTTTATATGGCTATGGGATGGTAGGAATATAATGTCCAAGAGAGAGAAGAAGAGGGTTAAAACACCAACATAGAAAATTTAATGCACATTTTTATGAAATACAAAATGGAAGGAAATGAAAACACATATTTACAAGGGAACGATTGTGTGAAGAAAGACACAATAGAGGAAGAAAATATAAAGGTAATGAGAAGATAAAATATTTACAAAACAAAAAACTTCTCCCGATAATAATATAATGCAAGTGTTCTTTTTTTCATTTCCTTTTTTTCATTGTTTTTTCGAATGTTGACCTTGAAACAGATTTCACACTCATATCCCAAACCATGATTGATCTCCTCACAAAACTAATTGTAATAGTTATAACATGATCAATGGTTGAGTAAGAGTGATTTTTTACATACCCAAGACATAACCCATTATTTTCATATTTGTTTGATTTTTTTCAGCATTTTTGATTTTTTTGAACACTTGTCAACAACATTTACAAAATTACATAATTGAAAGTACATTACATTCGGCAAAACACACAGAATGACAACATCTCACCTACACTGAAATGGATGCCTACCCTCAAGTAGATGATAACTCGTTGAAAATCAATAATAGGGTACCCAAACACTGAAATCCATTTCCCCACACTTAAATGTCCAAAAATTATGAAATGAAAATCCATGTTGATAATGGGTGGGAATAGTTATTGGGGTTGTAATTTGGCTATCAAGGAAATGGTTTTCATAGGCTCGAAGGGGCTTTCAAAAGGATGATTAATGTATGGTTAATGGGAGGCTATTTGGCTATTATAATTCTCATGTTGTTCAGAGAAATGCCTCTGTCATATTAATGCACACTAAAGTAGGAAATTCAGATCGAATGTCCACAAACTCGAGACTCACAAATGGGGGTGAAAACACACATTTTGAAAAGATGGTCATAGGTGGCCTTGGCATGAATGCAAATGATGTTACTCACGGTTCGGGAAAATCATTTTCCAAATCAAAAATTGGGCATTCAAAATTTGTTAATTTTGGAAAAAAATTATTTATCCAAAGTCATGATGAAAAAGCTGAATTTTTTAGATGAAACCATTTCTTTTGACTCCCCAAAATGGTTGGATAAAATTTGAAAATTGGAAGGTGAGTAATCATGACTCTTGAGTTTTTTGTATTTGTTTTAAGTGATTGTTTTTATAAGTTTTCTTATAAAGATAAACCCACAAAAAAGAGAAAGTGAAAAAGAAAGTTTTTGAAAAAGAAAGTGGTAAAAAATGAAAGAGAGAGGAAGACGAAGAAAGAGGTAGAGAGAAGAAAGAGATAGGGAGAGAGTTAAAGGGAAAGAGGTGCCCCTAGTTTGGATTTGGCTGGTCTCCATCTCCATCTAGTGGTAGGTCGGCTTGAGAAGTTGGAGATCCAGTGGAAGTTGATGTTGATCCAGGATTGTGCATCCTCTCATGGTGATGCTTTAATCGATGTCCATTAACCGTGAATGTCCTTTTGGAAGAGGGGTCTTGGACTTGCACTGCACCAAATGGGTAAACATTAGTAATAACAAAAGGACATTCCCAACAATAATTTATCTTACCTAGGTGAAGTCGAAATCATGAATTGAAGAGCATTACCTTTTCACCTTCATGAAATACATTTCTCAGGATGTGTTTGTCATGGAGTACCTTGGCCTTCTCTTTGAACATATTGTAATTCGCATAGCATTCAAGTCGAATCTCCTACTATTCAACCAATTGCAACAATCTTTCTTCACCAGATTTTTCATAATCAATATTACAGGTTTTCATGGACCAAAAGACTTATTTTGGATTTCAACTGGTAGATGAAATGCTTTACCAAAAACTAGCCTAATAGGAGACATCCCAATGGGTTTTTTATAGGCAGTTCGATAAGCCCAAAGTGCTTCACCAAGTCTTCCAAGCCAGTCTTTTCTGGTGGGTTTTACAATTCTTTCAAGCACTCTTTTCACTTCCCTATTAGAATGTTCAGCAATGCCATTTGTTTGGGGGTGATATTTAGTTTATGTTTTATGAACAACCCCATTCTTTTTCAAAATAGATTCCATGGTTTTATTACAAAAAAAGGTTCTTAAGTCTCTTTTCAAGGCATGAGGTGTGCTAAATTTATGGAATATATGTGTCTTTAGAAACTCACTAACAATATGTGAATAATCCTTTCTAGTGGGTTTGGCCTCAACACACCTAGAAACATAATCAACTATAAGAATGATGTATGAGAATACATTGGAAGGGGAAAATGATCCCATGAAATCGATGATCTAATCATCAAAGATCACAAAGAAAATTAATGGATTTTGGGGCATTTCATTTCTCTTGGAAATTGTGAAAAACTTTTGGCAAGTCGGACATGATTGAAAAAACTCATGCGAGTCCTTGAAGAGCGAAGGCTAGAAGAATCCAGATTCTCGGACCTTTCATGAGTCTTTTTTGGTCCAAAATGGCCACCACCAGGCATTGAGTGACAAAATTCTATGATAGAGGAATGTTCATCTTCATCAACACATCTCTTAATTACCATGTCATCCCCAGTTTTCAAAAGATTATTTTCTTCCCAAAAATAGTGTTTTGAATCACTTTTCAAATTTATTTTCTGGTCTTTTGAAAAAAATTTAGGAAAAACACTAGAAACCAAGTAATTTACAACTGGGGCATACCATGGTATTTTTGGAGTGAGAGATGAAAGGTGCTCAGTTTGGAATTTGGGATCGATGATTTCAGAATGAGAAGAATTATAAATTCCACTCAAGTGATCAACCACATGGTTTTCTTTTCCTGGTCTATATTTTATTTAAAGGTAAAATCTTGGTGCATTAGGATCCATCTTATTAGCCTCATTTTGGAATCACTTTTCATGAGTAAGAAATTTATAGTAGAATGATTTCTGAAGATTATGATTTTGGAACCTAAGAGATAGGGTAGGAATTTATCTAAGGAAAAAAAGCTACTAAAAGTCCTTTTTCAGTGACAGTGTAGTGATATTCAGTTTCATCCAATGTTTTTGAGGAATAATAGATGTCACGATGAATATTTTCTCTTCTTTGACCAAGAATAGCCCCAACAGATCGATCAGAACCATCAAACATCAATTCAAAGGGTAAGGACCAATCTGGGGGTTAGATTATTGGGGCGGATGTTAGAGCAGTTTAGAGTTCAACAAAGTATCTCTTGAAAACCTCATCTAAATGGAAATTGACATCATTTTGGAGAAAACGAGTTAGTGGGAGGGATATTTTACTGAAGTTGTGGTTGAATCTCCAATAGAAACCAGCATGACTAAGAAATGAACGGATGTCTCGAACAGAAGTGGGTTGAGGAAGTGATGGGATCACTTAATTTTGGCAGGATCGACTTCAATACCATCTTTTGAAACTATGTGCCC
This sequence comes from Viscum album, assembly GCA_963277665.1. Taxonomy (NCBI): domain Eukaryota; kingdom Viridiplantae; phylum Streptophyta; class Magnoliopsida; order Santalales; family Viscaceae; genus Viscum; species Viscum album. Next base: position 1,135,436,577 of record OY728156.1, read on the forward strand.
TAGAACAATCCCATTTGAAAACATGAATTGATATTTTAAAAAATTTAACACAAGGTTACACTTGAAACACTTTTGGAGGACTAGAGAGAGTGAATTCAAACAAGATTCAAATGACTCACCATAAATGGTGAAGTCATCCATGATGGATTCCATGAAGTGTTCAATTAATTCTGAAAAGATACACATCATACATCTCTGGAATGTTGCAGGAGCATTGCAAAGTCAAAAAGGCACTCTTCTATGTGAATATGTTCCAAATGGGCATGTGAAATTAGTCTTTTCATGATCCTGTGGTGCGATTGGGATTTGTAAGTAGCTGGTGTATCCATCAAGAATGAAATAGTGTGACTTTTCGGCTAATCGTTCCAGCATTTGATCAAGTAATGGAAGAGGGAAGTGATATTTTCTTGTTTCAACATTCAATTTCCTATAGTCGATGCACAAATGCCATTTGTTCTTCACTCGAGTTGTGACAACCTATCCATGTTCATTTGTGACAATAGTTATCCCACCCTTCCTAGGTAAAACTTGAATTGGACTAACCCATTCACTATCAGAAATTGGGTATATAATACCAGCTTGAAGAAGCTTGGTGATCTCTTCCCTAACTACCTCAAGGATGAGTTGATTGAGTCATCTTTGTGGTTGTCTAATTGTTTTGTATGATTCTTCAAGATGGATGTGATGCATGCACAGAGTAGGGTTTATTCCTGGTATGTCATCTAGGGTCCACCCTAAGGAATTTTTGTTTTCCTCTAACACTTGAACAAGTTTGGACTCCTCAGTTTCGGTAAGTAAAGAATAGATAATGAGAGGATAAGAGTGATCATGGAAAAGGAATGCATATTTCAGGTGTTCAGGTAGTGGTTTCAGATCATACTCATCTTTTATTTGTGGGTTAGACATCTCAGGAATGGATGAAGGGAGTTCAGTTGCATCAGATTCATTATCCTTAATACTGTCCAAGGTGGAGCAATAAATATCAGAGTTGATGTGGGATTCAAGAGTGTTTTCATGTTCATCTATATTGATGGAGTCCATTAATGAGAGGTCAACATAAACATCACCATTTATGACTTGGTTAATCATGGTGCAGATTTCACAAGATCCTTTTTCATTATAACATTAAGAACATGGTGGATTGGGGTTCGATTGACTTTAAGAATTGTCCTCAAAAGCATGGATTGAGAATGCAGAGTGATCCTCATATGGTTATCGCATGGCATGGAAAATGTTGAATTTGACCAGTTGGTCACCGAATTCCATGGATAAGATGCATGAATGGACATCAACCTTGGTTCTCGCAGTCACGAGGAATGGTCTTTCTAGAATTAGGGGAGATCGAGAAGAGTTCATCTCACCTTCCATGTTAAGGGAAAATAAATCAGCTGGTAAGATAAGATCATTGACTCAGACAAGGACATCCTCATTTATTTCCTCAGGACTAGATATGCTTCGATTGGCTAACTGAATGACAACACCCATTGGGTGAAATGGACCTAGACCAAAGTTGGAGAATATGGATTTGGGCATGACAATAATTGAGTCTCCTAGGTGTATGAGTGCATCATCAAAGCTGGAACATCCAATTTGGCATGGAACCGTAAAGGTACCTAGATTATTGCACATAATGGGTATGGACTACTGGGTGGAAACATTTTCAAATGTCCTAAGTTTCCTCTTGTGGGTACAAAACTCCTTCATAAACTTGGCATACTTAGTAATTTTTTTAGGGAATCTAAGAGAGGAATGTTGACTTCAACATCTCTAAACATGTTAATCATTTTAGGATCAGGTTCAAATGACTTCCTTGGTTTAAAAATAGTTTTAGGAATAGGAATTGGATTCCTATATAGAGTTGAAGGAGGTGATGGAATGATTTCACCTTCTTTTTCAAGTATCTTTTTTTTTCATTTTATAGGTCAAAATTCAAAGGAGGTTTGGAAGACTTATCGTGAGGCATAGCCATTTCATTTCCTGATCTAAGTGAAATTGCACTTACATTACCCTTGGGTTTGGGTAATGGTTGAGCTGGATGTTGGGAAGAATTGGATGGTTGCTGCTGACTAAGGTGGGATTCAAGTTGACCAATTTGGGTTTCAATGTTTTTTAGGGTTGAATGGGTGAAGGAGGAAATATCTTCCCCTACACTTTCCCATGGTTCTTGGAAGAAGGGGCTTGTCCTAGATTGGTATTAGCTTGATTTTGGTTCTTGGGAAAGCGATTGTATTGGTTTTGGAATTGGGAAGGATGACTAGGATAATGGAATCTATGAGGAGTATTGTTCCTTTGAGTTTGAGGAATAAAAGGATAAGGTTTTTGGAAGTTACCAACACCTTGACCATATTGAAAATGGTTTGGGTTTTGGGGAGGTAATTGAGGAGAATGAGATATGGGATTACCATACCTATGTCCTTGGTTATAGGAAGAATAGAGGGGCTCAGAGTGAGGTTGGTTGAAGTTTCTAACAAACTGACCTGATAGTTGAGGGTTGCTGTTCCGCTGAGCATATGCTGCATTGAGCTCCATTGGTCCAAATTAATCGTATTGATCCTCCTGAACTTGTGGACAAGTTCTAGTTGGATTAGATGGAGAGTTGCAGATTCCACATTTTTTACAGGTCCAGGAAACATTGATTGTGGAGAAGACGAGTTTGGGGATTTGGTAGCCACAACTAGTTGTCTCACAAGACTTGTAAGTTCAGTCATCCACTCAGTCATCTTTTTCGGCTCAATTGACTGATTATCATGGGATTGTTTGACTTGATCATGTTATCAAGTATGGAATTTTTGTGTGTTTGCAGCCATGTTATTTATGGGATCTCTTGCTGCTACAGGAGTTTTATCAACAAGAGCACCGCCACTTGCGGCATCTATGAGAATTCTCTCCATATCCAATAACCCCTCATAAAAGTATTGGATCAAGATTTGGACAGTGATTTGATGGTGTGGGCAGGTTGCAACAAGTTTTTTGAACCCCTCCCGGAACTCATGGAGTGATTCACTTGGGAACTGATTGATACCACTTGTTTCTTTTCGGATAGAAGTAGTATGAGAAGCAGGAAAGAATTTCTCTAAGAAAAGTCGCTTCATGTCATTCCATGTGGTTATAGAACCAGGAGGTAGGTAGTAAAACCAAGACTTTGCAGTGTTAGCTAGGGATAAAGGGAATGGTCAGAGTTTTATTTGTTCCTCAGAAACCCCTTGAGGCTTCATGGAAGAGAACACCACTTGGGACTCATTAAGGTGGAGATGTGGATCCTCACCGGCTAGCCCGTGGAAATGAGGGAGCAGATGAATCAATCCCGATTTGAGTTTGAAATCAGCCTCTATGTTCGGATGTTGAATACCAAGGTGTTGGTAATTCATATCAGGGGCTGCATTTTCTTTAAGTGTTTGTTCCCTAGGGTTGGACATATTTAATTTAATTGGTTGGAAAAGGAATGGTTCTTGAATTATTTGATTATCTCTTATGATCCTCCTAACTTGGCGAAGTATTCACTCAATTTCAGGGTCAAACAAATCCTAGGGATTGTTTGCAAGGCTACGTGGCATTCAGAGTGATTTTTGAAGAAAGAGGAAGATGGGTTTTTCTTTATATTTTATCATTTTATGATTTTTATGAGAAGACGAGTTTTTCATTGTGTTTTTTTTTCAATATATTTTTTAATTTTTTTTTTCATTTTTTACATAACCAAAAACATATGACTATGAAAAGAACCATCCTTGGAAACGTTTCCATTTGAAACACATGGCTAATTTTCACCTATCGACCAGTCAAAGTTCTGGTGCTCTGCTAATGTGTATAGTAGCACTCGGGTCGAATCCTCGGCGATGATACTTTGTAATAGTCATTTTTTTAGTAGATTGTATTTTGATTATGGGGGTTTGTATGTAGAGATTAATTGAAATGATTGGTAGACTATAATTGATTTATCAAATTGATAAATATTGGGGTGAGTTCATTATTTGGTAGTTAAACTTTTTATATCCTTGAACATTGCTTTATATTTCATTAAATTAACAACCATGTCACAAGATTATGTTGATTTGAATTCCTAAGTGTTAAGGCTTTAATCCAAGCATTAACTTAACATAGGGTTCTAATAATTACCATTACTTGTTTATGTTAGTTTATTTATGGTTCCAATAATCCATGGAAACCACATGTTAAACAAAATATGTCATTAATCCATGACATGTTAAGTCCAACATATACAATGTTAATTCAAAGAATATTCATCAAGAAAAAACTATCAATCACTTGACATACCAAAATTATAACTCACCCCAATGAGATATTTACTCATCCATTAGGGTTTTAAATAATCTGTTTATAATGATTATGATTATAAATTTAAAAGAGAATAAAAATAAAGGTATATGAAAAGAGTTGTACGTTGACACACACACACACACAAACAATGATGATAATTAAAAATGAACTTTCGATTGAATGAGGAATCAAAATAAAGGAATGTAATTAAACTCTATTTAAACTATTTTAAGAACATAAATACTAAACTACAGAAGGTGGATGAGAATAAGAGATATTGAAGAAGAAACATACATTAAAACATAATTACAAACGAAAGGACTTACAAAATTACAATAATGAAGAACATTAAAGTAAATGAAAACAAAGTGGGAAGGAAAGGTCTCTCAAGTGCGAACATGAGTATGGTAGGTCCTCCCAAGCCTTTGGAAAAGCTTTGGTCGTTCCAATATGATCTCCTCTATTCTGAAATACCATCCCCTCTCAAGGAGATAATGGGTCAGTATTTATAGCCCAAGGAGTGAACTGTTTGCATTCCCAATCTTTCCTACCACGGGCATCGCCATGTTGGCTATAGAAACAGTCGAATCTCGAGAAATATCCTTCTTCAAAGTTTTATATAATAATTTTTGTAGACCTCTATCAACATTTGGGGTCATTTGGACCTATGTAGCCAAAGTTATGTCTGGTTGATTAAACAAATTTAATCTGTCCATTTCAATCCAATCTTTTTGATGTCCAAAATTTAGAAGGGTTTTTGAATAAGAATACTCCTACAAAACTGAAATATTTCTTCAACAAAGTCGGCCGACTATATCTCATATTTCTCACTGAAAAATATCATCTCAATTTGATTCTTAAATCATGAGATATGTCATTAATACTATACTGGTTTTATTTCTCGTCCAGAATGGTGGGCTGGATATAAAAGATTCATTTGGGCCAATTTTTCTTAGATTTGGGCCCTACAATTTCTATCCGTGTTTCTTTTGAATAATAAAGATATTATGGAAGAGTTTCATGAAATTTGGTCTTTGGTATTTAGACCAGGAACTCAATCATCATGGATGGTCCAGTTTCTTCAAAAATTCGGTAGGTCATCTTTTGTGGTAAATGTGATCCTTCAAATGATAGAATTGTCCCATGATACCTTCTAATGAAATGTTTTATATTGAATTAGGAGTCCTACAAAATATGAACCACTCAATTTTTATAAGTAGGGTGAGAGTTATAAATAAAATAGTAAAGTGACTAAATTGGATTACTTCTTAAAATTCCCAAAAATTAATCTTAATATTAAAACATTAATATTTCACAAAAATTATGCACATTTCATATAAATTCAATAATTGGAGTATATAATAAGTCATGAAAATATTAATAAGATCATAAGTACATTTAAAAATGTTGTTTTTTATGTACATGATGTCACAATGAATTTGTTATAAATTTCATCTCATCTGTTAAAAGTGAATGATGTGTGTTTGCAAGCATCATCATAAAAGTGTGATGAGTTATGGACTTGGAGTACCACCGTCAATGGTGTCAACAATCTCTAGTGTATGGATGGGTTTTTTTTTTGTGCGTGTGTCCATGTGGTTATGATAAAAAAGAGAAAATGATATTTTTCTGGTTTATAATTTTCTAAAATGGGTTTCACTTATGTATTTATATAATCTATTTACAATCATTCAAAATGTTTTCGATTAATTATTCTAACACCTTATTTTCTACATGCAGTGTCTGGGGAAGTAATTTCAGATTGCCTATAAAGTTAATTCTCATCCCCATCATTGGTAGTTTGGTGAATTTTTAAATGTTACATATCAAGACATAAGAAATGGAATATTTTCACTTTTCAATAGAGATGTGTATTGATACCATGGGTATAGAAGGTGGTGTTGGAGATTAAAACTAGTTTTGGAAATTATAGAGATGATTCCACCATGGTGTCATTGGGTCATGTATTATTTTTATCTTCTATGTGTTTACTCCTAATTCCATTATCACTATGATATTTTTGATCTGTTGGTTTGATATTTTTATTTTATTACTTATCCTTAAGAATTATTTAATAGGAATGGATATTTTTATTTAATTTTGTCAGGTAGTTAAATTTATAAAGGGGAAAATTCCCCCCCAATGTTTAATTAAGACTTTGGGATTTATATCATATATTTTGTATAATTTGAATTTCACCTATGCATAGGGTAATATCTATCACCATTGAAGAAAATGAGTTGGGGTGGAGTATTACAATGATGGTCTCAGGTGTGGCCCCTGAAATATGGTTTGGATCTCATGTCATATTTCTCTAATATTATATTACAATTCCATTATCATATGATATTATTTCATTATTACATATTTCTAGAATTATGATCATCATATTTATTATTTCCTGTTATACCTATTGAATCTCATTTTTTCTCTATTGCAATGTTTATTCTATACCAAGTCATTCTACATCATTCTTTTCCATTTTCATTTCATCAAGGGTACCCTATACTGATTGATATGATATATGAGTGTTAGGGGAACAATTTTTGGTATTAAATATTCATGATGATTGTATGTTTTAGATTATTAATTTATTTATATAATATTATAAATAATGTATAATTGTATATCCATATTTTTTTTTGTTAGTAATGTTTTTGAAATATTTAAAATTATTATGAGTAGAAGGCTTGGGTCGCAATAATTCATAAAATATAATTTTTATATTATTCATGGAGATTTTGATGGAAGAACATTAGTAAAAACCCTATGGATAAGTTTAATGTTTAAGACCAACCATTGGATAAAATATTAAAATTGTGGTAACATATAGATTAAGTGATTTTCTTGAAATACATCCCAATATGGATACTAGAAAGTGTATGAAGTTGTGGAAAAAACAAAACATGGGGATATTTATGTGGCACCATTTCATCAAAATATTCCATATCTTTTTTGTTTAGTAAAATTTTCTTTTTATCAAAATATAGTATATAATAGGTAAAAATGAAAATTTTGAAAACATATTTTATTCATGCATGCGAACAATGTTATATTTTTCATATTAAAATTTTTAAAAATAGACAAATTGCTATTATTAGTTTTCAATTATTATTATAAGGTAAAAATTCACATGTAAAAGAAACTTAAATAGAGGAAAAAGGGATCCATTAATGTTTATAATTGATCATATAGAATGACTATATTTTTTTGTGGAATAAGGAGAATCAACAAGATTTGAGACATTATTATCCTACGGTTGGTAACTAAATTTTCTGCCACCTTTTACTTGTTTATATTGGAAGTTGTTGATAGTGGTGGCTTATTGTGAAGTACATTCCATTTCTGATGAAAAAAAAATCATTTACAACATTTTTCATTTTAGAAGATACCATTTGAGGAGGGACACGAACTACACATTACCAATTTCTAATATCAAGTTTGATACAATGTGATATGAACCAGTAAAGAATCTGCACACTCTACTTAATTTAGATACTACTTCAATTATTTTTCTTATTCCCCTTTATTGATTTTTTCCATATTTCATTTAAATTGACAAAAAAGAAGGGAATAATTTCAGACATGTGATTAGAAATTGCACTCATGAGGTCATAAAACTAAGCCATGAATCATCTCTATCATGTGGTGGTTCATATTCGGTGGTAGATTGAGCAAGGAAATGTTCTGATTAACATATAACAGTTGCTTGTGTGAGTCAGAACACAATGTAGGGAATCCCACATGTAAACAAAATCAGATATGTGATGATTTGGATACAGGGAGTATATAAATACATAATCCAAATTAGATATATGGGGAACTGATTGAATGGGGAAACATATATGCCAACCAAATATAGTACATGTGGAATCACCTTTTTCAACCAAATTTCCAATGTGGGGAAACAATTAATTTAATAAAATTGTCTATGTGGGGAAACATGTACATTATCAAATCATATATGTTGTTCAAAACACCAATTACAATCAAATTCTTTACATGGTATCAACTCAGAGACATCATTAATCAAGGAAGAGTTTTTTACATTGGATAGCTAGAATTTCTACCAATCCAACTTACATGTGGAGACCAGTTGGAAGGTCAACCTGACTCAATCTTTTAGGAATGTAACATAGGATACAAGTGGGTGTGTATCTTATAGAGTTGGTGAAGTTATGTCAGGGTGAAATGTTAGTGGGTCAGTAGGGATGTCCTAGATATTTTTAATGTATATAAATGTCTCCGAGATATAATCTAGGGTGTCGGTGATAATGAGAATTCTATATGTTTCTTTGAAGGAGAAGACGAAGAGTTGGTAAATCCAGTTGTCTAAGATGAATTGTTTGTGTCCCTTTCTGATATATTAATTTTATTTTTCTTACCTATATTTCTATTTTTCTCAAACCATTTTAGTTATAATAAATATTTCATTCATGATGTTTGTAAAAAACTAAATCTAGGAATAAGGTTGAGATAGAAGGTATATATATATATATATATTACTCATGTTTTTTGAGTTTTGGGATTCTACTTTATTCTCATCAATCACGTAATTTATGACGATCGACTATCTGAGCACACTAAATGATATTTTAGTTGTTACATTGATTATTAACATGTAACTCTGATGTCCTTCGAAGGAGATTATTGATCATTCAAGGGTATGCCACTCTGTGGCCACAATGAGCGGGTGAAAATGCCTCTAGTTGAGAAACTGATTACTCCATTCACCATAGGTTGGCCAATTAAGATATTTTTCATTCACTTGTTATTGGCCTTGAAGCATATGGACTTAACTGATGAAAACTAATAATAATAATATGCCAAATCTCATAATAAAATATCCCAATAAAGAACATCCCTAATTATGTCCATTGAATTCCATCGATCACTCAAATTTCCTCTCCCTCAGTTCTTAACCTTTTTTTTATATCCTTGCCTTAGCCACTATCACATTACCTTCATCACCCAAATTTCACTCATAAACCCACCATTTTTTCTTATATACATTTTTTTTAAAATTTGGCTTCACACAATACACATTTTATGAAATTCCTTCCCTAGAGATCAAACTATAGAAACTATTATTGTATTCTAAAGTAGGGTTTGTAAATAATTATTTTCCCCTTCCATGTGAATACCTAAGTCCCAATTCTAAATTTTGGTTCCATTTATAGGGGATAGAACAAGTAGGTGACTAGAAAAGAAAACATTCATTTTGTTTTGAATGTAGAGGGAATCAAGTTTATGTCATCATATGAATACTTAGGGGAATTTTTCCTTGAAATCGACAAAAATATAAATTATTTTTAAATTAGGATGAAATATACAATGGAAAAACATAACGAAACACTAATTAATAAAAATAAAAATAATCATAACCCAAAAGTAAACTTCAACCCCCAACCATTTGGAAATTTCATAATGGATAGAGTGAGTCTTATTTAGTTTCATGTGCCTATAGTGTCAAATAATCTATTATTTATTAGGAAGACACCAATATTGGGAATCAATGAGATTAATAATTAAAATTTATCAATGTTACAATCCTACTATGTATTAACCAATTATGATTATGAAGACATCAAAAAATATTTCTATATACCAGTGATGAAATTGACAAATAGGGGTTGAGTGAGGAAGATTTGAAATTAACATTTTCCCTTTTTCATGAATGGATATACAGAAGTTTGGTTCCCAAAAATTTAGAATTACTTTTTTAATACATGGGATCTAATTAATATTTCATTTTTTCTGAATCAATAACTTATGCTAATGATTTTGAAAATTAGGTATAAAATCACTGGCTTCATAAAGGATGAAGTAGAACCATTCAAGGAAAAAATGGGATATATTCATGTGTTATGTTATAAAGTGTCCCAAAAATCAATGTATACCCCAATTCTTAATTGATAACATCTATAATAGTCTCAAACCACACCACGAATGAATTGTTTACCAGTAAAATAGTTGATATTTCATTAATTAAAGAGAAGAAGAGATAGGAACAAGAGACTTAGCCTCATTGGTCAGTACCTGATGAGTGAATCAAGGAGATCTGAGGTCATATCCTAGTAGAGGAATACTTTAAGGGAACTATAGATGTAATATAGAATGTATTGTCTAGTACTATATCAGACATAACTATTCATCTATATGTGCATTTAAGACACCAATTTTAGTCATATATTCCATCATGGCCTTCGGCCCACCCATGGCCTTCAGGCTAGTAAGTATTTTGGGCCACCTCAAGGTCTTCGGGCCACTATAAGGCCTTCATGACATCTCAAGGCCTTTTTACCTCATGAAACTCTGAATAATAGAATATGAAGGCTCTATAAGGATAACGCTCTAGATTGGGATTCATAGCAAGGAATTTTTAATAGAGTAAAGATAATGAATCTGGGAGAATTAGAGGGTATGGAAATTTCTATCATGACTAGATAGGGGTTATACAGGAAGCCTAGATGAATATCAATGTAGAGTTGGAGAGATAACAACATTTTGTAGATGTTGGGGAAGAGTAGTTCCATGTAGTTATGGTCTGTATGATTTCTTTTAATACCTTTGGGTCATGTAATGTCACAAAACCTATGTGAAATTTAAGGGTTCCCCTTTTACATCTAAAATGGGTATTATCAAAAATCAATAAAAATAATAGGCGTTCAGGCCATTCAGCTAAGATAAGAAGAGATAAAACTTATTTTCAACAAAATAACACAAAATTACAAAAAAAATGTTCTAGGAGGTAGAACATTGATTGGAAAGAAACCAAACGTACTACATATGTTGAAGAATAATATTATAGTTTTTTATAATTAAAATTCTAAACACACACTCAGTTAACAATATATTCAATTTGGTATTTTGTTCCATTCATAGTCTTACTAAATAAACATTGATTTTCCTCCACATGTCACCAAATATTCTAGTTTTTTTAGGATTGAATATAGAATGATGTTGATAGATTATCTCTTCTAGAAAAAATTAAAATCAAGGATACCAAAACAATACAAACCTATTTTATAATGAAAATGGACTACTGAGAAAAATATTCCACCAAATTTCCAATAGAATCATCATCTATTCTAGCCTCATCCATTATCAAGCCTTTATGTTCAAAAGATGAATTCAAAGTAATATCTCGAAAATTAATGAATTGATTTTGTAATCCAATAGAGAAGTGTTATATTCATAATGAAAATATGTAATCTAGGTTAAAAAATACAGGTTTAATAATTGGATTGGTAGTCTTTAATATATGAATTATTGAAAAAAATAAGGTTTCTATCTCCATTGAGTCAAATCATAAGTAGAATTACATGGAAGTAAAAAATATGTGTGGTCTCCATACTAATGAGGTTGTCAAAGAATAGATCAAATTGAACCCCAAAGAAATTATTTTTAATCTATAGATAAAAATTAGGATGCTAAAAATTCAGGGAAATTCATAGAGGCCTACTAAAATTTAGTCAAGGCATTTTTTACATACTGAAAAATAACTAGAAGAAGACATGAAAATGAAGGACACTAAATCTATTCAAAATACATTACATGATATTGAGGTGGTGAATTAAGTTCTGAGGATATTTAATAAATAATTAAATTCATTTAATAAATTAATAACGTAAATTAGGATTCTAAATTATTCAAATATTTGATTTTTTTTCATGAAATTGAACATCAATATCCCTGTTATTGAATTTCACATTAAAATACATTCTTATCTGAAATATCTCTAGAATATTTGTTCAAAACATAAAACCATGAAATATATTTATACCTATTATGTCACCAATTAGTCATCTAACGTCTTTAAGAACGTGATACCTCCCAAATGAAAAAATATAGGGGGTTTTATATTCCTTGAACATTTAGTGATTGTTTTTTGGAGTTCAATTATCATTTAAATCATAGTTCATGTAGATATTTTATTCCATTATTAATTCTCCATAAATTGATAATTTGTGCCTCATAACCTAATACAATAGCATTTAAACATAAATATTGATCCATTACCCATCCATTTGGTAGGTAGATGACATTCTAGTAGTATTGGGTACACACTTTCTTCAGGTTAGTTTTCTTATTTACGAATAAAAGTGTGACTAAGAGGCCCCTATCATTATTTGAAGTCCATTTATTTCCACATCTGTGGTGTAATTAGTGGTTCAATGGAAATATTAATTTTGAAACATTATAAACCTAAGCTGTAATTTAATTTGTTCAAAAAAATTAAATAAACCCCTAAATGAAAATAATTCCAAAATAATGAGATTTTAGAAGATGAATAAATATGTTTTGAGTAGGAAGAAATGTTTTTAAAATATATTAATGAATGAAATGGTATAATTGATGTATCTAGTGAAACTAGATTGGTAATGCTATCTAGTGAGAAAGAAAAACCCATGTATGATTTTGAGGGGGACATACCAGAATAGCTTGATGAGTTTTCCTTGTGGAATTATTTATCTTTACTGAAGAATCTAACAAATATGAATAACGATTTTAAAAATAGTTTGAAAGGGGAATATTTATGTTCTTCATTATTAAGTTGAAAATGGACCCTGGAATCAATATACCAAATATTATTTTTTCTATGATGGTGCCCCCAACATTGGATCCTAGAAATCTACATGGTCATTTGATATATTCATTATTAGGAGAAATATTAAATCTAATTGTAATTATTTCATATAATATAGATGGATTTCAAGAGTATAAAATGTTTAATATTTTCAATTTTTTATATTATTAATTTTTCCATTTATAATATTAAAGGTATTAGGTTATTATTCCCTATATAACAAATTTCGACAAAATTTTATTTAAAATAACGGGTGGATGATCGTTGGAGTCTCAATCCAAATACGAATGGTGTTTTCTAAGTGTAATTGATATGACTACTTCATACATGAAAAATATTTCAAATTTTAGAAAGACCATGGTATATCCAATTCAGTTTGTCCTAATGTTGAGTAGATTCACATTGATTACTAATTATAATAATGGTCATATTCAAATTTCAAATGTTAAATTATGGAGGGTATTCAAATACTATAAAAATATTAAACCATAAAATATCATTATTCGATGCGTATTTATCAAATAATGGAGATGATATATATAAATTAGTTGTTCTATTAATATGATGGGTTTTTTGTAAAAATATCATCCTTTTATCTTTTAAGGGTTTGGAGAAAAATTATTTCATGTATTTATTTAGGGGAATTTCTCATAAAATAATTCCATTTAGTTTGTGTGGTGCTATGTTTAATTTTCAAAAGTGTATGGTGGGATTTTTTTAAGAAATAACTAAGAGATCAATTGAAGTGTTCATGGAGTAAATCTATATAGATTGTTCTAATATTGAATAATATTTTAAATATATATATATATATATTTATAATGATAAAGATATTAATATTTAAACATTATCCAGAATATGATAAAATTTATGTTCATGTTAACTAATGTAATTATATTAGATCGTAAGGTGTCTATTAATGGACTATGCGTTGATACTGTTAAAATTGAGGTTACTTAAAATCATTCTCCACCTACAAATTTTTATGGTTATTGTATGTGTTTTTTGAAGTGTAACATTTTCTAGAATATTTATCAATTATTTGTCTTACATTACTAAAACAATTTTTTCTATGTTCATTAAAGATTGGCCGTTTCTGTTCAATGAGAAGTGTTTGGAAAAAATATTTCCATAGGTGAAATCAAATATCATCACCCGTTATTAATTCCACATTATGGGAACTACCTTTAGAATTCACATGTAATACTAGTGATATTGGTAAGGGATCCATTTTCATCCAAATTAATGAAAATATGTAGTTTTATTCCTATAATATTATCATATTTTTGTTGAGGCTCAAAGGTGTTACACTACATCTAATCTAGAAAATTTAGTAGTGGGGTTTTTAAATGAAATGTTAAATACGTATTTTATTACATCAAAATTATTTGTTTTCACTAATAATTCATCCATCAAATATTAATTTCTTATGAAATAAAATAAACATCAACTGATAAGATAGTTTTTACTTCATCAAGAACTCGTCATAGTTTTATAGTATAATCATGGGGATTGAAATTATATGGGTGATCATTTGTGTATGATACCTAATTCCTAAAATTATCCCAAGGAAGATAACCACTTCTTTCTACAATGAAAAACATTTTTTAATGTCTAAAACAGGAACTTCATATTTTTCTCACATGGATAACTTTCATGCAGTTGGAATTATACCTACAATACTTTCTCAAAACCAGAGAATGAAGTTTCATTCCAACCATATGTAAATTTTCCTATATAATCATTTTTTTAAAAGGTGTTCTAATGGAATAATGAGAATAATTTTTTTAATGTAATAACTATGGCCCATTATAGAGAGTTTTGATTCTAAATTATAGGTAACACACAATGGTAGTGAAAAAAATATAGAAAATACATAAAAATTTAGGTTAAAAAGTCATACAGTTTTTAAAAATGATTAATGTCTTGTTATATGATGTGTTAAATTCAAAATAATTGTGAATGAGAGTTGGAATGTAGAGATTAGATAGAAACAAATTTTGGATATTGACATATTTGAGGTTTGGGAAATGGATTCATGTGACCATTTCCTTCCTCCTATGGAGATGAATATACTTTAGTTGTGGTTGGTTATGATTTAATGTTGTATGAAACAATTTCTCTTCCAAATAACTATCCAAGAAGTGTTATCATGTCTTTCAAAAAGACCGTCATATAGAGGTTTTATTTTCCAAAGGATTTTATTACTGACAACATGAAACATATTAAAAACAACAATTGGAGTCTCTTTAAGAGATATGTGATGAATGATATGGTGGAAATGTATAGTTATTCCAAAGAAATGGGTACAGCTTATCATCCAAAATCTATTGGAAAAGATGAAGACACTAATAGGTTGTTTTAAAAAATATTAGAAATAGTATCAATATATAAAAAAGGATATGTTCTTAAATACAGATGATGTACTATGGGATAATTAGATTTCCCCAAAAATAGATATACTTATATCTCTTTATCAGTTTCCATTTTTAAAGGATTTCCTATATCTAGTAAAGCTATAACAAAAATCATTTCATGAAATTAAGTTGTTGAAATTTGATTTTACATCTATTAGGGAATAAAAATTACATGAATTTATTGTTCTTGGTAAATATGAAGACAAAATTAAGATAATTAGAGGGTACATAAAAAACAGAAATAGATTTTAATGATTCTCTTATCTAAAATTGGCATGTTCATGTGGTAAATAAATTCATAATATTTTATTATAGTTTGAAATTAATCCCTGGTAATCATAGATCAAAGTGGTTAGTCCTATTCCTTATTGTGAAGGAGTTAGTAAATGTGGTCGTGGAATTAGTTGGACATGGTCACATCCCATTTTTTATTAATCATAAAATATTGAAACATTGCATTTAGGGAATGCCTAAGGGTTTTTATACCCTCTTCCACAATCATAATAGAACTATTATTTTGATTTCTAATTTATTATTCTAACCAAGTGCTTCATGGGAGTTAACCAATTGTTTTCTATTCATTTTACTTGTATTCCATTTAAATTCCTCATTTTATGTTCTGAATTTTGACATTTTTTATATCATTTATAAATTTTTAAATAACCCAACCAAATGATACTATTTTAAGTTTGTTGGAAGAACACCATGACATATCTCTGATAATCATAGTTTATCATGGGAATTTTTATTTTTCATTCTTCCCATCTATTACATATTTATCCAATAAACTAGTTGTGGGGGAATATAATTTTTTCTTATTCATAAATACTACTTATTTACACTTTATCATGATAGTGTTGGATTCCCATTGGGAAAATATATATTTTGAGTTGTAATAATAAAAAAATTAAATTTAAATAAAAATAAAAACTGATTGGATGGGTGGAAACATAGATATTTTGAACATCTATGTGACCACTCTATAAAGATATAAACTACCGAGTATAATATTCAATATTATCTATAGTTGATATCAACCTTAATAGTCACCATTATAGAAACTTATTGGTTGTATTTGTGGGGAGTGATGGATCATTATATACATTATATGTAATTCCAATCATAAATATCAAAAAACCATAACCCATTTTCTTGAAATACCTCCACATTTAAAAAATTGAATTTTTTGACATATGTAATCCAATATTTTGGCTATTTATTCAATTTAAAAATAATAACTAAAGGTGTTCATCAAAGGAGACAATGTCATAGATTGTTTGATGTATTTTATTATGTTTTAGGATATCAAAATATAGTGATTTATGATTTTTTTCCCATCCATTATCAAAATACATATTGAAAAATAACAGAATGATGTTTGATATGTTAGAATAATATTGAATTGAAACTATAATTTGATGAATATTGAAATTGAACATGTACATAGATAATTACGAAGGATATCATAGAACACCATAAGGATATAAATCATTCTAATGTAATTTAAATCATTTGAATCTTGATTTAAATGGAATATTGGGCTCACACAGTTAGTATCTAAGGTAAAATACAATTTGTCAATTTATATAAATAAATCAAAAAAATTTCTCTAAAAGTGATATGACTAAATTCATGGCTAAGTCATATTAGAAAAAAATATTTTTTTTTTGAATTGATCTCATGACAGTGAGGTTAATATTGAACCCAAATACTCAATGAGACAATTTATTTATAATAAAATATTTAGAATTGTATCAAAAAACTATGATGTAGAGATTTTTTCCTAACATATCTAGGGGAGGCTGGGATTTTCTTTAGAATTAATTTTGATTGTGTATCTCTAATAATCAATCCATGAATAATAATTAGGGTTCTTATTGATGTGGGGTGATGTGATGAAATCACTTTGAATGTGTGACAATTTATTTTTGTAGATAACTTATTAATTATATTTTACTTAGATTTATAGCGTGGAATGTAGTTTTAATGATATTAATTCACTCTAAACCCATTATTAATCAACCATTCACTTGAATGAATTTCTAATTAGTGGAATATATTAGGTGTGTTGGATTTTAATGTGGAAAAATTTATCACAGTCACGCACATCTATTTTGATGAATGAAATATTATGTTATCTAAATAGAAATTATAATGGTGAATTTGGTTAATCCGTTATAATTCTATTTGAATCTATTCGTCATTGAAATATATAGATCAAATTTTATTGTTTGGGGTGAACTATTGATAATATCTCAAGATATCTAATTTTATATGCCTCTGAACCATTTTTTATTTATTTTCATTATAACTTTTAATGATATGTAATATTAATATTGTAAAATACTATATAAGATCAGATGATATAAATTCACCTACACAATTAACATCAAAAGTGTAATACATATTCATTTTTGGTTCATAGTCGATTATCAGGATGGATTGTATTTTGAGGGCAGGCAATGAGAATATGTGTGATTGTTGACATGATTAGAATATGGTTGGAAGCTACTATTTATAAGAAATTCCACTGCTTAAGATTTGGAACCGTAGGTCATCAATGATTATTGGGGTCTACCCTCTAGAGCTCAATAACAGAATCTTTTTCCACAATTTTCTTAGAGTCCCCGTTTGTGGGGGGCCACAAACATAAAATAACCAAAGTCTTCACTCATGTGCACTAAAACGTTTGTTGAGATGATGAGGAACTTGCATCCCATACTTATGGATTTAGTTACTCTTACCATGGGTTTAAACCCCAATTTTTATTTTTCTGTATTGTATTTAAATTACAGAATGAGGAGGTAATGATTCCAAGATGTGATATTATAAATAGAACTCTAGAGGTCATGCTTATCATTTGAGTATTTCCTTTGAAACTTGGCTATTCCAATTCAGTTGTAGTAATAGCCTAGTATTGTTTTAAATAACATTGAACTATCATATATATTAGTCAAATGGATTTAAGGGTAATCAAATATTTTAACGTAACCACCTATGAGATGATTTTTATTAATTTTATATAGTCCTATATTATATTGCCCATATATTTTTTTGACATATTCTTACTTGATTTTATGAATAACTAGCCATCAAATAAAATCCACGGATCATTACGTATTGTGACTTTGAAATATTTAATACATGAATAGAAAACATGAAAATAAAATAAAAACATATTTTATTTAATCTCTATAATGATATTTTAACTTTCATTGAGAACTTATGTAATCACCGGTTAACCTGTTGAACTACTTAATAAAAGGGATGTGCTAAAAATCATACTATGGGAGTAAAAATATGGATAATGCATATCACATGGAATAGAAGTCATAAAATGATGACATACAATGTTAGGGAACATGAATAAACAAAAGGAACCATAAAATGTAAAACCTGTGAGCATGTAATTATGGAATCATAGGATTTTGGAAACAATATTCAACATGAAATAAGCATGAGTTAATAAAAACTTCCAAAAATATTTTCAATAGTGGAAAATGTCCGATAAATGAATAAAGATCACTCCATGTCCCGACATGACGTCACATGAGACTAAAAATTAACAATTCATTGGAACACTATTTGGGAACACCCATCATAACATGTTCATGAATATGTGTGGTATATGAAAAATCAAACTAAATCTTAAGTCATACCCCTGGAATAAAATTATTATCATAATCATGTCATAGAGCATCACAATTGGTTGTATCATAAAAGTGACCATGATTAAATGGATATAATACTTATATGGTTATTTATTAGGTAAACAAATAAAAAAATATAAATATTGTTCGTATTAAGTGAAAAAATGTAAAAAATTATGTCTTAGATAATGTAGAAATAACCCTATTTAGTGCGTTTTAAGGGAAAAAATTAATGTGTTTTTAAAGTAGGTAAAGGCTCAATTGTTTGAAAAAAACCCAAAACTAACTACAAAAATATTTAATGATAAAAAAGAGTTGTTTTAGAAAAATGATGGTGGATTAAAACATATTACGGAATGTTCATGAAAATGGATATGAAAATGGGATTTTTCCTTTATTAAGGAACACATATTAGAATGAATTTAGAAGGGAATCTTATAAAACAAGTATTTCACTATCCAAGGATAAATAATAAAGATTTGTACATATGTTTGGAACATACACACAGAATGTAAAAGGAGTATATAAGATGAAATAAGAATTAAAATAAGGTATAGGGAAGAAAATAATTACCTGAAGGATGAATGGTGGATTGAATATAATCTTATGCCTTATGTCTGAATGTATTTACCACAAGAACCTAATGCCCTCTTATGTGTCATCTCCTAAAAACCACCTTAAGGGACTTGGAAAAGGACTTTTGGTGGGATCATAATGATTTTAACGTGGGGAAGAGATTTGGAAGATTAATTGGATAGAATATTAGAAATATACAGGGCTTTGATGGTTTTAGGATAACAAGTGGCGAGGTGTGGTATTTATAATGGGAGGAGAGATGTGTTTTTTAATATTTTATTTATTATTTTGGATCAACACTATCAACATTTTATATTATTTTGAATAAATAGTGTAACTATATAAATTAATATTGTGATTGTATCCACTTATATCATCCACATATCAATAATGACTAAATAATTCATGTATTTGTCTCAAATATTAAATACATTAAATTAACGTGAACACTATTCACCAAAAATTGAACAATTTTATAAAAACCAAAAAAATTCCCCCTAATCATTTTTGGATTTACAGATTTCAAAAATAGAATCCATTTTATGAAAATAATTTTCTGATTTTGATAAATTTAATCTGAAATTAAAATCATTATTTATTCATAAAAATTATGATTTTAATATTAAAAATCATTTTATGAAAAATAGAATATTTAATTAAAGTCTCAAAAATTTATCCTATAAATAAAATAAAAAATAATAATTGTTTCATTGATGAATACATACTGAATAGTTAATAAAAATCTTATAGTGGTACATATTCTATATCCCACATTTTTTTATAGATATCTGTATTATGACGATCAAATAGTTATTCCTTGATATATTTAATTTGATTTTGGAAATGGATTATTTCTCTACACTTAGATGAAATAATATTTGGAATAATGAGATGTAACATTATATCATCTTATTATCATCTATCCAATGATGGTCATGAACACCCATTGTAGTGAAATAATACAATGTGAGTCTTAATGCTGAATAACGATTGACACATAGTTCAAATCATTAGAGAAAATGTCAATACTAGGTTAAATCCTATTATATGGAAATGATAAATTATTATTATTCATTTATGGAAGATATCAATTTAAAAATTATATATTGGGACATGCCTATCTAAATTACACTCTTATTTATTATCATTAGTAGGTAATAACTAAAATTTCAAGTATAAAATATATTTATGTGGGGAGAATGTACTTCCGTAGGTTTCGTGAAATTATTTTCTATCCATGATGAATTTGTTTATAATTCTAAATTATATTACATATATCCAATTATTTGATATAAATTAGGATATAATATATCCACGATAGGAATTATAATAATAAAATTTTATTTATTCATAATACGAACTGAGAACAAGGGAACATGAAACTATGTATTACATACCATAAATTGTTAATCACTTTGGACTAGTATTTTTATTAAAATTTCAAATATAAAAAGGGTGAAATAAATAAATAATAATAGAATATTCAACACTAAGGAACCAATTGGATCATATTCACCTTCTACGATCACCAAGGGATAGAAAAACATATAATGTAAAAGAAAATCATGAATGGTTATATAATACTGAAAAATCATAAATAACAACTATGGAAATAAGAAATATGAATGAAATTAGTTCAATAAGGATATATATATAGGAGAAAAATATTCCAATTAGATATATGGACATTTAAAATATAGTTATTTTGAATATGGTCATTTCAAATATGGTGGTCACAGATATGATCATTGGATATACATACCATAGGTATACTAATTTCATGTATTTTTAAACAAAATAAACCACACAATGTAATAAAAATATCATGTTGAAATATTTTGTAAATTTATTTACACCTCAGGTATCAAAAAATTTTATATTTTGAAATATTAGTTAAATTATATATATAATTTAAATAAACACTCTGCCATGAATGAACTGTAAAATATAAATTACAGGTTTTAAATAATTATTTAGTGGAATTTATTATTGTGTATTTAATATAAATGTAATATTTACGTCCAAATAACTATTTTATTAAGTAATTTATTTTTTTATAAAACAATTAATGAAAAAAATAAATTATTAGTATATAAGAACTAATATATAAACATCAATTAAAATATAAATCTAGTTGAGATAATATTAAATATAAATAATATTCTGAAGCACACTTTTTCATCAAAAACATTTTTTTAATTTATCATATAAATTAAATATATATATATATGAGATTTATAATTTTATGAAATAAGATACATTTTTGAATTAATTATTTATAAATTAGATTATTTTTATTTTTTTATATTTATTAAACACAAGTTTAATATATTTTATGATCTTGTAAAATTTACAAATAAAAATAATTTTCACACGCATATTTTAAAAATTAAACACTATTAATTTTAGAAATAAAATTTAAAATATTTACAAAAATATTTGATTTTAGCATTTTAATACTAGTTACCATAAAGGTTTTCATTTTTAGGAATAATGGTCAAGTTATTATGATTAAGGTTAACAATCATGATAATAGAGAAATATTTTAAAATGTTTTTTTTCATTAATATGGTGAAATGTAATCCTGTAAATTAAATTGATATATATATTATTATGATAGAAATAAATGATTAATCCTAAATATAATTATATAATCAATCATTAAAATTTAAATAAATACTAAATAACATTAAGAACATATAATAGGTTATGCTTATTTTTCTAAAAAAACTATATATAGATATACATATTATAACATAATAGTTGATTTTATGATTTTTATAAATTGAATTATATGAAATTTAAAATGAATCTATGTTATAAAAAAATTAATCAATATTTATTACCTTATATTTTTAAACAAAAATATTAATTACTTAGTTAAAAAATAATTACCATGTTAAAGTCCATAAAGAGAAAATGTCAAACCCTGTAGTTAATAACATGAAACAGGTTTAAAAGATGTGTTTAAAATATTTTCTGAGTACTTATAGACACAATACCACCCCACGCAACATTATTATGAAATTGTTGATTCATTTACCAAATAATAATGTAATGTTAACATGGATGTGTAATGTGTATTCCAAAAGAGATTCATTATCTTCACTTATAAAATGAGATCACATCCATGAATCTATGGTTAAAATTATAAATATAATTTTCCAATAACCTCTTCCCAAAAAAATATAATGTATTTAAATTATTGTCATAAAATACCTAGGTCTCTTGTTATTATATTAAGGGATTCATTTCCAATAAGATCACTAAGATTTGGTCATCTCTCCAATGTATGTTTTAGTATTTCTGTTATTTTTTTCCTTAATCATAATCCTTAATAGGTATTATATAAATAATAATATAATGAACTGAGTATAATTAATATACTTATATTGTATTATATTAATGTAATAACCACTATATATTCCACTCCATCCTCAAGAAAAAACAAAAGAATTGTGAGTTTATTGTGCAAACAACCTCCTACACGAAGAGACCTATTGAATTTTTATTTTGCCTATCATAGATAGTTTTAATGATGGGATATGCTTTAAAATAATATATATAATTGATAATTTATTTTTGAATTTAATATTATAATATTTCTTAATCCCAACTCATTCATTGATACAAGATGATGTTAATTTTCTGTTTCACGAACTACCGCCTCTATGAATTAAGGTTTTTCATTTTCATAAGGATATTAAATCCTTAACAAAAAAATTAATTTATTATTCAATAAACTAAAATAATGAAAAGAATATTATTATTCATATTTAATAATTATATTATAAAATAAATTAACCATACCGACTCATAGATATATTTCATGTTACTTTTTGGGTTGGTTTAACCACCTAATAAAATAAATCAATAAAATAGTATCATGGATCAGTATGAGAAACATCATAGTAATATTATTATATGTTAATGATAAATTAATGATAATTTTTTGTTATATATTTTTTATATAATATATTTAATTAACTTTTAAAATATCCTCTATATTTTCTAAAACTAACTAAAGAAGCTGTATTCGATTAAATTTTTATTTAACTCCAAGAAAAACAATATAATAAATACATATAAAATGATACCTAATTGTCCATATTAAATTAAATATAGAATAATTAGGTTCAAAATGAGGTATATATGAAACATAATTTTTTTATTTATAAAATTATGTTATTTGACCGAACAAATCATAAAAAATGTACGAGTTTCATCTCAAAATTTACACTTTTGAGATACATTTAATTTTATGATCCTAATTTTATTTAAAAAATTTATAAATATTAAAATGGATATGTATTATCATGTATTATTTTTATTCATGTTATTTTAATTTCATATTCAATATAACTCTCTTTCATGGTTCTTATAATTGAATATTTCTTCAACCAAAAGGGTTTTTATCTCAATCACCTTTCATTTAGGCATGCTTTGGTATTATGAACCAATTTTCATATTTATAGTTTATATACTTACCCCTTTACTAATAATATTATTATTTATTATTAAGCATGTAAAATTCAATTCCATTCATGTTTTCCATTCTATGTGCTACAATGTATGTCTTCTCTAAAATATAAATTACATTCATAACCCAATCTACTTTATTTAGTTATAATGATTCTACTTGAGTTTTTTATTTCAAATCATATGCAATAAAATATTTCCTTCTAGATCGATTCAATTTTTTTTCATATATTCCTTATTTATATGTTCCACTCATTATTAAAAATAAATCTATGTTCTGAATAATTCAAATCCTTTTATATGAATGTTTTCCCTCTATGACCATAATTTCTCTTCCCACCAATAGTATATTTTTTAATGAGAACCCAAATTATTATTTATCTACTGTGAATTCCATTATTATTTATTTCTAATTTAAAATGGAATTCTTATTAGACACATTTTACTATACGATTTCATCAAGAATAATTTAAAATTGTTTTATTTGCTTGATTTTTTGTTGGAGCTTTTGAACCACCCTTGAATTATGAATTCTATTAATGTTTCCCTTTTAATGAATTATTTTTTAAAAAACACCACTTAATTTTTTATTTAAACTCCCTCTCATTTATTCATTAAAAACATTTACTTCATTACTAGGGTAATAGGTGTATTTAGTTCCCTTTTATAATTCCTCATTGAAGTAAACATGAATAGAGATAGCATTCATATTTCATGTCTCAATTCAAGCATCAATAAATAAATTTTTAACCATATTAATCTTATAGATTACCAATTAATGTTATAGGAAATCTTATTAGTACAAAATTATTTTATAGAAATAAATAAGATTATTTATTTTTCAAAATATCCCTTATTTATTTCATAAAACATCAACCCATGTGGTTCATATTTAGTCTTTTTTCCCATATCATAATATAGAGTTTTATTCAATAGAAAGTGATATTCAAGGTATATATAACATTTTTAATTTATAATGTTAATGAAAAAGTGAATTTGTTATCTTTTTAGGAATCCTTATGATATATCCTTTGATTGTGAATTGAATCATATTTATGAAACCCTCATATATATAATTGTTTTGGAAATGATTATGATTTATTTATGGTTTATTCCTTTTTTATGTAGAAAAAATATATATGATATTCATTATGTGCCGAGTGGTCTTATAATTTTCATGGTATCTAATGAAATGGGTAAAACATTAAATCTGACCAGATGATATTTTGTAGTACTATTGAGTGAAACTAATACAAATAAATAAATTTTCAACAAGGTTATACCAATATACTTTTTCTAATTTATGAATATGGTATTGGGATTAACCATTTTATTTTTTATTATGTCTTGTCATATTTTGTTTCCCCAAATTTTAGGTTTCCATGATCTAAGGATATAATTTCTAAATTCAATGTTTTCATGATTATGATCATTCTATCTGTGATATAGTGTTTTTCCACTTGGATATCATGTTATCATTAATTACTATTTTACTCCCATTCTTGTAATTCTATCCCACCAAACTAAATATATATTTTTTTCATTTGTATCCTATACTATTTTACTTGATCTATGGGAGTTATCAGCATAATGTAGAGTTTTAAATAAAAGGTAATTTTCAAGTGTCAGATAATGTATTTATGTATCTAATATTCTAATGACACTAGATCTATATATCCAGTGTTTTTATTTGTTAGAAAGCATATGGAATATTATGATTTAAATTTTTCATAAGGATTGGGACACTGTATATATTAATGTTCACATGGTTTAAGGTCATTCGACTATTATGAGTTTTCATTGAAGAGGATTAATAACACAATTAAATGTTTTGAATGATTCTATACCTATATGTAATTAATAATACATGAATTAAATAGATAATTCATGTGATATAAATTAATGGATTGTTGAAAAATGTGCTCACATGATAGTAAAATGATATAATAATTTTTTTTAAACATGTAAACAATGTAGTCAAATTTTTTCATTATTTCCCATTTAATGGTGGTTAAAAAGTATATTTGTGATGTTATTAGTAAATAAATATGGTGAAACTATGGTAATTTTTCCAATATAAGAGAATTTGAATGCTATTATGTACCGAGGGATCTATGAAATCTTTCTAGTGACTTTTTTTGAAATTTTTTTGTATTCATAATCATATTCTTGATATATTTTCATTAATAATAAAATTTTATAAAATTTTCCAGTTTTGATGACCGGGAAAATTGATTGTAAAGTCATTGGTAAATACTTATGAAACGAAATATTTAAATATTGTAACTGAAATTAGTTATGTGATTCAGATATGAAAAAATACAATGAAGATAATAGGTGTGTTTGGATTTTTTATACAATCTTATTGAGAAGGTAAAATTATATGTAAAATTCCATGGTGACAGTAGATTGATAAGCTTTTTATTTCAATAAATAACCCTATAATACACTGATATTTATATGATTTTGTTTGGAAAAAAATTATCATATTCATTAACGTGATATATATATCTTCGATTCAAAATGAATCATAATATATTATGACTATTATAACCAATATTATGGATTAGTAAATTTGAAAATGAATAACCACATTTTGATATATATATATTTTAATTAATATCAATTTATTAATTCCTATTAAATAACATTAACTTAGTTAAAAGATAATTTAATGATTAAAATACAATTGTTTTTCATGAAAAATAATTTTGTAGGTGTTTAAATTTTTTAGTAACCAATATATTATTCAATATTAAAATAATATTTTTATAGAAATTTATTTATAATATATGACTAAAAATATAATAATTAGTAATATAATAGTTCGGTATAAAGATAAAATCACTTGATGGTAAAAATTGTTACTATTTAGGAAAATTATATTTATGTGGGAAATGTATTTTGAAAATAGTAAATAGAATAAATAACCTTTGATCTGTGATAATAATAAATTTTTTATATTATATATTCATTAAAACGTCTAAATATTGAACGAATAGTTTTATGAGGAATAAAATGAAACTACACATGGTTTTATGTCTATCATATAAAAATATTCAGAATGTATTCCACATTTTATTTAAATTATCATATACACATGAAAAAAATGAACTTGATAAAATAGATTACATAGTTAGAATAATAAAATCCAAAATATTGGTAATGTTTCAACATTCATTGTTTTTTATAATGAATAGTAAATACATTATATTATTGTTACCTTAGATAGGATTAATATCTGTTTATGATGGGTTAACGTAAGATATATCACTATTTTTTTTACATATACATGTCAAAATATTATTTTATAATTATATTCCAACTTTATATTTTTTATATTCATTATATTTTTTATTTATTACCACTTTCACTTGAAGGTGACTGTGAAATATTGAAATATTATATGTAATTCTATTTGTTCCCATCCATTAACTTATAATATAAGACATCTTTTACACCCTAGTTTCACAATTTAATCCTTATTGGTCATCCAATACCTTACAAAACCCATTAATAGATTCAATCCCATTATTCTGGAGGTCTATGTCTTAACTTAATATCATCGTAACAAAGAATAAGGTTCATGCCAAAGGAGGTATCTCAAAGAAGTAGTCGTCATATCATGCAACTCATTCAATTTTTATTCATTATTTTACATCCTCTAAATGTTTTATATGCATACTTATATGATGACTATCATATCATTAATAATAAATATTAAATTTCATTTATTAATATTTCAGCCTTCTTGACTAATTTTCTTGACATAACATTACTATTGACTCTATTATCGTATAAGATTAGTGTACTTCAAATGATGGATATATAAACAACTTGTTAAAAAATGATCTACATCATCACCTATGAATTTATTCTGAAATACTAAACTTTTCTAATGTGCCATATTTAAAAAATTTCATTATAATATGGGAATGAAAACCTACCAAAGGGTGATATAAGATGCTCTATATGGTATAATATTGGAGATATCCTGTATCAGTAAAGAAGAACATGATCAGAATTGTATGGGAACATAAGCCTGCCTGCCTAAATGGCCTGAAGGACTTCATTTTTATTGATTTTTTATAACCCCCCCCCCTTCAAGAGATGAGGGGAACCCATAAAAGGTCCATAGTCTCATATATTACAAGGCCCGTAGGCTTAGGAGATTACATGACCCGAAGGTCTTAGGGAATTCAACCAGACTATCTACAAGAAACTAACCCTCCCCAGCATCTGCATCCTCATAGTAGCTATCCACCTTTTCATGCCTGTCTGGCAAGGCTTCCCGTGCATGCACTGGCTGGTACTGATGGCATAGACATACCCTCTCATTCTGACAATCCATTTGGCTCTGCTCTACTGAGTGCACCTACTCTGAATCCTCTTCTAGGGCTGCTCCTTTTTTGTATTGTGTCTGGGGCCTACATTCATGAGACCCGAAGGCCTTGGGGTGGCCCTAAGGCCTTAAGGTGGCATGAAGGCCATGAAAATCAACTAGACCAAAGTCCTTGGATGGCCCAAAAGCCTTACAGGACCTGAGGACCAAACCGGTGGCCCAATGGCCTAGATGGAAGTATAGTTCCATCTGCTACAGTACCGAACTGTGCCTGCTACAGTACTAATACAGTGCCTACAACAGTATTGTTACAGTTTCTACTACAGTACGGCTATAGTACCAGAAATATTCCTCCACCCAGATTTGATCTTGGGTCTCTTGGATGCACCTAGCGAGTCCTCACCAACTAGGCTGAGACTCTTGTGCACATAAGCTAAACATTCGTACACTATACCCATCTTATTATATATTATAATCTTGAATCATGTAATACATCATGGTAGTTTATAAGACATTAATAATAATGGAATGAAAAAATCATTAGGCATGAGAGTATAAAATAATGATAAGACACACTATTATTACATACACATAAGAATGTAATATTATTACCTTAATCCTGGATCATATCCAAGACAATAATAGTTGATTGGGTTTACTCCCCATCCCATAATATATGTATTCAATGTCCACTCCAAATAGAATCATTACGGGGAATGTACCTTAATAAACATGGTTCATGGTAACAATTGATCCTCACTATAATCACAAAACCCCATATTAACAAGGTGATAGGGCCCTATCCCTATAAAAACCACCAGTTTCAACGTAGATAAATGGTCCCCTCTCTGGGGACCACCCAAATGCATTAATAGGTCATCATACCAATGAATTTCACCATAGGGTAACATATATTTTTATAGTGATTTTATTTCTTACTCTCACATAACATGGAAATCTTCTTATGAGGTATTAAATCATTATAACCACTCAAGACCAAGCACACATAACTATATGGTTCTAATTGTATATTCTCCTTTAAATAATGGATTAAACTATTTCCATTTAGTATTTCATTTAGTATTTTATCCCCTTATCATTCTTGGTTGTTACATCCTTCCACCTTTTTAAAACAATTACCTTTTTTGGACCAAAAAATTCATCCCAGTTAGGTCCACCACAAAAAAGGATGGGTTTCTCCAGTGATACCAATGTAGTAACCAATTCATGGAACGTTCCTTGGGAAACATCCTGGGAGGTCACTAATCCTGATCGGCACTATAAGACAATAATTATTAACTATTTATTTTGAATTAGGAAGGATCCCAAAAATAAATTTTCCACTTATTTACAATAGTCATATCATTTGTTATATCAAACCTTTATTATTTTTTTATTTTAACAACCCCCCCCTCCACGTTTTGATAAAAATATCCTTGTTGTGGACATTTTATCTTAAAACTAGTAGTACCACCACACTCAATGTTGAGTTCCTACTGTAACACAATTATAATAACTTTCCCTTTCTGTTAACACATACACCCTACTTTACCATATCCATCATGTTCAAGTCCTATTAGAACCACCTATTTCCCCACGGGCATGTGGTCCAGTCCATTAGTTCCACCCACTTTGAAAAAATGGTTTTCTATCTAATAAATTTACACACATTCCAACAATTTTTCCTTCAATTGTGATTTATCATAGCCATTGAAGTTCTACCAATTTTCCCACAGACATGTGGTCTCATTTTTGGGTCCCACCCACACACCCCAATGGGTACCAAAACTAATGTATTTTTTAATGTTTCGGTTCAAGAAGCCGCCCAAAGACGCCCTGAACCTGATTGGTTTCACGAACCTGATCTGGTCGCCACCAAAAAATACACCATACCTGGCTGAAGACATGGCCCGAAGGGAGTTCCCGATCTCCAATGGCTGGAAAAAGTTCCCAAGTATCATAAAATGTGAGTTGGGAATGACTTACCTAAGTTTATAATATTAAGACCACAAAAGAATCTAATAAAATGAATCTGGATTTTTCATACCAAATAATATTTTACAAAAATTCAGAACTGAATAACATATTTTAAAACAACTCAACAAGACTCTAAAAAAGGTTCCAAACCAAAAGTAAATAGCCCAAAAACACTCATGTCAAGGGGCACCGCCCTCAAGCCATCTCCACAAGATATCACCACCAAGGACCTGCTAGAAACCCAAACCACTGGAAGTAAAAACTGTATCCAACCTACGAAAACAAAAATAACCAAGTCTACTTACACCCAATGGTGTAATTAGGGTCTGATATAATTCCCAGTAGGATACCACCACTAAGAGATTCCTTGCGATAAACATTCAAAGATGAAAAGCATGAAATTTTTCAAAAACATGTAATTTTTAGTTACAATTTCTATAAGATGAAACATAAAAAAACCGTTTTTAAGAGGAATAATTTAACTAATCAAAAAATTTAAAATAAATTCCAAATATACTAAATTTTCTCGAGAAATATAACATATGTTGACGGTATGTATAAAGGATCTAATGAGCAAAAGCAATAGGAAATAACCCCTAGGCACTAGCTCGTAGTTGGTTCCAGGTACCTCGTATCTCGGGGAGAGTAACAACCACAAATATGTGTTATCGTGCATGAGCCACTAGTAGGGAATATACCCATAACCTAGTGGTCCCCAATAATCATCATCATAGTTTAGTTAGAGTTTTAGGCATCAATATTTCTAGGTGAAACTGAGGACAAACCCCACGAATTCACAAGAAAACTAGTACACATCCACCCACCTAGATACCTGGGTTTTCCCTCTGTTCTCAAAAAAGTTCAACAAGTCAAGAAATATACTTTGCACATGAAAATATCATTTCCTCATCAAAAAATCCCCAAATATCCAACATGTATACTAGAAAAGTTACAAAATTCCACTTTTCATTCATAATTATTTGAAATCTGACTCTCACAAAAATAACACACAACACATTTCACATTTCTTTTACACTTCCAAAATTCCATTAAATTTTTTTTAAACCATTAATATATATTAAAAATCACATAATATCCAACTCAAATGTTACATAATATCCTTTTTCATAACCAAAATCCATTTTGCACATTACACTCACACAAAACATCCCACATCACTTTAACATCTCTTACACACATTAGTAAATCCTTCAAAAAATTTGGTAAAATAATTACAAGAGGCAAAAAATCACAAAACTCCCCCTATAACATTTAAAATGTACAATTTAAGAATACTCACAATCCAAAACATTTTTCCAATATGTTTTCACCACATACATAAATCATTAAATCATTCAAATCTTATATAAAACAATTCCAAAGAGTATACCCAATTTGTGCTCATAAAACACATTTCAAAACCATATTTAAAGGACAAAACCACACCAAAACACTAATAATGTAGAATTGGCATCCTTATGGTCATTTATAAAACCACTTTCATGTGTTATAAAATCACCATGGATAATACCATAAAGGTACAAATTAAAACATCCATTTTCAAAAAATACTATCAAGAAGTGTATACAAGTTTTACACAAAAAATATATTCCAAAAACCCTCTTTTTAGGCCAACATGAAACTAATACATTACCAAACCAGAATTATAAGGCTGAAAGAGATTTTGTAAACCAATTCCATAAGTTATAAACTACACCCAAACAATACCCCATGCGTTACACATGATGACACCCAATTCCAAGTTAAAATTAAACTATAAAATTAAACACAAAACCAAATCAATCAAAAAAAGTATTTTCACCACAACTAACATATTAGGAATATAAAAAATGAGTAAATACGGCAATATAACACAAAAATAATTGTTTACACATGGATCCACCGTCATTTTATGTCGAAACCCTCAAAACATGGTGTGAAACATCAACCGCACCACGACCGCACAACAAGGAAAATAAATCAAACCCTAGACAACAATATTAGAACAAAAATAAACCAAACAAACCCTAGGTTCTAACCCTATCTTCTAGACATTTTAGAACACAATGAAAGCAGGAAGAAACCCTCGGGGAAAAGGAAGAAACCAAGAAGGAATCACATACCTTGAAAAACATTGAAGAAATCACCCCAAATATTCCATTATATGAATTTTAAAACAACAAAATATTCACGTGAGATTCTAAAAATGTGTAAGAGATTATTTAGGTAATGGAGTTGGTGAGAAAGAGTGAGAAATAAATGAGTTATAAAACAATCAATTTACCTCTCCAAATCTAGGTGTTTTAAAAAATTCATAAAGGTTTCATCCAAATTCGCAATGCAACCGAGCTCCAAAGAGAGGTAGGAGAGAATGGGGGCGCACCATGCGAATGTGGGCTCAGGGGAGAGTTATAATCACCCAAAAAACGTAAATATTGAAATAGCTATTAAGGTATTAAAAATTATTTTTAATGCAGGAAATGGGCTTTCGGGCATGCCGAATATCTTAAATAAAAACCCAAATCCACCATGATTATTGATTTTTAAATGGTCTAAATTAATATGTTGGTGTTAATAGGTAAGGGGAAGATAAGTTGGAATTTTAATTGATGAAAAAGTTTGAAAAATTATGGAGTTATAAAGGAATCTAAATATATTTTTAAATCTAGAATTGGGCTCACGGTTTGGAAAAATTCATTAAAACTCACATATTCCTCCATAAAATCTTGGGAAACCCACAAAACAAAGCATGAGTAGAAATTAAATGATATTTATCATTAAAAAAATTCATTTATATGATTGCTGTTCACATGTCGTCATGTGCATTTTCATAACCCTAGAGGCTGCTGACTAGCAGGGAGGGCCTTGGGTGTGATAGTGGGGAATCTATGCCCTCATTTGTAGAGTAACATAGTGGATGTAAAAAAATAGAAATAGAAGAATAATGAATAATTTCATACAACTATAAAAGTGGAATAATAAAGGAAATCAACATTTGGAGAATATATATAATGATTCATATAATCTTGTAATGGAAGGTTTGAAGGTTTTATAATGGCGGTAAATATATGTACCCACCCTATTAGTATAAAAACATTCTTTCCTTAATTTGTCAAAAAGGTCAGCAAAGAACATGTTCAGAAAACCACGGAAAGATTCCTTTCAAAAAAATTTATAAAAATTCAAAAAAGGTTATAAAGGACTTTATCCCATTGTCTTGTAAATAGTAAAAATGTTTTGAAATACAATTTTAAGAAACACAGATGTGGATGATAATGAGGTCTTTGTAAAGACACAGTATAAAAAACCTCGGATAATGAAGATATTATAAAATTAACCCTTACCTTATACTTTTCCATAATAGAGGTTATGTTAACCTTATGTATAATGGATAAATAATTGTTATTAAATTATTAAATTACAAAATACTTAAATATGATATCATATATGATCCTCTAATATTTCTTTGTTTTTAAATATTTCAGTAGTATCAATGTTTCAGGAGTTAATTGAATTATTTTACTTTATATATTTTGTTAAATAAGTCGTGTTTTTTATGGATAAGATGTATTTGGTTCATATCCAGAATGATATAATGTTCTTAAACATTTTTTTAATCATCAAATGAAAATTATTCTAATATGGTTATGATGGGGAATGAAATCTTATCGTGTCGTGGAGACAATATGCCATATATATGAACGGGCGACAATATCAATCTACTGACGGTGAAATAATATGCAATTTTGATGGAATATTATATTTACAGAATCATTAACATGTTATATTTATTATTTACATTAATTATACTCATTATTATACCAATCCAAATAATGAAGTCCTGAATAACAAAATACAGCACAACGTGGAGATGGTATGTCTTACGTATGCATGTATGGTGACTTTTTCATTCATAGGATGTATTGAATAATGAATATGTTTATTCCATATTAATAATAGAATCAAAGAATGTAGGGGGTACTGGATATATTATTATGTTATGGAAACAAAAAATAAATAGAAAGTGGAAGAAGAAAATAACTTTGAAAGAGGTGATGAAATAAGTACCTCATCTTCAGGTGCTTCCTATTGATTGGAACAAAATGGATCATTATGTTGGATTTGTGATCAAAATAAGGCATCTAGGATTAATTGAGGGTGGTTTTGAGAAGATTTGAGAAGTGGTTGTCTGGGACAAATGGCTTTGTAAGTGTAAATTTAAGATAAGGGGATGTATAGTGTTATAAGAGTGGTGAGGGGCATTTTAGGAAGAGCATGATGTATTAATTTATTATTAAATAATTATTTTAATATCATAAAAAGGATTTATTTCTATGATATGGTCTGTATGGGTCAAAATCTTCTCAACCAATAGGTTTTAGACATGTTTATGTCACCATATTAACCTTATCATTTAAATTTAACTCTGAGTCAAATACATTATCATTTGTCATGTCGTCTTGTATTTTTATATTACATAGTTAATAAAATTACTATAAAATACATAGAAAACCAAAAGTGGTTATTTAATTACACATATAACATTATATTAGTCCTTTTTATGATTCTTATCTTCTTAGAAATATTATATAATTTAATAAAATAATTTTTTAGAACACATTTATATCATTTTTTACACTATTTAGTAATTGATTTTTTTAAAATCCATAAAAACATTATGACTTAGAAAAAAATAAATTTAATCATACATAAAAATTCATATTATCCTTGAATTTTTTTTGTCATAAAATGTTTCAATTTACATTTATTTTTAAATTTATAATATCATTTATTTTAATTGTTCATTAATAAGATAATTACTACAACATCATTGTGTAAAAAATAAATATAATTATTTAATGTCTAAAAATTATAAATGAAATATAATAATGTTAGAAATTTTTTTATATTTATAATTAATATTTATAGTCGAATTTATCTTATGTATAGCCCAAAATTAAAAAATGTTTTAGTTATTAAACATTACATTTTACACATTTAACTCTTCTTTAAATAAAGTATAATAAATTTATGAATTATTTCCAATTGTATCCAAAGGATAATATTTTCTTTTTATGGTTTATTTTGTTTCAAATAAACTTATACAAAAAAATTAGGACATTTTTTGTGGGATTTATAATATCATTTTTAACTTTAATTACCCTATTTACTTTTAACGGAGGTAAATAAAATTCAAACGTTACTATTCACCAAAAAATAGTTTCATCCAATTCATCCACATTTTACTTACTGATGTCAATCGCGTGTTTCATATTTTCGAAATTCAATTCGCAGAAGAAATAAAATTATGTTTTATACAAATTTTAAAATGTGTCTAGAAGGTGGGTAAAAAGGGGAAAAACATCAATAAAATTTTATATATCAAATCAAATTATAAATGACTCTAATGAATTATATTGAAAAAATATAGGAATTATTTATCTATTTTGAACTTAAAATAAATTTTAATAAAAATATATTTATTTAAATAAAAATCAGTTATAAACAATAACATAGTGTTTTTCACTATTCATAAAAAATGAATGTTTCGAGAAAAATACTCAAAATTCACCCTCATCTAATTTTGATATTTCGAAACAAAAAATGATGTACATTTTGAAAAATAAAATTTATAAAATTTCAAAAAGTGGGTATTACTATTCATAACTACATTTTAAATGGCTAGTTTAATTGTTCGTGGTGTGCTGGAACTCGATGTGGCGTATACCACAAGCTATTGTATTATTCAAAGAGAAAGATATTGTGGGTGCTTGGGGTGTTACATTATTACCTCCTTCAAATAATTTTACCCATAAAATTTCTATAATACTACAACATAAGAAGATTTGGGTGGTTCTACATCATATATTCCTCATGTTCTCACATTGCCTCTTTCATTTTATGGTTTGTCCATATATATTTTACCAGAAGAGTCATTTGGTTTCTCAACACTTGTTCCATGGTAAAAATAATCTTAATAGGCTCTTCACAATAAGACAAATTGGGTTATAGTTCTATTTCATCATAGGTGAGTACATGTGTTAGGTTTGGCATGTATTTTCTCAAAAGTGATACGAGGAACACATCATCATATTTGGGGCGACGTGGTGGAATTTCCAATAGGTAAGCTAAAACTCAAATTTTTTCTAGAATTTCGAAAGGTCCAAAATACATGGGACATAATTTACCATTATTACTGAATCGTATAACACCCTTCCATAGAGATACCTTCATAAAGACATGATCACCAACTTGAAATTCAAAATCATTCCTTCGGTTATCAGCATAAATATTTTGACTTGATTGAGATAATTTTATGTGGGTGTGTATAATAATCACCTTTTCTATTATTTCCTCAACATGTTATGGGCCTATGTGTTTTCTTTCACCAATTTCATCCCAACAAGTTGGTGTAAGACATCTCTTTCCATATAAAGCTTCATTTAGTCCCATCTGAATGCTTGAATGGAATCTATTGTTATAAGAAAATTATAAATAAGGTAAATACTAATCTCACATTCCTTGAAAGTCATGTGAGAAAGATCTCATCATGTCTTCTAATGTTTGAAAATTCCGTTCTGATTTTCCATCAGTTTGAGGGTGGTAGGCAGTGCTCAACTGAAGTTCTGCATTTATTGATTTCTGATGAATTTTCCAAAATCTTGATTTAAAACGGGGATCATGATCTGAAACAATCAATAGGGGTACACCATGAAGCATTATAACATCATTAATATATATTCATGATAAATTATCTAGAGGTGAATCTTATCACACAGCAAGAAAATGCGCTGACTTGGTGGGAAGATCAACAATGACACATATTTTATCATTCTTTATAGGATTACTTGGAATCCCCATTACAAATTACATCATAATATCATCCCAATTCCACTCAAGCATGGGAAGAGGCTGCATGAATCCTCTAGGATGTTTTCCTCCAGCCTTCAACTATTTAAAAACACTACATCTTGACGCATAATCAACAATCCCCTTCTTCATGTTCCCCTCCAATAATTTTCCTTCAAATATCTATAAATATTAGGGTTTCTAGGGTCTATAGAAAATTAGATCTATGATCATCATTCAAAAATTCCATTTTTAAATCAGGTATTTCGGGAACACAAAGTATTATCCCATGTTTCAAAATTTCTTCTTCATATACAAAGTCAATCAATCTCCTATCATTCACAGCTTTATTTTTCTTTTGAAACTCATCAACATCAGTCTGGGAACATTTTACCCTTTCTAGAAATGATGGTTTTGAATCAATTTTAAAATTAATTGATGTTTCACCTTCCACGATTATTCCCATATCCATCTTTAATAGATCCTTGTACATAGGATCCCTTTCAACTCTCTTCTTTTTCAGAACTCCAGGATCCTTTTGGATCAAAGAATCTGCCACCATATTTTCCTTTCCCGGGTGGTAGAGTATTGTGAAATAATAATCCTTGAGTAGTTCTAGCCATTTTTTTTGCCTCATGTTGAGTTTTTTCTATGAGAAAATATACTTCAAACTATTATGATCAGTATATATCTCGAATTTTTCATCATAGATATTGTGTTTCCATATCTTCAGAGAAAAGATTATAGCTTCAAACTCTTGATCATGAGTAGGGTAGTTTTTATCACAATGATTTAACTATCATGATGTATTGGAAATAAGCCTACGATTTTGCACAAGGACACAACCAAATATTTTATTTAAAGCATCACTATAAATAACAAACCCATCATTACCCGATGGGATAGTCAATATAGAAGATTTTACTAATCTTCTCTTTAATTATTCAAAACATTGTTCACACTATTTTGTACAATAAAAATTTAACCCCTTTACCAGTGATCATAGTTGATGGGTTATCCAACCATGAAAAATTCTGGATGAAACGCCAATAATAACCTGCTAAACCAATAAAAGTGTGTACCTCAGTTATATTCATCGGCACTGGAAATTCATGGATTACTATTGCCTTTGAAGTATCAAAAGATATTACATCCTTGGAAACAATATGGACATGAATAGAAATCTCCTGAAGCCAGAATTCACACCTGCTAAACTTCTCTTACAATTCATTTATTCTAAGAGTCTATAGAATAGTGCGAAAGTGATTTTAATGATCTTTGTAGCTTTTGGAGAATACAAACATGTCATCAAAAAATACCAAATCAAAGTCATCAAGGTGTTCCTAGAAAACAGTGTTCATTAGTTCCCTGAAAATAGATGTTGCATTAGTCAGTCCAAAAGGCATTATTGTAAACCCATAATTCCCATAGAAGGTTTGAAATGATCGCTTGGTAGTATATACCTTCTTCACGCACAACTAATGGTATCTAGATCTATGTTCAATCTTTTAAAAATATTGAGCTCCATTAAATTTATCAAATAAATCATCAATGCGAGGTGGAGAATACTTTTTATTTATTATTATTTCACTGAACCCCATGTAGTCAGTGCACAACTTCATAGATCCATATTTATTCATAACAAATGATTGGGGATCCCCATAGAGAAGCACTAGGGTGAATAAATTCTTTATTACTCTATTCCTATAATTGTTTATTTAGTTCCACTAATTTTACAGTGGCCATTATATATGGGGTCTTGGATAAGTTCCTTGAAACATGAATTATGTCAATAGAAAACTCAATTTCTCATTCTGGAAGATGTTTGGGTAAATCCTATTGAAACACATCAAAATATTCTTGCATGATTCTATATGATATATTTGAACATTTTCTCCCCCACCCATAGTTATTTCACTTCCTTCCTCCCCAATAATTGAATTTAGTATAGCTACAAGGGGTGGATCTAGATGGAAATCAGATGGTGACGTTTCTGCTCTAAATATAACTTATTCCTTATCATTATCAAAAATTATAACATACTTCTTCTTATAATAAATTTTTTCATCATGGTCTGAAAGACAATCCATACCAAGGATTTTATCAAATTCAATCATGGGTAAGACAATAAGATCAACATATAAAGTACATTTATATTCCATAATGGTTACTAATTGAAAAAACATTTTTGCAATGATACATCCCATATGAGTTTTGACTGAAAACTCCATTAATAATTAAATTTAGAAATATACAATTTTCATGGAAAACTGGGAAGATATGAAAGAATGAGAATATTTAGAATCAAATAAATCATTGGCTAATTTTGAGGAAATAATTTATTTTCCTTCAATGATGTTATTCAGAACTTAAACTTCTGTAGTTTTGATCGAATAAACATGGCCTTCGTCCCTTGGCCTTTACTAAGGTATCATTATTTGATTCTTTGGAAAATAATATTAATAATTTCCAATTTCTATATAATTGTAGAATTAAACATTTACATCCTCATTATTTCTCTTGAAATCATGAGCATGGTGGCCTTTTTCTCCACATATTTAACAAACTTTCATCCCCTTCAGGCAAGTACCTGGTTGTTTCTTCTAATAATTAGTGTAGTGTGGAAATTCAAATTTTCCCTTCTTCACATTATTTCCTTTTCCAGAGTGTTAATAAGATCTCTTCTTCTCTTTCTTTATTTTGAATTCATATGACTTAGTGAATTTTATTTCTATCTTGAAAGCACATGAGACTATATCTTCATATGAGGATAAGGTTTCATAGAATAATGGTTGATGAAGAAATGGTTCTAACCATCAAATAATTGATGAATTGTACTTATTGGGTTACATATATACTCTGTAGCATGCCTCGCTAAACCTATAAAGTTATCCTCATACATTGAGACGTCATCATCCTCCTTTTTCCTCAAACACGGAAATTTCCTTTCCATATCCTCACGATGTTGACGAGGAAAGTATTATTTTACAGAAAGATATTTAAACTCCCTAAATTCCAAATTTGATACTTCTTCATCCT
This sequence comes from Viscum album, assembly GCA_963277665.1. NCBI lineage: Eukaryota > Viridiplantae > Streptophyta > Magnoliopsida > Santalales > Viscaceae > Viscum > Viscum album. Next base: position 1,135,476,771 of record OY728156.1, read on the forward strand.
CCGTTATGTTTTGAATTAATGACAACCATTGATCAGCATCTCATGTGAGGAAATAAACTTCCAAGAAAACTTTTTCTTTTTCACTACTCCCCAAAGAATATAATATTTTCTCTCAACAACATAAGAATTTCTCAGCTAAAAATAGATTTTTAGTCCCATTGAATTTTGGTGGTTGTTCGCTCATGAAGTGGTCGAACATTGATCTTTTTCATTATAGATCAGGGTGATTCATATGGGTAAGGTTATTATTCATAACATTAGTGTGTTTTCCGAGTATGGTTATAAGTTGTTCAGCACCAGTTGCATCACGAACTCCACTATAATTATATTGTGGTGTAAGGAAATCCCAACATGGATTACGTGAATTGATACGGTTTCCATTCCTTCCACTTGTAACTATTTCTATAAAATGGCATACACTAGGTTATTTAAGGATTCATAATACATAGTTCTAAACCTGTAAAATACATAAAATAAATCAAAACTGTTGACCTCACCTGTTTTGATAATCTCAATCATGTATTTATTTGTGTCGAAAATCCCAATTATGTCTTCATTCTCTATAATATTGTTAAGTATTGTTGATCTATACTTTAATAATTTTAAATCTATGATCAAACCAATAACACCATTTTAAAATAAGTCTTTGGAATATGTTAATCATCATTTATCCATGTTCATACAAGTTATAAATTGATTCTAACACAATCGGATGTGTTCTGCATAAAACAGATAAGTAATCTGCCTATAGCTACTGATAAAGAGCTACCGGTAACCAGCTACCGATAGACTTAGTCTACCGACAGACAGCTACCGATAGACTTAACACAGAGTTACCGATGTACTTATAAATATAGCTACCGATACAAACGCATGGAGCTACCGATGCATGTACCTACCGACGCATGGAGCTACCGATGCATGTACCCACCAACGCATGGAGCTACCGATGCATGTACCTACCGACGCATGGAGCTACCGATGCATGTACCCACCAACGCATGGAGCTACCGATGCATGTACCAACCGACGCATAGAGCCACCGATAGAGTCAAAGCAACTAATGACATTGAGCTACCGATGTTCAAGCTACCGATGTTCAAGCTACCGATGCTGATTACCTACCGATCACTCAACTCACTGTTTGAATTTCTTTATTTCCTATATTTAATCTATCTAACGGTCATATCATACATTTTAATGATTTGTCAAATATCTGATAAAGGTTGTCGGATGTCAGAAACCCGTACCTCGTACCTTCTGAAAAGAAATCTTTTCTGTCCCCTGATGGGAGATAAATACGAGAAGACTACATACCAGAACAAGATGCGAACGTGTGAAGAAAACAAACAACAAGAAGCGAACCAGAAAAGTGCGGTGCATCCAATATACCAAAAACGACACAAGCACAAGAAGAACACAGAGAATCTCATAGAAAATCAAGCATACTCGAGAAGTGTTCTGTGCATACAAGAAGAACTTCATCGACTACATTCTCACCACCTGTGAACCTGGAGCATACGACACTCTGTTTCTCAACAGAAACAAGAAGAGGACTCAGACTCACTTCTAATCAAATTCAAAGGAGTCCAGAGCTATACTGAAATCACCAGAACAATCTCTAAACTCTACATCTCTTGTTCTGTGATTTATTACCATTCATTTCGAGCAGTGTGTGTTATCTGATATATCTAACACATACACTGTCTCCTGTACTCAAACTGAAGGATCTGTAAATCCTTACAAAACTCTTTCATTCTTTCTTTCCCACGAAGAACTGTGGTAGAGGTCATGTGTGACCTGGACAGCTGGTTGCTGTTGTACTGTTTCCCAGGAAGAACAGTGGTAGAGGTCTTGGACCTGGACAGTTGTAAACTGTTGAACCCCGATCCAGGGTGTGGATCATTTTTATATAAACTTTTGAGAGGACTAAGTCTCGGCTTGAGACTGAACCTCTTGGTTACATTGTTGTGCCATCTATTTCAAAGTTTTAATCCGCTGCTAATCACTTTAAAACCAATACTGTTTTTAAAGTTACTTTGATAATTAAATTAGCAAGTGTTTATGTTAAGTGTAGATTAGTAAGTTAGTTTCAAAAGATAATCACACACTCCTGTGTTGATTAACTGGGAATTAATCAATCCCTTGAGAACCTAACAGAATCTCTACATTAATATAAATTCACTACAGTTTAATTTATTATTTTATTTGGGGGTCTTTAAGACACTACTTTTAAATATAGAAATTTTAATTGGTACTCAATTCACCCCCCTCTTGAGTAAACCACTCCGACCAACAAAAACGTTTATGCATATAATCCATAATTATAATAATGTTTTATTTGAGGGATAATTTACTCATAAATCCTTAATAATGGTTTGTAGAGAAAATGTGAATTTATTTAGGCATATCCCCTAGGAGTGTCAAACTAGGTGTGCAGTAAAGCCCTTTTTCATGTACCGGGATACCCCAGGTCAAGCCCGAAACTCTATGTCAATGCATTCACTCCAAGGTACAATTGTTCTAGAACAATGTCAATATGTAGCATCCTAACATTGATGTATTTCTCAGAAAACCCGAATAATATTTACAATACCAAAAATTTTGGATGTTCTTTTATAAAAATACTCAATGTATATATTAGGGTAATATACATTAATTATTATTTTTCTAAATCTAGTTTCCATGTTTTGTACTAAACATCCTCTAATACCAATTATAACACCTCAACCCAAGTAATGAATAGTTATTGAATTATTCCATAACATTTAAAAGATAACAAGATATCATGTCTTAAAGACCAATCAGATTAGTATCCATGGAAGTACTAGATATATAAATAAGATTTAAATTACAATATGAAATAAAAAAGAATCATTATTTCGTTATAGGACACACTAATATCCCTTAGCCTATACCTACAGGTCATTCATAATATACATCATCACATACTATAAATAATAAATCATAAGAAATGGATGAGTTCAGATGCTCAGTGTGGATAACAATATAATGGAAACTTTTATAAAAAGAATAAATAGTGAAGGCAATATATCAGACTAAAAAAGCCATTTAAACTTAAACATCAACATAATGTGGAAATGATAAATCAAATAATTCAATTTACATATTCACAAGTATATTCTACTAGTCAAATAATCACATGTAATATAAATAGATAATTTCATAAGGATCGAATGCATAATGTCTGACATCATAAACACATAGTCAAGGCCTCTTGCTAAGACGAAAAATAAAAAAAAATTCCTTGTTGCAAGACACTAATTTGTCTCATGAGACCTACGGATGCATCAAGGGACTATAGCGGGTCATACCCATCAGTTACTATGTCAAATGCATTTATCATATAAAATGTTTGAATCATTACTTAAATATTCATATTAAAACAAGCATATGAAATTTTAATACTTTAACCATAAACCATGAAAGCTATAAAAATATCACATCCATAGTCAAATATATCACAAAACCTTGAATACAACATTGAAGATTATATCATAATAAATCTACCTCAAAAAATCATAAAATGTAACAACGGATGTTGACAAAGATGAAATCAATCCAAAAACTATTTGAGAGAAATATATCTTTCTAAATTAAAATCAATTAAAAGTTTTATAATTATAAAAAAAAATTATTTTGAAAATATTCATATAGGCTTGTGTGGGAATCTTAAAAGGTGTTATAATGGAAGAAAAAATCCTGACCCACCATATAAGTTAAAAAGCATTCTTTCCTTAATTTTTCGAAAAGGTCATAAAATACCTTGTTTGGAAAACGATAGAAATATTCATTTAATTTTTTTTAAAAAAAGTAAAAAATGGTATAAATAACATTAAACCATATTCTAGTAAATCGTAAAATATTTTGAAATACATTTTATTGAAACACATATGTGGATGATAATGAATTCCAAGTAGATACTTATGTATGAACAACCTCTTATAATGTATAGATTTTATAATTAACCATTATCTTGTACTTTTACTTTGTCGATGGTACGTTAAGCTCATGTGTAATGGTTAGATAATTGTTCTTAAATTATAAAATAACCTCATACATAAATATTATATCAGATATGATCCTATAATATTTCTATGTTAATAATATTTTAGTAGTATCATTGTTTTAGGTGTAACCTGATTTGTTTTCCTAATATGTTTTGTTACATAAGTCATGTTTTATATGGACAGGATGTATCTGATTCATATCCATAATGATATTAAGTTCTTATACATTAATTTTTAATCATAACACTGAAATTATTATTAAATGGTTAAGATGGGTAATGAAAGCTTATCGCGTCGTGGAGACCGTAAGTTGTACGTACGGCCGAGCGACTATATCATTCTATTGAGGGTGAAATAGTGTGTAATTTGGATGGTATATTATATTTACAGAGTTATAAACATTATATATATATTATTTTAAAAAATTATACTCATTATTATACACATCCAAATAATGATGTGTTGAATAAAAAACTACACCACAACGTGCAGACGGTAAGCCCTACATACACACGTATGGTGACATTGTCATTCATATGATGGATAGAATAATGAATATGGTTATAACAAAATTATAATAACATCAAAATATGTAAAGGGTACTGGATTTATTATTTTGGTATGAAAACAACAAAGAATGAGGAAGTGGAATAAGAAAAGAACTTTGAATGAGCTGATGTAATAATTACCACTTCTTTGGGTGAACTCTTTTGATTTGAACAAAATGGATACTTAAAATGGAATTATGATCAATGTAAGGCCTCTAGGATGTATATATGGTAGTTTAGAGGAGTTTCTAGCAGGTTTTGGACATTCAAAATCGCTTTGGATGTGTGAATTTAATAGAAGGAGATGTACCCTTTTTATAAGAGTGGTGAGGGGCACTTCAGGAAGAGCATGAAATGATAATTTATTATAAAATAATTTTCGGTTTATAATATATCCAAATGCATTTATTTAGAGGATATGGTGTGGAAAGGTCCAAATCACTTCAACCAATAGGTTTTGGACAAATTTATGTCACCATATTAACCTTATCCTTTATATTTAACTCTTAGATAATAGATTAACATTTACCATGTGTTCTTATATGTTTATATTACATGGTTAATAAAATTCTTATAAAATACCAAGAGAACCAAATGTGGTTCATTAATGACATATATAACATTATCTATGTACTTTTTCTAAATATTATATTTTTTTGAAATATTATATAATTTAATAATATAGTATTTGTTTTAAAAACACATTAATGTCAATTTTGACACTATTTAATAATTTATTATTTTTAAAGTCATAAAAGCATTATGAATTCATAAAAAAATAAATTTAATCATCCTTAAAATGTATTATTAAACTATAAAATTCGTGTATGGAATCAAATGTTTCAATTTAAATTTATTTTGATATTTATAATATCAATTATTTTAATCTTTCATTAATAAGGTAATTACTGCATCATAATTGTGTCATAAAGGAATTTAATTATTTAATGTCTAAAATTTATAAATAGAATACCATGATATTGGAAATAGTTTTATCTTTCAAATAAATATTTATAGTCTAATTTATCTGATGTATGACTATATATTAAAAATGTTTCATTTATTAATCATTGAATTTAACACTTTCAACAATTCTTAGAATAAAATATATTAAATATCATAATCTCATCCATGTGGATAAAAAGGATCATATTTTTGTCCTAATGGTGATTTCATTCGGAATAAATTTATTCAATATAATTGTGACATGATGTGGGGTAATTATAATATCATTTTTACCTTTAATTACCCTATTTACTATTAACCGTGGTAAATAAAATTCCAAAGGTATTATTCACCAAAATTTATTTTCATTTTATTGATCCAAAATTTACATAATGATGTTAATATTGTCTCTTATATTTTTTAAATTCAATCCACATAAGTATTAAAATTTTATTTTGTGCAAATTTTCAAATGTTCCTTGAAGGTGGGTAAAAGACGGTAAAAAGTTCAATAAAGATTTATATATCTAATATTATTAAAAAATGACTCCAATTAATGAAATTGGGCTAATATAAGTATTATGTATCTATTTTTACATTATAAATAAATTTAATAAAAATAATTATTTAAATAAACAGTCGGATTTAGAAAATAATGCAGTGTTTTTAACTATTTATCAAAAATTGAATGTTTTCAAAAAAAGTACCAAAAATTTACCATAATCTAATTTGATATTCCAAAACCAAAAATGAATTCAATTTTGAAAAAAAATTATAAAATTTCAAAATGTGGGTATTACTATTCATAACTAATTTTTAAAACAGTTAGATTGATTAGATGTGGTTTTCTAGAACTTGAAGTTGTGTACAACATAACCTATTATATTATTCAAATAGAAATGTATCGTGGAAGATAGGGGTGCTACAAACATTATTGTAAATATTTTACTAAAAATGATACTTTTTAATACTAAAATTCCCACATGGTAAATTTTCAATTCTTCTTTTCATTACATTGGGTCTTAAATAAAACTCTCATGTCATATACAAACTATTTAATACTCTTAAAATATATAAGAATGTTTAATATGATGAATTTCAAAAGTTGATCATGGTAATCTGGAAATTCTCAATTCACTAAATCCATGAATAAATTGTGAAAATTAGTAAAAAAATGGAACTTCAACATGTTCATAGTGTCCATAAATCATACTGACAGTTGTCCTGGGTAGGTATTCACTTTTGACCCTCAAATTATAGTATCTAGATTTAAGATCAATAAATAAATATATTTCTTTATGTAATTGATCGAAAATATAATCAATATAAGGAAAACAATACTTATTAAATATTATTAACTTATAAATAAACCAATAATTAATGTAGGGTATCATTGATCCATATTTATTTCTAACAAAAATAATAGGTGAACTTAAAAAAGATTATCTTGAAAAAGATGAATCCATTATCCTAATATTTTTGTTTTCTTCATTAATGATAAAAAATATATTATGTCCATTCTATATGGAGTATTTGAAATATTAGTTGAATCAGGTATTATTACTATTGAGATCTAAACATTGTAATTTAGGGGAATACTATGAAATTCATGAAGAAAAATATTATCAAAATATCATAAAATATTAATATCTGCAAGTTGAGTTTATCCATAACCATCTAAGATAAACAACCCTTGTTAATAGGAATCTATACCTATATAATGGAAGAAATTTATATTAAATTGTCATCTTTATCATTTCACTGATAGAATATAATATAATGGTTATGAATATCCAATTTTATTTCCCTTATTCTAAAATTTATGTGATGTTTTTGTAACAAAATCTAATAAATTCCTAAATAACGTAAACTAATTGGAGGAGAAAAATATTATCATGAATTACATTCCCAAAATCATCAATTAGAGAAGAATCATATACTTTAGTTGTGATAAACATACCATTAAATTTATTACCTTCTAATTCATGATATAATAATTTAGGAGGCATTTTTATACTCATAAAAATTATCTAATATATAAAAATGTTTGTAGATCTAGAATCAGATAAGACAATATTATTTATAGAGTGAATGTAAAGTTAAGCTTTAAAAAAATTGTTATCAAACCCCAAATAAAAAATAGTGATAGTGTGAGATTACCATTTATATATAGAGATTAGAGGTTTTCAAGATCAATCATTGTAAATAACCTTCATATTTGAGCTCTAGCTAGCTAAATTCCCATAATCCTTGAATTTGAAACACTAGAGTGTTGGTGGCTAATTCAATGAGGATTTCATTATAAATTTTTCTAACCTCATCTTCTCATCACATCGTCATTTGATTACCTGACAACAATTATTTATATAATTATAACAATTAAAACCCCCATTAATGAAATTTAATCAATTTTTCATTCCACACTTTGAGCATAAATGAATGTTCATATTATTCTCTCTATAGCTTTTATAATATCATTTTAATTACATCAAAAGATTCTTATCAAACCCATGGTTATGATGGGTAAATACAACTTAAATTTACTTATTTATAGAATATCTATTTATTTCATCATAGATACAGATATCCCATTTGGAAAATTCCCCATGGTGGAATTTTTTATCACCTTAATAATCAATCAACCTAACATTCAGGTCGGATGAAAATATTGGATGTATACCTCACAATTACTATAAAATATTATTTCCATGTGTAAATTGATTCATCATCCTAGTTTGTCTCAAGGAATATATTCACCAAGTTTTTTTGATTAATACATGGAATTTACTTACTGAAAAATTATCTCACAATCTCTTACCTCTATCCGGAGTCAATTTCATCATGATTGCTTGTGTTCTTGATAAGTTTCATCTATTGAATCTCTTTTTCCTCCAATCGATAAACATCGAAAATAATTTCTTCATGTTCTAAGTAATGGAGGAGATAAAATATATTTTCAATGTCATTGGTCCATTTATCATCAACTATTTGATCAACGGATCTATTTAAATAAGGTGGATGTGTCCCCCTAATAGAAGAAACATAATAGTATTCCCTCCTTTGGTTATTTAGAAGTTCCTCCTGATTTATATCATGTGATTTTTGTGTAATAATAAAAAATATTTATCATTCTGAAACCAATAACATTTGGTTTCACTCTAGAAATATCATTTATTTATCAATCACATTAAACAATATCGTCGATTTTTATGCTCAATCCATTCCATAAAATAAGAAATCATCGTATGAGAAAACCTAATCTCTATGGGAGCCACATAATTAATAAAAATCATTTATTGGATGTATAAATCATGAAACATTATTATTATTCTATGAAACCTGAGGTTTAACATTTTTCATTCTTCGTCACAATCAATTCAAATCATTAATAATAGTTACCGACAAAAATGTGAATAAGTCCATGAATATCCTTTAAGAGTGTCTGGTTCATAGTAAGGGAACATTCAGTGTTCACAAGAATGATTTTCATGATATACTCTACTAACCCTTTTTATGGTCATTACCCCAAGATACATATTTTTCAAAACCACATCCAATTGTATATTATAGAATGGGAAATTCTCTATGGAATTCAACAATGATTTATTTACCATAACATTGGGTTTCCTCTTATACATTGGATTATCATATGTTATCTCATTAAAATATCCACTTCCTAATATCCAATGGTAAATAAAACAATATATGATACCTACTATAGTGACCCATAATTTTCAAACATAAATATTTCATCATATTAGATAAATTTTCAATGCATACGTCTATGATCCATTCTATAGTCCTAGAGGATGGGTGCCTATGGAAGCATTGATTTATAACTAACATCTTTATAAGAGATATACATCACCACACACTATGTTATTGTTTATTAATAACCATTCTAATTTATATCATTCTTAAAACCATTCTTCATATCTTGTGGAATGTAAACTTCAGAAAGGGTGATTTTAGATTCTTATTATAGGTAAAAAAGAATGTTATCAAGGATCAATAAATCATAACATGAGTATAAGGGTGTGTGAATATGTGAAAGAACATTTTAAAATTCTACCTATCATATTAGGTACCATAATATTAATCATGGAATAAATAATGATAGTTCATTGGATATGAATTATAATGGATACAAAGAACATGATCCATGAGAGCAAAAAAATGACATAAGACAAAAGCTTATTTAATATACATATGAATATAAAATTATTTTCTTCATACATTCACATGTAGAATACTATAATAGTGTATTTGGTTCACTCCCCATCCCATGATATCATTATTCATGGTTCATTCCAATGAATGTCCCAGTTGAGATATTCCCATTATGTAATTGGATCACTATACATTGTATTCCTCAGTATCTCATGAGATATCCTTCTTTCAACAATTCATTGGTGGGATACATAATTTTTTGTCCATCCATAACACATTTAAAATCATATGTATGTGTTCTAGAAATCATAATTTATTCATCATCATATAACTCTTAGATAAGAAATCCGTATGAAAAAAAATCAAATATTCAATGTAGACTAACCCATGGAAAATAATTGTGTTTTATAAAGAATTCATCATTTCCAAATTATGTTGTTAGAATAAAATAGGTTTTATAAAATCATCCAATAATATTCGTCATCATAGGATATAAAAAGTCTTAATGTTTATGGTATAATTCGAAAATATCATATGTAATGAATAATTCCCAGAAAATGACGTTTTCATTGGTAAAAATTTCCATTAAAAGACTATCAGAACATTTCATTTGGAAAATAAACCACTCAAATTAAAATATTTTTTTCTTAATATAAAAATTTATCACATTTTAATGAGGGAATTTCCTTTGAAAATAACCATGGATACATTTAATGTATTCTTAAAATAATTCAACATCCAGGACTATAGAAACTTCCATTCTTGTCATGTATGTTAAAACAGTTTTTCCTCCTATTTTTTTTTGGAAAAAATAAAAACAAAAACATTTTAGAAATAACATGAAGTGTATCAAAATGGCCTAATGAGCCCACATACCTAGATGAAGATCGATCCAGCATTACCCCAGGACTGCCTCAAAAAGGAAGGGTATTGGTGACAAGAACTGTCAATAGATAAATGAGATGGAAAGTATTTACCTAATGTATATGTATTCATATACACAACCATATCAATTATATAGTGATGATGAATAATAAAAAGGCTTGAACATATAGTTTGAAACCATGGATTAAATAGGATATAGGGAATAAATCATAGTGTGATAAAATAAGGCCCAAATATAAAGTGGAAAATACATGATCAACCATTAATGAAGTCCCAAAAAGACCAAAACTAGTAAAAAATAAATCTAATTGAACTAGAAACTAGATCATTATGTTAGACCAAAATTAATTGTCATTACACCTAGGTATCAGTATGCTCTATCAAGGTCACCAATGAGCTATCAGTCATCATTATAATACATTAAATGTGTGGGAGAATCTTAGAGATGGAAGAGTATATATATATATAATAGGATTCCTTAAAAACTAAATGGCAGAGATTAAAAGATTAAATTATATTATTCTGTTCAATATAAATTAAGGGGAAACAAAACCCAATGGGTTCACATATATATACACACGAAAAATATTCAAAATAGATAGAAATTTAATATCCATATCTGTACCCATAAAAAGTCGATGAGTAATCCTGATGCACCTAAATTCCATCAATGATTCCACATATCAAATGAAACATCACCATAATATGTATAGATGTAAAACACTTGGAAAATGTTCCATAGTTATGGGAGGAAAAATTCAGAAGGAGGACTCACACCCTACCAAATCTCGATGACAAGTGGAGTATCCCTTCTTATATAGAGGACAAGAATACATGTATAAGAGTACTATCTATATTTATATAACATGTATGAGGAACTACAAACTATTATGACAACAGAGTATAGACCCATGTATCACTTATATTGTATACCCATCCAATTCCATATTTTGATATTGGATTATTGTCCATGAAGTATCTCTGATAATCCTTATATGATCAATTCCATTATTGGGCATCACCTCCTGAAGCATCACACTCAAAATAACATGAATTGTTTCGTACGTGCACAATGAATACCACCATTACATTATATATATACTAGTACATTGTATATAGTAACCACAATCCAAAAACCATGTCCAAATGAATGATATACAATAGAAAGAATGTGAAAGAGGAAATGCATGATATGAATGGGGTCTATACAAAATGTGACCCCACCTTATCACTTCTCAATGTTCTCATATATAAAATAATTAAAATACAATTCATATTACCTGGAATTTATGGGTCATACATGGTATTTATCATCCACACGGGGCATGTTTGTGTGTTCATAGGGATGCACTAATCCTTGTACATTTACATGGAAGTTACCATATACTTCTAGAGTACATGGTGTGTCTAACCACTTGGGATCCTAGGTATGTGATATAGTGAACATGACTTTCTACCTTGGTTGAGTCACATAACACGTGGGTTTGAAATCATTGTGTGCTATCCTTAAACTTTCGAAAACCCCAGAATGACATCTAAGGGTGATAAACACCATTTTTTCAATCATGATACATGTTGTACAGTTTGGTTTTACACAAAACATGATATTATATCACGGAATTCCAAATTACACTATTTAAGTTGTAAATATTTTTTTTACCACCCCAAAATGAAGGTAATAACCTTCATTCATGATTACCTATCTTGTAGTACACTTAGAATGGAATTCAGTGATCCGCACAGATCCTATAACGCCAGTTGTCATGCCTCCTATCACCTAAAACGTAATTTAATCCCCACTCTATATTTCATATCTATAAAACATATTCATAACTACCATTCAATCCTATTGAATATTTAAAAAACAAATATGTTAATTTTTTTAGCCTACATGAGTTCTAGGATTTGCTCACACATGAACCCACCTAGGAATGTCAATTCATTAACTAGTTTAATAGTAGGGAAGGACACAATATGTGGGTTATGGAAAACTAATAATAATAATGGGTAAAATTTAATTGGACATGAGTTCATGGAAAACAATCTTATATTTTGGAAATAGTGGTTTGAAAATGGAAATATCATTAATTAAATAACTCATATACGTGGCTTGGGTGAAGAACATGCCATAAGTGAATCAAAAGATGTTAACAAATCACTATTAAATATTTCAATAAAAAGGGAGTAAATTTACAATTGACAATCATTAACTAGATCATTTTGGTTTTTTCCTTTGAGTTAGTTGCTCATATCATTCCCATCAGTAGTGGAAATGTGTGGTGGAACTGTTTAGACGGTCTATCCACCCCTAATTGGGATCACCTGCCATTCGGGAGGCGCGGTCGATTTAGCAATTTCTAGTCTACATCTTGGCGGGTTATTTTCCATTTTAGGTGAAATTAATTTTATTTCAACGATATCGAACATGGGTGGCCCTGGAATGATGATGCATAGATCACCTATCTTTTTGTGGTATATTCCTATGACTGCATGCCCCATATGGTAGGTTGTGATCTATTTGTAGTGAATTAGTCCTTCGAAATGAAGTAGAAGTCCCACTAAGATCAACGCCTCTCGATCCGCCATATTCTAATCAACAATCATCCTCTAAACTTGATCATCTAATGAATGAATTAAAATATCCTAAAAATTGTACAAGGTTTTTAGAAGATAAATATAGATAATTCTCACATAGGTTGTATAAATAAGATTTTAGGCCATGGGTGTTTGAAATAAAATAAATAAGTTTAATTATTTTTTAAATTTAATGCACTCATAATGACTACCTCAACCTAATGTTTGGAAGTGACCACTATTTGGTTGAACCTATGGTAAAGCCTACATCAAATACTCAAACATGGTCTCATATTTTTGATCTGACACAATATTTGGGGTTAATTATTATATTTTAGGAACACTGTGTGATCATTGTATTGATATATTTATTACCTATATAATAAAAAATTGTTGCTCAAAATTCTTTAGAATATCACATTGTGTAAGCACCTAGATATGAAAATATTTCATTATAAATTTTAATGTTTTAAATGGAAAAAATACGGTTAATAAAATTTCCCAAACCTTATGGATTTTTAAGAATATATTCACAATATTAACATAATGGTTGGGATAATGTTCCTTCATTTGTCTCTTTCACTCCCAGGAGATCCCGTGCACGATCCCATTCCACCACATCACACGAAATCAGAAAATTTACCATCCCCATAGGATCCTATCATGTATATCCTCAGTCAACTATAGGTGATCCTATTAGTGGATCCATCCTCAATTTCTTGCTCGCTTAAATTAATGTCATGTGTCAAATCATTGACGTATCTCCTCATGGGAAACTAATAGAATATGTCCCAGTACTACTCTATTAATGGGGAAGGTTTAGGCTGTATGAAACCTCAAAAAACTCTCTATTTGATCTAAATAATGTCAATGAACTTCATGGATAGATTTACTCCGAACTGAATCTCAACAATACATATTTTAGGGAGACTCCTAGGAAAACATGGTCTCCATGTCAAAGTCAAAAGACATACGACATCGATCTGTGTAAGATTTTTATCATCTTTGGGTAGTCCTATGGCACTCATGGATTACATAGAACATCTCTATCATTATCTGGACCATCTATGGACCAACACGAGATGCCTCAATAAACCAATTCCACCATAGTGGTGATATGAAGGGTCTCCCATATGAGGCCTCAAATGGTTGAATTCCATTAATAGAGTGATTTCTATACTTATATGAACCAAATACCAATAGAATTTGATACATAAATATCTAGAAGATGTCAAACAAGCATGATCTCTCCATATCCTCCAACACATGATTGTGTACATAGTCTACCAATCTCTCGAGGAGTGTAATATAATTCCCATCCATAACTAGGTCTCGAAAGCATCCTACCAGACTCCCCATAACCATGGGTTAAATAATGAATCATATTTAAAGAAAATCATTAATGGTATGAAATAGATTCAGACAATATTACACACATAAAACTGCCTCAACCTCTACACCAAACTCGACATTATCATGTCAAGGAAGTGTTCAAACATTGTGATACAATCAAAAGTCCCCCAGATTGCATTGTGGCCTCTCGCTAAACATGGAATCCATTTATAATTATCATTTATATGTTGTACCATTTAGAATTTAGGATATAAATAGGTTATGTCAAACCATCTATAATCTAGTTCTTAGTCTTCAACTATTGACATTTGAGACACTAAGAGATGAACTTGGACACACTCCACCTTATTCCTGTTGACCAAAAATGGTACAGAAGATCCAAGTACATCTTCACCACTCTAGGATGTCAAAATAATGGATAATTATTAAACTATCACATAAAATAATCTCACATCACAACCATAACCTCCAAATATACATATAAATGGATAATTTTCTCCCCTATTCATAAGAATCCATCTGTTTCGTCCCATGAGGATATAATTCATAAAGAATCTCATAGTTTATACCTCCCAACATTGACTCTCCCACATCATGGAGAAGAATATGTTTCCACACCATTGAATTTATATATGTTTTTCCCACCTCCTCTATCAACAATAGAAAAATATGGTTCACTAATTAGAACCTTCATCCACTATGTTGAATGGGAAATCATGTTAAGGTATTTAGAAACCATGATTCCCTTCAGAGAAGGATAAACTATCTCAAATTCATTTTCTAATAGGAATTCAAAACAACACCTCTATCATTGTTTCATATATCTATGAGTGAATATATTCCAAACACACTAATGTTAACTATAATCTATGATTCACTCTTCTATAATATGTTCCCTATAGATCCTTATAGAGAAGACAACAACTACCAAATATTGGTCATTAGTTGTGTAGTTCAACACAGCGTGACTCAATTTCCTTTAAAGGTATATAATAATTGTCTCCCTCAACAACAATATGTATTGAGTCAAATCATTAGATGAATCATAATGCAATATGTACTGTACACCATCCTCTTTTATTCTCAACAATGTAGTAATTTTCAACCTCTTCCCCATCAACTCGAATGATCCTACACACTAATATGTCTACATAAACAGCTTCCCATTCCATATCAGGGTGTCCAAGGGGACTGATACTCTATAAAATTATAATATGAACCTATTACCATAACCCTACATGTAAAAAAGACTTTATCTCATTGATATACTTTTCTCTATATTCAAAATAATAACTATATCATTCATTTTTTGGTCTACAACTAATCCATGATAAAATATGATATTCCCTAGAAACTAAAACTTGAGAATCCAAAATTTTAACATTTTTATCATAAAATATATATGTTTCTATAGATGTGATTATATTACCATCCTTAGATTCTCTTCATGGTCTTCCTCTGATGCATGTTAAATGAGTATTTAATAAATATACACAACCACAAACTTGTATATGTATTAATGGAATTTCATGTTAATCAATTCCATAAGAACAACATGGAAATTAATTACACATAAATAAATAAATAGGAACTCATAGTGTCCATAGGTAGATTATAATTCCATATTCTCAATATCAACCTCACAGACTCTCAATTGGTGGTAACCATACCTACGATTCATCTACAAGAACTAACACATGCCTCATAATTGATAAATGAGGTCACCAATCATCAAAATGTTATATATGTTCATTATAATTTCCTAGTTATTAATAAAAGAGTAAATCCAATACATTAATATCCCAACAATTATTTTCATGAACAATATCAGATATTTCGTTGGGGAAACATTGGTTCCTGATTAAACCCTTCTACTAAAGGTCCTCCGTCTACACCCTCATCTCCTGAGGGTCAATAAGGGCTATCTTATTTTACATTGATTGTATTGGGATGGTAAAAATGGAAATTATATTTATACATATATCATTATATATGAAGTACTAAAACATCATTGAGTTAGAATCCCACAAATTTGTAATGAACTGATCTTTTTGAATAATTCGGTTTCTTGAAAATGTGTGCAACATTATTTTGTACTCAACATAAATATATCGCTTTAATAATGAAGTGAGTATTATTTGAATAGTGACCACAGAATTTTGAATATAATATCACCATTTTTTATCTATCAAAATTTTTCAATATAACCATTGGTTAATATGACCAATGAAAAAATACTGATAATAATCAATTTAACGTTATAATTAGTATTATTAATTGAAATCATAATGGTTAATTGATGATGAAAACAGTGACGATGGAATCATTCTGTAGTTTCATGTTGTAAAAAGTCTATTTATTGGATTTTGGGAGGGATTTATCTTCTTTTGACATCATTTCTTTTTCAAACCCAAACTACGCTTCAACACATTAAGCTTGATTGAAATTTCATACGGGAGAAGATCAAGTTAGTGGAAATCACCACTCGGGTGAGGTTATCTAAGCCTCCCCATGAATTTATCACCATCACACACCATAAGATTAAGATTTATATTTGTGTTATAAGGGGTTATATTTTTATGCTTTAGTTACTTATTTTATAATCCCTGCTTATTAATAAAATAGTTTTCCTATCTATTCATTTTTGAGTTTTTTTCCATAAAAACATGATGAACATGATAAATATTTTTGTACAGAAATTATACAATTCAAAAAAGAAATGATTATTATAAAAATAAATATATGAAAAATAATGTATATATTAATGAAATTTTGGGATTAAAAATATCTTATTTAAATTTATGTAACAATTTTTTTTTCAACTATCATTAATTTAACTATGCATCTTCCATCCACTATGTTTTTAATAAATAAATAATTTTATATTTATAAATTGAATTTATGATAATTATATATTTATTAATATAAATTGAGAATCATTTTTTTAATCATCGGGTCAAAATTAGGTTGGGATGAATTTTTTATAATTTAAAAAAAAATTCCTTTTTCATTGAATAGTAAAAATACTATTTTTAGTTTGTGGTATGTTTAATGACATTATAATGATATATTATGTAATAGTAAATTATGGTCAATAATTGTTGATTGTAATAAAATTATATCTTTCTCAAGATACAAATACCATGTAAAAACACCCTAGGGAAGCAGATGGTTTTCAAAATACCACTACCAAGGTGTCTAAGGAAATCAATAAATTAATCCCACACTTTTTATATAAATACCCACCCATTTATCCATTATATCTCATTATAAATTGATATTACATGATTATATGAATGATTTACCTTCCAAAGATTTTTCCAACGATTTCCTCAATCCCCCACAATCCCATTATTCTAGTTTTAAGAGATACTATTCAAGGAAAGGGAAATCTCATCAAATCCTTTCCTTTCAAGACAAATTTTTATGTGGTATTTCTTGTTAATTTCTAATATATCTTATTATGTACATTTTATTATATCCATTTACCAGATATATAGTCTTTTATTAATGCTGCATTCTTATCCCCAAAATTTATAATGTTTTCTAAATCAATGTTTCAATCACATTATACTACTGAATTTTCTTCTAAAAATTTATCTCTTTATTTAATGAAGCTATCTTATTTTATATTACGAATACATGAACCAATTTATTTTCAATTTTTATTTACCAAGGAGTAAAAATGATCTATTTTTATTTTGTATTAATATACATGAAGCTGGCCTTCATTTTTCGTGTGTTTATAATCACATAAGGGTCTTATCTTTATGAATCTCTATTAAAAATGACGTGATTTTATATGAATCATGTTTATTTTATTCTACACTGGTTATTTATGAATTAATTTATTATGATATTTGTGGATAAAATTAATTAATTCATATGGAGGGTGTTCCCTGATAGTTTTCTAATGAATTGGGTAACAAATTTAATGTCTACATATGACATGTTTTGTGAAACCATAGAAAATAGCATTCCTAAGTTTTAGGACACCTTATTGATAAACCATGGTGATATGGTTATGAATGAATCAATTAAATTTTTTAGCCACATTTATAAGTTATTTTTCAAGAATTATTATTATTATATTCAACATTATCATGCATTTCTATATTTCCTCAAGTTCATATTGATATTTCTAATGATCACAAGTAAATAGTTTCCCTTATTTCCCCTTACTAGGCCGTATGCCCATCCTTTACTTTGATGCATGTCTCCTAGGTTATGAGATAAAATAAATGTACTTATAATGGTATTGGATAATAATTTCATTTTAAAAAGAATAATGTTTTATATTATCATGTATTGTGTACATTTTTTCATGTAACAAAACTTTAAAAGAACCTTTTTTTGTACAACATAACAAAATGTTATGTAATAAAAAGAATGCTTCCATAGTTGGTATCAAATTATGGTTTAGTTATATATGGAAATTAGTATTCTAAAAAATTAGTAATAAAGAGAATAAAAAGTTAAATATATGGAATTATGCAAGTATTTCAGCGAAATATTAAATAAATGGTTTCCGAGTAATGAATTCCATGTATGGATACGAAAATTTTGATGTGGCTCTTGCACAAATGTATCTTGGTGTAAAACATGAATTAAATAATTTAGGATAGACTTTAATGGTAAATGATTCATGATAATGGGCCTTTATTCAATACTAGTCTTACACTGATGGGGGGATATGTTTGGTTAATCAGATACAATTTATGACGCATACTAAAGGATTTCTAAAATATTAAATTGTTGTAAAAAAATAATATATTTACGAATGTTGAATTAATAAATTAAATTCATGAAGAATTATAATATTCTTAAATGAAACACATATCTCAAAAAAATTATTCGTTTATAAAATGGTGGGAGATAGGAGAAACAAATTAAATAGTGAATGAAATGGACTAAGAATAGATGAAATTATAATGGGAGATGAAATGGAAGAATTCATAAAAAGGATGAATTAAATGACATGAGTTATGATAAATAACATTAATCAATCTATTATATCATATTCATATCAAAGGGAACAACGTTACATTGATTCCATTATCTATCAATGACCACCTTTAGTTAGTCGATTTATTGACCCATTAATTACTAGAAAATTGATAAGCTTTACAGAAAAAATAATTTTTGTACTATATTGCTCAGAACATGATAAATTCAACCTAGTTGTGTAACTATTAGAGGCGGATGATTATTAGTGGTTGAAATTTGTTTTAAACGTGAATCCAAGAGGGGATATTAAATCGATGGAGTGGGATGAATTCATGGGATATTTTTAAAAAAAAATTCAAGTTCAACATGAATGAAAATGGACTAGGAATTCCAAGAGATAAATCAGAATGAAAATTAATATATTGGAAGCTAAGATATTAAATTCAAAATACATTCATCGTACACCACAATAATTTTAATGAATCCTAATGGGAATATTGATAGATTCTTTAGTGGATTATGTCCTCATCTGTGGAAGAATCATGACAAATGAAACTATCATAACTACGAGGTGGTCATTAGAAGTGTTATGAATGTTGAACTAGAGTTAGAATAGAATCATTGGTCCAACAGATCAAATAAAAAGAAGATATCATTGAATCCAATCATGGGGAGGATATTTTATAAAGGATGACGAGGAAATAAAGTGAAACATTACACATGAAATGAATGTGGTAAGAAGATTATGTATAACTCCTTAATTGAGAGTGGGAAATTTTCCAAGTGTAGATGAGATTTCCATATTTCATATAACAATCATAGTGAAGTAAGGCCTGGACTTATCAACACTAAAGGAAAATGGAAGATGGTTCATTCCCATCCTAAAACCAAAAACATCATTTGTGGAATGCTTGGGACATTTTAAAATCACTATCCAAATATGATGTTAATGGAGGGGAATCACCATCAACCTCATCATTTTCCAATGGATAATGCTCATGCTTATTCTATCATGATGACTGATGTTAAAGCTCTAAATAATTTTGGGGCATGAAATTTCATTGATCTCTCAAATACATATAGTTTTTTTATTTTAGATCTACACATTCCATTATTTAATCCATATTTACAAATAATATAGAATCTATACCTAATATTATTGAAGTAGAATGATCAGTAAATACTTCTAGAGGGTTTTTCGAGATTCAAATGTGTATATAAACTCTGGTATTTACATTGGTGAGAATAATATCATTTAAAATATAGTAGTCATTCTAATTAGGGAATTAAACATTATACTAGGGATAGACTGGATGTAAATGTATTATTCTATGATCAACTATCTAGAAAAGGAAATCATAGTAGTCTTAAATTGAAAACCTATATTTTTTTCAAAGGAGATATTTCTCGACCATATCATTGTCTATAAGAACATCTTATAGTCATGTTTATTATTATAATAAATAAATTTGAATGAAGGAAATAATGTATATGAATAGATAATGTTCCAACCACTTTGATATACATAGATGTATTTATTGGGTAGTTACATGGACCATCTCTAGAAAGAGAGGTAGATTTATCGATTGATCTCATGAGTGGATCCAAGATGATATCAAAGACCCTATATAAAATTGTAAATGAAGAGATGGGGGATTAAATAATATGATACAAGTTCATATGGAGAAGTGGTTTATCAGACCAATTGTTTATACTTCTGTATAAAATGATATCATTTTTAATAATAAGGATATATCAACGTAGCTATGCATTGATTGTAGAGAAATTAACATGATCACAGTGAAGCAATCGTTTCATCTACCAAGAATTGATTATTTATTAGACCAGCTTCATGAGGCTCAATTGTTCTCTATAATTTATTTTCGATAGGGTTATCATCAATTGAGGGTGAATAAATATGATATTATAGAGGCCTCTTTATGATAAAGATATGTGCATTATGTGTTTTTATTCCCTTTGGAATGACTAATGCTCCTACTATTTTTATGTACATGATGAATAAAGTCTTTAAGGACTTCCTTGATAACATTGTGGTGGGTTTAAATGATTATATTCTAATATATTTCATAATTGGTTAGTATAATGATGATATATGAAGGGTTGTATGGAAATATAGATGGGAGGATATACTATATGGAATGTTCAAAAAATGGGAATTTTGGTTGAAAAAAGTTTCTTTCTTGAGGAACATTGAAACCAATGAAATAATATCAGTTAATCCCACCATGAAACAGGTTGTAATGGAGTGGCCTCATCCTACAAAAGTAATTGTGATTCTTAGTTTCCCTGGATTAATGGAATATTATAGGTTGTTTTTATAAACATTCAAAGGTATTATAATCCTCTAACAAAGATAACATGAAAAGGTACAATGTTTATCTGAACAAAGTATTTTTATGAACGTTCCCAATAATTGAAGAAGAGATTGGTTAACACATCTATTTTAAATCTACCCACTATCAGAGAAGGATTAGTTGTTTTTAAATATGAATCTATAAAAGAAATTGGGTGTTTCCTCCTGAAAAATAAAAGGTGATTTCTTAGGCATATTTACAGTTCAATACCAATGAGTTGAAATATCCTACACATGGATCTGGTAGGAGTTGTGCTTTCTATGAATAGATCAATGAACTATATTTATGGGTAGAAATGTGTTATATACATAGAACTTCAATATTTGAATTATATATCTACACAAAATAAGTTTAACATGTGATATATGATATGGTTGTGACTTCTTAAAAACTATTATTATAAATTTAATTATTATCCTAGAAGAGAATACATTTTTCATTATGCATTAGTTAGAAAATACCATGTTGTTATGGAAATTAGTAGGATTAAATGAGATCCCTTGATAGAAGACCATTTAAAACTGGACATGATAATTTTAAGGGAAGACACATCATCAACCCTATCATAAATTATTTCTCAACCATTATTACAAGAGATGATCAAGGAATATAAATGATAAAATCATTTTCTACAAAATATGTTTGAGGATCTAAAGAATTGGAATCATCCTAATTATAATATTGGTCAAGAAGGGGTACTGCAACTTTTTACAAAGCTATTGGATCCATATATTTCATATATAAAGGAGTTGAGGGATGAAGCTCATAGAAATACTTATGTTACACATTTGAGAAGAATTAAAATGAATAGGGGCTTCATGGTAATTATTTGGGGGATAACATGAAAAGGTATACTTCCAACAACATAATAAGGATCATGGTGTTTCCACAAGTGACATAATAGAGACAGCTAGCTAAAGGGGTATTTAAACCACTACCCATACTAGCATGGATGTGGAAAAATATGAATATGAAAATTTTCCCTAGTATCCCATGAATATCCAAAGGAAACTATTTTATTTTAGTTAAGGTGGACCCACTCACTATGACTTTCCATTTTATCTCTATTCTGGATGATTTCACTCTTGACTAGCATTCCATGATTTACAATATGGCATTGGTAATGCTGCATGGCCTGTCACTTTCTATAATTCTTGATAGTGATCCAATTTTTAAATTAATGTTCTAGGGAATTCTTCAAAATTATATGTGAACCAAATTGAATTTATATACAGTTTATCACCTGAAAACTGATATGTAATCATGACGGACTATTTAAACACTCAATGAAATAATGAGAACATACTAAATGAAATTAAATGGTGGATTGGATCAACATCTCTCATAAATTAACTTCTCTTAAAACAATACCATACATTCAATTATTCAATTAGAACCCTATAAATCTATTTATGGAATGTTATGTAGAAATCATACTTTTTAGGATGAAGTTTGGGAGAGAATTATTCATGGGATTGATCCTGTGATGGAGATGATAGAAAAGGTTTATGTCATCCAACAACACATAAAGGCTCATCAGAGTCCGCAGCAGATCCATACGGACAATAATAAAATGGTTATGAAGATTGATTTTGGAGAAAAATTATTGATTCTAATTTCTCTTTAGATGACATTCATGTGGTTTGGGAACAATGGGAAGCCCAACCCCATGATCATTGGCCCCTATAAAATCCTTGATCGCATAGGAGTAGTGACCTATCATATTCCATAGCCTCTAAATGTTGTTCAATATCATGAGTTATACCATGTATCTCTCTTGAGAAATTATATACCAGACCTTTCACATGAACATAATCTAGATGTGGTACAACTGGAACATGACCTCTCTTATGAGGAGCAGAGAGTGGAGATCATGGAATAGAGAGATAAGTTTCTATGAACAAAACTTTCCACCTTGTTAATGTGTTGGGGAGAAACTTAAAATATGATGAGGCCACATGGGAAATAAAAGAAAATAGTGAGTGAAAAATAACCTCACATTTTCTCATCTTATGGAATGATTAGAAATTTCATTGAAAAAATCTTTAGGGGATATGAAGTTAACGACCAAATATTTTGAATAATTTGTTTCCTAAATAATTTTGTCATTTTATTTTTCACAGTACATAAATATATCACATTAATGATGAAGTTAGTGTAATTTGAAATGTGAACATTGGGATTCAAATATTATATGATCAATGTAGGATTATTAACCTTGGAAACAATAGGCTTAATAATAATTTTAACATTGTAATCAGTGTTATAAATATAAATGATAACAGTTAATTAATAATAAAAGAAGTGTGAATGGACTTATCTAGTAGATTAATTCCATATGAATCCCATTTGATAGAACTTGGGAGGGAGATAGTGTTTTTGGATACTTTCATAACCCATCCCGTGCCAAGCTACAACATTTCATGTTGGAACAAAATTGCATATGGGAGAAGATTAGGATAGTGTCAATTTCCCATCGGGTTATGTTATCTTAGCCACCCCAAAAATCTATCATCATCATGAACCACACCCTTAGGTCATATATAGGTGTTATAAGTGGTTATGTTTAAAATATTAGTTTATTATTTTGTAATCCCTTTGTATAAATAAAATTATTGTTCCATGAATTCGATTTTGAGTTTAGATTTTCTTAAAAATATGAAAAATTTGATAAATTGATTATTTAGAAATACATTGTACTTTTTATAAAATATTTAAGTACTAAAATAAGATTCCTTATTATAAATATTTTTTATTTTAAGGAAATTGAATTTTTAAATAAACTATGATTTATATTGCATTGATAAAATAATACTATTTTTCTCAATTGTAATATATTTTACTATATATTTTATTTCTGGTTTTATTTTTAATAAATAATAAATATTGTATTTGAAAGTTAAATTTATAATTATTGTTAAATTATTATGATAAAATAAAAATCATTTTTTAAATTAACACCCCATATTAGGTTTGGGAGAATTTAAAAGTATTTTTTTAAAATATTTTGTATTTTGGTAAATAGTAAAAATATAGTTTTGAGTTTTCATTTTATATAATGACATCATAATCATATATTATGTATTAGAAAATTATTATATACTATAATTTATCATAATATCATAATAGGTTTCTTAAATGGCCAATACCATGCACAAATACCCTGGGCTAGCCCATGGTATTTCAAATACCACTATTGTGGAGACTAAGGAAATCATTAAACAAATCCCTCACCTTTTCTATAAATACCCACACATTTGTCAATTATTTTTAATTATGAATTCATTCTAATTGAATCGATGATAGTTTTATCACCCATGGAGCCCTCCCAAGATGTCATCCAAAACCCAAGTTCCCAATCCTTGGGTTTTAGTTGCTCCTCTTCAATGTGAGGGGAATCTCAACTTCTCTTTTCTTTAATGTTCCCTTTTTATGTGGTTTATCTTTTAAATTTCCATGTAATGTTCTTTTATCCACATTATTCTATCCCATTATTTTATTTATGGTATTTTATGATTGTAATACCCTTATCCCCTTTATTTTTATTGTTTTTGAAACCTATGATTCTTATCCATTATGCTGTCAAAATTTCATATCAAATTATATCTCTGTTTTCAAGAAATTAACTTATTTTATATTATGAATACCCAAAACAAATTATTTTCTAGTTCTATTCATGTTTATGTCAAAATTAGCTATTTTAATTCGTGTATTTTGAATAATGAAACCAAAATTCTTTTTTCATGTGTTAATAATGACATACAGATATTGTCATCATGTACTTCATTTTAAAACTCCTTGGTTTTTATATGAAACATGTTTCTTTTATTCCATGTGGGTTATTTATGAAATTTCATATTATGATCTATGTCAATCCCATTAGTTAATACATATGAAGGGTTTTTTCTGAGAGTGATCCAATGCATTGGGTACGGAATATAATCTCTAGAGATGACAAGTTTTAAGATATCTTGTTGAATAACCTACATATTTTTTATGACACCTCGAGGATATAACATTGTTATATATTTACGAATAACATATTTAAATTTTGAATACAAATTTACAAGTTATGATTCATGTTATTATTATTATGATATTCCTCTTTGTCATGCCTCTGTATCATTTCTAATGTTCTTATTGATATTCCTCAAGATCATAAGTAAATTGGTTCCCTTGATTTCTATTACTGGGAATTTTTCTCTCATGTTCCTTTGTGGAATGAGCCTGAGTTATGAAATGTAATAAATGTAAATAGTAAAAACATTGATTAATACATTCAAGTGTAATTAGATAATTTTCTATTTTTTCATGTTTTATGTACCTTTATTCCAAGAAAATAAACCCTAAAAGTTCCTCTATTAATTGAATGTAATGAAAAGAAATGTAATCAAAATATGGGATTCTATAAAATTCTTCTATTACCAAGAAAATATAGATATCTGAAGAGTCCACTACTCTACAACCAAAACTCACAAACTGATGGATGATGGGATACAACCCTAATCTCTTAAGGCCCACTCACTATACCATGGGATATACCTAAAAAATAAAAGATAATCTCATCTCATCAATAAAAAGGAATATAAATCCCCTGTGATCGTAGTCAATTGATGAAGGACCATGGAAACCGATTTTATACCCAATATAACTTAATAATTTCACATCATATCAAAAATTAATTCCCATGTGAATCTAACTCAAACAAGGAATAGATCAATCTATAAAAAGGAATTTGATAATAATGAGTAACTCCTTGTAAAAACCTATAGTTATATAATATAGCATAACATCTAATTTTTAAGACCCATATCTCACACGAAGAATAAGGAGATGAAAGAATGGATCATATATTTGTCTCATTGCAATGAAGAAAATAGTATAATTAAAATAGAGTTTACCTTTTATCATCTAAATTTCATCCTAGGTTTAATAATTTATCTTTTCAATCTACTAATTTTAAATACTATACATATTATATTTTAGACTAATCACTGACACATCATGTTATTCTGAGGACTGGTGTTCCCGAAATAAATGTTTGAAAAATACTAAAATATTTTATAGCACACACACATGGTTTTACATAAAAATTAAATTAACACATAAATGAGTTCACAAATAATAAATATAAAGGCATAATTGAGTTAAGAATATTTACTTTACCCTAGACACAATCTATGGATTGTTGGCGCGGACTGTTTATTGAAAAGTTATCATGGGTGTTAATTAAATATAATAATTTAATAAAATTATTTTATTTAATTTTTGTTGACGTAGAATATTGAAATTAATTAAGTATATAATTATTTCAATATTCCATGGTTATCCACATAACCTTCTAAATCACTGAAGAGTTTTTGTGGAAGATATAGAGAATCTATCCCAAATAATAATAACAGATCAATGATTGACGTTCAGTGCACTTCAATTTTCAATGGATCATCCTTTTAATGAAGACACAATAATCATTATTTTTCGGAGGCTAATCCAAATCAAGGTGGGGAATGTGACTTAATTGATCTATTCCTTGTTCTTTATTTCTATAGTGAACTTCAATCAATTCAAGAATGGATGGATTCACAAATCATTTGTATCACAAGATGATATATTTTCAATGTTTTTTTCAAACCCAAACCCCCGCATTCATGATTTTTATCCAAGAACTCTTGTCTAGTGATGATTATCCATGGATCTTGTGAATTCATCCCTCCATTCATTAAGTTCTTCATCGTCGGATCCCTGTAGTCCAAACTCAACTTTTATTAGTGGTTTCGAACATGATAAGACTGCCGAATTTGAGGATAACTGAAAACCGAGGATGGATAAAATTATATTAGGACCTAAGGAGATGAGATCTATGATATTTTCAAAATTAATGAATCTGAGGAGGAATGATGTTCTATGTAATGTACCACCAATGCACGAAGATGTTCTACATGTGGGTTATAGAGATGTGTGTGAATGGTGGTAGTGGAGCCAAAAACTATGGATGGGGAAATTAGAGGCTGATGCAGTGGTGGAAGAAAGAGAGTAGTGGTGAAAATGGAGTGAGATGGTGGGATGGGCCAAGTTGGTTGGATTAGCTATGTCAGTGGGCCTTGACGAATAGGTGGGTCAGGTTAGGCTGGTTGGCCAGTTCAGATGAGATGGACCTAGTTCGAACATGGGATTGATCTAGGGAAACTAGGGTAGATACCCATTATGGTTGACCATAACGATTGACTAAGGATTTGTTGTAGCCTGAGCTATTATGGGTGCACCGACCACATGGTTGTTCCACATGTGGCTAACCATAGTGGTTGACTGTAGTGGATGGTCATGCGCAGTAGGTGGGCAGACCACGATGGCCGAGTCAAAGAGGTCGCCTACATGGTAGGTGGACTGTCCATGGATGGAGGTTGACCAACCATGATGGTTAGTCTGCAAGCCCAGATACTTCTTCATGCAACTTCATTTATGCTGTCATCACATCTAAACTAAGAATCCAAACGACATCGAATTTGATATAGCATGACCTTGATTTTAACATAGTTTACTCATGATTAATTTTTGGTACCTTTAGAACAATATAGGTTGAGTCAGTTCTATTGGTCCTTTCATAGAGGGTATAGTGTGAAATTACATCCACATAACTAGAGAGTATTTCCCTTGGAGTTTTAGTATCAGATAGAGTTATGGTGACACTTTTCATAACAGGAGTGAGATCCTCTATCATACCTTGTAGATTTCATGGCATCAGCATGAACTCATTGAGAAAATATTTAACCCTCTATCTAGAGTTCCTCATTTTTACAAATTGTGAATTGTTGTCATACGATCCCCTACATAGTGGGTTGATCCAGATTGGGTTCATGGTGTCCCCTAATATTTCTCGGTGTCAACCCTCTCTATGTATCATATTCTTCTTTAACAAATTAGTTCCCATTAGGTAGGGGAATAAATGAGGTAGACCTATTTGTAGAGTTTCTCTGATGATATCATTGTTGTAGGAGTGAGTTCTCCAAAAAATGAGTATATATTTGAAAATAATCCTATAGATATCATTTTCTTACCACCAAATATCATGGTGTCTCTCTTAGGTATATCCAGGTGTTTCCCTACTTATTTTATCTATTATGTAGTGTTAGATCATTTACTGAGCTAACAATACTAGGTTATTTGTGATTTGTGGTTTGGTTGTGTCTTATAGAGTATTATTTTACTCACCCCTATATGGTATTTTCCCTCACTTGTCATGCCTTGGGTAGATGGTGACCCTTTCGATGGTTTCCAAGGAGGACTATGAGATGGTGGATAATAGATAGATACGGGAAAACCAATTTTTTTTACCAAGAGTGTATATTTTACATAGGCATCTCATTCATAGAAGTTTAGAATTATTTATTATCAAATTACGTAGTGTTATGTAATCTTGTGGTGTTATTGTATTTGACCATTCTTACTTTTACTTACATCATGTTGTACATTTTTTGTGGGATTTTATTTGTATGCATGCATTCTGTTAGTTGTTTTACATTTTAGAACTATGTGACATGGAGGTGTGTGCATGTTTACCAGTACATTCAGTGAATGCCTCTCATTTGTGGGAAATACCTCAGCAGGGCTAGTCACCATCCCCTTCCCTATTAAAGGCGGGAATGGGGTAGTCATGGAACATGCCCCTCATGGATGGGTCCTGACACTAGTCATATCCCTCTATATACTGCAATAATCTATGGCCCCGACCATAGGTTCCTTGATCCATACATGGTCCACATGTTTGTGATGGTAGAAAGGGATCATAAAATCAGCCTCTAACATCTATCTGTCACTCCAAATCTGCTCCAACTCCTCTTCCAGCACCAGATCCCTATAGGCTTCCCTAGACATATCAAAGATATCCCTAATCATTGAGATTCCTCAAATATGGAGGAAATTATACTATCTATATTTCTTTATCATCCTCATGGTTTAGGGTATTTTTAGTTATGTGACCTCTCACTTCATATTCAATACATCAACCCTATCTAATAATATTGGATTAACTTTGTGATATATGATCCCAAAATATTCATATCGAAGTGGGAGAATGAGAATTCATTCTCTTATGAGATGTTGTTGGGTGACACATGCTTCCTTCTATAGAAAACTATGTCATGTGATTCCAACTTGTGAGTACAAATACCCAACAACACTATGATGGGAAGTTATTAGTCACTAGAGATCACTCTAGTACTTTAGAATAAGTGGGTAAGCATAAAAAAGTATTACTATCACAAATTTATTTGTAGATATTATTCTTGAACATATATTCTTGTTAGAAGTTTCCTGGTACAATATTAAGGGAGTACCGCCTATGGTTAAGGAACCTAACTTTGCACTAACCCACTGACATATTGCACTGATGTAGCTGAAGAGGCTCATATACCTAAAGGGAAAAAAAGAATAAAGGGAAATAATCCTCTTGAAACAACTACTGGATGTCGGACCCTTAGGGATTCCTCTCATAAGAGACATGTGTAACCAAACTGGACAAGAACATTACTTCTATATGGAAAGGAAAACTCTACGATAGAATAATATGATCATTCATGATATGAACAATCCTAATTACTTTAACCACTAAATCAATCCAATTTTCTTATTCCTGGTGACCCAGATCACTACTGAATCTCTATGGCCACTAGAGAAAGAACTCATATAGTGAACTCATCCTAAGCGCGCCCTATGAATTCCCTACCAATACTAACTATCAGTCGATGTGAGAGGGTGATTCCATGGAACCACTGAGCAGAAACACCTAGTATAATATTCTTTTAACCTATCCACATCACTCCTTGGATCATCATCACAATCCATAATCAATGTCTTGGATACATGTCTTATTGAAGTATCCTAAAATTTATCAAGAAATAAAATATTAATATGAGCATATATGTGTGTGTGTGTGTAAGGGGTAAATAAATAAGGATGTTCAAAGTACTCAGTCGTATTTGATTCATGCACAGTTCTTCCTGGATAAAAACGCCTCAGTATACCGAGTGGAAAAGTTAGTAGTTAGAGTTATAGTTTATGGATATATTAGTCATGATACATGTAAAAGGTTCTATATCTTGAAATAGGTACTTGAGGCATAGCAACACAATTTCGATTAGATCAATATATTCCAAATAAGGGAAAACTTTAAAAAACATCCCAATTAAATATCTAATATAATAACACTCTATAAAGACCCGACCCACTTGGGACCACCTATATTGTAGAATGTTTATCCATAAAAATCCCAATGTATTCCATTAATAGACTTGGGGATGGTGGAAAGTGCTGATAATGCCTAAATGGAATATGAATCCATGGCTTAATGTACCTATAAACACACATGAAACTATATCCATGAAGTAATATAGTTGAATATTAAAAATAATTGAACAACTATATTGAAACTATTCATCTAATAGACTGTAATGAATATGTCAAATTCCAATAAAATAAAACCAATCTATAATGTGGAAAAAACGACCAATCGAAAATGAAATCCAAAAAAGATAAAACTAAAAATAATGAATGTTGAGAGAGGATAACACATGATCTCCAAGATCTCCCATCATACACGGTCAATACACCATAGTATCACTATGTCCCACTAAACTCACTTCTGTTCTATTAGTCATTTTAATTTGACACAAAAATATATGATAAAATATCATCTGGGGGTTAGTATATGTCACACCAGCCTCTTTTACATTAATTATTTTATCAATTTTTATTGGTATCGGGGAGTTTGGGAGAAAAATGAATTAAATTTTATAATTATTATTTAGAAACACACTTTTTGGCCATTACTTCGTTCAGCGCACCGTTGTCGAAACCGCATGAACTAGCTTGGGTCACCATGCGGCCTCGCTCGGTTATCCACACGCCTACTTGGCGTGCAACTAATTAAATAAAAATAATTATTGATAAAGAAATAAAATTTAATTAGATGAATAAGTTAGTTAGTGCAAAATAAAATGGGAAGAATAAAATGAATTACAAATTATAATAATAATAATAATAATATTATTATTATTATTATTGGTGTCGATTTTGTTTTTAGTTTTATTTACTTTTATTTCTATTATTTTTTTTCTTTATCTTTTTTCCCTTCCCTTGCATCATGACCTAGCTTCCCCTTTCCCCATTTTTTTTCTTCACCCATTGAAGGCTTCTCCCCCCCCGGTTATGCTCACGTCGCTACCCTCTATGGCCAAACATCCCCTCTGGTGCCGCACACTCCCCTCCTTCTGGCTCAGAACCCTGCTGGACCCCCACCTTCCAGCTTGAAACCCCGCTGGACCCCCTCCAACCAGCTCAGAACCACTGCCTTCCCGCTTCATTCATAGAAGAGACAAACTATTATGACCCATACTTTACATACATTGTTATTACTTCAAAATTAAAGCACACTTAATACAACATATAACAAAACCAGGAAAGGATCATATAGGTATAGTGTCTTTAGAATCTGGGAAACATAAACAACTGGTTCATAAAGCGTCTACACTGTCTCCCATTTATTTCATTATATCTATAGTCCCTTTTGGAATATCTTACTTAATAATATTATTCCTGATCTGGGGAAGGAAAACATACAAAAGGGTGATCTCAAATGCCCAGTAAGGGTAAACAAAAGAAATATCAATCACATCATATTCATAAGAACATAAATTTTGGAAATCTTAACCTGCAAAAGAGATCAAAATTTCATAACATGGGATAAATCATAGTAGTGAAATGTAATCACAATAATCATAACCTAAAAAATGAAACATTTTGACATACACACATAATCATAGAGCGTCATTTCTTATTAGTCAAGACTCATGTCCAAGACTATCTTAGTTGACAAAGTCCATTTCTGAACCCAGTTCACTCCTCGTTTCAGTCCTGTTTCACTGAACCGGTTTAACCTGCCGTTCCAGACATGTCTATATCATGAGATATAAAATCTTTACCAAATTGATTGGAGGGAGATATAGGTCCCACCCATCTCATAATTATACCATTCTTATGTGTGCCACAAAATCAGAAACCATACATCATAGTATAACCCATATAATAAAAATGGGAATCATAAACATCATGAAATCATAAAACAATTCATATAAGATAAAGGAATTCATAAAAATAATTCCATCACAACATAATCAAATCAATGTAATAATACGGATAGAAACAGAACCCTTTATTGTCTTATATGGAAAATAATTTTGATAAAACACTTGAACTCCATTCTTGAGAAAAATATCCTTTCTACTTCAAAAACATTTTTCCTTTCTTAACATGTCATACAATTTTAAACTAAATGAAGTTGATTAAAAATAAACTTGAAAACATGTAATGGAGGCTTCTTGTAAATAATTTTTTAAAAATCCATTCATTCCGTATAAGTTAAAAGAAAACATTCTTCTCGTACTTTTGTTGGAAAAGTCAAAAAGTACCTCGTACGAAAAACGACAAAAGATTCCTTTCATATCTTTTACTATAAACTCACCAAAAGGTAAAAATGGATTTAAACAATTGTAGGTGAATGGAAATAATATTACATATTGAGGAACCATGGATGTGGATGATAAAATACACCCCAGTAAATACCAAAGAATAAACAATCTCGGATAAAAATGAGATTGTGATATTTCCCTTACCTTAGGTCCGATTTGCTTCGTAAGTGTCTGAAACTCCTGTATAATGATTTAAATAATGTCATTGACTTATTCAAGAATCATTATTATTTTTATGATATCATATATAGTCATATTATTATCTTCTTATTAGTAATATTTCATTACTACTTGTTATTCGGGTGTTTATTACTATTTGTTCTTATGCGTTTTTTGTGGAGTAAATTCTTATTTTTCTTTTTAGGTTATAGATACCTCTTTTACAGAATGGTATTAGTGTAATATATATCATATTCATTCATTCAATTCATTTATATAATCATTATGCAATGAAGATCATGTAGAATGAGTCGCATCACATCGTGAAGACGGTATTCCGTACGTACGCACGAGCGATGATATCGCTCCGATAATCGTGTAATTGTATTGGAGTGTATATATACTATTTCAGAATCAATATCAATTTACAATAATTATATATATTCATTATTTACACCATTATACCCATCCAAGTAAGGTGGTGGTGGAAAATAGATTACACCACGGCGTGGAGACGGTATTCCGTACGTACACACGCTCGGTGATTTTGTTTTCCGTAGGATGGATAGATGGTGAAATAGGGTTTTTTCATACTTATAATAACATATCAGTATATGAGTGATACTGATGTTATTATTTCATAATGAAAAAACTAAAGAATAATAGGTGGATGAAGAAATAAAGATGAAAGAATCGGTAACGGGCATTACCTCTTCTTTGAAGCACCTCTTTGAGATCTCCTCGTAGGGCACTACAATTGGTCTTTGAGAAATACCAGGACCTCTAGGATGTTTCTAGGGAAGTTTAGAGGAGATATTGGAAGGGGTTGGTCGATCTTGAAGGCTCAAAGTGGTGTGAGGAAGAGAGGGAGGAGGTGCCCTTTTATAAGGGAGGAGAGGGGCACCTTTGGAATAACTAAAAATATTATTTTATTATAAAGTAAAATTCGGTTTTTAATAGCTCCAAATTGATATATTTCGAAGATAAGGTGGGTATAGGTCGCAATCCTCTCATACAATAGAATTTAGACAAGATTAGGTATCAATTTTAACCTTATCATTTATATTTAACATTAAGTTAGATAATTTAACTTTTACCGTGTCTTCTTGTTTTCATACACTATAAGGTTAATAAACTTACTATATCAAGCCAAAAGAACCCCAAGTTATTTATTATTAATATATATAACCTTATCTAAGTCATTTTCCCGAATATTAGATTTTTAGGAATAAAATAACAATTAATAATATAATATTTTTTTAAAAAACTAATTTATGTCAATTATAACACTATTTAGTAAATGATTTTTTTGAAAATAATAACAGAATTATTAGTTATAAGAAATCTAATTAAATAAATAATAACATGTCATATTAACCTTGAAAATTATTTGAATTCATAAAAAGTCTCAAATTACATTTAATTGGGTATTTATAACATCAATAATGTCAATATTTCATTAATAAGATAATTACTACATCATCGTTGTGTCATAAATAAATTAAATTATTTAATGTCTAAAAATTACAAATAAAATATCATAATGTAGGAAATATTTTTATATTTCTAAAGAATATTTATAGTCGAATTTATCTTATGTATAACCCCATATCAGAAATGATTTACTTATTAAACTTTGATTTTAACTTTTTTAACTCTTCTATAAATAAATTAATAATAAATGTCCTAATCTAATCCAAGTGGGAATAAATGGTCATATTTTATTCCTAAGTTTGTTTTTGGTCGAATTAAACTTATCCAATAGTATTAGGAAATGTGTTAGGATAGTAATAATAACACTTTTTCCCTTAATTACCCTATTTACTTTTAACCATGGTAAAAAAAAGTAAAAATTACTATTCACCAAAAATTATTTTCATCTCATTGAACCACATTCTAGTCCTTGATATTAACCGTGTCTCTCGGATTTTCGAAATTCCACTCAAAGAAGCGGTAAAATTAAGTTTTATGAAAAATTCAGTTTTTTTAACTACAACTTAGTGGTTTCACTATTCATCAAAAATTGAAAGTTTTCAGAAAAATACCAAAATTTCCCCGTAGGCTAATTTCGATATTCCGAATTCAAAAATGAAGTCCATTTTGAAAAATAAAATATATAAAATTTCAATAAGTGGTTATTACTATTCATAACGGCTAGTTTTAATAATATTTTAATTCCATATCATTGTTTAGAGAAACTCGGAATTGCGTATGACGCAAGCTATCGAGGAGGGCCTAAATTGCGTGTAAAGAAAGCCAATCTAGTGTTGTGTGTAGTGAAAGATTCCATTGATGATTTAAAAACAAAATATTTCTCATAATAGTCTTGGTTGTTACATTCTACCCCCCTAAAAATGAATTTCTGCCTCGAAATTCGTCACTTTGTAACAAACAGATGAGGATACATTTCTCTCATAATATCCTCAAGCTCCCATGTAGCTTCTTCTAATTGGTGGTTCATCCATAAAACATTCACCAATCAACTGGTCTAGTTTCGTAGGACTTTTTCACTATGATCCAGAATCTCTATCGGCTGTTCTTCATAAGAAAGATCTTGCTCCGGCGGTACAACTTCTGAGCTAAGTACATGTAAAGGATCAGGTATTTACATTCTCAGGAGAGATACATGGAACACATCGTGAACTTGAGAGATATTCGGTGGAAGCGCCAATCGGTAAGCTACCTTTCCAACACGATCCAGTATTTCGAAAGGACCGATATATCTAGGGCTCAACTTCCCCTTCATTCCAAATCCCATGACCCTCTTTCAGGGAGATATTAGTAAGAACACTTTATCACCCACTTCAAAATCTAGGTCTTTTCATCAGTTGTCGGCATAACTTTCTTGTCGACTCTGAGTTGCTCTTATGTGTTGTTGAATAGATCAGACCTTTTATTCTATCTCATCAACAATATCAGGTCCTAATATATTTCTCTCCCCAACTTCATCCCAGCAAGTTGGAGTCCTGCATTTCATTCCATAGAGAGCTTCATAAGGAGCCATATGAATACTGGAGTGAAAGCTATTATTATAAGAAAATTCCACCAAAGGAGGGTGTTGATCCCAAACACCTTTGAAATCCATAGAGAAAGCTCTCGACATATCTTCTAGAGTTTGAATTGTTCTCTTAGACTGAACGTCTGTCTGAGGATGATAAGCAGTGCTGAAACTCAACTCTGTATCCAGAGTATGCTAAAGACTTTGCCAGAACTTCGAGGTAAATCTCAGATCCCGATTAGATATAATAGAAAGTGGTACTCCATGCAATCTTACCACTTCTTTTACATATATCCAAGCAAGCTGATCCAGAGAGAAATCATCTCTAATAGCAATGAAGTGTGCAGACTTGTAAGACGATCAACTATGACCCAGATAGCATTATTGCCTTTGGATGTTTTAGGAAGTCATGTGACAAAGTATATAGTGATGTTTTCCCATTTCCATTCAAGTATGGGTAATGGCTGTAACATCCCCTTAGACTTCTGTATCTCAGCATTAACTTGCTAACAACCCAAGCATCAAGAGACATATTCAACAACATCTCTTTTCATGCCATCCCACCATAATTACTCTTTCAGGTTCCTATACATCTTCGTGCTTCCAGGATGAATAGAGAATGAAGAACCATGAGCCTCATCCAGCATCACCATCTTTAATTTGGGGATGGGAGGAACACAAACCCGATTCCTGAAATTTATTATCCCATCACAATCAAGGATGAATTCAAGAACATTTCTCACCTTCTTTTGTAACTCATCATCTTCTTTTTTGTGCCTCTTTAATCTTCACATGTATAGATGGTCGAACATTCATTTCAGAAAGATATGATTTTTCCCTTTCCATTATAATTGCAAGATCAATCCTTTTTAAATCCAAAAAAATTGGATCTTTTTTGATCCTCATCATGGATAAACTGGCATGGTCTTGTCGACTTAATGCATATGCCACCTTGTTTTCTTTCCCATGGTGGTAATGGATTGAGCAGTCGTAATCCTTAATCATCTCCAACCATCTTCATTGGCGCATATTCATCTCCTTTTGTGTGAAGATATACTTTAAACTTTTATGATCAGTATAATTGTCACACCTTTCTCCATAAAGATAATGCCTCCAAATCTTTAATGAAAAGATTACCGCACCTAACTCCAAATCATGTGTTTGGTAATTTTGCTCATTGATTTTCAACTGTCGTGAGGCATAAGCTATCACCATATCATTTTGCATAATAACACACCCCAATCCCTTTTTTGGATGCATCACTGTATATCACAAACGTTTCTCCACTACAAGGTAGTGTGAGCACATGTGCACTGGGTAACCTTCTTTTCAACTCCTTGAAATTCTCTTCACATTCCTCTGTCCAAAAAAACTTAACTCCTTTCAGAGTCAACCTGGTGAGTGGATTATATAATCATGAAAAAAAATTCAAAAATTGTCGATAATATCCATCCAAACCAAGAAAAGTTCGGATCTCAGTTACTTTTGTTGGTCTCGACCATCTTTCGATAACCTCTTTTTTTACTGGATCCAAAGATATCCCCTCTTTTGGGATTATGTGACACAAAAATGAAACTATTTGAAGCCAAAATTCAAACTTGGTAAATTTGGAATAATGCTTCTCCTTTCTCAGGGTCTTCAATATAATTCTAAAGTGATCTTCATGTTCTTTTTTTCTCTTTGAATATACAAGAATATCGTCTATAAAGACTACCACAAACTGATCAAGATAGTCTCTAAAGACTCTATTCATCAGATCCATGAAGATAGAAAGGAGATTAGTAAGACCAAATGGCATCACTATAAATTCATAGTGTCCATACCTTGAATAGAAAGTCGTCTTTGGTATATCCTCCCTTTTGACCATTAATTGATGATACCCTGAACGAAGATCAATCTTGTAAAAGTATTGAGCTCCGCGTAGTTGGTCAAATAAGTCATCAATGCGCGGGAGAGGATATTTCTTCTTGACAGTGATCTTATTAAGTTCTCGATAATCAATGCAGAGTCTCATTGATCCATATTTCTTCTTAACAAACAGAACAGGTGATCCCCAAGGTGATTCACTAGGGCGTATGAATCCCTTATCAATATTCTCTTGGAGTTACTTCTTCAATTCCTACAACTCAATTGGGGCCATTCTATAAGGTGTCTTCGAAATAGGTAAAGCACCCAGTACGAGTTCTATTGAAAACTCAACATCATGATTTGGTGGAAGACCCGGAAATACCTCCGGAAAGACATCGTCAAACTCCCGTACAATGGGCATATTCTTAATCGTGAGTTTCTCACCAACCATTTGAGATAAATAACCTTCATTTAGTGGAATCAAGACCCATAAGATGGAATAAATTTCCACAGGAAGGTTATGTTCATCCCTACATCGATAGACGATCATAGATTGATCTGGAATATGAAATGCGACTTCCCTTCCTTGGAAATTGATATGATCTCCATATAATGAAAGCCAATACATGCCAAGAATCACATCAAATTACACTATAAGAAGGATAACAAGATTTAGAGGAAGCACTTTCCCACTATCCTCAATCGGATAAGAATTATAAACTTTTGATGCGACTGTTGTGCCATTAGGGGTTGTCACAGCTAACTCAACATCTAATTGTTGAGGTAATACGATGATATCCTTAGAAAAATCTTCATAAATAAAAGAGTGGGTGGGTCCAGAATCAAATAAAACATTTTCTACTTTAGAGTGGATGGTAAGTGTACCTTTCACCACATCATTATCGTACTCCAGATCGCTGATAAAAATTGAATGTGACTTTCCTTTGCCTTTAGCCTTAAGAGTTTTTTGATGTCGACCATCATCATCATCCCTTGGATTTGGGCATTGATTGTCATAATGACCCATCTCCTTGCACTTGAAATAGTGAAGTGTAGTAGGTTCATTCTGTGTATCCCTTCCTTTGTTGGCATCACTAGACATCTGCTTCCCATCATTGCGGCATTCAAATTCCTAATGACCTTACTTTCCACATTTGAAACATTTACTTGTCCCTTTAAGACAACTCCCTCCATGTTTCTTTCCCCACATTGAGAATAAGGGAAAACTCATCTTCTTTTCAGTGTGCTCTTTAGATTTTCGTTTGAATTCCATTTTCCTCTTCTTATCAAACCCATATGACTGATGGGTTACTCCAATCTCCATCTCAACTTTGAGAGCACATCGAACTATTTGCTCGTAGCTATTGAAGTCCCTTATGGATAACTCCCTTCGAAGACATGGTTTTAAGAGACTAAAGAATCGATCGATCTTACTCCCAGGTTGGATAATAATACCAAAAGCGTAACTTGCAAGTCTTGTAAAATTTTCTTCATAGGTACCAACAGATACATCATCCTTTTTTTTAGTTAAAGAAACTCTTTCTCCATCTTTGTTCGTAGAATACGATGGAATTACTTAATGAAAAATATGTTCTTGAACTCGTCCCATTCCATGGACTCAATTTCATCCCTTTACCTCGTATTATTAATAAGATTCCACCATTTATCAGCATCTCCTTCCAAACGATACACTGATAGGATGACTTTATCATGTTCAGAACATTGAAGAACTGAAATTATCTTTTCAGTAGTACTAATCCATTGTTCAGCAATTAATGGATCAGTAGACCCGCTGAATGAAGGTGGGCGTTGCCTCATGAAGGATTCAACATAATGTTGCACCTTCCTTTGCTTGTTTGGAAGTCCTAAATGATTCATAGCTTGAGAAAGTTGTGTGAGAATGGTTAAAAGATTTTTCATTTCAGCTCCCATAACGTTTGGTTTCTCAGGGGGACAATCATTGCATTGCCCGTCGCATTCCGCATTAACATGGTTCCTTCGGATTCTAACCATTGACTAAAACCAAGAAGAATAGTGTGAGAAACACTAATTATAATAGGAAAACCACATAATCAAGAATATAATTTCACACTTAAGGTCTTATCCTAGGTTATTCATGGTCATTTCTAAAACACTAAGATTGTGTTCTATGCTTAGAATTATCCTTAGGGTTCTTACTAAGTCTTTCACGTCCTAGTTTCCAAAGGTTGACTATACCTTTCCTCTGATACCAAATATAGTGACCCATAATTTACATACATTTTTATTACTTCAAAATTGAAGCACAATTAATACAACATATAACAAAACCAGGAAAGGACCGTATAGGTATAGTGTCTTTAGAAACTGGGAAACATAAACAACTAGTTCATAAAGCGTCTACACTGTCTCCCATTTATTTCATCATATCTATAGTCACTTTTGGAATATCTTACATAATAACATTCTTCCAGACCTGGGGAAAGAAAACATACAAAAGGGTGAGCTCAAATTCTCAGTAAGGGTAAATAAAAGAAATATCAATCACATCATGTTCATAAGAACATAACTTTTGGAAATCTTAACCTGCAAAAGAGAACATAATTTCATAACATGGGATAAATCATAGTAGTGAAATATAATCACAATAATCATAATATAAAACATGAAAATTTGTGGCATACACACATAATCATAGAGAATAATTTCTTATTAGTCAAGACTCGTGCCCAAGACTATCTTAGAGGACAAAGTCCATTTCTGAACCGAGTTCACTCCTCGTTTCAGTCCTGTTTCACTGAACCGGTTTAACCTGCCGTTCCAGCCATGTCTATCTCATGAGATATAAAATCTTTACCCACTGAATTGGAGGGATATATAGGTCCCACCCATCTCATAATTATACCATTCTTATGTGTGCCAGAAAATCATAAACAATACATCATACCATAACCTATATAATAGAATTGGGAATCTTAAACATCATGAAATAATAAAACAATTCATATTAGGAAAAGGAATTCATAAAAATAATTCCATCACAACATAATCAAATCAATGTAATAATATGGATAGAAACATAACCTTTTATTATCTTATATGGAAAATAATTTTGATAAAACACTTGAACTCCATTCTTGAGGAAAATATCCTTTCTACTTCAAAAACATTTTTCCTTTCTTAACATGTCATACAATTTTAAACTAAAATAAGTTGATTAAAAATAAACTTGAAAACATGTAAGGGAGGCTTCTTGAAAATAATTTTTTAAAAATTCATTCATGCCGTATAAGTTAAAAGAAAACATTCTTCTCTTACTTTTTTCGGAAAAGTCAAAAAGTACCTCGTACGAAAAACGACAAAAGATTCCTTTCATATCTTTTACTATAAACTCACCAGAGGGTAAAAATGGATTTAAAAAATTGTAGGTGAATGGAAATAATATTACATATTGAGGAAACATGGATGTGGATGATAAAATACACCCCAGTAAATACCAAAGAATAAACAATCTCGGATAAAAATGAGATTGTGATATTTCCATTACCTTAGGTCCAATTTGCTCCGTAAGTGTCCAAACCTCCCGTA
Organism: Viscum album; assembly: GCA_963277665.1. NCBI lineage: Eukaryota > Viridiplantae > Streptophyta > Magnoliopsida > Santalales > Viscaceae > Viscum > Viscum album. Next base: position 1,135,518,692 of record OY728156.1, read on the forward strand.
TAATGATTTAAATAATGTCATTGACTTATTAAATAATCCTACTTATTTTTATGATATCATATATGGTGATATTCTTAGCTTCTTATTAGTAATATTTCATTACTACTTGTTATTCGTGTGTTTATTACCATTTGTTCTTATGCGTTTTTTGTGGAATAAATTCTTATGTTTATTTTTAGGTTATAGATACCTCATTTACAGAATGTTATTAGTGTAATATATATCATATTCATTCATTAAATTCATTTATATAATCATTATTCAATGAATATCATGTAGAACGAGTCACATCACATCGTGAAGACGGTATTCCGTACGTACGCACGAGCGATGATATCGCTCCCATGATCATGGAATTGTATTGGAATTTATATATTATATTTCATAATCAATATAACTTTACAGTAATAATATATAGTCATTATTTACACCATTATACCCATCCAAGTAAGGTGGTGGTGGAAAATAGATTACACCACGGCGTGGAGACGATATTTCGTACGTACGCACGCGTAGTGATTTCATTTTCCATAGGATGGATAGATGGTGAAATAGGGATGTTTCATAATTATAATAACATATCAGTATATTAGTGATACTGATTTTATTCATTCATAATGAAAAAACTAAAGAAGAAGAAGTGGAAGAAAAATAAAGATGAAAGAATGGGTGACGGGCATTACCTCTTCTTTGAAGCGCCTCTTTGAGATCTCCTCTTAGGGCACTAAAATTGGCCTTTGAATAAGAACAAGACCTCTAGGTTGTTTCTATGGAAGTGGATAGGAGATATTGGTAGGGGTTGGCCGAGCTTGAAGGCTCAAAGTGGTGTGAGGAAGAGAGAGAGGAGGTTCCCTTTTATAAGGGAGGAGAGGGGCACATTTGGAATAACTAAAAATATTATTTTTTTATAAAGTCAAATTCGGTTTTCAATAGATCAAAATTGATATATTTCTTAGATAAGGTGGGTATAGGACGAAATTCTCTCATCCAATATAATTTAGACAAGTTTAGGTGTCAATTTTAACCTTATCATTTAGATTTAACTTTAAGTTATATAATTTAACTATTACCGTGGCTTCTTGTTTTCTTGCACTATAAGGTTAATAAACATACTATATCTAGCCAAACGAACCCCAATTTGTTTTTTATTAATATATATAACCTTATATAAGTCATGTTTCAGAACCTTATATTTTTAAGAATAAAATAACAATTAATAATATAATATTTGTTTTAATAACTATTTTATGTCAATTTTGACAATATTTAGTAATTTATTTTTGTGAAAATCATAACAGAATTATAAGTTCTAAAAAATCTAATTAAATCAGTACTAACATGTAATATTAACGTATAAAATTAGTGTAATTCATAAAAAGTCTCAAATTACATTTATTTGGGTATTTATAACATCAATTATGTCAGTATTTCATTAATAAGATAATTATTGCATCATCGTTGTGTCATAAATAAATTAAATTATTTAATGTCTAAAAATTACAAATAAAATACCACTATGTAGGAAATATTTTTATATTTCTAATTAACATTTATAGTCAAATTTATCTTATGTATAACCCCATATTAGGAATGATTTACTTATTAAACATTGATTTTTACTATTGTAACCCTTCTTTAAATAAATTAATAATAAATGTCCTAATCTAATCAAGTGGGCCTAAATGGTCATATTTAATTAGTAAGGTTGTTTTTGGTCGAATTAAACTTATCCAATAGAATTAGTACATGTTTTAGGATAATAATAATAACACTTTTACCCTTAATTACCCTATTTACTTTTAACAGTGGGAAAAAAATTAAAAAGTTACTATTCACCAAAAATTATTTGCATCTCATTGAACCACATTATAGTCATTGCTATTAAACGTGTATCTCGGATTTTTGAAATTCCACTCACAGAAGCGGTAAAATTAAATTTTATGTTAAATTCAGTTTTTTTAACTACCACTTAGTGGTTTCACTATTCATCAAAAATTGAAAGTTTTCAGAAAAATACCAAAATATCACCCTAGGCTAATTTGGATATTCTGAATCCAAAAATGAAGTCCATTTTGAAAAAAAAAATTTATAAAATTTCAAAAAGTGGTAATTACTATTCATAACGGCTAGTTTTAATAATATTTTAATAGCATATCATTGTTTAGTGAAACTCGGTATTGCGTACGACGCAAGCTATTAAGGAAGGCCGTGATTGCGTGTAAAGCAAGACAATCTAGTGTTGTGTGCAGTGAATGATTCTTTTGATGATTTAAAAAGAAAATATCTCTCATAAAAATCTCGGGTGTTACACAAACCGCCGCCCCCTACTCCGTCCGACGACGCGCCACTCCACTGCCATCCTGCTTCGTCCGATGAAGTGCTGAACAGCCCTCCCCTGCTTCGTCTGGAGAACACCCCTGGTTAATTATTTCTCCTTGCTGTTTTTTTAGTGGGTATATATTCTGATTTTTGGGTTTGAACTTAAATTGTGTTTGTCTAATTTCATGATGTAAGGATCACCTTTGATTCTTTTATGGTGTGCATTATGTGCGATTGAAGATTTCAACCAACATTAGGTAGTTATTGATGTTTTGGATCAATTGTTTGATTTAGGGTCATTTTGGATTTGTTTGAGTTGCGGTTGGTGGGAGAAAATCCTTGTGCACCATATTTGTGAGGTCTGCTACACCGAGGTAGGTGGTTCCATGTTTTAATCATTATTTAATGAATTTATTTGATGTCTTTGATAGTTGATAATTTTTATTGGTTAATTATTTTGGGTGAGAAAATTTTTTCCTCATGAATTATTCTATGTGTTTGATTTGTTTGGTATTATATCATATGGGGGGGGGGTGAATTTGTTGGATGAAAACATATCTTTAGTCAATTGTTAGTTTTTAATAATGGTTGTAGTTATCCTTTCATTTGTGCAAGTAGTTCTAATTGTGTTAGACATGGCATAGTGTGCTCTTGGGTGTAAGTGTAGGTGTTGTAATGCTCGAGTAGGTTGTTTCTATGAAAACCTATGTGAGCTGTCTTCTAGTGTTTTATAATGTTTGTGTATGTTTTGTGAAAATGTTCAAAGTGTGCAGTTTGTGTTTTATTGTTTTATAAAGTTTGTGTTTGTTTTGTGAAAATGTAAAAAGTGTGTAGTTTGTGTTCTAGTGTTTTATATAGTCTGTGATTGTTTTGTGAAATTGTGCAATGTGCATAGTTTGTGTTATGGTGTAGCGTTCACATGCGTTTTGTCTAAATAAAGGGTTTGAGTTGACTTATGGTGTTAAAATACGTGTGTCATTTTCAGATATGGCTTAATAAAATTTCTAGTGCCTTGTTAAATAGGGAGGGTGTTCTTTTAACTATATGGTTGAGTTATTTTTTGATGTGAGGGGTACAATTTGTGTCCTTCATGAAGCGTCAGGTATGTTTGGTCATGGTGGAGGGCTGAGTTGTTTCTTTTGTGTTAGTCATGTTATGTTTCTTTCTAAATAACTTGTTTACAACGAATTTAATATGTTTTAATAAAGAATTATTAGTAATGAAAAAAATATTTTTTTTATTTGAGTTGGGTACAGTCTTTTGGTGTGCGTACTTTGTCAAATGGTTTTCTGTGTGTGTGAGTGTGTGGCATTGGGTTTATGTTACACCCTATTTGTTTTAATTGTTTGTGTTTTTCATGAAATGTGAAATTTGAACAACGTGGGAACAAAAATAAGAATCATGGGTACTAGGTGGGAAGTCTAGATCTAGTATGCTAGTGATTCGGAAGCGGCTCTGGCCCAGTTTAACTTAGCTGGTTTGATGATTACAACAGTAACTAAACATTGGATGATGACTGGAGACCACTAGGTTATGGATGTGTTGCCCTACTAGTGGCTCATGCATGAGAACATATTTTGTTGTGGTTCCTATACTTCTTTTCACATAGATGAGATGTTCTAGGGTCCCATTCCTTTTGCTAGTACTCATAGGGCCTCTACCACTTTTAGTGCTCCTGGATTACTATACAATCATCGTCATCATGCAGTATAGCTTTTGGGTTCCCTTGAAGGTTTTATTTTTCTTAACTGCAAGGGTGTTTTATTTTTATTTAATTTGTTTTCTTTAGTAGTGTTTTCTTTATAGAAACTATTTCTTTAAAGTTGTTTAATATTTTGTGTCCTTTCATTTATTTATCCTGCAAATGTATATGTCATTTAATGTTTATTCATGGAATATTTTTAGTGGGTAACGTCCTGCTGGGATTTTGGGTCACTCCCCACATAAACCTTTTTGTGAATGTAGACATTGTTTCTTGTGTTTTCCAGGTTGTGACATCGTGCTCAGTGATGGTGTTTTGGGTGTTGTTAGTCTTCGCATGCAGGTTGGTGTTAGTAGCTTGGGGATGCGGATTCTCGTGTTGCAGGGATGTTGGTATTGGAGTTTATTTTTCTATCCTTGTTGTGAACTTAGGGTTTTTAGTTAAATTTTAGACTTTAAACCTGTTTATAGTTTAAATGTGTGTTTGGTTGTAAATTTCCAGTTTTTTTTGTTTATCTTGTTAGTTGTTTTTCTATTTTTTATTTTGGGTAAATCGTTTGCATGTAGTGTTTTCATACCCGGGCACTTGTGCCAGCACATGGGGATCAGGAACGCCCTTTTGGCCATGTTGCGGACCAGGTCGGGTGCCGGGTCGGATGGCGACCTAGGCTGGTTCATGAAAAAATGGAATCAGAGCAGGTTTTGTCTTTTGGATAGTATTCTTTTGGGATAGAGTCATGGTAGACTGGAGTTATGGTTTTTGGAACTCGATGTCTTGGCTATGAGTAAGGTGCCTAGCCAGCACACCTCTTGGCGGGACTCGATTTACCAATGTATGTTGAGGTCTGTCTAAGTCATTGGCCCTTACCGTTAATCTTGTCTAGGGGGAATGAAAAAGGAGTAGGGTCAGTGGTCCTAGTGAGCTCACAAGGTCTGGATAGCCATGTAACGTTGGGGACGCTATCCTAGAATACCCTCTGTGGTAGTGGTGTGATTGGCATATGGCTACCAACCATAAGTCCCGATCACCCTCTAACACTAGTTTCTTCTTTCATTGTCCCTCGTCTCTATGTTTTGGAATTATAGAAATTTGGTTTTTAAGTAATACATTTTTGGTCTTAGAAATTTTTTTCAAATGAAGCGCTTTAAAAAATGAAAATGAGTTGTGAGGTTTGAAAAGTGTGGGTTGGTTGTTTTGGTTTTGAAAAATGGAAATGTTTTCTTTTGATCCTTGGTGTTCTCATGGGAAACCACATGCATGAGTATATATGGAAAGAGAAAGGGTTAATGGTACGAGAGGGTGAGTGCCTGGATGGATATGAGGTGGGTTCTAGTTTGGCACAGGAACATCCATGTGTGAGGCCCATGGGACACCATTAGTGTTTGTGCAACCCACTGGCTTTTCTTATTTTCAAAATGTTTTGTTAAATGAAAATATGGTGTTTTTATATAACCTGGGATTGTGTGGTGTGTCCTTGTATTTCTTGAAAGGTTGGTGTGAGGAGTTTCAAATAGAGAATCCTTTTTGACAAATTTTTGTCCTGATTTTAAATTCTTATTTAAAAGTTGGTATGCAAGCGTGTAGCTAGTTAATTATTTTGAAAAGTACCTCGGGGAGCCCTTGTAGTGGTTCCCCCTGCACGTTTGGTGTTCGCTTGTGGTATGTCATTACCATCGGATCAGTTTGGTTTGGTCTATGGTTTCCTTTCTTGACTAGTGGATGCCCCCCATAAAGCAATAACATTCGATTGAGGTGCGGCCATAGGTAATTCGCCGTTGGCCAACCCTCCATGTCACGACCCGCCCTCGGGGTCCGTGCCGTGACTACCCCAAGCCCGCCATCCATAGGCTAGGGGCTGGCGACTAGCACCAAGGCGTAAATCCTGGTAAAAAGGGAAGCCATTGCCTTTGTAAATTAAACAAACACCACAGAGTAAGCAAGCAGAAAATAAACACTAAGTAAAAACAGAGTACAACTGAAAGTGCGGAAAAGTAAATGGGCCAGTATACAAACCCAAACTGAAAGTAAAGTACAACTCGAAAGGGAAAATAGCAACTGTAAAGTAAAAGCCGCTACTCCGAGCTGCCCACTGAATATCCCACCTGAAGGGTGGGTACAGATAGCTCCACTGCTCCACGGGTCCCGTCGTCCGCTCCGAACACGTCCCGCCCAGTGGTCCACCTCCAGGTACCGTCCTGCTCTACAAGCCTCATCCAAGATCAATGCTGTCCATCGTCTGCAACCAACACAACGTAGTGCGGGCAAAGCCCGTGCTGGGGTGAGTATAAGCTACTCAGTAGGGACCCCGAGACCCCTGAAGGTCTCTCAAATCCACAAAGGATAAACCACGAAGAAAGGAACAATCACGAAGTAACAACTGACACTGCTTAGGTATATGCCCATACATATACCTAAGTCATCAATTTCAAATACACTCCAACCTCTGAGCCCAAGTACAAATCAGTCCACATAGGAAAGTAAACGTATTCCACACAGGAAAGCAAAATGTAATCCACATAGGATAGCACAACACAATCCATACAGGAAAGCAACAGGATTCAGCTCACACAGGTATACTTCTTCAAAAGACGATAAAGATGATTTCTGATCCATCTAAGTCGTTGAACCCACAAAGGATCGATAGGTAACTAACCCCCGCAAAATACCCACACAGGATCGGGCCCACGTAGGACCTGTAGATAATCACCGCAAAGACCCACACAGGATCGGGCCCACACAGGACCTGTAGGCGCTGGTTCACACAGAACCGCTGAGCGCAAAGACCCACACAGGATCGGACCCACACAGGATCGGGCCCACACATGACCTGTAGCACTGATCCACATAGGATCACTGAGTGTTGAAGTCGTCGTCGTCGAATCCACACAGGATCTCTGTACTGTCGTCGTCGCAGTCACAGTAGCAGTAGCAGCAGTAGTAGTCACAGTAACAGTCGCAGCCAGCACTAGGGTTCCCGCACACAGCAAGCTCGTTCGGAGGGTCCGCTCCACGAGCCGAGAGGCTGATACATCAACTGTCACAAATTCCAGAGTTGATGTATCCAAAAGTTCCGTATCGTCAACAGGAACTCAACGCAACAGACGGCGCGTCGATCGGACGCCCGGTCTGAGAGTTATTGGGATTTTCGTCCCCGGGGCTCGGTTGGTTTTTAAGGAAAAACCAACCCGACCGTACTCCACCTGCGTCCAAACCTCGGGCGGAGTATGCCAAAAGATCTGTCTCACTAAGAGGAACACAACACAGCTGACGACATGTCAATCGGACGTCCGTAGCTCAAGATATGAGCGTTTCCGCTCCGAAAGCCCTGTTGGTTTCATGAACGAATCAACCCGGCCGAACTCAAAGTAATCCGAAACCTTGAGTGCGATATACCGAAACGACCGTCTCGATCCAAGGAGCGTGTTGCCGTAGATGGTTCGTCAATCGGAGGTCCATGGCTCATGTTATGGTCAAAAGATCGAATCTGATCCGAAACGGGGGGTCAGGGTCCGGGCCGACCCGGCCCGACCCCCCCTGGGTCGGCCCGAACCGGGTCGACCCGACCCGGGTCCGACCCGGCGCGGCGGCGAGGCGGCGCAGTGGCCGCGGCGGCCTGGCGCCGCACGGAGGCAGTGCGCAGGGGGGCAAAGCCCCCCGCTTGATTGGGAGGCAGCGCGGCTTTTTAGCCGCGCCGGTTTGCAAAACCGCCCCCCTCCCACGTGGGGGGCATGATTGGCAGGAAACGGGGGGGGGGGGGCGCCTGCCCCCCCTCAAAGGAACCGCCCCCCTCATAAAGAGGGTGGGTTTTAGAGCTGGCCGGGGGAATTTAATTCCCCCGGAATTTGACCTTCCGGCCGGCCACCTGGCCGGCCGGATTTTCTCCAACCGGACCGGAAAAATTTCTGGTCCCCTTTTCGGCTTCCGACGCCGGCGGCCCGGCGTGCCGCCGGTCTTCCCGTCTCGCCGCGGCCCGGAACCGGCCGCGATGTTCATCGTCCGGCGCGGTGCGACGGCACCGCGCCCCTCCGCTGCGCCTTCGATTCCCCCTTGACGCGGCGCAACGGCGTCACGTTCTTGATGATTGTTCCACGACGCGGCGCGACAGCGCCGCACAAAAAGATTTGGGCGAATATCCGCGTGGTGCGACGGCACCACGCCACCTTGATTCATCCGCAAAATAAACACCAAGAACGAAGGAGGGGTTCGGCCGTGTTCATGCGGTCCGGCCCCCTCACGTTAAAACACAACTTAAAATCCTTACGTTAATCAAGCATGAACCACGAACAAGGATAAAAGAATAAAAAAAATACAACAACCCCTACCTTGGGTATAGGTTCGAAGATTTTTCAACGTCCCGCGGAAGACAACGTCGCGGAGGTCGGGCGTCGCGGTAGACGTTCGTCAAATCCGACGACGAAGAGGTACGTCCGAAGAGACACGTCGTTGGAGAATCCTTGTACGCCGACGAAGGTTGTCCGAGGAAGAAGTGGCGTTCCCTTTCGTTGACACGGTAGACGAAGAAGGGAGGTGCGGCGTTCTTCATCGGAGCTTGAGCGTTCTTCGTCGGAACTTGAGTGTTCTTCGTCAAAGCTTGAAGAAGGAAGAAGAGCTCTCAACCTCTCCAAGATGGCTAAAGAGTTCTAACCCAAAAAAATAAGATAAAGACTTATTTTATTCACAAAAGAATTTCAAAGGATTGAAATTCAAATAAGAGATAACTCCACATTAATTAACAAGTTGTCATGTTAATTAAAGAGGGGTTAAGGGAGTTTGAGGGAAGATGTAAAGTTTAGGGTTCGTGTGGGCCCCACCACACTTAATCCTCTCAAGGGAGGTTAAGTGGGTGTGGGTCCCACCCCTTACTCCCTTTGAGAGGAGTTAACCTACAAAAGTAAAATAAAAAGAAATTCCCATTTTTTTATTCAACTTTTTATAAATCTCCCAAAAAATAACTTTCGTCTCGCAACAAACGCAACTTTCGAAAAGGTCTCCTTAAGCGAATATCAGCGCTGCGAGTTCATCGGTGCCCTCAGATTTCAATTCCGAGCACCGGATCAAAAGTTAGGAATTCCCGCTCGTTCGTTCACTGAACGTACCCGAGCCAAACTTCGGAAATTGATTCCGGCCACACCGGGCCTCGGAATCAGGTGCCGTCAGAAACCGCGCTCTTATAAAATTACAAAGAAAATTAAGAACAAAATTCCCTTGAATTTTACGGGTCTTTACATTATTCCCACCTTAGGGCTTTACGTCCCCGTAAAGATACATCAAAAACTAGGGAAACAAATGAGGGTACTGAGCACGAATCTGAGCCTCCCGCTCCCATGTGCTCTCCTGGAGATTCCTGTGCTGCCATCTGATGCGCACAAGAGGAATCGATCTCCCACACAGGACCCACTCCTGTCTATCCTCTATCACCACCGGGACCTCCGTAAAAGTCGCCCCATCATCAACGTCAAGCTCCCCATGATCAATTATGTACGTCGGGTCGTGCACGTATCTCCTCAGCTGGGATACGTGGAAGACGTCGTGCAACCGGTGCAACTGAGTGGCAGAGCCAGGCGATAAGCCACCTCGCCAACCCTGTTGAAGACCTGAAAGGGTCCGATGAAGCGCGGAGATAACTTGCTGCCTCGGCCAAATCTCCGAATACCACGTCGAGGTGAGACCCGCAAGAAGACGTGGTCGCCATCCTCGAACTCTAGTGGCCTCCGCCTCCTGTCAGCGTAAGGCTTCTGCCGGCTCTGAGTTGTACTCATCCGCTCCTGGATGACCTGGACCTTCTCTGTCATGGCCTGGACCATCTCCGGTCCCACCAGAGCTGCAAGATTTTTCTTTGCCGATAAGAGAAATCGGGTCCCATCCCTTGGATGAACCACATTATTTGCCTAAAACAGTCAATCCTAATATGGATGATACTAATCCATACCAAGGATGACGTCGTAAGGCCTCGACGCTACTACTAAGAGATTCAACCGTTACTCTCGCCTCCAAGGGTTGAGTCACACTGTCGGCATCAGTGTGTGGTAACTGGGTCTCCTCTAGTAGATGTTTCACAAGTGAGGGTTAAGTCAACAGCCAAAACTGGAACCTCTTAGTAACATCATGAAAGAGTACAGGAATGAAAATATCACAAAGGTATGCGTCTTTTATTATTGCAGCTCATAATACAAGACGCTACACAAATGCAACAAGGAACCAGAAGTACAAAGGATGTATCCACTAGTTCTGCTCCTGTCCATCGTCTCCCAGAGCTCCATGATCGAAGGCCTCGGTTGCCTGAAGTTGAGCTCTCACATGTTCACCTACTCCCTGTGGTCGGGTGGACCTCCTGGTGGTGGTGGTGGAAGAGCCTCAAAGCGTCTCCCACCACCGGCTGCTCGTCCATCTCCTCTGCCTTGTCCGCCTCCTCCCTGCAGACCGCCACGGTCAAACCTCTGCCTCTGCCTGGGAGGTTCTTCACTTAACTGCTGATCATCAGCATGGCGGGTCGGACAGTCACGAGCCATGTGACCAATCCCGCCACAGGAGTAACACTGCCCACTCTCGGCACGCCTGGCACTGACTCCATCCCGGCTTCCTCGTACATCTGAGCCTGAGTCGTGCTGTCGGCCATCGATAGGTCTGGTCTGCCTGGAAGCCTGAGTCATCCGTCGGCTACCTGTTGCCGAAGACTCCGCTATCTGCCGCCCTGCGATAGGTCTCGCTGTGGACTCTGCCAGGAAACTCTCGATCAGTAGGGCTCGCTCTAGTACTCCTGTCTGAGTCGGTATGCTGAGGGAGATCATCGATGCTCTGATCTCGTGTCTCAAACCCTGCTCGATGGTCCGGGCCCGGAAGAATGGGTCTCGTACCATGTCGGTCGAGTAACGCGAGAGATCAGTAAATCTCGCCGAGTACTGAGGGAACGTCTTGATGCCCTGCCGCAGCTGAAGAAGCTCCTAGATACGCACCGCACGAAGGGTGGCTGGGACGAACTCCGAGCGGAAGAGGCTCTCAAAGTCCGTCCAAAGAAGAGATGCCTCATCGTGCACCTGGAGCATTAAGCTCCACCACCGTCCTGCTGCTGCGTGTAGTAGGCTCGCAGCGAGGATCACCATGAGGTCTGCTGGTGTCCTCACTAGCCTAAACACTCGTACTACTGCCTCCAGCCAGTCCTCTGTAGCCTGGGGATCCGTCTCCTCGCGAAACCTGGGCGGTCGCTGGCGCTGAAACTCATGCAGTGCGCTGAGGCGACGTGCATCGTCAGCGGCTGGTGCTGGAAGTATCGGGGGCTCGGCGGGTAGTGCTACCGCCGGTGCCACTGCTGACAAAGGGCCCTGCACCGAGGCCTCGTTGCTCGGTGGGCTGTCGTCACACTCGACTCTCGGAACCCTAGCTGGCTGCCGTCGTGGGGCCATCCTGAAAGGAAACAGGTGCGCCACGGTCAAATAGTATACTTGGTGAGCTGACACAATGAAATCACAAAGAAAACTTTGAAACACACACGCAATCAATGTTTTCATGCATTAAGTCGGAAATCAGAATTCAGGGTCCTGGTGTACGGATACGTCGGTCGCCGCACCAACACTGGACTCCCTGGACTGATAACCACACTCAATACTCTAAACATTATTTCTTAACATATAAAAGATCATATTTCGCGGTAGAACCGAACTCCTCTGATACCAATTTGTCACGACTCGCCCTCGGGGTCCGTGCCGTGACTACCCCGAGCCCGCCTTCTATAGGCCAGGGGCTGGCGACTAGCACCAAGGCGTAAATCCCGGTAAAAAGGGAAGGCATTGCCTTTGTAAAGTAAACAAACACCACAGAGTAAGCAAGCGGAATGTAAACACTAATTAAAAACAGAGTACAACTGAAAGTGCGGAAAAGTAAATGGGCCAGTATACAAACCCAAACTGAAAGTAAAGTACAACTCGAAAGGGAAAACAGCAACTATAAAGTAAAAGCCGCTACTCCGAGCTGTCCACTAGATATCTCACCTGAAGGGTGGGTACAGATAGCTCCACTGCTCCACGGGTCCCGTCGTCCACTCCGAACACGTCCCGCCCAGTGGTCCACCTCCAGGTACCGTCCTGCTCTGCAAGCCTCAGCCAAGATCAATGCTGTCCGTCGTCTGCAACCAACACAACGTAGTGCGGGCAAAGCCCGTGCAGGGGTGTGTATAAGCTACTCAGTAGGGACCCCGAGACCCCTGAAGGTCTCTCAAATCCACAAAGGATAAACCACGAAGAAAGGAACAATCACGAAGTAACAACCGACACTGCTTAGGTATATGCCCATACATATAACTAAGTCATCAATTTCAAATACGCTCCAACCTCTGAGCCCAAGTAAAACTCAGTCCACACAGGAATGTAAACGTATTCCACACAGGAAAGAAAAACGTAATCCACACAGGATAGCACAACACAATCCACAAAGGAAAGCAACAGGATTCAGCTCACACAGGTATACTTCTTCAAAAGACGATAAAGATGATTTCTGATCCATCTAAGTCGTCGAACCCACGAAGGATCGATAGGTAACTAACCCCCGCAAAAGACCCACACAGGATCGGGCCCACGTAGGACCTGTAGATAATCACCGCACAGACCCACACAGGATCGGGCCCACAAAGGACCTGTAGGCGCTGGTTCACAAAGAACCGCTGAGCGCAAAGACCCACATAGGATCGGACCCACACAGGATCGGGCCCACACATGACCTGTAGCACTGATCCACATAGGATCGCTGAGTGCTGAATTCGTCGTCGTTGAATCCACACAGGATCTCTGTACTGTCGTCGTCGCAGTCACAGTAGCAGTAGCAGCAGTAGTAGTCACAGTAACAGTCGTAGCCAGCACTAGGGTTCCCGTACACAGCAAGCTCGTTCGGAGGGTCCGCTCCACGAGCCGAGAGGCTGATACATCAACTGTCACAAAGTCCAGAGTTTATGTATCCAAAAGTTCTGTATCGTCAACAGGAACTCAACGCAACAGACGGCGCATCGATCGGACGCCCGGTCTGAGAGTTATTGGCATTTTCGTCCCCGGGGCCCGGTTGGTTTTTAAGGAAAAACCAACCCGACCGTACTCCACCTGCATCCAAACCTCGGGCGGAGTATTCCAAAAGATCCGTCTCACTAAGAGGAAAACAACACAGCTGACGGCACGTCAATCGGACGTCCGTAGCTCAAGATATGAGTGTTTCCGCTCCGAAGGCCCGGTTGGTTTCGTGAACGAATCAACCCGGCCGAACTCAAAGTAATCCGAAACCTTGAGTGCGATACACCAAAACGACCGTCTCGATCCAGGGATCGCGTTGCCGCAGACGGTTCGTCAATCGGAGGTTCGTGGCTCATGTTATGGCCAAAAGGTCGAATCTGATCCGAAACGGGGGGTCTGGGTCCGGGCCGACCCGGCCCGACCCCCCCCCCCCCCTGGGTCGGCACGAACCGGGTTGACCCGAACTGGGTCGACCCGACCCGGGTCCGACCCGGCCCGGCCGGCCGGCGGGCCGGCGGCGCGGCGGCCTGGCGCCGCACGGAGGCAGCGTGCGGGGGGGCAAAGCCCCCCGCTTGATTGGGAGGCGGCGTGGCTTTTTAGCCGCGCCTGTTTGCAAAACCGCCCCCCTCCCACATGGGGGCTTGATTGGCAGGAAACGGGGAGGCCGCCTGCCCCCCCTCAAAGGAACCGCCCCCCTCATAAAGAGGGGGGGTTTTAGAGCTGGCTGGGGGAATTTAATTCCCCCGGCCTTTGACCTTCCGGCCTGCCACCTGGCCGGCCGGATTTTCTCCAACCGGACCGGAAAAATTTCAGGTCCCCTTTCCGGCTTCCGACGCCGGCGGCCCGGCGTGCCGCCGGTCTTCCCGTCTCGCCGCGGCCCGGAACCGGCCGTGATGTTCATCGTCCGGCGCGGTGCGACGGCACCGCGCCCCTCCGCCGCGCCTTCGATTCCCCCTTGACGCGGCGCGACGGCGTCACGTTCTTGATGATTCTTCCACGACGCGGCGCGACGGCGCCGCGCAAAAAGATTTGGGAGAATATCCGCGTGGTGCGACGGCACCACGCCACCTTGATTCATCCGCAAAATAAACACCAAGAACGAAGGAGGGGTTCGGCCGTGTTCATGCGGTCCGGCCCCCTCACGTTAAAACACAACTTAAAATCCTTACGTTAATCAAGCATGAACCACGAACAAGGATAAAAGAATAAACAAAATACAACAACCCCTACCTTGGGTATAGGTTCAAAGATTTGTCAACGTCCCGCGGAAGACAACGTCGCGGAGGTCGGGCGTCGCGGTAGACGTTCATCAAATCCGATGACGAAGAGGTACGTCCGAAGAGACATGTCGTTGGCGAATCCTTGTACGCCGACGAAGGTTGTCCGAGGAAGAAGTGGCGTTCCCTTTCGTTGACACGGTAGACGAAGAAGGGAGGTGCGGCGTTCTTCGTCGGAGCTTGAGCGTTCTTTGTCGGAACTTGAGTGTTCTTCGTCAAAGCTTGAAGAAGGAAGAAGAGCTCTCAACCTCTCCAAGATGGCTAAAGAGTTCTAACCCAACAAAATAAGATAAAGTCTTATTTTATTCACAAAAGAATTTCAATGGTTTGAAATTCAAATAAGAGATAACTCCACATTAATTAACAAGTTGTCATGTTAATTAAAGAGGGGTTAAGGGAGTTTGAGGGAAGATGTAAAGTTTAGGGTTCGTGTGGGCCCCACGACACTTAATCCTCTCAAGGGAGGATAAGTGGGTGTGGGTCCCACCCCTAACTCCCTTTGAGAGGAGTTAACCTACAAAAGTAAAATAAAAAGAAATTCCCATTTTTTTTATTCAACTTTTTATAAATCTCCCAAAAACTAACTTTCGTCTCGCAACAAACGCAACTTCCGAAAAGGTCTCCTTAAGCGAATATCGGCGCTGCGAGTTCATCGGTGCCCTCGGATTTCAATTCCGAGCACCGGATCAAAAGTTAGGAATTCCCGCTCGTTCGTTCACTGAACGTACCCGAACCAAACTTCGGAAATTGATTCCGGGCACACCGGGCCTCGGAATCAGGTGCCGTCAGAAACCGCGCTCTTGTAAAATTCCAATGAAAATTAAGAAAAAATTTCCCTTGAATTTTACGGGTCTTTACACTCCAGTTCATTAAAATAAGGAATATTCCTTTTGAGCGATAATGATAAGTTTGTCCCTGTTCCTTTTTGGTTAAGTTGATCCTCTCGAAATGGGATGACAGACATGAGAAGAGTTGAAGGGGACTTTGGTCTCTCTGAGTTGTCTTAGTTATCAGGTATGAAGTTTGACATCATTGTGTCTGAAGGTTCCCCCTGGAAGTGAAGAATTGAATTATAGTAAGAAAGGGTGAAGTTGGTACAGAATTATCAGTGTTGATGAGTGTCTTTAAGGGCTTTGTAGTATTTTTATCGGATGCAAGGGTCATGTTTGGTGATGTCTTGCAGTGTGAGTTCTCTTTGATAGTCAAGGGTGAAGTTTGACCTCATTAATTTGAATGTTTTGTTTGGAAACGGTGAAGGAAATTCCTGTGGGGAAAGGTAGAAGTAGCCTGGAGTGGTCAGTGTGGGCTACTATTCTATATAACCTTTGGTCATTCATTGGTTTTTTAAGAAAGGGTCTACATTAGGCCATTAGTGTGGAAGACCCTATCACATGACGATACTACGGTCAATTGCAGGAATCGTGTTTTGTTTAAGACTCGGTTTGATGTCCCTCTCGTATAATGTTCCTCTCTACAGCAATGGTCATGTTTAGGTGATGACTTGTGGTGTCGTGTTCTCATTCAGTGTGACAAAGGGTGATGCGCATGCACCATTTCAGCTCTTGTGTTGGTAAATGTTCCGTTTATTATCATTTGGATGTCATAATGTGTTGTGTTTGTTGGGGTTGTCTCGGTGGCAGTGTGGTTGCCTGTGACACCAAAAGGAGACGCTCCGTTCAGAAGTCTCCAATACCTGACTACGAGATAGTATATGCATCAAACATCAGGGATCCAGCCATATTCCTCAGAGTGAAGCTGGGGCATGGTCAGGAACCCCACGAGTGAATGAGACCCCAACTTTATTTCCTCCATCGGTGTCGAAAGTATAGTTAGTTTAAATTTTTTCTATGGTTGTTGTGCTCTGATCGAACCATCTGGTTGTATAAGGTTTTCGTGACCATGTGGAAGCATGGTCTCCTTGTAACTTAATGTCATGGGGGTTGTACCCCACCGTACATAATCACATTTAGTTGTCCTTATGGGAGTATGTTGGGTAAATCTATCTCAAATGATAATAATGATCATCCAAGGATTTGGAGATGTTGGTCTATTTCCGGCTGTAGTTTTGATGCATGACAGTTTGGCCCAAACATCCCTGCCCCTTGTGGTTGGGTGCTATGTCCCCATTGGAAAATTTCTAAAGATTCATATCTACTTTCAGTTCCAATGGTGGGGAGACCCATGACAGGTCTTGCTCAAATGTCTCTGGAATTAATCAGTGGTGGATTTTTTTCATAATGGTGGGCAGTCCACTCGAGCCTCCTCAGGTTGGTTTTCTTTTCTCGTCTTGTGCGTCAGTATGTTTCTAATGGTGGGGAGCCCCATCGGGATTTCCCATGTTGGATTTTATTTCTATTTCTAGAGATGACTTGGTGTTAGGTGATAAGAGTATTATTTGGGTATGTTTGGTCTTGTTTGTTTGTTCCAATCAAACGATGTGGTTTTCATACAATGGTGCTTGAGGTGTTCTGGCTTTTGAAGTTGATTTCCGTGGGTGCGAGAGTTCATTTCTTTGATCAGTCATTTGGAGTTATTATAGATTATTGGGGTGGGAGAGACATATCAAAAAGTCTTTATATGAGTTTCTAGAAGTTGTCTTTGAGTCACCTTCTCTGAGCACGCTACTTTTGTCTCTCTTTTCTTGGTGTTTGTGGGGACCCCCTTTGAACCTTATGGGAGTGTGGTTTTCTGCTTTGGGGTTTGGTTCTATTTGTGGCCTTCCGGGGATAGAAAACATTATGGGGGCGAGAATTGTCATACCCGCCTCTTTTACATTAATTATTTTATCAATATTTCTTGGTATCAGAGAGTCTGGGTGAAACCGAACATAAAATTTTGAATTCTTATTTAGTAACACACTTTTTGGACATTAAGGCGTTCAGTGCGCCACTGTCGAAACCACGCAACCTTGCTAGGGTCTCTACATGGCCTCACTCGGTTATCCACACTACTTCTTGTCATGCAACTAATTAAATAAAAATAATTATTGTTTAATGAATACAATTTAATTAGATGTATAATGTAGTTAGAGCAAATTAAATTGGGAAGAATAAAATTAATTACGAGTTCTAATAACAATAATAAAAAAATTAAGATTATTATTATTATTATTATTCTTATTCTTTTTATTATTGTTTTAATTATGTTATTAAGAATATTAATAAAATTATTATAATTTTTGGTGCTGATTTTGTTTTTAGTTCTATTTAGTTTTCTATCTATTATTATTTTTTATCTTTTTTCCCTTTCTTGCATCCAGACCTAGCTTCCCATTTTCCCTGTTTTTTTCCTTCCCCCATCGAAGGAATCTCCACTCGCTCGGTTATGCTCATGTCGCTTCCCTCCATGGATGAAACCTCCCCTCCGGCGCCGCAGACCCCCCTCCTTCTGGCTCAGAACCCACCTGGACCCCCTTCGTCCGACTCGGAACCCCGCTGGACCCCCTCCTTCTGACTCGGAACCTCTGCCCTCCTGCTTCATCCAGTGAAGAGCCGAACCGCCGCCCCCTACACTGTCTGGCGACGCGCCACTCCACCGTCTTCCTAATTCATCCGATGAAGTGCTGAATAGCCCGCCCCTACTCCGTCTTGCGAACACCCCCCCCCCCTCGGTTAACTCTATCTCCTTTATTTGTTTTCAGTGGGAATATGTTTCAATTTTAGGGTTTGAAATTAAATTGTGGTGGTTTGATTTCATGATTTAAGGTTCAACTTTGGTTCATTTATGGTGTGAATTAGGTGTGATTGAATAATTCAACAAATTCTGGGTTAATTCTTGATGTTTTGTTTCAATTGTTTGATTTAGGGTCAATTTGGATTTATTTGAGTTGTTGTTGGTTGGAGACAATCCATGCACACTATATTTATGTGATCTGCTACACCGAGGTAGGTGGTTCTGCATTTTAAACATTATTTAATGAATTCACATTCTTGCTTTGATAGTTGATAATATTCATGGGTTAATTATTTTGGGTGCGAACTTTGTTTTTTTTTCTATTGAAGTCTTCCATGTGTTAGATTTTTTTGGTATTATATCGTATGGGTGGGTGAGTTCGTAGGTTGAAAACTTATCTTTTGTCAATTGATAGTGTTTAATAATGGTTGCAGTTAGCTTTTCATTTGTGCATGTATTTCTAATTATGTTCGATATGGCATAGTGTGTTCATGGTTGTATGTGTTAGTTTTTTAATGTTCGAATTGGTTTTCGCTATGAAATCCTATTTGAGTTATCTTCTACTGTTCTATAAAGTTTCTGTTTGTTTTGTGAAAATGTGAAAAGTGCGTAGTTTGTGTTCTAGTGTTTTATAATGGTTTTGTTTGTTTTCTGAAAATGTACAATATGCACTGTTTGTGTTCTAGTATTTTATAAAGTTGGTTTTTGTTTTTCAGAAAATGTGCAAAGTTCACAGCTTGTGTTCTGGTGTAGCGTTCACATGCGTTTTTTCTGAATAGATGGTTTGAGTGGACTTCTGGTGTCCAATTCCATGGTTCATTTTTTGAAATTTCTTAATAAAATTTCCAGTTCCCTGTTAAACCAGGAGGGTGGTATTTTAACTACATGGTTGAGTTATTGGCTTATATGAGGGGTTCATGTAGTGTCCTTCATGTAGCGTTAGGTATGATTGGTTAGTGTGGACGGCTGAGTTGTTTCTTTTGTGTTAGTCGTGTTATGTTTTTTTCTAAATAACTTGTTGTCAAATAATTTAATATGTTTTTATAAAGAATTATTAGTAACGAAAATAAAATTGTTTTAATTGAGTTTGGTAAAGTCTTGTCATGCGTACTTTGTCAAATGGTTTTCTGTGTGTGTGAAAGTGTCGCGTTGGGTTTATGTTACACCCTATTTGTTTTATTTTTTTGAGTTTGACATGAAATGTAAAATTGGAACAATGTGAGCACAAAAATGGAAATCCTGGGTACTAGGTGGGAAGACTAGATCTAGCATTCTAGTCATTCATAAGAGGCTCTATCCCAGTTTCTCTTAGAAGGTTTGATGATTACAACACTAACTAAACATTGGATGACGACTGGAGACCACTAGGTTATGGATGTGTTTCCCTACTAGTGGCTCGTGCGCGAGAACGTATTTTGTTGTGGTTCCTATACTGTCGTTCACCCAGACATGACGTTCTAGGGTCCCATTCCATTTTCTAGTACCTATAGGGCCTCTCTCACATTTAGTGCTCCTGGATTACAGTACACTCACCATGACCATGCGATGTAGCTTTTGGGTTCTCTTGAAGGTTTGAGTTTTCTTAACTTTAAGGGTGTTTTATTTTTATTTAAGTTGTTTTCTTTAAAAGTGTTTTCTTCATAGTAACTTTTTCTTTAAAGTTGTTTCAGTTTTGGTTTCCTTTCATTTATTTTTCCTGGAATGGTATTTGTCATATAATGTTTATTTGTGGAACCTTTTTAGTGGGTGACATCCTACTGGGATTTTGGCTCACACCCTACATACACCTTTGGGTGTTTGTAGACATTGTTTATTGTGTATTCCAGGTTGTGATGTCATGATCTGTGATGGTGGTTCGGGCTTTGTTGGTCTTTGCATGAAAATTGGTGTTAGTATCGTGGGGATGCAGATTCTTGTATCTCGGGGAGGTTGATATCGGAGTTTAGTTTTCTATCATTGTTGTGCACTTGGGGTTTTTAGTTGAATTGTAGACTTTAAACATGTTTATAGTTTAAAGTTGTGTTTGGTTGTCTGTTTCTAGTTTTATTTTGTTTATCTTTTTAATTGTTTTTCTATATTTTATTTCATGTAAATAGCTCCCATGTAGTGTTTTGATACCCGGGCACAAGTGCTAGCCCATGGGGATTGGAAACGCCCTTCGAGCCATGCTGCAAACTGGGTTGGGCGCTGGATCAGATGGCGAACCAGCCTGGCTCATGATAGTATATACATAAATATTTGGATTCATTTATAAATGAATGAAATCTATAAAAGGATACAATGATAGTAGTAAACAATACCAAAAGAAACTATGAAATGAAACAAAACAGATACAAATATATATACATATAAAGAAACCCATATAAGAGAGAAAGGGAATATTAAACTCACAGACTATTCAATGTAAATGTGCAATCCTACCACTCCAAACATCCAGCATCAATGAACAACAACAAATAGAACCTCAAAAAAATTGTAGAGGGGAATTATTTACAATAATTCACTCCACAATCATGGGAACCATGACTCGTGTGGGAGACCCAAATCCTAAATGATTTTGGAAGACGGGGGGAGTATCACCTAGTAGATAGGGGAACCTCACTATTACAGTGGAGTACAATATCTATCTATAAAAAAGTACGAGGAACTCATTCCCTATTGTGATAGGGGATTACTGACCCCAGATTATCTCTGATAGTATAGGGAACCCAAGCCCTAGTTTGATAGGGTTGTATTGACCCCAATATCTCTTTAATGATCCAACCCTAATCACTTCCATCATTGGGAATCGACGAAAGACGCGTTATGCTCTAAACATTTCAAATTGTGCCTCATGTTCTATAATGTTGTCCAATATCACATTCTATGTAGAAAAATACTCAAGATCTTCTACACCTGAGAAAAAAGATTCTAAACAAAGGGGGAACTAGAGGAAGAAAGAAAATGCGGGAATACATGACATGTATGGGGGGATGCATAAAAAGTGACCCAACCACATTTCTAGACCTTATTCTTCTGTATACACATTTAAAAATACTTTTCATCGTAAATCGCATGTATGGGTCATACACGGTGTGTCTCAGCCACTTGAGGCATACCCATGTGCTCCGGGTCAGTCACTCGAATATTCTCACATACTAGACCTTGAACGTGTATTATAGGAGTACATGGAGTATCCAACTACATGTGAACATGGGATTGTGCCAGAAAGAACACAGATTGGACAGATTGTAGGGTCACATGGTGTGTGGGTCTCAACAAAAAATTTCATATCCGTAACATTTATAAAAACCCATTTCCACTACTGTGTGGAATTATGGACATTTGTTTCATATATACACAATTTTTGGAAATAAAATTCATAGAACACCAAATTTACATAATGTGATTTCTATATTTTCCACAACCACCATGAGTCTCAACCATTAATAGGCTATGATATATGGAAATATCCTCTAAATATCATTTATTATCCACTAGTTTCTAGAAAGAAAATCATTTAATTTATTTGAATCTTACATCTCCATACATAGTGTCACTTACTTCCTAATGCACTATGGAATCACCAATTAGGCTCCTAGGTCAATGAATAATCACCCAAAACTCTTGATCCTTACCTATACATTACCAAATCATATTTCAATTCGTTATTATCCTACCTAATGTAAATATAGATTAATAATCACACTTGAAACTATCCCAAAAATGTAAGACATCAACCCCATGGTCCAATACATAATAGAACACCAAATCAGTGGGGGGAATGTATAAGAACGATGGTGAAAAACACTTTGGGAAATTATTCCTGAAAAAATTATTGATTTTTAAATCATCGTGAGAACATTCAATAACAATATATAAAATGATTTATATAAATTAACTCATGTAATTGGATCATGAGATGAATGTGATTTCAAAACATTTAAAACAAATAATAAAACAAGGACTATTCATTTAATAAAGAGTGTGGAAATTTAAAACTGATGAGACCAACCATATTTTTTGATTGATTGTTGGTGAGGAATGAATTCACTAGTGAAGTGGATGTATCATTGGGTTCACATACTCTTGATCCACCCCGATGTGGTTCACTTTCATTCTCCAGTCTTGGTCATCCGATAATGAATGATAGAGATCCTAAAAATTCTCCATGGGTGTAGGAAAATGAACCAATATAATTTTTTTGATGAGTAATATATAGATTATTTTATGTCATGGATCATCAAAATAAAATAAATAAATTTTATGTTTTATATAAATTAATTTGACCATCAATGTTATCCTCAACAAGATATCCGATGTTGAACACCTTTTTCTGATGCATAGAGTAAACCCCACATGTCAGACTCAATCGTGGTCATAGATTTATAATCTTGAATCAATTGGTGATTTATAACAATATTTTATGAAAATAATGTACATGTAATATTAGTATATTTATTATTTTTATAACATAAATTGAAGGATCATCGAACCTTGAATTATCACATCGTCTCAGCACCTGCCATGGAAAGTAATCCATATCATATTTCAAAGTAAAACAAGGAAAAGATATCTCAAAAAGGGATAATATTTAACCTAATACATTAAAAATTAAATCCTATAAAAAATTAATTTTGGTAAATAAATGAATAAAATAAAAACATTGTTGATTTTTTCCAAAAAACGTGGACATGGAAGGAAAATTCATTGTAAACCGAAGATAGAAATAATGCCGTTTTTTTTCTAAAAAACATTATTTTAGTCACTTGAGTTATTAAATAGAATAACATTAAGGGAAATTATGTAATACCAAGATATTAATATAGTATATGAAAATTAATTGGTTTCATTTTAGGTAGATAATAAATTTCCATTTTTTGAAACTTAATCATAAATAATCCCAATAAATATTTTTATTTTGACAGAAATGCTTTATTGGGATTTCAAATTTATTTGATGGTGATATAAATTATTGGATAATAATTTTTAATTTTTTATCATATAATACATGAGTATTTTAAATAAATATAATATAATATATGCTTCATATATACAATTTTGTAACCCATATATTAAAAACATTCTATTAATAGCATCAATCATGTGTGTTAACTATTTCATTTTTTCATTAGAATTTTAGCCTAATGGTTCTATAAAATGTACATTGTTAATTATTAAATAATATATATAATATTAATTATGATATGAATATAATATATATATATATTTATTTATTTATATTAATCCATAAAGGATAGAGATTAAAAAATTACATTATTCATAGAAAGGGTAAGTAGTATATAGACAAGAACACTGTTGTCACATTTCCACAGGAGGAAAAAACAAATGTAAATAATAATTACCATTAATATATTAATTATTATATCATATATATGACATATATTATTTAATTCTATATTTATTACCATCCTTGTGTAGAATAAATGAAAAACAAATTGCATCCCTCTATAGAGGCGGTAGTCCAAATGTATCCACGAGTGACGTTATCCATTTCCAACTAATTGTATTAAAAGAAGGTATATATGATATTATAAATCATGAAGGTTTTTTTTCAAAAATATCATATATAATTTTTAAGTCCAAAATAATAACCTTTCATGAAATATGTTGATTGAAAATTTATTTTATCGCTGCATGTAGATGGTATTCTACATGTACACATGATTTGTACTTTCACTTCCCATTTGATGAAAACATGGGTGGATAATATATGATATAGAATAATAACGGGGTTTGAATTTTCTTTTAGGATGAATCCCCTAGATTTATAGGATATGGAGGATGAAAAAATTGAAATTTTTTAGGTCATATGATTACCTGTTATTCAATATGCATCCATTGGATTGTTTCTTATGGATCCTTCAAATGCTATTATAAAAATAAAAACACATCAATTTAGTTAAAATAGAATATTATAAGATTATTTTATATTTATTGGGTGAGATATATTAATAAAATTATTTTAATAAAATGGATGGAAATGTGTTATTTTTTATGTGTGGGGGATGACGCAAATGGAATTTCAAAAAAGACTAATAGATAATTAGTTTCAATTTGATGTAAATTAAAATTTGAGATATTATTAGGTATAAAAATAGATAGAAAATGGGATATAGTAATTTTTAATTATAAATATACAATTATCTCTTAGGTTTACACTTGCAATACAGAGTCCAACTATAATTAATGTGAATTTTTTTTCTTTTATTACAATTTAATCTAAACAAAAATATATATTTCCCCACTTTAAAATATTAAGAAATTATGATTCAAAATAGGGAATCTATTTTCACAAATTAAATTCAATGATATGTTATAATTTATTTTAATAATAATCCTGAAAATGCTACCAAAAGTAGTTTTCTAGAATTTCTTTCATGTATATATTATTTTTAACCAAGATCCATTAAAATATTATTTCTAATGAAATTAATTAGATGGTTCATAATTTAATTTAAATAATAAACATTTATATAAAATTTAAATTTAAATTTAAATTTTTATATTATTCGATGGAAAATATAGTTTTAAATTTTAATTTTTTCTGTATTAACAAAAAAAATATTTTAATAAATGTTTAAAAAATTCACTGTAACCTTATATTGAAATAATAATACCAAAAATGATCCTAAAAATATAAATTATATTTTCTAAATGTGGTGAAATTTAATTATATAAGTTGTCTCTAAAATGAAATACAAAATATTGTGGAAGTAAAATGTATTCTAAATTAATATAATGAAATTAATAAAAATTTAATACTTATTTATAAATATATATTTTTAATCTATAAATAATGTATAAAATTTTAAAAAATATTCATTTTACCTCTACCAATATAATGCATCGGTTATAATGATATGCTATATTATAGTTCTTGTATACTCAAGGTTCCACGTTTCACAAGCTATTGAAAAAAAATAAATTCATTAGAAGATAAGTTTATCATTGAACCTCTGGTTGTTACATCATCAATATACTGAAATGTTATCAATATTATTTTTTATAATTATATTGTATTAAATAATACATAGAGTGAGATTAATGAATGTGTTTCACATATTTTAAAGACTTATCTCATATTTTTATAACTAGTTATCTAGTTTTTTCCATTACTGTGGTGATAAAATTGTACCATGGTTACTATTCGTTCGAAATTAGTAAATTACATATTTTAAAAAGTTGAATAGTATGATTATAAATATTTTTTGAGTCACATTTCAATGAATTCATTGGTCTTACAGATCATGTTTATTTGTTTGAGGGGTGTCCTGGAATGATATATTGTTTTCACACTCTTACATTAGTTTCCCTTTCTCATATTGAAGAAAAGAGGATTTTTGGGCATGTAATATAACCCTATTCATCTCCATCCCCATTATAAGACATTTCAATATGGGGTTAAAGTGAGCCACCCTAAGGGGTAATGATCTATAATGATGGAAAAACTCTTGAGGTAGTGAACAAAAGAAGAAAATATTTTTATGGAGGGTCCAATGAACACAATGTAGATTTAACATTATGTTTCAAGTGAGTTAGGGAGCCTCTAATTCATAGGGATATTATTGAGTTGTAAATTGTTGGATTTACAAATAAATGATGGTATATACCCTATGGTTTATGGTTTCTGGTTCGAAGGTATTAAGGTGTGACATATGGGTGTCATGACTGGACATTAGTATCTTTGTCCCACATTTGAGATTGCAGGAGTGTTGGGAATGTAATATAATCCTCATACATCTCCCATTCCCTTAAATGTCATTTTCAATGTCTGTGTTGGGGGGGTGAGACACCCTAGTAGGCAGTGTTCCCTTATGAAGGAAAACCAATGAGATAGTGAACGAATTTAGACAATATTGTGATGGATGGTCCTGCGAAAAAAATTTGGATCCTAAAAATATGAAATCCGTGTTTTAAAATTATTTTCATATTATTTTTAGAAAAAAAATTAAGAATAATTATTTAAAACACAATGAAATTTTTTGAAGAAATTTTATTTATTCATAAACATTGATTTTCACAATCTATCATCGGTCAACCCTGAACCAGGCAACCGATTCGGTCTGTGGCATGGCCCGAAGGGTGTTTCGGATCCCCATAGTCTGGTATCTAGTATCATGCACCCACATAGTACACAAGGGAACAATTTATCCTAGTAAATAAATAATAATCTAAACAACAGAAGATGTAAAAATAGTTCAAAATATAATGAAACTGAACAAAACATCATTTAAAAACTGATAATATAACAAAAATACAGAATACAACCGTCCAGAAAATAATAAAACTCCATATCCTTATTACCAATGGGCCACTATCTAACACAAGATAATTCATCTCCCATAGAGACCAAAATAATGTTGAAACTTCTACAAGGGATAAAAATAAGAAATTAATTGTAGGCCTGAGTATTAACACTCATTAGGCTAGCCCGATTATCTATTCCCAATGCACATCCATTAAAATAAAAGAAACATAAATAACAAGATTGAAGTGAAATATATACAATTCTTATTTTATAAACATTTTACTTAAAATAAATGAATGACCCATTTTCCTTATTCATTTATGAAACCAAGTTCACTCCATTAGTGAGACACTAGCATTTTAAAGGGGAATGTGATGTTTATATTTTCAACTTACACAATAAGATTAAAATTGTTTTTGTTGAAAAAAATTATTAATCTTTTTTTGAAAACAACACAACACTTTTCTAAAACCACACAACAAAATAAGGCATAATGATGATCATATAAAAAGGAAAAAAGAATCTATTTATACAAGTATAACATTCATCATAAAAAATAAGATCCAACAGATATATGTGAACCCATGAGAAGAAGAATAAACTAGACATACTAATACATGAGACTGTATCCCTGGTAGCATAACACACATGAAGAAATCAAAACTCTCAAATACCAAACCCCCTAACAATGGACAAACTCAGGGGCCCAATATCATAGAAATAAACTGAAATATATCCACCTACTATGGGCCACTAGTCTTTATTTCAACTACCAGAGCATCAATCATTCTTAGAAAATGATCTCATTATGAAATGGATTCATGTCTCATGTATATAATGGGAGCGATCCAACTGATTCCTTCCAATCATAAAAAAGATTTATATATAATAAAAAATCAACAACAGACATCACCTCAAGCCACTCCAAGGACTGATCTCATCCCTTAGAATAAATAGAACATAAAGAGTATAACTTGAGGAAATATAATAATGAATCTCATGAAGAGGAATGAGATACATCCAAAGGATATTTTCATAATAATTACATTAGTCAATCTCATAATGTTTCCAAATGGTCTTTTAATCATTTTACCCAACCAACATTTATTAAGGATACAAAAACCATTTTTCATATGTAGGCATAGACACACTATTTTTCACAACAAAAAATTTCTAAAAACATTTAAAACATTACTGTTATGCATTCAAGGAACAAAACTCTTTAATAAAAATTCCAAATGGGCCATTCATCATAAACACATACAAAAAACCATAAAACCCAATACACATTTCCTTGTAAAAATAAAACCTAATTGGAAAAGATATAAAGTTAAAAAAATATTACATTGGATACTCCCATCATATTTATTAATCCAAGAAAATCATTTTAATCACATTTATCCCATAAAATACAACAATTCATTTAATCAACCACTAGTAATGTAATATTTAACAAAATAATTTCAACTTAACACCCAACAAGGCATAAAACACCAATTTAGATTTGATGAATCTCATATTTTCATATATTTTATATTTTAAATCATTGTTTATAATCCCACCATAGTGTTATTTAATGAGTAATTGTTATGTTTTTAGGTTTTAGTGTTATTTTGAACCCAAATGTGAAAAACGATTAATTCTAGATTTTTTACATAATTTTGCATCAGGGGTATTTTTGTAATTTCAGGAAAAATAAAATTAAAAATTTTCTAATTCAAATTTTTTTAGAATACTTCTTTTATTTCCTTCATTTTTGTCTTCTGGACCAGGAGCTGATTCGGTGATCTAAAGGGTCTAAATATTCATTGAAGTTGGGAATTTTTCCGTGCGGACAGTGTCGACCCACCCAACATAACAGACATCAAAATCATCCTACACATATCTAAATGATGTGTTTCCACCTGGGATATGACGAGGAAGGATAGGGTCGTATCTAAAATAAATTTGGTGGATGTTGGGGCTCATTAAGGAGGCTATTTAACGACATTCTTTTAGAGGAACCTTCCTGGAATCTTCATCCAAAAACAAAAATCGAGAATGGAAAATTCATAACTCCTCCATCCAGTTTCCAATTTAGCTGATGTTTTGAGGAGAGACAGACAAGATATTTATGAATAACATTAATAAATGGTGTAACTCTTGAAGATTTCATTAAAGGGGTCTAAATTGCGTTGATAGTTGAGGGACAAATTCTACCTATAAAAGGAGGCCCTCACCTCCTTCCCAATGAATTCCATTCTCCATCCATTCCTTCAAGGCACCAAGGAGGAGATCTCCACGGAGAGAGGTTGGCCACAAATCATCCCCATTTCATTTAATTTATTTAGTTTTGTTTTCATTTTCATTCGTAATTTATATTTGTAATAAAATTCATGCATTTTTTTTATTTTTGTGTCCACCCATCCTCCATGTTTTCTTCTTCTCGTATTATCCACCGTGACCTCTTACCCTCAAATATGAGGGGTTAACCCAAGACTTGGCCCGAGGGAGGTGTGTGGAAATTTAAATTATTTGGTGCTTAAATTCCTATGTTTTATTAAGTTTGTGATGAGTAAGAGTGATGTGAACGGGTGTGGAGATCGTCCACCATGACACTGATCTCAAACTCATTTCTATTCTTTTATTAAATATTTCCCCTCCCTTCTACTGGATACAATCTCTTCATACGATGGAGTTGATCCATTCAGTGGTTGAAATGGAATATGATGGAGCTAGGTCTTTGAAGATGACACACTCTCGATCGAGGTGTTCCATCAACCTTGATTATAGGAGGAGGTGAAGTTAAGATTGCAAAATGCATTCAATATTTCACAACAATAAATAAGAGAATAGTAATTCATGAATGAGATCTCATAATTTAATTATCAAACTTAATTTAAATATCAAAATGGAGAATGATCAAACCCACATACCAACCCATAAAGGCCATGTTCTTTCTCAATTAATTTCTATTTGTCATTGCATGTTAGTTTTATCTTTTATTAAATTGCATTACATTCATAAATAAAAACAACCAAAAGGAATTAGTTTAGTTCAATTAGATTAAGTATGTAGATGATTGAGAAAGCTCCTCAAGTGAGATGACCCTGGTCAGCATCAATACTACACTAGAAAAATCAAATTGCCTTTGCCACGCCCTACGATAGGCGTGCGTCAAAACTGGTGCAGTTGCCGGGGAACTAATCAGTTGTTTACATTACTTTTTCTATTTTCAAATTTCAGATAGATTTCATTAATATTTTTTAAAAAAACTGAATTTTTTTTCCATTATTCATTCAAATTCAAATTATTCTTCATGGAATAATTACTCACAGGTGCAGGAGGAAGAAACTGACTACACTGAGGAGGCCCTCCAACGAAGAGCTGATGCACTGATGATAACAGCTAGGAAAGTGGAAAGAGGCATAGCAACATGGATCTCATTGGAAGATTTGATGGCTATGGTCGCTGAATTCCAAGATGACTTAAAAAGATTCAAGGCAAAGAAGGAAGTGCCATTATTCTTTCCTGATTTCATTGAAGACATCCATGATGTTGAATCCAAATAAGAGGTGGAGGAGCCCGACTACCTACCTCCATCTAGTGATGATAAACTCCAAGAGGCACATTCAATTGAAGATGAGATTAAAGTCGAACCGACTCCGGGAGATGATACAATGTTAAACTCAAACTCTTTTAATTTTATTGAAAAAAATTTGAGTATCACCCCTAATATTTTTGATTTATCAGATTCAGCCATTTCATATTATACCTTGGAGGATGATGAGAGAAAATAAATTGCACCTTTTTATGAACATTTAAAGCTCCCTGAACACACTTAATATTTACCAGGAAGAGTACAAGAAGGGAAAGGTAATGTTTCACAAGTAGCAAAAAATGAAGAGGAGGTTCCCTACTTCATCCAACCCCTGCCATGTAATCTGTACCAAATTTTGAAGGGGGTGGATCTGGTATACTCTTTCTATGGAGTCCTCTTCAACATGAACAAAGATCTTCATGCTGGGAAGAACCACATGTGGTGGTTCAAATCAAACAAGCTTCATCCACCAACAGATTATGGATAAAAGCTGGTACTTCCCTCTGGAAGCAGTAAAAGATTCCAAGGCCCACTTGGGGGATCATACCCAGATTTATCCATTAATTTCATTATAGTAATATAATTTTCAATATTAAGAATTTAGATTTCAAATTTATCATTTGGAAATAGTCTAGAATGTGTCCCCCTACCTCTTTTCATTTTGAGCTTAAATGAAATGATCCTTGTGATAAATTAAGTAATTTTAATTTTTTAGGATCATGAAGGTAGAAGTAAGCCCCGAGAATGAGAGGAACAGGACCGAATCAATATTTCAAAAGGTATTTAACTATTTATGATTATCATTTAAACTCCTTTCATTTTTTGGTCCAAAACATATTTTGAGATATAATGAATATTCATATCACTTTTCACACATCAATTTATTTTGAATGATTTGAAATGATTTTTGAAATAATTTATTTTAAATGATTGTTGATATGAATTATTTTCCCTTGAAATGGATTTTCAAGCATTTTAATGAGTTTGACTGATTTTTGAAATCCATGACCATGAAACACTAACTCAAAATTTTATTCCAATCCTGTGATGTATTCTAAACAACTTTTACATATTCTTCCTAATACCCACACTTTCTTGAGGGAAACTTGAATATTGTGTGAGAACTAGAATTTCTGAATATTATCATTCAATGCTTCAGATTTCATGAAATGCATTCAATATGAATGAGGGATCTCTTTGGCTAGCCACATTTTATCTTGATACCCACCTTTTTATTTATCCTTCGTAAGCCCTTAGATGCCATGAATTTCCTTATAGGGTTTAAGCCACATTACAAGAAAATTTTTCCTTACCTACCCAAATTGAAGTTCTCTTCACTGAAGATAAATTGAATCTAGAGTTATACTCATACTTGAAAATCGTATGTATCACCATAGGTTTGTGAAAAATCTCATTTCTCCATAGTGTGAAACATGAAAATGAATTTAATCATGTGGGCTTTAATTAAAGGTTCTAATGACTCTGTGGCTTAAGGTTGGTGGGAACATGATTGAAACCGTTTTAGGATAGAAATAGGAGGTTGGGATTTTAAGGTCAATTCATGATTAAATCAAGGGAAAACACAGGTAATTCCTCTCACAATCCCACTTGAAAATGTGAAAAAAACATCACCACCCCCTTTTATGTCATGGTACACGAGCCAATAAGTGCTTATAATGAATGATATCAGGATTCCAAAAATTTATTTAGAATTCTAAACCGTGTTTTATATATCACAAATCACATCCGAACACTAAGAAAGTATTTTTCAAACACTTGGTGGGAAATGTTTTAACAAACCAACAATATTTATCATAAATCGAGGCAGAAATTGTGATTTTTCACACCAAATAATTTATCCAAGGATCATATAAAATTATCTATGAAACAATAAAGGTGAAAAAATCATGAAATAGATGAGTTTTAAATAAAAATGTCATGTGCAATTAGAAAATTTCCTCTAATCTATGGCGTGATAACAACAACCCACTGGAACCACACCATGAGGGTTGTAAAACAATAAATCTATGAAGCGAAACCCGTAATTGGGAAAAATAAAAAAAGAGTTGAAGGTAAATAGAAACCCTAGGTCATCATAACCATGGTAGGAGATAAAAAAAGAATTAATGATAGGATAAGGAAGGAGGAAGATAAGAGATGTTAAGCGGGAAGGATTTGATAATGAAATCATGAAAAATCACTAAGCTTTGGTGATAAATCTAGAAAATTGTGTCCCAAAACAAAGGAGAATGAAAGGGGAGCCCTATCGTCGATAACGAATAGGTTGGGATTAAAATGGGATTTGGAATCACATAAATAAGATTTTATAAATAAAATATATTTCTCCAATAATTGGATGCATGGTTTTGGTGCACATTTTTGTAAACATTGCAAAAATATTGCAAATGTTCCTAAAAAAATTCTAAAACATTGCAGGTTTATGTTTCATGGTATAGGAAAATCCTGCTCCAACCTCGTGACCTGAAAAATTCTCCAAACCCCTATAATGACACCCCCAAACTATAGGGAGGCCCACTCAATGATCCTCGAAAAATTTAAATTCAATATAGTAACATTATGGGTGTTAAAAACTCTATACCATGCAACTTTCTCCAAACAAAATCCAAGGGAAAACACAGGAAAAAAAATCCAAGAGATCACTTCAAAACTCAACACCTGTCACACTTTGAACCCGAAAAAATATAGATATTTCCATAGAACTGGATCATTAAACAAAACATCAATAATTCGGTGTAACAATTATCCCATCCATGATTGTTTTTTATCCCCAGAAAGCCACGTCACAATCTAGTTAATTGATCAATGCCTAAGAATTCCACATCAACATGATCCAACCTTTTAAACTAGAGCATTTCACCCATTATTAATATAACTCAATCCCACTTCCCAAAAAAATAACAACCAACAACTACATTCCCTGAACCAAGGATGATCAATCCACCACATCCACAACTTATCCAAAAACAAGACTGTTGGTCATTCTCCAAAGAATCTTATTGCTCACCAAACCCAAGGAGGAAACCAAAAAAATAAACAACTTTAAAAGATTACACTTCAACTAGATAAACCCCAAACTAAACTAGAAATAGAACAACACCAAAGGGAACACTCAAACACACTCCCCACCAATTTTAATAAACCCAAACCTAATGAATCCTTAAGAGAAAACACATTGAGATCTCTAGTGATTCTCCCCACTATTATGGACCAACTAAGAACAACTAAATGAAAATTATACTTTAACCAGAACCATGAATTTCCCACACATGCCCACCAAAAAACTTCTACCATGACCCACCCAAGGAGAGAGGGAAACATGTTAACAAGAACACATAAAGAGAATTTAAACTACCCACTCTTGAATGATGGGGAAAATAACTAATCCAAAACATCCCATGTGAACTGAACCCCCCCCCCCCGCACATTGGGAGGGGAAGGAAGGGACACAATAATTAGAACGTTGAAACCACAACTAACAACCAACCACCACTCTACAAAAATTTATGGAAAAAATAAAGGGATTCACCTGATTCACAGGGCTGGTCCAAACAAGAACACTAACCAGAAACTCGCATCCAAAAAGGAATAACCATAGGCACTGCGTAGGGGGTGGGTCTATCATGCTCTTTGTAAAAATAGAAAACTCATAGTGATGAGAAACCATAATAAAAACACTAGAACTTCATTTATATAATGATAAATGTATGAACATTACAAAATTCCTTAAACCACCTGGATTCCAAACAATGCACTAGCTTCATATTAGGTCCTATGGCTAGAGCTCTGATGTAAAACCATCTGCTGTCTCTATATCAATATCATATAATCACTAACTAGAACCCCTTCTTCCTAGTTCAATAGAAATCCAAATAAACCTCCATGGATGAAACAATGTATTATGACTCACCATGAAACTCACCTCTTCAAAAAGCACACTATTAAACCATCATGGACAGGAGGATACATAACACCCTTCAATTTAACTCCAAACAAGGGGAAAATGAATAAGGAACACACACAAAAACATCACCAAGCACCACTTCTATAACCGGTAGAGTTATCAAAATAGGAATCCATTTTAGATTGATCTTAATAGGCTCTTTATTCAAACTAATGGGGAAGGTAGTATTTAAAATATGTTGATTTTACTTTTGAATCCTTCAAACGAAATCCTTAGGTTGATCAAATTGAAAAAAAATTAATATAGAACCATCCATACTCGTAACATAACATCCATCACATCTCTATGGGAAGAACATAGGGAAAAGAGGAAACCCCATGCTCTATCAAAACCAGCTGATGAACCCAACACTTAACATTGAACAACACCAAATCATAAGGAAATCGACTCAGAGACTTCCCAAAAAAATTTAAAAGCCTACTAATAAAATACATTAATACATAACTACATACAAAATATCATCACAAGATAAAACAAGCGTATCACTTCTAGATAAAATGGATGAGCATATGGAATAAAAAATGCTTCAAAGACACTGAATAACATACCACATAACCATTATCCTACATAAACACCACAATTTCCATCTAAAAACACTTTTGGGAAATAAAACAACTTTGGTGTATTTTTCTATCACTCAACAATGGTGTTCCATCGAGTCTCACTAACATGATTATTTCCATGCCACCCAAGGAATACATCCACCCATCCATACTAGTCATCATATACATTTCCAAAAACCTCCCCACATGTGAGCACTCATGAGAACACCAAGGTCTATAACAAAACAACCCCATCTTATAAACCAATTCAATTAACCCATTTCAAAAATATTCATGAACATTCCCAAGGCTCACTAAACACCATGTTAATAATTAATTTTACAAATTCTACACAATAAGCCATTTTATCATACATAGAATAGAAATATCACATATTTCTGTCAAAAATCAGTTTTGTTTCATTCATAAAATTTTCAAAATATTAAAAAAACCCATTTCATCAACACCAATTGATCAAATACCGTTCATTTTTCATTCAAAACAAATTTCAAATTAGATAACCCCTTTCAAACTACCATTTTAAAATTTCAAAAAATCACTTATGTCTCTTTCCATAGTATTTTTTACGAATATTTTTAACAAAAACCACACTTTCAAAAACCTTTCATAATTTAAATTATGAAAAATTCATTTTCTACTTTTCAAAATCTAACCATTCCCAGAAATCTTATTTCCACATTTCTCAAAAAATGATTATGAATACAATTTTTCTAAAAAAAAATAAGATTCAAGGAGACCCACAAGACGAAACTAGTGTTAGTAGGTGACATGACGATATGGATGGAGGCTATATTCCAAAAAAACCACCAATACAGAGCGCCTTCTAAGACCATTCCCCTATCTCCACATGTCTTGACTAGCCATGATATCTCACAGAGACCACTATCTTGGCTCCCCTTTCATATCAAAATCAATAAAAAATCCCTAAAGACCATGAAATATACAATAAAATATTCCCATGGTAACTCAGGGATCATAATGAGCAAGAGTTTAGGATGATCTTCCCAAAACAACCCCTCTAGTCTTGAAAAGAATACTTCATCTACATTGATATCCCCAAGTAACAAATGGGTTCTTAGAAAACAAAGGATACGAGTAGACCTTCTCTAATACCATTTTATTATGAACCATCCTAGGTCAACCCTGAATCAGTCACCTATGCCAAATATATGGCATGTCTTGAAGTGTGTTCCTGATCCCCACAGGGTGGAAACTAGTGATTGGAATCAGTAGAGAAAAAAATTGAATGCTTTTTACCAATAAATAAATAATAATTTAAATAGTATAATATCTAAAAATAGTTCAATATATAAATGAAACTAAACTAAACATCATTTATGAAACTGAAAATAGAAAAAATCTATAAAATACAACCAACCAGACCGGAAGACAACACCATCTTCATGTGACCCGTTGTGTCATTCCTCAACACAAGATCAACTATCACCCATGGAAACAGATCATAAGATGAAACATACTTGAGGGTAAGAATATAAATAACCATAGGCATGAGTATTAAGACAAATTAGGATATGCCAAAAATTTATTCCCAATGCACATCCTTTAAAAAAGAAACATCAATCTCAAGAATGAACTAAAATATATAAAAGTTTATTTTTCTACACATTCCATGAAAACAATTGTATGACCCATTTCCCATTTTTTATAAATCTATGTTCCTTATAGTAGTGAGACATTAGAATAGTCACGGGGAAAGTGATATTTACATTTTCAACTAGAACAAAGAGGATACACAACATTTCTTTGAAAAAATTTCATAAACCCTTTTTGAAATCCAAAAACGACATTCCAAAAAGGACACAACATAATAAGGATCAAAGATGATCAAATAACAAGTTCATTGTATGTAAGAATACCAATATCACATTCATCACTAGAAGAAACTAAGATCCAATAGACATAGGTGAACCCAGGAGATCTACAATAATCAAGAACACAATAATATATAATACCTCATCAACGGTAGAATTACACTCACGATGAAATTAAAAATCCCAATCATACATCCACCCTAACTCACGATAGAAAAAGGGGACCAATCCCATAATAATAAACCAAAATATATCCACATACAATGGTTTTTTGGTTATTTTTTTCCAATACTAGTGCAATAATCATTCTCAGAAAATTATCCCAATATGACATCTTCCCATTTCTCATATATATAATGAGGTGAGCCAACCAAATATAGTTAAGCATCCAACCACATTTATATGTAATAATAGATCAACTACAAGAATCACCTCGAGACATTACAAGGACCGATATCATGCCATAAAATAAATAGAACACCAAGAGTCCAACATGAGGCACTCATATAATGGATAACATGGATTACATAGAATGTAAATCCCATCCTCTAATAAATAGAAAAGGCATGATAAACATCCAAATTAGGATTTTATAATAAACACCTTCATCATTTTCACAATGATCCCAAAAATAACTTATGCATTTTAGGAAACCAACTTTTATCAATAATACAATATCCATTTTTCATAAAGAGGTGTAGAAAAACATTTTCCACCTCAAAAAATATATAAAAAACATTAAAACATTAATGATAAACATTCAAGTCACAAAATAATTTAATAAATATACCAAATGGTCCATTCATCATCAAGTCATGAAAAAATACCTTGAAACCCAATTCTAATTTCTTTATAAAATAAAACGCAAAATAGAATACATATAAGGTCTCCAATTCATTACTTCTCAGGATAACAACATATTTATAATTCCAAAATTATAATTTTGTATCATAGTTATCCCATAAAATTCATCCGATCATTTAATCAAACACTAGGAATGAAAAATTTAATAAAAAAATATCTATTTAACTCCCAACAAGGCCTAAAACACAAATTTTCATGCCAAAAATTCATTAAAATATATGATCTATGTTTTACATTTAACAAAATAAGTTTGAAAGCTAACAGAAATTTTAATCATACACTTGGTGTGAACATTTTTAACCAAACAACACTATTTCTGATAATACATGGCAGAAACCGCTACTTTACAAACCAAATAATTTATCCAAGGATCATATAAAAGTATGTATGAATCAATATAGGTGGAAAAATCATTAAACATATGAATATTAAATTAAAAGAGAATATTGAGTGGGAAAACTACCTTGAATCCATGCTGCAATAACAACGACCTCCGAAACTGCGCCATGAGGGTTATAAAACACTAGATATACAAAGAGATACATTTGATGAGAAAAAACACAACATAATGGAAGGTAAATCAAATCCAATGTCAACATGACCATGGTAAAAGATTAAAAAAAGAAGGAATGAGAGAAGAAAGAAGATTGAATAGATGAAAAGAGAAAAGGGAAGGATTTGATGAAGTAATCATGAAAAATCACTAAACATTGGTTATAAATCACTAAAATGTAGCCCAAATGATGGAGAATGAAGGAGGGGAGACATCTAGTTGATACCCTATTGTAAGGGCTTTAAATGGGAGGTGGAATCAATTAAATCCTATTTTTAAATTAAAATGTATTTTTCCTATAATGGGCTACATAGTTTTTCTGTATAGTTTTGTAAACCGAATGAGAACCATACGAATGCTACTGGAAAAATTCTCGAAGTTTGTAGGTAAATGTTGCACGGTTTGGGAAATCCATGCTAAAACCATGTGACCTGAAATTGTTTCAAAATCAATCAAATGACACCCCAAACATGTGGAAATCCCACCCAACGATCAATAAATTATTTAAATATAATATATTAACATCATTGGTGTCAAAAATACACCAACAGGATACTTTCTCCCAACACAAAAATGTCCAAACACCAGAAAAAACTAGACAAGGGAAACCTTCAATACTCAATACTCATCACACCCGGAAACTAAATGAACGTGTGGGAATCCCATCGAATCAGATCATAAGACAAAACATGAAAAACTGGGTGTCGCATGGACTTAAAAAAAATAAAAAATTATGATGATTCCCACATAATTAGTTTGATTATATTTAATAAATTTGAAATTATTTTATTTTAAAATTTAATAAAAATATAATTAGTGTTTTAAATTTCATTATTTAATGAAAAAATGATAGTTTTTGAAAATTGGTATGTCCTTTATTCAATCAAAAATAAATATTTTCAGAACAATATAAATATATATTCCTAGTACTATAATGAATTGGATTTTTAAAAATTTATTCCAAATATATAAATTATAATTTGTAATAGTTTAAGAAATTAATCATTATATCCACACACAAAAAAGAAATAAAAATTAGTTATGAACAAAATATATTTTTAATTTATTAAATCAATATATACCATTATTTATCAAATAACCAATATTAGTTTAATATTAATTGATTTTATAAACTATATTATATATAAATTTCACTAAAAAAATTAATCTAATCTTTTTAACTTAATTAATTTTGATAAATGTTCATTTTTTTATAATATATTTTTCAGAAAAAATATAAACTATAACATTATATGGATTTATTAAAAAAATTATTTCTTATTTCTTATGAATTAAATATTATACATTAGTAATAATAATTTTATACATGTATTTCATAATGGGGTTATATTTTGTCATACCATTGAAATCAATGGTACTGTTATAATTTTTATATTCAAATAATTATATTTCTATAATATAGTAATGTTTTTTAAGCTCATTGCTGTGTGTTGTATATTCTATCCAATAATAGTAATATTTAAAAGATAAAGACATATTTAAATGTTTTTATATAAGACATAAAACCATTTTACTTCATGTTTAAATAAAATGGAAAATGATTATATTTATAGTGGGTATGTACTATTATGGTCTCTATATACTGATATAATGCATTTTCCATCACTAATCTAAATGGATGGTTATTATGATGGATTTAATTTATATATATTGTATTTATAATATAATTTTTTATCTATACTTATAATATATTATCTACCTTCATACCTTACTATCCTTTAGAAAATTATATTGTGTCTCATGTGTATGTGTATCCTAACACCTCTATTTAGTGATATGAATAATTTTTTAGATCATCTGTATTTATAAAATTATAAAAGTGAATCTACTAACTAAATATGATAATAATGAAATGATTATTATATTGGATATTATGGCTGTGCAATATATTTTCATTTACCATAATTACCAAACCAAAACATACATGTTGATGATAGATGTTAAAACCTGGTATGATGATGATAGTGATAGATTGTTAATGAATAGGTTTTTATATGTTACACATAAAACAAATATGGTATTAAATGTTTGAATATGGATTCATTATAAAATTATAATAAATTTAAATTTATTAAATATATGTAAAAATCGACTTATGAACCTCATCAGACTTGTGGTAAGGGATTCCCATCTCAATTTTATTTTTTGGATTCTTATTCTATATAAACCACTTGTTTCATTTTTTGGTGTATATAATATCTCTTGGATATTTTATATAACTAAAATCATTATATGATGGGTATTTAGTAATTCATTTTATTTTTTTCATTCATGGGTATTATGATTCCATTATTGCCATATTGTTAAGGGATTTAGGTTACATGTTAACTTTTTTACTCGAACTTCTATTTTTTAATATTATAATGATGAAATTTTGTGGTTTATCTATAACAAAGTTATTATTATCTTTATTTTTTTTGTAATAGTATGAAATTAAAATAGTTCATAGAATTTTCTTCTCACTATATACTCAAAATTATGAAATTATGTTTTTAAAGAAAATATTTCTTATTTCCCTCTTTGGTTAGAAATATTTTTCTTCATATGTATATTTTATTTAAAAAGTTTACAAGAATGATTTTAATATTATATTTTTATAAAAAATTTTAATTTTCAAACATGTTTTCATTTGTATAAAATAATTTACGATGAATCTTATTGTCATTTTCTAAATAATGTACAATTAAATTATTGTGTGAAATGAATTTTTACTTTAATGTTTACCAAAAAAATTAATTTTCCCATTTTATTGATTATTGTTTATATTAAAGATTAATTTTTTCAATGGTCTGTGATAATTATTTTTTCTGATTTTTTTATTTTAAATATGATATTTTAAATTGAAATGTTTATTTTATTTATAAAATGTTCCAGTGATCTGTAAATGGTATTCTAATTAATGAAAGAATATTTTGATGTTTCTTGTCTTTAAATAGGGATATGATCCAATGTTACCATATTTATTCTTTCATTATATAGTTATTGATGAATATGATATAATCATTATGGATTCAAAATTCTTTTTCATCGGTTATAAAAATACAAATGATACCTTTAATATCATTATAATTGGACATTGCCAGCATAAAATAGTAATCACAGTTGGAGAAATATTAAAATAACTATGACTTTATTAGAATTGATTAACCCACCTTAATCATCATTGATTTAATAACTACTAATGGTCACCATTTATAAGTGCTTTTATTTATCACCATAAATCTGATCATTCATTAGCGGTAAAACTAGAACGGGTAAATGAGCCCCTTATGGATTAAAGATTAGCATAGATAAAATAATTTTTTTAAAAAAGTATTCCTAGAACATATATAGAATCACTTTTTGAGTTGTTTTCTAGTATTAAGAATGGGTAATATAGTTAGGGTCTGGTGCTAAAATTATTGTACATTATAGTTTAAAAAAATGATAGAATAGAGGGAGAAAATATATATTATGTTGAAAATAAATAAATAAATAAACAAATAAACAAAATACTATATTATATAAATTTAAAACATTAGATTATAAAATTATATGAGTAATTAAAATTTATATGATTCATTTAGAAAAATGAAATAATATTTTAACGTTATCCCCAAACCCCTTATGATGTTACTTGTTTCAAAATAAACATACCATCGTGATTATAAGATAGAACTTTTTTATGAAAATAAATCTTTTGTTGTTACTAATGATTCAATATAAATTAAAAAAAATGTTTCAATTTTAAACATATATCATAAATTTGAGACAAAAAAGGAATAAAATGAATCAAATTGAGTTTTTGTTAATTCTTACACATCACACCATTTCTTATTATTCTCAAACGAAAGTGATTTATAATTGGCTCACATCTGTGGTGATAAAAAACTCACAACTAATTTGATCTAGTTTAAGTGAACTTTTATTTGAATAATCCTTCAATTGTCATGCCATTTATTATTCATGTTCCAGCTTTATCGTAGTGAAATGTAAAATAAGAAGTATAAGATATAAATGATGAGGATATTAATTATGTTATAGTAGATTATATGATGGGAGAAACTACGATCATGTTATGCTCATTTTTTACTATGTGATGTGAGTTTTAAACTATGAAGGAACAAATATATATAAAAAATTCACATGAATTCATTCCAACCACATATTGTGTCATAATGATTTGTGGAGAATTTATAATTTTCATAAATTAATTATGTATTAGATTCCAATTTTATAAAAATAATCCATTTTTTCCTTGGATTGTGATCGTTAATCGTTTTTTAAACTAAAATTACACATTTATATTGATAATACACACATTGAGCGATTTATATCACATCATGTGTTATATTTATGTGATATCGATTAGTACATGTTAAAAATTAATTTTGGGCCATATTCAAAATATTTGAAAACAAACAGGCTTATTTATTTGGTTTATTCTATTTGATGTTTATTTTAAACTAAAATGATGGTTTTGTGTCGAAAATATGACCATCGAGTCATGTAGACCACATTGTGTTTCAAAATGATCTGTAGTAAATTTTTAAATGTCAAAAATGAATTATTGATCATTTTCATAATTTTTTTAAAAAAAATTTGAGCTTATTTTCTAGGTTTTAGTGATATGACATATATTTTTAAATAATATCAAAAAAATTCTTATGAAATGTTCTCTTCGAGCCATAACAACCACATCATAAGTCATATTGTTGTGTGGTCAATTATGACAAGTAAAAAACAAATAAATATAAAATATAATGTGAACTCTATTTATCAGTTCTGTTAATTTGTAAAAATATAAACGAAAAAGACACTACTATAATAAAAACATGTTATTTGATTCATACTAACCACATACAATATAATATTGATGAGTGGTTGATATAAAAATATCAAAAATAAATTATTGATAATATTCATATAGATTAAAAACAATCCAATACGGTTGTCATAATATTTTAATGTGATGTGTTTTAACTAAATTGTATCTTTTATATTTAAAACATGTACCTAATTTTGTACAAACCTCATAGTGTGTTAGATTGGATTTCAAACAATTATTAAAAATTAAAAATTAATTATAGATTATTTTCCTAGTTATTGAATACAATTTATGATCATTTCCATGGGTTTGCTGACAGGACACATGTTTTAGACTAAAATAGAATTTTTATATTCAAAAAATAGACTTTGGGTAATACCAAATACATCAGGTTTTGGATTGAAATACAATCTATTAATACACATCATAAATGAATTATCAATCATTTTGAAAAATTTTAAAAATATATGGAGTTCATTTTCCTTGTTTTTTGATATTTGGCATGTGTTTGAAACTAACATGAAAGTTTTATTTTGACATAATTAACATTGTGTCATAAATTCCACCTGAGGTGTCGAATTGACATGTGATTGACTTCAAAATCTAAAAAATAAATAATGGGTCATTTTCTTAATGTTTTATAAAAATAAATTCTTTTTTTCTAGTTTTTCTTGTTTGATTCTTTTTAAACTGATTTTATATGTTCATATTGAAAAAATGTACATAGATTTACAGAAACCACAACAGGTATAATCTTTTAATGAATAAAATTCGAGTATATGAAAAATTATTAATGTATAAATTTATTAATTTTTTAAAACAAAATGATCTCATTATAATAGTTTATTACATTTTATAAGGGTTTTAGTAAAAATAACACTCTTTAAATAGAAACACACACTTTAATTCATACCGACCACATAAGGTGTTGGATTGAAATTTGGTCTATTTGTAGACATTAATAATTAGTTATTTATCCTTTTTATAGTTTTTAAAAACAATTCAATATTTTATTATTATTTTACTCAATTTTATTCATGTTTTGATCTAAACTGACAATTTTATATTGAAAACACACACATCAAGTCATACAGACCACATCGAGTGTCATATTGATTTGTGTCTCATTACTACATGATTCATATAAATTATGGATAAATTTTATAATGTTGAAAAATAATGATATCTTGTATTATTTGTTTTTAATGGGATTATATTTAAACAGAAATGAAGCTTCTATAATGGAAACAAATTTATCGATTCACAGAGTACACATCAGGTGTGAAAGAGTAGTAAAAACAATTGTTACACATAAAAAGGGAATTATGGATCATTTTTATAATGTTTTGAAATAAACTTGAGCTCATTCTCTATTTTTTGGAATTGTGACATACATTTTAAAATACAATTTAACTTTATATTTAAAACACACACATTGGATAATACCAAACACATTGGTTGTCATATTGATATATGGTTAATTCTTAAATATTAAAAAACGAAATATATATTTTTTCATAATTTTGGGAAAAATTTCAGGCCCATTTGTATAATTTTGTTGATGTGTAATGCATTTTCAACAATAATGAAACTTTTATATCAAAATAAACATACATCAGGTCATATATACCACATCGTGAGTCGGATTGGCATATAGTCAACTCCTATATGTGAAATATTTACTATGGATTGTTTTCCTAATGTTTTAAAATAATTTGAGAATCTTTTATTGGTTTTAACTATGTGTGTAAGAACCATTTTTCTATTTGGTAAATATATATTTTGATTTAGTGAATTGTTCTTTTTGTAACTAATGAGGATTTATAATGATTTTTCATG
Source organism: Viscum album (assembly GCA_963277665.1). Lineage (NCBI taxonomy): Eukaryota > Viridiplantae > Streptophyta > Magnoliopsida > Santalales > Viscaceae > Viscum > Viscum album. Next base: position 1,135,562,944 of record OY728156.1, read on the forward strand.
TATGCAGCTATCATGGAGGCATATTCAACGAACAGAAACCAGAATTCTAGAGAAAAATACTATATTGCAGGGTTTGTAGAAATAGTGAGAGCTAATCTATACAGTTTCTGAAACTGTGTGAGGGATAGACAATAGGCTAAGGGAGGCTGCATGGTTTTAGAAAACTGTGTAGCCCTGGGTGAACACCCATGGGATTGGCTTGAAATTATTAATAAAGCCACAAATCATGGTTGGGGAATAGTATCTCAGACTATGTGACATAACCTCATAGGGTTCTCATTGAGGCATCTACATGTGCACGGTTCAATTATGATTTTTCCAAAAATTCCAAAAAAGCATGAGAACCTATTAATTTTAGATGAATTCATGATTTTCCCTAATATCAAATATATATATAACCATCTTTCTTTATTCCTCTTATGTACACAATAAGAGAAAAATTCTAATTTTTATGGGTTTTAATGCATCCAATGCTTGGTTGTTTGATTTCATTTTAATAAATTGTTTGATTCAACTTATAATCATGTCATTGGATAGCCACCAGTATCTTCTATAAAAATTTCAATTAGTACATCATTTTGGTTCCTCTATATGATTCTATTTAGTTGCATGATCATATGAGCTGTTTTATGGAGTTGATGTGTTCTGCTATTTTATATTGATCAAGGCTAAACTAATGTCCGACATTGTGTGAGGAGATATTGATGAGTTTAATATAGGTGGTGTATCAATTATTAATCAAGGATCTCAATTTTATAAACTACCATCATTTTTAAAAGATTTATTTCATTGGGTTATGTATAATAAATTCATATTATTTTCTTATAATCATTTTTTTGATAATCAAGTTCCTATTTTATTCGTGTTCACCACATAATTTGAGTTTTCGTACACAACACCATGCACCATAAGTATGTTTTTCATTAATTATACCTCAGTAACCCGAGAGGGTTGATTTCTGACACCATTATGGTGTGTATATTGACCCTCATAATTGTAGTACAACTCAAATTAAAGTAATAATCAGTTTCTAAATGACTAACTCATGTATTTTTTATATAACTTGAATATTCTATATTAATTGTTCCAATTAATTAAACAACCATGAGAATTTTTCTGAAAAACCAATACTGATGTACAAGGACATTACATTTAATTTGTGGAATACATAATACATTAAAAAAATAGACTCCTAAAGACCATATTGGTTTAGTGTCTTTTGAATCTGGGAACACATTCTAATAACTTCGTGAAACATCTACCCCTTTATGTTTCCATACTAGAACAATTATTTTAATCCAAGGGAAAATAAAACATAAAAAAGGTGAGATAAAATGACCAACAAGGGTAAACATAGAGAACATAAATAAAAACATAAACATAAGAATATAAAAACATGAACAAAAATATTTAATATACAATCCTTGAGTTAGGAAATAAATAATTGTAGATCATAAGACATAAATAATAAAAAACACAAAGCATGATAAAATAGAATTAGAAAAAAGAATTTAATTTTTGGGAAAAATGGGTAGAAAATCATTTACTTAATAGCCAATTATCATTTCAAATATCATTATAGTGGAAAAAGTCCATTACATAAATGTGTTCACTCTTTGTTCCAAACCTATATTATTGAACCAGATTTACTTTCTATTCAATCATTGTATTACTAAACCAGATATACTTTTTTTCAAATAATATCAATATCAGGAGAAATAATTTATTAACCAATGAATTGAAAAAATATTTATGTCTCACCCATTACATAATGAAAAACACAAATATATGTTAAAAAAAACATAAATCAATCATCATAGCATAACCCTAATGAAGAAAATGGGTTTCTTAAACATCATGCTATCATAATCCATATAAAAAATGGATTTCATAAATATTATTCCACCATAAAAATAATCAAATACTAGTAATAATAGGGATATAAACATAACCCAATTTATATAATATTGTCTTAGATGGAAAATAATTATGATAAAACACTTGACATTAATTCTTGATGAAAATATCCTTTCATCTTTAAAAATGCATTCTTTTATCAAAATGAAATATAATTTAAAAATTAATAAATTAATGTAAAATAAACATGAAATATTTTAAAGTAATATTCATATAAATAAGTTTTTGTTAATGTTGAAAAAACATTTCATGTTTTTTAAGATAAAAATATATTATTCTCATACTTTTATATGAATAGTCAAAAATTACAATGTAACGAAAATAAAAAACACTTCCTTTGATATATTTTAAAAGAAAGTAACCAATGCCAAAAATAGAATTTAAATTTTTTTACAAGGATATAAATAGTATTTGGAATACTTATATAGGAAATATAGATGTGGATGAAAAATATACCCTAGTAAATACTTATGAATACACAGTCTCAGTTAATAACAAGATAGAAAAATTATCCCTTTGCATAAGATCGCTATCTGTTGTATGTATATGAACATCCTATATAATTGATTAAATAATTTCATTGAATTATTCAAGAATCATATCCATTATTATAATATAATAAATGGTCATATTATCATCGGTTTGGTAATAATATTTCATTATTACTCATTATTCAATTATTAACTACTTCATTTTATTATGCATGTTATGATGAATAAGTTCAAGTTCATCTTATTAGGTCATATTTACACGATTTTAAAATGATATGGACATAAAATATATCATATTTAATTGTTCTATACATTTATATAATGATTTTTTAATTGATATCATGTAGAATAAATCGAATTGCATCGTGGAGACAGTAGGTCGTACATACGCATGATTAATGATATCATTCATTTACTTAGGAAAGGATATCGAAGGGAATGGTATATACCTTGTTAATATTTAAATAAATTTCTATAATAATCATTTTTTTTTTATTTTAGTCATTAAACACATTAAATTCAAGTGGTTTTGAAAAATAATATTGCATCGTGGCGTGGAGATTGTAAGTTGGACATACGCATGCGTGGTGATATTGATTTTCATAGTATGGATAGAGGGTGGAATATATTTGTTCCATAATATTAATAAAATATTAGTATACAAGTGATTGAATATTCGTTGATTTACAATATAAAAAACTCATGAATAGGACGTATACAAATAAATAATTTGAATGAATTAGTAGAGGATATTACCTTATCTTCGACGAGATCCCTCTTGATCTCCTCTTAAAGGAACATGAGATAGTATTTTGGGAAGAAAATTACCTCTATAATGTGACTAAGGAAGTCTAAAATGGATATTGGTAGGGTATTTTTGAGATATAAGGAACAATTTGAATTGAAATTGTGAGGGAGGATGGGCCCTTTTATAATTGATTTGAGGAGCACATTTGGAATCTCTGAATATATTGATTAATAGCAAAATAAACCCACATAAAAAATCTAAAAATTTCATAGTTTCAAAGATTATATGATATAAGGTTGAAATATCGTCATCCAATAAATTTTGAACAATATTTTATGTCAAATTAAACAATATCATTTTAATTTGACACTTATTTATTCTATTTCATTTAAATTACGCTAAGACATATTTCAATATTAAAAGGGTAAAATATTTACATATCAAATTTAATTAAAATAATAATTAAGTAATATGGATCATTATAGACAATATAATAATTATTATTTTAAAAAAAAAATTTAAATTATTTAATAAAACATTGTTTTGGAAAAACAACAATAGTGTCAATTTTGAAACTATTCAATTCTCGGATTTTAACAAATAGCAAGATAATATTTTATCCTCGAACAGAATATTTTATCATATCCTTATGGGGTCTAGGTCATTAAAAAATTAATTTAAAATATTAATTAACATAAATTATATTTATTTTAATTGTTAAAAAAAATTAATTTGATATTTCAATTAATAAACTAATTACTACATCTGTTTTTTGTTATCATTTAATATACTTATCTATTGAATAAAAAATTTAATGTGTATACTATTATGAATTAAAATGTGGTATCCTTCAATTGAATGATTTTAGTAGAATATATTATTTTGGAAAATCCATCATTACAAATGTTATAATTATTAAAACAAGATTGTGAAATGTTTAACAACACATTAAATAGAATAATATAAGTGTCATAATCTCTTATATAAGACCCAAATGCTCAATAACTCGCCCATTAAATGATTATTGTCAATATATACTAAAAAATATGAATTTTTCATGTTTTTGTGTCTTCTACTAGTTATTATAATTTTAATTAAAATTAGTTTATTGATTTTTCATCAAATTAAATAATTCATATATCATCACTATTTAAATCTTTAAGGTAATTATTTCATTCCTAGAAATTTCAAATAAATTAAAATGATAAATAAAAAAAATTTCAATTTCAAAGTATTATTTATAGTGGAATTTAGATTCTATATAGCCATATTTTAAAAATGATATATTATTTAAATCATGAATGTTAAATCATTAAATTTTAATTAAATAAAATATTATAAATACTATATTAGCTCCTAACTGGCCCCAAAACCTAAAATTTAAATTTATATTAGAGAAATATGTTTATTAAGATAATAAGTAAAATATAGATTCATTGATACCACCCAAGTTTTCATATGTGGACTCATAATAGGTATTAAAGACAAAGAAAATGACAATTTGTGTGTTTCTTGGATTTAAAAATTATTTATGTCATTTTCAAGGACACATGTCCATTAAATGACATAATTTTTATTATTTTGTGTTATGGGAAGAAATAAATTCCTAAAATAATTCTTTTTCATTTTTTGTGACATTTCTAGTAATTATAATTTTATTTTTAACCTAAATTAACTAATTTACCAATTATCGTGGTAAAAAAATTCATGGATACTATTCATTTTGGTCAAAAATAAATGTGACTTACATTCAAAATATGGAACTCATGAATCAAAATTTTACCTCAATTTTTATAATTTCAACACCCAAAAGATATATAATTACATTTAAAATAAAACTAGTAAAATGTCCTGAAAAATAGTTTTTTAAAAAAATGACCCTTTTTTAATAGGAAATATTTTTATAATAAATTAATTTATATAATAATTTTCAAAAAAAATAATTAGATAAAAATTAAAAAATTAAAATTTAAAACTAATCCAAATCATAACTTCACTATGTAATGACGTCAAAATAAAATTAAATTTTCAATAAAAAATCGGTATTCCCACAATTCATCATAAAATGATACTTTTCAGAAAAATACCAAAAAGTAATCCAAATTAATTTATTATATTAAAAATTAAAATAATAAGATTATTTTTTCTATATGAATATAATTGTATTTTGAAAAAAATTTATTTAATATAGGTGTTCCATCAAAATGTTGAAAAACTGCAATTTTTTTCAGAAATAATTCTTTTATCCAAACTAATTGAATTCGTTCCTATATCATTTCTAGAAAACATATATGTTCAATTTTAAATATTATATTGAATATATTAAATATATTTTTCATTAATAAAATACATCAAGGGTAATTTTTTTATTTTATAAACTCGTTTATTTCCATTTAAGTAGTTTTTTGCAGAATAATAATACTATTCATACCCACCATTATAATGACTAAGTTATAATATATATTTTTTCATATATACATGGAATTTCATGAAATTAATTATAAAAAAATAACTTTAAATTTTTTGTAAGACTAGCTAAGAATAGTATTTCATATTCTCTAAGCTATGACAGTGTTGTGTATTGTGCGCGCTTATCCTGGTGTTGTGCTGAACATAAGACATCGAAAAAAGAAAATCAATATCATAAAAATATATTGGGGTTACATTATATGAATTTAAAATGAATTTCATCCTCTAATATTATCTGGGTTATTAAATATATTTTTCATTAATAAAATCCATCAAGGGTAACTCATCACTGGGATTACACATAATATAATATGGGTGCTATGTGAACAAATGGATATGGAAGAGAAATATAACTATCATGTTATGATGGAAAGTGATAGAGAAAATGTATAGGAAAAAAGGTAATAATCAAAAACCCATAAATGAATGATGATCTAAGGGACCATGTAATTCATCAGATAAGAAGGTACTAGGTTAACATTTTTGGTTTTCATGATCCGTTCCATAAATTTGAAGAACATGATAAGAATTAATTAGATTATTTCATTACAATCTCACCACTAGTCGGGCCTTGAAAAATTTTGAATTTGTATCCTATTCCAATAAATTAAGTTGTTTTTTCATTAATATAGAATTATCAGATCAAGCAGTCCATAAATAGCATGATAGGTCATTCTATCTATCTTTATCAAAAAAAAGTTAGCAAAAATTATCAAATATTCATATGTCAATAAATGATGATATATGAATTCATTCAAAAAAATGTAATCTGAAATTTTACTTAAATATTCCATTAATTTGTAACCTTACAATCCTTATAAAATATGAAAATCCACAACATTAGATAGAGTTAATCTAAATTGGATTAAAATTTCTCTACAAAATCACATAAGCTAGTTCTTGGTTGTTATATTCAAAACACGTGAGTACCTTAATAATCAATTCTCTTGAAAAATGGTAATAACATAAATTATAGCATATCGTTATTGAAAACATGAACTATATAAAAAATTAACACATCCAGTATTCAAAAACTCCCAAAAAAAATATAAACTCAATCCATTATATCACTTTGTCATTTCAAAAGTCCTAAGGTCATTAATATTATCAAACCTATTATTATCTCTTTATCCCATAATTATGATGATATCTTGTCTTTTCTAAAAATATTTCAACCAATTTTCATGGTTATTGGATCCATAATCTAATGGAAAACCACAATTAACCAATACATAGATATTTCAATATTCCATAATACTATAAAAGAGATTCTATGACATTATTATGGAATCCCACTACATAAACACTCAATTATTACACCACATTATTGTTATACTCAACATCTCTATTAGTGATCACATGTGATCTTACATCATATTTGGGTATAATAAGATTTTTACATTTATCATCTTTTATAACCCTTGATTAGGTAATTGGTTTTCATAATGATCCATTTCATTTCACTAGTAGAATTGAATTGTGGGTGGTGCATTCTCTATAGCCTTTTATCTACTCACATCATTGACTAATATTTTCTCATTACATCTGCACTCAACATCCTAATTAAATTTTCTCTACACATAATATTTAAAGACTCAGAAATTTTAAGAAAAATTTTTCTTAAATATTTTGGAATTTTACGAGTCGGTGGCTTCTGACGGCAATGGATTCCGAGGCCCGGTGTCCTCATAATCAATTTTCGAAGTTTAGCTCAGGTACGTTCAGTAAATGAATGAGTGGGTTTTTCTATCTTTTGAACCGCTGCTCAGAATTGAAATCTGAGGACACATACGAACTCGCAACACCGGTAATTTCTTAAGGGAACCTTTACCGCAGTCGTGTTTGCACGGGAGGAGAAATTATTTATTGGGGTTTAATTAAATAAGTAAATAAAATTTTTGTACAATTTTATTATATATATAAGGAGGTTAATTCCTCCCATGGGAAGTTTTTGGTGGGGCCCACGCCCACCCAACTTCCCATGTGTGGATAATTGAAAGGTGGGTCCCACATGAGCCCCAACCATTCACCTCCCCCTAAACTCCTTAACCCCTTTTAAACTTCCCCGTTAAAATCCCATTTTAATGTTGACAACTCTCCCATATATGAGACCTATCACCTCATCCACTCTTCCTCTTAAATTCTATCCAACATGCCCTAGTTAATGAGATGAGTCTCTTCATTTAATTAATTAAGTGGTTTATTTTGAATTTTAAAATCATTGTGATGTGAATAAAAATAATATCATGATATATTATTTTGAGTTGGAGCTTTTGGTGTGTGGTGAAATTTTGGTGAAGTTCATGAGTTTTTTAGAGAACTTTTGTGTGAAGAAGAAGAGAACTTCCCTCTGATGAAGAACGACGCCTCTTAAACAAAGTACGGCACTTCCATGAAGAAAGACAACACACACCGATGTCATCTACAAAACCTCACCCCGTGATGTTGTCTTCTACGAAGCCCGACATACAACATAAATTATTTAGGTAGGGGTTTATTCTTGAATGTGAATGTTTTTGTACCCCGTTCTCCATTGCAAAGCGTTGCTTAAATACAGCCAATTTCTTTCAATTAACACGGAGGCCGCGGGCCGAATGAACATGGCCTGATGACCCTCTTCTTGATCCTTTTTATTATTTTTTAATTGGAAATCGAAGGCCAAGGAAGTACTATGTCGTTGCGCCATTCTGGAAATTTGGTGAAGGAAACTGGCTTCATCATGCCAGTAGTGTGGTAAGAATCGCGGCTCGCTACGTGGCCTGCTTCGGCAGAAGAACTGGCCGGTCCGTCGGCCTGCCTGGCGAAGGGTAGCCATGGAACCTGGAGGGCGCCACGCTAGAGAAACAGCTGGCCCATTGGCCGGTCGAGCCGAGAAGGACATCGGCTCTAGGAGGTTGCCGCGTTGAACAAGCAGCGGACCACCATGTGGGCCTCATGCGCTAGAAGGCTGGATGGCCTAGCCGTCCGGTATGGGAAGGGCGGCCCCACGTGGTGCCGCCGGTTCGCACTGCCGGGAAGGCCGCGCCCTCGGACCACTCGGCCTACAGGCCAAGTCGCTCGGACAGCCGGTCGAGCAAGCTGGGCCGGGAACCCAGTTGGGCCATGCCTTCCAGGCTAGGCCTTGTCAGGCTGGGTCGGGCCATGCCCCGTCGGGTCGGGCCGCTCCCTGCAGGGCCGAGTCGCGCCACATCGGGCCGGGCCGCGCCCCTTCTGGCCTGGCCACGCCCTTCGGACCGAGCTCTGTTTTCCTTCAGACCGCTCCGACACCCCTACCTATTCGGACCCGTCAAACTGGGTTAACCCGACCCGTCGGCCCACTGGGGTAAACGGGACGGGACCGTTATTCACTTAAAGGTGAATAACATAAAGAACGCGTGTCTGATCGACGCCTCCTCTATGGTATTGGGACTCTTTCGACGAGATGGTCCTTTTTCGATACTCTAAGTGTGTTTTGGACAGCTTTGGTAAACGGTCGGGATTGGAACGATCATATTTCCAACCTTCCCCCTAGAATGGAAAAGCCAATATCTCTTTGTCTGAGCATCCGTTTGATGCGCCGTATAACGCGTTGTGTTCCTTTTGATGAGACAGAACTTCGGGATACATTAACTCTGGACTTCGTGAGAGTTTATGTATTGACCCCTTTTACTCGTGGAGCAGACCCTCTCATAATAGAGTATGTTGTGTGCGGGAACCCTAGAGCTGCCTGTGATTGCGAGGACGATGATGAATATACTTGAATCCTACGTGGGATCGGCAGCTAGGACGACTGTACATGGATCCTCCGTTCGTTCCGTAATGATGACGATTGTACTTGGATCCTACGTGGGTTCGGCATAGGAGATGATTGAGAGGCTTCATCTAATCATCTCCACCCCTCTTTGTAGGTACTATACATGTGTGAGCTGAGTGTTGACATTCAATAATTATCATTGGTATGATTGAATTCTTTACTGTGTGTACTGGTTATGCTTGGGCTCGGAAAATTGAGTCGTTCTAAGATCGATAACTTAGGAATATGTATAGGAATATACCTATGTAGAGTTGGTTGATACTTTTTGTTGTTATCTTTCCTTTGTGGTTTATCCTTTGTGGATTCTGGGAGACCTTCGGGGGTCTCGGGGTCCCTATTTAGTATCGTTATACTCACCCTGACATGGGCATTGCTCGCACTACGTTGTGTTGGATGCATGTGACAGAAAGCACTGATCGTGGTCGAGGCTTGTGGAGGAGGACAGTATCTGGAGGTGGACCACCTGGAGGGACGTACATAGGGCGGACGGACGGACTCGAGGTACTGATGAGACTATCTGTTCCCACACTTCAAGTGGGATTCCAGGAGGATGAATTGGTGGTGGATGCTTTACTTTTTAGTTGTTGTACATTCTATCTTATTTGTAATGTACTTTTAGTTGGGTTTGTATACCGGCCCATTTACTTTCCAACACTTACTTTTATACTCAGCTTACTTTGTGTTTACTCCAGCTTACGTACTATGTTGTGCTTGTTTACTAATTTAAAGGAAATTCCTTCCCTTTTATCAGGATTTATGCCTTTGGTGCTAGTCTTTAGCCCCTGGCCTATGGAAGGCAGGACTAGGGTAGACCCGGTATGGGCCCCGAGGATGTGTCATGAAAAATTGGTATCAAAGGAGTTGGTTCTACCACAGAACTCAGGACTCTGATAATTTTTTCTCTGTGAAGAAATAGTGTTAAGAATATTGAGTGTGGTTTTTGGTCCAGGGAGTCCTGTGTTGGTGTGGGGCTGAAGTATCCATACACCAGGACCCTAACTTCTGATTTCCGAATCAGTGCTCGGAAACACTGATTGCATTAGTGTTTCAAATGTTTTCTTTTTGATTAATTTGTGTCATCTCCCCAGGTATAATGTAATAACTTTGGCGCACCTGTTTCTTCTCAGGATGGCCCCCCGTAGGCAGCCAGCTAGGGTTCCGAGCTATGTGCGAGATGGCTGCCCACCAAGCAATGAGGCCTCGGTTCAGAGCCCCATTATAGTGGAGGCACCAGTGGTACCCCTACCAGCTAGGCCACCACTACCATCATCCCCAGTAGTGGAGAGTGCACGCCGCCTGAGTGCCTTGCATGAGTTTCAGCGATAGAGGCCGCCCAAGTTCCGTGGAGAGACGGATCCTCCGGTAGCTGAGGAAAGGTTGGAGGCTATTGTTAGAGTCTTCAGATTGGTAGGGACACCATCTGACCATATGTTGATCCTTTTTGTGAGTCTCCTACACGCAGAATATGGTAGATGGTGGAGCCTGATCTTCCAGGTGAACGACGAGGCTTCTCTACATTAGACAGACTTCGAGAGTCTCTTCCGCTCAGAGTTTGATTCTGCCACTCTCCGTGCGGTGCACATCTAGGAGTTACTATAGTTGCGGATAGGCAGCATGACATTAGCACAGTACTCTATGAGTTTTACCGACCTCTCATGCTACTCCATGGACATGGTACGAGACCCATTCATCTAGGCCCAGACCTTTGAGAAGGTACTGAGGCATGAGATCAGGGCTTCGATGATCTCCCTCAGCATTCCGACCCATGAAGGAGAACTGCATCAATCCCTTCTTGTTGAGAGATTTCTTACCGAGCCTACCCCAGCAGCGAGGCCTACCGCATGGGGACACGTAGCTGAGAACATGTACAGCTGACAGTAGATAGATGTCGTAGAGGTCCAAGTAGACCAGGCCATCAGGTGGGCGACCTTAGGATACTGGTTCGGATGTGCGGAGCACACACAACAGATCCAGCCATACGAGAGGCAGGTAGTTCCATGAATGCGGCGGGCATAGACACATGGCTCGTGACTACCGGAGCCGCCATAGAGTGGAGCTGCAGACAATAGAGGGACCACCCAAGCATAGGTAAATATTCGACCGTGGCGGTCCACAGGGAGCAGGCGGACGAGGAAGAGGAGCTGGCTGAGCTGCGGGTGGTGGACGGTGCTTTGAGTCTCTACCAATACCACCACCACCAAGAGGGCCACCCCGACCATAGGGAGGGTAGGCCCAGCACTTGGAAGTCTAGGCCTATGACCACAACACACCTGAGATGATTAGAGGATCTATCTGTGTCTACTACACCCTTGCTGCAGTTCTTATAGACATAGGAGCGAGTCAATCATTCGTTGTCACTGCCTTTGTTCGGAGCTCAGAGATTCCAACGGAGCCGTTGGATCAATACATACCACTAGAGACTCTTACAAGAGAAGACTCGACGATTACACAATGGTGCTGGCAGTGTGATATTACACTAGGAGGCAAGAGCTTCGGCAGGGATCTTCTTGTAGCGGCGTCAAGGCCTTATGACATCATCTTGGGAATAGATTGGTTATCTACATTCCGTGCTCAGGTTGATTGTATTAGGCCCAAAATGCGGTGTGTCCGCACAGATGGGAGCATGTTCACCTTCACCGGCAAGAAAGGAGCCTTTGCAGCATAGGATGGACTTACGCAGAGGAGAGGGCAGCCGATTACCCATCAGTTGGATAGTCTCATCCTAAGAGCAGTTGATGTGCAGAATCTGAGTTTTCCTGTTGTGGTGGATCAGTATGCGGACGTTTTTCCTGAAGACATTACAAGACTACCTCCTTGCAGAGAGTTAGACTTCTACATTGACATGTACCCCAGGAGAGCACCGATATCTACTCCAGCATATCGGATGGCTTCTGCCAAGCTTCGTGAGCTATGGGTACAGCTGGAGGATTTATAGGGAAAGGGATTCATCCGACCCAGTGTTTCACCCTGGGCGTCTCCAATTTTATTCGCCAAGAAGGCGGATGGGAGCATAGGACTATGTGTCGACTACCGTCGCTTGAATTTGGTGACCGTGAAGAACAGGATTCCACTTCCGAGGATTGACGACCTCTTTAATCAGCTCAAGGGTGCACGATGGTTCTTGAAGATAGACCTCAAGTCAGGCTATCATCAGATCAGAGTTCAAGATGAGGATGTGTAGAAGACAGCCTTCAGGCGTCGGTATGGCCACTATGAGTTCATGGTTATGCCTTTCGGTGTAACCAACGCACCATCAGTGTTCATGAGTCTCATGAAAAGGATCATCCAGCCTTACCTCGATCGTTTTTTCATAGTCTTCATCGATGGCATACTGATTTACTTGACTACTGCGGAGGAGAACACCTACCACTTGTGTGTTGTATTGGACACACTCCGAGAGAACCAACATTATGGTAAGCTCTTGATGTTCCAATTCTATATTAAAGTGGTTCACTTCTTGGGGCACGTCACCTCAAAGGCGGTAGTTGTTGTGGATCTTGTGAAGATCAGGGTCGTACTTTCTTGGGAACCACCCAGGTGCATGACAGAGGGGCGGAGTTTCCCAATTCTGGCTGGGTACTATCAGATATTTGTGCCAGAATTCTCCAGAGATGCATCACCACTTTTAGCTTTGAAAAAGAAGGGAAAACCCTACGTGCGGTCAGATAGATGTCAGCAGAGCTACCTTGTGCTGAGATAGTGTTTGACCAATGCGCCCATTTGAGGCTACAGGGGTAGGGCGTAGGGTAGGTAGATTACTGTGATGCATCAGGGACCGGAATAGGTGTGTCCTGATGCAGGAGCGGGACCCAATCGCTTATGGTTCACGACAGTTGAGGTGGCTCCAGGTGTACTGCGCTACCCATGACCTTTAGTTAGCAGTAGTGGTATTCACCTTAAAGATGTGGTGGAACTATCTAATGGGAGAGTGATTTATAGTCTACTCTGACCACCAGAGTCTCATGAACATCGTCTCACAGAAGGACCTGATCCTGAGACAACAATGATAGCTCGAGTTCCTCTAGGGATATGACTTTCATATAGTCTATACTCCTGGGAAGGGGAACATTGTGGCTGATGCTCTTAGCAAGAGATAGGGAATTCAACTACTTGGAGTGGCGGCGGAGAAGTTAGCCTCTTTGCAGATATCCTTTGTGGATAGAGATGGGACATCCTTTCTACAGTCTCTCACAGTCACTCCTCCAATACTTCTGCATGTCAGGGAGGTACAGCATGGGGACATTGATTATGAGACGCGACGTGCTCAGATTTCCACAAGGCAGGCGACTGATGGATTTTCTGAGGGAGGGGAGCACGTCCTCCTATTTAGGGGACCTACCATGGTACTAGTCGCACTGCAAGCGGAAGTGCTGAGAGATTTTCACACATCCCATCTAGCGGTACATCCCGGAGTGGCGAAGATGTACCAGGACAATAGAGGAAAACATTGTTGGATGGGTATGAATAAGGTTGTAGCAGAGTTCGTTTCACGATGCCTCACATGCTATCAAGTGATGGCGGAGAACCACGTACCGGAAGGCTTGGTACAACCCTTAGAGGTTTCGGAGTGGACGTGGGATGGGATATCCATGGATTTTGTGACGGGGCTCCCACGTTCTTCCAGAGGACACGACTCCATATGGGTGATCGTAGACCGACTCACCAAGTCGGCCCACTTCCTACCGATAAGAGAGTAGAGCTCAATAGAGATATTGAGACGCCTCTACATTCAGGAGATCGTATGGCTTCATGGTGTTCCATCATCTATCATCTCCGATAGAGATGCTCACTTAACTTTCAGGCTTTGGAAGGGGTTGTAGAAGGCTTTTGGGACACAGCTACGCATGAGAACCACCTTTATTCCTCAGACGGTTGTCCAGATGGAGAGGAGCATTCAGACACTCGAGTACATGCTCTGTGCTTGTTTCCTTGACTTTGGTCACAGTTGGGAGGATCACCTATCCTTGGTGGAGTTTACGTACAACAACAACTATCACTCCACCATCGGGATGGTACCTTATGAGGCACTGTACGGATGACCATGCAGATCACCGCTGTGCGGGAATGTCCCTGGGGAGTCAGTACTCGTAGGACTAGAGATGGTTCAGGCTATGACAGAGAAGGTGCAGATCATCCAGGAGCGGATGAGGACTGCACAGAGAAGACACAAGTCATATGCTGATAGGAGGCGCAGACCACTGGAGTTCGTGGATGGTGACAACATTTTCTTATGGGTCTCACCTCGGCATGGATTACGGAGATTTGGACAGGGTGGAAAGTTATCCATGTGCTTCATCAGACCATTCCACGTACTCAGCATGGTAGGCGAGGTGGCTTACCGCCTAGCCCTTCTACCTCAGTTGCACTGGGTGCATGAATTCTTCCTCGTATCTCAGCTGAAGAGATACGTGCATGACCCGAATCACATCATTGATGATGGGTAGATGGACATCAATGACGGGGCTATATTCACAGAGGTCCTAGTAAAGATCGAGGATTGGCAGGAGAAGGTTCTACATGGATGGTCGATTCCTCTTGTGTCCATTCACTGGCAGCACATGAACCTCTAGAAGAGCACATGAGAGCATGAGGCTCATATGTGTGCACAACACCCTCATTTGTTTCCATAGTTTATGATGTAGCTTTACGGGGATGTAAATCACTAATGTGGGAGTAATTTAAAGACCCATAAATTTCCAGGAAAATTTTTTCTTAAATAATTTTTAATTTTACGAGTGTGTGGCTTCTTGAAGGCACTTCATTTCGAGGCCCGGTGTGCCCGAAAACAATTTCGGAAGTTTAGCTCGGGTATGTTCAGTAAATGAACGAGCTGGTTTTTCTATCATTTGTACCGGTGCTCAGAATTGAAATATGAGGGCACCTATGAACTTGCAACACCGGTAATTTCTTAAGGGATCCTTTACTGTAGTCGTTTTTGCATGGGAGGATAAGATATTTATTGAGGTTTAATTAATGTTGTAAATAAAATTGTTGTACAATTTTTTTCTATATCTAAGAAGGTTAATTCCTCCCATGGGAAGTTGTTGGTGGGGCCCACACCCACCTAACTTCACATATGTGGATAATTGAATGGTGGGTCCCACACGAGCCCCAACCATTCACCTCCCACTAAACTCCTTAACCCTCTTTATACTCCCCCATTAAACTCCCATGTTAATGTTGAAAACTCTCCCATTTATGAGACCTCTCACCTCCTCCTCTCGCTCTCTTAAATTCTTGCTAACATTCTATAATTAATGAGATGATTCTCTTCATTTAATTAATTAAGTGGTTGATTTTGAATTTTAAAATCATTGTGAGCTTTTAGGGTGTAGAGAAATTTTGGGGATGTTCTTGCGTTTTTTAGAGTACTTTTGTGTGAAGAAGAATAGAATGTCCCTCCAACGAAGAATGATGCCTCTTCAATGAAGAACGCCACTTCCACGAAGAACGAAGAGGCACACTGACGTCATCCACGAATCCTCACCCCGCGACGCCGTCTTCTGTTATGCCCGATGTACGACGTAAATTATTGAGGTAGGGGTTTATTCTTGAAAATTAATGTTTTCGTACCCCATTCTTCATTGGGAATCATTGTTTAAATACTACCAATTTCTATCACTTAACACGGAGGGAGTGGGACGAACGAACATGGCCCGACGACCCTCTGCATGATATTGTTTATTATTTTAGAATTGGAAATCGAATTCAGAGGAATCAAGACACCGTCGCGCCATGTCGGGAATGTGGAGAAGGAAACCGACGTCGTCACGCTGGTTGTGTGGGGGGAAGCACGACCTTCTTTGCGGGACGATTCTGCCGATGAACCGGACGGCCCGTCGGCCGGCTGGGCGAAGGGGAGCCATGAACCCAGGAGGGTTCCACAAAAGAGAACATGATGGCCCGTTGGCCGACCAGGAGGAGTCGGACCGCGGTGCCAGGAGGGCGCCGCGCAGAAGAATCCGTGGCCCGCCGTGGGGGTCGTGTGCGCCAGAAGTCCGACCATTTTGGGAAGAGCGGTGCCACTTGGAACCGTCATTTCGGACAGCCGGGTGGGTGCCCACCCAGACAGCTCAGCCTCTGGGCCCAGCCGCTCGGCCAGCTAGGCGGCATACCAACTAGGCCGCGCCCAGCTGGGCCGCGCCGGGTCAAGCTGCGCCCTTCGGGCCGAGCTGTGTTTTCCTTCGGACCGGTCTCACACCCCGGCTGGATCGGACTCGTCAAACTAGGTTAACCTGACCCGTCGGCCCACTGGGCTAAACGGGTCGGTCCCGTGATTCACTTAAATGTGAATAACTTAAAGACGACGTTCCTGATCGACGTTCCGTCTGTGGCACTGGGACTCTTTCTATGAGATGGTCCATTTTGCGATAATCTATGGGTGTTTTGGATAGCTTTGGTAAACGACCGGTTTTGGAACGAGCATATTTCCAACCAGGACCCTGGAACGGAAAACCCAATATCACTCAGACCGGACGTCCGTTTGATGCGCCGTCTGTCGTGTTGGGTTCCTTTTAACGAGACGAAACATCGGGATACATCAAATATGGACTTTGTGACAGTTGTTGTATCTACCCCTTTTACTCGTGGAGTGGACCCTCACGAAATCGAGTATGATGTGTGTGGGAACCCTAGAGCTAGCTGCGACTGTGACAACGATGACAACTGTACTTGTATCCTACATTGGTTCGGCAGTGAGGACGACTGTACTTGGATCCTCCTTGGGTTTAGCAGCGATGAAGACTATAGTTGGATCCTACGTGGGTTCGACAGTGATGGTTACTGTACTTTGATCTTACGTGGGTTCGTTAGTGATGACTTCTGTACTTGGATCCTACGTGGGGTCGGCAGAGGAGATGATTCTGATTCTACATCTAATCATCTCCACCCATCTTCATGAGTATTATACCTGTGTGATCTGAGTCTTGACATTAAATCATTCTTATTGGTATAATTAACTTTTTTCCTATGTGGACTGGTTTTTCTTGGGCTCGGAAGATAGATATGTACTGAGATTGATAATTTATATATATGTATGGGAATATACCTAAGTAGAGTTGGTTGATACTTCAGGGTTGTATCTTTCCTTTGTGGTTTATCCTTTGTGGATTCTGGGAGACCTTCGGGGGTTTCGAGGTCCCTACTGAGTATCGTTATACTCACCCCTGCACGGGCATTGCCCACACTACATTGTGTTGGATGCAGATGATGGAAAAAACTGATCATGGTCGAGGCTTGTGGAGCTGTATGGTATCCAAAGGTGGACCACCTGGAGGGAAGTACATGGAGCGGATGGATGGACCCTAGGTACTGACAAGACTATCTGTACCCACCCTTCAAGTGGGATTCCCAGAGGATGTCTTGGTGGTTGCTTCTTTTCATTTCAAATGTTGTACATTCTTTCTTAGTTGTACTGTACTTTTACTTTTGTTTGTATACCGGCCCATTTACTTTCCAGCACTTTCTTTTGTACTCAGTTTACTTTGTATTTATTCCATCTTGCATACTCTGTTGTGTTTTTTACTTATATGAAGGAAATGCCTTCCCTTTTATTGGGATTTACGCCTTTGGTTCTAGTCGCCACCCCATGGCCTATGAAAGGCGGGCTTGGAGTAGTCAGGTCACGGGCCCCAAGGATGGGTCGTTTCATAAAGAATTTCTTATCCCCTTTAATAAAATATCCACCATTCTTTCTTCCACACTTTGAGTATAAGTAAACCCTCATCTTCTTTCCCCCATTGTTTTGATATTTTACCTTGAACACCACCTTTAATTTATTATCAAAACTTTGAGATTGATGTTTAACACTAAATTCCATTTCTACCTTCATATAATAAATCACAATCATTAGTAGATACTAAAGACTCTTATAGCTAACTCCATTCGAAAACTTGGTTTTAATCCACTGAAGAATCAATCCAATTTATATTTACGTTAGATGATAAAGCTAGAATCATTACTTCTGTGCCTTGAAATTTGTTTCTCATATGTACCAATTGATTCATCATCATTTTT
This sequence comes from Viscum album, assembly GCA_963277665.1. Lineage (NCBI taxonomy): Eukaryota > Viridiplantae > Streptophyta > Magnoliopsida > Santalales > Viscaceae > Viscum > Viscum album. The sequence continues at coordinate 1,135,581,377 of OY728156.1, forward strand.
ATTAAGATCAAGAAAATAATTTTCAATATATATTAGATGAATACATGGAATGTTCCTATTGAAGAATATGTTTTTGAACATGTCCTATTCCATGGATTTAATTTCATCTTGTTGCCTTGTCATCTTGATTAGAGTCCACCATTAGATTGCTTTTTCTTCTAAATAATAAATATCCAGAATTAATTTTTCATCTTCTAAATGTCAATGGATGGAAAATATATATTCAGTGTTACTGATCAATTTTTACACAATAAATGGATTAGAAGACCTACTAAAAGAAGGTGGGTTTTGCCTCATGAATGACTAAACAAAATGTTCTTCCCTTCTCTACTCATTTGGTTATCCAGAATGATTCACAGCCTGTATATGTATAGATATATTATTTTTCATTCCATATCCCATAACATTTACTTATTCATAAGGAAAATCATTTAATTTCCCATTGCATTGATCAATAAAATGGTTCTTTGAGGTTCCATCCATTGTCCAAAACCCAAAAAGAATAGTGTGAGGGGAAAAACATACTAGGAAAAAAAATCAGGGGGAGTATATTCAATATCTAACATCATAGGTTTAATCCAAGGTTGTTCATGATAGTTATCAAAATTCTTGTACTTTAACCTATATCTAGACTTATCCTTGGGGATATCATAGACATATCTTAAAAGATATCAATAAGGATCTCACTAAAGTTTTTGCATCTTAGTTTCCAAGGGATGACTAAAGATTCTCTCTAATACCAACTCTAATAGCCCTAGGTTGAAGTACACGTACATTAAAATTAATATGTGAAATACATAATAAATTAAACAAATAGACATCTAAGGATCATATTACATTATTTTTTTGGAAACTGGGAACACATTCTTTTAACATAGTGAAGTATCTTCAGAAACTCCCATAATGATATTCACTTATAGTTTTCCTACCAAAAACCTTTATTTATTTTCAAGGGAAAAAGGTTGTGATCAAATAATCAGTAATTTTATACATGGAGAAAATCATTAATACATCAACATAGTAATGTAAAAATATGAACAAAAATAATGAATATCAATGTCTTGAGTCATTAAATAAATCTCGGATGTTCATAAGGAATAAATCATAAATGAACATGAACCATGATAAAAAATAATTGATTAAAACATGGAATTATTGAAAATTCATAAGTATAGATAATCATTTCTAGATTATCCAAGGCTCATTTAAAGGAAAATCATGGAGGACAATGTCCATTACTAAACAGTTTTCACTCCTCGTTCTAGCCTAGTTTTACTAAGCCAGATTTAGTTATGTTATAACCCAATATTCCGGAACTAGATTTAACTGTCATTATAGTAATGCCTCTCTCATAATATATAAATCTTTACCCAATTAATTGGAGGGATATATTGGTATCAACCTTCACATAATAAAAAAATACATATAACTTCTACAAAAACATAAATCATTTTTCATATCATAACATAATATATAAAACAGGTTTCTTAAACCTCATTCTAGAATAATCCATATACAACAAATGAAATTCATAAATATTATTCAATCATAATGATTATAAAATCATATTAATAATGGGGATAGAAACATAACCCCATTTAAGTAATTTCATCTTAGATGTACAGTAATTTTGATAAAAAAATGGAAATTTGTTATTGATGAAAAAATCCATTCGTCTTGAAAAACGATTTCTTTTCTCCAAATGTATTGAAATTTGAAATGAAACAAATTTAATTGAAATAAAACATGAAATGTTGAAATATAATAATCATGGAAATAGTGCATTATGAAAGTGTAAAAATATTTTAATTCAATATAAGTTAAAAAACATTCTTCTCGTACCATTGTCGGAAAAGTCAAAAATACCCTATAATAAAAACGAAAAAAGACTCCTTTGATACAATTTAATAATGATTCAAAAATGGGTAAATTTGAATTTAAAGGAATTATAAGGATATAATGAATAATTTTTATTACTTACTTAGGAAACATGGACTTGAATGAAAAATTTACCCAAAAAAATACTTATGATTAATAAATCTCAGATCATAATAAGATTGAAAAATTATCTATTACCTTAGGTCTGTTATCATGTTTATGTAACCAAACCTCATATACAATGATTTAAATTATTTCATTGAAATATTCTGGAATAATATTTGTTTTTATGATATCATATGTGATCATATTATCATCTTTTTGGTAGTAATATTTCTTCTTATTCGGTATGATGGTATTAACTACTTTATTTTTTATGCATGTTTTCTAGAATAAGTTATGATTATCCTTCCTAAGTCATAGTTATATCATTAAAAATTATATTAAAATAATATATATCATACTTGTTTATTATATTCATTTATATAATCATTAATTAAATGATATCATGTAGAATGAATCTCATCATATTGTGGAGACCGAAGACTGTACTTACGCATGTGCAATTATATCATTCATTTAATTATGAAATTATATCAAACTAGATAGTATATACATTGTTCCAGAATAAATAAATTGTTATAATAATAATAAATAGTTATTATTTCCATCATTATACACATCCAAGTTAGATATTGGTGAAAAATATATTACACCACGACGTAGAGACGGTAAGCCTTACGTACTCAAGCATGGTGACTTCAGTTTTCTTAGGATGTATTGGCGGTGGAATATTGTGGCTCCATAATCATAATTACATCTCAGAATACATGTGATACTAGAGTCATTAATTTATAAGGGAAAGAACTCATGAAGAGGAAGTATATGAAAAAATTATTTGAATGAATTGGTAGAGCAGATTACATCTTCTTCGATGAGATCGCTCTAGACATTCTCTTAAAGCCACTAAAGATGGTATTTTGAGAAGACCAGATCATCTCGAATGTGACTAAGGATGTTGAGAAGGGAAATGGGAATTGTATGGCTAATATATAAGGCTCAATGTGAACTGAATTGGTGATGGACGATGTGCCCTTTTATAATTGAGGTGAGGGAATCATTTGTAATCTCTAAAATTATTAATTTATAATAAAATAACACCACATCAAAAAACCTCCAAAATGTCAAGGTTTAAAATTTTATATGATATAAGGTTTTATTCTCATCAACCAATAAGTTTTTTATAGGTTTTTATATCAATTTAAACATTGTCATTTTTATTTAACACTTAGTTATTATATTTCATTTTAATAAGGGGAAATATTCATTCAATATGAAAATGTTAAAATATTAATCACAATCATATATATTAAATCATATATAAATAATTTCAATCAAGTAATACCATATTATAGTTATTACATATTTGTTAAAGTTTTTTAATTTTTTCTAATAATTTAATAAAACATTCTTTTTAAAAACAACAATAGTGTCAATTTTGATGGTATTCAATACATGGATTTTATAAAATGTCATTATAAGATGTTATCCTTGAAAAATATACTCTAATATATTTCATTGGATTTTAATTATTATATAAATTTCATTGTATATATTAATTTTCCAAAATTATATATATTATAATATTTTTAACAACATTAATTTGATATTTCCATTAATAAAGTAATTAATATTTTTTTAACTATATAATATAATTACGTTTTGGATAAAATTTAAAAATAAACTAAAATAATGAATATAAAAATAAATATATTTTAATATAATACTTTTAGTATAATATAATCTTTTGGAAAGTTTCACATAAAAATTGGTATACTAATTAAAAATAAATGTGACTAGTTTAACATCATTTTAAATAAAATTATTTAAGATTCATAATTTCTTTTGTAAGGATCCAAATGGTCAAAATGTAAACCCATGGATGATTATGGTCTATATATACTATAATAATAATATTTGGTCAACTTTTTGGGTCTTTTAAGGGTTATTATAATTTTAATAAAAATTAGGTTATAAGTTTTTAATCAATTAAATAATTTTATCATCATCATATATATGTACCTCCAAGGTAATTATTTATTTTCTTAAAATAAAAAATAAATTTACATTATAAATAAATATATTTTATATTTTTAATTATTATTTATAATCGAATTTTGATTATATGTAACCATATCAAAAAATTATAAATTATATAAAACATGAATGTTGGATCTTTAAATTTTCATTATATAAAATATTATAAATACTCTAATATCTCTGAAATGGCCCCAAAATGTAATTTATAAATTTATATTAGGTAATTATTTTTATTAAAAGAAATATTACCTTTTATATTCATTGATACCACCCATTTGTTCACATGTGGACACATACAAGATATTAAAGACAATGAAAATGACACATTGTGTCTTTCTTTGATTTAAATATTATTTCAGATGTTTTCATAAAAAAGTGTCTATTAAAAAATAATATAGATAATTAGGTTTTAAGGGTCTAAATTATTTTATTAAATAATTTTTTTTAATTCATTTTGTCATTTGATAGTCATTATAAATTTTTCTAAACCTAAATTTCATAATTTACACTTTATCGGGGTAACAAAATTTAACATGGTTACTGTTCACATTAATAAAAAATAAAAGATACTTAAATAGAAAATATGGACCTCCTAAATTAAAATTTTAAATCCATTTTTCAAAATTCATGACACATATTTTTACATATATATTTAAAATAAAATTAGTAAAATGCCATGAAAAATATTGTTTTTGGAAAATGCCACTTTTAAAATGAAAAGTATTTTTATAATAAATTAGTTTATATAATCATTTTAAAAGATAATAATTTTATAAAAATGAACTAATTATTATATAAAACTAATCTAAAACATAATTTTATTGTGTAATGACTATAAAAGAAAATAATGTTTTCAAAAAAATCTATATTTTTAGTATTCATCAAAAAATGAAACATATCAAAAAAATACGAAAAACACCTCCATTATAAGTGTTTATATTTTTTATTAAAATAATAAATTATTTTTACGAGTATAATATAAAAATGTTTCAAAAATATATTTAAAATAAGTGTGCCTTTAAAAGGTAGCAGAAGTGAATTTTTGGAAAAATAATTCTTTAATCGAAAAAAATTGTATTTGTTCTCATATAATGTCTAGAAAAAAAAATAATATGAATTTTGAAAATTAAATTGAATATATTAAATATATATTTCATTAATACAATCAATCCATAGTCATTTTATTATATCATAAACACACTTATTTTCATTTAAATATTTTTTCCAGAAGAAAGTTAATAGTATTCAAACCTACAATTATAATGAGTAGGTTGTAATATTTAGTCATTCACCTATAGTCGGTCCTGTATGAAATTAATTATATCAAAATAAATTTAAATTTTGGGTAACATATTCCACGAATATCATTGTTTATACCACTAGGTGAGTTGGTGTTGTGTATAACATAATTTTATATTGGTGTATATTACAACATTAGACATCAAGAAGTAAAAATCTATCTCATAAAAATCGTGCGGTGTTACATTTTTAATGGAAAAATATATTTATAAATATTATTTGTCCTAGTTCATTATTATGAAATTGGTTATGAATAAATTTCATTATCCCACATTCACTTGGTTATGAAAGTTAAATGAATGAAACTAGTAGTTGAATGTGTAATTTAATTGAGAATGCTTTCATGTAATTTTATCATTTTCACATAGAATGAATGGAAATGAAATGAAAAGCATAAATAATTAAAAGTAATGAGTATTACATGGAATTAATTAAGTTATGAATTATTTATATGATTCTTATTTCATATGGACCTTTTTTATCTTTATAGTAGTGGTATAACTTGATATAGAATTAGATTCATGAGGTAATTCCTTTAGCACTGACTGGATTCCATTCCAATTCATTGAGCCAGATTCCATGGGAGATACCCACCTTGGAACATTGTTCTTACCTGCTTTTGAAATCATGAGATAATCCCATAAGACCCCATCACTATCTTCTTGTTATTTGGATTTCATGGATACACTCCTTCTATCCATCTTAATGTCTTTGGACATCTTATGATGTGGATTATCCCCATTAGGTAAAGTCATGCATATCCCATTTTAACATGGATGAAATCCTTACACTTTGTTTGAATCGTATACCTTGGAATGCCTTAGGTGATTCCCCATGGCTTGAACTCAAACCCATTATATATTGGCTGAATTTCATTATTATGTTGGCTCAACCCATGAGTCGTGGATGGTTTTATTATTAAATTGGATAATGTATGATTATTATCATCATTTAAGGATTCATATTCACATCTCAATAACGTTATTATTATTATTATTGTTGTTGTTGTTGTTATACATTGGTTGTGTTGTTACACCTCACATGGATTAATAATATAATATGATCTCATATGAATTATATAAATGATGACATGTATTGTGGCATTACGATATATGGATGAGGAATGTTTCATAATATTTACATTTCCATACTATCTTTACTTTTATATATGTGATTAAACTTTTTAGATTATATTCATAGACTAGATGCTATAGACCATGTTACTGGTGGAATTATGTGGTTTTTCTCACACCTTATTTGTTCCACCATTGATACAAAAACAAATTATATGTATGTACATGTTGATACGGGAAAGAATCCTACATTTGAAAAATGTTATTGATTACTATCTTAAGATTGATCTTAGAAGAAGATGACTCGGCATCTGCTCTTGATGCTAGATTCTTTTAATTTTATTTTTTATTTTTTATAGAATGTATTAACTCTTCCATGTATGCATGTTTACTATTTTTGTAGAGAAATGATAGAAATTATCCTTATATTTTTTATATGATTCAATTTCAAACAATTTAATATCATCAGTTTGTTTTATGTTTATCTATTCTTCCACAATGACATGTTACCAGTCCTGTTGTTATAGTGTCTTTTCCTACAAAGGAATCTATTGACTAATGATTCTGATATTCAACTATTATCACTTTTTTCGTATTATTTAGTCTAACGTTAAGGAATGTTCTCCATAAGAACACACTCTTTTCTCGGACTTCTACTTGGTAGCCTCTAGCATATGGGCAGGCATGATTGAAGAAATTTTGCCAACTCGGTGTGTGTTAGTCGACGAGTTAGGAAGAATATTTGTCGGTTAGATCATATAGATACAAGGGGTCACTCACACAATAATTTCAGTTGGGGATTCTAAGTTTACATTTTAGTTCTTGTAGGGGGTTTTATAGAGATATGGGTATATTGAAACTTATGAATACAACCTTTCACCTGCGGAACTATGACCAGTTGGAATTGACGATTTAGGTTTTATAGTACATTATTTGAGAAAGAGCCCCTGAGTTTAGAGGTTTTGGGGAGAAGAATATACATATCTTCATGTTCACCTATAACAGTATAATCAATGTGATGATTTAGATGGATCTTTATGAGGAATTGTTTGGTAGGTCATGTCGTTCAATCCTTTGATGTATAGTGGTAGGTGAGGTAGCACTACTAGTTCATCGTCTTATGCATTAGTTGTCATAGATGGTATGGATGGTTTGGAATTGTTATCATAATAATCTTTCTAGATAAAAATAAAATGATTTTTTTATTGATTACATATGGCGTCTGAGGCTAATGATCATTTTTTCATACTAGTATCACCCTGACATAGACATAGATGAATAATGAGGCATGGGATGACATCACAATGTTTTCATGGCCGTTTTATATTTTAGAGTGAGTCATGATGGTATCCAATATGTCCCAAATATCTAATAGATACAATTACATCAATGATTTATTCCACGTTTCATAGATTACCTATTTTCAGGGTGACCAATATCACAATTTTTATCCCATGGATGTTATTTTAGATGTTGATGGATTGTTTTAGGAGTATAATAAATATATAATATACTAGATCATGAATAATATAAGAGGATGTTTTGTCACATTATTATATGGGATATGGATGGAAATAAACATTTAGGATGAGTCCATGGAGAGGGAGGCTTATTTACATACTATGTGGAAAGAGTTTCTCTCACAAAGTATTTCACCACCCTTGTAGGTGAACTTACAGATGAGTTTCCCTAAGGGGTAGGATTGTACAAACCCGATTTTTCTATTAGGGAGAAATCCTTTGATAATCAAAAGAATAATTTATTTTGGACCTAATATGGATACTTAAGGAGTTCACAAATTTTTACCGGTGTTCATGGATTTTTCAGAGCTTGAAAAATCGATTGGTGGAGAAAAGTACAGGGTCTCATGGTTACTAAAAAAAGTGCAAGCTAGTTAGAATCATTTTACTAATACTGTTAGGGCTAGATAGTGGGTTGAAAGGGTTTTCACAACTTTAAGAACATTTGAACACAAGGTTGAACACCCATATAGTTGTTGTTCAGTTTTATATTGATCCAATTAAAAGTATTGGCACACATATTCCTAGATCGTATGTCCTAATTGTGTGGTGTATCCCTTGTCGAAGTTCCATGTACCTAGTTGGTGCATGGTTTTGGAAACAGTGGGGCTAAACCATGAGGCCCTATTGTTTTTTATTGATGTTATTATTGCTCCATTAATTTCCATATAATGATACCCTTTATAATGTATTCCTCATATTCAAACAAAAATATCTCCTTTCCTCCATTGAAAAGATCCATAGAATCCAAAGCACGATTCTTCAACATAATTTTCATCTGAATTCTGATTCAACATCTGATCATATCATTGGATATCCACATATACATTCTCTTACACTTTTGAATTCTTCATCAGTTTAATTCCTCTCAATGAATCTATTTTGATGTATGCTCATGTGCTCTATTTTCTGGGTGTTGATCCTTTTTATCATTTTCTCTCAATCCAATCCAAACTGAGGATGATACTAGATGAAGAGAGTTCTATAAGTTTAATGTAGGATAAATATTTCTCATCACGTAAGAATCATAATTTTATAAACATTCATCATTGTATTCATTTCAATTTCATCAGGTGATACATATTAAATTCATATTCCTTGCTTTTATTCATTTTTCTCAAATGCATGTTCCCATTAAATACATGTTCACAACATAATTAGTTGTTGATACTAAAATTCCTTCCACCCCAAGACGGGTGATACATTAATTATTCCTCCGTAATCTAAGAGAGTTTATATATAACACCATTCAACTACGTGAATTGAGTATTCTTTTTGTAAACCCTCTCTGACTAGATGAATTATTAATTTATAAATGACTAGAACTATTATATTATATATGAAACATGACCCTCCGATGCTATGTGTTCCATTTAATTAATGAAATATGAATATGTAAATTAGAAATAATATTAATATAAATATCACATGTATTAGTTACTTATAATTGAATTTATCATGGTCATATTTCCTTATGCAGTATTATAATGATTACGAAAGTTAATGGAATGAACCTAATAATTGAATATGTAATTAATGTCAGAATGGATTCATGTCATTTTAATATTGTATTTTAGTATAAAAGGAAACTAAATAAACCACTTAAATTATAAAAATTAAGAGTATTATATAGAAATAATTAAATAAGGAATATAGTATAAGGTGAATATTGAATATGAGACTTTTTGAATAGTAAAAAAGCAGTCATACTTGATCTGTCTATGGATTCTTGATTGAAGTTCATGAATATTCATAGGACATCCAACTAATTCAGGGTCCCAGTTTCTAAGGGAGATCCCCACCTTAGAACATGTTATTTGTCTTCTAGTGGATTCCCAGAATGATTTCGTTGGATCCCATCACTATCATCCAAATATTAGGACCCATTGGATACACACCTTGGATCTGACAGGATGTCATCAGAAATGCGGTTCCATGGATTTACCCCACTTGGCCTTGTAATGATTAGCCCATTTTACATTGAATGGGATCCTTAATCTATGTTAAAATATTTTATAGTGTAATTACATGGGAGAATCCCCTAGGATTACACTCATACCCCTTTATAGCCTGGCTTCATGTTATTACTCTGGTGGATCGACCCCTAAGGTATTGGATTCCATGAATATTACCTTTTACCCTCATTCGTTATTATCATCATTACATCATGCCTTGTCAAAAAATAGATCATTTATTGTTGTTATTATTAACATTATATATTATTAGTCCAGTTATAGATAACTTGACTTAATTATATTAATTAAAATCAAACTGAATTAATTTAACGATTATATGTCCAGAACAATTCCCAGCTGATGTGGATGGAGGTATCAGGGGATTTATATTATTATATTGTATGTACATTTAAATTTTTTCACACCATTTCAATTTATGATAATAGACTATATGGTATAGACATCATTAGTGGTGGAATACTGTTATTTATCTAACACCCTATCTGAACAACAATTGGTACCTGGGAAAATTATATGTATGCATGTGTTGATAAGGGGAAGCATCCCACTTTTCACATCTCATATTGATTTCATTCATATGAAGATTCATGTTAGAATTTGACCAGGCCGATGCTCTAGAAGCTAGATAGGTTTTGGATTCTTTTTTATTCTTTTTTATATCATGATTTTACATGTTTTCCTGCATAACCATTTTCTAGTTTTTTAGAGACATGGAAAAAATTATCATCTTCTTTTTTTTATGATTCATTTTGCATCTTATGATAATTATCAATTGTATCGATGTTTATTTCATCTTTTATTATGGAAGGTTACTGGACATGTTGGTACAATATCTATTTCCATTATTCCATCTATTAATATATTCTTCATATACATGTCTTTTATTACTTATCTGCTGATCTCAACTATAACATGAGGTCATTATATCCTCATGAACACAAACTAGGACCTAGATTATATTCACAATCCATTGGAATATGGGGAGGCATACTTTAGTTTATGTGCTCAATTGGGCTCAAGGAAAATCTATGTGGAACTCGGGATCGTGACCTCACAATATGAAACATCTTTTAAACAAAAATTTAAATGTCATACTACAAAGTTGTACATAGAGTCATACAACCCAAATCCAGTGACATATTTTTGTATGATCAATTACTACACATCACAAATGAACTATGAAACATTTTAATAATGATAGAAAACATTCTAATAATATATCTTTGTTTTTCAATATTTCGTATGTGTTTCAAACTAAAATAAGTATTTTTTATGGAAAACATTCACTTAAATAATGACCACATCATGTATCATATTGATATTTGGTCAATTATTACATATATAAAATGACATATGGATCAATGTCCTAAATTATAAAAATAATAAAAAAAATCTTTAATTTTTTACCATTGGAATGTGTTTTAAACTAATGTGTATATTACAAAAAAAAAAGAAAAAAATTAAAATAAAAAAAATTAACTAAAAATACATATAAAATAATGAAAAAATTAACTACAAAAGTTGTAAGAGGTCATATCTCCAGGATGTCTATAAAAATTCACAACCCATCGGTTCTTCACATTCAGTTAAAAATAAATTTATTTACTATACTATGCTTATCTATGAGAAACCGATCAATAATAATATATAATCATTATGATACTAGTTCTCCACATCCCATGTGTCTCTATACAATCATATCCTATAGTATATCAGATACATAATAGGAAATCATATAAATTTGATGTTCATAAAAATTCGGAAACCATGTACTCTTCCCACTATTCTCTAAACTTATTTACTTCTTATTTTCAGTACATAAATTGTAGGATAACCTTTTTCACCAAGAAATAATGAAAGTAAAAATTATTAATAAAATTTTAAGGAAATTCTTATTAATTTTTCAAATTAATTGTTTAGGGATTCTTTTCTTTTGATTGTATATGAAATCATTCATTAAATATATAATGTAATATCCACAATCATTGATGTTTTATTTCTTCATACAATGTATAAAAATTTCCAAAAATGATTAAATTTTCTTAAAATAAGTTTTTATTGTAATAACATTTTATTATATACCTTAATAAATTTACATTTTATGTATTCCATAGTCTTATCTTGTTCATTCACCAGCCTCATACCATGACATTGCCTATATTTATAGATCACCATAAAAAATCATGTTAAAAACAAACTAAAATATATAATTAAATTTTTATATATAATATACAATTGATTTGAACTAATATTCATAATACATATCATATGTGGTCAATTTAATATATATTCGTTCATTGGATAAAAAATAAAACCATTTGGGGTATCCAAATTGGTTGCGATAAATATCATGTTCTAATTGAGAAACAAAAAAAATGTAGTGGAAAAAATAAAAATATATTTATATGATTATATTTCCTAGTTTGACCACTTTACTATAGGAGTCAATAAGTGTCTATCATCTGTTATTTTCTTCTCAAACTCCTTGGTTAGATAACCATTTTTTATTATCAATTTCATATAAACACATTGAAAATTATTTTTAAGAAATAAGACATCAATTTATGAAAAACGAAACCATGATTTTAAATGTTATCCCTTTATATAGAAAAAATATAAACACCAATTGAAAATATGAGTAGTTTTTAACTATAATGGACAATGAAGATCATTTTTTAAAGACATATTATAAAAATTTATCTCTTGTATTTATTCAAAACTGAGACTCCCAACCATTAAAACATGATAATATCAGTTATAGACTTTAGAAAAACATTATAGGTAATGATTTATCAACATAAATCTCAATCATATAAAATGTAATATTCATCTCCATCATTGATTATGGTGTATACATGATGTTTTATTGTTAATATATGTTATAGTGGAACCAATACAGAGAAGGTACTCTAGGAAGGTCCTTTTGTTTTCATGGTTGATTAACTAGATTATATAAATTTGACCATCCTTTTCATCATCATATTTTATATTTATTATACAATACATCTCATTAAATTTTTTTCACAAAATATTATAAGATTTTCATTTGAGGTTTTTAAAGACATACCTCTATTATCTTTATATGAGTTGAAAACCATGTTCTGAATGTCATAATTTCATTATTGATCATTTTAATTGTAGAGACCCGTATCTTGACGTACATGGACATTACATTACTTTTGCGGAATACTTAATACATAACAAAAATACACACACAAGGATCGTAATAGTTTAGTGTCTTTGGAAACTCGGACTATAATCTTCTAATCGTGGTGAAAGATCTTCAACATCTCCCATAAAGATCTTCCTTTTTTTATACCTAAAACCTTTCTTTATATCCTGGGGAAAAGAAAACATAAAAGGGTGAGCTCAAATGCTCAGTAAGGGTAAACAAAAGAAATATCAATCACATAATTTTCATAAGAACATAACATTTTTGGAAATCTTAACCTGCAAAAGAGAGCATATGGGATAAATCATAGTAGTGAAAATGAAACCATAACTTAAAACATTACTCATTGTGGCATACACACATAATCATAGAGAATCATTTCTTGTTAGTCAAGACTCATTGCCAAGACTATCTTAGTGGACAAAGTCCCTTTCTGAATCGAGTAATCCTCGTTTCAGTCCTGTTTCACTGAACCGTTATAACCTACCATTCCAGCCATGTCTATCTCATGAGATATGAAATCTTTACCCAATGCATTGGAGGGAGATATAGGTCCCACCCATCTCTTAATGAATCCTTTCTTATGTGTGCCACAAAATCATAAATCATACATCATTGCATAACCCATGTAATAAAAATGGGATTCTTAAAAAACATGACATCATAAAACCATTCATATAAGATAAAGGAATTCATAAACATAATTTCATCACAACATAGTCAAATCAATGTAAAAATATGGATAGGAACAGAACCCTTTATTATCTTAGATGGAAAATACTTTTGATAAAACACTTGAAATGAATTCTTGAGGAAAATATCCTTTCTTCTTTAAAATAAATTTCTTTTCACAAAACATCATGCAATTTTAAAAGAAAGATATTTTATTGAAAATAGTCATGAAATCTTTTAGAGGAAGCTTCATGAAAATAAGGCTTTATAAAACATTATAAATCCGTTCGTGCCGTATAAGTTAAAAAAAACATTCTCCGTACTTTTGTCGGAAAAGTCAAAAAGTACCTCGTACGGAAAAACGACAAAAGATTCCTTTTATATTCATTACTAAAAACTCACCTAAGGGTAAAATTGGATTTAAACTATTTCAAGTGGATGGAAACAATATTACATATTGAGGGAACATGGATGTGGATGATAAAATACACCCCAGTAAATACTTACGAATAAACAATCTCGGATAAAAATGAGATTGTGATATTTCCCTTACCTTAGGTCCAATTTGCTTTGTACGTGTCCGAAGCTCCTGTATAATGGTTTAAATAATGTTATTGACTTATTCCAGAATCATACATATTTATATGATATCATATATGGTCATATTATTAGCTTCTTGTTAGTAATATTTCATTGTTACTTGTTACTCGGGTCTTTATAACTTTTTGTTCTTATGCGTGTTTTGTCGAATAAATTCTTATTCTTATCTTTAGGTTATAGATAATTCATTTCCAGAATGGTATTAGTGTTGTATATACCATATTCATTCATTCAATTCATTTATATAATCATTATGAAATGAAGATCATGTAGAACGAGTCGCATCACATCGTGGAGACGGTATTCCGTACGTACGCACGAGTGATGATATCGTTCCTATGATCGTGGAATTGTTTTGGAGTATATATATATATTATTTCAGTATCAATATTACTTAATAATAATCATATATAGTTACTCATTACACCATTATACCCATCCTTGTAAGGTGATGGTGGAAAATAGATTACACCACGGCGTGGAGACGGTATTCCGTACGTACGCACGCGCGGTGATTTCATTTTTTCCGTAGGATGGATAGAAGGTGGATTAGGGTTGTTTCATATTTATAATAACATATCAGTATGTAAGTAATACTGATGTTATTACTTTATCATGAAACAACTAAAGAAGAAGAAGTTGAAGAAGAATGAAATTGAAAAGATCGGTAATGGATATTACCTCTTCTTTGGAACGCCTCTTTGAATCTTCCACTTAAGGAACTAAGATTGGTCTTTGGAGAAGACCAGGACCTATAGTATTATTCTAGGGAAGTGGAGAGGAGAAAATGGCAGGGGTTGGCCGAGCTTGAGTGCTCAAATTGGTTTGAGGAGGAGGGGGAGGAGGTGTCCTTATATAGGGGAGGAGAGGGGCACCTTAGGAATTCTTAAAAATATTAATTTATAATAAATCTAACCCCACTTAAAAACCTCCAAAAATGACTCATATTCGAAGCTTAGATGAGATAGGGTTGTAATATCATCAACCAATCAAATTTAGACATGTTTGGATCTTATTTTAAACCTTATCAATTAGATTTAACTCTAAGTTAAATAATTTAACTTTTACCGTGTCTTTTTGTTTTCTTTCACTATATGGTTAATACACTTACTATAACATGCCAAACGAACCCCAAATTGTTTATTATTAATATATATATCCTTATCTAAGTCATTTGGCCGAACCTTAGATTTTTAGGAATAAAATAACAATTAATAATATAATATTTGATTTAAAAACTATTTTGTGTCAATTTTGACACTATTTGATATATGATTTTTGTGAAAGTCATAACAGAATTATATGTTCGAACCAAGTTGATTACATCAACAATAATATATCATAGTAACCTAGAAAATTAGTGGAATTCATAAAAATTCTCAAATTAAATTTATTTTGGTGTTTATAACATCAATTATGTCAATATTTCATAAATAAGATAATTACTGCATCATCTTTGTGTCATAAATTAATTAAATTATTTGATGTCTAAAAATTACAAATAAAATACCATAAAGTAGGAAATCTTTTTAGCTTTCTAATGAATATTTACAATCGAATTTATCTTATTTATAACCCCATATTAAAAATGATTTACTTATTAAAATTTGATTTTAACTATTTTAACCCTTCTTTAAATAAATTAATAATAAATGTCCTAATCTAATCCAAGTGGGCCTAAATGGTCATATTTTATTCCTAAGTTTGTTTCTGGTCGAATTACACTTGTCCAATGGAATTAGGACATGTGTTAGGGTAATAGTAATATCATATTTACCCTTAGTTACCCTATTTACTATTAACCGCGGTAAAAATAGTAAAAAGTTACTATTCACCAAAAAATTATTTTCATCTCATTGAACCACATTTTAGTCCTTGATATTAACCGTGTCTCTCGGATTTTTGAAATTCCATTCACAGAAGCGGTAAAATTAAGTTTTATGCAAAATTCAGTTTTTAACCTACCACTTAGTAGTTTCACTATTCATCAAAAATTGATGTTTTTCAGAACAATGCCAAAATTTCATCCCAAACTATATTCCATATTCCGAATTCAAAAATGAAGTCTATTTTAGCAAAATCATAACATAAAAGTTGCATTAATTATTTTTATAATTAAATCCCGCTGTTAAAACAAATAGCGTGTTTTTAAGAAACAATATCTATCAAAAGATTGACACTTGTTTATGTCTAGTTTAAATGTGAAATTACATCCAATGACCAATATACATTAAAACCACTCAAATTAATGATTTATCACTATTAATTATTTCGACTAAAAAAGTTGTTTTTAATTATTATTTAGTAATTTTCACTATTCATCAGAATATGAAAGTTATCCGAAAAGTACCAAAATTTCACCTTAGGCTAAATTCGATACTCCGAATCCAAAAATGAAGTTCATTTTGAAAAATAAGATTTACAGAATTTTAAAAAGTGGTTATTACTATTCATAACGGCTAGTTTTAATAATATTTTAATAGCATATCGTTGTTTAGTGAAACTCGGTATTGCGTATTACACACGCTATCGAAGAAGGTCGCGATTGCGTGTAGTGCAAGGCAAGTCAAGGATGTGTGTTGTGCAAGCTCCTTTTGGTGTAGCGTACAACACAAGACATTAGTAAAATAAAAAAGAATATTTTTCATAAAATCTCGGGCTGTTACATTCTACCCCCCTTAAAATGAATTTCGCCCTCGAAATTCGTCGGGGTTATAAATGGTTTACTATTCGAAAGTTTCTTTAATAGAAACACACATCGTAAAAGGGAATACCAAAACTTGGATTTAAAAACTAAAGTATGAAATGTAACGATTACCCAAATAAACTAATCACTGGGTTTCCACATAGGTGAAAATATGGATATGGAAGAGAAATCTAACCATCATGCTCTGATAGAGAGTGGTAGAGAACATGGCTATGGAAAAGCCAGTAATCACAAATCCATAAATTTGTGATGATATAAGGTTCCATCTGATTCATCAGGTATAAGATCACTAGGACAACATTTTTGGTTTTCAAGATCATTTCCCTAAAGTTGAAAATTTGCTTAAAATAAATACTTACTTTATTTTGATACAATATCACTGTTGTTTGTGCCTTGAACAATTTCCACTTCATCTCTTAAATAAATGAAGTTGAATTTGTTATTCGTGAAGTGTTAGCAGATCATGTGATAGAATGACGGGTCATTCCATCTGTCTCAAACAAAAGGTAAGCAAAAGTTATTACATAAGTCATTCTATAGTGAGATTAATCATATATAGTTCCTAAAATAGACTTATACTTCATATATCATACTGCTTAATATAATAAAACTAGTTTCTACTAAACAGGGACTTCCTGTAGGTCAGTGGTAGGCGATAAAGGCCAGTCGCACTTCGGTTGTGGGTTCGATTCCTACAGCCTTGTCCGAAGCGATGGGTTGTCGCCCGTCCTGCAGGTTGTCCCTTTTTCTAAAACTACGTTACTATAACATCCCATCTTCTATCCTTAAACAATACTAACTTATGTCCTACATAATCCAGTCTAATCTTTAGGCTTATACATAATACTGCAGTCCACTCTCATAATATAGTGACATCGATTACCAGAGATTTAATACTGTCGTTGGTCCCCACATATCATAAGATATGTCTTGTTGGTCACATTCCAAACATTCAAAGTCCTTAATCGTGTATTCTCTTGAATACCTTAGTGAAAACATGAGTGCAGTTAAAAGTTAACACTTTCCACATACCAAAATCCTCAAAATTCTATATACTCAAACCATGATATCACTTAGTCCTTATATCAATCATGAGCTCATGAATACAATCAAACATCTCATTATCGTCTTATCCCTTCATTATGCACATATCATCTACATTCCAAAAATATCTGAATAACCTTTCATGGATACTTGTACCATTAATCATACACTTTCAAAACACAAGGAAAGACAACAGTGTAACAATCCATAGATGTCTCTTTATTCCAAAATTACACATGATAAACATGTAATCATGCCACTACATTCTCAAACCATTGACCGAGCTTCAAAAATTCTTTCATCTCACATATCATTTGTAGTCTCTTCATCATCATCCACATAAATACTACCCATATGACCATACTGATTCTCTTCATGAGTCTTTCCCTTAGGGCATTTGTTTGCATAATGCCCATACATTCCACATTTAAAACACTTAACCATTTTTGATGTCGTAGCAATACCATTATCCTCATCCATGGTGTTAACTGACCCTTTTCCTTTGCACTTACTTGCTTTGTGTCCTTCTATTCCACACCCAAAGCATCTTCCAGTTCCTTTGAAACATTCTCCTTGATGCCTCTTCCCACATGATTTACATAGGGGAAATTGAACTTTCTTTCCTCTATGATCATCATGAAACTCCATCTTTCTCTTATTAGCCGAGTCAGGAAACTTACCAAATTTTACTTTATTGATCATATTATGAGATTGCTGATTCGGCATAATAATGATGTTTTGACTTCCAAATCCCATTTCAGTATGAAGAATATCATTCCATTGTCCATCATATTCTCCATTATCGTGAATCATCTTGTTTCCAGCCATTTTTCTAAAACCCAAAAAGAATAGTGTGAGAGGCAAAAATCATAATAAAGGGGGAGTAACTTCAATATCTAACATCTTAGGTTTAATTCTATGATCGAGAGCGTAATTCTAGTACTATAACCTATACGCATACTTAACCTTAGAGACATCCCTAGACATACCTTAGAAATATCTCTAGGGATCTCACTAACGTTTTCGCATCCTAGTTTCCAAAGGTTGACTAAACCTTTCCTCTGATACCAACTGTAGAGACCCGTATCTTGACGTACATGGACATTACATTACTTTTGCGGAATACTTAATACATAACAAAAATACACACACAAGGATCGTAATAGTTTAGTGTCTTTGGAAACTCGGACTATAATCTTCTAATCGTGGTGAAAGATCTTCAACATCTCCCATAAAGATCTTACTTTTTTTATACCTAAAACCTTTCTTTATATCCTGGGGAAAAGAAAACATAAAAGGGTGAGCTCAAATGCTCAGTAAGGGTAAACAAAAGAAATATCAATCACATAATTTTCATAAGAACATAACATTTTTGGAAATCTTAACCTGCAAAAGAGAGCATATGGGATAAATCATAGTAGTGAAAATGAAACCATAACTTAAAACATTACTCATTGTGGCATACACACATAATCATAGAGAATCATTTCTTGTTAGTCAAGACTCATTGCCAAGACTGTCTTAGTGGACAAAGTCCCTTTCTGAATCGAGTAATCCTCGTTTCAGTCCTGTTTCACTGAACCGGTATAACCTACCATTCCAGCCATGTCTATCTCATGAGATATGAAATCTTTACCCAATGCATTGGAGGGAGATATAGTTCCCACCCATCTCTTAATGAATCCTTTCTTATGTGTGCCACAAAATCATAAATCATACATCATTGCATAACCCATGTAATAAAAATGGGATTCTTAAAAAACATGACATCATAAAACCATTCATATAAGATAAAGGAATTCATAAACATAATTTCATCACAACATAGTCAAATCAATGTAAAAATATGGATAGGAACAGAACCCTTTATTATCTTAGATGGAAAATACTTTTGATAAAACACTTGAAATGAATTCTTGAGGAAAATATCCTTTCTTCTTTAAAATAAATTTCTTTTCACAAAACATCATGCAATTTTAAAAGAAAGATATTTTATTGAAAATAGTCATGAAATCTTTTAGAGGAAGCTTCATGAAAATAAGGCTTTATAAAACAGTATAAATCCGTTCGTGCCGTATAAGTTAAAAAAACATTCTCCGTACTTTTGTCGGAAAAGTCAAAAAGTACCTCGTACGGAAAAACGACAAAAGATTCCTTTTATATTCTTTACTAAAAACTCACCTAAGGGTAAAATTGGATTTAAACTATTTGAAGTGGATGGAAACAATATTACATATTGAGGGAACATGGATGTGGATGATAAAATACACCCCAGTAAATACTTACGAATAAACAATCTCGGATAAAAATGAGATTGTGATATTTCCCTTACCTTAGGTCCAATTTGCTTTGTACGTGTCCGAAGCTCCTGTATAATGGTTTAAATAATGTTATTGACTTATTCCAGAATCATACATATTTATATGATATCATATATGGTCATATTATTAGCTTCTTGTTAGTAATATTTCATTGTTACTTGTTACTCGGGTCTTTATAACTTTTTGTTCTTATGCGTGTTTTGTCGAATAAATTCTTATTCTTATCTTTAGGTTATAGATAATTCATTTCCAGAATGGTATTAGTGTAGTATATACCATATTCATTCATTCAATTCATTTATATAATCATTATGAAATGAAGATCATGTAGAACGAGTCGCATCACATCGTGGAGACGGTATTCCGTACGTACGCACGAGTGATGATATCGTTCCTATGATCGTGGAATTGTTTTGGAGTATATATATATATTATTTCAGTATCAATATTACTTAATAATAATCATATATAGTTACTCATTACACCATTATACCCATCCTTGTAAGGTGATGGTGGAAAATAGATTACACCACGGCGTGGAGACGGTATTCCGTACGTACGCACGCGCGGTGATTTCATTTTTTCCGTAGGATGGATAGAAGGTGGATTAGGGTTGTTTCATATTTATAATAACATATCAGTATGTAAGTAATACTGATGTTATTACTTTATCATGAAACAACTAAAGAAGAAGAAGTTGAAGAAGAATGAAATTGAAAAGATCGGTAATGGATATTACCTCTTCTTTGGAACGCCTCTTTGAATCCTCCACTTAAGGAACTAAGATTGGTCTTTGGAGAAGACCAGGACCTCTAGGATTATTCTAGGGAAGTGGAGAGGAGAAAATGGCAGGGGTTGTCCGAGCTTGAGTGCTCAAATTGGTGTGAGGAGGAGGGGGAGGAGGTGTCCTTATATAGGGGAGGAGAGGGGCACCTTAGGAATTCTTAAAAATATTAATTTATAATAAATCTAACCCCACTTAAAAACCTCCAAAAATGACTCATATTCGAATCTTAGATGAGATAGGGTTGTAATCTCATCAACCAATCAAATTTAGACATGTTTGGATCTTATTTTAAACCTTATCAATTAGATTTAACTCTAAGTTAAATAATTTAACTTTTACCGTGTCTTTTTGTTTTCTTTCACTATATGGTTAATACACTTACTATAACATGCCAAAAGAACCCCAAATTGTTTATTATTAATATAAATATCCTTATCTAAGTCATTTGGCCGAACCTTAGATTTTTAGGAATAAAATAACAATTAATAATATAATATTTGATTTAAAAACTATTTTGTGTCAATTTTGACACTATTTGATATATGATTTTTGTGAAAGTCATAACAGAATTATATGTTCGAACCAAGTTGATTACATCAACAATAATATATCATAGTAACCTAGAAAATTAGTGGAATTCATAAAAATTCTCAAATTACATTTATTTTGCTGTTTATAACATCAATTATGTCAATATTTCATAAATAAGATAATTACTGCATCATCTTTGTGTCATAAATTAATTAAATTATTTGATGTCTAAAAATTACAAATAAAATACCATAAAGTAGGAAATCTTTTTATCTTTCTAATGAATATTTAAAATCGAATTTATCTTATGTATAACCCCATATTAAAAATGATTTACGTATTAAACTTTGATTTTAACTATTTTAACCCTTCTTTAAATAAATTAATAATAAATGTCCTAATCTAATCCAAGTGGGCCTAAATGGTCATATTTTATTCCTAAGTTTGTTTCTGGTCGAATTACACTTGTCCAATGGAATTAGGACATGTGTTAGGGTAATAGTAATATCATATTTACCCTTAGTTACCCTATTTACTATTAACCGCGGTAAAAATAGTAAAAAGTTACTATTCACCAAAAAATTATTTTCATCTCATTGAACCACATTTTAGTCCTTGATATTAACCGTGTCTCTCGGATTTTTGAAATTCCATTCACAGAAGCGGTAAAATTAAGTTTTATGCAAAATTCAGTTTTTAACCTACCACTTAGTAGTTTCACTATTCATCAAAAATTGATGTTTTTCAGAACAATGCCAAAATTTCATCCCAAACTATATTTCATATTCCGAATTCAAAAATGAAGTCTATTTTACCAAAATCATAACATAAAAGTTGCATTAATTATTTTTATAATTAAATCCCGCTGTTAAAACAAATAGCGTGTTTTTAAGAAACAATATCTATCAAAAGATTGACACTTGTTTATGTCTAGTTTAAATGTGAAATTACATCCAATGACCAATATACTTTAAAACCACTCAAATTAATGATTTATCACTATTAATTATTTCGACTAAAAAAGTTGTTTTTAATTATAATTTAGTAATTTTCACTATTCATCAGAATATGAAAGTTATCCGAAAAGTACCAAAATTTCACCTTAGGCTAAATTCGATACTCCGAATCCAAAAATGAAGTTCATTTTGAAAAATAAGATTTACAGAATTTTAAAAAGTGGTTATTACTATTCATAACGGCTAGTTTTAATAATATTTTAATAGTATATCGTTGTTTAGTGAAACTCGGTATTGCGTATTACACACGCTATCGAGGAAGGTCGCGATTGCGTGTAATGCAAGGCAAGTCAAGGATGTGTGTTGTGCAAGCTCCTTTTGGTGTAGCGTACAACACAAGACATTAGTAAAATAAAAAAGAATATTTTTCATAAAATCTCGGGCTGTTACATTAATACTGGGTTCATTAATAGGAACATGAAACACAATTATTGGCTCTTGATTTTCATCATTTCTTACACTCATTTAATTTTTTTCGAGTTTTTTATTATGTATCTTGTATCCTGGGATATTATACAATTTATCCCTCACAAAAAGGTGATTTGTGGGTTCGAATAGACAGAAATTTCATTCAAAATTATCATATAATGTTTTAGTAATATAATTTTATCATAATTTGTTTGATTTAAATTTATGAAAAGTGTGATGAAAAAATTATTACCTCGGGTAAGGTATATGGTTGATAGGAATGATTTGCCTCAAATATAGTGGGGGTAATCTAGACGATCATGTGCCACTCATTCTTCCAATGTTAGTTTTATTTGGTCAATTCACATATATATGTCTTCCAAACAAGATTATACAATAAGAACTTTAAAATCATATATTTGTGCATATAATACATTCATTGTCTCAAATGTATTTTTATGAAATTTTTTATTCCAAAAAATGTTTGTGGACACAATCTAAAAACTACACCAATATGAAAACAATAATGTTCTGGCCTATTCAAGGATAATTAAATTACTTTTTGTTCATGTAAGATAACTACATATTCCTTTTTCTAAATTGTATAAAAATATAAGAATATATTTATTTATTTTTATATAATTCTAGTATAAATACAAATTAATTACTATTTTTTAAATTCATACACATGTTTCCCATACTCATTTTCTATTTCCATCCACCTATTTACCCACATTATTTATGATGTCCTCCTTCTATAGCACATGAAGTGGGATGGAAGTGGTTTCAGATTTTGATTCATCAGACTTCATATAAAAATGAACATATCTTTTTTGATATCATAACTAAATAAAATTTACATAGGATAATAAAAATTAAATTGTGTCATTATATTTTTTAGTGAAATGGAGAAAAAATATCATACTATTTCTTTAATATCATCACAAAGGGTTTCCTCCATTATAAAAATGATATTAAACCATGAATCAATATCAATTGCCACAATAATTCTGATTATGACCCCAAAAAAAACTAAACATTGACTTGTTTGTATCAATATGTTGGTTGTGTTGATTCCATCTAACCTCAAATTGTTTAATTTTTATTTATTCATTGAAAATTGTACTCAATGTAATGATTATACATCATTCTAGTTTTTTAATCAAGATGTTATTGACCTCCTTATAATTATATGGTTTCATCATTAATCATTTTTTATACTCCAATATTAGTGACATAATCAGGATAATAAATCATTTTTTGTATGATTAGAAAAACACATAACATAGATTATATTATTATAGTATAGAAAACTAATTTTTATTAATAAGAACATAGTTTGTTAAAAAACACAGTAACCCACTCATTGAAAATGTCCACATTACTTTAATGGTTGAAGGGATTTGGCCCTTATATCAAGAATTTAAATCCCATATATGTGGTTCCCTTTCACATTGAAGTCATTTTCAATATTCAGACTTCAATGAAATAATTGTGATCTCTCAATGAAATGATCATCCATAATTTAATTCGAATATGACCCTATAGTTAATTTAGTGTCCAAAAAGACAATTGAAAATTTATTTTTTTCTAGATCTCAGATATAATATTACAATACTTATTATCATCCCATTTACAATGAGAAATAAACACATGAAATGTTTTACAATCCAACACACATATCTCTTTGATAAATCCAAAATACGATATATTCACATAATGTTTTTTTCTATCATTGGACGAAGATATGTGAATCACTTCCAATTCAAGCATATCTCAATGGTTTTTCACCATATTGTGGTCATCGTGATATTTTTTTGTATAATATGTAAAAATTAATTACAAAACCAATGTATGATATAAAATATTCATTTGGTCGCCTATATATCCATCGAATTTATTAGAAAATTGATTTTGTATATTCAAGTGACATTATAAAAATATTATCTTAGAAACAACTAATAAAATTTTTATTATATAAATTTTATATTCACACTTCAACCCATGAGGGAGTATGATGTCTAGGAAATAGTTTGTGTGATTTATCATAGGGATCAACATCATCACTATTATATAAAATGTATGGGTGATCTTTCTCACTCTCTATTATGGTTTTAGTAACAATACCTCCTCTAGAAATCCCTTTTACATAGGGTGCCTACTATGATGAGTCTTTGGTAAACTTATAGTATTAACCTATGATAGGTTATCTGTACAGCATTGAAGAAATTCATTAACAATACATCACGCTTCAATACAACATACTGGCCAACTTATATTCTTTTCCTACCCCTTTAGAATCATCATCTATCATTTAATGGTTTATATCCATATATAATGGAAACGACCATGTAATTTAACCTCTATAACCACATGAACCAATACGTGTCTGATTATATCAATCAATTATTTTGGTAAGAATTTCTATAATTCACAAAATATTCATTGAGCCTCATTTTTCAGGACTGGAATATTTTTTGGGTTAATAACATTGCCTCCTATTCATTTGAAAAAATTGAATGGAATAGTTACTGTATGGCATACATTTTTTAGGCCAAATTCAATGTTATGATATGTGCATTAAATGTTTCATAAAAACATGATAATAATATTATTTTAGTCCCTATAACATTAAATTTTATCAATACCATAAAACTATTTATATTTGATGAATACCCTTCAAGATCTCTTACACCAACAAAAAAATTCATTATTTCAACTTTTCTTATTTGGATAGTGTGTAACCAAATGGACGTAGAAAATTCTATCTTTTTCCCTTCACTAGTTACAAATAATACCTTATCCACATGTCAATCATGTTCATCTTATCATTGAATCCATATTTCATTTTCTAGGTGGTTTTTTTAATGATATAATAACAATATCAAATACATCTTATCTAAACGCATGACATTAAGAAAATTTCCAATGTACAAATAATTCCAGCATTGTAATTCATATAAAAATGATATATTTTTTCAAACATGATTTCTTATGTTTTTTTGGAAATGGTTTACAGAAAATGTAGTGAATATATTTTACATTATAAAATAGTTGATCATCTATTAGTAGAAATGGTTTTATGTGTTGTTTTGTATTCACCTAGAATTTCACAATCTGAGATCATTATTGATTTCATCAAGGTAAAAAAGTTATGATGTCCTAAAAATAGTACTTTTTGAATGTTTCAACAGAACATAATTTGTGTAATCTTAAAAAATGTGAAAACCCAATGGACCATTAATGTTATAGACTATGAAATTTCCACAAGACAGAATGTCATCTATCATCCCATACACCATATCCATCAATGTAAAATAATTAATTTTATTGGAATCATACTTTGTACCCTTTATATCCCACTTTAATTTTAGATATTGGATCTAAGGCTCCAAATAGACATCAATATCCATACCTATATATATATTTATATAAATAAGGAGAGACAAAATAATGTATTTATTCTTCATGCATAACCATAGAGGGAAGTTATAACTTACCAATATAAATGGCCACTCATTATGAATTCTAATCTATACACCAAAAGGATTAATTTTGTCTATAGATAACAAAAGATGGATGTTTCTCAACATATTTTTATATTTAGGATACTCATAATCAATATTCATCTGCCAAGGAAGGTCTAATGGAAGATGTATTTTACCAACATTAATTCATGCATATACATTCCAAGTCAATTTTAGCATGGTTTTAGTACACCCATATTGTCATCGAAACCATGTAATGATATGAAGGTACCATACATATTCTAAAGGACATGATTCATCTTTCTTATATTTATTTATGCCATTCATTGGGAAATTTATAAGAGATTCATTGTCCATGTGAAACTAAATGAAATAATTTGGACAATAATTTATTGTTTCAAATATCATTCTCATTTAATGTTTGACATCTTTACAATTAGATACTCAACAATTCAGATTATTTTCTTATGCGACCATATCATTTAGGAGACCAAGTAATTCTGTAAAGCTAGTGTTTCTCCATCTTCACCTAGATTTCAAATTATATAACATCAACATAGCAGAAAATAATGTTTAAATGGTACAACCAGTATAAAATGGTATCTTATCACAACTATTAAAATTTACATAAATCATTTTATAGTCACGAAGGTCGTCTTAAATTTACTTTTTTTCATACATTCGATCACCGTCATCATTTACACTAATATTCTTATCAACTGATAAATAAACCACAATATCACCCTAGTTATTGAATATGACCAGGTTTTCCCTATGTTTAGTCTAACATTTGATGCTATGATATATTATAGGACAATGGACATGTTCATCCAACCATTCTAGTCAAAATATTTATGAATAAAAACAATGTAAAAAACTGAAAAAATATTTAAGAAGTGTCTTATGCATGCTCTGTTGAATACTTGATGAACTATTTAGCTCCATATTTTTATTACTTTAATATATGATCAAAACGCACCAATTTAATTTTATTATCTATTTTATTACATTCGCAAAAAAATTTGTTTTATACTAAAAATATATAAATACACATATGATATTCATAATAAAAATTGTAATATTATAAATAATACTAAAATATGGAACATGGATATTTTATGCAATCGGTATTAATTCTTGAAAATTTATTATCTTACATATGGATGACATCAAAAGAAACAAAATGGGGTAAGGAGGTGGATGTTAGCCAAGGTTTTTTATTTGATGTTTTGTGGGAAAAAAGAGGTAATAAATATGTTGTAAAAAAATATTCGATGCAATTTTTTATATGGATATTAATATACTTTCATATCATTTAAATATGACTTGGATTTCAATGTTTTCATAAAAATATCATTCCTTAGAACATAAAATTTCAGATAATAAATGGCTTTTCACCTATGGTCTACAAGCAAGGAATTTCATGAAACGAGTGGATGAAACTATTATTGATCACATAATTGAAGTTGGATTCCATGATTATCATCTTTTAGATTATTCAAGACCATGTATTATAGTAATACCATCAAATATATATTTTTACTATAACCGAGTGATGATCCTTTATTTCAAAAAAATATGTTTATATATCATAAATATATTTCACATATAATTCAATATCCAAAACCAATATTCAATTTCCTTAAAAGAACAAAAAACAAATTCCATTAATAAACAATCCCAAAAAATTTGTTAGGATGGATTTCATATCATTGAGATCCAAAACATTTTGATTCCACTCCAACAACAACTCATGAATATATAATATCTATCCCATATCTAATTGTCAATATCATCGTATGTATATCAAAAATAGCATGAGCATTTATAATAAAATCCAAACAACATGTATGGTTGGGATATGATATTAAAAACTTTTTAAAATTATTCTATAATCTTATAATCATTTTTTGACTAAAATAAATGTGTTCGAAATTTGTAATATTTATTGGTGACAGTAATACCATTCCAAATAAAAAAATAAGTACCATAATAAAAATAAAAACATGGAAATGTATTTATAAAAATAAATAATGTTATTAATAAGAAGACGAAACTTATACATACCCACACAGCTCAATTCATGACTATATTTGTCTCATCTACCATTAATGATGAGTGTAACTAGATAAGAAAATGAATCTGAATATTAATTTTGTAATCATCGATATTAGAAAAATAAAAATTCACATCACCTTACATCTTATGATTCTTATTCTTATACAAAAAGTAATAAAACCCTCTAAAAACCATGATAACACCCTGGGAAATGACAAAACCATTATATAACTATTCATTAGAATTTAAGGTGAAAATTTCTTTGAAAAAATGATTATGTGTCAATTGATAATTGGAAAAGAGAAAATTCTTTAAACGCTATCATAACAAGATATAAACATTATATTATAATATCTTAGATTTTATATCTGAAACAACATATATAAATATGATCACATCTTAAATACCTAAAATAAATGAAATGAAAACCCTTTATAAATACACATTTAACATGTCTCTAAAATAATATATTTTATTAATCAAATCTATGTGATTACATTTAAAACAACATATTATTATTTTTAACTCTAAACCAATTTAATTAAATATTATTTGTAGAAAAAAACATTTACCAATTTAATTGAGTATTCCCTTTAGAAATAAATTTAAAAAAAACACTTAACTATTCATATTTATTTGCAAAACCAATTCACTAAAAATCTACAAAACCATTTCAATGAAATTTCTAAAAAATATTAAAATTAAATTTGAAACCTATTTTTGAATTTCAAAACACCAAAAATCAATTGTTCCTTTTAAAACATTTTAAACATCAATAGTGAAAAATTTAATTGAGATTTGATTATATATAATAAAAATATTTTATAAATGTGAAAAATCATCCTTTAAATAGAATATAAAAAAACTCAAATAAAAAACAAATATTGATTTAATTAAATTTTTAGAAATTCTCATTATTGTTTTAGAACAAACATCTAATAAATAATTAAATTAAATGAAAATTATATCATATATTTTGTGGTGATAAATATATTATAATTATTAAATTTCAATTTAATTCATGAGACTCCTAAAATAAATAATGATAATATATTTAAATAGAATAGAAATAAAATCAATTGGATTCCCATTGATAAAAAATTTATCCAAAATCCTTAGAAGGAGTAATGGATACATAGTTCATATCACATCATAAATTTGACATTATTAAATTTTTTTGTAATAATAATCAAAGGACGTAACCATCATAAATACATTAAATGATATAATACCATTTTCTATAAAAATATATATTATATGGAAAAATCGTGAAACCAATTAGTAATATGAAATGAAAAAATCTTGAATCCAATCTCCTACTGGATTGGTTTACAAAACAAGATATTCATCAAAATTTTGAGATGTTGATGGCACTGAGGTGGTCAGGAAGGCAGAGGGAAAGGACTATTGAAATGGTTGGCCAAGGTAGTGGATATGGGGAAATGGTTTCCATCGAAGGGCTGTTTCACGATAGTGGGTGGTCAGTCCAACAAGAAGTCATTGATTGTGTGGAGTTGAGGTGGAAAAAATCTGGAAATAAACGACATAAAAATATAATGTGGTTTGGACCATATATGCACGAGAGATACGATAAACGACCTTGATATTCTAAATATCAATAGAAACAATACCATACCATAGATTGGATAGTGTTTATTCATCCTAGCGAAGGTCGATGGGTAGATTTAACAGAGGTCAACTTCCACAAGAGGTTCAATGGCGCAGGGGAAAAAAATTTCATTATGGAAATATTTAAAACACAAATAAATGTTTTATCATCACACTGATGATAGTGAATGGTTTTATTAGTTTTTTTATATTATAACTCCCAAAAAAGGATTAGTGAACCATATAATAATATGCACTGATAAAAGATATCTTTATCACTCCTAATGTTTTCACACTGATAAAGACCTATTTAATTAAATATATTAATATAATTAATATAAATAATAATTTTAAATGTATATAATAATAAATATGTATATATAATGGTATTTAATTGTAAATATGTCTAAATTTTTTTTAAACATATATTTATAACTATAATTTTAGGAATATATTTATAACTATAATTATACATTAATATATTTGTGAATATATTTATAACTATTTGTATATAATTATTGTTATATTTATATAATTATTATTGTATTTATATAATTATATAAATTTAAATAATTATATATCTTAATTTAATAATATATATTTCTTAAAATAAATATAAATATAAATATATATATAGAAAATATACACATTATTTATATATTTTTATTATAATTCAACAATTATTATAATATATAAATATATATTTATAAATATATAAATATTATTTTCAAAATACTATATTTAATTATTTATATTTAAATATATAAAATTTTATAAATATAGTAAACATACATTAATAAATATAATTATTTAAAAATATTTATTTTCAAATATAACTTTCACCTTATTAATTAATATGAAATATTAAATGTGTTAATTTTAAAAAACATTGAAATTAAAAAATTTGAAATGTCATGTTATTAAACATATTTAAATATGGATAAATGTTATTAACAATAAAATCATTATAAATTTAAAATATGGATATATATATATATAGATTGAAATGGGGACGAATAAATATTCAAAATATTAAAATATATAAAATTAATATTTATAAATTAATATTTAAAAATGATCAATTTGTCTAAAAAAATTAAAATTTAAAATTTAAACATGAAAGAGTAATATTAACTAAAATATTATTAAAAAAATGCATTACATTTATCGATTTGAAACATAATATATTACATATATCATGATACAAAATGAAATTTTAAAATGAATATTGAAACCTAGATAAATTTCATAAATATTATGTGTTTTTTCTTCTGTATAAGATTTCATTAATTACAAAATATCTATGTTTCTGAAATTAAATTGGATATATGTAAATTATTTATTATATATGTTAAATTGAAAAATGAAATTATATAACATGTATCATCTATTAATGAAATAAAAAATATTAAGAGGGAATACAATTAAAAAATGAATAATTATTAATAAATATGTAGATAATTGAAAAAAATTAAATGAAAATACATATAAGCTAAAATGGAAATGATTACATATTAAATATATAAATTAAAAACATATTAAGAACAATATATTTTATGAAAAAATATTTAAAAATTTATTAGAAACTGGATAAAATTAAAAAAAAAATTGAACAATAAAAAATTATAAATTATTAAATTTAAAAAATACTATATATATTAATGGGGAAGTATGTATAAATTTTTTTAAAATGTAAAAATTCAAAAATTGTTATATGGATAAATATATAAAATATAAAAGTAATTAAAAAGACAATTC
Organism: Viscum album; assembly: GCA_963277665.1. Lineage (NCBI taxonomy): Eukaryota > Viridiplantae > Streptophyta > Magnoliopsida > Santalales > Viscaceae > Viscum > Viscum album. The sequence goes on from OY728156.1 coordinate 1,135,613,393, forward strand.
ATTAAATAATTTATATATTTTTCAAAATATATAAATATATAATATAATGAATAACTAATATACAAATTAAAATTTTAACATTAAATTTGTTACTGTATATATGTTAAATTTATTCATTTTTACTAAATTTAATCATTTTTATTAATTATGAACTGCATATTATTAATTTAATTACATATATAAAATTAATATTTAATTTATTACGATATATATATTTATATATTATAAATATTATTTTCAGAAAATGTGGTTGACCCGGTCCATCTCATAAACACACGTGAATATAAATTTAAATTCAAAAGAATATAAAATAAATTTGGAAATTATAAATGTATGAAAAAAAAGTTAAAATATTATACATAAAACATATAAATGAAATGTTTATTAATAAAAACGAATGAAGTTAATATATATATAGAGTAATAAGTAGTATCATAATTCTTTAATTAATATATTAAGTATTTGATCCAGTTAATCATTTTTTAATTATAAAAAGTATATTACATATTTAATTATATATATAATACATTATCATTTTTATTTAAATAGTTCATATATTATGTATTAATATATATAAATATATATTGAATTTAATAATATATATAATTAAATAATTAATTTAATATTTATTAATATATCTCAATATATATAAACATATATATATATATATTGTACTTGTGGGTATAATTTTACTAAAACACGCACACAAAAAACATAGAAGCCAATAAGGATGGTTCACAACTAGAAATAATCCTCCGATTATATACAATATATATAATTAAACCTTTTTCAACGGCCCACCACAAATACTACTTACAACGGGAAGACTGGCCCGTCGCAAATACTATTAATAAAAAATTATAGTTCACTTATATATAATGGGAGCCCTGTGCAAAATGTCCCGTCAGAAATATTAAACATAATAAAAAAATCTTAAATAAAACTATGATTTATGAAAAAATTATATTATTATTATTAAAAAAATAAAAAAAAAATTTGTTAGTAAAATAAACAGACATTATAAAATATAATAGTAAAAATATATATTTAATAAAATTATGATTAATAAAAAAATTAATATTAATTTTATTAATATAATAAAAAAACACAAAATTATTACACTTCTCAATATTTACAAAGAAAAATATAAAAAAAATCATAAAATGTTATTATTATCATTAAAATAAACAAATATTAAGAAATATTATACTAATAATAAATAATGAAATATTTTTAAAAAATAAATTCTGCAATATGTGTACCAATATAAAAGACAGAAACTGTAAATAGTTCATATTACAATAAATCTTCAATTCAAATGTTTTTAAGATAAAAAACAAATCACCATGGGGGGTTCATCTTCTGGAGGAGGTGGAGAGGCTATAAGAGTTGGTGGAGGAAACATCATACCTAAACTATGAGTCAAATGGCGCATGTACTCCATCTGCTCAAGATGTTGCTACAGCTGCTGCTGCCATAGACACATCTCCTCCTCGTGCTGCTGCTGCTGCTACTGCCGACACATCTCTTCATGCTGCTTCTACAAACTCTCTATAAGCTCAGAATAATTTCACAACTGCTCCTGATACTGTGAGGAAGAAGGTGATGCTTCTCCACGAGCTCATCGCGAGCTAGAGGCCGATATCACAACAATACCATATTAAGTACCATGAGTCAAATAAGAGCTAATACCAACTACTCGGCCCTTCTAAAAGCCATACTACCTCACCCGTATCCATGTCGCCTCATCAAAATGGTGGCTACAGGTCTGCTCAGTTTTCTCATCCTGACTCTTAGCCTGTGTCTGAGAGGTCGAAGCCTCATATTAATCCTTTAATTCTAATTTGAAATTAAAATGGTGAAAATATTATATGCAGTTAATTATCAAACTGAAAAAAATACTAACCAAAATCTGACGTTGGCGATCACATCTAATCTCTCTACTAGCTGGTTCACTATACATCCTCTGATAAACCTCAAGCTCCATAATATTAGGATGCTATACTTCCTACAGAAATATAAAATAAAGTGTTTATATTTAAAGATATATAAAATATTTAAAAAAATATTCTTACCAGATACTCTCTATGCGTACTGAATGTACGACTACCAGCTCGATGTGTCACCTCATGTCTCCCCCGGTTCTATGGTCCAACTGAAGATCTCCTCTAAAATCCACCACCCAACCAGTTTAGACATAATCCATCCCAAATGTGAGATGAAATTTACTCTGGTCGTTGGGCTCTACACGACTCAACAAATTCTGTCACTCCTACTTTCTTAATGGTCATTCTTCTCAAATTGTGAAAAACCTGATAGGAACGGTCACACATAGACACATGTCATGCCGTGGGGATAGCGTCATGCATGCTATCATTTATGGGATAACATAAAACATACAAATAGTTTATAATATCATGTTATTAATAAAATAAATTTGAAAATAAATATTCATTATTTACGTACCATCCAATGATCGAACATGTCGCGTCGCACATCAACGAGAATCTGTTCCCCTATTTTCCATGCCTGAGAAAACTAATTGCACAAGATAGTGCTCCCCCGGCCAATAGATAAATATGAAAAACTCTAAAAAGGAATTAATAATAAAACAATTAGTATATATATAAATAAATTAATGAAATCTAACTAAAATATAAAGGTTATCATACCTCTGTTTGCATGGATCGAAGACCAAATGTGGACATCACTCGAGGATAGGGTCAGCACTAATTTGTAACACAAGACCCCCCCCCCCTCACGTACCCTTTGAACCGTCAGTAGGATGAGGGTCAGATGGGCCACAATCCCCCTCATCCAAATGTAGATCAGCCTCATGCAACTCACAAAATAGACCAGGATCCATCTGAAACACAAAATGATTGTTGTTAGAAGATAGTTGAAAATATCTATTATATATACATATATATTAGTTATTATTATAACAAGCATTTTACTGTGTCAGTGTCCATATTCATCCTCATCTCCATAGTTTTAAATGTTAATGTATTCATCTTCCTCCCCAACATCATCAATATCCATATGAGTTTTAGTTTCATCATATCTTGTAATTTCAAATTTAATTTTAACATCATTAACATCTTCATCATCATTGATCCTTAATTGTGGAGTGTCATCATCGATATTTACGTCTCTTTGTGAAATAGATGGATTTTGAGTAGTCTATTGAAAAATGTCAATTCCTACCACTTTAGCGGCACCACATTCAGTTTGAGTAAACTGATTTTCTTGAGATTTCATATTTATTATGCTCCACCAATCACTCAAGTCTCTTGAAGTAGCACAGTACTTTGTGTAATAAATTTTATGTGCCTATTGAGCTAGTAAAAATGGTTCATTTACTGCAATAAGGCTTTTATATTTAATATTTACTATTCCATGAGTAGGATGAACACACAAGCCTCTCTCAGTATCCATCCACTGATATTTAAGCATCATTTTGTAATTTTGACCCAGATAACACATATCAATAATTTTATCCATAATGCCATAAAATTCAACATTAGTTTCCCTATGATGTGATCCACTCAATAAAACTCCATTGTTCATTGTTTTTAGGATTCCCCATATGCAAGCATATGAAATGGAAAACCATTCACCACATATGCATTATAATATTTAACCATTTTGGATGGTGGGTTACTCAATATACACAGTCGCTTATCAATTTTGTCACCATGTTGAGACATCTAAAAATTTGTAAAAAAATTATTAAAATGATAAATAATAAACGAAAATGATATTAAACCTTCAATAATTTATGTTACCAGTTTTTGAAACCATAGAGAATTTTTTTGTCTACGTTCTTCAAAAAAATCTGTTGTAATTTGTGGAAGTTGTTTCAAAATATGATTATCATATAACCTACAAATAAAATATTTTTACATACTTTGACATAAATTATAGAATAAGTGAAAGAATCACTCACAATAAAAATGATGTCATTAATTCACAGTTGAGCAGAACATATGTGTGATCTCTGTGATGTTCATCATTTGAAAGACATCATTCATGAACTCCACCAAAACCAAGAATTGGTTGACTAAAAACTGATAATTGATAGTCCATTTCGTTATTAACACTCCCCTATATTCGTCCCATACAATTGAGTTTTGAGGGATATTGAGATTCAAAATAATGAGTGCATAAAAAAGAAATTTCCTCTTGAAAATAAGCCTCAGTAATTGAGCCTTCAACTGATGCATTGTCAGGTACTTTTTTCTTCAATTTATGCATGCATATCTCGAATGGGTACATCCATTGAAATTTTACTAGACCTCCACATTTAGTTACATTTGGAAATTTTAATATCAGATGTTCCATTGAGTCAACGAAAGCTGGCGGAATGATTTTTTCTATTTTAAATATAATTACAAAAACATATTCTTCTCATTTTCTTATCACATCATAGTCTATTGTCACAGTAGAAATTTCTCGAAAAAAACATTATATGTTTGTTATCGGAACCCATGTCATATAATTCAACAAACCTTTGAATACAATCGGTATAAGTCATTCCATTATAATATGGAAATCATGACATTTTAATCTTTTAATGTAACCATTCTTAACACATCTGCCCAAATTGGATGCATAGCCATCTAAAAGTCTCAAATCTGTAATCCACAAAAAAATAGTAAGAAACTATCTTTGGACAGTGTATAAGCTCCTTTTCACCTCATTATCCTCTGTTATCTGACATTTTAAAATTGTTTAAGTTCACGTCTCCTACAAATTTGGTCAAGATCTAATCGTGCCTTTACAGTATCTTTGGTCTTACCTGGTCTATTCAAAACTGCATGAGATGAATTATCAAAATAGTTCTTCTTAATATGCATGAAATCCAATATGTGGTGGACCAACAAATCAGACCAATATTGAAGATCCAAAAAAATGCTTCGTTTTATCCAATTATGTTCTTTCCCAAATCCATGAATTTTCTGGTGGTTTACGGTTGGCCCAAATGTGATGAGAGGTAATTAAAAGACAACTGATTTTAACTCTGCACCTAAGATCATCTTGGAGGTTCATCCCTTTCAATTGTACCTTTTCTAAAATGAGATTTTTTTATTTTCAAATGATGTTCTCTAGGAAGAAATCTACGGTGATAGTAAAAATAGTATGGTTTTTCCATTGATGAGCATAAATGATTTTTGTCTTTCACACAGTAAGGTCATGATTTTGGTACATGTGTACTCCAGCCAGATAACATGCCATATCCCAGAAAGTCACTAATCATCCACATTAATGTATATTTTTATATAAAATTGTGTTCCGCAACAACATCATATGTAATAACACCATGACTCCACAATGCATTTAACCCATAAATCAATTTTTTCAAATAACATCAATATTCTTTTTTGGATGTCCTGGGATTAATATGATCAAAAATATATAGGGATCCTTAATCAAAATCCATGGAGGTAAATTATATGGAGTTATAAAGACAGGACAACAAGAATACTAACTACCATAATATCGAAACAGATAGAAACCGCCACTAGAAAGTCCCAATTGTACATTTCAGGCTTCTAAGGCAAAATATGGATATAGAACGTCAAAATTTTTCCTTCAATCACCATCATAAGAATGATTCATGCTTTTATCAGTTGAAATCTTGGTTTTTTACCATGAAATAATTAGCGGTGTGTTCTGAGACATAAATAAATGCGGCAACATTGTTTTTAGGGGGAAATATCTTTACTGTTTTACTAGAATTGATCCTGACATCCTTGGTTGGGCTTCTTTATACAATGATTTTTCACATGTGGTAAAACTACCCAACGAATAATTTTCACCAGAATATAAGATGAAATCATTTCGATGTTCATGAATATTCCAATAACTAAGGCCCAAAATACGAACCAGCCTATTGCTCTCATTGTAATTTGCAGGAAAAACATTTCCTTCACGTAAGAGTGTTTTAACCAAAGAAAATATCTGATCAAAATAGTTGATTGACATTGAATTATCTAATTTAATATCTACATATTTATTAACTGTTTCAAATTTTCTTATCTTTTAACCAGGTTATAAGGAATCCTCACTAGACCTCATCAAGTCATAAAATTTAGATGGTTCCAACTCAGGAGTTAAATCAATATCATCTTGAGTTTTAGTTTTTTGAACATATGGAACTGCAACATCATGCACTAAATTTTGAAACCTTCAAGGATCCGAAATCAAGTTATTAGTATCTTATCTGGAACATCATTCACCATGTTGTTACCAGAAAACATAATCTGGTTGAAAACCAAACCGCAAGAGATGTCCCCCAACCATGTCAATCTTGTCAATCATTCTCGGAGCACATTTTTTTCAAGGACACTTTACTGTGCATTCTGAAACATATTCTGGTTTTTATGATTAAAATGATAAGAAAGATTCAACACCCTTAATATATATAATATTTTAACAAGAACCTTTTGGATTTCTACACAGATTTTTCCAAGGCGGATCATCTAATAATGATTATTTTCAACTTCATTTTTCCATATTTTTCTACAAAATATAAAATCATTAGCATTTTTGAATAATTTGAAATTATAAAACACTATCTGAAAATAAAAAGATACAAAATTACCACAACTTAATAACTATCATTACTTATGGGTGACATAATTTCTAGTGGATTGAAGGATCCTCTTTTATCTGACGACTCATTTACTTGCAACATTCTCACATAGAAATCACAATTAAGAATCTGCTCGGAGGTATGCATATTCATTCTTGTATGCACGAGAATGATTATGTGTTCCTCCGAGTAGATTCTTCATTATCATTTATGTGTGACAAAGTTACATGTAAATGAACCGTCAGACAAAAGAGCCCCCTTTTCGTCGATGAATTATATTCTTGCAACTATCACCTCCTTAACACATTATAAAAAATGTGGTCTTACTAATTCATATTCAAACTAGTGCAAATGATATTGGATATGAATACGTAGAAGTATACTTTTCAGAATGTTTTGAGTCAGTGAAAGTTGAAAGGACAAAAGTCATCGAGAAAAAAGTGTGTTGTCAATCCACTAGAAATTGTTCCAAGTAATAACAAGTGATTACAATTAATTACAATTGATTTCCTTCCTAATTATTCTTATTTTTACTAATTGTTAATAATTGTAACTAACTGTTAGTAATAGTTACTAATTGTTACTAATTGTTACTAATTTTTACTAATTGTTACTAATTGTAACTAATTGTAACTAATTGTTACTAATTCCTACTAATTGTTACTAGATATTACTAATTCATACTAAGTCTTACTAATTCTTAATAATTATTATTAATTATTACTAATTATTACTAATTATTACTTTTTTTATTATTATGCTATTTACTACTACTTATTACTAATTATTACTAATTGTTACTAATTATTACTAAGTATTACTAATTATTACTAATTATTACTATTTATTACTAATTATTCCTTTTTATTCCTATTTATTACTAATTATTTATATTTATTTCTATTTATTACTAATTTTTACTATTTATTATTATTTATTATTAATTATTACTATTTATTACTAATTATTCAAATTTATTACTAATTATTCCTATTTATTACTATTTATTCTTATTTATTACTATTTATACGTAATTATATCTAATTATTACTATTTATTACTAATTATTACTAATTATTACTAATCATTACTAATCATTACTCTTTATTACTCTTTATTACTATTTATTACTATTTATTACTAATTATTCAAATTTATTCCAATTTTTTCCTAATTATTCTATTTATTACTAATAATTTCTAATAATTACTATTTATTCCTATTTATTACAAATTATTTCTATTTATTACTATTTATTACTATTTATTACTATTTATTCCTATTTATTACTAATTAGGACCAATTATTACTATTTATTACTAATTATTTCTATTTATTACTAATTATTCCTATTTATTATTATATATTCCTATTTATTACTAATTATCCAAAATTATTACTAACTATTCCTATTTATTACTAATTATTCCTATTTATTAATATTTATTAATAACTATTTTTATTTATTACTGATTATTACTAATTATTAATGTTTATTACTAATTATTCCTATTTATTACTAATTACTCTTATTTATCACTAATTATTACTAATTATTACAAATTATTACAAATTATTACAAATTATTAATAATTATTACTATTTATTCCTATTTATTACTATTTATTACTCTTTATTACTAATTATTACTAATTATTATTATTCGTTACTATTTATTTCTAATTATTACAATTTGTTACTATTTATTACTTATTATTACTAATTATTACAATTTATTAATAATTATTCATATTTATTACTATTTACACCTATTTATAACTATTTATTCCAATTTATTACTAATTATTACTAATTTTTACTAATTATTACTAATTATAACAAATTATTACTAATTATGGCTGATTATTACTAATTATTACTAATTATTACTATTTATATTACTAATTATTACTATTTATTTCTATTTATTCCTATTTATTACTAATTATTCCTATTTATTAATATTTATTAATATTTATTTCTAATTATTACTATTAATTACTATTTATTTCTAATTATTTCTATTAATTACTAATTATTCCTATTTATTAATAATTATTTATATTTATTTCTAATTATTACTATTTATAACTATTTATTATTATTTATTACTCTTTATTACTCTTTATTACTAATTATTACTAATTATTACTATTTATGACTAATTATTATTATTTATTAATAATTGTAACTAATTATTTATATTTGTTAATAATTATTCCTATTTATTACTAATTATTCTTAATTATTTCTAATTATCACAAATTATTACTAATTATTATTATTTATTACTATTTATTACTATTTATCATTATTTATTACTATTTATTACTATTTATTACTAGTTATTACTTATTGTTAGTAATTAATAATAATTGTTAATAATTACTAATAATTATTCCTATTTATTCATATTTATTACAATTTATTCCTAATTATTACTAATTATTAATAATTATTCATATATGTTACTAATTATTCTTATTTATTACTATTTATTTCTATTTATTTCTAATCATTACTATTTATTACTAATTATTACTATTTATCAATATTTATTACTAATTATAAATATTTATTACTATTTATTATCAATTATTACTAATTATTACTATTTATTAATATTTATTACTATTTATTACACTTTATTACTATTTATCCCAATTTATTCAAATTTATTCTTAATTATTTCTAATTATTACAAATTATTTCTATTTATTACAAATTATTACAAATTATTACTATTTATTACTATTTACTACTATTTATTACTATTTATTACTAATTATTACAAATTATTACTAACTATTAATAATTATTACTATTTATTACTATTTATTCCTATTTATTTGTAATTCTTCCTATTTATTACTAGTTATTACTAATTATTACTAATTATTATTAATAATTACTATTTATTACTATTTTTTACTATTTATTACTAATTATTCCTATTTATAACTAATTATTCCTATTTATTACTAATTATTATTAATTGTTACTATTTATTACTATTTATTGCTAATTATAACTAATTATTACTAATTATTACAATTTTTTACTATTTTTTCTAATTATTACTAATTATTTCTAATTATTAATAATTATTCCTAATTATTCCTATGTATGACCAATTATTCCTTTTTATTACTATTTATTTCTAATTATTTCTAATTATTACTATTTATTACTCATAATTACTATTTATTACTCATCATTACTATTTATTACAAATTAATACTATTTATTACTAATTATTGCTAATTATTGCTATTTTTTACTATTTTTTAATATTTATTAATATTTATTACTATTTATTATATATATTACTATTTATTACTAAAACACAGATAACAAAACAATTTAAATCTAATTTAAATACAACTAATCAACAATAATTAAAATTAATATAAAAAAATTAAATAAATACTAAATTAAATTAAATATAAATAGCTTTAAACACCATATCCTTTTGATGTAAGCGCCTTCAAAATTTCTCTGTAAAAAACATAAACATAGAAAATTTTCACTCTAAAATTAGAGATTAGAGAGGGAGAGGAGGTGAGAAATGAGAGGAAGAGAGAAAAACGAAGGGGGTATATATAGGTTAGATTAGTTGTGATGATCTTACCGTCGCAAAAATCACTTTTTGCAATGTGGTCGTCGCCAATACATTTTCCAGCATTAATTGTCGTCGGTGGTTAAAAGGGTATTTGCGACGGGTCCCCTCGCAAAAAGTGACATGCCGACACACCTTTTGCGATGGGACAACATCCCGTCGCAAAAACTCATTTACAGCTGCCGGTATTTGCAATGGGTCCCTTCACAAATTCCTTCCGACCGACACAATATTAGCGATGGGGGGATGCCCCCATCGCTAATATCCTTCCCGCGCTTAGGCGCGCATCCCACGCCAAAGCGGAAATTACCCTTTGCGATGGGACCACAAATCTCGTCGCAAAAGACTATTTTTCCCGTAGTGGTTATAGACCCCCAAAGAGATATCCAACCCAACAAGCTGCATTATTACATTGTAAATTTGGCATAAAGGCCCAATGGTCATGAATCCCATTATATGGCCTGAATTCCCAACATTGGATGGTCCGAAAGCCCTACATGAATCATATCTGCATCCCCACCCACCCACATCATGACTACATCATCACCCCCTTGATGGCTTGAAGGCATAGTGGCATGAAAGCCCATTCGATATAAACTATACTTCTACTATAGTACACCACTATAATACATGTTATTTTACAAGCACAAATATAATGCTACAGTGCCATTCTATTACCCATTAATGTTCCTTGAAAAAATCTCCCCCATCCAAATTTGAACATAGGTCCGATGAAGAATTACAGGGAGCCCTTACAACTCAGGTAAGGCCCAACCACTATTAATATATATATATATATATATATATATATATATATATTAATACACATACATATTAAATATATTTTTTCATATTTATATATATATCAATATTTTTTTATATGATAATATTTAATATAATAATATATATTATTATATAATAAATAACTGTTTTATTATAAAAAAATGTATAAATATAAATAAATAGTTTAAGGAATATATTTTTAAAATATTAATAAAAAATTTAATAATATATATATAATATTTATAAAAATTTCAATATATATATATATGTCAAATAAGAATTCAATTATAAAAAAATAAGTAACCTAGCTATCCCTTACAGGGGAAGGCCTACTGAGTAGGGACCATAGTGAGATGAAGGTGGGAAAACGCCCAACGGGCCACATGGAGAGTGAACCACAGAGAGAAGAGGGTATGGCACTACCCTCATTGGCATATTCATGTAGACACAAATCCATTTATGTTTGTGGAGAATGTTTTTGTGGGAGCCTATCCCCAAAGAAGGAATCTCATCTCTCAGTGATGTGTAATGATTAAAAAATAAGTGGTCGACCGTATGCAAGATCTACATGGGACCCATGTACAAGTTTTATATGTGCTTTAACTTGTTCTAAGAAATATGACCTTCATCAGTGCTAGAAAAAGAAATGAAATATTGTACTCTTTTTTAGTGATATAAGAAACCACTAATAAAGGGAAAAAATTAAAAGTGCAAAAAACACATTGATAGAGGTGTTATTTTTTCAATGTTTATTAGAGATGAAAAAATTTAACCTTTATTACTGACTGTTTTAGTGGAAAAAAATATTAAAAGAATAAAACCAAATATTTAGTAGTGTTATTCTGTTATGAAAAAAAAATCGTACTGTGGAATATATATGAATATGAATTATTATGTTACAACTGGGTCTACAAATTCCCCCACTGAATGGTTTATTGTTTAATGTTAATGATATCAACATGTACATGAGGCATTATCCTAATCCCACAATAGTGGACATTGAAGATTATCTCATGAACAAAATAGGGTGTGTGGGAGGTCATCCCAAACATTAATGAGAGAACATGGATGATTATCCCAATCCCAAAGAGGGTATATGGGTGGTGATCCTAATCCCAACATGTGACCAATGAATTCATATATGGCCTTGAAAAATAATTATTATTGTTATGAGTATGCCATAATTTTATTTAAATCTATATGTTAAGTTGTTATACTTATGATATAGTCTCAAGGCCTACAAATTTTGATTCTTCAATTATTATAGTCATAATAAATTCCAATGCTTTATTCAATGACTAATATATATAAATTTTTAGGTATTATGTTCACCTGATATACTATTTTTCTTTTAACCTCATTCTCATTTTATTCATAATATAATAATTTACATACATCTCTAATGGCTACCCTTATAGAGCATATGAGGTAATTCTTTCATATGTTTCATTACATAGGATTTTAAGAATGTTTAATGTTGGGTATATCTAACAATTGTACTACAAGAGAAGAACATTAGGGTAGATATAGAATTATATTTCAGAATTAATATATTTATGTAACTAGAGTCCATATATAATTAAAATTTATGGTTCTATAAACTGAAATATTTTTTTATGGAATTAATTATCTTATAAAATGATGTAATTTAATTTATGGAATGTTTGAGTCACCTCAGTTGGAATCAGAGCACATTTTGGTTATTTTTGGATATTAGGATAATAAAATTTGATTGGGAACCTATAGGATAATAAAAATTTCTGGATAAAGTCATAAGTTATGATAAATAAATGTCTTTAATTTTTTGAGAAAATACATCCCTTTATGGATACTGGAATGTGGATGTAGTTGTCGAATAGACTCCCCTAGGGGTAAAAAATATGAAAAGGGTTGTTTTTTATTGACCTAATAATCATCAGTTCACAATGGTTAATCCAAGACTACACTTCTTTTATGTCACTCCAGTGGGATATTCTAGTGTTAATTCAAATATTAGTTATATACCATTATGAATTTTTGAATATATAAGGACTTTGGAAGACCTATGTTAAACCAAAGTTATCATAGAATAAAAGGAATGATTAAATATATGTACATAAATATAATTTATTTTGATTATTATATAATTTATCTGTAGGGTTATTATTTTTTACACTATGCATTTTCATTTTATTTAATGGGTAGAACCATGAATAATATTCATACAACTTAATTTTATGGGAAGTACAATATTTGATCTCTTGCGAGAATATATGAAGTAGGATACGGAATGAGACATTTTTTTAGTCTTAAATACATATCTAGAATTAAGATAAATAATCTGAATATAAGAGAGTATATAACTCACTAAATAAGATAAACATTATTTGTAGGAATTTTCAAGTGGAAACGACTATATAAGGAAGAGGAATCCAATTCATAGACATTAATAATCTTGGAAGAAGAAATTAGTGAAATGTATCAAATATAATAGGTTTCTATCATATCACCGTGAATGATGCAGATCATTGTGCACAACTCAAACTTTTCTATCACATCCGTGCTGCGGATTCCATATTGAAGTCTGTAATATTGTTCCCCATGAAATATAATTTTTCATCACATATTAAAATTTGATATTATTTTAATCATTTATGATCCCTATCTACATAGATTCTAAATAAATACTTTTAATTAGGAAATCACATTTGATATTATAAATGAAACCATGATTGTCTGTAGTTATTAGGAAGAACATCAACATCCAATTAAAATTACACAAAATTCATTGATCATGAATCATATTTATAAAGTTTATTTATCTAAAATTGTTGGTTATAAACTCAAATCAGATATATTATAGTTTATTGGGAATAAAACAATGTATTTATAAAATACTTTCCTTATCCTCAACTGAATTTGATTTTATTATTTTAATAAAACATATACATATGCTTCATCTATTTCAAATAATTCATATAGATGCACTCAATTGAGTAGTATTAATTGTTGAAGAAACTCCAAGAGATTCTAAATAAGGGATTAATTTAGATAATTACCTCACCATATGGTTCACCAAATTTTTTATTGAAAATAAAGATAAATATATGTGACAATATATTGATTATCATTAACATAATTAGATCATGATCAAGAATAAATACCCTTAATCCCATATTGGTGATTTATTTTTTCAATTGTGGGGAGCACAATACTTCTCAAAGATTGAAAATCATTATTGATAAGACAAGTTAAGGGTAAAAAATGAATACAATGCTAATGAAACAATCCTTACAAGGCATGGACACTAGGATTTTATAGTGATTATATTATGAATTATAAATATTTAGATATATTTAAGTATTTATTTAATTGACTATTTAAAAGTCAGATAAATATATTTGATGTGGTTCTTATAGATGTAATTCATATACAATATGACTATAAGGAATCAAATTAATATCACTTGTGAATCATGTTTATGTTCACTAAGAAAGGGAAAATATAAGAAAAATTTCTCAATATTGAAATATTATTTTTTGAATGTATCATTTCTAGGACATGTGATCACTAGATAGGGTTTATCAATAGATCCTTATAAGATTATGTTGATTTGATATTATACCATAAAAGTCATTGTTAATTATAATTTTAGTTTTATTTTATTTCAAATTTATTATCAATTATTTCATAATAATTTATCATGAATGTCTAATCCACACACCATGTTAACACAAACAAGAGTAAAGATTCTATGGAATGATGTATATGATGAAAATTTATACGATCTACTGAGAAGGTTTTTTAGTGAAATTTTTATCACACTACCTTTTATTCAAAAATGGTTTTTGATCAATAGTGGTGTGTATATTTTGGGACAATTATGTTTTTTTATGAATGACATGGAGATTTCTTATACCACTCATCAATAGATGGACCATTAGTAAAATTACCCGACTCTTGATTTTGAGTTAGTTGCGATATGTTTTTCCTTTAAAAAATGCAGGCATTATCTATATTACAAATGGGTTGATATATATATACTGATAAATAAGATTTATGTATATATTAACCCCTACAATTTGATTATTTTATAATGTAGATGTCTATAATTGATTAAAGGATATGAATTCTCAAAAAATTAACCCATTGTAATGTGTACAAGGTGGATGATGATTTGAGTTAAAGGGGTCACAATAAATTATATATATGTTAAGGATCACATAATTTCCAATATATATGGATTACAAATGAATAGATCTTGAATTGTTGATGGATGTGGAGAAATATTATTTTTCTCAATTTTGTTTTCAATGATATATCCATGTGAAGATAAATTTGCACATAAGAAATATATATAGTTTCTTAACATGGTATAGTTATTTTGATTTCTAAAAAAATAATGATTGAATTATATGCTTTAAAACATAGTATGTTTCACTCTTATGAAATAATTGTAAAAGGATATGTTCGATGAATCCCACATGTCATCCTTATTTATTCATCCTCTATATACGAATTTTAATCAAGACATTAAGAAGAAGTTATTCGGTGATAAAAATTATGAATGATATTGCAGAGTAAGTATACCAATGCATAATTAGAAAAAAAATAATTCTTGATGGGAATTTATCTAATAGGATGTTACAAAAAATTCCCATAACTATTTGGAAATGGGAAATCATAACCATGGATATCATTGTTGTACTCACAAAGACATTTAATGTGCACTATGTAATTATGGTTTTAGTCGATATACTTATGAAGTTTGGACATTTAGTTACATTCAAAGAATAATTATATCTGGTATATATTGACATGATATAACTTAATTCATTCGTAAGATTATATGGAGTAAAATAATCTATAATATCCAATTAAGATCAAGAGTATTCAATAATGTTCTAGAGGATTCATCAGTAATCCCTAGCTATATAGTACAGTTTCAATAAGTCCTATCATCTGAAGATTGATGCAAAGTCTATGAAAAGGTATCAAACCATTGAGGATATACTGATATCTTGTAATTTGAATTTTAAATTTGGTTGGTATTAACATCGTCCCCTTGTAAATTTATTCTAAAAACAGTAAATTCACTCAAGAATTTGTAATTGATACTTATAATGGCCTATATGAAAATAAACATAAATCTCTGGTATTATGGGATAATGATGATGAGAGAAATATATTAGGATTTATTCGAGTTCATATAATTAATGAGTTTTATATATCCATTGGACAACACATCCATGAATCTCATAGTTCACAAAAGTCTTATGGTGACAAATAGTGGAGAGAAATTTAAGTTGTTGTGGTAAGAATTTATTCCTAAAAATTAACAATGGAATACTTTATGAGATTCAAAATGATGTGAAATATAATACATAAAAATATTATATCATTTAATATTTTAGTTCAATTATAGGTGGTATCTTTTTTTGGATATTCCACTAAACCTCTTTCATGTTCAATATGTGTTCCATGTGTCATTTTTTAGGAAGAACAAATTATAGGTTTCGGTCCCAACAGAAGCTTGTGATGGGTTGTTCCCTCCTTTTTCCGAATCAATGATCCAACCGGTTTTTTTAGAACGATAAATTCCCTGATAAACAAAATATCACAAATGAATACAGACAAGGAATAATATACCCTATCCATAATGAAGTATCATCACATATTATTTACAATTAATTTAATAAAACAAGAATTACTTTGGGTGAAATATTTCTTCATTGGTGGATCTAAAAAATTATATATATTGTACTATCGTTTAATTGTAGAAATCAAGAGAATATTTCATCATGAAATGATACAAACGTGCTCCAAAATCTCAAAATGTCATCATATGAATATCTTGGTCACGGAACATAAGATCTTAGTATATCTATTTTTTTCCTTTGATTTCCTCAATAATTTCTTCAAACAGATTCTCTTTGATCTCTCTATAATCAAGGGTGTATGATTGAGAGATGATCACTCTAAATTCATTGGTTAATTCTTGGAGAAGGTATCCCTCAAGGGATTCAAGAGGATTCTCCAGATTTAATATTCTTAATAAAACAAATGAATTCGACCCAGAGAAGAGTAATATAATAGGGTTTATATTTCACTAGTATTTAGAAATAAATATTTCCACAACTGAAATTCAAAATTTATTTAATCCCTTTGGAACCCTATGTCTACATTATTATTATTATTATTATTTCTTGAGATGTGATTAACTTGTGAATTAAAATAAAAAATTATTTATTTAAATAATTTTCAATATATATGATTTCTCACAAGACCTTTATAATTAGTATATTATTCCCATATAATACATATTAGGAATGAAAATTTTTATATTTATATAAAATATATATCACTAAGTTATTCACTATGAAGGGAAAGGTATAATATTTGTTAAATAGATAATAAATATTAATTAAATATTACCCAAACATAATATTTTCTGGAATAACCGATGATATAATATATGTTACCAAGAGAACAAGAATAAATAGAAATCCACATGTGATAATAAATCTTATTAATCATTTTAAATACTAAATAATTATATATTATTTAACTATGTTTTTGAAACATGTAGTGTTTGACCCTCTACGCCCCTTTCATTGTTTCATTTGTCAATACATCCTAACTTCAATGGATAGCATCTACAAACATGTCGGGGAACCCATAGAGAAATGAATTAATTACAAAATGTAATAATATATCATAAAAATTGTAGTACCCCTAGTTTGTGGTATGTAACCCTTAATTGATGTTTTTCATGGTTATAAAGTTAACGGTGAAAAATGGGAGAGTCGGGAGAACATGGAATGAGTTTTGGGAAAAAAGAAGTCACACAGGAGGCACACGGTTTGTCTAAACCATGCGGCCAAATCGTGCAGAGTTGGTATGGGAGGCAGTGGCTTCCGCATGGTCGGTTCATAGTTTGTCTAACTATGAGGCCAAACCATGCGTGAAGGGTGGCCGAGGTAGTAGCTAATGCACGGTTAGCACTCGGTTTGTCAAACCGTGCGGACTAACCATGTGGTCACTTAAAATTAGATTCTTAATTAGTGGATCTAACTCATTTTGCCTATAATTGCTTCATTAAGGATCCTATGCAGCCCTAACTTGGGATTTTGGTTCTCCTATGGTCAAAGAGTGTTCTCCCATCATTCTGGAGGTGATCCGAAGGCTTCTCATGGAAAATCTAAGACAGATTCTTGAGGTATGTGATCATTCTCCTTTGTTCATGAATGGTTTCGTAGATCAACATTGATCTACTTCTCATCTTCTCTTGGTTTATTAGATCTACGCCCGTTATTTTTAGATCTAAGTGTTTGGATTCTAAATGTGACGATATTTGGTCTTGGTTGTGTTAGGAGAAGAGATCTAAGGAGGATTCTTGGAGTTTTGACCTGGTGTTCTTGAGTGTTCTTCGTCTGTTGCATGGTTTTGCCTTTTTGTTGAGGTAGGTGGCTTCACTCTCGATTCCTCTTTCTTAAAACATGAAGGCTTCGTTCAATTAGTTGTAATTACTTTGTTTGGATTGTGAAATTGTGGGGTGAAGCATGTTATAAATCCTCTTTAGTGATGATGTATTGGTTTGATGGAATTGTGGAAATTGTTGGAAGGGGGTTGTGCAAAGTGTTTTGGTTTCATGATTTTAAAATAGTGATTTTAAAAATATGTCTTTTCTAGATTTGGAAAAACCATTTTTCTGCTTGAACAAAATGGTTTTCAATAAAAGGTTTGATGCATTATTTAAAGGTTTTGAACTCACTTGGTTTGGGCAGGGATTGCATGGGTTGTGGTGTGTGTTCATATGCATTGGGATGGATAAGGGTGAGAAGTACCCCCATCGAATGGTTGCGATGAATAAGGGTGAGAATTCCCCCCATCACTAGGTTGGGACGAATTAGTTTGTGAAGTACACCTGTCAAGGTAGTCCACTAAGTGATGTCTTAGTGGAAGGATAACTCACCACTCGCGAGTATAGGGAGGTACAGGTAGCATGCATGGTTGGTTGTGTGGATATGTGAAATGGAATGAATGTGCCAAAAATGAAATGGGACCATAATTAGAAACATTTCAAGGATTCTTTTCATGAGAAAGATGGGTTTTGTTGGAAAATGGTTCTGACATGGACCTTGTTATATTGTGAACTGTTTTGGAATAGTTTTATATACATTTTTTTAAATTAATGTTCTAACATGTTTTATCATAGAGGCATGGGTTAGAAAGTCATTGGGGAAACCCTACTGAGTTTCATTACTCACCACCTACTTTGGAACGTTTGTGCTTTTGCAGATGTCTTATACCGGGATGTTGGAAAAGGTAATGTGTCACTTGTTTATAGAACTACTTCGTGATGTTCAGGCTGGTTCATGATGTTGGAGCTTGGAACGTGTGGAGCATGGAGTTGGGTTGTCATCTAGAAGTCGGGTAGTTGTATTTTCACTATTTAATCTGATTTGGTTTTTTTTCCATTTTTTCACTTAGTGGTGTTATTATCTAAATAATGGTTGAGTTGTTCGGTTTTAAATCATGTATCATATTGTGGTTTTTTGGAGATGTTTATCTAGGTTGCATTGTTTGTTGCTTGTCTTCTGTTAAAAAGGGTAAATCGTCCCTCGTGTATTTTGAAACCCTTCAGAATTTATTTAAATCCTTAAGCGCCTTGGGGATGTCGCTTAAGGCCTAGTAATGACTCATTGATCTCTCAAGACAATGAGAATTGGCGGGTCATTACAAATGGTATCAGCTTGTTCGGTCCTTTCCTAAAAAGTGGTCATCGATGTTCTCGGTCATGGAGTGGAAATTCCCTTTCGTCTATTCCTTGGGTTGGAATCTTAGACAGGAGTAGGATTATCGGAACATGAACTATACAACATAAAACGACATAGCTGACCCATTTATACTGAACATCAAGTTACAAGGGTATTTGGTACCTAAGTGTTTTGGATACACTTCTAGAATGATGGAAATCTCATTTTCATTGGATTAGCCAATGATAGGATCATGACATGAATTGTAGAGGAATGTCTTCCCACTAGGATTTCATATCTCATTGTTAGGAATGAGTAAGAATTTTGTGACAGGTGACAAATTTTGAAAAAAGGCGGGAAGTGTTTACAACCAAAAGACTTTGAAAACAAGGTATTTGGTGTATTTTGAAAATAGATCGATTTTCAAAAGGGATGTTGAATGTTTTCAAAAATGATTGAACATGATAAAAGTTTGTTTTGAAAAAAATATGGTGATAGTTCATGTGATAGAATTTGAACTGCAAAGAATTCAATTTCTAGGAAGTGATACTAACAACGTGCGTTGTTTGAATAGAAAATGGAACTCGTTAGGAATCATAGAAACCAAACGGAAGAGGCTGTGGAGAATGTGGTTGCCCCTGAACGACGTGTGAACCAAGAGCTGGTTCACAATATTGTTCAAGCGTTCCAGGCTGTGGACACGGGGAATCAATGGAATGAGTCAAGGCATGTAGACCATTCCATCCAGTTCCAGAAGAAGAATCCACCCATCATTCGGGGCAATTATGAACCAAAAAGGGAGGAGGTGTGGCTGAGTAGGATGAATCATATCTTTGATTTCATTGGCACACCAGTAGATCTGAATGATATGCTAACGACGAATATGCTCGAGGATCCTTCAATTCAGTGGTGGGATTTAACAGTGGATGATAAATTGGATTAAGTCCTTACATGGGAGGATTTTGAATAATTGTTTAACAAACAATTCTATCCTCACACGTTCATGATCGACAAAACGACAGACTTCTTCAGCTTGAAATAGCAGAGCCTCTCTGTCACATAGTATGTGGCTAAGTTTATGAGTCTATTCCGTTTTGCACAAGAGGTTGCGGCAAGTGCTTCTATGAAGGCACACATCTTGAAATCAGGACTATGGTCGGAGATTCGATCGAAGATTGAGGTGATCTGTATTACAGATTATACAGAAATGGTAAATAGAGAAATAGTAGCTGAAAGATACATCTTGGGAGTTAAGGGAGGAGGATGTATGATGTTAACTATGGGAACGAGTGGGAACTCTAATGCTGGGAACAAGTGGAAGAGGGACTCCTACATAAAAGGTGCGAGTGTGAATCAGAATTAGATGATGGGACCAGTCAACCATCCTCAATGACCCCAGATCAAAGCTGATTTCATTCAATGTGGTTCGACAAATCACATGAAACGAAAGTGTACAGCACCACTATGTCCATGCCACAATTTCAAGCAGATGGGGCATCTACAACGCTATTGTAGGAATACTCCAAGGTCGGGTGCGCGTGATACTTACCAAGCATCACAAGAATTGTATGCTTCGACAGGGCGAGGACAGCAAAATTAGTCTCGCCAGCAGAACAGAGCTAGTTATGGTGATTCTAGGAATATAATGACTCCTCAAGCAGGCCAATCTCAATAAGTTAATAAAGAGCAATGTGCAAAAACAAAGAAATTGTATGGCACCGAGCAGATGATGGTAGATGACCATTCTGGAACGTCTATGGTGAGATGTACGATTCTTTTGAAATCTACCCTCATGCAAGTGTTGTTCGATACTGGTGCATCACGTTCCTTTCTTGCTTCTCATATTTCTGATTTTCTGAAAATAAAACTAGAAATGATGCCTTCTGTATTGAAACTAAAAACTCCTCTTGGAAAAGGAGAATGTCAAGCCTTTGTTTGTAAGGCTAGTGTTATTACTGTTGACGGAGATGAGATGAAATGTGACTTCTCTATGTTGTATATCAATGTCTATGATGTAATCCTGGGTATGGATTGTTTGACAAGGTTTAAGGCTTACATCAACTGTTATAGGAGAACGATTTGTTTCATGACCGAGGAAGGCATCGACCATCTCTTTAGAGGATAAAGGATATTAAAGAAAGGTGCAAAGATCTTATTGGCACCAATAGTGGGAAAGATCTCACACCAATTGGGAGCGTTGAACATGGCATCAATGGAAAGGATTCAGGAAAATAGTTTTCCAGCTATGGTGGATCAATTTCAAGATGTTTTTACTGAAAACTTCTCCGGGTTACCACATGTGAGAGAAGTGGAGTTTACGATTGATCTCCTTCTGGGGACCAGTCCTATCTCACTTCCATCTTATAAGATGGTACCAATAGAGTTAAATTAATTGAAAGTGCAGTTAGAGGATCTGGAAAGCAAGGGATTTATTCATCCAAGTGTGTCCCTATGGGCAGCACCCATTTTGTTTGTAAAGAAAGCAAATTAAACTTTTAGGCTACATGTGTATTATCGTAAACATAACCAATATACGATAAAGAATATATATCCACTTCCATGCATTGATGACCTGTTTTAGTAATTGAGGGTAGCTCAGTGGTTCTCCGAGATTGACTTTTGGACAAGATATCACTAGCTGCGAGTTCAAAAGGAGGATATCCTGAAGACATCTTTTAGAAGCAGATATGGACACTATGAATATATAGTGAAGCCTTTTGGTCTAACGAATGCACCAGTAGTGTTCATGGATTTGATGAATCACATATTTCAGCAATATCTAGATTCTTTTTTGTGGTGTTTATGGATGACATATTAGTGTATTCAATAACAAGGGCTGAGCATCAGCAACACCTCGAGATAGTGTTTGAAATCTTGAGAGACAATCAGTTGTATTCCAAATTATCATAATGTAATTTTTGGAAACAATAAGTACGCTTTTTGGGCCATTTCGTTTCCGAAAAAGGTATTTCAGTGGACCTAGAAAAGATAGATGTTTTTCTTTCTTGGAAACCACCGAAAAATGTATTTAAAATCTGATGTTTTCTTGGTCTAGCTGGTTATTACCGAAACATTGTGCGTGACTTCTCACGACTAGCTTCTCCTATGACTGCATTGAAAAAGAAGAAAAATGCATTTAAATTGACTGAGTAATGTCAGATATCGTTTCATGATTTTAAATTTTTCCTTACATCAACACCCATCTTGATTTTTCCAGAATCAGGAGAGGGGTATGTGGTGTATTGTGATGCTTCGGGAACAGGGTTGGGTTGTGTTCTCCTGCATGGAGACCATGTTGTTGCTTATGGTTCAAGTTAGTTGAGAGTGCATGAGAAGAATTACCCAACACATGATTTGGAGTTAGCTGTAGTCGTACATGATTTGAAAACATGGAGACACTATCTCTTTGGTGAGAAATTTGCTGTGTTTACGGATCAAAAAAGCATAAAACACATTATCTCACAACACGATTTGAATCTGAGGTAGAAGTGATTGATGGAATATCTTCAAATGTTCGACTTTGACATAATGTATACACCGGGTAAGGGAAATTCGGTGGCCGATGCATAAAGGAGGTAGTCATATGATCATTTGGAAAAGGAAGCTTCAAAAAAATGGTAGTTGATGTCGGTCTTAGACGACATGCATGTGGAATGTGAAAACCGAGGTGATGTTGTGGTTTTCTTTTCAGTTACGCTTGTTCCTGATCTGGTAAAATTGGTCAAAGAGACACAAACATATGATGTCGAATGTCTGGTAATGAGTTCGAAACTCAATGGTGGGGAGACCATTGATGGCTGGAAACTGAAAGCATGGTTAGTTTTGTGTTTCACAGATCAGATGGTTGTACCTATAGTTTGTCAGAAACAACTCCTTAATGCCTACCACCATTCAAGATGGGATGTACATCCGGGTACACAGAATATTTTTAAGGCGCTAAAGGCATAGTTTTTGTGGAGCAGCATGAAAAGGAACGTGGCCGAGATTATCTCACGATGCTTAACTTGTCAGAAAGTTAAAGCAAAGCATCAGAGACCAGTTGGTATGTTACTGTCTTTACCTATCCAAGTGTGGATATGGGAGCAGATAGCAATGGATTTTGTTACAGGTCTTCCATGAATGTTCCGGAAACATGATTCCATTTGGGTGATAGTGGATCGTCTTACCAAGTGACCCATTTCATCCTAATTCGTGAAACTCATACAGTTGAAGATCTTTTAAAAATATATATATACGAGAAGTGGTAAAGAGACATGGTGTACCAATGTCTATAGTCTCAGACAAAGATTCGAGGTTCGCATCTCGTTTTTGTAAATCATTACAGCAAGCCCTGGGGACTCAGTTGATGATGAGTACAACATATCATCCTCAGACAGATAGGAAATCAGAGCAGATAATACAAATGTTGGAAGACATGTTGCGGGCTTGAGTAATGGAATGTCATGTCTCATGGGAGGATCATATACCCTTAGTTGATTTCTCATACAATAAAAGCTATCAAACCTCGATACGTATGGATCTGTTAGAAGCATTGTATGTGCGTCCTTTTCATTCTCCACTATGCTGGGTAGAAACTGTTGAAACATCACTAGTCAGGCTGAGCCTTGTCCAAGAAACAACAGAGAAGATTCAGTTGATTAGAAAGAGGATGGAGACGACTCAAAGTCGTCAGAAATATTATGAAGATCACTGTCGCAGACCATTGGCGTTCGTTTTTGGAGATTCTGTCCTCTTGAGGATCTCTCCAAGACTTGGACATCATCGTTTTGGGAAGCAGGGAAAATTATCCCCTTGATATAGAGGCCCTTTTGAGATACTGGAACTGGTTGGAGAGGTGGAATATCTGTTTTCATTACCACCACGGTACAGTTCGGTGCAAAATGTGTTCCTTGTATCTTAGTTAAAGAAGTATCAACCCGATATTGACCATGTGATCAAAGGGGATCACGTTGACCTAGTTCCGGAAGCTTCATTGGTACATATACCAACACAGACTGTGGATAGGAAGGATAAATTCTTGCATGAGAAAAGCATCCGTCTAGTGTGGGTTTGGTGGAAACATGGTCAGATGCACTAAGAGACTTGGGAATGCGAGGAATAAATGAGAGAGAAGTGGCGAGAACTCTTTCAGACAAGTAGCGGTTCTCTACGTTCTGATGACGGAAAGACCAATGGTGGGGAGAATATAGTACCCCCAGTTTCTGGTATGTAACCCTTACTTGATATTTTTCATGGATATAATGTTAAGGGTGACAAATGGGAGAGTCGGGAGAACTTGGAAATAGTTTTGGGGTAAAAAGGGAAGTCGCACGGGAGGCACACAATTTGTCTAAACAGTGCGGCCAAACCATGCAGAGTTGGTATGGGAGGCTGTGGATTCTGCACAGTCGGCACAAAGTTTATCTAACCTTGCATCCAATCCATGCACGGAGGGTGGCCGAGGTAGTAGCTAATTCATGGTTAGCGCACGGTTTGTCAATCCGTGTGGACTAACCATGAAGTCACTTAAAATTAGATCCTTAAATTGTGGATCTAACTCGTTTTGCCTCTAATTGCCCCAGTAAAGCTCCTAAGGAGCCCTAACTCGGGATTTTGGTTCTCGTAAGGTCAAAGAGGGTTCTCCCATCATTCCAGAGGCAATCTGAAGGATTCTCATGGTGAATTTAAGCCAGATTCGTGAGGTATGAGATCATTCTCCTTCGTTCTTGAATGATTTCTTAGATCTACTTACATCTATATCCTGTCTTCTCTCGGTTTCATAGATCTACACCCGTTATGGGTAGATCTAAGTTTGTGGATGCCAAATATGATGAGATTTGGTCTTGGTTGTGTTATGAGAAGAGATCTAAAGATGATTCTTGGAGTTTCGACCCTTTGTTCTTGAGCGTTCTTTGTCTTTTTGTTGGTTTTGCCTTTTTGTTAAGGTAGGTGGCTTCACTCTCAATTCCTCTTTCATGGAACTTGAATGCTTAGTTCAATTTGTTTTAATTTCATGGTTTTGATTGTGAAATTATGGTGAAAAGCATGTAATAAATCCTCTTTAGTGATGATTTATGGGTTTGATGGAATTGTGGAAATTGAAGGAAGGGGGTTTTCAATGTGTTTTGGTTTCTTGATTTTAAAAATATGGAATTGTTGGGTTTGGAAAAATGGTTTTTCTTCTTGTAATAAATGGTTTTCAATAAAAGGATTGATTCTTTATTGAATGGTTTTAAAAACACTTGGTTTGGGCATGGATTGCATGGGTTGTGGTGTGTGTTCATAAGCATTGGGAAGGATAAGAGAGGGAATTAACCCCATCGAAAGGTTAGGATGGATAAGGGCGAGAAGTCCCCCCATATCTAGGTTGGGAGGGATATGGTCGTGAAGTACCCCCATCAAGGTTGTCCAGTAAGTGACGCCTTAGTGGAAGGAAAACTCAGCACTCGTGAGTATAGGGAGGTCCAGGTTGAATTCATGGTTGGTTGTGTGGATATGTGAACTGGAATGAATTTTCCAAAATGGAAATGGGATCTTGAATGGAAAATTTTATTGGTTGCTTTTCTTAAGAATGGTGGGTTTTGATGGAAAATGGTTTTGACATGGAACATGTTATATTGTGAAATGTTTTGGAATTTTATTATATAAATTGTTTTCTATAAATGTGCTAACATGTTTTATCCTAGAGGCATGGGTAGGGAAGTCATCAGGGAGAACTTACTGAGTTTCAATACTAACCCCCTGCTTTGGCACATTGGTGATTTTGCAGATGTCATATACATGGATTTTGGAAAAGGTAATGTGTCACATGTTTATAGCACTACTTAGTGTTGTTCATGCTGGTTCGTGACGTTGGATCTTGGAGCATGTGGATCACGGAGTTGGGGTGTCATATTGAAGTTGTTTTGTTGTCTTTCCACTGTTTACTCTGATTTGGTTTTGTTTTCCATTATTTCACTTGGTGGGGTTATTATTGAAATAATGGTTGGGTTGTTTGGTTTTAAATCATGCATCATATAGTGGTTGTTTGGAGATGTTTATCTAGTTGGCATTGTTAGTTGGTTATCTTCTTTTAAAATGGGTAAATCATCCCCCATGTGTTTTGAAACCCTTCGGCATTTATTTCTAGCCTTTGGTGCCTTGGGGATGTCGCTTAAGGCCAGGTAATGACTCCTTGATATCTCTATCCAATTAGAATTGGCGGGTCATTACAAAAATGATTTCAATTTAAAAAATCCAATTTATCATTGTATCTCTAATCAACCAGGTTGAATGTCTTTGTGGTCAACCTATGATCTCAATGACTTTTTCATTGAATTTCTAGATGTAAAACAATCATATAAAACATCTTAGAAAAGGATTTACATTTTCTATATCACATACATATAAGGGATTGAGATATCAAATTCCATCAAATAACAGAAGGTAAAAATACTTTCACATATTATTCATTAATGCAATGTTACTCAAGACACAGCCCACAGATCAAACCTCATCACGACAATATGCCATCATTGTTTTCATCCATACATCATTGATCAAAAATCATAAATTCTCATTATTTTAAATCTTAATTTATAATGATAAATATACACATATCCATATAGGAACACATAATGACACATATAAATATATATTTCATACCGGTTGGTCTCATTCTAATAATATAATATACATATATTCCCAAATTTTTACACCCATAGAAAGTGCCTCAATGTTAGAGGAGTCTCCACCCCTTATATCCTGAATCATATAATTCCCTGAAAATATTTAATCTATCTACTGAACAAATTTTTAAGAATTATGTCATTTAAAATTTAGGTTCTCATTATAACGGGGAACTGTTACACCTTTTAGTGACTGCTACTCTTAGAACATTATTGTATACTAAGTTACATAGAAGAAAAATAATGATGTTATAAGAATATAATTAAAATTAAAAACTATGAATTCATTTCATCATATATTATACATAATTTGGTTCTAGGGAACCAACTTTGATACATACACAATTTCTCAAAAATATGTAACATAGTTGTTTTATTTCTTGTGCATGATATTTCTCATGAGGACAACCATTAGAGATACTATATCATTGAGAGAAAGGGATTCAGAACATGAACAATTTCTTTTTAAATGATATATAATGAATCTCAAATTTTTATGAAGCTACCAAAGAACCAACGGATGTAATGAGGCAGAAGTACACTATTTGTATACATTGATGTAACCTAAAATAAATGGTGAAATTTAATTTTTTTAAAGAATGTAACACCCTATGATTTTATATGTATTTTTTTTGAAAAAAAATGATGCATTTGATACCTTCTTTTACACACATCTATGAGTCTAAATGATCTGTGCATTCTTATGGCTGTTATAACCTAGTTGTGGGATTTTTGGGTATAAATAAGATTAACCCAATTATGAAATATATATGGATTTTTTCTATAATTCATACGTATTAATTAAATACCTTTATATATATTATAAATTAATTTCATGAATAAAATCTTTATTTTTCCAAACAATTTTATTTTTCTTAGTGTTATCATCTTTTATTAGTTAATTTTTTACATATATTTAATTTTTTTTAACAAATATTAATAATTTATGAATAACATTTCATTACATTTTTATTTTATTGATAATAATAAATATAAAGTCATTTTAATTTTCAAGTATTTCCCTTCTAGAAAACATTTTTATTGGATAAATGAATTTTTAACATAATAACATAAGTAAATAAATATATGTTAATGATCTTAATGAATTTCATATATTATATAAGAAATAAAATGTTTAATTATTCATATAATTATTATATCTAGTAATGTAATAAAATTTAAATCATTGTTATAATAAAAAATTTGTTTTTTTAGAAGACTGATTTATTGGTGTTTTGTGTATTTGTTATAAAATTAGTTTCTTCCACTTTTTGACATTAAAAATGATAAAATTGATAAAATAGTTGTAATTTCCATCGTCAAAATGGGATATTATACCACTTTATTTTTTTTGTCAAAATTAATGTTTAAACTAATGAAAAACATTATTACCTATATTAGGATTAAGACCTGTTCAAAAATGGGTTAAAAATAAAAGATAAGGATAAAATATAATCATAAACATGTCCAAATATTATATTTTTGAAGATATATCAACATTATATTATCTATTCGTTTAATTCAGGGAATTGTTATCATCATTCTCATCAATGTGAGCATATAATATTGAAATATTATAACTAATTCCAAGTACATCACTCTTATCCCTTACAAAATTGTGAATTTTCTCCTCACATATTCACACAACATTAGATTGATGGATTAGATAAAACTATATATAAAAAATTCAATATTCTATTCATTTTGTATTGATATTATAGTATTACCGTATTACCATTCTATAAATCCATTAGGTTTAATACAAATGTGGTATACAAATGAAAAGGAATCATCATACGAGACTCATCAAATTTGTTTTATTATTCTGAATATTTGATATAATTTTTTCCATCATATCATAAAAAATATAGAATCTTTAATATAGTGAGATTTTATTATTATTATGGGAAACCAATTTTCCTCCAAATATTATTTAAATAAGAAATGAATTTAATGCTCATATGTATGAGTAGAATACCTACTCTAGTTAGAGATATGATTCATTTTTCATCAAAATAAATCATGGTTTGTTATTATGCGGTTTTTAATGTATACATATGATATTTTTGATGTATTTATAATTTTATTTATTTATAATTTGACTACCTTTACAATATACCATCTTTTGAAATCGGTAACATCGCTCATGCGTACATGTGGACTACCACCTCAACCAAATTATGTCATTCGTTTTCAATAAAAATGTTATATGAATGATTATAAAAATTTATACAATTATTGAATATGAAATTTATGACCTGAATAAATTTTTTAGATGATATTACCAATAATATTTAAAAGGAAATTAATTTCCAAACTGATTCATAATTGATGAAAAATGTCATTACGACTTGAAATGATGATGATAATGAAATATTCATAATCAATGGATCAAAATATATTATAAGAATATCATCTATGAGATTAAAAATATGAATACGTTTCCAGTATAATATTATATCATATTTAAGATTATTATACACAAGGTTAGAAGTACATACAATGCATGTTGGACATGAGGTAAGGGTTTCTGAAATAAATCGGCCTAAATTACTCTTAAACCTGGAACCCAACACAATCATCCACAGACCTGAAGGGTGTTCCATATCTACATAGACTAGAGACTATCACCTCGACATAAAATAACCATTTATAATGGTTTCACCAAACCTAAAGTAGAAAAGATGGAATATATATAAAATGTATAGTGAAATAGTATAAGTGAACACTGGAAATTATATTCCATAACACTGAAATATCACAATTGAAACAATAAAAATCAAGGAGTCAGATCAACCCAATTAAAGTGTCTAACATAAAAAAAATTAAATAGAAACTGAGTACTCCATGAGAAACCATGGGAATCTCCCACCGTCATAACACTTTCTACCTAAACACATTTGATTGAAAAACCCATCACCTCACTGCTCTATTTCTCCATTCCCTATATCATAAGACATAACCTGGTTTATACAAATCTAAAGGGGTGTGTAGTATATGAGAAGATAATGCTAAGTACACTTTCAATATTGTAATCAACAAAATAACTTATCAAGACAATCCATACATTCTAAACTATTAAGAAAACATTACATGAGTATTAGTTAAATGTTATTTAAATCCAAATAATTAAAAATACTTCCCCTTTTTTTACCATTATAAATAATCATTATAAAACACTTTCAATTAATATCACACATATCAAAGAAGTTAATTGAATCAAAATAGTTAAACCAGAAGAACAAGTAACATAATTACAAGGATAATTACACATCAGTCTAGAAATATTACTTATACACAAACATTTACAATTGTGCATAATGTGTCCCATGGAATATGCATAAAGTCTGAGGGTGGACAAACAACCCAAAATGTAAAACTCCAAAATGTGTTTTAAAATGTACCAAGGAAAACAATACTGGGCTGCCGAGAAATCCCTCACAAGTACACCACCAAATGGTATCAACAAAATATTCTTAATTATACATCTTCCTCCTAAATACCCGAGGCTTACTATGTTCTTCATTTTAAAAATCATTCCATTAAACCATTCTTTGAAAACCACTTCATTTGACCATTTCAAAATTATTTGAAATTAAATTTATATCTACAAAATATGGGGATCCGTTTTTTCCCTAAAAAAAGAATATACATAAATAAATTAATTGTTCCAATTATTTTATAAAAAAATTTATTTATCTAGTGAAATATAGTTCATCCAACATAGTCAATAAAAAAACCACCTACCTCAAACTCATATAACACATACTGAAAATGGGATACATGAAAACAGAAAGAATGAGAAGATAACCATAATGTAACTAAGATTTATTACAACATCTTATTCTCATTCCAAAAATAAAAAATAAAAATTTAATTAGGTAAAGGGACACATACTTCAACGAACTCACACGATATACCAAAACCAACATAAGAGATTGGGTTTGAGAAAATATTAGACAATAGATCAGGAAGTAATCAACAAGAATGTAACCATAGGGCTGAATAGATAAAAAAAATATTTCCACAACGCATGTATGACTAATGATAGTGGAGAATAATTAATACCACTTATAAGGTATACACAACGTGAACAATATGGATATCGAATGTTCTATGGAGAAATTCAGAAGCAGTGCACATAAAATAAATCAAGCATGGAATCACCAAGGGTTGGGGAGATCCCACTAAAGGACTGATGAAATGGATTACGAGTGTGATGTTAAATTAAAACATATTGGGATGAATGATTTATGGTGTATACCATAGTTTTTTTGAAAAAACCCCACATAAAACAAATACATTGAAAAACATGCTGCTTTGAGTGAAATATTAGGACCAATGGTTTTATAGTTGAAAATTATATATTATGGAATAAATAAACATTTTAACAAAAATGGGAACATTCCAGCTTAAAAAATTCTTGTCCCATAAATATTTCTCAATGATTATTCTCAGGAAAACATTTATGTCGTAAGACTACTCTTATGGTGTATATTCTTGATGCATGAAGTACGAGAGACAAGTTCTATAGTAACACCCAAAACAAATTTCTTTCACTCAATTCCCAAAAAAATCCTAAATGTTGAAAAATATTACCTCAAAATCAAGGATATTAAAATATCCCCACTGTTATACATTACATCCTTGGTAACTCATTAATGAGAATGGTGATACAGATAGTGGTGGAGACACTACTGGATAATTTTATTCTTACAATCCCTAGTATTTTAAGAATCCAATCCTTATCACCATAATACTATGAAAAATGATATTTAATTCTCATATAACACATTCATTTTAAAATTAATGATATAAATTAGATTCTATATTACAAAAAAACTAGATAAAAAGTAAATCTCCTTCCAACGTAGATCATTTTAATGATGAGGATGATACAACATGATCAAATATATGAAAAATACATCATGCTTAACCTTCAACTTATATGATAATATTAACCAATAAGAATAATAACCATATTGCATAGTAAACTCAAATGGTCTAAATTTTCACAAATCCCAATTTAACTATTTTATAATCTAGTGGTGTCCCAAAATAGGAGAAGCCTTCAAGAAAAACCTATCACCTATAGATAAATATAATTGATGGCGTTGATGATATGCATATAATTTTTTCTAAATATATGTTGTAACAAAGAACAATTTTATATCATGAACCCTCAATGATTACCCCAAATGAGAATTTTTTCCAAAATAGGACTTTACCACCTGTTCCTAACATAATGTTTATATTCAGGACATACCGTATAATTCCTTGAAGGTAACCATTATGATCAATGTCTAATGTCTATTCATATGTGAATAATCAACAATTAAAATATGGGTATACATTTATACAGTAAAATCCAATATATTGGTGTGGAGAATATCCATAAAAACATAAATAAAATACTTTTTCTAACAATATGATTGTGGGTGGAAGATGTACTCAACATGATTTATGTTTGAATTTCCTCCTAAAGAATCTCCCATAATTTTGAGGTAAACCTATGATCTATATAAAAACTATTAGAATATGTAACCCCATGTAACATCAAAATAATCATAACATATTGATTACCCAAATATTAATCTTCATTGGTGTCTCCAATCATAATGAAATGATCTTATTTAATCAACCGATCATCCCCACTTATATATTTTTTACACGAGGATACCACAGTAATCAAAAAATTGTTTGTACACACCTCATTGCATTTACAATGTAGTAAAAACATTAACAGGAGAAAACCAATCGATTTCAGTTGATTTTCCATTTTCTATTGGCAGGTGTAAAAGAATGACACATAATATTAAATGTTTGTCGTTATACCCAAACACTTGAATAACTGTATTGTGTCATAATACATCTTCTTATTTATTGGATGAGTTTATAATAAATAAATATGAATTTGAATCAAAATTGATATCCACACATATGATGGCACAAAAAACTGATCTTCATAGTAATTAATACCATCTAAATGGAGACACCAACCAAAAATGGTATCCCCACAATAAATGGTTTCATGAATTCCTCTGACATCATCATCCTTTTACTAAACCAAAATTATTACATCAATAAGATAAGATGAAAAATTAATATTGGTCAGAATCATACTAAAAATATCATCTAGAGAATCAATATTTAATTGATAAGTGGTTCCAATAATTACCACTCATCATTCCGTTCCAAAAAATTTTTGTGAGGGAACATTCATTCCATGATCATTCATAATGGCATTACCATTACCTTTGGTTTTGGTGATGTCAAAGTCAATCATATGATGGTATTTCACCCAATGTATCTATATATGATTCAATTCATTATGAGAATATATATATATATATATATATATATAGCACATATAATCTATCAAGACTACGAATCTCTCCCCAAAAATATAGTGCAACCAAAATTTATTCACACTCATAATCACTGAAATCGTCAAATCATTATTGGGGAAAATTTTCTCATACAACCAAATATGGAGAGATACATATGGAACAACATAATTGTTCTACATAAGAAAACAACCTAGAACAACATTAGAACCATCATAATACACAACATTCCCCTTAGAGAGAATATGTATGATCATGAAAAGATATGATGTGATATGTCATTAATTTTCAGTGAATGAAGACTGAAATTTCACATCCTATGTGAAAATAACCCCTTTCATGGATTGAATAGTAAAATGAGACCCCAAATTTGATAGATCCTATAATAATTGCTGATAGTATCCAAAAAGTCCAAGGATTATCTAAATATAAAAGATGATATGTGGGTCCTTATATTCCCAGACACCCTTTACCAAATCAATATCGACTGATTAGCTATGATGAGTAATCACCTATCACACGAACATTACTTCATTGATCCGAAAACTTCATTTCAAAATATTTCCCTAAAATTGGAGTCATTTTAGAATTTATGAAACCAATGTTTGAGGACTATCTTTCTCAAGATCAAATATCAAGAAACCGAAATTAACATCCACAAACACAACCAAAATGTTGTGACAATACTAATGAAATTCTAGGTTCATCAAATCCAAAAAAACTGATCGATAATTGGTTAAGCAATAATTAATCACTTTATAATAAAAATAACAATACCTAATCCTATAATAAGACTTTATTAAATTAAAATCTCAAACTAAGAACATATAATAACATGATCATAGATCGATATTTAAAAACCACTATTCCATAATTTACCGACTAATCAAATCATCCATGCATGAAAAAGCACATTTATTTTTTACCATCACTCAGCTAAACATCTAATAGTCAACACAATAACAATGTGATCTATCTTCTTTATAGAAAAATATCATTTGGGATACCCAACAAAAAACAAACGGGAAAAAAATCCTTCTCTCTCAGATCATCCAATTGAATCAGGATCTCTTTCAACACAATATGTGATATATGGTGAGAGGGTATCAAGATAATATTTATAAATATCTATAAATTAATTGATAATTTTGCCTCCCTATTTGGGGGGAGACCACAGTAGTAGTCTGTGAAAAAATTAAGAAAATAAATGTAACCAAAGGGATGATAACCAAAAAATGAAATTTCATTAAGCTCAACTAAAATGAAAGATAACAACTTCGTGTGCACTAGGAATAATGTAAATGAACAATTAGACCTTGGATCCCACTATCCATAAATTATCGATTGGATCACTTAAGAATCAAATAATGGGTTATGATTAAGATAAAAATCAACCTCATCATGTTGGGTGATAATCCATCCCATCATCATGATGATGTCAAATAGATTATGATTTATATTGAGTAAAGATCAAACTAACTCCTCATCATATAATTATAGAAAAAATGGACACCCATGATCTTTAATATTACAAAGAGGTGTCACTAACTCCATATAAATATATATTAGTTCACCTAAATGTATTAATACTATTAATGAAAAGGGATTAAGTAATGAGTGGGACTAACTAGAATCGAATAAAGCCACCACTACAGATGATAAAATTATTGTTGGTCAGAGTAAATTACTCAAGGGAGGGGTTAATTGAGAATCTACAAAAATTTATTTTAAAAAATAAATTCTTTAAAAAAGTTTCCCCAAAATATAATCAAAGTCAGTTTGTTGTGAATTCATAATAGACCTGAATGTTCAATTAATTTCTCAAAAGATTTATTAGTTTACAACTATACAAATATAAATATTAGTATAACTTATGAAACTAATCTACTGGTTCAAAACACATATAAACACATGCTAAAATAACTATCAAATTTTAATTCAGTTTTATGTTAAATGTAACAAAAATTGATTAGATTAAACTAAAAAGAAAATGAACAATAGATGTAAAAAATAAGTTTATTCTCATGATTATACTTAGTCCTCTTAACACGATAATCACCTACCACCAAGAAGTTTAATTTAATAAATGTTATGATCCACACCTTATATAAGGGTTCACAATAGCATACAGGGCTGTCCAGGTCACACATGACCACAACCACATTTATTTGTTGGAAAAAAAATAAGGTCACACATGAAATCTTCTACTGTTCTATGTGGGATACAAGTGTAAAATAGAGAGTGAGTTTGAAGATATCGAGCATCCTTCAGTTATTCATAAGAGATAGTGTGTGTGCAAGAGACAGATACACACTCCTCAAAAATATAAAAAAAATAACCAAATAGAGATATAGATGTATAATAGAGTTTGGAAGTCTCAGTGTGTCATGTATTAAATATATTGAATTAGTTTATGTAGTTGAAATGTGTTTTGAGTTCTCTTTTGGAACATGGATTCACAAACAGAGTATAGTAGTCTTCTAGTTGTGAAAAGATCAGCTCCTTGATGTATGGATGTTTAGTGAAGTCTAGAAATTTTTTTTTCTCTGGTTGACCTCCCTATCTGTTATTGCTTCTATTTCATGGGAGTTGGAAGGAATATTTAGAGTTATATGTGTTATCAATTCTTCTACAATTTTCAATTTTCAGCATATTCCTTGTGTTACTCTATAACTTTTTGTGATCCAGCTTGTAATTATTTTAATCTTTAAAGTTTTTTAGGTATGAAGATCTCCTCAAGTTCAAGTACAACGTACTATATACTGATAGTCTTACAGACAACATTAAATAATGTTAGAGACATTAATTTTTTTAAATATAACCATTAGATATAAATTTGAATAAATAAATTGAAAGAATGTTTTTATGACTATCAATTAGTCATAAGTATCAGAGACTCCTTGGAATTGGACTATCATCATTGTTATGTATGCATCGGTGACTCAAAGTATCGGTGATTTCTTTCCATAGGTATTAGTGACTTGGTGTATCAATGAGTCGTTTGTGCTGTCGGTCTGTCAAGACATCAGTGAGACGTCATCAGTGACTCATTTTGTATTATCGGTGTGTCATCTTTCGATGAGTCGATCATCAGTGAGTCAATAATTTGTGTTTCTTTTATTGGTGAGTCGATCATCAATGATTCTATCATCGTTGTGTCATCCATCGGTGAGTCATTCATTGGTGTGTCATCAAACGGTGACTCCTTTTGAACAATCGGTTCCAGAGACTCTAAAAAAATATAGTGTATGTCTTACACATAACATTACCAGATTATTTGAAATTCATAAATACATTAATATATACACTGGTAAACATATTGAAGCATGAATATACATAGTTTATTGATTTATTTAAATGTATTTTACTGTATGATGTAATTTATTTACTTATATATATTCAATGAAATGATCTTGTTTATTTATAACATAATATATGAATTAGTTGGATCAATAGATTGAAATGATTTTTTATTTGGAAGAAAGATATTTCTCAGAGGGACCAACAACATTTCCCTCTTTTATAATCACAAATCAATGCATAATCATTATGTAATAGATGTAATATAAATGTCTCCCCCTCAATTATGTAATAAATGATATATATAGATGACTTTATATCATTGAAAATTCATTTAAATTGGGGGAGTTTATACAAGAGATAAGATATATATATATGGATATATATTTGATAACATCCCTCGTGTTCTATTGCATAGCTTCTCCCCCTATGATTAATAATTTATGCCTATACATTTCTACCCATTTTTGGATTAACTAAAAGTTTTAGAGAAATACAATGAATAAATATAAAGAATGGAAAGAAAATGAGAGACAAAGTGAAGAAAAAACATGTTTTCATTAAGGTTCAAGAGAGTAAAATTAGAAAAATAATGGAAAAAATCCCTATCAAATAAGCAATCCACTGCTAAGGGTTTGTTTTTTGAGGTGATTTTTCATTGTATGAATGATCAACTCGAGGTGTAAGAGGTTGTTTTATGGTGGTAGGAAAAGGTGGTCCGATGATAACACCTTGAAAGGACACACCTATAGGGACATTTTCTATAAGGTTTGGTTGCCTTTATTATAATTCATGGCTCTATGGTTTCTCTATAATTACTGGTCAAATCTGAGAGAGATCACGAGATACAAAAATCTGAGTTGGTGGTAAAGAGGTAGTGCCAATGGAAGCAGCTAGATGCACCACTATAGATTTAACTTGAACATGAATGTAAAACTTGAGAAGTTTGATGAAGTCGTTAATTATTTCATCTCCATATTGCATATCCTTTTCAAAATCAACCTTATTCTATAGAAATTTATTCAACAGAGGATTAAACTCCTTCATTTGTTCCACTTTCTTCTTGAATGATTCTATTACTGGAAGAATCTTGAGATTTTCACCAAATAATTGATGTTATTGATGATATCATACTTGGTATAGATATTGGAAAAGTACTTATATACATTCTCTCAAATCTCATTCTGAGAAGCGGAGGCTTCATATCTGCACTTCCTTACCAAGTTGTAAACAATATCATTATTTCTATGCACCTTGGAAAGAGTTTCTTTTTTTTATCACTATAAATATTCCTGATTTTGTCCCTCATCATAGCCCTAAGAGACTCAAATACACTGCATCACCCTTGATGCCTCAAGAAATATATGAAATATAGATCATTCGGCCATGTTCCTCCTCCAATTTTATCAAATACACACTCAGTAGATGTGTCACTAGGTTCCTATAAACCTACATCATACCCCTAAAAGATGTCTTTAAATTTGTTGTTAGAGTGGTAGACTCATTTCTCTTCCTTTTTAATTATTATCTTAGAAAAGTATTGTTTCTAATGAATAGATTAGATGTATTAATGAGATTAGGTTTACTCTTAGGAATCACAATCCTTTCAATTTTAGCAGCCTCATCATCTGAAATAATGATGTTGGTAGGGACTTCACTTTTGGATCCTGCCAAAGATCCCACGGACTCACAAATATAATCTTTGAATTGCTCTAAATTAGCCTTAGTGACATAGTCACTAGGCACTGGCTATGCTAATAGCTCAACTACAAGAGGTGAATCTGGTTAAGTTGGTGCAACAGGTTCTTCTTCAGCATGAGCTTCATGAGTAGGAGAAGGTTCTAGCATCTCCTCAGGAGAGTTATATTCCAATCCAATGATAATGTATCCTGAATATCTATTCCACTCACATGTACAAGTCCAGTCTTTGGGATCCCATGTATCAATCCAAACTCTTCTTACCTAAGGAATATGTACAATCTCAGCTTAATCTACTTCTTCATCAAGTCCTCTAGAAAATACCACATTTCTGGGCACATGTACCAATTGGTTTTGAGGTTCTACTTTCACCACATCCACTTCAGCTTCTCCAGGAACATGTTCAACCTTAGGCATCTGTGAAAATTGATCCTTTTCCTCTTCCTCATGGATACCATCCATAATTTAATTCAACTCCTGAATGATTTATTGATTTACAACATCAACATTGTCACGCCTATCCTCATTACCAGCATCTCCATGATCAATAGAAACATGTTCAACCAGATCAGCACCACCTTATCCATCAACTCTATTAGTATCTCCATGTACAGATTCCTCATTAGATCTTTCAACTACTTGTTGATCCACTTTTAATGAATCACTGACAGGATCGTCATCAGCTTCTTCATCATCAACATCATCATCAGACTCCTCATCTGACTTTCATACATTGCCTTCCACACAATTGACTTCTATATCTTACTTATCCTCATCACTTAACAATGATTCCATTGATCGTATATCCAATACTAGACTAGAAAGTCCATAATACATGTCCTTTGTGGTGTCAGCAATACCACAATTACTCCTATCATCAATAGGAGACACGTTTTCTCTTTGCAGCTCAACCTCAACTTCCTCAATAGAGTAAATAGGAAATTCACCTAGTTTTAGGTCTGGATAAACTTGATCCTTTTGACTGGTATGATGATAAATATAATTTTAATCTTCATACTTTCTTTCCCCATATCCTACACATCATTTCTTCCAAGGGTTCCATAAAATCATCTTGCTCATGTAAATCTATTTTGGAAGATAGAAGCCACTGTAGGGAATGATCACTTCATCTCCAGCATCCACACTGTCCATCTTATTTATCATTTACGAAATCAAACTAGGATAGTAAAAACATGTTTCTTTATTGGAGTATTCTATAATTTTAGAAATATGGACCATTAGGTACCTACATAAATTAAAAATTATCACATTTTTAATTTTTTTAAATTAGAAATTCATCAAGATACTTCACAGGAGAGAAGTATCCCTTCCTTGGGCAGATCTGATGTCGAATTAACTTTAAGAGAAATCTTGCGTCTCCATCCAAACCACATGCAACATCTCTCCTCAATTATTTACTTGTAGTCAACTTATTTAGAGAATCCGCATATGAAAACAAATCATATAAAGGAGGAATGGAACCCAAATAATCAACATAGATACCTTTATGAGGCATTTACAAGTAATCAGCAAATTCCATTGATGAAAAAAAAATATTTTCTCTTCACCACTGACATTATCCTTTCTTACTCAACTCCATCTTGGGATATCTTCAAGTTGAGATAAAACTAATGCACACGTTGGGGAAAAAAGGACTCTCATTGTTTGAGAAACAACTTATAGAACCTTGAGATTCTATCACTCTAAAAAAAAGACTTTCCTAACAGAATAAAATCACCAGACAGTTACTTCCCAGTTGTAACGACTCAAAATCCCAAACTAGGCATTATTGTACCACTGGGTAGAACCTTCTGGTTCTTAGCTGATAGAGATTCACATGGTTCTTCTGTCACACATTCTTGATTTCCATCTATGAAGATTTCTGTCTAATGTTAGTTAAAAGGTTGTTGGTAGGGTGGTAGAGTGTCGAAGAGAAGAAGGTTCCACGTAAGATAGGTAGGTGAAACGTTGAAGTGGGTTGAATTTATTTTATCATTTAGGGACTGTAAATCGTAAAAACATAAAATTGAAAAATGGTAAAAAGAAAAACAAATTGTATTGTTTTACTTAAAAATAAACATAATTATAAATGGTTACTTATAGACATCATTTTCACACAATCATTATTACACAATCTGTTTTAAGTGATCAGTTTCATATGATCGGTTTTCCACGATCAGATTCACTGTTCTTTTTCACCTGATTGGATTCACTTGTAATAGTGACATAGATAAAAAGATTATTCCTAAGAGGAATGAAGATAAAAATACTTTAGAAATTTATCATTCCAGGTTTATGTATGATGTAGTTCATTCTCTTAGAGTTTAAGGGTTTGGTCAAAATGTTAGCATGTTGAAGCTCAATCCTTATAAACTCAAGAGTAATATAACCTTTTTTATAATTATCTCTAAAACATTTATGTCATACATCAATACATTTGTTTCTAGTATGAGCAATTTTATTTTTAGAAATGTTAATAGCACATTTATTTTCACAATTTATAGGGATATGTTTTAATTGAAATCCATCATCAAATAAAGTGTGTTTCATACAAAAAATATGTGCACATCAACTACTAGAATATATATACAATGCTTAAGCAGTTGATAATGCAACTAAATTTTTCTTCTTACTACATTATTGTATTAGAGACTTTCCCAAAAAGTGATATGTTCTAGAGGTACTCTTTCAATTTAACTTACATCCACCAAAGTCACCATCTGAGTAACTAACCAAATCAAACTGTTGTCCTCTAGGGTAGAGAAATACTAAATTAGTTGTATATTTTAGTTATTCAAAAACTCTTTTAACAACATTTAAATAATATTATTTTTGGATTGATTGAAATCATTCACACATACACAGACTAAACATAATATTTGTCCTACTAGCATATATACAACAAGTACCTAGTCATTCCTCAATAAGTTGATTTATGAATAGATTTACTATTTTCATCAAGATCTAACTTTCATGTAGAACTCATATGTGTTTAACTACTAATAATTATATCAAAGACATATCTTTTAAAAATATCATTATTTTACTTACATTGATTTGTAATAATACCTTCTTTATTTTGAAATATTTTAAATCCAAGAAAATATTTATGTTCACCCATCAAACTCATTTCAAACTCAAATTGCATCATTTTGGATAAATCATGACACAAATTGTTTTTAAAAGATCCAAAGAAAATATCATCTACATATATTTGGGCCATTAAATATTCTTTTGAAATTATTTTTATAAAAAATGTATGATAAAAAACTTCTTTTGTATAACCTTTAGAAATAAAAAAATTATATAATATTTAATACCATGCTCTTGGATCTTGTTTCAAACCATATAAATCATCAAATAACATTAAAAAATTATTTGGAAAATTAGGATTCAACACTATGGGGGGTTGTTCAACAAAAACATCCTCAATTATATAACCATTTAAGAACAAACATTTAACATCCATTTAATAATGTTTAATATCAAAGTGTGGTGCATAGGAAAGTAAGATTTTAATAGCTTCAAGCCCAGAAACTAGTGGAAAGGTCTCTTCATTATCAAGTAATTCTTCTTTATTATATCCTTGTGTAACTAATCTATCATTGTTTCTAACAATATTTCTAGCTTCATCCACTTTATTCCTAAACACCCATTTGGTTCCTATTGTCAAAGTATCTTTTAGTCTATCTAAATGCTTCCTATCATTATTTCATTCAATCTAGTTATGCTCTTAATGTATAGCCATTACCCAAAATTCATCATGGATTTAATCATTCATATTTTTAGGTTCAAGTTGTGAAAAGAATGCTTGATGTTCATCTTGATTTCTCAATGAGGCTCTAGATTGTGTTCTTATATCTAAATATCCAACAACAACATCTATGGTATTGTTTTTAAGGATCCTAGTTTGTCTAGTAAATGTGGGACTAGGTATTTTGGGTTCTCCATTTTGATCATGATCATTATGTATAGATTCTAGAAAATTTCTAGAATTGGATTTTTTCACAGATTCCTTCATAGAATGAATTGAGGTTTTAGAATTCATGTCTAGATTGGAAATATCCTATTAAATATTTTCTAGAGAGGTATTAGGCTCATGAAGATCTGTTTCATGAAACATGATGTGTATATATTCATCCACACATTTGGTTTTATTATTAATCACTCTATAGGATTTTCATGATGTAGAATATCCAAGGAATATTCTTTCATCAGTTTTGGAGGAAAATTTATCTAGATCATATTTAGTTTTCAGAATATAAACTTTTTCATCCAAACACTTTAAAATAATGTAATTTGGATTTCATATTATTCCACAACTCATAAGGGTTTTTCTTAAGGATTGGTCTAATTAAGACTCTATATATTATGTCACAAGCTGTATTAACAGTTTTAGCCCAGAAATAAACTAGTAGGTCATATTCAATAAGCATAGTTCGGGCAATTTCCTATAGGGTTCTATTTCTTTTTTCTACCACACCATTTTGTGGAGGTGTTCTGGTGGCATACAAGTTGATCCTATATCCATTTTGTGACAAAAAATATTCAATGTCATGATTTTCTAACTCATGTCCATGTCAGTTATTAAGGTTTTAATCTAAAGTCCACTAAGATTTTCTATATTCCAAGAATACCTAGTAAAGTGAGAGAATGATTCACATTTTTTTATATCAAAAGGGTTGAATTATATTTAGAGAAGTCATTAATAAGAAAATAAAAATAGTTCTTCCCATTGAAACATGAAACTCTAGATGTTCCAAACAAATCCATATAATCCAACTCTAGGGGATTATAAGTAGATACATCTATC
Organism: Viscum album; assembly: GCA_963277665.1. NCBI lineage: Eukaryota > Viridiplantae > Streptophyta > Magnoliopsida > Santalales > Viscaceae > Viscum > Viscum album. The sequence goes on from OY728156.1 coordinate 1,135,656,935, forward strand.
CTTGGTTTGAAGGAGATTTTATGTTTCTTTCTTTTTTGAAAAGTATTACACACCTTATTGTCTAGAAACCTTAATTTGTGAAAGTCTTCAACTAAAACTTTTCTAGTTATCTTTGTAAGATATTTTACCTTACAATTTCCTAGGATTTTGTTCCAAAGACAATACTCTTTGTGAATGTTATTTATAAAAGAAACATTGTTTGAGGCTAGTGTGTCTTAACTTAATGAATATACATTATCATTACTAGGAGCAGTAAATACTAAGTTATTCATAGCATAAAAAACATGGAATGAGTCATTTTTAAATATTACATTAAATCCATCATCAAAAAATTGAGATATGTTGACCAAGATATGAATTAGTCCATCAACATAAATTACTTTGGAAGTTGAAATAATGTTAGGTTGACCCATCCGGCCTAGGCCGATGATTTTTCCATTACAATTTTCAACAAATATAACATGTCCTCCATCAATTTTGATACGACATTTAAAGCATTAGTAGTCCAAGTCATCTGTATTGAACATCCACTATCCAAATACAATAGATTTCTATAGGATATCTCTTGGCAGTTTACATACAAAATAATCAATCCAAAAAACTATTTAGGTACCCATATTTGTATGTGTCTACAATCATTAGTGATAAAAGCTTTTGGAACCCAAAATTTTCTTATGAGATTCCTATATGCAAAATATAGAGTATTTCAAAAATAAAGTTTGTTTGCTCCCGAAGAATTAGATGCTACAAACGAATTCTTGGAAAGGGAACATGCAATAAAATTCTGGTTTATGAGAAATGGTGCATATTTTCCAGATTTGGTTATAATGTGTGTTTTGGAAAAGTTCCATTTCCTAGGTTGATTTCCTATTCCATAAGTGTAATTAAGAGATATCTGTTTACCAAGAATTTGAGTAAGAGTATTTTTACCACTTCTAAATTTTTCTATGTTCTTATTTAATTTCTCATTAGACATTTTTAATTATTTATTTTCCTTGAGTATTTGAGAATTTTTATCATTTTCAATTGTATGTTAATATTTAATAGATTCAATAAGAGTGTGTAGTTTCCATAAAGATTGATACTTATCTATTAACTCATTACATGTTTCTACTAGAATGTTGTAATACTCAAATAATTCATCATTTGACATATTCTCAAAATAACTTTCATTATAAAAATAATAATAATTTTGAATAGGATAGTTAATGAATACTGGATAATTCTTTTTCATAAAAATCATATTAGCCATATCATTTATCTCATCATGAGAAGAAGAAGATTCACTAGAGCTGTCCTTAGAGGCACTCTGGGTGGACTTCATTTTTTCTTATACATTCTATCCTTATTCTTGTACTTTCTTTTTGTATTTGAGATTTGGACAGTAAGATTTGAAATTTCCTTTCCATTTACATTCGTTGAAAATTACATCTTCTGATTTATCATTTCTATTCCAATAATTTTTGCAATTTCCCTTGTTATCATAATTTCCTTAGAAATTGTGCATTTTTTAAAACATTTTTCATTATATATTTTCTTGAATATCATGTCCAGATAGGCCATTTCTTCATCACTATCTGAAGTATATTCTTTACTATTAGAGATTTCAAAAGTAGATTGTAAAATCTTCATGACTTTAATTTTAAGGGATGTAGTCTTGAAGGCTACATACTTTCTTTTTGGTTCATCCTCATCCTGATTTACCTTCAATTCTTCTCTATAAATATTTAATTTTCCAATCAATTCCTTCACTATAATCCTATCAATGTCACATGATTCACTTATAGATAAAGATGTCCCACGCCATATCTCTGGTAATCATTGCAGAATTATCATAATATGCTATTTGGCTGTAACTTCTATTCCTAATGAAATCATGGTATTAAAAATTTCATTGAACCTGACATATATAAAAAAATAGATTCATTAGGCTTCATTATGAAAATTTCATCTTTAGAAGTATAAGTATTTAATATCATTTCATTAACATTAGATGTTTCCTCATGAGAAACAGATAAAGTGTCCCTAATCTCATGAGCAGTTTTAAAAGCATAAATACGATTAAACACTTCATATCATAGTGAAATGTATAGAGAATTAATTTCATAAAAATTATTGTTATAGGTAGTCTTGGTAGGTTCATCCCAAGTGTTTCTAGAAGTTTTCGGAATTGCATATTTACATTCAAAAGCAGTCCAGATTTCAAATCCCATGATTTCTATATGTATTTTCATTTTATGCGTCCATAGAGCATAGTATGTTCCATTGAAAAATGGTGGAATATTAGTATCATCTCTTTATAATATATTATTTGTGATATAAAATATAATTTAATTTTCAAGAGAACTTTTTTTTGAAATAAAATAAATTTCCAGATCATTTAAAGACAACTACAATCAGAGTTGAAAATCCATGAAAACTGGAAATTTTTTATGATTCCATTGATACCAAATTTTGGTTAGAGTAGATTAATATAGATTGGGGTGGGGAATTTAGTATCTAAATAAATTTCTATTAAACAATTAATTCATAAAAAATTTTCTCCAAAATAAAATCAAAGTCAATTTTTAGTGTATTTATAAATGTCCGGAATGTTCAATTAATTTCTCAGAAGATTGATTATTTATCAGCTATACTATTCTAAACATTAGAATAACTTTTGAAAATAATATTCTAGTTCAAAATAGATATAAAAACTATATAAAATAACTATCAAAGTTTAATTAATTTTTATGTTAAATGAAATAAACAATTATCAGATTAAACAACAATGAAAATGTTCAAGAGATATAAACAAGAGGTTTAGTCTCCAGATGATGCATATTCCTCTTTATTTGGTGACCACCTACCACCAAGTAATGTAATTTAACAAACAGTCTGATCCACACCCTGGATCAGGGTTCACAACAGCACACAAGGCTATTTAGGTCACATGTGACCTCTAACACAACTATTCATGAAAAAAATAAACATTTTACATATAACCTCTTCCACTATTCTACGTGGGATACAAGAGTAAAATAGTGATTGAGTTTTAGGATATCATTTATCCCCTTGTTATGCACATGAGACATTGGGTGTGTATGATACAGATACACACACTACTCGATAATGTAAATAAATAAATACAACAGAGATATAGATGTTGAATAGAGTTTAGAAGTCTTTGTGTGCTATTTATTAAAGCTATGGACTCGGTTGATGTAAGAGAAAATTGGTTTGAGTACTCTCCTAGATGTTGGCTACACAAAAAGATTATCATAGCCTTCCAAGTGTGAATAGATCATCTCTATGATGTTTGGATGTTCAGTGAAGTCCAGTAGGTTTTTACTTGTCGTGTTGATCTCCCTATATGTAATTGCTTCTAGTTCATGGGAGATGGATAAACGATCGAGAGTTATAGGAGTTTTCAGTTCATATACTATTTTCACTTTTTAGTATATTTCTCATGTTACTCTATTTTTTTTGCGACCCGGCTTGATATTGTTTTATAATTCATGGTCCTGTAGGTATGAAGATTTCCCCATGTGCATGTACCTTTTAATATCTATGGATAGTCCTACATACAACATAAAATAATTTTAGAAACATTAAATTGTATAAATATAACTAATATATCTAAATTTGAATAAATAAATATAAAGATAGTTTTTATAACTATCAGTGAGTCATAAGTATCAATGAATCCTTGGAATAGGTTAGTCATCATCTGTCTGTCATTATCAGTCTGTCATCATCGGTATGTCATCATCATTCTTTCTTCGTTAGTCGGTTAGCATTGGTGACTCTGAGTATCAGTGAGTTATTTCCATCAGTATCGAGGACTTGGTGTATCAGTGATTTTTTTGTACTATATGTCTATTAGTGCATCAGTGAGTGTTCATTGGTGACTCATTTTGTACTATTGGTGTGTCGTTTATCGGTGAGTCTATCATTGGTGTGTTTTTCATCAATTAGTTGATCATAGATGTGTCGATCATTAGTTCGCGGTCCATCAGTGATTCATTCATCCGTGATTTGATCATTGGTGTCTTATCCATCGGTGATTCGATCATCGGTGTGTCGTCCAACGGTGACTCCTTTTGAACTATTGATGCTAGAGACTACGAAAAACTTATTATGTGTCTTTCTTACACAGAACACTACCAGATTAAGTGAAATACATAAATAAATGAATATATACACTAGAAAACATATTGAATCAGGAATATACATAGTTTATTAGTTTTCTTATATGCATTGTACAGTATGACATAATTTTTTACTTAGATATATTCAATGACATCATAAGGTTAATTTATTATTTTATATAATAATTAATTGGATTAGTATATTGACATGATTTATGATTATTAAAACCACTATTTCTCATATGGTCCAACAATTATGATAGGAAATGTCCATATCACTAGACCTATATCAACTTCTCCTAGAAACTCACCAATTGCATGAATGTTATTAACTAATTATGCATGTGGATGGACTACACCAAAGTGGCCTTCATAATCAGAGATACTTAGGCATAAAAAGGTGTATATATAACATGGAAAAACCTCTACATATGTTTTCAATGAGAAAACCATTTCACATATTTGTAAGAATGGAACACGGATTTTTGGGTGTGAATGAACATTATACACTAGTTTCTATTCAGTAGAGCACTACTAACAATAATTGATGGCTCAGAGGAGAACCGCTATATGGAACCACCTCCACCACTCCTATGGTGATCATGCCACACCCTCTTCTTTCCATATTCACCATAAAAGATGTCACTTGGTGGAGAGAAGGGGAAGAATGGAAAATCATTCTATCCATGAATATCTCTACCATTAGAGAACAATTTTCAATCTCAACATTGGTATATATCATTATTTTGAGTAAATATGATATTATATCAAGTTTGAAACTATGTAGGTAACTCTAAGCCTTCACCTAGTTTTTCTACACTACCTTCATAGAAAACCAAACCCCCTCCGTGAGTCTATTTGTGTGTATAAACATTAAAAACTCTCCATATTGCAAGGAGAAGAACACCATGGATTTTTACATCACCAAAGACTCTTTACAAAAATATTTTAATAAGAAGGTCTTAAAAACAATCCAATATAATCGTTCCTTCATATTTGATGGTATATTAGAATCATATTATCCCTTGTATGGACCCACACTTATGAATTTTTCATGCTTCACCATGATAATCTCTAGTGTATCTAGGAAGTTATATATAATAACAATCTATTCCATATAGTCCGCTACCTCTTTTTGTTCATTATTAACGTATTGTGCTTTCTCATGTAAGAAATCATAATATCGGTCCCATACTCCCCAAGCTCTTGGATGCACCTAAATATTTTCATTTTGGACTTGTGGTACATTTTGGTTCATATAATGAACTACCCACATGGTAGTCTCTATATAGTTTTTATCCAAAGGTAGATTCCCAAGAGGTTAATCCACTTCACCATCCAGTATAACCCAATGAAGGAATCATAGAGTTGTATCATTTTACATGGAAATTATAAGAAATGATCAGATGAAAAAAATAAAGTTAAAATCATACAAATATTTGAAATAATATATAAAAATATAAAGAAATAAATAAACAAGACACACAACCAAATAATATATAATAACTTGAGTCACATAATGGAATGATCTGGCCAAGAACTCACCCCAACCTACCTTTCATATTATAAAAATCATATCTTCAATATATGAAACATCACACGAAAAAGAATATTGAGGAACACCGACCTATAATACCAATTTTTAACGAAAAATACCATATTACCCTCAATCAAATAACATAATATGAAACTCCAAATTCATTAAGTGATTTAAAGATCCCAAGAAAACTAGTGACTAGTACCCAGATATCATCAAAATCATAGAGAATAATTTTTCCAAACATGAAGTAGAAGACATGTAATATATAGATAATCTTGATAGAAATAGTAGAATCTAAAAAAAAGAAAAAATATGGTATAATAATGAAAAAAGAAATTGAATGTGACACATTGCAGGGAGTGGAAAATCCCAATGTATAAGTCCATCAGCAGAGGAAATCTATAACATAAAAATACTACTCCATGTGAATGTTTGGTAAAACACTAACCATCTCACCACAATCTTCCCATAAAAATATGAAAAACAACCTCACTACATCATTAAAGTGCAATTTATTTCTGTATATAAAAATACATAACTAGTTCTACAAAACACCAAAGGGGGTTCAATGGTGTGATATTAATGGGATTAAAAGGATCCCACCATGGTGTTCTAAAAAAGGTCTTTTTATACCAATCAGAATATTATCAACATTAAATAAAAAAATGATAATTAGATTAAAATATTATAAGAAATTAATTTAAAACATTTTCTATTTTCCATGGTTCCAAATAATCCTAGAAAAATAGTTTAAAAAATATCACTTATATAAATGTATTAAATCAATTCTAGTATGTTCAAACCAAATTAATAGGTAATGTCATATTAAGTATCACTACAAGTCAGGACATGTAGAACACTCGAACCAAAACATAGAAAATCATGTTCATTAAGTTCTTTAACAATTCCATCCATTCAAAATAGAATAGAAACACCATTTACATTGAAACTCCCAAAAGTGTGTAACATGTTTTTAGAACAACTAGACTAGGTAGAAGAGGAACACCCCGTGAGTTACCCCCATCCTCCTTAACTATGTCAATGTATGATCCCCATTTCTACACATACCGCCTATGTACAAAGGGTTTCCCATGTAATACATTTTCAAAACTATTTTATGAATAAATTATTTGGAAACCATTTCTCAAATAAATTTCAAAATGATTTGAAAATACCATTTATTTTACAGAAATATTTTAGAAACCATCATTTCTTAAAAAACTATTTTCATACACAAAAATCAATAATACCAAATCATTTATAAAAAATTATAAAAATATATGTATATCTTATCCATCGTAGGATAGACATGGAGCCACCTACCAAAATCTCGGGTCACACATTCCCCAAATGAGATCCACCAACATTGAATAAAATCAATGATAAACATAGAGGTACTAAAATTGATTCAGATATCCTAGAATCAATCCTTTAAGAAAAGTTTTCATCAAAGAAGATAATATGAACCATACCTTATTAAACATCCATGTTTCACCACAACCAATATTAGGGTTAGCATGCTATAAAATTTTACTTCATGAATCGAGAGGGAATCAACCACAACATAACCATTGGGTTGATAAATCGAAAACACAGTTCCATAACACTATAGTTTCCAATGAAAAAAATGAATTGGAAAGACCACATACCTACTAGAGGAAACATAATTTCTATATAGTTCAAAATTTGTAAAGGGGAAATTAGAAGAAATATAGGTCAACAAAACCATTTTTATAATTACTTAGGTTTTGGGGAGTCTTTCAGAAGATTAATGAGATAGATTTCCATCATGTAGACCAATTAAATCCTATAGAGATGATATATTTATGGTTTAATTTATGGTTTTATGGTTTAAAACTCCCAAATTTTTTTTTTAAAAAACTATCACATTGAGTTAAAAAACATGTATGATACTTTTACTGTGTTTATGTCTATCCTACATATCAAAATAAATTTACAATGTTAAAGGGAATTTTATGTACTACAATATACATGTGCAATAAATCATTTTCATTGTTTATTTCTAGCTACACATTAATGTAATATGATAAACAAGATGGTGTAATTTCTTCCTAAAATAAGTATTAGTCAAGGGATCTATAGAAACTCTTAAAATAATATTTTAAACACTTCAAACCTAAAAAAACACTTAAACATTGAAATAGTATTCATTAATATCCGATATTTTATAGTATATTATCTCACATTTATTTACCTGATATATATTCCATATTCACCACCTAAATCTTATTGGGGGTGTATAAACACCCCTTTTTATATTTTATATCATGAATATCTTTATATTATTTGTATTTAACGTTTTATTTTTTGTTATTTCTATCATTGGGATTATTTTTTAAATGATACATTAACAGCAATGGTTTTATTGTCAATAACTAGTTTTATCATGATTGATTCTATTTAAAAAATAGATGATGAAATTATAGTATATATCTCTTAAAAATAATATGTATTTTCTTAACTAATTTTTATTCATAGATGTTTAATGTTTCATTTATATTTTCCTCCCTCAATATACTCAAAAATTTTAAGGAAAATTCTTTTTGAAAACTTTCATTAATTTTATCTATGTTTTGCAATATTAATTTAACTATCCAAATTTTTATTAAAATGTTTTCAAAAATGTTTTCACAATTGAACAATTATTTAATAATGTCTATTTTATCTATGGTTTACATTATAAAATAAATTTCTAAAATAATCATTGTATCATTTTCTAAATTTGGAAATTTTTTTCCAATGGTCTGGAAATTATCATTTCATTAAAGTTTATTGAAAAATGATATGGAAACCATCATAAATACTCTTTTAGTAGAATCTTCAATTAAAATTTTTCCTTGTTATTATCAATAAAAAATTTCCTAACTATATTTAAAAAAATTATTAAATATGTTTTTTTAAATAAATAGATTATATTAATCATAAAATTTTTCATGTGATCTTTATTGGAATGATAATATGTAATAGATTCTGTTGAAGTTCCAAATTTGTTATAAGGGATAGTATCTAATGTTTCCATATTTATTTATTCTATAGAAAGATAATAAGGATGATGAAAAAACCTCATAAACAACATTTTCTAATCTGCTAGTTATACTATAATGAAAATATTATCATTTTCTTGATATTTTGTTTTAAATAAGATTGGATTATTGTTCTATGTATTTTACCTAGTGAGGGATTTTCTTTCAATTATGTGTCAATATGCATGTGCGTAGATTGGATGTAGCGGTGATTCTTGGAAAGTATTTTGGGATTCACTTGATAGCATTGTATGCCATGCTCAAGAAATTATCTATGTTTGACTATAATGAATATTTCAGAGATCATAAATTGAAAATACATGTACCAAGATGAAAAAATTTGTTTCACAATGATAGTGAATAATTTGAGATGGTAGAAGGCCATGAAAACATGCATACGACAATTTTCATGATTTATATGAAATTATATCCAAAAAAACATATAAATCAATTTTTTATGAATAAATTATTATAGAGAAATAATTATGAGTTTTTTGGAAAGAATTGTTAATATATTAAATTACATTCAACACATAGAATATGTGATAAATATTATTTTCCCTTATATAAAAAAATTGGTCGTCCACATTAATGCACAATGGCTATCCTTAAACCATATTTGAGGGAGTCAGGTGTCAACATGATGGGGGTCCTACCCAATTAGGCTTCATGGAATAATGGTGGGTCATTTATAATCCCTAATAATTCCATTGTATAAGGGATAAGGGATATGATATGTGTTGGAATACTAGTGGAAATTGGTCACATCATAGGGTGAACGTGTGGAAAGTTAGTGGATGGGAGAAAACCTTGTACTCGCTACTATCCACATAAATGGAATTTTTATTGATAAATAATAGAGAATAAGAATAGTATTTCCAATGTAGGATGATATCCCATAGTTACTCTTCATCCATATTATGATATAGATATAATGGGACTCATATGATCTTGAAAATTCGATCCTTCCATCGATCTTTGTCAACCATCATCCTTGGAAGGATGTCATTGACGACTTCTGACAACCAACGATCATTGATCCAAACTATATCAATTGAAAACCATTCCCCTTAATCATTACAAGTGATTGAGTGAAGGAAAATTGAATATCATTGATGCAAGAAATCAATGTATTTCATTCATGTTAAATAATTAAATAACTGATATGTCACATGAATCCATTGCATGAATCTTGAAACCCATCCTGTGATGATTTATGTATCATTTAATAGTATGGTTACCACAAAATGAGGAAATGTGATGTCTCAGGATGGGCTATGGAAAATAATTGAATCAATCACATAAAGAAAAATGTATCATCTATCATGAGACGTTTCTATATTTACATATATTATCACATGATGAATGGATGATCTTATAATGCATCAAGGCTCAACATGATCAAGGGCAGTGATCCGGAGGTCACATGATCCCTCAATGCCTCATGAAAGGCTCGATATGTCCATTCATTCTAAAATATAGAGATATGTTAAAATTCTTAGGCATTTTTCAAGACTTTGGAAAGAAACAATTATCATAGGATGGGTGGGGAATCCTTTCCAATATAAACTATAAAAGTGATGACAGGAAATCATGATATTATATAGGGATAATTATATATAGATATATCATGTATCTAAAATAGAAAATCCATGTGATATCTTTATGTGGAGGTAGTGGGATCTTATGTGATCTTAACATGCTAATGAGAAATTGTGAACCGCTTACTTCATCCTTTACATGACAGGGTGAGGCTCACACAAACAGTAATCTATGAATTAAACTACCTTTTAACAAGTGAATTAATTATTAATTTATATAAATCATATGGTACCAATTCAATTATATGTATTGAAAAACGTGATTACGAAAAAGTGTACAGTGTTTTCATGCATGAAATACATGAATGCACAATAAATTTAGATGATTAGGAAAATGGAAGGAATCACATGCATGTGATCATCAATATAGATGAATGTGAAAATATACATAAAACATAATTAAGAATCACATTATAATAAAGATGATAAAATATATTTCTATGGTTTTACATGAGCTGAAATCTATGCATGTAGATAATTTGATTATGATGATTTGACAATTTTATAATATAAGATGGGTTGAAATTATGAAATATCATTCATTCATGTAATAATTTTATGGTTTTTTTCACCAGTTGAATATACTTAATTATGTTCAGGAATTCATCAGACAGAATGAATAATTTCGCAAATATAATTTCACTGAGACAACTAATAAAATATAGGTGATCATAGATTTTTTAGATAGACTATCCAGTTGTAAATTTTCATGATGTTTATATTGGAATTTGTGATCTAACAAGATCATGGAGGAAAAAATGGATCATCCTAGAGAGGTTCAATCCTTAAAAAAGTAGAAATTTTCTATGTTGGAGTTGGGAATATGAAGTCTCTTATGAGATTTAGGAATATAACTCTTTAATTTGGATTCAAGAGTAGGCCAATGTAGATACTTTTAACAATCAAGGATGCTTTAAGGAACACCTTATACAGTTTCATTAAAGATTTATTGTGAATCTATATCAACCAATATAATTAATTACGATATTATATTAAAAAAATTTTGTTGGAGAGAATAACCATCATGACAATGACAAAATCTTTATAATGAACATTATAAATATCATATGTAGTGATCTCTATTATGATTACTGCATACTAATTTAGAACTGTAGATATTTCAGTGTTGATCAAGAACCTTAAAAAGTTATATAAGTTTAATTCGAAAGGTATAATTTTTACAAATTAAACATCTAATTCAACTCCCCTACAGGTCAATATAGCCTAGGGGACTACAATTGGTATCTGAGGGAATGTTGCATCAAAGGATCATAGATATTTTTTTAGAAGTGGGTATTTCCGCGAGTGAATGAGATAATGATGTTACTCATTAGTATACTAATTTTTAAATTTCAACCAATACTTATGAGAATATAAATAAGAGACAAATAAGACAACTGCAGAAGAATATTGCAAAATAGAAAGTGGTGCCTCTATGTGAGGGTAATAAAAATTGTATAAGTTTTAACTATTCATTTCATTATTATTCTTTTAAGGAAGCCTCCACAAGACTTGATGATGAAGGATCACTTAGTGATCTAATCATTAATTTCAAACAACATCTTTATATTTTTCCAAAATAATATATATATTATACTGGCAATGGTTTCATGGGTATTCATGATAATGAATTGATGTTATAAGAAGAGGAAAATTCTTTAGAAGAAGAATCATAAATAAATGGTTGGGAATACAACAACTCAAAAAAGATATATAAGTAACACACGTAACAATTTATCATTACAGATAATTATATGCTAAAACTATTGACCAATTTCATAGATGTTTCTGTGGGAATGAATTCTTTGAGATTTTATCTGCAGAATTGTTCCATGAATTTGAAAAATTAATCGACATTTATATGGATGTAAAAATTTCTCTAGTGTAGGATAAATATAAAATGATAAAGTATAATGAAAATTAATTACAAGGATTAATAAAAATTCATGAAGAATAAATTATGATACTAAAGGATGATTGGAAATATAATTTGAAATAAATTGGTGATGAAAAATAGAAACCTCAACATGAAATGTTTAGAGACGAGGGTGGTACTAAGAAATTAGGAATCAAAAAAATATATAATGATCCAAATAATTGAAAGAAGGTATCATTACAATAATGTTTCTACCGAGGATAATAATTCAGTAAATAACATGTAATTATCCTTTAATAAAATGGTATCATCCTCCATAAAGAATGTATCCCATTACCCAAAATCATTTTTTTATGAATTATTGATTTTCCATTATCCTCGTAGAGGTTTAATTCCAAAATAATTTATATTATGGATGGTGAAACATGTTCTTAAATACATAAAATCAATTATTAATGTTATAATAAATATGTATAACTATTCACCAATAAGTTTACCAAAGAGTGGTTGTCCAACTAAATAAAATCAATGTTCACAATCTATGGAAACAAAACTATTATAATATCAAATAAAAGAATAATTTTTCATTGATAATGTCTGTGTTTATTTCTATTTTTGAATCTATCATTGTAAAGTTGTAAAAATAAAAAAACTAATAAAAATAAAAGAAGGAAAACTTTTTGGTGGACTGAAGTTGATGAAAATATAAAAATTGTACCAGAGAAGAAAAACCCACACAAATCAATTATTCCAATAAGAAATAAATTTGAATTCTTTGATTATATATATTAATACTAAAATATATGTGGTCACTTTTATTATGGGTTTTATTATGTACATATCATTAACAAATCATATGATTATATGATGAGTATACCACAAAAAATGGGAAGTCATAAAAGAAATGAGGGTGCTAAGTGAGCCGTGAGAAATTAACAAAACAACAAGATTGTTAAACAAATTGTCACCAAGAAAATCATTAAAATGTCTTCTAAAATATCAAAGGGAGAAATAAATGACATAAATAAATCAGCACCCCTTGTAAAATGAAGACGCAGTTGTGAGAGGTAAAAGAATGTTTTTTATACAGAATATTTATAGAAATTCATGATATAGGTTCAATGGGTTTTATGGTGATGTGTAACACATGGTAAATAATCCTACTGTTTATATTATACCATGTCATTTTTAGAAAACAGGTTTGACATGTGCCTTAAACTGACTGGTGAGGATACATTAAGTGTATCTAGGAGACCCAAGATCAAATCTAGGCAGAGGCAGAATTCCAGGGGTTACTGTAGTAGTGTTCTAGTAGTGCTATAGTAGTCCTGTAGTAGTGTTGTATAAGTGCGGTAGAGGGACTATAGCAGTCCTGTTGTAGGTACTATAGAGGAACTCTAGCGGTACTGTAGCGGGTAATATAATGGTACTGTAGTAGTACTGTATCCGGTACTGTAGCAGGAACTGTAGTAGGTACTATTTGGCACTATAGAAGTCGGGACAATTCATCCATTTGGGCCTTTAGGCCACAAATTTGGTCCCCAAGCCCTTTAAGGCCTTCGAGCCACCCAAGCCTTCAAGTAGGTAAGTCCTTCAGGCCACCTAAAGGCCTTTGGGACACCTTAGGTGTAGATACAAACCAGAAAACCTTCAATGAACAAGCTCTTGAAGGATGATGAGCAAGGAGCATTCATCACAGCATAAGCTAAAAAGATTACATGAATGTGATGGTATGGAACCTACCATCTGGACAGGCCTATTCATGCATATGAAAGCCTATCCGAACAGCCATGTGAATGTGTAGAGTTGATTTCACGATGAAGATTCCTAGGAGGAGTAGTTCCAAGTAGTTAGTCTGGGTTGTATGTAATGTTTTAATCTTACAGGCATTGAATTCTTCTAAGGCCTACGAGCCATGTAATATTTATGCCTAATGGCCTTGTAAGGGTTCCACATCACCTCTTAAAAGTTGTATTAGAAAATATCAATAAAAAATGAAGGCCTTCGGGCCATTGGAGGTAGAAAAGAGGTATGTTTAAATGAGGATTTTTGAAGAGATTTTGAGAATGGACTCTGAGAGAAAAAATGATGTGAAAAAGGAATATTTCTTCAATGAAAAAGAATTATGAAGTCTAAAATTTTTTTAGTGGTTTATATAACATGAATATTTTCAAGACGATGAATGAATGTCTCGAAATATAATAGAAAATAATGGTAATAAAATTTTATTAAAGAAACCAGATTCATTATTAAGAATACACTTAAAAAATATAGCCGATGAAATTACTTCGATGAATTTTCAGAAGAAGATGATAAATTGTTATTCATATTAGAATAAATATGTGAAAAAAGGAACACATTTAAATACATGTGGATACTATAACAAATATTCAACCTTTCCCAAATATATTCTTTCTTATTTTTCCAACTAATATGGATAATATTGGGTGTGAGTGATTTCGAGTTTACTTCATTCGAATGTAGGTGGTTTACTTATAGTATTTCTATAATGTTTTTAGTGGTTGTTCGATGGTATATTGTAGTGGTTAAACACTTACTGTGGTGTCATTTGGAGTATGTATTGGTTGCAGGGTATTAGTATTTCTAGAGATCTTGTTGATGATAGTTTGTAGCTCCTTCAATTTGATGTTGGTGAGTCACCTCTGGGCAGCTGTTGAAGAAAATGGTTCATGTTGTGTTTTGTTTTGGTCATCATTATTGTATCAAAAATGTGAAGAGTTGAAGTCATTGGGAATCAGTGGTGCATTATCTATGGATAGGGGTAGTTCATTGATGGTCTGCAATCATTGTGATGATTGCAACTAGTTGTCGATGCTTTTAATTTACTCTTCCATCAGCAACACAACACTCTTATTTGAGGACTTGAGAAGTTGTTTTCATGTTCTTTTGGGATATATATTTTTAGATATCAATTAAATTATAGGAGGTGTCACTCATGGTGGATTTTTCATTGACTTTGGGTCCCTACTAGGCTTTATCATTGTGGTAATTTTGGAATGGATTCAACTGGTTGTGTTGTATAGTGTAGATTCGATAATGATGATGATTGATTTCGGAAGGTGGTTATTATCAAAAAATTAGATGTCATGGTGGTTGAATTTTATTTAATGGTGCATAATTTGAGAAGGTTTATAGATTGAGGATGAGATGATGGATATTTGGCGTTTTTGAATTTTCAATATAGAAAGTTGAAATGTGGAATGTGGAATTTGTTTGATAGGGTATGTGAGACTATCAGGTTTTTTTAATGTTCCCACTAAACCCTAAGTGTATTTAACAAAAGTATTGAATATGAATGAGTGTTATCATATTCTAGAAAAAAAATTAGTCTTGGGAATTGTTACAAATGAAAATACACATAAAAATTTCATTTTGGTGCATTATAAAATTGAAATATCATAAAATACACATTGAAGTGACTCATGATCATTATGGTTTTTATAAATGTTTCCCTTGAGGAGGAACCATGTAAATAATGAAGGATACTAAAATTTTAAAATTCTAATCTAGATTTTTCTTTATAGCTTGGTAAAAATAATGGTTGAGTTATTCCAACAACACTTTCTTTCCTCATTCCAAATTAAATTATTCAAATCAACTAGGTGGTGTGCTTGGTTGATGAATATATTAGACAATGGGGGAAATATGTCTTTTCACTTTCACTTTAAAATATGTTATTACACTATTTTTAACACCCCAAGATTCTATAGTACATTTCCCTTTGAATAATGAAATATCTTATGTTGTTCGCAACGTGGAGTTATAACCCCCCACGACCAACCAAACTTGCCGTTATGAATAGTAATACCCACTTTTTAAATTTTATAAATTTTAATTTTCAAAATGGACATCATTTTGTGATTTGGAATATCAAAATTACCTTTGGGTGAATTATGTGCATTTTTTTGAAAAATTTCAAAATTTTGAATAATAGTGAAAAACATTGAGTTATTGTTTAGAAACGAATTTTTATTTAAATAAATATTTTTTAAATATATTTTATGTAAAAATATATATATATAATAACTATATAAGTTCATTGTGATTCATTTAATCCATTTTATTATAATATTAGACACAAAATGTTATGGAACTTATTACCGTCTTTTACCCACCTTCTTGTAGCATTTGAAAATTTTCATATAACTTAATTTTACCGCTTATGTGAGTTGAATTTTAAAAATACGAGAGACATGTCAGACATCATTAAGTAAAGTTTGGTTCAATAAGATGAAAATAATTTTTTGGTGAATAGTAACTTTTGAATTTTATTTACCACGGTTAAAAGTAAATAGGGTAATTAAAGGTAAAAATGATACTATAATTACCCTAATACATTCCCTAATTATATTGTATAAGTTTATTTAGACCAACAACAACCATAGGAATTAAATATGATCATTCTGGTCCACTTGGATTATATTAGGACATTTATTATTATTTTATTTAAATATAAGTTAAATGTGTTAACTTCAAAGTTTAATAACTAACCCATTTATAATATAGGGTTATAAATAAGATAAATTAGACTATAAATATTCATTAGAAATCTAAAAAGATTTCCTATATAATGATATTTTATTTATAATTTTTATACGTTATATAATTAAATTTAATTATGACAAAATAATGATGCAATAATTACCTTATTAATGAAATATTAAAATAATTGATAATATAAATCACCAAATAAATGTAAATTGATACTTATAATGAATTAAACTAATTTTATATGTTAATTTGACCGGATGGGGTTGTGTAAATAAATTTTATTCAATGTAATCTAGTTGTTATGACTTTAACAAAAATCAAGTACAAAATAGAGTCAAAATTTACTACAATATGTTTTTAAAAACAAATACTATATTATTAATTGGTATAATACTACTAAAAATCTTAGGATCATCCAAAATACTTATATAAGGTTATATATATTAATAATGAACCACTTGGGGAGCTATTTAATTTTTATATTATGATTATTAACCATTTTTTATAATAATACAATAATACCTGGTAAAAGTTAAACTATTTAACTTAGAGTTAAATCTAAATAATAAGGTTAATATAATGAATTAAACCTGTCTAAAAACTATTGGTTGAGAGGTTTGAGACCCATAACCACCGTATCCTTGAAATAAATTATTTCTATTCCATTATTAACTGAATATGATTGTATAGTAAAATAATATTTCATGATTTTCCTAATGTGACCCTCACCTATCTTATAAATGGATATTTCCCCTTCTCTCTAAATCACACCTCCAATGCCATTTGTATCAGCCAATCCCTACTCAAATAACATCCCAACTACCCTCCCTTATACATAGAGTCTTTACATTGATAATAAATGCCACCTGAGGAGCCCTTTTGATCAACTCAAAAGGAAACACCAGAAGAAGAGGTAGTAATTCCACCAACTATTTCAAAGTTCTTTTCTTCTTCCACTTCCTCTTACATTGTTATTTCCATACCAAAAAATAACTACATTCCCTTATACATACTGTTATTTTATTATAAATATGGTCCAATTATATTCATTCTATCTATCCTATGAATGACAAGTCACCATACATGCGTACGTACGACTTATCATCTCCATGTCGTGGTGTAGTTTTTATTCAAACACTTAATTATTTGGATGGGTATAATAATGAGTATAAATATTTTAAATAATAAATATAACAAGTTAATTATTATGTATATATGATATACCATCCAATTACATATTATTTCACCTTCAATTGAATGATATTGCCGCTCGTGCGTACGTACATATTACCGGCTCTACGAACGAATAAGATTCAAACCCCACCGTAACCATTCAAAAATAATTTTCAGTTTATCGTTAAAAATAATATTTAAGAACATAATATCATTCTTGAAATGAATCAAATACATAATATTCATAAAAAACATTACTTATGTAACAAAATATATAAAGAAAAATGAATCAGTTAACATCCAAAACAATGATACTACTGAAATTTTATTTACAAAGAAATATTAGAATTTTATATATGATATCATATTTTTGTATTTGGTTCTTGTGTAATTTAATAATAATTATTTAACTCTTATAAATGAGGTTAACATACCCTCTATCAAGAAAAATTACTAGGTAATGGTTAATTCTACAATCACTTCATTATCTGAGGTTGTTTATATGTGAGTATCTACTAAGACCACTTTATCATCCACATCTGGGTTTCATAAAAATGTATTTCAAAACATTTTTTCAATTTCCTAGTCTGTGTGTTAGTTTAATTTATACCCTTATTTTAATTTTTATAAAATTTTTATAAAGGAATCTTTCTATTGTTTTCCCAAAAAAGGCCCTTTGTGATGTTTTCGTCAAAATTATGAAAAAAACATTTGTTAACTTATAGTGTGAGTGAGGATATTTTATATCATTATAACATCTTCAAATATTCAAATACAATATTATATGAATATTTTCAAAATAAATGTTTTATTTTATAATTATTTTACATTTAAATAATTTTAAAATAGAAAGATATATTTCTCTCAAATAGATTTGATTTCATCTATGTCAACATCCTTTGATGGATTTTACATTTGTTTGAAATAACTTTATTATGATACAATAATCCATATTGTATTAAAATCTTTGAGATATGTTTTACTATGGAAGTGTTATTTTTATATCATTCATGGTTTATGGTAAAAGTATTATCATTTCAAATGATTTTTTTAATATGAATGTTTATGTTATTTTTTAATATTTTCATATGAGGAATGCATTAGAAATAGTAATATAAAGGTGGAGCCCACTATACCTCCTTGATGCATATGTATGTCTCATGAGACAAACTAGTTTCCTGGCACAAGTCCTTGATAAAATCTTATTTGAAGTCTTGGCACAAGGCCTTGACTATGTGCTTATGATGTTTGGCATTATGCATTCCATCAATATGAAATTGTCTATTGATATTTCATGTGATTATTCGACTACTATAATATCAATGCCAATAAGTATATGGAATTATATGGTTTATCTTTTCCATATTATTCTTATGTTTAAGTTTAAAAGTCTTATGTTTTAGTGTTATACATTTCTTTAATTGTTTATTCTTACTTATGTAAGTTTGTGATATATTGTTATCTTTACTGAGCATTTGAGCTCACCCCTTTCTATGTTTTATTTTTCCCAAGATGTGAATATGTATTTATTTGTTGACCTGTTGGGATAGGATAGGGGATATAAGTGTGTTCAAAGAGGACAAAATTTTGTTGTTATTTTTATCTCATGATGTAATGAAAAACTTATATTTGCATCTAGTAATTCCAAGGCTACTAAACTGATCTGTCATTCAGGACATGATCTCTTGAGATCATGCCAATGTTATGTAATATTTCACCAACTCTAGGTAACTAGGGTCGGTGTGTTACACTTTGTATGTTTTGTTTTCTAGAATTATGTTATTATGAAAATCCGTAAATCATATTTGAAAATTTTTATTTGAATGAGTTTACATTTATGATTGTTTATAGACACCATTGAAATTATTGGTTGTATATCTCCTTTTTTTACACTGGGATATCACATATATACCTTTAGTTTATTAACTAAAGAATCATGGATAAGAATACCTTTTTTTATCATCCCTCTCACAGAATTTTATAGAAACTTTTTTTAAAATGTAGAAAAACATGTTTTCAGATGTAAAATGAGATGAGTAGATGCTTATATACCATATTCATTTGATTTCCAATAAGGAGGATAATGTTTGATTACCCCAATTAAATTATGAATATATGAATATATATTGAAAAAAAATTGAAAGGGGGAGTTTTTGGGGACCAAAGATTCATTTTTTGTAAATAATGTGTCAATATTTGTTGTTGAATCTTGATAAAGTATTGATTCTTGGAAAATTGTAATGCATTCCCTTGATATCCTTGTATAACATTGTTGGGAATTTTTTTATGTTTAACAGTGGAGTTTTTTGATGTGTCATTAGACATCATATAAATGAATCATGAAGGAAGAAAAATTTATTTCAATTTTGGTAGATTATTAGAGTTAGAATAAGACTATGCAACTCGGATAACATAAATTTTCATTATGTATTATAAAGGACATGAAAAAAAAGAAGAAACTAAATATATATTTGTCATTAAGAAAATTTTATTTTAGAATAGGAAATTTTTGGTGGTTCAGAAATAATAATAATTATTTTCAATTACAAATTTAACATGAAATATTTAAAAAGTATTATTTGGTATTAGATAAAAAATATAGGTTATCCACATAAACCCCAATGGGAAAGCCCTATACCACACTCGGGGGGACTCAAGCATCAACCTCATGGGAGAACTTTTCAAAGGAGTCTAGATGTTATCATGGTGGTATGTTTATAATCAATGAGGATGCCTATGTATAAAGTTCATGGTATAGATCATGATTAAGAATACTAAGGGAAATGGGAAGCACTGTATGGGTATGAGTGTAGAATGGAAGTGGATTGGACCGAACCATGTACATTATTTTAGTTTTATGATGGGAAGGATTTATTGAAAATTCATGGAGATGATACAAGAGATTTTTTATGTTGTATAATCTCCCATGGATACTATTTATACGTATTAAAAATATAATAATAGATCTTGATTGACTTATCACGAGGACCATTGTTGTTCATCTATTGAATTCATCCTTAAATCATTGAAATATGTCTTTACACACTCATAACAACCACTAATTACCAACCTTATCTCCACCGCATAGTGTACATTCACATTGATAATATCATAGGATTGATATATGTAATTTTTAACTAAGACCAAGAATGGAATCAATGTGTTTCATATATGTTGAATATTTTAAGAATATTTACATCACATGAAGAAATATCAAGAATCCCAAAACCAATAATGTGATTATATATAGATGACATGATAGTATGATTATAACCAAATAATAAAAAATGACATAGAATGATTGAATAATGATAATCATTGAATAATTCTCTTAAAGATAAATATTTCTTCGACCATGAGAAGGTTCTATAATTTACATATATTATCACATGATGAAAGGAAGATAATATGGTTCAGTGAGGTGCCACATGATCAAGAGAAGAGATATTGAAGTCTCATGATCCCATGAAGTCACATGAAAAGGCCTAGAAATACGTCCATTATAAATGATATAGGTACACTACGATATTCAATCATTTCATAATACATTGACATGGCAATTTTATTTGTGGATATGTGGTGTTTACCTTCCTATATAAATAGTGTATGGGATGAGTTGATTTTATGATAAAAATGATATATCAAGATAGAGAAATCTCAAATCAAAAATATATCCTATATGAGATGTATTCAAATAAAGGCGTTGTGTTCTCATGTGATCCAAACCTTCAAAGGATATTCCAAAAACCATTATGGTTTTACAATGTTTCCTATAGGGAACCATAAGATTATGTGAAGTATCAAGATAAACACCATGTAAAGACTCTTTAATCTGAATGAAACCTTGAGAAACCACTATCATGTAAAGAGAAAACTCATGATCCATCTTGATTTTCTGAAGAGATTGAGACAGACTCAAACATGAAACACTTTTCATGAGAAGGTGAACACATGGAAAAACCATTCCTTGGAAAAGACCCCATGAGGATGAAAGTCATTACCACTTTAATCCCTAATGTGAATATATTATAGAACATATAATTAATAATTATTCTTATATGATGA
The DNA here is from genome assembly GCA_963277665.1 of Viscum album. Lineage (NCBI taxonomy): Eukaryota > Viridiplantae > Streptophyta > Magnoliopsida > Santalales > Viscaceae > Viscum > Viscum album. The sequence goes on from OY728156.1 coordinate 1,135,678,876, forward strand.
ATCTTAATGAGGAACCCTGTAAAAAACTCTATGTTATGTAATTTTCTTATTTAAAGGATTTTTGATTTAGTGAAAAGTATTCACATGGTCTCTAACTGGTCATTGGATGTCGGAATTGATATCATGAAATAACTTCACACAGAGGTATGAGGGCATTTAATTCATAAAATTTAACCCATTCATGCATACATAAATAATAATTCACTCCTAAATAAAAGGGGATGATGTATGAATATATGAAATACATGTATCTATAATAAATTAAGAAAATAACCAAAATTAAAGAAGCAACTACATGAGATCATCAATACACAAGAAGATAAAACGTTACCTAGAACCTAATTAAGTATAACGTAATAATAAATATAATTAATGAATGTGATAAGGTTTCAAATGACATTTAATCCATGCAAGAAGCGTATTTGTTGAGATTTATTTGAAAATTTCTGAATGTAAACTTTGATGAAAATGTTAATATTATTTCCATCATATAATATTTTTGAAAAAGATATGTCCATCACATGCACAATCCAATTGATGTTGGGACATCATCATGAAGACATAATAATTTCTAGGGATTTTTCAACCAGGAAACTAATCAAATATAGGTGATCAAATATTTGTGAGAAAAATATGAAGAGGAAAAGGTTTTTGATGTTTAAATAATTAAGTGTTATCTAGTAGGATTGGGGAGGAATATAAATAGATCATCCTATAGTGGAAGTATCCATGAATGATTGAGGAAGAATCCTAGTTGGGGTGTGGAGTAGGAAATATCTAGTGTGAATCCAGAGTAGAAGTATCTCATATAGATTATGGAGAAGGAAATTGTGTATTCCAGAAACACTATGGGAATAAATATAAATAACATCTTAAGTCGATTGAATTGAGATAATATGTGACTCAATATCGACCATTTTCAATTATTATAATATTATATACAATATTCTATTTGGCGAGAATTAAAATTATATAAATGATTTAATCATTGTATAAACCCATATATATATATATAGTTTATTATAATCTCTCCTATCACTTCTTCATAGTAAGTGAGAATGTGACATATCATGGATTTGATCAATAAACATAACCATTTCAATATGATAAACTCAAAATAAATAATTTTTAAAAAAATAAATTATTGATTCACCCCCACCAGAAGTGTTTAATTTGGCCTAGTGTTGTACTGGGTATATTTTTATAACCTCCCAAAACCATGTTTTAGGATTTATTCATGGTTTTTTCATGTATTCTAATGCATAATATTGATCTTTAGTTTTTTCTATTGTTTTTTCTAGATTATTTTTTTAGTACCCATTGAGGGGTCATGAGGGTATTTTTTTACTTTATGTGTGGATATTAGTTTTATTGTGAGGATTGATTGAGATTGGACATGATTATATTGGTAGAAAAGATACATGTACTCCAACAGATGGATACTCAGAGCCACTGGTCAGCTCGTGGAATGAAAATGGTTGGGATTCTATAATAACTCCATTGTATTTTTTTGGAAACCAAGAAGCTAGCCAGTGGTAATTTAATTAGCTATGAAATTCATCCTCGTGCCACCTGCTACCCAAATAATCTAGTAGAAAGATGGTGAGATTGAATTGGGGATGTATGATATTGTAATTATTTTTATTCCACTACAAGTAAAAGTCCATTTTATTTACTTAAACTTATCCCTATATCCCGACTGATTCCATTTATTATGGGATGCTTCTTTGACCTATTCTGGACCTCCCCGCATTAAATTAGAATTGATCAAAGTTATAATTTAAGTATTGAATCTTTGTTTATATATGTGATCAAGGTTGTATTGTTAATTTTATAATTCTCATATATCTCTTAATTCATGGATTGTGGATCTGGATTTCATTAATGGAACAATATGATTTTTCTATGGAATTGTGGTTATCAGGGTCTTCCTTGACCAGTTATATCCTTTCATCTATCTCTGATTTTGGCTTTTGCATTCAGTATTCAATGATATCATTATTAAGGTATGTTGATTTATTCTAAAATTACTATAAATTTTAACTATTTTATCAATCATTAATTTAAATGGATTTAAAATTTACTTCCAATGAATAATGTTAAATTTTTTATAAATTTTTTTCAGATTACATTGTGTGTTCAAGGAAATTTGTTTTAAAATAGATTTTTCAATTACTATTTTTTTCTATAAATTAATTTTGATTTGAAAAATTAATTGAATTATGATTCTAGATAAATGTAGGAATGAAATTGGTTATAAAATTGAATTTAAAAGAATTTATTGGAAAGTAATGATCATGGACGGAAACCATATGATATATGTTTTTTGTATAAAGGAGAATATTTGTGGGCATGAACTTGAGGATGATTGAAATGATTTATTGTAATAATTTTAGACTGATTGAAATGATTGTTATCTTTTAGTTTTATAGGCTTCTTGGAATCACATGAGATTCTATGTAGTCTGGTGGAAAGATATTCATGTTAGGAATAAATATTTTAACATATCAAATTATTGATTATGAAAATGAAAACTAAACATGATAAGGGTATATAGATAATTCTTTAGGATTGATTACTATTCCATATTTCTAGGGAATCTAGGGATCTGTTCACACATTCATCCATATTTACTAAGATTTTGTAGAACCCTATGACCTAACCCGACTGAAATCCTATCATGAATACATGTCTCTATTATTTAAAATTATTTAATCATTTTATTTTTTATTAAAATATTTCTTCATTCATATTCAGATAGGAATTATTATTCACTATTATTTTCAATAAAATGAATAATTATACCAGTTTTATTCATTACATTAAAATGATTTAGAAATAATAAATAATTATAAACTATAAAATGATTAACATGCCATGTTTTATTTAATATTTATTAAATTTGTTCTATAAGATCTGGGATTGCTTATATAATTCTTTATAGGATCATTCTCGTATAGTTTTTCTCAGACTCTACTTTTTCTGTTAGGAATTTTTATATTTTCATATTACATGTCTAGGAAAATGGAATTCACATTAGTGTGAAGGTGGGTATTCTAGATGGTAGTCCATTGGAATTTAGAGATAAAAAGTGGTGTTTTTAATCTACTTGTTTTGAGGATATCATGTATTGATTCAATTCGTTGATTTTCAATTGTATTTATATTCCTAAATGATTATGGTACATCACTATTATTGAATGTATTTTCAAATGGATTGTATAAATATTTATTTGCATAGTTTCTTTTTTATTTGGGGGATCTTGTTGTGAAACCATTCCCTCTTGTATTTATATAATGAACATGTATTATTTTTCAAGCATGAGGTGATCAAGAACACACTCTAATTCAAAAAATATAATTTTTTGTACCATTTTAGTGGGCTATCTTGGTTTGTTCATGAAAAAGTGGAATAAATATATATATTTTTGTTTGATGTTGTTATGTAGTTTAAGATGACTTGGTAAATAAGAGATATGTTTTTACTAACACAAGAGGTTGGTATCAATCATGTTTCTAGATAGTTTTCATTATAACAATCCTTTATTTACCATGGGTGGAGGGAAAAAGTTTCGTGGGGGAGTTTGTACACCATAATCTAAATTTTTTATAAATATTAATTTGAGATTTATGTTATCATGAGATGTTATGATTGATTGAGTTGGTGTTTTTTAATGTCATAAATAATGTCTCCTAATTGCCTATTGATTTTTTCTTGTACAATTCCTCCAATTAGAAGTGTGATGATTCTTTAGGAGAGAGTTCTTAATGATCCCTACTATGTGAACCCTCTATGTGATCTGATCCAAATAGATATAGTAGTGTTTGTGTGGAATAATCATTGGTACAAGAATCCGCACAGATTACATTTCTTGATGCTTTGTTCAAACCCTGAAGTGGTGATATCATAGATCTTGTATATGGTTTTATTTAAAAAAATCCACCATCTATCTAGGTAATTAATGATCGTAAAGTGGTAAAGTATTGGTTGGGAAAAATTGATCAAATCATTGAGTTTTTGATATACTACATTCTATTATGGTGAAGTGATTCCTTTTAAAAAATGAGGTCCCTAGACTAAGATGGTGGCATGGTAATTTTTTGGTATATAAGAATAAGGGATTGGTGTGGGATGACATGAATAATATTTTCATGATGTTATTCTTTCCAAATTCGACGGAATTGGCTATTTATTTATAGTTTATCTACATTCATCAAGAAAATTGGATAGTGACTCAGTGTGATAATAATTTTCTTGAACATGATCTATTATCAACTACGATGATGTAAAATTAGATTCTTGAAGACAAAATGATTTAGACAGGTATTTATATAGATATATGTTATCATGTATTTTTGATGAACCATACAACCTATATTGATTCTTTTAATAGGATCATGGTGGTAGAACAGGACATAGTTGATCTACTAGTGTTGACTAGATACCTCTTACTCTAAGTGGAATATTTTTTGGATGTTTTAATGGAAGGAGAATGTGTAATGGGCCTCATAGAAAATAGTAGTTTTTCTAATAGGTCATATATTTTCTATAAATCATATACAATATCTTGTAAAATACCACCAACATATTTCAAATGTTTTAATTTTATGAACTCAATGTGTTTATTCTTGGTGGAATCAAATATATGTATATCATCTAGTCATTTGTTATACTTATAGTGGATTCTCCATGTTTTAACCACTTTTTATAGTGATATGTTATCTTAATTTCTATGAGGATTTGTGGAGTAGCCATATGCTTCATGAACGACAAGGATCTTACTATAGGTATTTGGAAAAAATCATCATTATATAGTGGAAGATTCCATTGTAGAAACTGATGTGAATCATAGGATAGCATCACATAACATTAGTATTGATTTGTTACTAGTGAATAATGTATTTGTTTTTTATTGAACTTATTCTTTTGCCTCAAAATTCACTGTAGACATGTTGAAAATCCATCTAGATCATATGGCCTATATGACAGAAATTTTAATAACTATCACAAAAAAGGGAGAGTGCAGTCTTTGATTCACCTCTTGTAATTTCTCTATATCATTGATCATTATTATCTAGGAAATTTTAGTTTTGAAGATGAATCTTTTAACATTCATTAACAGAATATACAAGTTGGAAGATCACGAATCATTGATTGACTGTTATCATTGTAAGTCATCCTTTAGTTCCCTTGGTTGGGTGTCCAATGTTTTTAGGGAGAATGGGACTTGAGATCTAGCCAAGATAGACATACTATATTGGATTTTGTTATGATGATATATTTCTATCCAATTTAATTGAATAATGAATATTTTTATTGTGATCTTTCTCCAATTATTATGGAATTCCATTATATTTTCCCAACATTTTCTAGTTTACCACTATAAATATGGGGGTTTACTATTGAATTAGTATATGGAATTTACCCTCTATAAATTCCATAAAATAAAATTGTACACGGATAATTAAAGGATTTAAATAACTAATATAATGACTTGATATTAGAAGGATTCATTCGATCATGTTTTTAATTATGGGAATAAAAAGTGCTTTTGAACTATATGGTATTTAGTAAATTCATTTGTTTTTGAAATACTCTATTCTAAATTGGGTTACAATAAATAATAAGTACCCATTTCCTAGTATTGAAAACCATTTTGTTCTGTAAAAAAGCGATAAGTTTTCTTCATTGGTTGATCTTTGATCTGATTATCTCATGCTTGGATAATAGAATTTGATATCACTAAGACATCATAGAGCGGTATTTATAAGAATTATCAGTATCTTGTTTTGTTGTTCATAATAACCAACACTCTAGATATGTTTATTAAATTTAGGACAAGGATATTACTCCAATATATTGACTCATTTGTATAGTATTATTGATTTCTATTTTACTCCAAAATAGGGTAGGGTCATGTGAGTAATTTAGTTTATAGATTGGATATGATAAAGAATACACAAATTAATTCAAAGAAAACTAATATATGATTCAACAATAAAGAGTTATGTTCTTGTGTAATGTTGTCATGAAACATGGTTTCTCAATTTAACCATAAAAGGTGAATGTTATAATATCATGGTTGGAACCCAGAGATGAATTCTTTTTATGGATTCTTATGTTTTTAAGGAATTACTAGTTGTTCATGAAATTTATCTCAATATTGTATCCTATGTTTACAACTCTCATTTGTTAGGGAGTGAATTTAATATGAAAATTTAAATGTAATAATTATGTTAGAAAGATAATATTATATTTAACATCTGTTCTAATGATGACTCTTCCCAATACTGGAAAGTGATTTGTGTTCATTTGTTAAAATATAGGGTTCAATATGGATGTCTTTTCATGTAGGGTGATCATGTGGTGGATAAAATTCTTATCAATTTCGACCTCATGAGTGGAACTATAATAAACATAATCTAGAACTCACTACTATGATGCATTACCTTAAGATATAGAATCAAAAACTTTTCTGATAAAAGGGTTTCATTTAATCTAATAAAAAACTTCCAATTATATCATATCATATAATTATTTTAATAATCATCAATGTATATTTGGGGAATACAAGTAATGATTTGATTTAAAATTTATTGTACCCACATGAAGGGGTACATTTTGGAAGATGATTTTACTATGATACTACAATCCTACTTATGAAATAAATATCAAAGGTGAGGAATTTCATGGAACCCATTTGTCTTATGAATTTGAGAGTCTTGCTATATCTGAATATGTTTTATATAGAAATTTTAAATATAACATTTTTTCTTATAAAGATGACCATTTAGGGGAATTATCTTAACTATGTGTTCTAATGTATTAGGGATTCCTTCTGTAGGGCTACCTTGGATAAATAGTCTCTATATTCACCATGTGTCCTTTCATTATGAAAAATATTTCATTCAGTCACCTTCAAAAAATTCCATGATGGGGAGATTGTCATATTCCATATTTGGAAGTTAATCTAAGAATAATGAATTTATTTTATGATATGATCTATCAGTTATGGTGTCCAATTAATAATCAATACAGAAATCATTTTGTTTCACACAACTATACTTGTCAATAGGTCATGGATGAGAATTAAAAGACTAGAGGTTTTCTTTAAACCCATAATTATCATTACTAGGAAAGGGATTATGTATAAATGGGATTTATAGTTGGGTTTCTTCATAATACTCCTAGAATGATTTTCATATTATTATTGATTTAATGAATCAGAAAGTCACCTAACTATATTCCCATTCATGATACCACATCATTTATTAATTGTGAAATTTTTATGCATTAGATGTTTTTATATTTGATGGAGTTCAATCCACCTTTGTTTTTTTAGGATCCCCATTTGACTTTTTAGTTATTAAAATCCTATTTGAGGTGATTATATCCCAATTAAAGTTGATCTCATCATATATTTTATAGATAAATGGTTCTAAAAGGATATATATGTATATTATAATGGACATGACATGTGACTATATCCTTGGCCCTAAATTATAGTGGGATTTTCATCTAGGGATGGTTGAGTTTTTATATAATAATAGATTCTATTTATCCATCAAAATTATTCCCTTTGAGTAATTTTATGTCTAACCATGTAAATATTTGTTTTATTGGTTGATGGTTCATGATGGTTTTCTTGTTATATGTAGTGTGGTCAAGGAGACATTAATTATTGTTGACAACCACCAAATGAGCATCTATCAATTTATAGGTTGAATAAATAGCTGAAGATTTGTATTATATTTTTTTTAGAGCCAAGGAATAAGAAGGTGACCAAGATCACATAGATTACATGATCTTCAAGAAGAAACACAATCAAATAAGATATAAATGATCATGTGAATGATCATTCACATCAAAAAACATGTTGGATGATCTTGTAGATCCCCTTTGAAAAAGTCTCCTAGTTATTACGAAGGCATATAAATCTACCATTGATCATGTAAATAATTCCAGATGAGTTTCTATGGATCGCACAACATGTAAACTGAAAGAATTTTGGAAATCCATTCAAAATTTCTTGATAAATAAGGAGAAAAATATAATAAAATAATCTTTTTGTGGTCATAAGCATATTAAAATTCACCTATGATGTTCACAACAAACTATGGTTTCCCTAGATACAAGCCCACCTTTTTAGGAAAAAACAACTGGATTATCACCCTCATCACATGAAGGGATCCAGAAATCTCTCAATTTTCCTACACACCCTCTTAGATTAGAAAACATACATAAGGGTTTTCCCATGAAAATTAGAATGCATCACCATAAGAAGTTGTGTTGGTCACGTGATGTATCACCAATGGGAAGAGTAATTGTCTTTGAAAACACTCATTTAATCATGAAAAATAACATGCCTCAGTGAAGTAATAAATTTATTAATTTGGGAAATAAAGGGACATTCATGAGAGGGGAGGGCTTGTTTAATTAATGTCAAAAGATATATATTCCCTCAGATATCAAAATTAATTATGTATGACCCACCTTAAATATCCAGCATGGTATCTCAATACCAGTTGGCATGTGATATTTATCTTTTTGAATGACCCTAGACTAGTAAACCCATTATTTTGGATGAAAATATATGGGAAACCTTAAATCACATGAATTACCTTTAATAGGAACCCTAATCTCGTGAAGGACATTGTACATGTCAACATGTCTTTGAAAAAATACAGTGGAATTTCCACATTATTCGGAAAGGCTCATTAGATTGGAAAAAACCAATGAAAGTGTCATTGATGGTATGAATATATAGTTTATAGAAATCATGTGACACCCATGGGGTTACATATGAAATGATTTCCTGATGTGAATGATAAGAAATCCCTCCACCAACTCAATCTTTGATCTGTGTAACACATGCATCACAAAATGGAAAATAATTTGGGTGGAAAAACCTAAAAATACCCCAACACATAATAAAACATTTAGTCATTGGATCCACACATAGGTGAACCCAGTCATCATTAGACGTCTCTATGCATTTGATCTCACAATGAAAAAAAAAAATTATCATTAAAAATCTATTGAATAGCCTGATGATCATGATGCATGAATTGGAACATTGCATTATCACTTGAGATCAAACAAATGGATTCAGTAATATTTTTTGAAGATAATCTTGAATATTTATATAATCACATGAAACCTAAAAAAATATAATCCTTGATTAATCCTAGGTAAATATATAATTTATAGCTAGAAATAATATAGAAAAGTATGTGAGTATTATGTGAAATAAATATACATTTATACTCATGTGCTTCACAAGAACGATATTTGTGATACCATGATATGTTTCCAATATCATATGATGGATTATTTAGAAATTCATTTGGATCAAATGAAATCCTATGTAAATCTCCAATAATGTCATGGATTCCCTCTAAGAATACAACCCATTCCTCAAGAAGCCCTTTATTCTCTCTATCCAGTATTTGCAACATCCTATAGATGTGTTTCCCAAGTCATTCATCTACATGAGTTCATATCATCTAGTATCAAAATGGAACCAGAGCATATCATTTAACATTCACAATGTCATCCATATAATTCATCTAGATCATCTGGATCCCCTATACATGTCAATTGGCTATCACGATGTCATCCAGATAGGAAATCCAGGTCTCACGACATCCACTGGACATTCCAAGAATCTGTCACAATGATATTAGGATAGGTTATCCAAATCATGTGACAACCTATAAGAATGTTATTTGAAATCATGTGATGAACCATAGTAAATTAAGCCAGGTCTTATGGTTCCCCTAGACAATCCATCCCTGATATTGAGTTGGCCTCTAGACATATAATTCAGATTATATAATGTCCTTCAAATAGTTAATTGGATAATGTTATTATCATTGGATATTTCCACAATATTTCCAAACAATTCCTGACATCCCCCATCATGTGAAGTGAGAAATAAATTCATGTTAGGAAGGAAATGAAGTAGGTCAGTAAGACAACTATGCCATGATGGACATCCATCACTGGAAATTGTATGCTCATCCCTTCCATGTTAGGGAAACCATATTGTGTATGTCCTAGGCATTGGAATGATATAACAACATCTATGTAATGTAATAATCAATTTGTAAGTCCTAGTCAAAATGAAATATGGGAACTCTAATTTCTAAAATAAACATGGTATATAGGAAACCTTCTTAAGGCCCAACCTTAGTGGAAAATTCAAATAACTATAAGTCCCATATTTTCATTGAAATTAAAATCATTAGGACCCAGTCTTTATCAAGGGATGATCATTATTCCTAATACATTATTGTACTATGAAATCCAAGTAAACATATAGAGATCTGATTCTTGCAGTGACCATGATATGTATGATTCCATCTTAAGGTAAAATATCTATATTGAATATCCAAATGGTTCTCCTTGTACATAAGTCCCACACCCATATGGATTTAGACTAGTCACTTAATACCCATTGTTTCCCACACTATGAATGTCTCACATGGGGTTAGGGAGTTTCAATTACCATATGACTTCCATCATGACTCTCCACCAGCCAGGGCTACTTCAATGTGTAATCGATGGTTAGTAGAATGAAACAAGTAATCAAATATAATGTTTTCCACCTTAGGGATAGTCCCAAGGGTGTGATAGAATTCTGATGACATTAATTTGTGACCAATCTAGGATACATAGGATGGTTACACAATGTTATACCTCAAATACATAGTTCTTAAGTTACCTATTATATGTCATATCCTCATGATGTTAATCAAAATGGGTTTAACTAACTACATGGGTTTTGAATCCGATTTTAAAACATTAGTCGTAGGGTGCTTTATAACGGGTCAATCCCATCATTTTAATATTAAAAACCTTCTTATATGGTATTAAATTATCAAATATGAAGATATAAAGCATCAAACTATAATAAGACACCCATCATTGGGAATTGGAGAATGAAATTTCGATAATTGAAGATGGATTTACTAGTAAGATCCTTCTTTTTCATTTTAAAAGGATATAACGTATGTGAATTTTTTTGTATGAGTAGTCCTATATCAGGATTAGGAAGATATTTTTAAACATATATTAAATATATAAGAATGTACTCGTGTAGAAAACCATTTCCCCAAAAGGGTCTGATAAGATTTACCTCCCACTCACTCTACCAATGGGGTTTCCTAAGAATCGTTGGGTTTGAAACTCCTAAGGACCACCTTAGTTTGGAAAAAAGGACTGTACTCATTCATTTATGTGGGATACATTGGGATTTTTCATCAGATTTAATAATAATAGGGATGAATTGAATTATTTTTAATGATATTAAATAACCTAAATAAAACAATCAGTAAAAGTCATCTATATCTTTCCAACAAAGAAATATTGGGGAACCCGATGAGAAATAATTTAACCATTCCATATTCATCACACAATAAAAAGGACAGACTATCCAGTTCTCATCGTACGATGTTGTTTCTATTGCATGGGTGGTACTTATCATGTTTCCAAGAAATAAAATGGTAAATATTATGTGAATTTCTCAAATAGAGGAATGATCGGTTAACCATGCATCATTCCATTTTATTCATATCCTAAAAAATCTGACAAACCTAAAATGATTCATACCAATGAACCTCTATAGTTGGGGTTCTGGTCAAATAAATCCATCCTGGCATTGAAATGTAATGTTAGAAGAATTGATGGATTGGTAATAAAAGGATAATAGTGTTACAAATGAATTTTTGATTGATCACATATCATGCCTATGATGATACAAAAATTGATTAAATTTCCCTTCTTATCGTCATGAATACAGATTCGGCTATCAAAAACAACACACTAATCCTTCATATCTTTATTTAGTGACTTCTATGGAAAACTAGTTGCAACTGCAACCCCAACGGTCCTTAGGATGACCTCACATACCTAAAATATTTATCATAGGTTGGAAGAGGAAATGGTTTAGGAGTACCATCATCAAGGTAGAATCACAATCCTGGAGGCTACCCATGTGGGTCTTCATGTATTGAAACTAATGAGTCTGCATCATCTAAAATAATTTATAGTAAATCTTGTGACACTCATTGTTAGTAATAAATTATTCTATGTCTTATCCATGGAGATCGACAATCACCACCTTCAATATATGATACAGGTGGACCAAGGAGTAAACTACATCTCCCATTTGACTCAAGGACCACTGAGGACGTCTCCTTTCAACCACTATCTCCATCGACATACCAGCGGTTCCCTTCATTCTTATACTGAGGGTACCACCACACTAAAATTGACCTATAATACCCATTCACAATAAAAAAAGAAGTGTAATCATGTGGGAATGATCTAGATAATTAGGAGATAACTCATTTCCCCACTGCCATTGATTATTTAGACGAGAATATTCTAGTAGTAACTAGTAAGAAGGATCATATCTATGTTCAATTGGAAAGTTTTTGTAGAAATATTATATCCTGAGGCACGGATGAAGTTCAAATCACGACCACGTGGATGAAATCCTTTGGAATATCTACGTATATGCAAAGATTGGTGAAATATGGTGCATTACACTTCACTATCTGTCCAGAATAGAAGAATCTCGTATATATGGTGTCCAATAATTTCATATCCATTGATGAAATATAAGAACATGAAATTGAATGATCATGTTGGTCTGTAAAATATAATTCCCCTACATCAACTTTGTCATGAAATAATGAATTTATAGAGAGGATATCTAGTAATTATTTGAAATGGACCCCTTAAAAAGATAGTAATACATTACAGAAACAGAATCAGTTGTTTCAATTAACATGGATACATCAAATAGAAACCAAATCCAGTCATGGGTTTCAATTTAACCCTAATTATACATGAGAATAGCTACAACACATAAAATATGTCATAGAAAAAGCTTCAATATCAGCCATCCAGGGGTGGATGTCGCCCACTGTGCTGGGGGAATATCTACCACCGCCTTCAGCCCTCGGTTAATCAATTCTCGAGAGGGTTCATGAAATATCAGCAACATTATCAAATATACTATATCACACAAAGATGGGGTTATATATATATATATATATATCAATCTCCATATACAAAATCATTATCCCCTGAGGAGGTTTGGGGAAATAAATAGTTGTTGTAGATCAACCCTTGCATGATGGGCATAGGGAATTTGAACCTCAATGTATGTCCAAAGAGTCATCAAATACCCAACCAGAATCATTATATTCTTAACAATTGGCTCAATGAATGATAATTCTGGTCCAATATAGGACCGATCTCATAGTTCTGGAGTAATTTTATTCATCAACATCCTTGCCTATGGAATCAATATTCTCCTGGTTGAGAGGTTAATATCAACGGTAGGTAGCCCATCTGTTGTTTACACAAAGTTATAAACCCCTACTATTTATAGAACTTTTGGAAATCATCAATGGAATTTCCATTAGGTTCAATACTCATATGATGATATGGGAGGAGTTTACAGAGAAGGAAGTCAAACCCTATCAAGGTCTCAAGACAAAGATGACCAATTTGGACAGGGTTTCAAGGAGTGAATCTAATATATGTAGTGAAAAATAATCGTTCTACAATGAGATACATGAGAAAACATTTATTTCATAAAAAATATGTATAAATATTATTATCATCAACATAATAGATATGGTGGATATGGATGTATATACATAGAGACACAACGTAGAAAAAAATATCCTAAGGGGGGGATTTGGATACACCCACTTTGGCTGCACGCACATGATACCGGAGGAGGATCCAGAACCTGAAACCTCTGAATATTTACCTTCCACCTAATAAAGTAACTCCTAAAAAGATAAAGAGAATGGGGTAGATACATTACAAGCATCAACCAGGACAACTGAAAATCCATCCATTGAGGAAAAGTTGTAATAATATAAGAATGAAATAAAACACATGTAAAAATAAATGAAGAGATACTCAAGAAAAATATTACTTCTAGGTATCCACATCAAGATGATGAAAATATTCCTCACCCTAGAGATATAGAAATATATGATCTTCTTTCATGAGTGGAATCTAGCCATCAGACTGGATCTAAATACATGTAGTCGGTCTCCATAAATGAGGATGTTAAAAATTATCGTACCTACCATACATTGTGGTGAAAACCTATCCATCTCTTGGGAAATCATTCAACCATAAAATTAAGGGAGATCTAATGGGAAATACAAAATAATTGTCCATTTCCAACAGGGGTATATCTATTGGTAAAAGTGCATTTTCTGTTGGTAAAACATTTTACCAACACAAATGGTCATGTCACTAAATTATTGGTAAAAACTCTATCGCTAAATGTTATTGTGACAGATAAAATAGTTTTGTTGGAATTATAATAATACCAACAGATAATATATGTGTTGGTCAATATATTTAGAAATAGATTTTATGACAAATTTATCCATTGTTAATATTATTATCAAATTTCATATACAATACGAATAATTAATATTTTTTTTGTAATTTATATTTTAAATGAGATATTATTTTTTGGTATTTCAATATTTATTGCATAATAATTATATTATATTTATTAATTTATCACATAAAAAACACATGTTTTAATAATCAAACCAAAGAATATTTTCACACATGTTCAAACTTAAAAAAATATTAATCATATTAATAATAAAAGTTAATAAAAAATGAATCAATACATAGTTATAATGATTGATATCTAAAAAGATCATAAAAAATAAAAAAACCCCAAGATCCAACACCGCCCCAAATGAAAAAGGGAATGTCGTCTATTGACTCAAATCCTCAATCACCCATCAAATTAGAAATATAGTTTCTCTCGTCAAGGATCATTCATTACCCCCAAGAATATAGTTACTCCCGTCAATGATCTTTCATCACTCCCCAAGCATGTCATTAGAAGAAACAAACCAAGTCATCTCATATACCATTGAGTAACCTCAAGTAATTATTCCACACCCTTTAGCTCCAATATCTACACCTCAAATACCAAAGGACATACCCACAAATTAGTGAAAAATATTTTTATGAATTGAACCAAAAAAATGGAAGAATAAAAAAATGAACTTCACATAATCGTCATTTTTCATTCATCATCCCCGTTGACATATCAAAAAATCTAGTCAGCTACAATACAAGTGAGGAACATCAATTCGCTGCTATGTCACACACTTCATC
Source organism: Viscum album (assembly GCA_963277665.1). Taxonomy (NCBI): domain Eukaryota; kingdom Viridiplantae; phylum Streptophyta; class Magnoliopsida; order Santalales; family Viscaceae; genus Viscum; species Viscum album. Next base: position 1,135,694,059 of record OY728156.1, read on the forward strand.
TCCATGATCTACACCACAAAAAACCAAAGATAATACCCACAAATCAATGAAAACTATCTACGTGAAATGAAAGTAATATATATATATATATAAATGAAAATATAAAAAATTGATATGCATATAGAGATTTTTTCATTCATCATCTCTATTGGAATCTCCACAAATCATGTCAGATCGAGTTTTATTGAGGAACCTGAAATCAATTTTATTCCACACAATTAATCTCTATGATCTAAACCACACATAACCAAAGATCATATCCACAAATCCATGAAAAATATCCACATGAATTGAAACCAAAATATTAATAAATAAAAGTAATAAAAAATGAAGTGAAATTGAATGACATAATAATAATGAAATCATTATATAATTCTTTGATCTTCCTAATTGAATGTGATTTCAAGTTGGTAGATAGAAGAATAAACTGATTTTGATCTTGATTTTTAGAAGGGAATTAACCAAAACAGTAGAAACATACCTGGCGATGCATTTATGCTGAGAGTTCATTTCAACTAAAATAACCATCACATGGTCCCAATAAGCTTACCCTTTTCATTATCATCTAGAATCATCAACATGGACCTCCGAACATGGAACTAGACTTACACCTTCATGCCCAGTTTCCACACTAAGCTGATTTGCATTTGATATTATTGTTGTAGATAGCTATTTGGCATCCGGTAACCCAACAGTTCCTATTGAAACTTCAGTATTATGAACAAAAATTGAAACCAGCTGGGGAAGCGGCATATACGGGACCCCTGGTTGATGAAATGCTACTACTGGCCATAAAATACTGTGTATTACTGATGAACTTGGGGAGTAATTTATGTGAAATGAAGTTGGTAGGTTTAAGTGCTTGAAGCCCTAATAGACCAAAAATAGCATGATGATCTTCAAACCTCTTGACATACACCATGAGTTTCTTACCAATGAGATGATAGTCCAAAACCTCCTATGGCTCACACTTCACGTTGCACAAGTCATAGATTTGAAATCTATTACAGTAGTATCAATGAAAAAGACCATTGAGCACATACTTTTTTAAGGGCCCGTAATTGGAAATTCATATAGAAATTAACCTTTGAAAATAAATTACGTCCAAGGATAGAGAAAAAAATGAAAATCCAATCATTGAACAAGTTGAACATTTTTGTCAATGTTATTTGAGGAGAATCCCTGAAAATATCAGAATATGTTGAAACGTAGATTCCAAGGACTATTACTAAAAGAATTTCTCTTCGATTCTTACACCACATAAACGCACACATAAGTACAATTAAAATATATTAAGCATTTACACCAAAAATAAAAGACTACTAATATAGAACAGTGGTAATATGATATTAATTCTGAATAGTCTAAAATAATATAATGAATACAAAATAGTCTACCATGAATAATGTACTTGAATTGTTGTTTCATTTAAACATCTAAAATATGATAAATGTTTGGACCATTGAAGGAAGTTTTACATTATGTGAAGCTAAAACAACTAAAAAACTGATTGAAATGTGTTTTTTTGTATGTGGAGTCTACGGTATTCATATTTCATTCCAAAAAGATAATATATACAAATAAAATTATGTCTTAAATCTAGAGGATCACACCTTGGTGATTTTCATTTAAGAAAATCATTCTCTCAAGTTGAAGGATTGTGTCAAAACCACCATGAAAATTATGGAATTCATGTATGAGAGTATTCAATGCTAAAAAACACCCTTCTTTGGACTTGTTTTTAAAATATTGATGAAGGTCAACATAGAAATCATGTGATGAGAACCAATTCACTAGGTGCTTCCTATGATTGATACAACACTCATCCATTTCATGAAAATCCAGAACTTATTAATCTCGGGTTCAAGTCATCTCTCTTAAGAGAATTTGGATATTTGTGAAAAATATGGGAATCATCTCAACCATGAAATGTGGATTTAATGTCATTTTTATAGATTTATCAATCAAAAATGATTTTCCACTAGTCCACTGTTCTTCCAGGATAGCACCATGTCCCGAAGATTCTTTTCAAAGCATCTGTGGATGCCATTGACGTGATGGATGATGATGAAGATGAAATTCCAGATCAAATTCTATGGATTACCGAAGGGATAAATAAGTAATGTGGAAGAGGACGAATTACTAATGACATGTTAAGAGTACCCATTGGTCGCATCTGGTATTTTTACCCCCTAGAGAATCTTTAGAGAAGTATTGTATTATATTAAAAATGCTGACAATTCTACTATAATATTAACCCTAAATAGTGTACTATGATAATACAGAGTTGTCTCCTTTAGAAAGACCATTAAATCAGATCAAAATACTATGATATTAAATATATAGTTTTCAAAGTGTATAATAAGCTACGAGGGCAACACGGAACTGAAAAAAAAAATCTTGCAACAACATGACTATTTAAGTCAGAAGATGCTGGAATTCATGGTCATACTATGGAAGTGAATCTGATATGTAATATCAGAATCCTACTAAGTTAAACATTTGTTGCTTTTGGAGATACTTGAAATGTTTCCAGTGATGCTCACCAACACCCACCCAATCTTCAGCTATATCAATTCTCTAGCAGCATCAACATCATGTGGCCCTATTCCACATATCTATTTTAGACCAACCATATAACAACCCTCAACAATGAAATGATATGTCATTACCACCAGTGCTCCACCACAATGAACCATTATAAACAAGCGTGAGAAATCATAAAATAACAAAATGAATGAATAAAAATGAACTAAATTTTTTTTTAACATGAGGTACCGTATGCCTTACATTGTTGCCCATAAGGTGTTGATGGGTCTATTTAACCGCCTCCATGATCTGTATTAGGTACGAAGGCTGAACTGTTCGAAGTCTAGTGGGTTAAGCCTAGGTTTCAAGGGGAAGTGATGTAAATCCCTTAATGGTAAAAAAAATTCAAATACTTTAACTTAATAATGATACCATAATTAGTAGTTCTCCACCTCAATGCATCGGAATTTGGGCAATTATCAAGGAAACGTTTTCCTTATGAAATAATAAGAAATCATCCAAGCATGCAACAATTATTATTAGAACCATGCCAATGATTATTTTACTAAAAAATAAAACATGATTTGGTTTCCCAACCCATTCCCCTCAAAATTTTATTAGTTAACATGAAGTATACAGTGAAAACAAGAGGTGTAATGAGCTTACACCATCATGAAAATAAAAGAGATAACAAACAACCTGACATGAAGCACACTTTAGAGGAGATACCAGGACAAGATGTTAATTCAAGTCTCTCCTCTGGCCATCCCCAGGTGCAGGTCAAACCTCCCAGGGTAGGGACACCAGAATCTGCTAATGTATTAGGTGAACTCCAACTCTCTAAATGATGATTCTTTTCTAGCTTCATCAGAATGTCATTTTTGCCTAGCGAGTCATCAATTGAGCAGATGAGATCCAAGATTTATGGTAACACCAAAATGATAAGATTATAGTTATCATCGATATAAGAAACACCTTTTTCCTTTGATACCTTCAGGTGGTGTATTTGAAATATCCTTCAGGCGCTTGTGAGAAGAAGATTCAAGGTGATTTTTTAGACTACAATATGTATCTTGTGAAATATCCTAATAAAGACACACATGTTGTTCCACTAAACTCCAAAATGCATTCCACAACATTAGCAGCGGCATTAGAGCAGATATCCCTCTATCAAAATAACACATATTACAAACATTTTCATCATTTGTCTCCAGTTCAAAGAAATAATTAGTCAAAACATGAAAATAAAACAGAACCCAAGAGTAAATTATTAACCATCCTAGAAAAAAATCAATGAACCATATCCAGATTGAGAGGCGTTTTTCAGAAATAAAAAAACAAGCATGAAATCTTTAAATATGGGAGAAATAAAAGGAACTCATTACCATTGAATTTATATGAAAACAAAGTCAAAATTTCACATAAATTCCTCAACCGAAGATTTTAAAAAATCTTATTACAATTTAATATTGATTATAAAATTAATTAACATGGAAACTAAAACTAGAAACTTTCTATCATTAATGGAAACAAACTGAAATTGTATATTAATGTTTCATTTGTTTCATCATTTTTATGGGCAACAGATGAAATAGATTTCTTAGATAAAAATTATCTCTAGTGCAGTAGAAGATCGGGTGATATAGGGACATATTAAAGGATGATTTATTAAAATAATTAGGAAGATATAATATGAACAAAAGTAAAAAAACTCTAAGTCAAATATTAATAGTGTAACAGGATGTCAAAACCGGGTAACATCAAATAGAGAATTTAATTTTTCCATGGTACCTTCTAGGGCATCGAAACGGATTTTATTTTGTGTCGCTGGAACATCCTTAGTGATGATTTGGGATTTCGAGGAGGTATCACGAGTGCATGAATGGATTGGAGGAGGAGACTGTGTGGGGTAGACTGATCATGATCAGATATGCGTTGGAGTTTTCGGTCGAAGGGTAGGGGATTGTTTTTTAAAAATTAAAATCAAATAATTAAAATATCAAATAACAAATATCATTTTATATTTTACATTAGAAAAATAATATGTGTGTGAATAATTCCTACTTGAAAAATAAAATTACTAATAGAATAATATTACTTAATTTGTCGTTATTTTTTTATTTATTAAATTTAAATAATTGATTTTTTGAATTTATTTTCATTAGATTTAATTATGTTTACTACATTTAAATATAAAAATTAAATTATCATGTATCGAGGTTATATGTAAATATATCAAATATAGGAATGATTTAAATTAATTTTTTTAAAGTATATAAAAACATTGAAAAGTATATAAACTTTTAATATTTGTATAAATATTAAAATTCAAATCAATTAATGATATTTTTGTAATATAACACTAGTAAATAGATATTGACATTGGTCAGAAAAAAATAATTTGTATAATATTTTTTGTTTCTCTTTATTGGTCATTGATAAAATATTTTCTGTTATTTAATGGGTCATTGTGAAAAATATTGTTGATGGTAATAGTTATTATTAATAACATATTTATGTGTTGGTAAAAAAATGATGGTATTCGTATCATAATGCAAAAGGTATAATTGTTTAGTTAAAATATTCGTTGGTATTGAACCATTGATATCAACAGATATATCTATTGGTAAAAAAAAGTGTTGGTAGTCAAAATTTATACCAATAAATCATAATATCTACTGGAATTACTAGTTTTTACAAACATATATATTATCTATCATTAAATTTCTATTAGAAAAAGTGAAATATTTTGTAGTGGGGAGATGAAAATAGGGCCAACTCATCATTCCAGACCCACTCTATATAGAAGGGAGGTGGCTCAAATAGTAGTTCCTTCGTGACTGGTCAACTATATCAAGTCTTGTGATACTCAAATGGAATCCATGGATGGTTGATGTGATCCTATGTAGATTGAGAGGAAGCTATATCCTTATATTATGGATGAAAATGTTTCCCCATCAAATTTCACCAATCCTACATTATATGTTGTTGACAATGTAGGAGACCCCAAACATCATCTCACCCAAATTGTATCACACTGTGGTCTAATAATGGGCCCTACAGAAGTGGCATTGGGGACAAAGCTGAGTTTTTTTCTATAGTCATTTATAGTGAAATCCTCTATTCGGTAAAATAGTATTCTAGTAGAATCAATTTTTTGAAGGGAGACCTACATCATCAATTCCATTACCAATTCAACTCCATGATGAAGAAAATGAAAATTCATAACCTAACGAACTTCTAGAAATATGAAAATGAAATTGTGTATGACTTCATAGAGATATTAAATGGTTTAGACATCTCACTCTACATCCCACTCTAAAATGAGAAATTACATGACGTCTACACTAAAAATCTCAGTGATGAACTATAGAAAAATATTATCCCAATTAATAATACAAGTGGATTCTATGATTCAATTGAAATGGAAAAAATGTTATAAGAAACCACATGGTATAACTAATATAAATCTCCACTCATGACTTCTACATAAGGTGAATGGCTCAGTATGGAAGATATTGTTGATTTCACCCTCAAACAAGTAGTAGTTCCCATTAAATCACATATGTAGGTCTTAAACTACCAATCACATTATGTCAAGGAACAATAAATAAAAAAAGGAAACTTATATAGAAGAAAAAATAGATTATGGTCTCCCATGATTTGAGGGATAGATTAACATAGTTTACTCTATAAAAATTTTACAAGACCCCAGTTATTTCCTTCAATCATAAGACAATAACCTGCACATGTTTCCACAAGCCAGGAACCACAATGATGTCTTCAACACCGACCGTCCCAACTTCTATCCTAACCATCGAAGGCTGGGTAAAAATATAAAGGAGTTATTAATATTCAAATCCATACTCCAAAACCTAGTCAATTCCAGATAGGCAGTTTATGATGACATCTAAATGTACGTGGATTGTATAATTGGTTTACAATTAGAAATTTAATTTTACTTGATGACCATTTTGGCCTGACATCCACAGAAGATCCCAAATTGGATGTCTCTAAAACTATTCTAATATATCATTCTACCTTGATAATGAAACTTCATAGCCCCATAATGGTCCCAACAAAAATTAATATTACATTAGATATGTCAGCAATATGTGTACCATGGTCGTCGAATATTGGAAGAGATAAAATAAGGGGATTCAGATTCTTCATTTAAAAAATATCTGACAATTATATATTTCCACTCTATGATATATGACATAAGGGATCCAAACCCGAAAATTAAAAACTTTTCAAATTATGTTCTAATATTTGGCACTATTAATGTGATACTCTTAGCAATACACTTCATCAATGATGAATAATTCTCTGAATATGATTTCCTGAAACCCAACTAGAGATCAAGAGGTTTCTTGTATAAGGACCAATGATACATGGGATAAAAAGGGAATGGTAAAACCATGTATTTTTGTCTCATTCCATAAGTGGATAAATATACATATGAGACACAAGAAAAATCACACAAAAATCCCCAAAATAGACATGGAGGTGTCACAAAACCATCATGTGGTCATCCACACCTAGTTTTCTTCTATGACATCAAAGCATTGGTTTGATTATTTGATCATACAAGACAATGTATAATGCCGTAAGAACTCATTACACATGCAAAAGATTCTCCCTTGACCTCTACACGATCACAAGGATCATCTACCTTAAAACTCACAGATCCTACAACTCATAGTTGGAGAAATAACACCTCAAGAAGTTTAAACCATTGAAAGAAAAATATGACATTCTGAAATAGTTATTGGTTGTCCCATCCATTCTATCAATAATATATTCATTCAATATTTTTGTTAAATTTATTGAGTAACATGTTGAATCCCTCCGGAGACAATAGGGTTTTGAGACGAATGTCACTTTCTCAATGGTTTACGAGCGGAGCCTATGCCATAATAATGGTATGTAACTATATCATTCACAGATAAGGATCAAGAATAGTTAATACCGGGACACATCATACCCCTATATGTTTTGACATGACACAATAATATAAATATGATATGATCTATTATTTATAATTTCATTAGGATCAATATTATCCTAATCCAAACTATTTAGAATGAGGGTTATAGTGAAGGGGACCAATCTCCCAAAAATCATACCATTCAAGGGCATGATAATTGAGAGTAAAGGGATCTCAATAAGATGAAGATCAAAGACCAATTTGGGAATATCAAATTTATCTCTATGTTTTTGGTTATCTTGAAAGTCACAAAATTTGATATCCTTCTCAGAAGGCCCTGACACTATAGTCAAGTGGTGGTACCCTGAACATTCAATTAGTGTTTGAAATACCACATAGATGGAAAGGCGATCCTATTTCATGGTGAGAGTTCCCACATAGTGACTTGTGAAGACACATATATTGAAGATGTTTTATAGAAAAATTGAAAGAAAATAAACAATAATGGGTGATGAAATTTATGATTCATCCCCCAACATCTTGGGGACCTTAGTTTTAAATACATATAATTTCCTCAACAATGATTATGTACTTCACATAAATTTATTTGAAGAAATATATTTTCTCTTAGTTGTACAAGCCCCTTCTATCACCATTTATAGGTTAAAAGATGATCATATCTAAAATCACTCTATAATGACATTGGCTGTAGTGGATTATAATGTCTTTCCTTATGTCATTTCTCCCCTTTATAGTGATAGTGATGCCCAGGTATTTTCAAAATCATCCAAAAATACCTCAAAAAACTCATAGGTGGAAGAAGAATAGGATAACCTTAGGAATTCCCCATGATCATTCAAGTAAAGTTTCACTACCACTATGGATGATCTAAATAAAGTTAATATAGGATCAATAGATGATCAACAGCCCACACTAATAATTTTCGGCATTCCTCTTAAGTAGAAAGAGATGTAAATTTCATTTTTAAAGAATCAATGATATATATTCAAATTGACTTATACTAAAATTTCCAAACTAAATCGGGTTGTTTCAAATAACTATCTCATCTTACCAGAAGACTATGGATGCTATGAGTAAGTAGTAAGGAGTATTTAACCCTATCATTCAACTAATGTAGAGGTGGTTGTTGAAAATTTTATCATATAAAACCTTGTCCAATAATTGAAATGCCCAATATGGATCACCAACATCATCTATTCCATGAACAATTATTTGTATATTAGGTTCTTCATCGATTTTAGAGACCATAATAGACATTATTCTTAGGAAAAATTCACATTTCCAATCACAGATCTCATGATTGATGCAACTATTGGCTTCTATGAATGTTAATTTATGGATTTTTACTCAGTGTAAAATTATGTAAATATTTAATGTAAATATGGGGAAGCCACATCCTTCTAAAAACAATTGGGGATATTTTTCTATCAGGTCACCCCATTTGGCATAATGAATTTTTGTTCCACTAATAAATATGACATTCATCATATAATTAATTAATTATTGTTATGGAAAAAATGTTATGTTAGTGATGTAGTGGTGAATTCCCGACTATAATGTTCCCACTTATTAGATCCTCAAAAAGTGTTCAACAAGATTTGAAAATATAATTAAAAAATGATTATACTAAAATTCACCATTAGGGTAACATCATGGTAGCCTCTTGGAATCATAGTACACAACAATGGCATGAAGTTTGACCCATATAAGACTAGTTGTATTCTATAAATATCACCCCATGAATGTTAATGAATAGAGGTGGATCCTGGGAACCCTCACTTACAATCATAATTTCATATCCAAATTACCAATAAATTCCATCTCGTTCACCATGATAGTGAACAAGGAAATTGACTACTTGTGGGATGATTACTGATAAGAATTGTATGAGGGTATCATGATTTGAAAGCTCTATTAAGCGGTCCTAATGGAACTAGTTGATGAATATTCACTCATACAATTTGTTTCCACCATTGAATTATCATTTGGATCCCTCCATGAATAGAAGAATAATTCGTTAAATGAGAAGAGTCTCCATTACCTCAATTAAGTGGTTCAATATATTGAGACACATTACTCTAATTTCAATAAGAAATACCTCACACTCAACAATGATGTAGCGATGATGAGGAACATCATGGAGCACCATGGATCCCATATGGTATTTCTTATTGATCTCATCAACTAAATCCCTAGTCGTCCCATGATGATTGGGATCATGGACCAATTAGAAGTCATTATCTAACAATAATACATAATGTTTATGACATGGAAGTCTATGAAAGGGAAATACCTGAATTATTTTCATACAGAACATCCTGCATTATAAACCACACCATTAGACACTGAACATCTGATAAGATATGATTTATATCACCAAAATAGACCCAAGATGTGGGAGATGTATTTTTATGGTTCCTCCTGAAGTACTATATATAATATAATGGGAAACCCAAGGATCAATCAGTTTGGCTTAGGTATTGTGGTTGTCTTTCCAGAAAAGGGAATTTTTCTCTACTCCCTCTCACTATTTGATGACTACAGAAATAATGATGCTGGATTCCAATCTCTCACCTCTTCCTTGAAAAAATCCCTATATTTTAAAATATTATAACTAAAAATCAAAGGGGAATTGAAGCTAATGATAAAGAAGATCAAGGAAGAATATCTTCAAAAAAATGAATAACTGGACCATCCCACTGGTTATTTTTGTGGATTAATGAAAGAGTTCTATTTCGATCTGACATTTCATTATATTCCCCTATAAAAGAATGCTATTGCTAATGCACTATCCAATGAGACCATAGTCCTTCCGATCCTGATTCTAGATAAGAAATCATATGCATCACACAATGATGGATTTTCTCATCGATCAATGTCAATGATATGAACGAAATCAATTAGGTCAAATCGTACCTAGGGAAAAATGAAGCAATATCCACCACTAGATGGATCAAACCAATAATTGGTTATCTTAAAAATTTTACTCTTCCGAAATATGGAGAAATAATGGAACATATTTAGTTCTACACAACTAACTATACTATGTGGTATGGAAAAAAGAAAGAAAATACCTCTACAGGGGAGGATTATATGAACTGTTTTTAGATGCATAGTCAAAAGACTGATTCCCAACATCATAGAAGAATTCCACACTGAATCTTTCAGTTCTCATCAATCTAGGACGAGGATCTCCTGCTAACTTTGGTGGGTGGATTACTACTAAAAATCCATGATATTGAACTTGTTCAAATTCACTAGGAAATTTCATCCATTTTAAATCCATGTAAGCTTCATCAACTAACCCTCCAGAATTGCAACATATAACTAAATATTCCCAGCCATTTTCCAAATTGGGAATGGATTTTGTGGGGAAATATTCCCCATATAAATGTAATAAGTTCATATTTATCCTTAATACTACTGAATTATTATCTAAATGGGCATACATAATTCCACTAAAGAATGTCAGAATGAAAAACTCAACAACTTCATAAAGTCCCATGTCATCCCTAGGTTCTAAGTCTCTCACATGATACTGACGAACAATTTCACCATATTCTATTCTTTATAATGTTTAATTTTTTAAAAGGAGTACATCATCGATACCAATAACTCATCATGGTATTCTGAAAAAACAAATCAACAAATATAGGAAATTAATAAGACATTGAAAAATACTATCGATAATATGGTGAATAATGAAAATAATTCCTCTCCAAAGAAAATCCTCAATGCTTTATGTGATTACCATACCACCCCATATACATCTACAAATTAAATTACATATTCATTACTGTATAGTACTAATGATTTTGTTCCAATATATGTGAAGCTAATTTCACTCCACATATGCATTTTTGAAAAATCATCAAATGTTGAAAAATTAAAAAAATGGCTAGGTGAGATGGAATAACATGATGAGAGGAGGTTTTATGCATTCCACAATGACGATGTCCATCAGAATCAGATCATCTTGGATGTTAATAAAAAGTTTCACCTCTATTCATTCCACCAAGGAGAACAACTATTGTCTCTCCGAACACTAATGAATCTTGGAAAGAAGCCACCGATGTAGAAACCCAATTGGGAAGGGGATTATATCATTCCAAACTTATATCACAATGAAGCCTACTCATTTCCCAAATTGATGGGGGTGTGCCACTCCTTAATCTGCTGAAATATTTCCTATGAAAAAATCATCATAACAACTATCAAACTCATCACGTCCTAATAACATGTTGATAAAATGTATAATAGAAGTATATTCTCCAATAGTTATAGATAAAAATACCTCTTATATTTATATCATGACTTTAATGTACTTAGAAAATGTGCTAACTACATGATGTTAAATTATATAGAGAATGTCCTGGATGAAAGACTTTATACTACAAGACATTTCTCATTGATACCACATGATGTTCAACAATATCGATCAGTTTCTTTCCCCATGATGTTAAATTGATGTTTTATTTCCTCACAATATGATTCTAAACTTCATGGAAATAATTATCACACTGTTGATCCACCATACACAAGCTTGATCCATGCATGATAATATTAAAATGGTTATTCTCCTTTTTGAGAGTCAGATCCACATAGGGGATCTATTCGTCTAAGATCTATGTGTTGGTTGATTCTTATAATTAAAGGATACATTGTGGTGCCTATACATTAACTATTTTAGATAGTTGTAACAATGAAATATTTTTTACATTCGGAGACTAACATTATAAAACATGATGTTAATTATAACATCTGATGTACACACATTAAACACTAAAATTGAATGGGTTTTCTAGAATGATGTATAATTTCATTTTCATTATAAAGAGATATATATGGACTTATAGATCCAATATCTTGTACCATCCAATACATGATGCCAAATTAAACATGACCATTATCAATATTCCTCAATGTTGTGAAAATGATTGTCAATATCCCCTATTTCACACACCGATCATAGCTCACTCAAGATTAAGAATTTTTTAATGGTATTTCCCATAAAAAAAGTCATATTAATCTATAATAGGGTTATCATTTTCAATAATTTTATAAAATAAAATGAACATCATGAGGCCTCCACACGTGATGTTAAACTACATGGATGATTCCCCTTTCTTGATATTAAATTGCGCATTCTGATGGACCTATCCCAAGAGGGCCATTATTTTTTGTGTTTGTCTCCCACCAAAACACTATTAAAAAAATTTCATTAATTGATTCTTGAAATCCAATGGTATGTTTTGATAGCCAGATCTCCATTCATGGCCCCTACCAGAAAATACCTTTTTATTTTGGAGAGTCTATATCCTTTCCCTATGATTCTGAACTGCAGAATCTCTAAATAATAATGTGTGGCTTGATTCATGTCATAACAAGATACATAATGTAGACCAGATATCCTATCCACAAACCAACTATAATAATCATCTTGAATAGTTACTCATCTTTATTTGGGATACAACTATGTAGGTAGTCTCCCATTAAATAACTACATCTGTATTGATTAATATCCTTATACGATACACACTGACATTTGATTCTTCAATCCTAAGTCTAGATATATAAACTAGTGTCAACAATGCCCCGTTTATGTATGGTCGACACCTATGGTGAGTGTTTCCCATTGAAGAACCACAAATTTACTGGTTCCTATTCTCACAAGTTATATAGAAAATTCTAGATCTCTATTCATTGGTTGAATCCATGATAATGACAAATATTACCCTATCTATACATATTGATTATACTAGTAAAAGAAAATTATTTTTTTCCTAGACCTAGGGCACTAAAATTAATGATAAATCCAACATATATCTCTTTAATAAAGATATAAAATTAAAAAACTATCTATTTACTAATTATGAGTCAGATCCACATATGGAATGATTTTTCATGTAATAAACATTGCACAAATTTTCACATTTGTTTCCAAATCCATATCGCATGCTGATAAAATACAATGTAAATGTACTAGTTTAATGGAAATAAAACTACACAAAAAATATATCCCTACTACATGAAGTTAAATAATGATGTTAATAACCCATTTCATCTCTTATAAAAGGACCACAAAACCATGACCCTAATGAACTAGGATATGGGGTTGTTCTTCAATCATTGAATCCACTTAATTCATAAATTTTTATTCATTCCTTGAGAACCACAATTTTCTTAAAAACATTCATGGACCTTGGAAATGAAAAGTGATCTCTCCACATGACCATGATATTGATGCATAAGGGCTAAGAGCTTCAAACCAATGACAACTTGGAACTATAAAAAGGGATTTCTAATATTTGTGAGTCTAATATCACCGTGGATAAACTTATCACCTAAGAGTGTTTAAGGTTATACCTAGTATGATTTTACCAAAACAATACCCATGAATTGAGAACCAATTTTCATGATTTACCACTTTTTCATCTCCCTCTCAGAATGAAGTTAGAGTCTTCTTGACCCAGGGTATCCAAATTAGGCACTTGTGTAACATATCCATCACATTAGGTACCAGTGAATAATTAAATTAAAATACCAACACATTGGTCAAATATGTAGGAAGTAAAACTCTATCCTTTGATGGTAGAAAAAGAATAACCTAAAACTACATGAAAAATATAAAAAAAACATTTTAGGTTGAAAACATTCAATGGGAGGCTTGATAAAATGTCATGTCTTGGCTCTTTAAAGTCTTCATCTCCAATGTTTATGAAAAAATATGGGAAAAAATACATGTGGTAAAATACTCATAGGTCCTTCTTTGTATTAATTTTAAAAGACGATTCATTATAGCTATACCCCCGATGCAGCAAAAATTTAGATTAATTATTTTTCAAATTTCCTCACTATGATAACATGTTCTCAAGGTGGGGAAAACCCTTTTGGGTGACCAAACAGTCCATGATTATTACACATTCTAAAAAACCCACATAATTATTTGAGAACCATAGATCACCATAATCCTTCCCCATTCCTTGGAAAGGGATTCCTATCACCAAGAGATACATTTTTAACACACATGTATGATTATGGTTCCTTTATACATGAATATAGCCGTAAAACAAGAGTTTAAATCTTTAATAAAGGATTCACAGTCCTTGTGAACCTGAATTCCATTATAGAAGAATTCAGTAGCTCAGTGTGTTCTAGGCTATTCTCGACATGATATTCGCATATTATCCTCATGACCTAAAAACATTAGACAATGATTTATAATAATTATAACAATACTATCAAGTTTAATAGAAATATTTTATGTTATTTCTCAGTGTTTCTCAACCTTTATAAATGAATAAATGAGACACTCTATTCCCAATCCTTTTGATGCCTCACACCCAATGATTTGAAACCATAGGTCATTGGGATCATTCTTCACAAAAGAGTTGAATATCCCATGGGTTCTATAAACCATCTTAGATATCTTTTATTAAATACCCATATTCTTCATGAAGAAGATTTTGTATATGAAAATATATCATGGAACATAGAAATTAGTGGAGATAATTATTTAACCATGATATTAATGCATAAGATATTGGACCATCCAACGAAAGGAATTTCCTCCTTACAAGATTGGAGCTCTGATATTTTCTAGCCCTAGTAACACTATCAAAGAATTTAGAACCATAAGGTGTTTTGGTTAATCCATATATATTCTACACTATTCCGTATTCCTAAACTCAAACATGGGGGTTATTAATTACACCATCCACATTCCAAGTATCTAGTTAGACCTAGAATCTCTTGTATTTATCTATATAAAATATCACCCACAGAAACATTCCACACCCATGGAAAAGAGTTGGAACACCTAATTTTTATCATACAGCTTAAACATAATATCATTGACCAATTAACTAGAGGAAACTCATCCTTACATGAATGAAATATTAATCCTTCTGAGAAGTAGAAACACTACATAAAAACAGAGATCCTAAGGGTATCATGGGCCATCCCTGGAATGTCTACCCCATATTCTATGTTAATTTATCATTTCCTCTCATTATGAAAATAAATTTCATATAATCTCACTTATTTATTAAAAAACCCGAAACTATAGTGAAAGAATGTCCAAGGTAGAAGACCATAATTTATATTTTTAGAAGTTACGAGCAAGGAGACCTTAAACCATAGCGATAAAATGTCATAACTAAAAGAAAGTAAACTACAATGATATATTTTCCCAATTAAAATTCCCTTAAATAAATAAATATAATTTTCTAGATTAAAGACCCTAAAATACAATGATACAAAGGATAAGTTAAAATACCCTAAAATATAGTGAGAAAATGCCTAAACTAAAAGACAAAAAACTATGCCACAAAAAAAATATATTTCAATAATGAAGACTATACTGTCAGGCCCACCATATGAACATTTAAAAAATCATAATACTCTCACAAAGTCAATTAAATGTTGAAAAAAATATATTATTTTCCCTCTGAGACATATGTTATACCCAATTTTCCTTTTTTGAATCGAGTAATCTCAGGTGAATGGATCACATGCATCAGTGAGGAATATATTGCTAGTGTGAATTGTAACACCCAAGATGTTTATGAGAAATATTTTGTTTTTATGTTATATAAATCATCAAAGGAATATTTCACTACACACAAAACTAGCTTGGTTTGCTTTACACGCAACCGCGGCCTTCCTCGATAGCTTGCGTCGTACACAATACCGAGTTTCACTAAACAATGATATGCTATTAAAATATTATTAAAAGTAGCCGTTATGAATAGTAATAACCACTTTTTGAAATTTTGTAAATTTTATTTTTCAAATGGACTTCATTTTTGGATTCGGAATATCGAAATTAGCTTAGGATGAAATTTTTGTACTTTTCGGATAACTTTCATATTCTGATAAATAGTGAATATTACTAAATTTTAATTAAAAACAACTTTTTTAATCGAAATAATAAATAGTGATAAATTATTAATTTGAGTGGTTTTAAAGTATATTTAGAATATATTTTTACAATTTAATACAATTTGTTTTCATTGGATATAAATTCACATTTAAACCAGAAATAATCATGTGTCAATCTTTTGATAGTTATTATCTCTTAAAAATACGCTATATTTTAATTAAAAACAACTTTTTTCATCGCAAATCATTATATGGTTAAATTATAATATTTATTGTTTTTAAAGTATAAATAGAATATATTTTTACCATTTAATATAATGTATGTCCTTAGCATTAATTTTACATTGAATTCATAGATAAAAACACTTCAATCTTTTGCAATGTTTTAACTTTTAAAATGTAGAGACCCGTATCCTGACGTACATGGACATTACATTACATTTGCGGAATACTTAGTACATAACAAAAACACACACTAAAGGATCGTAATAGTTTAGTGTCTTTGGAAACTCGGAACATAATCTTCTAATCCTGGTGAAAGATCTTCAATATCTCCTGTAAAGTTCTTCCATTTTTTTTTTACCTAAAACCTTTCTTTATATCCTGGGGAAAAGAAAACATAAAAGGGTGAGCTCAAATGCTCAGTAAGGGTATATAAAAGAAATAAAAATCATATCATATCTTTTTGAAAATCACAACCTGCAAAAGAGATCATAATATCTTAACATGGAACAAATCATAGAAGTGAAAATGAGATCCCCATAATCATAACATGAAACTTGAAACTTTGTGGCATGCACACATAATCATGGAAAATCATTTCTTGTTAGTCATGACTCATTGCCAAGACTATCTTAGTGGACAAAGTCCCTTTCTGAACCGAGTTCACTCCTCGTTTCAGTCCTGTATCACTGAACCGAAATAACCTTCCGTTCCAGCCATGTCTATCTCATGAGATATAAAATCATTACCCAATGCATTGGAGGGAGATATAGGTCCCACCCATCTTATAATGAATCCTTTCTTATGTGTGCCACATAATCATAAAACATACATCATCGCATAACACATATAACAAAAATGGGATTCTTGAAACATCATGACATCATAAATCAATTCATATATGATAAAGGAATTCATAAACATAATTCCATCACAACATTGTCAAACCAATGTAAAAATATGGATAGAAACAGAACCCTTTATTATCTTAGATGGAAAATAATTTTGATAAAACACTTGAATTGAATTCTTGAGGAAAATATCCTTTCTTCTTCAAAAACATTTTTCCTTTCATAACATGTCATACAACTTTAAAATAAAAGAAGTTGATTAAAAATAAACTTGAAAACTTGTAAAGGAAGCTTCTTTGAAGTAATGTTTTAAAAATCCATTCATGCCGTATAAGTTAAAAAAAACATTCTTCGTACTTTTGTCGGAAAAGTCAAAAAGTACCTCGTACGGAAAAACGACAAAAGATTCCTTTCATATTCTTTACTAAAAACTCACCTAAGGGTAAAGTTGGATTTAAACTATTTCAAGTGGATGGAAACAATATTACATATTGAGGGAACATGGATGTGGATGATAAAATACACCCCAGTAAATACTTACGAATAAACAATCTCGGATAAAAATGAGATTGTGATATTTCCCTTAACTTAGGTCCGATTTGCTTTGTTCATGTCCGAAGCTCCTGTATAATGGTTTAAATAATGTTATTGACTTATTCCAGAATCATACATATTGATATGAGATCATATATGGTCATATTATTAGCTTCTTGTTAGTAATATTTCATTGTTACTTGTTACTCAGGTCTTTATAACTTTTTGTTCTTATGCGTGTTTTGTCGAATAAATTCTTATTCTTATCTTTAGTTTATAGATAATTCATTTCCATAATGGTATTAGTGTAGTATATACCATATTCATTCATTCAATTCATTTATATAATCATTATGAAATGAAGATCATGTAGAACGAGTCGCATCACATCGTGGAGACGGTATTCCGTACGTACGCATGTGTGATGATATCGTTCCTATGATCGTGGAATTGTATTGGAGTATATATATATATTATTTCAGTATCAATATTACTTAATAAAAATCATATATAGTCACTGATTACACCATTATACCCATCCTTGTAAGGTGATGGTGGAAAATAGATTTCACCACGGCGTGGAGACGGTATTCCGTACGTACGCACGCGCGGTGATTTCATTTTTCCGTAGGATGGATAGAAGGTGAATTAGGGTTGTTTCATATTTATAATAACATGTAAGTAATAATGATGTTATTACTTTATCATGAAAAAACTAAAGAAGAAGAAGTTGAAGAAGAAAGAAATTGAAAAGATCGGTAATGGATATTACCTCTTCTTTGGAACGCCTCTTTGAATCCTCCACTTAAAGAAACTAAGATTGGTCTTTGGAGAAGACCAGAACCTCTAGGATTATTCTAGGAAAGTGGAGAGGAGAAAATGGCAGGGGTTGGCCGAGCTTGAGTGCTCAAAATTGGTGTGAGGAGGAAGGGGAGGAGGTGCCCTTTTATAAGGGAGGAGAGGGGCACCTTAGGAATTCTTAAAAATATTAATTTATAATAAATCTAACCCCACTTAAAAACCTCCAAAAATGACTCATATTCGAAGATTAGATGAGATAGGGTTGTAATCTCATCAACCAATCAAATTTAGACATGTTTGGATATTATTTTAAACCTTATCAATTAGATTTAACTCTAAGTTAAATAATTTAACTTTTACCGTGTCTTTTTGTTTTCTTTCACTATATGGTTAATAAACTTACTATAATATGCCAAAAGAACCACAAATTGTTTATTATTAATATATATATCCTTATCTAAGTCATTTGGCCGAACCTTAGATTTTTAGGAATAAAATAACAATTAATAATATAATATTTGATTTAAAAACTATTTTGTGTCAATTTTTACACTATTTGATATATGATTTTTGTGAAAGTCATAACAGAATTATATGTTCGAACCAAGTTGATTAAATCATCATTAATATATCCTAGTAACCTAGAAAATTAGTGTAATTCATAAAAAATCTCAAATTACATTTATTTTGGTGTTTATAACATCAATTATGTCAATATTTCATTAATAAGATAATTACTGCATCATCGTTGTGTCATAAATAAATTAAATTATTTGATGTCTAAAAATTACAAATAAAATACCATCATGTAGGAAATCTTTTTAGCTTTCTAATGAATATTTACAATCGAATTCATCTTATGTATAACCCCATATTAAAAATGATTTACTTATTAAACTTTGATTTTAACTAGTTTAACCCTTCTTTAAATAAATTCATAATAAATGTCCTAATCTAATCCAAGTGGGCCTAAATGGTCATATTTTATTCCTAAGTTTGTTTTTGGTCGAATTACACTTGTCCAATAGAATTAGGACATGTGTTAGGGTAATAGTAATATCATATTTACCCTTAGTTACCCTATTTACTATTAACCGCGGTAAAAAAAAGTAAAAAGTTACTATTCACCAAAAATTATTTTCATCTCATTGAACCACATTTTAGTCCTTGATATTAACCGTGTCTCTCGGATTTTCGAAATTCCATTCACAGAAGTGGTAAAATTAAGTTTTATGCAAAATTCAGTTTTTAACCTACCACTTAGTGGTTTCACTATTCATCAAAAATTGAAAGTTTTCAGAAAAATGCCAAAATTTCATCCTAAGCTATATTTCATATTCCGAATTCAAAAATGAAGTCTATTTTACCAAATTCATAACATAGAAGTTGAATTAATTAATTTTATAATTAAATCCCGCTATTAAAACAAATAGCGTGTTTTTACGAAACAATATCTATCAAAAGATTGACACTTGTTTATGTCAGGTTTAAATGTGAAATTACGTCCAATGACCAACATTGTATTAAATTGTAAAAATATATTCTAAATATACTTTAAAACCACTCAAATTAATAATTTATCACTATTAATTATTTCGATTAAAAAAGTTGTTTTTAATTATAATTTAGTAATTTTCACTATTCATCAGAATATGAAAGTTATCCGAAATGTACCAAAATTTCACCTTAGGCTAAATTCGATACTCCGAATCCAAAAATGAAATCCATTTTGAAAAATAAAATTTACAAAATTTCAAAAAGTGGTTATTACTATTCATAACGGCTAGTTTTAATAGCATATCGCTGTTTAGTGAAACTCGTTATTGCGTACTACACACACAATCGAGGAAGGTTGCGATTGCGTGTAATGCAAGGCAAGTCAAGGATGCGTGTTGTGCAAGATCCTTTTGGTGTAGCGTACAACACAATACATTAATAAAATTAAAAAGAATATTTTTCATAAAATCTTGGGCTGTTACATTCTACCCCCCTTAAAATGAATTTCGCCCTCGAAATTCGTCGGGGTTATAAATGGTTTTCTATTCGAAAGTTTCCCACATCGTAAAAAGGAATACCAAAACATGGCTTTAAAAACTAAAGTATGAAATGTAACGATTACCCAAATAAACTAATTGTTGGGTTTCCACATAGGTAAAAATATGGATATGGAAGAAAAATCTAACCATCATGTTCTGATGGAGAGTGGTAGAGAACATGGCTATGGAAAAGCCAAAAATCACAAATCCATAAATTTGTGATGATATAAGGTACCATCTGATTCCTCAGGTATAAGATCACTAGGACAACATTTTTGGTTTTCAAGATCATTTCCCTAAAGTTGAAAATTTGAATTATAATAAATACTTACTTTATTTTGGTACAATCTCACTGTTGTTCATGCCTTGAACAATTTCCACTTCATCTCTTAAATAAATGAAGTTGAATTTGTTATTCGTGAAGTGTTAGCAGATCATGTGATAGAATGACGGGTCATTCCATCTGTCTCAAAAGGTTAGCAAAATTTATATACATAAGTCGATCTATAGTGGGATTAATCATATATGGTTCCTAAAATAGGCTTATACTTCATATATCATACTGCTTAATATAATAACACTAGTTTCTACTAAACAGGGACTTCCTGTAGGTCAGTGGTAGGCGATAAAGGCCAGTCGCACTTCGGTTGTGGGTTCGATTCCTACAGCCTTGTCCAAAGCGATGGGTTGTCGCCCGTCCTGCAGGTTGTCCTTTTTCTAAAACTATATTACTATAACATCCCATCAATAATATCGAGAAAACTTCGATCCTTAAACAATACTCACTTATGTCCAACATAATCCATTTCAATCTTTAGGCTTATCCATAATACTGCAGTCCACTCTCATAATATAGTGACAACGATTACCAGAGATTTAATACTGTCGTTGATCCCCACATATCATAAGATATGTTTTGTTGGTCACATTCTAAACATTCAAAGTCCTTAATCATGTATTCTCTTGAATACCTTAGTGAAAACATGAATGCAGTTAAAAGTTAACACTTTCCACATACCAAAATCCTCAAAATTCTATATACTCAATCCATGATATCACTTAGTCCTTATATCAATCATGAGCTCATGAATACCATTAAACATTTCATTTTCTCGTCTTCATTATGCGCATATCATCTTATTTCCAAAAAATATCTCAATCACTTTGAATACCACATCAATAAATATTGCAATACTCAATGATACAACATTATTTTGGAATCCCATTACATAAACACTTAATCATTCCACCACATCGTTGTCATATTCAACATTGCCAATTGTGATCGCATGTGATTTCCCTTTGTCCTTTGCCTTCAGTGGTTGCTCATGTTGATCATCACTAACCCTTGGATTAGGGCAATTATTAGCATAATGCCCCATTTCCTTGCACTTGAAGCATTGAAGTGTTGGCGGTGCGTTCTCTGCAGTGTTTGCTTTATTCACATCATTAGAAACCCTTTTTCCATTACTTCGACACTCAGCTGCTCGATGACCTTCTTTTCCACACTTAAAACATTTTCTAGTTCCTTTAAGACAATCTCCACCATGCTTCTTTCCACACTTTGTGCATAAGGAAACATTCATCTTCTTTTCACCATTATTATGAGATTTCTCCTTGAACTCCATCTTTCGTTTCTTGTCAAAACCATGAGATGGATATGTAACACCAACTTCCATTTCTACCTTGATAGCACAACGCACAATTTCTTCATAGCTACTGAAGTCTCTTATAGCTAATGCCCTTCGAAGACTTGGTTTTAAGCCACTGAAAAATCGATCAACTTTACTTTCAGGTTGGATGATAATGCCAGATGCATACCTTGCAAGTCTTGTAAAATTCGCTTCATATATACCAACAGATTCATCATCCTTCTGCTTCAGCTCAATAAACTCCTTTTCCATCTTTGTTCGAAGAATACGAGGGAAGTACTTACTGAAAAACAAGTTCTTGAACTCGTCCCATTCCATGGACTCAATTTCATCCCTTGGCCTCGTATTCTTGATAAGATTCCACCATTGATTAGCTTCACCTTCCAAACGATATACTGCTAAGATGACTTTATCATGTTCAGAACATTGAAGAACTGAAAATATCTTTTCAGTAGTACTGATCCATTGTTCAGCCACAAGTGGATCAGAAGACCCACTGAAAGAAGGTGGACGTTGCCTCATGAAGGACTCAATAGAATATTGTTCCCTTCTCTGCTCATTTGGAAGTCCAGAATGATTCATAGCTTGTGTAAGTATAGCAATAAGATTTTGCACTCCATCTCCCATAACATTTGTTTGTTCAGGAGGGCAATCATTGCATTGTCCATTGCATTGATCAACACGGTTCCTTCGGGTTCCAGCCATCGTCTAAAACCCAAAAAGAATAGTGTGAGAGGCAAAAATCATGCTAGGGAAAACAACATAATAAAGGGGGAGTACCTTCAATATCCAACATCTTAGGTTTAATTCTATGATCGTTAGCATAATTCTATTACTATAACCTATACGTATACTTATCCCTAGGGACATCCCTAGACATACCTTAGAAATATCTCTAGGGATCTCACTAACGTTTTCGCATCCTAGTTTCCAAAGGTTGACTAAACCTTTCCTCTGATACCAACTGTAGCGGTCTAGAATTACTTCCAGTGGACTACAATTGATACCTATCAGGGCACTCCATGGGCGGCTACACCCCCTGGGCGGGACACACCACCATCCCCAGTGGCAGCCATTTCCTCATGAAGCCCTTGGGCGGAGAGCCATGCTTCGTCCAACGCTCACATGTGAGAGTTCCCAAGGATCGGATACATTCCTACCTTTTTTGCCTCTGATACCAACTGTAGAGACCCGTATCCTGACGTACATGGACATTACATTACATTTGCGGAATACTTAGTACATAACAAAAACACACACTAAAGGATCGTAATAGTTTAGTGTCTTTGGAAACTCGGAACATAATCTTCTAATCCTGGTGAAAGATCTTCAATATCTCCTGTAAAGTTCTTCCATTTTTTTTTACCTAAAACCTTTCTTTATATCCTGGGGAAAAGAAAACATAAAAGGGTGAGCTCAAATGCTCAGTAAGGGTATATAAAAGAAATAAAAATCATATCATATCTTTTTGAAAATCACAACCTGCAAAAGAGATCATAATATCTTAACATGGAACAAATCATAGAAGTGAAAATGAGATCCCCATAATCATAACATGAAACTTGAAACTTTGTGGCATGCACACATAATCATGGAAAATCATTTCTTGTTAGTCATGACTCATTGCCAAGACTATCTTAGTGGACAAAGTCCCTTTCTGAACCGAGTTCACTCCTCGTTTCAGTCCTGTATCACTGAACCGAAATAACCTTCCGTTCCAGCCATGTCTATCTCATGAGATATAAAATCATTACCCAATGCATTGGAGGGAGATATAGGTCCCACCCATCTTATAATGAATCCTTTCTTATGTGTGCCACATAATCATAAAACAGACATCATCGCATAACACATATAACAAAAATGGGATTCTTGAAACATCATGACATCATAAATCAATTCATATATGATAAAGGAATTCATAAACATAATTCCATCACAACATTGTCAAACCAATGTAAAAATATGGATAGAAACCGAACCCTTTATTATCTTAGATGGAAAATAGTTTTGATAAAACACTTGAATTGAATTCTTGAGGAAAATATCCTTTCTTCTTCAAAAACATTTTTCCTTTCATAACATGTCATACAACTTTAAAATAAAAGAAGTTGATTAAAAATAAACTTGAAAACTTGTAAAGGAAGCTTCTTTGAAGTAATGTTTTAAAAATCCATTCATGCCGTATAAGTTAAAAAAAACATTCTTCGTACTTTTGTCGGAAAAGTCAAAAAGTACCTCGTACGGAAAAACGACAAAAGATTCCTTTCATATTCTTTACTAAAAACTCACCTAAGGGTAAAATTGGATTTAAACTATTTCAAGTGGATGGAAACAATATTACATATTGAGGGAACATGGATGTGGATGATAAAATACACCCCAGTAAATACTTACGAATAAACAATCTCGGATAAAAATGAGATTGTGATATTTCCCTTACCTTAGGTCCGATTTGCTTTGTTCATGTCCGAAGCTCCTGTATAATGGTTTAAATAATGTTATTGACTTATTCCAGAATCATACATATTGATATGAGATCATATATGGTCATATTATTAGCTTCTTGTTAGTAATATTTCATTGTTACTTGTTACTCGGGTCTTTATAACTTTTTGTTCTTATGTGTGTTTTGTCGAATAAATTCTTATTCTTATCTTTAGTTTATAGATAATTCATTTCCATAATGGTATTAGTGTAGTATATACCATATTCATTCATTCAATTCATTTATATAATCATTATGAAATGAAGATCATGTAGAACGAGTCGCATCACATCGTGGAGACGGTATTCCGTACGTACGCACGAGTGATGATATCGTTCCTATGATCGTGGAATTGTATTGGAGTATATATATATATTATTTAAGTATCAATATTACTTAATAAAAATCATATATAGTCACTGATTACACCATTATACCCATCCTTGTAAGGTGATGGTGGAAAATAGATTACACCACGGCGTGGAGACGGTATTCCGTACGTACGCACGCGCGGTGATTTCATTTTTCCGTAGGATGGATAGAAGGTGAATTAGGGTTGTTTCATATTTATAATAACATGTAAGTAATAATGATTTTATTAATTTATCATGAAAAAACTAAAAAAGAAGAAGTTGAAGAAGAATGAAATTGAAAAGATCGGTAATGGATATTACCTCTTCTTTGGAACGCCTCTTTGAATCCTCCACTTAAAGAAACTAAGATTGGTCTTTGGAGAAGACCAGAACCTCTAGGATTATTCTAGGAAAGTGGAGAGGAGAAAATGGCAGGGGTTGGCCTAGCTTGAGTGCTCAAAATTGGTGTGAGGATGAAGGGGAGGAGGTGCCCTTTTATAAGGGAGGAGAGGGGCACCTTAGGAATTCTTAAAAATATTAATTTATAATAAATCTAACCCCACTTAAAAACCTCCAAAAATGACTCATATTCGAAGATTAGATGAGATAGGGTTGTAATCTCATCAACCAATCAAATTTAGACATGTTTGGATATTATTTTAAACCTTATCAATTAGATTTAACTCTAAGTTAAATAATTTAACTTTTACCGTGTCTTTTTGTTTTCTTTCACTATATGGTTAATAAACTTACTATAATATGCCAAACGAACCACAAATTGTTTATTATTAATATATATATCCTTATCTAAGTCATTTGGCCGAACCTTAGATTTTTAGGAATAAAATAACAATTAATAATATAATATTTGATTTAAAAACTATTTTGTGTCAATTTTGACACTATTTGATATATGATTTTTGTGAAAGTCATAACAGAATTATATGTTCGAAGCAAGTTGATTAAATCATCATTAATATATCATAGTAACCTAGAAAATTAGTGGAATTCATAAAAAATCTCAAATTACATTTATTTTGGTGTTTATAACATCAATTATGTCAATATTTCATTAATAAGATAATTATTGCATCATCGTTGTGTCATAAATAAATTAAATTATTTGATGTCTAAAAATTACAAATAAAATACCATCATGTAGGAAATCTTTTTAGCTTTCTAATGAATATTTACAATCGAATTTATCTTATGTATAACTCCATATTAAAAATGATTTACTTATTAAACTTTGATTTTAACTAGTTTAACCCTTCTTTAAATAAATTCATAATAAATGTCCTAATCTAATCCAAGTGGGCCTAAATGGTCATATTTTATTCCTAAGTTTGTTATTGGTCGAATTAAACTTGTCCAATAGAATTAGGACATGTGTTAGGGTAATAGTAATATCATATTTACCCTTAGTTACCCTATTTACTATTAACCGCGGTAAAAAAAAGTAAAAAGTTACTATTCACCAAAAATTATTTTCATCTCATTGAACCACATTTTAGTCATTGATATTAACCGTGTCTCTCGGATTTTCGAAATTCCATTCACAGAAGTGGTAAAATTAAGTTTTATGCAAAATTCAGTTTTTAACCTACCACTTAGTGGTTTCACTATTCATCAAAAATTGAAAGTTTTCAGAAAAATGCCAAAATTTCATCCTAAGCTATATTTCATATTCCGAATTCAAAAATGAAGTCTATTTTACCAAATTCATAACATAGAAGTTGAATTAATTAATTTTATAATTAAATCCCGCTATTAAAACAAATAGCGTGTTTTTACGAAACAATATCTATCAAAAGATTGACACTTGTTTATGTCAGGTTTAAATGTGAAATTACGTCCAATGACCATCATTGTATTAAATTGTAAAAATATATTCTAAATATACTTTAAAACCACTCAAATTAATAATTTATCACTATTAATTATTTCGATTAAAAAAGTTGTTTTTAATTATAATTTAGTAATTTTCACTATTCATCAGAATATGAAAGTTATCCGAAATGTACCAAAATTTCACCTTAGGCTAAATTCGATACTCCGAATCCAAAAATGAAATCCATTTTGAAAAATAAAATTTACAAAATTTCAAAAAGTGGTTATTACTATTCATAACGGCTAGTTTTAATAGCATATCGCTGTTTAGTGAAACTCGTTATTGCGTACTACACACACTATCGAGGAAGGTTGCGATTGCGTGTAATGCAAGGCAAGTCAAGGATGCGTGTTGTGCAAGATCCTTTTGGTGTAGCGTACAACACAAGACATTAATAAAATTAAAAAGAATATTTTTCATAAAATCTTGGGCTGTTACATAAAACCTGTTTGCTTAACAACGGGATTAGTTTTAAATTAATTACTGCATCTTCTGCGTTTTGAATTTTGAAAAATGAATTCCATATTTGGAATTAGTGGGTCAAAATAATGTTAATAGTTTACTTTTTTTTTTTGATATTATGAATAGTAACAACGGTAATTTTGTTTATTTACTACGGTTAATGGTAAATAGGGTAATTCAAGGTTAAAAAAATATTATAATAATTAAAAATTATTTTGAAACTTGTCCTAAACTTAATTTATGAGTATTGGCCGACCATGGGCATCCTTGGGTCGATTTTAGGACCCCATTGAGCCACTTGGTAGTGACAATGACAATTTGGATTAATTAATTTAATGTAAAGAAAAAATTGACATTAACAAAAATCATTTAGTAATTAATTTTTATAAGGGGTTATATAAATAATATTTTCAACTATAAATATTCATTATAAAGACAAAAAGAGTTCCTAAATAATGATTTTTTTTTTTATAATTTTTAGACACCAAATAAATTAAATTATTTATGATCCAATAATGATGAAATATTTACCTCATTAATAAATTATTTAAATAAATAAGATTATAATGATTAAAATATTTTACAAAACATGTCCAATTCTGATTGGATGATTTTATTTCTACCACGAGTTATCTTAGCTTCATCTTTAATGATTTATGGTCCTTTTGAAATTGAATATATGTTTATAATAAAATAATATTTCCACACATTCCAAAGGTGCCCCTCTCCTCCCTTATAAAAGGGCACCACCTCCCTCTCTTCCTCACACCAATTTTAGCCTTGAATCTCGGCCAAACCCTGCCCATTTCACTTCCCCACTTCATTAGAAACCTACTAGAGGTACTGGTCTTATCAAAAGACCAACTCTAGTGCCTAAAGAGAATGTTTAAAGGAGGCACTTCGAGAAAGAGGTAATACCTTCTACCGTTTTCTTCAAGTTCCATTCTTCTTCTACTCCCTATTCATTAGGTGTTTCATTATGAGGTAATAACATCAGCATCACTCATATACTTATATGTTATTATAAATATTAAACAACCCTATTTCACCTCTTATCCATCCTACGGAAAACAAAATCACTGCGCGTGCGTACGTACGGAATACCATCTCCACGCCATGTTGTAATCGATTTTCCACCACCACCTTACTTGGATGGGTATAAGGGTGAAATTAATGAATATATATGATTATTGTAAAGTGGTATTGATTCTGAAATAGTATACATACACTCCAATACAATTCCACGATCATGGGAACGATATCATCGCTCGTGCGTACGTACGGAATACCGTCTCCACAATGTGATGCGATTCTATATACATGATCTTCATTGCATAATGCAAATATAAATTAATTGAATGAATTAATATGATATATATTAAATTAATACCATTCTGGAAATGATGTATCTATAATCTAAAGAGAAGAATAAGAATTTATTCGACAAAACACGCATAAGAACAAAAAGTTATAAACACCCTAATAACAAGTATGAATGAAATATTACTACTAAGAAGATAGGAATATAACCATATATGATATCATAAAAATTATTATGATTCGGGAATAAGTCAATAAAATTATTTAAATCATTATACTGGAGGTTCAGACACTTATGAAGAAAATCGGACCTGAGGTAAGGGAAATATCACAATCTCATTTTTATCCGAGATTGTTTATACATTGGTATTTACTGGGGTGTATTTTATCATCAACATCCATGTATCCTCAATATGTAATATTATTTCCATAAACATTTAATTGTTTAAATCCATTTTTAACCTTTGTTGAGTTTATATTAAAAGATATGAAAGGAATCTTTTGTCGTTTTTCGTACGATGTACTTTTTGACTTTTCTGACAAAAGTACGAGAAGAATGTTTTTTTAACTTATATGGAATAAATGGATTTTTAAAACATTATTTCCAAGAATCTTCCTTTAAAAGTTTTCAAGTTTATTTTTAATCAACTTCTTTTAGTTTAAAATTGTATGGCATGTTAAGAAAGGAAAATTTTTTTGAAGTAGAAAGGATATTTTCCTCAAGAATGGAGTTCAAGTGTTTTATCAAAATTCTTTTCCATATAAGATAATATAGGATTATGTTTCTATCCATAATATTACATTGATTTGATTATGTTGTGATGGAATTATTTTTATGAATTCCATTATCTTATATGAATTGTTTTATGATGTCATGTTGTTTAAGAATCCCATTTTTATCACATGGGTTATGTAATGATGTATGATTTATGATTTTGTGGCACACATAAGAATGATTTAATTATGAGATGGGTGGGACCTATATCTCCCTCCAATGCATTGGGTAAAGATTTTATATATCATGAGATAGACATGGCTGGAACGACAGGTTAAACCGGTTCAGTGAAACAGGACTGAAACGAGGAGTGAACTCGGTTCAGAAATGGACTTTGTCCACTAAGATAGTCTTGGAAATAAGTCTTGACTAATAAGAAATGATTCTATATGATTATGTGTGTATGCCACAATGTTTCATGATTTATGTTATTATTATTGGTATTTCATTTCACTACTATGATATATACCATGTTATGAAATTATGCTCACTTTTGCAGGTTAAGATTTCCAAAATGTTATGTTCTTATGAATATGATGTGATCGATATTTATTTTGTTTACCCTTACTGAGCTTTTGAGATCACCATTTTTTATGTTTTCATTCCCCAGGTCAGGAAGAAGGTTATTAAGTAAGATATGCCAAATGGGACTATAGATATGATGAAATAAAATGGAGACAGTGTAGATGCTTTTTGAACCAGTTGTTTATGTTTCCCAGTTTATAAAGACACTATACCTCTATGGTCCTTTCATGGATTTGTTATATGTTGTAATAATTATGCTTCAATTTTGATGTAATGACAATGTATGTAATGTATGGGTCATTATAGTTGGTATCAGAGGAAAGGTATAGTCAACCTTAGGAAACTCGGATGTGAAAGCCTTAGTAAAAACCCTAAGGAAAAGTCTAAGAATAGAACACAATCATACTATTTTAGAAATGACCATGAATAACCTAGGATAAGACCTTAAGTGTGAAATTTTATTCTTGATTATGTGGTTTTCCTATTATAATTAGTGTTTCTCACACTATTCTCCTTGGTTTTAGTCAATGGTTGGAACCCGAAGGAATGGTGTTAATGTGGAATGCGACAGGCAATGCAATGATTGTCCCCCTATGCAACCACATTTTATGGGAGCTGAAATGCAAAATCTTGTAGCCATGCTCACACAAATTTCTCAAGCTATGAATCATGCAGGACTTCCAAACGAGCAAAGAATGGAGCAACATTCTATTGAATCTTTCATGAGGCAGTGTCCACCTTCATTCAACGGGTCTACTAATCCATTAGTCGCTGAACAATGGAATAGTACTAATGAAAAGATATTTTCAGTTATTCAATGTTTTGTACATGATAAAGTCATCCTAGTATTGTATCATTTGGAAGGAGATTCTGATCAATGGTGGAATCTTATTAAGAATACGAGGCAAAGGGATGAAATTGAGTCCATGGAATGGGACGAGTTCAAGAAATTATTTTTAAATAAGTACTTCCCTCATATTCTCCGAACAAAGATGGAGAAAGAGTTTATTGAAAGGAAGAAAAAGGATGATGAATCTATTGGTATGTATGAATCACATTTTACAAGACTTTCAAGGTACGCTTGTGGTATTATTATCCAACCTGAGAGTAAGATCGATCGATTCTTTAGTGGCTTAAAACCAAGTCTTCGAATGGGTTAGCCATAAGGGACTTCAATAGCTACGAGGAAATCGTTTGATGTGCTCTCAATGTTGAGATGGAGATTGGAGTAACCCATCAGTCATATGGGTTTGATAAGAAGAGGAAAATGGAATTCAAATGAATATCTAAAGATCACACTGAAAAGAAGATGAGCTTTCCCTTATGCTCAAAGTGTGGAAAGAATCATGGAGGGAGTTGTCTTAAAGGGACAAGTAAATGTTTCAAATGTGGAAAAGAAGGTAATCGGGCATTTGAATGCCACGATGATGGGAAGAAGATGTCTAATGATGCAAAAAAAGGAAGGGATGCACAGAATGAACCTACTACACTTCAATGATTCAAGTTAAAGGAGATGGGGAATTATGCCAATCAATGCCCAAATCCAAGGGTTGATGATGATGGTCGAAGTCAACAAACTCTTAAGGCTAAAGACAAAGGAAAGTCACATGCAATTTCTATCAGCAATGTGGAGTACGATAACGATGTGGAGAAAGGTACACTTACCATACACTCTAAAGTAGAAATTTTTTTATTTGATTCTGGATCCACCCACTCCTTTATTTTTTAATAATATTCTAAGGATATCACTGTATTACCTCAACAATTAGATGTAGAGTTAGCTGTGACAACCCCTAATGGCACAATAGTTGCATCAAAAGTTTATAATTCTTCTACGATTGACGTATGTGGGAAAGTGCTTCCTGCAAATATTGTGATCCTTCCTATAGTGGAATTTGATGTGATTCTTGGCAGGGATTGGATTTATTTTTATGGAGCTCATATCAATTTCCAAAGAAGAGAAGTCACATTTCATATTCCAGATCAATCTATGATCGTCTATCGATGCAAGGATGAACATAACCTTCCAGTGGAAATTTCTTCCATCTTATGGGTCTTGATTCCACTTAATGAAGGTTATTTATCTCAAATGGTTGGTGAGAAAATCACAATTAAGAATATTCCCATTGTACGAGAGTTTGATGATGTATTTCCGGAGGAATTGTCGGGTCTTCCACCAAATCGTGAAGTTGAGTTTTCAATAGAACTCATACCGGGTGCTTTTCCTATTTCAAAGACCCCTTATAAAATGGACCCAATTGAGTTGCAGGAATTGAAGAAGAAACTCTGAGAGAATCTTGATAAGGGATTCCTATTCCCTAGTGTGTCACCTTGGGGATCACCTATGCTGTTTTTTAATAAGATAGATGGATCAATGAGACTCTGCATTGATTATCGAGAACTTAACAAGATCACTATCAAGAACAAATATCCTCTCCCACGCATTGATGATCTATTTGACCAACTACGATGAGCTCAATACTTTTCCAAGATTGATCTTCGTTCAGGGTATCACCAATTATGGGTCAAAACAGAGGATATACCAAAGACAGCTTTCCGTACAAGGTATGGACACTATGAATTTATAGTGATGCCATTTGGTCTTACTAATGCTCCTGCTATCTTCATTGATGTGATGAATAGAGTCTTTATTGACTATCTTGATCAGATTGTGGTTGTCTTTATAGACGATATTCTTGTATATTCAAAGAGCAAGGAAGAACATGAAGATCACTTGAGAATTATATTAAAGACCCTGAGAAAGGAGAAGCATTATGCCAAAATTACCAAGTGTGAATTTTGGCTTCAAAGAGTTTCATTTTTGGGTCACATAATCTCAAAATAGGGGTTATCTGTGGATCCCGCAAAAACAGAGGTTATCGAAAGATGGTCAAGACCAACAACTGTAATTGAGATCTGAAGTTTTCTTGGTTTGGATGGATATTATCGATGTTTTGTGAATGATTTTTCACGATTATCTAATCCACTCACCAGGTTGACTCAGAAAGGAGTTAAGTTTGTTTGGATGGAGGAATGTGAAGATAATTTCAAGGAGTTGAAAAGAAGGTTATCCAGTCCACTTGTGCTCACACTTCCTTGTAGTGGAGAAAGGTTTGTGATCTACAGTGATGCATCCAAGAAGGAACTGGGATGTGTTCTCATGAAAAATGATATGGTGATAGCTTATACCTCAAGAAAGTTGAAAATCCATGAGCAAAATTACCCTACTCATGATTTGGAGTTAGCTGCGGTAATATTTTCATTAAATATTTGGAGGCAGAACCATTATGGTGAAAGGTGTGATATTTATACTAATCATAAAAGTTTGAAGTATATTTTCACAAAAATGGAGCTGAATATGCGCCAAAGAAGATGGTTAGAGCTGATTAAGGATTACGACTGCTCAATTCATTACCACCCTGGGAAAGAAAACAAGGTGCGAGATGCATTAAGTCGACAAGACCATGCCATTTTATCCATGATGAGGATCACAAAAGATCCAATATTTATGGATTTACAAAGGTTGGATATTGGAATTATAATGGAAGGGGGAAATCGTATCTTTCTCAAATGAATGTTAAACCATCTATACATGTGAAGATTAAAGAGGCTCATAAAGAAGATGTAGAGTTACAAAAGAAGGTGAGAAATATTCCTGAATTCAACCTTGATTTTGATGGGATAATAAAGTTCAGGAATCAGTTTTGTGTTCCTCCCATCCCCGAATTAAAGAAGGCGCTGCTGGATGAGGCTCATAGTTCTTCATTCTCTAGTCATCCTGGAAGCACGAATATGTATAGGGACCTGAAAGAGTACTTCTGGTGGGATGACATGAAAAGAGATGTTTCTGAATATGTCTCTCTATGCTTGGTTTGTCAGCAAGTTAATGCTGAGAGATAGAAGTCTAAGGGGATGTTACAACCATTACCCATACCCGAATGGAAATGGGAAAACATCACTAATGACTTTGTCACAAGACTTCCTAAAACAACCAAAGGCAATAATGCTTTCTAGGTCATAGTTTATTTTCTTACAAATTCTGCACACTTCATTGCTATTAGAGAGGATTTCTCTCTGGATCAGTTTGCCAGGATATATGTAAAGGAAGTGGTAAGATTGCATGGAGTACAACTTTATATTATATCTGATCGGGATCTGAGATTTACCTCGAAGTTCTGGCAAAGTCTTCAGCATACTCTGGATACATAGTTGAGTTTCAGCACTGCTTATCATCCTCAGACGGACGGTCAGTCTGAGAGAACAATTCAAACTCTAGAAGATATGTTGAGAGATTTCTCTATGGATTTCAAATGTGGTTGGGATCAACACCTACCTTTGGTGGAATTTTCTTATAATAATAGCTTTCACTCTAGTATTCATATGGCTCTTTATGAAACTCTCTATGGAAAGAAATGCAGGACTCCAACTTCCTGGGATGAATTTGGGGAAAGAAAGCTATTAGGACCTGATATTGTTGATCAGATGGCAGAAAAGGTCCGATCTATTCAACAACACATAAGAGCAGCTCAGAGTCGACAGAAAAGTTATGCTGACAACCGATTAAAACACCTAGATTTTGAAGTGGGTGATAAAGTGATCTTACGAATATCCCCCTGGAAGAAGGTCATGAGATTTGGAAAGAAGGGAAAGATGAGCCCTAGGTATATCGGTCCTTTCGAAATACTAGATCGTGTTGGGAAGGTAGCTTACTGATTGGTGCTTCCACTGAATATCTCTCAAGATCACGATGTGTTCCATGTATCTCTCCTGAGAAAGTACATACCTGATCCTTCACATGTACTCAGCTCAGAAGTTATACCGCTGGAGCATAATCTTTCTTATGAAGAACAACCGATAGAGATTCTGGATCGTAGCGAAAAAGTCCAACGGAACAAGACCACTCACTTGGTGAAAGATTTATGGAGGAACCACCAATTAGAAGAAGCTATGTGGGAGCTTGAGGATATGATGAGGGAGAGGTATCCTCATCTTTTTGTTACAAAGTGATGAATTTCGAGGGCGAAATTCATTTTAAGGGGGGTAGAATGTAACACCAAGGACTGTTATGAGAAATATTTTGTTTTTATGTTATATAAATCATAAAAGGAATATTTCACTACACAAAACATGAGCTAGGTTTGATTTACACGTAACCGCAGCCTTCCTCGATAGCTTGCGTCGTACGCAATACCGAGTTTCACTAAACAACGACATGCTATTAAAATATTATTAAAACTAGCCGTTATGAATAGTAATAACCACTTTTTGAAATTTTGTAAATTTTATTTTTCAAAATGGACTTCATTTTTAGATTCGGAATATCGAAATTAGCTTAGGATAAAATTTTGGTACTTTTTGGATAACTTTCATATTCTGATGAATAGTGAAAATTATTATATTTTAATTAAAAACAACTCTTTTAATCGAAATCATTAATAGTGACAAATTATTAATTTGAGTGGTTTTAAAGTATATTTAGAATATATTTTTACAATTTAATACAATATTTTTCATTGGTTGTAATTTTACATTTAAACCAAACATAAACAAGTGTTAATCTTTTGATAGTTATTATCTCTTAAAAACACGCTACATGTTAATTAAAAATAACTTTTTTTCATATCAAAACATTATATGGTTAAATTCTAATATTTATTGTTTTTAAAGTATAAATAGAATATATTTTTACCATTTAATATAATGTATTTCACTAGAATTAATTTTACATTGAATTCATAGGTAAAAACATTTCAATCTTTCGCAATGATTTAACTTTTAAAACCCATTTGTTTAACAACAGGATTAATTTTAAATTAATTACTGCAACTTTTGCATTTTGAATATTGGAAAATTTACTCCATATTTGGAATTAGTGGGTCCAAATTATGTTAATAGGTTACTTTTATTTTTTTTATATTATGAATAGTAACTACGGTAATTTTATTTATTTACTACGGTTAGAGGTAAATAGGGTAATTCAAGGTTACAAGAATATTATAATAATTCAAAATTACCATGAAACTTTTTCTAACCTTATTGGATGAGTATGGCCAACCATGGGCATCCTTGGGTCGATTTTGGGACCCCATTGAGCCACTTGGTAGTGATAATGACAATTTGGATTAATTAATTTAATGTAAAGACAAAATTGACATTAACAAAAATCTTTTAGTAATTAATTTGTATAAGGGGTTATATAAATTATATTTTCGACTATAAATATTCATTATAAAGATAAAAATATTTCCAACATAATGAATTTTTTTTATAATTTTTAGACACCAACTAAATTAAATTTTTTATTACACAATAATGATGATATATTTACCTCATTAATAAATGATTTAAATAAATAATATTATAATGATTACAATATTTTCCAAAACAAGTCCAATTCGGATTGGATGATTTTATTTCGACCATGAGTCATATTAACATCATCTTTAATGATTTTTGGACTTTTTGAAACCAACGATAAGTTTATAATAAAATAATATTTCCACACTTTCCAAAGGTGCCCATATCCTCCCTTATAAAAGGGCACCTCCTCCCTCTCTTCCTCACACCAATTTTAGCCTTAAATCTCTGCCAAACCCTTCCCATTTCACTTCCCCACTTCCTTCGAAACCTACTAGAGGTACTGGTCTTATCAAAAGACCAACTATAGTGCCTTAAGAGAATGTTTAAAGGAGGAAATTCGAGAAAGAGGTAATACCTTCTACCGTTTTCTTCAAGTTCCATTATTCTTATACTCCCTCTTCGTTAGTTGTTTAATTATGAGGTAATAAAATCAGTATCACTCATATACTGATATGTTATTATAAATATGAAACAACCCTAGTTCACCTCTTATCCATCCTACGGAAAACGAAATCACCGCACGTGCGTACGTACAGAATTATGTCTACACGCCGTGGTGTGATCTATTTTCCACCACCACCTTACTTGGATGGGTATAAGGGTGAAAGTAATGAATATATATGATTATTTTAAAGTGGTATTTATTCTGAAATAATATACATACACTCCAATACAATTCCACGATCATGGGAACAATATCATCGCTCGTGCGTACGTACCGAATACCGTCTCCACGATGTGATGCGATTCGTTCTACATGATCTTCATTGAATAATGATTATATGAATGATTTGAATGAGTTAATATAATATATATTACATTAATAACATTTTGTAAATGATGTATCTATAACCTAATGATATGAATAAGAATTTATTCAACAAGACACGCATAAGAAAAAAAGTTATAAACACCCCAATAACAAGTAGCAATGGAATATTACTACTAAGAAGATAAGAATATGACCATATATGATATCATAACAATAATTATGATTCTGGAATAATCCAATAACATTATTTAAATCATTATACAGGAGGTTCGGACACTTACAATGCAAATCAGACCTAAGGTAAGGGAAATATCACAATCTCATTTTTATCCGAGATTGATTATACTTTGGTATTTACTGGGGTGTATTTTATCATCCACATCCATGTTTCCTCAATATGTAATATTATTTCCATCCACCTAAAATTGTTTAAATCCATTTTTACCCTTTTTTGTGTTTATAGTAAAAGATATGAAAAGAATCTTTTGTTGTTTTTCGTATGAGGTACTTTTTGACTTTTCCGACAAAAGTACGAGAAGAATATTTTTTAAATTATATGGCATGAATGGATTTTTAAAACATTATTTCCAAGAATCTTCCTTTACATGTTTTAAATATTATTTTTAATCAACTTCATTTAGTTTAAAATTTTATGACATGTTAAGAAAGGAAAATGTTTTTGAAGTAGAAAGGATATTTTCCTCAAAAATGGAGTTCAAGTGTTTTATCAAAATTATTTTCCATCTAAGATAATATAGGGGTCTGTTTATATCCATAATATTACATTGATTTGATTATGTTGTGATGGAAGTATTTTTATGAATTCCTTTATCTTATATGAATTGTTTTATGATGTCATGTTGTTTATGAATCCCATTTTTATTACATGTGTTATGCAATGATGTATGATTTATGATTTTG
The DNA here is from genome assembly GCA_963277665.1 of Viscum album. NCBI lineage: Eukaryota > Viridiplantae > Streptophyta > Magnoliopsida > Santalales > Viscaceae > Viscum > Viscum album. Next base: position 1,135,732,385 of record OY728156.1, read on the forward strand.
TGGCACACATAAGAATGGTATCATTATGAGATGGGTGGGACCTATATCTCCCTAAAATGAATTGGGTAATGATTTTATATCTCATGAGATAGATATGGCTGGAATGACAGGTTATACCGGTTCAGTGCAACAGGACTGAAACGAGGAGTGAACTCTGTTCAGAAATGGAATTTGTCCACTAAGATAGTCTTGGAAATGAATCTTGAATAATAAGAAATGATTCTCTATGATTATGTGTGTATGACACAATGTTTCAAGTTTTTTGTTATGATTGTTGGGATTTCATTTCACTACTACGATTTATCCCATGTTATGAAATTATGCTCACTTTTCCAGGTTAAGACTTCAAAAATGTTATGTTCTTATCAATATGATGTGATTGACATTTATTTTGTTTACCCTTACTGAGATTTTAAGCTCACCCTTTTGTATTTTTTCTTTCCCTAGGTCAGGAAGAAGGTTATTAAGTATGATATGCCAAAAGGGACTATAGATATGATGAAATAAATTGGAGATAGTGTAGACGCTTTATGAACCAGTTGTTTATGTTTCCCAGTTTCTAAAGACACTATACCTATACGGTCCTTTCATGGTTTTTTTATATGTTGTAATAAGTATGCTTCAATTTTTATGTAATAACAATGTATGTAAAGTATTGGTCATTATAGGAATTAAAAAAAAATTCTAATAAAAGTATAATATGATTTATTTATAAAAATCTATATATTTTGTTCTAAATGATATGATGTATATTATTTGTATCGTCAGTGATCCATACAACATCAAACCAAATTTTTTTTATGAAAATTATAAATGATGGAAACAACAAGAAAACATATAAATTTCATAAGTTCTATTAATTTGTAGAGTAATGATGCAATAATATACACATATATAAGTTTCTCCCATGATTATACAATCAAATATTTGATTGAAAATTTAAAAAAAATCACCACAAATATTTGGAATAGTCCCTATTCCCTACAAACCTATGCTCAAGGGAAGAAACATATTGGTCAAACATATCGACAAATTCATTTTCATCCTCTATAATCTAAAAAACTATTATAGTCGATAAATTTCATCAAGACTAGCCTTATTGTACATGTTAATGATTCTCTATTTCTCTACTATTTTTTTCTCAGATATCTGAAGTGCATGATGGGTCTTAGATTAATCTTCTCAAAGACCTCCAATTCCATACTAGAGATGGTCCCCTTGATCCTTCATAGCACTGACAACATCCCGATGAGTTCCCACCTTCACCATATTTGGTGAATTTTATTTTTGGACCATATACCAATGCTTATTTACATAAGAGGATGCCTCAATGGATTCCACCCTCATTTTAGGGGACCTATTCTTCTATCGTAGAGAGGTCGCCTCCTTCAATTAGGTATACAGATTGTATAGTCAAATCATAGTGAAGGGTGGTAAACCTAAATCAACGGTGACCCATCTAGTCCTTCATTCATTACAATGGGTTAACCAAAACTGGGTTCCATATAAATATCCATATTTCCTTCCACATAGAATAGTAGAATGGAGAAGACCATGATCCATTATCTAAGTCCATTAATAGAATAGAAAAATTCTTTTGGATCATCTCACTAAGTAGATGACTCATTCTAACAGTCATGGATGATGTTGTTAGAACGAAAAACTCTATATTGGTTGATATAATTTGAGGAATACCTAATACGGTAGGGATATGGACCTCTATTCTCATGTTTTAAAGAACAACACCATGTAGAAAATATAGTAATCAGTTAAACGATAGATGACAACATTTCATCATGTAACCCATAGATATGACTGATTTTCGAACAGTACAATATCTATTGCATCAATTGTGACATCCATTTCGCTAACCACATCCTATGTTGAAGAAGTGACACTATCTTGTTATGAGTTGTGTTATGTCACTTTTAATTCCTTACCTAAGGATGTTCATCTCTCTCCACCCATGAGGGCTTTAGGAAAAAATGATAATGTCTTGAGACAAGATAGAAAAGTGAGAAAAGTTTCAATATTTTGATGGGGTATTCACCTTCACCAAAACTCTCCTCTATGAAGGCTATCATAGTAGCAGAATATATACCTCTCTTAGTATCCCCCAATAGAGTGTATTCCCACACCAGATCAAATTGTTCCACCACTATGACATTTCTATCAGGAAATAATAGTGAATGAGTCTACACCTGAACCATATTTACTTCTTGGTGATCTAGGTCTAATAGTAATGTATCTAATAAAGAAAAAATCAAAGGCTACGATGCTTCCTCAAGAGTGGATACAAGCTCCGTAGACAAATCCTAATGAGAAAATACATATTTTTTACAAACCAGGATGTGTTTCTGGAATAATAAAAAATAATAAAATAAAAATTAAATATCGCACTTCCTTGATGATTCCGTTGGAGATGTCCCTGTCAACTCTAAATGCTTCCCCATCCCCATCCCTTCCTAGTAAGGATTCCCAAAATGATCTAAAACTGAGGAAATTTATCTAGAAATAGTGGTAGTAACCATCATCAAGGATATTTTACTTGGAGAAACATCATCATCGATCCCCGAGTCACTATTAAATTCATCTCCAATAGCAATAACCAGGGATAATATATGAGGGAAGACATGACTGGCCAATCTTTTGCAACCTCCCACTATATCAAAAAAATAGAAGAAGATGTTAGTATGGATTCAATGGAAACACAACCCTTTATATATAATATAATTTTCATGCTTACCACTACAGCTATAATGGGATATCCATGTTTAACCACAAAAATTTACAGTGTTCCTAAAAATACCATTTTATGGACCATAATTGAATTGAACACCTGGCCTATTATTTTTTCCAACATTTTTTCATGATCATAAAGAAATCCCATGACCTCCATAGGTAAATCAATGAATGAGATCCCTAGAGGGGTGGTGACATGGGAGAAACCATACAAGTTAGTTCTACCTGATGTAGTATTATTTATAGATCATACTATGAGATCTATGTTCTCCAAGAAGACCACTTTTGAGATGATAAAGGAAGTAATAACATCACTAATTTTCACTCTCTAGCATAACACTCACTAAGTCCACATCTATTAGAACTTCAACTGGTAATAAGAATAATGTAAAATGAATTTTTACCAAACGAGGGATTTCGATGGAACATAGAACACTGAAAACTGGATTATTTAAGGACTAGGAATGTCCTCAGTATCCAGTGGTAATTGAAAATATTCACATACATGTTTAGATAAAAACCCATTAAGATATGAATTGATCCAAACAAAAACATAATTCTAGGATAAACAAACTTTTTCATCATGAGGTGGAAAGATTATCTTATCCTGATTCACCTCCCTAATAAACATCATTCAAAATTTTTCATCCACCATATCATGCTCCATGAATTAGACCTGAATGGGGTAAGTACATCATGACTAGACACTCTTTAAATGGATGCTAAACTAGTATCATTGATACCATTCATAGAAAATATCCTCATCAATATGAGTGGAATGAATTCCGTCACAGAGATATAACATGTTTTCCAAATCTTCAAGGATGGAAGCACAATCATAAACCATATTACTCCTAGGAAATAGACAATAGGGTTTATAAAAGAAATTTTCATAATGTAACTTGATGGCACTAACCTCCAAATGATTTTGTGTAATATGATATATCCCACTAATACATTGTAAATATATATTGAAGTGGGCATTGGGAAAGATTTGGAAGTTCAAATTTTAATATCCTCTTTGATGAGCCCCCATACAACCACATATAATTTGAAAGGGGTCTGATATTCTATGAATGGAATTTCCCCTATAAATATGAAATAGAAGGTGATAAGGCCTGGAAAACATAGATATAGCTAGCTTGGATTTATTACCTCCTTCCATCGATGTTTCCATCATGAAAGTGCAGAACCTAACTCATCCCTATTCATATGTCAATAAAAAGTACCCACATAGGTAAATGTAATGGAATATTGAAATATTAATAGACCAGTCAATAGTAGGGATTATCTTCCATCATCTATCACTAAATGTAACTTCTTCAACATTTGGCCAGTAAGAACCACCCCCCCCCCACGCCATGGGATCCCTTCATATGATAGTCCATTGTATTCTTGTATTTTTTATCATAATGATCATTCTTCATGAAGTACCCCATAAAATTCTTGAATGGTACGTCTATCCTAAGAAGTGGATCATTCAAGAGGGCCCTTTAGGCTAACCTAATCAGTTCTGTAGCATGAGGAGGAGTTATCTATAAATTTTCCCACACAGAACATGGGGGAAATCATCACACATCTTCAAAAATATAGGCTATTGCATATCTTCTCAGTTTACCCAAATGCTGATAACCACCTCATAATGAGAGAGAGGGAAATATTTCATTTCTATACTCCAATGGATGAACAAGTGCGTCATCAGGACCATGTTGCAATAAGAACTTTTTTTGATCCATGAAACACCGTAAATCCAAATTTTTATTAATTTTTTGTGAAATTTAGACGCAATATATTTCAGAAGAATGGCTAGCCAAAATCCATTCCATTTGATCCCCTCAGATTGAATGTACCAGCTAGAAATCCACCCAAATGTTTGGTTTAAGGATAACATAAGCATTATTAAATGGTACTTATGAACATCTAAATTAGGTTCATAAGTATTCATATTGCTATTATTTGGAATTAATGACAGTATATGTTCATATTTAAAATCATCCACATCAATGAATAGTCAGTAAAAGAGATGTTCTCATAGATGATGTAATAGGTTTTTAGAACCCATGAGGATGGTATAAATTATGACTATGTCAAGGGAATGTAATTTTCATTGGTATGTACAAACCCATAGAGGGAATAAAATTTGAATGGGTTGTTCCCCATGTTATTCTCCCATAATCTACACATAACTCATCTTAAATAAATGAAAAACAATATGAAAATGAGAATCTAATCTTCCATGATAATATCCCAATAATCCATCACTACATTATCCTATTTTATTCACATATTGTGTGATGTACTAGGAGACACATAAGCAATATAAACACAACTATGTGTCATATTCCAAATAGATAGAACAAAAATTTTCAAAATATATGCATAACATTGGGAGACTCATGCGTATCATGGTAATCATAAATGGGATTTGAAATCGAATAAAATATTAATAAATCAACTGAAATATATAATATATCATAGAGCATATAAACCAAAAGGACATCACATAGCCACATTACTTGTCACATGATTCAAAATCATGTGACCCTAACATGGTCAGACTCTTAACATATATAATTGAATGATCATGAGATCGAGTGAATATGTCACATAATATATTCAAAGAAAACTATTCAAGAACTATGCTAATGGTTCAAACAAATAATAAAAAATAATTTTGTGATTGATTAATGAAAGCTCCAAGGAAAAGAGATTCATGTGATGGGGTTCTCAAGAAATGGTCTCACAGTGAGGTCTCATGATCAGTTGTTGTATGAGGTCTTCAGATGTAGTCACACATTTGAGGAAGATCACAAGAACTATGATAATTATATATCTAGTAAATGATATGACCCCTACACATCGATCTATAGGTACAACATAAGTATAAAACATGTCTCTCAATAGACCAAGAAACTCTCAAGACACCGAATAGAGATAGTGAAAAATCATTAAAAGGATAATTAAATTCATTAAAACTAAGCCCCTTCCCTCAAGGATGTCACTCCTAGGAGGGGTATTTTTCTATTCCCTCCAAATGAGCATTGAAAAATATTTTTTGGAAGAAATAAATTAATAAGGAAATTATTTTCCATACAAATATAAGGATGAAGAAGATGAATAAGATCACTCGGATCATTTAAAACTCCAGAATACTCATGATTTCTAGGTATATAGAAGCTCATATAAATAGTAATCAACAACAAATAACCTGCTGTATGATCTCATAGAGACCTGAGGAAAATTTATCACAGATCATGCAATGTAATCTAAAACAATTTTTGATCATGTTATTTCTACCCTATGAGTTCCTCCAAATCACACAACATGTCAAATGGTGGATGCTTGAAAATAAATCAAAAAATTCTTGGAAAATAAGATAAATTTTCATGAAAATAGTACAATTTAATATTCCAAATAATATTATGATTCATAAAGATGGTTTCAACACACTATAGAATCCCAGGTGACATGTCCTAATTATTGTGAAAATACATATGGCTTGTCACTCTCATTGCATGATGGTTTTAGGGCATGTACTGATTGTTTTTCACTCCCCTTCATCTCCAAAAACAAATAGATTTTTTTATGAAAATTATCAAGCATTACCTCACTATCCTTTTTTTAATGTGGTTCGTCATCGATGGGGAGATTTATTTTCCTTATAAACACTCTATCAAACTAGTGAGATCCAAAAAATTTACGAAATTAAAAAAGTAAAAAAAAACTAATATAATGGGATATTCTTGGGATGATTAGATTTTATAATTTCATGTGAAATGAACTATATTCCAAGGTTTGTCATCATTGATTATGTGAGACCCCCCATACAAGATATAATAGTATCTTAAGACCCCTCAGCTTGTCTGCCTGCTCTCATAAAGGCCCCCAAACAAGGCATTCATGTCTTGAAGAAGGCCTCTGACATGGAAGATGAGATCATGAAGATTCTCTTCAATATATGTCCTCATATCATGAGGGTCATTAAAAATTTTGGTCTAGAAAAGAAACATTTCCTTTCAATTTCTACACAATTAGGAAACATTCATTTAATTGTCCCAAAACCTAATAATAGGGGTGTTAATGGGATGATATTTCAGTCCCTTAATAACAATTGATTCCCCCATGATAACCTATAACAGGATCTCATGAAACACATGAAAACAATTCCCTCCACTGATTTTAGCATAGATATGTGAAATAAATGATATTTGAAGTGTCATATATTGGGGGTGGTGAGGCTTAAAAATCTCTCATACTAGAAGGAAAAAATTCCTCATGTGCTCCATGCACCGTCACACCCAAGAATCGAAGGGGAGTTCTCATAGAATTCAATAATATGATCCCAAAGTATTTTGGTCATTTGAAATCTGTGGAAGAACGATAGGAGCTCAAATCATCTATGGGAACATCAGGAGATCACCTGAGTTCACACAAAAATCATCTAACAGATTATGAGAAGAACATCGTACATAACTGTTGAATCAAAGGAGACCAAAACAAGATAAAAATGAAGAAATATATATAACATATGCAATAAAATGATGAAAAAATAAATAAAATAGATGGGATACAAATGAAAATAACATATACATTGATAATCATTCTCAATCATGAACCACTTAAGTCTAGTGATAATGTCATGGAATAGCACATAGATCATGTGATAGCTTCCCAAGAATATCATTTAGATCATGTGATGTCCTTTGGACATGATAATGAAATACTTGGATTCCCTCTTATAATACCACCCAAGTCTCATGAAACCGTACTAGCTCACTATCTAGGCCTTGGGATGTCGTCCTGTCATTTCTCCATAGTCATGTGGTGACACTAATGCATGTCAGCTCGGTATCGGGATGGCACAAGGGTATGCCAACTTACTCTCACGAGGTCACCTAGATAAGTCATTTTTGTCATTCCAGACCCTAAATACAAGTCAAATGGCTCTCACATGTCCTCTGACATGGTCATTCCGGTCATATGATGTCTTCCCAACATGTCAACTGACTTTTGTGATGACACTAGGATAGGTCAGACGAATCATGTGATGCCCTCAAAAAATTCATCAGTGATCATTTGATAGGCTCCATGACATGTCAGTCGGTGTTGTGATGGCCCACAAACATGTTAGAAACTATCCAGAGATGACCATCAAACATGTAATTAATATTAGATAATATCTTCTATAAATGTAATATTTATCATTATATTTTTCTTTTGATATGTCTACAATATATCGAGACATGTATATGTATCCATTGTCATGTTAGGTAGATAATCAATGTGTGTTATGTGGGAAATCAAGTTTTTCATATCAACAACCATGCAGGTCATGAAGGCATCGTTGTAAATGATAGCCTTTTCTAGTTCAAAAAAGGTAAACCTCAGTTTGTAATCCTCATCCAGTACCACGGTATAAATTACTCAACATATGATAAAACTTAGTGTGTAATCTGAAGTCAAACTCAACTATAAGAAACCTGATTACTTGAATAACGAGGGTACATATGACACCTTCATAAGGGCTTATTTTTTATTGTAATCCACATCAATGTATGTCCTACCATTTCAATGACATTTCAACCATCATGCCAAATCATTACCATGGGATGATGATTCTACCATATCTATCATGTGACTAAGAAATAAAACTGAACTGTGATAACTCCAATTCATAAAATGACCAGGATCCATTGGACGCCATCCTAAGGATCATGTAGTATATTAAATATCCAATGGTCTGTCACAATACACAATCCTTGCACACAAATGTAGTGAGACAGATAACATAATATCCCTTGATTTCCAAATAGATCATGGATCACATGGGAATATGGAGTTTTAATGGGCATATCATCCACATCATAACTCCCCGCCATCGTGTAAACATCAGTGTTTATACCCCAATTGGTTTAATGAAACAACTACCCACATATAAGGCTATCTATATTAGTGGTAATATCAAGGGAATGATTGAACTATGATGGGTGTGATTCCTTCTATTAGTTGGATGTGTATGAATCCTCCTCACGGTTTGCGATCAAATATATAGTTCTTATATTCAGTCATACATGTTATTTATACATGATGATAAACTATATAGTTTTATCAAACTATACGGGATTTTATTCTTGTTAAGAAAATAGGATAGGTAGGAGATCTCAAAATCATTCAATCCCATCCTCGACATATTAAATTCCACCCCACATGAATGAAAATTCTGATGTGTCAAATTATTTGGATTCAACAATTTAGAATCTACCCATCATGGGGAAATGGATAAAGAACCTCATATATGTGTACATGGATTCAACAATAATAAACTACCTTTTTCCTACAAAATTTATTTAATCTATGAGTTTTTTTAGGATTTTTGGTCCCATATCTGGATTAGAAAGTGATTCATTATCATATAATAATTCTATAATAGAGTACTATAGTAGTAAACTGTTCCCCTCAAAACGGTGTGATGAGCCCGACCTCCCATCCTCTTGAAGAATGTGAGTACATAAACTTTTTGGGTATGGAACCCAAAAGAACCACCTACCATTTTAATGTAGGTATTTACCCAATTATGGGTGTGGGAGACATTGGGAATTTTTGTTAGAGATAAAAATGGTATAACTGAGACGAATTATTGTAAACGAAATTGAACGACCACAAATGAATCTGATCAACCAAGACAACCATATCATTCTGAAAATGAAAAATTGGGGAAACCTATAAGACATAATTTAACCAAGATATATCTCTCACATGATAAAAATGATTAAATGCCCTTTCCCATCAGACCAAGTAGTTTACATCACATTGTTTGTCAATATAATCATTAATAGGAAAAAAATATGATAAATATGATTTAATATATACTTGTTTTAGAAAAGAGAAGATATAAATCTTATATACATATTTCGTAATATTCATTAGTGTTTTTGAGGGTGAATAAGTGATCTTGAGAGTCTATCCTCAACCATTTCAATGGAGGACTGTAAAATAATTGAATTTGGAATTAAGATAGATGGGACCATTTTAGTACATTATGTTGTGTAGAAAGGTGTTATACCATTTGGATTTTACCCAACAGAAGTTAGTGACACAAAATTTGTTTTACATTCCACATATCGTGAAATATATCTTTTACCTCTATTATGTTCTGTTTTGGGACAACCCTTATAGGGAACCTACTATGATCATGATTGAGTACCCTTTTATTCTTCTCATCTCTCAGGTGGTGTTTTTCTATGTGAAGCCTATAACTTAATTTTAGATTCCATTATTACATTTTTTTATTCTCATGAGACATGGGAGTGTGAGGTGATGATAAGATGGCAGTGGAATCATCTTGTTGTGGAATGGCCTTCGTAATGGGGGTTTATGAGGTCGGAATGAATTTATGGTTAGGATAATTTGAATATACTTACACATTATTTTATGTACAATTATTTTTTATTTTTTAAAATATATATCTTCATGTTTATCTCATTTTGTTCCTTTTGATTCATTGTTTCCCTTATTATTATATGTATTTGATGGGTGGAGATATTTTTTGATTAATTTTTAGAGGTTGGTAGGTGTACATTATGGATTTCTTATGATTGGATATGAACTTTAATAAGGAAAAGCTACAATATTTTATGTGGACTAGTTGGTGAGTGTTACTAGTCAAATGATTGAATCATGATAGTTCATAGTTCCTAAAGGAACTCCCCTATCCCACCAGTAAAAGCCCAATTAACTACTAGTGGGGTTCCAAGTGGTGAATGAATTCTTCCTTGAACAATTGAATTGACTACATGACATTATATGGACAATTAATTCTTCATTGTTCAACCAATATTCTAGTTAAATCAATTATCAAGCCCATGACATTGACCTGGGGGATTTTGTGATTGGAAATTTTGCATGTCTGCAACCCAAAACCATTACTTTATTCTATTAGAATCATCCCTTAGACCCAACCATTCAACATTGATTAATACCTTGAAGTGTTTTTGTCCCATAAAACCTAGACATTTCATTGATTTATGTGTGAATTTAAATGGATAATATTATTTTGAATGTGTGATATTTATCATCTTTTGATTCTCAATTCTTTATATCTCTCCTTCAGTTAGGTATGGGGATGCTTATGTAGTTAATGGTATGGATCATTATCTATAGAAATATATGAATAGTATTATTCCTAGATCACTTCTATCATTTATTATCCCTCTATGTGTAGATCCAATGTTTTTTTTTTGATTCTTCCATGTTTCAATGCCTATTATGTGAAACAATTGTTAATTTCTTGATTTGAAATAAATTTCAAATGGTCATACAATGAAAATTTTTAGTATCTTTATAATTGTTTCTAAAATGGGATTATATATGGGATGAATCATCAATATCCATGTAAAGTAAAATATAAAATTTATTAATGGAAATCAGTTTTCATTTCAATAATTAATTTCATGATTATTAATGGGAAATGATGTCGTGAATCTTTTTATGAAATTTCTATGTAATGAATTGTATTGAAAGTGATTATCATTAGTAAAAATAATTTGGTGATTGTTTTTTAAATGAAATGGAAATACTATAAACATAAACTAGGGTCCAATTTAATTTATTGACTGAAATTATTTTATACTAAATGAACTGAATCATAAACCATTGAATCATGAATTTCTATGAATCACTTGAGATCCTTGGTAGATAAGTGAAAGGATATTATTTTTAGGAATGTTTCAATCAACATAGAAATGATCGATAATGAAAACAGAATCTGAACATGTTTAGGGAACCATGTTCATTATTTATGATGCATTCATATCCCCCTCAGCCTATGATCTAGTGATCTATGCACCTTTGGAGTTTTATTTCATCAACATTGTGTGAAACCTTGTAACATTGCAAGACTAAAATCAAGTCTTGCAAATACATGTGTTTGATTGAGAATTAATTATACATTGTAATGTTTAGAAAACGATTTATACATTATTATTTTTATATAAATTATAATTATTTCATGTATTGATGTAAATTCCCCATTTTACATGTTTTATATATTCCATTGAAATGAATTTAAAACCATATTTCATTCTAATATATGAATATATTACTTTCCCATGTTTACTTAAAATAATGAAAAATATGATTATTTGATATTAACATCCTTAGGGGATTCTTGGTGTGATTTTAATGTGCTAGTGTCACTCAAACCATACATTTTTCAGTGGATGTTAATAATTTTCTTAATCCTGGTCTTTAAAGAGGGAATAAACTTTTTAGAGGTGGTGGATTATCATAGTTTCTAGAGCTATGTTTTTTCTAGTGAAAAGTATAGTATTTGATCTACATAAAATGAATATATCATATTTTTAAAATTTCAATGGGTTTTACGATGTCTATGGATTTATATCCTCTATGGTACTTCACTGATGTTGACTGTATGTGAATACTAAGTATTTAGGAATTTTTTTCCATTGTTTCCATTTTAACTGATATGTATTTTGGTAAAACCATTCAGTCATGATTTATTGATCATCCTCGGGTGTTCTTCTCAATCCCATGGGGATTAGGACAATTTTTGGGTTATTCCAAAATAGATTTGGGTAATATATTAGTTGGTTATCCAGGTTGGTTAGTGAAAATCATAGAAATATTATACAATGAAATTTTTTTAACTATTATGAGATAAATTTGTATTTTGGAGGATATCACAATCCTTAATGTGCGAACACAAGTGGTTACACGAAGCTTGAAATAGGTTACACTATAGGTTATCCCAATTCCAAAATATGGTACACCTAATGTTAACCCCACCACAATGTGTGTACAAGGTTAGTTATCCCAATAACAATGTGTGTTGAATATAATAGTATACAAAATTTAAAAATGGTATATAGGATAATGATCATGATAAAAATATTATTCTAATATCTATGTTAGGTTTTACTCGTATGTAATATTCTAATGTCCCATGATACTTGATTTTTCTATGATTCATATAGCATGGACTAAAAACTACTCATAATATGAATATGATATAAGAATTTATGGGAATGATTTTCAAATATTAAGATCACATTTTTAAACCCTTATGATGATTTTATGATGTCATATAGTCATTGAATAATATCTTCACTATTTATCCTTACTATGAATTAGATATTATCATTCTTATGCCTCCATTCCCCATGCTGTGGAGGACATATTTTTTTATGATATGTTTGAAAAGTGTACCATGTGAGTAGAAAATTAAGGGTGATGTTGATGATAAATCATTATCGAATATGTTTATGTAAATAATATCATATTTCACAAAACCATTATTGTTCCATGTAATGTATTGTTAAATAATGTATTGAATATTCATAAAAATAACGTAATATTTTGTATGTAATGATTGGTTCACCACAAATATAGGTGGAAATAGTGTTTAATTATGATTTTCATTTATTTCAATGATGATAGGCGTAAATATCATGTATATATTAAGGTCTCTAAATATAATCTCTTTAGATGATGTTAAAAAAAATATTGATGTTCGTTCTGACCATGGAATATTAATTGATATTAAAAAGGAGTATTTGTAAGTCAAAAATGATTTTTAATTACTATATTTAGGATTTTTATTGATTTGAAGTTATTACAATGAAATTAGGTAAGCGGGATTTGATTTTATAAACTGGTATGATGTTTTAGAAGATATAAGTATTGATAAAATTGTAAAGGTGTTGTAATATTCATTTTACATTAAAGTAACTCTAAGTTTAGTTAATTCATAAATATTACTACTATTTTCTTCATAATATATTTCATTATATAGATTTGGAAAATCTGTTTCATCATATTTATTGAAAATGATACAGCTCTATAAAGGAAGGATTCATTTCACAAGATCCACTATGTAATATTAACGGACTCCAGGTATATGATACATCAAATTAAATGTGAAAAATATTGAGAATACATATGAATAATATGATCCTATTTAATAATGATTAAATATTTATTGATTCCACATTAGATTAACTAGAGGCTAATGTATGATTAACCTAAATACTTCAAGGAACGTGTAAGATTATGGTCCTCAGTTCATAATTTTGGAATAATAAAAACTAAATAAATTTGGTGAAGATAAATAAAATAAAAATATTAGATTCAAATTTTAATTGTGATTATGTAGAATATATTCCATTATAAAGAACATAAAAATGATTGAAAGATGATTTTTATCAAATGTAATAACATAATTCTCATGTTGTGATGAATATGATCTTTCCATCATGTCTTCTTTGAATGGAATACTATTCATATATAATTTTTTTGAAATGAGTTTTTAGTGAACTAAGAAGAAAATTTATATTCCATAGTGATTGAAGAAGTGATTTTCATTGAGGATTTTCATTCTATGAGTATTTATGTGAATTCTTTCAAAATAAATAAAATTAGATACCAGAATTTTCCATCACAATGACCAGAGATGAAACTTCACAACCATACTCTCCAAAATATATTTTAGTATTCAATAATTCTATGAGGTAAGGGGTATCACCATGACTATATATTATTATTTATTGAAATAGTGATAATTATTCAAATATTATGTAGAAATTTTAATGAAATATCATAAAAAATAATTTAAAGTATAGAAAAAATATTTTATTAAAATTGGTTAAATGATAATAATAATGAAGTTCAAATTTCTAAAATTATTGGAGTAAAATCCATATTCAAATATAGAAAAAATATTCCACCGAATTGGTGAATAAAAAACTATAGTGATAAATACTATATAAGTATTTTTGGGGAATCATATAAAAATGAGGTTGGTGTGTTATATTATTGATAATACATTATGTGATAAATATATAACTCATATATGTTTGCTAAAAAATATTATAATAGAAATCCCTGATTTCAATTATAATTTGAGTTTCAATGGATTATGTCATAAGATAATCATATTTTGTTTAAGAATATGAAAATGTATATGATACCAATAGTGACTCCATTTTATATCACTCAAAACAAATTATTAGATTTTATAAGAATGTCCTATTATATAATTGTATCATAATGTTCCATTATGAAGATAATCCATTAATAACCTCATAACATAATATTTGAATAATTAAATAATTTTTTTTTATATTTTTAAACCTTGATGAAGAAGGTAAGGTATTGTTTGTCCTATAAGTGAATTGTGACATTATGTGTATAATTATTTAGGTAGAGTATGAGGGATCCTATATTCTGTAGTGGGATACCCAGTAGGTCGTAGAGCCTGAAAAATAAATGTAGATACATGAATTGTACTCATTTATCATGTATATGGGTTCAATGAAAATACTTTTCCCATTAATCTTTTAGATAATGAATTAATAGGTGTGTAACTCTTCAAGAAGACATTGTATGCTTTTCGTTGAATAATTCAATAGATGTTGTTGTACGCAGCTCCAAGTTCTAGCATACCACGACCAATCAAACTAGCCATTTTAAAAGTAGTCATAAATATTAATACACAATTTCTGAAATTTTATAAATTTTTTTTTAAAATGGAAATCATTTTATGATTCGGAGTATCAAAATTCTCTTATTGTTAATTTTTTCTATTTTTCGGAAAACATTCATTTTTTATGAATAGTGAAAAACACTACATTATTGTTCAAAATCGAAATTTTATATAAATATTTTTTTATTTAAATTTATTTTAAAGTAAAAATAGAACAATAATTTATATATTAGACCAATGTAATTCAATTGAGTAATTTTAAAATAATATTAGATATATTAAATTTTATTGAACTTTTTAACCTAATTTAGCGACCTTCTAGGCACATTTGGAAATTTGCAGAAAATAAAATTTTACCACTTCTGTGATTTAAATTTCAAAAATCTTACAAACATGGTTTTCATCCTTATATAATATGTGGTTCAATAGGATTAAAATAATTTTTGTAGAATAGTAACTTTTGAATTTTATTTACCATGGTCAAAAGTAAATAGTGCTATTAGTAGTAAAAGTAATATTATAATAATATAAAATTACCCCGACACATGTACTAAATCTATTGGATAAGTGTTTTTTGACCAAAATGGACCCTTTTTCAATAATATAACCCTTTTTAATCAACATGGATTAGATTATATCATTTATTAAATTTTATTTAAAGAATAGTTAAATGTGTTAAATTCAAATTTTAATAACTAAACAAATTTTAATATGGGGTTATATATAAGATAAATTAGACAATAAAAGGTCATTTGAAATGTAAAAATATTTCCTAAACCACTGTTTTTTATTTGTAAATTTCAGACATTAAATAATTAAATTTATTTATGAATCATTGATGATGGATGAATTACATAATTAATGAACGATTAAAATAAATGATATAAATAATATTAAAATAAATATTATTTGAATTAATTAATAAGATACACTAATTTAATAGATAAATTAGATTGGTAAGTGACACATTGGAATTATTGGTTCGATTTTATCATGTTATTTTGATATTTTCAAATTTACAAATATTGAATAGTAACAAAATTGACATAAATGATATTTGAAAATATATACTATTTTATGAAAAGATATAAAAGTCATAAAAATCTAAAGATAGGGAAAATAACATGTATAGTGATACAAATTTCATAAATGATCAACTTTATGTTCGTTTGGAAATTTATAGTAACAATATTAACCATGTAGTATAAAAATTCAAAAATGCATGGTAAGAGTTAAACTATTTAACTAAGGGTTATATCTAAAAGATAAGCATAAATTTATGGCCTTGAAATGTTTAAAGCCTATTGGTTGAGAGTTTTTTGACCCATCACCATCTTATACTATAAATAAATCTATATTTTTCTATTATAAACCGAAAATAATTTTATACTAAATTAATATTTCATGCTTTTCCTAAATTGCCCCTCACCTCTCTTATAAAAGGCTACCACCCTTTCTTTATAATTCACACATCCAAATCCTTTTTTCTCGGCCAAAACCAGCCCAAATATCCTGCAATGTACCCCAAATGCATCTTTGAGGCCTTTTATTTATCACCAATCCATCCTAAGAATCCTTTTGTTCAAATTAAATTGGAGCACCTAGAGAATAGGTAATTATTTTATCACCTCTTTTAATGTACTTTTCTTCTTATACACCCTCTTTATTTATTGATACCTTAATAAAATAATAACTCCAGTAAATTATATATACTGATAGTCTATTATAAATATTTTACAACCATATTCCTTATTCTATCTATCCTATGAATGAAAAAGTCATCATGTGTGCGTACATACAGCTTACTGTCTCCACATTGTAGTGTAGTTTGTTATTCAACAATTTATTATTTGGATGCGTATGATAATTATTATAATTAATTTAAATAATAAATATAAAATTTTAATGATTTTTTATATATAATATACCATCTAATTACATATTATTTCACCATTAATATAATGATAGTGTTTCTCGTGCATGCGCACGACTTAACGTCTCCACAACCGAGTCAGATTTGTTCCACTTCGTAACCATTCCAAAATAATTTTCATTTGATGATCAAAAATATTTTTTGAGAACATAAAATCATTATTAATATTAATTAATACATTATATCCCTAACAAACATCACTTATGTAACAAAACATATAAAGTAAAATGAATCAGTTAACACCCGAAACAATGATAACAATGAAATATTATTAACAAAGCAATATTAGAGGATCATATATAATATCATATTTATATATATGGTTCTTTTATAATTTAATAATAATGATTTAACCATTATATTGGATGTTAATGTACCCATTTCTAAGTAAAAGTACAAGGTTAAGTTTAATTCTATAATCTCTTTATTATCTAATGTTGTTTAAACCTGTGTATCTACTATGACTTCTTTATCATCTATATCTGTGTTTCTTAAAAATGAATTTCAAAATATTTTTACAATTTCTTAGACTATTGGTAAATATCATTTCTACCATATTTTGAATTCTAATAAATTTTTTTGATAAGAATATATCTATCATATTCCAAAAAAGTTACTTTATGACCTTTTCGACACATTTTGGAAAGAATGTTTTTTAACTTATATGGTAGGTGTGGCTATTTTTGTTGTTTAATCACCGTAGAAGATAAACATAAAATAATATAAGAATATTTTAAAAATAAATTATTTATTTTATAATTGTGTGACTTTTTAATGATTTCAAGGTAGAAAATGATATTTCTCTCAAATTGTTTATTTTGATTGATTTCCTATATGGAAACATCTATGATAAATTTTATTTTTATTGAATTTGAATTATTTTCATAAAATTTCCATATTTTATTGATTGTGGTATGATATTTTTTTCATTTATGTTCTATTTTTATGTCATTCAAGGTTTATGGTTAAATTATTAACATTTTGTATGAAAATTTTATACAAATGTTCATGTTATGTTTCACACTTTTTATATGAGGAATGCACTGGACATAGTAAGTGACAGGAATGGATCACATTATCCCCTCGATGCATCGGTAGGTATCATGAGATAAACTATTTTATTGGCACAAGGCCTTGAAAATATTTATATTTATAGTCTTCGAACAAGGATTTGACTATATGGTTATGATGTCCGTAATTATGTATTCCATCATTATTAGAATATCTATTGATATTACATGTTATTATTTGTTTATTAGAATATCCATGTGAATAAGTAAATAGAATTATTTGATTTATCCTTTCAATATTATGATGAAATTTATGTTTAAAAGGCTTGTGTTTTTTCGTTATACATTGGATTAAATGTTTATGCTTATTTATGTTAGTTTCTTCTATATTTTTATCCTTACTGATCATCTGAGATCACCCCTTTGTTATGTTTTATTTTTCCTAGGAGGAAAAGAAGTATATTATGACTGAACTGCAGGGATAGGCTAAGAGATATAAGTGTGTTCAAAGGAGACCCAATGTTTCTCTTTAATTTTATAATGTAATCTAATACTTATGTATTTATCTAGTTCTTACAAGGCGACTAAACTGATTAGTCTTTCAGGACATGATCTTATTTGATCATGAAACTTTTAAGAAATAATTCACCTAATCGTTGTATCTAGGGTTAGATAATTACAGTTTCTATCAAATGAAGTTTAGTACAATCCTTGGAAACTAGATTTAGAAAAACACTGATTAGAGAACATTACTCAAAGATAGACATTGTGGATTAGAATCAAAGAACATAAAAAAATACGTTATTGTAGATATTATCTCGGTTTTCCAAGAAATATATATATGTCTGGATACTACAAGTGGAAATGGTTCTGGAATAGATATACCTAGGAGGGAAAACTATAAAAGGGTTTTCGGGGTAGACCTAGGGTATCCTGGTTTATGGAAACGTGCCATACTACACACCTGGTTTGACACTCCCAGGGGATATTCTTAGGATAATTGACATTTTATTTAGAAATCACTATGATAGATTTATGAGTAAAAACTTCCCCAAAGAAATTTTTTTATGATTATAGAATATATGCACGAACAGTTCAATTTATGTTAAGTAATCTAAAAGTTGGGAATTATGTATTGTGATTCATATACTAATCTATTGAAGCCCATTTTTTATAAATGGCGCCTAGTGGAAGTAATGTAAACAATATCAATGCATCTAATCCATGTAGGTGTTTCCAACCTATTCAAGATAATTATAGTGGATATGGTGATTCAACTAGTGCTCAACAGCTTATAACAATATTCGGACAACTCACTAAGGTGATGAGTAATAACCTTACCCGTATAGAGCACACTGATCAACAATGTGGAGGATCAGTTTTAGGCCACTTCATGAGTCAACAACCACCAATATTAAATGTGACTAAAAATAAAATTTTAGCTGAGAAATGGATTTGTTCTTTAAAGAAAACATTTCATTCTTTTAGGGAGTAACTAAAGGGAAAAAAATTTCATTTTAGTTTATCACCTCTCAAGAGATGCACATCAATTGTGGTCATTAATTAAAAACACAAATGAGGACGAAGAAGTATCAAATAGGGAATGTAGGGATTTTAATGTTCGTTTCTTATAAAAATAATTTCCTCATGTACATTGAGAGGATATAGAAAGGAAATTTTTGGGTCTTAGGAAAAAGGGAGATGAGAATGTCAAAAAGTATGAGGATAACATTGAAAGGATTGCAAGGCATGCTGTAGAATTTATACATAACTGAAGAAGTAAGATTTATTGATTCTTTTATGGGATAAAACTATTTCTCTGATGAGAGTTAGTCTCAAAATCCTTCTCATCGTATAAATATTTAGTATTAGGTACTATCAAGATATAAAAGGAATTCCCTAATTCTAAGTAATTTAATGTGAATAAAGAAAATAATATATATACTAAACACTCTGAAAAAGGAAATAAGGAGAAGATGTGAAAATTTGACTCTCCATCCAACATTAATTTTGATAAGAAAAAACCTGATACATTTATAAAGGGGATCAGGTTTTCTTATATATGTGGAGAAAATGGCCACTAAGATTGTGATTGAATGGGGAAGAAAGTGGTTTTCAATGCTCAATTCTAAAATTGTAATGATATGTTGATATATGAAAATGAATTTCCTAAGAGTAAATGAAACATACCATAAAAAGGCCAAGGGACCAAAGCAAACATTATGTGATAACAACTACTACAGATGATGATCTGAATGAAGTGGTGGAAAGTACATTAATTATTTCCTCCAAATTAGTGAATGCATTATTTGATTCTAGATCATCACATTCTTTCATATCTTCCTAGTATTCTACGAAAATTAGATATTTCAAATTTGACTTAATATGAAATTTTTCAATCAAAACTCTTAACGGAAGTATCATTTTAACAATAAATTTTCAAGCAGTTACCATTATAGAATATAATCATTCTTTCTATGCTGATATTATTATCATACCCATGATTAAAATTGATATAATCTTCATTATGGATTTTAATTCGTACAATTATGCCAATAAAGTTTGTAAGAAAAATGATGTTGAAATTTTTTATGATTATAAGGAATACAATACCTTTAGAGTAGAAACATGACCATCCAATTCTCATTAGATCGACTATAATTAGATCTATTGAATTAAATTGTTTTGGAGTAAGGGAGAGAAAAAACTATGGGTGAGGAATGGAATTTTCAAATAGAGGATGTACATATTATGAAAAAATATGTTGACGTGTTTCTAGAGGATTTACATGGACATCCGCTAGAATGTGAAATTGAGTTTTCCATTGATATAATTCCTTGTTCAAAACCCATATCAATGACCAATTATATAATGGCCACTATGGAATTGGTGGAACTAAAGAAAAACTATAGGAATTGAGTAATAAAGGATTTACTCACCCTAATGTTTCTCCATGAAGATCCACTATTATTTTGGTTAATAAGAATGATAGATCGATGAGGTTGTGCATTGACTATAGGGTGTTTAATGCTATAAGAAGAAAGAAGAGGTTTTTCCTACATCACATTGATTATTTAATCAAAAAACTTCATAAATCTCAATATTTTTCAAATATTTACCTTTGATCTGGATATCATCAATTGTTCGTTAAGAAGGATTAAATTCCAATGAAATCATTTCGAACAAGGTATGGGCATTACAAGATTACAATAATGCCATTTGGACTAACTAATTCACCCTCTATTTTCATATAACTAACCAATAGAGTATTAAAGTAAAATATTAATGTTTTTTAGTGGTATTTATTGATTATATCATGGTATAATCAAAAATATATTAAGATCAAGAAAATAACATGCTCAATATTTTGAAAACTCATTAATGAAATGAATTATATGGTATGTTTAGAATGTGTGAATTCTAGATTCAAGAAATTTCTTTTCTTGGACATATTATCACTAAATATGGAATATTTTTTGATCCTTCAATGAAAAGATCAATCCATGAATGGCCAAAAATAACATGTATAAATGATCTACGTAGTTTTATTGGTTTAGTAGGTTACTATCAGCTTTTAATCCAAATTTTATCTTGATTGGATAACTCATTAACTAAGCTCATGCGTAAAGAGGTTACAATTGTTTGGAAAATAGAGTGTGAAGAGTTTTTTGAAGAGTTGAAGAGAATATTAGATAATGCTATCATCTTGACTTTAAAATGAAATAATTATGTGTTTTTCATTTATAGTGACACATCCATGAATTGACGTGGATGTGTTATTATGCGGAATGATAGATTTTTTTCCTATGAATCATCACAGTTAAAAATTACTAAAAAAACAATCCTACTCATAATCATGAGTTATCATCTATATTATTTTCCTTGAATATATGGAGACACTATATCTATGGTAAAAATGTGAGATATATACTTAATATAAGAGTTTGAAATATGTTTTCTCAATGAAACAACTCAACATGAGGAAAATTCAATGGATTGAACTACTCAAGAATTATTATTTCACAATACACTACCACCCGGGGAAGGAAAATAAGGTGGTATATGCTTTGAGCAGAAAGGAACATGAAGTTCAGAATAAGATGAGTGTTTAAATTGATCTATGTTCATGGAACTTGTATAGATGGATATGGGAATAATCATGGATGGTGAAACATTAAAACCTTTTCAAATGGTTGTCATAACATCTTTTACTAGAAAGGATAAAATGTTCATAGACTTATGATGAGGAGTTTCAAAAAAAATTGTTGTGAATGGTGGGAGAAAGATTGAATTTGTATATGAAGATGATATTTTGAAATTGGGGAAGAGGCTTTGTGATACCAATATACCTGATCTAGAAAATGAATTGTTGGATGATGCTCATATCTCCAATTTCTCTATAAACCCTAGTAGATGTAAGATGTATATAGCTTTGAAGAAAAACTTTTTGTGGGACAACATTAAGATGGAGATTTCTGATTATGTGTCAAGATTTATGGTTTTTCAATAGGTGAAGGATGGAATAAAACATCCTAGTGGAGTCCTAAAATCTATTCCCATGCCTGAGGAGAAATGGAATGATATTACAGTGGGAATTTTCCTTGGGCTACCAAAGACTCCTAGATTGTATAATGCAATATGGTTCATTGTTGATTATTTTACCAAGTAATCACATTTTCTTGATATAAGATATGATTTACCACTTAAAAGTTTAGCAAGACTATATATTAATGATGTTATAAGACATTATGGTGTACCCCTAACAATTTTTTCTGATCGTGATTGTCATTTGAAATCAAGATTCTGGAAAATTCTTCAA
Source organism: Viscum album (assembly GCA_963277665.1). Taxonomy (NCBI): domain Eukaryota; kingdom Viridiplantae; phylum Streptophyta; class Magnoliopsida; order Santalales; family Viscaceae; genus Viscum; species Viscum album. Next base: position 1,135,755,388 of record OY728156.1, read on the forward strand.
AAATCCCAAGATACTAAACATCATTTGAACACTTCCTACCACCCTCAAACTAATGGGAAATAATAACGGACTATTCAAACATTATAAGGAATTTTGAGATCATTCTCACTTGACATTCAATGTATATGGGATTATTATTTACCTGTGATATAATTTTCCAATACTAATAGCTTCCATTCATGCATTCAGATGGAACCATATGACGTGTTATATGGAAAGAAATGTTTCACACCAACATTTTAGGATGATACTCGTGAAAGAAAACTCATAGGCCCAAAAACTTTTGAGGAATAAATGGAAAATGTGAAGATTATCCAAACCCACATCAAAGAAGATCAATATAGGCAAAAGAGTTATGCTAATAACCGAATGGAGGATTTGGAATTTCATGTTGGATATCATGTTTTCATGAAGGTGTATTCATGAAAGAGTGTTATATGATTCGGTAAGAAGAGTAAATTTAGTCCCAGGAGCATTGAAAGTTTTAAAATTTTAGAACTAATTGGGGATGTATCTTACCATTTGTAAATGACTCCATGTCACTCCAAAGTTCATGATGTGTTCCATGTATCACTATTGTAAAAATACATGACAGACTCAATTCATATAGTCACTTATGAAGAAATAGATACGGAACCTGATCTATCTTATTTTGAAGAGCCTATCAAGATTCTTGATACCAAAGTACACATGTTTAGAAACCAGATGACTTTTCTGGTAAATTTTCGTTGAGAAGTCATAAAATGGAAGAGGCAATGTAGGAACTTGAGGAACATATGATGAAGAACCACCCAAATCATTATATGCAGTAATATTCTAGAAATATCAAGAATGAAATTATTTAAATTAGGGAATAATTTAACACCCCAAGCTTCCATGGTACTCTTTCTTTAATAATATTATATCTTTCATTGTATGTATCTCTGAGTTCTATCATACCATGACCAATCAATATAACTATTTAAAAAATAGCTATAAATTGTAATACATAGTTTTTGAAATTTTATAAATTTTATTTTTCAAAATGGGCTTCAATTTTGGATTTGAAATATCAAAATTATCTTACGTTGAATTTTTTGTATTTTTCTGAAAACATTAAATAGTTGATGAATAGTGAAAAACACTGCATTATAGTTTAAACCAAACTTTTTATTTAAAAATTTATTTTAAATATAAATTTATTTAAAATTTAAATTTATTTTAAATTGAATATTGACACATAATTCGTATATGAGTTAAATGTAATTAATTGGATTCATTTTATAATATGATTTGATATATACAATTTTATTGAACTTTTTAATGTCTTTTACCAACCTTCGAGACACATTTTCATATAAAATAGTTTTTTCATTTCTATGAATTGAATTAAAAAATTCCTAAAAACCTAATTTTAATCAGTAAATAAGATGTGGTTCAATAGAATGAATATAATTTTTGTGAATAGTAACTACTGAATTTTATTTACCACGGTTAAAATTAAATAGTGTAATTAAAGGTAAAAATAAAATTGTTATAATATAATATTACAAGAAAACATGTCCAAATATTATTGTATATGTTTATTTTCACCAAAATCAACCTTAAGAAAAAAATATGATCCTTTTTTATCCAAATGGATATGATTAGGAAATTTATTATATTTTATTTGAAAAAGTGTTAAAAGTATGAAATTCATATTTAAATAACTAAACCTTTTTTAATAGAGGTTTAAAATAAGATAAATTCATCTATAAATATTAATTAGAAATATAAATAATTTAATACATCATTGTACTTTATTTGTAATTTTTATACATAAAATAATAAAATTTAATTATATCCCAATTATGATGCAGAAATTAACTCATTAATGAATGATTAAAATAAACGATATTAATAATAATAAAATAAAGATAATTTGAATAAATTAATGAAATCCATTAATTTTATATATAGATTAGACATGTTAGTGGCCCATGGGATGTATTATTTCGAATTTATCATGTTGGTTTGATATTTTTAAAAATGAAAATTTTGAATAGTAACAAAATTGATGTAAATGATATTTTAAAATAAATACTAATTTATAAAATGATATAAAAGTCATAAAAAATTAAAGATCATACAAATAACTTGTATAGTGATAAAAATTTCATAAGTGATATACTTTATGTTCATTTGGAAATTTATAGTAACTATATTAACCATGTAGTATAAAAATACAAGAATACATGGTAAGAGTTAAACCATTTAACTAAGGGTTAAATCTAAAAGATAAAGTTAATTTTATGACCTAATCATGTCTAAAACCTATTGATGGAGAGGGTTTCGAAAAATATTTATCACATACTCTAAATAAATCTATTTTTATCTATTAGAGATCGTAAATCATTTTATAATAAATTAATATTTCCATCTTTTCCAAAAGTACCCCTCACCTTTATTATAAAAGGCCACCCCTCCTTCTTTTTAATTCACACGTCCAAATCCTTTTGGATCAGGAAAAACCTACCCAAATATCTTCCTAAATACCCTAATTTCAGCCTAGTGGCCTTAATTTGATCAGAAATTCATCCTAAGGAGCCCTTTTTTCAAATAAAAAGGAAGCACCTGAAGAAAAGGTAATAATTTTATCACATCATTCAAAGTTATTTTCTTCTTCAACTTAATATTTCGTTGTTGTTTCCATACTAAAATAATAACTACACTACCAAATACGTACTAATAATTTATTATAAATATGGTAAACCCATATTCATTATTATATCCATCCTATGAATGACATAGTCAAAATTTGTGCGTACGTACTACTTACCATCTCCACGTTGTGGTGTAGTTATTTTTTCAACACTACATTATTTGAATGGGTATAATAATGAGAATAATTGACGTAAATAATAAATATAATAGGTTAATGATCTGTCTATATAACATACAATACAATTACATACGATATCACTATAAATAGAATTATATTGTCACTCGTGTTTATATATTGCTTACCATCTCTCTGACGTGGTTATATTTTTTCCCCATCGTAACCATTAAAGAATAATTTTCATTTGATTATTAAAAATAAATTTTAAGAAATTAATAAAATTATGGCTATGAATCAAATAAATCCTATCGATACCAAACATGACTTACATAAAAAAACATATAAATGAAAATGAATTCGTTAACACCCGAAACAATTATAATATTGAAATATTATTAACAAAGAAATATTAGATGGTCGTATATGATATACTATTTATTTATGTGGTCCTTTTATAATTAAATAAAAATGATTTGAACATTATAATAGGGGTTAAATTACCTTCATATAATGAAATGTACAAGGTAATGGTTAATTTTACAATCTCTTTTATTATCCATGGTTGTGTATACCTAAGTATTTATTGGGACTTCTTTACCATCAACATATTTGTTTCATAAAAATGTATTTAGAACATTTTTACTATTTCCTAGACTCTTTGTTAACGTCATTTTTACCCTTGTTTGAATTTTTATTAGATTGTTTGAATGAAATATTTCCCTTATTTTCTAAAAAAGGTACTTTATGGCCTTTTCGACAAATTACAAAATGATTTTGTTTAATTTATATAGAGATTACGTCTATTTTTGACCATTATAACACCTTAAAATATTCTCTTATAAGAATAAAAATATTTTCAATTTTTTTTCTTTTATAATTATGTTAATTTTAAATGATTTCAATGTAGAAAGAGTTATTTCTCTCAAATAGTTTTTGGATTGACTTCATCTCTGTTAACAACTATTTTTGGAATTTATGTTTAATTGTAGTTGATTTATTATAATACAATATTATACATTGTATTGATAGTTTTATGATATGTTTAACCGTGGATGTGATATTTTTATGCCAATCATGTATTATGATTAAAGTATAAACACTTCCTATGATAGTTTAATATGAATTTTTCTGTTATGTTTTACCCATTTTATATGAGGAATGCATTGGACATCATAAGTGATGGGCATGGCCCACTATAGACCCCCGATACATCTGTAGGTGTAATGAGACAAACTACTGTCTTGGAAAGTGGAATTGCAAATATTTTTATTTATATTCTTGGGGTGAGGCATTAAAAATGTTGTTATGATATCTGAAATTATGCATTCTATCATTATGAGATTACCTTTTGATATTACAAGTTATTATTCATCTAGTATAATATATATGTGAATAAGTAAATGGAATTATTTGATATATATTTGTCATATTAAATTTTATTTTATGATTAAAAGGCATGTGTTTTAGTCTTATACATTGGATTAAATTTTTATGCTTATTTATGTTAGTTTCTGCTATATTGTTATCCTTACTGAGAATCTGAGGTCACCCCTTTCTTATGTTTTACATTTAGAAATATGTAAAGAAGTATATTATGACTGAAATATAAGGATGGGCTAAGGGATATAAATTTTTTCAAATGAGAAAGAATGTTTCCTTTTAATTTCATAATGTAATGTAAAACATATTTATGTATATAGTGCTTACAATGCTACTGAAGTGATCGTTCTTCTAGGACATGATATCTTGTGATCATTCTAATTTTAGGTAACAATGTAACAAATCTGGGTTAATAGGTTTGAGGCATTATAGGGTGTGTAAATATGTGATAACAACCACTATACACTAGGGACATAGATACAAACCATAGAGTTTAACCTTGTTAACAAAAAAGTTTCTGCATTATTGATTCTTCCTACTTTAATTTTAGGCATTCAATATAAATTGTAACAATGAAAATAAGATTGATATCACATCATGAATAATTTTTACAGATAATAATGATTAATTTTTTAGTGAAGAAAATCTGATCACACTAACTCACTCCCATATCAGTGAGGTACATTGGTCCTGATGATCGGAATTTTGTTTTTGAAAACTATTGATCTACCTCGAATTTGATTCCAAATATATTAGTGGTTTTATTATTTTTGATGTTTAGTTTCATTCCCCTAATGATATATGCAGTAATTATTTTATGATTCTAATGATTTATGTTTAAAATAAATCTTATAATAAATATATCCAATATTAATGAAGCCTGAAAAAAATAGATTCAAATAAACTAGGAAATTCCCCACCATTGAAAGGAAAAAAATAACTCTCTACGAATTTATTTTAATCCAAGAAAAATTAATTCCAAAATAGCAATTAGTAATTTACCCCTTGATGGGGAATTTATGAATGATGGAGAAAACAATACATCCACATTTTATAAATATACAGAATATAGAATTGGGATAGAAGGAGAAGAAGAAAATGTTATTGAATAAAAATATGAGAAGAAGTACAACATTTATTCCTTAGTTATTTTACAGTAATTGAATTATAAGGAGGTTAATAAAATTTATATTCATGATTTTCTGTATAAGATCCATGTACCCATGTGTAATATTTCATCCTCAAAAAATCATTTGATAAATTGTATGATGATTTATATGATTATTAAATGAAATCCTAGATTAATTATAAAAGTATTTATTTACTTTTATTTTTGGAACATTAAGAATGTAATTACATGTTTTCAGCCAACATGATAATGATATTGAATTAATGGTGGAAGTTATCCAAAACAATAGACATATTGATGTAAAAAGTGCATGAAATAAATGTTTTGGAGATATATAATCAAATTAAAATAATAAATTTCCATGTGAAATCCAAGAAAAAGATGATTCCTCAAATAGGATTAAAGAGAAGTTCCATGCATTTGATGAAAGTCATAAGAATATAGTTAATGTCAATAATATTCATTTGAGAATCAAATATAATAAGATAAATATTCATCAAATGTGGTTCAAGATTAAATTAAAATTTATATTGATCATGTATAAAATTTTACAAGATATCTTAAAAATATAATTGTTTCTATGGAGGATGAATAATAAACCATGAATAAAAAATTTCATAAATAAATATTAAATTATAAATCCATGAAATGGACTAATTGTATTCATCACAGTAATCCGTGTGAAAATTTTATCCCATATAGAATCATGATGAGAGGCTTCAATCAAAAATAACTTTTTCAAAGGAATATAATTTCTTGGTATATTTTAATGATAAATATTTTAAATTCCTTAAGAAATAGGTATCATTTTTTATATAAATTAATATTTGTGATAATTTTGTTTTTATAAGTAGTATTTTATTTAAAATAGACTATAAAAATGTAGATTGGGGATAAATGTGCAAAACCCAAAAATATATCAATAGTGGATGTAAGAATGTGTAGGAGAATACATGAACCAAATGAATCCCATATTATTGATAATATATCCCAAAAGACAGTGTGGTACTAAATCTATTAGGATGACTATTCAATGGATCTGAAAATGTTTTTTCACATATATCTCTTGATTTAATGGATTTGTCCCAAAGAATTTTGAATGATGGAATAATATTTCCACCAATTTATATTAAAAACCCAAATATCATCAGATTTAAAGGATGATAAAATTTAAATCCTCTAAATATAGAGAGGAATCTTTTTTACCTAAATTTTTATTATTTATTGAAAATTTAATTAGAATATTAAACAATTTTTTTAAAAATTAAGATGCATGATTTTCTAAATAAATCTAGAATATGTTAATATAAAATAATAATATGGGAAAAAATTAGATGCTAATGTGATATCGATGCACCCAATTTGTGTATACAACTTCATATATAATATTAAAAAAAATAGTTTTCACCAAAATCTTACTTTTTAGAAGACAAATACTTTGATTTTGGTGACCATGTCTATTTTTAGGAGCATTCTGGCCAAAATACACAAATCAAGGGAAGTCTGTGAAAATTTTGAAACTACACGGCGTGTACTTTAATACACACTGTGTAAATCCAGAAAGGGACACATATCGAAGGAGAGAGTACATGCCCATGACACCAGGAAGATGCTACACGCTATGTGGGGTAGTGTGACACGCCATGTACGACATTCTAGAAGCAGTTGTTGCCGAGAAGAGTCTACACGGCCATGTTTCCATTGAAGGAGACACGATGTGTTCCATTTCTACACATCGTGTCTACTATTCTAGAAGGGGATGGTGGCCAAATATTGGAATTACATGATGTGTATAGCGGCGCTACACGCCGTGTACACTCACCTACCAGGCGGCGCCATGTTCAAAGTCAAAGAGGAAATGTTAGGCCACCTACCAGTAGAGAAAATGGACCCCAAAGCGCGTTGATGGAAGTACACAGCGTGTACTTTCTATACATGTCGTGTACTTTATTTTTCTATAAATAGAGGCCTTGGCCTTCGGATTTGGGAGTTCAAAAACATTCGAATGAGGGGATAAGTTTTGCTGCTACCATTCCCAAGCCACCGTGGGGCCGTAGTTCCACCATTGCACCTACTGACACTTCTCCTCGAGGCTTACACAATGAATTCATCATGTATTGAGTGTGTTGGTCCTATCATGCTTTCCATGTGTAACGAAACCCCTTGTGTTGGGGCTGTGGGAGATAAAGGATTGTATTATGTTGTATTAATCTTGATAGTTGTGTTCTTTGTTCTTAATTCTTCTTACTCCTCTTAAATCATTGCTAAGTATTACTGAGGATTCTGAGCCGGACCAAGGGAAGACTTCTCAGAGATATAAAAGATGAGTAACAGTGAAAGATTTCATGACCATTGAAAAGGTTTCACCGATTCATAAATGGACTAAACCACATTAATAATTGAGAATCACTTACTACTGGACCAAGGATTTAATTTCTTCAATTACAAACAAGGGAAATCAGACCAAGGAATGTTGTGATAAAAGGAAATCCAGAATGATGAATTATCATGAACAACACACCCATTTAAGAAATCTGCATAAAAACTCCATAACCACCACAACCCCAATACACTTTCTCTTTCTGTTAAAACACCATTAAATCACTTGTTTAATCCTTTGAATTCTTAATCATTTTTTTAAAGTAAACAAAATAGTTTCACTCAATCCAAACCAACTGATCCACTCTAAATTCTGCATGTTTCACTAAATTAATTATAAACTCAACTGAACCAATGAACTTCCAATATTCCCTATGGATCGACCCTGCACATCCACTATACTATGTTTAAGAGTGGGTAATATCAATTTGGGGCACTGATAACATACTTCTGGTGAAACGACTGACAAAATTTTGGCGCCGTTTCCGGGGAACTTTTGTTTCAGTGCTACAATTTAAGTTCTGTTAATAATTGATTAAGTGAAAATAAAAAATAAAAAATTCCAAAAATTTCTTTCCGAATCCCATTTACTTTTCTCTTTTATTTTTCCCTTGTTATGCCTGGTATTTGTGTTGTGATTGTGAAGAAGATTAAGGTGAATGTATAGATTCCCTACACGGTCCAGGAGCGCCGAGTCATCAGAACTACATCTGCTTGACCCAGAGATCGAACATACCCTTCTTTTTCGTCCGCGTGCACTAAATGAAACTCACAACCAGCAGCCACGAACCATGGTGAACAAGGAAAAAGGATCACCAGCCATGGATGTTGCGGCTGAGCATCCGTACTAGGACCAGCAGCCTCCCACTACTGGTATACCAGAGCAGGCACCTGGAGGATTTATGGAATTCCTCCCAAGAGATTACCAATGGCCGGCACAACATCCTCCTCCGGCGTACGACCAACTACAACAGCCACATCAGATCTTCCAATGGACCTATTTCTCCACTCAAGAACAGCAGTACATGCAAGATCCACCCCCTCAGCAGCTACCTCCACGTTGTACCCTTATAGAGTACGGTATTCCTTCGATCCATGGAGCAGATTCGGGTATCGTCCGTCCTATGATAAAGGAATAACACTTTGAGGTCAAGCCTGCTATCATGGAGCTGATCCAGAACACTGTACAATTCGGAAGCCTACCCAGTGAGGACCCGAATGGCCATCTCTCCAACTTTATGGATATCCTGAACACATTTAGGTACAATGGTGTGTATGAGGATGCCAACCGTCTTCTCCTATTTCCTTTTTCTCTATGGGACAAGACGAAAGATTGGATCAAAGGGCTACCACAATGATCCATCCTCACCTGGGGGGAGCTAGCCCATGTGTTCCTGTCCAAATACTTCCCACCATCGAAGACGGTGACACTAAGGAATGAGATCCACAACTTCCAACAGAATGACGCTGAGTCATTATACGAGTCCTGGGAACATTTCAAAGAGATGCTACGAAAATTACCACACCAAGGAATCTCTCTCTATATTCGAGGAAAGTCCTTCTACGGAAAACTCACAACATATACCATGTCTGTGGTGGATGTTGCAGCTGGCGGTATAGTGATGAGAAAGTCTCCTGAAGAACATTTTGAACAACTAGAAGATATGTCTGCCAACAACTTCTAGTCGAACTCTGAGCGGGGGACTTAAAAACGAGGTATTCATAGTATAGATTTCACTACCATGCTCGTTTCTCATTTGGATGCATTGTCCAAGAAAATCAACGCATTGAATCTCAAAGGACCATCTCAAGTTCATGCAGCGAACCATTCAGCATGTGGTGACTATGGTAACAACCACAATCTGGGAGAATGCCTGGGACTTCCATCCGTCCCTTCGATAAGCGAGGTGAGCTTTTTTGCTCAGAATTGTGGTTCAAATCAATATCAAATGTACAAAAACCCGGCGTGGAGAGATAATCAGAACCAAGGCTGGGTCTAACAGTATAAAAACCCTCCTCCCTAGTGACCGCCTGGCTACAATCAGCCTCAGTACAAGAATCAGTTTCTGAGATAGAAGTTCCAGCAGGGTTCCTATCAATAGCACGGGTACTAGAAACCTTTCCCACAGCAGCAAAGGCAACAACCACCTCCAACACCTGCCCAACCATCTCAGCAAGAGAACACATCAAGGTTAGAGGACCAAATGAATAAATTCATATCAACTACTGAGACAAACTTTTAGAACCATGATGATTCCATTCGAATCCTTGAGAATAAAATTGGCCAGATAGAAAACCAGCTACCACGGAGGCAGCCCGGTACACAACTGGGAAAACCCGAGAAGAATCCAAGGGGGGAGGCCAATTATATCACCTTACACAGTGGAAAATCGTTGCCACAAAAGGAACCAACACAAAAATCTGCTGCACCTCCTATCCCCGGTAAAAATTATGGTCCAGTTTCAGAACCATCTTCATCTGAGCCACCATCACAAGAGGCTTCGAAGAATAAAGGAAAAAAGATCGTCAAACCATTCGATCCTTCATTACCTTTTTCATAAAGAATGAAGCAAAGAAAGTTGGATCACCAGTTTGGAAAACTCATGGAGGTATTCATAAATCTCCACATCAACATCCCATTTGAAGAGGCCCTGACAGAAATTCCTACATATGTCAAATTCATGAAGGAAATTCTCTTGAAAAAAAAGGACGATGGGGGATCTGGGCATTATTGTACTGACGAAGGAGTTCTCCACGGTCATTCAACATTACATTCCTTTAGAGATCCAGGATCCAGGTAGTTTTACTATTCCCTGTACAATTGTACCCTATGACATTAGAAAATACCAATGTGACTTGGGAGCAAGTGTCAACCTCATTCCATTCAGAGTTTTCCAAAATCTCAGGCTCCATGATTTGAAGCCGACCCGAGTATCCCTTCAACATGCTAATTGATCCATTAAGTATCTGAAAGTGCTACTGGAAGATGTACTGGTGAAGGTGGGAAGATTGATCTTACCTACTAAATTCATTATCCTGGACATGGAGGATGACCAGGAGGCCCCACTTATATTGGGAAGTCCTTTCCTGGCCACATGGAAAGTGTTGATAGATATGCACTTGGGAGAGGTGATTCTCCGGGTAGGGGATGAAAGATTCTCTTACAATGTTCTCACGACCATCAAACAAGTATCCATACACGAACATGAGGGCTAGTACTCAGTTAATACCATGGATGAAAAAATGAGTCGAGAAAAGAATGATATGGTATGTTTATCCATATCAGAGGATATTATTTTTCCAGACATACCACCTGATGAAGCACTAGAGTACCTGAAATTCATTTAAAGCCATGGCAGCCACTATTGGAAAGGAGCCGTCATTCCTGATATCCAAGAGAGGGCAGAAGTACAACCAAAAGTAGCTTCAGTTCTCAAGGCACCTGAGCTAGATCTAAAACCTATCCCACCTTCCTAAAAGTACATGAATTTGGTTGATCATCATACGTTTCCCAGTATACTTAATGGAGCACTCTCACAGGAACAAAAGGATGCACTTTTTCATGTTTTGAAGAGGAGAAAGCATGCATTTGGATGGACATTTGCAAATTTAAAGCGTATCAGCACTACTATTTGCACCCACAAGGTTCTACTCGAAGAAGGAGTGAAGCCATCTAGACAACCGCAATGCCGTCTGAACCCTCCCTTGAAGGAAGTCATAAATAAGGAGGTAATCCAGCTCTTAGACACATGCATCATTTACCCTATATCAGATAGTCTTTGGGTATGTCCTCTCCATGTGGTCCCTAAGAATGGAGTCATTACTATTGTATCAAATGATAAAAATGATCTCATCCCTACTCACATAGTCACAGGTTGGAGAGTCTATGTAGATTACAGGAAGCTGAACGATGCCACAAAGAAAGAACATTTCCCACTGCCCTTCATGGATTAGAGGCTAGAAAGGCTAGTAGGGAATGAATATTACTACTTCCTTGATGGCTACTATGGCTATAATCAGATCACCATTTCCCAAGAAGATCAGGAGAGGAGAACTTTCACCTGCCCATACAGAACATTTTCCTACCGTAGGATGTCTTTCGGTATGTGCAACGCTCCCGCCACATTCCAGCGATGCACGATGGCTATTTTTAACGACATGGCAGAACAAATCATGGAGGTCTTCATGGATGATTTTTCCATTTATGGGAAGTCATTCACCACATGATTGCGGCGCCTGGAACTAGTACTGGAGTGATGCAAAAACATTAACCTAGTTTTGAACTTGAAAAAGTGTCATTTTATGGTGCAAAGTGGCATAGTTCTGGGCCACAAAATTTCAGCAAAGGGGATAGAGGTAGATCTGGAAAAATTTGAAGTCATTTCACGACTTCCCATTCCAACTATTGTTTGAGCCATCCGCAAAATCCTGGTACATGCATGTTTTTACTGGAAGTTTGTTCGGGACTTCTCAAAGATAGTGCATCCCCTCTCCAATATCTTAACAAAGTATGCCATTTTCTAAATCACTAAGGCATGTACCTCGGATTTTGAGCATTTAAAGTAATTCTTAGTCGAAGCTCCACTTTTAATTTCCCCAAACTGGGAGGCACAATTTGAAGTGATGCGCGATGCCAGCGACTATGCGGTGGGATCTATCCTGGGTCAACAGCTGGACCAAATCTTCCGACCTATCTACCATTCCAGCAGGACACTAAATGAGGCCCAAATGAAATACACCACTACAGAGAAAGAGGTGCTGGCGGTAGTATTCACCTTTGATAGGTTTTTTTCTTACCTTGTGTTGTCTAAAGTTAATGTTTATACTGACCATGCAACACTTAAGTACCTATTAAACAAGAAGGATGGAAAGCCCCGATTGATCCGATGGGTCCTCCTCTTATAAGAATTTGATTTAGACATCCGTAATAAGAAGGGGATTGAGAACATGGTTGCTGATCATCTATCCCATCTGGAGCTGCCACACTTGGAGAAAGAAGAGGATCGAGAGATAAGGGATTATTTTCTTGATTATCATCTCTTTTCTATTATTTAGTCACCTAGGCACTAGTTCGCTAATATTACTAACTATTTAGTTATAGGTGTCATCCATACCGACCTCTCCTTCCATCAGAAGAAAAGGTTCCTCTCTGATGTTAAGTGATACTTCTGGGGAGACCCACTCCTATTCCGATCTTGTGGAGATGGGGTGATCCGACGGTACATCCCAGAGACGGAGGTCGAGGGGTCTGGGAAGTTTGTCACACCTCACCCATTGGAGGACATCATGGACCAGATCGTACCATAGCGAAGATTCTGCAATCTGTGTTTTTCTGGCCCACCATGCATAAAGATTTCTGAGCCTTCATTTCCTATTGTGATCCATGCCAACTTACAGGTAATATGGGATGAAGATCCGAGATTCCTCAACACCCCATCCTCAAGGTTGATATTTTTGATGTGTGGAGCATTGACTTCATGGGACCGTGTCCCCCTTCTTTTGGGCATACCTACATCCTCTTCTACGTTGATTACATCTCAAAATGGGTAGAAGACGCTTCAACGGCAAACAATACAACTACGGTAGTCGGGACCTTTCTAAAAAAGCACATTTTCAGCAGGTTCGGCGTTCCTCGTGTGTTGATTAGTGACAGAGGGACTCACATTGACAACACATTAATGAATAGAGTGCTTTCAAAATATGTGGTGATCCATCACATGGGTACACCATACTATCCCCAATCAAGTGGCCAGGTAGAGATCTCCAACCATGAGATCAAACAAATTTTGGAGAAAATAGTGAATACCTCACGGAAGGACTGGTCCAAAAAGATTGACGATGCTTTGTGGGCCTATCGCACCACTTTTGAAACCCCACTAGAGATTTAACCATTTCATCTCCTCAATTGAAAACCCTGCCATCTTCCAGCGGAGCTATAACATAAAGAATATTGGGCCTTCAATACCCTAAATTTTGATCTGAAGGTGGCCAAAGAGAAACGTATGTTCCAGCTATCGGAACATGATGAATTCAGAAGATAAGAGTACGAGAATTCTAAATTGTACAAGGAGAGGAAAAAATCCATCCACGACTGGTTGATTTCTCGAAAAAACATTTCAACCCAGTGATCAGGTACTCCTCTTCAACTCTCGTCTTTGCTTATTCCAAGGGAAACTCAAGTCAAGGTGGTCGGGACCATTCCATGTCATTCAAGTATTCCCTCAAAGAGTGGTGGAAATTGCTAAGGAGGATGGTCTACCATTGAAGGTGAATGGACAATGCCTAAAGATTTACAATCCCATGGAAGATACAGTGGGAGTGATCTCCACCACACCTCTCAGGTAAGTCAAGGTAAGAAGGTCAAGCCAATGATCTAAAACAAAGGCGCTTCCTGGGAGGAAACCCATATGTTACATGCCGTGTCCCACTTGTACACACAACATGTCATTATCCTTTTAATTTATAATATTAATAGTATAAATCTATAGAATAAACAAATAAATAACCATGGATGATGCCGGTGCCGATGTTAAAGTCATTGGAGTTTATCCGAGTCGTCTCTGGTTTGAATAATTCCGACATACCTTCTTCACAGGGTTCCTCATTTTCATACAAGGCATGTGTAGTAATTAATATAGTTATATATATTTTTGATTACATGAAAACACATGATGGGTATGGACTAGTTGGTTTGTAATGTAAACCAATCCTAAAAGACCTTGGTTCGAATCCTGACAACTATCCCATTTCCATCATTTACCCTTCTAATAAAACCACACCACATGTCTTTCAATATACGTCGTGTGTGCCAAATTTTTCCTTAATAATTTAAATTTTATTCTTATAACATAAATTCATGTCATTGATGTTGGCAGATTAGCAATGTCTCAGCCCTAGATCTAAAAGATGCAGGTTCGAACTCCGCTAATCTCCCTGCTTGATCCCCTTCTTTTATAATTAAAAACCACACACCGTGCTTTTCTTTATTCCCATGTGTAAAGGCCGTATAGAATAAATAAATATATATATCATAAATATGGGCAGGAGTAAAACCTTCGCTCCAGTGGTTGAGGGCTTCCGTTCGGAACGGTCGATCGTTGGTTCGAACCTTGCCCCAAGCACCGGACCAAAGGTTGTACTTCTCTTTTTACAATTTTTAAACACACAGTGTGTATTTTCCAACTACATTACATGTCTAGTTTTATTTTCCTTTAATTTGTATATACATATATATATATATATACCTATTTACTTTTATTTTACTTATTTAATATTAATTATTACATAGTATATTTTATTCTTGTAAAAAATGGGAATACATGGCATGTAGTCCCGACATACACGCAGTGTACAACGGCTATATAAGCCTCAGGCCTCCCGGCTTCACACCCGGTCGCGCGACCTCCCCATTTATTACCCTTTCTTCCTATTTCCTCTCCCGAACGACACCCTAACCGCCATTTCCAGATCCTTCATTTTGATGCGTTTCAAGCTCTGGTTTCTCTTACATTGTGATCCTCGGTCAAGGTACGCCCTTATTTACCCTCTATATCAAATTTTTAGACCCGTTTAGGGTGATTTTCGGATCTTCTAACCATTCGGCTTCCACGATACATGACCACAACCTAAAGAATACACACCCTGTAGTTCTGTACATGGCCACACATGTAATACTTCGAAATTCGAATATACACGGTGTGTATGTTCGGAACACACCATGTACTTTTCACCATCATGCTCGGGTATCTTTTTGCACACTACCACACACACCATTTTCAAAAACATGATGTGTTTTTTTGGTACACTCCATGTATATCATTTCCATTGGCCCCTCCATGTGTGGCACATAACACGACCTCTCACCCCATGTTCCAAAACATGGCGTGGGTGTTTGGTACACATCGTGTCTTTTATTTCATTCGGATGGCCCATGTCTCACCCCCTACATGGCCATGTACCTCGAGTGAAAGACATGTTGTGTCTTTAACCTACACGAAGTGTAGTTTTTTCTTTGAACTAAAAAAACAAGGCTGTGTCTTTTGTAACACACGACCACCTACACATTGAGTGAACATTGCGTCTATGTTCGGTACACGCCATGAACTTTTAAATGGTCTATTTTTCACCCTTGGCATGTCCATCCAATGAACACGAGATACTCTGTATTTTTCACTACATGCCGTGTACTCTGGATGTACACGCCATGTGCTTTTTTTTCTATTTTCTCACATTTTCTTCGTTTTGTTTTTTTTTCTTTTCTTTTTTCTTTTGTTTGGTTTTTATTTCTTTTTAAGGGTATGTCAGATTATGATCCTTTATAAGGGAAGCGGCTGGCCTCTGCCACCGAGGGCGATAGTCCCATCTATCGTCAGATCTGACTCCGACCTCCTACGTAGTCGGACCCAGATGCTCCGGTCTTCGAGCTCCATCAATTGGCCATTCTTCCGCCACTCACTCCATCAGTGGAGGTCGGGCCTACTTCTTCTTCACCTACACATTTTGGCACCGATCTTTCACTCACCAGTATTTCTACTACACCATCTTCCACTATCCATGAACCATCTTCATCAGTATCTAGTCCCTCAACCAGCCCTCCATCCACCGAGCCACCCTCTACTTCAGTAGATCCACCCACAGAGCCTTCCCCTGCTACTTCACATGTACTTGGGCCAGGACATGAAGGTTCTCCCCATCCCTGTATGGTATTCCCGGTCACCGATCTAGCATATGATAGGGTCAAACACTTCTCTCATAGGCTGATACTGTAGAGTGGCTGATACCTCAATAGTAGCATTCCGCAGCAGCTCGGTATTTGGGAGGACTTGGATGAGCTTCTTGGGAACACCCCACTCCAAGATATTTTCTAGGTCAGCAGCCCTATTTTTTACAATTTATTTTGGGAGTTTGTGGCCTCATTTGAGTTTGATGGAGTGGAGTACCGGGAGACACCTGGTGATGCGGTGTCCATGGTACGGTTCTGGCTAGGAGGCTGACATTTCTCCATCACCATGACCGAGTTTGGCTGAGGGTGCGGCTTCTACCCCCATCCCATCACCCACATCTGATTTCTACCCTATACAGACCCGAGTGCTCTGAGATCGTCACTATGTGGTGGGAGATCGCTGGGCCTGATCACCGGTACTCCCCCACTTCCCATAAGAGAACCCTTATCACTTACCCCATCATCCTCTTCACCCATCTGTGCTTCAACGCTATCTTTTTTCCCCTCCATGAGGATATCAGGTTCGTGACTGGTCGTGACATGGAGCTCCTTAGCTGTGTCATCCGACACAACTACCCAGACCTCCCCTATCTAGCCGCCTCCTATTTCCACACCATGTTTAGCAGCCATCAGGGCAACCTGAATGGCGATTTTTACACAACCCGTCTTGCCCACCACCTAGGGGTATTTGAGCCCTCTTTGCATCATTACCTGTTAGGTTCACCCCAGCAGAAGGACTTTCTCATGCTCATTCGCATGGGGATGGTCCGGAAGCAGGGGTGCCTACATTCTTTCCCAGGCTCACCCCCACCCACCTACTGACCCTCCTTCCCCCGTTAATGCACCTGCTCCTCCTTCCCCACCCCCTCTAGTTTCCTCACCCATTCCCTCCTACCGAACCTTCTTTTTCTAGCCTTACTTATTTTGACCCACCACAATCCCTACCTAAGTCCACACCCTCAGTAGATCTCGTCCATTCCCTCCGCCTAGCCACGGTGGAGTAGGTCATGGGTCACATGGAAAGCCAACAGGGTTAGACGGAGTAGCATTTGGTTTTTATCATCGGCCCCCAGGATACCATTGCGTGGAATTTGATTCGTCTTGACAACTGCCAGGACCACATGGAGTAGCTATTGGCATATATTTCTCAGCATCATGGTCTTTCGTTGCCTCTGCCACCTTCCTCTGCCTCTGCTCCTGGACCTTCTTCTACTGCTCCACCACCCTTCACTGTGCATTCCATAGACTCTATTCCGTTGTCTACAGTTGTCCCACCTTCTGTTGCCTCCCCTGCCACCACCACTACTGCCTGTCGAGGGCCTGCTACTGAGCTTCATTTTCCAGATCTCATGCCTACGACTCCTACTTCTCCAGCTTCCCATCCCACCGTCCAGTCTGTTCCTTCAGATTCCACCCCTCCTGTGCCATCTCTTCCAGGTGATCCAGTCCTAGATGGTGCCTCTTTTGAGGCAACCCCATGACTGGTTTTTGACATATTATTTTCATTGTATATATATTTGTGATCTCTTATGTCTGTGTTTATTATGCCTGCTTGTAGTGTTTCTTTTTCCCTATCACAGGTACTCTGGAACATTTTGGGCAGTGCTTTTACTTCACATACCATTTTCCATCGCCTAGACATTAGGGGAGTTTTTTTCATTTGTCTTTAATTTCTTTCTTGATATCACTCTTTTAGATTCTTTCCCTCATTCTGGTCCACTTTTTGTGTCCCCACTTTCCCTTGTTCTTTATTGGGCACTTGGTGGACCATGTTCAATTTTTAGGACGGGGGGGGGGGGGGCTCTTTATTTCACCTTAGTCTTTTCCCTTGAACTAATCTATGATACATCATTCTTAGATTTTATATTTTCAAAACTGAGGCAATTTTTGGTTAATCATATTTATAAATTCTCAAGTTATCAATAGGATCTTTTTGATTGTTGCATGCTTATTATGATTCTTAAGTGTTTTAAAATGATTGTTGATATAGTTTCAATTGAAACATTTAATCCTTGATTAATTACATTGATTATGCTAGTCATTTATATTCATGTCATGACCTGGTTGTCCCATTATTATTTTTCCACTCTTGAGAGGTATTCTAATCCCTTTTTCATATTTCATTTCAAAATACCGTCTTTATTGAGAGGTTCTTAGGATATGCATCACTACCAGAATTTTCATGTTTTCTTTTCAAAACATGAAGAATTTTTGAATTACTTTTAAATGATTGAGGCAGAAGATTGTTTTCACCATTTTATATTGAGACCTAGCCCACATTTAATCTTCTTTAAGCCTATAATATCCATGAATAACCTTTATAGGAATCCACGTTACAATCCTATTTCCCTTCCTACCCTATTTCTTTTTGAACATTTAATGATTATTCATTTTGGAGCTTTAAAGTGGGAGTTGGCAATACATGGCATATTTTTGTGCACAATCATGAAATAAAGTGTGGGGGAGTGCCTCATGACTATATGGGGAAAAAAGGGTGCCAAAAAATTATTTGTTGTATTCCTAAGGGTCTCCCTTGAGTTATTCTTAAAAAAACCAAAAAACCAATGAGAAGGGAACATTGTGCTCATTTGATTTCAGAACCAATCTTGACTAAGGGAAAAGGTGGTGATTACAACAGCATTTGACTGAGCTTGTGAAGGATAAATTTTCATTGAAATTTACATTTAATATCATGATATGTTGTTTAAAAAAATTATCCTTCCTTTTTCAAGCCATAGAATTTATTTTTAATATCTGAACCTACCAACACTTAGCCATAGAGATATCTGATCCTTATTCATAAAGCCCTCATGAATTTTGTAATTCAATTTTTTCGGAAGTAGAGAACAAGATATCCGGAAAACCTATTGATAGAGTGTATATACCTTAGACTGAGCATAACTCTGAATAAATACATCTTGACTGTGGAGTGTGAATTTTGACATGTAAGGTAGATCATAAAGTGTCATTCTAATTTTTTAAAGGTTTAAAAATGTGTTGAAAGATGATGAGAGTAGTTCATTGAATTATATATATGAGGCATGGTTTTAATATCTTATGAATGGAATTTGTTTGTGCCTTTTATAATTTTCCTTAGTAACATTATCATTTATACTTTTTGATTAATTGAATGCCTTCCTTTTAAAAGTATAGGCTCTTTTAAATAGATGCTGAGATTTTTGCTTGAGGGCAAGCAAAGGACTAAGTATGGGGTGTTTGATGCACCATATTTGTGTACACATTTTCATATATATTATTGAAAATAAAAACATTTTTTCACCAAATACCTACTTCTTAGAAGACAAATACTTTGATTTTGGTGACCTTGTCTATTTTCAAGATATTTTTGGCCAAAATACACAAATCATGGGAAGTCTGTGAAAATTTTGAAACTACACAGCGTGTACTTTTATACAGGCTGTGTACATCTTGACAAGGACATAGATCGAAGGAGGGAGTACACACCCATGTCACCAGGCCGACTCTACATGCCATGTGGGGCGGTGTGACATGTCGGGTATGACATTCTAGAAGCGGTTGTTTCCAAGAAGACTCTACACGCCCATGTGGCCGTTGAAGGAGACACGACGTGTTCCATTTATACACACCATGTCTTCTATTATAGAAGGGGTTGGTGGCCACATTTTTGCATTACACATCATGTATATAGGCGCTACATGCCGTGTACACTCACCTACCAGGCGGCCCCATGTTCAAAGTCAAATACGGCGTGTTAGGCCACATACCTGCGGAGAAAATGGAGCCCAATGTGTGTTTACGGAAGAACACGCCGTGTACTGTCTATACACACCATGTACATTAATTTTCTATAAATAGAGGCCTTGGCCTTCATATTTGGGAGTTCAAAACCACTCAATGGAGGGGAGAAGTTCTGCTGCTACAATTCCCAGACCACCGTGGTGCTGTAGTTCTACCATTCCACCTACCAGCACCACTACTCGAAGCTTAAACAATGAATTCATTAGGTATCGATTGTGTTGGTCCTATCATTCTTTCCATGTGTAACTAAACCCCTTGTATTGGGGATGTGGGTGCTGAAGGATTGTATTATGTTCTATTAATCTAGATAGTTGAGTTTGTTCTTCTTAATTCTTCTTACTCCTCTTAAATCATTGCTAAATATTACTGAGGATTCTGAGCTGGACCAAGGGTAGAATTCTCAGCGATATAAAGGAAGAGTAATGGTGAATGCTTTGATGACCATTGAAAAGGTTTCTCCGATTCAAAAATGGACTGAACTACATTAAGAATTGTGAAACACTGACTACTAGACCAAGGAGTCAATTTCTTCAATTCCAAATAAGAGAAACTGGACCAAGGAATCTTGTGATAAAAGGAAATCCAGGATGATGAATTATCATGAACAACACAACCATTTAATAAATCTGCATAAAAACTCCATAATCACCATAGTCCCAATACACTTTTTCTTTCTATTAAAACACCTTTATATCACTTTTTGTTTCCTTTGAATTGTTAATCATTTTCATAAAATAAAAAAAACAGTTTCACTCAATCTAAACCAACCAATCCACTCTAAATTCTGCATGTTTCACTAAATTAATTATAAACTCAACTGAACCAATGCACTGCCAATGTTCCCTGTAGATCGATCCTGCACTTTCACTATACTAGGTATAAGAGTGGGTAATATCAATTTGGGGCCCTGATAACATACTTCTGATGAAACGAACGACCAAATATAGAGGTGCGACTTATGTTGGAGTGAAACAAAACATAAAAGTAAAATCTATCACCAAAAGTTAGGGTAAAATTATTTCTTCACTAAAATGGAGGTACATATTATTTTATGGAATTAGGGGTCATACCATGTACCATTAAAAAAATTTCTAGACAGAAATATTATTTTAATAAATGAAAATTGAAAATAAGGATAATCAATTCATGAATCAAGTATTAGAATTAGAATAATAGATATCATTC
Organism: Viscum album; assembly: GCA_963277665.1. Taxonomy (NCBI): domain Eukaryota; kingdom Viridiplantae; phylum Streptophyta; class Magnoliopsida; order Santalales; family Viscaceae; genus Viscum; species Viscum album. The sequence goes on from OY728156.1 coordinate 1,135,776,763, forward strand.
CCATGGAATCACATTGAGATTCAATCATTCTTACCATGATTCTAATGATAGCATGATCATTTGGATAGATCATTTGGAATTTCAATGGGTAAATGATAAGGGATAAGATAGTTTTATTTTTATAGGAAAAAAATCATTTCTTATAAAGTATATTAATTTCACTATATGTTTTCAAAAGGTGATTACATAAGAGTTTATATGATATTTTATGGGTGGTGAAAGAAAGAGAGGCATGTCTCTAAACCTCTCATAGATATATTACCATCCCAAGAAGAAATACAAAAAAATTTAGATCATTCACTATGAGATTAACATTATTTATTTATTTATTAAATGAGAAATGTACTAAAAAAATAACAAGTTTCATGAAACATGAAAACCATGGTATCCATGGTTGCTACATAGAAATTTATAAATCAAAAAATAATAAATTCTTCCCAAAATGAAACAGTAAATAATGGAGTATCCTAGTTGAGATGAATCACTCAATAATGTTTCCCTCACTATAAATAAAATGATTTAACACTTATTCCCAATGAAATTGAGTCTATTCATTATACTCAAGAAATTTAATTTTTTCTGTTAAAAAGGTGGACATGTAAAAACTGGTAAAACTAGAATAACTATTTCAAACATGATTGAAGACAACCTATTTGAATAATCTCAAAATATGGTATCTAGACTCTTTTTCTTGATAAAATATTATTTTTATGGTTTAAAGATAGTGAGTATCCCGTATGGGTCAAATTTGGAAAAATAACATAATTTTTTAAACAAATATCGAATTCATGAATGTGATTGAAAACATCTCTATGAAAATGATAGTGTACAGATTCTATTATTCTTATTATTCAAGAATAAAATTTAATTTTAAGGGGTGGATGATTTAATTTCCAATTATATAAGAATGTGTTAATGTTAATATATTATTTTTTATGTTAATAATGATGTATAATTTATACCATGAAAGTATAAGAGCCAGCGAAACCCAGACACATAAAAATATATTACAAAGTAGAAAAGAGAAAATATGAGTGAGAGTTACAATGGGATATTAAATAACTGAGAGTAATTCAATCCAGACATATCTTCATTCACTATTACATAATAGAAATTAGGATTTTTAAATGGACAAAACATACCCATCTCACAAATAGCCTTCTTAGACAACACATATACTACTTGGTTTTCTTCTCAATATGTGTGTGAGACTTCCGAATTAAGGTGATCTCTCATGTTGAGACACTCTACCCAAATAGTCTTAATTCTCCATGGTACATTCCATATCTTCACCTTCAACACTTTAATAGTGAATTTAGAGTCATATTCAAGCCACAATGTCGTCTAGTTATAGTGAACAACATAGTCAATATCATATATCATGGAAAGTAACTCAACCTCATATACCCTTGTAGTTCTAGTGGAGTGATAGAAACACCCATTGAAAAATCCACAATGAGTACGAAAAACACATCCACATCTAGAGGGGATGGGAACTCCTATCATGGACCCACCGACGTTAACTTTTAACCATGGAGTAATTGGAGGAATCCAACAAATGTATTTCGCCATTCTAGGTTTCCTTGTTCAACCTGTTACACCCATCAATATAAGGATTTTCAACACTCGGATCATTTTAAACATAACTCAAGGATTCACAACTACTGAAACATAGAACTCCTTCTATTTTATCATCATCCCTTCATGAATGGAATGATTCATTTTGTTGAATAACACCTGATTGCGGGCATTCGAGATGTGATAAACCACTAAAACAGCTACGGCAAGTAGCAGGTGGAAAACCTGCTCACTATAATTTTCCATACATAGTGAATTCATGAAATCTAAAAAGAGGGTTTTCATGTCATATTCCATATCAAACAACATTCCAATATATTTAAAAGTGTATGAGAAATGTCACATATAATGAAAAAATTATTTATGTACTCTTCAGCATGTCGGCAGAGAATACAAATGGAGTCCATATGAAATAAGACCTTCTTAATTTGATCCTATGTGGGAATCCTTCATTTCTAGATATTACAGAGGAACAAAAACCTTTAGGGATTAATTAATGAGTACGTATACCGCATTATCCACACTAGTGGTTGGGTAGCATCACCACATTCAAGATTGTAAAAGTATTTTTCACTAAAATTCACCTACTGAATGTGCTTCCTTATGATAGAATCATAGTACACAAAGTTACAATTCAAAATTTCTAGATTAATATGATTAGTAATTATATAAAACTTTTAAATCTATGATAACACACTTTCAATTTATTTGTTAGTGTCTTCAATAAGATCATCGATGAAATCCTGAAATGGTGCATCTAACCATGTGGTAGTCCCAGAATTATGTTTTGATTTTCTGCTGACAATATACTTGGTTTCATGGATGATTTTTATTAATGAATACATGAGATATGATGTGAAAAAGGACATAAGGAGATTTTTATATCTTTTTAGTAGCTTCTCCTTGAATCCGTTCTACAGGAAATCAGAGGAATTATCACTCAATATGAGATTCCAAATGAAATTCCCAATCAGTCCATCATTAAAAATATTAAGGTCATTGATTTAAATGCCTCCTATTTCGATGGGTTTAATGCACTCATACCAGGAAACAATGTCCATCTTCTTCTCATGAACGGATCATATCCATATAAAAATTCTGATCATTCCATTAATGTCCTTTATAACACCCTTGGTCCATTTATAGAGTGAGAAGGAGTAAACAAACAAAGAGGTGATCAAAAAGTTAACTAGGCACACCCTTCCATCCTGAGATATGGATTTCCATTTCTATTGTGATATTTGGTTGATGATCCCTATCTTTATTCTTTCAATTTATTTCCTCTTTACATTTCCATAAAATAAAATCACTCCAAGATAATTAAACGGAAGTGAGGCCCTCTTAATGCCAAGTCTCCAGGTTATCTTGTTTTTCTTGATGATTCCCACTCAATCACCATAGGTAATGAAGGATTTTATAACAAATTATGGCCTTCCCAGAAACCTCCTCATAATGTTAAATACCCCATGGATAATAACAATGGTATTTCTTGAGGCCTAACAAAATAAGATTATATCATATGCATTCAAAAGGTGTGAAGGGACTAGATTGTACTGGAAATATTTGATTTTCTTATAAAGTTCAAGTTGAGATAGCTCATTGATACGTTTTCTCAAATAATCTACAGCAATGGAAAATAGAATCATCGGCATAGGATCACCCTGTCTCACACCCCTGGTGCATAGAAAAAAACCTCTCGGTGCCCCATTAATAAGACCAGACATCATGGAATATTCAAGAATGAAATTAATAAGTATGAATACTTCATTTAAGAATCTATAAATTCATAGAATGTAAAGAAATATCCATTTCAGTGTATCAATATCCTTTGATATATCAACATTGAATGAAAATTTTCCATCTTTCTGGGACTCCTCAACAAGTTTTATCCTTCCGATGCGGTGTAAAAACAAGGATGAATGCTTCTTTTGGGGATGAAACCAAATTTGTTCATTGATATATGTTCCTTCATAATCTCCCCTATACTATTCATTAATTTCTTGTTAATGAATTTAGTAATCATGTTCCCAAGAGACAATGGTCTATAATACTTGATTTCAAATGTGTTCTCCATCTATAGTATCAAGGAAATGATGTTATCATTAGCTGCAAGAGGAATAGAGAACCGAGTAAATCACTACATAATATCCTGAGTCACCTCGTCCTGAAAAATATCTTAGTAGAACATGGAAAACTAGTTAGTGAAGCCATAAGGGCCATGATCACATTCCATGTTATGAGAGAAGAAGGTAGCGCAAATTTCCTCCGTAGATGGAGCCATTAACATATTTCAGTTATGATTTTCCTCAATTAAAGGATTGATGTTGGAAATTATTTTATGAGTGTTTTCTACTTCATTGATAGAATAAATCCCCTTGAAATATTCTAAAGCTTCTTGTGCAATCTATCTTTTAGAGGTAAATACTTTTCCATTTGTTTTTATAACATTAATTCTCACTTTTTCCTTCCATTCATTGTCCAATGTGTGATAAAATATACAATTTATGTCTCCATGCTTCAGCCATTTCATATTCAATTGCTCTTTCTACAGCATATTCTTCACGATTATAATGTCATCACATTTATTGTTTTCTTGTATTTCCTCCCAAGATTGTATGTCCTTCTGTCATCATACTTCGCGACTATGGGCAAGGCGATCCTCAACATTTTTAATGTCAATATCCAATCTGGAGAAAGACTTTTTACAACAATTATTAAGCATCCCCTCAAGATGATATAGTTTCACAACAATCCTGTTAAATGGATTGCCAATGGGGATCAGCTTCCAGGCTTCTAACACCACCTCCCATCAACTAGGTATCAGAAGCCGCCCATTATTAAAATCGAAAGGAATAGAAACTGACCTTGATGGATGCATGCATCATTCCACAATGATAAGATGATGTCTAATTTTAATTTTTTGATTATACTTATAAATATATGTGTTTGAATTCATATTTAAAACCCCATGTATATATTATAAAATTTCATTATCCTAATGAATTTTGTGAACAAAAAAATAAAAAATCTTGAATACTGTATTCTTTTTGGGTTTAATTATGGATTACTTTGTGATCAAGATTAGTCCCTCTTGTTTCCAATGTCAAGTAATGATCATGTCAAATGGATTATAAAAATTCATGGAATATTGTATTAATTCACTTGATACCCTACCCTATAACATTTATTTGTATTAACTAACAATAAGGGGGTAGAGAAGAAAAAATAATAAGGGGATTCTAACTAGAAAATTTTATATTAGTATTGACAAATAACTCAAATGGGGTGATTGTTGAACCCACATAGTGTTGAGTTTTATTAATTTTTAATAAAAATTAAAATAATATAGAAGATTTTAGTAAGTGTTAAATGAGAATATATTAGAATATAATTGGATTTCCCATGAATGTTTATGAGAAGATGAATTGACATCCCATTATAGTTTTTATCCTATAGTAGGTTAAGGAAGATTGATGACCCTTTTGAATAAGTATGTATAATGTATCTTCATGTTCCATTTTTTATAATAATAAAGGATAGTAAATAAGGGATAAATTTTTTTATAGATCTTGGGAATGTAATTTAATTTGATAATTGTTTTTCATTTTTCAATTTTAGACAATGTAATTGGTATATGAGATACCATTATTAAAATTTTTATAATAGTTCCATTGATATCCAAGGGGCGGAATAAGTGTTTTAGTATCTTATGGATATATTTTTTTATGTAGAATACACATATGAAAGTAGTTCATAAATATTATATAGATGACCTAGATCAATGTATACTTATATTATTCCTTTATATAATATTGAATTAGTTTTTTTGGATGGTTCAATTATGTATATTGAGATTTTCAGAACTATGGAATTTTTTAATGGAGTGTGTATATCGAATGAAATTTTATCTATATACAGAATCTAGATGATATTGGGGTTTAACGAGGGCATAATGGTGTTATGATGAATATCCACTAATGGTAATTTAATTTAAAATGTCCAGATATTATATATAAGGCACATGGATGATTATTGAAATTTTTTTAATCATGTTGTTGTAGTGGAATATATATTAATATTCTCTATTTAGTGTTTATATAAGGTATAATATTTGAAATTACTGTAGTGATATTTTCAGATGATTTGAGGATTCCAAATTAATTTAATATATTTTATTTGACTGGTGATTAATTATAGATACTTTATGTTTTTCATTTTTATGATATTGAAACATATGAAGAAATATATTCAGAGCAATGTGTTGAGATGGAATGAGATTTTGAGGCCCGATGAGCCCATAATTAATGTTATCAAAATATTAAATATATTTTTATCATGTTGTGGTATTCTTTACTTAATAATTAAATACTCTTTTAATATAGTGTCATATTATTAATCTGATACCATGATTGAATATAGGGCTCGAGTTTTAACCATTTCAGGACATAGGGGTGGTTGGAACCAAATGCTTGGATGGGGAATTCATTTGTAGGTACCTTAAATTAAATATTTATTTAACTAATTCTATTAATCCATTTCATTCCCAAAACTGATTTACCTTTATTATTATCCTTTTATAGAAAATATCCAATTTTATCCACATAAACAAATAATCAGTAAGAGGATATTTCATGTTTCTCTGTTGGATGGTCAAGATCAAATGACGGTCTATGGTCAAATCACGGTGGGTAGAAAAATATTAGATGTAGCAGATCCTCCTCCTCACTAAACGACATGTTCATAAAAAAATATTGATCCAATCTTGATATTTGGCTCATCAGTTTTGGTTTCCACATTTTTCATTTAAATATTGAGCAAGATCTTATATTCTTTTATTGATCTGTAATTAATCTAATCGTTCATATGAGCTACAATATAGAATTAAAATTATTTATTTGATTGATTCATAATTATGAAATGTTTCTCACCTTGAACATCCTTGATCTATGGCCATTTCCCAAGAATGCATGAATAATGGTTGATGATGATTTTTTCAAATACCTTCCCCCACCAGTTCAATTAATTTTTAACCACTAGTCCATAAGGCCACAATTTAAAATTATTGGGTAGGTGTTAGTGAAATCGAATCACCAGATTCATGTTGCATATTTTCAAAATGACAAGATCAGTGATTCGTGGAAAGATCATGGGATTTTATGGGATTTTTGTTTGTAGAAACATGTATCGGGCACTAGATCAAGGTTCATCTTCAATATGTGGAGAATGAAGTCAATGTATGATGTCAAAAGGGGAATTAGGTTTGTAGGAATCAGGCCAAAAGTTATATATTTTCCACTTCTGACCCTATATCCATACTCCCATAAGGGATTTGAGGTGAAATTTTGTGTAATAAAGTTGGCGATGAGAGGATATTGAAGTCATGTGATATATATAACATGTTATGAAAAATATTGACTAAATGGTTTGTACTGGGATAACCAAACACTGTTTTATCCTCTAGTTGTGATTACACAGGATTTCGGGTAGGGTTATGTATCACACACTATGAGATACACCAGACACTATGTGACCCAATTCTGGAGGCATGTTCTGTACTTTGGGAGTAAATGAGAATGGTCATAGAAAATTCATAGACATGGTCCAACTACATGGTATTTACAAGGAAAAGTACCTAATAAGGTAAAAATCCTTATACACAACCTAGTGCATGGTCATGAGATGATGTACATGGGAAAGACCATGAGAAAACATGTAGGCCATTGATTGATGATATATATCATGTGGTATATTTAATATATGTCTATGGTAATAGGGATTCTAATATGTGTACCAAGGAGACACATCCATGAAACTAGTGAGATCACAAGCCTTTTGGACCTCCATACATGTTATTTACTTCCTTATAAAATCATTCAATTGTATCAATTATAGTTTTGCATTAATTTTACCATGTGAGTAGCCTATCGTTGTTTTTTTCCCACATACAACGTGATGGTTACCATGTGATGGGATTTTGAGATATGTTGTGTTATGTTCCATTAGGTAAGATTTCAAAGGTGATTTATGATGATGAAATTGAATAGGCAATATCATATAAGATATAAGAGGGATGGAAACATCCTTATTATATGAGGGGTTGGGTCCACCTTACTACTCACACTCTATTAAGTGGCACCCCATTATACATTAGGGAATGGTTCCTCTATCTTCTGAGTTTAATACCAATAACATTTTTTGGAGAGGGTCCCTTATATTATAACATAATTCCTCCTCCCCATATAGGTTAGGTTATTGGTCCTTTATCTACGAAAAGAGTTTAACCACTTGATAGGATTGGGTTTGGTTCCTCTACCTATTGAGTGATACACCCTTGATGGACTAGGGAGTGGGACCTATTACTACTAGGTAGATCCCAGTGGGACACTAGGGAATGGTTCTTCCATATACATTTTATGTGTTACCACCATGATGGTCTCTCGCTTGGTCTCCTTATCTATCAAATGATTATAACCACCCCCTAATAGACTAGGGCATGTTTCTCTATATATCTTCTAAGTGGATCCCCCTGATGATCTATGGCATGGTCTTTCTTTATAATGAGTGAAAAAAACTTGATGGACTAGATTTTGGTTCCTCTAAATAATGATTTTCCCCCTTTAATGGGTTTCATAACGAGGAGATGTGTGTCCTCCATATTGATACTACTTTAGAAACACGAGAAGATGTCCAGTGATGATAGACCATTGGAGATACATGATGAATCGTCATGGTTGTGATGGATATGAGATAGAGACTCCATCTATCATGGCTGGGTTTCATATATTAGTATATATATAAGATATTGGATGTGGTATCTCTCTTCCTTTGGGTAGATTTTACTACCTCTATCATGTGTTCTATTTCTACATCTTCATTTTTTGGGGCCTTCTACCGGGTATGTATATACTCACCCCTGCTTGGGGTGTACCCACACACGTGACTTCTTATATAGATTACAAATAGGTTGATTATATAATTGGATTATTTTATGGATAAATTTTTGTATTTGACCATGTATGGTGGTTATGGTTTTGTGATCTGGAGCAGGAAACTGTCATCATATTTACACTTAATGTTATTTTCCAGTTAAGAAATCTTTTACGGTTAGGTATATATTTTATCCATTGTCATTTATATTATTACTCCCCAATCTTTTTTATTATATTTATTTTAATAAATACATTTTTTACTCTATATTATAATTAATTTTATTATTATTACTCTACATTTATAGATGTATTTGGATTGGTGTATGTGTACGAGTATTATAGGAGAAATCATCCCAATTGAGTTTTTCCTTCTCGACACTTGCCTCTTCCCCTTGGTCTATGTAGGTCAGATTGGGGATATAGAGGAATGATATTGGTCCAATGATGTGTTCTTGGAGGTTAGGTTTTCACTAATTGGCGTCATAGGTGGTTCAACCATGGGATTTTCTTTAGAGTTTTCCCCCTTGTGGGGTTTGGTATGTAATTTAGAGAAACATTGTCGAAGTGTCTCAATTATGGATTTATAGATAAGTCAGATAGTGATTTTTTGATGAATAATGTATCAATTCACTAGAACTATGACTACATAAATCTCCACTCAACATTCCAAGACATTGGTTACAGTGAACATTGGTACATGCCTTATATGGGATTGCGTATTTTGAATGTACTATTTGTTTCGGACCACCATAAATATTAATAGGTATGTTTGAATACTCATCTTACCATGGAATATCATGCTTATTATCATTATATATCAGTCAACGTGGCCATATAGTTTACCGATTTAGGATAATGATTATGATTCAATAAGTGATGTGACCTCATTTTAAGGGACAAATCATGAGGTCATTCGACCATGATGGTAGGAAGTAACACCCCCACCTATCAAGTAGTATATTTTACAATTATAAATGATTTAGGATACATATATTATTAGAGATCTACGTTATTTAACGTGATTATGGTTATTGAGTTTCTATGGTGATAAATATCCCTTGGTATTGGAGGATTAACTTGATTCGATTATGTATGTTTTCAGACATCTGTAGAACCTAAGAAATTATATGGATCCGCTATTAGTTATTCTTTTCATGGAGGTGAGGGGTGTTGGTGGAATGTATTCACACAATCGCATGATGAGGTGGAACCATTGTGTCCAGAAATCTGGTAATTTTTTCATGAGTTGTAATACCCACCATTCATTTTCTTAGTTTGTATTCAAGAAATTTTGGATCAAAATTAGTGATGGATTATAGTTTCTGAATATGATGATTGGTTCACTATCCGTAGCGGTACTCCCATGAAGGTAGTCTGTATTGTAGCATCAGGGAGAGGGGGATTGAGCGGGGCCTCCTTTGATATATCAATATACATTTTTTACCCCTATAAGTGATATTATATATGAGATTTATAAATAGGGAACTGGTCATGGAGATATTTTTATGTGATGTAATTCAGGAAGCTAGATATGGTATTGGGAATCATGGGGTTATTCCATCTGCAACATATAGCAGGAACTATTCTATAGTTTCTTGGAAGATGATAACATCTCATTTACAGAATCAGGCATGTATTTATGTGTCATTGGGACAACATAGGAGACCTGGGTTGCTTAATTAGGGATAATTTTATGCATGTCATGGGTGAGGCCACTTGGTATATGAAATTACAATCCAAAGTGCTGAGGAGGGTATGATGAAAGAATATGGACTACCAATGAGGAGGAATAAATATGACCATATATATACTATGAGTGGCCAATGTAGTTCCTAGGGAGGTGGAATTTGTTAACGAGTAGGTTCATATCTACAGATAGGAGCATCTTATGGAGAAATAATATTATCTACTTCCAACCCGAATACTAGGAGGCCCCAATTAGGCTTTTAGAGCTGGATATTGAGGCCTCTATTAGCTTTTGACTATAGACGCTTGTCACTTAATAGGTCATGATATGAGTATATGTACAATTTTTTATTAATAAAATCTTGATTATATACTATTATACTTTGGTTTCATTCATTACATCCCAACATTACTTTTTGAGTGAGATCTAGATCTCCCTATAGATAATTCAATGTAACATTTTATATCTTGAGGTTCTTATGGGGAATTATTTTTCAATATCACCTTTTTTCCAACAGTGTGATATATCACTTAGTGGATAATGTTTATTAATTAACCTCATATTTTTCATAATGAGAACTTATAGAATGATATTTTGTATGAAATTTTTTTCCACTTTTTTGATCCCATATTAACAGTAATTATAGATTAGTTAGATGTTTTAAGACATATGGGATGAAATTTTACATTTTGGGTGATAGAGGTCTCATTGAGGAGTTAGTGGGTATTGAGAAAAGAAGCTAATATCCATCATCTAACAATTATAATGTTTATCCCTTTGTAAAGTTTTCACTTCAAGAACATTGAATCATTCATTCCATGAGTAATATATGGAAACCTTCTTAGAGGATTTTCTAGGAATACAAGTGAGTAAATAGATGGAGTTTTTACTGAAATTTCACCCTTATAAATCTTTGATATAATCTGTGTCATATCGAATGACCCATAAAAATCATCAATAGCAATGAGTTTAGTTGGATGAGCTCTTAGAGAATGGTATTATTAGACTTAGTATGCCTCTAGGATGCTCTAGTTTTTTTCATGAAAAAATATTATGTGATAATATGGATTTGTTTTGATTGTATTCACCTAAACCAGACAAAAATAACTACCAAGATACCATAGATTAGATTTTAAGACTTATTTATTTAGTTTATAGGAGAGAGATGGATATCAAATATCGATAACAGGTTCATTTACCACTAGTTTAGAGTTCAATAGGTTGATATTCCAAATCTTATATTCTTATATTGCTACAGGAACTATGTGTTCCTAGTGATACAATTAGGTGTTTGGAATTCCCCAATTGTTTTATGTATTTTATAATATAGAGTAAATAGCCATACATAGACCAATAATTTTATCCTTATTGATGACATAGTCATCTATAATTCTCCTGAGGATGAGCATGAATAGAACTTACAGATGGTCCCATACTTTCTCCCGGAGAACCTGATTTATTGTAATATTATGAACATCTAGTTCTATATCCACATGGTTCACATTCATGGTAAATTCATTTTTGGGCTCCTATTAGCTATGTACATAGTGATGATTTATTTATTTCTTACATGGAATCCAACAAAAATAATTTTAGAGGTTATTAGATTTCATGGAATAGAGGTGAAATATTCGATTCTCATACGGGGATTCTTTATGATTGTAACCTATTTGGGCACTGTAATTTTAAATGGGTATATCTTTTCATGAACCCTAAAATTTCAGAGATCCTTTTAGGAGTTGAGGTTTCAACTAATGGATGATCATCTATTGAGAATATAAGTGGACATTATAGAGTATATGTTGTATTTTGATGCCTCAGTATCTCTGTCCAAATGTGTGTTGATTTCATGGATGTAAGTGATTGCATATGGGTTGATGTACTTGAGACCCTGTGTGAAGAACCACATGCCCAATGACCTGGAGGTGGAATTGTTTTCCTTCGATCAAAGTATTTTAAGGAACATTTATAAGGGATATAGAATTTTTTACATAGACCATCAGAGTCTCAGGTATATCTTCCCACAACAATATATAAACCTGAGAAATAAGTGATGGATGATGTTCTTACATGAATATATAAATTTAGACACTCTATACAACTAGTAAGGGACATTGGGTGGAATATTCCCTCAATAAGTAGTCCAGATATTACATGGTGGAGGAGATGTTTGACCATTTGACTTCATTTCCAATGAACCTAGTGGAGGATGTGGATAAAACTTATCTTTACCTGATGGTATTGAATCCATTTCTTGTCTAGTGTGTGAGGTAGATTCATTTGTTAGATAATATTATGTGGGTTTCCATTACTGTTTATCCTCTGGAGATTCAATAGATGGATTCTATGATGTACAAAATCAATTCAACTTTTTTAGGGACATGTGGTTGTTCTTTTAATGATTCAAGAGTAGGTTATTAGGGAGTTTAAAACATATCCTTTTCATGTACATATTGTCGTTGGGATAATGTACATGGAAAATATACAACAATTTGGGTGGGTAGGTATGAGCTAGATTGTTGAAGAGTTTGTCTCTAGGTGTCTGACATTCCTGTAGTTGAAGAATTAGCAATCAGTTACAATTTGTTTGTTGTATCCTTTGAATATCTTAGAGTGAAATGGGATGTCTTATACAATTAATTATTTATAAGGATTCTATCATGGGTGGTAGTTTACCAACTAACCTTGTCGAAGTACTTCCTTACTATTAGGGAGAAATGTTCAGTGGAGTGTTTGTTCAAGTTATACGTTTCGAATATAATCCTTATTTATGAGGTTACCTTGATAATTGTATTAGACTGTGATGTGAACATCAAATCATGGTCAGTGTGGGGCCTTCTAGATGCATTTAGGTAACCATTTATGATGATAACGAATTCTCACCCACATTTTGATAGAAATGTTGAGCACACTATATTGTTATTGGATAATATACTAAGGGATTTTCTGTTAGAATTTGGATGGAGTTGGGAAGTTCACTTACGTTCAGTAGAGTTTGTTTATAATAATAATTATAACTCTACTATCAACATGTTAGGTTATGAGGTCATGCATGAAAGACCATATAAGTCACCATAATGTAGGACTAAAATTTGGTAGGCATATCTTATTAGGATTTAGATGGTGAAGGTAATGAAAGGGAATGTCCATGGGATCTCTAAGAATATGAGGATTTCTCAGGGTAGACATAATCCTTTTTCATGTCGACATTATAGGCCCATAAAGCTTTAGTAGGGAGATCATTTTTTCTATGAGTCTCCCCACTATGTTGATTGGTGATATTCGTCCCTGGTGGAATTATATCTCTAATGATTATCAGTCCATTAGATATTAGGAATCGTTTTGGTGAGATTGAATACATCCTAGACTTACCCCTATAGCTAGATTGTGAAAATGACATTTTCTATGTTTCATTGCAGAAGAAATATTTTCATGATCATATGAACATTATGTATTGTGTAAATATGGACATAAAGAATGGATCCATAATTAGAGAGAATCTAATGGAATTTTAGGAATATAAAGAGAGACTCAGGTGTGGATAAACCATTACCTTGGTTCATATGTTGTGGGGGATGGAAGAAAATAAGAGAGATCTTTGGAGAAGGAGATCCCGATGTAGGATAAGTATTCACACCATTTTTTAGTTTGTAGTTTGTGTGGATGAAATTCATTGAATTAGGGAATAATTTTTAGAATCTACATTGACATGAGTATTATTTGAATGTATCAATGAATATTCACAATGCTATGTGCTAAGGCGGCCTGAGATTCTGAGGCCCGATGAGCATGAAACTTATTTTATATAATCATTATTTATATTTCATATCACAAACATGAAGTAGTTCAGATATAATGTCATATTCCCTGGATAAATCCTCATGTCATAAATATGAGAACAATAATGAATCCATAGACCGTGGTTTACCCTAGGCGCGACAAAATGTTGGTCATCACTGAATGTTTTATTGAGGCGGAATTTAGTAGGTATTTTAATTGAATTAATTAAATCCTTCAATAAATAATACCAATTTCACACTATAAATAATCTATTACATTAAATTAGTAGGGTTAGTCGAATAATCCAGAAATAATTGAAACTGTAATTCAACGTTCTTCATTGGTAGATTAATAATGCATGAAAAATGGTGATTCGATCGAGGTGGATTGATGGATAGAGGATGTGGTAGAAAATAAAAATTTCTATAAAATGTGTTCTTCAACGATGACTATTAAAAAACTGATGCATGTAACATCAATTAAGGATTATGTCATTTGATTAAAATATTGATAATCTTATTTTGAGTTATTCCATGACATGCAATTAATTTAATTATTCTCGTGATTTTGTGTATTGAATTAAAATCATTTATTCAATTTTAATTATTTATTTTAGGTTTGAGACCCTGAATATTATCGACTTAAGATTGATTCCCAATAACATTGGTCTACATTTTGATACACATTTGTTATTTTTTTCATTATCCCACTTGTTATTTGGGTTCTTAATTGTTGTGTTATGGGGCCATAGTTCGATATTACAGGTAGGGTTCAAGCACCACGAGACTAGTATTTTTGTAGGTAATTTCCACATAAATATTGGATAAATGATTTGTAGATGGATCACTATGTTTTTTGGGACATCTACAGATGGTGAAATAGATCAGACACAAGGTCAAGGTTCCTCTCCCATTGGTAAATAGTGAAGGTGATTATTGGAGTTGACAGAGGACTTCAGCTGGATGGAATCTTAACACTGATGATGTATAGGTAACACACCACCACATATCCACACTCTTTAGGGAGTATCAATGCAGAATCATGTGGATTCATCAATGGGAGTAGAGGATGTAGAATCCAAGTTATAGATCTATATATTAATGAAAATATATACTACATGACATGTATTTTCATGATTAAATTTTGTGTTGACCTTTGAATTATGTGACTAGGTATTTTGGGTGGAAATAAGTATCACTTGACAAGTCAGACCCCCAAAATCCATGATATGTGGTGCTGGGAGGATGGAATGTACTCTTGAAGTACATGGGAATATAAATAAACCAAACACAAGGACAAGTACCAAAGTACAATGGGAATGAAAATTCATAGGTACCTAGGCTAGTACATGGCCAAGTACATATCCAAGTTCATAAGAATGGAATGTTGTATATGGGGATGGTCAGGAGCACAAAAGTAGGCACCGAATAGTTGATACATCACATGTGGCCCCCATACATTCCATTTATGGTGATATTGAAACTGATATGAGTCTATAGGGGACATTTCCTAGCAATGAGATGGGGTCATTAACTATTTGGACCCCTATAAACCCCATGTAGATCGCTCTCAAAATATTTTAGTTTAATAAATTACATTTCAACTAAGATTTTAGTTTGTGATTGGAATATAATGTGTATTTTCCACATAGACCATGATGAAAGGCTTCATTATGTATTTTGAGTTATTATTATAGATGTTCAAAGAGGGATTCTTCCTTAATAAAGGAATGTTTCAAACTTTAATCAAGAATGATCATCGTACAATGGTTGGGGTTTTCAACCTACTAACATTAAAGGGGGTGTGTCCCACGTACTTCATTCACTAGTTTGAGAGACATCCATAGACAGAATAAGGAATGGTTAATCTACCTATAATGGAGAACCCACTCATGGGTAAGGGCATGGGACCTCAATCTACCTTCAATGTGGAACCCCATGACAGTTTAGTGTGTGGGTCCTCTGTCTACCTACTGACATGAACCATTAGATAGATTAGGGAATGTGGCCACTAACTAATAAGATACATCCACCTAATAGAATATAACATGGGTCGTATACCTATTGAGTGGAACCCCCTAATGGACTAGGTTCTAGGTCCTCCCTCTATTTTCTAGGTATCACCCCACAGATGCACAGTTGTGTGCGTCTTCTATCTCTCTACATAGTGTCACTACATGATGTACTAGGGTGTTAGTCCTCTACCTACTAAGTGCAACCCCCTTACTAATCACTGTGTGGGTTCACTAAATGGAGGACAATCCTCATTAAATGTGTTGAAGAGTGGAGAGATTTTTGTCCTCCACATGATTACATGTATAGACATGTGAGATGATGGGCATCGATGACAGTCCTTTGGAGCTGTAGGAAGACTACTTGTCCATAGTTGTGATAGGAGTTGGTGATCCACTTTATATCTCGAATGGGATTCTTATATGAGTATATATATATATTATTGGTTATCTTTTACATATTTATTTGGGTTGAGCTAAATAGTCCTATCAGGTATTATATTCCCCCCTCTTCATTTTCAAGGTTTTATACTAGGTATGTATATAGTCACCACTGTATGGGACATTCCCAAACATGCCATGTCTTATACAGAATATGACCACATCAATGATTGAAATGGTGGATCTAAGGGATACTTTGGTTCAATTGACAGTCTATGGTGGTTTTCTCTTAGAAATCAGGAACCCATCACCCACATATTTCATTCATTTTTACTTCTTTTAAGGTTGGTGAATCATTTGTTTTTGGGAATGTATTTTACAACTTAGATTTCATATTAAACATTCACAATATTCTATATTCCCTAGAGGTTATTACATGATTGATTTTTTTACTCTAGATGTTACTTTATTTTATTATTTTTACTCTTAACGTCTTTATGGAGATGGAAAGGTGTGTTTATAACTATACTTTTTGAAAATCCATGCCATTCATAGTTTTAAATTCAATTTGATTGTGTCCACCCTCTAGCATATAGTGGTGGTCTTGTGATAGTGGAATCTTGGTCTTCTACTAGCCAGGCCGTCCCTTGTGGCTCAAGACATCTCCATAATGTATGAAGTTATAGAAGTTTTATATTTAAAAAATGAAATTTTTGAATTCTATATGTTATATAAAATTAACTCTAAGAGTCTAATTCATAAAAATATTATGATGATTCTCTCAAAATATAACAATTATTTTTTCTAAAAATTGCGATATTTAATTTTCACATTGAAATACACAAATTAATGTAAAATGATATATCTATAAGTTATTATCCATTATATTATTAATGTCAAAAAATATTATACATTAATTAAAACCATGAATATATTGGGGATATATATGATTTACAAAATAATATATAAGAATGGTAGATCAGTTCTTAAATCTCTATAGGAATAAACAAATTCTAACATAAAAATAACAAAAACACTTGAACACTCTTATAAGAGTTAATAAATTTCCTCAAAAAAGATATTCTGAATAATGATTTATAAATGTTTTTTTAGATGATGGAAAATTTATAAATGTTATATTTAGATGATGATCATTATATTGTTAAATATATTCCATAATGAATTATACATCAAAAAAATTCAAAGGGATTGTGAACAATGATTAGTAGTTGATCCTCATGCTATGATATAGATGATCATATCATGATTTAATATGAGAGTAAAATTCTATGGGGAGTTGGTACTATGGAACTATATTTTTGTGTTGTGAAGAATATTTTACAATTTCTTGTATGATGAAGACATTATCATTTCAATTATATATTGCATGATGTTAATAAATGAATTATTTTCTTATATATGAAATAATATGATATTTTTTTGCATTAATTCCATAGGATATGGCATGCCATAACCTTGTTGTTCAAGAGAAAAAATGTGGGTTTATTGACATCATGATTTGACAGGATAAAACATAAATTACATTGTTCATTCAATTAATACAAGGATATTATATGCATATTTTTTGTAATTTTTATTAAATGAATGTTTTGTGACATTAATATTATGGATATAAAATATCGTTTATTTGGATTTATTTTGTATCATAAATAAGGTAATTTTTCAAGAATACATCGATTATTTTACAAATTCAAATGTATAAAATAAATTCAAATCATTCAGGGAATAATAAAATTAGTTGGAACAAAACATATAAGTATATTTTTGTAATCATAGATAAAAATAAATTAATGTGTGAGAGAATAGATACTACTTTTCTTAATAATATTATGTGTGGAAGAAGATGGATCAAACACTACTATATTAAAAATCCTTATCAATGATGGTATTCATTTTTTCACACAATAATTCATTATATAATCCCAGGGAAATGATATAAAATATGAATAATATAATTTTACTAATCATATGTCCATTATTTATAATTAAAAATGAATAATAGGAAGTGAGAAGACCATCATATGATAATGTAAGGAACAATGTATTTCAGGGGAATTACTTTATAGTGGTGTTTGAATATTATTTCTACATATGGATCATTTCATGAATAAGAGTTCGATCAAGAATCTGATAATTGGAACATTTTAGGATATTGTTTTTGGATGCCGAATGAAGCATTTTGGGGGGTTTGGGTGAGCAGGTATACATAGGGGAATCTTTGGAAGGCCATAATAAAATGATTTCCATTCATCGAGTTGGGTTTCAATGGCCTATAAGAAGGCTGGTTAGACAACATATAACAACCCCTACCACAATAACATATTCATTTCTAAATAAATAAAAATAAAATGTGTGAATTCTATAATGAATAAATTATCAATTTTGGACTATCCATTTTTACAATATCGATAGATAACATATATTCAATTACATTCCCAATAATATTTCTATTTAAAATTTTTTTAAAAAAATACTGTAAGAAAACCCATGACTTTATCATAAAATGGGAATTTTTATTATTATAAATGATTAAAATTATTCTGTATAATGGCTTTAATAGCTCCCACAAAATCCATTACACATGATACTCTTATATACCTATCATATATAATATCATTCTTCATAAATAGTTGATATAAAAAATATAGTGATCTTATATACATTGTATGGGTAGAAATGGGAGACATCAATAAATGATAATATATATATGCATATCTTGATAAAAAATATTATGATAAAATGTTAATATTTATATAAAAGCATACCTTTCAATTCATAGATCATATCATGAGTCACGAAATAAAAATTAGTTTATCAAAATAATGGATAATCATAAAACATATTAATAAGGACACCCAAGTCTAAATCATTATCATCTCAACTTGTTATATGTGTGTGGTAAGATAATTGAAATTTAAAGAATATTATATGTCATGTTTGACTACTGAGACAATCCTATCATAGCAGATCAGATATCTCAACTGATTTCCAATATTATAGTGGATCCTATATTATGAACTCATTCCAATATCCTAATTTATCAAGCATTCCTACCAATTTCCCATTGTTGATCGATCATATCAAATCACATTAAATAATTATCTCATAATATTCAATGTGATATCTATTATATTGAGGTGATATAATGGACCCACCCATCACCTAATGAAAATAGTAAATATGTATGTGAAAAATTTATATAACATTCATCCTTTTATTAAAGCATAACCCATCGATAAAATTTATTTAAAAAAACATCATCTCATGAAAATAATTGATTAAGAGAATTATCATCGATGATATCATTAGACCCTATACGTATGGAATCATAAAGAACATCAATAGTTGTTGACATATATTAAAAATACCTTCAAATGATCATTAAAATATCTATTTGAAAACATGAGAAAATATCATTTTACTTTGTTAAGATAATACCTAATAATTTTCAAATCATTAATAAATTATTTTACATTAAAAATATACATGTAAACATATAAGGTAATATAAAATTAAAATAACATACATGATGATTGGAATACATATTCATATGGTATATGTTAAAACAAAACACTACTTTAGCTCCTTCAGAAAAAGTAAGAAAATAGTTATACAAAAAATACATATAGTGTTTCATTTTTTTTAAAAAAAATTAATAAAATAACACTATTATTGTGAGGAGGTTCTATAAAACATTTTCTAATAACATGGACTTGAATGAAGGAATTAATTTACAAAAGACGGAATAAGGTCATATTCTCTGTAAAAATATTTCACCAATTATTTAATGATCCAATGATTGAAAACATGGTTTTAATAATTTAAAATTATTTAAATAAATTGAGTATTATAAAAATCATAGGGTTAGGAAAATATAAAACATATAATTCACATAAATGAAAATTTATTGAAAAATATACCAAAAATAAATTAGATTGCAATATAAACCCTCACCACATTGAAAAAATTTCAATCATAACAACTATAAATTAGAGATCACTATGTGGATATTTAAACCACAATAATTATCATTAAAATAATTATAAAATTATTTAATGGGTAGAATATATATGAAAAACATAATAAATAAGGGGGTGAATATGGAATATGTCTCAATCAATGAAAAGTGGTGTGAGCAACTCTTACATTATGATTGATCTAGTTCATATGATACTTAACCATGTATAAAACAAATTTTCATTTATTTTAATATTATAAAATATTAATATACATAGTTAGAATACAATATTTTGTAAATTTATATAATATTATCACATATTAATTAATGTTTCATGACATCAATCACCATTCAGGGTGGAAATTGTTTTGATTTTCATGTATTTTTTGATATTAATGTTATAGTAATTTAATATTTATAATGGTTCCATAACCATTATAATTTTAATGAAGATATAAATAATGTTTAAATTGATAAAATATATTTTTATAACCAACTATAAATTATTTATATTGAATAATGTAATACTCCATTCATGGAGATAGTTGTTTGTACGTATGAAAACATGTTAATTTCATCCTAAAATGAAAATAAGTGATTAAATATAAATAATATTTTATTATTATCTAAAATTATTTAAATAATAAATTTAATATTTTTTTATTAAATAAATTATTATTATCATCCATTTTAATATTATATGAAAAATTTATATCATCTCTTCAGGGAGGTGATAGTCCACCCATGTTTGTGCATGAGCATATTTCCTTTAATTTGAATTCATGTGATTTTGTTTGATTACTTTTCTTCTGTATTTTGATAATATAATAATTTATTCAGATTTTTTTTATTCTTATCACGTTGGAAAGATAATATATTTATCTATATTTTATTAGTTAATGAGGAAGTTTTAAAATGCTTATCTATTTCTCTAAAAATTCAATGATGTTGCTACTATGTTTTTAAAAACTCTTCATTTCACTATTTGAAAACATTTCTTTATTTATTTTAATAAAACTTCTACAGTTATCCAATTTGAATGAAACTTGATTCTATGGAGAGATAAAATGTTTATCTTGATTTCATTAGTTTACATAAAAGTCCTAAAATATCGTTTTAATGGACTTTTAATTACATGATGTTTTGATTTTCTGTTTTGTAGTGGCAATTTTTCAAGAAATGTTTTGATTATATTTTTTATTGATTTAGGGATCATTAGATGTCACGATTAATTGATTATTTATTTTTTGGAAGGATAATACGTTTTCCTACAAATAATTAGTTTTGACTGAAGTCTTAATCTGCTGTTAAGAGCCCTTAAAAATTCGATGAAGTTTGTCAAAACACTATGTCCAGATTTCATTGAAAAGTAAGGTTTATTTTTATCTCAAAAGTACGGTTCATTTTTTATCAAAAGTATGGTTCATTTTTATCTCAAAAGTATAGTTCATTTTTTATCAAAATTATGGTTCATTTTTATCACAAATGTATTTTACATTTTTATCTCAAAAATAAGGTTCATTTTTATCTCAAAAGTATGGTTCATTTTTATCTCAAAAGTATGGTTCATTTTTGTCAGAAAAGTATGATTCATTTTTATCTCAAAAGTGTGGTTCATTTTTATCTCAAATGTATGGTTCATTGTTCATCTCACAAATGTACGGTTTACTATTCATACTTATGTTACTATTCATAACATACATTACTGTTCATACCCTATGTTAAATTTTTGTTCACTCGGAAGGCAATGTTCTCTTCGAAGTTACTGTTCACTCCAAAGTTACTGTTTATTGCGAATTTACTGTTCATTCCGTCCAATTTTTTAAAAATTGATTTTCTGTAAATATATGGATTATTTTGTAACGATTTTTTTTGTAAAATCCTCATTAAATATAAGGATTGTAATGAAATAGTTTTTAATGATATTGGTGATATATTTAGAGAGAAAAATTAATAACGTTCTTCAACGACTTTTATAAATAAATTTGGACGTTTCAAGATTTTTTAAATTTAAATGTTTGAATTTAATTTCAGAACCTCCTTCTAGTTTTCAGGACTATTTTGACTTCATTTAAATCATTTTAAATGGATTTAAAATTCTGTTTTGAATAATTCAATGATTTTATTGTTTTGGAGATTTTATTGGAAGACGTATTCAAAATATTATGAATCCCATTATTTATTCTACGGGAATAAAGAAGCAACAGAGATTCTATTTTCAGGGAGATATTTATGGGATCTTTTGACTCAATTAGTTTTCAATATCCTATGGAAGTGAAGTTGCTACAACTGTTAGATATTTTTATTCTCTATATATATATCGTTCTCTCTTGGATAAAAAAAGACAACACAATACAAAGAGAATGTTATATGCATTTGTAACATCCCGTGACACTTTTTTTCACCACCTTCTCAGTCTATCAAGTGCTAAATTAATTCTGCTTTGACTACAATTTCATTCATGAGCCGTGCTGATCTAAAACTCAAGAACTAGTACATGTGCTTTAATTTTTATCTTATCATTCATCTTGTTCTGAGTCTTTAACACTACTTCCCATATCTCACATGCACTCTATTATTTTTATGATTTTCCACACAAAATAATTATTTGTTATTCTTTTTCTTCGGGTTGTGACTCACGGATTCTAAAGTCAAGATCTTAGGGTTATGACTCCCTATATCTAATGTCAAGAATGTTTGGGTTGTGACTCCTTGTATCTATGTCAGTTTGTAAGGGTTGTGACTCCCCACAAAAAATTCAGTGTCGTGATTATCCCTCCACTAGAAAATGATTTTGTAATTGGGTTATGATTCCCCTATAAAAATCATTTTTAGTGTACATGTATCTCTCACCGAGTAGAGAGGTATAAGAGTAGAGTAGGCCCACTTAGGACTGAACTACTATAAAAAACATCCTTGTGTTATTTAATTTTTTCGCTGCTAACTAAATTTGATAATTAACTCTGATAATTAATTTATTTGTTTAAAATTTTTAATCTGCTCTATTCACCGCCCTCTAGACCATCTTCCATTACCCTGTCCGACCTTACAACCCATACACATGAGTGATGTTATATTTTTCCAACTGATGGATGGGTAATAACGTATATAATATCATATTATTACATATAAAGAATTTTTTTAATATAAAATATCAAAATTAAATACATTAAGGAAATTATCCATGAAATATGGGAATAGAAAATGAGTAATATAGAAATGTGGTTGTGGAAGTCAACATGTTCACACAACCAATACTTTCATATTCCATTTGATAGAAATGAGGTGGAAAAAGGTTAATAAATAGACATAATAACAAATTATTATATATGATATTATTTTTTTATTATATATTCATTTTTCGGATAAAACTGGTAGAGGAAAAATATTATGTAAATTTAAAGAGATCAATTAAAATTATTCCCTCCTCTTTGAGATTCGTCCATTGGGTTTCTTACTAAACACCATAAGGATATATTTCTATAATGAAGAGAACAACAATAATGTATATAATTAGAATTTTTAGGGTTTTATTAAGATATGTTGGCCATGATGGTGAGCATAATAAAAGGGAGTTGGTGTCCTTTTGTAGTGAACGAATCGACACACATATAATTACATAAAAGAAAAAATTATAATAAATAATTTTTAAATTGAATGTGGAAAACATGGGGAAAATATTTATACCTATGATAGTTTAAGGTTTAAATAATTCCAATAAATTAAACTAGGATGGGAATATTTGGAATTTTAGACATTATTTTTTGTTTAACCTCTTCATTATCCATTTTTTAAATTATCAATAGTAAAAACTTCTTCTATAATAAATGGTTATAAACATTCATATAATGTATAAATTAGTTCATAAATGGTCATAGGATAATTGTTTCCATGATTTACCACCACCCTTTCCCTCCTTTAATGTTTTTATGATTTTTAATCCATTCAATATTATAATATTTTACTTAAAATACCATTATTTACATTTTAAGAACAATGGAAATATATTTTGAAATTAAAGACATAAATAGATGTATAGAATTTGAAAATAAACTATTCAAAAATAAATTAATCAATTCTTGTAACTAATAATTTATTTTTATATTTTATTTTATCCCAATAAATAAGAAATTAAATTTTTTAAAATCATTTAATTCATTTTTTCTACTTTTTTCACATGCACTATATCATCGATGTGTAAGAATTTTTGTTAATAATATCATAAAATAAACATTTAATATAAATAAAAATCCAAAATGAAATTAAATATGTTCAAAAACAACATATATATTTTTTCATTTTGTATATTTACTCATATTCATTTTATAAAAATAATTTCAATATTTTATATCATCATTTTATTTTCATGCGCAGGCACTGCACAAGAATTTGGAAAATAATTTTCTTATATATAACCAAAATTAAAAAACCTCAATATAATCAATTAGAAATTATATCAATTTATAAATTATTATATATAAATATTCCCTCCAAAATATTATATTTTGGGTGCCAAATTTTAATTTCCCATTATTTTGCAAGCAATTCATTAGTACAAAAAATTATTTTCATACTTTTCATGAACGTAATTCTAATGATTATGTTTTAATTTTTTTTATGATATTTGTAATATATTATCATAATATATTTTTTAAAAACATTAAAAAAAATATATATCATAATTATATATCTTCAATATCATAGAAGATAACATATTTTATAAAAACTGATTTTTTCCCTATTCATTGAAAATGTATTTTTTTTTGAAAAATAAAACAAATTATTCTTATGATAAATTTGAATTTATGAATAAAAAAATTAATTACAATTCATAAAATTCAATTAATTTATGTGAAAAAATGTATCATGAAAGTGAACAATAAAAATGTGATAGAAAACTATTTTCTCAAATGATGTGATTTTATGTATAGAAATGTTATATTAAAAAATAGGAAAAATATTGATTATATGGAAATTAATTGAATTATTTTTTTGATTAAATGGGACAAAATATGAAATTAACCTAACTCTATCACCTTTATGTTTGTGGGTTCTTTATTTTATTGTTATAAGAACAAGGAATCTCATCCCAAATGACTATATAATTTAATAGTATTGGAAAACAAGAAAAATAAATTATTCACATGTAAAATTTGTATAAAGAAAATAGAAAATATTTTTTTGACTGTATAAATATTCTCTATATTATATCCTTTCATACAAAACATATTAGAATTCATCTATTACACATAAATGAAGCCAAATTGGGATGATCCCAAGTGCTTAGTAAGGGTTAAGTATAGTGTAAGATATCATGGATCATTAAGCATAATCAACATGGAAAAGAAAATTATTAAAAACATATACCATTTAATTAAATTTATAATGAATAATAAATATGGAAAAGGTAAAAAACTATAAAAAATTATATTTGTTCAATAACATGAGAATAATATTACACTAAAAAATATGATCACATAATGCCATATAAATAATCACATGATATTGAAACATGACAATGGATATTCTATGTATTAATGTTACCACATGGAATATAAATAACGACGGAGTGACTAATTGTGTACATATAACCCATTAAGATCTACCCTTAATCTAGTTAATTAAATGATATATCCTCAGTATATTTTATTTTTATGGGTATAAATGCCTTTGATTTGGCCAATGAATTCATCTCATGAGTTGACTGATGCATGGTGGGAGTTTCATTAATCTGTCCCCAACCCATGTATGTAATCACCAAATAATTCTGCATATATATAATAATCATTTTAATTCATAAATAATGAGTGTTATCAAATATATATATTGACTAAAGAATAAAGATTTATCAATATTTCTTTAGTTATTTTAATATCATTCAAAGTCATCACTATATGTAAAAATGGTATACATTTCCAAAATCAATCATATAAATTAGATACAAATATGGTTATTTAAGATAAATTTAATTTCCAATGAAAATTTATTACAGTATTTTGATTATTTCATGATAAAGTTAAAAAAACACAAAAGAATGTGAGATTGCACAATTAATTTTACTATTGGATAATTTTCAAGTAAAACCCCCTTCGATTAATTAATTAGAAATGGAAACATGAAAGATAATGAATAATGAATGAATAATAATATTACATGCCAATTATAAAGTATATAAACCATATAAAAGTTAATTACTTCCAACTAAAAAAATAAGTTTCACTGGAATGTGAATTGCAGTGAAATATATTACCTTATAGCTTCCATTTGATTATAAGTTGTTTATCCTATGGTATATTGGTTTGAAATAGTTTGTTGAAATATAATAGAACCATATTAATAATTATATCACCATACAATATCTTTTTATAATATCTTGTCACCCATTATTTTATAATCATTATTTATTTTCATTGTTTCATGTGTTAATTGCTGTGTTTTCTTTTACATGTTTTTCCTTAGAGAACTACTTCTTTCAAATATAAAATATTTTAATAATATCCTGAATAATAATAATGAAATTATTATTATATTTATATATTAATTATACTTTTATAAATAATATTTATTTATTTTAATGAAAAATTAATTACATTACGATCATTGAGATGGAAGGTCGTATGTTTTAATGAGTAACATTTCCATTTTTCTACGATCATTATAGAAAAGAGTTAAGTAATATTTAAAATAAACAAAATGTAAATAATATAATTTATAAACTGTTATATACTTTTATATTTCATCCATCTGTTGTGGTAATTAAAATATATTCACAATGCTTTGTGCAAGGAATATTCCACACGTACAGGGATGATGTTATCATCATTATGTGAGTGAAATGGAAATAATGAAATATATATATATATATATATATATTGTATTTATAGAAAAATAATTATGAAATTAATAAAATATTTATGCAATATATGTATCATATCATAATTAAATTTATCTTTATTATCTTCCATGTGAAACCATCAGTTAATGGAAAATCCCACCAGTTTGTGACGTTGTTGTCCATTGTAAACATGAGTGACATTATCATTTCTTCTATAGAATGAAAGGTAAAAGAACATATATGACATATTTTTTAAATAGGTATAAATATGTTATAAATATAATATATATACTTTATATCCATCATCACAACCAACCTTGATATGTGAAAATGGAAAAACAAAAGACATAAGTTCACGATGCAGTAGACCGACATACACACAAAAGATTAATTCGTAACCCATTTTATGAAATTATTTATAGAATTAGGTGATGAATTTATAGTATCAAAATAGTATTCTATGTAATATAATAATTTTTTATATCTTTATTATTTAATTTTAATTGAATAGCTTGATAATGAATTAAAATAATGGGGCTCATTGAAGAACATTACAACTTCTTCAGGTATTCAAAATAGCTTTACAACAAATCCTTCAAATGATTGATTGCATACTAAAATAAGGATTATAGGTTGAGGTTAAATATTATGAGATGTGTTTCTTTATTGTATGGATGATAAAAGTTGAATGATATGTGTGAAGATATAAGAGGAGTAAATTCAATTTCATAGTTGATGGGAGTGGTATTTTTTGTAAATACTCAAAAGTATTCACTATTCAGAGGTCAATAATACCTCAAGTGGATCAAAAATTAAAAAATGGAGGTTTTAAATTAATAAATGGTAAACTAAAACCTTATATATAAAATTAAACACTTTTTATTTAAATTTTTCACTTAATGTCAATGTTTCCTTATTTTACCATTTTAGTTTTCCACAATAGTAAAAAGTACTTTTAAACATGTTAATTTATAAATTAAAAATAAAATAAAATGAGAATTATTAGATAATTTATAACCAATTATTTTAAATATAATATCAAAATAAGAAATATATATCACATTTATGATGGAAAGTAATTTAAATATAGGCCCATGTTATGTGAAAACACGCTATTTTAATCTCAACTGCACTAAAAGAGATTAAACCATTTTTAGGTCAATATATTAATTATAAAAGATGAATATTTCCATGAATAGAGTTATTTTTATATTTATTAATAGTACAAAATTTCATTTAAGAATATTTGTTTTTTTATTAATTTTAAATAATTTAATAATTTATTAATTATCATTAAATAACATCCATGTTTGGTTTGACATTATTAATTTAAATTGAATTTTAAAAAAATGATAAAAATGATTATATTCTTATATTTTTTTTTTACATAGTTAACATTATATATTAATCAACTAAAATAATCAAACATAATATTTTATTAAATTTAATTTCACATTTCTTATTTTTTGTATTAATTCTTTTACCATTTATTAACTAAATAAATACAAATTTTACATTTCATTAGCATTTCAAGTATCTAAACCATCTATAAAAATAATAGACAAATTATTGTGATAAAGGAAACTAATTTATAATCAATAAATATGTATAACCAATATAATTGTGTCTTTTTCCCATATCCATAATCATTATAGATATTAGTGGGAAGAAAAGTATTTTTTTGCCTTTTTCATTACATATCATAATAGTTAGGTCATATTGAGAGGAATGTGGAAGGAAATTTACATATTTCAATCAACATTATTGAAAATATCTATTTAAACTCATTTACTAAAATTAATAATATATCTTAGGTAATTTTCACTCTTATGATTCATGTTTACCCCCCTCACAACCTGTAAAGCCTTTTCTTACCTTGACCACATTAATTTATTTTTACTTCTTTCCATAAAAATTTTGGTAAAACACTAATGTAACCATAATATATATTTTATATAATTTTGAATCAAATCATAGATTCCATTTTTCCAAATTTATTTTTCATAAGTGGAAAATTTTAATTTTACATAAATCCAAAAAATGTGATGATAAGAAGGTTTTTAATATAGTAATGTTTAAAATTTTACAAACATTATATTTCAAAATTCAATGTGAAAATAAATCTAGTGACCAAAATTTTATTAATTTATATCAAATTAAAATATTTTTACTTTCAAACCAATTCAAACTATAATTTATTCTTGTAAATTATTTAAATAAAAATGAGGTTTTTGACGAAAATTCTGTATTTGTAAATATTCATCAAAAATGAATCTTCTATGAAAAATAAAAATATTCATTGTAATATAATTTGGGTAATATTATTTAAAATATTAATTTTATTTAGTTAATAGAATTTTCTACAAATTTTACATGTTAAATTTAAATTTAGTGTGCAAAGCAGGAAGTAATGTTATTTTGAAAAAGTAAAAGTTTTCATATATAGTTTATTTTAATATTAAATGAATCTAATTTCATTTCTCATAATTATATAAAAAATAATCATGTGTAACATATATATATTCTTAATTTATTTAATCAAATTAATAAACTTCTTTATAATGATAATTATATAATTATCATATTAAATAAATACATTAATAATATATTAATTTTTTGAAAAACATTGTCTTTCATGTAAGAAATTCTATCAAATAAACTCATTGTGTCATGTATCGTAGGATATCTAGGGAATTGAACTAAGGAAATCATAAATTCTCTGGTTGTCATATTCCTATACACACTTGGTGTTTCAAATAATTCACACTATCAAATAAAATGTTTATAATTTATAAATTTGGGCTGATAAGATTTGTAAAAATTAAATAAAGTTCTTCCGCTTAATTTTAATATGATATCAATAATCAATTGATTGATATTTTTAAAACAAATTTTTGAAAACCCACATTATAAGAGGGTTAATATTATATCTTATTAATTATCTATAAATGTATGTATAATGGTCAAATGGAATAATCAAATAACCAGGTTTCTATATAGGAAAACATAGTTGGGAAATGAAAACAGGGACATGGAAGAGAAAACTAACACTCAAAGAATGATGGTGGGTTATAGAAAACATGGACATAATGAACTTATCAAACACAAAGACTTAAAACATACGAATGAAATAGGCTATTGGTATAATTTAAATTGTGATAGTTGGATAATATTTTAGTTCTAGACCCATTTTATACTATTGAGTAATTCCTTCATGCTCTTGAAATATAAGTAAATACATATACTTGCTATATTTTTATTTCCTTATCATCATTCCATCCTTTGTTTATTAATTAATAAATCTCAAATTCATCAATTACTCAAATAAATGAATTAAAAAAAGAATAATTTTATTTTGAAATCACTAATTTTCAATATTAACATATCGTATAATCCATAATAAAGAGATAAGTGTTTCCATCTATCTCAAACTTCATTCCAAAAACCAAATTGATAAGAACAATTTATTTATTTTAATAAATATCCATATAGTGAAGTGATACATTAAACTATAAAACATCATCCAATGTACAAAATAACCCATTTCATAAATTCTTATCAAAATGAAGTTTTTTTAAATATCATGCTACAAAAAATTATACAAAAGGTGACTAAATTTACAAAATGGATATACCATTATTAAAAAAAACCTGAAGTTTATCATAGTTTCCATCAACTAGTCATTTTAATACGTTCATCATATATTCTCTTGAATTATGGTAATAACTGGTATAACCATAATATCATATTGAAATCATTCATTACTAATTATTACTTAAATTAAACAAAAATTATTATATATATTCTATTAACCCAAAAGAAATTTTAAATCAATAAAAGATTGTATAAACTATACTATCAATGAATGATTAATCACTTATAAGTTTTTCATTATAATCAAATTTACTTTACCCATTCCAATAATCTCTCAATACTAACATATTTATCTTAATGTTAGGAACATTTTAAATGTTATTAGATCCTCATTTATTTTTTTTAATTTAAATTCTACAAGAAAATGAATCATATTTATTTGACATTGGTACTATTCAATAGTTACTTTCAAATACATAATGAAGAATGTATTTCAAAAGTATCCTTATTTATTTCACAATACCTAGGACTATAATAACATCAATAAAATATTTTTATATCATTTTCAATGGATCCAAATATAAAACTGTGTTATTCATTCAACTTTTTGTGTATTAGTATCACATTAATTACCATGATCAATTTGATTATTGTAATTTATATTCCCTTGAATATGGGATAAATGTTTTATCATAGTGCCCCATTTAACAATAATTGAAACACTAAATCCTGGTTTTTTTATTTAATCCCTTTCCATTATTTTCCTCAATGACCCGTTTTTCCACACTTATAAATAAAATCCACAGTCTATTTAGAAATATCCCTTGGTGATTCTTTCCATAGTTATTACATGTTGGAAATATTGTATTCCTTTATTCCCTTTCTCCATTTCTCTTATTCCACACTCTTATTTTCATGCACCACTTTGAAGTAATAATGCATGAAAAATTGTTTCTCTATTTTGATATTAAATAAAACAATTTAATCATATGAAGAAAAAAATTTGAGATACTATCCCCTATCAATGTCATTGGATAATCCATATAATTAATAGTAAATATTACAATTTCAGTTTCCAATGTCATCTGTAGCATACTTGGATAGCCTTTAAATGGTATCTCATTCTTATCAACAATTTCTTATTATTTTTTTTTTATTCCAACATACATTATCTTCATATGGGGTTTTTATAATGATGGAAATACTTTTCAACGAATTTCTATAAAAAAATCCCTTCCATGAGTTCCATTTACTCTTATTACCAAGTATTTCCAATAATAACCATCATTAATAAACATACCCCTTGATTCAATACACTACAAGTGTAACCATGTCCTTTCAACCACATCCCAAAAAAATAAATATCTTCTCTAGTGACTTAATATGTCACTAAAATTTTATTAGATCAGTTCTAAAACATAAATATTTTTAAAATTTCTCATAAAGAGATAAAATATTGGATAATCTCATTATGGAGTAGGTTTATCTATCAAGGAAGTCATACCTATCATAATCTTGTTAAGAATCCCTAATATACCATTAATTTTTTACTTCCATTTCCAACTATATTGGTTTCCTTAGAAGATAAATATCTATATTGTCCATGAGAATTGACACCCTTTACCATTCTAAATGTCATTTCTAAATAATGTCATATACTCGATTAGCTCATAAAATTATGGATTTTATTTCATTCTGTATAATATAAAATATGGTATAGAAAACATCATAAAATCATGTTTGTGTATTGGTAATATCATAATAATAATTTTTTTTCTGTATGGATATATATATTTTTCAAATCCTTTTTTATAATTTGTAATGAAGAAGTGAATTATACTAAGAATATTTCCCAGTGTTTCAAAACTAGTGTGTCATACGTACCATTATTGATTACCACGTCACAATAGTTTAAAGAAAGACACAACATTTTTTAGTGTTATTCCACCTTGGAACCTCTATTATAGATCTATGTACACTTAATGTATCCAGATGAGGCTTTATTTCTAGGAATACCAATATAATATTTTCCTCACCAAATCATTAGGATTTTTTTCGATACATATCCCTAATATCTATTATAAGGTTATGTTATAGAATCTATGTATTCTAAAAAAATAGCTCACAAGGTTTCTATTATAATTTAATTGATAACAAAATTAATGACCCTAACCCCAACAGAGCTGAGATAATGCCTACAATATTACAATGGAAAATTATAGAATGAATCACATATCTAAAGAATTAATTGTTTATTATTCCTGCTAAACTAGATACAAAAATGATTCCCATATTAAATTTCAATAAAAAAATAACAACATATTTGTACATGAATAACATAATTTAATCTACAATATCGTTTTATAACAATAATAGCACACATCATTGATTCCAATGAAAGTAATAAAAATTAAGTACGAGCTCAAATGCACTATAATATTAAGAAAAATGGATGTTATCCTGAATCAAAAGTCATGATCAACCTTGAATATTAAACTATTTAGAATAAATTTCATTTGAATAACTTGATAAGTAATAATAACTTTGGGAGGGTAATTAAATTAAAAACATTACACTTAATTAATTACATGATCATAGTATGGAAGTAATAAAAGATCATTAAATAATTCCACATAAATAATCTAATGATCATGTTTGAAAATTGTCATCAAATATTGTATGTGTGGGCAGAAACCCTATTGATTTGGCCAATGAATTAATGTTATTAAACTATCTATTCATCGAGGGGATTACATTTAACTGCAATCCAAGCCATTTATTTCATTTTCAAATTAAACCCTATATATTGAATAATTGAATTAATTCATAAAAATTATTCCACATAAAATATCGGTATTGATTAAAGGATACAAATTTATTAACATTTCCACTTTTAATAAAATAAATTTAAATGTAATCACCATCAGTAAAAATGAATATGCTTTATGAAATACTTTTATCAATCAAAAAATAACATGGATATTTAAGAGACAATTACATTCTTGAAAAAAATATTAGAACGCTGTGATTGTTTCATCATAAATTCAACAATAACAAACAGAAGTAAGATTTCACAATAACTATTATAATTTCATAATTCTCCTCTAAAATACATGTGTATTAAATAATTCTAATTGAATCATATAATAATAGGAAGAGTGAATAATTCATGACATTGCATTTAAAATTTTTGTTATATTCCCTACATAAAATTTAGTTAATGTATACTAACAAATAACTTTCAATGGAATTTATATTGAGATGAAATCCATTTAATTATTTTTATTTTTAATTTTACATTCATTAACATAATTTTTATAAAAATGAGTTATTAAAAAAACTAGAACCATATTGAAAATTTTAATTTCACAGATTATCATTTAATAACTTCTTATCACCCATTAATTTATAATCACTCATAATTTTTATTATTATGAGAATTAATTTCCTTATTTTTGATTTTTTTTTGAAATAAATAATCCAAATAATGCACATGTAATAGAGATTAATAATCATTAAAATAATGATTATGAAATAATTACCATATTTATACACTAATTATACTTTTAATTTATATACCTATTGTTTATTATAGAATATGATGTATTTTATGATCATGGAGATGGTATGTCATACGTACGCATGAGTAAAATTCCCATTTTCCCCAATCCTTATGAAAAATTGGTAATTAATATTTGACCTTTAAATAATAATCATGACATAATTAAAAAAAATTATATACATATATAATTAGACCATGAAGTTTTTTGATGAAAAGATTTTTAAATAGCTTTATGAAGGCGATAATCCACACATAAATGAATGATGTTATCCAATTTACTTGAGTGAACAGAAAATAAATAAAAATAAATATTTTTTTCCCTATATATTGATATATATTTCATAAAAATCATCTAAAAACATTATTTTTATCCTTATCACCTTCTATGCGACTTGTAACTGAAATAAAAATCACATCACATAGTAAGGAGGTGGTTTTTCGTACATACGACCGACCTTATAATATCTCCAATGAAATATAAGGTAACAATATATAATATACAATGTCACAATAAGTATAAATGTTTTACAATTATCATATATATATATATATTATATGCATCATCATTCCCAGCCATGATAGGTGAAAATGGAAAAAACATCATCATTTCACGAGGTGATAATGTATCGTAAACATGATTGATGATTTCACATCACATTAAATAGAATTAGAGATGGATTGTGGTCATGAAAATATTATATAATAATATTTTTATATGTAAGATACTGATTTTATTACATCACCATGGATTAAAAAAATGAAGTAGATAATGATGTAAAATAACGGCGCTCCTTAATGAAAATTACATGTACATCAGGTATTCTCCATAGGATAACGCTTAATCTTTAAAATGTCATATTTCATCCAAAAATAAGGATTATAGGATGAGTTTATTGACGTTGGGGACTGATTTGTTTCGGTTTTGGATGATAAAAATGGATTTATAGGTTGGAAGATGTGAGGGGAGTGAGTGCCCTTTTATAGTTGATGTGGATTGTAATTAAGGTATATACTCAAAATAAGTCACTTTTGAGAGGTAAATATAACCTAAAACAGATCCAAAATAGATAACTAAAGTTTTTGGATGGATGAAATGATTTATAAATACCTCAACTACATAATTAAATATATATTTTTAACATTTTATCTTATAACTTATATTTTTCCTTATTTTTACAATTTTGGGTTTACATTATGGAAACTATTGATTTTATACTATAAAAGTTTTATGTTAAAACAATAATAAAATTATAATTATTAGAAAATTCAGTTTCTGTAATTATAAATATAATTAATAATTTAAAAAATATAAATTTAGTGTATGTTGGAAATTAAATTTAACATGAATGCATGTAATGTGGAGAAACATTGGTTCAACCATAATTTCTCTAATAGAGACTCTACATTTTTTGGTTCATTGTATTCATTATGAATGAACCCAATTGTTCAGTGTTGAATTTATATTGTCTTTTCCATCAATTATCAATTTAAATTATTATATATGGCCTAATTTGATTCCATGTTGTGGTCATAGAGGTCTCGGGGGTGTTTGGGGATGTTCCTAAGCTCAAAACCCATAGTTTGGGTGTCTTATGAATGGTTCACAGTTATCTCAAACCATACTCGGTGGGATACATAGTTTGAATAAACCATACAAGGTTATAATTTGGGGTCTTATAGGATGCATAGTTTGACGAAACATTATGGGTGGAGCCACATAATCGTGCAACAATTCTGTAGTTTTTTCATTAACATGACAAAGTCTCGTTTATGGTTTTAAAATCCATGTAGGTGAAATGTGTGAGTTCCCTCTTTAAATGGCCTGAATGCCTTCATTTATTTTTTGTTTTTGATAACACACCTTTCAAGGGATGAGGTGGAACCCTTATAAGGCTCATATTCATAAGTATTACATGTCTCGTAGGCCATAGAATAATTCATTAACCATAGGTTTCAAACATTATAGACAACCAAGACTATCTACTTGGATCTGCTCCTCCCTGGAATCTTTCTCGTTGAAATCAGATCTCCACCTTTACATGGCTATTCCACAATTATTTTTTTGTGCATGCACAGGCTTGTCCTGATGACAGGTTCCATACACTTTCATTCTGGAAATTTGTTTAGATTATGCTATGGTGAAAGCTCCCCTCTCATTTTCTTCTGGATCTTATTCCTTGTAGGTTGTCTGGTTTTCATATGGACTTAATGTGGCCTTATGACCTTGTGGTTGCCCGAAGGCTTTACTGACCCAAAGGTCGGGCCAGCCCGAAGGCCTTAAAAGACTCAGGAAAAAAATTAGTGGCACGAAGGCCCAAACAGGGAATATTCTTCACTGCTACATTGTAAAATAGTAATTACAATAGTCCTGCTATAGTACCTGCTACAGTTCTATACAGTTCCTGGTACATTATAGCTACAATCCTTCTATAGTAACCCTAAAATTATCCTCATACTGGATGCACTGAAGGAGTCCTCACCAACCGGGCTGAGGCTCATTTGCTAAAATGTGTGAGTTCCCCTTTCTCTAGCAATATACCATGTGACATGGAACAAGGGTTAAAAAAATGTTTTTCTAAACTATTCAACTCATATATTTTGGGTAAAATGATCGCTTTTACATTTATTACTTTTAAAATGAAGCCTATGTTTCCCTCGTCATTCATTGGATAGTATGATGATTTCATGATATCATTGATGATCTATACTTGGAATTGGGATATGATTTCTGTCTGGTCTTAGATTAGAACATGGTACATCTCCTCTGATAAAAAATAGTATGTCCCTTATTCCTTTTCTAACCATTCTTGATTCTTCTGGATATAAATTTCACTATTTATATGTTGTCTTATATGCTCTATTTTCACATTCTTCATCGGATCATCAGATTTCATCCATACTAGGAAAAATTATAGCTTGATACTGTATTACAAATTGATCATTTACTTAATGATGGTGGTCATGTGTTTTTCATTGAAATTCATTTCATTTATATATGACGAAGTTTTTTTCTCCAATTCATGGGGAATCGTCTTAAATTGTAATTTAACACTGTTATTTTCTATCATGGTTTTTTTAATTTAATAGAAATGATAATTCATGGTATAGGTTTTACACTTTTTTAAGGACCACCATATAGGCGAGTTTCCTTTAATGAACATTTATGGATTTTGGCGTTCAATGGTTTTGAGGCATGCCTTTTATCCCATTAATGGGTTATTAAAAATGGAATTTCTTATTAATGGAATTGTCTTGTTGATAAATTATGATTTAATTGGTAAAAGGTTATCAGATTGTTGAATTTTTTATTGATCCCTTGTATGTCATTACTTGTTTAACCATGATGGTTGTGTAATGACATACCCACATGAGTAATGTAAAGGATATGGATTGAAATTCACTAATTAATGATTTCCCCATGTGAGTAATTTTATAACGAAGCCATGTTATAGATATATAGGCTTGTTTGGATTGTTATATTTGAAATAGCCATATCAGTATTTTAATAGGCCTTGAATTTTTATCCTATATGAATTAATTTGAGACCATTCCATGAAATGGATTAGTAAATCATGGGAATATAGTTATTATGAAATGACCATGTGATTTAAATGATGTTTAACTAATTTATTAGATTTTTATACATGT
Source organism: Viscum album (assembly GCA_963277665.1). Taxonomy (NCBI): domain Eukaryota; kingdom Viridiplantae; phylum Streptophyta; class Magnoliopsida; order Santalales; family Viscaceae; genus Viscum; species Viscum album. The sequence goes on from OY728156.1 coordinate 1,135,814,747, forward strand.
GTTTATTGTTCTACAAAATATTCACACGTGAGTAAATGAAAGGCCAAGCCATTAATATATGACCAAGGATTGACAGACCCTTTGAGGTGAGTTCATTATTAGATGATCTTGGTTTTTACCATAGTATGTTAAATGGAATTGAAATGTTTAGATTCTAGATATCCCTAAGTAAATCAAGGATTCATATTAGACTTCAATGGACATACTCATGTGACTATTTCCATTTATTTTATGAGTGATACATGGATCCATTGAGGGTTTCCTTAGACAGACTCATCGAGGATAGACTTATTTACCCACTGATACATGGACCCAATTTAGTTATTCCATGGAAAGACTTAATGGGGATTGAATATATGTCATTGGTGATACTTTATTATTCCGTATAAGACCACAAAGGATAGACTCATGTGACATTGATTGTACACATCACCATGAGAGATGTTGGTTCTTGTGTGGTTCACCAAGGACGAGCTTGTAGAGCATCGATTGAGAATACACATAGAGTGATATATGAATTAAAATTTAGGAATGTTAGGGATGGGATAAATTTATTATATTAATGTTGAAATATAATAACTTATTATGTGTCTCCAAATCCAATGAAAACCTTAGATTTATTTTTCCATTGTATATATTAGATAACCATCTGAAGCATCTATTGTGCTACCAGTTATATGTGGGATTCTAGGTATAAGATGGTTCTTGAGACTTATAAATTCAAGGTAATTTAATTGATAAATGAAATAAAGGCAAATGGAATCTAGAGTATATATGATATTACTATTGAGTTCTTACATCCTTACTTCTTTTCTTATATTACATTTTATTCTAAACATATTCACTGACTGATTGTCATAGACCATGGTCGGTTTCTTACTATAATTAAGTGTCACACCCCATTTCAGTCATATTTTAGCCAAATATATTATATGATTGAAAATTTATATAAGATAATGTTCCCTCCTTCATGTACTTGATATTCTTCTTAGGAGAAGGAATGCAATGGAACAAGCCGAGTCTTGTGATGCTTGTGGGATTCATTTTTCCATTTTGGACTATTGGATATTTTTTGTATATGACTACAATGTACCAGATGTGGGTTCATTATTAAAAACATGTGACATATAAAATTATATTGTTTTTATATTACTTTTATTTATTTATATTATCATTCTTCCTTTGTTTACTTCTTCTGTATTATTTATTGCTTCCACTATTGAATTGTTATTGTCTTCCACTATGATAAACTTTGCTAATGAGGTAATAGTCTCTCCACTATCACACCTAGGTCCTCACTGCTAGTCAGTATCGTAGTGAATTTGGAGAGATTCTCTGGAGTTCAATTGGCAAACCAAGTACATAGAACTTTTGAGTGGAATCCAGAAATGGGACATTACAAAGTGGTATCAGAGCTTCCTATTTTTCTTTATTATTTTGTGACAATATAATGGGATGAGAATGAATGTGAATTTGGTAATGAGTTTTTCCCAAGTGTAGCTAACCTGTGTCTAGGAAAAATCAAAATTGCCTCAAATTAAATATCTATTTTCTATATTTTGACTATTATATTTGTTTTGATTTCATCGTTGGGTGACACACATGTATTGTGCTATTATTATTGATCTGCTTTTGGGTTTTATTGTGTTACAACATATCGATATAAAGTAATTCCATCTCATTTATCATATGGGGACCTACTAGATTTCACCTAGAATGCATTATGTTATGCCATATAGGATGCATTACTAATTTCATGTTATTGTGATATGTGATATGATACATATGACCCATGTTGTTTTATGTATATTGGGATATGTTATAGTGAAAAATAGAAGGACACCATGATTTGGTCCCTTAGGTGTATGGACCCAATTGGATCATAAATTGGAGGATCATGGTTCATACTTAAGTGAATTGTGTTTTGATGTGTCATAGGTGGATGACCATCTTTTGTCCCCAGGGAGTATGGATCCCAATAGATTTGAATTTAGGGTACCAATGGTTTACCCATATGAAGGGGATGTGATAAATATTCGATGAGTATCAATTAAATGAATGTGAATGTAAACTCTTTTTGTAATAGAATGAATATTAAATCAAGTGATACTGATATGGATTATGATAGAGAACTAACATGACCCACACATTGTAGTGGGATTTTGGTAGTGTCTTTCACATTATTGAAGGTCAGACTAGAGCCATGGGGAAGAAAGATCAGTGAATTCTTATAGAAGAATATTTTTACCTGTACCATCTTAATATTCAGTCTTTTGAGATGTGAACCTCAATAATGAACTTGTACTATGGTGTGTATTTGGAATTGTAGAACCACGTCACCATGACATCCTCAAGCTTTAATCCAGGAGGGTGACAATGATCTAACCCGATGGTGTATGGAATTAGGGTATTAGTGTATTATTCAGTTCTGATAGTTGAGATAATAGAAGTTGTACCAGATATAGGTTATGAGGCACAGTTCCATAATGAGATCGTGGGTTTTAGGCAGACCTCTCTGGGAGAACCGTGACCTACCCCGACTATCGTAGAGTGGAAACATGAGTTTCAGTAGTAGCATCCATCTACATTTTCATGGGATGGTGGAACATAGGCTGTGAAGTCATGGATGGAGTCCATGTTGTCTATCTTTGATCATTTAGATATTATTCATTAGAGGAGGGAAAATATTTCTACATACATACTTTGTGTTTTTTCTTTGATGTTTTGGAATATTATCCCTTAGACTAATCATTATAGAGAGATTTTCTGGAAGGAGTTTCCCATGTATTTCAACGATTACTTCAATTTATAGAATTTAAGGGCCTATAAAGCCCTAGAGTTCATATATCTAGAGCATGGTACATTATTGGGTTGGGAATACACATCCCATTTTTTTGAGTTCCATTGGTTCACACGTACTATGATGGGTGAAGAGTTTTTGAAAGCTTGGTGACTTCATATGGTCTAAGGGATGGAATATGATTACAACTAAATGTATTCAGGGTGAATCCCATTTTTGGAATTGTGAATCAGGAACTGATCAATGAGCGTAACATGAGTGAATTTGGAGGTTCGACACCTCGATGTAGTACTGTATCAACTGATATTAGGAATCACCATCTAGTTCTTCCACATGGTGATATTAGAAGTCATAAAATCTATTCAGGTATCCCAGTGAGGTGCTTCTACTAAAGTAGACTGGGACACCCTCTGCCACAGTGTACGAAGGACCCAGTTGAGTGTTGATATTGATGGAAGATAGGTCATATAAATCACATACGTAGAACATTTCAACCAGTATCCAGTGAGAGAGGGTCTACACCAACTCCACATTTAGGAGTAAGGTCAACATCTTCATACCAAACGTGTTGATGGGGTACAAAAAAATGATCAATCTATGGCAGTGGTTGTGGTCATGTTGTCCATGCCCTAGGTTCATAGTGATAGTTGGGTGGATTAGCTCAATGCTTCTAGGTAATGTCATAGGGCCTCTATACACTCCATTCATATGTTGTGCAATAGAACCAACAAGAGTAGGATCTCAGACCATCTATTATGAGATGTGATATTCTAGAAGCCTCATTTTTGATTTTTCACTTTTTTATATAGGGGATTCACATATATTTATATATGTTCCCATTATAGAGAGGCTTGGGATATCCTTTTATACTTATGATGTCGTGAGGATTCCAGAAACTCTATTAGGGATAAGGATGGATGGCGTGAGTTAGTACATGGAGTTACCGCTTGAGGTTGGTGGGATCCACATTTAATGTGACCTCTTCTTCCTCAAGATGAAATGTTTTTATTTTATTATCAAGATGGATAGGTTGGTTCCATTTTTAGCCTATATATATTTCTATCACCACTGGGTGAGTTTCACATACATAGATAGTGGAGGGTTTCATCACAAAGGTGAATGGGATGTCTTGGTGAGTCTAGTTGGACCCAACCTTTATGGGTTGGACAAGATGATAGCCTATTTTGAGATTCTATTTCTAGATGATCAGGGGACACTTCAAAACAATTTAATTCCAATGGTTTATTTTTTCTTGTACATATTCCCATATTATTTTTTAGCATTACCTCTAGTGATATACATAGATTTCCCTAACAATCAATTTCCAGGATATACACCAACATCAATTCTTCATTACAAGATGGCTACAATGGGATTTCTTGAGCTCAAGAGGCAGTTGGAGGATTTATTGTAGAAGGGTTTCATCCAACCCAATACATCTTCATGGGGGTTTCCGGTCCATTTTGAAAAAAAGTATAATGGTACCCCTAGGCTATGCGTGGATTAATAGAAATTGAACCATTTGATAGTTAAGAACTGGTATCCTCTCCCATGGATAGATTATATCTTTGATTAGTTCTGAGGATCTCCGGTCTTCTCAATGATTTATTTGATACACGGTTATCATCAGGTGTGTGTTAGACCACTAGACATACCTTTAAAAGCCTTCAAGAGAAGTTATAGTCTATATTATTATTTATTAATGCCATTTAGTCTCGAAAATGTTCTCTCAGTCTTGATATCACTGATGAATCGAGTGGTTCAACCTTTTATTGACTCAATTTTGTGGTTTTTGTGGATGATATCTTCATGTACTCTGAAAAACGACCCAATAATGAAAAACATCCTGAGATCATTTTGAATACATTGAGGGAGAATCAATTATATGATAATGTCACAATGTGCCACTTATGGAAAGGTAGGATTCACTTCCTGGGTCACATCATCTCAGATACAAGAGTATTAGTGAATACAGAGATGGTGAGAGTTGTAGTTTCTTTGAAACAACTAAGAATTTTTTTGAGGTTCATAGTTTCATAGGGGTGGATGGTTACAACAAAAATATTTATAAAGGTATTAACATTATTATATTCATCATTGAGGTGATTTTCTAATAAGGTTTTAAAGTATGTATGTACAATTCATGTGAGAGATCCTTTGAGGAGCTTAAGGGGAGATTAAATTCCGCAGAGAAACAAATTTTACCATAGCCAGGTAGGAGTTAAACTGTGTACTATGAGGAGTTAGGTATCAAGATATGAGCACTAATTATGTAGGGGGTGACTCATTGTAGTTGGGTCTTAGTAATTGAGACCACGTGAGTGGAAGTACCCTAAGCATGATCTTGATATTGCTTCAATTCATCATATAATGAGTTATTGGATAATTTACCTACTAGGAGGGAATTTTGTGATGTTCAAGGACCAAAAAAGCCTCCAGTATATTTTTACATAGTGTGATCTGAATCTGAGGTCGTGGTTGTTGGTGTAAGAAGTTCATTTTTTCAATTTTGTGCTTGTCTTCACGACTAGTAAAGGAAATGCAGTGGTCGATACACTGAGAATGGAGACTTGGATATAGGTAGTGTAACAAGCATGTAGTGGGTGAAGAATTGTGGAATTATTCAGTAAGATGAACTTGGAGGTGCACTATGTTTAGGGGATGATGTTTCACTCATCCTTAGATATTACCTCTACCCAAATCGATATATTGATGATGAGGTGGATATCATTTTTTAAAGGCCTATTTAAATGAGAGAGTGTGGCTAGTGTGGACCCTTCTCCTGGTTAGACCACAAGTAAGGATGAGTTTCTGCATTTTCATGGTCGGATATGGGTCTCTTCAGATATGCATAAGGAAATATTGTGGGATGTTCATGCATTTGTATTGGAATTCCATCCTTGTGTCACCATGATGTATAAGGATTTATATTATCATTACTGGTGGTTAGGGATAAAAAGAGATGTATGTGGTTTTGTCGTGTGGTGTTCCACTTGTCAGCAAATGAATGATAAACAACATTTCATGGAAGGAAACTTATAGTAGTTACCCATTAATGAGTGGAAATGGAATGATTTCACTAGGTATTTCAACATAGGATTCCAGATGTCACCTTCATGTAATGACACTGTATGGGTTATTCTGGGAATAATTATAAATGTTTCAAATTTCCTATAAAACAAGAAAAAATTTCTGTATTGATGATCTTGGGTGTTTGTAAATTTTTGGGATTATATGAATACATGGGGAAACACACTCAGATAGGGACACTTGGGTTAATTAACATTTTTGTAAAATGATTTATAGGGTTTTGGGTGAATAGGTTCTTCTAAGCATGGCATACCACCCCTAGATAGTTTTCCAGTCTAAGCACATGATTAAGGTTCTAGAGGACATATTGTAGACATACATCTTATATTCTTTGGGCTCTTCAGTGTGGTTTATACCCTAGTTGATTTTTCCTATGATAATATATTTTAGGATAATTTTCAGATGGCTATATAAGAGTATTTTTACAGTATGACATGCCGATCAAGCCTATGTTGTCTTGAGGTAGGATAGGTAGCTATGTCGAGACCTTTTTATGTTGACGAGCCCATAAAATAGGTGTAGTTTATTCCAAAGTAGATTGATATTTTCCAATAACATTATAAATCTTACACCTATTTTTATAGAAGAAATATCGATTTTGAGATCACGGATCAGGTTTTCCTAAGAGTTTCATCGAGGCTAGGAAAGAGTGGACAAATAAAAAGGGTAGGCATTCGCCTAGATATTTTGGGTCATTTGATATTCTAGAGAGGGTCGGTTTGGTTGCCTATCAGTTTTAGTTACCTTAGAGGTACTGATATATGAAAAAAGTCTCCAATTTTCTCAGATACAATGTTACTATTCAGACTTGTCTCACTCTTTCGAGCCTGTCGAGGTTAATTTATAAGCCAATGAATCCTTTGAGGATCATCCTATAGGAATTCTGGATCATGGCACAAATGTTCTCCAAGGCTAGTCCATTCCATTAGTATGGGTGCTATAGAAGCATGGATAAGTGTAGGAAGAGACCTGGGAGAGGGAGGATGATGTATGATCATAGTTTCTGGAGTTATTCTCATATAATTCATCACCACCATTATAAGAGAAATCTGGGGATGGATCTTATTAAGTGGAGATATTTTTAAGAACCTGGTTCTTTTTTGAGGTACGAATATGGTGGTTTTCATTGATTATGTATATAAATGTTCTTTTATGGCTAAATGTGAGTAATATTTGAGGTTACATAGGTTTTGGGGGTGTCCGAGGCTATTTCAGAGCCCGAAACCCTAATTTTTCGTATTTTATTCCTGGCTCACATTTAGTTCAAACCAGACAGAGAATGCTACACTATTTGCATATACCACAAGAGGCTTGGAACTATGGGCCAATATGCTACATGGATTGATGAAAACATGATAGTGGAGAAACATAGTCATGAAACCATTATTTAGAATTTTTAGAACATTATATATGTTTTATAAGTGGTTTGAACATGGTTTGTAAACCGTACGGGAAAACCGTGTGAGTACCCTTTTTTCCATATGTGGACAGTGTACCTAAATTGTGAGACATAGATATTTTGGGTAAAATGACCATTTTAACATTAATTACTATTAAAATAAAATATATTCTACATTATTCATTAATTAAAAATAAGGAGTCTTTCTTGAGACCTTTGATGTCATATCTAAGGAATTATTCTATGTTCTCCATCGAACCTCTGATTCAAACATGGTTTGTCTCCTTGGATCCACAAAAGGTAATTCTTTGATTCCTTTTTATCTTTTCTAGATTCTTCAGGATATCAATTTCACTATTTGGATTTAGACTCATATGGCCTAATTTTTCATTTTTCATTCGTTCTTCATATTTCTTCTTATCGAGGACCAATCAGAGCATGGTACGTGATGAGATGTCTTGTATAGACCTACGCTAGGTGTCCAAAAGCTTTTCATTGAATATCATATCATTTATATATTCAAGAGTATCATGTACCCATTCGTGGGGAATCCCCTTAAACTTGAATTGATCTCTATTATAAAAAATCAAAGTTTAAAAAATTTAATAGGCACGATTATTCATGTTATTGGTTAAACACCTTTATTAAGGACCACCCTAATGGAGAGTTACCTTTAGTGACCGATTATTAATTTTTTCCTAGGATGCCTATGAGGTAGGCCTTTTATCCCATTCATGGGTTGTTAAAATGGAATTGATTATTAATGGAATTTTAATTTTGATAAATTGTTAATGAATTGATAAAATAGTATGGGATGGCTGACATTCCCTAAGACCCCTTGTATGTCATATTGTTTTTATGTATACTTTTTTTTATTCTTTTCCCACATGATTAATGTGATTTCTATTGACTGGATTTCTATAATTATGGATTTTCACAGGTGATAAATATTATAATGAAGCTATGTGATAGCTTGATAGGAAATTTTGGATTTTTATATTAAAAAATGTTCATATTAGTACTTTAATAGTCCATGAATTGTCATCCCTTGAGAGTTATTTTGAGACCGTGCTAGGAAATGGATTCATAAATAATGGGAAACTTGTTATTATGAAATTATTACATGACTTAAACAATGTTAATATTATGTATTTTTTTTATTCATGTGTTTTTATTGTATGAAATAGTGACACCTAAGTAAATAAATGTCCAAGCCTAATAATGTTGAAGAAGGCATGAAACATCCTTTGAGGTGATCACATTAATAGATTCTTTTGGTTTTCACCTTGACATATTAAATGAGATGAAATCGATAGATGATATAAAGCCTTTCATGACACATGGATTCAACATAGAATTCCATGGATGATCTCATGTGACTATTGTCCTTTATTACTTGAGTGATACATGGATCCATTTATTGATGAAATGGATAGACTCAAAAGATAAATATGATAATGACATGGGTGATACATGGATCTATTAAGGGAAGGTATAGAAAGACTCATCAATAATGAAAATATATGTTGAGTGATACATGTACCTCATTTATGGACTCCATGGATTGATTTAAGAGGAATTCTAATATATGTTATGGGTGATACTTGGGGGTTCTTTATAGGACCTTCAAGGATGGACTTAGATGACATTGACTATACACATCACCTAGGGAGAAATCGTGTTCATGTGATGTTTTCTAGGGATGGTTTTGTAGGCTGTTGGATGAAATTACACATGGAGTGATACATAAATTCCAATTTTGTAGTGTTAAGTATGAGCTCTGGATATAAAATGAATATTGAAATACGAACACATATGATGTATCATCCAAGAGAAAGCACCAGATTAGATTCAGATTTCCATTGTACATGTTAGTTGAAAATTTGAGGCATATGTTGTTCAACTAGTTATATGTGGGATGGTAGGAATCAGTTGGATATTTGGACACATAAATTCAATGTAATTGAATTAATAAATGAATTGAATGTAAATGAAATCCATTGTATATTGGATGTTACATTTGAGTTCTTCCATGCTTAGTAATTTTCTTATTTCATACTACCAACTATATATGTTCACTAAATGATTGGATGAATACTTGGGTGGATGCTTATTGGGATTTAGTCTCACGCCTTGGTTGGGTCATGTTTTGGGCACAAACATATTATATGAATTTTTGTGTTGATAATGGAATTCTTCCCCAGTTATGTAAATGATACGATTATTTAGATCAGGAAATCATGGTACTAAGCCAAGGATTTTGATGGAATTGGGATTCTATTTTCCTTTTTTTACTTTTGGACTTGAATTGTATATGAATAAAGTGTACCAGTTTTGGATATGTTATTAGAAAAATGTGACATGTATCATCGTCGTTTTTATGATATCGATTCATTTTATTTATACTATTAGTCTACTGTTGTTTACTTATGTTGTATTGTTTACTACTTCCGTTATTGAACTATTATTATTTTCAACAGTATTACACTCTATTAATGAGGGCATAGTCTCCCAACATTCACACCAAAGACCGTATTTATTGTTGGCACCCTTTAACGTCTGGGGAGATGTGCTTGAGGCCATGTGGCCAACCGTGTATGGAGAACCTTTTAGTGGCATCTGAAATTTGAATGTTACATATCATAAAAGATCAAATTGTGTATTAATGAAACATCGTTGAAATTTATTATCATTTAAAAATCAATTGGAATAATATATGATTTTATGAATTTTAAATCATTTAATAATTTATTATTTATCATAAAAATATATTAATGATAATTTCGATATTATATATTTAAATTGTAATTAAAAATATCATGAATTTGACGGAATTATAATTTATTTTGTTTAAAAATGTATAAAATAATATATTCATATAAAAAATACAGGAAAAAATTAATTCATTAAATTTAATTTTTTATTTATTATTGTTAATATTGAATATTTTATCTTTTATGAAATAAATAATTATCCCCTTTTTGTTTCTTAATCATATTAAATAACTAATTACTCTCTAAAAATTTACTATCAATTATTATAATAAAATAATTTACCAATATAATTATATTGTATAACTAAAATAGTGATGATTATGTCCAAATCAAAAATGATTAGAGTTATTAAGAGGGTGAAAAATATCTTATTTTCTTTTTCGTTACCAAACGTAATAATTGGGTCATATTCATAGTAAAGTGACTTTTCATTTCCATATTTTATAGAACTTTTTGTCCAATTTATAATGAATAAAATTAAAAAAAACTAAGATAATATTATAAGTAATTTTCATAATTCTCATTATAGTTTAACCCCTTGGTAAATCCATTTTCACCCAAACCGTAATAAATAATTTGTATTACATTCATTATACATTTTTGTCAAAAATTACATTGACATTATAAGGAATTGTAAATTAGGATTATTCAAAATATTGAATCCATTTTTTAAAATTCCATTCAAAAAATATAAAAATTTTAATTTAACATTAATCCCACAGATGTGATGATAATGATGGGTTTTCAATGAAAAATGTTCCAAATTTTACAATGTTTTTTTATTAAAATTCACCTTGAAAAAGATTACAGTGAACTAAAATGTATGTATATATATATATATATATATATATATATTATTCTACTATTTCTATATTAAAATAAACCGTCATATAATATAATAAAATAAACTATATAAATAATGGAATTATTCAATTAAAAATTTGTATTTCTTGTTATTTTTAAAAAAATTAATATTCATCGAAAAATCTAAAAAACCCACATTAAGATAATTATTGATATCCATATTTCAAAAATGATTTTATTTTTTTAAATTAATTTATATGAAATTTTTATTATTAAATTTAAATCATGTGTGAACAGAATGACGAATCTATTATTTAGTAAATTGTATTTTTTTTTGAAAATATTTTTTTCTTTTAAATGATTCTTATTATATTTATAATAAATAGACAATTTATAAATATGTGTAAAATATATATTTCCATAATTTAGTTAATCTTATTCATACCATAAATTGAAGTAATTATGATATAAATATCATATTAAATAATAATATTAATAGTATTTGTTGATCATTAAAACATAGTATATTTTTGTTATAAAACCTATAGATGGAACTAATTATTCTGTTCATTGCAAGATATTCAAGAAATTTAAATAGGAATATAATATATCTAAGGATTATAATATTCCATATTACTCTTGTTGTTGAATTTCATACACATGATCAACTTTAATTTTATTATTTTACAATTTATTGGTGTTACAAAAGAAATTTTAAAATCAATTTAAAAAATGGAACTTTGAAAATAAAATAAAATAAAATATGGTTTAATCTAAAATTAATGTTTTTCAATGTTATCTAAAAATCATTATTTTCAAAAAATTTCCAAAATATATTCATATGCTAAATTTGGTATGTTGGTTTCAAAAATTATATCGATTTTATGAAACACCATTTCATTATGAAAAAGTAATTAATTAATATATTCACTCTCTAAAATAAATAAATACCAATTTAAAGGAAAAAATATTTCTAAAGAATTAAATAATGGTATGAAAATTTGACCCCGTTTTTCACTATCAATTAATCTATACATTTATATTGATTTAGTCAATGTTACATATATTTCGTTATTTGGTTAATCCTATTTATACCAACAATTACAATGGCTATGTTATAATGGTTATATTTAAATTTTTTTTATGATGTAGTAAACTTATGTATAGTGATGCATTTCAAATAGGATCTCAAACATAGTGTTCTTTTAAAATATATAGGTTTTAAATTTCCACCATTTTAATTAAATGCATCCACGTAATTTTATCAGTATATCGGTAATTAAGGGTATATCATTTGAAATTACCTTTATTAAAAATTGAAACCATAAAAATTGATAATAAAACATCCTTTTGAAATATAGGAATAGAAATATGAACGATATTTATAAAAAATAAAATTATTATTAGAAAACAATAAATCATATGGTGATAAATGGGGCCATCATTTCATTAGAAATAAAAGAAAAAAGAATTACATTTTTATATTATGATTCATCTCATAAATACATGGTATTATTTTACAATAATTAAAGATAACAAGGTAAAATATTCATACTTTATTTATATTGATTTTATAATAACAACTACATCTTTTGATTGTGATTCATTCAATTTTTACTGATATCTAAACCCATAGTCCAAGAAATGAATTTCAAAAATGAATGTTTCATTGCAAAAGCACTAAAATAATATTTTAATGGATTACATGTTTGGAAAAAGGTTATCAAAATATTTATCCTTATATATAGTAATTAAACAAAATAATAATGGTGGGAATACATTTAAAACGAAGGTTTTTATTATAATTAATATCATTTAAAATACTCATAGTCGTATTTAAATCTCATCACATAACACCTAAAAACATTTATCTATTCAACTGACGTTGTGGTTAACCATATAATTATAATACCATGTTTAGATTAGTAAATCATATTCTTACATTAGATTAAAACATCATCTTATCGAAATTTATCAAAGACCCTCTCCAATAACAACTACACAAACCTTAAACCTACATTCTCATGTTCGGTACTAAAAAATTAATTTCCAAATATTTGGTACTGATAATAATAAACATGAACAAGTTTTTGACTTCAATAATTACAATATATATTTCTAACATTTATTCTCTTAAATAACTAATGAATTTTTAGTTTAGAGTTCAAGACAAATATGAAAAATCATTAATATAAAAAATCCCATGTCTTTATCCTCAAATTGATATTTCTGAATATACCGAGATTATTTTTTTCCATTAAAATACTTCATCCTATCTCAAAAACATCCCAACACATGATAATATTCATATCCAATAATACATTACATGATTCCTTATAACCCTTGGAAAATGGAAATATAGGATTAGGAATTATAAAATGCTCAGTATGGGTAAACCTTAGTTATATAAATCAATGTCATATGTATGAATATAATGAGGATAAGGGAATAAAAACATTTTATAATCTATAGGAAATCATATCCATCAATTTATTGATCATAATCATGAGTTATTCCATAAAACATAATAATGTGACATGATTATCGAATCATTAAAAACAATCGTGAGGTATGTGTTAAAGTCCTAAAAAATATGAATTTCTCATACGAGTTTGTCACTATCATAGGTATATAAAAAACACCATATGTCATATTGTACTACACATACCTTTATATAATAGAAAATTAGGCATCACGACTTATATCCCATATCATATGAGGTTAAGAAACACCACGAGTTTCCCTTATCATAGTGGATCTAATATCTCTACATGTATCCCATATTGTATCAAGCACATCACCTTGTTTAAAATAATAATTTTATTGGTATAAGTATTTTCCCAATTAAAAAAAGGAATGTAATAGACCCACCCATCACCAAATGAAATCAATACATATGTGTTCATACTGATTATAAACCATCCATCATATCATCATAATTTTACAAGTGATTAAATGGGTTTCACAAAATTTTTATCATCACATAACAATAATCTATGAAGAATAATAATATAGGAAATATTATCGGATATTTTCCCCATATAATAAAAAATTATATCATTTTTATAATATTTTTTTTTCTAAAAGTAAGAGAAATGAATTATAATATTTTTCCCAAAACATAAATTAAAAATATTTTAAGAAGATATAATTTTGAAAATAAAAGAAATTACTAAAAATCGTGTGACTATTTCCAAATAAAAAATCAATAAATTTATATTAATTAAGAAAATTATATTTATAAATAAATATATATATATATATTTCAATTACTATTATTCTTACCTTTGATTCAATTAAAGGTTCTAACAATAATGTTGAATATAATATTATTATATGTTTTTATGTTTGATGTTATTTCTAGTATACACTATCAAAAATTGTCATCATTTAAAATATTATTTTTTTATATTCTACACCATTTAATAAATTATATAATTGAAATTTAACATTGAGATCATTATTTTAGTGGTTTAACATTTAAAAAAACTATGTTTCAAACCCCAATCATTTAAAGGGAAAATATATATAGATATAAACAAGAGATATTGTAAAATATGAAGGTCATAAAAAATAACACATAACTCGGTTTCCAAATACAATATCAATAGTGTGATGTGAAAATATGGACATGGAAGAAAAAATAATTTTATGAAAATGATAGGTAGTGATATAAAATACAATAATGTTAATGTTAATGAAAAAATACCGTAAATATGTAGGTGATAAATAAGACAATAAATTAATTATAAATGAAGGTAAGATGACTAAATTTTTTACTTCAATATCCTTTGATACGAGTCGATAAATTTTGTAACCATCATGATAGCGAAAATTAGAAAATGTATTTACTTTATTTATTTCCATTTAATAAGAAAATGTTCATCCATTGGTTGTGATTCGATAATTTTTTACTTATATATAATCGCTTAATTACTTGAAATATTATTAGGAAAAATGAATCATTTCTTTTTTATGGAATAAAATTAACTTCTAATAGATTATAAGAGTCAAAAAGTTAATTAATCTATTCATCCAATAGTTAAATATTAAAAAATCAATTTTTTCGTAAATGGTGAAAATGTTATCCAATATGTATATATATTTATACAAATAAAAAACCATAATATTCAAAGATTTAATGAAAACATTGAATGTTAAAAATAAATCATAATACATGTAATTAATTATTTAATTCTTTTAATTTTTTTGGACTATGTTTGTTACCCCAAATATAGAATTGTTTTATCAGATATTCTTATAAGATAAATTTTTCCATTATCACCAATCCAAATATTATCACTCATAAATTCATATAATAAAATATACTCCCAAATCATATAATCTCCAAATTGAAATAACAATTTATATAAATAACATAAATTAGCATAAATCCAAAATAAAATCATTTATACTTGAAAAAGATAATTTAGAATATATTAATTAAGTAAGAACCCATCATAGGAAAATATAACTCAATTTATATTATTCATATAACATTCCCAAAAAATTGATCTTCTCAAAAATTTACTTTAATAACATTGACACCGAATCAATGTTTAATACTATTAATATATATATATACACACATAATTAATCCACTATTCTAAACATGAAATTACCCTTTTATATAAATTATCCATTTATTTTTTAGCATCAATACTAATTTTTACCCAAATGAATTTCAAAATCACACACAAACTGACATTGTTCATAAACATGATTCAGGTCATAAGATAGTAGAATTTCAAGAGATTATGTTATCATCAATATTTAGTAACAAGACATGAGTTCAAATAACAAGAATAATGAAATTTTTTTAGAGTTTGGTACTATCAAAGTCATAAAAACCCAATCACATGTCAATTATAACTACTGATACAAGAATATCATAGTGGATTATTAATAAAAACTTGTTTAACATTTCATAGTGGATACAAAATCATGACATATTTATTATATCATAGAAGATCATGTATTACTACTTGTTTCTCATATCACAATAGATTGGTAATCCATATATGATTAGTGTAGTAGATTGACCATATAAAATCATTTATAATAATAATCTCATGAGGCGTAAAGACTTACCAAATTAATTGGAGACATATAACAGAACTACCTACCATATAATAAAAACCATTAATCTATGTGAATCAACATCATTCCAAATTAATCCTTTTTTCATATTAAAAGACATGGAAATAAATATGATTCCCAAAAATTTCACAATTGTGTTAATTCTTAACCCAAGGTAAATGAATGAGTATTATAAAAAACTCATAATTATAATCACAAAAAAACCAAATAACGAATTAAAAAGATATACTTGTATCATATCCCCAGTAATGCATAAGAAATATCAATGGATATTATAAAATAAAGAAATTTTATTTAAATTATTGTTTGAATATTTCATGAGAAAATACCCTTTTACATTTAAACCAATTAATTAACATAAAAACTTTCAAACTATTATGGAATTAATTTCAAATAATAGGATCCCTACAAACATTGAAGAATGATTCAAATAATTTAGAGGTCAGGATATTAAAAATTTATATAATTTTAAATTTTTTTTATAGAAATATTATATTCCCATGTTCGGTAATACTTATATCATTTGGAAAATTAAATGAAAATTCTTTGTAAAAAATTTTGAAAAAATTAAAAAATTGGTTAAAAATAACTTGGAAATCATTATATAATATAAAAAAACATTATTTCTTTTTTTTAAAAATCACTGATATCTAATAAAAAATCTAACTCATAGAGGAGAAATACAATTTTCTCTTTATAAAAAATATATCTTTACCATATTTAGTAAAAAAGATAACAATATATAAATAAAAAATAAAATTTATAAAAACACATAGAGGATGGGAATATGAAACGGTTTTATCAAATAAAATTCAAATAAATACCTCGATGGAAATTCAAGAATAATCAGTATTAATTAAAATGCGATTAAAGAAAAAAACCCTTCACCACTTTGGTAAATTTTTAATCATAACACCCCATAAATGAAATAAAATTAAATGAATCTTTAACTATATTTTATTAAAATATATTTATAACATAACATATAAATGGTGCTGTATATACTTACCATTCAAATAAAGAGGGGTATAATATCAAACTAGTCTCAACAAATCAATATAAAGATGAAGAACCTTCATCACTTTGGTGATATATATATAAAATCTTCATGAAAGGTGAAAATGTATGTATTTTTAAATCCACATATTTTTTATGAAAATATTCATAAAATAAATTCATGGGAAGTATATATATCAAAATAAATAAAAAAGTTGTGAATATGGGAATTATTTCACAGAATCAAATGTTAGATGAGGCACCCTTACCTCTTGTGTCATATTGATTTATACATGTTAAAAACAACTATATAATAAAAAATATATTTTAATAAATATTTTTACAAACAATTATAACATATATAATTTGATATATAATTGACATATAACACATATTCAGCCTTTTACTAATAATTCTTTAATCAAATCATAGTTTTGGGTGATAGATGATTCATTATACTTTCTTGTTTTTATTTTGGTGTCCTAATCATCATACTATAATCATGGTTACATAATATAAATATTTATAATCAATAAATCTATATAATTTATAATAATTATATAATCATTTATATCTAATCTTATTAATATATTATCAAATATTAAATGAATAAATTCAAGGAGATAGTATCCTGTATTAGAACACAACTTATATTTCCATTTTTATTGGATGTAATGAAAGAAAAGTAAATAATAATTCACATTCAAAGAAAAATAATAATATCATATACATAAATTTTTTTATTAAATCCATCATTATAACTATCATGGTGAACTAGTGATGAAAAAGAAAAGGCATCATTTCTTGGATATTGTAGTCCACACGTATGAATGAGGGTAGTTTTATTTTCTAAAAGGATGGAAAAGAGCTGGATAATTGTTTTCCCATAATCATAATAAATATTAAGTATATTTACGATACTTTATATATTATTTCATAATGTATTCAATTTATTTATTGAATATATATGAATAAATAAAAATGAATGTACTAGATTATGAGTTGTAAATATTCACTGAGAAACCCCATTTGGATTACACATTAAGCCTTGAAATGAAGGTATTTTGTAATGAAAAAAATTACTTGAATATGGTTAATAAATATAGGATGGAATTACAGATAATATTTGTAATGACCCGATGTTTTTTAATAATATTTCCATTCTTTTAAATATGTCATAAAATCACATGAAAAAATAACATAATGAACTAATATGTGATAAGTGACCTTTAAACCTATGTTTTTCACCTTTTTGATTGGAATTTTGAAAATCTGACAGACACGATTGCAATCAGTAATTTATTTGGAGTCCTATAAGAAAAACATAATTTATGGTAAATGGTAACCTACCCTTATAAATAGTAACATACCCATATGAATATTAATATACCCTAATGAATAGTAACCTTACCTATAATAATATATAAATAATATTCAAGTTGAAAGTATGATATACCTATTTTTTAGAATAAGTAAATGACTGTTTTAAAACTGGTTTTTGATAATAAATTAATATTTTAATTAAATATTAAGTTATTAATATTTAGAAAATTATTTTTGAAAATTGTAATTCATTTTTAGATTATACACATAAAAAATGGTTTGGGGGAATTTTTGGGGTTTTTCTAAAATACTTGATTTTTTGACGAATAGTGAAATACCATAATTTACAAAATAATCTAAATAAGCTAATTAAAGTGCCATGCATGATGTTATGATGATTTTGGCCCAGTTGTTTTGGGATAACATGACAAAATTTATATTCTTGGTTATGGAAGACTCACTATTTCTTGTCTTGTAGTGAAATTATAAAATAATGAATTTTATGTTGAGAAATCCCCTCTCCCCTCCACTTTAAAAACCAATATTCACACCCTAATTTTCTCAAACCTCTCAAGATTTAAAAATTACCTAAAATCTACCCAAGAATCTTTTTTAGCCCCTCCCCCATTTCCTAGAGCTTCTTTTCTCATCAAAAGACCAAGCCTAAGCTCCTTAAGGAGGATCTCAAGAGGAAGATTCAAGAGGTAATTTCCCATCCTCTTTCCTTTAATTTCCTATCAATTTCAAGTTCTTTTCTTATTCTATCCCCACCAATCATAATACACATGATATGATAACTCCATTATCATACATATACTATAATTTTATGATTATTATTGTATATTTTATCATACAACACCTTTTACCTTTTCCTTTTATTTTATATTAGCAAATTATGTTCGTATTGTGTTAATCTATCACCTTCTAGAACGAAACATATTCCATTTCCAATTCTACCTTCTAATATTGTCATGAAACAATTTTTATGGTTGAAGATGATTATTATATATTTATTATGTCCTATTTCATGTTTTTAATCTAACTTATGCACACATTACTAAATTATTAAACAATACAAGATTGTTGTGGTCGAAAAACCACCGAAATTAACCCAAACAATCATCATTTAATTATTATCTAAGGATTTATCCACATTGTTTATAATATAATCAATTATATGATCATTTAAACTCTGGTAATATCGTTAATAAAATGTAATATTAGTTCTGGATAGTTACCCATGTTCTATAGGAACGTTAATTTATGAATAAATGCAAACCGCTCAAGAAAAAACCATAATAACAAACATTCCTGAACAATGTTTTTAAACACTTTAACTCATCCAATGGAACATAAAATAACATAATGAAACCATAATTAACCATAATAATTTACACAAGGTTCTTTAATTGTTTATTAATGAATCTATTGTTGTTAAATTGGACATTAAAGGAAAGGAAGTGTCGGATATAAGGAGAAGTTGTAAGCCATGTTCAGCAAGTATGGATTTTGGATGAAGCAAGTAACATACTTGGTAAATGTGATCGCAAGTGACAGAATTTCTATAAAACCATTAAAAAAAGGTGATTGAGGAATGGACCAGGCTCTCTAGTGTCACAGAAATCCATAGTTTTATAGGATTAGCTGGGTACAGCTGATGTTTTTTGAGAAATTTCTCACGATTGTCAAGCCTGCTAAATATGTTAACAGGGAAATGGGTAATGAATGTATGAATGAATGAATGCGAGGGAAGATTCAACGAGATAAATAGATGTCTGATCACAACACCTGTACTCAATCTATTGAAAAGTGGATAATGTTTTGTGATATACAGTGATTCTTCAAAGAAAGTCTTGGGTTGTGTTCTCATGAAAAATGAAAATGTTATAACCTACACATCACAACAATTGATGATCCATGAGTAGAAGTATCTGATGTATGATCTAGAGCTGGAAGACATGATAGTTGCATTGAAAATATGGTGGCACTACCTTTATGGAAAGAAAAGTGACATATACACTGACCACAAAAGCCTAATGTATATATTTACACAAAAGTATCTCAACATGCATCAAATGAGATGGTTAGAGATAATCAAGGATTATAATTTCTCTATTCATTATCAAGATGGAAAGATGAACAAGGGAGATGATGCACTAAGTAGAATATAACCTACTACTCTATCCATATTACAGATTTTGAAAGACCATATCATCTAGGGTATGAAAAGAATGTATTTAGAAGTCATAAGGGCATGGGAAAAATCCTACCTTGCCCAAATAATTTCACAACCAGCCATCCAAGAGAAGATTAAGGAAACACAAAGGGATGATATGGAGATACAAAATAGGTGAATGTAGTAAAGGAAGGAATGATAAAATAGTTCCATATCGACGATGATGGTGTGATTCAGTTTTGAATGGGGCTTTGTGTGCCCTCATAAACAAAGATATGGAAGGAGCTATTGGAAAATGCACATAGATCCACATTATCTATTCATCCTGGGTGTACCAAGATGTATCGTGATCTCTGAGAACTCATCTGGTAGGATAACATGAAGAAGGAGATTGCAGAATATATCTCAAGGTCCTCGGTATGTCAGCATGTTAAAGTAGAGCGGGAAAGGTCCAAAGGGTTGATACATCCATTTCTTATACCCCTGTAGAAATGGGATAATGTTACAATGGATTTTGTCACGGGTCTCTCGAAGACGTTGAAGGGAAATAATAAGATATGGGATGTGTTTGACCAACTCACCAAGACTTCCCATTTTATCACTATTTGGGAAAATCTATCACTTGAAAAACATGAAAGGATATATTCAATGGAAGTGGTGAGACTGCATGGTGTTCCACTCTCAATTGAATTTGATCATGATAGAAGGTTCACATCTAAATTCTAGTGGAGTCTCTAATAGGATTTGAGTACTGAATTAAATTTCAACAGGACCTATCACTCATAAATTGATGGATAGTCTAAAAATACTATTCAGACTCTTGATGATATGCTAAGATCCTGCTCTCTAAAATTCAAAGGTAGATGGGATTAGGATCTTTCATTAGTTGAGTTCTCATACAATAATAGCTTTAACTCGAGTATTCAGATGGCTCCATATGGAGCTCTGTTTGTAAAGTGATGTAGAACTCAAACATATTGGGATAAAGTACGAGAACAAAATCCACTTAGACCCAATCTTGTGCAAGAGATGATAGATGCGGCTCATGTAATCCAGAAACAAAGAAAATCTACCTAGAGTCGACAAAAGGGATATGTTTGAAATCGTAGAAGAGACTTGGAGTTCAACGTTGTGGTTAAAGTCTTCCTTCGAATATCACCATTGAAGAGCGTCATGAGATTTTGAGGAAATGGATGTTAATCCCAAGGTACACTGTCCCCTTTGAGTTCATTGACCACATAATAGTTGTGGCCTATTGTATTGCACATCCACTGAATATGGATCATGTTCATTATTGTTTCGTGTATCACTCTGGAAAAAGTATATGCTTCATCCCCCACATGTACTAAACTCAGAGATGGTAAAGATGGAAGATGTTCTCTCCTATAAGGAGCATCCAGTAGAGATTCTGGACCGGAGAGATAAGTTTCTATGCAAAAAAAAGCCACATTGTCAATGTGTTGTGCAGGAACCATAAGATTGAAGAAGTTACATTGGAACTGGAGGAGGAAATAACGGAGAAGTACCCTACCTGTTTGTGTAAAGTGAAATTTATAGGGTGAAATTTCATAAGGGGGAAGAATCTAATGAACCAATGTTTTTCAATGGAAATTACCTTCTTATAAATCTGTCATAAAATCACATGAAAACACAACATAACAAACTTCTAAGTTCCAAGTGACCTTTAAAAATAATTTTTTCCCTTATCTGTTTGGAATTTTGAAAATTTGACATACACGGTTGAAATCAGTACGTTTTCTGGAGTTCGATAAGAAAAACTTAATTTTTAGTGAATAGTAATCTAACCTTATTAATAGTAACATAACCTTATGAATAGAGATATACACTAATGATTAGTATCCTTACCTATTATAATATATAAATAGTATTCAATTTGAAAGTATGATATACCTATACTTCAAAATATGTAAATTATTGTTTTAAAACTTGTTTTTGAAAATAAATTATGAGTTTAATTAAATTTTAAAATAATAATACATAGAAAGTTATTTTTTTAAAATGGAATTCATTTTTGGATTCTTCATGTTGAAAAATAGTTGGGGTGAATTTTTGGGATTTTTCAGAAATAATTGAATTTTTTATTAATAGTGAAATACCATAATTTAAAAAATAGGGTAAATTAGATAATTATAGAGTCATGTATGATGTTCTGTTGATGTAAGCCAAATTGGTTCGGGATAACGTGATTATATAACTATTCTCGGCCATGAAAGACTCGTTTTCCTTTTATTTTGGGGAAATAATAAATAAATGAATTTTATATTGAGAAATCCCCTCTCCTCTCCACTATAAAATCCACCCTTCACACCCTCATTTCCTCACCCCACTCGAGCTTCAAGCCTTTCCTAAACTCTACCCATGAATATTCCCTAGCCCCTCCCCCACGTCCTAGAGCATCTGTTCACATAAAAATACAAACCCTAGGTCCCTTATGGAAGATCTCAAGAGGAGGATTCAAGAGGAAATTTTTCATCCTCTTTCCTTTAATTTTCATTCAATTTCATGTTCTTTTCTTATTCTATACCCACCTATCTTCATAAAAATGGTATTGTATGTCTAGTATCATATATATATTTTTATTTTATTATATTAATGGGATAATATACCGTCTTACACTCTTTCCCTTTTCCTTTTATTTTATAAAAGAAAACATTGTTCGTATGGTGTTAATCTATAACCTTCAAGAACGAAATGTTTTCTTTTTTCCATTTCTACTTTCATATATGGTCATCAAACCATTTTTATGGATGAACCAGAATATTATAAATTTATTATAACCTATTTTATGTCTTGAAAATAACTTATGAACATATTAATAAATTATTAAACAAAACATGATTGTTGTGGTCGAAACCCCGCCCAAATTAACCCAAACAATCATCATTTAATTATTATCTAATGATTCATACACATTTTATATAATATTATAAATTATAAGATCATTTAAACTCTTTTAATATCATTAATGACATGTAATATCAGTTCTGGATATTTACCCATGTTCTATATGAACTATAATTTATGAATAAAAGTGAACTGCTGAACAAATAACAATAAAAACAAACATTCTCAAATAATGTTTTTAAACTCTATAAATCATCCAAAGGAACCTAGAATTACTTAATGAAACCATAATAAAGCACATTAATTTAAAAAAGGTTTATTAATTGTTAATTAATGATTTAATGTGGTTATACAGGGCATTAAAGCGAAGGAAGCATTCTGTTATAAGGTAAGGGGAAATTCTGGAACCCAACTTTCATCCTTCGGGTTCTCCCTCTTTACTCCATTTCTGATATGGTTACTCCTTAAAAATAATTTAGTCATAATTTTATTTAATTTTCTAGGATATAAATGTTTTTCAGTGTTGTTTATGCCAAACAAAATGTTTTATAAAAGAACTCTTCTTTTAAGAACGCGCCTTTTACTTCTCTTTCAAGGTAGACGGTTCATGTAACTTGTATGTTATTCCCTCTTTCTTTTGGTAACCCAATGTTTATGAATGCATTCTTATGAGATGAAACTCAGTCCTTTTCATGGGTTAGTTAGGATCATTTTTTGATATATGTTCTTTGTGGCATGCATGATAAATGATAATGTTAGGATGTGACGACTGCCCCTGGAATTATATAATGCTATATAAATGTTTCAATTTGACGAGTGTGCCAAGAATTATACAGAGCTCCAATACATTGAGTAATGTTTTGAATCTCATGATTTAATGTGAAATTATGTGCTAACATGATACTATCATTGTTAACAAGAATGTGTGTTAGTTAACCACTAATATATGATGTTTCATTTTTATATATTTTCATATTTCAAGTCTCTTACTAATGATTCCTCTTATATTAATGATCCAATGCATGTGTTATGGTTATGCTCACCCATTTTTATATTGTTCTTATATATCCTCTTACTTGGATTTTAGCCCACCATTTTTGATGAATATCTATAGGCGACTACATGAACTATGGAGAGGTCAAGTGCCAATAAGATGCTAGAGAAGATAGAATTAAATAAATTTTTATGCTTGTTGTTGTAATTATTTTGTATGGTCCTATTTTTCCCAAGACACTAAACCTTTTGATACTCTACGTGTAATACTATTATGTTGTGTATCATAAAAATGATGTAATAGTAATGTATGAAAAGGTTGGGTCTCTATATTATTATAAAATTTTAGAGTCTCAAAATACATGAATAACGGAGGAGAGTAAGTTCCCATTTATAATTGTGGGTAGGGAATCTAATTAATTACAAAATTTACTCAAAAAATTTAATTTTTTTCATGTAAATGTGTATAATAATTTTTATACATCCTGAAATGAAGATTTTTTGTTGTGATAATATGAATAAATAAAATTCATACATGTTTTAGTGGGCTTTCAACCCTTATCTCATAGTTTTATCTCCCTGCTAATCTGTTTTATTATTACCATGTTATAAAAAACATTTACTCATTAAGCATTAATAATGGTACTATAAGAGGAATATTTACATTTAATAGAAAAATTATTGGTATGATTGTGTAACGACCGAAACATTAATTAATGGAAATTCCTATTAATCTAATTAAATTTCTTATTATGGTTATATATAATGTGAACTTCTTTGGTTTTATGAATTTGGATTTTAAAATACCATTATGAATTGTGACTGTTGCTAATATAGTCGTTGAACAGTGATCACATGATAAGTATAAATATAGGGCTCTAACAAATCCAATTTACTCAGACAAAGGAAGCGATGGCCTAATCAAGTAGACTTTCCCCATAGGTAGCCCATTTTTCGAAGCTCAAAAAGGAGGTGGAATAAATGGGAATTGATCTTGACCAATCCCAAGCCATGGTTGAACATGTTAGGCTTGAGTGGAAGAGACTATGGGATAAGTGGAAGTTAATAGAGATTACCACCCAAGCGATGTTATCCGATCCACCCCAAGAGTCGGTCACCATCGCACACCATACCCTTCAGTCTTATGTGGTTGTTATAAGGGGTTATGTAACAAGACCCTAGCACTATGACTATGTACATTATTTGTGTATAAAGAATGTGCATTCATATTATTATTGTTACTTTGTAAATAGTTTTTAAGGAACAAATAGTATTTTTAGTTAATATTCCACTCAGAAATATATTTTAACGAATTAATGGATTTTTGAATTAAATAATATTTTTATAAAATATTATTATAATTAAATTACTTTTTAGTAAATATAAATGATCATATAATTTTATGAATGTAATTGAAATTTTTATTAAGGTTTGAATGTTTTTTTTTCAAAACCCGTGAATTTTATATAAATGTCATTTTTTATTTTAAAAGTAAAAAATTGACCTATTTATAAAATTATGTAGATAAAATGAAAATTATTTTTGGAATCCAGATATCAAAATTATCTAGTGGTGATTTTTTCATAATATTCTAAGACAGTCAAATTTTTGGGTAAAATTTAAATACCGTTTAAATATATAATGTGTTTTATGACATCGTAATGACCCAATAGTGATGTAATAAAATAATATAAACATTATTTTTTGCCATTATATGTTTTTCCATTAAAATAATAGTATTTGGGGTTTGTTTTATTTAATTTACAAAGCTTTAGTTGACCCTCCAAGACGTATAGAACATTTAGTCTTTTTAAATTGTTTTCCTTGAGAGTGTGACTCACCTCCAGATACCCTATTATTTTATGAAGTTCATACATTGTATTCCTAAATTTTTTTTTTCCACTCCCCTTTGGAAGAAATCATGGAAAAGAACCATGGTCTGGTTAGTGGTTTTGAATATTTTAATATGTGGTCACCCAAACCTAAATAATAATGAATTCCCTACATTTCCTATATAACCCACTGAAGCTCGCACTTCCTCTTTACTCATATACTTTTTATTTAGATCATCCCATAAACTCCTCTCACTAAAATACTCCCATGGTTCCCCATGCTCCTATGAATCCTCTCTCAAGAAACTCCCAAGACTTTGGGATCACACTTCCAAGTAACGGGTTTATTCATTTCTCAATTTTGTCCAATTTTCATTAAGTTGTTATACCGTTTTGTTTTCAATTAAAAGTGTTTTTGTATGATTTAGAACCTCCCCCATACATTACTATTTATATTTGGATGACGGGAGACCCCTTTCTCACTCATTAATTCCTCCCATGTACACCCGTTACAATGCTGAAATTACGAGAGGGATTTCTCTCTCCTGTTTTACATCCAAGTGATTATTTTTTATTATTCATCTAAATTTCATTAAGTTTGTTGGGACATGTACATATATGACCGCATTAATGTAAATTTCATGTACATATAATGGGACACCCTTTTCTATATCAGCAACCATTTTTATGAATCCTTATGTCACACCATTATGCTGCAGAAATTGCATCGTGTTTTTCCAAGCCAAGATCATTGTATAGTGAATACCATACCCATGTCTCTATCATGGGTGATCAACTTTATGTTCATATACATATTTAATGGTAATTCCATATATTTATTTCATATTACTTAATAGTGTAATAACATAGGATGTTGATTGATTCAATGTTATATGATCCATGTGGCACACTTATGCATGAAATGAAATGTTTAAGAAGGGTGTGCCCTGATAGCGCTCCAATGCATTGGGTAGAGTTTAGTATCATGATATGTCATGTTAAATGGGTGTTGATTCATGATTAGTCAGGTAAAACTAGGTTTTAATTTTTCTTCATGTGCAATTAGAGTTTACTCATGCTCCTTGTGCAAAGAGCCTTGGATCATGCTAATTCTAGGTTAAATGTTGTTGCCACATTTTCATGTTATGATATTCATGATTTATCATGCCTTTATGTTCATGTTTATCTTGTGCTCCATTGATATGCCTATTTTCTAAAATGTATTATATTCCTCATGTTATTCCATGTTTATTCCATTACTGGGATTTATAGCACACCCTTTTCTTATGCATGTCCTTAGGTTATCCCATGAAATGTTAAGTACGAGGGAATGTAGTGGTCATGTAAAGGATGTTTTCAATAAAGATGTTGTTTGTTTTATGTTAAAAGTTGTTATGTAATGTTCCTAAGACCCAAATACACTATACCTGTAAATATTATATGTTGTATCAAGTGAATATTTTATTTAATAAATCAGGTTTAAGTTTGAAATAAAAAGAACGGTTGTTATTGTTGGTATTAGAGGACAAGTTTAGTTATTTTTGAGATTACGATTAGAAAACCCTAGTGAAGACTTAGAGGAAAGAATTAGTATAATAAAAAGATCCCTATGTATTTGTGAGTATTAAGTAAGTGGTTTATCAAGAAAATATATCCAGATCTTGATATGAGATGGTAGAGGCGACTCTGGCACAGATGTGTCCTAGGGGTAAAACATGAAAACACTGCTTTGAACTAGACTCGAACATGAACTGGTGCATGACAATGGGCCTTGCTGCACTTATGGTTATGACACTCCGAGGGGATATGCTTTGGTAAATTCAGAAGCTCAGTATGAAACATTATTATGAGAATGAAAAAATTCCCCTATGAATATATGTTAGAAAGTAGATCATGAATAGAATTGATTAAAGACTATGGATTCATAAGTTAAGGAAATAGATGTTATTTATAAGTCATCAGTTTTTTCCTTGGATTACCCTTTATGTGATTTCCCTAACATTCCTTTTATTCCAGCCAATGGTCAGTAATATGAGGGTTCGTGCTAACAATAGATGTTAAGATCAATGTGATGATTATGCTAATGAGATTCCCAATCCAATGGGAGTGGGATTGCGAACTTTGTCATACTTCTCTCTTAGTTAACTCAAGCATTGAATAGAAACATGGGACAAGAGGAACGTTCACCCACCCCCCCACCTGAAGAATGAATAAGTCTTTATCAAGATCTTAATGAGACAAAGGCCTCATACTTTTAATGGATCATTGGATCCCTCAATCTCCGAACAATGGATCCACTCCATTGAAAAGATCTTCTCCAACCTTCAATGTTCTGAACAAGAGAAGGTTCCCATGGCTGCTTATCGTATGGAGGGTGAACCAGATCAATGGTGGATGTTGATGAAAAATACAAAGCCTTAGGAGGAGATCAAGGCGTTGGAATGGATGTATTTCTAGAAAATGTTATTCAATAAATATTTTCCACGGACCCTCCGACTTAAGATAGAAATGGACTTCCTTGCCCTTAAGTAATAAGACGACGAATCAGTCAGAAAGTAGGAGGAAAAATTCGAAAGGCTTGCACGATACACATAGGGATTTTTCATTACCCCTGAATTCAAGGTCGACCTCTTCTTTAGTGGGGTGAAACCTAGCCTACAGAAAGAGATGGCGATCGGTGGCTTCGACAGTTATGAGAAAATTGTACGAGGTTCCCTCAGGGTCGAAATGGAGATCAGAGAATCTGAGGGTATCATTGGGATAAGAATCATAAGGTGGACTTAAATTTTGGTGGTATGATGGATAAATCCGAAGATTCTATGAATATCAAGTACCCCACTTACCAATGGTGCAGAAAGAAGAACCCCAAAAATTGACTGAAGGGGACCAGGAAATGCTTTAGGTGTGGAAGAGAGGTGAACCTAGTTTCTAACTACCGTCAAGAAAATACTATGGCTGCAACGGATGAGAGGAACTCTCCATTTGAACCTCAATGCACTGTTCATTACTACAACTTCAAAGAACTAGGTGATCATTCAAATTAGTTCCCTATGACAAGGGTTTTAGAAGGCAACCAACAACCTCCATGGCAACAAGGGATAGATTTTTCCATCACTACTTACAATGTTAACCTTGACGATGAAGTGGGGAAAAGTACGCTAGTTATTCATTCAAGAATAGAAAATTTACATTTTGATTCACGTTCTTTTCATTGTTTTATATCCTATAAGATTAGTAGAACAATACCAGCACCACCACAAATCATGGAAGTAAAGATGTCAGTGAGTACGAAAAATGGAGAAACCATTGCATCCCATTAATATAACTCCTCCCTTGACATAATATGTGGATTTAATTTCCCAGAAAACCCCATCATACTCACTCTAGTGTAATTTTATAAAATTCATGGCATGTATTGGCTTTTGTTATTTAGATCCAACATAAATTTTTGTGAGAGGGAAATCACTCTTCATATAGAGAATCGACCCCCAATTCTATACAAGTTCAAGGAGGAAGATGAATCTTCTTTTGCTCCATCATCTCTAATGTGGTTATTACTGCCCTATGAGCATGTGTATCTTGCTCAGATGATTGAGTCTAAGGAGGAAACCATCCTTGAAGACATTCCTATTGTCATGGAATTCACTGAAGTGTTTCTATAGGAATTTCCTGGTCTTCCTCCTAGAAGAGATGTTGAATTCTCAATTGAACTTATACCTAGGGTGTTGCCGATATCAAAGACTCTGTATAGAATGGCCATTGTGGAGCTTGAGGAGCTAAAGAAACAACTATTGAAAAATCTGTATAAAGGGTTTATACACCCAAGTGCTTCACCATGAGGTGCACCAGTCCTCTTCATCAATATGAATGATGGGTCAAGGCGCCTTTGCATCAATTATCATGAGTTTATCAAAATCACAAAAAAGAACAATTATCCTCTCCGAAGAATCGATGACTTTTTCGAATAGCTGTGTGGAGCACAATACTTCTCCAAGGTGGATTTTTGGTCAGGATATTATTAAGTAAGGGCGAATAAGGAAGATATAACCAAGGCTGTTTTTTGTACAAGATATGAGCACTATGAATTCATAGTAATGACTTTTGGACTCAGTAATGCTCCATTAATCATCCTGTACTTGATGAATAGAGTATTTAGGGATTACCTCAACAAATTTTTGGTATTATTTATTGATGCAATTCTGATATACACCAAAACCAAGGAGCATCATGAGGAGCATCCATGAACTATACAATAGACCTTGTGGAAGGGGAAACTCTATGAAAAGTACAGTATGTGTGAGTTCTGGTTGAAGGAGGTCTCATTATTGGGCCATATCATTACAAGCAATATGATATCTATATATCCCTCCAAAACAAATGGAATTGAGGGATGGTAGAGGCCAGCATCGGTAACAAATATTCATAGTTTCTTGGGGTTAGCTGGATATTATCGACAATTTGTGAGAAATTTATCACGATTGTCCAACCCTATTACCAAGATAACTCAAAAGGGAGTAATGTTTTCATGGAGTGATGAATGCGAATAAAGCATCAATGAGTTAAAAAGGTGGATTATCACTATGCCCGTTCACACTTTACCCAAAAGTGGAGAACGTTTTGTGATATTCGATGATACATTGAAGATGGGAATGGGTTGTGTGTTGATGCAAAATGAAAAATTCATTAGATATTCTCCAAGGCAACTGAAAGTTCATGAGCAGAATTATCCAACACATGATTTGGAGTTGGCTATGTTGATCTTCTATTTAAAAATTTGGTGGCATTATCTCTATGGGGAGAATATTGAAATATATACGGACCACAAAAGGATCAAGCATATATTCACACAGAATATGTTGAACATGCACCCATGAAGATGGTTAGAGCAGATCAAATACTATGACTACTCAATCCGATACCACCCTAGGAAATCGAACAAAGTGGAAGATGCTCTATGTCGAAAGGACCCAGTGATTCTATCATTGATGATAATTGAAAATGATCCAATCTTCTTAGATTTTATGAATATGGACATGGGAATCATAAAGAAGGGACATCATCAATCCTTTCACAAATGATTGCTCAACCGTCTCTTTTGGAAAAGTTAAAGGATGCTCAAAAAGATAATGTGGGAACATAGAAGATAGTGGAAGCTATCAGAAAAGGGAATTCCATGGAGGTCAATGTTAATGAAGAAGGAATTGTGAGATTTGGAAAAATACTATGTGTTCTATCAGGTCCAGAGCTGAAGAAGAAACTTTTGTATGATGAAAAAAGATCAAATTTCCCTATTCACCCAGGAAACACAATGATTTATCGAGATATCTGAGAGCATTATTGGTGGAACAATATGATGTTGGAGATCGCTGAATTTGAATCAAAGTGTCTAGTGTGTCAGCAAGTGAAGGCTGAGAGACAGAAGTATAAGCGGATGATGAAACCATTTCCCATACTAGCATAAAAATGGGAGAAAATCACCATGGACTTTGTTGCCAGACTTCTGAATATATCCAAATGCAACAATGCAATCTGGGTTGTTATGGATCATCTTACAGAGTCTGGACACTTCATTACAATTCAGGAAGATTTATCATTGGTTCAACTGGCACAGATATACATTAGGTAAGTGGTAAGTCTACATAGAGTACCACTATCTATTGTATCTAGTCGAGATCCTTGATTCACATATAGGGTTTGGAAGAGCCTTCAACACGCTCTGGATACTTAACTGAACATCAGTACGGCCAATAATACTAAAACTAATGTCCAATATGAGAGAACTATTAGGACACTGAAGTATATGTTAAGCTCATATTCTATGGACATCAAAAGATGGTGGGACCAAAATATTCCACTGGTTGAATTCTCCTACAATAACAGTTTCCACTCATGAATCAGAATGGCACCTTATGAAGCCCTGTATGAGAAGAGGTACAGAACACTGGCATGTTAAGATGAAGATGTTGAATGTAAGCTGCTAGGACCATAAATGGTCGATGAAATGGTGGATAAGGTGAAAACCATTTAGAAGCATATCAAGGCACCCTAGAGTCGAGATAAGAGTTAGGCAGATAACCATCAATGAGACATTGAGATTAATGTTGGAGACATGGTATTTCTATGCATATCTCCATGGAAGATGTTCATGAGGTATTGAAAGATAGGGAAGTTATGTCCAAGGTACATCTTCCCCTTGGAGATTCTTGATCTTGTAGGGGATGTGGCATATCGACTAGAATGTCCACATACCAATGGCAAAGTACATGATGTATTTCATGTATCCCTCTTAAGGATGTACATTCCAGACCCTTTACATGTACTCTCTTCAGAGGTATTACATCTAGAGGATGATATTTCATATGAGGAGTAACCAATTATGATCTTATATCATAGAGAAAAAGTTCTTCAAAATAAGACAATGCCCCTCTTAAAGGGGTTGCGGAGAAACCATAAGTTTGAAGAAGCGATGTGTGAATCAGAGGAAGTGATGAAGTAGAGTTACCCACATCTGTTTTAGTGTGGGAAAAGGAAATTTCAAAGGTGAAATTTCTTAAGGGGGAATATTGTAACGACCCAAACATCCATTTATGGAAATTCCTCTTGATCTAATTAAATGTCTTATTATAGTAAAATATAATATGAAATTATTTGGTTTTAGGTTTCTAGATTTTGAAATATCATTATTAATTGAGACCATTTCTAATATAGCCATTGAATACCGATCACATGATTAATATAAATATAGGGCTCTAACAAATCCAATTTACTCCGAAAAAGGAAGTGATGGCCTCATACAGTAGACTTTACCCATACAAAGCCCATTTGTCAGAGTTCAGAATGGAGGTGGCATCATTGGTCTTCACTCTTGACCAAGCCCAAGCCAATATTGATCATGTTATGCTTGAGCGTAACTGACTACAGGAGAAGTGGAAGTTAATTGAGATTACCAACCGAGCGATGTTATGTCAACCCGCACTTATTTAATACATAATCTTGAATTTATTCAAGAAAAAACATCCTTTTACATTGAGGATCTTTTCAAGTTTAGAACCTTATAGAATTAAAACAAAACATTCATAACATTACACATTTTACATAGTGGATACCATAAAAATCAGTTTCCATTTTCCTCAGAATATAAAACATTAAAACATAAAACAAGACTCCTTGAAAATTCTTCAACATTTAACATGTCTTCCTTCCTTTTATTACTCATCCATTAACCTGTGAAAAATCATTTAAAAACTTCGGATGAGCATAGAAGCTCAGTAAGGTATGACAAAGAAGAAAAAATCACATTAGTTCATGAATACTCATGACATATGAAAAAATTTTCAAATGACATACTTTCCACCCATAAATACTTACTTTGTGTAACATAAGATTTTCACAAGATCCACACAAACATAAATACAATCATAGAGGTATCATGGGGCATTACATACATAATCTTGTAACCATCTTGGCTACCTTAAAATTTTTAACCCTCACGGCTACTATACTTTGTGTAACCATCGCAGTTACACGTGGAGTAACCGTATGGCCGACCTCCAACATACTCATACCCAATGCATTGGAGTGAAATATAGGTCCCACCCTTAATCATAAACAATGCCCAATAACCATAACATAATCATACAACATAAATAATAGCATAAAAACATTGCTTTTTAATTTTTCAAATCAGAATTTAAAAAAAATGATTTTTGAATAAAAGTCCCTTATAAACATCATATACATTAAGTGTTACTTAATAGAGAGGATGGAATATGTATATACTCTGTAAATACACATAATGGAACATAATATAAACATAACCCATCACACAAACAATTTAAATAGCACATAAATAATAAAGTAGATGGTTAACCCAAAGAATGGAAATCAGGTTAAGAATTCCCTTACCTTGGGCTTGTCATACATAAAAATTATTTAAACCTCCTGTATAATGGTTAAAAGAGTGTTATTAGTATTTTAAAGAAACATTTTCATGTTTATAACATCTTATATGGTCATTTCATAACTTCATTTCACCCCATAATTATTAGTATTTTGTTCCTTGCATTATTTTGGGTGAGTTCTTTAGTGATTTTCACAATTGGTTCATGATGAATCAATCTTGTTGATTGGAAGTGAAACTAAAGAATTGGAATGGGTAGTTTTTACATATTTAAATTACCATAAATTATACCATTTATCACTTTGATTCTTTATATGATGATGATTCATAAGTTAAAACATTAATTATGTTCGTTTAGATCATTTAAGTTGTTCTTTGATAATTACAACCTAATTTAGTCTTATAAATTTGAATCGTGAGTACAAAATAATTACAGAACCTTATGTGAGTCATAAAACATATATTATAACCTGGTTCAACCATATCAATGGTTTGATGACCATATTTAAGGTAGAAATGGTAGAAGAGAACATGTCGTTTTTGATGGTGATAAATTTAACACCTCATGAACAATGATCTCTTTAATAAAATAAATGGAAGAGGGAAAGGGTGTGGGGTGATATAATATAACATTAGAATCATAATATTATAGTATATATATAATAATGGATTCACAGAACAATTTGGATGAATATAGGTAGGGAGAGATCAAGAAAGGAACTTGAACTTGAGAGGAAAATAAAGGAGAAGAGAGAGAAAATTACCTTTAGAATCCTCCTCTTGAGATCCTTTTTAAGGAAGCTAGGCATGGTCTTTTTATGAGACCAGTGGATTTTGGACGTGGGGGATGAGCTTGGGAAGGTGTTTGGTCAGAGTTTAGAGAAGTCCTGGAGCTTTAGAGGTGTGAGGAAAAGAGGGAGTGAAGGGTGGCTTTTATAGTGGAGGGGAGAGGGGTTTCCTTAATATAAAATTGATTAGTTTATTAATTTCACCAAAGACCAGGAATAGTGAGTCTTGGATGGCCAATAATAGTAATTTTATAATTTAATCTCGAACCAAGTGGGCTTACATCAGCAGAACAACATCAGTGACTCAATTAATACATTATTTAGCATTTATTGTGAATTATTAGATTCCACTATTCATCAAAAAATCAAGTATCTCAAAAAAATCTCAAAAATTTACCCCAACCATTTTTCGACATGTAGAATCCAAAAATAAAGTCCATTTTTCAAAAATAATTTTCTAAATATTATTAATTTAATAATTAATAAAAATCATAATTTAGTTAAAAAATAGTTTTTAAGATTAAAACTGAATTTATAGTTCTTTCAAAAATTACGTAAGGTCTAATAGAATCATATAAAAACTATTAGACATTGATTAAAAAATTTATGAATACATTACAGGAAAATAAATATTCTTTTAAATTAATTAATTAATTATAATTAATTATTTATGACTTATAAAATACCAAAAACGTTTACTAAGGTCAAATTGTCACTTTCTAAAATGTCTAAATTTTATATTATTATTCATAGGTAATGTTACTATTATTTACTATTCATAAGGGTCATATTACAATTCATAAGGGTGGGTTACTATTCATAAGGGTAGGTTACTATTCACCAAAAAAACAAGTTTGTTTCATCAAACTCTAAATAACATACTGAACAAAATTGTAGATGACAGTTTCTTGAAATTCAAAACATAGGACACATAAAATTATGTTTAAAGGATACTTATAAATATATACCTTAAACAAAATTTCAAGCATTTTTAATTTATTTTTAGAAAACCTTGTGATGTTACATTATCCCCACCTTCATGAAATTGCGTCCTCACAATTTTATTTACTTATTAAACAACTGAGGGTATTTTTCCCTCATAGCATTTTCAAGCTCCCATGTTTCTTCTTCAACTATGTGGTTTCTCCAAAAATCCTTTACCTGGTGGATTACCTTACTCCGCAATACCTGTTCTCTTCGATCATGAATCTGAACCGGCTTTTCTTCATAAGAAAGGTACTCTGCCAGCTGAACCGATTCTGGCCTCAAGACATGTGATGAATATGGAACATACTTTCTCATCATCGAATCATGAAAAATATTGTGTATCTGAAATACGCTCGGTGGCAAAGCTACGTGGTATGGAACTCTTCCAATTTTATCCAAGATTTCAAAAGGACCGATGAACCGTGGACTTAGTTTACCTTTCTTCCCGAAACACATCACACTTTTCCTAGGAGAGATTTTAAGGAAAACATGGTCACCTACCTCGATAGAGAAGTCTTTCCTTCTGTTATCTGCATAAATTTTTTGCCTGCTCTGAGCTGTCCTCATGTGTTGCTGGATCACCCTCACTTTCTCAGCCACTTTTTCTACTAATTCTGGCCCCATCAACTTTCTTTCACCAAATTCATCCTAAAACACAGGAGTCCGACGCCGCTTTCCATAAAAGGCCTCAAAAGGTGCCATCTGAATACTGGAATGGAAACTGTTATTATAAGAAAACTCAACTAATGAAATATGATTATCCCAACATCCCTGATAGTCCATTGAACAAGCTCGAAGCATATCCTCCAATGTTTGAATCATTCGTTCTGACTGCCCATCTGATTGAGGATGAAAAGCTGTACTAAAATTCAACTATGTACCCAAAGACATCTGAAGTCCCTTCCAAAATTTAGAAGTGAACCTGGGATCCCTGTCAGACACAATAGAAAGGGAAACTCCATGTAACCTGACAATAACCTTGAGGTACAATCGAGAAAGCTGATCTAATGTCATTGAATCTCGAATAGAAAAAAATGAGAAGATTTTGTTAGCCAGTCAACAATAACCCATATCGCATTGTTACCTCGAGAAGTTTTTCTTAGTCCCACCACAAAATCCATGGATATATTCTCCCATTTACATTCTATCACTGGAAAAGGATGAAGCATCCCCTTCGGTAACTTCCGCTCTACTTTAACCTGCTGACATGTCAAACATTTCATTGTAAAATCAGTAATATCTCTTTTCATCCCATTCCACCAGTAATACTCTCGAAGGTCTTTGTACATCATAGTACTTCCAGGATGAACATAGAATAGAGAACTATGAGCTTCACACAACAATTCTTTCTTCAGCTGGGAATCACAAGGCACACACAACCTTTTTCCCAATCTTAAAACACAATCATTATCATGATTAAATTCTGGAAACTTACCATTTTTAACCAATTCTACCTTTTTCTGTAGGTCACGGTCTTCCCTCTGTGCTTTCATAATTCTATCTGACAACGAAGTCTGCACTGAAACCTGAATCAAAATAGATATATTCCCTGCAACAACAACTACTAACCCAAAATTCATCAAATCATTAATCAAGGGATCATGTTCGAATCGTAGCATAGTTAATGATGCATGATTTTTCTGACTTAAGCCATCTACTAATTTGTTTGCTTTTCCAGGATGGTAATTGATCGTGCAGTCATAATCCTTTATCAGTTCTAGACATCTTATCTGCCTCATGTTTAATTCCTTCTGAGTGAATATATAATTAAGACTTTTATGGTCAGTATATATTTGGCATTTGGTATCGTATAGATGATGCCTCCATGTTTTCAAAGCAAAAACCACAGCTGCCAATTCCAAATCATGTGTGGGATAATTTATCTCATGAGGTTTACGTTGTCTCAGAGCATAGGCAATTACCTGATCATTCATCATCAAAACACAACCAAGTACCTTCAAAGAAGCATCACAGTAGATGACAAACTCACCATTCCGAGAAGGTAAGGCAAAAACTGGAGCATTCACCAATCTCTTCTTTAGTTCCTGAAAACAAACATCACATTCCACTGTCCAAACAAATTTAACCCCTTTCCGTGTTAACTTAGTTATTGGGCTAGATAACCGTGAAAATTTCTTATCAAACCGTCGGTAATAACAGGCTAAGCCCAGAAAACTATGAATCTCTGTAACATTTGTGGGTCTTCACTATTCATCAACTACTTTTGTTTTGGCAGGATCAACTGTTATTCCATTCTTATTTACAATGTTCCCAAGAAAATAAATTTGTTGCAACCAAAAATCACACTTGCTGAATTTTCTTTTAATGTTTGTAAAACAACCCTTATATTTTTTTCATTATACTCTTTATTTTTAGAAAAAACCAGAATTTCATCAATAAATACAACCACAAACTTATCCAAGAACTCAGGAAATACTCTATTCATAAGATTCATGAATATAGTAGGTGCATTCGTTAACCCAAATGCCATAAAAACAAATTCATAATGCCCATATCTAGTACGAAAGGCTGTTTTCGGAATTTCATCCTCCTTCACCTTCAGATGATAGTGTTCGGATCTCATGTGAATCTAGGAAAAGTACTGAGCTCCCCGGAGCTGATCAAACAAGTCATCAATATGAGGAAAAGGATACTTGTTTTTAACAGTGATGTTATTCAAAGCTCTATAATCAATGCAAAGTCTCATGGAACCATCTTTATTTTTAACAAACAAAACAGGGGCTCCCCATGGTGAAGTACTGGGATGAATGAAGCCTTTGACAAGCAAATCCTGCAACTGATTTTTCAATTCATGATGTTCTATTGGAGCCATACCATATGGGGGTTTTGAAATTGGCTTAGCATCAGGAACTAAATCAATTGTGAATTTGACTTCACATTCAGGTATGACACTGGGTATCTCCTCAGAAAAAACATCAAGATATTCATTTACCACTGTCACATCATTAATTTGAATAGTTACCTTGTTTTCAACAATATGAGAAAGATAACATTCACTTCTGTAACACCCCAAACTTCTACGGTACGCTTCTCTTTGAATAATGTGATAGCGTGTGTTGTACGCAACACCGAGTTTTAACACACCATAACTAATCAAACTAGCCGTTATGAATTATAATACCTACTTTTTGAAATTATATATATTTTATATTTGAAAATGGACTTCATTTTTGGATTCGGAATATCGAATTTAGCCTAAGGTGAAATTTTGGTACTTTTCGGATAACTTTCATATTTTGATGAATAGTGAAAATTACTAAATTTTAATTAAAAACAACTTTTTTAATCAAAATAATTAATAGTGATAAATTGTGAATTTGAGTGGTTTTAAAGTATATTTAGAATATATTTTTACCATTTAATATAATGTTGGTCATTGGACATAATTTTACAATTAAACCGAACATAAACAAGTGTCAATCTTTTGATAGTTATTACCTCTTAAAAACACGCTTTTTGTTTCGACAGCGGGAATTAATTTTAAATTAATTTCTGCCACTTCTGTGTTTTGAATTTAGGAAAATGGATTCCATATTTGGAATCAGGATGTTCAAATTGTGTAAATAGGTAACTTTTATTTTTAGACATTTTGAATAATTACTGCGGTAAATATTTTATTTACCATGGTTAAGGGTAAATCCGGTAAATAAGGGTTAAAAAATAATATTATAATAATACTAAATTACCCTAAAACGTGTCTTAACCCTATTTGTTGATACATGGTCGACCATGGGAATCTTTGGGTCTATTTTGGGACCCCATGGATCCACTTGTAAGTGATAATGACACTTTATTTTAATTAAGTTAAAATGAATACAAAAATGACACAAGCATATATCTTTTAGAAAAACAATTGTTACATAGGGTTATATATGTTGGATTTTAGATTATAAATATTAATTAGAAAGCTAAACAGATGTCCTACATAATGATATTTTATTTATAATTTTTAGACATTAAATGATTTATTTTATTTATGACACAATGATGATGAAGTAATTACTATAATAGTGAAAAATTAAAATAATTGATATTATAAATACCCAAATAAATATAATATGAAACTTTTAATGAATTAAACTAATTTTCTAGGATAATATGATATATTAGGATTGATTTAATTGACTTTGTTCGAAGTAATCAATCTGTTATGAGTTTTACAAAAAATCAAGTATTGAATAGTGTCAAAATTGACATAAAAGTGTTCTTAAAACAAATATTATATTATTAATTGATATTAAATTCCTAAAAATCTAAGGTTCTGCCAAGAGACTTATATCATGATAGGTTCATCATTAATGTACCACTTGGGGGTCGCGTGGATGTATATAGTAAGTTTATTAACCATATTATATAAAAATACAAAGAGACATTGTAAAAGTGAAACTAATTAACTTAGAGTTAATACTTAATGATAAGGTAAATATAAGTACCCAAACCTGTCTAAATTCTATTGGTTGAGTTGTTTTAGACCTATCCCCACCTTAACCTTTGAATAATCAACTTTGTAGCCTTTAGAAACCGAATATGAATTTAATATAAATTAATATTTCTAGCTTTTCCAAAGGAGCCCCTCACCCCTCTTATAAAAGGGCACTCCTCATTCTCATTTCTTCACACCTTCAAAGCCTTTTGGTTCGGCTAAACTCTGCCCAAATACTCTTCCAACATCCCTCACTACAACCTAGAGGCCTTAGTTTGATCAGAAAGCCAACCTAAGGATCCCTTTTGATCAAATCAAAAAGAAGAACCCGAAAAAGAGGTAATGATTTCACCACCCTTCTCCAAGTTCATTTCTTCTTCCACTTCTTCTTCCTTTGTTCTTACCATTCTAAAATAATAACTCCAGTATCTCACATATACTGTGATGTTATTATAAATATGGTACAACCATATTCAGTATTCTATCCACCCTTTGAATAACATGTCACCATACGTGCGTACGTACGGCTTACCGTCTCCACGCCGTGGTGTAATTGTTATTCAATATATTATTATTTGGATGGGTATAATAATGATGTGTAACTCATTAAATAATAAATATAACATGTTAATGATTCTGTATATATGATATACCATCCATTTATATATTATTTTAATATCAAAAGAATGATATTGTCGCTCGTGCGTACGTACGGACTACCGTCTCCACGAACGCGATGAGATTCATTCTCCATCGTATCCATTCAAGTATAATTATCATTTGATGATTTAAAAATGATGTTTAAGGATTAGATATCATTCTGGATATGAATAAAATACAACAAACATGGCTTATGTAACAAAACATATAAAAGAAAATGAGTAAGTTAACTCCTGAAACGACGATAATTCTAAGATATTATTAACAAATCAATGTTAAAAGATCATATATGATATCATATTATTATATATGATTCTTGTATAATTTAATAACAACTATTTCACCATTATACAGGAGGTTAACCTACCCCAACCAAGTAAAAGTACAAGGTAAGGGTTTACTTTACAACCTCTTCATTATCCAAGGTTGTTTATACGTAATAATCTACTGGGATCTCTTTATCATCCACATCCATGTTTCTTAAAAATGCATTTCAAAACATTTTTACTATTTACTAGAATATGAGTTAAAGTCACTTATACACTTTTTTACTTTTATAAGTGGTTTATAAAGGAATATTTCGGTCGTTTTCAAAACAAGGTCCTTTTTAACCTTTTCGACAGAATTAAGGTAAGAATGTTTTTTTAACTTATACGGCGGGTGCGGCTATTTTCCGCCGTTATAAAATCTTCAAAGCTTCCCTTACAAGCTTATAAGAATATTTTCAAAGAAATTGTTTTATTTTATATGGATCTTAAATTATTTCAAAATAAAAGGAGATATTTCTTTAAAAAGAATTTTGATTTCATCAATGTCAACATCCTTTGATGGATTTTAAGATTATTTGAAGTTGATTTATTATGATACAAAACTTCTATATTGTATTGAAGGTTTTGTGATATGTTTGACTATGGATGTGCTATTTTTATACCATTCATAGTTTATGGTGAAAGTATTGACATTTCATATGCTAGTTTTAATATAAATGTTTATGTTATGTTTAAACCTTTTCATATGGGAATGCATTAGACTTAATATGTGACGGGTGGAGCCCGCTATAGCTCCTTGATGCATCGGTAGGTCTCATGAGACAAACTAGTGTCTTGGCACAAGGCCTTGACAAAATCTTATTCGTAGTCTTGGCACGAGGCCTTGGCTATGTGGTTATGATAGTCTTGCATTATGCATTCCAACATTATGAAAGTGGTTATTGATTTTTTCATGTGATTATTCGATTGGTAGAATATCCATGTGAATAAGTAAATGGCATTATTTCATTTTATTTATGCCATACCATGTTGACAGTTCATATTTAAAAGGCTTTTGTTTTAGTTATACATTGCCTTAAATGTTTATTCTTATTTATGAAAGTTTCCGCTATATTGTTATCCTTACTGGGCATTTGATCTCACCCCTTTTCTATGTTTTATTTTTCCCAGGATGTGAAGAAGTAAGTTATGAATGACCTGCAGGGATTTTATGAGGGGTTAATAGTGTAGATTGTGGAAAGATTAGGTTGTTGTAGTAGTTTTTTATTTTATGATGTAATGTAAATCTTATGAATATATCTAGTGTTTCCAAGGCTACTAAACCAATCGGTCTTTCGAGATTTGATCTTTCTTGTCATCATGCCAATGTTATGTAATAATGCACCGACTCTGGGTAACTGGGGTCGGGGCGTTACAGTTGGTATCAGAGGAAGTTTAGTAAAAACCTTGGATGCTAGATTTAGATAAACTCTGATTAGAGCACGTCGACCTAAGATGAACTTTGAGGATTAGTATAGAAGAACTTCCTAGAATTTTGGTATTGTAGAGATTTTGTGAGTTTTCCAAGCAATACATCCCTGTCTGGATACGAGCAGGTAGAGGCGGCTCTGGCACAGATGTACCTAGGGGTAAAACCCGAAAACACCGCTTTGAGATAGACTCGAATGGGAACTGGTGCACGACAACAGACCTTGCTGCACTCTTGGTTACGACACTCCCGGGGGATATGCTTAGGATAACTCTCATTTTCTTTAAAAATCATTTTGAAGGGATTATGAGTATATACTTCCTCAAAGAAAACATTCTTATGATTATGGATTATATTCATAAATAGTTCAATTTATGTTAAGTGTTTTATAAGTATGGGATTATGTATTTTGATTCATAAACTGATCTAGTTTATGCCATTGTTTAGAAATGGCGCCTAGTGGAAGAAATGGAAACCGTATCAATGCACGCACTCCATGTAGGGATTTCCCTCCTACTCAAGATAATTATAGTGGGGCTGGTGATGCAACTGGTGCTGATCAGCTAATCACCATACTGGGACAACTTACTCAGGTTATGAATAATAACCTTACCCGTATGGAGCACCCTGATCCGCAGCGTGGAGGATCAATGTTAGATCGATTCATGAGGCAACAACCACCAACGTTCAATGGGAATACAAATCCCTTAGTAGCTGAGCAATGGATATTTTCCCTAGAGAAAATATTTCAGGCTTTGGGGAGCAGTGAAAGGGAAAAAGTTATCATGGCAGTTTACCGCCTCACTGGAGATGCTGATCAATGGTGGTCATTGATTCAAAATACGAAGGAAGATGATGAAGTATCAAATATGGAATGGAGGGAGTTCAAAGATATGTTTTTAGAAAAATACTTCCCTCGCGACCATCGAGCAGATATGGAAAGGCAATTTCTGAGTCTGAGACAAAAGGAGGATGAGAATGTCATAAAGTATGAGGCCAACTTTACAAGGTTAGCGAGGTACGCTGCTGATTATATTCGTAACCCAAGAATTAAGATTGATCGTTTCTTTGATGGGTTAAAACCATTTCTCCGTCGAGCGTTAGTCTCACAATCCTTTTCATCGTACGAAGACATTGTCTCATGTGCTATCAAGACCGAAAAGGAATTCTCTAAGTCTTAT
The DNA here is from genome assembly GCA_963277665.1 of Viscum album. NCBI lineage: Eukaryota > Viridiplantae > Streptophyta > Magnoliopsida > Santalales > Viscaceae > Viscum > Viscum album. The sequence goes on from OY728156.1 coordinate 1,135,858,596, forward strand.
GACTTTAAATCAAATCAAGAGAAGAAGAGACCTGCTGATCAATCTGGGAATGGAAATAAGGGGAAGAAGGGAAAGGTTGAATATCCATCTTGTGGTAAATGCGGGAAGAAACATCCTGGTACTTGCTTGAAGGGAATGGGAGTCTGTTACAAGTGTGGTGAAAAAGGCCACCAAGCTCATGATTGCAAGGGGAAGAAGGAATCTACCAACGTTCAGTGCTAAAATTGCAGGGAGATGGGTAATTATGCAAATTCAAGTCCTAAGCGTCAGGAGAACTTACCTCAGAAAAGGCCAAGGGATCAAGGCCAGGCTTATGCTATCACTACTGCTGAGGTAGAAGCTCCGAAAGACATGGTGGCAGGTAATTTAATGGTTTCCTCAAGTTTAGCAAATGCATTATTTGATTCTGGATCATCGCATTGTTTCATATCTTCCCAGATTGCTAATAAAATTAGATATTTCCAATTTGATTTAATAAGGGAGTTGTCAGTTAGAACTCCTAAGGGAAGTATCGTTGCAACAAAGTTTTGTGAATCAGTCCCCATTAGAGCACATAAATTTTCTTCATCTGCTGATTTCATCGTCATACCTATGATTTAGTTTGATATAATCCTCGGTATGGACTGGATTTCGGACTATGATGCGAAGATTTATTGTAAGAAGAAAGAGGTTACGATTCTTGATGATAATGATAAGGAACACCTTATTTTTAGAGCAGAATCGTCACCACCTAATTCTTATTTAGATCCACCCTCAATAGCTCAACTAAATTCAATTATTGGGGAGGAAGAGAATGAAATAATTGCGGGTGAGGAAAGGAATGTTCAAATAGAGGATGTACCTGTTGAGAAATAATTTGTAGATGTATTTCCGGAAGATTTACCTGGACATCCTCCAGAACGAGATGTTGAGTTTTCTATTGATTTGATTCCTGGATCAAGGCCTATATCGAAGACCCCTTATAGAATGGCCACTGTAGAGTTAGTCGAACTAAAGAAACAACTAGAGGAATTGAGTAATAAGGGATTTATTCGCCCTAGTGTTTCTCCATGGGGAGCCCCTGTTCTTTTTGTTAAAAAGAATGATGGATCTATGAGGTTATGTATCGACTACAGGGAGATCAATGCTATAACGATAAAGAACAAGTATCCCCTACCTCGTATTGATGATCTATTTGACCAACTGCATGGAGCTCAATACTTTTCAAAGATTGAACTTCGATCTGGATACCATCAGTTGTGTGTGAAGAAGGAAGACATTCCGAAAACATCATTTCGAACCAGGTACGGGCATTAAGAGTTTACTGTAATGCCGTTTGGATTGACTAATGCACCCTCTGTATTCATGGATCTAATGAATAGAGTTTTCAATGAGTATCTCGATGAATTTGTGGTGGTATTTGTTGATGATATCTTCGTATACTCCAAAACCTACAAAGATCATGAAAATCACTTGCGCATTATCTTGAAGACTCTGAGGAGGCATGAATTATATGGGAAGTTTAGCAAGTGTGAATTCTGCCTTCAGGAGATTTCTTTTCTTGGCCATATTGTCTCTAAAGATGGAATCTCTGTTGATCCTTCTAATACCAAGGCAATCCAAGAATGGCCAGCAACTATGAGTATAACTGAGGTGCGTAGTTTTATTGGTATGGCAGGTTATTATCGACGTTTCGTCCATAATTTTGCCCGATTGGCTAACCCATTAACGAAGCTCACACGTAAAGGGGTTAAATTTGTTTGGAAAAAAGTGTGTGAAGAATGTTTCGAAGAACTGAAGAGAATATTAGTCAATGCTCCTATATTGACTCTACCATCGGGGAATGATGGGTTCGTTATTTATAGTGATGCATCGAAGAAAGGACTTGGCTGTGTCCTTATGCATAATGATAGAGTTATTGCCTATGCATCACGACAGTTGAAAATTTATGAACAAAACTATCCTACTCATGATCTCGAGTTAGCAGCAGTGATCTTTGCTTTGAAGATATGGAGGCACTACCTCTATGGTGAAAAATGTGAGATTTATACTGATCACAAGAGTTTGAAGTATATTTTCTCACAAAAAGAACTCAACATGAGGCAAAGGAGATGGCTTGAATTACTCAAGGATTATGATTGTACGATACACTACCACCCAGGGAAGGCAAACAAGGTGGCAGATGCTTTGAGTAGAAAAGACCATGGAGTTTTGAACAATATGAGAATTGAAAGGGATGCAATTTTCATGGATCTAGTGAAGATGGACATGGGAATAACCAGGGAAGGTGAAACATCAATTCTTTTTCAAATGGTTGCCAAACCATCTTTACTAGAAAGGATTAAGAGTTCTCAGACCGATGATGAAGAATTCCAAAAGAAGATTAAAGCTGTGAATGATGGGAGATTGAGAGACTTTGTGTATGAAGATGGAATTTTGAAATTCGGGAAGAGAATTTGTGTTCCCAGTATACCTGATCTAAAAAGGGAATTGCTGGATGATGCTCATAGTTCCAATTTCTCTATACACCGTGGGAGCACCAAAATGTATAGAGATTTGAAGGAACATTTTTGGTGGGACAACATGAAGAGGGAGATTGCTGATTTTGTGTCAAGATGTATGGTTTGTCAACAAGTGAAAGCTGGAAGGCAACAGCCTGGAGGAGTCATGCAACCTCTTCCCATACCGGAGTGGAAATGGGACAATGTTACGATGGACTTTGTCATGGGGCTACCAAAGACTCCTAGAAGGAATGATGCAATATGGGTTATTGTTGATCGTCTTACCAAGACAACACATTTTCTTGCTATAAGAGAAGATCTACCCCTGGAACGTCTAGCAAGACTATATATTAATGAAGTTGTGAGACTTCATGGAGTACCCCTATCGATTGTTTCTGATCGTGATCCCCGTTTTACTTCAAGATTCTGGAAAAGTCTTCAGAAATCCCTGGATAATGAACTTCATTTGAGCACTGCTTACCACCCTCAGACAGACGGACAATCAGAACGGACTATTCAAACCTTAGAAGACATGTTGAGATCTTTCTCACTTGACTTTCAGGGTATGTGGGATCAATATTTACCTTTGGTAGAATTTTCCTATAACAATAGCTTCCATTCGAGTATTCAGATGGCACCATATGAAGCGTTATACGGAAAGAGATGTCGTACACCAACCTGTTGGGATGACGTTGGTGAACGAAAACTTGTAGGCCCAGAACTGGTGGAGGAAACGGTGGAAAAGGTGAAAGTAATCCAAAATCACATCAAAGCAGCTCAAAGTAGGCAGAAGAGCTATGCCGATAATCGAAGGAAGGATTTGGAATTTCAAGTCGGTGATCATTTTTTTCTGAAGGTATCTCCGTGGAAGGGAGTCATACGTTTTGGTAAGAAAGGTAAATTGAGTCCCAGGTACATCAGACCTTTCGAAATTCTAGAACGAATTGGGGTTGTAGCTTACCGATTAGCAATGCCGCCAAGTCTCTCCAAAGTTCACGATGTGTTCCACGTATCTCTATTGAGGAAATACATGCCTGATCCGACGCATGTACTCACCTATGAGGAATTAGAACTGGAACCCGATCTGTCTTATTGCGAAGAGCCCGTCAAGATTCTTGATACGAGAGAACAAGTGCTGAGAAACCAGAAGACGCGTCTGGTAAAAGTTTTGTGGAGAAACCATAAGATGGAAGAGGCAACGTGGGAACCCGAGGAACTTATGATGAAGAACCACCCGAGTCTTTTTATGAAGTAATACCCTAGAAATTGCGAGGACGCAATTATTTGAAGGAGGGGAGAATGTAACACCCCAAGCTTCTACAGTACGCTTCTCTTTGAATAATGTGATAGCGTGTGTTGTACGCAACACCGAGTTCTAACACACCATAACTAATCAAACTAGCCGTTATGAGTAGTAATACCTACTTTTTGAAATTATATATATTTTATATTTGAAAATGGACTTCATTTTTGGATTCGGAATATCGAATTTAGCCTAAGGTGAAATTTTGGTACTTTTCGGATAACTTTCATATTTTGATGAATAGTGAAAATTACTAAATTTTAATTAAAAACAACTTTTTTAATCAAAATAATTAATAGTGATAAATTGTGAATTTGAGTGGTTTTAAAGTATATTTAGAATATATTTTTACCATTTAATATAATGTTGGTCATTGGACATAATTTTACAATTAAACCGAACATAAACAAGTGTCAATCTTTTGATAGTTATTACCTCTTAAAAACACGCTTTTTGTTTCGACAGAGGGAATTAATTTTAAATTAATTTCTGCCACTTCTGTGTTTTGAATTTAGGGAAATGGATTCCATATTTAGAATCAGGATGTTCAAATTGTGTAAATAGGTAACTTTTATTTTTAGACATTTTGAATAATTATTGCGGTAAATATTTTATTTACCATGGTTAAGGGTAAATCCGGTAAATAAGGGTTAAAAAATAATATTATAATAATACTAAATTACCCTAAAACGTGTCTTATCCCTATTGGTTGATACATGGTCGACCATGGGAATCTTTGGGTCTATTTTGGGACCCCATGGATCCACTTGTAAGTGATAATGACACTTTATTTTAATTAAGTTAAAATGAATACAAAAATGACACAAGCATATATCATTTAGAAAAACAATTGTTACATAGGGTTATATATGTTGGATTTTAGATTATAAATATTCATTAGAAATCTAAAAATATTTCCTACATAATTATATTTTATTTATAATTTTTAGACATTAAATAATTTATTTTATTTATGACACAATGATGATGCAGTAATTACTATAATAGTGAAAAATTAAAATAATTGATATTATAAATACCCAAATAAATATAATATTAAACTTTTAATGAATTAAACTAATTTTCTAGGATAATATGATATATTAGGATTTATTTAATTGACTTTTTTCGAAGTAATCAATCTGTTATGAGTTTCACAAAAATCAACTATTGAATAGTGTCAAAATTGACATAAAAGAGTTGTTAAAACAAATATTATATTATTAATTGATATTAAATTCCTAAAAATCTATGGTTAGGCCAAGAGACTTATATCATGATAGGTTCATCATTAATGTACCACTTGGGGGTCGCTTGGATGTATATAGTATGTTTATTAACCATATTATTTAAAAATACAAAGAGACATTGTAAAAGTGAAACTAATTAACTTAGAGTTAATACTTAAAGATAAGGTTAATATAAGTACCCAAACCTGTCTAAATTCTATTGGTTGAGTGGTTTTCGACCTATCCCCAGCTTATCCTTTTAATAATCAACTTTTTAGCCTTTAGAAACCGAATATGAATTTAATATAAATTAATATTTCTAGCTTTTCCAAAGGTGCCCCTCACCCCTCTTATAAAAGGGCACTCCTCCTTCTCATTTCTTCACACCTTAAAAGCCTTTTGGTTCGGCCAAACTCTGCCCAAATACTCTCCCAACATCCCTCAATACAACCTAGAGGCCTTAGTTTGATCAGAAAGCCAACCTAAGGAGCCCTTTTGATCAAATCAAAAGGAAGAACCCGAAGAAGAGGTAATGATTTCACCACCCTTCTCCAAGTTCATTTCTTCTTCCACTTTTTCTTCCTTTGTTCTTACCATTCTAAAATAATAACTCCAATATCTCACATATACTGTGATGTTATTATAAATATGGTACAACCATATTCAGTATTCTATCCACCCATGGAATAACATGTCACCATACGTGCGTACGTACGGCTTACCGTCTCCACGCCGTGGTGTAATTGTTATTCAATATATTATTATTTGGATGGGTATAATAATGATGTGTAACTCATGTAAATAATAAATATAACATGTTAATGATTCTGTATATATGATATAACATCCATTTATATATTATTTTAATATCAAAAGAATGATTTTGTCGCTCGTGCGTACGTACGGACTACCGTCTCCACGAACGCGATGAGATTCATTCTCCATCGTATCCATTCAAGTATAATTATCATTTGATGATTTAAAAATGATGTTTAAGGACTAGATATCATTCTGGATATGAATAAAATACAACTACCATGGCTTATGTAACAAAACATATAAAAGAAAATGAGTAAGTTAACTCCCGAAATGACGATAATTCTAAGATATTATTAACAAATCAATGTTAAAAGATCATATATGATATCATATTATTATATATGATTCTTGTATAATTTAATAACAACTATTTCACCATTATACAGGAGGTTAACCTACCCCAACCAAGGAAAAGTACAAGGTAAGGGTTTACTTTACAACCTCTTAATTATCCATGGTTGTTTATACGTAATAATCTACTGGGATCTCTTTATCATCCACATCCATGTTTCTTAAAAATGCATTTCAAAACATTTTTACTATTTACTAGAATATGAGTTAAAGTCACTTATACCCTTTTTGACTTTTATAAGTGGTTTATAAAGGAATATTTCGGTCGTTTTCAAAACAAGGTCCTTTTTAACCTTTTCGACAGAATTAAGGTAAGAATGTTTTTTTAACTTATACGGCGGGTGCGGCTATTTTCCGCCGTTATAAAATCTTCAAAGCTTCCATTACAAGCTTATAAGAATATTTTCAAAGAAAATGTTTTATTTTATATGGATCTTAAATTATTTCAAAATAAAAGGAGATATTTCTTTAAAAAGAATTTTGATTTCATCTATGTCAACATCCTTTGATGGATTTTAAGATTATTTGAAGTTGATTTATTATGATACAAAACTTCTATATTGTATTGAAGGTTTTGTGATATGTCTGACTGTGGATGTGCTATTTTTATACCATTCATAGTTTATGGTGAAATTATTGACATTTCATATGCTAGTTTTAATATGAATGTTTATGTTATGTTTAAACCTTTTCATATTGGAATGCATTGGACTTAGTATGTGACGGGTGGAGCCCGCTATAGCTCCTCGATGCATCGGTAGGTCTCATGAGACAAACTAGTGTCTTGGCACAAGGCCTTGACAAAATCTTATTCGTAGTCTTGGCACGAGGCCTTGGCTATGTGGTTATGATAGTCTGGCATTATGCATTCCAACATTATGAAAGTGGTTATTGATTTTTTCATGTGATTATTCGATTGGTAGAATATCCATGTGAATAAGTAAATGGCATTATTTCATTTTATTTATGCCATACCATGTTGACAGTTCATATTTAAAAGGCTTTTGTTTTAGTTATACATTGCCTTAAATGTTTATTCTTATTTATGAAAGTTTCCGCTATATTGTTATCCTTACTGGGCATTTGAGCTCACCCCTTTTCTATGTTTTATTTTTCCCAGGATGTGAAGAAGTAAGTTATGAATGACCTGCAGGGATTTTATGAGGGGTTAATAGTGTGGATTGTGGAAAGATTATGTTGTTGTAGTGGTTTTTCATTTTACGATGTAATGTAAAACTTATGAATATATCTAGTGTTTCCAAGGCTACTAAACCAATCGGTATTTAGAGATTTGATCTTTCTTGTGATCATGCCAATGTTATGTAATAATGCACCAACTCTGGGTAACTGGGGTCGGGGCATTACAGTTGGTATCAGAGGATGTTTAGTACAAACCTTGGAAGCTAGATTTAGATAAACTCTGATTAGAGCACGTAGACCTAAGATGAACTTTGAGGATTAGTATAGAAGAACTTCCTAGAATTTTGGTATTGTAGAGATTTTGTGATTTTTCCAAGCAATACATCCCTGTCTGGATACGAGCAGGTAGAGGCGGCTCTGGCACAGATGTACCTAGGGGTAAAACCCAAAAACACCGCTTTGAGCTAGACTCGAACGGGAACTGGTGCACGACAACGGACCTTGCTGCACTCTTGGTTACGACACTCCCGGGGGATATGCTTAGGATAACTCTCATTTTCTTTACAAATCATTTTGAAGGGATTATGAGTATATACTTCCTCAAAGAAAACATTCTTATGATTATGGATTATATCCATAAATAGTTCAATTTATGTTAAGTGTTTTATAAGTATGGGATTATGTATTTTGATTCATAAACTGATCTAGTTTATGCCATTGTTTAGAAATGGCGCCTAGTGGAAGAAATGGAAACTGTATCAATGCACCCACTCCATGTAGGGATTTCCCTCCTGCTCAAGATAATTATAGTGGGGCTGGTGATGCAACTGGTGCTGATCAGCTAATCACCATACTGGGACAACTTACTCAGGTTATGAATAATAACCTTACCCGTATGGAGCACCCTGATCCGCAGCGTGGAGGATCAATGTTAGATCGATTCATGAGGCAACAACCACCAACGTTCAATGGGAATACAAATCCCTTAGTAGCTGAGCAATGGATATTTTCCCTAGAGAAAATATTTCAGGCTTTAGGGAGCAGTGAAAGGGAAAAAGTTATCATGGCAGTTTACCGCCTCACTGGAGATGCTGATCAATGGTGGTCATTGATTCAAAATACGAAGGAAGATGATGAAGTATCAAATATGGAATGGAGGGAGTTCAAAGATCTGTTTTTAGAAAAATACTTCCCTCGCGACCATCGAGCATATATGGAAAGGCAATTTCTGAGTCTGAGACAAAAGGAGGATGAGAATGTCACAAAGTATGAGGCTAACTTTACAAGGTTAGAGAGGTACGCTGGTGATTATATTCATAACCCAAGAAGTAAGATTGATCGTTTCTTTGATGGGTTAAAACCATTTCTCCGTCGAGCGTTAGTCTCACAATCCTTTTCATCGTACGAAGACATTGTCTCATGTGTTATCAAGACCGAAAAGGAATTCTCTAAGTCTTATGACTTTAAAGCAAAGCAAGAGAAGAAGAGACCTGCTGATCAATCTGGGAATGGAAATAAGGGGAAGAAGGGAAAGGTTGAATATCCATCTTGTGGTAAATGCGGGAAGAAACATCCTGGTACTTGCTTGAAGGGAATGGGAGTCTGTTACAAGTGTGGTGAAAAAGGCCACCAAGCTCATGATTGCAAGGGGAAGAAGGAAGCTACCAACGTTCAGTGCTAAAATTGCAGGGAGATGGGGCATTATGCAAATGCATGTCCTAAGTGTCAGGAGAACTTACCTCAGAAAAAGCCAAGGGATCAAGGCCAGGCTTATGCTATCACTACTGCTGAGGTAGAAGCTCCGAAAGACATGGTGGCAGGTAATTTAATGGTTTCCTCAAGTTTAGAAAATGCATTATTTGATTCTGGATCATCGCATTGTTTCATATCTTCCCAGTTTGCTAAGAAAATTATATATTTCCAATTTGATTTAATAAGAGAGTTGTCAGTTAAAACTCCTAAGGGAAGTATCGTTGCAAAAAAGTTTTGTTAATCAGTCCCCATTAGAGCACATAAATTTTCTTTATCTGCTGATTTCATCGTCATACCTATGATTGAGTTTGATATAATCCTTGGTATGGACTGGCTTTCGGACTATGATGCGAAGATTTATTGTAAGAAGAAAGAGGTTACGATTCTTGATGATAATGATAAGGAACACCTTATTTTTAGAGCAGAATCGTCACCACCTAATTCTTATTTAGATCCACCCTCAATAGCTCAACTAAATTCAATTATTGGGAAGGAAGAGAATGAAATAACTGCGGGTGAGGAAAGGAATGTTCAAATAGAGGATGTACCTGTTGTGAAAGAATTTGTAGATGTATTTCCGGAAGATTTACCAGGACATCCTCCAGAACGAGAAGTTGACTTTTCTATTGATTTGATTCCTGGATCAAGGCCTATATCGAAGACCCCTTATAGAATGGCCACTGTAGAGTTAGTCGAACTAAAGAAACAACTAGAGGAATTGAGTAATAAGGGATTTATTCGCCCTAGTGTTTCTCCATGGGGAGCCCCTGTTCTTTTTGTTAAAAAGAAAGATGGATCTATGAGGTTATGTATCGACTACAGGGAGATCAATGCTATAACGATAAAGAACAAGTATCCCCTACCTCGTATTGATGATTTATTTGATCAACTGCATGGAGCTCAATACTTTTCAAAGATTGACCTTCGATATGGATACCATCAGTTGTGTGTGAAGAAGGAAGACATTCCGAAAACATCATTTCGAACCAGGTACGGGCATTACGAGTTTACTGTAATGCCGTTTGGATTGACTAACGCACCCTCTGTATTCATGGATCTAATGAATAGAGTTTTCAAGGAGTATCTCGATGAATTTGTGGTGGTATTTATTGATGATATCTTGGTATACTCCAAAACCTACGAAGATCATGAAAATCACTTGCGCATTATCTTGAAGACTCTGAGGAGGCATGAATTATATGGGAAGTTTAGCAAGTGTGAATTCTGGCTTCAGGAGATTTCTTTTCTTGGCCATATTGTCTCTAAAGATGGAATATCTGTTGATCCTTCTAAGACCAAGGCAATCCAAGAATGTCCAGCACCTACGAGTATAACTGAGGTACGTAGTTTTATTGGTTTGGCAGGTTATTATCGACGTTTCATCCAGAATTTTGCCCGATTGGCTAACCCATTAACGAAACTCACACGTAAAGGGGTTAAATTTGTTTGGACAAAAGAGTGTGAAAAATGTTTCGAAGAACTGAAGAGAATATTAGTCAATGCTCCTATATTGACTCTACCATCGGGGAATGATGGGTTCGTTATTTATAGTGATGCATCGAAGAAAGGACTTGGCTGTGTCCTTATGCAGAATGATAGAGTTATTGCCTATGCATCACGACAGTTGAAAATTCATGAACAAAACTATCCTACTCATGATCTCGAGTTAGCAGCAGTGATATTTGCTTTGAAGTTATGGAGGCACTACCTCTATGGTGAAAAATGTGAGATTTATACTGATCACAAGAGTTTGAAGTATATTTTCTCACAAAAAGAACTCAACATGAGGCAAAGGAGATGGCTTGAATTACTCAAGGATTATGATTGTACGATACACTACCACCCAGGGAAGGCAAACAAGGTGGAAGATGCTTTGAGTAGAAAAGACCATGGAGTTTTGAACAATATGAGAATTGAAAGGGATGCAATTTTCATGGATCTAGTGAAGATGGACATGGGAATAACCAGGGAAGGTAAAACATCAATGCTTTTTCAAATGGTTGCCAAACCATCTTTACTAGAAAGGATTAAGAGTTCTCAGACCGATGATGAATAATTCCAAAAGAAGATTAAAGTTGTGAATGATGGGAGATTGAGAGACTTTGTGTATGAAGATGGAATTTTGAAATTCGGGAAGAGACTTTGTGTTCCCAATATACCTGATCTAAAAAGGGAATTACTGGATGATGCTCATAGTTCCAATTTCTCTATACACCCTGGGAGCACCAAAATGTATAGAGATTTGAAGGAACATTTTTGGTGGGACAACAAGAAGAGGGAGATTTCTGATTTTGTGTCAACATGTATGGTTTGTCAACAAGTGAAAGCAGGAAGGCAACAGCCTGGAGGAGTCATGCAACCTCTTCCCATACCGGAGTGGAAATGGGACAATGTTACGATGGAATTTGTCATGGGGCTACCAAAGACTCCTAGAAGGAACGATGCAATATGGGTTATTGTTGATCGTCTTACCAAGAAAGCACATTTTCTTGCTATAAGAGAAGATCTACCCCTGGAACGTCTAGCAAGACTATATATTAATGAAGTTGTGAGACTTCATGGAGTACCTCTATCGATTGTTTCTGATCGTGATCCCCGTTTTACTTCAAGATTCTGGAAAAGTCTTCAGAAATCCCTGGATACTAACTTCATTTGAGAACTGCTTACCACCCTCAGACAGACGGACAATCAGAACGGACTATTCAAACCTTAGAAGACATGTTGAGATCTTGCTCACTTGACTTTCAGGGTATGTGGGATCAATATTTACCTTTGGTAGAATTTTCCTATAACAATAGCTTCCATTCGAGTATTTAGATGGCACCATATGAAGCGTTATGCGGAAAGAGATGTCGTACACCAACCTGTTGGGATGACGTTGGTGAATGAAAACTTGTAGGCCCAGAACTGGTGGAGGAAACGGTGGAAAAGGTGAAAGTAATCCAAAATCACATCAAAGCAGCTCAAAGTAGGCAGAAGAGCTATGCCGATAATCGAAGGAAGGATTTGGAATTTCAAGTCGGTGATCATTTTTTTCTGAAGGTATCTCCGTGGAAGGGAGTCATATGTTTTGGTAAGAAAGGTAAATTGAGTCCCAGGTACATCGGACCTTTCGAAATTCTAGAACGAATTGGGGTTGTAGCTTACCGATTGGCAATGCCGCCAAGTATCTCCAAAGTTCACGATGTGTTCCACGTATCTCTATTGAGGAAATACATGCCTGATCCGACGCATGTACTCACCTATGAGGAATTAGAACTGGAACCCGATCTGTCTTATTGCGAAGATCCCGTCAAGATTCTTGATACGAGAGAACAAGTGCTGAGAAACCGGACGACGCGTCTGGTAAAAGGTTTGTGGAGAAACCATAAGATAGAAGAGGCAACGTGGGAACCCGAGGAACTTATGATGAAGAACCACCCGAGTCTTTTTATGCAGTAATACCCTAGAAATTGCGAGGATGCAATTATTTGAAGGAGGGTAGAATGTAACACCCCAAGTTTCTATGGTACGCTTCTCTTTGAATAATGTGATAGCGTGTGTTGTACGCAACACCGAGTTCGAACACACCATAACTAATCAAACTAGCCGTTATGAATAGTAATACCTACTTTTTGAAATTATATATATTTTATATTTGAAAATGGACTTCATTTTTGGATTCGGAATATCGAATTTAGCGTAAGGTGAAATTTTGGTACTTTTCGGATAACTTTCATATTTTGATGAATAGTGAAAATTACTAAATTTTAATTGAAAACAACTTTTTATTCAAAATAATTAATAGTGATAAATTGTGAATTTGAGTGGTTTTAAAGTATATTTAGAATATATTTTTACCATTTAATATAATGTTGGTCATTGGACATAATTTTACAATTAAATCGAACATAAACAAGTGTCAATCTTTTGATAGTTATTACCTCTTAAAAACACGCTTTTTTGTTTCGACAGCGGGAATTAATTTTAAATTAATTTCTGCCACTTCTGTGTTTTGAATTTAGGAAAATGGATTCCATATTTGGAATCAGGATGTTCAAATTTTGTAAATAGGTAACTTTTATTTTTAGACATTTTGAATAATTACTGCGGTAAATATTTTATTTACCATGGTTAAGGGTAAATCCGGTAAATAAGGGTTAAAAAATAATATTATAATACTACTAAATTACCCTAAAACGTGTCTTAACCCTATTGTTTGATACATGGTCGACCATGGGAATCTTTGGGTCTATTTTGGGACCCCATGGATCCACTTGTAAGTGATAATGACACTTTATTTTAATTAAGTTAAAATGAATACAAAAATGACACAAGCATATATCTTTTAGAAACACAATTGTTACATAGGGTTATATATGTTGGATTTTAGATTATAAATATTCATTAGAAATATAAAAAGATTTCCTACATAATGATATTTTATTTATAATTTTTAGACATTAAATAATTTATTTTATTTATGACACAATGATGATGCAGTAATTACTATAATAGTGAAAAATTAAAATAATTGATATTATAAATACCCAAATAAATATAATATGAAACTTTTAATGAATTAAACTAATTTTCTAGGATAATATAATATATTAGGATTGATTTAATTGACTTTGTTCGAAGTAATCAATCTGGTATGAGTTTCACAAAAATCAACTATTGAATAGTGTCAAAATTGACATAAAAGAGTTCGTAAAACAAATATTATATTATTAATTGATATTAAATTCCTAAAAATCTAAGGTTCGGCCAAGAGACTTATATCATGATAGGTTCATCATTAATGTACCACTTGGGGGTATCTTGGATAAATATAGTAAGTTTATTAACCATATTATATAAAAATACAAAGAGACATTGTAAAAGTGAAACTAATTAACTTAGAGTTAATACTTAAAGATAAGGTTAATATAAGTACCCAAACCTGTCTAAATTCTATTGTTTGAGTGGTTATAGACCTATCCCCACCTTAACCTGTGAATAATCAACTTTTTAGCCTTTAGAAACCGAATATGAATTTAATATAAATTAATATTTCTAGCTTTTCCAATGGTGCCCCTCACCCCTCTTATAAAAGGGCACTCCTCCTTCTCATTTCTTCACACCTTCAAAGCCTTTTGGTTCGGCCAAACTCTGCCCAAATACTCTCCCAACATCCCTCACTACAACCTAGAGGCCTTAGTTTGATCAGAAAGCCAACCTAAGGAGCCCTTTTGATCAAATGAAAAGGAAGAACCCGAAGAAGAGGTAATGATTTCACCACCCTTCTCCAAGTTCATTTCTTCTTCCACTTCTTCTTCCTTTGTTCTTACCATTCTAAAATAATAACTCTAGTATATCACATATACTGTGATGTTATTATAAATATGGTACAACCATATTCAGTATTCTATCCACCCTTTGAATAACATGTCACCATACGTGCGTACGTACGGCTAACCGTCTCCACGCCGTGGTGTAATTGTTATTCAATATATTATTATTTGGATGGGTATAATAATGATGTGTAACTCATGTAAATAATAAATATAACATGTTAATGATTCTGTATATATGATATACCATCCATTTATATGTTATTTTAATATCAAAAGAATGATATTGTCGCTCGTGCGTACGTACGGACTACCGTCTCCACGAACGCGATGAGATTCATTCTCCATCGTATCCATTCAAGTATAATTATCATTTGATGATTTAAAAATGATGTTTAAGGACTAGATATCATTCTGGATATGAATAAAATACAACAACCATGGCTTATGTAACAAAACATATAAAAGAAAATGAGTAAGTTAACTCCCGAAACGACGATAATTCTAAGATATTATTAACAAATCAATGTTAAAAGATCATATATGATATCATATTATTATATATGATTCTTGTATAATTGAATAACAACTATTTCACCATTATACAGGAGGTTAACCTACCCCAACCAAGGAAAAGTACAAGGTAAGGGTTTACTTTACAACCTCTTCATTATCCAAGGTTGTTTATACGTAATAATCTACTGAGATCTCTTTATCATCCACATCCATGTTTCTTAAAAATGCATTTAAAAACATTTTTACTATTTACTAGAATATGAGTTAAAGTCACTTATACCCTTTTTGACTTTTATAAGTGGTTTATAAAGGAATCTTTCGGTCATTTTCAAAACAAGGTCTTTTTTAACCTTTTCGACAGAATTAAGGTATGAATGATTTTTTTAACTTATACGGCGGGTGCGGCTATTTTCTGCCGTTATAAAATCTTCAAAGCTTCCCTTACAAGCTTATAAGAATATTTTCAAAGAAATTTTTTTATTTTATATGGATCTTAAATTATTTCAAAATAAAAGGAGATATTTCTTTAAAAAGATTTTTGATTTCATCTATGTCAACATCCTTTGATGGATTTTAAGATTATTTGAAGTTGATTTATTATGATACAAAACTTCTATATTGTATTGAAGGTTTTGTGATATGTTTGACTGTGGATGTGCTATTTTTATACCATTCATAGTTTATGGTGAAAGTATTGACATTTCATATGCTAGTTTTAATATGAATGTTTATGTTATGTTTAAACCTTTTCATATGGGAATGCATTGGACTTAATATGTGACGGGTGGAGCCCGCTATAGCTCCTCGATGCATCGGTAGGTCTCATGAGACAAACTAGTGTCTTGGCACAAGGCCTTGACAAAATCTTATTTGTAGTCTTGGAACGAGGCCTTGGCTATGTGGTTATGATAGTCTGGCATTATGCATTCCAACATTATGAAAGTGGTTATTGATTTTTGCATGTGATTATTCGATTGGTAGAATATCCATGTGAATAAGTAAATGGCATTATTTCATTTTATTTATGCCATACCATGTTGAAAGTTCATATTTAAAAGGCTTTTGTTTTAGTTATACATTGCCTTAAATGTTTATTTTTATTTATGAAAGTTTCCGCTATATTGTTATCCTTACTGAGCATTTGAGCTCACCCCTTTTCTATGTTTTATTTTTCCCAGGATGTGAAGAAGTAAGTTATGAATGACCTGCAGGGATTTTATGAGGGGTTAATAGTGTGGATTGTAGAAAGATTATGTTGTTGTAGTAGTTTTTCATTTTATGATGTAATGTAAAACTTATGAATATATCTAGTGTTTCCAAGGCTACTAAACCAATCGGTCTTTCGAGATTTGATCTTTCTTGTGATCATGCCAATGTTATGTAATAATGCACCGACTCTGGGTAACTGGGGTCGGGGCGTTACAACTTCCATCTTTCTGTAGTTTCTCACCTTACTAATATGTTATCAAATTTATGGGTTCATTATTTTATACAACCTAAAACTCTTTCTGAAAAACAACTTCTTTAGCTCTACAGTCAAACTGAGTATGATAATTAGAAAGCCAGTCCATCCCCAGAATAACATCAAACTCGACTAAGGGTAAAACAACAAGGTTTGCAGTTAAAGTCTTTCCACATACCATAATAGAAATATTTTTATAATTCCTCTTTTCTATAACATTTACCCCTGGTGTTTTAACACCAATTTCGGGTCTCATTTGTTGAGGTGATATTTCCAATTTACTAGAAAATTTTTCAGAGATGAAGGAATGTTTATAACCCATATCAAACAAAACTTTAGCAAAATCTGAGTGAAAAAACAAAGTACCTAATACAACTTCATTGGATGGCAAAACACCGGCTGGAGTAGTCGCAAAGGATCTCACTACACCTTTATGCTTGTAGTCTATCTTATTTTCATCATTTGGATCCCTCTTTGGACAGGCATTTGAATAGTGACCCATCTCACCACATTTAATACACTTTACAGTTTGCTTATCAGGATTAGTCTTTGGATCATTTTCATTGCAATCTCGGGCCATATGTCCAAACTTACCACATTTAAAACACTTCCCAGTTTTGATAAGACATTCCCCAAGGTGCTTCTTGCCACACTTTTCAAAAACTGGAAACTATATTTTCTTACCATCAGATTTTTTGGTTGATTCTTACCCATTGCTTACCAACGATACCTCTTCTTCTCTTTGTTTCCAAAATGCTTGTGATCATCAGCAAATTCCATCTCTAGACTCTCATCACATCGGATAAGTTTCTCATAACTTTTGAATTCACGGGAGGCCAACGCCCTTCGATACCATGGGTTCAATCCTAAGTAAAAGCGGTTGATTTTGCTATCAAGATCCAGAATAAGATTTGGAGCATACCTTGCCAGTCGGGTGAAGTTTGCTTCATACACAACCACTGAATCTTCCTCCTTTTGTTTCAATTCAATGAATTGCTTCTCCATTCTACGTCGCACCACCTTAGGAAAATATTTTTCAAGAAAAAGACTTTAAAATTCATCCCTCACTAAGGAATCAAAATCATTTCTACCCCTGATATTACTTACCATTGACCACCACTGATCAGCTTCCCCTTCAAAATGATAAATGCCAAGAATTACCTTTTGATTGTCCGGATATCCCATAACATCAAATATCTTTTCAAGGGCTTTAATCCATCCTTCTGCTGCCACTGGGTCAGAAGATCCATTGAATGTAGGAGGATGTTGTCTCATAAAATGTTCCACCACTGTCATGTTCCGTTGGGGTACCTCTATTGGTTCTCTTACATGGATTCCACCACCATTTATAGCCTACGTTAGCTGAGCTATTACTGTCACAAACTGTTCGTTCCAATCCCTACCATTCTGGGCTGTTGATCAGGAAGGATGTCATTCTTTTGATGCCTCTCCTCTTCAGCATCCATGTTCCTTCTGTGGAAAACCATTATTAAATAACATTTCTTAGATGAAGAAACATGGTAATCTTTAAATGTTATAACAAATTAAACATAGAGTGAAAATTATTTATGGTATTCTACTAGCATCACATTAACCCCTAAAGTTATCTAAACCATCCTCTTATACAAACTGTAAAAACCCACACTTATTTTATACATAATCTTGAATTTATTCAAGAAAACACTTCCTTTTACATTGAGGATCTTTTCAAGTTTACAGATTTAGAGAATTAAGACAAAACATTCATAACATTACACATTGTACATAGTGGATACCATAAAAATCAGTTTCCATTTTCCTCAGAATATAAAACATTAAAACATAAAACAACAATCCTTGAAAATTATTCAACATTTAATATGTCTTCTTTCCTTGTATTACTCATCCATTAACCTGTGAAAAATCATTTAAAAATATGGGATGAGCACAAAAGCTCAGTAAGGTATGAAAAATAAGAAAAAATCACATTAGTTCATGAATACTCATGACGTGTGAAAACATTTTCAAAAGACATGCTTTCCACCCATAAATACTTACTTTGTGTAACATGAGATTTACACAAGATCAAAACAAACATAAATATAATCATAGAGGTATCTTGGGGCATTACTTACATAATCTTGTAACCATCTTGGCTACCTTAAAATTTTTAACCCTCATGGCTACCATACTTTGTGTAACCATCACAGTTAAACGTGGAGTAACCATACGGCCGACCTCCAACATACTCATACACAATGCATTGGAGGGAATTATAGGTCCCACCCTTCATCATAAAAAATTCCCAATAACCAAAACATAATTATACAACATAAATAATATCATAAAAACATTTCTTTTGAATTTTGCAAAACAGAATTTTAAAAAAAGGATTTTTGAAGAAAAGTCCCTTATAAACATCATATACATGAAGTGAGACATAATAGAGTGGATGGAATATGTATATACTCTATAAATACATATAATTAAACATAATATAAACAAAACCCATCACACAAACAATTTAAATAGCACATAAATAATAAAGTAGATGGTTAACCCAAAGAATGGAAATCGGGTTATGAATTCCCTTACCTTGGGCTTGTATTACTTCAAAATTGTTTAACCCTCATGTATAATGGTTAAAAGAGTGTTATTAGTATTTTACAGAAACATGTTCATGTTTATAACATCTTATATGGTCATTTCATAACCTCATTTCACCCCTTAATTGTTAGTATTTTGTTCCTTGTATTATTTTGGGTGAGTTCTTTTGTGATTTTCACAATCGGTTCATGATGAATCGTTCTTGCTGATTGGAAGTGAAACTCCAGAATTGGAATGGGTAGTTTTTACCTATTTAAAGTACCATAAATTATACCATTTATCACTTTGATGCTCTATATGATGATGATTCATAAGTTAAAACATTAATTATGTTCGTTTAGATCATTTAAGTGGTTCTTTGATAATTACAACCTCATTTAGTATTATAAATTTGAATCATGAGTACAAAAGAATTCCAGAACCTTATGTGAGCAATAAAAAATATATTATAACCTGGTTCAACTATATCAGTGGTTTCATGATCAGATTGACGGTAGAAATGGAAGAAGAGAAAATGTCGTTTTTGAAGGTGATAAATTTAACACCTCATGAACAACGTTATCTTTAATAAAATAAATTGAAGAGGGAAAGGGTGTGGGGTGATATAATATAACAATAGAATCATAATATTACAGTATATATATAATACTGGATTTAAAGAACAATTTTGATGATGATAGGTAGGGAGAGAACAAGAAAGGAACTTGAACTTGAAAGGAAAATAAAGGAGAAGAGAGAGAAAATTACCTTTAGAATCCTCCTCTTGAGATCCTTTTTAAGGAAGCTAGGCTTGGTCTTTTTATGAGACCAGAAGCTTTTGGAAGTGGGGGATGAGATAGGGAAGGTGTTTGGGCAGAGGTTAGGTAAGTCTTGGATCTTGATAGGTGTAAGGAAATGAGGGAGTGAAGGGTGGCTTTTATAGTCGAGGGGAGAGAGGTTTCCTTAATATAAAATTGATTATTTTATTAATTTTACCAAAGACTAGGAATAGTTAGTCTTGGATGACCAATAATAGTAATTTTGTAATGTAATCCCGAACAAAGTGGGCTTACATCAGCAGAACATCATCAGTGACTCAATTAATACATTATTTAGCATTTATTGTGAATTATCGGATTCCACTATTCATAAAAAAATCAAGCATCTCAGAAAAATCTCAAAAATTTACCCCAAACTTTTTTCGACGTGTAGAATCCAAAAATGAAGTCCATTTTTCAAAAATAATTTTTTATATATTATTAATTTAATAATTAATAAAAATCATAATTTACTTAAAAAAACAGTTTTTAAGATTAAAACTGAATTTATAGTTCTTTCAAAAATTACGTAAGTTCTTATAAATTATCTAAAAACTATTAGAAATTGATTAAAAAATTTATGAATACATTACAGGAAAATAAATATTCTTTTAAAATAATTAATTAATTATAATTAATTATTTATGGCTTATAAAATACTAAAAACATTTACTAAGGTCAAATTGTCACTTTCTAAGATGTCTAAATTTTATTTTATTATTCACAGGTAATGTTACTCTTATTTAGTATTCAGAAGTGTCATATTACTATTCATAAGGGTGGGTTACTATTCATAAGGGTAGGTTACTATTCACCAAAAAATAAGTTTGTTTCATCAGACTCTAAATAACATACTTAACACAATTGTAGATGACAGTTTCATGAAATTAAAAACATAGGAGAAATAAAATTATGTTTAAAGGATACTAATAAATATATACCTTAAACAAAATTTCAAGCATTTTCAATTTATTTTTAGAAAACCTTGGGATGTTACAAATGTTATACGAGCCACCCCAGGAGTCTGTCACCATCGCACACCTTACCCTTCAGTCTTATGCAGGTTTTATAAGGGGTTATGTAACAAAACCCTATCATTGTGACTATATACATTATTTTTGTACAAATAATGTGCATTTATTTTATTATTGTTACTTTGAAAATATTTTTTAAAGCACAAATAGTATTTTAGGTTAATATTCAACTAAGAAATATATTTTGATGAATCAATATATTATTTAATTAAAAAATATTTCAATAAAATATTATTATAATTAAATTACTTTCTATAAAATACAAATGATCATCTATTTTTATGAATGCTATTGTAATTTTTATTAAGGTTTGAAAGTTGTTTTTGTCAAAACCCAGGAATTTTCGATAAATGTCTGTTTTTATTTTAAAAGTAAAAATTAAAATATTTATAAAATTATATAGATAAAATGAGTATTTTTTTTGAATCATGATATCAAAATTATCCAACAGTGAATTTTTCATAATTTTCTAAGACAGTTGAATTTTGGGGTAAAAATTAAATACCGTTTAAATATATAATGTGTTTTATGACATCATCATAACCCAATATTGATGTAATAAAATAATATTAACATTATTTTATGCCAATATATGTATTAACAATTAAATAATGTTATTTTAGGGTTTGTTTGATTTATTTTACAATGCTTTAGTTGACCCTTGAATATTTATAAATCATTTTGTCTTTATAAATTGTTTTCCTTGAGAGTGTTACTCACCTACTCATAAGCTACCCTATTATATTTAGAAATTAGTCCATTTTCCTCACAAAATATTATTTTCAAATCCCCTTTGGAAAAAAAAACCATTGGAAATACCATGGGTTGGTTTGTGTTTTTGATTAGTTTAATGTGTGGTGACCAAAAGAAAAATAATAATGAATTCCTTATCCTTTCCTATATAAACCCACCCAAGCTCCCACTTCCTCTTCACTCACTACCTTTAGAGTTAGATAAAAACCTTCCATCATCACTCTAGAATCATCCCAAGGATCCCCAGGCTCCCTAGGAGCCTCTCTCAAGCCTTTCCTAGGCCTTTGGGATCACACTTCCATGTAAGGGATTTCATCTTTTTCATTTTTGTCCAATTTTATATAAATTGGTATGCCCTTTTTTTCAATTAATAATGAGGTGTAATGATTTCTCATCTCGCCCATATCCCTCATTATGTTTTGATGACGGGATACCCATTTATCTCTCACTAATTCCTCTTTTGTATACCCGTTACAATGCTGAAATTCTGAGAGGTATTTCTGTCTCATATTTTACATCCAAGTAATTATTTTGTATTATGCATCTAAATTCCATTACATATGTTGGGACATGTATATATATGACCCCCTTACTGTCTATTTCATGTACATATGATGAGACACACTTTTCTCTCTCATCAACCATTTTTATGAATCCTTATGTCACAACGTTATTCTGCCGAAATTGCCCCTCGTTTTTCCAAGCCGAGATCATTGTGTAGTGAATACCATACCAATGCCTCTATCAATGGTATACACAATTATGATCATATACATATTGAATGGTAATTTTATGAATTAATTCTACATTAAATAATCATGGAATAACTTATGATGTTGATTTATTCCATGTTATATGATATATGTGGCACACTTATGCATGAAATGAAATGTTTATAAAGGGTGCGCTCTGATAGCGCTCCAAATCATTAGGTAAAGTATAGTATCATGATACATCATGTGAAATGGGTTTTTACTCATGCCAAATCAATTGAAATGACGTTTTAATCGTGATTCATGTGCAGTGTGGGTTTACTTATTCTCCATGTGATACGAGCCTTGGATCATGCTAAATCAATGTTAAGTGTTGTTTCCACATTTCCATGTTATGATTATCGTGCTTTATAATGCCTTTATGTTCATGTTTATCTTGTGATCCAATGATATTCCTATTGTCAAAAATGTATTTTATTACTCATTTTATTCTATGTTTGTTTCCTTAATGGGATTTATAGCTCACCCTTTTCTTATGCATGTTCTCAGGTTAGCCCATGCAATGCTATGTACGCTTGAATTTAGTGGTCATGTAAAGGAAGTTTTCAACAAGTATGTATTGTGTTTTATGTTTTAACCTGTTATTTAATGTTCTTAAGCCCAAAATACAATATAACTCTTGACCTTTAAGTTTGATCATGTGAAGATCTTATGTAATAAATCAGGTTAATTTGTGTAATAAAAAGCACGGTTGCTATAGATAGACTATATATGATTCACATTGATAAATATAATGCATATACCAATTTAGTTAATTAATTAAAATTTTAATAAATATATGATACTATTAATGTCATTTTTATAACTGTTAAAAATATTTCAGCAAATATAAAACTTGATTTTAAAGGAATTAAAATAATACATATTAAAAAATAAATATAGTGTTATATTTAACTAAATTATTCATTTTTCACAAAAATAATCCAAATTCTATTATATTTTTTTAAAACATATATTATTATTCAATTAGTTGAATAAATATTTTCATGGAATTCCTTATGAATTTAATACTTCTATCCAAACAAAAAATATTATTAATAAATAATAATGGTAAAAAATTAATTTATATTTAAAATAATAATTTATAAAAAATATAATATCTTTTTATACATATAAATTTATATTACAGTTATTATACTTAAAAAATGACATTTTTTCCTCTTATTGAAATAATATAAATATTATAATCAAATAAATGTTGCATCATGATTCAGTGTTTTAAAAATTTAGATGATAATAGATTAAATAAAATAATATAACATTATAAAGGAAATTATTAGAGGGAATTTATAGCCACATCCAAATGTTTTAAAGGATTTATAAACATATCAAGTTGAAAAACTTTTCCTCAGTTTCTATTGATAATTACATTAAAAAGGTAAAATATGTTCAAAATTTTACCATCCAATGTCAAATTTTTGAATACATTTTCATGATTCAATTTCTGTAAGGGAATATATTCAATTTAAAATAAGAGTCAAAAAATCAATGAGAATTTTTTTTAAGAAATGTGCATTTTAATTATAAAACATCATTTATTTTTACTCCATGACTACTAAAACCAATCAAATAAATGTAATATAATTTTATTAAATATATAATACAAACAATTTTCTAACATAATTTATGATTATTTATTTTTTTAACTAATTAATATAAAAACAAATTAAACACATAGAACACATTTTTTAGGGAAAATGAGTTCGTAAAAAAATTGAAAAAACACAAAAATCATTTATAATTGTAATTGTTATGTATTTTATTAGATTGTATTATATAAATAGAGACCTATATTAGATAAAGATAAATTTCAAGACATAATTTCACCTTTAAATCAATTTATTTAATTTTAATAAATTTGAGTTTTAAAAACATAGATAATCTCCATTATTTACCATATATCAACTATTTTAGAAAAATATAAACATTCACAAAAAAGATAAATTTGGTATGCTGAATTGAAAAAATTATAACCTATTCTTTTAATAAGGGATTTAAAAGTGGTGAATATTAATTTTAATATTCCCCAAAAATATAATAAAAATTCCTTTCATGTAAAAAAGTATTTCAAGTATTTAAATTCTAATAAAAATGAAATCTTATATTTTATGTATTGAAAATAAATTGTAACCTGAAAAGTGTATATACATATATAATAATTTTCTTAATCTTATCCATTACAAAAATATTTACTTATATTTTATAATAATTAATAATTTAATATATGCTTAGTGATGTGTCTCAATCAATAGATAAATAAGTCGAAATTTAATTAAAGAGATATATTTTCCAAGCTCAAGGGTTTTCAGATTCTACCCCATCAAGTAAATTATTTCCATAATATTTTTATCTTCATAATGAAAGGAGTAATATTTTTAAAATACCATTTTTGAAAAAACATATCATAAAAAGGGATTAAGAAAAATAATTTGAAAAGGGGAATTTGGAAATGTAAAGGATGCATGAAATATAACACAATCAGGTTCCTAGATAATGAATACATTGGTTGGATGTTAAAATATAGAGCTTTTGGAATTAATAACAACACAGACTAATAATGAGTGATATAGAATATGTTCATGATAATGTTAATGACCATAAAAAAAATATCATCACGGGGTTAATAGCCCATCAATTAACCATAAATGAAGTAAATATGATAAACTATTGATTTCTAGGTCCTTTTAGTAGAGTTCATTGATTATTTAATTCTAACGATAGACTATAATTGAAAGTATATATACTTTATTTCATTAATCTTCATATGAATAATTTCCTCCTTTGATTGTCCTTCGATCGATTCCTACTTTATCTGTTCCTCCATGAAATTATAATTATTGATGATTATTTAGGCATGAAGAAAAAATGTCCAGTTGGAAAAGTTAAGGGTGGATTATCTAGAGTGGGATTAATAGAAAAAACTAAAAAAATTTAATCAAAAAAATATTATTTAAATAATTATTAATAGTAATTTTTTTGTGTTAATTTTCATTAGAAATAAAAGAGCGAACAAAATGTTTTATATTGTAGTTATGTAAATAGTTGTCTAAGTCTGTCCTTATAGTTATATACTGAGTTAGAGATACATGTAAATTAATCATATTTTTCAAGGGAATCAAAAACCAATTTCATTATCCATTTCTTGTGTAGGGATTAATATGACACGTTGATTTTTTATGTGGGGTCATAACCCAAATACAACAATAACATTATATTATTGGTGTCACATCCGGAAAATTTTTAACATTAGATGTTGGGAGTCACAACCAGAGGAAAGAAAAGAATGATAATGTTTTTATATATAAAATTATAAAAATAAAATATACATTGTGTGAAAAGTGCTAAAGTAGTGTTAGAGAAACAAGAAACAAGTAAAAAGAGACGATAATACGAATAAATAACATGTACTTGTTATTGACCATATCATATGTCAAATTAAGAATGTAGTTGTCCTATATTTTTTTAGAGTGACATACCTTAGAACATTTTAAATAGGGTTCCCATAAGATATCATAGTTCTTTTTTGATCATTGATTCAAAAAAGATCAATATACTTTTGGTTTGACTCTCTATCTTGTGTAATAATTGGGTGAATCCTAAATACTTTATATATAATATACATATACTAACAAGCCAATCTCCTTCTGGATAAATTGAGTCGAACTGAAAAGTGATAATTATCTATGAGAGAGGGAAAAATATCTCCCAAAATATTTGTAAAAAATATTCCTTTTAATTCAATAACATAAAGTCTTATTTGAACCAATAATAATTACCCATTAAATGATAATAACATGTCAATATAATACCATAATAATTGTAAAATAATTTCACTATTTTAATTTAAAATATTAAATACATTATAATTTATTTGAGTGAAAATATATTGAAACATAAGTTGTAATACATTAAATAACACAAAATACAACAGAAAAAATTCCTTGAAATTAGATAATAATTTGGGAAATAATTAGTTAATGAAATTATATCAAAATATAAAATATTAAATATTATAAAAACTTGTTTGGTTATTTATGTAGGGATTACCTATATATTATCAATCCCCCATAATGTTATTAAAAATATCTATAATCCCTTCTCATGGATTATATATAATATATAATAATTTTAGAAATTAATAGATCATATAAAACAATGAAACAAAATTTATAGTTAATGAAAGAATCATAAATGATGAAAAATAAATAATGCATAAAATTTAGATTTAAAAAAATAATTAAAAATAGTAACTATATTTTCATAAAAATTCACTTGAATTTAGTCTAATTATAGTTTTTTGTGGTTAATATAATGACTATGAAAATATGTTTTGGCACAAGGGTATATACCATAAAGCTAATTGATTTATCCAGTAGTAGGTATACTAAATGTGTGTGATAACTATACTTATTTTTCATCTACAAATATGGTATCCAAAATTATAATTACATATCCCATTTATAAAATGATAAGTATTTTTATGTAGTAGCATAGCAATTAATAAGAAAAAATGGAGTCATTCCAATCATGATATAGTTCTACGAGAATATTACTATTCATGATCCAAGAAAGAAATAATCTAGTGAATATTTTTTAAGTTGTCAACATAATCTATTTGAAAAGGTGATGCAATACATTATAATATAATTAAAGGGATCTTTATATAACACCTAAAAAACTCCCACTTCATGTAATAACCTAGGTACTTATGAATTAATTATTTTTCTTTCAGAAATTAAATTGTTAAATTCAATATAAATTTATAATGAAATAATTCATATTTATATAAATAAATGAATCTATAATAATATAATATTAACCATACCTATGATTGTATAAATAAAATTTATGTATATTATAAATGAAAATATGATATATTTATAACATTGAATATTCAAAAAAAATGTTTTGAAAATGATAAATTAATTTTTGGTATTTTTGTAAAAAATATATGTTTAATTATGATTTTATAATTAATTTAAATATATAAAAGAAAATTTATTTTCAAAAAATATATTCATTAAAAAATATTTTTTTTTCTTATGATTATAAGATAAATATATGAGACCTTAATTAATTTTTCACATAGTTATAAAATTATTTATTGTTTTAAATAGGGTATTTTTGAATTAAATATAAATTTAATAAAAAAATAAATTTCTCCTATGTAATAAATTATTTTCATAAATTGTGTTTATTTTTTAATTTTATATACTGATAAATGTTTATGATTAATTTTTCGGTTTTTTTAAAACATTTAAATTTTTTAGAGAATAATCAAATACGATAATTTACATTATAAGCTAAATATATGAATTATTTAGTCATGGATGATATATAGTAGATATAAGAAAATAATATCAAACCATCCTTTATTATTTGAATATATATATTGATAATAATCTAACTATTCATAGTCATGAACAAAATAATAATCTAATGAAATAAATTTAAAAATAGTACACTCTTCCACTATAAATACAACCCTCACCACCTATTATCCCCACACATAAAAGCCTTGTATAATTTTTAATTTCATCACAATTACATTCCAAACCCTCTTACCCACAAATAATTCATTTTTCCCACAAATATTAAAAAATGAAGTTCCTTAAATAGGTTCTAAATGAGAATAATTCAAGATTTAACATCCCCTTTCTTTTTCTTTTATTTTCTTTTTAATTTCATTTTTTAAATGTTATCTCCTCACTCATCATCATCCAAGTGTAATGAAAACTAAATTAAATTATATATTATATAATTTTACATGTTTTTGGAAAATCCATAATCAAAATCATTCTCCGCTACATTTTATTCTAAAAATGAAAACATCATCATTGATGTGTTAATTTAGTTGCATCATTTACAACACACCTTCATTTTCCCTAACATCCTTTTGGGGGGGGGGTCATAAAACAATTAATATGGTTAAATAATTTTTTATTATATATATTATAAGTTATATAATTTTCATTAACTAGTATATAATTCTTATGTTAAAATATGATACAAGTTCATGATTTTCATATAAAATGCATAAATTATACCAACTAATTTTCATTACTGTTTTATCTAATGATTCATACAATTACTACAAAAAAAATGGTATCAATTAAAATTTTGGAAACATATTAAGACCATTTACATCTACTTATGTTGCTTTTTTCATCCTAAAAGGTAATACATAAAGAACCAACCACAGAACCCATGAAAAGAACATACATTAAATAGTGGGAAAAACAAATTATTATTAATAAATGGGTCGAATATTATTATAATATGATAATATATGGTATTATAAACATGGTTATATATGATTAATAAATTAATAACACTCATTAAACCATTATGCGGTTGTTTTTAAGGCCTTTTATGTGAGGAGAAACATAGGTTAATGACTTTCATTAAAAATTATCTTTTAAATTTAAATTTTTATAAAATTCAAAAGTAGTGTTTTTATAAAATTAGTATTCTTTTATGATTATTTTCTATTTAATGGGAATTATTTATGGTTATGGTTGGGACTGATAAGTCCATATGATTAATTGGTTATGTTTATGTTGGTGGTCGACCATAATGGTTAGTCCAAGATTAACTATGATGGTGGCACCATAAGATTCCCATGAGGGTTACTTCATAGCGTGGCGGTGAGGGTTATATTATAAGGTAACCATGGTATTTAAAAATAATTTTTTTTCCTATAGGGTTAAAATATTAGGTAACCCATTTCACCAATATGTATTTATTTATTTTTAATGTTTTATGGAAATCTCATGTTTTCTCAATGTAAGAGTATAATACATAAAGGGCGAGGAGAATATCGTTTGAAAATAATTTCATATGTATAAAATAATTCTTGTAATAATAATTCATTTCCCTTTTATGCACCTAAATGAGGTTTTTTGGTCTCATGTCATGTTTTAAATGATTTTTATAGGAATTATTGATTGGTAAGAGAAAAGAATAAGCTAAGTTGAACGCCATGAAAAACATTCCTGAAATGAAATCATGTTTTAATAAAAACATTTTTATTATTAAATAAATAAATACTTTTTTAGTAGTATCCACTTTGTATACTAGTGGATTTATAAATATTTTGTCCTAATTCACTAAACCGATAACCTAAAATTATTTTTGGGAATGTATTATGTGTATTCTAGTTGAATTAACTAAATTATTTAATGTCTATGGCTAGGACGTTATAGTTGGTATGGAAAAATGGTATAGATAAATTCCCATGTAAGGATTATGTTAATAGAATATCATGAATTATTCATACTCAATAGTTAATTTTAAATTATATATAATTTTATGATTACCAATTTTCATCATCTAGGATATTTTTTCTCAGAATAGTTTTCTGCCAAAGAAATAGAGAAGCTCAAGTAATAAGGAACAGAGATTAAATTATCTTTATAAATCTGAAACATACAACAGTGGGAATAGGAATTGGAAAAGTTTGAGATAGTTATGGCTCGGTTGAAGTTGGATTCAAATGGTAGTGTCATCCATGCTAGGAAACATCTAAATCTACCACAACGAACACGACGATGATGGAAAATGTAATGTGGAAACAACCTGCAATTTTCCATGGAACTTTCGAACTATTGTTAAATGAAGGGTGGATTAAATCCATCCAAAAGATATTTCATTTAATGGGGTCTTTAGATAATAAAAATGTTAAACTTAATAATTAGAATATTGAAGCATAAGCTGACTAGTTGTTTTCAATTTTCAAGAATATAAAACATAGCAAGGAGATTAAATCCTAGGAATGGGATGAAATGAAGAATCTTTTCCTTGATAAATATTATAATAGTGTAATTTGAATTAGGATGGAAAATTAATTCCTTGAATTGATAAAAAAGGATGAATATTATTGGACCATATATGAAGGAAATGTTACTCAATTGGATAGTTATGAAACACATATTAGTTAAGATATTTATAATCAAATAAATCATTTTTACTCTTGATTCATGCTGAGATAACAATGGAATTTGGCCTAATTTTACTTTAAAAGATGTGGGAAACATGTTTGATGCGATGATAGGGTGGAAATGTAGTTTTTATATCATCATTTGTACTTTTAATGCTACCAGAAGAAGTGTTCTATGTGGAAAGTGATGGGTAAATGTAAAACATATAAATATAAATGTAAGAAAAATTATTTCCTATTTTGTGGGAAGTGCGTTAAAGAAGAATCATGGGGAATGAAAAATATCTTAGTGATGGTGTGTTTAATTAAAATAAGAAAAATATAAAGTGTTATAAATGTGTTGATATAGTCCTTTATAAAAATAATTTCTGGAAGAAAGATATCAATAATGGGAAGTAGATATATTATAAGAAGAAAAATTCATTGAATTAATTTATGGCTACTTTTATGGATGTTGGGACATCCCATGAACTGGTTTTTGGTAAATTCTTTATTCACATTTTTTTTCAAATCTCTTGTTTGATACAAGTAATCTCTTTCCTTTATTTTTTATTTTTTTGAAATGTGGACGTTTCACTTAATGAAATAAAACAATAGCATGTGTTTAAAACACCAGTGGGAAATATTAAGGAAAATAATATTTCAAAAATATCCATATTGTTTTTTATGAAAACAAATACCTGAAAACATTTGATTATTTACCCTTATTAGTGTTTGATGTTACTTTGGATATAGAATTGATTTATTTTTTTCTTCCTAATATTGATAGTAGAGCCAAGGATGTCTTTTTTGCAGAAGGATTTTTAGTTTGGATAAAAAAATGAACTTATAATATTGATAACATGTCAAGATTTTTAGAAACCATTTGAAGATATAAATAAATGTTATCATTGAAATATTGTTGAAAATAATTGAATTGTTTATAATAATTATGTTCCTATGGTAAATGATTACCTGTATGTTTTTTCAGATGGGTTTCCTTCAGTAATACCTGATTGAGAATTTTAATTTACTACTGAAATGATTTCTAATGGTAATAAAATTTAAAATTTCCATTATCAAATGTCCTGCATGGAAATTATAGAATTTAAAAATTAGTAATATGAGTTTCTTTATAATGGATTCTGTCGATATAGCACTTCACCATGGGGTGCTCCTATATTTTTATTAAAAAGAAAGATGGTTCCATGAATATTTTCATTCATTATAGAGTTTTAAATAACAGTAATGTTACCAATAAGTATCAGTTTCCTCCTATAGATGACTTTCTTGATCAGCACCATGGAGTTAAGTATTTTTTCAAGATTGAAATGAGATCTGAGTACGCTCAGTTGAAGGTGGATGAGGATTACATTCCAGAAATAGTGTTCTAATGTAGATATGGGACTTATGAGTTTATTTTTATTCATCTTGTTTGAAAATTCACATTAAGTATTTGTGGATATTATTAATAAAATATTCCTTGAATATTTCGATATGTTTTGTTTTCTATTTCACTAATGATATGTTTCTATTTTCAAATAGTCATTAGGATAATAATGAAAATATGAATATTTTTTTTAAAATTATAATTAAATTATGTTATAATTTAAGTTTAGAGAATATTATTTATCGTTTCAATAGATTATTATTCTTTGGATCATTGTAAATATGGATTGCATAAGATTTGATCTTACCAAAATTTGAGTTGATGAATAGAGAGGTAAAAATTATTGGGAATCATAATTTTCTTTGATTAACTGGATATTATCTATGGGTTATTAAAAAAAATTCATGGTTATCTATCTCACTAACTAAGAAAAAATTAAAGGGGTTAAATATATATGGAAAAATTAATGTGATTTTTGTTTTTAGGAATTGAATATGAGATGGATGAATGATCTAGTTTTGGAAATTCCTTCCAAAAATGGTGATTTTGTCATCTACAATGAAACATACTTAAAGGGGATTAGTTGTGTTATAATGCATAATGATTAGGAAATTAAATTTTTTTTAAGATAAAAAAAAACCAATTGACTAAATTATCCTACCCTTTACATTGAATTGGCAATTTATTTATTCATTAAAAATTTGGATCCAGAATTTATTTAGATCCAAATGTGAAATATATACTGACAATAAAATAATTAAATATATATTTACTCAGAAGGAATTAATCAGTAGGAATAAAAGATGTGTGGAAAAAATAAATGATTATGATTATATGATGAATTACCATCCTTGAAAATAAAATGATGTTTTATATTCATTGAGTTAATAATATAAATCTACATTAAACATGTTTCATCTAGAACATGACCCATTAGATAATGATTTGATGGATTTTGG
Source organism: Viscum album (assembly GCA_963277665.1). Taxonomy (NCBI): domain Eukaryota; kingdom Viridiplantae; phylum Streptophyta; class Magnoliopsida; order Santalales; family Viscaceae; genus Viscum; species Viscum album. Next base: position 1,135,891,173 of record OY728156.1, read on the forward strand.
CTTAGAAATTCTTGGTTCTATAAATTTCTCTGTTTTTATTCTGGTATTAATATAGAAACATCTCTTATACAGAACTAGGAAACTATAGATGGAAGACTGTGAGTTATGGAAAAAGGTATAATTAGTGAAATATGGTATGTATATAGAATTCAACATTGATAGATATTTTGTTTTGAGATTTGGAATGAGATTATATGTTCCATATTCTAAAATTATTATAAAATAAATATCACTAAATTTCATATTTCTTTATTTTCATTTCATCCTCAAAGAACTAATATGTACAGGGACCTTTAAGAGTATCAATGGTTGGATAGAATAAAAAGATATATTTTTTTGTTTACCATAACAAATATTAAATGTCAACAAGTTAAACTAGAGTGAAAACTATTAATGGGTAACTTCATCCATTTCTAGTTCAAGAGTGGAAATGGGAAAATATATCTATGGACATTTTGGTGGGACAATCAAAAACATGTTTAAGTAATAATGTGATTTGGGTTATTATTGGTCGACTAACTAAATCTATAAATTATCTTTCAATTAAGGATACAATGTTATTAGATCGTTTATCTCAACTATACCTCAAAGCGAAAGTTAGGTTACATGAATTTCCTCTCTCCATTATATTTGATCGTGATCCTAGGTTCACTTTTAATTTTTGTAAAGGCCATCATAAGTTGTTCGGAATAGAATTTAATTTCATCACAACCATTCATGCTTAATCATATAGAAAATAAGATCAAAAAATTCATAAATTAGACGATATACATTGAGGATGTTAAATGGATTTCCATGGTTGATTGAATCATAATCATTGATTAGATGAGTTTTCATATAATAATAGTTTTCAATCTGGTACACCGTTGGATCCTTTTGAGGAATGTTGGAATGTGGTATAAAACATCATTATTTTTAGATGAAGTTAGGGAATGAATTGTATGGGACCAAAATTAGAATAGGAAGTGGTTTAGAATGTAAATACGACCCAATAACATATAAGGATAGCTCATAGAAAGAAGAAAGTTTATGTAGATAACTGGATGATGTATCTTTATTTTTACTTAGGTGATTATATCATTCCCAATGTTTCTCTAGGGAAATGTTTAATTATTTCTAGAATGATGGGAAATATGAGTCTATGATTCACTAGACATTACGAAATCTAGAATAAAGATTGATCAGTTTCCTATGAAGTCGTTTTTTTTCTATTAAGTTTATCTCATTTACACAATTATTTTTTTCACATTTCCATGTTGATGGAGAATGTTCTAGAATCATCTCATGTTTTGAACCTAGAAGTAGTTTATCTATAAATGAAACTATCTTAGGATGAAAATAATGTCCATATTATTGATTTTAGAGATAATGTATTTCATAATAAGGTAAATCAATATGTTATGGTTTTGTGGAGAAACAACATTGTTGAAGAAGAAACATGAGAATCTAAAAATTTTATGTCGAAAAGGATTCATAAATTCATTAATAAGTGAATGAGATATTATGAGGAAAAAATTTCTAGATTGGGGAGAATGTAACAACCAGACTAGTTATATATTTTTTTCAATTTTGAGTTAATTTTTTTAATTCATTATAGTTGTACAATGAAATAAGTGGTATTTATAGAAATTAAGGAATCAATAAAAATAGAATAGTAGACTCACATATGAATGAATAAGTAAAATTAAGTTATATTATAAATGAAAATATTATATATTTATATCATAGAATAGGAAAATAAATATTTCTAAAATGATAAATTAACTATTGGTATTTTTGAAAAACATACTTGTGTATTTGTAATTTTATAATTACATTATTTTTGAAAATTAAGAGTTTATATTAATAAATAGAATCATAAATTAATATTCTATCATCTTATGTTTATAAGATACTTTTTTTGACAAAAATTAATATCTCAATGTTTTATAAAATAAGTTATAGTTTTAAAATTTTTATTTTGTAAATATTTGATTATTTAAAAAAATTAATTTGTTTATATTTATAAAAAAATTTAAAAATTGGATTTAATTTTTCAATTATACACATCATAAAATTGTTAGGGTGGATTTTTTGGATTTTAATGAAATACTAGAAATGGCGGTGAATAATGGAATAAGATAATTTATAGTATAGATTATATACATGAATTATTTATTTATGGCTGATGTATGGATAAATTAAGCCTATAATCTCAAACAATACTTTATTATTTTAATTTATTTAGTTATAATTTGTAAAATATTCATATTCTTTACACATATTAATAATCAAATGAATATAATTAAAAAAAACTCATATCTTATGCTATAAATACCACCCCTCACCACCCCTTCTCATTAAAAATTAATGCCTTATAGATTTGTTTCATTGCTTGCCAATTACATTCATAATAATCATCCCAATTCCAAGGTCCTTTTGGTATCGCCAAAAGGACGAAACCTAGTTCCGTTATGAGGTTCCCAAGGTGAAGAAATTCAGAGGTAAATTATATTTTAATTTTCATTTATTTTCTTTTAATTTTTTTTCATTTTCTTTTCATTTCATATTCTCTACCCACCTCCCCATATCAAAGTGTCAGGAAAAGTATCATATCATTAATATAATGGTAATTTATCATGTTTATGTATATATTCAACACTAATCATATTTTCCTGACCATTTTATTCTATAAATGTGAACATCGTTCATGATGTGTTGATTTACCATCATCCCAGATGATAAATTTTTATTTTCTATTACCACCTTCAAGGCTACTAAGAAAACCATTATTATGGATAATTAAGACTATATTTTACGTATTATAAGTTATATAATTTTCTAGAACCAATATATAAACATTTTATTAAATTAAATGATATAAGTTCATGAATGATGAAAAACCCATCAAAATAAACTAAATCAATTTCATTTATGTTTTTTCTAATGATTCATCCTCGTATGAGAAGACAATTTATATATGGAGTCATTTAAAATTTAGGAAACATACTAATACCATTTCATTCCACTTCTGTATTTTTTTCTTCTATTCGACATGAAAATCCACAACGAACCAACCATGGAAACCATGAAAAAAATGTAGTTGAAATAGTGGAAATACAAAATTATTATTAATTAATCATTGGAAATTTGTTGTAATATTGTAATATAAGGTAATGTAAATATTTTTATTGTTTTTAAATAAATTAATAACAACATTTACACCATTATACAGAAGTTTTGGACTCGTATGATGTAATACAAACCCAAGGTAATTTTCATTTCTTAAAAAAATACTCTTTTAAATTTCTAATCTTATAAAATTCAGAATTATTTTTCTATGAAAGTATTTATTTTTTATGATTATTTTATGGTTATTGGAATTTTTGATGTTGAAGGGTCGGAACTATATTTCCCTCTAATGAATTCGGGTGGTATATGTTGGAGGTCGACCACAATGGTAACTCCAAAGGTAACTATGATGGATACACTATAAGGTTTCCATGAGTGTTATATCATAAGGTAACCATGTTTGTAATGTTGCAATATAGTCATTAGGGTTGAAAATCATATATAATTTGTGAGGGTAACAATATTATATAAGTAATTACACATGTTACAAAAATTGTTTTATTTATGTTTTCTATTCTCTCTAGAAATATCATATTTTCCTAATGTAATTATATTTACATTTAGTGGTGATAAATATATCTTGTGAAAATAATATCATATATTTATTAGCATTCACAGAGTAACAATTCCATTATATTTTATATCCCTTAGTTAGATTTTTTGTTCTCATCCTTTTTTTAAAAAAATCATATATTTTAATGATAGGTGATAGAAAAGAAGAATTTGAGATGAATGTACTAAAAAATTTTATGAAAGAACTTATGTTTTGTAAAAAAAAATTGTATTTTTGAAGAAATGTATATTTTTTACTTTAATGCCCTTTTTATGATTTTTAATTGATATTTATTATGTCCCAATTCACTAAAAAAATAAACTGAAATGATCTTTGGGTATGTATTATGAGTATTCCTGTTGAATTAACTAGATTATGAAATGTTTAAGGTCATATCCTTATAGTGAATTCTTCTATAACATAAAAAAAATTCATATGCGGCAACAACAACAGTTGTATATGGTTAAAGAAGCATTCATTTGTAGGAAATATGTGTCATGGTACTTGTAATATAAGTAAATTGTATGGTGAAATGGCCTAATGGTTAGGTGGAAGCACTACTCACAGTAAGGAAGATACATTTCAGATGGTAATGTGGATTAGGGTTTGTGAAACCTAACGATGTATGTAAATAAGTCCTTCAGTGATTTCTAGGCCCTTAAAAATTTTGAATTAGAGAAATCTAAAAAAATTATTTATATGAAATTATTATATACTGAAAAATAATCAATAAAGTCATTAATCTCACATCAAAAGAATATGATAATATCAAAATTTAGTGAAAAAAAATTATCTGGAAATTTTAGAATAAAATACAGAAACAATTGAATTACATAGGACTATTTTTCAATTTCATAGATTTAATTTTCATAATACCATTTATATTAATAAAATTTATAAAAATTTAATATATTTAATATTAAAAAAATTTCTTACAATATAGATGTTAATCAAAAGAGATATCAATGAAATTTAAATGATTCTAAAATATGAAAATTCACGAATTACAAAAATATTGAAATTTCGTGAGGTATTAATAGAAAAAAATTAAAAATAAACCCCGAAAAAAATTTATTATAATGAAATGTAATAAAATTTATTTTATTTTCAAAACAACAATTATTGTGATAATTTGATATATGTAGTTCAGGTTATAAATAAATAAAAATTAAATCTATAAAGAAGGTTGAAATGTGCTTTTTTCTGTAGAACTAAATCAAGCAGGTAGTTCAAATAATAATGTTATCATTTTATAGATTTAATTACACTTATTTTTAGTTTGAATTTTTTTTTAAAACTATTATCATTCATATAATTTTGTTTATAAATCTGACCACAATAACAGAATATTTTTTAAAAAATAAAAAATATTTGAAAAAGTGTAATTTTTCTTAAATTAATAAGAAGGTATTTAATATTTAAAAATATAATAAATAATAAATAAATAAACACAAAATAAAATCCGACTTTTTTATAATTAAAAATTTGAAAATTGATTTTATAAAATTCACAGTATTTCTAATTTTCAATGAATAAAAATATTTAATTCATATAAAATTTATCAATTTGGAAATAAAACTCCCCCTTAATATATCAATTTCATGGTCAATTAAAAATGAAAAATTAAATTTGAAATCTAAATATACAATACACAATGTTAAATTTTCATTTTTTTAATCATAGAAAAATCCATGTTTTTAGAAAAAAAATCCGCCAATTGATTTTTAGTTGGAATATATTTGGGAATAATATCAGCTTTTTGACATAATCACATATAAAATGAAAACCCATGTCCTTATGGTTTGTTTAACAATTCATTAGTTGTTTATTTGAATAATATGTAGAATAAACATTACATCTATAAATATTTAATTTTTATAATTTTAATCTATTGGAATAAAAGATTTTTTAATATATTATGATTTAGAGAGACATGAGGTACTAGAGATAAACCTACTTTTGATAGTTGAAAAATTAGTAGAGTTTTATTTTTCTTAACTAAACATAATTACCAAAAAAATTGAGACATTACTAATTTTTGATTACTATCAAGTCGATATCCTCACAAATTTGAGTCATACTAACTAATCTAATAAATTATATGTTTTCTATAAATTTATTGTGCTCATAATTTATAGACATATTGAAATTATAATCACATAAACCATCACATGGAACATCATTTTTCTCTTTTTATTGAATTTATTATATCTCATTTTCTTTACTACTTTTTCTGGTTTTGTTTTCGGACTACTAAAGATTGAGAGCCATTTTTGGGGTATAGAAACAAAATCTATAGGATATAGGTCACTTGAAATAAATTGAGTCATAGTTTAAATTCCTAAAAGGATATTGATGGTTATCCTAAAGCCCATATAACATTAGTGTTGGTTTCAGTTTATTATTCATAGTCTAGGATGTTCCCTACAAGCAGTTCATTTTCACATTATGAAAGGTTACAAATACATTATTTATTTTTAGGTAGATGTTTTTAATTTTTTCAATAAATCAATGGATTACACACCATAAATAAATATATTTTCATGAACTAGTTGATGATAATATTTTAATTATGAGGCGATCGGTTTTTCGGTGTATTTGTATAATTATGAAATTCTCATCGTTACATGGATTCACATTGAGAATGTTTCATTATTAGTTATTTTTAGGGTGTTGTAAGGGTGATTAAAATTTATTTCAACATGAATAGTATTACTAGACACCTAGTATATATCCCATATATTTTTGGGGATATCTCCTCCTTATTAATCATTTCATTATGTGATTTTTCATCCTTCTGGTTGTAGTTTAACTTTTCTATTTACATATCCTTCATCTGTTTTGATTCTGTTGATTATGGGAGAACAGTTTCCCAACCTTTATGGATCCATTGATCTATAATAATAATATTATTGGTCATATGTAGATCTGTTTAATTATCATTCTATAAGGGATTACCTTTTTGTTGGTTGTGGTGCATAATGTGAGTTTCTTGATGTTCGTGTTGAGTTATTTTCAATATCGACAGTTTTTTATTTTTTAATAGATTATAATATTAATGAATTGATTCTAGAGACACTATTTTTTTCCTTCCATTATTCCATGTTTTTTTATTATGTTGATGTAATTTTATACCCGATATTGAGTTAGGTGGTTTGCTTTATAACCTATTTTAGATAAAAAATATTTATATATTTTTGATAAATTGTTTATTAAATAAAATGGAATGTTATATCTCTTGAATTATGTACATGGAAATAATTTTTTAATAAAATATGGGTTTCCACCTATTTTTTTAATAAAGAAGGTATTTTCAAATAAATGTGAAATATAATTTTGAAGTGGTATTTAATTCATGGATATGATGAAATGGTTTGGAAAATGTTTCACATGGAAATCCACATATACATAGGTTGGAGGTGAAGTAATAAGCCTTGTATATTGATACTATTGCGGAGCTCACTCATGTGGTGTTACTTTTCTATAGTAATCTAGGATTAACATTCCTAGATATTACATCATTTTAGATGTATATTTAATATATTTCAAAAATAAATTTCCAAGGATAGTAATAGTTTAGTGTACATAGAAACATGGAAACAATATTCTATCCAAGAGATGGATATTAAACAACCCCCATAAAGATCAACACCATTATCACTTCTACCTAAATTGTTTCTTCGTAACCTGTAGAGAGGAAACAAAATAAAGGGGTGAGTATAGATGATTTGTAAGGGTTAATATAAAAATGTGTATGACTAGCATGAACAAAAGTGTATGGAACATTATCATAACATCTGGTGGGAATACCATGTATATCAGAGAACATAATAAGGATTTTCAATTTATATGAAATGAATCATAAGGAAATAATAAAACTAATTAGTGAGAGCATAACATAGGAATAGAACATGGGACTGTAGAAAACGCATATAAAAACCCTATGTCCAGGTGGCCTACCAGGACCTCTATAACATGATTGTCTAGGGTTAATTACCAATGTACCTACATTGTGTATGGGATTCCCTCTCATTTACCCTCTTGTTTGGAGATTGGGATGTCCTCCTATATACCCTGTTGTTTTTGGATTGGGTTGTTCTCCCTAGTTTCCTCTTATTGTGGGATTAGTTTTCCTCTTCTATAACCTCTTGTTCTCTAGATTTAGATGTTATCCCTTATTCAGTCTTGTTTTGGGCTTTGTATGTCCTCATGTGTACCCTCTTTTTTCTAGATTGGGATTTCCTCTTGTGTACCGTCTTGTTTTAGGATTAGTAATGTATCTCTTATTCCCTATTCTTGTGGGCCAATGATATCCTCATGTGTACCATCTTGTTTCAGTATTTGGATGTTCTCCCCAGTTCCTTCTTGTTTTGGGATTGATATATCCTCTTATGTACCCTCTTGTTTCAGGATTGGGATGTTCTCCCTTGTTCCCTCTTCTTTTGGTCTTGGTATGTCATCTCGTGTACCATTTGAGCTCATAAAAAATTAATAATTACGCAATGAATTTGAGGGAGATATAAGACCCACTCATCTCATAAAAAATCATTCATATATGTTTCACACGATAATAAAACATTAATCATTTCACGACCGATAATAAGACATAGGTTTTATAAATATCAAATAATAACTCATGAAATGAAATGGGTATCATGAATATACCATCACATCATAACCTATTGAAATGAGATATGTTTACTAACCATTTCATCATAGAATAACCTATGAAAAGAAGTGGGATTCATAAACATGAATCCCATGGTCAAGAAATGGATTTTATAATACTATATTTTGTAGATGGGAAACAGGTATCATAAAGACCACAACATTAAGCATAACTCATTCATAGAAATTATATTAATTAAACCTTTTAACAATTTCCTATAATGGAATGTGTAACATAAAAATATAAAATATTATATGGAAAATAATTTTGAAACAAATTTCGAAAGTGTTTCTTAAGGAATATATCTTTTCATGTTTGAGAAATTATTTTTAATACATAAAACCATTTAAAAATAATTTTCCTAGAAAATACCATGAAAATTTATAAATAATGCATGAAATAATATTGAAAACCATTTTCCGTGAATGCTTATAAAATAATCTTCCAAAAATTTTATAAATCATTTTCATCTAAAAGATATTTGAAACATATAAAAAGAGCTTCAAAACATTTTGAAAACCATTAAACTTAAAAGCATATAAAAAAATATTGAAAACATTTTTGAAAACCATATATAATTAAATCATATAAAACAGTCTTAATGAAATATTAAAAACCATTTTCATAGAAAATATATTTTAAAATCATTTTATGAAATATTAAACCTTTTCAAAATTCAAAGGGGACTTTGAGGAAATGATAATAGGTAAAATCATACATGTTGTACAAGGTAAAACGGATATTCCGTTTTCATCATAAAAATGAAATACATTATTTAGAAAAATAGAATATAAATCTACTAAAGAGATTTGTAATAGAGAATATGTGTAAAGAGTTCTTTAATATATTATAGTATATTGGTATACTATTCTTGGACACTCTTTTTTGGAAATATTTATTTATGACCGAGGAGAGAGTAATGTTGTGCTTTATTTGAAATGATTTCATAGATATTTTATGTAACATAGAGCATAAAATTCTACCAATACAAGAATATATCATGAAAAAATATATGATAATGGAACTCATTAGTGTTCTTGAGTTATGGATCATAATATTTCATCATGTAAACATAAACATAAATAAAATATTCAAATAAACTAATGATTCAAATAACTGATATTAATGATATAAAAATATATAAAATCTCAACATTTTGATGTCATCCATGAATTTTATGGACAACTATGACATGATATATTTTATTTAATGCTTCTTTTAAGGAATCAAGTTGTTATTTCTCTAATAAAAATCAATTACTAAATAGAGTAAAAATTATCATAAATGGGTTTTAAAAAAATACTATATTATTAAAAGACATAATAGAAAAAATATATATAATATTCTTCCAAATGACTTATATAATGTTAAAAATGTCATTAAGGATCCATGTGTGGCTCTCTTGATATTTTATATTAACTATTGTAACCATTTATTATGAAAATACAAGAAAACATGGGAAGAGTTAATGTTTAAACTAAGGGTTAAGGCAAATTGATATGGAAAATTTTATGATCGTAACATGTCTAAAACCTATTTATTGAGAGTATTTAGAATCATACTCATCTTATCCTATAAATTTATCACGGTTTAACTATTATAATTAGAATATAACGTTATAATAAAATAATATTTCAACAAATTCCTAAAGTGCCCCTCCTCCCTCTTATAAATGGCCACCACCTCTACCCACTTACTCACACCCATCAAGCTCCTTGAATCGTCCATATTATACTCAAATAAGCTCCCAAAATCCCTCTAATTCACCTAGATTACTTTACATGGGTATAATCCAACTGAACAAAGCCTTTTGGCTCAAAATCATAAGGAATTACCCGTTTGAGAGGCAACGTCTTCTCTAAAGTTCATTTCCCGTATTTTCATTCTTATCTAACTATTCTCTTATTTTCTTTATGATTACATAAAATAATATTATCCAAAATATACTATGATATTATTATTATATGTATTATAACCACACTTACACACACCTACATCTAATGGATATATAACATAATGTTTCTGTGAACGGAAAACTACTGCTTCACGCAACGATGATTGTTATATTTTATCTTACCACCTCTCACGATGGCCCTTATAATGGATAATTATTTATATATGATTTATATTATATTAATATTGACACTAGGCTTCCTTAATTTTTTATTACATCATACCTTTATACTTTCCATAATGTGTAAATAGGATAATTTCATTTGAGGAAGTGTGGACAACCACCCCATCAAAGTGATGTGACTTGTTCATTCCATAAATGGAACATATAAATAATTAAATTAATGAACATATGTAACATATATAACATATATGTTTTACATGAATTATAATATACCTATGAATCATTTATTTTTCATTCCATTAATATGATAAAGAAATCAAAGTGGAGTTCATGCGTACGTACGACGTACCGTCTCCATGAAAGGTGCATTTAATTTAATATATGAAAATATTATGGATATTATAAATACATATTATATATATATATATATGATATCTAAATCATGAATAATTTTTTTGGAGATGATGGTCTTTTGACCACATAGACAATTTACCTCATAACATGTTCATTGTTGACTCAAGTATCGAAAATCGACAGAACATCCGATATGTACTCAAATAATTAAAAAAATGTATTACCATGGTAATAATTGATAAAAGATGAATAATATACTAAAAAAAGTTATAATGAATATATAAATTAACCTATGTTTTATATTTAAAAAATTAATGAATGAACGAGACTTTTCATATTCGAGGTAAAGGAATATCTAAACTCCATTTCCACTCATTGGACTTTACGCATTCGTCATTTATTATATTTTGTAATGATTATGTTTAGAATCATTGTTTATTTATTTATGTTGTAATTTCCAATTCCCTTTGTGTGGATACAGTTTTTATACAAATAATCATCCCATTTGTAAATTCTTATGTCATTTATACGAACATTCTATTGGAAATCATAACTCCAAATCCATTTTTTCATTTTCTAAATCACTTTTATGGTTATGTGTGAATATTTAAAAAATCAAAAATCATAAAAATTCACACTTAAAATACCGAAAATCCTAAAACCATCATAGTGTGAATAACCCCTGATTGTTTTATAATGAATATACACATATATTGGGTGTATTAATAATTTTCACACATAATTATGTCATTTATTTGTCTTTAATTGAATGATTTGATCATTTTAAGGGACTTCATCTCAATATAATTTAATTGCAGAATATTTTTTTGTTATACACTAATTTTTTTTATATGGTGTATAATAAACACCGTTGACATTTAATTTCATTCGAATGATATTTTTTTTATATGAATCACATTAATTAACGATAAAAAGGAATGTTTTTATCATATGTGGTGACAATGAATCCTCCTCCACCATAACCATTAATTCATATTTGGATTCATTTGTATATATTAATTTATTTTAAATTAAAATAATCCCTTATTTTATTTTTGGGTGTTTTGGTATTCAAAATGGTGTTTAAAATGGATTGAATATTTCAATCTCTTCAAATGATTTCTTTTAATTTCAATTGAAATGTTATTTATAAAATGTTGATATCTTCAATATTTTGTGTGTTATAGATATATAGTGTTACTTGGTCATTTTATGGGTGGTTATATGACAAAGAAATGGTAGATGGTTTTTTGATTAACTAACTATTGGTGGTTCCATGATAAACCACGACTGGGTGGTTATGTTATGACATCCAATACACTGGGTATTGAAGTCGATAGTAGGACTATTCTATTTAGTGAAATGTGTGGAAGTCAACCATATGGTTATACCATTTAGTTATGTTATGTACCAAGTTACCTTTATATGTTACATGTTTCATTCAATGGTATTTATGGTATTGTGTTCGTTATAAATAGGGTATGCAATGATCTTATATTCAGTGATGTATATTTACTACATAAACATAAAAATTATTACATTATGATAAAGGATTCATGGTTTAAATCAATTTATATGGCTAAAAATTTTCATTCTTTATGTATCCCTTACTGATATTTTTATGCTTATCCCAATTTTTGAAATGTTTTTCACATGAAATATTGATTGATAGAGTCAATGATGTGTTCAAGGAAAATTCATGTTGATTAAACATTAATGGAACCATGTTATTTTTTAAATTTTCTTTGTTTTAATATGAAAATAGATAATGAGTAGAATTGTATACATATAATATTTATGTTCTTATGTATGATTTATGATGTAATTCACGAAATCACTAAACCTAAAAAGATCATCGATGTAATTTAAAGTCAAATTACTAACTTATCTCATGATTAAGTAATGTTATAGGCTGAGGATTTATAATAATCCCTTAAATAATTACATATGAATAAAAAAAGTAATTTTCGAAAACACATAATCATATAATATGATTTCCATATTAGAAAAGGCATCGCTTTTAGGACCATCTTAGTAGTGTGGGTTCACTCCCCATACTATCTAGGTAGTCATGGATAACTCTCTTGGTCTTCGTAGAAGCATAATTTCACCCCTCATATCATCTTGTCTATCATGGTTTACTCCCATGTCCATCTTAGTATTCAAGGTTAACTCCCAAGACCATCTTTGCCGATATCATGATCTATAAATATTTACCTAATGCATTGTAGAGAGATATAATTCCCACCTATCCCAAAATGAAATCATACGTACATGTGCCACAGGATCATGAATAATAAAATCATATCCCATTAAATGAAATGGGTGTCATAAACATTTAATTATGTCATAACATGTTATAATTATACATATTATATAATATTTTTGTCAAAATCGTAACCTATCAATGAAGCATGTTTTATAATAATATAACCCATGAATGAGAAAAAAATTTCATAAAAACATTCCATAAAAAATTAACCATTCAGAGAAATAATATGAATGGAAAAATTGAATCATTTACCCAGAATATCATGAGTACACCAACGAATGTTATCTTATATAGTAAATAACATGTAAGGATCTTTCAAAAACCTTTCTTGAGGAAAATATATTTCTTCATTGAAATATGATTATTTTAACATAGAACATTTCCAAAACTATTTTATATGAAAATATATATGATAGATTAATATGGTAGATTGAAAATATTTTTAAAACCTTTTTCATTAATGATTATAATGATTCTTATCAACCTTTTCAGTACGGTTTTCCTTGAAAACCAATAAAATACTATTAAAACCACTTTAAAAAATAAACCATATTAACGAAAAATAATAGAATGGATATTAAAATACCCATAAAGTTAATAATAAGAGTCATATAATAAATTAATGGGTAGAATTTAAACCACACAAAATAAAATAGTGGTGAAAATTACATGTATCTCATGGATATAAAAAGGGAGATGAAATTCCCTTACCTTGTTTCTTGACTCTCTTCATACTCAATAAATATTCTTATATAATAAATGTAACTTTATTATAAATATTTTATAAAATAATACTCTTCTATATAATTCAATATATGGTTTCATTAGGGACTTATATTACAAGTTTTTTAATAATTCAATGTTATTGTTTTAATTCGGGTAATATCCGCTTTGATTTTCCCATGTATTAATTTGTAATATATTTTGTCCTTATACATATATTTGGAATTCCAAAATTTATAAAATGATATAAATATAATTTATATTCAGTATTATTTTCTTAAAATAATCCAAATAATATAGAACTATGAGATGGTATAAACCATTCAAGGAGATAGTTGGGCGTACATACCCATGAACATTATTTCCATTTAATTGTCATGTTGATAGAAATAAATTAAAAGGAATATATGTATATATATGTGTATATATATATCTGTGTATGTGTGTGTTTGAGGGTGTATAATAATTTTATTAGATTTATTATATCATATATATTCACAAAAATCATCTTTAATACATTCTATTTAATTTATGAACGAATCGCATCGCTTTGAGGGGGTGGTAGTCTCCACTTCCGCAAACGAAATAATTGTATTATGAAGAAATTGAATGTATAAACATATGTGTTTTAAAATAATTATAAAATACGAATACAATAATAAATATAATATATAACATTTATAAAAAGAGTTTCTATCATAATATCCAACAAGATATACAATAATGAAAAAAATGAACAATCGTCATTTAGTGAGGTGGTAGTTCACCATACACATAAATAGTATATTAAATACTCATTATATGGAATTGTGTGTAATATTAGGTATAAAACCTAGAATAAAAAATTCATTTTATTTTTCAGATACTATTTTTGTCAGGACCCATCCTCTGGGGCCCGTGCCGTGACTACCCCAAGCCCTCCTTCCATAGGCTAGGGGCTGGCGACTAGCACCAAATGTGTATTCCCTAAAACTGGGAAGGCATTTCCTTTATAACTTATAAACACATGAAACAAAGAACACACCAATATACGAACTCAGGTAAACTGAATAGTAAATAGAGTGAGTACTATTTGTAAAAGGGTCCAGAATACAAGACCAACTAGAAAGTACAAGAAACTGAAAGTACATGTAAAGTGGATCAGCTCCACTGGTCACCTACCAAGGATCCTACCTGAACGGTAGGTATAAATCTTGAACGGTCGTCTCCCTGGTATGCCTCTTCTAAGGACCACCTCCAAGCTACCTCTAGTCCTTTTACTCTCGTCCTCAGTCAGCATTGTTCGTCGTCTGCACCAATCACAATGAGGTGCAGGCATATCCCATGCAGGGCTGAGTATAACGATACTGAGTAAGGACCCCAAGACCCTCAAGGTCTCACAAAATTCAAAAAGGATAAACCACAATGTATGAAGTCAACCAACCACCCTACATAGGTTTTCACCCATACATATACCTATGTTTCCATGTATACCCATCTCAATCATGAGGAAACAAAGGGTCCAACCCAAAAGTCCAAATCCCAACTGTTCCAAAAAGGAAGGAATATCACAAAGGTAAGTACCTCACAAGTATATCACATAAAATAATACCACCAGGGTATTACCATGAAGGGAAGTACCACACAGTTACGAACTCAGCTCACACACGGTATTTCTTAGGTATCGATGTAGAGATGATTAGATTTAACTATCGAATCATCTTACTCTATTAAGAGGATCTGCTACTGACCCACATAGGATCGCTCGGTGTTGTCCCACATAGGATCTCTAGGTGCTAACCCACAGAAGATCGCTCGGTGCTGACCCACAGTGGGTCGCTCATTGCTGACCCATAGAGGATCGCTCGGTGCTGACCAACATAGGATCGCTCGGTGTTGACCCACATAGGATCGCTCGGTGCGGACCCCCACATGATCGCTCTGTGTTGACTCACACAGGATTACTATACATTATTCACTTCACAATAAACTGTTGGGTTCCCACAATAAGCTTGCTCATCTCCGGTAGGGTCTACTCTTTAAGCCACTGGTCGATATTCAAACTACTATGACACCCCACAAAAAAGTATCCCAATGGACCTCAACGTCTTATGTATCTCAACGCAATTGACGGTGCATCAATCGGTCGGTCGGTCTGTATGTTCTTTGTCTTTTATTATAGAGGTCCCAGTTGGATTCGTGCTCGATCCTACCTGACTGTATCCTAAAATTATCCAAATCTCATGTGTGGTATTCAAAAGGGGTTGTCTTGCTCCAAGGTTTCCAGCGCTATAGACGGTTCGTCAAATGGACGACTGGTTCCAAAGTTAGGGGAAAAAGAGTATTTAGGGTTGAAACTGGTTAGGTACAGGTCCGACTCAGTCGGCTAACCCACCCACCCCAGTTCGACTCGACCCAAACAAACCCGCGAGGTTCAACCAGGCCAGCGATGGACGGTTCAGTCTTGTGGCCCGGCCTAGGCGGCTCAGTGTGGCCACAGGGGGATGCGGGGCGGCGCAGAGGCCGTGAGGGGTCGCGGAGGCCACAAGGGCCACAGAGGCCCTGGCGGCGGTGGTGGCCATGTGGGCCGCGGAGGATGCGGGGTGGCGCGGGAGGCGTGGGGGCCATTAAGGATGAAGAGGCTGTGGGGGATGTGGGGTGGCAGAGGCGGTGGGGGCCACAGGGCGGTGGATATCCCGGAGGAAGCGGGGCGGTGCGAGGCGGTGCGGAGGACATGGGGTGGCGTAGGCCATGGGACGCTGAAGGCCATAGAGGCTGCGGGGTGGCAGAGGCCACAGGGCGGCGTTCTGCCGCGCTTGGCCGAATGACCTGCCATCTTCTCCTTATCGTGCGATCCTGCGTCATGCCTTCACAAGCATCCAGTTCTGTCGACTGCTATCTGTTCGCCGTCATGGCACAAATCCATCTTCTTCCATCGTGTATAACACACAAATGTACCTGAAATTTTTTGGAGGGGCCGGGCTATGTTTGTTTGGCTCGTGCCCTCCTCGTTAGTGTGGTAGCAAGGAGCTCAAGGGTGAGTCAATGTGATAAGAAAATTAACATTGATCAATTTAAAAAAACCCCTAACTTGTTCATTTTTTATCATCGATGAGGAGGGAATGACGGTCGTTGAGTGAAGAAGTCCCACATTAGAGGATGTCCCGAGGAAAATATCAATGTCGGCGTTCTTCATTAGAGAAGCTTTCTTCGTTTGAGAAGAAGTGTTCCTCCAAAATATCTCCTCTTCAAATCATTTCTCCCAATTCCACCCAAAAAGAAAAGTATCCAATATGTTTTGTTTCATCAATTTAATTGTTGGAACAAAATTAAATTGGCATCATTAATTATGATGTGGTTGGAACCATTTATGTGGAAGGATACCAAAGGTTATCTCCCATTAAAGGGGAGTTCAAGAGTTATCTCCATATTAAAGAAGGAGTGTAGGGGGTTCGGGTGGTCGGGTGGTCGGGTGGTCGGGTGGTCGGGTGGTCTCCACACTTTAATTAAAATTGGGAGGTTTTTGGATTGGTGGTCCCCACCTCGATAACATTCACATGGGAGGTTTCCATAAAAATATTTAAAATGTTAACATTATTATTTTATTCATTTTTTCACTAAATACAGAAAAACAATCTTTCACTCTCGACCTACTACGGTCAAGTTGAAGGTCTCCTTAAGCAAATATCAGTGCTGCGAGTTCAATGGTGCCCTCGCTTTTCAATTCCATGCACTGGTTCAAATTTTAGAAAAGCTCAAATGTACGTTTAATAAAGGTACCCGAAAAAAATTTAATAAACTCATTCCAGGTACATCGGGCCTTGGAGTCCCGCACTGTCAATTTTCACAGACTCGTAAAATTCAAATATAGTTAAAAAAAATACATGGAATTTCCAGGTCATTACATTGTCCCCACCTCAGGGCTTTGCATCCCCAAAAGGAACATCACCAAACTAAGAAACTAAGTTGGGGTGTTGAGCACGTATCTGACCCTCCGACTCCCATGTGCTCTCCTGGAGGTTCTCATGCTACTAGTGAACGCACGCTTGAGGTATTGACCGCCCAGGAAAGACCTTCTCCTATAGATCCTCAATATATACTAAAACCTCTGTAAACATCGTCGAATAATTGATGTCCGTCTCACCATGGTCGATGATGTGAGAAGGGTCGTGCATGTATCTCCTCTATCGGGATACATGGATGACGTCGTGCACCTGGTGCAACTGAGGTGGTAGAGCTAGGCAGTAAGCCACCACACCAACTATGCTGAGGACCTGTAAGGGTCCAATGAACCTCTGAGATAACTTTCCACCTTGGACAAATCTCATTAAACCTCATCAGGGTTAGACCTGTACAAAGACATGGTCACCATCCATGAAATAAAGAGGTATATGTCTCCTGTCAGCATAAGACTTCTTCCTGCTCTGTGTAGTCTTCATCTTCTCCTGGATGATCTATACTTTCTTTGTGATTGTCTGTACCATCTCTGGTCCCACTAGTGCTGACTCCCCTAGGTCAGTCCAGCACAAAGGTGATCTGCATGGTTCCCTGTAAAATGCATCAAATGGTGCCATCCCAATGGTGGAGTGAGTGTTTTTTTAATGGTTGGGGTTGAATCCTCATTTATTATTAAATAAAAGAAAATACCTATTTAACTGGGTATATGGAGACACATTACATAGCCCAAAGGTCCAGTGGGAATTTAGCCTATTACATGGCTCGTTGACCCACTTTTTGGCCCAAAACCCATTTTGTGAATAGTACTACTACAGTACCCCCGCTGATACAGTAATACACATTAACAATTTTTGTTACAGTGCTTTTCCACCACTATAGTACCCTGCCACCGCTACAGTGCCTGCTGTTTCTATAGTGTCGTCACCGCTACAGTACGCTACTGTACTGCTACAGTGGCCTACGCCCAATGGGTTTTGATCCCCCATTATTCATGTAGAATTAAGGGGTGCTTACCACTAAGGAAAAACCCAACTACATTGGACTGATTGTTTTTGTTGTATTCAAACCCTATCAAAGGCAAGTGATCCTCCCAACTATGATTGAAATTGAGGATGCAAGCACGTAGCATGTCCTCAATGGTCTGAATGGTCTGCTCAGTCTGGCCATCCTTCTGAGGATAGAAGGAAGTTCACAAATGAAGATGCCACCTAAATTCCTCTTGTAACCCCTTCCATAGCTAGAAAGTAAGTCGTACATCACGGTTGAAGACAATATTCGAGGGTACTCCATGTAGCCACACAATCTCCTGTACATAATGGCATCCCAAGCTCTCTACTGAACCCTGCTCTCTGATCGGTAGGAAGTGGTCCGACATGGTTAGTCAGTTAAGGATCAGCTAGATAGAGTCATACCCTCTAGACATACATGGAAATGTTTTCATAAAGTACATTGATATCCCATCCCACTTCCACTCAAGAAGGCTAAACCATGACTGGTGGTAATTAATGCTCCGTCTTCACTTACTGACAAGCGAGGCACCGAGAGACAAATTCTGCTACTGCTTTCTTCATTCCCAGACACCAGTGCTATCATTGGTTATCCTGGTACATCCTCTCCACTCCTAGATGTACCACTAGTGGGGATGTTTGAAACTCCCTCAACACTTCCTCCCGAAGTGAAACTTGTAGCATGGAATGTCCTCTGAAGAGGATGATGTGGTCCCAACTTTCCGAAAATCCATCAGGTGAATGTTCAATGGATATATGAGAATGTCGTGCCATCCCGTCAGTATCCCCATGTTGAACCTCCCAAACTCACTGATGAAGTGGGGGAGTGACTATAAGAGACTGAAGGAAAGCTGCTCCATCATAATCCACAAATGATATTTGCAAAGCGGCCAGCTACTTCGTCACCTAACATAGTAGTAGTATACCAGATCTTCTGCTGAGTGAATCTACTAAAACGTTCCCCTTTCTAGGAGTATAGAATATCATGATTTCATAGTCCTAGAGGAACTCAAGAAAATGATGTTGTCTCGTGTTCAGGTTTTTCTGAGAGAGGACATACCTGAGACTCTTGTGATCCGAGTAGACTGTAAAATCTTCACCCATTAGATAGTGTCACCACGTCTTCAAGGAGAAGACCACTAATTCCAAATCCTGTTCATAGGTAGCATAGTTATTCTCATGATGTCTCAACTGTCAAGAACCATATGTGATCACTGCTTGCTACTGCATCAGGACACATCTGAGCTCAGTCCCTAATGTGTTGTAATAAACAACGTACCCAATGCCCTCCTCTGGAAGCCTCAAAATTTAAGCACTAGTCAGCCTCTTTATCATCTCCTAAAAACTCTACTAGCGTCTCTCTAACCACACGAATGGTTTCCCCTTCTTCTTCAATGCTGATATAGGCGCTGCAACTCTAGCGAAATATGGCACAAATCTCTTGTAGTATCCGGCCAAACCTAAGAAACATTGTACCTCCATCACACTCCTGGGTGGCTCCCAAGAAAGTATTGCCTCAATCTTCGTTGGATCGATTGCAACTCCAGCCTTTGATATGAAATGTCCAAGAAGATTAACCTCTCAGTTCCAGAACCGTTACATCAAGGGATTACTATAATGCTAGTGCTCTTAGAGTGTGTCCAAAACTATCTGCAACTGATAGGCATGCTCCTCCTCAGTAGCGATGTAGATCAGAATGTCATCAATGAATACCACCACAAAGAAATCATGGTATGGCTGAAAGATACTGTTCATGAGTCCCATGAACACTATTGGAGTGTTGGATATGCCAAATGGCATAACCAAGAACATGTAATGGTTGTACGGACATCTAAAAACCGTCTTCTGAACATCCCCATCTCGCACTCTGAGCTGGTTATAGCCTGATCTACGGTCTATATTCTTGAACCACCGTGCTCCCTTCAGCTGATCAAAGAAGTCATCAATCCTCAGGAGTGGGTATTTGTTCTTCATGGTCACCTGTTTGAGGAGCCGATAATCAACACAAATTCTCAAGCTCCCATATTCCTTCTTGGTGAACATAATCAGGGCTACCCAAGGAGAAACACTGGGCCGGATGAATCCCTTCCCCTGCAAGTCATCTAGCTGTACCCGTAGCTTGTGAAGCTCCACGGGAGACATCTGATATGCTGGTGTAGATATCAGTGTCGTCTTGGGGTACAGGTCAATGTAAAAGTCCACATCTCTGTGAGTAGGAAGTCCCGAAACATCATCTGGGAAGACATCCATGTATTGGTCCACCACTACAGGATTGCTCGGACTCTCCACATCAATCGCTCTGAGGATTAGGCAAGCCATCTGATGTGTAATCGGATTCACACTCCGTCAGGTAAGTCCATCATATGTTGTTAAGGCTCCCTTTTCACCTGTGAAGGTAAACTTGGTCCCATCCAAGCAGAAACATTTCACATTGCACCTAATACAGTCAATCTGAGCATGGACTGTAGATAACTAGTACATACCCAAGATGACGTCGTAAGGCCTCAACACCGCTACTAGAAGATCCCAACTGAAGCTCTCACCTCCTATAGTAAGCTCACACTGTCAGCACCAGTGCTTAATCGTCAAATCCCCTCCCGTAGGAGTCTCTAGAAATAAGGATCATGCTAAAGGCTCCTTCAGAATCGTCGATCTCCAAATGTGGGTAGTGGAAATAAAAGAATGACCGACACATGTGTCTATAAGTACTACAACTAAGGTGGAGTAGACACAGATCATACCTAGAATCAGCTCTGGAGAGCCGTGAACATAGGCCTCAGCTACCTAGAGATGAGCTCGTCTCTGTCCTCATGTTCCCTACAGTCGGGGTGGACCTCCTGGTGGTAGTGGCGGTAACATCTCGAATCGTCGCCCACCGCCAGTTGTAGGGCCAGCTCCTCTGACACATCCATGTGCATCCTACGGACCACCTCGGTCGAATCTCTATACTATCCTGGGTGTCCTTCAACCGTCTTCTGGTCATATATACGGTGGGTCGGATAGTCACAAGCCATATGACACTGCTTTCCTCATGAGTAACACTGCCCGATCCTCACATGATTGGCTCTGCCTTAGGTGCCCCTCACAGCTGAACCAAAATCATGCAATCATCCAGCTGTAGGTCTGGTCCTTTTGGACCTCTACGATATCGGACTACTTCCATCTATCGAAGACTCCACTACCTGACATTCGGTGGTGGGTCTCACTACTGGTGACTACTCAGCAAGAAATCTCTCCACTAAGAGGGCTCTCTCTAACACCCCTACCTGTGTCGGAATGCATAGAGAAATCATCAAAGCGCTGATCTCCCGCCTGAGTCCCTGCTCAAAGGCTTGGCCCCTGAAGAATGGGTCCTGCAATATATCAATGGAGTAGAGTGAGTGGTCAGTGAACCTCACTGAGTACTGAGCTACAATCATTCTTCCATTCTGCAAATGATGAAGCTCCTGTATGCGTACTACGCGAAGAGTCGTTGGGACAAACTATGCCCGAAACAGGCTCATGAAGTCTACCCAGAGAAGCATCGCCTCGTTGTGAACTTGGAGCATCAAGATCCACCATCGTCTTGTTGCTTCCTGTATATGGTTGGCGTTAAATATCTCCATGAGATCGGTTAGTGTCCCTACAAGTCGAAAGACTCTCACCATGGCCTCTATCCAATCCTCATCCACCTGTGGGTCTGTCTCTCCCCTGAACCTGGGTGTCCTCTGGAACTGGAACTCATGCAACGCTCTCAAGTGGTGTGCACCCTCTTCTACTAGGGCTGGTGGCATTGGTGGCCCAACGGTTAATGGTACCATTGGTTCCTCTACTATTTAATATACTGGAAGAGGTCCGAGTACCAAGGCCTCATCCCTCGGTGTGCTATCAGTGCGTACTATATCTGAAACCCTAGATCACAGTCTACATGGAGGCATTGTAACACCCCATGATTTTATGAGAATATTTTTTTTAATTTTTTTGATATCTTTTTTTATACGCTTAACCATGATTACCTTGTTCTATACACAACACCGTATTAGCTTGTAGTATATGCAACACCATTCTTGTCTTGTGATGCACAAATTTCTAGTTCTTTTGAATAAAATTAATTTTACACAACACCAGGTATAGATTTTGATTAATGTATAACTGAAATATATTTTGAGTATGTTATAGGAATCACAAAAGGAATCTTTCAATACAAGTAACCCTGACTTGGCTTCCATTACACGCAAAAGCGACCTTCCTCAATAGTGTGTGTTATATGAAATACCGAGTTTCACTAAACAACGATATATTGTTATAATATTATTATGAACTTGCTGTTATGAATATTATTAACCTAATTTTTAATTTTATAACAATATAATTCATCGTATACATTTTCTGGAATGAGGTATGAGAACAAGAACAATTTTTCAGATAAAAGAAGTATTTTTCAAAAAATACAGTTTTGCCATATTTTGATGGCGCACCCATTTTAAAGCTAATATTTGACAAGTTTATAAGTTCAATTTTACAAAATATACTTATTCTTTTGAATTCAGATATAAATTTTTACATTGGATAATGTTTTGATATTTTTCTGACAATGTTCTTATTTTGATGAATAGTAAAAACACGCTAAATTTTATTTAAATAAAACTTTTATCATCGAGATAATTTATATGTGTAAATTATAATAGAAAATTCTTTTAAAGTATAAATATAATATATTTTTTCCATTTAATATAATATATGTCATTAGCATTAATTTTACATTGAATTCATAGGTAAAAACATTTCAATCTTTGACAATGTTTTAAATTTTAAAAACAGTTTTCTTAACAATGGGATTAATTTTAAATCAATTACTACAACTTCTATGTTTTGAATTATGAAAAATGGATTCCATAGTTGGATTCAGTTCATCCAAATTATGTTAATTGGTTACTTTTATTTTTTGATATTATGAATAGTAACTACGGTAATTTTTATTTACTACCGTTAAAGGTAAATCTTGTAATTAAGGGTAATAATATGATTATAAAATTTCCCTAAGACCTGAAATAAAATCTATTGGATGAATAAAAGACGACCCATATCACTTATGGGTCTTAATAGATTCATTTCAGGGACTTTTGTTCATGAGAATGATATAATTATTATTAAAACCAAATAAAGTGACAACATGTCACTCTATTATATCTTATAAGTGTAATAATTTTAATTTAGTGATAAACATCATAAAAGCTTTATTATAAATAGTCTCCATAAAGATAATAAAATTATCTACATCATGATAATTCATTTATAATTTTTAGGGATTAAATAATTCTCCTTAATGATGACACAATAGTGATGTTGAAATTATTTTATTGATTGAAATATCCAATAAATGGTTTTAGAAATATTAAAATAAATATTATTGGAACTAGTTAATGTTCTACACAAATTTTCTCAATGAATATTACATTTAGGAGTCGATTAAATATTTTTTTCTAATATTTCCTCTGTGTGGAATTTATTTAAATTCAAATAAATTAATAGTGTCAAAATTATGACTATTGTTATTTTATAAATATTAAATATTATAAAATTGATTAAAAACCACAAAAATATTTAAAAATTATAAATTGAAATTTATATTGTCTAAAATTTCATAAAGTATCCCATTATGGGGATTTCACAACACATAAGTAATTATTTATAACAATTTAAAATTTAGAATGTTATTGCCACAAATAAAAATAAATAGATTAAATAAGGATAAATCAAGTTGATAAGGTTTAAAATATAATACCAAAATGTATAAATATTATTTGTTGAAGATATTACAACCCTGTATCATATAATCTTTGTATTTGCATAATTATTGATTGGTTTTAAGTGGGATTTGATTTTATTATAAATTAATATTTTAGAGGTTTGTAAAAGTGCCCCTCTACTCTCTTATAAAAGGGCACATCCTCCCTCTCCTCATCACACCACTTTGTGCCTTAATGCACTGCCAAACCCTGCCCATTTAGGTTCTACACTTTCCTAGAACCATACTAGAGGTCATGGTCTTCTTCAAATACCAACTTTAATTCCCTAAGAGGAGGTTTAGAAGAGGCACGTTGAAGAAGAGGTAATATCCTTTACTGATTCATTCATGTTCATTTTTTCTTCTACATCCTCTTATTTTTTTGTTTCATAATATAGTAATAACATAAGTATCACTCATACACTGATATGTTATTATAAATATGAAGCAACCATATTTCTCTTCTTATCAATCCTACAGAATACGAAATCACCACGCGTGCGTACGTACGGAATACCGTCTCCACGCTGTGGTGTAATCTGTTTTTTCACCAACACATTACATGGATGGGTATAATGGTGTAATGAATAGCTATATATGGTTATTATAACATGAAATTAATTATGAGATATTATATGATCCACTCAAATTCCATTCATTAATTATGGGAACGATATCATCGCTCGTGTGTACATACGGAGTACCATCTCCACGACGCGATCAGATTAATTCTCCATGTTAACCATTAAAAAAGAATTATAAAGTATATATAATATATAATAAAGAAATATATGACTTATTAATGATAATTTATTTATTTATATGTTATTTACTTACTTCCATTCAATTTAATAAGGAAATGAAAACAGCGTTCATGCGTACGTACGACCTACCGTCTCCATGAACAGTGTATTTATTTCCAATTATCGATCTCATATATATATATATACTGAATATATATTATATATAAATCATGTTTTGCATTCTAGAAGTAATTAATCATGACCTATGTAATCATATGAATAATTACAAGTCAAAACACGGACGATAAATGAAATGATTGTACCCAAAACGCTTCTTTAACATGGAATTGACAAATGAACGGGTAATATAAAGTCATAATAGAATCATATATGATCTCATAAATATTATTATGGTTATGTTAAAAGTAAATAATATTTTTAAACCCACTATACATGAGTCTCGGACACATATGGAATAAATTGGACATAAGGTAAGGGAAAATCTGGCAATATCATTTTTATCCAAGATTATTTATACTTCAGAATTTAATGATGAAAATTTATCATCCACATCCATGTTTGCTCAATATTTAATATTAGTTCTATCCTAATACAATTTTTTAAATACAATTTTACCATTTGGTGAATTTTTAGTAAAAGATATGACAAGAATATTTTGTCATTTTTAGTACGACATACTTTTTGACTTTTCTAGCCAAAGTATAAGGAGAATGTTTTTTTAATTATATGAAATGAATGTATTATTTACATGAATTATAATTTACATGTTTTATAGTGTATTTTAAATTAACTTCTTTTAGTTTAAAATTGTAGGAATGTTTGAGAAAGTAAATTTTTTTGGAAGTAAAAACGATATTTTCCTCAGGAATGGAATTCAAGTGTTTTAACATTAATATTTTCCGTATAAGATAATATATTGTTCTGTTTATATCCCTATTAATACATTGATTTGATTATGTTATGATGGAATTATTTTTATGAAGTCCTTTTATCTTATATGGATTATGTTATGGTGGCTTTATTTTTAAGAATCCCATTTTTTCCATGGGTTTTGCTATGCTGTATGATTTATGATTTTGTGGCACACATACGAATGGTTTCATTATGAGATGGGTGTGACATATATCCCCCTCAAATACATTGGATAGAGATTTATATCTCCTGAGATAAACATAGCTGGAATGAAAAGTAAAATCTGGTTCAGTAATACATGGCTAGAACGGGATGTAAACCAAGTCAAGTAATGGACTTTGTCGACTATGATGGTCTTGGCAGCCATGCCTTGGCTACTCTGGAAATCATAACATGTGCTTAATGGTTTTCCACAATTACATGCTTTATTCTCAATCTGTTTTACCGTGGTTAATGTTCCTTTATAATATATGCCTTATGCACTACCATGATTTATGTCATTACTCATGATTTTGATGTTTTATGTTCATGTTCTTACGTTCAAATGTTTAGGGATTTTTTTCTGTTCTCCATGTTTACCCTTACTGAGCATTTCAGCTCACCCTTTTTATGTTTTATTTTCCCTAGTATATAAAAAAAGGTTTTATGTATGAAAACAAATGGGGAACATCTTTATTAGAGATGTCGAGTTTCTTTCACCATGATTAGAGTATTATGTTCTGAGTTTCCAAATAAACTAAACTAATACGGTCATTGGGCTTCTGTTTTTGTCATGTATTAAGTATTCTGCAAAAGTAATTTAATGTCTATGTAAATCATGCTTTGGGTCTCTACATGCTTCCTGAAAATAAATAGGTGCGCCATGTACAATAATTTATACCTGATGAGATTACTCAGAGAGATCACAATGAAAACTCTTGAAACACATACACAATAATTCTTTTCATGCACTGAGTTGGAAATCAGAAGTTCCGGATCTGGTGTATGGGTACGTAGGCCACCACACCAACAATATATTCCCTAAGTTGATAACCACACTGACTAAACATAACACTATTTTCATTAAAAAAAAGATCTTAGTCATATGTTCTATAGTAGAACCAACTCCTTTGATACCAATATGTCACGACCTATCCCCCATGGATCGTGCCATGACTACCCCAATCGCTCCAAGGATTCTAGTGTCATAGACAGTTTGTCAAATGGACGCACGATACCAAAATTATGGCCAAAAGAGTGTATAGGGTTGAAAATGGTCTGGGACCAGTCCGACTCGGTCGGACCGACTTGGCCTGGGACAACACGATTCGATGCGGCCCAGAATGTACTGGGTGGATCGATCTGGAAGCCCGGCCTGGGCAGTGTGGTGGGTCTGCGGGGTGGCGTGAGGAGGAACGACGGCCGTGAGGGGCGGAAGAGGCCGCGGGGGCTTCAGAATCCGTTAGGGTGGCGCGGGGGCTGCGAGGTCCTCGGAGGCCAGGATGTGGTCCACAGAGGCCATGAGGGTTGCGGGGTGGTAGAGGACGCAGAAACCGCAGGGAAATGGAGGCTGTGGGGAAATAGTCCGTTGTGGCTGGCCGGATGGCCAGTAGTCCTCTCCACATGGTGCGGTCATGCGCCGCGCCTTCGCCGACAGCCGGTTCGGCCAGAAACTATCTATTTGCCATCATGTCACAAAGACATATTCTTTCATAAAAAAGAACACACAAAAGTACCATTATATTTTCAGAGGGGTCAGGCCATGTTTTTTTGGCCCATACCCTCCGCGTTATAGCTGTAAAAAGCAGCTCAAGGGATATGATTCAATTTCAGAATAAAATTAGCATTGGTCAATTTAAAACACACCCCTGGATTGTTAATTTGTTTCCTTGAATGATGAGGGAAGGATATTCATCGATTTAAGACATCGCACAATAGAGGATGTCCCGAGGAAGACATCGAAGTCGATGTTCTTCGTTGCTGAAGCGTTCTTCATTGGAGAAGACGAATTCCTCCAAAAGCTCTCCTCTTACAATCCTTTGTCCCAATTCCATCTAAAAACAGTAGACAATAGGTTTTGTTTCATCAATTTGATTTTTGGAACACAATTAATTTTATGTTATTAATTACGATGTGGTTAGAACCATTAATGTGGTAGGATACCAATGGTTGTCTCCCATTAAAGGGATGTTCAAGAGTTATCTCCATATTAATGAAGTAGTTTTGGGGGTTCGGGTTTTCCCCACACTAAAATTAAAATTGGGAGGTTTTGGGATTGGTGTTCACCACCTACATAACCTTTACATGGGTGTTTTTAAGCAAAAAAAAATGTTAACATTTTTATTTTATTCATTCTTTCACGAAATACACAAAAAATAACGTTCACCGTCAACCTCCTATGGTCAAGGTGAATGTCTCCTTAAGCAAATATCATTGCTGTGAGTTCAAGGGTTCCCTCATATTTCAATTCTGAGCATTGGTTAAAAAGTTAGAAAATCCCGCTCGTACTTTTACAGAACGTACCTGAAAGAATGTTCTGAAATTCATTCCGGGAACACCAGACCTCTAAATCACACGCCATCAATTTTCACGGACTCGTAAAATTCACATATATTTAAAAACAAAATTTACATGGAATATCTGGGTCTTTACAATTTTTTCTATAAAATAATGTAATATTATTAATTTTGGTTGTGAAGAAAGAAAATAATAGAAGGGTTCTGAGGGAGGGTGTAACCTCTTAGTTGGGTAACTCTTTTTTGTTTTCACTAAAGTGCTTCTTTTGAAAGATTTATACCCAATAAAGATTCCAAGGAGTAATTTAGGGACATTGGGAGATATTTGGGAATGGATTGGAATAAATTACGAGGCTTGAGAAGTGTGAGGATGTGGGAGGAGATGTATCCTTTTATAACAGAGGAGGGGTGGCACGCTTGTAATATTTTGGAAAAGGGAAACCCCACCCATGTTTTATTTTTTAAATTGGCTCCAATAATAGTTCATAGTAGATATAAGGTAGTATAGGGTCTAAAAATGGAAATAAAATGGCTATGGATGAAGTTTATCAGTCGTTTTTTCCATAGGTATACGTTTTAGTCCATTCTTAATCTTAATTTAACCTTAATCATTGTAATTAATTTTAATTAATTTCACTAATATTATTGGTGAGAAGCTAAGATGGACTAACTAGTCATTATAAAATTTTATAATTCCAAATATTTAATAGATTTTAAAAATTCCATACCCATAAGTGGCAGAAATTAATTTTAAATATAATCTTGTACATGGGATGACAATGCATGTTTTTAAAGTAAAAAACATTAAAAACCATTCTATGTTCTTATAGTCAATTTAAATGTGAAATTGATTCCAATTACCTATATTGGATATTTTGATATAAAATAAATATAATTAATCTTTAAAACTTACATAAAATATAATTTAAGAATATAAGTAAATTAGATGAATACGAAGGATTAAATTAAATTTCTGTAGTTTTCATTATTCATTAAAAATTTATGCTTTATAGAAAAATACTAAAAATTTACCCTAACCTAATTTTTTGTTTCTCATCCAAAAATGAATTTCATTTTGACATATACAATTTTTATAATTTATACAATTTTGATCTAATGTAGGTTCTCCATCAATATTTGGTAAAAGTACATTAAAAAAAATATTGGTTTTTATGGTTAAAATTGCGTTTGTTCTTATCTAATGACTATTGAATCCATTAGAAGAAAATAATTTTTTTTGGTTGAATATATAATATATATTACTCTTATATCACTAAATAATTGTAATTTATTTATCTTATTACGATAAAATATCTTTGTGAGCATAAAATATTTTTCTATAAAAATACTCCATTTATATTCAATTTGGTAATTATGACTAATGAATTCGGTTTATATTTGTGTAAGATATAGGTTTTCAAATGATAGTTGTTATTATTTATAAATTATAACTTAACAAATTGATTATGAATTAATGTATAATATTTTAATCATATATTATTGTTTGGTAAAACTCATTTTTGTGTGTAATTTATGATAAGTCGATGTCATGTGAAAGGAATGTTTAACTTATATAATTGAAAAACATCAATGAAAAATAATTTGCATAAAAAACTAGGTCCCTAAAAACCTAGTGTGTTACATTATACCCCCCTTAAAATTATTTTTTTCATCAAAATTAATTATTCATGTATAAAAAAATGAGGATACCTCTACATCATCATATCCTTAGGTTACCACATAGCTTCCTCTAACTGGTGATTTCTCCACAAAAGGTTTACTAGGTGAGTGGTCTTGTTTAGAACAAAAATATCAGTATGATCTATAAATTCAATTGGTTTCTCCTAAAAAAATATATGATTTAGTGATATGACTGATGAGTTCAATATATGCGAATTGTATATTATATACTTCCTTAGGAGTGATACATGGAACACATCAGGGACTTGAGTGAGATTTGGAGGAAGTTTCATATAGCATCCCTCCTTTTTATCACATCAACTTTCATTAAATTATACAAAACTGAGGATCATTAAGGTTTAGTGTCTTGGAAACCAGGAACTTAAAACATGAAAACATAAAACATTCTTCTAAAAGACTTGAAAGGATTCTCCTCATGTTCATCCTAGGTTCATTACGGCATCACATAACCTGGGATCATACATCAAATTAAAGGGTGAGCAGAAGGCCCAGTAAGAGAAACAAGGGAAACATTTAACATGTGAACTTGAGATACATCAACTATGTCATGAACAAGAACTTTAAGGCATGATAAAAAAAATCATGTGGCATATCATAATAAAAATAACATTTTCATAACTTGAAGATGTGTCTACATCATTTAACATAGAAAATTATGAACATATCACCAAGGTCCATCCCCAACGTGTCATTTGAAAATTACCAAGGTTATTCACCAAGGTATCGTGAAAATTGTAATCTCTAGTCGTTACATCATTACCCAATGCATTGGAGCGCTATCAGGGCACACCCTTAAATTTTCCTTTATTATCATGTGAGCCACATATATCATCATCAAAAATTTCATAAATAACCCATATAGCATAAAATAAATGGGTTTCATTTCATAATCATAACATTTTAAAAACTGCTTTAAAGACATGATCTTTACGTTACTTTAAACCCACGGAAAGGGAAAGCGGGTATCATGTATGTAAATCCCAGAATTTAAAATAGAACATTTTTATATATATGTGAATACCCCTATAGAAATTGGATATTTGAGTATTCACTTTATAACATAAAATAATTTTGAGAAAAGAGAGGCATTTTGAGACGAAAATTCTGCAGCATAACGACTATGTTACAAGGTTCTAGAAAAATTTGAAAAGAGAGGGAACATGGGTCGAGCAATCATAATTGACCCATAAAATAGTATAGGGACAGAATAAAAAGTATATATGGACATGGTGGTGAAATTTCAAGGACATACCATTTGAAATGAAAAACATGGAAGGAAGATAAAAGTTTGATTTCTCTTATGAAAGTTCGGCAGCCTAACGGCGTTACTTAAACATAAAAATACTGAATTGAAGAGATCAAATGGGGTCTCTCATCATATGAAAATAAGAGTCCAGTATGATAGGTATAGAGATCATACCCCAACATAACAAAAAGGAACTTGAAGGAATTGACATGAAAGTATAACTTCAAATGAGAAGGGTGAAGAACCACTTAAAAATTCGGCAGCCTAACGGCGCCACTTAAAACATCAAAATACAGAATTGAAGAGATCAAATGGGGTCTCTCATCATATGAACATAAGATTCCAGTATGATAGGTATAGAGATCATACCCCAACATAACAAAAAGTAACTTGAAGGAATTGACATGAAAGTAGAACTTCAAAACGAGAAGGGTGAAGAACCACTTAAAAATTCGGCAGCCTAACGGCGCCACTTAAAACTTCAAAATACAGAATTGAAGAGATCAAATGGGGTCTCATATAATATGGTCATAAAAGATCTGTATGATTATTTATATATCATACCCCAAAATAATAAAAAGGAACATGAAAGACTTGAATGAAAATAGAACTTGAAAACGAGGAAGGTGAAAGAATCCCTTAAAAATTCGGCAGCCTAACGGCGCCACTTAAACATTCTTAAAACGAATTGATGAGAGCAAGGGGGGTCTCTCATCATATGAACATGAAATAGGCAGTAGGATGAATATAAAAGGACATCCTACAACATAAGAACATGGAGTATAAAAGAAATGACATAAAAGAGATTACTTCAAAAGAAAGAGAGAGGTCGAATCCCTTACCTTAAAATGTAACTCATAAACCTCAAAGGTTGGGAACATGAGGGCTTGGGGGAACCTTGGGAGGGCTCCTTGGGAGGTAATGAGACCATAAATTCGTTGGTAATGAGTGGGGAGTCGAATGGATGATAGGAGGTCTTGGTATTTTTAGGGAATGTGAGGGGACAAGGCATTAATGGCCAAAGGACACCTCACATGTGCTTTTCTCAAACCCATGTGCTCTCCCTTGGCATTTATCATGGAGTTAGGCCACATGGGGCCCCCAAAACAATACTTCATCACCCTTGGCCGGCCAACCCTTAAAATAACTCATGACATAATCATGACACAACTATGATGTCATTAAACATACCGAAACCCTAAAACTGCATTTTTACTATTCACTGAAAATTCAACTTTCTCAGAAAGATCCCAAAATTTCACCATAATCAAATATCAACGCTCTGATTACAAATATGAACTCCATTTTATAAAAATAATTTTCTAAATATTTTTAATTTAATTTTTAAATAAAAACACTATTCACCGAAAATTCATTTTTTACAGAAAAAACCCCAAAAGTTACCATAGCATAATATCGGTGTTCTGAGTTCAAAAATGAAATCTGTTTTATAAAAATAATTTTCTAAATAATTTTAATTAAATTTTTAATTAAAAAACAATATTCACCCGAAAAAACTAATACTTGAATAATAATTTATGAAACCATTATTTAACCATTTTATTGAATCACATTACTTAATCAAGGTGCCTAGATTATTTTAAAACATTCTTTAAGTTAGATTACTAATCCATTTGGTCATATTACTAATCCTAATCATAAAATCACTATTCATAATTTACTATTCATCAAAAATCAAGTTGATCTTATTAGACTCCAAATTTCGTACTGGACATAATTGTAGAAGACCATTTTTTGAAAATCATTACACATTGTTAATTATTAAAGGTTTACACAACCATTTTTAAAATATCCTTTTTCTAAGATTCATCAAAAATATGCATACTATATTTATCCGGTCATTTCAAAATTCATAAACTTCATCATAAGAAGAAATCCCAATTTTTATTTAAAACAAGGATTACACAAGGTAGTTACGGTCTCGTTACATAGCCCCTTATAATACCAGCATAGGACCTAAGAGTAAGGTGTTCTAGGGTGATAGAAGCTTGGGGCGGCTCAGTCAACATTGCCTGAGTAGTAATTTCTATCAGTTTGAACTTCTCACGAAGGCGATTCCGTTCCAGCTTCACATGATGAAGTTCGTCTTGGATTTGATCCAGAGCAAATCCCAATGGTGCTACCTCCTTCCCAATCTCTATTAGATGGGCTTCGATCGGTCCAAGACTACTAGGTGAGGCCATCGAATCTTCTTTCTATAATAATTAACCAAGATTACTTTTATTTGGAGACAATAATCAAAACATTTTGTTCACAACGGTCATATTGACCGATGGTTATATAATAGTCAAAACCCACTGATCTCATTTTAATTATAATCATGTTTATCAAATAAAAAAATTTTGTTGAGTATAAAAATAAAATAAAATAACACATGAAATTAGGAAACAAGATTTATTCAAAATTTCGGGCCGTTACAATCTTCCCCCCTTAAGAAACTGCGTCCTCGCAATTTTTTAAAATTGGGTTTTGAAATTTCATTGAAAGTCCCACATCGGAAAAAGAGTCAGTAACACTATTACTTTAAAAGAAATAAAAGGGAGTACAAAGGCCACCCGAGTTTACTCATACTAGGATTCCATGTAGGAAACATGGACATGGAGGAGAAAACAAAGGGTCACGTTCTGAGTGAGAGTGATAGAGAACATGATTAGGAGAAAGTTAACCATAAGAAAATCCCAAAATTATGATGTGTGTAAGCGGTCTTTGATTAACTTGTAGGAAAAGTAAACCAACAACGTTTTTGTTTTACGTTCCTTTTAATAACTTTGAGGAATTCATTTACAACATAGAACAAAAACATAAGGAAATATATCTACCTTCATGTAGAGTTTCATACTTTAATAAGTTTCTACCAAAACTAATCTTTTCTCCAAATGATGAGCATTCAAAACTACTTGGTCTCATCAAAACACAAGAATCATCTTCTAGAGAATCACATAATCCACAAAAGATCAACTATCTATTTCTTCTATCTTTAAACATTATCCCAAAAACCGAAAGGGTAAGGTAAAACAACTCTTCAAAAAGAAAGAATCCCATTGGAATGGAAAATACTTTTAAATCTTCAAAGTTCCATGGTACTACCCAAAGTTCATCATAGTCCATTCCATAAATAAAGGTCCTTAAAATTCCTCAAAATAAACCAAACTAAGATTGAAACCCAAATACAAGAAAGATTTGATAACATAGTCTTCCAAAAATAAACTTCATTGTTCATCTCCAAACTACATCAACCACTCCTAACATCTTATAACAAAAGTAGCTAACCTAAACATATTTTACCCAAGATAGGTTAATCATTCCCGTAAGTAACCTAAATTACTATATGTCCACCATAAATTCATCGACTCTTCAAAATATAAGTCAACCTTACTCCTCAATGAAAATACCGTTGTAATCTATTTACCTCGATCATATAGGGTCCCCAAAAATAGTGAATGTATTCCAAAATAAAAATCATATTTTAATCCCCTAATCATCTCTGTCATATTAATACGGCAATCATATAATTTCCTATCACATTGGTTGTTGAGACATTTTCTTCCATTTCCCGCCATTAACTAAGAAAAGAAACTATAATTAGGGGCTTAAATACTTAGCCAATAATCATGAAAAGAAACTTAAAGCATATAAGGATAACTTGTAGTTGAAAAGTATACCCTAACTTGTGATCCCCTAGGTTCCCATCTAGGTTATCCATGATCATATATTCTTATGTGAATCTTCATTTTATTTTATCTTTGTTCCTTTAACAATGGTTCATACTAAGCTTATGAATTTAACAAAGCATATCCCCCGGGAGTGTCGTAACCAAGAGTGCAGCAAGGCCCGTTGTCGTGTACCAGTTCCCGTTCGAGTCTAGCTCAAAGAGGTGTTTTTGGGTTTTACCCCTATGTACATCTGTGCCAGAGCCACCTCTACCTTCTCGTATCCAGATAGGTATGTATTTTCTTGGCAACCCCTTACTCAATACTCACCAAAATACCAGGAATATTTCCTATATTTTAACTTTTCTATAGGCTTCTTCCTAAAGTTGTCATATCCTAATTTCCACAAATAACTAAACCATCCTTTGATACCAACTATAGCATCCCGCCTTTTTATCACATCAACTTTCATTAAATTATACAAAACTGAGGATCTTTAAGGTTTAGTGTCTTGGAAACCAGGAACTTAAAACATGAAAACATAAAACATTCTTCTAAAAGAATTGAAAGGATTCTCCTCATGTTCATCCTAGGTTCATTATGGCATCACATAACCTGGGATCATACATCAAAAGAAAGGGTGAGCAGAAGGCCCAGTAAGGGAAACAAGGGAATCATTTAACATGTGAACTTGAGATACATCAACTATGTCATGAACATGAACTTTAAGGCATGATAAAAAAAAATCATGTGGCATATCATAATAAAAATAACATTTTCATAACATGAAGATGTGGCTACATCATTTAACATAGACAATCATGAACATATCACCAAGGTCCATCCCCAAGGTGTCATTTGAAAATTACCAAGGTTATTCACCAAGGAATCGTGAAAATTGTAATCTCTAGTGGTTACATCATTACCCAATGCATTGGAGTGATATCAGGGAGCACCCTTAAATTTGACTTATTATCATGTGAGCCACATATATCATCATCAAACATTTCATAAATAACCCATATAGCATAAAATAAATGGGTTTCATTTCATAATCATAACGTTTTAAAAACTGCTTTAAAGACATGATCTTTACGTTACTTTAAACCCACAGAAAGGGAAAGCGGGTATCATGTATGTAAATCCCAGAATTTAAAATAGAACATTTTTATATATATGTGAATACCCCTGTATAAATAGGAGCTTTGAGTATTCACTTTATAACATAAAATAATTTTGAGAAAATAGAGGCATTTTGAGACGAAAATTCTGCAGCATAACGGCTATGTTACATGGTTTTAGAAAACATTGAAAAGAGAGGGAACATGGGTCGAGCAATCATAATTGACCCATAAAATAGTAGAGGGACAGAATAAGAAGTATATATAGACATGGTGGTTAAATTTCAAGGACATACCATTTGAAATGAAAAACATGGAAGGAAGACAAAAGTTTGATTTCTCTTATGAAAGTTCGGCAGCCTAACGGTGTTACTTAAACTTCAAAATACTGAATTGAAGAGATCAAATGGGGTCTCTCATCATATGAACATAAGATTCCAGTATGATAGGTATAGAGATCATACCCCAACATAACAAAAAGGAACTTGAAGGAATTGACATGAAAGTAGAACTTCAAAACGAGAAGGGTGAAGAACCACTTAAAAATTTGACAGCCTAACAACGCCACTTAAAACTTCAAAATAAGGAATTGAAGAGATCAAATGGGGTATCTCATCATATGAACATAATATTCCAGTATGATAGGTATAGATATCATACCCCAACATAACAAAAAGTAACTTGAAGGAATTGACATTAAAGTAGAACTTCAAAACGAGAAGGGTGAAGAACCACTTAAAAATTCGGCAGCCTAACGGCGCCACATAAAACTTCAAAATACGGAATTGAAGAGATCAAATGGGGTCTCTCATCATATGGTCATAAAAGATCAGTATGATAATTTATATATCATACCCCAACATAATAAAAAGGAACATGAAAGACTTGAATGAAAATAGAACTTGAAAACGAGGAAGGTGAAAGAATCCCTTAAAAATTCGGCAGCCTAACGGCGCCACTTAAACATTCTTAAAACGAATTGATGAGAGAAAGGGGGGGTCTCTCATCATAAGAACATGAAATAGGCAGTAGGATGAATATAAAAGGACATCCTCCAACATACGAACATGGAGTATAAAAGAAATGACATAAAAGAGATTACTTGAAAAGAAAGAGAGAGGTCGGATCCCTTACCTTAAAATGTAACTCTTAAACCTCAAAGGTTGGGACCTTGAGGGATTGGGGGCACCTTGGGAGGGCTCTTTGGGAGGTAATGAGACCATAAATTCGTTGGGAATGTGTGGGGAGTCGAATGGATTAGAGGAGGGCTTGGTATTTATAGGGAAAGTGAGGGGACAAAGCATTAATGGCCAAAGGACACCTCACATGTGCTTTTCTCAAACCCATGTGCTCTCCCTTGGCATTTATCATGGAGATAGG
Organism: Viscum album; assembly: GCA_963277665.1. Classification (NCBI taxonomy): domain Eukaryota; kingdom Viridiplantae; phylum Streptophyta; class Magnoliopsida; order Santalales; family Viscaceae; genus Viscum; species Viscum album. Next base: position 1,135,928,932 of record OY728156.1, read on the forward strand.
CCACATGGTCCCCCCAAAACAATACTTCATCACCCTTGTCCGGACAACCCTTAAAATAACTCATGAAATCATCATGACACAGCTATGATGTCATTAAACATACCGAAACCCTATAACTGCATTTTTACTATTCACTGAAAATTCAACTTTCTCAGAAAGATCCCAAAATTTCACCATAATCAAATATCAACGTTCTGATTACAAATATGAACTCCATTTTATAAAAAAAATTTCTAAATATTTTTAATTTAATTTTTAAATAAAAACACTATTCACCAAAAATTCGTTTTTTTCAGAAAAAACCCCAAAAATTACCATAGCATAATATCGGTGCTCTGAGTTCAAAAATGAAATCTGTTTTATAAATATAATTTTCTAAATAATTTTAATTAAATTTTTAATTAAAAAACACTATTGACCCGAAAAAACTAATACTTGAATAATAATTTATGAAACCATTATTTAACTATTTTATTGAATCATATTACTTAATCAAGGTGCCTAGATTATATTAAAACTTTCTTTAAGTTAGATTACTAATCCATTTGGTCATATTACTAATCCTAATCATAAAATCACTATTCATAATTTACTATTCATCAAAAATCAAGTTGATCTTATTAGACTCCAAATTTCGTATTGGACATAATTGTAGAAGACCATTTTTTGAAAATCATTACACATTTTTAATTATTTAAGGTTTACACAACCATTTTTGAAATATCCTTTTTCTAAAATACATCAAAAATATGCATACTATATTTATCCGGTCATTTCAAAATTCATAAACTTCATCATAATAAGAAATCCCAATTTTAATTTAAAACAAGGATTACACAAGGTAGTTACGGTCTCGTTACATAGCCCCTTATAATACCAGCATAGGACCTAAGAGTAAGGTGTGCTAGGGTGATAGAAGCTTGGGGCGGCTCAGTCAACATTTCCCGAGTAGTAATTTCTATTAGTTTGAACTTCTCACGAAGGCGATTCCGTTCCAGCTTCACATGATGAAGTTCGGCTTGGATTTGATCCAGAGCAAAGCCCAATGGTGCTACCTCCTTCCCAAGCTCTGTTAGATGGGCTTTGATCGGTCCAAGACTACTAGGTGAGGCCATCGAATCTTCTTTCTATAATAATTAACCAAGATTACTTTTATTTAGAGACAATAATCAAAACATTTTGTTCATAGCGGTCATATTGACCGATGGTTATATAATAGTCAAAACCCACTGATCTCATTTTAATTATAATCATGTTTATCAAATAAAAAATTTTTGTTGAGTATAAAAATGATATAATATAACACATGAAATTAGGAAACAAGATTTATTCAAAATTTCGGGCCATTACATTGTAAGAGATATGAGATCATCTAGATGAGATTAATAATTTCAATGGGACTAATATACCGATGGATTTGTTTTAATTTCATCATGAATATAATATCTTAATTACATGAAAATATTTATATAAATACATTTTCACTAACATCAAATTCTAGATCATGCCAATAGTTATTAGCATAACTTTTTTTTTCCAATTTCGAGCATCCTTGATATGTTAGAGAATGTGTCTAACATTATCTTCCATTTATTGAGAAGTCTCAGTTTCCAATATATTTCATTCTCAAACTTCATCACAAAATTTTGGATCTATACATTTCATCGCATATAGGGATTCATAAGGTGCCATTTGAATTATTAAGTGAAAGCTATTGTTGTATGAAAAATCAACTAGAGGATGGTGTAGACGGAAACCATGTCATAACCTCCTCCCAATAATGTGTACCCATCCTTGGCCAGCAATTTGATAATGGAGATAGTGACCCCATAGTCCTACTTCTGTAGGCCACAAGTGGGCGAATAGAAATATGGGTATAGTAAACACACAAATGGGAGGTATTCCCTCTAAGAGAACACATGCGAAAGAGAGAGATAAGATTGAAAACAACCAACTCAAACTCGGGATGAAATATAAAAGAGAACCCATGTACACATATGTAATGTCATGAAAAACTACTACAACTAAAAGGGGAAAACTGAAAATACCCAAAAGAAAGTAAAAATAGTAGTAACCAAAAATCCCAAACAACTTCTGCAACCCCAAGCTAGTAGAAACCAACATGATCTCCAAACTTCTCAAAGTGACCTGAAAATAGTTTATATATACATTGGGTGAGTAGAATAGTATACTCAGTAGGATCCTACATGGACCCTCTCATGCTAAAGTAAAGAAATCATGATAAATTATAGTGAACATAAACTGAAACTAACTCATCACCTAAATAGGTATATGAAGTTCTGAGCCTCACCATGCCTACTATCAACAAGTATCACATAAAAAAATATATAATATAATAATTAATATCAAGGGTACATTGCTACTACTTAACCATTGGTTTGTCTCTATTACACTATATTGCACATCATAAACCATCTCTCTACCAAAAAATCCTTGCCCGCAGACACCTTGGTGAACCACCACAACATGCACCTCGTGCAAAAAACCACTACCCCATCATATGCAAAGTAACCAGGTAGTTTCTAAGAGCCACCATTTCTCGCAAAATGTGTATCATATGTCAGAAATTATACCTCAAGCCATTATATCCCACACATCGAGTAAGGACCCTCAATCCATCACAACCTATACATGTTACACCTATAGTATTCAATAGGAAACTATATCTAGAATACATGTGTGTCAATAAGCTCAGGGCATTACATCCCTCTACACACATATAAGAGGAAAACTAACCGTTGTGCCTACCATAACAAATAATAAACAAGAGAAGAGGGTCGGTCCAAAGGGTGTAGTCATCCATCCATCTTCTCACCTAAATGTTGGAGAAAACACTAACCCCGAGGCTCAGAATCCATGGGGTGTTAGTTTACCTTACTGATGGGGTGGAGTAGCGTATAGAAAAAAAAAGTACAGAATATATTGTATCTAACAACCACACTATTGGCATAACAATGTATTAGACTCAACTACATCCAATGTCTCTTGGACTCCGGACTACCACTCCTAATTCTAGGAATTTTATAAGGACACAACCATTTAAATATATTTATTACATTACTTTATTCCATTTTTAACTATTTCACTGTACATTAATTAATTCATTAAACAATAATTAACCATCAATAATTTCCACATTTTATTTCTTTAGAATCACACCAAAAGTCCATTGTTCCTTTAAATTGAAACCTCAGAATTGTGTCTCAGAAAATTCCAACCACATGGGTAAACATCAATTATTCAATCATTTGTTAACATCATTACTTTCCCTTATCCCCATGCATTATAGAAAAACATTATAATCTTCTAAAGACAAGGGTATAAACATAGTGAGTATGTGAACTAACTGTTGAGTCTTTTCCACCTTTAGCAAGAGCGTAGACCCATCCTCCCTTGAGAATCTAAACATGGAAATCACAAGGAATACCATGCGTGCCATTACCTTTTTTTGGAAGAAGGAAATGCAAGACCGACTTCCTTGTACAGTGGGGAAAGTAAAGTAGATAAAAAACCAACAATATTCATCAAGAATCCTAACACTCACATCCAACCAGTTTCATCATCTCTAGTGTCCTCCCTGACACCCATATGTAAAAACCAATTCATCTCGCCACTGTAGGAAAAACAACTGCTACAAACAATGGGCCTCCCTACCCCCACATATCACAACATCCATCCTGGCTCACATCACAACACAAGAAGTAAGAAAAAACATCATATAAATAGGGCTCATAGCCCTTAAAGAAGAAAGAGGGTAACTCAAAACCCTACAAGGAATTATCTTTTATCAAATAATTAGTTTGTTAATCCATATTGAAATAACTCATTTATTATTCATAGGTTCCAACTTGGGGAAACCTAAACAGTAAGCTATCAATAATTTATTAATCATGTTTACAGAATCGATTTGTTTAACACCAAATTACAAAAATAATGACAACAACAAGATTCATTTACAAGCCTCTTTTGCTTTGGCCAAACAATTATCAATTAATTCTAATTTTACATTCATTACAAATTTCCATATAGAACTAAAATATAGAAAATAAAGGATAGATATAACACTATCTTGAAAAATAAAAGGCAATAACATACAATTGATATCAATTTATTTATCCAATTCAAATATTTAATATGTCAATTGAATTGTGATCCAGTGGGATAAAACATTCTAACACTATAGTTTCACGTAAAAGAAAATAGAAACAATAAATCCCATAACTCAAAAAAACCATTTAGTTTGTTATATGGAAACTATCCACACAAAGGATCATGATCGCCTCCTCCCGTGACAATAGAATCTACCCGAGGATGCCGTGGTACGACCGCACTGAATGAATCCCATGAAAAATCCATTAGATAAATGGAGATCACATACCATAACATGGAAAGGTAAAACCAGACAAGCTGAACCCAAAAAAACGATGATAAAATATACCTTATATCAATGACGGATCAACACTTGCTGCTTTCACCAAAACAGGTTTACGCATGCATTCAGAAGAAACTTTATGGGGAAACGATCCGAGGATTAAGTTTCAATCACACTGATCCTATGGGAATAAGGAATGGTTTGAGCATTTATCACTAGAGAACAAGAATGTAGAACAAGGGAGGAAGATATATTGTCCCTTTAGAAGATTTATGAAGTAGTGGTATAAGGTACACTAGATTTTACATTAAAAGAGGATAGTATTAAACCATATATTTTGACCATCTAAAGACACCTGGGGCCTTATGAAAATTAAGATAGGAGTTATCAGATTTGATTAGGCCTTAAATCCCATAAAAAGTCCTTGAATTAATTTTACGTCAAAGAAAATGTCAATGGGGTGAAACAGTAGGATGCTGGAAACATTGTTCACGATCCTAGAAACACTGTTCACCAAATGAAACAACAATGTTGATGGCATTATTCACAGAATAACACCCTGATGCCGATGGTACTGTTCACATAACAACTCACTGACTCTGATGGTACTGTTCAAATAACGACTCACCAATTCTGATGTTTCTGTTCACAGAAGGACTTGCTGATTATGATGGTACTCTTCACCAAAGGACTCACTGATCCGATAGTACTATTCACAATACGACTCACTGATGCCGATGGTACTGTTCACAGAATGACTCACCGATACAGATGGTATGGTTCACATCAGTCTCACCGATGAAAATATTCACATCGGTCTCACCGATGAAACTGTTTGAATCGGTCTCACAGTGGAACCTTTCACATCAGTCTCACCAATGGAATTGTTCACATCGGTCTCATTGATGGAATAGTTCATATAAGTTTCACTGATTGAACTCTTCACATCAATCTCACCTCTGGAACTATTCACATCGGTCTCACTAATGTAATGGTTCACATCGGTCTCACTGATGAAAGGGTTTGCATCGGTCACACTGATGGAATGGTTCGTATCAGTCTAACTGATGAAACTGTCCGTATAATTGGAAATTTGGAAAAGTGTTGGGGATAAGTCATCTTGACCTACTAGAACACCTCAAACACCCGAATTCCATAGAGGAAGGGAACATAGGGGTCCAGGCCATTACATCAGATAACTCTCAAAAAATTCTCTTCCTAAAGAATTAAAAACCCTCCTAAATACAAATAGAAACGAGGTCCGAACAACCACCCATCGACATACCACTCAAAAGAGAGAAAGCCCCAAGAAGCAACAATAGAAAACAATATCATACACACAAATGTTCTACAACCACAAAGGGAACATCATCACATGAATAGAGTTAAAAATTAAAATATTGAGGGTACTGAGCTCATATCTGTGACTCACATTCACAGGTACTCTCCTCCACACCATCGTATCACCATAAGACATGAACCAGGGAGATATAATGCTAGAGAAACACCTTCTCTTTGCAGTCTTGGATCTCCATAGGCCGCTCCTCGATTTTTTCCTCATCATCACCATCTATCTCTTACCAATCGATGACAAGTGAGTCATCATGAAGATAATGATGGAGCTGTGTTACATGGAAAACATCATGTATCCTAGCCATCTTTGGGGGAAGTAATACTCGATACGCCATGGATTCAATATGATCCAACACCTCAAGATGCCCATCAAAAGGGGAGAAATATTACTCCAATGAACAAACCATAACTTCCCATGATGGGGAGTCACCTACAAAAACATGTGATACACTATATCAATTTCCAATGGTCACCACCTTTTATCGGCATATGATTTCTGATGATCCTGCAATGTCTTCATCCTATCATGAATCACCTGAATGATATATGTTGTATTCTACACAAGTTTTGTTCCATGAATTGCAAACTCCCAGACCCCAGTCCATCACAATGAAGAATGGAATGGTCGGCGATAAAATGATTCAAATGGTGCCAAACTGATAGTGGAGTGAAAAATATTGTGCCAGAGAACTCCACCAAGTGTATGTTCATCATCCAAAACCTCCATAATCCAAGGCAAAAGATCACAACATGTCTTCAAAATTGTAGATGGCCTGCTCTGTCTGACCTTTTGTTTGTGGATGAAAAGTATTGTTAAGGAATAACTGGGAACGAAAAAAAATGATTGAGACCTCTCCACAACCTAGAGGTATAATGAGGATCTCGACCAGAAATGATCACCCTTGGGACTCCAAGAAGTCTCACCACCTCTTCTAGATACTACCTCGAAAAAGAATCCACTGGGATTAGCTCTTTGATTAATATGATGTGTGCTGATTTTTTAAAATGATCCACTACCACCATTAACTAGTAATGCCCATAATGTCAATGGAATGAACTCATAATTCCCATAACAATAACGAAAAGTAGTATTTGGGATATCCTCATCATTCACAAGCATCAGATGATTTCATGACTGCAAGTCAATATTTGAGAAACTATTTGCATCATACAATTGATAGAATAAATCATCAATCCATGGAAGATGATAGTGATTCTTCACTATAACCTTGTTTAAGCGACGATAATCGATACACAATCGCAAACTGTCATCAACCTTCTTCACGAAAAAAACTGGTGAACCCCATGGTGACACACTATGCCAAACAAAACTGCATTATAACAGACCATCTAGCTCTATAAATACCTCTTGTAACTCATAAAGGGCTATCCAATATGATGACATAGAGATAGGAGATGCTCTTAGTTTTAGGTCGATCCCATACTCGAACTCTTGTCGAGGAGGTAATCCTAAAAACTCCTCCGTAAAAACATCTAGGTACTCTTAATCCACTCTAGGAAAATCCATCTTTTTATGCTCTAAAGAACTTAGCATAATCTCAGACATAATGGATGATAAGGAAGGAACACTCCTCTGACCCATTCGAGGGTCTCACTCACCCTCAAACACTACTGGCTCTCCTTCCACATCGAAGAATGCAAACTACCTCTTGAAGCTATCCACGATATACTGTACTGAATACAAACAATTCATGATTAGGATGACATCATATGGGTTTATCTGTAATCAAAGAAAATCTCCCAAGTGGGGTGCTTCCCCAGTACTAGATCAAAGTCTCTACATACTTCAAATAAGTAAGTTCGACCTCCAAATAGTGTAGTCAACACCAAGGGCACTAGAAGCATCTCTACCTCAAGTCCCAAAGAACAGAAAAGGGTAGGTGATATGAATTACTGTATCACTCCTAGATCAATCAAAGAATATACCAAATTAGAAAACAGGGAAAGGGTACCTCGAACGACATCTAGCTCACATGGCACTGGAAATGCTAAAACATTAAGCTGACCACAACCTCCTCCATGGCCCCTCTAGCCCCGATGAAGACCACCACCATGGATGTGACCTACTGTATGAGGAATAGGAGTGTCACAGGGTTGTCCTTTGCCTACCCCATCCACCCTCTATTGATCTAAAGCTGGTGAAAACTACTGCTGATGCCTCACCTGAAACTACCTCAATGGAGGAACCTAGAGTGGAACACCTGGTGCATGATGATTGTTCTGAAAGGTCGGGCACTCTCACTGCTTATGACCACAACCACCATAATAAAAACATTTTCTCGATACCTTTTCACAGTCCTGAGAGCCACACCTATGATGAAACACATTGTCGGGGGATGAGACCTACCCCTGACTAAACGAAAACTCTTCTACCCTGAAAACCGGAAAACCCAGACCACAACTCTAATTAATGAGTAATCATGATGAAATCCCTATCATGATAATCAGGTTGGGTCTAATGTCCTCTCAAAGACCTCTACCCTTATCATCACCTCAAGATATGTCTTCAGAAATAATGGGGTGACCTGGAACATGATATTTTGAAGCAAATCGTCCTCAAAATTCCTCACCCTAGCCTCCTATCTGGAAACAGGTCCGAAGCATATCGTAAAAGGTTCCTGAAACTGATTCCAAAATCTCTCTCACTGGAGCCCACTATCAAATTGAAAGTATCCCCTGGCGACTGGATTCCTTCATGATTGAAGAAAGAAACTTGACTCTAAACATGTCTCAGAACTCCTCCCAAGAGATCATCGACTCCTCACGATCTCCATGGATCATGTACCGCCACTACCTCACTGATCTATGAAAAATTGTTACAATCAAGGACACCTACTGACTCTTCTGAGCACAGATCTAATAGAATCCTATCTCAACATCCTCTAACCATTCTTCTATGACTGCATCTAAAATGGATCCCTCATAGTTCTGTGGAATCTAGCGCTGAAACTCTAGGAGAGTCCTCCTCCTGGTTTCATCGTCGTCAACCACTACCCTAAGATGATATACTAGCACTGTCTACTAGACATATTCTTTGTGATCCTGACAGGGACATCGACCTAGAGACATACCTGAAAAATAAATAATAGTTAAATCTCATAAACCTGGAATATGGAAGACTCCAAAATTATTAATTATTTTTTCTATTATTAATTTTAGGATAAAATATCCCTAGGTCTACCCATTCAAACATATGAATAAAGAAAAATGATTCATGATCCTTTACTAGGTCTCTACCATACAAGTAGTATCACCATATTTAGTAGCCAGTGTAAACATAAAGGTCTATGAATCAGATCACAAGGGGTCTTAAACGCCTATGTCTCAGCAGGTCTCTAATGTTGACATCACTTGCTAAACGTGGCTGACATTGTTACCCTACCAACCGTTGCAACCTCACATGTTCCTAAGACCAAACTCAATCATATCCCTCAACTAGACATCTAATATGACAATTTCATGACCCCATCCCCACATGGTGTACCCCTCCGGGGCCGGCAATGTGAGAAGGGGGATAATGACCCCCCGATTCCCTCCTCTAGGCCCCGGTTTAGCGACTATATTCGAGGGTATAATAAACAGACAAATGGGAGCCTTTACACTCTAAGAGAACACATGTGAAAGAGAGAGATAAGATAGAAAATAACCAACTCCAAATCAAAATGATATATAAAAGAAACCCCAATCACACATATAAAATTTCATGAAAAACTACAACAATTGATTGAGGAAAACTGCAAATAACCAAAAGAATGTAAAAAAACAATAGCAACTATGAATCCCAAGAAGCTCCTTCAACCCCAAGCTATTAGAAACCAGCATGATATCCAACCTATTACAAGTGACCTGAAAAATAGTTTCTATATACCTAGGGTGAGATTAACAATATACATAGTAAGATCCTCCCCAGAGCCTCTTGTAAAAATTTAATGAAAGAATGATAAATTATAGTAAACGAAAAGTGAACCTAACTCATCACCTAAACTGGTATACTATCTTCCCAACCTCAACATGGGTACTCTCACAAAGTATCTCATACAATAGTATATAATATAATAATGAATATCAAGGGTAACCCACTACTACTTCCCTATTAGTTTTCTGCTTTTCCCCAGCGTCGCACATCCTAATCCATCTCTCCCCCAAAAAAGTGTTGCCTGTAGACACATGGGTGAAGCACCACAACATGTACCTCGTGCAAAAAAACCATCACGCACCTATATGAAAAGTAACTAAGTAGTTTCTAGGGGCCACCACATCTTCGATAATGTGTATCATACATCGATCATTATACCTCAAGACATTACATCCCACATATTGAGTAAGGATCTTGAATCCATGACAACCTATACACGTTACACCTATATTAGTCCATAGAAAACTATATCTAGAATATATGTGACGGAGTAACTGAAATCCATTAAACAACTCTACACACATACATGGGGAAAACTAACTGCTATTCCTACCAATACAAGTAACTACCTAGAGAAGCGATCAGGGACAAAGGGGGTAGTCATCCATCCATCCTTCCACCAGAATGTTAGAGAAAACACCCCCAGGGATCATAATCCAAAAGGTTTCAGTTTCCCTAACTGTCGGGGTGGAGTACCATATCGAAATAAAAAATGTTCAAAATATACTATAGCTCACAACGACACTACGAAAATAACCTAGTCTTAGACTCAACTATATTTAACATCTCTCAAACTCCTCACTTCCACTTTTAAGACTAGGAATCCTATAAGAACACAACCATTTAAAGTGATTTATTACATTACTTCATTCCCTTTTTATCAGTATCACATTACATTAATTAATTATTTAATCATTTATTAACCATTAATAATTTCCACATTTTATTTCATTAACATAACCCCCAAAGTTCACTGTTCCTTTAAATTTAATCCTCTACATCGCATCCCAGCAAGTTCCTACACCATGTGTAAACATCATTTATTCAATCATTTATTAACATTGTTTCATTCCCATATCCCCATGAATTCTCGTAAAACATTATAACCTACTAAACACAAGGGGATAAATATGGTGAGTAGGTGAACTACCCATGAAGTCTTTTCCACCAATAGCAAGAGCGTAGACCCATCCTCCCGTGAGAAGCTAAATTCCGAATGTTCATGGCATACCCCACATGTCTTCACCCATTTTTGTAAGAAGGGTAATCAAGACCAGCTACCTAGAGCAGTGGGGAAAGTAAAGAAGATATACAACCAACAAGACTCATCAACCATCCAAACATTCACATCCATCCCATTTCATCATCTCTAGTGTCCTCCATGACACCCACATGCATAAACTAATGCATTTCTCTACACTAGGCATCAACTGATGCCACAACCAATGGGTTTTCATACCAATACATATCACAACAGCCATCCATGCTCACATCACAACACAAGAAGAGGAAAACAAACATCATAACAACAAGTCTCTTGGCCCTTAAGCAAGAAAGAGGGTAACTCAGAACCCTACAATGAATTATCTTTTATCAAACAAAAAGAACTTTAATCCATCTTGAATTAACTGATTTATTATTCATAGGTTCCATCATTAGGAAACCTAAACAGTAAGCAATAAAAAAATTGATTAAATATATTTACTAAATCAATTTGGTCAACAACAAATTACCAAATCAACAACCAGATTTATTTCCATTTATCTTTATCTTTAGAAAAAACAATTTCAATTAATTCCAAATTTATGTTCATTACCAATTTCCATCAAGAACTAAAATCTAAAAAAGCAAGCATAGATATCACACCATCTAGAAAAACAAGAGGCAATAACATATGATCGATATCATTTAATTTATCTAGTTCAAATATTTAATATGTCAATTCCATTGTCATCCACTGATCTAAAACATTCTAACTCAATTGTTTCACTTAAAAGAAAAGATATTTAATGAATCCTTTATGTCAAACTGTTCTTGTCATTCTTTATATGAGAATAATCCACAAAAAAATCATGATAGCCTCCTCTTGTAACGACTGCATCTACATGAGGATGTCGAATTATGACCACAAAATCAAAAACCCAAGAAAACACCATTAGAATCTTGGAGATCACATAACATAATATGAAAGGAGAAACATGAAAAGTTGAACCCAAAACAATGATAATAAAACTTCCATTATATCTATAATGGATTGAAACTTTATGCTTGCACTGAAACTGGGGGTATTCATGCACCAAGAAAAAACATCATGGTGAAATAATTTGAGGATTAAGGATCGATCACACTGATCCTATGGGAAGAAGGAAAAGTTCAGGTATATCTCACCCATGAACAATAACGTAGAGCAAGGAAGGAAGATATCCCATCCATTTAGAAGATTTTCCGAGTATTGGATTTTGGTAGGCTTGATTTTCCATTAAAAACAGATCGCATTAAACCACATGGTTTGTCCATGTAAAGACACCCCAAACCTTAAGAAAATTAATATAGGAGTTATGGGATTTTATTCGTCCTTAAATCCCCTAAAAAGGCCTTGATTACGTTTTATGTCAAAGAAAATGTCAAAAGTGTGAAACTATTGGAATTTGGAAAAAAATGTTTATGATTATGGAAACATTGTAAACCTACCGATCCTGTAAAAACTACCCATGATCTTCGAAACCTTGTTCATAGAATGACACACTAATGCCGATGGTACTGTTCACAGATCAATACACCAATGTCCACAGCAATATTCATAGAATGTCTCACTGATTCTGATGGTACTGTTCACAAAACGACTCACTGATACCAATGGTACTTTTTACTGAATGAATTACTAATCTGATGGTACTTTTCATAGGAAGACTCACTGATGCTGATGTAATTGTTCATAGAAATACTCACTGATACTGATGGTAATGTATACACCACTCTCACCAATGGAACTATTCACATCTGTCTCACTGATGGTGTCACAACCCATCATCGGGGCTCGTGTCGTGACTACCCCAAGCCCGCCTTCCACAGGCCAGGGGCTGGCGACTACCACCAAAGGCGTAAATCCCTAAGCTGGGATGGAATTTCCTTTTTGAAATTAAACAAACACAACAGAGTACGCAATAATAGTAAACACTAATTAAATACTATATACAAAATGTAAGTGTGAAAAGGAATGGGGGCTGGGAATACCAGCTCAACAGTAAGTACAGTACAAATGAAAAGCTAGTACAACTGCAGAAAAGTAAAATAGCCACTACTGAGTCATCCTCTGGGAATCCCTCCTGAAGGGTGGGTACAGATGGCCACCTCAGCACCTCGGGTCCGTCCGTCTGCTCTGGGTACGTCTCGCCAAGTGATCCACCTCCGGGTATCGTCCAGCTCTACCAGTCTCTACCTCGATCAGTGTTGTCTGTCATCTTCACCCAACACAATAAAGTGCGGGCATAGCCCGTGCAGGGGTGAGTATGTGATACTCAGTAGGGACCCCGAGAACCATGAAGGTCTCCCAGAATCCACAAAGGATAAACCAACTTAATAAAGACACAACCACAAAGTATCAACGAAGCATACATAGGTATATGCCAAAACAAAAACATAAGTTATCAATCTCAGTTCGGCTACAACTATTTATCACAAGAACAACCTAGTCCACACAGGAAGAAAAGTCAATCAAATCGATGACAATGATTTAAAGTCAAGACTCAGCTGACACAAGGTATACTTAACATAAAGAGAGTAAGAGATAATTAGTTGTAGCCACTAAATCATCTGTCATTGGCGAACAGTAGATACCCGCCGAAACCTAAAACAACTGTATCTTGTTACTGTCGAACCCACAGAGGATTCAGTCCAGTCTCGCTACTATCGAACCCACGGAGGATTTAGTCTAGTCTTGCTACTGTAGAAAACACATAGGATTGCAGTACAGTTGTCGTCGTTACCGAACCCACGGAGGATTCCAGTATATTTTTCGTCGCTGCCGAACCCACATAGGATTCCAGTACAGTTGTCATTGCTGTGGAACCCAGGAAGGATTCCAGTATAGTTTTCGTCGCTCCCAAACCCACGAAGGATTCCATTAATGATTTCACCACTACCGAACGCAGGGAGGATTCCAGTACAGTTGTCACTACTGTCGATCCCACTAAGCATTCCTGTACAGTTGTCGTCGCAGTCGTAGCCAGCTCATAGGTTCCTGCACACAACACGCTCGTTTCCAGGAGGGTTCGCTCCTCGAGCCAAGGGGTTGATACATCAACTATCATGAATACTAGAGTTAATATATCCCGATGTTCCATCTCATCAATGGGAACCGAACGTGACAGACGGCTCGTCAATCGGACGCTTGGTATGAGAGTTATGGGATTTTCCGTTCCAGGGGCCCAGTTGGAATTACACTCGTTCTAAACCCATAAATTTTTTAAATTCGTCCAAAACTCACTTAAAGTATCGAAAACCTATCTCCTCGTCGCAAGTGTCCCAGTGATGCAGACGGCGCGTCGATTAGACGTGTGTTCTTTATGTTATTCACGTTTACGTGAAACGGGCCTGGCCCGTCAAGCCCAGTGGGCTGGCGGGTCGGCCCGTCCTGGTTCGGTGGGTCCGACCTAGAAGAGGGTTGGACTGGCCCGATAAAGCATGCCCTGGCCCAGCCGGCCGTGGATCGGCCCGTCCAGCCTAGCGGTGTGGGTGGTGCGATCCCCAAGTTTCCTGAACCGGCGGCGCCCAACGGCGCCCCCTCCTATCTGACCGGTCAAATCTGGCCCGTCTTCCCGGTGTGAGTGACCCGTGCGGGCCTCTCTCCTCCCGCATAAGACCTGTGGGTGTTGCGACCTTCTCCAACTAGGCCTGTTGAAGAGCCAGCCGGTTCGCCTGCCAAAGCGGCACGCGGAGTGCCAGCCGTGGATCTCCTTAGCATGGTGCCTTAGAGGCGTCACGATCCTCCAGCCCGGCCGGCTTCGTCCAGCCAGTTCTTCTTCGGCCAAGCATCCCATGGATGCAGGATGCAGTTCCTCTTCATGTGGCTGACATATGGATTCTACTTCTTCTCATCACTGCCTCCTCTTCTATCACCGCCTCCATCGAAATAAAATGAGGATCAATGGAGGGTCGTCGGGCCGTGTTCATTTGGTCCGCACCCTCCGCATTAGGTGGTATCATATATCTGAAGATAAAACATGGTTGCCACAAAGAATGAATAAAATTTTTATTCAATTGAAATTTAAGAAAATACCCTACCTCGTAATTGACGTCGCACGTTGACAAGTTGCGGAAGACGTGCGTCACGGTAGGCAGGCGTCGCAGAAGTTGACTTTGTGGAGAACAGTGTTGTCCCATAAACGTTGGAGGAAGAGTCGTTGTTGTAGGCAGCTCTTCTCGTGAGAGGTGTCTTCTCCCTTGACGTGGAGGAAGAATAAGGTATGAGAAGTTGTGGAGCGTTCTTCGCCGAGATAGGATGATGTTCTATGTGGAAGAATGATGCTCCTCTAATTCTTCAAAAGTTCCCCACCAAGATATTTTCTAAAGAAATTATTATAATAGAATTCTCCCATTTTAATAAATTGCCATGAAAACCAAATTAATTCAAATGAGAGATGCCAATTAATTAATATTGTTATTAATTAAATGGGTTGGCATCATCACTATTTGAGAGGTGGAGAGGCTCCACCATAATGAGGGGAGGAGTTAATTAATTAAGGGGGTGATAAAGGGGAGATGAAAGGATTAGGGCTTGTGTGGTCCCCACCACACTAAATCCTCCCAGGGGAGGTTATGTGGGTGCGGGACCCACCTCTAACTCCTCTTGGGAGGAAATAACTACCACTAAATAACAAAATTGTGTTCCAAAAATTTTATTAATTTAGTATGAATTACTCAAAATGTTACATTAAACCCGCATAAAACACAACTGTGGTAAAGGTCCCCTTAAGTGAATACTGGCACTACAAGTTCATCAGTGTCATCGTTTTTCAATTCTGAGCACCGGTTCAAAAGATACAAAAATCCGCATGTACGTTTACTGAACATATCTGAACAAATGTTTCGAAATTTATTTTGGGCACACCGTGCCTCGGAATCAGGTGACTTCAAAAACCGCAGACTTGTAAAATTCCAATGTATTTTAAAAAAGATTTCCTTGAAATTTAGGGGTCATTACATTATTCCCACCACAGGGCTTTACATCCACGTAAATCTACAACACACACAATGGAAAAAATGGGGATACTTAGCTTTCATCTGAGCCTCCCTCTCCCATGTGCTCTCCTGTAGGTTACCATGCTGCCAACGAATGCACACCAGAGGAATCGACCATCCACATAGGACCCACTCTTGTCAATCCTCAGTCTCCACCGGGACCTCCATGAATGTCGCCCCATCATCGATGTGCAGTGCCACATGATGGATGATGTGGGTCGGGTCGTGCACGTATCTCTCAGGTGAGATATGTGGAAGACGTCATGAACCCGGTGCAACTGATTTGGAAGGGCCAGGTGGTAAGCCACCTAGCCAAATCAACTGAGGACCTGGAAAGGTCCGATGAAATGAAGAGATGACTTACCGCCCCAACCAAATCTCCATAGACCATTTCGAGGTGAGACCTATAGGAAGACGTGGTCGCCATCCTCGAACTACAGTGGTCTCTGTCTCCAATCAGCATAAAACTTCAGTCTACTATGTGCAGTCTTCATCTACTCCTGGATGATCTGCAATTTCTCTGGCATCGCCCAAACCATCTCTGGTCTAACAAGTGCTCACTCCCCAGGTTCAGTCCAACACAAAGGTGAACTGCAAGGTCGTTCATATAGTGCCTCATACGGGGTCATCCCGATGGTGGAGTGGTAGCTGTTGTTGTACGCAAACTCCACCAATGGTAGGTGATCCTCCCAACTGCGACCAAAGTCTAGGACACATGCATAGAGAATGTACTTGAGAGTCTGAATGGTCCTCTCAGTCTGGCCATTCGTATGAGGATGGAAGGCGGTCCTCAAATGAAGCTGCATCCAAAAAGCCCTCTATAATCCCTTCTATAGCCGAGAAGTGAATCGATCATCTCAACCAAAAATGATAGACGATGGGACACCATGAAGCCATACAATCTAGTAAATGTAGAGGCATCCTGATCACTTTATGAAGCCCTGCTCTCTGATCAGTCGGATGTGGGATGACTTGTTGAGTCGGTCTATGATCACCCAGATAGAGTCATTCCCTCTGGATGTACTGGATACCCCGTCACGAAATCCATGGATATCCCTTCCCACTTCCACTTTGGAACCTCTAAGGGTTGTACCAAGCCTGCTGGTACCTGGTGCTCCGCCTTCACTTGTGGACTAGTGAGGTAACGTGAAATGAACTCTGCTACTGCCTTCTTCATACCTGGACACTAGTACGATCGTCTGAGGTCCTGATACATCTTCTCCAATCATGGATTTAACGCTAGAGGGGAAGTGTGGATCTC
This sequence comes from Viscum album, assembly GCA_963277665.1. Classification (NCBI taxonomy): domain Eukaryota; kingdom Viridiplantae; phylum Streptophyta; class Magnoliopsida; order Santalales; family Viscaceae; genus Viscum; species Viscum album. Next base: position 1,135,946,116 of record OY728156.1, read on the forward strand.
CCTCAGCACCTCCTCCTGTAGTGAAACTGGTACCATGGAATGTCCCTTGAAGATGATGATGTGCTCCCCTCCTTCATAAAATCCATCAGGTGTTTGCCCAAAAGATATCTGAGAATGTCGCATCTCATATTCAATTTCCCCACGATGTGCCTATATGACTCGCTGAAGGAGTGGAGGAGTGACTATGAGAGGCTGAAGAAAAGCTGCACCATAACTATCGACAAAGGATATCTGCAACGCGGCCAACTGCTCTATCGCTTCTCCTAGGAGGTGAATGCCCGATCTCTTGCTTAGAGCATCAGTTAAGACATTCCCCTTCCTAGGAGTATAGACTATCGCATAGTCATAGTTCACGAGGAACTCAAGCCAACATCAACATCTCAGATCGAGGTCCTTCTATGAGAAGAAAAACCTGATACTTTTGATATTAGAGTAAACCGTAAACTGTTCGCTCAACAAACTATGGGTGTGACTAGACATTTTTAATGAATCTGACTACATATTTTTTTCACCTACGTCCTACAAGAGATTATAATATTTATACCTTGCTGAAAAGAGAAATCGGGTCTCATCCCCTAGATGAACTATTTTTTTCACAATACAGTCAATCCTGACATGAACGGTAATATTTCATGCCATTGATGATGTTGCAAGGCCTCAAAACTAATACCAATAGATCCAAACGTTACTCTCGCCTCCAAGGGTCGAGTCACACAGTATGCAGCAGTGTGAGGTCACTGGGTCTCCTCTAGTACGAATCATGAAAGTCAGGGTCAAGTCAACAGTTTAAACCAGAACCTCTCAATATCAACCACATAAAAAGGACATGGAATCAAACATCACAAGAACAAGTGACTTTTATTAATTTATCTCAAAGTAAAAAGACACAAAGCATCCACAAACAATGACATCATTGAAGCTAGAAGCATCATAAAAAATGGCCTCTAAGTCTAGAGATTGTCCCGCTCCTCTACCACGACCGCCTACTCCCAATGGACCTCCATAGTTGAACCTCTGCCTCTTCCTGGAAGGTCTATCTACTTCCTGCTGCTCTTCTGCAGGACGGGTCGGGCAGTATCAAGCCATGTGACCCTACTCACCGCATGCATAGCACAACCAACTCCTCATATGACTGGCTCTAATTCGTGTGACCTGCATAACAAAAACTGTATCCTAGGGTTGACTACATATTTTCCTAGTCCGCATGGAATTCTATGTCATCTGTCTACTGCCAGATGTAGAAGACTCCTCTACAGTTGGAAATCCCTGCGGATAGAGTAGTAGCTCTTCATCCCACACAGAGCGTAGAGTCGCTGGTACAAACTAAACCATGAAAAGACCCTCGAAGTCTCCCCAGGTGAGAGTCTCCTCATCGTAAAACTATAGCATCAGACTCCACCACCTCTCAACTACTCCCTGAAAGAGACTAATATCTAGGTACACCATCAAGTCGGAGGGTGTCCCAACTATGTGGAAAACTTGTGCTACAACCTCCAGACAACACCCGACTGTCTGAAAATCTAACTTGCCTCGAAACATCAGAGGCCTCTATCACTGTAATTCATGCAACACACTCAACTGGTGTACACTCTCTATGAATGGAGCTGGTGGTATCGGTGGTCCAGTAGGTAGAGGTGCCACTGGTACCTCCGCTATGATGGGGACCTACACCGACGCCTTGTCGCTCGGTGAGATACCATATCGTAGGTAACATAGAACCCTTGTCGACTTCCTTCATGGGGCCATCCTGAAAATAAATAGGTGTACCACGACCAAAATAGTATACCTGATGAGCTTACTCAATGTAATCACAATGAAATCTTTTGAAACACACATGCAATCAATTTTTTCGTGCACTGAGTCAGAATTCAGAGGTCAGGGTCCGGGTGTATGGATACGTTGGCTGCTGCACCAACACTGGAGTCCCTCGACTGAAAAACACACTCTATACTCTTATCACTATTGCTTCATAGAAAATAATAATCAGAGTCCTATGTTCTGTTGTAGAAATGACTCCACTAATACCAATTTGTCACGACCCATCCACGGGGCCCGTGCTGTGACTACACCAAGCCGGCCATCCATAGGCCAGGGGTAGGCGACTAGCACCAAAGGCATAAATCCCTAATCTAGGAAGAAATTTCCTTTATGAAATTAATAAATAAAAATTGAGTACACAATAGTAGTGAACACTAAGTAAATAATTTTTACCCAAAGTAAGTGCTGAAAGGAAAGGGGGTCAGAAATTCCATACCGACAGTAAGTACAATACAACTAAAAAGCTAGTACAACTACAGAAAATTAAAATAGCCACTACTGAGTCATCACTTAGGAATCCCACCTGATGGGTGGGTACATAAGGCCACCTCAGCACCTCGGGTCTTCCTGTATGCTCTGTGTACGTCTCACCATGTGATCCACCTCCTGGTACCATCCAACAATACCAGTCTCTACCTCGATCAGTGGTGTCCGTCGTCTACATCCAAAACAATGTAGTGCAGGCTTAGCCCATGCAGGGTTGAGTATACGATACTTAGTAGGGACCCCGGTACCACCAAAGGTCTCCCAAAATCAACAAAGGATAAACCAACAGAAGAAAGATACAACCAAAATGTATCAACGAACCCTACGTAGGTATATTCCCATAAATATACCTAAGTTATCAATCTCAGTTCAGCTCCAACACTCGATCCCAAGCACAACCCAATCCACACACGAAGTAAATTTAATCACATTGATGACAATGATTGAAATTCATGACTCATCTCACACCAGGTATACACAACTTAATGAGATTAATAGATTATTAGTGGTAGCCATTGAATCATCTATCACATTCGAATGGAAGATACCTAAAGAAACCTATAACAGTAGTATCTCGTTGTTGTCGAACCCACATAGGATTCAGTCCAGTCTCATTGTGGTTGAACCAACAGAGGATTCAGTTCAATCTCATTGCTGTCAAACCCATGGAGGATTCCAGTACAGTTGTCATCACTGCCGAACCCATGGAGGATTCTAGTATAGTTGTCATCACAACCCAACCCACAGAGGATTCATGTCTGGTAGTCATTGCAGCCAAAACCATGGAGGATTCCAGTAAAGTTGTCGACATTGTCGAACCCACATAGGGTTCCAGTACAATTATCATCCCGGCCAATCCCACGGTGGATTCCAGTATAGTTTTCGTCACTACTGCACCCATGGTGGATTCCAGTACAATTGTCGTCACAGTCGTGGCCAGCTCTGGGGTTCCCGCACACAGCACAGTCAATTCTGGGAGGGTCCTCTCCTCGAGCCATGGTGTCAATACATCAACTATCACGATGTCCATATTTGATGTTTCCTGGAGATTTGTCTCGTCAAAAGGAACTGAACGCGATAGATGGCGTGTGAAACGGACTCATGGTCTAGGAGTTATTGGTTTTTCCGTTCCAGGGGTCCGGTTGGAATTACGCTTGTTCCAAACCTGAAATTTTTTCAAATTCATCCAAAATTCATTTAGATTATCGAAAAAGTATAACCTCGTCTCAAGGGTCCTAGTGCCATAAACGACACGTCGATAAGAGGCGAAATCTTTATGTTATTCACGTTTAAGTGAAGTAGGCCCGGCTCATCAAGCCCAATGGGTGGGTGGGTCGGCGCATCCTAGTTCAGCGGGTCTGACCCAGAAGAGGGTCAGACTAGCCCGGTGAAGCATAGCCCAGCTCGGTGGGGCACGACCCAGCCCGAGGGGGCATGACCCAGCCCGAGGGGGCGTCACCCGGCTGGTCGATCGCTGCAGGGGGCGCGACCCCCCGGTTTCCCGAACTGGCGGTTCCAAGCGGCGCCGCACTCTTTTCTGGCTGGTCGAAGCCAGCCGGTCATCCCGGCACGAGCGGCCCGTGTGGGCCGCTCTCCTCCTACACTGCACCAGCGGGTGCCACGACCTTCTCCAAATCGGTCGAGTGACGAGCCGGCCGGTTCCCCCGCTTCAACGGCCTGTGGAGTGTGGTTCTCCACAGCACAATTCCTTAGAGGCGCCGCGGTCCTCCTTCCCTACCGACATCGGCCGGCTGGTTCTTCTTCGCTCGAGCGGCCCACGGATGTGGTCCGAAGTTCCACTTCACACGGCCGACATATGGCCGCCGCTTCTTCTAGTCTCCACCCCCTCTTCTGTCACTGCCATCTTCGAAATAAAACGAGGATCAACAGATGGTCGTCGGGCCGTGTTCGTTAGGCACGTACACTCCGCCTTTGGCGGAATCAGATTTCCGATGAAAAAACATGGTTTCAACAAAGAACAAATAACAATTTTATTCAATTAAAATTGAATCAAATCCCCTACCTCATAATTGATGTCTCGCGTCGACAAGCTACGGAAGACGAGCGTCACAGTATTCGGGTGTCACAGAAGATGGTGTCGAGGAGAATAATGTTGTCCCGTCAACATTGGAGGAAGACTCATTGACGTAGGCGGCGCTTCTCACGATCGATGTCTTGTCCCTTGACGCATAGGAAGAAGAAGGTAGGAGAAGTCATGGAGCATTCTTTGCTGAGAAAGGATGATGTTCTTCATGGAAGAATGAAGATCCTCTAATTCTCTAAAACTTCCCCACCAAAAAATTTGCAAAATAAAATATTATAATAGGGTTCTCCCATTTTAAAGAAGTTCCATGAAAACCAAAGTAATTCAAATGAGAGATACCAATTAATTAATAAGGTTATTAATTAAATGGGTTGGCATCATCAATGTTTGGGAGGTGGAGAGGATCCACCATAATGAGGGGAGAAGTTAATTATTTATGGGGGAGTTAAAGGGGAGATGAATGGATTAGGGCTCGTGTGGGCCCCACCACACTAAATACTCTCATTGGAGGTTATGTGGGTGTAGGACCCACATCTAACTCATCTTGGGAGTAAATAATCACCAATAAATAATAAAATTATGTACCAACAATTTTATTAATTTAGTATGAATTCCTCATAATATAACATTCAACCCGCATAAAACACAACTGCTATAAAGGTCCCCTTAAGCGAATATCAGCGCTGCGAGTTCATCAGTGTCCTAGGTTTTCAATTCTGAGCACTGGATGAAAATATAGAAAAAATCACGTGTACATTTACAGAATGTACCTGAACAAAACATTAGTAATTTATTCCGGGCACACCGGGCCTCGGGATCTTGTCCCTTCAGAAACTACAGACTCGTAAAATTACAAAGTATATAAGAAAAAACATGCCTTGAAATTCTTGGGTCTTTACAGATGGAATTATTCACATCGGTATCATGGTGGAACTATTCACATCGGTCTCACTGATGGAACTGTTCCCAACAATTTCACCGATGGAACTGTTCCCATCAGTGTCACCGATAAAATGTTCACCTGGGTCTCACTGATGGAACTATTCACATCACTATGAATGATGGAACTATTTCCATTTGTCTCGCCGATGGAACAATTTGTGTTGGTCTTGCCAATGGAACGGTTTGCATCGGTCCCACCGATCGAACTATTCATAGAATTTGAAATTTGTAAAAGAGTTGGGGATAAGTCCCCTTGACCTCCCAAAACAAATCAAACACAATATTTCTGCAAAGGAATGGACCAGAGCGGTCTGATCCATTATAAAACACCTTTGAAATATAATGAACAAGGTCTCCACATATCCTCTATGGTTTGAATTTTTCTTTCAGATAGATCATCCCTTTAAGGATGGTAAGAATTTATGATACTCAATTCTATTTAATGATCATAAAATATACTTTACCAGAATTTCGACATAAACAACTGATCATGATCACTTAAAATGGAATGCAGTAATCCATGTAGCATTACCACTTCTTTAATTTATATCCGAAAAAACTGATGTAGAGTAAAATATATTTTAATAGTGATTAAATGCGTTGACTTAGTAAGTTGATTGACTACCACTTATATATAATTAAACCCTTTATAGGTTTTGGGTAGTCCAACGACAAAATACATTGTGATGTTCTCCCATTTCTATTCTAGTATGGGTAATATTTGAAACACCCCTTAAGATTTTTTTCATTTCACTCTAACTTGATGGAATATGACGACTTAAGATAAAAACTATATGATATATCCCTTTCATGCCATACCATTTGAAATATTATTTTAAATCTATATAATTGTTAATAATTTTATATTGAATAAGGAATATATAATTATGATATTCCTATAAAATATATTTCAAATATAGTATGGAAGGTAAACACACATGGTTTGTAAACCTTATACGCCCATCCTGATCAAGGCTTCACACACAAACATTTTTAACATCATTTTGTAGCTCTGTATTATCCTTCTATTCCTCCATGATCTTCATATGGATAGAGGGTTAAAAATTAATTTGATAAAGATAAGATTTTTTCCATTTCTTAATGACTTCTAGATCCATCCTTTAAAAATCAATAAATATTGAATCTTTTGTTATCCTCGTTATGGATAAGATAAGATGATCCTTTTTACTTAATGTATCTACCACCATGTTCTATTTCCCAATTTGGAAATGTATTGAGTAGTCATAATCCTCTATCAACTACAACAATCTTCTTTAAATCTTTTCCAACTCCATATATGTGAATATATATTTCATACATTTATGATTGGTATATTTATCACACGTTTTTACATATGGTTAATTCCTTCATATCATTGATAAAAACAATTTCTGTTGCTAACTCCATATCAAGAGTTGGGTGATTTTCTCCTGAATATTGAATTGTCAGGAGGAATAGTATACAACCATGTTATTAAATAGAATAACACGTCGAAATCATTTAATGGATGCATCAATGTAGATTATTGTCCCTGCTTCACTATAGGCTAATGTAAGCATGAGTGAACTGGCCAGATGTTTGTTAAGTTCCCTGAAATATTCATCACATTCAGTTGTCCAAAGGAATATGACACCTCTCGGATTTAACTTGGTCAGAGCATTAGATAGTGGGGAGAAATGTTCCACAAACAATCAATAATATCCAATTAAACTATGAATTCTAAAAATTTCATTCACCATGGTTGGTCTGGGCCATCATTCAATAGCCTCTATCTTTGATGGATGTACTAATATACCATCTCATGAGATTATGTGACACAAAAATGAAACCCTTTTAATCCAAAATTCACACTTTGTAAATTTTTAATATAATTCCTTATTCCTTAGGGTTTTTAGTTAAATTCTAAAGTGTCATTTATGATATTACATGTTTTTTTAATAGATATGATTATTATCAATAAAGACTCCTACAAATAGATCTTGCTAATCTAAAAGACTCTATTCATTAATTTCATGAGGATAATATGTGAATTATTAAGAAAAATGTGCATTACTATTTCATAATGTCCATACATTGTATGGAATGTTGTCTTGTGTATATACTCATTCATAATCCTTAATTGATGATATTCATAATTAAGTTCAATTTGGGTAAAGTATTGAGCTCTATGAAGAGATCAAACAAGTCATAAATAAGGGGATGATGATACTTATATGTGGTTGGGATTTTTTTTCAACTCAAAATAATGAATTAAGAGGTGCGTTGATCCATTATTAATTTTTCACAAAAAGTATAGTTGCACCCCAAGGTGACACACATGGCCAAATGAATCACCTGTCAAGGTTTTCATGGAGTTTTTTCTTCAATTCCGGCAAATTAATTATGTCCAAGCAATAGAGAGTCTATGAAAATTGTGTGGAACTGGGTATGAGTTCTGTTAATAACTCTATATCACATTTTGGTTGAAGGATACAAAAATCATATGAAAAGACATCCACAATTTCCTGAAAAATGGGCATATCATTGATGTTGACTTTCTCCCCAACCATTTATAATAAACAACCCTTCTGAATGGGAATTAAGACCCATACATTGGATGGAATCTACATAAAAAGTTCATAGATATTGTCACATTTATGAAAGATCAATAGAGGGTCTCAAATATCAAACATAATTTTACTTCCTCGATAATTCAAGTGGATAATATGTAGATAATGTCAATCCATGCCTACGATGAAACTAAATTCAACCAATGGAAGAATGATATGATTTTCTAGAAGAAAATTCACATAAACATCAACCAGATATGAATCATATACTTGGGAAGTAATTGTCATAACATTAGGGGTCATCACTAATAATTCCACATCTAATTAATTTTATCGAATCTTAAAACCCTCAGAAAATTCTTTATATTTGAAAGAGTGTATAGATATAGAATCATATAATACATTAATAGTTCTAGATTTGATGGTAAGTATACCTTTCACCGAGTCGTTATCACACCACACATCAATAATATTGATTGTATATGATTTACCCTTGTCTCTATGCTTAATAGGTTGCTGATATTAATCATAATCACTATCCCTTCAGTTTGGGAACTAGTTATGAATAATTCCCATCCCACTTACACTTGTGGCACTTGAGTGTGGGAGGTTCATTATGTGAAACTTTCTCTCTATTAGAACATTTACCTAGCTTCTTCCCTTCATTGTGAAAACAAAATTCCGGATGTCATTCCCTTACACAATTAAAACATTTTATAGATCCCTTATGACAATTTCCTCCATTGTTCTTCCCACGATTACAGCTTAATAGAAATATGATCTTCTTCTCTTTATGGTTATTATATTATCATTTAAACTATATCTACTTTTTCTTTTCAACACCATGAGATTGATATGTGACTCCAATTTTCAATTCATCCTTGATTACACAATTCAATATCTCTTAAAATATACTAATGCATCTTATTCCCAAATCCCATATATGACTTGGATTTAAGCCACTAAAGAACCTATCAATCATTCATTCTAATTGGATGAAATTCTTGATGCATACCTCACAAGTCTTTTGAAATTAGTATCATATGTTCCAAAAAGATCATCATCCCTTTTCATCAACTCGAGTAACTCTTTTCCCATCTCGTTACAAAAAATACTCAACTAGTAATTGTTGAAAAATATGTTATTAAACTCACCTCATTCCATGGAATAAATTTTTTTCAGATTCCTCGTATTCTTAATTATATTCCAGTATTGGATTACTTCACCTTTTTACTAACAAATAATAAAAATTACTTTTGCATGCTCTAATAATTAGATAATGGAGAATATATTTTCATTAGTATTTATCCAATGTTTAGTAACAAGTGGATTAGAAGGTCCTATGTAGAAAGGTGGGAGTTGACTCATGAAAGACTCAACAAAATTATTTCCCCTCCTTTTCTCATTTTGAATTCCACCATGATTCATAGCTTGATAAAGTTGTGTGATCATATCAACAAGATGTTGAATTCCAAATCCTTGAGTATTCCATTTCTTAGTAGGATAATAGAATCATCTTGAATTTTGATTAACCCATTAAAAAGAAGCACAATTCAAAAAATTATCTTTGAATAACTCCAAATATATCTATAGAAATAATTATGATGGTATAATTACAAAATATTACAAAGGGATAATAAGTAAAAACATGGTTTTTTGATGTTGATGAATGGAAATACCTTTAATATATAATTAAATATTTTATTTAATAAAATGTCATTTTCATATTGAAAATCATTTTTTAAAAAGTAAAATATTTTTAAAATATATTTCTTTTAAAATAGTATTAAAAATAATAATTTAAAGAATATTGAAAAAAAATTAATATTTTATTCTTTCAATGGTTTTTACATATAACATTTTCTCACATAAGTGATTAATTACATATATTTCTTAAATAACACTCATCTTTCAATGTTTTTTTTGGAAAATTGTATTTTATAGGGATAGAAATAATATTAAATTTTTTAAAATTAAATTAAAATGGGCAAATTAATAGTTAATAAATAATTTCTAAAATGTTAACAACATTTTTGAAAACATTTAAATAAAAGTAGGTTCTGGAATAAAATAGATTTCTGACTAAAGAGAGAAATGAATTTAGAATTTCTTAAGAAAACATTCTCAAACATTTTAATCTAGAAAGAGTGGTAAAATAGTAAAATTAAATCAAAATAACAAGACTAAATATATTATAATATATTTAATGATAATCATAATACAACATCATTGGATAATTAATTATACACAATATCGATAAATGATGATATTATAACTAAATATTTTTTTACAATTTTTTATTATTTTAAACATAATCCCTATGAACAAATAATATTAAATTAATTTTATAATATCATGAAAATAATGATATTATTTATATAATATATAAATGTGGTTCTATATACACCACATAAAATAATATAAGATTATAATATTACAAATGTCTAAAAGTTTGTAAATTTAGACAGAAATCTCATTCCGAATCGATAACATTCAAAATTTAAACTCTAGGAAAGGAAGAATGTCAAATGTATATGTAAATAATATAAACATTATGTATACTAATTATACAATACATTCATTTAATCAGTATATACCAATAATTTAAGTGGTGAATATTTCATATATCTCAAATAAATAAATATGGTATGAGAAAACCCTTACCTTGAGTGTCACATATCACATGTTTCTTTATCAACCAGAAAAATAAAGATTTAATTATATAATTTGCCATAAAAATTGTCAATTTTATTATTAACATTATTTCAATTAATAATTTATATATATAACTATTGAAACAATTAATTCTACATCGTTTTTTAACCATATTTGGGTAATTTGTAAAAAATGAGTTCAATAAATTTACTATTGTCACTGTTTTCAATATATAAACATATAAATAATAATAAAAATTACATAATTATAATTTTTATACTTTAAATAAACTTTTTAAAAAATTCATTAAATAAAGATTAATTTAATGAAAATTAAAATATAATTTATAGTTTTCATATTACAATCAATATTTCAAATAACACTGTCAATATGATGATCCCTATGAATCTTCAATTACCTATGATATATTTGAGAATGAATAGGACCCCCCTTAATTGATTCTTCATTATATTGATGGTTTTATTTACCAAAATTAAATTATCTAAACTCATTTATAAAATCATTATAATTATAATTAATTTAACATTGTATTCATTATACATAACATGAAAATGTTGTTTATTAACTATAGTTATTTTAATATAACTCAACATGCTTTACTATGATCAAAATATCCATGAAAAATAACAAAACAACTTTTAGCATCAAATTTATCTAAATTATCTACTGAATTTAAAATAAAAAAATTGCAACCAAATAATCTAAAATATCCATCTTTAGTGTTTTTAGTTTTAATCAATTCTTATGATGTTTTCTAAAACAAAATTTTTTTATTTGAAATAGAGAAATAAAAAATTTATTTATCCATAAAAACATTTATATGTAATATATATTCACAAATCATAATTATGTCCAATAAAACAAGTATTCTATTTTTTTAATGTAGAACACCATTTGTCTATGCTACTCTAGGAGTAAATAATTACAAAAATAACATTTCTATTCAAAAAAATTGAAATTCTAAATTACAAAACTCACATCATTTTCTGTTATTAATATAAAAATTGATAAAACCTTTTCCATTTGAACTAAATTATTGAAAGTAATAAATTAAGACAAAATTTCATATTTATGAGCAAGAAATAAAACCCATGTATATATATTATAATCATTATCAAAAACAAAAGTATATTTATTTCATTTAAGGATATAAATATTATTAGAAATAATATTTAAATATGTAATAATTGTAGTGTTCTATTAGTACTAATATGATTGATAGGTCCAAAATAGACTTTACATTGTTTAACATTCATGTATGTAAAAAACATAAAGGTGTTTTATCTTTAAGGTGGGTAACATTAAAAAATTCTCATGTTTAGAGAGTTTATTTATCAATAGGAAATTAACATGACTTAATCGTCAATACCAATTAATTCTATCATTCTATAGATTTTTTAAGCACTTATGATGTTGAATAGTTAGTTAAAAAATTAATAATATAATACTTTTCATCTTATTTTTATTGAATAATAAAAAATAATATATATAAACTAAAATAAATTTATTTCTACATTTATCTTTCATAACATAATCCCAAGGTTTATATACACTAATTAAATTAATTTTTAAACCATAAATACAGAATAAAAATAGAATTAAAGATATAATTTTATTCTAATGATACCAAAACCATTTACACATCCTTCTTAATTTTCTCCGAATGTTAATGTCACTCTATAACATTTTTTAAGGGGTAAATAATGAATTTTTTCTAGTTTTATTCCGATAGAATCCATATTCTATATACCATATGTAATTATTGATAAAAAAATATAATTTTTCCAATAATATTTAGTTGATTGTAAATATTGTTACCCATGATACATTGGGTAAAATTAGATTAGTAAGAAATTATTTTTCGACCACATGATAAATCAAAACATGTAATATATGTTACTCTATATAAAAATGAAATATAAATTTGTTTTTTTAATCCAAAATTATATTTCAATCTTTGAAATTTATCATTTCTGTATTGACATTCCATGCCACATTTAAAATAAATAAAGTTGAAGTAAAATATTTTTTGTTTTTCAATATTTTATATTTATACTTTTTATATAGTCTCATATCATATCAGTACCAAATTTATTTATTTATAGTTTAATAAATGATATCAGTTTATGAGGATTTTCATTAACAAGAATAAGAGCAGATAAACATTTTTAAATAATATCAATGTAATTTTTAATGTATTCATTCAAATCATAAGATGATTTTAAATTATCATAAACTAAATAATGAGAAAAAATAAGTGTTTGATAACATTTCATTCTATTGTAAAGGATGTTTTTTTAGAATTTTCTTTTCATTATTGTATTTTATTCTATTATATAAATCATCAAATTCAATAGAATCTTTTTTTATATATTCAAATCTATCATTAATTTCAGGAAGATTAGTATTTTTAGAATCATAATAAAAATCATAATATCTTAAAAAAATCACTAATAAATATCTTTATCTAAGGAATCTATGAATAAGAAGTTAACAAATTATATCCCATGTTCATATTTTTCACTAGATTCATATTCTTATATGAAACTCGAACTAGTTGTTATTTCAAGTTGTTCTCTTACTTTTCCTATTTCTCTTTATTATTTAGTCTTGAGTAGTCATTCTTGATATGAACATTCACTCTTCTATCAAAAAATAACATTATATATACTATAATTAGTACTTCCTCTTCATATATCTGTTGTGTTTATCCTTTTGAAGGTTTCTTCTCAATATGTTCTAGAAACCATTATTTTTTATTCATTTGTAAACACCATCCACAATCTAATCCATATTTTTTTTATTATGATGTTGATTTGAATCTTAAGTTTCATTAGAAACAAAATTCATTTTTTAAAATCCTACACCTTTTTTTACTCCTCTTCATTTATGTTCTTCCTCTCCAGTTCATACAATAGTAGTGATCTAATCAATTCATCAAGAGTACACTCTATGAAAATCTTTCTCTCATTAATGAAAAACATATTTTCATGAAATTTCTTTATTAATGATTGTAAGAATCATTCAATAAGTACCATGTTTTCTCAATATTCTCTAAGAGTATTCATTCTATTTATAATTCTATTGAATTCGTGGAACATTTTATTTACATTTTCTTATTCACCCATCATGAATTCCCATCACTACCCTTGAATAATTACAATACTAGTTTGACATAAATTGTCCAATCTTGGGGATGTGGCTTGTGAAATTATACATATCTCATTAGATATCTAAAATTTATATATATGAATATAAAAGAATATATAAATTTATCAATATAATATATTAACAACAATGTAATTTAAAACATTTTTAACATCATTGTTTCTTATAAGATTATCTAGGTCAGTTTCTAAATATCTATATAGTTTTTTAGTGATAGACTAGTTTTATAGAAATAATTGTTGAATCTGTGACTCCATTTAGGATCTACAATATCCATAATCATTTCCACCAATCTGTGGTGGCTTATAAGGAATCCATTTATCATTTTCATTCACTCCATCCATCAAAAAGTTCTTGTTCTCAAACAGTGAGTTCTAAGAATAAAGTATATAAATAATATATAAAAATTCTCTAGAATGTTTAGATAAATTAAAAAAAAGAATAATATTTATTATGAATTATTTAGTATCAGAAAGAATTAAAATAGAGTTGAATTATCTTTTATAGGGATAACCTATGAAATGAGTTTATAGTTATAAAGAATAATAATGATGAGGGAAAAATACACTTTTTTAATGATGATAATCTAATACCAATTGTTCAGTCAGAATGGATAATAGCATATGATATTTACGTAGTAATTAGAAACTATTGAAAAAATATATGAAATATATTTATTATTTAATTTAATAATTAATTATAATTATTATAGATAAATAGAATTAGAAATAAAATATAGAAAAGATAGATTTTAGACTACATTAGTCCAATGTTGTCCTAGACTAGTTTTATACCTCTATAATCGGTAAAAGTTACAAGTGCAACAAATTGATTTGGATGGGGGGTTATAACCCAATTACAACATCATTTTCTAGTGGCGGGATAACCATGACATATTGAATTTTGAATGCAGATTCATGACTCCAATACAACATGTAATTTAGAAAATAGAGAGTCATAACCCAAAATATTTTGACATTGGAATATGGGGGGTCATAACGTGGTGGAAGAGAATAATAATAATGATTTTATGTAAAAACATTAACACAAACTAGATAGTGTTTGTGTGATTTGTTAAATAGTGTTATAGACATAAAAAAATAAATTAACATGAAGTTAAAATGAGGAAATCGTGTGTAATGGTTCTTGAGAAATTAATATATATCGTCATGGGAGTAATAGTCATAGAATATTCTGTTCATCTTGAGGGATCATCCAATAATAGAAATAATGATCATAATGGACATCAAATTTCAGCATCGATACATGATTATTAATAGGGTAGTGGATTTGTTATTTGTATCAATATAATTTTTGTTATTTAAATTCATCTTAGGGATTATAAATAGACAACTTAAATTTTACCAATAAAATATCTAGACATGTAAAATAATTGAAATTCAAAATAGATATATTTTTGAATAATGAAAAAATTATCATTGATAATTATATAAATAATATTAATTTGAATTCAAAAAATATATAATGGTTGAAACCAATTTGATTAACCAATTTAATGATGATAATAAATCATGGTAATCACATAAAAATAGTAAGAAAACTATTATTTTTATTTTTAAATATGAATAACATTAAAAATTAATGAAACACATAAATATTTAATCATAAATTATATTACCGTAATTAAATAAAACTATGATAAAATTAATTACACTTAAATAAAAAAAAGTTTAGAAATGAATCAGTCAATGATTAGGGTTTAATTGATTTTGTGGTACGTGGAATCTACTTGATCCAATCTCATAAAATACTCAAAGTCGATTCAATTTTTAAAAATACTACATGGAGTTCAAGAAGATGAAGTACCTAATTTAGTTTAGTTTTAGTACACAAATAATTTAATCAGGTATCTCAGGATCTTATTTTATAAGATGAAAAAGTAATAGATATATATTAAACATAAAAATTAGGAAACTCTAGCCTCTAGACTATACTTTTACTCCCACCACCCCGAACTACTCGACTTCCTTCCTCTCCCACCACCACCTTCACCGCTAACCCCACCTCCACCATTAAGACAAGAATATTTCCTCATATATGTCATATCCCTCACTCATGCATCCTCATTGAGACCACCACCCTCATTTGAGACCCTTTCTAATTATCCCTCTCTAACCCTCAAGCGAGACCCTCACTACGTCACCCTCCCTTATTATCAAAACCCTTTGCACCCTCCATTAATTTCCCTATATATCCCCAATCCTATTGTGTGACTACATTGGTTTCCTCAAGCTCCGCTACCCACTCTAGTTGGCATTGATTCCCCCTTCATACATTACTCTCCCTTTAAGAAAAAAAAATCTTTAATTTCCCACCACTATCAAACCCCTTCCTCCTAATGCCACTTCATCAGACCTATCCCCAACATACATTGATAGGCATCACCTCCCACTATAGTGGGAAGATCCCCTACCACCACTCCCTCACCCATCCATCTAATTCCCATTCCCTATTATAGAACCTCCAAAAACTAGTACCCTCTATTATCTTTGTGGAAGTTTTATTTCCCAGTCTATATTAATTTTCTTATTTACAAATACATCACTAATTTATTTTAATGTCCTTATAGAAATACTAAATTGAATGATGAATTTTTTTAAAAAAATTATTTTAATTTTAGGTTAAAAAATTGATTTCTTAATGGATAATATTAGGACTAAATTATTACATTTATTGGTGCATTAAATTTTCACCAATTAGTTTTTAAATTAATTTATTGGTACCCAAACATAGATTTCCTAAACATTTAGCCATTTATAAATTCAATAAAATGATTTTTTTCATAGTATTACTCACATTAAAATGAATTATTAATTTAAATAAATTTAATAGTTTTAACAATATCAATATTTATTCTATATGATATGTTTTTTATTTTGATATTGATTATTTTTTCTGTAAAATGATATTTTTTTCTAACTAAAACACATTAATTTTTATATGTTTTTATTTTTTTGGAAAATAAATTTATCATTTCAAATGAAACATGTTGAATGTAACAATTTCAGAATATTATTATGTTTGTAAAATTTTTTATTTCATCAAAAAAATAGTGTCTATGAGGTGTTATGAATTTTTAAAAATGATTCATTATATGATTTTTTAACACAATTATTTTAGTTACTTTTCTATTAATTTAAAATACATTTAATATGAATTAAAATAAAAGAATATAATGATACTTTTCTCTCTATTTTTTTAAATAGGTTAATCACATTCCACTATTCCTCTATCCCATTTGAACATCAGTTATATTAAGATGGGAATCAAACATCATAAACTAATAATGATGATGTGCATTTTTATGGAAATATTTCATCTAATGATAAAATTTAAAAAAATGTGGTGGGTATGATATAATTATAGATTTTATTTTCTTGTTAGAATTTAATGAATTTAGTGTTATTTATGGTTCTAAAAAATAAGAATGAATAAATACAAGAAGAAATTAGATATGAGGATAAGTAAAATAACTAAATAATTTAGTAGACATTTCAACACTTTATTTAAGTGAAAATTTTATTGAAATCCATAAAAAATGTTATCCTTAAATCCTACGAACATTAGATGGAGTACAAAAATATTTTTTATATAAAATATGGAAGGTTTGATATGGGAAAAATGAGGGAGTCAACAAAAAAATTGATACTAGTTCTTCAAAATTCATTTTCAATTGTGAAATAAGGAGCATTAAACATTATGTAAAGACATGGAATTCATGTATGGAAGAAAATACCATGAAATAGTATTAATAAGTATTGCATGAAAATGTTACGAAATAGAAATGAAAAAATTCAGCAGAATATTGAGTGATGGTTATAATATTAGTTTGAAAAGTGACTTTTGGATGTCCAAAAATCATACAATTTAATACATGTTTCTGGCCAGGATATTTATTAATGTAAATTATATATTATAAATTCATATTACAATTTTTTCACATACCTCTTACCCATTATAAAGTTTATGTACATTATTATTATTATTATTTTGAAAAAAGTTAGAATTTAAAATTAAATATCTATCCCCTCTAGGGATAATTATCCAAAAAAATTATGTTTATGTTAAAATTATTTGAAAAATGTTTTCAATATATAAATAATAAATTGTGATGGGAAACTATTTAATGTTCACATTTTTCTCATTTATTGAATATCATTATTCAATATGGGACTTATATAATTAATAATGATATTTAAGTTGATATTTAATGTGTTAATTTCGTCATTAATAATGAGGTAAGATTAAAATGATTTTATTAGAGAGCACAACAGTTGTAGTTTTTCAAATAAAATTGACCTTTGAATGAAATACTCATTCGAATTATTTTTTTGAAATGTTATTAGTTTCAAAAAAATTGGAATATTTTTTCCAAGGTTTAATGAATGAAAGACCCATTACCATTAATTTTCAATTTAATAAGACTGGGACAATGTGAAAAAATATTGTTAAATTTTGAAAGTGTATAATTTTTGTACGAATATTTTTTTAGTTATAATTTTGTAACCTCAAACTTATTTTTAAATGAATTGTTACAAATATAAGTGTTATATGATAAGAAATCAACAATTGAGGATACTTTTATTGAAACAATGGTGGGTAATATGTACATTAAATATGAAAAATATTGTGTACAATGTAATTTGATAATTTATATTTCTTTAAAATTTGACCCCAAGTGATAAATATCAGTGTTTAATTTTTATTCTCAAATATATCATGAAAATGACCAAATAAAAAATATTTATAATCTTCGGGAAAACATTTATGAAACTTTTTACCTATAAAATGATTTATATAAGTGTTCCTATGAAGTATGATGTATATATGGTGTGGTTAGTGATTATAGTAGTTGGGGTGCAGTGTCATCTATTTCAGTTGGGTCTGAATTCCTTAATTTTTTGAAGTATATTTAAACTATTCACATAAAAAATAATATTGTTATCTTTATTTAGTAGAGGAATGTTTTATTTTTAATGGAGAATATTATTATATTAATTCATTATAGTGGTATAAGGATAATACATTTATGTATCAGATTATTTCAATGATGAATACTGATATTCTTGAAATTCCAAATACATTAGTTTTTTCGAAGAAATATATAGTACATGTAAAAGTGTTATTTAACATTATCTATCCTAATTACATCCTCAGACAAATCACGATTTAAAATTTGGAGGATTTTTGTGTCGTAATCCTTAAGAAATGCGAAAACATGATTAGATAACATTATTTAATTTAATTTTTTTATCATTAATATTTTCCATTTTCATATTTATTATTTCATTTATGATGAAGTAATGAAAAAATGGATATTACACTAATGAATGTATTTATAAAAATCATGGATGAACAAAATTTTTCTATAACATTATTATGTAATTATTATAAGAAATATGTTTCTAGTATTACATGTAGTGGAAACTAAAATGGATATTTTTTCACTTGAGTATATATACTGATATAAAATATATTTTATTCCACTCATACCATATTTTATAGTTTCATAATTATTATAATATATATGTTAAAATTCTAATTATAGTACATGGATTTGAATGAAATAATTCAGTCCTGTTCATTGGTATTTAGTATTTTTTGTACATATTTGTATCAATATTTTTTATTCTTTTTACGAAAATTTTATTCTGGAAAAATCCATTTAAAATTTTAAATTATGTTTAGAAAACTATGATGAAATATTATTAGTAAATACATCAAATAATATCCACATAATTGTCACTTGTAGATATGAGAAATTCTATATAATTCCCATATACATAGAATGTAAAACAATTATCTTTATGAATCATGATTAATCTGATGTAAGTGGATGATATGATAGCCACTCACCAAATACAACCACAACTATAACAAATCAACATCCACATTTACGTATCCACCATCACACCAATTATATGTTTTTACATTCTTACCATGAATATGTGTCACACTAATATTTGTATTCATCTAAATAGTAGTCATATTATATGGAACATTAACATAACATACTGCTTTAATAGTATTTTTATAATATTAATAATTATTATTATTCATTGATTCTAATTTCCAAACAACCTCAAGGAATTTTATCATTTTTCCTAAAATCTAAATGAATAAAATTTGTTTATTTTGTCAAAATAGTAATTAATAAGGGGTAGGGTAATTATTTAAATTTATTACAATATTATTCATCATAAATATAATTTTTAAAAAAGTGTTCAGTTATGAAAATATTTTTAATGAATTAAAATCAATAAAACAGGTAGTCAATTTTCGAAATTTATTATTTTATGTATATATTGTATGTTTTTATTTCTATAATTATGACCCATTGGATCAGATTTTATTTTGATTCTAATGTATTTTATTTTTTCAAAAGGATCTAATATGTTAAGATACTAGAAGAGATGTTGTCGAATTGAGTATTCGTTCTAATATTTTTCTGTAAAATTGATTGAAGAAGTGATGATGTATATCATGAATGAAATATGTGATTAGGAGGATCTTGTATTTTATTTTTTTTTTGGATTTTTAGGACCAATAACTTTTCTGCCTAACAAACCGTCAATATAGATGATTTTTCTAGTAGAAATTTGCCCATGTGATTTATGTGTCCATCACCGGGATCCAAAACCATTGATTTATTTTTTTTCCAATATATATTAGTAAACATGGAATGAATCCATTTTTAATGGTGTTTTTTGGATAATAATATTTTATCAACTTTTTTTATGTCTTTTAGAAATATTTTATTCTAACAAAAAAAATTAAAAAATATTACTTTTATATAGATATATATATAATATTTGAGCTTGACTTGGATCCTGTGCTATGGGAAATCTAGTTTGTGATCTAGCTCATGCTAAGAGACAATCAAGCTTGAGTTTGAGTGATAATTGAGAAAATTCCATTTGGTATGTTTAATTTATTGAGCACGGGTGTCTAATTATAATATTTTAGTCGATATCAACCATTAAAATTCATGATCATATTGATTTGAGTCAAGTATTGGGTATTTAATTTTTCATCAAGTTATATCTTGATTATAATATTTTATCAACTCAACTCAAAGTGATTACACTCCTATCAAAGAAATTGATCAAAATTATATAAATTAAATATTCCAAATACAAGTTGTATATGTTACTTAGTAATAATTAATAAGTATTAATTAATAATTTAATCTATTTAAAATATTATGAAACCATTTTCTTAAATCATATATAGTTTATTTTTTTATTATATATTAATAAAACACATAAAATAATGAGAATAATTACACACTAAAAGAACATATAAGATATGTTGAAAAATAGGGCACATGTAAAATTGTTATTTATAAAAAAAAAATTGATCATGCTATGTCTGAAAAAGGAACCTATGTCATTATCCTTATCATGTCATTTTATTTGAATGCTAAACATATGAATACAGTGTAGTAAGCTCAGAATATATCATGCGGTCAATTGTTATAAATTATTATAGGTATAATGACTATGATTGATAACTATAATTTCCATTGGGATTTGAATATGATAGCTTAAATGAGTGTTACTTATCACATTTTTTATCTAATAGTTACCTATATTCATAAATATATATATACACAAAACAAAAAAAAAACATTCTTATCTTGATAATGTTTGGTGAGAATATTATAGTTCAGGAGCCTAGATAGAATGAACTGTGAAAATCCTATTTATGGGACCTATATAAGTTGTGTCTTGGTCATTTTAAAGATTTATAACATCGTGAATGAGTCCTTCTTGTGGAATTCAACAAACCATAAGTAAATAACATGGTATAATAACCAAAACAGATAAAAAAATTCAGTAACAAAAACAACCACAAAAGGTAAAAAATACGTCTTACAGTTGGAAGTATGGATCATGATAGGTGCAACATAAATTAATTGTAATGTGAAATGGAATCATGGTAAGGTGGAAATATTTCTGATGGTAATATGGTAGCACTTATCAGGATATTGTGGAAGAGGTTTTCAAAAACCCAAAAACTGGTAGGAATAGAACATGGGTTGAATTTTAATACCTATTAAATTGTTGATTTAATGAAATTTACAAAATAAAAACATATATATAATTTATATATATCCCCATGTAATCAAAACAATGCATCAATATGAAAACAATAGCATGATATAACTTCAAAATACAATGAATAGAATGATATGAAAACTATAGAATACAATTATGAAACAATTATAGTATTTATGACTATTTTTAGGTATATAAATATAATTTTCAAAATTTCAGGTTGTTTAAATTTATAATAAAATGAGGTTTATAACCCAAAATATTATATGAAATTATAATGAAAATAGAATGTGGTATCACTGAAATAAAAAAATTAAAAAATATAAACACAATAATTCATAACTATTTCATAATATTAGGGAAAATTTTCACAATATAAACATTAAATTAATACATAAATTTAGTCTAATTAAATGTTAATTGTAAATCATTTACATAGTAACATGTATATTAGGAATTTGATATATATCTCTCATTATATGGATAAATAATGAAAGGAAAATACGAAGTTGTTTAAACTGAATATTTTTCTTCAAACATCAGTCATGCAATAAGTTTATATCAAAATGAGAAAATTATAGAGAACAAATTACAATTAGTTATAGTTCAAGAAAACATTTCTGAAAATTTAATATTTCATATTTAATTAAATTCATATAAATCTGATCACTATTACAAATTATATAAAAAACCTAATGATTATAAAAATAAATTAGAATAAAATAAATAGTTGGTTTTTAATATTTTAAACCATAAAATAATAAAAATAAGAGAATCCTCCCGTAAATATTTCACTTTCAATGGATCTTAAAAACCATAAATTAATGGAAATTAATTCATTATGCCTTTAATATTTTATATAAACCATAATTTCTAGAAAGAGTTACGCAACATAGAAAAATATAATATTTTATTATCTAAATAAAAAGCAATTTCACCAAAAGAAAAACACAATTTATTATACTAATCGTAATGATTAAGACTCCACTAAAATATTTGTGATCTTATTCAAAACAATAAATTATTAAATATTTGGCTATATATTTATTTAGAAGATAAATATAAACATTTATCCCGAAGCATCATAAAGGAGAACATAATGTTACTCACAAAACACAGGAATACCATGATCAAATATTCTCTTAAAAAACGACAATCCTTCCTAAATGTAATATGAATAAAAATAATCTCAATTGAATTATGTATGATACCATAAATTTACTACACCCTTATAAAATACCAAAATATCTAATATATTCAACATATAAAAAATAAAGTCAACTTCATTAAAGATAAAATTAATAACTTTTTTCATCAAAAATTTTATCAATTTCAAGGGAATTAATACTATCTAATTTAATTTATTAATATTATTCATTTGTTTATCCAAATTAATCATTATTATCTTTAAATAGAAGAAATATTTATTTATATCATTCCATAAATCTTTAGTTATCCATATAAAATGTCACATCTCCACTCAATCACCATTCAATTTTACCAGTACAGTTAAACATATTATTTTAATTCCAAAAATAAATATGAATGAAAAAACATGATATGTTTCATCATTAAAATGAAAATAATATCACTATTAAAAAATTGAACATCATAATTCATGAATTCAAAAACATAAAAACTATAAAAATTATACTTCAATGGTGGGAATAGTATAGGGCCATCCATGGTCTATGGGTTATTTTTTCTTTTAGTTCATTGACTCAGATAACTCCAATCTTCCCCATAAACAATAAATTAAACTGAAAAATGTACTATAGAAATATATTCCTTTCCATACATAAAACAAATCATTATTCACTATAAATTAATTTTTTTATTTTATTTTTTTCCTTAATGAAATCATCGTCTCATTATATAGAGACATTTCCCTGAGTGCATCATCCCATAAAACCAAATATATTGTTTTTTAAACTTCATTCCTTCATAGTATTAGTCAACTATACTACCATGAAACTCCATTTTTCACTTGTTCAGTGTGTCAAGAATCTAACCATATTTTATATTTTTATTCTCATAAAGGAATATATTATTGGGAATAATCACTACGAAATATTTCAAATTTTCCAATGTGGACATATCTATTGGTAAAAGTTCATTTTCTATTGGTAAAATGTTTTACCAACATATGCGCCACTATAACAAAAATTTGGGTAAAAACTCAATCACTAATTGTTTTTATGAAAGCTATAATAGTTCTGTTTCAATTATAATTATACCAAAAGATAATATATATGTCGGTTAATGTGTTTAGAAATAGTTTATGCTGACCAATTTATCTGTCGATAATAATAGTACAAACATATGGTATATATTTGTTTATAAATTATATTTGAATAAAAATTAAAAATATTTATTACTAGTAAAATTACATGTTATATTTATTATTTAATCATATATAATACACAAAATAAGATTTTAACACATGTTTAAAGATAGAAAAAAAAAATAATTATATTAATAATGAAATATTTTATACAAAACGTTGGATCCCCAAGTCCCCCAACGCTAGATCCCCCAACAAGGTAAACCCCCCCCCCCCTCTAAGAGACCCATCTATTCAATCTAGTCATCTCTATATCCAGCTCCCCATTAATGCAAGTGTCCCATCTATGCCATCTGGTCAGCTCTATCTCTAACGCCTAAACCATGGAAGCACCGCATCAATGACATATAGTAACCTCCAACTCCTGCAACCAACTATAGATAACATAAAGTTTATTTTTTATTGAAAAAATGTTTTAGTATAGTCTCATGTACAACATGTTCCACCACCATGTTGGGAGGCCCCAACCACATCTCTTACTTCTCTAGAATCTATCCTTGAACTTCCAACTTTAGCTATCTGATATAGTGATTATGAAACAAAATATATTTCTTTTATGATCCAAACAATGTGACCTCCACACATAACAACTACAAACATCAATATAAAAATAAGATATCATCATTCAATCAAAATTCAATTTCATCTAATTTAAATTTTAGGTTCTTGTGTGAAGAAGGATTACATTTTTTTAATTATTGCAATACCTGCAAGTGCAACTGAATCTTCCAAGAGAGATAAAATATTTACAATGTTAATTATCTTTGACAAATAAAAATATGTTAAAACCTGGTGAATGATAAAAAAATAATCCAGGCATAAAAAATGTAATTCATACCATGTTATTGTAGTGAACACAAGCTTAGGGATTAATTTATATTTTCAACCAAGCTAAAACATCACACAACACATTTTTACCCTTTTTTCATACATTCCACAAAAAAACGCTTCATCACTTCTCTGTAGACAATAAATTGGAGAAATTAACATACCCAATAGGCAAACTGAATAGAGAATTGGAAACCACCTCCATTTTATGAGTTACCCTATAATATCATATGAAACCCGTATGGAATGAATTTATTTGTGTCTGTTAGCTTCAGAAAATGCATGGAATCAATGAAGGGGAATACTATTCAACCCAGTTCCATATTAACATCAAGTGTGCTTCTTTATAATTACATATATGATATTTTATAGACAAATAAACATACAGTTTATACATATAGGATTCCAGTGCTACAGAGTCATTCCTGAATTACATTTCCTCTTGGTAGCTATGCTTCGGAAGAATATCTTAAGGAAGCACTTGCCTCACCTTCCATCTCAGACTCCATATTATGCATGTATGACATATGTAAACACTTATTGCACATATTAGAAATAAGGTGGGAGACCATAGCATAGTGATCTATATTTCTTGTGGTTTGAATTTCCACTCCTTGTTTCTATATTTTCCTCATTAAGGTTTGCAGATAAAGGAAGTGTGCAGTACATTCTTTAACCACATTATCAATGTTTTCATTATTGTAAGATATGATTTGACCAGGTTCACTGTTAGAAAAATCCGTCATCTAATAATAAAATTGCATACCATACATGTCTCTTAATTTATACTACATGAATAAATAATCCATCAAAGTCAGCAATTATATCATTTAACCAGCTATAGAGGACACAAAATTAATGGCCACGTAGAACATATCCTTTCACATACCTGGAAATCTTGTGCGAGTGTGGAAATAAGAGTGGGTAAATAATGTCTAAGTTGTAGGAATTACAATAATGGCACTATTGGGGGGAGGCCATGAATTCAATGAATTAGAGCCTCAAACTTTTGAGTTACAATACACCATAACAGTAGATAGAATCACTGAAAACCACCACAAAGAACAACATATTTGACCTCATGTATCATCCTTCCAACCTTATAATCAAAAGGCTCTCAAACACTCCTCCACCATCTATTTTCACATCTTTATATCATCAATAAATTACAAAATCAACGAGAGAAACAATTATAATAATAAAATCAACATTCTAGAAAACTCACCTCACCCCTTTCTTAATAATACAAAAGATAGATGACAATAATCCTAGATGATAAGTTGGTACTCAAAGTTTGGAATCATCAATATTTGTCGATAAATGAAATATTATAATATAAAGGTGAATCCTACAAACCATGGTGACATTACCTGGGAAAATAAAAGAAGGAAAAAGTTCACAAAACCATAACAAGAATGGATTCAATGTTGCGTCCAAATGAAATATTAACTCGAAAAAACACACCATTCATCTAGGGACCCAATGCCTAGAAAAATTCCATATCCACCTCAGGATTACCTACTGCAGTTATGATCATACATCTGCAGCCCATAGCCCTATGGAAAAACATATTACCCTCACTTTCTTTTCCCATGTCATCACATTGATTTGAAATCCAAGACACTTGTTTCCACACTACACTACTAAAACGAACCCAGTGTCAATGGACACTAAAAATAATAGTCATACCTCTATCACCACCTTCCCTAGAATAATGAATATGAAACTCGTACTAAAGACCCTCCACGAATACGACACCCCTCCACTTAAAACCATTCATGAAAGCTAAGGTATACCCGAAAACCATGATATGAACCATCAATTTAATAATATAACATGATAATAAACACAAAAAAAAACCTATCAAAACCCATAAAACACACAACTAATAGGTGAATCATTGGAGATTTGTCAAAGAGAATTCCCTCTATTTTTCACAAAAAACATTAAATTAAAAGGGAGAACACGAATAACCAACTTTTCTCAAAACTACCAATATCAAGAGTAAATATCACAAGGTATGTGATCAAATCATCATCCTATAGACGATTAGAGACCATGAAGAACACAAAAAATAAATTTTAACCAAAAAACATGAAGAAAAATCTCCAAGAAAAAAGATAAAACAATTAAATAATAAATAAAACAGTCAACCTAATCAAACATCCATAACATTTTCAAGTCATAACTCAATGACCAAGAGACAATTATTATAGAAATGATTCGATAAATCCCAAAAATATGGAATATCTAAATTATATAATAATATCATTTTAAAATTCAGAATATAAATAATCAGTAAACAAATTCCATTACAAATTCCATTCCATTAATGCTGAATGATAACCAGCGAATTCTAGACCAAAATTCTAATTTAGTTATAGTATCAAATTACAAAATAATATGAGATAGATTCCTAGTTTCAAAACCAAAATTGAAAACATAATTCTTAATTCATGACAATATTTACAATAATACCAAAACAGTTATAATTCAATACACAAAATGAAATGATCTAAAGAAATTTGTAGTGGTCAAAAATAAATCTTGTGGCATAAAAAAGAATCAACATTATCATAATTATAATTCTAAAACATGAACTGAATCATATATAGTTAAAAGAAAATAAAACATCATAGATGATAATAAGTGACTAACCAATAAAACTATCAAAGACATAGTTATTGAAAAATCAGAGGCATGCAGTTAACCAAATGTTGAGATATCAACATATACACCCTCCTTATACATACTCACTCACATAAATATCAATATATACACCCACATATGATTTTTTGATATTGAATAATTTAGTATCTAGAATGTAATAACAACCTAAAAAAGGTTAATTGATCTCAATTTGAGATATCAATATATACACCCACCTTATAATAATTAATTACATATAACCAAGCCTATTTATATATTCTCTATTTATAATTAAACAACTAATTTCATTATTTCCTTTGGAAGGAGAGATTATCCAAGTTGAGCCGTCTAAGAGTATAGATATAAGATTAAACATATCTAAATATACATATTTTTCCAATTTATATAACAAGAAATGTATAACAATTTTATGTAGGGTTACCTTTGGTTACAGTAAATTATATAACTTGATCATTGTGATGTGGTTTGATGAACCAAAATCTTACACATATGATGTTAGGGAAAAATTAACACCCCCAATACATTAAACCATTAACAAAATACCATGTATAATTAATGTTTTCTGATATAATTTTCAAAGAATACTGCAAAAGAATTTTTTTAATAAAATAAAATAAATAAATACCACAATTTTTTATCTTAGAAAAAATATTTCCAAATATATAAAATAATTTAGAAGCACACCAAAAATTGGTCATTGTGCTTGTAAAAAAGATATAGAGAACACCCAAAAATTTAATGCCAGTTCCATGACATGAGGATTACAAGCACCATATAAAATATGAAAATTGAAAAAAATTGATGTTGTTTATGGGTTTAAATAAGTGTTACCATGTACGTAATTCAACATGAAAATGTCTCTAGAAAAGGAAATCAATCCTATCTTTTTCTCTTTAGAAATCTTCAAATCAATGAACCTATAAAATATGCAAGTTGAGTAGAAAATTATTAGTAATAAAGAGTTTAATGTTGCTCAAAAATTAAAAAAAGTCATAAGTGTATACTAACAAAGGAACTAAAGAAAGTTGAGTAGAAACTGATGTTGTTTCTGAGTGAGAATGAGTGTAACGTTTCTCAAATATTTATAAAAAGTCATAATTTAATATTAACAATGAAACTAACATTAAAATAACACACATGATAATTCAATTCAAATATTTAAATAATGTTTGATTCATTATCATGAAGTATAAATGGTTTATAATCACAAAAAAATGTCATTTTTATGTAAGAAATAAAAATTCAATTCAATTTATATATCAATTATTATGCATATTTCAAAATATTAAATCTATGAACATATGGAAAATGTTGTGATTACCCAAATTAGTATAAAATTGTAATTTAAAAATAAATAGTACACCCACTAATTAATGTAATAAAATTAATATAATGAATTTACTCATCACACTAAATGGGAATCATACATTAATGAATAAAAAACACATCATTGAGGCATTACACACACTAAATAAAAAAAATGAATTGTAACCAAATAAAAATCATGAATCATTATTCACAAAATAAGTAATTAATTCTAATTTAATAATATGATTAAGGGAACATTCATATCTAAAACATTCAATATTCGCTGATTCTAGGTGTATAATTTATATATGGATTGTATGTTTTACTATGATGAATCGATTGGAAATATTTTAGTTCAATTAAAAAATAAATCATACAGATAATAAATCTTACAAAACAATCCCATAAAATCAATATTTCAATGAAGTACCCATTCATCATCATGGGTCCTTGACACCTGCTCAAAAATAAATATATTGTTCAACAAGAAATTTTCATGTTTAAAAAGGTGATGTTCTCTTAAATGAGAACACTATATTAGCATTAAAAAGAACATAATCAATCATTAATAGATACTACATAGAAGTGGATCATCAATTTTATGATTAAAACCTTTTTTATTTTATTTATGAGTGATTAAAAGTTAAATAGAGGCATTCATGCAACAATCACAGCCCAAAATTTGGAACTAGTTATAGGAATTTCGCTAATTTATCTCATAATTATGAATTAACTCCGATTTGATATGACCTTGTTGTTGATGAAATGAGGCGTAGTTGGAGATGAATAGTGTGGTGACGAACAAAAGGGGGTTGAATGGATACTAAATTTGGGGGGAGGAAAAGGGGTGAACGGCTAGCAGATTTGGGGTATGAACCAAAGCTGGATGTAATGTGGTAAACATCTGGTGGCAGATTGAGAAGTTGGATAAACGGGGTTGAGATGAGCTGAAAACAAATTTAGGGTCACTAGAGGGAACTAGTAAGGTTAGGTGTTTCTAGTCTTGACCGGTATGAGATAGTTGTGATGTGAGGTGGGGAGACGGGTTGCGAGGCCGTAGTAGGTTAAGGCAGTATAATGTGATGTGGGGTGGTGGGATGTGAGGGCATCAAGATGTGATACAAGAATAGGGTAGGGCGGTGGGACTTGAGGTGGGTTGGTGGGATGTGATGCTGGTGCAGTGTATGGGAGGTTGGCAGCATGTGACGGAGAATCAGGGCATGGTTGGATGTGAGGCGGGGTGGTGGGATTCGAGGCGAGGTGGTAGGAGGTGATGTCGAACACAGATATGGGTTGCGATGGAGTCCCAAATATTTTTTATTCATTAAATGTATTGAAATTTTTATTAAATAAATATCATTGAAAAATATAAAAACTATTTATATTTTATTAAAATTAAATAAATATAATTTAAAAATATAAAAACATTTATTATAGTGATAAAACTGAAAATTAAAATCAATTATGAGATGTCTTTAAAAAAACTCATGGATACAAAAATTTACAATAGAAAAAAATATAATATGTGTGTGTGTGTGTTTCTCTTAATTGGTTATTGAAAAAAAAATCGTTAAATGGTTTATTGTAACATTTTTTATTAACATCAAATGGTTTGTTGGTAATAGAGTTATTAATAACAGATGCCCATGTTTGTAAAAAAATTGGAATTAGTATAATAAAGAAATAGATTCAAATAATTTTTAATGATATGTTGGTACTGAATGATTAATACCACTATATATATTTGTCGATAAAAAGAATGTGTTGGCATTTAAAATCAATACCAATAAAACTTATTATCTACAGGAATTTCTCATTTTTACCAACAAATATATTGAAGTCAATACATTTTTTTGGTAAAAGTAAATTTTGTGTAGTGTATCACAATGTTTATCAACTTATCTCCTCTTTAATTTGTTTTCATAAAATTAAAAAACATTCCATTTGTGGTCACATTTAGCATTAAAATAAATCCACCTGGTCATGATCATGGAATAAAACCCAAAACCATAGTTTGAAAATAAAATCATAGTGAGAAATGAATATTCTTTTACAGGATTTATAAAAAATGAAACTATTTTAATTCTTGATACTTTTGGTTTATCCTGGGTCAATCATGTTCATAATCTATTAAAATCCTTCATAAGTGTTCAAAAATTAAAACTTCATTAACCTATGAAACTCCCTCGATGGTGTATAGCTGGGTGTTTTTCCATACACCCACTCATCGTACACCATAGATTATCAATTTAATACCCACACCACCAATTTTTTAGCTATTACACCTAGGTGCATCTCTTCTACAACTACATCCACTTTCCAGTATCCACATAAGGATATATTTTTTAGGAAAAGAACCAATCTCTACTTTAAAAAACATTATCATTTTATACTAAAATTAGTACTATCTCAATGGTTTCCACCGACTTTTTCTAATCATAAATTAAAAAAAACTAAAATCTACATTGATACCAAATTCAACCATCCATATGTTAAATATAATAATATTACATATTATTAGATGAAAATTCATTACATATCAACCTGATCCATGCCATGATCATACGAATTTAATTCCTTTACATAAAAGACAAATAATAATCTTTTTAATTAAATATCATTAAAATATCCGATAAATATCATCACATAGAGAAAATAAATTGACATTCCATAAATAAAACCTTTATTCATAACATAGAAAAGAAACATAATAATAGTCGATCATAGATGGTTAGTGTGAAAAAACATGAGAGATACCAATCATTTTCATGATAAAGATATGAAAAATGGTATTATATCATGATGATAACATACAATTTTATTACCTAATCTATCATAGATCATAAAAATGAGTTATGATAAAATTAGTATACCACAAGATTGAATAAAAATTGAATATAAATAATAATAACTGATTTAAAATTTCAATTACGACAATAGGATATGATAGTTTTTTACCATAAAAGGAATATAAATCATATCATATTTTTGGGTTATCTTTCATGATCATCATTTCATTTTCGATCCATCATATACATATATTTATGATGACATAAAGAATTAGAAAAAACCACATGTTTCCCATATAAATGTGGATGGGGAATCACCACCTATTTTGGATATCATAGTAGATCATGCAAAACTACCTATTATCTATAGTAGAACTAGGACACGAAGACATTTCACCTAATTATGTAATTAAAAATAAATATTTACCTAATACATTGGAGGTCCATAAGGTATCTATATCTCATTTAATTAAATCCATTCATATGTGTTCCATAATGGCATAAAAAATTCATCAATTCATTATATCACTATCCATGGATTATAAATTAGTTTCACAATCATTCCATCAGTTCATCATAGTATAACCTTTAAAAATATATTAGGTTTGTAAACACATCATCCAAAAAATCATAAACCATATCTAGAAAAATATATATTTTTATCATTGGATGTTATACCTACTAATGAATAAGTAATATATAAGGACATTATAAAACATGACGAATTTCATCAAATCATTATTGATATATATAATGAGAAACATACAATTTTCAATTCTAAAATAATTATTTAAAATAAAAAAACATTAAAAAATTTTATAAATATTTTTTTTGAAAACAACTAGGAAGTAATTTAATATAGTCTTCATATAATTTAATGGTCTTGGAAACATTAAATCCTATTTACACAATGATTGTTTTAAATTAATTATTTTATTTGTAACATAAGTAAAAAGTACCCTATTTGAAAAATTCCAGTAAAATTCACATTAAATTTATTTTTAAAAAAATGGGAAAATAATAATTGATCAATAATTATAGAATAGTAAAAATCATTCATGATCTGATTTTAAAAAACATGGACATGGAAGAAAAAAATATTGTTTAAAATAGGAGAAATAAATATTTCTCTAAATAAAAACATTTTATCATCATCATTGTTATGTATTTATTCAAGAGAGAATACAAGAGAACAAAATATTTAGGCAATGCAACACTAGCCCAGGGGGGTCTAAAATAATGGAGACCTAGGGCATCGCTGGGAATTATGTTCACCCCCTCAAGATTCAAGGAGATGATAGTGGTTAAGCAAGTGACATCGGAGCCATAGATAGCAAGGGAGGCCAAATAATCCACGACTTTATTCACCTCTCTCCATGTACGTGTAACTTGCATGTTGCTCTTTAGAAGTTCCTTACATGGCCTAATGATATAAATTACTGACCATGGAGTGGATCATTTCTCTAGCAGAGAGTCGTGGAGGATCTTCGAGTCAGTTTCCATGTGGGAGATGTCCATTGCCTTCTGAATACACAGGTTGAGCCCCGTTAGGAGAGCCTTGGCCTCTTCTTGAAGAGCACATCTATTACAAAAGTGTGTCCTAAATTCAAGGAGTACACCTCCTTCCGAATTACAAACCACTTATCCTCGCATGATTCCTAAGATGCAAGAGCCATTAGTGTTGAATTTTAGTCCTTCTTCTGGGGGGTCCATTTCACCCACTGTCCTTGCAAACCCACCATGGGGATAGCCTGCCCGGGGGAAGCCTGCAGATTACAAAGTCAAGAAGCTTCCCGCCATCCCATGATAAGGGGGACCATATCCATGAGCAGGCATTTATACCACACAATGATCGACCTCCCTGAAGAGCTCTGGCCCTCATATCTTTCTTTGTTCCACACCTTCTATAGACACCAACAAACTGCACTGAAAATAGCCAAACGCGCCATCTAATCTGGTCCGTTGTCCGAGGTCTCCTGGAACTATATCTCATGGATCGCTAACCCTCAGATCTCCATGGGGGATTCTGCTGTATAAACACCAAAAAAAATACAAGACAACCTTAGCCCATTCACCTTCAAAAAATGTGGTTGGTGTTTTCCTCGCGTTTGTTCCTACAGCACTGGCACCAAGAGGTGAGGCTGATGCCCATTTTTGTGATGCTCTCATATGAAGGTATATCCATGTTTCTCACTCTCCATAAAAGAAAATTGTATTTGGATGGTATGTTCTTGCACCACATATGCTCAGACTAGATGTCGGGCGGAGACTATGGAGCCGAGATTGTAGAGACCCGAAGCATGACGTACATGGACATTACATTACTTTTGCGGAATACTTGGTACATAACAAAAACACACACACAAGGATCGTAATAGTTTAGTGTCTTTGGAAACTCGGAACATAATCTTCTAATCGGGGTGAAAGATCTTCAATATCTCCCATAAAGATCTTCCCTTTTTTTACCTAAAACCCTTTTTTTATATCCTGGGGAAAATAAAACATAAAAGGGTGAGCTCAAATGCTCAGTAAGGGTAAACAAAAGAAATATCAATCACATCATATACATAAGAAAATAACTTTTGGAAATCTTAACCTGCAAAAGAGATCATAATTTCATAACATGGGGTAAATCATGGCAGTGAAATGTAATCACAATAATCATAACTTAAAACATGAAACTTTGTGGCATTCACACATAATCATAGAGAACCATTTCTTGTTAGTCAAGACTCATTGCCAATACTATCTTAGAGGACAAAGTCCCTTTCTGAATCGAGTAACCCTCGTTTTAGTCCTGTTTCACTGAACCGGTATAACCTACCGTTCCAGCCCTGTCTATCTCATGAGATATAACATCTTTACCCAATGCATTGGAGGGAGATATAGGTCCCATCCATCTCATAATGATACCATTCTTATGTGTGCCACAAAATCATAAATCATACATCATTGCATAACCCATGTAATAAAAATGGGATTCTTAAACAACATGACATCATAAAACAATTCATATAAGATAAAGGAATTCATAAAAATATTTCCATCACAAGATAATCAAATCCATGTAATAATAGGGGTATAAACAGAACCTTTTATTATCTTAGATGGAAAATAATTTTGTTAAAACACTTGAAATCCATTCTTGAGGAAAATATCCTTTCTAATTCAAAAACATTTTTCCTTTCATAACATGTCATACGACTTTAAAATAAAAGAAGTTGATTAAAAATAAACTTCAAAACGTGTAAAGGAAGTTTCTTGGAAATAATGTTTTAAAAATCCATTCATGCCGTATAAGTTAAAAAAACATTCTTCTCGTACTTTTGTCGGAAAAGTCAAAAAAGTACCTCGTACGAAAAACGACAAAAGATTCCTTTCATATATTTTAGTAAAAACTCACCGAAGGGTAAAATTGGATTTAAACAATTGTAGGTGGATGGAAATAATATTACATATTGAGAAAATATGGATTTGGATTATAAAATACACCCCAGTAAATACTAAAGTATAATCAATCTCAGATAAAAATGAGATTGTGATATTTCCCTTACCTTAGGTCTGATTTGCTTCGTATGTGTCCGAACCTCCTGTATAATGATTTAAATAATGTCATTGACTTATTACAGAATCATATTCATTGTTATGATATCATATATGGTTCACTTATGACATTATATTACCCGTTCTTTTGTAAATTCCATGTTAAAGAAGCGTTTTGGGTAAAATCGTTTCATTTATCATAGGTGTTTTGACTTATTGTTCGTGACATTATTATTACTTATATCATGATTTACTTACTTCCAGAATATAAAATATGATTTGTATATCATATATATTCAGTATATATATATATATATAATATATAGATAAATGAAATGAAAAACACCGTTCATGGAGACGGTAGTCCGTACGTACGCATGAACGCTGTTTTCCTTTCCTTATTGTCTTGAATGGAAGTAAGTAGATGACATACATATATATATACATAAATCCAGTAGCTTTATAATGTCATATATTTCATTATTATTTCTTATATATACTTTATAATCATTCTTAAATGGTTAACATGGAGAATGAATCTCATCGCGTCGTGGAGACGGTAGTCCGTACGTACGCACGAGCGATGATATCATTTCCATAAATATT
Source organism: Viscum album (assembly GCA_963277665.1). NCBI lineage: Eukaryota > Viridiplantae > Streptophyta > Magnoliopsida > Santalales > Viscaceae > Viscum > Viscum album. Next base: position 1,135,981,968 of record OY728156.1, read on the forward strand.
GAATTGAATTGGAGTGGATAATACAATATATCAGAATCAATATTATGTTTTAATAACTATTTATAGTTATTCTTTACACCATTATACCCATCCATGTAAGGTGGTGGTGGAAAATAGATTACACCACGACGTGGAGACGGTATTTCGTACGTACGCACACGTGGTTATTTCATTTTTCCATAGGATGGATAGAAGGTTAATTAGGGTTATTTCATACTTATAATAACATATAAGTATATGAGTGATAATGATGTTATTACTTCATAATTAATCAACCTAATAAGAAGAAGTGGAAGATGAAATAAAGATGAAAGAATTGGTAACGGTAATTACCTCTTCTTTGAAGCGCCTCTTTGAGACCTCCTATTAGGGCACTAAAATTGGTTTTTGAGGAATACCAGAACCTTTAGGATGTTTCTAGGGAAGTGGAGATGAGATTTTGGAAGGGGTTGGCCGAGCTTGAGTGCTCAAATTGGAGTGAGGAGGAGGGGGAGGAGGTTTCCTTTTATAAGGGAGGAGAGGGGCACCTTTAGAATTCTTAAAAATATTAATTTATAATAAATCTAACCCACTTAAAAACCTCTAAAAATGACTCATATTCTAAGATTAGATGAGATAGGGTTGTAATCTCATCAAACAATAAAATTTAGATATGTTTTGATCTTATTTTAAACCTTATCATTTTCATTTATCCTTATTTAATCTATTTAAGTTTATTTGTGGTAATAAAATTCTAAATTTTAAATTATAACAAATAATTCCCTATTTGTTGTGAATTTTCCATAATTGTTTACTTTATAACATTATAGACCATATAAATTTAAATTTATAATTTTTATATATTTTTGTAATTTTTAAACTATTTTATAATATGTTATTTTTATGAAATAACAATAGTGTCAATTTTGACACTATTCATTTATTTGAATTTAAATAAAATATATACAGAAGATATGTTCGAACTAAAAGATTTAATATATTAATAAAAGGCCATATGTATCTATAAAATTAGTGGATCACATTAAATAGTTCATATAATATTTATTTTATTATTTTAAAAACCATTTATTTGGTTTATCTCTTAATAAAATAATTACTACATCATTTTTGTATAATTATTTAATATACTTATTTGTTGCATAAAAATTTAAAATAAAGTTCTATGATGAAGATAAATATATTACCTTTCACAATAAGACTTTTAATCGAATTTATCATCTTAAAATCACAATATTTAAATTGTTATATTTATTAAATTATGAAGGTGACAACTTTGGAATCATTTAAAATAAAATAATATAAGTGTCATAATTGATTGTATAAGACTCCAAATGGTCAAATATTCAACCATTGGATGATTATAGTTTAAATGTACACGACCAATAAGTTTTGGTCAGGGTTTTGTGCATTTTAATGTCACTATTAGTTTAATAAAAACTATATTCTTGATTTTTCACTAGATAAATAATTTCTGCATCAATATTGTGTCACAATTAATTATAATTATTTAATCCCAAAAAATTATAAATAAATTATCATGATGTAGATAATTTTTTTAGCTTTCTGGATACTATTCATGTTCGAAATTTTATGATGTTTATCACTAATTTAAAATTATTATACTTATAAGATTTAAGAGAGTGACATGTTGTCACTTTCTTTGGTTTCAATAATAATTAAATTATTTTCATGGTCAAAAGTCCATAACATGAATCTAATCCGACCCTTAGTTAATATGGGTTTACTTTTAGCCATCAAATAGAATTTTGGCATGTGTTAGGGTAATTTTATAATATTATATTTACCCTTAATTACCCGATTTATCTTTAACTATGGTAACTAAAATTTACCGTAGTTACTATTCATAATTCCCAAAAATAAAAAGTATCCTATTAGCGTAATTTGGACCCACTGATTCCAAATATAAAATCCATTTTTTAAATTTCAAAACACAGAAGTTTCTGAAATTAAATTAAAATTAATCTCGTTGTCGAATAAAAACGGGTTTTTGTTTAAAACATTGCAAAAGATTGAATTGATTTAACCTACGAATTCAAGGTAAAATCAATGCTAATGACATACATTATATTAAATGGTAAAAATATATTCTATTTATACTTTAAAACCATTCAATATTATAATTTAACCACATAATATATTATGATGAAAAAAGTTATTTTTAATTAAAATATAGCGTGTTTTTACTATTCATTAAAATATGAAAGTTATCGGAAAAATATCAAAACATTATCTAATGTAAATTTTTATATCCTGATTCAAAAGAAGAATATTATTTTGTCAAATTGAACATATAAACATGTCAAAAACTATATTTAAAGTGGGTGCGCCATCAAAAGGCGGTAAAACTGCATTTTTTGAAAAATACTTATTTTACCCGAAAAATTTATTTTGTTCTTATACCATGTTCTAGAAATGTGTAAGATGAATAATAATGTTATAAAATTCAAAATTTAGTTAATACTATTCATAATGGCTTGTTCATGACAATATTATAATAATATAACATTGTTTATTAAAACCCGGTATTGCGTACAACACACGCTATCGAGGAAGGTCGTGATTGCGTGTAATGCAAGCCAAGTCAGGGTTGCGTGTTGTGAAAGAATCCTTCGTTGTTTCGTATAACAGAATCCAACCATATTTCATTTATACATTTAATATATATATATATATAGTCAATGTTGCGTAGAATAACTATTATCAAAATTGTGTGTAACACGGTCCAAGAATAGTGTTGCGTATACTGCAAGCTAATACGGTGTTGTGTATAGCGCATGGTAATCTTGGTGTAGAATACAACATAAGACATTAATGAAATTAAAATAATATTTTTCATAAAATCTCGGGGTGTTACATTCTACCCCCCTTAAAATGAATTTCGCCCTCAAAATTCGTCGGGGTTATAAATGGTTTACTATTTGAAAGTTTCTTTGATAGAAACCCACATCGTAAAAAGGAATACCAAAACTTATCTTTAAAAACAAAAGTATGAAACGTAACGGTTACCCAAATAAACTAATCACTGGGTTTCCACATAGGTGAAAATATGGATATGGAAGAGAAATCTAACCATCATGTTCTGATGGAGAGTGGTAGAGAACATGGCTATGGAAAATCCATTAATCACAAATCCATAAATTTGTGACGATCTAAGGTACCATCTGATTCATCAGGTATAAGATCACTAGGACAACATTTTTGGTTTTCAAGATAATTTCCCTAAAGTTGATGAATTTGAATTAGAAGAAATACTTTCGTGATTTTGGTATAGTCTCACCGTTTGTCATTCTTTGGAAAATATCCACTTCATCTCTTAAAGAAATGAAGTTTGAATTTGTCATTCGTGATTTGTTAGCAGATCATGTGATAGAATGATGGGTCATTCCATCTCTTTCAAAAAAAAGGTTAGCAAAAGTTATAAGTCCATCTTATGGTTAATCGTATATGGTTCCAAAAATGAACTTATACTTCATATATCATACCGCTTAATAAAATAAAACTAGTTTCTACTAACTAGGGACTTCTTATAGGCCAGTGGTAGGCGATAAAGGCCAGTCGCACTTCGGTTGTGGGTTCGATTCCTACAGCCTTGTCCGATGCGATGGGTTGTCGCCCGTCCTGCATGTTGTCCTTTTTCTAAAACTACATTACTATAACATCCCATCAATAATATCGAAAAAAACTTCTATCCTTAAACAATACTAACTTATGTCCAACATAATCCATTCCAATCTTTAGGCTTACCCATAATACTGAAGTCCACTCTCATAACATAGTGAAAACGATTACCAGAGATTTAACACCATCGTCGATCCCCATATATCATAAGATATGTTTTGTTGGTCACATTCCAAACATTCAAAGTCCTTAATCATGTATTCTCTTGAATACCTTAGTGAAAACATGAATGCAGTTTAAAGTTAACACTTTCCACATACCAAAATCCTCAAAATTCTCTATACTCAAACCATGATATCACTTAGTACTTATATCAATCATGAGCTCATGAATACTATTAAACATTTCGTTTTCTCATTTTCCCTTCATTATGCTCATATCATCTTATTTCCAAAAATATCTCAATCACTTTGAATACCACATTATACCAATACATAAATATTCCAATACTTTATGATACAACATTATTTTGGAATCCCATTACATAAACTCTTAATCATTCCACCACATCGTTATCATATTCAACATCGCCAATGGTGATCGCATGTAACATCCCTTTGTCCTTTTCCTTCAGTGGTTGCTCATGTTGATCATCACTAACCCTTGGATTAGGGCATTTATTAGCATAATGCCCCATTTCCTTGCACTTGAAGAATTGAAGTGTTGGTGGTGCGTTCTCTGTAGTGTTTGATTTATTGACATCATTAGAAACCCTTTTTCCATTACTTCGACACTCAGCTGCTCGATGACCTTCTTTTCCACACTTAAAACATTTTCTGGTCCCTTTAAGACAATCTCCACCATGCTTCTTTCTACACTTTGTGCATAAGGAAACATTCATCTTCTTTTCACCATTATTCTGAGATTTCTCCTTGAACTCCATCTTTCGTTTCTTGTCAAAACCATGAGATGGATATGTAACACCAACTTCCATTTCTACCTTGATTGCACAATGCACAATTTCTTCATAGCCACTGAAGTCTCTTATAGCTAATGCCCTTCGAAGACTTGGTTTTAAGCCACTGAAAAATCGATCAACTTTACTTTCAGGTTGGATGATAATACGAGATGCATACCTTGAAAGTCTTGTAAAATTCGCTTCGTATATACCAACAGATTCATCATCCTTTTGCTTTAGTTCAAGAAACTCTTTCTCCATCTTTGTTCGAAGAATACGAGGGAAGTACTTATTGAAAAATAAGTTCTAGAACTCGTCCCATTCCATGGAATCAATTTCATCACTTGGCCTCGTATTCTTGATAAGATTCCACCATTGATCAGATTCGCCTTCCAAACGATATACTGATATGATGACTTTATCATGTTCAGAACATTAAAGAACTGAAAATATCTTTTCAGTGGTACTGATCCATTGTTCAGCAACAAGTGGATCAGAAGACCCACTGAAAGAAGGTGGATGTTGCCTCATGAAGGACTCAATAGAATATTGTTCCCTTCTCTGCTCATTTGGAAGTCCAGAATGATTCATAGCTTGTGTAAGTATAGCAATAAGATTCTTCACTCCATCTCCCATAACATTTGTTTGTTCAGGAGGACAATCATTGCATTGTCCATTGCATTGATCAACACGGTTCCTTCGGGTTCCAGCCATCGTCTAAAACCCAAAAAGAATAGAGTGAGAGACAAAAATCATGCTAGGGAAAACAACATAATAAAGGGGGAGTACCTTCAATATCTAACATCTTAGGTTTAATTCTATGATCGTTAGCGTAGTTCTAGTACTATAACCTATACATATACTTAACCTTAGGGACATCCCTAGACATATCGTAGAAATATCTCTAGGGATCTCACTAACGTTTTCGCATCCTAGTTTCCAATAGTTGACTAAACCTTTCCTCTGATAACAACTGTAGAGACTCGAAGCTTGACGTACATGGACATTACATTACTTTTGTGGAATACTTGGTACATAACAAAAACACACACACAAGGATCGTAATAGTTTAGTGTCTTTGGAAACTCGGAACATAATCTTCTAATCGTGGTGAAAGATATTCAATATCTCCCATAAAGATCTTCCCTTTTTTTACCTAAAACCTTTTTTTTATATCATGGGGAAAAGAAAAAATAAAAGGGTGAGCTCAAATGCTCAGTAAGGGTAAACAAAAGAAATATCAATCACATCATATACATAAGCACATAACTTTTGGAAATCTTAACCTGCAAAAGAGAACATAATTTCAAAACATGGGGTAAATCATGGCAGTGAAATGTAATCACAATAATCATAACTTAAAACATGAAACTTTGTGGCATTCACACATAATCATAGAGAATCATTTCTTGTTATTCAAGACTCATTGCCAAGACTATCTTAGTGGAAAAAGTCCCTTTCTGAATCGAGTAACCCTCGTTTCAGTCCTGTTTCACTGAACCGGTATAACCTACCATTCCAGCCCTATCTATCTCATGAGATATAAAATCTTTACCCAATGCATTGGAGGGAGATATAGGTTCCATCCATCTCATAATGATACCATTCTTATGTGTGCCACAAAATCATAAATCATACATCATTGCATAACCCATGTAATAAAAATGGGATTCTTAAACAACATGACATCATAAAACAATTCATATAAGATAAAAGAATTCATAAAAATATTTCCATCACAACATAATCAAATACACGTAATAATAGGGATAGAAACAGAACACTTTATTATCTAAGATGGAAAATAATTTTGTTAAAACACTTGAAATCCATTCTTGAGGAAAATATCCTTTCTACTTCAAAAACATTTTTCCTTTCATAACATGTCATTCGACTTTAAAATAAAAGAAGTTGATTAAAAATAAACTTCAAAACTTGTAAAGGAGGTTTCTTGGAAATAATGTTTTAAAAATCCATTCATGCAGTATAAGTTAAAAAAACATTCTTCTCGTACTTTTGTCGGAAAAGTCAAAAAAGTACCTCGTACGAAAAACAACAAAAGATTCCTTTCATATCTTTTACTAAAAACTCACCGAAGGGTAAAATTGGATATAAAAAATTGTAGGTGGATGGAAATAATATTACATATTGAGGAAATATGGATTTGGATGATAAAATACACCCCAGTAAATACTAAAGTATAAACAAATTCGGATAAAAATGAGATGATGATATTTCCATTACCTTAGGTCCAATTTGCTTCATATGTGTCCGAACCTCCTGTATAATGATTTAAATAATGTCATTGACTTATTAAAAAATCATATTCATTGTTATGATATAATATATGGTTCACTTATGACATTATATTACTCGTTCTTTTGTAAATTCCATGTTAAAGAAGCGTTTTGGGTAAAATCGTTTTATTTATCATAGGTGTTTTGACTTATTGTTCTTGACATTATTATTACTTATATCATGATTTACTTACTTCCAGAATATAAAATATGATTTTTATATCATATATATTCAGTATATATATATATATAATAGATATATAAATGAAATGAGAAACACCGTTCATGGAGACGGTAGCCCGTACGTACGCATGAACGCTGTTTTCCTTTCCTTATTGTCTTGAATGGAAGTAAGTAGATGACATACATATATATATAAATAAATCCAGTAGCTTTATAATGTCATATATTTCATTATTATTTCTTATATATACTTTATAATCATTCTTAAATGGTTAACATGGAGAATGAATCTCATCGCGTCGTGGAGACGTTAGTCCGTACGTACGCACGAGCGATGATATCATTTCCATAAATATTGAATTGAATTGGAGTGGATTATAAAATATATAAGAATCAATATGATGTTGTAATAACTATGTATAGTTATTCATTACACCATTATACCCATCCATGTAAGGTGGTGGTGGAAAATAGATTACACCACGGCGTGGAGACGGTATTCCGTACGTACGCACGCGAGGTGATTTCATTTTTCCGTAGGATGGATAGAAGGTTAATTAGGGTTATTTCATACTTATAATAACATATCAGTATATGAGTGATACTGATGTTATTACTTCATAATTATAAAACCTAAGAAGAAGAAGTGGAAGAAGAAATAAAGATGAAAGAATTGGTAACGGTAATTACCTCTTCTTTGAAGCGCCTCTTTGAGACCTCCTCTTAGGGCACTAAAATTGGTCTTTGAGGAAGGAAAAACCTTTAGGATGTTTCTAGGGAAGTGGAGAAGAGATTTTGGAAGGGGTTGGCCGAGCTTGAGTGCTCAAATTGGTGTGAGGAGGAGGGGGAGGAGGTGTCCTTTTATAAGGGAGGAGAGGGGCACCTTTGGAATTCTTAAAAATATTAATTTATAATAAATCTAACCCCACTTAAAAACCTCCAAAAATGACTCATATTCGAATATTAGATGATATAGGGTTGTAATCTCATCAACAATTCAAATTTAGACATGTTTGGATCTTATTTTAAACCTTATCATTTTCATTTATCCTTATTTAATCTATTTAAGTTTATTTGTGGTAGTAAAATTCTAAATTTTAAATTATAACAAATAATTACTTATTTGTTGTGAATTTTCCATAATTGTTTAATTTATAAAATTATAGACCATATAAATTTAAATTTATAATTTTTAAATATTTTTTTGATTTTTAAACTATTTTATAATATGTTATTTTTATGAAATAGCAATAGTGTCAATTTTGACACTATTCATTTATTTGAATTTAAATAAAATATATACAGAATATATGTTCGAACTAAAAGCTTTAATATATTAATAAAAGGTCATATGTATCTATAAAATTAGTGGATCACATTAAATAGTTCATATAATATTTATTTTATTATTTTAAAACCCATTTATTTGGTTTATCTCTTAATAAAATAATTACTACATCATTCTTGAATAATTATTTAATATACTCATTTGTTGCATAAAAATTTAAAATAAAATTCTATGATGAATATAAATATATTACCTTTCACAATAATACTTTTAATCGAATTTATCATCTTAAAATCACAATATTTAAATTGTCATATTTATTAAATTATGAAGGTGACAACTTTGGCATCATTTAAAATAAAATAATATAAGTGTCATAATTGATTTTATAAGACTCCAAATGGTCAAATATTCAACCATTGGATGATTATTGTTTAAATTTACACGACCAATAAGTTTTGGTCAGGTTTTTGTGCATTTTAATGTCACTATTAGTTTAATAAAAACTATATTCTTGATTTTTCACTAGATAAATAATTTCTGCATCACTATTGTGTCACAATTAATGATGATTATTTAATCCCAAAAAATTCTAAATAAATTCACATGATGTAGATAATTTTGTTAGCTTTCTGGAGAATATTAATTTTCGAAATTGTATGATCTTTACCACTAATTTAAAATTATTATACTTATAATATTTAAGAGAGTGACATGTTGTCACTTTCTTTGGTTTTAATAATAATTAAATTATTTTCATGGTCAAAAGTCCTTAAAATGAATCTAATCCGACCCTTAGTTAATATGGGTTTACTTTTAGCCATCAAATAGAATTTTGGCATGTGTTAGGGTAATTTTATAATATTATATTTACCCTTAATTACCCGATTTATCTTTAACTATGGTAACTAAAATTTACCGTAGTTACTATTCATAATTCCAAAAAATAAAAAGTATCCTATTGACATAATTTGGACCCACTGATTCCAAATATGGAATCCATTTTTTAAAATTCAAAACACAGAAGTTGCAGAAATTAAATTAAAATTAATCCCGTTGTCGAATAAAAATGGGTTTTTGTTTAAAACATTGCAAAAGATTGAATTGATTTAACCTATGAATTCAAGGTAAAATCAATGCTAATGACATACATTATATTAAATGGTAAAAACATATTCTATTTATACTTTAAAACCATTCAATATTATAATTTAACCACATAAGATATTATGATGAAAAAAGTTTTTTTTTAATTAAAATATAGCGTGTTTTTACTATTCATTAAAATATGAAAGTTATCGGAAAAATATCAAAACTTTATCTAATGTAAATTTTTATATCCTGATTCAAAATAAGAATATTATTTTGTCATATTTAACATATAAACATGTCAAAAACTATATTTATAGTGGGTGCGCCATCAAAAGGCGGTAAAACTGCATTTTTTGAAAAATACTTATTTTACCTGAAAATTTTATTTTGTTCTTATACCATGTTCTAGAAATGTGTATGATGAATAATAATGTTATAAAATTCAAAATTTAGTTAATAATATTCATAACGGCTAGTTCATGACAATATTATAATAATATAACATTGTTTATTAAAACCCGGTATTGCGTACAACACACGCTATCGAGGAAGGTCGCGATTGTGTGTAATGCAAGCCAAGTCAGGGTTGTGTGTTGTGAAAGAATCCTTCGTTGTTTCGTATAATATAATCCTACCATATTTCATTTATACATTTAATATATATATATATACTCAATGTTGTGTAGAATAACTATTATCAAAATTGTGTGTAACACGGTCCAAGAATAGTGTTGTGTATACTGCAAGCTAATACGGTGTTGTGTATAGTGCAGGGTAATCTTGGTGTAGAATACAACATAAGACATTAATGAAATTAAAATAATATTTTTCATAAAATCTCGGGGTGTTAGAGAGATCCTGCAGAAGTCCTTTCTGGTGAACTTCACCAAAAATGAATTAGTAAACACACATTTTTCTGGCTCAGAGATGATGTGGATAGATTCAAAAATGGATTTCTGATCTTCTTCTAGAACGGCTTTAACAAAATTATGAAACGAGATTTCCTCCTTAAAGGTGATCAAAGGTGTGAGACATCAGGGAAGCCATGTTCGGATCCTGCCCAGTTGCTGATCTAGAAAGGGTTGCTGTTATCTACCACAATCTAGCGAGAATGGTGTTGTAGGTTCTATACTAGGGGAAAATCGTCCTCCAGAAGGGTGTTCCATCGATTCATCTATTTTCTGTACATTTGATGATGTTGTGCCGAATGATCCTCCCCTAGAGGGTCTTATTTTCCACAATCTCATAGGCCAGCTTTCCATGCATGCAATGCACCGTTCCCTCGATGCTCCTAACATTAATTCCCCCATCCTGAATCGGCCGAGCCATTCTCCCCCACGAGACCCATTGCCTCTTCCCTTCCCCAGCTGCGTCCCAGAGGAACCCTGCCAGTACCCTGTCAATGGCTTTGAGAACCCCTTTTGGAACTGACAAGGATGCCAAATCATTCATTGGTATATACGACAAAATGCTGTTGATGAGGGTGACGCGTCACCCGAAAGAAAGAAAGTGGCTTTCTAATTTTGAACCCGACCAGTGATCCTACTCACCAACTCATCGTAGTCCCGTATTCACATTCATCCTGAAGATATTGGAGATCCCAGATATTCCATTGGGAGAGATCCCACCTGTATGTCCATCCTCCTACACAGGTCATCAGCCCGCCTTGCCGTGCATTTTTTTTGGAAAGGTACAAGTTTCTTTTGTCTTGGTTAATCAATTTCCCACTCCAGTAGAAATACTCCTCCAGGATCCTCCCAATGTCTTGTACAGACCTCCTCCTAGAATTCAAGAATATAATTGTGTCGTCCGTAAACATTAGGTGCGATGTGTGAGGTTGGTTCCCTTTCCTCCGGAAAAGAGTAATACTTCATTGGAAATTCCTCTTTTAAGAAGCCTGCTAAGAGTATCCTGCAGAAGAATGAAAATACTTGGAGAAATCGAATCACCTTGTCGTAAGCCTCGGGTAGCCTTGAATAATCCTCAGGTGTTCCCCATAAAGGACACATTCATCCATGGTGAGCTGAAGCATCGGAAAATAATGTACGAGGCCTTGGGAGACATACCTATGCATGTGAAGACACTGTTGATAAATCCCCATTCCACTCTATCGTACGCCTTGATCATGTCCAATTTCATGACCATATATGAACCATGGGTCTTTTTGTTCAGGTCCTTGAACATCTCCTGGGCTAGAGCAATCACTCCCTGAATTGACCTCCCCCTAACAAAGCCATGTTGTTCAATGAATACCAACTGAGGAAAACACTTGGACAGTCTCATGTTGATGATACTCAAAATAATATTATATGTGCAATTACACATGCTCACTGGACGGTACTGGAGTAAGGAGGTAGTATCCTTCACATTCGGGATGAGAACCAGGGACGTAGTGCTAGCCGCCCGAGGTAGAGCTCCTCCTCGTAAAAAATAATGGATAGCTTAAACAGTATCCTCCATGACAACATCCCACGAAGCTCTGAAGAACGATCCAGGGAAGTAGTCTGGCCTCGAAGCGCTACCCGTGTCAAGATTCATTATTGTCGCATGAACCTCTAGCTCATCTAGAATACTTTACAAGCAGCCATTATCCTCACTAGAAACTCGGTTTGGAATTACGTCCCACAGATCAGCTCCCCTGCTCGGGTACCTGCCATCCATCCACAGGTTCCGGCCAGCAAGAAGATCTTCAAAGAAAGAGGATGCCATCCCACCCACTATGTCATAATCATCCGTGTACATTCCATCATCCAGCCTGATGTTGGGGATGGTCGGTCGCCTTTTCTCCCTGATGTATGCATGGAATAATGTCATGTTCCTACCTCCCTCAGTTAACCACTTTATCCTCGATCTCTCATGGGCCATACATTCATGATTAAGAATTAACTCCACCATACGATCCTTCTTGACTGAACGGTCTTCAAATATCAGGTTGCTCCAAACATCTTCCAGATCACCTTCCAGACGATCGATAATACGCTTAAGATCATCCATATCTTGGTAGATAGGGGGGAGGGCTCCTGCCCATGCTTTATGGCCCTGTTTTAGGCTTATGAGTTTATTATGAATACCCACCCAGTGGAGCCCTTTCACTAGTTCCCCCCAAGAGTTCCTTACAAGGTTGAGGAACTCGAGATGCCGCGACCAGTTTTCATAAAATCTGAACCTTTCTGGGGAGGCCTTCTTGGGGTCCAAAGATAAAAGTAGTGGAGAGTGATCAGCAATACCTCAGACCAGGTGTATCACCGAGGCATTCAGAAACGCATCGATGGTATGTATGTTCTCTAGGCATCTATCTCACCGGCTCCAACACCGTCTATTGCCTCTTTGATTGTTGAACCATGTGAATGTATCCCCGGAGTACCCCATATCCATAAGACCCTTACTTGAAATTAATTGGACAAAGTTTATGCTAGCTCGACGTGGAAATTCCCTGCACCCCTTTTTCTCAGCTGGTTCAGTGATGGTATTGACGTTTCCCCCCCAGCGAAATAGTGGTCCGCTCCTAGATCAAAAACACTCTGCTCTTGCCACATATATTCTCTCCTCGAAGTGTCACAACATCTGTATAAAAAGGAATATAATATAGAGTACATGCATGTCTTCACCTTCTCCGTGATATATTGATTCCCTGCCTCTATGAGATCCACTGCAACGTATCTTTTCCAAAAAATCCAAATGTGCATGTTAGTTGGAGCAGCTTGCATGGACCCCTGCATTTTTATGAATTTAGCACACTATTGTATTTCTTTCGGGTTTTGTTTATGTTCTAGGACCACTGAAACCAGAGATTTATGATTCTACATTTCTGAAGACATGATGTCTGTTTTAACTCTTGCCCTGAAGCCGCAAGCGTTCTAGATAAGAATGGGTAACATTAGATCCCCTCCAGCCCGGCTTTGGACCTAGGCGACTTGTTCTCAAGGGTGAAAGAGCAGCATTCCCAAGGCTGATCCCTCTGTAGATTTGATTTTGATTTGGTGAACACCCCCGTGATAGTATCCTTAGGGCTAGGAGAAGAGACATGAAGGTGATATTTGATCTTCAGAGTATTCCCCCTAGTCACACTGGGGGGAGACGACATCAAAGGATGTTTGCCTTTCTCCTGCGATGGCTGGCTAGTTAACTCCACTGGACTATGTAGGATTTTCTTAGGTTGTGCACATGCCCCCGAGCCGGTATCCTCAAGGCCTAGAGAAGAGACTTCCAGTGGAGAAAAGATCGTCAGATTCTTCCCCCTAGCCGCACTGTGGGACGACATCATCAGGGGGTGATGGCCTTCCTCTGGTGATGACTGGATTGATAAATTCACTGGCCTTATAGAGAAGGAAAAAACATTCACACAACCCCTTCCGACACAGGGAATGAGACCTCAGGCTTGACCCCCCAATACTGTAGATCAGAAGCTTCAAATACCATCTCTGGGAGCGAGGAGAGCAGTGCCAAGGGAGCCAACATGCCAACTGAACCTCGAATAGCGGATTACAAAAGCCCGCCCGACGAAACCTTCTGGCGAGGGTCTAGAATCATCTCATCCAACCTATCCAACCATGTAGTGGAGGCCCTTTGGGGACGAAAGGAAAGGTCCATGCAAGGCGAGATTCCATCCTCCGAAGCGGAGGGGCTAGGGAAGCACTCCGACTGAATCAGGACCAAAGAAGAATCTAATGCCTGAACAACCGACTGGGAGATGGGGGAGGGTCCCGCCATCCTTTTGAAGGAGCACCATGCCCTTGGAAGGGCCTGACGTCTTCACGGGGGAACACTTGGCACCGTCATTTGCACGATTGCAGGGAGTGACCTTGGAGGAGGCATGAGGAGTAGAACCTAGGGAACACCGGGAACACCACAACTTGGGACCACACCTCTGAACCCTAAACATTCAGGGATATTTTCTCTGGGATGGGGAAGTACAGGTCAAGCTCTGCACACAAACAGATGACCGAGAGATCCACCCCACTCCGAGTGGGCTCGTCCATGCATATGAGACCACAATGGGAATGGCCTATAGCTTTGAGGAAAGATCCATTCTGTAAGGGCAGAGGGAGCCCAGGGAGACTGATCCAGACCCCGCCTTCGGAATTTCCTTGCCTTTGTGGGACTCCAGCAACCACCACGCCAGACTAAACTACCACCATCCCTCTTTCTGGGGAGATCGACACCACACATGGACAATGTACTCCTCCGAGGAGAAAACCAGGAAAAAGGAGAGACGATGAAACACAAAAATCCGAACCTGAACCTACAGCCCCCAGGAGTCCACCCAGCACTTGAAAACCTAAAGAGTAGGTTTTACGGCTCCAAACCTGGCCACAAGAATCCATTTAAAGCTAGCCACAACCCCATAAAACTCTGCCACTAAGAAGTCCCAAGACAGACCTGAACCAACCCGCGAGACCGCCTGAGCTGCCGGAGGGGCCGTAGGAATACCAGGATTCTTGGAGGAGCAGGTATGGCTGGAAAGCACATCTTTAAAGAACATAAATCTTCTACAAGGACTTGAGGGGCGGGGGGGGGGGGGGGGGGGGTTCCTACCTCCAAAGGACGAGGAGAACCCTCGGGGCCAGATCCAGAGCTGGTGATGAAGGCTGACGGCGCCCTAAGGACCGGCGGAAGGCTCTCTAGAGGTCTAACGGGTGGGAAAAATTGAAAATTGATCGGTGCGTGCATCACGTAGTTTTGTGAAGCCATATTAAAAAAACATTTTATGAACCACATATAGTAACAAAGAGACCAGAATTTTTATAAAATAAAGAAATCATACATATAAAAAAGGAAAATAATATTTTATGGTATTATGAAATAAGGATCTTATAATTTACTCAATATAAATTCATTCATAAACAATTTCAATGAAAATTGTATCGAAATGTAAATAATTTAACGCTTCGGAAAAATTTCAACCATAAAACATATAAAATAAATAAATTTAAACAATTCTTTAAAATCCATAAATAAAATAATAGTTATAATATTTAATTTAAAATGGGTATTATCTAAATCACATACACATAAATAGTTTCAACACATCATACATGTCTCAAAGAAACAAAATTCTAATGACAAACCCTAACCTCTTTTGAAATCTACCTATAAAAATATCATTATAGATTTATCCTTGAACATGTTTTTAAATAAATAAAATTCTTATGATATAAATAATAATATACCTTACTAAGAATTATATACACCATATAAAATAAATAAGTTTTTTTAAATTATTAATGTCCCAATGAAATAAAAAGTTAAATGATGTTAGCATACTAAAAGCCTTTTCACTAAAACTATTTGTTTTATCATATTATATAATAAATATATATTAATTTAATATATAATAAATAGATATTATAAAATAAATTATACTATATATGATTTACCTATAACATATTATCACCCATTTATTAACAAGATGTTATTTAACTCACTGCCCCGAGTGATAATTGCATTATTCGTAATGCATGTTTCTATATGGGAGTTATAGTCTTTATAATTCGATCATGGTTTTACAATATACAAAATTTATATAATTACATTAGTATCACTTGTTAAATTTTTTAAAAAATTAATAACTTTTAATATAAATCCATTATTAAAAATTATTTATATAACTTCTTAAAAAAGATAGTCTATACGTACGCCCAAGTGATGATTCCATTTTTTAAGGTAGAAACAAAAGTAGGGTAAAAAACCAGCATTAATGAAATATAATAATTTTATAAATATCTTAGTTATTTATAATATTCTTAAATATAATAATAATTGTCAAAAGGGGAAGAAAAACAAAATACATCGTTTCGTGGTGGTGGTCATTCACATGTATCCATAAGTGATGTTTTCATATCCAATAGGGTGGAATAAAGTAGGATGATAATATTAAATCATCATAAAAAACCAATTGTATTTATGATAATGAAGATACTATTTTTTTAATGGATACTATATAAATAGAGGAAGTAAAAAAATAAATAAAGCAATGTACTTAGTTAAGAATTATATCACTTCATTTTGAAACTGCTTTTGGCTTCAAACATAAGCTAGTAAAGTGGGATATTTTTGAAATACCATAAGATATAAGACATGAATATGGAATATAAGAAGGAATTATTCCAATTATTGGATAATCTATCATTATAAAATAAATTGAAGAATGGATTAGTGGTTGTGTATTGTTATTTGTGAGGGGAGGTGAACCCTAGGAATTACTTATGGAAATAATTTACTATAAATTAATGTTCAAGATCAATTGGAAAATATTTAATTATTTACAATATTTTATGAGTATATGGTGAAATTATAATATAAAAAATATTTTAGAATCTTTAGGTGATTATTAACTATTATATATTAGTTTTCACCCAACAATAACTCTTTTCTATATTACAGTTATATAAAAGTATTTTATTGTTTAAGGGTAATAGAAGTTTCCATAAAAGGAAAAGTGTCCCATAAATGGAAAATAGATGAATTTATAAACCATATCTCTTAAATTTGGTAAATGATAACATTTTTATATTTTTCAATTTATTAAATATCATATTATTTGATATATGATATGATTAAAGTCATTTTCGGGGCAATTAGACCAGTTTGATGTTAATGTAATAATCATAGAAATGAAATTTGAATAATAAATTCTAATGAATCAATATTATGGTATATTTACTTACAATATTAATGAAAGAAAAAAACACTTCAAAATTTATTACATTTAATATTTTTAAAACTATTTTTTTCTAATACTTGAAAAAATACTATATCAGTATTCTGATAGAATTTAATACTATTATTCCTTCCCAAAAAATTAAAATAATTACCATAATAAAAAAATAACTAAAATAAACATTTCTACCTAATAATAAACTCTATTTCCATAATGAAAAAATAATAACATTATTAGTGATAAAAGGGTGACATTTTGTAATTATCATTTTATTAATATAATATAAAGGTAAAAATAAATGAAAAAATGAATCAGTATTAAATATCATCAAAACATATATGATAAGGGACAAAAAGTTATCCAGTAGGATAAATTCATGGGATAGAGAAATTTTGAATTATTATACCAATGTCTTAACCCATTTTACCCTTATTGAGGTGAAAAAACATACCACGATTTATATTAATAATGACAAAAAATAAAAAGACCCTATTAACCAAATATGATCCTACTGATTCTAGTTATGATATCCTTTTTTCAAAATTAAATTTCTATAATATATATATGTATGTTTTTATATAATATCACAAAATTAAATGAAAAATCATTTTAGAAAAATTTATTTATAACATGAACCATGATTTATACTTATTACATACCTATAAAAATATGTAAAATCATATATATTACTATGGTTAAAATTATGATAAAAACAATTAAACAATAGTAGATTATTTTTTTATTAAGATAAATAAATTGTGGGAATAAAAATTGTTTTTAGTTAAAATTAGTTAATAATCCCAGAAACGAATCTATACCAAAATCATGTATAATATTGATTCTTATGTAATTAATTATATAATATAAAATTTATAAATAAACATGTTTCGTTAATATCACATTAGAAAAATAGCGGGACTTATATTTTATTTATTTAATGGAAAAAATATACTTTTACAAAAATAATTCTTTTCATTATTCACAAAACAATAATCTACTTAAGAATGTTCCTTAAAATTCACATTAAGATAAATTTGTTGTGGTTAATCCAAAAATTAAATCCATTTTTTAGTAAAAATATTAACTGTTTAAAAAATTAACTATAATATCCGCAGATGAAATTCAATAGAAACCAATTTCTAAAAAACATATTGTTGATACATAAAATGACATTATAAAAATTTATAAACTATATATTATATGAAAACAAATAAATATAAAATAAAAAAATTATATATATTTGATAATATGGGTAATCCTATTTATTATAATTTTTTAATGACTATGTTATAATATATCATACTTCATTTTATGCTTAAAATTTTGTGACAAGAAATACATCAGAGACATATAATTTATCTAAATATATATTTATTATAGAATCTCAAGACATTACACCAATGTGATCTAATAATAAAAATCTTCCCAAAAATACAATTATTTGTCTTAGAATCCTATCAATTAAAAAAAGGGATCTGATCTACGAATTTTATATTATGATAATACATAAAATTATAATACCATGATGGTATCTATAAATAAGAAGTTAACAACACATTTAGACATCCAAATTTATAGAGTAATCTAAACTCTATTTTGAAAAAAACTATAACCCCAAAACCACACTATTAGATTTGGTGCTAAAAACATTACATCAGGTTTATTTGAATTCATAGAGATAAATGTAAAACAATTTATTACAAAAATTTATACCAAAAAAATATATATAATTGGTTCAATTTTATACCCATGATATTTTTTGAGGTATGATTTTTATAGAAATTGAAGAAAAACATTTATTTGTTAAAACCCATGTATTTCTCATCAAATGAGATGTTTTTCCGTTATACATATATTTCATTGTTATATATAATTATTTAAAAATGAAAAATATAATTACCTCAAAAGACACAACTGTAGACCAAACCATGATGATATTATAGAATAATATTTGGGAAAATTTAATTGTAATAAATTGTGAGCTCAAATTATCTTTATGTGTAAACATGGGAGCTATCAATCAATTATCATATTTAATAATATAATTTCGATTATGGTATT
Source organism: Viscum album (assembly GCA_963277665.1). Classification (NCBI taxonomy): domain Eukaryota; kingdom Viridiplantae; phylum Streptophyta; class Magnoliopsida; order Santalales; family Viscaceae; genus Viscum; species Viscum album. Next base: position 1,136,001,146 of record OY728156.1, read on the forward strand.
ATAACATTTTATAATAAATATAAAATCATACCCAACAATTCATAGTTCATATTCATTATTCCTTTCATAAAAAATAACAATGTCAAAAGATTTTGGAATCATAAAAAAATAAAACATGATCCATGTTTTCAAATCATATTCATATCAAAATTTCATAAATGTGTGGAACAATAATAATAATTGAATCTATATCATTTATCAATGTTAACTACTAATACCATTATATCATTTGGGATCAGGTATCATCACATGTTTCCTATATCAAAGTGGATCAGGAATCACTACTTATTTCCCATATCATAGAAGAGTATGCTACCCTACCTATTTCCCAAATTTTATCGAGAAAATAAAATAATTTATCTTTATTGTTTCAGTATATATAAGGCTTTTCCCCAACACATTTGAGGTATATAACATTACCAATCACCCCATATTAAAAACCATACATATGTGTTCTATATGATTATAAAACATTTATCATTTCATCATAACATTGACTGTGGAAATGAAATGGTTCCCTAATAATTTCATAACCACATAACCATAAGATATATAGTTAAATAAAATTTTATATATCATTATAATAGAACCCTAGTTAATCTTATAAAACATAAAATGATGATAAATAAATGAAAAATACCTTTAACGGATCATTTAAACATTTCTTTGAAAATATGAGAAATTATTCTCTTTTTTGATAAAATTTTAACCAAATATTACAAAAAAAATAAAAAATGATTTTTTTTGTAATAATCCATTATAATTTTTGAATGATGAATAAAATTATTGAGTGTTGATTATGTCAAGAATATCAATTCATGTTTTATATATTAAAAACAAATTCCATTATTAATTCAAAAAAACTAAAAAAGTTTATTTTTTTGGAATTTTTTTAATATTACATTTTAAACCAAAGTTATAATAAAATAAATAGTCATATAATTTACCTATTTAAAAATTTTCATATATATGAAGAAACTTCAAAAAAAACATTTTTTTTTACATAGATGTTAATGAAAATATTAATCAACAATAAAGAGAATAATGTCTTGTTTTTATAAAAAATTATCAATCAATTTATGTAATAATGATAGAAAACATGGAACAAATAAATAAATATTACATAAATAATGATAAATAATAAAAATATATGTGTTTTAAATATAATTTCACTTGGTATAAATTTTGAATAAAATATCCTAAATTGAAATATTATTGTAACATATAGCCTTACATATTTAGTAAAAAATGAATTAAAATTGCCATGAGAGAGTGAAACTCTGACATATTTTTAAACTTAATAGATTTTATTTGTAATTATCAGAAAATAATTAAACAATTTTGTGAATTTGTCTTATGTCTAAAAGAAATTAATATGAGATAAAAAACCCTTTTCTTATGTCTGACTTGATTCATAAGAACATTAACCTCCTATATTGTAATTTTATATTTTTTACAATTTGATAAAATTTCCATAGAACTGATAATAAACCTTTTTTTAATTATAAAATTTTTTCAACTATTCATTAATATTTTATTATTTAAATCATTTTTATGGGTGAAAAATAATTCATTTCTCATATATGTTTTTTATTTTCCTTTTATGGTTGTTAATAATTTCTCATGGTTCCAAAATATACATACATTTTTTTAATAATATAAATATTATATATATTAATTAAATAAATAATCGAATCCCCTTATAAAATTTATTGATTCCAAAAATGATTTACACCATTCATGATAGTGGTAGTCCATACATAAGGATGAATATTGTTTTCATATTCTATGAAAATAATAAATGAAAAATAAATATAATATATACTCAATATATATATCCTTATTACTTTCTATGTAAAACAAAAATGAAGAGATGTTATCATTTATCAACAGATTGGAATATACAAATATAAATAATATATTATTATAATAAAAGTAGAGGTATGTCATAAATTTTATATATGGAAAAATAAATTACCCATAATATCAAATAATAAAATAATTTCATGGAAAATAAATCATATCGCTACATGTATGTTTTCTTGCACATGCACACATGAGTGATACATTGATTTCCTGTTTTATGTAACAGAAGATTAAATGGTTATTCCATCAGTATAATGGAATATTAATACATGGGAGTGAATAATATTATTTTATTTAAACATTTTGTATAAAAAATTTATTTTAAAATAATTTGTTAAATGAAAGAGATCGGATAAAACAATTTCCTCCTTTTCAGAAAACTTATTTGGATCTCCTCTAAGATAAGATAAGGATGTTATGTTGAGATAACCAAAACCTATATAGTGACAATAAGTAAGAGAATAAGTATTTTTTAGGGTTGTATAATCAAAATTGATTACATTTTTTGAATAATAGAATAGAGGTGGTGTCCTTTTATAATTATGGAAGGGAAATAGTTTGAAGTACTTATAGTAATAAATAAATGATACTTTATTTCATGTAAATGTGTCATCAAGTGGAAAAAATGATAATAATATAGTTTTTTTAAACATTCAGCCAATAAAATTGTTATATATATTTGGGGAATTTTAGACATTATCTTTGGGTTAAATCCATTTTTTATCCAATTTTATCATTAGCCATTGTAACAAATTATTAATACTAAAGGGACAGAACATTGAATATAGAGTACAAAAAATTGTCAAAAATCATAATGTGTTGAATTTTTCAACAATATTACAACGTCATTATCCTATTTTAATTTTCTCTTATTTTAAAATAATTTAAAAATTTATTATTTCATAAATAAAATGAAAGTAATTTAAATTTTATAACTATTCAAAAATATTGACATTAACAAAATACAAATAGATATGAAAATATAAAATATTATATTTCATGATAAATTATAATATTTTTAATAATAAATTTAATATGATGATATACTATAAAGGTTATATAATATCCCTTATTATTAAAAAATGATGATAAAATAAAACAGGAATGATGATGGGGTCATACAAGTAGACATTACCACATATCCAAGGAGAACCACAGAGAAGAAGAAATCAAAATTCAAAGCCACATTGATAGAAAGCATCATAGACTCCATCCTAGTCAGACACATAATCTAGAGGGAAATTAGACCCGGTAACCATGGTTGGCTTCAGGTACGAGTATTCCTTCATCGGTATTGTTTTCCTAAGCATTGTAGGTTGAATACATTCAATATTAAAAAAAAAACAATTTTTCCTCTCGACAAAGCCTAACTGTAGCTTGGTTTTTTTTGCGGATACATCCTCTAATTCATACCACCTTCCCTGGATTCCTTATTTTTCCTTTAATTTTTGAATTTCGTCTTAGGTCCTTAATGTCCTTTGACCTTTCTCTTTGTGTGATGATATAATTCAATATAAAAATATTTCTTTTAATGATTTTAAAATCAATTAAATTTATTATTTTATTAATTTCACATTTATTCTAACATCGTTGTGTAATCAGTTAAGGTAACAATACCATTTCTAAATTCAAAAATTAATTTTTTCAAAAAAAAGATAATTATGTTCTATATTAACATTTATATTAATTAAATTTATAAACATGATCACATAAATGTCATGAATACCTATTCAATGCATTTTTAACCTTTTCTCACCTCACACAAGCATTTCATAATCATTTCTGTATATTTATTTTTATATGACTCCTATATTTATAAATATTGGTCTATATTTGAAATATTTTATTATTTTAATTTATAATGTATATAAAATAATACTAACATCCCAAATATTACTTCTAGGACACTAAATTTGAGTATTCTAATGTTTTTCGTGAACTACATTATAACAGAATCTGATTTAAATATTTTCCATGAAATCATTTATAATTTAATGTTTTTTTATTATTTATGTATTATATTTCTATTTAAATATAATATATTAATATTTACATGAGATCCATAAGTTTAAATATTATATTTATTTCATGGAGATATCATAGAATCCACTAAATTTCATTAAAATTATATATTTTTACTATTCACTACAAAAGTGAATTCCTTAGAAAAATCAAAAAAATTGAACAAAAAAAATATTATTACATTAATAACAATTTTAGTTCGATTTAATTAAATTAAACTTCTAAATTCTAAAAAATAAATTTAAAAACTATCCTGCAAAACGTGTTGGAAAATGTTTTCCAGAAAAACTATTTTTTAGTATTACAATGTTTTACACCTAATTTAAGAATAATTCCCATTATATTTAAATTAATTGAATATATATTAATAAATATGTGTTAATTTAATTTTAAACTAAATTCAAAACATTAGCTATCTTTCTAAATACATGATGTGAAATTACAGTTTTCTAGAATATCAATATCATTCTATATTAACAAAAAACTCATATTGTCATAAAAATCATAAAATCATATCTTATGATAAATTTTATATACTTATTCCATATATGTTATATTTTTTATCACATTAAATATATATAATTTTAAGCAATTAATTACATTATTCCCTACAAAAATACAAAATTTTTTAGAAAAATATTTTTCGAAAAATAAAATAGAATTACTAACAATTAATTTGTAGTTTACAAAAAATTAACTACAAAATTAAAATATGTTATCAAAGTATAATATATATTTAATTACTATTGTACTGTCATTAATAACCTCGAATTAAATGGATATATTATAATGGTCAAACTTAAAATAATAGAAACATCATTTTTCATTTATTCTTTGTGTTTCATTTCATATAATCTATTAAGAATAGAGTTTTTTTAAATCATAAGATATTTAACAATGAATAAGGGATATAAAAAATTTATGGGTTTTTTGGTTTTTTGGATATATGATGATCCTTATGATACGGGTCACACTATGAATGTTGTAGTATCATCATGACTATGAATATCATAATGTAGGTTGGGGAAAATTATGATGGGGTTATTCTATTACCCTGCATTTCACTGTGATTGTGGTTAGTTAAGGTTCAATAAATTTTCCATGGGTTCTTTATCTTGTTTCCCCATAGATGCATTGAAACATTTTTCGATAACGGAACATTAAATTTTTTTTATTATTATGGTCAAACTAAAATTAATGTATAGTTTATTTTTTAACCGAAGATGGATTTGTTTTTTTGGTCTGATGTAATAATTATTATGGATTGGATAGACACTCATGGAGGATATTTCATAAATCTTTCTGATTCATCTACCTCATATTGATCCCCCATGACGGGGGGTGGTTCATGGATGATTTTAATGGTGATATGGTTTATGATCATCTATCTTCCATCCATTCTTATTTATCATTCTTGGAGGTTGATTTCACATGTCATTGGATAGAGTTTGAGTTTCTATTCCACTAATGAATGGTGAAATTGAGATAAAATGATTGGGACTTTTTTCAAGTGAATGAGGTGCTCAAAAGAGGTTAAACACATGACATTATATGGGGTTATAGTGATGTAGTGATAAATAATAATAATTATAATTAATATTTATTAAACGTCCTATGTTAGTAACCTAGAGTTGGTATATTCAATTTTTAGTATTAACTATACACAAGTGATCATATTCCAATGTATTGAATATTTTAGTATTCATGATAAAATAAATAAATATATGAATCTCACATTAAATATAAAAAACATAAAATATAACACAATATTTTCTTAAAGATCATCATTATTATCACATTAATATCCTTATATATCATTCATATTAATCATACTAGGGTTATAATGAAAAGGAAAAATAAAAAATTGGTGAGGTCATATGCTCAGTAATTGAATATGAATAGTAGAATATATCATGAGTAAGTAAGCAATAAAAGATATTCAATGTAATTAAATTAAAACAAATATCATTTAGTTTTTTAGAAGAGAACAATGTGAAGCACTGGATAATATCAATGTGGTAATATCTTAGTAAAATTTATTTAAATTATCAATGAAGGAAAAGATAAATGTAATGTTTCATGATATCCAACATCATAATTTCATTTCCATAAAATCCATATGTCATTATAGTATAATTTATTGGTTGGTATACACAAAAAAACACATTATATAAGGTTATCCAACTTATTTGTCTCATTAGACCTATCATTGAATTGAGGGTATATATATAACTAGAAACACCCACAACTACATTCCTAATAAATTCATCAAAAATCAAATAATACACATAATTTGTAAACAATATACCTTCTTATTAAAAATATGTATGAGGAAAATAATATGAAATATTAATATTTCCCAACTCAATAAAATGATTATCATAATAAGACTTCATATATAGAAATGACATACAATTTTTGAACTATTTATATAAATTATATAGAGGATAATGATATTATATTAAAATGAAATCTTATATGACATATTATAACACAAATGACAATTTATTAAGAGAAACATAATGGCCAAATTATTAATAAGATATCAAAGATGATCATCAATTCATATGATAAATTGTTTTTTTAGAAAAATCAAGTATTGTGGAGAATATCAGAGAAATATTAAAATAATCATTAATTAAATTATTTTCCTTATAAAATAGTATAAGTCATGTAGAAAATTATTAATGAAATATAAATTTTTATGGTAGCCTGAAAATATTTTAATGTTGCCTATAACTAAAAGAAACACTAATTTTTTCTTTTGTCAAGAATTTAGAAAAAAGTTATTTCAAAAAACATTAGAATGATTCTAAAAAATAATTATAAAAAATAATGTTTCATGTATAATATCACAACTAAATCAGTTGTAAAAATAAAACATACTTTTATAAAATAATTCTAAAAATAATTATCAGAAATAAAAATACACCTGATCAAAAAGGGAAATTTGCAGAATTTTTCCCTTAAATATTATCATTCTTGATTCATGTGAGAAAATAGTGGAAAAGTTAAAAATTTTGGGAAACTATTTAAATATTAAAATGATAATGAATAATGTATTGTTTTTATGAATAATTGATTATTATATTATATTATAGAAAAAATATGAAAACCCATAAAAGAAGATTATAAAATAAAAAATTACCTATGCTGGAACTATTTAATTTTAACCCATTCAAAAATAAAATATGAATTGAAACATTGATAGTAATGATTATATATTAATGTTATATTTTTTTACTGTGGATTTTTATACACCACATAAAAATATATAGGTTCATAATACAAAACATTTCCCAATTGAGTGGACATTTAGATGAAATTTATTATAATGGTCATAATGTTGATGTAAGAATTAATAAATGAAGTAATTGTGTGTACGAAATGTTAATACAGAAGACAATTATAAATAAAAAATATTTCAATCATTGTTATTTAATCTATTATCATTACATATCATAGTTAATGAAGTATATGTATAACCAAATGAATGGAATTTTTTGTAAGAAACCCTACCTTCCTCTTCTACATAGATGAACATGCTTTAACCATATGTATAATGAATTTAAATTTATAATACATCTAGACTAGAACCATATAAAATATTATAATGATATCAATTATCCACTAATAACATTTTAATACCCATTAAATAACAACTCATTATTCAAATATTCATTATAGAGTGGTAAATTTCTCATTGTAGGGAGGTTTCATTTCGGTTGTTTCAATACATATTACTTTATCATGGGTTAATAATCTATATTATTTTATATATGATATGAATATAATATATTTTCAGTATATATATATTTAATTAAATCCATAAAATATTGTGAAATATAAATGATTTACAATTTTTAGGGAGATGGTAGGTCGTACAAACACATAAAACTTATTTTGTATTTTAAACAAATGAAGAAAAATTAGTTTAAAAACAATACAACCTTGAATTTTCATCATTATAATATATATATCTTAAAACTTCATTGATTAAATAACCATATATGTAAATTGGAAATAATAAATGTGTCATATTGCCTTGGGGTGGTCATGGTGGACACGTACGCACAAGCGACATGGTTATTTCTAATGGATTGGATGGTAAGAATTTAGGTATGATATTATAATTATTTAATCATAATATTTTCATAAATTAAATATATATATTCACTATTTGTAGAACTATGAGTATCCATTTGATGATGTGATGGAAAAAAATTACTTTGTTTCAAGAAGAGTTAATTCTCTTTACACACAAGTGATGGAATTAATTCCAATTTGAGGAGGAAGGTGATTAATAAAAATAATTACATAATCATAATAACATATTACTATATAGAATATAATATTTTTATTATATATTAATTGTTAGTTTATAATTTCATGTGGTAAAAAATGATGTAAAAAGAATGATCCGGGTAAGTTGAGTATCTTCTTTTATAGACACCTCCTTTTAACCTCTTCTTTAAGAGAATAGGGATCATATTTTGAGATTTAAATAACCACAAAAAATGGTTAATGATTTTGGTAGGTGAATTTGGTAGGGTTATTTTGAACTAAATGGCTCCATATTTGTAAATAACTAAACAGATGAGGTGATCGTTTATAAGTGAGGGGAGGGAAAGTCATAGAATTTCATAAAGTAAAATATTAATAGAAATTATTTACCATAGAATAAAGGATCTATATTGATATAAATATAATATAATATTAGTTTTATTATAAATAATCTAATCAAATAATATTTAGAGAAGTTTTAATTTTTTTAACCCTTATCTCTTAATTTAAACGGCTCATGGACACTTTGGATAGTTATGTCGATATCAATGTTTTTTACTATATAACGAGTACAAAAGAAGAAAAAAGTATTAATGAAAAAAATGGAATAATAATGATATCATACATAATATCCCTGTGAATTAAAATTGGATTAATTTTTTCATGCTAAAATCATTTAATAAATTTTTTTTATTATAAAATATCATTAGTTTATTTATTTTAAAAAAATGAAATATTATAATATAATATGACTCTAACACACGTAAAATATTTAAAATAGTCTATGAATTGAATTATAATAAATAAATGGAATTAATATATTCATATAATCATATTTTTATTGATTTTTATATTTTTTTACACCTTATATTTTCATTAAACCAAATGGTTTACCAATTTTAAAACTATCCCTAGTAATAAATCATTCATTATTAATTGGTTTTAATTTTTCATACAAGATGAAAATTGGCACATAAATAGAAAATAGATGATATTTTATAACATATTTCTCATCATACATTTATTATTGAATTATGTTTTTGATATTTAAATTATATAATATAATATTTTTAAAAACAAATATTATTAACATCATTTTAAGAACTATTAATACAACTAGACTATGAAAATAACATGAAACAAAATTAATATAAATCTTCACACATATATCAATTATCTAGTATTCATCTTCAATATTTTTGGGTTACATTAAATGACCAAAACAATATCACATAATGTTTTTTAAATTTTCATTCAATTGACATTTTTTCTACTTACACATGTACTATCTTGGTATTTTGTATAAATTTTATTTAATTATTTCATAAATAAAAAATCTGATAATAAAAATAAATAAATAATGTTAAATTAACACTTTTATGTTAATTATAATTTTTTATCTACACAAATTCATATCATGATAAATTATTTAATATGTTATTATGACATTTTTATTCATTCATATGCATTGCCTAAGAATTTGGATAAGTAACGTATTATATTAATCAATAAATTGAATCTATATAAAAACATAATCCAAAATAATTCATACATAATTACCATGTTGATTAGTGACTTCCTCCTTCTCAAGCATTCTCTTTATGATAATTATGTTTTTCATTTCTTGTGTTGTGCATGCACTACATCAGTACGAAAAGTTATTTTCATATTTATCATGAAATAAATTACAATTTATATGTTTTGAATTAATTATATATGATAATTTTTATTAGATCATAATAAATAATTACTTATTCAAGATTATTATTTTATTTTATTTTATTTATATATTTAAGATATCATAAATGATATTTTATTACAAAAAAACTTAATTCTTTTTAATAATTACCAAACATAAAATATCATTATAAAAATCTGAGAAATTAATCATAGGAAATATTTTTCTCAAAGAATCATAAAAATAAAACCATTTTATAAAGTATAATAATAATTAGTGGTAGATATTAATATTTATATTAATGATTAAAACATAATGAAATATATTTGTGAGAAAATATTTTAAAACATCAAAATCCAAATAATGTTTGTTAAAAAATAAAAATATAATTAATTATATTATTCTAAATAAATTGGATATTATATCACATTAATAAAAAATAAAAAATATAAATATACATTTAAATTACTATATTTAATTAAAGAAAAAGAATTTATTTGAATCAAATCAACCATTTTATAAAAATATAAAAATAATAAAGTCTGAAAATATATATATTATAATTTAAATAATGATGTTATTTTTCTAAAATAAAATACAACAAAATGATGTAAATAAATTATAATATAGAAAAAATAATTTATTTAAAGGTATTTTTTATGAAAATAAAATATTGAAGCATAAAATGTCTTTACAAAAAAATTGTGTGTCTATTTACTATATATTCCTCCATGAATTTTTATTGAGAATTATTGTTAAAATATATATTTAAATATGTTTTTACTAATATTCATACATTAAAATTAATCATCTATATTATAATTGTATAATTCAAATAGTAATATATTTATAATATATCTCATTTTTTAATTCCTTTTGTTTCCTGTTATATATTCTATCAAGATTATTATGTATTTAAACAAAATTTTATTAGATTAACATTCCGCATCCTTAAATAAATTACATCCCACAATTTTACCTCGGTCATCAAATGTTCAATATTTTGGGAAAACCATTATTTTAGTCTGACATCCTACAATGGGATAAAAAAATATATTGAAAATTTGATGTGGGAAATAGAACGTTAGATGAGATATCACATACTCAACTTCTCGGATAAGGACATCATTAGCGGTAAGAGAAAATATAAGTATTTATGGGGAAAATAAAATCCAAGGACTAATATAAATTTAAAAATAACATCATTTATAGAATGATAATAACTAAAAACCCCATATCATGATATATTAAGATATTATAAATTCATCTAAAATAAATTTAAAATGATAACATTTTTATTAAATCTTTCATTATATTAATGGTAGATTATATTACAATAAATATATAGAATATAGGAAAATTTACATACTTTATATATCTCTATTTCATATAAACAATATCTTCTTATTGTATTTTAATGAATTTCAATATAATCTTTAATTCAAATAACTGAATATTCAATATTAATTTTTCATTCATGAAGCTATAATATTAAAATTTATCTAATCATAAAATTCATAAAATAATGAAAACTAATTTTTTGTTTTTTTAAATATTTAATAAAATTAAAAAACATAGAATAATTTATTTAATATGGACAATTGTAATATAGTAACCACTAAAACCTCAATAATAACCCCAAAATTTAAACTCATTACAATACCAAATTATTTAACCTTAATTTTAATCCAAAATAAGTCTAACTAAATTCAAAACCCAAAAATATAAATTATTTAAATAAAATTTATCCCACGCCAATATAATGTTTCTCATAATGTCACATCCAAAGCATTTTAAAACCTTAATCATATATTGTCATAAAAAATAATAATAAATAGTATCTATAAAATATAATGAAAACATATATGATTAAAAAATTAACACTGTACATAATCCAAAGGTGAAATCACAATAAATTGACTATATTCTATAAATCAAAAAATGTAGTAATCTACTTTGACATCAAATCGATAAAAATGGTCATCAATAAAATCAAAATTACTTTTATAAAAGACAACCACATCAATATTCCAAATAAACATTATTAATGTTTAATTATTAATTTTTAAGTTTTATTATTACATTAATAATGTGTTCTACTAAAATATTACCATACCACCAAATCATTTTTATTGGTAATAATCAAAACTCGACCTATTACTTTAAAATATTAAATTAAAACCAATTTATAAAAAATTTTATATTATTAATAATTTATATTACTATAATATCATTGATAGAACACTTATAAAATAAAATTAATGAATTTCAATACATAAACACATAAATCTCCTCACTTTGTTATTATATCATAATTCATTTATTCGTAAGGGAAATAATCCTTGGATTTGGGCATTGAATCAGATAATTCCTATGTACCACACTCATATGACAATGATCTATAAATTATACCATTTTAAAAACATCACCCCCACCATTATCCTTATTTTCTCTAATGAATAACTTTGTTTATTCACTTATTTTATACACATAAACGGATTTATCATTCATCTATTACATTTCCCAAAGTGATTCTTTCCACGTAGTTTTCATTTAGGAAACAAAATCATCTTCTCTACATGGTCATCATCGAACTATTTTTTATCTTAATAGGTATTTTAGGGAATTAAACCATGTTTAATTTTTTATTCATTTCATGAGATAGATAATTATGCATGATAATAAGTTATCTCTATATATATAATAAATAATTTGTTTTTTAATGAGGATATTCGTTCTATTTCCTTAAAATTGAACAAATAAAAAAATTTCTCATTATTCAATACTTTGACTAAAAAACAAAATACTGTGAGAAATAATAATAATTGTGATATATCATGAAAAATCATTCATAGTATTTCTAAATAAAAATTATATTCAATCTAAGATGTGTAATTTTTAGACTCTTTCATTCATGGTCTTAATCCTTTCAAATACATCAAAATGGTTCATAATGAAAATATGATTAATCTCAAGCATACCCCCAAGTAGTATCAATCTAGGTGAAATGTTAGGGAACCCCACCCCCATGATCTATAAATGTTGTCGATACATAATCATATAACTATTTTCAGTGTTATTGCCATATATTATTTTATTCTAAATGTAAAACCAATTTTCATATATATACATGGATGTATAGCTAGGAAAACCACATAATCTCCACCCTTACCAAAACATAATGATTATATTACAGAAATTTGATATGTCTCCAATTCCTTTTATAGGATTATGTTTCCAAATCTATTTTTCCCTAAATCTAGTTCCCAAAGATTCTACTAAAATATCTCTAATACATCTTATAAAAACACCCACACTATTAATATAGATGAAGGGTCTCATTTATTACAACAGAACAAGATACAAGTGATCACATTATAATGTATTGTATAGTTTTATATAATTTTAAAATAATATAAATACATTAATGACATATTAAATTTGAAAACATAAAATAAAAAAAAATTATCTTATTTGAGAACATCATTATTCTCTATTCCATCTCCTTAAAACATTCGTAGATAAAATATTTGGATCCTAGGGAAATTAAAACTTCATAAATGTGTTAGTTCATATTATTTTTATAAGAATGCATAAATTGAAAGTAATCATGATTAAATTATGAATAATTAATATATAAAGGTAATTAACTAAAAACACATTCTATTTAATCGGAAACATGAATAAATTCCATCATATATAATATTAATGTACTAAAATAATTGATAATAATAAATGAATTTTTAATGAAGGAAATTCATAATATTAGATGTTATGATATAATAAAGAATGATATCATTACAATAAAATCCTTGTTCCATAACAGTTCAATATATGATTAAGTATACACCAAAATCCCAATTTAATATGGATCATCAAATGAATTGTCTTATAAGACCTATCGATGCATAGAGGGGATATCAATAAGCAGGACCCGGTCATCACTACAGGTCCAATGCATTCCTTATGTAACACCCTGACCCCAGTTACCCAGATCCGGTGCATTATTTTAATACATTGGCACAATTACAAGGAATCAAGTCCCGAAGTACCGATCAATTTAGTAGTATTGGAAAATAGATTACATACATTAATATTACATTACAATTTGAAACATAAAACATAGAGTAGATAGTTCTTTTAGTTTTCCATTTTTCCCTATAGATTAACCCTACATATCAATCATAATACACTTCTTGGAATCCTGGGAAAATAAAACATAAGAAAGTGGTGAGCTCAGATGCTCAGTAAGGGTAAATAATTAAGCGTAAGCTATAATTTTTTTAAGGCAAGATGTGTAATAAAAAGAACAACCTTTTAAACATAAATATGTACATAATATTGTAAAAATAAATTAAACATTACCATATAAACATGCACATGGATATTTTACTAGTCGAATAATCACATCCAATAACTAATTTCACAATGAGGGAATGCCTAATACTGGACATCCTTGCAACATAGTCAAGGCCTCGTGCCAATAATACAAATAAAATTTTTGTCAAGGCCTTGTGACAAGACACTAGTTTTTCACATGAGACCTACCGAAGCATCGAGGAGCTATAGCAGGCTCCACCCTTCACTTACTAAGTCCACTGCATTCCTCATACAAAAATTTTAAACATAACATAAAAATTTGTATAAAAACTAGCATACGAAATGTCAATACATTAACCATAAACCATGAGTGGTATAAAAATAGAACATCCATATTCAAACATATAATTACTCATTAAATAAAATATGGAAGATTATATTGTAATAAATCAACCTCAATCAAAAATAATATCTAGTAATGGATGCTGACATAGTTAAAAATGATGGGTAAATTTTTTTGAGAGAAATATACTTTTTTGTAAAATCATTTAAAAGTCACACATTTTTAAAGGAACTAATTTAAATGATATTTTTTAATGAATGTTTCCCATTCCAATTTGACAAGTTTTAAAAGAATTATCATTTCAAAATATTCATGTCCATATAAATAAATCATTACAATCATTATGAAAACATGGACATTAATTAAAAAGCATTAGAAAGATAAATCATTAAAACATTTAAAATTCTGATCCTGATAAAGTGTACCTTTAAAAAATCATTAAAATATATATTTTGAAAACATTTTTATGAAAAATGGTAATGTATGATTAAAATGTCCCAGTAAATACATACACATAATCAATCTCTGGTAATAATGAGATGGAGGAATTTACCCTTACCAATTTGGTAACTTATGAAACATACAACCCATGAAAGAGGTATCATAAAATGAATTTGCAAATACACATAAATTAAAGTGTATTAAACAATGAATACAATTATGGGCAGTACATACACCACAAAAAAGGTAATAGTGGCAATATGGCATGAATCTCACAGGAATAAAGGGTGAGATTAAAACTCCTTACCTTGCACTTTCCTTTAGTCGAGGGTACGTTCAACCTTCTGTATGATAACTATAGTATGTTATTAAATTATAAAAGAAACATATTAATATTTATGATATCATATAATATTCATTAATGTCATTATACTACCCATTTAATAATAATTTCCATGATATATTAATATTTTGGGTAATAATCGCTTTCTTTATTGTACGTGTTTTAACTTGTTACTCTAGATTGTATCACTTAGATCAGGATTTAAATACGTCCAGAATATCAAAATATGATTTATATATCATATATATTTAGATTATAAATATGTATAATAGACGTATATATGAAATGGAAATCACAATTTAAGGATACGTTAGTCCGTATGTACGCAGAAACGATGTTTCTGTTTTCATATAGTATTGAATGGAAGTAAGTGAATAAGATATATGTAAGTATAAAAAATAAATAAATATATATAAATATATATATCTCCAGTAGAATTATTATTTCTTATATTACATACATATTAGTAATATATATTGTTATAATCGTCGATGAATGGTGAACTTGGAAATGAATCTCATCACGTCGTGGAGACGGTAATATGTATGTATGCACGAGCAAAAATATCATTCTTTTGATATTCAAATAATATATAATTGGATGTTATATCATATATACATAATACTTATCATGTTATCTTTATTATTTACATAAAATACATAACATTATTATTCCCATCCAAATAATAATGTATTGAATAACAATTGCACCACGACGTGGAGACGGTAAGCCGTACGTACACATGTATGGTGACATGTCATTCAATGGGTGGAAAGAATAATGAATTTTGTTGTACCATAATTATAATAACATCAAAGTATATAGAAGATACTGGATTTATAATTTTATAATGAGAACAAAAAAGAAAAATGAAGTGGAAGAAGAAAGGAACTTGAAAGAGGGTGGTGAAATCATTACCTCTTCTTTGGGTTCGTTCTTTTTATTTGATCAAAAGGGATCAGTAGGTATGATTTTTGGTCAAACTAAGGACTATATGTGGAAGGGAGGATATTTTAGAGGGTATTAGTTCAGGGGTTGGCTGAGCCAAATGGCTTAGAAGGTTTGAATTAGTGTGAAGGGGGAGTGCCCTTTTATAAGAGGGGTGAGGGGATCCTTTGGAAAATCAAAATATATTATGTCATAATAAACTCATATTTGGTTTATAATTGATAATAAATGTATTATTTAAATTATAATGTGGGTATGGGTCGAAAACCACTCAACCAATAGGTTTTAGACAAGTTTAGGTTGCCATTTTAACCTTATCATTTAGATTTAACTCTAAGATAAATAGTTCAACTTTTACCGTGTCTTCTTGTATTCTTACACTATATTGTTAATAAACATACTCTAAACATAAAAGGGAACATAAAGTGGCTCATTAATGACATATATAATATTATTTATTCCCTTTTTAACAACCATACATTTTAAGGAAAATTATATCAACCAATAATAGAGTATTCGTTTTAAATATTAATTTATGTCCATTTGCGCAATATTTGGTATTTTGTTTTTGTCAAAGTCATAAAAACATGATTACATCGAAAAAGATACATTTAATAAGCCCTAAAATTTAATATTCACCAATAAAATTCGTTTATGTCATAAAAACTTTGAAATTATATTTATTTTAATATTTATAATAACATTTATTTGATTCTTTCGTTAATAAGGTAATTACTGCATCATCATTGTGTCATAAATAAATTTAATTATATAATGTCTAGAAATTATAAATAAAATACCATAATGTAGGAAATTTTTTTATCTTTCTAATGAAAATTTATAGTCAAATTTATCTAACATATAACCCTATATTAAAAATGGTTTAGTTAATATACATTGAATATAACACTTTTAACTCTTCTTTAAATTAAATAATAATAAATGTCCTAATCTAATCCAAGTGGACAAATAGGTTCATATTTTATTCCTAAGGATGTTTTTCGTCGAATTATACTTATACAATAGAATTATAACATGTGTTAGTGTAATAATAAAATCATTTTTACCCTTAATTACCCTATTTACTTTTAACCGTGGTAAATAAAAGTAAAAAGTTACTATTCACAAAAAAAAATTATCTTATTGACCCACATTTTACTCTTTTATATTAACCATGTCTCTTGGAGTTTCAAAATTCCACTCACAAATGTGGTAAAATTATGTTTTATTTGAATCTGAAAATTCTCCTAGAAGATGGGTAAAAGACGGTGAAAAGTTCAATAAAATTTTTATATATATGAAATTATTATAAACTAATTCCAATGAATTAAATTGAACTTATATAGGTAATATGTATCTATTTTGACCTAAAATAAATTTAAAAAATCTAAGTAATTAATGAAATAAAATTTAGTTTTAACCAATAACTTATTGTTTTTCACATTCATCAAAAATTTAATGTTTTCAGAAAAATACCAAAAATTCACCCTAAGCTAATTTTGATATCAGAATCCAAAAATGATTTATATTTTACGAAATTAAAAACATAGAAGTTTCATTAATTAATTTAAAATTAATTTTCATTGTCAAAACAAATAGTTTGTTTTTAAGAAACAATAACTATTAA
Source organism: Viscum album (assembly GCA_963277665.1). Taxonomy (NCBI): domain Eukaryota; kingdom Viridiplantae; phylum Streptophyta; class Magnoliopsida; order Santalales; family Viscaceae; genus Viscum; species Viscum album. Next base: position 1,136,019,018 of record OY728156.1, read on the forward strand.
AAGATTGACACTTTTTTATGTATAATTTCAATGGGAAATTAATTTCATTGACAAAAATTAGATTAAAGGGTAAAAATATAATCTAATTATAATTCCATGAAATTAAAATGTATAATTCAATACTATTAATTATTTGGATTGAAAAAGTTGTTTTCAGTTAAAATTTAGTATTTTTATCTATTCACCCAAATATGAAAGTTATCAGAAAAACAACAATGATTTATTGAAACTAAATTCTTATGTCTCGATTCTAAAGAAGAAGTTTATTTTGAAAAATTGAATATATAAATGTTTCAAATATTGGATTTAAAAAAGGTTCACCATTAAATGGTTATAAAATTTCATTTTTTTGAGAAATATTTCTTTTATTTGAAAAAATGTATTTGTTTTTACATTATGTTTAAGAAACTCATATTATGGATTCTAAAATTATAAGGATTATATAAAGTTCAAAATTCAGTTATTACTATTCATAATTGCTTTTTAATGGCTAGTTTGGTAAGTTATGGTGCGCCTGAACTCTGTGTTGCGTATAGTGCATGTTTTTGAATTACCTTGATGAAATAATGTACTTTGAAATCATGGGGTGTTACATTATTACCTACTTAAATAAATTGAGTCCTGGAAATTTGAAATTGTTCTTCGAAAATAAAAGGTTGAAAATAAAAAATACCTTTGTGGGAAAACCCACATACGAAATTGGAATAATAAAATTTAGTCTTAATAAGAGGAAACAAAATTATATATATATATATATATATATATATATATATATAAAATTTACAATTAGAGTTTCATTCATGAACTAATCCCTACCACAAAATCATATTTTACTCCACAAGATTTTAAAAAATCATCTATTTATCCTAATCGTATAGGGTTCCAAAAATAATGAATTTATAATTCATTTGTCAGATTATTTAAAAAATCTAAATTATAAAAACTAGTACATCACGTATTCTAGTCATAGGTGATGCACCCTTGTTACCCTTCGGTTGTGGGTTCAAGTATTGCTGCTTTTCCAGACATGATGGGTTGTCGCCCGACCTCCGGGTTGTCCTTTTTATGGCAATCCAAAAATACCCTTAACAATAGTATCCAATTTCAAACATAATTCATTCCAACATTTAGAATTATCCAAAATAATTATATCCAAACTCTCAGCCCAATGTTTATATGGATGTTAAACATAATGGAGATCCTTTTTTCCATGCAATAACATGTGAGCGCCTTCATCGTGTATTCTTTTACAACCCCGCAACATCCGGAATTACACAAATCAACAATCTCTTATTCCAAAATTACTACCATAGTATCAGGAAAATATAATATCAAATTCCCAATGATATAGTACTACAGTACAGTCCTTATTTATTTCCATAATTCATCTAACCAGTATACTGTTGATACAATACTCAATTGAAATAATTCTATATTAACAACATAAGAACACCATTAATTCACCTTTATTTGAGGTAGTATCATAACATGATTATTATCCAATATCATTATTTTTGGTATACTATTATGAATGGGACATCGATTCACGTAGTGTCTCAATGCCTTCTAGATGAAGCATTTTACATTTGAAAACATTTTCTTACCCTTGCAATTACGTACTTGGTGTCCTTTTTCTCCACACATATAATAAACTCCCATTACCTTCAAGAATTTACGAAGGAGATTCATTCCAAATTTTTCAAATATTGGAAAATACTTCATTCCCTTTATCCATCTTTATTTCTACCATCCTTTTTTCTCAAGCTTCCCTTTAAAGACATAGGATTCAGATAATTATTTACTTATCTCATTAACACAAGATACTATTTCTACATATGTTTATAATACATGGGAGACTATTTCCATTCTAAATTTTGGCTTATTACCGTTAAATATATGATCCTTCATACTCTTTGGATCATATGTATTGATGGGGTTCTCATTCCATCTACTAGGTTCCATTTTAAAACAATGGCATACAATATGTCAGTTTATGAATCACAATTCATATTTCCAAACATGTAAAATACCTAATGTAAATTTAACAATTAATGGATATAATATATAATCATAAAAATGTTTTTTGAGGAGTTATATACTAATAAAACCTTCATAGTGGTTTTTAACGAAAATGATAATTATCCTAAGCATATCCCATGGGAGTTTTGTAACCAAGAGTGCCGCAAGACCCGTTGTCGTGCACCAGTTCTCATTCAAGTCTAGCTCAAAGCAGTGGTTTCTGGTTTTACCCGTAGGTACATCTTTTTCATAGATGCCTCTACTTACTCATATCCAGACAGGGATGTATTTTCTTGGAAAACACACAAAATCTATACATTACAAAAATTATAGGAAGTCCTTCTATACTAATCCTCAAATTCTATCTTAGGTCTATGTGCTCTAATCAGAGTATATCTAAATCTGGCTTCCAATATGATTGTTAAACATCCTCTGATACCAACTGTAACGCCCCAACCACAGTTACCCAGAGCCGATGAATTATTTTAATACATTGTCATGATTACAAGGAATCATGTCCTGAAGGACTGACTAGTTTAACGGTCTTAGAAAACAGATTACATAAACTAACATTACATTAAAATTTGAATGATAAAACATAGCATAGATAGTTCTTTGATAATTCCATTTTTCACTATATCTTAACCCTATATATCAATCATAATACACTTCTTGGAATCCTGGAAAAATAGAACATAAGAAAGTGGTGAGCAGAGATGCTCAGTAAGGGTAAATAATTTAGTGGAAACAATAAAATTTTTAAGCTAAGATGTGTAATAAAAACAACATCTTTTTAAACCTAAAAATGAACATAATATTGTAAAAACAAATGAAACATTACCATATAAACATGAACAGGGATATTCTACTAGTCGAATAATCACATGTAAAAACTAATTTCACAATGAGGGAATGCCTAATACTGGACATCATTACCATATAGACAAGGCCTCGTGCCAATAATACAAAAAAATGTTTTTTCAAGGCCTAATGCCAAGATACTATTTTGTCTCACGAGACCTACCGATGCATCGAGGAGCTATAGCGGGCTCCTCCGGCCACTTACTAAGTCCAATTCATTCCTCATACGAAAAAGTAGAAACATAACATAAATATTCGTATTAAAAATAGCATATGAAATGTCAATACATTAACCATAAACCATGAATGTTATAAAAATAGAACTTCCACAGTCAAATATATCATAACTCATTCAATACAATGTGAAAGATTTTATTATAATAAATCATCCTCAATCAAAAATAATATCCAGTAAGGGTTGCTGACATAGTTAAAAATGATGGGTAAAACTTGTTGAGAGAAATATCCTTTTTTGTAAAATTATTTAAAAGTCACTCATTTGTAAAGGAAGTAATTTAAAATTTATTTATGAATCAAAGACATCCATACAAATTTGAGACATTTTAAAATAATTATCATTTCAAAACATTGATGTCCATATAAATACTGCCTTAAAATCATTTTGAAAACATGGACATTAATTATAAAGATTAGAAAGATAAATCTTTAAAACATTTAAAATTATGATCTTGATAAAGATTACCATTAAAAAATATTTAAAATATATATTTTGAAATCATTTTTATGAATAAAGGTAATGGATGATAAAAATGTCCCAATAAATACTTACACATAAACAATCTCTGATAATAATGAGATTGAGGAATTAACCCTTACCAATTTGGTAACTTACGAAACATACACCCCGTGAAAGAGGTATCATACAATGAATATGTAAATACACATAAATTAAAGTGTATTACACAATGAATACAATTATGGGCAGTACATACACCACAAGAAAGGTAATAGTGGCAATATGGCATGAATCTCATAGGTAAAAGGAGTGAGATTAAAACCCCTTACCTTGCACTTTCCTTTAGTCGATGGTAAGTTTTACTTCATGTATGATAACTATAGTATGTTATTATATATTTACAGAACCATATAAATATTAATGATATCATACAGTATTCATTTATGACATTATACTTCCCATTTAATAATAATTTCTATTTTATATTAATATTTTGGGTAATAATCGCTTTCTTTATCATACGTGTTTTAACTTGTTACACTTTATTGTATCACGTAGATCAGGATTTAAATACTTCCATAATATAAAAAAATGATGTATATATCATTTATATTTAGAGTATAAATATGTATAATAGACGTATATATGAAATGGAAAACACCATTTTTGGAGACGGTAGTCCGTACGTACACATAAACGTTGTTTCTGTTTTCATATTGTATTGAATGGAAGTAAGTGAATATTATATATGTACGTACATAAAAATACTTATAAACATAAATATATATATATATCCACATTATCATTATTATTTCATATATTACATACTTATTAATAATATTTATTTTCATAATCGTTGATGAATGGTGAACATGGAAATGAATCTCATCAACTCGTGGAGACAGTAATCAGTATGTACGCATGATCGAAAATATCATTATTTTGATATTAAAATCATATATAATTAGATTTTATATTATATATACAGTATCCTTATCAGGTTATATTTATTATTTACATAAAATACACATCATTATTATACCCATCCAAATAATAATGAATTGAATAACAATTACACCACGACGTGGAGACGGTAAGCTGTACGTACGCACGTATGGCGATATTTAATTCAAAGGGTGGATAGAATAATGAATTTGGTTGAACTATAATTATAATAACATCACATTATATAGAATATACTATATTTATAATTTTATAGTGAGAACAACAAATAAAAAGGAAGTGGGAGAAAAAAGGAACATGAAAGATGGTGGTGGAATCATTACCTCTTATTCGGGGTCTTCCTTTTGATTTGATAAAAAGGGATCCTTAGGTTAGCTTTATGTTCTAAATAAGGCCTCTTAGATGAAGGGAGGATATTTTAGAGGGTATTTAGGTAGGGGTTGGATGAGCCAAATGTCTTAGAAGGTGTGAATTAGTGTGAAGGGGGAGTGACCTTTTACAAGAGGGGTGAGGGGCACCTTTGAAAAAACATAATATATTATTTTATAATAAATTCATATTCTTTTTATAATGGATCCAAAATGTATTATTTAAAGTATAAGGGGGTTATGGTTATAAAAACACTCAACAAATAGGTTTTAGACATGTTTATGTTTGCATTTTGAAGTTATCATTTAGATTTAACTCTAAGTTAAATACTTTAACTTTTACCGTGTCTTCTTGTATTCTTACACTATATAGTTAATAAACATACTCTAAACATACAAGAGAAAATAAAGTTCCTCATTAATAACATATATAATATTATTTAATCCCTTTGTCGTAACCTTAAATTTTTATAAATATTATATCAACCAATAATATAGTATTAGTTTTAAATATTAATTTATGTCAATTTTCACAGTATTTGGTATTTTGTTTTTTCCAAAGTCATCACAACTTGATCACTTCGAACAAGATACATTGAATCAGCCCTATCAAGTCATAGTCACCTATAAAATTCGTGTATGTTATAAAAACTGTGAAATTATATTTATTTTAATATTTATAATACCATTTATTTGATTCTTTCATTATTAAGGTAATTACTGCATCATCATTGTGTCATAAATAAATTTAATTATTTAATGTCTAATATATATATATATATAATACGATGATGTAGGAAAACTTTTTATCTTTCTAATTAATATTTATAGTCTAATTTATCGCTTTTAAAACTCTATATTAAAAAGGGTTCAGTTAATATACTTTGAATTTAACACTTTTGACTCTTCTTTAAATTAAATAATAATAGATGTCCTAATCTAATCCATGTGGACGAAAAAGGTTTATATTTTATTCCAAAGGTTGTTTTTGATCTAATTATACTTAGACAATATAATTAGGACATATGTTAGGGCAATAATAATATCATTTTTACCCTAAATTACCCTATTTACTTTTAACCGTGGTAAATAATAGTAAACAGTTATTATTCACGAAAAATTATTTTTATCTTATTGAACCAAATTTTAATCCTTTATATTAACCATGTCTCTCGGATTTTCTAAATTCCACTCAAAGAAGCGGTAAAATTATGTATTATGTTAATTTGCAAATTTTCATAATAGATGGGTAAAAGACTGTTAAAAGTTCAATAAATATTTTATATATATGAAATTATTATAAACCAACTCCAATGAATTTCATTTAACTTATATAGTTATTATGTGTATATTTTGACCTAAAATAATTTTAAATAAAATAATTAATTAATTAAATAAAAAAGTCGGTTTTAACCAATAACTTAGTGTTTTTCACTATTCATCAAAAATTGAAAGTTTTCGGAAAAATACAAAAAATTCACCCCAAGATAATTTTCATATTCTGAATCAAAATATTATTTCTATTTTACCAAATTCAAATCATAGAATTTTCATTAAATAATTTAAAATTAATTTTCGTTGTCAAAATAAATAGAGTGTTTTTAAGAAACTATAACTATCAAAATATTGATACTTGTTTATGTATAATTTCAATTTCAAATTCATTCCAATAACTAAAATTGGATTAAAGGGTAAAAATATAATCTAATTATACTTCCAAAAAATTAAAATTTAAAATTCAACTCTCTATACTATTTTGATTAAAAAATGTAGTTTTCAGTTAAAATATAGTATTTTTCACTATTCACCCAAATATGAAAGTTATCCGAAAAACACCAAAAATTTATTGAAACTAAATTCTTATGTCCTGATTCTAAAGAAGAAATTTATTTTGTAAAATTGAATATATAAATGTTTCAAATATTGGATTTAAAAAAGGATCACCATTAAAAGGTTATAAAATTTTATTTTTTTTGAAAAATATTTCTTTTATATGAAAAAAGGTATTTGTTTTCATATTATGTCTAAGAAAATCATATTATGGATTCTAAAATTATAAGGATTATATGAAGTTCAAAATTCAGTTAATACAATTTCTAACAGCTTCTGAACTTCTAGTTTGATAAGTTGTGGTGTGCTTGAACTCGGTGTTTCGTGTAGTGTAAGTTATTGAATTACTTTGAAAAAAATAACATACTTCGAAATATTGGGGTGTTACACCTTATATAGTGAATGAAAAATTTAATCCATAAATAATATTCCTTTTCAATAAATATCATTATAGAGTAACAAATACATAAGGTGAAATACCATTCATAATGAAACATTACATATATAAATTAAATACACTTCAGACAATATTCATATCCGTGATAAAATGAATTTTTATTTATTTATTAGAAATTTAGTTTTGAAATTAAAAATGGCCATCATAATGTTAATATTTGTTATAAATTAAATTATAAAATAATTTATTATAGATAAAATTTGATATTCAATTCATTAGAAATATTTGTTTTATAATAAAATAAACTCTTCTGGAAAATTGAAATGAATTATGAAAATAATGTTTCATTATAGAGTATTCATTGAAAAGTGATGGAAATCATTTTCAAGAATAAAAAAGAAAATAAAATGGTTAAAATTTATGTAAATTTAAATAAATACATATCTATAAAATAAAAAAATTATTTTTTAAATTTTTATAAATAGAGTTAAATAAGAATCATTCAGAAAAAAATTAGAAATACTTCTTTCAAGCCATGTGAAAATTCTTGGGTAATGTATAACATAATTAATAAATAAAATTTATATAATAAAATAATTTTTCTAAACAAAATATGAAATATATTTATAGGGATAAAAAATATAGCTGATGAAAAATTGAAATAAAACAATCTTTTCATTCAAAAATTACATTGAATGATTGAAGTTGAAAGGAGAGGAAATGTATGAATAAATCATCTAAACTCTGTAAATATAAAAATTATAATGAAAACATATCATTTGAATGAATGATATATTATAATTTTCATTCAAAAAACAATATATTCAAGCACAAACAATGAAATTGTAAAATATAAGGAAATGATAAAATGCTTCTTGAGGGGGTTGTGTGTTGTACAAATGAGGGACATTGTCATATCTCATAGAGAATAGAAGGAAACAATAAAAAATTTATATAAGGAATACATAGGTTTAAATAGGTTATAAATATTGTATATATAATTTATATCCATCTTTAAACCAATACTTGAAAGGTGGAAATGGAAAAACAAATGACATCAGTTTGTGAGGTGGTAATCTTTTTTACAAAAGAATGATGATTTTGTAACCCATTTGATGGATTTTTATATGATTTTAGGACAGCAAAATAATTTTAAAAAATCACATTATATGTAATAATATGTGTATATTATGTCATAATGGTAAAATAACAATTGATTTTGGCTATGAAAGAAGTAAAATAAAGTGGCTTATTGAAAACAATTACCTCTTCTTCAGGAATCCTTCTTATTATATATCTAAATACTTGAATGGTTGTATTTATTCCCACAATAGGGATTCTTAGATTCAATTTGGGATTTCATTATGTTATTATAGAAGGTATTTTCCAAATAAGAGGTGTGATGGTGTGAATAAGAGAGAATAAGGGATGGCCTTTTATAAGTAGGGGAGATAACACTCTTTCGAAATGAATTGAGTGATCCAACATCTTCATGTAGAAAAGGTGTCAAAATTGGATAATTATCAATCCTTATAGGTGGAGAGCGTTGAAATATGTCTATAAATCTGTTTTTTTGTAATGTTTATAGACCATTTATAAACTTATATTTTTAGTTTGACCTCCGATTACCCCATTTTTACCTTAACCAATGTAATTAATTTTCGACTACATTCAGTATTAATTTTGGTAAAAATATAATTTCAATATAATATAAATTATACAGTTATTAGATTGTAAATATGGTATCATTTTTTTTCAAATTTATCTAACATAAGTGGCATATATTATTTTAAAAATAATCTCTTATATTATATGATAATGAAAGTTTTTATTGATAAAATGTTCAAAATAATTGAGTGTTGTTATATGAAATATCAATATTAAATTGATTAAAATGACATAACTTATAATAATATATGAATAATATAGAAAATTACATGATAACAAATTAATAATATATTTTATGAATAAAAATTATATAAACTAAAATACATTTTTAATTAAAACTAATTATTTTTACAAATTATTAGAAAATAAAATATTTCTACAAAATCCCAAATATTCACCTTAATATAATATAGATATTCCTATTTAAAAATTGAAGATAATTTTTCCAGATAAATTTTATAACATTGTTAAAATTTATCTTTATATTGTCTGTGCAATGCATGAGTAAATCGTCCGTAGAAAAATTAATGTTTCCTTAAAAAAAATTGGTTTCCTTTTAAACAATTAATATTATATTAATAAAAAATAACAATATATTAAAAATATGTGATCTATATAATTTCATATCATATTTAATCCTATTCATACCCAACAATCCCAGGAATATGTGATATTTTTCATATAAAAGAATATTAATAATATATTGTTGTTTGGTAAAACTCAACCTTACATGTAACCCAATATTTCTAATAAACTCGTTGATAAATTTATTGAAAGTTTACAATGTGTTTTCATTAATTCATGCTATTTAAGAAATTTAATTTATTTGGAGATAAATATATTATAATATCTAGAGGTGTTATATTCCCTTACATAGTTGGTGTTGCGTTTCATACATAATACCATATATGATGCCCTTATGTTAGAATTTCATGTTGTTATACAAATAATAACCTAAATAAATTGATTCCTATAAATTTAAACATGAATTTGGAAATCAAGGGGTTGAATTTTAAAATAATTTATTTGATAAAAAACACCTATCATAAAGGATATAATAAAATATATTCTTAATAAAAGTAAAAAAGTAGTAAGAATGTCATTTAGATTAACAGATTAATAGTATTCAGATTAATAGAACACAAGTAAAAAATTAATGTTTTTCAAAATGAGGAAAAGAAAAAAAAAATATGTAGAGTGATTTATATCATTGATAAAGACCAGTAGAATGTAAAATGTATTGTTAAGGTCATCAAAACCATAAATCTATGATATTTTAAATGAAAATATGATTCATTTGATATAAATTTAAATGGATATTTTTTTCATTCAAAATAATTTATTAAATATGAGGAATTTTATTAATATAAAATATTATATGAACATATATACACATGATACAAATATATTTCATAATAGGAATTCTATCTTTTGATTGGCCTTCGATAAATTTATAATTCGTCACCTACTCCATGAAATGAATATTTCAAAATAATAATTTTTTTCTCTGTCTAAAGAAATAAAATTATATTTTAATAGATAGTGAGATAAATAAAGAGTGAAAAGCTTTTTAGACTCGCTCTAAATATTTTTTGAAACTAATATGGTTGGAACAAGTTTTCCAATATAATAAATTAATCACTAAAGTCTAATGAAATCCACTAGTTCATAATAACATTTCTACATATACTTATTTAACTAAAAAATGACATATAAAATAGGACATCATGTAGGATATTGGTAGTCATGAAACCATTTTCATTCTTTGACCATGGGTCTAAGGCCCATATCCTTTTCGGATGAGATGAGTTGTCACCCAACATAAACATTATCTATATGCTAAACCATATTAATGTAATTCTTATAAATCTACCTAAACAATATGATAAACATTTTTAAAAAAACATCCTTAAAAACATGTTCTCTATTGTTATCAATACAACATAATTTTTTTAAAAAAGCTTCATGGTGTTATTTAACAATTATTACTATTTAATTAATGATCAAATTAACCCTATTTTTATCAATGAATTAAAACTTATATCAAAAAAATTTAACGGAGTTATTATTCAAATAATTATTTCCATAATCCATATACTAATCTAATAGGTTTTATTAGAAAAAATTTCCCTATAAAATTCATTAATCTGGTTATATTTATACCAAAAAGATTATAAAGTGAAATTTAATACATCAGACATATGATAAAACATAAATTCAATGTCTATGATGGTATCCATAAATTTAAAGTAGATGAAGATATTTTTGATTCTTACACAATAAAATATGATTCATTGCTTTTATTACCAAAATATCATCGGTACAATACTTATATAATTTAAATTTTTATATACAAATACATAATGAATTATTCAATTTTATTTTAATGTATGTCAATAAATAGTATAGGGTTTAACCTAGGTCATTGAATTTCATTATCAATTCAAATACTTAATACTTTTCAGTATATAAAACTTCAATTATCCTAAAAATATCCCCATGGATTTCTAAATTAGATGCATACTATAAAGACCCATCCTTAAACATTACACAATATTGACTTATGTCTTGAATTAACATTGTTGAACATTTTAGGTTTAGAGAATTATTGAATTAGGACATATCAACTACACAACAAAAACATATAAATACAATATAGACACTTCTAATAGTGTCCATTTATTCTATAATAATTAAACACTTAAAAAAGAAACATTGGTTATTTTCTTGTTTAATCATTATAACATTTCCATGATTCTATCCTTGAATTTATTCTCTCTTAAATCCAATAAAAACATTTAAAACATTGGATAATCACAAAAGTATCAGTAATGGACAAAAAAATTGAAGAAATGATACTAGTATAGTTAAAACCTAATAACGTATTCAAATTTTTTAAAGGTTGGGGTGGAAGCCTCATTTTTATTATTAAAGCAAAGCAAAGATCTCTTTAACTGGGTAGAGGGAGACCCATTACATATCCTAAAGTCCCAGTGGGAATTTATCCTATTACATAGCCCATATTCCCAAATTTTAGGCCCAACACCCATTCTGTGAGTAGTACTGCTATAGTACCTATGCTACTATAGTGTCGCACAGTACCCGCCACTACTAAAGTGCCCCTGTCACTGCTACAGTTCCACCATTTCAAACATCATCCAATTGGATAACCATATGGTTGACTTCCAAATTGATGATCTATAATGGGGACCACCCTTTGTATAAGCTATATTGGGCTAACTTCTGAGATATAATGGGGATCAACCCAATTTATAAGATATATTGGGATCACCAGTGAGATAAAATGGGGTTCAACCCTTGGTATAAGATATATCAGTCTCACCTGTCCCATATAATGCTCATATAAAATTTTAATAAAAAAACACATTCATCACAAAACCCTTTTAAAAACTCATTTAATCCCATATGAAAAATATTCCCATAAAAATATAATTTTTATTTAACATCCCATTTTCAATACCAAGATACCTCAACAATGGAATATGGTATTTCTACGTTATGAATTATAAAGGAAGCTAATTATCAAGTAACAGTAATAGTGTCATAAAAGTCATCATCGTTATATACATTAAAACAAATAACATTACTTTTTCATTATGTGAGGAATGTAAACTGATTTTTATAAAAATATTCCTTTTGAATACATTTAAAAAAATTCTAGATAGACATATAATTTCCTTTTTAATCATTTTATGTACATATAAATAAATATGTAGATAAATATCATGAAGACAATGATTTGAAAATTAAACCATTAAACATTTAAGGAGTCCCATACCACTTTGAATAATTAAATATTAACCTACATGAATTCATAAATAACATTAGTATTGATAAAATATGGATATGAATTTTCATAGTGGTTGTATATACACATTATAAAATAATTTTGGATGATTTTATCAAGAAATGCCTCAATAAAAAGAGATTGAGAGGAAATCCATTACCTTGGGTTGACTTGTCTCATCTGTTATTTAATATCCAAAATAATAAAGTAAGGTTAATTTATAATTTCATTATAACCTTTATAAATTTTACTATTCATTTCATGTCACTTATTTCCATGTTATTTCAATTAGTAAATTATTCGAGTTAATATCATATGTTTTTTCGATGTTCGGTATTATTGTCGAAAATGAACTTGTTTTGATGTAGATTATACATGTAGTAAAAATTTCCTCATCTCCATAATGATAGTAATGATTTAAAAATCATATATATACATTATATATGTATTTATAATAGTCCATAACATTTAGAGATATGAAATTAAATGCACCGTCCATGAAGGTGGTTGGTCACATGTACGCATGAAGGCTACTTTCATTTCATTATCATATTAATGGAATGAAAGCTAAATGATGCATAATTATATTATAATTATAGTATAATATAGATGTTATATATATTAAATACGTTCATTAATGCTAACCTTTATACGTACCGTGCACAGAATGAACGAATCATTCCAATTTGAGGGGGTGTCAGTCTATACTTTCCGAAATTAAATTATCATATTTAAACATTATGGAATGAATAATGGTTTGTTGTAAATAAAAATTATAGAATCAGAGATACAAAATAAAAATAATATATATCATATATAAATAAAATTCCATCATAATGGCCAATATTATATGTGGTTGGAGAAAATTTATCAATCATCATTTCGTGAGGTAATAGTCCATCGTACATAGAATCATAATGTCAGTATCAATTAGATGGAGTCATGTGTATATTTATTTAGAATACTTCTCATAAAACATTATAGAATTTTCATGATACTTATTTTTTTATGTAATAAAAGAATAATAATAGCATAGGGACTGGAGAATAAAATTAATGGAAAGGAACTTGAGAGAAGACATTACCTCTAAAGCGGGTAACTTATTTTTATTTGAGACAAAATAATTTCTTGAATTTTCTTCATCCTAATTAAAACATTAGAAGAGTAAGGGAGGGATTTTTTCAACTTATTTGAGAAAATTTTGTCCGATCCAAGTGGCTGGAGTGGTTTTTTTATATGGGTACAGGTTGTTTCCTATTATAATATGGGAGAGGGGCACTTTAGGAAAGGATTGAGATATTAATTTATTATATATTAAATCCCAATTTAAAATGGTCCAAAACACATTAAAATATAATTTAATATAATTTTGGTCTGAATAATTGTCATACAATAGGTTTTAGACAAGTTTTGAATATTTTTTTTTCTGTATCCTCTTGGTTAAACCCTTATTTTCCACTTTTTAATCTTATAGTGATATCATGTTATTTACACATTGTTGGTTAATGTAACTACCTTATAATTTCAAATGACACAAAAAAAGTAATTTATGTCATATATGGACTTTTCAAAAACATTTGGACTAATATTAGACTTTTAGTAATTTAATATCATTTAATAAACTATTTAATATTTTAAGTAATGAATAATGTCAATTTTTGACACTATTCAAACATGACACTTTTACAAATTTATAACATCTTGAATCATTCTAAAAAAACATGGGATAAATAATTAAACGTCATATTCACATATACTGACTTTGGATATAATAAATTATGTCAAATAATATTTATTTAAATATTTATAATATCATTTATTTGAATTTATTATTAAAGAATCAATTAATGCATCATCATTGCATTAGAATTAAATTTATTTTTTTATTGTCTAAAAATTATAAATAATATATCATAGTGTATAAAATAATTTTATATTTCTAACTAATATATAGAGATAAAGAGATAACTTATATAACCCCATTTAAAAAATGACTTAATATGATGATACATGTTTATGTAATTTTTCACAATACTTTATATTAATTATTATAACATGTAATTATCAATCCTAAGTAGATCCATGGGGTTTTAAAATCAACCCCTGGATGCCCATGATCGTTCATATGTCATAAAATAGGATTATGACACATATAACGGTAGTTTTTTATTATTATAATATTATTATTCATCCATTATTTACCTGAATTACCCATTAAACATAATAAATAAAAATAATTACTGATGTTACTATTCATAATGTCCAAAAAATAAAGGGCACCTATTTAGACAAATCAGACCTCCTAATTCCAAATATTTAATCCATTTTTCCAAATTCAAAATACATTATTTTTGCGAATTAATTTTAAATTATCACCAGTTGTTAAAAACAAAAAGTGAGTTTTTAAGAAATAAAAAGTATCAAAATAATGACATGTGTTTATGTCCAATTTAAATGTGAAATTACATTAAATGACCATAATAAGATAAAATGATAAAATATTAATACAGTTTCAATTTAAAACCAATTAAAAAAATCTAACTATATAAATAAAATAGATGAAAATGCAGTTTTGAATTAAAATGCATTATTTTTCACTATTCATTAAAAATGAACATTATATAAAAATTACCAAAAAATAACTAAATTAAATTTTTATGTACCTATTTTACATATTAAGTTTATTTTATCAAATATAACATATAAAAGTGAATAAGGTTTTTTTAAAAATGGTTCTCCATCAAAAGGAAGTAAAACTGCATTTTTAGAAAAATAATTCTTTTCTCCGAAATATTGATTTTTTTCATATAACAAATCTATAAAACATAAAAAATTAATTTAAAACGTTAAATTTAATATATAACACATATTTATCATTAAATACAAATACATAATGGGTGATATGATTTTATAAAAAGAATTATTATCTTTTAATAATTTTTTCATTAAAAACAAATCCTTTATACTCAATTGTTTTTTATTTCCATTTCTAATAAATTTTGTGACTAATAAACCATCATTTAAAAATGTGTAAACCATATTTCAAAATACATTTGATACTATTCATTAATTTAATTTCAATAGCTATGTGTTTACTACCATTTAAAATAACAATAATATTATTGTATTGATTTTTGATATAACTCAATGTTCTGTGAATCATAAGATTTCAGAGAAACCCATTGATACATGTTGAGTACGGTATCAGAAAAAAGATTCCCCTTTAACATAAAATTAATATCTTATTCAAAAATATTAATAAAAAAGAAAAAATATATCATTCTATTAATACCTAGGTCGTTACATCACTCCCCCTTTTAGAAATTACATACTCCCAAATTTAAAATTAGGCTCAGAAACATTAATGAAAGTCCCACATTGAAAAAAGATTCAATAAAACTATCACTTTTATAAAAAAAAATAAGATAAGTAAAAAAGGACACCCGAGATAACACATACTAGGATTCCATATAGAAAATCGTGGATGTAGAACAAAAACTAACCATCATGTTCTAATAAAGAGTGATAGAAAACTTGATCAGGAGAAAGTTAACTACTAAAAAACTATAAAATTGTTATTAGTTAAATGTTCATTGATTCCCTAATAGGAAATGTAAATGGAAAATGTTTTTGTTTTATGTTCCTTTTCATAAAGATGAAGAATTTAATTATTAGATTGAATATGAAAATAATGAAATATGCATACGTTTCATGAATAGATTCATCCATTTAGCTAGGGTTTGGCTTTGTGGTAATCACCCCATTAATTATACATGAAAAATGGGGGTGAAAACCCATTGGGCACACGGTACTGTATTAGTACTATAGCGACTGTAGCAGTGGTGACACTGTTGCAACGACAGGTACTGTTGCGGCGGTAGGGTACTGTATCAGCGGCAGGTACGGTGCGGTACTTTTGAAGTGCACTTACTATAGCAGTAGTATTCACAAAATGTGCCTTGGGATAAAAAATGGGTCTACATGACATGTAATGTGTTAAATGTCCTTTGGGCCTTCAGGCTTTGTAAAGGGTCTTTCTCTACCTAGTTAAAAGAGGTATTTGAATTTTTTAATATTAAAATGAGGCTTCATGCCAACCATTTAAAAAAATTAATAGATTCATCCATTAATAACTTTCTACCAAAATATTATCTTTTATCCAAACGATGAGTATTCATGAAGTCATTTTCACACCAAAACTACTAGAATAAACTTCTAGAGAATCAAATAATACTCAAAATATTAATAATCTACTCATTATGTCTTGAAATTTTAACCCAAACCAAAATGGTTAGTTCTAGGCAGATAATCCACAAAATTAATAATCATTTAAAAAAGGAAATACAACTCTTAATCTACAATGTTCACCAAATACTATTCAATAAAAAATTGTCCTAAAAATTATTCAATGAAATCAAAATATAGTTTGAAACCAAAAATCATATGGATTTGATAACATTTTCTTACATGATAAATCTGAATTTTTATCCCCAAATAACATTGACTACACTTAAAGTCTCATTCTAAAAATAAATTAACCAAATAACATATTCACTATGATAGGTCATTAATTTTAAAAAATAACCCAAATAACCATATGTCCACAATAAAACATTGATTCATCCAAAATAATGTTTCACTAATTATTCCACAAATGAAAACCCATAGTATTCTATTTTACTTAGGAATATCGGTTTTCCAAAAGAGTAAACTTATTTCTAAATTACATTTATCATTAAATCATCAAATCAATTTTATATAGTAATGATATACATTTGATAAAACATAAGTTTCAAAAATCAACTTATTATTAATCCATAAAATTATTTATCCAAAAGGAATAAGTCATAATAATTAGGGACCTCATGTAGACCAGTGGTAGGAAAAAAATTCAATTCACACTTTGGTTGTGGGATAGAATCCTAAATCTTTGTCTAGCGTGATGGGTTATCACACGGTCTGCGTGTTTTCCTTTTTCTTAAACTATATAATTTTAAGAAAATTATCAAAGTGATGTAAAATCCTTAAAAATATCCATAACATATTTTAACATCAATGGTTATCTCAACACTCACATTTTTCATCCCAAAATTAATAACACATAATTTCCTCAAAGTTGAATGTCTCCAAAAATACCATTAGTAACCTTAATAATTCAGATCATAAAGACTAAAAATAGGTTTCAGAGAAATAGAACTTATTATCTACTATAAAAATATAATCCCATAATGATATCATAACCCTTAAGAAAACATCCTAATCCCAAAATTTGTCTAATCCTTTCCTATAATACCAACTATAAGGCACCAACCTTAAACGTTAAATAATCTAGAGTTAAGTCAAAAATTCAAATTGAGGATATTTTAATGTCTATATCATTAGAGCATTATTCAATAAATATTACATAACATAAACTTATAAATACATAGTGGACACTTCCAAAAGTATCTATTTCTTCCATTACAATAATAATTTAAAAATTAATCTTCGTTTCCATTCATTTTTAATCATTATAATTTTTCCTATATGCCATGCTTGACTCTATTCTACCTTAAATCTAGTCTAATTATTTAAAACATAGTATGACCTCAAAAATATCATAATGGTAGATTAAAATAAAGAAACACCATTAGTCTAGTGGAAACCTAATAACCTATTCAATTCTCATTGAGCGGATGAAACAAAACATTTTCACATTAATAACACTCATACTATTTTCTCAATGAAAAACACTTAAACAAATAGAAATAAATTAAATGACATTTAGGTGAAATAGATAAAAATATAAAAAAACCCTTTCGAACATCATAAAAATTGGAATAATGATATGTTTTACTTTCAAATTAGACATCTATAATGGAGATCACCCTTCGTATAAGCTATTTTGGGCTCATATGTGAGCTATAATGGGTATGAACCCTTCATATATGTTGTGTCGTTCTTACTCGCAACTTTTAATGTTGCTCAAACTATCATATAATTTATATCATGATCACCCATGAGCAATATTGAGGCTCAAACAATCTTATTAGATACATCAGGTGCACCCATCTCATATAATACTCATGTACCATTTAATGAATAAAACTTGTTCATCAGAAAACCCTTTGGAAAATCTCATCTAATACCATATGAAAAACATTTCCATATTAAAATTCCATTTTCATTTTTTATCACAATTTCAATACCAATATACCCAAATAAATTAATAAGGGATTTATACATTAAGGATTATAGAGGAAGCCAAATATCAAATAATGGTTACAATGACATAGAAGTCTTAATCATTGTATATCTTAAAACAAATAACATTCATTTTTTCATTTTGTAATGAAAGTAAAATGATTTGTATAAAAATATCCTTAATAAACATTTAATGAAATTTTATATAGAAATAAAATTTCCTTTATAATCCTTATATATCCATTTATATAAATATTTAAATTAATATCATCATGACAAGATTTGATAATTAAATCATTAAACATTCAAGGTGTCACATACCACTTTGAAAATTAATATATTAATCTACATTAATTCATAAAATTAAATTTTATATAAATAATATTGATATGAAATTTCATAGTGGGTTTATATAAAATTTACACAATTATAGAGGTGGATATTATCAAGAAATTCCACAATCACATGAAATTAAGACGAAATCCCATACCTTGGTCCGACTTGTCTCGTCTGTTTTTTAATTTGTGGAATAATAATCATAGGATAATTTATACTTTAATTATTAAATTTATAATTTTTATTAATCATTTTATATCACTTATTACAATGTTATAGAGATTAGTTAATTATTTGAGTTTATATCGAACGTTTGTGACGATGTTTGGTATTTGAGTCAAAAATGAACTTGTTTTGATGAAAATTATCCATGTGGTAAAATTCCATTATCTTCATAATTTTATTCATGATTTAAATATCAAATATGGAAATTATATATGTATTTATAATATTCCATAACATTTGAATATAATAAATGAATTGCACCGATCCTGGAGACGGTAGGTTGTACTTACGCATGAACTTTACTTACATTTATTTTTCATATTAATGGAATGAAAGATCATTGATACATAATTATATTATAATT
Organism: Viscum album; assembly: GCA_963277665.1. Classification (NCBI taxonomy): domain Eukaryota; kingdom Viridiplantae; phylum Streptophyta; class Magnoliopsida; order Santalales; family Viscaceae; genus Viscum; species Viscum album. The sequence goes on from OY728156.1 coordinate 1,136,038,737, forward strand.
AAATTATAATATATATATATATATTATATATGTTACATAATTTCAATTATTTTATCATTTATACATTCCATGTATGGCATGAATGAATCCTATCACTTTAAGTGGGCAGTAGTCCACACTTCCTCAAATGAAATTATCGTATTTACACATTATGGAAAGCATAAATATATGTTTTAAATAAAAATTTCAGAAGAATAGATAAAAAATAAATATAATTTATATAATATAAAAATATAGTGATATCATAATCGCTACCATTAGTTATGTTAGGATAAAATTGATCAATAATCATTTCGTGAGGCAGTAGTTTTTCCATACATAGAAACTGTATGTTCGTATCCATTAGATGAAGGTGTGTAATTGTAGTTAGAATAACTACCTAAAAATATCCTATTATATTGATGATACTTTTTTTATTATGTAATCAAATAATAATTATAGTATAGGGAGTGGAGAATCAAAAATAATAAAGGTACTTGGGAGAATATGTTACTTCAAAATTGGGTAACATCTTTTGATTTGAGAAAAAGGATTCCTTGAATTGGAATATTCCAAAGGTAATACATCTATAAAGAATTTAGGGATTTTTTGAGATTATTTGAGAATAATTTGAACATTCTAATGGGCTTGAGAGGTTTTATTAAGATGGAATATGTGGTGTACTTTTATAAGATGGAGGTGGGGTAATTTATGAAAGTCTTGAAATATTAATTTATTATAAATTCAATTTCAATTATAAATTGTCCAAATCATATTTAAATCAAAGATAAAATGATATTGGTTCAAATAAACATCATCAAATTATTTTTATAGATGTTTTCAATATTGAATTTTCCTGATATTATTTTTTAACCATTATTTTACCATTTTTAATCTTATAGTGATATTATGTTATTTACACATTGTGGTTTAATTTAATTACCATATCATGTCAAACGAACCAAAAAAAGTAATTTTGGAAATAGTTGGACATATATTAACCATTTGGACTAATATTGTGTTTTTTTGAATTTAATATAATTTGATAAACTATTTTATATTTTATGTTATGAATTATATCAATTTTAGACACTATTCATACATGAATTTTTTACAAATTCATAACAACCTAATTCCTTTGAAAAACATATTTAATCAATACTAACATGTCATATGACCCTAGAATTTTTTTTATGATATTAATTATGTCAAATATTATTTATTTTAACATTTATCATATCATTTATTTGATTACTTTTTTAATAAAGCAATCACTGAATCATTATTCTGTCATAATTATATTTATTTATATAATTTATTAAAATAATATAAAATATATAATGATGTATGAAATATTTTTATCTTTATAATAAAAATTTATTTTACAATATATCTCTTTTATAACCCCATATAAAATTTATTTTGTTAGACAATACTTGTTTATGATATTTTTTTCTTTACATTAAAGTAATTATATTAACATGTCACTATCTCTCCTCTATTGATCCATGGGGTCCTAAAAATTCCCCCAAGGATATCCATTGTCGGTCATATGACCTAAAATATGATTATGACATGTTTTATTGTAGTTTAATATTATTATAATATTATTTTTAACCATTATTTAACTAATTTTCTCTTTAACCATAGTATATGAAAATAATTAATGAAGTTAATATTCTTAATGTCCAAAAATAAAAGGTACATATTTACCAAATTTGGAAATACAGATTCAAAATATTGAATATATTTTTCCAAATTCAAAACATACAATTAGTATAAATTAATTCTCGTTATCAAAACCTAAAAGCAAGTTTTTAAGAAGAAGAAACTAACAGAAACATGACATGTGTTTATGTCCAACTTAAAAGTGAATTTACAAAAAAGGACCATAATTCGATTAAATGGAAAAAAATCTAATTTAACTCTAAAACCAATTTAAATTACAATCTAACTGTATAAATAAATTAGATGGTAATGCAGTTTTGAATTAAAATGTGGTATTTTTCACTATTTATTAAAAATTGAACATTATAAGAAAATTACCAATAAATTAACCAGAGTAAATTTTGATGTACCACATTTATATAAGAAGTTTATTTATTAAATAAATCATATAAAAGTGAAAAAAATTTATATTTATAAAGGGTTCACCATCCTTAGGTGGTAAAACTACATTTCTAGAAAAATACTTCTTTAATCCAAAAAATTGAAATTTTTCTTATATCATATATAGAAAACATATAAGATTAATTTAAAAAATTAAATTGATAATATATAAAATATTTTATCATTTAATAAAAATCCATAATTTGTGATATTATTTTATAAACACCATTATTTTTTTAAATAGTTTTTTCATAAAAACACATCCGTTATATTCATTTTATTTTTATTTCAATTTCTAATAAATTTTTTTAACCGATGAATCATTATTTAAACATGTGTAAACCATATTTCAAAATTCAGTTGATACTATGCATTCCCTCCATTCCTATGTCTGGGTCTTAATTACCATTTAAACTAATAATATTATTATTGTATTATTTTTTTGTATAAGTCAATGTTGTGTGCAACATAAGATTTTGGAGAAAGTTGTTGTTGCATGTAGAGTATGCTATTTGAAATGGAATCCCCTTTAACATAAAATTAATATCATTTTTATAAATATTAATAGAAAATAAAATTTTTTATTCTATAAATACCTAGGTTGTTACGCATACAAAGGCCCATTGTCATGAATCATGTGAAAATCGGGTCAAGCCCAATGCATCCATTTTAGTGTTATCACTGGTGGGTATATCTTTTTCTAAACCACATTCACGTGTAGTATTTAAAAAAAGAATGTATTGTAATTGAAAACCACCTAATTAATTCCTTACGAAAAAATTTAGAATGTACTTTTGTACTTATCATCAAAGTATATATTATCAAAAATTTCAATAATTTGTATTGAATTATTTCTAGTATTCATGTATATTACTAAAATTGATATGTTATCCACGGTAGTGACCCTGAACCTAGTGGCCTGGTTCTAGTTCTTATGTCAATAAATTTCAATATGATATAAGTAATCACATACATATGTAATGAATAGTTTAGTAGACTTGTAAAACTAGATAAATTCTTCAGTATTACGTTAAATATTAATAACAACATTAGAAAAAAATTATTCAGTGTATCATTATTTAATCTATTTTATTATTATAATCAGTCATAAAACCTTCATTAAATACTTTATAAAAGAAAAAAAATATTAGTGACCTAAAATTATTTTTATGGGAAAAGTATAGTATATTAATTAATTAATAAATGAGTATAATCAATGTGGAATGTAAATAAACTAAACCTAACATCCATTTAAATAAAAAATATATCATTTCCAGATAATTCAGAATCATTATAGATTTAAATAACTAAAAAAATTCCATTTAATCAATTACAATGAAATAAATATATAATGAGATAATATAATTACCAAAATTTCATGGATTATAATAACAGTATTTTGAGTGAAGTAAGTGATTAATTAATGGAAACCATGTTTCCTAGGTATATGATTTTTTTACCATCAATTCAATTCATAGGATGGTTTAAAAAAATTAATAAAACTCCATATAACTAAAAATAACCTACTGATTTGACCAATTAGATTTATAATGCATTAAGGTGATATCTATAACAGGGTCCACCAATGTAATACATATCTAATGTATTCATATTATATTAAAAATATATTTAAATCATAAGGATTGTTCCTTATCAATTATCTATGTTGATTAAATAATATCGGTTTATCAATATTACCCATGATAATCAAATAAAATTCAATTTTGAAAAAAATATGTTGAAATGATATATGATTTATGATATAAACACATACATTAAAAATAATATTGATATATGTCGGAAATGTAATTACTAGTGATTATAGAATGTTTAATATTCCAATTATTCTTAATGGTTACAAAAAATTATACAAGGAAGTGATTATTAATATTATAGTTGATAAAAACGATCATAAACAATACATGGGACGAATAAGGCTGATATTAATATAATTTATACAAATTAGAGTATGGATATTGTGGTTTTTTCATTTATGAATGAATAAATCATAAATTTATCTTTAACATTTTCTTGGTAAAAATATCCTTTCTAATTTGACTTTTTTGGTTAATCTATTTCTTGGAAAATAACATTTTAAAAAAAATAATCTAAAATGCAATATTAAACATGAAATGTAAGTATCAAAAAAAAAATAAAACATGATATTCATTATATTAAATAAAATTATAAAAAATAACAATAAATTTTTTATTATGAAAATGATATGTTAGTTCCTTATTTAGAAAATATGTGGAAGGTTCCTTTCACAATTTCGATAAAATCTAAATAGTAATAGTTTTGAAAACACAAGTAGATTCCATTGAAAAAAAATTAAAAATTAAAATGGGAAAAAATTTATTTTATAAATCATTTTTAAATGATTAAAATTATTTGAATTAATTTTTTGAAAACATGGTTTGTGAAGAAAATAGGTTTCCAACCAAAGAAATAAATGATGTCAGATTTTCTATAAAATATTATAAACAATTTTAAGTATAAAAGAGTAAAAAATGTTAAAATTACATAAAAAGAATAAATAAAAAATATATTTTAATAGAATTAAAATGATTTATTAGAATATTTACAAATATTTTTATTCAACTTAAATTAATGATTGATCAATCTCTATTATAATATAATTAAAAAAATTACAATAATCATAATGTTGAATTGGTAATTATTAAATTAATCGATTATATTTATAATCAATAAATACACATAAAACTACTGTAAAATACAATATAATAAAATCATAGGTTTTTACCCATGTAATCATTTGATTACAAAATCACAAAAGTAGAACTTTAACTCAATGAGTGGAAATTGAGTTGTGAAATTACTTACCACATGGAAAATGTGAAGTTAATTACATATAGATAAAATAGATCAAATTGAATCATTAAATATAATGAATAATGAAGTATTAATAATATTTTATACCAAATGTGTTGTATATAAACCACATTTAAGTGAAATAGGACATATTAATGAATATATATCAGTGGAATATAAATTGAGATGAAATCCCTTACATTATGCTTCCAATTGGTTAAACATGATTTAAACTATATTATAATGAATTTTAACATGTTATTAAATTATTTCATAACCATATTAATATTTATAATATCATTTATGATCCTTTAATATAACCTTATGACAAATTTATTTGTAATTATTGATTATTTACATTGTTTTAGGTGTAAATTTCCTTGTTTTCTCAGTCACGTTTTTCTATAAAGGGGTTTTAATGAGATTATTATATTGATATCTCTTCCCAAAAATAATATAAATGATATAATTATCCAATTTTCACATCAATTTTACATATATAAACAATCAGCAATGGTTTAATGAAAAAATGAAGTATGTTATCATCATGGAGATGGTAGACAACACATATGCATGAGTAACATTTTCATGTTTTAATTGACCATTAAGAAAATTAGATAAGTAATATTATTCAGTACTATAATAATAATAATAATAATACCATATATACCTTATAATACTCTTATATATTTTTTCAATGTGTAGTGGTGATGAAATAAGGGTCACGTCACTTTGTGAAGGCAGTCGTCCAAACATACATGAACGATGTTATCATCCTATTGTGAGTGAAAAGGAATGATACAAAATTATATATATATATATATATATTATTTTTTGAATTTTTTATTTTTCATTAATATTATTTTTATTTAATTTATATCGCATATAATTATTAAATTTATTTTAATCACATTCAATGTGAAGAGTTAATTAATGATGAATCACATCACTTTATGAGGTGGTAGTGTGTTGTACACACGAGTGATGTTATCATATCACATATGAAATGGAAGGGAGTAATATATATCTATATATTATAATATATAAATATCCATAAATAAGTTATATATATCATATATATACTCTATATCCACCAGCATACCCTACCATTAGAGAATTAAATTAAAAACCCAATGACAATGGATCATGAGGCAGTATTCCTCTATTCAAAGGATTTATGATTTCACGACAAATTTTGTAGAAGTGTATATGGATCCATTTCATGAACATATTATTAAAAAAATAACATTATATTTTTTATATTTTTGTTATTATATATTATTGATATAATAAAAATTTATGGAGGTGGAGAACGAAGTAAAATAAAAACACCTGTTGAAGAACATTACCCCTTCTTCAGGTATCCTCCACTGGATTACAGTAAAGCCTTGAGAGAATGGATTTCTAATCAAACTTGTTTATATAGGATGATGTTAGAGAACATTAACAGTAATTATTCTAGGTATTTTACTAACCAAATAGGTGTTAATGTGTTTAAAAGAGATAATAAGGGGTGTTCTTTAATATTTGAGCTTGAGAAAAAATGGTATTTTGTAAATTAATTGAGTTATCTAACTTATTTTAAATAGGAATGTGTGCATAATAGAACATTTTTTAACTTTAGAGTTTTAATGGTCAAAATATGGACAAAAAATTGTTTTTGTATAAGTATATAGATCATTTATACACTTAAAATTTTAATATATCCCAGGATAATTCCATTTTATCATTAAAATGGTAATTAATTTTTTTTAATATATTCACAATTGATTTTGGTAAAGAAATTATGTTGAAGTTATTATAAAATATACATTATTCAAATATTAATATTGTATAAATTTTTCAAAATTCGATTTTTAAAATTTGTAAATATTAATTTAAAATTATTCATGTAAATAATATTACAAGTTGACTTGCTAATGTGAAAATGATCAAAACTAAAAAGTATTTTTATATAAAAAAAATTAATTTCATGGTAACATCATTGAAATAAATTGTATTAATATATGTATAATTGAATTATTTTTCATTACATACAACTAAAAATATAATTTATCATTATAATCAATTTAAATGAAATTGTATTTTTCAATAGAAATATATAATTTTTCACTATTTATCAAAAAATGAAATATTTCATAAAAATATAAAAAATTCACCCTCAGATAATATTGATATTCAGATTTTAAAATTTTATTTCATTTCAAGGAATAGATTTTCTATATGCTATAAAATTTAATTTTAAATTTTTTTTTCACAAAACATGAAAAATTCGGGCTTTAGAAAAAAAATCAGTAATATTGAGTTTTTAATTTAAATAATTTATATTTTATTAATAAAAATAGATGAAAAATAATTTTCTAAAAATATATATATATATTTTTTTAATTTAGATAATCTTATTTTCACATACTATTAAATCAACTAAGATATATGAGTCCTATTAAATAGAAATATTAATATATTATTTTTTGGGAAAACACGGCCTCACATGTAACATTGTCTTTCGAAGAAACTTGTTATTACATGTTTTACAAGATAACATATTTTTTCATGTAATCAAATATATTTTTTCATCCAGAAAATGAAATATATTAAATAGATAGAATATTATTTTAAAATAAATATATTTCACGGTATCGAGGAGTTATATTCCCTACCACATTTTTTTCATGTCATGAAAACTATACAATATAGTGTACATATTATAAAATTTCAGTATCTTACTTTTGTGATAAATTATAATCCATAACGTATAATGTGAAAAACAAAATTTGATGGTCTTTCTATACAAACTCATGTCATATTAGAGTCAATGAAATAGATTTGAAATAGTGAAGGAAAATTGAGTTAAGAAACCATATACCATAGACTTTAAACTAGTTTAAAATGATTTCATATCCTATATAACACATTTAAATTTATTAAATTTAATTAATTATCCACATATGTTCTAATAATATCATATACAACCCAACTAAAACTTTTCAATGAATTTTTTTTGTAATATTCAAACCATTTGTGAAGTTGAATTAGATGAGATATTTTATGTACTTTTCATCCTTATGGTGAGTAATTTTTAATGGGTTTTAAATTTGGTTTTGTTTTGGTGTAAATTTAGAAAAATGATCAAAAAGGATTTGTGAATGGTGGGCGGACGATTATTGAAAACCAAGCAGCCTATCCCAAAAAAACCATGCACCCCTAGAAATTGGTGATTCACATTACCGGTGCAGAATTTGTAGACCTAGGTTCCCAAAAAAGGGAAATTGTGAACCCCAAAAACAATGGGTACATAGGTGGTGCACAGTATGGGAAAACCATTTTCCCGTACCTAGGTAATGGTGTGGTACATTTTAAATTGCCCTAAAAATTGTTTTTAACACACCAAAAACACCGAAACTTCTCCTATTCAACCAAAACTCATACTATCTGAGTTATGGACATTTTCAGATCGTTCTAGAGGGATTCCAATTCCATATTAGTTTGTTTATTTATGATTTGAATCCCGTATTAAAGATTCACATCCCTCCCAATATGTGGATATTTCCCCATTTCTTTCTCATTCATCATCCGTTGTTCTCCCATTAACATGGTGGTAGTAATGTTTTATTTCCCCTAAATCCATATCATTATTAAAAGAGTCTAGATTTATGTTTATGGATGTAAATATAGATATATGATATGTAGAAGTGTTTAATCTTGATTTAATGTTATATATTAGGATCATGTTCAACATAGTTGTGATGGTGAATTTTATGGATTTCTATTGAGTGATCCTTCATGAAAAAATTGAGGTTGGTGGTCTAATATTCAAATCTCAAAGTAATTATTTTTAATAAATTTATGAAAATTTTATAATTGTTACGGTTGTTCAGAAATTTATTTTATTGACTTAATTAATTAATTTGCGGAATTAATTGATGACATAATTGTAAAATTGTGGGATTTGGGAATAATTAATTTTCATATAAATTATGTGATATTTACATACTTATTTGAAATAATTAATTGTTGAATTAATTATGTTATAATGATGTTATGAATGTAATAATTAATCGATGAATTAATTATGATATTTGAAAATTTTGGATTAGATAATTAATAATAGAATTAATAATGAGATATTGAAACTGCTGAAATGGAATTAGTTTATTATTAAATTAAATAATATAATTCATGTGATTAATTAATTATAGAATTAATTAATTCTATTAATTGGATTCATTAATTATCATACCAATTAATGAGAATTATTTTAATAAGGGGATTATTGTTCATAAATCTTGAATGATGTGATACAATGAGATTTTGAATATTGGTGATATATATTTATTTTTTGTATATATATATATATATATTAATTTTTGATATATGATAATTGGATAAGGTCTGTTGTTTCCAAATACCTTGTGAGTGGGATAATGTCCCTTGTTTTTGAATCCAGTAGTGATAAATTGTTTGATGAATGAGAGTGGGAAATGGTCTACTGATTCCAAATCCCTTGAGAGGGGGACACGGTCTACTGTTTCTAAGACCTTTATTGAAAAAACAATGCAGGACATGGTTTACTATTTCTGAATCCCATGGGGTCCTACAGATATTCACCATGAATGAAATTATTGGAATTATAGTATAGTTCCAATTATTCATTTTATTATGTTGAAATGAAATGGATAATATAATCCCATTAGTTTATTGAAGTATCATTAGAAATTTTGACATGATTCAGTCTCTGAAATGGGATAAACAAGGTATTGAGGTATGTGTGTTCTCAGAATCCCAAGGGTTTATTTGGTTGAATAATGAATATATGATAATTTGATAACTAATTTATTGAAGACTATATTTATTTATTTATAAATTTACATAAACTATTTTAGACTAGATTTATTTTAGACATTGTTGGTGGTGTCCTTCTGAATTGTACTCACAACCTACTTGAGATTTCTGATTGGTACCCAAATAGACTTTATTATAGCAGAAAAGGATCCAGGAGAAGGCCCTGGTTTAGATTTCGGATTTGGTTTTGGGTCTTTGATAGGGGTACCATACAAGGTTCGAGACCCACATGGCGGTTGTCGATGACATTATTTTCAGTTTTTATTTTAGGAACATGAAACATACTTTAGCATGGATTGTATTTTGTTTGAGTAAAATATTTTATTTCTTTATTTTTTTATTGTTTGATATTTTATTATTATTATTATATAAGCTTTCACTATTTTCTTATTTATTTCTTATACATTATTACCCTAATAAAAGGGGTTATAGTATCCCCATGATCAAGATAGCATTTCATCAATTCTTTTTGATATCCTTAAGCATATGGGGAGGGTTTCTTAAGGTAATGTTACCCACATACTCAGGGTACCATCGTTTGTCACTAGAATTTGGAAATTACCAAGTTGTATCATATGTGTTTTCTTTTCATTTTATTTTGTATTACTAGTTTGTAAAGTTATAAAAACGTAAGGAAATGAGAGGCCTTGGTTATGATATCTTTCATGGTAGTAGATTACCCATGTCATGGGGAGAACCCAAGTAATTAGGGTGGGAATCATTGTTATTACTATATTCTATTACAATTGAAATTTATTTCATCTTGGGTAACACACATTTGGTGTGATGTTATTATTGTATCATATATTTTTTGATATTAGACATATGGATTAGTATGTAATGAGATTTGATTTTACATGGACCATTCTAGGAACATAGGGGTATTGTGGCATGCATAATTTTAGGCATGTTTGAAAAATAAGTTATTCAAATGTTGTTAAACGTGAACTGTTTTTCGTGATTGTGAAATTAAATTGAAAATATTTCCTAATATTATGTTGAGAATGGAAAAATGATGAAAAATTTGAAAAAGTTTATGTCTGATAAATTTTGAATAATGGGAAAGTGATTATCCTTGTTGACCATTACCTAGTTATAGGATGATTAATTATAGTGATAGAGATTTGGTATTGTAAGTGTTGTGAGACCTGGGGTAAATTATTTGGGAATCAATGTGAATTTCATTTTTCATAATTGTATAAATGTTTTCAGTTGTTTCCTAAGGCTAGGGTGTGGCATTGTAGAATTATTCCATCATGATGATGATTGTTGAGATGATAGACATAGGACATGGTAGTGGATGCTCCTCTAATAATGGAACCTGAGGTACTGGTAGTTCCATGTGAAGATGTAGGGTTGAAGTTCCCTGAAAACTTTTCTCACTTCATTAAATTCAAGGAAAGAGGCCTCTGGTGGGTTGGGAAGGGAATGTCTAACCTAATGAGGGATTTTCAATTACAATACCCTCTAATATTTACTATAGAGGGTGGAAATGAGGGAGATGAGTTATGGTTTGAGTCTATCAAGATGATACTTGACCAATTAGAGAATCCTACAATGATTAGGGAGATGTTGGACAATTATATTCTCGTAGGATCTACAAAAAACTAGTTGTACATTCATGTGAGGACTGGAATGGCTAGTGGTATGATATGGAAGGAAATTTTTGTGAAGTTCTTGGAACACTTATACCAAGAGACACTGAGACAATACACATAAATTTAGTTATTGGGATTGAATTTGGGTATCATGTTCATGAGGGGGTGGATGGGGTTCTCATAGTTGAGGGGAACATGAGGGAGGTTTTTATTACAAGGAAAGTGGTTACTTATACACAGATATAAAGTATAAATTTTGAGAGTAGGAATCATTTTTATGACAATGTTTGCTAGATCAGTGGTATTTATAATGAACAAGCATGGGGATTAGTTGCACATGACCATACACATGTGTTTTTTTCACCAGTGTGGTAGGATGTGACACTTCCAGAAACATTGTCTCTATCCACCAATGGAATACAAAGGGTATGGAAAGATGGTACATCTCAATAGGTTAGATTGGAACACACAATATAAAATTTTTAATGGAGTAGATACAACAAACCAGAGTGCGAGTATGTAATCATCTGCACAATATCAGTCTTGAATATGGAGTTATTTGGGCAGAGGATGTAGAGGAAGTGGATTTAACATCCCAAGATTGATGTACATGAATAATAGTTTACAATTTTTTAATACTTAATAAATTACTCAAACATATACCCAAAGACTATATTTTTTAGTGCATTTGTAAAAATCGAACAAAGTCTTATAATTTGGTGACATATCATAAAAATATCCAATAAATATCTTCTCCTTTATATTTCCTACCTAAAAATTTTCTTTATATTCTGGGGAAAAGAAAACATAATAAAGGATGAGCTCAGATGCTCAATAATGGTAAACATGGAAGATATTTTATCATAAAACAAACATAATGGAATGAAAACATGAGAAGAACATTTGATGAACATACCGTGAACATCAAGAGATCATATGCATGAGTAATGCAATAAATATTGGTAGTTCATAACACATGGATCAAAAGGTAATCAAAGAATATAATTAATGAGATCATAACTTAAATATAAGACTTTATATTTTCTTATATACATAAACCAGTAACATTGTGAACATGTATAAATCGTTATAGTTTCACTCATTAAATTAAGGGCATGAAATCACACCCCTGCATAAACTTATGGACATGAAAACCTTGTCCAGACATAAAATTATGGTCATGATAACCATTTCCACACATAGAATTGTGTACATGAAATCACTTTCCCACATAAAATATATACCTAATGAGTTATCCATATTTGACCAATGAATGGGAGAGAGATATTGGTCCCAAAAATCTAATAATGAAAACCATACATATATTTCCCATAAGAGCATAAAATCACTCATCATATCAAAACCCATGGAAAAAATGGATTCAATCATAATATATCCCATAAAATAAATCAATTTAAAAATATCATTCCATCATAAACATAAATAATATTTGAAAATAATAAGAATGATAGAATTAAATCATATCCCCAGTATAACATATGTATTGTCAAAAATTATTTTAAAATATGGAGAATAATCTTGAGATATCACTTGAAAATGATTCTTGGAGAAAATATCTTTATTCATTGTAAATTTATTTTGGAAACATAAAACATTTTTAAATACACATTAATTTAAAATAATTATTAAAACTTATAATGAAGTATTGGAAACATTTTGAAAACATTTTTTCTTGAAAACATATGAAGGATTCCTAGAATAATTCTAATATAATTTTCCCTTGAAAATTATTTTAGGAGAAATTTTAAATCCATTCCAAGATGTAAATAATATTTAAACATTTAAGAGTGCCCCATTACACTTTTAAACATTGGAATCATAATCCCCATGAAATAATAATATTGAAATTAGTTTAAATTATCATTAAAATAAGTATATACCTGATATAACATGTCAAATGGAAGTTTATACACCATTTAAAAGAAAATAGGTGCATAACAAAACATGTGTCCCAATGAAGAAAAATTGAGAGAAAATACTACCCTAGTCAATGGGAAACATTTCAACCATAAAATCCCATAAAATAGATGTCATAAAATGAATATTTAAATATCCACCCTGTAATATTTAAAAATCATATTATAAATTCATGGGAATTATGTACAGCACATAGAAGAATCAGGTGGTGTATAAAGAATGTGTCTCACAGAAATATAATTGGGACACAAATCCCTTACAATAGGTCTGGTTTCCTTTATACAAGTCCAATACTCCAATATAATGGTATAAATAATGTTATTATCTTATTCCATAAACATATTAATTTTATGATATCATATGTGATCATATTATTACTATATTTAATATCATTAGTACTCATCTTTTGGGTGTTAAATGGTTCATGATCTTATCCATGTTTAGTAATATATATTTCTTTTTTCCTTATTAGGTTATAGTTTTATCATTTAAAAATGATATTTATATAATATATATCATATTTATTGATTCTATACATTTATATAATAATGATTCAATTGATATCTTATATACCGAATAGTATGGAATCGTGGAGAAGGTAGGTCGTAAGTACTCACGAGTGTCGATGTCATTCCAATAATTGTGAAATGGTATTGATGTGGATAGGATATAATTTTTTCAAGAATTAAAATGATGTTATGATATTAATATATAGTTATTAATTCCATTGTTATACCCATCCAAGTAAGGCGGTTGTGAAAACAGATTACACGAAAGCATGTAGACGGTATGTCATACGTACACACACATGGTGATTGGTTTTATTGTAGGATTGATAGAAGGTGGAATATAGTTATTCTATAATCACAATAATATTTCATTAAATAAATTACAATGGATTTATTAATTTATCATGAAAAAAACATGTAAAGAGGATGTGGAAAAAGATATTTGTTTGAAAGACTCTGTAGAAGAGATTACATCTTCTTCGACGATCTTCTTCTAGAACTCCTCGAAAAGGCACTAGAGTTAGTAATATAAGAAGATAAGAACCTCTATAATATTACTAGGGATGTTGAGAATGTAAATGAGAAGGGTATGGAGGAGATTATGGACATAATGTGATATAAATAAATGAGGGAGGATGTTCCCTTTTATAATTTAGGTGAGGGACACTTTTTGAATCCACAAAAATATTAATTTATAATATAATCAAAACCCTTCTAGAAACCCCCAAAATGTAATATTTTTTAATATAATATGAGATTAGGTACTAGTATCAAAAAAAAATTTAGACATGTTTCCATATCAATGTATACCTTATCATTATAATTAACCCATGGTGATTCTATTTTAAATTTAACAATGTTAACAAATTATGATATATTAAAAAAGTTTATTTTTTACATATTTGATGTCAATTAGACCATAAATGAACGGTTAAAATCATTTTACACCATATATTAATTATTCTATATTTTTTTTCAAATTTATTCTAATTTGTAAATAATTTAATAAAATAATATTTTGACAAAATATCAATAGCCGGAAATTAGACACTATTCATTTTGTGTAATATAAAAAATATCTTGATAATATTTTATCCTTGAATTAAATAATTATATACCTAAGGATCAAGGTAATCTATAAAATTAATTGGATACGTCAATTATCAAAAATAATATTTATTTTAATATTTTTAATATGATCTATTTGTTATCCTTGTTGATAAAATAATTACTCCGTCAGTTTTGTGTAGTTTTGTAATATACTTACTTGTTGAATAAAAATTAAAAATAAAACATTATAATTAATATAAATCATTTATATTTGATATTAATACTTATAGATTAATATATATTATGGAATTCCTATATTAAACATGTTATATTTATTAAAACATGAGTGTGACAACATTTACATTACATTAGAAAAAATATTAAAAGTGTCATAATCCTCTCCATATGGATCCAGATGGTCATTAACTCTACTATTGGATTATTATGGTTGAGATATACTATAAAAATGGTATTTGGTCGTGTTTTTCAGTCATTTAAAAGTTATTATCATTTTAATAAAATTATTTTGATGATTTTTCATAAACTAAATAATTTTAGAACCATTAATGTATAAGACAATAAGATAATTATTTATTTCCTATTAATTATAAATAAGTTAACATGATACATACAAAAACTAACTTTATACTGAGTATTTATACGTTTAATTATCTTTTGTATTACATTATATTAAAAATGATATTGTTATTAAATTTTGATTAAGGAATATTTTATTTTATTTAAATAAAATATACTAAATGTCTTAATCTCACACAAGTCACTTAATTAGGATAATAATTTCATCTTAAGGTTGAATGTATTTTAAAACCTCTTATCTAATGAAATAAGGACATGATTTAGTGTAATATAATAATATTTTAATAATATTTTAATGTTTAATCTCTCAATTTACCCTTAAGCATTGTAAATAAAAATTTACTATAGTTACTATTAATAATAATGTCCTAAATTATATATAATTATAAAAATATTATGTATTTTTACTTTATGATGATTCAAATATATAATTTAACATTATAAATAAAAGTTGAAGAAAAAGTATTTTTAATTAAAATGCATTGGTTTTTTATAATTCATCAATACTAAAAACTTAATAGAAAATTTTCAAAAATTCATAAAAATAAATTATTTATACTTTAATTTGAAATAAAATGTTTATTTAAAAAAATATAATATAAAAAATTGTTATAAAATAGAATTAAAATTGTTGCTCCATCAAAAGGCGAAAAACCTATATTTTTTGAAAAATCATTCTTTTATCTGAAAAATATCATTTGATCTTATATATTTTCTATACAACATATACTATAAATTATACAAAATTTATTGAAATATTACATATATATTTCATAAATAAAATCCAGCGTTAGTGATTTTATTATTTTATACACTCATTAATTTTCATTTTAAATGTTGTTTAGAAAAAAATCCCTTTTATTTAGAAAATGTATTACTATCATTTATAATTAATTTGTAACAAAATAATTAATTATATAAACATGGGTTAAAAATATTTTGATAATTTAGTTCTTACTATTCACATTCTTCATTATAATGTCTTCTTTTTAAGGTTACATAATAATATTTTGTTGTTCTATTTAAATCAGACTTCCATGAAATGTAATATATAAAAATAACAAGAAATTATGTGCCAGAGAAACCAAGAATAGTGTTTCATATATTGAAAGATAATTTTCTGTTTCATGTTGTCCAATATTCTATTTTTGTAACATAAAACAAATAACATAAAATAAATAAAAAAATATTTTTCATAAAAATACAAGGGTGTTACAATCTGCCACTATTATAATTAATTTCTCTCTCGAAATTCGTCTTGGTTAAATAAGGATTAATATTTTAATTTTTTTATAGAAACTCACATCATAAAAAAAGGAACGAACATCCTATAAAATTGAATGTTAGATACATAAGGGTTACCAAATGTAACTCATCACTGGGTTTCCCCATAGTAGAACATAAGAGGAAAGTGAAAACATTTACATGGAAGAGAAATCTAGATATCATGTTCTAATGGAGAGTTATTCAGAATAATATTAGTAGAAGGTTAACAATTATAGATCAATAAATCTATAATTACTTAGTCATCCACTTTTTTTATTTGAAAGGAACGTACTAGGAAAATATTTTTTTGAACATCATTTCCCTGGAGTGGAAGAATGAAAAGAAATACATACTTTATTAAGTAAAATCTCATCAGTTCATTATACCTTGATCATTTTCCACTTAATTTATTATTCCAAGAATCAAATGTGATTTTTTCATTCTTTATGTGATATAAAATCATGCAATCCAAAAATAAGATGATAGGTTGTTCCATATCTCTATCTCATAATTAAAATGTTATCATAAGTTATCAAATATGAATAAGTCCTCATATATTGAGATAATACATTAATACAGAACCCCATTCTAATTTTAAATTAAACATTCTATAATTTGATAACCATACATTCCATGTAAAAGTTGAAAATCTAAAACATTAGAAAGAGATTCACTATCTCAGATTATCATTTATCCCTCGTATATTAGAATGTATCAATTTTTTGTTATATTTAAAAAATGTGAACACCTTCATCATGTATTCTCTTGAGTGATGGTAATAAACTAAATTACCATATATTCTTATTGAAAACATGCATTTTTCCTTATTCTTAACTCCAAAAAGTGGAAAACATCATCCATCATAGCATAAACCACATTTCATCAAATCCTCAATCAGATATAAAGAAAACATTACCATCCAATTTACTTATTCATATCCAAAATATTAATACCCCAATATCATTATCTCGTCATAAGGCATGTATTAAGGGTTATCATTCCCCGAATCAACTATTCTCTAAATATATCACCTCATCCTTAAATAAAATTTCTAGGTCTTCATAACTATTCAAAATATCATTTGAAATCCATAATGAAAAAATGATACTGAAAAAACTTATATATTTCATTATTCATATAATATAATCATTTATTTCCAAAACATTGACACAACAATCATTCTACATTACTTTTAAACCATTACTCATGATCCATCAACTTAGACTTTCCTAAAATATGAATCCTATATTTAGATTCCTTAAACATAATCTAACCAATATTCATAGTCTTAATATAAACAATAATTCTAGATAATTCCATACATTCCACATGTTGTTTTCAATATCATTAAACTTATGAATATAACCAAGACATATACCTCCTTCATGATTCACTTCATGAGATTTACTCTTAGTATATAAATTTTTATAATACCTATACATTACCCATCTAAAAAACTCAATATTAACCATGTTCAATCTAGTTATATCTATTGAATAAGACCAGAAAAAAATGTCTGACAAACATTATCATAGATTAAAATCACATAACCAATGGTAATTAGTTATAACATTTCAATATATGACACCATATGTTTATTCATAGGTTGTACATTATTGTTACTAAAATTATAGGAATATAACCAATATGTAGACTTTTCCTTAGGTATCTCCCTAGAAAATCCTTCGAAATTTCCCAAGTGATCACAATAAGGATTACATATCCTATTTTCAAATGATTAACTAAACATTTTCATTAATATCAATTCTGACAGTCCAAGATTTTCATACATAAACAATACATTACATTTACATAATAGATAATACATTACACAAATAAACACCCAATGAATGTATTAGTTTAATGACATTGGAAACATTGATAAAATTATTATAATTTGGTTAAATATATTCAACATCTCCCATAAGATATTATCCTATAATATTCATACCTAAAACTGTTATGTATATACTATAGAAAATAATACAAAAGAAAGGGTGATCTCGGATGCCCAGTATGGTTTAACATGGACGATATATAAGCATAATACAAACATAAGGGTATGAAAACATGAGAATAATATTTGAATATCATACCCTATATATCAAAAGATCATATGCATGAGTCATAGAATAATGATAATTAGTTCATTGGACATAAATCATATGTGAATCTAAGCATATAATCCTTGAGATCATAACATTAACATATGACATGAAATTGTTGAATATATACAAACTATTGATATATTAAACATGTATAAATATTATCAGGTTCACTAATTAAATTAAAGAAATGAAATCAATAACTTTTATAAAAATGTGGATGTGAAAACCAGGTCCACACATAAAGTTATGGACATGAAAACTAGGTCCATAAATGAAATTGTGAACATGAAATTAGGTTGACGCATAACATATATAACTAATGATTTATCTATATTTTCCCAATGAATTATATGGAGTTGTATGTCCCACCCATCACATAACTAAAACCATACATATGTGTTATATAGAAAGAAATCAATCCTCATATTAGATCTCATGAAATGGAATGGATTCAATCATAATATAACTCACAAACATAAATAAATTTCATAACATTCATTCCATCATAATCATAAATAATTTTTAGATGTAATAATAAGGATAGCCTTAAATTATAACCATATTAAAACATATGTGACATCAAATAACATTATCTTAGCTGTAAAATAATCTGGAGAGATCACATGAAAAATATTCTGGATTAAAATATCCATTATTATTAGAAAAAATATTTTTGAAACATAAATAATTTTTAAACCCATTTTCATTGAAAAGAAACATAAAAACATACAATGAAATAATATAAAAAATTTAAAACATTTTTCATTTAAAACATATGAATGAACATTGAAAACAAATTTAAATCATTTTTACTTCAAAATGAGTTTAAGAGATATTTTAAAAAAAATTATTGAAGAAATTAATATTGAAATATATAAATCATTCCCATATCACTTTGAAACCATTGAATCGTAATCCTTATGAAATAATAACATTACAGT
This sequence comes from Viscum album, assembly GCA_963277665.1. NCBI lineage: Eukaryota > Viridiplantae > Streptophyta > Magnoliopsida > Santalales > Viscaceae > Viscum > Viscum album. The sequence continues at coordinate 1,136,058,506 of OY728156.1, forward strand.
AATAATAAATTTTTTTTGGAAAGAAGAATATTCATGATATAACATGTAAAAGTTTAGTTTATACTCTTTATAAAATATAATAGGTGCCTAACCAAACATGTGTCTCAATGAATCCAAATTGATACAAAACTACCTTACTCATTTGGAACCTTTTTAACCATAAAATACTGTGAAAGTTTGATCATTAAATGTGAATGTTAATACCTATTATATCACTTATAAAAATCATAGAACACATTTAGGGGAATTATGTACACCATATAGAACAAACAAGTTGTTTATAAGGTATGTGTCCCACAAAAATAAAAGTGGTAGATAAATCTATTACCTTAGGTCTGGGTTCCTTCGTATGTGTTTGAACATCCTATATAAGGATTTAAATAATGTTATTAACTTATTCAAAATTAATATTCATTTTCATGATATCATATGTGATCATATTAACAACTGTTTGTTAATAACATTATTACTCATATTTTGGGTGTTAACTGCATCATGTTCTAATGGATTTTTTTCATATAAGTCTGGTTCTCCATCTTTGAATATTGTTATATCATTTCTAAAATAATAATAATATTATAAATATCATGTTTATTAATTATATAAATTTATATAATATTGCTTTAATTGATAACATGATTAATGAATCACATCACATATTGGAGACAATAGATTGTACGTATGCACGAGCGATGATATCATTCCCATAACTATGAAATAGTATTGAATTTTTTGCTATATATTTTGTTCCATAATCCATATCATGTTTTTGTAATAATATATACATATTATTTCAATCATTATACCAATCCAACTAAGGTGGTAGTGAAAAACGATTACACCACGATGTGGTGACTATAAAAAATTGATAATCAAGATTACCTCTTCTTCGATGAGCTCCCTCAAGATCTCCTTTGAATGAAACAATAGTTGGACATTTGAGAAGGCCAGAACCTATAGAACATAAATAGGGAATTTGAAAAGGGAAATGGTTCAATTTATGATAATAATTAAGGCTCAATGTGAATTGAATATATGAGAGAGTATGTTCCCTTTAAAAATCGAGGTGACGAGAACATTTAGAATATTCAAAAATATTTACTTATAATAAAATCAAAACCCATCCAGAATCTTTAAAAATGGCATATATTAAAATAATAGATTATATAAGGTTTTAAAATCATCTAATAATAAGTTTTTTATTTGTTTTTCAATCAATTTATATGTTATCTTTCTAATTAACCCTTATCTATTCTTTTCTATTTAAAACTATGGTAAAAATTTATTCAATTTTAAATTAGTGTGATGTTTTCAAATTTTATATCAATTAGACCAAAAATGAACCATCAAAAATTTTAGTCCATATTATAATTACATTATAATTTTAAAAATGTATTATGATTTTTAAATAATATAATAAAACATTATTTTGACCAAATATAAATAATTGGAATTCTGACACTATTCATTTCATTGATTTTCAAAAACATCAAGATCAGATTTTGTTTTAATTATTTATTTTATTATATCCCTACAAGGTTAAGGTAATATATAAAATTTATTTTTGATATTAATTATCTGATATAATATTTATTGTAATATTTTTAATAACATTTATTTATTATTACAATTAGAAAAATAATTACTAAATCGATTTTGTATAGTTATTTAATATAATATTTGTTGAATAAAAATTAAAAATAAAATACCATGATGAAGATAAATCCATTATATTTCATAAGAATAAATATAGATTATTATATGTTCTATAAAATCTTATATTATTAATGTTATATTTATCAAAATATGATTGTCAAAAATTTAACATGACATTAGATAAAATATTATGTGGGTAATAATATTATCCATATTAATCTAAATTGTCAATAACATAACCCTTGGATGAATATGGTTGATTTATAGTTGAAAAATATTATTTGGTCAGGTCTATTGGCTTATAATTGTTATTATCATTTTAATAAAGTTATTTAATTGATTCTTCATCAATCAAATGATTTTTTTCAACATTAATGTATAATCCTTTAAGATAGTAATTTATTTCCTAAATATTAAAAATGTATTACAATAAAATATAAAAAAATTATCTTTCTAATTATTATTTATATATGGATTTATCTTCTATATAAACATATATTACAAATTATATATTTTTTCAAATTTGATTACGATATATTTAACTTTTCTTTATATAAAATATTTTAAATTTTTTAATATCACGAAAGTTGCATAAAAAGATCATAATTAAAGTCTAAGGTTGATTTTGGTCAACAAATATATCCAATAAATGTAGTATAATTGTTAGGGTAATTTTATAATATTATTATATTGTTGTAATCATTAATTACCTCATTTACCATTAACCATGACTAATAATAATTTATTATAGTTACAATTCATAATACCCAAAAATAAAAGATATATATTTTAGTATAATGGACCCACTGATTTAAAAATATTGAATCAATTTTTTCAAATTCAAAATTCATAATTTCTAATATTTAATTTAAAATTAATCCCATTTTGAGAATTATAAAATGAGTTATAAAAGTTGAAACATGCAAAATAATAAATAAAAATTATTATATAATTGTTTTCAATCAAAATCCATTATTTTTTTACTACTCATCCAAACTCGAAAAACAACATAAAAATATCAAATATTTATTCAGAGTAAATTTTGAACTTCAATTCCAATAAATAAGTTTAATTTTTCAGATAAAATATAATTTTCTTCAGAAACAATATTTTAAAAGGGTTCACCATCAAAAAGTAACAAAACTACATTTTTTGAAAAATCCTTCATTATCTATAAAATAACTTTATTTTATATTATTTCAAGAAAACATATAATATGAATGTTAAATATTGTATTGAATGTAATGTATATATATATATATATTTATTTATTTAATAAAATCCATCATGACTGATTTTATTATTTTATAAACTCACTTGTATTCATTTAAATGGTTTTTCAGAAAAAAATATCATTCTATTTAAAATATTATTTATTTTATTTTATAATTATTTTAAAACAAAATGTGTAATTATATAAACCTATGTAAATTTTTTTTATTATGTAGTTAATATTTTTGATACTCACAATTATAATGGTTAGGTTATAAGGTAATATAAATATATTTAACTTCTCTCTTAAACTCAGTCTTGCGTGAAATGAAATCTATCAAAAGAATGTGAAATTTTGTATAAAACAAACCAATAATATTTTTCCATATAACAAAAGCTATTTCAATATTTTATATAGTGAAATCTTATCTTGGTGTAGTATGCAACAGAAAGTATCAAATAAATTACAAAATATATATCTCTTGAAGATCTCAGGGTCTTATAGTGGATGTGGATCTTTTGGAAAAGAGTGCGAGTATTAAAATAGTGGTGAAACATGGAGGAGTCAGATGAAATAACAGGGAAGAGGTGTATGACAATTGAATGTGGTGAAAACTACACTTGTTTATAGAGAGGATGTACCAACCATAGTGAGAGTTTCTATTATGGTTGTTCCTAATTAAAATAATGCCTTATTCGATACTGTTTCACCTCATTCCTTTATATCTATAACACTTGATAATGTTTTGAGCCTGGTGGTGGTGTTTCATAGTAAGGTTTTGATAATAAATACCCCGTTGGGAGAATAGTCTTGATATATCTTTATATGAAAGATATGTTCTCTTTAGATTGGGGATTATTGTTACCTTTGAGATAACTATATTCTTGACATGTCATGTTTTGAACTAATCATCGGTGTGGATTACCTTGTTGCATACCTAGAACACATTAGTTGTTACTGAAGGCGACTAAATTTTATATCTCTAAATGGTGAAAAATAATATTCACTATAGAGACTATAATTTCCAATAATGTTTATTAGGTCCAATTACTAAGAAATTGAAAGATCTCATAGGACATTTTTCAAGTTTATTGCTAGAGGGAGGAGGTTTTAAGAATGTTGTCCTTCCACTAATAGTGTAACTATTTAGAAATGTATTTCCTGAAAACATTTCTAGGCTTCCATCTGAGATATTTTTGGAATTCACAATTGATCTCACTATAGGGGATGATCCAATTTCTATTCCACCATTAAAAATATCATTGGTAGAGCTGCAAAAACTCAAGACTTTTCTAGAAGATATATATATTATGGGATTTATCCATCTATGTATGTTGCCTTAGGGGTTCACCTATAGTGTTTTAAAGGAAGGTGGATGGTATTTTTTCAAGTGTTCAATTAAAGGATGTTAGAAAACACGACAATAAATAATCAATTTAATCTTCAATGTATCAAAGAACTATTTGACTAGGTAAAGGGATTTTGTGCTCTCTTGAAGATCAAATTGAGATCAGGGCATCATCAAATAAGTGTTTTGAAATCTGACATATAGAAAAAAACTTTTATAATTAGTTATGGCCTATAATAGTTCACGTATGGAATTTTCATTTTATAAACATGAAAATAGTTATTATGACCTTGATGAAAAAGATAAACCATCCGTTCATAGATAATATTTTGGGTGTTATTTTGAATAAAAACTTGGTGTACTAAAAACTCTTGTTGGGAATGCCCAACATCTTGACATGATCTTGAATACATTTAGAGAGAATCAGTTCTACACCATGATATCTAAGACTCGGTTTTGGATTTTTCAAGTATAGTTTTTTGGACATATATTCTTAGAGGAATGTGTGTGAGTAGACCAAGGAAAGGTTCAAGATGTTGTGCCTCTAGAGTACCCCAAGAAATATTTTTAATATCCAAATCATTATGCGGTCAGGTGGATATTATTCGGGATTTATAAAGGACATATCCCATTTCAAAACACATCTATGAGGCCTTAAAAAGGGAATGATTTTTTTTTATTTTAATCTATTGTAAAATCATTACTGTAGTTGAATAACTATTTTACATCTTCACTAATCATGATACTACCGGAGTAATGTGAGCAGTATATTGTGTATTGTGATGCATCTCATATTAGACTTGGGGCTGTGTAGATTCAAGGAGATATTGTTGTGGTCTATGGGTGTAGGAAGATGAGGCCACATGAACAGAACTAATTTACACATGACCATGAGTTAGAAACATTGGTTATAATATGATGTGATGACAACATTATATTTTAGGTGAAAATATTACTATGTATATGTATTACAAGAGAATAAGGTTTCTCCTTTCACAACAATATTTGATTTAATGGTAGTAGAGATGGGTGGAGTATATGATATAATTTGATCTTGAGCTAACATATATTCATAGAATAGGGGAACAGTGTTGTTGATGCTTTGAGCAGAAAAACGCAGATTCAGATGGTTTAGTAGTCTAGTGTTGAGTTGAGGATGATGACTGTTTTGTTTGAGATGCATGCAGTGGTTCACGAGTTTCTGGAGCACGTGAATCACATGTCATTTTTTTGGAGTCTAAAATGTTAATATGGATTAGTTAAAGACAATATGAAGATATAGAGTGTCTAAATGTGAGGGAACGAAATAATGATGTGGAGACACCATCATAATGGAGCATTGGTGAGGACGAGATAATCAATGTCTTGAATCAATTTGTTGTGCCTTTAAAAATGGGATACTAGTTGATGTTGGAATTCCATGCCTTGTTCTAGGTGTTTATTCTAGGTGAGAAAAAAATTTACCATAAACTACAATGATAGTTTTGAGATTCAGGTATTAAAATGGAGATATAAAGATTTATGACATGATGCTTCACCTGCCCGTAGGTGATGGGAGTCCATCAATAAACTAGAGGCTTTCTATACATATTACCAATTCCGAAGAGGATGTATTGAGACATGGCCATATAAATTTTGGTGGGTCTCCCAAATATTCCAATTATAATTGATATTGTCTGGTTTATTATGGATCATCTGAATTAAGTAGCACATTTCATGCCAATACATGAGACATTCTAAATGGGGAAGTTCAATTATCAGTATCATTGAGAGATATTAATTCTAGATGAGGTTCCACTTTTTATAGTATTAGATCATGAATCATGATTAATTTAATGATTTTGGTAGGTCTAAAAGAAGGTGCTCAACACCTAATTATTATTGAGTGTTGCCTTTCACCCATACACATATAGGTTGTAAAAGCATATTATACATGTACTGAAGAAAATTTTGTGGGAATGTGTTCAGGACATTGGTTGGTCTTGTTAGAAGAACCATGATTTAGTGGAGTTTTATTATAACAATATATATAATGAATATATATATATGGATCCATAAGAGGAAATTTTTTTAGCCCATGTAGGTTGTGGATATACTGGATGGAGGCTGGTGAGTCAGAGTTGTTGGTACTGTGTCTCATGTAAGATGCATCAAAACAAGTTTAGTTTATTAATAAATATATGGATAAGTCTCAAAGTAGGTATAACTCATTTTTTAATAGACATAGATGACACTAGAGATTACTTAGGGTTATTGTGTATTTCTTCAAGTATCTTCTGGGATGGGTCAATATAGGATACGTATATAGGGAAACATGGTGCAATGATTCATCATACCATTAGAGGTTGTGGAGAGAGTGAGGATGGTGGAATACTGATTGTATCTTCAAAATATGTAGAGAACTATTCATGATGGTTTCCACATGACACAACTATGGTAGTAAAACACCAACCCGTCTCATGTGAATGATGTGGATGATGTTGATATTGAGGTAGATTTTTCAATTGAGGATAATCTCATACATGTGTTTGTATCAAATTTAGAAAGTGTTGTAGGGAAGAACCATGCCAATAGATCATGTATTGTTGAATCATGGGTGTGTGCAGTAGGATAAATGAGAAAAGGAACCAGATATGAGGTCTTAGTGGACCAATATTTATGGAATGAAATCTCATAAATGCTTAGAACTGCAGCTCTAGGAAGATATATTATAAGGTGGGGAGACTGTAAGATATAAATCTTTTCTATAGTTGAATCAGATGAATTTTGAGGTAATTTTTTCATTCAATTGGATACATTTATTTGGGTTCTACTTTGGGGTTTATATTGGTGGAAATTGAGATAAATGGAAATAAAAAGGTATTGTCTAAGTTCTATGCATGATTAAAGAATACTCTGCACCCCATGCTAGTAAATCATACCACCCTGGATAGTGGGGGTTCACATGGATGGTGCACACATTTCAAATTGTGTTCCATAAATAGAGAAACCATGCACCCCAAAAATAATTGTCATATAGTTGGAATATAATTAGAAAAAATGGTTTTCCCCTTCCTAAGAAACCCTTCATGATTTTTTTAGTTGGCCTGGAATTTTTTTCTTAATCCACCAAAAGCCTTGAAACAACCAAAATTTGACCCAAACTGAAAAAACCCAGTTTTTTAATATTTCATATCATTTGGAATAGATTACATGGCCACATGACCTCCCTTCATTATGATTCGAATCCTGGATCAAAGATCTACACTCATCTTAGTATATGGATCTCCCCTTATTGTATGGTTCATACCCTTTTGTTACCTCATTAATTTAGGGGTAGATATCTAATATTTTTTCGAGATCTAGATATTTATATTTAATAATCCAAATTGAGTTTTATGGATAAAAATCTATATCTAAGAGTTCATGAATTTTTTAATGTTGATTTAGGATTATAGATCCAAATCAATTTCTCCATCATTGTGCCTCTCAAATTTAATGATTTCAATTGAGTAATATATTATCAAAATATTGAGGTATGATGTATAATATTCAATTCTCATAGTCTCAATTTTGATTACATTTATGAAAATTATATATTCTATTTTTTTAGCAACTGATGTTCTTTATTTAATTAAATAATTTGGTGAATTAATTAAAGATAGGATTGTGAAATTGTGGGATTTGGGAATAATTAATTGTGAGATTAATTATATGATATTAATATGCTTAATTGATGTAATAAATAATTGATTAATTATGTCAAATTGATTTTATTAATTGAATAATTTCTTCTTAATTAAATTTTGAGATATGAAGATTATGAATTAGATAAATAATAACAGAATTATGAATGAGATATTACAATTGCTGAAATTGATATGATTAATTATTCAAGAAATTGATATAACAAATTTAATTGATTAGTTGTAGTATTAATTAATTGTATCAATGTCATTAATTAATTTTCAGGTTAATTAATGTCAATTTTTGTATCAAAAGATTAATTTAAATTGATTTTGGTTGATTTGATATAGTGATTTTTGTGTTATTATATATATATATGTGTGTGTTTCTATGTATGTGTTTGTTATATATTTTAATGTTTGATAAATGAGAGTGGGACACTGACTGATGATTCCAAAGACTACGTGAGTATGACATGGTCTGATGTTTCCTAATCCCATAGTGATAAACAATTTGATGAATGAGTGTGGTACATAGACTTCTATTTCCAAATTCCATGAGATCAAGACATGGTTTACTATTTCAGAAACCCAAATATATAAACTTGTGTGGACATAGTCTAATATTTACAAATCCCATTGGGTACTAGGCATGACGACCTTGACCCAAATTCTAGTCAATGGATTGTGTTCCAATTATACATTTTTATAAGTTCAAATAAAATCGATAAGGAAATCCCGTTAGTTTATTTAATTTTGTTTCGAAACTCTGAAATGATTCAATCTCTAGCACAGGCCAAAACATGTTCTCAGGTATGTGTTTTCTTAGAAACTAGGGGCTCTATGTGGTTAAATAAGTTATATTTCATAATGTGATAATAATATAATTAAAAATTTAACTTTTTTCATTATTCTATTATATTCACTATTTTGAGTAGATTTGTGAGTAGTCACCGTTGGCGGTAGCCTACTAATTTTTACTCACACCCTACTTGGGTTGACATATCAGTACTCGAATAGACATTATTATTGTAGGATAGGTTATGTGAAATTGGAATGGGCCAATTTTATAATTTGGGAATGGATATTGGATGTGGGAACCAAATATGATTTGGGGCCCTCTTGGGAGTTATCTGTAACACCCAGAGATTTTATGAAAAATATTCTTTTTAATTTTATTGATGTCTTGTGTTCTACGCTACACCAAAAAGAGCTTGCACTACAGGAATCCCTGACTTGTCTTGCATTACACGCAATCACGACCTTCCTTGATAGCTTGCGTCGTTTACACTACCGTGTTTCGCTAAATGACGATATGTTATATAAATTCGCCCTTATGATTAGTAATACCAAATTTTTGAAATTTTATAAATTTTATCTTTTAAAAATAGACTTCATTTTTGGATTCAGATTATCGAAATTAGCCTTGGGTGAATTTTGGGTATTTTTATGAAAACATTCAATTTTTGATGAATAGTGAAAACACTGGGTTACTATTCCAAAACCGACTTTTTATTTAAATTTATTTTAGGTACAAATTGATACATAATACCTATATAAGTTCAATTTAAGTCATTGGAGTCATTTTTTAATAATTTCAGATATATAAAAATTTTATTGAACTTTTCACCGTCTTTTACTCACCTCCTAGGTGAATTTCCAAATTCACATAAAACATAATTTTACCACTTCTATGAGTGGAATTTCAAAAATCCGAGAGACGCGGTTAATATCATGAAATAAAATGTGGTTCAATGAGATGAAAATAATTTTTGGTGAATAGTAACTTTTTACTTTTTTTTACCACGACTAAAAGTAAATAGGGTAATTAGGGGTAAAAATGATTTTATTATTACACTATCACATGTACTAATTCTATTGGATAAGTGTAATTCGACCAAAAACAACCTTATGAGTAAAATATGACTATTTAGGCCCACATGGATTAGATTAGGACATTTATTATTAATTTATTTAAAGAAGGGTTAAAATAGCTAAAATCAAAGTTTAATAACTAAATAATTTTTAATATAGGGTTATACATAAGATAAATTCGACTATAAATATTCATTAGAAAAAAATAGATTTCATACATAATGGTATTTTATTTATAATTTTTACACATTAAATAATTTAATTTATTTATGACACAATGATGATGCAGTAATTATCTTATTAATAAAATATTTACATAATTGATGTTATAAATACCCAAATAAATTTAATTTGAGACTTTTTGTGAATTCTGAAAATTTAATAGGTTAATATGACATGTTATTATTGATTTCGTTAACTTTATTCGAACTAATCATTCTGTTATGAATTTCAAAAAAATCAATTACCAAATAGTTTCAAAATTGACATAAAATAGTTTTTAAAACAAATATTATATTATTAATTGTTATTTTATTCCTAAAAATATATGGTTTGGCCAAATAACATAGATAAAGTTATATATATTAATAATAAACAAATTGGTGTTCGTTTGTCTTGTTATATTAAGTACATTAACCTTATAGTGTAAGAAAACAAGAAGACACGGTAAAAGATAAATTATTTAACTTAATGTTAAATCTAAATTATAAGGTTAAAATAGAAACCTAAACATGTATAAATTCTATTGGATGAGATGATTTCGATGAATCCCCACCTTATCTTCTAAATAACTCAATTTGGAGCTATTAAAAACCGAATATGACTTTATAATAAAATAATAATTTTAGTTATTCCAAAGGTGCCCCTCTCCTCCCTTATAAAAGGGCACCTCCTCCCTCTCTTCCTTACACAACTTTGAGCCTTCAAGTTTGGACAAACCCTGAAAATTTCTCTTCTACACTTCCCTATAAACATCATAGAGGTTCCGGTATTATTCAAAGACCAATCATAGTGCCCTAAGAGGAGGTTTAAAAAAGGCATGTCGAAAAAGAGGTAATATCCGTTACCGATTCTTTCAACATTATTTCTTCTACTACTTCTTCTTGTATAGTTGTTTCATTATGAAGTAATAAATCAGAATCACTCATATAATGATATGTTATTATAAGTATGAAACAACCCTATTTCACCATCTATCCATCCTATGGAAAACAAAATCACAGCGCGTGCGTACATACGGAATACTGTCTCCACGACGTGGTGTAATCTGTTTTCGACCACCACCTTACTTGGATTGGTATAATGGTGTAAATAAATAACTATATATGATTATTTAAAAGTGATATTTATTCTGAAATATTATACATACACTTCAATGCAATTCCACGATCATGGGAATGATATCATCGATCATGCGTACGTACGGACTACCGTCTCCACGACGCGATGAGATTCATTCTCCATGTAAACCATTCATGAATGATTATAAAGTATATATAATAACTAATAATGAAATATATGACATAATAATGATACTGGATATATGTGTATATATATGTATGTCATCTACATAATTTCATTTAATTCAATAAGGAAACGAAAACATCATTCATGCGTACGTACGGCCTACCGTCTCCATGAACGGTGTATTTCATTCCATTTAATTGATCTATCATATATATATATATGTATATACTGAATATATATTATATATAAATCATGTTTTAAATTATAGAATTATGTAAATATGGATAATTAATAATATCAAGAACAACAAGTCCAAACAGGTACGATCAATAAAATGATTTAACCCAAAACGCTGCTTTAACATGGAACTTACAAAAGAACGGGTAATGTAAAGTCATAAGTGAACCACATATGATATCATAACAATGAATGTTATTCGGTAATAAGTCAATGACATTGTTTAAATCATTATAAAGGAGGTTCAGATACGTACGAAGTATATCGGACCTAAGGTAAGGGACAACCTTTCCAATCTCGTTCTTATCCGAGATTGTTTATTCGTAAGTATTTACTGGGGTTATTGTTATCATTCAAGTCCATGTTTTATAAAAGTGTTTATATGTATGTTTAATTTCATTTTTAACCATTCTGTCTTTTACTACATGGTATGTAAGGAATCATTTTTTCTTTTACGTTATGAGGTACTTTTGACTTTTTCGGCAAAAGTACGAGAAGAATGTTTTTTTAACTTATACGGCATGAACGGATTTTTAAGATTTTATAAAGACTTATTTTCCTGAAGTTTTCTACTAAATATTTCCTGACTATTTTCAAAAAATATCTCTTTATATTAATATTTCATGGCGTATTGTAAAAAGAAATTGAATTTAAAGAACAAAGGATATTTTCCTAATGAATTCATATCAAGTGTTTTATCAGAACCAATTTTTCCATATGAGATGACATTATTTAATATGTGTATGTTACATGTATAATGTCTCTATGATTTACATGGTTTTAATTCTCTTATGATGAATATATATCCATTTGTTTTATATGGATTATGTTATGATGGGATGATGTTTATGAAACCCATTTTATTCTTTGGCTTATGATGAATGATTTATGTTTATGTTGTGGAACAAGTAAGAATGATTTAATTATGATATGGGTGGGACCTATATATCCATCCAATTAATTGGGTACATATTTATATCTCATGAGATAGACATGGCTGGAATGGTGAGTTAATCTGGTTCAGTGTTACAGGACTGAAACGATGAGTGAACTCGATTCAGAAAAGGACTTTGTCCACTAAGATGGTCATGGTAGTAATGCCTTGGCTACTATGGAAATAATATCATGTGCTTAATGGTTGCAACAATTAAAATTTTTATTTCCATTATATTTTATCATGGATGATGTTCCATTATGATATGTGCCTTACGTAATTCCATGATTTTTGTCTTTGCTCAATATTTTGATGTTTAAATTTCATGTTCAAGTTATTGCTTCCAAATATTTATGGATTGTTTTATGTTTCATATGATTTCCCTTACTGATCATTTGAGCTCAACCTTTTTATGTTTTATTTTCCCCAAAAAAATAAGAATGGTTTTAGGTAAGGAAACAAAAAGGGGAAGATCGTCATGGGAGTTGTTGAAGATCTTTCAACATAATTAGAAGTTTATATTCCAGGTTTCCAAAGTCACTAAACTATTACGATCCTTATGTGTTGATTTTTGTTATGTATTAAGTATTTCGAAAAAGTAATGTAATGTCCATGTACGTCAAGCTTGGGGTCCCTACAGTTGGTATCAGAGGGAGGTTTTGTCAACCTTTGGAAACTAGGATGTGAAAACGTTAGTGAGATCCCTAGAGATATTTCAATTGAGTAATATATCATCAAAATATTGAGGTATGTTGTATAATATTAAATTCCCATAGTCTCTCTTTTGATTACATTTATGAAAATTATATATTTTATTTTTTTAGCAACTACTATTCTTTATTTAATTAAATAATTTGGTGAATTAATTAAAGATAGGATTGTGAAATTGCGGTATTTGGGAATAATTAATTGTGAGATTAATTATGTGATATTAATATGCTTAATTGAAATAATTAATGATTTATTAATTATGACAAATTGATTTTATTAATTGAATAATTTCTTGTTAATTAAATTTTGAGATATGAAGATTGTGAATTAGATAAATAATAACGGAATTATGAATGAGATATTGCAATTTCTGAAATTGATATGATTAATTATTGAATAAATTGATATAACAAATTTAATTAATTAGTTGTAGTATTAATTAATTGTATCAGTGTGATTAATTAATTTTCAGGTTAATTAATGTCATTTTTTGTAATAATAGATTAATTTAAATTGATTTTGATTGATTTCATATAGTGATTTTTGTGTTATTATATATATATATATATATACATTTCTATGTGTGTGTGTGTTATATATTTGAATGATTGATAAATGAGAGTGGGACACTGACTGATGTTTCCAAAGACTACGTGAGTTGGACATGGTCTGATGTTTCCTAATCCCATAGTGATAATCAATTTGATGAATGAGTGTGGTATATAGACTTCTATTTCCAAATTCCATGAGATGAGGACATGGTCTTCTATTTCAAAAATCCAAATATATAAACATGTGTGGACATAGTCTAATATATTCAAATCCCATTGGGTACTAGACATGACGACCAAGACCCAAATTCTGGTCAATGGATTGTGTTCCAATTATACATTTTAATAAGTTCAAATAAAATTTTTAAGGAAATCCCATTAGTTTATTTAATTTTGTTTCGAAACTGTGAAATGATTCAGTCTCTAGAACATGCCAAAACATGTTTCCAGGTATGGGTTTTCTTAGAAACTAGGGGGTATATGTGGTTAAATAAGTAATATTTCATAATGTGATAATAATACAATTAGGAATTTAACTTTTTTCATTATTCTATTATATTCACTATTTTTGAGTAGATTTGTGAGTAGTCACCGTTGGCGGTAGCCTACTAATTTTTACTCACACCCTACATGGGGTGGCATATCAGTACTCGAATAGACATTATTATTATAGGATAGGTTATGTGAAATTGGAATGGGCCATGTATTTAATTTGGGAATGGATATTGGATGAGGTAACCAAATATGATTTGGGTCCCTCTTGGGAGTCCTCTGTAACACCCCGAAATTTTATGAAAAATATTCTTTTTAATTTTATTGATGTCTTGTGTTGTACGCTACACCAAAAAGAGCATGCACTATAGGCATCCATGACTTGTATTACATTACACGCAATTACGACCTTCCTCGATAGCTTGCATCGTTCAAAATACCGAGTTTCGCTAAATAACGATATGTTATATAAATTAGACGTTATGAATAATAATACCAAATTTTTGAAATTTTATAAATTTTAACTTTTAAAAATAGACTTCATTTTTGGATTGAGATTATCGAAATTAGCCTTGGGTGAATTTTGGTTATTTTTCTGAAAACATTCAATATTCGATGAATAGTGAAAACACTGGGTTACTATTCCAAACCCGACTTTTTATTTAAATAATTATTTATTTTATTTAAATTTATTTTATGTAAAATTGATACATCATACCTATATAAGTTCAATTTAAGTCATTGGAATCATTTTATAATAATTTTAGATATATAACAATTTTATTGAACTTTTCACCGTCTTTTACTCACCTCCTAGGAGAATTTCCAAATTCACATAAAACATAATTTTACCACTTCTATGAGTGGAATTTCGAAAATCCGAGAGACATGGTTAATATCATGGATTAAAATGTGGTTCAATTACATGAAAATAATTTTTGGTAAATAGTAACTTTTTACTTTTTTTACCAAGGCTAAAAGTTAATAGGGTAATTAGGGGTGAAAATGATATTATTATTACCCTATCACATGTAATAATTCTATTGGATAAGTGTAATTAGACCAAAAACTACCTTAGGAATAAAATATGGATATTTAGGCCCACTTGGATTAGATTAGGACATTTATTATTAAATTATTTAAAGAAGGGTTAAAATAGTTAAAATCAAAGTTTAATAACTAAATAATTTTTAATATAGGGTTATACATAAGATAAATTCGACTATAAATATTCATTAGAAAAAAAACGAGATTTCCTACATAAGGGTATTTTATTTATAATTTTTAGACATTAAATAATTTAATTTATTTATCACACAATGATGATGCAGTAATTATCATATTAATAAAATATTTACATAATTGATGTTATAAATACCCAAATAAATGTAATTTGAGACTTTTTATGAATTCCCCCAATTTGATAGGTAAATATGACATGTTATTATTGATTTAGTTAACTTTATTCGAACTAATCATTCTGTTATGATTTTCACAAAAATCAATTACAAAATAGTGTCAAAATTGACATAAAATTGTTTTTAAAACAAATATTATATTATTAATTGTTATTTTATTCATAAAAATATATGGTTTGTCCAAATTACTTAGATAAGGATATATATATTAATAATAATCAACTTGGTGTTCGTGTTTCTTGTTATATTATGTTCATTAACCTTATAGTGTAAGAAAACAAGAAGACACGGTAAAAGAAAAATTATTTAACTTAATGTTAAATCTAAATTATAAGGTTAAAATAGAAACCTAAACATGTCTAAATTCTATTGGATGAGATTATTTCAACGCATCCCCACCTTAGCTTCTAAATAACTCAATTTGGAGCCATTAAAAACCGAATATGACATTATAATAAAATAATAATTTTAGTTATTCAAAAGGTACCCCTCTCCTCCCTTATAAAATGGCACCTCCTCCCTCTCTTCCTTACACCACATTGAGCCTTCAAGCTCGGACAACCCCTGAAAATTTCTATTCTCCACTTTCCTATAAACATCATAGAAGTTCCGGTATTATTCAAAGACCAATCGTAGTGCCCTAAGAGGAGGTTTCAAAAAGGCGTGTCGAAAAAAGCGGTAATATCCGTTATCGATTCTTTCAACTTTATTTCTTCTTCTACTTCTTCTTCTTTAGTTGTTTCATTATGAAGTAATAAAATCAGAATCAATCATATAATTATATGTTATTATAAGTATGAAACAACCCTATTTCACCATCTATCCATCCTACGGAAAACAAAATCACAGCGCGTGCATACAAATGGAATACCGTCTCCACGCCGTGGTGTAATCTGTTGTCGACCACCACCATACATGGATTGGTATAATGGTGTAAATAAATAACTATATATGAATATTGAAAAGTGATATTTATTCTTAAATATTATACATACACTTCAATGCAATTCCACAATCATGGGAATGATATCATCGCTCATGCGTACGTACAGACTACCGTCTCCACGACGCGATGAGATTCATTCTCCATGTTAACCATTCATGAATGATTATAAAGTATATATAATAAGTAATAATGAAATATATGACATAATAATGATACTGGATTTATGTGTATATATATGTATTTCATCTACTTAATTTCATTCAATTCAATAAGGAAACGAAAACATTGTTCATGCGTACGTACGGCCTACCGTCTCCATGAACGGTGTATTTCATTCCATTAATCGATCTATGATATATATATATATATATATATCTATATACATAATATATATTATATATAAATAATGTTTTACATTCTAGAATTATGTAAATTGGGATATATGTAATAATATCAAGAACAAAAAGTCCAAACACGTACGATAAATAAAACTATTTAACCCAAAACGCTGCTTTAACATGGAACTTACAAAAGAACGGGTAATATAAAGTCATAAGTGAACCATATATGATATCATAACAATGAATATTATTCTTTAATAAGTCAATGACATTATTTGAATCATTATAAAGGAGGTTCAGATACGTACGAAGCATATCAGACCTAATGTAAGGGATAACCTTTCCAATCTTGTTCTTATCCGAGATTGTTTATTCGTTAGTATTTGCTGGGGTTATTGTTATCATTCAAGTCCATGTTTTATAAAATTGTTTTTATGTATTTTTATTTTCCTTTTTACCCATTCTGTCTTTCACTACATGTTAAGTAATGAATCATTCTTTCTTTTACGTTACGAGGTACTTTTGACTTTTTCGGCAAAAGTACGAGAAGAATGTTTTTTAAACTTCTAGGGCATGAAAGGATTTTTACGGTTTTATAAAGACTTATTTTCATGAAGTTTCCTACAAAATATTTCATGACTATTTTCAAAAAAATATCTTTATTTTAAAATTTCATGACATATTGTGAAAAGAAATTGAATTTAAAGAAGAAAGATTATTTTCCTTATGAATTCATATCAAGTGTTTTATCAGAACCAATTTTTCCATTTAAGATGAAATTATTTAATATGTTTATGTTTCAAGTATAATGTATCTATGATTTACATGGTTTTACTTCCCTTATGATGAAAATATATCCATTTGTTTTATATGGATTATGATATGATGGGATGATGTTTATGAAACCCATTTTATTCTTTGGCTTATGATGAATGATTTATGTTTAGGTTGTGGAACAAGTAAGAATGATTTCATTATGAGATAGGTGGGACCTATATCAACCTCCAATTAATTGGGTAAAAATTTATATCTCATGAGATAGACATGGATGGAATGGTGAGTTAATCTGGTTCATTGTTACAAGACTGAAACGATGAGAGAACTCGATTCAGAAAATTACTTTGTCCACTAATATGGTCATGGTAGTAATGCCTTGGCTACTATGGAAATAATATCATGTGCTTAATGGTTGCCACAATTACATGTTTTATTCCCATTATATTTTATCATGGATGATGTTCTATTACGATATATGCCTTACGTACTTCCATGATTTGTGTATTTGCTCAAGGATGCCTGCCTCTCCTACTTCGGTCCAACACACAGGCGAATGACATGGCCTCCCGTACAAAGCTTCAAACGGGGCCATGCCAATGGTAGAGTGGTAGATATTATTGTAGGAAAACTCTACCAGAGGCAAGTATTGCACCCATGATCTTCCTGAGTCCAGAACACATGGTCACAGCATATCCTCCAAGGTCTGGATGGTGCGCTCTGTTGGTCCATCTGTCTGGGGATGGAAAGTAGTGCTAAGTTGTAACTGGGTGCCAAACGCATGCTGCAATCCTCTCCAGACTCGCGAGGTAAACCGTGATTCCCTATCCGATACTATAGACCTCGGAACTCCATGCAACCTTACCACCTCATCCACGTACTTTCGTGCCAAAGCGTCCACAGTACTCGACTCCCTGATGGCCAGAAAGTGATCTAATTTCGTCAACCTGTCCACTACCACCCAGATGGTGTTGTACCCTCCTTGGGCCTTGGGTAGTCCTGTGACGAAATCCATCGAGATGTCATCACACTTCCACTTGGGGACATATAGGGGTTGTAGTAGGCCTCCTGGAACTCGGTGTTCAGCCTTCACATGCTGACACACTAAGCACTTGGCCACAAACTCTGCCACCGCTCGCTTAACTCCGGGACTCCAAAACTGCCTCTTCAAACCCTGTTACATCATGGAAACTCTTGGGTGTACCACCAGGGGTGAGTCTTGGAACTCACTGAGACCCTTGTCGTGCATCGCCTCCGGAACAAACAACTTTTTCTAGAAAAGCATCCGGTTCTGACCATCCTCTGTCCATCCTTCCAGAGCCTTGCCCTGGTCAACCCGGTCACGCATCACTTCACACTCTAGGTCTCCCCACTGAGACTCCTCTACTTTCTGAAATAGGGATGACTGAATTGTCATCTGATATAGGTAGCCACTGCCGCTATCCATCTTCACATCCAGGTGTAAGGTAGCCAACTCCTCCATTGCCTTCCAGGCATCCGCCGACTCTCGGACCACATCCTTCTGCGTCCTCCTGCTCAAGGCATCGGCCACCACATTGCCCTTTCCCTCAGTATAAAAGATATCAAAGTCGTAATCCTGGAGGAACTCTACCCATCTCCACTATCGCAAGTTTAAGTCTCGCCGGGAGAAGATATACCTCAAGGTTTTGTGATCCGTGAAGACCACAAAGAGTTCCCCGATGAGGTAGTGCCGCCATAACTTTAGCGCAAAAACGACCGCTGCAAGCTCCAGATCGTGGGTGGCATAATTAAGCTCCTGAGAACGCAGCTGCCTGGACCCATAAGAGATCACCCCTTGTCGCTACATCAACACACATCCTAGGCCCTGTCCTGAAGCATCACGGAATACCTCATAGGCCACCCCTTCTTCTGGTAATCTCAGCACCGGGGCACTTCCCAACTTCTCCTTCAGATAACTAAAGGCTGACTGGCACTGCTCACTATATACGAATGCCTGGTCCTTCTCAGTCGGAGCCGTCAAAGGGGATTCTACTCGGGAGAAGTTGGGTACGAATCTCCGGTATTAACCCGCTAGCCCGAGGAAACTTCGGACTTCCGCCACATTCATTGGTGCTTCCTAAGAAACAACCGCCTCATATTTTGATGGGTCCACCTCTACCCCCCGCTCGGACACCACGTGCCCGAGGAAGTGCACTTCCCGTGTCTAGAACTTGCATTTTGACAACTTCCCATAGAGCTGGTGCTGCCGGAGGACCTCTAAAACTGTCCCCAGGTGCTCTGCATGGTCCTCATCTGATCTTGAGTAGACCAGGATGTCGTTGATGAACACAACCACTAACCAATCCAGGTACTCCCGGAAGATGGAGTTCATATGCCCCATGAACACAACCGGGGCGTTCGTAACACCGAAGGGAATGACTACGAACTCGAAATGTCCATACCTGCACCTGAATGCTATCTTCGGGATGTTTCTCTCTTTCAATCTCAGCTGGTGGTACCCAGACCGCAGGTCAATCTTCGAGAACCATCATGCCCCTTTCAGCTGGTCGAAAAGATCATCTATCCTTGGAATAGGGTAGTGATTTTTGATCGTCACCTGATTCAGCCTCCAGTAGTCTATGCACAACCTAAGACCACCATATTCCTTCTTTGCAAGCATGACTGGAGAACCCCACGGTGACGCACTCGGACGAACATAACCCCTCTTCATCAGATCTTCAATCTGTATCCGCAACTCCCATAGCTCTGAAGGTGTCATCTAGTAAGGAGCCATCGAGATTGGACGAGCGCCGAGCTGTAGGTCTATCCCAAACACGATATCATGTCGAGGGGGTAGAGTCATCACCTCCTTAGTAAAGATGTCCATAAAATCACGGACGATCTCTGGAACATCCATCATTTCAGCATCTACTGATTCCACTGTCAGCTCGATCAATAAGGAGAGTAGAGGTTCCTCTCCTCTATTTCCCATCAGACTGATCCGCTCGCCGGTGAAGGTAACACACCAGCTATCCAAGTCTGAGAACACCACCCTTCTTCTAAAACATTGGATGACGGCGCACACAGAAAATAGCCAGTCGATGCCTAGGATGACATCGTATGGCTGAATCTGTAGCAGAAGAAGATTTCTAACCGACTGATGTGGTCCTATCATCAGTCTACATCCCTGACAAACAAACAACAAGTTGGTCTGACCTCCGACTGGTGTACTCAACACCAGGGGCACTGGAAGTCACTCCACATCTAAACCCAAGGCACTGGCTAGGCTAGGTGCAACAAAGGAGTGCGATGTTCCGGTATCGAACAAGGCATAAGCAAGATTGATAAATATACTGATCGTACCTTGAACAACCTCTTTCCCTGCAGGAACTACTACCTATTTTCTACCTTCATTGTCGAGGAGAGGAATTCCGCCCAGAACTCCCTCTCGAAATCCACACAAGCCACCTCAGACTCTCTCCTCTCCCCCAGGTAAAGCGTTCACCACTGACATGCCGCTCCCCGCATCTGGCTGACGGCCAGAGGAACCCAGTACTCGGTCGGGGACCGAATCAGGATGAAGGATATAACTAGCTCCTCTAGCCAGACTTCCGTCTTCATATCGGAGGTGCTACCCTTAAACTTCTCGAGGGCTTGTTGCTGGAAGGCTCGAAGAGTCTTCTGCCACTGCTCGTCATCTTCCTCTCGACCAGCTCTCTTCCCATTGGCCAAGGTAGTCTTCGGGGCCTCGATCGCCTGTACCACACATGGTCGCCTTCCAGGTGCCATAGCTGCAAGGTAAACAAGGAATGCCTAAGC
Organism: Viscum album; assembly: GCA_963277665.1. NCBI lineage: Eukaryota > Viridiplantae > Streptophyta > Magnoliopsida > Santalales > Viscaceae > Viscum > Viscum album. Next base: position 1,136,079,914 of record OY728156.1, read on the forward strand.
CCAAGTAGTGCAGAATATCGTTCTTAAAACTTCTTAAAATTTAATTTATTCTTAATCCCCAAGACATCCAAGAAACACAAGAACACAAGTCATTATGATGCATGTACCTTTCCTAGGGTCTCTACCCTGCAATCAGTGTGGCCTCACTTGGTCGTTCTGTAGGTCCAGAGTCATTGCATCGGATCACAGGGGGCCCTAAAATCCCGTGTCCTAGCTGGTCTTCCCTGGCCTAATTCACGCACCAAGGTCACCCAACATGGTTTCCTTACCATCCCATGCAATCCTCACTATGCCTAACCCCAGACTCCATCCTATCTCTAAACAACCTTGCCTCTGATACAATTCTGTCACGACCCGCCTTCACCAAAAGGAGGGAAGGGTCAGCAGATTGCCAAGCCCTTCCTTATTTAAGTTGAAAGAGAGATAATGACCCCCGATACCCACCTTCAATAGGTCTCGGAGTGGCGACTAGCACCAAGGGTAAAGAAATTTCTCACAAATGGAAGGCATTACCCCTTTTTGTTTGATAAGATCGAGAGATGAGAGGATGAAACTCAACAACACCAAGGTAAAGGAAAAGTAAAGCCAAAATAAATAAACCATTCCCACATGCATGTTCCAAAAGTAAAGCCACAAGTACAAAAGGTGACTACAAGGTAAGTACCAAAGAGGAAAAGAAAAACAACAACTGCAATTGCTCCAATGTTCCGAGCTAATAAGGTCTTGAGTAATCCCTGAAGTCCTCCTAGAAACCGGAAAGCAGTTTTATATACGTAGGGTGAGCATACAGAGTACACTTAGTAGGGAAAACCAATGACTCTCGTGCACAAGTGGGGGAACGTACTAAAGTCCCATGTGAAAAGAGTAAACCAAACACCTAACAAGGAAAACTATCCACCCCAGGCCTCACCAAGGAACACTCCCCAAATAACGTAATTCATGTAATTTATATATTAAGAGCACATCGATGTTTGGGTACCCCGCGCCACATTCCCACTGGTTATTGAGACATCCTACGTGTCGGACCAATCCCACCAGTCTCACCAAAGTCCCACTGCCACACCTGCCTGCACACACCTGGGCCTCAACTGTCACATATAACCATGCTAGCAAACACCTAGTCTAGAACAACCACCACCACACCCGAAAACACCTGGGCTAAAGGATCCACTTCCACGCCCGAAGACACCTAGGCCTCATCCTGAAGACACTTGGGATACCACATGCCGCACACACTTGGCCAACCACCACACTACCCCGCCCGAATGTTCTTGGGCTAAAAATAGACCTCAGGCCATCATAGCCTGCCCGAAGATACTTGGGCTATCCGGGAAAGGGAGTAGAAAATGAGCAAATAAACAGCCACTATGAATAGTGTTGGGAAAAACACCCTCCCCCATGAAATGGGGGTGTTCGGCACTAAGTGCTCAACATGGGTGGGGCACGAATAAGAAACACAAAGCTACAAGTATATATATATAGGTAACAAGCACTCACCCAAACTAGGTTTTTCCTTAGACAGCCTACAGATCACAACAGCACTCAAGTCCAAGTCACGACTCACGCTAACAACCCATTTTCTCCATTTCTTATTTCACGTTCAGTAAAAATGTTTATGTTTAAGCACTAATAGGCAACTAGTAGGAATTTGCATAAGTATAGGAAAGTAAACAGTCAAACATCAACCAAAATTCCCCCACCCGGTTCTCAATAACAGAGGATTCCACCCTAATTCGTGATATAAACAAGTATCCACCCGGTCTTAAAACCCACTACCGCCAAATCCATACCAACAGGAGATCCCATCCCCCAAATTCATACAACCACCGAGGGTATAAAAGAATAGGGGATCCCATCCCCTCTCACATCTCAAGCAATCGGCCCGAAAGGAAAAACAACCAACCACCACCACCAACACAAGTCAGGGATTCTCCAGATTTAAAAAACTTAACACACTCCATGATTCAAATTCCGTGTGTTCTGACTGGGAGTTATCATAGAAGGGTTGATCCTGGTACTTTCAATTTATTCAGTCGGATATACGTGATTAACCAATTCACTTTTCACAGCAAGAGTTTACAACCACAAACAATCCATTTAAAACATTAGCACGGTTCATTAGTGCACAAACAACGACCACCAACAACCTCGATTTTCAGGAGGCATAAGCCAGCACAACTCAACAAGATGGTCATAGGAGAAACAACATCAAAATTATAAGATAGCATCAACAATCACAACCCCCCTCTCTTTCTTTATAGAATTTGGTCATTATCTTTATTTAGGTCTGGTTTACCCAATTCTACATAATCAAAAGCACGCCCACCCCGCATGATACACAAAAGAGAGAGACGAAGGAGAAATTACCTAATTGTTGATAGATGATCGACCTTTAGGCCGGGGGCGTGGAACTTTACAGATAACGATGCGCCCGATGCACCAGAAGCTGTTTGTGAAAAGCCACAATCGAGAAAAGAGAAACCACGGCTAACCCTTAGTTTATAAGAGTCGAGGACAGTTGAGGTGAAAAAGTGAAACCGCGTAAGGCGCGGGGGTCGTGGGTTGACCACGCGGCTCCAATCATCCTAAAAAAGGGGGTTGGGTGGTTTATGCCGACTCATGAATTGATTAAGTATTTAATTACAACTCTTATGCACGTTACAGGTCTTTAAAACACGCTTAAACGAGTCAGAATAGGGTTTAAAACCCTATTTGCGCAAAAGAGCGCTACTGGAAACAACTTGACAAGGCCGGGTGACGCTGATCGGTCTCACCGATCAGTCTCACCAATCGGTCTCGCCGATCGGTCTCACCGACCGGTCTCGCCGATCGGTCTCACCGAGACGCCACTCCTTTAGGACTAGGATTTTCGCAAAGGGAAGGACCAAGAGTGTCTGGGTCATCACAGTCTACTTCAAGAACCACCGTTCTCCCTTGAGCTGATTGAAGAGGTCATCAATCCTCGGTAGCGGATACTTGTTCCTCACTTTCACCTAGTTCAGGTGACGATAGTCGACACACAGTCGCAAGCTCTCGTCCGCCTTCTTGGCGAACAATATCGGGGAAGCCCCGGGTGAAACACTGGGTCGGATGAATCCCTTGCCCTGCTAGTCCTCCAACTATAACTGTAGCTCTCGAAGCTCAACGGGGGCCATCCAATATGCTAGAGTGGATATCGAGGCTGTCCCGGGGTATAGATCAATATGAATGTCTACCTCTCTGCGAGGAGGTAGCCCTAGAACATCGTCAGGAAAGACGTCCGCATACTGATCCACCACTGTAGGAAAACCAGGAATCTGCACGTCAACTACTCCTAGGATGAGGTTAGACAACTGATGATTGATGGGTAGTCCTCTCCTCTGCAGAAGTCCATCCTGTGCTGCGAAGGCTCCCTTCTCGCCGATGAAGGTGAACCTGCTCCCATCGGTGCGTACACATCACATCGTGCGCCTAAAACAGTCGATCTGAGCATGGACTGTAGATAACCAATCCATGCCCAAGATGACATCGTAAGGCCTCGACGCCGATACAAGAAGATCCCAGCTGAAGCTCTCACCTCCTAGAGTAAGCTCACACTGCCTGCACCAGTGTGTAATCGTCGAGTCTGCTCCCGTAGGAGTCTCTAGCCGTAAGGATTGAGCCAACGGCTCTATCGGAATCTCCGAGCTCCGAACAAGGGCAGAGGCTATGAAAGAGTGACTCACTCATGTGTCTATAAGAACTTCAACAAGGGTGTAATAGACATAGATCGTACCTCGAATCATCTCGGGCGCACCGTGGTCGTAGGCCTCCGCTGCCTGGAGCTGTGCCTGTCTCTGCCCGCCAGCTCCCTGTGGTCGGGATGGACCTCCTGTTGGTGGTGGTGGTAGAGCCTCAAAGCGTCGCCCACCACATGATGCTCGACTAGCTCCTCTTCCCCGTCCGCCTCCTCCCTGCGGACCGCCATGGTCGACCCTCTGCCTCTGCCTGGATGGCCCCTCAACCATTTGCTGCTCCTCGGCATGGTGGGTCGAGATGTCACGATCCATGTGACCATGTCCGCCACATGTGTAGCACTACCTGCCTCTCGATAGACTGGCTCCACGCTGTGTGCCCCGCACTGCTGAGCCAGTGTCCTGAGGCCATTTGCGTGAGGGTCTGATCTGCCTGGAGCACTGAGTCATCCGTCGACTGCCTGTCGCAGAAGACTCTGCTACGTGCCACCCTACAGTATGTCTCGACGATGAAGTAGACTCAGCAAGAAAGCACTCAATTAGAAGGGCTCGCTCCAGTACTCCTGCATGAGTCAGAATGCTGAGGGAGATCAGTGATTCTGTGATCTCGTGTCTCAATCCCTGCTCAAAGGTCCGGGCCCGGAATAATGGGTCCCTTACCATGTCGGTCGAGTAGCGAGAGAGATCGGAAAATCTCGTGTAGCACTGGGCGAATGTCAAGTTGCCCTGCCGCAGCTGAAGAAGCTCCTGGATGCGCACCGCACGGAGGGTGTCCGGGACGAACTTCGAGCGGAAGAGGCTCTCAAAGTCCGTCCGGAGAAGAGATTCCTCATCGTTCACCTGGAGCATCAAGCTCCACCATCGGCCCGCTACTGCGTGTAGTAGGCTCGCTGCGAGGATCACCATGAGGTCTGCTGGTGTCCTAACTAACCGGAAAACTCGCACCACTTCCTCCAGCCAGTCCTCAGCTGCCTGGGGGTCCGTCTCCCCACGAAACCCGGGTGGTCGCTAGCGCTGGAAATCATGCAGTGCACTGAGGCGACGTGCATCGTCAGCGTCTAGTGCTGAAAGAATCGGTGGCTCGGCGGGTAGAGGTATCTCTGATGCCTCAGCTTTCAAAGGGCCCTGCACTGAGGCCTCATCGCTCGGCGGGCTGTCATCACGCTCAACTCTCGGAACCCTAGCTGGCTGCCGTCGTGGGGCCATCCTGAAAAGAAACATGTGCGCCAAGGTCAGAACAGTATACCTGGTGAGCTGACATAATGTAATCACAAAGAAAACTTGTAACACACATGCAATCAATGTTTTCGTGCATTAAGTCGGAAATCAGAAGTCAGGGTCCTGGTGTACAGATACGTCAGCCGCCGCACCAACATTGGGCTTCCTGGACTGATAACCACACCCAATATGCTTAACACTATTGCTTACATAGAAGAATGATCAGAGTCTATGGTAGAACTGAAATCCTCTGATACCAATTTTTCACGACCCGTCCTCGGGGCCCATGTCGTGACTACCCCAAGCCCGCCTTCCAGAGGCGAGGGGCTGTCGACTAGCACCAAAGCATAAATCCCGGTAAAAAGGGAAGGCATTACCTTTGTAAAGTAAACAAGCACCACAGAGTAAGCAAGCAGAAGAAGTAAACACTAAGTAAAAACTGGTACAGCAGTATGTGCGGAAAGCAAGTGGGCCAGAATACAATCCCAAACTGAAAGTAAAGTACAACTCGAAAGGGAAAACAACAACTGAAAAGTAAACCCGCAACGTAGAGCCGTCCACTAGAATTCCCACCTGAAGGGTGGGTACAGATAGCCTCCACTACTCCTCGGGTCCAGCCGACCGCTCCGAGTACATCCCACCCAGTGGTCCACCTCCAGGTACCGTCCTGCTCCGCAATCATCCACCACGATCAGCGCTGTCCGTCATCTGCAACCAACACAACGTAGTGCGGGCATAACCCATGCAGGGGTGAGTATAAGCTACTCAGTAGGGACCCCCAGACCCCCGAAGGTCTACCAGAATCCAAAAAGGATAAACCACAAAGGAAAGATACAATCACATTGTAACATCTGGCATGACTTAGGTATATGCCAATACATATACCTAAGTCATCAATTTTCACTTGGCTCCAACATCTGAGCTCATGTACAACCCAGTCCACAAAGGAAAGGAAAACGTAAATCCACACAGGATTGCACTACACAATCCACAAAGGAAAGAAAAATGTAAGTCCACATAGGATAGCACAACACAATCCACAAAGGAAAGAAAAATAGGGTTTCAGCTCACACAGGTATACTTCTTCGAATAAAGATAGAGATGATCACTGATCCATCTAAGTCATCGGAACCACAAAGGATCGATAGGTACTAACTCCCGCAATGACCCACAAAGGATCTGAACCACTAAGGATGGATAGGTAACTAACCCCCGCAAAGACCCACACAGGATCAGACCCACACAGGATTTGTAGGCGCTGACCCACACAGGACCGTTGAGGACTGACCCACACAGGATCAGACCCACACATGAGCGGTAGCAATGACCCAAAAAGGATCACTGAGTGCTGTAGTCATCGCCGTCGAATCCACTGAGGATCTCTGCACAGTCGTCGTCATCACAATTGTAGTCCCAGCCAGCTCTAGGGTTCCCGCACACTACAAGCTCGTTCGGGAGGGTCCGCTCCATGAGCTGAGAGGCTGATACATCAAATAACACATAGTCTAGAGTTTATGCATCCAAAAGTACTCTATCATCAACAAGAACTCAAAGTCGCAGATGGCGCGTCAATCGGACGCTCGGTCTGAGAGTTATTGGCTTTTTCGTCCCAGGGGCCTGGTTGGTTTTTAAGGCAAAACCTACCCGACCGTACTCCACCTGCATCCAAACCTCGGGCGAAGTAATCCAGAAGATCCGTCTCACTTAGAGGAAATCAACAAAGTCGACGGCAGGTCAATGGACTTTGTCATGGGGCTACCGAAGACTCCTAGAAGGAATGATGAAATATGGGTCATTATTGATCATCTTACCAAGTCAGTACATTTTCAAGCAATAAGATAAGATTTACCACGTGAACAAATAATACTATATATTAATAATGTTATAAGACTTCATGTGTTACCCCTATTGATTTTTTATTATCGTGATCCCCGTTTTACATTATGATTCTAGAAAATTAATTATAAATCCATGGATACTAAACTTCATTTAAGTACTGCCTACCACCCTCAAACTGATGGATAATCAAAAAAACTATTCAAAATATAGAAGACATGTTGAGATCTTGATCACATGACTTTAAAGGTATGTGGGATCAATATTAACCTATGCTATAAATTTTCTATAACAATATCTCCCATTCAAATATTCAGATGGCACCATATGAAGCATTATACGGAAAGAGATGTCTCACACCAACATGTTTGGATGTTGTAAACTTGTCGGCCCAGAACATGTTGAGGAAACAATGGAAAATGTAAAGGTTGTCCAAACACAAATCAATGCCACAAAATTAGGGAAATGACCTCTGATGATAACCATAGGAAGGATGTGGAATTTCAAGAAGGATACTATGTTTTCATGAAAGTATCTCCATGGAAGGGTGTTATACGTTTCGGTAAGAAGCTTGAATTGAGTCCCTGGTAAATCAGACCTTCCAAAATTCTAAAACAAATTAGAGTTGTAGATTATTGTTTAGAAATACCTCCTTGTATCTCTAAAGATCATGATGTGTTCCCCGTATAACTGTTGAGAAAATACTAGTTTGACCCAATTCGTTTACTCACCTATGAGGAAATTTAACTGGTACTGATTTGTCTTATAGTGAAGATCCTGTCAAAAATCATGATACTAGAGAACAAGTGTTGAGTAATCGGATGACACATCTTGTAAAACATCTATAGATAAACCATAAGATGGAAGCGGCAACGTGTGAGCACGAGTAACATATGATGAAGAACGACTGAAATCATTTTATGTAGAAATATTATTTATATTTTGTGGAAGTAATTATTTTAAGGAGGGGATAATGTAACACCCCATTCTTCCATGGTACATTTCATTTTGAATAATGCAGTAGCTTGCATTGTACGCAACATTGAGTTTTGACACACCACGACCAATCAAACTAGCCGTTATAAATAGTAACTACCACTTTTTGAAATTTTAAGAAGATTTTTTTTTTCAAAATGGAATTCATTTTTTAAATTTTAATATCAAAATTAGTTTAGGGTGAATTTTTGATAATTTTTTAAAAAATTTCAATTTTTTAGGAATAGTGAAAATACTAAATTTTAATTAAAAACAACATTTTTAATCAAAATAATTTATAGTGTTAAATTATACATTTGAGTGGTTTTAAAATGTCATTAGATTACATTTTTATGATTTGATATAATTTAGGTAATTTTATGTAATTTCACATTTAATCTGCACTTAAATAAGTGTCAATATTTTGATAGCTATTATTTCTTAAAAAAGGCTTTTTGTTCGGACAACATGAATTAATTTTAAATGAATTTCTTCCAATTTTTTATTTTGAATTTGGAAAATTGGATTCCATATTTGTAATTAAGAGGTCCAAATTGGGTAAATAGGAAAATTTTAGTTTTAGAAATTATGAATAATTACATCGGTAAGTATTTTATTTACCATGGTTAAAGGTTAAATCCGATAAATAAGGGTAAAAAAATAATATTACAATAATATTAAATTACACTAACATGTGTACTATTCCTATTAGTTGATACATGTCCGAACATGTGTATCATTTTGTCAATTTTGGGACCCCAAGGAGCCACTTGAGAGTGATAATGAAACTTCATATTAATTAATTTAATGTAAAGACAAAAATGACAAACATATATGTTTTAGTAAAAAAAATTTAAATGGGGTTATATAAGTTATCCTCTAGACTATAAATACTCATTATTAATATTAAAATATTGTATACATAATTTTATTCTATTTATAATTTTTAGAAGTTAAATAATTTAATTTATTTATGCCACAATGGTGAGGCAGTAATTACCTTATAAATGAATGAATCAAATAAATGGTATTTTAAATATTAAAATTAATAAAATTTCAAAGTTTTTATTACATCCATGAATTTTATATGTGAATATTTCATGTTAGGGTTCATTAAATTTATTTGTTTCGATGTAATAATGTTGTGATGACATTCAAAAAAACCAAATACTAAATAGTATCAAAATTGACATAAATGAGTTTTTAAAACAAATGTTATATTATTAAAATATATAATAGTCCTAAAAATATAAGGTTCTAAAAAAAACATATATAATGATATTTATATAATTAGTTAACCACATGAGGTTCTCTTGTATTTTTGTAGTAATTTTATTAACCAATTATAATAATAATACTAGAATACAAGGTAAAAGTTAAACTACTTAACTAAGAATTAAATCTAAAAGATAAGGTTAATATGGTGACTCAATGTAACATCTCAAGTAAGTAATGAATAATAGATATTTTTAACTATGTCTATTAATGAATTAGATAGTGTTTTAGAGGCTTAAAATGATAATAAATCCAATCTTATGCATGGAATACACTAATATTTTTAAAAGATTGTTTTACTGCCTTTTGATGGAAAACCATTTTTAAATCTATATTCTGAAAATATTATAAGATATATTTGTCAAAATAATCTTATTCATTATGATTGGGACATCAAAATTTACTTTTTGTGAATTTTTTGTATTTTTCTGACAATGTTCAATTTTTAATGAATAGTGAAAAATACTGCATTTTACATCAAAACTGATTTTTATTCTAATTTATTTATATGATTAGATTATATTTTAAATTGTTTTTGAAGTGAAATTAGAATAAATTTTTACCATTTAATCCAATGGTGGTCATTGGAATCAATTTCCCTTTGAAATTTGACTTAAACTAGTGTCAATCTTTTGATACTTATTATTTCATAAAAACACGCTATTTTTCATGACAGCGGGAATTAATTATTAAATTAATTAATGTGACTTATATGATTTTAATTTTGTAAAATAGACATAATTTTTGAATTCAGAATATCAAATATATCTTAGGGTGATGTTTTGGTATTTTTCTGAAAAACTTCAATTTTTGATGAATAGTGAAACAACTAAGTGGTAGTTATAGAAACTGATTTTTTTCGTTTAAAAGAAACTTTTCCTCTTATGTGATTTGATTTTCAAAAATCCGATATACATGGATTTCATTAATAAGTAAAATGTGGTTCAATGAGATTAAAATAATTTTTTGGTGAATAGTAACTTTTAAGTTTTTAATCGCGATTAGAGGTAATTAGTGTAGTTTAAGGTAAAAATAATGTTTTAATAATATGAGATGAGCTTGAAACATGTCCTACCCTCATTGGATGTGTCAGGACCGACCAAGACAATCCATGGGTCAACTTGGGGACCCCATGGAGCCACTTTGGTTGGGAAATGACATAAATAACTTTTTATTTAATGTAAAAGTAAAAATGACACAAACATGAGTTATTTTACTAAAAAAAATTTAGATGGAGTTATACAAGTTAGTTTTTTGATTATAATTATTATTTAGAAATATAAAACGATTTCCTACATCATAAATTTTTTTTATAATTTTTAGACATTAAATAAATTAAATTATTTATGATATCATGATGATGCAGCGATTACCTCATTAATAATGGATTGAAATAAAATGAAATGATAATGTAAAATCTATAACCTAAACATGTAAAAAACCTATTGTATGGGTATATTTCGAACCCTTATCACCTTATCCTAGAATTATATCAATGTGGGACCTTTTTAATCTGAAACACATTTTAAAATAAATTAACATTTCTTTTCTTTCCAAGAGTGCCCCTCCTCTCCTCTTATAAAAGGCCCCCACCTCTAACTCTTTACCCACACTTCCAAAGCCTTTGGCTCGGCCAAACCCTATCCATTTTGTCTCTCCACTTCCCTCTATTACTCCTTAAAGCCTCACATTGGTCAGAAGTCTTACCAAGGAAGCTTTTGAGCTCAAACCAAAAAGAGTTACCCGATTTTATGGTAATGCCTTCTTTTGAGTCCTTCTGTTTTATTTTGCTTCTACAACCCCATAAACTCTTTTTATTCATTTATTTTGTAACAACTCCAGTATCTTCAATATACTAGGATGTTTTTATAATAAGTATTCGAGCTACACATACACACACCTACATCTAATGGTTAAAGAACATACTATTTCCGTGGATGGTGAATTTATGCCTCCCGAAATGATGATTGTTCAGAATTCTTTTAACACCATAAATGGTGGACATTAAGATGACACTATATTTATATATGATATATAATATGTTTATGTTTTCCTTAATCTAATTTATTTTTCATTTTGGGAATACCTTTATGGTTTCCATTATGGGTAAACGCAATATCTTCATTTAAGGAAGTGCAGACTACCGCCCCCTCAAAGTGATTTGATTCGTTAATACCATATGTGGGACGTATAAAGGATGGAATTATGATATTATACATGATATTACACTGGAATTATAATATACCTTTATATCATTATGATTCCATTTCATAAAATATGAAATAGAAATGGAAGCAGCGTTCATGCATACGTACGGCTTACCGTCTCCATGAATGGTGCATTTCATTTATTACCTCTAAATGTTATATAATATTATAAATTCCTGCATGTAATGGATATATATGATATATATGATATCTACATCATGAATACCATTCTGGATATAATGGAAACATGAACAACTTGTAATTATAAAGGGTATATGTTTTACCAAAGTACCAATGATCGTTAAAATGACCGTTATTAAATTAAAAAATTACATAGTGTTCATGACATGGAAATAAGTGATATAAAAGGAATAATGAACATGAAAATGGTTCTTGAATAAGTAGAAAATAACTCAAGTTTATTATTCAGGAGATTAAAGAATGACTGAGTAATGTCAGACCCAAGGTATGGGACTTCATCTCAATCACCTTTCATTGAGGCATATTTTGTTTTATATACAACCTTATTTTATACGATGTATAAACCCCTTTTACTTTTAAGTTTATTCAAAAAAAAAAATTATACGAATTATTTACTAAACCACAAAATGGAATTTTTTTTGTACGTATGCGGCGACAACGACTTTTCCGCCGCCGTGACCATTATTTGAGTTTCAAATTCCTCTATAAGACATACCATTTTTTAAAAGAAAAATAAATACCATGTTTTACTTTTCATTTATTTTGATACTGAAAATGGTTTTCATAATGTTTTTATATCAATGTGTTGTATTTATATCTTGTGATTGAAAGGTGGAAATTTTATGTTTCCTTTATTCATGTTTTATGTGATACGATTACGTTGAGGTTCTTGGGCATTATTATGAAGATGGGTGGTTCCGTGATAAACTAAGGGCTGGTGAGCCGGATATAGCTCTCCAATGCATTGGGTAACGCAAAGGAGTGAAACGTTAAGGTTTCTCCGAAGAGATTTAGGGAATATACTGTTATGGGTATTCCAAATGTAACCAATAGGGTTACTCCCTACGTAAGAATGTTATGAATGGCTCAAGTTACCTTTATGTCTTATGATTTCTATGATTTATTCATGATTTGATGAGGTATGTTAAAGTGATTATGTTTTATGGGTAAAGTATGAATTCATTCTTATGTATATATGAACTAATGTTTCCTTTCCATATTTTTATAACCCATACTAAGCTTTTTATGCTCATCCGAAGTTTTTTTGAAATTTTTTTCATAGGTCAAGGGAAATGTACATGATATGACGATAGTGTCAAGGAAGTGTCAAGAAAGAATCCATGTTTTATTTTAAATATGTTTCCTTTGATGGGGAAAATGAATACTAACTTTTATGTATCCACTTTGTTTAAATGTGGAATGTAATGCAAGTGTTATGATCTAATTTTCTAAAACTCTAAACCTGAAAAGATCCTCAAGGTGTAATCCCGTAATAACTCAAGATTAAGTAAGGTTTAAGGCTGGGGCCTTATACGCAAACCTATCTAAAACCTATTGGTTGAGAGGTTTTCAACCCATACACAACCTATCCTTTAAATATATCATTTTTGAGCCATTAAAAACCGAAAAATATTTTATTATAAAATAATATCTCAATCATTTTCTAAGGTTCCCCTCACCTCCCTTATAAAAGGTCACATCCCCTTCATTAAAAATCACACCTCCTAAGCCATTTGCCTCTACCATAACCTACACATATATCCTCCTAATTTCCCTGAATTCAACCTAGAGTACATAGTTTGATCAAAAATCCGGTCTATGGAGCCCTTTTGATCAACTCAAATGGCAACACTTGAAGAAGAGTTAATAATTTCACCACCCTCTTTCAAGTTCTTTTCTTCTTCCACTTCCTTTTTCTTTGTTTTTTACATTCTAAAATAATAAATCATGTATCTTTTATGTTCTATAATTATATTATAATAATGTTACAACCACATTCATTATTCTTTCCATCATATTAATGAAAAATTCATCATACGTGTGTATGTACGTCTTACCGTCTCCACGTGGTGGTGTAGTTTGTTATTCAAACACTTCATTATTTGGATGGGTATAATAATGAGTATAGCTGATGTAAATAATAAATATAACATGTTAATTATTCCTTATATATGATATGACATCCAATTACATACGATTTCACCATCAATATAATGATTTTGTCGCTTGTGCATACATACGGATTACCATCCCCATGAACGTGATGACATTCATTCACCACCATAATAATTAAAAAATAATTTTAATTTTATTATTAAAAATAATGTGTAAGAATGTAATATAATTTAGGATATGAATAAAATACATCATATCCATAATAAATATGACTTATGTAACTGATCATATCAAAGAAAACAGATCAGTTAACACTTGAAACGATGATATACTGAAATATTATTAATAAAGCAATATTAAGGAATCATATATGATATCATATTTTTTTATATAGTTATTGTATAATTTAATAAAAAAAATTTAACTATTATACTAGAGGATAACATAACAATAGACTAAGGAAAATCACAAGGTAATGGTTATTTTCACAATCTCTTTATTATCTGAGGTTGCTTTTACGTAAGTATCTAATGGGACCTCTTTATCATCCACATCTGTGTTATATTGAAAATGTAATTCAAACAATTTTTAATATTTAATATACTATGGTTTACTCATTTATACATTTATTTTACCATATATGTTTTGAAAGGAATTTTTCCGTCATTTTCCAAACAATGTACATTATGACTTTTTCGACAAAATTAAGTTAAGAATGTCTTTTTTTAACTTATACGGTGGGTGTGACTATTTTCAACCATTATATCATCATTGAAGCTTCCCATACAAGATCATATGAATATTTTCAAAATAAATGTTTTATTTTATAATTATATGACTTTTAAATGATTTCAAAATAGAAATATATATTTATCTAAAAAAGTTTTGATTTCATCTATTTCAACATCCATTGATGGATTTTAAGCTTATTTTATGTTGATTTATTATTATAAAAAACATCCATATTATATTTAAGGTTTTGTGATATGTTTGACTATTGATGCGTTATTTTTACACTATTCATGGTTTATGGATAAATTATTGACATTTCGTATGCTAGTTTTATTACGAATGTTTATGTTATGTTTAAACCTTTTCATATATGGAATGCATTGGACCTAGTAAGTGATGGGTGGAGCCCACTATATCACTTTGTTGAATTGGTAGGCCTCACGAGACAAACTAGTGTCTCGGCACAGGCCTTGACAAAATCTTATTTGTAATCATGGCACAAGGCCTTTACTATGTGGTTATGAAGTCTGGCATTATGCATTCCATCATTATGAAAGTGGATATTGATATTGCATGTGATTATTCCTCTAGTATAATATCCATGTGATTAAGTAAATGTAATTATTTGATTTTATCTTTTCTATATTATGATGATGTTTAACTTTAAAATGATTTTGTTTTAGACTTATAAATTTCTTTAAATGTTTATGCTTATTTAGGAACTTTTTACCAATATTGTTATCCGTACTGAGCATCTGAGCTCACCCATTTCTATGTTTTATTTTTCCTCGGAGGTGAAGAATTATTTTATGGTTGACCTGCAGGGATAGGATAAGGATATAAGTGTGTTAAAAAGGGGACAATTTTTTTTTGATGTTTTTATTTCATGTTGTAATGTAAAACTTATTAATTTATCTAGTACTTCCAAAGATACTAAACTGATCGGTCATTCGGGACATGATTCCATGTATCATGCAAATGTTATATAATAATGCACCAACTGTGGGAGACTCGATGTTCTATCAATATTCAATGATTTATTTGAAAAACTCCACAAATATGAGCCATTATATAGAGGAGAAACCATGTTACAAAATAAATATCATTGTATATAGAATGTGACTCCATGTTATATCAATATACAATTATTTATTTAAGAAACTCCACAAATATGAGCCATTATATAGATGAGAATCCTTGTTCATGAGAGAGATGAAAACCACTAGAGAATTTTTCAACTCATCTAGAATAATAATGTAATAATAAAAACCATTAATTCTCATTAATATATTCCTTATAATACCCTCATAATTTTCTCACTACTAATGGTAACATGATCACAAATCGTTCATTGAAAACAATTAGTCTCCATTTGGTTGATTAAACAAGTCATCAATCCATGGAAAAGGATATCCACTCTTCATCATGATATAGTTATATTTATGGTATTGTACAAATAACAGGGATACATCATCCACATTAATATAGAATAAAACATGACATCAAATAGGAGAGGATCTTGGTCAAATAAAACAATTCATTTCCTGATCCTTATGTTGCACCTTCAGGACTCTCTATTTTACATATTCAATCCGATAAGTGTTATTTATTATGGGTTTTACTCCTAGAAAAACAGTAGTCTTAAACATTATCTCTCTATATAGAAGAGTTTAATCTAAATATTTCAGAAATATATACCAGATTTGAGACAATAATGAATGAAGTATAGTTGGGTGATCTACCTGGATTGACGCAACAACCATACCTTCAATTTACACTATAATGGATCCAACTTAAATGAAATCACATAAATATCTATAAACCTCATTCTCCCACTCTCAAATAAGAATATAATCATCTAACCCAACACACATAAATGAAAAGCCCATTTTTCTAAATCAGCCTGATCCAAGAACTATATCAACTAGTCCATTCTAAATATGATTTTGAAACCCATCATATTCATGAATTGTAAATACAAAAAATTATCGTATACCACAACCAACAAAACATATGTGGGATACCTTTTAAAAATATATAAAATCTTCTAAATAAGTTTATGAAGGGATAAGAACCCAGTAGAAAATATAATGAGAATCTCCAAATCAGGAATAACTCTAATGGAAATGATTGAATAAAAATATATCAATTTAACCCTACCATTACTAAGAGATGCAACAATATAGTGTTTCAAAGATTGTTTCTATCCTAAAAATCTAAAAAACTGGAATATTTTTTCCTCAAAAAAATAGATAGATATTTTTATTTCTACTATATGAATGGAACACCATTAACATACTATTATAAATCATGTGGTAATTCTTATCCTATGTATACTAAAATAGCATGAGGTTTTTCTTACTTGTGATAGGAGAGGTTACCCCTGCCCTACACATACAATCAATCACTAACCAAGATCGTCTCCTAGACCTTTTATTCTTACATCTATAAGTGTTTCTTATAAATAAACTCATATGTGATCCACTATCCCCATTGAAAAAGTGAGGAATACCTACTATACTATCATCTTCTTAACCCTTATCAACTGTGATATCCTTATGGTGTACAACATAGTATAAGGTGATATAATTTTTTTACTTGATGCATAACCTCAAGGAAGTGTATAATTTATTATATTTGATCATTCTAAGATTTATTCAATTATATTAGTAGAGAAAATATGATCAACTCCATGAAATAGGTGGCATAGTAGGCCATATATTTCATCCCTTATTGGAACTAAAAAACCTGTGAGATATATCTAACAAAAATTTTATAAAAATAAGAACTAAAAATTAAATTAATTTAATGATTAAAATGTTATATTTTTAGGTCTATAAAAATTTATTTTAAAACCCCACAACTTTATAGTTGGTCTATGTAGAATTTACGAATCCTTTATCTTCCAGTGGTGATCAGATATCTTTAAAAGAACAGATAACAATTAAAAATATCACTTAATTATGTTGGATAATAAAAACATAGAATATATTGATAATATATAGGATTTTTCAAATATTATTCTATTAAAAAATACACCATTATTTCCCCAAATAATTTTCCACCTCTATCTTCCATTGGAAATATATACAAAAATCTATATTGAAGAGGCTATTCATTTGAACCACATGGGAAGCGACAAGATAATTATCTACATGAACAACTTGAATATCCAAATGTATAACATGAAAGTTCTGAACATTAGTATAATTTTTACCATAGATCCTAGGTCTCAACAGATTCCATAGTTGAACTAACATTATCAGAAATTCTTAGATAGATACACTAATACACACTTAACAATATAAATGTCAAAAATACTTAGTAATTGATAGTTGAATTCCTAGATATATTTATAGGAAACAAAACCCAAATGGATACCAATATATAATATGAATATCTCCTAATTCATACATAAGGCCCCATGAAATGATTTATATAACATCATGTTGTTCATAATTATACTAATTAGAAAATTAGGAATGCTCTAGTAAACATAATCAAATTTCACCACTATTTTATTTAGAAAAAATACTAAATATATAATTTAACAAATTTAATTAATTTAAAACTACATCATTCATCGGAAAACATGAATATGAAACCTAAACATATAATATTACACATGATTCATAAAATCAATCACTCTCACTGATCATGTTAAGAAGAAATTTTATCACATAAATCATATTTAAGAAAACCAATGAAACATCTTAAATCTATAACATCAATACAAATTAATATATTACTACTAACAAATAATCATAGTTCAATACAGAAAATGTATTAGAATAATATTATAATAAAATTTTACCCATGTTTAGACCATTCAATCACAAACAATCCAAGCCTGATATTTAAAATCCAATGAAATGGGGAACTGATACAATTTTTCGGTTCCCTGGCCTATATAACTGTGTTCTTTCTAGAGAACCCCATAAAAAAATATCACCACCCTATAAAGAAGTGGTTTTTAACTACTTTTGAGGGTGTAACTAAAATTTGTGGGAAACTATACCATTATTATATAATAACCAATATAGTAGACATAAAAAAATATAATAATAATGTTGGAATATAATAAAGGAAGCATAATAGAAATAATAATAACATATTATCATGTAATATTAAAATTGAATATAAATAACCATACATCAATTGAAAAGGTATTCATGGATGTAGTATATCTGTGAAAATACAATGAAAAAAGGAAGAATATAATGATGGAGGCACTATTAAAAATGATCCTATAGAATATCATAGTTTCAACACAATACCATCAATCTAAATATACTATATAGTATATCATAGGTCCCACTACATTAAATAGACCCCTAACCATAATGTATGAAAAAACATCAAGATTTATATGTATTGTGTGAGTAAATAACATATAGAACACCACTGCCATGCCTTTAGAATAAGTAAAAAATATTTATAATGATGAGTGCATCGATAGAACTGAATTAATAATTTAATAAGAAATACAAATCATGTTTTCATGTACTAATAATGTTAGACTAGATTCTAATACATACATTCTTCAATATTATTCTTAACGTAAGTGGGCATAAAAATTTAAAATTAATTTCAAAACAAGGCTCATAGATTATCAAACTATTCACAATATCTTTTCTCATTCACAACCCATCAATCCTTACTCAATGTTGGTTGTGTAAACATCTCAAGAAAAAAATTACCACTCCGGGTGGACTAAATTATAATCATTAATTTAGGTAGAATTAATCCACAGCGTGAATCAAATTTTATAAAAATAATGGGGGATAATCACATGAATCTGTATTCCGCTTTATAAACCCATTATTTCAATAACCAAGAATGTTTGTATCCTTAAAGGAATAATAAATTAGAGGCAAGGTATTCCTGAAATAATACATTAATACTTGTGGGATTTTCAACCTAGGTAGGAAATAAACCATCACTCCAATAATGTGATGTTAACCACACCCACAAAAACCCACCATTTCACTTAGATACTAAATGTATTGTTCTTATACATATATATACACTAATTAATAAAAATTAAATCATAATAAATATTAATAAATTCATAACATTTTATGGAATTACATCCTCAATCCTAATTATGTGTAATAAAAAATAATCACTACTCGATTGAAGCCTAAATAATAAAAACATAAAATTAGCATAAATTTAACATAAAGTTTTTAGACTAAGAAATAAATGAGGTATAGAAAGAAAAAGGATATTGGATCAAAAGTTATTATGATGGATGAAATAGGAAGGGGGAATTTTGTTTAACAAATTAATCTAAAACAAATCAAAATTCTTCTAAACTAAAAAATTTCTGACACATAGATCATCCAATGATATGATTTTGGGTATCAGAACTAAAAAATTGTCTAATTATATCAAAATCCTATTAGCATCATAGTCTCACAGATAAATAGTAGGATAGAAAAATAATTATAGAACTAACATTATTATACACATGCACATTGGAATAAAAAAAATTTAAATTGGATATACAAAATCATAGAAAAGTAAAAATGAATTACAATGTTTATGTAAATGAATTTACTCATTAATATTAATAGTTAGGTAATCCGAAATCCAATGTTATGATATCTATACTTTTATACCAAATATAAGGTTTTTTATTCCTTACTAGAAAATCCCTCAATATGATGGTTGGTAAGGCTTTTTCCATATATCCAGAGAATACTAGGATATAATTATCAGTCTCTATCTTCATGTCCCCAGAAGTCTTTTATCTATTAGGTAAAATTCACAATATTTCAATACCTGGAGTTCTGTGATTAATAAAAGGATAACACAATGAATATAATGTAAAAATATTCTAAGCAATATACATTCCTTACAAGGATTATTTAGAACATTAACCCTCTAAATAATAATAAATAATAGGAATTAGGTTTTCACACTAATAAATCATTAAATGACGTGAGTATCAAATTCATCCACTCCAAGTTCATTAAAAAAAGTTTTATTTATTTTAAATATCCCAACAATCATATTTATGTGTTAGTTTCAATGACATTGGATAGATTTCACTTCAATAGCTCATAATTATTTGGATCTTGGAAATGATAACTATGAATGTACTATTCTATTATGCTCTTATTTATCATCATTACAATGATATTTTTTATTTATCTTGATAAATAAACCATTTAAATTAATTAGAATATA
This sequence comes from Viscum album, assembly GCA_963277665.1. Lineage (NCBI taxonomy): Eukaryota > Viridiplantae > Streptophyta > Magnoliopsida > Santalales > Viscaceae > Viscum > Viscum album. The sequence continues at coordinate 1,136,100,162 of OY728156.1, forward strand.
TATGTGGCCCAATATAAATCCTTATTATTTATCAAACTATAAAAATTAACATTGTTCAATCCCATCTATTAGTGAAAATTTATGTCTCATTTTCATGACTTTTGTGAGTCTAATGAATAGGATATTTATCAAACCATTAGTCAAGAAGTTAGTTGATATATTTTATTAGATGAACATTCATACATATTGATCATATTGATTAATGTAATTTTATAGTCATTTTATATTTGAATTATTTAATAGTTAGGTATAAAAAAATTCTACACAATCATTATAAAACACATAGGAAATATATATTTAGTAGAATAGTGTTTTAATATGGTTTTTTGGATTCAAAAATATATGTAATTGAAAATAATAATTTAATCCTTTTAACTCAATAATCTCCACCTCTTTGGAAAACATAAAAAAAATTATATAAAAATAAATAACTTTCGAAAACATACAGTAATTTTTTCTTTAGAAATCATTGTAATGTATTCTAAAATATATATTCCCCTTGGGTTTATGAGAATAATATGATCTGATGATAAGTAATAATACTTTGGTATCTCCCTTTTTCATAAATCTCTCCACTGTAAATAACTCGGAAATCATCCCAATAATAACATCCAATACAATTTTCAATTTTTAGATTCCTTCCGATTATACATTTTTCACATTAAAAAAACTACCCCCTTTAAATTTTTTTCACCTTTGGGATTTAAAAAATTAAAATGGAAGAAAATTAAAATATCAAGAAAAATTAGTAACATGATAACATGAAAAAAAACTCAATTATATAATAATATAAGAAATTAATGAAATTGAATACATCCAAAAATATTGGAACACATTCAAACATAATTTATTTGAAAAAAAGTAATTCATATCCATAATTTGTTGAAAATGATTCAATCATATCATAATAAGAGTTAAAATGAATAATTTATTTCATTACTGAAAAATTTATTCCCAATTCACATCATCTTTTTCATGTTATCGTGATTTTATTGTACATATGTATTTAATTCCTAAACCTTCAAAATTTTTTCTTTTATCACTCTATGAATTTGATATTATTCATTGAAGCATTCAAACTCCTCACTCATCATCTTGTGATCTTCCTTCTTAAGGATTAGTTCATCTATTCATGTTTATTGTATGTTTTTCTCTAACTCTGCATTTTTTACTTTTTCCTTGAAGAGTGTCATTTCTTCATTAGGATCTTCTGTCATTTCTATAAAGTCTAATAAAAACATAAACTGATCCACAATATATACATATAATTTTTCAAATTATTCATCCATTCATATTGATAGATTCTTTACTTCTTATGAATTGATCATCTTGATCCCTGATATCACTATAAATTATTTTCAACCACTTATCCATCATATTATGATACCTTTTTTGATATTTTTTATTTCCATTAAACTATTCCAAGATTGCCTTATTTTTAAAAACTGATTTTGTAAAGACATTCAATTATTTCTATTTTCATTAATAATATTCTGAATTATTTTACATCTTGCCTTCATGTTAGGAAGATATTGAATCTAATCAGTTAACATTTTCATGGATTGGAATATATAATCAAAACCAAATTGAGAAAATTTTCATGTAGAGTCTGATGACCCTAAAAATTTCTAAGGGTATTTTAGAATACATTTGATAATATGTTATTTTTCTTTCATTTTGAGTTTTTTTCACTTTTGTCAAAAAATTACTTCTTCTAATATTTATACAATATCCACCTCCATATATGATTAAACATTTTTAGAAATTTTTGTGTGTGACTATCATAGTTTTCCTCTTATATTGAAGGAAACATTTACTCTTATTAAATGTTTATTTTTAATCCCCTAAACAATCCAACATTATATCATTATCAAATTGGGAAGGTAATGAGGTTGATGATGAAAAAGACACTGATGAACACTTATTTCCTTTTGAAACTTTTTCAGTAACTGTTTCTTCCTCATCAATAAATTCATACACTTATTCCTCTGATTTTTTTTCTTATTCTTAATTTTATTCTTAATATTCATGATATATAACATACTATCATATATATTTTTAAATATAGTTATTATCCATTTTTATAACCATTTTTTTACATTTTTATCTATCTTCTATTTTATTTCTAGCATTGATTTTTTAAATTCTATAAATATTTATTTTTTTCGCTTGATAAAAACTGAAGGAACTACTGAAGGTTTAACTAATGTTTTATCTAATTGAATTCTGGTATCCAGATATTTCTAATTTGATTTGGATCATTTTGAGACTATTGAGGCTATAGGATCACTCAAAATGGAGATATTTTTAGAGTTTTACTCTTATATGATTCTTCTAAATCCATTAATTTTATTTATGTTATATTTTCTTATATTAAACGGTTATGGTATTTCATTTTATTCTATGATTTCCTTAATTAATCATAAATATGATTCATAATGTCTAATTCATCATCCTTATTTATCCAAAATTCTTGATCCCTTGTTTTTTTTCACATTATGAATCATGAGATTATAGAACTCATCATATTTTATTATCTCAAGCTTCTTTTCCTTTTTCAAAATTGATTAATATACACAAAATTTTATTTTTTATTCATGGATTTATTTTTTAATTTCAGGTTTTATATGACCTATATCATAAAATGTCCATTTAGCCATGTCAAAAAAACTTCTTCAATATATAATCAAAATTAAATTTCATCATTGAAATTATTTCTTCCATGGTCAAAGAAATATTTTCCATCATGGGATATGTTTTTTTTCATAATCTTGTAAACTCTCATTAAATATATAGAACTTTTTTTGAAGGATAGAAATACCATGATCTTAAACATAATGGAGTCTTTATTAATGACTTCAACATTAATGAACATAGAATTCACCGGGGTAATTTTCATCATGTTTATAAATAAACAAAAAAAATATAACTGATCATTTTCAGGTGTCCATGTCACCCTTTTTTAAAATGGGAAAACATTTTCATCCATTACAAGATAAATCTTGCGTCTAGTGAAATTTAAAAATCCATTCTATCATTATTATAATATATAAATAATGACGACTCAACATTGAATTTTACAAAACATTGATTCTTACCAAGTAATTTATGTCATGGAAGATATTTTCCTCCAAGATAAGGTAATTATACTGGATTTTCTTCATATTGATAGGAAAGTCTACACTCCGAACTAAAAATAGTGAAATAATTACACATTTATTATAATAATAAAAAAATCAGATGAATAAAATTATTTAATAATTTCCGGGAATTGAATACCAAAATAATTATTTGGTTTTTCTACATAAACTATTTACCTCCCTTGGAAAGTAATAATTTTTTTATGTATAAAATTTTTTTTTCAACCACACTCTTAAAATTGGCCTTTCATTAAAAACATCTATTCTTAAAAAATCATCCACAATGGCTATTAAACTAATTATTATTCCAGTGGTTGGATGAAGGCCAAACAATTAGAGTGAGAACTAAAATGGGTGCAGAGAGTCGGTGGATAATTTTCCATAATTCACTGTTGGAAACTTTGTTACACACCTTTTATATGTATGATATGAATTGGTTCGGATTATAAGAAAAAAAATTAATAGATCATATTGAAATATTAATTAATTTGATGATTGAAATTTCTTTGAAGAAGGGTTTTAAATTTTACTTTCAACTATTAAACTTTTTAATAATAAATTTATAAGAGTCAAATTCATTCCTATTAGAAATATTCTATGTTTGAAACAATATTTTTTAAAACTGAAAGAACATTTTATACAATACTGATAAACTAATATAATAGATAATTAGAGATACTAAAATAATATAGTTTTAATTTTTAGAGTAGAAAAGATTCATCAGTATGAGTTACACATTCTAAAAAAATAATTTTCTTTACGTTTTATAGGAATTTTTTTATCTAGTATGTTTTAGTTTAATTTAAAACAAATATATATCATATGTTGGTTCTAGAGTGGATTTTTTAGAAATATAAATCCAAAAAAAACATAAAAAATTGAGACTCCTGAATGTTTTATATTAAAATTTTAATAATATTATTATATTAAAATAATACATTGAAGGAACAAATTTTTTTATAAAAATAATATTTTAGAAAATGAAATATTTTAGAAAACAATTTTTTTTAGGAAACAAAAAACATATATACCCCCACAATAAAAAGAGATTTGTAAATTATGGATATTGGTAAATAATAATTACATATGTATAATTACACAATATTGATAATTCCTAAACACAGTTAAATGTTTTCATATCTATGGGAACTAAGGGGTTTCGTAAAACAAATCAGGATGTTCTTTTATTCTGATGAATTATAAAATGATAATCCTTTATGTATGTGATCCTACAGGGAATGATGTCTTATATTTATGTAAATATCATGTTAGTTACATGATGGGTGGTTACTTGTGGTAATAAAACCTGTGTTATCAATCAATATTAGAGTTTTATTAAAAATCATGCAATAATCATTAAGTGTGGTTTCAATAATAAAAAATTGAGCACAACAACATCAATATTCTATATGATCATATTTAAAAGTGAATGTGATAATGAGTATATTTTTCAAACATTAATATGAAACTAAATCTTCTCTTAAGAAGTGATATGTTTTTAATACACTATTTATATCTATTCTACATCGAAAAAAATCATCATAGGAAAAAATCTTTTATAATCATTTCTCGAAGAGTAAAAAAAAAATAAACCCATAGTCACTTAAAGTATTTTTTTTTTACATATTTATAATGGGATTATTTTATTTAGGATTGATATCATGTACATAAGAAAATTTAAAACATAAAATATTGACTTATATATTTTAATAAAAGTTAGCTTCCAACCGTTATAATAAAATATTTTTGGTAAAGTAGTTTCTTTACATCATCATGATCTACTCTAATATCACATGTATTTATAGAACAATAATATTTCATATCTATTAATAATTTTTAATATAATATTAATTTTATTTTAAAGAGGACACTATATGATAACATACCCGACATGCAACATTGAGTTTCTCCCAAATATTACGTTGAAAACAACACTAAGTTATACCAAAAAATAATACAATAATAATATTATTATATTAAGTGATATTTAGATCCTAGATTTTATATTTGCGAAAATAAAATTAATTAACTATATTTTTATTTTACATATTTTTAAATTTTTTCTTCATTTATTCAATTTATTTTAGAGGCTTAAAATGTGAATGAATCCAATTTTACACATTAAATACTATAATATTTTTAAAAAGTCATTTTATTGGTTTTTTATGGGGAATTCATTTTAAAAATAATTGTTGTTATGTTAATATTTTATATTTGATAAATTAAAAATTGTATTTATAATAATGACATCAATATTTAAATTGGAAGAAATTTTGTTATTTTTCTAATAAAATTCATATTGTTGTGAATAGTTAAAAAAATATTGCATTTTAATTCAAAACTACATTTTCATCTAATTTATTTATCTATATAGATTGTCCTTTTTATTTGTTTTAAAGTTTAATTGGATTTATTTATCGTTTAATCTAATTATTGTCATTTTAAATAATTTCACATTTCGATTGGATATAAACACATGTCAATCCGCTGATTGTTTTTACTTCATAAAACCCCACTTTTTTGGTTTGGACAATTAGAATTAATTTTAAATTAATTACTGCAACTTCTATGGTTTTAATTTGGAAAAATAGATTCTATATTTGGAATCTTAAGGTCAAAATTTTGTATATAGATATGTTTAATTTTTTGAAATTATGAATATTAACTTCAAAAAATATTTTTCATTATTGTGGTTAAAAGGTAAATAAGGTAAATAAGGGTAAATAATAATATTATAATAATATAAAACTAACCTAACATGTTTCTATATCCTATTTGATGAGATATTTCATATAATGGTCATCCTTAAGTCAATTTTAGGACCCTATGGATCCAATTGGGTGTGATAATGACCTTTTATAATATTTGTTTTAATGAAAAAGGAAATATAACCCAAACATGTATCTCTAACTAAGACAATTTTAGTATATAATAATTAAATTATATAGTCAAATATAAATATTCACTATAATGATAATAATATTTCATAAATAATAGTATGTTATTAATAAATTTTAGACATTAAATAAATAAATTTATTTATGAAACAATGATGATGTAGTGATTACCATATTAATTAATAATTAAAATAAATGATATTACAATTATTAAGTTACATGAAATGTGATGATTTTGATGGAATACACAAATTTTTTAGATTACATTAACATGTGAGGGATTCTTTAATGCTCTTTTTTAAGGAATCATGTTTTTATGACTTTAACAATAATCAATTTCTAAATAGTTTCAACATTTACATAAATGAGTTTTAAAAAAATACTATTTTATTAAATGATATAATAGTCCTAAAAAATATAATATTAGGCCTAATGGAATATATAATGTTAAAATTATCATTAATGATCCACTTTTTTTCTCATGGAATTTTATAGTAACTATAGTAACTATATATTATGACTATACAAGAATACACGGTAAAATTTCTGTGTTTAACAAAGGGTTAAACAAAAAAGTTAAGGTTATTTTTGTGTACTAAAAATGTCTACCATATTATTGCTAATATAATTTCAACCAATTATCATCTTATCTTTTAAATTTATCACTTTGGTGCTATTATACTTCTAAAATCAATTAATAATAAAATAATATTTCAAGACATTCCTAATATTCCCCTCACCCCTCTTATAAAAGGACCCCACCTCCACCTCTTAAACACACCACTAAAGCCCCTTGGATAGACCATATTCTATGAAAATATTATCCCAAAATACCTATATTCATCATATAAACCTTAACTTGTGCATAATTAAATTCAAAAAAGTTTTTTGGCACAAATCAAAAGGAGTTACCCAATTTAAAGGTAGCATCTTCTCTCAAGCATCTTTCCATTATTTTACTTCTCCACTCCCAATGAACTTCTTATTCTATTATTAAATAACACCAAAATTATCCTAATTATTATTGTATTTTTTATGATATGTGTTTGAACTACAGTTACACACACCTCCATCTAATGGATACGAAAATATTATTTTTGTGTACAGTGAACAACTACCTCACAAAATGATGATTGTTCAATTTTCTCATACAACATCTCATGGTGGAAATTTTATTGGAATTGAATTTATATATGATATATATTATATTTATATTTTCTATATTCTTCTATAAATTTTAATTAAAAAATACCTTTACAGTTTCCATAATGTGTAAATATGATAATTTTATTTCAGGAAGTGTGGACTACCTCCCCCTCAAAGTGATATGACTCGTTCATGACATACATGGAATTTATAAAGGAAGGTGTTAATGAAAATATATAACATATATATAATATATATTATACTATATTTATAATATAACTATTTATCATTTAGTTTTCATTCCTTTAATATGACAATGAAATGAAAGTAGCGTTAATGCATATGTACGGCCTACCATCTCCATGAATGGTGCATTTAATTTATTATATAAAAATGTTTTGGACTATTATAAAATTCATATATACTGGATATTTATGATATTTAAATCATGAATAATATTATATATATAATGGACTTCTTACTACATGGATAATTTGCATTAAAAGAAGTACATTTTTTACCCAAATACTGAGCATCAACAAAACGTTCGATATGAACTCAAATAAATAACTAATTCATATAAATTCGTAATAAGTGATATAAAATGAATAATAAACTTTAAAAAATCATGTTTAAATTAAAATAAAATTTTTCTGGAAATTAAAGAATGAACAAGACATGTTGGACTCATGGCAAAGGACTTCGTCTCAATCTCCTTTTATTGAGAAATTTCTTGATAATAATCACATTTATTCATTTAGAAGGTTTATATATAGCCACTATGACATTTAACGTCAATATGTTTTCTATAAAAATGTTATTTATTAAATAATGTAGATTGATATTTAAATTTTCAAAGTGGTATGGGACACCTTGAACATTTAAATATTTAATTATCAAATTTTTTCCTTAATGATATTAAAATATATATTTATTATTATGGGTATAAAAGTAATATATACGAAATTTTATTTAAATTATGGATTTGTTCAATGTTTTCAAAAGTAATATTTTTATTTGAAGTATTTTACTTTATTTACAAAACAACAAAAGGAATGGTTTTTAACGCATATGGAGACACCGACTTCTTTACCGTTGAAACCGTTATTTGATATTTGGATTACTCTATAAGTCAAAATGTATTTTAAAAGAAAAAAATAATTATTCCTTTATTTTGTGTATCTTTTTATTTAATATGGAATCTTAAATAAAAAATTTATTTTTTATATGGAATTAATTTTCATATTGTATTAGAGGAGTTTTTAAAAAGGGTTTTATGATGAAAGTGTTTTTTAAATTTTACTTGAGATTTATATGAAATGGGTGAGACCAATATAGCTTATACAACGGGTTGATCCCAATTATAGCTCATGGGTGAGCCCGATATTGATTATACATAGGGTTTATCCCCATTATAGCTCATAGTTGATCCTAATATAGCTTATACGAAGGGTGATCCACATTATAAACCTCCAATTTGGAAGTCAACCATATGGTTATTCCCATTGGAAGATGGTTGAAAGGGATTTTATTTATATGATGCTCTTATTCAGTTAAATGGGTTATGATTTCTTGAAATTTGTTTTAGTGTTTTTCATTGAGTAATAATTATGTGTGTTATTCATCTTGAAATGTTTTGTTTCATCTGCACAATGAATTTTAAAATGGTTATTATGTTTTAACTAGTCTAATGGTTTTCTATTATTTTTATGTACCATACTGAGTTTTGTGTGCCCATCCCATGTTTTTAAATGTTTTCATTGGATTTAAGGGAAATATATTCAAGTATAGAATCAATGAAATGTTATGATGATTAAACACGAAAAGCAACCAAGTTTCTTTTAATATTTTTTTATAGTACGGATGAAACAAATACAGTTGGAAGTGTCCACTTTGTATTTATATGATTATTTAGGTAATAGTTATGGAATAATTTTTTAAATCTCTAAACCTAAAAATATCCTCAATGTGAATTATTGACTTAACTCATTATTATGTAACATTTAAGGTTGAGACCTTATAGTTGGTATTATAGGATAGTTTAGAAAAAATTAGAGAATAGAATGTTTTCTTAAGGGTTATAGATATCATCAATGGATAATAAATTTATGGTAGATAAATGTATTAGAGACCCCATTTAGGATTTATGATAGAAAATATTATGGTCAATGATAGTATTTTTAGATACATCACCTTTGAGGAAATTATGAGTTTTTTAGGTTTTTGATTCCAAATGAGCTGTATAAGATAAAATTTGTGGTTAAAATATATTATGGTTATTTTTTAGGCTTTTATCTCCTTATTTTTGTTTTAAAATTTATAAAATTATATTGTTTTTGAAAAAAGAAAACACATAGACTATGTGACAACTAGTCGCGCTGGACAAAGATGCGGGAATAGAACCCACAACCAAAGTGAGGTTCAGATTTATCACCTACCACTAGCCTACGTTAAGTCCCTTATTATTAAGAGATGTTATTTTTAGTTAAATGATATTATGGATTAAGGAAAAGTTGATTTTGGGAACATTTTATTTATTAAATGGATATCCTTTGTATAGTAAAATGATTTTGTGATTATGTGATAAATTTTATTTTGGAAGACGTTCTCTCTTTTGAGAACACTATATTCCTATGAAAAATAAAATACTATGGGAATTCATTTTAGGAGTAATAATTGAAATTTATTTTGGAATAATCTATTTTTTGATTGTGGACATAGGGCGATGTGGGTTACTTAAGGAAATTATTATCCTGTCATGAAGAATATGTGATTAGGTTAATTACTTTTAATTATGATACTTTAAGAGTAGTTTATGTTATTTTTAAATAAATGTTAACATTAATCATGGAATACTATGTGATCAAACCATTCTAAATTTTGGTTTATAGTCATAGTTTGGATTATTTTTAACAATTTTAAGGTAAATTAGTTATTGATGGGTCTTTATTAAAATTTTTCTATTTTTTGTTTAATTTTGGAGATAAAGAGTACTATTAATTTATATAAGGGATTATTATTTTTAGGGATTATCTGATCTTTTACTAACCATTTTGGTTTAGGTAAATTTCTAAAGAAAAGGGAAATATATAGTTCATATTTTGTGGATTATCTGAATCTCTAGAAGTTGATTCGAGTGCGTTAGTTGGGACCAAGTTGTCTTGAATACTCATTGTTTGCAGAATTGACGAGTTTTTGGTAGATATTTATTAAAGGATGAAACTATACTTGAAACGTTTGTTTCCTTATGTTCATAGTCAAGATCCTAAATAAATTCCTCAACTTTGTGAAGGGGATATTAACAAAAATGTTTTATGTTTACTTTTCATACTGGTAAATCATGGACTCGTTAACCCATAAGAGGTTTATCATTTTCTATTTATTAACTTTCTCCATATCATATTTACTATCACTCTCAATCAGAACAATATGGTTAGTTTTCTTCCAAACATTTGTTTTCGTACATGGAATCCTAGTATGTGTTATTTGAGTGAAATTTGTACCTATCATTTATTCTTTTAAAGATATTATTTTATTTACTCTTTTTCTGAAGTGGGATTTTCAATGAAGTTTTTGAACCCAATTGTAAAAATTTTAGGGAACAATTTCTAAAAGGGGGAATGATGTAACATCCGAGATTGTTATGTAATTATAATTTTTATGTCTATTAATATTTTATAATTTAACATTCATTTTAGTTTAAATGTGACACTATGTACAATTTTGTACCCAACATGCAATAACAGGTTTCTTCAGAATCTTACATTGCACACAACACTGGGTTATACCGAAAAGTAATACAACCATAATATTATTTTATTAAATGGTTAGTATCGCCAATCCATTGTAATGAAAGTAATTTAAATAAATTACTATATTGTAAATTTAAATTTTTTTTAAATTTTTTTATATTTTTTAATTAATTTTATATGCTTAAAATGATAATGAATCCACTTTTAATCATAAAATACTCTAATAATTTTAAAATGATGTTTTAACTCCTTTTGATAGTGAACCATTTTTAAAAATATTTTTTTACACTTTTATATGTTATATTTCATAAAATAAACTTCTTCTATATAAGAGTGATAGAAATATTAACTTCTGTTGAAATTTTGGTATTTTTCTGATAAAATCAATATTTTTATGAATAGTGAAAATACTACATTTTAATTCAATGATGAATTTTCATATAATTTTTTTATATAGTATGGTTGTCCTTTTAATTTATTTTAATGTGTAATTGGATTTAGTTTTCATAATTTAATCCAATTATAGTCATTGGATGTAATTTCACATTTCAATAATACATAAACACATGTCAATCTTTTGATAGTTTTTATTTCTAAAAAACATGCTTTATAGTTTTGACAATCAGAATTAATATTAAATTTGTTACTTAATCTTCTATGTTTTTAATTTATAAAAATTTGTTCTAGATTTGGAATTAGAAGGTTCAAATTATTTAAATTTTTACATTTTGTTTTCTAGACATTATGAATAGTAACATCAGTAATTATTTGTATTTACCATGGATATAGGAAAAATCATGAAAATAAGGGTAAATATAATATTATAAAAATATACAACTACACTAAAAAATTCCGTAATACTATTTGGATGGGATATGTCTGGCCATGTGAATCATTGGGTAAATTTTATAACCACATGGATCCATTTAGGAATCATAAAGGCCTTTAATAATATTTATTTAAACAAAAATGGAAATATGACACTAACACGTATCTCTTAACTAAAAAAATATTAAAATGGTTTCTGTAAATGGTCTCTTTGATTATAAAGAGGGATTATAAATATAAAAATATTTCCTAAAACCTCATATTTTATTTATAATTCTTATACATTTAATAAAAAATTTGTGACACAATGATGATGTAGTGATTACCTTATTATTGAAATATTTAAATAAATGATATTATAAATATTAAAATACATGTAATTTGAACATTTTGATGTAATATATTAATAGTTTTGAGGAAATTTTCATGTAGGAGATGATTTAATTCTTTTATTTAAATGGAATCATGTTATTATGACTTTAACAAAAATATATTTCTAAATAGTGTATAAATTGACATAAAAGTGTATATAAAACAAATACAATTTTATTAAATGATATAATAGTCATAAATATATAATATTAGGAAAAATAAAATAATTAATATAAAAAAATCCGTTAATTATCCACTTATGGTTCTGTTTTAATTTTATAGTAACTATAGTAATCATATATTATGAAAATACAAGAAGAGTTTGTAAGAGTTAGGTTTCTAACTAAGGGTTAAAGCTAAAAGATATGGTTAATTTTGTGACCTAGATGTGTCTAGAACCTACTTTTTTAGATGATATTGAACCATAATAATATTATCCTTGAAATTTATTACATTTTAAGTATTATAATTATAAAATCAATTTATAATAAAATAGTATTTCAAGAAATTTATAAATGGCCCCTCCCCTCTCTTATAAAATGCCACTACCTCTATCCACTTACACACACTACTCGAGCACATTGAATCATCCAAAATCCACAAAAATAAGATCCCAAAATTCATCCCCACATACCTCCCTTACATCTACAAGACTTACCTTGGGCATAATGCATTCCATGAAATCCTTTTGGGTTAAATCCAAAGGAGTTACACGATTTGAAGGAAACGTCTTCTCTCAAGCTCATTTCCTTTATTTTCCTTCTCCACTACCTATGAAATTCTTATTATGTTATTATTCAACAATTGTAGTATAAAAAATATTATATTTTTATATGATAAGTCTAAAAACTACACTTATAGGCACCTTCATCTAATGGATACAAACATGCTATTTTGGTGTATAACGATGTATTGCCTCACGAAACGATGATTGTTAAATTTTCTCACACCACCTCTCATAGTGTCCATTATGATGTTATTGTATTTATATATGATATTTGGTACATTTATTTTTTATTTATTCTTTTTTAATTAATATTTACAACATACCTTTATTCATTTTATATTCGTAAATATGATAATTTCATTTGAGAAAGTGTGGACTCTCACCACCACAAAGTGATATAACTCGTTCATTCTATACTTGGAATGTATAAAAGATTTTGTTACTGAAATTATGTAACAAATATTACATATATATTATAAATTACTTATAATATACCTGTTTATCATTTAGTTTTCATTCCATTAATATGACAATGAAATGAATGTAGCATTCATGCATACCTACAACTTACTTTCTCCATGAACGGTGAATTTAATTTCTTATCTCAACATGTTATGTACTATTATAAAATATTTATATACTATATATATATTATTTTTAAATCATGAATAATATTTTTGAGATAATGGAATTATGACCACATGGATAGATTCCATCAAAACTAGTTCATTTATAACTCAAATACAGAACATCAAAAAAATGACTGATATGAACACAAATAATTAAATAATATCTATATCAGGGTAATAAGTGTTATAAATTGAATAATATATTTTTTAGGTTTTAGTGTTTTTCATTGAGATAAAATTTTAATTATTATTCGTATGAATTTTTTTTGTTTTATCTACTCTAATAACATAGAATAGGTTATCCTGTTTTAACTAGACTTATGTTTTTTATTTATTTTTATGTCCCTTAATAAAATTTATTTTCTCATCCCAAGTTTTTATATGTTTTCACAGGATTTAATGGAGAATAGAGTCATGGATGGAAACAACAAAAAGTTATGATGATTAAACATGAAATAAAACCATGTTTTTTATAATTTTTTATATTATGGAAGAAACAGATATTATTGGAAGTGTCCAATTTTTATTTCTATGATTTTCTAGCTAATAGTTATGTACTAGTTTTTTAATGACCTAAACCTAAAAATATCCTCAATATGAATTCTTTACTTAACTCAAGTTTGTGTAACATTTAAGGCTAGGGCCTTATAGTTTGTATGAGAGGATGGTTTGGACAACATTGAATATTATGAAGTTTTCTTAAGGATTGGGGATATCATCATGGGTTTATAATTTTATGGTAGATAAATGACTTATAAACCCTTTCTTTGGATTTATTATATAATATATTAAGTTGATTGATGGTATTTTTGTTGAAATTCACCGTTGAATAAACTACGGGGTATTATTTTTTGGGATGAAAAATTGAAGGTATGAGATAATCTTTGAGGATAAAATATGTAAGTTATTTTTTAGGATTTTATCTCTTTTTTAAATGTTATAAATTATATAGTTTTTTAAAAAGGACAATACATAGACTGTGTGACAAACCTTCTTATTGGTCAAATATGTGGGAATCGAACCCCCCACTAAAGTGTGAATGGGATTTGTTACCTACCATTGGCCTATGTGAAGTCCCAAGATTTTATGACTTATTATTTTTTAGTTAAAATACATCATGGATGATGAATAAGTTGATTTTGGGAACTTTTATATTATCAAAGGTATATTAAAAGAATAGGAAAATGATTTGGTTATTAAGAGATAAATTTTATTTTGGAAGACATTTGGTCTTTTGGGAAAACTATTCTCCTTATGGAAATAGAATACTCTTAGATTACATTTCAATAGTAATGATAGAATTCTATTTTAGAAGAATCTATGTTTTTACTATGGACAAATGGAAATTTGGGTTATTTAAGGAAATTTTTAACCTATCGTGGATTACATGTGATTAGGTTAGTTACTTTTAAGTATGATTCATTAAGAGCAGTTGATATTATTTGGACACAAATGTTGATATTTATTGTGGAAGACAATGTTATCAAATCCTTTGGAATTTTTGGGTTTCAGCCATAGTTTTGATTATTTTAAAGAGTATTATAGAAATTTTTTTATTGAATTGTATTTTCAGAACATTGGGTGTTGTTTAATGAATTTTGGAGATCGATAATATTATTTTTTTCTATAATGTTCTATTCTTTTTGGGGGGGTTTTGGATCTTGTACTAACCATTTTGGTTTTAGTTAATTTCTAAGGAAAAGGAAAATATATAGATCTTATTTTGTAAAATATGTGATTTTTTATATGTTTATTGTAGCTCTTAAGGCGTGATAAAGTCATCTTTAATTCTCATTGTTTTGAAAAAATATGACTTTGTGGTATATATGTACTAAAGGATGAAACAATAACTGAAAGTAAGTATGTTTCCTTATGTTTTAATTCAGTCTAATAAATAAATTCCTATTTTTTATTAACATGATATTTAATAAAAAAATCCACTTACTTATCCTTCTGAGAAACCAATGACCATTTAACCCATCACAGGTTTATGATTTTCCAGTTCTTAACTTTCTTTTGATCATATTTTTTATCACTCTCCAGCAGAACAATATGGTTAGTCTTTCTTCCATATTTAAGTTTTCCTATATGAAATCCTAGTATGTGTTATCTTGTGTGACCTATTTACTTCATTTTCATTATTTTAAAAAGATGATTTTATTGACTATTTTTTTGATGTGGTATTTCAAATGATGTTTCTAAGCCCAATTTTAAAATTGCGATGAAATAATTTTCAAATGTGGGGAATGATGTAACATCATAGGTATTTATAGAATAATATGTTTTCATATCTATTAATATTTTTGAATTTAATTTTAATTTTAGTTTAATGGGGACACTATATACAATAGCGTACCAGACACACAAAACCGGGTTTCTCTGAAATCTTACGTTGGACACGACACTGAGTAATACTGATAAATGTTACAATAATAATATTATTATTTTAAGTGGTAATTAATGTATTGCCTTTGTATGGGCTATAATGAATATAATTATCTATATTATGATTTTAAATATATTTTAAATGTTTTTACACTTATCCAATGAATTATAGTGGCATAAAATGAGAATGAATCAAATTTTAAGCATAAAATATTATAATATTTTTAAAAGGTCATTTTACCATCTTTTAATGGGGACACCTTTTAGAAAATAGTACTTTTTTTACTTCTTTATGTTCTATTTGATGAAATAAACTTCTTTATTTAGAATTTTGACAACAAAATTTAATTCAGTTTAAATTTTGGTATTTTTCTAAAAAAATCATTTTTTCATAAATAGTAAAAAATACTTAATTTTAATTCCAAACATCATTTTCGTCTAATTTAGTTATATAGATATATTATCCTTTTAATTGGTTTTTAATTTTAATTGGATTATGTTTTTATAATTTAATATAATTATGTTCATTGTGTGTAATTTTCCATTTAAACTGTACATAAAAAAATGTCAATATTTTGATTTATTTTTCTTCATAGAACCCCACTTTATGGTTTTGAGAACAAGAATTAATTTTAAATTAAATAAAAAAAGTTATATGATTCGAATTAGGAAAGTTCGATTCCATATTTTTAATCACAAGGTCCAAATTTTGTAAATAGGTACCTTTTATATTATGACATTATAGATTGTAACTTCAAAAATAATTTTTATTTACCATGGTTAAATGATAAATCAGGTCAATATGGATAAAAAATAATATTATGATAATACAAATCTACCCAAACACATTTATTAATCCAATTTAATGATATATGGCTGACCATGGGTTTCAAAGTGTCGATTTTAGGAGCCAATAGAGCCACATCGGTGTGACAAAGACCTTTTATACTATTTATTTTAACGAAAAGGGAAATATAATACAAACATTTATATCCTAAATAAAAAATAATAATTTGGATTATGTAATTGATATAATTTAATATAAATAGTCATTAAAAACCTAAAAAAATTTCTACATCATGGTATTTTATATATAATTTTTATATATTAAATAAAAAAATATAGTTATGACACAATGTTAATGTTCTGATTACCTTTTTATCGAATGATTAAAAGAATGTAATTTGAAAATTTTTATGGAATCCACAAATATTTTGGATGAAATTTACATGTGATGGATGAGTTAATTCCTTGGGGATTGAGGAATAAAATTTTTATGGAATTATTAAAAATAATTTTTTAAATTTTTTCAGAATTGTCAAAAATTGGTTTTAAACAAATAAAATTATATTAAATGATATAATAGTCCCAAAAAAATTAATATTAACACAAATGACATATATTATGTAAAACATTTCATTAAAACCCACTTTTGGATCTATTTTAATTTTATAGTAACTATAGTATCTATGTATTATTAAAATACAAGAAGACATGGTAAGAGTTATGTTTTTTTACTAACGGTTAATGCTAAAAGCAAAGGTTAATTTTGTAAACATAATCTGTCTAAAATCTATTGGTTGAAATTATTTCGACCCATAATCATCATATACCTTAAATTTATCACAATGGAACTATTATAATTGGAAAATAATTTATAATAATATAATATTTCAAGATTTTCTAAATGTGCCCCTCCCCCCTCATATAAATTCCACCACCTCTACCTGCTTACACACACCTATTAAGACCATTGGCTCATCCAACATCTGATCAAATAATCTCCTAATATCAATTCTTTCCTCCTAGAAGCCTTACCTTAGGAAAAAAGCAACTTAAGAAATCCTTTTGTCTCAAATCAAAAAGAGTTATCCAATTTAGAGGCAGTGTCATTTCTCAAGCTCATTTCTATTATTTTCATTATCCAAAACCTATTCTCTTCATATTAAATTATTATAATACAAAACAATTATTGAAAATTTAAAAGTATTTTTTATGATAAGTATTCATAATACACTTACACACACCTCCATTTAATGTATACGAACATACTGTTTCTGTGTACATCGAACTAGTACCCCAGGAAATGATGAATGTTCAACATTCTCCTAACACCTATCATGGTGGCCATTATGAATGAATTTTATTGATATATGTTATATATTATATTTATATTGTCTCTATTCCTCTTTAATTTTTATTTACATCATACTTTTGTGCTTTCCATAATGTGTAAGTACGATTATTTCTTTTGAGGATGTGTGGACTACGACCCCCTCAAAGTGATATGACTCATTCATGACATACGTGGAATGTATAAAGGATGGTGTTAATAAACATACGTAACATATATAAAAAAAATATTATAGTACATTTATAATATAACTATGTATTATTTACTTTTCCTTCCATTAATATGACAATGAAATGATAGTATAAATGTATACGTACAACCTGGTGTATCCATGAATAGTGAATTTCATTTCATATCTCCAAATGTAATGAACTTTTCTAAAATATAGATATACCGGATATATATGATATATAAATAAAAAATAATTATTTGGCGATGATCAAATTATGACCATATGGATAATTTTCATCAAAATATGTTCAATTTTGACAGAAATACTGAACATCAATAAAACATCTAATATGAATGTAAATAAATAACTAATTGTTATAATATGTCATTAAGTGATATAAAATGAATTATAATCTTTAAAAAAATTTAAAAAAATTAAATTAGCCTATTTTTATTATTCGTGAAATTATATTACGAACGATACAAATCGTACTCAAGGAAAGGGACTTCGTCTCAATCTCATTTCATTGAGGCAATTCAGGATAATATGCACCATTAGTCTTTTAAAATGTTTATATAAATACAATATTACATTTAATATACTTATTGTATCTATACATATATTATTTATTAAATCATGGAGATTTATATTTAAATTTTCAAGGCGGTGTGAGACACAATGAACATTTAAATATTTAATTATAAATTATTTTTCTTCATTATATTAAATTAAAGATTTATTTATATGGGTATAAAAGTAATATAGATGAAATTTTTTATGTAAATATTAAATTTCATTCAATGTTTTCAAAATAAATCTTTTTATAAGAAGAGTTTTACATTCTTTTAAAGATGAAAAATGTAATGTTTTTAACGTATATGGAAACAGTGACTTCTCCGCCATCATAATCGTTATTTCATATTTGGATTCTTCTATATGACCTAATATCATTTATAAAGAAAATTTATCCTTATTTCATTATTTAGGTATTAAGGAATTTAAAATGGTTTCTTAAATGGAAATTGAATTTTTAGACGTAAGTGTTTTTATAAGGGATTAGAGGTGTTTTTCAAATCTGTTTTCTGATGAACATGTTTTTGTAATAGTACATGAGAATTATATGAAATGGTTGATCTCTATATATCTTATATGAAAGGTTGATCCCAATTATAGCTCATAGTTGTGCCCGATATAGATTACATGATTGGTTGAGACCCATTATTGGTCACGGGTGAGTATAATATAGCTTATACGAAGGGTGATCTCAATTATAGATATCCAATTTGGAAGTCAACCATATAGTTAGTCCAATTAGATGTTTTTTGAAAGGTTTTTTATGTATTTGATGATTTAAGTCACCTAAAAGAGTTTTTATTGCTTCCTATTGGTTTTATTATTTTCCATTGAGCAAAGATTATTAGTGTTATTAATGTGAAAATGTATTTTTTCATCTGCTCAAAGAATATTGAATGGGTTATCAGGTTTTAACTAGACTAATGGTTTCTCATTAATTTTGTGTCTATTACTGTGATTTGTCTTATCAACCCAAATTTATAAATTTTTTCACATTGTTTCAAGTAGAACAGAGTCATGGATTGAAACAAGAAAATGTTATGATTATTTAACATGAAAATAAACCATGATTTTTTTTAGAATTTTTTATGTTATAAAAGAAACAGATACTTTTGGAAGTTTCCACTTTATATTTCTATGTTTTTTTAGGAAATAGTTATGACCTATTTATATAAATATATAGACCTGAAAATATCCTCAGTTTTAATTCTTTTCTTAACTCATGATTATGTAACGTTTAAGGCAAGAGAATTATAGTTGGTATCAGATGATGGTTTAGACAACTTTGGAGATGAGGATTATTTCTTATGAATTGGGGATATCATCATGGGTTTATAATTTTAAGGTATATCAATGTCATGGAATCCACATTCAGACTTTTTTGATCAGATATTTTATGGGTAATAATGGTATTTTTGGATACATTCTTCTTTGAGGGAATTATTGGTTATTAGTTTTTGGGAAGAAAAATTCTATGTATGAGATAACCATTAAGGTTAAAATATGTTATGGTTATTTTTTAGGATTTTATCTCATTTTTTTTTGAATGATATAAAATGATATTGTTTTTGAAAAAGGATAAAAAGTAGATTGTGTGATAACCTATTGCATCAAAGTATGTTGTAGGAATCGAACCCACAACCGAAGTGCAGCTAGGATTTATTGCCTACCACTGGTCTATATGAAGTTCCTTGTTAGTATGACTTATTATTTTTATATAAACAGTTTTGTGGATCAAGAATAAGTTGATTTTGTGACTATTATTTTATATAGTGGATATTTTTTTATAGAAAAATGATTTGGTGAATAAGTGTTAAATTTTATTTTCAAATACATTCTCTCTTTTGAGAAAACTATTTGCTTAAGGAAAAATTAATACTATAGGATTTTATTTTCAGAGTATTGGTTGAAATTTTATTTTGGAAGAATCTATGTTTTTATTTTGAAATATATATTGATTTGGGTTATTTATGGAAATGAATAACCTACCATGGAGAACATTTGATTAGGATAATTAATTTTATATGTGATACATTAAGAGTAGTTCATGTTATTTGGAGATAAATTTTGTGATTTTTCATGGAAGACTATGTGATCAAATCCTTCTAAATTTTGGTTTTCTATCTTAGAATGGATTTTATAAATAGTTTTATGGAAAATTGTATATTTAATGGCCTTTTTTCAACTATGGGTATTTTTTTTGGATGTTGGAGATTAAGAGTTGTATTTATGTATAGAAGAGATTATTCTTATAGGGACTATTGATCTATTACTAACAGTTTTGGTTTTGGTTAATTTCTAAGGACAAAGTAAATATATAGTTCATCAATTTTGGATTATTTGATTCTCTATAAAATGATTCTTGCACTTGGAGAGTGACAAAGTCATATTGAATACATATCATTTGTAGAAAAGATGAGTTTGTGGTAGATATTTATTAAACGATGAAACTCTACATTACAAGTAAGTATGTTTCCTTATATTCTTTTTCAATCTCATAATACAATTCCACATCATTATGAAAATTATATTTATAAAAATCCTTTTTCATTTACTTTTATATATGGGAAATAAAAGTTCATTTAACCCATCACATCTTTATGGTTTTCTAGTTTTCAACTTTTTCCTGATCTTATTTTCAATCATTATCCATCAAAACAAGATTGTTAGTTTTTCATTAATATCTATGGTTTCCTACATTGAATCCTATTATGTGTTATCATGGGTGACCTTGGTACTTATCTTTATTTATTTTAGGGAGATAGTTTTATTTACATTTTGTCGATGTGGTATTTTCAATGATGTTTCCAATTCAAATTTTAAAATTATGAGGATGTACTTTCCAGAGGGGGAATGATGTAACATCGCCAGTATTTATAGAATAATAATTTTCACATCTATTAATATTTTTTAATTTAATATTAATTTTATTTTAATCGGGAAACAATGCATGATAGCATAACTAAAACGTATCAATGGGTTTCTCTGAAATCTTATTTTTCACTCAATAATGAGTTATACAGAAAAATAATACAATAATATTATTATTATTTTGAATGATAGTTAACAAATAACTATTATATTAGAGAGAATAAAAATAATTAAATTTATTATTAGTTTACATATTTTTTTAAAAATTACATTTAACCAATAAATTTTAGAGGCTTAAAATGAGATTGAGTCCAATTTTACGCATAAAATACTCTAATATTTTTTAAAGGACCTTTTACTGACTTTTGATGGGAAACCCTTTTTTTAAAAAAAAATCACTTATTATATTATATTTTATAAAATAAACATCTTATTTAGAAGAGTAACATCAAAATTTACTTTTGTTGAAATTTTGATATTTTTTTTGATAAAACCCATATTTTTATTAATATTGAAAAATTCTGCATTTTAACTCAAATGTGAGCTTATTCATCTAATTTGTTTATATAGTTAGATTTTCCTTTTAATTGGTTTTAAAGTGTAAATGGTTTATTTTTTATCATTTAATATAATTATGGTCATTGGAAGTAATTTCACATTTTAATTGGACATAAACACATGTCAATGTTTTGATAGTTTTTTACTTATAAAAACCCTAATTTTTTGTTGTGACAAAGGGATTAAATATTTAATTAATTAATAATAATTATGTGTTATGAATTTTTAAAAATGGAATCATTATTTGGAATAATAATGTCCATATTGTGTAAATAGATACCTCTTATTGTTGGATATTTTGAATTGTAACATCAGTAACTACTTATATTTACCATAGTTAAAGGGTAAATCAAGTAAATAAGTTTACAAAATAATATTATGATAATAATAAACTATTATAACACGTCTTATAATCTTATTGGATGATATATGGAAGACCATGGGAATCCTTGGGTAGATATTAGGTACCCATGAAGCCTCTTGGGTTTGATAATGACATTTTAAAATATTTATTTTAATGAAAATGGAAGTATAACACAAACATGTATCACCTAATTAAACAATATTATTTTTGTTTATGTAAATGATATCTTATATTATAAATAGTCTTAAAAAATATAAAATTAATTCCAACATCATGGTATTATATATATATATTTTTACATGTTAAATAAATAAATTTATTTATGATACAATGATAAAGTAGTGTTTAACATATTAATGAAAGATTAAAATAAATGATATTATAAATATTAAAATAAAAGTAATTTGAATATTTTTATGAAATCCTGTAAATATTTTTATAACATTTAAATGTGATAGATGAGTTAATTTAATTTTTTTTAAGGAACCAAGTTGTTATGACATTAACAAAAATCTGTATTTAAATAGTGTCAAAATAGACATAAATGAGTTTTTAATGAAAATACTATTTTATTAAATGATATAATAGTCCTAAAAATATTTGATTAGGAAAATGTACTTATATAATGTTAAAATTTTCATTTATTATCAAATTTTTATTCTCTTGACATTTTATAGTAACTATAGTTACCATATAGTATGAAAATAAAAGAAGACACGAAAAGAGTTACATTTTTAACTAAGGGTTAAATCGACAAGGCAATGTGAATTTTGAGACCTAAACTTGTCTAAAACATAATTTTTGAGATTATATAGACCCAAAATCATTTTATCATCTAATTTTATCACTTTTTAACTATTATAATTAAAAAATAAATTTATAATAGAATAATATTTCAAGATTTTTCTTAAAGTGACCCTCCACCCTATTATAAAAGGCCACCACCACTACCCAGATACACACACATCTCAAGCCCATTATATCATCCATATTCAGCTCAAATAATCTCCCAAAATAACTTAGTTCCTCCTATAATACTTACCCTGGAATGAATGCAATTCGAGAATGCATTTTGGCTCAAATCAAACAGAGTTACCCTATTTAGAGGAATTGTGTTCTTGGAAGCTGCTTTCCCTTATTTTCCTTATCCAATATTTGTTATCTTATTATTCTGTTATTACATTAAATATCCACTATCATCAATATACTATGATTTTTTATGAGAATTATTCGAACTAAAATTATACACACCTCCATCTAATGGAAACGAACATATTGTTTATGTGTATGGAGAACATTTTCCTAACAAAACAATGATTGTTAAATTTTCTCTCACCACATCTTACAGTGTCCATTATAATAGAAATATATTTATGTAAGATATATATTATATTGATATTTCCTATATTCCTTGTTAATTTTTATTTACAACATACCTTTATACATTCCATGTTGTGTAAATATGATAATTTCATTTAAGGAAGTGTGGACTACTGCCCCTCAAAGTGATCTGACTCATTCATTCCATTGATGGAACATATAATGGACAGATTAAATTAACAAATGTAACATATATAACATAGATATTATACTAGAATTATAATATACCAATTTATTATTTTGTAGTCATTCATTTAATATGAAAAGGAAATGAATGTATTGTTAATGCATACGTACAACCTACCATCTCCATGAATGGTACATTTAATTTCTTAAATAAAAATGTTTTGGAATATTCTAACATAAATATATACTAGATATATACGTTATTTAAATATTGAGTGATTTTATAGAGATAATGGACTTGTGACCACATGTATAATTTTCATCAAAACATGTTTATTTTTTACTCAAAAACTAAACATCATCAAAAAGTATAATGTGACCTAAAATAATTAAATAATTACTATAAAATAGTATTAAGTGATATAAAATTAATAATAAAAATTAAAAAGGTTCTAAAACAAGATTAAATAAATACAAGTTTATAATTCAGGAAATTAATGGACGAACAAGATAAGTTAGAATCAAGGTAAGGGACTTTATCTCAATATCCTTTCATTGATTAATTTTTTTATAATATGAACTATTATTCTATTATATGGTGTATATACAGACAATATAACATTTAATATCCATATTTTATCTATACTAATATTTTTTATTAAATAACAGTGATTATTATTTAAATGTTGAAAGAGATATGAGACACCATGATCATTTAAAGGTTTAATTATCAAATATTTTTCATCATGATATTAAATTACATATTTATTTATATGGGTATAAAAGGAATATACATGATATTGTATGTCAATCATTAATTTAATTAAATGTTTCCAAAAAAATATTTTCATATATGGGATTATAATTTCTTTACAAACCAACAAAAGGAATGTTTATTTAACGTATACGATGACAACGTCTTCTCTTCCTCATTAAATGTTAATTAATATTTTTCCACATCTATAAGCCTTAATATATTTTAAAAGGAAAATAAATCCCATATTACATTATTTGTGTGTATTGGTATTAAAATGTGTTCTCAAATTAAAAATATATTTTTATAAGGAAACGTTTTTCATGCGGGTTTAGAAGATTTTTTTCAAAAGGGTTTTGTGATGAAATTGTTTTTGAAATGGTACTTGAGAATTATTTGAAATGGGTGAGCCTAATATAGCTTATATGAAAGGTTGATCCCCATTATAGCTCACAAGTGAGCTTGATATAGCTTATACGAACGGTTGATCCCTATTATAGCTTACAAGTAATCCTAATATAACTTATACGAAGGGTGATCCCCATTATAGATATCTAGTTTGGAATTTTACCATATGTATACTCTAATTGGAAGATGTTTGAATAGGATGTTATGTATATGATTCTATAAGTCACCAAAATGAGATTTAATTTATTTCTATTGGTTTTAATTTTTTTTTGTTGAGAAAAAATCTTCATTTTTATTCATGTGAAAATGTTTTGTTTCAACCTCTCAAATAACATTGAATGTGTTATTAGGTTTTAACTAGACTTAAGGTTTTCCATTATTTTTATGACCCTTTCTATGCTTTGTGAACTCATCCCAAGTTTATAAATTTTTTCACAGGATTTAATGTAGAATAGAGTAAAGGATGAAATCAAGGAAAAGTTATAATGATTAAACATGAAAAGAAAACATGTTTCTTTTTAGATGTTTTTATGTCATGCAAGAAATGAATCATGTTGGATGTGTCCAATTTGAATTTATATGTTCATTTTGTAATAATTATGGCCTAATTCTATAAATCTCTAACCCTAAAAATATGATTAATGTTAATTCATGAATTACATCAAGAATATCTATCATTTATGGCTGGGGCCTTGTATCTAAATTATTTGAGGTTCTGTTTGAAGAAATAAAAATTCTATTGTTTTCATAATTTAATTATTTAGTAAGATATTATATATATAATTTTTGAGATAAAATAGTTCATGCCTCTTTTTGTGAAATTTTAACACCCAGAATGTCTGTTAACACAACCATAATTTTTATTTCAAACTCATATTTCATAAGACCCTATAAGGAATCTGTTATTTTTTTTGTGTTGAACCGAATATAATGTCATCAGCATGTATTTATACTATGATAGTATTTTTAGTAACTTCATTAATAATAATGATGGGATATATTATACCCTAAAAAATCATATTGTAAATAAGAGCCACAAAACCTGTCATACCACGTTATAAGTTCTTTTTTATTTCTATAATGTTCCTTGATATATTTATAAAAATGTTTTTTGTTTTTTTTATTTTCAAAACCCAGTGGTTGTTCTACATAAATTTCCTCCTAAACATATCCAATATTTGATATAGATTGATATTTATGAATACATCATAATATAGAAGTATACTAATTTCTTAAAGTCTTAATACTAGGGAATACATTTATTTATAGCCTATTATATATTTTGTATAATTAACCTTATCTAAAAGAATATATTTATTTCTAACTATAATACCATTTTCAACATATTTATTATGAAAAATAATACATTTTACTCCAATTATTTATGTATTATTAGTTCATTCCTCTAAATTCCACACTTGGTCCCTTTAAAACTCATTGATTTCTTATTAGATTGATTTTATCCACTCATCATCACCTAAGTCATCATAAACATTCATAGTTTTTAATTGGGATAATAAATCTATATGATCAGTTTTATTTCTCGTAGAACATGTTGTCCTAACTTGTTTATCTTCATCACCAGTGATTTTATTACTAGGATGATTATTAAGGAATAATTGATCTCATGGGTTTATAAATTTATGTACTCTAAAAAATATATTGTAGTCTACAAAACATTAGACATACCAAAATGTTTAATTTATATCTTTCTTTGTTTGTTATTATCTAATTCACATGAAGATATTTGGATGCATACATTTATCATCTTAGAACAAATTATAGTATTCCTAACTCTTCAATGAAGATTAAATTCTTGTTTTTTATTAGTAAATGTAGTAAATTCTATAATAATAATTTTATTATCATTATTAAGAATTAAATATTTATCAAATCCTATGTTAATAATTAAATGCTTCATCTGATCTCCTTAATACTAATAATCAGCACCATCAAAGATAGATGGTCTGCTTAGATTCATCTTTTCAAGGGTTCTAACCATTAACCCTTCCATCACTTCAATAGATTAAAAAACACAATTCTATTATAACACATTAGTATAATAAAAATTTATTAAATCAGTTTATAAAAAAACATTTTAAACACGTAGTTGATAAGGAAAGTAACAACTAGGCATGTATTTAGTAGAAGAGCCTTATTTGAAACAAAAATATTTTCTCATAATAGTTAACAATAGCTAATAGTGGTTGGGGGGGAATTTTAGTTTTAAAAATTAAACTAAATCAATATAGAATTCCAATTCAGTAAAAATGATCGGACACAAAGACCGTCTAAAACACCATTTTGGAATTAGAACTAGAAAGAGTCTGATTATATCATCGTGTGATCATTGTAACCATCACACCAATAAACATTTCTTCATAAATATAAGTATATATATTTATAATTAATATGAATAGTGAAATGTAAGACATGTATAAAAAAGTTTCAAAATCATATAAATGTAATAACAACCTGTAAGACTTATATAAAACAATTTACTCATTTGAAATATGAGTAAGGTGGTCATAAATCAAGAAAAATAATATCCATGGTTTTATACCTACTATCTGGTCTTTCATTACTTAACAAGAAGGAACTTGATATTATTATGAGTATGGATCTATATTTCATTCTGCAAAATCCCTAGATATGATGATCATTCTATGTCTTCCTAACTCTGAAATTACTTGATTTTATGGATTGAAATCTCTATATTCCAATATAATGAATCCCTCACCCAGTATTGCGATATAATAGTGAATACAGAATAATATTGTTCTATTGAATGTACAATCTATATATGGATTCAGTAGATCTTCAACTCTCTAAAAATTATAACAAATAAGAACCATTATTTCATGTATAAAAATAATTAGATGACTTGATTTGGGAATTCATGAGATCCCAACTCCACAAATGACCTTACATTTATAGTAAATATCCCAATGATCATATTTCTGAGTTATCTGTAACGAATTTATATAGATTTCACTTTGAAAACTAATAATTTTATAGATGTTGAACATTAAAGATAAGAATATCATTATATGATGTCATTTATTTTTTAACTATGACAACACTATTTTGCATTTTTTAGATACAAATGAATATAATTGGACAACAATATTTGGATATTATAATGCAATTCCTTGTTATTTTGTAAATAGATAAACTAAACAATGATCAATATGATGTATCAGTACCAATACCAGTCTGATCGTCATGAATTTCATCATAATTACAAAAGAGCACAATTCTCACTATTGGTCAAGATATTCGATGATCTAATGTATTTCACCCACCATCATTCCGTCAAATTAGGTTGAGTAATATAAGAATAAACACATTTTATATTATAATTATTTAATCATTATGTTTAAAATAATGGCTTCTAAAAAAACATATAAAAGAATTGTGATATATAGAATTGGGGAAATATAGTTTTAAGAAGTTTTTTTTTATTTCCAAAAAATATGGAATAGAAATATAGAAGGAAATAATTTTAACTCAATAATTTTCACTTGTGATTCAATGGAATTACACTCCGAAACTAATATCCTCTATAGTGCACCAGAATTCAAATGACCATGTGATTGGATGAAGGATGGAAAAATCACAAAATCTGATAACACAACATCTACCAAGTCAGGTGAGGTATGTGATTGAATAATAGAATTGGTAAAATTGTTTTTATGGAAACATTTATAGAAAATAATTAAAATCCATCTGGTGTGAGTCTTATAGTGAATCCAAAGAGGATTCACTATAGTTCCTCCTCACTGTTCAGCGTTGTAGGGCAGTACACAAACCATGTTAAAAGAAATCCTTAATTAAGAGAGGGGTCATCCCCTCAACTAATTTACCATCAAAATTGAACCCCTTGATAAATCCATGGGGTTTGGTAAGGAAATTAACATAAGTATTAAATATTATAGTGTCTTTAATCTATAATTCTCTTTATTACATAACAGATAATCATTATGGTCTAGAGTATTAATGAATTTTGGAATAATTATTCATATAAAAATAATATATAATATAAATTATAATATTATAATAAATATCCATTTTTATAATAATATAATCATTTCCAAAATAACCATTTTTTATGATAAATATTCTTTACTTTTAAATTGACTTATTCAATTTTCTTTTTCATTCATAAACACTATGAAATGTTTTTTAAAATATTGGATGAGAAATAAAAACTCATTAAGTGAAAAAATAAATTTTTTGATCTATTTAAGAACAATAAATTCTAAATAATGTGTAACTTTATCACAATTTTTTTTGATCATATGAATTAAATAAATTCCACATTAAAAACATACATCTTTAACTCAATGTAAACCATTAAAAATAATAAAAAAAATAAAAAACACTTTTGGAAACAGATTGAATTATATTCATGAACTACATCAGAAATAAATATAGAATAGTAAAATATATAGTAGAGACCACACCGATTAGGTACCTTATTCTTGTCTAAAATGACAAGGAACATTACCCAATGCATTGGAGTGTTATTTGGGTTTTTTAATCATATAAGATATATTAGACCCACACATATTATAATTTATATTTTACTCACCCATCGTATAAACTATACTAGATTATCTCATTTCCAAATATAATTCCCATGTACCGTATTGAGGATGAAACATTTTATTCTTTCATCTTTTAATATAAAACCCATGAAAATGTTTCTTAATCGATATGAAAAGTTTTTTCAGACATTGATATAAAAATTCATTTCAAATATCATTTTCAAAACTAACATACTCAGAGGTAAGGGAAAAGGAGATTTGATTTTAATAAAATGTGAAATATTATAAAGGAATCCAAAAAAATAACAATTGCGTCTGTGGGAAAAGACATTATCACTGTATCTACTAAAATAGAGCATTCATGTTTTCATTTGTAATGAATTTTAATCCACCCAAAAAAATTATCCATTTCAAAAATTATTATAAGAATGTAAAATAATATTAAAATGTTCATTATAATTATTTTACTTCAATATAATAGATAAATAATTTATTTTAAAAATATGAAAATGAAAAAAATGGATGTAAAGGAATCATTAAATGTGGGTTTTTATAAAAGAGGGTACATTATATAAGCCCAAAAAAAATATTTCATTTATAAACATTTTGATAATTTTAAATAAATAAATAAATGAACTTTATAATACATTGAATCCAAAGTTATAATTTTCAGGAATCATTTATAATATTATAGACATGGAAAATTATTATTTTTAAAATAAATCATTAAAACAATTAAAATAAGGGGTTTAATGTAATGTTTCCATTAACTAGAGTCTGACTCATCGTAAAAATTATTTATGTTCTATAATATTAAATTTGAGAAATTTATTTTCATTCTTAGGAAACTTAATAAAAAAAAGTTTCCTTTTTAATTTTATTAATTTAAATTATATATAAAATTACTATATATGATGTGTTTATATAGTATGTTTTGAGGATATTATACTCATGTAAAAAATAACATCATTATGTTAAATTTGGTAAGATAGGTTATTATACAATCGTCTCTATAAAAATATTCATGAAATAGTTAAAATTTAAATATGTTATTTTTTAAAACTAGTAATGAATGATGTTTTGAAAGATGAACTTTTTTATAGTCAAATTAAAAGTGGGTCATATGTTAGAATGAGTAACATTTCCATTTAGAAATATAATTATATAAAGATTATAATTATAAATTTATCTTTCAATAATAAAAATATTATCATTAATAACTTAATGTTACATTAAATATAATTGTAATTATCATACAAGATATGTTGAGATGAAAAAATAATCATATCGCTTCAGGGACGTGGTAGTCCACACATACGTATGAACAAAAATTCTCATTTTTAGTTAATGAAATTTGAAGAACCTAAATGATATATTACTTATCTATACTGATATATAATTCAATAACAAAATATATTATCAAATAATTCATCATTATAAATAGTTCTGTGATGAGGTAAAGGAAAATAAATTTCATCTGCCTGTGAGGTGGTAGGCTTCCAAACACACTAATGATGGTTTCTCTCCCCATTTGATGGTATAGGTGATATATATAGGTCATACAATAAATAATAAAACATATCAAAATATAGAATAATTTTTTATTTCATCATGTTTCAATACATTTTTATTGAGGTATTAGTAGGGAAAAAATAAAAATTCTAAGTTTAAAACTATACCTCTTTTTTATACACCCATTAAATGCTTACACAAAATGATATCCTAGTATGATTAAAAGATCAATCCATGTTATATAATATATTAGGATATATGTAAGGAATGTATTTCGGTATTTATTGGAAAAAATATCTTCTTATATGTGATGAAAATATTATAGATTGCTTCCATCTACAAGGGTAGTGTGGGGGACTCTTAGAATTTCATAAAGTTTAAAATTAATTTTAATTAATTTCCAAATTATAATAGAACCAAATTGATAATATTAGAATATAATATTATTTTGTGAAGAAACACCAATAAAATAAAAATTGTACAATTTTAGGTAATGTATTGAACCTTATATTTTTGTTTTAACTCGTGTTAACCCTTAATTTACAATTAACAAGATATTAAGGTGTTTACACTTTAGGGGTAATTAATGTTTCAATAAAAGAAAATATACCACAAAATATACAATTTATGACACTATCAATCAAATCCCACTTACTTGTAAAATTATAATCTTTTTTTAAAATTTTAAATCATTTAATAAACCATTATTTGATATGAAATATCAATAATGTGAATTTTTAAAATATTCATTTAAATTAAAATTAAAAAACATCAGGAAACATATAGATTTATAATATAATTTATTCACACATTCAAATTAATTCTATTTATCTTTATAATTTCTATAATATAAAAATTCTAAATATTTTACTCATAATATTTTTAATAACATTTATTTTATTTTCCACTTAATTAAATATAATATATGTCATTGTTTTAAAGGAATTTAAGGTTATTATGTAACAAAATATGGAAATAAATTATAATCAGGAATATAATTTCATAATTCAAAAAATAAAGATTTATATTAATTATCAACTCTCTCTTTTTCTTTCTGAACAAAGAGAAATATTTAAAAGGAATAGGGTGAAATTTTATGTTATTCATTACATAAATTATTATTATGGTCACACTTAGGGAAAATATCCCCATAATCAAAAAAAATATTTATATTAAGGTGTTAATTTTATAAATAAAATATTTAAATTCTATATAATATGAAAAATGGATTCATTATCACTTCGTATTAACCACGGTTAAAATGATTTTCAATTTTAATCTTATGATATTTTTTAGCGTATCACTGTTAATTAGGACCAATAAAAATGTTGGTATTATTAATTAATATAAATAATTATAATTACAAATAAGGAATATATTTTAAAAAATTAAATCCCCATTTTATGCTGAAATTTATATTATATGTATCTAGTATAGCATGGTGAAAAGAGGCTTTTTAGAAAAATTCATTTCTAAAGAAATAGATGATCTTATATTAACAATATGAATAGAAACTATCAATATGTGAATTAAAATTAATATATATATATATAATATAAATTTCATATAAATAATTATTTGGGAGTAATTATTTTATCTAGTTTAAATGAATAAACATTGTGCACGTAAAAACAGTTTTAAGAAAACATATTTTTGATGTATAAAAAACGTATACGAAAACAATGATAATTACATATTGAAATTATATTATTTAGATTAATTTAAATAAAATTTATCATATATAATTCTAATACCAAATGTAAATAATAATGTTACTTTTTAGTTATATTATTTAATGAAATTAAATGATAGTATTTTAAAAATCATTAATTATAACTTGTCCCTAAAAAATATTTCTTTTTAGATAAATCAAATAATTTCATCCTTTGTTACATATGATTTTTGTATTTAAAAAATAATGGTCAATTTATAAAATAAAATTTCTAAAATTTAAAGCAAATAAATTTAATATTTTCTCAAAAAATGAAGTAATATTTATATTTGATGAAAACACATTTTTAAAGAATAATATGACAATACTAAAAATTAGATGATTATTTGCTAAGAATTTATTGAAAATTTTATATTTAATAG
This sequence comes from Viscum album, assembly GCA_963277665.1. Lineage (NCBI taxonomy): Eukaryota > Viridiplantae > Streptophyta > Magnoliopsida > Santalales > Viscaceae > Viscum > Viscum album. The sequence goes on from OY728156.1 coordinate 1,136,133,534, forward strand.
TATATATATATATATATCATAGATAATTTAATAATATTTTAAACTTCAAATTTAATGGTTTTTTATAACGTCATATTTAATTTAAATATTTTAATTTTCATTTAGGATCAGGGTTTCTTGGAATATATGTAATCAAACATAGTTTTGTTTTTTAAATATTAGGGTGTTAAATTCAAAACCCTATAATAAATTGCATCCTTTAAATATGATATTGATCCACATAAAAGGATTTTAATTTGAGAATATAATTATTTCTAATTTATCAATGTCACAACTGTTAATATAAGATCATTTTTTCAAGAGAGGAAGTAAAATTTGAAGTTTATCTAGAATTACACAATGATATTTCTCAAAATAGGAGAATATTTGTCAGAAGTTAAGATATGGAGATGAAAAAATATTGTAAATCCCAAATAATTAACAAGAGTAATGTTTTTTACTGATAATTATAAATTTATTTATCATGATAAATTTGATGACCACAAAACCGTAAATGAAAGAGGTGAAAAATGACCCAAGATTCATCAAAAATTAAGGTAATAAAATAAAAAATTTATTTCTAGAACCTTTTAATATTGTTCATAATTTTTTTATCGACATCTCTTAAATCATAATGAAAATATAATTAAATGAATAGAATATTATCAACCTCTATTAAATTTATACCACAATCTCATATCATTCTTCAAATGATGAGAATTTAATATGATTTTTTCTAGATGAAGCACTAAAATAATATTATAATGGATTATATATTTTAAAAAATGATAACATGATATATCTCTTTTCATTAGACATTAATCAAATGGGAAATGATTAGAATAAATTAATTTAATTATAATACTTTATAAAACATCCTATAATGATATATATGATCAATTGAAAAATCCACAATGATAACATTAAAAAATGAACATTAATCATATACAAAATAAATAACAGTAAAATTAATAAACATATACCAGCTAAATATTGAAAAAAATATATTATAATTATTTAATGACAGATTCTTCCATGATAAATTTAAAATTTACCTATAAATAACATTAATCACTCTTAATTTATCATACAAAACTTTTGTATTTTTTGATCAAATATTTTCTAACATAAGTTAATAATTTCCATAAATAAATTTAATCACCATAAAACCACATTAAAATAATATATTATTATAAATGATAATATACCACTTTTACAAAAATTAAATCCCTTTATGTTCTGTGTAAATTAATCATATAAGGCTCTCAAAATAGTGAGCTTCTTGAAAAATAACAATAATCACCTCATAACCAAATAACTTTTCAACCAAATGGTTATATCTATAATAAAACATATTTTATCAAAATAAACTTAACATTTAATAGTCACAGATTTAAAAAAATACACTGACCAATATATCAAATAGGGAATTGGTATGTGTTAAACCATTATCATCCTTTAGTTGTGGGTTTATGCCGCATGGCCTTGATGGATGTGACATGTTGTCCTTCTAACTAAAAATATTTTATTATATTCCCTAAATATATTATGAACATAGTTAGAAATAACAATAATAATAAATTATAATTATATACTAACGGGTTATCAATACATATAAACTTATATCCCTAATATTAAATTAGTAACATCCTCAAATAATATTTTAAAAAATTATCATTAAGTGTAACATATACATCAAATATCTTTTAAAAAATAAATTTGTCAAAATGTATATCAAATTCAAAAAACATCATAACAATATTATTGTTGTAAAATAATTTATTATGCTTAAACATACAACTAAATCATAACTCTTGATTCTACATATTTAGACAACTTAATCATTTGTATACATTCATATTGTATCATAAATCCCATGAAAAAATCATTTGAACACATTTGTGAAAATCATTTAGCTATTGATATATCCATTTTTATTAAAACTACATTTTCAAAAAAAAATTAATAGATATATTATAATGTGGGGTTTTATTCTATGAATGATTCAAATAATTTAACTAAATCCAAAAATAAAAAAATATGGTTATGGGAAATTTTGGTGTCATCGTATAGATTAAAAAAGAAAATTTATCATATCTTTTCTAAAGAAATTCAAAACATTAGTTAAAAAGAATCGTTTTTAAAAACAATAAATAAAATTATAATTATTCATAAAATTACATTTATTCATATTTTAATTCCATATCATATATAAAAAAGATATTTTAAAAAATATGGAAATAGAAGAAAAATATATGGAAATGATTCGATAAAATATGAATTTTTTAAAATAGATACCCTTACGTATAACCTTAAATACATTATTTTTTAAACATTTAAAGAAATGTTAAATATATTTTAACATTACCTTTATCATCTACTAAACCATATGAAATAATTTTCATGAATCATTTAGAATATACTAGTTATTGGTAATAAGATTTGAAAAATAAATCCTATAAAAATATAAAATGTTGATTTTTATTTTAATGTGTCCCATACATTGAGTAAGACTCATCATGTAAGTTCCTTATCTTCTTGAATAATAAATATATGTTATTTAATTATTTTTATAAGAACGTTTTTATAATTTATCAGTTTTTTTATTTTATATATTAATTTATTTTTATATCTTAACCCTTGATGATATTTGGATCATATGATAAAAATGTCTTTAGTACGTTGAATATGATAAAAGTGGGTGTTATTAAATATCATATATAATTATAATAATGAAATAAATTTGATTTTTTTTCATTAATTATTCTTTTGAAACCAACAAATAAAAAATAATATCAAAAATAAACTATTTTAAAATCATGGAGTTAGTAGGCTGTAATATGAAAAAGTAACATTTCCATTTTTAATTGGTATTTAGGTAAATAATTTTTTATTATTTTACCTCTAAATAATTATTTAAATATCATAAATTAAATATTATTTCTTTAAATTTATTATATATTTTCTTTAGGTGATTTTGTGATAAAAAATGAATCACAATGCTTTAAGGAAGAGGGAGTCCACAGATACGCATGAATGACATTATTGTTTTCTATTAAAAGAAATTTTAAGAAAATATATGATAATTTAAATCTATATATTGATAAATAATAAATCAATATCCGAGATATTTACATATATATATAATCAAATTTTATAACAATCAATGAGATGTGGTGATGGAAAATGAATTACATTAGTTCATGAAGACGATTTCCACGGTACACACAAATGATGGTTTCATATCTCATTTTATGGAAGAGGATATAGATATTAGTAATGAAATAATCATTAACTCATATATTTATATGTGATATATTGAATTTTTTATTTTATAATGATTGAAGAAGGATTGAAGGAGGTTTTAGACGAAATAAAAAAAATAAAATGTTAGGAACTATACCTCTTCTTCGGGAAATAATGTAAGTATTACACCAAAAAAATTACTACGATGAATTATTGATTATACCAAGAACCCTAGTATGTGGAGATTGATGTTTGGAAGAATGTTTTTCAGGAATTGGATGAACAATAAATAAATTAATGTATTAATAAAAGTGGTGTGGAGGTTACCTTTTTTATGTGAGAGGGGGAAAATCATAGAATTGTTAAAGTTTTCAATTAATATAAATTAATTTTAACATTAAGAAGGATAAAATTTTATATTAGATTAATAATAGATATTTTTTTATAAAAAATCTCATATAATAAATTTTTTTACTTGTTTATATGATGTTTTAACACTTATTTTTCTAACCCATGTAATTCCTTTTTATACAATTAACCAGTTATTAAAGGCATTAATATTTATGGTTAAAAAATGAAAAAATTAAAAATGGGTTTTTAATGGATCATGGATTAAATTATGAAATATATCCCTTTCAATTGTATGGTGATAACATTATTAGTCATTTCAATCATTAAATTAACTATTATTTATCATCAAATATTAATAGGGTCATTTGTGATACTATTTATTTATATTTTCTTTTAAAAAATAAATACAGAGATATATTTCAAAAATAAATATTAAATAATTACCATATATGTGTAAAATTTATATAAAAAATTATTTATTTCAATAAATAATCTAAATTACATTACATTTATTATTTCTAAAATCATTCATTTTCGTTTAATTATAATAAAGTAAATACCGCAGTAGTGTTCCATAAGAACATAAGGTAATGATATAATTGATAAAAATTAGAAAAAAAATTTCAATATTAAAATAATTTTATTATTCTAAAAATAATCATTAGTATTAAATCATAACATTCTTCTTTCACAATGTGAAGATATATAATTTTTTAAAAGCAAGAAGGTGTCATTTTATCTTTTTCATTTATAAAATTTATATGATGGTTAACTTCATGGAAATGTGTCCTATAATCAGAAAAATAGAAATAATAAGGTGAAATTTATATAAATTTATTTATAGAATAATATTTAATATGTAAAATTGTGTAATTATCAATTATAATTAACCTAGCTTAATCAAATTTACCCTTTCACCACGGTGAAAAAAATTAGCATTTTAAATCTTAATTTTGAGAGAGGTTTATTTTATTCTTATTAAATAATATAATGTATGGTGATACCAATTATTAAATATATTTTACTAAATTCAGTCACCAAAATTTGAAAATAAATATTTTATATGAAACCTAGAAAGCATTACAAAATGTTGTTTTTCAGTAAAATATATTTTTTAAGAAATATATGATTTATATTAACCGTATGAGTAGATGTCACCATTATTTGTATAAAAATAAATTTTAATAGATATATAATATTTATTTTTATTTTTATTTTCTTTATTATTAGGGGCTATTTTTAATTAATTTAAATAGATAAAAATCATTCAATTAAAAAAAATTACGAAAACGGTGTATTTACACAAAAAAACTATACCACCATCATGAAAATTTCCATATCAAATGAAATTAATTGTATTATTAAAAATAAATTTGTTCGTATTTGTAATGACCCGTAAAATACAAGGAAAATTTTTTCTTAATTTTCTTTGAGATTTTACAAGAACGCAGATTCAGATGGAACTTGATTCCGAGGCCCGGTGTGCCCGGAATTTCTATCCGAAGTTCAGCTCGGGTACGTTCAGTGAATGAACGAGTGTGAAATTCTAAATTTTGCACCGGTGCTTGGAATCGAATTCTGAGGGCACCGATGGAACCGTAGCACCGGTAATTGCTTAGGAATGCCTTTTCTGGAGTTGTGTTTGCTCGTTATGAATTGTTTAATTTTGTGGATTAAGTGTTAGTGAAATAAAATTTTTGTTAGGAATTTTATTTCGCTTTCCATGAGTTAGAACCTAAGTGTAGGAGTTAGGGTGGGACGCACTGTTTGTTAGTTTTTCTTGAGTAGATTAAAGGTGAGGTGGGGGACACACGAGCCCCCACCTTTTCATATCCCTTAACTCCCTAACTCCTCTTAACCCCCCACTTTAGTTGTGTAACTCTTATAACCTTTTAAATTCCCATTAATTGGATGACTTTACCTCTCCTATCATTAAGTATGCCAACACCCAATTCAATTATTTAATTTATGTTTTGAATTTTTGAATTGTGGCATAAGTAAATAAAATAAGGGTGATCCTTATTTTATTTTTGTTGGATGTTGTGTGTGGACAATTGAGGAGAGAGCTCTTCATATTCATCACGAAGAACATCAAGACTTCGACGAAGAACACCAAGACATCGACGAAGAACACAGTCACCGTCAGAAGAGATCGACGTGTCGTCTCTTCTCCTCTTCCCAGCCGGTGTGTTTCCGAAGATCGACGATGCACCCTCTTTCGATCTTCTTCCCATGTCAATGAAAAGGAGACACCACTTCCTCCTCGGGCGTTCTCTGTCAACATACATAGTTTCATCTCGTGACGTCGTTTTCTGCGGTGAAACCCCGTTCTAGATACGCTCACGGTAGGGGATTTATTTTATTTAATTATTTTCGTTTGTGATTTCTAGTTTGTCGTTCTTCGTGGTTAAACGACTAAATGCTATCGATTAACGAGAGGGGGTCGGACCACACAAACACGGCCGACCCTCCTCCCTTATCCGTGTGTTGTTTCTTTTTGGTTTTAAACGAGTATGACGCGGTGACGTCGCACCGCCTGTGATCGTGCGACAAGGAATGTGTGGCGTCATTGCACCGCGCCTTGGAAACGAACAAGGAAACGACGTCGTCGCGCCGCGTCGTGAAGTTGAACCAAGTCGCAGTGCCATCACGCCGCGTCAGAGAAAACCAAAGACACCACGGCCGGAGCGGGGCCGCGGTGGAGGGGCGTGGTGCCTTCGCACCGTGCCGGACGAACCAGGCCACGGCCGGTTCTAGGCTGCAGCGGAGCAGGGTGACCAGCGGCCGGTTCCGGGCAGCCGGTGTCGGCGAAGAAGGAAGGACCAGTCGTCGCCGGTCCTTGTTGGCAGAACCGTCTGGTCGGTGCGGACCGGCCGGACAAAAGGGAAACTGAGGGAATTAATTCCCCCAGCCGGCCAGTACAAAACAACCCCCATTTATTTGGGGGTCGCGGTTACACAAGGGGGGAAGGCGCCCCCCCCCCTGCCAAATGGCCCGGCCGGTTGGCCGCGCGCCTGGCAAGCGCGCTGGGTGCGCTGTGCCCATGCCAGGCAGCGCCGACTGTGCCTCACCGCGCCGACCAGGCCGGGCCGCACCCAGGTGGGCCGGACCCGGACCCGGTTCGGGTCGACCCCGGGGGTTTCGGGCCGGGTCGGACCGGGCCCGAACCCCTTAATACCGAACTTTTTTCGGTCGGACGACCATAACTTGTGTTGCATGTCTCCGATAGACGCACTGTCAATTGCGATGCGATCCTTGGATCGAGACGGTCGTTTAGGTATATCGTACTCAAGGTTTCAGAATACTTCGAGTAAGGTCGGGTTGGTTCGTACACGAAACCAACCGGGCCCTCGGAGCGGAAACACTCATATCTTGAGCTTCGGACGTCCGATTGACGTGTCGTCGAGTTTGTTGTTTTACTCTAAGTGAGACGGATCTTTTGGCTTACTCCACCTGAGGTTTGGATGCAGGTGGAGTACGGTCGGGTTGGTTTTGCCTTAAAAACCAAGCGGGCCCCTGGGACGAAAAGGCCAATAACTCTTAGACCGGGCGTCTGATTGACGCGCCGTCGGCGACGTTGAGTTCCTGTTGACGATACAGAACTTTTGGATACATCAACTCTGGACTAAGTATCAGTTGATGTATCAGCCTCTCGGCTCCTGGAGTGGACCCTCCCAAATGAGCTTGCGGTGTGCGGGAACCCTAGAGCTGGCTACGACTGCTACTTTGACGACGACGACTGTACAGAGATCCTCAGTGGATTCGACGACGACGACTACAACACTCAGATATCCTACATGGATCATTGCTACCGATCCTATATGGGTCTGATCCTGTGTGGGTCAGTGCTCAGTGGTTCTGTGTGAGCCAGCGCCTACAGATCCTGTGTGTGTCTGATCCTGTGTGGGTCATTGTGGGGGTTAGTTTCCTATCGAACCTTTGTTAGTAATTGCGGGGGTTAGTACCTATCGATCCTTTGTGGGTCCGACGACTTAGATGGATCAATGATCATCTCTTTCGTCTTTCGAAGAATTATACCTGTGTGAGCTGAATCATGTTTTTCTTTCCGATGTGGATTGTGTTGTGATATCCTGTGTGGATAACGTTTGCTTTCCTGTGTGGACTGGGTTGTACTTGGTCTCGGAGGTTGGAGCATGTTGGAATTGATGACTTAGGTATATATATGGGTATATACCTAATCCCTGTTGGATGTTACTTTGTGATTGTATCTTTCCTTTGTAGATTATCCTTTGTGGATTATGGGAGACCTTCGGGGGACTCGGGGTCCCTACTGAGTAGCTTACACTCACCCCTGCACGGGCTATGCCCGCACTACATTGTGTTGGTTGCATACCATGGAGAGCGCTGATCGTGGTTGAGGCTTCCGGAGCAGGATAGTACCTGGAGGTGGACCACTAGGTGGGACGTACTCGGAGCGGTCGGCTGGACCCGAGGAGTAGTGGAGGCTATCTGTACCAACCCTTCAGGTGGGACTTCTAGTGGACGGCTCGACGTTGCGGATTTACTTTTCAGTTTCTCTTTTTCCCTTTCGATTTGTACATTACTTTCAGTTTGAGTTTGTATTCTGGCCCGCTTACTTTCCGCACTTACTATTGTACCAGCTTTTACTTAGTGTTTAATTATTCTGCTAGCTTGCTCTATGGTGTTTTTTTACATTACAAAGGCAATGCCTTCCCTTTTTATCAGGGAATTTACACCTTGGTGATAGTCTCCATCCCCTGGCCTATGGAAGGAGGGCTTGGGGTAGTCACGGCACAGGCCCCGAGGACGGGTCGTGACAAAATGGTATCAAAGGAGTTCAGTTCTACCGCAGACTCTGAACTTTTTCTATGTGAAGCAATAGAGTTTAGCGTATTGGGTGTGGTTATTAGTCTAGGGAGTCCAGTGTTGGTGCGGCGGCCGACGTATCCGTACACCAGGACCCTGACTTCTGATTTCTGACTTAATGCACGAAAACATTGATTGCATTATGTTTCAAGTTTTCTTTGTGATTACTTCGTATCAGCTCACAAGGTATACTGTTCTGACCGTGGCGCACCTGTTCCCTTTTCAGGATGGCCCCACGAGGACAGCCAGCTAGGGTTTCGAGAGTCGAGCGTAACGACAGCCCACCGAGCAACGAGGCCTCGGTGCAGGGCCCTTTGTCAGCAGTGGCACCGGTGGTAGCCCTACCCGTCGAGCCACCGATGCTTCCAGCCCTAGCCGCTGACGATGCACGTTGCCATAGTGCACTGCATGAGTTCCAGTGCCAGCGACCGCCCAGGTTCCACGGGGAGACAGACCCCCATGCAGCCGAGGACTGGCTAGAGGCAGTGGTACGAGTTTTTCGGTTAGTGAGGACACCAACAGACCTCATGGTGATCCTTACAGAGAGCCTACTGCACGCATCAGTGGGCCGATGGTGGACCTTGATGCTCCAGGTGCACGATGAGGCATCTCGTCTCTGGACGGACTTTGAGAGCCTCTTCCGCTCGGAGTTCTCCCAGCCACCCTCTGTGTGACGCGCATCCAGGAGCTTCTACAGATGCGGCATGGTAGCATGACAGTCTCCCAGTACTCGGTGAGATTTACCAATCACTCGCGCTACTCTACAGACATGGTACGGGACCCATTCTTCCGGGCCCGGACCTTTGAGCAGGGATTGAGACACGAGATCAAGGCATTGCTGATCTCCCTCAGCATTCCAACCTAGACAAGAGTACTGGAGCGAGCCCTTTTGATCGAGATATTTCTTGCTGTGTCTACACCAGCACCGAGACCCACCGCAGGGCGGCACGTAGCAGAGTCTTCTACAGCAGGCAGTCGACGGATGACTCATGGGTCCAGGCCGACCAGACCTTTAGGAAGACGACCTCAGGACACTGGCTCAGCAGTGCGGCGCACACAGCATGGATCCAGTCTTTCGAGAGGCAGTCAGTCATACTCATGGAGCGGGCAGGGCCACATGGCTCGTGATTGCCTGACCCATCGTGCCGAGGAGTAGCAGACGGTTGAGGGACCACCGAGGCAGAGGCAGAGGGTCGACCGTGGTGGTCCGCAAGGAGCAGGCGGATGAGGCAGAGGAGCTGGCCGAGCAGCAGGTGGTGGGCGACGCTTTGAGGCTTTACCACCACCACCACCAGGAGGTCCATCCCGGCCACAGGGAGCTGGCGGGTAGAGACAGGCACAGCTCCAGGCAGCAGATGCCTACGACCACGGTGCGCCCGAGATAATTCTAGGTACTATCTGTGTCTATTCCACCTTTTTTCAGTTTTTATAGACACAGGAGCGAGTGACTGATTCATAGTCGCTGCCCTTGTTCGGAGCTCGGAGATTCTGACAGAGCCGTTTGCTCGATCCTTACGGCTGGAGACTCCTACGGGAGCAGACTCGACGATTACGCACGGGTTCCGGCAGTGTGAGATTACTCTAGGAGGCGAGAGCTTCAACTAGGATCTTCTTGTAGCGGCGTTGAGGCCTTACGACGTCATCTTGGGCATTTATTGGTTGTTTACAGTCCATACACAGATTGACTATATTAGGCGCAAGGTGCGATGTGTATGCACCGACGGGAGCAGGTTCACCTTCACCAGCAAGAAGGGAGCCTTCACAGCAAAGGATGGACTTCCACAGAGGAGAGGACATCCCATCACTCATCAGTTGTCTAGCCTCATCCTAGGAATAGTTGACGTGTGGAGTCCTCGTTTTCCTGCAGTGGTGGATCAGTATGCGTACATCTTTCCCGACGACGTTCCAGGGTGGCCTCCTCGCAGAGAGGTAGACTTTTATATTGACATATACCTCGGGACAGACCCGATATCAACTTCAGCATATCGGATGGCCCCCGCCGAGCTTCATGAGCTGCGGGTATAGTTGGAGGACTTGCAGGGCAAGGGGTTTATCCGACCCAGTGTTTCACCCTGGGTTTCCCCGATCTTGTTCGACAAGAAGGCAGACGGGAGCTTGCGACTTTTTGTCGACTATCATCGCCTGAACCATGTGACAGTGTGGAACAAGTATCCATTACCGAATATTGATGACCTCTTTGATCAGCTCAAGGGAGCACGGTGTTTCTCGAAGATAGACCTCAGGTCAGGCTGTCATCAACTCAGAGTTCGAGACGAGGACGTGTAGAAGATGACCTTCAGGTGTCGGTATGGCCACTATGAGTTCTTGGTTATGCAACTCGGCGTAACCAATTCTCCAGTAGTATTCATGTCCCTCATGAACATGATCATTCAGCCATACCTTGATCGATTTGTCATGGTCTTCATCGACGACATTTTGATTTACTCGACAACTGAGGAGGAGCACGCCTACCACTTGCGGGTTGAACTAGACACACTCCGAGAGCATCAGCTTTATGGAAAACTCTCGAAGTGTTAGTTCTGGATATGCGAGGTCCACGTCTTGGGACACGTCATCTCTGAGGAGGGAGTTGCGGTGGATTCTGCAAAGATCGAGGTAGTGCAAGCTTGGGAGCCACCCAGGAGCGTGACGGAGGTGCGGAGTTTCTTGGGACTAGCTGGATACTACCGAAGATTTGTGCCAGAATTTTCCAGAGTTGCGGCACCACTCTCAGCTTTGACAAAGAAGGGGAAACTAATTGTATGGTCAGACAGATTTCAGCAGAGCTTCTAGGAGCTGAGACAGAGATTGACTAGCGCACCTATCTTGAGGTTGCCTGAGGAGGGAGTAGGGTACGTAGTCTACCGCGATGCATCTGGGACCGGACTCAGATGTGACCTGATGCAGGAGTGGGCAGTGATCGCCTATGGATCACATCAGTTGAGGCCGCATGAGAAGAACTACGCTACCCATGACCTGGAGTTAGCATCAGTGGTCTTCGCTCTGAAGACATGGAGACACTATTTGACGGGCGAGCGCTTTACAGTCTTTTCTGACCATCAGAGTGTTAGGTACATCTTTTCTCAGAAGGACCTGAACCTGAGACAGCGACGATGGCTCGAGTTCCTCCAGGACTATGACTTTGAGATAGTCTATACTCCTGGTAAGGGGAACGTGGTAGCCAATTCTCTCAATAGGTGGACGGGCATTCAACTACTTGAAGAGGCGATATAGCAGCAATCCTCTTTGAAGATATCCTTCGTGGATAGAGATGGAGAAGCCTTTCTTCAGTCTCTCACAGTCACCCCTCCACTACTACAGCGGGTCAGAGAGGCAAAACGTGGGGACACTGACTGTGAGATACGGCGTGCACAGATATCCTCTGGACAAGCACCTGATGGTTTTTCCTTTGGAGTAGAGAACAACGTCCTTTTCAGAGGATGTACCTTGGTACCAGTTGCTTTACGGGAGGAGGTGCTGAGAGAGTTTCACACATCTCCATTGGCGGTACATCCTGGAGTGGCGAAGATGTACCAGGATCTCAGATGACATCACTGGTGGCCGGGCATAAAGAAGGCTATGGAAGAGTTCGTTTCTTCATGCCTCACCTTCCAGCAGGTGATGGCTGAGCACCGGGTACCAGTAGGCTTGGTACAACCCTTAGAGGTCCCAGAGTGGAAGTGGGATGGAATATCTATGGACTTCATGACTGGACTTCCACGCACTTCCAGAGGTCACGACTCCATTTGGTTGATTGTCGACCGACTCACCAAGTCGGTGCACTTTCTACCCATCATTGAGCAGGGATCAGTGGAGAGATTGGGGAGTCTCTACGTTTAGGAGTTTGTACGGATACATGGTGTTCCATCATCTATCGTATCTGATCGATTTTCTCTTTTTACATCACGTCTTTTTAAGGGGTTGCAGGAGGTGTTCGGGACGAAGCTACGTCTAAGAAACCCCTTTCACCCTCAGACGGATGGGCATACGGAGAGGACCATTCAGACTCTCGAGGACATGCTCCGTGCATGTGTCCTCGACTTTGGTTGCAGCTGGGAGGACCAACTACCCTTGGTGGAGTTTGCGTACAACAACATCTACCACTCCACCATAGAGATGGCACCATATGAGGCATTGTACGGCCGACCTTGTAGATCTCTTTTGTGATGGACAAACCCTGGGGAGTCAGCACTTGTTGGACCGGAGATGGTCCAGGCCACGACAGAGAAGGTCCAGGTCATCCAGGAGCAGATTAGGACAGATCAGAGCTGGCAGAAGTCATACAATGACAGGAGGCGGAGGCCACTAGAGTTCGAGGATGGAGACCATGTCTTCTTGCGTGTCTCACCTCGACGTGGATTACGGAGATTTGGCTGAGGCGTAAAGTTGTCTCCACGCTTCATCGGACCATTCCAGGCCCTCATCAGGATTGGTGAGGTGGCTTATCGCCTAGATCTACCACCTCAGTTGCACAGGGTGCACGACGTCTTCTACATATCTCAGTTGAGGAGATACGTGCACGACCTAACGCATATCATTGACCATAGGGAGCTTGATGTTGATGATGGGACGACTTTTGCGGAGGTTCCAGTGGAGATCGAGGATCGACAGGAGTGGGTCCTAGGTGGACGGTCGATTCCTTTAGTGCAAATCAGATGGCAGCATGGGAACATCCAAGAGAGCACTTGGGAGCGGGAGGCTCAGATGCGTGCTCAGTACCATATTTGTTTCCCTAGCTTATGATGTATCTTTACGGGGACGTAAATCCCAGAGATGGGAGTAATGTAAAGACCCGTAAAATTCAAGGGAAATGTTCTCTTAATTTTCATTGGGATTTTACAAGAACGCAGTTTCAGACGGCACTTGATTCCGAGGCCTGGTGTGCCCGAAAATTCTATCTGATGTTTAGCTCGGGTACGTTCAGTGAATGAACGAGCGTGAAATTCTAGCTTTTGAACCGGTGCTCGGAATCGAATTCCGAGGGCGCCGATGGAACCGTATCACCGGTAATTTCTTAGGAACGCCTTTCTTGGTGTTTCATTTCCTCGTTATGAATTGTTTAATTTTGTGGATTAAGTGTTAGTGAAATAAAATTTTTGTTAAGAATTGTATTTCCCTTTCCATGAGTTAGAACCTAAATGTAGGAGTTATGGTGGGACTCACTATTTGTTAGTTTTTCCTGAGTTGATTAAAGGTGAGGTAGGGCCCACACGAGCCCCCACCTTTTCAAATCCCTTAACTCTCTAACTACTCTTAACCCCCCACTTATGTTGTGTAACTCTTATAACTTTTTAACTTCCCATTAATTGGATGACTTTACCTCTCCTCTCATTAATTATACCAAAACCCAATTCAATTATTTAATTTAAGTCTTGAATTTTTGAATTGTGGATTATGTAAATAAAATAAGGGTGAGCCTTATTTTATTTTGGTTGGATGTTGTGTGTGGAAAATTGAGGAGAGAGCTCTTCATCTTCATCACGAAGAACACCAAGACATCGACGAAGAACACCAAGACATCGACGAAGAACGTCGTCACCGTAAGAAGAGATCGACATGCCGTCTCTTCTCCTCTTCACAGCCAGTGTGTTTCCAAAGATCGACGACGCACCCTCTTTCGATCGTCTTCCCGTTTCAACGAAAAGGAGACGCCACTTCCTCCTCAGGCATTCTCCGTCAACTTACGGAGCTTCACCTCGCGACGTCGTTTTCCCCGGCGAACCCCCGTTTTAGCTACGCTCAAGGTTGGGGATTTATTTTATTTAATTATTTTCGTTCTTGATTTATAGTTTGTTGTTATTCATGGTTATATGACTAAATGTTATCGATTAACGAGAGGGGGCCGAACCATACAAACACGGCCGACCCTCCTCCCTTATCCGTGTGTTGTTTCTATGTGGTTTGAAACGAGTATGACGTGGTGTCGTCGCACCGCGTGTGATCATACGACAAAGAATGCACGGTGTCGTCACGCCGCGCCATGGCAACAAACAAGGAAATGACGTTTTCATGCCACGTAGTGAAGATGAACCAAGTCGGGGCGCCGTCGCGCCGCGTCAGAGAAAACCAAAGTCACCGCGGCCAAAGAGGGGCCGCGGCGGAGGGGCGCGGTGCCGTCACACCGCGCCGGACGAACCAGGTCGCGGCCGGTTCCGGGCCGCGGCAGAGCAGGGTGACCGGCGGCCGGTTCCGGGCCGCTGGTGTCGGCGAAGGAGGAAGGACCGGCCGTCGCCGGTCCTTGGTGGCAGAACCGGCCGGCCTATGCGGGCCGGCCGGGCAAAAGGGAAATCGGGGGAAATAATTCCCCCGACCGGCCAGCACAAAACGGCCCCCATTTAATGGGGGCCGCGGTTACACCAGGGGGGCAGCCCCCCCCCCCCTCTTTTCAAAGGGCCCGGCCGGACCCGGACCCGGTTCGGGTCGACCTCGGGGGTATCGGGCCGGGTTGGACCGGGCCTGAACCCATTAATACAGAACCTTTTTCAGTCGGACGCCCATAACTTGTGTTGCGGGTCTCCGATAGACGCACTGTCAATTAAGATGCGATCCTTGGATCGATACGTTCGTTTCGGTATATCACACTCAAGGTTTCGGAATACTTTGAGTTAGGCCGAGTTGGTTCATACACGAAACCAATCGGGCCCTCGGAGCAGAAACACTCATATCTTGAGCTTCGGACGTTCGATTGACGTGCCGTAGACTTTGTTGTTTTACTATAAGTGAGATAGATCTTTTGCCTTACTCCGCCCGAGGTTTGGATGTAGGTGGATTACAATCGGGTTGGTTTTGCCTTAAAAACCAACCTGGCCCCTGGGACAAAAAAACCAATAACTCTCAGACCGGACGTCCAATTGACGCGCCGTCTGCGACGTTGAGTTCCGGTTGGCGATACGGAACATTTGGATACATCAACTCTGGAATATGTGTCAGTTGATGTATCAGCCTCTCGGCTCATGGAGCGGAACCTCCCGAACGAGCATACTGTGTGCGGAAACCCTACATATGGTTGCAACTGCTACTGTGATGGCGACGACTGTACAGAGATCCTCAGTGGATTCGACGGCGACGACTACAACAGTCAGCGATCCTACGTGGATCAGTGCTACCAATCCTGTGTGGGTCCAATCATGTGTGGATCAGCGCTCATCAGTTCTATATGAGCCAGCGCCTACAGATCCTGTGTGGGTATGATCCTGTGTGGGTCATTCCGGGGGTAAGTTTCATATCGATCCTTTGTGGGTCATTGTGGGGGTTAGTACCTATCGATCCTTTGTGGGTCCGATTACTTTGATGAATCAGTGATATTCTCTGTCGTCTTTCAAAGAAGTATACCTGTGTGAGCTGAATCATGTTTTGCATTCCTATGTGGATTGTGTTGTGCTATCCTGTGTGGATTACGTTTGCTTTCCTGTGTGGATTGGGTTGTACTTGGGCTCGGAGGTTGGAGGGTGTTGGAATTGATGACCTAGGTATATGTATGGACATATACCTAAGCCATGTCGGATGTTACTTCATGATTGTATCATTCCTTTGTGGATTATACTTTGTGGATTCTGGGAGACCTTCGGGGGTCTCGGGGTCCCTACTTAGTAGCTTATACTCACCCCTGCACGGGCTATGCCTGCACTACATTGTGTTGGTTGCAGACGACGGACAACGCTGATCGTGTTTGAGGCTTGCAGAGCAGGATGGTACCTCGAGGTGGACCACTAGGTGGGATGTACTCGGAGCAGTTGGCTGGACCCGAGGAGCAGTGGAGGCTATCTGTACCCACCCTTCAGGTGGGACTTCCAGTGGACGGCTCGATCTTGCGAATTTACTTTTCAGTTGATGTTTTTCCCTTTCGAGTTGTACTTTACTTTCAGTTAGTGTTTGTATTCTAGCCTGCTTACTTTCCGCACGTACTGTTCTACCAGCTTTTACTTAGTGTTTACTTCTTCTTCTTGCTTTCTCTGTGGTGTTTGATTACTTTACAAAGGAAATGCCTTCCCTTTTTATCGGGAATTTACGCCTTGGTGCTAGTCGCCAGCCTCTGGCCTGTGGAAGGCGGGCTTGGGGTAGTCACGGCACGGGCCCCGAGGACGAGTCGTGACAGTATTGAATTTTTTGGAATATTCCAAAATATATTTGGACTTTTAAATTACATGATTAAATAGAAATAAATGAATTTATTTGAAAATTCGGTAACTTCAACTATTCACTAAAAACTAAATACTTTGAGTAAATCTCAAAATTTAACACTATCTCAATATTGAATATATGATTTCAAAATTTATTTTTGTTTGATAAAATGGTATTTTTAAAAATTTCGAAATTAACTATAATATTTATCAAAAAAAAAATACTTTTTAGGAAAACATGTTGCTATTGAATAAAATGGACTTAAAAAATTTCAGAAAAATTTACTAAGAATTTATCAATAAATATATACTGTGGCAGAAAATTATATATAAATATCATAAATATATTAATCCAATACATACCATCCAATTTAATAACATGTTTTTAATATCCAAAATTAAATAATAATATTTGATGGTTCATTTTTATGGGTGATGTATGTTTTATACACTGTCTAACATATTTTTTAAAGAAGAATTTGAGTGTTATACTACCCGTAGCTCAAGACCATATGAAGTAGCCCTATGAGTGTGTAACATTTAGTCCCTTGACCTATAAAACACACCATATTGCGCATCACTACACTATAGACATGTATAATCTATGTAATTTTACCTACAGTCCTAAAATTTCGCTTTAGAAATTGTTCATGAGAATCCCCCATCACATGAAATAACCAAAATGCTCCATGGTACAATAGAATAAATGAATGATAAATGTAATAAACTATAAATTATTAGATTTTTTATATGTATAATGGTAAAAAATATTGATTATATAATGGAGTCGAAGTAGCTATTATCTTGTATTATGGTGGCCTGGTAAGCACATAATGACCGGAGGCTCATGGATTCATGGTTTCCTACAAAGAAAACAATGTTTTATGTTTTTGATTGACACGTTTAGATTTATATTTGTTTCATGTTTATGATGGAATATACTAAGTACATTTTCTAATAACATACTGTTTTGTATATCTAGAACCCTTCATGAGCACAATGGTGAGTGTGAATACATTATGTCAATATTAAAGATAATCATTGGTATGGTAGTGAATTATAATGGATCATATCAAGGTTACCAAGATGCTTGGTGGGTTCAATGTCCTGGATATTTAAGTATGTCCTATTATAAATTTTTTATTGGTATATTTTGAATATTTTATCATTAATTTGAGTGATTAGTGTATTCATTCTTGCGTGATATCATTAAAATTGTCATAACATTTTTTTATTTGATTACACATACTATAACAATGTTATGGATGTTATTGTTAATTTTTACACTGTTTTATGACTTTTATATGAATTAATATTTTCCCAAACTTTTTATTAGGCCCTAAATTCTAGTTTCAAGACTCTAGAATAGGTGATCCATGCCTGATACCTTATAACATCCTCAGTCTGGGTCACTAAAATTAGTCTATGGGAAATGGAATTAAAATGTGTCGTAATATAACTTTACCTTTTAAACTATTTTAGGATCTAGTATATATGTGATGTATTAATTTGTTATATCATATTATGGGACTCATATATCAATGTAATATTTTTTTCATTGATCAATAAATTTTCTTCAAACATCAAAAAATATTCCTAATATAACAATTAAAATATCAGAACTATAAATCAATATTTTCATTACATCATAAATTAATAGAATATGTATTTTTTATATCCACTAATACAATTAATTATATATATAAATTAAAATTTAAAAAATATATGTTTTCATATTCTCTTTATCATTTATTTTTTAATACATCTTTATATTTCTTTATATATTTCATGACTTTTTTGTTTCCCTTTATGTTTGGCTGAATTTTAGGATTCTATTACAGAGAACCATTATAGAATAAAATGGTAAATATTTATGGGATTCATAATTAGTTAGTAATGGTCAATATGTATAAATGTTTCTAGGGTTTTTTATTGATCTTTAGATTCTTGGAGAGAATCAATGTTGTATTGGGATTTTGTGATCACTTTGTGTTGTTGCCTCACTACTAGATGATTTGCCAATGTGAATGTATTTCATTTACTATATTTATTTCTATGAATATTTAATTAATTGTTTCATGGTGTGAATTTTTTACACATTAGTAATCAGGTTCACATACTGAAATGATCAATGTCATAATTTATAATATGTGTTGACTTGTTTTTTTTAATCTTTGGTTATTTAGGGAATTAATATCTGTAAATGGTTACATGTCGTGAATTTTTAATGGATTGTGGTTTTAAATTAATAAGAAATGTTATTTTTGTTTTTAAAGATTGATTTCTTCTTTCTCTAGACCTAGTAGTTATCCTAGGTTATTTTTGGGATCCCCTCTCCTACCATATCATTTATTCAGCGATTGATCATCATGGTTATTTTGGTGCTCTTATCTGGGTAAGTGGTTCCCACCAATTTAGCGAATTTGTCCATGATGATATAATTTGATATGTTTTTGATTTAGATTCATGAATTATTGATGGTTTATATCTATTTTTTGGGTTCTTATCAATAATTTTCATTTAATGGATAATTTGGGATGTGTTGGTCCATATTGTCAACGGAGGCTAGAATTAAATTGTTCTTGATGTAGGTGGATCTATAAAAGTGTTGATATTTTATGAATTTTTATATGTTTTTGTTGAAATAGGTTTTATTCTATGGGAAAGTGGTTTTCATTAAATTTTTTAATGATTTTAGAAATATTTTGTGAAAACATGGAACATTGGGAACCTTGGGTGCATCAATAAATTCAAATAGGCGAGTTTATTATTTGTCTCACAAATAGGGGTTACTTTTTTGATAGAAACAGATACTGGAAGGAATGAATATCATTATGAACCCACTTCTTCTAATGTTAGTATTATTATATGCCTATTATGTATTCCCATATGATATGAACTTAATGGATCACTTTGTCTTTTATTATGGATTATCACATGATGTTTTATTTCCTAGATATTTTCTCATATGTTTAATTTACATATGTTTATTTTAGGCTTTATATATTAAGGTTAATTGAATATTGTATAAAATTATTAAAAATAAACAGGGTATTAAAAATGTTTTTTATTTATGAATATTCATTATAAACTATTCTATACTTGTAAATATAGAACTTGTGTATTCATGATATTTTAACATTTATAGATTCTTTGATGGTATACTTCAATGAATTTTTCTCAAACGATAATCATTCCAATGGGAATGTGATTTTCATGTATTTTAGGACTCATGTAATGTTGAGGAAATCACACAGCATTCCAATTTGTCTTTTCATATATTTTTTCTTTCATTATAGGATGGTTTTTATTTTGTTATTGGTGTCATAAATATTTTTTTGTCCTGTTGGATTCATAATTTTGTTGTTTATACAATTTTTATTTTGTTTTATTGAAATTATTATATCTATTACTTTTCCATTTTACACTTTGTTCATATATTTGTTATCTTTTTTTTACCTCACCATGTACTGGACCACATTGTGTGTTTTTTCTAGATAAATCAGTTTGGTTCGTTAAAAACATTTAAGAGGTATGCTCAGCATGATGTTTTTTAACACATTTTTCATTCGTTTCACTTTCATCTAAAGACATGAGTTATGACTATCCTAATTCAGGTAGTAATAGTGAGAATGGTCTTGGCCAACAGACATCTATTTCGAAACTGAAGCTTCCAATGGCAGTCAAATAAGTTTTACTAGGATTAGAATTGCAGTTCTAGGTAATTTTGATAATATTATTGAGATGTTTATTTAAATTAACATTTTAATTTGTTAGCATCATATTTAATTCATATTATTTATAAATGATTTAAATTGATTTCGTTTTATGGAATTAATTTTGATACATGTGTTTGTTCTAATGATATTTTAATCTGGTCATGGATAATTGGGGTTCTTCTTGTGATTTTAAAATAGTGCCTCCAAGAAGAGATATACCAAAACCATATGTTGCTGCAATGATACAGGATCCAAAGAAAAATCCTATTATGGGCCCATATTTGTTAGAGTTTGTAATCCAAACTATTTATCCATTGGGTCATTTAGGTGTTAGGCACTCAGTATGAGCAGTGTATCACAACATTGAATTTTAAAAGAATCATCCACTTACTATCCATGGTGAGACGGGTTTGTAGGAATATTATGTCTATCTTGAGTGGATTGTGATGATCTCAATATTTATATAGTACATTAAAGATATTTTTTGTGGTTTCCACATATATTCTTGATATAATGGTACATAGATGGTGAGATTATATTATACAAGATATGTTGAATGAGGATCATACATGGGATTCTTTCAAAAAATTAATCAACTTGATGTTTTATTCAGAGACATAATGTAGGGAAACTACCCTAGAGGTTTTGATCTTATGCTAGGGAGAGCATAATATTTGGATTATTCCATCTATTTTTCTATGTTGGTTCACTATAGACTAAATATTGTAACTATTTATTACATTAAGTCTCATATGGTTTATTTATGGTTAATGATTGGTATTTTATTTATGATAATTCTCATGTTGCATATGAAATTTTTAGAGGAAGTTTATAAGGCATATTTGGGTAATGATAACAAAGATTGAAAATAATTTTTATGGGAAAATCATCAATTAGTGCTTTTGTTATCTATAGTGTATCTTCTGCCCATAAAAGGAAGCATTATTGTAGTTATTTTAGATTTGGAACATTTTGGGAGGCTTTATGTAGATAATATAACATTATTTTCTATCTATGTGGGAGGCATGTTTATATCTACACTAATTATGCAGTGGCTCCAAATTAAATTCTTCATTATAGGGAATATGGAAATCTAAAACATTATTATGATAGGATGGCCCATAAAATAAAGGGTGGATCCACATCCACAAAGAGTTATCATATTCATTGTAATGCATTCATGGATGGTGGATCTTATCCTCATCCTAAGGGGGATTTTCATGAGGATATGATATATCATGGAGGATCTAAGAGTAGACATATTTATGTGGTGGAGTATGTATAAGAGAAATTTGATGAGGGGGAAGGAACATTTAGATGTACAATGATTATTTCATCTTCTATGGTGCTAGACTTATTATACAAATGTGATAATAATTCTATTATACCATCAAATCCAGTTGAAATATTGGAGTTTTTTGTATATTATATCATTCTTTTTGGACCTATCTATGACTTTGGGAGAGAGGTATGACCAAGGTTTCAAGTTCCCAACATGTCCACTGATGATAATGGACCGTGAATTGGGGTTGGGATTCTTAGTACAAGATCTGGATATCATATAAATGATTATGTTCATGGATTGTATGATATTTTTAAAATCATAGATATATTTTTACTTTATTTGAGTTCAATTATTATATTATAATGGGGAGAACCATGTTTTTATGGGTGAGTTAGCTATATATTGGGAATTGAAAGGCATGTTGTTTCTAATTCTAATGTACACAAGTATAACTTGTAATGTTTCATGATATAGTAGAACCTATATTTTCATTCAACTTCCAATGATGGAGTGTTAATATAGTTTGTATTTACACATTATTTTTATTTTCTAACTTCTAGTGGGAGGTTGAGTTTTCTATTAACCTGGTCCTTTATGTGATGCTAAGTTCTAGGACATATTATCAAATAGAATATTTTGAGTTTGTGGAAATGATGGTCTATCCAATGAATCATTAGGATAAGGGCTTTATAAATCCTAGAATTTCAATGTGGTATGTACTATAATCTTTTATAAGAAGGTATATGGTAGCCTCATACATTCTATTTACTATAAAAATAACTCTCATTATACCCTAATGAAAAAAAATCATTTCAATAGATTGGTGATATATTTAATCATCTTATAGGGTCTCATTACATTTCCCATATTGACAACCATTTACGGTACCACTAGTTTAAAGACCATGGAGAGGATATATCATCTATAGTGTTCAAGATAGTGTGTGGATATTTTGAGTTCCAAGTCATTCCATTCGTTCCCACTAAAACAACTATGTTGTTTAAGGAGTCTATAAACATGATATTTCATTAGTTCCTTGGATAATTTTTTTGTTGTGCTTATAGAGGATGTTTCGGTATACTATGACTCACAGGAGAAGCATATGTAAAATTTGGATGTCATTCATAGATATTTAATGAAATTATTTTTATATGGAAATCATTCAAATTTTATTTTTTTTTTAACGACGTTACATTTCTAGGTATTGTTTCATCTGGGAGGGGAATTCCAATAAATCCTAAAATAATACATGAAGTTATATATTGGTAGATACACAGAAATGTGTTTGATATCTTAAGATTCATGGGGTTTCTGAGTTAATACATGTGATTTGATCAGGAATTATACTAGATTTCTTATCTGATGAGACTATTGACCCATAAGGGTGTAATGATTAAGTTTAATTACAAGAAATAAAGATATTTTGAGAAATTTAAGGTTATAGTGACATCATAACTAGTTCTAATTCTTCCAAAACATATTTTGGGATATGATGTTTTTTTTGGTGTTTTTCAAGGGTTTTAGATGTTCTTTGATTACGAGAAAATAGGTGGTAGTTTCGCATCCACAATTTTATTCCCTTAGTAGAATAACTACCATACCCATGATATAGATTCATATGTCTTTATTCATGATATGAAAACATAGTGTAACAAGAACCTTAATGAATAGTTTATGATATATTATCATCATAAAATCATGTGTTATATTTTAACTCAAATGTACTTGAACTTGTAAAAGAGACACTATGTCAAGTATCTCATGAAAATTGATTTTTATATTTATTATATGTCCTAAAAAGGTAATGTGGATAATTATGTTCTATGTTGGTAAATTCCAACATCGAAAGTGAAGTAATAATTGAGAGAATTGTATTTCATGGTTTTTTATAGATATGTCCTTTAAAATGGATGATTTTGGTGGAAAATATTGTTTGGTATTAATGAAGGACGACTCATCATATGATGAGTAGATTCGGATCAAATGGATTTCTAAACCCCAAGTTCCTAATATTTAATAGAATCCATTATAGTGGGGGTACATTAGGTAATTTTTTATGGTATCCTAGTGGAATAGTATTTTTTTTAGAAATCAGTTGGTGGATTATTAATCCCTATGAAAGGATTTGGTGGATAGTCAACCTCGTTATTGTTGGTCTATACACCAAGGTGCTACCAAGATGTATCTGGATCTGACACATCATTATTTGTGGTTGGAGTTGAGAAATTATTATTAAATGTTTTATATCCGAGTTTCGTACTTTATTGAAAATTAATGTGACTCAAAAGAAATATTGGTTTGTTTCAGTCTATACACATTCCCGTATGCAGATGGGAAGATTTTTCAACGGATTTTTTCTTTAGATTAGCAAAAAAAATTTAAGGATCCAATTTGGATGGTCGTTGATCATCTCACTAAATCAGAACATGTTCTCTATATTAAGGAGATGAAAAGGTGGATCGACATGGGGACCTATATGCCAAATAGATTGTGATACTTCATCAGCTTCCCCATGGAGTTGTTTCTAGTCGGACTAAAGGATTATATTAATGTTTTTGAAATTTTTTTGTAACAGCCCGAGATTTTATGAAAAATATTCTTTTTAATTTTATTAATGTCTTGTGTTTTACGCTACAACAAAAGGAGCTTGCACAACACACATCTTTGACTTTCCTTTCATTACACGCAATCACAACCTTCCTCGATAGCGTGTGTAGTACGCAATACTGAGTTTCATGAAACAACGATATGCTATTAAAATATTACTAAAACTATCCGTTATGAATAGTAATAACCACTTTTTAAATTTTAGAAATTTTAGCTCTCAAAATGGACTTCATTTTTGGATTCGGAGTATCG
Source organism: Viscum album (assembly GCA_963277665.1). NCBI lineage: Eukaryota > Viridiplantae > Streptophyta > Magnoliopsida > Santalales > Viscaceae > Viscum > Viscum album. The sequence goes on from OY728156.1 coordinate 1,136,157,941, forward strand.
AATTTAGCCTAAGGTGAAATTTTGGTACTTTTCGGATAACTTTCATATTCTGATGAATACTGAAAATTACTAAATTATAATTAAAAACAACTTTTTTAATAGAAATAATTAATAGTGATAAATTATTAATTTGAGTGGTTTAAAAGTATATTTAGAATATATTTTTACAATTTAATACAATGTTGTTCATTAAATGTAATTTCAGACATAATCAAGTGTCAATCTTTTGATAGATATTGTTTCTTAAAAACACGCTATTTGTTTTAACAGTGGGATTTAATTATAAAATTAATTAATGAAACTTGTGTGTTATGAATTTGGTACAATAGACATCATTTTTGAATTCGGAATATGAAATATATCTTAGGATGAAATTTTGGCATTGTTCCGAAAAACATAAATTTTTGATGAATAGTGAAACTACTAAGTGGTAGTTAAAAAAACCGAATTTTTCATAAAACTTAATTTTACCGCTTCTGTGAATGGAATTTCAAAAATCTGAGAGACACGGTTGATGTCAGTAAGTAAAATGTGGTACAATGAGATGAAAATAATTTTTGGTGAATAGTAACTTTTTACTTTTATTTACCACGGTTAAAAGTAAATAGGGTAATTAAGGGTAAGAATGATATTAATATTACCCTAACATATGCCCTAATTCTATTGGACAAGTGTATCTCGACCAAAAACAACCTTAAGTGTAAAATACTATCATTTAGGCCCACTTGGATTAGATTAGGACATTTATTATTATTTAATTCAAAGAAGAGTTAAAAGAGTTAAAATCAAAGTATATTTACTAAAACATTTTTAATATAGGGTTTTACATAAGATAAATTCGATTGTAAATATTCATTAGAAAGCTAAAACGATTTCATACATTATGTTATTTTATTTGAAATTTTTAGATATCAAATAATTTAATTTATTTATGACACAAAGATGATGCAGTAATTATCTTATTAATGAAATATTGACATAATTGATATTATAAATACCAAAATAAATGTAATTTAAGACTTTTTATGAATTCCACTAATTTTCTAGGTTACTATGATATATTAGTGTTGATTTAATTAACTTGGTTCGAACAGATAATTCTGTTATGACTTTCACAAAAATCATATATCAAATAGTGTCAAAATTGACGCAAAATAGTTTTTAAATCAAATATCATATTATTAATTGTTATTTTATTCCTAAAAATCTAAGGTTCGGACAAATGACTTAGATAAGGATATATGTATTAATAATATACAATTTGGGGTTCGTTTGGACAATTATCGTAAGTGTATTAACCATATAGTGAAAGAAAACAAAAAGACACGGTAAAAGATAAATTATTTAACTTAGAGTTAAATCTAATTGATAAGGTTAAAATAATACCCTAAACTTGTCTAAATCCTATTGGATGATAGGATTTCTACCCATCCCCACTTTAGATTCGAAATAAGACCCTTTGGAACCATTATAAACCGATTTTTACTTTAATATAAAATAATATTTTGAGATATTCCTAAGGTGCCCCTCTCCTCCCTTATAAAAGGGCACCTCCTCCCCCTCCTCCTCACACCAATTTGAGCACTCATGATCGGCCAACCCCTGCCATTTTCTCCTCTCCACTTCCATAGAATAATAGTAGAGGTCCTGGTCTTCTTCAAAGACCAATCTTAGTTCCCTAAGTGGAGTATTCAAAGAGGCGTTCCAAAGAAGAGGTAATATCCATTACCGATCTTTTCAATTTCTTTCTTCTTCAACTTCTTCTTCTTTAGTTGTTTCATGATAAAGTAATAACATCAGTATTAATTACATACTGATATGTTATTATAAATATTAAACAACCCTAATTCACCTTCATATCCATCCTACGGAAAAATGAAATCACCGCGCGTGCGTACGTACGGAATACCGTCTCCACGCTGTGGTGTAATCTATTTTCCACCATCACCTTACAAGGATGGGTATAATGGTGTAATTAGTAACTATTTATGATTATTATAATGTAATATTGGTACTGAAATAATATATATATACTCAAATACAATTCCACGATCATAGGAACGATATCATCACTCGTGCGTACGTACGGAATACCGTCTCCACGATGTGATGTGACTCGTTCTACATGATCATCATTACATAGTAATTATATAAATGAATTGAATGAATAAATATGATATATGTTACACTAGTACCATTCTGGATATAAGGTATCTATAACCTTAAAAGAAGAATAAGAATTTATTCGGCAAAACACGCATAAGAACCAAAGGCAATAAGGACCTGAGTAACAATTAACAAGGAAATATTACTAACAAGAAGCTAAGAATATAACCATATATGATATCATATAAATATGTATGATTATGGAATAAGTCAATAACATTATTTAAACCATTATACAGGAGATTCGGACACGTACAAAGTAAATCGGACCTAAGGTAAGGGGAATATCACAATCTCATTTTTATCTAAGATTGTTTATACTTTGGTATTTACTGGGGTGTATTTTATCATCCACATCCATGTTCCCTCAATATGTAATATTATTTCCATCCACCTACAATTGTTTAAATCCAATTTTACCCTTTGGTGAATTTTTTGTAAAAGATATGAAAGGAATCTTTTGTCATTTTTCGAACGAGGTACTTTTTGACTTTTTCGACAAAAGTACGAAGAATGTTTTTTTAACTTATACGGCACGAACAGATTTTTACGGTTTTATAAAGCCTTATTTTCATGAAGTTTCCTCCAAAATATTTCATGACTATTTTCAATAAAATCTCTTTCTTTTAAAATTGCATGATGTTTTGTGAAAAGAAATTGATTTTGAAGAAGAAAGGATATTTTCCTCAAGAATTCATTTCAAGTGTTTTATCAAAATTATTTTCCATCTAAGATAACATAGGGTTCTGTTTCTATCCCTATTATTACATTGATTTGGTTATGTTGTGATGGAATTATTTTTATGAATTCCTTGATCTTATATGAATTGTTTTATGATGTCATGTTGTTTAAGAATCCCATTTTTATTACATGGGTTATGCAATGATGTATGATTTACGAATTTGTGGCACACATAAGAATGGTATCATTATGAGATGGGTGGGACCTATATATCCCTCCAATGCATTGGGTAAAGATTTTATATCTCATGAAATATACATGGCTGGAATGGGAGGTTATACCGGTTCAGTGAAACAGGACTGAAACGAGGGTGACTCGGTTCAGAAAGGGACTTTGTCCACTAAGATAGTCTTGGCAATGAGTCTTGACAAACAAGAAATGATTCTTTATGATTAAGTGTTTTTTCCAAAATGTTTCATGTTTTATGTTATGTTTATTGGGATTTCATTTCACTACTGTGATTTATCCCATGTTATGAAATTATTCCCTCTTTTGCAGGTTAAGATTTCCAAAAGTTATGTTCTTATGAATATGATGTGATTGATTTTACTTTTGATTACCCTTACTGAGCATTTGAGCTCACCCTTTTATGTTTACATTTCCCCAGGATATAAAGAAAGGTTATAGGTATAACAAAAACGGAAGATCTTTATGGGAGATGTTGAAGATCTTTCACCAGGATTAGAAGAATATACTCCGAGTTTCCAAAGACACTAAACTATTACGATCCTTGTGTGTGTGTTTTTGTTATGTACTAAGTATTCTGCAAATGTAATGTAATGTCAATGTATTTCAAGCTTCGGGTCTCTACAGTTGGTATCAGAGGAAAGTTTTAGTCAACTTTTGGAAACTAGGATGCGAGAACATTAGTGAGATCCCTAGAGATATTTCTAAGGTATGTCTAGGGATGTCCCTAAGGTTAAGTTTACGTATAGGTTATAGTACTAGAATTACGCTAATGATCATAGAATTAAACCTAAGATGTTAGATATTGAAGGTACTCCCCCTTTATTATGTTGTTTTCCCTAGCATGATTTTTGCCTCTCACACTATTCTTTTTGGGTTTTAGACGATGGCTGGAACCCGAAGGAACCGTGTTGATCAATGCAATGGACAATGCAATGATTTCCCTCCTGAACAAACAAATGTTATGGAAGATGCAGTTCAAAATCTTATTGCTATACTTACACAAGCTATGAATCATTCTGGACTTCCAAATTAGTAGAGAAGGGAACAATATTCTATTGAGTCTTTCATGAGGCAACGTCCACCTTTTTTCAGTTGGTCTTCTGATCCACTTGTTGCTGAACAATGGATCAGTACCACTGAAAAGATATTTTCAGTTCTTCAATGTTCTGAGCATGATAAATTCATCTTAGAAGTATATCGTTTGGAAGGTGAAGCTGATCAATGGTGGAATCTTATCAAGAATACGAGGCAAAGAGATGAAATTGAGTCCATGGAATGGGACGAGTTCAAGAACATGTTTTTCAGTAAGTACTTCCCTCGTATTCTTCGAACAAAGATGGAAACGGAGTTTCTTGAGCTGAAGCAGAAGGATGATGAATCTGTTGGTATATACGAAGGAAATTTTACAAGACTTGAAAGGTATGCATCTGGCATTATCATCCAACCTGAAAGTAAAGTTGATCGATTTTTCAGTGGCTTAAAACCAAGTCTTCGAAGGGCATTATCTATAAGAGACTTTAGTAGCTATGAAGAAATTTTGCGTTGTGCTATCAAGTTAGAAATGGAAGTTGGTGTTACATATCCATCTCATGGTTTTGACAAGAAACGAAAGATGGAGTTCAAGGAGAAATCTCAGAATAATGGTGAAAAGAAGATGAATGTTTCCTTATGCACAAAGTGTGGAAAGAAGCATGGTGGAGATTGTCTTAAAGGGACTAGAAAATGTTTTAAGTGTGGAAAAGAAGGTCATCGAGCAGCTGAGTGCCAAAGTAATGGAAAAAGGGATTCTAATGATGTGAATAAAGCAAACACTGCATAGAACGCACCAACAACATTTCAATGATTCATGTGCAAGGAAATGGGGCATTTTGCTAATAAATGCCCTAATCCAAGGGTTAGTGATGATCGACATGAGCAACCGCTTAAGGCAAAGGACAAAGGGAAGTCACATGCGATCACCATTGGCGATGTTGAATATGATAACGATGTGGTGGAATGATTAAGTGTTTATGTAATGGGATTCCAAAATAATGTTGTATCATAAAGTATTGGAATATTTATGTATTGGTCTAATGTGGTATTCAAAGTGATTGAGATGTTTTTGGAAATAAAATTATATCAGCATAATGAAGGGAAAATGATAAAACGAAATGTTTAACAGTATTCATGAGCTCATGATTGATATAAGGACTGAGTGATATCATTGTTTGAGTATATAGAATTTTGAGGATTTTGGTATGTGGAAAGTGTTAAATTTTAACTGCATTCATGTTTTCACTACGGTATTCAAGAGAATACATGATTAAGGACTTTGAATGTTTGGAATGTGACCAAGAAAACATATCTTATGATATATGGGGATCGACGATGGTGTTAAATCTCTGGTAATCGTTTTCACTATGTTATGAGTGTGGACTGCAGTATTATGGATAAGCCTAAAGATTGGAATGGATTATGTTGGACATAAGTTAGTATTGTTTAAGGATAGAAGTTTTCTCGATATTATTGATGGGATGTTTTAGTAATATAGTTTTAGAAAAAGGACAACCTGCAGGACGGGCGACATCCCATCGTGTCGGACAAGGCTGTGGAAATCGAACCCACAACCGAAGTGCGACTGGCCTTTATCGCCTACCATTGGCCTACAGGAAGTCCTTGTTTAGTAGAAAATAGTTTTATTATATTAATATGTATGACATATGATGTATAAGTCCTTTTTAGGAACCATATATGATTAATCTCACTATAGATCAACTTATGTATATAATTTTTTTGATAACCTTTTGTTTGAGACAGATGGAATGACCCGTCATTCTATCACATGATCTGCTAACACTTCACAAATAACAAATTCAACATCATTTATTTAAGAGATGAAGTGGAAATTGTTAAAGGCACGAACAACAGTGATATTGTACCAAAATAAAGTAAGTATTTATTCTAATTCAAATTCTTTAACTTTAGGGAAATGATCTTGAAAACCAAAAATGTTGTCCTAGTGATCTTATATCTGATGAATCAGATGGTACCTTAGATTGTCAAAAATTTATGGCTTTGTGATTGATGGCTTTTCCATAGCCATGTTCTCTACCACTCTCCATCAGAACATGATGGTTATATTTCTCTTCCATATCCATATTTTCACCTTTTTGGAAACCCAGTGATTAGTTTATTTGGGTAACCGTTACATTTCATACTTTTTTTAAAGATTGGATTTGATATTCCTTTTTACGATGTGGGTTTCTATTAATGAATCTTTCGAATAGTAAACCATTTATAACCCCGACGAAATTCGAGGGCGAAATTCATTTTAAGGGGGGTAGAATGTAACAGCCCGAGATTTTATGAAAAATATTCTTTTTAATTTTATTAATGTCTTTTGTTGTACGGTACACCAAAAGGAGCTTGCACAACACACATCTTTGACTTGCCTTGCATTACACGCAATCACAACCTTCCTCAATAGCGTGTGTAGTACGCAATACTGAGTTTTACGAAACAACGATATGCTATTAAAATATTATTAAAACTAGCCGTTATGAATAGTAATAACCACTTTTTAAATTTTAGAAATTTTATCTCTCAAAATGGACTTCATTTTTGGATTCGGAGTATCGAATTTAGCCTAAGGTGAAATTTTGGTACTTTTCGGATAACTTTCATATTGTGATGAATAGTGAAAATTACTAAATTATAATTAAAAACAAATTTTTTAATCGAAATAATTAATAGTGTTAAATTATTAATCTTAGTGGTTTTAAAGTATATTTATAATATATTTTTACAATTTAATTCAATGTTGGTCATTGAATGTAATTTCAGACATAATCAAGTGTCAATCTTTTGATAGATATTGTTTCTTAAAAACACGCTATTTGTTTTAACAGCGGGATTTAATTATAAAATTAATTAATGCAACTTCTATGTTATTAATTTGGTAAAATAGACTTCATTTTTGAATTCGGAATATTAAATATAGCTTAGGATGAATTTTTGGCATTGTTCTGAAAAACATCAATTTTTGATGAATAGTGAAACTACTAAGTGGTAGTTAAAAAAACTGAATTTTTCATAAAACATAATTTTACCGTTTCTAAGAATGGAATTTCAAAAATCCGAGAGACACGGTTGATGTCAGTAAGTAAAATGTGTCTCAATGAGATGAAAATAATTTTTGGTGAATAGTAACTTTTTACTTTTATTTACCACGGTTAAAAGTAAATAGGGTAATTAAGGGTAAGAATGATATTAATATTACCCTAACACATGTCATAATTCTATTGGACAAGTGTATCTCGACCAAAAACAACCTTAAGTGTAAAATACTATCATTTAGGCCCACTTGGATTAGATTAGGACATTTATTATAATTTAATTCAAAGAAGAGTTAAAAGAGTTAAAATCAAAGTATATTTACTAAAACATTTTTAATATTGGGTTGTACATAAGATAAATTCGATTGTAAATATTAATTAGAAATATAAAAAGATTTACTACATGATGGTATTTTATTTGTAATTTTTAGACATCAAATAATTTAATTTATTTATGACACAAAGATGATGCAGTAATTATCTTATTAATGAAATATTGACATAATTGATATTATAAATACCAAAATAAATGTAATTTAAGACTTTTAATGAATTCCAATAATTTTATAGGTTACTATGATATATTATTGTGGATTTAATCAACTTGATTCGAACATATAATTCTGTTATGACTTTCACAAAAATCATATATCAAATAGTGTCAAAATTGACACAAAATAGTTTTTAAATCAAATATTATATTATTAATTGTTATTTTATTCTTAAAAATTTATGGTTCGGCCAAATGACTTAGATAAGGATATATGTATTAATAATATACAATTTGGGGTTCTTTTGGCATGTTATCGTAAGTGTATTAACCATATAGTGAAAGAAAACCAGAAGACACGGTAAAAGATAAATTATTTAACTTAGAGTTAAATCTAATTGATAAGGTTAAAATAATACCCTAAACGTGTCTAACTCCTATTGGATGATAGGATTTCGACCCATCCCCACTTTAGCTTCGAAATAAGACCCTTTGGAACCATTATAAACCGATTTTGACTTTAATATAAAATAATATTTTGAGATATTTCTATGGTGCCCCTCTCCTCCCTTATAAAAGGGCACCTCCTCCCCCTCCTCCTCACACCAATTTGAGCACTCAAGCTCGGCCAACCCCTGCCATTTTCTCCTATCCACTTCCCTAGAATAATCCTAGAGGTCCTGGTCTTCTTCAAAGGCCAATCATAGTTCCCTAAGTGGAGAATTCAAAGAGGCGTTCCAAAGTAGAGGTAATATCCATTACCGATCTTTTCAATTTCATTCTTCTTCAACTTCTTCTTCTCTAGTTGTTTCATGATAAATTAATAAAATCAGTATTACTTACATACTGATATGTTATTATAAATATGAAACAACCCTAATTCACCTTCTATCCATCCTACAGAAAAATGAAATCACCGCGCGTGCGTACGTACGGAATACCGTCTCCACGCCGTGGTGTAATCTATTTTCCACCATCACCTTACAAGGATGGGTATAATGGTGTATTGAGTAACTATTTATGATTATTATAATGTAATATTGATACTGAAATAATATATACATACTAAAATACAATTCCACGATCATAGGAACGATATCATCACTCGTGCGTACGTACGGAATACCGTCTCAACGATGTGATGCGACTCGTTCTACATGAACATCATTACATAGTAATTATATAAATGAATTGAATGAATAAATATGATATATGTTACACTAGTACCATTCTAGATATAAGGTATCTATAACCTTAAAAGAAGAATAAGAATTTATTCGGCAAAACACGCATAAGAATAAAAGGCAATAAGGACCCGAGTAACAAGTAACAATGAAATATTTCTAACAAGAAGCAAAGAATATAACCATATATGATATCATATCAATATTTATGATTCTGGAATAAGTCAATAACATTATTTAAACCATTATACAGGAGATTCAGACACGTACAAAGCAAATCGGACCTAAGGTAAGGGGAATATCACAATCTCATTTTTATCTGAGATTGTTTATACTTTGGTATTTACTGGGGTGTATTTTATCATCCACATCCATGTTCCCTCAATATGTAATATTATTTCCATCCACCTACAATTGTTTAAATCCAATTTTACCCTTTGGTGAATTTTTAGTAAATGATATGAAAGGAATCTTTTGTCGTTTTTCGTACGAGGTACTTTTTGACTTTTTCGACAAAAGTACGAAGAATGTTTTTTTAACTTATTCGGCATTAACAGATTTTTACGGTTTTATAAAGCCTTGTTTTCATGAAGCTTCCTCCAAAATATTTCATGAATATTTTCAATAAAATATCTTTTAAAATTGCATGATTTTTTGTGAAAAGAAATTGATTTTGAAGAAGAAAGGATATTTTCCTCAAGAAATCATTTCAAGTGTTTTATCAAAATTATTTTCCATCTAAGATAACATAGGGTTCTGTTTCTATCCCTATTATTACATTGATTTGGTTATGTTGTGATGGAATTATTTTTATGAATTACTTGATCTTATATGAATTGTTTTATGATGTCATGTTGTTTAAGAATCCCATTTTTATTACATGGGTTATGCAATGATGTATGATTTATGAATTTGTGGCACACATAATAATGGTATCATTATGAGATGGGTGGGACCTATATATCCCTCCAATTCATTGGGTAATGATTTTATATCTCATGAGATAGACATGGCTGTAATGGTAGGTTATACCGGTTCAGTGAAACAGGACTGAAACGAGGGTGACTCGGTTCAGAAAGGGGATTTCTCTACTAAGATAGTCTTGGAAATGAGTCTTGACTAACAAGAAATGATTCTCTATGATTATGTGTGTATGCCAAAATGTATCATGTTTTAAGTTATGCTTATTGGGATTTCATTTCACTACTGTGATTTATCCCATGTTATGAAATTATGATCTTTTTTGCAGGTTAAGATTTTCAAAAGTTATGTTCTTATGAATATGATGTGATTGATTTTTCTTTTATTTACACTTACTGAGCATTTGAGCTCACCCTTTTATGTTTACTTTTCCCCAGGATATAAGGAAAGGTTTTAGGTATTAAAAAAAGGGAATATCTTTATGGGAGATGTTGAAGATCTTTCACCAGGATTACAAGAATATACTCAGAGTTTCCAAAGACACTAAACTATTACGATCCTTGTGTGTCTGTTTTTGTTATGTACTAAGTATTCCGAAAATGTAATGTAATGTCAATGTACGTCAAGCTTCGGGTCTCTACAGTTTTCAAGATTAAATGGGTTTCTAACTAAAATTTAACCTATCATATCAAAAAGATATGGATTAGATGAGGGGAATAGATATCCAGTTTTTTGAGGATATGTTATTGGATTATGAGATTTTTCCAATGGTTCTAGGGAAATAAATATTTATTTTACATATTTTCTTATTAAAATAGTTATCAAATATTGATCAAATGGGTTCAAATCATGTATTTTGATTGAAATAAATTTATATATCCCTTATTTTGGGTAGTGTTAGGAATGTGGTTATGGATTGGGTCATATGTTTTTGGGAGATGACAGAGAAATTGTAGTTGAATATAGAGATATTGATCACAAAACAATGTCAACAAAAATATAATGAATACCACATTCACATTCTATTTTAGTCTTAGGATGGTTATCATATCATTCATATAGTTTCACCTTTCACATTATATCATCCATTGGCTGAGAAGGTTATGTTTTTAGAAATTATTTTGGGCCTCTTTTAGATCCTTGGATGATTATGAATGGTGTCCAATTGGTTGGCCATACTATTTGGTTTGACTTCAATGCACAACATGTTTCATGTTTTCCTGTTATATTTGTGTTGAAAAGATCCATCCCATGATATTTTATGTCAGGATTTCGATCATGTGATTTTCATCACTATTGTTGATAAATCAGTTTAGATTATAGATCATAGAGATAAAGGGTTACATGGTAAAATAATTACATTGGTCTTTGTACAATTGTGGTGATGATTAGATATACATAAGTAGTGTGATTTAGAATTTTTGACTATGAATAATTAACCTTCACATTTTTTGAGTGTAGGGCCATGAATAATTTATAGGGGAAAAATAAATTATGATTCAGATATTGTAACACCATTTTATCTTCTTCCATGTTTTCGCTGTCTTTTTTAGATTCTCAAATTTTTTGGTAAATTCTGAGATTCTCATGTGGATAGCATTTGTAAGGTAAAAATGACATAATTTAAGGGGATATAAATATATGTTTAAATTAATAGTGGTTGGTATAAATTTTTCAATGGTTTTCTATGTTTCTCTATTATAATAAAGAATATTGGTGTTAGTTTGGGATTTTTTGCAGAATTTGGATAATTGTTTCTCTACTGGATGATTTCAGAACATTAAAAGTTTATAAGTCATGAATTAGTTTCTGAGAATATGTCATTAATAGGATTATGGAAGGAAATATTTATATGATTTTAATCTAATTCACATCATGGGATGATTGAGGTTGGTATTTTTAATCCAGGGAAACACATTTTTTGGAATCTTTTTTAATTGAAAATTGAGGTCATGAAATGGTTTCAAATAATGAAATATTAAATGTTCATGGATTAAAAATAGATTCATATGTGATTTGTGTTTCACTCAGCCACAAAATTCATTATAAATACCTAAGAGCGTACCATGTGGTTTTGGTGAGATGTGCTTCATTCAGATCATTCATTCAATGATTTATCGTCGTAGTTGTTTTGGTACATCTTTCCGTGTAAGTGGTGTATTCTTATTTATTAACATTTATTATGGTGGAAACAATTGATGATATTTTTTTATTGATTTAGGATTGATTGATTTTTTCAATCAAACCATTTAAGTTTCATATCATTCCATGTCCTTCAATTTCTAATTCATGATTTATTTATCTCCATTGTTAATGGTGTATAGGTCTCCATCATTCATTAGGAAGGTGGATCTAAGAAGGTTGGTATATATATTGAATTTATATATTTTATTATTAAAATGGAATTTATTAGATTAAAAAGGGGTTTTATATAATGTAATTATGTTTTTTGAAATTTTTATTCTAAAAACTATACTCATATGGAACCTCTATTGTGTTAGGAAATATTCATAGATGAACTAAGTGAATGTGGCACCACATGGGGTCACTTTTGTTTTATCAATTTAATGTATAAGGATTCAATATCCATTGAAAACAATGTTTTTATAGTTTAGGATTATTTTATGTCTTGTATGTATTCCCATTAACAATGGAATACATGGTGTAGTTTGTCAATTATTATGGTTTATCGCATGAGGGTTTATTTCTGGGACATTTTCACACTGTTTAATTTTAATTTTTTTATTAGGTACAAAATATATTCCTTTTATTAATATAATATTCATTTATAGAATATAAAGGGGATATTTAAAAATTCGTTTTCTGGAAATTTATTATAAACTAGACTTTTTTAAAAGATCAGACTTCTGAATTATGGAAATAGAACATGTATAGTTTCTGTGGTGGCCTCCTACTAGGCTTTCTTCTCAAAATTTAACATGTTCATTGGGATTCTGTATACATTGTTTATTAGGACATAGGAAAAGTCAAGGTCATCATGTATTATATTTGGTTCTATTTTAATTAATTGAGTTTGTAGAGGGGTGGTTTGGAGGTGATGGTTTTTCAATTGGATACTGATTTTTCATGACTGATTCATACATTTCTAGTTATATTATTTTTCATGGGATGTATGTATCATTTTGTATCTCTTTATTAGGAATTTTACTATGGTTGTATGTCATTTTTCTGCTGACTTTCTTTTAACTCACCATGTGGTGGACCACCATCTATGACATTCCAAGTTTAACTATGCTGTTTCGTTGCATCTTCACATACAAAAATCACTACAATTCAAAAAAATAGATCTTTAACATATAACCATTCAATAAAAATCTAAAATATTCAATTAAAAAAATTTCATGTTCCTGAACCTATATTATTTATTATATGGAAACATAGTTCCTCTATACTATCTATTATATTTCATTCAATTATCTTTATAGCATTTCTTAATTTTTCAAAATATAATATAATAATTAAAAATAATTATGAATTTCAAATTCAAAAGATAAATATCCTGGTAACTTCAATCATCCTCTCCCTTAAATAACAACGTTGTATAATCCTTCGTGAATTTATCTCCTTTAAAATTTAGTTGGTTTATTTATGTTTTGAATATGAAATTTGTGTATATATATATGTTCCAATCCATAAAAAATGATCAAAAGCTTATATTTTTTAAAAATACATCTATTTTCCAACCAAAAAACTTCTATATTGAGATATTCAATTGATAAACCTCAACATATTACTCAAAATACAATAGAATATTTACCATTATATGGAAACTGAAAAATATCACATCTTACACATTCTTGTGTCTCAAAATCTATAGATATACCATTTCTTCACATTCATGCCCTCATAACTTGGGTTTTTTATGTTACCATTTTGATAAATCTTACATACAAATCATGTTGGCTTTAAAAACACCCATTGAGTGTGTCCCCATTTTACATAGGGTTGTTTGAATATCAAAATGACCACATATTTTTTGGGTACACCATATCCACTACATTTCACATCAGTAATCATCACCATGGTCTCCCAAATGACTAGTGAAATAACACAAATTCCATTTAAAAAAATTTGTGTCTTCATCATCAATAAAAATTCAAAAACATTTGAAAATATATTTACTACAAAATATACATGACTAATTATTTACCAATGTTAAACATCTCAATTAAATCATTTTTGACCATGGTGTAAATGTTATTACTATTGAGGAATAAAATAATTTCATTATGACATAGAATACAAAATCATAACAAAATGATTAATTTATTGATTTCATGTTTAAATAAAAATTAACCATACTCAAAAAATCTTGGCAAATAGCATGGTAATGTATTTATTTGAAAATATACACACCCACATCAATATCATCATGAATTATTAAAACGACATCATTCAACTTATTAATTCCTCAAATATTTTCAACTTACTAACTTGATAGTGTATTATAGATTCTATATTCCAATATATTCATTTTTTGGATATCAATGTGACTTACAATGAAACAATATAAATTATAAAACTCCAACATTAATAAAAATATATGTGATTTCCATAAATCCAATATAATTATCTTCATGAATTTTTTTCCAATTCAAAATTCCAAAAGATATGGCAAGATGTACATACACATTTCAAAACCACTCAAATTACATAATAAATAATCTATATATTAATTTCATTTTGGGATTTATTATAAATAAAACATAAAAATTATAAAATATCTGAATATCACATCCACTTCCTTCAATGATTTTCATAAAATAGTAAAAATATTTTCCTAGTTGTAATAATATCCCCCATTGAATTTCTTTGACAATAATTCTCTAAAATCCAAAAATCATAACCTCTCACATATATCTCCAAATCCATGATCATCCAAACTTCTTAAATTGTTGAAAATTATTTCCTACCCTATTTTCAAAAACAAGTAAAGGTATGTTTCCTAACTATTTGTAATGGTACTATGGTCCCAATCCATCATAACACCCCCTTTATGAAAATATTTTTTTTACAAAATTTACTATAGTTAAAAATATCTTATCATTCCATTCCAAATAATAGATTTAGTATGATAGTTCTCTACCATAAAAATTCATAAAAAATAAAATGTACATCAAATAATAGAATAAGTTTCATCAAAACCATGGAATGCATCTGAGATAGATTTCTTGGATACTTCTACTCATATTCAATAACAAATTTATTATTACTAGAAAAAATTAGGGAGTGAATTTACCATATTGAAGTGAGATATCATGAAATAAATTGATCTGATTATCCAGAAAAGGGGCACCACTCTTCTAGGTTTTCCCCCATTGACACCTACGTTCCACTTCCTTGGGTCGACTATAGCTCCTCCTTCTCAGTTCCCCTTTCCATCTTCGTCGTGGTGAGAGGTTCCTTTAGTGGAGGTATCGTCAACCTCGTGGGCATGGTCATCCCAGTGATTCCCTCTATATTATTTCCATACTATCATCCTTCCTCCTTCTATGGGTTGGGATTTCTTTGGCTATGTGGTGAAGGCACAACAGTCGACATTATGATGTGCTGAGGGTATCTCTCTTTTTTTCATTATCAACTTGGAATGTCTAGTGCGGTCAGATGTGGTCTCACAAGCGAGTAGATGGTGGCGATGAGATATTCTATAGAGTGCGAATGTGTTCAATACTCAAGGTTAGATTTTTATGTTTTTATGATTGAGTATCTGGGGGTTTTGTTGCATCACCACAAATGTGTTACCCTACACCTCCTTAAAGGATCATTTTTTAATTTTTTTTTCACATTTTCTTGCGCGACTGGGACTTTTTTGGAGTGTTATGGAGGAACAGGGGTTTATTGTAGCTTTATTTGATGACCAAGATTCTGATTTGGTAGAGGAACATTCTTGAAGGATTCAAGTTGAAAGAGGATTGGTCTTATTTGTAGCATTGGCAGCGTGTTGGTGTGTACTCTTTTGGATTTGGATTGTTAGTGAGGGATTCTGGAGGTAGGTTGTGAATTGGTTTTGGATGTGCTTATTACATACTGTGTAAATTGTGGAGGCATTAATTTTGTAACGATTTAGTTGTGGCTTCTCCATGTTGGTGGCTTGTGTGATTTTTTTTTCTATGTGGTTTTTTTCTTGGTGCATTATTGTTGCTTTGGCCTCTATGGTCTGCGGTTCAAGGGAATCTACGACCAGATCTATATGGAGATTCTCCAGATGAGGTTTAAGGCTAGGAGTATCTGCTGTTACTTCACTATCTATAATTTGATATTTGAGAGGGTATGGGTATGTCCATCGGTGCCAGCCCATTCATTTCTATATGGGACAGCTTGTCGAACATCAGTTGAAGTTGGAAGCTAGAATCAATGTCATTGATGGTGGGAGGGGATTGGTCATGTATTGTGGGTTGTTTATTGTATTGTACTTTTGGATCGTTGGGGATGTTTTTTTCAATGTATACTATGTCATGGAGGCTTCCCATTTTCCCCTAAAAGGGGGGTTATCTTAATAAAAAATTATTTTTTAGTCAGCCATTATCTAGATTATATATTTCAAAAAAATAGTTTTAGTTAATGATGTTAATGATTTTCATATCATAGACTAATTTCCATAAAATCCTGATTTTTTTAAAACAATTTATAAATAACAAATGCACATCGATCTCAATGACATTCATAAAAACCATTATATATCTAGAAATGAAAAGGTCTATGAGATAGACCAAATATTGAATCAATTAATACCATATTATTATGATAAAAAAATTACAAAAACTGCTATTCATTTTCTCTACATTATTCACAGGTGTTATTTATTCTCAAATAATTTTAACCAACCTATGAATATTAATCATAAACCCCGAACCACCAACCAACCCAACAAATTTATCTCATAGTAGAATTTCATATCAACATGTTATTAATCATATCAATAAATATAACAAAACATAACATTATTTCATCAAGGTTATTTCTTAATGTAACTTTATAATAATGTTTTACCATTACACCACTTATGTTCTTCATCACTACTTGTATTTACCAATTTATTTAGGTTTCTATTTCGATATCTCATCACACTACTTATGAAGATTTTTTTATTAAAAATTTTTATACAAATAAATGGTATATATTCATACATTAACATAAAATGTTTTATCTAAATACCTAGCGTGATGAAATTTTATTATTTATCTATGAAATAAGTAAATCTCAATAAAATTTTAACTTTATATTCTTGACTCGTATCCTTTCAATCCACACAAATTACACATTTCTTAATAATAGTACATCCCACTTAATCACGAATAACTCTAATAATAAAATATATAAATCATTTATATAAGGATAGAGGTACCTAAAAATAACCTTGAATAGATGTATGTGTTTTTATATGAGAAAAAAATAATTTGTTTTTATTATAAGTCAATGAATTTCTTATTATAAAACTCTATGTACATTTTGTTGGTTCTAGGAGGTTTATTTGTGTTTTTGATTTTTTTAGATGTTTCTATGAAGGATGTAAATTTTTTTCTTTTTATGTACAAATAGAAATCAATATTGTTTGTTATTATTTACCAAAAATAACAAATATAAGAACATTCCTTATGAATTTCATCAGATGCTATATTCCATATGAATATTTTATGAATTAGAAATTGTGTTGAATGTATGTATTTTTTGTTTTAGAAGGTCATATTAATGGTTTTTATTTACAATATAATGTATTGATGAAATCTTATTTTTATTTTTTTTACATCATGTGTAATCAATTTATCATGATCATAGAGTTTTGTTGAATTGGAAGAAATTTTATCTAATGTATAATGCTTATTATGGGATGTTATGAAAAATTTCACCATACAAAATATTCATGAATTTTTTTTGGCTAAGACAAGTTTATGTTTATATGTTTTTATTTCACAATGAAATGAATTGTGGAATAATTCATAAAAGAAATATATAATTTTCGAATATTTTTGAGACTAAAGTATAATAGGGATGAAAAATGGACATCTATTATATATTGATTTTATAAAATATTGGTGATGTCTGTAAAATGGAGAAAAGTTGATGAAACTCAAATTTTGGTTTCTATATAAATTAATTAGACAGAGTGGAAAATTGATGATTTAAAAACGGACAACATATTTGG
This sequence comes from Viscum album, assembly GCA_963277665.1. Taxonomy (NCBI): domain Eukaryota; kingdom Viridiplantae; phylum Streptophyta; class Magnoliopsida; order Santalales; family Viscaceae; genus Viscum; species Viscum album. Next base: position 1,136,175,890 of record OY728156.1, read on the forward strand.
ATGAATCCCAAAATAAAAATTATTTATACAATGTACATCAGATAAACATGTATGTTTTTTTGTTTCCATTTTCTATAAGGTGTCCATATAAATATTATGGAATAAATATCATCTTATAGATGTTGTAATGAAATAGAAATGAAGAAAATCACAATGAAAAATATTAAAAGAATGAAATTTTTTTGTATATGTTATCTATGGTATTATTATGTTATTTATAAATTATTAATCAGATAGTAATTCTCCTTAGATGGATGAATTTTCAATATTTTTTTTAAGAAACTATTACATCAATAATGTATCACTAGTTAAAAACTATTTAAGAATTTTTCATAAATATATAAAATGAGATGAAAATTATCTTATTGACCAAAGTTCATATATTTTATATAAATATAATATTTTATTCTCAATATGTGTAATAGAATCCCATTGAATATGTGGGTATTCAATTTTTTTTGAATATTTCAGAAAATTGTTTTATGCTGGAGATTTGAAATATATATTTTCATTTTATGGGAATGTAAAATTCAGGATCCCACTATTACTACTTCTCATGAATATATAAATATGATCAAAATTAAATTATGAATAGGTTTTTAACATTGAAGAGTGAAAATATCCGAAGTGAAACAAAAAGTATATCTTTTATTGATAGTAGAAAAAAATTTGAGATCACAAATTAGAGAAGGATTATTCGAACCGAGGAATATAATTATAGAGGAAATATAAGAAATAGTTGTCACTGATCAAAAGATTTTCAATTAGAATAATTTTACATATAATGGTTCATGATAATTTCATTTAAATCTGTCGAAACTGGATAAAATAATTATCGTTCATAATGAAAATTTCAAATAGACATTATGCAGAAAAAAATATGTGAATAGTAAAATGGATGTAGTTTTGTACAGATGTCCAATAAAGAAATTTTTTTATTTCTACTGGGTAATAAATTGAAATGGTAGTGTTTTTAATAAGGATGAAATGTGATTAATTACAAGAAAACTTGTAAAAAATTACACATATTGATGAAGGACTCAAAAAGTTGTTTCCAAATATTTGAGGGATATTTATCTATTTTGAAAGAATGTGAACTATAGAATTTAATAGTGTGAATGATGTTTAAATATACTCCTTTCTTATTGTAACCACATAATTAGGAATTTTTTTATTTTATTTTGTCCTATTGGATTATTTTCAAACCATGCCATAGACTAATTACTCTCACAAATTTGTGATCATTATAAATTATTATATTCCTATAGAATGTGTGTGTGTGTTTTTTTAGTATAATTATATATATTTAGTAGGATGATATGTTTCTTCATAATAAATTTAATATTAAAATAATATATCACAATATCACTCCCACCACCTCTTAGTGATCACAAATATCATGTTCTATCCTTTGATGTGGTGTCAAAGGTGATTTTCCATTTACTGATATGTTTTAAATATTTTAAGAAAAAAATATGTTTCGTTGGATGTTAATAATTTAGTGAACCATTATGGGATTACATTTTTTTATTGGAAATTTTTTTATATTTCTATATATATAAAATTTTCATATCATATATCCCATGGTTATGAAGTTATAAAATTTTTATAGATGGTTTCCCTCCCAGGGATGAGGGATTTCCTCTAATATCAACATAGAATTAGAATGTGGAGAATTATTCTGGAGTCATAAATGTTATACATTCCTCACTATCTAAAATTTAGTCTCATAGATTTATGGTAGTTGGAATAGATAAATGAATGTTGGTAAAGATAAAAAATATCTATGAGGGAAATAAAAATATAATGAAATAAAATATACATATCTTTAGGTTTATATATGATAACCATATATTGTTGTTTATATATATAGAGATGAATTTTATAAATGGTATAATAAAAATATAAAAACCATAAGATGTATTGATTTGATGTTGGTAGATTTAACCATTGTTGAAGTGTCCTTATTTATTCTTCCAAATAAATTGGATTCAAAAGAAATCATTGTTGAAAGATTGAGATCATGAAACTCTATCTTTAGATTATCTATACAACACTCCATTCATATAAAAGTTGATCCGGAAATAAGAAATAAAAAATAATGAAATTTTTGATAGGTATATTTCCTTTAGAGATCCTTTTTTTGGAAAATCTATAAATGTCTATGAAGATGAAGAAGTTTGGGACTCAAAAGAAAAAAACGAGGTCAATAAATTTTTTAATAGGTTTATATCGTTATTTTCTACAAAATTGAATAGTGGAAGAGGAAAATAAAAAGAAAATACCCCCCCATATTTTTTTCGATTTTGATATATTTGAAAATTTACATCAAATTTTCCTCTTCAAATGTAAGATTAATATGAGAGAGAGTAAATAAAATACCTCAGTAATAAGGAATAAAAAATCAAATCTTTAACAAGAGGAAATGAAAAAAAGATACATACTATGAAAAGGAGAATCTATTTTTCTATATGTATTAAATATGATGAAAGATAACAAGAAGCTAAAAATTGAATTGATGATGATGTGAAAAAAATTATTGGTAAAGAAAATGATGAAAAGTTCCGCAGTTGAAAAAGTTATAGCTCTGATGAATATCAGAAGTCGATGGAGTTTATTCTAAACATAGAGTTGAATGAATATATTCTAAAAATAAAAATTCTAGAAAGGAAGAAAAAAATGTTGGAAAAATGAAATGTTTCATAAAATAAATAATAATATTTTATTGATGAAAATATCATGTTTCTAAAAAAAATTTATAATATAAATTATTTTTTTGAAGAAAATAAGAACCTCTAAATAATTTTTATGAAATGATTTTTGTACATGGGAAAGTGCTACAACATGTTCATAAAAAATATATATTATTGGTGATTAGGGAGTTGAAAAAATCCTAAACTCCGTTATGGATTATTACTAATATTCTGAGATCTATAAACCTAATAATGATGAATAAAATTTATTCTCAATGGTATATAAGAATAATGAAAATACTAAGAGGATCAATCTATTAATGAAAATATTATTTGGATGAAAAAATTTAAATCTAAAAAACAGAATGATTATATGATTAAAAAGGATGAACAAAATGTTGTTATTACAAGTAATTTTATTACGCTGAAAATAAATGAAACATGATGAATAAAATATTAGTATGTAACAAAATCATTTGTGTGAAATGAAATAAAAAATCTTTTTTCTGAAAAATCATAAACACAAATCCAATCAGTATGAAATTTATAGTAGGATATATGGTTCTTATGTTAACATAGGTTATTGTGGTAGATTTTGGGTATATGAAACATATTTTTTGGTTTGACCATTTAACATTTGTCATGTCCAAACCTGGATACCACACACTGATTCGCGGATCTGGTCATTCAAATGACATCAAGAATTTCTCCTCATATTCTAGAGACTTCTATCTAGATATGAGGGTCTCTTAGGTTAATAATGGTGAAAATATACCATCTTCTGTAAGATTAATATTCTAGTAAAAAAATAAACAATAGCATAATAATATATAACCATTGAAAAGTCCAATACCTCAAGATAATAAAAGAGTAAATTAAAAAATCTAAATAAAGAAGAAAACATGACATGAAAATGACTATGTCAAGTGCCTATAATTAAAACATAAAATAAAGAGATTGAAGACTCCAAATCGGGTCCTAAACCATGTCTATATCCCTCATAAAAGCTCCATACCCAAATAATCCATATAATATAGGGCCTTTTCCATTATCCTTTCAAGAACTAATAATTTATATTTGGGAACCAATTTAAAATCCCAGGTAGGGTGTGAGTAAGACACAGTAGGCCACCACCAATGGTGTCTAAAAAAATGCAATCAATAACAATGTATGTTGTTGTATAAAGAAATAAGTACAATGAATAAACAAAATATTATCAAATTATCAATCTATTCTTTATATAACCACATAAACTCTATGGGATACTGTAGACACCCATACATAAATTCTTTCTTTGGCTTATATCGGAGCCCAAATAATCTCCATGGAATTTCACATCTTAGATTTTGTAACGCCCCGACCCCAGCTACCCAGAGTCGGTGCATTACTTCATAACATTGGCATGATCACAAAGGATCAAGTCTCGAAAGACCGATTAGTTTAGTAGCATTGGAAACACTAGATACATTCGCAAACGTTACATTACATCATAAAGTGAAAAACTACAATAACAAAGTCTCCATAGTCCACACTCATATCCTCTTCTGACTATCCCCGCAGGTCATTCATAAAATACTTCTTCACATCCTGGAAAATATTAAAACATTGAAAGGGGTGAGCTTAGATGCTCAGTAAGGATAACAATATTGCGGAAGCATTCATAAATAATCATTAACATTTAAGGCAATGTATAACTAAACAAAAGCCTTATTAAAATTTAACTTTAGCATAATATGGAAAAATTAAAATCAAATAATGCCACTTACTTACTCACATAGATATTCTACTAGACGAATAATCACATGAAAGATCAATAACCACTTTCATAATGAGGGAATGTATAATGCCGGACATTCTGAATCATTTTGTCAAGGCCTCGGCCAAGACGTCTAAAATGATTAAGGCCTCGGCCAAAACCATAAATCAAATTGGGAAAGGGCCTCGGCCAATTCCACGTCTAGTTGTCTCATGAGACCTACTGATGCATCGAGGAGCTATAGAGGGCTCCACCCGTCACTTATTAAGTCCAATACATTCCTCATATGAACAGGTTTAAACATCTCATAAACCATAACATAATCGTATCACATAAAACATGCATAAAGGAAACATAACATTTCCACATTTCAATCACAAGATATCAATACAACACATTGATATAATAAAAACGCTTTCAAAACCATTTTCAATACCAAAATAAAAGAAAAGTATAACATGGTATTTATTTTTCATTTAAAAAATGGTATTACTTGTAGAGGAAGTCGAAACCCAAATAGGGGTCACGGCGGCGGAGAAGTCGTTGTCGCCGCATACTTATGACAAAAACATTCCCTTTTGTCATTTAGTAAACGCTTCGTATAAAAAATATTCCTTTTGAATAAATGTAATAGTCAAAGTGGTTTATACACCGAATAAAAGAAATTTGTGTATAAAACCAAATATGCCTCAATGAAAGGAGACTGAGACGAAGTCCTTCCAAAGATCATTTTTAAAATAAAATAGATATATTATGTGTATTCACTATAGGTACACATAAAGAATGTAAAAATACAAAATAATACATAATAATATCATGACATAATTTGAAAGTAGGAGATTAACCCAAAGAATGGAAGTTGGGTTAAGAAGTTCCCTTACCTTGCATCCTGTCCTGACTCGACCATTCTTTAACCTCCTGAATAATAAACTAGAGTTAATTTCTATTTACTTAAGAACCTTTTTCATGTTCATTATTCCTTTTATATCACTTATTTCCATGTTATTAACATTATGTAATTATTTAAGTTAATAACGGTTGTTTTGTCGATCTTTGGTACTTGAGTCAAAAATAAACTTCTTATAATTACAAGTTGTTCATGTGGTGAAATATCCATTATATCCAGAATTATATTAATGATGTAGATATCATATATATCATATATATACAGTATATACATTCATTCATAATATTACGTAACATTTAGAGGTAACAAATGGAATGCACCGTTCATGGAGACGATAAGCCGTACGTACGCATGAACGCTACTTTCATTTCTATTTCATATTTAATGGAATGAAATCATTATGATATAAATGTATAATATAATTCCAGTATAATATCATATATAATATCATTTACTCCATCCTTTATACATCCCACATGTGTCATTAACGATTCACATCACTTTGAGGGGGCGGTAGTCCGCACTTCCTAAAATGAAATTATCGCGTTTTACCCTTAATGGAAATCATAAAGTATGCCATAAATGAGAAATACAGAAGCATAAGTAAAACATAAACATATTATGTATCATATATAAATATAGGGAAATCTTAATGTCCACCTTTGAATGTGTTATATGAGTGTTGAACAATCATCGTTTCGTGAGGCAGAAATTCACCATCCACAGAAACCGTATGTTCTTTAACCATTAGATGTATGTGTGTGTAATTATAGCTCGAATACTAATTATAACAACATCCTAGTATATTTAGGATACTGGTTTTGTTACAAAAGAAATGAATAAAATGAGTTTAGCGGGTTGGAGAAGAAAAATTACACAAAACAACATTAGAGAAGACATTACCTCAAAATCGGGTAACTCTTTTTGATTTGAGCCAAAGGCTTCCTTGGGAAGAGTTCTGCCCAAAGTGATACTTCTAGGAGTAAGGGAGGGAAGTTGGGAGAGTATTTGGGCAGAGTTTGGCCGTGCCAAATGGCTTAAATGTGTAAATGAGGTGGGAGAGGTGGGGGCCTTTTATAAGTGGAGAGGAGGGGCACTTTTGGAGAGTAAAGAAAAGTCACTTTATTATAAAATGAGTTTCAGATTTTAGAGGTCCCACACTTATCTAATTATAGGATAAGATGATAAGGGTTCTATATCTACTCATCCTATAGGTTTTTGACAATTGTACGCTTTGGATTTTACATTATCTTTCCATTTTATTTAAATCGTTAAATAATGATGTCATCGCTGCATCATTATGATGTCATAAATAATTTAATTTATTTAATGTCTAAAAATTATAAAAAAAATACTATGATGTAGGAAATCTTCTTATATTTCCAATGAAAATTTATAATAAAAATTTGGACTTGTTTATCCCCACTTAAAAACTGTTTTAGTAAAACAACTCATGTTTGTGTCAATTTAATTTTAACATTAAATAAATATATATTAATTTCATTTTCCAACCAAAGTGGCTCCATGAGGTCCCCAAGTTGACCCGTGGGTTGTCTTGGTTGGCCATGACTCATCCAATAGGAGTAGGAAAAGTGTCAAGATCATATCATATTATTAAAACATTGTTTTTACCTTAAACTACACTAATTATCTCTAATCGCGATTAAGAACTTAAAAGTTACTATTCACCAAAAAATTATTTTAATCTCATTGAACCACATTTTACTTATTAATGACAACCATGTATTTCGGATTTTTGAAAATCAAATCACAGAAGTGGTAATATTTCATTTAAACAAAAAATCAGTTATTTAACTACCACTTAGTGGTTTCACTATTCATCAAAAATTGAAGTTTTTCAGAACAATGCCAAAATTTCGCCCTAAGCTATAATTGATATTCAGAATTCAAAAATGATGTCTATATTACAAAATTCCCAACATATAAGTTGCATTAATTAATTTTATAATTAATTACCGCTGTCACAACAATAGCGTTTTTTTAAGAAACAATTTATATCAAAAGATTGGCAATTGTTTATGTCCAATTTCAATGTTAAATTAATTCTAATAACCATCATTGGATAAAATGGTAAAAATATATTCTAATTATAATTTAAAACCACTAAATAGTATAATTTATGACTATAAATTATTTTGATTAAAAAGTTGTTTTTAAGTAATTTTCACTATTCATAAAAAATTGGAAGTTCTCAGAAAATTACAAAAAATTCAACTTTGGATAATTTCGATATTACGAATACAAAAATGAAGTCCATTTTGAAATAAAAAATTTCTATAATTTTAAAAAGTGGATATTACTATTCATAATGGCTACTTTGATTAGTCGCGGTATTTTAGAACTCGAAGTTGCGTACAATGCAATCTATTGCATTATTGAATGAGAAGCGTATTGTGGAAGCTCGGGGTGTTACATTCTACCCTCCTTCAATAAATTTCATCCTCGCAATTTGAAATTTTTCTTTGAAAATAAAAGGTTGAAAAGAAAAAATACTTTTGAGGAAAACCCACATCGAAAATAAGATTAATAAAATTTTTCCTTAATAAGAGGGAAAGGGAAATGAAAAAGTCACCACCCAATTATGATCTCGATTAGGATAACATTGGTGGCAATTAGAGACATATAATTGGAGGAAAAACGGAAATATTTGTTGGGAGTGATTGAGGTCATCAATCACAGTCAACTGTCAAATTGAGGGCCTCAAAGCCTTCAATCTATGTTGATTTAAAATATCATCAGTTCAACAAGACATAAGGTATTAGAATAACACATTTTTTGTTTTAATATCCCTTTACTAAAGTTTAAGAATTAATTTATTCATTGAATAAGATATAGGTATATATATATTTATGCTTGACAATTAGAGTTTCAACCTTCAACTCATCTTTCACTCAAAAAAGATAATAGAACTCAAAAATATTATACTTATCCTAATTGTATAAGGTTCCAAATGTTAACACATACTATTTAGATTAGTAAAATTATTTTGTAATAACCAGGGACTTCCTGTAGGCTAGTGGTAGGAAATAAAGGCCTGTCGCACTATGGTTGTGGGTTCGATTCCTACAGCTTTGTCCGACGCGACGGTTATGCCCCACCCTGCAGGTTGTCCTTTTCCTAAAACTATAGTATTATAATACTCCAAAAATAATCTTCCTGAATTTTTTAACCTTTAACAATACTATCCAAAGATCAACTTAATCCACTCCAACCTTTATAGTTATCCAAAATACCTCTGTCCAGACATTCTCTAAAAGGTCTCTTAATTCAAAAATCAATTGTAACATCAGATTCCCCAAACAATGTAAAGTTTCTCTTATTGTCACATACTAAAAATATGATTACCTTCATCATATTAAAACCTTAATGAAAAAAAAACGAGTACTGCAGTACAATCTTTATATATATCACATTATTCTTATAACCAGAATATAATCCTTGAGTCCAAAAGCACCAATACATTAATTATTCCGCTTCAACTGTAGTCACAGCATAAGATTGGCCTTGATCCCTTGGCCTTTTCTGAGGTAAGTTTCCTTGACGCTTAGGACATTCATTTTCATAATGCCCCATTTCCCTACAATTGTAGCATTCAACATTGATAGCCTCTTTCTTTCCCTTACAATCACGAGCCTAGTGACCTTTTTCTCCACATTTGTAACAAACTCCCAATCTTTTTAGGCAAGTACCAGGGTGATTCTTCCCACAATTATCACATAATGGAAAATCCTTCTTTACCTTTTTCCCTTTACCTATCTCTTGTTCCACTGTTCTCTTCTTCTCTTTCATTACTTTGTTGTCATAAGACTTAGAGAATTCCTTTTCTATCTTGATAGCACATGAGACAATATCTTCGTATGTTGAGAAAGATTGTGATAATAAGCTCGACAGAGAAATGGTTTTAACCCATCAAAGAAACGATCAATCTTACCTCTTGGGTTATGTATATAATCTGCAACATACCTTGCTAACCTTGTAAAGTTGGCCTCATACTTTGCGACATTCTCATCCTCGTTTTGTCTCAGACTCAGAAATTGCCTTTCCATATCTGCTCTATGGTCACGAGGAAAGTATTTTTCTAAGAAAATCTCTTTGAACTCCCTCCGTTCCATATTTGATACATCATCATCTTCCTTTGTGTTTTGAATCAATGACCACCATTGATCGGCATCTCCAGTGAGGCGGTAAACTGCCATGATAACCTTCTCCCTTTCGCTACTCCCCAAGGCGTGGAATATTTTCTCTAAGGAGTTTATCCATTGCTCAGCTACTAACGGATTTGAACCCCCATTAAATTTGGGTGGTTGTTGCCTCATGAAGCGGTCTAACATTGATCCTCCACATTGTGGATCAGGGTGATCCATACGAGTAAGGTTGTTATTCATAACCTGCGTGAGTTGTCCCAGTACGGTGAGAAGCTGATCAGCACCAGTTGTATCACTAGCTCCACCATAATTATCTTGAGCAGGAGGGAAATCTCTAAACGGAGTGCGTGCATTGATACGGTTTCCATTCCTTCCACTAGGTGCCAATTCTAAACAATGGCATAAACTAGATTAGTTTATGAATCATAATACATAATTCCATACTTGTAAAATAATTAACATAAATTGAACTATTTATGGATATAATCCATAATCATAAAAAGGTTTTATTTGAGGAAGTATATACTCATAACCGTTCATAGTGGTTTGTAAAGAAAATGAGAATTATCCAAAGCATATTCCCCGGGAGTGTCGCAACCAAGAGTGCAGCAAGGCCCGTTGTCGTGCACCAGTTCCCGTTCGAGTCTAGCTCAAAGCGGTGTATTCAGGTTTTACCCCTAGGTACATCTGTGCCAGAGCCGCCTCTACCTGATCGTATCCAGACAGGGATGTATTTCTCATAAAACTCATAACATCTCTATAATACCAAAATTTTAGGATGTTATTCAATACTAATCCTCAAAGTCTATCTTTGGGCTATGTGCTCTAATCAGAGTTTATCTAAATCTAGCTTCCAAGGTTAGTACTAAACTGCCTCTGATACCAACTGTAATGCCCCGACCCCAGCTACCCAGAGTCGGTGCATTACTTCGTAACATTGGCATGATCACAAAGGATCAAGTCTCGAAAGACCGATTAGTTTAGTAGCCTTGGAAACACTAGATACATTCGCAAACGTTACATTACATCATAAAGTGAAAAACTACAATAACAAAGTCTCCATAGTCCGCACTCATATCCTCTTCTGACTATCCCTGCAGGTCAATCATAAAATACTTCTTCACATCCTGGAAAAATATTAAAACATTGAAAGGGGTGAGGTTAGATGCTCAGTAAGGATAACAATATTGCGGAAGCTTTCATAAATAAACATTAACATTTAAGGCAATGTATAACTAAACAAAAGCCTTATTAAACATGAAATTTAGCATAATATGGAAAAATTAAAATCAAATAATTCCACTTACTTACTCTAATGGATATTCTACTAGACGAATAATCACATGAAAGATCAATAACCACTTTCATAATGAGGGAATGTATAATGCCGGACATTCTGAAACATTTTGTCAAGACCTCAGCCAAGACGTCTAAAATTATTAAGGCCTCGGCCAAAACCATAAATCAAATTGGGAAAGTGCCTCGGCCAATTCCATGTCTAGTTGTCTCATGAGACCTACCGATGCATCGAGGAGCTATAGCGGGCTCCACCCATCATTTATTAAGTCCAATACATTCCTCAAATGAATAGGTTTAAACATCTCATAAACCATAACATAATCGTATCACATAAGACATGAATAAAGGAAACATAACATTTCCACATTTCAATCACAAGATATCAATACAACACATTGATATAATAAAAATGCTTTCAAAACCATTTTCAATACCAAAATAATAGAAAAGTATAACATGGTATTTATTTTTCATTTAAAAAAGGGTATTACTTGTAGAGGAAGCCGAAACCCAAATAGTGGTCACGGCGGCGGAGAAGTCGTTGTCGCCGCATACATACGACAAAAACATTCCCTTTTGACGTTTAGTAAACGCTTCGTATAAAAAATATTCCTTTTGAATAAAAGTAAAAATCAAAGTGGTTTATACACCGTATAAAAGAAATTTGTGTATAAAACCAAATATGCCTCAATGAAAGGAGACTGAGACGAAGTCCTTCCAAAGATCATTTTTAAAATAAAATAGATATATTATGTGTATTCACTATAGGTACACATAAAGAAAGTAAAAATACAAAATAATACATAATAATATCATGACATAATTTGAAAGTAGGAGATTAACCCAAAGAATGGAAGTTGGGTTAAGAAGTTCCCTTACCTTGTGTCCTGTCCTGACTCGACCGTTCTTTAACCTCCTGAATAATAAACTAGAGTTAATTTATATTTACTTAAGAACCCTTTTCATGTTCATTATTCCTTTTATATCACTTATTACCATGTTATTAACATTATGTAATTATTTAAGTTAATAACGGTTGTTTTGTCGATCTTTGGTACTTGAGTCAAAAATAAACTTCTTATAATTACAAGTTGTTCATGTGGTGAAAGATCCATTATATCCAGAATTATATTATTGATGTAGATATCATATATATCATATATATACATTATATACATTCATTCATAATATTACGTAACATTTAGAGGTATGAAATGGAATGCACCGTTCATGGAGACGGTAAGCCGTACGTACGCATGAACGCTACTTTCATTTCTATTTCATATTTAATGGAATGAAATAATTATGATATAAATTTATAATATAATTCCAGTATAATATCATATATAATATCATTTACTCCATCCTTTATACATCCCACATGTGTCATTAACGATTCACATCACTTTGAGGGGGCGGTAGTCCGCACTTCCTAAAATGAAATTATCGCGTTTTACCCATAATGGAAATCATAAATTATGCCATAAATGAGAAATACAGAAGCATAAGTAAAACATAAACATATTATGTATCATATATAAATATAGGGACATCTTAATGGCCACCTTTGAAGGTGTTATATGAGTGTTGAACAATCACTGTTTCGTGAGGCAGAAATTCACCATCCACAGAAACCGTATGTTCTTTAACCATTAGATGAAGGTGTGTGTAATTGTAGCTCGAATTATTATTATAACAACATCCTAGTATATTGAGGATACTGGTGTTGTTACAAAAGAAATGAATAAAATGAGTTTAGGGGGTTGGAGAAGAAAAATAAAACAAAACAACATTAGAGAAGACATTACCTCAAAATCGGGTAACTCTTTTTGATTTGAGCCAAAGGCTTCCTTGGGAAGAGTTCTGCCCAAAGTGAGGCTTCTAGGACTAAGGGAGGGATGTTGGGAGAGTATTTGGGCAGAGGATTGCCGATCCAAATGGCTTTAATGTGTAAATGAGGTGGGAGGGGTGGGGGCCTTTTATAAGTGGAGAGGAGGGGCACTTTTGGAAAGTAAAGAAAAGTCACTTTATTATAAAATGAGTATCGAATTTTAGAGGTCCCACACTTATCTAATTCTAGGATAAGATGATAAGGGTTCGAAATATACTCATCCAATAGGTTTTTGACAAGTGTACGCTTTGGATTTTACATTATCTTTCCATTTTATTTAAATCGTTAAATAATGAGGTCATCGCTGCATCATTATGATGTCATAAATAATTTAATTTATTTAATGTCTAAAAATTATTAAAAAAAATACTATGATGTAGGAAATATTCTTATATTTCTAATGAATATTTATAATAAAAATTTGGACTTGTTTAACCCCACTTAAAAACTGTTTTAGTAAAACAACTCATGTTTGTGTCAATTTAATTTTAACATTAAATAAATATATATTAATGTCATTTTCCAACCAAAGTGGCTCCATGGGGTCCCCAAGTTGACCCATGGGTTTTCTTGGTCGGCCATGACTCATCAAATAGGAGTAGGACAAGTTTCAAGCTCATATCATATTATTAAAACATTGTTTTTACCTTAAACTACACTAATTACCTCTAATCGCGATTAAGAACTTAAAAGTTACTATTCACCAAAAAATTATTTTAATCTCATTGAACCATATTTTACTTATTAATGACAACCATGTATGTCGTATTTTTGAAAATTAAATCACAGAAGTGGTAATATTTCATTTAAACGAAAAATCAGTTATTTAACTACCACTTAGTGGTTTCACTATTCATCAAAAATTGATGTTTTTCAGAACAATGCCAAAATTTTACCCTAAGCTATAATTGATATTCCAAATTCAAAAATGATGTCTATTTTACAAAATTCCCAACATATAAGTTGCATTAATTAATTTTATAATTAATTACCGCTGTCACAACAATAGCGTTTTTTTAAGAAACAATTTATATCAAAAGATTGGCAATTATTTATGTCCAATTTCAATGTTAAATTAATTCTAATGACCATCATTGGATAAAATGGTAAAAATATATTCTAATTATAATTTAAAACCACTGAATAGTATAATTTATCACTATAAATTATTTTTATTAAAAAATTTGTTTTTACGTAATTTTAACTATTCATAAAAAATTGGAAGTTCTCAGAAAATTACAAAAAATTCAACTTTGGATAATTTCGATATTACGAATACAAAAATGAAGTCCATTTTGAAATATAAAATTTCTATAATTTTAAAAAGTGGTTATTACTATTCATAACGGCTACTTTGATTAGTCGCGGTATTTTAGAACTCGAAGTTGCGTACAATGCAAGCTATTGCATTATTGAATGAGAAGCATATTGTGGAAGCTCGGGGTGTTACAGATTTCCATTGTTATCATTCATTAATTTACCCATTATAATGACCATTTCCCATTCATTAATTTAAACATTAAAATGACTATTTTCATGTTCATTAATTCAAAAATTAATTCCCTTGTTACCAATCATAGTATAAACATTAGAGTGACAATGATCCCATTATTTAATTAATACTTGAGTGGCCATGTTATAGTTAATATTTCCAATAGTACGATGACCATGTTCTGATTCATTAATTCACAACATATTGACTATGTTACCATTCACCAACACTTAATTAACTCAATAATTATTTATCCAAATAAATTATATTTCTAATTTATGAATTAGTATTTTTAAATAACAATTAATTAATTCACTAATTAATTAATTTGACATACCTATTGATTAATTAAGAAACAAATTAACAAATATTCACAACCCAAAATCCAATTATAAATTTTCAGAATCAATTATGTCATTGTCAATATCAATTATTCATAAATATTTCCACAATTTATTATATCAATCTCACATAATTAATCACATAATTAATTATCTCAACCCTTAATATCAGAATCACAAAATTAATTAAGCCATTAATTTTCTCAAATAAAAACCCCTAGATATCATAATTAATCACAAAATTAATTATATAAATCATAATACCTAAATATCATATTTAATATCCCAATTAATCATCTAATTAAAATCCTAAAAATTTTATAATTATTTACCTATTTCCACAACACATCAATTAATAAATTGGTCACATTAATTAAAACAATTTAGGAATTGCAATTTATAATAACAATGGAAATTCTAAAAATAATATACATGTATCATAATCACCACTATTAGAATTGAATATTAGACAACCTACCTCAAATCATCGATGAACAATTACCCAATGAAAATACTCAAACATTCAGTGGCACAACGACGAAGATTGATATACAAATCACAAAACCTTAAATCATGATTAATGAAATCACGATCCTGTAAATATAAATATAAATATATAATTTTAGGTCTAGATATCACCACGTACATTTAAGTCTCACAAAAATGTGGGATTACATTCTTACTGAAATTGAGAAGAATGGATGATGATTCAGAAAAGAATCATGATATAATTCACTTATCGGGAGATGAGTGAACCTTCAATCTGGGCATCAACTCATGAATAATAGAGAATGGGAGGACATAGAATTCATTTTTAGTTCTAAAAAATCATGAAATTTATCTTATGAGCTAAAAGGGGATAAAATTTGTGAGTTTTGTGGGTTTTTATTAATTAAAATATAGTTTTTTGGTGACATTATTCCTCACACATCATTTCATGGGTAGGTTTGCATGGTTTTATTTAACCGTTAGCTTGAACCTTTCACCTATTTATTTAGAGGTGTGTAATTAATCCTAAGAGAGTGAATTGTTTTTTAAAACTGTGCGCCAACCATGAAAAACCCCAATATCCATGGTTACACGGTTTTCTCAACTAGGGAACAATGTATAGGAAAACTATGCACCAACCGTGAATTTCCCTACATCCATCATTATTATCAACATTCCATGAAAAAACACTTCAAGTTAAAACCCAGAATAAAAAATAATAAAATAGAAACAATAGATTACCTAAAACTAATCCCAAGACAACTCTAAAAAATGATGGGTTCTTAAAATATCCCATATATATAGAAGGTCATCCCTGATCTGTAACGCCCCGACCCCAGCTACCCAGAGTCGGTGCATTACTTCGTAACATTGGCATGATCACAAAGGATCAAGTCTCGAAAGACCGATTAGTTTAGTAGCCTTGGAAACACTAGATACATTCATAAGTCTTTCATTACATCAAAAAGTGAAAAACTACAATAACAAAGTCTCCATAGTCCACACTCATATCCTCTTCTGACTATCCCTGCAGGTCATTCATAAAATACTTCTTCACATCCTGGAAAATATTAAAACATTGAAAGGGGTGAGCTCAAATGCTCAGTAAGGATAACAATAATGCGGAAGCTTTCATAAATAAACATTAACATTTAAGGCAATGTATAACTAAAACAAAAGCCTTTTAAACATGAACTTCAACATAATATGGCAAAAGTAAAATGAGATAATGCCATTTACTTCTTCACATGGATATTCTACTGGTCGAATAATCACATGCAATATCAATAACCACTTTCATAATGAGGGAATGTATAATGCCGGACATTCTGAAACATTTTGTCAAGGCCTCGGCCAAGACATCTAAAATGATTAAGGCCTCGGCCAAAACCATAAATCAAATTGGGAAAGGGCCTCGGCCAATTCCACGTCTAGTTGTCTCATGAGACCTACCGATGCATCGAGGAGCTATAGCGGGCTCCACCCGTCACTTATTAAGTCCAATACATTCCTCATATGAATAGGTTTAAACATATCATAAACCATAACATAATCGTATCACATAAAACATGCATAAAGGAAACATAAAATTTCCACATTTCAATCACAAGATATCAATACAACACATTGTTATAATAAAAATGCTTTCAAAACCATTTTCAATACCAAAATAAAAGAATGTTAAAACTTTGTATTTATTTTTCATTAAAAAAAGTGATGGCTTGTAGAGGAAGCCGAAACTCAAATAATGGTCACGGCGGCGGAGAAGTCGTTGTCGCCGCATAAGTACGGAAATAAAAACATTCCCTTTTGTCGTTTAGCAAAACGCTTCGTATAAAAATGATTCCTTTTGAATAAACGTAAAAGTCAAAGGGGTTTATACATCGTATAAAAGAAGGTTGTGTATAAAACCAAATATGCCTCAATGAAAAGAGATTGAGACGAAGTCCTTAAAAAGATCATTTTTAAAATAAAATAGATCTATTATGTGTATTCACTATAGGTACACATAAAGAAAGTAAAAATACAAAATAGGTCATAATAACATCATGACATAATTTTAAAGTAGGAGATTAACCCAAAGAATGGAAGTTGGGTTAAGAAATTCCCTTACCTCGTGTCTGACTTGACTCAACCGTTCTTTAACCTCCTGAATAATAAAGTAGAGTTAATATATACCTTATTAAGAACCATTTTCAACTTCATTATCCTTATTATATCACTTATTACAATGATATGAACATTATGTAATTATTTAAGTTAATAATGTTCATTTTGTCGGTATTTGGTTCTTAAGTCAAAAATAGGCTTCTTACACTTACATGTTGTTAATTTGGTCAAAGGTTCATTATATCCAGAATGGTATTCATGATGTAGATATCATATATGTCATATATATCCAGTACATACATTCATTTATAATATTACATCACATTTAGAGGTAAGAAATGAAATGCACCGTTCATGGAGACGGTAAGCCGTACGTACGCATGAACGCTACTTCCATTTCTATTTCATATTTTCTGGAATGGAATCATAATGATATGAGAGTATATTATAATTCCAGTATAATAACATATATAATATCATTAACTTTATCCTTCACACATCCCACATATGGTATTAACGAATCAAATCACTTTCAGGGGGCGGTAGTCCGCGCTTCCTAAAATGAAGATATCGTGTTTTACCCATAATGGAAACCATAAAGGTATGCCCAAAATGAAAAAAAAACAGAAGCTTAAGGAAAACATAAACATATTATATATCATATATAAAAATAGTGACATCATAATGGCCACCTTTGAAGGTGTTAAATGAGTGTTGAACAATCATCGTTTCGGGAGGCAGAATTTCGCCATCCACGGAAACCTTATGTTCTTTAACCATTTGATGTAGTTGTGTGGAAGTGTAGCTCAAATAAATCTTATAACAACATCCTAGTATATTTAAGATACTGGTGTTGTTACAACAGAAGTAAATAAAAAGAGTTTAGGGGGTTGGAGAAGCAAAATAAAACAAAAGAACATGAGAGAATGAATTACCTTAAAAAGTGTAACTCCTTTTGAGTTGAGCCTAAAGGCTTCCTTTGAAAGGATTCTGCCCAAAGGGAATCCTCTAGGATGAGGAGAGGGATGTGGAGAGAGCAAATGGGCAGGGGTTGGCCGAGCCAATGGCTTGAAGAGTGTGTGAAATGAGGTAGAGGTGGGGGCCTTTTATAAGAGGAGAGGAAGGGCACTTTTGGAAAGTAAAGGAACATTACATTATTTGAAAATGTGTTTCGGTTTTAAAAGGTCCCACATTGATAGAATTCGTGGATAAGGTGATAAGGCATCGAAATCCACTCATCCAATTGGTTTTGGCCATGTGTAGTTCATAGATTTTATATTACCTTTCCATTTTATTTAAATCGTCAAATAATGATGTCATCGCTGCATCATTATTATGTCATAAATAATTAAATTTATTTAATGTCTAAAAATTATAAAAAAAATACTATGATATAGGAAATCTTTTTATCTTTCCAAGGACTATTTATAATCAAAATTTGGACTTGTGTAACCCTACTTAAAAATTGTTTTAGTAAAACACTTTATGTTAGTGTCATTTTCACTTTAACATTAAATAAAAAGTAATTTATGTTATTTCCCAACAAAAGTGGATCCATGGGGTCCCCAAGTTAGGCCATGGCTTGTCTTGGTCGGCCATGACACAACCAATGAGGTTGGGACATGTGTCTAGGTCATTTAATATTATTAAAGTATTATTTATACCTTAAACTACCCTAATTACCACTAATCGCGATTAAGAACTTAATAAGTTACTATTCACCAAAAAATTATTTTTATCCCATTGAACCACATTTTACTTCTTTATGACAACCATGTATGTCGGATTTTTGAAAATCAAATCACATAAGTGGTAATATTTCATTTAAACGAAAAATCAGTTATTTAACAACCACTTAGTGGTTTCACTATTCATCAAAAATTGAAGTTTTTCAGAATAAGGCCAAAATTTCACCCTAAGCTATAATTAATATTCCGAATTGAAAAATGATGTCTATTTTACAAAATTCCAAACATATTAGTTGCATTAATGAATTTTATAATTAATTCCCGCTGTCACAAAAAATAGCGTGTTTTTAAGAAACAATTTATATCAAAAGATTGACAATTGTTTATGTCCAATTTCAATGTCAAATTAATTCTAATGACCACCATTGGATAAAATGGTAAAAATATATTCTAATTATACTCTAAAACCACTCAATAGTATAATTTATCACTATGAATTATTTTGATTAAAAAAGTTGTTTTAAGTATTTTTCACTATTCATAAAAAATTAGAAGTTCTCAGAAAAATACCAAAAATTCAACATAGGCTAATTTCGATATTACGAATACAAAAATGAAGTCCATTTTGAAATATAAAATTTCTATAATTTTAAAAAGTGGTTATTACTATTCATAACGGCTAGTTTGATTTGTCGCGATGTTTTAGAACTCGAAGTTGCGTACAATGCAAGCTATTGTATTATTGAATGAGAAGCGTATCGTGGAAGCTCGGGGTGTTACATTCTCCCCTCCTTCAATAAATTGCGTCCTCGCAATTTGAAATTTTTCTTGGAAAATAAAAGGTTGAAAAGAGAAAATACCTTTGAGGAAAACCCACATCGGAAATAAGGTTAATAAATATATAACATTAAAAGAAAGCAGGATAAGTACAAAGGTCACCTGATATAGCCCATTATAGGATTCTATGAAAATATGGATATGGAGGAGAAACAAACCATCAAGGTCTGATGGAGAGTTACAGAAAACAGGATTAGGAGAAAGTTTAACCACAAGAAAATCACAAACTTGTGATTGGTTAAACGGTCATTGAATCCCCAGTTGGAAAAGTTAACCGACAACATTTTTGTTTTAAGTTACCTTTTATAATGTTGAGGAATTTATTTAGGAGATTTACTAAGAACGTAAGGGAATATACATACTTGTTATGTATACTATCATTCGTTAATAAATTTTTGCCACAAACCCATCTTTTACTCCAAATGGTAACGGAACTCAAAAATATTCTATTTATCCTAATTGTATAAGGTTCCAAATGTTAACACATACCATTTAGATTAGTAAAACGATTTTGTAATAACCAGGGACTTCCTGTAGGCTAGTGGTAGGAAATAAAGGCTTGTCGCACTATGGTTGTGGGATCGATTCCTGCAGCTGTGTCCGACGCGACGGGTTATTCCCCACCCTGCAGGTTGTCCTTTTTCTAAAAATATAGTATTATAGTATTCCAGAAATAATCTTCAGAAAAGTTTTAACCTTAAACAATACTATTCAAAGTTCAACTTAATCCATCCCAACATTTATAGTTATCCAAAATACCTCTGTTCCAAACTTTCTCTAAAAGGTCTCTTAATTCCAAAATCAATTGTAACATCAGATTCCCCACACAAAGAAAAGTTTCTCTTATTGTCACATACTAAAAATATGATTACCTTAATCATATTAAAACCTTACTGAAACCAACAAGTACTGCAGTACAATCCTTATATAGATCACATTATTCTAATAACCAGAATATAATCCATGAGTCCGAAAGCATCAATACATTAGTTATTCTGCTTCAACTGTAGTAATAGCATAAGATTGTCCTTGATCCCTTGGCCTTTTCTGAGGTAAGATTCCTTGACGCTTAGGACATTCATTTGCGTAATGACCCATTTCTCTACAATTGTAGCATTCAACTTTGACAGCCTCTTTCTTTCCCTTGCAATCACGTGCCTGGTGACCTTTTTCTCCACATTTATAACAGACTCCCATTCCTTTTAGGCAAGTACCAGGGTGATTCTTCCCACAATTATCACATAATGGAAAATCCTTCTTTCCCTTTTTCCCTTTATCTGTCTCTTGTTCCACCGTTCTCTTCTTCTCTTGCTTTACTTTGTTGTCATAAGACTTAGAGAATTCCTTTTCTGTCTTGATAGCACATGAGACTATATCTTCGTATGATGAGAAGGATTGTGATACTAAAGCTCGACGGAGAAATGGTTTTAACCCATCAAAGAAACGATCAATCTTACTCCTTGGGTTACGTATATAATCGGCAGCATGCCTCGCTAACCTTGTAAAGTTAGCCTCATACTTTGCGACATTCTCATCCTCCTTCTGCCTCAGACTCAGAAATTGCCTTTCCATATCTGCTCGATGGTCACGAGGAAAGTATTTTTCTAAGAAAAGCTCTTTGAACTCCCTCCATTCCATACTTGATACGTCGTCATCTTCCTTTGTGTTTTGAATCAGCGACCACCACTGATCGGCATCTCCAGTGAGGCGGTAAACTGCCATGACAACCTTCTCCCTTTCACTACTCCCCAAGGCATGGAATATTTTCTCTAAGGAATTTATCCATTGCTCAGCTACTATGGGATTTGTACTCCCATTGAAGGTTGGTGGTTGTTGCCTCATGAAGCGGTCTAACATTGATCCTCCACGTTGCGGATCAGGGTGCTCCATACGAGTAAGGTTGTTATTCATAACCTGCGTGAGTTGTCCCAGTATGGTGAGAAGCTGATCAGCACCAGTTGTATCACTAGCTCCACCATAATTATCCTGAGCAGGAGGGCAATCCCTACACGGAGTTCGTGCATTGATACAGTTTCCATTCCTTCTACTAGGCGCCATTTCTAAACAATGGCATAAACTAGATTAGTTTATGAATCAAAATACATAATTCCATACTTGTAAAACACTTAACATAAATTGAACTAATTATGGATATAATCCATAATTATAAAAATGTATTCTTTGAGGAAGTATATACTCGTAACCCTTCATAGTGGTTTGTAAAGAAAATGGGAATTATCCAAAGCATATCCCCCGGGAGTGTCGTAACCAAGAGTGCAGCAAGGCCCGTTGTCGTGCACCAGTTCCCGTTCGAGTCTAGCTCAAAGCGGTGTTTTCGGGTTTTACCCCTAGGTACATCTGTGCCAGAGCCGCCTCTACCTGCTCGTATCCAGACAGGAATGTATTGCTTGGAAAACTCACAAAATCTCTACAATACCAATATTCTAAGATGTTCTTTTATACTAATCCTCAAAGTCTATCTTCGGGCTATGTGCTCTAATCAGAGTTTATCTAAATCTAGCTTCCAAGGTTAGTACTAAACTGCCTCTGATACCAACTGTAACGCCCCGACCCCAGCTACCCAGAGTCGGTGCATTACTTCGTAACATTGGCATGATCACAAAGGATCAAGTCTCGAAAGACCGATTAGTTTAGTAGCCTTGGAAACACTAGATACATTCATAAGTCTTTCATTACATCAAAAAGTGAAAAACTACAATAACAAAGTCTCCATAGTCCACACTCATATCCTCTTCTGACTATCCCTGCAGGTCATTCATAAAATACTTCTTCACATCCTGGAAAATATTAAAACATTGAAAGGGGTGAGCTCAAATGCTCAGTAAGGATAACAATAATGCGGAAGCTTTCATAAATAAACATTAACATTTAAGGCAATGTATAACTAAAACAAAAGCCTTTTAAACATGAACTTCAACATAATATGGCAAAAGTAAAATGAGATAATGCCATTTACTTCTTCACATGGATATTCTACTGGTCGAATAATCACATGCAATATCAATAACCACTTTCATAATGAGGGAATGTATAATGCCGGACATTCTGAAACATTTTGTCAAGGCCTCGGCCAAGACATCTAAAATGATTAAGGCCTCGGCCAAAACCATAAATCAAATTGGGAAAGGGCCTCGGCCAATTACACGTCTAGTTGTCTCATGAGACCTACCGATGCATCGAGGAGCTATAGCGGGCTCCACCCGTCACTTATTAAGTCCAATACATTCCTCATATGAATAGGTTTAAACATATCATAAACCATAACATAATCGTATCACATAAAACATGCATAAAGGAAACATAAAATTTCCACATTTCAATCACAAGATATCAATACAACACATTGTTATAATAAAAATGCTTTCAAAACCATTTTCAATACCAAAATAAAAGAATGTTAAAACTTTGTATTTATTTTTCATTAAAAAAAAGTGATGGCTTGTAGAGGAAGCCGAAACTCAAATAATGGTCACGGCGGCGGAGAAGTCGTTGTCGCCGCATAAGTACGGAAATAAAAACATTCCCTTTTGTCGTTTAGCAAAACGCTTCGTATAAAAATGATTCCTTTTGAATAAACGTAAAAGTCAAAGGGGTTTATACATCGTATAAAAGAAGGTTGTGTATAAAACCAAATATGCCTCAATGAAAAGAGATTGAGACGAAGTCCTTAAAAAGATCATTTTTAAAATAAAATAGATCTATTATGTGTATTCACTATAGGTACACATAAAGAAAGTAAAAATACAAAATAGGTCATAATAACATCATGACATAATTTTAAAGTAGGAGATTAACCCAAAGAATGGAAGTTGGGTTAAGAAATTCCCTTACCTCGTGTCTGACTTGACTCAACCGTTCTTTAACCTCCTGAATAATAAACTAGAGTTAATATATACCTTATTAAGAACCATTTTCAACTTCATTATCCTTATTATATCACTTATTACAATGATATGAACATTATGTAATTATTTAAGTTAATAATGTTCATTTTGTCGGTATTTGGTTCTTAAGTCAAAAATAGGCTTCTTACACTTACATGTTGTTAATTTGGTCAAAGGTTCATTATATCCAGAATGGTATTCATGATGTAGATATCATATATGTCATATATATCCAGTACATACATTCATTTATAATATTACATCACATTTAGAGGTAAGAAATGAAATGCACCGTTCATGGAGACGGTAAGCCGTACGTACGCATGAACGCTACTTCCATTTCTATTTCATATTTTCTGGAATGGAATCATAATGATATGAGAGTATATTATAATTCCAGTATAATAACATATATAATATCATTAACTTTATCCTTCACACATCCCACATATGGTATTAACGAATCAAATCACTTTCAGGGGGCGGTAGTCCGCGCTTCCTAAAATGAAGATATCGTGTTTTACCCATAATGGAAACCATAAAGGTATGCCCAAAATGAAAAAAAAACAGAAGCTTAAGGAAAACATAAACATATTATATATCATATATAAAAATAGTGACATCATAATGGCCACCTTTGAAGGTGTTAAATGAGTGTTGAACAATCATCGTTTCGGGAGGCAGAATTTCGCCATCCACGGAAACCTTATGTTCTTTAACCATTTGATGTAGTTGTGTGGAAGTGTAGCTCAAATAAATCTTATAACAACATCCTAGTATATTTAAGATACTGGTGTTGTTACAACAGAAGTAAATAAAAAGAGTTTAGGGGGTTGGAGAAGCAAAATAAAACAAAAGAACATGAGAGAATGAATTACCTTAAAAAGTGTAACTCCTTTTGAGTTGAGCCTAAAGGCTTCCTTTGAAAGGATTCTGCCCAAAGGGAATCCTCTAGGATGAGGAGAGGGATGTGGAGAGAGCAAATGGGCAGGGGTTGGCCGAGCCAATGGCTTGAAGAGTGTGTGAAATGAGGTAGAGGTGGGGGCCTTTTATAAGAGGAGAGGAAGGGCACTTTTGGAAAGTAAAGGAACATTACATTATTTGAAAATGTGTTTCGGTTTTAAAAGGTCCCACATTGATAGAATTCGTGGATAAGGTGATAAGGCATCGAAATCCACTCATCCAATTGGTTTTGGCCATGTGTAGTTCATATATTTTATATTACCTTTCCATTTTATTTAAATCGTCAAATAATGATGTCATCGCTGCATCATTATTATGTCATAAATAATTAAATTTATTTAATGTCTAAAAATTATAAAAAAAATACTATGATATAGGAAATCTTTTTATCTTTCCAATGACTATTTATAATCAAAATTTGGACTTGTTTAACCCTACTTAAAAATTGTTTTAGTAAAACACTTTATGTTAGTGTCATTTTCACTTTAACATTAAATAAAAAGTAATTTATGTTATTTCCCAACAAAAGTGGATCCATGGGGTCCCCAAGTTAGGCCATGGCTTGTCTTGGTCGGCCATGACACAACCAATGAGTTTGGGACATGTGTCTAGGTCATTTAATATTATTAAAGTATTATTTATACCTTAAACTACCCTAATTACCACTAATCGCGATTAAGAACTTAATAAGTTACTATTCACCAAAAAATTATTTTTATCCCATTGAACCACATTTTACTTCTTTATGACAACCATGTATGTCGGATTTTTGAAAATCAAATCACATAAGTGGTAATATTTCATTTAAACGAAAAATCAGTTATTTAACAACCACTTAGTGGTTTCACTATTCATCAAAAATTGAAGTTTTTCAGAATAAGGCCAAAATTTCACCCTAAGCTATAATTAATATTCCGAATTGAAAAATGATGTCTATTTTAAAAAATTCCAAACATATTAGTTGCATTAATTAATTTTATAATTAATTCCCGCTGTCACAAAAAATAGCGTGTTTTTAAGAAACAATTTATATCAAAAGATTGACAATTGTTTATGTCCAATTTCAATGTCAAATTAATTCTAATGACCACCATTGGATAAAATGGTAAAAATATATTCTAATTATACTCTAAAACCACTCAATAGTATAATTTATCACTATGAATTATTTTGATTAAAAAAGTTGTTTTAAGTATTTTTCACTATTCATAAAAAATTAGAAGTTCTCAGAAAAATACCAAAAATTCAACATAGGCTAATTTCGATATTACGAATACAAAAATGAAGTCCATTTTGAAATATAAAATTTCTATAATTTTAAAAAGTGGTTATTACTATTCATAACGGCTAGTTTGATTTGTCGCGATGTTTTAGAACTCGAAGTTGCGTACAATGCAAGCTATTGTATTATTGAATGAGAAGCGTATCGTGGAAGCTCGGGGTGTTACATGATCTACACTTCTATGCTTCTAAATGATTTCAAGACAAAAATATTTTAACATTGATCCTTAATATCTTCACACCTTTCCCACATTTCTTCCTTCACTAGACCATGTTTCCACAACAAAAGGATTATTATAATGATCCATCCCTACAGTTATTTCCCATTGCAATCGACCACACGTATCAGATGTTCCTCAGAGGATCAATCTATCTCAAACCCAACATCATATAATTTATTCACATGGGAATGTTTGGGTGAGTACCTCCATGTTTTTGATACATGTAAATCATCATTCATATAACCATACTTATGTGTAACATCCAATCAATAGGCCACCCACATGATTCGATCCACAACCTCAGGATTTCATTGAAACCCAGGGGGCAACATTCCTTGTCTATTTGTCCTATGGTGAAACAATATAAAAAACACCAAAAGGAATACAAAATCACCCTATATAAAATATAGGGATCATCAATTTCTGTCAAAATATAACTTTTTTCTACTCTGAGTTATAGGCATACATATCCAAAATTCCAAAACCGGCTCCAATATATCATGAATGAGACTCAATCCCAAAAATTAATGATCACCTTCCACCATCCATAATAGTAGTTATATTCATATCCTATGATAAAGATCTTGTTATGGTTCCATAATTATTTTTTTCCTTATAAATTTTTTTACAAGAAAACTCACTTAATTCCAAGTACATGTCCCAAGAACCATGAAATCCAAGATCACATGACCACAAAATATATTCAAGAATCATTCTATTACTTTTGAACTACCCATCTGTGTGTAGTTGGAAGGATGTACTCATTATTACCTATTTACTGAGAACCTTATTAATGTCTTGATATAATTGTGATGTGAATTATGAGTAAATATCAGAAACGATATTCCGTGGGACCCTGTATATTCATACTATACATGGAACAAACTATTCTCTCTTTTTCACCATCAAAATCTACCATATATGAAATAAATGTTCTACATCCTTGGTCGAACCACAATAACATAGAGAGATTCGTTCTTTCATCCAATATTTGGGAGACCAAAATCAAAATCCATGGGCATGTCATACCACTTCAATTATGGAATGGAAAAAGGGCTATAACAAACCATTGGGTTGTTGATACCTCCATTCACATGTTGAAAGGTGAAGCATCAGTTGACGAACCCTAATATCATTTTTAGGTTTTCCTATTAAAGCTATTATTATACTTGATGGTAAAATTTGGTCAAACCTAGATTTACTTCCCACTTTGAGGCATTAAATTCACACATGAGATCCTCTTGCATCATCATATGCCCAATAACTCAATTGTTAACATAAATGATCTCATCCACATCTATGCTCCAATCAGAAGGAGACTCCCAGCCTTCAAAGATTTCCCTAATGTTCATACATTATAGATACCTGTACTTTATATCCTAGATCCATCTCATAATTGTTGATACCACAGAAACTATTACAAGAATCATCTACTCCTAACTGTTATGAACCACCACATGCATATCAACCAGCAAGGTCATCGTCTACCAATCAACACTAGTCCCTAGAACAACTTGATATTGAGTTTTCCCACTCAAATAATTATCAATATTATTCTCTCTTCCATGAATATATGCTATCTCAAAATTGAATAATTCTGTATATATAACCCATATCCACTTCCAGGGATTCAAATATCACAGTGAAAAGATGTACTTTAATCTATTTTGATCAATATAGACAATAAATTTTTTACCCAAAAGATTGTGTTGCCAATAAAAAGTAAAATACTAGGGTAACCAACTTTAGATCATGAAAAGGGTGGTTTTGATCATGATTACTCAACATCTGATACACATATTCTATAACTTGATGCCCTTTCATCAACACAACTCCATGTCCATTCCTAGAATCGTCATAGTATTTCTTATACTCTTTACCTAGATTTTTTTAGGATCAAGATTGACGTCGATGTGAAATGCTTCATCAGGTCCTAGAGGTAACTCTAAAAAGCTCCCAACAATTCAAACATTATCCCTTTTTTTAATCCATAAATGTGTGATCCCAAATGGTAAATGTACTAGATAAACCTCTTATAATATCCATATTACCCCATAAATCAATCAATATCAAAAAAATTATTGGGATGCTCCTAGGATACCACTACCTTATCATTATCAGGGTCCACTGACACACATTCCTTTGAGATTATGTGTCCTAATAAGGTTTCCTGATCGATACAAAAATAGATGTTAGATAGCTTTGTGTATAGTCGATGCAATCTCAATGTACTCAAAACAATGTTAAGATGTTGAAAATGATCGTTATGAGTCATGGAGTACATGAATATGTCATCCACAAATACTATAAAAAACTATTCTAGATATGGATGGAAGATTCATTTCATCAAAGAAATAAAAACTAATGTTGTGTTCGTTAATTAAAATGGAATTACAACGAACTCATATAGACTAAAAATTATTATGAATGTAGTAATCGGTATATCGAAATTCAGAATTATCATGCGATGATACCCTGATAACAAGTAAATGTTTGATACACACAAACTCTAATAAACTGGTCAAAATATCATCAATACATAGAAGTGGGTACCAAGTCTTCATAATCATAAGGTTTAACATTCGATAATAAACTCATAAGCGTAAATGACATTCTTCCTTTATTTTAGATAACATAGGTGAAACCCAAGGAGACATACATAGATGAATAAATTCTTTCTCACCCAACTCATCTAGAATATTCTTGATCTCATGAAGAAATGTTGGTTCCATTTTGTATAGTGGAATTGAAACTGGACCAGCCCCTAGAATGAGCTCAATAGAAAACCCCATATATCTCTCTAGTGTATACCATGATTAGTCTTCTGGAAACACATCTTGAAACCTATCAACTATAGGTGTAAATATATTATGCATTACTCATCCTTAATACAGAAATTAACTAGTTAGATGGGATGTGATCTCTCATAGTTGACGATTAATTTGACATTCACAGCCTACCAGGATATCCCACTATAAACGGTGAATATAGTTCTCACCCATAGGATACATGAAGGTCATACTCATGTGGTATCAATCAATGTCGGATCGGTATGTGACCAGACAGTACATATTCATTATTATATTGATGGTATACATATCAAGAATATATATATCATACAAAAATCTATAATCCCTAATCTAGATAGAATATCTCTTGCACAAATAGACGCCTCGAGATTGTACTCCCAATGGTGTATCTATAATCATTAACCATATCAGAAACTCTATTACTAGGATCAAAAAATTGAATTTTTTTCTTATATAATGGAATGAGAGGAAATAGTATCGATTAGGAATTATATAATGTATATGCTACGTGAATATTACCTCTCACTATTACTGGTCCTGCCTTGCTATCCAAAATATTAGGTTTCACTACATGCAACTATCATGCACCTCTTCCATGTGATGTCGTCTGAAATCCCAGAGCTATAAAACATTGCTGATATGGGTGATATTTCCTAGAAGCACCACTTACACCACCTCTACCACCTCAACCAGTAGAACTCTAGTTTAAAAAATGATATGGGGCAGAAGATCCCAATCAAGCACCCTGGATCTGTTTAGCTCCATTGTCACTGACTGTCTATCATTTTTTCCGATAGAATTTATAAATACTTCTCATCATTATGCATTGTATTCTCACTAATGGTTGTTAGGGATAGTTTCTATGATAAATAACTTTCAAATCACACTGATGAAATATCACTCTAGTAAGGTCCTATGTAAATAATCCCTCAGTGTGTTCACCTCACTTCCCAATGAAATAACTAATGTTATCATAGCGGTGATTCCTTCTATTGGATATCACACATCCTAATTGACTAGTAGAAACTATTTTTCAAGAATTTTAAGACTATTTCAATATAACAATAGACAATATACCCTAATACACCATCACAACAAACAACATTAACCAAAAAAAGGCTTACATGGGACATAATCACTTATATAAGTCTATCATGATATTATATCTCAGTAGTTATCTTGTTTCCTATCAATGATGGAGAATAGAACTACATATCTGTAAAAAAATCCTACATAGTCTATCATAGATATAATCCCCTGAGGTAGCTGAATGAACACCACTTCTCTTTCTGGACTCAACATCTCTATGTAGAAGTTCTCAAATAACCTCCACGACATGTACTTCTACAACATAGAATTAGTCTATCAAGAATGTACCTAAATGTACCATCAGTGACTCAATTATCCACATAGAATATATGAAACCATATCCCCCTATGTAGGAGTCTCTAAATGGTCATGTATCACCTTGATGAATTTAACCCAGATCTCAACAGCCTATGGTCCTCCCTCTCTAGTACAAGTTGGAGGGTGCTGCAACTAAAACTCCCTCTTCAGGTTAGTCATTATCTTCTCTTCCCACCATTTATCTCATCCCATGTGTTTCCAAAAGTGATAAATATTTACTCGTAAGGGGACCACTAGTTCCTCTTCTAGCACTATTTGTTCCTTAGGTTCCATAGTTGGTAGATCATCACCATCCATCTCCTCCTATCATCCTCTCAACAAGAGTCATAGTGAATAAATATATCTACCATTTTAAATATGTTTCATGGGAATAATAACACTGAATTATCACATTTATTTTTTAGGGAAACATAAAAACACCCCAAGTCTTTTACCAAACCATCACTATGTGTTCAAAACCGAGGCTCTATAACTACCATTATCCATCCTACGCCATGGTCACGGTTAACAAGGGTAAAAAACTTATCTATATTCATGATTGCAAATTATAAACCCAGTTGTTAATTTTTTTCATTATTCTACCACTTCTAATTTAATTTTAGGATCCATTTCCATTTCATATTCCCCAGCATGGAGAAAATAGTTTATGTTCAAAAAATCACCCAAAACCCATTTTCCTGTGTGTGGCTAAACTTTTTCATGTATAAAAATATTCCTAAATTCCTAGAATGGTGCATGAAGACTCAAATATCCTTCCATTATAGGCCACGAGTAAATTATCATAAAATATCAAAAAAAAGTCACATCACATAACAAATGTGTCACCCATGGTGAAACAATATTCAATTGAAATAAAAATATAAATAACAACAATCCCACCCTAGGTACTTGGATATTCCCAAATACTTGAGTCTAAAACTACCATGGTTGAGCTCATTTCCAAGAATCCAGTGTTCATATTCTATTGATTAAATTTATGAATGTATTTATATAAAATAACAATAAATAAACTACCTCTCATACTGCATTATAATGACTTATCTCGGGTTCCAGACACCGGTTCGATGAGCAGGTCGGACACAGTACCAATAGAATGTCTCCAAGTATGCCAGATAATGACAACTAGTATATAGGGTAAAATAAGTCTATCATGTGGAGAATATATCCTATTTTATCATTGTAATACAATAGGAGAAATAATAGATAATATCATATTAATATATATCCATGAAAATTACAATATCTCTATGATAATCAAAGAGGGAAATACAATAACAAACTAAAGAAATAAAATCATTATAATGTAATTGTCATGTTTCTAAATTGAAAAATAAAAATAAATACACTAACAACTCCCAAGCAGATCCTGAACCATTTCTAGTTCCATCATCCATGGTTCATCACTAAATCACCCATCTAACCATGGGTAATATTATATTAACCTATCCTACAACAATAATTTCTATTCAGGTACCAATCGACTTTCCAAAGTAACGTGTAAGTATGACTCAAAAGGACACCACCAATGATGTCTAAATAAATTCTAGTCACTAATAGTGTGTTCAGTTGTATAATAAAATACGGTCAATACATAAAGAAATAGTTGTCACGTTATCAAAATATTCATTATTTTTACACACAAACTCCTCGGGTTCTTATAGACTTCCATAAGTCAATTCCTACTTCAAGTCATACTAGATCCCAATGTATTCCTAAAGAATATTAGGTTTTATAATTCCATAGTTACCATTCTTTAATTTAAACATTACAATTACCATATTCCCATTATTTAATTTATATATTAGAGTGACCCTTTTCCCATTGAATAATTCAATCATGAATTACCATGTCACTATTCATACATCATACAGTAGAATTTCCATGTTCCCATAATTCAATTCATACATGAATTATTATATTACCATTAATACATCACACTTTAGTATGGAAATGTTAATATTCATTAATTCACAATCAAATGACTATATTTCCACTAAACAACACATAATTAATTCACCAATTATTTATCAAGATATATTTTATTAAAAATTTAGCGATTTGTTCATTATAAAATTACAATTAATTAATTGACTAATTAATTATGTTATCAAAACTGTTGTTTAATTCAACAACTAAATAACAAATATTTACAGAACAAAATCCCATGATTAATTTTCAGAAAAAAAAACTATCTCATTCCTAATCACAATTATTAAAAATTAATTCCAAATTTAATTATCTCAATTTATTATATTAATCTCACATAAAAATTTCCATGATTAATTATCTCAAACCATAAAATCAAAAATCACTTATTTAATTCCACCATTAATTTTCTCATATAAACCAAAATTATCTATCATAATTAATAATGTAACAAAATATCTAAATCATAATACCTAAATCTCGTAATTAATATCCCAATTAATTATCTAATTTTATAGCCCCTAAATATAGTAATTAATTCACATTTCATTATCACTTTAAAAAATACATCAATTAATCAATTGGTCACATTACTTAACCCAATTTAAGAATTCCAATAGCTAAAGAATGATATAACTTATGAAAATTTAATAAACCTATCAAAATCACAATAATTGGAATGAATATTACACCACCTAACTCAAAACATTAGTTAACAATCACCCAATAGAAATTGGAAAAAATATAGTGGCACAAGGACTTAGTACGAGATCTAGATCTTAAATCCCTAAATTTTGTTTAAAAAACAAGGCCTTATAAATATTTATCTAGATAAAGAAGTATAGATCAACATCTCGCCAAATAGAATTATATACCATCACAAAAAAGGATAAAATATATTAATTTAAGCAACAAACATGGGAAGAGATCTAAGATATGATTTACTTACCAGGAGATGAGAGGACCTTCGATCTGAGCTTTGATTCGTGATGAGTAGAGGTTGGGAGGACATTTATTTCTTTTAGAGACATCCAAAAAAATTAAAAAAACTCCTACAGTCAAATGGGGGACTATAAGGGTGTGTTTTTGTGGTTCGGGTAAATTAAATTTAAAATTCAGGTAATTTTAACTCAAGCGCACAGTTTGCTGAGTAGGGGCACATAGTTTTCCCGAACTGTGCACTTATTCCATGAAGATATTTTCTAGGGGTGCATTATTACTAATAATAGAGAAAATTGTTTTAAAAAATATTTACCAAATATTCAAAACCCCATTGATTAGGTTTTCACGGTTCTCTATGATGGGGTGTGGGTTAGGGGAGAACGTGCGCCAACTAGGAATTACCCTATTTCCGTCAGTTTTCTAAAAATACAACCTAAAAAAACTTCATATTAAAACCCAAAAATTTTACTCAAATAGAATGAAAAGAGTTCCTATAATCGAGCTTTATACAAATCTTTAAGAAGGATGGGATCTTATAATACTTTATGGAAATCACATATCAAAGGACGAGGACCTAGAAGCATGGAAATATAATGTGGTCTGGATACCTCACCCATTATAAGGCTTTTTTCTAGGGTATTCCTTAGGGACAGAGCCTAGTGGATATAAAAACTACTCAATATTGGTACATAGAGGACAATATCTTAATCGTGGGTAGGACTGGGCCATTATAACATTACAGAGAATTTTAGAGAATATAAAGGATTATTTTTTATTGGATCTCAGCCCAATAAAAATAAAAAAACCTTAGAAATATGTATGATGAATGAATATAGAATCCATCCTTTGTAAACTATTCGTTAAAATTATGATCAAAATAGATAAATTGAAAAATGATATCTTCTCATGATATTGGGGAAACAAAGTACATAAAAAATATGAATAGCTTTGTCATGAAAAAATAAATTGTCAAGGAGAAATTTTTTATGGGACTATGCTCAATGAAACAAAATGATTATGACAGTTGATATTGGATGGTAGGTTATCATTACAGAATTTAAGATACATGATGTTGTTGAAGAATTTGAAAGATATTAATGAAGGTAAATTTAAAATTATCAATGATGAGTGACCCAGAATTAAAGACATTTGATCTTCCATCATTAGGGAAGAAAAGTCAAAATCATAATGATTCTTGAAACCTGATGTGTACAAAAAATTATCAAGTTTCACTACATTGTGATGTATTTTGTAAAGTTATTCTCATAAAATATGGTTTTTGTTTTTAAGTGTATGGAATATGGGAAATATATTATGGGAAGCGCAATAACAAAGGGAAACCTATTTCTTATCGGTGATTTATAAGGTTTACACAATATGAGTATAATAGTAGAAAATGAGTAGATCCATAAATGGTTGGGGTATATGTTCCATTGTAAAATTAGAAAATATTCAATGAGACAAATTTATCATGGATCTTCTCGATATGAAATGTAAAAGATATTATTTTTTATTGATTTTCTAGAAATGGATTATTTTAATCTTAGTACAAAAGAAAGTTGAGATACATTCAACATATCCCTTTGAGCAAAAAAATTTAGATATTTGTGGGCTCATGATTAAATAATCAATACAGAGAGATATTTACATCATATATTTCATTGATGAATTCCCTCACAATAGAACTATTATCTTTCTAATACATAAATCATATGCTATAAATATGAATAAATGTTTCATGTGATGTACTAAAATATAATGTAGATGTTATCTGATAAAAATTCAAACCGATATGGGTGGATAATATGAAAGTGGAAATTTCATGGAACATCACGAAAACATGGAAATTATCATTAGTTTTGAAAACCTAAAAACTATATAAAAATGTTTTTCAAAAAGAATAAATTGTGGGGTTTTGGAGATGGAAAAAAAATATGTTGATCAAAAAGAACTTATAATTTATTCTTGATGAAATCTATAAAATTAGATTTTTAGGTTTGAATCGATATTTCTATATGTAGTAATACAATGATATGAATCACTATGTGATATATTATGATTTAAACCTATGGTTGAAGCACCTAAGTGTTTTTGGCAGTCCCTGTATTATAGAAGTCACTGGTGAAAATCATATAATGTTTAAACAAATATGTGTTGATGGAAAATTGCGTGGATACCTTCCTAATGATAAAGTATGAATATGATATAATTATAATACATGAAATACAGTTGGTTTATTTTTTGTGAATATTCATGGAATATATGATATGAAATTTTCTAAATTAGTTACAGATAGAAAAGAAAAGGAAGATATTGTGGTTCTAGTTGGACAATGTGAAAATTATATTAATAATCGTAACAAAGATGAATATTTTCAATATAAGTATCCTAACATGGCTATCCCATGTGATGAGTAAAAATATCATACATCAAATCATATGCATGAAAATTATGTGGAAGCTTATAACATTGTTATAGAATAATGGAAATAATTTGAATCTATATGTACATCAAAGTTATTATAAAATGTTATTTATATTATCATGTTCTATAATGATATATTATTGAATATTTGGATCATCAAGAGTGGATTTATGGTGAGAATTAAGATTTGGATCATATTGAAATGATGAAACATGCTGATTTATACAAAAATGAAATAAAAAAATATTACTGCGGAAAATTCAGTGTTTTGAAATAAGTTGAACAAAAATGGTGATGTTGAATGAAATTATAAATGATAGATTATAAAGGTTACTATCAATTTTAATGAATTGATTTTGATTAAACCATTCATCTAGTGGAGTGAATAGAGACTTCCAGGTTCATTCTTCTTATTATAGATAAATAACGATATAAAATTTTACAATGGATTTCATGTAATCATTTAATAATGGGGATTGGATGAAGATGTTTATATTTAATAACCATGTGGCTTCATCATTATAAAAAAGTGTTTTGGTTGAATGTAAAAAAAGGATTTTAATAGGATGATTCAAGCTTATATAGCTTATTATTCAAAATTGGATACTATCATATAGATGTTGAACTTAAAAAAGGATTAGTTTATATAAAACTATATATAAAATCATATAAAAATTTCCCCCTCTTTATAATTTTTTATTTTAATGATGATATATTCATAGTTAATGATAATCAAAATTGATAAAAAAAATAGTGGAGATGAAGAGTATATTCAAGATATACATTTTGGGAGAAATTATATATTTTCTTGGGTTACTAATATCATATTGGGGGAAATATATTATCTAATATCAATAGTGTATTTATAATGATAGTGGGAAGTTGGTTATATATAATGGAATTATGGGAAAAAATATATGTAATTACACATTCCTCTATATACCAAAGTTCACATAAGGAATCTCATCTCATAGATGAAATATGGATTCATATATATATCTAAAGAAAAATTAATTTTGGTTTAAAATATTATAGAATTGGAAATATTGATATTTTGGGTTTTATAGTTGATAACTAGGTATGAATTATTACTGATAGAAATTTGAAATATGTTGGTTTTTTTTATTTGAGAGGATTTGAGAGATTTTATATGAAGAAACAAAATTCATTATCTTCTTTAATAGAGGAATCTTGGTATGTTGCTTTCACACAATCTTAAACCCAACTTATATGGATAAAAACATAATTGAAAGAATTATTTATTGATATAATGTTTCGAATACTCGTTATTTGTGATAAATTGGGTGTGTTAAATACCATAATCAATTTAGTGAAATGTTATTTTTCTATGTAAATTTATATCAAGTAACTCTTCATAATTATCATATGTAGATGATTGAACTGATGTTGATTTTTTTTCATTTTTAGGATCATTTAGATGATATTTTAAAAAATCCATTCACAATGGAATCAATTCAAAAGATGAGGTTGATAATGGGTTTTCAACCATTCTCTCATTAATTTGACGGTATGTGTGATATGTACCCTCTATATCCATTACAAGGATAGTATTCTTTAGGGGATAAAAATATGGGTAAGATAAATCTATCCACTGGTATGTGAGTAAATTTTGAAGGATTTAATTTTTTTAAGGGGTTTCTATAAATGAGGTATGTTGTTATTTAATCATGTCTAGACAGTTTTAATATTTATTTAGTACATGTAGGGAAGTACATCTTCTAGGAAATATTGGTTTTTTCTTTGAATGATTCATTTGGTAGAAGGGGCGTGTGAAACAAGGTTCATATATCATTTCTTACAAACAACATGGTACATTTTTTAAAAGAATTTTTTTCTTAAAACAGGATCTCTCACATAGTCTTATAATTGGTGGATATATAAAACATTTCATGAAATTAAATTTTTAGTTATATATGATTCTCAGTCAATAAAAATATCTAAATTAGGATATTTTTTGGACTATGATTTTTGGAGGTGTTTTTAATTATTCTAGAGGTTTAAATGAATGACATTGATAACTTTTTTTTATTTTTCATACAAATAAAAATAATCAATTACTGTTGGAAGTTCTAATAGTTTTTGAGTGAATGAACATTAAATAAAAATAACATTCTACTGTGTATTCTATACAATGAAATACCTCTCATAGAAAGTGTGTTGAATCTCAATATTCAATGATTTTCCATTTCATCAGACAATGGTATTGGAAATAATAAAATCTTTCCAATCCCTTATATTCTATAATGTTTCTACACTAAGAGTCCCAAATATCACATTATCTATGAGTTTTGTATAATGGGAATGATATTTTTTCGATGTAACAGGTTCCCTCTATGATGTTATGATGATTATCACCAGGTAAAATCTAGGAAATGTAGTTTTTAATGACTGAAATTTGTGTTTTTTTAATAACAATGAATGGTTTTATAGAATAATTCAGAAAAACTAAATATCATTTTCTATAATGTTTCTATTTGATGATTAAAGTGATTGAATTTCAAGACTAAATATTTTATTATAAAAGGAATTAAGATGTTTTCGGGATAAAAAATTGTTAATTAATCTAAAAGGTATGATTCTAAAGAATTTCATTATACAATGTCCAAATAGAAAAAGACTTTGGATAAGTCCACCAGAATAACTATTTTTATAATTTCAATCAGATAAATAATTAATGATATTGTGATGTTTTATTTTATAGAAGTTGATATGGCTTATTTTTCATATCAATATCATTAAAGATTGTATGGAATGAAAAATACATGAATGGAGTTTTCGGATGATATCCATCAGAATGAGGATATTCTGGTTATGATGTTTTCATATATGTTCATAAGTTGTATGAAAAAAAAATTCAAATAAAATTATCATCAGAGATAATATTTATTAATATTTTTTACCTAATAAACATTTTTTTGTTTAATTTATAAGAAACATAAATGAATTTTGATGTTTTCATTATGATATAAAATTTAATAACACTATGTTTATTTTTAGAATATCCAAAATATAATGGATTAATTATTCATGATTGTCAATGATTACGATGTACATAAGTCAAATAATTGGGTATTCAATTTTGTGAGAATATTTTTATTCATTGGTTTCTATAGGAGATATGAATTTACTATTTTAATTATGAAGGAATATAATTTTTTTGATCAGACTATTTCTACATTTCTTGAATCTATAAATAGGAAACGATGTTTGTTATTAATTGTTTAAAACGACTCATGGATTAAAATCTCTATGGTTTTTCAAAAACAAATTCCAACATATATACATAATGATCGTTATTTTAGTAAAGAATATTATATATTTATTATAATTGGATGTAGAAATTATGGTCCATTTTTAACTTTTTGGAAAAAAATATTAGAAAAACAAAATAGTTTTTTTTTTGAAAAGGACGACCTTCAAGACCCCTTTATTAATCCTATGAAGAATGATAACTCCTTTTAAAGAATGAGAAAAGGATACTCTATTCTTATTTAATACACAATTTTTTTCAATCCCAGACATGATACGCATTCCATACAAGAAATCCTCCACCAAACATACACTTACGCTTTATATTTTTTTATATTAAACAACTTAATAATGACTCAGACATGTCCTCCACGGCTTCAATTAAACTAAATCCATTTTTTTAATATCATTTTTGATATTTTAATTTTTAAATATTTTTTTTGAATATACTTATCTATGTTGACCAATGATGGTCCTTTTTCACCCCCTCTCAAATAATTATCTGAGAAGAATATTCATTATTTTCTACTCCACATACAAGATTTTTCACTTTCAAGGAAGATTTTTAGGAGTAAGAAATTAATTTTTCTTGAGTGATTGAATTCACCCATCCCACTTGACTATTATATAACTATATTAAATTTATACGAATTTTGATAGATTTTTAATTCATACATTATTGTATCCATCGTGTAATAGGACTGGGGATCTCATATTTGGATATCCATTACATTTTTCCATAGTTCATTATTATAAGTTGAACATTAAAAAATATAAAATATTTTTATTAAACAATAATAAATATTCTATGGTATCTGTTGATATGTATTTGAACTAGATATTTTCATTAATTAATCCTTAAATAATCCATTTAAATTCTCATTAGCTGTCCCAATATTCTATTAAACTATCATTACAATATAGAATTTTAGGGATTACCAATTACAACT
The DNA here is from genome assembly GCA_963277665.1 of Viscum album. Classification (NCBI taxonomy): domain Eukaryota; kingdom Viridiplantae; phylum Streptophyta; class Magnoliopsida; order Santalales; family Viscaceae; genus Viscum; species Viscum album. The sequence goes on from OY728156.1 coordinate 1,136,215,657, forward strand.
ATTGTAGTATGGCTATTATCTCTATTCCAAGGTTCTATATTTCTATACATCATACATCATAATAAATTTTTATTGTGGGAATAATAATTTCCTAAAATATTATTCAAATAATGAATATCTCTATCAAGAATCAGAATCCTATAATACATCTTATTTAGTTGGATTTTTAAATTCTCAAAGTGGTAATTATTATCATTATGTTCAATCATTAATATATCATTATACACATCTCTTATGGAAAATTGTTGCTTCGTGAAATTTCTATTTTTATATTATTATCAACAATTTATTGAGAGGTTAATCAATTACATCACATACTTTAATCATTTTAAAAGCCATTAATATAAATTTATCCTTTCCATTCATATCTTCCTCAAATATGTTATTAATAGATTCTTACAAATCTATGATGTAATTATTACAAATAAATTCTCATGTCCTGAAACATGTCTTATTTGTAACAAAAATAATACTTTGAGTAACAACATGATGTGGTTTCTTATTTTATAATAACCATCCTCCAATAATTTAATGATTTATAACATTCATTTCATTCTTTATAAGAATCATTTTCTATAGGGTTAAATTTAAAAATATAAATATATATAATTTTATATATTTTCCTCCTTGGGAATACAATTTTTTTGTTTACTTATTCTTCATCTTATGGTTCATCTTATTTCATATAGGCATACAAATGTACCCATCAACAGAACGAACACACAAATCATCAAATAATTAATTTGTATTATTAGAATTAAAATTTTTTATTCTCTCATTATATATTAGTCACTATACAAAACGATAAGACTTCAAAAATGAATCCTTATACAATATTCATTTATATACCATTCTAAATACATATTAATCTATATTATCTATTATGGCCTTCATAGAAGATGTATCTAACTCCATATTTCTTTGATTCATCTCTTTTTTAATTACATAGATAAATCATTCCAAAAATGGAATGAACCTAAAATAATGAGTGATTCCAACATGATCATATATTTTAGATATAAAATTTATCTTCATATTAAACAATCATTTCATAAAATAGTTGAACAATAAATATTGAATCCATGTCTTTTATAATAATAAAATATTTTTAAAATGAATTGTTCGGGATGAAATATCTAAAAAACTATAGGAACTATTTGTGAATTTTCAAACAAAACACTGTATGAGAGTGGTGGATGGGGGGAATAAGGGCTATACCATATTAAATATATTTTTCTATATAGAACCATTTATCTATATTTCCTAACCTTGTTTGATTCGATATGTACTAAACCTATAAAATACACGAATATAACAAAATAAAAAATAATGGATATGTTGAAAATTAAATAATTTAAGATCATAAAGTTTTTATTTTGTTTTTTCACTCTAGTATACATTTAGGGAGATTATATTCAACCATTTTCTTATATAACAATACCCACTTCAACTCATGAATCTTTTTAATACAATAATTTGGTGAAATAAATTTTAAACAATCTTAATTTCCTATACATGTTTTATATATAATATATCTAAATCTCAAGTATCACTATATATTTGAGATGTTTTGAGAAATATTTGTGACCCTATCTTGTTATTTATTGGAAAAAATATTTCAACTATAATTTTTGTTATTTTATCTTCTTTTCCAAGTATATATTTTTAGTTTAATAATAATTAATAATTAAAACTTTTGAAAATTTTGAATTTTGTATTAAAAATTCATATCTCAGGTCATCTTCAATCGTTTTCTATAATATTGACCTTTATATAATCATCCATAAAATTATCTAATGTAAAATACATTATGGTAATCAATTTTCGATACATAACATCCATGTGTTTATATAAGTGAATAATAATGAAAAAAATATATATAATATATATTTTTTGAAACTCTGTGACATTTTTATTCACAAATGACTATATTATGAAATGAAACTAACCAACCATGGCTTGTGATAAAATATACCAAATAACTTTGATTCTCTAGAACAAAATTCTCATTGACATGGATTCCACCATGTGGAAATTAATATGTTTCCATAAATATATAAATCCCCATTCATGAAACATTTACTATACCACACTATTATTTTATGAATATTCCCTTGAAATACATTTAATGTATTTCATAGATTCTTTTAAATGTAAAATTATTTCTAAATTAACCATAATATATTATAAAATTTACGAACTTATACATAGTATTTTATGGTATTTGTATAATTAAAATATTTTGAAATTTACATATAAATTTTTTCATAAATTCAAACAAATTATTCAATTTCCTTAAAATAATCAAAAAAATTGAATAAAATCACGTCATGATTAAAGGAACTATTTTGAAAGAAAAAATTTATTTTTATAGTACATATAAATTATTATATAAAAAAATATTTATCTCTATTATAATTTAATTTTAATTATATGTTTTTGTAATTAATTAATAATAAATAAACAATTATTAAACTAATTATTTTGAATGAAGATAAAATCATGTGGAGGAAAAAATATTAATTTTCTTGATATTTTTTTATATGAGTATTGATTTTTTATAATAAATAATCTAAGAAATTACTATTGAATAAATTTATTTATGAAATTTAAAGAATATATATTCCAAAAAATACTTTATATGTATTCTAACATACTTTAAAAGGAAGATAATAAGAGTGAGTTCTATTTTATGCTTAAATATGAATTTATCTAAGAGTTTATCATTCTTCTGGTTTAAATTTTCAAATAAAAAAATTTCTACCAATGATAGAAACTGAATTTTATAATATAGAATAAAAATTAGAATAAAAATTTGAAAATTTTTGAATGATTCAACATTCATTGTTTCAAGAATGTGCAGAAAAGCAGTAAAAATTAGTTACGACCGTTATGATTAAAATGAGTTTATTAGGGTATAAACTAGTGGATAAGGGTAGAAATTAGAAAAAAATATCTAAATAATCCATATCTTAAATATTTAGTCCTTATTTTATCAAAATATTTAATTATTATCCATTTGGTGCCACTTACAAATGGAAATGACTTTATCTTGTATAAGTAATTCCATAAATGACCTTCCCCTCACATATAAAAGGAAACATATTGTCCTCCATTATTCAAAACCATTGATGCCTAAATATCCTCCATTTCCTTTCTAAAACCTTCCTATTATCCTTATATTAAATCATAACCTTCGATTAATATCTAAATACTTTCCTTTTAAGGCTTCAGCTGTAATCCATAAGAGGTCTCTCAATGAAGATATAATCCTCTAACCTGATTCTCTCAATGATTAATTTTTATTTTGATACATAAATATTTATTTTTTCAAAGATATAATAATGACTATAATGTAATCAATACAATTATATATTATAATTAATACCTAACAACAATTTTACACCCCATTACCAACAAATATAAAAATACTACATTTCTTAAGGGTACATGTGGACTACAAACTCCATGTAGTGGTATGATTAATATTCCCCCAAAAAATGAAAAATTTGGATATAAAAAATTATTTTAAATATATAAGTGATATATTTTATGTATCTATAATTATGGAATTAAAAAATAATATATTTATTTTTTTCTATAATTTTAGTAAAAATTGATATAACCGTTCATGGTTATGTACAAACTACTGTCTCAATTAGTAGTATATAAAATTTTTATATACCCAAATTTATTTGATAGTTAAAAATATATATATAATAATATATTTTATATTTATATCATTATTAAAATTATGGAGATGATGGAACCATGATCAATATTCAATGATAGATTCCATTGAATCAAAACATACATAAAAAATAAAGAAGCTAGAATCCAAAATGATGAAGAAAATGAAGTATAGTTGATGAAGGGGTTATGAGATTTTATAAGTAAACCATGTATAGAAATAAATGTACGAATATGATTATATTATAGAAGTGTGATAATTTTTTATTTTTCATATAGGATGTAAAAATAAAATATAATTGTAATGTTCCGGTTCTAGAAGGCACCCAGAGGCGCCCCATACCGAGTTGGTCACATGTTCTAAAGTGCATTTCCCCAAATTTCAGAGGATTCCGACTAGTTGCGAGGGCCTTGGGTGTGACGGTGGGGGAACCATGCCCTTATTTTTAGAGTAGCGCAACGGAGGGAAAACAAGTACACAATAGCAGAAGCAGTAAATTTACCAACAATAGTACTAGTAGAAGACTGGAATAACTAACAAGTGGAGAAGATATATAAATGATGCATGGTAACCTGTGTCTAGGAAAGCATCCAAACAAATCACAATGTTGTAACACAACAGTACTAAACCAAAATAAAAAAGAAAATTAGATGACAAATCCTCAGCATCGCTAGCCTCATCTTAGTGACTTGCTCTCCAGCTACACAGCAAGTCAAGTACCTGAAGTAGAAGGGTGCTTACACTTGTCTATACCTACATCAATATAATCTATTTGAGCCCAAAATCCTAGCCCAAACAGGGTGTGAGACTAAATCCCAGTTGGCAACCACCCAAATATTTTTCCCAAAAACTTCGTGAATATATGGCCGGTAAAAGTAAAAAAGTAGTAAACAAGAAATTACTAACCAGAAAAAATCCCACATATCAAAAGAAACTAATCAAGAATAGTGACCCTATAGGAAGTGCACACATCCTATCCCCTCTAGTTCATTTATAGGGATATATAATGTCTCTTCGAGGAAGCTAACTCAGTCAATTCCCCTTATGGTCAAAGGTAAAAAAAGACTCTCTGAGGAAGCTGACACAGTCAATTCCTCTTATAGTCTAACGTAGTCACGGAATCTCTGAGAAATCTCACACAATCAATTCCCCTTATAGCCCTAAGGTAAAAGACTCTCTGAGGAAGTTCACATGGTCAATTCCCCTTAGAACACAAGTCGATCAATTAAAACAAAGACTCTCTGAGGTAGCTCATGCGGTCAATTCCCATAATAGTCTAAAGTAATCGAGGACTCTATATGGAAGCCCACACTATCAATTCACCTTATATCCCCAAGTGGTTCTAGGCTCTATAAGGAATCTCACATGGTCAATTCTTCTCATAGACTAATGTGCTCAAATACTCTATGAGAAATATCATTTGGTCAATTTCCATTATAGTCTATTACACCTGGTTCTCATGGTCCTATGTAGGTCAAAGATCATAGCAGCACAATATAACCAAATGTAAACTTATATAACAGCCTGGCTAACCAATCTACAACATATCAAGAATGTCAAAATGAAAACACTTTACCCTACAACAACAGGCATGGAAAACAGGAAAGGCGGATAAAAAGGAAAAGCAGACTAATGGTTGTATACAGAACATGCAGGAGAAACACATCCAAAGAATAGAAATCAACACAATTCATATCCAATTAACCTCTCCACAGTAATACAAGCATGGCATACAATCAATAGGGGTGAAACGGTAAACGCAAAATACCCCGTTCAAGGGTATTGGGTATAATTGCACATAATACTCAATGTCTTTCAATAGAAATTCACAAACCACCTACCTCGGCATTGTGTGATCTATATACTCTGATGTCAGCCCTTGGATCAACCTAGAATGTGGTAGATCCACATAAACGACTAAAACAATCAACCCATAATAACTTGAGGAATAATAGGAATCATGAAACAAATCTCAAGAAAATGAGAGCGCTTACTGAGGAAATTCCATCTTAATTGACGACGGTCGAATCGGAGATCTGATGGAGGATTGGGGGCTTGTCAATGATTTGTGGCTGTACAGAGATCTCGGTCGAATAAGACCTAAAAGAATAGCATTCTGGCGAATAGACGCGACCCTAGTGCATTTAATGAAAAAAAAGTACACGACATGTACTTTTTAAGTACACGATGGGTACTCCCCTTTCATGTACTCTGCTTTAAGAATCCTCCAAGTCACCTACACACAACTGTGTGCATGGATGGTTGCGCCCAAATGTACCCTACTGGTAAAAGCTATCGTTGAAGTACAAGTAGGAATCGAATCCAGAGGGACTGAAGAAGAAACCATGAGACACTGAAATTTGTTGATGGATTTTCAATGAAGTGGCCAACTTTGGTTTGAATTGATTGGATTATTTGATATTATAAAGTCTTAAGTGAATTCAATTTAAAATCATGAGTTGATCCTTGGTTATTTATTGAGGTGTATTGGATGAATTTATTTTTTTAATTATTCAATATCTTAAATTAGAGTGTTTCCTTTAACGAAATACAACCATCCCAAATCACTCACCAATTTTGAGTTATAATTATACTAAGTCTAATCACCTATACACTTGGAGGTTCATAATTATGAGCACTCGAAGATAGAGGATCATTTTAGCACTCAGGATGAGTATCCTTAGAATTGGATAGTTTGAATGATAACGTAAATAATTGAATTCAAATATCAAAAATAGAATTGATTATGAATTATTAAATTAATAAATAACATCCAATTAACCCCATTCTACTCCCTTGGATCATCCCATTATAGGATTATCCTTCCATTGATGTTATTCTATCAATGAAATCAGGTAGTAGACTTATGATGGTAGAATTGGAGATGAAAAAATAAATAACAATCACTCCACCGTTGTGTGAACAGTTTCACAACAGATAATGTGAATAACCTCAGTCCCTATGGAATATGTATCATCATGATATGAAAAAAAAAGAAATTATGAAGAATATGATGATGATTATATTTTATTATTTAAATGATGGTGAACTAAAAACTTACTGGGGAGAAATTGACAAAGCGATTACAAAATTAAAACATGACAATACAATAGAAAGAAAATAAAAATTTCCATTCCAAACAAAAATATTCAATGATTATTCCCTTAACCATAATCAATTTATATAGCCATATTTTGAGACTTAGATACATCCCCCAAAAAAATTACATCTCCCTTAATTGGGACAATTAAAAGGAGGGTGAAAAAATGAAGAGAATTTGACATTTCGACGTTGATCTAGAAATTCATCCAGATTCGTCCTCCATTTTGACATGTGAATTTATAATTGAAGAATGCTGAATCTAGAGGGGTCATATCTAAAAAATATCCTTGTCCATCTATTCTCTATGAGATTTAAAAATTTCTGGAAATATGGAGAATTCGTTTGGATGTTATGGTGGAAATGGTGGGATGACTTTATGTGTATTCATATCGGGCCCACCATTTATATCCCAAATTTATATCCATTTCTCATCATGAAACGTTCTGAATTATCTCTAGAAACAGTTGAATAAAATGATCCCCATATTTTTATCTTTCTTCAGTAAATATTTGAGCTTCATTGGGCTTGTTTTGTAGCCCCCACATTTGTTTGATGGGCCTTAGGCCCATCATGATTTCTCCATAAATGTTCTGGATTCATCCCCAAAAATCTCCATCATAAATTAGGATTCATCTATCTATCCTAAAAGACAAAATTTTCCAAAAAAAGGGTAAAATCGTATCCCATAATATCAAATTCATGAAATGAATATAATGTTATCCTCAAATAGATGAATTATTAGGCCCAAATTTGATTTTTAGCATAAATTTCATTTAAGATGAGAAATGATGTTCAATTTCTATAATGTACTATAAATGATGTTTATGGACATTGGAACACATTATTATTAAGAAATTGACAATGAATATTAACCTCTTTCAGTGGCTAATCACGTCCCCCAACATAATTTTTTCTAGTCCCGAGTACAATATATATCAAATATGAAATTCAAATTCCCTTTTTCCATAAACATTTTAATACACATTGCTCTCCCAAATACATCATACCAAAAAAATTTGAAGGCCATCAAAATCATTTAAAATAATCTAGTTAAGTAACCATATCCCAATCCCAAGATCATTCTTTTGTTCAAATTCATCACCACTTATCATCCCATTTGAATTAAGCATGATAAAGTGTTGTGCATCATAAAAGACATGGGGCCCATTTTATTGTTCAAGTGGAAAAAATGGAAGCGCTAGGTGGGAATCACATTAAACATTAATATGAGTATCCATTTTTTTTATTTTTTTGTTTATATTTTTTTTTATTTTTGAACCATAGTAGATATAAAAAGACTATCTCTGGGAAAGACAACTATGGAGTCACGATCCCCATGTTCTGAATGCCACACATATTGTCAATTCCATGCTCTAAAATAGAGATATAAAGATTTACTCTGGGAAATAAAACTATAAAGCTGCGATCCCCAAGTGCAAGACACCACACATTTGGACAAAACATTTCTCTATGTTTTCATTATTATTTTTTCAAATATTTTTTGTTTTCTTCTTTTATACTAAGGTTAAACAAAAAGTGACCCCAGAACCCTATGCTATAATGAACGGGACCCAAGAACTCAAATTTCCACCCATGATCCAATATACGTGCATTATGTCATTTTGATTTTGAGGATGAAAATGTAAAATTTAAAAATTCACATCCAACAACCAAACTTTCCAAAAACTATTATCATGAACATAAACTTGCATTAAAATCACAATCAAGGAATGAAAAATTATTCGATATCAAATTTTAGATTTTTCAATGTGTTTTATCATGTCCAAGGTTAATGTAATTTTTCATTCCATGCATTTTATAATTCACAAATTCAAAAAAGAGTCATTTTTATTTAATCTCCCCCCAACATAGAATAACAATATCCCCAATTTTTAATGAAAAAATAGTAGGGGGTACGTGACAGTTGTTCAAAGAGGAAATTGAAAATGATAATCATGGAATGATGTCACCTGGTGGATGATGATGAAATCTTATGCCACAGTCTCCCTTCAATCCTGGGTTAGAGTCTCAGTGTCTTGGACGGTTGTGACGGGATTTTACACATGACCTACGATGTGTCATTTTAATTTTTATTATTATTTATTAACCTATGAAAACATAAAAATAAAATAAACAGACGATACATTGTCTTATTTTTAAATTTCTACGTAAGGTATTACTCAGATATCACGCCACGTGACATTGATGAATATGAAGGTCCCCTTTCATACACATCCTTACACATAAAATAAGAACTGGTCAAAAATCTATGGTAATTTTTTTAAATAAAAAATATAAAATAAATTAAAAAATATGATTCACAATTATTGGAAACATGAAAACCATGGGTTTCCTCCCATGATGTTCTTTTGTTTAATGTCGTTAGCTCGAGTTCGACCCCCAAAATTATCCAATTCAAGAATTCAACATTATTATGACCCCATTTTTCTCCACTTCAAAATGATTGAGCTTAATAATTTTTTATAATTTGTTTCATGTATAATCCTTTGTTCTACATAGAGTGGGAAAATCCATGTAATATCATAAATGGTTGATTCAGTTGAAATTTTATTCTTTCCTATGACATCAATTATAATTCCATAATTATTGGTTTCATTAGAATAATGAACTAAAACTGCAAGGTCATTCTTACCTCTTATGATGGGATTCTTGAGTTGGGAAGGAAGGAAAATAATTTTGATCTCGGGTTCATAGAAATTTCATAAAATATATTGAAAAATTAAATCGAAATCAGTTTCTTCTCTAAGAAAATCAAAATGAATTTTTTCATTTTGAAAATATTATTCATCTTGAAAATTGCTTAGTTGAATTTCAAGAATGGGTATGGACTCACTATTTGTGATATCTCTTAATGGTTCAATTATTGGTACTTCTGAAAATTTATCAATGGAGTTTTATTTAGGAAACTCAATCCATGATGTCAAATTTTCCACTTTTGAGTCCAAAAAATAAATTTCCTCTTGATTTAAAGACCCTTCAACATTTTCCTTATCTTCATCAGTTAACCCATATCCAAAGGTTAGTTATTTTTTAAATTCATGAGGGGTTATTTGGATAAAAGATTCTTCTATCTGTGATGAGGACTGGACATCCCGATTTGGAATGTGTTACTCATAAGTCTCAATGCTTTGTATTTCTAATCTTAGTGATGACACTTATGAATTCATTTTAACCATTTTTTCACACAAATGTTCAAGATTTTTTTAATAGTTATGATTGATAGATGTTTGGATATCATGAACTTCATTAAGTTTGATATCTTCAATCATCCTCAAGAGGTATGTAAATGTATCTTTTAAACAATCAGCATCCCATTGATTTTACCTCTCATCTGGTGTGGTATAATCAATCAAGGATTGTTCAATGAAATTACCTATGTGAGGTGATTCCAAATATTGATTTTCCAGTTGATTATAGCCTTGGTCTATCAATGGGTATTATGGAAGATAATCCATTGGAGTTGATTGAGAATTGGTTTTGGGATTTATTAGACACATAGAAACAAAAAGTGAAATAGAGAAGAGAAATTAGGGTGAGAATAAAGAATTTGGGGTGAGAAAAGAAGATGAGTATCTAATGTAACTTACTTGGTCCCCAAAAATAGCACCAGAATATGGTTGTGCCCAAATTTACCCTACTGGTAAAAGCGGTCATTAAAGTAAAAGTAGTGATCGAATCTATAGGGACCGAAGAAGAATCCTTTATACATTGAAATTTGTTGATGGATTTGATATGAGGTGGCCAACATTGGTTGGAATTGATTGTATTATTTGATATTTTAACGACATAATGGAAATCAATTTAAAACCATGAGTTGATCCTTGGTTATTTCAGGGGGTGTATTGGATGAATTTCTTTTTTTTAATAATTCCAATGTCATAAATTCAAGTATTTCCATTAACAAAATACAACAATCCCAAATAACTCACCAATTATTAGTTTTCACTATCTTAAGGATAATCACCTATACAATTGGAGGATCATATTGATGAGAACTCCATGGTAGAGTATCGTTTTAGTACTCAGGATGTGTGTCCTTAAAATTGATGAGTTTGAATGATAACTTAAATCATTGAATTAAAATCTCAAAAATAGAATTGATTAAGAATTATTAAATGAAGAAATAACATCCAATTCACACCTTTCTACTCCCTTGGATCAACCCATTATAGGATTAAACCTCCATTAATGTTATTAAATCAATTAAAGCAGGTATTATAATTATGATGGTAGAATTGGAGAAGAAGAAAAATAAATAACAATCACTCCACCGTTGTGCGAAGAGTTTCACAAAATAAAATGTGAATAACCTCACTCCGTAAAGAAAATGGTATCAAAATGATATGAAAAAATAAAAAAGAAATTAACAAGAAGAAGATGATGATGGTATTTTGTTAACTAAAAAAAGGTGAACGAAAAAAATATTTGGGAGAAATTGACAAAGTGATTAGAAAATGAAAGCCTGATAATACAATTGAAAGAAAATAAAAACATCCCTTCCGAAGAAAAATATTTGATTATTATTCCCTTCACCATCAGATCCTTATATAGGAATATTTGGAGACTTATATACACCCCAACAACAAATTACATCTCCATTAATTGGTAGAGTTAAAAGGAGGGTGAGAAAATTAAGTGAATTTGACGTTTCAATGTTGACCTGGAAATTCATCAAGATTCGTCCACCATTTTGACGTGTGAATTTATAATTAAAGAAAGACGAATTCGGAGGGGTCGTTGTAGCAAAATATTATTTTCTATATGTCATATATTATCTTTAAAAATTTCATCAAATATGGAGAATACGTTTGGAAGTTATGGTGGAAATGGTGGGACGAATTTATGTGCAATCATATGAGGCCAACCATTTAAATGCCAACTTCAGATCCCTTTATCATCGTGAAAATTTGATAATTAGCTCCGAATGATACCCATATTTTTATCTTTCTTCAGTAAAAATTTTAGCTTCATTGGACTTGGTGTGTGGGACCCACCTTTTTTTATGGACCTTAGTCCCATCATGCTTTCTCCATAAAAATTCTACATTCATCCCCAAAAATATCCATCTTCTAATGGGATTCATCCATCAATCCTAAAATAAAAAAAATTTCCAAAAAAATTGATCAATCATATCCCAAAATATCAAATTCAGAAAATGAATATAATGTTGTCCACAACTAGATGAATTATTGGGACCAAATTTACATTTTTAACATGAATTGCATTTAAGATGAGAAATGAAGTTCAGTTTCTAAAATGCACTAAAAATGATGTTTATGGACTTTGAAACACATTATTATTAAGATATTGACAATGAATATTATCCGCTTTCATTGTCTAATCAATGGGAAGTACATGGCTAGCACCTGGCTACCTGTGGTAACGTAGTACATTGGGTGTACTCGTAAAGTACACGGCGTGTACTTCGAAAATTTCCAGAATTTCCTCTTTTCCTAAAAACTGACCAGAAAAGGAAAAAAATACTTAAAAAAGAATGTTTGGGTTCTTAAAAACTTCCCCCCTAAAATAAATTCGTCCTCGAATTTCCGTAGCGTGGCGTAGAAGAAGAAACCTCAAACAGTTTTGGCCACTATTCTCATTCATAGACCTCCCTATTCCAAGTATCTTCCTGCACTCTCCCATGCTTCCATAGCACTAGTACTAGAGGAACAGATCAACCATGGAGAAGCTTTGTACCGCGATCAACAATCCGGATAGGATTCTCCTCAAACAACGCATCTGCTTTGAGCTCAACCTCCTCGTGTTGAAATACATGAGATGGGTCTAAAAAGAAATACCAGGGCTATGAAACGTGAAAAATGTCATGCATATCTCAGTACCTCTTAGGTAACTGCAACCGATAGGCAATCAGAAAAACTCTCTCCAATACCTCAAACGGCCCGATGTACCTTGGAGAAAGCATACCCTACCTCCTAATCCTCCGATGGCCCATCCTTAGTGTGACATTCATGAAAACATGATCTCCGGCCTCAAACTCTAGAGGTCATCTCTGTTGTTCAGCATAAGACTTCTGTCGAGACTGTGCAATAGCCATCCTCTTATGAATCAACTCTATCTGCTCTTTGGTCAAGACAAGACGAGTTCCATGCAGAGATCCCTCTCCTGCTTCCAGCCAGCATATGGGTGATCGGCATGGCCTATCGTACCAAGGCTCAAAAGGTTCAATCTGAATAGTTTCTTGAAAACTATTATTGTATGAAAACTCCAAAAGGGGTATATGCTAATCCTAAGAACCTCCAAAATCCAGGATGAATTCTTGGAGCATTTCTTAAACCACCTGAATCGTATGCTAGGACTGACCATCTGTATGGTGGTGGTAAGCTGTACTCAAAAGTTCTTGTGTACCCAAAGACTTATGAAGCCCCGACCAGACCCGAGAAGTAAAATGGGCATCCCTATCTGGAACAATGGTGTGTGGAACTCCATGTAGACGTACAATCTCACATATGTACAACCATCCCAGCTCATAAACACTGATGGTATCCTTGATCGGCATGAATTGGAAAACCTTCACAAGTCTGTCAATGACAACCCAAACTAGATCATTCCCTTGAGGTGACCTCAAAAACCCTGTTACGAAATCCATCGCAACATCATTCCACTTCCACATGGGAATGGGTAACTGCTGTAAAAGCCCTACTGGCCGGTGATGCTCCGCCTTCACTTGATGACAAGTGGAACACCACATGATGAAACCAGAAACATCCTTATTTATACCTGGCCACTAATACTGATGGTGTAGATAATGATACATCTTGGTGACACCAAGTTGAACCAACCAAACTGATGAATGAAAATCCCACATCAACTCCTCACGTATATCTGCTGGCACCCATACACGCCCTTAGAAATGCAAGATCTCAACATCGCCTATAGTCCATACTATAATTGGGTCTCCTCTTGACATGCTCTACCGTTGGAATAGGCCTTTAAAATCTGATATTTGCTTCATTTTCACTCGATCATGAAGAGTAGAGGTAACAACTACAAATGAAAGAAATGTTTTCCCCAGTCTGTCATGCACTTCCAAATGCATCTCAGAGAATAGAGACATAATCTTCCACTAAATACTATCCTCCTGAACATCCTGTATCTAAGTCCTCTTGCTCAACACATCAACCACTGCATTTCCTTTCCCAGACGTATAGGCAAGATCAACCTCAAAGTACTGAAGGTACTCAATCCACCTTCACTATCTCACATTTCGATCACGCTGAGTGAAAATGTACTTGAGACTCCTGTGGTTGGTAAAAACCACAATGTGATCTCCAAGAAGATAATATCACCAACAACATAAGACATGAACAACAACTGCCAACTCAAGATCGTGCGTCGGGTAATTCCTCTCATGTGGTCTCAACTGCCAAGATCCGTACGCAACGAATCCATCTCCTTGCATAAGAACAACTCCCAGCCTGATAACTTATTCATCACAGTAAACCGTTTATCTATTTCCTGGCTTTGGAAAGACTAGTATCAGTTCAAAAGTCAACCTACCTTTTAGCTTCTGAAAGGCTGACTCACAAGAATCTTACCACAGGAACATTGCACCCTTCATAGTCAAACACGTTAGCGATGCTACTAAGCGTGAAAAGTACTATATGAAACGTCTGAATTATCCATCCTGTCCTAGAAAACACTAAATCTAAAATACGTTCTTAAAATGCTATCAGGAAGATAGTGCCCTCAATTTCATGGTGTCTATTGATACTCTGGCCTCCGAGATAACATGACCCAAAAAGTGAATCTGATCCATCCAAAATTTTCATTTTGAGATCTTAGCATATAACTGATGCTCTCTCAGTGTACATAGAAGGAACTCATGATTTGTACCATGGTACTGTCGAGTGTGAGATTACACCAACTTATCATACAAGAAAAAAACCACGAAGTAATTCACGTATGGATGGAACACTCGGTTCATTCATGTCATGAAAACTGCCAGCACGTTCGTGAGACTGAACGGAATAACCCTATACTCATATAGAACATACCTACTCTTTAAGACTATGAGAGGTATATCAGATGGTCTAAAATGCAAATGATCGTAACCAGATCATAGTTCAATCTTCGATAACACCCGGGCTCCTCGAAGCTGATCAAAGAGATCATTATTCCTGAGCAAGGGATATCAATTCTTGACCGTCAACTGGTTCAACTTCTGATAGTCCACAAAAATCCTAAGGGTACCATATTCCTTTTTCCCAAAAATGTCAGGAGAACCCCAAGGAGAAGTATTGGTTCGATTAAATTCATTGCCTACAACTCCTCCAACTGCTTCTTGAGCTCTTACAACTCAGGTGTATCCATCCTCTAAGGAGGAATGGACACTGGTGACGATCTTGGAACAATCTCAATATAAAATTCTTCCTCATTATCTAGAGGAAAACATGAAAAGTCCTCTATAATGACATCTCTGAAAAAATCCACCACTATAGGAAATTCTTACTGTGAAGTCCCCTGGTCATCTAGATATAGACTAGAAATATGGGTCGTAACTCCTCCCAACCAATGATGCTCAGGTCCCGCTCTACTCGCATGGACATTCCATTCAACCTTATGAAGAAAAGATTAACCTTCTGGTGATGTGAAACTCACCCTGCGACGATAATAGTCGACGACTACCTAGAAGGGAACTAACCAGTTTATTTTGAGAATAACATCATAGCCCATCATCTCTAGGAAATATAGGTCCCATAAAAAGTGACACCCACTAACCTGTAGATGCACTGATGCACACGAGCCATTATAGTCCCCAACGAAGTATATAGCGTTAGGATATCAGTAGAAGAAAATATGCAGAGACCAAGCCTCTCCACGATAGAAACAAATATAATGGTATGGGAAGCACCTATATTGGAAAGAGTAGAATCTAAAACTGAGGCTACTAAGATTGTACCTTGAACGATAGAGGTTCCGAGATCCTGATCATGCTGGGATCACTCCACTAAACAATTATGACCGGTAACGCAACCCTGTGACCTTGCCTAACCACTCTGAGCTGATCCACCCTGATGTCGCTGAAAAATGGGTGACTGGCTACCACAACTATGACCTCTACCTCGGCCTGAAAATTCGGAAGAACTCAATTTCTCATACTGATGAGAAATTGGTGGTGTTGGTCCTGAACACGGAGTCATAGAAGAACCCATTTCACCAACAGAAGGTGAAAATAACTGACAGATGTGTTGAAGGTGACCCATCTTGCCACAAGATAAGCCCTTCACTTGGTCCCTTAAGAAATGTGGCCTCGTATGCCTATTCCTCCCATCACTGGTAGCATACCACCTAGCTACCAGAAGACACATCATGACTACTCTAATCTCCTCGTGTAGTCTCTCTACAGCGCTTACTACTATCAGTAGGGGGAATAAAAATGTCACGACCCGTCCTCGGGGCCCGTGCCGTGACTACCCCAAGCCCGTCTTCCATAGGCCAGGGGTTGGAAACTAGCACCAAGGCGTAAATCCAAACAAAAGGGAAGGCATTTCCTTTGAAAAGTAAACAGGCACCACAGAGTAAGCAAGCAGAAAAGTAAACACTATGTAAAAACTGTAACAAGCTGTTCTGAAAGTGCAAGGGGCCGGAAAAACAAGCCCAACTGTAAATTACAACTGAAAGGGAAAAACAGCAACTGAAAATAAAAGCCACAGCGTCAAGCCGTCCTCTGAAGGTCCCACCTGACGGGTGGGTACATATAGCGTCCACAACTCCTCGGTCCAGCCGTCCGCTCTGAGTACGTCCCGCCCAGTGGTCCACCTCCAGGTACCGTCCTGCTCCGTACGCCTCCACCACGATCAGCGTTGTCCGTCATCTGCAACCAACACAACGATGTGCAGGCATAGCCCGTGCAGGGGTGAGTATAAGCTACTCAGTAGGGACCCCGAGACCCCCGAAGGTCTCCCAGAATCCACAAAGGATAACCAAAAATGAAATATACAATCACGAAGTAACATCCGACATGACATAGGTATATGCCCATACATATACCTAAGTCATCCATTCCCGTTCGGCTCCAACGTCCGAGCCCAAGCACAACCCAGTCCACACAGGAAAGCAAACGTATAACCACACAGGATAGCACAACACAATCCACAAAGGAGAGTAAATAGTAAATCCGCACAGGAAGCTCAACACAATCCACAAAGGGGAGTAAACAGTAAATCCACACAGGATAGCTCAACACAATCCACAAAGGAGAGTAACACATGATTCAACTCACACAGGTATACTTCTTCAAATGACGATAGAGATGATCACTGATCCATCTAAGTTGTCGGACCCACAAAGGATCGATAGGTACTAACCCCCGCAAAGACCCACACAGATTCGGGCCCACACAGGACCTGTAGCACTGATCCACGTAGGATCGCTGAGTGCAGTAGTCGTCGTAGTCCACTGAGTATCTATGCACAGTCGTCGTCGCAGTCCATTGAGGATCTCTGTACAGTCGTCGTCGCAGTCCACTGAGGATCTCAGCACAGTCATCGCTGTTGAAGTAATAGTCGTAGCCAGCTCTAGGGTTTTCGCAAACAGCAAGCTCGTTCGGGAGGGTCCGCTCCACGAGCCGAGAGGCTGATATATCAACTGACACAAAGTCCAAAGTTGATGTATCCAAAATTTCCGTATCGTCAACAGGAACTCAACGCCGCAGATGGCGCGTCAATCGGCCCGGTCCGAGAGTTATTGGCTTTTTCGTCCTAGGGGCCCGGTTGGATTTTAAGACAAAACCAACCCGACCGTACTACACCTGCGTCCAAACCTCATGCGGAGTGAGACAAAAGATCATTCTCACTTAGAGGAATACAACAAAGCTGACGGCACGTCAATCGGACGCCCGTAGCTCAAGATATGAGCGTTTCCGCTCCGAGGGCCCGGTTGGTTTTGTGTACGAACCAACCCGGTCGAACCCAGAGTATTCCGAATCCTTGAGTGCGATATACCGAAACGACCGTCTTGATCCAAGTATAGCGTTGCCGCTGACTACGCGTCATTCGGAGGCCTGTAGCTCATGTTAAGGGCATTTGATCGAAAATGGTCCGAAGAGGGGGGGTCCGGGCCCGGGCCGACCCGGCCCGACACCCCCCTGGGTCGGACGCATCGGGGCAACCCGAACCGGGTCGACCCGACCCGGTCCCACCCAGCCGGACCCGGTCCGGCCCGGGCGCGGCCCGACTGGTCGGAACGGCCTGGCTCGGCTCGGCCGCGCGGCCGAGCGCCTGGGTGCCGCTGGGCGCTGCCCCCGTGTTTTGGAGATGTTGCGACCCCGCGTTGGGGCCGCGCTGGAGCAACGGACGCGACTGTCGCCACGTCCCGTGTGGGCGAGCCGGACCCGCGCAGCCGCGGGTCCGCTGGCCACTGCCTCCGGCTGCCAGCGCCGCCGGCCGCTTCCGCGGGCCACCGGAGTTGCTCTGGTGGTCCGTTTTCCTTCCCATCTGCGCCGTTGTTCCACCCGAGTTCTGTTCATCACTGCGGGATCATCAAATCACCCTTGCGTCATGTTTTGTCATCGCCCGCCAAATCCGCACAACCACGAAGAACGGTGGAGGGTTGTCGGGCCGTGTTTGTTTGGCCCGCACCCTCCGCGTTAGTGATAAACAACGAGGGAAATAATTTAACACATGAAACAACAATTTTAATTAACTAAAAATTTTCATGAGAATCTGGTTCTTTAATTTTAAAGAAACATTCACGGGAAAAGTGAATTTCAAAAATAAAAATCCATACCTCGTCAAGTCATTGCTCGCGGGTTCTTCACGGAATTTGGGGATCGTCGCGTCATCGCGGTATCCGGCGTCGCGTCGTCGCGGAAGGGTGTCGCGTCGACGAACTCCGATGTTCAAGAACAAAAAGATTTAATTAATAATAATTAAATCCTTTTGAGTTAAAAACCACAAAGGAAAATTTAAAGGAAATCTGAATCCCTCACCTCAACGGATGATCGAAGGTTTTTGCTGCGGATTAAGGAACGTCGCCGAAGAACGTCACGAGAGAGGAAACAGCGGCGTCGCGGCACACGGCGTCACGTCATCGATTCCCGTGGGTTCGGCGTTCTTCTTCGGAGGCTGGCGTTCTTCGCGTTCTTCGCGTTCTTCGCGAAGAAGGGTGAAGGCACAAGAACTTCTGTCAAAAACCTCTCAACGAGTAATCCTCCAAAAGTCGTGTTGGTCTTATTTTATTATTACGCCAACAAACGAATAAGAGGTAAGTAACGACCCATTAATTCGTATAATTAATTCAACGAAACAAACCACCCATTTAATTCACGAAATAAACCGCCCAATTAAATGGTGCGTTAAGAATTTAAGAAAACGCATCAGTTGACTAACATAATGACGGGTTTTCGCGGGTGCGTTACTTAGCGGAAAAGAAACGGCGGGGCTCGTGCAGGCCCCACCTCACAAATATCCTACCAAGAGGGTAGGATATTTTTGGATAGTACCCTATCCATTTCAACTCAGTTTAAGTGTCTTTCAAGTGGCTTCAAGTGGCTTAAGTGAAATAAAATAATGTTTGTCGAACAATTTATTTTATTTCTTAACTTTAAGCCCAAAAATTAAAAAACCACACCCGAGCAAACGCAACTCCGGAAGAGGCGTTTCTAAGAAAATATCGGTGCTGCGATTTCATCGGTGCCCTCAGAATTTGATTCCGGGCACCGGTTCAAATCATAGAAAAAGCCACTCGTCCGTTCATTGAACGTACCCGAGCCAAACTTCGGAAAATGATTCCGGGCACACCGGGCCTGAGAATCAGGTGCCGTCAGAAACTGCGCTCCTGTAAAATTCCAAAGAAAATTAAGAAAAAAAATTTCCTTGAAATTTACAGGTCTTTACATTAATCCCAACTCAGGGCTTTTCATCCCCGTAAAGATACATCAAAAACTAGGGAAACAAATGTGGGTACTGATCACGCATCTGAGCCTACCACTCTCATGTGCTATCCTGAAGGTTCTCGTGCTTCCATCTGATGCGCACAAGTGGAATCGATCACCCACGTAGGACCCGCTCCTGTCGATCCTCTATCTCCACTGGGAACTCCGCAAAAGTCACCCCATCATCCACGTCTAGCTCCCCGTAGTCAATGATTTGCGTCGGGTCGTGCACGTATCTCCTCAGTTGAGATACGTGGAAGACGTCGTGCACCCGGTGCAACTGAGGTGGTAGAGCCAGGAGATAAGCCACCTCTCCTATCCTGTTGAGGACCTGGAATGGTCCAATGAAATGTGGAGACAACTTGCTGCCTCGGACAAATCTCCACAAACCATGTCGAGGTGAGACACGCAAGAAGACGTGGTCGCCATCCTCGAACTCTAGTGGCCTCCGCCTCTTGTCAGCATATGACTTCTACCGGCTCTGAGCTGTCCTCATCCGCTCCTGGATGACCTGGACCTTCTCTGTCGTGGCTCGGACCATCTCTGGTCCCACAAGTGCTGACTCCCCAGGGTCTGTCCAGCACAATGGAGATCTGAAAGGTCTGTCGTACAACGCCTCGTATGGTGCCATCCCGATGGTGGAGTGGTAGCTGTTGTTGAACGCGAACTCCACCAAGGGTAGGTAGTCCTCCCAGCTGCGACCAAAGACGAGGACACAAGTGCGGAGCATGTCCTCGAGAGTCTGAATGGTCCTCTCCATTAGACCATCCTTCTGAGGGTGAAAGGCGGTGCTCAGACGTAGTCGCGTCCCGAACGCCTCCTGCAACCCCTTCCAAAGCTGGGAAGTAAAACGAGCATCCCGATCAGAGACGATAGTCTATGGCACACCGTGAAGCCGTACAATATCCTGAACATAGAGACGGTCCAAGCTCTCCACTGAGCTCTGCTCTCTGATGGGTAAGAAGTGTGCTGACTTGTTGAGTCGGTCCACAATCACCCAAATGAAGTCATGACCTCTGGAAGTGCATGGAAGTCCAGTCACGAAGTCCATAGAGATCTCATCCCACTTCCACTCCTGGACATTCAAGGGTTGTACCAAGCCTGCTGGTACCTGATGCTCTGCCTTCACCTGCTGGCAGGTGAGGCATCGAGAAACGAACTCTGCCACAACGTTCTTCTTGCCCGGCCACCAGTGCTGTCGTCTGAGATCCTGGTACATCTTCTCCACTCCAGAATGTACCACCAAAGGAGAAGTGTGAAACTCCATCAGCACCTCCTCTCGTAAAGCGACTGGTACTAAGTTACGTCCTCTGAAAAGGACGTCGTTCTCTTCTCCAAGGGAGAAACCATCAGGTGTCTGTCCCAAGGATATCTGTGCACGCCGTGTCTCACAGTCAGCGTCCCCACGCTGTGCCTCTCAGACCCGCTGTAGTAGTAGAGGGGTGACTGTGAGAGACTAAAGGAAGGCTGATCTATCTCTATCCATGATGGATATCTGCAAGGCGGCTAGCTGCTCTGTCGCCTCCTCAAGTAGCTGAATGCCCGTCCTCCTACTGAGGGGATCCGCTGCCACGTTCCCCTTCCCAGGAGTATAGAATATCTCAAAGTCATAGTCCTGGAAGAACTCGAGCCATAACCGATGTCTCAGGTTCAGGTCCTTCTGTGAGAAGATGTACCTGAGACTCTGGTGGTCAGAAAAGACTGTAAAGCGCTCGCCCATCAGATAGTGCCACCATGTCTTCAGAGCGAAGACCATTGGTGCTAACTCTAGGTCATGGGTAGCGTAGTTCTGCTCATGAGGCCTCAACTGACGTGATCCATAGGCAATCATGGCCCGATCCTGCATAAGGACACACCCGAGTCCGGTCCCTTTAGCATCGCAGTAGACTACATAACCAACTCCCTCCTCAGGAAACCTCAAAATAGGTGCGCTGGTCAACCTCTGTCTCAGCTCCTGGAAGCTCTACTGACATCTGTCTGACCACACGATGGGTTTCCCCTTCTTTTTCAATGCTGAGAGTGGCGTCGCAACTCTGGAGAAGTCCGGCACAAATCTCCGTTAGTATCCGGCTAGACCCATGAATCTTCGCACCTCTGTCACGCTCCCGGGTGGCTCCCAAGCTAGCACTACATCGATCTTCGCGAGATCCACAGCAACTCCCACTTCAGAAATGACGTGCCCCAAGAAGTGGACCTCGCGTAACCAGAACTAGCACTTCGAGAGCTTGCCATAAAGCTGGTGCTCTCAGAGTGTGTCTAGTACAACCCGCAGGTGGTAGGCGTGCTCCTCCTTCGTGGTCGAGTACACCAAAATGTCGTCGATGAAGACCACGACAAATCGATCGAGGTATGTCTGTAATATACTATTCATGAGGCTCATGAACAATGCTAGAGCATTGGTTACGCCGAATGGCAAAACCATGAACTCATAGTGGCCACACCGACACCTGAAGGTCGTCTTCTGCACATCCTCGTCTCGAACTCTGAGCTGATGATAGCCAGACCTGAGGTCTATCTTCGAGGACAACCATGCTCCCTTGAGATGATCGAAGAGGTCATCAATCCTCGGTAGCAGATACTTGTTCCTCACTGTCACCTGGTTCAGGCGACGATAGTCGACACACAGTCGCAAGCTCCTTTCTGCCATCTTGGCGAACAATATCGGGGAGGCCCAGGGTGAAACGCTGGGTCAGATGAACCCCTTGCCCTGCAAGTCCTCCAACTGTACCCGCAGCTCTCGAAGCTCAGCGGGGGCCATCCGATATGCTGGAGTGGATATCGGGGTTGTCCCGGGGTACAGGTCAATATAAAAGTCTACCTCTTTGCGAGGAGGTAGCCCTGGAACGTCGTCGGGGAAGACGTCCGCATACTGATCCACCATAGCAGGAAAAGTAGGACTCTGCACGTCCACTAATCCAAGGATGGGGCTAGTCAAATAATTAGTGATGGGATGTCCCCTCCTCTGCGAGAGTCCATCCTATGCTGCAAAGGCTCTCTTCTCACCGGTGAAGGTGAACCTGCTCCCGTCGGTGCGCACACATCGCACCTTGCGCCTAAAACAGTCAATCTGAGCATGGACTGTAGATAACCAATCCATGCCCAAGATGATGTCGTAAGGCCTCGATGCCGCTACAAGAAGATCCCAGCCGAAGCTCCCACCCCATAGAGTAAGCTCACACTCCCGGAACCAGTGCGTAATCGTCGAGTCTTCCCCCGTAGGGGTCTCTAGCTGTAAGGATCAAGCCAACGACTCTGTAGGAATCTCCGAGATCCGAACAAGGGCAGCGGCTATGAAAGAGTGACTCGCTCCTGTGTCTATAAGAACTGCAGCAAGGTTGGAATAGACATAGATCGTACCTTGAATCATCTCAGGCGTGCCGTGGTCGTAGGCCTCCGCTGCATGGAGCTGTGCTTGTCTATTCCCGCCAGCTCCCTGTGGTCGAGGCGGACCTCCTTGGGGTGGTGGTGGCAGAGCCTCAAAGCGTCGCCCACCACCTGCTACTCGGCCATCTCCTCTGCCTCGTCCGCCTCCTCCCTGCGGACCGCCACGGTCGACCCTCTTCCTCTGCCTGGGTGGCCCCTCCACCGTCTGCTGCTCCTCGGTATGGCGGGCCGGGCAGTCACGAGCCTTGTGGCCCAACCCGCCGTACGCGTAGCACTGCCTGCCTCTCGGAAGGCTGGCTCCATGCTGTGTGCCCCGCATTGTTGATCCAGTGTCCCATGGTTGTCTGCCGGAAGGTCTGGTCTGCCTGGAACCCTGAGTCATCCGTCGGCTACCTGCTGCCGAAGACTCCGCTATATGCCGCCCTGCGGTAGGTCTCGTTGTGGACTCAGCCAGAAATCTCTCGATCAGAAGGGCTCACTCCAGCAATCATGCCTGGGTCGGGACGCTGAGGGAGATCAGTGATGCCTGGATCTCGTGTCTCAAACCTTGATCAAAGGTCTGGGCCCAGAAGAAGGGGTCCTGTACCATGTCGGTCGAGTAGCGAGAATGATCAGTGAACCTCGCCACGTACTGGGCGACCGTAAAGTTTCCATGCCGCAGCTGAAGAAGCTCTTGGATGCGCACCGCACTGAGGGTGGCTGGGACGAACTCTAAGTGAAAGAGGCTCTCGAAGTACGTCCAGAGAGGAGACGCCTCATCGTGTACCTGGATCATCAATCACCACCATCGTCCTACTTCTGCGTGCAGTAGGCTCGCCGCGAGGATCACCATGTGGTCTGCCAGTGTCCTCACTAGCCTGAAAACTCGAACGACGGCTTCCAGCCAGTCCTCGTCTTCCTGGGGGTCCGTCTCCCCACGAAACCTGGGTGGTCGCTGGTGCTAGAACTCGTGCAGAGCTCCGAGGTGATGTGCATCATCAGCGGTCGGCGCTGGAAGTATCGAGGGCTCGGCGGGTAAAGGTACCGCCGGTGCCTCTGCTGTCAACGGGCCCTGTACCAAGGCCTCGTCACTCGGCGGGCTGTCGTCGCGCTCTAATCTCAGATCCCTAGCTGGCTGCCGTCGTGGGGCCATCCTGAAAAGGAAACAAGTGCGCCACGGTCAGAACAATATACCTGGTGAGCTGACACAAGTAATCACGAAGAAAACTTGAAACACACATGCAATCAATGTTTTCATTCATTAAGTCGGAAATCAGAAGTCAGGGTCCTGGTGTACGGATACGTCGGCCACTGCACCAACATTGGACTCCCTGGACTGATAACCACACCCAATACGCTAAACACTATTGCTTCACATAGAAGAAAGATCAGAGTCTGCGGTAGAACCGACCACCTTTGATACCAATTTGTCACGACCCGTCCTCGGGGCCCGTGTCGTGACTACCCCAAGCCCGTCTTCCATAGGCCAGGGGCTGGCGACCAGCACCAAGGCGTAAATCCCAACAAAAGGGAAGCCATTGCCTTTGAAAAGTAAACAGGCACCATAGAGTAAGCAAGCAGAAAAGTAAACACTAAGTAAAAATTGTAACAAGCTGTGCTGAAATTAAAAGGGTCCGGAAATACAAGCCCAACTGTAAAGTACAACTGAAAGGGAAAAACATCAACTGAAATGAAAAGCCATAGCGTCGAGCCATCCTCTGAAGGTCCCACCTGAAGGGTGGGTACAGATACCTTCCACAGCTCCTCAGTCCAGCCGTCCGCTCCGAGTACGTCCCGCCCAGTGGTCCACCTCCAGGTATCGTCCTGCTCCGTACGCCTTCACCACGATCAGCGATGTCCATCGTCTGCAACCAACACAATGATGTGCGGGCATAGCCCGTGCAGGGGTGAGTATAAGCTACTCATTAGGGACCCCGAGACCCCCGAAGGTCTCCCAGAATCCACAAAGGATAACCACAAAGGAAAGATACAATCACGAAGTAACATCCGACACGAATTAGGTATATGCCCATACATATACCTAAGTCATCCATTCCCGTTTGGCTCCAACGTCCGAGCCCAAGAACAACCCAGTCCACACAGGTAAGAAAACGAATACCCAAACAGGATAGCACAACACAATCCACAAAGGAGAGTAAACAGTAAATCCACACAGGATAGCTTAACACAATCCACAAAGGAGAGTAAACAGTAAATCCACACAGGATAGCTCAACACAATCCACAATGGAGAGTAACACATGATTCAGCTCACACAGGTATACTTCTTCAAATGACGATAGAGATGATCACTGATCCATATAAGTCATCGGACCCACAAAGGATCGATAGGTACTAACCCCCGAAAATACCCAAAAAGGATCGATAGGTACTAACCCCCGAAAATACCCACAAAGGATCGGGCCCACACAGGACCTTTAGGCGCTGGCTCACACAGAACCGCTGAGCGCTGACCCACACAGGATTGGAACCACACAGGATCGGGCCCACACATGACCTGTAGAACTGATCCATGTAGGATCGATGAGTGCAGTAGTCGTCGCAGTCCACTGAGGATCTCTGCATAGTCGTCGTCGCAGTCCACTGAGGATCTTTGCACAGTCGTCGTCGCAGTCCACTGAGGATCTCAGCACAGTCGTCGCTGTCGAAGTAGCTGTCGCAGCCAGCTCTAGGGTTCCTGCACACAGCAAGCTCGTTCGGGAGGGTCCGCTCCATGAGCCGAGAGGCCGATACATCAACTTACACAAATTCCGAAGTTGATGTATCCAAAAGTTCCGTATCGTCAATAGGAACTCAACGTCGCGGACGGCGCGTCAATCGGACGCCCGATCTGAGAGTTATTGGCTTTTTCGTCCCAGGGGCCCGGTTGGATTTTAAGGAAAAACCAACCCGACCGTACTCCACCTACGTCCAAACCTCGGGTGGAGTTAGCCAAAATATCAGTCTCACTTAGAATAATACAACAAAGCTGACAGCACCTTAATCAGACGCCCATAGCTCAAGATATGAGTGTTTCCGCTCCGAGGGCCCGGTTGGTTTCATGTACGAACCAACCCAGCCGAACCCAAATTATTCCAAAACCTTGACTGCGATATACCGAAACGACCGTCTCGATCCAAGTATCGCGTTTCCACTAATGGCGCGTCTTTCGGAGGCCCGTAGCTCAAGTTATGGGCATTTGATCGAAAATGGTCCGAAGACGGGGGGTCCGGGCCCAGGCCGACCCGGCCCGACCCCCCTGGGTCGGCCGCATCGGGCGACCCGAACCGGGCCGACCCGACCCGGTCAGACCGGCCCAGCTAGAGCGCAGCCCGGCCAGTCGGACCGGCCTGGATCGGCTCGGCCGAGCGGCGGAGTGCCTGGGTGTTGCGGGGCGCTGCCCCCGCGGTTTGGAGATGCCGCGACCCTGCTTTGGGGCCGTGCTGGAGCAACGGACGCGGCTGTCGCCACGTCCCATGCGGGCGAGCCAGACCCGCGCGGCCGCGGGTCTGCTGGCCACCGCCTACGGCTGCCGGCGCCGCCGGCCGCTTCCACAGGCCACCAGAGTTGCTCCTGTGGTCCGTATTCCTTTCCTTCTGCGCCGTTGTTCCTCTCGGGTTCCATTCTTCACTGCGGGATCATCAAATCTCCCTTGCGTCACGTTTTGTCGTCGTTTGCCAAATCCGCACAACCACGAAGAACGGTGGAGGGTTTTCGGGCCGTGTTCGTTTGGCCCGCACCCTCCGCGTTAGTGATAAACAGTGGGTGAAATAATTTAACACATGAAACAACAATTTTAATTAACTAAAATTTGTTCATGAGAATATGGTTCATTAATTTTAAAGAAACGTTCACGGGAAAATGGAATTTCCAAAATAAAAATCTCTACCTCATCAAGTCGTTGCTCGTGGGTTCTTCGCGAAATTTGGGGATTATCGCGTCGTCGCGGTATCCGGCGTCGCGTCGTCGCGGAAGGGTGTCGCGTCGACGAACTCCGAGGTTCAAGAACAAAAAGATTTAATTAATAATAATTAAATCCTTCTATGTTAAAAACCACAAAGGAAAATTTAAGGGAAATCTGAAACCCTCTCCTCAACGGATGATGGATGGTTTTGCTGCGGATTAAGGAACGTCGCCGAAGAAAATCACGGGAGAGGAAACGTCGGCGCCGTGGCACACTGCGTCGCGTCGTCGATTCCCGTGGGTTCGGCGTTCTTCATCGGAGGCATGCGTTCTTCGCGTTCTTCGCGTTCTTCACATTCTTCGCGTTCTTCGTGAAGAAGGGTGAAGGCACAAGTACTTCTGTCAAAAACCTCTCAACGAGTAATCCTCCAAAAGTCGTGTTGGTCTTATTTTATTATTTCTCTAACAAACGAATAAGATGTAAGTAACGACCTATTAATTCGTAGAATTAATTCAACGAAAGAAACCGCCCATTTAATTCACGAAATAAACCGCCCAATTAAATGGTGCGTTAAGAATTTATGAAAACACGTCAGTTGAATAACATAATGATGGGTTTTCACAGGTGCATTAATTAGCGGAAAAGAAACGGCGGGGCTCGTGCGGACCCCAACTCGAAAATATCCTACCAAGATGGTAGGATATTTTTTGATAGTACCCTATCCATTTCAACTCAGTTTAAGTGGATTTATAGTGGCTTCAAGTGGCTTAAGTGAAATAAAATAAACTTTGTCGAACAATTTATTTTATTTCTTAACTTTAAGACCAAAAATTAAAAAACCACACCCAAGAAAACGCAACTCCAGAAGACGCGTATCTAAGAAAATACCGGCGCAACGATTTTATCGGTTCCCTCAGAATTCGATTCCGGGCACCGGTTCAAAAGTTAGAAAAACCCGCTCATCCGTTCACTGAATTTACCCAAGCCAAACATCGGAAAATGATTCCAGGCACACCGGGCCTCAGAATCAGGTTCCGTCAGAAACTACACTCTTGTAAAATTCCAAAAAAAATTAAAAAAAAAAAATTCCTTGAAATTTACGGGTCTTTACAAAAAACTCAGGATACTGAACCACCTAGTCTCACAGCTCCAGAATCACTCAGATTGTGCTCAGTAATCAGATCCTAGTTGATGATAGAGGATATTGAAATCAACCTGAAGATGTTCATCTGAGATCAAACGTCATGCCTCAGACCATCCTCAAACTTCCATGCGAGGAACAACTCATTACATCCTGGAATCAGTGTGAAATGTTGCAGCTCAGTGAAGTGATAGGAATACTCCAAAACAGTAAGAGTACCCAGCTCCAAACTCATTAACTCTCGGGCTCGATCAACCCTCAAGGTCTCCGAATAGAAGTAATCATGGAAAATGCACCGAAACTCATCCCAAGCCATATTCTGCTAGATTCTCGCCTGTGAGATCACATTCCACCACCTCGTGTAGGAGCCTCAAAGCTTGTAGGTAGTGAGCTTCAACCTCATCCTTAAAGGTATATCCAGATGCTAGAAAATCATCATCTTGGATTCTATCCATGACTTTGCATCCTGGGCTTCTCCATCCCTTGAGAAAGTGGGAGGATGTTGCTGCTGAAAGACCTGCATCAAATCTTCCATCTACGGGGAAGGAGGTGGTGCTCCAAAAAAGGTCTGCATCATCCCCAAAAGTCCCTCTATGAACTAAGAATCAACACCTTTGTCGGGTAAAATGGCTGGTTCCAAGATAGGCAGGACATGAGGATCAGCAGGTAGTCCTTTATCAGCCATGTCCGGTGTCTGATCACCGCCTGGCAATTGCCGTAAAACAAGATGATGTCTCGGTGGCATAAATCTGCAAGGTCAAGAACACAACATATATCAATATTATAATGGAATGAAAACTAGAAGTGTAATAAGGGTCTATGAGAAAACAAATCTCTCATGTTTTACAAAACATTACTACAAGACATATTGTTTTCCTACACGGCGTGTTCCCTTAATTAATTTAAAAGGGCATTTACTCTTGCCTAAACTGGTTGTGTAACACCCCAAACACACGGCGTGAAGTTATATCACACAACGTGTACTTGAATCATCTTCCCCTACCCAAGTCCTTCTACACAGTTATGCCACACAGCTCTCTTAAGACAAGATTACTAGGCGTGTTCATAGAAGAAACAACGTGTACTAGACAAGCTTCACTCAGATCGTGTTGTTAGGGACATGACCTGACACATAGATCACTCTACACGGAGTGTTCAAGGTGGAAACGACGTGTTTGTGAAAGGATAACACCGACCAGTGTTTTTCGTGACATGGTCAAGTACCTGGGTCAGACTACACGACATGTTCAATACTAACACAACATTTATATCTTAAGGTTTATCCATCTGTGTAGTTAGTCACACTGGCGAACAATGGGTAAACACTACACGACATGTTCGACTAGTACATGACGTGTTCCCACAAGACCTTCCCCATCCCGTGTCTCTTCCCACACGGCCTACGACACGGTTAGAGACAACACGACGTGTACATAACGTACACAATGTGTACATAAGAAAAGCAGTTTCTTCCCGAACAGAAGAATACATGGAGTGTACTTAACATTACATAGTGTCCATTCTGGGATATTCCGCCCAGTGAGCCTCAGAAACTATGCCGAAACCCAGAAAAACACTGAAACGAACATTTTAAGTTCCAAATTATGATCCGTGAGGTCCTATACGCCTCGTGAATCTATGTTCGGCATGTTATACACATTATAGAATGGAAGAAAAAGGCAATGATCAAACAAATTCCAGTCCATGGGGTCCCATAACACCCCAAGAACCAAAGTATGTCATTCATTCTAGAAAAACCTTACACAATAATACCCTATCAACAGTGGGTAATTTTTTTTTCACAACAACATACATATCTACACAACACCTATCAGAACAACATGAAATTTCTAATGCACCCTATATGGCATGGTAAGAATGCATGACATGTTATCCCTAGTAAGTGCCTATATGATGCATGAGATTGTATACCCTCATCTCATCGGGTTGAAATAGAAATCAAACCCCAATAACATCAACAACAACAACACATATCATGTGAATCACTCAAGGTGAAATCAAATCAAGTGTAACAATTGAAAAACATGAAAAATTGAAATTAAACGAGGTAGATTGGATTTTCCTTGTAGATGGGTTATCTAAGCCCAGGCATAACTTATTACCAAGTACCTATTGCGCTATATCCCTGGATAAAGGCTCCAAATAGTAAGTCAAGAGAAAACAAATCCTCGGATACCACTTTGTAATGTCCCAGTTCTGGAAGCCATCAAGAGGTTCCCCATACTCGGTCAGTCACATGGCCTCATGCGCATTTCCCTAAAGGCAAGAGGCCACTGACTAGCATCAAGGGCCCTAGGTGTGATGGTGGGTAAACTATGTACTCATTGGTAGAGTAACAACGTGGAGGGAAAACAAATACACTATAACGGAAGCATTAAATATACCAAAAACAATTATAATAAAAGACTTGAATAACTAACTAGAGAACATTTATAAATGATATATGGTAACATGTGTCTAGAAAACATATAAAAAGAGAACATAACTAAACCATGTAATGGAATGGGTATAATCTCATATAAATACATTAATATGCTTTGGATTCCCAAAAGAAAGAGGGAATAACATAATTGATATAAGAACCATCAACCATGAATGAGAGGTAAAATTTGAGTTCTTAAAAGAAGAGTTCATTTGGAGAACATTGGGTTTGAAATAAACTTCATAGGAAAACATTTATATCCCAGAAAAGGGAAATATAATTATGAAAAATTGATTCTTAAAGAGTAACCATAACAAAATGGAGTGAAAGAGGGAGAACCCAAAGGACGAAAATTGGGTTTGAGATTTCCCCTTACCTTGTATCTGAATGCTTCCTTCTCTTTAATGTCCTGTATAATGAAATTATATTAATTAATTAGAAATACAGAACCATGTGTACATTAATAGGGTTCATTCCGGTTTCATTTTGTCATATTAGGTTCCATTGGATGACTTATAGTGTTTAAAAACATTGTTCGGGGATGTTTGTTTTTATTGTTTTTCTTGGGTGGTTCACTTTTATTCATTGATTGAAGTTCGGATAGATCATGGGTAAACATATAGAACTGATATTACATATTATTCAAGATATTACTGGATTTTTAATGATATTATAATGAATTATATTAGACCCAAGTGGAGGAATCATTATATGAGAATTAAATGATTATTATTTGGGTTAATTTGCGTGATTTTATGATCATAATGGAATTGTTTTATTTTATCACTAGAAATATGGTCATAAGATAGTTCCAGAACGTGAAATAGGAGAAAATAAATATAAAATATTATGGTTAAACCATAAAATTGGTTTCATGACCATATCAGTAGGTCGAAATGGAAGAAGAAAGCAAGTCGTTCTTGAAGGTAATAAATTAACACCTCATGGACAACATTCTCTTTAATAAAATAAAAGTAATAGGGAAAGGGGGTTGGATGATATAATATCCCATTGGAATCAAAAAATTATATTATATGCATAATACTAGAGTTACCATA
Source organism: Viscum album (assembly GCA_963277665.1). Lineage (NCBI taxonomy): Eukaryota > Viridiplantae > Streptophyta > Magnoliopsida > Santalales > Viscaceae > Viscum > Viscum album. The sequence continues at coordinate 1,136,247,274 of OY728156.1, forward strand.
CCATTTGGATGAAGATAGGTTGGAAAGATCATGAAATGAACTTGAACTTGAAAGTAAATTAAAGGAGAAGAGGGAGAGAAATTACCTCTTGAATCTTCCTCTGGAGAACCTTCTTAAGGAAGCTAGGATTGGCCTATTAATGTGACGAGAAAGTCTTGGATGTGGTAGAGGTTCAAGGGAAGGTGTTTGGGCAGATTTTAGAGAAGGCGTAGAGCTTGAGAGGTGTGAAGAAATGAGGGTGCGATGGGTGGTTTTTATAGTGGAGGGGAGTGGTAAATTTTGAATATTTAATTTATTATTTTATTATTTCCCTCAAGACAACCAATAGTATTATTTCATTTGACCCCTAATTGTAATAAATTCATTTGAGTTTGAACCATGTGTCTGTGAATTACTTGTGATGTCATGAATAGTTTATTTAACTTTTAAATTGTATATACGGTATTTTACCGTATATCACTATTCATCAAAAATTCGAGTTTTTCATAAAAATACCAAAAATTTACCCTAACCATATTTTGACGTGTAGAATTAAAAAATGTAGTAAATTTTTCAGAATTAATTTTCTAAATATTTATAACTTAATTTTTAAATAAAGTCATAGTTAATTTGAAAAATAAAAATCTTAAATGAGCACTTAGTTTTATTTCTCATTGAAAAATTAATTAATATCTCATTATCTTATTTACATAGGAAAATAAAATAATATTATTAGTTACTATTCATAAGGGTCATATTACAATTCATTTCACTATTGATAAGGGTATATTACTATTCACCATAAAGAAGGTTTTCTTTCAGACTCCAAAAATCATCTTGAACACAACTGTGTATGTCGGATTTTCAAAATTCCAAACTCAGAAGTGACAAACATATGTTTAAAGGTCACTTATCACTTAGTAGATCATTATGTTGTGCATTCACGAGATTTTATGACCTATTTTTAAGAAGATAATTTTCATCGAAAAACTTTTGGTCATTAAATTCTTCTCCCCTTAAGAAATTTCTCCCTCAAAATGTCATTTTATGTAATCAGTTGAGGGTACTTTTCCTTCATCGCCTCTTCTGGTTCCCAAGTTTCTTAATCAAACATAAGGTTCCTCCACAACACTTGGACATGGTGGGTTGTCTTGTAGCATAGAACCTTATCACTTCGGTCCAGAATCTTTATTGGCTGCTTCTGATAGGAGAGATCATCTTCTAACTACACCACCTCGGAGTTTAGTACATGTGAGGGATCAGGTATGTACTTCCTTAGGAGTGATATGTGAAAAACATCATGAACTCGATACATATTTGGTGGAAGTGCAAGACGATATTCCATGACTCCTATGCAGTCAATGATCTAAAAGGGGCCAATATACCTTGGGATTTTCTTCCCTTTCTTCCCAAATCAGATGACTCTCTTCCATGGAGATACTTGAAGGAAGACTTTATCTCCAACGTCAAACTCCAAGTCCCTTTAACAGTTGTCAGTGTATCCCTTTTGCTGACGTTGAGAATATTTGATGTGTTTATGGATTACTTGAACCTTCTCTGTAATATCTTGAACAAGATCAGGTCCAAGTAGCCTTCTTTCTCCAATTTCATCCAAACAAGTTGGAGTTCTACATCGCTTTCCAAACAGAGCATCATATGGATCCATCTGAATACTCGAGTGGAAGATATTGTTGTATGTGAACTCAACCAATGGGGGATGATGATTCCATCCACCTATGAATTCTAGAGATCAGGCTCTAAGCATATCTTCAAGCGTCTGGATAGTCCTTTCATATTGTCCATCAGTTTTTTGGTGATAGGTCGTGCTGAAATTTAATATAGTACTCAAAGCATAATGAATGCTCCTCTAGAATATATATGTGAACCTCGGATCATGGTCAGAGACAATTGAGAGTGGGACACCATGCAGTCTCACCACTTCCTTCACATATATCATTGCAAGTTTTTCAATCGAGGGATCTTCCTGAATAGCGAAAAAATGGGCTGTCATTGTGAGTCGGTCAACCACAACCCATATCACATTATTTCTCTTTGACGTCTTCAAGAGACCCGTGAAAAGGTCCATAGTAACATTTTCACATTTCAACATGCATATAGGAAATGGTTTTGTCATACCTTTGGACATTTTTCACTCAGCTTTAATTTGCTGACATACCAAGAACCTTGATATATATTCTGCAATCTCCCTCTTCATGTTATCCCACCAGAAGTGTTCTTGGAGATCACGATACATCTTTGTAATCCCAGGATGGATAGAGAAAGTTGAACTATGTGCATTTTCCAATATCTCCATCATTATCCCAGGTGATGAAGTCCCACAAGGCCTCATTCTTAACCAAATCACACCATCATTGTCGATATGGAACTCTTGCAGCTTCCCTTCATTTACTACATTCAACCTCTTTTGTACCTCCACATCATCCATTTGTGATTCCTAAATCTTCTCCTGGATGGATGGTTACACAATCATTTCGGAAAGTTAGGATGTATCCCTTCCCTTATGTTTTAGAAATACATTCATTGCATATCCATGAAGATAGGGTCTTTCTCAATTCACGGCATGGATAGAGTAGCAGGTTCATTTCTTCTTAGAGCATCAGTTACCTTGTTCGCCTTTCCAGGATGATACTGAATAGAGTAATCGTAATCCTTGATTATCTCTAACCATATCCTTTAACGCATGTTGAGCTCCTTTTGTGTGAATATATACTTTAGGCTCTTGTGGTTGGTGTATATGTCACACTTCTCTCCATAAAGGTAGTGCCGCCATATTTTCAAGGAAAAAATCACTGCTTCCATCTCTAGATCATGCGTCGGGTAGTTCTGCTCATGGATCTTCAGCTGTCATGAGGTGTAGTCTATCACATTATCATTTTGCATGAGTACACAACCCATTCCTTTCATTGAAGCTTCACTGTATATCACAAAACATTCTCCACTTTTCGATAGTGTGAGTACTGGTGTTCTGATCAGCCTTCTATTTTTCTCCTTGAAACATCCCTCACATTTTTCGGTCCATACATACGTTACCGCATTCCTTGTTAACATAGTTATCGGGTATGAGAATCATGAAAAGTTTCTCACAAAACCTCGGTAGTACCTAGCTAATCCAAGAAAACTACCGATTTTTGTGACACTAGAGGGCCTGGGCCATTCCACAATCGCCTTTGTCTTTGAAGGATCCACATAAATTCCCTCACTTGTGATCAAATTTCCCATGAACATGACTGGATTTATCCAAAAGTCACACTTTCAGAACATGGCATACAAATTCTCATTTATCAATGTCACCAAAAAATGTCTTAGATGTTCTTCATGTTCTTCCTTGCTCATGGAGTATATGATAATATCATTGATAAACCCTACCAAAAATTTGTCGAGGTAATGTCTAAAGACTCTATTCATAAAATCCACGAAGATTTCATGGGTATTAGTTAGTCCGAAAGGCATCACCAAAAACTCATAGTGCACATACCTTATATAGAAGGCATTCTTATGAATATCTTCCTTCTTCACCATTACCTGATGATATCCAGAATGAAGATCCACATTTGAGATGTATTGAGCACCACATAACTGGTCGAACAAGTCATCAATCCTTGGGAGAGGATATTTTTTCTTTATGGTGATCCTGTTTAGTTCCCAATAATCGATACACAGCTGCATTGTTCCATCCTTCTTCTTCACAAAAAGCACTGGTGCACCCCATAGTGATGAACTATGGCGTTTGAATCCTTTGTCTAGATGATCTTGTAGTGGCTTCTTTGACTCTTCCAGTTCGATGAGAGCCATCCTATATGGACACTTCGAGATAGAAGTTGATCCAGGTATGAGTGCAATTGAGAACTCTACCTCACAATCCAGGGGAATTCCGGGTAACTCTTCAGTAAATACATCTCCATATTCCATGACTATGGTAATTTCCTAAAGGTTGTCACCTTCCTTCAACTAAACCATTTGGTCGAGGTATGATTCTTTATAGGGAATCAACACAAACCCCATTTAAGGACTTCTCAAAGGAGATTCATGATATACCTTTCATGTCTAGAGGAGCATGGGATGGTTCGGAATATGAAATTATATTTCCATTTCTCAAAAGTGGATATGTTCTCTATATAACGAGAGACAATCCATTTCCAATATAGCATCGAATTCCACCAAGGGAAGGATTACGATATTTTTTGGAAGAATCTTCCCACCTATGCCAACAGAAGAAGTGTCAAACACATGGGTTGCAATGATTGCACCACTTGGTGTTTTTACAAATATCTCCACTTCAAGGATTTGGGGCTTCAATTATATAGTTCTAGAAAACATCCAAGATATAAAGTAATGCGTAGAACCTGAATCGAATAATAATTTTTCTACTCTTGAGTGGATACGAAGTGTACCTTGTATGACTTCATTATCATACTCCACATCTGCAGTAGCGATGGCATAAGACTTCCCTTTTTTCCTTTGGCTTCGGTGGTTGTTGGAACTGATTACCCATGTGAACTCGAGGTTTAGTGCACTGGTTTTCACAGTGCCCTAGCTCCCTACAATTGTTGCATTTATCCATGGTTTGTTCTCCCCATTGTTCGACTACATTCTTCTTCCTTTTCATGTATTTTCGAAACTCTTGGGCATGGTGTCCTCATTTCCCACACTTGAAGCATTTTCCCGTCCCATTGAGGCAGTTTCCATGGTGCAACTTCATGCATTTTTGGAATGTGGGTCATTGATTTTTCTTCCCACCTTTGTCATTATGTCTACCACCTTGAAAATCCATCTTTATTTTCTTATCCCCATAGCCATGATACCATTCTACAAACTCCATATCCAATTTGAGATCACATGGAACAACTTCTTCACAACTCCCAATGTCTCGGATTGCAAGAGCCTATCGAGGGTGTGGTTTTAATCCACTAAATAATCTATCAATTTTTCTATCATTGTTGATAAAAAAGACCAAATTGTACCTTGAAAACCTTGTGAAATTCACTTCATAGGTTTTGGATGATTATCCATATTCATTATTGAGCTCTATGAATTCTCTCTCCATCTTTGTGCGAAGAGTTCGTGGGAAATACATATTAAGAAACATTATCTTAATGTCTTCCCATTCTATCTCTTCAATTTCCTCCCTTGGATTAGTGTTATTAATCAAATCCCACCATTGATCGGCTTCTCCATCAAGATGATAAATGGATAGAGTCACCTTCTCCTTATTAGAATGGTGAATCCAAAAAAAGATCTTATCTATGGAGTTGACCCACTGTTCTGCAACTAGTGGATCAGAAGTTCCACAAAACGTCGGTGGTCATTGCCGCCTAAAACATTAGATAGCCAGTTACTCCCTCTTTGGTGAAGGAGGATGTTCTCCATTAATATGGTTATTGTTCATAACCTGAGATAATTGGGTAAGCATCGCCATGAAGTTGTGAACTCCACCTCCCATATCATTGTGTATGTCGTTCGGGAAATTGTTTCATTGGCCCTCGCACGAGTTGTTGGCCTGATTTCTCCAAGATCCCACCATTTTATAAAATAGAAATGGTAAGAAAAAAACATAAGTAAACATGTCAAGATTAACTTATTTATTTAAAAAATTTATACCAATAACATAATATATGGGATCCCTATTTAGATTTTCTTGTGTTCCTACTTGTACTTTGTCTCATGCTAGAGGTTTTCTATTGGGTTCACTAATCCTAATTCCCAAATTAACAAAACCATTCCTCTATTACCAACTATAGCATCTCAACCTTTTCTTACATTACTATTACATTATTTTAAAGGTAAACACCAGAATAGTATTTCACATAGAGGATCCAATAGTTTAGTGTCTTGAGCAAACTAGGACCACACATAAAAATTATAACATCAAGAATAAACATTTATTTAATTTTGTCTTCCCTAGATTCTTATTTTCACTTGACCTCTCCTTAGTATATGTATACACCTGAGGATATACATTAAAAGGGGTGAGCTAAAAGACTAGTATGTAGATAAATAATAAGAATATATCATTGCGTGAGCATAATCATGACATAGGTAAATAAATCATGAGTATGATAGGGACATAAATAAAAGGTTTGAAATGTGGCAATGCATAAAAATGAAACATCATGATTTAGTGGATAACTACCACACATAATTTTGAACATAGATATAATCTTGTTCAAACATAATCTCACATTTACTCATGAGATTTATCACTTTACCCAATGCATTGAAGCGCTGTATAATTCTGGGCGCACCCGCCACTTTGAAACATTCATATTGCACTATATAATTCCGGGTGCACCCATCACATCCTAACATTATCATTATCATTATTTCCACATAGAACACATATCAAAAATGAAAATAACTAAACCATGTAAATTAAAGCGTTTCATCTCATTATAATACAGTCATATGTTGTGGGTTCCCAAAATAATGAGGGAGCAACATACATGATACAAGAACCACCAACCATGAATGAGAGGTAAAAGTTGAGTTCTTAAAATAAGAGTTATTTTGGAAAAAATTTGGTTTGACATAAACTTAATTAGAAAATATTTATATCCCAAAAAAGGTAAGATAATTATAAATAAATGATCTTTATGGAGTAACCATATCAAAATGGAGTGAAAGAGGGAGAACCCGAAGGAAGAAAATTGGGTTCGAGATTTCCCCTTACCTTGTATCCGAAGGCTTCCTTCACTTTAATGTCCTTTATAATGAAATTATATTCATTAATTAGAAATAAAGAACCATGTTTAAATAAAAGGGTTTCATTATGGTTTCATTGTGTAATATTTAGTTCCTTTGAACGAGTTATAGTGTTTAAAAACATTGTTCGAGGATGTTCGTTTTTATGGGTTTTCTTGGGTGGTTCACTTGTATTCATAGATTGAAGTTCTGATAGAACATGGGTAAACATCCATAACTAATATTACATGTTATTAATGAGATTATAGGATTTTTAATGATCTTATAAAGAATTAAATTAGATCAATGTGGATGAATCATTATATGAGAATTAAATGATGATTATTTGGGTTAATATCCATGATTTTTCGATCATAATGGACTTGTTTTATTTTATCACTAGAAATATGGTCATAAGTTAGTTCCAGAACAGGAAATAGGAGATAATACATATAAAATATTCTGGTTCAACTATAAAAATTGATTCATGACCATACTGAAGGTAGAAACAGATGAAGAAAGCATGTCGTTCTTGAAGGTGATAAATTAACACATCACGAACAACATTATCTTTAATAAAATATATGGAAGAGGGAATGGGGTTGGATTAAATAATATACCGTTAGAATCATAAAATTAAAGAAGATTTGTAACAATGAAGTTACAATACCATTTGGATAATGATAATTGGGTAAAGATCATGAAATGAACATGAAATTGAAAGGAAATTAAAGGAGAAAAGGGAGATAAATTACCTCTTCAATCTTCCTCATGAGATCATCTTTAAGGAATACAGTATTCGTCTTTTGATGAGATTGACAGATCTTGGACGTTGGAGAGGGGCTAGGTAAGGTGTTTGGTCAGGGTTTAGAGAAGGCTTGGAGCTTGAGGGTTGTGATGAAAGGTGTGTGTGAAGGGTGATTTTTATATTTGGAGGGGAGGGGGAAATTTTGAATATTTAATTTAATATTTTATTATATCCCACAAGACAACCAATAGTATTCTTTTATGTGAACCCTAATAGTAATAAGTTCATCTGAGTTCGAAGAAAGTGTCCTTGCATCACTTGTGATGTCATGAATAGTGTATTTAACTGTGAAATTGTATATACGGTATTTTACCATTTTCACTATTCATCAAAAATTCGAGTTTTTCAGAAAAATACCAAAAATTTACCCTAAACATTTTATGACATTGAGAATTCAAAAATGATGTCAATTTATCAAAATTAATTTTCTAAATATTGGAAATTTAATTTTTAAATAAATTCATAGTTAATTCGAAAAATAAAAATCTTAATGTTGCACTTAGTTTTATTTCTCATTGAAAAATTAATTAAGTTCTCATTATCTTATTTCCATATGAAAGTAAAATATTATTATTATTTAATATTCATAAGGACAATATTACTATTCATTTTACTATTCTTAAGGGTATGTTACTATTCACCAAAAAACTAGTTTGTTGTATCAGACTCCAAAAATCATCTTGAACACAACTGTGTATTTCAGATTCGCAAAATTCCAAACACAATGGTTACAAACTTATGTTTAAAGGTCACTTATCACCTACTTGTTCATTATGTTGTGCATTCATGTGATTTTATGAAATAATTTTATGAAGGTATTTTTCATTGGAAAACATAGGGTCATTACAACGGTCCTATGTAGGTCAACAAGAATAGCAGTGCAATATGGGAAAAGTAAACCTATAGAACAACATGGATAACCAGTTTACAACATATCAATGAAGTCAGAATACAAACACTCCACCATACAACAATAGGCATGGTAAATAGGATAAGCAGACCAACGGTCGTAAACAGAACATGCATGGGAAACACATCCAAGGCCTAGCAATCAACACTATTCGTATCCAATTAACCTCTACACAACCATACAAGCATGGAAGGAAATCAACATGGGTAAAACTGTAAACGAAAAATACCCCATTAAAGGGTATTAGGCATAATTGCACATAATAAACAAAGAATTTCAACAGAAAGACACAAAACACCTACCTCGGTGTTGTGCGATCGATATACTCCAGCGTCGACCCTTGGATCGACCTAGAACACGGTGCATCTACAAAAATGTCTAAAAAATTCATCCCACGATGACTTGAGTAAGAATAAGAATCATGAAGCGAAGCTCAAGCAAAAGAGAGAGCTTACCGAGGTGATTCCAACGCAATCGACGATGGTCAAATCAGAGATCGGTTGGAGGATCAGGGGCTCGTCGAAGATCTGCGTCCGTATGGATCTCTCGGTCGAACAAGACCGAAAATGAGTGCGTTCTGGAGAATGGATGTGAACCTGGTGCATTTAATGTAAAAAATGTATTGGCTTGTACTTTTGAAGTACATGGCATGTACTCACCTTTTCTGTACTCCTCTTTAAGAGGCCTTCAAGTCACACGCACACGGCTGTGAGCATGGCCGGTATATGGCCAGCACCCGAATACATGTGGTAACCATGTACACGGTGTGTACTAATAAAGTACAAGGTGTGTACTTCGAAAATTTTCATAATTTCCACTTTTCCCCAAAAATGTCCAGAAACGAAAAAACATACCTAAAAAGAATGTTTGGTTTCTTACAATAACATATGTCAAACATGAGGGAAATATTGAAGGTTCCGGGTGCAGCGGAAGCGCGTGGGTGGATGTGCCCACTAGGCTTTTTTTCATTAGAAATGATCAATCCGGGATCAATACGATGATAAATGCCAGTCTCCATGGATCACATCACAGAAAAAGACAAAAAAGATGGTTTGTCCCGGAACCACAAACAAGGATCGTTACAGGTTGATTATAGTTAATTTAATTAATTATAAAGAAATACCTTTTGAGTTTTCTTTCTTCATGTATGTTCTCGATCACGGTGTCAATGTGATCTGTCGTTGCATCACAGAAGCCAAGTGTAGACTCCCTCTAGTAGTGATCCACACATGTACCTCATATCTCTGGACGTCTCAAAAGGATTCTCTGGGTACTAGCATGGAGAAGCCTTTTCTTGCGTTGTCCGCCATAGATCATCTTCTTCTGATGGAAAAAGACCTCTCTCGGTCTTGAGAGCGTTCTTGGAGGAAGAGGTTCTTTCGGACATGAAATAATTCTCCACAGATGTTGTGGACAATGATTCTCTTATGTAGGAAAAGAGTTGGGTTGTGAGGATATTTATAATCAAGTTTGAGGTTATAGAGTTATGACAATAAATAAATGTGTTATGCGTTTCATTTATTTCGTTAACTCTTATTGAAAACCCCCATGTTGAATAATTAATTCCTTGACATGCCCTCACGCTGATTATAATAATTCCATTTAAAAAAATATTATATCCTCAAAATCCAGACTGGAAAAACTACACGGCGTGTAATAATAAATACACGGCGTGTACTTGTTTTTCATTGAAAACTACACAGCGTGTACATTAAATGTACACAGTGTGTATATCTTGTTTTCATTTATTCATTTCCATTCCAAAATAAAACTACACGGTGTGAAATTTTAATAATACGCGGCGTGTACTTGTTTTATTTTAGTTTTCTTTTTCTTCCAGCATTAAAAACAACTAAGGATTCCTTGAATAATTATTAAACCATGTACGGGAATAATCATTATTCAACTTGAGATACTTGGATACACTTAGTGTGTGACCCTCTAGGCCTCTTTCTCATTGGCATTAGGCTGGCTTTCCTAAAGTCCAAGATTAATGTCTAGCAATGGGTCAAGGCACCCAAGAGAGAAAAGTTGACACCGCATTGACGTATCACCTCATACGAATGCTTACTGTGTAATTTAATCCCTTTGTCTCAATATCTAATCAAGCAGGTTTCATGGAAGTGTCATAAACCTATATGTTTGATATGTCGTTCTTTGTAAACCTGAAATAAACTCGTTGTTTACACTATGTCCATGGAATTTAATGAGACAGTTCTATTTCAATCAAAGGACTGAGATATCAACATCCATAAATGGAAGGGGAAAATCCTTCATCGACTTATCCATTAACAACATGTCACTCATGACGCACCCAACATACCCTACTTCCCGCCAACTGTCTGTGTGACGGTTTTCGTCAGTAAACCTAAGTGCGCGAGTCATGAAATGAGTTAATAATAATCTTTCAGTCTAAGGACCATTACACACGCTCGCAGATAGCAATATCCGATGACACCAAGACATGTGGAATTACTACTGGCGGGTCTATTCTCATAATCTCCCATCTTGGAGATTACCAAGTGAGAACTCCATGAGAGAGAGTATCGTCTTCTTATGAGTACTCGCACATGACGGTCTGTATACTATGTGTCCTATCATAGTATGTCATCCAACCACAGAACATTATTTAAGAATATTTTTATATCATTTCAAGGTTCTCATCATAGCAGGGATCTTCTATGACTTTATTAATGCAACGAATATTTAAGGAAATTATTATATTATAGTCATGCAGAACAATGAACAATATATAATAAGTGAACATTTATGTAATAAAAGTACAAAACAGTTGGTTCTGAGGACACCAACCCTTACAACCTCCCACTTGGACTACAGCCAACTGCCTATGACTTTTAGTCCACTAGACCTCACATAATGATCATGTTTCTGCTGAGTCAAGGCTTTAGTCAATGGGTCCATCACGTTGTCTTACATGGAAATACTTCTCACTGCAACTTCCCCTCCCTGAGAAAAATACCTCAAGAGATGATCATCTGAAATATTTTCTTTGTACGCTGATGTGACCTTGGCTCTTTGGCAAGTGCCACTGCTGTAGTATTATCACAATAGAGTGTGATAGGATATTTACTGATCGGCACTACATCCAGCTCTTGGACGAAGCTTCACATCCATACTACTTCTTTAGCTGCCTCAGAAGCTGCGATATACTCGGACTCGGCTGTAGAATCTGCCGCCACACTTTGTTTTGAGCTCTTCCAGCTCACTGCACCTCCATTCAAACTGAAGATGTATCCAGTCTGTGACTTCATGTCATCTTGATTAGTCTGAAAACTAGAATCTACATGTACTCTGATGAATAGCTCCTCATCTCCTCCATAAAACAAGAAAATATCCTCAGTACGCCTCATATATTTAAGGATAGTATTGACTGCCATCCAATGGCGGTCTCCTGGATCACCTTGATATCTGCCTACCACACTTAATGCGTAAGCAACATCTAGCCTCATACATAGAATAACATACATGACTGACCCAATCACGGATGCATAATGGATCCTTTCCATCCACTTTCTTTCCTCATGTGTCTGAGGACACATTTTCATGGAAAGATGAATGCCATGTGACACTCGAAACAATCCTCTCTTGGATTGTTCCATACTGAATCTCTTCAGTATCTTGTCAATGTATGTACTCTGACTTAGGCCCAGCATTCTCTTGGATCTATCACGATGGATCTTGATACCAAGAATATATGCCGCCTCACCCATGACTTTCATGGAGAAGAATGTATGCAACCATGCCTTAACGGACTGTAAGACAGGTACTTCGTTTCCAATTAGCAATATGTCATCAACGTATCCTATTAGGAAAACGACTGCACTTCCACTAATCCTTGTGTAGACACAAGGCTCACATCCATTTTTAATAAAGCCAAATTCTATAACAGATTCATCAAAATGAATGTTCCATGACCTTGATGCTTTCATTAATCCATAAATGGATTTCTGCAACTTGCATAACTTGTTGAAATCCTTTGGAGTCACAAACCCTTTAGGTTGTGTCATGTAGACATCTTCTTGGAGGTTCCTGTTAAGGAAAGCTGTTTTGACATCCATTTGCCAAATTTCATAGTCATGGAAAGCAGCAATGACTTGTAGGATTCTGATGGACTTCAGCATTGCAACCGGTGAAAAGGTTTCATCATAGTCAATTGCTTGACGCTGTCTAAAACCTTTTGCAACCAGTCGTGCCTTGTAGGTGTTGACTTTCACCTCCATGTCTAGTTTCTTCTTGAATACCCATTTATTACCAATACTCTTTACATCAACTGGAGGATCTACCAAAATCCAGACATTGTTTCGGTACATGTAATCCATTTCAGAATTCATGGCTTCCTGCCACATGGAAACGTCGGTGCCTTCAACTGATTCCTTGTAGGTAAGAGGATCATCATTGTCAACCAATAATGAGTCACCATCCTCGGTGACAAGAAAACCATATCGTTCTGGTTCTCTCACCTCTCTCGTGCTCCTACACAGTTCTTGTGTCTCTGGAACAGATTGTTCTTCCACTGGGCTTTGTTGAATCCGTTCTTGTACTAACTCATGTGTATCTTGAGCCTCAACTTCATCGAAGTCTATCTCGCTCCCACTATCTCCATTGGGGATGTTCTCCCTCTCAAGGAATATGGCATGTCTTGCAACTGTAACCTTTTTTTTCTGAGGGTTGTATAGGTAATATCCCCTTGTTTCCTTGGGATATCCTATAAAGATACACTTTGTGCATCGGGGTGCAAGTTTGTTACCTAAAGAGGCCTTAACAAATGCTTCACTACCCCACACATGTAAATTCGATAACATGGCTTTGCGTCCACTCCATAATTCATATGGAATACCATTTATCGATTTAGTTGGTACTTGGTTTAGTATGTGCACTGCTGTTTGTAATTCATATCCCCAAAAGGATAATGGAATACTCGCATGACTCATCATTGATATCACCATGTCCAAAAGGGTGCGGTTCCACCTTTCACTTACACCATTCCACTACGGTGTGTAAGGAGGAGTGAGTTGAGATAGAATCCCAAACTCCCGTAAGAAATCAATGAAGTCTTGATTAAGATATTCTCCTCCTTTTCCTGAGCAGAGATTCTTAATCTTCTTACCAAGATGGTTCTCAAATTCATTCTTGTATTCTTTGAACAGATCAAAAGAATCTGACTTATACCTCATTAAATAGATATATCCATATCTACTAAAATCATCAGTAAAAGTTATGAAGTATGAGAACACACCCCTTGCTTCAACTGGAAATGGTCCACACACATCTATGTGAACTAATTCTAGAAGCTCATTAGCTCTTTCACCTTTCCCACTAAATGGGGCTTTGGTCATTTTTCCTTGTAGAAACGCATGACATAAACCAAGTGGTTTTAGTTCGAAAGAATCTAAATACCCATCTTGATGTAATTTTGTCAAACATTTCACATTGACATGACCTAGCCGGTGATTCCAAAGTTGGGTGTGGTATGAGTCATGTGAATTAACTTTGTTATCAATTTCCATTACTTGTTTTGTGTAGTCTAACATATAAAGGCCTTTATAAAAATGTGCCCTTCCAAAAAAAATGCTATCTTTATAAAAGTAGCAACATTCATTTCCAAACATGAATATGAATCCATCGTTATCTAATCTGGATACTGAAATAATTTTTTTAGTAACAGAAGGAACATAATAACATCCTTTCAAAACTAGGACCATCCCGGTAGGCAATATGAGGTGGTAGTATCCGACAGCTACAGCAGTGAGTCTTGCTCTGTTGGCTGCTCGTAGATCTACCTCCCCTCGATCAATCTTCCTGAATCTACATGGTTCCTGTATTTGGATATAGATGTGATCACCACAAGCAGTATCTAATACCCAATTAGTATAAATAGATAGATTTCATTCGATAACAAATGCACCTGAAGCTTCCCCCTGCTTCCTTGGATGGGTGCAGTTTTTCTTCCAGTGGCCCTTCTTGCCACATGCGAAAAAACAGCATCCTGTTCCTTTTCCTCCCCTTTGATCTTCCGTTACTTGGAAGGCCTTGAAAAAGCTTTGGGCTTAAAGATCTTTGTCTTCCCATTCCTTTTATTCACCATAAGGACAGAAGGCTTTTCACACTTCATGTCATTGTCCACTTGGCGAATAAGGATAAGAAGATCAGATAGAGACTTCTCAATATTGTTCATGTTGAAATTAACAACAATGTTTGAGAAGCTCTATGGGAGTGATGTGAGAATGAGATCGGTACCCAGTTCTTCGGGGAGTTTAAACCCTAGAACCTCCAAGCTCTCAATGTATCTAATGAGATTGACTACATGAGGCCCAGCTGGGGCACCCTCTACAAGCTTGCTCTGAAATAGGGCCTTGGAGATCTCAAACCTTTCATGTCTTGCACTATCTTGGTATAGACCACAGAGGTGCTCGAGCATGCCATATGAATCCATGTCTTCATGAGACTTCATGAGCTCACTAGACATAGATGACAACATAAATCATTGAATGTTGAGAGCGTCATTCAAATTTTGATCATAGACTAGGAAATATTCATCACTCGCCACTGGGGTAGTGGAATCAGGATGTGAGGACTCCAGTACGTAAAACTTTCGTTCATGGCGTAGGATAACCTGAAGGCGCCTAAACCATTCCTGAAAGTTACTGCCGGTGAGGATATTGCCTTTATCCAGTATTGATCACAGAGAAAATGTGGTTGATGAGTTTTTCATCTTGATTCTAAAATTTAAAAGAGCATATTTATTAGTACTTTCTTGATTATGTTTTTATGAGAAATAATAAATTTTATTAATTCTCCCTCTATTTTATCAAGTCCTAATGGCCCTCACCATTGAACTCGGAATGTCTAGTTGCTTTGAAATTCTAATGGAAAGGATCCATATTCCCATTCGCATAACCCCAACAAGGGTTGGTCAAGCTATTTTAAGGTATTTAGGTAGGCAGGTATTTTCCAACTGTGAGCTTATAGTTCCTTGATCTATTGAGTGGACTCCCCAATCCTGAAATCCTGACTTTGATTTCCTCAACTCTTGCCTCCAATATTACATCAAGTCTAGCAAGGGCTACTTCTCTTGATGTAATATGGTTAAGTCAACCCGAAACATTTCATAAGGGATTCCTTTATAAAAGTTAGTGTCCCAACAAGGGTTGGTCAAACACATAGTTTTACTGAGTCTTTCCCTTAATCAAGTAACGGAAGGCTTGGTCTAACATAATATGGTATTTGAGGGATTTTATTCTTTATGAGTATCTTTGCATTATCACATGCTTGTTAATATTAAGTGATGCTTTCTTTTTTGATTAACCATGTTCCAATAATGTTTACGCATAGTCCGGTTTTTATTTTATTCCATCTTTTCATGATTGTTCATTTTATTAATTATGTGATCGCGACAATACATACATAATAAATAAACCATGTAATTAGACAAAAATAAAATAAGATGGCATGATCATGAGCTTCTATTAGGTTATATTATCTAGAGGTTTTGATAAGCTAACCCTGAACTAGGGAAAAAACCTTGAACCTGACGGTTCGTGTTTTACAGCTCCCACCTGTCCACCTTTGTATCTTCTTTTGTCGGTTTCTCCTCGGCTTCAGGATTTGAACCATCTCCTCTAGCTTGGGAGATCCTCTATTACATGGGTTTACATTAAAGAAACCATTGGTACGCAGGCCCGACATTTTATTGGAAGAAGGCTCGTAGGCCAACAAATTTAAATTAAATAAATTTGAATGAAACCATACACATAAAAAGGGTCTTTGGACAAGCTCATGATCATCCATAGTATGAAACGATATTTACGCATATTTAGAATTCAAATTCTTTCAATAGTTCTTTTATTTAAGATAAGACGTGCTCGAATTAAATTAATTATGATCTTATAATTAATCAATTCTTAATCTTAAATTACTTTCTGAATTTATTTGAGATTCTTCTCATCCATATTCCTTGTACGGGTCTCTGTATATTGGAGGAAACCTGGGGAAATTCCATTTCTGGAAAGTACACAGCGTGTAGTTTATAACTACACGGCATTTATTTTTCTTTTCACACTTTATCCAAAGTATACGCCGGGGCTTTGACATGTTTTATGTACTTTGGAAATTTTAGAGTACACGACGTGTAGATGAATCATACATGGTGTGTACTTCCTTGTTACATGGTAACCGGCCTGGCAATCCTGTGTACACAGTACGCGGCTTATATTTGTACATGGTTTTACCTGGGTCGGAACGGACAACACAGCGTGTTGTTCCAACATACACGCCGTGTATTCCGGTTTCCACGCGTCGTTCTATTCTGGTCAACACGACGTGATTAAAACATAGGCATAATCAATTCACATGGCATGGTTTGGTAGACCAGTGCCGGTTCGTTGAACCTATGTACACGGCGTGTAGTATTAATTACACACCGTGTAATCCCGTGCTGTACAGACAGAAAGAGTGGCTCCTCCGAATGAGTTCCTCTTTTTTATTTTAATCAAAATTAAAATTAAAAGGTCGTTTCTGTGATATTAATAGAGAAACGAAGGAGGAAGAATAGATCTCGTTAATTCAGATTTATAGAACAATTTATTTCGAATTGAATCAAATATGAATGCATAAATTATCAACAAAAATTAAATAACTATAATCAACATTGTAACCTCTCTCTGATACCATTTGAAGGTTCCGGGTGTAGCGGAAGCGCGTGGGTGGATGTTCCCACTTTGCTTTTTGTCATTAGTAATGATAAATCCGGGATTAATATGACGATAAACGCCAGTCTCCACAAATCGAATCACAGAAAAAGACAAAGAAGATGGTTTGTCCCGGAACCACAAACACGGATCGTTACAGGTTGATTATAGTTAATTTAATTAATTATATAGAAATATCTCTTTGGTGCTCTTTCTTCGTTGATGTTCTCGATCACGGTGTCAATGTGATCCGTTTTTGCATCGTAGAAGCCATGTGTAGACTCCCTCTAGCGGTGATCCACACATGTACCTCGTATCTTTGGATGTCACCAAAGGATTCTCTGGGTGCTAGCGTGGAGAAGAATTTTCTTGCGTTGTCTGCCTTAGATCATCTTGATCTGATGGAAGAGGATATCTCTCGGTCTTGAGAGCGTTCTTGGAGGAATAGGTTCTTTTGGCCTTGAAAGAATTCTCCAGAGATGTTGTGCACAACGATTCTCTTGTGTAGGAAAAGAGTTGGGTTGTGAGGATATTTATAATCGAGTTTGAGGTTGTAGAGTTATGAAAATAAATAAACGTGTTAGGCATTTCATTTATTTCATTAACTCTTATTGAAAACCCCCATGTTGAATAATTAATTCCTTGACATGCGCTCATGCTGATTATAATAAATATCATTTAAATAAATATTATATCCTCAAAATCCTGACTGGAAAAACTACACAGTGTGTAATAATAAATACATGGCGTGTACTTTTTTTTTCATTGAAAACTACACAGCGTGTACATTAAATGTACACAGCGTGTATATATTGTTTTCATTTATTCATTTCCTTTCCAAAATAAAACAACACGGCGTGTACATTTAATAATACAGGGTGTGTACTTGTTTTTTTATTTTTCTTTTTCTTCCATCATTTAAAACAACTTAGGCTTCCTTGAAAAATTATTAAACCGCATACGGGAAAAATCATTATTCAACTTGAGATACATGGATACACTTAGTGTGTGACCCTATAGGCCTCTTTCTCGTTGGCATTAGGCAGGCTTGCCTAAAGTCCATGATTACTGTCTAGCAACAGGTCAAGGCACCCAAGAGAAAAACATTGACGCCGCATTGACGTATCACCTCACACGAACGCTTAATGTGTAATTTAATCCATTTGTCTTGATATCTCATCAAGTAGGTTTCATGAAAGTGTCATAAACCTATATGTTTGATATGTCATTCTTTGACTACCGGAAATAAACTCATCGTTTACACCATGGCGATGTAATTTAATGTGACAGTTCTATTTCAATCAAAGTGATGAGATATCAACTTCCATAAATGGAACGGACAGATCCTTCCACAACTTATCCATTAACAACATGTCACTCGTGACGCACCCAACATACCCTACTTACCTCCAACTGTCTGCATGATGGTTTGCATCAGTAAATCTAAGTTCATGAGTCATTACATGAGTTAATGTTAATCTTTCAGTCTAAGGACCATTACATACGCTCGTAGATTGCAATATCCGATGACACCAAGACATGCAGAATTACTACTGGCGGGTTTGTTCTCATAATCCCCCATCATGAAGATTACCAAGTGCGTACTCCATGAGAGAGAGTCTCGTATTCTTACGAGTACTCATACATGACAGTCTGTATACTATGTGTCCTATCATTGTATGTCATCCAACCGCAAAACATTATTTTAGAATATCTTTATAGCATCTCAAGGTTCTCATCATAGCGGGGATCTTCTATGACCATATTAATGCAACAAATATCCCTGGACATTATTATATTATATTCATGTAGAACAATGAACAATATATAATAAGTGAACATTTATGTATTAAAAGTACAAAAAAGTTGGTTCTGATGACACCAACCCTTACAAATATTTCATATTACTGCCTCTCTTTTACTAGGGTTTTTATACTAAATATATGATGATGAAATTTTTGATCTATCTATAAAAAATAATATATATTTAATTATCCAAAATTTATGTCTAGATATTAAAATTATTCATTTCTTTTTCATACCTATACATAGTAAAATATAAAAAATAAATTTGTAAGGAAACATAATATTATTTCTCTCTTTGATTGTGAATAATTTCCTTCGATGTGAATATTTTCTTTAAATTTTTTTTCTAGAATGTTTTTTCAATTATTAAATAATATATAAATTTCATTTTAATCTACATTTGAATATTATAATATTGTTTTAATGGAATAATATTATCATATTTTTAATGAGATAATATATATCTCTATTGTGTAAAAAATCATTATTTTATAATGAACCACAGGAATGGATTTTCCTAACATTGTGAAAATATTTTGGTCTGAAGAACACTTTATTAATTTATATAGATCTTATTTAAGAATGTATTTTTCTTAATATTTGTAAATTTTTAGTTTTTAAAATATTTATTTCAAAATTAAAAGGTTGTTTTCCAAGAGAAATATCCAATGATCATACACTAAAATTTTTATCTCTAACACCATTAATTATTAATACATATGATTAAATGTGTATATGAACCCAGAATTCCATAATTATAAATTTGGTGAATGAATACTGATTATGGTGACTAAATTTAGATGAAAATAATTTTCATTTCCATGGTTCAAAATATGATGAAATGATAAATATTCTAATAATATTTTTTTATTCAAAGACTTAATTATAGTTATATAATAGGTGGTTCTATTAAATCCCTATATTTTATTAGGATATAATTAATATTTATGATATCAAAAGGGTAAAAATGAGATTTTCCCATTCCCCATAAAAATACAAAAGTGGTTATCCCAATACAAACATATGGTGAATGTCTTATTGGGTGTCCATGATATATGATTTTTACTGCTATGATTATGCCACACTTTATGATTATATATTATAATATTTCGTTATTTTTATGATTTTACCACATTAATCATGATGATTGATTGTTTTATTATTCAAATATTATGAACGGTAGAATCCATGTTCTTTATTATGATATATGAATAGATGGTTACAATGATCAAATATTATGTTCAATTTCTAACACATTTATGACCATGTAATGAATATATTTGATCAATGACTATAATATCTCGTAATTTTTCTTTCTGAGAAGATATGTTATACCTTTATTATGTATCATTTCCCTTACATATGAACAAAATATTTTAATAGGGTAATACTATATAGTGAATATAATGATAAGAACATGTTGCAATGTATTGATGATATTTCATGAAATTAATTGATTATTTATCTAGCATCCAAATGAATAATTAAGTAACATTTTAGTGTTCATATTGTTCTGAGATTTATTTTTTATTCCACTAAAATTATGTAATATGCATTTAATTAATATTTGGAACACGTCTTTTGGTATCTGAATAGTTTTTAGTTATATTTAGAGAATATAATTTGAATTTTTTTTCGAATCCCTAGGTATATGTCTATGTATAGGCAAACATCCTATTATTTTGGTAAAGAATAGACTATGTAGACTTCCTATCAATTACTTTCATATTAAGATCCTTGACAGTGTATTCAGCTATTTACAAATTAATCATGTGGTAACAACTATATATATAGAAAATTTTGAATACACTAAACCATCAACAATTAATGTTTAGTGGTCTAAACACTACAATATATGATAAAAACTCTTGGTGTATATTATTGGGTTAATTAAAATTGTATTTATAATAAGATATGAGTGATTTTAATATATAATGGATGTTGAAGAAAAATGGTAAAACAAAAATTTCCATTGATTGAAAAGATAACCTCAATATTTAAAAAACATATGACTTATTTTTAATGATCATATGATTTCTAATTATAATTATTTTATATATCATTAACTTATTTGAGGTACTCCGTGTTTCTATTTATTCCATATTTATTTGGAATTTCTTCATGCTTATAAATAGAAGGGAGTGTTTATGAGAAAAAAACAACCTATATTCTCATATTTAATGTTTTTTTTGTTTATTCAGATTCTACATATAAATGTGTGCATAAATTATGAGGATGTCTTCTGGGATTCAAATTGGACAAGGTTAATTTTTTATTTCTTTACCATAATATATACAAGGGGAATATTCAAATCATAGATATGTAACATGAGGTGAATTTATAAAATGGAATATGACATGTACTTGTTCATAGAATGATAATATTACAAGACATGATATCAGTTCATATCATGTGATAGTTAGGGGGATGTTTTTTAATTTTAGGTGACACATTTCAGTGTATCCTATAAATAATGAAGTTCGTATCATGAATGTGGATTCCGTCCTGAATTTTATTGTAATAGTTGTTTTTACCATGTTTTGCAAATGATTCCTTTCAGAAGATGTTTATACTTCCAACTCAAAACCTATTATCTCACTAAGGTGATTTTGAGGATCTCATATCCTTCTAGATATAATCATTTGATTAAATATTTTTTTGTGGTTTTGATTCTTCTATCTAAGTAAGTGTTCTCTATACTTATTAAATTCCATTAATCATCATAACACCATTATAATTGGTTTGTGGTTCTATGGATCTTGTGGTGATGTTATTATTGATCCTTTCTAAATTTGTGGTGTGGTCTTATACAAAAGGGTTGCCCATGCATTGGTTATAGTGCGACATGTGAGATCATTGAGAGTATTTTTTTATATTATCCACTAACATATTCACCTATTAACTTGATTCTATAAATCATGATTCATTTATTGGGTCACCAATGTTGTGTTTTATCCCTTTATATTGGTGGATTCCATTATGGGTGTGTAAAACCCATGTTGAGGTTGATGGTTCTTTCTCTAGGAGGTGATGTGTGAATCAGGATTTATCTTGATTTATAATTTTTTTAATAAAATTTGAATATTGATTAATGGATATTTTTGGTCTGTTCAAATAGGTTTTTGACAAATAGAGTTTTACCTATGGTTTTGGTTAAATAAATATTACTTTCAATTCTTTATGAAATAGATTTCTGATACTGTTTTCCATGAAATGTTTTAATGAAATTATTTGGAGAATGTAGCACTTGGTAAATATTGGATACAAAGGTAGATGATATTTATATAGGAATCATTCATTGATAATGTCATGGGGACTACACAAACATTGTTCAAATTATCATTCATCCTATTAGTATAGTGACTAATTATACCTAATTCAAGGATCACTTGACAGGGTATTGATTTTATATCAATTATCAAATCATATATTTAGATATTTAATGTTCATGATTATCTATGCTTTTGTATGTGTGTTATAGCGGTCATGACCTTTATTTTTCCTTTGTGGGATGTTACCTATACTTTGGATTTTTATTTATTGGATTTGATTATTTTATTTGATATATGGGATATAATTTGTAACTATTTTAACTAAAATATTTATAAATTTATAAAATTGGGAATGTTTTATCATAATTTTGATCTAAAAATTGTTTATCATTTTATCAATCCTTGTTTTATTTAATGTTAATCATGTTCATATTGTTGTAGAAATACTCATTTTGGAATACCTAGGTGGGATCAGAATGATCCTGTTTTTATCATACCCTACACACCCTTTAGTGGTGTGTATAACTGGTTATTTAATGTGATGTCTAGAAAAAAAATTCTCCAAAGTGACATGGTGAGTTTTCTATTAGCTATGTGTGGGTAAGTGGTTGTTGGAAGGTGGGAGTTTTACCAAGCTATCACGTGAAGTATCTATTTCCCTATTTGGATTTTTTTTATGTTGTACTCTTACCTTGTAATTTTAAGCTACATTGGGTTATATCATTTCTTTTGTCTTTTTTTGTTATGGAATATATAGTTATTCAGGTTTTCTCTTCCACTATTTATCATTGTTATGTATATATATTCCATTTATCTTCTTTAGTATGTGACTAATCATCCCCTTCAGGTTTTTGATGCACATGTATTGTTTGGAATCCCATTAGGATTGGTATTTCCCTTAATGTATGTGATTTTTTGGGTTGGGTACATGGGTCTTATTGTATATTGGTTTGTTTTTTATATTTTGGAATGAGAGACAAGAATATTCATAATCTTTGGATTTTGCTATATTAAATACTAGACTATAGAGACATGATAGTAATGTTTCATTGAGTTCATGACTATCCCTCTCTATGACAATACTCAATTTACCATGATATATTAAGATATATGTCTAATGTTTTGAGTAAATGATCTAAATGTTTTTTTTGTTATGTTTTTGTCCTGAACTAAAATTTTCAGTAATCTTATCAATTATTATTTTTTACTCTATATTGATATATATATATATATATGAGACATAATCCATGGGTTCTCCATGAGGATGAAATGGATTATTTTTAATGGAATCCACCTTTGGATCATATTCTTCTAGAGACTATCATGTGACTATTTCATTTAATTAGCCAAAATTTATAAAAAATCCAGAACACAATAATTTCTATACAACTAGGAACAAGGAGAGTAATGGAGATATATTGGTAGATATTACATGGCAATCCAAAAATGAATTTAGTGTATGAATGACCCCAGGGATTTTGGGGACTCAGTGGATGAGATTGATCATATACACAACATCTTGTATATAGAAGTGAATATCTAGGTGGATTTCCTAATATTCATCCCTATGGTGTCCAACAAGAGATAATTGGATATTGTGGTAGTGGAAGATAAGTCTATGTTCTTGGAAAAAAAGGGTTTCAAGATACACTTCTTATAAAAGTTATATTTTGAGTATATTTTGAATACTACGTCTCCAAAGTACCTATCATTATAGGTGGTCGAAGGATTACTATAATTATATGAGAAATGGTTCAATATCCTTGATGGTTTTTCACCATATGTAATAAAGACAGACTTGAATAAATCATGTTATCACATACATGGGATATTAAATGTTATCTGATCATATATACTAATTATTAATCTTTTTTACAAATATAGATACAATAGATAGTGAAATTATCAAATATATTGATATATCATGATAGAGTGGGTCTTCCGTCACTTCTCGTCCATGAAATTGCTGCTTCAGTGGAACACATTTGATAAAGGAGAAGTGGAAAGATCATCGTAGGGGTTTCAGAGGTGGTTCTTAATAGGGTAACTATTCTACACTATAAATTACTTCTAGTATTGTTTCCATGACTATCTAGTATTTCTTAAATTTGGATTCACCATGTATACTTTTTCAGGGACAAAAATGACATGCAATGTTTTTCTTCACTAAATCCATTCAAAGAAGTTTTTTTTATGATTTATACTCTAAATTATTATCAATGATAATCAGATCAAAAGGCCACTATAAAGTATTCAAATGCATCAAATACTATAGAGATATACCAAAAATCTTCCGGAGTGAATCACATTCATGAAATGGATTATATTTTTATGGAGGATAACATATGTCCAATAAAAATGATGAGTACCATATTTATTTCATCATATATAGTAACTAATATACTTGATTCTAGTTCCTCCCCTAACTTTATATTATATTTTTATTAAGGTTACTATAAACACAATAAAAATAATTCCACTACTTATGGATATAGAAACACCACATAGGAAGTGGAAGGGGGAAGGTGTTTCAATTTTTTTACTGTTCTCTATCTATTGCTTATGGGGAGTCAGACTGGGATTTATTTGGTAATGATCTAGATCTAGTAGAAATAATGATAACTCTGGATTATCATATATCACGTTAAGTTGAGGTTGAATTGTATCGTATTTTTGTATCATTATTTTCTGAAAATGGTATCCCTTAAGTTTTTCATGGATATTTGGACTTGAGGTTTGGTTGTGTATAAACATTCAGACCAATGCTCAATAGTTTTTCATCACCTGTTGTAGTCGATCATAGTGAATTTTCTTATATTCTTGATTTTCTAATGTTTTTTTTTGACATTCCTAACATTTCCTATTTGAAATTTCAATTTTTCATCTAATGAGTGAGGTGTATTTCACTTATGATCCAATAAATTATATGTAACCAATGTCAAAAACATCATATCAAATAGAACTACAACAGATTAAATAGATAATGATTTAGTTGGGAGATCTGATGGAAAAATATTTTCTTTTACCCAATTTTTCTTCTTGGGAATAACTAGTGATATTTTCTAATAAATATTACGGTTAATTTTAGTTTTTTATGGAAAATAAGTAGATGATTTGGGTGACAATTAAGAATATGTATTTTTCCACATTTGGATTACTTTTTTGATCATTTAATGTGGTAAAAGTTTTTCTATAATGTCAATCTTTGATTGAGTTATCATCAGCTCACGGTTTGGGGGTTTTATATTCATAAAAATTCATTCAAAAAAATGTATTATAATTATTAAAATATTATGATGGAGTTTTTAATTGTAATTCTAATGAATTTTTATGGATTTGATAAACTAGATATTTCATTAGTATATTAACACATTTTTGGCATTAACTATAGATTATATTAGGTTTAATACAAATTATTATCATTATAACTTTCACTATATGAGTTTGGAAGTTTAAATCCCAAGAATTTAATGTTTTTATTGATATTATTGAAAATTTTGTTTCTGAATCTCACATATGTCATTTTTCTGAACTTGGTTTTGATCGTGGTTTATCGATTGATCTTTTGAATGTGAAGGGTTTATTTCATGGGAGGATCCATAGGATGTACTTATAATTCAGAGTTTACATGGTCTTGTTGGATACTATTAGTTATTTTTAAATGATTTAACAAAATTGGAATCACCTTTGGCTACTCTATCAATGAAGGGGTTTAATAATACATAGGATGAGAAATTTTATTCTTATTTCAATGAAAAAAATTATTCTAGAATTAGATACCATTTTGATCTTATCTCATCCTATTATATTGTATGTAGTTCACTATGATTCTTCTGTTACTCTTCTTAGATAAATTATAATAAAGGATGATCATGTGGTGTCTAATTTATAACATTAACATTATGCACTGGGGAAAAATTAACTCATTCCTGATTTGAATGTTTCTATAGTTATAAATTTACTTAAATATTTGTCAAACTATCTCTTTGGGGAGAGGTAAACAATCCATTCAGAACATAAGAGTCTATGATATATCATTTCTCATAATGATGTGACACTTGAACATGATTGGTGGGTGGAATACTTTAATGTGTTAAACATAAGATCACATACACCCTAGGGAAGTGGAATGTCGTTATAGATTCTATTTGTATTAAATTTCCATTGTACGATTTTTTTGGATTTGAAGGAAGAGAGAAACCATATGGGGCGATTAAATCATTTGCATCTAGATGATTAGGATGACGTTTCATGGATTTTTTTATCCATTTTTCAAATATCATCATCACTCATGGAGTCTATTCTACCATTTTAGTAGTAGTATCAAGAGTTCGAAGACATTAGAGATACCCTATATTGTGGGGATATTATTTATAGTTAGTCCCTATCCTAAATTGGTATTGTATACATTCATGATTGGTTTTCATTCCATCACCAATGTGGATATACAATTTCTTATCTCTCATAGTTCATTGTGGGATTTTAATTTTGTAAGAATTCATATGTATTATGACATGATATTGTGATATGATGTCTATGTTTGAAGCATGAAATTTAAGATTATATATCCCATTTTTAAACCTTGCCACAGATTAATCCAGGGCATCTAAAACATTCTCATTTTCTCCAGAATCATCAAGAGTCTTTTATAAATGGGATGTAGTGTCCATAATATTTTTTATTCTATTACTATAGAATTATTGGGGAATAATAGTATTTTGGTTGTGATTGATTACATAATGAAATCAACCCCATTAATTCGGATTAGGGACACCAATAAAGTTGAAGATCAAGGTAAGATTTATGTGTAGGAGGTTTTGAGGCTACATGGGGTACCCTTCCCTATTGTTTTGGATAGGTATCCAAGGATTACCTCAAAGTTCGAGGATATTTTCTAGGATTCTAGGGGGACTCGTGTCATATTGAGAAAAATATTTCATCCACTTAAAGACATTCAAATAAAGTGTCCTATTTTGTTTTGAGAAGATATTATCCATGCTTGGGTCTTAGATTTTTTGGATAATTGCATAACCATATACGATAAGTTGATGAGGAATATAATAATAGTTATCAGTAATATATTAGAATTACCCTCTTCAAGTAGTTGTATGGTAACCTATGGAGAAGAAATATTTCTTAGGTAGAGGTGGGAAAATCCACTCGTATGGGAATTATTCACATTTAAGCAGAATCATTGAAGATATAGGATTTACATCATCATCCAATTTTAGCAATGAATTTTTAAAAACGTACAATGACCATCGACAACATCCTTTGAAGTCTTCCATTGGTGCCATAGTTTTTTTTCTAGATTCTCCTATATTGATTAAACATTGGAATGGAAAATAATTATCGTTACCACTAAGATATGTATGACTATTTTATGTCACTAAGTATCTTGGGTGGGATTTTTATCAGTCATAATTACTAACTAAATTGATAGGTAATAATTATTTATTTCATATATCATAGCACAAGAAGTATTGTACAGATCAATTTGATGATCATAGTTAGAATGAGACTCAGATATATTATTTTTTATATTATATAAAATATATTATAAATCATTAAAATTGATTTAAAAGACTTATATTGTACATATATGCCATAATTAATATTCTTATGGTGTCATGAGTAAGATTATCAATAGAGTTTGGATCATGAAATGTCAGTGAGGGAGTAGTGTATCACCTCATTCAAGAGATTATTTCTTCTATAGGTATTCCCAAGGATGGAAATTCATCTAATGCATAGTTTATAAAATAGTGTTACCTTCATTAAAGTAAATATTTTCTTTCATTAAGTTTCCCACTTTTTTATGTTTGTTTCAGTAATTTTATTGGCATTGAGTTTATGTTGGAGAAAACGACCTAATTTTCAAATATGTTTATTTTATTGAAAAATTTGAGCCTCGGTATAAATGTGTGTATTGGATAAATGGATGTGAACATGGTTTTGGTTTTACCTTTGGTCATTTAAATGTTTTCATATTCAAAATTTATGCGAGACACGTTGCCATTGTGAAATATTTACCTGGAGTGATTTCATGGTCGGGAAGATTTTGTTAACTAGTTTAATGAATGAAATAGTTTACATGATGTGAAAAAGTTTAAATTTCGAGATAGTTAGGATTATTAATTTGAATCTATGGTGAATCCTTTTTTGGTGTGTTTTTTATATTTTTTAATTCTTATCCTGAATAATTTTTGGCCATTTTTTTAACAAACATCACATATGATTCATTTCATTAAACATGTAAGATTATATATCAAATGAAAAGTGTTATCCCATTAAACATTAGGGGTATCATATCCATGTAGATCACATAATTATGCATGTTGTCACTATTTTTTTATTTTATTACTCTTTATATAAGATATCATTATGGTTCTTCAGTTCCATGGTTGCCTGTATTACCGTTGCACTAAATTTTTGGATATTTTTATCTTTTTATAATGGTTTTATTGATCCTTTAATTATCCTTTGTGTGATAATCATTCATAGGATATACCATTTATTGGTTGGGGTGATACATGTGATTTCCTTGAGGTATGTGTCATTTATATTCTATACATACCACATTTTTGGTTAAATTGATTCTAAGATATAATAATTTTCTTTAGGGCCTCTAGTGTGGTCTTTTTTATTCATTCCTTGTTGGTGGATTCTATTATTTGTGTGTGTGAAACAATTTGAGGATGGTGGTTCTATCCCTATCCTATGTTGAATTATCCATGATTTATTTAGTTTTATAAAAAAAATTACAAATAAAATGGTATGATTTATTGATTGACATGTGTGTATGCTAAAATGGGTTTTATATAGAATATGGGTTTCCACATGTTTTGTAAAATTAAAATTTATTATCAATGGATTTTTGAAATGGATCTCAAAATGTGGTTTTGATGAAATGATTTATAAAATGTATCCCATGGAATGAATTTTGTACTTAGGTGGATTTTTTAGTAATTTTCCTTAACTCTTTATATTATCAAGGAGTTCACTATTATGGTGTTCTTCTAATAAAAAGTAATGTTGTTCAAGGGAATTATTATACATGTGAGGAGTTTCATTTTCTATATTGTTTCTCAACTCTATAGATTCAATGTACATGACTATAAAGTTAATTCTTGAGATTTTATATATTTTTTTTATGATTTATATATCTGGCATAACCTATAGTTACCCATGGTGTGATGTTACATATTATTATCATTTGTATTTATTATATTTGATTACAATAAATTTCATATGTGATATTCTATAATACTATTTTACATTGATTGTTTATAATTTGGGAAAATGTGGAATTCTTTTCAATTATTTATATATATATATAATGTTTAACTAATATTCATTCCTTATGTCCATTATAGTTCATCATGTTTAGAATTTTATACATATAATATTTATGGATCCCATGGGTGGGATCATACTGGTCCTGTTTATCTCACAACCTACTATCCTCCGTAGAGGTGTGTGGACCTTATTATCACTATGGAAATAAGGGTAGAAAATGCACCATAGTGAGAGGTTGTAGTTTCTATCATCATTGTATTTGAAGATTTTGGTGAGATGGTGGGAATTTTCCCACACTATCACATGAAATATTTATTTCTAATTATGGGTTTTTCCATTTTTTTGGACTCCTACCATATAGTTTACTTAGCTACTCTACATGGGTATCATTTCTAGAACTCTTTTTAGTCATGGAATAAATATTTATTCATCATTTCACATCATCTTTTAAACATATATAAATTTACATTGCATGTTTTTTTCATAATGTTGGTTGAAATAATTACACTAGGTAGTTTGCTTATGACTGGGTTCCATTCATTATCACATGGGGATTGGGAACACCCTTACTATATGTGAAGGGTCGAGTCAGGTAAGTTTTTTGGGGGTATCTCGGTCGGTTCATAAACATTTTATTTTTCACACATTGATTTTAAATTTTAGTTAATGTATTGAAATATAAATAATCATGTTATCAAAAAATCTACAGCACAAGGCAATGATTTTCCACATAAGGAAATTTTTCATATTTGGAATGAATATTCTAGTTTCTAGGCTTATGCACCATGTTAAATGACTAATCATATATATATTCAAAATATAAATAGGAAAAAATGTAATTTTTATTCCTTTATTATAAAAAATTCACTTTTCATATATAGATACCCTATAATAGTAGATGAATATTCATTACATTTCATAATAATGCATTCAAAAATCATGTTGTTCTTTTTCCTTTGGAAACATATACCCATATGCCATTTTTTAATTATTGAATTTTATCATCTACCACAATTTAGTTCACAAATAACTCTCTTCATGGAAATATCATACATTATATCATTCATAATTACCTGATGATATGAAACCTAATAAATGGTGAGCTCATAATCCCCTTAAGGGTAAATAATGAATATTTTCTTGACCATATAGACATAGAATTATCCTAATGGAATAATAACATGTTCATAAGAATTTAGAACATACCTTGTATAACATATATCATAATCTAGTTTCATTAGAAAATTTTTGGTAGTACATTAGACAAAATGTCATAAATTAATCATTTAACATAATCCATGTGAGAATAATAATGGCATGTGACATTAATTTGTGGCATACACATAAAAATATAAAGTAATTTCCATACATGTAAAGGATCACTTCCAAGAAAATCATAGTGGATTTGATTTACTCCCCAAACCATTATAGTAGACAATGTTTACTCCCAATATTGTCATAGTGGATTGAATAACTTAATGAAATGAGTTCGGTCTCTAATCTAGTCATATTTATCTCACGAGACATAAATATTTATCCTATTCAATAGAGGGTTATATAATTTTCCACCTACAAATCATATAATGAAAAATCGTAATCTTTTTCAGAAAGATCCAAAAAAATTCATCATATAATTACCCATGAATATATAAATGGGTTTTATAAAAATTTCATCAATTAATATAATGTAGAAAATAAATCAGATTCATAATAGTTTCACGAATTCATCAAAACATAACCCCTGGAAAAAGAACTTGGTTTCTAAAAAATACATTCATAATGATCATAAACCATATTTGAGAATAGACAAGTAAACTAAATTTAGTTCATATCTATTTTATATAATGAGAATTATTAATAATTCTTGATACTTAATAATAGAAATAAAAGATTAAATATCATAAAAAATAATTTATAGGAAATATAACTATTCCATATTGAAAAAAATCAAAACTAAAAAATTAAAAAATATTTTGAACATCCTATACATTAAAAATAACATTTGAAACACATAATTTATTCTTTAGAACATTTAATTGTTATTATGGTATTAATATCTATACATTTCATATAAATTAAAATAATAAGTTTTTTTACATTTTCTGTAAAAAGTCAAAAAAATCATATTTTAATAAAATGAAAATAATGGTACTATTAAATAATTTCCTAAAAAATATGTCTAAAAATTACATTCAAAAAATACTATAGAATAGGAAATTAATAATTAATTTTTTTTATAAAAAAATATCCCCTATAAGAAAGGATTTTCAACCAATGAATGAAAAATAATGTCTGTTTTCATTATAAATAGTATTTTTGTATATTGAGTATATAAAGACAAAAAATGTATGGAAAATAAGAAATTTCAAGGAATAACTATATTAGAATGAAATGAAATTTATTTATTAAATATTTATCAAATAATATTCCTAATTCATGTTTATGAATAATAAATCTCATTTAAAATAAGATTGAAACATAAATCCATTAACACTTTTGTATATCTTTAATAATAAGTCCCATTATAGAATGAAAATTGTAATGATAGGTAAATTACCAAATTTTTATTATAATAAACATGAAACGCATTATTTTTTTATTTACATCACATAAATAAATGAAATGGTATATTTGGTCTGTATCTTGTAGATGTAAAGGTTACACGAAAATCGCTTACCTCATTAATGGCTTCATAATTACATCATTGAAAATCATATATAATAAAAATATTTTTATTATAATAATATTCCATAACCTTAATAATATATCTTATAACAAATATTATTTACTTATAACCTTTTACCAAACATTTCATAAAAATTATTTATTAAATTCACTATTCTTAGGGATCACAGCTTTGTTTTTTAGAAAAAAAAGGGTTCTATAGTTGGGTTCCTTGTACATTACTTCTTCTTTAATAATATTTATAATATTATTTATTATATAATTATTATATATTTTAATAATTTAAATTTT
This sequence comes from Viscum album, assembly GCA_963277665.1. Lineage (NCBI taxonomy): Eukaryota > Viridiplantae > Streptophyta > Magnoliopsida > Santalales > Viscaceae > Viscum > Viscum album. The sequence continues at coordinate 1,136,279,731 of OY728156.1, forward strand.
TATATTAATCCATTAAATTAAGAGATATAATAATAAATTATTCCATTCATAGAGATGATAATATGTACATATTCATAAACACTATTATCAATATTTATCAGATTAAATGAATGAATGGTAAATAATTAATCATCTTTAATGAATTATTAGTATACCATATATATAATATCTATTAATTAAAATTATAATCTTTACAATCCAGGTAAATTTAAATAAAAAATTAAATCACATCGCTTCGTAGAGGCAGCGATCCACTAATTGGAACAAGCGATGTGAACATTCTATAAACGATTAGAAGGTAAGAAGGATGATATGATATAATAATTAAATAATTATAAACATTTTATAAATATCATATTTATAGATAATATCCATAATCATATCCTTTCATTAAAGGTGGTGATGGAAAATGATTTATTGTGTCTCATGGGGTGGTATTATATCATACCCACGATCGACGATTTCATTTATCATATTATAGTAGAGAAGTTAAATATTGGTCATGAAATTAAAATAATAATGTCATTTTATATTTAATATATCGGTTCTATTATTTCATAACTGGTGAAGAATATTTTAAAGAGGTGTAATGAGAAATAAAACAAAAATGCTCGGTCACCAACGATACCACTTCATCGAAGAACCACAATAATATTACACCAAAAATCCATCGAATGGGAGATTTTTTAAAAAAACCATGGTTAATATAGCATGTTTTGATAAGTAAGAGATATATTTTGTTTATTTATTTGATGAAATATTATGAAAACTTTTTTTAAGAAAAATGGATAGGTGGTTCCCTTTTATAAGTGAAATAGAGTGACTTTTTTTAAAAATCTACAAAATAATCCAATAATGGGTTGTCATTATCAGACAAAGTTCCACTAAAAATGGTTAGAAAAATATTCTCGGTAACATAAAGTAAACCTAAAACACCACTACTAAATTTAAAACCTGTTCTAAAAATGTTATTACATTTATTATTAACTTACACATTTTTTCTATTTTACTTTTCTGCACGACAACTCTGTTTTTTCAAACAAATGTTACCTATCATTTAAGAATATTTTTCTGGAAATATTAGATTATTTGGACATACTTATTATAATGATAAAATCAAATATAACAATTTAAAATCCTTGTGTGTGTAAAATTATTTTCATGACATGTTCATGTAACGCAGAAAACAAAATTTTAACCTTAAACACAATATTTAATTTTTATAATTTAAAATTTAGCATGAGGAAAACTTAAGATACATTTTTTACACGATATTAATTATTCTGATTCCAAATAATAAGTCCATTTTGTAAAATTTAATTCAAATAAGAGTATGAATTTAATTTAAAATTACAACCACAAATTTGATCTAAATAGAATTTCTAACGAAAGTTTTTTCTTAAGTATAAATCATTTTTTCACAATAATTATGAATAACAGTGATTATAATGGCCTATATTTTATTAATAAAAAAATAATTTAATAAATATTACTTTTAAAATAATTTGAATAAATTTTTTTTCAAAAATTCTATAGAATTTTTTTTATAAAAATCATTATTTCCCACTACTAATTGAAAATGTAGTATTTTCCCAAAATTTTCAAAAATCCAGTCTGATAATTTAAAGATTTTATAAGAAAATTGAATTTCATTTTTTCATATAAATTTTATACAATTTAAATTTTTTTTAATAAGAAATTATTTGTGAAAAAATGAAAAGAAATAGCTCATAAAAAAAGATGTTATTAAGTCTAAAATGAGAGTTATTCTTATCCCATTAAATGAAAATTATTAAATGAATTATATAATTTTATTTAATATATAAGGTTTAAATTTCATTAAAATGATTCAAAAAAAGTGAAAAATATATCTTATCCATATAAAAACACATGTTTTTCATAAAAACTATTTTGAAGAATAATATTTCATTTAAATTTAATGTATTTTTATTATCTTGTTAATAAATTGGTAACCATTGATTTTATTTTATACATGTTTAAAAAATTGATTTTTCTTAATTTTCTTAGACCAATTCACATCCTCCAATCCAAACGGATGGTGATATCTATCACATTACATTTTATTGTTTTTATTTTATATAATGTTTTTTAACTTATCGTGGCGTGTAATAAAAGATATCAAATATATTAAATTATTTTTTATAAAAAATTATTTTATAAAATCTCCAGGTGTTAACTAATATACCCATTAAAATAATTTGACCATTGACATTTTTATACTATGACATAGAAAACTATGTATAATTCTAACTCATCATGTCCTCATGTTACCATCTAGTTTCCTCATTTCAGATTTCCCCCAAACAACATTGACCAGGTGAGTGGTCTTGATTATTAGTAATTCCTCTCTAGGAACCAGATTCTGAACTATTTTTAAAAAAATGAGATATCACTCTCTAATGGTATGACTTATATGCTAATTTCATGTTAATGGTATGTTATGTACTTCTATAGAAGAGATATAAGGAACATATCATGGAAATGTGGGAGGATAGAAGGATGCACCAAGAGATATGCTACTATCCATACATGATAAAAAAACTCATAATGAATAATATAATAAGGTATCAACATTCAATTATTTCTAATTCACATAACCATATTCCATGATCAAATTTTCCAAATATTATTATCACCAACAACAATTTCTATATTATTATATTTATTGTTAGTAAACTTTTCATATTTACTCTGAGTTGAATTGTTGTTTTGATCAATGGTTATAACTTTTTATATAATTTTCACAGCTAGCTTCGGTTTCAATAAATTTTCATATCCAATATCATCCCAACACATTAGTGTTATACAGTTAATTCCATTCAAGGATTTATAAGGATTTATCAGTGTACTTGAGTGAAATTCATTGATATAAGATAACTCAACCAAATGAAGCTATTAATCCCAACACCATTTAAAATCCACAGAATAAGATCTCAAAATATCCCCATGGGTTGTAATGGTTCTAATGACTAAAAATATTCTCTACAATAATATTTTTTTTAAAGTAAACTACATATCATGATCATGAGGAATAAATCACCAAAACATCAAGGTATAACTAAGATACTAATCAGATAAAACAAAATGTGGTACTCTAAGAAACCTTCCACTTCCTTAATGTATTTTATATCTAGAAAAAAATGATAGATGTCATGTCTAATGGAAATTATGTGTCAAGCCTTCATATAATGACTTAATAAAACCAAAATAATACCTTGACCCATATACATTTTTTTAATATGAAAAAATCATGGAGATATTTTCCCAATTACATTTTGGTATGAGTAATGATTATAACATACCAATAGAATTTAGTCTCTCTAAATTATATTTCTAACATGAAAAGAACTGAGTTATATACTCTAAAATATCTCTCTTTTTAATTTACCATCCTAGGTGTGACTAAACAGGTTCCTTGATACAGTTCTCCTAAAGGGCTCAATCATCCCACCCTTGATGCTAGAGGCTTCCAACTAGCAATGAGGTTAAAGGGCGATAATGTAGAGATATCGTGACCTTATATCTGAGAAAATAAAAAATTAATATTACAGAACATCTTACATAATAATTATAATTAGAGTGGGAATAAATAAATAAACTTAAACAAGATCAGGAATTTATAGTAAATAGAATATTGTGGAGTCATGAATGAGAATGTCATGAATACAAAAAATATGTCACACTGGTATAACCATTCATGTAAAAGATAAAATATAATATATAGAAATAAAAATAAATATATCTTATTATATCTCTATGTAAATCCCCATACCCATGATACAATCAATTATCAATGTCATCCTACTCGATGAATCTTAATCCTAAATGAAATTCAATTCATTCAACCAAGTGAATGTCTTCATGGGAACCCCTATACAATGGTGGCCTGAGAAGGGTGTGATTTCAAAACCTAGTTGGACACCACCAATTCGGTCCTATACATAAAAATTATATGCAGTGTATGGATAAGAGATCAAATCATCACGATAAAAGTAATAATAAAACCTATTGGAAGTAAACTGAGGCACACTATCATAGGTGGATGATATAATGCGATGTACTCATCTAAGTTGAGAGAGAGATGGAATAGGGAAGATTTTTGTATAAATACTGATATATATATATACATATATATAATAATATGTATATTTATATATGAGTTAGGATACAAGTGATTTGAACTCAACCCCATCAAATCCATGGGTCCAAAATCTCGATCGTCTAGACATCATACGAAGATGGAGTTGACCTAAATTTTATAAAACTCTATTTATGTATAATTATGTTGATCCTTGGGTATGTAATCATGATTGATGATATCTACTTTGACCAGTACTGTCAAGACTCATCCTTGGGGCACTTGTCGTGTCTACCCCATGCCCGCCTTCCATAGGACAGGGGCTAGAGACTATCACCAAAGCTATAAATCCTAATAAAAAGGGAAGGCATTGCCTTTACGAAGTGAATACACACACACAAAAAAATTACAAGAAGAAGATACACTATGTAAAGAAGTATAACAAATGTGATGAATGTACAAGGGGCCGAAAATACAAGCCCAATAGAAAGGAATAGCTACAACTGAAAGTGAAGTAAAACACAAAGGACAACAGCTGAAAGGTGACAAGTAGCTCCTGGATCGTACTCCAGGGTTCCTACCTGAAGGGTAGGTACATATGGCCACCACAGCTCTCCACGTTTTTCTTTCACCTCCGTGTAATGTCTCATTTTGAATTCCACCTCTAGGTACCGCCTCATTGTGAAGTCCATCTTCGGGTACTGTTCAGCTCTACAAGCCATGACCACGATCAGTGTTGTCCGTCATCTGCAACCAACACAACGAGGTGCGGGTATAGCCCGTGTAGGGGTGAGTATACGATACTCAGTTGGGACCCGGAGACCCTCAAGTTCTCACTAAATCTAACATGGATAATCATAAATAAAGTTCTCAATAGATAACCCTTACATAGTTATAAGCTCTTACTTATACCTAAGTTATCAAGTAACCCATCTCATCCACAAGGTACCACATAGATAAGAAGTCGACAGATAACAACTACACAGGTATATGCCCATACAAATACGTAAGTTATCAAGTAACCCAATCAATCATGAGGAAAACTCAAAGGTCAATGACTCATCTCAAACCAGTATTTTCATTATCGAAACCGCAACTGCGGAAGAGATCCATCTCTGTCGAGTAGAGTGATCATGTCACGACTCTGAGGAATGTCTCACTAACCTAAAACTGCTGAGGTACTCTTCCTGTCGATTACTGCGGGTCAGCCACCCAATCACAGTAGTGCCCCCCACCGGGGTCTACCACCCAAACACAGTAGTGCACCCCCCCTAATAGCCTGCAGAGGTACTCCTACTGTCGAGTACCATGGGTCTGCCACCCAAACACAGTAGTTCTCCCAGCCGTGGGTCTACCACCCAAACATAGTAGTTCTCTCCACTGGGCTATTCATGTCACACCGACTTGAATCGGACAAGCAGTCATCAGGTCTCAGCCAGCTACACAGTCTCCGTACTCCATACGCTCGTCTCTGGGAGGGTCCGCTACACGGGCTACTGGTCGATACTCCATGTATCACAAATTCTCACTAATATGTATCTCAATGGACCTCCTCGTCATAGGGGTCTCAGCACAACAGATGTCGCATCAATCAGACGCCCGGTCTTTGAGTCATTATCCTTTTAGACTCGGGGGCCCGATTGGATTCGTGTACGAACAAACCAGGACATATCTCAAATGTAAAATGAACTCACATACGGTATACTCAAAGGGACCATTTCTCAACGTGATCACTAATTCCACTAACGGTTCTTCAAACGAACGTCTGGTCTGAATGTTTTCGGCTTTTCCGTTCCAGGGCCCCGGTTGGATTTCAAGTTCAATCCAACCCTACCATATTCAAACTACATCCAAACCTCATGTTAAGTATGCCAAATGATTTTTCTCAACAAGAGGAATCCGTAAAAGTCGACGGCACATCAATCAGACGTCTGGAACTCAAGTTATAAGTGTTTCCGCTAAGAGGACCCGATTTGTTTCGGGTTCGAACCAACCAAGACATACCGAAAATTAACTGAAACCTCGAGTGTAATATACCAAAATGACCTTCTCGATAAAGGAATCACAACGCAACTGACGGTGCATCGATCGGAGGTCCATAGCCCCGGTTATGGGCGTTTGAACGAAACTACCCAGAAATAGGGTGTTTGGGCCCGGTCCGACCTGGCCCAATACCACCTGGGTCGGGCCGAACCAGGACGACACGACCTGGGTCTGGGGCCGACCCAATTGGGCGCAGCCCGACTATGACTGCGCGGCCCTGCCCAGTCACCGCGACCCGACCCCACCGGCGCGACCCGGCCCGGCCGGCACGGGTGGCCTGGCCCGGCACGGGTGGCCTGGCCCGTGGCTGGGCGCTCTGCTCGTGGCCGAGCGAAGCGCGAAGGGGGGGGAGGGGTGCACTGCAACCCTTATTTTCATAACGGAAAACCCAACGGGGTCCTCCCCGTAGTAGTCGCCAGGGGTTTGAACCCCCGGTTTATCCGAAAAAAACGGTCGGCCTTCACACCGGCCAGCTATGCCACGCGGGACCCATGGGGGTCCCGCCTCCCGGAGCACCGACGACCAGATTAGCCGGAAGCCCTCTGCTAAACTGTCGCGCCCTAAGACCGTAGATTTTTTCCGACCGGGGTTGTGCGATGGCGTCGTGCCCCTCCGCCGTGGGCCGCCCCGGCCGAGGCCCCTTGAGTCTCCAGCGTAATGCAACAACATCGCACCCCTCCACCCTGGCCCGTTCTTCGCCTCGGGCTCCTTCGGCCTCACCGGAGGGGCGCGACGGCATTGCACACCTTCATCGCGGCCCGTTCTGGCAGCGGTATTCTCCATCCCCGCGCGGTACAATGACACCTGGCCGCCATCACCACAAACACCAATGAAAATCGTCAAGGAGAAAGGAGAAGATAATCAGTCTTGTTTTTGCGGTCCGAACTCCTCCCATTATGTCGATATCAAGTGGCCCTTAACTAAGTAGCGAAGAATGATAAATTAAATTTTGAACAACAGAAACCCCTACCTTGACACATGTTTTCGAGCGATGAGTGTTGCGGGAAATGGCGTTGCGGGGTGAGGCCCCATATACGTCGACGGAGAACGTTCGAGGAGGAAGCGACATCTCCCTTCCATTTACACAGAGAGAATATTGAATGGCGTGATGTCGTTGGAGAGTTTCCGTGTTGGTGCCTCCTCCTTTGTCGTGGAGGAAAAATAGAACGGATGAAACCAGGTCATCGAGTCGTTGCTCTTCCTCAGAGAAATATCATTCTTTGTTGAAGTGGGGAAGTTCTTTGCCGGAGAAGATGATGTTCCTCCAAGGAACAACAACTCTCCCTCTCTCAATTATAGACACAACAAAGGAGGAGGCATCGTCATGGAAACTCCCCAACGACGTCACGCTATTCAATCTTCTCTCCGCGTCAAAGGAAGGGAGACGTCGCTTCCTCCTCAAACGTTCCCCGTCGACGTATACGGAACCACACCCTACGACGCTGTTTCCTGCGATGCTCATTGTTCGACAACTTCTATTAAGGTAGGGGTTTCTATTGTTCAAGATTTAATTTTTCGTTCTTTGCTGCTTAATTAATCGCCGCTTGATGTCGACATAACGGGACGAGTTCAGACCGCACAAACACGGCCGATTATCCTCCCTTTTCTCCTTGACAATATTCGTTGGTGTTTGTGGCGATGGAGGCGTGGTGTCGTTTCACCACGCGGGGATGAAGAAGACCGCTGCCGGAGCAGGCCGCGACAAAGGTGTGTGGTGTCATCGTGCCGCACTGATGTGGCCGAAGGATTCCGCGGCCAAGAACGGGCCACAGCAGACGGGTGCGCCACCGTCGCGCTGCACCGGTCGCACAGGAGCCGCATCAGTTCAGTAGAGGGCATCCAGCCAATCTGGCCGTCGGCGCTCCGGGAGGAGGGACCCCCACAGGTCCCGCATGGCACAGTCGGCCGACCTTAATGGAAGGCTGTTTTTTCGGATAAACCGGGGTTTGAAACCCCTAACCAGTGCAAAAGGGTGGAAACCATTGGTTCCGCCGTTACGGAAATCAGCCCCCCCCCCCCTTCGCGCTCTGCTCAGCTACAGGCCAAGCGCCCGACCACGGGTTAGAACGCCCGCACCGGGCCGGACCACCTGGGTCGGCTCGCGCTGGCTGGGCCGGGCCACGCAAGCTGGGTCGAGCCGTGCCCAACTGAGCCAGACCCAAACCCAGGTCGGGTTGACCCCGTTCGAGCCGACCCAGGGGGTATTGGGTCGTGTCGGATTGGGCCCAAAACCCCTATTTCCAGGCAGGTTTGTTCAAACACTCATAACTGGGGCTACAGACCTCCGATCGACACACCATCAGTTTCGCTGTGATTCTTGGATCAAGAGGGTCATTTGGGTATATTACAATCATGGTTTGGGTGAACTATGGGTATGGTCGGGTTGGTTCGATCTCGAAACCAACCGGGCCCTCGGAGCAGAAACGCTTATAACTTGAGTTTCAGATGTCCGATTGACGTTCCGTCGACTTTTTTGGATTCCTCTTGTTGAGATGGATCTTTTGGAATAATTCAATAGATGTTTGGATGCAGTTGGAATATGGCCGGGCTGGATTTAACCCGAAATCCAACCGGGCCCCTGGAACGGAAAAGTCGATAACTTTCAAACCAGACGTCCGTTTGACGAACCGTCAGTAGAATTGGTGATCACGTTGAGAAACAGTCCCTTTTAGTATAACCTATGTGAGTTTAGGGTACATTTGAGATACGTCCAGGTTGGTTTGTACATGAAACCAACCGGACCCCCAGGACTAAAATGCTAATAACTCACAGACCGGGCATCTGATTGACGTGCTGTATGTTGCGTTGAGACCCCTATGACGATGCGGTCCATTGAGATACTTATTAGTGATTCTTTGTGATACATGGAGTATCGACTAGTAGCTCATGGAGCGGACCCTCTCGGAGACAAGCATACGGAGTACAGAGGCCGTGTAGCTGGCTAAGACCAGATGAATGCTTGTCCAATTCGAGTCGGAGTGACTTGTATAGCCCAGTGGGGAGAACTACTATGTTTGGGTGGTAGACCCATGGTGGGGATCACTACTGTGTTTGGGTGGGAGACCGGCAGTACTCGACAGGAGGAGTACCTCTGCAAGCTGTTAGGTGGGGTGCACTACTGTGTTTGGGTGGCAGACCCCGGCGGGGAGCACTATTGTGTTTGGGTGGCTGACTCGCGGTACTAGATAGGAGAAGTACCTCAGTTGTCTTAGGTTAGTGAGCAGTGCCTCAGAGTCGTGACATGATCACAATACTCGACAGAGATGGATCTCTTCAGTAGTTGCGGTTTCGATAATGAGAATCATGGTTTGAGCCGAGTCATTGACCATTGAGTTTTCCTCATGATTGGTTGGGTTCCTTGACAACTTACGTATATGTATGGGCATATACCTAAGTAGTGGTTATCCGTCGACTTCTTTTCTATGTGATACCTTGTGGCTGAGATGGGTTACATGATAACTTATTTATAAGTATAAGTTTACACATAAGTAAGGTTTATCTATTGAGAAAATTCATTGTGATTATCCTTGTTTGATTTAGTGAGACCCTGAGGGTCTTGGTGTCCCTACTGAGTATCATATACTCACCCCTGCACGAGATATTCCCGCACCCCATTGTGTTGGTTGTAGACGATGGACATCACTGATCGTGGTTGAGGCTTGTGGAGCTGAATGGTACCCGGAGGTGGACTTCAGGACGAGGCGGTACCCGGATGTGGACTTCACGACGAGACGGTACCCGGAGGTGACAGACAGACGTGGAGAGCTTAGGTGGCCATTTGTACCTACCCTTTAGTTAGGAACCCCAGAGGACGATCCAGGAGCTTCTTGTCATCTTTTAGTTGTTTTCCTATGAGTTTTACTTTACGTTCAGTTGTAGCTATACCTTTCTTTTGGGCTTGTATTTCCGGCCCCTTGTACTTTCAGCATGTTTTTTATACTGCTTTACTTAGTGTATCTTATGCTTGGACTCTGTGTGTGTGTGTGTTTTCGTTTCATAAAGGAATTTCCTTCACTTTTTATTGGTATTTACACCTTTGGTTCTAGTCTCCAGCCCCTGGTCTATGGAAGGCGGGCTTGGGGTAATCACGGGACGACCCCCGAGGACATGTCATGACAAATTGGTATCAATGGAGTCGGTTCTACCGCAGAACATATAACTCAGATATTTATTTTCTCTGTTTGTGTGTGTTTTCATTTCGTAAAAGCAATGCCTTCCCTTTTTATATGGATTTACACCTTTGGTGCTAGTCTCCAGCCCCTGGCCTATGGAAGGTGGGCTTGTGGTATTCACGGCACGGGCCCCGGGGACAGTTCATGACAAGTGCTACAATTTTATATGAAAAATCCATGCCACCACAGGCAAATAAATGTCCTAGCCCTATGTTCACCTGTATTCTCCACCAATCATTGTATTGGAGGATTCTAGGAAGTTTCTACTCATCATGTAAATGTTGAATGTTCTAAATTTCATAAAAATCAATCCATGTGAATATAATATGATTTCTAAGCCCATGGTCATGATCTATTTTTAGTCACAACCTCACAACTTGGATAATCTATAATGGGATGACCCATTAGAAAATTGTAAATGGAATTATATCCTCATTCATGTACATGGTCGGTATCCATTCAATAAATGGATAAATATCCCAGACCTAGGAAATTATATCTAGTGTATTAATGGTGGATCCACACAACCATAGTGAGTGGCCTTATAATCACTCCATAGATAATAATCATACCTGAAAGTTTCTTAATTACAACAACGGAGAGAATATTTTCCACAATCACCTTCATGTAAGTCTTGGAAGATAGATCCAAAGAATTACCTATAGGAATCCTTATATATTAAATCATGAATGATCAACACTCAAATCATAGGAATTACATATAATCATCCCAATAATATTAAATAATAGGGCCCCGAAGCTAGTTTCTTATATGTACCTCTAGGAATCCATGACATAATCAAATCGTGTTTGTATCTTTGGATAAAATCCAATAAAAACCTATATAAATCATATATGAATCAATATTAACTGAGATAACCACAAATAAATGATTTGGGGGAGGTGGTCGTACATATAGACCCACATCTTTTTCTATGTCCAATTAATATTACATTATTGGTAAGGGTTCTATGGTTACAATTCCTACCATATCGACCAAAACCCATAATAAACTAGCCTGGTACCATTCCAATATCAGTGCACCCAATGGATACCTTATATGAAAATAATAAAAAGGCATAATACTATGGATCATATATGCTAACACACAAGGAAATTCATCCCAATTTCAGACCTCAAAATGTGTATGTAAAAGTAGTCATCCTATGTGGGTTCCTCTTTGTAATATCATTTATGGAGTCATACCATAGGGGGCCCTCAGTCTAATTGGTTAGTCAATGAATGAACCTAGCATAATTGTTTTTCCAGTAAACATGGTGTTCATCCATTTTATTACAAAATTAAATAATTTACAACAATAGTTAATTGGGGTAAATAATATGATGGGTCATCACCATAATAGAAAATACCAAGAATAGACATACTATATAGAAATACATAAATACTGTAGGCCATGTTTGACAAACCAACTACATTTAATAAAATTTCAACATAATTTACATGTCTAGAAAATGCATCAAAGGAATGTATAATATCAATCAGAGCATGTTGGGTCTAATATCATTGTAAAACCTCCAAATATAATTAACTACAATAAAATTATTATTAATTAATTAAAATTCAATGATTTAGATTAAATATCCTTTTCATTTTAAATATTCATACCACCAAAAGTCCTAGTAACTAATCCCATCACCCATGAATGGTTACAAACCACTACCTAATATCCTACAACATAAACCTATCCTCATGTCAATAGTAATATATATAAAAAGGCTTTTCAATAAATATTCATTGAAATTAATTATGACCTTCTTGATTTATAAATTCGACTCAATGAAATTACTCAATGAAATCACTTGCGGTGAAGTGGAGATAGATTGTAGGTATATCCTCTTCTTAGGAAGAGTGAAGTGCCAACATTGGTATCTTATTCCACCATGATCTAGTCTAATCATGACCAAAATAAATAATCATAGAAATTATGTTAATGGCGTAAATACCCAAGGCTTTATATACATGGACATTGCATCATTTTTATAGAATACTTAATATATTAGACAAAAGACACCCAAATATTATATTAGTTTAGTGTCCTTTTAAATAGAAAAATGTAAAAAACTAATTCATAAAACATTTACATTGTCTCATGTGTTTTCCTTTATAACCAGAACCCCTTTTGACACATCTTACTTAATTCCCTTCTTCATATCCCAGGGAAGGGGAACATAAAATGGGGTGAGATAAAATGTTCTGTAAGAATAAACATGGAATATAATAGACAAAACCTAAAAATAAGAATGTAACAATGTTAACATAACCTTTTAAAATCAAACCATGTATTACAAATATCAAAATATTGATTCTTTAAATTAATCGTGGATCTTCATAAGGCATAAATCATAAATGAACACGAACCATGAGAGAATTGCAATGACACAAAACATGGATTTATTCATTCACATATGTATAGAAAATAATTTCTATATTAGCCAGGGATCATTACCAAGACCATCATAGTAGAAAAGAGTACATTACTGAAAGGGGATTCCATTCCCTTCAAGTAATGTATTATTGAATGATATTTTCTTGTTATTATATCCCTATATTACTGAACAAGATTTACTCTATAGTCTAGTCATGAATATCTCATGTGAAATAAATCTATACCTAATGAATTGAAGAAAGGTATAGGTCACACACATCACATAATAAAAACCATACATATGTGTGAAACAAAAACATAAATCATTCATCATAACATAACCCCCAGAATAAAATAGGTTTTTCTAAACATCATTCCACAATAACATAATCCATGCAAAACAAAATGATTTAATAAATAAAATTCCATTCTAAACACAAGAAAATTATAGGAACAATAAAGATATTATATTTGAAATATTAACCAATTGAATATTTCTATATTATATTGAAAATAATTTTGATATAAAACATTAAATTATTTATTGAGGAAAATATCATTTCTTCTTCCAATAATATTTTCTTTTCTAAAAATTCCACCAAATTTAAAAACCAAAGAATTATTTTAAAATAATCATGAAATATTAAAAATTAAAAATCATGTATATAAGGATTTATGAAAATTTAAAAAATCAATTCTTGCCTTATATGTTAAAATAAAACATTTTTCTTGTACTTTTACTTGAAAATTCTAAAAGTACTTCATTTGGGAAATGAATGAAAAACTCCTCTCAAACTACGTTGTAAAAATTAAAAAATGTGTAAAAATTAGTTTAAACATCCATAGGATAATAGTAAAAATTTAATGATTTTTTTAGAAAACATGGATGTGTATGACTAATATACCCAGTAAATACATATTTATAATCAATCTTAGATAAAAATGAGATTGTTGGATTATCCCATACTTATTTATAATCAGTAAAATCGTATGCCTCATAAAATAAGGAAATATATATGAATATTTAAATATTATAACCGTCCTAATAAGAGTTATAATAACATTTATGGGATGCATAAACACAACATAAAATAAGAATGTGGTGTATAAGGCATATATCCCTCATAAATAAAAGTGAAAAAATAATCCCTTATTTTATGTCTTGTCTCATATATATGAATCAATACATCATGTATAATGATTTAAATTATGTAATTGACTTATTGCAAAATCAGAGTAATTTGTATGATATCATATATGATCATATAATCATTTATTTGGAAATTACATTTAATTATTAGTCATTATTTAGGTATTAATTTATTTATTTACTTATTCATGTTTTATCGAATAAGTTTTGGATCTCCTTGTTATACCATTTTTAAATAATTGGAAAACTATATTAACATAATATATATTATATTATTTCACTATGGACATTTATATAACCATTCTTTAATAGGTATCTTTTATAATGAAGCACATTGCATAATGGATATGATAGGTCGTGCATACGAACGATCGATGATATCATTTTGATAATTGGGAAATGTGATGGGAGTGGATGGTAAATATATTATTACAAAATCCATATTATTTTATTAATATAAAATATTGTTATTATTTCAACCATTATATCCATCCATGTATTAGGGTGAAAACATCTTACACGACAACTTGGAGATAATAAGTTATACGTAAGCACATGTGGTGATTTTGTTTTTTGTTGGATAGATATAAGGTTGAATATGGTTGTTCCATAACCATAATAATATCTCATTATATTATTTTACTGGAGATATTACTTTAGAATGGAAAAACTCATGTAGTGGAAATATAAGATAAAATTATTTGAAAGAATCAGTAGAGGAGATTACCTCTTCTACGACGTTCTCCCTCTAACTCTAATAATAATGGAAATAGATATAGACTTTTGAGATGAAAAAAACTCCATAATGTATCTGGGGAAGTTAAAAAGTAAAATGGGAAATGTATAGCCATTCTTGAATTCTCAATGTCAAGTGAAAATGTGAGGGAGGTGGTTCCCTTTTTTAATTTAGGTGAGGGGCCCATTGAGAATTCAAACACCCTTTGATTTTATGAGATATATTCTTTTAATCTCATTGACATACTGTGTTTTACTCTATGCCAAAGTTATCTTTTACTATACGCAACACTGTATTATCTTGCAGTATACACAACACTATTCTTGTCTTGTGTTGCACACAATTTCATGTTATTTTGATAGAATTCATTTCACGCAACACTGAGTATAGATTTTGTTAAATGTATAAATGTAATATGTATTGATAATTTTATACTTAACACCAAATTAAGCTTTCACTACACGAAACACTGACTTGGCTTTCATTATATGAAACAAATACCTTCCACTATAGCTTGAGTTGTACGCAATAAAAAGTTTTACTAAACAACGATATATTATTAAAATATTATTATTTAATGGGATATAAAATATCCATTATGAATAGTATTAACCAAATTTTTTATTTTATGTAACATTATTATTTATCATAAATATTTTTTAGAACATTATATATGAACAAATTCAATTTTTTCGGATTAAATAAGAATTTTATAAAAAATGTCATTTACCACCATTAGACAAAACACCATTTTTAAATCTAGTTTTTAACAATTTTATAAGTTAAATTTTAAAAAATAAACATCTTATTTTGAAGGACATAAAAATTTAGTTTTTTATAATTTTTGGTTTTTTTGATAAAATTGAAATTTTAATGCATAATGAAAAATAATGCATTTTAATTCAAAAATGTCTTTCATATAATTTATTTATATAGTTAGATTATATTTTTAATTTTTTTTATAGTGTAATTGGATTATGTTTTTATAATTCAATCTCATTTTTTATTGGATGTAATTTCACATTTAATTTGGACATATACACATGACAATATTTTGAAAAGTTTTTACTTAATAAACCCCCGCTTTTTGGTGATTGACAATATAAGTTAATCGTCAATTAATTTATTCAAATTCTCTATTTTTTATTATGAAAAATGGATTCCATGTTTTGAGTCATTTGGCCCAAATTATGTTAATACATTAATTTTATTTTTCGGATATTATGAATAGTAACTAAGGTAATTTTTATTTACCTTTTTTAAAGTTAAATCAAGTAAATAGGGTATCTAATAATATGATGAGGGTAGTAAAATTATTCTAAAACTACAAAAAATACCATTAGTTGAATAAAAGTATACCCATATAATATTTGGTTTGAAACATAGTCATTTAATGTCCACTTGGCAATGAAAATGACATAGATATTAATAAACCCAATGAAAGTCAAAAAAATATAAAACTCACGTATCTTATAAGTATAATAATTTTAATATATAGATAACCAGGTGATATCTAATAAAATAAATATTATTTGAAATGATAAAATAATAAACTACGTCATGGTAATTCATTTTTAATTTTTAGGAAATAAATAATTACCTTAAATTATTATTCTTTGGTGATGTAAAAATTAATTAATTGATGAGGAATCAATTAATTTTTTTACTAAAATCCTAATTACCAAAAAAATGTCCAAACACCTGAAAAAATATTATTGGTAGAGTATAACTTGACCATAATCATTTAAAGGTCAATCTAGTGATCATTTGGATCCTTATAGAATATATTATGACCCTTTATATTATTTTATTTAAAGTAATGTTAAAGTTTTCATATTCATATTTTAATAAGTATAACATTTTAAATGTTTTATTTTATAGCAGATAAATTCATCTACATTTATTATCATGAAATATATTATATTTATCTACATCATAGTATTTTTTTATTTATACTCAACAAATAAGTATATTAAATAATTAAACAAAACATTGTTGTAATTATTTTATAAATTGAGATATCAAATTAATGTTATTAAAAATATTAAAATAAATATATTTTGGGATAATGAACATGTCCAATGAATTTTATAGATACCCTTGACCTCATATTAATTTAATAAAACAAATTTTTCTTTGTTAACTTGTAATCATTATATTTTTAAAAATCAATAAATTGAATATTATCAAAATTGAAACTACTATTTGTTTATCAAAATAATGTTTTATTAAATTATTTAAAAATCATAAGACAATTTTTAAACATATTTAATAATTATTATATGGTCAAAATTATCTAAATTATTTATTTATGATCTAATTTACACTAAATAAGTATATATTTTACCATTTTAATATTGAAATATTTGGTACCCTCGTTAAAATCATATAGAATGAATACGTGTTAAACAGAAAGATATGGTTTAAATGGACATAGAAACATATATAAATTTATTATTTGATGAAATTGAAACCCTATATCATCTTATAATCTAAATTGGGACATTATATATGTTATTTAGTGGGGTTTTATCTTATGATAAGTTAATATTATTGAGGTTTTCAAAAGTGCACCTCACCTCAACTATAAAAGGGAACTTCCACCCACAATTTTCCACTACTCATTAATCCTTCTTGTTCATACATCCCCTACCAATTTCTTCTCTCAACTTATCCAATTACATTCATGTGATATTTTTTCATCTCAAAATACCAAATCTATTTCCATCAAGAGGAGATATTAATAGAGAATGTAAAATAAGAGGAGGTTTACACACATATGAAGAATATCAAACCTAAGGTGAGGGGTTATTTTTTCTCACTTTTATTTCTGTGGGATATATGCCTTATAAATCATCTAATTATTTTTTGTGGTGTTTATATTACCCATGAATGTATTTATTATTGTTATTATGAAGTTTATTATATTTTTATATGCATTTAATTTTCTATATTTTATGAGGAAGAGGATTTGACTAATCATAAATTGTTAAGGTATGACTTTGAAAATCTTATTTTTAACTATGATTGTTTATTCTTATATATGTACTGGGTTATATTTATCATCCATGTCCATGTTTCTGAAAATATGTATTTAAAAATATTTATTATATCCTTCTATAATTCTTAAATGTAAATTTTACCCATTGGTAAATTTTTAATAAATGGTATGAAAGGAAACTTTTGTCGTATTTAGTACGAGGTACATTTTTGACTTTTCTAGAAATTGTATGAGAATAATTTTTTAAACTTATAGTACATGAACAAATTTTTATGATTTCATAATTCCTTATATCCTTGAACATTACCCAACAAGATTACAAGGTTATTTTAACATAAAATTATTTCGTCTAAAATTTTGTGGTAATTTTAGGACAAATAATATTTTTGAAGAAGAAAAGATATTTTCCTCAAGAATTAAGATCAAGTGTTTTATCAAAATTATTGTCCATATAAGTTGACGCTATTAAATAGGTATATGTTTCTATAACTATTATTACTACTATTTGATTGTGTTAATGATCAAATGATCTTTTATGTGGATTATGTTATAATGGAATGATGTTCAAGAAGATCATTTTATTTCTTTGGTTATACTATGATGAATGATTTATGTTTTTGTGGAATATGTAAGAATAATTTAACTATAATATGTGTGTGACCTATATCTCACTCCAATGAATTGGATAATTATTTATATATCATGAGACAAACATGGCTCGAACAATAAGTAAATACAGAACAATAATACTGGGGTGGAATGGTAAGTACATCCAATTCAGTAATACATGGTTGGAATAGAAAGCAAACCCAGTTCAGTAAATGACTATGTCCACTATGATGGACATGGAAGCAATGTATTGACTACTATAGAAATCATATTATGTTCTTATTTTTTTTTCCAAAATTCCATGTTTCATGAAAATTATCTTTTATCATGGTTAATATTCCATTATGATCTATGTCTTACGTACTACCCTGATTTATTCCCTAACTCTCGATTTTGATATTCAAAATTTATGTTAATATTTTCACATTCCTATTTCAATGTTTTGTTTTATGTTATTCATGTATAAACTTACTAGGTATTTGGAATCACCTTTTTTATGTTTTCATTTTTCCATGATATTAATTATGGTTTTAGGTTAGAAAACTAAAGGGGAAGATCTTTATGGGAGATGTTGAAGATCATTCACCATGTAAAATATTATGTTCAATGATACCAAAGACACTAAACTAGTTTGATCATTGGAATTATTTTTGTGTCATGTATTATGTATTTCAGAAAATTATTTTAATGTCTTTGTACCTCAAGAATAGGTCATTAGATTAGGCATTCGAGTGAAGTCTTATTCAACCATTGGAAACTAGGATGAGAAAACATTAGTGAGATCCCTAGAGATATTTCTAGGGTATGTCGAAAAATGTCCCAAAGGCTAATTATAAATATTGGTTACAGTCCTAGAATTATGTTAATGATCATGAAAACCCTAGGATTAAATCTGAGATGTTAGAGATTGAATGTACCCCCTTGATTATGTTATTTTCTAGTATGTTTTTGGCCTCTCACAATATTATTTTTGGGCTTCAAGTAATTGTTAGAACCCAAAGGTTCCTTGTTAATGATCAATGCTTTGATAAATGAAATTATTTTACTCTTGAACATCCAAATGTTATTGGAGATGGAATGAAAAATATTATTTCTATACTTACACAATCTATTAATCATTTTGGATTTCCAAATGAGCTGTAAAGGGAACAATATTCTATCGAGTCTTTCATGCGGCAACATCCACCTTATTTCATTGGGTCTTTTGATCCAATTATATCTAAACAATAGATTGGTACCATTGAAAATATTTCTTCAATACATTGTTGTTTTGAACATGAAAAAGTCAATTTGATTTTTCCTCATTTAGATGGGGAAACAGACCAATGGTGGGATCTAATTCAGAATACAGGGTAGTACGATGAAATTTAATCCATGTAATGGGAACAGTTAAAGAACATGTTTTTCAATAAGTAATTCCTCTATATTATTTGAAAAAAAGATAGAAAATGAGTTCTTAGATTGTGAAAAATGATGATGAATATTATGGTACATACAAGGTGAATTTTACCACTCTTGCAAGGTATGATTCTGGATTTATCATCCAATTTGAAAGTACAGTTGATTGATTCTTTAGTGGCTTAAAACCAAGTCATTGAAGGTTATTATATATAATAGAATTTATTTTATATGATGATATTTTGTGTTTCTCTATTCAGGTAGAACTAGATGTTAGTGCTACATATCCATCTCATGGTTTTGATAAGAATGAAATGATGGAGTTCAAAGGAAAATATGAAAAAAATGTTGAAAAGAAGATAAATATTTATTTATTCTCAATGTGAGGAAATAACCATGGGGGGATTGACTTAAATAGAGTAGAAAATTTTTCATGTGTGGAAAAGATGATCATCGAGTAGTTGGGTGGTGAAGTAATTGGAAAAACGTTATTAATAATGTGAATAGAGAAAAGTCTACAGAGAATGCACCGCCAACACTTCAATGCTACAAGTGCAAGGAAATGGGTAATTATGATAACTAATGCCCTTATATAAGGGTTAATGATGATTGAATTCAGTAAGCTCTTAATGAAAACGAAAAAGTGAAGTCACATGCGATTACTATTGGCAATGTTGAGTATGGAAACAAAGTGGTGGAATGATTATATTTTTATATAATTGGATTCGAATATAGTGTTGTGGAATCTCATTTATAGTATCATGGAAGATTGAAATATCTATGTATTGGTCCATTGTGATTTTCTATAATTATATGGAATCAGTAACCTTGAAATGTGATTTAAGTATTTTTAGAAGGAATATGATATGCACAAAATTAAGGGATAAGGAGATTAAGAGGTATTTGATAATATTAATGAGCTAATGACTGATATAAGGACAAAGTGATGTTATGGTTTGAGTATTTATTTTTTTGGGATTTTTTTTATGTGGAATGTGTTAATTATGAATGAATGTTTGTTTTCACTAAGGTTTAATGGTAAATCATGTAATTATCATGTTTCAAGAAAAAAATGATTAAAGTATTTATATGTTAGGAATGTGATAACCAAGAAATGCCAAATTTGATACGAGAAAAAATTGTTATATCAATTCAGTTCACCTCTTTCAAAAGTTTTATATATTCATTTTTTTGAAGGATTGTAATTTTATCCATTAATGGATAGTATATTTTATATTCTGGTTGTAGTTTGTTAGATCAATGTATTATCTCATTGTCGATGCACTAATGGATATTTGATAAATTGTTCTAACAAATTTTGTTGAGATATATGGAATGAAATGTCATTATATCGCATGATCCACTAACACATATAGAATGAAAAATTAAACGTCATTTTATAAAATAAGAGATGAAGTGGAAATTGATCAAGTAATGACTAATAATGATATTGTACTGAAATAATGTAATAATTTATCCTCATGAAACAATTCATAAACTCTAGGAAAAGAAAATTTTAAACAAAAATGTTATCTCAGTGTCTTCTTATTCCATGAATCAGATGGTCCCTTAAATCATCATTGATTTATGGATTTCCGGTAGTTAACATTCTCCAAACATTGTTTTCTATCAATATTCAACATAACATGATAGTTAAATATCCCTATCATATCTGTGTTTTTACTTCCAAGCTATGTTCTCTTATGTAGAAACCCAGTGATGTGTTACCTTGGTTAACCGTTTTTTTTCCAACATTCCTTTTTAAAAAGAATTTTTAGAATTACTTTTTACGTTGTTGGTTTCCATTTAGTAAACCATTTATAACCTCAATGAATTTTGGGGGAGAAATTCAGTTTAAGGGTGACAGAATGTAACAAACTGATATTTTATGGATTGATTCTTTTAATTTATTTTATTTATTATGTTGTACGCTACGACAATATTAAATTTCACTAAAAGGAATAATGTTTTATCTTGTAGTATACACAACACAATTTTTGGCTTGTGAAAAATACAATTTCATGTTCTTTTGATAGAATTCATTTTATGCAACACTGAGTATAGATTTTATTTAATGTATAAATGAAAAATGTTTGGATTATGTTATACACAACACCAATGTAATATTGTACTATATGCAACACTAATTTTTCTTTCGTTACATGTAACAGTGACCATCCTTGATAGCTTGTGTTGTACACAATACATAGTTTCAGTAAATAACAATATATTATTAAAACGTTATTTTTTAATGGGATATAAAATATCTATTATGAATAGTATAACCACATTATTAATTTTATATAACATAATAATTCATATTACATATTTTCTAGAACATTATATAAGAAAAAAATCTGTTTTTTTGGATAAAATTAGTATTTTTTAAAAAATGGAGTTTTACCACCTTTTGATGGTGCACCCATTTTAAATTTGCTTTTTACACTTTTATAAGTTCAATTTGACAAAATAAACTTTTTATTTGGAATAGGAACATAATAAATTTACATTTTTTTATTTTTTGATATTTTTCTGACCAAATTAATATTTTAATGAATAGTGAAAAATACTACATTTTAATTCAAAACTACCTTTTCATATAATTTTATTATCTTATTAGATTTTATTTTGAATTGATTTTAAAGTCTTATTGGATTATGTTTTTATCATTTAATCAAATGTTTTTCCTTGGAAGTAATTTTACATTTATATTGGACATAAACACATGAAAATATTTCGATAAGTTTTTACTTCTTAAAAACATACATTTTTGGTTATGACAACAAGAATTAATCTTAAATTAATTTCGGCCAATTCCATGTTTTGAATAATGAAAAATGGATTCCATATTTTGATTTAGTTTTCCCAAATTATGATAATAGGATACTTTTATTTTTGGATATTATGAATAGAAACTATACTAATTTGTTTTTCCCAAAATTAAAGTTAAATCATGAAAATTTGGGTAACTAATAGTATGATAAGGACAATAAAATTATCCTAAATCCGACCAAAATATCATTAGATGAACAAAATTCTACCATTAACATATTTTCTTCGAAAAATAGTCATTTAATTTCAACAAGGTTATGAAAATGATATGGATATTAATAAAACCAATTAATGTTACAAAATATCAAACTCACGTTTCATATAAGTATAATAATTTTAATATTGTGATAAACATGTGATATGTTAGATAATAAATAGTCTATTGAAAGAATAAATAATTAGCTACATCATGTTAATTTATTTTTAATTATTAGGAAATAAATCATTACCTTCATGTCTTATTCGTTGGTGATATAAAAATCAATTAATTGATGACAAATCAATGATACGAATTTAATTAAAATCATAATAACCATAAAAATGTCAACAAACATGAAAAAATATTATTGGTCAAGTATTTCTCGACCATAGTCATCAAAAGGTAAATATATTGACTATTTGGAGCCTTATTGAATAGATTATGACCTTTATATAATTTTATTCAAAGTAATGTAAAAATTGTGACATTCATACGTTAAAAAGTATAACATTTTTAATGATTCATTTTATAGAAGTTAAATTTGACTACACATATTATCGTGAAATATAATAAATTTATATTCATCATGGTATTTTATTTTTAATTTTTACTCAAAAAATATGTATATAAAATAATTACACAAAATCATTTTTGTAATTATTTTATTAATGAAGATATCAAATAAATGTTATTAACTATATTAAAATAAAAATATTTTTTAATAATTAATAATTTCAATAAATTTTTTAGACAACTTTTATATTATAGTAATATAACAAAATAGTTGGTACGAGTTTAAATTGTTATATTTATATTTTAAAAAAAAAATTGAATAGTGTCAAAAATGAGAATATTGACTATTTATCAAAACAATGTTTTATAAAATTATTTAAAAATAATAATTTTTTTTAAAAAATATATAATAGTTATGTTATGCTAAAAATTGTTCTATATTATTTCTTTATGATTTAATTAACATAAAATATGTAAATATTTTACCCTTTTAATATTGAAATATTTTTTACCCTAGATAAAATGAAATATAAAAAATAATGTTAAATTGAATGATATGGATTGAACGGACAAAGAAACATGTATAAATTTTATTTTTTGATGATATTAAAACCTTATCACATCTCATGTTCTATATTGGGGCATTATGGAGTTTTTTGAGGGGGGTTCATTTTATTATATATTAATATTTTTGTGGTTTTCAAATGTTCCATCACCTCAATTATAAAAGGGAACCTCCTCCCTAATTTCTCCACAACTCATTAGGCCTTCAAGATCAACCATTCCCTACAAATTTATCTTCTAAAATTTCATATTTTCATTCTAGAGGTTCTTGTATTCTCAAATGACCAACTCCAATTCCATCTAGAGAAGATCTAAAGAGGGCATGTCAAAGTAGAGGAGGTTTAGGCACACTGGAAGAATATCATCCCTAAGGTATGGTATTATTTTATCTCACTTTTATTTATATGGGAAATATTTCATAAACACTATCTATTTTTTTTTGTATTTATATTGCCACAAGTAGAAAACTGGGCTATTTCCACGATTCAAAATTGTGGCAATATGTCCCAAAATTGTGGTTGTATCCGAGGGCCATAGTTTTTCCTAACCATGGGTGCTATCATCGGGAATGTAGAGTTTAACCTATGGCTATGGTTTTGAATGTGTCCATAGGTGTCATAGTTCAACAGTTTCGAAACCTGTGGCAATAGATGTCTCCTCTGTCAACCATGGTAGTTGACCTATGGCCATGATTTTAACTAGGGTAATAGGTGGACTATTTAAAGGTTTTTAACTATGGAAATAGGTGGCATATTTCCACAATTATAGGTGTGGATATACCCAAAAAACCATGTAAATAGCTGAGAAATAATGTTTTGTTAGTCGAATATGATCCAAACACCATCCCTTCAGGTTTCAATTCCCTAACCACTAAACCACCAAGGCTTATATATATATATATATATTTAATATGTTATATATATTATTAAAAACTATAACAATATCCTAAAAACCATGGAAACAGTTCTTCCATACATTTTTTGGCGGGATGTTTTTTCTCCCGCTCAAGGGTGGGAGGCCTGTTGCCATAATTTTCAAAACTCTGGCTATTGGTGTTGGTTATATCCACGGTTTAGAAAACCATGGCTATGTCCTATGAAAAAATATCTATAGCCACAATTTTAAAATTGTGGCTATAGGTCTGGGGCCGTAACCGGTTTTTCAAGTGGTGATGCCATGAATATTTTTTTTATTATAGAGGATATTAGTTTTACATATACACATAAATTTCTTTATTTTTTGAGACATTTGATTAGACTAATTATACATTGGTAACGGATAACATTGCTAATCACGTTTTTATCTTATATTGTTTATC
The DNA here is from genome assembly GCA_963277665.1 of Viscum album. Taxonomy (NCBI): domain Eukaryota; kingdom Viridiplantae; phylum Streptophyta; class Magnoliopsida; order Santalales; family Viscaceae; genus Viscum; species Viscum album. Next base: position 1,136,304,750 of record OY728156.1, read on the forward strand.
TATATGTATTTATTGGGGTATATTTATCATCCACATCCAAGATTCCTAAATTTTAATTTTAAAATATGTTTTATATCCTTCTATAATTGTTAATAGTCAATTTTACCCATTTGTAAATTTTAACTAAATGGTATAAATAAAATCTTTTTTCGTTTTCATTACGGTGTATTTTTTTAAATTTTTGGAAAAAGGATGAGAATATTATTTTTTTCCTTGTACGGCATGAAAACATTTTAGGCATTCATAATTCCTTATTTACAGGAAGCTTCCTTTACATTCTTATAAGGTTATTTTACATTAAATGATTTATATTCAAATTTTGTGGCATTTTGAGGAAGGAAAACATTTTTGAAGAATAAATGAAAATTTCCTCAAGAATTAAGATCAAATATTTTATCAAAATTATTTCTCATCTATAATGATGATATTAAATAGGGTTATATTTTTTTCCCTATTTTTACTGTGATTTTATTGTGCCAATGATAGAATGATGTTTTATATGGATTATGTTATCATGGTATGATGTTTAAGAATCCCATTTTATTTATTGGGTTATACAATGATGAATGATTTATGTTTTTGTAGAACATGTAAGAATGATTTCATTATGAGATGGGTGGGACCAATCTATCCCTCCAACGCATTGGGTAATGATTTATATCTCATTCGATAAACATGGGTGGAATAAAAATTATATATGGTTCAGTAATACAGGGTTGTAATGACAAGTAAATCCAATTCAGTAATACATGGATGGAATGGAATGTAAAATCGGTTCAGTAAAGGACTTTGACCACTATGAGGGCCTTGGAAGAAATTCCTTTCCTAGTATGTAAATTATAATATGTTCATTTTTTGAAATAATTCTCTTTTTTATACCAATACTATTTTATCATGGTAAATGTTCATTTATGATATATGTCTTATTTTCTACCAATATTTATTCCATGACTCACAATTTTGATATTCAAATTTTATGTTCATGTTTTCAATTACTTATGATTGTGTTTTTTTGATGTTTTTTATTTTTACCCTTACTGAGAATTTGAGATCACCCTTTTTATGTTTTCATTTCCCCATGATATAAATAAATGTTTTAGGTATGAAAACTAAAGGGGATGATCTTTATGGTAGATGATAAACATCATTAACCAAGTTAAAAGATTATGATCCATGTTTGCAAAACACTAAACAAATATGGTCCTTGGGCGTCTTTTTGTGTCATGTATTAAGTATTTCGCAAAAGCAATGTAATGTCCATGTAAGTCAAGTTTGGTTCGTCAGAGGAATCCCTGAAAATAATACCTTATAATATATTCATTATATATATAAAAACCTTAAAAATGTCATATATGAGAAAATTAGATGATATATGGTTGTAATATTACCAAAAAAACATTTGAGACATGTTTGACAAAATTTTAACATTATCATTTTAATTAACCCTTTTTTATTATATTTTAATTTTAACTAATGTAGCAAATGTTTCAATATTAAAATAATTTCTTTTTACTTATTTTTTGTAATTATTACATAAATTAATATTTTATAACATTATATACCATATAATAATTATTTCATATTTTTAAAATTTTATTATGATTTTTAAATAATCTAATAAAACATTACATTGAAAAAATATCTATAGTGTCAATTTTGACACTATTCATATCAAGGATTTTAAAAAAAATACCAAGATAAGATTTTATACTAAAAAAATATTTTATAATATCCCTTAGAGTTTTTTTTCATTAATAAAATTCATTTTACATGTTAATTATATCAAATTATATGTATTTTTATATTTTTAATAACATTCATTTGATATTTCCTTTAATAAAATAATTACTACATCCATTTTGTGTAAATATTTAATACACTTATTTATTGAATAATAATTTAAAAAAATACTATGATGAAGGTAAATCTAGTTGTTTCCATAATAATACTTATAGTTGAATATATATCTTAAAAATTCATCTTTAAAAATGGTAAACTTATTAAATCATGAAAAAGACAACATTAACGTTAAATTAATTTAAAAATTATAAGTACAATAATCATATCCTTATGGTTCCAAATGGAAAATAAATCTATCCTTGGATGATTATGGATGACATAAAATCAACCAGCTTAAATGTTTCACTGAGTTTAATATTTTAATTATGATTATAATATCAATAAATATTATTTTACTGATTTTTCATTAATAAATTATTTTTTGCATCATCATTTTAAATGAATTAAACGAAATTATTTATTATCTAGAAATTATAAATATATTACCACGATGTATATAATTTCATTATATTTTTGTATATTGTTTTTTTATGTTATATCATATTTATACCAATATTAAAATTATTCAACGTGTAAGAGATAAGAGGGTGACATGTTGTCACATTCTTTTATTTTAATAATATGGATATCATTTTCGTGGAAAAGAGTCCATTAAATGATTAATTTCTAATAATAAATTGTTTATGATCTAGTTTTATTTATCTAATAGAATTTGGTAGGTTTAAGGGTAATGTTATTCATCTTATCAACTTATTTGATACCATAATTTAATAGATTTAACTTAAACTATGGTAAATAAAAATTACCAAAGTTAATATTCATAAAATCCAAAAATAAATGGAGACTATTTACATAATTTGTACCAATAATTCCAAATTTATAATTCATTTTTAAAAATTTGAATCATAAAATTATCAATAATTAAATTAAATTTATTTCCATTATTGGAATAAAAAACATCTTTTTAAAAGTTAAAATATTACAAAAGATTGAAATGTTTTTACACAAAAATTCAATGTAAAACTAATGAAAATGAATTAAATTATATTTTATAAAAAAAATATATTCATTATATTCATTAAATATATTCAACAATTTAATTAATCTATATAAATTATTTCGATGAAAAAAGTTTTTTTTAAATTAAATTTAGTGTGTTTTTACTATGCATCAAAACATGAATGTTATTAAAAAATATCAAAAAATCATACCAAGAAAATTTTTATATCCTGTTTACAAATATAATGTATATTTTTATATAAAATATATAATACTGTCAAAAACAATATTTAAAATGGGAATTCCAACAAAAGGTGACACAACATAATTTTTCTGAACAAAACATATTTTATCTGAAAAATTGAATTTATTCTTATATCTTGTCTAGAAAACATATAATATAAAATTTAATAATTTTATTTAATATATTTGATATATATTAAATTAATAAAATCCATCAATATTGATTTTCTTATTTTATAAACTCAGTTATTTAAATAGTTTTTTAGAAGAAATTTTATACTATTCATACCCTCCATTATAATTACTATGTTATAAGGTAACAGAATAATATTTAGTCTTTCGATTAAACTCAATATTTTGTTAAATAAATTATATAAAATTAAATTTAAATTTTGGGTAAAAAAATCCATGAATAGTGTTGTGTATACTGCATGCTAAGATGGTGTTTTGTATAGTGCATGATTACTTTGGTGTAGTGTATAATATAAGTCATCAATGATTTTTATAAAAAATTTATCTCATAAAATCTTTGGGTGTTACATTATACCACCCTTAAAATGAGTTTAACCCTTGTGATTCTTCAGGGTTATAAATGGGTTTATAATTTAATTTTTCTTTCATAGGAACCGACATCGTAAAAAGGATTACTATATTTTTTTTTAAAAAAATTTGTAGAAACATAAGGGTTAACCAATGAAACTCTTCACTAGGTTTCAAAATTGAAGAACATAAGTTGGAACTAAAAAATGGATTTGGAATTGAAATATAACTATCAAGTTTATATGATCAATGATATAAAGAATAGTTAGGAAAAAGATAACAATCACAAATCCATAAATCTTTGATGATCTATGGAACGATTCAATTCATAAGATAAAAAGGTACTATGATAAAATTTTTGGTTTCCAAGATCATTTCCCTAAATTTGTAGAACATTAGAAGAAATAATTACTTGATTTTAGTATAATCTCACAATTTTTCATGACATGAAAAATTTCATCTGCATCCCTTATTAAAACAAATGAAGATGAATATTTTATTCATGATGTTTTAGTAGATCATGTGATCTATAACTAGATTTATAAGTCATCAAATGTTACTTTATCACAAAAAAATGTTAGAGCAAGTAATATAAAATTCGTATGTTCACCAAAAGTGAGAAAATAATTTAATCTAAAAAACATCATATGGAGTCTAAATTATATTATCCATCAATTTATATACATTAAATCCTCCAGAAAGATGAAAATCTAAAACATTTAGAAATAGGTACAGTAATACACTTTATCATTTATCCCCCCTATATATCATAACGTATCTCTTGTTAGTAGCATTCCAAACATGTGAACACCTTCATCATGTATTCTATTACATCATTCTAATAATTTAAATTACCATATATCCTTACTGAAAACATGTATGTTTCCTTATTATAAATCTTAATGGATTATTCATGAACTCCCAATAAGATTTTATACTTAATCCATGATATCATAACACTTCTAGAAAATAATCCATAATTAGTTCCCAAGAAAATAACATCATCCAATTTACATATTCAAATATAACATATCTTTATCCAAACATCGTTATCTTAACATAAGATACATATTAACAGTTATTTTTAACTTTATCATGTGTTCTACAAGTATATCACCTTACCCTTAAATCACATTTCTAGGTCCTTAAAACTATTCAAATTATCATTTCCATTCAATAATTAAAAACATTTTCTGAAGAAAAATATATATTTCATGATTCGTATAACATAATTATTGAATTTTGAATCATATACCCCTCAATCATTGAACTTTATTCTTAAAAAATTACTTTGGATACAATATCTTAGTCAATCCTAAAATATGAATCATGTATAGATGTTCCTAAACCATAAATTAAACAACATCAAAGGTTTAAATTAAACAATAATTCTATAGAATCCCATACCTTTCACATGCTGTTTACAATATTTTTATCCCTTATTGTATAACTAATACTTGTACTTCCATTATGATTCTATTTATGATATTTCCACTCAAGAAATTATTTTTCATTATTCCTATACTTTCCACATAAAAATATTCAAGGTTAACTATGTTTTATTTAGATTAGTCTATTGAAAAAGTCCAGGACGTAATGTGTGAGAAACCATTATCATAGATGAAAATCACATTACTAAGGGAAATTACGTATAATATTTCAATATAAGACACCTTCTGTTTAATAATTAGTTATTCATGGTTTTAATATAAAAATCGGATTGTACCCTCTAGTTAGACATATCATTAGTGACATAACTAGATATGTACTTAAAAATATCTGTAGTTATATCCCAAATGTCTTCACATCCTTGTTTCCATAGGTTAACTAAACCCTCATTCTGATACCAACTATAATGAACCAATCATTTATGTACATGGACATTTCATCACTTTTGTGGAATAAAAAATAAATTACACAAACTGAAACCCAAATAACATATTACATTACTGTATTTGGAAACTGGAAATCATAAACAATGAGTTAATAAAACATATACATCATCTTCTATATTTTCATTCATTACTAGAACCCCTTTTTGAAAATTATTACTTAATATACTTCCATATATCCTGGGAAAGAGGTGCATAAAAATAGGTGAGTTCAAATGCTTATTAATAATAATCATAGAAAATATAAATTAAAACAAAAATACAAGAATGTAAAAAAATGATCATACAGTTTGAAAATAATAACATGTATAAAAAATATCAAAATCACGAGTCATCAAAATAACTCTTGGTAGTTTATAATGAATAAATCATAAAATAACATGATCCATGAGAAAATATAATTGGCATAAATCATGAAACTTTGGAAATCGTATAATAATAGAAAATATTTTCCATATTATCCAAATCTCATTTCTAAGACCATCATAGTGGAAAATGTCCATTATTGATGCAGAATTGGAACTTAATCTTTACAATATTCTTAACCTAAAATATTACTTGCAAAGTGATTCGTTTAAGAAAAAATGGTTAAAGGATGGATAAAGTTACTAATTTTTTTTATTATATTCAGGGAATCTCGTAAGTCTTCAAGCCCCTTTCCTTGATTAATAATGGGGGTCTCCTTTTTGATAATAGGATGGATCTCTTAGATCATGTCATATCCTACTTTAAGAATACCTTCAAAGAAACTCCTTCCAACTTTTATCCTACAGAATGTGTTATTACAAGTATGATGAATCCAGATGACAATCCCAATCTTATTGTTTTCCCCCTTGAGCCCGAGATTATGTAGGTTGTATTTAATCTAAAATCTGAAAGATCATCTTTTCATAATGGCTTTAGTAATTTCATCATTCCTACATTTTGAGATATAATTCATGAAAATGATTGCAGGCTTGTCGCCCATTTCTTCGGGGCTGGATCCCTACCAAAGGGTTTGAATTCCCAATTTCATTCCCTAATCCTGAAAATAGATAATTACAATGAAATTCATCTATTCAGGATCATTGCTTTTGTTAACACTATATTTAAAATCATTTTCAAAATTCATTCCAATAGGTCATCATCTATTTCATCCAATATTGTTCCATCAAATCAATTTAGCTTCATCAAAGGGAGATTTATTCAAGATTGTCTAATCATTGCTTTATAGTGTGTGAATCTCCTCAAAAGTTCCATCAGTGGTGGTAATATCACACTTAAATTGGATGTAATAATAGAATTAGACACAATTAACTGGAGTTTCATTTATAAAATCATCACCGTGTTTGGTTTTGATGACCCTTTCCAAAATTGGGTTAAAATAATTCTGTACTATGCACATATTTTTCTTTCTTATCAATGGATCCCTAAAGTATATTTTTACAATTAAATGGGTGTTAGTTAGGGTGATATTTTATCAATAATATTGTTCTCTATGGATAAGGATTATCCTTGTATTATTTTTGGTATCATGGATAGTAATGGAATGATGATGTCCATCCATGCTAGAAGGGGGATGGTCACTCCCTATCATCTCTTATATTCTAATGATATTATTCTCTTAACTAAAAGAGACAAGAACAATATGATGAATATAATAAGATTTTTTTTGCACTATGAAATGGTTTTTGGGTAGGAGGTTAGCTGGAGTAAGTCCTTTTTTTTAAATTGGAAGGAAATTCGCTCTAAATAGGAAAATTGACATTATCCGAGAAATTAGAATTTGAGGGGGACGTCTTCCCTGCACTTATTTGCGGGTGACCATTTTCTAGGGAAGACCAAAGGTATGCCATTTCTGTAAAATTATTATCATTATTAGAAGATATGTTTCTACTTGTAAAGGAAAATATTAAATAATTAAAGGTAGGGTTTCTCTTGTGAAGTCTATTATCACCACCAAATTTTTTTATTCTTTTATGATGTATAAATGGCCAGTCACTTTAATCATGAGAATAAATACTTCTATCAAAAATTTCATATTGAGGGGTATCATTTTGGAAATATGTTTGGAAACTATCTAATGGAATTATGTCGGTTTCATTGAATTATGTTTGCAAGCCATATGATGGAAGTGGTTTGATTATCAAAATTATCAAGGGTTTCAATGATTCTATGTAGGATGGATTTATTTAGATTCATATTAATGTGCACTCGGAGGATCTTAGTTTTATTTGATCTAGGATCATTCATAGGCTCATGTCTGGGATCTTAAACTATTTAAATTTTTTGTTGTGGCCTGCCTTCAAGAACATTTTCTCGAAAATTGATATTGATTCTCAGTGGCTTGTTTCTAAGGATTCATCTTATCAATTCTAGAAATGAAACTAGTTTGGAAATCATCTAATTGAGTTGGTTCCAGATGGGGAATCAAATATGAATTTTTATTTATCAATCAAATACCAACTTGATTGTATGTATAATCTCCCATATCACATTACACCAATTTTGGAAAATTGTTTTTGGTCCTTTAGGGGTGAATTCTTGGCTTGGGAGCCTCCTATAAATGGGGTTCTCACCTCTAAAGGGTTTTATAATCACCCTTATAGCTATTCATATAAATTTAAATGGATGTGAAACCTTTATAAGAAGTTTTTAAGACCATCTAGATCCATTATTACATAGAGGTTTTCTCACAAAAAATCCCAACGGACAATTTCATGAAAACATGTGGCTTCTCTATTTTCACCATCTATGTTTTGTTTCATCAGAATATTGAATACATGAATCATTTATTACTTAGTTTTGTAGTGGACTCAACAATGTGAAAGGTAGTTTGAGACATTTTCGAAGTGATTATACATCACGCCAACTTAATATGCAAATTTATGAAGTGTTGGGATGCTTTGAATCTATCTCCACAAGTCTGGAACATATTTAAAATTGATGTGGAAGAAGTCATTCATTTCATCTGAACATCAAGATACAAGGTCAGACATGAGCTTCATCCCTTCCATATCAATGATGAATTATAAAATATTTCAACTGCTATTAATGAAGAAGAAATATAGAAATGTTCATTTTTCTCAAAATATATTCATGATTTATTTGTTCTCAAATGAATAGGGATGAAATGAAACGTTCAGCCTCATATTGGAACAATGGAAATATTTTGGAAGGCCCCATTTCATGGGTGGATTGAAGTGAATTTGGATGGGGCTTTAAGGGGTAATTCGGGTCCCTACGGTTTTGGTGCAGTTTTTAGGGATTATCAGGGTTACACTCTTGGTTGTAGTTATGGTTCATGTGGGATTTCCTCTTCTCTTGATGCAGAAATGCTTGGTGTTATTATGGAAGCTAAACAAGTGGAACAAATGGGTTGGAACATGAGTTTTTTTTGGAATTTTACTCCACAACTATGGAGTTTGCAAGATGAATAGGGTCACTACATCATTCATGGAAACTCACCAATCGTTGGATTCAATACCATGACTATATTTAATCAAAGGATCACTTTGCCACTCTTATTTGTAGATAAGAAAATTCGTTGGCAGAATTTATCGCTAAGAAAGGCATAAATGGTAATAGTTATCATTGGGTGGATCAGGTGCTAGATGATATCATTTCTCTTTAAAGGAAGGATATTTTTAAATCTTCTAATTTCAGACATGTGTATGATTTTTTTAATAATTGGGTCTTTTTTTCATGGAAATATCTCAGTTTTCAATAAAAATAATAATTAAATCGTAGATGAAAAATAATTTTTATATATCACTTGAAATTAATTATAGAGGAAACTATCATTTCTTCTTTAAAAAAAATTTATTCCTCAAAATACCATGAAATTTTAAAATAAAATAATTTATTGGAAAATAAACATGAAATTATAAATTCTAAACTTCATATAAATAATTAATTATTAAAATGTGAAAATCCATTCACATCGTATATGTTAAAATAAAACATTCTTCTCATAATTTTACCCAAAAAGTTTAAATGTACTTCTTTTGGAAAATGAATGAAATATTCCTTTCTCACTATATAGTAAAAAGTAAAAACGGATAAAAATTACTTTAAACATCAGTAGTAAAATAGTAAAAATTTAATGATTTTTTTAGAAAACATGGATATGGATGAGAAATATATCCCAATAAATACTTATGGATAAATAATCTCAAATAAAAATGAGATTATGAGATTATCCCATACTAATTTATAATCATTAGAATCAAATTACTCAAAAATTAAAGAAAATTATATAGATATGTAAATTTTATAAACATTATAATTAGAGTTACAAAAACATTCATGGGTATCATAAACAGCAAACAAATGAAATAAGTGGTGTATAAGGCATATGTACCACAAAAATAAAAGTGAGAAAAAAGTATCCCTACCTTAGGTATGATATCGATTTTATTATATCTGAAACTCTATTATAATGATTTAAATTATTACTTTGACTTATTATATAATTATATTAATTTATAGGATATACTTTATGATCATATTATCATTCGTTTTGTCATAACATTTCATTATTACTCATTCTTCCGGTAATAACTACATCATTTTCGTATGCATGTTATATCAAATATATTCTAGTTCTTATTATTAGGCCATATTTATATCATTAAAATATTATATTAAAATATTATATAGCATATTAATTAATTATTCACATTTATATAATCATTCTTTAATGGATATCTTGGAGAATGAATCACATCGCATAATAAAGACTGTAGGTCGTATGTATGCACGAGCGATGAAATCATTATGATAATTATGAAATGGTATGGAAATGGATGTTATATATGTTCTTCTAGATTCCAAATTATTTTATAACTATATTATATAGTTATTATTTCCATCATTACATTCATCCATGTATGTTGGGAGAAACATATTACACCATGGCGTGGAGACGGTAAGCGGTACGTACACATGTGGGGTGAATTTGTTTTCTGAATGGGAGATAGAAGGTGGGATATGGTTTTACCATAACCATAATAACATCTCATAATATAATATATACTGGATTTATAAATTTTGAATTTAAATAACTCATGAATTGTAAGTTTAAGACAGAACAATTTGAAACAACTAGTAGAAGATATTACATCTTCCTCGACCTCCTCCCTTGAAATATCCTCTTAAAGGAACTCAAGATGGTCTTTTTATAATAATAAAATGATATAATGTCACTATAGAAGTTTATAAGGGATAATTTTGGAGGATGGCCATGATTGAGGGATCAACGTGAATTGATGATTTGAAAAATGTGGCCCCCATTTATAATTGAGGTGATGGGAACATTTAGATTACCAAAAAATATTAATTTATAATATAATAAAAACATATCAAAGAACATAAAAATTTATTTTTAAAATATTTGATGATATTTGGTTGTAATCACACCAAAATATAAATTTTAGACATGTTTTCCTTTCAATTTAATCCGTATCATTTTGGTTAACCCTTAGTTATTCTATTTTATTTTTAACTAAGGTTACAAATGATTAAATGTAAAAATAATGTAATATATTATATTTTATATCCATTAGACCACAACTGAAAAATATATTAAATTATAGAAAATATGATGATTATTTTATTTTTTAAAAAATTATTTTCATTTTTAAATAATTTAATAAAACATTATTTTGATAAAATTTCGATTGTGAAAATTCTGACAATATTTAATTCATTGATTTTTAAAGAATACCAAGATAACATTTTATCAAAAAAATAATTTATTATATCTCTAAGGGTTAGATTTCTTCTATAAAATTCAATTTACATTTTAATTATCTCAAATTTAATTTATTTTATTATTTTAATAACATTTATTTGATATTTCCCTTAATAAAATAATGACAACATTAGTTTTATGTAATTACATAAATAATTTTATTTTTCGACTAAAAATTAAAAATAAAATACAATGATGAATATAAATATACTCCATTTAATGGGAATTATTATATTCATATATTCCCTCTGCAAAATCCTCCATTTAAAATTCTATAGTTATTAAAACTTTATTGCGACAACATTAACATAATTTGAAATAAAATATTATAAGTGTCATCATCTTTTCTATATGGCTAAAAATGGTCAATGAATAGAAACATGGTTAGTTATGGTTGATATATACTCTACCAATAATTTTTTTTAAAGTGTTTCGGTCATTTAATGGTTATTATAATTTGAATAAAATTTATTATATTGATTTCCCATCAATTAAATAAATTCAACATCATCATTTTAAAATAATTTAATGTAATTTTTTAATATCTAAAAATTATTAAAAAATTACCATGGTGTAGATAATTTCTTTATATTTATTAATATTATTTATATTTTAACTTATATCATATTTTTCACTATATTAAAATTAATTTACTTATAAATGATAAAAGCTTGACATGTTGTCCCATTATTTTTTTTAATAATATATATATATATGTCATTCCCATGTTAATGATTACATTATATGGGTAAATTCTAATAATTATGTGTTAATGATAAATTTTATTTGTCCATTATGATATTGGTTGGTTTTAGGTTAATTTTATTATCCTTATCATATTATTTGTTTCCCTAATTTAACTGATTTGACATTAACCACGGTAAATACAAATAACCAAAGTTAATATCCTTAAAATAAAAAAATAAAATGAGACTATTTACATAATTTAAACCCACTGATTCCAAATATTAAATCCATTTTTCAAAAAATTTAAACATATATGTTTTAGAAATTAAATTTAAATTATTGCAATTGTGGAAATGAAAAACATGTTTTTAAAGGTTAAAACATTACAAAAGATTGAAAGGTTTTTACATGAAAATCAACGTAAAATTAACGAAAATGGCCTAAATTATATCGAATGATAAAAATATATTCTATTTATACATTGAATCTATTAAATAATATAATTTAACCACATAAATTATTTATATGAAAAATGATTTTTTGAATTAAAATTTTGTGAAGTTTTACTATTAATGGAAACATGAATGTTATCAGAAAAATATCAAAAATTCATTCTATGTAAATCATTATATTCCTGTTAGAAATTAAATTATTATCTTGTGAAATATAATATATAAATGAGTCATAACTATATTTAAAAAAGGTTTCCCCTCAAAAGGTTGAAAAAGAGAATTTTTTTAAAATACATCATTTTTCTAAAAAATTGAATTTGTTCATTTATCATTTCTAGAAAACATATAATTTGAATTTTAAACATTATCTTGAATATATTACATACATATTTCATCAAAAGAATCCATCAGGAGTGTTTTTTATTATTTTATAATATCACATATTTAACTAGTTTTTCAGAAGAAAGTTCATACTGTTCATACCTACAATTATAATGACTAGGTTATAAGGTAACATAATACTAGTTATTTTTTCCCTTAAAATAAGTATAATTTGAAATTAATTATATCAAAATAACTTGAAATTATGTGGAACAAAATCCAATCATAGTGTTGCATATACCATAAGCTATATTAGTGTGGTGTATAGAACAATATAACCATGGTGTAGCATAAAACAAAAGACATCAATGAAATTAAAAACAATTATCTCTTAAAATGTTAGGGTGTTAAAAATGGAATCTAAATAAAAATAAAACAGAGGTTAATAGAGTTTAAGACTCACCATAACTATTCAAACACATCATCCTACATCTAATTTTGAATAAGATACATGGAGAACTCCCATAGAGGATGGGAAAGTATGTTAGAGTGTATAGTGCTGAAAAGTGAAGTAAATATGGTTTTCAAACCTAAAATTACAAATGAGGTTGTTATAATTTACCATATTTAAAATTTGAAACAAGGTTTGGTCACATAGTTTTCCAAACCATTAATCAATAGTATGCCTCTATTATATGAATAATGCTTCACCTTGAATAGTTTCAGTGAACGGTTTAATATTTTTTTCACCAACTATGTATCAGGATTTAATCATATTGAAACCCCATCTGTGGTATCATCTAGATTTCCACAAATTTTGGCATTCTATAAACTTATAAATATGGCATGTATGGTTTTCAATAACTGTTTTCCAATTATGCCCTATGTGCCACACCATTCCAAAAAATATGTTTTGGGAACAAAACTCTATAAACCACTAATCCATATTCCAAGCCTCATAAAATATCTAAAATACCATTTAGATTATTTCCAAACATTAAATTCATCTTCTGAATCTATGATCAATATTCGACCAATCCATTAAAATGAAAATTCAAAAACCATCAATAATTCATGACTCAGAAAAACATGGGACCTAAGATCCACCCCACCATAAAAATTATCATCCTTAGGATATATTATTAGAAATAAAAATTTTAACCCAATTTACATGGGTCATGAAGTAATTTTGAATAACCATGTTTCATTACAGAATTCCCAATGCTTCTATGTGAACAACTTTACATATATGACACATTATTAGAAAAATTGAACCAAATATTTATTCAAATTTCAAAAAAAATATGATGGGGCTTATCTAACATATAACAAGAGGTATGGACACATAATAATATCTTTAAATAATAACCCATGGTGTTCCAAACTATTGGTTTTTTCATTCTCAACTAATTCAGATCCATGGTATATATACTATTGGAATTTCAAAAAGATACACAACTTTAGTATCGTAATGAATCATCAATAAAGTATTATAACATCAAAAACCTTATCCCACATGAGGATAATTATAGAGATCCTATATTAGATCTAATATTCAAACTATAATCAAGAAAACAAAACATGTTAATGCTGAAATTCCTATAAAAATACTAGGATGACCTCCATTCCAATCTTTTTCTATCCCAGGGCCATAACAATTTTGGTTCCATTCTAAATGTATTCATCAATTTTATTGATATTTATTAGAACAAGAATTGATAAAAAAGTCTCTAATTTTTTCGTCTTCTGCAATCGACATGCGCCTAAAACTGATCCTAATTCCTTTTCCCATGAATCTTTGAGATCATTCAATACACACTCAACAAATACTCTAACTGGATTCTAGTGAGATTTTCTTGATATACAATCTCATTAACAATCCATCGTCATGATAATCATAATAACTGGTATATACTATATCCAATATTCCTGGATCATTAAAATATACTTTGGGTTTATTTCCAACACTTAGACATAATAATTATCATGAAAAAAATATTGTTCACACATGAGGGGAAATGAAAATATCACATATATTCTATTTCTTTCCTACTGTAATGGAATCCATATAAACATTAACAATGAAAATGTGTTGATTCTCACAACCCCTAAATTGCCAAGGAGAAATCCATACTCTAAAGATTAGCTTTTTACTACTCCATAAGTACAACTCCCTAGGAGTACCTTATCCAAATACAAAATGATCATAGGTAGCCCATCGTTTAAGTGATACTCTATCATCATAATCTACATGATGTAATGTTATTGGGAATGATAACCACTAAACCTATAGTTCATTAACATATTACTGATATGAGTGTATCACTCCTCTAATCCACACTTAAATTTAAATAGGATGCATATTCGTTATTCATCTTTCCATAATATTTCTCCAAAAAATGTGTACCCATGTCCAAACAAAAGTCTACTACCTCCCTACAACAAATTTATTATCCAATTATCAATTACTGTAGAGATAAATTCCATAATTATGTGATAACTTCAAAGAAACTATCCCCATAAAAAATATATTAAATCATTAGTCATCATCTTTCACAAAACCACTCACCAATTTTCAATTTAGAAGGTACCATGTGTATTCAATGTGTATAAATACATCTTTTATAGTGTGTGTATAATCTTGGAAAATAATATCATCATCATTCCATTCACACTCCAGTGAGTCGTTCATCAATAAGGCCAAGATAAACATTATACATTACACATAAGTATTAAAATTTCATATAGTCATTGGTCAATATGGTATGAGACCCAAATAATCCTATCCATATAGTCTAATCTCGATATAGAATCACCAATGGTTCATAATAAAAACCCAAAGGCATTTCCATGCGTATATTGAAAAACCTGAACACCTCCATACATCAGTCTATACATGAATGCTCAATCAAGTTCACTACCTAAAAATGAATCAATAAACCTTGGAAACCCCTCACATAGGTTCCCTGTGATCAACTCAAATATCATCCTAGAGGGATTTAGTCATAATTAAGGGACTTTAGGTCTCCCACGTAACCCTATTGATCAAATCTAATAAAATGGTAACTAGGTCAATCCACTTTTCCCAATGGGTAGACAACACCTTGGTAACATCACATTGTGAATTAACCACCAAATCGTCCCAAATCATGGAATATGACTTGCCTATAAACCCTCTCTAAGATATCTAATGATAAAATCGATCTACAAGGGTTGGAACCAATCAAAATTGGCCTACCAGGTCCCAGATCTATATTGTGGATCATCATTGGGATATCCCCCTATAGGTCCACAATAAAAACATATTTTGGAACAGATAAATAATTATCATAAACCATCAATATATTTTAATTCCCCCCTCAAGGTCCTCATTCAATATAACCATTTAGTCACATATCAACATTTCCCTTAACGACGTAAATATATATCCACAAAATTGTATCAATTATCGATGTTGACCTATAAAGGTTTAAATCATTCACAAACATTTTTTGGTGATACATTTCTTTTCATAATAACATTGTTTGGTTTCATACAATTTCATTCAATGCAATAATGGAAAAAACCCCAAAGTTTGGTACTCAAAAATCAAAAAACTGATCATAAGTATGAACACACTGTGAGGTGTTCATCAGTGGGAGTCATGTACCATATCGACCTAATAGGTTCACTACATGTCCTGTGCATGATTACATCATCGCCAACCTCATCATGAAACACATAATAATTGATCCTACCAACCTAGCATTAGAATAAAATATATTGAAGTCAAATGCATTGAGTATAATTCCTTTAAGAGACTATATATAAAACCACCATTTGTGTTTTTTTGACACATTAATTTAATTCCCCAACACTATAATCTTGGAGATGGTGAGATGTTTAATTACATTATCTTTCTTAATAAAGAATCAAATCTTGAAGGACCTAACAGTTTCATAGTCTTGGACAACCATATTACATACCTAAATGACATAATATATTGGGAGATGAAAATAATGCATGAAAATGTGAAAAATCAGCATCCTTGAAAATTATTAAAAGGATCACTCTTCCTAATATAGTGAAATAAAACATAATAGATATGAGATCAAATACTTTGTAAGGGTATTTAAAGTGTAATACATAATGAATTGAAGAGAGTAAATCAACATGAAAAGTTAGATAACTGATAAAACATTCAATTCATGTAACTAGATATGGAATAATCAATATAGAGAGGAGAATAATTTAAAAACATTCCACATAAGTCAATAAACTAATAATAGATTGATTACATTGATATATGGACCTAAATATCATGTACAAATAATAAATGCGTCTAAATAAATGGGATGCTTAATTATTTGATTCCATGTCTGAGGCAAATGAAAACCAATACCATCATAACATTTCATAAGATGGTTTGAACTATACTTATTTTTTCATCATATATTTGTCATGATAACCTGTTGATTCATCATGGTTCTATATAATGTCTGAGCCCAGCTGTCATTGTCAGTCTAAAGCATTCCTCAAATTGAGTAATCGATTAAATTAATAATTAATATGGCGTATGAAATATCTATATTGAATAAATAATACATAATTATCAATAATTATTTAGTGGAGTACAAGTAACAACATTATTTTTTATGTTTATTAATGTAAATACCATTTAAAGATCAATAAAATCATTTATACAGAGAAAATCATTAAACATTCCAATGATTCCATAAAACATTGAAACATTTAAATCATAATTACCATGATGTAATAACATATAATGATACATAAAATATAATCTAAAAAATAATATTAATTTTATTACACGTCACAAGGAATGTATATACACCATATAAAATAAACTAGGTGAATACATTACAATATTCCCCAATGAAATGGAATTGAGTCAAAATTTATTACATTGTGTTTTTTTGTGTTATCATCAGTTAACTACACATATAGTGGTTTTAATAGTTATAATAACTTATTAAAAACCCTTATTAATATTTATGAAATCAAATATGTTAATCTTATAACATATTATAACTCATTTGATAACATTGTTTCGTTATTTTCACTATTTCATGTGTTAATTTCCTAGTTTCTAGAGTATGTTTTGACATGTTATATGTTGTTCATATTAATTATATCAAGTAATCATCATCTCAAAAATTTAATATTTGTTTTTATATATTATATATGTTTAGAATAAATTTATATAAAATAATCAATAAATTTTCTACATAAAAAATGAAATTCACTGTTCATGGAGATTTTAGGTCATACGTACACATGAATGATACTTTAATTTCATTCATGTATTAAAAGAATATAAATTAAATTAAATATATAAGTATATTATAATTTTGATATAATATATATGTCATAACTGTTACATAGGGATATTAATACAATCAATTGTAAATTTCATGCATAGGCCTAAAGAATCATGTTGTTTTGAGGAGGTGGAAGTCCACACTTCCACCAACGATGTTATCATATTTATACAAAATGGAAGGAAAATGGATTAGTGTTATTAAGGAATTAGAGAAAAATAAAGAGTTAATAAATATCATTTATAAATTATATAAATAATTTTTTCATCATAATTCCAATCTATGAAAGTTAGTAAAGATAAAATGAACAATCAATGATTTCTGTGGCAGTAGTTCGTTGTACACATAATTATTTTTCTTGTT
Source organism: Viscum album (assembly GCA_963277665.1). Classification (NCBI taxonomy): domain Eukaryota; kingdom Viridiplantae; phylum Streptophyta; class Magnoliopsida; order Santalales; family Viscaceae; genus Viscum; species Viscum album. The sequence continues at coordinate 1,136,323,102 of OY728156.1, forward strand.
ACCCATTAAATGGAATCATGTGTATGTGTAAATAGAATCCTTAGAATAAAAAATTCTTAGTATATTAATGATGCTATTGTTTTTATATAATAATGTAATAATGAATGATAAGGGCGATAGAGAATGAAAATAAAACTATTGAGATTGAGGAAAGATGATACCTCTTCTTTGGGTAACTCGTTTTGGCTAGAACCAAACAGATTCCATTGAAGGATTTATTCCCAAAGGATGGATAATTTGATGAGTAGATGTATTTTTTATATTTTTTTCATGTGTTCTTAATCTATAAGGCTCAATGAGTTCTGATGATGTGATGGATGAGGTTCCATTTTATAAATACGGTAAAGAGAACATTCAAAAAACATAAAAAAATTAGGAATAATAAGGATATTCTTGATCAAAAGATGTAAACGTCCTATAACTAAATAGGGTAAAAAAATTTGGACACTAAATATTCATATTTTTAATTATTTTATATTTTTATGATTTTTAAGTAATTTAATAATATATTAACTCAATAAAATATAATTATTTTCAAATTTGATAATATTAATTTATGTTGACACCAAGTACATCATAGAAAAGATATATTTGGAATATATTATTTTCGAACATCTTTTGTATAACTTATAGATATATAAAATTAGTTATAAACAATAAATCATTCAAAATTTATCAAAATTCATATTATTAAAATCAATAATTTTATTTATTTTTAAATTTAACTAAATAATGTTTTGTTATTAAATATGCTTTTGGGGTGATTATATAATCTCTAAAAATAAAAAAAATATGATCAAAATAATTTCATTATAATCATAATAAAAATTTATTTTTGTTAATATTTTAGGTTTCTCCCCATATGGACACATAAATGATATTAAATAAAAAGAAAGTGACATTCTTTTACCTATATTCGATTTAAATAATATAAATCTTATCATTAAGGAAAATTGACTATTTAACTACCCAAATTAGATCATAATATTATAATTTTTTAATCCTCTTCACCCAATATTTTTATGATAATTTTTTACTTCAATAATCATTATATTTTTATTTTAAGGATTATTTATCCCATTTAACTCTTACCATGATATCATAGATTTTAAACATTACAGTTTAATATAATTACAATAAAATTACAAAAGGTGACTAAATGATATATTGATGACATTTTTAGAGTTATCAAAATTAGAAAGAATAATTTTAAATTTTTATATATTTTAAAATATTTAATTAAATAATATTTATTTTAAAAATTCAATAATGAATATTTTGAATAAATTATTTATTTTATATTATAAAAAATGAAAATAACATGATATATTCTAAACAAGACTTATAAAACATTTAGTATATTTCAAATTAATAAATAAAATTATTTTATATCATTAAATGTCTCAAATATATTTATTTTTAATACTTTTAATATCATTTATATGATATGTCAGTTAATTAAACAAATATTTCATCATCAATGTGAAAAGATTTATTTTATTTATTTCATTAGTAAACATAAAAAATAATTTATAATGATGAATAAATACTTTCAATAATTCAAATTATTATTTATAGTAGATGATATCATCTATATTAATATATATGAAATATATAATAAATACTAAAAAAACTGTGTGACATATTAGAAATCCCTTATAATAAAATTCTATATAAAGATTAATGTCATCCATGTATATCCAAGACGTCATAAAATTGGACCAAGGATGGTTTTGGTTGAAAAAAAATCCATCCAATGAAATTAGGACAAGATGTAGGGTAACTTTTTTGCTTTTATAATATTATTTTTATCCATATTTACTTGATTTACCCATAACTTTGGTTATTAAAATATTACTAAATTTACTATTTATATTCACAAAAATAAAATAATCTTATTTGAATAATTATCTACTATTGATTCCTAATACGAAAGATATTTCTCTTGATTAAAAACATAGAGTTTTTAATAATTAATTTAAAATTATTCCAATTGATCGAATGCTAAAATATGTTATTAATATTAAATGTACCAATGATTTTAATGTTTATGTTGGATCGAATATGTAGATTTATATGTAGATTATATGGAATAATACAAGATGGGGGTGAATTGTAGGTTTAAAACTTCAACTTTAAACACTTGATAGATTAGTTTAAAAGATCTTAAAATAATACAATTCAAAAAACCACAAATGTATTGAATATAAATGTATGATGTAATGTAATACTATTATAAAATTAAAGTAATTTTATTCAAGATGAGTACAATAATCAGAGTAATACATGTGTGAGAGATTCTACCTTAAAGAGTATAGATTCTATTAATACAATATGTAATAGAATAATTGTAATTGAAACAATTAAAATTGAAAGTGTAATAAAGAAAGTAATCAATACAAATTCTTTTCTAATAAAAATAGAAGCGGAAATGACAAAGTATTATAATTATTTTAAACCAAAGATAAGGGTTATCCTTTCACCTAGGATAAGTTTTTTGTCATACCACCACCATGGAAAGCCCTCAATACAATGATGGGACCGCCTGTCTGCCTATCCCCGGCAGCCCTCGATACGATGATCAGAACGTCAGTCTGCCTATCCCCGGAAGCCCTCGATTATGTAAGAAATCGGCACCTTTGTCTTTCAATTACTTGAAATCCCTCGATACGATGATCATATGCACAATGAAAAAAGCATGAGAGAAGTCACATCGTCTCTCTCTAGAAATTGATAAAAGAAAAGTATCAGAGTTATATCCCCGTCGTTCATAGTTGTTCTCTCTTGGCCTCAAATGACATCCTATTTACAGGCCTCAGGTTCCAACAGTCACATTTCCTCCAACGGTCATATTTCTCCAAAAAACTCGAAGGGACTTGGACACCTCGCATTATAATGGTCATATTGAAACAGAAAGAATGAAATCATTTTAATTAGTTTGTAACTAACTCAATGACATCGTATTGGTTAAAAAAATATATATGAAGATGAAAAACAAGAGTACAACTAATATCAAACATGTGTTTTTTGACTAAGTACCAAAACATGAGTGTAATGAATGTATGAGTATTATAAGTATTACTAAATGTAATGTATTGATATGATACAATGTAAGATACACAAAAGTGAATACGATTGTCAGAGTTAGTACGAAACAATTGACAGAGTCAGTATGATGCAATTGACAGAGACAGTACGATGCAATTTACAGAGTCAGCACGATACGATTGACAAAGTATGTATGATACGAGTGACATAGTCAGTACTATTCAATTGAAAGAGTCAGTACGATACTATATAAAAGAAATTTGTGGTCTCCAAAACATGATATAGAAGTCAAAGGAAACTTTTGACTCAACAATCTCCCCCTTTTTGGAAAGCACAACACACAAAGTAAAAATTAAAAGTAAAACTTATCTCCCCTTGAGTTATTGGGAACTGTTCTGAACAAGAAATTGAATACAACTAACTACCCCTTAGGTATGTAATTTCTTAAGGATTGTATTCATAGATTTTTCTTGATTTAGAAGTATTTGATTAAATCATTATCCCTTTGTAAAAACTTATCCCCCTTTATAAAACATTCCCCCCCTTTGTGATTTACAAAAAGAATGGGATAACCTTGGGTTTCCTGAAAGAGTTAGATAAACGAAATGCAGGACAAAAGAAAAGATAACATAAATGTCATTACAAAACCGATAGGTTCCATAAGAAAAGAAAAGAAAATACAACATTCCATTTTTTTCTCTTTCCTTTTCATTCTTTATAAAATCATGAAAAACATCTTTCATCTTCTGGAATTATTTCTTTTCTTCAGAGATTGAATCACCCTAAGTTCTGAGAAGCTCTTTTTGGTTGGAAAAAATCTGATCTTGATTTCTGATAGTCTCCTCATGGACTCTGATTACTTCCTCAAGAGTATCAATTCTGTCTTGAAAATTCTTGTTATCATTGGATAACATATAATTTTGTTTCTTTAACAAAACCATTTCATCTTTGAAAGATGAAACCTTTGAGAATTCAGACTAAGAAGCATTCATTCTCTCTTTCAATTATTTTACTGAAGGAATATCGTCTCCATGAGTTTCCTGATTAATCCTTTCAACAGTTTCTTTGTCAAGATTATTGAACGAAATTGCAAGATCATTTGACAATCTTCTTATATCTTCTATTTCTATCTCATGGTCATTCACCGATCTTTCTGTTTTATATGACCACTTGGTCATCCTATTGCAAGATTTCTTATGAGCAGCCAAAGTTTTAGATAGAACTTTCAAATCGGCTTCAACTAACAAAACAATCTTTCTCAACTATCTTACAGAACCAAACATATTTTTCTGATTTTCAGTGATAAAATCATTTTTCCCTTCCAGCCTGGGAAAGTAGGGAATAGACTTTTCAACCCTTTTTAAAACATGAACAATGTAATCAGTTCTCTTGAGAGAAATTGTTTATTCTGAATCAGTGTCTTCATCGTACTAAAGCAATTCATTTGATCGTCTTGAGTCAACAACTAGCTATTTTCCTTTGGATTTTTCTTTCTCCCTTATTTCTTATACATTGTCACTAATAACAATAACTTTTTTATTATGAGAGGTTTGAGCACCTTTCTTTTCTTGAGGGGGTGTTTTATCTGGAGTTTCGGAAGTTTCAATAGGTGCTTGATCAGCATGAAGAACATGTTGAATACCTTCACTTTTCTTTTGAACTGATTCCTCTCTACTCTTATTCAAAGTCTGAAGTAATTAGAAAAGAAAATCTCCTTCCTCTTATTCAACTTCTTATATCTCTTCCATAAAAAATTTCCTTTTTTTTTCTCAGGAAGACTCTGTACGATTGGTTCTTGATGTAATTTTGCTGTAAGTTGAGCACTAAAATCCTCAACTACATTAAAGAGATTTGAAACATCAAATTCCTATGCTTTTATTTTCAAAATAACCTTCTTCTTCTTTTCAGCCTGAAGGGTATCCTCAACCCTTAATCTCTCAGCAAAGGCTTTGGCTGAATCAAGTCCAAACATTGGATCACCTTCCTTTCTCTGTTCCTTATCCTTTCTCCATTTAGCTACAACCTCCTTAATGTATTTACACATCTTCTTTTTCTTTGAGCTGGTTTGCGGATCAGACTTTTGAGGAACGCCAATATAAGGAATGTCATTGGCTGGCATAGGTGCTGATTGATTTTGAGACTATTCAGATTCTACATATCTTATAAAAAGTTTTTAATTTGGATCAAAATAAACATTCAACTTTTTCATCGTACTCTTACTAATCCAGGATGTCTTCAGATCTATCAGCATTCAATTCAAACGAATGTTTCAAAACATCATGCTCTCGAGAATAAAATTTGTAAGGATACCTAGATAAATAATCATCTGGGACATAGTTCATCTTTTCATGACATTCTTAATAGTTTCAAAAACAGATCCCATGAGATTTACTTTTCTCATATTTACAAGATATTCAAGCATAATAACATCAGAAACTATCAGAGTTTCTCTATATCATTTCCTATGGATAGGAAAAACTAGCATCCAAAGAGTCACAAACCTATTTTCCAGAGAAAGATGAGCAACTTTTCTCTTCTCTTCATTTATAACAAACAAAAATTATCAACACATTCTCTATTAAACATACCGACCTCCTCTGGTAGTTTATGATATGGACATAAAGATTCACCTTCTATTGGGACATTCAGAAAATGAGACGCTTGTTTCACAGACATAGAAAACTTTCTATCGTACGCAGCAAAATTGATAGTCATGTCATTGTTGAAAGATACAGTTTTATAGAGATGAATGACTTCATCAAAGAGAACTGGATATTTAGAAACAGTTCAATCATCACATAAATTCTCCCATCCTTGAGACAAAATTATTCTTCTGATTGTGGAATCGTATGAATCAAAAAATTCCCAAGAAACGAACCATTCTATGAAAAAGTCTTTCTCTGTAAAAGTATTTGAAGACATTTCAACAGGAGTATTAGCAGAGGAATTAGACATATAGTTGATGCCAATGAAAGATCTTACGAAGACTTAAAAACAGTGGAGTAGAGCTGTGCCTCAAAACCTGAAAAACCAATGTGGGTTTTGGGAGGGGTGGGGTCTATTTATAGGCAGCAAAAGGGTGACCGTTGATCTTCTATGGTTGAGATTTGAAGAAAAGAAATCAACATATTGGATTAAAGGGAAGAAAATTTAAAAAAAAATGTATGTTTCTGCCGGAGATCATAAGGTAATTGTTGGTTTTAGATAGTATTAAAGAAAAACACAGGTGAACGAAGTAAAAGAATACTATCAATCGTCATACCGATGGATTACAAAGTCATTACCATTAACTGAAAAGACGATGGGAAACAATGTTGTTTCCATGAACTGACAAGACGATGGAAAACAAAGTCATTTCCATTAACTGACATGCCGATGGGAAACAAATTCATTACCATGAACGGACGATACGATGGAAAAAAAATTCGTTACCATTAACAGAAAAACTGATGGAAAACAACTTCATTACCATGAACAGATGATACGATGGAAAAGAAATTCATTACCATGATCGGTCGATACGATGTAAAATTAATTCATTACCATGATTGGTCGATACGATGGAAAATAAATTCATTACCATGATAGGTTGATACGATGGAAATGAAATTCATTACCATGATCGGTCGATATGATGGAAAATAAATTCATTTCCATTATCGGTCGATACGATGGAAAAGAAATTCATTACCATGATCGGTCGATACGATGGAAAAGAAGTAAATAATACAATAAAACTGTTAAAACGATAAACAGAAAAACAAATGATATGATAAAATTATCAATACGATAAATAGAAAAGTAAAAACACATACAAGGAGAGTAAATAATTAAATATCATAAGATAAAAGGAAACATAGTAAAAAAATTATAAGAAATGTTCTCCCCCTTTCAAGACAAGTTGCTTGATGTAAAAATAAAGATAAAAATGGATGTGGATATGAATGGTTATTTTAATGTAATCATTCCAAGATTCTGTTTAATAAAATCAAATCTATTAGAAGGTAATGGTTTTGTGAAAATGTCAGCAAGTTGTTCTTACGTTCCGATAAATCGTAAAATAATATCTACTTTTTGTGTGTGATCCCTAAGATAGAGATGCCTAAAATCAATGTGTTTTGAACGAGAGTGATGTGGTGGGTTTTTACTAAGAGCTATGGCACTAGTATTATCACATTGAATTTGGGTTTTTGAAAAACTCAAACCATAGTCAGTTAGTGTGTGTTGCATCCCCAACACTTGGGCGCAACAACTTCCGGCTGCTACATATTCGGCTTCAGCAGTGGAAAGTGCTACTGAGTATTGTTTCATGCTGGACCAAGAAACCAGAGAATCTCCTAAGAAATGACATGTTCCATATGTACTTTTTCTATCCAGTATAAAACCACCAAAGTCAGTATCTGAAAAACATTTTAAAACAAAATCATTTCCAGAAGTGTAAAAAAAGTCCTAAACCCATAGTGCCTTTCAAATATCGAAATATTCTCCTTACGGCTTTTAAATGATACTCTTTGGATTAGATTAATGTTTTGCACATAAGCATACAGAAAACATTAATTCTGGTCAACTAGCTGTCAAGTATAGAAAACTTCCAATCATGCCTCTAAAGATTGTTTGATCTACTGGTTTCCCAGTTTGATCAAGATCAAGTGTATTTGAGGTACCAATTGGAGTGATAATACCTTTAGTTTTGTCATATCCATACTATTTGAGTAAGTCTTTAATATACTTATGTTGAGATACATATGTCCCTTCTAGTTTTTGAGAATCTTGAAAACCTAAACAGAATGTTAACTCATCCATCATACTCATTTCAAAAACATATTTCATTAAATTAGCAAAAGAATCAGTTAATGATTCCTGAGAAGATCCAAATATGATTAAATAAACATAACTTTGGACAATTAAAACATTTTTATTTTCCATTTTTATAAAAAGGGTTGGATCTGTTGTACCTTTTGTATAATTGTTTTGTAAAATAAATATTGTAAGTCTATCATACCATGCTCTAGGGGATTGTTTAAGACCATATATGGCTTTGGTATGTTTAAAAACATGATTAGGATGTTTTGGGTCTAGAAAACTAGGAGGTTGTTCGAAAAAAACTTCTTCATGAACAAAACCATTTAGAAAATCACAGTTAACATCCATTTGAAATAGTTTGAAGTTAATGTATGGTGCAAAGGCTAATAGAATTCGAATAGATTCAAGTCTAGCTACCGGATAATATGTTTCTTCAGAGTCTATTCCTTCTAGTTGAATATAGCTCTTAGCAACATGTCTTTCTTTATTTTGTACAATGATTCCATTTTCATCGCATTTGTTTCTGATAACCCATTTTACTCTAATTAAAGTTGTTTCTTTAGTTTATTCAACTAATGTCCAAAAATGATTACTCTTGATTTAATTTAGTTCATCTTTCATTGTTTTGATCCAATATTCATCACCTACGGCCTCACATGGACTTTTTGGTTCAAATTGGGAAAGAAAAGCAAGATGTTCTATTTAATTTCGTAAGGAATTTCTGGTCCTTACATGTTGATTTACAACACCAATGATATTATCAATAGGATGATTCCTATGAAACAATTGATTTGGATTTTGTAAAACCTATTCATCAACATATGGTAGAAATTCATCTACGGTAAATTTTTCAGATGTATCTTCTTGAACATTTTCATTATCAGAGGGATCCTCTAGCAAAGGTTGATAATCATTTTTAGAAAACACATCTGAGGATGTAGGTTGGGATGATCTAAAAAATAGGACCAGATTCATCAAATTTTACATGTACTGTTTCCTCAACAGTACAAGTGTTTTTTATGAAAAATCTATAAGCCTTAGAAGTTGTGGAGTAACCTAGAAGGATTCCTTCATCAGATTTTGGTGCGAACTTGTTTAAATTGTCTTTTGTATTTATAATGAATACTTTTCACCCAAAAACATTAAAGTATGAAACATTAGGTTTTCAGCCAGTCCATAGCTCATAAGGTGTTTTATTAATAAAAGGTCTGGTTAAAACACAATTTATAGTATAACAGGTAGTACTAACAGCTTTTTCCCAGATGTTCTTAGCAATTGAGTACTCATTCAACATGGTTCTACTCATTTCCTGAAGAATACGATTTCTTCTTTCAACAAAACCATTTTTCTGAGGAGTTCTTGGAGCTGAAAAATTGTGAGTAATACCATTCTTACTACAAAAAGTTTCAAATTCTGAATTTTGAAATTCACCACCATGGTCATTATGAATACTTATCAATGGTACTTTTTTCTCATTTTTAACTTGGGCTCTAAATGTTTTGAAATAGGAAAGGGCTTCAAATTTCTTTGTTATAAAATAGACACATGTGAATCTAGTAAAGTCATCAACTAAAACAAATACATAGTATTTTCCTCCAATGCTACCAGTTTGTGAAGGACCAAAAAGATCCATGTGCACTAGCTTTAATGCATTAAAAGTTGGTACATTATTAATTTATTTAAAGATAGTTTTATGTTGCTTTCCAAATTGACAAGGATCACAGACTTTTGAAGAATCATATCTATGATCTGGTAGTCTCTTTACATGTCTTTTCTTCGAGAGTTTACCATGTTTTCATAGATTACAGTGTCCTAGTCTTCTATGTTATAGCCATGAATGGTCTTCTATTGCAGTTAAGTAGGGTAAATTTTGGCTTCTAAGGTATTCTAAGTTAATTTTGTATACATTCTCTTGCATATGGGAAGATTGAATGAACTCATCCTTCGAATTGTAAACAAGAAACATATCATTTCTAAAATTCACAGGGTAACCATCATCACATAATTGACTTATGCTGATGAGATTGTGCCTAATACCTTTAACAAACATAACATTTGAGATGTGAACTTATCCAAGAAAAACAATATTATCTATACCAACAATCTTTCCTTGATAATTATCTCTGAAGGTAACCTTTCCTCCTTTTGTATTGATAATCTATTCAAAGAGATCTTTGTTTCCGGTCATGTGTTGATAATAACCACTATACATGTACCAAATATTTTTTTTGGTACACTTATCATTTTCCTGAAGAAGAAACAATTAGTTTTTTGGAATCCAAACTTGTTTAGATCCAGATGGGTTAGATAAGAGAATTTTAGGAATCCACATTTGTTTTACAAAATGAACTTTATGAAATCCTAAAGATGGAGTTTTATTAACAGAACACACTCTTTTACAGTGTCCACCACATTGACACATAGAACGAAAAGGTGTTTTTTGTGGAACAATGTAGTTATTAATAAAAACCAGTTTGGAATAAGTATAACCAAGTCCAGAATGATTTCTCAAAGGTCTAATTTGAGAATACATCTTATCAATGATTTCCTTTCCATGTGTAAATTTTGACAAACATTTCTTTAAAGAGAAAAGTTCTGAATTTAGTTTTAAAAATATGTTTTTATCTTCCAAAACATTTGATTTTGAACTAGGGTTGGGCTCTAAAACATTTTTCTTAGAAATCACATTTTCTAGGTCCTTAGAATGTTTATCCTTATCAGATTTGACTTTATCAAGGGTTTTTAAAAAACATTCAAAATAATAATTTTTCATATCATGATCTTTAGTAAGATCTGGTACTTCGTTAGTTAAAATGGAGATTCTAGAATTTTCTTTATCAAGCTTTTTCATAAGTTTAAAATTTTCATTTTCAAGTAATTTAGCAAATCTAGATACTTCTTCAAAAGAAGGTAGTGTATCATCTTCTGATGATGATGAATCATCATTCGAATATTCATAATATTTATTATCAATATAATTTTTATTTAAAGAGACATTTTTAATAGCTTCAGCATTATGTACCTTGGCCATAAGACAATGATCTTCAATTGGTAGTCTGGCTATAAGTCCAATATTTCTCTGTCCTGAGGACTCATATTCTGATGAATTGTCTGAAAAATCACTACCACTTTCACTCCAAGTTTCATTTTCTTTCAAGACATTCTTTGTTTTATAATACTTTTTCCTATTTCTTTCAGAAATTTTCTTTTTTCTATCTTTTCTCTTCAGTAAAGTACAATCCGGCCTTATATGTACTACCCTCTTACATTCATAAAAAGTTACCTCTGAATATTTCTTATCCTTCCTATCTTTCTTTTTGAATCTATGTTGGAAGTATTTCTTTCCCACAATCTTGTTCATCCTCCGAGCGAGATTTTCCAACTCATTTTCTGAAATATTACAATTACTTGAATCAGATATAACAACTTTCGTGGCTTTGGATCTTATTATCCTTTCAGGCATTTTAGCATTAGATGTAAAAGCTACCCTTCCATTTCCATTATTATTATTTTTGAAATAAGCATCTCTTTTCATTCTTGTATAATCTTATAAAAGAGCTCCAAACAGTTCATCAAGAGTAATCTGGGAAACTTTTCTATTTTCATCAAGATCTGTCCTTTTTGACTCCTATTCATTTGAAATTATATCTATAATCTTATCTACAAGAGATTCATCATCAAGACATTTTTCCACCATATATTTTAGATTATTGACTATTGTCATAAATCATTATTGCACATTACATACTGGATCTCTATAAGGAAAAACAAATCCATGATACTCAGCTCGAAGCATTGCTCTTCTTGTTTCTATAACCTTGGATGTAGCAAAATGTGTGACTTCTAATTTCTTCCAAATACAGTTGGATGCATCACAAGAAGATATCTGGCTGTATATATTCTTGGTCATTGAACATAATAAAGTATTGTGTACCTTGTAATTCAGTTTATATTCTTGATTCTCTTGATTAGTTAAAGTATTGACTTCTTTGTCAGAAATTTTGTAACCTCCAGTAAGCCTTATAAAGTTGTCTACACCAGTATTCATAAAAAATGTCTTCATTCGATCTCTCCAGTAATCATAATCATTACCATCAATGATTGATGGTCTAGAAGGATTTAGGTTGTCAATTGATCCAATATTTATTCCTGACGTCTAATAAAAAAACTTTTCCACTCCACATGTTAGTGAAGTAAGTAGTTAAAATGAATGTCTGAAAGAAATAGAGAAAGTAATAGTAATCAGTGGAAACCTGCTCTGATACCAATTGTTGGATTGAATTTTTAGATTTATATGTATATTATATGGAACTATACAAGAGGGGGGGGAATTGTAGGTTTAAAACATTGAGTTTAAACACATGATAGATTAGATTAAAATATCTTAAACTAATACAATTCAAACAACCACAAATGTATTGAATATAAAGGTATGATGTAATGTAATACTATTCAAAAAGTAAAGTAATTGTATTCAAGATGAATACAATAATCAATGTAATACAACTGTGAGAGATTCTACCTTAAAGAGTATAGAATCTATTAATACAATATGTAATAGAATAATTGTAATTGAAACAATTACAATTGAAAGTGTAATGAAGAAAAGAAACAATACAAATTATTTTAAAATAGAAATAGAAGCCTAAATGACAATGTATTACAATTTTTTTTAACCCAAAGAGAATGGTTATCCTTTCACCTAGGATAAGAGGTCTGTCTTACCACCACCTTGGTAAGCCCTCGATATGATGATCATACCGTCTGTCTGTCTATCCTTGGCAACCCTCGATACGATGATCAGAAGTCTGTCTGCCTATGCCCGACATCCCTCGATTTCATAGGTAATCAGCAACTATTTCTTTAAATTACATTAAATCCCTCGATACGATGATCGGACGCAAAAAGCACAAAGTATGAGAGAATTCACAAAGTCTTTCTCTAGAACTTGATAGAAGCAATGTATCACAGTTATATCACCGTCATTCACAGTGGTTCTCTCTCGGATTCAAATGACCTCATATTTATAGGCCACAGGTTCCAACGATCACAATTCCCCCAACGGTCATATGTCTCCGAAAAAATTAGAAGGACATGGACACCTAGCATTATAACGATCATTTTGAAACAGAAAGCACAACATCATTTTGATTAGTTTGTAACTAACTCAACATCATCATATTCATTAAAACAAGCATATGAAGATGATAAACAAGAGTACGATTAATATGAAACATGTGTTTTTTGAATAAGTACCAAAACAAGAAAGTAATGAATGTATGAGTATTATAAGTATTACTAAATGTAATATATTGATACGATACAATGTAAGATACACAAAAGTGAATACGATTGTCAGAGTTAGTACGAAACAATTGACAGAGTCAGTACAATGCAATTGATAGAGTCAGTACGATGTAATTAACATAGTCAGTATGATATGATTGACAGAGTCAATACGATATGATTAACAGAGTCAGTACGATACGATTGACAGAGTTAGTACGATAATAGATAAAAGACATTTGTGATTTCAAAAACATGATATAGAAGTCAAAGGAAAACTTTTGACTCAATAGTTTATATATTCACATTCAATTTGAAATTGATTCCAATGACCTATATTTGATTATATGATATAATAATTAACATATTACACTTTAAAAACAGTAATAAAATTTACTTCAACACTATACAATATAAAGACGATGCCAGTGTATCGGGTACTTTGTTTGTTTTTTCAGATTATGCCAGTGTGTTGTTTGATTCGGGGTCTACACATTCTTTCATCTCTGAAACCTTTTCTAGTAAAATGGGAATACTGTCTCAAGAAATGACTCCTGAACTTTTGGTAAAAACACCTTGGGGAAGTGTCGAGGCAAAAAGAATTTATAAGAATCTTCCTATCCTTATCTGTGGAAAGAACCTACTTGCAAACCTTATTGTTCTACCTCTAGTTGGGTTTGATGTTATCCTGGGTATGGATTGGCTCTCTATTTACCATGCTAAGATTGATTGTAGAGCTAAAGATGTTTCTTTTTAGAAAGACTTTCAGTTTGTTTACAAGAATGAACCCTTACTTTTGATAACATATCAAGAGGCCGAGAAACTTGTAAAAGATGGAAATGAATGTTACCTTGCACACGTCGTTGAAAATAAAGGAACTGTTCAGATTAATGAGGTGCCAGTGGTAAATGAGTATCCTGATGTTTTTCCTGATAAGTTGCCTGGAATAATACCAGATCGGGAAGTTGAGTTTACTGTTGACTTAGTTGCTGATGCTAAGCCAATTTCAAAACCCCCTTACCGAATGGCACAAATTGAACTTTTAGAGTTGAAGGAGAAATTGCAAGATTTATTAGAGAAAGGTTTCATTAGACCTAGCACATCACCATGGGGTGCTCCTGTTTTATTTGTTAAAAAGAAAGATGGTTCTATGAGACATTGCATTGATTATAGAGCCTTGAATAATATCACTGTTAAGAACAAATATCCTTTGCCTCATATCGATGATTTGTTTGATCAGCTCCAGGGAGCTCAGTTTTTTTCAAAGATTGACTTGAGATCGGGGTACCATCAGCTGAAGGTAAAGGAGGAAGATATTCCGAAGACCACGTTCCGTACGAGATATGGCCATTATGAATTTGTAGTAATGCCTTTTGGGCTAACCAATGCACCTGCTGTATTCATGGACTTAATGAATAGAATTTTCCATGAGTTCTTGGATAAGTTTGTGGTGGTTTTCGTTGATGATATTTTGGTGTTTTCTAAAAGTAAAGAGGAGCATGAAAAACATTTAAGGGTTATCTTGCAAACCTTAAAAGAAATGAAACTGTATGGGAAATTCAGTAAGTGTGAGTTTTGGTTGCAACAAATTTCTTTCCTTGGTCACATTGTTTCTAAAGATGGAATAACTGTTGATCCTGCAAAAACAAAATTTGTGGAAGAATGGCCAAGACCCACAAATGTAACCGAGATTCGTAGCTTTCTGGGTTTGGCGGGCTATTACCGAAGGTTTGTTAGAAATTTTTCACGGTTATCTAGTCCAATGACTAAGCTAACTCGGAAGGGTGTTAAGTTTATCTGGACAAAAGAATGTGATGATTGTTTTCAGGAATTGAAAAGAATATTGGTGAATGCTCCAGTTTTGGCACTACCTTCCAGGAATGGTGAGTTTGTTATATACAGTGATGCTTCATTGAAAGGACTTGGTTGCGTCCTAATGTAGAATGATCAGGTAATTGCTTAGGATTCACGACAGTTGAAAACACATGAGGTAAATTACCCTACACATGATTTGGAACTAGCTGCTGTTGTTTTTGCTTTAAAAATTTGGAGGCATCATTTGTATGGAGTAAAGTGTGAAATATATACCGATCACAAAAGTTTAAAGTATATATTCACTCAGAAAGAGTTAAACATGAGACAAAGGAGATGGCTGGAATTAATCAAAGATTATGATTTTACAATTCATTACCATCCGGGAAAAGCAAATAAAGTGGTTGATGCTTTGAGTCGAAAAAGTAATGCTTCATTAACAATGTTGTGTTTGGAACGTGATCCTTTGGTTAAGGATTTGATGAACTTTGGAATAGAAGTTGTTGGTGCAGGAAGTCCTTCTGTTTTATTTCAGGTATCAGTGAGATCTTCTCTATCAGATAGAATCAAGCAAGCACAGAAGCAAGACAGTGAGTTGCAGAAAAGGGTAGAGCTGGTTCAGAAAGGTAAGTTGCCTGAAATCAACATTGATAATGTTTTCGTTTTGAGATTTGGGAAGAGATTGTGTGTGCCTTGTGATTCAAAGTTGAAGAGAGAGTTGTTATGTGAAGCTCATAGTTCTCCGTTTTCAGTTCATCCGGGCAGTACTAAGATGTATAGAGATCTGCGAGAGTATTACTGGTGGGATGGAATGAAAAGAGATATTGCTGATTTTACTGTGAAGTGTTTGAATTGTCAGCAGGTTAAAGCAGAGCGGCAGTTACCGAAAGGGATGCTTCAGCTTTTACCAGTGCCAGAGTGGAAATGGGAGAATATATCCATGGACTTTGTTGTTGGATTACCGAAGACATCTCGAGGTAATAATGCAATCTGGGTTATTGTTGATCGCTTGACCAAATCTGCTCATTTACTTGCTATACGAGATGATTTCTCTCTTAATCAACTTTCCCGTTTGTATCTTAAAGAGATAGTCAGGTTACATGGAGTTCCTCTCTCTATTGTATCGGATCGTGATCCCAGGTTTACTTCTAACTTTTGGAAAGGCCTTCAGAAGTCATTGGGTACTGAATTAAATTTTAGTACAGCTTTTCATCCTCAATCAGATGGGCAGTCAGAACGAACAATTCAGACATTGGAGGATATGCTACGAGCTTGTTCTATGGATTATCAGGGAAGTTGGGACCAACATCTTTCTTTGGTTGAGTTTTCATATAATAACAGTTTTCATTCCAGTATACAGATGGCACCATTTCAGGCATTATATGGGAAGCGGTGTCGAACTCTAGCTTTCTGGGATGAAGTGGGTGAAAGGAAGTTGATGGGGCCAGAATTGGTAGAAGAGATGGCAGAAAAAGTTCAGCTGATTCAGAAACACATGAGAACAGCTCAGAGCAGGCAGAAGAGTTATGCGGATAACCGGAGGAAGGATCTATCTTTCGAGGTAGGTGATCATGTTTTTCTCAAGGTTTCTCCTTGGAAAAGTGTGATGAGATTTGGTAAGAAAGGAAAGTTGAGTCCAAGGTTTGTTGGACCATACGAAATTCTGGAAAGAGTTGGATCAGTTGCATACCGAGTGGCTTTACCTCCGAGTTTATCTCAGGTACACAATGTTTTCCACGTTTCGATGTTGAGAAAGTATATGCCAGATCCATCTCATGTTTTGAGTCCAGAGGTAGTTCAGCTGGAAGAGAACCTATCTTATGAGGAACAACCGGTCCAGATTCTTGACCACAGGGAGCAAGTGTTACGGAATAAGGTGATTCACCAGGTAAAGGTTTTGTGGAAAAACAACATGATTGAAGATGCAACATGGGAATCTGAAAATGCAATGAGGGATAAGTACCCCCATTTATTCGATATGTAAATAAATTGCGGGGACGCAATTTTCTAAAGGGGGGAAGGATGTAACATCCCAAGTAAGTAATTAATAACAGATATTTTTATCTATGTCTATTAATGATTAAGATAGTGTAATAGAGGCTTAAAAAGAAAATAAATACAATCTTATGCATGGAATACACTAATATTCTTAAAAGATTGTTTTACTGCCTTTTGATGGAAAACCATTTTTTAATATATATTTTGACAATTTTATAAACTATGTTTGTCAAAATAAACTTATCCTTTATGACTGCGACATCAAAATTTACCTTGTGTGGATTTTTGGTATTTTTCTGACAATGTTCATTTTTTAATGAATAGTGAAAAATACTGCATTTTACATCAAAACTGCTTTTTAATAAAATTTATTTATATGATTAGATTATGTTTTGAATTGGTTTTGAAGTGAAATTAGAATATATTTTTACCATTTTATCCAATGGTGGTCATTGGAATCAATTTCACTTTGAAATTAGACTTAAACTGGTGTCAATCTTTTGATACTTATTGTTTTGTAAAAACACGCTATTTGCTCTGGCAGCGGGAATTAATTATTAAATTAATTAATGTGTCTTATATGATTTGAATTTTGTAAAATAGACTTCATTTTTGAATTCAGAATATCAAATATAGCTTAGGGTGAATTTTTGGTAATTTTCTAAAAAACTTCAATTTTTGATGAATAGTGAAACCACTAAGTGGTAATCAAGCAAACTGATTTTTCAGTTAAATGAAATTTTACCACTAATGTGTATTGAATTTTGAAAATCTGACATACATGGTTGTCATTAAGAAGTAAAATGTGGTTCAATGAGATTATAATAATTTTTGGTGAATAGTAACTTATTAAGTTCTTAATCGCGATTAGTGGTAATTAGGTTAGTTTAAGGTCTAAATAAGGCTTTAATAATATGAAATGACCTAGAAACATGTCCCAACCTCATTGGTTGTGTCATGGCCGACAATGACATGCCATGGGTCAACTTGGGGACCCCATGGATCCACTTTTTTTGGGAAATGACATAAATTACTTTTTATTTAATGTTAATGTGAAAATGACACAAACATAATATGTTTTACGAAAACAATTTTTATGTGGGGTTATAAAAGTCCAAATTTTTATTATAAATAGTCATTGGAAATCTAAAAAGATTTCCTATATCATAGTATTTTTTTTATAATTTTTATACGTTAAATAAATTTAATTATTTATGTCATAATAATGATGCAGTGATGACATCATTATTTGACGATTTAAATAAAATAGAAAAATAATGTAAAATCTATGAACTACACATGGCCAAAACCAATTGGATGAGTGGATTTCGAACCCTTATCACATTATCCACGAATTATATCAATGTGGGACCTTTTGAAACCGGAACACATTTTCAAATAAAGTAATGTTTCTTTACTTTCCAAAAGTGCCCCTCCTCTCCTCTTATAAAAGGCCCCCACCTCTACCTCATTTCACACACTCTTCAAGCCTTTGGCTCGGCCAACACCTGCCCATTTGCTCTCTCAACATCCCTCTCCTAATCCTATAGGATTCCCTTTTGGAATATTCCTTTCAAAGGAAGCCTTTATGCTCAAATCAAAAGGAGTTACACTTTTTAAGGTAATTCGTTCTCTCATGTTCATTTGTTTTATTTTGCTTCTCCAACCCCCTAAACTCTTTTTATTTACTTCTTTTGTAACAACAACAGTATATGCAATATACTAGGATGTTTTTATATGATTTATTTGAGCTAAAATCTCACAAAACTACATCAAATGGTTAAAGAACATACGGTTTCCGTGGATGGCGAAATTCTGCCTCCCGAAACGATGATTGTTCAACACTCATTCAACACCTTCAAAGGTGACCATTATGATGTCACTATTTTTATATATGATATATAATATATTTATGTTTTCCTTAAGCTTCTGTTTTTTCATTTTGGGCATACCTTTATGGTTTCCATTATGGGTAAACACAATATCTTCATTTTAGGAAGTGCGGACTACCGCCCCCTCAAAGTGATTTGATTCGTTAAATACCATATGTGGGACATATAAAGGATGGAACTATGATATTATATATGATATTATAATGTAATTATAATATACATTTATATCATTATGATTCCATTCCAGAAAATATGAAATAGAAATGGAAGTAGCGTTCATGTGTACGTACGGCTTACCGTCTCCATGAACGGTGCATTTCATTTCATACCTCTAAATTATGTAATATTATAAATCCATGTATGTACTGGATATATATGACATATATGATATCTACATCATTAATACCATTCTGGATATAATGAACCTTTTACCAAATTAACAACATGTAAGTGTAAGAAGTCTATTTTTGACTTAAGAACCAAATACCGACAAAATGAACATTATTAACTTAACTGATTACATGATGTTCATAACATGGTATAAAAGGAATAATGAACTTGAAAAAGATTCATAATCAAGTAGAGATTAACTCAAGTTTATTATTCAGGAGATTAAAGAACGGTCGAGTCAAGTCGGATACGAGGTATGGGACTTCGTCTCAATCTCCTTTTGTTGAGGCATATTTTATTTTATACACAACTTTCTTTTATACGGTGTATAAACCCCTTTGACATTTACATTTATTCAAAATGAATCTTTTTTATACGAAGCATTTACTAAACGACAAAAGGGAATGCTTTTGTCGTACGTATGCGGCGACAACGACTTCTCCGCCGTCGTGACCGTTATTTGAGTTTCGGCTTCCTCTACAAGCCATACCTTCTTTTTAAAAGAAAAACAAATACCATGTTTTACTTTTCTTTTATTTTAGTATTGAAAATGGTTTTCATAACGTTTTTATATCAATGTGTTGTATTGATATCTCATGATTGAAAAGTGGAAATTTTATGTTTCCTTTATTCATGTTTTATGTGATATGATTATGTTATGTTTCTTGGGCATTATTATGAAGACGGGTGGTTCCGTGATAAACTAAGGGCTGGTGAGCCCGTTATAGATCTCCAATGCATTGGGTAACGCGAAGGAGTTAAACATTAAGGTTTCTCTGAAGAGATTTTAGGGAATATACTGTGATGGGTATTCCAAACGTAACCAAGAGGGTTACTCCCTACGTAAGAATGTTATGAATTCCTCAAGTTACCTTTATGTCTTATGATTTCTATGATTTATTCGTGATTTTATGAGGTATGTTAAAGTGACAATGTTTTATGGGTAAAGTATGATTTCATTCTTATGTATATATGAACTCATGTTTCCTTTACATGTTTTTTTATAACCCACACTGAGTTTTTATGCTCATCCCATGTTTTTTAAATGTTTTTCACAGGTCAAGGGAAAGGTACATGATAAGATGATAGAGTCAAGGATGTGTCAAGAATTAATCCATGTTTTATTTTAAATGTGTTTCCATTGATGGGAATGAAGAATAATATCTTTATATAACCACTTTGTTTATATGTGGAATGTAATGCAAGTTTTATGATCTAATTCCCTAAAACTCTAAACCCAAAAAGATCCTCAATGTGTAATCTTGTAATAACTCAAGATTAAGTAAGGTTTAAGGCTGGGGCCTTATATCATCTATCCATGGTAGTGGATACTTGTTCTTTATAGTGATATTATTGAGCTCACAATAATCAATGCAGAGGTGCATTGATCCATCCTTCTTATTGATGAAGAGGACTGGAGCACCCTACAGTGAATCACTCGGGCTTATAAAACACTTCTCCATATTATCTTGTATCTGCATCTTCAGCTCTTCTAGCTCTACAGTGGCCATTCTGTAAGGTGTCTTTAAAATTGGAAGAGATCCAGGGATATATTCAATTGAGAACTCAACCACTCGGTCAAGAGGAAGACCAGAAAACTCTTCAGGGAACTCATCAGTGTAATTTCTCACGATGGGAATGTCTTCAATAATGATTCTATCCTTTGTCCCAACCATTTGGGCTAGATATGATTTCCCACAAGGAAGAAGTATCAAAACATGAGATGAATATTCTAAAGGAGAATCATCTTCTTCCTTACACTTGTAAATAATCATAGGATGCTTCGTGATGTAAAAATCGATATCCCTTTCCAAACAATTGATATTGGACTTGTACAAAGATAGCCAATCCAAGCCCAAGATAGTGTCGAACTCCACTAAAGAATGTATGAATAGATTTGCTGGGAGGTTAAATCCACAAACATTAATCATGGAGGACTTATAAACCATGGATGCAATATTTTTCCCATTCACTGTTCTCACAGATAACATTTCATCAAAACTTTGAGGTGGTGTTTGAATAGTTCTACTAAACTTTCAAGATATAAAAGAATGCATAGAACCAGAATCAAATAGTATGTTATCTATTCATGAATTAATAATAAGCGTACCAGTCACCACATCATTTTCCAGCTCCACCTCAGCAGTAGTGATAGCATAAGCCCTTTCTTGTTTCCTTGGAGGTTGTTGTTGATTGCCTCTGACAACCCTTGGCTTAGGGAAATTCATCACATAATGACAAAACTCCTTGTAGTTATAACACTGCACTGTACGCTGAGTGTTGATCCAAACCTTCCTTTCTTCATCAACATTAGAGGGATTTTTCAAATCCCTTCAGTAGTTCATGTCCAAATGACCAAACTTTCCACATTTTAATTAATTCATGGTTCCCTTAATACAGTCACCAAGATGCTTCTTCCCACAATTTTTGCAAAGGGGAAAGTGAGGATTCATTCCATCATGGGATTTGTTTGATGAACCAACCATATGGTTCTCCATTTGCGGCTGCTTGTCACTAGGCCCATGAGACCACTAAGAGTCTCTAATCTACATTTCAACCTTGAGGGAAATAAATAAAATATCCTAACAGCTTTCGTAGTCTTTAATTGTAAACACTTTTTGTAGACTTGACTTTAGTCTGCAAAATAAGCGATCCACCTTGGTTTTGGTGTTTGTGACAAAGCGAGAGGAGTACCTTTCAAGCCTTGTAATGTTCACTTCATATGCCCCAGTGGAATAATCTTCCTTTTACATGAGTCCAAGGAACTCTCTTTACATCTTGAGAAGTAGGGTTTGAGGATAATATTTGATGAAAAACATCCTCTTGAATTCCTCCCATTCTATGGAGACAATTTACTCTTGTGACTTTGTATTCTTGATCCGTGTCCACCACTGATTAGCTTCCCCATCAAAACGATAGACTGGCCGAAAAAAATTCTCTTCTTCCGAGCACCGGAGGACAGAGAAAATCTTTTCAATGGAGTTAATCCTTTGTTCTGTGAGGAGGGGATCATAAGACCCACTAAACATGGGAGGCCTTTGCCGCATGATGGATTCTACGACAAATTTCTCCTTCCTTGGAGGAGGAGGAAGTTCCACCTGATTCAAGTTATTATTCATAACTCGAGCCAGCTGAGAAAATATTGCCATGAAGTTTTGATCACACGCTTCCATCTTATCAGGCTTTTCATTAGGGAATTCATCACATTTCCAATCACATTGGTTGTTGGAACATGATCTTCTATTTCCCTCCATTAACTAAGAAAAAGAACGTATAATTATAGGTCTTCAATACTTATATATTGATCATAAAAAGAAACATTGAACATAAAATTATGAATATATAAAGAAGAAGTATATCATGACTTGTGATTCCTTAGATTTATATCTAGGTTATACTCAATCTATTTCCTGACATATATTCTTACATGCATCTTTTTGTCCCTTAATAACGGTTTATACTAATCTCATAAATCTACTGATGTATATCCCCAGAGAGTGTCGTAACCAAGAGTGCTCCAAGGCCCGTTATTGTGCACCAGTTCCCATTTGAGTCCAGTTCAAAGCGGTGTTTTTAGGTTTTACCCCTAGATACATATGTTCCAGAGCCACGTCTACCTGCTCGTATCCAGATAGGGATGTATTTTATTGATAAAAAAACTTACTCTATACTCTCCAATATTTAGTACTGTTTTCTTATACATAGTCTAATCCTTAAGGTTGTTACTAAGGTTCTCAATTTCTAATCTCAAAAAATAACTAAACCATTCCTCTAATACCAAATATAGCGACTCCATCCTTTTACATAAAACATTTCATGATTTTAAGCATAATTTATCATCAGAGTACAAGCCAAGGATCGTTAAGTCTAGTGTCTTTGAAGACAAGGTACATATAATATATAACAAGGGGATAAAATGAACATCTTTATTTAATTTCCATTAAGAGATTATAACTACCTTTGAGCCCTTACATCTACATTGGGTACCCTGGGGAACACATGAACAAAGGGATGAGCTAAAAATCCCAGTAAGGGAATGAACATAAGGATACATCTCAAGCACATGAGTTAGGAGGCATGACATAATGATATGTAAAGAATAAATCACATGAAATCATTTAATATAAGAATGGGATCATATAAAAACGGAATCATATAAATGTGGAAGAATCATAAAATAATTTTTTAGAACGGGTCAAGGATAACCGCCAATCCCGTTTCCCATTTCAGTACTGGTCAAGGCTAATCGCCAATCCCGTTTCACATCACATCTCATGAGACTTATCCTAACCCATTTCATTGGAGTGCTATCTAGGTGCACCCATTTAAAAAATTTAATGAATATTCTTGCCACATAAATATTATTACCATATAAATATTCTTTCCACATGAGTAATCATACATAATCAATTGTTCATAAACATAAGGTTACCCATGGAGAGAATTGGGTACCATAATCATGACTTAAAGCATAATCAATGAGTGTATCCTGAAATTGTCCATGAAATAAAGGGATTAGAACTTACATAGACATTAATAAAGAAATTTTGGCATAAAACATGGTAGGCTCTAGAAAATAGATGTGACATCACATATGAAATGTATTTGGGAATCTTTAGCATTAAAACATTTTTGTGTGGTCTAAGGAAAACACAATAGAGATTTTGAAATAGTAAAGGGGAAATTGTTTTATATAAAACAAGAATTGAAACAAGAAGGTTCTCATAATAAAAATAATTATTTTTTAAAGACAATGGTTTCTTAAAATAGTGGATAGAGTGAAGTTGAAATTGGGTAAAAGTTTAGGATGTTTCTTTAAAACAAGTGTGCTTATTGGGAATTGTTAAGGATAGATTCACCTAAAAGCATCTATATCGAGGAAAAGGAATGAGATATGGATATTAGAATATGACTTCAGAGCATATAAACAGAGTGTTTATGTTCTAAATAAAAAAAGACATCTATATTTTGGTAAATAGAAAGATAGAACAACCCGATGGAAGAAAGTAAGTTCGGGAAGAATCCATTATGGTTTATCGGCATGGTATCAGGTGTAACTAAGAGGGCCTGATAAGAGAGATAAGGGTTTAATCATCACTTAGAAAACATTAGGAATGTATGGGGAAGGTTTATAAACATACCCCATTACTAGGTATTACACAAAAAGTAATAGCATAGATAAAAATCATGATTAAGAGTGAAAAGGGGAGGACCCCTTACCTTAAATATGGTGGTGTATCCACTTGTAATTAATGAACTCAATAAACAAATTGAGCTTATTAATTCATAAGTCCAGAAACTCTTATGTATTTAATTTATTTATTATATCCCTTTTTAGTTCATTCAAATCCTTTTTATTAGTTATAAGGTTCAATGTCATTGTCCATGCTCGTTTGTTTACATGGATTTAAATGATCGGTTCACTTATATTCAAGATTGGATTATATGCAAGATGAAAGTGGTTGTCCATAATTGAAGTTATATTCATTATTTAATATCTAGGATATTTCATGGCTTTAATTTTAATTAGGTTACTTATAGTGAAAATGAATTATTATATATACAACCATAGTGTTAACCGTGTTTGTTAATCGATGGATTTCATTACAAAGAATGTATTTTGCTTTATAAACTAATTCCATTTGTACCAAAGGATTAAAGAAAAAAAATAGGATACATTACATATATAATAATCTGGTTCAACCATATCACAAATGGTTTCAGGACCATAATTAAAGATAATAATAGAAATTGATAAACTGTTGTCCTTGAATGTGCTAAATTAGCACATCTCAAATGGTACATTCATTTCATTCAAATAAAAGGTTTGGGAAAGAAGAGAAGATAATGAAATATACCAATAGAACGAAGACATTCTAGTAAATGTATGTTAATGGATATATCATACTATTATGGTGAAGGGAGGTGAGGAAAGAAATAAAAAAGATATGAACTTAAAAGAAAAGAAGAAATTTGGAAGAGAAATTTATCTCTTGAGACTTCCTCTTTTGAGAACATCTTATGGGGAGTGGTTTTGGTATTTTTAAGATCTTGAGAGCTTCTGGAGGTTGGGAAGGTTGTAATCATCACTTCCACTAATGATGTTATCGTATGGATAAAAAATTACAAGAAAAAGGTTATGTGTTATAAAATAATTAAAGAAACATAAATACATAATAAATCTCTTATATAACATATATAAATATATTTTCCATCAAAACATAAAATCATGAAAGGTGGTAATGTGAAAACAAACATTCCTCATTTCATGAGGGAGTTGTTCTCTGTACACATAAACTGTATGTTTGCTACCGTTATGATGGCATTGCATGAAAGTGTAGATAGAAACCATTGAATAACAATATATATGTATATTTTGGATATTGATTTGATATATATGAATGGAATAAAGAGAGATTATGGGGTGGATAATGGAAATGAATCTAAATTTGTTGGGAAAAGATGTTACCTATTCTTTGGGGAACTCATTTTGGTTTAAACCAATGAGATTCATTTATCGGATTTTTTACCAATGGGGGGATTTTAGGATGAAGGGAGTGAATCTTGGAGGTAATTTAGTTAGGGGTACATTGATCATTAAGGCTCAATGTGGTGTGATGAAGTGAGGGAGGAGGTTCTCGTTTATAATTGAGGGGAGAGACACTTTTGAAAAATCTCAAAATAATAAACATTAATATGGAAACTGTGAAGATAACGACATTAAAATAGCCTATAAATGAATAAGGGAAGGAATTTTAAATCATAAATTATAATCTTTGTAATTATTTAATATATTTATGATTTTAAATAATTTAATGAAATATTAATTCAATAAAATATCATTATTATTCAATTTGATACTATTCAGTTAATTTGATTTTGAATACAGCAAGAAAACGAGGGATGCAGAATATAATGTTTTCAAACATCTATAGTATATCTTATATATCTATAAAATTTATTATAAACATTTACATATCCAATATGTATCAAAATAAATATTATCGTGTTCAATTATTTTCATTATTTATTAATTAAATAAGTACTTATTAATTATTGATGATTATTTTGAATGAAATATATACTTTTAAAAAATTTAAAATATATATCTATTAAAAAAATAATTATTATCTACATATACATTTATATTTTTTCATATATGGTAATTTTTCAAATGTGGACACATAATAGTTATAAAATACAAAGAGTGTGACATTTAGTAACTATTTTTAATTAAATAATATACATGTTATTTTCATGGTGAAGTTTCTATTAAACAACACAAATTTGATATTAATGTTATAATTATTGAATTATATCCATGCAATAATTTTGTGAAAATATATTATTATTTTTTGTTAACCTTATTTATTTTATTTAACCCTTATTTAACCCATTTAACTCTTAGGGTGATATCATGTGTTTTGTACATTTAGGGTAAATATAATTACTATTAAATCAAACAAGAACACTAAATGACTCTTTGATGAATTTTTTTACTTATAAAATGTATTTCACTGAATATTATATTTTTTTGATATTTTATATCATTTAATAAAATATTTTTTAATTTAATTTATCTACAATGTGAATTGTGATACTTGATTATATTTTATTATATAGAAAAACAATATAAATTAGATCCAAGACATAAAAAAATTAATAACATGTCATAGTAATCAATTCATTTCGTGTATGAAATTAAACCTAGAAATTTTTTTATATTAACATTTTTAACATCATTTATTTGATATGTCAATTAATTAAACAATTGTTGCATCACCATTGTGAATCCCATTATTTTATTAGTTTCTTCCTTAAAATTTAGAAATAAATCATAATTATTAATATCAATATTATATATGTAAAATGAATATTTATTTTCAAAGATATCCCAATAAAGTCCATATATGAAAAATGTAATACTTATTGAAAACAAGTGTTGGACATATTGGACATCCTTTATAATAAAATACTATGAAGGTCTTAATGTCAACCAAGTAGATCCAAGAGGACATAAAATATTTCAAAAGGATTATATTGGTGTAAAAACACTCATCAAATGAAAATAGAAAACTTTTATATTAATTTTAGGTCTTTTAATATTATTTTAACCCATATTTATTTGATTTACCTTAACTGTGGTAATTACAAAATTATTAAATTGACTATTCATATGTCCAAAAATAAAATAACCATATTTTCATAATATGGACCCAATTATTCCATATATGGAATCTTTTTTTAAAGATTCATTAAATATATTCTTTAGTAATTAATTTTATAATAATCCCATTGATTGAATGATAATAAAAGTTATTAATATGAAAATTTACAAAAGATTCTAATGATTTTATTTTCAAATTTAATTTTAAATGGAATCTAATAAAATAAATATTATTCAATGATATAAAATTTTTCTATTTATACTTTAAAACAACCAAAAATATAATTCAACACAGTAAATTATTTTGAAGAAATAGAGGTTTTCAATTAAAATGCATTATTTTATCATTATTCATGAAAACATAACACTTATCCAAATAAATTACATAAAATAACCAAATCAAATATTTATATGAATATTTAGAAGAAGAAGATTTTTATTTCATATAAAATATATAAAATTTTCCAAAATTTGATTTAAAATATGTTCCCCATCAAAAAGAGGTAAAAATGCCTTTTATAAAAATATAGGTTTTTTATACATTATATTTTAATTCTTCCTATATTATTCCTATCAAATATATTCAATTAATATAAAAAATATTTTATTAAATATATAAAAAATATATTTAATTAATATTTTCCAATAATTGTAATTGATATTATTTATTATGATAAAAAACTGTGTGAGAATAATATTTTTTTTATATAAAAACACTCCATTTTTATTCAGTTGGTTCTTATATTCAATTATAATTAATTTATAACCAATTAATTTAACAATATATTTTCGTAAGTTAATAATATCCAATAATAAAAAATTAATTTCTACGTTGTATATTATTATAATAAATAAAAATATTTTTGTAATATATCATTGTTTGGTAAAACTCGGTCTTGCATGTAACGTAAGCCAACTAATTGTTGTGTGTAGAGTAAGAAAAACACAATGATGCATATAATGAATTCTATCAATGACAATAATGTTTTTCAAAAAATAAAATATTGTAATTTCCTTGGGAGTAACATTCAATCAATTGGAATCATTCATCGGTAACATCACACACTAGTAGGAATATAACATGGGAATACTATGTTCGAAATATGATGACTAATATTGTTATTGTTTTTTATGGTGAAGACTCAAAATCAATCATTGGCCTCTGGAGAACAATTCTAGTTCAATAATTTTATTAATGGCATCCTACAAATAGGTCACACCGCAAAAATAAATAATAAATAATCACACCAAAAAACATGTGCATCACTCAATGAAATAATCATATGACATTGTAACATCCCATATCATCAAAATAATTTCATAACCATAAAAATGGAGTCATCAATGTGTAATAGGTTTACTTGATTCACATGTATTATATCCTTAAAAATTTACAACACATTCCATGTACTCATGTATATGATTTCCTAAATAGTAATACAATACAAAATGAAGACATCTGAAAACAATTTTTTATGTCCTGACCCACATACCACTCATTCCACTAAAATAGTTCCACAATCCAATTCACCATGAGGCCTCAAGCGTGAGTCACTAAATTCCAAGGGATTCTTATAATAATAAAAGTACTCGTGTGTTATATTAAGGAGATTATTCCCTCACATAATAATATGAAAATAGAGTATGCAACAAAACATCACCCATAATAGTAATAATCAGAGTGTGAATGAAAAAAATAAATCGAAACTAGAACATGTTTTAAAAAATAACTGAATTTAGTAATGGGATGAACAACCTTGTCATATATGAAACACTTATCACCCACTTTGATGATCTTATATGTAAGTGTGTAAATAAATGAAATATGAATAAAACCACAAGGAAGAACTATTATCCCCGAGAAGAACCACTTACCCATTCTCCATGAAAAATATTATTCCATTATCCTCAATCGATCCATAGCCTTAGCTCGAATCCAATCTTGAAACTACATGAATATTTTATATAGTACCCTAAACAAATTATGGATTCAATAGATTGTGATTCAAAACATAGTAGTTCACCACCAATTCCATTAAAATAAAAGATACTAAATATGTAGTGATTGTATAAGTGAGTTATTCATCAAGATAATAGTAATAATAAAACTTATTGAATTTAATCTAGGGAATGTTATCATAAGTGTCTGTTCTCAGGCGATGTTAATCGTTCAATCCAAGACACTGCTAGAATAACGTTCTATGATGTATATATATTTAATTGTGTGTATATAAATTCCCCTAAATATATTTATATACATATACATATATATGTTTGGTTACAAGTAACACGAATCAAATTACAACCAGTACTTAGGGTTATAATCTTGTTTGTATGGACATCCTATGATTAATGCAGTGAGCTGGATTTTGTACCAATAAATATGAATATAATTAATTTAATCCTTGGGTCTATAATTCCAATGCACAATACCTTCTTCACCCATTTCTAGAAATGTCTTTTAAAAATCAACATCGCTATATGGGGATAAATTTCCTAACCATGGGTTCGACCATAGTCACCCCCAATCATTATAATTAATGATTGCAGGTGTTCTATGAACAAATTTTAAATATTTACTATGGTAGATTCCATTCAACTCATGAAATTTAAACCAAATATGATTTATGGTCCCTATTTATCAGTCTGTCGATGGTAAAATTATAAAAACATGAATAATCTCAAAGGAGGAAACCCTTGGGAGATCTTTAATGGAATTCTCTATGAACTAGATCACATGCTCGATATCCATTAAATAAATAGCTCAATATCCTTCTCCCAATGATTTCTTGAATGTGTTGTTATAGTGACTCTACATAACCATAGGGATAATCCTTTGTCAATAGAGTATAATCACCTTATATTTTATATCAAATAACTAATATGGATATTCATGTACCAAACCGTGATCAAATAAGGGTCATATATTGAATCCTATAAAGTACCTACATGAATCCCTATAATATCATTAATGTATGATAAATATTAGGAACTTAATATGTTTTTCTAATCATCCATAAAATATAACAACCAAAATAAATGGATCATAATCTTAATCCAAGAAGTATCATTATGAATCATTTTCATAAATTGAGTTGTGGTGTGCTCATCAGCCAAAATCTAAGAAGCACCACTATAAATGAGATCTAAATCTATGGTAACTATTGGATGTATAAATAAATGAATGGGGGGATTCGTAAAACCACTAATTTCATTGTATCCACTAAGGTTTAAAATCTTGTTATGAGTTCAAAGGTGAAACCCACTACCATATCTACCAAAAAACCTTAAATCACTAGCTCTAGGTTGGTCCAACATCTGCGCACCCACTGGGTCCCTCATGTGAAAATACTAGAGATCCATCATAATAGGTATACGTCAGTCTAACATGAAATTAAAGGATTCACTTTTTCAGACCTCATAAGATATAAATCATAAGAGGTATCACATACGAGTTCCTCTTGGTTTATTCATAAATGGAGGAATACCAAATGGTCCTGTTAGCCTCATTAATAAGTCTAAGATTGAGGCAACTTCACATTAGTTATTAGTGGCTACTAGAATACATACATTTAATTAAAAATATTAAAAAATTATTTTTAGTTCATTGGAATAACTATAAACAGGGGGAATCTTCATTATGGTAAATTACAAGCATACCTGTACGACATAAGAATGCATATATAATCTAGTGAAGGTACGATAGTCTACCAATTTTTAATAACATTCCATTTATTTTCCAAAGGTAGGAAACAACTACAAAAACCTATCCAATCCCAACTGATTCCTGCCAGATAATATGTCATATAAAAACCTCCTTCAATGGTGAATTAAAAAACATTATCATTATTTATTTTAAATGTAATTATTTTTATTAATGGACCGTTTTAATTAAAATAGGCATAATTCCCAAAGTCTAACTGACTGATCCCATTGCACTATATTAGTGACAACTCACCCAGCAACACAGGGTTACCTAAATCCAAACACAATACATACATAATATATAATTAAATGTATTGTAATAGTCATTTGATAAGTTTAATAAAGGATTCAACGATTTAGAAATTCACCATAGTGACATGCCATGATGAGTTGACACATTTCAAAATGTTAGTGGCCTCTCAGTTTATCGTCATCCAATGATGTGTGAAAAAACTAATAGAGGAATATGACTCCACCATGATCTGATGGAATGGTAACAAAATCTATAATTAGGGAACCAAAAGTTATATGAATCCAAAGCGAACAAAAATAATTGTTATAAAAGAGAGACACACACTTAAAGGTTTCCAATGCACATGAAATCATCGTATTTTTACCAAAAATTAGGGAGAACTACCTTGGAGGGAATGTGAAGGAAGATAGTGTAGATTTACAAAAAGGGAATGAAATATTGGTTTACCTTATTAAATATTATAGTGTAAAATGGTTATTTTACCTTTTTAAGTGATCCTTATGTTTTGTATGTCTGGTTGGATATATAGTTTTCCAATTGTGTGACACTATTGTCTGAGGCACACTCCACCATTCATGGTTGTAGAACATGGCTAATTAAGCCATGAAACAACTACGGGTCATGTCCATAGTGAAATTTAGACCCCATATAGTTTCCTCATATATGACACATTGTTTCTCAAACTATGTGCTTATAACACTACCACAAATGCAGGGAACGAAAGCACTTGTGTTTTATTAGTGTTAATCAGAATGTGAGGATAAAATGGGACTTTTATCAATGCTATAAAAAAGTGATGATAAATTTACACTTTATCAACATTAATATTAGCACTCATAAAGTCTCCCCTTAATCTGTGCTAACAGAAAACACTAATCAAAAAAATAATTTATTGGCACTAATAATAGCACTGATAATAGTTTCTAATATAAAATATAATTAATTATTTAAAAATATATTCATTATATTCAAAAATAATGTTTATATTTATACATTTAATAAAAAAGGAATGTTTATTATGTTTATGTTTTATTTATGTTTATTATGTTTGTTAGTTTTAGTTATATCTTAATTTTATTTTTACTATAATATATGTTTGTAATATTATATATATAAATACTTTTTAATATATACATATATATATATACATATTTAATTTAAGTATATATATAAATAAAATTATGTTTCCAAATGAATGTGTCAATTGATACATTTCTTCATATTCTTATGAATACATGTTCATTGTTTACCAAAATGTTGGCAATATATACTACAGTACTCCATATACTTGGTGTATTTATTAATTAACATTATATATGAAGATTTATCATCTCATAAAACCTTAAAATCGTGATAAATATATTTAAATAAAAAATAAATCTATTTATTATATTTAAATATAAAAATATATACTAATAAAAAATGGCATAATTTTTAAATATATTATTTATATTTATAATTATATATAACTAATTAAATAAATATATATTTAAATAATTATAAAATTAAAAAAAATTAAAATTATAAATATATATTTATGAATTCCTATATTTATTTATAAATATATGTCTTTAATGATTATTTACACAGAAAATATATATATATATATATTGAAATACTTTTGAAAATAAAAATAAAATTAATATATCAATTTATATTTATATATATTTAATTATAATTTAAATAGTAAACATATATATATATATATATATATATTATAATTTATAGACAAACACAAACATGAATATATATATATATTAAATTGTAATTTAAATTATTAAACTATAATAAATATATTAATTATATATATTTTTAAAATTATAAATGTAATAAATATATTGGTTAAAATTTTGTACTTATGTATAAATGATATGTTTTATCAGCGCTAATTATAAAGTGCTTATAAAACATGCATTCATCACCGCTTTTTGAGAACTGATAATGTAAGGTTTTATCACCGCTTTCAATTGTAGCGCTGATAAAACATACTTTTATCATCAATTTTTAGAACTGATAATGATGGGCCTTCATCAGTGACACAAAACCGTTGATAAAGGAATGTTTTATCAGAACATTCAATTTCATCAATGTTAAAACATACTTTTATCATTTCTTTTTATCTAACAGTGATAAAAGTGTCTCCCAGTTTTAGAAATAAACCCTATGATTCTCCTCCTTCCACGCACCCCTCAAGCTCTAATAGAAGATGATCACTACCACCACTGCTGCTACTGCCTCCTCCTCTCCTCACTCATATCCTCCCTCCTCTCATTCCTCCTCCTCCTCCTCTACCACAGACTCCTCTGCTACTGTGAACTAATCTTCACTGCATGGATCTCCTCCTCTGCACCTCTCCTCCACTAATGGCTCTCCTTCGTCATTCCTATCCTTCATCGTGACTCTCCTCCACCATTTTTTCTACTTTGTTGTGCCTCTTCTCCGTCGAACCTCTCTGAAATCACAAACACACCTGTGTTGCATGCTAAACCCCACCTATGTAGTTAGTTCTCTATTATTTCTCATTGGGTTCACAAATTATATGATACTACTAGTGATGTTGTGAATTCTATGGGCTAAACACCCCGCTTAAAATTGTGGTCATTGGTGGTCCTTGTTTTTATACTAGTTGTATTTGGTAAAATTCAATTTTCATATATGATATTTTGAATTTGTTGATTTAAAAATATTCAATGAAATGTTCATTTTCATCATGGTTATTTCAAAATATTAAAAATGTTTTTCCATACATTCAAAAATAAAAATTTAATCATCCAATATATTTTTTTATTACTCTTATAAATTATTCTTGATTATATTATTAAATATTCATTTGAAAATTAAATGTCTTCAAAGTGTTTCCACATCTTTTATAGATAACATTTTTTATTTTTTATGTTTCTATTATAAAAATTATTTTTAGAAGTAAATGTATTCAATGTATTTCAACTTCAATTAGTAAAAATGTAATACATTTCTCAAGTATCCATTATTAAGGATTTTTTTTAGAAATTGACCTCCATAATCCTGATCCAATGATTCTTTGAGATCCTAAACAACAAACTAGTTCTTATTCCTCATCTAAAAACATCTTCTTGAAATGTCCCAACTATAAAACCCCAAACTATATCACGAGAACTAAGTTGATGTTTCACATGAGCTCATGTATACTTTCATGTAAAAAATATGTTTCCAACTAGTGGTTAGGGAATAAGTGGAATCCTGGAGAAACTGTCCCCTAGGTAAATAATTTTAAATAGATTAAATAATAGTAGAAATAACAAACAAATTAAAAATTAGAACCTAAAAGGAAAAATAATATCATATAACAAAAATGTCAATCCATGCTATAAATATATGGCATACTATATCCAACACAAAAAGTTAAGAGGTCCCAATATGTGTTAGAAACATAAAAAAACAATGAAAAATAAAGAAAGGGGTATATCTATAGGGATCTTGGAGTCTATCATGATATTAGCTAGATTAACCTACTCCTCCGGTATAATTTCCCTTAGGAGGGCCACTACCCTCATCTCAAATATTGGTTAAAGAAGTCTTTACATGCATTCAGATCCCCATTTTGGTTGTGTGTATAAAAGATTGTAGGAAACCATTAACATTTTCTTAAAATAATAGAAATAGTTATATATAATTTTATATGATGATAATAATGTAAATTCAGAATTAAAAATAATCTCATATTGGGTCATCATGTGCTAACTAGGCTACCACGAACCCAAACCCAAATATCTACAACTCCATATCAATAGAAATGTTATATCTAGTTTCCATGAATGTCATAATAGGGGATATTGATAATTTAAGTCTTATAATATGTCATAATTCCATCATGACTTAGGTTAATCCTTAAGTCCTCCATGGAACAACAATTATTGAATGTTGATCCATAATGTCATAACGCCCCACAATATATCTCAGGTTAACATAGAAGTCCATCATGCCTTGCTTCTAGTATCAGGTCAGGCCACATGACTATCTTGTCCTGCTATTTTTCATTCAATTCCCCGACCACAATCATCATGCATCACATTTCATATTACACCCCTCTAAGGTATGAACCAATCCATGAAGGGTATATAAATCACTATGAAACCAGATAACATAAGTCTACATATATACACATATATACAAATCCATGCCATAAAAAGAAAATTATTGCTCTATACATATGAATTAACAGGTAAAATTAAGAGAGTTATCATGTGTCACACACAAAAACACACAAGCAGTTATTATTAAGATAGATCTCTTAGGTTACACACACACACAAGAATGGATGAAAACAAAGAGTAACACACCTAGAAAGTCTGAGTCCATTATTGTATCCCACTATAAGGACTTATCATCCCCGAGGAGTGTCTCTAGAGGTCTTTCTCAACAATCTTGGGCTCTAAGACTGTGCATCAAACTCATGCTTCCAATATTCTTCCTGAATACGCCCATGATTCAAAAAACTCAAATGATAGGCACCGTCTTCCTTTTCAATACCTTTTCAATCAAATCAATAATTCATTATATGTATGTCTCAAACAATGACTTTTCCCCCAAATCAGATTATTCATTATCAATAAAATATGAATGATCCAAGTCATAATTTCTATGTTAAGATACATGGAATACATCATGAACACTTAGATGTCGTAGAGGATGAGGCAATTGGAAATACACTATTCTGATCTATTCAACTATCTTGAATGATCCCACAAATCATAGTGCCCACTTCTCATGCCTCTATAATCTTCGATACCCAAACCAAGGTGATACCTGAAAGAACTATTAATCTTAAATTGAGAACACTGAAGTTATCTATAATTGTTCTATACAAGAACGTTGACTGATATAAATGGTAACCAACCACTCATTGATTAATTACACCCACTATGAGGTTTCCAACACTGAACACAACCTGATAACTAATGAATCAATGGATTTTATACTAACAACTCACACAATGGGTCCCTCTCATGCTCATAAACAAGAATTCCATGTTTTCATACATTCTCATGTGTAGATTTATAAATTAAAATTCATTATAATTTTCACATGATTCAACCCATGAATAAAGTGACAAAACATACAAGATCCCATCACCATGTTCCCCTAACAACCCAATCCCCACTCTATAGGTTCACATCATTGATTCATTCTTGATCTCCTCTAATAGATACCCTTACATGAGTATCTATCATCTACCGGTGAAACTCATCAACTTATGCGAACACACAGAACAAACAACCACTGCCTATGAGTCTTGTTCACCTACACACCACTCCCAATGTGATCTATAAAATTCCATATCTACCAAAACATAAGCATGAAAATATCTCATTGTCAGTTGGATATTGACACACACAATAATTGAAAAAAACACATATATATGAACACATCACTAATCCCAATGGAATATTTCAAGGACCCATCCACTTATAAAGACATAACTCTTACAATTTGAATCTCCAAAACCTCAATTGGTCTTGTTAGTGACCCAAAAATTTATAGGATTTTCATGAAAAAAACAATTCATTACTCAAATTACAATCTATCTTGAAGATATAAAACCCACAATGAATTTCTAAACATGTGTTTAAACACCACACTACTCATTCCTTGATATGTCATAGATCATTCACGAAACGAATTGATTTTCTGACACACCTAATGTACCAAGGCATAGGGGTGACTTATTTACTACATTACATAGGCACTTCCCCATGAATACATTATTTATTTTCCATGTTTGAATTATTAAGGATTCTGTTAAATGTAAACATTTATTATGTATTTTAACTACTCACTTTAAAACCATTGGGTATATTTAATAAATTTTTATTAGGAACTATTTGTAATAATTTTTTCAATAGTAATCTATTTCCCTTCAAAAAATAAATATATTTATCACATCTATGTTTTAAAATTTTTTTGTGAAAATGTTTTTATTTTCACTTATATTTATTGTCTTAGGATTATTTTCCATGCGGTGATATTTTATTCATAATTTATATGTTATTATGACATGATTTATTTTTTAAAAATTATAAATATAATATTATATGATTTTTTTATATTCGTGTTATGTGAATTTCATTGTATTATTTATGACAAA
This sequence comes from Viscum album, assembly GCA_963277665.1. Classification (NCBI taxonomy): domain Eukaryota; kingdom Viridiplantae; phylum Streptophyta; class Magnoliopsida; order Santalales; family Viscaceae; genus Viscum; species Viscum album. The sequence goes on from OY728156.1 coordinate 1,136,360,580, forward strand.
AATTATTTTTACATTTCAAGAATTATTCCCACCATTTAACCTCTATCTCCCCCGTCCCTCTTCTCTTATCTATATCCTATTGGCTTCTCCTTATCCCTAGAACTAAAATTTATTTTTTATGAGGATTTAGGGATTTATGTTTTTTGATTGTTTTCCATGGAAGGTGAAATGTTGTGTATTGGTTACCATTTAGTTTAAAGTAGATGTTTCTTTATTTTCTATTATTTTATAATTCATTGAATGTCTATACTTTATAAATTTATTTTCAGTTAATGTATAGTAATGTGTGGGTTCTTAGTTGAAATTATAAATTTCATTCCTAAATTCAATGCTTGGGATAAGATTTTTTCCATAAGAATTTCAAGTACTATTTTGAAATTAGATTAATTATCATAAAAATCACATTTGAAAAGGTTCATAGGGCCAATTAAATATTTTTATAGTAATTTTAGCTCTTATTACTTTTTTTGGGTTTTCAAAGTAATTTTCCATGTGATTGGAGAATGTTTTGTAAAGAAAAATGGATTTTTTCCAGTGCTTCCAAAATCATTAAAATGATTAGACAATAAATAATGGGAGTGATACTCTACATAATAAGTTGGTTTTCATGTGAAGAAACATTTTTCACTTTAAAATGTAAATAGTTTATTTCTCATGAGTCCCTCAATGATTACCCATATACATTTTTCAATAGTTGTGGGTTATTGATTATTTATATAATGGATGTATGATGTGAAAAGGGGATGATATATGTGATGGTGTTGGAGGTGTGGTGCGAGAAATTTTTTTTGGAAATTTTTTTTATTTCTTTATTACCTCCAAGGTTTTTTGTGATAACTTGGATGTCTAGTTGAGATGTCTTGATTCATGTTACCCTAGTGGGTACACACAGTTATATGGTCGCACTAGTTGTGTTTAAGATAATGATAGTGGTATGGTTCCATTATGATGAGTTATGTATGGTTTAATTGGGTAGATCATGTTTCTGTTGGATGAAACATATATCAGATGCTTTTCTATGTAGTTATAGATCTAGTTTGGATCATCACACACTAGTACCTAGGGTATATCCCAATACATTTTGTTCCTTGATAGGTGGATCTATATAGAGGATTATATTTTTTATTTATTACATCCCCCATATGATTATTTTATTAGTGTAACTATAAATATTGGTTTTTATTACTACTATAGTGTTCCTTGATCACATGGTTCCCTTATTCATTGTCAATTTATTCTCTCCAGTTAATATGGGTTTCTTATGAGATAATGAATGGTTTATTTTCAAGTGGAAAAAAATTATGTGATATGATACAGGTAATACCTATATTTCCCAGTAATGAATTGGGTAAAAGATTATATTTCATGATATATAAATGTTATGTGAATATGTTAGTAAATCTATAGGTTCAAAAAGGGTGAGTGTGATTGCGTTAATATCTACTCATAATAATACATGTTAATAAGTATGAATTTTTCTATGTTCATGGGTGAGTGTGATGGCGTTAATATCTAATCATAAATTTAAATGTGAATATGTTTTTCAGTAGCCAATGGGGGTCAGAACACCAGAAAAGGATTTCAACCTCTAGTTATTGGTTGGACAGTCCATAAGTTTGATGAGAACATTGATAACTCGTTATTAGAGCTATATATGAGGGTCATGAGACATATAAGGCATGAGACCATCAATTATTTACATTTACTATACATAGAGAGTTTCTAATGACATCTGGTTATTTTGTTAGGTGTTCACTTTTAAAATATTTCTAGTATTTTTAAATGTTTCTCAAAAAATTATATGTGTTCAACATTCCCTTTTTTGGTTTAAAATTTCATTAAAATGGTTTAAAAACATAATTTCAGTTTTGAGACTGAATGTTTCAAACTAATTGGTATATTTTAAAAAGTGTTTTGTTATTTTAAAGTGAAATTTGTGTAAATGGATGGCTTTTTAATGGGATTTCAACTACGGTTTTATAAATAGATTTCAAATGAGATTTAATTTCTACAAATTTTTTGTCCTCGGTTAATTTTTATAGCAACGTTTTTTGTTATTATTTTATAAAATATAAATATCTCCAATTAAAATGGGATAGAAATTAATAAAGAATGGATGGATTCCAATCATGTGACAAAATAGGATGAAAATGGAGTGAAAGAGTTCATCAACATTTCAAAAGATCATGCATATGATCCTTCTCCAATCCATTGTTCATGTTTACGTTGTTTTTTCCAGTCATGTTAGTTTTGAGGAGTTGGAAGAACACTTGATCTATCATCTAATAGATTGATGTTATAAATTTTGGAGTAAATATGGGGGAAAATTGAATATAGATTGTGACTTGGATAACATTGGGTTTTATGGGTCATTTGATATGATTACATGTGTGGAAAATGAAGATGATTCTATTGAGGATGTGATTAATGTGTTGTGAAAAGACACCATTGTATGATGGTTGAACTAAATGTATAGCATTGTTAGTAGTACAAAAGATATATAATTTGAAAGCATGAAATAGATGGAGTGATGCCAGTTTTACAGAATTACATCCTATCTTGAATGACATGATCCTAAAACATAACGAGCACTAGAGCTGAACAAATGATGGAAAATGAATTCTACGCTTGATGGGTGTGATCTTTGAAAGAACACAGGCATGCCAAAATAATTGTATACTATTTCTCAAGGGAAAAAATTCACATAGAGAATGCCCAATGTGTGGGGATTCTCGATACAAGAATGATGAATATGGTCCTTCAAAATCATCAGGGTACATTCCAATAATTCCAAGGTTTATGCGCCTATATAGAAGTGAGGATACTATATGGAAATTAACATGGCATGCATACAGAAAAAATAAATATGTAATACTATTGCATCTGAAAGACTCTCTTCAGTGGAAGAGAATTGATCATGAGAATCATTACATTGAAAACGTACCGAGAAACTTTCTTCTTTTATTATCTATAGATGGAATGAATCCTTTTGGTTTTCAAACCAGAACTCATAGTACATGGTTGGTTATGTCGGTAAATTATAATTTTCCATTGTGGTTATGAATAAAATGATAACACATTATGTTTTCCATTCTTATATTCAGACCAAAACAACCCATAAATGATATTGATGTTTATTTGGCACCATTGATCAAGGATTTGAAATTACTGTGGGATATGAGTGTTTCTATTTATGATTCATACAGAAATGAATATTTCACATTGAGTTCCATGTTGTAAAGGATGATAAATTTCATTCCTACTTATGTAAATTTGTAATGATATAGAATTAAAATAACTTTTTGGTGTCCGGTCTGCATATAAGGCAAACAATCAATTTGGTTGAAACTTTTATCGAAAATAGTGTTTCTAGGACATTGTTGATTTATACCCCAACTACATAAGTACTGATTGTGGAAAACATCATTTTATGGATGTTTCTAAGAACATAAACCACCATCTCCACTAAAAATTGATCAACTATTTGGGAAATTCAAATATACAGACACTACTTTTGGTAAACCATTTTCAAAAAACCTTATGAAAAATTGATGGAAAAACAAATCAGTTTTTTTTGAATTAAAATACTGAAATTGTCTGTACGTAATAAATTTTCTTGATATTATGCATGTTGACAAAAAAATATGTGATAGTGTCATGGGAATATTGCTAAATGTACCTGGAAAAAAATTATGGAATTAAGGCAAGGATGGACATGGTTGACATGGAATACGAGAATATTTGGCACTATTAAAGGGTGAAAAATGAACATTTCTTCCTCCTTATGCTTCCACTCTTTCTAGGAATGAGAGATATCATTTTTCCAACTTCATGAATGATGTAAAGGTTCCATATGGGTATTCATCAAATATCAAGAACATTGTGGCAATGCCCAATTTAAACATAAAAGGTCTGAAATCACATGACATATATGTTTTGATGAAATATCTAATTAATATAGATTTTCATTTCATTTTTCCCATTAATGTCCAAAATATATTAAAGAACCTGGGTTTCTTCTTTAAATCTATATTTAGTAAAGTTATATACCTGGATAAATTTCTAACTATGGAATGGGAAATTGTCATCATATTATGGGAATTGTAAATGTTTTTCCCACAGACATTATTTGATATGATGGTTCATTTGATGGTGAAGCTGGTGGGAGAGATTCATATATGTGGTCCTATGAACTATAGATAGATGTACACCATTTAACAATATATGATTATTTTTAAAGGGTATGTCAAAAATCCAAGTCGGTGATAGGGTTGTATTGAGGAGCGATATATTATTGAGTAAGCTATTGAATTCTATACCGAATACCTATTTGTTGTGAAAAGCATTAGAATAATGAAATAATGTCACCTTGGGTGACTTGTGAGTGAAGAAATTTCTAGAAATGAGGTCATCACAATCACTATTATAGATTTGGAGAAGGTTCACCATTACGTTTCTGATAACATTTCAGACCTTGACCCATATATTGAAGCCCAAAAAGAAATTATTAAGCATTTGAATCCATCAAGAGCTGAAAAATGGATATCAAATAAACATAATCAATAGTTTATTGGATAGTTCCGAGACCATGTTTTTAAGGACTCAAATGAAATATAGAATCAATTTTATAATGACATTGATTTCTAGCCAGATGACCAAGTGTGTGCTTATTATCTAACAATGATTATGTAATTAATGGTTATACATTCTATAATAATGTACATGATGAAGACAGTACCATAAAGAATAGTAGAGTTACACTTGTGGAAGAAGTGAGGCATGTTTCTATTGCTAAAGACAAAATTCAATTTACACGGGTATAACATATTTTGGCATCATCAAAATAAAATGGGGGTTCGATTATACAATATTCCGAGTGCCAATTTTTCAATGAAAACAGGTTGATAACATAAGTGTTGTTACAATAGAAGATTTGGGATTTTTGAAATTTGATTTTAGTAAGTAAGGGTACAGTGATGAAACATTTATAATGTAATCATAAGAAGTAGAAGTATTTTATATTCCAGATCCCACAAACCAAAACTAGTCAATTATTCTATTATCGACCAAAACAAATGAAGAGTTAGATGAAAATTCAACGGAAGATGAACCTTTCATTGGGGCATCAGAATAATTTTGTAGTGTTCCCTATGTAGAAAAATATCATTATGTTAGGGTAGAACACAATGAATGGGTATGGATAGTTGATAGAGGGGTCAAATCCTTTAAACCTTTTAAAAAATAGAGTCCATCAATCATTATTATTTTTTCTAATATGTTTCATGTTACATTATGCTCATATCTTCTCAATAATACTTTTTTGTTATCTAAAATAAATGATAAACCACTTTTTCATATAATGACTACTGCACATGATGATTCTCCCAATCCCCAGGTACAACAGGTTTGTCAACCTGCTGCTACTTTCAGGGAAGATGATCAATTGTTTTCTCACCCTGTTGACTTATGTTAATATAAGTTCATTAATTATTTTATGATATAAAAATAAAATATTAATCCACTTTTGTATATAATTAATTACGCATGTGATGATATGCACAATCCCCAGGAATAATAGGATTATCAACGTACTTCTTCTCACAATGAAGATGAACAACATGTTTCTCAACCTGTTGTTGCTCATAGGGCATAGGTACAACCATCATATGCACATGATGATGATCACCCTCCAGAGCAGGAGGAACATATTAATGATGGTGGATCCAAGGAATTTAAAGTTGATGAAACACCAATAACAAAGAAAAATAAGAGTGCCATAGTTTGACGATATTAGTAAAAAATATTAAGGAAAAAAGAGAAATGCATTAAATATGAGATTTGATGGAATAACTATGTCCAACATGTTAACCCTTACAAGGCCATGTTTAGTAGTTACATTGTAATCATCACTCATAAATTAATAGTGATTGATATCACTTAATTCCACCGTGTTGTGGCTGTGATTAAGACACTACTGTGGGGAGATATTATGGTAACAATACGATATCTTTTTTTTTAATTTACAAAAAATAAAGAATGGAACATTTACATACACTTCATTATCTCTTTATGGGTGCATTCATATTATATTAGTCAAAAAAATTATATGTCTTAAGGGTTGGTGGAAGGATTCATAGGGTTTTTTGCACACTTTTAAGGAACTATCCTCGTGAAGATGGTGATGGGAAAATAAAACCACACCCACCTTTTATTTATGAACACATGATAACCCATGTATCATGGTATGTATTTACTAGCCTTTGTCTGATTTATTATTTTCATGCACATTTTGTCTGGTTATACGTTGTTTGATGGTACATGTATTCATTACTTTGATTGACAGTGTTTTATTTATGAAATATAAATAGTGTTCTAAAAAATAAACAACGAGCATCAAAACCATCTTACAATTATTGTACAATAAGGATGGGGTACACATAACATGAAAAAAATTTGGTACATATTTTAAATATACTATAATAAATTATGGTATCATAAAACAACTCAATAAATTTGTTCTTTTGTATATATAAATCTAGAAGATTCCATATCCATAGCCAATTCCATCCAACACCATGTTCTATAGATGGAGGTATTTGTAACTAAATATGTAAATCTAATAGATTAAAACACACAAAATGTGTGGTAATCATGTGTAAGTATGGAATAAGAAAAACTAGTTTTTCTTTAAATAGAAATTACATAACAACGATAAATTATTTTACTATATTTTCTATCTGACATATTACCATGAATCAAAAACACTAACACTAGATGTATAAATAATTTTAGTGGCCTTGAAGCAGCCATAAAAAGTATGGTTGTGTCCGAGGTGCGGGTTTTGGGGTGACATGCCGAAAATATTTTCAGAAAAAAACAAGCAGATGATCAAACTGAAGAAACGAAAATGATGAGAGAAACATTTTCTATGTTTCAAAAACAATTACAATACCAAAGTGATATGATAGAATATTTGATGGTGGAGGAAAAGAGAATAAACAACATAAGAACTACCCTCACATGAAGAATTCGTGCCACCCCCACCAGTTTTGAGCTAAACCATTCCCCTCAAAAACAATTATTATCTTAGGTAGTCAATTTTATAAAAAAAAAATCTATAAAATCTGAATCAGAAAGACACTAAACCCTAATACCTTGACTATATTGATATTATACAGGGTGAAAATTACTATGATTTATATCAATTTACACCCACCCATCTCTTTGTAGAGAGGGATAACATGTTCAATATATAGAATGACATGATACACAATAGACCACATCTGACAGATCATGTCAGAGTGTCAGGTACTATAGACCTAGAGTTGAGCACCAAGATACCTATTCCAATTAATGATTTAAATATTCTTATGATCGAACAAGATCGTGGAACATTCATCACATGGACTTCACATCTTATAAAAAACATGTCAACAATGATGTATTCCATTCCAATTGAATTTTCCAGATAAAAATTAAACATTTAATGAAAAAAGGTTTGAACCGATGCGTATTATTTAAAAAAGACAAAGGGAAGTGGGTGAAATGAAATATAGGTTCACAACCATTGGAATGATCAACCATCCTATCAAAACGATCTACCCAAAGAACCTTAACCCCCATTCTATATCCACATTTATTATCATTTAAGGTTGAAGTGGATATTAAGATAAAATCTAGTGATAATCTTATATTTGATTATGATACAAATATATATGGATTGGAAGATCCAAACATCATTGGTGTTGAGAGTGGAACTAAATTCTTCTACTATGATTGGTTATGAAGATTAGTTGTAAATGATTGCATGAGTTATTTTTTCATGATTTTATTTTCCAAAAGATGATATACTATGATAATTAAGACTAAATACATTTAACATTTTTCATAGGAATCTATATGAAAATCAATTGAATGGATTTCCCCATGAACAAAAATTTGGACTCGTTAGTCCTCATGTCACCTCTATAGAAGTAGAAGACATATATTCCACGAAAGGGGGTGAAATACTGGTTGGACTACTCAAATCATTTGATAGAAAAATTATGGATGATAGATTCTTCTTAATACTAATGATACATGGGTAAAACTCTATAATTTAATCATATAAAATATATTTTAATTTCATTTATTACAAATTTTGTTTTTTTATTAGATAGCATTGGATAATCATGGCAGTCAATTTGGATACTCCAAATATTTATTTTCGGAATTCAATGCATGGATATCCAAAAAACCGACCACAGATGATGGACCAAAGTAATGATTTTATTTCTAAAAACACAGTTAAGGAAAATGTGAGAAAACATCATGTTAAAACATCATATGAAATTACAGAACCATTAAAAGAAATTTGAGAATCCTAGATGCATTATTCCTAAAAATTTTCCAACAGATAGATGATACCCATATGTCTGGAACATCCTCTAATAGACCATAAAAATGAGACTCCATCATGTCCCAAGTTTTTATATAGTCCTCTTGATTAATATTTCATTCATTGTATATCCTTATCAGTATAATGTATTGATTTTCAATCCATGCACTCTACTCATCATAGTTTGTTACTTTTAAGACCCTTGAAATAATCTTTTTATCTCCTTCCTTAGAGGCATTAATCACATTAACAATTTCCACTATCTCTTCATGGGAATTTAAAAGGAGATCTAAAAATCAGTCATGGGCCGCACCAGGATTCCGCTACTGGAGGGATGTAGCATCAAGATCTACGGGCTCAGAATGGACACCAAGAGCTTTGGAATCATCTAAAATCATCATTTCCTTTGACTTTTTTACAGGCCTTGTTTCCATTGGAAGAGGCATGTATTCATAGTTATATTTCCCTTTCCCCTTCATGCATTATCTCCTCCATGGGTTTGGAGGCTCTATATCATGAAGGTCAACAGCTATATCTTCTAGTGATAACTCATCAGACTCATCACTAGACACCCCCTACTCATCAGTCCGGGCTGCGTCAAAGTCATAAACACGATCTTCATTCACCATCCCTTCATAGTGGTTTCCCAGCATAATAGCTAGAACCTCCCTCCATTGACAAGAATGGAGTGGTAGACAACCCCTTGTATCCTGTAACGTCCCAAAATTTTGAATGAATTTTTGTTTCCTAATTTTGTGTGTTATTTTATTTTATACTCAACAAAACTATATTCTTTAATTAATGATGTCAGTATAATTAAAATGAGACTGTTGGGTTTCAATTGTTATATGACCATTGGTCAATTTAACCGTTGGAAAATAAATGATGTGATTGTTTTCTCCAAGTACAAGTGATCTTTGTTAATTAATATAGAAAGAATATTTGATGGCCTCATCCAGTAGTCTCGGGCCGATCAAAGCCTATCTGAAAAAACTTGGGAAGGAGGTAGCACCACTGGTCTTTGCTCTCAACCAAACACAAGAAGAACTTCATCATGAGAACCTGGAGCGGAATCGCCTTTACAAAAATTTCAAGATTATGGAAATCACTACTCAGGCAATGTTGGCCAAGACACCCTCAAATTCTCTCACTATAGAACACCTTATACTTAGGTCCTATTCTGGGGTTATTAGGGGCTATGTAACAACACCGTAGCTACTATGTGTAATCCTTTGAGATAAATAAAATTGTGATTTCTTCCTATGATGAAAATTGTGTTTTTTTTTCAGATATTCGAATAAATATAGGATGTCTATTGATGAATTATTGAAAAGGGGATATTTTAAAATATTTATGTAAACATTAAATAATCAATGAAGTGTAATGATTCTCAAAAAATGGTCTTCTAGAAATGTGTTCACTATGAAATTTAGAATCTAATAAGATCAACTTAATTTTATGTGATTAGTAAATTATGAATAGTGATTTTACACTTAGGATTAGTAATGTGACCAAATGGATTAGTAATCTCACTTAAAGAATGTATTAATATAATTTAGGAACCTTGATTAAGTAATGTGATTCAATAAAATTGGTAAATAACTGTTTTAGAAATTATTATTCAAATATTAGTTTTTTCATGTGAATAGTGTTTTTTAATTAAAAATTAAATTAAAAATATTTTTGTAAAATGGACTTCACTTTTTAATTCAGAGCATCGATGTTAGGTTAAGGTGATTTTTGGGGATTTTTCTAAAAAAATAAATTTTGGTAAATAGTGAAAATACAGTTTTTAGTTTCGGGTTTTTAATGACGTCATTGAGGATATAATAATTATGTAATCATTCTGGTCGACTTATAAATAGTAAGATAAGGTACGAGGTGTCCCAAGTGGCCAATACCATGGAAAAATACCATGGGAAAGCCAATGGTTTTTCCAATACCACCGATGAGGTGTTCTTTGGCCATTAATGACTTGTCCCCTCACTTCTCTAATATATGCCTAGCCTTTCCCTCATTATTATTATTTCCAAATCATCCTCAATGACGTTATGGTCCCCTTACCTCCCATGGATTCCTCCCAAGGTTCCCTCAAGCCTCCCAAGGTCCCGACCTTCAATCTTTTGAAGTTACTCTTCAATGTAAGGGATTCTTTCAGCCCCTTCTTTTTAATCCATGACTTCTTTTATATTATCTCTTCTAGTTTCCATCACTCTTTGTTGATGGTATTTATTATATGTCCTCCATACTATCCATTTCATGTCTAATTTGTGAGAGACCATTTCTTCTCTCATCAATTTGTTTTCTGAAATTTTATGTGAAGATGTTAGGTTGCTGAACTTCCTGTAAAAGAAATTGCATCTTCTCTTTTCATTCATGTTTCCTTTTTCATGTGGGATGTCATTAAAATATAAATAAAATGATCTAATTCAAACCCCATAATGTATTATGAATTATTTATTACTGGGTTACCCTTTTCCTCTCTCTTTTGAATTTTTTTTAAAACCAGGTTATATAGCCATTATGCTGCAGAAATTTCGTCTTAAAATTTCTATATCTTTCTCTCAAGAAATTCCCGTGTTTATTCATCGGAATACCAAGACCAATTTCATTTCAATGGTTTTCCATAAGTATATAAATATGATATATTTTATTCTATATTTTACATACATATAACCCTCACTCCCTTTCCATGAGTTATAAATGATATAATGATTTATTTTTAAGAGCTTTTAAAACGTCACGATTTTGAAATAAAAACCATTCATGTCATTATATATGGGTTATTTATGAAATGCTTGATTATGATAAATGTGGATCACATTTAAGTAAATACATATTAATGGTGTTCCCTGATAGCACTTGAATGCATTAGGTAATGATTTAATCTCTAGAGATGAAAAGTTTCACGGTACCATGGTGAATAACCTTGGTAATTTTTATGACACCTTGGGGATGAACCTTGGTGGTATGTTCATGAATGTCTAAATAAAATTTTTTAGCCACATATACAAGTTATGTTTCATGTTATGTTCCTTATTATATGCCTATACTTCAATTTCTTGTATCTTTATGTTTTTATTCATGTTCTTATTGATATCACAGGTACACTGATTCCCTCATTTACCCTTACTGGGCCTTCTGCTCACCCATTCCTTTGATGTATGTCTCCATGATATGAAAGGTAGTAGTTGAATTTAGTATGATCTTATTATTAATCCTTAAAAGTGTATTAGAATATTTTTTTATTATTTATTCATGTTTTTTGTTCGAGTTTTCCAAGACATTAGACTTTAGAGATCCTATGTATGTAAAATGTAATGAAAAGTTATGTATTAAAATGGTGGGATGCCAAAGTTGGTATCAATGGATAGTTTAGTTATTTATGGAAATTAGGCTATGAAAAATATAGGATGAACATTATCGAAAATTTTAAATATAGGGAAAACATCCTGGTATTTTTTTGAGTATTGAGTAAGTGGTTTATCAAAAAAATACATCCCTGTCTGGATACGAGCACGTATAGGCGACTCAGGCATAGATGTACAGAGGTGTAAAACCCAAAGACACCGCTTTGAGCTAGATTCAAACCGGAACTAGTGCACGACGACGGTCCTTGCTACACTATTGGTTACAACACTCCCAGGGGATATGTTTGGTTAATTGCAAGATTTTTAAGAATCATTATGAAGGAATTATAGAGAAATATAATTGTTTAAGCATGAGGCTTAAAGACGTATAATACTTTATAGTTAAAATTTTAATAAATGATAGAAGTTTCGTACTAAGATTTTATTATTTTAGAAAATGGTGGGAAATAGGAGTAACCGTTCAAATGGTGACTGCAATGGACCATGTGCTAACGGCCCTCCGATGGACGCTGGAATGGAAAAATTCATGAAAATGATTAACCAACTGACTCAAGTTATGAGTAATAACTAGAATCACGTTAAGAGTCAGATCTCACAATGAAGGGAACAAAATTCTATTGCGTTATTTATGCGCCAATGACCACCAAACTTCAGTGGATCAACTAACCTATTGATTTCTGAGCAATGGATCAAATCTATAGAGAAAATGTTTTTTGTGCTACATTGTTCAGAGTAAGAGAAGGTCACCCTGGCTATATTTCGTTCAGAGGGAGAAGCTAATCTATGGTGGGAATTTATCAAAAAACATGAGTTAAAGAGTGGAAGTTGAAGCTATAGATGGGAAGATTTCATAGTTATATTTTTCAGTATGTATTTTCCTCTTTCCATGAGAACAATAATAGAGAAGAAGTTTCTTGAGCTGAAGCAGAAGAAGAATGAATATGTGGGAAGCTACGAGATGAAATTCATAAGGCTTTCATGATATACCACTTTCTTTGTCATGGATCTAAATTGTAAGGTTGATAGATTCTTAGGTGGACTGAGACTTCATCTAAGAAAGAATCTGGCCAACCGAGATTATCATAGCTATGAGGAGATCGTGCGGAGTGAGATGAATGTTGAGCTACAGTTTGGTGAGACAGAGTGGCCTCATAAACCCAACTACAATAAGAGATCGATGGAACCCAACATATGGAGGAATTTTGATCAGGGAAGAGGAGGAAAGCAAGTAAAATATCCACATGTAATAAATGTGGGAAGAAGCATTTGGGGAACTGCCTGCTTGGGAGTAGGATGTTCTACAAGTGTGGCAGAGATGGGAACATTGCGAGGAAATATCATGGTGAGGTGAAACCTCAACATCTAAACACAAACTACAAGGGAAGGATTGTGTAGGCCCTACATGATGTCTAGTGATTCAAGTGTGGACAATGTGGGAACTTTTCTAATCACTGTCCAAATACGAGGGTAGTGGAGGGGAACCACCATAAGCCTCAGTAACGGCCAAGGGATCAAGGCTATGCTCTTTTATCACAACAGATGAAGTCGATGCTCCGAATGATGTGTTAGTAGGTAGTATTGTTGTCCTCTAAATGAAAGAAAATACTATGTTTGATTCGGGTTCAACGCATTCCTTTATTTCCTCCATGTTTGCAAGGAATTTAGAATCAAACCTCGAATTTCTAAAAGAAGAGTGATCATTCAAGACTCCTGGTGGGACAATCCAAGCATCGTCAATGTTTAGAAACTCTAGTATTTACTTTAGTGAGAACAATATTATCGCAAATCTTGATGTCATTCCCATTCTGGAATTCGACATTATAATAGGGATGGACTGGCCCTCAAATTATAATTCTAAGATCAATTGCAGAAGCAAGGAAATATCAGTAGTCATAAATGGAAAACCTACTGTTATCTTCCAAGGAGAGATATCTCAAACTCATCTTTGTCTAAAATAACCACCCTATATCCTTCTTGATGGAGTTGATCGGTGAATAAGATGAAAGATATGAGATTTTGATGATAGAATATTCCCCCATTGTTCAGGAATACATTGATATATTTTTGGAGGATTTGACTGGACCTCTTCCAGAAGGAGAGGTGGAGTTCTCCATCGAACTCATACCTGGATCTCATCTGATATCAAAGACCTCGTATAGGATGCCAAATGTGGAGTTAGAGGAATTAAAGAAACAACTCCAATATCTTTTGGAGAAGGGGTTTTATATGACCAAGTGTGTCTCCATAGGGAGAACATGTTCTCTTTGTGAAGAATAAGGATGGATCATTGCGGCTATGAATTGATTATAGAGAACAGAATGGGATCACAGTGAAGAACAAATACCCTCTTCCAAGAATTGATGACTTATTTGACCAACTACGTTGGGCGCAATTCTTCTCTAAGAATGATCTTTGTTATTGTTATCATTAACTAAGGGTAAAGAAAGATGATATTCCAAAAACTACCTTCTGATCAAGATATGGGCATTATGAGTTTGTTGATATTCCCTTCAGACTTACTAATGCACCTGCTGTATTTATGGATTTAAGGAATATAGTCTTTAAGGACTACCTTGATAACTTTATGGTAGTTTTTATTGATGATATTCTGATATTTTTCAAAAGTCGGAAGGAGAATGAAGATCATCTAAGGGTTATTTTGAAAACTCTCTGGAAGGAGAGGATTTTTGGAAAGTTCCTTAAATGTGATTTTTTGTTACAACAAGTCGCTTTATTAGAGAACATTGAAACCATTGATGGAATCAGAATTGACCCTGCAAAGACAAAAGTTATAGAGGAGTGGCCTCAACCTACAATGATAACTGATATTCATAGTTTTCGTGGATTAACATGATATTATAGGAGGTTTTTGAAAAAAATTTCATGACTTTCTAATCCATTTACCATGTTAACACAAAAAGAGGTCAACTTCATTAGAAAAAATGAGTATTAGGAATGTTTCCTAGAGCTGAAGAAGAGATTGGTTACTGTACCTGGGTTAACTCTACCCAAAATTGGAGAAGGATTAATTATTTTTAATGATTCATCTATAAAAGGGATTGGGTGCATTCTGATGAAAAATTACAAGGTAATTGCTTATGAATCTCGACAGTTGAAGATTCATGAGCAGAATTATCCTACGCGTGATCTGGATCTGGCTGTAGTTGTTTTTTCTCTGAAGATATGGAGGCACTATATATATGTGGAGAAATATTTTATATACACTTACCATCAATATTTGAAGTATATTATCACACAAAAGGAATTGAACATGAGACAAAAGAGATTGTTGGAACTTCTTAAAGATTTTGATTATTCAATTCATTATCACCCTGGAAGAGAAAACAAAGTTGCTGATCCATTATGCAGGAAAGACACAATTGTTCTTTCCTTGATGAGGATTTTAAAAGATACTTTGATCAATGACCTAGTAAAGCTGGACATGTGAATTAAAAGGAAAGGGACATCATCAACCCTAACCCAAATTATATCTCATCCATTATTACAAGGGAAGATCAAGAAGGCTTAGAAAGAATATCCTTTTTTAAAAGAGAAGTTTGAGGCTGTAAAGTATGGAATGTTTCCTATGTTCAATATTGATCACGTAGATGTACAAAGATTTCGTACAAGACTATGATTTCTATCTGTTCCGGACATAAAGAAGGAGATGATGGATGAAGTTCATAGATCTACTTTCTCTATACATCCTGGAAGTAAAAAATGTGTAAGGTTATTCGTGATCATTATTGGTGAGATGACATGAAAAAAGAGATTGCTGACTACACTTCAAGGTGACTAGTATGTCAGAAAGTGTAGGAAGAGTGACAACATCCTAATGGGGTATTGCAACCACTACCCATTCCAGCATGGAAGTGGGACAATATCACTATGGACTTCGTTACAGGTCCTTCGAGAACTCCTAAAGGAAACAATGCGAGATGGTTTATTGTGGATGGTCTCACTAAGACTGACTATTTTATCTCTATCCAGGAAGATTTATCTCTTGATAAACATGCAAGGATTTACCTAAAGGATGTGGTAAGGCTACATGGAGTTCCACTTTATATCGTATCTGATCATGATCCAAGGTTCACAACAATATTCTGGAGAAGTCTTCAACAAGTTCTGAGTACTGAATTTCATTTTAGTATGGAAAATCACCACCAAACTGATGGACAATCTGAAAGGACTATTCAAACACACGAGAAATTTCTGAGAACGTGCTCAGTGGAATTTAAGGGTGGATGGGATCAACATCTCCCTTTAGTTGAGTTCTCTTACAACAATAGCATATAATCAAGCATTCAAATGGCACCCTATGAATCTCTACATGGGAAGTGATGTAGAACTCCTACTTGTTGGGATGAAGCTGGTGAGAGAATTCTTCTTGGGCCTGATCTTGTGCAATAGATGCTAGGAAAATTCTTTTCCATCCAGCAACACATTAAGGATGCTCAGAGTCAGAAAAATAGCTATGATGAAAACCATCAAAGGGACTTGGATTTTGATTTCAGTGACAATGTCTTACTTCAAATTTAACCTTGGAAGAGATTCATGAGATTTGGGAAGAAAGGGATGCTCATCCCTCGGTACATTGGCCCATGTTAAATCCTTGATCACATCGGAGAAGTGGCCTATCGGCTTGCACTTCCTCCAAATATAGCACAAGTTCATGATGTCTTCTAGATATCCCTCTTGAGGAAGTACATGCCTAACCATTCACATGTACTAAACCTAGAGGTGGTACAACTGGAACATGACCTCTCTTATGAGGTGAAACTAGTGTACATCTTGGATCATAGAGACAAGGTTCTACGCAACAAGACTACCCACCTTGTTAAGGTATTGTGGAGAAACCCTAAATATGAAGAATACATGTGAGAACTAGAGGAGTCTATGATGTAGAAGTACCCACACCTTCTCTTTTATGAGGATACGAGTTAAAATTTCAGGGATGAAATTTCTATAGGGGGGAAGAATGTAACAACCAAAAATTTTGAATGAATTTTTGTTTCCTAATTTTGTGTGTTATTTTAGTTTATAAACAACAAATATAAATTATTTAATTAATGATGTGAGTATTATTAAAATGAGAACTTTGGGTTTCAACTGTTATAAGACTATTGGTTAATATGACTGTTGGAAACTAAATGTTGCGATTGTTGTCTCTAAATAAAAGTGATCATGGTTAATTAATAAAGAAAAAAGATTCGATGGACATGTCCAGTAGTCTCAGGATGATTGAAGACCATCTTACAAAACATGGGAATGAGGTAGCACCACTAGGCTTTTCTCTGGACCAATCCCAAGCCTAACTTCATCGTGAGAAGCTGGAGCAGAATTGCCTTCGGGAAATGTTCGAACTTATAGAAATCTCTACTAGGGAAATGTTGGCCAAGCCACCCTCGGATTCTCTCATCTTAGCACACCTTACACTTAGGTACTATGCTGAGGTTATAAGGGGCTATGTAACAAGACCATAGATACTATGTTTAATCCTTTGAGATAATTATATTGTGATTTTTTCATTTGGTGAAGCTTGTGTTTTTTTTCAGATATTCGAATAAATATAGGATGTATATTGATGAAAATTTTAAAACATGGATATTTTAAAATATTTCTGTAAACCTTAAATAATTAATAATGTGGAATGATTTTCAAAAAATGCTCTTCTAGAAATGTGTTAGTAAGAAATTTAGAATCTAATAAGATCAACTTAATATTCTTCGAAAAGTTAATTATGAATAGTGATTTTATACTTGGGATTAGTAAAGTGACCAAATGGATTAGTAATCTCACATAAAGAAAGTATTAATATAATTTAGGCACCTTGATTAAGTAATGGGATTTAATAAAATAGGTAAATAACAGTTTCACGAATTATTAGTCAAGTATTAGTTTTTTCGGGTGAATAGTGTTTTTTAATTAAAAATTAAATTAAAATTATTTATAAAATTATTTTTATAAAATGGAGTACATTTTAGAATTCAGAGCATCGATATTAGCTAAAGTTGATTTTTGGGGATTTTTCAAAAAAATGACTTTTCAGTGAATAGTGAAAATACAGTTTTTAGTTTCAGGTGTTTAATGATGTAATTAAGGATGTAATAATTATGTAATCATTATAGTAGACTTATGAATAGTATGATAAGGTATGAGGTGTCCCAAGTGTCAATACCATGGGAAAATACCATCGTAAAGCCCATGGTTTTTCCAATACCATTGATGTGGTGTCCCTTGGCCATTAACGACTTTTCCCCTCACTTCTTATCAATCCTACTTACTTTCCATTTCATGTGTAATTATTGATAGATTCTTTTTTCTCTCATCAATTTGTTTTCATAAATTTTAAGTGACGCAGTTAGGCTGCCGAATTTCTCATAAAATAAATCATGTCATCTCTTTTGTTTCATGTTTCCTTTTCATGTGGTATGTCATTCAAATATCCATACCATGATCTTATTCAGAACCCATACTATATTATGAATTATTTATGAGTGGGTTACCCTTGTCCCCTCTCTATACAATGTTTTAAAAAACCATGTTATATAGTCGTTATGCTGCAGAAATTTCATCTCAAAATTTCAGTCTCCTTCCCTCAAGAAATTCTCTTATTTAATCATTTGAATATGAATAAATATTTCATTTCTATGGGTGTTAATAAATATATAATTATGAGATATTTGATTCAGGAATTTACATACATATAACCCTCACTCCCTTTCCAAGGGTTATAAATGATATAATGATATTATTTTTAAGAGCTTTTAAAACATCATGATTTTGAAATGAAACCCATTCCTTTTATTCTCTATCGGTTGTTTATGAAATTTCTTATTATGATCTATATTTCTCACATGTAATTACAGATATGTTAAGGGTGCACCCTGATAGTACTCTAATGCATTGGGTAAAGATTTAATCTCTATATATGAAAAGTTTCATGATACCTTGGGGAATAACCTTGGTTATTTTTATGACACCATGGGGATTGACCTTGGTGATATGTTAATGAATGTCTTAATGAAATGTTATAGCCACATATTCAAGTTATGTTTCAAGTTATTTTAATTATGATATCCCTACACATCCATTACTCATATCTTAATGTTCGTATTCATGTTCTTATTGATATCACAAGTACACTGATTCCCTCATTTACCCTTACTGGGCCTTCTGCTCACCCTTTCCTTTGACGTTTGTCTCCAGGATATTAAAGGCAGTAATTGTTCATAGGATGATCTTATTATAAAGATGTTAAGGGAGTCTTAGAGACCTACATCTACTGTCATCAATATCTTGACATCCATAAAATATCCACCGTCACAGAGCCCAACCCCTCCTTTAATCCATGCCAACATGACATTAGAGCCCACTAGCTTCGAATTATCATATATAGAAAACATAAGACTCATGTCTTTTTGCATTAATTGGAATTCCTTGTCCATAAATGGGTTTCCCCATGTGACCCACTATGGACCTCCTTAACACCAATTTGAATCGATAATTGAATCTGGCCAGACACACCCTCACCACAACTAAACCCCCTACTTCTTTCCCCTAAATTTGCATCCTTCTGAGGAGAAAGATCCTTCCCCCCAGATCAGAAGGCTTCTATAGGATGTCCTAGTTTTTTATAGAAGGAGAATAAGTTGAACTACGACTCAAAAAAAACTAGTTTCTTGTGATGGAAATCTTCCTTCACTATAATCTACAAAAATTTGGGAGGAATTTGGAGACATCTATTTCAAAACATATAAAGGGATAAATTATGTGACCAAGAGCTTTAGTTATAAAATGATAACATAGAAATCTATCAACATGGTTCCCTAAAAATATAAAAATTTTAATATATTAAAACAGAAGAGATGTTCTGGGAAAGTAACCCAAATCACTGTTGTAGAGGAGTCACGATTCATGTGGAGATTTTATGACCATCAGAATACATAGAACCAAAATCCATTATAGTTGCATGGAGCACTGGACCAAACCTTTACCAGATCATACTCTTGTTAGAATCAAACCAGAATGTGTCTAGAATCAAGAAGACCCACTATTAGTCTATCCTATAATCCCTAGTTCCCAAATATGCATCTATCAAATGTACCCAAGGAAGGACGCCTCTTCTTGAAATGCACAATCATGGAAATATTCAAATGTCTCAAAGCCTTGTTGAACTCCAAGTTATAAAGAAATAGTTTTGGAAATACATTATTAAAATCCGGTACATTAGGGAAAAGCAAAATCTAGGTAAATGGGGGATGAAGTTTTGGGTTTGAGAAAGGTGAAAATGATGAATGAGCATCCATGAAAGATGTTAAAGGTCCATCCCCCGATGGGGGAGGAGGGACCAGCTCAAAAAACACCACTATCAACAAATGGGGAGAACCCTCATGAAGGGAAGCCCAAAATATTTTTGGTTCTCTCTGACTTCAGGATTTATAATACACTACATCCAACATTTTAGAACTAAAAAACCAGTTATATATTTTATATTATATTTTAATGACAATTATATTATGATAGGGAAGTGCGTGAATATCTACTATATCATGGAATGAGGCTAGGGGAAAAGGAAAAGATACCTGACAAGTACTACAACTAGATAAGTATCATAGAATATATAATAATATTTCACTATCAAAACACATATAAAAAAATAATTAATTTTATCAATGTTTCGGAAGTTCCCGAAACAGAAAATTTTTATTATTGTGGTTATTATGTTTGTAAATTTTGAAAAGAGATCATATTCTATGAACAAACCAGCATCCTTGAATAATTATTTTCATAGATAATTGTTATTTCAATTAAAATACTTATTGATCCTTTGTGTATATATATTTTTTCAGTACTACAATTACTTTTGAAAATAGTCATATTCAAATGATGATATAGATATTATTTGAAACGAATCGGAACTATACATGATAAAGTAATGTACAAATATAGAATGAAGATGGTAAAAATCTAAAATAATTTCAAAATTAATAATCATGAATAGGTTATCCTTCTATTTTTTTTATTGTAATTTTTTTATTTTTATTGGGTAAACACTCCACTGAAAATCATGGTCGTTGGTGGTACTTGTTTTCACACTATATGAATTACAAGTTGATTTGTTTTTTAGAAAGAAAATAGTGGTCCTAATTTATAGGGTATGTTTTTTGTTGATAGACCACAAAAGAAAACAAGTATTTAGAAGGGTTTTCCCCATACCTTGAGTTTTTTGTAATGACTTGAAACACAGAGGGCAATGGATTCTAGTATACTGTTCTCATTTTCAACATTGAGAAGTGTTTTTCTCTAAAAAACATCTATTTAATCTAAAACATTGAGAGTTCCCTTCTTTAGATGACACAATGAAGAACCAATTATCATATATTCATTCAATGGTCTGGAATATATGACAGTTGGTACTTCACTAGGCCCTAAAGAAGGAGGATGTTATTATGTGTTAACCATATAGGGATCAATGAGTTTTCTATAATCCTTCTAAACGTGGTAGGTTAATCATTTGTAGTAGGTCATGTCTCCTTTTTATGTTTCAAAGGAAAGGGAGCATTAATATTCAGCCTGAAAATTGTACGTAAAAATCATTCTGAAAATTTAAAAAAATGATACATGAGTCATTTGTGACGTGTAAGAATCAACCACACCTCATCCCAATGCACAATCTCATCGGCATGAATCCAAATTTTTTTTGTAGTTAAAATTAACATAAATTAAGGTAAAAAACACAACTGACAAACTAAAAACTAACGAAATCCATTCTTATTGTTTTTATATATTAATAAAATGATCTATCAATCATTTGTGACATGTTGGAATCAACCACACCTCAATGTGACTCACGGGGTAACTAGTATGACTCCAAATGTGTCTTATTATTTAAAATTGACATTAATTCAAGTAAAAAAACTAACATAATGAACACTGAGAAAAATAATTCATATTTGTTTGATACATTATGGAGGTTATCCATGAGTTAACTGTGATGTTTCGGAATTAACACCACCTCTTTCAAATGAACATTGTGCCTAGTATGGCCAAATGTGTGTGCTATCAGTTTAAAATTTATATTTTAGTTCAAAACATGTCACTCACTCAAAACAATGAAAACACACTCCAATTGACTTCTGAATTAGGGAAAATAATTATTAAGTCTTTCGAGATGTGTATGATGTAGTCTCATGTTTAATTGACACGTTATGCGACCAATATGACTCAAATTACATGTTTTCGGTTTGAAATAAAATTTTAGTAAAAAACAAAACTAACATAATGAACACCAAGGAAGTTCATTCTGATTGTTTTGATACTTTAGTAAAATGATCAATCATTCATTTGTAACAAGTAGTGATCAACTGAACCTCAATATGACGCATGGTGTGACTGGTATAACTCAGAATGTGTCTTGTTATTTAAAATTGACATTAATTCAATTAAAAAGACACAACTGACATACTAAAAACTGAGAAAACACATTCATATTGTTTTTATACATTAGGAAAACCAGTTATGAGTCAGTTGTGAAATGTAAGAATCAACCCCACATCAATATGATGCATTGTCTTATCAGTGTCACTAAAAGTGTTCATAACAAGTTTAAAAATGACATTTTAGTTCAAAATATTTCACTCACAAAAAACAAATAAAATGTGATCTGACTGTCTTTCAATTTAATGAAAATGATACATAGGACCTTTTTGAAGTGCATCGACTAATCTCACGCAAACAGTTGCACAATGTGATCGGTAAGACTAAAATTTCATGTTTTCATTTTTAAATGGTGTTTTAGTAAAAAAAACACAACTGCCATACTAATAACTAAGGATATGGATTCTGATTTTTTATACATTAGGAAAATGATATATCAGTAATTTTTAATGTATAGGAATCAACCGCACCTCAATCCGATGCACTATGTCACTAAAGTGATGCCAAATGTGTCCTATTATTTAAAATTGACATTAATTAAAGTAAAAACCCTAATGACATACTGAAAACTGAGAAAATTCTTTCAGATTATTTTGATATTTTTGTAAAATGATACAAGAGTTAGTTATGATGTGTAGGTATAAACTCCACCTCAATTCTATGAATGTTTGGACCAGTATGACTATACGTGTTCGCAATCATTTTGAAATTGACATTTTTAACTCAAAACGTGTCACTCACTAAAAACCCAGAAAACAAACACCAATTGTCTTCCAAATTAAAGATTGTGATTTTTATGTCCTTTGTGATGTTTATGAAGCAGTCTTACATCAATAAAACACACAATGTGATTGGTATGTCTCAAATTTCTTGTTTTTGGTATGAAATTACATTTTAGTAAAAAAACACAACTGACATATTGAAAACCGATGAAATTAATTCCGATTGTATTTATACTTTATGACAATGTTATATCAGTCATTATTGATGTGAAAGAATCAACTACACCTCAATCTAATGCACGATGTCACCGGTACAACTCCAAATTTGTCTTGTAATTTAAAATTTACATCAATTCAAGTAAAACAACACAAATGGCATACTAAAAACCATGAAAAGGCATTTCTATTGGTCTGATACTTTAAGAAAACCATCCATGAGTTAGTTTTGATGTATAGGAATAAATCCCACTTTAATCTGACACACACTATGATTAGTATGACTAAAAGTTTCTGTTATGAGTTAAAAAATGACATTTTAGTTCAAAATATGTCACTCACTGAAAAAAATGAAAACATGATATGATTGTCTTTTAAACTAATGATAGTGATTCATATGTCCTTTGTGACATATACCAAGTAGTGTCACATCAAACTAATGTATGATGTGATCAGTATGAATAAAATTTCATGTTTTTAGTTGGAAATGTCATTTTAGTAAAAAAACACAACCGACATACTGAAAACCAAGGAAATTAATTCTGATTGTTTTGATACTTTTGGAAATTGACCTATTAGTAATTTTTGACATGTATGAATTAACCACACCCCAATTCGATTCATGGTGTCAACAGTTGACTCCAAATTCGTCTTGTTATTGAAAATTTACATTGATTCATGTAAAAAATTACAACTGGCATACTAAAAACTGGGAAAATGCATTTGGATTGCTTTTATATTTTAGTAAAATGATACATGATTTAGTTGTGACGTATAGGAAAAAACCCCACCTCAATCTGATAAACCGTGTGACTCGTATGACTAAAAGTGCCTTCTATCAATATAAAAATGAAATTTTCACTAAAAAAGCATCAATCACTAAAACCCATAGAAGGACACTCTGATTGTATTCCAAATTAAGGTTAGTGATTCTTAAATCACTTTATATGTTCATGAATTAGTCTCACCTCAAACTGACACACGATGTGACTCATCAGACTCAAATTTCATGTTTTCAGTTTGAAATGAAATTGTAGTAAAAAAACACTACTAACATAGTGAAAACCATGTAAATGAATTCATATAGTCTTGATACAATATTAAAATGATATATATGTCATATGTGACATGTAAGAATCAACCAAACCTCAATTTTATGCACGGTGTCACCAGTATGACTCCAAATGTATCCTCTTATTTAAAATTGACATTAATCCAAGTAATAAAACACAACTGACATACAGATAATTGAGAAAACAAAATATTATTGTTTTTATATTTTAGAAAATTTACCCATGAGCAAGTTGTGATGTGTTGGAATCAATCCCACTTCAATCTGACTTATAGTGTGGCTGGTATGACTAAAAGTGTCCGCTATCTGTTTAAAATTGTCCTTTTAACTAAAAAACAGTCACTCACTGAAAAAAAAGAAGCGCACTCCAATTTTATTCCAAATTAAGGAAAAAAATTCATAAGTCTGTTCTGATGTGTGTTTTGTAGTATCCCATTAATGCGATTCTTGATGTGGCCAGTATGACTCAAATTTAATGTTTTTAGTACGAAATGACATTTTAGTAAAAAAACACAACTAACATAAAGGAAACATAGGAAATGCATTCCCATTGTTTTTATACATTAATAAAATGATCCCTCAGTCATTTATGATGTTTAGGAATCAACCACATCTCAAATAGATTCATGGTGTGACCTGTAAAACTCTAAATGTGTCATTTCTTTTAAAAATTGACATTTTTTAATATATTCTTCATCTTAATGTTTAATTTATTTCATAATAATATTAATAAAGTAATATTAATTTTTTTATTTATATGGAACCATTTTCTCGAGTTGGGGTGATTTTTTTCAGTGACTATTACTATTAGGGGACATTTTTTATAGGGGGCTGCAGACGTCAAAAGAGAAAACATTAATGTTTTTAAATGTTTGTTGGATAATTGTAATTGTAATTTTATAAAAAATTATTCAAAATTTGTATAGAAGTGTTTTTTTGGCATATACCTTCAGTGAATATTATTTATTCATGATTTCAATTAAATGTATATAACATTTTTTTCAAAACCATTGTGTGCACTACTTGTTTTTTCATTATTTTCATCGTGTATGTGGTTCTTTTGTATACATTATGGGTCGTTATTTTTTTGTAGGTTTTTTCTATTTTGTGTAGGTTATTTTTTTTGATTTTGTGTTTTTTTTTGTTTTATCTTGGATGGGTGTGTTGTTATATAAATAGCACACCGAGGTAGGAAAGCCTTTATCAACACCATTTGAAGAGCTGATAAATGGGGACATTATCAATGCTTCAAATAACATTGATAATTGGTAACCTTTATCAGTGATAATATTGGTGTTGATATAGGACCTCCATTATCATAGCTTCTTTATAATAGATAAAGGGGACCCCCCATTAATAGATTCATTATTATCAGTGCTTTTTTATCGCTCATAAAATCCTTTTAGTACTGATAAAATCATGTTTTGTGGTAGTGTAAAAATTATTCAACATGGTTATGTTGTACAATTATCACTAATCATGTTCCAATTTTTCTGCCATGTGATGTACCTTTCCCAAAAAATCATTTTAATCCCCTAATCTTTAGAACACTTCAGATACCACTAATCCATATTCCAATACCCATCCTATATCTAATAAATCTATTTATAGCCATTAAAAACGTTTACTTCTTTTTATGAATCTCCAACCATGATTTAACCCATCTTGTAAATTGAAAATTCAAAATCCTTTGAAATTTTATGACTAGGGAACACATGGGACCTTACATTATTCATGCAATCCCAGTAGAAATAATCATTGAGATCTCGATACATATTTTTAATTAAAGGATGTGTTGTTAATTTTGAACTATGTACCTTATACAACATCACCATATTTGAATAGGATATTGATGTAAGACATATGTGGATCATAAACATTCTCATTAAATCAGAATAAAGGTTAATTTTATGAAAATTACACCCTACTTTTAGAGTTCCACATATTCCATCATTGCCTCATTGATTCTCACATGGATATATGGTTGAAATCTCATTTGATAAAGATAATACTTTTAACCATAATTCAAGATTTCAAGAAAAATACTTTTAAAATACATACATATTGATTATTTTGGGAACCTCCTTCACAAATAAGAAATAATGAAGCATTCATCTCATTGAATCTACGACATTATTAAATTTTCCATTGTGGTAATGTATTATTATGTCATATTTTATTATCAACTCCAACCATCATTAATGGTTCATATTGAACTATATTAGATATAATATATAATTAATACTTTTATGATCATTATATATTTCACACCATTATGTATAGATATGAATCATCCATATATTAAATAAAAAAAATTAAAACACCTTACTCTAAACAAGGGGTTGGGTAATTTTTTTAATAAATCATTAATTTTCACAAGGCATATGTAATTTCCATACCATTATACATAACAATTTCTCATAGTCCCTTCTTTGATATGTCTCCATATATTAACAAACCTTATCCACTATAGGTTAATTTAATAATATGATAATATTACAAAACTTCTATTTAGTTCCTTGAAATTTACTCACAATCATATTCACAAAGTAATTTGGATCCCATATAATATAACATGATTAGTGGAATAGATATTCTTACGAAATTCTATATAATGTATTGATAATATCCACTTAAACAATGAAAACTATAGTTGTCAGTCATAGTGGATACTCTGGGATAATGTTCAATAACTTTAGTCATTGCTGAATCCATATATATACCTTCTATTGAGATTAAATGACTCATAAAAGAAGCCATTTTTAGAAAAGTTCACAATTTGTTAATTTTTTCATATGGCATGTCATTCCTTTTGATATTCAGTATAATATTTAAGTGAACTTCATTATCATGATTTATTAATTGAATATATAATAATATCATCAATAAATAAAATCACAAATTGATCAATTTAATCATTAAATAATCCATAAAATAAATCAATGAGGAAAATGATAAAATTTTTAAGGCCCAATTGCATAACTATAAATTTGTAGTTTCTATACATTATCTAGAATTAAATTGTTGTTATATCCTCTAACATGAAAAAAAATCAATGATATCCGGAATAAAGAACAATCTCAAAAAAATATTGAAATCTTCACATTTGATCAATCAAGTCATAAATATAGGGTATATGATACTTTTCCTTGATAATTATATTGTTATGTTCTCAATAATCAATGTAGATTCACATAGATCTATCTCTGTTTTAATAATAGAAACAACTAGTTCACCCCAAGGTGATGCACTTGGATGAACAAATCCCTTTTTAATATTCTGTAGTAGTATTATACTAATATCTTACAACTCAACAATGAGTATTCTATAGGTATTCATTGAAATCGGTTCAGAACCATTTATGTGTTCTATTGAGAACTCAACATCAAAAAATTGAAGGAATAATGGGAATCTCATCTAGAGAGAAATAATAACCAGCACAATAGGCATATCACTTACATGGATTCATTATGAACAAATCTGATATAAAAACGCCAATTCAATATGAATCAATTCCCATAAAATTGATATAATTTCAGTTAGTGGTTCATATTTATTTTAACATTGATAGATGATCATAAGTTTCCTTAGAATATTAAGTGTCACTATCCTTCCATAAAAATTGATGTGGTATTTATGTAGATAAAAGGATTCTATTCCTTTGATAACATAAAATTAAACTATAGCGAAAGTAACAAAATGTTTAGGATGGAAATTCCCAAAAACATTAACACGAAAAGAATCATAGTCTTGATAGGTGATCATCATACAATTATGGGATTCACTAAAAATTCAACATCTAACTAATGGTTTTGAATTTTTATTCCAAATAGAAAAAAATAGATAAAAAATAGTGTGTTGAATAGGATTTAAATACAACATCAAAAGTTTTAGAGTGTATTTAAGTGTACATTTCCACATATAATTATCAATCCTTTCATCTAAAATAAATATATCTTGATAATTTCATTTTTATCTGGGTGTATGAGGTTTATGATTTCAACAAGCACCACTAACATTAATATTTGAGCATTAGATAGGATAATTATGATAATCCATACATTTTATGTACTGAAATTAGAGTGGTAAATTCTATGGGGAATATCCTATATTTATGTAAATAACTAATTTCTTCCCACCACATTTGAAATCGATTTCTGGATGAATATCCTTTTAAAATAAATAACATTTAATAACCCCATTGAGAGTATTTCCCCTTTATTTCCCTCCTCTGTGTTATTATAAAGGATGGTTCATCTTATTCTCTCAAGGGGTTATAGAGTTTCTTATTAACTCTATATTTTTTTATTATCAAGAACCATGATACTGAGGGGTATATCCAATGTCTATTTCGTACTAGATTTCACATTGAATTATTTCATCATAAATACTAAATTTATTTATGGTTAACACCCATTAATGATAAGTTTTTATCCTAAAAATAAATTGATCAACATTAACATTAGGATTGATGATAATACCCGAAGTGTATCGTTAATTTTATACAAAATTCGCCTCATTTGTACCAACAGATTCATTATACATCTTCATTTATAAATTAATTTATTCTTCATTTTTAATAATGAATATCTAGATAATTATTATTGAAAAATATGATCTTAAAATCATCCCACTAACTATATTCACTTTGTTTTGGTTTCCTTGTATTCTTGATAAGAATCCACTATTGATTTGTATCATTTTCCAAAACATGGAAATTAAAAATGAATTTTTCCTTCCCAAAACACTATAGAATGGGAAATATCATTTTATGTGTACTGATTAATTTCTATGAAAATAGTATATAAATGAAATAACTAAATTATTGATGTATTTCCTTAAATAATTACCCAAATAAATGTTATTTCATATTACTCTCATTTAGAAGTTTATCATGACCCTATATTTAGAATTATTTATGGGAATATCTTGAAATGTTTCAATATAGATTCAATATCATTTGTATTCCAACGAGGATAATAATTTCCTTTCCTATCACATTTGTCATTATCATTATTCCTTTAGGATACAACCATATAATAAAACCAAATATTATAGTTTGAGAATATAAAATCATAGTAGGAAAGCACACGGTCCTGAAAGATCATTTTCTTCATGACCATATAAAGAAAATATATTTTATATCAACAAAACCTTAGGTTTAGTCTAGGATATCCATGTACATCGTCACAACATTAGGATTCGATCATATAATTAAAATTATACCATGTGTTTAAAAAATTTTCTTAATGTTATTTTACAACGTAGACTAAACCTTTATTTTTTTCATATATTTTATCCCATAATTTTCATACATATAGAAGACATATTAGTAGATAAATATTCATTACATAAGAAAACTATCAACAGAAAAATTTCATAGGTCTAGTGCCTAAGGAAACAAGGATACATAATATAATAGTTCATAGATGAGCTACAACATCTCCCATTATGTCATTTCTAACTAGAAATCATATTATATGTGACATAATTAATACCCTACACCATAATCATGGGAAAGAAAACATATGATATGGTTATCTTGAATGATAAATAAGGGTAAAAAATGAAGATATCACTGATCACATAAACATAACATGATAAGAAGTTAATGAGAACAAGGGAATATGATTCCAAAATACACCATTCATATCATAGATCTCAATTTTGAGACATTGAATAATGTATGGAAGATCATAATACATGGATCATCAATTAATATATATATATATATATATATATACATGAACTATGAGATCATAACATTGGTGTACTACATTGATTTCCAGAATAAACATAAGAATATAAAATCATTTCTTTATCTATGAAGACCACAATTCATGATAATATCAATGGATTGGGTTCACTCCCCACACCGTCAGACAATTATAGGTTAACTACAAAGACCATAATAGTGTACATAATCTCTTACTGAGCATGGATGACTCCATATTCTAAACATATTAATCTAATTTGATATCAATACTTATCCAATTCATTATAGGGACATATAATTACGGTCACACCAACAAGATAATTAAAATAATATATATTTTTTCCATCAGATCATTAAAAAATTATCACATCATAAACCATAAAATACAAAACTATTTTTATAAAAAATATACCATGGAATAACCCATGGAAGGTAAATGTGATTAAAAATAATTTCACTAATTAATCATAGTATAACATGTGGAAAAGTGAATGGGTTACAAAAATATCTTTTAATCATAATCATAAAACATCAATAGAAAAAATGGTATTATTGGGTTATGTCCCTAGTAAAAAATTAGTATAATTAATG
This sequence comes from Viscum album, assembly GCA_963277665.1. Lineage (NCBI taxonomy): Eukaryota > Viridiplantae > Streptophyta > Magnoliopsida > Santalales > Viscaceae > Viscum > Viscum album. The sequence continues at coordinate 1,136,391,085 of OY728156.1, forward strand.
ATTTATCTCAATGATTTATTTAAATACCATTAAATGATCATTAAAAACATTCATGATGAAAATACCCCTTTCAAATTGAAAATAATTCTATAAATATAAAATCATTGTATAATATAGCGAAAATAAATTTAATTGAAAATAGTAATGTAAACATATAATAGATTATTTAAATCATTTATTGGTCATGATGGTGGGAAATTACCTTCATGATGTATTTTTGAACGAAAGGATTCATTTCACATTCCCTTAAAAAGATAAAAGTACCTCATTTACAAAAATAACAAGAAGACTGTTTTTCAAAAAAAAAGATAAAAAATATAATTAATTTATTTATTTACATAGTTTATTATTTAAAAAATTGTATTCCATTTTTAGAAAAAAATAATACTTGGAAGTGAAATTATTTTTTACTGAAGAATGAAATTAAATAAACTTTTCTTATAAATAATTCATAGGCTTAAATGTATAATAAGAGAAATATGAAAGGTAAATTGGTAATTTGATTAAATAAAAATATTACAATATGATGAAATGTAATTATCAGATAATTATAATAAAATATCTTCAATATAAATTCACGTATAGACATTCAATAATAAATTATGATTGAAATATGAATCCCTTATGGATTTGGTAAGTTCAAAATCATGATACCCATGAATGAAACATTATTATATAAATACTAATATATCATAATTTTCATTAGTATAATCATAATATTAATTAATGTGTAATATATTCACTATATAAATGAAAAAACTAGTGAATTTGGCATGTGTTTCACTAAAGTAAAAGTGAGATGAAAATACCTTACCACATATCTAACATATGTCATACGTGTTCAAGAATCATTGAAAAAAATACAAATTTATTAATAATCTACTGCACTACAATATATATATATATATATCATAACATATATGATATAATTTTATCATTTTATCACCCATTTATTAGCAATTGTTTGTAAACATCTTTATTACCTATGATAACCGATTCATTTTACATGTATGTTTTCGTTATGTAGTTTTGGACCTTGTATAATGATTTTGGTTCCACCATAAATATATTTTTAATAAGGATATAAATATAATATATATTTATTACATAAATATTTAAAGTCATCTGTAAATCCTATAAATCAAAAATTGAATTACACCAGTCATGGATATGGTATGTCATACAATTGAGTAAATGTCGTTTCCATTATTAGAATGATGTAATGAAATAAAGGTAAAATTTAATTATAAATCAACTATTTATCATAATATCATATATTTATAATATTTATTCATTAAACATATCCTCATTATTTTCCATGTAATGAAAACCTATAAAATTAATCACATCACCTTGTGGAGGTTGTTGTCCACACATATGCACGAGCGACATTATAATTTTTAATTGGATTGGAAGTTAAGAAGGTATTTGTAATATTTTTTATTATAAAATAATAATTATATCATAAATATCAAATATATATTTATATATTTTTATATTAAATCAATTATTATATTAATCATTGAGATGTGGTAATGGAAAATGAATTACAACCGTTCATGAGGTGCTACTACTCTATACACAAGATCTATGATTTCATTTATCATTTTATGTAATAAGAGATGGATATAGGTTATGATATTAAATTAATTAAATATAATAATATATTAGAAAATAGTTTCATTATTTCTTCATTTTTTTAAAAATTTTAAGGAGGTGGAAGAAGGAATAAAAATTCTTCGTTATGAATGGCGCCTTTTCATCAGAAAACACATTTAGGTTTGCACAAAAATTAATATATAGATGGGTTTCAAATTTAAAGAAGGAATCTAATAAATATTAATTTATGTAATTAATGTATTTGGGTTGGCCTTGTATAATCCATATAGATTTGTAATTGTGAATAAAATTGTAGAAGATGAGTCATTTTATAAGTGAGGAGTGTCATTTTTGTAAATACCATAAACATTTCAATAATGGGTAGTCAATCTCAAACAATGTTCATAAATAATTTCTAAATATTATATTTTAGGTAATATAAGGCCAATAAACACCTCTATAAATAATAAATAAACATGTTCAAAACAAGTTATTATATTTACTTGTCAGGTTACTCACATTTACCATTTCTGTTTTCACAATGATCATTAGTTTTTCAATACCTTGATAATTTTGCCTTTAGTAATAAAAATATAATGATATATATTGTATAAAATAGACCCAATAAGGAAAAATATGACATCTAATTTATGTTATTAATACATTTGTGTGTATAAAATAAATATAAACATATTCGCATGTAATATGAAAAATAACATTTCAACCTTAACCATGATAATTAAATTATTTAGTCTTTATTAATATTTATTACCAAATGCGAATTTTATATGTTAACATAATTTTAATTATGATGAATCAAAATATTTAATTAATTTTCTGAAATTAAATTCACATAATTGGTAGAATTTAATTTATAACTAAACCATGCAAACATGATAAAAAAAGGGTTTCTAAAGAAAAGGTTATATTAATTGTTATATGCTATAATATCCACATTTCTTCAAAAAAATATATCAAGGTCCAATATTTGATTAATAATAAAATAATTTAACATATTTAAATTTTATAACCTTTTGTAACTAAATGTATATTTGAAAATGTTTTAAACTAATTGAGAATGCTTAATAAATATAATTTTTTTTGTAATATTTATTGTAAATTTAATATATTTAGAAAAATATAAAAAATTCAATTTATGATAATTTTGAAATTTTTATATTAAATATTTATTTAACTATTTAAAAAAAATAATGAACTATTCATAATTAAATTTTATAATAAGTGTAAAAATGTGACAAAGACTCTGTTGAGAATTAAAACATTTTATTCATAAAATAGTATTTTGTCTTGAAATATTGCATGATAATATATTAAATTAATGATAATAAATTTTATTGAATTTATAATTTATAAATTTCATTAAAATCATTCATCAATAGTGAAAATTTTAATTTATTAAGATGATAACACATTTTTCAGAGAGAAATAGTATTTTAAAAAAATATTTCATTTTTTTGAAAAGATTTTTAATTTAATATTCATAAATTCATAACCATGTATTTTATTTTATAAATTTTTAATCCATAATTTTTTTTATAATTTATTCATTCCTATTCATATACAATAATCCAATGGCTATGTGATAATTTTGATATTAAATAATAAAATTTAAATTTCATATTGTTGTTTTTTTGAACTTGGTCATTCCTGTAAAACAATATGTCAATGAAATTAAATTTATTTGCAAAAATAATGTATGCTTTTTCATAAATTATTTGGTTCTTATGTTTATAATGAAAAATCATCAAATTTTTTATAGGGTGAATTAATCAACTAATTATCAACTAATTGATCAGTACCACTGAAAAATAAAATTTTCTTTCTTTAATAATTTAAGGATTAAAAAGTAAGTTTGTTACTGTAACACCCCAAGATTTCATAGTGTGTTATTTCTTCAAAATAATTCAATAACTTGCACTACAAGAAACACCGAGTTCAATTGCACCATGACTTACCAAAAAAAAGCCATTAAAAGAGGTCATGAATAGCATTAACTACATTTTTAACTTTATATAATCCTTATAATTTTAGAATCCATATTATGAGTTTCTTAGTCATAATGCAAGAACAGATTCATTTTCAGTATTTCACTTTTATCAACTTTTGATAGTGAAACCTTTTTAAATACAATATTTTAAACTTTTTGACTAAATGGAGACATCAAAAAATTTAAAATGAAACATCCCAAGCTTCCACGGTATGCTTTCCTTTGAATAAAACAGTAGCGTGTGTTGTACGCAACGTCGAGTTTTAACACACACCACAACCGATCAAACTAGCCATTATGAATAGTAATACCTAATTTTTTAAATTATATATATTTTATATTTGAAAATGGACTTCATTTTTGGATTCGGAATATCGAATTTAGCCTAAGGTGAAATTTTGGTACATTTCGGATAACTTTCATATTTTGATGAATAGTGAAATTACTAAATTTTAATTAAAAACAACTTTTTTAATCAAAATAATTAATAGTGATAAATTATGAATTTTAGTGGTTTTAAAGTATATTTAGAATATATTTTTACCGTTTAAAATATTGTTGGTCATTGGACATAATTTTACAATTAAACCGAACATAAACAAGTGTCAATCTTTTGATAGTTATTACCTCTTAAAAACACGCTTTTTGTTTTGACAGCGGGAATTAATTTTAAATTAATTTCTGCCACTTCTGTGTTTTGAATTTAGAAAAATGGATTCCATATTTGGAATCAGGATGTCCAAATTGTGTAAATAGGTAACTTTTATTTTTAGACATTCTGAATAATTACTGTGGTAAATATTTTATTTACCATGGTTAAGGGTAAATCCGGTAAATAAGGGTTAAAAAATAATATTATAATAATACAAAATTACCCTAAAACGTGTCCTAACCTTATTGGTGGACAAATACCCGACCATGAGCATCCTTGGGTCAATTTGGGGACCCCTTGGAGCCACTTGTATGTGGTAGGGACACTTTATATTAATAAAGTTAAAATAAAAATAAAAATGGCATAAGCTTACATCTTTTAGAATAACAATTTTTACATAGGGTTATACATGTTTGATTTTCGATTATAAATATTCAATAGAAATCTAAAAAGATTTCCTACATAATTATATTTTATTCATAATTTTTAGACATCAAATAATTGAAATTATTAATGACACAATAATGATGCAATGTTTACCTCATTAATAAATCATTTAAATAAATAAGATTATAATGATTAAAATATTATCTAAAACCTGTCCAATTCTTATTGATTGATGTTATTTAGAATATGAGTCATCTTATCTTCGACCTCAATGATTTTTGGACCATTATAAACCGAATATAATTATATTATAAAGTAATACTTTCACTCTTTCCTAAAGAGCCCCTCTTCTCCCTTATAAAAGGAGACCACTTCTACTCATTCCTCACAGCTCTCAAGCCACTTGGCTCGTCCAAACTCTGCCCAACTAAGCTCCCCACATCCCTCTCCTCCTCCTTGAAGCTTCCCCTTAGCCAGAAAGCATTTCAAGAAGTCCTTTGGTTCCAACCAAAGTGAGTTACCTAAATTAAAGGTAACGATTTCTCTTAAATTATTTTCATTTATTTTGCTTCTTCAACCCCCAAAATCTTTTTATTTCCTTTCTTTTGTAACAACACCAGTATCCTCAATATACTAGGATGTTGTTATAAGAAGGATTCAAACTACACATACACACAACTCCATCTAATGGATGATGAACATAATGTTTCTGTGGATGGAAAACTAACGCCTCACGAAACGATGATTGTTCAAATACATCTTACCGCCTCTCAGGGTGGCCATTATGATGGCACTGTAATTAAATATGATATTAATGATATATATTTTATATATAAGCTTCTGTAATTCCATTTTATTTCATACCATTATTAGTTTCATGTTGTATATACATACGATAATTTCATTTGAGGAAGTGCGGACTACTGCCCCCTTAAATTGATATGACTCGTTCATCCCACACATGGAACGTATAAAGGATGGTTTTAATGAACTTAAGTAACATGTATAAAATATTATACTATACTGAAATAGTAATATACCTATGTATCATTTGTATTCGATTCTTTTAAAATAAAAATTAAATGGAAGTAGCGTTCGTGCGTACGTACGGACTACCGTCTCCACGAACGCGATGAGATTCATTTTCCATCGTATCCATTCAAGTATAATTATCATTTGATGATTTAAAAATAATGTTTAAGGACTTGATACCATTATGTATTTGAATAATATACAACTTATCCTTTACAAACATGTCTTACGTAACAAAACATACAAAAGCAAACAAGTAAGTTCACACCCGAAACAGCGATAATACTAAGATATTATTATAAAATAAATATTAAAAGATCATATATGATATCATATTAATGTATATGATTCTTGTATAATTTAATAACAATTATTTCCCCATTATACAGGAGGTTAACCTACCCCAACCAGGGAAAAGTACAAGGTAAGGGTTTATTTCACAATCTCTTCATTATCCGAGGTTGTTTATACGTAATAATCTACTGGGATCTCTTTATCATCCACATCCATGTTTCTTAAAAATGTATTTCAAAACATTTTTTACTATTTACTAAAATATGAGTTAATGTCATTTATACCCTTTTTGACTTTTATAAGTGGTTTATAAAGGAATCTTTCCGTCATTTTCAAAACAAGGTCTTTTTTAACCTTTTCGACAGAATTGAGGTAAGAATGTTTTTTTTAACTTATACGGTGGGTGCGGTTATTTTACGCCGTTATAAAATCTTCAAATCTTTCTTTACAAGCTTATAAGAATATTTTCAATGAAAATGTTTTATTTTATATGGATCTTAAATGATTTCAAAATAAAAGGAGATATTTCTTTAAAAAAGAATTTTGATTTCATCTATGTCAACATCCTTTGATGGATTTTACGCTTATTTGAAGTTGATTTATTGTGATACAAAACTTCTATATTGTATTGAAGGTTTTGTGGTATGTTTGACTGTGGATGTGCAATTTTTATACCATTCATAGTTTATGGTGAAATTATTGACATTTCGTATGCTAGTTTTAATACGAATGTTTATGTTATGTTTAAACCTTTTCATATGGGAATGCATTGGACTTAATAAGTGACGGGTGGAGCCCGCTATAGCTCCTCGATGCATCGGTAGGTCTCATGAGACAAACTAGTGTCTTGGCACAAGGCCTTGACAAAATCTTATTTGTAGTCTTGGCACGAGGCCTTGACTATGTGGTTATGATAGTCTGGCATTATGCATTCCAACATTATGAAAGTGGTTATTGATTTTTGCATGTGATTATTCTATTAGTAGAATATCCATGTGAATAAGTAAATGGCATTATTTCATTTTTACTTTTGCCATACTATGTTGAAGTTCATGTTTAAAAGGCTTTTGTTTTAGTAATCCATTGCCTTAAATGTTTATTCTTATTTATGAAAGTTTCCGCTATATTGTTATCCTTACTGGGCATTTGAGCTCACCGCTTTTCTATGTTTTATTTTTCCCAGGATGTGAAGAAGTAAGTTATGAATGACCTGCAGGGATTTTATGAGGGGTTAATAGTGTGGATTGTGGAAACATTATGTTGTTGTATTAGTTTTTCATTTTATGATGTAATGTAAAACTTATGAATATATCTAGTGTTTCCAAGGCTACTAAACCAATCGGTCTTTCGAGATTTGATCTTTCCTGTGATCATGCCAATGTTATGTAGTTAATGCACCGACTCTGGGTAGCTGGGGTCGGGGCGTTACAGTTGGTATCAGAGGAAGTTTAGTACAAACCTTGGAAGCTAGATTTAGATAAACTCTGATTAGAGCACGTAGACCCAAGATGAACTTTGAGGATTAGTATAGAGGAACTTCCTAGAATTTTGGTATTGTAGAGATTTTGTGAGTTTTCCGAGAAATACATCCCTGTCTGGATACGAGCAGGTAGAGGCGGCTCTGGAACAGATGTACCTAGGGGTAAAACCCGAAAACACCGCTTTGAGCTAGACTCGAACGGGAACTGGTGCACGACAACGGGCCTTGCTGCACTCTTGGTTACGACACTCCCGGGGGATATGCTTAGGATAACTCTCATTTTCTTTACAAATCATTTTGAAGGGATTATGAGTATATACTTCCTCAAAGAAAACATTCTTCTGATTATGGATTATATCCATAAATAGTTCAATTTATGTTAAGTGTTTTATCAGTATGGGATTATGTATTTTGATTCATAAACTGATCTAGTGTTTGCCATTGTTTAGAAATGGCGCCCAGTAGAAGAAATGAGAACTCCAGAAATGCACATGATCCAAAGAGAAGGAAGGATCATATCTTTCATGGTCTTAAGCTAGAATTTATAAGAGGAATAGTCTCCCATGTATTATCATCATGTGAAGAAATAATATCATGTGTTGATAAGATAAGTAAAGAGTTTACTGAGTCATATGGATTTGAAGGGAAGCAAGAGAAGAAAAGGATGGAAGAGAGAAAGATGGATAAAGGGATGAGGGAAAAGAAGAATTTTCCCATATGCGGTAACTGTGGAAAGAAACACCCTGGAACTTGCCTGAAAGGAATGGGAGTTTGTTATAAGTGTGGAGGAAAAGGGCACAAAGTACGTGACTGCAAGGGTAAGAAAATGGTTTCAAATGTACAATGCTTCATTTGCAAGGAGTTTGGACACTACGCGAACCTCTGTCCCAGTCATCAGACTATGCCGCAAATGATGCTATTGGATAATAATCAAGTTATGATACTACCACAGATGAAGAGGAATGATTAGAGTTATTATGTTGATTATATCAATTGAGTGTTGTATCAACAATGTACTTTTTATAATAATTATGGAGTATATAAGGATTGTACTTCAGTACTATTTCATTAAGGACTTGAGATTGTGTGGAACAACGAAAAGTGACTCAATAGCAGGATAAATTTTTGGAAAATATATGGTTGAGAGAATGATAAACCATAATATAGTTCTGATAACGAGGTAGTGATTTTAGAATAATACATGATTGATTTGGATAAATTATATTGGATATTATTGACTACCTTGAAGCTGATTAATGATTTGTATATTCCATCATTGTTGGGGTTTAAAACACTTTTGGATTAATGAAGTATATCCAGCATTCTATATGGAATAAGGGAACATGAATGTAATCAATAAGGAATATGGTAATACATGATGAAGGTATTCATATGCTATTACGGGGAAAAAAGGATCTATATTATGTTTACCTTCCTTATAAATGATGGAATGTGAGTTTGGATAGAAGTATTTTGGATAGTTTAAGTTTGGATTATTTTGGATTTCCATAAAAGGACAACCCGGAGGTCGGGCGGCAACCCGTCACGTCCGGCAAGGCTGCGAGACTTGAACCCGCAACCGAAGGGCGACAAGGGTGTATCACCTACCACTGGCCCACGAGATGTCCTGGATTAAATAATGTAGTTTTTATTAAGATATCTTGTAGATTAATTATAAATTCGTTTATTTTGGAACCCTATATGAATAGTATAAATAGAATTTTTTTTACGAGTGAAAGATGAGTTTGTGGTTGAAATTTATTAATGGATAAAACTCTAATTATAAAGTATGTATATCTCCTTATGATCTTAGCATCTCATAAATAAATTCTTCAACATTAAGAAAAGCAACTTAGAACAAAAATGTTTTCCTAGATGGTACCTTAAATCATCACTAATTTATGGCTTTGGGATTGTTGGCCTTTTCATAGCAATGTTCTCTACCACTCTCCATCAGATAATTGATGGTTAGATTTCTCTTCCATATCCATATTTTCCTACATGGAACCCTAGTATGTGTTATTTTCGGTAATCTTCATACTTTCGACTCTTTATTTTAAATAGAGGCCTCGTTAATTCATTTTTCGATGTGGGATTTCAACTAAGATATTTTGAAACGTCAAAAATGTGTTATCCCAATACCCTATATTTTGTTGAACCGATGGTACTTCAAATCATCATAGATTGATGAGTTTAAGGACCTCAATTATACACTTGTTTGTGATTGATGACCTCAATCACTACCTATAAATATTTACATTTTTCCTCCAATTATATATCTCTAATTGCCACCAATGTTCTCCTAATCGAGATCATAATTTGGTGGTGACCCTTTCATTTCTCTTTTCCTCATATTAAGACTAAATTTTAGTAACCCAATTTCCGATGTGGATTTTCACACAAATATATTATCTATTTTCAACCTTTTATTTTCGATGAACAATTTCAAATTGTGAGGACGCAATTTATTGAAGGAGGGGAGAATGTAACACCCCAAGATTTCATAGTGTGTTATTTCTTCAAAATAATTCAATAACTTGCACTACAAGCAACACCGAGTTCTATTGCACCATGACTTACCAAAAAAAAAGCCATTAAAAGAGGTCATGAATAGAATTAACTACATTTTTAACTTTATGTAATCCTTATAATTTTAGAATCCATATTATGAGTTTCTTAGTCATAATGCAAGAACTGATTCATTTTCAGTATTGAACTTTTATCAACTTTTGATAGTGAAACCTTTTTAAATACAATATTTTAAACTTTTTGACTAAATGGAGACATCAAAAAATTTAAAATGAAACATCTCAAGCTTCCACGGTACGCTTTCCTTTGAATAAAACAGTAGCGTGTGTTGTACGCAACGTCGAGTTTTAACACACACCACAACCGATCAAACTAGCCGTTATGAATAGTAATACCTACTTTTTGAAATTATATATATTTTATATTTGAAAATGGACTTCATTTTTGGATTCGGAATATCGAATTTAGCCTAAGGTGAAATTTTGGTACATTTCGGATAACTTTCATATTTTGATGAATAGTGAAAATTACTAAATTTTAATTAAAAACAACTTTTTTAATCAAAATAATTAATAGTGATAAATTATGAATTTTAGTGGTTTTAAAGTATATTTAAAATATATTTTTACCGTTTAATATAATGTTGGTCATTGGACATAATTTTACAATTAAACCGAACATAAACAAGTGTCAATCTTTTGATAGTTATTACCTCTTAAAAACACGCTTTTTGTTTTGACAGCGGGAATTAATTTTAAATTAATTTCTGCCACTTCTGTGTTTTGAATTTAGAAAAATGGATTCCATATTTGGAATCAGGATGTCCAAATTGAGTAAATAGGTAACTTTTATTTTTAGACATTCTGAATAATTACTGTGGTAAATATTTTATTTACCATGGTTAAGGGTAAATCCGGTAAATAAGGGTTAAAAAATAATATTATAATAATACAAAATTACCCTAAAACGTGTCCTAACCTTATTGGTGGACAAATACCCGACCATGAGCATCCTTGGGTCAATTTGGGGACCCCTTGGAGCCACTTGTATGTGGTAGGGACACTTTATATTAATAAAGTTAAAATAAAAATAAAAATGGCATAAGCTTACATCTTTTAGAAGAACAATTTTTACATAGGGTTATACATGTTTTATTTTCGATTATAAATATTCAATAGAACTATAAAAAGATTTCCTACATAATGATATTTTATTCATAATTTTTAGACATCAAATAATTGAAATTATTAATGACACAATAATGATGCAATGTTTACCTCATTAATAAATCATTTAAAGAAATAAGATTATAATGATTAAAATATTATCTAAAACCTGTCCAATTCTTATTGGTTGATGTTATTTAGAATATGAGTCATCTTATCTTCGACCTCAATGATTTTTGGACCATTATAAACCGAATATAATTATATTATAAAGTAATACTTTCACTCTTTCCTAAAGAGCCCCTCTTCTCCCTTATAAAAGGAGACCACTTCTACTCATTCCTCACACCTCTCAAGCCACTTGGGTCGTCCAAACTCTGCCCAACTAAGCTCCCCACATCCCTCTCCTCCTCCTTGAAGCATCCCCTTAGGCAGAAAGCATTTCAAGAAGTCCTTTGGTTCCAGCCAAAGTGAGTTACCTAAATTAAAGGTAACGATTTCTCTTAAATTATTTTCATTTATTTTGCTTCTTCAACCCCCAAACTCTTTTTATTTACTTTCTTTTGTAACAACACCAGTATCCTCAATATACTAGGATGTTGTTATAATAAGGATTCAAACTACACATACACACAACTCCATCTAATGGATGATGAACATAATGTTTCTGTGGATGGCAAACTAACGCCTCACGAAACGATGATTGTTCAAATACATCTTACCGCCTCTCATGGTGGCCATTATGATGGCACTGTAATTAAATATGATATTAATGATATATATTTTATATATAAGCTTCTGTAATTCCATTTTATTTCATACCATTATTAGTTTCATGTTGTATATACATACGATAATTTCATTTGAGGAAGTGCGGACTACCGCCCCCTTAAATTGATATGACTTGTTCATACCACACATGGAACATATAAAGGATGGTGTTAATGAAATTAAGTAACATGTATAAAATATCATACTATACTGGAATAGTAATATACCTATGTATCATTTGTATTCGATTCTTTTAAAATAAAAATTAAATGGAAGTAGCGTTCGTGCGTACGTACGGCCTACCGTCTCCACAAACGCGATGAGATTCATTTTCCATCGTATCCATTCAAGTATAATTATCATTTGATGATTTAAAAATGATTTTTAAGGACTTGATACCATTCTGGATTTGAATAATATACAACTTATCCTTTACAAACATGTCTTACGTAACAAAACATACAAAAGCAAACAAGTAAGTTCACACCCGAAACAGCGATAATACTAAGATATTATTATCAAATCAATATTAAAAGATCATATATGATATCATATTAATGTATATTATTCTTGTATAATTTAATAACAATTATTTCACCATTATACAGGAGGTTAACCTACCCCAACCAAGGAAAAGTACAAGGTAAGGGTTTATTTCACAATCTCTTCATTATCCGAGGTTGTTTATACGTAATAATCTACTGGGATCTCTTTATCACCCACATCCATGTTTCTTAAAAATGTATTTCAAAACATTTTTTACTATTTACTAAAATATGAGTTAAAGTCATTTATACCCTTTTTGACTTTTATAAGTGGTTTATAAATGAATCTTTCCGTCATTTTCAAAACAAGGTCCTTTTTAACCTTTTCGACAGAATTGAGGTAAGAATGTTTTTTTAACTTATACGGTGGGTGCGGTTATTTTACGCCGTTATAAAATCTTCAAAGCTTTCCTTACAAGCTTATAAGAATATTTTCAAAGAAAATGTTTTATTTTATATGGATCTTAAATGATTTCAAAATAAAAGGAGATATTTCTTTAAAAAAGAATTTTGATTTCATCTATGTCAACATCCTTTGATGGATTTTACGCTTATTTGAAGTTGATTTATTGTGATACAAAACTTCTATACTGTATTGAAGGTTTTGTGGTATGTTTTACTGTGGATGTGCTATTTTTATACCATTCATAGTTTATGGTGAAATTATTGATATTTCGTATGCTAGTTTTAATAAGAATGTTTATGTTATGTTTAAACCTTTTCATATGGGAATGCATTGGACTTAATAAGTGACTGGTGGAGCCCGCTATAGCTCCTCGATGCATCGGTAGGTCTCATGAGACAAACTAGTGTCTTGGCACAAGGCCTTGAAAAAATCTTATTTGTAGTCTTGGCACGAGGCCTTGACTATGTGGTTATGATAGTCTGGCATTATGCATTCCAACATTATGAAAGTGGTTATTGATTTTTGCATGTGATTATTCTATTAGTAGAATATCCATGTGAATAAGTAAATGGCATTATTTCATTTTTACTTTTTCCATACTATGTTGAAGTTCAATTTTAAAAGGCTTCTGTTTTAGTAATGCATTGCCTTAAATGTTTATTCTTATTTATGAAAGTTTCCGCTATATTGTTATCCTTACTGGGCATTTGAGCTCACCCCTTTTCTATGTTTTATTTTTCCCAGGATGTGAAGAAGTAAGTTATGAATGACCTGCAAGGATTTTATGAGGGGTTAATAGAGTGGATTGTGGAAAAATTATGTTGTTGTATTAGTTTTTCATTTAATGATGTAATGTAAAACTTATGAATATATCTAGTGTTTCCAAGGCTACTAAACCAATCAGTCTTTCGAGATTTGATCTTTCTTGTGATCATGCCAATGTTATGTAGTTAATGCACCGACTCTGGGTAGCTGGGGTCGGGGCGTTACAGTTACTTACCATTTTAAACATTACATATATAAATTATGTATTCATATTAATATCCCAATAAAACATAAAATTCGACCATATGGTGTTTTATGAATTTAGGTTTTTATTTTCTAAAAATTAATTTTTTCACATTCATCCTATGTTAATGTATAAAGAATTCATTCAGTTAATATGGAGTGATGATGAATAAATTATATTATATGATGAAAATTGTACATAATTCATGTTGTATTATTATGGCATTACCATGAAACTTGAATGAAATATTGATTTATTATTCATAGGATTAAAATAATGTCTTAGAAGGTAATTGTCTATAAGAGACGTCAGTGTCTATGAAAAAACTATTCTATGTGACCTCAGTGTAGAAATAGTGATATGAGTCACCCATCAAAATCATAGAATTGATTAGAAAATAAATTTGGAAATTAACGAAAATTTTAACAATAATACTTCTTGAGGGAAGAACATCAGGCATTCTTCATGTCACATTAGTGGAGATAATCAATGAGGCAATTCTATAAGGGGGAATAAAAAGATATTATGTGTCGAAAGGAAGAACATTAGGAAATCATATATTTTTATATTTGTAAAATGTTTGAAAATGATGTGAATGGAGAAAATTTCCATATATTGAAACTACGACAGAACAATTTTTCATATTTACTTATTCAAAGATTTCCTATGTGTTATATCAAAAGATTCCCATATAATGATCATGGTCAATGACATACAAAATATGAATCATCAATCCTAAAGGAACCATGAAATATAATTATATATATATCCACTATATTCAGGTTATTAACCTTGATGGCATGTTCATAGAAGAATAATTTTTGGAATATATATAATGTTTTCAATCAATACTAATGAGGCTTCGACCCCATCCTTATTAAAAAATTAACAAGTAATAAACAATCATTCAATTTTTTAGGTCATTTTATGGTTTAAAAATATGTTTTCCTTAAAAACTGGTTTTTATCTCTCATATGGAGAAATTATTATAAATAAATTCTCACACATTTATATAATTTATATAATATAATATTTAGCAATTTCCTAATCACAATTTCAAAATGAGACTATGTATATTTTTTTAATTATTTCCTAAATGTATGATTTTTAAATGAAGTGTGATAATATATATTTTATTTGAAAACCATATATTTTTTAAACTAGTCATAATGTAAAATTATAAGTATTATTAGTATTAAAACAAAATTATTACATTTTTATATAATAATATAATATTTTTATAATTAATACTATTATTGAATTTAGTATAATAAAATTGTATTATAAATTGGTATTTTTATTCAAAATGGGTTTTCAATACATTTATTAGGTTAGATTAAAAAATAAATTTAGGAACATATGTGTTTTAAATTTAAAATAATGGAGTAAGTAAAAAATATAATGTGCAAAATTTTAAAATAGGTCATTTATATTTATTTCATTTTTCAATAGTAACCATAATATTTTTTGACTCCGTGGTAAAGGGTAAATCAGTTAATTGTGGGTAAAAAATAATATAATATGGACCCAAAAATGACACTAAAACATTTAATAATTCTATTGTAAGAGTCATTTTTACCCATAAACATCCAAGGTTATTTTATAAGAAATTTATTATATTTAAATTTGAATATGAAACTTATAATATTTTAATTAAATAATATCGCATTGTTTATTTAGTAATTATCATATTTTTAAAATTGAGACAACTATATGATATTTTCAGTTATACATAGTATTTTTAAATTTAAATTATTTTACTTTATAATTTAATTTTTGTTTAAACAATTATATATAATTACCTTAAATTCTTACATAATTCTGATGTTGTAAATATTCAATTAATGGAAAAATAAAATAAATGATATTAAAATTTTAAAAAATAATATATATTATATTAAATAATATTATCCAAATATTTGATAGATAAATTAAATTTTTTAGGGATATATTAAATGTTTTTATTATAATTTTAATTTATTTCTTGTTTTTATTAAAGTAAAAGAATGCTAATAGTTATAAAATTGACAATTTTGATATTCTTTAAAAATAATATTTTATTAAATGATATAAAATTCAAAAACATTAGGAAACTGGAATAGTGGATATGATATGATTGAAAATATAAATATTGAAATATTTATGGGATTTTTTATAGTGTATATTAGGACCCTCAATTGGTAAAAAATATTGTTTTCAGAGGATGTTTTGAATGGTTTTACTAGGGGTTAAAACAAAATGATAAGGGTTAAAATTTGATCCAAATGTTTCCAAACCTTATTTAATTATATTATTGAAATTATAAATAATATAATATTCTAATATTATTAATTCTATACCATTTATTAATAATAATATTTTTTTCCATTTTATGTTTGTTAAAATTCCAAGAATGCACATCCCCTATCTTATAAATGGGAACCTATTGTTCTCAATTATTTACACTTAAAAATCTTTATTATTCATCAAATACCTTACCAAATACATTCCTAACATTAAAAACCATGTTATAGATGAAATATTATTTTCATAATAAAAATAATATAAGTTATAAGGTGGTAAGAAAAGGTTATTTTCCAAAAAACACTTACATTTATTAATTACACATTTTAGTTTTATTTCTTCTCTAAACTTGATAAAATAATTTAAACGATGGAAAAATAATAACACATTTTCTCAATACACTAATTTGTTTTCATGATAATTTAGTAACATATATTCTTCTCCAACCTCCATCATATGAGAAAGGAATAAATTATTTGTGTCTATTAGAGACTGCTGACTCACATAAAGATGAAAATATATTTCCTTCACCACCTATCATGGATGTTTATAGTGATGTATTAAATTAATATATATTATATTTAATAAATATTTTAAATTCTAAAGAAATAATAAACTATTTACTTTCATACCATTCCATTCACTAAAAATTGATAATGTCGTTTGTTAATACACAGATACTACCATCTCCACAAAGCGATGTGATTTATTTTTCATCACTAAAAAACATGAATGATATACATATATATGTGTATTTAATGATAAAACAATACATACATTTTATTCATGATTATAATGAAAAAATGAAATGTTACTCATGCCTACACACAATGTATTGTGTCTAAAATTATAACAATGATCATTTTTCATAACTATAATTCATTATGGGTTTTAAAAGTGTAATTTATAGATAGAAATTATAATTATGTCAAGTTTATTTTCATATAGATGATGAAACAATATCTCATTCAACCAAGTTCAACACATCGATGCTATTTTGAAATTATGGATGGAAACTTTTTAAAGTATCTTATGTGGAATTTATTGATTGATTAATTACCTATGTAATTGGGGAAAAAATAATGGTTTAAGGATAAGGGAATAAAATATTAAATAATAATTAATAAATAAAATAATAGATATGATTTTATTACAAAGGATTTAAATGAAATATAGTTATTGTCTAGACTAAACGTTAGGGATTTCATCTCAGTTTCTCTTCATTTGAGGAGTATATTAATGTTTTTCACCTTGTATGATTTCTATTATGTATATAAAACCCCTATTTTATGATATATTTTCAATCCTATATAATACATCATAAAGTATTCATCTATTTTAATTAAATCATCAAATGGAATTGGACATTAATATTATAATGTTGTAAAAAGACTCTTAACTCAATTTCATTCGGTTGGGTTAAACTTCACTTAATTGACGTTTTCAAGCAATAATTATTTAGGAAATGATATCTAAAATTATTTTTATAAATTTTAACTATTTCTTGTGTATTTTTATTGTCACAAAATTTACATACCTAATTAATACTCAATTAGATGATATGATATTTTAATGGATATTTCCTTTAATATAAACTTTATTTAGGACTTATGTATTTGATATGCACATATAATATTTTATGAGGTTTATATACTTCCCCATTTATATGTTATATCATGAATATAATTATATTAACCATATTTAGTTTTTCATTGGATGTTATTATTTCATGTGACTTTTGACTGAAATGAAACCAATGCAGTCATAAATTTATATTTTGATCTCATTACTCATAGGGATTATTAATGTCCTATGTTAATTTAAAGGATATTGTATGATATTATTCTCATAAAACATGTCAGTTTTATTATAATTGGGTTATAAATGTGTTTTAAAATTATAATTTTCATTTTCTTTAAAATTTATAAATGGAAAATAATAAAATTGATATCTTTATAATACTGATCTTATATCTTCTTTAATATTGGGAATATTTATCTTGAATATTTATTTTTTTTAAACTTTTATCAAATAATATAATTTTAAAAATCAACTATTTTAAAAATTTATTTTAAATGGCCTTTTAATTAATTTTAAATGATTAAAGAATTTATTTTCTTATTGTTTTCCAAAAGCATCACCATGGAAATCATCAAAAATTGATAAAAAAAAGATTGGTTATTTTTAACATTTAGAACATAAAAGTATTTTATTCTATAATTAACATTCATTACATTGAATCATCTATTATATTTTTCCAAGTATAACTAAAATAAAATATATTTTAGCAATATTTTATTTATGTTTTATGTTTTTAGTAATTTTTATTATGAAAATATTATTTTTCAACGGAATGTTTTTAATGATATTTTAATGGAATTATCATTCATCAATGTTAATAAATCATGAAGTTAAAAGTAATCCGTATGGGATATTTTTTATTGATACCACCGTCTTTATTTTTATTAATGGAATATTATTTTTTTCATTGTTATATACATCGAACTGAATTATTTTCCATGCTATCATCATGTTATGAATGGAATAATAATAGTTTATTTGATTCATAAAATGAAATAATATATATATATATTATGGTTCTTGGATATTTTATTAATGAAATTTTTTCCCATATAAAAAATTTTGGTAATCCCATTATATCTCTCTAATGATTTTTCTGAAGGGATAGTGTTAACCAATTAGGTTTCACTGAAGAGATTATGGGAATAAGATGTAATAGTTATTCCATGTATAAAATTATAGTTATTTTATTTTTAATTATGATAGTTAACCCAAATTTAACTATAATTGTTATTAAATGTTTAATATTTAGTGTTTCTCCACTCTTAACCTTTAATTTTATTCAATATGTGAAGGTTCTATAAAAATATTCCCATGTTAAATTTAATTTTACTTCACTAAGAAATTGGTTATAAATGTTTCCTTTGAAAACGATTGAAATCATATGAACATTATTATTTATTATAATGAATATCACCTTTATTAAATAAATATTCCATGTTTCATGATGGATGACAAAAAAATGATGTTTATGAATTCCCTGTTATTATTCACATAAAAATTGATTATTTAAACATAACCTTATTCCCATCTTACTCTCATTAATGACATTAAATTGGTAATTAATATGTTTACCATTACTGATCATTTGAGTTCACTCTATTAATGTTTCATTTATCCTTGGTTATTATAAATTACTTGATGCTAGAAAACATTATTATATTATTACATTTATATAATATTTTAAAGACATAATATGGAATATAAAATGTTTAGCATAGTTTAAAAAATAGTATATTGAAGACATAAATGTTTATTATGTTAGTTTTTTTATTAAATATATAAGTATTTACTCATAAAACATCATTGTCTACATGTCTGATCAAAACTTTTATTTTAATGTTTTTTGTTTTCTATAGAAAATATTGGGTCACATTTATCGATTACACTACCCTAAATGTAATGGTTATAATTTTAGCACCAGATATAGGTGTGTAGGTATGTGGATTTGACATGGTATCAAGTTCCCAAGTAAAATGGTTAACTATTATTATTGGAATAAACATACACTTAATCAAAATAAATGTTTGAAATCTCATGTGATTAATATCATTGATTTGGGATAGTAGAATGGATTGGTTAAAGGTATACATAGCATCCACTCTATAACTGAAAATGAACTACATGATTTATGTTATAACAGCTTTTTTATATCTGAAATCTTTTATAAGGGTATCACATTACCAACTGCAATATTAGATATTGAAATATTAGTGAAGGAATATAATGTTATAATGATCGCATAACATGTCTATGATTCTTATTCGATTTTTTTTTAGGAATATACTTATTTAAGTTATTCTTATTCTTCCTCTAGTTATTTTATACATTCTTTTGGGCATGGATTAGCTATCTCTATATATATTACATATCAATTTCCACGGTAGGGAAGTCACATTTCATATTCAAAAGAAATAGGTGATTAATTATTAGTTTCATGATCTTTGTGAGAATCTAATGGAAATTTATTCCATTTTATGGGTCTTTATGTAAGAACCCGTTTTTTGGCTACAAAAGACTTTGTAATTTTGTTGATATTATTCCAGAGTAGCGCCTTCAAACGGCGTGCGATTCCGAGCCCCGGTGTGGCCGGAATTAAATTTTCAATGTGTTCACACTGGACACGCGAAATAAATGGGATAACACCTAAACGGAGTGTCGGATCAGAGATCTTAGTCTACGGATGGGTCCGAAATGGGGTGTTTAACCTAGGAACAACATAAAACACGTCGACGCGGGACGTTGGGATCCCTCACCCATTACCGGAACGTTAAACAGATAAATAAAATAATAATTTATTCTTTTAATGGTTAAACTCAAGAATATTTTAAATGGTGGCACAAATCAGAATATGGATGGCGTCGTTGAGTCTGGAGCGTGTCATTTACCTTAGGTGGGGTGTAACATTCATGGGTGCGGGCCTTCTGTGAAAAATGGCCCCAGGGGAGTTTTCATAATTTGGTGGCCTCAGGTGTTGAGTTTGATAAATTTTTAACAGGGCCTCAGATTGAAATTTTGAGACATCCGTTGTGATCGGGAGGTGGTGGTTATCCTAGAAGAGGTTTAATCTTGACCCCGCCAAGAGTTTCGGGTGCGTGTTATTATGGAGGTTAAAATTAATTAAAGCTTTTTAATTAATTTTTTTTCCTACAGAAACCAAAATCTCCCCCTCTCCCCCATTTTCATTCCCTGGAGAAGCCCTCTCACCCTCAACCTCCTCTCCTCTTTTATCCTCCTCCTCCGCTCAAGCGGGGAGTAGCGACGGCAAGTCATGGAACGTGCGGCGAAGCTCCGGGCTACACCCAACGAGGTAGGAGGTTACGTTTGCATTTTTAATTCCGCATTTACCTATGAACTCAATTTCCAGTGTCTATTTTCCGTCGAATTTGCAATAAAATCCCATCAATGCGTAGTACGTTTTTTGAGTCTTCCATCGCCTAATTTGGGTTTTAAATCCGTGTCCCGACGTGTTCACAAACATCCGCCGAAGATTGTTTGTTTTCCGGTGGGTTGGAGTTTTCCGGCTGGTTTTGGGGGTTCCAGAAGTTCGGCAGCAGCGTGAGGCGGATGCTCCAAGAGGGGTGAGGCGTTCGCTCCAGGTGGTGAGGCCGAGCACGGCGGAGCGGGCTCCCTTCAGCGGAGGAGGCCACGGGCATCGACGGCTCGTCGACCAGGGCCGCCGATTGGGGACATCAAGCGGGCTATGGACGTCAGGGCTGCTGAGGGTGTTGGTGTGAGCAGCAGCGGCAGACGATAAGCTCGAGCGAGAGGTTGTTGCGAATGGAGGCCACAACGAGCGCGGTCGAACTGGGAGACCGACCGGCAGTCGGCCAGTCGGTGGCGGTGACCGGGGTCACGACGACCCAAGGACACACAGTGGACCCGCAAAACGCGGGTCCATGTTGGAAGTGCTGGATCGGACAAGCAGGTTCGGGAATTGAAGCGGCTGGCCCATGCGGTGAACTGCTGGCCAGTCCTGGGAGTGGGTGGGCCGGCCGAACTGGCCCGGCCCACCCCATTTCGGCCCATCCACACTAAAAAATTTATAAAATTCCGACCATCTGTTGGGATTGTGTGCCGTTATCGGTGACGCGTTCCTCGAAACGAGGTGAACATTTTGAGATGGTCTTGGGAAATTTTAATTCTCAAGGCGAGGGGTTCGGTGGCATGACACGTGCATTAGGTAGGTTTGGCGTTTTCCAGGAGTCACTGTTTTGAGTAGCGCGGACACATCCGATGTCCGGTTTGAGCGCCATAAGTGGCGTTGCGACCCTAGCATTGAGCCAGAGTTTTCCATTGTGGTTTCGGGCGTTGAAACTAGATTTGATTCATGGTCCCCCTGACCCATCTTTCGAGCTGCGTGCAACACCTTACAACTTTTTCATTGGACTTTCGTTCAGGGCGTGCGAGCAGTCATTTTTGGGTGTTTTTCCGAGGGCATTGCATTGGCACAATCCTCTCCCTTTAATACCACATGGTGTTGCAGGCCCCATGAGGGATGTTTTGGGAGTTGGTAGTGATTTCCATCTTTATCACCGAGTGTCTATTTTGGACAAGTGAATTGTCCATCTTGTGTACTTTTTCGAGAGGATCGCAGTGGTGTGATCTGTTTGTTGTGCTTCGGGAACGGGGTACAGGTCCCATGTAGAACCGATCGTGCGCGGTTTGAAGAAATGCATTGGTGTGATGCGCTCAACTATTTTAGGGTCCGAGGTGTGGGCCCCACGGGGTCCCATTTGCATATAACACGGGAATTGGTAGTTTCTACATTCAGATCGCATTTTAGGTGCCATTAATAGCGTTGTGACCCTGGCATCGAGGAAAATTTGACCGGGGTGGTTTCAGGCATTGAGGCTAGAGTTGAGGAGTGGGCCCCACAGGCCGTCTTTTAAGCTATGAACAGCGTAGTGCAACATTTTCATCCGGCGTCCGTTCGGGGAAAATTAATAGTCGATCTGACGTGTTATTCCAAGAGGATCGTTATAGCGTAGTTCGCCCGATCAATTTTGGGATTGTGGTGTGTGTCCCACCCGGGTCGGTTAGGGTTAAAAGTACCTTTTTTCACAGGGTGACCGTTCAGGGCGACTGAGTAGTCCATCCAGTGTGTTTTTCCAAGGAGATCGTGGCGGTGTGATCTGTTTGTTCTGTTTCAGGATCGTGGTGGGGGCCCCATATGGGTTGGCTATAGTGAATAATACTATATTCATATGTTGATCGTTTCGAGCGAGTACGTAGTCTATCTCGCGTGTTTTTCCACGATGATTACAATGTTGTGATTTGTTCAAGTGAGCAGATCCACTTTCTTGATCTTATTAAATGTTGAAATATGAAAAGGCATTAGTCAGAGGCTTATTTGAGCGTACTCTGAACCTATGCACGGTAGCGGTGTTAGTGACACCTAGTGATGGCATGGGAACGGAACCTATATTAGGTTAGTAGTTCCGGAGTCGGGTGGTTGCGCGATACCCACTCTGTGTTCGGTTTCCTAGTGTTGTACCATCCAGTATAGATGGTCAGAGCAGTTCTGGGTTTACCCTCCAGTGGGGCTACGCAGTGGGTCACTCATCGACTTCTTCGGTTTTACCCTCCAGCAGGGCTGGGCAGTGGGTTTCTCATTGACTTCTCATTGTTTACCCTCTGATTGAGACTAGGAAGTGGGTCACCCGACGACTCTTGAGGGTCTACCTACCAGTAGGGCTGGGTAGTGGGTCGTCGGTCGTCTTGTTTCATGTTTACCCTCCAGTAGGGCTGGGCAGTGGGTCGTCTGTCGACTTGTTCCAGGTTTACCCTACCGTAGGGCTAGGCAGTGGGTCACCCGTCAACTTCTTCCAGGTCTACCCTTTATCAGGGCTAGGCAGTGGGTCGCCTGATTACTTATTCCATGTTTACCCACCAGCAGGGCTAGGCAGTGGGTCTCCTGATGATGTATTAGGTTTTACCCTCCAGTAGGGCTGTGTAGTGGGTCACCTGATATCTTATTATGATTTACCCTCCAGCAGGTTTGGGCATTGGGTCGCCCATTTGAATTTCAGACTCAGGACTTCTTATGAGGCTAGTCGGTGACTTTTCTCCGTGACTACCGGAGTGTGACACTTGGTTGTATGGGTTAGTTATGTGATATATTGACTTTTAGTTCCTCTCAATTGTGTGACAGTGATGAGTTGTGGTTTGACATTCTCCCAGAACTCTCAAGTAATAGGGGATCTTTCCCCACCAAGATGTGTCCCTGTGACGTGGCCTGAAACCATTCGGGCGACTCAGTGACGACCAAATAGGATAGTGTCGAGGTGTGGTGATTTGATCCCATTGACTTGTAGTTCAGGGCGGGCGTGTGGGAAGCTGGGCATCGATGATGGTTACTTCTGAGACTGATGGCGACTTACTCTCTTAGGCTGAGCTACGGGATGGAGATCACCTTAAGATGTTATTTTAGCTTCTTTTATGAGCATGATAATATGTATATACCTTGTTTTAGTAACCACTCCTTGGGTTTTGGTTACTCTCCTTCCAGGAGAGGAGAAGATGCACGGGGTATGCCACGTGCTTTCTGTGACTAGCTTCTCGTGGTTGGATAAGTCTAATCTTCTACTATAGGTAGAGAAAACTCGAAGAGAAGTTCATCTCCTAATCGCTTCTGGATCCATGTGTTTGGACGAGTCTACTTCCTTCCTCTTGTAGGGTTGAGATGTACTCTTTACTGAACTCTTTATTGTGCTCCTTTACTTTCCTCTGTTCGATCTACTAATCACTTTTCAGTACCTCCTTTGTTTCTCCCTAGAGCCATCAGGGTATCCTACAGAGAATTTTTATACTCACCCCTTCATTGGCTTTGCCCGAACATGGTGTGCCCTTGCAGATGACAGACAGGTTGGTCGTGACTTCAGCTGATCTTAGGAGTTTGGGAGCTTGGACCACGTGCGGTGGTCAGAGTCAGGTTCCAGATGGAGGACTCTTCCAGCTGTTTTCCATTCATTAACCTATTACCGGGTTGTGGCACTTTGTTTTTGGTTGGGTGCATTTTTGCCCCTTCTCTTCTTCAGTTTACCTTCAGCACTTGCTTTGTACTGTTCGAGGTAGATGCACTTTTGTGGGTTATATATATAGAAGTTTCACTTTACTTTACTTTACTTTCTCTTTTACTCTGAACTATTTCATTGAGTGGGATGTGTGTGTGTGTAAAGGTACTTAGGCAAAGGCATCCTCGAGTTGATTAGCCTTCGACGCTTTTTGCCAGCCCATGTCCTATGGAGGCAGGCTTGGGGTAGTTGCGGTTCGAGCTCGGGTGGGGTCAGGTCATGAAACTTTATTTCTATTCATATGGGTTACTTATTATAGATAGTGTGGGAGAAACTTCATAACCATAAAATTTCTATTATACATGAGTTTTTTCAATTTTATTTTAAAGATATTACTATAATTAAATTGAACCATGTCGTTTTGTTTGTAATAGAAAATATACATAATATCGCACAAATTTCAAAGAAACCATTTAGAATGGCCAAGATAGAGATTATTAATTAAAGAAAAAACTATAGGAGAATATTGAAAATGGATTAATTAAGACAAATGTGTCACCATGGGTTACACATTTTCATTTTTTAATAATATATATTGATCTATGAGAATCTCTACTAAATTTAAAAAACATATCCAATTCATATTTAAGAATTAATATCCTCATCTTCATATAGATTAATAGTTTTATCAATTGAGATATGAAAAATAGTTTTAAAATATTAACAATCATTTTGGATAATATTATTTGTGTGTATAAGGTAAATTAATATATAATATATCTATCCATATGAGGTATGAAAACTATGATTCTATAGTGATTCTTTATAGAATAAAAAATTAATAAAAAATATTCAAATATAACATAGATCAATTTTCTATAGTATTTACATATGACATTATTATACACTCCATGAGAATGGAAGAGTGCAAATGTCACTTGATAATTGATTTAATGACCCTTAAGAATGAGAAACTATATTATAATTTAATATATTTGACTTTTCATTTTATAGCATTTCATTCTATTGGTATACGATCACAAGACTAGTTGTATCAAAATATAATTCTAGAGCTAAGTCATTGAGCATTATCCTAGGCCAACCATTATGACTGACATCCATATTATTATTGTATTAAGTGAATATTATCAATTAATTCTGAATAATTTCACATAAGTATCTAATATAATCACTCTTTTTCATAGAATTGATCTATGATCCTTTATATTGATGAATGTTGAGAATATTTCATGTATTTTATGAGAAGATTTATAATTGTTCCTTTACCAACATTATCCTATAGCAGAAAAGGGTTTGCGGTATTTATTGATTCATAAAAAATGGGAGGGATGAATTCCTATGTAGAATGACATGGTGAAAACATATTTATCACATCAATTTATGATACCAAAGTGGAATTGACAAACCCTGGAATTGGAGTTAACTTTAGTAATAATTACAATAAATACACTGAGGAATTATCATTATAGATAATGGTGTGAAATATATACTGGTTATAAATGTTATATTTTATTTTCACTCAGATTTCTTTGAATATGAACCCAATATTATGGTTGAAGTATATTAAATATTTTAACATTTCAATAAATTGTTTTCCAAAAAAAATAAACTAGGTGGATAATGATATGAGGTGAACGGATTTTGATATCTTATATATAATGGGGATAAAAAAATATTCGATATTCAGTAATTTTCATTTGAATACCTTTAAATCCTAAAAGAACAGTAAAAATATTATCATTCTCAAATATTTGTCTAACCATCTATCTATGTGTAGATTAATGTGGAACTGAGTGAATATAGAGAGTGAAAAAATAAGGTAATAAATATTCCTCAGTTCTACCTTGACTGTAATGGGATGATAAGTTTACATAATGGTGTATGTGTCCATGTAATGACATAATTTAAATAGATTTTGGATGCTTATTATATTTCAAATTTTTATATTAATCCAAAAATTATAATGATGTGCATATATATTTAGTGTCATTTGTGGTTGGATTACACGATGTGAGATATATTGGATTATGTATATCCATAATTTATATTACAACAAGATAAATATATAAGCCATGTATATTAGGAGATGTTATAATCATTTCCCATACCTATATGTAAATGGGAAAATCCAAATGGATTTCATCATAAGAATACACATGAAAATGTAGTGATTATATATTTATGAGCATTAGTGGACCACCTTATGATGATAGCAAAATTAATTATTATCATATTATGTTTCTCTATATATTAGTATTCCTAAATATATGGTAATAATGTGTTATAGTTTAATAGTGTACCATATTCTATTGTTTTTAATTGATAATCATGGATTACATAAAAGTTCTATAGAATCCTTGTGTATTCTTTGGATAAGGTGTTGTGTTTCCATACATCATATAATCCTTAGATAGATGGTATATCTGATAGAAAAGTTCAAGCACAACATGATATTCTAATATCATGTTCTATACATATAAATGTTTGTTGATATCAATACCATCCACTTATTGAATTATAAAATTAAAAAATAATTCCATTTAGAATTCATATATATCCTTATGAAGTCCAATAAGGAATAAATTACATAACATTGAGAAGTAGGAATAATGATGGATAACAAAGTATTTTGGGACCTGATCTAGCTGAGTAAATTATAGAGAAGGAAAGACCCATAAAAAATCATAGAAATATATCTGGGAGACGATAAAATATTAATTCTAAAAAATAGTGTCCAAAACCATGGGATGTATGGCGATAACATTGAATTCCATTGAAGGTGGAGGTATATTTTATCATATATATAGTATCAGTTTTATATTGTTTAGATATAGGTTGTTTGGTCTACTAAAAGAGATTAATGTGTGAGAATGATTCTCAGTTATATTTGTATGATTAAGTGTTTTAGATTGAATATGTTAGAAGTATGTTCCATGTATCCTTTCCTTTGGGTATTTAATAGGTTATGTGATCCAATATTGATTCATTTTTTTAGTTCTTTATCTGTATATTCTAAGGAATAAAGTGTCAAATAAAGATTTGTAGGTCGTAGTCTTCCATAAATGGAAAATTATATAAAAATTTTAATTAAAAAAAATTAATTTAATTAATTAAAATAATTTACTATTTTTCACAAAGTTGAAATTATTTAAATAAATAATGTGTTAACATAATCATGGATTGGTATATTGTTTTGTTTTCTAATAAAAGAATAATTGAAATGTAAGGTTTCATTAATTAAAATATGTTATAGTAATGGAATGTGGGAAAATTGTAATGGGATTAGTGATGTTATACTAAGGGGATTAAATGATACTGGGAATAATAATGCTTTTGAATGAGTAATATAATATTAAATAAAGTAATTTTTAGATGGGAATTATCATTGTGGAAATGAATATTGCACTATTTTTATATCATGTAAGATGTTGTGATAATTTTTACATTAAATTTAATTCTACTCCATTGATAATTAATTTTTTCTTTTGCATAGTTACAATTAATATTATATTCATGGAATTAATTATATTTTTATATGATGTTATGGATCATATTATTTGTATTTATTTCTATAAACATGTTGGGGGTAGAAGAAGCCTTATGTTTTAAATAGACATAGATGATACAAATATGATGGGATCGTTATGGTTAGGGTGTCAATTTTTTTTGATTGTTTTAATCTGGTTATTAGATTAATGTATTAGTATGAATAAATTTATTTAATAGATTCCATGTTGTTCAGTGAATTGATGTCCTACTGGCTCTGTACTGGTTATTGTTATAATGACCTCTAAATGGGGAGTTCAGAGAGGTGGTATACGACACCCCCTAATTTTATTTTTTTATTTGTAATTAAATAAATATTCTAAGGTTGATATATTTTTTATACGTACGACACTATATTAAAATTACCAATTATTTTTATCATTATAATAATATATTATAACTAAAAATTAAATTCATTATGAGATAGATATATAAAATATACATTAAAATATGATAATTATTTATATATGAAAATTAAAAAATAATTTAGTTGATTAAATAAATATATATATGTCTACATTAAATAATATGATATAATGATTATTTAGATTATTGTTGGGTATTTGGACATTGATGTTATATACAATAGAAATATGGTTGTAGGAAATAGTTTTATAAAATATGAGCATTGAAGTTGGCTATTATTTTATTAAAAAATTAAAACTATATAAATCAAAAATAATAAATAATTCTTGAATGAAATGCAAAGTAAATAATTAATAAATATATTTTATTATAAAATGTTGTATTGTTTATTTATTATACATTAATTTGTAAAGAATGTATTGATGTGTTTCAAAAATAAAAAAAATTTAATAACACTAATAGAACAATAAAAATGAATGGATAAAATAAAAAAACTGGATTTTTTAAAATTCATTTCAAAATGAGATCAAATTTAATAATTTTTAAAAATAATTTTTTGTATTTTTGATTAATAAATAAAAATTGTCATTATTTGGTGATTATTTTAACAAATTATAGATTATATATTCATTATCAAATAAATTATATTTAATATAATTATTATTATTTGGTAAATATTAAGAAAAAATATATTTTTCGTTAAAAATATATTCAAAATAAAGAAAATTTATTCAATATGAATTTATTATTTATCAAATAAATTATTTTAATATAATTATTACTATTTAATAAATAATAATAAAATTGGTTAAAAATATATTCATCAAAAACAAATTTTATTAAATATGAATTTATTATTTATCAAATAAATATTATCACACTAATATATTTAAATAAATAAAGATTGATTTATATTTCAAATTATCATATCATAATTAGCTAATAAGGAAAATTTCATTACTATGCCATAAAATAATTTACCAATGTAAAATTTAATCACCTTATTAGAGGCTAAAATGAGTAAAAGTGTATTTGCATGGTGGTAAAGACCAAAAATATAAAAATAAAACCAAAAAATGTTAAAAGATAAATTCTTGAACTCATCCTTACATGTTATTGTTTAACTTTTCATCCTTCCATTTTGAAATGACTACTTTATGAATTCAGTAATGTATATTTCTAAAAATTAAACTCAAAACATACAAATAGAAGTACCCCTCCTCCACCCCTCTTATGAGGATATTTTCCATTGGGTAACTCTTTAATCTCATCTAAAAACCCCTCTAATAATTCCTTATTACCATTTTTAGAACATATTTTTATTTAATATATCCCAAATGCCTCATTTCAAATGGGTCTCTAAAAAGGAATTAATAAATGTTTTCCCACTATTTAATCCATAATCTTAATTTTATTAAAAAACCTCTCCATAAATATTAATTTTTTAAAAAAAAAAGTTTATTAAAAAATTAATCTTCTTATAGTGAAATTATAACTATATAATATAATGTTATTAGTTATCTAATCTTTTTATCATGTTATTGTTTGGGTCAATTTTAACACCTACATGAATGACATTGTAATTTTTAAAATATGAATGACTATAAAAAGATAAATTATGTAAATAAATATTTATATTATTTGTTTGAAATTGTTTTTATAATTTTAAATGATAATATTTCTATTTATATTAAAAAAATATTTCAACTCTTCCGTAGAATCAGTATTCCGTGAAAATTATATTTTTATGTGTTCCATGAGAATAATCAAAATAGGCACAATAAAATTACAATAGAACATTAGAACATTTTCAAACTCATATATTTTATCATCAAAATAATTATAGAGGTTTTGAACACATGATGTTTGATTAATTATATGATTCATGAAATGGAAGCATATAAGGAATATAAAACAATTAACAAAAAAAATAATTTTAATAAAAAAGAAATTATATTTGGAAAATATGTATTTATTAATTAATAGTAACAAGTTAAATATAAATGAATAAGTTTCCTAAATTACTGAATAACAAACCAATATTCATTACATAGTGGATTATAGATAATCTGATAAAGTGAATGTTATAGTTAAGGTTTTCATTTCTAATATAAATTTCAGATAATGATTTTCAACATTTAAAATATTATTTGGAGGAATTGTTTTACCACAATAAATCACCAAATATTTTTTCAACTATGGTAATTTCTTAATTTTAATTGACTTATTATCTTTTTACCACCTTGTGACCCAATATTTTATTAAATGTTTTCCAATAATTATAGTTGATAGTATTTTATCAATAGAGTGAAAAATTGTACCCATCGATGGCCATATTAGTTAATTTTTTTAATTATAATCATCTAATCATCTATTATTTAACTGTGTATTTATATTTTTACATGGAATTAATTATAAAATAATTAAAGGAATAATTGTTTTGTTATATTTCCCTAATTTTATATTCTATTTTCTTTTTCTTTCATTACATATGTGTGAAAGAAATCATTTTAACTATTTCTACATTGTAACATTATCACACTATCATAATCACTTTTAATAAAGAATCATCATATAAAATTTTTGTTGGATTTAAATTGTAATGTATATTCCATTTGTTTTATAATTTATTTTCATTTAAAATATGTATTATATTAATTATAATAGTTATTTCTTTTTTTTAAATTAATTTTTATGAATTATATAATGTGAATTCATAAATGTAAATCTCCATTATTTTTTCATGTGATTTTATAGAAATATTATATAATTATATCATCCACATTCTCTCTCTAGATGTATTATTACTGTGAATTTTTGTAATAATAACCAAACACATTTCATTCACATTATTTAATTATACTATGATGGAATTATTAATGTTTTCATGTTATTATCTAACACATATATATAGTTTATCATTATATGATATGTGGGTCTGATATATCCTTATAAAGAACTCGGTGATTTTTGTTATCACATTGGATAGGTATATAACATGAGTGTATCTCTAAAAAATAAAATGTAATTGAACATGGGTGGTTTTCCCAGGTCCACTATATTATGGGATGGTGGTTATACATGTTTAAGATGATATGAATTTATTCATGGGTAACCACGAAATAAGTTTCCATTTAATATATTTTTTTCATTGACTTTATTAGAAAATGTATTGATATTAAAGGGTTCTATATTATTCAATAATGTTTCTACACTCATGTTATTAAAATCTTATGGTCTGATAAATTCCCTATGTTACTACCTATGATTTGAGATATATGATTTATTCAATAATATTTTCTTAATTATATTCCCATGAACAACATTTATGTTCTCAGAACAATATAATTTTCTTATTGATACTTATTATAACTGATTAAAATATCTTATTTTCATAACCAACTAAGTATTTTAGGTCAAATATTCTTATGACAGAATTCCCAATGATATGAATATGGGTATGATATATGAGATGTATTAAATGGTATTTTATGTTTATAATATTTATGTGATATATTAAAGAATGTATGGTAAATAATTTATTTATGTTTAAATCCTATAAATTCAAGAAATTTATACGTTATGAGGTGTTATTTATAATGATATTTAATTAGTATTAGTGTAAAATTAACTAATAAGTGTGTATATTATGGTTAGTTTATCTACGTTTTTACCAAAGCGGTGTTTAATTTGTTTTTTATTGTAAAATATATTGTTAAAACTTAAAAAAACAACAATAGAACATCATTTATTTAGGATTAACCTAAATTTACATTTATTTAATTGATGGTTTCATAAATTAGGACATATTTGGAATGATTCTTTAGCACATCGTGATTCCTAAGTATATCATTTCATTAAATAATCCTAAAGTGACTTATCAATTTTATAAGACATAACACCGAAATAAAATGATTCATGTTGTCTTAGATGAATAATATTTAAAAAAAATATGAATAATGAATCCTCTAGATAATGAAAATATTTTAATAAAATTAATTCAAAATAATATTAAAGACAGTTAATGTTTAAAAGAGAAATTTTCCAATAAAAAATCATTTTATTTATATGTTTTATATTATTCTCATAAATTAATTTACAAATTTTATAAATTAAATTATGAGAATTGTAACTCATTATTGAATTCAACATGTCTGAAATATCATAGAGGAATTTTTTTAATTTTATAATAAAATAATCATTGTAGATGAATATTGGAAAAAAATTCTTTATTAATATTCAAATATTTAGGGAACTATTATAATCTCTATAAAACATGAAAAAATTAATATATAATATTTTTATACACTAGAAATATATTTTATGTGAGGATTATATAATTTCTAAATAATATTTTGAACATATAAATCCCATGTTTATCATTTTTGGATCATAATAGATGTTTTAATCTAAAAACTATTTTAACTAACCTGTATCAAAAAAGTGTTCATCACCTACGTAAATGAAACATACAAAATATGTATTTCATATTTTACATCATAATGTTCTTATTATTTAATATGTATAAGTAAAATTTTCTTTATAAATAAATGATTAAAATTGTTTATGTTATTGATCATGATAAAGGAGTAAGGGTTATTTTCAATGAATATTTTTATTAATGTTAAATATTCATGTATATTTATCTATTTTTACGCAATTGATTTTATATAATGTTATAGAATATATAAAAATATATTTTCAGTAATTAAATAGGTAATCAATAGTAAATTTGATTTTGAACACATAATGTTGAACAAACCACTGTTATAGACAAGGGTTTTTCAATATATTAAATGTTTTTATTTAAATTTTAATTATCTATTTGATAAATATTGAACTATATTATATGAAACTCATACTCAGGTTCAAAACATCAATATTTTAGAAAATGGGATACCATACACATTTAATGAAATATAAATTTCTTGGGTAAAAACTAGTTAACATGTTATAAAGTAAATTGGTGAAATGTAATGATATAGTTTTTAAAGCCTTACAACTAGCCTAAAACAAGTGTGAAAAAAATAGGCGAAGATTTATGAAAATTATTTCTCTAAAAAATTAAATATTTCCAATTTTTTGAGCCATAATACTTCAATGGTGTTAAAAAATCATTGAAAAAGTAATGATTATTTATAAAAATAACATTATTTCAACTATAAATAAAGATGACATCCCATGAATTTTTCAACCTATTCTAAAATTATTATAATTGAAAAAAGTTATAATGGTCTCTCCTCATCTCAATCCATACATATTATAGATCTTCATCATCTAAAAAATCCATTATATGGATTCTTAAGGTGTTACCCAAGTTATAACATCCAAAGGTAAACGTAATGTTATCAATTGTGCTCTTATAGTTATTTCCTTTATTAACACACTCATACAATATCTATCAATTAATTTATAAAAAATAGTAATATTTATATTTTGAACTGTTATTAAATAAATAGAAATTACATTTAAGGATTTTGGTAATATCCCATGATTTTAAAATAATAACATTATTTTTTATAGTGTGTTTAATAAAAAATACTAATCTTAGAAGAAATGATAACACCCGAGACACTATAAAATAATTATTATTAAAAAAAATTAACCTCTTCAAAAACATGCTAAACATTCATCGACATGTCAAAAGGAAAAATAATATATTATAAAATAATATCTTATATTCTATTTTTGAGAATATTAATAATACTAAAAAATTATTCTTATAGATTAATATTAAATAAAATAGGAATCATTTAAAATAAAAACAACTATTTTAAGAAAACATTATTTTTTATAAAAGAAGGTTTTGTTACACTATGAATACATAATTTAAAATATATTTTTAAAAAATATATGAAATTTATTTGAAAATTAATCTTTTTAAATTAATAATATCAAAATTTACACAGTTTTATTGTATTATACCGAAATATTTCATTTTTTATAAATAGTGAATAATGGTATATTATAATTGAAACTACATTATTAGTTAAGTTATTTATAAATTGTAATTATATATTCATTTGGTTTCATGTATAATTATATAAAATATATATATTAGTCTAATTTTGGTAATTTTAATCATTTTTATATAGAATTTTTAAATAAAAACTTGGTAAACATTTAATCTTTTTCTCATTGAAGAGATGCATTTTCTTCACGCATGTAGGATTAATTTGATATTAATATTTTCAATATAAGTGAATTGTAATTTAAATAATGGATTCTATATTTGGAATCAATTGAATATATATAATATAATAATGTAAAATTAATTTTTAACCAAAATGAATAGTGAAATTAGTAAAAATTAATTACTATGTTTTAGAATAAATTATTTATTTCATGGGGTTAAAATAATACAATAAGTGTTATAAAAGATATTAAAAAATATAAAAATAATATTTTGTTACCTTATTTACACATTATCCTCGAAATAATTGATTATTGGGTCATTTTTAGGCATTTTATATGTGAATGCATGTATCATTTTGGATTATTTTGGACAATTTCCATGTAAATTCAAAGAGAGTTCCCTTTCCCCACTTATGATAGGGAACTATATACCCTAACATTTAAACACATTCCAATCGATTTTTATAAACTAATATATACCCTATTATCTACCAAATACCCTTCATCATATTCTAGAGCTTCTGTTACACCCAAAATACCTTTCATAGGGTCTTTAAGTAGAGATCCAAAGAGGGTTCTCTTAGAGAAGGTAATTACATTGAATGTAATATTTTTATTTTATCTATTAATTCCCCACATTCCATTTTATATTAAAAAATACAATATAAAAAAATTTGGTATCTTTCATAACAAAGCCCAATGAAGATCAAGCAAAAACTACCCCAATTATTAAAGTAAATAAATGAATTATTCGAATAACTAATGAAAAGTACGAACAATAGTTATTTCATCTGAATTCCCCACGCAAATATATTTTATGTCAGGTTTAAGGTAATCCCAATGTTTCAGACTCATCCTTGGACTCAATTTATTTTTCCATGATGAAATATAATATTTATTCCATTTTGTTTATAAAACCATGCACACATAATAAAAAATTTATTAAATGATTTTATAAAATTATATCAGGGCACAGGAGGCCTCCACATCACACATCATCTCAGTGCCTCAGTCAAAAGATATATATAGAAACATTCCAATGTCATTCAAGGAATATTATGTTTTCAAGATTGTCTCCCATAAAATGATATTTTATTAACAATATTGAAAATAATAATCCATCTCCACTTCCAAACAATGGGAAACAAAATCATCTGTCATGTGCATAATGAATTACTTCCATACAAACCGATGTAGTTCATTTTATTTCCCCACAATTCATGGAAGTATATAAAGATGGATTTAGAAACATTATCTAATATTATTTATATTTTTATAATTATTTATATTCAATATATAATAATCCTTTTTTACATCCCATTCTATTTTAAAATAATATATTCGCCAATGTTTCTTGTGGGCACCAGGTCATGATGTGGAGTGATTCATTTTTCACGTATAGTTTACATGGAATGTAAAAAAGATAATGTAAAACTCAAATTTTTTATGTATTTTTTGGAATAAAATTAAATTTTCATTTATTTCTTGCAATGAAATAATTCAAAAATTCCTTTCACCTACCACCAACTTGATGTATTTTATATGCAACATTGACTTGATCTACGTTACATGACACACTAATTTTTCTAAGGAACATATTTTACTATTATTTTTATTTAATTGAGATAATTAAATTCTATCCATTAAAAATATTTATATGAATAGAAATAATTACTTTGAAAATATTTTGTATAATTTTGTATATAAATAGATCATATTGATACTGAAATATATAATTTTTAGGAAAGTCCTTATATATTTAAAATTACTATTTTCTCAAACAAACTACTTTTCACATCCTTCTATGTAAAATAATAATATTAATTTTAGACACATTATGAAATTGAATTTCAAAAAATAAAAATCATTTTTAATTTATAATTTATAAATAATCTTAAGTTGAATTTTTTGGATTTTTATGAGAAACCTCATTTCTGGATGAATAGTAGAAAATACCGGATTATAATTCAAAACTATATTTTAATCTAATTTATTCATAATGTTAAAATATATTTTAATTTGGAATAAATATTTTTTTACATCATATTTTTTCATTTATACCAATTTATTTAATTGGAATTAATCTCACAAATAAATTAGATATAAAAACGTGGAAAACATTTGATTTTTTTACTTTTAATAACTACATTATTGACCTCACTATGGGATTAATTTTAAATAATTTATTTAAAATTATATTATTGGAATAAGAAATATAGATTATTTATTTTTAATTAAAATAATTTATAATTTCTAATATGTTCAACATACTTTCTAATAAAAAGACTACTGAAATTGATTAAAATTATTTACATCAATTAAGGTAAAATTAATATTCACTAAGGATTGATCCTTGAAATTAGAACCAAAAAATACCTAGAAACATGTCCAAAACCAATTTTATAGAAATTAATCATCCATGAACCTTCCATTATTGAATATTTTTGGTTTGTTATGGCATTATATAGTTAAAATGCAGGTGAAACTAACTTATTATCAAAAATTAAAATAATGTCCTTTCCTTTCCCTCAAAATGGCCACCACCTGTCCCTCTTCATCGCACCTATCAAACCACATATTTATGAACAATATAATTTTAATAAAATTCTAAAAATCACTTTAACCCTCCTATAACAATACATTTAGGCATAAATTATTCCATGGAATCCTTTTAGAAAAAACTAAAAGGAGTTACTCAATTAATAAGCAACACCTTCTATCAAGATAAATTCATTTATTTTCATGGAACAGCCCCTAAACTATGTTTATTCCATAATTTTATTAAAAAAATATTATCCTAAATATAATTGGGTTTTTATTTTATTTGTTTTAACTACACTTAGACACACCTCCATCTAATTGGGATTGAACATATTGTTTACGTGTATGGCGAACTACCACATCACTAAATGATGATTGTTCAATTTTTCATTACTGCCCCTTAGGATGGAAATTATTATGGAAAACATGTTTATATATATAATATATTATATTTATTATTTCATTAATCTATTTTATTCCATTATATATATATATATATTACATTCCTTTGGATGTAAATAGAATAATTTCATTTGAGGAAGTGTGGACTACCACCCTCTCAAAGCAGTTCAATTCGTTCATACACTACATGGAATATATTAAGGATGGGTTTTGTGAAACTATATGATATATATAACATAATAATGATACTTTAATGATATAATATACAGATATACATATATTTAATTTTCATTCTTATATTCGACACGATAAGAACAAATGAAACTACATTGATGCATACAAAAGACTTTCAATCTCCATGAATGGTGTATTCCTTTTCATAAATTTATATTATATATATTAATATAATAAAAAAAATATATAAATGGGATTAATATCATTTTATTCATTTTGGAATCCAAATATAATTATAAAGATCAACGATATAACTAATTATGGCACATGTGAAGAACAATGAAAATAATATCCGAAGTGAAACTTTAACATATGATGGTTAATATGTTTTTAATATAATGATGTAATAAAACAATATATGGGGTTAGGTATAAGAATATGGTTCTTTAAATATTTATAATAACATTATATTTATTATACTGGTGGTTTGGATGAGTACAATGGGACTCAAGACACAAGGTAAGGTGATATCATTTCACCTTTTATTTCTATGAGAAACATGAATTTTTTACCACTCTTTAATTTCATGTGGTTTACATAAAAATTATGATTCTTTGTATTTTATACTTAAATTTATGTGTATTAACATATCAATTTTATGATCTTTCATTCATAGAGTTTACCTTTAAAAAATTATCAAATTGGTAAAATAGTTTTGTCTCAATTTTCTTTCATTGAGACTCGTGTATTGTTATGATCGTAAATTATCATTCTATGTGTATATACTTCCATTTGACATGATATATCATTAATTTACTTAGTTTCATTGAATTTTATGATCCTTGTATTTTCTTTTTATTAAATAGAGATTATGATCCCAATTTACCATGTTATATGACTATATTGAGATAATCACATTCCTTTTCAAGATTGTTTATGTTTATGATTACATTAATGGAATCATATAATACATCTCTCAAGAAAACAAATTATTTTCCTTATCTTATATTTATTAAATATATATGCATTTATTTGTACTGGTTTCCACTCTCTGGTACTTATTTTATCATTTTAATGTAAATTATGATCATCTCTCTCTAGTCGTAAATATATTGTACTAATAAACCATGTTTTAAAAGAAGTTTTCAAAAATGTTTCCAAAAGATCATTGATTCCAATTTTCAATTAATAGTAATTTTTTGACAATTTTACATTTTTCAATACTTCCTTTATATTTTTTAAATTATATTTTCAAAAAAAAGGTTTTCAAAGATGATTTATGTTTTAAAATCATTTTCAATGTAGAGAAGGTATTTTATTCATTAAATGTTCTTAAATGATGATTAAAAATTATTCCCCATGTTAGATAAAATCCATTGGTGTTACTCATGATTTAATGGGGAAATTATTCACTATTTCTATTCAAATTATTTTTTTGAATGGATTGTATTTTGGGGGAACGAAGTTTATGAAACCTTTTTCTCTTTCAAATGTTATATGATTTTGAAACCTTATCCTTTTAATAGATTATGTTTGTGATGAATTTATTATGAAAAATTTATTTTTATAAATATTATAATACGATTAAATTTTTATAATTACCATTTCATGGAATAGGTCATGATATTTTTATTTATAATCTTTTGGCTTATCAACATATGATTTAATTATGAGATTCTTGGTACCTATATCTCCCTCTAATGAATTGGGTAATGATTCATATCTCATTAGATAAATATGGAATGAATGAGAAATGAATTCTATTTTGTATCACAGGGCTAAAATGGGAATGAACTAACATCAGTAATACATGGCTCAAATGAGGAGTGAACTCAGTTTAATAATACATGGATGGAAT
This sequence comes from Viscum album, assembly GCA_963277665.1. Lineage (NCBI taxonomy): Eukaryota > Viridiplantae > Streptophyta > Magnoliopsida > Santalales > Viscaceae > Viscum > Viscum album. Next base: position 1,136,430,886 of record OY728156.1, read on the forward strand.
GGTGTCTAATCCCAGTTGATTAATGGAAACTTCTACTAAAATGGTTATGAAATAAATTCATCGACTACTATGGAAATAATTATATGTGCTAATGTTTCTACCAAAATTCCATGTTTTATTGCAATTTAATGATTTCTTTGGATTATGTTATTTATTTATTTAATATTCAAGTCTTTTGAAATGATAATAATTATTCCATAATTCATATATGTAGCCTTTAATATTTATATTATGCTCTTCTATTTTCATTATCATGTTCTCATACCCTTGTTCTCATGATTATTCTTATATATCTCCCTTGTTTACCCATATTGAGAATCAAATCTCACCCATTATATGCTTCCATTTCCCAAGGTTATGAAAATATATATTATGTTTGATGTGTTTAAGAATGGTTTTATTCATGAAGAACATAGTGGGAGATGATGTATCTCATTTATGTGAAAGTTTATATGATTCCATGTTTCCAAAGGCAATAGACTAGTAAGGTATTTGGGATCTAGTTTTTATAATTTTTGAATTATTTAAAAAATGCTATTGTGTGAAAGGAGATGGTATTTATAGTTGGTACTAGAGTATATATCTTGTTAAACTATTTTATATAGGATGAGAAAACCTTGCTGAGAACTATAAGTACATGTTTATAGATAATTTTATGGATAATGAAAATTACAGAAGGATGTCCTGGAATTTTGGTAAAGGATCAAGTAACTGGTTTCCTATAAATACATCCCTATCTGGATACTAAAATTGTATGTGACTCTACTATAGATACACCTCAGGGTAACAAACCTGATATTATTTTTTGGGCTTGACATTGTGTAATCTGGTACAAAATAATTTGTCTTACTACACACCCTATTTGAAACTCTCGATGGAGATTCTTTGAGAATTAAAAAACTCTTCAACAACCATTCTAAAGGATTAAAATAGATTTTGTATATTAATAAACTAGGATAAACCTACGATGTCATATATTAAGGATGGATTCATAATTTAGGCATCCAATATGTGACTTTTCTTGATTATATGCTTCTATATTATCGAAAATATTTCTTACTCTATGCATTTATTTCTACTTGATGGATAAAAACTAAATGAACTGCATTAATTATTATTTCAACAGAAAATTTGATTATTTTACTATAGGGATACTTAATGATATGGTATATAAAACTCAAAACCTCATTTCTATGATCAAATAGCTTTCCCAATCTATGAATCATGGTGAACATCCAAATAAACAAATATGGGAAGAATATTATGTTGATTATTTCATGGGGAAACATCCAGCATAATTTAGTGGGTATTCTAATAAAATTTTTTCAATAAAATAAATTAGTATTGCTAAAAATATATTCTTTTTTCGTCATTTTTTAGAGAATGATAAATCTATTCTTTATGGTCATCAATTAGAAGGATAAGTAGATCATTAGTGGACTATATTCAAGAATATGAAGCAGCAAGATGATATTGGATCTATGGACTAGGATGAGTTCAAAAACTTATTTTTCAATATGTACTTTCTATGGATTATTCATACAAGGATGGAGAAATGGTTCCATAATTTTGAGAAAATGGGACAATGAATCTATTGATACCTATGAGTATAACATTATTAGATTTGTGGGGGATGCTTGATGAATTATCATCCAATCTAAAAGAAAAGTTGGTAGGTTATTCAGTGGTTTAAATCCAAGTATCAAAAGTTCATTGGCCATAAGATAATTTAGTAAATATGAAGAGATTTTGCATGGAGAAATCAATGATGAATTGAAAGTCAAATTCATGTATCAATATCATGGTTTTCAAAAAGAATAGGATTATGGAGATTAAATAAGAATATAAAAAACCATGCAGAAAAGAAGATGAGTTTTCATTTGTGCTCTATGGGTGGAAATAATAATGGTGGAAATAGAAAATATGTGTTTTTTGTTGAAGGGAATGATAAAAGAAAATTTACTATAAATATAATGGGAATATGTTATCTCATAATGGCAATGGAGAGAAAGATGCATAGAATGAACCTCCCACAATTCATTGTTACACTTGTAAGAAGAATGGGAGTTATGCAAACGAGTACCCAAATCCAACTACTGGTGATGATGATTGACGTAAATAAACTCTAATATTGAGGTACAAGGAGAAATCTCCTAAAATTTCTATTTCTAATAATGGGTGTGATAATGACATGATAAAGGGTACACTTTTTATCACCTCTATAACTACTAATGTCATATTTGATTCTGGATCTACCCACTCTTTCATATCTAATGAATTTTATAAGGGTGTCATGATTCCACCAAAACAAATAGATGTTGAACATTTTGTCCAAACCCCTAATTGTATGATGATTACATCCCAAGTTTATTATTCCTCCCTAGTTGATGTGTGTGGGATTGTGCTTCCTGTAAACCTTGTTATTCTTCCTTTGGTTGAATTTGATGTCATCTTTGGCATGGATTGTCATTCCTTTCGTCAATCACAAGTCAAATTTATTGGAAGGGATGCTAAGATTAATATTTCAAACCCTCCTATGATCATCCATCTATGGGACAATATTAATGATCTTATTGCGGAAATTATATCAAGTGTATGGGTCATAATTTCAATTCAAAAGGGTTGTTTATCTCAAATGGTTGGGGAGAAAATTGATATTGATGATATTCCTATTTTTGAATATATATCGGATGTATTTCAGGATTATTTTTTAATACATCCTCCAGAATGTGATGTTGAGTTCTCAATATTACTTATACCTAGTCCACAGTAATATCAAAGCCTATTTATAGATGGCAACTGATTAATTTGTAGGAATTGACGAAGAACCTCCAAGAAAACTTTAACAAGGGATTCATTCAGACAAGTGTGTCACCATTTAGAGAAACTGTTGTTCTTATGAAAAAACAATTTGTATGAATGAAACAATTCAAATATTATCGAGATTTGAACAAGATCACAATTGAGAAAAAGTCTCATGTTCCTCATGTTAGTGAATTGTTTGATCGACTGCAAATAGATCAGTACTTTTCCAAGATTGACCTTCATTCTAGATATCATCAATTGAGGTTCAATAAGGAGGATATAATCAATATGTCATTAACTAAAAGTTATGGACACTACAAATATATAGTTATGACTTTTATTCTTAAAATTCCCCTAATATCTTCATGGATTTTATTAGTAGAGTCCTTATAAATTACATTGATATGTTGGTATTACTCTCTTTAGATGATATTATTATTTATTCAAATTGCTAGGAAGAATAATAGTATCACATGATATTTGTAATAATGACCCTAATCATTGAGAATCTATATGAATACTTTATAAAAGAGTGATTTTTTTAAATGGTATCATTTTTGGGTCACATAATCTCATTATATGGAATAAAATTTTATCCATCAAATAAAGACGCTGTTAAATAATTACCTAGATCAACTATAATGACTGAGATCCATATATTTGTTATTTTAGCTCGAAATTTTCAATGGTTCTTGGGATATTTTTTATAAAAATCTTATCCCTTAACAATGTCAAGTCATCATAGTGTCAAGATCTTCTATACAAATGAATGAGATAAAATTTTAATGGAACTGACGAAAATGTTAGTCATTGTAGCCCTTTTTACAATACCTTATAGTGGATAAGGGTTGGTAATATGTTGAAATGCATTCAAGAAGGGATTGGGATATGTTATTATGAAGAAAAAATGGTTATAGACTATATCATATGATAGTGAAATATTAATGAAAAAAATTACCAAACTCATGATTTGTATTTAGATGTAGTTACATTTTCATTAATGATATGGATGAATTATCTTTATGGGTAAAATTAGGGTATATATACAGATCAAAAAATTATGAAATTTATATTCATACAGAAGTATTTGAAAATTCACCATATGGTTAGATTTGATAAAGTATTATGGCTACTCAATTCCTTAAAACCCTTTGAAATCTAACATGCTTTTCGATTCATTAATTTAGAAGTAGCTTTCTAGATTTTCCACGTTGAGAATAAAAAAGATCCAATACTTCTAGAATTGAAATAGATAAATCTATAAATATTGATGGAAGGGTAAAATCATTTTCATTATCAAAATAATGTTCAAAATTATATCTAATTGGGTATTTGGGAGGCATATAAGAAAGATGAAGAGATGAAAAATGAAATTAGAAATGTTCCTGAGTTTAACCTTGATCAGGAAAGAATGATAATGTTTAGGAACCATATATGGGTCCCTTCCATTATAGATTTGATGGAGGAGCTATTAAAGGATGCTCATTGTTTTTCATTATCTATTCATCCTATAATTATAAATATTTACAACTACATGAAAGAATACTTCAGGTGGGGTAGAATTAATTGAGAAACTGTAGAGTTAGTATCTTGGTTCTTGGTATGCCATAATTCAAATTTGAAAGAAGAAATTCAAAAGGGGTTTTCCATCCATTAACCATAATAGAATGGAATCAGGAGGACATTATTATGTTTTTTTTGTTTGATTTCCCAAACCCTCTAATGGGTTTAATGCTATATGTGTGGTAGTTGACTTCCTTACTAAGGCATCACACTTCATTTCTATCACAGAAGACCTATCATGGGATCATCTTTATAGGTTGTAAATTAAGTAAATGGTAAGGTTTAATGGAAACCATATTCTATTGTATCATATCAGGATCCAAGTATTATATCAATGATCTATTTAAGTCTTCAGAAATAACATGATACATTATTTAGTTTCAGCACTACTTATCAACCTCTGACAGATGGTCAATATAAAAGAACATTTCACATCATAAAGGATATGTTGATATATTGTTCAATAGATTACAAAGGTAGTGGGATCAAAATCATAAATTAATTGAGTATTATTACAAGTATATATTTCACAAAGGAAATCCAATTTCACCATAGGAATCCCTATATGGAAATTAGTGTTGAGCTCTGACATGCTAGGATTTTGTTAGATAAATAAAAATATTAAGACATGAGATCAATGAAGAAATGGTTGAGAAATTTATAACCATTAAAAATCATATCAATGTAGCTCAAATAATGGATGAAAATATTTGTTGTTGACAACAAACCTGATCTAGAATATCAATTTTATAAAATGATGTATCTATGAATATCACCCCGGAAGAAAGTTATGAGATTCAGGAATAAACGGAAACTAATCCCATGGTATATCAGTCCCATTGAGATTCCGGATCATATCAGGATGGTAGCCTATCATTTGGATCTTCCAAAAAATATCTCTTAATTCCATGATGTATTCCATGTATCTCCCCTATGGAAGTACGTACCAGACCCTTCACATGTACTAAAATTAGAGGTCATACAACTAGATCATGATCTGTCTTACAATAAAAACAACTTGAAATTATAGATCAGTGAGAGAATCTTCTAAGAAACAAGACCACTCAACTAGTGAAATTTCTGTGGAGAAATCACCAGTAATAGGAAGATAAATGTGAACTTGATGATATGATGAGTTAGAAGTATCCTCATTTGTTTTTACCTGAGTGAAAAATTTCGAGGGAGAAATTCATTTTATGGGGATTAGAATGTAACACCCTAATTTGCATGGAATTTTAATGAATAAAATAAAATTTTAATTTCATTATTTCAATGAACTATGTCAAATTTTAATTTCACATGGAACTGACTTGTCTTATCTTATATACAACATCGAGTTGGTGTACGTTACACATAACCCCGATGATTCTACAAAACATCATTTTATTGTTATAATTATTTAAATGAGATAATTATAACCTGGTTATTAAAAAAAGTTATAATAATAGTAATAACTAATATTTAGACATTTCATAAAAAATTTTGATATAAATAAATCATTTTGATATTGAATTAGTAATTTTTTTGGTAAAGATTTTATATATTTAAAAATTTTGTTTTCTCAAAAAAACTTCCTTTCATGTACTTCTATGAAAAAAAATTAAATTAGTTTTACACATATTTAGAAATTTTATATGATAATGTCAAATTCAATTTTTGAGTTTATAATTTCGAAATTATATTTGGGTGAATTTTTTGGTTTTTTATGAGAAACTTAATTTTGAGATGAATAGTTAAAAAACTGGATTTTAATTCAAAATTGATTTTTCATCTAATTTATATATAATATTGAATTATTTTTTAATATAGATAAAATGTATTATTAAGTCGAATATTTATTAATTTACCCAATTTAGTTAATTGGAACAAATTTTATATTAAAATTGGATATAAAAACATTGCAATATTTTTAATGTTTTTTACATTAAAAACCAGCGTTGTCGACCCAACTATAGGATTTATTTGAAATTTTTTAATACCACTTAAATGAAATGAATTTAGAAAAATGGATTAAATATTATGAATAATACTACTTTATAATTTTTACAAATTTGAGATAGGTTTTTAAAAAAAATATTAGTGAAATAATTATATTTAATTACACTGATTATTGTAAAATTACGCTTAACTACAGACTAAACATGAAATTTATGACCCAAGAAGACCTAATCACATGTCTAAAACAAATATTATGGCACTTAATAGGACATTAAACTTCCTTTACTTAATTTTTTATGTTTTATTATGTCTTCTATTAGGTAATAGCATGGGTACATCTAACTTGTTTTCAAAAATTTCATGTATGTCCTTTCTATTCCCTATAAAAGGCGACCACCTCTCCCTCGTATTCATATCTATAAAATCACTTAGGTTTTGTAATTAGCTACCCTATAAATTTAACTATATCCCTAAAATCCCCAATGAATCATCCCTTTGGTATGGTCATCTTATATGGAAACCTTTTCAAACAATCCAAAAGGAGTTACCCGATTTAAGGTAACACCATCTCTGAAACTCCAATATTTTATTTTCTTTCTATGGCAGTCAAATATATTTATTATGTGATTTTATAAAAAACCCGTATCAAAAATTTACTAGTATTTTTTTATTCTTATTTATTGACCTTAACTTACACACATATCTATATATTGGGTAATGAACATACTGTTTACATGATTGGAAGACTACCACCTCACTAAATGATGATTGTTCAATTTTTATTACGACCTATGATGGTGGAAATTATGATAGAAACTATATTTATATATATTATATTTTTTTGTCTCTTTAATATTATATATTTATTTTATAACACACTTCCTGTTTCTTTTGATTTTAGTGTAAATATTATAATTTCATTTGAGGATTTGAGGACTACTACCCCCTTAAAGTGATGTGATTTATTCACACACTAATGGAATGTATTAAGAATAATTTCGGTTGAATTATATGCCATAATGAACATTATAATTATTCTTTATGTATATTATATAATTATATAAATATATGTGAGTTTCTTTCTTTCATTCAATATGATAATAAAAACATAAACAACAACCATATGTATTTATGGATTACAGTATCCATGATTGGATGTGAAACCATAAAATTGAATGGTTATCAAGAAGGTAATATAATTTCATAATTAAAAAATATATGGAATTGGATATAATAATATGGTTATTTAAAATAATTATAATGAATTCATATTTATTATATAGGTGTTTTAAACTAGAATGATGACAGTCAAGAAACAATGTAATCGAATTTCATCTCACTTCTTATTTGTGTGAGATATTGGCCAGGTTCACCACTCTTTACATTTTTGTGGGGTATGTAATGGCCATTATTGTATTATATGTAAATTATAATTAATTTTATTGGTATTAATAAATCCATTTTTGGATCATTATTTCATTGGGATTATGTTTCACAACATACTAAATCGTTATAATAGTTTTGACACAATATTAATTCATTGAGAATCATGTTTTTTATACACCTAAATACTTTTTTGAGATGTATATAATTCATTTTTTACTTTTTATTTATGAATTTAATTTATTAATTTTATATTATACATGTAATTTCCATTTTTTATATATAGATTATGATCTCAATTTACCACGTTGTATGAGTTTATTGGGATAATATCATCGCTTATCATGACTGTTTATGTTTATCCTTACTGTGATTATATATTGTGATACATCTCTCAAAAAAACTCATTAGTTTAATTATAATGTGTTTAATCAAAATATATTCGTTTATTAATACCATTTTCCCACTCTTTGGTACTTAATAAAATGTTTTATGTGAAATATAACTATATCTCTCTTCGGGAAGAAATCTATTGTATTCCGAAACCATGTCTTCAAAAATGTCTTCAAAATTGATTTTAAAAGATATGTGATTCCCATTTTAAAAGAAAAATATATTTTAAAAATGTTATACAGTATTCAATTCATATATTATATTTTTTTCAAATCTATATTCAAATAAAATGTTTTTTATAATTGTTTTAGGTCTTATGAATAATTTTCAATGAAGAAAAAATAATTTCCTCAAGAATGGTTTTTAAAATATATTTCAAAATTAAATTAAAAATATTATAAAATACATTAGTGTTACTCAATAATATTAGGGAAAATTAGTCAATGTTTGAATTTTAATTATTTCTCTAAATGGATTATGTTTTTATGGAATGAAATTTATAGAACTTATTTGACTTCCATAGGTCATATGCTGTTGAAACCCACTTTTTTCATAGATTATGTTTATGATGAAATTATTATAAACAACATATTTTTTACAAAGTTTATGGTATGATTAGATGTTTATAATACCATTTCATATAATGGGTTATTGTAAGATTATTTATTTTGTTGTGGAAAATGTATGAATTATTTAATTATGAGTGGGGTGGGATAAATATATCCCTCCAATGCATTGGGTAATGATTTATAAGTCATCAGATATACATTACTAGAATGTGAAATGTACCCGGATACATATTTATTTGATGGAATATTAAATGAACTCATTTTAGAAAGATAGGGGTAGAACGAGGGGTGAATTCAGTTCAGTAATTTAGAGTTATAATATGGGTGTATACCCAGTTAGTAAATGACCATATCAACTAATATATCCTTGGAATCAATTTATTGATTCCTAGAGAATTAATTATATATTCTTATGATTGTCCTATAATTCCATGTTTAATTATTATGTTATGATTTCAAAAATTTTGTTTTTTATTTCTTTATTATTAATGTCTTATGATCTTTCACGCCTTATGCCATGACCACTGAATATGATCACTGATATACATGGCTTGATATTTTATTTTCATGATCATTTTCTCGTACCCTTATGCTCATGATTATATTTAAATATCTCCCATGTTTACCTTTACTAAGTATTTGTTCTCATACGGTCTATGTTTCCTTTCCCCTATGTTTTGAAGATATGAATTATGTCTTATATTTATAAAAAGGGTTATAGTTATGAAGAACTTATTAAAAGATTATGTAACTCATTTATACAAATTTTTTTTGTTTCCATGATTCCAAAGGCACTAAACTAGTGTGGTTTTTTGGTAGTATGTTTTGTATAATTTTTTAATATTCTATAATTGTTATCTAATGTTAATGAATGAAAAGAGGGGATATATGATGATAAAATGAAAAATTGTGAGATATATGATATTTTATTTGTTACAAATTATTAATATATCTCCTATGTCCTTATACATTCCCTCGATAAGGGAATGATATAGTCTTTTAGGCAAACATACAACCTATCATCTCAATGAGTCGATGAGATTCATTTTACTTTACCAAATGTTATGATTCATTATAATTGTGAATATAGTAAGTAAAGATGATATTTATAACATAATAATAATTTTAGAGATGATATAAATGTATACTATTTATAATAACCATAACATTCATGTCAAAAAGTGCATGAGAAAAAAACGCAATTGACAATCAATATTGTGGTAATAGTGATATATTTTTAACAAATAGTCTTTTAATGTTAATAAGAGGATAATATATGGTATTATAAATTTTATTACACTTCAGATATAAATAATAACATGTATAAACCCATTATAAAGTACCTGAAAATACATTCTATGTAAATCAAACCTAAGGTATGGGTTTCCAATCTCACATTAACTCCCAGAAGACATATGAAATATTCTCCAATCATTTCCTTTTCATAGTGTATATACTAGAAATTTTATTATTATATCAAGAATTCATTTATATTTTTGGTATTTTACGTTTCATTTAAATATATTTCTTTCATGGGGATATGATTGAAATGTCACCAAAGTTGTAAGGGTTTATTTATCAATCTCATCATGATTCATGAAGGTTTTTTAACTATATCTTAGGGGAATTACATCAAATTTATATTTAAAAATAAATATATATTATTATCCCTTAGTTAATCATGATTTTTTTCAAGTAATAGGACCATTTAACTATCCTGGGAACATGAAATGATTACTAAAGATGTTTTAGGATAATCTAACATTATTTCCCTCTTTGGTGAAAAATACATTTTCTTCCTAAAATATGGTTTCAAAAAAATTAAATCACTTTTCATTATCCAAACGTTCTAATAAGTAAACTTTTATCTATTGATTATTTTTTAATTTTTTTGAATGAATTATTCTTGTTATTTTCTAAATAATTCTCACTTGTGTTTTACTGAAAATGTTAACCGAAAATTCATTTTATTGTACACATCATGACAGGAATCATCCACCATGATGACCAATAAATGTATAAATGATATTTTACATGTTTATAATGGTATTTTAAGAAACTTTTATATAAAATATTTTGTGATCATTTTTTTATAAAATGAATTTCAAAGTGGAAAAATAATTTTCCCGAAAACAATAATGACATTGTTATGGTAATTATATTCACTAATGGAAACATTTATTTAATATAAATATGATCCTCTAGGGATGTGTTTTATTGATATCATAATTATTATTTCATTGGATGATGTATGATCATTTTAAGTGAGGATGTAAAATTTTAATATAATTAACCATTTCACTGTGAATGGTTTATAATATTATTTATGGATTGAGGTATGTAATAAAATTTTGTATCTTAGTTTATAGATATGATTTTTTATGTTCACTAGGTCTCACATAGTTAATATAAGGAATTCATTGGAACTTTTATGTTATGGGAAATTCCTTTCATAGACCCTCGATGCATCAAAAGGTATAATGAGAGAAACTATATATGTTTTTGGATGAGGATTTACCAACTTATATGGATATCTCATCATAATAATTAATAACATTAGATGTATTTGAAAATGAATTGATTCTATAATTCAATTATACAATAGTATGAATTCCATCATTATTAAGTCATATATAGATATTCCATAAGAATATTCGATTATTTAGAATATCCATGGTCATGTTTCAAGTCCATGTTATATTTATATGGAATTATTTTATTTCCATTTATTTCATTCATATTATGTTCATGTTGTTTATTAAATCACATGTGTTTTAACAATTTACCATTTAAAATAGATTATTCATTATTTAATCATATATTATGATATTTCATACATATACAAAGCATATAAACTACCCCTTTCTTATATTTAATTTTCCCTATAAATCTAGGATTTATTTTATGATTGATATGTAGAGATATAATAATGGAGAAATTTTAGTTGTTAATGAACATTATGTTGCTAATTTATTTTATAAAATTTAATATGAATTTCATTTATGTATCTAGCTTACCAAGAGTATTAATCAATTTTTTTCTTTAGTATGTGATTAATTGTATCTTATGCCAGTGTAATAAAGTAAACGGTACCTCAAAGCTACTAGAGTCAGGGTTTCTATAGTTCGAATCAGAGAAGATTATTAGAAACCATGGGTACTATATTTATGAAAATATATATAATGGAATATGAACCTATGATAAAAATTAGAGATAAGTATTTATGAACATCCTAATGTTGTTTTAATGAATTTATTGCGTTCTCTTACTATATAATATATCCTTATACAAATACTACATGTGGTTAAGGTTATATTATAGATGTAACAAGGGGTAATAACTCTGAAAAAATAATATTTGGCTTGAACCGATAATCACTTGGTGCCTGACAACTATCCATAACAAACACTTTTTTGACACTAATAAGGGTTATTCTTAAGATAAGTCATATTTCATTACATGTTATTATCAATTATTTTAAAATATAGACATCCCCAAAGAACCTATGTTTATAAATATGATATTAGATATTATTTTAAAATTATGTAATGTGTTTCACTTTTTTTGTACTATACATTATGTTTCATAATATTGTTATCTCTAATAGTGTTTAAATTATTTATGAATCATTACTAATATATGTAATGAGAACTATATTAATGGGTGTACTCAATATAGAGATTATAATCCACGTTATGACAATGAATTTTTATATGGAGTTGAAGATAAGACTGGTCAAATTACAACCATATTGGATAAATTGACTCAAGTTATGATTAATAACCATTAATGTATGAGAATATAGAAGATCCACAATGTAGTGTATTAATGTTATACTACTTCATACATTGAAAACCTCACTCATTAAATGGGAAGAAACACATTTTTATCTAACAATGGATAAATTTCACAGAGAATATATTTCTCTATCTTTGAATTAGAGAAATTAAGAACAATTTCATATAATTATATCTACTATTATGATATACCATGGAATGGGGTTTGTGGATTCAAAACACTAAGGATATGGATGAAATAATGAGAATAGGGTGGAATTATTATAAATTAATCATCATAGAAATGTATTTACCTCAAGAGAAATGATATGATTTGGAATGAAAGTTCCCAGGAATAGGATTGAAATAAGTAAAAAATATTGAAACCTATATTCCAAATGATTCATGGTTATAATGGTGTGATTGTAATTACTTATGTAATCCAAAGGGAAAGATTGATTGTTTCTTTGGTTTCCTTAATTCAATTCATTAATGGGAACTATTCTCCAAATTCTTCTAATCATATGAAGACATTGTATCATGTACAATCAAAACAGATGACTAATTCCCTGATTATTATTTATTTATAGGGAAGATATAGAGGAAATAGAAGTTAAAGGAAAAATATTGATATAATGAATAAGGGGAATTAGTATTATCATGTATATGATAATTGTCGAATTAAAAACAATGTAAATTTTGTATAAATAAGGGACTATTTCAATATGTTTGGAGATAAATGAATATATTCTTTTGATTACAAGGGTATGGAAATTTTTTCCAATGTGAAATGATTTTATTGTAAGTAGGTGGTAACTACATAAATCAATATCACAAGAATCAATGAAATATAACTCAAAAAAAAAAGATAATGGATAAAGTTAATGCTTTAGATATTACTATAGATAACATGGAATGATTAATGTGCATGTGTTTGGATTAAATAATTATTTTTTATTATTTTATCAATGATATTATAGTTAAAAAATATCAAATATATAAGTATTATACCATAATAATATTTCTAAAAGGATTTAAAAAACTGTGTTGAATGGTACCAAGAAAAGGGATTAAATAGTTTGTTGATCTTCTTGGGAAACACCAAATTTTGGGAATTATAACACATAATATGTTTCTGATGTTGAGTTAATGATGTTGTGATAAAGATATAATTGATATTTATAATTACAATATGATAGTACTGAGTACCAAATAATAGATTTATGATTTTTAACAAATTATTTTTTTCTATCATTGAGGGAGAAAAAACATTTTTGTATTTCAAGAATATATCTAATTATTTATGTTTAATTTAATTAATAAGGAATCATGCTTGTTTTCTAAAATTTTTTAATCTAATTTAGATTATCAATATTTTTTTAAGACAAATCATGATGAAGGTATTAATAGGTTGGGTATTTTATGACTAAGATCTACATTATATTGTTTAGGGGATTCATGATATGTTCATTTTCAAAATTTAGTGAGATCATTCTAAAAAATACAAATATTTATCTTTTGGAAGGGCCATAAGAAAAAAAATTATGAAATTGTTTATTTTGAAAATTTTATGAGATTATAATGATTTATTTATTACATAACTATATATATATTCATTCATATTGGATAAACTGGGATAAAAATTTATTCATAATAATATCTTTAGATCGATGGAATGAATTATCATTTTATTATAAGTATTATGATCTATTAAAAGTGAATGTTTACAATTCTAGTATAAAATTGGTATTTGGATATTCATTTCATGGACTATGTGAGGAATTATAAATTTATTGATGTTTAAAAAATGGATGAAATTGTTATTATGATATAAATATGTATCGATTAATTATATTTCATTACAATCATTGATAGTAAAATAATTCCTCTCATTTTTTAAAATGATATTGGAAAAAGGTATTTTACTATTATCATTATATATTATAAATCATAATGTTACTATTTTTAGTTAATACATGACCATATTTTTTATCATTATTTGGTTGGGTCTCATTTATGGGTTCTTTAGGTGAAAATTTGAATATTTTTAGAATTTTCTCAACTGTAAACAATTGGTGTAGAATTTTCCCAAACAATGTTACCCCAGTGCAAACTAGTCATCCCATTAAAATTAAGGAATACATTGGTGGGAAATGGTATCCAAAACCATGTAACCACCTAGAAGAAACTGAGCACCTAATTATTGGGGTTTACGATTAGGGAACCTAGCTTTGGAATCCATGTGGCCTATTATAGGATGTGTTGGACAAAAAAAATTATAATTATGAAAATTATTTATAAATTTTATAAAGGCTCTTGTAACCACAAAATAGACCATATCTTGGTTTTTTATATTTAACCAGTTTTTGGGAGCTCTCTAGTAACCCTTTTGGCTCATCAAAACCTATTCTGAAGTGGATCAAGGCTTAGTGAACCACATTTGATCTCTTCCTCATGTAGGATTGTCTAATGTTCCATCTCTCATGGTGTATACATCATTCCTTTATAGGGATTGTTAGATCTTCATGAGTTTGATGTATATAATCTCTGTGTTATAATCCTCAATCTAGGTTTGATATCTATATCTCAATTTCTAACTTTTTTTTAGGAAATTCAATTATGGGATTCATGATACATGATACAATGATTAATGGTAGGTTGTTCTATTTAAATTTTCCATGTTATGAATCCTTTATTTTAATTATTGATTTATTTTTTTCAATTTAATTATGAACATATAATTCAGTTTGAAATTGAATTTTCAATTGTATTTTCATGAATTTTTTAAAAAATCCCCCAATTTTTATAGAATTGGAAAATAGGTATTCATTTGAATTTGATTTAATTTTTTTAATTGGTTCATGAAATTTAAATTTTGAAAAAAATGGATTAATTTTATTTTTTGATATTAATGATTGATTTTATCTTGATGAAGGAATTAAATAATGAAAAATCAATGATTTCAAATTGAATTTAAAATCATGGTATTGAAACTATAAATGGGGAGTGTGAATATAAATATTTTATGAAATTATTATCACATTATTGATAGATTGATCGACCCCATTCCCTCCTGGGTGGTTAAATTGTTATTTAGGTAAAGGTATCTAAGAGGGTATTTCCTTATAAATTTTTTGATGAAGGAAGCACTAACTAAATATTGATTAACTAGTAATTTTCCCTCATGTTGGATTAAATGATTTTAATTCTCTAATAAGTGGGAATGGGTATTATAGTAATCAGTAATATGAGATTGTGAGGATCATATAACCAGGAACTAACATAATATATTGATTATGACCATGTTTCATTTTTTGATAACAATGATATATATTATATTCATTTTGAAACTGATTTAATAATTCGAAGTTTTTTATAAAAACTATTTTATGTAAAATATCTAATTAATCTATTTTTGGAACTGTTTTCATCATTTGAAATGAAAATCATGTTCTGTTTTAATATAAAATTTCATCACCAAGGCTATTAAATTTGAAATTAAAACCTGAATTGGTTTATTTTATATGTCATATTATAATTGAACACCTGGTGGGACCCAAATGGGATTTTGAGATCACATCCTACCTTTTATTTTTGTATTTTTTATATTTCCTTCTATTAGGTTCATTCAGGGGAATGAATCACTTGGATGTTATAGTTGTTGTTGATTCAATGTGCCTGTAGTGTTGTGTCTATTTGGATCATGGGTTTTCTATCATGATCTTCTCATAATTTTGTGATGTAATATTTCAGTTTTGATATACCTCATTTAAATATGTTACTATATACATTGTTAGTTTTTTTGATAGTATACTGATATGTATAAATTTCTTCCAATCATTATTTGAAAAAATCATTCCCAATTTTAAATTGTATGATTCTAGGTTCCACTTGATAAACTATTTGAATAAAAAATTACATCATTCGATGTTAGTGTTATCTTAGGTATCACGGTACCAGGGTGTCAAGGATGGCTTTTGATGAAGTAGTATCAAAGAAACAGGTAATGCATATTTACTTGATGTCAATATGCATTTTTGAAATCATATCAGGACTTAAGAGGTAGTTGTGAGTGATTTATATGTCATAACTCATTGTAATGATCCTTAGTTCACCCTGGGTGGTTTGGTATAGAAGTCTTGAATATTAATTATAGTCTTTTACCTAGTTTGGATTTGGATGGGTTGAAATATAATAATTTTTATTTGTATAAAATTTTATTAATCAATTTGTTTCCATTGTTTGAGTGTTGATTAGAGTATAATTTTGACGTATTAACTATTTTCTACTAATGTTTTTTAGCATCATTCCTTCTATATGTTGTCTGAATATGATCTAGGATTAATCTTATAATAAACCATAGATAGAAAATCCTTTCATGATAATGAATATGGTTAAGGTTATTGGGCATGCTTTCCATGCTCTGTGACAATCATGTACACCCATTCATGTTCATGATCATCTTATAGAACCTCAGAGGAATTAATTTTGGTAT
This sequence comes from Viscum album, assembly GCA_963277665.1. Classification (NCBI taxonomy): domain Eukaryota; kingdom Viridiplantae; phylum Streptophyta; class Magnoliopsida; order Santalales; family Viscaceae; genus Viscum; species Viscum album. The sequence continues at coordinate 1,136,447,808 of OY728156.1, forward strand.
TTTTCTCAATAGATACATCAATACAAGTCTCTGGCTAACATGGGTCAAAATATCCCAAAAAATGTAATTAATTATTTAGGAGAATTGATATTTTTTTAGTTATTTTTATATTCTAGATTAAATCATTGTGAAATTTGACACATTTGAGATGGACGGACCTAAAATGATATGGTGAGACACTATGGTAACATTGAAAATATTGAGGTATTATAGTGGAAGGAAATTAAATTTATTTTAACTGAATACATCTATCCCTATTCTATGTTGCTGGATAACCCTATAGTGTTTTCTAAAATAGAGCAGGATGACAGGACTATGATAGAATATGACAACTAATTTATAGCGATTGTATATTTTTCACCTGATATCATATCAATTAAAAAGATTAATACTTGATCGTTCAATATGGGACTTCCATTTGATATTTTTTCCAAGATTTGTTTTGAAGCTCTCTCCTTTGTGATGAAATTATGGATAAAGCATTTATTGTCTTGTTTGATCTGGCTAGTAAGTCAGGATGGACATGATTTCCTTTTTCTCATTATTAAATTTTTTTGAGTTACCATTAAGGGAAGTGGATTCATGATGAGTCTCATGATGATTCTCAGAAGTAGGGTTCTTCTAGACTTCTATACTTTTCTAGAAGAGGACCTTTGACGTTATTATTGTTTTTAAATACATGGCACTCAAAATTTGTTTTCACTGAGCTACCAATGATTTGTGGTCCAAATGGATTCTCAAGTCACTTGAAAATGTTCTGTCATATCTATTATGCAACACATTGTGGTGGGGGATCATCATCACCTAAAAGAATTTAAGTGAAATTTTATACTTCAAGAAAAAAGTGTTTCCATCCACAAACATCCATAAAAATACTTCTTTACCACATGGAAGAGTCTCTAGAGGATGATGATATGGGTATAGCGACTATGATATGTTCTATCACAATTCCTTCATATTTAGTGTTTGTTTAACGAACTAAACATTTATAAATTAAATTCACCTTATGATTTAAAATAAATAGATTACTATATAATATGGTTATAGAAAAAACATGCAATTAATTGGTTTTATTATATATTATTGGAGTTAAAATACTATTAATAATTATTACTATTTATAATATTGATGTCGAATAGTGGTCACATGATTAGTATAAATTTAGTATTTTAACAAATCCAATTTACATTGAAAAGGGATGTTATGACCTTAAACATTAGGATCTTACCCTATGATGCCCATTTATGTTAGATTAATGGAGAGATAACATCAATGGGATTTTCCTTTGACCAGTTTCAGGATGATATCAAACAACATAAGTATGAGAGAACCATGTACAGTAGATATTCAATCAATTCCAGGTCATGTCCCTAACCATGTAATCAAAACCACCACATGAGATTCTTATAATTTCACAACTTACTATTAGGGGGCTTGTTAGTATATTAATGGTATATGTATCATGACTATTATAATATGAATATTTATATTGTTTTTCAATGGAAAATTTTCATGTTTTCTTCTTATCATTACTTTATATATCATTTTTATTTTTATATAATAAAACACAAATTGTGGTTTCAATTAGTATTCAATGTTAATTATGATATTTTTTTTAAAAGAATTAATGGACTTTTAAAATAAATTACATTTTAATAAAATATTATTACTGTGTAATATTTATAAAATATAAATGATCATATAATTTTTTTAATTAAAATGAAATTATTACAATGGTTCAAAAACAATTATTGTCAAAAAAACCATTAATTTTATAAATAATGACGATTGTTATTTTAAAAGTGAAAATTCACATATTTAAAAAATTATTTAGATAAAATTAATATAATTTTTCCAGTCATACTATGTAAATTATCAAAAAGGGAATTTTTTATTTTAATTGAGATAATAGAATTTCTATTTAAAAATTATATACGGTATAAATATATGGTGTGTATTTTGAAATCATTATGACCCAAAAATGATGTAATAAATACTATAATGGGTATGAACATAAAAACGAAATGTTTTAATTTAAAATTAATCAAATATTAAGCATATTGTATTAATTATATAATGCAATTATTAATCCTCCAAAACCTATAATATATTTTATGGTTCTAAAATCATTTCCTTAAGAGTGAAACTTACTTCGACAACACCAAGGGTAATATTTAATTATGTTTTGACCATTTACTTAAAAAATAATGAAATATTATACTATATGTAAGAATCCTTTGAAAATATCCACGGGATGGATTTTTCTTTAGGTTATTTAATTATAGAGAGTCCAAAACCAATGTTTCGAAAATAATAAAGAATTCACCACAAATTTACTATACAAACCCATCCCAACTCACTCTTTTTCTAAAATAAAAATATTTTTAAAACATCCTTACTCTTTCCTCCCATCTCTATATTACTCCCATGGTCCCACCCAATCACTCCTGAAGCTCTTCCCAAGAATTTGGAGTGACACTTTCAAGGTAAGGGTTATTTTCTTTCACCTCTTTATTCACATTTCTTAAATATCTTATTCATTTAATTTCTAATTTCTAATGCAGATATAATATTTCATTTTCCATATTATTTTTAAATTTATTTAAATGATATAGGAGAACCCTTTCTCTTTCATCAACCAATTTTAGGAATCCTTTAATGATTCCTTTGTGCTGTCGAATTTTGGCAGTGACTTTCCATGACAAAAGAATTATATGTTCAATAACATACCGATTTCCTATAAGGGGTGTCAAAATTTATACACTTATACTTATGTTATTCTGTAATTAAATTTATTTATTCTACACACCTTGATCATGAAATAAGATGTTATGAAAATTCATTTATTTTTTTATGTTTAATGTAAATCACATAAGCATTGGAATGATATAAATGACATTGTTTTAATAAGAATTATATACTTTTCCAATGCATTAGGTCATTTTTTAGTCTCATGAGGCGTCATGATAGGGATTAGGAATTGAACCTATTACATCATGGGACATTTTACGCAATGATGTCTTGTAGGGTAAGCCTTGAACAGTGTTTAGGATTTATTGTTTAAAATTGTTTCCATATTTTTCATTTTACCATTATGATTATCATGTTATATCATGCTTCATTAATAATTATTATTATTCTATCTCCATTTATAACCCAGTTATTTTCCTATTTTCTAACATGTGTTATCTTATTTTTTTAATTCCTCTTTTATTCCCTTACTAGGATTTATTTCTCACCCCATTCATATGTATGTCCCATTTTGATCTCATAAAGATTTATGTAAGAGCATGTTAAGGAAGTTATAAAAAAGATAATGCATTTACTATTTTCTATTGTTAGGTAATATACCAAATTCAATGATACCATAAACTACTTGATCATATGGGTTTTATTATGTTTACATTAATGAATCAAATCATTTATTAAAATGTAATAATGATAAGGTTTGTTATAGTTGTAATCAAATCAAATGTTATTTTTTTTTGGGATTAGGATTAGATAAATCTAGTGAAATACATATAAATAAAACAATTTATAACAGAACATCCCTAAATTTTTTTATGTATATAATAATCAGTTTATAATAAAAATACAACTTTCCCTTGATACTCCACGAGGATGTGGATATGGAACAGATATACATAATGGAAAACCTAAAAACACCCCTTGAAGCAATACTATAATGTTAAATGGTGCACATGAAATATCCTTGATGCACAAATGGTCTGAAACTATTTTAAATCTTCTTTGGTAAATTCATAATCTTAATTTGAACCATTGTAAAGGGACAAAATTCCCTGAAGAGACTATGTTTTGAAATAGATCATGGATAACATTTATTGAATCCTAGAAATTAAAAATTTATAAAAATAAATTTAATTTAGAAGTTATCTCTTTAATTTATTTGGATTCACATTTATGTATTTAATTGTGTAAAATACTCATCCCTAGTTTTCCATCTATTCTATCCAACAAACAAAAATAGGATGATTTTGGTAAAAATACAATGTGATGAGTAATGTGATGACTTCCCAATTGAGATTCCCAACCCAATGGGAGATGGAATCACAATGTTTGTGACAATACACTCTCAACTTAATTAGGTTATGAATACAAACCATGATAATAAGGATCACCGAAATTCTAGTACAAAATAATTTGTTTCAATTAAGTTCGTTCTATAGAAATGACCACAAAATTTAAATAGATCATCTGATCTCTTAATCGTGGAACAATGGATCAAATCAATTGAGAAAATATTGTACATCCTTCAATGTTCTGAACATAATATGATTATACTAACTATTTATCATATTTATGGAGAATATGAGGAGCGGTGGATATTGATCTAGAATATGATGGATTGGGAATAGATAAAAGTGATGAGGTGGATGTAATTCAGAAATTTTTTTGGATAAATATTTTCCTTTCAATGTATGACCTAAAATGAAAATATATATCCTTTGCATTAATAAAAAATGAAAAATATATTGGATCATTTGAGGAAAACATCACAAAAATTGGATTATAAGCCTCCATATTTTTCACCTACCTAAAATAGAAGGTTGACCACATCATTATTAGGATAAAACCTATAATATGATAACCCCTCATGATCTATGACATTAATAGCTATAGTGATATTGTTTGATGTTCTCTCAAAGAATAAATGGATATCTTCAAATCTTAAGGGTATCATCGGGATAACAAGTTAGAAGTGAAGTTTATTTCTACAGGGTTGATTGAGAAATATTGTTCATATAAGAGATATCAACATCCCACTTCTATAAAGACCATAAATAACCCCCATGAAATTTCCAATGGGGAAGGATGAAATTGTTTAGGTGTGGTAAGGAAGAACACCTAGCTTGTTGTTGCCAATGGGATAATCCCAGTAATGTGATGGAGGAAAGGAATGCTCTATTCTTCCCAAATCACATTATTTATTATTTAAAATACATGGAATAAGGTGACTTTTAAAACCAATGATCTATGCTTTGGGTTTTTTTGAGACAACTAACATCCTCTATAATAGAATGGGAGAGATTTTTCCATCACAATTGCTACGGTGGATCTTTAAATCCATTTGGGGACACATATTCTAGTTATTCATTCATGAATAGGTTACTTAATTTCTGAATATGGTTCAACACATTCTTTCATATCATGAGTTTTTATTTGAACAATTAAAAAACCACTACAAATAAAGGAAGTATATCTGTCTATAAAAAATGTGGAATTTATTGCATCTTATGTATATAAATCCAACACCATCTCAATTTGTGAGAAAAACACACCAAAAAACCATTAAATACATTCTTAGGTTGAATTTGATGCAATTCTTTGTATTGATTCTATTCCCATATATAGGTCTAAAAAAATTGAACAAGAAGTAAATTACTCTCCGTATTGAGAATCATCCACCAATTTTGTACAAATGAAAGGTGATTGATAAATCTTCATTATAACCAACATAAAAAACATTCCTTTTATTTCCAAATGTGATACCATATATAGAAATTTTTTCATTATATAGAATGGATAATATATGAATACATGACCAATGTGAGCGAATATGTAAAGACCCGTAAATTTCAAGGAAAATTTTTTCTTAATTTTCTTTGGAATTTTACAAGAGCACAGTTTCTAACGGCACCTGATTCCGAGGCCCGGTGTGCCCAGAATCATTTTTCGAAGTTTGGCTCGGGTACGTTCAGTGAACGGACGAGCAGGTTTTTCTAACTTTTGAACCGGTGCCCGGAATCAAATTCTGAGGGCACCGATTAAATCGCAATGCCGATATTCGCTTAGAAACGCCTCTTCCGGAGTTGCATTTTCTCGGGTGTGGTTTTTAATTTTCGGGCTTAAAGTTAAGAAATAAAATAATTTTGCGACAACTTTATTTTATTTCACATAATCCACTTGGAAGCCACTTGAAGCCACATAAAGACGTCTTAAACTGAGTTGATCCGGATAGGATGTTATCCAGAAATATCCTACCCCCTTGGTAGGATATTTGTGAGGTGGGGCCCGCACGAGCCCCGCCGTTTCTTTCCGCTAAGTAACGCACCCGCGAAAACCCATCATTATGAAAGCCGACTGACGCGTTTTCTTAATTTCTTAACAAACCATTTAATTGGGCGGTTTATTTCGTAAATTAAATGAGCTGTTTCTTTTGTTGAATTAATTCAACGAATTGATGGGTCGTTACATACCCCTTTTTCGTGTGTTGGCATAATAATAAAATAATACCAACAAGGTCTTTTGGAGAATTACTCATTGAGAGAGGACCCTAAAACCTTCGTCCTCCTTCGTGAAGAATGCGAAGGACGCGAAGAACGCAAAGAACGCCGAACCCGGAAATCGACGACGCGACGCCGTGTTCCGTGACGCCGACGTTCCCTTCCTGCAACGTTCTTCTGCGACGACTCTTCATCCATGACGGATCTTCGATCGGCTGCTTGAGGTAAGAGTATCAGACTTTCTTTTTAATCTCCTTCATGGTTCTTTACCAAAACACGGATTTAATTAATTAAATTAAATCTGCTGTTTCATGGTCCGCTGAGTTCGCCGACTCAACGCCGTGTTCCGCGACGACGTGACGCCCTTCCGCGACGACGCGACGATCTCCACATCCCGAGACTAGCAATTCTGTGAAGAACGCTCAAGCGCGAAGACTACGAGGTAGGGATTTATTTTGGAATTACCCCCCTCCCTTTTTTATATTCCCATAAATGTTTCTTTAAAAAGTTAAAGAACTGGTTTTGTGAACAATTTTAAATTTATTAAAATTGCTGTTTCCGTTCAAATGAGGAACCCATTTTATGAAACAATTTTATTTCATTAAAAATTGTTTCGGAAATGCGTTCATGTGTTGAACTTTAATTTCTCCCGTTATTTATCTCTAACGCAGAGGGTGCGGTCCAAACGAACACGGCCCGACAACCCTCCGTCGTTCTTCGTTTTGTGCGGATTTGACGGCCGACGACAGAACGTGCCGCAACAGATGTTTGAAGATCCCGTAATGAAGAATGGAACCCGGGAGGAGTAACGGCGCAGACGAGAAGAAAATCGGGCCACCGGAGCGACTCCGGCGGCCCTAGCGCCCGGAGGCGGCGGCGCCTGGCACGCCGTCGGACGATACCGCCGCGGCACCGGCCGCGGCGGCGGTGCTCACGGGACGCGGCTGAAGCCGCGTCCGGTGCCAGGGAGACACCCGGAGGGTGTCCCGCAGGTGCCCCGCGGGTGTCACGCAGGGGCGGCAGCTCCCCCCCACGTCACTCGGGACGCGGCTTCAGCCGCGTCCGGTTATCTTGCCGACACCCCGCGGGTGTCGCGGGGGTGTCACGCGGGGGTGCCGGCTCCCCCCCGCGCCACGCGGCCGAGCAGAGCCGGGCTGCCCGAGCCAGGCCGGTCCGACCAGCTGGGCCGCGCCCTGGCCGGGCCGGACCCGGTCCGACCGGGTCGGACCGGGTTGTCCCGGTTCGGCCGACCCAGGGGGGGTCGGGCCGGGTCGGCCCGGGAATAGACCCCCCCGTCTTGAGAAGGTTTTCGTTGAAATGGCCGTATCTTGAGCTACGAGCCTCCAAAAGACACGCCGTCAGCAGAAACGAGATCCTTGGATCGAGACGGTCATTTCAGTTTATCGCACTCAAGGTTTCAAAATACTTTGGGTTCGGCCGGGTTGGTTCGTACACGAAACCAACCGGGCCCTCGGAGCGGAAACACTCATATCATGAGCTACGGACGTCTGATTGACGTGCCGTCAGCTTCGTTGAATTCCTCTAAGTGAGACGGATCTTTTGGAACACTCCGCCTGAGGTTTGGACGCAGGTGGAGTACGGTCGAGTTGGTTTTTCCTTAAAAACCAACCGGGCCCCTGGGAAGAAAAAGCCAATAACTCTCAGACCGGGCGTCCGATTGACGCACAGTATGCGACATTGAGTTCCTGTTGACGATACAGAACATTTTGGATACATCAACTTCTTTCTTTCTGAAATTTGATGTATCGGCCTCTCGACTCGTGGAGCGGACCCTCCCGAACGATCTTGATGTGTGCGAGAACCCTAGAGCTGGCTGTGACTGCTACTTCGACAGCGACGACCATGCAGAGATCCTCAGTGGACTGCGGCGAGGACCGTGCAGAGATCCTCAGTGGACTGCGGCGACGACCGTGCAGAGATCCTCAGTGGACTGCGCCGACGACTGTGCATAGATCCTCAGTGGACTGTGATGATAACAGCACTCAGCGATCCTACGTGGATCAGTGCTAAAGGTCTTGTGTGGGCCCGATCCTGTGTGGGTCTGATCCTGTGTGGGTCCGTGCTCAGCGGTTCTATGTGTGCCAGCGCCTACAGGTCCTGTCTGGGCCCGATCCTGTGTGGGTCATTGCGGAGGTTAGTTACCTATCGATCCTTCGTGGGTCGGACGACTTAGATGCATCAGTGATCATCTTTATCGTCATCCAAAGAAGTATACCTGTGTGAGCTGAATCTTGTGTTACTCTCCTTTGTGGATTGTGTTGAGCTATCCTGTGTGGATTTACTGTTTACTCTCCTTAGTGGATTGTGTTGAGCTATCCTGTCTGGGTATACGTTTTGCTTTCCTGTGTGGACTAGGTTGTGCTTGGGCTCAGACATTGGAGATGAACGGGAATTGATGACTTAGGTATATGTATGGTCATATACCTAAGCCGGGTTAGATGTTACTTCGTGATTGTATCTTTCCTTTGGGGATTATCCTTTGTGGATTTCGGGAGACCTTCGGGGGTCTCGAGGTCCCTACTGAGTAGCTTATACGCACCCCTGCACGGGCTACGCCCGCACTACGTTGTGTTGGTTGCAGACGACGGACAACGCTGATCGTGGTGGAGGCGTGCGGAGCATGACGGTACGTGGAGGTGGACCACTGGGTGGGACATACTCGGAGTGGTCAGGTGGACCCGAGGAGCAGTGGAGGCTATCTGTACCCACCCTTCAGGTGGGACTTCCAGAGGACGGCTCGACACTGCAGTTTTTCCTTTCACTTGATGTTTCTCCCATCAGTTGTATATTACAGTTGAGCTTCTATTTCTGGCCCCTTTTACATTCAGCACAGCTTGTACAGTTTTTACTTAGTGTATACTTTTCCGCTTGCTTACTATGTGGTGCTTGTTTACTTTTCAAAGGCAATGCCTTCCCTTTTGTTGGGATTTACACCTTGGTGCTAGTCGCCAGCCCCTGGCCTATGGAAGGCGGGCTTGGGGTAGTAACAGCACGGGCCCCAAGGATAGGTTGTGACAAATTGGTATCATAGGTGGTCGGTTCTACCGCAGACTCTTATCTTTCTTCTATATGAAGCAATAGTGTTTAGCGTATTGGGTGTGGTTATCAGTCCAGGGAGTCCAGTGTTGGTGCAGCAACCGACGTATCCGTACACCAGGACCCTGACTTCTGATTTCCGACTTAATGCACGAAAACATTGATTGCATGTGTGTTTCAAGTTTTCTTTGTGAATACTTATGTCAGCTCACCAGGTATACTGTTCTGACCATGGCGCACTTGTTTCCTTTTCCGGATGGCCCGACGACAGCAGCCAGCTAGGATTCCGAGTGTATAGCGCGACGATAGCCCGCCGAGTGACGAGGCATCGGTACAGGGCCCGTTAACAGCAGAGGCACCGGCGGTTCCTTTACCCGCTGAGCCCCCGATGCTTCCAGCACTGGCAGCTGACGACGCACGACACATCGGAGCTCATCGAGGTTTCGTGGGGAGACGGACCCCCAGGCCGCCGAGGACTGGCTGGAGGCGGTCATCCGAGTTTCCAGGCTAGTGAGTACACCAGCAGACCTCATAGTGATCCTCGCGGTGAGCCTACTGCACGCAGCAGCAGGGTGATGGTGGAGCTTGATGCTCTAGGTACACGATGAGGCCTCCCCCATCTGGACGGACTTCGAGAGCCTCTTCCGCTCAGAGTTCGTCTCAGCCACCCTCCGAGCGGTGCGCATTCAGGAGCTTCTTCAGCTGCGGCAGGGCAGCTTGACGGTGGCTCAGTACGCGGTGAGGATCACCGATCTTTCTCACTAATCAAACGACATGGTACGAGACCCCTTCTTCTGGGCCCGGACCATCGAGCAGGGATTGAGACACGAGATCAGGGCATCACTAATCTCCCTCAGCATCCCGACCCTGGAAGGAGTGCTGGAGCGAGCCATTCTGATCGAAAGCTTCTTGGCTAAGTCCACAGTGAGACCTACCGCAGGGCGGCAGGTAGTAGAGTCTTCGGCAGTTGGTAGCCGACAGATGACTCAGGGTTCCAGGCAGACCAGACCTTCCGGCAGACGACCTCGGGACACTAGCTCAGCAGTGCGGGGAAAACAGCACGTGGCCAGTCTTCTGAGAGGCAGGCAGTGCTACTCCTGCGGCGGGCAGGGCCACATGGCTCGTGACTTCCCGACCTGCTGTACCGAGGAGCAGTAGACGGTGGAGGGGCCACCCAGGTAGAGGCAGAGGGTCGACTGTGGCGGTCCGTAGGGAGGAGGCAGACAAGGCAGAGGAGCTGGCCGAGCAGCAGGTGGTGGGCGACACTTTGAGGCTCTACCACCACCACCACCAGGAGGCCCTCCCCGACCACAGGGAGCTGGCGGGCAGAGACAGGCACAGCTCCAGGAAGCAGAGGCCTACGACCAAGGTGCGCCAGAGATGATTCGAGTTACGATCTGTGTCTATTCCACCCTTTCTGCAGTTCTGATAGACACAGGAGAGAGTCAATCTTTCATAGCCACTTCCCTTGTTCGGAGCTCAAAGATTCCGACAAAGCCGTTGGCTCGATCCTTACGGCTAGAGACTCCCACGAGAGCAGACTCGATGATTACGCACTGGTTTCGGCAGTGTGAGCTTACTCTAGGAGGCGAGAGATTTGGCTGGGATCTTCTTTTAGCGGTGTCGAGGCCTTACGACGTCATCTTTGGCATGGATTGGTTATCTACGGTCCATGCACAGATTGACTGCATTAGGCGTAAGGTGTGATGTCTTCACATTGATGGGATCAGGTTCACCTTCACCGGCGAGAAGGGAGCCTTAGAAGCATAGGATGGACTCACGTAGAGGAGAGGTCAGCCCATCACTCATCAGTTGGCTAGCCTCAGCCTTGGAGCAGTTGACGTGCGGAGTCCTAGTTTTCCTGCAGTGGTGGATCAGTATGCGTACGTCTTCCCCGACGACGTTCTAGGGCTACCTCCTCGTAGAGAGGTAGACTTTTATATTGACATGTACCCCGCGACAGACCTGATATCCACTCCAGCATATTGTATGGACCCCGCTGAGCTTCGAGAGCTAGGAGTATAGTTGGAGGACTTGCAGGGAAAGGGGTTCATCCGACCAAATGTTTCACCCTGGGATTCCACGATATTGTTCACCAAGAAGGCGGACGAGAGATTGCGACTTTGTGTCGATTATCGTCGCCTGAACTAGGTGACAATGAGGAACAAGTATCCGATATCGAGGATTGATGACCTCTACGATCAGCTCAAGGGATCATGGTGGTTCTCGAAGATAGACCTCAGGTCAGGCTATCATCAGCTCAGAGTTCGAGACGAGGATGTGCAGAAGACGACCTTCAGATGTCGGTATGGCCACTATGAGTTCATGGTTATGCCTTTCGGTGTAACCAACGCTCCAGCAATGTTCATGAGCCTCATGAACAGGAACTTCTAGCCATACCTCAATTTATTTGTCGTGGTCTTCAACGACTACATTTTGGTGTACTCGACGACGGAGGAGGAGCACGCCTACCACCTGCGGGTTGTACTAGACACACTTCAAGAGCACCAGATTTATGGAAATCTCTCGAAGTGCCAGTTCTGGTAACGTGAGGTCCACTTCTTGGGTCACGTCATTTCTAAGGCGGGAGTTGCAGTGGATCCCGCGAAGATCGAGGCAGTGCTAGCTTGGGAGCCACCCATGAGCGTAACAGAGGTGCGGAGTTTCTTGGGCCTAGCCGGATACTATCGGAGATTTGTGTCAGACTTTTCCAGAGTTGCGGCCCCACTCTCAGCGATGAAGAAGAAGGGGAAACCCTTCGTGTGGTCAGACAGATGTCAGAATAGCTTTCAGGAGCTCAGGCAGAGGTTGACCAGCGCACCTATCTTGAGGTTGCCTGAGAAGGGAGTTGGATACGTAGTCTGCTGCGATGCATCAGGGACCGGACTCAGGTGTGTCCTGATGCAGGAGCGGGCCGTGATTGCCTACGGATCACGTCAGTTGTGGCCGCATGAGCAGAACTATGCCACTCATGACTTGGAGTTGGCAGCAGTGGTCTTCACTCTGAAAAAATGGAGGCACTATCTGATGGGAGAGCGCTTTTCAGTATTTTTTGACCATCAGAGTCTCAGGTATATCTTCTCTCAGAAGGACTTGAACCTGAGACAGTGGCGATGGCTCGAGATCCTCCAGGACTATGACTTTGAGATAGTATATACTCCTGGGAAGGGGAAAGTGGTAGCTGATGCCCTCAGCAGGAGGATGGGCATCCAACTACTTGAGGAGGCGACAGAGCAGCTAGCTGCTTTGTAGATATCCTTCGTGGATAGAGACGGAGCAGCCTTCCTTCAGTCTCTCATTGTCTCTCTTCCACTACTGCAGCGGGTCAGAGAGGCACAGCGTGGGGACACTGACTATGAGACGCGGCGTGCACATATATCCTCAGGACATGCACCTGATAGTTTCTCCCTTGGATCAGAGCACGACATTCTTTTCAGAGGACGTACCATGGTACCAGTCGCTTTACGAGAGGAGGTGCTGAGAGAGTTTCACACTTCTCCTTTAGCGGTACATCCATCAGTGGAAAAGATGTACCAGGATCTCAGACGACAGCACTGGTGGTCGGGCATGAAGAAGGCTGTGGAAGAGTTCGTTTCACGGTGCCTCACCTGCCAGCAGGTGAAGGCATAGAATCAGGTACCAGCAGGCTTGGTATAGCCCTTGGAGGTACCGGAGTTGAAGTGGGACGGGAAATCTATGGACTTCGTGATTGGACTTCCACGCACTTCCAGAGGTCACGACTCCATTTGGGTGATTGTTGACCGACTCACCAAGTCGGAACACTTCTTACCCATCCGAGAGAAGGGCTCAGTGGAGAGCTTGGGGCGTCTCTACGTTCAGGAGATTGTACGACTTCACGGTGTTCCATCGACTATAGTCTCCGATCGGGACGCTCGCTTTACTTCCCGGCTATGGAAGGGGTTTTAGGAGGCATTTGAGACGCGACTACGTCTGAGCACCGCCTTTCACCCTCGGACGGATGGTCAGACAGAGATGACCATTCAGACTCTCGAGCACATGCTCCGTGCATGTGTCCTCGACTTTGGTCGCAGCTAGGAGGACCACTTACCCTTGGTGGAGTTCGCGTACAACAACATCTACCACTCCACCATCGGGATGGCACCATACGAGGCGTTGTACGTTAGGCCTTGTAGATCTCCTTTGTGCTGGATAGACACTGGGGAGTCAACACTTGTGGGACCAGAGATGGTCCGGGCCACGACAGAGAAGGTCCAGGTCATCCAGGAGCGGATGAGGACAACACAGAGCCGGAAGAATTCATATGCTGACAGGAGGCAGAGGCCCCTAGAGTTCGAGGATGACGGCCACGTCTTCTTGAGGGTCTCACCGAGACGTAGTTTGCGGGGATTTGGCCGAGGCGGCAAGTTGTCTCCACGCTTCATCGGGCCTTTCCAGGTCCTCAGCAGGATTGGCGAGGTGGCTTATCGCCTGGCTCTGCCACCATAGTTGCACCGGGTGCACGGCGTCTTCCACGTATCCCAGCTGAGGAGATACGTGCACGACCCGACGCACATCATTGAATATGGGGAGCTAGACGTGGATGATGGGGCGACTTTTGCGGAGGTCCCGGTGGAGATAGAGGATCGACATGAGCGGGTCCTACGTGGGCGATCGATTCCTCTTGTGCGCATCAGATGGCAGCACGGGAACCTCCAGGAGAGCACATGGGAGCGGGAGGCTCAGATGCGTGCTCAGTACCCACATTTGTTTCCCTGGTTTATGATGTATCTTTACGGGGACGTAAAGCCCTGAGGTGGGAGTAATGTAAAGACCCGTAAATTTCAAGGAAATTTTTTTCTTAATTTTCGTTGGAATTTTACAAGAGCGCAGTTTCTGACGGCACCTGATTCCGATAACTGGTGTGCCCGGAATCATTTTCCGAAGTTTTTCTTGGGTACGTTCAGTGAACGGACGAGCGGGTATTTCTAACTTTTGAACCGGTGCCCGGAATCGAATTCTGAGGGCACCGATGAAATCGCGCTGCCGGTATTCGGTTAGAAACGCATCTTTCAGAGTTGCGTTTGCTCGGGTGTGGTTTTTAATTTCCGGGCTTAAAGTTAAGAAATAAAATATTTTTGCGACAACTTTATTTTATTTCACTTAAGCCACATGGAAGCCACATGAAGCCACTTAAAGATGGCTTAAACTGAGTTGATCCGGATAGGATGCTATCCAGAAATATCATACCCCCTTGGTAGGATATTTGCGAGGTGGGGCCCGCACGAGCCTCGCCGTTTCTTTCCGCTAAGTAACGCACCCACGAAAACCCATCATTATGAAAGTGAACTGATGCGTTTTCTTAATTTCTTAACAAACCATTTAATTGGGCGGTTTATTTCGTAAATTAAATGAGTTGTTTCTTTCGTTTAATTAATTCAACGAATTGATGGGTCGTTACTTACCCCTTTTTCGTGCGTTGGCATAAATATAAAATAAGACCAACAAGGTCTTTTGGAGGATTACTCGTTGAGAGAGGACCCTTAAACCTTCATCCTCCTTTGCGAAGAACGCGAAGGACGCGAAGAATGCAGAACCCGGAAATCGACGATGGGACGCCGTGATTCGCGACGCCGACGTTCCCTTCCTGCAACGTTCTTCTGCGACGACTCTTCCTCCGCGAGGGATCTTCGATCAGCTGCTTGAGGTAAGAGTCTCAAACTTTCTTTTTAATCTCCTTCATGGTTCTTTACCAAAACACGGATTTAATTAATTAAATTAAATCTGATGTTTCATGGTCCGTTGAGTTCGCTGACTCAACGCCGTGTTCCGCAACGACGCGACGCCCTTCCGCGACGACGCGACGATCTCCACCTCCCGCGACGAGAAATTCCTCGAAGAACGCTCACGCGCGACGACTACGAGGTAGGGATTTATTTTGGAATTACCCCCTATTTATATTCCCGTAAATGTTTCTTTAAAAAGTTAAAGAACTGGTTTTGTGAACAATTTTAAACTTATTAAAATTGTTGTTTCTGTTCAAATGAGCAACCCATTTTATGAAACAATTTTATTTCATTAAAAATTGTTTCGGATATGTGTTCATGTGTTGAACTTTAATTCCTCCCGTTATTTATCTCTAACGCGGAGGGTGCGGGCCAAACGAACACGGCCCGACGACCCTCCGACATTCTTTGTTTTGTGCGGATTTGACAGGCGACGACGGAACGTGCCGCAACGGATATTTGACGATCCCGCAGTAAAGAACGGAACTCGGGAGGAGCAACGGCGCAGACGGGAAGAAAATCGGGCCACCGGAGCGACTCCGGCGGCCCGCGGAAGCCGGCGGTGGTGCGGGTCACTGGCACGGTGGCGCCCGGCGCGCCGCCGGACGAGACCGCCGCGGCACCGGCCGCGGCGGCGGCGCTCGCGGGACGCAGCTAAAGCCGCGTCCGGCGCCAGGGAGACACACCGCGGGTGTCCCGCAGGTGTCATGCGGGGGCGGCGGCTCCCCCCTGCGTCACTCGGGATGGGGCTTCAGCCGCGTCTGGTTGAATGGCCGACACCCCGCGGGTGCCGCGGGGGTGTCACGCGGGGGTGGCGGCTCCCCCCCGCGCCGCGAGGCCGAGCCGAGCCGGGCTGGCCGAGCCAGGCCGGTCCGACCGGCCGGGCCGCGCCCTGGTTGGGCCGGACCGGGTCCGACCGGGTCGGACTGGGTTGACCCGGTTCGGCCAACCCAGGGAGGGTCGGGCCGGGTCAGCCCGGCCCGGACCCCCCGTCTTCGGACGGTTTTCGTTCAAATTGTCATATCATGAGCTACGGGCCTCCAAACAACTCACCGTTAGCGGAAACGCGATCCTTGGATCGAGACTGTCGTTTCAGTTTATCGCACTCAAGGTTTTGAAATACTTTGGGCTCGGCCGGGTTGGTTCTTACACGAAACCAACCGGTCCCTCAAAGCGGAAACGCTCATATATTGAGCTACGGACATCCGATTGACCTGCCGTTAGCTTCGTTGAATTCCTCTAAGTGAGACGGATCTTTTGGCACACTCCGCCCGAGGTTTGGACGTAGGTGGAGTACGGTCGGGTTGGTTTTGCCTTAAAAATCAACCGGGCCCCTGGGACGAAAAAGCCAATAACTCTCAGACCGGGCATCCGATTGAGCCAGCGCCTACAGGTCCTGTGTGGGCCTGATCCTGTGTGGGTCATTGCGGGGGTTAGTTACCTATCGATCCTTCGTGGGTCCGACGACTTAGATGGATCAGTGATCATCTTTATCGTCATCCAAAGAAGTATACGTGTATGAGCTGAATCTTGTGTTACTCTCCTTTGTGGATTGTGTTGAGCTATCCTATTTGGATTTACTGTTTACTCTCCTTTGTGGATTGTGTTGAGCTATCCTGTGTGGGTATACGTTTTGCTTTCCTGTGTGGACTGGGTTTTTCTTGGGCTCAGACGTTGGAGTCGAACGGGAATTGATGACTTAGGTATATGTATGGGTATATACCTAAGCCGAGTTAGATGTTACTTTGTGATTGTATCTTTCCTTTGTGGATTATCCTTTGTGGATTTCCGGAGACCTTCGGGGGTCTCGAGGTCCCTACTGAGTAGCTTATACTCACCCCTGCACGGGCTACGCCCACACTACGTTGTGTTGGTTGCAGACGACGGACAGTGCTGATCGTGGTGGAGGCGTGCGGAGCAGGACAATATCTGGAGGTGGACCACTGGGCGGGACGTACTCGGAGCGGTCAGGTGGACCCGAGGAGCAGTGGAGGATATCTGTACCCACCATTCAGGTGGGACTTCCAGAGGACGGTTCGACGCTGCAGTTTTTCCTTTCAGTTGCTGTTTTTCCTATCAGTTGTACTTTACAGTTGGGCTTGTATTTTCGGCCCCTTTTACTTTCAGCACAGATTGTACAGTTTTTACTTAGTGTTTACTTTTCCTCTTGCTTACTCTGTGGTGCTTGTTTACTTTTCAAAGGCAATGCCTTCCCTTTAGTTGGGATTTACGCCTTGGTGCTAGTCGTCAGCCCCTGGCCTATGGAAGGCGGGCTTGGGGTAGTCACGACACGGGCCCT
The DNA here is from genome assembly GCA_963277665.1 of Viscum album. Classification (NCBI taxonomy): domain Eukaryota; kingdom Viridiplantae; phylum Streptophyta; class Magnoliopsida; order Santalales; family Viscaceae; genus Viscum; species Viscum album. The sequence goes on from OY728156.1 coordinate 1,136,465,153, forward strand.
GAGGACGGGTTGTGACAGAATATGTTGATGTGTTTCTTAAATAATTTCATAGTGTTACTTCTATATGTGAGGTGTTATATTCTATAAATCCAATACCTCGGGAATTCCCTTTGTCAAAATATATTTATAAAAGTGCATTTTTGGAATATAATGAGATAAAAAAAATCGAGATAATTTGGGTAAATGGATCGTATTCCTATTTACATCACACTGTGTTGAACCAGCCATCTTCATCAAGATGAAGGATGGGCTAATGCATCATTGTATCGACTATCGTGATCTCAACCACATCCTGATAAATAAAAAGTATTATATAACATTGACTGATGACCTGTTTGATCAGCTACATGAATCTAAATACTTCTCTATAGAGGATTTTTGGTTGGGTTATTACCATGTAAGAGTAAAGAAGGAGGATATCCCTAGGACTACATTTTATACAACGTTCATGCATTATGAGCTCCTAGTAATGTCATTCAGATTTACAAATTATCCAATAATATTCATGGACATGATGAATATACTCTTTTTAGATTACCATGAATCTTTTTTTGGAAATATTTATAGATGATATTATAATATTGTCCAAATGAAAGTACAAGTTTGAGGAGAATATAATAACTATTCTACAGACCATAAAAATGACTTCATTTATAAATAGTATAAAAACATGTGAGTTTTGAATGAAGGAATTTTTTTTATAGAATACTATCATAATAATTGGGATATCTATAGACCATTTAGAGATAGAAGATATTAAAGGACGTTTTAGGAAAGAATCTCTGATATATTTCTATACATTCCTTTGATTATCTAGGTACCATTAACAATTTTTGTGAAATTTATCAGGATTTTCAAACCCTATAACTAATATAATTCAAAAGAGAGTAATGTTTTATTTTAATTAAGAATATAAAAAGAGTCATGAATTTGAAATTGGATATTATTACTACACAATTAATCACACTACCAAAGAGTGGATGTATATTTTTTCATTGTAATATATGATTCCTAAAAAATTAATTTGGATGTGTGTTAATGAAAAATGTAAAAGTGATAGATTATGCTTCCAGGTAGTTGGATGTTCATGATTAAAAGGAATAAATACATGATCTAGAGATATAAGAAATAATCATTTCTTTGAAAATATATCTTAATTATATATTTTGGTAGAAGTGTGAGATATATATGGAAAAAATACCCTAAAATATATATTAATACAATAAGTGAACAGTATAAACCAATTATGATTGATAGTGATGATTAAGCACTATGAAAATTTAATCTAATAACATAATAGGAAAGTGATTAAACTAAAATAGACAGTATGTATAAATGATATATAAATTATATCATTTATTAATGATTATAGTGATTTTATCTTCATATTTTTTAAAATTATGGACATGGGATTCATAAAGGAAAGATATTGATCATTATTATCATGAATGGTTTCTCAAACAATCATTATAGAGAATATTAATTAAGATCAAAGAGATTATGTGGTAATTCCTGAAAAAAGTGGAACATATAAGAAAAGGTAAATCCTTATAATTAAATTCTTTTGAAGGAGTGGTGAGATATGGGACTTCACTATATGTTACCTAAAATATTATGTTAATGATGGATATATTGGATTATTCACATCGATCGACTTTCTCCATCCATCCTGGAATCACAAAGTTGTATTGAGATCTATGAGAACTCTATTGGTGGGACAATAAGAATAAGTAGATTGTGGAATATACATCCAGATGTCTTTTATGTCATCAAGTGAATGATAATTGATAAAAATCAATGGATTCAATGAAACCATTACCCCTAACAACATGGTAGTTTGAAAATATCACCAAGGTATTTGACACCGGTATTATAAATTAATCAAGATAAAATAATGCTATATAGGTGTTCTTGGATCATCTTACAATCATTTCACAATTCATTACGATCCTAGAGTACGTGTCACTCAATTAACATTCATGGATAAAAATTTGATATGTTATTAGGATTCAGGGAACACCACTATCAATTATATTTTATCGAGACCCAATATTTACCTCCATGTTCTCAAATCATCACCAACATTCTCTAAATACAGATTTTAACATTATCATGACTTATCACCCTCAAACTAATTTCCAATATGATTTGACCACCAATGCACATGAGTACATGTTTATAGCATTCTCAATTGATTTTAATGTACAATTTGATCAAAATATTCCTCTAGATAGGTTGTCATTAAATAACACTTTCCACTCAATAATCCAAATGGATCCCTATAAATCCCTTTATGGTAATAGTTGAAGAACAAATACATGCTCAGATGAAGTTTGGGAATGAAAATCTAAAGGTTATGAAATGGATTAGAAAATGGTGGAAAAGTTTCAGACCATTGAAAAGAACATCAAGGCTACTAAGATTTGACAGAAGGGCTCTATTGATAATCGTCGATGAAAGCAAGAGTATTGTTTTAGAGACATGGTATTATTATACATATCTACATGGAATAAATTAATGACATATATTATTAAAAGAAATATTATTCATAGATACATCGACCCCTTTGATATCCTTGAACGTGTCGAAGTGGTGGACTATTGACTATAACTCTCACCTAATACATCTCATGTGCATGATGTATTCCATGTATACATCTTTAGGAATTAGATAAAAAACACCTAACATGTACTCAATCCTAAGGTGGTACCATATGATATTGATATTTCTTATGAGGAATTGCTAGTGAAGATCCTAGATCATATGGAAAAAGTTATACAGAATAATAAAATTCACATATTAAAAGTGTTTGGGAGAAACAAAAAGTCTGCTTAAGTGACATTGGAATACGGGGAAATGATGAAAAAATTACCCTCATCTATTTTAGTGTTTGAAATAGAAATTTTATTGGTGAAATATTTGTATGGTGGATGATTGTAATGGAATAAAAACTTTTAAACAAAATTCCCATTATTATTTAAATTAAATGTATAAATATGTATTAGGGTTAGAGAAATCACATTCACTTATTTGGTTTTATCATACCCTATAACATTTTAAATACTATTAATAGTAATTAAATTTTATCATATATACATTGAACAATGATCAAAGGATAATTATTCATATAGGATTTTAAATTATCTAGTTGACATTGGAAAATGACGTGATGGACTTTACTAGTAGGATCATACCTTATGAATCCCATTTATATGAGAATATAATGGAGGTACTATCACTATTATTTTCCTTTTACTAATCCCATGTCGTGATACAACAACATAATCATGGATGAAAATGTTTATGGGACAAGTTCAAGCTCATGAAATCAAGGCCCAAACCATGAATGTCTAACCATCCCATGAATGTCTCACCAACATGCATGAAACAATTATGGATTTCATTGTGTATTAAAGGGATATGTATCAATAATACAATGTTATGAATATTTATATTGTATTTTCAACATAATAATATTCGTATTTTCTTTTTTATCGTCACATTATAAATAAATTTTGTTTTTAATCAATAAAAAACAATATTTTCAATTAATATTAAATTTAAATTAGGATGTTTATATTGGGGGATTAATTTACTTATTAAATAAAAACTACTTCAAAAATATTTTTATTAAATATTTTTAATTATATATAATTGAACATATAATTTTTATGAATTCAATTTTAGGTTTTAAAAGGGTTTGAAAAATGTTATTGTAATATACCTAAACTTTATTAATAATTGTTGTTTATTATTTTAAAAGAAAAATATAAATATTTATAATTTTTTTACATAAAATGAATAATATTTTTTGAATTTGATCATATAAATTTAGAAATAGTAATTTTTTATATTGTTCTGAGAGAGTATAATTTTCTGTGAAAACTTTATTATTGTATTAATATAAAGTGTGTAATATGACATAATAATGTCCTTAAATGATTTATTAAATACTAAAATGGGTTTACAAGACAAACTATATGTTTTCTGTTAATATATTTGAACATTATGTTTATTTTATTGATTTTATAAATCCATTATGACTCTTAAAAAACCTAATATTATTTTTATGGTTTTAAAATCATTTCTTTAGGTGTATGACACACTTCCACATCCCCAAGTATAATATATTAACTAGTTCCTCCCTAGTAATTTTAAAAATAATGAAAACTGTCACTATTTGGTAGAAACCATGGTCAAAGTACATTAGAAGATTTTTCATTTTTTTATTTTAATATATAGAGTCAAAAACCATTATTTGGGAAATAATGAAGAATTTCCAACTCATTTCCTATGTAAAATAGTGAAATCATCCATTTAACTTTACTATAAATCCATGGAGCATGTCTTTATTCTACCGTCACACCTATAGAGTCCTCCCAAGGTGCCCAAAATCTCTCATGATTCTCCTCCCAAGCATTGGAAGTCACAATCTCTTAGTTGGGGATCTTTTATTTTTTCTCTTTATTTATGTTTTTCATTATCATATGCATTATATTTACAATTCCGATTATTGGGATATGTTTTTCATGACTCTATTATAATCAATTTGATTCCCAAATCATGAAAGACCCCTATCTCTCTTATAAATCTATTTTATGAGTCTTTATGTAACATTTTTACGCTGCCAAAATTCAAGACTTATTTTCCAGGTCAAAACAATTGGGTAGTGAATACCATATCAATTTCCTATAAAGTGTATTAAAAATTATACACTTATACTTCATTTATTTGTTACATCTATATATGTATCCTGCACTACATGATAATGAAATAAAAAATTGATGAAAGAGGATTCCATGTTTTATAATATATGCATCACACTTAATCATGTCAATGAAATAAATGTGATGGGTATGCCTGAAATTATATAGAACTCCAATTTATTGGATAATATATTAGTATTATGAGAAATAATTTAAGAGATTAGGGTGTGAACCAAATCTATCATGTGTCTTTGTCCACCAAGAGATCCGGGAGAGTTATCAATGGCCTATGTTTATAATGCATTTTTTTTTATTTTTTAAAACATTTTCCAAGATAACTTAATGATTTTCATGTTATATCATGCCTCATTGTTCATGTTTTTTATTCTCACTCATTATGTTACCAATTTACATTCTTATATTCTAACATGTATTGACTTATTGATGTTATTCGATGTCTATTCCCTTACTAGGAATAATATCATACTGCTTTCTTATCTATGTATGTAGGTTAATAAATACAGTTTTATGTATGATCTTGTTGAGGATGTATTCAATAAAGATGATTTATTTCTTATTTTATGTTGTTATGTAATGCATATAATTCCAAAAGGAACTACACTTATCAATCATCTATGTTATATTATGTGTAATTTTATGTTTTAAATCATTATGTAATAAAGAGAAGGGTTATTACAGACGTTATTATTCAATATTGGTGTATCTCATTCATTAATTTCAATTCGTATTGCGAGTCTTCTAATATGTATTTATGGAGCTTTTATCTTATGTGATGGATATTGCGACACCCCTTTAAATGAAGAGTGATAATTACCTCAATTTTTCATCATGAGTGATCCCTATTTTATAAATTGATATTTTTGTGATATTCTGGTTCTCGAAATGAATCCCCTATATGATGTCTTCAATATTTAATGAAATATAGAAAATAAATCCTGAATTGATTGTTATCATTATCGGGTCCCTATTACCACTCTTGATGGGGTATTCCATTTCATTTAGGGTGAATGAGTCCCAATGTAAAGTAGACCCCTAAATTATTATCCATATTAGGGAAAATTAAAATCAGTATTTTTTTCATCTCGAGTCATATTCTTTGAGTGATGATCTCCATTCAGTTATCATAAAGTTTCCTTATATTTTTCCTTCTTACTAGTACGGATTTTTAACAATAAGGGATGTAGAATTTTTGTGTGATCTAGTTTATAGTAATCCACCAATATATATTCCCACTCACTATATGGGACCATCTAGAATGAAAGAGTTGAAGAAACATTTAAATGATCATTATGAAAAATGACTTCATATACCTGAGTGGGTGACCTCGGGTGGAATCAGATATTTTTACTAAGAAATATGATGGGTCACACATCCTTTGTGTGTAATAATGAAAAGTCAACTGAGTTAGGGTAAATAGAAAGTATCAATTTCAATGGATTGGGGACCTTCTTGACTAGTTGAATATGGTGAGGTGGCTCTTGAAGATTTATCATTAATATAGTACCACCAATTTATAAATATAGAATATATCATTTATAAAACTACATTTCAGCATTGGTATGGCGATTATGAGTATATTATCATTAATTTTTTTTCTAAACAATTCTCTTGTTGTCTTTATGGATATTTTGAATAGGATATTATAGGAGAATCATGATACATTAATGGTGGACATTTTGGATGAAATCAATATTTACTCTATTTTTTAGAAGAATTATTTATATCATCTAGGTGAGGTTATGGAATTGTTGAGAAATAATTCACATTATATGAAGATATTTAATTTTTTTGGATTTGGGAAGTGATGTTCCTGGGAAACATCAGGTCAGAACATGGTATCTCAATTAATCATGAGAATTTAAATGCTCTTATGAAAATGGAGTATCCATAAAAATATTTAGAAGATTATTATAATCATGCGTATTGTAGGATATTATGATGATTCATAATGGATTTCTCAAATTTATATTCTTTATTGAATAAAGTAACGTGGAAGGTAGAGATGTTTTTCTAGTATTATAAATTGCACGATTCTGTTGCTGATTTGAAATTCCTTTTGACTATTATGATGGTGTTTTCTCTTCCAAAGGACGGTCATGGCCACGTCGTCTTCTAGGAAAAATTGGGTTCAAGTTTTGGATTTTTTCTTATTCGAGGTGATCAATTAATTTCCCATATCTCTCTACAACTTATGCCAAAATAGAAGAAATATATAAACCATGACCTTGAACTCACAATAGTGATACATGTGCTTAAAATTTGGAATCTTTATCTTTTTATGGAAAGGTATACAATTCTGACGACATGGTCCTGAGTTATATAATCTATTAGAATTATTTGAATCTTTATCAGAGTTTTTTTTGGAGTACCTATATCCATTTATTTCAATGTCTACTATACTGTAGGTAAAGGGAATGATATTGTAAATTTTCTACGAAATAAATTTCTAACCCATGCCATGAAATAATCATTTGTGGAGTGAAACTTTCTGGATATTTTTTTCAGTTCTTCTTATATGAGCTTTTGAAATATAAGAGGTGGTTGGTTATTATAGTTTTTAGTTTACCTCTATTATTATCAATATTTTTCTTCATGAACAGTAGATTAATGATGAATTCAATAGAATTAGAGATGGTCTCTTTAGTGGGGAGACCTTTTCATAGTGGTATTTCTTCAGGGAGAATATTCAATTTTTTTCTGATAATTATTTTTTCCTTTAGTTGCGAGGAAACATGTTATTGTGTATTTATATAACTCCCCCTTCAAAGTTAACCAATGAATCATGAATATGTTCTATGAAAGTTGTGGACCATTATTGTGGTCATATATGAGACTAGATATCATTGACTTATTTACATACTATAGTATTTTCCAATAGGTCAAGCCTGAGCACCAGATACATTTGAGTTTCCTTTAGCCACATCTATTTCTAACATGTAAATGGGATGAGATATCAGTAAACATTATTATTAGGTTTCCACATACTTTGATAATTAGAAATAAAATTTGTTTTTTGATCAATAAGATAACCCAATCAGATAACATTATACCCATTAGTAAAATAATCAATGTTTAGGAGATGGGAAATTTCTATGTTGCATATATTTTACATTTTCATGGAGTTCCATCTTATATAGTCTGTTATTTATATCCCCATATTACATTATGATTTTGGAAAGGCATTTAAAAGGAACTAGGATTTTATTTTCATATTATTTTGGCATACCATTTACATATGAATGGTCAAACAAAGAGTGCTATATAGATTTCCGAGGATCTACATTTTTTTCAATGTCATTTAATTTTTTGGATCTCAAGATGGCCATTTGTATCCTTTTGAGTTTCTTTATAATATTAGTTCCAAGTCCACATGCAGAATAGAACCTGTTGATGCCTTGTATAGAAGTCACTGTAAATCATCATTCTATTAGAAGAGATTGGTGAATTTTCCTTAGTTGATCGATGATTGGTGAAGAGAGGATAAAAAATATAAATTTGATTAATCAAAATAAGTTAACAATACATATATGGTATAAATATTTTGTGATTCATTTTAGTAGATTGTTTTTTTAGTCGGTGGCCAGGTGTACTTAAATGTTTCACCTCATTTGGGTCATTGAGGTCTTGGGAGGCCCAGAAATATTACTCATCATTTTGTGGGTGATTATGAGGTTGTTCATTATATGGGGAAGGTATATTAATATCTATCACTTCATCCAAAGATTACATTTATAAATAAAATTTTCCATGTATCACAACCACAAAAGTATATTTTAATCCATTTTATGTATAAAGATAATATGAAAATGATGTTCATCTTTATTTATCAATCAATGAGCATAAAGTGAAAATATTCGATTCCAAAACCAAGGAATATTGTTGGAAAATGATACCTTTGGTTCAAGTGCTATGAATATATAATTTTGATACACCTGAGACATGAGAGAGGGAGAAAGAGGAATTCATGAGTGACAAGTGGATTCATCTTTTTGATATGGAAACATTATGATAGGATTTCTGGGGAAATAAAGTTTTTATGTTGGGGATTTTTGTAACATCATGTGAATTTTTTCAGGTACTTGTCATCACTCATTATGATCATTCATTGGTCGAGTCTCATTTAGGGTGTTTCTTGTGAATTCTTTGAAAACATTGGCATATTACAGGCAGTCCATTGTTGGCACAGTGTTTTCTTAAACCATATTTCACACACTAAAAACTATACACCCCTTAGAATGCATGGAATGAAAATTTAGTGTATGTTTATTCATATTATGCTCCCAAATAGAAGAAACTATTCTCCCCATTATAGGGGAATATTGTTGGGGAACACAGTTTGGAAAACTTTGTGGCCCTCTCTAGAAAATTGAGTGTGATAACTTTTTTAATCTCATAATTATTTGAAAAAATCACTATCCTCTATATAACTACCATATTGACCATAAATCATGTTATTATGTATTCATATGTCTTGGGAGCTGTCAAGACACCCATTTGGACCCTCCAAACATATTCAAAAGCATGATGAGGATTAGGGAATCTCATTTGATCTCATTCTAAAATATGATCTTCTCTTATTCCATATCTCTGTCTATCTCATTCTTTACTCAATTCAGATTGAATATTATCATGTGTTTAATGTATCTAAAATCATTTTTGGGGCCATGAATATATTTTTGACTTCTATATCTCTATTTTCTTCATTCTATATCAGAAATTTCTTATGATGGTGTTGGAATATGTTACCATGATTAAAGTTAGGTGGTTCTATTCATATTTGGGATGTTATAAACACTTTATTTTAATGGTCGGTTTATATTTATTTCAATTAAATTATGAAAATATGATTCAGTGTGAATTGTAACATTAAGTTAGATTGGAATGAATTTCAGGGTAAACACTTGAATTCTAATGGAATTGGAAAATGGGCTGTGTTTTTAATTTAATATAATATTTAAAATTTAAAGGAATAAAATTAACTTCAGATAAAGATGGATTAATTAGATTTGATATAATACAATGATGGTTTTTTTCTAGAAAAATGAATTAAATTAAGATAAATCAATTTTGTATTGAATTTCAAATTTTCATGTTGAAACTGGAAATGTAGATATTGTATTTTAAACTATTTTTAAACAATTTTCCCATTATTGATTGATTTATTGAGAACATGTGAGCAAGGGTGTTAGTGGTTTATTTTAGATAAGAATTCTAGAATGGTAATTCCATATTAATTGTTTGATAATGAAAACAATAAATAAATATTTTTTTGTAATTATACCTTAATTGGGAGGGGAATATTGAAAAACAAACTTAATTTATAATTGGCATTGTTATAAGAATTTACATGGGAGTGAGACGTTCCTTTAACTTAAAATTTTTGTACCACATTCCAGATGGCCAACCTTCTTTTTGTAATTACTTTGTTATGTCTTCCATTTATTTGAATCTAATTTACTCATGTCTTGTGTTTTATATAAAATGTTCACTTAGTCCATTGTTTTAAATTTTTCCATCATTTGAAAAGAAAATAATGTGTTATTTTGGTTTTAAATAGTACATCCATGTATTTTTTATTGGAAATATAAATAATTATTTGATTTATTTACTATGAAATATTATTATAGAAAATGGGTTGAGAACTATATGGTATTTTGTGGATTTGAGATGGTGTTGATGGTCGCATCGATGGGCGTTTGAGGAGACCAGTTCTGAGGGTTTTCCATCTTTCCTGATGTTCGTTCTACTTGGTTCGTGTTACCTCGACCCTTTCATGGTGACATCAGCTCCAGTTGTGATGGTTTTCATTAATGTATTTCATCCATTGAGCTTGTATGATTTTAGTGGTGAATCGGTGATATGGTGAGGTCATGTAGGTTTTCACAGATTTTCCTTAAATGTGTTTTCATAATAAGAAAACATTTTTTAGTAATTGGGCTTGTAGTGTTATTTTTGCTTGGGAATTGGGTTATTTATCTCATTCTTCTAGTACTTTGGTGATGTTTTTTTAGTTTTGATATACCTTTTTTACATATGGTATAGTATCCTTTAGAATTTTCCATGATGATACTGATATGTAGGTATTTATTGTGCTGTTTATGTGGAGAAACAATTCTCACTTTTGTCTTTTATGATCCCATATGAAAGTTGTTGACACATGGGAATTGAGAACACACATCACTCCATATCAGTTCTGGATTAGGTATCAATGTTATAGGGTATCCTAGATGGATCATTAATTCTTATGAAATAAATGTTCTTATAAATCTAAATATATTTTATGTTTTGATTTATTTAACTTTCCATTCATCATTCAATTTCTTGTTATCAATGAACTTTATCACTCTCTATAATTATTTTCGATTTTCCCATGTATTTTTTCTTATTCCCAACCTATGTTATCCAAAATGTAAAATTATTCTTCTGTTATTTAAGATGACCATAATACTTATTTTTTCACTTATTAATCGGTTTTTTTATTAGCCTTTTTATATCATGAGTCTTTCTACGATGGTATTTCAAATTGTTAGACACATAATTATCGATATCATGAATAAATTGAGAGGATAAAAATTATTTAAGGTGATCAGAATGTAAAAACATGATATTTTAGTAGAAAAATATTTTTTTCACGGAATTAAAGAAATTAAAAAGCAATATTGGATGACAATAAAAGACTTCATACATTACAAAATATATGATTTTAAATAAATAAAATCACTTCATTAACTTGAGAAACCTGTAATCCTAAGTCAAAATGAACAATAAAGTTATATATAATTATAACATAGAATCAATTTTGTTGTGAATTAATTATACTATATAAATTATGAAAATTATAGTTTTATTTTTATAATAAATAAAAAATCATTTAAAATAAAATAATTTCCTCTGAAAAAGACATTTTATCTAAAAGATTATTTAGTTAAGCTTAATAAACATAATTTAAAAATTAAATTTTCGACATTTATAAAACATTTTTAAAAAAAATATTCGTTATTGAAATAATAATTTAAAATTTACCATAGAGTGATTTTTTGGTATTTCTTAGGAATGTGACTTTTCTTATGCCTAGTGAAAAATAATGAATTTTAATTAAACCTACATAGTCATTTAACTAATTTAAAAAATTAAATTATAATATTAATTTGATTAAATGTAGGATATGTTAATTTATTTATATATTAATCCACTTTTGTTAATTGGAGTCATTTCAAAATTTAATTTTGATATAGATACATTGTAAATGTTTGAACATTTTCTCTTTTTAAACATGTTTTCTCATCAGTTCTACGAGAACAATTTGAAATTAAATTTTGAATCACATGAAAATGGAATTTGGAATAATGGATTCAATTTTTTGAATCAAAATAATTTATAATATATAATAATTTATACATTACTTTTTACCAAAATTAATAGTTATGGAACTAGAAAGTAATTATTACTGTTAAGATAAAAATATTTTTCCATATGGTTATCCTAAAATGATAAGGATTAAAAAATACCTACCATTATATAAAATTATAACTATAGGAAAATATTTTCACATTATCCTTAAATTTTTTGAATGAAGGATGATTTTTAAATATTTTTCTTGTGAATATCATTATATTATTGAATTCATTTTGGAAATATACTAGCAATTTTAAAGAGGTTTCCCTTCCCCATTTATAAATGGGCACTGACTCCCATCACTTATTTACACCTCCAAACCCCATTGGATTGACTAAAAAATTCCAAGTTCTATACCCAAAATCTTTATTCACATTCATGATATATTAGACCTCCAAAAATACCACCCTAATGTCGTTAAGAGGAGAATTGATGGAGGTTTCCCTTAGATAGGGTTGTTATCATAAAAATTATATTTCACTTTATTTATCCATTTTCACATTTAATTATTTATTAACACATAAAAAATTATTAATATATCCCTTATATTGATATTTTTTTTATATTGATGGAATATTATTTTTTAATCTCCACTACTATCAAATATTAAATAAAGTCATCAATTGTGTGTACGATGGACTTCTGCATTGGAAATAAATGTAAATCGTTTTCTATAACCAACTTTCTAGGATGTATATATTGATGTCATTACCACATATATATGATAAATATGATATTGCTATACTTTTTAAATTTTTATATCAAATATAACTTTTTTATGTTCCACATATCATTAAATATGATAATGTTGCTCTTGTGTGGGGTGGATTATCCCCTCACAAAGCGATGTGATCCATTTTTCACATATTATTTACCTCAAAATTAATAAGGATAAAATTTATGAATATATGTGATATATATGAGATGATATTAATTCATTAAAATTAATATATCATCAACTTCATTAAAATTTCACAGTTTAATGGAATGATATCATCAGTAATGTGTGTGTATGACATGTCATCTCTATGAACAATGTAATTCATTTCCTATGAACAGAATTGAAGAAGGGTCATAATAATGAATCTAAATAGTAAATAAAATATTTATACAATTATTACAAATTTTTACATGATATATATATATATATATCCTATTCAAAATAAAAGCATCCTTCTATAAAAAACATGAATTAGAAAATAGGTTAATTAAAAACAGAAATACTAAAAATAATGAAATATTAATAAAAATAGATAGAAGAATGTAATAAGTATATAATATATGATATAATATATTTTATTTTATATTTTAATAAATAAATAAATTATTTAAATAGTTATTTTTGTGGTACAAATATGTATGAAGGTAATAATTGCAGAGGAATCAATTTTTCATCTAACTTTTACTTCAGCATGACATGTACCATATTAACCACTAATATATATTTTTTGTGTATATACTAAACGAATTGTTATGTTATATCATGAATTTATTTGTATTCATGGTATTTACAGTTTCATATAAACTTATTTCTTTCATGGGACTTATGATTCATAATTTATTAAATTGGTAATGGTTAATTTTACAATCTAATCTTCATTTGAGAACATTTTTTTTTGAATCCTTTCGATTAAATTCATGATATTTCTATTTTAAAATAAATATATTTTTTTCCTCTATTTATTCATGAATCGTTTCATGTAATATTACCATTTTCCCTCTCATTGTTAATTAAAATTATTAATAAAAAGTTTTAATGATAATTTTCCACTATTTCTCTCTTTTTTCAAAAATCCTTTTTCATACGAAAACCGTGTTTACAACAAAAATTTACAAATTTTGTATCATTACCAAAATTATTTTCTAAATAATATTTTACCAATTTTAATTTTTAAAAAATGTTTTAAATCCAATTTTCATGTCTTTTCCAAATTGATGGATATTTGGATTTTACCAAAAATTTGAAAAGAATCATTGTTTTAATGTGCATGTTATGAACATTACTTTCGACTATCAAGACAAAACAATGTATTAAAGACTATTTTAATTTTATTAGATGGATATTTTAAAATTAAATGTATTTCAAAATATTTATTTAAATTTTAGTTTTAAAAATATTTTCAAGGTGATAAGTTTATTTTCATGAGAAAAAAATTTAATCATATTTTTATAGTATGTTTATTGATCAATGACATAAATAATTTTTTCAATATATAATCTAATAGGGGATATTTTATATGGATTTCAACCTTATTATTTAATTAGATGATTTTAGATCAGCTTAATTTAGGATATATAAATTTCTTTCCTTCACCATTTTACATTCAATGTATTATGATTATGTTTATTAATTGTGGTATGTATTCTCATTTCATATGTTTTCTTCTCAATAAAAATCATTATGTTTATTATATTTCACCCCTTTCATACTACATATTAATTGGACTATCTATGTGATAGGTGTGTCCCAATATATCCCCTTGATGAAATGTTAGGTAATTTGAGATTAACAAGATATGATTATGGTCAGTGCCATACCAATATATATAGATGTATTATCACAGGACATAATGATAATAAATTTCATGTAAAAATCCTCAATGCTATGTTTTAGATTTCCATCATTATGTCTTACATCAGTATGAATTATTTTATAGGTATTCTATGTGATTATTCAATTAGTTATAATATACATCATCATGTTTCAAGATCATTGGATTATTTATATGGAATTATTTTATCATATTTTAATCATGTTATATTATTCTCATGTTATTGAATCAATGCAATAATTTTCATATACTTACCTTTCCATATTTAATATTCATTATTTATTAATATATTCCATTGTATTATTAACCATAATGATCATCTGAGATAACTGATTTCATATTTATTATTTTTCAATGTGTTTCTCGTAATTATTTTCTGATTGATATGTATGGATACTCTAAAGGGAACAATAGAAATCTCAAAATATTTTTGTTGAATTTTATGTTTTCAAATGAAACGTGAATTTTGAGTATATTTCTAGTTTACCATAACTAATAATTTATTAAAGTAAATTTAAATGTTACTACATTAATCTGATGCTATTGTAATAAATTAGACATCAGAACTGAGCTATTAGGATTTGGGTTTCTGCACCTTCCTCCAAAACAATTTGAAAAATGAAGACACCGTTATGCATATATAAAGACTACTTCCCCCTTGAGTTGTGTTTTCAATTTTTCATAATATCCTTAAAAATCGGTTAAAAATTATTATTTAATTATGAAATAAAATATTTATATCATTATTAATCTTTTTAAATGATAAATTATTATATTTTCAACATCTATCCACTTCTATTACAAATGATAGTATCATTCGTTCGTATGTGTGGACTACCATATACACATAATAATGTAAATAATTTTATATTAATAACTAGGTAGGATAAAATATAAAATATATTTAATATATAAAAATGATATTAGTGACTCTATTAATATTTTAATGGAGTTTTTTAGACATTATATTAAAATTATTAACAATAATTGGTCATAGTGAACCCAGCCACCTAAAGCATACATTTCAAGCCACCTATCTAAATTTTAGTTCATTATGGGAAATAAAAGGATAATATTTTTGTAACATCCCAAGCTTCTAAGATACGTTTCCCATTGAATAATACAATTGCTTGTGTTGTACGCAACTTTGAGTTCAAACACACCACAACCAATCAAACTAGCCGTTATGAATAGTAATACCCACTTTTTGAAATTTTATAAATTTTATCTTTCAAAATGGACTTCATTTTTGTATTTGGAATATTGAAATTATCTTAGGGTGAATTTTTGGAATTTTTCGGAATACCTTCAATTTTTTATGAATAGTGAAAAACTCAGTGTCATTGTTTAAAACCGCCCTTTTAATTAAATAATGAGTTATTTTATTTACATTTATTTTTGTAAAAAATATAGAAAGAATACCTATATAAGTTCAATATAATTCATTGTAGTCATTTTGTTATATTGTTAGATATATAAAATTTTATTGAACTTTTTGCCGTCTTTTACCAACCTCCTAGGAGCCTTTGGAAATTCTCATAAATCTTAATTTTACCGATTATATGAGTTTAATTTCAAAAAACCAAGAGACATAGTTGATATCAGTTAGAAGAATTTGGTTTATTGAGATGAAAATAATTTTTGGGGAATAGTATCTTTTTACTTTTATTTACCATGGTTTAAAGTAAATAGGGTAATTTAGGGTAAAAATGATATTATTATTACCCTAACACATGTCCTAATTCTATTGGAAAAGATTAATTAGACAATAAATAACCTTAGTAATAAAATATGATTTTTTATATCCACTTTTATTAGAATACGACATTTATTATTATTTTATATAAAGAAGAGTTAAAAGGGTTAAATTCAATGTTTAATAACTAAATCATTTCTAATACAGTGTTATAAATAATATAAATTTGACTATAAATATTCATTAAAAATTTAAAAATATTTCTTACATAATGGTATTTTATTTATAATTTTTATACAATAAATAATGAAATTTATTTATGATACAATGATGATGCAGTAATTACCTTATTAATGAAATATTAAAATAATTAGTTTTATAAATATCCAGAATAATCTAATTATAGACTTGTAATGAATTCCACTAATTTTATAGGTTTATATGACATGTTAGGGTTTATTAAATGATTTTTTTGGAATAATATTGCTGTTATGAATTAAAAAAAACAAAAAACCAAATAGTGTCAAAATTGAAATAAACGAGTTTTTAAAACAAATATTATATTATTAATAGATATTATATTCATAAAAATATAAGGATCAGCAAAAGGCCTTAAATAATATTATATATTTCATTAATGAACCACTTTAGGTTTTATTGGAAGTTTATAGTAACATTATTAACCATATAATATAAAAATACAAGGATACATGGTAAATGTAAAAATATTTAACTGAGAGTTAAATCTAAAATATAAGGTTAATATGATGACCTAAACCTATCTAAAATCTATTTTTTGAGAGGTTTTCGACCCATCCCCACCTTAGCCTTTATATAATATATTTTGGAACAATTATAAAACAAAAATGATTTATTATTAAATAATATTTTCGGAATTTCCTAAAGTGACCCTCACCTCTCTTATAAATGGGCACTTCCCTTCTCTCAAATTCACACCTTCAAAGCCATTTGGATCAGCCGAAACCATCCCCAGTATCCTCTAAACTATCCAACCTTAATCTTATAGGCCTTACTTTAGTCATAAAGCCATCCTAAAGATCCATTTTGATCAAATCAAAGGGAGGAACCCGAAGAAGAGATAAATATTTCATCACCTCTTTCAAGTTCGTTTCTTCTTCCACTACCTCTTTATTTGTAGTTTAAATTATAAATTAATAACTACCATATATTATATATATTTTGATGTTATTATAAAAATGTTACAACCATATTAATTATTTTATCCATCCAATAACTGACGAAGTCACCATACGTGCCTACACACAGATTATCGTCTCCACGTCGTGGTGTAATTTGTTATTCAAAAACGTCATCATTTAGATGGGTATAATAATGAGTATAAATGATTTAAATTTTAAATATAACATTATAATTATTCTGTATATATGATTTACCATCCAATTATATACGATTTTAATATCAAAGGAATGATATTGTCGCTCGTGCATGCGTACGAATTACTGTCTCCATGAATGCGATTAGATTCATTCTCCATCGTATCCATTCAAGACTAATTTTAATTTGATGATTAAAAAAATAATGTTAGATGACTTAATATCATTATGAATATGAGTAATATAAATCATATCCATAATAATCATTACTTATGTAACAAAACATATAAAGGAAAACGAATCAGTCAATACCCGAATGGATGATACTACTGAAATATCATTAACAAAGCAATATTAGAAGATCATATATGATATCATATTAATTTATATGGTTCTTTAATAATTTAATAACAATTATTTTACCATTATAATGGAGTTTAACCTACCCTTGACCAAGGAAAATTACAAGGTAAGGGTTAATTTCACAGTCTCTTTATTATCCGAGCTTGTTTTTACATAAGTAACTATTCAGACCTCTTTATCATCCATAACCATGTTTTTAAAAATTTATTCCAAAACCTTTTTACTATTTACTAGACTATGGATTAAATTAATTTATACACTTATTTTACTTTTTAGAAAAAAAATTGAAAAGAATCTTTCCATTGTTTTCCAAACAAGGTACTTTATAACCTTTTCGACATAACTAATGTAAGAATGTTATTTAACTTATACGGTGGAGGTGATATTTTCCGTCATTATAACATCGTCAAAAATTCTCTTACAATATTATAAGAATATTTTCATAATAAAGTTTTTATTTTAATATTATATTCCTTTTAAATTTTTTCAAAATAGAAAGAGATATTTCTCTAAAAAATGTTTAGATTTTATCTATGTGAACATCCTTTGATGTATTTTAAGCTTATTTGAAGTTGATTTATTATGATACAAATATTCTATATTGTATTGAATTTTTTTTTTGATACGTTTGACTATGGATTTGTTATATTTATACCATTCATGGTTTATGGATAAATTATTGGCATTTCATTCGATTGTTTTAATACAAATTTTTAAGGAATTTTTTAACCATTTCATATGAAGAATTCATTGGACTTAGAAAGTGATGGGTGCAGCCCGCTATAGCTCGTCGATGCATTAGTAGGTCTCATGAGAAAAACTAGTGTCTTGAAACAAGGCCTTGACAAAATCTTATTTGTAGTCTTGGAACAAGGCCTTGACTATGTGGTTATGAAGTCTGACATTATGCATTCTATCATTATGAAAGTGGCAATTGATATTGCAAGTGATTAATAGACTAGAAGAATATCCATGTGAATATGTAAATGGAATTATTTGATTTTATCTTTTCCGTATTATGCTGATGTTAAGGTTTAAAAGGCATTTTTTAGACTTACATTGCGTTAAATTGTTATTCTTATTTATGAACGTTTCTTCTCTATTGTTATCTTTACTGATCATCTGAGCACACCCCTTTGTCAGTTTTATTTTTCCCTGGATGCAATGTAGTATATTATCACTGACCTGTAGGGATATTCTAAGAGATATGATTGTAGCCTATGGAGACTATGATGTTGTAGTTTTTCATTTAATAATGTAATGTAAAACTTATGAATGTATCTAGTATTTCCAATCCTACTAAACTAATCAGTCATTTGAGATTTGAACTTTTGTGATCATGCCGATTTTATGTAATAATGCACCGACTCTAGGTAACTAGGGTCGGGGCATTACAGTCGGTATCATATTATGTTTAGTAAAAACCTTGGAAACTAGATCTAGAAAAACCCTGATTAGAGAACATTACCCTACGATAGACACTGATGATTAGTATAGAATAACTATCTAGAATTTTGGTACTTTAGAGATTTTAAGAGTATTCCAAGCCATACATCACTATCTGTATATGAGAAGGTAGAGATAGATCTGCCACAGATATACCTTTGGGTAAAACCTAAAGACACTTCTTTGAGCTAGACTTGAACGGGAACTTGTCCACTACAACTTGCCTTGCTACACTCTTGGTTACGACACTCTTGGGGGATATACATAGGATAATAATCATTTTATTTACAAACTATTATGAAGGGTTTAAGAGTATATACTTCCTCAAAGAAAACATTTTTATGATTATGGATTATATCCATAAACTGTTCAATTTATGTTAGGTTTTTAAATGTTTGTAATTATGTATTGCGATTCTGTAATGGCTCGGGTTTTTTGGGACCATTAAGTGGAAAAAATATGAGGTTTGATGAGTTCTGGGTGGTCTAGAAGGCCATCCCAGCTTCTTGGTGACTCCTAGCAGTAGCCTCGGCCTACCGGTAGCCATGCCTACCGGTGACCTTGGGCTACTGGTATCTCTCGGCTACCGATAGCTGTCACCGACCGGTAGCTCTCAACAACTGGTAGATGTCGCCAACTTGTGGATCTCGCCAACCGGTAGCTCTCGCCTACCCCCCACGGGTTTTCCAGCAGTGCCTCAGTTTTACACAAATTGGTTTTTAAACCATGTTTTGACCCCTTTAAGCATGTTTTAAAGCCCATTAATGCCCATTCATGAAATTTAATTAAATGATTGGTGAGGTACCCTCCTTAAATGAAAAACCCGAGGTGTGCATCGGTTTAAACCACCCTGAATGGTGGGGACATTTTAAGTGGCGTGTACGGTGTCCTAGCCGCGTGGTCAACCCACGATCCCCCTTCTTTTGCGGTTTCGAGTTTTTCTCTCCGTATCTTAACTGTCCCCAGATTGCTGTATCTCAGCCTTTATAAACCTTTATAACCTAAAGGATTCTCCATACGTTCCTTTATTTCTATCTCCATGCACACGGAATACCCTTCCTCCGGACAAGTTGTACCACCCATGAAGTTTTCATTGATCGTGTTTCGTGGAGTTCCTGCTACTCCTGTTTCCAGTTTCCACGCGAGGACTTGATGATGATCATTGATCAATCAGGTAGGGACCTTACCTTCATCTCTACTATCTGTGTATCATGTGGGGGGACATGATTTTTTTTTGTGGAAATTGACGAAACCCAACTCAATAAAGATAATGAACGGACCTTTAAAGAATGAAAAACAGGGTAGGGGGGTTATCGATGTCCTGCTGTGCTCGTTTATGTTGATATAATTTGTGAATTATACGGTCCTATGCTCATTGAAAATTATAGTTGTTGGTGGTATTTCTCTATGCACTATTTAACTTCGTTGCTCTGGGATGTTTGAATAATCGTAACATGAAATTTCTTAATTAAGTATACTAAGTTAAATAACTTTGTAGCACCAGGATTAACCTTTTTCTATGATAACCCCGGTTAAAGAAGCATAGTGTAATTGAAACCATAGTGTTTGTTAAATCTTTTAAATCTGAAAATACCTACGTGGGCCTGCCTTGTTTTGGTGGAAGTGGTTTGGTTGTTTTTTCTTCATAGGCCGATTACTGGTGACTTTATGGTTTTCTTGGATGGAATCCCCTATTGTAATACTTTCTCTAGTTGTGAATGTGAGGCGGTGGGGGTTACTCTACTTATAACACGAATTGGGGTGGAATCCTCTGTTGTTGAGAATTTTTTTTCTTCTAGAGATTGGGGACATGGGGCTGTGTCTCGGGATTTGTTTTGGTTCCAGTACATTGAGGGATGTCACTTTATCCCTAGTTTTTGTTAGTTCACAAGAGAACCGGGTGTGAATTCTTAAATTTCCTGATGTTTTTCCTTTCTACCGATTTTGTTGGTTCATCAATGAATGTTCCTGTTAGTTTCCCAGTAGTGAAGGGATTAACTCATACTTAACTATTATGAATGATAACTTGAACAGGGGAACTAGGAACTGTTTTTTGTGTGGCTGTTTTCTAAGGAAGCAGTTCTTTTGCACCTACTTATATCTGTTTGTGGAGCCATAGGTTGGGCTGTGTGTTCGTATATATATGTATAATTGTATGTTTTGTGTTTAGTCGCACGCCACCCGCATTGGGAACTTAGTGTCGGACACCCCATTTCATGGGGAAGGGTGTTTCCCCCTAGTTACTCTCCTTCCTCCTCCCTCTTCTCTCGGCTGAGATGGATGGAGGGGACCTTACACCCAAGACTCTTCAGGAAGGTTTTGTTTGGTGTGTTGTTAGCCCAGGTGTTTTCGGGAAGGGGGTTCTGATTATGGTTGGTTTTCCCAGGTGTATTTGGGATGAGGCCCAGGTGTTTTCGAGAAAGAATGTGTGGTTGTGAGGCCCATGTGTTTTCGGGCAGAAATGTGTGGTTGTGAGGCCCAGATGTGTTTGGTCAGGGATGTGTGGTTGTGAGGCCAAGGTGTGTGCAGGTGGGAGGAGTGTGGTAGTGTAAGGATGTTTTCTATTAGGAAGGAGCAGCTAGCTACTGGGGGAAATGGTGGTGCGGGGTACCCAAATGTTTTGTTCATTACTACTACCTTGCTGCTTGTGTTATTTGGTGAGTGTGGCCGGTGAGATGGGATGGATAGACTCTTTGATAGATGTTGATTTTTCTTCATCTCACGGGACTTTAGTACGTCTCCCCTATTGTGAATGAGAGCTATTGGTTTTTCCCACTAAGTATACTTTTTATGGTCACCCTACGTTTACATTTAGGATTCCAGGAGGACTTCGAAGGCCGTGCAGGACCTTACTAGTCTAGACGATGGAGTTTCTGTTGGTCATTGTTGGTTTCTACTTCTCCTTTTCTTTTCCTACTGGTTTTTACTTGGGAGTTCTTTTACTTTGTTCGGTTTTATTATTAAAACATTCATATTGTTTGGTCTTACGTTGTGTTTTTTATACTTGGTGGTGGTTGGTGTTGACTCATTCTTTCTCCTAAACTTGGTTAACTAAAAAGGGTATTGCCTCCAATATTATTAAATTGTTATAAACTTGGTGCTTGTTTCCACTCCGGGGCCTACTAGAGGTGGGACTTGGGTGTCATTATCTCTCCTTCAACTTAAAGAAGGAAGGGTGTGGCAATCTAATGTCCCTTACCAATTTTTGGTGAAGGCGGGTCGTGACAGAATGGTATCAGAGGGGGGATGAGGGATAGGATGGAGTCTATAGTTATGAACAATGAGGATTTCATGTTATGGTAGGGCAACAATGATAGGTGATCTTAGTTCATGAAATATGATAGGGAGGACCAGCTAGGACATGATATTTTAGGGCCCCATGTGATCTGATGCTAGGAATCTGAGCCTATCAAACTACCATGTGAGAATACATTTATTGTAGGGTATAGACACTAGGGAAGGTACATGAATCATACTTATTGTGTTTTTAATTGATTTGGGGACCCTTGGGGAGAAAAATATAATAATAATTATTATTATTCCCTTACTACTTGGGCTTGGGCAATCATTGTTTACCTTGATGCTATGGAACCTAGACGTTAACCCTAAGCGACCCGGGTGGTTGAGGCACACCGGATCGAGGCAGTTGACCAGCAGAGGGTTGACCGAGATGAGGAGCATAACATTTGGGACAGGACTATGTGATCCTTCCAGCGAAAAACCCTCAAAAAGTTCGAAGGCTGTGTTTCTGACTCAGTAATAGAGGGATGGCTTGAGGAGATATCTATCAACTACTCTTTGATTTGTGCTCCGAGGAAGTACTGGGTTCCGTTGGCCTTCAGTTAGCTGAGAGGAGTATCACTTCAGTGGTGGATGCTTTTCCTAGGAGAGAAGACAGAGGCAAAGGTTTCATGGGCCAGTTTCGAGAAGGAATTTCGTGAGGAGTTCCTCTCCTCCATGGAAAAGGCTGAGAAGAGACAAGATTTTCTCTCCCATCAGCATGGAAGAAAGTCTGTTAGGGAGCTGGGGATTATTTTCAAATATCGCTTGCGCTTTTCCACGGATCTCTTTCTGGATGGGGAGTCTCGGGTAAGACGGTTAGAGGAGGCGCTCTGTCCTTCTCTTCTGTACACTGTCACTTCCTTCACTCATACGACATACCTAGAAGTATAGTAGAAGGATGAGATAGTAAAGAGGATGTACGCAAATGGAGGAACACCATGATAAGGGAACCATCTGAGTTCATCAATGGGGAAGGCGGTCAGCAGCAGGTCTCCAGCGACAGGGCCTTTCATGTTTCGACAAGCAGGGTTCAGGGCTCATCACTTCTTGTCCCGAGCTTCTGGCCCCATGCTTTTCTTGCAGTGACAGGACCGATTTGTTTCTCTAGAAGAGTTTTCGGGCACATCCAGAGTAGGTTTCTGACTCGATCCCCACTTGGCGGAGGTGGGCAGTTTCAACACCCACCTCAGCAGCATCCGTTGCCAGTGAGGCCTTTCCAGCAGTAGCAGCAGGCACCTGGCCCTCTGAGGGAAGACCTTGCGGGAGGATACTGACACCATGGTTCTCCTCAAGGGCCACGACCAGGAATTGGTCGGGAGGTGGTCGACAACAGCAAGGGAGAGGAGCTGGGCGTGGACAATTTCATGCTGCAGAGTTAGAGGCTCCGATGGGACGAGAGGTCATTCGAGGTACGATCAAATTGTTCAGCACTCTTGTTTCTGCCTTGTTTGATTCAGGAGCATCACACTCCTTTGTTACACCCAAATTATCCCATGCTCTGAGTCTGGATGCCGAGAGACGTTTTCTGCCCCTTGTGTTGAGAACACTAGTTTGGGGTCAGACCATCGTATCTTACTTTTTCCGGGGATGTTGACTGAGGTTGGGACCACATCAGTCCAGTGGAGACCTTCTTTCATTGCAGATGAAACAATACGATGTCATTCTATACATTTAATGTTTATTCTCCATGCATTCCATCATCGAACGATATCGGAGAAGGGTTGAATTATCCAACGAGGATGGATGTCGTGTGGCTTTTGTTGGGGAGTAGAGTTATCAAGAGAGGAGTCGACATGTGGAGCCACTCCTTTCTATGATGAACATGTTGTCAATAAATTCGGTGGACTCATGAATAATTTATGTCCCAGAGGTTGTAATATAATTCTCTGATGTCTTTCTCAATGAGGTTGTATCTCTACCCCCTCAATGTGACGCTGAGTTTGGGAATGACTTACACCCTGGTGCCCACCCGATCTTGATATCTCCTTATCAGATGGAACCTTCTGAGTTGCAAGAGTTGCGGATTCAGATTGAAGATCTGATGGATAAGGGCTTTGTTTGACCCATCATGTCTCCGTGGGGTGCTCCAGTTTTGTTCGTGAAGAAGGTGGATGGTAGTCTACGACTGTGAAAAGACTACTGTAGGTTTAATTAGATGACGATCAAGAATCTTTACCCCCTCCTGAGGATAGATGATCTCTTCGACCAGCTGAGCGGAGAAGTTAGGTTCTTTAAGATCGATATGTGGTCATGATACCACAAGTTGAGAGTGTAGGAAAGTGATATCTCGAAGACATATTTATGGTGCAGATGTGGACACATTGAGTTCGTGGTCATGCTGTTTGGCATTACAAACGTACCAGCTACCTTCATGAACCTCATGAAATCTGTTTTCCAAGACTTTCTGGACCAGTTCATTGTGGTGTTCATCGAAGACATCCATATCTACTCAAGATCAGAGGAAGAGCATGTTGAACATCTTAGAAAAGTTTTGGGAGTCCTTCGACACCACCCTCTTTATGGGAAACTGTCTAAGTGAAAGTTCTTAATGCGAGAGGTACATTTACTTGGACACATAATGTCTCAGGAGGGAATAGTAGTAGACCCGTTGAAGGTCGAGGTAGTCATTTCATGGGTAGCACCCATGAATGGGGCGGATGTTTGTAGTTTCCTGGGATTGGAAGGCTATTACCGGAGGTTTTTTCCCGAATTCTCTCGAGTTTCAAATTCATTGATAGGTTTTACAAGGAAGGACCAGACCTTCTTGTGGAGTGACCAGTGCCAAACATCTTTTGGCTACCTAATAGAGAAGCTGGTTAGTGCTCCAGTGGTCAGATTACCAGAGGAAGGGGTGTTGTTTAAAGTGTTTTGTGATGCTTCTAGCCTTGGGTTGGGATGTGTGCTGATTCAGTAGCAAGGAGTGATCTCTTATGGGTCTAGGAATTTACGTAATAATGAATTTAACTATTCCATCCACGATCTGGAGCTTACGACTGTGGTGTTCGCATTGAAGTTGTGGAAGTATTACCTCATCGGAGAGCGCTTTTTGGTCTTCTCAGATAACAAGACCTTGCATTATGTCTTTTCCCAATGATATCCGAACTTGCAGTAGCGGAGATGGGTCGAGTTCCTCCAAGATTATGATATGAGATCTCTTATTCTTAGGGAAAGGGAAATATTGTGGCTGATACCCTGACTAGGAAATTGCAGAAGGATGTAGTTCGGGAATCCGCAAATTCTTGGAGAGCGATGGAAGAGTTGGAGGACTTGCATTTAGATGAAAGGGTGGAAGGTGGAAGAGGTTGGTTGTTTTAGATGACTTTAGTTTACTTCGTATTACTGTAGTTGGAAGAGTCTCATTGGGGGGACTCGGAGGTGGAAGTGATGCGGGACCATGTTTATCAGGGAAATTCTCCTGAGGGGTGGTCAGAGGATGGTCAGCATCAGATGATTTTCCGTGGAAGGATTTTCATTGCGAAGATGATGCGTCAAGGTGTTCTCCATGTGTTCCATGGCTCGGATTTTCGGTACATCCACGGGTCTCAAAGATGTACCATGGACTGAGGAGATAGTTTTGGAGGCCCGGGGTAAAGCGGGCGGTGGCAGAGTTTGTGGCTAAGTGCCCCGTGTGTCAGCAAGTAAAGGATGAACACCATTTTCCTGGAGAGCCGTTGCAGCCGATAAATGTTCCTGAGTGGAAGTGGGATGAAATATCGATGGAATTCATCACAGGTCTATCTAGGGCTCAGGGAGGCTATGATGTCATCTAGGTAGTGGTAGATCGGTTGGAAAAATCTGCACACTTCTTGGAGATTAAGGAGATGAGCTCGGTGAGAACCATAGCCCAGAGGTATGTCGATCAGGTGGTGCCGTTGCATGGGATCCTAAGATCTATTTTCTCCGATCGAGACACTCGGTTTACCTCACGATTCTGGAGGGGATTACAACATGAATTTGGCACCCAACAACACCTTAGCAGTGCTTTCCACCCTCAGACAGATGGGAAAACAGAACGAACACACCAGACATTGGAAGACATGTTGTGGGCATGTGTTATGGATTTTGGGTGATCATGTGTACAACACTTGCCTCATGTGGAGTTTTCTTATCAAAATATGTTCCACTCCACTATTGGTATGACACTGTTTGAGGCCTTGTATGAATGGTCGTTTCATTCACCCTTTTTCTAGACATATATTGGGGAAGCAGCTGTTCTTGGGATAGAAGTGGTGTAGGGTATCACTGAGAAGGTTCATCTCGTGCGTGAGAGGATGAAGGCCTCCTAGTACGGGAAAAAGTCTTATGCTGATCTTAAGAGGTGGCCCTTAAATTTCGAGTTTGGGAATCATGTGTTCGTGAAGGTTTCACCACGACGTGGGCAACGATGGTTTGGGAAGGAGAGTAAGCTCTCCCCTAGGTTCATTGGAACTTTCGAAATGTTGGGATGAGTTGGTGAGGTGGCATATCAACTGGCATTGCCACCTCAGTTGGAGAATGTTCACAACTTGTTTCACATCTCCCAGCTTCATCGATATCTACACAACGACTCGCACATCATCCATTGGGGAGAGGTATATGTTGAAGATGATGCGAACTTCATAGAGCGACCAATCACAATCGAGGATTGTAAAGAGAAAGTGCTTCGTGGACGAACCATCCCCTTGGTTTTTGTGTTGTGGAGGAATGGTGTCCTGGAAGAGAGCACTTGGTTGCGGGAGGCCTAGTTACACCTTCAGTACCTAAAGCTGTTTTGACTTGTTGTTTTTGTTCTGATCCTTGTTGATATATTCTACCGTGTTCTTTATTATATATAAAATGCTTGTTTCGATTATCTATTAGATGATCTGTTCCCTGTTCTCTCTTTGTGTGTGTCTGAATGTGTGATGATGGGAAAAACCTGACTTCTCAACAGGACACATTAATGTGCACGCGATTAAACCCTTGCGGGCGAGTCAGTGCCGCCCAAAGTGGATAATATCCTCACATGTAGGAGGTGACTCTATAACACATGTGTTGGAAAGTGTGATCTTTGTGCTTGTGGTGAATGTTTATGGTTGATAACTCTTGGGGGAGTGTTCCTGGATGTAGGGGGGTTCTACATAGGGGGTTTCCACTGAGAAGTATCTTTAAAGGGTGGTTGTTTGGACCCCTCTTTTATCCATTCTGTCTTGTTCTTATATTCTCCGGGATGAGAATAGTTTGAGAAGTATCTGATGTAATGGACTGGGTTTTTGGGGTACATTACTTGTTAAAAATCTGATGTTTGAGGTGTTCTAGGTGGTCTAGAAGGCCATCCCAGCTTCTCGGTGACTCCTTGAAGTTTCCTCGGCCGACTTGTAGACATAGCCTTCCGGTGCCCTTGGGGTACCGGTAGCCCTTGGCTACTGGTAGCTCTCGGCTACTGGTAGCTCTCGGCTACTGGTAACACTATGCTACACGTAGTTCTCGGCTACCCATAGTTCTTGGCTACCCGTCGCTCTTGGCTACCGCTAGTTGTCGTCGACTGGTAGCTCTCGGCCACCGGTAGCTCTCGACTACCGGTGGATATCGCCGATCGGTAGCTCTTGGTTACCGGTAGCTATTGCCAACCAGTGGCTCTCACCAACTGGTAGCTCTTGTCTACCCCGCACGGGTTTTCCAACAGTGCCTCAGTTTTGCGTAAAATTGGTTTTAAACCATGTTTTGACCCCCTTTAATCCTGTTTTAAAGCCCATTAATGCCCATTCATGACTTTTAATTAAATTATTGGTGAGGTACCCTCCTTAAATGAAAAACCATGAGGTGTGCATCGATTTAAACTGCCTCGAAAGGTGGGTACCTTTTAAGTGGCGTGTGGGGTGTCCCGGCCGCGTGGTCAACCCACGACCCATCTTCGTACACAATTTCGAGTTTTTATCTCTATATCTTAACCATCCCTGGAATGCTGTATCTCAAACTTTATCAGCCTTTATAACCTAATTTATTCTCCCTATGTTTATTTTTCACTATCTCCCGGTGCTCGGAATACCCTTCCTCCGGATGAGTTGTACCCCCCCCCCCCCGCGAAGTTTTCATTGATCGTGTTCTGTGGAGTTCCTGCTACTCCTGTTTCCAGTTTCTACGCGGGGACTTAATGACGAAGATTGATCAATCAGGTAGGGTTCTTCCCTTCATCTCTCATTTCTGTTTATCATCCATAGCGGGCATGCTTTTATTCTGTGGAAATTGATGAAACACAACATAATGAAGATAATTAACAGACCTTTAAAGAATGAATGTTTGGGTGATCGATGCCCTACTATGACCTTTTATGTTGATATGTGTTGTGAATTATACCGGCCGATGCTCACTGAAAATTATGGCCGTTGGTGTCCTTTTACTATGAACTAATGAACTTCGGTGCTATGGGATGTTTGAATAGCCATAACATGGATTTGGTTAATTATGTATACTCGGTTAAATAAATTGAAATCACCAGGATTAACCATTTTCTGTGATAACCCCGGTTAAAGCAACATAGTGGAATTGAAACCATGGAGTGTGTTAAATCTTTTAAATCTAAAAATTCATGTGTGGGCCTACATGGTGTTGGTGGTAGTGGTTTGGTTGTTTTTCCTTCATAGGCCAATTATGTGTGACATTATGGTTTTCTTGGATTGAATCCTCTATTGTTATACTTTCGGTAGTTGTGAATCTTTGACTGTGGGGGTTACTCTACTTATATCATGAATTTGAGTGGAATCCTCTGTTGTTGATAAACCATTGGCTTCTAGAGTATGGGGACATGGGGCTGTGTCTGGTGGTCTGTTTTGTGTCTAGTACTTTGAGGGATCTCACTTGATCCCTAGTTGTTGTGACTTCAAAAGAGAACTGGGTGTGAATGCTTAAATTTCCTGATTTATTTCCTTTCTTCTGATTTTGTTGGTTCATCTGTGAATGTGCATGTTAGTTGCCCAGTAGTGAAGTGACTATCTCATACTGAACTGTTATGATTGATAACTTGAATAGGGAAACTTGGAACTGTTTGTTGTGTTACTCTTTTCTAAGGCAGCAATGCTTCTACACCTACTTGTATCTATTTCAGGAGCTCTAGGTTGGGTTGTGTGTTGCTATATATATGTATAACTGAATGTTTTGTGTTTAGTCTCACCCCACCTACATTGGGCTCTTAATGTCGGACACCCCATTTCATGGGGAATGGTGTTTCCCCAGAGTTACTATCCTTCCTACCCCCTCTTCTCCCAGCTGTGATGGCTGGAGGTGACCTTACACACAAGATCCTTCGAGTAGATTTCATTTGGTGTGTTGTTAGCCCAGGTGTTTTCGAGAAGGGGTTCCGGTAATGGTTGGTTTTCCCAGGTGTCTTCGGGATGAGGCTGAGGTGTTTGCGGGCAGGAATGTGTGGTTGTGAGGCCCATGTGTATGCGGGAAGGGATGTGTGGTTGTGAGGCCCAGGTGTGAGTGGGCGGGAAGAGTGTGGTAGCATCAGGACATTTTCCATTAGGGATGACCAGCTAGCTAGTGGGGGAAATGGTGGTGCGGGGTACCCAAATATTTTGTTCTTTACTATTACATTACTTTTTTTGTTATTTTGTGAGCGTGGCCGGTGAGATGGGATGGATAGACTCCTTGATAGATGTTGGGTTTTCTACTTCTCAAGAGACTTTAGTACATCTCCCCACTTGTGCACAAGAGCTATAGGTTTTTCCTACTGAGTATACTTTGTATGATCACCCTACATTTACTTTCAGGTTTCCAGGAGGACTTCGGAGGCTATGTGCGACCTTACTAGTCAAGACGTTGGAGTTGATATTGGTTTCTACTTCGCCTTTTCTTTTCCTGCTGGTTTTTACTTGGGAGTTCTTGTACTTTGTTTAGTTAAATTATTAAAACATCCATATAGTTTGGGTTTACATTAAGTTTTCTATACATGGTGGTGGTTGGTGTTGACTCATTCTTTCTCCCAACCTTGGTTAACTAAAAATGGTAATGCCTCGCATATTATGAAACTGTTATACCCTTGGTGCTAGTTTCCACTCTGGGGCCTACTGGAGGCGGGACTCAGGGGTCATTATCTCTCCTTCAACTTAAATAAGGAAGGGCTTGGAAATCTGATGTCCCTTCCCTCTTGTTGGTGAAGGCGGGTCATGACATATTCATAAACTAACTAGTGTATGCCATTGTTTATAAAATGGAGCCTAGTGGAAGGAATGGAAACTGTATGAATGCACGTAATCCAATTTGGGATTTCCCTCCTACTAAAGATAATTATAGTAGAGCTTGTGAAGCAACTGGTTCTGATCAGCTTATCAACATACTGGGATAACTCACTTAGGTTATGATTAATAACCTTACACATATGGTGCTCCCTGATCCACAACGTGGAGGTTCAATGTTAGACCGCTTCATGAGGCAAATACCATCACCATTCAATGGGATTACAAATACATTAGTATCTGAGTAATGGATAAATTCCATAGAGAAAATAATACATGCTTTGGGGAGTTGTGAAAGTGAAAAAGTTGTCATAACATTTTATCACCACACAGGAGATGCAGATCAAGGTTGGCCATTGAATAAAAACACAATGGAAGATAATGATGTATAAAATATATAATGGAGGGAGTTTAAAGAGATTTTATTAGAAAAATACATTCCTCATGACCATCAAGTGGATATGGAAAGGCTATTTTTGAGTCTGAGGAAAAAAATGACGAGAATGTCGTAAAGTATGAGGATAACTTTACAAGGTTAGAAAGGAATGTTGTAGATTATATACGTAACCCAAGAAGTAAGAATTGTTCATTTCTTCGATGGGTTAAATCCATTTCTCCATTGAGAATTATTCTCAAAATCCTTCTAATCGTATGAATATATTATCTCATGTGCTATCAAGATAGAAAAAGAATTCTTTAAGTCATCCGACTTTAAAGCAAATAAATAGAAGAAGAGATCTACTGGACACTCTAGAAATGGAAATAAAGGGGAAGAAGGGAAATGTTGAATATCCAGCCTCTAGTAAATGTTGGAAGAAACACCCCGGTAATTTCTTGAAGAGAACGAGAGTCTGTTACATGTGTAGTGAAAAAGAACAACAAGCTCGTGATTGCAAGGGGAAGAAATAGGTTGTCAATGATGAATGATACAATTGTAGAGAAAGGGGGAATTATGAAAATGAATTTCCTATGCTCCAAGGAAACATACCTCCGAAAAGGCTGAGGGATCAAGGCCAAGATTATTCTATCACTACTACTAAGGTTTAATCTCCAAAAGATGTGGTGGCAGGTAATTTAATGGTTTCCTCATGTTTAGAAAATGCATTATTTGATTCTGGAACATTGCATTGCTTCACATCTTCTTAGTTTGCTATAAAAATTAGATATTTCCATTTTGATTTAACAAGGGATTTCTTAGTCATAACTTTTAAGGGAAGTATCATTGCAACAAACTTTTGTGAATCAATTCCCATTAAAGAAAATAAAATTTATTTATCTACTGATCTCATTGTCATACCCAAGATTGAATTTGATATAATTCTTAGAATGGATTAGCTTTTGGACCATGATGCAAAAATTTATTGTAAGAAGAATGATGTTACAATTTTCGATGTAGATAAGGTGTACCTTATCTTTAGAGCAGAAACATCACCATCTATTTATTACCTAGATCCTCCCCCAGTAGATCAACTAAATTCCATTATTGGGGAGGAAGAGAATGAAATCACCGAGGGTGAGGAAAGGAATGTTCAAATAGAGGATGTACCTGTTGTGTAAGAATATGTTGATCTATTTCTAGAATATTTATATGTACATACCCCAGAATGAGAAATTGAGTTTTCCATTTATTTAATCCCTGTGTCAAGGCCCATATCGAAGACCCCTTATAGAATGGACACTGTGTTATTAGTGGATCTAGAGAAAAAACGAGAGGAATTGATCAATAAAGGATTTATTCTACCTAGTTTTTCTCCATGGGAAGCCCATTTCCTTTTTGTTAAGAAGAAAGATGGATCTATGAGGCTGTGCATTGACTTCAGAGAGATCAATGATATAAAAATAATGAAAAATTATCCCCTACCTCGAATTGATGATTTATTAGACCAAATTCTTGGAGATCAATATTTTTCAATGAATGACCTTCGATCTGGATATCATCAACTGTGTGTGAAGAAGGAAGACATTCCGAAAATAGCATTTCGAACCAGGTACGGGCCTTACGAGTTTACAGAAATTCCTATTGGATTGACTAATGCACCCTATGTCTTCATTGATCTAATTAATAGAGTTTTCAAGTAATATCTTGATGGAATTTTTGTGGTATTTATTTATGATATCCGGGTATACTCCAAAATCTATGAAGATCATAAAAATCACTTGCGCACCATAATGAAAAACCTTAGAAGAAATTAATTATACAGGATGTTTAGCAAGAGTGAATTCTGGATTCAAGATATTTCTTTTCATGGGAATATTTTCATTAAGTATGAAATCATCGTGGGACCTTTTATGATAATAGAAATCCATGAATGGCCAGTACCAATGAGTATAACTATGGTACACAATTTTATTGGTTTAGCAGGTTATTATCAACATTTCTTTCAGAATTTTTCCTAATTGGCTAACCCATCAACCAAGATCACATGAAAATGGGTAAAATTTGTTTGGAAAAAAGAGTTTGAATAATGCTTTTCATAATTTAAGAGAATATTAATCAATGCTCTTATATTGACTCTACCATCGGGGAATGATGTGTTTGTTATTTATAATGATAAATCAAAGAAAGGACATGGTTTTGTCCTTATGCAGAATGATAGGGTTATTACCTATGCATCACAATAGGTAAAAATTAATGAGAAAAACTATACTACTCACGATATTGAGTTAGAAGTTGTAATATTTTCTTTGAAGATATGGATACATTATCTCAATGGTGAAAATAGTGAGATATATACTGATCAAAATAGTTTGATGTATGTTTTCTCATAGAAATAACTCAACATGAGGATAAGGAGATGGCTTGAACTACTCAAGGATATGATTGAACAAAACACTACCACTCAGGGAAGGAAAATAAGGTGGATGATACTTTGAGCAGAAAGGATGATGGAGTTTTGAACAAGAAGAGAGATGAAAAGTATCCTAATTTCATGGATCTTGTAAAGATAGATATGGGAATAACCATGGAAGGTGAAACATAAATTATTTTTCAAATTGTTTCCAAACCATATTTACTAGAAAGTAAAAAATGTTCTCATACTGTTGATGAAGAATTTCAAAATAAAATTAAAGATGTGAATGATGGGAGATTGATTGAATTGAAATTTTAAGATGTGATATTGAAATTTGGGAAGAGACTTTGTGTTCCTGATATACCTAATTTGAAAAGGGAATTGTTAGATGATTCTCATTGCTCCAATTTCTCTATCCTCCCAGGTAGCACCTAGATGTATAGTGATTTGAAGGAACATTTTTTGTGGGACAACATTAAGAGGGAGATTACTGATTTTGGGTAAAGATGTATGGTTTTTTCATAATGTCAAGCTGGAAGGAAACAACCAGGAAGAGTCATGATACTTCTTCCCATACCTGAGTGGAAATGGGATAATATTATGATGGACTTTTTAATGGGGCCACCAAATACTCCGAGAAGGAGTGATGCAATATTTTTCATTTTTGATCATCTTACCAAGCCAACATATTTTCATACTATAAGAGAAGATTTACCACTTGAACATATAGGAAGACTATATATTAATGAAGTTGTAAGACATCATGGAGTACCTTTATTGATTGTTTCTGATCATGATCCCCATTTTAGATCATGATTCTGGAAATGTCTTGAGAAATCCCTAGATACTGAACATCATTTGAGCACTGCCTAAAACCCTCAAACTGATGGACAACAAGAACGGACTATTCAAACCTTAGAAGGCATGTTGTGATCAGGATCACTCGTCTTTCAATGTTAAATCTAAATGATAAGGTCAATATGATGACCTAAACCTATATAAAACCTATTGGTTGAGATTTTGTCGACCCATACACACCTTATCCTTTAAATAATTAAATTTTGAGCCATTAGAAACCAAAAATTATTTTATTATAAAATAATATTTAAAGCATTTCCTAAAGTTACCCTCACCTCTATGATAAACGAGCACTTCCCCTTCTATCAAATTAACAACTTAAAATCCATTTGGCTCAGACATACACTACCCAAATATCCTATCATCTTTTCTACATTCAATCTAGAGGCCTCCCATTAGTCATAAATCCAACCTAAGGAGCCCTTTTGATGAAATCAAAAGGAAGAACATGAATAAGAGGTAATATTTCATCACCTCTTTCAAGTTCTTTTCTTCCTCCACTACCTATTTATTTTTTGTTTCCATTATAAAATAATAACTCTATTATCTTATATATAATGTTATGCTATTATAAAAATGTTACATCCATATTCATTATTCAACCCATCCTATAAAATACAGAGTCACCATACGCACGTATGTACATATTACCGTATCCAAATCGTGGTGTAGTTTGTTATTCAAACACTTCATCATTTGGATGTTTAAAATAATGAGTATAAATGTTTTAAATAATAAATATAATATGATATTTATTATGTATATATGATATACCATCCAATTATATATGATTTTAATATCAAAATAATGATATTGCCACTCATGTGTATGTAAGGATTATCATCTCCACGAACACGATGTGATTCATTATCCTTTGTATCCATTCAAGACTAATTTACATTTGATTATTAAATCAAATAATGTTTAAATACTTAATATCAATCTTAATATGAATAAGATACATCTTATTTATAACAAACATAACTTACGTAACAAAGAATATAAAGGAAAACGAATCAGTTAACACCCAAAATGATGATACTACTGAAATATCATTAAGAAAGAAATATTAGAAGATCATATATGATTTCATATTACTGTATATGGTTCTTGTATAATTTAATAACAATTATTTTACCATTACAGATATGTTTAACCTACCCTAAACCAAGGAAAAGTATAAGGTAAGGGTTAATTTTACAATCTCTTTATTATCCAATAATTTTTTATTTTAGTATCCACTGGGACCTCTTTATCATCCACATTCATTTTTCTTAAAATTGTATTCCAAAACATTTTTACTATTCACTAGACTATGGGTTAAATTAATTTATACCCTTGTTTGAATTTATATAAAATGGTATTAAAAGAAACTTTTCATCATTTTCCAAACAAGGTACATTATGAACTTTTCGAAAAAAATTAAGGATAGGATGTTTTTTAACTTATACTATGGGTGCGGTTATTTTCAACAGTTATAACAACGTCTATACTTCCCTTAAAATAATATAACAATATTCTCAAAATAATTTTTTTATAATTATATGAATTTTAAATGATTTCAATATAAAAATATATATTTCTCTAAAAAAATGTTTTGATTTCATCTATGTCAACATCCTTTGATGGATTTTAAGCTTATTTGAAGTTGATTTATTATGATACAAATCATCCATATTGTATTGAAGGTATTGTGATAAATTTTAATATGGATGTGTTATTTTTATACCATTAATGTTTTATGGATAAAGTGTTGACATTTCATAAGTTAGTTTTAATACGAATGTTTATGTTATGTTTAAACCTTTTAATATGAGGAATGCATTGGACTTAGTAAGTGACGGGCGGAGACCACTATAGATCCTTGATGATTTGGTAGGTCCCATTAGACAAACTATTTTCTTCAGACATGCCTTGAATAAATCTTATTTTTAGTCTTGGCACAAGGCCTTGACCATGTGGTTAAGAAGTCTGGCATTATACATTCCATCAATATAAAAGTGACTATTGATATTGCATGTAATTATTAAAATAGTAGAATACCGTTGTAAATAAGTAAATGAAATTATTTTATTTTATCGTTTCCATATTATGTTTAAGCTCAAGTTTAAAAAGATTTTGTTTTAGTATTAAATCTCCTTAAATGTTTATGCTTATTTATGAATGTTTTCTCAATAATGTTATCCTTACTGAGCATCAGAGCTCACCCCATTCTATGTTTTATTTTTCCCAAGATGTAATGAAGTATATTATGACTGACCTGCTGGGATAGTCTAAGGGATATGAGTGTGGCTTAAGGAGACTGTAACACCCCAAGCTTCTACGGTACGCTTCTCTTTGAATAATGTGATAGCGTGTGTTGTACGCAACACCGAGTTCTAACACACCATAACTAATCAAACTAGCCGTTATGAATTGTAATACCTACTTTTTGAAATTATATATATTTTATATTTGAAAATGGAATTCATTTTTGGATTCGGAATATCGAATTTAGCCTAAGGTGAAATTTTGGTACTTTTCGGATAACTTTCATATTTTGATGAATAGTGAAAATTACTAAATTTTAATTAAAAACAACTTTTTTAATCAAAATAATTAATAGTGATAAATTGTGAATTTGAGTGGTTTTAAAGTATATTTAGAATATATTTTTACCATTTAATATAATTTTGGTCATTGGACATAATTTTACAATTAAACCGAACATAAACAAGTGTCAATCTTTTGATAGTTATTACCTCTTAAAAACACGCTTTTTTTTCGACAGCGGGAATTAATTTTAAATTAATTTCTGCCACTTCTGTGTTTTTAATTTAGGAAAATGGATTCCATATTTGGAATCAGGATGTTCAAATTGTGTAAATAGGTAACTTTTATTTTTAGACATTTTGAATAATTACTGCGGTAAATATTTTATTTACCATGGTTAAGGGTAAATCCGGTAAATAAGGGTTAAAAAATAATATTATAATAATACTAAATTACCCTAAAACGTGTCTTAACCCTATGGGTTGATACATGGTCGACCATGGGAATCTTTGGGTCTATTTTGGGACCCCATGGATCCACTTTTAAGTGATAATGACACTTTATTTTAATTAAGTTAAAATGAATACAAAAATGACACAAGCATATATCTTTTAGAAAAACAATTTTTACATAGGGTTATATATGTTGGATTTTAGATTGTAAATATTCATTAGAAATATAAAAAGATTTCCTACATAATGAAATTTTATTTATAATTTTTAGACATTAAATAATTTATTTTATTTATGACACAATGATGATGCAGTAATTACTATAATAGTGAAAAATTAAAATTATTGATATTATAAATACCCAAATAAATATAATATGAAACTTTTAATGAATTAAACTAATTTTCTAGGATAATATGATATATTAGGATTGATTTATTTGACTTTGTTCGAAGTAATCAATCTGTTATGAGTTTCACAAAAATAAACTATTGAATAGTGTCAAAATTGACATAAAAGAGTTCTTAAAACAAATATTATATTATTAATTGATATTAAATTCCTAAAAATCTAAGGTTCGGCCAAGAGACTTATATCATGATAGGTTCATCATTAATGTACCACTTGGGGGTCGCTTGGATGTATATAGTAAGTTTATTAACCATATTATATAAAAATACAAAGAGACATTGTAAAAGTGAAACTAATTAACTTAGAGTTAATACTTAAAGATAAGGTTAATATAAGTACCCAAACCTGTCTAAATTCTATTGGTTGAGTGGTTTTCGACCTATCCCCACCTTAACCTTTGAATAATCAACTTTGTAGCCTTTAGAAACCGAATATGAATTTAATATAAATTAATATTTCTAGATTTTTCAAAGGTGCCCCTCACCCCTCTTATAAAAGGGCACTCCTCCTTCTCATTTCTTCACACCTTCAAAGCCTTTTGGTTCGGCCAAACTCTGACCAAATACTCTCCCAACATCACTCAATACAACCTAGAGGCCTTAGTTTGATCAGAAAGCCATCCTAAGAAGCCCTTTTGATCAAATCAAAAGGAAGAACCCGGAGAAGAGGTAATGATTTCACCACCCTTCTCCAAGTTCATTTCTTCTTCCACTTCTTCTTCCTTTGTTATTACCATTCTAAAATAATAACTCCAGTATGTCACATATACTGTGATGTTATTATAAATATGGTACAACCATATTCAGTATTCTATCTACCCTTTGAATAACATGTCACCATACGTGCGTACGTACGGCTTACCGTCTCCACGCCGTGGTGTAATTGTTATTCAATATATTATTATTTGGATGGGTATAATAATGATGTGTAACTCATGTAAATAATAAATATAACATGTTAATGATTCTGTATATATGATATACCATCCATTTATATATTATTTTAATATCAAAAGAATGATATTGTCGCTCGTGCGTACGTACGGACTACCGTCTCCACAAAGGCGATGAGATTCATTCTCCATCGTATCCATTCAAGTATAATTATCATTTGATGATTTAAAAATGATGTTTAAGGACTATATATCATTCTGGATATGAATAAAATACAACAACCATGGCTTATGTAACAAAACATATAAAAGAAAATGAGTAAGTTAACTCCCGGAACGACGATAATTCTAAGATATTATTAACAAATCAATGTTAAAAGATCATATATGATATCATATTATTATATATGATTATTGTATAATTTAATAACAACTATTTCACCATTATATAGGAGGTTATCCTACCCCAACCAAGGAAAAGTACAAGGTAAGGGTTTACTTTACAACCTCTTCATTATCCAAGGTTGTTTATACGTAATAATCAACTGGGATCTCTTTATCATCGACATCCATGTTTCTTAAAAATGCATTTCAAAACATTTTTACTATTTACTAGAATATGAGTTAAAGTCACTTATACCCTTTTTGACTTTTATAAGTGGTTTATAAAAGATCATTTGGTCGTTTTCAAAACAAGGTCCTTTTTAACCTTTTCGACAGAATTAAGGTAAGAATGTTTTTTTTAACTTATACGGCGGGTGCGGCTATTTTCCGCCGTTATAAAATCTTCAAAGCTTCCCTTACAAGCTTATAAGAATATTTTCGAAGAAAATGTTTTATTTTATATGGATCTTAAATTATTTCAAAATAAAAGGAGATATTTCTTTAAAAAGAATTTTGATTTCATCTATGTCAACATCCTTTGATGGATTTTAAGATTATTTGAAGTTGATTTATTATGATACAAAACTTCTATATTGTATTGATGGTTTTTTTGATATGTTTGAATGTGGATGTGCTATTTTTATACCATTCATAGTTTATGGTGAAATTATTGACATTTCATATGCTAGTTTTAATATGAATGTTTATGTTATGTTTAAACCTTTTCACATGGGAATGCATTGGACTTAATATGTGATGGGTGGAGCCCGCTATAGCTCCTCGATGCATCGGTAGGTCTCATGAGACAAACTTGTGTCTTGGCACAAGGCCTTGACAAAATCTTAGTTGTAGTCTTGGCACGAGGCCTTGGCTATGTGGTTATGATAGTTTGGCATTATGCATTCCAACATTATGAAAGTGGTTATTGATTTTTGCATGTGATTATTCGATTGGTAGAATATCCATGTGAATAAGTAAATTGCATTATTTCATTTTATTTATGCCATACCATGTTGAAAGTTCATATTTAAAAGGCTTTTGTTTTAGTTATACATTGCCTTAAATGGTTATTATTATTTATGAATGTTTCCGCTATATTGTTATCCTTACTGGGCATTTGAGCTCACCCCTTTTCTATGTTTTATTTTTCCCAGGATGTGAAGAAGTAAGTTATGAATGACCTGCAGGGATTTTATGAGGGGTTAATAGTGTGGATTGTGGAAAGATTATGTTGTTGTTGTAGTTTTTCATTTTATGATGTAATGTAAAACTTATGAATATATCTAGTGTTTCCAAGGCTATTAACCAATCGGTCTTTCGAGATTTGATCTTTCTTGTGATCATGCCAATGTTATGTAATAATGCACCGACTCTGGGTAACTAGGGTCGGGGCGTTACAGTTGGTATCAGAGGAAGTTTAGTACAAACCTTGGAAGCTAGATTTAGATAAACTCTGATTAGAGCACGTAGACCTAAGATGAACATTGAGGATTAGTATAGAAGAACTTCCTAGAATTTTGGTATTGTAGAGATTTTGTGATTTTTCCAAGAAATACATCCTTGTCTGGATACGAGTAGGTAGAGTCGGCTCTGGCACAGATGTACCTAGGGGTAAAACCCGAAGACACCGCTTTGAGCTAGACTCGAACGGGAACTGGTGCACGACAACGGGCCTTGCTGCACTCTTGGTTACGACACTCCCGGGGGATATGCTTAGGATAACTCTCATTTTCTTTACAAATCATTTTGAAGGGATTATGAGTATATACTTCCTCAAAGAAAACATTCTTATGATTATGGATTATATCCATAAATAGTTCAATTTATGTTAAGTGTTTTATAAGTATGGGATTATGTATTTTGATTCATAAACTGATCTAGTTTATGCCATTGTTTAGAAATGGCGCCCAGTGGAAGAAATGGAAACCGTATCAATGCACGCACTCCATGTAGGGATTTCCCTCCTGCTCAAGATAATTATAGTGGGGCTGGTGATGCAACTGGTGCTGATCAGCTAATCACCATACTGGGACAACTTACTCAGGTTATGAATAATAACCTTACCCATACGGAGCACCCTGATCCGCAGCGTGGAGGATCAATGTTAGATCGATTCATGAGGCAACAA
Organism: Viscum album; assembly: GCA_963277665.1. NCBI lineage: Eukaryota > Viridiplantae > Streptophyta > Magnoliopsida > Santalales > Viscaceae > Viscum > Viscum album. Next base: position 1,136,506,613 of record OY728156.1, read on the forward strand.
CCACCAACGTTCAATGGGAATACAAATCCCTTAGTAGCTCAGCAATGGATATTTTCCCTAGAGAAAATATTTCAGGCTTTGGGGAGCAGTGAAAGGGAAAAAGTTATCATGGCAGTTTACCGCCTCACTGGAGATGCTGATCAATGGTGGTCATTGATTCAAAATACGAAGGAAGATGATGAAGTATCAAATATGGAATGGAGGGATTTCAAAGATCTATTTTTAGAAAAATACTTCCCTCGCGACCATCGAGCAGATATGGAAAGGAAATTTCTGAGTCTGAGACAAAAGGAGGATGAGAATGTCACAAAGTATGAGGCTAACTTTACAAGGTTAGCGAGGTACGCTGGTGATTATATTCGTAACCCAAGAAGTAAGATTGGTCGTTTCTTTGATGGGTTAAAACCATTTCTCCGTCGAGCGTTAGTCTCACAATCCTTTTCATCGTACGAAGACATTGTCTCATGTGCTATCAAGACCGAAAAGGAATTCTCTATGTCTTATGACTTTAAAGCAAAGCAATAGAAGAAGAGACCTGCTGATCAATCTGGGAATGGAAATAAGGGGAAGAAGGGAAAGGTTGAATATCCATCTTGTGGTAAATGCGGGATGAAACATCCTGGTACTTGCTTGAAGGGAATGAGAGTCTGTTACAAGTGTGGTGAAAAAGGCCACCAAGCTCATGATTGCAAGGGGAAGAAGGAAGCTACCAACGTTCAGTGCTACAATTTCAAGGAGATGGGGCATTATGAAAATTCATGTCCTAAGCGTCAGGAGAACTTACCTCAGAAAAGGCCAAGGGATCAAGGCCAGGCTTATGCTATCACTACTGCTGAGGTAGAGGCTCCGAAAGACGTGGTGGCAGGTAATTTAATGGTTTCCTCAAGTTTAGCAAATGCATTATTTGATTCTGGATCATCGCATTGTTTCATATCTTCCCAGATTTATAAGAAAATTAGATATTTCCAATTTGATTTAATAAGGGAGTTGTCAGTTAAAACTCCTAAGGGAAGTATCGTTGCAACAAAGTTTTGTGAATCAGTCCCCATTAGTGCACATAAATTTTCTTTATCTGCTGATTTCATCGTCATACCTATGATTGAGTTTGATATAATCCTCGGTATGGACTGGCTTTCGGACTATGATGCGAAGATTTATTGTAAGAAGAAAGAGGTTACGATTCTTGATGATAATGATAAGGAACACCTTATTTTTAGAGCAGAATCGTCACCTCCTAATTCTTATTTAGATCCACCCTCAATAGCTCAACTAAATTCAATTATTGGGGAGGAAGAGAATGAAATAACTACGGGTGAGGAAAGGAATGTTCAAATAGAGGATGTACCTGTTGTGAAAGAATTTGTAGATGTATTTCCGGAAGATTTACCTGGACATCCTCCAGAATGAGAAGTTGAGTTTTCTATTGATTTGATTCCTGGATCAAGGCCTATATCGAAGACCCCTTATAGAATGGCCACTGTAGAGTTAGTCGAACTAAAGAAACAACTAGAGGAATTGAGTAATAAGGGATTTATTCACCCTAGTGTTTCTCCATGGGGAGCCCCTGTTCATTTTGTTAAAAAGAAAGATGGATCTATGAGGTTATGTATCGACTACAGGGAGATCAATGCTATAACGATAAAGAACAAGTATCCCCTACCTCGTATTGATGATTTATTTGACCAACTGCATGGAGCTCAATACTTTTCAAAGATTGACCTTCGATCTGGATACCATCAGTTGTGTGTGAAGAAGGAAGAAATTCCGAAAACATCATTTCGAACCAGGTACGGGCATTACGAGTTTACAGTAATGCCGTTTGGATTGACTAATGCACCCTCTGTATTCATGGATCTAATGAATAGAGTTTTCAAGGAGTATCTCGATGAATTTGTGGTGGTATTTATTGATGATATCTTGGTATACTCCAAAACCTACGAAGATCATGAAAATCACTTGCGCATTATCTTGAAGACTCTGAGGAGGCATGAATTATATGGGAAGTTTAGCAAGTGTGAATTCTGGCTTCAGGAGATTTCTTTTCTTGGCCATATTGTCTCTAAAGATGGAATCTCTGTTGATCCTTCTAAGACCAAGGCAATCCAAGAATGGACATCACCTACGAGTATAACTGAGGTACGCAGTTTTATTGGTTTGGCAGGTTGTTATCGACGTTTCGTCCAGAATTATGCCCGATTGGCTAACCCATTAACGAAGCTCACACGTAAAGGGGTTAAATTTGTTTGGACAAAAGAGTTTGAAGAATGTTTCGAAGAACTGAAGAGAAGATTAGTCAATGCTCCTATATTGACTCTACCATCGGGGAATGATGGGTTCGTTATTTATAGTGATGCATCGAAGAAAGGACTTGGCTGTGTCCTTATGCAGAATGATAGAGTTATTGCCTATGCATCACGAAAGTTGAAAATTCATGAACAAAACTATCATACTCATGATCTCGAGTTAGCAGCAGTGATCTTTGCTTTGAAGATATGGAGGCACTACCTCTATGGTGAAAAATGTGAGATTTATACTGATCACAAGAGTTTGAAGTATATTTTCTCACAAAAAGAACTCAACATGAGGCAAAGGAGATGGCTTGAATTACTCAAGGATTATTATTGTACGATACACTACCACCAAGGGAAGGCAAACAAGGTGGCAGATGCTTTGAGTAGAAAAGACCATGGAGTTTTGAACAATATGATAATTGAAAGGGATGCAATTTTCATGGATCTAGTGAAGATGGACATGGGAATAACCAGGGAAGGTGAAACATCAATGATTTTTCAAATGGTTGCCAAACCATCTTTACTAGAAAGTATTAAGAGTTCTCAGACCGATGATGAAGAATTCCAAAAGAAGATTAAAGCTGTGAATGATGGGAGATTGAGAGACTTTGTGTATGAAGATGGAATTTTGAAATTCGGGAAGAGACTTTGTGTTCCCAATATACCTGATCTAAAAAGGGAATTACTGGATGATGCTCATAGTTCCAATTTCTCTATACACCCTGGGAGCACCAAAATGTATAGAGATTTGAAGGAACATTTTTGGTGGGACAACATGAAGAGGGAGATTGATGATTTTGTGTCAAGATGTATGGTTTGTCAACAAGTGAAAGCTGGAAGGCAACGGCCTGGAAGAGTCATGCAACCTCTTCCCATACCGGAGTGGAAATGGGACAATGTTACGATGGACATTGTCATGGGGCTACCAACGACTCCTAGAAGGAACGATGCAATATGGGTTATTGTTGACCGTCTTACCAAGACAACACATTTTCTTGCTATAAGAGAAGATCTACTCCTGGAACGTCTAGCAAGACTATATATTAATGAAGTTGTGAGACTTCATGGAGTACCCCTATCGATTGTTTCTGATCGTGATCCCTGTTTTACTTCAAGATTCTGGAAAAGTCTTCAGAAATCCCTGGATACTGAACTTCATTTGAGCACTGCTTACCACCCTCAGACAGACGGACAATCAGAACGGACTATTCAAACCTTAGAAGACATGTTGAGATCTTTCTCACTTGACTTTCAGGGTATGTGGGATCAATATTTACCTTTGGTAGAATTTTCCTATAACAATAGCTTCCATTCGAGTATTCAGATGGCACCATATGAAGCGTTATACGGAAAGAGATGTCGTACACCAACCTGTTGGGATGGCGTTGGTGAAAGAAAACTTGTAGGCCCAGAACTGGTGGAGGAAACGGTGGAAAAGGTGAAAGTAATCCAAAATCACATCAAAGCAGCTCAAAGTAGGCAGAAGAGCTATGCCGATAATCAAAGGAAGGATTTGGAATTTCAAGTCGGTGATCATGTTTTTCTGAAGGTATCTCCGTGGAAGGGAGTCATACGTTTTGGTAAGAAAGGTAAATTGAGTCCTATGTACATCGGACCTTTCGAAATTCTAGAACGAATTGGGGTTGTAGCTTACCGATTGGCAATGCCGCCAAGTCTCTCCAAAGTTCACGATGTGTTCCACGTATCTCTATTGAGGAAATACATGCCTGATCCGACGCATGTACTCACCTATGAGGAATTAGAACTGGAACCCGATCTGTCTTATTGCGAAGAGCCCGTCAAGATTCTTGATACGAGAGAACAAGTGCTGAGAAACCGGACGACGCGTCTGGTAAAAGTTTTGTGGAGAAACCATAAGATGGATGAGGCAACGTGGGAACCCGAGGAACTTATGATGAAGAACCACCCGAGTCTTTTTATGCAGTAATACCCTAGAAATTGCGAGGACGCAATTATTTGAAGGAGGGGAGAATGTAACACCCCAAGCTTCTACGGTACGCTTCTCTTTGAATAATGTGATAGTGTGTGTTGTACGCAACACCGAGTTCTAACACACCATAACTAATCAAACTAGCCATTATGAATAGTAATACCTACATTTTGAAATTATATATATTTTATATTTGAAAATGGACTTCATTTTTGGATTTGGAATATCGAATTTAGCCTAAGGTGAAATTTTGGTACTTTTCGGATAACTTTCATATTTTGATGAATAGTGAAAATTACTAAATTTTAATTAAAAACAACTTTTTTAATCAAAATAATTAATAGTGATAAATTGTGAATTTGAGTGGTTTTAAAGTATATTTAGAATATATTTTTACCATTTAATATAATGTTGGTCATTGGACATAATTTTACAATTAAAACGAACATAAACAGGTGTCAATCTTTTGATAGTTATTACCTCTTAAAAACACGCTTTTTGTTTCGACAGCGGGAATTAATTTTAAATTAATTTCTGCCACTTCTGTGTTTTGAATTTAGGAAAATGGATTCCATATTTGGAATCAGGATTTTCAAATTGTGTAAATAGGTAACTTTTATTTTTAGACATTTTGAATAATTACTGCGGTAAATATTTTATTTACCATGGTTAAGGGTAAATCCGGTAAATAAGGGTTAAAAAATAATATTATAATAATACTAAATTACCCTAAAACGTGTCTTAACCCTATTTGTTGATACATGGTCGACCATGAGAATATTTGGGTCTATTTTGGGACCCCATGGATCCACTTGTAAGTGATAATGACACTTTATTTTAATTAAGTTAAAATGAATACAAAAATGACACAAGCATATATCTTTTAGAAACACAATTGTTAAATAGGGTTATATATGTTGTATTTTTGATTATAAATATTCCTTAGAAAGCTAAAAAGATTTCCTACATAATGATATTTTATTTATAATTTTTAGACATTAAATAATTTATTTTATTTATGACACAATGATGATGCAGTAATTACTATAATAGTGAAAAATTATAATAATTGATATTATAAATACCCAAATAAATACAATATGAACCTTCTAATGAATTAAACTAATTTTCTAGGATAATATGATATATTAGGATTGATTTAATTGACTTTTTTCGAAGTAATAAATCTGTTATGAGTTTCAAAAAAATCAACTATTGAATAGTGTCAAAATTGACATAAAAGAGTTCTTAAAACAAATATTATATTATTAATTGATATTAAATTCCTAAAAATATACGGTTCGGCCAAAAGACTTATATCATGAAAGGTTAATCATTAATGTACCACTTGGGGGTCTCTTGGATGTATATAGTAAGTTTATTAACCATATTATATAAAAATACAAAGTGACATTGTAAAAGTGAAACTAATTAACTTAGAGTTAATACTTAAAGATAGGGTTAATATAAGTACCCAAACCTGTCTAAATTCTATTGGTTTAGTGGTTTTCGACCTATAACCACCTTAACCTTTGAATAATCAACTTTTTAGCCTTTAGAAACCGAATATGAATTTAATATAAATTAATATTTCTAGCTTTTCCAAAGGTGCCCCTCACCCCTCTTATAAAAGGGCACTCCTCCTTCTCATTTCTTCACACCTTCAAAGCCTTTTGGTTCGGCCAAACTCTGCACAAATACTCTCCCAACATCCCTCACTACAATCTAGAGGCCTTAGTTTGATCAGAAAGCCAACCTAAGGAGCCCTTTTGATCAAATCAAAAGGAAGAACCCGAAGAAGAGGTAATGATTTCACCACCCTTCTCCAAGTTCATTTCTTCTTCCACTTCTTCTTCCTTTGTTCTTACCATTATAAAATAATAACTCCAGTATCTCAAATATACTGTGATGTTATTATAAATATGGTACAACCATATTCAGTATTCTATCCACCCTTTGAATAACATGTCACCATACGTGCGTACGTACGGCTTATCGTCTCCACGCCGTGGTGTAATTGTTATTCAATATATTATTATTTGGATGGGTATAATAATGATGTGTAACTCATGTAAATAATAAATATAACATGTTAATGATTCTGTATATATGATATACCATCCATTTATATATTATTTTAATATCAAAAGAATGATATTGTCGCTCGTGCGTACGTACGGACTACCGTCTCCACGAACGCGATGAGATTCATTCTCCATCGTATCCATTCAAGTATAATTATCATTTGATGATTTAAAAATGATGTTTAAGGACTAGATATCATTCTGGATATGAATAAAATACAACAACCATGGCTTATGTAACAAAACATATAAATGAAAATGAGTAAGTTAACTCCCGAAACGACGATAATTCTAAGATATTATTAACAAATCAATGTTAAAAGATCATATATGATATCATATTATTATATATGATTATTGTATAATTTAATAACAACTATTTCACCATTATACAGGAGGTTAACCTACCCCAACCAAGGAAAAGTATAAGGTAAGGGTTTACTTTACAACCTCTTCATTATCCAAGGTTGTTTATACGTAATAATCTACTGGGATCTCTTTATCATCCACATCCATGTTTCTTAAAAATGCATTTCAAAACATTTTTACTATTTACTAGAATATGAGTTAAAGTCACTTATACCCTTTTTGACTTTTATAAGTGGTTTATAAAGGAATCTTTCGGTCGTTTTCAAAACAAGGTCCTTTTTAACCTTTTCGACAGAATTAAGGTAAGAATGTTTTTTTTAACTTATACGGCGGGTGCGGCTATTTTCCGCCGTTATAAAATCTTCAAAGATTCCCTTACAATCTTATAAGAATATTTTCAAAGAAAATGTTTTATTTTATATGGATCTTAAATTATTTCAAAATAAAAGGAGATATTTCTTTAAAAAGAATTTTGATTTCATCTATGTCAACATCCTTTGATGGATTTTAAGATTATTTGAAGTTGATTTATTATGATACAAAACTTCTATATTGTATTGAAGGTTTTGTGATATGTTTGACTGTGGATGTGCTATTTTTATACCATTCATAGTTTATGGTGAAATTATTGACATTTCATATGCTAGTTTTAATATGAATGTTTATGTTATGTTTAAACCTTTTCATATGGGAATGCATTGGACTTAATATGTGACGGGTGGAGCCCTCTATAGCTCCTCGATGCATCGGTAGGTCTCATGAGACAAACTAGTGTCTTGGCACAAGGCCTTGACAAAATCTTATTTGTAGTCTTGGCACGAGGCCTTGGCTATGTGGTTATGATAGTCTGGCATTATGCATTCTAACATTATGAAAGTGGTTATTGATTTTTGCATGTGATTATTCGATTGGTAGAATATCCATGTGAATAAGTAAATGGAATTATTTCATTTTATTTATGCCATACCATGTTGAAAGTTCATATTTAAAAGGCTTTTGTTTTAGTTATACATTTCCTTAAATGTTTATTCTTATTTATGAAAGTTTCCTCTATATTGTTATCCTTACTGGGCATTTGAGCTCACCCCTTTTCTATGTTTTATTTTTCCCAGGATGTGAAGAAGTAAGTTATGAATGACCTGCAGGGATTTTATGAGGGGTTAATAGTGTGGATTGTGGAAATATTATGTTGTTGTAGTAGTTTTTCATTTTATGATGTAATGTAAAACTTATGAATATATCTAGTGTTTCCAAGGCTACTAAACCAATCGGTCTTTCGATATTTGATCTTTCTTGTGATCATGCCAATGTTATGTAATAATGCACCGACTCTGGGTAACTGGGGTCGGGGCGTTACAGAGACTATGTTGTTTTACTTTTTAATTTTATAATGTAATGTAAATGTTATGAATGTATATACTATTTCCAAGGCAACTAAACTAATCGGTATTTCGAGACTTGATCTTTTGTAATCATGCCAATGTTATGTAATAATTCACCAACACTGGGTAACTAGGGTTGGGGCATTACAATTTTTCTCTAATGAGATAATAAATTACATACATCTCCATAATTCAGGATGTTATGATGCTTTTTTACAAAAAAATATTTGTATTTAATATACCAAGGACATTTCATTAAAATTGTTCAAACCAACTCAATATAACAAAATAATAATAAACAATATAAAAAATTAAGAAAAATGATTATAAATATAATATATAAAATGAAATTAATTTTAAAATTATTTTTTTTTACATTTTTTAATATATTTACTATTATTTTGTTATGTTCATGGAATGAACCATAAAAATAAGTACATATTCTAAGTGGTTGTTGCTTTCACTTTTAAATATTTTTGGCGTGTATTATTTTTTAACTATTTTACTTTAATATGGTGTTCTACCTATTAATATACCTTTAATGTTATAATTTGTTTTTATAAATCTGGTTATATAAAAATCCAAATTGTGTTCTATTATTCATCCATCATTTAATTCAAGTGTTACCCTATATGTAAGATTTTTTCATCTCAATTTTTCTTCATTGATATATGATTTTTATTCATAACTATTTAAATATATTGGGTAATGTAAATTGTATATCAACTTATTTTTATCATAATTTCATTTAATTCACAAAATTTACAAATACATCTATCATTTTGTTTGTCTTCTGATTCAAGAGATACTAAAGTTATAAGGGAATTTATTAAGTCAAATCCCTTTATATATATATATATATCTATTTTTATTTAATGAAAATAATTCATTTAATTATAGTTTCTTTCATACTAATAATTTCTTTCATTGTAAATTATCTTAATATTTAAGGAGAATGTATTTTTTCCATATATTTTCTCTTTTTTATTTTCTTCTCAAAAGTACATAATTTTAGATAGTAAATTCAAAATTAATTAATGACTATTTCATTTTATTTTCCTTATTTTCTATTCCATCTATTGTCGTACCTTAAATTTTATAAAAAGTTATGTGTTATATCATGTGTTATTTAATAAAATCATTTTCTTTTTTTCAAATATGAGGGTTTTTACAACTTTATATGATGTATTATTTTCAAAAAAATCAATTTAAAATATAAAAATATGTGTTTCAATCCATTAAAATTTGACTCATAGTCCACTACAAATTTCCATGGGATCATATTTATTCCTTTTTTAAGGATCCCTTAATGATGATTTATTTCAAAAATAGTTTTTTTTTCACTTTTTTACTTCACCTATTTAAAAATTAATTCTAAAAAGTGACAGGTAACTTTATCTTTTTACAATATTATCTAAAATGTTTTGTGAAATTTATTTTACAATTTATCTAACTATTTATGTTAGTTGTTTTTTACATACTATATTGATATGATTCATAGATTACTATCTAAATCCCATAAAAAAATATTGTATTGATTAATCTCATTTATTTAAATAATTTTTTTCTAGATCCCATATAATGTGATACAGTTCAAAGTGTAATTATTTTTAACGTTTTTATCATAAATATCATCATCCATAAAATTTAGTATCTAAGGCAAGGGATATTACATTATAATACCTTCCAAATCAATTCTATTGATACATTATTATTATATAGTAATTTTTTTATTAAGGATGTTAATTATATAACCATATGCCCCTTAATCTATATAGTGTGAGTTTTAGGTATTGTTACGTAAATTGATATTCCATTCATTGATTGGAGAAGATACCGAAGTGAATCTATAAACAATTGTAGATATTGTGTTAATTTGAGTGATAATTATAGATAATTATAATCCAAATATTTATCGTGAAAAATTTAAAATATCTATTCTTATGATTTCAATATGGATATTTAGAATTACTAAGGTTTTTTGAGCAGATATTGTGAAAATCCTTCATTACTTCACTTGAGTAATAAATTGGACTTAATTATTGGTTAGTGTGGCTTAAAATAACCCCATAATGTAATGGTAGGTCACATAAGAATATATAACTTGGTTATTTGGTTTATTTAATACATATTGATTTGTGATGCCTAGGTATAATTCCTTTATAGTACGTTTATCTTAACTTATATTATGATTCTCTTCAATATGAAACTCTTATTCTATGTATATGTGTTTATTTATATTATTATACCATCCATGGGTTTAATTAATGCTCATGAGATCAGTTTATTGAATTATTTGATTATGATTTAATTCATGACATATTACTCAGAAATTGAATATACAACTATATGTTTTGGTACCCACATTATCTTATTGAGTGTTTAAGCACACGTTTTCATATGTTTCTATTTTCATTGTATATGATGAAATTTGTTTGAGTTGACATTTTTATAAGAATTGTGTGTGTCTATAATTTGAAGATATATTAAATATTTATTATGGATTAGTTATTTATTAATGTAGAGGTAAGTATTTCAATTTTATTTGAAATAAATAGAATATATTAATTAATGATGCTTCCAAATTTTAAAAAACAATAAAAATAAAAGGGTATGGGAATGTATGAAATGAAATAATTTCTATAAATCATTTAATTATGGGTTAATTACAATTGGTCTATAGCAGTTAAAATAAAATTATTGTTGATGTAATATACTTCCAATTTTATTTGGAACTATAATACTCCTTGGTTTTTTCATTTTATCCATGGAAACTCTTATATTTTTCTTCAGGTTTCAGTTTTTTTTAAGAATGGTTTGGGTGAGGTTTAGATAATTGTTTTTTATATAGAGTGATTTTATAGATAGTTTGTTTTGGGTTTGTACATGAAACTATAGAACTAAGATATATATGTTTTATACTAGATCAATAATGAGGTCCACAACTCATCCAATGGATGGATTGTGTGATGGATTCCAAAAACTAATCCCATAATATAGACGATGAGGTGTCTCGAGGTACATAAATTTACTTGCACATCTAGATATCTATTTTGAGATCAGAAGATATCATGTAGGTTCAGCAGTAGCTTCTTGATATTTTTAGATGTCATCGTCTACTTGGTAGACTCTACTAGATCATTGGTGGAATCATTCCTGTTTGATATTGTGAGAGGTAGTTTCATATTTCAATTAATCAATATGATAATTTTAATTATATATTACCCGTTGACAATAATTCCTTCCTTTTGAACTAGGGACTCTCTCAGGGTGTTCTTTTCTCTTTTAACATACTTCCCTTGCTGAATAAATTTTTCAATCAAACAAATGATCATATATTAGAATGTTGATTTTAAATTTGGAATTTTATCTCCAACATCTTCAAAACAACCTTCATAATTATTATGGTTTGGCTTCATTAACAGTGTGAATTTTATTGTTTGGGATTCTGATTTTTTTCTTCATTGATTCATTTTTTAATTTTAGTATCATAGTCAGGACATCAAAAATTATAGAAAGTTTATAATAATTTTAGGTTTATGTGACATTTTTTTATATTAATTTTCATGAACATGTCAATTTAAATATTTTTTATTAATAATTATTATTCAATAATCCCTTTAGGATTTATAAGGCCCATGAATTTTCATTTATTGTTGTGTATTATATGGATATTGATTTCAATTGTTCCAAGGTTGGAGGTTACATAAATTATATTTAACATGGGGTTATTTCATGAATTCTCTTTACTATTAACTTCTAAATTTTTTAAAAGGAATTAAATGATTTTGATGAAAATAGTTGGTCTGGTCATGGGTTTCAAATAAAATCACTCGATATCCATTTAAATGATTTTTAAATGAATATTTTATCTGGATTGAAAGATTAAATTCCTTTGAAAGATATTCTTAGGAAATACCCATATCTAATTGAATATGAGGTAGAGGTCCATCGTCAAGGATGATGTCCTTCCCCCAAGTCCTATTTTTCTCGGGTAAGAGTGCACATGGTTTCCTATGTTGTAGATATGATTCACTCATATAAATATTATCTTTCACTCTTAACAAAATATTTAAGGTTAATGTGCACACTAATTGGCTTGATGATAACTATAATGAACTGATGATCCTTTTTTAAATCATACTACGTCCACACATAGGAATGTTTTCTCTATTGGATGTCCCTAAAATAATTCTATTGAATCTCTATTTTATTTATTTGGAAACATGTTTATTGGTATTATTTGTATAATTTGTAATGGTGTGTTTTATCTACGATTTATTAAAAAATATATCACAATATCTATTTTAAATTATTTTATAATAAATAATTTATTTTATAAATTCTTCATATGAAACACTTATGAGGATCATAATGAGTTTTTTTCTCACATTATGCATAAACCATAGTGTTTATGTAGATATCAATATATGTAATGCAACCATGTATGGTAACCACATGGGGGTGGTAGGTTATTTTTTAGGGTGTGGGAGTTTATTTGTTTTATTGTGTCACATGGAGTCTCATTCTTGCATTTCTAGTGCATTGGTTGTTCTGATGTTCCTTGGAGCTTGTTTTTCCTATTTACTGTATTTATCAACATTAATATGATTTTCAACATACCAATATATTAATTTTATTTATCTCCTAATTTTAGTTTATGAGTAAATAAATAATTAACAATTTTAGTAGTTTATTCTCTTATCTTGTTGTTAATCCATGGTAATTGATAAAGCTCATCGGGCTATGTCAATTCTGGTTTTAGTTATGGATTGTTTGGGTGACCTAGGATGTTGCATTGATAATTTCTATGTGGTGTTTTTTGACTTATTTCTCTAACTAGTATTTAATTTTGGTATGTCGACGTTGATAGGATATTTGTGGCTCCTAAATGGGTAGGTTTCAAGTTATTACCTAACCAAAATTCATCTTGATGTGACTTATGCTTACATAGGTTATTGAGAATTATGTGTATTATGATTTAGTTATTTTTAATTACAGTTATTGAATTATTTTAATATTTATAATTCATGTTTACCTTTTCTATTCAGTAAATGAATTTACTTGTGGTTCTTATTTTATTGTGTCCCCTTTCCAATTGATCTACAGTACCATGCCCTGAAAAAGGCATCCAACTATTCCTTATGAGAATTATTTTAGTTGACCATAGAAGGAAAATTATCCAATTGATCAAAACATGATTGAGGTAGAGATATTCATGGTATGATATGTATACCATTGTGTACAACCTGCATTTCATCATGATGTAGAGGTGAAAACATGATTACATGAGAACAATATACAAACTCAAAAACTTATCCACCCAAAGTCTCCATCCAACTAAAGGATGATATATCCATAGAAGGTATAGGATTATCCATTAAAACTTAATTTGACATTCAAACTCTTGGAAACATATAAATAATCTATATTCATGTTCTATATATATAATCTTGATTTTTGGAGAAGGAGGAAGTTGCACTATAATTTCTTTTCTAAATAGCAAGTGGGATTTGTGTGGAGTGAAATCGTGGAATATTTTACCATGTAGTTGTACTAAGAATCTATGACCATAGAGAATTCAATAGAGATTCTCAGGTTAGATCATAGATATTTATTTCTGATGGATCATTTAAAAAAATTGAGCTCTCATGGTTTTATTTAGTGATTGTTAATAATGAGAGAAAAAAAGATTAGATTTTTCAAATGTCTATTAAGATGATATCCAATCACATGCCTTCATTTTAAATCATACCAAAAATACAAAAGTGGTGGGTATGAACATGATTTTTAACATTACATATATATTAATACATTATTAACATGAGTTTCTTTTCACCAAGGTAGTATATCTTGTAGTCAATTTCAAGTGAAAAATGATTATTAAGAAGTTTAGACGGGGTAACAAAAGTTTCCCTTCTAAAAGGACACATTATAAACCATAATTAGAGAAATTAGGGTTCAATAGTTATTATTGTGGTTAGAAAGGACACACAAAATGCATTTTCTACATTCTTATGATTGTTATCAACTTGTGTTGTTGTTGTGGATACATAAATAAGTAATTTTTTAAGATATATCATATCCTCACACTTGTATGGCCTTATCGATACCTTGAAGATATGTGGGGATTCATGATGAAATAAAAACAATATGTTTTAGGAAAAAGTTATCTACAATGAATCAGTTACATAAATTATAGTAGTGTCTAGTAGAGGCTGGTATATGATATGTGACTGTGAGATGTAGCATTTTATTGGCTCTATAATAGAGACTGTATTTGTTGACAAAATTTAATCCCACTCATATCTATTTAAATGTAGGATATGTATTCTAATACACACAATGGATTAAAATATATTCATTATGTAATTAGATATTCCTCTTTGAATGAATAAGGAGAAGGATTTCTTATGTCCTTCTTGCTCCTTTATAATGTGAGATGTTTCCCTTCTTTTTATTTTATTGTTCCCAACATGGATATCATATATGGAAATTTTTTTATGGATATGTTGAACAGTGTCAATTTAAAAACCTATAAAATTAAATAATAATTAATTTTAATTTTAATTAATCTTTATAAAATAGTTATTTAGATTCATTATAAATATATTTTCTAATTTTTAAATAAAACAGTGAATATTTTTATTTATACACTTTTCATAATTTTTTTTGTTTAAAAATTAAATTTCTAATTTATATGATTTTAATTTTTAAATAATAATTTCTCTTTTAAAATTCACATATCAGAATTAACATAGGGTGATTTTTTTGTTTTTTATTGAAAATATAGATTCTCTCTAGAATGGTTTAAAAAATAAAGATATTTTGAAAACTCTTATTTATTCTCAATAAATTATGTAATTAAAAATTAAAATAATTATTTTTATATAATTTCATGTAAAATAATTATGCTTCATTTTTATTTTATACATTTAATTACATTTGAATTATTTTTATGTAGGATTTACCAATAATATTTTTTAGGACTTAAATTTTTTTTTCTGAAAACTATTTTAATGTGCACAATTTTTCAATAATTTATTTATTTAAATTCACCCCTAAGGATGAATTATTTAAACCACATGTATTACACACACACACACACACATATATATATATATAGTAATTAAAATTCATATCATTATCACTACATGTAATAGGCTTGACATAAAATTATATTATGCATGAAATATAAATTAATTGAAAGACAACATTTTCATCACATATACAGGATTATTATTAAAATAAATCCACAAAACTAGTTTTATTAAATTATCTAAAATATATTCTATAATTTGAATAATCATAATTTTGTTATATAATAAGGTTAAATTAATTTTTGGTCATAATGAACAGTGAAAATAGTAAAACTATTTTACTATAGTTAAGTGAAAACCATTTTACCAGGGGATAAGCAAAAATATATGAGATACAATAAACAAATTTATTTTCTAAATTCAATTATATTTGTATATTTTTTAAATATCTCATATAAGTCCCAATAATTCTATATTTTGGAGCCTTGGATATTGTGTAGAAAATTGGTATAGCTATGTGTTTTATTAAATTCTAGATGTGTCCTCTCCCCCACTTATAAAAAGACACCCATATTCCCTCCGAATAACACCTTAATATCATTTTTTATATTAAAATACATATCCAAATACCTTCTTTATTTCCCTACCCACATCCAATAGTCCTTGGTTTGATCAAAAATTCAATCAATGAAGGCTTTATGTATGATCATAATCAGTTCATCCGAAGAAGATGAGTGATGTTTTACAAAAAAAATATTGTTATGAAACTTCTAAAACCGCATTAAATATATTCATCAAAAGCTAATAAAAAAAGATTCTATAATTTAATTATATTTTATCATGTTAATATAATGATGTAAATCCACATAATATCCCAAAAACTAGAAGGTGAAACAATCCTTCATGTGTTTGGTATAAAATTAATGTTTATATATTATATACATTACATATATATAAATATAAAAACGTAATATATCATTGAATTTTTAACATTAATTTCACTGAATAACGATAATGAAGATCATGTGTATATCTAGACTACCGCCTCTATATAGCAATGTTATTCTTTTTTCATCACCCCATCAGATGGGTGAAATATATATATAAGTATATTTAAATAAATAAAATGATATTTATGATATTATTATTATTCTTGATGAAGAAAATAATACTTAACATCATTCAATAATGATCGTTGAATAGTGGAAATGTTACTCATGCGTACATATGACCAACCATCTTCATGATTGTAACATAGTTTATTTTTCATAAAAATATTTCATGATTTGTTTCAAAAGTATAATTGATATAGAAAATGACAATTTTTTCATTGTTATTATAATTTATATGATGGAATAATGGCCTCTTTTTCTATATTCAACCAACAAGAGTCATTTTTTACATATAATATGAATATTGTGAAAACATTCGTGGTAAATATAAACGATTAACCAGTCATGTATGGCATCATAAAAGATATAAAATATTAAAAAATATTTAAAATTTTCTCCTGGAAGTTAATAATTAAAATAAATATATTATTAAATATCATAAAGAATGTGTGAGAAGATTTTTACATAAGAAAATGGAAACTATTACATTAAATATCATTTAACGATTTATTTTATAAATTCTTCTCTTCTACATCCATGTTTAGAAAATTATTTCATGAATACATTTTTCTTCAAATAATACAAATATAAATTCATTTATTATGTTTCTTTTAATTTATTTCAATGGTTTTAAAAAAGGAATTATTTTTCAAAATGATTGACATCCATTGAAAGAGAATATTTGAATGTTATATTTTAACGCATATAATGACATAAATGATTCCCACTACTGTAAATGTTTTTTGATGTTTGATTCTATTAAGAGAGATAATTTCTTTATTCAAATATGAACACTATTTTTCTTTTTCTAGGTAATTTTATCTGAAAAATGGGTTTTTAATAATAAATTTTTTTTTGATATCCGAAAGAGTTTTTCATACAGGATGAAAGGATATTTTCAAGGATTTTATGTTAAACATTTCCCTGATTAAAATTTTTTATACATGATATTTTAATTTAACATTGATTATGATAATGGTTAAACCTCATACGGCTTTTACAATGCATTAACCACCATTGTAACACTTGGTGTGAGGGATTGAACACCACTATAGCTATCGATATAATGGTTTAATCCCCCTTATTGATCATGATAAGATGTGTTAGAACATTTATAGCCCTAAAATGCATTAGGTAATAATTATTTTCAAGAGAGAATTGTATTTCAATAAATCTATATTGTTATTAAAATATGAAAGGATACTATGAAGATGATTTCCCAAGGGACCAAATGACATTATTATAGATTATATTGAGTTTTCATTAAAACAATTGGTTTCAAAATTTACTGATAATTTATATTTATAAAATAAATATGATTCCCTTTATGAGTAAAAAGTTTTATTTAGAAGAAATGTTTTTAG
Source organism: Viscum album (assembly GCA_963277665.1). Taxonomy (NCBI): domain Eukaryota; kingdom Viridiplantae; phylum Streptophyta; class Magnoliopsida; order Santalales; family Viscaceae; genus Viscum; species Viscum album. Next base: position 1,136,524,206 of record OY728156.1, read on the forward strand.
GGATCTCATGATTTCTCATGGACAAATGAAATATTTCATTTTATGTCAATTTTTTAGATTTCTTTTCACAGTTGAAATCTTTTTCAAAAACAGTCACCAGGTTTAATGATTGGTGATGGATTTGAGAATTCATGTTAAATGTCAGTAATATTTTCAGTGAAAGCGAGAATTTTTTATATTAAAAGATCAATATTTTAGAAAAAAATAAACTTAGACGATGGGAACACATTGTTATTTATGGTTTTATTATGTAATATTTATGAACTAAATGAATAAAACACATTAACTAATTTATATTTAGGAAATTAATGATAATTAATGATTTTATGTCTCTAGAATATGAAATGTTTAATGTATACCCCATATAGTTAGAATTAGATCATATTTTAGACAACATTAGAGGTTATGATAATGTGTATAAATACCATTATAATATTTTAATGGTTATGTTGTTATATCATTTTAAGGATACCATTTTTCATTATCTAAAATGTGTCTTTTTAGAATATTTTTTATAATGGAGATAATAAATATGTTTAAAGGTGACATCATGATGAAAATAACATTCAAAATAAACATACTTATATGTTTTGAATTATAATAGGGAAGTTATTTTCTATTAAGTATCTGTTGGAAGAAGTTATAACTGGTTCAGGTATCCATGCTATAGAGCACTAAAAATATAAAAATAATAACATGATTCTTATGGGGAATTTTATGAGACAACATTCTATATAAATCAATGTTTTTATCCAATAATAGATAAAGGATGGATAAATTCAATAGAAATTATAGTTGATGTCATTTAAAGTTTAAAAAATAAAAATGTAGCCCTTTACATTAATAGTTTTGAAGGAGAGGCTTATTGACAATGGTATTTTATTAAGAATATTAAAGAGATAGATGGTCTTGATACTATATAATATTAATCATTTATGTATTTTTTATAGATAAATATTTTATCTATGAATGGAAATAAAATATCTAAATTAATGGATAAAATTATAATGATTAAATAGTCACATATGATGAATTTTTTATAGGATTGGTATGTTTTGATGTTCATTTAATCTGACATCCTAATAGTATGATTAATGAATTTTATATAAAGATGAATCTTTGGTATCAAATGGTGTTATATTATTGATAATTTAAATTTTATAAATAACAAGGTCAATGTACCGAGAAGGGATAATAAAATGATCATGTATTACTGGAAAAAAATATAATAACCTTCTGGATGAAAGGAAATGGGAAGTAATTTATCAATGAAATACAAAGGTAAAAATTTGATTTAAAATATTGTGACAGGTGTGGTAAAAAGAATCATGGGTATTTTTTTAAAATATTTGTATGTTTTTAAGTGTGTAATGTTTGGAAATGTTTCTTATTAGTATAGGGGGATTGATCATATAAATATTGAGAAGTCAAATGAAATATGATTTATTAATATGTCTTTGGGTCTTTATACTAATGTATGACTGACTTTAGTTACACAGAGAAGAAATTATCATGATTGAAAACAAAAATTAATGGTAGATAATATTATACTATTATGGTTCATGATGGTCCATAAAATAAAGTTGTGACATGTATATTAAATGTTTACTAAATTTAAACCAATAGCTTATTTGACTATGGGTCTTCACATGAATATTTGATAGAACTTTTGATGAAATGTCTAGGTGGAGTTATTAAATTAATTATGGATAATATGAGTCTTAATATTGTAATTAGTGGTATGTAAATTTCTATAATTCATGTTGAAATTCCTATAGTGGGGTTCAATATCATTTTTATATATGGATTAGATTTCATTTTTTCTTTGCTAAGATATATTGCAGAGTTAAGACTATTTTACTAAATGATTTTATAACATTGATAACATAAAATATTTATGAAAAATTAATTAGAGATTTAAGTGAAAGATGTCATGCCTATAGTTTTGGATTGAAATAAAGTGATCAATTTAATGATATTTGAATTGTGACAGAAAATATATATTATGTTCATGATGATTTACCTATTTTTTATTTGAACAAGAGGTTGATTTTATTATTGACATAGTTCTTGATGATTAGAATATTTCAAAAACCATTTATCAAAGCGTTAAATTAGAACATACATAATTAAAAAATTAGTTAAATGATTTTCGAGAGAATGGTTTTTTTCAACATAGAACTTCACCTTTGGTTGTTCCTATAATATTTGTTAAAAATAAATATTTTACAAAAAGGCATTGAATTTATTATTGACCCTCAAATAACATAACAAATGAGATAATTTATCCTTTTCCTCATATAGATAATTCTTCTGATCATCTCAAGGGAGAATACTATTTTTAAAATGTTGATCTCAGGTATCGGACCATCAAATGAAAGTGAAGGGGGAATATATTCTGAAGATGGTTTTTAGGCAATATATGAGAATTGTGATATTCTAGTTATTATATTTGGGGTTTCCAATTCACAAGATTTATTTCAAATCTGTATGAATCCATTTTTTTAGTTCATGGATACATTTTTGTTTTTATTTACTTATGAAATATTAGTATATTATAAAAGAAACAAGGTTCAGGATAAACCCAAGGGACTGTTTCACAACAATTAAAGGATAAAAAATTATATTGAAAATATAGTATTTTTGAGTACTGGTTGAAAAAAAAATCATTAAATGACTGTTTAATTTTATAAAACTATAGTTTTAGAAAATGTAATCTACAATTTTGGTCCTAAACTCTTGAAATGGAATGTTTGAAATCTACAATGACATTTCATTGAAGGGACAGAGCTGTGTCCGAATATAAAAGTATCATATAATTAATCACAATTAATGGAAAATGAAATCTCATGATTTCAAATATCCAATGACAAATATGGAAATATATACAATGGATTTTTCATATAAAATATTGAGGAATATATTATATAAGGTAAAATTTTAAATAAATTTAGATTAGAGAATTATGAATTATATATTCCTACAGAATTAAATGATCATAAGATATAGAATATGGTTGAACTGGTCATGTACTGTGATTTAATGATACATAATGACCAGGGAAAATAGAAAATGTATTTTATTTGTCGGATTGATTATATATTGTTTCATTAACTCGGTTGCATTTGGAAAATGTCATATTTATGAATTATATGATGAATATTTTCATAGAAAGTATATATTTATAATCCACCATTATCTTTTTTCTGGAATTATTATAAATTTAACTATCACAAATAATTATGATTTATCATTAGGAGGATAATGTTTTATAAAAAATGATATAGTTGGTTTTTAATGCAATTTTTCTAGAAATTAATTTCATCAAATAATCTCTATGAAATTTTTGAATGTTTTTATGTATTCATTGTAATCCAAGATGATGATATAATTTATAAGTGATGATCATGGATTCTAATTTTCCATTCATCCTAAAAGAAGTAATATGAACATATATGTTCATGAGTATTACTAGAAGGTTGGAAAAAAATATAAATTACATATTTTACATGATATTTTTTCTATGTAAATAGGTTAAATAATTATCCAAATTATCAATGGGGATGCTTTAACCATTTCCAAAACAGAAGCGTAAATGGGGGAATATACCTTTGGATTTCATGGTGGTATTTCCAAAGACATCTCAAGGTAATAATTTAATTTTTTTCATAGATTATATAAATATACTCATTTGCTTCCCATTCATGATATGGTATCATTATATGAGAGTTCTCAACTACATCTGATGGAGACATGTATGTTATATAGGGATCATCTCTTCATTGTATAAAACAATGATCCTAGGTTAACAATTAATTTTTATATTCGAATTGTGAAATCTTTAGGTACTAAAATAAATTTCATTACACCTTTTCATCATCAATATGATGGAAAATACTAGTGAAAAATTCACACCTTTTTTTATATTTTTCATTATTTTTCAATGAATTTCATGGATTATTTAGATAATAATATTTCTTTTTGGGTTTTATTATAATAATGATTTTATTTCTAGTATACTGATGAATCCTTTTAAGGAATTTTATCTAATGTTCTATAAGATGATATATTTTAATGATGTTATAGGAGAGATTATATTGATGGGACCGATGTTGGTTGATGAAATGGTTGAGAATTTTATGTTGACATATAAACATATATAGACATATCAAAGTAGGAACAAAATTTATATGGATAAATAAGGGAATGATAATTCTTTAATGGTATTTTCTCAAATCTCTTTTAATTTACCACAATAAAACCAACTATTGGATTAGACGTGGGTTTTTAGTGATGTTTTATTAAACAACCATTGTATTTTTTTAAATAAGTTATTGGTAGTTTATAAATAACTACCGCTTAACCCATAATCATTTTTAACAGACAACACTCTCTCCTCCCCTAACACCCCCAACCCCCCCCCCCCCCCACAAACTCCCTAAAGCCCTACCTCCCCATTAATCACCGCTCACCACACCTTGCCACCATGCCTCACTGCCCTAATTGTGCCTCACCACCATCGCTGCGCCACACCACCCTTGATGTGCCTCACCAACCTTGTTGCGCCTCTCTGTTTTGATGTGTATACCTTACTTGTGATTATCCATTGAAGCCTCCTCATGGTTATTAGGAATTTTCTTCTGATTTTTTATGTGTCTTTCATCTTCTCCTTTTTTCCCTCCATTGGTTCCTTCTTATTTGTTGTCTTGGATCTCTATTGGATGAATCCGAGGGGATATTTTTGAGGTTTGGTTTAATTTTCAAAGATTATATAGTGTGTATATTGTTCCTCAAGCCTTGTTCTACCTTCTATTATTGTTTCATCTCCTTCTCACACTTATGAGCTAGGTTTCTATATCTAGTACCTTTCTAAAATAATGTTTCAATTATTGATCCTTCCTAATTAAATTATAAATGATTTTATCGTGATTATGGTATGTTTTTATGGATTATAGTTGTGTTTTCATGTTATATTTTTAATGAAAAAATGGATTGAAATGGATTTCATTTATAATGCCTATATATCTGTGCATCTAAAATAGTTTGATAAAATGTCAATTTAACTTCTAATGTCTAATTGTGTGTTCCTCAGATTATTTTAACCTTGGTTGGATTTTTGTTGGTGGTTCTCATGTAAAATTGAGTTGGATGAGTGATTTGAATTCCCTTTTTTGGTTTGAAGACTATTTGTAAATTCCTATATATGGTTAAAATGTTGCTTATGATTTCTAAATTTGAGTCTTCTATGTATTTTAGATACCCTATGGGTGTTCTATTGGATGGAGTCATAACCATATGTGAGTGTGGGAATATATCCAATATGTTTATTTTATTCTTCCACCACGACCAATCTCAAATGTGACTAATCTCAACCACACAATCATCATGACCAAAAAATATAGGTACACAATATCTCAATAAACTTCCATGCATTATGTACTTACCCACCTTAAAATCATTAATAATTGGTCATATATATCCACACTAGAAATTAATACTCTTAGAGTTCATACATCCCCTCAATAGTAATCATGTTAGGTATCCCAATACCAACTACATATCAGATGCTACTAGACTCTTAAAAAACATACTACCCCTCTCAATTAAGTGGTTTCTATACTCTTGGAAATTTATTAAAGATTTTACTAGGAAAATCCCTATATCCAATTCTAACTAGTCCATTCCAAAAGGGTTAACAACATGGATGCCCCTAAACTAGCTCACTAAGGCTCTCCACATGCCAAATACAAGTCATCACACCAATAAAGACAACACAAAGGTATATAAACTTGATTATGAATCCATTATCCCTACTTGTATAGCCATTTGGAATTTATAAATTTCATTGACCATGCATGAAATACCTAAATATATTTTATATGGATCAACCTAGGCTACATGAAGAACTTTGATCCCAAATAATCCCTACCAACATTCATGAACCCAGTCCACTATCATTCACATACATACACATTCATGCATGAATATTTCTATGTATTAAAGGGGATACCTAACATGATGTTATAGTTACCCCATTCAATAGCCCGTTTACTATCTCTATCCATGATCAGACTAAGAATCACAATTCTCTTGAGCCCCATTCACATACCTCAAGGTTCAATTAGTTAATTATAAAGATTTATAAATAGTTATCCAACTTAATCCAATAAGTAATAACCATTCATAAATGACCAAGAATCGTCATGAAATACAAATATCGACCAATGTTGTGTGAAAAGTTAATGTCATTCCTCTAGAACACCTTTGACCAAAATCCCCATGAATTGACCATCAATTCTAGTCTAATATCATTGAATTCCCACAAAAAATACATCCGGAAGACATTTATCAAATGATATGAAAAAAGAATCAGTTATCCCCTTAGGAATCCTATATCCATAATACCAAAAATACCCATGAATAAAAGATAACACCACCACGAGTTGGTGTATTTTTCATTAAATCCATAAATGTAACCATCCAAAATTAAAGGAAGAACTTCAAAGAGAAAGAGAGAAGATTGGTGGATAATATTAAATAACTTTTTTATGGTAAAAAACATCAAATAAAACTCCAATAAAGGGGGAGGGGGATCAAAATAAGTGAAAAATAGGGGATTGGGATAAAAAATCACCACTTTAAAGAACCTACCTATATGAATGAGGAATTTAAAACTCACAAGTTACTGGTCTGACCCTTCCAAAATTAGGACTGAATGACCATTTCAACATGGCCCTTAGGGGGATGGATTAATTCCCCAATTATATGGTTTTTTTGTATAATGAACCAATGGATCATGGCATAAAAATAAACTACATAAAAACACCCATAACTTCCTAACCAAACATTGAAACATCGCCAGGGAATCATGGAACAACCAACCACCCAAGGGAAACATGATAAAAATCCACCAAAGAACCCTTTAGGGTGAAACCATTTGGTTTTAATGTGACCCATTCTCCTCACGTACCGTTTATAGAAAAACACCAAGGTTGTGGGGTGATTTCCTATAACCCCAAAATATAATCATATTAAACGTCCACATCATCCAAAGATGACCATTGATGTAGTATGATTTATATATCCCTTCAATATTCCATGATAAACCATCATGAAAACTTCTCATTATTGAATCATCATCCTTGACATATATTTCACCATTATATGTTATTGAATAACTAACTGTAAGGCCTTCATGGTTCCTCACAACATGGGAATAGACCATTTTTGGGTTTAATATTTTTATATGATACTTCACCTACCAACCATTCCATTATTTACCATCGGTGTCATGTCATTTTTAGTCTTTTTCAACTATATATCAACATGTTCAACACAACAATGGTTTATGATAAATTTTAGACCTAGAAAAAAAGTACTTCACTTGTGTTTATTTTATAAATAGAGTAAATATTTGGACGACATACTCAATAGAAGTCTATACAACTATTTGTAGTAAGAATATAATGGAAAACATTATTTAAAATGTTTCATTATTGACCATGTGTAATTATACAGAAAAACCTTATTTAAATTTTTTTTTCAACTAGAATATATGAATCACTTTCCCTATTTAGCTATAGTTTTGTGTTTTAATTTTTTTAGATATTTTGTAGGCACATTGTGATATACATGGATAAAAGCTAGATAACATCACCAAGGAACACACCTCAATATGCTAAGGGTTTGGAGGAGTTTTTGGATTTTTCAATTTCTAATAATTACATTTACGTGAGAATAAGATGTCCATGTCCTCAATGTAAATTTACAATATTTTGGAAGAGAGATGATGTTTTTCAACAATTGATATTGATGAAGTTCCATGATCAATATTTTTGTTGGATTTGGCATGGAGAATAAAATGTTACAGAATGGTTGAGCACTAATGTCAATCCACAGAATGAGCTCCCATCTTCATCAAAAATATAAAATGAAATGAAAAACCTTATAAATGATTAATTCGGAATTGCAAGACACCAACATCAACATCAAAACAAATCAAAACAACCAGTTGAGGGTGCTACAAATAGAAACATTACAAGTGATGTTTCTGAGACTATAGGACAACCAGATCAAGATTATAACATATCATTATATCCTCCTCTCGATTCTGTAGGGACTAATGTAAGGGAAAAAATCACTGAGAAAAATTTGGTTCATTTTTTAGTTGAATATGGAAATAAAGAGTTGTAAATTGGATGTTTTACATATTCAAAACCTTATTTTCTACGGAAGTTTTACCATATCAAATGCCTATGTGGAATTACAAATAAGGAAATGTCCATGATATTGGAATTGTTGCATGATGCATTTCCTGAAGGAAAAATCACTGAGTCTTTTTATGACATAAAACATGTTGTTAAGAGGCATGGACTAAATTATACATAAATACTTGTGTCACCCAATGATTTTATTCTTTATTGGAGAAAGGATTCATGCAGACAGGATTATAGAACATGATCTTCTTATAGATGGCAGTGAATGAGTGATGTTGGAAGTTTGATCAATATACTTCCAGGAAGAAGAAAAATAGGAACACACCTAAAAAGGTATTGTGTTACTATCCATTAAATCCTCGATGACAATGATTATTCATGTCATCGAAAACCATCGAACGCATGAAGTGGAATTCATTATATAATAACAATGATTGGTTAATGCGACATCCAAGAGATTCACAATGAGGGAAGAAATTTGATTAATCACATCTAGATTTCTCATCAAATCCTAGGAATGTTTGATTGGCATAGAATTCTGATTGATTCATTCCATTTGGGCCTTTGAGTACCAGTTATTGAATTTTTCTAGTGGTTTTGATCCCTTACAATCTAAATCCATGGATGTTAATGAAACCAACATATTTTATCTTTTAGATGGCTATTCCTTGAATAAATTCCTAGAAATGATATTTATGTATAATTTCTTCCATTAATAGAAGAATTTCAAGAGTTATGGAGAAAAAATGTTGAGACATATGATGCTTCTTCTTAAATATTGTTCAAAATGCACGATCCTCTAATGTGGACCATTAGTAACTTCCATGGGAATATGAATATAGCAAGTTGGAACACATATATGGGTTTGGATAGTCTTATTTGTAACTTTTATTTTCAGCCCAAATATGTATCTCATAGTAGAAAATTGTTTTCCATGTTCCATCGATTATTTCTCGATGCATCTCATAGATTTTGCATGATAAGGAAAAAATTCAACGGTTTTATTGAGTGTTGACCACCTCAAAAGTTATCAACTAGTTATGAAATATTGGAACAACTTGGAAATGTTGAATCTGAATTTAGGAAGGTGTATCATTTGAATGATAGTCGGAAACAATTTTGAAGTGCATCATCAATAGAAATTGTCACGCAACAAGGGATGAAAAAGTATATTCTTCAAAATTCTGTATTGTAATTTTAATTTTTTGTGTCATAATCATGATCTGATTCATATTAAGTAGAAGTTTTGAGACAATTTGGTCTTCACATTTTATAATGATCATGGAAATTTGATGTATCATCTCAATCAACGGAAAGACTTATAAGAAATGATCATAAATCGCGATCTATGACCAGATGAGATTGAAAAATATGCATCGACAATTTCTACAATGAAAAATATGGATAAAGATACATTCCTTTTAATTTTAAAGCATGTGATGGTATTTGATGTCTATTAAAGTATCATCTCAAGGTGTTTTGACTTAAATCATCGAAGGATACAAGGATTGAAAAGTCACGATTCACATATTTTGTTATAATATTTACTACCATGGGAATTGTGTACATTATTACCTGAAATGGTTACTAATATTTTACTCCAATTCTATACATTTTTTAGACAAATATGTGAGAAATCTCAACATCCATTTGAGATTAAAAACCATCATGAGGGATTTTTATTGACACATTGTTCAATGGATATGATCTTTCCTCTATTTTTTACTCTCATGGTGTATATAATTGTTCATTTGGTTGAGGAATCTAAATTAGGAGGCCCTGTAAATTATCGATGGATGTATCCAATTGAGAGGTACTTTATTTATTTGATTTAAAAATATTTAAATAATTATTGTTAGTTAATTAAATACAAAATTATGTTTTTGATTTTATTTCAGAGATATCATATGCATTTGAAATCATATGGGAGAAATAATGATCAACCGGAAGGCTCTATTTATGAAGGCTATTTAGAAGAGGGGTGTCTTACCTTTTTTTCCTAAATACATGGATTATATTGAGACAAGAATTAGTTGAGGTAGATGTGTTGAAGAAAAATCAAATCAATATCAAATACATGGGAAATCAAAAATATTTCTTGCTCTTTGCCTATCAGTTGGGAGGAACTCTGATGTTACACTAACAGAAATTGAATTATTATAGGCACATAGATATGTGATGCTGAACATAGAAATTTCATATCCATTTATTGAAGAGCCTGGGATACAAAAAATGTGATGAATGATTGGTTGAACATGAAATGATAAAGATATAATGAAATTTGATAATAAAGAGCTTGTAGTATGGTTTGCACGACATGTAAGTTCATAAATATTTCAATAAATATGGATATTAGGATGACACATATAGTTTGTAAATCTATTAAGTTATATTTATTTTTTTTAGATATTGAATACTGATACTCTAGCAGTGTTTTCAGAAGATTTTATGTTTCTTACTTGAGGTCCCCTAAAACAAGTTAGAATGATTTCTGCTTACAACGTGGATGAATTTAGACTTCATAAAGTCGATCAAGAAGATGGTTTGAAGACACATAATAGTGGTATATTTACATTTTATAAATTTGGATACTAAAGAATGTTGACTAATATTATCGAATTAAAATACCAATGGAATTTTAGAGTAATTTTATTTAAATAAAAATTGTTCAATATTATCAGTGATGTTAAAAGAGATTCCTTGAAATTTACTTTGATGAAATTTCTTCACTTTATGGATGTTGGTGATCATGAACTGCATGATCCATATATCTTATCATCACATGAGAAAATGGTATATTAAGGGAATGATAAAGTGGATGATTGGTGTAGTGTGGTTTCTCATGTAAAACAAATATTTTTTTATGATATGGGTGAAGAAGTGGAATATTTGACAACAGGCATTGAATCTCTTCAACTGCAAGAACTGGACTTATTTTTTCATCCTAATATTTAATATATTATTCTGGAAATGGTTGATGAAGTGGATGAATTAATGGTGCATTAAACCAAAACGATTGAAGGGGAAAATGATTGTATGTATAGTTATGAAATCATTTTGAAACCACTTATTTCATTTGATTAGTTATTAATTATCATTGTTATATATATTTTGTTTGATAGTAATATGAATTTGTTATCATTTTCAAATTTTTTTCATAATTTTTTTGATATATATATTTTGAACTTTAATTTTATTAGATTAAATTATAGGAATCCCAAGGAGGAAGCAGGGTTCCGCTTCTAGTTCTTCACAGTGTTAATAGAGGGTTACTGTTATAGGTATGAATTTCAGTATGAATAAATTTGTTGCACATTTTTTATACTCACTATTTTCTCATATACGAATAAAAAAATCAATGTATAGAAAAAAATATATGAAACATTCACATATATGGAATATGACTGGATAGAAGATAGTTAACCCATTTGATTCTTATGGGGTCCCTACCAATGATGTTATAAGATTACATGTTCAAATTCTAGGACAACTAGCCATGGAGTTAGTTTCCCTTCCATTTATGTATGATGATTAGAGATTTTGCAATGATGTCAACATGAAAAGAATGGTGGATGTAAATTGGGTCTATTGGATATCTTTTATAGTGCTATGAATTTAATATTGGCTGTAATAATGGTGGCTATAAATTGGAACTCCTGTTATGAACTCATAAGATGGGAATGTATGTGGATATATATATATATATGTGTGTGTGTGTGGGTACACTGTTTGTGTCTTTTTATTTTTATATGTACACTGCACATCCCATGTGTTATATAATTTTTTCACATGTTATTTTCCTCAAGGTACTAGTACTAGGGTGTAAGAATTAGTATCATTTGTTAAATTATAAATCCATAATTATAGACATTTTAAACCACTGCTAAATACATACATCGTACTATTTAGTGGTTGTTTTCATGAAAAAATGGATATTTTTTAGTGGTGGTTAAAACTGCCACTAATGGTTTGTCATTTTCTATTATCATTTAGTGGTGGTTGGTGTGGTTTTTGTGGCATTTCCCTCATAGAAAATGAATTTTTTTAGTAGCGATTATAACAACCATAATAAAATCTTTCATTTTATTTGGACAAACACCTTCTAAAACTACTCCATCCACAACTTAATGTGTTTACTATAACGGTTTCATGAAATTGCCAATAAATTGAAGAAACTGCCGCATATTGAATGACAACACCAAATTTTGCGGCAGTTTTTGTACAGACTTGGAAATTCCACGTAGTTTTTTTCCTTAAATTCATCGGTATTTTACGAGTCCGTATTTTTTTATGTGGCTTGATTCCGAGGTCCGGTGTGCCCAGAATAAATTTCTGAAGTTTTTTTCGGGTACATTCAGTAAACGTACGAGCGGGATTTTATATCTCTTGAACTGGTGCTCAGAACAGAAATCTGAGGGTAGCGTTCAACTCATAGAGTCGGTGATTGATTAGTGAGACCTTCACCACAATTGCATTCTAACGAGAATGGGTGTTAGTTTTAGGGGATGTTAATTAGATTGAATAAAAATAAATTGTTAACTTTATTTTTATTTGTGGTGGTTAAAACCTCCAAGAGGAGGTTAGTGGTGGCGGAAACCACACCATAACCACCCATTAATGGTTTTCGAGGAGGGGCCCACCGACTCATAACCTCTATTGGGAGTATATTATTTAGTAGGGCTCACCTGAGCTTCTTAACCCCCTCTAACCCCCATTTAGGTGGGATGTCAACTCTTCACCTTCCCCAATTATTTTAATGTTCCCACTTCCTCCCTATAAATTAATTAATCCCTTGAAATTAATTAATTGAATCCATTTTAATTCATTCCAACCATTAAAATATGGGATACAATATTATTTAATTTTGGTTGTCATAATATTTTCTTGTGAGAATTAAGGAGAGGAGGAGTTCATGGATAACTACAACTTCCAATGAAGAACGCCCCCCTTTCCACCATAGAACGACAAACACCATATTCGATCTTTGACTAAGACAAAAGAGAAGGAGTCGACCGTGAAGAATGCCGATGAGGCATCTTTCCCAGTCTCCTACCCCGGATGCTTCCGGACGTCAACGAATCGACATCCTCCATTACTCTCATTCCACTGTCAACGATCGATAAGCGAGGTACCGGTTATTTTATGTATGATATTTACCCTCCATTCTTCTTAATTTGGTGAGAACTTTGTTGCCTATTGATAACGCTATAACGAGGAGGGATCAGACCGTACGAACATGGCCTGAGCCTCCCCCTTTTTTGTACTTTTTTTGTTGTCAATTGTGGTGGCACAACTCAACCACGAAGGAAATGGTAGTGCAAGGCTTCCAGGTCACCAAGAGAAGACGACACTACCGTGATGTGCGGAAGGAGAGTTGCGACCATGATGGGCCACGACGGAGCCATGCGTCACCCTTGCATAGCGCGGATGCTATAAGAAGGTATCATCCAAGGTGGGCCGCGGTGGAGGGGCGCGAAACCGATGCACCACACCAGCAAAGCAGGGAAGCCGCGACCAGAGAGGGCCGCGACAGAGGGGCACGTCGTCGTTGCGCCGCGCCGGTGGTTAGGAGTGGCTAGCCGCTCGAGCCAGCCGGGAGGTGTGGGACCTCGTCGGGTCCCGCGTGTGTTGGACCAGTGCCGCCTGGTGCCGAATTCAATTCCACCCGAATGGTTCAACCGTTCGGGTGCTATGGGGAATGTGCCTCCCCCTGGGTGCAGCAAGGGCAGGCCGCCGACCGGCCTTCAGCCGGGCCAACCTAGACTAGTCCGCCGATCGGGCCGCCCTCATGTCGGGCCACTTACTTAGACCGGGTCAGATCCGTGGAATAGCTTGAACCCCATTTCAGACTAGGATTGGGCCGTGTCAGTCCAACTGGGTCGTACCGGACTCGGACCAGTTTGGCCAGTTTACACCTTTTTGTCCCTATCTTAGGCTACGAGTGTCTGTTTGACGAACCGACTACAGAAATGGAAGGCATAGAGCGAGAAGGTTATTTTGGAATACCCCATATGTGGTTTGGACACAGTTGTTGTATGGTCGGGTTGGTTGGAACCTAAAAACACACTGGGACCCTCGAACAGAATTGCCAATCACTTGCAGACCGGGCGTCCGATTGACGTACCGTCTGTCGCGTTGGAACCATTACGACATGGTAATCCATTGGGATTCTATTTTTTAGATTTTAGTGGCATTTTTGGTAGGATCAATATCTGAAGGGAAGATTTTACGGAACTCGAGCGCACCGAGTTGTAGGAATCCAATAGCCGATAGTGATACGGAGTTTGGAGATAGATTATACAGAGGTCATCGCCAAGTGATCCTGTGTGGGTCCACGCATTCTGATCCTATAACTCCTCAATCCTATTTACCCAGAGTCAGTGCTTTATTACATAACATTGGCATGATCACAATAGATCATGTCTCGAAAGACTGATTATTTTAGTAGTTTTGGAATCACTAGATATATTCATAAAGTTTACATTACATCATAATCTGAAAACTACAAAAACATCTTTTCTCCACACTCATATCCCGTTATAATATCCCTGAATGTCATTCATAAAATACTTCTTCACATCCTGAGAAAAATAAAACATAGAATGGGGTGATCTCAAAATCCCTGTAAGGATAACAATATAGTGGAAACATTCATAAATAAGCATAATCATTTAAGGTAATGTATAACTAAAAAAACCCTTTTAAACATTAAATTCAGCATAATATGGCAGAAATAAAATTAAATAATTCCATTTACTTATTCTCATGGATATTCTACTAGTCGAATAATCACATTCAATATCAATAACAACTTTCATAATGATGGAATGCAAAATTCCAGACTATCATAACCACATAGTCAAGGCCTTGTGCTAAGACCAAAAATAATATTTTGTCAAGGCTTTGTGATAAAGACACTAGTTTTTCTCATGATACCTACCGATGCATCAAGGAGCTATCGCGGGCTCCACACATAACGTATTAGGTCCAATGCATTCCTCATATGAATAGTTTTAAACATAACATAATCATTCGTATTAAAACTAGCATACGAAATGTCAATTCTTTCCCCATAAATCATGAATGGTGTAAAAATAACACATCCACAATCAGAATATCACAAAACCATCAATGAAATATTGAAGTTTTGTATCATAATAAATCAACTTCAAATAAGCATAAAATCCATCAAAGGATGTTGAAATAGATGAAATCAAAACTATTGGAGAGAAATATCTCTTTTTTTAAATCATTTAAAAGTCACATAATTATAAAATAAAATATTTACATTGAAAATATTCTTATATGATTTTAAGGGAAAATTCGATCATTTTATAATGTGGGAAAATATTCGGACCCTCTGTACAAGTTAAAAAGACATTCTTACATTAATTATGACGAAAAGGTTAAAAAGGACAATGTTAGGAAAAAGGTGGAATGATTACATTATTAAAAATTTATAAAAAGTCAAACAAGGGTATAAATGAATTTAACCCATAGTCTATACAATAGTAAATTTTTTTTGAAATACATTTTTATGAAACATGGATGTGTATTATAAAGAGGTCCCACTTGATAATTATGTATAAACAACCTCAGATAATGAAGAGATTGTGAAATAAATCCTTACCATGTACTTTTCTTTGGTCGAGGGTTGGTTTACATCCTGTATAATGGTGAAATAATTGTTATTAAATTATACAGGAATCATATACATTAATATGATATCATATATGATCATTTAGCATTGCTTTTATAATAATATCATAGTATTATCGTTGTTTCGGGTGTTAACTGATTTGTTTTTTTTATATGATTTGTTACGTAAGCCTTTTTTGTTATGGGTAGGTTTCATATTATTCATATCCATAAATATATAATGTTATTAAAAATTACTTTTAATCATCAAATGAGATTTAGTCATGAATGGATACGATGTGGAATGAATCTCATCGTGTTCGTGGAGACTGTAGTCCGTACGTACGTACGAGCAATAATATAATTCTTTGGATATTAAAATCGTATATAATTGGATAGTATTTCATATATAAAGAATAATTATAATGTTATATTTATTATTTACTTCAATTACACATCATTATCATAAGCATCAGAATAATAATGTTTTGAATAACAATTACACCATGACGTGGAGACGGTAAGTCGTACGTACGTACGTATGGTGACATGTCCTTCAAATGATGGATAGAATACTGAATATAGATGTAAAATATTTATAATAACATAAAATTATATAGAATATATAGGATTTATTTTTTTATAATGTAAATAACAAAGAAATAATAAGTTGAAGAAGAAATGAACTTGAAAGAGGGTGGTGAAAACATTACCTCTTCTTCGGGTTTTTCCTTTTGATTTTATCAAAAGGACTCATTAAGATGGATTTATGATGGAACTGAGGAATCTAGGATTAAGTGAGGTAAGTTTAGAGAATATTTGGGCTAGGTTTGGATGATCCAAAAGGCTTTGAATCTGTTAATTAGACGGAAGGGGGAGTTCGATTATATTTGAGGGGTGAGTGGCACTTTTAGAAAAACTAGAAATATTATTTTATAATAAATTAATATTCAGTTTCTAATGGCTCATAAGTATATTATAAAATTGTTAAGTGGTTATATGTCGAAAACCACTCAACCAATATGTTTTAGATAGGTTTGGGTGAATAAATTAAATTTATATTATTGATTTAACTCATGGTAAAATAGTTTGACATTTACCATGTCTCTTTATATTTTTCTATTATATAGTTAATAAAAATAATATAAACTTTCAAGAGACCTCCATGTGGTCCATTAATAATACATATATCATTATATAAGTCCTTTTTCCGAATCATAGATTTTTAGGAATAGAATATCAATTAATAATATAATATTTGTTTCAAAAATTTCTTTATGTCAATTTTAACACTATTGAATAATTGATTTTTTTAGCCATAAAAACATTATTAATTCAAACCAAATTTATTTAACAAATACTAACATGTCATATTAAAAAATAAAATTCTTTTATTTCATCAAAAAGTTCATATTATATTTATTTTAACAATTTTAATACCAATTATTTGATTCTTTTATTAATAATGAAAATAATGCATCATTATTGTGTCATAAATACAATTAATTATTCAATGTCTAACATTTATAAATAAAATACCATTATGTAGTAAATATTTTTATCTTTATAGTGAATATTTATAGTCTAAAATATAACATATATAACCATATGTAAATGTTTTTTTTCTAAAAGATATATGCTTATGTCATTTTATTATTTACTTTAACTTATTTATCATAAAGTGTCCCTATCACTTACAAGTGATTCCATGGGGTCCCAAAATCGACCAAAAGATGCCCATGGTTGTAAATGTATCAACCAATAGAATTAGTACACGTTTTAGGTTAAATTAATATTATTATAATATTACTTTTTACTCTTATTTACCAGATTTACCCTCTAACCAGTGTAAATAAAATATTTACTGAAATAATTATTCAAAATGTCTAAAAAATAAAGATACCAATTTGCAAAATTTTTACATCCTGATTCCAAATATAGAATCCATTTTTTAAAATTCAATACACATAATTGTCATTAATTAATATGTAAAAACAAAAAGTGTGTTTTTAAGAAATAATAACTATCCAATGATTGTAACTTGCTTATGTCCAGTATAAATGTGAAAAAACGTACAATGACCAACATTAAATTAAATGGAAAAACTATAATATTATTATACATTAAAATCAATAAAATTCATAATTTATCAGTATTAATTATTTCAATTAAAAAAATTGTTTTTAATTAAAATATAGTAATATTCATGATTCATCAAAATATGAAAGTAATTCGAAAAGTACCAAAAATTCACCCTAATCTAATTTCAATATTACGAATCCAAAAATGAAGTCCATTTTGAACGATAAAATTTATAAAATTTTAAAAAGTGGTTATTAAATTCATAACAGCTATTTTGATTAGGTGTGGTGTGTGTTAGAACTCAAAGCTATGTACAACACATGCTACTGTATTATTCAAAGAGAAGCGTACCGTGGAAGATTGGGGTGTTACATTCTCACCTTCTTCAAATAATTTCGTCATTGAAATTTCTAGAATACTACCATGTGAAAATACTAAGGTGGTTCTTCATAATAATTTCCTCGGGTTCCCATGTTTCCTCTTCCATCTTATGGTTTCTCCATAGTACATTTACCAGACGAGTCGTCCGGTTTCTCAACACTTGTTCTCTGGTATCAAGAATCCTGATAAGCTCTTCGTAGTAAGACACATCGGGTTCTAGTTCTAATTCTTCATTGGTGAGTACATGTGTTGGGTCAGACATGTTTTTTCTCAATAGTGATACATGGAACACATTGTGAACATTGGAGAGACTTGGCAGCATTGCCAAATGGAAAGTTATATCCCCAATTCCTTCTAGAATTTCGAAAGGTCTGATGTACATGGGACTCAATTTTCCCTTCTTACAGAAACATATATCACCCTTCCATGGAGATACCATCATGAAAACATGATCTCCTACCTGAAATTCCAAATCAATTCTTCGGTTGTCAGCAAAGATCTTCTACCTACTTTTATCTTCATTTATGTGGTTTTGGATTAACTTCACCTTTTCCATCGTTTCCTCAACAGATTATGGGCCTACAAGTTTTCATTCACCAACATCATCACAATAGGTTGGTGTGTGACATCTCTTTTCATATAACTCTTCATTTGGTGCCATCCAAATACTCGAATAGAAGCTATTGTTATTGGAAAATTCTACCAAAGGTAAATATTGATCCCACATACCTTGAATGTCAGGTGAGCATGATCCCCACATGACTTCTAATGTTTGAATAGTCCATTCTGAATGTCCATCAGTTTGGGGGTGGTAAGCAGTGCTCATATGATGTTCAGTATCCAGGGATTTCTGAAGACTTTTACAGAATCTCGATGTAAAATAGGGATCACGATCTGAAATAATTGATAGGGTTACTCCATGAAGTGTCACACCATCATTAATATATAGTCTTGCTAGATGATCAAGTGGTAAATCTTCCCATATATCACAAAAATGTGATGACTTGGTAAGACGATCAACAATGACCCATATTGGATCATTCCATCTAGTAGTATTTGGTAGTCAAATGACAAATTCCATCGTGATATTTTCCCATTTCCACTCAGGTATGATAAGTGGTTTTATGACTCCTCTAGGATTTTTCCTTCCAGCATTCACTTATTGACAAACCATACATCTTGAAACAAAATCAGAAATCTCTCTCTTCATGTTGTCCGACCAAAATTTTCCATCAAATATCTATACAATTTTGTGCTCCCAGGGTGTATAGAGAAATTGGAACTATGAGAATCATCCAAAAATTCTTTTTTTTTATTAGGCATATTAGGAATTCAAAGTTTCTTCCCAAATTTCAATATTCCATCTTCATACACAAAGTCACTCAATCTCCCAACATTAAAAGCATTAATCATCTTTTGAAACTCTTCATCATCGGTCTGAGAACTCATTATTCTTTCTAGTAAAAATGGTTTGGAAACCATTTGAAAAAGTATTGTGGTTTCACCTTCCATGGTGATTCCCATATCCATATTTACTAGATCCATGAAAATAGGATCCCTTTCAACTCTCATATTGTTCAAAACTCCATGATAATTTCCACTCAATGAATATGCCACCTAATTTTCCTTTCCCGGATGGTAGTTTATAGTGCAATCATAATCCTTGAGTTGTTCAAGCCATCAACTTTGCCTCATGTTGAGTTCTTTCAATGAGAAAATGTACTTCAAACTCTTGTGATAAATATAAATCTCACATTTTCACCATAGAGATAATGTCTCTATATCTTAAAAGTAAATATTACAGCAGCTAACTCATGATCATAAGTAGGATAGATTTTCTCATGAATTTTCAGCTGTCGTGATGCATATGCAATCACTCTATCATTCTACATAAGGACACAACCACATCATTTCTTTGATTCATCACTATAAATAACGACCCCATCATTCCCTAATGGTATATTCAATATAGGATCATTGACTAATATTCTCTTCAGTTCTTCAAAAAATTCTTCACACTCTTTTGTAAAAAAAATTTAACCCCTTTACGTGTGAGCTTTGTTAATGGGTTAGCCAACTGAAAAAAATTCTGGACGAAACGTCGATAATAACCAGTTAAACTAATAAAACTGTGTACCTCAGTTATACTTGTCGATGCTGGCCATTCTTGGATTTCCTTGGTCTTATAAGGATGAATATAGATTCCATCCTTATAGACAATATGGCCAAGAAAAGAGATCTCCTAAATCCAGAATTCACACTTGCTAAACATTCCATATAATTCATGTCATCTCAGTGCCTTCAGGATAATGTGCATGGTATTTTAATGATCTTAGTAGATTTTTGAGTATACCAAGATATCATTAATAAATACCACCACAAAATCATCAAGATATTCCTTGAAAAAACTATTCATTAGATCCATGACTACAAAGGGTGCATTATTCTGCCCAAAAGGCCTTACTATAAACTCGTAATGCATGTACCTGGTTCGAAATGCTGTCTTCAGAATGTCTTCCTTCTTTAAACACAACTGATGGTATCCATATCGAAGGTAAATCTTATAAAAGTATTTAGCTTCATGTATTTGGACAAATAAATCATCAATTCAAGGTGGGGGATACTTTTTCTTTATTTTTATAGCATTGATCTCCCTGTAGTCGATACATAACCTCATAGATCCATCTTTCTTCATAACAAAAAGGACAGGTGCTCTACATGGAGAAACACAAGGGAGAATAAATCCCTTATTATTCAATTCCATTTGTTGTTTCTTTAGTTCAACTAATTACACAGTTCCCATTCTATAAGTGGTCTTCGATATGGGCCATTAATGAGGAATTAAATCAATGGAAATCTCAATTTCACATTCTGGAGGATGTCCAGGTAAATCTTCAGGAAACACATCTATATATTCTCTTACAATAGGTACATCCTCTATTTGAAAAGTCCTTTCATCACCCATAGTTATTTCATTATCTTCCTCCCTAATAATTGAATTAAGTTGAGATATTGGGGGTGGATCTAAATAATAATTAGTCGTGACGATTCTACTCTAAAGATAAGGTGTCAATTATAATCATCATCACAAATCGTAACCTCCTTCTTCTTACAATAAATCTTCGCATCATGGTCTGAAATCCAATACATACCGAGGATTATATCAAATTAAATCATAGGTATGATGATGAGATCAGTGGATAAAGAACATTTATGTCCTCTAATGGGGACTGATCCACAGTACATTTTAGCAATGATACTTCCCATAATAGTTTTAACAGATAACTCCCTTTTTACATAAAATTGGAAATATCTCATCTTCTTAACAAACTGGGAAGATATGAAACAATGTGATGATCTAGAATCAAATAATGTATTTTCTAATCTTGAGGAAACCATTAAATTACCTTCCACCATGTCTTTCGAAGCTTCATCCTCAGCAGTAGTGATAGCATAAGCTTGGCCTTGATCCCTTGGCCTTTACAGAGGTAAGTTCCCTTGACGCTTAGGAAATTCATTAGCATAATTTCCCATCTCTCTGTAGTTGTATCATTGAAAATATGTAGCTTATTTTTTCCCTTTTCAATCATGATTTTAGTGTACTTTTTCAACACACTTGTAACTGACTCCCATTCATTTCAACAAAGCACTGAGGTGTTTCTTCCCACATTTACTATAGGATGGATAATCAAAATTTCCATTCTTCCCCTTATTTCCATTTTCAGAGTGACCAGTATATCTCTTGTTCTGTTACTTTTCTTTGAAGACGTAAGGCTTAGATAATTCTTTTTCTATCTTGATAGCGCATGAGGCAATATCTTCGTACAATGAGAAGGTTTGTAAGATTAATGCTTGCTGGAGAAATGGTTTTAATCCATCAATAAAACTATCAATCTTAATTCTTGGGATACATATATAATCTGTAACATACCTCGCTATCCTTGTAAAGGTAGCCTCATACTTTGCGATATTCTTATCCTCTTTTTTCCTCAAACACAGATATTTCGTTTCCATATCTGCTCGATGGTCACGAGGAATGTATTTTTCTAAAAAAACTCTTTGAACTCCCTAGATTCCATATTTGATACTTAATCATCTTCCTTCGTGTTTTGAATCAATGACCACCATTGGTCAGCATCTCAGGTGAGGCAGTAAACTGCCATGATATCTTTTTCCCTTTCACTACTCCCCAAGACATGGAATATTTTTTCTAAGGAATTTATCCATTTCTCAGCTACTAATGGATATGTACTTCCATTGAATGATGGTGGGTTTTCCTCATGAAGCGATCTAACATTGATCCTCCACTATAACACCCGAGACTTTTATGAGAAATATTTTGTTTTTAAATCATCAAATGAATCTTTCACTACACAAAACACTTTATTGGCTTGCTTTACACGCAATCGCGGCCTTCCACGATAGCTTTCATCGTACGCAATACCGAGTTTCACTAAACAATGATATGCAATTAAAATATTACTAAAACTAGACGTTATGATTATTAATAACCACTTTTTGAAATTTTATAAATTTTATTTTTCAAAATGGACTTCATTTTGGGATTTGGAATATCTAAATTAGCCTAGGGTGAAATTTTGGTATTTTTCTGAAAACTTTAAATTTTTGATGAATAGTGAAACCACTAAGTGGTAGTTAAAAAAACTGAATTTTTCAGAAAACATAATTTTACAACTTCTGTGAGTAGAATTTAGAAAATCCGAGGGACACAGTTAATATCAAGGACTAAAATGTGGTTCAATTAGATGAAAATAATTTTTGGTGAATAGTATCTTTTTACTTTTTTTCCATGGTTAAAAGTAAATAGGGTAATTAAGGGTAAAAGTGTTATTATTATTACCCTAAAACATGTCCTAATTCTATTTTATAAGTTTAATTCGACCAAAAACAACCTTAGGAATAAAATATGACCATTTAGGCACACTTGGATTTGATTAGGACATTTATTATCAATTTATTTATAGAAGGGTTAAAATAGTTAATATCAATGTTTAATAACTAAATAATTTTTAATATATAGTTATACATAAGATAAATTAGACTATAAATATTAATTAAAAATATAAAAAGATTTCCAACATAATGTTATTTTATTTATAATTTTTAGACATTTAATAATTTAATTTATTAATGACACAATGATGATGGAGTAATTATCTTTTTAATGAAATATTGACATAATTGATGTTATAAATACCCAAATAAATGTAATTTGGGACTTTTTATGAATTCCACTAATTTTATAGGTTAATATGAAATATTTTAATTAATTTAATTTTCTTTTTTAGAACTAATCATTCTTTTATGATTTTCACAAAAATCATTTACTAAATAGTGTCTAAATTGTCATAAAATAGTGTTTAAAACAAATATTATATTATTATTTTTTATTTTATTCCTAAAAATATAAGTTTCGGAAAAATGACTTATATAAGGTTATATATATTAATAATAAACAACTTGGGGTTCGTTTGGGTTGATATAGTAAGATTATTAACCGTATAGTGTAAGAAAACAAGAAGACACGGTAAAAGATAAATTATCTAACATAAAGTAAAATCTAAATGATAAGGTTAAAATTGATACCTAAACATGTATAAATTATATTGGATGAGAGGGTTTCGACCTATACCCACCTTATCTTCGAAATATGTCAATTTGGAGCTATTAAAAACCGAATTTGACTTTATAATAAAATAATATTTTTAGTTATTCCAAAGGTGCCCCACTCCTCCCTTATAAAAGGGCACCTTCTCCCTCTCTTCCTCACACCACTTTTAGCCTTCAAGCTTGTCCAACCCCTGACAATATCTCCTATACACTTCACTAGAGACATCCTAGAGGTCCTTGTCTTCTTCAACGACCAATTTTAGTGCCCTAAAAGGTGGTCTCAAAGATGCGCTTCAATGGAGAGGTAATGTCCGTTACCGATTCCTTCATCATTATTTCTTCTTCCACTTCCTGTTATTTAGTTGTTTAATTATTAAGTAATTACATAAGTATCACTCATATACTGATATGTTATTATATGTATGAAACAACCCTATTTCACCACCTATCTATCCTACGGAAAACGAAATCACCGCGCGTGCGTACGTACGGAATACCGTCTCCACACCATGGTGTAATCTATTTTCCACCACCACCTTACTTGGATGGGTATAATGGTGTAAATAATGACTATATCTGATTATTTTAAAGAGATATTGATTCTGAAATATTATACATACACTCCAATACAATTCCATGATCATGGGAATGATATCATCGCTCGTGCGTACATACAGAATATCGTCTCCACGATGTGATGTGACTCGTTCTACATGATCTTCATTGCATAATGATCATATAAATGAATTGAATGAATGAATATGATATATATTACACTAATACCATTCTTGAAATGAGGTATCTATAACCTAAAAAGAAAAATAATAATTTATTCGACAAAACACGCATAAGAACAAAAAGTAATAAACACCCGAATAACAAGTAGTAATGAAATATCACTAATAAGAAGCTAAGAATATGATCATATATGATATCATAAAAATAAGTATGATTCTGGAATAAGTCAATAACATTATTTAAATCATTTTACAGGAGGTTGGACACTTACAAAGAAAATTCGACCTAAGGTAAGGGAAATATCACAATTTCATTTTTATCCGAGATTGATTATACTTTGGTATTTACTGGGGTGTATTTTATCATCCACATCCATGTTTCCTCAATATGTTAAATTATTTCCATCCACCTACAATTGTTTAAATCCATTTTTACCCTTTTGTGAGTTATTAGTAAAATATATGAAAGGAATCTTTTGTCGTTTTTCGTACGAGGTACTTATTGACTTTTCCGACAAAATTACGAGAAGAATGTTGTTTTTAACTTATACAACATGAATGGATTTTTAAAACATTTTTTTCAAGAATATTCCTTTACATGTTTTCAATTTTATTTTTAATCAACTTATTTTAGGTCAAAATTTTGTGACACGTTAATAAAGGAAAATTTTTTTGAACTAGAAAGGATATTTTCCTTAAGAATGGAGTTCAAGTGTTTTATCAAAATTATTTTCCAAATAAGATAATATAGGGTTCTGATTCTATCCCTATTATTAAATTGATTTGATTATGTTGTGATGGAATTATTTTTATGAATTCCTTTATCTGATATGTATTTTTTTATGATGTCATGTTGTTTAAGAATCCCATTTTTATTACAAGGGTTATGCAATGATGTATGATTTATGATTTTGTGGCACACATATGAATGGTATCATTGTGAGATGGGTGGGACCTCTATCTCCCTACAATTCATTGGGTAATGATTTTATATCTCATGAGATAGACATGGCTGGAACGGCAGGTTAAGCCGGTTTAGTGAAACAGGACTGAAATGAGAAGTGAACTCGGTCCAGAAATGGACTTTGTCCACTAAGATAGTCTTGGAAATGAGTCTTGACTAATAAGAAATGATTCTCTATGATTATGTGATTATTCCACAAAGTTTCATGTTTTATGTTATGATTATTGGGAATACATTTCAGTACTATGATTTATCCCATGTTATGAAATTATGATTTCTTTTGCAGGTTAAGATTTCCAAAAGTTATGTTCTTATGATGTGATTGATATTTCTTTTGTTTACCCTTACTGACATTTTGATCTCACCCTTTTGTATTTTTTATTTCCCCAGGTCAGGAAGAATGTTATTAAGTAGGATATGCCAAAAAGGGACTCTAGATATGATGAAATAAATGGGGGGCAAAGTAGATGCTTTATTAACCAGTAGTTTATGTTTTTCCAGTTTCTAAAGACACTATACCTATACGATCGTTCCATAGTTTTGTTATATGTTTTAATAAGTATGGTTCAATTTTGAAGTATTAACAGTGTATGTAAGGTATGGGTCATTATAGTTTGTATCAGAGGAAAGGTATAGTCAACCTTTGGAAACTAGGATGTGAAAGCCTTAGTAAGAACCCTAAGGATAAGTCTAAGCATAGAACACAATCTTAGTGTTTTAGAAATGGCGATGAATAACCTAGGATAGGACCTTAATTGGGAAATTTTATTCTTGATTATGTGGTTTTCCTATTATAATTAGTGTTTCTCACACTATTCTTCTTGGTTTTAGTCAATGGCTGGAACCCGAAGGAACCGTGTAAATGCGGAATGCGATGGGAAATGCACTGATTGTCCCCATGAGCAACCAAACATTATGGGTGCTAGAATGAAACATCTTGTAGCCATGATCACACAACTTTCTCAAGCTATAAATCATGCAGGACTTCCAAATGAGAAAATGAAGGAGCATCATTCAATTGAATCCTTCATGAGGCAGTGTCCACCTTCATTCAGCGGGTCTACTGATCCATTAATTGCCGAACAATGGATTAGTACTACTAAAAAGATATTTTCAGTTCTTCAATGATCTGAACATGATAAATTCATCTTAGCAGTGTTTCGTTTGGAAGGTGATGCTGATAAATGGTGGAATCTTATCAAGAATACGAGGCAAAGAGATGAAATTGAGTCCATGGAATGGGAAGAGATCAAGAAATTATTATTCAATAAGTACTTCTCTCGTATTCTCCCAACAAAATGGAGAAAGAGTTTCTTGAACTAAAGCAAAAGGATGATGAATCTGTTGGTACCTATGAAGAAAATTTTACAAGACTTTCAAGGTACGTTTATGGTGTTATTATCCAACCTGAGAGTAAGATCGATCGATTCATTAGTGGCTTAAAACCAAGTCTTCGAACGGAGTTAGACATAATGGACATCAATAGTTGTGAGGAAATCGTTCGATGTGCTCTCAAAGTCGAGATGGAGATTGGAGTAACCCATCAGTCATATGTATTTGATAAGAAGTGTAAAATGGAATTAAAAGGAAACTCTAAAGAGTACACTGAGAAGAATATGAGTTTTCCCTTATTCTCAAAGTGTGGAAAGAAACATGGAGGGATTTGTCTTAAAGGGAAAGGTAAATGTTTCAAATGTGGAAAGGAATGTCATCGGGCATTTGAATGCCGCAATGATAAAAAGAAGATGTCTAATGATGCAAACAAAGGAAGGGATACTCAGAATGAACCTACTACACTTCAATGTTTCAAGTGCAAGGAGATGGGGCATTATGCCAATCAATGCCCAAATCCAAGGTTTGGTGATGATGGTCGACGTCAACAAACTCTTAAGGCTAAAGACAAAGGAAAGTCACATGCAATTTCTATCCGCGATGTGGAGTATGATAACGATGCAGTGAAAGGTACACTTACCATCCACTATAAAGTAGAAAATGTTTTATTTGATTCTAGATCCACCCACTCGTTTATTTATGAAGAATTTTCTAAGGATATCACTATATTAGCTCAACAATTAGATGTTGAGTTACCTGTGACAACCCCTAATGGCACAACAGTCGCATCAAAAGTTTATAATTCATCCTCGATTGATGTTTGTGGGAAAGTGCTTCCTGCAAATCTTGTGATCCTTCCTATAGTGGAATTTGATGTTATTATTGGCATGAATTGGCTTTATTTATATGGAGCTCATATCAATTTCCAAATAAGGGAAGTCACATTTCATATTCCAGATCAATCTATGATCGTCTATCGATGCAAGGATGAACATAACCTTCCAGTGGAAATTTCTTCCATCTTATGGGTCTTGATTCCACTAAATGAAGGTTATTTATCTCAAATAGTTGGTGAGAAACTCACGATTAAGAATATTCCCATTATACGAATGTTTGATGATGTCTTTCCAGATGAATTTTCGGGTCTTCCACCAAATCGTGAAGTTGAGTTTTCAATAGAACTCGTACCAGGTTCTTTACCTATTTCAAAGTCACCTTATAGAATGGCCCCAATTGAGTTGCAGGAATTAAAGAAGAAACTCCAAGAGAATCTTGATAAGGGATTCATATGCCCTAGGGCGTCACCTTGTGGAGCACCAGTTCTGTTTGTTAAGAAGAAAGATGGATCAATGAGACTCTGCATTGACTATCGAGAACTTAACAAGATCGCTATCAAGAACAAATATCCTCTCCCACGCATTGATGAATTATTTGACCAACTACATAGAGCTCAATAATTTTCCAAGATTGATCTTCATTCAGGGTATCATAAATTAAGGTTCAAAAGGGAGGATATACCAAAGAAAGCTTTCCGAACAAGGTATGGAGACTATGAATTTATAGTGATGCCATTTGGTCTTACTAATGCCCCTGTTATCTTCATAGATCTGATGAATAGAGTCTTTATAGAATATCTTGATCAGTTTGTGGTAGTCTTTATAGACGATATTCTTTTCAATTAAAAGAGAAAGGAAGAACATGAAGATCACTTGAGAATTATATTGAAGGCCCTGAGAAAGGAGAATCTTTATTCCAAATTTACCAAGTGTGAATTTTGGCTTCAAAGAGTTTCATTTTTGGGTCACATAATCTCAAATGAGGGGATGTCTGTGGATCTAGCAAAACAGTGGTTATCAAAAGATGGTCGAGACCAACAACAGTAACTGAGATCCGAAGATTTCTTGGTTTAGCTGGATATTATCGACGTTTTGTGAATGATTTTTCCCGATTATCTAATACACTCACCAGGTTGACTCGGGAAGGAGTTATGTTTGTTTGGACAGAGGAATGTGATGAGAATTTCAAGGAGTTGAAAAGAAGGTTATGCAGTGCACATGTGCTCACACTGCCTTGTAGTGGAGAAAGGTTTGTGATCTATAGTGATTCATCCAAGAAGGTATTGGGGTGTGTTCTTATGCAAAATGATATGGTGATAGCTTATGCCTCACAATTGTTGAAAATACATGAGCAAAATTACCCAACACATGATTTGAAGTTAGCTGCGGTAATCATTGCATTAAAGATTTGGAGGCATTATCCTTATGGAGAAAGGTGTGACATTTATACTGATCATAAAAGTTTAAAGTATATTTTCTCACAAAAGGAGCTGAATATGCGCCAATGAAGATGGTTGGAGATGATCAAGGATTGCGACTGCTCAATCCATTACCACCCTGGGAAAGAAAACAAGGTGGCAGATGCATTAAGTCGACAAGACCATTCCAGTTTATCCATGATGAGGATCACAAAAGATCCAATATTTATGGATTTTCAAAAGATGGATCTTGGATTTATAATGGAAGGGGGGAAATCATATCTTTATCAAATGAATGTTCAACCATTTATACATGTGAAGATTAAAGAGGCACAAAAAGAAGATGTAGAGTTACAAAAGAAGGTGAGAGATATTCCCGAATTCATCCTTGATTGTGAGTGGATAATAAAGTTCAGGAATCAGGTTTGTGTTCCTCCCATCCCAGAATTAAAGAAGGAGTTGTTGGATGAGGCTCATAGTTCTTCATTCTCTATTAATCCTGGAATCACGAAGATGTATAGGGACCTTAAAGAGAACTTCTGGTGGGATGGCATGAAAAGAGATGTTGCTGAATATGTCTCCCGATGCTTGGTTTGTCAGCAAGTTAAAGCTGAGAGATAGAAGTCTAATGGGATGTTACAACCATTAACCATACCACAATGGAAATGGGAAAACATCACTATGGACTTTGTCACAGGACTTCCTAAAACATCCAAAGGCAATAATGCTATTTGGGTCATAGTTGATCGTCTTATAAAGTCTGCACACTTCTTTGCTATTAGAGAGGATTTCTCTCTGGATAAGCTTGCCAGGATATATGTACAGGATGTGGTAAGATTGCATGGAATACCACTTTCTATTATATCTGATCGAATTCCGAGATTTACCTCGACATTCTAGTTATGTCTTCAGTATACTCTGGATACAGAGTTGAGTTTCAGCACTGCTTATCATCCTCAGACAGACGGTCAGTCTGAGAGAACAATTCAAACTCTAGAAGATATGTTGAGAGATTTCTCTATGGATTTTAAAGGTGGTTGGGATCAAAACCTACCTTTGGTGGAATTTTCTTATAATAATAGCTATCACTCCAGTATTCAGATGGCTCCTTATGAAGCTCTCTATGGAAAGAAATGTAGGATTCCAACTTGCTGGGATGATGTTGGGGAAAAAAACTATTAGGACCTCATCTTGTTGATGAGATTGCAGAAAAGGTCCGATCTATTCAACAAAACATAAGTTCAGCTCAGAGGCGATAGAAAAGTTATGCCGACAACCGAAGAAAAGACATAGTGTTTGAAGTGGGTGATAAAGTGTTCTTACGAATATCTCCCTGAAAGAGGGTTATGAGATTTGGAAAGAAGGGGAAGTTGAGGCCTAGATATATCGGTCCTTTCGAAATACTGGATCGTGTTGGAAAGGTAGCTTACCAATTGGCGCTTCCACCGAATCTCTCTCAAGATCACGATGTGTTCCATGTATCTCTCCTGAGAAATTACATACATGATCCTTCACATGTACTCAGCTCAGAAGTTGTACCGCTGGAGCAAGATCTTTCTTATGAAGAACAGCCGATAGAGATTTTGGATCTTAGCGAAAAAGTCCTATGAAACAAGACCACTCAATTGGTGAAAGTTTTATGGAGGATCCACCAATTAGAAGAAGCTACATGGGAGCTTGAGGATATGATGAGGGAGAGGTATCCTCATCTGTTTGTTACAAAGTGACGAATTTCGAGGGAGAAATTCTTTTTAAAGGGGGTAGAATGTAACCCTCGAGACTTTTATGAGAAATATTTTGTTTTAAATCATCAAAATAATCTTTCAGTACACAAAACACTAGATTGGCTTGATTTACACGCAATCATGACCTTCCTCGATAGCTTGCATCGTACGCAATACCGAGTTTCACTAAACAGTGATATGCTATTAAATTATTATTAAAACTAGCCGTTATGAATAGTAATAAACACTTTTTGAAATTTTATAATTTTTTTTTCAAAGTCGACTTCATTTTTGAATTCAGAATATCGAAATTAGCCTAGGGTAAAATTTTGGTATTTATCTGAAAACATTAAATTTTTGATGAATAGTGAAACCACTAAGTGGTAGTTAAAAAAATTGAATTTTTCATAAAACATAATTTTACCACTTCTGTGAGTAGAATTTTGAAAATCCGAGAGACACGGTAAATATAAAGGACTAAAATTTGTTTCAATGAGATGAAAATAATTTTTGGAGAATAGTAACTTTTTACTTTTTTTACAACGGTTAAAAGTTAATAGGGTAATTAAGGGTAAAATTGTTATTATTATTACCCTAACATGTATCCTAATTCTATTGGATAAGTTTAATTCGACCAAAAACAACCTTAGGAATAAAATATGACCATTTAGGCCCACTCGGATTAGATTAGGACATTTATTATCAATTTATTTAAAGAAGGGTTAAAATAGTTAAAATTAATGTTTAATAACTAAATAATTTTTACTATATAGCTATACATAAGATAAATTCGACTATAAATATTAATTAGAAATATAAAATGATTTCGAACATAATGGTATTTTATTTATAATTTTTAGACATTAAATAATTTAATTTATTTATGACACAACGATGATGCAGTAATTATCTTATTAATGAAATATTGACATAATTGATGTTACAAATACCCAAATAAATGTAATTTGAGACTTTTTATGAATTACACTAATTTTAAAGGTTAATATGACATGTTAGTATTGATTTAATTAGATTTTTTCGAACTAATAATTCTTTTATGATTTTCAAAAAATTCAATTACTAAATAGTGTCAAAATTGACATAGAATAGTTTTCAAAACAAATATTATATTATTAATTGTTATTTTATTCCTAAAAATCTATGGTTTGGAAAAATTACTTAGATAAGGATATATATATTAATAATAAACAACTTGGGGTTCGTTTGTCTTGATATAGTAAGTTTATTAACCATATAGTGTAATAAAACAAGAATACACGATAAAAGTTAAATTATCTAACTTAATGTTAAATCTAAATGATAAGGTTAAAATTGATACCTAAACTTGTCAAAATTCTATTGGATTAGAGTATTTAGACCTATACCCACCTTATCTTCTAAATATATCAATTTTGAGATATTAAAAACCGAATTTGACTTTATAATAAAATAATATTTTTAGTTATTTCAAAGGTGCCCCTCTCCTCCCTTATAAAAGGGCACCTCCTCCCTCTCTCCCTCACACCACATTGAGACTTAATTCTCGGCCAACCCATGCCAATATCTCTTCTCCAATTCCCTAGAGACATCCTAGAGGTCCTGGTCTTTTTCAAAGACCAATTTTAGTGCCCTAAAAAGAGGTCTCAAAGAAGCGTTTCATAGAAGAGGTAATGTCTGTTACCGATTCCTTCATCTTTATTTCTTCTTACACATCTTATTCTTTAGTTGTTTAATTATTAAGTAATAATATCAGTATCACTCATATACTGATATATTATTATAAGAATGAAACAACCCTATTTCACCATCTATCCATCCTATGGAAAACGAAATCATCGCGCGTGCGTACGTACGGAATACCGTCTCCACGCCGTGGTGTAATCTATTTTCAACCACCACCTTACTTGGATGGGTATAATGGTGTAAATAATGACTATATATGATTATTGTAAAATGATATTGATTATGTAATAGTATACATACACTCCAATACAATTCCACGATCATGGGAATGATATCATCGCTCGTGCGTACGTACGGAATACCGTCTCCACGATGTGATGCGGCTCGTTCTTCATGATCTTCATTGCATAATGATAATATAAATGAAATTAATGAATTAATATGATATATATAACACTAATACCATTCTGGAAATGAGGTATCTATAACCTAAAAAGAAAAATAAGAATTTATTCGACAAAACACGCATAAGAACAAAAAGTAATAAACACCCGAATAACAAGTAGTAATGAAATATTATTAATAAGAAGATAAGAATATGAACATATATGATATGATAAAAATATGTATGATTCTGGAATAAGTAAATAACATTATTTAAATCATTATACAGGAGGTTCAGACACTTACGAAGCAAATTGGACCTAAGGTAAGGGAAATATCACAATCTCATTTTTATCCGAGATTGATTATACTTTGGTATTCACTAGGGTGTATTTTATCATCCACATCCATGTTTCCTCAAAATGTAATATTATTTCCATCCAACTACAATTGTTTAAATCCATTTTTACCCTTTGGTGAGTTTTTAGTAAAAGATAGGAAAGGAATCTTTTGTCATTTTTCGTACGAGGTACTTTTTGACTTTTCCGACAAAATTACGAGAAGAATGTTTTTTTAACTTATACGGCATGAATGGATTTTTTTAAATAAATTTCCAAGAAGCTTCCTTTACAAGTTTTCAAGCTTATTTTTAATCAACTTCTTTTAGGTTAAAATTGTATGACATGTTAAGAAAGGAAATTTTTTTGAAGTAGAAAGGATATTTTTCTCAAGAATGGAGTTCAAGTGTTTTATCAAAATTATTTTCCATCTAAGATAATATAGGGTTCTGATTCAATCCCTATTATTAAATTGATTTGATTATGTTGTGATGGAATTATTTTTATGAATTCCTTTATCTTATATGAATTGTTTTATGATGTTATGTTGTTTAAGAATCCCATTTTTATTACATGGGTTATGCAATGATGTATGATTTATGATTTTGTGGCACACATATGAATGGTATCATTATGAGATCGGTGGGACCTATATCTCCCTCCGATGCATTGCGTAAATATTCTATATCTCATGAGATATACATGGCTGGAATGGCAGGTTAAACCGGTTCAGTGAAACAGGACTGAAACAAGGAGTGAACTCGGTTCAGAAATGGACTTTGTCCACTAAGATGGTCTTGGCAATGAGTCTTGACTAATAAGAAATGATTCTCTATGATTATGTGTGTATTCCACAAAGTTTCATGTTTTAAGTTATGATTATTGGGATTACATTTCACTACTATGATTTATCCCATGTTATGAAATTATGATTTCTTTTGCAGGTTAAGATTTCCAAAAGTTATATTCTTATGATGTGATTGATATTTATTTTGTTTACCCTTACTGAGAATTTGAGCTCACCCTTTTGTATGTTTTATTTCCCCAAGTCAGGAAGAAGGTTATTACGTAGGATATGCCAAAAAGGGACTCTAGATATGATGAAATAAATGGGAGGCAATGTAGATACTTTATGAACAGTAGTTTATGTTTCCCAGTTTCTGAAGAAACTATACCAATATGATCCTTCCATGGTTTTGTTATATGTTGTAATAAGTATGCTTCAATTTTGAAGTATTAACAATGTATGTAATGTATGGGTCATTATATCTACGCTGTAGATCAGGGTGCTCCATACGGGTAAGGTTATTATTCATAAACTGAGTGAGTATTCCCATTATGGTTATTAGCTGATCAGCACTAGTTGCATCAACAGCTCCACTATATTTTTCTTAAGCAGGAGGGAAATACCTACATGGAGTGCGTTCATTGTTACAGATTCCATTTCTTCCACTAGCCACCATTTCTAAAAAATTGTATAAACTAGATTAGTTTATGAATTGAAATACATAATTCCAAACATGTAAAACACTTAACATAAATTGATCAGTTTATGGATATAATCCATAGTCAAAAAAAAGTTTTCATTGAGGATGTATATACTCATAAACCCTTCATAATTGTTTGTAATGAAAATGAGAATTATCCTAAGCATATCCCCCAAGAGTGCTATAACCAATAGTACAACAAGGCCCGTTTTCGTGCACTAGTTTCTGTTCGAGTCTTGCTCAAAGCGGTGTTTTTGAGTTTTACACCTAGGTACATATGTGTTAAAGCTGCCTCTACCTGCTCATATCTAGATAGGGATGTATTGCTCAGAAAACTCACAAATTCCATACAATACCAAAATTCTAGGATGTTCTTCTATACTAATCCTCAAAGTCCATATTAAGACTATGTGCTCTAATCATAGTTTTTCTAAATCTAGCTCACATGGTTTGTACTAAACTTCCTCTCATCCCAACTGTAACGCCACGACCCTAGTTACCCAGAGTCGGTGCATTACTACATAACATTAGCATGATCACAAATGATCAAGTCTCGAAAGACAGATTATTTTAGTAGCATTGGAATCATTAGAAACATTCATAAAGTTTTCATTACATCATAATGTGAAAACTACAACAAAATATTGTCTCCACACTCAAATACCCTTATACTATCCCTATAGATCATTCATAAAATAATTCTTCACATCCTGTGAAAATTAATACATTGAAAGGGGTGAGCTCAAATTCTCAGTAAGGATAACAATATAGCGGAAACATTCATAAATAAGCATAAACATTTAAGGCGATGTCTAACTTAAAAAAAATCCTTTTAAACATGAACTTCAACATAATATAGTAGAAATAAAATGAAATAATTCCATTTACATATTCTAATGAATATTATTCTAGTTGAATAATCACATGCAATATCAATAACCACTTTCATAATGATGGAATGCATATTGTCATACTATCATAACCACATTATCAAGGCCTTGTTCCAAAACTACAAATAAGATTTTTTCAAGGCCTTGTGCCAAGACACGATTTTGTCTCATGATACCTACCGATGAATCGAGGAGCATTAGCAGGCTCCAAATTTCATTTATTATGTCCAATGCATTCCTCATATGAACAGGTTTAAACATAACATAAACCTTCGTATTAAAACTAGCATACGAAATGACAACACTTTCTCCACAAACCATGAATGGTATAAAAATAACACATCCATAGTCAGACATATCACAAAACCTCCAAAACAATATGGATGTTTTGTATCATAATAAATCAACATCAAATTAGCTTAAAATCCATCAAAGGATGTTGAAATAGATGAAATCAAAACTATTTGAGAAACATATCTCCTTTTTTGAATTCATTTAAAATTAACAATGTTATAAAATAAAAAATTTATATTTCAAATATTCTTTTATGATTTTAAGGGAATATTTGATGATTTTATAATGGTGGAAAATAGCCACACCCTCCGTATATGTTAAAAAAGACATTCTTACCTTAATTTTTTCGAAATGGTTAAAAAGGACCTTGTTTGGAAAATGATGGATAGATTATTTTATAAAAATCTTATAATAATTCAAACAAGGGTATGAATTACTTTACCCCATATTCAATAATATAGTAAAAATGTTTTGTAATAAATTTTTATGAATCATGGATTTGGATGATAAAGAGGTCCCAATAGATTATTACGTATAATAAACCTCGGATAATAGAGATATTGTGAAATAAACCCTTACCTTGTACATTTCTTTGGTCAAAAGATGGTTCAACTTTTTTATAATGGTGAAATAATTGTTATTAAATTATACATGAATCATATACATTAATATGATATCATATATTATCTTTTAACATTGCATTTATAATAATATCATAGTATTATCGTTGTTTTGGGTGTCAACTTATTATTTTTTCATTATATGCTTTGTTACATAAGCTATTTTTGTTATTGATAGGTTGAATATTATTCATATCCAGAAAGATATAAAGTTCGTAAACATTAATTTTAATCATCATATGAGAATTAGTCTTGACTGGATAGGATGGGGAATGAATCGAATCGTGTTCATGGAGACGACAGTCCATACGTAAGCACAAGCGATAATATCATTCTTTTAATATTAAAATAGTTTATAATTGGATGTTATATCATATATACAGAATCATTATAATGTAATATTTATTATTTACTTAAATTAAACATCATTATCATAGCCATCAAAATAATAATGTTTTGAATAACAATTACACCACGACGTGGATACGGTAAGCCGTACGTACGCACGTATGGTGACATGTCATTCAAAGGATGGATAGAATACTGAATTTGGTGAAAAAATATTTATAATAACCTCACAGTATATATAATATATTGGTGTTTTTATTTTAGAATGTAAATAACAAAGAAATAAGAAGTTGAAGAAGAAAGAAACATGAAAGAGGGTGGTGAAAACATTACATATACTTCGGGTTCTTCCTTTTGATTTGATCAAAAAAAGTCCATAGGTTGGATTTCTGATCAAAATAAGGCCTCTAGGATAAATTGAGGTATGTTGAGAGAATATTTGGGCAGTTTTTGGTCGATCCAAAAGGCTTTGAATGTGTTAATTAGGGGGAAGGGGGAGTGCCCTTTTATAAGAGAGGTGAGAGGCACTTTAGGAAATGCTAGAAATATTATTCTATAATAAATACAAATTCGGTTTCTACTATCTCTAAAGTGGATTATTTAAATTTTATGGTGGTTATTTGTCTAAAAAAACTCAAAAAATAGGTTTTAGACAGGTTTGGGTCACTAAATTAACTTTATCTTTTTGATTTAACTCTTAGTTAGATAGTTTGACATTTACCTTGTCTCTTTGTATTTTTATATTATATAGTTAATAACATTACTATAAACATCCAAGAGAACTAAAAGAGGTCCATTAATAATAGAACTATCATTATATAAGTCTTTTTTATGACCTTAGATTTTTAGAAATATAATAGCAATTAATAATATAATATTTGTTTTAAAAACTCTTTTATGTCAATTTAGACACTATTTAATAATTGATTTTTGTTAAAGTATTAAAAACTTTATTAATTCACAAAATATTCTTTTAAGCAATCATAACATGTCATATTAACCTATAAAATTCGTTTATGTCATCAAAAAGTTCAAATTATATTTATTTTACATTTATAATACCAATTATTGGATTCATTCATGAATAATGAAAATACTGCATCATTAATGTGTCATACATAATTTTAATTATTAAATGTCTAAAAATTAAAAATAAAATACCATTGTGTAGAAAATATTTTTATATTTCTAATGAATATTAATAGTCGAAAATATAACATATATAACCTTATTTAAAAATTGTTTTTCTAAAAGATATATGCTTATGTCATTTTTGTATTTACTTTAACTTAATTAATTTAAAATATCCCAATCACTTACAAGTGGCTCCATGGGGTCCCAAAATCGACCCAAACATTCCTATGATCGTAAAATTATTAACTAATAGTGTTAAGAAATGTTTTAGGGAAAAATATTATTATTATTATATTATTTTTTACCCTTATTTACCGGATTTACCCTTTAACCATGGTAAATAAAATATTTACCAATGTAATTATTCAAAATGTCTAAAAATAAAAGATAGATATTTAAACAATTTGGACATACTGATTCCAAATATTTAATTCATTTTTACAAATTCAAATCACAGAAGTGGCAGAAATTAATTATTCAAAACAAAAAGCGTGTTTTTAAGAAATAATAACTATCAAAAGATTGGCACTTGCTTATGTCCAGTTTAAATGTGAAATTATGTCCAATGACCAACATTGGATTAAATTGTAAAACTATAATCTAATTTTACTTTAAAATCACTCTAATTATTAATTTTTCACTATTAATTATTTCGATTAAAAAAGTAGTTTTTAATTAAAATTTATTAATTTTCACTATTCATCAAAATATAAAAGTTAACCGAAATGTACCAAAAATTCACGCTAAGCTAATTTCGATATTATGAATCCAAAAATGAAGTCCATTTTAAAAAATAAAATTTACAAAATTTCAAACATTGGGTATTACTATTCATTATAGTTAGTTTGATTGGTTGTGGTGTGTTAGAACTCGAAGCTGCGTATAACACACACTACTGTATTATTCAAACAGAAGCATATTAGGGAACCTTGGGGTGTTACATTCTCACCTCCATATAATAATTTCATCATCGAAATTTCTAGAATACTACCATGTGAAAAGACTTGGGTGGTTCTTCATCATAAGTTCCACGGGTTCCCACATTGCCTCTTCCATCTTATGGTTTCTCTATAGAACTTTTACTAGACGAGTCGTCTGGTTTCTCATAACTTGTTATCTGGTATCAAGAATCCTGACGGGCCCTTCAGAATAAGATAGATTGGGTTCCACTTGTAATTCCTCATATGTGAGTAAATGCGTTGTGTTAGGCATGTATTTTCTCAACATTGATACGTGGAACACATCGTGAACTTTGGAGAGACTTGGAGGCATTTCCAAACAGTAAGCTACAACCCCAATTCGTTCTAGAATT
The DNA here is from genome assembly GCA_963277665.1 of Viscum album. Taxonomy (NCBI): domain Eukaryota; kingdom Viridiplantae; phylum Streptophyta; class Magnoliopsida; order Santalales; family Viscaceae; genus Viscum; species Viscum album. The sequence continues at coordinate 1,136,563,655 of OY728156.1, forward strand.
TCGAATGGTCCGATGTACTTGGGAATAAATTTCCCCTTCGTACCGAAACGTATTTCACCCTTCCATGGAGATAACTTCAAGAAAAGATTATCTCCTACCTAAAATTACAAATCCTTCATTCGGTTGTCAGCATAGATCTTCTACCTACATTGAGCTGCTTTGATGTGGTTTTGTATTACCTTCACATTTACCATCGTTTCTTCAACATGTTCTGGGCCAACAAGTTTTCTTTCACCAACATCATCCCAACAGGTTGGTGTGTGACATCTCATTCCATATAATGCTACATATGGTGCCATCTGAATACTCGAATGGAAGCTATTTTTATAAGAAAATTGAACCATAGGTAAATGTTGATCTCACATACCTTGAAAGTCAAGTGATGATGATCTCAACGTGTCTTCTAAGGTTTGAATAGCCCGTTTGGATTGTCCATCAGTTTGAGGGTGGTATGCAGTGCACATATGAAGTTCCGTATCCTGGGCATTCGGAAGAATTTTCCTGAATCTGGATGTAAAACAGGGATCATGATCCGAAACAATTGATAGGGGTACTCCATGAAGCCTCGCAACTTCATTAATATATAGTCTTTCTAGACATTCAAGTGGTAAATCTTCCATAATAGCAAGAAAATGTGCTGACATGGTAAGACAATCATCAATGACCCATATTGCATCATTCCTTCTAGGAGTCTTTGGTAGTCCCATGACAAGGCCCATCATAATATTATACCATTTCCACTCAGGTATGGGAAAAGGTTTCACAACTCCTCTAGGTTGTTTCCTTCCAGCTTTCACTTGTTGAAAAACAATAAATCTTGACACAAAATCAGCAATCTACCTCTTCATGTTGTCCCACCAAAAAATTTCCTTCAAATATCTATACATTTTGGTGCTCCCAGGTTGTATAGAAAAATTGGAACTATGAGAATCATCCAACAATTCTCTTTTTAGATCAGGTGTATTGCGAATACAAAGTCACTTCCCTAATTTCAAAATTCTATCTTTATACAAAACAGTCACTCAATCAGCCATCATTCAAAGCTTTAATCTTCTTTTAAAACTCTTCATCCTCGGAATGAGAACTCTTTATTATTTCTAGTAAATATAGTTTGGAAACCATTTGAAAAAGTATTGATGTTTCACCTTCCATGGTAATTCCCATATCCATCTTTACGAGATCCTTGAAAATAGGATCCCTTTCAAATCTCATCTTGTTCAAAACTCCATGATCCTTTATACTCAAAGCATTTTCCACCTTATTTTCCTTCCTCGGGTGGTATTGTATTGTGAAATAATAATCCTTGAGTAGTTCAAGCCATCGAATTTTCCTCTTGTTGAGTTATTTATATGAGAAAATTTACTTCAAACTCTTGTGATCAGTATAAATATCACATTTTTCACCATAGAGATAATGTCTCCATATCTTCAAAACAGAGATTACATCAGCTAACTCAAGATCATAAGTAGGATATTTTTTCTCATGAATTTTCAGATATCGTGATGCATAGGCAATAACTCTATCATTCTTCATAAAGACACAACCAAGTCCATTCTTTAATGCATCACTATAAATAATGAACCCATCATTCCCAAATGGTAGAGTCAATATAGGAGCATTGAATAATCTTCTATTTATTTATTCAAAACATTTTTCACAATCTTTTGTCCAGAAAATTTTAACCCCTTTACGTGTGAGCTTTGTTAATAGCTAAGCCAACCGAACAAAATTCTGGACAAAATGTCGATAATAACCTGCTCACCCAATAAAACTGCCTACCTCGGTTATAATCATCGGTGCTGGACATTCTCGGATTTCCTTGGTCTTAGATGGATGAATATAGATTTCATTTTTAAAGACAATATGGCCAAGAAAAGAAATCTCCTGAAGCCAAAATTCACACTTCCTAAACATCCCATATAATTCTTGTCTTCTAAGAGACTTCAGGATATTTCTTAAGATATTTTCATGATCTTCATATCTTTTGGAGTATACCAAGATATCATCCATAAATACCACCACAAAAACATCAGGATATTCCTTGAAAACACTATTCATTAGATCCATGAATATAGAGGCTGCACTAGTCAGCCCGAAAGGCATTACTGTAAACTCATAATGTTGGTACCTGGTTTGAAATGTTCCGTATGGAATGTATTCCTTATTCACACACAACTAATGGTATCTAGATCGAAGATAAATCTTAGAAATGTATTGAGATCTATGCAGTTGGTCAAATAAATCATCAATATGAGGTAGGAGTACTTGTTCTTTATTTTTATTGCATTGATCTCCCAGTAGTTGATACATAACATCATAGATCCATCATTATTCTTAACAAAAAGGATAGAGTCTACCCATGGAGAAACAATAGAGAGAATAAATCCCTTATTACACAATTCCTTTAGTTGTTTCGTTAGTTCAACTAATTCCACAGTGGCCATTCTATAGGGGGTCTTCAATATTGGCCTTGAACCAGGAATTAAATCAATGGAAAACTAAATTTTTCGTTCGGGAGGATGTCTAGGTAAATATTTTTGGAAAAACATTTACATAATCTCTAACAATAGGTACATTTTCTATTTGAACATTCCTTTCCTCACCCATAGTTATTTCATTCTCTTCCTCCCCAATAATTGAATTTAGTTGAGCTACTAGGGGTGGATATAGATAAGAATTAGGTGGTGACAATTCTGCTCTAAAGATAAGGTGTTCATTATCATCATCATCAAAAATCATAACCTCCATCTTCATACAATAAATATTTTCATCATGGTCTGAAAGCCAAACCAAACCAAGGATTATAACAAATTCAATCCTAGGTATGACGATGAGATCAGTAGATAAAGAACATTTATGTGCTCTAATAGGGACTGATCCCTAGAACATTGTAGCAATGATACTTGCCTTAGGAGTTTTAACTGACAACTCCCTTGTTAAATCAAATTGGAAATATCTAATTTTCTTTGCAAACTGGGATGATATGAAACAATGTGATGATCCAGAATCAAATAATGCATTTGTGAAACTTGAGGAAGCCCTTAAATTACCTGGCACCACATATTTCGGAGCTTCATCCTCAGTAGTAGTGATAGCACAGTCCTCGCCTTATCCCTAGTCCTTTTCTGAGGTAAGTTACCCTGAAGCTCGGGACATTCATTTGCATAATGTCCAATCTCCCTGAAATTGTAGCATTAAACATCTACAACTTCTTTCTTCTCGTTGGAATCATGAGCTTGGTGGCCTTTTTCACTACACTTGTAACAAACTCCCATTCCGTTCAAGAAAGTACCGGGGTGCTTCTTCCCACATTTACTACAGGATGGATAATCAAATTTTCCCTTCTTCCCCTTATTTCTATTTCCAGAGTGATCAACATACCTTTCCTTCCCTTACTTTGCTTTATCTTCGTAAGACATAGATAATTATTATTTTTCTTGATAGCGCATAAGACAATATCTTCGTACAATGAGAATGTTTGTGAGACTAATGCTTGACGGAGAAACGGTTTTAACATACCAATGAAATGATCAATCATACTTCTTGGTTTACGTATATAATATTCAGCATACCTCACTAACCATGTCAAGTTAGACTCATACATTGCGACATTATCATACTACTTTTTCCTTAGACTAAGAAATTTCCTATCCATATATGCTTGATGGTCAGGAGGAAAATATTTTTCTAAAAATTACTCATTGAACTCCCTCCATTCCATATTTTTAACTTCATCATCTTCCTTCGTGTTTTGAATCAATGACCACCATTTGTTAGAATCTCTAGGGAGGCGGTAAACTGGCATGATACGTTTTTCCCTTTCCCTACTCCCCAAGGCTTGGATTATTTTCTCTAAAATATTTATAAATTCTTAAGATACTAAGGGATTTTTACTGCCATTTAATGTTTGTGGTTATTTCCTCATGAAGCGATCTAACATTGATCCTCCATGCTACGGATCATGGTGCTCCATAAGGGTAAGGTTATTATTCATAACCAAAGTGAGTTGTCCCATTATGGTGATTATCTGATCAGCACCACTTGTATCACCAGATCCACTATTACTATCTTGAGCAGGAGGGAAATCCCTACATGGAGTGCGTGCATTGATACGGTTTCCATTTCAACCTCTACACTCCATTTCTAAACTATGTCATAAACTAGATTAGTTTATGAATTTAAATACATAATTCCAAACTTGTAAAACACTTGACATAAATTGAACAGTTTATGGATACAATCCAAAATCAAAAACAAAATTCTTTGAGGAAATATATACTCATAAACCATTCATAATGGTTTTTAAATAAAATTATAATTATCCTAATCATATCCCTCGGGAGTGTCTTAACCAAGAGTGCAGTAAGGCCCGTTGTCGTGAACCAGTTCTGGTCCGAGTCTAGCTCAAAGCGGTGTTTTCGGGTTTTACCCCTAGGAACATCTATGGAAGAGCCGCCTCTACCTGCTCGTATACAGGCATGGATGTATTTATTGTAAATCTCACAAAATATCTATAATACCAAAAATCGTGTATGTTCTTCTATACTATTCCTCAAAGTCCATCTTAGTTCTATGTGTTGTAATAAGATTTTATCTAAATATAGCTCCCATGGTATTTAGTTCTATACTTCCTCTGATACCAACTGTAACGCCCTGACCCCAGTTACCTAGATTCGGTGCATTATTACATAACATTTGCATGATCCCAAAAGATCATGTCTCGAAATATTTATTTTTTTAGTAGCCTTGGAATCACTAGATACATTCGTAATGTTTACAATACATCATAAAGTAAAAACTACAACGACATATTGTCTCCACACTCATATCCCCTTATACAATACCTATAGGTCATTCATAAAATACCGCTTCAGATCCTTGGAAAAATAAAACATTGAAAGGGGTGAGCTCAAATTCCTAGTAAGGATAACAATATAGGAGAAACATTCAAAAATAATCATAAACATTTAAGGAAATGTATAACTAAAACAATATCCTTTTAAACATGATCTTCAGCATAATATGGCAGAAATGAAATGAAATAATTACATTTACTTATTCACATGGATATTATACTAGTCGAATAATCACATACAATATCAATAACCACTTTCATAATGATGGAATGCATAATGCCAGACTATCATAACCACATAGTAAGGGCCTTGTTCTAAGACTACAAATATGATTTATTCAAGGCCATGAGCCAAGACACTAGTTTGTCTCATGAGACATACCGATGCATCGAGGAGCTATAGCGGGCTCCACCCGTGACTTATTAAGTCCAATTCATTCCTCATATGAATGGGTTTAAACATAACATTAACATTCATATTAAAACTAGCATACGAAATGAAAATATTTTCTCTATAAACCATGAATGGTATAAAAATAACACATCCATAGTCAAACATATCACAAAACCATCAATACAATATGGATGTTTTGTATCATAATAAATCAACTTCAAATAATCTTAAAATCCATCAAAGATGTTGAAATAGATGAAATCAAAACTATTTGAGATAAATATCTCCTTTTTTTAAATCATTTAAAAGTCGCATTTTTATAAAATAAAAAATTTACATTGAAAATATTCTGAAAAGATTTTAAGGGAAACTTCAACGATTTTATAATGGCAGAAAATAGACGCACCCGCCATATAAGTTAAAAAGACATTCTAACCTTAATTTTGTGGAAAAGTTTAAAAAGAACCTTGTTTGGAAAACGAGGGAAAGATTATTTTATAAAAAATTTAAAAATATTCAAACACAGGTCTAAATGTATTTATCCAATAGTCTATAAAATAGTAAAAAAATTGAAATACATTTTTAAGAAACATGGATGTGGAAGATAAAGAGGTCCCAGTAGATAATTATGTATAAACAACCTCCGATAATGAAGATATTGTGAAATAAACCCTTACCTTGTACTTTTCCTTGGTCGAGGGTTGGTTTACCTCTTGTATAATGTTGAAATAATTTTAATTAAATTATACATGAATCATATACATTAATATGATATCATGTATGATCTTTTAACATTGCATTGATAATAATACCATAGTATTATCATTGATTCGGGTATTAAGTAATTCATTTTCCTTTATATACTTTGTTATGTAAGTTGTGTTTTTAGGGATAGGTTTTGTATTATTTATATCCAGAATGATATAATGTTCTTTAACATTACTTTTAAATGTCAAAGGAGAATTAGTCTTGAATAGATATGATGAGGAACGAATCTCATCGCGTTCGTGGAGACGGTAGTCCGTAGTACGCACAATGGACAATATAATTATTTTGATATTAAAATTTTATATAATTGGATGGTATATCATATATACAGAATAATTATAATGTTATATTAATTATTTTATTCAATTACACATCATTATCCCATCCAAATAATAATTTTGTAAATAACAATTACACAACGACGTGGAGACGGTAAACCGTACGTATGCATGTATGGTGACATGTCATTCAAAGGATGGATATAATAGTGAATATGGTTTTACCTTATTTATAATAACATTGTAGAATATATAATATAGTGGAATTATTATTTTAGAATAAAAATAACAATGAAGGAAGAAGTTGAAGTAGAACGGAACTTGAAAGAGGGTGGTGAAAACATAACCTTTTTTCGGGTTCTTCCTTTGATTTGATCAAAAGGACTCCTTAGGTTGGATTTATGATCAAACTAAGGCCTATAGGTTAAATTGATGTAAGTTGAAATAAAATTTGGGCAGGGGTTGTCCTAGTCAAAAGTCATAGAAGGTGTGAATTAGAGGGGATGGTGAGTGACCTTTTATAAGAGAGGTGAGGGGCACTATAGAAAATGCTAGAAATATAATTTTATAATAAATTCATATTTGGTTTATAATGGATCCAATGTTTATTAAATAATTTTTAAGGTGGTTATAGTTCTAAAAACACTCAACCAATAGGTTTGAGACATGTTTTAGTCACTATATTTACTTTATCATTTTTATTTAACTCTTAGTTAAATAGTTTGACATTTAACATGTCTCTTTGTATTTATATATTATATATTTAATAAACATACTATAAACATTCAATAGGCCTAAAAGTGGTCTATTAATAATATACCTAACATTATATCGGACTTTTGTCAAAGAATTAGATTTTTAGGAATAAAATTACAATTAATAATATAATATTTGTTTAAAAAACTATTTTATGTCAATTTTGACACTATTCAATAATTGATTTTTTAAACATCTTAACAACTTTATTAATTCGAACCAGATTCATTTAGAAAATAATAACATGTCATATTGACCAATAAAATTCGTGGATGTCATCAAAACTTTCAAATTATATTTATTTTGACATTTATAGTACCATTTATTTGATTCATTCATTATTAAGGAAAATACTGCATCATTATTGTGTCATAAATAAATTTAATTATTCCATGTCTAAAAATTATAAATAAAATACAATTATGTAGGAAATCGTTTTATCATTCTAATTAATATTTATAGTATAAAAAATAACATATATAACCCTATTTAAAAATTGTTTTTCAAAAAGATATATGCTTATGTCAGTTTTTTATTCACATTAACTTAATTAATATAAAGTGTCCCAGTCACTTACATGTAGCTCCATGGGGTCCCAAAAATCTATCCAATGATTCCCATGGTCGTACATGTATCATCCAATAGGTTTAAGACACTTTTTAGGTTAAATTAATATTATTATAATATTATTTTTACTTTTATTTACCGGATTTATCATTTAACCAAGGTAAATAAAATATTTACTGAAGTAATTATTCAAAATTATCTAAAAATAAATTTTGCCTATTAACACAATTTGGAAATCCTTATTCCACATATGGAATCAATTTTTCCAAATTCAAACCACAGAAGTGGCAGAAATTAATTTGTCAAAACAAAAAGCGTGTTTTTAGGAAATAACAACTATCAAAAGATTGGCACTTTCTTATGTCCAGTTTAAATGTGAAATTATGTCCAATGACCAATATTGGATTAAATGGTAAAAATATGATCTAATTATACTTTAAAATAACTCAAATTTTTAATTTGTCTCTATGAATTATTTCTAATAAAAATGTTGTTTTTAATTAATGTTTAGAAATTTTCACTATTCATCAAAATATGAAAATTATCCAAAAAGTACCAAAAATTCACCCTAAGCTAATTTCAATATTCCAAATCCCAAAATGAAGTCTATTTTGAAAGATAAATTTTATAAAATTTCAAAATGTGGGTATTACTATTTATAACTGCTTGTTTGATTGGTTGTGGTGTGTGTTAGAACTCAAAGATGCGTACAACACACGCTAATGTATTATTCAACGAGAAATGTACCATGGAAGCATGGGGTGTTATAGATCTAGTGTGGGTCAGATCCTATGTGGTTCAATGTAGGGGTTTGTACCTATCTATCCAGTGTGGGTCAGACTCCATATGGTCCGAAGTAGAGCCTCTTGATAGAATAAGATGATCTAGCTTCGCGACTAATAATCTGTACTTCTATACTTCACTGAAATCCTAGCATCAGCTATGTCAACAACTTTCATGTTTTCCTCAAAATTGAGAGGAGTTACTAAATAACTTATGTATATGTATGGGCATTTACCTAAGTTAGGGTAATCCGTTAATTTCATACTTTGTGGTCTCCTTGTTGGATTTTGTGAGACCTTGAGGGTCTCGGGGTCCCTACTTAGTATAGTTATTCTCACCCCTGCACGGGTTATACATGCACCCCATTGTGCTGGTTGCAGATGACTGCCAATGCTAATCGGGGCAGAGAGTAGCAGAACAGGATGGTACCCGGAGGTGGAAAACTTGGAGAGACGTACATGTAGCGAACAGACAGACATGGGGTGCGGAGGAGGCCATCTGTACCTACCATTCTAGTGGGAACCCGGGAAGATGACCTTGTAGTTTCTTTACTTCTTCTCTTCAGTTGTACTAGAAATTTAGTTGTATTGTACTTTACTGTTGGAATTGTATTTCTGGCCCCTTTACTTTCAGCACACTCTTTTGTATACAGTTTTACTTAGTGTTTTAATTCCAGTTGAATACTTTGTTGTGTTTGTTTACTTTTATAATGGCAATATCTTCCAACTTTGGGGATTTATTCCTTTCTTGCTAGTCGCCAGCCCCAGGCCTATGGAAGTCAGGCTTGGGGTAGTCACGATATGGGCCCTAGGGAATGGGTCATGACAAATTGTTATCAGAGGTGTTGGTTCTACCACAGAACTTAGGACTATCATCTTTCTTTTCTATGAAGCAATAGTTTCAAGGGTACCGAGTTCAGTTTTCAGTTAAGGGAGTCCAAACTTTGTGTGGCGGCTGACGTATCTATACACCAGTACCATGAATACTGGTCTCTGACTCAGTACAAGAAAACGTTGATTGTGTGCATGTCTTTAAAAGTTTCTTTATGTTATCTCAACCAGGTCACCTCACCAGGTATACACTTTTGACCATGTCGCATCTGTTTCTTTCAGGATGCCTCCCCACAGAGGACCAGTTTGATCCCCGAGAGTCGTACACTAAGACATCCCACCGAGCGACGTGGGATCAGTGCAGGGCCCTTTACTAGTGGAGGCACCAGCATTACCACTTCTTTTGGGACACCAATGGAACCAGCCCCATCAGAAGTGATTTCACGCCCCTTGAGCACATTTCACGAGTTCCAAGGCTAGAGGCCACCCATGTTTAGGGGAGAGACAGATAAAAAAGTGGCTAAGGATTGGTTGGAGGTTGTGGTGAGAGTTTTCAGGTTGGTAGGGACACCAGCAGACCTCATGGTGATCCTTGCTGCGATTATCCTTCAGGATGGAGTAGGCAGATGGGGGAAACTGATGATTTAGGTCCACAAGGAGGAGATACTTATATGGATTGACTTTGTGACCCTTTTCTGGGTAGAATTTATACCATCCACCATTTGTGCGATGCAGATACATGAAGTACTTCATCTGTAGCAGGGTAGGATGATAGTAGCCCAGTACTCGGCGAGGTTTACCGACCTCTCTTGATATTCGACAGATATTGTGTGGGACCGATTCTTTAAGGCATGTACCTTGGAGCTGGGGCTCAGGCTAGATGTCAGAGCCTCAATGATCTCCCTCAACATCTTGACCCAGACAAGGGTGTTAGAGAGATCCCTCATAGTAAAAATTTTCCTTACCGAGTAGTCACCAGCAGTGAGACCCACTACTAGTTGACATGCAATGGAGTCTTCTAATGTTGGTAGTAGACAGATGATGTTGAGGTCCAAGAGGACCAAACCCACAGGTGGTTGACCGCAGGACTCAGTATCAGTTGTGCGGGGCACAAGGGGCAGAGAATTATGTGCTAGGAGTATACAATTCTATTCATGCGGAGGGCAGGGTCATATGGCACATGACTGTCTGACCCGCCATACAGACGATCGTCAATTAGTTGAGGGACCTCCCAGATAAGGCCAGGGGTTAGATAGAGGCGTTCTGTAGGGCGCATGCAGACATGGCAGAGGAGCTAGTCAAGTAGCTAGTGGTGGACGATGTTTTGAGGTATTGCCACCACCACACCATGAATTCCACCCCGACCACAAAAAGTAGGTGGACTTGGGAGAGCTCAGCTTCAGGCGGTTGATGCATACAACCATGGAACTCTGGAGATGATTCGATGTACTATCTATGTCTACTCCACCATAGCCACAGTTCTTATATACACAGGTTCCAGTCATTCTTTCATAGCCACTGCCCTTATTCGGATCTCAAAGATTCTGATGGAGCGGTTGTCTTGATCCTTATGGCTAGACACTTTTATGGGAGTATACTAGATGATTACACACTGGTTCTGATAGTTTTATCTTAATCTAAGAGGCGAGATCATCGGTTGGGATCTCATAGTATCAGTGTCGAGGCCTTACGACATCATCTTGTGTATGGACTGTTTATCTATAGTCCATGCTCTGATTGACTGTATTTGGATCAATGTGCATTGTGTATGCACAGATGGGACCAGGTATACCTTCACCTGTGAGAAGGGAACCTTTTCCCCACAAGACAGACATACACGGAGGAGTGTGAAGCCGATCACTCACTAGTTAGCCTGCCTTACCCTCTGAGCAGTAGATGTGGAGAGTCCAACATATCCTGTAGTTTTGGACCAATATAGAGATATTTTCAATGATGATGTTCCAGGATTACCTCGTCACAGAGAGGTGGACTTCTACATTGATCTGTACCTCCGGGATAGCACTAATATATACTCCCGCATATCAGAGGGCTCCCGCTGAGCTTCATGAGCTACGGGTACAACTGGAAGACTTGCAGGGGAAGGGATTCAACCATCCCAATGTTTCTCCCTCGGTAGCCCCGATTCTATTCGCCAAGAAGGTGGATGGGAGCTTGCGGCTATCTGTTGACTACCATATCTAGAACCAGGTGACCGTGAAGAAAATTTACCCACTCTCGAGGATCGATGACCTCTATGATCAGATAAAGGGAGATCGATGGTTCTCAAAGATAGACCAGAGATCAGGCTATCACCAGCTCAGGGATCGATACGAGGATGTGCAGAAGACGAACTTCATGTGTCGATACGACCACTATAAGTTCTTGTTTATTCCCTTTGACGTAACCAATACTCCAGCAGTGTTCATGTGTCTCATGAATAGTATCTTCGAGCCATACTTCAGTTGTTTCATCGTATTCTTCATCAACGACATTCTGATTTACTCGACTACCGAGGAGGAGCATGCCTACCATTTGCTGGTAGTACTGGACACACTCTGAGAGCACCATCTTTATGGTAAGCTCTCGAAGTTCTAGTTTTGGATTATAGGGGTTTTCATCTTGGTTCCCTTCATCTCAGATGATGGAGTTACCATAGATCTAGTAAAAATTGAGGCGGTACTGGCTTGGGAGCCACCCAGGAGTGTGATGGAGATACGGAGTTTCATGGGTTTGGCTAGCTAATATCAGAAGTTCGATATAGACTTCTCCAGAGTTGCAGCACCACTTCCAGCCTTGACAAAGAGGGGGACTCTTTTTTTGTGGTTGGAATGATGCCAGTATAGCTTTCAAGAGCTAAGGCAGAGGCTGACAAGTACCCCCATCTTGAGGCATCCAGAGGAAGGGATAGGGTACATAGACTACTAAGACGCATCAGAAACCAAACTCAGGTGTGTATTGATGTAGGAACGAGATGTGATTGCGTATGGTTCTCAGAAGCTAAGAAAACATGAGTAGAACTATGATACCACTAACCTGGAGTGAGTAGTATTGGTCTTCTCCTTGATGATGTGGAGACACTATCTGATGGGTGAGAGTTTTACCGTATACTCTGATCACAAAAGTCTCAGGTATATCTTCTCTCATAAGGACCTGAACATGAGATAACGGTGATGGCTTGAGTTCCTCAAGGACTATGACTTCGAGATAGTCTATACAATCGGAAGGGGAACATTGTTGCAGATGCACTCAGTAGGAGAACTGGTATACAACTGCTAGGAGAGGCGGCATAGCATCTGGTTGGAATAAAGATATCCTTTGTGGATAGGGATGGAACATCCTATCTACAGTCACTCATAGTAACTCCTACACTTCTTCAGCACGTCATGGAGGAACAACCTAGAGACGCTAATTGTGAGACGTGACATGCTCAGATATCCACAGTGCAAGAAACTGATGGATTTTATGAAGGTGGGGAGAACATCATCCTCTTCAGGGGATGTACTAAGGTACCATCAACAATTCATTTGGAAGTGTTGAGAGAGTTCCACACATCTACTCTAGCGGTACATCTTGTTGTGGAGAAGATGTATTAGGACGTCCGACGACAACACTGGTGGCCAGGCATGAAAATTGCAGTAGTAGAGTTTGTCTCACGATGCCTCACTTGTCAGCAAGTGAAGGTGGAGCAATAGGTATCAATAGGCTTGGTTCATCCCTTTTAGGGGCCAAACAGAAAGTGTGATGGGATATCCATGGACTTCATGACGGATCTTCCACGTACATCCAGGAGTCTTGATTAGATAAGGGTGATCGCTGGCCGACTCACCATGTCGGCACACTTTCTACCGATCAAAGAGCAGGGTTCAGTAGAGTGCTTGGGATGCCTCTATGTGCTGGAGATTGTGAATTTTCATGGAGTACCTTCTTATATTATCTCTGAACATGATGCACGGTTTACTTCCTGGCTATGGAAGGGGATGTAGGAGGCTTTCGGGATGCGGCTACATCTGAGAACTGCCTTACATCTTCAGAAGGATGGCCAGACTGAGAGGACCATTAAGACTCTTGAAGACATGTTCTGTGCTTGTTCCCTCGACTTCAGTCACAACTGGGAGGATCACTTTTTATTGGTAGAGTTTTCCTACAACAACAGCTATCACACCACCATCGTCATGACACCTTTTGAGGCCTCGTATAGTCGACCTTGCAGATTGCCATTATGCTGGACATACCCAGGGGAGTCAACACTAGTGGGATCAGAGATGGTACGATCTACCAAAAAGAAGGTGCAAATCATCCAGGAGCTGATGAAGACTGCACAGAGCAGACATAAGTCGTATGCTGACTAGAGACGAAAACCTCTGGAGTTCGAGGATGGAGACCACGTCTTCACACGGGTCTCACCTCAATTAGTTCTACAGAGATTTGGCTGAGGCGACAAGATGTCTCTATGATTCATTGGACTATTCCAAGTCCTCAGCAAAGTAGGCGAGGTCGACATCGATGATGGGGATACATTCACAGAGGTTCCAGTGGAGATTGAGGATCGACATGAGAGAGTCCTATGTGGATGGTCAATACCTCTGGTACGCGTTTGTTGGCAGCATGAGAACCTTTATGGAGGCACATTGGAGTGGGAGGCTTAGATGCCTGCTCAATACTCCCATTTATTTCCATGGAGTGAGTTGTATCTTATGGGGACGTAAATCCCCAAAGTGGGGAGAATGTAAAGACCCTGAAATTCTGTTGAAATTTTTTTGTTTAATTCATGGGAATTTTATGAGTCTGCAGTTTTAGGCGGCGCTGGATTTTGAGATCCAATGTGCCCAAAATAAATTTCTGAATTTTTGTTTGGATATGTTCTATAAATGTACAAGAGGAATTTTATATCTTTTGAACAGCTTCTCGGAACGGAAATCCAAGGCCATCGGTGAACTCGCAGTGTTAGTGATTGCTTTGTGAGACATTCACCACAATTGCATAATAACGAGAATGGGAGTTAGTTTTTTGGGATTTTGATTACATTGAATAAAAATAAAGTGATAGATTTATTTTAATTTGGCGTTGTTAAAACCTCCAAGTGGAGGTTAGTGGTGAGGTCTACAACACCATAACCTCTCATGAGAGGCTATGGTGGAGGGGCCCACCCGCACATAACCTCCCTTTGGAGGATATTATTTAGTGGGGGACACCCGAGATTCATAACCCCCTTTAACCCCGATTTATGAGGAATGTCAACTCTTCACCTTCCCCCATTATTTTAATGTGCCAACTCCCTTGAAATTAATTAATTAATCACTTGAAATTAATTAGTTGAATCCATTTTAATTCATTCCAACCATCAAAATAAGGGATAAGCTATTATTTTATTTTGGTTGGCATAATCTAATGTTTGGATAATTATGGAGAGGAGGTGTTCTTGGATAACTACATCTTCCAATGAAGAACGCCCCCCTTTCCACCAAAGAATGACAAAAACCGTCTTCGATCTTCGACCAAGCCAAAAGAGAAGGAGCTGACCATTAAGAATGATGACTACACATTATTCCCGGTCTCCTACCCAGGATGCTTCCCGACGTCAAAGAATATACATACTCCATTACTCTCCTTCAACTGTCAGTGATAGATAAGAGATGTAGGGGTTATTTTATGTATTATATTTACCCTCCATTCTTCATCATTTGTGGAGATCTTTGTTGACGATTGATAACACCATAACGAGGAGGGATCAGACCGCATGAACACGGCTCGAACCTCCCCCTTATTTGTTCTCTTTTGTTGTAAATGGTGACAGAACAACTCTACCTTGAAGGAACCGGCAGTGCAAGGCCGCCTGGTCACCAAGAGGGAACAGTAACGTCGTGCCACATGGATGGAAAGTTGCGGCCATGTCAGGCCGCGGTGGAGGCGCGCGGCACAGTTGCACCGTGCGAAGGATAACAGAATATCGTGACTAAGGCAGGCCGTGGTAGAGGGGCGCAGCGCCGATGCGCTGCGAACGCGAAGCAGGGAAGCCGCAACCAAGGAGGGCCATGGCCAGGGTAGGCTGTAGCCAGGGCAGGCCGCGACGGCAGGGCGCAGTGCCTGCGCGCAACACCGGTGGTGTGAAGCGGCTGGCCAACCAGGCCAGCTGGGAGGTGCGGGACACCGTCAGGTCCCGCATGTGCTAGACCGGTGCCACTTGGCACCTATCTCGGTTCCACCTGAATGGTTCAACCATTCAGGTGCTAGCGGGCGCGCACCTCCCCCCTGGGTGTGGCTACGGCAGGCCGTCGGCCTACCTTCGGCCTGGCCTCCTTCAGCTGGTCCGCCCTCAGGCTGGGCCACCCTTGGACAAGGCCACCCTCGGGTCGGGCTGCCCCCTCGGGTCGAGCCACCATCGGTTCAATCCACACCCTTTGGCCGGGCCGCTTCCTCATACCGGGTTAGACCCGCTGACTGGGTCAGACCCCGGTTCAGACCCGGATTGGGCCAGGTCAGTCCAACTAGGTCAGACCAGACCTGGACCCGTTTGGCTAGTTTAAACCTTTTTGCCGCTATATTGGGCTATGGGTGTCCATTTTACAAACCTAATGCGGTTATGGAAGGATTACAATGATACAGTTCTTTTGGGATACCCCACTTGAGGTTTGGACACAGTTGGAGTACAGTCGGGTTGGTTTGATCATAAAAACCAATGGGGCCCCTGAAACGGAAATGCCAATAACTCACAGACCATGCATCTGATTGATGCACTGTTTGTTCTCGTTGGAACCCTTATGATATTGAAGTCCTTTGGGTTTCTATTTTTTGGAGTTTTGTGGTGGTCTAGGTATGACCAATATCTTGAGGCAATATTCTATGGAACTCGAGTGCACCGGGTGCGAGGAATCTAGTGGCCGATAGTGAGGAGGAGGTTGGAGACAGATCATACAGAGGTCAGGGCTCAGCAATTCTGTGTGGGTCAGCACATACCGATCCAATATGGGTCTGATCCTATGTGGGTCTGCGCTCAGTGATCCAGCATGGGTCAGCGCTTACCAATCCTATGTGGGTCAGATCCTCTATGGGAAATTGCGGGGGTTAGTACCTATCGATCCTTTGTGGGTCGGACTCTATATGGTCAGAAGCAGTGCCTCTTGACAAAATAAGATGATATAGCTTCACGACTAATCATTTGTACTTATATACATCACTGAAATCCTATTTTGAGCTGTTTTAATGACTTTCATGTTTTCTTCATGATTGAGATGGGTTACTAAATAACTTAGGTATATGCATGGTCATATACCTAAGTAAGGGTTATCCGTTGATTTCATACTCTTTGGAATCGTTGTTGGATTTTGTGAGACCTTGAGGGTCTCGGGACTCCTACTTAGTATCATTATACTCACCCCTACATGGGCTATGCCCGCACCACATTGTGTTGGTTACAGACGATGAACAATGTTGATTGTGGCAGAGAGTAGCAGAATAGGACGGTACCCGGAGGTGGGTCACTCGGCGAGACGTAAAAAAAGCAGACGAACGGACTTCGGGTGATGAGGAGGCCATCTGTACGCACCCTTCAGGTGGGAGCCTCAGAGGATGACCATATAGCTTCTTTACTTCTTTCCTTCAATTGTACTATCATTTTAGTTGTATTGTAATTTATTGTTGGGATTTTATTTCCGACCCCTTTACTTTTAGTACACACTTTTGTATACAATTTTACTTAGTGTTTTACTTCTAGTTGCATACTCGGTTGTGCATGTTAACTTTTATAATGGCAATGCCTTCCTAGTTTTGGGATTTTTTCCTTTGCTGCTAGTTTCCAGCCCTTGGCCTATGGAAGTTGGGCTTGGGGTAGTAACGATACAGGCTCGGGGGGGGGGGGGGGGGGGGGTCATGACAGTTTTTTGAATCCGTTATAGAAGCATAAGTTAGTGTTTTAAACCGCCATTATTCAGTGAATTTCATGTAGTTACACCTTGGAGAACTATTGTGTATTTTCATGAAAATGGAAATTCAATTCCATGGTTCAATAGAACATATTAAATCATATATAATATTATATTTTTTTCTTATAGAGTGTCCATACTTCCATGTTCATCCCAATTAGATAATGTATTTAATGATTCAATATTATGGTAATATAGGAAGGATTCATATCTTGTTCTGAGAACTTAATTAGTTTAGTTGAATTATAACCATTTCTATATGTAATAGCTATATCAAATTCCTGAGCATAAAGAGAATTTATTCTAGGATCAGGTGCATTATAAGGGTATTTATATATTCAAAATCATATTATTGGAGATGTAACATGAAAATATAAAATTTATATTAGGGAATGATATACCCACTTCTTTAATAAATGAATGAAATTGCGAGAAATAAATTTCTAAGAGGGGATAACTATAAAAAAAATTGTAATGGAAAAATAAATATTTATCCTAGTATTTAATATTTATAAATTAGATAATTTTATTCATTACGATAGTAATAGGTAATTTTTAAAATTATAAAATAGTTTAAATTAAACTATTTTCACTAAAATTTTAATTTAAAATTTTAATTTCTACTATGAGGAATTTGAATTTATGTTAAATTAATTTCATTTTTTTAATCATCATGACAAAATTAACATTGAGTTAATTTTTGTGTTTTTTTATAAAAATTATATTTATGTTAGTATTGAAAGATAGTTTTTTTTAAAAAATATCATTTATTTCCAATAAATTATGTAATTTTAAAGTCAAATTATAATTTTATTTTCATTAAGATAAAAATAAAAATTTATTAGGATTATTAATTAAAATTAATTAAATAATTATTATTTTTATAATTGAGTTTATTATAAGAATGTCTTTGGGTTTGAAAACACATTTTCCTCAAAATTGTTTTATTCTTATAAAAGATTCTTCATTATAGATAATCAAAAACAACTCATAGTTAGTAATTATACAAATGAAAATAATATATTATATATCCATAAAAATAAAAATAATTTCATATAATTATTAATATTTTTCATAGAGTAATATTGAATCTTCTTATGCTTCAAAATTACATTTCTTGAAAAAATGTTTTTTTATCAAATCAGTGGGCTTCATATTAAATTAAATAATGTCACAAAGAAGGATTTGGTTTCTAATAATACATATAAAATACAATCATTTATTCCCAATAATAATTATATAGTCATTTCATTTATCATAATTCTAATCTAGGGAGGATTCATGCATAATCCTAGAGAGGTTGTCAAAAGAAGAGGTATCATTCTTAACATAGAATTTTGTATTATTTAGTCTTTCAACTACTTCATATATTCTTCAAACATGTTGAAAATATAACATAAGTATCTTCCATATACTATTATTTTAAAATTATAAATTTAACACATCAATCTCTTCTTCCACCAAATTTTAAATGAATCAATTATTGTGTGTACGGTGGACTATTGTGTCACTATTAATGTTATATTTTTTCATCATCACCTATAATGGTTTGTTATACTAATAAAATTAATATTTTTATATTATTAAAATGACTCATATATTCCAGGTATTATTTTAAATATTATGTGGATTAATTTCGAAACCAAGTGCTGAGAGGAAGTGTGATTCTGGGGCCATATGTTCCTGTAAAAGATGCTAAAAAAATATTAAAATATTAAATAACATGCGAGCATGGGTTTACTAAAAATGTATAGTTACTCATATTAGGATTCATGGATCAGAAATATGATGGGAACATTGTGATTATAATAGTGGATATACACTATGAATGTCCCATTTTTTTGTATGGGACGATTGTGGAAAGTCTTCACAGATGTTTAAAAGTATAAAATAAATAAATAATATATATTTTAATGTATCTTGATAATGAAACAACATAGTGAAATGGTTTCTTTTAAATAAGTCCATTGTTAGAGATACATGGTTATTTTCATAACCCTTTAATTCTATGGAGATACTGGTAAGAAACCCTTAGATAATCCTCTCAAGTATGCGACGTTAGAACCTCAGATCAAAGATTAAAGAAAACCGATCGTGGATGATCTCACCAATAGTGAAGACACTTACAACAATCAATATTAGTGAAAGATCTGAATCAAGGTAGGATTCTTTATTTCAATTCATTTCCCAAAATTTTTATTATTATGATTAACACAGACTAATCCATGAACTCATTATCTTGTAGATCATCTGTACATGTGGGATCGGCTGATTTTGTGGGATTATTCATGATTTTGTTATAGGGATTTATTTTTTATTATATTATCATTATTATGGGAATATATTAAGGTTGGAATGATCAATGACCAAGGTTTGTTCCTCTGGATTGTTCCTTGTGTGTTTCTCCCCCTCGATTTCATGCATTCTTCATATATGTTCTTAATTCTTCAAATAGTTTTGAACAATAAATGTTTTCACCTTCAATTCTGGATAAAAAACTCCAAAAGGAGATATCTAGCACTAGGAAAAATAGACGATGAAGTGACGTAGATGGAAGCAGATAGATAAAAGTCATTTAGGAGAATCCATTCTTCGGGAATGATTTTCATCTAAGGACTATCTTCAGTCAGTGAATAAGATTTCCAACTATTCAGGACACCAAAATTTTATATGGTGGTCCTAGAAGTGATCTTTCTACATAGAGGAGCATGATGGTGGTGGAGAATTACTATCCAGACATACAATGAGGTGACTCATTCATTTTCAGAGTTCAAGCGCCTCTTTATAGAACAATTATCACTATTTAGAATGAGAGATATACATAATTCAGGGATTTTTTTAGCTCTGGTATGGTTGCATGATAGTAGATGATTATTTATTGAGGTTCACCATCATTTATATGTACTCTATGGATATGGTTCGAGATCGAAACATTTTTCTCAGAACATAGAGTGAGGTCTTCATAGATACGTCAGAGCCAATTTTATCTTTCATTACATTCCTACTTATGTTGGAGTTCTTAAACTATCTTTAGTGTTTGAATGTTTCTTGGATGAATACTTTTAGCTGGAAATAGTGAGCATTAGTAATGTAGGAGAACAGACCATGGTAGTAGGGATCTAACATCAATATTAGGGACCTTGATGTGGGGAAAATTTTAGGAGGAGGTCCCTAGATAGAGGATCTCCAATTCATGGATCATAGGGTGGGTCCATCAATCCTTGTGATAGGTAGTTATATTCATGTGATGATAGGGGATATCTTGCTTTAGATTTCCCATTTTGTTGTTCAACTAATAGGCAAACTATGGATGGACCACCGAGACAGGGTCTATGACAAGACAAAGTAGATTCTCAGGGAATCAAATGTAATAAAAACGATGGGAGAATAGTATGAGGTTGTCAAAATTATCACTTGTGTCCACCAACACCCATAGGTTGTCCACACCATGCTCATGGAGATAGAGTACAGGGGATGAGATATCAACATCTGGTCAATGATTATGACCTAGGGGCCCCAGGAATGATTTGTGGTACAGGCTATTAATTTTCAACATTATCTACAGTATTGATAGTCATAGATCAAATTCATTTATTTATCAACACATATATTATAAGATACCCAATGATTCCATTTGAACCATTGACTCTACCCTTATGCGTGGAGACTTCTACACGAAAAGGCATAAAGATCACAAACTTGTACAGATAGTGTGACCTGACACTTGGAGGAAAGATCTTTGGTTGGAACCTCTTCGTGGTAGTGTTCATGCCTTATGTAGTCAATCTTCATTTTGATTTTTAATCAATAACTCATTCCCATATCGATTATTTTAGGTTAAGGGTGTGGTGTGTCTGCATTGATATAATAAGTTTATTCTTTTTTATGAAATGGAAACCCAAGACAGATATCATGAACTCATGCATAGTTTGGTGAAATAGATTACTCATTAGTTGGGTAGCCTAACCCTTGGTGAAGAGGATGTTATGAGTTTATAGTTTCTTAATTTGGGGATGAGTACAAGGTCACATTTTTTGAATATGTTTCATGTCTATCTCCCCACCAAGAGATATAATTATTCATTTATTTACACCTCAGGATAGCACCTATATCTGCACCAACATATTATATTTCTCTCATAGAGCTTCACAAGTAGAGGGTGAAGTTGGAGGACATGTAGATGAAGGGTTTCATGAGACCCAATGTTTCACAATGGTCATACCCAATTTATATTTTCCAAGAAGGCAGGAAAAAGAATGAGGTTGTGTTTGGAATACTAGTGATTGAACCATTTGAATATGAAGAATATATATCCACTACCAATGATAGATGACAACTTTGATTGGTTGAGATGGTTATGATGGTTCTCGAATGTTGGACTTAAATCAGGCTGTCACCAATTGCGAGAATGGGATGATGATATAGTGAAGAAAACTTTCAGATATCATTACAGTCTATATGTGTAACTTTTTATGCACTTTGAGCTGACGAGTTCCCCAATAGTGTTTATGGGACTCATGAATCATATATTTTAGCCTTAAATAGGCTAGTTAATTGTAGTATTCATAAAATATATCCTTGTGTATATGGTTTCAGGGGAGGATCACATGATGTACATTAAGATGGTTCTAGACTTACATTGAGAGTAGCAGTTTAATGAGAAATTATTGATGTCCCGGTTCATGATTTAGGAAGTTCACTTTCTAGGAAATGTTAGCTTAGTGGATGGAGTGGTAGTGGACCCTACCAAGGTTGAGGCAGTGTTTGCATGGGTTCCACCTAATATCATGATTGAGGCGCGGAGCTTCCATGGGATGGTAGGCCGTTATTAGCGATTCATAGGTTATTTAACTTGGATATCTGCACCTATGATATATTTTACTCGAAACGGGATTCACTTCATGTGGAAAGAGAATTTGTAGGTGGATTTTTAGCTGTTTAAGGTAGAGTTTTATGGTGGATCCAATCTTGATATTTCCATATGAGGGTGTTGGGTACTTATGTTTTGTGATGCATCAAAAACCGGGCTTTGTTCTGTCCGAATTCATAGACAATAAGTGATTTCTAATGGTGCTCACCTATTGTAACATCATGAATGGAATTATGTTACCCACAATCTTGAGTTAGCAACATTAGACTTCTCATTAAATATGTAGAGACACTACATGACTGGAGAGATGTTTGTCATCTACTCTAATAATAATAGTATAAATTATAACTTATCTCAGAGGGATATTAACATGGGAAAGAGGCATCAAAGAAGGAGGCCTCATTTCATTTATCCTTAATAGATGGAGATGGAGCATCTTAGCTCTAGTTGATGGTTGTTACCCCTCCACTCATAAAGAGAGTTAGAGAAACACAACATGGGGATAATGACTATAAAATCATAAGTGATCTGATGTCCATAGGGCATGCCCCTAATGAATATTCAAAATGCGGGGATCACATCATTATTTTCATAGGACGTAATGTAGTGATAGTGATGTTGTGAGATGAGGTGCTGATGGAGTTTAATATGTCCACATTTTTGGTACATCTAGGTGTGGAAAAGATGAAATATGAATATATAAATAATATTCTTATCCAGGAATGAATAAAGGAGTTGCAGGGTTTGTTTCTCAAAGCCTTACTTGTCAGCCAGTGAAGGCTAGGTACCATGATCCACTGGGTTTATCTCAACCCCTTGATGTGCCATAATGGTAGTGGTATAGGATATCAATGTACTTACTATTTTTTTTACAACATAATTATATGGTAAATGATGCCATCTAGGTGATCATTAAATGACTCAACAATTCAGCCCACTTTCTAGAAGTCAAACAGAAGAGTTCAGTAAAGGGATTGGGATGCCTCTTCATAATGAAGACATTCCAACTCAATTTAGTTCCATTGATGATAGTTTTATATCATGATTCTAGATTTACATCCTAATTTTGTAAAGGATATGATGAGGTGTTTGGGACCCAGTTACACTTGAGAAAAGTGTTTCACCCACAGACGGATGATGAGACTGAGCAGACCATTCTTGTTCTCTAGGAAATTTTATGGGATTTCATGTTAGAATTTTTCCATTGTTGGGAGGATAAGTACCATAGGTGGAGATTTCATAAAACAATATCTATCATTCCCCCTTTGGTATGAATCAATTCGAGGCTTTCTATGGCTGACACTATAGGTCATCACTTTACTAAACTGACCTAGGAGGGTCAATACTCATTGACTCAGAGATTGTATGAGCTACAATAGAAACGGTAAAAATCATCTAAGAGAAGATGAATAATTAATAGAGTTATCAAAATTCTAATGATGATTGATGGTTGAGGCCTCTTAAATTTGAGGATGGAGACCATGTGTTCATGTGGGTTTCACCTCGACGTGGATTAAGAAAATATGGTCCAGTGGTACGTTATACATGAGGTTTATTATCCCTTTTCAAATACTATATAGAGTTGGAAAGGTGGTGTACCACTTAAAACTACCACTGTAGTTAGACCAGTTAGACAACATCTTTCATGTGTCATAGCTGAGGAGGTATGTGGATGAAAAATTGATCAATATTTAATGGGGAAAGATGGACATTGAGGATTGAGTGAATTTTTCTGAGTACCTAGTGTAGATTATGGATTGAAAAGAGAGGATCCATCATGAGAGATTGGTTACCTTGGTGTGTTTCATGTGGAAGTATTGGAATTTCTAGGACAGTATATAGAGACAGAGACTCATATTCAGGATCGGTGCCCTCATCTTTATGAGTAGCCCATGTTTTGGCTTTCCAATGATGTAATTCCCCAAGGTGGGAGGATTTTAATGACTCATATT
Source organism: Viscum album (assembly GCA_963277665.1). Classification (NCBI taxonomy): domain Eukaryota; kingdom Viridiplantae; phylum Streptophyta; class Magnoliopsida; order Santalales; family Viscaceae; genus Viscum; species Viscum album. Next base: position 1,136,587,627 of record OY728156.1, read on the forward strand.
TTCCATGCGTTATTTTTAAATATTATATAGATTAATTTAGAGATATGTCACTATGAAGGAGTGTGATTCTGTGTCCCTGTGTGCCCATAATAAATTATAGAAAAATATTAAAATATTAAATAGAACGAAATCATGATTTTCCTAAAAAAGTGTAATAAATTCAAAATGGTTTCCAATATATAAAATGGAAGGAAAAAATTGTGTTCATATAAGTTTATTTACACTGGGAATGAACTAACATTGGTTAGAATAGGTTCATTGTGGAATTTCAATATATGCATTTCAAACGAATAAAATAAACTGAATAATTTTATTTTAAATTAATCGGTCGATCTAGTGACACAATGACATGGTTTCATTTAAATAATCCATTTTTCATAGATCTAGGGTTATTATCATAACCATTGAATTATTTGTAGACAGTAGGAAGAAACCTTTGTAGAATCCTCTTAATAAGGTAATAAAGGAACCTCGTATCAAAGATCGGAAAAAACTGACCATGAAAGAACTCTCCCATAGTAACAATGTGGTGATAGATCTTTGCCAGTATGAAATCCATATCATGTTAGTATTCATTATTTCAATTCATTTCCCCATTTTTGAACATTATAAAAAACAGGGAATAATCCATGAACATATTATCCCACAGATATTTCATACATGAGGGATGGGATGATTTGAGAGATTTGTCAATATTTGAGTCTATAGATATTTTTTTGATTTGATTCTAATTATTACATGAATGAATCAATGATGGAATGAAAAATAGTCTTGGTTCATTCCATGGGTTTTTTCCTTGTGTATTTTTCTCCCCAATTTATTGTATTCACCCTTCAAGTTATTTGATATTCTACTAGTTTTGAATAATCGATCACTACACATTTTATTCTGGGTGAAACAATATTAAAATGGAGTTTCGTCACTAGGAAGACTCAATGGAGATTCTACGAAGATGGTGGATGATGGATGAAAGTTATTAGGAATAACCCATTATTTGAGATATATTTTGTGAACAGAATAAATTGGATTTTTTGAGTTGATTCAAGTCACAAAACCAATCAATTTGTTATTTAGGGTGAAACGATCCTGGATCTATAGTTTCGAGGAGAATAGACCACAAGAGTGTGATTCAGATGATTAGTTGAGGTGTGAAGAGGTATAAAATGGGTTTCTTTAAAACTAATTACACATTTCATTTATTCCTATATACAAAACATGTGTTCATCATTAGACCACACAGAATGCACCTAGGGAGGTACACAGGAATGGGTGGAGTACACATGTTTCCTATATGGTGTTCACTCCCCCACATTGCATATACTAATAAAGTTACATGGACTAACCCATGTACTGGTACATGGGAAAGGATACATGGGTTGACACAATGTACTGTATCAAGGCTAGAGTATATGGGGTGGACCCCTGATGCAAGGAACCAGTGTGTATCCCCTTCTACACACTATGTAACCCTCTTCTACATGACATAATTTAATGACATGGGTTATACCCAAGGACAAGGGACATGAAATGTGACCTTAAAACACAAATGTTACCCCTTCTTACAATCCTTGATCCTCATTTACTATGTTTCATGGATAGGTTTCATTAGTGTTTGTTCCCTTATTTAATTCCATGAAGGTTACTATGAATCATTTCCTTCTCACTGATCTATAATCCCTTTAGTAGGAATTATTGAATGTAGTTTTTAGAATCCATTGAGAGGTCCGAAGTAGGATCCTCTATCCATTATTATATCCAATGGTGGATTTCATGCTATCAATATGAACAAAACTATCTGGATTGCAAAACTCTACATACAGTGTGAATAGATATTGGGTTGTTTGTAACACCCCATAGACCAAGATATGGTCAACATCTATTTTTTGAATCTCCCTGTTCAAATATATTATTGCATCACTCTCATAGGGATAAGAGACAAGTAGTACCTCTCATAAGAACGTCATCTATTCTTTCAGACTCCAGAGTTTGTTCTCCCAGATAAGTTCTTCATGGAATCTTCGAGCTGAATTCCTAGTTTTGGTATGTATTGGTTGTTACGTACCCATCAACCACATGTATTGGATCTATTATATCTGGATATTATTTTTAATATTATGTAGACATATACTTGTGTAGATCTGAATGTACAATTCTTTTTTGTTATTATTTTTTGGTTTTGAGGTAACCTAAAGAGTATTGTTATAATCACACCTTCATGGAATTTTCTCACACATGTATTGTCCTCTTCAGAAAGTTGCCATTTTGAAATAGGACTAGGAAGACCTATAATGTACTGTTCTTAGAGAGAGTGGAAAGGGGATGTTTGTTCCTATGGATACTTATAGTAGTCCCATTGCCTTTTTTTACATGTTTGACTTTTGGATACAGACTCTTTTTTTGTGAGATTTGTATTCTAGACCTGTTTACATTAAATTACTTTCTATCATACTTTGTTTGGGGGATATAGTGGTATGCATAAATTTTTACATAGTGGTTTTTAAATTTCGGCATTTTTCGGGATTGCAGATTTGTATGTCCATGCAGGTTCATAGGAAATGACTCCCTTGTTAGTTATATGCCAACATATTGCTAGTCTCTTACCCCAGAAATATTGGAGATGGGATTGTGGATTCGTGGCATGGGCCCCACTAGGACGGTTTATGAAAATAATATTCCTAAAATTATATTCATTCTGAAAATATAATATATCCCTTATATTTTACCTTTCTATTCACAGAAATAACAATAACACAATTCACACGTACGTGTGGATTACACAATCCATGAAGCAATATGATTATTTTTTCATGAACACATTACATGGATGATATATATAATTATATTTATGTAAATAATACCTAATCTATGTTAGTATTATCATTATATAAATAAAAAATACTTATCTTCTTTCTATAATAATCATTGAATAATAGAAATGTTAAACAAGCGTACATAATACCAACCTTCTCCAGGACTGTAACACAGTTCACCTTTCAAAAACTTCATTTGAAAATGGTTATAAATGAATAATTTATATATTATAATTATAATTATTTCATGATAATTATTATGGATGTAAATTAATAATTATCTATTTCAAAATATAGAAACTACTAGTGTAATTTTTGACAATAAATATTAATATTCTAAAAAAAGCTAAAGTTCACTTAAATGGTTAACTAATTGTGTATAACATGGTAAGAGATAAAATATGAGGTTTAATAATGAAGATAATAGTTCTAAATAAATTATATAATTTATAAAAGTTTAATTTTGTTACTTGGAGTAGGACACACAATAGTGGGTGATTTAAGTTCCTATAAGAATTTCTATCTTAAAACCTTTATTAAAAAATTACACAATTAAAACAAATTTGGGCCATTTAACCAAAGTAGCATATTTATAATAGATTTAATTGTTTGATATAATTCTCAATGATTGATTAGTTCTGAATTAAAATACCTTGAATAATTATCTTAAGTTTTGAATTTAGTCTATAAAATCAAATTAAAATACAAACACTATATATGATTAACTATCTAAGTGATGTGATGTTTTCTTGTTTGAATGGGAAAAAAATTACAAAAACTAAAATTAAAATATCATTGAATATTAAAACAAGATATTCAGTCTCAAGAAGAGACTTAATCCTCTCCACTTTTTGATCACCTTCCCCCATGCAGTTTATACTAATAAACATGATCCCCCATAGATTGGGGTTTACAACAACACACATGGCGATCCACGACAACTAAACCTCAACAAAAATTATTAATGGGAAAAAATAATTATACCAGTCCTCAGTGGGACATCCTCTACAATTATATGTTGGATAAAATGATGTAGAAATATGATTGAGTGAGGATATCTTGTATCCTCTAGCTTAGTTCAGGAAACAGTATGGGTTTTTGATACAAATACACATACTTCTCAAAATAATAGTAAGAATGAACATAAAAAAGTATAAATAATGAGTAATAGTTTAGATTTATTAATTTTATGTGATTGATGCTTCTGGAATTTGTTGATGAAGCAGATTTGAGGATCGAGTCCACTCTCATAAATAAACACCATAAATAGCATGCCATGGATTCTCAATGTACTGGTTTCCCGCAAGGTGAGAAGCTCCCCATAATCCTTATTTATAGGGATTTGTTACTGTATGGATTTTCCCACATTGGTTCAAAATAAGTTATTTCATTCCCAAACCTATCATGAAGAGTGTTATTCTTTTTCTGTGTAATTTTTTTTGGTCGTCTGTATTAAAAACTACCCACAAATCCATTCTTTTATTTTTTGGTGTTTTCTTTTTATGTTGTAGGGGATCAAAAGGAGTATGAACTCTATAACATGAAGGTACCACATACTGTCTACATAAATGGTCATTAATATTGTCTTCAGGAAAAGTTAATAAAATCAGTATCAATAAATAACTCAAATATGATCATTATTACTATTTCTGAATTTAAATGGTAAAGGAAGAAATGACTAAATAAAGAACAGTGCCAAAGAAGTAGTGACATGGGAAATGTGACTAGTCCTTTGTCTCTAAATTGTGTATTAGTAATGATGACACAAGGGATGTGACTTATTATTTGTCTCTTAATAGTGTCTCAAAATCGTGTATTATACTTCTTGAAAATTATGGTTCGGTTGATCGATGCAATGGTGTCTGGTCCTTTGTGAAAATTCTGAACTTATAGATCATTGAAATGGTTAGAGGTCCATATCAATGTTTTCTCATCCTTTATAAAAATTATGGACTGGTATATCACTGCAACAGTGACTGGTCCATATCAATAGTGTCTTTTGCATTGTGAAAACATTGAGCTATTTGGTTACTACAATGGTGACTCATACATTAATAATTTACTTAAATAATAGTTATTGTGAGTCCATTGACCAGTGACTGTGATTTCTCCTTAACAGTGACTCATACTTTGTCAAATATTTTCAACTATTCATATGATTTATCACTTAACATAATATATTAAGATTATATGTAAACATAATAAAACATAGTTAAAAATAAATAAACATGATTTTTGAGCATTAAAACTAGAGGATTCAAACTATATCCCTGTTTTTTGATGATAACAAATCATGACATTCACAATCCATACATAATATTCATTGTAAAGGATAAATATTTTCCATAACATAACATACTGATTATGTGAAATTATGACATAACCATATATTAATTAACATTATACTAGAAAGAAGAATATTAGAGAAATCTATTATTGTATTAGAGAATATATTTAAAATATAAAATCTAATATTCATATGTTTGTAACAACGTCTAGAGTTGATAATCATAACCTCATATAGTGGAGCATAAATATTTTTTAAATTCCATATCAACAAAGTTATCCCCCTTTTGGGATTATCAAGAAGGGAAAAAATAAGGATAAAATTTTATATATAAAAATATTAATGAAGTATGATATTATATTAATTGTCTAAAGGAAATTATAACTGATAAAACAACAACAAAAATACATCCCTATCATGAAGAGATCCAACTATTTCTTGGTTACATCTGATTACATCACTACTTTACCTTGGGAAGAAGAAATGGAAGGAGGAGGAGGAGGTGAATATGTCGTAGTGGTGGAAGGGACATAGCCAATAGAGAGTGAAGGTTGAGGTACGTCTACGAGAATAAAAGGAGAAATGATCAGTCTAGAGAAAGAATGAAGTAGTGTATACTCACTTATGACTGGTTTGATTGGGTTTAGAGCCTGATAAGGGGGCATAGTCATAGGAAAAAATTATGTAGAGGTATAAGGAGTCATGATTAGTCTTATAGGAGCAGCTTCTGGGGAAATTATTGATGTGTTGCGATGATGCAAGTAATGCATAAAAAGATTGATGAAGTCCATTATGAAATCACCACTATACTACTTATATTTTTTAAAATCATTATTATTTTATATAAAAATTTAAAGGGTAGGGGTAATGTCTTTCAACTTCTTGACTTGGACATTAAATTCCTGTTTCACTGGAGGTAGCTTCACTTTTCCCACCAAGTAATTGAAATTCTTGTTCTTGGTATAAATCCTCTTAAAATTGTAATCCACATTCTGTGAATTTTATTCATGAGCATCTGTGGAATATTTTTAAGTAATATCTTACCATTTCATGAACAAGATCATTATTATTTTTAATTTTATCAAGATGTTCCTAAGAATATCCACTAATCAATGCTTCAACTCTTCTCTAATCATATATATGATAATTTCACTATGTGAGGGATGAGAGTTCTGAGTAGAAGAATATTGAACTGGAGTCACAAAAGTAAACGTATAAAGTCATTTAAGAACCATTTTTAAAGAAAGTTTATATTCACCAGTTAGTACATTGATAGCATACACAAGCCCAAACATTTAATTTTCTATTTTTTTGTTTTTCTTGACAACTAATTCAACCATTGAAATCAAATTTGTTTGAATATGAGATACAACCTTGTCTGAGAGCATGAAAACATTATCCTCATTTAAACTAGAAACCGGAGTTGGAGTAGAAGTAGATTTCATGTAAATCTTAATTTATTACACAAATGTTTTAAGGAATTCAAGCCATAACTACCTTACTTTTTGTATTTCATGAAGAATTTTTTGTTGAATATTCAAATTTACTACTTGTAGAAGCATTACAGAAACCCATTCTCTAATGTTAGTAATAGGAGAAGGATATGATTATATAATATTTCCAATACCAGATAACAAATTTTAACCAAAATACATTAAATATTCCTAACTCACATCGATTGGGGTTTTTTGTGCCGGTGCAAGGATAGGTACAGATATAGGTACTGGCTCCTGAATAGATACCACTTCTTTGGTTGTGATGGGTTTGAGTTAAAACACTACTTGATACTATATTTTCTTAACAAAGGATCTTTGAGATTCAAAAATTTAAAATATCAAATAAAATTTTTCTTGGAATATACTGAACATGGTAAAAGAGTATTTGGTATTTCAATTCTCTCCAGTCTATGGTTTTTCTCCCCCTAAATAGATTCCTTCTTCTATGAATTAAATAAATCCAATTCCTAAAATCCTTCCACAACTTCTTCAATCTCTTGATGAAATTCAATCTCGGCCACATTTCATTATAATTTACCATCCTAATAAATACCCTTTTCATCATGTATAGAGACATATATTTTATTTGATTATATGGATTTACCTGCAGTGGATTATACTTCTACAATTTCTCATTCACCCTGTTTGTCATTATTATGGTTTTATTTTATATCAGCTTCTTCATGATCAGTCACTCAACCATTATCTTCATATTATTCACATTCATCATCATAATATTAACATATAAGATATTTTTTATAGGGATGGGTTTTATAGGGTGTAGGATATTCATGAGGAGGTTCTTCATTCCTTTTAGGAATATCTAGATCACTGCCTTCTCTATCAGAAATAATATTGGATTAAAATCTAGAAGCATCTACTTCATTTTTCTCATCTAAATATTCTATTATCTTCTCTTGTTCCAAACTAGGGTTAGTGATATCCTTGGGTCTCTAGGTATTCTCAAAAATATTAAAATCCTCCTAATGATTTTCATTTTTGTCAATCCACATCTTCTTCTATGTATTCAAACTAATCTCAATCCATTTGAATATATCATTAGACATATTAAAATCGTAACCACAATAGTTCCTTCATTCACACATTCCAATCCATTATGTTGCAACATTGAAAATATGAACCATTAATAAAATATGGAAGTTTATTTTGAGGTGGTTTCAATAATATCACACATAACAAAGAAAATATATTTTCACAACATTATCATACGACCATTTCTAAAAATATTTATCAAGAAAACATATTGATTTCTAGAGGTAAAAATTCACATTTTCATAGATATAAAATGTTTTTAATAAACATAAATAACAATATGGTTTCTCCATCAAACTCATTAGTAATAATTCATCTAGTTATTCCATTTCCTGTTAAATAACTAGAAACTTATTATAGGATTAATATATATCATGTTGGTTGAGGACATCCTTGATGATCCTAAAACACACCATCAAAATATTCATTTAAACAACCATCCCATTGCGTTGAAGAAAAAGAAATTATTTTCCCATTTACCCAACTTATGACCACAAAACCACAATTTCCTTGGATAGAAAACTCAATGTACTAATAATACATGAAAACATGTTTTGGATATAATGGTCCTTTATCATTGGTAAACTAATCCATCCAACCCTATTCTTCCAATATCCTATGAACTAGAGACTTACAAAAAATAATCCAATTTCCAAATAATTCTTTTTCTGGTGTGATTAATTGATCTGCGAGACGAGGGTTCAAAATTTTTTCAGGAATTTTGATTCGAGTGCTTTTCAAAATATTCATCATCTAGAATTTCAATGTGATTGAAGAAGTTGTAAACTTCATTATCTCCATTATGAACATATAGATAGGGCTCAAAGGGTAAAGGGGTTTCAGAGAGAAAGGTTTGGTGTCGGGAGTCGAGAGAAAGAGATAAATGAGAAGTGATATGTATCAACTAGTTTTTTTCATTTGGGTATTTTAATGTCATAAATCGATAAAGTGGAATAAAATAAAATGAAATAATAAAAATAGTGATTTTTAAAAATTTACAATGTACAGAATGGTGGGTTATAATGCAGAGTCCTAATGGTGTGTTATCAGTAGTTTCATCACAATGTTGTGACATCGAATGTTGAAACAAAAAATGATGAGACATAAATCAGTGAGACATAAAATAGTGAGTCAGCAAATGGTTAGAAATCAAATGGTGAGACATAAAAATAGTTACTCCAAATTGGTCATTCCCAATTCATGTATGATGTAACGTATCCTTTCATAATTTTAATGGATCAGTAAAAATTTCAACAAGATGATGTTCCATGTCAATCAGTTATAAATTAATATCACCTTCAATATCATGTTCTCACAAAAAGTGATGTATTACATAAATATGTTTTGATCATGGGTAAGAAATTGAATTCTTAGAGTTGTTAATTGAACATGTGTTATCATTATTTATAGGGACATGTCTAAATTGATATAAAAAATATTGAAAAATGAGTTTCATAAAACAAATCTCTGCATAAAAATTGGATGCATCTATGTATTCATCTTCACTAGTATATAATGAATCATAATTATTCTCTTTTTACTTCACAATGATACTAGTGACTAGCCCAAACACTGACATATTCTAGTGGTTCTTTTTCTATATAACTTTCAACCACAAAAATCAGCATCGGAATAGCTAACTAAGTAAAATGACTATCCTTTAGGATATAATAATCTTTTTTTGGTAGTGTACTTGAGGAATTTGAAAATTATTTTTACATTAAGAATATTTTCCTATTTATGATTTTCTTAATAATGATCACACCAAAATACTCTAAACATAATATCAGGCTTTCTAGTAGTCAAGTAGAAAATACATCCAATCAAACCTCTATAATTGGGTTTTTCAATGGATTTAGCATTTTAATCAAGATCTAATTTGTAGATGATACCCATAGGAGTATCACTACCTTTAGTTCTATTAAAATAAAAATGTTTTAGAACATATTTAGAATATTTACTTTGATTTAAAGTAATACCATCTTTAGTTTTAAAAATTTTAAGTCCATGAAAAAATTGAGTTCTCCCTTTAAACTAATTTCAAACTAATTACGCATCATTTTTTAAAAATTGATATATAATTAAAATTTAAAATATCCAAAAATAATATTATAATCATATATTTGAACAACTAAAGAATCATTATAAATTCTTTTGATAAAATGAGTATGGTCAACTATACCTTTTGTAAAATCTTTTGTAATAATAAAATTTTTGATCTTGTCATACCAAGATCATGGATCCTGTTTTAAATAGTAAAACTATTTTTCTAATTTAAAAATATGATTTAGAAATGAGGTTTTGTAAATCCAGGAGTTTGTTCCACAAAAAACATCCTTAGCTATGTACCCATTCAAGAATTCACTCTTGACATCCATTTTATATAGTATGAAACTAAGATGATATTAATATTCGGGATGGATTCTAATGGATTCATTACTTTCTATAGGTAAAAATTATTTATCATAGTCAATGCCTTCCTCTTGACTATATCCTTATGCAACCAGTCTACTCTTATTCCACACTATGGTGTATTCATCAAATAATTTGCTAACAAATACCCACTGACATGCCATAATCAAGGTGAATTTAGGTCTTTCCAATAGATTACAAACATTATTTAATTAAAAATGATTTAAATATTATAGCATATACATCACCGAAAATAAATCATTTATTTCATCATTGTGGTTTATAGGTATAAGGTATGACATGATGGCTTGAAGTTCAACCATGTTCCTAAGAAAAGATCCAGTCTATGTGCCTTTATCTACGTCTCCAACTAATGTATATAAGGGATGATTCATAAGGGTTTTAAGAGATCTAGAAATGGAAGGAAAAATTATTGTGGGTTCTTCTGTAGGATCAGGTTCACTATGATTAGAGTCTAATGGTTTTCCAAAACTAGAATTTTTATTACCATGCTTAATAGTAGAATCATAGGGTCTATCATTTATATCCAAATTTGATTGACCATACTCAATATTTTCAAGAGGGGTTTTAGGTTCATGTGGACTTATCCCAAAAGTTATACATGTACAAAATCATCCACATATTTTATAATCCCCCAAGCCATAAACCTTACTTAATCTTGAGTTATTACAAGATTACACATTGAGGATCTTTTCAGGTTAAGAGTTTTAGAGAATTAGATCATAAAACATGCATTACATTCCACATTTAAACAAAGTGGTTACATAAAGATCGTATCCATTTTTTCCCATCAAAGGGAAATATTTAAAATAAAACAAGGATTATTTCTTGACACTTCCTTTACACTATCATCATATCATGTACCTTTCCCTTGACCTGTGAAAAACATTTCAAAAAAACTTGGGATGAGCATAAAAAGCTCATTATGGGTTATAAAAATATGGAAATGAAACATGGGTACATATATACATAAGAATGAAATCATACTTTACCCATAAAACATATGCACTTTAACATACCTCATCAAATCATGAATAAATCCTAGAAATCATAATACATAAAGGTAACTTGAGGCATTTATAACATTCTTACGTAGGGAGTAACCCTCTTGGTTATGTTTGGAATACCCATCATAGTATATTCCCTAAATCTCTTCGTAGAAACCATAATGTTTCACTCCTTCGCATTACCCATTGCATTGGAGAGCTATATCGGGCTCACACGCCCTTAGTTTATCACGGAACCACCCGTCTTCATAATAATTCCCAAGAACCTCAACATGATCGTATCACATAAAACATGCATAAAGGAAACTTAAAATTTACACCTATCAATCAAAAGATATCAATACAACACATTGATATAAAAACATTATGAAAACCATTTTCAATACCAAAATAAAAGAAAAGTAAAACATGGTATTTATTTTTCTTTAAAAAAAGGTATGTCTTGTAGAGGAAGCCGAAACTCAAATAATGGTCACGGCGGCGGAGAAGTCTTTGTTTCCGCATACGTACGACAAAAAAATTCCCTTTTTTCATTTAGTAAACACTTCATATAAAAAAGATTATTTTTGAATAAACGAAAAGTAAAAGGGGTTTATAAACCATATAAAATAAGGTTGTGTATAAAACAAAATTGGCCTCAATGAAAGGAGATTGAGACGAAGTCCCATACCTCAGGTCCGACTTGACTCAATCATTCTTTAATGTCTTGAATAATAAACTTGAGTTAATTTATACTTGCTTAAGAACCTTTTTCAAGTTCATTATTCCTTTTATATCACTTATTTCCATGTAATGAACACTATGTAATTATTTAAGTTAATAACGGTCATTTTAACGATCAATGGTACTTGAGTAAAAAATAAACCCTTTATAATTACAAGTTGTTCATGTATCCATTATATCCAGAATGGTATTCATGATGTAGATATCATATATATCTTATATATCCAGTACATGCATGAATTTATAATATTATATAACATTTAGAGGTAAGAAATGAAATGCACCGTTCATGGAGACGGTAAGTCATACGTACGCATGAACGCTGCTTCCATTTCTATTTCGTATTTTATGAAATGGAATAATAATGATATAATGGTATATTATAATTCTAGTGTAATATAATATATAATATCATAACTCCATACTTTATACGTCCCACATATGGTGTTAACGAATCAAATCACTTTGAGGGGGCGGTAGTCCGCACTTCCTTAAATGAAGATATCACGTTTACCCATAATGGAATCCATAAAGGTAAGCCCAAAATTAAAAATACAGAATCATAAGGAAAAAATAAACTTATTATATATCATATATAAATATAGTTACATCTTGATGGCCACCATTGAAGGTGTTAAAAGAATGTTGAACAATCATCGTTTCGGGAGACATAAATTCACCATCCACGGAAACAGTATGTCCTTTAACCATTAGATATAGGTGTGTGTAAGTGTAGCTCGAATCCTTATTATAACAACATCCTAGTATATTGAATATACTTGAGTTGTTACAAATGAAATGAATAAAAAGAGTTTAGGGGGTCAGAGAATCAAAATAAAAAAAAGGACTCAAGTAAAGACATTTCCTTAAAATCGGGTAACTCCCTTTGGATTGAGATCAAAGGCTTCCTTGGGAAGACTTATGCCCAAAGTGAGGATTTAAGGAGTAATATAGGGAAGTGGAGAGACAAAATGGGCCGGGGTTTTCCGGGGAAAAGTCTTTGGGAGTGTGGGTAAGGAGGTAGAGGTGGGGGCCTTTTATAAGAGGAGAGGAGGGGCACTCTTGGAAAGTAATGAAATAATACTTTATTTGAAAATGATTATCAGATTCAAAAGGACCCACATTGATATAATTCGAGGGTAAGGTGATAAGGGTTCGAAATCCACCCATCTAATAGGTTTTGGACATGTGTAGGTCATAGATTTTATATTATCATTTCATTTTATTTAAATCCTTTATTAATGAGGTAATCGCTGCATCATCATGATGTTATATATAATTTCACTTATTTAAATTATAAAAATGATGAAAAAATACTATGATGTAAAAAATAGTTTTATCTTTCTAATTAATATTTGTAGTCTAAATGATAATTTATGTAGACAAAATTAAAAATATTTTCCATAGGTGATACATTCCTTGTCACATTTAACATTCTTTAAAAATAAAAAGATAAAAAGTCACTTTCTCACAAAAGCGATTCCATGGGGCCCCCAAGTTTAGCACAAGGAATCCCATGGTCGTCCATGAGACAACCAATAGCCTTAGGACACATTTTTTGGTATTTTTGTATTATTTTGATATCATTTTATTATCTTTAACTACCTGATTACTCATTAATCAAGATATTTAAAGATAATTACCATCGTTACTATTCATAATGTCCAAAAATAAAAGAATCATAATTAAATAATTTGGACCTTCTGATTCCAAATATTTAATCCATTTTACCAAATTAAAAACACATAAATTTCAATAATTTATTTAAAAATAATTCCCGTTGTCAAAACAAATAGCCGGTTTTTTTGAAACAATGTCTATGAAAAGTTTAGCATTAGTTAATGACCAATTCCAAAGTGAAATTAATCCTAATGACCACCATTGGATTAAATGGTAAAAATATATTCTCATTAAACTTTAAGACAAATTAAAAGGATAATCTATCCATATAATTAAATTAAATGAAAAAGAAGTTTTGATGTAAAATGCAGTATTTTTTCACTATTCATTAAAAAATGAACATTGTCAGAAAAATACCGAAAATTTATTCAATGTAAATTTCAATGTCCCTATAATAAAGAACAAGTTTATTTTGAAAACCCTAGCTTATAAAATTGTCATATATATATATTTAAAAATGGTTTTCCATCAAAAGGCAGTAAAACAATCTTTTAAAAATATTATTGTATTCCATGCTTAAGATTGGATTTATTTTCATTTTAAGCCTATAAAACACTATCTAATTAATTAATAGACATAGATAAAAATATATATTACTCATTACATACTTGGGATGTTACATCCTTCCCCCCTTTACAAAAATTTCGTCCCCGCAATTTATTTACTTATCGAATAAATGGGGGTACTTATCCCTCATTGCATTTTCAGATTCCCATGTTGCCTCTTCCATCATGTGGTTTTTCCACAAAACCATTACCTGATTAATCACCTTATTTCATAACACTTGCTCCCTGTGGTCAAGAATCTGGACCGGTTGTTCCTCATAAGATAGGTTCTCTTCCAGCTGAACTACCTCTGGACTCAAAACATGAGATGGATCTGGCATGTACTTTTTCAGCATCGAAACATGAAAAACATTGTGTACCTAAGATAAAATCGGAGGTAAAGTCAACCAGTATGCAACTGATCCAAGTATCTCTAGAATTTCATATGGTCCAATTAACCTTGGACTCATCTTTCCTTTCTTACCAAATCACATCACACTTTTCCATTGTGAGACTTTGAGAAAAACATGATCACCTACCTCAAAAGGTAGATCCTTCCTCCTGTTGTCTGCATAACTCATCTGCCTACTCTGAGCTATTATCATGTGTTTCTGAATCAGCTGAACCTATTATGCCATCTCTTTTACCAATTCTGGTCCCATCAACTTCTTTTCACCCACTTCATCCCAGAAAGATGGAGTTCGACACTGCTTCCCATATAACGCCTCAAATGGTGCCATCTATATACTAGAATGAAAACTTTTATTATATGAAAATTCAACCAATGAAAGATGGTATCTCATATAGCAAGGAAATGAGAATATATAGTAAAGTGATCAACAATAACCCAGATTGCATTATTACCTGGAGATGTCTTCGGTAATCCCATAACAAAGTCCATAGATATCTTCTCCCATTTCCACTCTGATACTGGTAAAGGCTCAAGCATCCCATTCGGTAACTACCACTCTTCTTTAACCTGTTGACATGTCAAACACTTCACAGTAAAATCAGCAATATCTCTTTTCTTTCCATCCCACTAGTAATACTCCCACAGATCATTGTACATCTTAGTACTGCCAGGATGAACTGAAAACAGAGAACTATAAGCTTCACATAACAACTCTATCTTCAACTATGAATCACAAGGCACACACAATCTCTTTCCAAATCTCAAACTCAATCATTATCAATGTTGAATTCAAGCAACTTACCTTTCTGAACTAGCTCTACCTTTTTCTGTAACTCACTGTCTTTCTTCTATGCTTGCTTGATTCTACCTTATAGAGCTGATCTCATTGATACATGAAACAAAACAGAAGAACTCCCTACACCAATAAATTCAATGCCAAAGTTCATCAAACCCTTAACCAAAGGATCACGTTCCAAATGCAACATTGCTAATGAAGCATTACCTTTTCGACTCAAGGCATCAGCCACTTTATTTTCTTTTCCCGGATGGAAATGAATTGTACAATCATAATCCTTGATTAATTCCATCCATCTCCTCTATCTCGTGATTAACTCTTTCTGAGTGAATATATTCTTTAAACATTTTTGATCAGTATATATTTCACACTTTACTCGATACAAATGATGCCTCCAAATTTTTAAAGCAAAAACAACAGCAGCTAATTCCAAATCATGTGTAGGGTAATTTACCTCATGAGTTTTCAACTGTCATGAAGCATAAGCAATTACTTTATCATTCATCATTACTACGCAACCAAGTCCTTTCAATGAAGCATCAATGTATATAACAAACTCACTATTCCTAGAAGGTAGTTCCAAAACTGGAGCATTTACCAATCTTCTTTTCAATTCCTGAAAACAATCATCACATTCTTTTGTCCAGATAAACTTAACACCCTTCCGAGTTAGCTTAGTCATTGGAATAGATAACCATGAAACATTTCTGACAAACTTTCGGTAATATCCTGCCAAACCAAGGAAGCTACGAATCTCAGTTACATTTGTGTTTCTTGGACAATCTTCTACAAATTTTATTTTTTCAGGATCAACAGGTATCCCATCTTTTGAAACAATGTGACCAAGGAAAGAAATTTGTTGGAACCAAAACTCACACTTGCTAAATTTCCCATACAATTTCCTTTCTTTTAAGGTTTGAAAAATAACCCTTAAATGTCTTTCATTCTCCTCTTTACTTTTAGAAAACACCAAAATATCATCAATAAAAACAACCAACATTTTTCACCTGAGTCAACTGAACCATCACTACAAAAAACTGTTTAGTTCTAATTCTGACCATCTAGGATACAGACCTGAAGGGTAATTTCCCTCTGTATGCCTTCCCAGAAAAGTTGTTTTGTTTCCTCTATAAAAAAAACATTCCTAACACAGAAATATCTTAGGAGATGAAACATGGTAATCTTTAAATACTATATCACTTCAATTTGATCATAAAAAAATATTTTTGGATAATCATTTAATAGAATTCTAACTCCTAAAGTTATCTAAACCGACATCTGATACCAAATATAAGGCCCCAAGCCTTAATCCTTAATTAATCTAGAGTTATTACAAGATTACACATTGAAGATCTTTTCAGGTTTATAGTTTTAGAGAATTAAATCATAAAACATGCATTACATTCCACATTTAAACAAAGTGGTTACATAAAGATAGTATCCATTTTTTTCCCATCAACGGGACATATTTAAAATAAAACATGGATTATTTCTTGACACTTCCTTGACACTATCATCATATCTTGTACCTTTCCCTTGACCTGTGAAAAACATTTCAAAAAAACATGGGATGAGCATAAAAAGCTCAGTATGGGTTATAAAAATATGGAAAGGTAACATGGGTACATATATACATAAGAATGAAATTATACTTTACCCATAAAACATAATCACTTTAACATACCTCATCAAATCATGAATAAATCATGGAAATCATAAGACATAAAGGTAACTTGAGGCATTCATAACATTCTTACGTAGGGAGTAACCCTCTTGGTTACGTTTGGAATACCCATCACAGTATATTCCCTAAATCTCTTCAGAGAAACCTTAATGTTTCACTCCTTTGAATTACCCAATTCATTGGAGAGCTATATCGGGCTCACCCACCCTTAGTTTATCACGGAACCACCCTTCTTCATAATAATGCCCAAGAACCTCAACATAATTGTATCACATAAAACACGCATAAAGGAAACATAACATTTCCATCATTCAATCACAAGATATCAATACAACACAGTGATATAAAAACATTATGAAAACCATTTTAAATACCAAAATGAAAGAAAAGTAAAACATGGTATTTATTTTTCTTTTAAAAAAAGGTATGGCTTGTAGAGGAAGCTGAAACTCAAATAATGGTCACGGCGGTGGAGAAGTCATTGTCGCCGCATACGTACGACAAAAACATTCCCTTTTGTCATTTAGTAAACACTTCATACTAAAAATATTCCATTTGAATAAACGTAAAAGTCAAAGGGGTTTATACACCATATAAAATAAGGTTGTGTATAAAACAAAATATGCCACAATGAAAGGAGATTGAGACGAAGTCCCATACCTCGGGTCCGACATGACTCGATCGTTCTTTAATGTCCTGAATAATAATTTGAGTTAATTTATAATTTCATAAGAACATTTTTCAAGTTCATTATTCCTTTTATATAAATTATTTCCATGTCATGAACACTATGTAATTATTTATGTTAATAACGGCCATTTTAACGATCAATGGTACTTGAGTAAAAAATAAACCCTTTATAATTAAAAGTTTTTCATGTATCCATTATATCCAGAATGGTACTCATGATGTAGATATCATATATATCATATATATCCAGTACATGCATGCATTTATAATATTATAAAACATTTAGAGGTAATAAATTAAATGCACCGTTCATGGAGACGGTAAGCTGTACGTAAGCATGAACGCTGCTTCCATTTCTATTTCGTATTTTATGAAATGGAATAATAATGATATAAAGGTATATTATAATTCCAGTGTAATATCATATATAATATCATAACTCCATCCTTTATACGTCCCACATGTGGTGTTAACGAATCAAATCACTTTGAGGGGGCGGTAGTCCACAATTCCTTAAATGAAGATATTGCGTTTACCCATAATGGAAACCATTAAGGTATGCCCAAAATGAAAAATACAGAAGCTTAAGAAAAACATAAACATATTATATATCATATATAAATATAGTGACATCTTAATGGCCACCTTTGAAGGTGTTAAAAGAATGTTGAACAATCATCGTTTCGGGAGGCATAAATTCACCATCCACAGAAACAATATGTCCTTTAACCATTAGATGTAGGTGGGTGTAAGTGTAGCTCGAATCATTCTTATAACAACATCCTAGTATATTTAATATACTGGAGTTGTTACAAAAAAATGAATAAAAAGAGTTTAGGGTGTTGGAGAAGAAAAATAAAACAAAAGGAGTCAAGTGAAGACATTACCTTAAAATTGGGTAACTCCCTTTGGTTTGAGCTCAAAGGCTCACTTGGGAACACTTCTGTCCAAAGTGAGGCTTTAATGAGTAATAGAAAGAAGTGTAGAGACAAAATGGGCAGGGGTTGGCCGAGCCAAAGTCTTTGGGAGTGTGGGTATGGAGGTAGAGGCGGGGGCCTTTTATAAGTGGAGAGGAGGGGCACTCTTGGAAAGTAAAGAGATGTTACATTTTTTGAAAATGGTTTTCGGATTCAAAAGGTCCCACATTGAAATAATTCGAGGTTAAGATGATAAGGGTTCGAAATCCACCCATCCAATAGGTTTTGGACATGTGTAGGTCATATTTTCTACATTATCATTTCATTTTATTTAAATCCTTTATTAATGAGGTAATCACTGCATCATCATGATGTCATATATAATTTAATTTATTTAAAGTCTAAAAATAATGAAAAAAATACTATGATGTAGGAAAGATTTTTAGGTTTCTAATAAATATTTATAGTCTAAAAGATCATATATTTAGACATAATTAAAAATATTTTACTTAGGTGATACATTTCTTGTCACATTTAACATTCTTTAAAAATAAAATGATAAAAAGTCACTTTCTCACAAATGTGATTCCATGGGGCCCCCAAGATTGGAATAAGGCATCCCATTTTTGGAAATGAGACAACCTATAGCCTTAAGACACATTTTGTGGCCTTTTTGTATTATTATGATATCATTTTATTATCTTTAACTACGTGATTACTCATTAATCAAGATAATTAAAGATAATTACCATCGTTACTATTCATAATGTCCAAAAATAAAAGAGTCTTAATTACATAATTTGGACCTTCTGATTCCAAATATTTAATCCATTTTACCAAATTACAAACACATAAATTGCAATAATCGATTTAAAAATAATTCCCTTTGTCAAAACAAATAGCGGGTTTTTTTGAAACAATATCTATGTAAAGTTTGGCATTAGTTTATGACCAATTCCAAAGTGAAATTAATCCTAATGACCACCATTGGATTAAATGGTAAAAATTTATTCTTATTACACATTAAGACCAATTAAAATTATAATCTAACTATATAAATAATTTAAATGAAAAATAAGTTTTGATGTAAAAATGCAGTATTTTTTCACTATTCATTAAAAAATGAACATTGTCCGAAAAATACCAAAAATTAATCCAATGTAAATTTCAATGTCCCAATAAAAAATAACATGTTTATTTTGACAAACATAGCTTAAAAAATTGTCAAAAGTTAGATTTAAAAATGATTTTCCATCAAAAGGCAGTAAAACAATCTTTTAAAAATATTAGTGTATTTCATGCTTAAGATTGGATTTATTTTCATTTTAAGTCTCTCGAACACTATCTAATTCATTAATAGACATATATAAAAATATATATTATTAATTACTTACTTGGGATGTTTCATATTTGGTTCTTTTAATAAATAATATATTGGATTTACTAGAGGTTGAGTAACTGAGGAAAATTCCTTCATCAATTTTGGATGCAAACTTGTCAGGATTGTCTATGGTATTGAGAATACAAACCTTGAAACATGAAACATTAATGTAGTTATCATTGAGTTTAATTTTATTCCATATTTCATAAGGTTTTCTCTAAATAATTGGTCTAATTATGTATCTAATAATAATATAACAAGTTGTTTTGAGAGTTTCAGCCCTAAAATTAAATGGTAAATAATATTAATTAAGCATAATCCAGGATATTTCTTGTAAGGTTCTATTTATCCTTTCAACAAATATATTTTATTAGAGGTGTTTATTTGTAGATAAGTTATGAATATAACCATTTTTGAGAAAGAAAATCATACTCGTTATTTTCAAATTCATGACCATGGTAACTCCTAAGTGATTAAATTCTAAAACCACTTAGGTTTTCTACTATTCTATCATACTTCATTAATGAGAAAAAGATACACTTTTATGAGATAATAAAATGGTCCATGTATACCTAGAAAATTCATCTACTATAACATATAAATATTTCCTCCCACATAGACTTGAAACTCTAAAATTTCCAACCAAATCCATGTGAACCAACTCAGGAGGTTGAGATCTTGATACTTCATTCTTTGGTTTGCAAGATATTATGAGTTGTTTTCATTTTTTAAAATCATTTCCGATTTTAACATTTTGAATATCAAGATTAGGTAGATATGTGACTAAAACACTTCTAGTATTATTTCTAAGGGTGTTGATGTTACAATGTGCTAGTCTCCTATAGCAGAGCTAAGACTCCTTGGGAAAGGAACTTAAGCTAGAATCATTTTGAGAAAATAAGGACTCTATATTAATAGCATTAACATTTTCATTTCAATAAGTACTAAAAATAATAATTTTTATAATTTAATACATTTTAAGAAACATTTTCAAATTTATCATGAAATACATAATCAAATAACTATGAAATTCTAAAAAAATTGTTTTTAACCCCTAAAAAAACACTATAAATTAAAACTAAACTAGAGTTACTGATTCGGAGAAGTCTAATCATTTTGTGTTTTCCAGTTCACCAATGGTAACATACCCACATTAAACTTTTACATGATTTTAAATTCTCTAATAGGGCCTTGTCATATGTCTTGAACATAACATTCCAATTACCACAAGAACTTATAGGATTTATTCAACAAGCTTATGTACAATAATAATTTAACCATGAAAAAACTTTGGTACTCATATTATTTGGGTCCAATATCATTAGTGATAAATGATTTGGTGTCCTGAATTTATTTCATGGGTTTCCTATAAATATTTTGTATGCATTTGCAAAAATAAAATTTATTTGGTCTATGAATACTACAAGTAGTGAAAAAATTTCCATTGTTGGAACTAGATTTTTTTTTTCAGTTTTAGGAAAAAAACTAATTTTCCAGATTTTGTTGAAAAATTACTATGTCAAGGATGTTATCTAATACCAATAGTATATGTTGGATAATTTTGTTTACCAATAATTTGTGTGAGTGTATTACTTTAATGGGTAAGCATTTCTAAGTCCCTTTTCAATTAGTCATTATATAGTTTTAGTTCACTGTTTTCTTTAAGAAATTAGTAATTATTTTCTTTATCAATAATATGATCAGATTAATAATTAGAGGTAAGAGAATGTTTTTTCTTTAAAATATGATTTTTATCTCTTATATAATTACATGTTTCTTCAATAATTATAGAATTTTCAATCATTTCTTCTGTAATCATATTCTCAAAATCAGACTCATCTGCAGAATAGTAAGACTTATGTACAATATATTCTAGTGTTACCTCAGATTTTTTTCCATAAAACACATATTGGATTTATGGTCATTTTCATCACGTGTAGAATATATGTCATTGAAGATATCTTTAAAATAACTCAATGTCTACTTAATTTCCTTTTTGTATCATCTATCCTTATCCCCATATTTATTTTTGTATGTTATTTTTGGACATTCTACCTTTACATGTCATTTCCTCTTACAGTCATAACAAACTATTTCATTTTTTTTTCACTTCTTCACCAATCATTTTTATTGTTTCCTTTTTTTTCATACTTTTTTTGTTTTTTGGATTTTTGAAAAACTACTTTCTATATGATTTTTTGAATCTTCTCTCTATACGATCCATCTTCTCATCTCTATCAGATGGTGATTATTCATTACTTGAACTATCAGAATGAGTATATGACATATCCTTTTCTTTGTATTTAGATGTTGTGGATTTCAAATCCACTGAATTTCTCTTTGGATCATTATATTATTCCTTATTGATCTTCAATGCTTTCTCATATATCATTAGCTTACCTATAAACTCCTTTAATAGAAACATACTGATATCAAAATATTATCTAAATGACACTAATGTTCTTATCCCTCTGTCAGGTAAACATTTAAGGATTCACATGATTTTTTCCTTGGTTGTAACAGTAATTCCGAGAGATACCATAGTGCTTACAATCTCATTGATTCTCAAATACATATTATAGATCGGTTCATCAAGGTTCATTTTTAAGATATCATATTTAATAATATATTTGTTGAGTATCATTTCTTTAACATTAGTGGTTCCTTCTTGTGAAATTGATAAAGTATCCCAAATTTCATAAGAAGATTTACAAGAATATATTCTAATAAATTCTTCTTTGCCTATGGAAAACAATTTCGCATTAATATCATTACATTTATGATTATAATAAGCTTTTGTAGCTTTACTCCAAGTTTTTCTTGGTGTTTCTGATATTTCATATTTGTCATCTATTACTATCCAAATATCAAAAACCAAACTCACTATGTGAATTATAGTTTTTATTTTCCATTAGGAATAATTAGTACCATTAAAATAGGGATGTCTATAGGTAGCATCATCTCCCTATCAATTATCCATATTAATGGATGAACTGGAGTTTTAAAGAAATAAAAATTTATAACTAACCAAAATTTAGATATCATTAAAATTAAAACAAAAATCAAAGTGGAAAAATGTGTTTGAAAATTATTTTAAACAACCTCTGATATTAAATTTTTCTTAGAGTAGGACACTCAAGAGAGGGTTAATTGAGTTCCTATGAAAATTTCTATCTTAAAACATTTATGTAAAAATCCCCCAATTAAAACAAATTATGGACAGTTAACCAAATTACTTGATATATAAATTATTTAATTGTTTGAATGAATTATCAAAGGGTGATTATTTCTCAGTTAAAATTAATTGAATAATTATCTTATCTTTGGAATTCAGTCTACCTATTTAAATTTAAATACAAACACTTTATAATATAAACTATCAGAGTGAAGTGTAGTTTTATTTTTTCAATAAGAAATAATATTTATGAAAAATAAACTTGAAATAACATAGTGGATTAAAATAAGAGGTTCAATCTCAATAAGATACTTAATATTCTCCACTTGGTGATCTCCTACCACCAAGATGTTTATTTTAATAAACACCATGCACACCCTGGATTGAGGTTCCCATAATCACAAAAAACAATTCAGGTCAACTAGACTTCTACCACAATTATTTATGAGAAATAATAATACAACTAGGACACACTGGGAACTCATCGACAATTATACATTGTAGAAAATGATATAGAAAGAAGAGTGAGTGTGTATATCTTTTATCCTCCATATTATCGTAGAATAAAATATGTGATTGTGATACATATACACATACTTCTTGAAATAATAGTAATAATGTACACAATATAGCAGAAATAAAGATACATTTTTTAGAATTATCTATGTTATGTGCATGATGCTTCTAGAATTCTTGGATGTAGAAGATCTGAGGATTGAGTACTCTCTTGGAAACATACACCAACAACAGAGTGTCATGGATTCTCTTTTTTCTAGTTTCCAGTGAGGTGATAAGCTCATAATAAGTCCTCTTATCTTGTATTTTTTACTACAAGGACGTTTTATCCTTGGTTCACAACATGTTCTTTATTTTTCCACAGCTAAAATGATGAGTGTTCTGCTTTTTGTGTGTTTGTTTTCTTCTTGGCCTTGTGTCTTACGATATTCTTATGCATCCATTATTTTATTCTTTTTTGTTTCCCTTTTTACGCTAAAGAGGCCGACAAGGATTATGAACTCTATCACATGCAGGTACTCGTACCTCATATTGTCTGTAGAGAAGGTCAATAATATTGACTTCGAACAAACATTAATAAAATCAGCATAAATAAATAACTCAAATATGACCACTAGTAATAATATTGAATTTAAATTATAATGAAATAAATGGCTATGTTTGGAATGGTTCCACAGGAGAGGTGACATAGGAGCAGTGACATATCTTTTGTCTTTGAAAAATGTCTTAGGAATGGTGACACGTGAGTGGGGACTAGTCCTCTATATCCAAACAGTGTCTTCAGTACGGTGTCATAGACTTTGCAAAAATTCAGGTCTGGTTGATTGGTGTAATGGTGAATATTCCTGTGTGAAAAGTCTAAACTGGTGGATCACTGTAACGGTGACTAGTCCATATCAATGGTGTCTGGTCCTTTGTAAAACATATCCACTAGTAGATCACGACAACGGTTACTGGTCCAGATCAACTGTGTCTGGTCCATTGTAAAAATTATGACCCGGTGGGTCACTACAACAGTGACTAAAATTATACCTATTTATAAACTAAACGGTGACTCATACTTACTCATATATTTGCAACTTATCTTATAAAGTCACACATAAAAAATATATTATGATTATACATAAACATAATGAAACATAATAGAACAGGAGTAAAAATGATATTTTGGAATTAAAACTAATGGAGTCCAACAAATATTAAGGATGATCATAAATGTATAAGACAAATTGTAATCAATGTAAATGACACTATAAGTTAAAACATAATTTCAAATTATTATTTAAAAAATCTTTCTAATTCATGACCTATTTTTAAAATTAAATTTGGAATAATATTTTATAGAAATAAAATAAATATAAAGGGTATTGTTATATTCATTTAAGAAATTGTTGAAAGATTTAAAAATACAATATTTTTATAGAATGTTTGAATTTATTTATAAAAGTAAAAATTAATGTTATATTTTAACTCTTACATCAAAAATGACTATTCACTCAATAATAACTACAATTTGACGTTTTTATTCAATTAAAACACTTCATGTTTTCCTAAAATGAAAATCATATTTCAATCTTTCTCTGTTTTTTGGGTATTGAAAATTAGTTTTTAAATCAAATGGTTATTTTGATATATGAAAGTGTTTTTCATACATGATTAAAAGTGACCATAAATAGTTTTATGATGAAAATAATAATGAATAAAATATTTTATTCATGATATTGTCTTCGTAAAATGTTTATGATAATGGGTGATCCCGATATAGCTTATATAACGGGTTGAGTCCCATTATTTCTCTAGATAAGATGGGTTGGGCTCCAATATTGTTTTAGATAAGATTGTTTGAGCCCCATTATAGATCATGATATGATGGGTAATCCCTCTTATAGCTATTCAATTATTTTTTAAATGATTATATTCTCTAGTTAATTATATTAAAAACAAAATATATGGTTGTTCAAATCTGAATGGGTTTTTTGAGGATGATTAATAAGGAGCCTAGTTGGATGTTCCTTGATTTCATATGAGTTTTTAGTGATATAATTTGTTTCAAATATTTATGATAAATGATTTTTTTAAAATGTGATTCCTATTCAGAGTAAAATAATTTATTTTGAAGAAAATATTTTCATGTGTTTTCATATTTTTCACAGTAGTTACAAATTTCATTTACCTTATGTCCCTTGTGAAGGGTTTTTCTTCCCAGGAAAAAAATTTAAATGATTTTCATTGGGATTAAAGATGGTTTAAGAAAAAATATATGTCATTTAAAACGTTGTGGTGATTTTACATTAAAAGAAAAAAAATATTATTTTAAATTCGTTATATAATGTGAAAATTGATACTAAGTAGACGTACCCACTATTTAATTTATTGTTTTGTAATATAGAACTGTGTTATAATTTTCTGAAAATATAAACCAAAATTATATATATCAAATTATTTTTAATTAAATTATAATGTCATTAAAAATGTAATTTTATATTTCTTGTTTTTATACATAAGGATTCGATTACGTATTCATATCGCCATGTGTTCTTTAGTACATTCAAACAAAACATCAATGTGTTTTAGTGAGAATGAGATCGATGGTTTAGCTGGGTGGATTTGCCTCCTATAGAACATATAATGTTATTGTTATTTTATAAAACTCTAATGAATCATGAACCTCATAGTGGTACCATCCCTCTAATAGTCAATGAGTTTCCTAAAGTTTTTGTGGATGTCTTCTCAGGTTTACCACTATAGTTATAGGTGTATTTATTGATTTAATTAATTCATATTAGTCAATAGAAATTGATTCCATCTTACTACATATATCATGATTTATTAAATAGATGAAAATTTAATTGGATAATTTCTGATAATTGGGATTTATATTTATAATTCTATCTCCTCAGAATTCTCTCAAATTTTTTTATATGAATTCTTTTGTGTCACTTCACTTATGAAATGATTATTACAATCCTAATCCAGTGACATTCAAGAAAATATTCTCACATCCTTTCAATGATCAATTTTTTGACTAGTTGAATTGGTTTCAGTGGATTTCTATAATTTCTATTTTGTCTAGTAATCATTATAAAATAATCAATGAGTATTATATATTTATGATCACCATTAGAAGAATTTATATCCATTTTAGTACCTTTTTATATAGTTTTTTATGACTAAATATCAAGTTTTTTTTTGTATGTTGATGAACAAAATCATCATTGAGATTCATGAAACTTTCTTATAGTGTTGGTGGATGTCATCTTGGTGTACTCTATGATCGAGAAAGATAATATGATTCAGCTAATGATCATTGTGGGAAATCTGTGGTATCTCTATATTTTTTAAAATTTCTAAAATTTACAATTTTGGATTTGAAAAGTTCTGTTTTTAGGAAACATAAATTCAGAGAATACTATCTGTATTTATCATTAGAAGTTGATATCTTTCATTTCATTTTGAGATTCATGAAATGTCTTTTAGATAACCTTCTTCTTGGGATTGGTTGGATAATATTACTATTTCATAAAGGATTTCTTGAAGATTGTATATCAATTAGAAACTGTCACTCGGAAAGGGGTAATCTTACATTGTGATTCAATGTTTCATGAATCCTGTAACGTCCCAGATCCGGGTGCCACTCAACGGGTGCCCCGAACACGGTTGGTCACATGACCTCAAGTGCATTTCCCCAAACGCCAGAGGTCATGTGACCAACCGGGTTCAGGACACCCATTGAGTGGCACCCAGATCTAGGACATTAGAAATTGGTATCAGAGGAGTTCTTTTCTTTGACTTAATGTTTGGAGCCTTAGTCAGGGAAAGGAAATAAATAGTGGTTGGTTATAAGTTGTGTCCGAGAGTAGCTAACCCGTGTACAGGGAAAATCTAGTCTACCTCGGTTATTGCAATTCTTCTGATTTTGCAAGGTTTACAGATGGTTTTATTTTCACCATTTGGTGACGCACTTGTGATTGTGCTGTTTATATTTTATCCAGGGGTTATATTTAGTTTTAACCTGATGAGATGAGGGTATTCCATCTCGTGAATCATTTAGGCACATGCTAGAAATCACATGGCATGCATTGTTCCATGTCATATAGGCACATTAGAACTTGTATGATGTTGTGATAGTTGTTGTTCTAGAAAATCACGTTGTTGTGATAGCTACTTTGATAAATACCTGCTATGTGATAGGGTATATTCGTGTGATTCTGTTGATATAATGGATGTAAATGTTTGGTTTTCTGGGATTATGGGCCCTCATTGACCGGAATTTGGTGGGCCATTGACTATTTATATTGTTATAACACATATAAGATGCCAAAATTTGATTCGTGGGGAGTATGGGCCCTCACCCGTCGGAATTTGGCACTTAGGTGTTGTTTTTCAGTATTTTCTGGGTTCTGGAGTAGTTTCAGAGGCCTACTGTCTGGAAATCCTAGGATACACGCAGTGTAGTCCCTTGGACACATGTCGTGTGATCTTCCGTTCGGGAAGAAAAGAAATATTTTTGAGTACACACTATGTACCCTCAGTACACGCCTTGTAGTCTCTTACCGTGTCATAGACCGTGTGGGCGGGGACATGGGGAAGAGAAATGGTTGGGGGAAAACTCACCATGTACCATATGTACATGACGTGTAGTGTTGACCCAGAGTAAACCCGTGTAACTAATAAGACATACAGAGGAGACTTTAAAACATACACGCCATGACCAATGTAGAACACACCGTGTAGTCTTGCATGGGGACCCGGCCGTGTAACTAACAATCACAGTTTGTTGTCACCTCTTCTTGAACACATCATGTAACTATGGGACGCATCGTGTAGTCCTTAACGGTGGGAGACTGTGTGGACTTAGCCGTGTGGCTGGGAAAATGGGGTGGAATACACGCCGTGTGCGGGTGTAACATGCCGTGTAGTGTTTGTTGAGTGGTCAGCCGTGTCACGAACGACACGGGATGTCAGAAAAAATTATACCATACATGCCATGTAGTTATATACATTCCATGTAGTCTTTTTCAAAGGGAATCAGTGTGGCTTAGACATTTATAAGGACCCGGGAAGGGGAAGAAAAGTCAGGTACACATCGTGTAGTTAATATACACACCGTATAGTCTTGTTTTTCAAATCATGAATGCCTTTTTCCTCCTGTTCCCTTTTTGGTCCCCTCATTTTTCAGACTGTGATAATATTTATCTAAGTTGTGCATTTGACGTTGTAGAGTCATTCCACCGAGAGTACCATGTGTTATTCACCAAGAGAGCGGCAACGATTATACTCCAGAGATGGTGGACCATGGGCTACCAGTGGATCCTCCAGTAGAGCCATATGCGGCGCCAACCATTATACTGGACATGGACGTGGATGCATAGTTATGTGAAGGCTTCATGCGGTTCATGCAGACCATTTCGGGAGCACCGCCGACTACCTCATATATGGCTGAGCTGACTAGTATCTTCCAGCAGCAACATCCATCTATGTTTTCAGGGAATGGCGGACCACAGGCTACAGATTCTTGACTAGGGACTATGCAGACTAATTTTGAGTATCTTGAGATTCCTCCATGGTGGAGGGTC
Organism: Viscum album; assembly: GCA_963277665.1. Lineage (NCBI taxonomy): Eukaryota > Viridiplantae > Streptophyta > Magnoliopsida > Santalales > Viscaceae > Viscum > Viscum album. The sequence continues at coordinate 1,136,616,808 of OY728156.1, forward strand.
AATATCGCGACTTATATACTGCCTGATTCCTCTAAGTGGTAGTGGGATGTTACCACTCAGAAAAAACATCATAGAGACATGGAGTGGGGAGATTTTCCGACACCATTCTATGACATCTTTTTCCTAGAGATGCTGAGTGCAAATCGAGCACAAAATTTCCAGAATCTACAGCATGACGCTATGTCAGTGATGGATTAGTCTGCTCATTTCACTGAGACTTAGTGTTTTTTACTTGTTCTGGTGGGTGATGAGACGTTGAGGGTCAGACTCTTTGAGGATGGTCTTTGATATGACATCCGAGCACTGGTGAATGTTTTTAGGTTTCCGACAGTGCATGCTATAGTGAACCAGTCACTGAATACTGAACGAAACATGTGGGAAGCTAGTGGTGTGAGCCAGGGAAGTTCAGCACTAGTTTCTGGTACTATTTATACATGTAAGAGGAAGAGACATATGAGTTTATCTCATGGTGGTAGTACTAGCCATGCTATTACTTTAGGTTTCTCAGTCACGTGCTACCAGTGTGGTAGAGAGGGGAACATGAGACATCAGTGTACCTGTGACCCAGTGGAGTGCCGAGCTTGCGGCAAGATGGGTCATCTGCAGCACTTTTGCAGGGCATTCCCACCAGTGGCTAGTGAGAGGGGTTTTATGCAGACTTTGCATGTGGGAGCAAGACCAGCAGCTTCTTACCAGTCGGGAAACCGGGATACATCAGGATGTACAGGCAGAGGTGGTGGTTGTGGCCATGGTAGCAAGAAACCAGGATCATAGAGGCATCAGGGTGGGAAAACTCAGGGTAGCCAGGCTTTGTTGCAGGGGCACGACACTGGGCAAGCATATGCAGTGCAACAGACATAACAAGAGCATAATCCTAGACCATCTACTGTTAGAGTTACTATTATAGTTGCTTCTGTTTTGTCTTCTAAAATTTTTGATACGGGAGCTACACATAGATTTATATATGTGCCTGTTGTGGAGATCCTTGGGCTCTATGTTTCTTATTCTTCTGATGTTATGATGCTAGACACTCTGTTGGGAACCAGAACGGATAGTGTGTGTCAGTGCAAGAAGTTCCCCTAGAGGTTGGTGGGTGTCACTTTTTATGGGACCTCTATTTAATGGAGATGACATGGTATGATTTCATTCTAGGGATGGACTGGTTGGTACCCTTTCGAGCCTTTGTAGATTGCTATCGTCGCATGGTGAGTTTCATGTTACTGGATGGAGGAGAGTTTCTATACTAAGTTGAATGTAATGTCCAGGCGAGCCGAGCAGGACCTGAGCATCATGGGAAAGGTGGTGTGAAAGACCCGATTGCGAGTTTATATTTGGATGATCAGGGGCATTTCAGAAGTATTTCCCTGCATTATATGATCATTTCAGGGTTTTCTTCCCTTATGAAATTTCAGGTCTACCTCCAGAGTGAGGTGGATTTCTCAATTGAGATTGTACAAAGAGCAGCACTGGTGTACATTCCTCCTTATAGGATGGCTACACATGAGTTACAGAAGCTCAAGAGGCAGTTAAATGAGTTACAGTTAAAGAATTTTATCTGACTCGGTGCTTCTCCATGGGGTTCGCCGATCCTCTTTGCAAAGAAGGCAGACGGTACCCTCAGACTCTATGTGGATTATCAGAAGATTAACCAGTTGACCGCCAAGAACCGATATCCCTTGCCAAGGATTAATGATCTTTTTGATCAACATCATGGAGCACGACTATTCTCAAATATTTACATGAGATCAGGATATCTTCATCTGTGGGTGAGACCATCGAATATACCGCTTACAGATTTTCTGAGCAGATATGGTCTATACAAGTACTTGGTGATTCCATTTGGACTCACGAATGCACCAGCAGTTTCCATGGCTATGATGAATCGTCTGTTCCATCCTTATCCGGATTCTTTTGTGGTATTCTTCTTGGACGACATCTTGGTGTACTCTCACACTCGACACGAGCACGCCACCCATATTGAGATCATGCTGAGTACACTGAGAGAGAATTAGTTATATGATAAGCTCTCAAATTTCCACTTTTGGATGGTCCTGATTCAGTTCCTGGGTCATATCATCTTAGTGGAAGGAATTTGGACTAGACCCCGAGAAGGGGAAATCAGTAGTTTCCAAGGATCATCCTAAAAATGTGTTTGAGATACGGAGTTTCTTGGGGATTGCTGGTTACTATAGGAATATTATACAAGACTTCTCCCGCATAACAGTGTCGTTGTCTGGTTTGACTAAGAAGGGTGTGAATTTCGTTTGGACAGAAGCATTTGAGACAGACTTTTAGGACCTGAATGGAAGGTTGACATCAGCATCGGTCCTGATACTTCCAGAGAAAGGGACGAGATATAATGTTTACTGTGATGCTTCAGGTATTGGGCTATGAGCAGTGTTGATGTAGGTGGACCGAGTTGTTGCCTACGGGTCTCAGAAAATGAGGCCATATGAGATGAATTACCCGACGCATGATCTCAAGTTGGCTACAGTTGGTCATGTGTAGTGCTGTTGGAGACATTATCTCTTGGGAGAACATTTTGTGGTTTTCACTAACCACAAAAGCCTCAAATATATCTTTAATCAGCGTTACATGAATTTGAGACATCGAAGGTGAGTTGAGTTCGTACAATCCTTCTATTTTGAGATTTTCTATACACTAAGTAAGGTAAATGCAGTTGCTGATGCACTATGCAGGAAGACTCAGACACAGGTGGTCCAAGAGGCCAGTGGTGAGTGGCAGCTTATGGCTTTGTTTTCGGAGATACATTTGGAGGTGCACTATAGTGAGGGGAAAACCTATCTTTCATCCTTAGTTGTGTCCTCTACCATTTTGGATAGGGTGAGGATGATACAACTATCTGATTCAGAAGGCATAGTTTTATGGGTGTTGGTGGCTAGTAAAGACCCTTTTCTTGGTTGGACGATAGGCGATAATGAGGTACTGTGTTTTCAAGGACCAGCATGGGTTCAAGGGGATATACACGAGGAGATGATACAGTAGTTTCATGCTTCAGCTTGGGCTGTTCATCCTGAAGTTACCAAGTTGTACTATGACTCATGATGTTAGTATTGGTGGTCGGGTATGAAGAGAGAAGTAGCTGGTTTTGTTATGAGATGTTCCAACTATCATTAGGTGATGGTAGAGCATCAAAGGCCAGCCTGACTGTTATAGCAGTTACCCATCCCGGAGTGGAAATGGGATGATGTCCCGATGGACTTCGTGACTGGGGTGTTGAGGTCACCTCGGGGCAATGATACCGTGTGGGTTGTTGTGGATAGACTCACTAAGGTAGCTCACTTTTTTCCGATCAAGGAGACCTTCGGTGTTGACGAGCTCAGAAAGTTGTATATCCGAGAGGTTGTACGTCTTCTTGGGGTCCCTCGTTCTAATGTTTCTGATAGGGACACCCATTTTATGTCTCATTTCAGGTAGGGTTTTCAGTGGGCACTAGGTAAGTAGGTGATTCTGGGCACGGCTTACCTCCCATAGGCCAATGGCCAGTCAGAGCGTACAATATAGGTGCTTGAGGACATGCTGTGTGCATTCATCCTAGAATTTGGGGGCTATTGGGAGAAGCTCATAACCATGGTTTAGTTTGCCTATAAAAACAATTTTCCTGAAACTATTGAGATGTAAACTTAGGATGCTTCATATGGTAGGCCAAGCCAATCATCCTTATGCTGGTTAGAGGCAGGTGAGGCAGATTTACTGGGACCATGTATCATGTAGGAGAATTCTGATTAGTTATAGTTTATTCATAAGAAGATGGCTACCGCACAGTTTAGTTACAAATATTATGCTGATCACCGTAGTCGACACTTGGATTTCGTGGTCGAAGATCAGGTTTTTCTGCGTGTTTCACCAAGGTTGGGACACAGACAGATCCAGATACTAGGTAAACTTTCACCGAGGTATGTGGGGCAATTTGAGATTGAAGATAGAGTTGGGCTAGTTGCCTATCTGTTGTAGTTACCACAGAGGTACCAGGCCATGCATGACGTCTTCCATGTATCTTAGTCACACCATTATCATTCAAACCCATCTCACAACTTTCAGCCCGATGAGGTTGAGCTTCAAATCGATGCATCCTTTGAGGAGAATCCGATTCTGATCATGGATAAGAGCATAATGGTTCTCCGAGGCTGGTCAGTTCCTCTCGTATGGGTGCTATGGTAGCATGGCCGAGTGCAGGATGGAACATAGGAGTAGGAGACCAAAGTACGTGTTTAGTGGCCTGAGTTGTTCACAGCTTTATCTTCTCCACCATTGGAAGGGAAATGCGGGGACGAATTTCTTTAAGGGGGGAAGTTTGTAAGAACTCGGTTCTTATTTTTGAGGTACAGGTTTCTTCCTATCCCTTTTCCTTAAGTGTTTTTTAGAAAATAAAGAAAATGGGGAAAAATCGCAAATTTCGTGGGTACACTCCTTGAACTTTTCCACACGCCATGTACTTTTTCCATGTGGGATGAGTACACAGGGTGTGTTGCCCTGTCGGTGATTAAAGGTGTAAAAACTGATGACACACTGTATAGTGGGTATTTACACATCATGTAGTCAGTTGATAGGGGAATAGTAAGGCGGTTGAAGGTTGTCGCCAGCTGGGCGACAGTACACGCTGTGTACTCAGGTAATACAAACCGTGTAATCATGTCGACAGATGAACAGTTCCGCGGGGGAATGAAGCCACCATAGGAACAGTTAAAAATGGAAATTACATGCCGTGTACCGAATAATACACGCCATGTAGTCTGTTTTTTCGGTTAAAATTGGTATTAGCCTCCTATGTTCATAGAGAATTCTTAGAACTAGAGGAGAGATTGGGAGATATGGCCAGAGGATGTAGGACCTTTCGACCGCACACTTCGAACCCATTTACTACTCCGTCAATCTCATTGGAATCGTACGGTTAAGCCCTTCGTTCTCCTTAAGTTGTTCTTACCAATTCTTTCATGAGGGGATGTTATATGAGTATTAATGGGAATTGTTTTGTCCCAGATATACATCATTTTTGGAAAATTCAGGATGCGATGTTCTTGTGTACTAATAAAAGATGAGCGGGGTAGGTCGCTTGGTTCTTAAATTCCAACTATTGTGTGTTTATGTGTACCATTGTGATACAAACCCATGTTTGGGTGTCTTGTGGCTGAGGCCCTAGATGTTTTGAATACCTAGATTTGTATAGTTAATTAAATGTGATAATAAACTATTTTTTGGGATCGCTTCTTGGATCTAGGACAACCCTGGTGGTGTGTTCTTCTATTTAGCTATTTGTCCAGGATACCTGAGTGAATGCAATGTTTATATTGTGCATTACTTTTTACATGAGAGGAATTGTATATAAATAGCATGTTTTTTGCTTTGGGCTCTGTCCTGTTACTTGCGCCTAAAGGTGGTTTTATTTTTAGCCTGAGAGCATCGTTTGTTTAGCCTGAGGGAAAGGTACTGCTTAGCCTGAGGGAAGTGTTCTATTTAGCCTGAGGGTAGTGTTAAATTTCACCTGAGGAAAACATCTTTCATGCCAGAGGGCAGTAGATTCTGTGCCTCAGGGCGATACTTCATATGCCTGAGGGAAATATCTGTTATGCTTGTGGTAAATTACCTGCAGGTTCGATTCTGATTACCTGAGGGTCAGGGTTTGCGTGTCTGAGGACACTGACTATTTATATAGAAAATTCACTATTGTGATTTCCTTATACTGAATGATTAATTGAATACTAAAAATTCAATATTACTAGTAATGTTAGTTACTTTTGAGTACTGCTTAGTTGTGGAATTTTCTACTGCACACTATTGATGGATATTTTCATACAGTTGGGCACAGGCCTTTGGTGGGTGCCTACTAGGTTTTATATCTCACACTGTGTTTGGGTCATGTCTTTGGACCAAACAGATTACATTTCTGCAGGTGTGGATATGGGAAAGGGTTCTTATATAGGTTCATGATTGTTGTAGAGGAGTAGGAGAGCATGGGACCGAGCTTAGGCTTGAGATGCTGCTGAGTTCCTATTGCACTGTTTTGTTTTGCATTACTGTACATTGTACCTTGAGCTGTATAGTAATGTACTATATTGATGCATAACATGTTCTGGTAGTTTTCTTAGAACTATAGACATGTTGCATCATTATCTATATGACTGTTGGTTGTATTTTACTATAGTTGTTCACTTTAAATGTGTATTGTTTATTTCTTCTTCTGTTGTTGTATGTTTTTATATTTTATTCCACCGCGTTACACTTTGACAAATGAGGGCATAGTTTCCCCACTATCAGACCAGGGCCCTCGCTACTAGTCGGCAACCTCTGGTGTTTGGGGAAGTGTGCTTGAGGTCATGTGACCAACCGCGTTTGGGGCACCCGTTGAGTAGCACCCTGATATGGGACGTTACAAATCCATTGAGGATTTGAAGTGAAATTTGAAGTTGAGTTTACTTTTGAATATACCATTAGATGGATAGGGACGTGTAGATTACTGTAATGATTCCTGTTCGGGATTCATATTTTTCACTATATAAAGATAACATGTAATAGGTTATGTTCTAGTTTAATAATAAACACATTAATAGAAATACATAAACATGAAGAAAAAATACAAAAACAACATTCTAAAAATAAAAAACATAACCTACAAAAACATTATATTTAATACATGTATTAGGTAATGTAGTAAGTTATGTTTTATATTTACTATGAAGAAAAAATTCTTTTATATTTTTTTAAAAATATTCGAACCTATAAAAAAGAATAAGAGTGGGGTATTTTGAGCAATTAATAATATATATTTATGATTCATTTAAAAAATTAAACATCATGGATGATAAACATATTTTGAAGAATCCTTCTCGGGATGTAATGGATTCCAAGAATGATGGGAACTTAATATGGCATTTTTCTCAGATGCAAATGGGATTCAGTAAAAATGGGCATAAAAAGGTTTTATAAATTTTTCACTTTACATCCTATATCATTGATATTATTTATCTACTTCACTAGTAAAATTATGAGTTTTCAAGATTCAAGGATTATTTATTTTGTGGGGAAGACATGTTTGAGGTCTCTCTTTATAACAACCCAATGCTTTTCAATGGAAATTTCCTTCACATATATATGTCATAAAATCACATGGAAGAACAACATAATTAACTACTAAGATCTATGTAACCTCCAAACATAAGTTTGTCTCTTCTATGTATGTAATTTAAAAAATCTTGCATACACGGTTGTAATCATTAAGTTATTTGGAGTCCGATAAGGAAAACATAATTTTTTGGTGAATAGTAACCTACCCTAATGAAAATTAACATACCCTTATGAATACTTATATACCATAATAAACAGTATCATCACCTATGGTAATAAAAAAATAATATTCATGTAGGAAGTACGATATACCTATATTTTAGAATAAGTTTATGAATGTTTTAAAACTGGTTTTGATAATAAATTATTATTTTAATTAAATATTTATTTATTCATATTTATAAAATAATTTTTTTAAAATGGACTTCATTTTTTGATTCTACACATCGAAAACTGGTTAGGGTGAAATTTTTTTTTTCTGAAATACGTGGATTTTTGATGAATAGTAGAATCTGATAATTCACAATAAATACTAAGTAATGGATTAATTTAGTCATCGATGATGTTCTGCTGATGTAAGCCCACTTGGTTTGGAATGCCATGATAAAATAACTATTCTTGGTCATGGAATACTTACTATTCCTTTTCTTGTGATGAATTAATAAATTAATGGTTATAATAGGATGAAATCCTTCCTCTCCCCCACTATAAAAACCCCCTTCACTCCCTCTTCACTTCACTTATCTCAAGCCTTGTTCCATGAAATTATTCTGCCAAAATCTCTCCCCAAGATCCTCCCCCACGTCCAAAATCTCTCAGACTCCTCAAAATGCCAAAACCTCTACCCTTATGAGGTTCTCAAAGTTGGAAGTCTCATGAGGTAAATTCCTCTTTCCAATCCCTTCATTTCTTTTTAGTTCTCTTTAATTTTGATTTTTACCACACCTCCCTTAACCATAATATTATGATAAAAATAGTAACGTAAATGTATTGGAATTTTTTCCTGAAAATTGTGTATTTCATTATGTTCTCTCCTTTCCCCACCCTTTTATTTGAAAGAAATGAAAGCACTGTTTGAGATGTTCTAATTTAGCACATTCAAGGTCAACAGATTATCAATTTCTATTATTATCATTAATTATGGCCATTAAACCATTAGTGTTGTGGTTGAACCAGATTATTATATATGTAATATATCCTATTTTTTTCTGCAATCCTTTTGTACAAATGGAATATATTTATAAAGCAAAACACATTCTTTGTAATCAAATCCTCTTATTAACTAAACGGTTATCACTGAGGTTATATATATAATAATTTGACTTCACTCTAAGTATCCTTATAAAAATTAAATCCTTGTAATATCCTAGATATGAACTAAAGAATATAACTTCAATTCTGTACAACCACTTTGACCGTTCATATAATCCTAACATGAATATAAGTGAACCGATCTTTTAAAGGCATGTAAACAAACGAGCCCGAACAATGAAATTGAACCTTCTAACAAATCAAAAAAGATTTTAATGAACTAAAAAGAGTTATAATAAATCAAATAAATATATAATAGGTTCTTAAATTATTAATTAATAAGCCTAATGTTTTTATTCAGGTCTTTAATAAAATGTTGAGAACACCAACAGATTTAAGGAAAGAGATCCTCTCCTTTTTGCTCTAAATCAAGATTTCTCTATATGCTTTGCCTTTTTCTGTAATACCAAGTAATGTGGTATGTTTTCTCACCTCCTATACTTCCCTAATGTTTCACAAGTGATGATAAACCCCTTATCTCTCTCATCAATCCCTCTTAGTTACACCTGATACCAAACCGATAAAACATAATGTATTCTACCCGAACATCCTTTATTCAATCGGGTTGCTCTATCAATATTTTTACCAAAATGTAGTTTTCTTTTAATTTTATGTATAAATTCCATATTCTGTTTATATGGTCAAAAATAATGAACCAAGATCCATCTCTCATTCTCTTTTGGGGATATAAATTATTTTTAGTGAATCTCTCCTCAATACTTCCCAATAAGAACACTCATTTTAAAAGAACTTCCTGAAATTTTACCCAATTTAAAGTGCACTATATCTTCTGTTTTAAGACACCATTGTAATTTAAAATTCATTATTTTTATTATGAAAACCTTATTGGTTCAATTCTGGTTTTATATAAAATAATGTCTTCTTTACTATTTTAAAATCTCTAATGTGTTTTCCTTAAAACCGTACCCAAATGTTTTAATTCTAATGTCTCTCAAATACATTTCTTATGTGATTCCACTTCTATTTGATACCAACAAACATGTTATATGACTATATTACCTTATGAAGGTCCATTTATGATCTAATCCTTTTCTTTCATGGACTCTTTCATGATACATTCATTGGTTATGATTTATGTCACGATTGTGTTACCAAATTCTCTCCATAGGTCACCTTATGTTTATGAACAAATTGATTATGTATAAGTATTTATGTGAAAGGAATATTTATGTGGAATGAATATTTATGTTTCAATAATATTCATGTAAATGTTGATATGGGTGCGACTAGATATCACTCCAATGCATTGGTTAAAGACGAGTCTCACGAGATGCGATATGAAAAGGGATTGGCAGTTAGCTTTAACCCATACTAAATATATGATTTATGATTCTACTACATTTATATGATTCCTTGTTTATACGATCGCATGCGTATATTAAAGTATTTTATAAGTTCCCTGATTTGGATATCATTATTTCATGTCTCCTAACTCATTTTCTTAAGATGTATCCTTATCTTCATTCCCTTACTGGGATTTTTAGCTCATCCCTTTGTTCATGTGTTTCCCAGGGTACCCTATGCAGGTGTAAGGGATTGAAAAAGTTAGAAGATCCTTGTGGAGATTAAATAGAGCAGTTTTTTAGCCCCATGTTTTATGTTATATGTACCCAGTCATCCAAGACACATGACATTACTATCCTTGGATTGTACTATAATGATTAATTATGATTTATATCATGATATGTTATACGTAAAAGCCTCAGGTTTCTATAGTTGGTATCAGAGGATGGTCTAGTTATTTTTGGAGATTACGAATAGAGAACCTTAGGGAGAAACGTAATTATGAGGGTAAGTATAAGAATACAATACATATTTTTTTGTGGGTATTTAGTTAGTGGTTTATCAAGAAAATACATCAATGTATAGATACAAGCACGTAGAGGAGGCTCTGGAACAGATGTATCTAGGGGTAAAACCAGAAAACACCACTTTGAGCTAGACTCGAATGAGAAATGGTGCATGACAATGGGCCTTGCTGCACTCTTGGTTAACACACTCCTAGGGGATATGCTTTGGTAGATTCATGAGTTTAGTATAAACCGTTATTAAGGGACAAAAATAAACCTATAAGAATATATGTTAATAAAGAGACCAAGGATAACCTAGATATAATCCAAAGGAATCACAGGTACGGATATACTTCTTCTTTATATGTCCATACTTTTAGGTTCAAGGTTTCTTTTTATTCTCAATATCTAAGTATTAAATACCTATAATTATACATTCTTTTTCTTTGTTAATATCTATAAATAGAAGAACACATTCCAACAACCTATGTGATAGGCAATGTGATGATTTACCTAATGATATGCCTGATGTGAAAAAAGAGGGTGCTCAAAACATTATGGAAGTAATTGATCTGCTAGCTCGAGTTATGAATAATAACATGAATCAGGTGGAACATCCTCCTCCTCTATGGAAAGAGTAATTTGTCGTAGAATCATTCATGTGGAAAAGGCATCCCCTGTTTGGTGGGGCTTCTGATCCCCTTCTCACAGAACAATGGATTAACTCCGTCAAAAATATTTTCTCTTTCCTCTAGTGTAAGGAAGAAGAGAATGTTGTACTGACAATATATCATTTTGATGGGGAAGCTGATCAATGGTGGACACTAGTCAAGAATAAAAATTCCCATGAGTAAATTGATTCCATAGATTGGGAGGAATTCGAGAGGATGTTATTTAACAAACATTTTCCTCGAACCCTCTATCTCAAGATGGAAAGAGAGTTCCTTAGACTCAATAAGAAGGAAGATGAGTCCATCATGGCATATGAACTGAACATTACAAGGCTTTTAAGGTTTGCCTCTGGCTTTTTCATGAACCCCAAAAGCAAGGTGGATCTCTTCATTAGTGGACTAAAGTCGAGCCTGCAAAAAATATTGGCAATTCGAGAATTCGATAGCTATGAGGAGATTTTCTGTTGTTCCCTCAAGGTTTAAATGGAGATTGGAGACTCTCAGTGGTCTTGTGGGCCTAATGAAAAGAAGTGGAAAGTGGAGAACATCATGGGTGGTTCATCAAAAAAACCCATGATGGATGGAAGCCTCGCATTTCCCTTTGAAAAAATTGTGGGAAGAAGCATCCTGGTGACTGTCTCAAGGGAACCAAGAATTAATTCAAATGCGGAATGTTTTTCATCTGGCTAAGAACTACTAAAGGGATATGAAAAACCCCACTAATGTTGAAGAATAAAGAAAGGTTCAGATGAACACTCATCCTACAATGCATTGTTATAACTTCATGGATATTGGGCATTATGTAATAAATTTCCCTAAACCAAGGGTTACCTGAGGCAATTAGAAACAATAACCAATTCAACAAGGAAGGGAATATGCTATCACTACAGCTGAGGTGCAGCTGGAAAACAATGTTGTGAAAGGTACACTTGTTATTTATTTAAGAATAGTTAACACACTATTTGATTCTGGTTCTATGCATTTTATCATATCTAGTAAGTTTAGTAGAACTATTCAATAACCACCACAAAATATGGAGGAAAATTTATCTGTGAGAACTGAAAATGGGGCAATTAAGGCTTCCATGGTTTATAACTCCTCCCCGGTCAACGTTTGTGGATTGAACCTCCCATAAAATCTCACCATACATCATTTAGTGGAGTTTGATTCTATCTTGGGCATGCATTGGCTATCATTGTGCAAGGCCAACATCAATTGTTGGGAAAGTGAGATCAATTTTCACATCCTGAATCATCCACCAATTCATTAGAAGTGTATTTAGGAAGATGAATCTCCTTTAGAATCTTCGTATCATGTTTGGATGTTGCTTCTATATAAGAAAGAATATATAGCTCAAATTATTGGTAAAAAGGATAGAATCATGCTTGAAGACATGGCCATCGTGAGGTATGACACTGATGTATTCCCTGAAGAGTTTCGTGGTCTTCCTTCTAACCGAGTGGTTGAGTTCTCAGTTGATCTTATCCCTGGATCTCTGCCAATCTCAAAGACACCTATCAGAATGTCGACCATAGAGCTGGAAGGGCTGAAGAAGCAGTTATAGGACAATATAGAGAAGGGTTTTATACGCCTGAGTGCTTCACCGTGGGGAGATCCAATCCTCTTAGTTAAGAATATTGATAGATCAATGCGCCTCTGCATTGATTATCGTGAGCTCAATAAAATCACAATAAAGGAAAAGTATCCCCTTCCATGGTTATATAACTTGTTCGATCAGTAGTGTGGGGCCAATTATTTCTCTAAGGTGGTCCTTCGGTCGGGATATCACCAACAAAAGGTGAGGAAGAAGATATTCCCAAGAATTATTTTTGAACAAGGTATGAACACTATGAGTTCATAGTAATGCCCTTCAGACTCACTAATTCTCTATAAATTTTCATGGATTTAATGAATAGAGTATTTATATATTTCCTCGACAAATTTGTGGTGGAATTTATTGATGATATTCTGATATTCTCTAAGAGAAAGAATGAATAAGAGGAACATTTAGAAACTGTGTTAAAGACATTGTGAAGGGAGAAGTTGTATGCAAAGTACAATAAATGTGAGTTCTTGAAGGTGGAAGTATCATTCATGGGACATGTTATCACTAGGAAATGGATAAATTTGGACCCTTCCAAGCTGAAAGAAATTGAAGGGTGGGTGAGGCCAACTTCTGTAACAGAGATCCGCATCTTTTTAGGTCTAGCTGGGTATTATCGGTGATTTGTGAAGAACGTTTCATGATTTTCAAACCCAATGACCAAGATTACATGGAAGGGAGTAAAGTTCATCTAGACACAGGAATGTGAAGACTGTTTCAAGGAGTTGAAAAAGAGGCTTATCACTGCACCGGTACTCACACTTACTTTAAGTGGGGAACTATTTGTGGTGTATAACGACGCTTCTAAGAAAGTATTAGGCTATGTAATAATGGAAAATGATAAAGTTATAGCCTATTCATCAATGCATCAGAAAATACCTGAGCAAAACTATCTTATGCGTGATCTGGAGTTAGCGGTTGTGATCTTTGTGTTGAAAATCTGGCGGCATTATCTCTATGGGAAAAAATGTAAGATATATACTGACCACAAAAGTATCAAATATATATTCACATAGAAAAAGCTTAATATGCACGAGCGAAGATGGATAGAGCTTATCATGTATTATAATTGCTCAATCCACTACCACCCCGGTATGGAAAGCAAGGTCGTAGATTCTCTAAGTAGAAAGGATCTTGCATCTTTATCAATGATGAGAATTGAAAAGGATCCAATATTCTAAGATATGCAAAGGATGGACATGGGAATCATTAAGGGAGGAACATCATCAATCTTTTCTCAAATGATTGATCAACGACCCCTCTTGGAGAAAATAAAGGATGCTCAAAGAAATGACGTGGAAATTCAGAAAAGGGTTGACGCTTTTAAAAATGGGAAATCCTATGATTTCAAAATTGATGAGGAAGGAGTTTTATGATTTGGGACATGATTATGTGTACCATCTGTTCCAGAGATAAAGAAGCTGCTATTTAATGACGCACATAGCTCGACCTTCTCTATCCACCCAGGGAGCACAAAGATGTATCAAGATCTCTAAGAAAACATTTGGTGGGACAATATTAAAAGTGAGATTTCTGAATATACATCAAAGTGCCTCGTATGTCAGCAAGTGAAGGATGAGAGACAAAAGTCTAAGGGAATGATGCAACCACTAACCATATCGGCATGGACGTGGGAGAACATTACCATGGGATTTTTCACTGGACTTCCAAAGACATCTTGATTAAACATTGCTATATGGGTCATTGTGGATCGTCTTACGAAGACAGCTCACATTATCGCGGATCGAGAGGACTTCTCGTTGGATCAACATGCATGGATTTACATCAAAGAAGTTGTAAGGCTGCATGGAGTACCACTATCTATTGTATCCGATCGTGATCTGAGGTTCACCTCGAAGTTCTGGAAAAGTCTCCAACATTCACTATGCACTGAACTGAACTTCAATACGACCTATCATCCTCAAATTGATGTCCAATCTGTGTGAACTATTCTGAAACTGGAAGACATGTTGATAGTGTGTTCAGTGGTATTTAATGTTGGATGGGACCAACATCTACCACTAGATGAATTATCTTACAACAATATTTTCCACTCAAGCATTTGAATGGAACCATATGAATCCCTTTTCTGGAAAAGGTATAGAACACCGATGTGTTGGGATGAAGTCGGTGAGCGTAAGCTGCTAGGACCTGAAATGGTTGAAGAAATTGTGGAGTAGGTGAAAACTATTCAGCCGCATATGATGGTAGCCCAAAGTCGACAGAAGAGTTATGTAGATAACTGTCGATGTGACCTTGAGTTCAAAGTTGGACACCTGGTATTTCTATACACATCCCCATGGAAGAAGGTCATGAGGTTTGGGAAGAAAATGAAGTTATATCCTAGGTACATCGACCCCTTTGAGATCTTTGATTGAATCAGAGCTATGACCTATCAACTGGCACTTCCACCTACCATATCGCAAGTGCATGATGTCTATCATTTATCCCTCTCAAGGAAGTATATACCAGACCCTTCACATGTACTCTCTTCAGAGGTGGTACAGTTGGAGGATGACCTCTCTTACAAGGAGCAGCCAGTGAATATCTTGGATATAGAGACAATGTTCTACGCAAAAAGACTACTCATCTAGTCAAGGTACTATAGAGAAACCCTAAGTATGGAGAAGTAACATGGGAACTGGAATAAGGAATGAAGGAAAAATTACCCACACCTGTTTTTGGCTTAGAATGTAAAACGAAATTTTGAGGGTAAAATTTCAAAAGGGGGGAAGAATGTAACGACCCAATGTTTTTCAATGAAAATTCCCTTCTCATAATTATGTCATTAAATCACATGGAAACAAAACATAATGAACTACTATGTTCTAAATGACCTTTAAACATAAGTTTGTCACTTCTGTGTTTGGAATTTTGAAAATCCGGCATACACGGTTGTAATCAGTAAGATATTTGGAGTCCGATAAGGAAAACATAATTTTTGGTGAATAGTAACCTTCCCTAATGAATAGTAACACAACCTTATGAATAATTATCTACCCTAATAAATATTAACCTCACCTATGGTTGTATAAAAATAATATTCAAGTTGGATATATGATATACCTATATTTTAGAATAAGTTAATGAATGTATTAAAACTGGTTTTGATAATAAATTATTATTTTAATTAAATATTAAAATAATCATATTTAGAATATTATTTTTAATAAATGGACTTTATTTTTTATTCTACCCGTTGAAAAATGGTTAGGGTGAATATTTGGTATTTTTATGAAATACTAGAATTTTTAATGAATAGTAGAATCTGATAATTCACAATAAATGCTAAATAATGGATTAATTGATCCATCTATGGTGTTCTGCTGATGTAAGCCCACTTTTTTTTGGATCACATGATAAAAAATGTATTCTTGGTCATGGAATACTTACTATTACTTTTCTTGTGATGAATTAATAAATTAATGACTATAATATTATGAAATCCCTCCTCTCTACCACTCTAAAACCCCTTCACTCTCTCTTCTCTTCACTTCTCTCAAGCCATGTACCTCGCCATAATTCTTCCCAAATCTCTCCCCAGGGTCCTCCCACACATCCAAAATCTCACATCCCCCTAAAAATACCAAAACCTCTCCGCTTAAGTGGTTCTCAAAGGAGGAAGTCTCAAGAGGTAAATTCCTCTTTCCAATTCCATCATTTCTTTTAAGTTCCCTTTCTTTTTGTTTCTTAGCTCACCTCCATTTATCATAATAGTATGATAAATCCAATAACATACATGTCCTAGAATTTTATCATGCTAATGGTATATTTCATTTTCATCTCTCTTTTCCCTACCCTTATATTTGAAATAAATGAAAGTATTGTTCGACATGTTCTAATTTAGCACATTCAAGGACAACAGTTTATCAATTTCTATTATTATATTTAATTCTGGGCATGAAACCATTTTGGTAATGTTTGAACCAAATTATTTTATATTTAATATATCATATTTTTTTCTGTAATCCTTCTGTACAAATGTAGTTAGGTAATAACGCAAAACACATCCTTTGTAATAAAATCCACCTATTAACAAAAAACGGTTATCACTATGGTTATATATGTAAAAATTAGACTTCACTCTATGTAGCCTAATTAAAATTAAAACCATTTAATCTCCTAGATATGAAATAAAGAATATAACTTCAATTCTGGACAACCAATTTCATTTTTATTGTATCACAAACTTGTATATAAGTGAACCGATCTTTTAATGCCAAGTAAACAAATGATCTCGAACAATGAAATTTAACAATTTTACTAATCAAAAAGGAATTGAATGAACTAAAAAGGGTTATAATAAATAAATACATACAGAAGAGGTTATATTATTATTCACTAATAATCCTAATTTGTTTATTCATGTATTTAATAACAAGTGGAGAACACCAATTGATTTAAGGTAAGGGATCCTCTCATTTTCACTCTTAATCAAAATTGTTCTCTATGCTATGCATTTTTGTGTAATACCAATTGATGGGGTAGCTTTTATCACCTCCCCATAATTCCATAATGTTTTAAAAATGATGATAAACCCATTATCTCTCTCATAAATCCCTCTTAGTTACTACTGATACCATGCTGATAAACAATAATGGATTCTACCCGAACATCCTTTATTCCTTTGAGTTTCTCTATCTTTATTTTTAACAAAATGTAGATGTCTTTTTTTTAAGAACATAAAAATTATGTTTATATGGCCCAAATTCATGTTCAAAGATCCATATTTCATTATCTTTTAGGGATATATAAGCTTTTATGTAAATATCTTCTCGATACTTCCCAAGAAGCACAATCATTTTAAAGGAACTTCCGGAACATTTACCCAATTTAGAGTTCATTATATATTATATTTTAATACATCATTGTCATTTTAAATTCATTATTTTTATTATGAACCCCTCTCAGTTCAATTCTGGTTGTATATAAAATAATTTATTCTTTAATATTTAATAAGCTATATAGTGTTTTCCTTAAACCGCACAAAAATGTTTTAATGCTAATGTCTCTAAAATATATTTCTTATGTGATGTCACTTCCATTTGTTACCACCAACCATGTTATATGCCTAAATTTTCATTATGAATGTCCATGTATGTTCTAATCCTTTTCTTTCATAGACACATTCATGATACACTTATTGGTTATACATTATGTCATGATTATGGTACCAAATTCTCTCCAGGGGTAACCTTAGAATTATGAACAAATTGATTATGTATGGTTATTTATGTGGAAAGAATATTTATGTTGCAATAATATTCATGAAAATTTTTGGATGGGTGTGACCATATTGAACTAAAATGCATTGGGTAAATTTGAGTCTCATGATATGCGATGTGAAACGGGATTGGTGGTTAGCCTTAACCCGTACTGAAATGGGAAACGAGATTGGCGGATATCCTTGAACCATAATAATGATATGATTTATGATTCTGCCACATTTATATGATTCCATGTTTATATGATCACATTCATATATTAAATTATTTTATATGCTTCATTATTTGGATATCATTATTTCATGACTCCTAACACATGTGCTTAATATATATCATTATGTTCATTCCCTTAATGGTATTTTTAGCTCATCGCATAGTTCATGTGTTCCCCAAGGTACCATATGTAGGTGTAAGGGATCAAAGAAAGTTATAAGCACTTTATGGAGATTAAATAAAGGCGTTTTTTAGCCCCATGTTTTATGTTATATGTACCTATTATTCCAAGACACTAGACTTAACGATCATTGGCATGTACTCTGATGATTAATTATGCCTAAAATCATGAAATGTTATATGTAAAAGGCTTGGGTCACTATTCTATTACATTTAATTGTATCATTTTTCTAGATCTAAATTTTTTTCCATTATCATACAATAATGGTCAGTCATGGTGATTCCAAACACTCACTATGGCATGTACTCCCTTATACCACAAGTATGTTCTATGATATGAAACATGGTTTTTGTGTTCATGGTTTCAAACAACATGTACCTCACATTGTTTGTTATTATTACACTGTGCAAATAGATTATTTCCTATCATCAAAACCCCTATTGATTTATTCATCATTTTCTCATTCAAACATGTATGTGGAATAAAAGTTTAATGGTTTACATTATTGGTTTACCTATTACCCCCAAATGTAAAAATTTCATCTATGTGGTGATAGATTAGTTAAAAAAATATGCACATTTTATATTGATATGGTACACCATGAAAGTTGACAACATGGGAATTTTGTATTCATAAGATATTTTATGTCTAATTGGTGTTCCAAAGTTCATTTTTCATATTTGGGGACTTATTTTAACACATGGTTTTTATGGGACTCTAGGTAGAAATCATCACTAATGATAAGTTGAGTATGAAATATAATCAAAATATAGATATGATGCAATAATGGTTTAATTACATTCTATAGGATTTTATTTCTAATTATATGTAGGAAATTAGAGTGTAGTGGTATAATCATTTTTTCAAAAGATGAATTTTATTATAAATACAGTTACAGGTAGTAAATCGTGAAGGAACATTTCAAATCATTTCTAGTAAATCCTTTAAGAATGCCTCTCTATTTATATGGGGTTGGAGAAGAACCCATTATCAGCAACTGTTTAGTTGGGGATACAAAAATGATGATCCATTTGGTTTATTAGCATTTGGATATGGCTAGGAGTGGGTAAAAATCTTCTCCAGATAGTCGTCATCACCATTTTGATATTTCAGTTGGTTATATAGTGTTCTTGATAGCATACCCCTTTATGGGTCATTGAAAATATGATAAAAAAGTAAAGATCACTCCCATGTATATGGGGAATATTGAGGTCATGGAATAACTTGTAATGTTGTATTATTACTTATATTTTACACATTAGTTGTATTTTATCCGTAATTATTTCCTTGACACTCCACATAAAAAGAATCAACATGACCCATATCAACTTCTAAAATCAGAATACATCGATGTAGTTTTTTATTTTTCGGTGACTCAAACACTACATTGAGTTTTTTATTAAAAATTTATGGTTTTATGTGTGAAATTTATATTGTTGGATTGATTCCAATTATAAATTTTTTTAAATTGTCATTACACATTGGTGCAGGGGACTTTGATGAGGTAATAATGGCCTCTAGTCTTTGATGTAAAAATGTTTTTCTCAAAGATTCATAGGGGATGAATGAAATTAGTGGAATGAGTTTTAACATTTCACTAATGTTTTATGGGTTTACTATCATCAATGTTATTTTATGTTATTCTGTGGTGAATCCTGGCTATTTCATTGAGTTTTAGTTGGTTTTGGTTGGAATTAATGTTTTTAGGGGATATTTTGATTATTTTTTTATAGATATAATGGGGTTTTATATGGATGGTATGGGTGTTTACATGACCTAATTGATTAAATATATATAGGTATTCAAATGGTAGGACTATGAGGGCCACCGAGCTACAATTGGAAGGATGATAGGAGGAATTCCCAACATGAATCCCATTACTAGGGTAGTAGAAGCCCTCAATCAAGCTAGGGAGGAGTTCAAAGTTTCAAAAAACAAGCTTTACAACCAGCCAGTTTATGGGATCTCATTAGAATGCTTAGAAGTTGTGTAGTAGCTTTTATAAATCTATATATACCACAACATCACTGTTTGTAGTATTTTGGGTTTGGAATGTAACGATTATTTTCACATTTCCACCAATAAAGACAACCATTTTAATTCCAAATTTATCCATTTTAACTATAATTAATTCTATTAAACATAGATACTTTCTTGGGGTGTTATCAAATAACTAAACAAAATTTACATGTCTATAAAAAATGATAATGTAACTTGTGTTCATGGGGTTGTATGTTAATATTCATTTTGGACACAGATCTACCTCCTTTTCCAATCACTATTATTTCTCTCTAATGTTTTTCTTTTTCATTAATTATAATTTCTAGGTTCGATATTCTAATCATGTTCTTCATTGGTCCATATTTTAAATGGGGATACTTTATCACATCATCACCCTTTTTGGATCATTGTTCACAATTGATGTAGTATTTGATTATTTTCATTTTTCATCTTTCTGAAAAGTTAGTTTACATATTTTTTATTAGGAAGTATTATTCTTGGATCTGATCCTAATTTCTATGGCCATAAAGTCTTACATTGTTTTTTTGTAACATATGAATGTTGATTCTATGTGTTTCATGGTTAGTGGTTTCATACCATGTATTTTTATTGGGATTTTTCTTAATTTAACATTAAAATTGAGTTCTAAATATTATAAATAATTGTGATAATTATTTAAGAAAAATTAATATTATAAATTATTTTTAAATGGAATATACCGTTGTTTTTTATTAAGGAAATGGCCTCAATGTATGAATTTTATGGTTTCAATGATTGAATTATCTTCAATGATATTATTGTGTATAAATCATATGTGACATTTTATAGGATATGGATCAAATGTAGAAGATAAGATTTTTCCTTGTTCAGCAATTGTTCTAGGGTAATACATGCTCTAAGATACCTTATTACAATAAAGGATTCAAAAATCAAGAGTGATTCCTTAAAACCGGGACTTATTCATCAAATATAATCTGCATAGTAGATGTCCATTAGATCACAATAATGGACTGAGGATCCTCATTGACATATAATTGTTTCTACAAATTTTCTTGTTTTCCCTATTAGTTATAATTGAAATGAATTATTGGAATATATATAGAAATGATTTTTATGGGTATGTATTAGAATGATTTTTTAAATTTGGATTTGAGTTTTTATCAATGCTTTATGTAAAATGTAACACATTAATTGTTTTAAATTATACAATCATAATTTTATTATTATAATAAGGATTCTAATAAAAATAGTGGTTTCCTACCAGGTTCAAATTATCACATTATTCATATTCCATTGAATGTTTTTATATTTTCGTAGAACTATTGTAGTGAGTTGAAAGGATCCATAGGAAGGTGACGAGTTTGTTCATTTGATTTTGTTGAGAGTTGACGGGAAAGAATGCGACTCACAATGTTTTTTAATTTTTGTTATATATTTGTTATTTTAGTATATCACAAAACATATATTTTATTATTAACTATATCAAAATGATTTTTTATGGAATTCAACATATTTTTATTTTTTTAGTTATCACATTCTATTAGGCTTTTTGTTGACAAGTCATTCCCAATGGTAGTTCATGATTCTCTGGAGCTTGTCGGTAGGCTGTGGGGATTGGGAACACCCATTAGGACAAGCCAATACTAATTATAGTTACGGTTTGTTTGGGTAAATTTGGTTGGTTAGTGATAGTTTAGATTACCAAACAAGGATAATATTATATTAATTAAGGATAAATAAATAGTAATAACTGCAATTATGGTTTAATTGGATTTTAAATTTTATAATATTAAATTTATTGATAAACCTTATTGATGTTTATAGTTATATGGAATATTTCATTGAATTTGGATGTAATAATATTAGATGAAACCCATGTGATGTGCATATATATTGAAAAGCCTATGAAATTTTGGAAATTCATGGAGTGTGAAGTCTCTTTGGAGTACAAACATGTATGGATACTATCATGCGGTTGGGGCTATAAAATATATTAACCTTTCTGTAATTAGATTTGAAAAGGCTGGTTGAGTATCAAATAAATCATGACTCGGTTCTTAAAGACTGGGCTTAAGATTTCACGTCGGGCTAGTCAATCATTAAGAATGTTCTTTGGACGATTCACATACACCATTCAAAATATTTTTAACGATTTAAATATTACAGTTATGGAACCTAATAAGATAATGAAATTTAATTTCAATGATTAAATGATAAGAATTCATACATTTTGGAATATATTAAATGAGATGTTATTTTATGTATAATGATTGAGTAGAAATTTGGGAGATTAAAAATCAATGATATTATGGTTTGAATATCAAAAGAATTCTCATTGTAATTTGATACTATTAAACTATAAGACATTATAAATTAATGAAAAAATAAATAAACATACATGGAACAATGATAGATATGTCTTCAACCCAAAATAAATAGATGATGTCTTGATGGTGTGGTAGAATAAGATAACTTATAGTATAGTTATTCAATATTCTTTTAAGATGATAATTTTTCATCATTCATGTTATGATTTTGTTTGTAGAATTTCATTTTTAATAATATCTTGAAAATGAAATTGTCAAAATATTTTCTCTAGTAAATACAATAACCAAAAATGTATGCATATTTGGGAAAAACTATTCACTCAAAGGAAATTATAAAAATGCACAGATTATGGGATAAATGGTGAGTTTCATAGTATACAATATTATGTGGTTGTTATTACAATAGAAAATATATCTTAATCATCTTATGGAACAATTATCATATGTCATTAGTGAACAATAATTAAAACTATGGGCATAAAATAATTTAAGGGGGGGGGGGGTGAAATTCCCCCAGATTATAATATATTTCATTGAACTAGATTATCTTAATTTATTTTTCTTATTTGTTTTCACATAACACTAAAAAAGGGGTTGTGAAATGTTAGAATCATATGTACTATTATACACTAAAAACTAATATATTTCAATTGTAATAAAAACTAGATTACATCAATTACTAAAAAAAATCAAATAATAATAATTTCATATATTAGAAAAATATATTAATTATTTTTTATAAGGTTTCATTTATTTTTAGGAAGAATTTTTTTTATGTAATGTCCTAGAATTTATTTATAACTTTTCTTTATTATATTGAATTATTTTGAGACCGAAACATTTAACAGTACCTGATTTTGAGGTTCAGAGTGCCCAAAATGATCCATCATAAAATGTTAAGATTTAAAAAGCATGTGTGAGTGGTTTTACTTAAAAATCAGAATAACACTTAAATAGGTGCCCAAGATAGAAATATAAGGGAAATATCACATTCAAGATGGTGGGTTTAACCTAGAAATAACTTAAGATTTGTCGACGCATGCCTCTAGTGAGAAAAACCAAAATGGCATGAACATAAATAAAATTAATTTATTTTTAAAATGCTTATAAATCCCAAACAGTGACACGAATAAAAAATCTGAGACAACTGATGTTCTCATGAGGGGATTTTTTCCATTAGATGATCCTAACATTGGCTAGTGCAGGCTAGAAGTGGATGTTAGTTTATGACCGTACATAAAGTAATTAAGTAATAGTTATTTTATTTTTAAATACTTTAACTTTTAAATGGTAACACAGATTGAAAATATGATAGTACTGTTGAGTTCGTGTAGTTGTGTTTCCTTTAGTCAGAGCCTTACCTCGACCAACACATGTTGAGGGTGAATGCTAATTATTTTCTGAACTTT
This sequence comes from Viscum album, assembly GCA_963277665.1. Lineage (NCBI taxonomy): Eukaryota > Viridiplantae > Streptophyta > Magnoliopsida > Santalales > Viscaceae > Viscum > Viscum album. The sequence goes on from OY728156.1 coordinate 1,136,640,643, forward strand.
TTCTAAGGAACTTTTAGTAAAAATGCGAGTGGAGATTTATATAATTTGATCCAGTGCTCATATTGAAAATATGAGTGCACCGTTAAATTCACAATGCCATAATTCACTTAGGTGAAGAAAAACATTGACAAGCAAGGGTTGGACGAAAAATTTATTTTAGGGACTTTATGGGAAAATAATAAAATAACTAAATGATTTATTTTATTATTTCTCCAACCATTGAGTGGTAGTTGTTGGGACCACATTGTAACTTTAGGTATTGAGTAAGAGACATTTAATCACATGATGCTTCGGTTGCATAACAGAGACGCTCGTAGGATTAATGCATCATTAATTGTGGTTCATTAATGAACCACATTAATAAAGGCAGCATGGTTGGTTCCTTTTCTTATACATAAACAAACCATTGGCATGGGTTTTGGAAACCTACTAGAGGAACATCTAACAAAATGCCGACGACGACTTCTTCCAATGAAGAACCGAGTTTTGATCAACGACCGTTGGAGGATTCAAACCAGACATCAATGGGCGATGAAAAGCGCCAACGAATGCGGAATGACTAAAAATTTGAATCCTTTCTTTTTACCACTACACTATTTCTAATTAGGGGGTTTACATGCTTTTATGATCCCTCTATTTCTGTTTTTGGAAAATACAATGAATGCGGACCAACAAACTAATGGGTTGACCTGCATCTTGTCTGTTCATGTAAGTGGTTGTTCCAGGGTCATAAAATAATGATTTTTCTTCAATTTTGACTATTGATATCACCCCATGATATAACACTAACTCAGTGGGTGTAAAGAAATCCTAAAAAGGACCCCCTCCATTCTTGGTTTATGAGTGTTTCTTGTGCGCGATCTGGCAACATGGTAGTGGGTCGTTTTTTAGGGCTTCATAGCGAAGGGGAAAACCTAGAAGGCCCATAGACGCATACAAAAAGAAAAAACGGACAACCGTAGCATCTCGATTGGTCCACGAAAGTAACTTTAGGTGCATCACCACCAGCCTGGCAATACCGGCAACTTGTGGCAGCTTCCCTCGCCAGCCGCATGGAGGAACAATTTTCGTAGGTTCCGCAGTGGCAGGAGTCATGGAAGTGGAAGGGTTTGTGGTTGACATGACATGTGGAGAGGGAGTAGGGTCCCCCTAGGGTGCTCGGCTGGACAAAATTTCCTGTGAAGTAAGATGTTTCGGATGAGGGGGAGGTTCCCGCTGGTGGTGCAAGCTAGCTGCACGAGATGCTCCATGTCCGGTTAGTGCACTAGAAACCATCCCACATGCGGGCTGGATTCTTCCAGGTCGGCCAGACCCACCGGGTTGGGTCGGCCAGCTAGGTCAGGTCCTCCATCGGAGTCAGACCTATGGGTTAGGTCAAGCCCGCATGCCCAACGGGCTAGCCGGGACAGACCCCTACCAGACCCAGACTTGAACGGCCCCATATCACTAAAACGGGAAAATCTCGCATATTAAGCATTCATTTTATGCACCGTAAATGGTGTGAGGACACTCTTGATGAGGTGGTCCTTTTTATATACTCCACATGGGGTTTGGAGAATGCTGGAGATCAACAACGTTGGATCAAACCTTAATCCATTCGGGCCATCGCTAATAAAATGTGGATAACATGCAGACCGGGCATCCAATTAATGTTTCGTCTATTGCATTAAAACCCTTCTGACAAGGTCTTTCTTCATAAAACTTCTTCATGGGACTTAGTGGAAGTTGAGGTATGATCTATGGCTTAAGGATCATATCCTCCCAGAATCAAGCATCCTATGTATGAGAATCTAGTGACTAGCTATGATGTTATGAAGCACTTAGCGATCCTCTATGAGTTAGTAGTTAGCAATCCTCTATGGGCCAGCAGTGAGTGATCCTATGTGGGTCAACACCTAAATACCCTCTATGCGTTAACTCTTTTCAATCCTCCCTGGGATTGAACTTAGCGATCCTTAGTGGGTCATCACATTGCAATCATATTTGGGTCAACAGGTAGCGATCCTCCATGGATCAACACATAGTGATCCCCTATGGATCATCACCTAGAGAACCTCTATGGTTCAGCACCTAGCGACATTTTTTAGATTAGATGAAAAAGCCTCTTAATAGAATAAGATGATATAGCATTAGGAAGAATCATCTTTATTCATGTTCTTTATGTTCTATACCTTGTTTGAGCTGTCATTTAATTTGTGCTTTGTGATTGAGATCATGTTTTTTGGTTTTTATTTGTGGAATTATGAGATTCTTTCAGGGATGTCGGGGTCCCTATTGAGTATTGTTATACTCACACATGCATAGGGTTTTCCCGTACATTGTTGTGTCTTGTGAAGTTGATAGATAGCTTGAATGAGACTCGGGGAGCCAGGGCTAGATGGTGCTCCGAGGTGATTGACAGATGTGGTGAGTGTTAGTGACAATAGAGGACGGGTTGTACCTACCCTTTAGGTAGGATCCTTGGTTGATGAACTTCAGAGCACATTTCCCCCTTTTTCTATACTTACTTTCTAGTTGGTCATATATTCTAGCCCCTTTATTTTCAGTGCTTACTGGTACTCTTAGCAGTGTTTTTTGGTAGTGGATACAATTTAACTTTTCCTATCGTGTTTTATATGTATGAAGTGTGCCTTTTCTGTGTGTGTACATGTTTAAAGGAAATTCCTTCCCTTTTGGGTTTCGCCTTTCCTGTGCTATTCAGAATCCCATATCCTACGGAAGGCAGACTTGGGGTAGTTACGACATGAGCTTCAGGGGATGGATCGTGAAAATGTGGTATCAGAGGGTGGTTGGTTCTACCAAAAGATCTATGTGTGCGTACTTTCAATGGTGGAAATAGTGTTAAGTGTCCCATGTTTAGATTTTAGTCTAGGAAGTCTAGTGTTGGTGCGATAGCCAATGTATCCATACATTAGGACCCTGAGCTCAATTTTCCGGATCGGTACAAGAAAACAATAGTATCATGTATTTTGAAAAAAAAAATTACATTGATATCTTTTGAGTCATCTCACTTGGTATTAACTTTTGACCAAGTTTCATCTTGATTATTTTCCAAGAAATCCACCCAAAGACATCTAGCTATGAATCCATTGGGGGACCATGAATGTAACACCGAGATATTTTATAAGAAATATATATTTTATTTTATGTCTTATGTTTTATGCAACACCAAAGGAATCATTCACTACACACAGCACTGGCGTGTCTTGCGTTACACGCAATCACGACCTTCCTCGATAGCGTGTGTAGTACACAATACCGAGTTTCACTAAACAATGATATATTGTTATAATATTATTATGGACTAGCCGATATGAATAGTATTAACTAAATTTTGAATTTTATAACATTATTATTCCTCTTACACATTTTCTAGAACATGGTATGAGAACAACATAATTTTTTGGGTAAAATAATTAGTTTTAAAAAAATGTAGTTTTGCCGCCTTTTGATGGCGCACCAACATTAAATATAGTTTGTGAAATTTTTATAAGTTCAATTTGACAAAATAATATTCTTCTTTGTAATCAGGATATAAAAATTTACCTTGGATGATTTTTTCATATTATTCTGATAACATTCATATTTCAATGAATAGTAAAAACACGTTATATTTTAACTAAAAACATATTTTTCCTCGCAATACATTATATGGTTAAATTATAATATTGAATGATTTTAAAGTATAAATAGAATTTATTTTTACCATTTAATATAATTTATGTAATTACCATTAATTTTACATTCAATTCATAGGTAAAAACATTTCAATCTTTGGCAATGTTTTAACTTTTAAAACCTGTTTTCTTAACAATGGGATTAATTTTAAATTAATCACAGAATCTTAAATGCTTTTAATTATGAGAAATGGATTCCATATTTTAATTCTGTGGGTCCAAATTATGTTAATAGGTTACTTTTATATTATTAATAGTAACTACGGTAATTTTTATTTACAGCTATTAAAGGTAAATCAGGTAATTAAAGGTAAAAATAAGATTATAAAATTACCCTAACACCTTCCAAAATTAAATTGGATGACTAAAAGTCAACCCATATCACCTAAGGGTCTTAATAGATACATTTTATGGACTTTTTTCAATGGAAATAATTTAATTATTATTAAAACTAATGATAGTGACAACATGTCACTCTTAAATCTTATAAGTATAATAATTTTAATTTATTGATAAACTTCATGAAACATCATAAATGAATAGTCTCCAGAAATATAATAAAATTATCTACATCATTTGAATTAATTATAATTTTTAGGGTTCAAATAATTATCATTAAATGTGACACAATAGTGATGTAGAAATTATTTTATTGATTGAATTATCAAATAAATGGTTTTAAAAAAATTAAAATAAATAGTATATCAACTATTTAATGTTCTCCACTAATTTTATAGATAAATATGACATGTTATTAATCTATTAAATCATTTATTTTGAACATATCATATGTGTGTATTTTATTTAAATTCAAATAAATGAATAGTGTCAAAATTGACACTATTGTTATTTGATAAAAATAAGATAATATAAACTTGTTTAAAAATCACAAAAATATTTAAAAATTATAAATTACAATTTAAACAGTCTAAAATGTCATAAATTATCAAATTATGGAAAATTTAAAACAAATATGAAATTATTTATAATGATTTAAAATTTAGACTTTTATTACCACAAATAAAACTAAATAGATTAAATAAGGATAAATCAAGTTGATAATGTTTAAAATAAATTCCCAAGATGTCTAAATTTTATTGGATTTTGAGAATACAACCCTATATCAGAAGAGCTTTAGATTTGAGTCATTTTGGATGTTTTTATGTGGGGGTTGAATTTATTATAAATTATTATTTTTTTTGGTTTCCAAAGGATCCCCTCTCCTCCCTTATAAAAGGGAACCTCCTTCCTCTCCTCTTCCCACAAAATTGAGCCATAATTCTTTGTTGACCCCAGCCCATTACTCTTCTCAACATCCCTAGTAATATTCAGGAGGTTCTGGTCTTCTCAAAAGAAAAACTCTAGTCCCTTAGGAGGAAGTTTAAAGGAGGTACGTTGAGGAAGAGGTAATCTCTTCTATCTATTCATTCAAGTTTCATCCTTCTTCTACTTCCTAATATGTTGTTGTTTCATTATAATGTAATAACATCATCATCACTCATATACTAATATGTTATTATGTCTATGAAACAATCCTATTTCAGCTTCTATCCATCCTACGAATAACAAAATCACCACGTGTGCGTACGTACAGAATACCGTCTCCACGTCGTGGTGTAATCTATTTTCCACCACCACCTTACAAGGATGGGTATAATGGTGTAAATAAATAACTATATATGATTATTGTAAAGTGATACTGATTCTGAAATATTATATATACACTTCAATACAATTCCATGATCATGGGAACGATATCATCGCTCGTGCGTACGTACAGCCTGCCATCTCCATGATGTGATGCGACTCGTTCGACCTGATCTTCATTGAATAATGATTATATAAATGAATTTATTTAATAAATATGATATATATTATAATAAAAACATTCTATAAATGATATAGATATAACCTAAAAATAAGAAAAATAATTTATTTGACAAAACACGCATAAGAACATAAAGTAGTGAACACCAGAATAACGAGTAACAATGAAATATTACCAATAAGAAGATAAGAATATAACCATATATGATATCAAAACAATGAATATGATTCTGTAATGAGTCAATGAAATTATATAAATCATTATAAATGAGGTTTGGATAGGTATGAATTATATAAAACCTAAGGTAAGGGATAACTCTTCCAATCTTGTTTTTAACCAAGATTGTTTATTCGTAAGTATTTACATAGTTTATATTTATCATCCATGTCCCTGTTTTCCAAAAATGTTTTCATGTATATTAAATGTCGTTTTACACATTTTTTACATTTACTAAATGGTATGTAAGGAATCTTTCTTTTTTTACCATACGAGGTACTTTTTGAATTTTTTGACAAAATTACTAGAAAATGTTTTTTAAATTATACGACGTGAATGGATTTTTATAATTTCATAGAACATTATTTCCATGAAAATTAGTTTACAAGATTTCATGTTTATTTTTATTTAACTTATTTTAGTTTAAAATTATATTTCATGTTATGAAAGGAAAATTGTTTTGGAATTAGAAAGGATATTTTCCTCCAGAATGGAGTTCAAGTGTTTTATCAAAATTATTTTCCATCCTAGAAAATATAGGGTTCTGGTTCTATCTCAATTTTGACATTGATTTTATTATGTTATTATGTAATAATTTTTATGAAGTCCTTTTATCTTATATGGTTTATGTTATGATGGAATGATGTTTTAGAATCACATTTTTATTACATGGGTTATGCTATATGTTTTATGATTTTGTGGCACACATAAGAATGGTATCATTATGAGATGGGTGGGACCTATATCTCCCTCCGATGCATTGGGTAAAGATTAATATCTCATGAGATAGACATGGCTAGAATGACAAGTTAATCCGGTTTAGTGATACAAGACTAGAACAAGGAGTGAACTCAGTTAAGAAATGGAATTTTTCCACTATGATAGTCTTGTAAACGAGTCTTGACTGATAAGAAATTAGTTTCTATGATTATTTTTGTATGAGCTAATGTTTCATGTTTTATATTATGATAATTGGGATTACATTTTACTACTATGATTTATCCCATGTAATGATTTTATGATCTCTTTTGTAGGTTAAGATTATAAAAATGTTATGTTTTTATGAATATAATATGATTGATATTTCCTTTTTTTACAATTAACGATAATTTTAGCTCACCCTTTTGTATGTTTTCTTTTCCCCAGTTCCGGAAGAAGGGTATTAAGTAGTATATGCCAAAAATGGACTCTAGATATGATGAAATAAATGGGAGACAATGTAGATGCTTTATGAACCAGTTGTTTATGTTTCCAAGTTTCTAAAGACAATATACCTATATGGTACTACCATGGTTTTGTTATATGTTGTAATAAGTATGCTTAAATTCTGAAGTAATAACAATGTATATAAAGTATGGGTCGTTATAATGAGGATGGTCCACAGAGTGTTGAGGCTTTAGTACAAGGATTTTTTCCTGAGATGGTACCATTGGGCAGTGTCCTAGTGATACCACTGTCTATTGGAAATTAGTTACTACTAGTGCTACTGGTAGAGGAAACATGTAGGCTCAGTTCCATACATGAGTTTTAGTGACAGATACCCCTCAGGTTCTAAGGCAAGCCCAACTCACAGAAAGTTAAGAACAAGATTGTGGTGGTGACCTAGATTCCATCTACTCAGGGCCCCATATAATTATATAGAAGATATGGTAGTGAGCTTTCTACATGGTTCTATAGAGAGATGATAGGGTTTAGATAACCCTGATCTTACGATGAGGTGAATTTTCCGTGGACAAAGCTTGAGAACCATTCTCGGAGAAGGGGTAACTTTCCATAAAATGCTAAGGGGTATGAGTTTCCTAAAAGCTGCTACAACTTTCCCCATATGACATTCCATTAGATGATTATTCATCTAGGCGTACCTACCATTCCAAGTATTCGATGAATATGATACGACTAGTGCATCAGGGATTGGACCTTCGAGTGACATCTGTTTAGGGATATCTAAGCCAACACTATTCCTATGTGTATTACTACTTATGTTAGGGTGACAAAGAGAAATTTTTTTGATGAATGTTATTTGGCTAAGTAGATACATACAATTAATATCAGTAGTGAGAAAGTAGGAAACCGACGTTATTCTCGGAGACATGGGGTTGTTAAATGTTTTGGTTATAGGAAGTGATAAGGATATATGAATCTACAGGGTATTAGGCATGGAAAAGGAGCTAAGAGAGTAGTATAAGGTGGTATTCATTTCAACATGTTACAACCACCATGCCAATGTGGTCCTCACCATGACTAGGTAGATGGAGAATTGGGGAAGGTCCATCTAGTCATGGAGTGTGACCCAAGGGCTCTAGGAATGATTCTAGGTATGGACTATGTCTACTATTAGGTGCCATATTAATAGAAATTTGTACTAATAATTCTATCTAGTCCCGAATATTGTTCATGACTTGGAGTTTCTGTTTAAACTATTTACTTGACCCTTATATCTGGAGATACCTATGGGAGGATAATTGTTAATCAAACATATGCTGATGATGTGATCCGACCCTTGAAGTAACAGTTTTAGTTGGAACCTTTAGGAGGCAGAATCGAGGCCTTACGTCGTTAGTTTGGGTATGGAATGGTAATCCATACTTCAAGATTAGATTTAATATTTTAGGAAAAAGGATGTGGTATATCTATAGCGTTGGAATGGGATTTTCCATGGTCGGTGAAAAAGGAAACCCATGCAGCATTGGATAAAATCGTTCAAGGAGGGTGAACTTGATCACTCTTGATTCGACCAACCTTACCCTTGTGGTAGTAGGTGTTATGTGTTTTCAGTTCCCAATAGTAGTGGCAGAGTGCGGGAACATCCTTTCAAACTATGTTTTTAGGATTACATCACCAAAGGGAGAGGGATATATTTATTAACATATAACCACGGATGGAACCGATAACTATACCAGCATATCAGATGGCTCCCGTAGAGCTTCAAGAGATGAGAGTACAGTTGGGGGACTTGTAGAAGAATGGATTAGTAAGAACTAGTGTTTGAGGTTATGTGTGGATTTCTAGAACTTGAACCAATTGTTAATAGAGAATGGGTACCCACTACCAAAGGGTCTATGGGAATATTAATCAGTTAAAGGGGGTATCCATTCGTGTGGATAGAAAGGTTCCCATAGAATTTTCATAATTGAGACAATGTTAATGGTTGGAGTACCTTTAGGACATTGACTTTGAGATAGTCTATACACTTGGGATGGGTGAAGAGGTGGAGGATGCACTCAGTAGGAGGTCTAGTTCACAGCTGTGGAGTGAGGTGATAGAGAAGCTAGCCACATTGCAGATATCCTTCAAGGATAGTGACAGAGAAGCTTACCTCTAGTTTCTGATAGTCACTCCCCCAATCCTTCATTAAGTCAGGGAGGAGAAACTTGGGGACATTGACTATGAGACCCGATGTGCTCAGATATCCTCAGGACATGCTCCTGATGAATTTTAGATTGTTGGGGATCATTTCATCCTTTTCATATGATTCACCACAGTTCCAGTGACATTATGAGAGGAGGTGTTGAGGGAATCTCATACATCCTCTTTGGCAGTACATCCTGGTGTGAAGATGATTTACCATGACCTCTGACGTCTGTACTGGTTTTCAGGGATGAAGGATGAAGTGGTAGAGTTTGTTTCACGATGCCTAAATTATCAAAAAATGAAAGCTGAGCATTAGGTTTCAGCTTGTTTGAGCCCAAATTTTACCCCAGAAAGATGGTCAGATAGACCATACCATACAGACCTTGAGGACACACCGCATTCTTGTGTCTTTGATTTTGATCATAGCTGGGAGGACCACCTGTCACCGGTGGAGTTATCATACAACAATAGTTATCACCCTACCATCGTTATGGCACCATGTAATGCCTTGTAAGGTCATCCATGTAGATCACCTCTATGTGGACATGCTTAGGGGATTTAGGACTCATCGTTCTAGATTTGGTATGGGCTACCATTGAGAAGGTGTAGATCATCTAGGAGTAGATGAGGACTACACAATAGAGGAAAAAATCTTATGCCAACATGGGAGGTCAACCCTTGGAGTTTGAGGAGGGAGATCATCTTTTATTTTATGTCTCACCCCTATGAGGATTACATAGTTTTGTCAGGATTGGAAAGATATCTCTGAGGTTCATTAGACCTTTCTAAATTATCAGTAGAGTTGGAGAGGTGGTGTACCACCTAGCTCTTCTCTCATAGATGCATCGGGTGCACGATGTTTTTTTCCTTCAAATTTCGTAGTTGAGGTGGTACGTGCATGATCCATTGCACATCATCGACTATGAAGCACAAGAAATTGATGATGAGGTAATGTTTGCAGATTTCCCATTGGAGATAAAGGATCTACATGAGTGGGTCCTTCATTAATGGTCTATTTCTCTTCTGCGTGTTCGGTGGAAGAACATGAATCTCTAAGATAGCACAAGGAAGCGATAGGATCAGATTCATTCTTAGTACCCCCATTTGTTTGTTTTCCCTTTGTTTGGGATTTTGGGGACATAAAGACCTAAGGTGGGGTGATTTTAATGTCCTAAAATTTTGGTATAAATTTTCATTATTATATGGAATTATTTCCATTCCATGAAATTTGATGGCATGTGATTCTGATGTCCGGAGTGCTTGGAATGATCCATCAATCAATTTTAATATATAAATATAATGAGTGAGTGGTTTTACTATGAAAGAGCAATAACACTTAAATAGGTGCCCTGATTATAAATCTAAGGGAATCGTTCCGTTCAGGATGGTGCATTTACGCTAAGCAGAAATTAAGTTTAATTAAAAAGAATATATTTTAAAAAAATAGTTTATCTTTTTTTAATTGATTTTCATTATGAATCATACCATTATCCTTTTAGAGTATTATATAAAATATGTTATAAAATAATGTTTCAATTTTTTGTTCTATATTCATATTTTTTATAGAAAGGTTTATAAATCCTTTTGAGTTATATTTCATGGATTATCTTTAAAATACTATCACTATATTTCCATTTTTGTGATTAAATATGAGGTACCAATAATATCTATTTCTTAACCCAATATAATTTGATGTTATTCAAAGTGATCTTCATATGATAGATTTGTTAATATATGTAAAAATCCATCAAATTTATTATATAAAAAATTGGATATTCTTAAATAATACCATCCAACAAATTTTCTAAATAGATTAAGATAGTATAATATTATTTAGCAATTCGGAGAAAAATAAAAATTATAGTATACCCATTTCTCTATATTGTCTTAGTTTAAATAATCCTTATATAGATATTTTTTTTACTGATAGGGGAACATTTTAAATTAATCTTATACCCATTATTGTATACGATACAAGTTTTTGTGATCCATACATAAAAATATTTTTCATTTTACGTTGGGGAATTACTGAAAATCTATATTTTATTAGTTCATTACGAATGCTTTTTTATATGATCAAATAATTTTTTTTGTATTATATAATTTTTTTAGTCCATAGATAATGAGTAAATTAGATATAATTAGTGATTTGTGGGCCCCAAAATATCCCCTCAATAAATCGGTAGGTCTAATGAGATAAACTAGATTCTTTATTTGGTGAATGTGTTACATATTTATGTTTTCTATCCAAAAACAAGTTTATAATAGAATGTTTGTGACATTATTCATTATTCATTCCAGATCTATGGAATTTTTTACTAAAATAGATATGATTATTTATATTTATTTTCCATCTATACATAATTCAATATCATTATTAGTTATATTATATTATTGGATTGTTAATTATATAATGAATAATTATTCAGGACTTTTTTATTCTCTGTTAACCTCTATATTTTTATTTTCATAATGAGAAATTGATCTCACACATTCAAATGATTCCCTTTCCCTAGGATATAATGAATTTTATAGACATGATATGTATAAAAAATATCTTATATAGAGAATTTATGGGATATTTAGTTGTTGTAGAAATGAATAATTAATTTATAATGTAATGGGAAAATTGCATATTTAAAGAGAAATACATGGTCTATTCATGAATATTACATGTAGAAATTATGAAAAACTCTACAGCTATAAGCATTTCAGAATATATTTCATGAAATAATTTCAATAAAAAAAATGTAATTTTTGGATATTTATATCTCGGGAGTTATAGTTATCATTATTATATGATTTCATACTCTCATAATATTTTCTTGATAATGAACTAAATATTTGGGTTTTATTATGAGTTTAATTATTAAATCCTAGTAATGGGGCGGTGACATGTTTTGAAATATTAAAAATTTATAATTTGAGAATATACTTTTTTATTATTTGATATCATGAAATATACCTAAGGATATTACCATATTTCCTTAATTACAATATATATAATTACCAGTGTATAATCCTTGTGTTATAATTATTTTCTACCATATATATCCCTCCATTCGAAAGAGGTTTGTAGAAATTTTCTTTATATATATCATATAATTTTCTATTTAGTCAAATTTTATGTGATTTTGGTTATGTATTATCTTTATCACATTAAATTACATTGAAATTGTTGGGATATGAATGTTTCGTTTATCTTAATGAATAAACCAATCAATATTGATTGATATAGAGATGACTACGATCTCTTTATGGAATTTATATTCATTAGACATGTCTTAATACCCATTAAAAATGGATATATAACTAAAATATTAATAGTGAAACTCAATATTACAAATATATATATATATATATTTCCAAAAAGTAATTATATTTATAAAAGATTTTTTTGGTATTAATTTAGACCATGAAATTTATTTTAAAAAAAAAATCTAAACGAGTGATATACCTGTACAAAATAATATTTACAGAATAGACCCATTAGAGTTGGGGGAATTAATGATCTAACTAGATGAGTATTAGTTTATGGGTTGTATATTCCCATGTGAATAACTGTAGTTTTCATAAATCATATTTTTTAATAATAACGATTAACCAATGAATTTATAAACTGATTATCTTGAATATATAAATATTGGGATCGAGAATTAGTATCCTCTACCCCATAATGATGTCTTCTTTGATGAACTATGAGTATATCAATACTTTTAAATGAATATCATTCAATATATATGTGACCAATATAATGTTAAATGAGATTTTATATTGAATTATTTTTAATATATAGACACTATAAATTCATATTGAATACATACATGCTTACAAATTCCAACTCTATATCAATGGATATGAAGAATATTTTCTTTATTAATTACACCAGTAAAAAAATTTGCATGAATAAATGATATTATTATTTATATTTTAATATAAAGGAAGAGCATGATGATCATTTAGGGATTGATCTAAAGTTCTTTATTAAAGGGATATGGAAATCCAAATTTAGAAGATGTGTCTTTTTTATATATATAGTATCAATATTTGGACATGTAATTAGAAGTGATGGTTTACGTATAGATACATTCATGATGGATCTAGTCAAAAATTATCAAAAACAATAAAAAATAATGGGTATTTATATTTTTATTGGATTTTTTCGATAATATAAATACATTATGAGGAATTTATAATTACAAAAATATTGAGTGGAAAATTAACTCAAATGGAATTCATGTTCCTACTGAAAAATGAATGTGGAGACAATATCATGGGGAAATTGTAAATTTTGGTAACTATACTTATAATCATGTTACCATGTAGTGAATTAGTTTTTTTTTATATTTAATGATCCATTAAAAGGGATTTTTATTTATCCCTCTGAAATACAACTTTTTTGTTGAATATCTACTATGCTAATTAATGGTTCAGGATAAATATTACTTGATGAATGATTTAGAGATATAATTGGTAATATTTTCATTAAATATATGGATAAATTACCACTATAATTATACTTGTAATATATATATATATATTATTCACAATAACATAAAGTATATATTTACATAGAACGATTTGATCATGCACTAACGGACAAAGTAGTTGTTTATTATGGATTTGGACTACTCAAAATTTTGGGTTATAAATAATGGAAGTATTAAGGTTGAATTGAGTACTACTCTCATTTATATTATATTTATATTCTAGGATTACCGTGATTTTCTAGAGGAGTCTTATACATGCATTGGATAGATAGGTCAGCTTTAGAACATTATATCATCAACAAAATGAAGTCTCGTGTTAAAGGACCATTGAAAAACTAGATGATATGATGAGATCATATTTAATGAATTTTAAAATTGTTTGGTATGAACATCATCCCCTAGTAGAGTTTTCATATAACAATTTATACAATTACATCATTTAAAAGGAACTATATGAGACATTGTATAGGAAGATCAATAGAACCCGAACACGTCGGGATAAGGTTGAATTGTTTAAGATTCTAATTCCAAATGTTTCTCAATAGTTATTAGTTATGTCCCAAACCATTCAAAATGATATTAAAAAATACAAACTTAAATAGAAGACATGTTCTAATAAAAATCTATAATATTTGGAAAATTAATTAGAAGATATGTTATTCCTTGAAATATCACAATGAAAGATGTTTTTGACATTCCATACGATGGAAAACATGATTATTTGTTTCAATATATATTTAAAAATCTTCTATCCTATTGAAATGATATGTAATCATATTACACATCTAACTAACATCTAATATGATCAAAATTCCTTCCATGTATAATATTAAAGGATGTACATAAAAAAATATTCTCATGAACTGAAATTATATGTAATACAACAAGAATAATATATATCATAGATGGAACCACATGTACAAATATAAGATCATTGAGATAAATTACTAATAAATAATTCCATCCACCTTTTTAATGTTTTATAAATAAATCCTAATTTTGATGAAGAAATACGGGAATCAAATGTTTTAAGGAGGATAATTAACTTATTTTTTAATCAGATTAATGAAATTAAGAGGGGGAATATTTTTCATGGGGCTCTGATTATAATACATATATTTTAATATTTATTTATATTAAAATAAATGTTGTGTTCTTGATAGTTTGTGATATATAAAACATTCAATAAAAGAAATTATATATTTCATTATGGTGAAATATTTAAATAAAAAATTTAATACATTACAAGCTAACTAATTGGAACATAATTATTAAAATAACTATTGTAATTAGACCATGTATAAATAAAATTAAAATGATCATAAAATTTGGATCCTCACTATCTGAAATTAATGTCATAAAAACAATGATAAATACTTAAAAAACATAAAATTGTGGAGATAGAATAATCATATTTGATAAGTAAATTGATAATAGGATGAATGAGTCAAAATATGTATTTAAAGTTATATATAAGAATAAAACATGAAATATATATATATATGGTTGTTTGACTTTTGGATGACGATCATCTAAATGTTATAAATATGGTTAATAGATATACATATGTCAAATAACTACATAGATTTTTTTAATTACTGTTAATAAATTTTATGATATACAATTTAATTATTACAAATATTTGTGGAATTAAATAAATTATATAAAAATTAATAAAAAATATATTATTATGTAAATATTTATTATCAATTTACTGTATATTATTGTTTAAAATAATTATTTTATGTGTTTAAAAATTTTATAGAGTGATTATAAAATATATATAATGATAAAATTTAATTTTTAGGAGATAAATAATGGAACATTGATCAATTCATCTAAAAAGGGATACTTTTTAAAAAATTATTTTTCATATTTTAATATAATAATTTAAATATATCGATATTGAAGAATAATTTAAATGAATCTAACTATATCTTTTAACTCACCAATATTACCATTTATCTAAATTTTATTATTTGGGTTGGATTTATAATTAATCTATTTTGGGTATTTAAAATATCAAATTCTTTAAATTGTTTTTATATGAAATTTTATTATTATTTTGTGTCAGTTTAATAAATTTTACTTATTAAATAAAATGAAGTATATATCATAATTTCAATCATTGTATTAGTATTATTCTATATGATCAATTTATATTTGAGGCATAAAAAATGTTACTAGGGTAAAAGTTAGTCACCTCTGTAAGGACTAAATAATGGTAAAAGTAATTAATGGAGGTAGTAAAGACCTAAAAATCTCTAAAAATTATCATTAATTATGAATATGAAGAATCTATTGACTTTTAATAATCTTATAATTATATTTTGTCATATTTTTCACTATTAATTTAAAATTGACAACCTTATCCATTTAATAATCGGTATTTTTGAAAAATTTCTATAAAAATATCCTTTAAATGGGAAACTCCTCTACCCATACCAAAACCATGACTTTTAATATTCTAACTATTTATTACCTAATCAATACATGTATCTTAATTAATTATTTGATGGTTTAGAAAAAATTTTCCAAATAAAATTTTCAATTTCCCTTATTACCAATAAGCTTACAATGTCTGCATCTAGGTATTCATAGTATGCGTTATACTCTCTTTAATTAATTATCAATATATTATTCATCCAAAACATCATGAATATAATAATTCCATTTAATAAAAAATTATTTAAATCAATAATCTTCTATAAAATCATTATTATCAATATATAATAACTTTTAGTTGATTATTCAATCCAATATTTGTTTTATTTAATAGGGTTTTACCATCTAAAATTATGATATATTAATGTTTATATCATTAATGACTAACAATATTAATATACTGGTTACATTATTTATATAAAATATGTCAATAAAATTGTATATATTGGGTTGATAATACTTCAAATTATATTGAATTATTAAATCAACTCCTTTTAAAATAAAATAAACACTAAAAAATTGATTTTAAACTATTCCCTGAAAATCATCACTATAATTCTGATGTCCTAGACATTGGTGACTCTTGTGTAACTGAACATGGTAGGCCACTTATACTCATGATAACTTCCTCGCTCATGATAGTCTATCGACTTCTAGTGAGAGACTAGGGTTTGATAGTGGAGAGAATATTACCTCCATTCATATTGGGGAGAATTAGATATAATAGATGACTTAAATTCCTATGTATAATATTATGCAAGGAATATGAAATTAGGATGATAATATATTGAATAAAAAACCACACAATATTTTTAATCTATATCATATAAATAATATGATGTCATATCATGACTCTACAGTATGGAAAACATTCATACATGTAATTATGAATATAGTACAATACATGATACGAAAAATAAACAAAAAAGTGTAAAATTGTCCATACATACTGAGAACTAGACTGATCATCTGATACAAAGTTATCATTCTAATGAAAAGAAGTCTAGTATACAAAGTGTGGGATATTCCAATTGTCTACACCTATCTAATTTAATCTTCCGAATAACCAATGTTGGCCAAGATGGTGTGAGAGAAAAATCATACTAGGCCACCGTCAAGGATTTATATAAATATCTAGTCTGTGAACATAATCATTATATTTTTCATGTATATAAAAGATTAAATTTTTTAAAAAATAAATAACACATTAATGCTTCATCTGTCGTAGGTTTCAGAAAAAGTATTCTAGTAATCAATTAATTTAAAAATTAGTTTATAGATTTCGATCAAAGTATTGTTTCAAAAACACCTATGTTAATCATAGTAATAATAAATGTGTATCCATGGTGATACCAAGGCATTCATGACCAGAGGGGTTGGGTCATCTAATATTAGTAACTCATGTAATCTTGAAATAATGGCCTCAAGGCAATTCAATGGATATAGCTATGGAATTGCACTATAAAATAGTGTTTCTAAGGAAAAGGAGGTCATACTTATTAATCATGAGAAAAGGATAACTGGGAAAAATGGGGCGAATCCATGGCGTTGCATGTGAGAATACATCAAGATGAATCCAATGAATGTACCGAAGGCATTTGAATATACAGAAAAGAGTAATGTGAATCATCAGTACAATGTTGTGGTATTAGATGAATATGAAAGAGAAAAAATTTGAGTTTTGTTTCTCCCCATGTAATCATCTCAATGAATCAATATTTTATCCTCTAGGTGCCCATCAAATTCAGTAGAGAATCTAAGGCTACCTCAAGTATGACCATTCCTATAAAAATGTGAAAGTTCCAAAGTAATATTCTCATTATAAACATCCCATTTATATTATATGTAGTTATAGTCCATGTAATATTATTTCTATTTAATCATATAACACATTAATTCATCTAATATTCATTAAACCTGAAATGTGGAATTAAGGACATGAAACTAGTTACCACTTCAATTACATAATCTTTTATCAGGTTCATTCTGTTACCTTTTATTAAACATTACAATGTGGGTTATGGACATGAAAAAAATATAAGTTTAAATAAATTTACCAATGTCATGTGAAATCAATATAAATATATATACATGAAATAACATTTATTTAATGGTTTATTAATTTAGAAGAATCAGTTACCATATAAATGGTCAAGTCAATGCACCATACTGTGTTACATATAACCTCAATATAAGTGACCAATGGTATAAATATTGAAATAAACCTAAATAGTTCTTCCACATTAATGTCTCAAAAAAAAATGTGTAAAATATTTCCCACTAGGATTATATCATTCAATTCAGTCAATTAAATTTTAGTAAGATATATTTATGAAGATATGTCTACTGAAGGAAACACATGCACAACAAAAAAAAATTTAGACAGAGAGAATTTAATGGATAAATCATAGACCTCCTACCTTATGCCTGTAATAGAACCATCATCTATTAATGACCCTTATATTGTCTTTAATGAAAATAAAACAAAATAATAGACCAATACTCTGAAAATAGGGAATATGATCTCACACCATAATAGTATAATTGATATGTAGAAGAATGATGAATGGATCATAAGGAGGATATACTTTACTTTTAGGAACACAATGATAAAATTGAATATTGATTCCGTGCTTAGATGGAGAGGATATAAAGAAACCTAGATTATTTTAATAGAATGATATCTCAAAATTAAGGAGGATAAGGATACACTCTCAAGAGGAATAAATAAAATGATGGGATATGTTATAAGAACATTAAGTGAAATAATATAACATTACTCAATATAAAATGGTCACATGCTTCAGATGCATGGTTTTACATATAGTATTCCAACCAAGCAGGCTTTACTTCCCAAGGAGTTGAATGAAATGGTGCATGCATATTTTTTGGGAAACCTAATTAAAAACATTCCATTTTATCTAATAATAACTATATATTTTTATCAAGGTCATGTTTCATAGGTCATTTGATTAGGGAAAACAATGTGGCCCTTTAAAATATACTAAAATATCCAACATAGTTAGTAGGAATCATGTGGACTAGATAGAAAGGTTTTTGATAGTTGTGCAGCCCAACTAATTCTTCCACCAACAAGGATTGGGTGCTTTGAAAAATACTCCAGTCAATATTAGTTCCTCATTTTATATATTAGGCATTCAAAATATGTTAAATCAAAGGAAGTAAAAAAAAAATTATAACACACTATGTTTTTGTTGAAATTATTTTAGAATAAATTAAATTTTTATTAATATCTTCGAATGAAATATGCCAAACATTCACTTCACATAGAAGTTACTTATCCTACATTACATGCAAAACCGACTTGGTATATGATACAAACAACACTGATTTGGCATACAATACATATATCAATAAGTTTCTAAGAACCATATGATTTTTTGTAATTATATAAATGTGATAATTATAACATAGCTGTTAAACATAGTTATATGAATAATAATAACTAAATTTCAGATTTATTTTAAAATTTTTATATAAATAAAACATATTGATAATAAGATATATGTTTTTTGGTAAATTCATTCTATGATTAAAAAAACAATTTGATTGAATGAACCATTGTTAATGTCATTTTGTGAAGAATAATAAATTTAGTTTTAGAAAAATCTTGGAATTTAATTTAATAAAATAAACATAATTTTTGAATTTATATTTTCAAAATTATATTTGGGTAAATATTTTGTGTTTTTTTCTGAAAACTTCATTTTTGAATGAGTACATAAAAATAACAGATAATTTTTTTAAAAATGATTTCTAATTTAAAATATTTTTAATGATAAATTATATTTTAAATTGGTTTAAATTTTATTTACATAATGTTTTTAAAAATTAATCCTATTATTTTCATTGGATCTAATTTCAAATTAAAATTAGATATTAACACATAGCTATCTTTTGATCATTTTTACTTTAAAAAGCTGCAATGTAGACCCAACTGTGTGATTAATTTTAAATTTATATCTTCAACTTATGTGATTAGAATTTTGAAAAATCGATTCCATATGTTGAATCATTATAATTTATAATCTCAAACATGTTCATGTAATTTTTTGGTGAAAATCAGTAGTGAGTCATATTTAAATTAGTTATACGAGTTAAGAGAAAAAATAGGATAATAATGTACTAAAAATTAAATATAAGACCCAAAATGACCTAGAAACATTTATAACACTCATTTTAAGGAAATTTTTCTGCCATTAACCTTCCATTATTATGTTTTCTAGGTTAGGAATGACTTTGTTTTGGTAAAAAGTTGGTAACACCTAACTTGTTTTCAAAATTTCCAAGTGTGTCCATTCCCTTACCTATAAAAGGTCACCACCTATACCCACTACCTCACACCACTCATGCCAAATTTCTCACCATAAATATACTCAAATAATCTCCCAACATCCATAGATTACTCTTATAGGACTTCCCATGGGATGAATTCAAATCAAGGTAGTCTTCTTGGAACAAACCAAAAGGAGTTACCTGGTTATGAGTTAACACCTTTTTAAAGCTCATTTACTTTATTTATATTCTCCACCCCTCCAATCTCTTTATTCAATTATTTTATGAAATCAATCATATCATAAATATACTATTATGTTTTTATATGGGTTTGACATTCAAATACACACTCCTCCATCTAATGGATATCAAAAATACTGTTTAGGTGTGTGTTGAACTACCGCCTCACAACGTGGTGATTATTTATTTCTCCTATACTACCGATGATGGTGAAAATTATGATGGAAACTCTGTTAATATATTTAATATATTATATTTATTATTAATTTATTATTATTTATTACTTTTATAAATCCCATCATATTACTTTCCATCTGGTGTAATTATGATAATTTTGTTTAAGGAAGTGTGGACTACCTCCCCCTCAAAGGGATATCATTTGTTCACACACTACATGGAATGTATTATGTATGGATTTAGTGAAATTGTAGGATATAATTATACTGTAATGGTATTATATACATATAAAATTTTATTTCATTTCCTTTCCTTTCTTTAAATAAAAAAATTAAAACCGAAACAATGTTCATGTGTACATATGACATACCATCTCCAAAAACGGTGTACTACATTTCATTCTTCTATATGTTATATATTATTATAAAATATAGATATATAATTAATATGATTGATATTTATATCATTAAATACATTCTGGAATCATTATATAAGAATAATCCACACTTATATAACAAATTAAGAAACATGTGAAGAACCAAGCAAATATTACTCGAAGTGAAACCTTAACATATGAGTGTTAAATAGAGTATAATATGTGGTCACAATAAAACCATATATGATATTATATAAGATAATATTCTTTTATTAATGATTAATAATAAACTTATATTTATTATATATGAATCTTTTATGTGTATGACGTGTGTCAAGACACAATATAAGGGTATTTCATCTGACATTTAATTTCTATGGGATATATGTTATGTTTGATACTCATTCATTTTATGTGGGCTATTTAATGAACATTATTTTATTATATATATCATATAACTAAATTTAGTGGTATTAATAAATCCATTTAATTAAAGTTCATTTATGGGGATGACTTGCAAAAGTTACAAAATTAGTGAAAATGTTTTCACTCAATTTTTTTTCTTTGAGACTAATGTATTGTTATAAACCAAATTTATTTTTGAGGTTTATATAAATCCATTTTAAATTTGATATCTCGATTCTACTTTTAGTTTTTTTTAATATACAATTAATTTTAGTTTCTTACATGGATAGTACGATCCCATGTAACCAAGACATGAGTGTTTTTTGGGACAATCTCATTGCTTTTAGAGATTGTTTACAGTTATGCTTATTTTGATGAAATAGTTTGATACATATATCAAGAATACTATTGTGTTTCCTTATACTCTTTTTATTAATGATATCACCATGTGTTAGTACAATTTTTTCTAACTCTAGGGTATTTAAATTGATATTTTTAAGTAAAATATTATTGTTTCTTGCTCTTCGGTCAAAATCCTATTGTATTAAATAAATCATGTTTTCAAAAATGATTTCATAAATGTTTTAAAAATATTCATGAATATCATTTTCAAGGAAACAATATTTTAAATTTTTTTATTGTTTTCCAAGATTACATTATATATGTTTTCAGAGTTATTTTTAAAGAAAATTGTTTCTAAAATGTTTATTTTAATAAAAATAATTTTTTCCACGAAGAAAGGATATTTTCCTCAATTTTTTTAAATGAAATTTAAAAATCATTTCCCATATATGATAACATTCATTGATGTTACTCATGACATTATTGGAAATTATTCAATGATTACATTTTTATTATATCTCATAATGGATTTTGGTTTGATGGAATGTTGTTTATGAAATCCATTTCGCATTTACATGTCATATAATTTTTGAACCCACTTATTTCTATGGGTTATGTTTATGTTCGAATGATTAAGAAACCTATATCATTCCATAGGTTATGATATTATTACATTTTTATAATAGATATTTCATTTCATGGATTATCATATAACTATTTATGATCTTGTGAAACATGTATGAATGATTTCACTGTGATATGAGTGGGACCTATATCTACCTAAAATGAATTGGGCTGAGATTTATATATCATGAGATAGACTAGTATGGTCTTGGGAATTAACATTGACTACTAATATGGAAATGGGAGTGAACCATGATTACCATGATGGTATGTGGAGTGAACTCAGGAGACTAAGATACCCATGGTTGTGAACCATGACTACCATGATAGTATAGGTAGTGAATCCATACCACCAATATGGTCTTGTTAGTGATGAACCGGATAATATGGAAATAATATTATATAATTATATTTCTGCCACAATTCCATGTTTTATTCCAATGTTATAATTTCATGTCTTATTCTCTTTATTTCATTATTATTATTTTCAAAAGAACTACTAATAATTTTTCCATAATTTTTGGTTATGATATATGATATTTAGGGTATGTTATTCTATTTTCATGACCACATTATCATACCCCTATACATATGTTTAAGCTTACATGTCTCCCTTATTTACCATTATTGAGCATCTGAGCTGACCCATTTTTATATTTCCATTCGCCCATATTATGATGATATGTATTATGTTTTAGGTGTCTAAAAAGTTTGTTATTCAAGAAGAACCTAGTGGGAGATGATTTTGCTCATTTATTTACCAGTGTTTATTCTTCCATGATTCCAAAGGAACTAGACCAATTAAGGTCTTTGGTCGTATGTTTTTATAATTATTATGTATTCTAAAAAAGGTGTGTAATATTTATTTTTGAAATGTGAGGATCTCTATTATTGTTATCATAGAAAAGGTATAGTTATCCATTGGAATATATGATGATAGAAACTAATTGATAACCCTAAAGAAATGTAAAGGATTATGTCTAAGGATAAGGGAAAGTATAAAAATGTCTTGAAATTTTGGAAAATGATACTGTGAGTGGTTATCTGGTTATAGATCCTTGTCACTATAATACAAGTGTAAGTGGCTCTGGCATAGATTTACTTAGGGATAGAAAATCCCAAAACAATTTTATGTCCTCACTCAGGGTAATCTTGTACATGAAATAGTGTCTTGTTTCACAACTAGTTTAACACTACCAAGAAATATTCATTGGGAATTCATAAAAAATTCACAAACCATTATCAAGGATTTAAATTTATGTTGACTATGAATAAATTAGTATAAAACTATGGCCTCATGTATTAATAAATTTTTCATATGTTATACCTCCTGTAAGAAAATTTTCATGAATTTTTAGTTCCGCATTTTGATAACTATTTCAAACTCAATACTTGTAGTTTTAGTCAACTCATGGAACCCCAAGGAACATAATTAATTGTGATTGCAATGTAAAATTCAATGATTTTACTATTGTGTAACCAAATTCTTTTGGTGTTGGAAGAAAACATTGTTTCAATTCTCACATAGCTTTCCCAAAATATAAATCAAGGTGGATAACCAAATTAGAAAAGTAGGGAGCAATACTCTATTGAGTCCTTCAGGAGGCAACATCCACATTCTTTATGAAAGTATTACGATCCAATTATTTCTAAACATTGGATTAGTACTACTAAAATGAAATTATCCGTTCATCTGTGTTTGGAGAAAGGGAAATTCATTTTGGCTATTTTTCATTTAGAATATGAATCATATTTGTGGTGGACTCCAATAACGAATATACAGAAGTAAGATGATATTGAATCCATGGATTGGGTTGAGTTCAATAACTTATTTTTCAAAAACTAATTTCCCATAATTCTTCATACTAAAATGTAGAATGATTTACTTGTGTTAAGGAAAAGGTGTGATAAATCTTTTGGTACCTATGAGGATAATTTTCTTAGACTAGGGAGGTATGCTTCAGAAATTATCATCCAAGTTGAATGTAAATTTGATTGGTTATTTATTACTTTAAATCCATGTCTCAGAAGGGTGTTCTATATAAGAGACTTTATTATCTAAAATGATATTGTGTTTTTTAATCAATTTGTAAAAGGAGGGTGGTGTCATGTATCAATCTTATAGTTTTTACAAGAAGAGGATTATGTAGTTTAAAATAAAATATAAAATCCCCGATGAAAAGAAGTAGAGATTCCCTTACTACTATATGTGTGGGAAGAAGAATTGAGTAAATTTCTATAAGGGTTCTTTTAAATTTTTTCTACGTGGAAGGGAAGGCCATCAGGAATTTGATTGTTGATGTGATGGGAAGAAGTTAGTTCGAAATGTTAATGGATACAAGCCACAAGAAATACAGCACCCATGTTTCAACGTTATAAGTGTAACTTGATATCCACTTACCAAACCCAAGGCATTGTGAATATGATAAATGTTAGCAACCTCATAAACTGAGGTACTAGGGGAAGTCTCATGAAATCACTATTTCAGATGAAGGGGTGATAATGTCTTGATGAATAGTTACACATAACATCAACTCGAGAACATATAATGTCATATTTTATTCTATATCCTCCCACTATTTAATATTGAATTATTTTGATAAGGGTGTTAAGATTAATAAAAAAAATTAGATATGGAATTAGCAATGAAAACACCTAATGGAAATATCATTTCATCACAATTCAATGATTCATATCCGGTTGAAGTTTGAGGGAATTTTTTTCATATAAATATTTTCATTCTTACTTTTGATGAATTTGATTCCAATTAGGAATGGATTGGATTTGTTAGCATAAATTCCACATCAATTATCATGGAAGGGAAGTTACTTTTGATATTTCACCCCCTTCTATGATCATCCATCAATTTGATGACAGTAATTATAATCATATGGATATTACATCCTATTTATGCAGTCTTAATATCTATTACAAAGGGTTGTTTATCTCAAATGGTAACGGAGAAGATCAAAATCAGTTATATTTCTGTAGTTTGGGATTATATGGATTTATTTCATGAAGAGTTCCCTAGTCTTGCCCCAAAATGTGATGTAGAGTTGTCAGTAGGACTCATACTTGGTTCCAGACCAATTTCAAAGACTAAATATTGAATGGACCCAAATGACTTGCAATAATTGATGAAGAAACCCCAACAAACCCTTGAAAAGGGATTCCTTTAACCAAGTACGTCACCTTTGGTTGAACATGTTCTTTCTATAAAAAACAATGATAGGTTAATGCATCTATGCAGTGATTATCAAGATTTAAACAAGATCACAATCATGAATAAGTATCATATTCCCCATATTGATGACTTATTTGATATACTTCATAGAGTTCAATACTATTTCAAAATTGAATTTCATTCTGGGTAGCATCAATTGGGGGTAAATAAGGAGGATATACCCCAAGAAGAAATTTTGTACAAGGTTTGGTCACTATGAATATATAGTGATTCCATTAGGTATTAATAATTCCCCTTATATATTTTGAGATTTAATGAATAGAGTGTTTAGATATTACATCAATATGTAAGTGGTAGTCATTATTGTTCATATTATTATCTATTAAAAGAAAATGTAAAAGAATAAATATCACTTGAGAAATGTACCGAGTACCCAATAGAAGGAGAATCTCTATGAAAAATTTAGAATGTGTGAATTTTGGATGAAAATTGTTTCATTTTTGGGTCATATAATTTTGAGATATAGAATGTCTGTGGATCCATAAAAACGGCTATTGAATGTTTTCCTCAACCAACCATTGTGAATGAGATACATAGCTTTATTTTTTAGCTGGATATTTATAAAGATTTGGGGAGGATTTCCCTTGAATAACAAATCCTATCACTATGTTAAATTAAATGGTTGTCAAGTTCATCAATATAGATTAATGTGAGGATAATTTAAAAATAACTAAACTGAAGGTTGGTCAGTGCACCTATTCTTACATTACCCTATTGTGGAGAAGGGTTTGCAATCTATAGAGATGTATCATATAAGTGGTTGGAATGTCGTTTTATGAAGAATAACATAGTTATAACCTATACCTTATGAGATTTTATGACTCATGTGAAAAATTACCCAACTCATGATACATAGTTTGTAGCGGTAACTTTTTCCGAAAATATATGGATGCATTATCCTTTTGGAGAATTGTGTGATATATATACTGATCATAAAAGTGTAAAATATAAATTCACATAAAAGGATTTGAATAGGTTTTTTAATGGTTGGTGCCGATGGATAGTGCAAGATTATCAATGATAAGGATAAAAAATGTCCAATATTTTTAGATTTACAAAGGATTGATATATAAATCATGATGGAAGTAGAAAAATAAAAACATTTTCAAACGAATGTTCAACCCTATATCAAAGTAATGATTAAGGAGGCATTGAAGGATGATGAATATCTACAATGGAAAGTTAAAAATGCTCATAATTTTAACATATATCAGTATGGAATGATAAGGTTTTGGAACATAGTGTATGTGTTCCTTCCATACCCTATTTGAAGAAGGAGATATTTTAGAAAGATCATAATTATTCATTCTCTATTCTCTCTGTATGTAAAAAGATGTATACGGACTTGAAAAAATACATCTGGTGGGATGGAATGAAGAGAGATACCACAGAGTTTTTATCATAGTGACTGGTATGCCATAAATCTAATGATGAAAGAGAAAATTCTAAATGGATATTGCATCCATTACCCATATAAGAATAGACATGGGAGAACAAAACTATGGATTTTTTCATTAAAATACCCAAATCCTCAAAAGGGTTCAATTATATATGTGCTATAGTCGATCTCCTTAAAAATTCATAACACATCATTATTATTAGATAAGATTTCCCATTGGATCAGCTTTCCAGGATATATATTAATGAAGTGGTAAGGCTTAATGGAGTACAACATTATACTATATCTAAATGGGATCTTAGGTTTACCTAAAATTTCAATTGAAGTATTCAACAAACACATGATACAAAATTACATTTCAGCATTTCATATCGTCCTTAGAAATATGGTTTGTCTGAAAGTACAATTCAATCCCTAGAGGATTGTTGAGATATTGTTCTTTAGAATTAAAGGGTGATTTGGATCAAAACCTTCATCTAGTCGAGTTTTCTTACAACAATTTATTTCACTCATCAATTCATATAGAACCTTAGGAATCCTTATATGGGAAGAAATGTATAGTATTATTCTATTAAGATGATTTTGGAGAAAGAAGTCTATTGGGACCTGTGATCTCTAATGAAATGGTTGAGATGGTTAGAAACATTCAAAACATATCAAGGAAGTTCAATGTTGGATGAAACTTTATGCATATTACTATCAACATGATCTATAATTTGATGTTTGTGAAAAGAAATTTATATAAATCTCAAATTGGAATAATGTTAAGATATTTGTGAAGATGGGAAAACTAATCCCTAGATATATTTCTCTCTTTGAAATTATTAATTATATCAGGACAATATCTTATTTATTTTAACATTATACACATCTATATAAATTCCACGATGTGTTTCATGTATCCCTTCAAAGGAAATATATACCTAACTCTTCACATGTAATGAAATCAGATGTCATACTTTTGGATCAGGATCTTTCTTATGAGAAACAACGTGTTGCAATTGTGGACTGATCAAAGAATGTTATACACAACAAGACCACTCTCCTCGTAAATATTTTATGGATAAATCAACAGTTAGAGTAAGCTATCGAGAAATTTAGGGATATGGGGAAGTTGATGAATGATCCTTTTTTTCCTGAGTGATGAATTTCAAGGGATAAATTCATTTTTTAGCGTATAAAATGTTAAACCCCTAGTTTTTAGTTCCCCTTTTCGAATAAATTAAATTTTAATTCATATATTTTAATGAAATAAGTAATAAATTCCTTTCAAATGGAACTAAATTTTCATATCTTACAGACAACACTGATTTGTCATATGATACATGTAACATTAATTTGGACTAGAATACACTCAACACTATGTCTCTATGGAACATATAATTTTTTATATTTATTTAAATGATATAATTATAACCTAACTATTAAAAATAGTTATATGAATAGTAATTACTACCTTTCAAATGTATTTTACAGTTGTTTTATATAAACAAAACTTATTCATAATAAAAGATATGATTTTTGGTAAATTCCTTGTATGTTTTAAAATACCATTTCCTCGAATGAACCGCTTTTCATGTCCTTATTTGAAAAATAAAAAACATAATTTAGACAGATATTGAAATTTAATTTGATAATATAGAAATCATTTTTGAATTTATAATTTTTTAATAATCTAACGAGGAATTTTTGGGATTTTTTTGACAATATTCATTTTGGGATGAATAGTGTAAAATAGAAGAATTTAATTCAAAACTAATTTTTAATTTAATTTATTTATTATGATAAATTTTATTTTGATTTTGATTAAAAGTTTAATTTGATAATATTTTTAACTATTAATCCATTTTTTGTCATTGGAACAAATTTTACATTGAATTTGGATATAAACACATAACATTCTTTCCTCCATCTTAACATTACAGACCCCCATTGTCAACCCGACCACCAGATTAATTTTAAAATTATTTCATCCTATTATATTATTTTAATATTTAAAAATAGATTCAATATTTATAATCATAGTAATTTATAATTTATAATAAGATCACTTTTTATATAAAAAATAATAGTGAAAGTGATTAAAATTAATTAAACCGGTTAAGAAAAAAATTAGGTTAGTAAAGTACTAAACGTTAAATATAAGAATCAAAACGACCTATACATTTTTACAACACCCATTTTTCATCCATTATTCGGCCATTAACCTTTCATTATTATGTTTTAAAGGGTTGGTAGAAAATTTTTAGTTAATAACATGGGTAATAATAACTTATTTAAAAAAAATGAAAAGTATGTCCTTTCCCTTCCCAATAAAAGTAACAAATTATAACCACTTCCCCAAAATTATAATGAACCTTTTCCCTCCCAAAATATTCCCAAATAAGATCCTAAATCCATCCCTTACACATAGATGACTTACTTTGGTCATAAAGAAACTCATGTAATCCTTTTGGCACTAAGAAACATTATTTACCTGATTAAGAGGTAATGTCTTCCCTAATGCTCATTTTCGTTATTTTTCCTTCTCCACCCATCCACTATCTTTATTCCATTAATTTATAAAAAAACTATCATAAATATAATAGGGTTTTTTATGTGATGTTTTCTACCTAAACAAACACACACGCCCATGTAATGGATATCGAATATAATGTTTATAGGTACGGGGAACTATCGCCTCACTAAATGATGAATGTTTATTTTTCCTTTATCTCCACTAATAGTGAAAAATATAATGAAAAATATTTTTAAATATTTCATATATTATATTTATTATTTATTTAATATTCTTTATTCCTTTTACAACACTTATATTTATTACTTTCCACTTGGTGCAATTATGATAATTTTGTTTGAGGTAGTGTTGACTACCATCCCCTAAAAGCCATGTGATCCATTCAAAAACAGCATTAAATGTATTTGAGATGAGTTTAGTGAAATTATATTATACGATTATAATTTTAATTATGTTATATAAATCTTAACAATAATTTTAGTTTCTTTCATTTCTATCAATGTGATATTTAAAACTAAGACAACATTCTTGTGTACGTTTGACTTGATGTCTCTATTAACTATGTATTCCATTTCCTACATATTAATTCTATAGTTTATTATAATATATATTATATGGTTATGAATGATATTTATATCATGAATTAAATTCATGAATGGCGATACTAGAATAAGGACCAACAATATCATAAATTAAGAAACATGCGAAGAAAAAAATGAAAATTACCCGGAGTGAAACCTTAACATAGGACTGTTAACAAGCGGGTAATATAAGGTCATAATCAAACCATAAATGGTATTATGTATAATAATATTATTCTATTTAATATTTATAATAATATTATATTCATTACACGCGAAGCTTGTACGAGTATGAAGAGAGTCAATAAATAAGGTTTTGGGATTATATATCACATTAAATTTCCGTGAGATACATGTTATGTTCGCCACTCATTCGATTTATGTAGATTATGTAATACCTATTATTGTATTATATTTATATTATACAAAAATTTATGGGTATTAACATATCCATTTTATGAACTCTAATTCATTTTGTTTATATTTCAAAATTTACCAAATCATTAAAAATGTGTTGTTTTCTATTTTCATTCATTGAGACTCATGTTTTGTTAAGAACGTAATCTTTTTTTGAGGTGTATATACTTCCATTTTACATTTTATATCATCAATATTCTTCTTTTCATGAAATTTTATGCTTCAGGTAATTTATTTTTCTTAATAGAGAGTATGATCACATTTTACCATTACATAAGAGTTTATTGAGGTAATCTCAACGCTTTTAGATATTTTTTGTGTTTTTGAATCCTTTGATGAAATATTTTGGTTAATCTATCAAGAATAATAAATAGTATCCTGATCCAATTTTTATTCAAAATATCCTCATGTGTTGTTACCATTTTTACACTCTTTTGTACTTAAAATAATATTTTTTTGTAAAATATGATCATTGCTCTCTCTCAAAGGTGAAAATTGTATTGTATTCAAAAAACCATGGTATTGAAAATGTTTGCAAATATGTTTTCAAAAGATATCTGAAGATAATTCTCTTAGAAGAAGGATTTTAATTTTTTTATTGTTTCACAATATTCCATTATACGTTATCAAGTTTATTTTTAAATAAAAATGTTTTCAAATGGGGTTATGATATAAAAATCATTTTTTCAATGAAGAAAATATATTTCCTCAATAAAACATTGTTAAAATACCTTTCAAAATTATTGGAAATATATGATAACATCCATTGGTTTTAATATTTAATTTAATGGGGAATTATAAAATTTTTACATGCATGTTATTTATCTTAATGGATTGTGTTTTGATGGTATGATGTTTATGAAATTATTTTCTCTTTCACACGGTTTAAGATTTTTATACCCACTTCATTACATGGGTTATGTTTATGATGAAATTATTATGAAACCTTTATCTTCCCATAGTTTATGATATTATAACATGTTTATAATACCCATTTCATTATATGGGTTATGATATGACTATATATGATCTTATGTCACATGTATGAACTATTTGACTATGAGGATGTTTGGACCTATGTCTCCCTCTAATGAATTTGGTAAAGATTTAAATCTCATGAGATAGAAAAATATGGCCTTGAGAATGAACATTGATTACTAAGATGTCTCTGGAAGTGAACCATGACTTCCAAAATCGTATGGTGAGTGAACTCATGCTACTAATGTGGACATGGGAGCAAACCATGACTAACAAGATGGTATGGATAGTGAACCCATCAACCAATATTCTCTTGACATGGATTCATTGGATACTACAAAAATCACATTATATATTTATGTGTATGCCCCAATTCCATGTTTAATTTCTATATTATGATTTCATGGTTTATGATCATTATTTCATTATGATTCAGCCCATATGAAATGAAAATATTTATGAAATGATTCTTATTATGATCTTTGATATGTGGGGTATGATCTTCATTTTCCAAGATCCCATTCTCATTACCTTAATATCATGTGTGTGCTTACATGTCTCCCTTTTTAAACTGTACTGAGAACCTGAGATAACCACATTTTATGTGTTCTTTTCTGCAGGTTATGATGATATTTATTATGTTTGAGGTGTCTAATAAGGATTATTTTCAAGAATAACCTAGTGTGAGATGATTTAGTTCATTTATATAATAATGTTTATGATTCCATGTTTGAAAAGGTTCTAGACCAATTATGGTATTTTGTAGTCTATTTTTATAATTTATATATATTATAAAAAAGTTATATAATTATTATGTTTTAAAATTGAGTGTTTCCATAAAAATGATATGATCCTCATAAAAAATATTGTTCTCACATTATTTCTCAGAATAAGGAAACTCATCCCAGAGTTTCTTTTCTGAGGTTCGTAAAATGTTGTTTGAGAAAAAATCCAGTCATTGAGCATGTACATCAGCCTCCCTCTCCAATGCCACATCCAAAAATGGGGGTGATACCATAAAACCCATACTAATGGGACTCACTAACCATGATGGTACTTTGTTATCTAATAAATGATGAATAAGTGATACTCCTAAATAGAATAATTAGAACCTAGTTGGATGTCCTCATTACCAATTGTATGATACTATTCAACATGGAAACTAAGAAGGTACGGAATTTTGAAGACAACATTTATAGAACAAATAATTTAATTTAATAGAAACTAATATTATACCATACCGACTCTATCAACGATCTAAAAATGCTAAAAAACAAGGAAACAACATCCCATTCATATGAATCTACCTATGACCATGTATGGGTGATAACCACCATAAAACCTGATCCCTCGCCTTGAACTACTGATATTATACAAGGCAATATGAAAAATATTTCTACCTAGACTATGGAGTATAAATATATTTTTAAATCAACCCATCCTTATCTAAAGTCTTCTAAATGAGACAAGGACCTAATAGCACCACCTTCTCCAATGCTAGACAACATAGAGGTGAACGACATAACCTAACAAATAAGGACTCATATGGATCCTTCTTAATTAATTATTGAACGATATTATTTTAGTAAAAATAGGTGATAAGGTTCTCTTTCTCCCATGAAAATACAATAATCAAGGATTAACTCTCGAAGCATGTCCTCTAGTATAGTTATTGAATATTCTGACTGGCCATCAGTATAAAGGTGAAATTCTTGGCTCAATGAAACATATGTAACCAATTTTCACATTAATAAATTCAAGAACCAATAGATGAAATAAGCATACATATCTGAAAATATAATTTGAGGTACCCATATAGTTTAATAATCTCATAGAAATACATTCTTCCCATATCATCAATTAATAATGCCTCTCATATAGGAATGATGTGGTCTTCCTTCCTTAATTGATTTATCATTACCCAAACTGCAGCGCTACCACATGGATACCATGATAATCCAACCAAAAATTATCGCTTTACATTATCGCTTTTAAATTCCTAGACTGAAAATTGATATAATAAGACAGAAAGGTTCTACATCACCACCTTCACCTACTAATAGATGTAACACATATTGATAAAAACAATAATTGGATGATTTATCTCAAGCCAACAATACGAGTGATGTACATCATGATCATATTGGAGAAAAATGGATGAATTTATCACTAAGGAGAATGTGATTATCACATTTTCTACTCCCTCAAGTCTTTAGGATTTGATATATTCCAATGTATATATAGAATTTAATCTATATCAACATAACCATTAGAAGGTGGGTCCTCACTATAGATACTCTCTTGTAGGACTATACCTTCGGGCTTTCAGAACTCCCTTCTCTTCACACTATTTAGGATTGAATAGATCACTGAAAATGTAGAATGAAAAGGCAGGTCAAGAATCCGATGAAAATCCAGACACAATTAAGAAAATTATTCCATCAATTTCAAATCATCATTTTCTTACAAAACGTCAACTACTTTACTTTTCTGCATCAGAACATCCACTATCGCATGGACATTTCTGGGTTTATAGGCATGATCAATGTCAAAATGAAAAAGGTAATTGACCCACATTTGTTTTTATACATTCATGTCACATAGTTTAAAGATATATTTTAGGATATTAAGGTCTTTAAAAACCATAAGGATCTCTTACATCATATATTACATCCAGACACAAAAATAATAAATGACCACAATATTCTCGAGGTTGTGAATCATGTAATTACATTGTAGAGGACTCAACTAGCATGAACCATATGAAACAACTCAATCATCCTTCAAAAATATAACATCTCTACTAAAGCCTCATGCATTACAGAACACTTTATAACCAAATCTAGGTCCTATTAGACTAATGATCGATGCCTATTTAAGGATTATTTAGACTAAAAAATTTCATTATTGCCTCATTTAGACCATGGTAACTGTACACCCATTCTAAATAGTACATTAATAGGTTCTTGAAGGAATGATAATACCTTCATGAATTTTCAATAATATCTATATATCTATATGAAATTATATATATATAACAAATTATTGGGATACTCCTAGTAAACCTTTGTACTCAACCTTTATGGGTCAACGAATACTCAAAATACCAAGATAATATGACCCAATATGCGAACCTTGTTGATCTAGAATAGGAACATTGTGAGAATAGAAAATAATAGATTATTTCTCATTATATTTAAATTCATTTCATGATTTTTGGCATGGTTTTTCTATGTTCGATTGTACACGAATAAATCATCCACAAACATCATGAAAATGGAATCTATGTAGGGGTGGAAAACTTGATTCATGACGTCCATGAATATAGAAGGATATTTTGTGCGAACAATTGGAAAAAAGGAATACACTTATAGACCTTAGTGACTTCAGAAATCTATATGTTCAATTTTTTATGGCCTAAATCACACAAGGTGTTTTTATAATCTCAAGAAAATCATTGATAACTACCTATTACTTTATATCTGTTAAAATAGGTCAAAAACTCATAGAAAATGGTATAGTTTCTTAACCATAATGTAATTCAATAACAAGTAATGCATTAACTGAACGATGGTTCCATTCTACTTCATGGATGAATGGGTAGAAAACCCACAAGATGAAGTACAAGGAAAGATAAAATCCTTAAATAATATATCCTTCAAATTAATCTTTTAATATATGATATCAATAGGTTATATCATAAATAGTGGAATATATACATGAAATTATCCGATAATAATATTAATCATAAACTAGACCAATCTATTTAAAGTATTTCAAAATATGTATTTCAGGAAAACATAACTAAAATGATACACATTGAATGGAGAATCCATCATAAAAATTAACTAATCATCTAGATAATGGGTAGAAATCTGTGATGTGACACCACTATGAATATGATTATCCTGTACATTTATACTCTCCTAGACATTACACTCACCCTTATAAATATTACTATCACCTTATCATGATATAAATGATACTCTATTTTTATAGAAGACCACATTATCATGATAGGGTACGTATCAAACTATCCTAATAATGACATAAAATCCCATAATATTTAGGAAAAATAGTTTTCAAAATAAATGGTAACTTCCGACATCAAGGGTACAATCCCTTCATTTTGTATACCCTCTAACCATACAACTAGTAGTGTATCCATGGTTTTCACCCCACAAGAGAATATAATTAAGAGCCTGATATTTTACATAGTAAATACTAAGATAAAGGAATGAGGGGAATATATTTCAAATAAAGAAGATATATTATTTGAATATACTAGAATAGTACCTCATAACATATATTATGATGTACTATAATTCTTGGGTAACATCTACAATGATTGAAACTGGATTATTCCAAAACCTTGATTTTTTTTGGACTCCCTTGAGTAGGTATGATCAATTGGTCTTGATAATAGTCATCCTTGATACTTTGAATATGACATCCTTGGCCTATTCGGTTAGTAATACTCAAACATCCTTCCTGATATAAACTCATTTACCCAGATCTAGAAGGTGGAGGTAGTGCGAGCCATCCTTGTTTGGAAACAATTTGAAATCCTAGAAAAACGTAATATGATAAGACATCTATCTTTATGAATGACACTCATGTGGTTCTCTATCACACTGATGCTTCATGTGGCCCTTTTTTCCTCACTAATGGATTACAATGGATTGTCCCTTGTAGATACCATCCCACCACCACTCTTATAAGAATCCTCAAGGCTATGTTTCCAGCTTCCCGATGTACCGATTTCCTATCTTAGCACTAAACATTGGTTCTCATTGATATTATATTCTCTCACATTACACTTAGTGATAAGATCTAGGTTCATGTTATTAGATTATTTATATATTCGTAGAACATTCACATTTGAGTAGAGGGAATACTTGATCATGTCTTCGAAGAGTCTCACCAGTGATAATTCATCACTGACATGAAGCATTATTAAACATTATCACTCAGTGAATTGTAATGAATAGTCGATAGAGGACATATAAACCTAATCAAGTAGAATGAAATCTCTATCTCAATAAGATCTTAGTATCTTAGGGAATAAGTAATCATCGAAGATAGTATTATTTTCTACGTAGACCATTCCCTAATTATGACTTGCTAGGGTAATCACATCCCTGTAGTTCTTGGGAAAATCATGATGCATTAAGGTATTGATCATGATCATCCTCTATGTAACTCTCATTATTACAGGAGATATATAATATGCCGTCTAGCAATGACTCAGTAGACTGAGGCCTTCCATCCCCAAAAAAAATTAGAGGATGTTTCTAATGGAACTCACAAGTAAGATCATACCTCATAGTTGTAGTTTGTGGATCACACTATAAAGAAATAATCAAACAAAGGAACCCCAATTGAATAGTATTTTTAGTTACCATTTTTTGAAATAGAATTTGGTGCTATAATTCACACTCAAGGAGTTTGAACTAGTTTCTTAGGTCCCATTATATCTACAGAATTGTCATTACTACACTCCAAGAAAAGAACTAGAGGATTTCATGGAGGAATAGATTTAAACAATCCAAGAACATTCATCAGAATAAGATTATAAAATACATAAGGTCCCAAATGGAAGTATAAAGGATGATATTGGACCATTTCGCAAAAATACTACACCAAATACCCACTTATAAGGGTTGGATTTTGGAAATAATTCACATTAAATTTTTAGGGGTTCCTGTCTATGGATGGGTAATTGAATGTTAAAGGGGGTTATGATCTATAAATTATATATTTAATCATCATTTTATTGAATCAATTACATTTAAAAGACAATATTTTATATTTTATGTTCGTATGCGATTTTATACATGGTAATAGGTTTGATTAAATGGATTTTCATTCAAATTTTATAAAGACCTATACAATTTATAAATTGAAATTGAACCTCGTTTAATTATATGAATCCCTACTGGTATTTTTTCTCCGAATGTAGTAGGTAAGATATAATGGATCAATTCAATTAATCTCCCATTACTATTCATAATTTCACATACAAATTATAAATTTATGTTAGTACTCATGTAATAATAACCAAACCCCTGTTCATGTCACTTAGTTTATATAGAATAGATGGATCAAAACATTCAATTTATGATTCAACCATGAATTTATACAGTAATAGTCCATATAGGATGATAAAAACATATTAAAAAACCAATTTCCCTTCCTTGTTAAACATGTAAGTGAGACAGGTATATATCATCGATAAATCACATTAGCTAATCACAAGCAACACTTAGAATTAAAGCTCACAATTTTTCCTATTTGGAATGAAATAATCATGGAATATGAATCCTATTTTCCTTTTTCTATGCATATGATTTCAATCCTTTCCATTCTGGCACAAGATAAAATATCAGTAAGGAATAAAAATTCCAAAATTCATGTGCATTAGCCAATGATTAATGTAAATCCTCTCTAACATTCAGAACATAGAAAAATAATTCCCCTTTCATATTAAAACTAATATATACACTAGACATGAGTTAGATAAATAAATTAATATATTATAAACAAGTTAAAAAATTTTATAATACTTTTTCTAATATTCCCAAAAATAATTGATTAAATAATCAAAAAGCCTTTGTGATAAAACATTGTGACATCCTGGGCATGGTTTACCCAGGAGTATCTGAACATAGATAGCCATATGGACACAAGTGTACCTTCTTGTATGGTAGAGGAATCTGGCAAGATGTGATGTCCTACAGTGTGAATGTTGAGATAATATTCCCTCTAGTTAGAGTAGTTAAAAGTATATTTTAGAAGAATAAAAAACAGAAGCATAATAATATACATGGAAGTATACACATCCATGATCATTAATGGAAAATATATAATGAATATCTATATTGTGTATCATTTAAAATTGATGTTATAATTTCATATCTCTAAAAAAGAGAAAATATAAAAACATGGTAACATGAGGAGATAAAATTACAAGATATACAAAAGATTCATGAAGGAGAAATCCAATCCATGCATCCCAAGCATTGGACATACATATACTAAAATGATATCATCCTAAAGCAAGAATTATAGGATGAAAAAGTGGGAAACTTCCCCTTACACATACCTATGATCATATAATCATCCCTAAAACTAATAGATGCCCAAATATGGTGACAGATAAATTCTAGTAGGCCACCAACAATAATGTCTATAAAATTATAGTGTCTGAATACTAATTGTACAATGTGTAGGTATATATAAAAGTAAATTAGTACAAATTAAAGTATAGTTGTACAACATAGACCAATAGATCCGTAACATTATCACAATAGGGCTTCCACAATCAAATTAAAAGATGAATCATGAGGATTAACTGTCCCAAAAAATTACAACCATAATTATGATCAACTTATAAACAAAATAATTTCAATTAATTAAATGTCTCCAAAATATCCTTAGAGAGATCTTATGTGGATAGGTAATAATATGAGGATGAATGAAATAAAGACTATCTATGAAACACCATACAAATCCCATGTCACACGATTTACACATATTGAAACCTCATTTCATGTCATGTAATCCAAAAAAATAAAATATGATAAATAAATATCCACCAGGGGTAAAAAAATATATATTTTTTCATTAAAGTGATTCTAAACCTTTTTTATAGTGTGTAATCATCACACCATATACTGGTTCATGTAATCTCTTAGGCACCCATTAATTTAAGTGTTGTCTCATTCCAAAGAATGTGAAACATTTTCATGGTAAATATGTAATCTTTACTTATACCTATCTCACAACATTTTAATAGTAACTGATACATGGTGTGTAACCAATTTAAATGAAATAAATTTATTCTAAAGACATTGAAAATCAAATTTTCTAGTCAAAATCCAAAACAAAACTCCTCTGTTCACTGAAAATTGGTTAAAATATTTAATGACATGGGCATGTTTATTCCTAGACACCATTAATTCAAACATATATTCCATCAATTAGGTCATTTCATTAGTAAATTAGCTCTCTCCTTAGAAGCCCTCGAACACCCCCAACCAGATAGAGAACTAAAAAGAGATTTGA
This sequence comes from Viscum album, assembly GCA_963277665.1. NCBI lineage: Eukaryota > Viridiplantae > Streptophyta > Magnoliopsida > Santalales > Viscaceae > Viscum > Viscum album. The sequence goes on from OY728156.1 coordinate 1,136,680,314, forward strand.
TATATAAATTAATGTGGGTAATGGGATGTTACAAACTCCCCAATATATGAAATTACATACCAATGAAGTCATGAGGAACTATGATGTTACGAAAATATATGAGGATAGTTTTACATCATTATTAATTGACCCTTTAAAGTATAGTGAGAATCTGAATCTCACTTCATAACAGTATATACAATAAAATTGACAACACACAGAAGAAATTAAGGTGATATTAAATGATATCCATAGGTTCATCTATAGTATAAACATCTTTCTCAAACTCAATACCACCCCAACTAAGAATTTTATAGTGATCAGGATGATATTTCATGAGTTTTCATTTTTGGAAAACAAAATGAATTATTATAAACTAAATAGGTAATTTCGATGGATACGAATATTTCTCAATCCTCTCAGGTACATAAAATGTTCTAAAAAATATTGAAGGCAAAATCACATACATTCCATGGAAATAGTGACCCAACTATAGGTAAACCATTAAGAAAACATGGTAACCTGTAGAAAACTTCAATGGATGGAACTACCGATCCATATATGATTTCAGTCAACTCTATGGTATAATAAGTTACTGATATATATACTAAATTCTAAATAACATTTCCAAAATGAGACACAATCCCACAATAAAGTCCATTCCCACCAATTCTGAACAAAGAGGTTATCAACATGGGTGATAATATAAATTCTCAAAGGGAGACATTCTAATTAATGAATGATAACTGTTGTTATAAGAAAACTCCACCAGTCCCTGATGGCTATCCATAGATACATCAACTTGAAAGATATGGGAACATAGTTTAACCTCTATGATTTAGATAGCATGCTCCATATAACCATATATATATCTAGATGATAAGTCTACTCAACTTGAACAACTTCTAAATTTACTCATTTTGGCTCCTCTAGTACATCAATGTAATCCTGAGATCCCTTTTTGATACATTGGGTGATGGAACCCCATGTAACCTCACGATCTCTCGCATATACTACTTACCATAATCTTTAATGTTTTTAGTTTCATTGATCAGTCTTAAATGAAATTTCCTTTACATGTGATAAATCACCACCAAAATAGAATTACTATAATGATAATTATATGGTAATCTAACAAAAAATTCCAAGGATACCTCATCCTATTTGAAAACCAACACCAGGATAGGATATATAAAACCATAAGGATTCCAATTATCTTGATTTATCTATTGGTGATTGTAATAGTGAGACACAAAATCAATAATGTCACACTTCTTACTCGGACACAAGAATCATCTTATCATGTAATAATACATATTTTATGTTACCTAATGAATGACACATGAACAACTATGATAATAAATAAAAACTGATCTTTTCACAAAATTTGGAAAGAAAACCAGACCCCATAATGGATAATACCATTAAATGAGATATACCAAAAAATTGCCATCCCTTCCATGTATGGTTTCAAGAATTCATTTGAAATCATAATCATGGTAATAACATCTTCAAATAGACTCCACTAGAGGTTGTATTTAATGGTAAATGTTCATAACCATAATTGAGACATCCTCCTCAGTATCCATGTGCAACTGAGAGAAGGTTCCCATAAGGTTTCACTATCCCATTAATTCAAGATTATCAAATTATGGTACATTACTTTTTAGATAATATTCAATTTCATTCCCATTCATCAGGGTGTTGGTGATATCAATATAAATTGATTGAATTTATTCTACACTCTATCTATATCATGTATTAAATTATTTCATAGAAAAAAATAAGCCAGAATCGTGTGGTCTAAAAATACCAAAACCTATCCCTAAAAACATACTACCAACAAAACATAATCCCATACATAACTGAGGAGATATCTAAATCAAGAGGGGGTAATTCTTCTCTTTCATTTAGTGATGATAAGAGATATAAGCTACCCAATTATTGTAATGAATAAAAATTCCAAACCAACACCAGTGCATCAATGAAAACCACATACCTATTACAGTTCTCAGATAATATCAAAATAGGTTCTGCTAAAAAATGTTATTTTTGAGCATCGAATAAAGATAGAATCTTTGGTTTGAATGTGAATTTTACCCATTCTCATTTAAGAGAAATCAATGGTGACACCAAAATTGAGAAATCCTTGATAGTCTGTCAAAAATTTCTCATAATTCCAAGGAATCTTAGAATATCAAAGATGTTTCATGGTTCTTCTAATGAAAAGACATCCTTTACATTAACAATATTGTTTGATAAAAAATTTTATGAAATCAGGTGACCTAAGAATATCACTTCTGGGATCCATAAATTAAATTTAAAAAGATTTATAAAAAAAGTTACTTATTATAATTTCAAAAATTAAACAGAAATGGTTCTTTTAATCACGGTTAGATCATGAGTAAACTAAAATATAATCTAGGAAAACAATCCCAAATATGTCAAGATACTCTTATAATATCCATATAATCAATTCCATATAATCTACAAGAGAATTAGTTAGATGAAACGATATCAGAAGATATTTATAATTTCTATACCTACACTTCAAGTAGTTCTTCAATATATTGGACTCCCAAACTCTAAGTTGATGATGACCAGACTGATGATCCATCACCGAAAACCACCATTCCCTATTTAACTGATCATACTAATCATCCACATGAGAAAAATGATATATATTTTTAATCATTACATTTCTCAATTTTTAATAAACCACTTAAAATTAGATAGAACCGTATGAATTCATTGAAAAGGGTATAGGGGTTTCCAAAAAAGAATTATTAGGGAAAATAAAAAATTCCATATAGTCATCTAGATATTTCATGAGATCCTTTATGTTTGCTGATTCTATAAAATAAGGGGGTCTCAAAATTGCATTCATTCCAAGAACGATGCCAATCGTATACTTTACATACCTCACTAACTTATGAATAGATGAATCTTCTAGAAAAAATCATTGAATGCCCCAAGCAATAGTGGGAAGATCATAAACAGAAGAATCATCATCAGGTACAATATCTATAATAGAAAAAAAACTATTGATCTCTAAGCACGATACTCTTACATCTCAATAACTCAGATCCATGTATCCATAAATCAACTATGACTACCAATAAAATACAAATATGGGACAAGAAAATGATAAAAGTTATCTATATAATTATGAGAGACATGAAAATCCATCCTGATAATGACATAAAACAGATCTATATCTAGTATGAACAAATACTATACTAACTCCACATCATGTATTGATAGGGAACAAGATGGAAAAACCCCATAGATTTTACTCTTCTCATGTGGTCTCACTAAGTCATTGAAAAAATAAATGTGTTCCATTGTAATTTTATGCATATAAAAAAATCAACATATTTAAATAATTGATAGAACCTATATGAAATAATGAAATCACTAATGAAGATTCCATTATGATAGTAGCTCTCACTATCACTAGACCAACACCTACCTCCATTGGAGACTCACCTAATTCTAAAGATTCTTATCTCCCAATGTATATGTAAAGATGCATATATTCATTAAGATATATGACTATGAAACAATTTCCATTGGAACTGATGATCTATGATCATAATGAGTCATAGGAAAATACTAATTGAAATGATGTTTATATCCACAATGTCCAAAAACATTAATTTTTTTCAGGCATGGAATGAAAATTCTAGTTGTGTCTCACAATTATACACTCAAAGCATGTTTGGGGATCACTACTGGATATAACAGAAGTTTCATAAGAGTCCCACAACTAGGAACCACCTCCACTATCCCTAGGTGATCTGGCTACTTCCTTTATTTCCCCAATGAACCACTGATGTTTCCACTCGGTAGGATATAATGGGTAGGATGTCTAATCATTGTTTAAAATCCATATTATCGATCATAGTTCGACTTATCATCTCTACATATATCCAAAACTTTATTATAACTACTTTGGATATGATATCTGGTGAAAAACATCATTGGTACTTCTAAGATATTATATGGTAATTCTTTATCATCTCTTGACTGAAACGAACTAGGTTAGTAAACAGACATGTGTATACTAACATCAAACTCTCTCCCTAATTAAAATACAATAAATTGAGAGAAACTTCCATCACTAGTGACTCTAAAAATTGGTGGAAGAAGTCTTTCTTGTAACCATTCCAATCCTAACACACATGCATATCTTCAAGTACCTTAGAATTCCAACATCTCTTTCTGGGGCAATGATGTCTAAAAGCCACACTCTTCACCATTATACTCCTAGGTCTATCTATGAAATTAAATATCGAATACATCATGTCAATCTAATCCTCCACCTCTTCTGTGTTTTTCATACCTTTAATGGACAATGGCTTCTCAGGTAAGAACTCACATGATCAATCCATGTCTCATATTCATCTGAAATTTATCTCACCATATATGATATATATTTACTGTAAATTCTAACGTATAGTAATAACTAACCTCATTATAGCTTCGATAATCTTTTTATCTATGGGAGGATTCCTTCCAAGAGAATATGTTACACATTATGTAAGAACCCAAGGAAAATGTATCATATGCAACTCGTTGCACATCAAAAATAGAGGAAACGATAAAACAAATTTCTCATTTGAAAATAGAATACCATACAAAACATTAAATATAATGATAATTATCATGAAGTAAGATACACACATCCTATAATAAATTTCAAACATGATTCTCCCCACAAAAAGAGATTGTCATGAACTCAATGGAACTTACATCTCATTTCTCATAAATCCAATCTCCAATATAAAAAACATAAAAAGGCAAGGAATCTTGAGGAAAACCCACATGTGATACCAATATTTGGTGAAACTGACATGAATACCCTCTCAAAATGGTACCTAATCAAAATTTACACATATCTGAAGGGTGTTTCCAATCAATACGTGCTGGAATCTAATATCAGAGCATCAAACAACAACCATATGGGATGATTTCCCCCAACCCAAAGAAACATCATGGAATATATATACATCATAGGTAACTAGAAGAACCAATAAATATATTCCATAACTTAAAAAATATATCAGAAATGATACAACTCAAAATCAGTAATAACTTTTCAACATACAATCCATTCAATAAAGTTCCATTAAAATAGTAAAAATACTACACAATGTGAGAGCATGGGGAAACTATGACAATCTCACCACTAACTACCTAGATTAAACAAATGAAATCCTTGTCAACTCACTATGACACCACTCATTTTCTTATATGAAAATAAATACAATGTTCTGTGAAAATAGAAGGGATGAGCATGGTGTGAGATAACAAGATCAGTGGGTTCCTAAGAAAGTGTCGGTAAAAATTAACTCTAATATAATTATAACATTCTCTACATTAATGGAAATAATTACTGATAAAAAATTTATATTTTTTTTATGAAAATCAAGGAAAATCATTTATTTTTCCATCTTTTACATTTCAAAATAATCAATGTGAAATATATTCACATCACTTCATATGAACACCAATCCAAATAAAACCAAAACACCTATCACATATCATATAAAATCCATGGTAGTACAAGTGTAAATAGTATAATGTAAATCATAGGTAACACCATACCAAGGATCATTATAGGCCATGATATCAAACTTTTCGTACTACAATCAACGACTAGTGCACAATCAATTCCCTAGAACATAGGACTAAGGAGAACATAAATAACCCAAGAGTGAATCCAGAAACAATGTCAATATTAACTCCACATAATAATGGGAATAAAGACTTGAAGAACTAAAAAATAGTTAACCCACCTAGTGATACATGGATTATGGCTTTATGCCACACCTGCCAAAAAATTACCCAAGGCATACCAAGTGCTCTATTTTTAAAATAATTAATCAAAAATATGTATTGAAAAACATTTTTAACGAATTTTAAAATAAATTTTCAATTTCAAAAACAAATTAAATTCTACCTTTCATAAAAAACATATTTTCACCACAGAAATCCATTAGTCAATCATAATATTTTATTTATAAAATAATTTATAAAACTAAAGAAATAAATTTAATCTAAGGTAATCTGAAGGAATAACCACACCTTCAATCTCATGTAACACAGACCATCAACAAGATCCAATAATAAAGAATACAATAAATATAACAAAATATGACCTATAATTAGAAATCACTTATTATAATTGATTCAATGATAAAAAAGACAATAGAGAATATAAAAAACAAAATATAACTCAATGAACATGAATACCACACCACAACCAACACAAGGGTATGATTCTAGAGGATTATTAGATAATATATCATGAATGAATCAATAATAATTACACTATAGACCAAAAAATCTCTAATTGTATCACAATGGGGCGTCTATGATCAAAGGAAAATAAGATATGAAGGGAATAATTACATGAAGAAATGAAAAAAACCCACAATGATGACCAATCACTGAATGAAATCATTCAGAATGTCTGATGGTCTCCAAAATCAATTAGGGGAGCTCCTAGGTCCAGAGGAAAGTGGCTATTGAGAAATGAAATAGTAATTATATGTGAACTTCTTTAAAAATCCCATGTCAGGATATCTACATAGGGTCTAACCACTTTTGAAATCATGTAATCCATGAAGTCCAAATATTTAGAAAAACTAGTTTCCCCATCTTAAAAATACCAATTATAAAATTGCATGGAATGTAAACATTTTTCACGACGTGTATTCTTCATGTCTTATATCATTACATGAAATATTCCCATCACCCATTACAAGATGTGTAATTCTTTTAAATTGATTGTAAACCACTTCACATTATATTATTTCTCACAACATTAACCACTCTCACTAATTCATCATGGAAAGAAATATATTACAAGTAGCCACATTCCATCATATGTATTTCACTTAAATAAAATGAAAAGTCTAGTTTTTTTATCGAAATCATGAATCAACACTAGATATTATCTGAACATTTCGAGAACCCAAGAAATTAATTAACACGTTTATGCATAGAATTAATTAATTCAAACAATCATATATTCATTAAAATTAGTTCATTTTCCACAAAAAATGCTCTCTATCCACAGAAGCCCCCAGGGTCACCCAACCGAAGAGGGAAACAAAAAGAGAGATGATAAATACCTAAATGTGTGTAACGAGATGTTATAATTTTATTCTTTAAAATAATACGTATACTATTTCACTTGAAAACAAATATAAATTTCAATATAATCTGATACTAATTAATAGAAAATACATTTTTTAATAAAAAATAGAAGATGTCACTATTCATTGAAAATCAAATATATTCTAGAATTTATTATAATTTATCTTTAGATAATATTTTAAATGTTGAATTAAAAAATGAAATCCCTTTTTTATAATAAATTTTCTAAATTTTATAAAATATTATTATAATATTCAATTAGAGGAATTATGGAAACCCATTTTAAAGAGAACATATTTTTGAAGATTAAAATTACATTACTAAAAATAAAGTTCATATTTACAATAAATTAAAATGTACATTATAAATGAGTAGGAGAATTTTATATTTCACAATGATGTTAATACTACTAATTACCTAATATTTTATGGGTAGTTTTTAAGGGTAATTATTACATAATAATAATTTCTTATTATTTTATGATATTTGTTACATAAAAGTTATTCTATTGAATGAAATGTTTTGTTTCAAAAAAAATAGTGTATACAATCATTATTTCATTAAACCATCATAACGAATGTTCCATTACTAAAATGATCATAAATTTTGATTTAATTACACTATATATATATATATTATATACTTTGTTTCCATTCTGAATTGATGATGTAGAAACATTTCACTTTATAATGATCAGACTCTTCCAAAATATAGAAGATCATTTTATCCATAGGTAATTGAAGCAAGTGGAATTATGTATCATGTAATATGTTATTTCATACAAAATATAAGAGAACCTATAACACTAGGAAATATAGAAAAAGGATCTAACAAAAAAACCATGTTCTAAAAAATGAATGAATGATATGAGAGATAAGGATTCAAAATTATTATATAAACAACATTTACTATATATATTAATATTTCCCTTATTATATTTTATTCTCCAATTCCATTTTATGATTATTTTTACCATGACTGTAATCACACTATTGACCTTCATATTATCTTAAAAATATTTCTCAATACTCCTAATCTTAGTAGGTGAATGTAAAATATTTTATATTTAAATAAGAATATGATAAACATTTTAATAAGAAGAAAATCAGATTTTTATATGTGTTTTTTAGAGAATTAATTTTTTATTGTTTAATAATTGTGAGATACTTATCAAAGATAATCTATATAACTAATATATACTTATTGATGTAATCAACATCATTAAATTAATTAGTATTTTTTATTTTTTCTATATTATTTATTATTTTCACCATGGTTTTATTTCATCCCCTAAATTTCATAATATTTATTTATTTTATCACAAACCACTATAATTACCTTGATTTTATTTTTGTCTATAATAATTCATATACTTTTATTAAAATAAATAATTTATATTACATTTACTGTATAATTAAGAAAAAATTTATCATTACTTCAATATCAATGTCCCAGAGTTGTTTCTATTTTTCATTAATAATAGATGATATTTCAAAAAACGTATGTTTTATTTCATTATTATATTTAATTTTTAGAATTACAATTGATATGTTATTTTTATAGGGTAATATATATTTGTATCTATTATCAATGATATAAAATTCCACTAAAAAAAATATGAGTTGTCTTTCTCAATGAGTACATTTGTCTTTATATCTATTAATATTTGATTGATGCACTCAATTAAACCATTTTTTGGGAATTTATGGACATCCTAACCAGTAAAGTATTCTATAATGTAATAATAATCTTAAAAATATATTTTTTTATTACTATAATTTCTTGAATCGATATTTCATGATGGTCTAAATTATAATTATTTTTAATAAACCACCTACAACCCATAACAATTTTCAGTTCCTATTATTTTCTTTTCATTTAAATAACATAATCCATGTCTAAAATAAATATGAAAAGTGGAAAATATTAACTATAAATGATCTTGATTAATATAAATGTGATTGAATATAGTAGAATGAATATGATATATTGACACACATATATGAATATAAATTATCCAATAGATTTTATACTCTATGAGGAAACTTTTACTTATCTCTTAATAAGAGTCAAAAAAAATATTATACAATGTATTATATATTTTAATTTTTAAAAGTTATAGTTTCTAATTTTATGTAGAAATTATATTAATTCCTATTATTCATAAAATATTAATCCACTTTCACTGTAAGATGAAATTAATTTCTCATAAATATAATATGGAAAATATCACCATTTATTATATTTTATTTTATCAATAATAATATATTTATTGTTTCTTTAAAAATTAAACATTTTTCTCTAATATATTTAATTTAAATTTTCTATAAAATGATAATGTTATAAAAGAAAATATTTTAATCCATCAATATAATCAACATTCATTATGTTTATATTGTTTTTTTAAAGATTCATTGTCCTAATACCTTTGATTCTAAATGATCACTAATTCTCAAATTTGATAAGTAATCATTTTTAAGTCACTATTTATTTCATCAAAATTAAAAATATAAAACATTGGTATATATAATAAATTTATTTAAACATAATTTACATTTATATTCCACTTAATATAAATCATAAAATTTTTTATGCCTCATAAATTATATATATATATATATGTTGATGTTGATATCTACTATCTATATATGATGATTTTTTTGTTACTACATATCATGAAATATGGATTCCATAGAAAATTAAATCAAATTGAAAATAACACATCCAAATTTTAGAAATTATTTTATGATTAGATTTTCTCATATCATTTCATCTAAAATGAATACCAATTTTTGAATGATACATAGATTAAATATATTGTCAATTAAAATAACATACACCATAAAATATTTTATTCTATTGTTTCTTATATTTCATTAATATTACCTCTATATATTACCAAATGAGGATCACAATGAATAAATATAATAGTCATTCACAAAACCTTGGTTTTCATAAAAAACACAACTTAATAAGAACTATACCACATGTAATATGATTTCTAATATGATATCTTCGATGATAAAATTATTTCATATATTTTGATATAACTTATAGATTCATCTAATTTTAATAATATTTTTCCAACATTTAATAATGTTAACCTATAATTATATATATTTAACTTTAATTTATATCATAGTTTAAATATTTTTCTCAAATTTTCACTTGTAGTCAATAATTAAATACAAATCATATAACCAAATAAATAACTTAACATCTCATATTTTGTTAATATTTAATTTTATAATGTTATTATATGATCAATTATTATGTTTCTTATAGTCATTCAAATTAGTGAACTTATATTTATTACATAATATATCCTCTGATCTGTATTAAATTCTTTTATGTTCTTTTATAACATAGTTAACATCAACTATGTTTGATTGTTTTTTAATTTCACTACATAAATGTCTTTAAAATTGTCTTAATTAGACATATAATATTCATTAAATAACGTAATTTATCATTGGAACATTCATACTTTCAATAGTATTCAATTTTAAAAACATATTAATGGATCCATTTATATCATTTCAACAGTATATTAGTTATTGATATCTTTCAAACTCCATGATCCTTATTTATTTAACATCCAATTTAGAATTATTCACTCCAATATAATATTTGAGTAATCCATAAAATAAATATTCATTTTCTTCATGAACAATATCGATCTCATTCTTTACAAAAATATTATTATTCAATAATATTTATTTCGATATTTTTATAAAAAATCATCCAACAGACTCATTCTATTTTTTAGCTTATTATTATGATCGATAGTTAAATTCGTTTTCAATAATATATAATTTCAATGTATAACATTTAAATTTATTAATAATAATTAAATATAATAATACTATTATATTCAAATGACTGATTATAATAATCATTCAAATAAATTATATGAGTGGTTTTTTGGATAGAATGAAGGAACAATCAATGGTTTCTTATTAAAACACTCTACATACAATTTTATAAACAAAAAACATAACAATATAATTTTTCATATTAATATTTTTAATAGTTTCAGCTTTGTACACACTATTCACAAATCGTTACCTTTTAAAATCTCAATATCAAATTTCATAATAAAATTAAAAATATGTTATTTTTCTTCATTATGATTTTCTATAATTTAAATCCATAATAATATAATACATACTTTATTTTTCTTCATATATTTATATAAAATATTTTCTATATTGTTTCTAAAATATTTCATAAATGTTAGTAGATATTTCATTGAGGGAAACAATTTATGATTCCTTTAATTATAATATAGTAAATAACCATTTTTACATTGTTTCCATTCCCTTATTTTATTTTCCCCTTTTGATGGAAGATCATATCCATATTATGAATAATTATCTAGAACAATGAATATTGGGGGATGTTTCATCCCATCCATACATTTTTTATTCTACTTCTCTTTCATATAATAATTAATTTTTAAAAAATGAAATCATAATATTGTTTTAGTTAAAATAAATAAATTTACAATATAGAGAGATAAATTTTTTTTTGAAATGGATTGAATGATATAGATGTATTTATGGAATTTTATTTTTATAATTTTTCTGAAACCGATGGTTCATTAGATCAGATTATATTTAATTAATAAAATGATATTTATTTTTTATTTTAATCAATATAGGATGAATGTATAGTTTTTTATGTTTTCTAAGAAGTCAAGAAATGTTGATCCAAAATATAATGTGAGATCAAAAGGAATAAAAGGTTATTATTATCTTTATTTTTATATTGGAATATTAAGGGTTACAATATATTTCATTATCAATTTATAATATAAAGGATTACACTAGATTTTATTATCAAATTGAAGTATTATATGGATTTACTAAATTTTTATTTCAACAATGAAGACAAATTGATTACCCAAGTGCATTATTTCCTTTAAGAATACATAATTTTACTCAATATTTTGGAGCCATGTTAGAATATAAAAAGATTATTATACAGTTTTAGGCCATATATGTAATGCCCCGACTCCAGCTACCCAGAGTAGGTTATTTATTACATAACATTGGATGATTCAAGGAATCACGTCCCGAATGACTTATCAGTTATTATTATTTGAATCAATAAACACACATATGTTCAACATTACAACATGAAAAGAAATACAAAACTAGTTTATTCCATTAGAAACATCCAAGCCTCCTAGATTATTCCCACAAGTCACTCATAACTTACTTTTTCATATCCAGGGAAAATGAAACATAAGAAAGGGGTGAGATAAAATGCTTTGTAAGGGTAAGCAATTCATCAGAAGATAACATAATCATTTGACCTGATGAAAAATTCAAAACAGGTGCCTTTACAAATAATAAACATGAACAATTTATGGCAGGAATATGAGTTGAGTAAATAATTCTATAACAAAACATAGTCATGGCTATTCTACTGTTGAATAACTACATGAACCATAATTATTATTTTCATAATTAGGGAATGTATAATGGTGGAAATTCTGAAACATTTTCTCAAGGCCTCGACCAAGACATCTAAAAATGATTAATGACTCATCCAAAACCATATATCTAATTAGGAAATGCCTCGGACAATTCCATTTCTAATTGTATCATGAGACCGACCAATGCACCAAGGATCTATAGCGGGCTCCACCAGTAATATAATAAGTCCAATAGATTCATTATATAAAAATCTTGAAACATAATATAATCATTCTTATTAAAACTAGCATATGAAATGTCTATATATTAACCATAAACCAGGAATGATATAAAAATAACACATCCAAATTCAAAAATATCACAAAACCTTGAATATGATAAGTAATATTTGTATCATAATAAATCAACTTCAAAAAAGTTTCAATTCCATCAAAGTATGTTACCATAGATGAAATGAAGGCAATTTGAAAGAAATACCTCTTTCTATTTTGAAACCATTTAAGAGTCACATAATTATAAAAAAAATTACTTTGAAAATATTCTTATAATATTTTAATGGAAGATTCAATGATGTTATAATGACAGAAAATTTTCGTACCCACTATATAAGTTAAAAAACATTCCTACCTTAATTTTGTCAAAAACGTCATAAAGTACCTTGTTTGGAAAATGATGAAAGGATTAATTTGAAAACATATAAGGTCAAATAAGGGTATAAATGAATTTAACCTATATTATAGTAAATATATAAAATGTTTTGAAATAAATTTTTATGAAAACATGGATGTGGATTATAAAGAGGTCCCAATAGATACTTACGTAAAAACAAACTCATATAATAAAGAGATTGGGAAATTAACACCTACATTTTACTTTTCCATAGTCAATGGTATGTTAATCTCATGTATAATAGTTAAAAAATTGTTAATAAACCATAAAAAACAATATACATAAATATGATATCATATATGATTCTATAATATTGTTTTTCAATAATATTTTACTAGTATCATTGTTTCGAGTGTTAACTGATTTATTTTACTTTATATGATTGGTTACATAAGCCATGTTTGTTATGGATAGGATGTATTTTATTCATATAAAAATTTATATTATTTTCATAACCAGTATTTTTAATCATAAAATGAATATTATCCTTTAATGATTATGATTGGGAAATGAATCTCATCGTGTTTGTGGAGACAGTAATTCGTACGTACGCACGAGTGACAATATCATTATATTGATGGTGAAATTGTATGTAATTGGATGGTATATCGTATATAACGAATCCATAAAATGTTATATTTATTATTTACATCCATTATACTCATTATTATACCCATCTAAATAATTAAGTGTTTGAATAACAAAGTACACCACGATGTGGAGACAGTAAGCCATACGTACACCCGTATGGTGACTTTGTCATTCATATGATGGACAGAATAATGAATATGGTTGTACCATTTTTGTAATAACATCATAGTATATAGAATATACTGGAGTTATTATTTTAGAATGGAAACTTCAATGAAAGAGGAAGTGTAAGATGAAATGAACATGAAAGAGGTGATGAAATATTTACCTCTTCTTCAGGTTCTTTCTTTTGATTTGATCAAAAGGGCTCCTTAGGTTTTCTTTATGAAAAAAAGAAGGCCTCTAGGATGAAGGTAGGAAAGTTGGGAGGATATTTTGGTCAGGTTTGTCTGAGCCAAATGTCTATGGAGGTGTTAAATTAAGATAATGGGAAGTGCCTTTTTATAAGAGAGGTGAGGACCACTTTAAGAGAAGTTTGAAATATTATTTTATAATAAACTCATTTTCGATTTCTAATGGATGAAAAATGATTTATTTAGAGGATTAGTTGGGGATGGGATGAAAACCTCACAACAAATAGGTTTTAGAATGGTTTAACTCACTATATAGACATTATCTTTTTGATTTAACTCTTAGTTAAATAGTTTTACAATTACCATGTGTCTTTGTATTTTTATATTATATTGTTAATAAACATAATATAAACTACCAAGAGAACCCCAAGTTGTTAATTATTAATATATATAACCTTATCTAAGTCTTTTGTCCTATCTTTACATCTTTATGAATATTATATCAATTTATAATATAGTATTTGTTTTAAAAACTGAATTATGTCAATTTTGTCAATATTTAGTATTGGATTTTTTTTAAAGCCAACAAAACATTATCACATTGAATACTTTTTTTAACAGACTCTAACAAGTCAAATTAACCTAGATAATTATGTAATTTCATCAGAAGTCTCAATTTACATTTATTTGGATATTTATAATATCAATTATTTGAATATTTCATTAATAAGTTAATTACTGAATCATCATTGTTTCATAAATAAATTATATTATTTAATTACTAAAAATTATAAGTAAAATAACACTATGTAGGAAATCATTATAGTAGAATTTATATTGCGTGTAACCCTATATTAAAAATGTTTTAGTTATTAAACATTGAATTTAACTCTATTAAATCTTCTTTAAATAAAATAATAATAAATGTCTAATCTAATCCATGTGGATGAAAGGGGATCATATTTTATTCCTAAGGTTGTTTTTGGTCAAATTACACTTCTCCAATAGAATAAGGACATGTGTTTGGCTAATTATGATATCCTTTTTATCCTTAATTACCCTATTTACTTTTAATCGTGGTAAATAAAAGTCAAAAGTTAATATTCACCAAAAAATATATTTTCATCTTATTGAGCCACATTTTACTTACTAATATTAACCGTGTCTCTCAAATTTTATAAATTCAACACATAGAAGCCGTAAAATTAGGTTTTATGCAAATTTTCAAATGCTCCAAGGAGTTGGGTAAAAGACGGTAAAAAGTTCAATTAAATTATTATACATCTAAACTTACTATAAGCTGACTCCAATGAATTACATTGAACATATGTAGGTATTATTTATCTATTTTGAAAAAAAATAAATTTAAATAAAATAAATAATTATTTAAATAAAAAGTTAGCTTTAACCAATAACAAAATGTTTTTCACTATTCATCAAAAATTGAACGTTTTCAAAAAATTCCAAATATTCACCCTAAGATAATTTTGATATTCAGAATTCAAAAATGAAGTCCATTTTGAGAAATAAAATTTATAAAATTTCAAAAAGTGGGTATTACAATTCATTATGGCTAGTTTGATTACTTGTGGTGTGTTAGAATCTTGATGTGGCATATAATTCAAGCTATTGAATTATTAAAAGGGAAACATACTGTGGATGAGTGGGGTGTTACATTCTTACATCTTTCAAATAATTTCATCCTTGAAATTTCTAGAATACTACCACACAAAAAGAATCAGGTAGTTCTTCATCAAAAGTTCCTCTTGTTCCCACGTTTTCTCTTCTATCTTATGGTTTTCTTCATAGAACATTTACTAGATGAGTCATCTAGTTTCTGAAAATTTTTTCTTTGGTATCAAGAATCTTGACATGATCTTCAGAATAAGACAAATCAGGTTCCAGTTCAATTTCTTCATAGGATAGTAAATGCGTTGGGTTTGGCATGTATATTCTCAATAGTGATACGTGGAACACATCGTGGAATTTGAGGACACATTGTTGAATTGTCAAATGATATGCTAAAACCGCAATTCATTCTTGAATTTTGAAAGGTCTAATGTACTTAGGACTTAATTTACCCTTCTTAACGAATCTTATAACTCCCTTCCATTGAGATACCATCACAAAAATATTATCCCTAACCTGAAATTCCAAATACTTCTTTTGGTTATCGTCATAACTCTTCAACCTACTTTGAGCTGCTTTGATGTGGATTTGGATAATCTTCAATTTTTCCATTGATTCTATAAAAAGTTCTGGGCCTATGAGTTTTCTTTCAGGAAAATCATCCTAATAAGATGGTGTATGACATCTCTTTCTATATAATGTTTCATATGGTACCATCTGAAAACTTGAATGGAATATTTTTTTATAGGAAAATTCTACCCATGGTAAATATTGATCCCACCTACCTTGAAAGTCAAGTGAGCAAGATCTCAACATGCATTCTAAGGTTTGAATAGTCTGTTCTAATTTTCCATCAGTTTGAGGGTGGTAGGCAGTGCTCAAACGAAGTTCAGTATCCAAGAATTTATAAAGACTTTTCTCGAATCTTTATGTATAATGGAGATCACCGTTAGAAACAATCGATAGGGGTACTCCATGAAGTCTTAAAACAGCATTAATATACAGTGTTGTTAAACGTTCAAGTGGTAAATCTTCTATTATAGTAGGAAAATGTGCTTACTTATTAATACTATCTACAATGAACCATATTTCATCATTCCTTCTAGTCGTCTTTGGTAGCCCCGTGAAAAATTCCATCATAATATATTACCACTTCCACTCCGGTATTAGAAGAGGTTTCCTGACTCCTCTAGGATTTTGGCTACCAGCTTTCAGTTGTTGTCAAACCATACATCTGGAAAAAAAATTAGCAATCTAGCTTTTCTTTTTGTCCCGCCAAAAATGTTACGTCAAATAACTATACATCTTGGTGCTCCCAGAGTGTATAGAGAAATTAGAGCTAAGAGAATCGTCCAACAATTCCATTTTTAGGTCAGGTATATCTGGAACACAAAGTCTCTTCATAAATTTCAAAATTCTATCTTCATATACGAAGTCACTCAATATCCCATCATTTACAGCTTTAATATTCTTTTGAAACTCCTCATCATCAGTCTGAGAACTCTTTATCTATTCTAGTAATGATGGTTTGGAAACCATTTGAAAATGTATAGATGTTTCACCTTTCATGGTAATTCACATATTCATCTTTACAAGATCCATGAAAATAGGATCCCTTTCAACACTCATCTTGTTCAAAACTCCGTGGTCATTTCTACTCAAAGCATTCTCTACCTTATTTTCCTTCCATGGGTTGTAATGTATAGTGCAATCATAATCCATGAGTATTTCAAGCCATCATCTTTGCCTCATGTTGAGTTCTTTTTGTGAGGAAATATACTTCAAACTCTTGTGATTTGTATAAATCTCACATTTTTCACCATAGATATAGTGTCTCAATATCTTCAGAGCGATGATTATAGCTGCTAACACAAGATAATGAGTGGGATAGTTTTTCTCATTAATGTTTAGCTTTCGTGATGCATAGGAAATAACTTTATAATTTTTCATAAGGACACAACCAAGTCCTTTGTTTGAAGCATCACTCTAAATAACAAACACATATTTACCTGATGGTAGAGTCAAGATAAGAGAAATAACTAATATTCTATTCAGTTATTCAAAACATTCATTACACTCTTTTATAAAAAAAACCCCTTTACATGTGATCTTCATTTATGGGTTAGCCAAATAGGAAAAATTCTGGATGAAACGTCAATAAGAACCGGCTAAACCAATAAAACAGAATACCTCTGTTATATTTTGCGGAGGCAGAAATTCATGTATTTCCTTGGCCTTTTAAGGATCAATAGATATTCCATCCTTAGAGACAATATGGCTAAGAAAATAAATATCTTGAATCAAGAATTCACACTTTTTAAACATCCCATATAATTCATTTCTTCAAAGAGTCTTCAGAATAATGCGCTAGTGATTTTGATGATCTTCGTAGATTTTGTAGTATACCAAGATATCCTCAATAAATACCACTACAAATTAATCAAGATATTCCTTGAAAACTCTATTAATTAGACACATGAATACAGAGGGTGAATTATTCAATCCAAAAGGCTTTATGGTAAACTCTTAAATCCAATACCTGGTTTGAAATGTTGTTTTCATAATGTCTTCCTTCTCCACACACAACTGATGATATCCATACCAAAGCTCAATATTTGAATAATATTTTGCTTCATGAAGTTGGTCGAATAAATCATCCATGTTATGTAGGGGATACCTATTCATTATTTTTATAGCATTGATCTCCCTATAGTTAATGAACAACCTCATATATCTGTCTTTCTTCTTAACAAAAAGGACATGGTCTCCCCATGGAGAAACACTTAGGAAAATAAATCCTTTATTACTCAATTCCTCTAGTTGTTTCTTTAGATCTACTAATCCCATAGTGTCCATTATATAATGGGTGTTCGATATGGGCCTTTAACTAGTATTATATTCAATGGAAAACTCAATTTCTCGTTATGGAGGTTGTCATGGTAAATCCTTTGGAAACACATCAACATATTCTTGCACAATAGGTACGTCCTCATTTCAAACATTTTTTTCCCCAACCATAATTATTTCATTCTCATACTCCCCAATAATTTAATTTAGTAGAGCTAGTGGGGGTGAATATAGATAAGAATAATATGGTGGCGTTTCTGCTCTAAAGATAAGGTACTTTTTATCATCATCGGGAATTGTATCCCCCTGCTTCTTATAACAAATTTTTGCATCATAGTCCAAAATCCAATCCATACCAACAATTATATCAAATTAAATCATGGATATGATGTTTATAATAGTAGATAAATATGGTTCATAAGAATTAATGGCGACAAATTCACAAAACATTGTTGTATTGATACTTCCCTTAAGATTTTTGACTGAAAAATCCCTTGTTAAATAAATTTTGGAAATATCTAATTTTCATAGAAAACTGGGAATATGTGAAACAATGTGATTATCCATAATCAAATAAAGCATTGGATAAACTTGAGGAAACCATTAAATTACCTACAACCATGTCTTTCAGAGCCTCAACCTTAGAAGTAGTGATCACATAAGCTTGGCCTTGATCCCTTGACCTTTTCTGAGGTAATATTTCCTGATTCTTAGGACATTCATTTGTATAATGTCCCATCTCCCTACAGTTGTTTCATTAAACATCGGTAGCTTTTGTATTCCCCTTACAATCACTAGCAAGATAACCTTTATTTCCACATTTTTAGCATAATACTTTTCCTTTTAGATAGACACCATGGTGCTTCCTTCCACAATTAATACAGAGTGGAAATTCAACTCTTCCCTTATTCCTTGTTACTTTATTTCATTTCCCAGAGTGTTCAGTAGATATCTTCTTCACTTTCTTTGCTTTAAATTAATAAGACTTAGAGAATTACTTTTTTTCATGATAGCACATGAGATAATATCTTCATACGATGATAAGGATTACGATACTAATGCTCTATGGAGAAATGGTTTTAACCCATCACAGAAACGACCAATCTTACTTCTTGGGTTACATATTTAATCTGTAGCATGCCTTACTAACCTTGTAAAGTTATCTTCCTACTTTGTGACATTCTTATCCTCCTTTTGTCTAAAACATAAAAATTTACTTTCCATATCCACTCAACGGTCACGAGGAAAGTATTTTTATATGAAAATCACTTTAAACTCCATCTATTATATTATTGATACTTCTTCATCCCACTTTTTGTTTTGAATTAATGGCCACCATTGATCTATATCTCCAGTGAGGCGATAAATGGTCATGAAAACCTCTTCCCTTTCTCTACTCCACAAAGTATGAAATATTTTCTTTAAGGAACTTATCCATTGTTCAGCTACAAAAGGATTTATAGACCCATTGAATGTTGGTTGTTGTTTCCTCAAAAAGCGATCTAACATTGATCCTCGGTGTTGTGGATCAGGGTGCTCCATATGGGTAATGTTATTATTCATAACCTGTGTGAGTTGTCTAACTATGGTGATAAGTTGATCAGAACAAGTTGCATCACCAACTCCTCTATACTTATCATGAGTAGTAGGAAAATACCTACATGGATTACGTTCGTTGATATAGTTTCCAATCCTTCCAGTAGTTTCCATTTCTAAACGATGGAATACAATAGATTAATTTATGAACCACAATACATAATTCTATACTTGTAAAATACTTAACATAAATTGAAATGTTTATGGATATAATACATAATTGTAAAAATGTTTTCATTAAGGAGGTATATATTCATAAATCCTTCATAATGGTTTGTAATGTTAATGAGCATTGTCCTAAGAATACTCCTCGGGATTGTCCAAACCAAGAGTTCAGAAAGGCCCATTGTCATGCACTAGTTCCCATTAGAGTCTAGCTCAATGTGGTGTTTTTAGGTTTTACCCCTAGGTACATCTGTTCCACAACCGCCTCTACCCGCTCATATTCAGACACGGATGTATTGCATGGAAAAATCACAAAATATCTACCGTAAAAAAATTCAAGGATGTTCTTGAATAATATTCCTCAAAGTATATCATAGGGTAATGTTCTCTAATTAGAGTTTTTATAAATCTAGTATCCAAGGATTATACAAAACTTCCTCGGATACCAACTGTAATGCCCCGACCCTAGTTACCCAAAGTCCGTGATTTAATACATAAAATTGGAATAATAAATGGAATCATGTCCCGAAAGACCGATCCAATTTGTATTATGGGAAACAAGATACAAACATAAGTTCAACATTACAACATAAAAGGAAATAAAACACTAATTTATTCCATTATAAATATCCAAGACTCCTAGATTATGCTTATAAGTAACTCATAACTAAATTCTTCATATCCAGGGAAAATGAAACATAAGAAAGGGGTGAGCTCAAACGCTCAGTAAGGGTAAGAAATACAGCCGAAGATAACATAAACATTAGTCATGTTGAATAATTCAAAACACGTGCATTTAAAAATAATAAACATGAAATCATTATAAAAATAATATGAGCTGAATAAATTATTTCATAATAAAACATAGTCATGTGTATTCTACTAGTCGAATAACTACATGAACCATCATTATTATATTCATAATAAGGGAATGTAAAATTCTAGACATTCTGAAACATTTTGTTAAGGCCTCATCCAAGATGTTTAAAAATGATTAAGGAATCGGAAAAACCATATATCAAATTGATAAAGGCCTCAGACAATTCCATGTCTAGTTGTCTCATGACACCTATTGATGCACCGAGGAGCTATATAAGGCTCCACCGGTCACATACTAAGTCCAATACATTTCTCATATGGAATGGATTAAACATAACATAAACATTCGTATTAAAACGTGCATATGAAATGTCAATATATTAACCATATACCATTAATGGTATAAAAATAACACATCCACAGTCAAACATATAAAAAACCATCAATACAATATGGAAGATTTGTATCATAATAAATCAACTTCAAACAAGTTTAAAATCCAACATAAAATGTTGACATACATGAAATGAAAGTTATTTGAAAGAAATACCTCTTTCTATTTTGAAACAATTTAAGAGTCAATTATTTATAAAATAAATAATTTATTTTGAAAATATTCTTATAAAATTGTAAGGGAAGCATCAATGATGTTATAATTGGGAAAAATAGCTTCACCCTCCATATAAGTTACAAACACATTATTTCTTTAATTTTGTCGAAAAGGACATAAAGTAACTTCTTTGGAAAATGACAGAAAGATTACTTTCATAACATATAAGGTCATATAATGGTATAAATGAAAATTAAACCATATTCTAGTAAATAATAAAAATGTGTTGAAATACATTTTTAAGAAAACATGGATGTGAATGATAAAGAGGCCCCAGTAGATACTTACGTAAAAACAACCATGGATAATAAAGAGATTGTGAAATTAACCCTTACCTTGTACTTTTCCTTAGTTTATGGTTTGTTAACCTCCTCTATAATAGTGAAAAAATTGTTATTAAATTATACAAGATCTATATACATAAATATGATATCATATAAGATCCTCTAATATTGCATTGTTAATCATATCTCAATAGTATCATCGTTTCAGGTGTTAACTGATTCATTTTACTTCATATTTTTGATTACATAAGTAGTGTTTGATATGGATAGGATGTATTTGATTCATATATAGAATGAAATTATGTTCATAAGCTTTTTTTTTAATCATAAAATGAAAATTATTCATCAATTATTACGATGGGGAAATGATTATCATCATGTTCGTGGAGATGGTCACTACTGGAATTCTTGGTATTTACAATGGCTTATTTACGACGGGATCCCGTCGCAAATAATATCTTCCGATGAGGTCCAATCGCAAATAGCTTGTTGCATAAAATGCCATCGCAAATACCATTATTTTCGATGGGCCCGTCGCAAATAATCATATTTTGGATGGGAAATATCATCGTCGCATACAAATCTCTAATTATATATATTATATATACATAAAAATTTTCGCGACAGGCCCATCAGAAATAGTTTCTGTGATAGGCCCTCGTCCTGTCGTAAATATATATATAAATCATTCCATGACTAGCCCGTCGCAACAAAGTATTTGTGATGGGAAAGTAGTCCCGTCACAAATATGTTTTTCAAAATATATAGTTAAACAATTTGCGACGGGATCTCGTCGACAAAGGTCCCGTCACAAAAAATAATTTAATTTTTTAAAAAATAAATTTAATAAAATTACGATTAATGAAAAAAAAATATTACTGTTATTAAAAAATTAAAAAATATTAAAATTCTCAATATTAAAAAAACAATAAAAAAAACCTTAAAATATTATTATTATTATTATTATTATTAGTAAATAAACATACATTAAAAAATATAATACTAAAATAATATATTTAATAAAATAATATTAATAATATTAATATAATAAAAAGTAATTTTTTTAAATTTTCAATATCCACAAAAAAATATTAAAAAAATTAAAATATTAAAAATTAAATTATGTAATATTTTCACTGATATAAAAGAAAGAAAATGTAAATAGTTCATATTACAATGTTAAATTCAAATATTTGTAATATAAAAAATCACTAGGGGTCATCTTCTAGAGGAGGTGGAAGAGCTGAAAGAGCTGGTGGAGGAAACTCCATCCCTAAACTACGAGTCAGATGACACATTACTCCATCTGCTCATGATGCTGCTGCTACCATCGATGCGTCTTCTCCTCATGCTACTGCTGATGCTGCTGCTGCCATTGACACATCTACTCCTCGAAATGCTACTCTTGTTGCTACAGCCGCTGACACATCTCTTCTGGCTGCTTCTCCAAAGTCTCTATAAGCTCAGCCTAAGCTCGCAACTGCTCTTTATACTGTGAGCCAGAAGATGATGCCTCTCCATGAGCTCCTCTCAAGCTAGGTGCTGACATCTCAGCAGTATAAAAATAAGTACTAAGAGTCAAATGAGTTCCAATACTAACTAATCTACCTTCTCAAAGCCATACTGATTCACCTGCATCCATGTTGCCTCATCGAAATGGTGAGAACTGGTCTGCTCAGTCGTCTCGTCATGACCCTCTGCCTGTTTCTGAGAGGTCACAGCCTCATATGACTCCTTCAATTCCAATTAAAATTTAAAATTGTGAAAATAATATTTAGAGTTAATTTTTTAATTGAAATAATAATACTAACCACAATCTGGCGTTGTCGATCACCTCTAATCTCTTGAGTGGATGGATCATTGTACATCCTCTGATAAACATCGAACTCTATAATATCAGGATGCTCGACATCCTATAGAAATATAAAATAAATTATTTATATTTATTGTTATATAAAATATTTAAAAAATATACTTACCAGATGCTCTCTATGCGAACTGAATGTACGACTACCAGCTCAATGCGTCACCTCATGTATCCCCAGGTTCTGTCATCCCACTGAAGATATCCTCTGAAATCAACCTCATACCAGTGTAAATATAATCAATCCCAAATTTGAGATGAAATTGACTCCAGTCGGTGGGCTCTACACGACACTTCAAATTCTATCAGTCCTGCATTCTTAGTGGCTGTCCTTCTCAAATTGTGCAAAAACAGATGGAAACGGTCACACATAGAAACTTTCCATGCCGCGTGGATAGCGTCGTGCATGCTATCATCGATGGGATACCATTAACCCTACAAATAATTTATTATATAAATTTAATAAAATAAATTTCAAAATAAATATTATTTATTTATGTACCAGCCAATGATGGAACATGTCACATCGAACATTAATGGGAATCGGTTCCCATGTGATCCATGGCTGAAAAAAATAATTGTGCAAGATAACGCTCCCCTATCCAATAGAAACATGCTCAATAATAGGAAAAAGGAATAAGTAATCAAATAATTAGTATATATATGAAAAAATTAAATGAAATATAAATAAAATATATAGGTTATCATACCTCTATTTTCATGGATCTAATCCAAGACGTAGACATCGCTCGGGGATAGGGTCAAAAATCATCAGTTTCACAAGACCGTTCCCCCTCCGCGTACCTCCTAAACCACCTGTAGGCTGAGGGTCAAATGATCCCCCATCCCCATCATCCAAAGGTAGCTCTTCCTCCTCTAACTCAAGCAATAGATCAGATTCCATCTGAAACACAAAATGATCATTTTTAGAAGATAGTTGAAAATAACTACTATATATAGATATATATTTTTTGTGATTATAACAAGCATTTTACTATGTCAATGTTCTTCTCCATCCTCTTCTCCATAACTTTCAATGTCAATGTCTTCATCATCATCCTCAACATCGTCAATATCCATATGAGTTTAATTTTCATCATCTCTTGTCATTTTAAATTCATTTGTAACATTATTAACATCTTCATCACCATCGATCCTTAATTGTGGGGTGCGATCATCGATATTCACGTATCTTTGTGAATTAGATGGATTTTGAGATGTCTCTTGAAAAATTTCAATTCTTTCCACTTCAACGGAACCACATTTATTTTGAGTAAACTAATTTTCATAAGATTTTATTTTTATTATGCTCCACCAATCGCTCAAGTCTCTTGAAGTAGCACAATAATTTTCATAATAAAATTTTTGTGCATGTTGAGTTAGTAAAAATGGTTCATTTACTGCAAGAAGGCATTTAAATTTAATATCGAATATTCCATGAGTCAGATGAACATGCAAGCCTTTCTCAGTAACCAACCATCGACATTTAAACATTGTCATATAATTCTGTCCTAGATAACACAACTCAATAATTTCATCCAAAATGCCATAAAAGTCAAATTCAGTTTCACTATGATGTGATCCTCTCAAGAAAACTCCATTGTTCATTGTTTTTTTTGATTCCTTGTATTTATTTTTATGATATCAAAAACCATTCACCACATATTCATTATATGATTTAACCATTTTGGATGGTGGGTTACTCAATATACAAAGTCGCTTATTAATTTTATCAGATTATTGAGGCTCCTGAAATTTTTTAAAAAAATTATCAATATAATAAACCATAAATGGAATTGATATTAAACCTAAATCAATAATTTATGTTACTAGTTTTTTAAACAATTGAGAAAATTTTCTTTGTTTGTGTTATTCAACAGTAGCTGTTGTAATTTGTAGAAGTTGTTTCTTGATATGATTATCATATAACATACAAATAAAATAAGTTTAAATAATGTAACATAAGTTATAGAATATGTTATATAAGCACTCACATGACAAATGATGTCATTTTTTCGTAGTTGAACTGAACGTATGCATGAGCTCTAGGATGTTCATCATCTGAAAGCCATCGATCATGAACTCCAAAAAAACAAAATTTGGATGATTAAAAACTATTAATTGATTTTCCATTTCATCCTTAAAATTCACCTCATTTCGTCCCATGTGAATGTGTTTTGAGGTATATAGAGATTCAAAATAATGAGAGCAGAAAAAAGCAATTTACTCATGCAAATAAGCTTCAGCAATTGAGCCTTCAACTGATGATTTGTTACATACTTTTTTCATCAATTTTTGCATGCATCTCTCAAATGGGTACATCAATCAAAATTTTACTAGACCTCCACATTTAGCATCATATGGAAAATGTAATATCAGATTTTTCATTGAGTTAATGAAAGCCGGTGGAGTGATTTTTTCCTGTTTACATATAATTACAGCATCATCTTCTTCCAGTTTTCTTAGCACATCGTAGTCTGTTTTCGCTGCAAAAATGTTTCGAAAAAAATACGATATGTCTGTTATTGAATCCCAAATCATATAATTTAAAAAACCTCTGAATAAAATTGTCATAAGTCTTTCCATTATAACATTATAATCATGACTTTTTAATCGAGTAATATAACCATTCTTAACACATCTACCCAAATTTAATGCATAGCCATCTGGAAATCTCAAATCTTTAATCCACTGACAAAATAATAACCAACTCTCTTTGGAGAGTGTATAATCTGGTTTTGGCTTCATTAACCTCTGTGATCTGATATTTCCAAATAGTTCATGTTCTAGTTGCCTGCAAAATTGGGAAATATTAAATTGTGACTTTAGAGTATCATTGGTTTTACCCGGTGTATCCAAAACTGTATGAAATAAATTATCAAAATAGTTCTTCTCAATATTCATAAAATACAAAATGTGGTGGCCCAACAAATCAAACCAATAAATAAGATCCCAAAAAATGCTCTGTTTTATCCAATTATGTTCTTTACCAAAGACATGCATTTTCTGTTGGTTTACTGTTTGTCCAAATGTGATGGGGGTAATGAAAATACAATTTATTTTAACTCTGTTCCTGAGAACATCATTGGAGGTTCATCCCTTTCAATTATAACTTTTATGATATGAGATGTGTTCCTCCAAAAAAGGATGATCGGTTGGAAGAAATCTACGATGATAATTAAAATAGCAAGGTTTTTCCCATTAAAAATCATAAAGGCTTATTTTCATTCCTACAGTAAGGACATGATTTCAGACCATGCGTAATCCAACAAGATAACATGCCATATGCTAGAAAGTAACTAATCATCCACATCAATGCATCTTTTAATAAGAAATTTTGTTTCGCAGCAACATTATATGTATTAACACCATCACTCCACAATGCATTTAACTCATTAATCAATGGTTTCAAATAAACATAAATATTCTTTTTCTAATGTCCTAGGATTAATAGATTCGAAAAGATATAAGTCTCCAAAATCAATATCCATAGAGGCAAGTTGTATGGAGTTATAAAGATAGGCCTTCTTGAATACTGACTACCAAAAGAACCAAACAGACAGAAACCATTAGTAAAAAGACCCAATCACACGTTTTAGGATTTTATAAAAAAATATGGATACAGACGGTCAAAATTTTTCCATGAATCAACATCAGATGGATGGTTTATTCTTTTATCAGTGGAAATCTTGATTTCATGACATGAAATCATTGACGCTATGTTCTGAGACATAAATAAACACTACAACCTGGGTGTAAGGGGAAAATATGTCAAATGTTTTACTAGAATCGATCTAGAATTCCCTAGTTGAGCTTCTTTATACCTAGATTGTCCACATGTGGGACAACTATCCAATGACTCAATTTCGCCATAATATAATATGCAATCATTGGGAAATGCATGATTCTTCCGATAACTACGGTCCAGATTACAAATGAGCCTCTTTCTCTCATAATAATTTGCAGGCAACACATTTCATTCAGGTAATAGTGTTTTAACCAATGAAAATATCGGATCAAAATAGTTGTTTGACATTTCATTATCTGATATAATAGCCATAAATTTTCCAACCGCTTCTAATTTGTGTATCTTATAACCAAGATATAATTCATTCTCAGTATACCTCACCAACTCATAAAATTCGGATGGTGCCAACTCAGGAGTTAAATCAATATCATCATGAGTTTTAGTTTGTTGCACAGATGGACCTCCAACATCATGTAATAAATTTTGAAACTGTGATGGATCTAGAATCAAGTTATTATAATCTTCTCTGGAACTATGTTCACCATATTGATACCAAAAAACATAATATGGTTTAAAACCAAACAACAAGGGATGTCCCCCAACATTTGCAAATGTGTCAAACATTCTCAGAGAACATTTTTTACAAAGACACTTAATTGTTCCTTCTAAAACATATTCTCATTTTGATTATGAAAATGATAAGAAAGCTTCAACTACCTTAATATATATAAGATTTAAACTAGAACCATTTGGATTTCTATGCTGATTTATCCAAACGCAATCATCTAATAAAGACTATTGTCGACTTCCTTGTTCTATATTTTTTTACATGAAATATAAAATCATCATAGTTTTTGAATAATTTGAAATTATAAAAACACGATCTGAAAAAAAGAGATAAATAATTACAACTACCTAATAATTACCATTAATTAAGGACAACACAATTTCTAGTGGATTGACGGCTATTCTTTTGTCTGGCATATCATTTAAATGCATCTTTCTCACACTAATTATTGCTAATTATTTATAATTATTTATAATTATTCCAAATTATTCATAACTATTGCTAATTATTACTGATTATTACTAATTATTACTAATTCATACTAATTATTTCTAATTATTACAATTTATTACTAATTATTAAAATTTATTACTAATTATTACCAATTATTACTATTTATTACTAATTTAGCAATACGTAGCAATACTTAGAAAAATGAAAACTTCTTCAATAATGAAAGGAAATTTGGTAATCAACATTATGGAGATGATTACAAATTTTCACTTCATTATCCAAGCATATTTCATTTACTAATTAATAATAATAATAAAATTATATTATCAATATTTAATAAAAAACAATATTAATATTTTTAAAATATTAAAAAATTTATAAAATTTTAAAATTAACAATATTTTTAAAATAAATTGTTCAATTCTTAACATGTTCAAATCTCAAAGGGTCCCCAATTGTCAGGTCATGCACAATAAATAGTTTGTGTCAGCCATGTCCAATGTAAACTCTATAATTGTACTAGCATGGTTGATCATATCCCAAGTAGTTTTGTAATAGGAACCAATGTAATGTTATTCTAATCTCTAAGAATCATCTCACATGAACCTTTACAAAGATCATTCTTCCTTAAAAATTTGAGGGGATATCAGTATCTTTCCATTAAATTATCAAGGAAGAATGGTCTCTATAAAGGGTATTCTGAGATAATTCTTATAGATGACAAGGGAATGACTTGGGTTGTCCTATTGCAATGCTACATATGAGGTGATCAACTATGCTAGGACTGTTATAGAGTTTACATTGGACATGGTTGACACAAAAATTTTATTGCGCATAACCTGACAATTGGAGACCCATTGAGATTTGATCATGTTAAGAATAGAGCAATGCCTGTTGTGAATATTGATAATTTTAATATTTTATAATTTTTTTATAATTTTAATAATATTAATATTTTTTTTAAATATTGATAATATTAATTTTTTATTACTAATTATTATTAATTATTTCTAATTATTACAAATTATTACTCTTTATATCTATTTATTAATAATTATTACTAATTATTACTGATTATTACTAATTATTACTAATTATATCAAATTATGACTAATTATATATAATTATTAGTAATTATATATCATTATTACTAATTATTACTAATTATTACTAATTATTACTAACAATTACTAATTATTATAAATTATAACTAATTTTATCTAATTATTAATATTAATATCTATTTATTACTAATTATATTTAATTATTACCAATTATATCTAATTATTAATAATTATATGTAATTATTACTAATTATATATAACATTTACTAATTAGATCTAATTATTACTAATTATATCTTATTATTACTAATTATTACAAATTATAACTAATTATTACTTATTATTACTTATTATTACTAATTATTACTAATTATATCTAATTATATCTATTTATTACTAATTATATATAATTATTACTAATTATTACTAATTATTACTAATTATTACTAATTACATATAGTTATTACTAATTATTACAAATTATTACTAATTATTACTAATTATTACTAATTATTACTAATTATTAATAATTATTACTAATTATTACTAATTATTACTAATTATTACTAATTATTATCAATTATTACAAATTTTTACTAATTATTGCTAATTATTACAAATTATATCTAATTATTACTAATTATTACTAATTATATCTAATTAGACCTAATTATATCAAATTATTCGTAATTATAACTAATATTTCCTAATTATAGCTAATTATTCCTAATTATAGCTAATTATTCCTAAGTATATCTAATTATACCTACTTATAGCTAATAATATCTAATTATTACTAATTATATCTAATTATATCTAATTATTACTAATTATAAAAAATTATATCTAATTATTACTAATTATATCTAATTATTACTAATTATTACTAATTATATCTAATTATTGCTAATTATATCTAATTATTACTAATTATTACTAATTATTACTAATTATTACTAATTATATGTATTTATATCTAATTATTACTAATTATTACTGATTATTACTAATTATATCTAATTATTACTAATTATTACTAATTATATCTAATTATTACTAATTGTTACTAATTATTACTAATTATTAATATTTATTACAAATTATTACTAATTATTACTAATTATTACTAATTATTACTAATTATATCTAATTATTACTAATTATAACTAATTATCACAATTTATATCTAATTATCACTAATTATATCTATTTGTAACTAATTATTACTATTTATCATTAATTATTACTAATTATCACTAATTATTACTAATTATCACTAATTATTACTAATTAACAATAATTATTAAGAATTATTAGTAATTATTATTAATTATTACTAATTATTACTAATTATTACTAATTATTACTAATTATATCTAATTATTACTAATTGTAGATAATTATATCTATTCATTACAAAATATATCTATTTATTACAAATTATATCTATTTTTTACAAATTATATCAATTTATTACATATTATATCTATTTATTACAAATTATATCTATTTATTACAAATTATATCTATTTATTACAAATTATATCTAAATATATCTAATTATATCTAATTGTATTTAATTATATCTAATTATTAGTAATTATATCTAATTATTACTAATTATATCTAATTATAACTAATTATATCTAATTATTACTAATTATATCAATTTATAACTAATTATATCTATTTATATCTATTGATTACTAATTACATCTATTTATTGCAAATTATATTTATTTATTGCTAATAATATCTATTTATTTCTAATTATATCAATTTATTGATAATTATATCTATTAGGTTCTAATTATATCTATTTATTGCTATTTATATATATTTATTACTAATTATTACTAATTATAACTTATTATTAATAATAATATCTAATTATATCTAATCATATCTAATTATTACTAATTATATCTTATTATTACTAATTATAACTAATTATTCATAATTATCATTAACAATATCAATTTCTTAGTAAAAATAAATATAAATAAAAATCATTTGAAATCTAATTTAATTACCCCTAATAAACAACAAATAAAATTAACATAGAAATATAAAATAAAAATAAAAAAATAATATGTAAATTCCTTAAACATTGATATTCTGAAGGTACTGGTGCCTCCCAATTTCTCTCGTCTAAAAAATTTCAAATAAAGTTAATATCTTCATTGAAACTGAAAAATGACGAGTGTGGGAGAGGAATATTTGAGTGATTTGAAAAAAACGGATGGGGGTATATAGAGGTTATATTAGTTACGACGGGGTTATTTGTGATGGGATACCCGTCGCAAATACCCCCCCCCCCCACATAAATTACTGTCGGTGGTTAAAAGGGTATTTGTGACGGGTCCCGTCGCAAATAGTTCCTGTCGACACACTTTTTGCGACGAGCCGACATCCCATTGCAAAAAGCTATTAACCGATGCTGGGTATTTGCGACAGGTACCATCGCAAAAACTCTTGCACAGTTTGGCGCGCAAGCCGCGCGGTTTTGCGGGCAAGTAGCGCAAAACTATTTGCAACAAGAGATGAAATCCCTTCGCAAATAATTGGTTATTTGCGATGGGAAAACATTCCCGTCACAAATAACTTCCTGGATGAGTTATTTGCGACATGGATTCTTCCAGTTGCAAATAACCAGTCACGAATATTGATTTTTCCCGTATTGGGTAATCCGTACATACACACGAGCGAGAATATCATTATATTGATGGTGAAATCATATGTAATTGGATTGTATATCATATATACAGAATCAATAACATGTTATATTTATTTTTTACATCAGTTATACTAATTTTTATACCCATCCAAATAATTAAGTGTTTGAATAACAAACTACACCACAACGTGGAGACAGTAAGCCATACGTATGCACATATAGTGATTTTTTCATTCATATGATGGATAGAATAATGAATATGGTTGTACAATTTTTATAATAACATCATAGTATATAGAAGACAATGGATTTATTATTTTATAATGGAAACAACAAAGAATGAGAAAGTGGAAGAAGAAAAGAACTTGAAAGAGGTGATGAAATTTTTATCTTTTCTACGGATTCTTCCTTTTGATTTGATCAAAAGGGATCCTTAGGATGGCATTATGACCACATGAATGCCTCTAGGATGAATGGAGTAATGTTGGGAGGATCTTTGGGCAGGGTTTGGCCGAGCGAAATGGCTTTGAGGTGTGAAATTAAGAGAAGGGGAAGAGCCCTTTTATAAGAGAGGTGAGGGTTACTTCAGGAAAATTTTAATATATTATTTATAATAAAAACAATTTCGGTTCCAAATTCCTCCAAAATAATTTATATAGAGGATAAGGTGGTATGGGTCGAAAAACTTTCAAATAATAGTTTTTAGACAGGTTTAGGTCACCATATTAACCTTATCTTTTAGATTTAACTTTTAGTTAAATAGTTTGAACTTTACCATGTCTTTTTGTATTTTTTATATTATATGGTTAATAAACGTACGACAAACTACCAAGAATACCCCAAGTGGTTAATTATTAATAAATATATCCTTATCTATGTCCTTTGTCATAACCTTATATTTTTTAGAATATTATATCAATTAATAATATGGTATTTGTTTTAAAAACTCATTTATGTCAATTTTGACACTATTTAGAATTCAATTTTTTTGAGAGACATTAAAACTTTATCACTTTGAATAAAATTTATTTAACCAACCCTAAAATGTCATATTAACCTAGAAAATTAGTTTAATTAATCATAAGTCTCAATTTACATTTATTTAAATATTTATAATATCAATTATTTTAATATTTCATTAATATTGTAATTACTACATCATCATTGTGTCATAAATAAATTAAATTATTTAATGTCCAAAAATTAGATATAAAATACCATTATGTAGTAATTCTTTATAGTATAATTTATATTGCGTGTAACCCTATATTAAAAATGGTTTAATTACTATACGTTGAATTTAACTCTTTTAACTCTCTTTAAATAAAATAATAATAAATGTACTAATCTAATCCAAGATTACCAAAGGGGATCATTTTTTATTAATAAGGTTGTTTCTAGTTGAATTAAACTTATCCAATTGAACTAGGAAAGGTGTTTGGGTAAAAGACGGTACAATGTTCAATAAAATTTTTATATATCTAAACATATTATAAAATGACTCAAATGAATTACATTGAACATATTTAGGTATTATGTATCTCTTTTGATCTAAAATAAATATAAATAAAATAAATAATTATTTAAATTAAATGTTGGTTTTAACCAATAACGCAATGTTTTTCACTATTCATCAAAAAATGAATGTTTACAGAAAAATAACTAAAATTCACTCTAAGATAATTTAAATATCATGAATTCAAAAATGAAATCCATTTTGTAACATAAAATTTATAAAATTTCCAAAAGTGGGTATTATAATTCCTAACAGCTAGTTTGATTGGTCGCAGTGTGTCAGAATCTCGACGTTGGGTACAATGCAAGCTATTGAATTATTCAATGGGAAATGTACCATGTAATATTTGGGGTTTTACAATATAGAATGAAAGAGTTGTTAAATTGATGTAATAAATATTGTCTATAAAACATTAGAAAGAAATATGGGTATGTTGTAGTTTATTTATCCACCCATAAATCTTAATGGCTCTGTTAATTTGTATTTCCAAACACCATGACAACAATGTTTTATAAATTGCATGGTCTTTCTAGAAGGTTTCGAGTAAACATATATAATGATTTCAAAATATAAATATGATGGTTATAAAATAGGACATGTTTAATGGTAATATGATATTATATTATATTTTATTTAAATTGAAATTTAAAATTGATATTTGTAATATAGGTTGGGAAAGAGAAAAAATAAGAAGTTTAAACACACATAAATAGGTTTTGAAACTCATAATTTTACATGAGATTTTATTCTTAAATACATATAAACAAACATGAATGGAATAATTGATATTTACTCATATATATTAGATCATTGTTAGAGATTATATAATTTCTTTTAACATCATATTGGAATTACGTTTTTTATATAGTTTATGGTTATATAATTTGGACACCTATATATATAATCTTCATGTTAGGTAGACCATTGTATATGATAATTTTGTCATAGTGTCCAATGAATGTACCCATTAACCTAGAATGTGGGTGAAAATGAGGGGTAACCATTCTATATTATGTGATAGTGTCCCATAAAACCCTTGGATACAAATACATTATATACAACCAAGAGTATTCTGAGACATACAATAAATTTTCCTATAATACATAATAATATAGATGATCAAAAAACATTGTAAGTATTTTAATAATGATGATAGGAATTTGATACATGTGTAAATAATATTATGGTATTTTTTGAATAATTTGAACATAATGCATTGCGAAACAATTAGTAAGATTAAATCATTGAATATTTATGGTAGACAATGATAAAATCATTCCAATGGTGTGAGACACTTTTATGGGATAAATTCTTATTACAAAGGGGAATGTTTGAATTAAGAAATAATGGGATATAAACATGAGGATATATAATAAAATAAAGTTAAATGAATTTCATCATAAGTAAAAAATAAAAATATATAAGATGATGGAAACATTTCAAGAGAATGATGGTTTTCTCCAATAAATGACCATAGAAAGAATGTGGTAGCTATAGACATAGAAGTAGAGAGTAATGAAGGGTACTTGAACAAACAAGGAATCAGATTAATTTTTTGAATCCCATATATTTTTAATTAGTAATTTTAAAATGTTATTACACTTTTGGGTTAACATAACCTTGAAAAGTGACATATCAGTTTCATCCACTAACATAGTTGCCACCTTAATCATTTTCACCTGCATATCTTACATAAAACTCTAAACTGCAAATATTATATTAAGGATGAATTTTAATGATATGATTCATGGGACCAATTAAAGGATAATGAAGGGGATAATCCCATCATTTAAAAGCAATTTTATATCAAGGAAAATTTTTAATTATGACATAGAGCACGGTAGCCTCTATTTTTCTTGAGATGTTATATAATGCAATTAAACCTAATTTTAAATTTAAAAATTTTCATTCTCAATATACATGCTCATCATATTTAGGTATATATATATTTTATATTGATTATGAATAATCTAATGATAATTATTATTATTTTATTTAATTAATATAAAATATTTCACATAAAATACAATGACATTTCATGAAAATAAAAATAATGTAATTTTATAATAATTATAAATAAATAGAATTTTAAGAATTTGAAAATATATATGTTCATGGTCTTCAATAAATAGCTCTCCTAGAAAAAAAGTGTATATATATATATATAAGAATAGAATTTTTTTGAATTAAATATAATTAACATTGATAAAAGTTGAGGGAATGAATACTAGAGAAAATAATAAGAATTTATATTTTGTATTATAATTATCTATCCATTTCCACATTAATTCTCTATTATTATGTAAAATTGACAATGAAAATAGTAAATTGTATAATAAATAATATTATTAATTATTAATATATATATATATATATTAACATAATATGTTGGTAAAAATATTCTCCAAATGCTTTAACATAATGAATATGTAAACATATATTTTAAATATATTATACTTTTACCTATTTAGTAAAATTTTAATTTTTATGTTAAAAAATTAATCATATATTTACATTATTTTGATTATATTTTAATAAATTGGATTTTAGTTTTTGTGTCATTTCATATGCACTATATTTAGTGTATTTATTTAAATATATATATAATTTATATTTTAAGAAGAATATTGACATTTAATTTTTTTATTAATATAATATGTATTATTACATAATTATGATCAAATAAAGGATTCTTAAATTTAAAAAACATCATGATTGAAAATGTATTTAATGAATAAAATTAATCATTTAAAAATAATAATGTTAATTTCAAAACAATTTAAAAATTATAATCCATATATTATATATTATATTATTAAAAATTACATTTTATTAATTACATATAATAAAATATTTCAAAGGATCTATTTTATATTTTATTTTTTATATTATAGTGAAAAAAAATCTAATCAATAAAATTTAATAGAAATTAAAATATACACTATTAAAATACTTTATCCAAAATTTTAATTTACCATGTTATTGGGGAATATATTTAGTTTTATATTAAGTAATTGAATTAATATTACATAAAATTTGTAGTAGATTTTGGGTGTTTATGGTAACGATGTGAGAATATTGGAGGAGATATTGGTGAAAATTATAGGAATAACTTAGTAAAAGAGACCAACCCACTAATGGTTGGGGATCATATACCTAATTAAGATGACATAGGTGAAGGTCTACTAGTCTATTTATTAGGAGTCTAATATCTCTTCATGGAGTGGTAAGTACGTCATCCGTTAGCTACTAATGGGTTTAAAGGTAACAAGTTTCCCCCAATCCAATTTATTTTAAATTGGTATATATTTATTTTTCAAATAATTGAAAATTTTTTACAACTCAAAACGTACTCTTCCATATGGTTATTTGGATGATTTTTTATGAATATTTTATGTAAAAAACATTTTCCTCTATCTCCTATAATCGAGGATTTTTTTAAATATTATTTCAACATAAACATGAAATTTATCACTTCTATTAGCTCAATATAAATTATTTCTATATAAAACATATAAATTTGATAGACAGACACATTGTTTGGTAGCTTTCATATACAATATTTTCTATTTTAATGTAGTTCGGTATATTCCTTGTTTCATTTAATTTTCGATGTAGGTAGGGATCCATCCCTTGTGTGAATTATATAACAAATGTGTGGTGGGAGAACACATAATTAATTTAAAATTTTAAAAAGTGGTAATATATTATATTTTTATGTTTTTGTGATTTAAATATTACATGATAGTTGTTTTAAATGGAGAATTATTTTTATGGTTATTATGTATTATCCCAGGTTGTCGGATTGATTTCTAGGCTTAAAAAGACCATTTATATTCAATAACAATAATAATTCATAATAAAAGAGTTGAATTGAAGTAGTTATTGGATAAATAATAGTGGATATTTAATTAATCATTTGTGTAATAATTATTTATTGTATAACCGAGATAAATTTAATGATTTTAAGTTTTTTATATTTTATGTTTATATTAATACTACACTAAATCATGTTTCCCTTATATAAGATTTAAATAGTAGTTGTGATGTTTTTATTTGATGATATCCTTGATTATAATTTTTATATCCTATTAAAACGTCATAAAAAGGGTTCGAGTACATGATTTATATGGGAGAAACACATAAAATTAGTTACATGTTTTTTGTGTGATTTTTTAAAATTGTTCACAATAACCCATTGATATATTTGGTGTATAAGAGAAATGATTTATGTTAAATTTTGTGATAGTATACATTGAATGGTAAAAATATTTCATGATGTTTTCAGAATGAGTAATTCATTATTTTGATTAACATAAGTGTTTTTAATGTGTATGTACCTTTCTAAGTTTAAAGCTAGTAGTTAAAAAAGGGTATTGTGATTATTATAGATTGTATATTAAAATTAATTTAATATGTGTTATTTAGGTAGAATAAAATTTGGATTAATTTTATGTTTTGTTATTAATGATTAAATATCATTTGATATAATTCTCCCTATAGAGTTTGTAAACATGACAGTGGAAATAGACTACTTACTTAAATTGTCCATTGTAATAGGTTGAGACATGAGATATTAATTTGAGGAAAATTTATCTGGATTATTGGTTTTTTAGAATTATAAAATTATGATAATACATGAACTTTTAATATTATATGCTGGGATTCAATGAATTTGGAATTGGTGCTGATGATTATCATTGTGTTTGGATACTTTTTTCTATGGTTACAACATTCTAAAAATGGGTATATAATATTTTTGTTAATTGGTTTTACCATTTAAATTTATTTTGAAAATTAAACGGAATATGTTATGTCATTACATACATAAATTTATTTTTTATACTATGATGGTTAAAATGATTGGATATATGTGGTTGTCTTGGTTTCAACTAAGGATTTTATTTTTTCTCTTTTTTATACACAACTCATGTATATGTATATATTTTTATCGTATGCATGATATTTTAGGAAATGAAGAGAGGACACAATAGTTCAGTGGTGATGTCTAAAGATATTTCATAGTTCTATTCATGTGAAAATCAAGTTATGTAGAAGGGGTTTCCAATAATCTTTTTCATATAACTTTATATCTATTATTTATACATTGGTACTTGATATTTTTTTATGAGATATCATTGGATGTAAGGATCATGTTAACATTTATGGGTTGATATGTTTTTATTGAGTTGACCTTTATTATTTACTACTATTTTTCTCTACATTCTTGATGCAGTGATCCATTAGAGGTTATATAAATTCACAAGTGATATCTATTACCCTTTTGGGGTAACTTATAGACACTAGTAATCTTATAGGGAATATAAATGAATGTTAAATTTATTATATAAAAGAAGATTATGTTCGGTTAAAATGGTTCATAAATAATAACATAATTAATATTTTATTCAATGATACTTGTTCTATTTTTCAATATAAACACTTCTTTTACACCCCTTTTAAAAAAATTAAAATAAATTTTATATGATAATTCTTGAAATAAATACCTATAAAAAATTTCCTAAAATCATTCCTAATTCATTTTCCCAATATTAACATACTTTTATTTAGGATTTAGAGTCAATCCAATTAATGTATATAAAAATGAATGTTTTTTGTTTCAAACCCATATTATTAATTTTGATTTACCTTAAAAATATCTATAACATAATTAATATTTGAATATACCATTAATAAAATATAATTATTATACAATATTTCTTATTAAAATAAATATTTATTTGTTTCCATCATATTTTCTATCACTCATAAAAACTCTAGACAACGATGACAGTTTAACCTAACTAATGTTAAAAATAGTATTATTTCAAATATAACCATCATGAAAGATTTGAAAATTATTCAAATGTACAAATAAAATAATAATTATAATATAGATTAATTTGATTATAATAGTAATGAATGATTACATAGATATTATATTAATAATATAAAAAATAGTGCATCACTCCGGTTTAATAAAATTAAAATTTTATCCATGAAAAATATTTTAACAGTATGTATCTAATAAATTATTTAACTCATATAATTTTGAAATAAAAATACCCATATAACAGAAAAATATTAGGTATTATGGAACCATTGTAAAATGTTGACCAACTATGAAAATTTCACCAATTTAGACTAGATTAATGAAACAAAAAACAAAATAATGATTGATGGAAACAAAACCAGATTAAAAAATCAATAAAAAATAAACAATTGTCGAAAATAAATTAATGAATTTTTAATATGTTTATAAAACAACTAATTATTAAATTTAACATGAATATTTTAATGTTTATAATAGTTTTCGATGAAATTCAATAATTCACATAACAATCATACATTATCTCCTTCTATTCTACTTCATCAATTTTAGTTATTCCATTTATAAATTTCTTATAATCATCTCCTTAATTTATAAAAATACAATGTAAAAATAATTTCTAAATATGTGCATGTTGTAGTTCCCTTGATTATCATTTCTTTAAATAAAACCCAATAATTGGATAATGTATATTTATGCATCATTCTAATGTTTTACTCATATAATTATTATTTATTTATATTATTTCAATAAAATACACATTCTTTATGAAAAAATATTATATTTTATTTATGTTCTGGTAAACCCTATACTCTTATAAAATCAAATGACTATTTAAAACACTTTTTAAATGTTTGAAAATAGAATTAAATTTAATTACGTCCTCTTTATATTTTTTTATTAATTTTATAAAAAACATTTAACTAGTTTAATAAACCATTATTCATTATTTGAAAATTTATACCGAAATGGTATTGTTTAGTTATATTATTCGGATCATATATTATACTTATTTAGTAATTACTTATGAAATTATTATGATACACAATTAATTTTATTGTAACATTCCATCTGCTAAATAGAAACATAAAGACATAAAATTAAAATTTATTTATTCGTCTACAATTTTTATTACCCCAGCATAGCCAAGTACACAATATAATTGGTTCCCCCTTGTTAATATTTTATTAAAAAACTATAGTTTTATAATAATTATTATACTATATATTTCATAATAATAAAAGATAGATATATCTAATATATCCTCATCCAAAAGAAACTAACAAATATGGAAACAATATAACCCTTTTAAAATAACCAACCTATGATGGAACATCATCCATAGATTCTATCCAATTTATATTATACTCTTAAAAACCCAATAATATTCATATAATCCTCTTTTACTCCCCCACACGAGTTACCTATTTTTATTATGCTTTTTTATGTCCACCTTTGTTCATTATGTTATTGTATTAAGACCCTCAATTTCTAAAAAACACTTCGTCAACACATATTTTTTTTGGGAAAAAAATAATTTTTATGAGTTTTCAATCAATTTTATGAAACCCATCGACATAATTACCAAATAAAAATCAAAAATCCAATTTATAACTTCTCACCATAATCACATTAATGTCTATATTGACCTTACCATTGTCCTATAATAATTTTTATAACAATAAATGAAATGATACATGAAATTACTCATACCTATTCCACATTTTTAAACCAATGTCATGAATCTATAAGACTATTAGAAATACTGAAATCATTTCCATTAAATTTAGACAACTCCATTGTATAAACAACTCACCACTATGTTATAAATATGAACCCCCTCATAGACATCATTCAACATTATTTTTTTTCTACCTCAAAGTCTACCAATAATTTAGGTAATGAATCATCATCATTATTATGATTCTACAAGAATTTTTAATCCATTATTTACTAATAAATAAAAAATATATTATATTTGTTTCTTCCAAAATGATCCACCTTAATGTTTTTTATCAACATATTATCATAGGTAAAAACAATTATCTCTAATTGAAATTTATCATCTTCAACTCACATCATCAGAGAGTTCATTTAATGATTTTCTACTCATCCACTCATATCTCACATGAATCAATATCTAAAATAAAAAAAATATTAAGTGGAAATTTCTCAATGAAATATTTAGTTGATCTTAATGCTTCACTCTGAATGAAAATTTTTTATATCAATATAATAAAATATTTTAGTGAACTCCAAACAACAAATATTGATTGAAAACATTAAAAGTCATATCTTATAACATTTCCATGAAAATACATTCAATTTTAATCTATAGACCACTAATTCAATTTCTATAAAAATATAATTCAAATTTTTATTTATTGAAATCCCCTGAAATCAAAAGTCATATTCTTTATCATAACACATTCTAATGTTAATTCCTCCAATTTTTTCATTATGGGATGACACATACATAGTTAACATGTGAGGAATCCTCCATATAAAGGGTGAAATAATATCAAATAAACTTATTCAGTAATATATCACAATTTTTATAATAGAGAGTTATATCTCCCCATTAAAAATAAATCAATGACCACTTCAATAAAATTCTATAATTGAGCCTTTTCGACTTGAATAAATCATAATAGGAATATAATGCACCATTAAATGATTCAGTTAATGATTATTCATATTTGTAATTAGTAATATTCAAGTTTCAAAATATAATGAAAAACCGATAAAGGAAGTGGGGGTTTATTCAAAAAATCTAAGTGAATAGATATGGTTATACTCAAATAAAAACATGATTATTTTACGACACAATTTTTTTGTTATTACTTCATCATGAACACATTTCAATGAATTTATTGAGACACAAACTCCAACCACCCAAACACATTCTCCACATTATACTCTATAATGTTTTATATGATCATGAATTTCATTTTCTATATATGATCGATATTTATTCTATGTTTTATAGTACTCGAGTTATCATATATGATTAAAATTACATAGTTCATTAAAAATAAATAATCCTTAAGATATGACATAATTAATTAGTGTTTTAGGAATGATTGTGTTATAATGGGTTCTATTGGTTATTTTTACATTGTGGAATGTTTAGGGTTTTGTTTCATGTAGTTTTTAGATGGTTTTAGGATATTCATGATGGGTTTAGATGGATTGTAGCTGACACATAGTAAGGGATAACCATGAGGTATCCTTGCATAACCATGTAACCTAAAAAATGTTTACGTGGAAAGAATAGTAGTTATCATATATTTTAGTTTATATAAATTGAATTTTAAATTTTAATGATAGTGATGATTCAAATGGTTGGTGGATGGATATCAAAAGAGTGCACCCCAACCATGTGTCATAACTAATTTTCATTGAAAATTAGTTATTAGTGATAATTTATCACCAACAACCCCCATTATTCCTCTCATGTATGAGGTTATCATACATATAGGATCATCATAGAAAAATCAGTGATTCTATTCCTTATGAAATGTGATGTCATAGAATCTATGTGTTTGGGTCCTAAGAATCAATGTTTTGATACCTATTTCTCCATCTCTTCCTTATGTATCTCACATTTTCAAGATAGAATCCCTAAAAGAGGGTGTTCATTAATATATATTTTATTTACAATATTTTTTGTTGGTATCTCCTATAGTATCATAAAATAATGGTCGTAATACCGATGATATATGAATTCATGGTATGTTTATTGGTAACAAGAAAGTTTGATGTAGTTTTCTTCAAGCATTATTTTCGTTTATTTATAAATTAGAGCCTTTCATTTTATA
The DNA here is from genome assembly GCA_963277665.1 of Viscum album. Taxonomy (NCBI): domain Eukaryota; kingdom Viridiplantae; phylum Streptophyta; class Magnoliopsida; order Santalales; family Viscaceae; genus Viscum; species Viscum album. The sequence goes on from OY728156.1 coordinate 1,136,724,008, forward strand.
AAAATATTATTTTAAATTTAATGAATAAAATAATCCTATAGATCTATCTTATATCTGTATTTTGAAATAAATTTTTGTTGGGGTTTCCAAAAAGTTGTTTGAAAAAATTGATAACGTTTTAGTTATTTTCGTAAAAAAAATTGGGTGAAAGAGATTAACATGGAAAAGTGGGAATTATTTATAGATTTATATTGGTGTCCTTTTTGGTTTAGAATTTTCACCCATTGTCGAATTTAGGGAACAATATATTATAATTCTATGTGGTGACTTTGTTAAGGTTGGATGGGTACTACTCATTTGTATGGAATTTTCAAAACAAATTTTAGATGGAAATTCATTTTTTTACAATCAAATGTGTGGGTGGGTTCATTATAGAAAATCATGGTATGAGTTTTGTTCAATACTGTTGTGTTACATCTTATCAACTATCCTCGTTATCCTTTCATTGTTTTTATGTATATTTATTATTTTTATGAGTTAAAAAATAGTTAGTGGAGTCATTTAGAATACCCTAGGATATCATAACGGGTAATATACTCAACCCATTCATATTCCTCATAGTTCTTATAAAAATATTATTTTTAATGATATTGGTAAGGTGATTATTTTATACTTTTCTAGTAAAATAATTTGGAGTTATGGTGTTGTACTATGGGACGTGGACAATAGATATGAATATTTAGTGAATTTTATCATTTTTACACTTCAATTACTAGGTGTCTCTTGTGTTATTAGATCTTATTGTCCTTTTAGTGATTTTTTACTTATTTTACTCAAATAACAATATGGTTATGTAATTTAGTTTGATTTGTTATATCTATAGGTATTATTATTTTTGTGTATAATTCCTAAATATTTATACTATTATTATTTTTTGTGGTAGTTTTTTTTATGTTTCTGGGTAAAACATTGCCCAAAAATTACATAATTGCTTGGAATTTATTTCTAAACTTTTGAGTTTGTGGAATGACACTTCTGGTTAGTGTAACTTTTTCCTTTTCAAATATAGTGGGTATGATTGGGAAGTTATATATGGTATTATTTTTGTGTAGACTTTATTTTGGTAATGGTCAGTGTGAAGATAGGTTGTGTGATGAATTCATATATAGAGCATTAAAATATGCAACTATCCACTTTATATGAAATATAAATTTACCATGGTGGTTTGAGTATGAAAATTCTTTTAAATAAAACTCATTATAGTGGGTTTTACCGATTGGAGATTAAAATCATGAATTTTTAATGAAATATTTCAAAATTATTCAATTTTAAAATGTTTTTTTATTTATTAATCATGGGAAAATGATAACATGATGATATTTTTTAATTGTAATGGTTTAGTGTTCTTATGTTGAAATGAATAGATTCAATGAAATGGTTTCCAGAATATTCATTAAATATTTTCATTTATTTTGTTACTTGATTCATTATTTCATTGATTCTAATTCATGACATACTAATGTTTTATATATTAAGAAGTCATTAAATTTATGTAGAGCTATAATAGATTTTTTTAAATTTTTCTAATGTGATATAAATAATTTATTTTTGATTAAAATCTAAGCTACTTAATGAAATGGGTATATTAAAAAAACACTAATTCATAATTCTATCTGTAATTCTATTCTTATATACTAAATATTATAATTTATATGCTATATATTACTAATTAATATGATAATTTATGTTGTTCTAGAATGTAATTTGTTTTCACGAAATTTCACTCCATGCAAAAACTTCAAAAAATTGGTGGAAGATTTTATATTAAATTTAATCAGAAAAAACTCCTTAAAGAAGTTACCAATATTTTAATGTTAATTTGAAACAGTTTAAATGATGGTATATTGTTGTAACCTTAAAAATTTTATGTAATTAAAAATGTTTTTCTATAAGTATAGTATAAAATGTAAAATTATTTTGTCTTAAATCGGAATAAAATACAATAATAAAAATAATATGTTTTTGATTCTTATTATTGTTAGGATATTTTTTATGATAGATTGATAAAAGAGTCAACATATTAAAAAAATGTGTTTGATTTTTCCCAAATTATATAACTTTTTAGTCTATTGGAAACATGACTATTACCCCAACCAATTTTTCCACATGTACACACAGAAGGCTCCATATATTCTTGAGGATGATAACTAGAAATAGGGGTATAAGGAGGTACATTGATGAGACAATACAACATATGTCAATGTACATATCCATTTAATAAATAACTCATCATCATGAACCACACATAACCATAAATTTATTATGAAAGGTAGAATAGCCAATGAATTTTAATATGGTGTAGAAACAATTATATAGTCATACAGACTCAATAAACCATTTTTATGATCATTAAAAATGAATAAAAAGTGAAATAAGAAACTCATGATGTCATACTAGCCAATCCAAGACATTCTATATTAGATTCTCTAGGTGAATTATTTGTTATCCCACTTGATCAAAATAAATACTTTTCCAAAAAACATCCTACAACAACATCAGAGTCTTATCTGGTAGACTAGTGAATTTGAAACCCAATCAGGGTGTGAGTAATAAACTAACATAGGAACCACCAATTTTGTCTTATATTATAACCGAAATATAGTGATAAGCAGATGTTTCAATCTAATAATAAATAATTAAACTATAATAAAAATAAATAAATAAATATTAAATTTTCAATCCTTGGGTTTGGGACTGTGATCATACATACCTCATTTGGATAGTGATTGGGTTCTTCTGAGAACATCCTAACTACTGTTCCTCCATATAAACACCAGATCCTGATGGTAATCCTAGGAATACGTAATGCTTAATATGAAAAACTGATAAGGGTTTTTGAACAAATTCATTACTAGATACACAAAAACATAGTAATCCCTCCATTATCTGGTATAACATATGTTTTTAAACCAATTCCCATTTGTAATGGGAAATAATAGAATCTACACATCCCAAAAATTATCATGTCATATTGATGGATCACATCCCTCATATGCATCCTAATAAAGAACACATAATTTAACTTGGATAGATTTTCTATATCCTTTGGTTGACATATAAATATGATAACAAATTTAATAATAATAATAATAATAAATTATATCACAATTACCAAGGCTACATGGATGTATCCTATACATGGTAGGTGTCATTGTGGCTCATGGCTTCTATTTAATCTAATGTAAAACAAATATTGAATCCCAAAACCCCATGAATTAATAATATGGTTCAATATGAAGATCCTAGTATACTTATGGATAATCCATAGTGATTTCATCATGTCTAAGTCATACAACCGTAGTATCCCATAATCTGAGAATATAGGGCCCATGAAGCACCTCTAGGAACCCACCATGTCATTAACATCTCATTTAAGTCTTGTTTTTTAATTTTAGAAACCATGTTTTTGAATCATACAGATATCCTAAAAATTAAATACAAATATACACAAAACTATAGAGAGGTGCAAAATCATAGACCCTTTACATTTACAGTAACCCCATGTGTATAAATGGTTTGATTGAGTTATATGGAGAATATCCAAACCCGCTAAACCTAGGTACATAATTCACCTACTTAGGGGTGTTCAGTAATCAAGGTACTTTTCTAGTCCCCTAGGTCACATAAATAGAGTAACAATTATCTGTGAGTTCTCATACATGGTCATGACTCTTTGATAGTATCGTTCTCAATATATAAATTTCAACAATATTATCTCAAAAAATTTACATCTCCAACTTCGGTTATTCAACATAAGACAATTGACACCTATATTAGATGTTGAACAAAAAAACATACACTAGGGACACTAAATCATTCTCACATTGGACACACCCCTCAAGGATACAAATTTCAATGAACATTCCAAAAACTTGTGCCCAACACCATTAGTGACTAAAGATGTAATGTCTATTTTATTTCCAATTAATTCATTGAAATATGTATAATAATTTTTTAGAGATAGAAGCTAAGACGGAGCATGTTTAAAACGAAATTTTCACCATGAGTTGATATTTAATGAATATTAGATTTTAAAAATATTATGCTCATTTCATTTTTTAGAAAAAGTGGAAGAACTCAGGAAAGTATTCTCAGATTAGAAATCGGATGCCACTATTTAGTTTAAAATTTATACTTTGAATTTGGTGGGGCATTACATTTTCTGTGTCCAGAATTTGTGAGATACGTATTTTTGGATATCAAAATAAATATATAAATAACTTAAATAAATTTTTTCATTGAGGGAGGGACCTAATTCGTCCTCTATATATACCCATTTATGGGAAAATAATTGGGTTGTCTGCATAACCCTGGAGATCTAGAGAGGATTGGTTAAATGGAAATTGTTGGATAACATAGAATTAAAGGATCAGATTGGTACCACACTGATCATATATACCAACTAATTTTTGGGATCTCTTGAATAATGAAAATGAAGAATCATCCTTCATTATAAATCAATACTATCAAGGTAATAATTTGAATCATGTGGATTCATAATTTTTATTTGTCAAGTGATTAATATGGATCGATTCCATAATGAATAAATGATTTATTTAATGATAATTGAGTTATTTTAATGATGGTTTATTTATTCTTGGTTTCTTTTCCCCATTTTTCATCTATTTCATAAAAATAGAATGATGAAGGAGTTAAAAAATATTGAGTAGTATTTCTCATGTTCATTTTTCTTTCTACCCCATTTCTTCACATTTTCATTTCAATTAATTCCTTTTTCAAAATGTTTGATGAGTACTGGGTAATTAATTCATGAATGATCATTCATTAGACAAATGGATCAATCATATAGGGTTTGGATTGAAATTATGGTTGTGTTCAAGATGCGTTCATGATGGTGGATGACTGGTAATAGATCATAAAGGATAAAAGTTATTTTTCTTTCTGGTTAGATGCATGATGATTATTTTCGGTTAGTTACACTCCTTGAGGTGCCATTTTCCATGTAGATTGAGGCCCAATTTCTGATAAGTTGTGATAATGAGGGTCCCATGACTTAATATTAATGATTAAATGTGATATAAATGGTGAATGTAATCTATATAGATGATTCATGATGGAAATATTGAATCATGCAAATTCGGTGGAATATGACATGAAATATGAAGATATACGCAATGTGGTTCCCTTAATGTGGAATAATATTTTTAATGGAAGAGATAACGATCACGCACACTATGTTCCATACCACATTCCATGTGATCAATAAACATTAGCTCAATGTAAAAATTTTGAGTATAAAGAACAGATAGGATTAGATACATGGGAACATGATTTGTATGTAGGCTAATAAGAATATATAAACATGGTCATAGTACATGACATGAGCTATTTTATTTTTCACAACCCCATCCCCGCAATGTTTACCCTTCCTAGGTAGGAAATGTGATAAGATTGATAGTGACCCCTTTGTTCCACCTCTAGTAGGCCCTGAGTTTGTGACAAGCATCGAGGGTATAATAAATTACAAAAGGAAGGCATTACCCTATAGGATGACCCATGTCGAAGGGAGATATAAGACAAACGTTAACCAATGTCAACTCAAACTACAATATAAATGAAAACCCAAATACACATAATTAATTTCATGCATTAGCTACTACAACTAAAATTGAAAAATTGCAAGTACCATAAGAAAGAAAAAACAACAACAACCATAAATCATGAACATATCATGCAACCCCATGCTAGTAGTAACCAGCCTGATCTCTAACCATCTTTATGAGACCTAAAAAAAATTTACATATACATAGGGTGAGTATTACAGTATACTCAGTAGGATCCTACCTTATGCCTCTCGTGAAAAAGTAATGAAAGCATGCTAATGCATAGTAAAAAACAAGTGAAATTAACTTGTCACATAAACATGTATATTATGTTTCTACCCTCACTATAGATACTTTTACCAAGTATCACATAGATGAGTATATAATATAATAAATATTATCAGGGTACCCTACTACGAATTCCTTAATGGTTTTCCATTTTTCTCTAATGTCTCATGTCTCAACCATCTCTCCCCAAAAAGGCCACCATGAAGACACATGTGCGAGCACTAACACAAGCACCTCGTGAAATAAAAACCATGCCCATAGACACCTGGGTGAAGAATCACACCATCCACACAGCCACAAGTGTATCAAGATAGTTTCTGGGAGCTACCATATCCCACATAACATGTATCATATGTCATGTATTATTCCTCAATCCATTACTACCCATACACTGAGTAAGGGTACTCAAGCCACCATAGCCTATACACGTTATACCTATATAAGCTCCAACAAAACTATATCTAGAATATTTTTGTGTGAAATAACCACAAGACATTACATCCCTCTACACATATATAGTGGAAAACTAACCATCGTGCCTACCAGCACAAATAACAACCTATAGAAGGGAATATCGATAAAGTGGTAGTCAACCATTCTTCCTCCAATTAGAACGTTGGGAAAAACACTGCCCATGGTATAGATTCCATGGGGTGTCAGTTTCCCTAACTGAAAGGGTGGGGTAGCATATTGAAACACAAAAGTATGTGATATAATATATCTCATAACCACAATATGGACATAACCTAGTCTTAGACTGCAAATCATCTAACGTCTCTCAGTCTCAAGACATCCACTACTATAACCAGGTATCATATAAACACACAACCATTTTAAGAGGTTTATTACATAACATCATTCCATTTTTACCAGTTTCACTTTTCATTGATTAATTCATTTAACATTAATTAACCATTAAAAATTCCACATTATATTTAATTAGCATCACACCAATGTTTTTTTCCCTCAAGGCATAAGAAACAATGTCCATAACTTCTCAGTAATATTACCTCAACATTTCATCCTAGAAAGCACCAACCCCATGGGATAACATCATTTATTCAATAATTTATTAATAAAATTTAAAATATCCCATATTCCCAGGCATTCTAGATTAACATTCTAAGCTATTAAACATAAGGGTGTTGAACCTCATGAGTAGAAGAACTACCAGTCATGTATTTACCACCTATAGTAGGATCATATACTCATCCTCCCTTAAAAAGCTAAACAATTAAAGCACATGGAATACCACATGCGTCTTCACCCCCTTTTTATTAAGAGTAATAAAGGCCATATGCATTGATCTTAGTGGAGTTAATCATATAAACAACCAAAAAGATTTAGCAAACAACCAATCAATCACATCCAACCCATTTCATCATCTTTAGTGTCCTCCCTGACACCCTCATGCATAAAAAAATTCATCTCTCTACTCTAGGAATCAAATTCTTCCACAACAAATGGGTCTCCCTTCCCCCACATATCACAACAGTTATACCAACTCACAACACAACATAATAATTAGGAAACAAACATCAAATCAATTGGGATCTTAACCCTTAAACAAGGTATCCCGCTTTCATACATAATGAGCACTCATGTCTCCAAATCACAAGGAACATAGCCTTATAAGAAAGAGGGAAATTCAAAACCCTACCATGAATTATATTTTATCATCCAAACTGTTCTATAATCCATTTATAATTAACCGATTAATTATTAGTATGTTCCAAATATGGGAAACCTAAGAAGAATGCAATCATAGCTATAAAAAATAACTAAACATGTTTATTGCATAAATTTAATTAAAATAAAACTACAACAACGACATCCATATTCATTTACATGGATCTTAATATTTATCCAAATAATTATGAATTAATTCCCTCCATACGTTCATTACGAATTTCATCAAGAACAACATGATAACAAGCAATGCATATATATATCACACTATCTAGAAAATCAAGAGGAAAACCATTATCACGGGGATAAGAAACAACATGTGATCAAAACAGTTCTATTAATCTGTTCCAAGTACTTAATTAGGTCAATTCCATTTCAATCCAGTGTGATAAACCATGCTAACTCTATAGTATCACATAAAAGAATATGGAGGTCAGGAATCCCATAACTCAAAAGTTTTCTGGCGTCCTTTTCTCGAGAATAGATAAATGAAATGAATCGCGATTACCATCCCCGCAACAACTAAATCCACCCAAGAATGTCATGGAACAACCTCATCAACAATATCCAAAAGAAACTCCCTTAGAACCATGAAAATAAAAAACCATAGAATGGTAAAAAGAGATGGGAGATAATTGATCGAATAAAACCAAAGTACATATGTATATCTAACCTCATGTTGAAGACGGATAGAAGAAGTAATCCCATGATATATTCTATCAAAATATATCTATAAAATTTCATGGAGGGGTATACTGAGTTGCCCAGGAAGGGAGAGAGGGGAGCCTTGGTCGTAGGTTTAGAAAGACCTGAGCGACTTGTTTGTATTTAAAACATACAACAGTCATTTAGTACAAGACCTGTACTTCCCATCCACATTGTTTACTACTTTGAGGTCAGGTTCTATGGTGAAACCCATTTCCTCAACATTTATTTTATTTTCCGAATCTGGAGACATTACACATTGTGTACCCCTTGGCCACATAGTGTAGCACCCCAGTATCCAGCATCTCATGTCCAAACTCCTCCACAATTGCTTCCAACCTCCTCTTAGCACCCCAGTCTTCAGAAATTCCCAAAGTGTTGACCTCGTGGATCCATGACCTTAAATCAGATTCCTCTCAAAAAAATCTTATCCAGGAGAATTAAAATCCAACCTACAGAGAAAAAGTAAAGGGGATGTTCAAACAACCATCGCGAGAGATACCTCTTAAGGCTCTCACCACTATAGGAGATCAAACACATCAAAAGAAAAATGGAACCCCTCTAAAAAACCACAAATAGATCGTAAACACTCTCTCGAGGAAGATACCTCTCAATGAGACTGAGACAAAATAAGAAACAATAGAATTCTATCATATATACAATAATGTTCCTCGACTAAAAAATAAAAATCTTTATTGGAAAGAGAAAAACATCACAAATCTCAGGATATTGAGCATGTATTTATGAATCCCATTCGTAGGCACACTCCTCCACACCACTGTGACTCAAAAATATATTATCCAAGGGAATATAATTACCGTGAAACACTTTATCCTTGTAGTCTTGAATCTCAACATACCGCTCCTCGAAGGTCGCATCATTGTCAACATCAATATCTCCCCAATCAATGATGTGAGAGTCATCATGAAGATAAAGATGGATCTCAATGCATGAAAAACATTTTGTATCTGGATAATCTATAGGAGAAGTGCTACCCAATATTCCATGGATCCCACATGATCCAACACATTAAAATGAAAAAAACTAGGGAGAAATAATACTCCCATGACAAAACCTTCACTTCCCTTGATGGAGAGTCTCTTTAAAAACATGTTATCCCAAACATAAAATTATAATGGCATCCTCCATTGATCATCATATGATTTTTGATGATCCTTTACTGCCTTCATCCACTCATGAATCACCTGAACCATCTATGTTGTATTCTGCACTAGTTATGGTCTGAGAATTGTTGACTCTCCAACCCTAATCCAGCACAATGGAGAATAGAAAGGTCATCCATACAAGGCATTAAATAATTCCATATCAATCCTGGAGTGAAAATTATTGTTGTAATAAAACTCTGCAAAGGGTCAGTGCCTCACACATGAACCTCCAAAATCTAGGACACAATAGTACAACATTTGTTCAAGATTTTGGATGGTTCACTCTATCTGACTGTCTGTCTGCAGATGAATAGTAGTGCTAGGGCATAGTTGAGAACAAAAATCATGTTGGAGACCTCTCCACACCCTATAGGTAAAACGTGGATCTCTATCATAAATGATCGTCCTTGGAAATATGTATCATCTTACCACCTCATCCAGATATTATCATGAAAAAACATCAACTGAGCTCAAATCTTTGATTTCTATAAAGTGGTCTGATTTTGTCAAATGATCCACTACAACCCATATAGTGTGATGGTCTCCCTGATCTCAAGGTAAAATAGTTAAAAATCCCATCGATATTTCATCCGACTTCCATTGAGTTACATGTAATGGCTAGAGCAAAACATCAGGAACACAGTTCTCAACCTTCACATTCTAACAAACCGAACATTAAGACACAAACTCTATAAATGCATGTTTCATCCCAGGATAGAAAAACACATTCTACATGGCTCAGTACATCATTATCAAGCTAGAATGCACTACTAAAGGTGTACTAATTAACTCTATTAGAATCATCTAATGCATCTATAAAGGAACAAAAAGACTTCCCTGATACAACACTCGACATTGTTTTTCCTCATACCAACCATCTGGGGCCTCACCACAAATAACATGGTCTCTCCATAACTCCACCTTTAGATCCCCCAACTAGGACTCTTCAAACATATTTACTAGATATGACTACACTATCATCTAAAAAGGCAACATATTCCCCCCCACATTCACCATATCGAGATCTAATGCTGAAAGTTCTTACATCACTCTCTAGAAATCACCTGATTCACACACTACATGACTACATGACTTCTTGCTCAGCCCATAAACTACAACATTCCCCCTTCTAGGTGTATAATATATTTATAAGTTATATTGTTGTATGAACTCCATCCATCTATGCTATCACATGTTCATGTCATGCTGGGAGAAAATATACTTTAGGCTCCAATGATTGGTGAAGACCACAAAGCACTCACCAATGAGGAAATGTCTCCACAGATTCAGGGAAAACAGCCCTATCGCTAACTCAAGATCATGGGTGGCATTGTTATGTTCATGGGGATGCAACTGTCGAGACCCATAAGAAAAAAATTATCTCTATTACATCAGAACATAGCGTATCACTGGATGAAAAGCATCACAAAAACATCAAACAGAACACACTCTAATGCCAGAGAAATAACGAGATCACTAACCAAAATATCCTTCAAATCCTCAAAAGATGCATGACATTGATCAGTCCACTTGAAAAACTGATCCTTCCTTGTCAATGTTGTCAAAGGTGTCACAACCCATGATAAATCGACTATGAACCTCCTATAGTAGCCTACAAGACAAGGAAAATTCACACCTTTTCCCCTATCTTGGGGGATATCCAATACACAATCAATTATATAATTTATGGATCCATAGATACCCCTGTTGGGACACCACACGCCCCATTAAATGAGCTTCTCGTTCCCAAAACTCAAACTTCAACAACTTCCCAAAGAGCTGCTGTTGATAAAGGACTCCCAAAATGACATGCAGATGCTTTGTATGTAACACCCTGAGATTTTATGAGATATATTATTTTTAATTTCATTAATATATTCTATTGTACACTTCACCAAGATTATATTGCGCTATACACAACACCTTATTAGCTTGCAGTATATGCAACACTATTCTTGGATTGTGTTACACACAATTTCAAGTTCGTTTGATAGTAGTTATTATATGCAACATTGAGTGTATATATATATACATATATTCAATATATAAATGAAATATGGTTTTATTTTGTTATATTCAACAACAATGGATTCTTGCACTACACGCAACCATGACTTGGCTTGCATTACACGCAATCACGACCTTTCTCGAAGCGTGTGTTGTACGCAATATCGGGTTTCACTAAATAGTGATATATTGTTATGATATTATTATGAACTATCCATTATGAATAGTATTAACTAAATTTTTAATTTTATAACATTATTATTCATCATACACATTTTCTAGAACATTTTATGGGAACAAAATAATTTTTTTTGAGTAAAATAAGTATTTTTTTTAAAATGCAGTTTTGCGGCCTCTTGATGGTGCACCCACATTAAATATAGTTTTTGACAGGTTTATAATTTCAATTTTGCAAAATAAAATACTTCTTTGAAATCAAAAAATAAAAATTTACTTTGGATAAATTTTTCATATTATTCTGATAACTTTCATAATCTAATGAATTGTAAAAACGCACTATATTTTAATTAAAAAAAATTCATCCTAATAATTTATACGGTTAAATTATAATATTTTATGGTTTTAATGTATAAATATAATATATATTTATAATTTAATAAAATAAATGTCATTAGAATTGATTTTACATTGAATTCATAGGTGAAATCATTTCAATCTTTTGCAATGTTTTATCTTTTGAAACTTATTTTCATAACACTGGGATTAATTTCAAATTAATTTATGAAACTTATGAGATTTGAATTTGGATAAATTGATTCCATATATGGAATCATTAGGTCCAAATTATGTTAATCATCTAATTTTTATTTTTAGTCATCATGAATTGTAACAATGGTAACTTTTATTTACCATAGTTAATGTTAAATAAGGTAATTATGGGTAAATATAATATTATAAAATTACCGTAACACTTGTTTTAATATAATTTGATTATTATATTTCGTCCTAAGGAATATTTGGGTCAAAATATAATCTATTTGAACCCACTTGTATGTGATTAATATCTTTAATATTTTTTATTTTAAAGAAAGTGAAATTTGTCTCACTCAAACATTAAAAATTAGATTATTTTTAATATAAGGTTATACAGAATATAATTTCGATTATAAATAATCAGTTGAAAGATAATTTTTTTATTTATAATGGTAATTTATTTGTGATTTTTATGAAATATCTAATTATCATAATAGCTTATACATTAATGAGGTATAAATTATTTATTTAGTGAAAAATCAATAATATAGTTATTATTAAAATAAAAATACCTATAAAAAGGACCATAAACTTGACCAAACATTATTGGTCGAGTATATATTTACCCAAATAATAAAACGGGTTATTTGTGGACCATTTGGAGCCTTATAAAATAGATTAGTACATTTATATTATTTCAATATATATTATGTCAAAGATGTCACCTTCATAATTTAATAAATATAACAATGTAAATGTTGTGATTTGAAGATTATAAATTCGAGTAAAAATATTATTATTAAAGGTATTATATTTATATTCATAAGAGAATTTTAATTTTAATTTTTATGCAACTAATATGCATATTAGATGATTTTACAAAAATGAAGTAGTAATTGTTTTATTAAGATAAATATCAAATAAATGGTTTTATAAATATTAAAATAAACCTTATATGAACTAATTAATTTTCTCCACAAATTTTCTATATGAATATGACATGTTAGGAGTCTATTAAAAATTTTGGTTAGAATATATCCTCTGGGTGGATTTTATTTAAATTCAAATAAATGGAGCGTGTCAAAATTAACAGTATTGTTTTTTATAAAAATAATATATTATTAAATTGATTAAAAATCACATAAATTTTTAAAACATATAAATTGAAATTTATATGGTCCAAAATGTCATAACATACCGAATTATGGATAATTCACAACACATTAGTAATTATTTATAATAATTTAATATCCTGAATATTATTACCACAAATAAGAATAAATAAATTAAATAAGGATGAATCAAATTGATAAGGTTTAAAATAAATTCCCAACATGTGTTAATATTATTAGATGATTATATTACAACCTTATCTCGTCTCTAAAAGTGTTTTTATGTATTTCTGATGTCCCATTTACCCATTTTTGTCTTTTACTACATTTTATGTAAGGAATATTTCTTTTTTTACTATATGAGGTACATTTTGACTTTTCCGGAAAAAGTACGAACAGAACGTTTTTTAACTTATACGACATTCACGGATTTTTATGATTTCATAATGAATTATTTTCATGATGATTACTCTAAAATATTTAAAGACTGTTTTCAACAAAATCCTTTTCTTTTAAAATCGCATGGCATTATGTGAAAAGAAAATCATTTTGAAGAAGAAAGGATGTTTTCCTCAAGAATTCATTTCAAGTGTTTTATCAAAACACTTTTCCATATAAGATGGCATTATTTCATATGTGTATGTTTCAGGTATATTGTCTCTATAATTTTCAATGTTTCACTCTTCTTATGATGAAATGGTATCTTTTTTTTTATATGGATTATGAGAAGATGGGATGATATTTCTGAAACCCATTTTTTACATTGGGTAATGATGAATGATTTATGTTCATATTGTGGAACATGTAAGAATGATTTCATTATGAGATTTGTGGGAACTATATCTCCCTCTAATGCATTGGTTAATGATTTATATCTCACGAGATAGACATGGCAGGAACGGTAAGTTAATCCAGTTGAGTGTTATAGGACTGGAACGAGGAGTGAACTCGATTCAGAAAGGGACTTTGTCCACTAAGATGGTCTTGGCTGTAATGCATTGGCTACTATGGAAATCATATCATGTGGTTAATGGTTTTCCAAAACTAAATGTATTATTACCATGATATTTTATCATGATTGTTGTTCCTTTATGATCTATTCTTTATGTACTTCCAAGATTTATTTCGCAACTCAAGATTTTGATGTTTAAACTTTACGATCATGTTTTGAAGTTCAAATGTGTATGGTTTGTTATATTTTCACCATGCTTAACATTACTAAGCATTTTAGCTCACCCTTTATATGTTTTCTTTTCCCCAGGATATAAAGAAAGATTTTAGGTTAAAAAAGTTAATATCTTTACGGGATATGTTGAAGATCATTCACCATGATTAGATGATTATGCTCCAAATTTCCAAAGACATTAAACTATTACGGTCCTTTAGTGTCTGTTTTTGTTATGTATTAGAAATTCTGCAATTGTAATGTAATGTCTATGTACATCTAGCTTTGGGTCTCTACCATTGGTATCACAGAAAAGTTTTAGTTAACCTTTGGAAACTAGGATGCGAAAACATTAGTGGTATCCCAAGATATATTTCTAAGGTATGTATAAGGATGTCCCTAAGGTGTAGTATAACTATAGTTTACATTCCTAGAATCATGTTGATGATCATGAATAACCTAGGGAGAACCTAAGGTGTCATGGATTAAATAATGTGTGATATGTTATACATCCCATAAGTAAATTTTTATGATTATGTGGTTCCCTGTTATTTTAACTATTTCATATGCCATGGATTTTGGTTTTAGTCAATAGAGTGAACTAGAAGGAATTGGGTCAACATTGAATCCAATGGGAAAATTGGTGACTATGAGCAAAAAAAATTTCTAATACCTAGAAAGAATGATTTTGTGATTATGACGAATCATTCATCGTGAAATATGATTAACAAGGTGAACTTTAGTGGTATTCCTAAATCATCAAATAAGAGGAAGATAGACTTCTATGCATGTTCGCATGTTGAGGAGCATAAATAAAGGTCGATTGAAATTTCTAAAGAAGGGAAGAAGAACCTTGATGAATATATCAAATGGTGGAGAAGATGTTATCTGTGTGGAGAGGAGGGTCATAGAGTGACAGACTATTATGGAGTTTAATGTCTTATCTGTGGAGAACATGGGCATTACCCAACTCAATGCCCTGACCTAAGAGGTTACTTCTAAATCAAGAACCTTGATAATATGTTTGATAGTATTCATGAGCTCATTACTAATATAAGGACAAAGTGATATCATGGTTTGAGTATAAACAATTTATGGGATTTTTGTATGTGGAAAAAGATAACTTTTGAGAGCAATCATGTTTTCACTAAGGTAATATGGTAATTCATGTTGCAAGAGAATACATGATTAAGGTATTCAATTGTTTGGAATGTGATCAACAAGATATATCTTGTGATATATGAGGGATAAATGATGGTATTTACATGCTTAGTAGATGAAATTTCTAGTAATTGTTTTCTTTATAATATGATCATGGACAATAGTATTTTGGGTAAGCCTAAATATTGGAATGAATTATGTTAGACATAAGATTTTATTGTTGAAGACTAGAAATTTTTTTTCGATATGATTTTTGTAATGTTATAATAGTGTAGTTTTAGAAAAAAGGACAGCCTGCAGGACGGGCGACAACCCGTAGCGTCGGACAAGGCTCTGGGAATCGAACCTACACCCGAAGTGTGACGGGCCTTTATCACCTAACACAGACCTACAGGAAGTCCCTGGTTAGTATAAATTAGTTTTAATTTATTAAATGGTATGATATATGAAGTATAAGTCCATTTTAGGAACCATATACGATTAATCTCACTATATACAGACTTATGTATATTTAATAACATTCGCTATCCTTTTGTTTGGGATAGATGGAATGACCTATCATTCTATCGCAAGATCTGCTATCACTTCACGAAATTCAAATTCAACTTCATTTCATTAAGAGATGAAGTGGAAATTGTTCAAGGCACAAACAACAGTAAGATTATACCAAAATCAAGTAAGTGTTTCTTTTAATTCAACAATTCTTCCAATTTAGGGAAATGATCCTGAAAACAAAAATATGTTGTCCTAGTGTCCTTATATCTGATGAATCAGATGGTACCTTAAATCATCACAAATTTATTGGTTTGTGAATATTGGCTTTATCATAGCCATGTCCTCTACCACTATCCATCAGAACATGTTGATTAGATTTCTCTTCCATATCCATATTTACACCTATATTATCCTATGTGGAAACCCAATTATTTGTAAATTTGGGTAACTGTTACGTTTCATACATTATTTTTTAAAGATAAGTTTTGGTATTCATTTTTAAGATGTGGGTTTCTATGAAAGAAACTCCCATGTAATAAACCATTTATAACCCCGAAGAATTTCGAGGGAGAAATTCATTTTAATGGGGGTTGAACGTAACACCCTGATATTTTATAAGATATATTATTTTTAATTTCTTTTATATCATCTAATGTATGCTACACCAAGATAATCTTGCGCTATACAAAACATCGTATTATCATGCAGTATACGCAACACTATTTTTGGATTGTGTTACCCACAATTTCATATTCGTTTGATAGTAGTTATTCTACCCAACATTGAGTATACATATATATAAAAATATTCAATGTATAAATTAAATATGGTTGGTTTATGTTATACGAAAAAACAAAGGATTCTTGCACTACATGCAACCCTGACTTGGCTTGCATTACACGCAGTCATTACCTTTCTCGATAGCGTGTGTTGTACGCAATACCAGGTTTCACTAAAAATTGATATATTGTTATAATATTATTATAAACTATCCATTATGAATAGTATTAACAGCATTTTGAATTTTATAACATTATTATGCATCTTACACATTTTCTAGAACATCGTATAAGAACAAACTAAATTATTTGAGTAAAATAAGTATTTTTAAAAAAATGTAGTTTTTCCGCCTTTTGATGGCTCAACCAATTTAAATATAATTTTTGACATGTTTTTAAGTTTAATTTGAAAAAATAAAATTCTTATTTAAAATCAGGATATAAAAATTTACTTTTGATAAAATTTTCATATTATTCTGATAACTTTCATATTTTAATGAATAGTAAAAACATGCTAAATTTTAATTAAAAAAAGTTTTTTAATCATAATAATTTATATGTTTAAATTATAAAATTGAATAGTTTTAAAGTATAAATAGAATATATTTTTACCATTTAATATAATGTATGTCATTATCATTGATTATACATTGAATTCATAGGTAAAATCATTTCAATCTTTTGCAATGTTTTAACTTTTAAAACAGGTTTTCTTAACAAAGTGATTAATTTTAAATTAATTTCTGAAAATTAATTGATTTGAATTTGGAAAAATGGTTTCCATATTTGGAATCATTAGGTCTAAATTATGTTAATATGCTATTTTTTATTTTTAGTCATTATGAATAGTAACTACGGTAAATTTTATTTAAATAATATGTATATTAAATGATTATACAAAAATGATGTAGTAATTGTTTTATTATGATAAATATCAAATAAATGGTTTTATAAATATTAAAATAATCATTATATGAACTAATTAATGTTATAAACAAATTAATAGATGAATATGACATGTTAGTAATATATTAAACATTTTGGTTCGAATATATCATTAGTGTGGATTTTATATAAATTCAAATAAATGGATAGAGTCAAAATTAACACTATTGTTATTTTATAAAAATAACATATTATTAAATTGATTAAAAATCACAGAAATATTTAAAAATTATAAATTGAAATTTATATGGTCTAAAATGTCATAATGTAATAAATTATAGAAAATTAACAACACATAAGTTATTATTTATAACAATTAAAAATCAGTAATATTATTACAACAATTAAGATTAACTAAATTAAATAAGGATAAATAAAATTGATAAGGTTTAAAATAAATTCCCATCTTTTCGAAATTGTATAGGATGATTAGATTACAACTTTATCTCATATCATCTTCTAATTGAGTCATTTTTGGAGGTTTTTAAGTGGATTTGGAATTTATTATAAATTAATATTTCTTATGTTCCCAAAGGTGCCCCTCTCCTCCATTAGAAAAGGGAACCTCATCCCTATCCTCTTCACACACATTTGGGGCTTCAAGATCATAAAAACCATGCCAATTTCACTTCTAAAATTCCATAGAAACATACTAGAGGTCATGTTCATCTTTAAAGTCCAACTTTAGTGGCCTAAGTGGAGGATAGGAGGAGCTGCATCGAAGAAGAGGTAATCTCAACTACTGAATGTTTCAAGTTTCATTCTTCTTCAAATTCTTATTATTTAGTTTTTTAATTATAATGTAATAACATATATATCATTATTATACTGATATGTTATTATAAATATGAAACAACCCTATTTCACCTTCTATCCATCCTACGAAAAACGAAATCACTACGCATGCGTATATATGGAATACAGTCTCCACGTCATGGTGTAATAAGTTTTCCCACCACCAAATTACTTGGTTGGGTTTGATAGTGTAAATAAATACTATATATTTTTATTATAAAATCATAATTATTCTGAGATATTATATCATCCACTCCAATTCCATTCAATAATTATGGGAACGAAATCATCGTTTGTGCGTACGTACAGATTAATGTCTCCACGACGCGATGAGATTCATTCTACATGTTAACCATCCAAGAATTATTATAAAGTATATATAATGAATAATAATGGTATATATAAAATAATAATGCTACTGGATTTATGTATATATGTCATCGAGTTACATCTATTCATGTGAATAAGGAAAGGAAAACAACGTTCACACGTACGTACGACCTACCGTCTCCATGAATGGTGTGTTTCATTTCATTTATATATCTATTATATATATATACTGAATATATATGATATATAAATAATGTTTTACATTATGAAATTAGTAAAATAACGATAGAAGTAATAATATCAAGAAAAACAAGTCGGAACATGTACGATAAATGAAACGATTTTTACCCAAAACGCTACTTTAACATGGAATTTACAAAAGAAAGAGTAATATAAAGTAATAAGTGAACCATATATGATATCATGACAATTAATATGATTATATAATAAGTGAATGACATTATTTAAATCATTATACAAGAGGTTTGGATATATATGAAGCATATCAGACATAAGGTAAGGGACAAATTTTCCAATCATGTTTTTAACCGAGATTGTTTATTCATATGTATTTACTAGGGTTATTGTTTTCATCCATGTCCATGTTTTATAAAAGTGTTTTTATGTAATTTTAAAGTCATTTTTACCCATTTTTGAATTTTACTACATGGTATTTAAGTAATCATTCTTTTTTTACCATACAAGGTACTTTTTGACTTTTCCGTCAAAAGTACGAGAAGAATGTTTTTTTAACTTATACGACATGAAAATATTTTTACGGTTTCATAACGTCTTATTTTCATGAATATTACTCAATAATATTTACTGACTATTTTAAAAAAAATCCTTTTCTTTTAAAATTGAATTGCATTTTGTGAAAATAAAATGATTTTGAAGAAGAAAGTATATTTTCATCAATAATGCATTTCAAGTGTTTTATCAAAACCATTTTCCATATAAGATGGCATTATTTTCATATGTGTATGTTTCAAGTATAATGTCTCTACAATTTACATGGTTTCACTTTTGTTATGATTAAATGATATCTATTTTTTATATGGATTATGTTACGATGGGATGATGTTTATGAAACCCATTTTATTCTTTGGGTAATGATGAATGATTTATGTTCATGTTGTGGCACATGTAAGAATGATTTCATTACAAGATGGGTGGGACCTATATCTCCCTCCAATGCATTGCGTAAAGATTTATATCTCAGGAGATAGGCATGGATGGAATGGTAAGTTAATCTAGTTTAGTGTTACAGGACTGGAACGAGGAGAGAACTCTATTCAGAAAGGGACTTTGTCCACTAAGATGGTCTTGGAAGAAATTCCTTGGCTAATGTGGAAATCATATCATGCGATTAATGGTTTTCCAAAATTAAATTTTTTATTCCCATGCTATTTTATCATTATTGATGTTCTGTTATGATATATTCCTTACGTACTGCCATGATTTATTTCGCAACTCAAGATTTTTATGTTTAATCATTATGTTCATGTTTTGAAGATCAAATGTATATGTTTTGTTTTATTTTCACCATGCATAACCTTACAGAGAATTTGAGCTCACCCTTAATATATTCTATTTTCCCGAGGATATAAAGAAAGGTTTTTAGATGAAAAAAGGGAAGATCATTATGGGAGATTTTGAAGATCTTTCACCAAGATTAGAAGATTATGTTCCGAGATTCAAAAGACACTAAACTATTACATTCCTTTGATGTCTGTTTTTGTTATTTATTAGATATTCCTAAAAAGTAATGTATAGTCCATGTACGTCACGCTTTGTGTCTCAACATTTCATGCTCCTCCTCAAACACTGAGTACAAAAGGATTTCATCGAAGAAAATCACCACACACTTACCCCGTAGATCACAGAACACAATATTCATCAATCCCATGAACACATCTGGATCATTTGTCACACCAAATGGAATAACAATGAACTTGAATGGCCAATGAAAACAAAATAAA
Organism: Viscum album; assembly: GCA_963277665.1. NCBI lineage: Eukaryota > Viridiplantae > Streptophyta > Magnoliopsida > Santalales > Viscaceae > Viscum > Viscum album. Next base: position 1,136,744,905 of record OY728156.1, read on the forward strand.
GCATTCTTCGGGATATGTTCATGCTTCACATGCGTATGATGATATATTGTCCTCAAATCGGCCTTTTAGACAAAATTTCACCCTTTAGTTGATTAAATAAATCATAAATCCATGGAAGAGAATAGTGATTCCTCCCATCACTTTGATTAAGAGATGATAATCGATACCATACCCCAACTTCCATCATCCATCTTCATGAACAAAACTGGTGCACCCCATAGTGACACACTTGGCGGAAAGAACCACACTGTAACAAACTATTAAGCTATATATGTAGCTCCCATAATATAGAAGTGGCCACCCTATATGGAGACATATATATAAGAGATTATCCTAGTTGTAGATCGATCTAAAACACGATATTTCGATGACGGGGTAATGTTTAAACCTCTTCTAGAAAGTCAACAAGTTACTCTTATATTAACTTAGGAAACTCTAGGTGGTTAACCTCTGAGGAACATATCATCATCTCATCCATCATGGATGATAAGAATGGAACATGCCTATGACCTATCTAAGGGTCTCACTTGCCAACAAACACTACCATATCCCCACAATCATTGATGAAAAACACATATCTCTAGAAGTAATCTACGATTTACATAGCCGAATACAACCAATCCATGTATATGATGACATTGTATGATTGTATCTATAATCATAGGAAATCTCTCCATGAGCAGTGTTCCCCATCACTCGCTCAAAATATCTACATACATCAAACAATTCATCTCAACCTCCAACTGGTGTAGTCAACGCAGAGGGAACTAGAATCCTCTCTACCAAAATTCTAAAACCACTTAAAAGGGTAGGTTATATGATGGAGTTCATCGCACAGGAATAAAACAAATAATAAACCCATGTAAAAACAAGAAAACAATACGATTTTCAGGCACTGGAAATGCTAAGTCCTGAAGCTGGCCAGGACCTCCTCCATGGCCTCTCTAACCCTAATGATGATCATCGCCACATCCATGCTCTGATCTCTGAGAAAACGGAGAATCATGAGGTTGTCCTCTACCTACCCCATATTCTCACAACTAATCTAATGTTGGTGCAACTTACTGTAGCGGCCTCTGCTAGAACACCCTCAAAGGATGAACCGGGAGCAGAACACCTGGTGCACAATGACAATTTTAAAATGTCAAGAACTCTTTCTGCTAATGAACTCAGCCTCCATAAGAAAAAAACACATGATCCCTTGGAATTGGCTTGAGAAATTCCACCACTAGTGAAACAATATGCAGAGGGTTGGGAACTACCCCCAAGAAAATGGAAACACTTCTGACCTAAATACTGGAATCCTCAGAGCACAGATCTTCTTTGTGAGGAATCTTGACAAATCCACTCTCTTAATGATCTCATTCTGTCTAAAATCCTCTTGACGACCTCTATCCTCGCCATCACGTCAAGATATAGCTTCAGAATAAATGGTGTGACTAGTCACTAGATCTATGGACTTAAATCCTCCTAAAAATGCATTTCCCAAACCTCCTCATCTGAAAATAGATCAGAAACATAGTGTAGAATGTTTCTAAAACGGATTCCAAACTCTCTCACATTGGAGATCCCCTATAGAAGTTTAAGTAGCTCTTAAGGACTAGACACTTTCACAGTTGAAATAAGAAACTCATCTCTGAACATGTATCAGAACACCTCCCATCAGATCACCTACTCCTCATGATCCCCAATAAACAAGAAAACCCACTACCTTGCTTCCCCCATGCAGAATCGTCATAACCAAAGGCACCCAGTTCTCCTTCCGATCATAGATCAAACTGAAGTCTATCTCAGCCTCCTCCAACCAGTATTCCGTGACAACGTCTGAAACATATACCTCATACTTATTCAAAATAGAGAGCTGAAAATCTCAATGTGTCCTCCTCCAAGTGTCGTCGTCCCCAACCACTACGCTATGGATATTTTTTGGTGCAGCCTTCTAGACAAATTCTATGAAAACCTTATGAGGAACTCGACCTGGAGCCATACATACAAAATAACAAGTATCTAGATCTCCTAAACCTAGAATATTAATGACTCAACATTAATTAAATAATTTATTTTATTTTATTATTTTTAGGTTAACTTATCCCAAGGTCTACCCATTAAAACATTGTCAGAAAGACGAATGATACATGATCCTTTCCAAGGTCACTATCCTGCAACTAGAATCACCTCATTTAGAAGCCACTTTCAACTAAATGGTCAATGCATCAGATCACAGGGGGCCCTAGATGCATATCTGTCTGCTGGTTTCCTGTGTTTACATCACTTTCTAAACATGTCTGACATCATTTCCCTACCAACCCATGCATCCTCAAATATTCCAAACACAAAACTTCATCTTATCCCTAAACATAACATCTAATACCACTATGTCAGGAGCCCCCCCCCCCCCCCAGCCCCATTATGTGTACCCCTCCTAGGTTGGCAATGTGAGAAGGGAGATATTACCCCCAATTCCCACCTCTTGTAGGCCCCGAGTTTACGACTAGCACTGAGGTTATAGTAACACACAAATTTGATTCATTACTCTCTAAGAGAACACATGAAGAATAGAGAGATAAGATAGACACCAACCTACATCAACTCATACTAAAATATAAAAGAAAACCCAAATATGTATATGTAATATCAGGGAATAACTACTAATACTAAAATGAAAAAACCGAAAGTACCAACATAAAGAAAAAATGGAAGCATCCACATAGCCTGAATAGCTCCTGGAGCCACAAGCTAGTACTAACAAAACTGATATCCATCCTTCCCCAAGTGACCTAAAAATAGTTTATATATACATAGGGTGAGTATTTCAATGTACTCAGTTGGATTCTCTCCAAACCCTCTTGTGCAAAATTAAAGATAGCCTGATAAAGAACAGTAATCAATAAGGGAAACTAACTCATCACCTAAACAAGTATACTAAGTTCCCATCCTCACCATGCAAACATTCACCATGTATCGCATAAAAGTGTATATCATATAATAAGGAATTTCAAGGGTACCCCACTACCACTTCCACATAGCATTTCCTATTTTCCACAATGTCGCATGTCCTAATCCATCTTTCTCCAAAAAGGTTTGTCTGAAGACACCTGGGTGAGCACTACCACATGTACCTCATGCAATAGAAATCATTCCCACAAACACCTGGGCGAAGCACCAAAAAATACACACAGCCTCAAAAATAACTAGATAGTTTCTGGGAGCTACTATAGTCCATATAATGTGTATCATGCGTTGGGTATTCTGCCTCAAGCCATTACAACCCATACTTCAAGTGAGGATACTGAAGACACCACATCCCACACACATTAAACCTATAGTAGCACAAATGAAGATATATACACTATATATGTATGTGAAATAACCACCATACATTACTGCCCTCTAATCATATATATGGGGAAAACTAACCATTGTGCCTACCATCACAAGTAACTACCCGGATAAGAGAGTGGGAAAAAAGGGGTATTTGGCCATCTATCATCCCCCTTGAATGTTGGGGAAAACACCCCACGGGGCTCAGAATCCCTAGGGTGTCAGTTTACCTAACTGACAGGGTGAGGTAACATAGAGAAAAACAAAAATTACATATATAATATATCTTAAAACCACACTATAGACATAACCTAGTCATGGAATCAAATACAGCTAATGTCTATCATACTCCTAGCTTCCACTACTATGACTAGGTATCCTATAACCACACAACTATTTTAAGGGATTTATTACATTACCTAATTCCCTTTGTATCAGTTTAATTTTATTTTAATTAATTCCTTAAAAATTAATTAACTATTAAAAATTCAAAATTATATTTCACTAGCATCACACAAAAGTTTCATGCCCTCATGGCATAACCAAACTATGTCCACAACTTCTCAGAAATATTAACTCGGAATTTCATCCCAACAAGCTCTGACATCATGGGTTAGCATCATTTAGTTAATTATTTATTAACAGCATTAATACTTTCCCATTTTCCAATGCATTCTAGAAAAAAATTCTAAGATACTAAACAAAAGGGGGTTCAAACCATTGAGTAGATGAACTACCCTTCAAGTATTTTTAACCTTTATCAAGAGCATATACCCATACTCCCTTGAGATTCTAAACATAAAAATTACATGGAATACCCTACACATCATAGCCCCTTTTGAAAAAAGATGTGAAAGACCTGCTACCTTGAGAAATGGGGAAAGTAAAGCATTTAAAAAATCAATAATATTTTACAACAAACCAATCTTCCACATCAAACATATTTCATCATCTTCAGTGTCCTATTTGACACCCTCATGCATAAAATGATGCATCTCACCAATATAGCCATAAACTATGACCACAACCAGTGGGCCTCCATACCCCCACATGTCACAATAGCCATCCGAGATCACATCACAATAGAAGTAGTAGGAAACAAAGATCATATCAATCAGAATCATGACCATTAAACAATGCATCTCATCTTTATACATAATGAGAACTCATGGCTCCAAAGAATGAGCCACATGGCCTTACAAGCAATAGGGTAACTAAAAACTCTACAATGAATTATCTTTTATAAAAAATACAGTTCTTTAATCCACGTCGAAGTAACCTATTAATTATTAGTAGGTTCCAACTTTGGCCAACCTAAATAGAAATCAATAAAAGCTATAAAAATAATTAAACATTCCTAATGCATTGATTTTATTAACATCCAATTTCAAGAATAAAAACCAAATTCATTCACATTCCTCTTTATCATTAAACAAATAATTTTCAGTTAATTATAGACTTGTTTTATTTACCAATTTCATCAATAACAACATGTCATCATGAAAATCATTGATATCAAACTATCTATAAAATCAAGAGGGAAACTATTATGACGGTGAAAAGCAAAAAAAAATATTAAACAAATTATTTTCATCATGTTAATGTATTTAAATAGGTAAACTTAATTGTGATCCAAAGGGATAAACTATAATAACTCTATAGATTCATGTAAATGAATAGATGAGAAAAGAATCCCCTACCTCAAAAGGTTCTTGTTGTTCTTTTATCGAGAATGGGTCAATGTAATGGATCCTGATCACCTTCCCCGCAACAACTGCATCCACTCGAGGATGTCGTGGCACAACCGCACCAACAAAAACAAAAAAAAACTCCCTTATAACAATGTATATCAAAATAAATATCATGGAAGAAAGAAACGGGAGAAAATGGGTCGAAGAAAACCAAATAGCAGAGGTAGATCTTACCTCAAATTAAAGATAGGTCAAAGAAGGAATCCTGAGATCGATCAGAGATGAAGAGATCTATAAAACTCCATGAAAGGTTCGGTTGTGTCTCCCATGATGAGAGGGAGGGTATCCTTATCCTTTTGGTTGGAAAGACCCAAGTGAATGGTATTTCTTTAAAACATACAAATGTGGGTCAATACCCGACATGTACTTCTCATTCACGTTGCATACTTCCTTGAGGTTGGGTTATTCAAATAACTCGTCACCGCAGGATGTATTTTATTTTTCTAAACTCAAAACATTACATGTCGTGTATCCCTAGGTAATGTCATTTATCCCCCTATGTCTAGCTTCTCATTAGAGAACTCCACCATACTTCTTCTGGGCCTTCTCTTTGCACCCTAGTCTTCAGAAATAAGAAAATGGTCGACCCTCATGGTTTTGAGCCCATACATAATAGTGCCTAGAAATATATAAATGGAAATGAATTGAAGTAAACTGGAATAAGAATACAAACATGGTCATATATTTTGGTTGATCTATATTTAGTGATACACTTCATTTACTTTATCATAGATGGATTGGATTCCTTTGTCTCTTTAGTATATTGTAGGTTAAGTTATGTAAAATACGTTTCGCCAATTTTTCATGGGTTCATTGTTAAATTAATTCCTGAACATAGGATTTTTATTCCATATATGCAATCATTATTGGACAGAGTTTCATGCATCCCCCTATGAGATCATGGTAGGATCCTCTAAAATTATTATATAGGGTTTATGGTATTGGTGCAACCACCTAGAAATGGGAATCCATCCCATATATAGTAAGAAGATCCAACTGGATTTTTTGTGAACACCATTAGCCCAGTGTGTGGTACCCTACCCTGATTAATATATTCTGAGATCCAATGAGTTTTTTGGGTCGCAGTGATCAAAAACTCATGGATGGGATACCGCAGTGATGGAATGGCTCATGGTGTGAGTACACATGGAATGATATCTGCCTATGATCTTCATGAAATATCTTATGTCCGATAGTATTGATTGAGACCACATAATAACAATTTCCTTTTGTAATTATAGATATTTTAATTTAGTTTAAATATTATTTTTAGAAGAATACTCTAGATTATTTGTGCATATTAATTATAGGGTGTGATACTTAGTGGTTTGATACAAACTATTAAATGTTATTTTCTCACACATGTTGTGTCCTATAAAGAATATTATACCATTGACACAATACGAGGAGGATGGGGAGTATGCATATATTTTATAGGTATTGACATACTAAAGTGTTTACCAATGTTTTATTTGAAAGAATTCCCCCGTTCTGAGAATTTTAGATTCCATTAGTTTTTTTGGATGCGATTTTATTTGAACGATTTATTTCATTCATGTACATATTATCATACTCTAATGACTTATTGATTTTATGTAGGCAATTATGGTATCCATTGAAATTAAATTCACATCATTTCATGGTCTTTGAGATGTGTGCATGTGTACACGTACATTATTCTAATGAATCCCATGATTGGGACATTCCTACTCAGCATAGGTCTCCTATTCCTATACCATTATATTGATTCTTGTAGTACTCACTCTCAACTTATCACTAGTAATAAAGTACAATGGGATATGGTCATGATTGAGTGTTATCATCACAAAATTCAACTAGTGCATCAAAATTTATTTATCACTAGATATATGATTTTATTCGGGATATATTGAAAATGAGTTAATGTGTTTCAATTTCAGTTTTCTGGACATGCTTCCCAGTATTACTAATGTGTTTAATGTGTCCATTCACCAAGACTCACATAACATTCTTATTGAATTATTATATGTTCAAAATGGTTTTAGGGGAAAAATTGCATTTCTTATATAAAAATGGGTATTTATTCATACTGATTCTTGATTTAGATCCCCAGATATACATATTAAACATGGTGAGCCTTTTTTATAGTGCCTCCATGAATAAATCATTATACGTATCCATTGTGTGATCATGAGGTTGATCTATTAAGTGACAAAGATTTATTATATGGTCACATAAAAGAGGTTGTACATTTGTGTGGGTTTCTATCCATTCACTAAAATTTTAAGTAATAGTTATATATAGTATTACATTGATGGGGATGCATACAGTATGAGTAAAAAAAATGATATTAAAAGGTAGTGAAATACCTAGTTTCTAGGTGAGACTGACACACATGTGGAAGAAGACTAGCTGTAGAATGTCACTTATGTTTTCCACCTCATGAGGATGCATGCAGATCATATGGAATTTATCAAAAAATTTCATTTATAGGTCTCTACAGAGGGTTGGTGGATTCTAGTTACTCAATCACATGACAATATCACTATTTCCCAATCTTAAATTGAGTGTATCATTAGAAAAGAGTTATATTCATACATGTTCATACTTATTGATTTCTACAAGAATCTATATTTATATAAAGTATGTTTGATAGTGATGGAGATTTCAATAAGGTATGTTGATCTATCATGGTGCTCTATTTGAATGGTTCAATATCATTTCATCAAGGAATGAAAGATCAATAAAGGAATAGAACAATATATTATGTATTTTGTGATATCTTATTTTATTCCCACCAATTCTATACTATATTATTGCACATTAGTAGTGGGTAGCTTTTTGGAAGAGCAGATGCCAAAATAGGGTCCTTGTAGTGGGAAGGATGGAGTGGAGACCTTAGAAGTCGGTAGTCAATGGTAGTCAAAATGATATTGGTGTGTTAGAATCTTTATTTTTGTATATGAAGATAATGTATCAAAAAATTTATGCTCTCTTGATAACTCATGTTATCCAAGGGAGATGTGGTTCTTTTCATGAAACGGGTTGGGGAAACATTATAGAGATTGTCTAACACATCATATAACTGATTAAGAGAGTGTTGAGGGAGATACCAAGTTGATATAGAGGTAGGATACCTGAGGTATAAATTACTACATATGTTGCATAGTGGTAGGTATATCAATAGAAAGTGGAAAGCAGTTTGACCTATTTCCACCGCCACCCCCAGGTGGTTCGTACCTAATGTAAGGTGCTAGTGGCCATGTACATGGAATGATGGTGGAATTTTAGGCCTATGAACATGAGGTTTCTGTCATGATTAGCAGTAAAATATGTGTATACTCTACATTATATACAATATTGATTGTCATGTATAATATAAATTCATTTCCTTCCACTTATCTAGTAGAAGATATGGAAATTACTAATGAGCCCTTGGTTTGAACACTGTAATTGGAGAGTCCAAATGGATGTTACTCAATGATCATTAGCTTTTTATGATAGTTTAAAATGACACATGGATTCATGTTATTTATTTGAGAATTCGATTTAGTAGTGATGATCCATTATGACATCATCTTATGAATAGACTCACTATTATCAATTTATGACCAATTTGACTATTTAATGAGGGGGGTTTTGTATATCAATAATGATGGAATGTGGTTTTACTTTATGGGTGAGGAGGGAACATAATAAGAACTTTATGGTCTCATACACAATAATTTTTAGTAAATTACTCACTTGTTGGATGGAATGACTATTGGAGTAGTTGAATCTTTGGCTGACCAGTTTCTTGCATTGTTGGTGGAGTATGGGGAATTTTATCTTGATGACATATCAGGATTACCATCCTATAGAGGGGTAGAATTCATTATTAATGTAATCCTAAGTATGTACACTATATCTATTACTGTATATCAATGTAACCAAATAATCGTCAATAGATTTTTATGCAGTTCGCAGGCTTTTAAGGGAAGGGATTCATGGGGCCCAATGATTCCCCTTGGTTAGCCCCGTTTAGAGGATTAATGTAGGAATAATGGCGAATGAGGTTATTTATGTATTATGTACTATTTAAATAGGTGAACTTGAAAAATAATAATCCATTATTGAGTATTGAGAACCTCTTTGATTAGTTGGAGGGGTGTGAGTGTTCTAAACTATTAACCTTGGATCAGGCTATCACCAGCTGTGAGTATAGGATGAAGATATACTGACTATGAAATTAAAATGTATCTATAGTCATTATGTGTATATAGTTATTTCTTATTATCATGAAAAACACCACATCAGTGTTTATGATAATCATGAAATAGATCATTCATCACTTATTAGATTGATTTGGGGTGTTCTTCATTGATGTTATCCCAATGTACATAGACTCCAAGTAGGAGAACACAAGACCTGTGAAGATAATTCTAGACACAGTCCAAGGGAACCTATGTTTTGGGAATCTCTTGAAGTGTGAGTTATTTATTCAAGAGGTCCATATTCTTAAAGATTTCTTCTCAGATGATGGTGCAGTAGTGTAATTTTCCATTGTTGAGGTAGTATTATCTTGGGAGACACCGGATAGAATAACATAGGTGCAATGATTCTTTTGTTTGAATGATTTTAGAAGATAATTATTTCTAATTTCTCTAGGATATCATTAAAATTTAATTATTTTAACCAAAATATAAAAAGACATTCAATTCGATAGGGAGGTTCCAACATTGATTACTATAGTTGTGGTATAATTTTATTAGTCCCCCAATATTTTTATTTGCATAGGATATTTTCACTTATGTTTTGTTACATGATTCCATAGGAATTAGAAATTTCATTGCACTGACGTAGAGGTAAGATATGATTTTTTGGGTCTCACATATGAGACTGCATGATCAAAACTATGTGATCCATGATCTTGAGATGGCATTAGTAGTATTGGATCTAAAAATGTGGGGAAACTAACTTATGAGGGACCGATTTATCTTATAATATGATTACAAGAGTATCATGTAAATATATCCTCTAAAAGGTATATAAAACTAATACAGAATAGATGGCTACAATTCCTCTAGGATATTGATTTCATAATATTCTTTTATTCATGTAATCTAAACATTGTATAGGGCCCTCTTAGGAGAAGATATTGTTCTTATTTTTGGAAGAGGAATCTGTGTAGTTGGCTTTATTTTTTTCATTAGTCGACCGAGATGGTTCCTCGTGTTTATTATTGATAGTTTCTTCCCAATTGTTATTGCCGCTTTCTAGGGAAGATCAATAGGGACATATAAACTACGAGATGTTACATACTCAAATATCCACTTGAAATTATCCAAATTTATTTTCTGAAGTTGTGGTTCCCATTATATTATTTAAAGGCTAGTCTATGGTACCAGTGATATTTTATGAGGAGGTGATGAATGAGATTCATACAACCCATCTGGGGTTACATATTAGTTTTTTTTGACCCTACCCAAGTGGGTTCATGAGCTGCCACTACCCTAATCCCACCACTATAGTCTAGGGGTGGAGACAAGCACTGAATACAAAACTAAACATGGAGTGTCCTATTCCTAGTGAACCTATATTCACACACCCAAAACAACCTTGATGAAATAGTGAAGAGATATAATAAATCTTGATAACTAAAATGAATGAATACAAATATCTTAAACTGAAGTACAATAGAAGTATTGAAATTGTAAAATAGACCTAAAGAAAACATTAATATTATATAACCTACTCTAAAATATGGTATTATTTTAAAACTAAACCATTGGACTGATCATTGACCCTACTCATGAACTATGTCTTTTGTGGGACCTATGTGATTACATCTAAAGGCATGTAGTATTCACAAGGTACAAAACATATCAAAAAATTACATGCATGGGTGGGAATAAAAATACTCTGTAGACAACCCTGAAACCCCATATAAATTAGAGAAACTAAAATGTGACAGTTTGATCGACCTAGAAAGAGGAAACCCTATTGAGAGACAAACATCATCTCAAACCATCCTTAGTTATATATGACTATTCAATTGTTTAAAAATATTAAGAAAAAAATTATGTAGAAACTCCGTCACACAACACAACCTATCAAGAAGTATCACCATCCATGAACAGAGGGCACACCACATTGGGTATATGAACTACACATCGATTCAAATACCCCCTAGAATGAATGTAATATCATATAACCCCTAGAAGCGTAACACGAAAAGCATGTGACATACGGTACAAATCCTCACCTCCCATAAATGAACAGTAACCAAAACAATGGTGTTAGAAATTAAGAAGTACGTATACTGTATCCAATATGGGTGTCATCCCAGAACATGAAAACAACGCATAGGTAACCAGAAACAAAAATATATACTCATATCGGACCCAAAGTCTCTTGAGGTTCCAATCACATAGAATGTAACAAGACTCCAATAAATGAATGAACATTAACAAAAAATTAGAAGAACACAGTTTATGAGGTCATCTATCCTATATGTCACTCATCCAAGAGATAGAATCTATTAGAAACAACACACTAGGTACACCTCTATTTTCCAATAACATAGGTCCTGCTGTCACTAACCTACACCTTGTACAATGCTACAAAAACCCATGTAGAGAGGCCCACTCAACCCCACAACACACAGTTGAGGGATAACTGCTCCAAAATAAGAACATAATATGTCCTCTAAAACATGGGATAATTAAGGGACTCGCACCTCGCCACTACCCTACAGTCAATGGATTATTAATCTTAATATAACCATAAAACCAATGTCACTCTTGTATGGAGTGATCCGCACATCAGTACATTGATTGAGCACTAACTCCTAAAAAATAATCACTCATATCTAGAGGAATAGACCAAACCTTATTATTATACACAAAATATGATTTATCGCTAACTCTAATAGAGGGCCCAATCCCCACTACTACTCAGAGAAATTGGAGTACAACTCCATATGTGAGTATCCACACCCTGATGTGACAGGGGACTACCACTCTGTGGTTAGAGGACAAAACCCACGGTACAATAGATGAGTACCACTCTACCCACACATTTAATATAGGGGACCCACACCCAGACAAGACAAGGGGTACTGACCACGGGCTAGAGGAATCAGATCCTGATATGAAAGGGGAGTACCAACTCTTTTGTAACAACATGTATGGAGGACTAACTACATGGAATGACAGTGGAGTTATAACTCCTTGGATAGAGGACTTGCACCCTAAAACAATAGGGATATACCTACTCTATCAATATTTCATGTCTGGATAACCAATGCCTAGACATTGTTGTAGAGTACTAAATCCATAGATAGAGGACCTACTCCATGGCCCAATAGGGGGATACATACACTATCTATCAAATGAGTGTGGAGGGATAACACCCTGTCATGGAAGGGGAGTTCTAAATCCAAAAACATGAGAATTATGGGGAAATAACTCCCTAACACATTAATGGATTACCAAACCTGGAAAAACTACCCAAATTAATTGAACATGTTCTCATAATGTGGGGAGTCATGTATCCACTAAATTAGAGACGTAATTGAAACCAATGCTTTGGTTCCATAAGGGATTATGAGTCCATGCATCTCCCTTAAAAACTAAATTGATCTCCAGCATCATCCAAACATGTGTACATAAACATATTACTCAAAACATGCTAGCTCATATCTCATTGGACAAAATAGTGGTGACCAGCATGTTCAACATGAAATAAATATTAGGATAGGCTGCTCAAAATCGTGAATCTATGTCCATGAGAATGAGATTATAATGTCATAATATATAGGGACGATCCTCAATGAGTAAAAAGTGTTCTTTGGAGTCTACACAGTGTGTGAGTAGGCTCAAGAAACCATAACTATATCCTATCTACATGGTTTTTCAAAGCATTTACTGGTACACAACTTGTCGATATGGGACTGGTTGCGCCCAAATTAACCCTACTGGTAAAAAGCGGTCGATGTAGTACATGTAGGGGTCGATTCAACTGGGACTGAAGAAGTAACCATGAAACACTATGATTTGGTGAAGGATGGGATATGAAGTAGCCAACTTTGGTTTTGATTCTAGATGGTTTTAAAGAACACTATGAAACCTTAGTGAATTCAATTCAAAGAAAATGGGTAGATCTTAAGATTATGCTCAAGGTGGATTAAATGAATTTTACTTCTTTAGAAAATTTTGGTTTTATTAATTCTTGATGAATCCATTCTTCAAAAATAACACTACCTTCATCATTTTCTGGTTTGGTGCTTAATAAACACAATTAATTAACCCCTATACACTTAGAGAACCAAATTAATGATCTCTATAAGATATATTTCATTTATTAATTGAATTTAGTTTTCTCAAACACAGTAAAGATTACGAGTAGGAATAACTGAAGAATGGATGTCTTAAATGAATTATCCAATTAACAAAAATTCATTCATAAAATTACATTCAATCCAGAATTTTCATCCGCCTAAGATCAACCCATTAAAGGGTTATCATTCCATTGAATGTATACTCTCAATGGCGGGTGGATGATGGCTTAAACTAATTGGATTGAAGAAATTAAAACCGCGTAAATAACGAGCACTCCTCCGTGTCTGTGAATGAAATTCAAACATATGTGTGAACTAATTCACCACAACGTATAGATAACACTGTGCTTTGTGAAAATTTAGTTTTAATAAATTAATGGAAAATATAGAAGATAGAGATGTTGATTAAGAACAAAAAAAATAAATTTACATGGAAATTGAAAACATTACAAAGGAACTTTTGGAGCATAACCTTACAATGAAATAATCAACAAAAGATGATAAGGAAAATAAAAGATCCTATTCCCTTCACCACAATATCCTTATATTGGAATATTAGGAGCCTTATGTCCACCTCCAATAGTTAATTCACCCCCAATAATTAAGAGAGTCAAAAGAGGGGTGAAGAATCAAATGGAAATTGACGTTACAAAGATGACCACAAAACCATCCAGATTCGTTCACCGTTTTGACGTGTGAATTAGTAATTTAAGAAAGTCGAATCCGGAGGGGTGGTAGAAGAGACATATATTCGTCATTTGTCCTCTATGATCTGTAAAAATTTCCGGGAATTTTGTTGAGCCATTTAGATAATATGGCCGAACATTTGGGACGGATTTATGTGCATTAATGTCGGGTCCACCATTTAAATCTCAACTTTAGATCCGTTTATCATCATGAAAACCTCAGAATTATCTCCGGCCACAGTTGAATAAAATGATCCTCGTATTTTTATCATTCAAATTTATAAATTCTATCTTTATTGGGCTTGTTTTGTGGGTCCCACACTTGTTTGATTGGCCTTAGGCCCATTATTCTTTTTCCAGCAAGTTTCTGCATTCAGGCGCAAAAATATTCATCTTCCCTTGTGATTCATCCAACAGAACTGAATGAAAAAATGTTCCAAATAAAGTTATGAATCATATACCAAAATATAAAACAAAAATGATGAATATTGTAATATACACAAGAAAATTATTGAGTGGTCCCAAATTGACACTTTAAGCATGAATTGCACAGTGATGGGAAATGAAGTTCAATTTCTGAATTGGACTAAAATTGATGTTTATGAACTTTTTAAAAAATTAATATTAATATCTTAAAAATGAATATTAGCCCCTTTATTTGACTAATCACAACCCCCAACATGAGTTTTGCTAGTCCCGAGCAAAATATATTACAAATATGAAATTCAAATCCCCTTTTCCAAAAACACTTTATTACACATTGCTCACCCAAAGACCTCATACCAAAAAATATTATGAAACCCATAAAACTAATTTAAAACAAGCTATTTCCATAAGCAAATCCAAATCCCATGCCCATTTCTTTGTTCAAATGCATCACCACATTTCATCCAATTTTAATTAAGCATGATAAAGTGTTGTGCATCACAAAAGATATGGGGCCCGTTTTATTGTTCAAGGGGGAAAATTGGAAGCGATGGGTGGGAATCACATTAAACATTAAGATGAGTATCCAATTTTGTTTTTTATTTTTTTTAATTTTTTTATTATCTGTTTTTAACCACAATATATATGAAAAAACTAACTATGGGAAAGACAACTATGGAGTGATGATCCCCAAGTGTTGGATGCCACACATATTGTTAATTTC
The DNA here is from genome assembly GCA_963277665.1 of Viscum album. NCBI lineage: Eukaryota > Viridiplantae > Streptophyta > Magnoliopsida > Santalales > Viscaceae > Viscum > Viscum album. The sequence goes on from OY728156.1 coordinate 1,136,760,112, forward strand.
ATGCTCTACAATCAAGATATAAAGCCTAACTCTGAACAAGACTACTATGGAGTCACGATCTCCATGTTTCGGACGCCACACATTTGGAAAAAAACAATGCTCTATGTGGTCATTATTTTTTTCAATTTTATTTTTGTTTTTTTGATACTCAAATTAAACAAAAAGTGACCCGAGAACCCTATGGTATAATGAAAGGGACCCAAGAACTCAAATTTACACCCACGATCTAGTAGACATGCATTGTGGCATTTTTATAAAGAGGATGAAAATGTAAAATTTTAAAATTCACATCAGACAATGGCACTTTCCAAAAAATATGCTCATGAACATAAACATTAATTAAAATCAGAATCAAGGCATGCAAAATTATTTGATATCCAATTTCAGAGTTTTCAATGTGTGTTATCATGTTCAAGGTTAATGTAATTTTTATTTCCATGCATTATCTTATAAAAAATAATTTCTTTATTTCATCTGCCCCCAACATAGAATAACATTGTCCCCAGTGTTTAAATAAAAGAAAAGTTAGAAGAGGGTAGGAGAGGAGTTCAAAGAGGAAATTGAAAATGATAAACATGGAACAAATTCACCTGGTTTTTGAAGTTGAAGTTCATGATGCTGTAGATTACTCCTTTGATCTCTTAGGGGATGTAGGAACCTCCTTGATTGAACATGTATCACTCAAAATTGATCCCGAACCATAAAAAGAATAAAAAAACCAAACAAAACAAACAACACAATATTTTATTTAAAACCATGTATCAACATTTTTATGGTTTTCCATTTTTTTAAATCAAACAAATGATACATTTTCTTCTTTTTAATTTCTGGGTAAGGTATTATTCAGGGATCACACCGTGTGACACGAATGAATACGGTGCTCCACTTTTATACCCATCCATACTCATAAAAGAAGACCAGGTCAAGAGTCTAACTTTCTAACCTACAAAAACATAAATAAAATAAAATAAATGGATGATACATTGTCTTATTTTAAATTTCTGGGTAAGGTATTACTCAGGGATCACACCGCGTGACATGAATGATTATGACGCTCCCCTTTCATACCCATCCTTACTCATTAAATAAGAACTGGTCAACAGTGTATTGTAATTTATTATATGAAAACAAAAATGATTCATAATGATTGGAAACATGAAAACCCATGGGTTGCCTCCCATGTAGTCCTTTTGTTTAACGTCGTTAGCTCGACTTGAACCCCCCAACATATCCAATTCCAACTTTCAAAATTTTAATGAACCCATATTTCTCCACTTCAACTTGATTAAGATTGAATTTTTTTTTCAAAGACTTTTCCTGGTATAAATCCATGTTCTAAAATAAATCTGAAGATACAAGGAATGTCAGAAATGGTTGATCTAGTTGCATTTTTTGTCTTTCTTAAGATGTCAAGGTTCAATCTAACATTATTTCTTTTACGAGAAGAATGAATGACTAAATTATGGTCGTGGGTATCACCTATGATGTAATTATTTTGTGGGGAATGAAGAATAATGATTTTGAGTTCTGGTTGATTTAAATTTCCTAATGAATATTGGCAATTTGAATGAATGTCAGTTTCTTTTCCAAAAAATTTAGAAAGAATTGGTTCCGTTTGAAAATATGATTCATCCCCATTAGTGTCTAGTTGAATTTAAGGAGTGTGTATGGCCTCAATGTTTGGTATTTCTCCCAATTGATTAGTGATTGGTGTTTTTGAAAAATCATCAATAGTGAAATATTCATGACTCTCCATCCACCATGTCAAATTTCCCTCTTGTGAATACAAAAAACTTGTTTCCTCATGATTTAAGAACAAATCAAAAATTCCATGATTATATTCAACTATCCCAAATTCAATTTTTGGTTGACCAATAAATTCATGTGAGATTTTTTGGAGACAAGATTCTTGTATTAGTGATGAGGAAGAGACAACCTTAGTGGGAATGGGTTCCACAACCATTTCAATGCTTTGTAGTTCTACTGTTAAAGATGAAACCTCTGAATTCATTTTTTCCATTTTTTCACACAAATGTTCAAGAATTTTTCCAGAATTAGGATTGTTAGATGTTTGGACATCATGAACTTCATTATGTTTTATCTCTTCAATCATCCTAGAGAGTCATGGAAATTTATCCTTTAAACAATCAGCATCCCATTGATTTTAGATCTCATCTGGTGTGGTGTATTCAATCATGGTTTTGTCAATGAAATTTTCTATGTGAGGTGATTCAAAATATTGATTTTCCAATTGTTATAGCCTTGGTATATTAATTTGTATTGTATAAGATAATCCATTGGAGTTGATTAAAAGTTGTTTTTGGGATTCATTGGACATGCAAAAAAAATAAAGGGGAATAGAGAAGAGAAATTAGGGTGAGAATAGAGAATTTTTGGTGATAAAAGAAGATGAGTGTCTAAGTTACTTACTTGGGTCCCCAGAATCATTTCCAAAATTTGGTTGTGCCCAAATTTACCCTACTGGTAAAAAGCAGTCGATGTAGTACTTGTAGGGGTCAATTCCACATGGACCGAAGAAGTAACCTTGAGACGCTATGATTTGGTGAAGGATGGGCTATGAACTAGAAAACTTTGGTTTTGATTTTGGATAGTTTTAAAGAACACTAAAAAAACTAAGTGAATTAAATTCAAAGAAAATTGTTAGATCTTTGGATTATGCTCAGTGTGTATTGAATGAATTTTACTTCTTTAGACAAAATTGGTTTTATTAATTCTTGATGAATCAATTCTTCAAAAATAACACTATATTCATCATTTTCTTGTTTGGTGTTTAATAAACAAAATTAATAATCCCATATACACTTAGAGAACCAAAATCATGATCTCTCCATGGTATATGGTCATTTAGTAATTGAATTTAGTTTGCTCAAACACAGTAAAGATGAAGAGTAAAAATAATTGGAGAATGGATGTTTTAAATTAATTATCCAATAAACAAAAATTTGTTCATAAAATAACATTCAATCCATACTTTGCATCCTCCTAATATCCACCCATTAAACGGTGATCCCTAAATTGATGGTATACTCTCAATGGTGGGCGGAATATGGCTAACAAGAATTCGATTGAAGAAACTTAAACCGCGGAAATACCGAACACTCCACCGTGTGTGTGAATGAAATTCACACCTATGTGTGAACTAATTCACCAAAATGCAGAGATATCATTGTGCTTTGTGAAAATTTAGTTTTAATAAATGAATGGAAAATATATAAGATAATGATGTTGATTAATAACAAAAAAATAAACTTACAGGGAAATTGAAAACAATACAAAGGAACTTTTGCAGCATAACCTTACAATGAAATTAGAAACAAAAGTTGATAAGAAAATTATGATATCATATTCCCTTCACCACCAGATCCTTATATAGGAATATTAGGAGCCTAAGGTCCACCCCAAATAATTAATTCATCCCCACCAATTATGAGAGTCAAAATAAGGGCGAAGAATCATAAGGAAATTGACGTTACAAAGTTGACCACAAAACCAGCCAGATTCGTCGACCGTTTTGACGTGTGAATTAGTAGTTGAAGAAGGAAGAATCCTGAGGGTTCATATAAGATAAATATCTTCTTCTATTTGTGCTCCATGATATTTAAAAATTTCAGGAAATTTTTCTTATCCGTTTCGATGTTATGGTCGATCTTGTGGGACGGATTTATGTGCATTAATGTCGGGTCCACCATTTAAGCCTCAACTTCATATCCCGTTATCATCATGAAAAAATCTGAATTATCTCCTGCAACAGTTGAATAAAAGGATCCTGATATTTTAATCTTTCAACTGAATAAATTTGAGCTTTATTGGGCTTGTTTTGTGGGCCCCACATTTGTTTTATGGGCCATAGTCCCATTACGCTTTTTCCATCATGTTTCTGCATTCAGGCGCAAAAATCGTCATCTTCCTTTGTGATTAATCAATAAGACCTAAAAGAAAAAATGTTCCATATAATGTTATGAATAATATACCAACATATAAAATTAAAATGATTAATATTGTAATTTCCACAAGAAAATTATTGAGTGGTCCCAAATTGACACTTTAACCATGAATTGCACAATGATGGGAAATGAAGTTCAATTTCTGAATTGGACTAAAATTGATGAATTTTCACTTTAAAACAAATTAATATTATGGTATTAACAATGAATATTTTCCCCTTTCAGTGACTAATCAGAGACACATCATTTCCCGCTTCTCCCAGCCCCTGGTCGTGTTTGACCTTCACATGGACCAACGATCCATGTCGTTTACATGTTGTGCATACTACTCTACATGGCATTTTAGGTGTAAATAAAGACATGAATTTGTGGTTCTTTGGTTTTGTGTATTTTTACCCATGTTTTGGTTCGTTGTATTTGTACTTTTACATGGCCATGTGATTCACACTCAAATTTACCAAAAAGAAGAAGGTAGGACGGTCCTTGTAGTCTAGTTTGGGTTGTCTAATCCTCAGAGACCTAAGAAGTTCCTAGAGACACGTGCATTCAATGGATTGTTTATGTGTACGAAGTGGCCAACATGGATTTATTTTATATGGGTTTGAATGATATCTAACATATTTATCTGAATTCAATTTAAAATAATGAGATGATCCTAGGTTATCACTTCAGGTGGATTAGACGTATTTCCTTTTCAATGATTTCAATTTCTTATATTTTAGATGGATTAATTTAAGAAGATAAAACAACATCATAACTTACTAGTTTAATTCCTATTCCCTTTAATACTAATCACCTATACACTTTAAGGATCAATGATTTGAGTACTTGAAGGTAAAGGTTCGTATTAGCATATGAAGTGTGTGGCCTTAAATTCAACAAGGATGATGGAGTTTAAAATTCATCAAATAAAAATATCAAATAAATAAGTGATTATACATTAATGGTGTGATAAATAACATCCAATACAGCCCATTTCTACTCCCTTGTATCAAAAAATCAGTGGGTTATCCCTCCATTGATCCCTTGGTTTCAATGGAAGTGGAAAGTAGACTCATGAGGGAAGAAATGAAGAAGTAAAAGAAACACAATAAAATAACGATCACTCCACCGTTGTATGGTAATTTCACAAGGTTTGGTGTGAATAAATTCAAAACATGATCCAATGGAATAAAATTGATATTAATAACAATAGAATAAGAGGATAATAAGAACTTTTATTAAAAACACTAAAGTGAATTGAACATCTTACATGTGAAAGACAAATTTGAGACAACAAAATCACAGCATAACATTACAATTGAACAAAGCACCAAAGATGATTAAATCCTCCTAAAAATGCCTCAAATAAGAATATTTTAGCCCTTGGGTTGACCCTCCAACATTAAATGTCTCCTCAATTAATTGTGGTAGGCCATAGGTGTGTGTAATGTAAGGGAGCGTTGATTTTTCCACCCTTGACCCAAAGTGGCAGCCAGCTTTCCTTCACCAAACAGAAGTGCTTGGAAGGCCTTATAGATGGCCGAATCAGAGTGGTAAATTTATGATGAAAATGGATCCTATGATTTACTATAACCACCTGTAAAATTGGGGCCCATTTGGACTTGCGGATTCCGAGATATGATCATATTAATGAGCTGTTTTTCTGGGCCGCAGAATCTGGACCAGAGTTTTATCTCTAAATTGGTCCGCTTAAATAACCATAATGGAAGCCAAATTAGCACTTTATCCTGAATTATTATTTGTTACCTTATATTTCTTCTAGTAGCCTACGAAATTTTGGCTTCATTGGGCCTGTATTATGGGCCCCACATTCTCATCCGTGGGCTGGTGTCGAATCTGCCTTCTCCAGAATTATTTCTATTCATCGCCAAATATCTCCATCATCCTTTATGAATAATCCATTGTTCACTGAATGAAAAATTATTATATTTAAGTGAAGATAAAATTAAAAAAAATTCAATTTAAATTATGTGTAATTACCTACCTTATAATCAGAGGAGTCATTGTGCCTAAATTGGTGTACATTAGGCATGAAGTGCACAAATGATGAGAAATGGATGTTCAAAATCAAATTCCACTAACTCAGGCCCATTAGATCAAAAATGAACATTTAATACCATTAAAATGTAATTAACATATGTGTTTTTATTGGATAATCACACCCCCAACTTGAGATTTTCTGGTCCCGATCAAATAATTCCATGATTTTATTTGAATTCCTTTCTTCAAACAAATTATAACAAACAGTGTTCACAATGTAAACTGCACACAAATATATCTTTATAACCAATCAAAATAATTTAAAACATGATAAATTAAAATACATATCCCAATCCCAAGCCCATTCCTTTGATCAAATCCATCATCATACTTCATCCAACTCAATTAAGTGTAATGATGTGTTGTGAATCACAATAGATGCGGGGGTTCATTTTCATTCAAGGGGGAAATCATGGAAGCGCTAGGTGGAATCACATTTAATCCTAATATGAGTATTATTCATTAATTTTTCGAATATTTGTTTTTGAAAAATTTCCATAGTAATTGAGAATGCAGTTAATCAAATTAACCCATGTAGAAAGACTTTTCCGATGACTCCCAGACTCAAAGGCCTTAGGGCACAAAGTGAATCCCACATACTTGGGCATCGTCTCATGTTAACATAATCAAAAACAAAGTCATATTACCATAAATAGAGATAGAGTAAAAATCTCAGGGCTAGAAAACTCTGAAGTCACTATCCCCAAGTGTCGAAAGCCTTTAATTTTATCAATCCATTGCTCTACACGCAATTTTTTTTTGAATACTCATATTATTCATAAAAATCAAACCAGACTGCTATTTATTATGGGACCCCAAAAATTCAAATTAGTACCCCACAGTCTAGAGGACGTGTATTGTGACATTTTGATTTAATGGAAGAAAATAAAAATGATGAAAATTTTCACGGGACCACCAAAATTCAATAATCAATGCTTTTAAACTTAATAATGAATTAAATTAAGAGTCAAGGAAATAAAAATTACTTGAAATGAAGTTTTAATTTGAGAAAAGTTGTTATTATATGAATAATAAAAGAATTTTACTTTACTTTTTTTATCATTGTTTTTTAACAAAACATTTTGTTTCCACACCCCCAACATAGAATGAAAATGACCCTAGTTTCATAAAAACAAAATGGAGGAGAAGTGGGTGGGGGGAAATTAGTTGCAAAGGGATGGAACAAGTTCACCTAGTGGCTTCATAATGATGATTGTGGTACTCCCAAATCACACTTTGGTCTCATGGGATATGTAGGAAAATCATCGATTGAATATGTATCACCAAAAAAATAGTCCCTAAACCATACTAACAAGAACAAACCAAACAAAACAAACAACAAAAAAATTTATTCAATACCATGTCTCATCATTTTTAAGGTTTTCCTTTTTTTTGAAATCAACTGATGATACATTGTCTTCTTTTTAATTTATGGGTAATGTAGTACTCGGGGATCACACCACATGACATGGGTGAATATGGTTCTCCCCTTTCGTACCCATCCATACTCATAATAGAAGAACAGACCAATAGTCTATTTTTTTAATATCAAAATGATTAATAAAAAAATTATTCAAAAATGATTGAATACATTAATACCATGGGTTGCCTCCCATGCAGTGCTCTGTTTAACGTCATTAGCCGGACATAGACCCTAAATCTATCAAAAAAAATTTCTAGTTCATAGGTTACCTCAGTTAACTCAACCTCTATTTCTTATTTATTGAATGATTAAATGAATGGTTTTAACCTTTGACCATTGACCTTGAAAATGTAACCACTTATGGGATCTTGAATTTCAACATCCCCATTAGGGTACACCTTATGGACTATGTATGTACCTGACCATCTAGACATCATCTTTCCTGGGTGTAAATGAAGTTTTGGACTATATAAGAGCGCAAATTTTCCCTGTTCAAAATGTTTGACTTTGATATTCCTAGATTGGTAGGCTTGAACTCTATATTTATTGATCCTTGAATTTTCATAAGCCTACATCCTTAATTCCTCCAATTCATTTTGATCTAATTTCTTTTTTGTTCCGGCCAATGAGAGGTCATAATCAATTATCTTAATTTCCCAAAAGGCATTGTGCTCAATTTCAACAGGTAAATGGAATGCTTTTCCAGAAACCAACCTATATGGTGACATTACTAAGATGGTTTTGAATGTTGTACGATATGCCCAAAGAGAATCAATTAGTTTCTCAGACCAATCATTCCTAGAAAGATTGAAAGTTTTCTCAAGAATTTGATTGATTTCATGATTTCCTAACTCAGCTTGACCATTGAATTGAGGATGGTATGCAGTGGACACTTTATGAGAAATACCATACTTATACATGAGTTAAGAGAGTGGGTGGTTGCAGAAATGGGTTCCACGATTACTGATTATAGCCCTAGGAATTCCAAATCGAGAAATAATGTTCTCATTTAGAAATCGAATCACAACTTGATGATCTTTGGACTTAGTGGGAATGGCCTCAACCCATTTTGAGACATAATCAACAGTTAAGAGTATGTATAGGTATCCCCTAGAGTTTGGGAAGGGACCCATGCAATCGATTACCCAGCAGTCATAGATTTCAACCACTAATATGTGAGTGAGTGGAATTTGATTCCTTTTTGTGATGGACCCCACTTGTTGACACCTCATACATCTTTGACAAAACGTGTTAGAGTCCCTTGAGAGGGTAGGCCATAAGGGACCACATTGAAGAAACTTACCAGATGTTTTCATAGAGGAAAAGTGACCTGCACTTGCCTCACTATAACAGAATTTAAGGACGGACTCTTGTTCAGATTCTGGAACACACCACCTAATTACTTGGTCAGGGCAGAACTTATAGAGGTATGGATCATCAAACACATATTTTATAACATTAGAAATGAATTTACTTCGAGCATGAGTCCCTAAGAATTTTTTAATGACTCTTGTAACTAAGAAATTGGAAATGTCGACATACCAAGGGTAGTAACTCACAGAGTATAGGTGTTCATCAAGAAATGAATTAGACACAGAAAGGTGATTTGAGTTGTCTTTGAATTCAATTCTAGAGAGGTGATCAGCTACAAAATTTTAAACACCCTTGTTATATTTGATTGTGAGGTCAAATTATTGTAAGTGAAGGACCCACCTAATCAGTCTAGCCTTAGCATCTTGTTTTTGGAAGAGGTATTTTAGAACATAATGGTCAGTGAACACAGTGATGGGGGATCCTAAGAGGTAGGACCTTAAATTCTCTAAGTCAAACCCAATAGAAAGTAACTCCTTTTCAGTAGTGGTGTAGTTGATTTGGGAATCATTTAAGGAATTTCTTGTATAAGTAATGACATAAGAAGTTTTATCACAACGTTGTCCTCACACAGCTCCTACAGAAAATTCACTGGCATCACACATAAGTTCGAAACGAAGGTTCCAATTTTGAGATTTCATGATGGGGGGATAGGTGATTGAGTATTTGAGGGTTGAGAATGAACCCTCACAACATTCTTTCCAAACAAATGGAGCATCACTTACATGCAGAGCATGAAGGGGAGAGAAGATTGAACTAAAGTCCTTGATGAATTTTATATAGAAACCAACACGTCCTAAGAAATACCTCACTTCCTTGACATTTTTGGGTGATGGAAGGTGATGAATGATGTAAACCTTGGCTTTATCAACCTCAATCCCCCTACCCGAGAACAGATGGCCTAAAACTAGTCCCTCTTTAACCATGATATGTCATTTTTTCCAGTTTTGGAGCAAATTTTTTTCTTCACGTCTTGACAATACTCTCTCCACATTCTGTAGACATCCCTCAAATTTATCCCCAAACACAGAGAAGTCATCCATGAAGACCTCTAGGAAATCCCCTACCATGTTTCAGAATGTTCCCATCATGCACCGCTGGAAGGTTCCAGGAGCATTGCATAAACCAAAGGGAATGTGTTTGAAGGAGAAGGTTCAGAATGGACATGTGAATGTAGACTTCCTTTGATCCTCTAGGGAGAAATCAATTTGATTATACCCTGAGTACCCATCTAAGAAATAGTTGAAGGCATGACCTTCCACTCTCTCAGGTACATGGTCAATGAATGGTAAGGGGAAATGGTCCTTCTTGGTGAATGAGTTTAGCTTCCTATAGTCAATGTAGACCCTCCATCCACTACTCACCCTTGATGGAAGAATCTCTCCATCCTCATTGGTTATCACTGTGATTCCAGCATTTTTTAGAACCACTTGAATTGGGCTCACCCACTCACTCTCAGCTATGGGATAGATGATACTATATTTTAACAATTTTAGAAGTACATTTCTTACTACCTCTATGATATTAGAATTGAATCACCGTTGAAGTTGACGACATGGCTTTGAATCAAATTACAAAACAATCCAATGAGTCCTGATAAGTGGGCTAATCCCAGGAATATCAGACAGGGTCCAACCAATGGCTTTCTTATGTTTCTTAAAGACATCTAGAATCATCCTCTCATGATTAGCTTCAAGAGTTGAAGAAATGACAATAGGATGTGTTTGATTGTCCCCTAGGTAGTCATACATGAGTGCAGTGGGAAGTCCCTTCAATTCAAGATCAGGTTGGTTTATAATTTCAGCGGAAAATTGGGACATTGTATCAAGGTCGATTTTATTTCATAATGTTTTAGATAGGATTGATTCCCCATATATAGAAGTTTCAGCTACAAGATTGGTTATATCAGATTTAGGGAAGGATGTTTGAAAGGTTTCACTGATTTTTGGACCAAAGACTTCATCCTAAGAGAAATTTGAAAATGATTCAAGCCATGGAGATAAACTTCCTTCATGTGAACAAAGGAAATCAATATCATCCTGACTTAAACATACCTCAAATATTCCTTGATGTTCTATGTATTCATTATCAATGCTTCCTATCATATTTACATCGTGAATGTCCCTATCATCCCCTATTTGTGAGCTTAAATTAGAGATGTTAATGTCTAGAATCATGTTTCCAAATGTGATGGTAATGTTTCCATTTCGGACTCGGATAACAGAGTTGATTTTTGCAAGAAAGGGACGAAGAAGGATGATTGGTGTTTGTTCCTTATTTCCTATGTTTGGATGGTTGTCAAGGACAATGAAGTCAGCAGGGTAGATGAAGTTTTCATCCTTTACCAGAACGTCCTTAAATATACCCTTTGGATCCCTAATGCTTCGATCAACAAGTTGAAGTGTGATAGATGTGGGTTGGAGTTATTCTAGGCCTAACTGGAAGTACACATAATATGGGATGAGATTGACACTAGAACCTAGGTCACACAAGGCCTTGACAACTTTTCTCTCTCCTAGTTCAACATTGATGTAAGGGAAACCTGGGTCTTTCAACTTAGGAGGGATGGTCCCTTGAATGGTGGTACTCACATCAGGAGAAAAAAGGACTTGGTTTTTATGTGAAAATTTTCTTTTAAAAGTGCACAATTCCTTAAGTTACATTGAGTAGGAAGGTATGGTTTGGATGGAATCAAGAAGTGGAATGTTAAACTTGACTTGTGAGAAGATTTCCCTCAATGTTTCACTCAGTTCAGGCTTGGGTTTCCCCCTCATGTTTTGAGGAAATGGTTCAGGTTGTGGGGTTTTTTGTTGAAGAGTTGTTTCCTTCACATTGTTATCAGTTTCTTCAGTTTGATGTTGTGGTTAATTTAAATTTTCATCCAAGTTTGAATCTTTAGGTGGGTTTTGAATTATTTGTTCAGGTTTCTCAATTTATTTCCCACTTCTTAAAATAGCCACAACCTTTAGTTGTTCATGAGTTGTTCAAGCACATCTTGACTCTCCCCTTGAAGTTGAGGATGGAACCGCCTGAGTAGGCATGGGTGACTTTCAAGTTTTTATGGTTTGAAGTTCTTGTTTTAGGGAAGATACTTCTGAGTTCATCCTCTCCATTTGTTTACACAGTTGTTCTAGTAGGATTTTTGGAACAGTTTGGGTTGCTGCTTGAGATGATTGGTTTTTCCTAGGGGGATATTTTGGAGGTGGTATGGTTTGTTGAAAATGGACTGGTGGCTGCTGGTATTGGATAGGTTGGATTTGGAACTGGTCATGGGTTTGGTAGTTCTGATGGGGGTATGGATTTTGTCTATTTGGTTGGCTAGGTTGTTGGTTATCTTTCCAGCAGAAGCCTAGGTGGTCATTATACCTTGGGTTGAAGTTGTTTTGGTATTGAGGCTTTTGAAAGTTCAAGGCATTTACTTCTGCTGGGGTTCCTCCTAAAAGAACATCCTTGATGGATGGAATGGTTGGGAATTTGTCTGTCTTATGGTCATGTTTGTCACAAATTATGCAAACCGGGTCAACAGTTTGGATTTCATGGACTTTACTAAGGTATATCTCTTCAACCTTTATAGAGAGTGCTGAATGTTTATCCCTAAAGATTTCCTCTTATCTAAGTGTATGAATTCCAGTATTTCTTAGTGGATTTTAAAAATATGGTGAAGTTCCCCATGTTTGTTTTTGTTCAGAAAGGCTTTATAGATACTCGTAAGCATCATTTGGGGATTTGTTTTTGAAAGTTCAATTACACATCATGTCAATGAATGTTTTGTTCCCCAGACCCAACCCTTCATAGAAAATTCTCACTTTTTCAAGAATAGAAAAACCATGGTGTGGAACCATGTTTAGAGTGTCTTTGAACCTTTCCCATGTTTCATATAATGAATCTCTCTCTTTTTCAAACAAGTTTTGGATTCTCTTTTTAAGTGCAATTGTTTTGTTGTGGGGAAAGTATTTTTTGTATAATTCTCTTTGTAGTTGGTACAAAGAGTTTATGGATGATGGTCTCAAATTGTTTAGCCATTTTTTAGCTCGATCCTTTAATGAAAAAGGAAATAGCCTCATCTTATATGATTCTAGTTGATGCGGGGTACGCATGGTTTCTAAAATGTCATTGAACTCCTTAACATGAAGGTAGGGCATCTCAGACTCCATCCTGTGAAAGGTTGGAAGGTGGTTTAGATCATGGGGTTTAATGATGTAATTGGAATATCCTAGGGAATTGTGTCTAATGCATGAGGTGCATTGGTCCAAGATGGATTGAGGTAGTCATTCATGGTTTGATCGACTACATTCTCTAGGTTTCGAGCATCTTGGTTTTGGTTTTACGTTTGATTTCCCCCAGGACTTTCAATTTGATTTCTTGGAATACCATCCATTAGAATTGGATCAATTTTTGATTCTGGAGTATTATGAAGATTAGGATCTAATGGATATAATCCCTTATATTCACTTGACTCCCCTATCCTAGGACTTTCCACCCGAACTAGTCTATTTGAATTATCGCGGGTGTAGGCGGACATGCAGCACAAAAAAAGAGAAAGGGACAAGATAAGAGAACTTGGGTGAGAATAGAATAATGGAGGTGAGGAAAGAAGGTTGTTGGTATATGGTAATTAATTGGTCCCTAGAAATGGAACCAAAATTTAATTCACGCTCACATTTACCCAGAATAAGAATGTAGGATGGTCCTTGTAGTATAGTTTGGGTTGTCGAATCCTTAGAGACCTAAGAAGTACCTACAGACACATGAATTCAATGGACTGTTTTCGGCTATGAAGTGGCCAACATGGATTAATTTTAGATGGGTTTGAAATATATCTAACAGATTTAAGTGAATTCAATTTAAAAGAAGGATTTGATCCTAGGTTATCACTTGGGGTGGATTGGACGTATTTCCTTTTAAATGATTTCAATTTCTTATATTTTAGATGGATTCATTTAAGAAGATAAAACAACATCATCACTTACTAGTTTAATTCCTACACCCTTTAATACTAATCACCTAGACACTTGAAGTATCAACTTTTTGATCACTTCAAGGTAAATGTTCGTATTAGAACATGAAGTGTGTGACTTTAAATTCAACAAGGACAATAGAGTTTAAAAATCATGAAATAAAAATTTCTATTAAGGAAGTGATTATACATTAATGGTGTGATAAATAACATCCAATCCAGCCCCTTGCTACTCCCTTGGATCAACCCATAAGTGGTTTAGTTATCTAATGATCTCATGGTTTCAATGATAGAGGAAAGTAGACTCATGAGGGAAGAAATGGAGAAGTAAAAAAACCACCATAAAATAAAGATCACTCCACCGTTGTGTGATAATTTCACTAGGCTTGGTGTGAATAAATTCACACCTTGATCCAATGGTATAAAAGTGATATTAAGAAAAATAGAATAAGAGGAGAAGAAAAACATTTATTAACAAATCTAAAGTTAATTAAACAACTTACATGTGAAAGGAAACTTTGAGACAACAAAATTGTAACATAACATTACAATTGAACAAAGAACAAAAGATGATTAAATCCTCCAATACCACTACCTTAAATAGGAATTTTTGAGACCCTAAGTCGAGCCTCCAACAGTCCAAGTCTCATCAATTAATTGTGGTAGGCCATAGGTGGGTGGAAAGTAAGGGAGAGTTGATTTTTCCACCCTTGACCCGAGGTGGCAGCCAGCTTTCTTTTACCGAACATATGAGCTTGGAAGACCTTCAATATGGCTGAATCAGAGTGGTCCATAGTGGAAGAAAATGGATCCTCGGATGTCTAATAACCTCCTGTAAAATTTGGGCCCATTTGGAGTTTGGGTTTCATAGATATTATCATATTAGTGGGCTGTTTTTCGGGGCCGTAGAATCTGCCCCATAATTTTATCTCTATATTGGTCCAATTAAATAACTATAATTGATGCAGAATTAGCATTGGCTTTTGAAAAATTATTTGTTCCCCTATATGTCTTCTAGTATCATACGAAATCTTGGATTCATGGGGCCTCTATGGTGGGCCCCACATTCTCATCAGTGGGATGGTGTCCAATACACCCTCTCCAGAATTGTTTATTTTCATCACCAAATATCTCCATCATCCTTTATGAATCATACATTGATCACTGATTGAAAAATGTTTAAATTTATGTGAATATACATTTCAAAAAATATCAAATTATATTATGGGCAATTACCTACCTTATAATCAGATGACTCATTGGGCCTAAATTGGTGTACATTAGGCATGAAGTGCACAAATGATGAGAATGGATGTTCAAAATCAAAATCCACTAAATCAGGCCCATAAGATCAAAAATGAACATTTAATACCATTAAAATGTAATTAACATTTTTGTTTTTATTGGATAATGACCATATTTTTTCACATGTGTAACCCAAACCATGTCCCATGGTAAACTTGACTTGTGGAACTACGTAACTTGTAACCCTAGTACATGACAAATAGACCACAAAGGACTTATTCTCCAAACTAAATGGTCTAAATGGCATGTCACTCTCAACCACATGATGTGTAGATGGTAATTTTTGTATTTAATTACCTTATAACATTCCCGATACACCTCTGTTTACCCAAAAACAGATAGATCTACCTAGGATGGATCTCTAGAAGATTTATTTGGTCTCTAAATACATAAAAAAGCATAAATAAGGATATCAAGCCAAAAAATTCAAAACAAAAAACCTTGAGGAAAAACAATGAAGCTTCAGGTGTAGAAATAAACACAGACCTCACTAATCTTTGATATGAGTATGACCAGCATAAAAAATAGAGATCAGAAGCACCTCAATGCTTTGATTCCATCTATTATACATCACGGACCAAATAGGGATAGGGTGAGATGTTCCACCTGATTATTTCATGCACACCAAGGGGTGGGGATGAATTGTTTTTAATTAATTTTAATCCATTTACTCCCTTTTTATATCCATTTCACACAAAATCTATTTAACAAAACTACTGGTTTGGATGAATTTAGGTCACACATTGGAAAACAATGAAATTATGAACTCTATGGAGGTTTTAGAATTATGATATGAGACTCCAATTTGGAGATATTTGTTTTTTTAAAAAATATTCATGTGAATTCCAAAATATATTTGATATTTTAAAAATCACAATGTCGAGGCTCTCTTGATCATAGATTCATAGGATGAATTAGTTCATGTATTCAAATATATTCATAGAAATATTCCAATGTCTTCCATGAAAAAACTGAGTCACTATATCAATACCAACATTAATCCATATTCTCCCCCAAAATAAAAAACTATAGAAATTAGGAATAGAAATATAGATCTATAATGGATATCCCAAACCCATGAGATAAATAGGGGTTTCTGTGTTTCTTCAAAGCATGCACTCTTGGGAACCACCAATGACATAACTCATTCATGTCCTTATCCAACCAGGTTAATTTTGTGTAACAATTGATCACATATCTTCATAACTCTGATAAGTTGAAAATAACCAATTACCGAATTCCATCTATAGTGATTGTTTCTAGAGGTACACCACCTCTCTTACATAACCAAATTTTTAAAGAAACCCAGTAGTTCACATCCCTGTTAGATGAAATGAAATAAAAACTCCTCATGAATCTTTCAATCAGGGTTGACGTTGAGCATGTGATGGTTACAACGAACAATACCATAGGTTAGACACATCCAACCATTAGAATATAGAAAAAAAACACTTCAGAAACCCTATGAAACATCAACCCTGTTGGACATAGGGTTATCCAATCCAAAAACACTACCCTAAACACACATGTAGAAGGAAATCTTCCACCAAACATTGATGATGTTCATTTTTGTTGGTATTGAATTTCCCACAGGATTTTGTACCCGTCACAGAAATATGTATTTGTGGGGAAATCATCCCTTTTTTCTCATGGGTCCAATACTACATCAAACAATGCCACAACCTCTATGAGTGTATATTTTACAAATTTGACAGAAAATTCATGAGGTTACTAAAGATAAACAATGGGATTCTAAAATTTACACTAGTTATTACCATTCCCTCTACTAGAAAACCACTAGCCATATACACGACCTCGAACACACATGTCTAAGAGACTCATCCACTACACCTCAATATTATTTTCCTTTTGAGGAAATTAATCACCCAAACATTATTTATTTAGTATAAAATACATGTCATTATGGGGGAAGGAAATATATTTCTCATGCTTTCAAGGCTACATCAAAAAACACCCACATAGGGTTCACCAATGCCCTACATCACCTAGATTAAAACACGATTCATATGCTGATAGAAAAAGTGTACCACATAACAGTTTTAATCAATAATACTATAGAAATTATAAAGGACATCGACAATACTTCTACTTATCCCTATGGAATCTAGGTCATAGGCCTCTACTACCAGCAGTTATCCTCTCTTGTGTCCTCCAGGTGCCTAAGCCATGCATGGACCACATAGGGGTGGTGGTAGAAACAGCTAGAACCACCTAACATCTCTACATTCTATCCTATCTCCTCAACCTCATATTCTATCTTACAGAAATCTTTTCTCCAAACACTGCCATTATTAGGGATTCCCATCAACCGGATCCCTCATAGAAGAACTTTTGGTTGGAAATTCTCTAGAAAACAGCCCTGGTATACACAAGTATAACACCCATCTCATACAAGTGACTTGATTCACTACAGTGTTCCTTCACTAAAAGCCCATGAGTCTGAGTTTGGAAATGGGTATTCAACCTATGAGTTGATCATATAATCTTCTGTCTGCCAGCTATTACAGATGAATCATCTCTAAAACCAAAAGTAGATGTCATATTTTCATACCTATCTATTAGGGATCTCTCTATGAATAGATCTCTCATGGGTACCCCTGCATAAGAGGGAAGTCATAATGATTCCACAAATTCTATGAAATCTTTATAGGGTCCTTTATCAATGGTTCGAGATCTAAATAATGGTTGTCTAACCATATCCATGGAGAAACATGATAGATATGTAAAATATTTTGATTACATTATCACTATCATGAAATCCTTATGAAGTTAAAAAATATCTAGGATACACACTTACCTCAATTTGGATGACTATAACTCTTCCCTTAACAGTCACTCAAACTCCACCCAATTCTGTGTCGCCTCATCATGGGACTACATCACTAATGTAGACCATTTCTTGAATGAACCATGAAGAAGGCATACTAATAGGACCACAATCGGATTGATGGGTATCCTAACTCGGTGAAGAATCATATGACTACCTTGAGAAAGTCATTACATTCCTAGGGGATCTTGATCACCAAGTACCTCAGATTTCGTTGCATTTATAAATCCTACATCACACTCAATCATCATGTGTCCTCGTTCTAATGTTCCAATACCACCGGCACCTCAACATTTGGTGGATCAACAATCGGTCCGCTGAGAGGAACCACCTTAGAAGTAGATCCCTACACTGACGCGTCTTTTTGGGGTATATTATCTTCACAACCTCACCATGAAACCATATCAGGACTTAATCAGAGAGAAATCCTGATGCCTAATCAATAAACACCATGGTGAAAGAGTATATCTAGGGAGATTACCGAAGAAGGAATGTAAAAACCAAAACCACATATTATGTGAAGCATGTACCTATTATTTCCTCATCAACCAGTTTCTTAATGCAGTGAGTAAAAAATTAAGTTATTTAATTTATGATGAATGGATACATTAACCTCCCAAAAAACATTAGAACCTCTCAGACGAGTTCTGAATTCCAGACACCATAACACAATCACTATACAACCAAACCAAATATTCTTTAGGGGATATGTACAAAAAAAATTGCAAAGGAATGAACCACCTATGATACCGATCTGTCATGACTCAACCCATGTTAGGGAATGAGTAGTAACAACCCCAAGACCATCTCAATTGGAAATGTAATGGAGAAAAGAGCCAAAGGAAATACTAATATTGAGGATTTATTTTCATAAAAAACCTATATGAACTCACAGAAAAACACCTATATGAAAGAATGAAGATATATAGAAAATATGGAAAACTAAAATTCTTGTATACAATTATCCCAAAACCTAAGTACATATAATTATTGTAATTGTAAATAGGAAAAAATGATCCCATCGAATGAAAACATTAATAAAGTCTTATAGGATTTGAAGGAGGGGTCCCTATAAAAAAACAACAAGAAAGATCCTTAGCCCATCCCACTATGTTCTTCCTTCCCTTGGTCCTTCATAGACTTCATTAAATGGAATGTCGTATGCACAATACATAACATGTGATAGAAAATCCCATGAAGGGGTGTTTAAATAAATACTAAATGGTTCCCAAAAAACACAAAAGAAAAGGGATTAAATGAAAGGTGGTTTTCTGATTGACCTAGCCATAGGTAACCCCATCGAGTGAAAAAAAAAACTATCTCGAACCGTCCTCAACTGAATATAACTAGTCATCTAAGTAAAAAAATCTCAAAAAAGGCGTAAGTAAAAACTCTATCCTACTGCTCTACCGAGAATTAATTAACCTCATCCAAGCATAGGGGCCTCAAAACGGTGGGAAGATGAACTACATGTAAATTTATTGTCACCCCTAGAAAGAGAGTAATCTCATCTAACCATGAGAATAAAATCATTGGAAGCACATGGAATACCTCATACACCTTCTCCTCCCATGGAAGGTGAGTAACTAAAATATATGTGTAGGAATGAAATAAGTATATATACTCATCCCACAAGGGGTGTCAACCTAGAACATAGAAACACCACATCAGATACCATAAGAATGAAAATATTCCCATCATAGATTCCATGTCTCATGAGGTTCTGACCTCATAGGAAGCAATGAGATTATACTAATTTATATAATGGTAACATGAAACTAGGAGAATAGACTCTATGAGATTATCTATACCGAATGGCACCCATCCTATAGATACACTCAATTGAGAATAACTCACTACGTGTATCTATAGTTCCCAGCACCTAATGTCACTTTGTTTTTATCCTCCTCCATGTGCAAGGCTAATGAATTCCAAGTGAGGAGGACCTCTTATCACCACATCACATATTTTAGGGAGAACTTATATATAATATGAACATTGTTGATATTCTATAATGAGAGATAATGGAGGGAGTCATACCTCTCCACTGGCCTACAGTTGAGGGAGTACTACCCCGAACTAACCCCTGAAAACTCATTTGCTTCTGTATGAAGTGGCCTACATCTTAGTGTGTCGAGGGATCCCTAATTCTAACCCAGGAATCACCCATATATTTAGGATGGGTATGCCTAACATAAGTTTAGTCAACAAATTAGGGAGAACTAACTACAATGGATGACCTGCTCCCTACTGCTACATAGATATGGGGGGTACAAGTCCAATGTGTGGACCCACACCTTGGAATGATGAGGTAGTTACACTCATTGGTTAAAGGACACACACCCTAGCATGATAGGGGAACACCACTCTACTAGATCATTTACTATATAGGTCTTTTGCCTTGAAATGATAGGAGAGTTTCGACCCCTAGCTATAGAGATTTATCAACTCTTACATAACTACACATATTTAGGACCCACTCCCTAGAATGATAGGGCATTTCATATTCCACGGATAGAGGGAAAAATACCTAACATGATAGGGTATTACCCACTCTATCGATACGTCATGTCTATTGGATTTTCTCCCTAATACGATAGAGGTATACCGACTCTACAAATAAAAAACCAAAGACCTAGTCTAACTGTGGGTACCTAATTTATTGGGCCAATGAGTGTGGAATTACCTCACCCTAGGATGAAAAAGTAGTGATAAATCCAACAACTATGGTATTATAAGGATCCCACACCCAAATACATTAGGAGAGTACCAACCCCAAAAAAACTACCCAATGATATTCATCCCATTCCAACAATGTTGAGAGTCTAGTCTCTATCCATGTAGAGAGGTATGTGGAACTCGCACACTGATTCTACATGGTAGTACCAGTCTCATCATATCTCTTTTGAACCACATTGATTTCCATCAATGGTTAGACACCCGTACAAAAGAAAAATTCTTGAAACACACCACCTTGTTTATCGTAGGCCAAAACGGAGGCCTCCATCACATTCTAAATAGAATAATAATCAAGATTGGCTTCTCAACATACTAAATACATGCCACCAATAAATAGATACATGAGGGAGAAGATCTCAATAGGATCCTCATGTATTGCACAATATGCATAGGGGACTACACAGTGTGTGATCCCACCCAAGAAAAAAGATTTTTTTCATGTCTACACAGTTTCTAAACCATTTTTGGGTACACCTTGTGTAGATATGGTTCACACCATGTCCCACATCACCCAACCCATGTCCATATTACTCCATCACTTGGCATGGATCGTAGATACCCTTACACTCCCTAAATCTTCATCAATATGGAATTTTTTGGGCTAAATAGCCACATATTCATGTTGTTTTCCTATACAATGTACTGATCCTCATTTCCATGTACTCTGTATTTGTAATTTCACATGGCCATGTCCAATAACATGACTAACTAACTCCATGTCCCATGGTAACATGGTTTGGGGTACTACATTGTGTGTAACCATAGTGCACTATATGTAGACCATGAATGTATTCTTCCTGGAATATGATGTGTTGCACTGTGTGTCTCTCTTGATTGCACACTCTATAGAATAAAATTAATTTTGAGAATTACCTTTAAAACACTATATTCTCCCCATTTGACCCCAAAACCAATAGATCCATCTAACAAGGATCTCTAGCAATTGTATTTGTTCTCTAAAAACTTATAAAAAATGAATATCAACGGTGTTCAAGACCAACACACTAAACCTACTACCTTAAGGTAAAAACTAAAATTATTAGAGTATAGAAGGTAACCTAGATCATGCTTCTCCTCGATAGGATGATGATTAGTTTCAGAAACTGATTTCAACATCACCTCGATGCTTCAATTCTAGATTGTTTCCATCATCATCCAAAGAGGGAGATGTGGAGAGGATACTCTTTCCTATTTTGTGATCACGGATAATTGGGGGGGATTTATTTTAATCTATTAAAATCAATTTACTTTCATTTTAAAACCACATCACAAAAAATCCCCTTAGTGAAACTACTGTTGTATATGACTTTAGGTCACTCCTAGGGGAAATTGGACTTTATGAACTCACCCATGGTCATAGAATTCTGATCGAAGACTCCTCTCTGGAGTTATTTATTTTTTTAAATGAAAATTTATATGCTTGAAAAAATTTATTTATTTATTTTAAAATCCCTACACAGAGGCTCTTCGGGACATGGATTTTAATATTGACTCAATGCCTAGCTTTACAAATATTCCTAGAATTTTTCCTATGTCTTACAACTCAAAACCAAAGACTCATAATGAGTTGGAAAAGATGTACTTAGACTATTGAAATAATTTTTTATGCGAATATATGATGAATTGTGTAGTGGAGTTTTTCTATAGATGCCATAATTTTTAGCCGGTAAAGGCAGAGAAGCAGGTTCTATAGGGATTAACTGATCTCCCTGAGGTGCTAGAGTGAATGTTGTATGGAATTTCTATGAGATTTGTGAAAAGTTTTCCACATATATCCTGAGGAAATGAAGATATCTATTTGATCACTTACTGATTCACTATGTGTTATCACATACTTCATAACTAAGAGTAGAGTTTAGTGGAGATAATTTGATAAATTTATGTGAATGAGATAATCTATCTCTATTGAGTTCTCTCAAATATCATTTTTTACCAGGATTCTCATAATAAATCCTGTATTTTTAATGTAATGTACGAAAATTTTTGGACTCATGATCATTTGAGAATTATGTTTTTCCTCCACACATACTATTTGACTAAGTATACTATTAATAATCTAGAGAATTTTTTTTGGGATTTTATGTTGGACTTAGGATTGTATGATTAAATACCAGTTGTGATATTTTTTTTTACAAAAAATAATCTACCCTTCCTCCATCGGTTTGACTACTATTGAGGCTTGATATAAGATAACCTGAAGGTCACCACATTGATTGAATCGTTAAATAAATTCATCACTCATTGGTCCAATGTTGGTGTGTCCCATGAAATAGAAATTTTAGATCATCCTAGAGAAGATGACGACTACACAAGACTATTAGAAGTCATATTCTAGCTAATTATGGAGGTTTATATAGTTCTAGGAGGGAAGCCATGAGTTCTTGAACATATCACATTGATGTGGATTAAGGAGATTTTCTTGAGGAAACATGAAATCTACAACAATAATGGGAACATAAAAGTTATTTCATATTGAATGTGTGGTGCAATACCTCTTTTCTCAACCAATGTAGATATAACACATACATGAATTCTTCCATGTATCACAACTGAGGAGGTACATGTATAAATAATTTCATGTTATTGACTAGTATGAGTTTTAAAGAAAGGATGTATCTATCTTCCATATTATCATATGGGTACTGATGATCCAAATCATAGGATCCTCCATGGGTGAGTTATTACATTGGTTCATTTATGGTGGAAGCATTGTAATCATTAGGAGATTACCTATGAGCAGGAGACCAAAATGTAATCCCATAACTAACATATTTTTCATTAGTGCAATCAATATTTGAATGGAAATTACATATTGTGAGAATAATTTAGTGTCTTTTTTTCTCCATGTAATGTTTTTAAATATATCTATTAATGTTTTTTGTTTTAGTAATTGTGATAATGGGAGATACTGAGGCCAGTGTGACGAAACATAATATTTTAAAAATATTAAAATATATCAATATAAATATGATTTAGTTTCACTAAAACGTGTTATAACATCATTATATACAATTTAGTTGAAAATATGAATTTTAAACTATGCACATCAGAACCTATGTCATCATCAAGTGTTTGAGAAAAAGTTATCAAGGGAGATTAAAAAAATTTGTTTCATTTTATTTTATTATTTTAGTGACATAATTAGTCATTTATATGTTTCAAAATATGGGAAAATATAATGGTTATCCATAAAATCTTGTATATATAGTAAGGATCTATAGAAATGGAATTTTCGTATGTCATTGCATTTGAGGATCAGATTGGTACCGTACATATCATCTATGACAATAATGTTCAGGATTCGCCCAAAAAATCATAGTGTATAGTTTTTCCTCATCAGGGATAAATTACAGATCAAGGTATAATTCGTGATTTATGTGGATTCAACCTTTTTATTTATAAAATTTCAAAAGAGGATTAATTTAGCAAACAAGTATTTTTTAGCGCATCAATGGTTGAATTATATTATGGATTATCTATTTTTTCATTGAAGATTTTTTCTCTTCAGCCACCTATTATAAAATAATAGATATAGGATGAGATGAATAAAGGTTGAGGTATGTTCCTCATGATTATTTTTATGTATTTCTCCTATGTTTCATTGCATGGCTATAATGGGAAATTTCTTTGGCCAATAGTTTAATGTATACCTAGTATTTAATAATTTTATAAAACCACATTAATGAAGCATATGAATAATACAGGGCATGTTTATTGATAAATTCTATTATCAAGGTTCAATGATGATGGGGGAGGATCGTGGGTATATCATAATTGACCAAAAGTACCCATCCATCCCACTTTGATGCAAGATGATGGGGTGGGGTGATGGTGTAACAACACGACTCCAGAATACATAGAGTCAATTCCTTGAAACATGATGTGTATATTTTTTAAAAAATTGTGCAGTGATATTTTACACATCATCTCCCATACATATGGTCACTATAGTTTATGTTTTGGGAAACCAGCCTCTTCTGACATTTTTCATCTTCTAGATACTGATACTTGAAAAATTTATTACAAAAACATAGGGTGAGATTTCGAATGACCAACAAGGGGTTTTAAAATAACATAATATACCCATTATTACCTTCTGAAACCATTGTTTTTAAATTTTCCACAATACATTTTATTATGAAATGTTGTAACACATGTATCATAACATAACATTTGTCTAAGATTTTAAGGAGCACAATTCAAATCATACTAAAATAATTAAAAAGAAACATGATTCAATTATAGGAATTATCATTTAGAGTAATAAGTAAAAGGCATTCAATCTTAATAGGTAAGAAATGTCAATATGCATGTACAAAATTTATAAAAGAGAATAATACATGAACACATTTCCACATAATAATAACAACTTTAATTTCATTCACTACTAATTGGATGTTGTAATTAGATAATAAAATATCTGAGTGTTGTATAAATGTCATGCCATAAGAATTTGCTTATTTTGATACTCATAAGTACATTCTCTTATCCATGGATATTATACAAGTTGAATATCCACTTGGATATTTAATTATCATATTCATAATGAGGGAACATATATTGCAAGACCCTGTCAAGACCTCAGGTCAGGACCTAAAGTGTCAATGGCCTCGTGCCATGGCCTAAACTATCAATGGCCTCGTGCCATGACCTAAAATATCAATGGCCTTGTTCCATGACCTTATTGTATCATGAGAACTATCGATGCATCGATAGAATTTCATTAACCAGTCCCCATCCCATTATACAGATTTTATTTCATTCCTCATATTCCAAATAGGGTTGTATATTCAAAAATGTCACATACCACTTTGAATATTTAATTTCTCATTTCATATTATTCAAAGTGTCCCATAACTATTTGAATAATTAAATAATTAATCCACAAATACTGATAAATATTTAATTTCATTCTTTTTAATTTACATATATTTAGCGAATCAGGCAAATAAGTGTTAATTAAAAAACTATCATCTGCATGGATATGTAATTAAATGAAAATTATATTAAGAAGACTATATCATATGTGATGAAAACTAATGCAAAAAATCAATAAAATCATTATCACATAGAATGAAAACCATACATTCTAAAACCTTATTAATCATATATATATTGGAATTTTATCATGGTTTGGATGCCTAATTAATTACAAGATAAACCAAATACCTCATGTGGGTTATTAATCTCATAGATGCTCCAACATTTAATACTAATATGCTTTTTTATAACATATCAAAAGGGTTTACATAATGTTAAAAATATAAAGCATTAAATTCAACCAAAACTAATTCCATTTAATATATATTAAAATAAGTGATTCATGCATCCGAATATAAGTGTTGAAAATAAAAAATATTATACTCATGAACTCTCCATAATTACTATAAACATCAAAAGTATAATATTTGAATATCCAAAATGTGGGTTTAGTGTTGTGTAAATCTGTTTATACACAAGGGTGTATATAAAGAGTATTATTTTCCCATCGAACATTCATATTTTTGGAAACAACATGTTTTACTCTTCCAATGTATTCCTTGGAAAATTCTATATAAAATTTAGGATAAAAGTTTATAATTACACACATATAGTCTTATAACCGAATATACAATTTGTATTAATGGGTTTAAACCAAAAATCGATTGTCACCCATATGACTTTAATAAATTATTCACATTAATGAACAATAGTCCCTAAATATTAAATCATAATATAATATTTAAAAGGTTTATTTATTAAAAAAACTTATATATATTTTTATTTAAATATATAAAACTTATATGTATAACAGAGTATACATAAGAGTCTTACACCAAAATTAATTTACAGTTACAAGTTTATCAAAAACATAAATTAACCATTGGAGTTCGATGTTAAAAGATATATATATAGCCAAGAAGGGGAGTTATAAAAACTATATAATTATATATGACCATGTATAATATATATAAATATATACATAAATGTTTTATATAGCACATAATTCGTTATTTTTTAACACTCTATGTAATCTTGAATCTCAATGTTTAAAAATCCTAAAATTGGGTATAAAAGCGGTTTTACCAAAACTGTATGATCATACATATATAAATATATATTCTGATAAACTTAATATAGAAATTATACAAATAGGTTCCTGCGGAAGAAATATAAGATGTAATGAACCCTTACTTGCATCAAGGAGGAGGATAAGTCTGAGAAAAATGTGTTGGAGGCTTGAGAAAAAAAAGAACAGTCAAGGGAATGGCGTGAAAATGGGTTATATATATACACTATAATATAAAATATATAATATATAATCCACATGCTAGAAAACCAAGGCCCACATGGTATATTAAAAAACCAATGGTGTGTTGGTCTTGTGGAAAATGAGATCAAAGAGGCACAAATAGTGATGGGATGAGTCATAGGTGTTGAAATTAGTGAAAAGAAAGTGTAAAACCACAGTTGTGGCGCCTAAAAAATAAAGAAGAAGGTGCCACGAGTGGAAAACAAAAAATCAAATAGACGAACATTATTAAATCTGGCCTTGATTTGATGGTCGAGGTTGAGTCCATGTATTTTTGAAATGTAGAATGACTGGGATTAGATCACCATCATGGTCGAACGTGTACAGTGCCCCGCAGATATTTAAAATGAGATAAATGGTTCAGATCAGATTGTGTTTGATCTGATGGCTCAGGATGATGCAGAGACTTAAAAATAATTAATGGTTCTGATTAGATTTGTGACAGTTCAAATTGTATACAAAAACACAGAGGATATCTATGACTCTGGGTGTTCAAAAGCTAATCTAATCAAATGGATCAGATCATGTGTAGCGTGATCCAATGACCAGGATTTGATCCTAGATGATTTTTTATCCCACATTGAAATGGAGGGAATTCCTTGCCTTTCTTATAAGGCTTGAGCTCCAAGAAACGTCTCAGATTACTCCACCCCCCTCACAGTACCTCCCTGTAATAGGTTCTGCGAGCGTTCTCTTATTCCCACCCACACCATCATGCCACCCCACATGGTGGTGCGCTCTGATCCCCTAGTGTGTGCTCTTGTTCACCCTTAGGGGAATCTATGCCCCTTCTCACTAAACCTAGCATGCACCATGTGTGCGCACTACCCCTGGGCTATTCCCAAAGGGAAGAGGGTGAAAACCCATCAAGGCTTTGACGACCTTCCACAAGGTATCCCTCGGTTAAGTGGGTACTCCCTTAAATTTTGAAAAGGAAAACATAAATTTTTTTGTTATAAAAAATGGTTTTACACATATGTGTATATATGTATCTTCGATGTATGATTTATAACCTAATTTTTTTCCTTAATTGTGTAAATGATAATGTTCTAAAAACACTATGTAATGAATTAATGTTTAATACATTATTATGAAAATATTATATTGGTATGATAAACATCAAATACATAATTTTAATTAAAACCTCTGTTCAATCATTAAGAATGAAAACATTTGCCATACATATGAAATAATTGAAATATGTTTGAAATCCTCACCTCATTTTAAAATCACACTATGGGTAGATCAAAATATTAAACCATTGTCCTTTTAATGTTCATAATAATGGGTTTTATTATAATTTCAAATAATAAATTAAATATTGTGGAAAACTAAATTATACATAGATATTTTTAATTAATCTACCAAAAATACAAACAACTATAATTATAGCCATTAGAACTCAATGTTCACCCAATGGGAAACAATCGATTTGATGCCTTAAAAAACCATAAATTGGGGTGTCCCAAATTCAATACAATTGAAGGATATTGTGCACATCATTCCACTGATGCTCAGTGCTATTGTAGTGGATCTGGCCATACTAATGTT
The DNA here is from genome assembly GCA_963277665.1 of Viscum album. Taxonomy (NCBI): domain Eukaryota; kingdom Viridiplantae; phylum Streptophyta; class Magnoliopsida; order Santalales; family Viscaceae; genus Viscum; species Viscum album. The sequence goes on from OY728156.1 coordinate 1,136,788,606, forward strand.
CGTTGTGACGAATCCAAAAGACCCATATTATCTTCATAGGGTTTTTGTTGTTTTGGGTGGTCTCTCTATAATTCTAATCGATGATTTAATAGGTATTTTTGGTTAGTATGGTTTTCTATTGACCTTGTTGTAATGTAAACACTTTGGTGTTTTATTAATATAAAAATTCATGGTATTTAGTTTGCAAGTATTTTTAGGATAACATGAAAATTAATCAAAATAAACCCATAATATTACTATTACATGTGAAATATGTTTTGGGGAGTCACATTATTTTCCTTACAAATAATTGTATCCTCTCAATTCATTTCATATAACCACGCTAAAAAGATACTTTCTGACATTCTTCACCACATCCCCCATCATGAAGGATCCTCATTTGGGTCCAGATGAATATCCAAATTAGTGTTAAATTATTCCGCTTCCCTAGACTAAACAAATATTGGGATGTAAGGGTTGAACTCACGTATTGTACACTAAGGCTTCTAGAGGGAGGCTCAATTGGTAAAAACTTCAAAGATGTATGTATGGACAAACCCTCTAAGAAATCGTCGAACTATCTCTTGTCTAAGAATATCAATGTCACTGACATGGTCGTACAAACTGAAGCTCATGATTTTTTGCATGTAGGTTGTGTGAAGGTACCCTTCCAAGGTAGTCTCTTGAAACCAAACCTTGGATGTGAAGTTGCAAGATAGAGTGAATTATAGGCAAAGACCACCATTGTACTTTCCCCTTAATATATACATATCATGTTGATCAGTGGCTATGTAGTGGTGTATAAAGTTATTCCCTTGGTAGGGGCGGATAATGTCTTTACTTTACGATACCTTCTAATGATATTTTCTTGTTCATCGATGGTTTTAAAAGGGATGATATTCTTCTGCATAGGTTCTTACCATAATTATCTCTAGTACCTCAACAGGAAGAGAAAAGATATGAGTTTGTACTTCTATCTGAAAATAAATATTTTTCATGACAGCCCAATCAGTGAAACAGAAACAATAAAAGATAGAAAAAAGAAGAAACAACAAATTGTATTTTCATAAAACAATTGGTACAAAACACCCAAGAAAAATGGTTTCCCCATTTTTCAGTCACATGAATCCCCAAAAAACCTCAATACTCTCGATCTACATAAACCAAATGCAACCGAGGAAGTCTCATTCAATCATGTGGGTACACTTATGGTGTCTCTATATCGAGACACAGAGGGTGTAAATCCAAGAGAAATCAACATGTACTTGATGTATATACACATAATTTAAAGATTCAATTTAAATTATTTCAAATCCCATTACCTGACCATAATGTCCATCGGACAAGACTTGGTAAATAAATGCTACGATGAGCACATCTGCTTCTGTAGCTTCTTGGAAATACATGAGGGACCGGATGCCTTCTACAATGCTGAAGCATCATTAAATTCTCTCTATGTGCTTTCCCTGATGTGTGTAGGATGGGAATTGAGTTTAAATTATAAATTGGTCGTCCAAACGCACTCCTCAGTGGAGCTGAAGTAATCATGGAGAGTTTGGCAGAACGTAGAGGTGTTTTAATGTCATATGATTTTATGCAGAGTTTAAAAATTTGTCATGGCTAGCTATGGAAACTATGTTTTCTAGGGACTCAATAAGAAAAGGAAAATGATTGGTATTTTCATCTTCCATCTAAAAATTAAGAGAACATCATACATAGTAATTGTTAATTTTTTCTGTTCAGTTATGGTTTTCCCAAGTTATCTAAACATAACCTCTTCTACCAACTCTAAAAACCTGACTCAAGAATATTCAGAGTGGGTTCTTTGAAAATTGAAGTGTAACGATTTAAAAGAATTCTGCACTGATATTTTACACATCACGTCCCATACAGAGGATTATTATAGTTCATGTTCTGGGAAATGAGCCTCTTCTTACATGCTTCTCCGGCTAAAAACTTATACCCGAAAAATTTATTTCAGTAACATAGGGGGAGGATACAAATTCCTAGTAAGGGGTATTAAAATTTCATAATATACCAATTATATATTTTTTGGAATATTCCTTTAAAATTTTCCATAAAACATTTTCGTAACAAATGTTGTAACACATGTATCATAACATAACAACTGTCTAAGAATTAAAAGAGCATAATTCAAAGATTACTAACATAATTACAAGGAAGCATGATTCAATTATTGGAGTTCTCATTAAATGTTTTAAGTAGAAGACATAAAAAATTTAATAGTTAATACATGTGAATATTCATGTACAAAATTTATATAAGAGAATAATACATGATCAGAGTTATAGTTAATAACATTAACTTCAATTACATTCACTACTAACATTAAGCAATAACTGGCTTATAAAATCTCTTAGTGCTTAATAAATTCCATTCTATAATCACATACTTCTTCTGATACTCATATGTACATTCTATTAACTATGGTTATTCTACTAGTCGAATATCCAATTGGTTAATTAATTATCATAAAAATAATGAGGGAATGTATATTGCCAGAACCTGTCAAGACCTTGTGTCAAGACCTAAAATGTCAATGGCCTCATTCCATGACCTAAAATGTCAATGACCACAATCTCTAACCTTATTTTCTCATGAGAACTATTGATGCATTGAGAGTATTTCATTAACCACTCCCCAACCTGTTATACATAGTCTATGACATTCCTTAAAATCAAAATAGGGTCGTATATTCAAAATGATCCATATCACTTTGAATATTTAATTTCTCATTTGATATTATTTAATTTTTCCCATAAATCTTTGAATAATTTAATTCTTAATCCATAAAATGTCATAAGAATATAATTTCATTCTTTATCATTTACATATATTTACTGAATCGGGCATATATGTGTTAATTACCAAACAATCAACTGCATGGCTAGGTCATTAGATGAACAGTATATTATGTAGATTATATCATATGTAATGATAAATAATTCAAAAAATCAATACAAGACTTTTCACATAAAATTATAAACATACAATTTAAAACTTTATTAATCAAATAAATATTCGAATTTATTCATGGTATGGATGCCATATTAATTAAAATATAATCTAAATTCATTATGTGGGGTATTAATCTCACAAATGATGAAACATTTATTACTAACATGCATCTATATAACACACCACAAGGGTATACATAATGTTAAAAATGGAAATCATGAAATTCAACCATAAATAATACAATTTAATATATATGAAAAAATGTGATTCATACATATGAATATAAGAGTTGCAAACCCCAAATATTATACTCATAAACTCTTCACAATTAACAAACACATCCAATGTATAATTTTTGGAATATCCAAAATTAGGGTTTACTTTTGTCTCAGTTTTTTTATACATAAGGGTGTATATAAAGAGTAGTATTTTCAAATAGAACATTCAAATTTCAAAAACAACATATTTTACTCTTTCTTTGCAATCCTTGGAAAATTATAAATTAAATTGAGGATTAATGTTTATATGTATACACATATATTCACATAACCAAATATAAAATGTGTAATAAAGAGTTTAAACCAAACTTTAATGTCAACAATATGACTTTAATATATCTGTCACATTAATAGACAAGAGTCCCTAAATCAAAAATTATAAAAAAAATTAAAATGATTATTTGTTAAAAAACATACATATTAGTTTATGTAAACATATACAACTTATACGCATAACCGAGTATACATAAGTGTCTTACAAAAAAATTAATTTACAATTACATGATTATTAAAAATATAAATTAACCATTGGAGTAAAATGTTAAAAGACTCATATCCAATCTAGAAGGATATTTATACAAAATATATAATTATATATGACTGTGTATACTATATGTAAAAATATACAAAAATGTTTTATAAAGTACATAATTCCTTAAATTTTAATACTCTATTTACTCTTGAAACTCAGTGTTTAAAAATATGAGCATCTGGTATAAAGGATGATTTCCCAAAACAATGTGGTAAAACATATATAGATATATTTTTTCACAAACCAAATATACAATGTATAAAAACATGTTTTTCCGTAAGGAAAACAAGACGTAATGAACCCTTACCCACATTAAAGAAGAGGATAGGTCCATGAAAAATTTGTTGGAGGCTTGAGAAGAGAAAGAAAAACCTAGGTAATGGTGTGAAAACCAGTTAAATATATATACACTATTATATACATAATATAATATATAAGCAACTTTCAAGAATACTTTGGGCCACATAGTATATTAAATGACTGAGGGTGAGTTGATATTGTGGTAGATGATAGAACTGAGGCTCATATGGCGATGGGAGGGGTATCAGGTGTGAAAAAATAGTGAAAATCAAGTGGAAAACCACAAATGCAGTGCATGCAGGAGAAAGAAGAAGGTGTCGCTGGAGGAAAATATGAAAATGAACAGATGTACATGATTAAATATAGCCTTGATCTTATGTTCATTGATGATTCCATGACTTTTAAAATTGGAGAACTACTGAGATTATATCTAGATCGTGATCGAATGACTACATTGCAACAAGAAAATTTTAAAATAGATGAACGGTTTAGATTATATCGTGTGTGATCTGACAGGTCAGGATGATGAGAAGATTTAAAATGTAGGAATGGTTGTGATTAAATATGCAAATAATCAGATTGTGAGTAAAAATGAGGAGGATATTCGCAGCCGAGGGGGTTCGAAATCTCATCTAATCCAACATATTATATAACATGTGGCATGATCGAATAGCCTGGATTCGATCCTGGTTTATTTTCTTTGATCCCCATTGAAACAGAGGGAGTTCCTCACCTCCCATATAATCCTGGAGCTCTGAGCAATGTCTCAAATTAATTTCCCCCTCCTGGTACCGCCACATAACTGTTTCTACGGGCGCGCTCCTGTGCCCACCCATGATTTCGTGCCACCCCTCATGGTGGCAAACTCTGATTCCATTGCAAGTTCTCCTACACACTCTTAGGGGTAGCTATGCCCCCTACTCCCTAGGCCTAGCATGCACCATACGTGTGCACATCCCCTAAGCTATTCCTATGGGGTATATGGTGATATTCCCATCAAGTCTTTATGGTCCTTCCACAATGTGGCCCTCAGCTAGGTGGGTACTCCCCAAAATTTTAACAAAGTGAACATTTATTTTTCGTTATTAAAACATTTTTTACATATATATGGATATAACTATCTTCATGGTATGATTTATATCATAAAAATTTTCCTTAGTTGTATAAATGCTAATGTTTTAAAAACACAATGTAATAAATTAATGTTAAATACGAAATTATGAAAATAATATCTTAGAATAATAAAAATCAAAGACATAGTTTTAATTAAAACCAATTTTTAATCATTAAGAATGAAAAAATTTACATGACATTTGAAATATTTGAAATATTTTTGAAATCCTCACCTAATATAAAAATCACACTATGTGTAGCAGCAAATATTAAACCATTGTCCTTTTAATGTTCATAATAAGAGTTTTTATTATAATATCAATTCATAACTTACATATTTTGGAAAAATAAAATATACATAGATATTTTTAATTAATCCACCAAATAGACAAATGACTATAATTATATCTATTAGAACTCAACAGTCACCCAAGGGGAAAGAGTCAAGTTGATGCCATATAAAACCAGACATTAGGGTCTTCCATATTGATGTCAATTGAAGGAGATTGTGAAAATCATTCCACTAATGCTAAGTGATGTTACAGTGGCTATGAACATACTATTTTTTTTGTGACAGATCTGAAAGACTCATATTATCTTCTTTGGTTTTGTTTTGTTTTGGGAGGTCTCCCTGTAATTATTTTAGGTCATTTAATGGGTATTTTTGGTTAGTATGGTTTTCCATTGACTTTTCTGTAATTTAAACACATTGTTGTTTTATTTAAATAAAAATTATTGGTATTTAGTTTTCCTGTTTTAGTGGGGTAACTTGTAAATTAAACAAAATAATACTATAATATTACTATTTAATGAGAGCTATGTTTTGGGGTGTCACAGATGGAATGACTTGGGTTGAAATTTATGAGTTGATCGAGGAATTGTTTTTAAAGACAAGTGATGATTAGGGATCTATAAACTCATATTTGACATTTATTATGAGAATGATGGTGTTGATTATAAATTTAGATGAATCATGAGGGAATGTTTTTTAGAAGAACCCATTGTACATGGAGTGTAATCCAAAGATACAAACATTGTTTTGAGATTGATATATCAATATGGTTTACATAGAATAGATTAGGATATCTGGATTGTAGGGACCTTGTAAATTCCTTTTATCTCTTGTATTTTGACTCAACATGTTTTATGGGAGTACATGGTAATGTACATGGCTCGAGACATTGGCATAGGTCGAGTACATATGCTAATCGATGAACAGTGACATGTTAAGTGTACACGGGCTGAAATGTGTTATAAAAAATTGATAGGTTCACATGGTCATATCCCAAGGTACTTGGGAATAGGTAGAGTAAAATAGGCACCGACAAAGTTAAGTCCATATTTTTTGGTATGTTTCATGTACCCTATGTACACATTGTGTACATCCTTGGCAATGGCTTGGAGAACATTGAATATTTAGTATTGAAGTAGTTTAGTTGAGTGTGATATAATGACTCTTTTCTTTGAGGGTATAGTGAAAAATTACATCCTCATCATTGTAGTAATATCTACTTAAGATGTTCATTATATTATAGAGTTTGGTTTATCCCCCTGTGGCACTTGGGTGGGATGCCATTTCATTCCTAGGTGGGGTTCGTGATATCAATTTAACCACCACATAATGTGTGTCGATCCTCCACCTATATGCATGATACTAAAGAGTTTTTCATGTTACCAACTATCCCTATAAGTGATCCCATTCCAATATAATGTGACCATATGACATGCAATGAGTAAATCTTGTTTGAGGCCCAATGATCATGATCACTTGGATGAGTGTCACCAGTAATAACATGTATCATAGAAAGAGTACTATTGGAATAGGAATTGCATTGAATCCTTGGGTGTCCTATGATGACTAGTAGTATTGGTTGAGACTAATTGAGACCATTTATATCTTATGAGTATCTTTTGAGTATCTTTATTGTATTTCTCTAATGAGATGACTACACTTGTGGTTTTATTCTTAGTCATTATGTTGTTTCATACTGGGTGTTGTTATAATTTCCCCTTCATGGTATTCCCATTCACGTGTCAAGTAATATTAATATGAACTACACATTCACCCATTAATTAGAATATCAGTTGTAGGTGGGGAATAAATTTGGCTATATAGACTAATGTGTATACCATTTTTTAATTTGAAAAAATTCACCTCCATCTGAATAGGTTGGACTCCTTTTTGTTTTTGGTTAGTCTTGTATTTTGCCCATTCATCACTTTCTAGTAATAATTGCTATTCAATGAAGTAGGATAGATATTATTCCTGAAATTTTGGAATCATTTTCCCATACTTTCATAACATTTCATGGGATTTTAGATGGGTGTGTCTATGTGTATTACATTGTGTAAATTATTCCAATATGTTAGATATGACTACTCAACTTTGGTCACCTACCCTTCACCTATTGGATATGTTCTTAGGGTTATCACACATGGATTAACCTTTGTAAGGATAGTACAAGTCTATTGGGTTATGAAAGAGGTGATTGATGAAGTTTAGTTGGCCAATGTTGTCCTGGAATTCTATTCAACCTTACCGAATGAATTTAATTATAATTTTGAATCTCCATTTAATTTAACAGTTCAATTAAAGAATTCATATAGGTCAATACACTCAATGATGTGATTATATATTTAGAACTTATTTAAAAAACATACATTAAAATATATGTCAAATATTTATGAATAACAGACTTTTAATTAGACATTTCCTCTTTAATTTATATCACAAAAATAAATATTGAGACTTATCCAAGCATGTCCTGCACCATCTCAGCACCAGTAGACATAGCTCGTATTCTCAGACACTAGGACACTATATCTCACCAGAATCATCACAAAAATTCATCAGAGGATCTCTAATACATCCCAACATGAATTCAAATGACAAACATAACAAAAAAGTTTTATGTTTAAAATAGAAGTTAAATTATATTTAATGAAAACCATAAATAAACCTTGGAATATTAACACTTAAAGAAAACAAATTATTAGAGGATGATATCCTATTAGGATTTCTTCAGGAAGGCTATATGTCACGAACCAACTCGGGTCAACCCTGAACCGGTCACCCGGGCCGGTCCGCGACATGACCCCAGAGGCGTTCCCGATCCTCCCGGGCTGGCGACAAGCGCCAGGGCATCAACAGTGAGCAAGTGGGAACGATTTCGCCCAATAAAAATAAATAATTAAAGCAGCAGAAAATAAACAGAGCAGCGCAAAATAAATAAACAAAGTAAAGTAACTAACAAGAACAAAAGAAATAAAAACTAACCGAAACAGACAACCACTATCCCCGTGTGACCTTGCAGGTCACTCTCCAACTCACGACCAAATGTCACCCAAAGCGAACGCACCCAAGCTGTAACCTGCACAAACACTAAAATCAGAAAAGAACTATAGGCGTGAGTATTAAAACTCAGTAGGCTAGCCCGATATCTATTCCCAATGCACTACATTTAAATAAAGAAATTTACTAATTCCAGGTTTGAACTAAATATACAAAATATTTGTTTTCACTCACACTATCATTTCTAAAACAAGTATCAGTCCATTTCCCTTTTTAATTTAAAAACAAGTTTAGTGTTTGAAAGGAAAAGATACAATTCATTTTTAAAACATTTTTCTATAAACAATTTAGAAAACTAGACTTTAGTTATTAACCAAAGAAAAACCACACATAGCACACAACACACGCCAAGGGAAATGGAAAAAAGTGGCACACAGGGGCAAGTAACCGAACTAGACCTCTCAACTGTCCGCCATATATAAAAAAAACACTAAATGAATCATGGTTCGAACCTAGGAGATAATGAACAATCCAGAACGTACTATACATCTGACTCATCCTGAAGGCATGCCCTAACTCGATGACGTCATAACGCCCTAACGCCCGGCATAGCCCTGGATGGCCTAACCGAGGGGCCCAATTCCCATAGCAGCAATAACTCAGTATTCCCCTGCTATGGGGCCACTAGCCAGTGCGTAATCTAAACTAGTGCAGCAATCGTTCTCGGAAAATTCACTCAATATGCCAGGTTCCCATGTCGTCACAAGCAATAAAAAGGGGGTGCATCCACAATGTAAATTAAGCAGTAATGATGCACCAACATCACATACAGCTCACGAAAACAACTCACACCAAATATCACCCCCCGAGTGGGTTTTCCAAAATAATCTATTTTTATTAAAGTGCCAAACGGGCCTTCGCCAATTTTAAAGTAAAACATCATTTCTCAAAAAGCTCAAAACACTTGTTCAGAAGAAGTCATTTATATTTAAATCTAGAAGTACATTTGAAATGCCATGAATTATGTTTTAAGGCCAAACATGCATTCTTTCAAAACTGGGTGTCCGCCTGTCAAGAAAATGTTCCAAGTGTTCGGTATAAAATAAACGGCTCTTTTAACACTAAATAATCATTTAAAATTTTATTATCTAATATTATTTATCATTCATTAAAATTCACAAAACATAGAGCAATTAATAAATTCTAAATTTAAAGGTAAGTGCAGTTGGGGACCTACCTCAAGACCAAGGCGCGACGACGACGCAAGCTCGGAAACCAGGCGCAACGATGGCGCTCACGTGGAAACAAGTGCGACGACGGCGCTCACTAAGAAGCAGGCGAGACGACGACGCTCACTTGGAGACATGCGCGACGTCGAAGCAACCTCAGAAACAAACCGCGGCAATGGCGCTCACTCAGAAACACCCCGCGCGGGTCCTAGAACGTCAAGCCAACACAGATAAAAATTAATTAATAAAATCTCTAATCAACCCAAGGCATATATATATATATGTATTTCAAATATAAATATCAAACGGGCATAAAGTAATAGGGTGTACCCATCAGGGGGTTGCGACAAGAAAATGACCGCCGGAGGGCGTCGCACTGGAACAGCGAAAGGCGCGCTGCTGGACGCGGTCTGACCAGGGGCTGCGGCAAGGGTCGCCAGACATCAGCAATGCGAGGCGGCCGATGGGCAGGGTGAGAGTGAGCTGAGAAGCGGTCTCGCGGCTGGATCCAGGGCAGAAGGACAAGGAAGGGGGTTGCGGGTCACTGTAAAAGAGCGGAGCATGGGCTGGTCGGGAGGCACTGCAGGAGAAAGAGAGGCCGAGATCGGCTGGGGGCTGGTCGTCGGTGGCAGGCCGGGACTAGAGGGAGTCCGTGCAGGCTGTGGCAGCGCCGTTGGGGCTGGTGTGCGCAAGGCAGGGGTGGCGCGGGGTCCCAACAAGCATGGAGGTCGGAACCGAACGGCTGGATGCAGGGAGCGAAGGCCGAGCCTGGCGGAGGCCTGGAAGCAAGACGGAAACAGGAAGGCGCGGTGAGTAGATATGGGTAACAGGGGAGCCGAGGGGGGTTGGGGTACTAGCTACTGGAAAGGGCTGAGGCGCCGGGCTGGATCGGGTTGTAGCGATGGGATGAGGGAGGCCAAGCGGGCTGGTTGCTGTGTGTAGGAGTCAGCAAAGAGGGAGGGGCAGCTGCTATGTGTGGCGCATGCAGGAAGCGCCGAACAAAGCTGCTGGGGGAGTCGGCCGCGTTGGGGAGCTGTGCTGAAGAAAAGATGAGGTGTCGGGAAGGCCATATGGGGCCGCTGCAGGCTGCTGTGCAAAGAAGAGAGGCTGAGTGCAAGGGAGGCGCTGGATCTGGCTACTGGGCGCTGCTGCATGGGAAGGCAAGGCTGGTCATCGGGCAGCAAGAGCCAGGCGAGGCAGAGGCGGGTTGAGGGATGCAGGTTGCGTAGGTGAAGCGACTGTTCATAGGTACTGTAGGCGCTCTATAGGCGGGGTGAAATCCAGGAGGAGGTGTAGGCCGGAACGACTTTGTACAAGGAGGAGGTGAGGGCCTCGTGTGGCTGGCGCTGGAAGTGCCGGACGGGGTGAGCAGTTCCTTGTAAGAGGCGGTGCTGGGAAGCTGTTGCATGTCCGGCGTGCATCGGGGAGAAGCAAGGGAGAGGGAAGACCCGGGGGAAGACCTGGGTGTGGCCTGCGCAGAAACAGGGGGAGCAGGCGACTGGGGCGTGATCTCACCAGGGAGAGCACCGAAGTGAGGTGCTGCAACAGGAGGGTGGCATGGCTGGCAGATAGGGATGTCTGCAGCAGGAGGCGCCGGACCAGGCTGCTGGGAGCTGCTGCTACACGACTGCAGCAGCGTGCAAAAGAGAAAGAAAAAAAAGGAGAAAAGGGAGCAGGTGGGGCGCAGCGTGTCCGGGTCGCACGGGAGAAGAGAGAAAGAAGGAAAAAAAGAAAGGTGGGAAGGGGACACCCGTGTGGAAGAACAACAAAGAAGAGGGAAAAAGGTAAAAGATAATGAAGAATAAGATAAAATAAAAAAAAGTAAATAAATTAAATAGTAATAATAATAATAATAATGATAATTCTAATCCAATAATAATAATAACAACAATATTATAAATTATTGTTATTATTATTATTGGACATCTTATGAAACTATTTTAAATTTAATTTATTCATTTAAATTTTATTATTTATTTAATCAGTTGAGAAACCGCGCACTCACCAAGTCTGAACACATGATCAGACCGAATGCGTGGTGACCGCGCACCACCCCGGACCGAATGCGCCGCGACCGCTAGCAGTGCGGTGTCTACGCACTGGCCCGAAACCCACCGAAAACATCAATGCTTCAATGAAAATTCAAACCTGGACCCGCCGAAACTCTGCCCAAAGTCACGGGACTGAGAAAATAGTAAAAACATGGGCATTCGTGGTCAGGGTGTGACAATTATCCCCACCACAGACACTTTCTGCCCCCAGAAAGTCACCAAGCCAACAGTTGACACAACATAATTTCATTCCCAGACAAAAATCATAGAGAACCGAGAGCTTCAGGGTGACCATTTCCAACAAACGTCACACCCGACCAACTCAAGAAAACCCACCACTCGAGATTGAGGGGATAACATAAGAGGGTTCTCCCCACCACAAGAATTTAATAATACAGAAACCATTGAAACCTGAACAAACAACCCCTGAGTGGTGGGAAATACGGGAACTCCCAAACCAAACTCATTCATTTTTCCCACATGTACCGAACAACACACCTGAGACTTGATAAAAAGCTTGTCACGGAACAATCCAGCAACTTGAGGATGAGAAATTAACTCAACACCTCCCATCAACTTTACAAAACGAACATTACCCTATTGAACACATCTAGGACCAACTCAAAGACAGAACATGTCCATTTATTCGTGGGCCCACACCATTCAAAGAGACCAAACAACTTAAAAACCACACTGAGAGCAAATAAGACCACTTGGATTGTGGGAGAATGAGCTCCTCATGCCGCCACAACAAGGATAAGATTAAAATAGTGATGAGAATAGAAGAAGGAAACTTTGGATATTTCGCCATTCCGAAGCTGAAGATATTATCTGGACCGAGGTTCCACACACCCTCAGCAATTCCTGACTGCGCGCGAGCTTCACCCCAAGACCTGTGGTTGGGGCCCTAATGGTTGAAGCATCTCCTGCCTCGCAGTCAGGCATTTTCATCTCCTGGTTTCTAACTCCTTCTGTTCGAGGATTCCAACAACCACGATGGTTGTACATTTTCAAAGGTATGCAACAGGATGACTTAGAATGTATGGGCAGGCCATACTAGTGGCGCACAAGAGAGCGGTCCGACGAACTAGGAGCCCGTACCGACGATGATAGTTTCTTGGGGACAGGTTCCACCGGCCCGCACTCCTTTTCTAGATGAGGAACCTTCGCGGAAGCCGACTACCGTTAATCACACCCAAAAATATAACGACGATGAGACATTTCATCTTTACTAACCCAGAACTGAACCCTAAAACAACTCTAGGGCGGTACAAACCTTAACTACCCTGGGAGTTCCCAACAACCTGAAGACACACTATCTTTCAGGACTATACAACTACCTCTAATAGACTTCGACTACCTCGATAAGAAAGAAACACACAAAAGGAACTGAGAACTGAGAATAACTTATTGACAACATTGGGAGGATTTCTGGGCGGCATACTCATGACTATCACGAAAAACACCATCGAAACCGGTATCAAGCCAAAACTCAATCAAAGCAACAACACAAGCTAAGGGAAATAGGCCCATAATCCAAACATATACAACACAAGGATAAATCACTTTTCCAAAACCATTTTCTCTTTACAATTTAAAAAAAACTCACCTATGGCACCTTATGAACCGTCACATGTGCGTTCATTCAATCTAGCTCATATCAGTTGCAAACAAGTGCCTCCACGCACTTTCCACACATACCCACGCACGTGTGACCCTCAATAAGGAGTGCCAAGGTTCAAACACTTATTTTCCTTACCAAATCCAAACACATACCATGTTTTTCCAAACCAATACACCTTCTCAAAAAAAACCCCACTTTAGTAATTTCAAAAACAATTTGGAAGAAACCCCCCTTTTTTCATTTCGAAATCACTTTCATTTTCAACACACACACACATCAACCGAGTTCAAAACGAAACACAACCAACAACAAAACACCGGAACGAGGAACTAGGGCGTATGCCTAACTCGGTGACATGGTGGTGAGCCATGCCCCAGGTAAAGCATAACACAAAGAGGACCTTGAGCCGGACACTTGGACTCCACATGGGTCACCACCCCATGTGAGTCCGCAAAGTGAACCGATTCGCCTCCATTGTCATCCCTCAATCCAAAGAAACCAACCAAAAAGACTCAAATCACGGACTAACCATGGTGACTCAGGTCTTGTCACGAGTGGTGGTGAACAGGCACCAACCCGAAACCTACCTCCTGAGCCCCGACAGTCCTAATCTCATTCTATCGGACATCCCAAATAACAAAGGGCGCTCTGAAAAGCGAGGTCCCCTAAGAGATGACCTGCCTCTGATACCATTTTGTCAAGAACCAACCCGGGTCAACCCTGAACCGGTCACCCGAGCCGGTCCGCGACATGACCCGAGAGGCGTTCCCGATCCTCCCGAGCTGGCGACAAGCGCCAGGGCATCAACAGTGAGCAAGTGGGAACGATTTCGCCCAATAAAAATAAATAATTAAAGCAGCAGAAAATAAACAGAGCAGCGCAAACTAAATAAACAAAGTAAAGTAACTAACAAGAACAAAAGAAATAAAAACTAACCGAAAGAGACAACCACTATCCCCGTGTGACCTTGCAGGTCAATCTCTAACTCACGACCAAACGTCACCCAAAGCGAACGCACCCAAGCTGTAACCTGCACAAACACTAAATACAGAAAAGAACTATAGGCGTGAGTATTATAACTCAGTAGGCTAGCCCTATATCTATTCCCAATGCACTACCTTTAAATAAAGAAATGTACTAATTCCAGGTTTGAACTAAATATACAAAATATTGGTTTTCACTCACACTATCATTTCTAAAACAAGTATCAGTCCATTTCCCTTTTTAATTTAAAAACAAGTTCAGTGTTTGAAAGGAAAAGATACAATTCATTTTTAAAACATTTTTCTATAAACAATTTAGAAAACTAGACTTTAGTTATTAACCAAAGAAAAACCACACATAGCACACAACACACGCCAAGGGAAATGGAAAAAGTGGCACACAGGGGCCAGTAACCGAACTAGACCTCTCAACTGTCCGCCATATATAAAAAAAACACTAAAAGAAACATGGGTCAAACCTAGGAGATCGTGAACAATCCAGAACGTACTATACATCTGACTCATCCTGGAGGCATGCCCTAACTCGATGACGTCATAACGCCCTAACGCCCGGCATAGCCCTGCATGGCCTAACCGAGGGGCCCAATCCCCATAGCAGCAATAACTCAGTATTCCCCTACTATGGGGCCACTAGCCAGTGCGTAATCTAAACTAGTGCATCAATCGTTCTCGGAAAATTCACTCAATATGCCAGGTTCCCATGTCGTCACAAGCAATAAAAAGGGGGTGCATCCACTATGTAAATTAAGCAGTAACGATGCACCAACATCACATACAGCTCATGAAAACAACTCACACCAAATATCACGCCCGAGTGGGTTTTCCAAAATAATCTATTTTTATTAAAGTGCCAAACGGGCCTTCGCCAATTTTAAAGTAAAACTTCATTTCTCAAAAAGCTCAAAACACTTGTTCAGAAGAAGTCATTTATCTTTAAATATAGAAGTACATTTGAAATGCCATGAATTATGTTTTAAGGCCAAACATGCATTCTTTCAAAACTGGGTGTTCGCCGGTCAAGAAAATGTTCCAAGTGTTTGGTATAAAATAAACGGCTCTTTTCACACTAAATAATCATTTAAAATTTTATTATCTAATATTATTTATCATTCATTAAAATTTACAAAACATCGAGCAACTAATAAATTCTAAATTTAAAGGTAAGTGCAGTGGGGGACATACCTCAAGACCAAGGCGCGACGACGACGCAAGCTCAGAAACCAGGCGTGACGACGGCGCTCACGTGGAAACAAGTGCGACGACGGCGCTCACTAGGAAGCAGGCGAGACGACGACACTCACTCGGAGACCGGCGCGACGTCGACGCAA
Organism: Viscum album; assembly: GCA_963277665.1. Classification (NCBI taxonomy): domain Eukaryota; kingdom Viridiplantae; phylum Streptophyta; class Magnoliopsida; order Santalales; family Viscaceae; genus Viscum; species Viscum album. The sequence continues at coordinate 1,136,804,315 of OY728156.1, forward strand.
CCTCAGAAAAAAACCGCGGCGATGGCGCTCACTCAGAAACACCCCGCGCGGGTCCTAGAACGTCAAGCCAACACAGATAAAAATTAATTAATAAAATCTCTAATCAACCCAAGGCATATATATATGTATTTCAAATATAAATATCAAACGGGCATAACGTAATAGGGTATACCCATCGGGGGGTTGCGCCAAGAAAATGACCGCCGGAGGGCGTCGCACTGGAACAGCGGAAGGCGCGCAGCTGGACGTGGTCTGACCATGGGCTGCGGCAAGGGTCGCCGGACATCAGCAATGCGAGGCGGCCGATGGGCAGGGTGCGAGTGAGCTGAGAAGTGGTCTCGCGGCTGGATCCAGGGCAGAAGGATAGGGAAGGGGGTTGCGTGTCACTGTAAAAGAGCGGAGCATGGGCTGGTCGGGAGGCACTGCAGGAGAAAGAGAGGCCGAGATCGGCTGGGGGCTGGTCGGCGGTGGCAGGCTGGGACTAGAGGGAGTCCGTGCAGGCTAAGGCAGCGCCGTTGGGGATGGTGTGCGCAAGGCAGGGGGTGGTGCGGGGTCCCAACAAGCAGGGAGGTCGGAACCGAACGACTGGATGCAGGGAGCGGAGGTGGAGCCTGGCAGAGGCCTGGAAGCAAGATGGAAACAGGAAGGCACGGTGAGTAGATATGGGTAACAGGGGAGCCGAGAGGGGTTGGGGTACTAGCTACTGGAAAGGGTTGAGGCGCCGGGCTGGATCAGGTTGTAGCGATGGGATGAGGGAGGCCAAGCGGGCTGGTTGCTGTGTGTAGGAGTCAGCAAAGAGGGAGGGGCAGCTGCTATGTGTGGCGCATGCAGGAAGCGCCGAACAAGGCTGCTGGGGGAGTCGGCCGCGTTGGGGAGCTGTGCTGAAGAAAAGATGAGGTGTCGGGAAGGCCATATGGGGCCGCTGCAGGCTGCTGTGCAAAGAAGAGAGGATGAGTGCAAGGGAGGCGCTGGATCTGGCTATTGGGCGCTGCTGCATGGGAAGGCAAGGCTGGTCATCGGGCAGCAAGAGCCAGGCGAGGCAGAGGCGGGTTGAGGGATGCAGGTTGTGTAGGTGAAGCGACTGTTCATAGGTACTGCAGGCGCGCTATAGGCGGGGTGAAAGCCAGGAGGAGGTGCAGGACGGCACAACTTCGTACAAGGAGGAGGTGAGGGCCTCGTGTGGCTGGCGCTGGAAGTGCCGGACGGGGTGAGCAGCTCCTTGTAAGAGGCGGTGCTGGGGAGCTGTTGCAGGTCCGGCGTCCATCGGGGAGAAGCAAGGGAGAGGGAAGACCCGGGGGAAGACCTGGGTGTGGCCTGCGCAGAAACAGGGGGAGCAGGCGGCTGGGGCGTGATCTCACCAGGGAGAGCACCGAAGTGAGGTGCTGCAACAGGAGGGTGGCATGGCTGGCGGATAGGGATGTCTGCAGCAGGAGGCGCCGGACCAGGCTGCTGGGAGCTGCTGCTACACGACTGCAGCAGCGTGCAAAAGAGAAAGAAAAAAAAGGAGAGAAGGGAGCAAGTGGGGCGCAGTGTGTCCGGGTCGCACAGGAGAAGAGAGAAAGAAGAAAAAAAAAGAAATGTGGGAAGGAGACACCCGCATGGAAGAACAACAAAGAAGAGGGAAAAAGGTAAAAGATAATGAAGAATAAGATAAAATAAAAAAAATTAAATAAATGAAATAATAATAATAATAATAATAATAATGATAATTCTAATCCAATAATAACAATAACAACAATATTATAAATTATTGTTATTATTATTATTGGACATCTTATGAAACTATTTTAAATTTAATTTATTCATTTAAATTTTATTATTTATTTAATCGGTTGAGCAACTGCGCACTCACCAAGTCTGAACACATGATCGGACTGAATGCGTGGTGACCGCGCACCACCCCGGACCGAATGCATAGCGACCGCTAGCAGTGCGGTGTCTACGCACTGGCCCGAAACCCACCGAAAACATCAATGCTTCAACGAAAATTCAAACCTGGACCCGCCGAAACTCTTCCCAAAGTCGCAGGACTGAGAAAATAGTAAAAACATGGGCATTCGTGGTCAGGGTGTGACACTATATATACCCCATATAAAAAATAAAATATTTCATGAACCTTTAATGAAATCTAAATTTAATCCCTAAACAAATTAAGGATTAAATCAATTGTAAATGTGGGTGATGATGATATAGGTAGAAAATTGAACGAGGTACTAAAACATATTTGTGAGAATCATTTTATATGTTTTTGAATAATACTGGAGACAAATTAGGGTAGGATCACTGTTTGAAGGACTCCCATGTGCTCCCATCAAACCTAGAAAAAGGGGTCAATCCACATTAACAAAACATAAAAATGGCATTTCACTACATGAACCTCTTGTTCGAATTTAGATTATTATTTTACATGGATTTACATATTACTTATATCATTCACATTAAGAATATTCTTTTCATTGATTGGATAACATACATTATCACCCCTAATATAGTCTAGATTTTTGTTCCTCATCCAATGACACCCTAATTCTAAGAATCATTACTCTTAACTTATACCTCATATGAAAACACCTTTTCAGTTTATTCAAAAACATTTTTCCTTAATATAAGATCTTATCATTGAAAAGAACCCTAAACCAACATATAAAATAAAAATCCTCATTTATTTTTCAACACATACTGATGTGGGTTCATACAATAGAACAACCATCAAACATATCAACCTCATGAAGTCTTTTTAAATAATGAACCACATACATGACATTCTTGGTAAAATGAATTATTAACATCTTGTTGTTCTTGAATCTGTAATTCCAAACACATTCCCTCTCCAAAATTATGAACACAATGAAATTTTTTACATGATGATAACCCTCTCACAATCTAAGAGAATCCAATGCTGAGATGACAATCATGAGAACCATCTCTATATAGAACCCATGATCTGTGTTCAAATTAACTATCCATCCTATGGGACTTCACAAAAAAACTGTTTTTCACATTACAACATATTATGATCCAAAATACACACACCATTAGAATTACCTATTGAAAACACATTCTGATAGTCCACTAACCCGCTAACCGAACCGCAAACATTGTTCTCAATATTGTCTACCCCACACATTTTGTAATTTGATGTAAAATTACATCGAATCATACTCTATCCTTAAATACTCAAAAAACATATTTATATCGACAAATATATCCTAAAAATTAAATTCTACTTATAGATAAAAAATTCCACTAATTACCCTCACAGGTGACTTTTCACTGATTTCTCGATCCACCACACTGACATCACACAATTCTCAAGAATTTATTTTTGAAATTGAAACTTATATATGTTTCTTAATGTTTTTCACCACTAAACCCTGTGATTAAACGTGGATTTACCTCTCGAACCGCATCATGAAATTTAAATTCTATTTTTATAGTGAGTTCCCAAAACCTAACTGATTAGTACTTTTCTATTAAAATTTCATCGATAGTGATAGATATGCACAATATACTCAATGAATTATATGTTATACATTAATGCATTCTCTATATAAATTGTAATGTACATTGAATAATTGTCCCCTAAAAATATTATAGTATATCACAGTCTATAAAAAGTACTATGTGACACTATGACATTAATCTTAAATAATTCATATGGTATATAAACATAATTCTGATTGGCCATAAATTATGTTAAACATTTAGGAGGCGGCGACTCATAAGAATTGTGATAAATTTAAATGAAGTTATAATTTTTTGATAGCTGGTAGGTGAGATCATGACTACATAACCAATTATAGGAATTCCACATGTTTCAAGTGTCATTGGTTGTTCTTATGTATGATCATGTGTATTGGTCTCCTAGATTGAGATAATTATCATGTTGTGCCACTTCATCACATAATTTTATGAAAAAGAACACAAGGATACAAAAATCATGTAGAGTTACATTTTTTTGGGTGCATCATTAGTGGTATTTAATAGGTGGAATGATCAAGATAGAATATTTCACTTTCATGTTAAGGATGAAATATATATTGCGATTGGTTGATCCAGGTTGTAGTACCTTCATATATCATTGGAAAAGGTAGTTAGAGTTAAATCCATCTAGATAGATCTAGAAATAATAAAGTATTAAAGGATGATGAACACTGTGTGAATCATTATTTATGATATATCAAACGAAAAAGAGACTATATTACACAGTGTGTGATTTTACAGTGGTTTTCATTTATATGATTATTCCGTATCTCTTTAGGTGGATTTATGGGTTGCTGCCACCATCTATTTGTATATGAATACAACTCACCACTATTAAGTTAATTAAATGGATTTCCTCACAAAAAATAGTAATCAAGAATCTTCCCTATTCTAAGGAATATGTAAATAGGACAAATTGGGCCCCTCCATGGAAGTGGATGGTTTTTCCATGTATTGAAAACCACCATCCGGAAAATAATGTCGTTATTATTCAAGTATAAGATAAATGGGTTGAATTTATTTATCAATTAAATGTATTTGAATGTTATTTATTTAATAATGGAAAAGTATTATATGAATGAATTTTATTTTATAATTCCATGTTCGTTTAATTTTAGAATTAATTACAAGTATAGTTAAATGAATACATTTTATCTTTAAATATATTTAATACACATTAAAGTTATGTGATTAAATTTAAATAATATTTATGATTTATTTTAGTTATTCATATTTTTTTATTTATTTAACATTTAGTGAAATTTTGTTTTATAGGGGATAAGTAACCCTTTATAACTAATTGTTAATTTCATTATATTAACAAGGGGATATCTTATTTCCCAAGGGTATTCATTAATTTTGGAATGAGAAATCATATCTCACCCCACAATCCAGAGATCTCTCACTCTCTCTCACTCTATCTCTCCAAGAGAACAATCCAAGGTTCTTTAAAGGGATCAAAGTGATGAGATAGAGGTTATCATCATGACACCAGAGGATTCCATAGATATCTATGCTAGAAAAAAAAATATGACGAATGACGAGAACATAAATTCAAGGGGTTTGAATGGATGATCTAGAGATGTTAATATTTGAATAAATTAAGAAATTTTATCTGGTGATGAAATGTATATGAGTGCTCTTCAATTTGAATGAGGTGTGAATTAATTTGTAATTTCTAAGATCTATTTAATTCTGGTTAGATCATTGATCTATAACATGTAATAGATCAATAGAGAGGACAAGTTCCTTCACTCTAGTAATTTATATAATAATATATGCCCCACCTACTTCTGATGAGATCCATGTTACCAAAAAATAATATATATTCCATCTTGCAAATTTTAAGAGCTAAGAAAATATTAATTTTTATTAAATTTAGTTGGGGTTTAAATTTGGTTCTAATGTCACAAACTGCACATCAATCTGATTTCAGGCACACATGTTATGATCATTTGAAAATTTTAATAGGGATCATACATGGTTTTCACGGATGAATTTAGAAGAAAATATATATGTGTTAATAATACACCTACTAGATTACATAGTTCATTTTATATTAAATCATGGTATTCTATCCAGACCCTGTTTTCAGAATTGTTTTTAAAGGTAAAATTTTATTACACTTGAATTATGTAGTCGAAAAACTAGAATATTTCATTTTAATATAAAAATATGATGGTGTATTGAATCCTTACTTTTCCCTGAAAAACAATTTTCTATTGATATAGAAGCATGCTTCCAGCATAGGGGAAGTCCATCAATTTCCACAACACCCATTTTTCCCAAAAACATATCACGAGGATTAATTAAAAAATTAGATTGGTTTAAAAAAGAAATTTTTTTGGACAATATGGGATGTTGGTTGGACTATCTCCATTCCAATGAATTATCATACTTCATAATTTACTATCTGTCCATCTCCTCCATGTGAAGGCACCACATGCCTTAATTACCGAGACTGTTGAACTGATGACACTGCTTCCTGAACACTATGGTGCCTCCCCTACTCCATCTACCTAAAAACCTTACTCCTTCATCTCTATGGAACAATTAATCCCCCATAGGCCAGACACCTGGCATCTTCTCATCCACTCGAGTGCATGGAGACTCTTCCTTGGGGCCACCACCACATTTCCACCATTGGCCGCTCACCCTATGGTTGTTCCTCCCTAGTATAATCTTTCCAACTAAACAACCCTTGTTGGGGAAACCCTTCTCGAGATCTTGCTTCCACACTCCGACATCCTCCTCCTTGATTCATTAGTTTCTTTTGAAAATATTGAATACCTTAATAAAAAAATTCATTCAATGCATAATATCCCACTAACCGTTGGGTCTGTAATTTCACATAGAGTTCCTTCCATGGAGACACCATCCATAGAGAGATTGATCCTTTCGATCATTTGGCCTCCCTCTTTTGCCACATAAACCCCCATTGTAGTAGTTTTTTAGACCCCATCATAGCAGGCCACCAAACCTTTGGCTACCATTCTCCCATGGATTCCCCCACACCACCACAAACATTGTTTTGGTTCACCAAAGGGCCAATGTCCATTGTGGCGCATCACTACAAAATCAGCGCTCTAGTTGGCCCAACTATTAGGTTCCATTTCCATGATTTTTTTGTCCTGATCCACCATATAATGAGCATAGATGGGTCTTCCACATTTTAAATGATTCTAAGTAGGATTTCTCATCCTAGAACACAACTGCATGCGGTCTGTAAGGCCCAACAAGGACCTATGAGGGTCTACCTGACTAACCTATGAGGGTTCTTCCCGACTAGAACATGCCTTTGTTGAGTTTTCGGGCACACAAATAATTTATTTAATCAAAATTTATTATGTTAATTAAATTAAATTTATTATTAAATTACATTAGTTAAAAAATAATTTTGGATCAAAATGAATTTTAATACAGATAAAAAATTAATTAAATTTTGCAAATAATTTATATTAATTAGTTATCTTAAAATTTGAAATTAAAATTAAATTTATTTCAGAACCGAGTAGAATTAGATTATTTGAATTAACATAATTATTATATTCTAATTAATTCCCCCATTCTTAATATATTGCATTGCAATTTGATCTCGCATTTATTTTACATCATCACTATCCTTGAGTATTCACAAACACATGTATGTATAATTTTTTATTTAATTAATTATTATATCACAGGTGATTATTGTAATTACATATGATTTTCAACATATTGTAATTTTTTCTCATTTATTATATATAATGGAATACACCTCCAATTTACTAGTCATTATTTTGTACTCATGCGACCCCCTTGAATGCATGTGAGTATACATGTATAGCTGACAATGATATGATAAGAGACATACCCCACCAAGACATGTTGAATATATAGATGAGACATGGACACACATAATGGGCACAAGAAACATCATAATTCAAGATATGTCCTATGTATGATTCCCCTAGGTCATGTATTTTCCATTATGTTTTAATGGATCAACAAATATTAGATTTCCATCACTAGTAAGGATTTTTTCCACTATGTATTTTTATATTATTTGATTCATTTTTTGGATTACAGGAAAAAATAAAATAATAAACAATAAAAAATGTATAATGAAGCAATGTGTGTTTTTATATTAATTTACAATTTTGAGCATGACAACATAGAGGGAAAAAATTAATAGAAATTGAATACATTGTTTGATATAAATATACAATACTCTCAAAGAATTATTAAGTCACAAAACCCCTTCCATCATTAAAATTTCATCAAAACCCGGTGTTTGGGGTGCTCGTCAAAAACATTTTAGGGTTCATCTTACTATCAGAGAGTTATTAGAAGAGTGAGGGATTTATATAACTAAATAAAGATGGAAATATATGTTCATATAAATATTTCTCCACCTTAAAATGTTAGTATTGAATAAATATTATTTATGATTTTCGATGGTATGTCTTCACCCAACCGATCAACGAGTCACATGTTAATGTAGTTGGACAGTCAAAATCCTACCAGGAACTATCTAACTGGTTGTGTAACCGTAGCATGTAAACTATGAGGGGAGTTTCAAGGATCATTTCCCTTAGAATACTAAAATTACCAAGTATTTTGATTATAGTTTAGAGTATTCCTAGAATCTAATAAAATAGTGGGATATATATATATTTATTTATATATTTAAACAATGATTTCAAAATTTGTAATTAAGATAAATGTACTAATCATCAAGAATTGTTATTAAATAAAATATTATTTTAATACCAAAAGCACACTATGATAATATTGGAAAAAAGAAAAATGTTAAAACTAGAATGAATTTACAATTGGAAGTAAAATATCTAGTGAAATGTATTACGACATTGGAAATTCATGTTGATGGTGTCCCCAATACCTATTAATATATAGAAAAAAGAAAGAGAGTTAAAAATTCTTACTGGAGACTCATGCATGATTCATATTATGGTTATATCATAATGATACCATCTACATCCAAAAATTGTTGTGGATAATACATTGGGTCATGGATTATTTAACATGTGGTCTTATCTCTAATAAGTTTACAATGAGAAGGAGAAGCGAGATATGAATTTGTTATAATTACACTAGACATGTGTAACATAAATATGGACAATGATTCATTCATATTTCATTTTCTTGCATATAATCAAATTTATTTTAGGATTTAAAAAGGAAGGGTAAATGGATAAAACACTTCATTATATTTTGGATAATGTTCTCCATGTAATATAAACTATTAAGAAAGATTAATCATTCATTATTATGGTGAAAAAATTTAAATCCATTGTGAAAAAGAAAATTGAATGATAGACACCAAAGGAACATTCACAATTTCCTTCAATAAAATGGCTATTAAAGAGGATGATATTATATTTTTGTGACATGAAATAAATTAACTTTTTCTTAAATGCAATTGAATGAATTAAATAAGCAAGTACACACTTATTCATTAGTTAATATTCATCATTTATATAATGTTTCTTCGGTACTTATTTGGTATTAACTAAAATATTCCTTTCACAAATTTGTATTTAAATATATTATAAAAGGAAACAAATATTACTTGATGTAAGGTATGTTATCAAATAATCTGGAAAAGGTGGTTCCTAATTCAGTGGTAAGAATCACACAACAATGAAATTGAAATATTAATGATTCATGTAGAACATTCATTAAAAATAAAAAAATATTTAAATAATGAATCTTTTAGAAACATGGACATAGTATTCATGATCATTAATGAATGATTTTTGTAGTATTTCTTACTCAACCTATAGTTTAGTGATATATGAATAATAATAAATTTGTGACAAATATAATATATAAGAAATATATATAGTTATAGAATGATAATTCATTGTTATGTAAAAAATGTAGACATCAATGGTATACGTAGTATGTTATATAGACATAGTGGACTTAAACACCATTGGTGTTATAAAATTATATAAATAGTTAGTTTGGACATATTAACCTTTATAAATAATGGTATTTTATAAAGCATTAGAAATTTGGTAAGTTAGTGAGAACAAACAATTGCAAAGTTAAGCTAGTGGTAAGTATATTTAATTATATTCCATTATGTATTTATTAAGGAAAGTGAATGTGAATTATTATATTTTAATTACCATAAGATATTAGTTTCTTTAATCCAGTCTATAAAAGAATATATTTTACTAGAATTAATCAGTCATCATAATGTAGCATTGTGCAATTATTAATTACATATTACCGTATCCACATCAGAGATATGATCCTAATCTGGATGATGGATTATTATTATTATAAGTCTAAAGTAATTAATAAAATGTATCATGGAGTAATTTAAAAATTCACATTTCATTTTAAAAATCAGATCCATGATGTTTCTAAAAGGTGTGACATTGTTGCAACTTATATCCATTACTGGAAAAACTATTTTTTCATGAAATGAATAAAAAATAATTTTCATATCCCATAACAACAAGCCAACTATAATTTAATGTAGATATCATATGAATTTTAGGATGATATAAATCCATTATCTAAATTGATGTCATGTTTGGATGGAAATTATTTTCTATGGACATTGACCAACATACATAATGTAATGCACAATGTTCATCCAAAGTAATTATCCACAATTTTCATATGCTGTTATAGGAATCTGTATTATAGAAAGTTCAAATTCAACTGATAGGATATATTGGTATAAAAGGATTTTCATCTATATTTGAGATATAGTTAGAAATATTGACTAGGAATTTGTTAATTCCAGATATGCACAAATTTTTGGTATTGGAACACGTTCCACAAGACCTTGTGGAAAATCATTGTTCATGTGACACATACCGTGCAGTATGGTTAAAACCATAGTAATTGTTTTATATTCACCATGACCAGGGAATGATTAGTCATTTATAATAATAATTTCAACAAGTAGGAACTATTTTTTGGGTAGAAAAGATATACAAAATTAATTAAATTTCAAAAATAGGATCCATTTATCAAAGAACGTGGGAATATTAATTTCAATACGATGTTAAGAATTACAATGAGATGATACATGAATGGTAAAAGCATGATACCATTAATAAAAATTGGTAATACCAATTCTTTATTTCTAAAAAAAATAGAAGTTTATTTTTCATATAAAATTTCAATGATCATTTTATTGAGAATTTGATTCAGGGACTAGACATCGCAGAAGGTGTCTATATGAAGAAACCAAAAAAATGGACGGTGATACCATGAAATTCCAATAAGGGTTGAATGTTGTTAAAATATAGTTTAAAATTTACCTATGAAACAAGATCATAGAATATTCATTTGTATTGAATCATTTCCATGTCTATATAAGAGGTTAGTGGGAGCGTAACTATTTTTCAATACAATAGGTTTTGGTAATATAAGGAAAAAAATATTAATATAACTATTAGTTAGAACCAGAATGAAAAAAATCTATCAAGATATTGACTTGTTTTATAATAATATGTACCATGGAATAAAGTCTACCATAGTATATCAAACAGTTACTGATACTTTTTCAAACACACCTAGACTGACATGGTATTGAAAAATACATGATGGAATAATTCATTTTATAATTTTTACTAATGTCAATATGATTAAATTTATATTGGAATACATGCAATGTAATATGGGGATATTAATTTAGTTGGTTGAAATTCTATATGATTATATTATGGATGACCCACATATTCTATGATATATACACAATCTAATATTTTCATCCTAAACATTATAGGATGAAAATTTCAGTTATATCCAAGAGAACTGCATGTGGTGTAGTTTGAACTATCGAATATTTATAGAGAATGTACATATGATATATACCTTGTTTGTGGATAAGAATTGATACTAATTTAAATGGGACATAAAGTAGTCATACTTAGTGCCTTTTGTTTATATATCACAGTCATGATAAAGGAACAATTGAGATAGGTAGATTCAAGCCACTTGAGTCGATATCTCTAAATACTATGTAAGTTTCATCTTCCATGGAAGCTATGATGTAGAGTAAAAAATGAAACAATTTCATATAGTTCTTGGATTCACAACTATTATGAAAATAATTATCATGATTTACATTATTATATTCATTATAGAAAATATGACGATTATTCATATTAGAAAAAAGTGTATATACTGAAGAGTTTATCTCTTCAGTAGTTTTTCTCAAGGAGATGAGATCACATGTAGCAGAATATCCTCTATATGGATATGTGGTAGACCTAGATACTAAAATTACTGATTCATGATAAACATGATCTAAATCAAGTGATAGATATGAAGAATGGTTAACACGTTGGATCTATTGAATGTGGAAGTGCGGTAATAGTGTGTTTCCAAGACCCAAGTAAGAAATAATTTTTTATTACTATATCATGGATACATTTAGATATGTATTATTTAATATTATCATGACAGTGTAATCATTTTTACTCCATCGACTTAAATGTTAATTTCTATATTTTAATTATTATATCAAAAGATTCTATAAGATCCCACTCTACAATGAGAACCTCAAGATATGATAACAATAATATTAAAAAATTCCATGGGGTCAGGATACATCCTTATGACTAGAACAAGATGATATCTGACTAGAATATACTAGGGTACATATGCATTGATACTTCATTTCAAGGATTACAAACTTTTTGATCTCTAGTAGGTTAGACCATGAAGACACCCCCTCCAATAGGAATAGCGTATTTTTTTTTATTTTAATTGGTTGTTTTTATCTATGAACATGTCCATTGGTCCCTTAACAAGAGATCATTTTTTGTCTATGCGATATGATCTTGTACATTTATGTAAGGGAAATACATGATAATGAAATCATGGATTCGTATAATGTTTTGGGTGCATCATTGGGAGTATGATATTTTTTTGAATGACAATGATATAATTTATAAATTCCCAATCGAAGAAATAACATATCTCCGGCCATTGTTATTAGGATATAGTTCATTCATAAATCCTTCACTAAGGAATTTTTTAGTAGGTCTTCCAAGTTAGATAAAAAAATAATCCCGGAAAATATGATGGCGAAAGCTTTCATCTATCATTTTTAGATATCTAAATATAAAGATATTATATTACATTGTTCTTTTTCGTAGGCGGTTTGTCCTTTCTATGACTATTCCTTATATCTTTAATGACATTGAAGGGTTTCTAGAATATGAATTTAGTCCATGAATACAATTCATTAATATTTAGATAAGGTCCTAGAGGGGAATAAACAATAGATTATTTAAGAATCATCCTTATTCAATTAAATAGATAAATAGGACTAGGTGGGCCCCATCACGGGGTCCGTGGTTTGTCCTAATATTAATGGTCACAGAAAAAACAAAAATTAATTATCATTTGAGTAAAAAATTATTTGGTTGAATTAATTTATTATTTAAAAGTATTCATATAGGATTTACTGGATATTGGAAAATGATTATATGAAAGGATATTATTTTAATATTCTATTTTCTCTTAATATTAGAAGGATTTATGAGTGGAGTAAAATGAAAATGGTTTATCATGTAATATATTCAATATATTTTATTTTTATGTCCTAAAATTTAAATAATATATATGATGTTGATTTGTTCATCGTAATTATTTATTTACTTCCTACTACGTGGGAATTGATTTATTGGTTGTTGGGGAACCCTTTCTCGGTTATTGAGAAATCCAATATATAAGTAATAGGAGACCTCACTTACATATATTATTCATTACATTTGAAAAAAGTGATTACCTCTTCTCTTGAATTCAGGAGATATCGAGTCTCTTATTATGTGTCGATCCATGGTGCCTTCGACAAATCAAAGGGATGAGATCGAGGTGGTCATCGGTACACTAAAGGATACATCAGAGCTCCATGATAGAACCCAAATTAGATGAATAATGTGAATGTGGATTAATTTTGAAAATTTATATGATATATATGTTTTCCACTTAAGATCATTAGACCAAAAATTAAAGTCTATGAGTTATGGATGATTGAGGTTTGATTTGAATGAGTTACACATTCTGTTTTAATTTTTGTAATCTATTTAATTTATGTGAGAATCTAATATTGTATCAGGGATCAGATCATATGTGATGAAAAGTTATGCCAATATGGTGATTTTTTTTTAAAATACACATCACACCATCTACTACTATGTGCCCTGATACCAATAGATTCATCCCCGAATGATGTCATGAAATGAGTTTGACCCTATGAATCACCTTTGGGCCACACTAAGATCATCCTGGCCCAGATAATATGTCACTAAATCACCCCATTCCTCATTTAAACTAATATTTGGTATTTACCTTTTGTGTTTGTAAAATTAGATTCACTTACTCATATCCTCATTCCAATGAACATTTAGATAATTCCCTTGACTCTACCATCTAAGGATCACTCCATCAAGGCTCACACTCTATTCACTACAACACTCAATGGCTGGACCAAACAAAATAATTCATACTAGATGTCTATGATGAAACATTAATTATCTCCTCTTACTAGATCCTGGAATCTTCTTCCTCAAAAATAACTGATGTCCCAATTATAATGATATAAAGATCATCAAATGGAAAATGTTTCACTCAAAATAAATTTGATTCCTTATACCAATCCTAAAAATAATCTTATATTTGTTTCACAGTCAAATGAATTCTACTAACATTGATCCATTGTCATGCATAACACTATATCCCTTTATATCTCTCTCAAACACTTTCATAATAGATTCCAATATAAATAAAAACACTAATAACTATTATAAACAATACCTATTACATATCAAAAAAATGAATGGTTGAATGGTGTTGAGCTCACAATTTGATGAGATACACATCATTGAACTTTTTTGACCAATATCCATGAAATTACAATGCATTAATCTAACCATTATAGTATCCAACTTCTTGTGATATACACATTAATGAGAATACATCTTCAACCACCAATTTAAACTAAAATTCATCCCCAAACTATTCTAAGACCAGAATATTCCATCCAAAGGAATCTCACATTATTTTACAACCCTCAGTGGGATTCACAATTCTTGAATAATGACGTATTCTCCATAAAAGTAAGATTACCACTAAATTATCAGTATCTAAAAGCTATAATTTACCTAGTACAACCCCTCTCAAGAGTTTCCATTGGTATTAATAAATGATCAAAATCTCTAAAAAATAAGTCACCCATCATTATATCTTGGTCTCTAACATTTATATAATTTCATGTCTCAAAAAAGTATAAATTCATTATACGTAATGCTCACTCTTGTCTTTAGGAATACATGGTATAAAATTATCCTTGCTATCAGCCTAAAATGTTGTGGAAAATAAATAAAAAATTACCAATGGGATTCCTCCCTCCTGATTCAAAACTTATCAGCCACCAATTCCATAAAAATTGAAATCATCATAGATGATCTATATCATGTAAATTATTCATTCATTGGCTCAATAAAGTATACTTTCATTATAATATATATAAGAAATTCATATATGTTGCTATTAAAAATTTAAATAACTACATCTGAATAATAATGACCCACATGGGTTTTTTCCACCATAGTACCTTATTCTTACTCTAAAAAACTGAGGTCACTCTGTTTCCCACACACTGAGGGACTATATAATGATTATTAACGAAAATCACACTGTAGATCCACAAGTCCTTCTATCAAGAGGAAATGTATATACATGGTGGATTATATTTGTATAATGTTTATAATTACTAACATGGGAGAAAACCATATGGGAAGTTGTTAGAACTATAAAATATAAAATTTGGTAAATGTAAAAAATTCACACAATTAGCCTAGAAAATGTCCTATAAATCCTACATGTTGATTCATGATTCCTAATAAAACATTTACCTATCCAAAGATATAGTCAAATCACTAACTAGTATATTAAAAAATATGTGAAGTCCCAAAAATAAATAATATATTAGAAATCCAAAACCACATATGAATCGTATGAGGTGGAAAACATATGAACACATCACATATCAAGAACATCATTTCCATCCCTAGAAACCTAGTCATCATAATAGTATATGTGTCTGTAACATTTGATCCTCATATCCATAAAAGA
This sequence comes from Viscum album, assembly GCA_963277665.1. NCBI lineage: Eukaryota > Viridiplantae > Streptophyta > Magnoliopsida > Santalales > Viscaceae > Viscum > Viscum album. The sequence continues at coordinate 1,136,819,915 of OY728156.1, forward strand.
CTCTAACACAATCCTTGATATTCTGACTTACATAAACCTAATAGTAAGAAAATATAAGACACTAATACCACATTGTAGTGGTCCAGTTTGGATTCCACTCAACTAGTTCCTTAACTGGGATCACCACATGACATTTTGTATGATTCCCCATATTCTAAAGGTTATATACTAATAGAGGGGGTCTATAGAGGTACTATGGAGATATTATAAGCACTATATCAGATTGAACAATCATAAAATAAATCACTAAGTATTAAAAATAACTTATAACCATCTGATAACATATATAAATAGAATATCCCAACAATAACAGAACATGGTTTAGACATGAAAACAATCCTACATTCTTGATCACCCTCTAATACATTCACAAACCTAGAATGAAAAATTAAATAAAAAACATTGGGAGAAATACTAACAACATGGGACCTCACATTTTCCAAAGCATCAAGTACACACCGATCTATCTCACATAGTCAAAAATGAGCATCTTTGAAACTTTTTCTAGTAACTAACTGACTATATATTCAAGTATCCTATTATAACGGTGACCCATTAAACGTGTATGTACATAACATGGAAGAGACACAATAATATAATCTATTAATATAATATTATTTATGTAATATGTTTTTGTTACATTTTTATGGAAAATTGAAAAACATTAGACAAAATAAATATATAAATAAATTAACCTACAATGATCTTCATGATTGGGATCTTAATTGACCATACTTGCTTTATCCAATGATAGGATATATATAAGCATGTTTTAGTGACTTTTTCTATGTATAAATTATAGTTGATAGTGGAAAAACTATGAATTCTTAATTCTCAGGCACAAAATACCATAAAAATAATCATGAATTGATCAACGACCTGATCCTCGGTGACCTAAGAATCAATCCAAACTCCAATATTATAAATGGTTTGATTTTATTTCTTTGTGTGATTGGAAACCACTAAATTACAAATTTCCCAGAAATCATTAATCCATTCGTCTTTGTAAATTTCATCACGGGAATCTTTTCAGTAAATAATAATATTATTATTATATAATTTCCAGTTCCTAGTACTAAACTAAGGATTTCATAATAATAATAATAATAATAATAATAATAATAATAATAAAACAATAATCGTGATAGAAATTCCCAAGGCTTCATGGATGGATCTTAGACATGATTTGTATCATAGGGACCCATAGAATATAGGGCACCCACAGTGATCTGATAATGAATCCTAGAATCTCAATCATTCATCACAATGCTCCATCACTAGATCCTAGGATACACACAAGTCATCCTTCATGATGTCATAATATATATGTTTTACCACCCCAATATCTCAAAATCACAATATCCAGGTTCCATAAAGAACCTTTTTCCACGCTCTATATTAGCATCATCTCATATAAAGGATATAGGTAGGATTTGAGGGTGTATGTTTGGGAATCCAAAAGCTGTCTTAAAAAATATTGAAAAATATAATAAAATGTAAATAAATTTATAAATTCCTAAACTCATTTTCCCTCACCATATTTTCATATCTTAAGATGTTTTTATTGGATTTATAATGACACCCCCTATCCTCATTACTAAATTTCATTGCACACAAAATCATGTTTAGTCAGTCATTAAGATACTAATTGGGTCTCCATTAGTAACATAAAAGGAGACACAACCCACTGTGGGTACTAAGTCTCAATAAATTCTCTTGGGAATAACCCATCTCAAGGATCCAATTGAATGTTTAGTCTCTAGATGTTTCTTACTTTTCCATCATGGTCTATTACATTAATGAAATGAAAAAAGTCTAGAAATGGGAAACCTAAAATCATACACATGGGCCACTAAATCACAATGACATTGGTCACATTCTTATGGGGTCTAATTTTCACCTGATATTATAAATAATTCATATCCTTTGCCATAAATAGATAAGTAGATCAATGTATTGAACATGGTTAACATGGATTTTGAATTTCATTCCACCTATCCTATTGAATTTCATTTTAATTAAAAATTTCAATTTAATTTAATTAATCCGATTAATGGCCTTGGGGATGTTATAATGTATTACATGCATTATAAACAACTTTAATTAATACATAATTCAGGTATTAATGACCAATTACCTATTAAAAATAAAATTCCCCTTAATATCATTTCCTTAAATCTCTCACTAAAGATAAAAATTTATAGTTCACAACAATATCATCACCATGGTAAACTTACCATACTCTCAATATCATCACCACACTAAAACCGTTACCAAACACATATATAGGGAATGAAAACATCCAACAATAGCTATCCATGAATAATCATAAACCAATGGTTCTAATTCAAAAATTAAATATTAGACTAATTAAAATTAAATTCTTAAAAAAATATAGATCCGCACACCATTAGAAAAAAATGAACATTGATATGCATAGGTCATTTTGGGGAATATTTTAATCAAGCATCATGAAAACCACATAAAAAATATAATATTTTAAAAATCAATTGGGGAATTCCATGTTTTCCTATTAACTAAAAATAATAAAAATATGTTGAAAAAATGGATGAAGAATAAGGACGTATAATATAGAATTTTTTTATATTTTTTAATAAATATTTCCTAATAAATGGATAATATAAAGGAAGAGAAGGTTGGGAAAGACCCCCAACCATATGCATTCCACAGACCCCCATGAACCTTATAAATAGTGGGATAACTCTTTTTATGAACAAACATGAAATCACAATTCATGAAGTGATTTTATGGAAAACGTTATGAATATTTCGGAAAGTGCATTCCCACCATGCTCTGATCATTCTAAATATTAATTTACTAATGATATCATGAATCCCTTATAGCGTCTCCCATGAAACACTTTTTCAACTATTTCCTTCTACACTAGACAATTTATGCCCTTAATCTTAAAAAAACATTAGACCAACATTAAAAACAACCTGTTTGGTTTTTTAAACTCCCAAAACACTCTTTCATTCCTGATTCCACAAAATGAACCATCCCCCAAGGCGTAAATTAATATTCCAAATCTATGAGTCAATATATATGGAAGCATGTTATTAAAATTTTAGAATATATCATTGTTAATAGATATTAATTTTAAAAAAAATTAACATTTAAAACTAATGGACTGAATTATAGAATTATAGTATTTTTTACAAACAACTATTTTCTCCTTTTTTGAATATAATTTTATATATTTTTTGATTTTTTATATTATTAATTGAATAATACATCTATTAAAATTTTATATTGATCAAGAATTGATACTAGAATTTAGGGTGCCTTTAAATTATATGCATATATCAGTTTAATGTAGTCAAGGTTCTGTTATGGGTTATGACATGCTTTTTTACGTTATGATGTCATATATTTCTGTTAAATATGTTTTCTTATCAAATTGGTTTGCAGAATAAAGAGTTTCATCAGGATTATTTTTTTCGAAATTATTAATAGTTTTAAAATAATATTTTTTTTAAAATATTTTCCAATTTTTTTTTATTAAAATTTTCAATTATTCATTTTTGATAAAATATTTAAAATTATCTATTTAAATGGACTATTATAGAATAAATTAGGAAAATGATATCCATTATTATTTGTAAATATATAATTTTAATTTATTTAGAATTTTTTCATACATATGTAATTATTATATACCTACTAGATAGAAAGAGTAAGCATTTTAATATAATAAAGGGTAGGTTGAATAATAGGTAACAAAAAAAATTAAATTTTAACAACCACTTCTAAACAATTAATCATAAAATGCTTTATACATATTCCTTTTATATTATCAGTGAATGAAATATTTATATGTAACTATATATTTTTTTCCAATGCAATGAAGATTTTAAACAACATTCATAACTGTTATGGACTTCATTAAGCAGGCTCATGGTATCCACATTATTAACCCCACTATAAATGATTCTGTTTCATATAAAATAAATCCCTATATACAATGATCATAATAACCAATATTTCCATATTCTTAGTAACCCTCTACTAGAATATTATCATAACATCTCTATTCGCTCAAAATGTATTCCCTCAATCTACTAATCCATAAAAAATAAAATCAAACTCAAATTTTCATAAACAAATTTCATGAAATCCTCATGATGGATTCCTTAGGAATAATGACTCTCTAAAAGTAACATGTATTTTCATTAATGTAAAAAACAATTATAAATTCATGATATCAAAATTATGTAGTAGATAATAAAATATATTTCCGAAATATCCCTCCTCCTTGAATGAAATTTAATTTATAGTAACATCGTCGATAGCCATATTTCAAATATATTGAATGTGGTTAAAATAAAGTAAAATTAAATCATTCTTGTCTTGAAAGGATTAGAAAAAAATCAAATTTCAATCACCATCTTGAAAAATGACAATTGAAATGATTATTGATTCTATCTACAATAATGATTTTTTTTCTTATTATTATGTATGAAGTTTATCAAACTAGAAGGATTTATAAATGTTTCTATAGTATTACATCTTCCACCATTAGTTAAATTTTTTTTCGTATACCTAGAAAGAAATTGATCGATACACGTCACAATATGTTATCATTAATACATTCTAATCCTTTATTTATGGAATGTAATATGTGTTTGTTGATTTTAAAATTTATATACACTAGTGGTAATGATTTACTGTTAGATAGAAGGATTAATCACTATTTTTTGAAAGTCATTTCCTAAAAAATAACATAATACAATAGGATTTATTATTTTGACAAGAATATCATCTTTTAAGGAACTAAAATTTGATTTTGAAAAGGGAGATTAGGATATGTACAAATAATTATTTCAACAAATCCATCTCCCATATTTTAAAATCAAAAAAAATCAAATGGAAAAAATAAATTTAATAAACATAAATCATACTCCCCTCGACATTTTAAATATACGATTTAAACTTTTTCGTGAAACATTGTAACATTATAATATTCTCAATCGTGTTTATAAAGATCCATTTCACCAAATCCTATGAATCTTTCGACAATTGTATCTCTAATATGATTAGTTAAGTTATACCAATTTTTAATTTTGAAAATTATTTGATGAGTTAAAATTTTTACATTAAATATTATGGAAAAATTCATTATGAAATAATTTTTATTTAACTAAAAATTTATCAGAATATTGTTGAAATAAATCGAACTAAAAAATAAATATATACATTTAAACAAATATTGGAATAATAACCCTAAATATTTATATGGATGAAAATATATCGAAAAAACAATCATTCATTTTTATGGGTTTTATTTATTGAAATACATTAAAGAGTTCGAAAAAATTAATATTTCTTCAAAATCCACAGGATTATATCTTTCATCATCATGATATCATACATGTATTTTATTGTTGTAGGAAAACCTCCATCATTATTATAATGATATCGTCTATATCAACAATCTTATTGATCTCATTTTTACATTGTTTTGATTTATTAAAAGAAATATGATTTTAAAATTCTTCGTCCATGACCTATATCTTCTTCACGTGACATGGTAATTCACTATATTGTTAAATTTGTAGATATATAATATTATCAACATTACTAAATGTTTTAGAAAAGTTATCATAGATACTTTTTGTAATCATAGAAATTCATTTTTAACCTTTTTATCAAATTATGTTTTTCATCAAAGAGCAATATTATAGGTTCCTTGTGGTTGATCTTCATGATAAAAACATTCAGAATTATTTACACTACATAATAATTTATGAATAAATCCTTGAATCTACCACATTCTAAACTACAGATTTAGAATATTTTCTCATATAACATGATTTTGTAACACGTGAATTTTCCATGAATTTATATTCACCATAATTTTAATATTTATGAAATTTCATGAATACAAAAGATGTTTGAAAACATAATTAATGTAGTAAATTTCATTCACCATTCAATTGAAACTCTTTCATGGGATAGAATTCAGGGAGTCACTAGGAATAATAGGAATGGATGGAGAAACTGATCTATAATATATGTGTTTTTATTAAATAAATATATTAGAATTGTGATGTATCAATCACTTAATAATTTTTATTAGTTTTTTATGATTCTAATGATTTTGTTTTAGATTTTTTATCTACATCCTCTGAGGATTATTATTTTTATAAAATAACAATATCAACATTTGGTTTTTTAGCACCATGTTTAAATTCTTTTTTAGATTTATTAGATTGAAAATTTTATGTTTTAGAGGAAATGACATAAATATATATAGTTTTATTAATTTATTTTCATTTCATCTTTTTTTATCTATTTACCAATCACTATATTTTTAATAAATTATAAATTCAACTTTTAAATTTTTTAACTGAATTTTCATAATAATAAATTCATTAGCATTTTCTTTTTATTACTAATGAGGGTTTTACATATACTAGGGATATTTTTTATGTAATAGGTATAAAATATTCTCAGTAGTAATTTTAAATAAATTTTATTTCTAATCCAATGCTATCTTAACTTGTTCAGTCACAATCTTTTTGATTATTAAGGAATATTTTCCAATCAATATAAGGTTAATAACCATTAGACGATAAAATTTAGTAAACCCAATATATTTATAAATCCCTCTATCTATATTATGATATTGTAAATAAATATCAACTTTTAAAACATATAAATATTAAATACAATGAATAGTTATATCTGAATTGAGAAAAGAAATATGTTTCATACTATCTTTTCTCTGTCTACATTTCTATGAAATACAAACATTTAGAGAAATCACATAATGATTACAACTATTTTGATGTGTTTAACATAAAGGAATTTTTCATAATTGAATGATTAATATGAACTTGAAAACAAGTTGGTGAAAGATTTCATTATAAATGGATCAACTTTGAAGATGAGGTGGCCCAATATATATAATTATAATCTTTAAGAGAAATAAAATTCATCTTCAAAAATAAAATAGATGACAAGAAAACCATATAAATTGATATTTGAATATATATATTCATGAATTATTTTAAAATAATGCAGACTCATATATTTTTTTTGTGTATTTTGATATATGTTTTATAAAACAAATAAATATTTATATGAGTAACAATTGTTTCTCCAAAAATATTTTTGAATGAAAATTTTCATAAATATTTAAACTATATATAAAAATTATAAAAATATGTATATGAATTTAAAACTAACAATTCCAAATTTACATTATAGAAAAAATTATTAAAATCATTCTATAAAAATTTATTTTTTAGTAATATAATGTTCTTAGATTTAAAAATAAAAAGAAACTGTATGTTCGATTCCCTTTCCGATGAAGATAATTATACAAAAAAATTAAAACATTATTCAAAAAAATAATGTGTTGCAATTTTTTAGAATTTTCATTCTAAATTTTTAAATTATTTTTTTAAAATATTAAAAAGTAAAAGGTTTTTCATGAATTTTAATGGAAAAATATGATTGAAAATTTTGATATAAGAAAATTTTATAATTTTTTTAAGAAATTTGTATTTCCGAACAATTAAACAGAATGAATGGTTTGGAAATACTTGCGATGTATTTGTTTTAAAAAAACATAATGTATTTTTTTAGAAACATTTTAAGCAAATTATTCTTTGAATAATGTTAAATGATGTTTTAAATTTTAATTTGTAAGAAAAAAATCTATCTATAAAACGTTAAATGAAAGTTCATAAAAAATATTTTAAATAAAATTTTTTTCACAAATATTATTGGGAATACTTTTTAGTTGAATAAAATGGACTGAAATTAAAAAATAAAAAAACATATGAATTTTTACATCTATATTTGAGGGGTATTTATTATACGGGTTTGGTTAAAAAAGTGGAAAATGACAATTTTTAATTTACTATTGAATGAGTTTTTTAAGTAAATTAAAATTTAATATAATTCATGATTTTTGGAATATTATCAATAAGAAAGTATTGCACTCTAATGAAAAATAATATGATTTCTACATGTTCTATTTGATCATGAATGAAAGGTTTTATTATTTCTCTACACTTAGATTATGAATAATTGGATAGGTTTTTACTAAGAGAAATGTAACTTGTGTTATCACAATAAATATTAATTTTACTATGAATCAATCCAAATTTTGTGAGTATGTTTTTCATCCACAACACGTAATAACAAAATCTTCCATATTACTCAAATTATGATTTTGAATTGGAAAGTTCTTTTGAATTTTGTTTCATGGAATAATTTGACACTAATGTCTCTATAAATAAAATACATCTTCAGAATGTAATTTTTCGATATATTTTAAAACCACCATAGGTAATATCTAAAAACCATTAAATAATATGTACCAAAATGCACAGTTACCTTGTTGTAATGAATAATAAATTTAAACTAATTTATGATGTTACTCTTTTGGATTAACTTAAAATATATAATATAAGAATTAATAAAACATTATGGTTGACCAATTTAATTATGTTATAATAAACTAGATATCATTCTTCTAATATTTTTTTGATCATCTCGTTTCCTAGATTCAACAAGATCTAAATTTTTTTATGCTCCAATATGAACAATAAAACATAAAGTATTTTCAAAATAAATCATTCCATATAGAAAAATTATATACATTTGTGGACAAAAATTTTCTATTATTAATGTGAGAAAATTGAAAACCTATTAAAAAAGTTATTTCACCTAGCATGTTCACCTCAAACTCAGATATCATAAGATCCATAAATTAATTAGAAATATTTTTTTAATTTGAGCCTAAAAAAATTTCATCGACATTAATTTAAACAATAATGGTTTTGTGGAAATCATATTTAATAAAAAGTGTTGGATACCTGACTCCCTTAAAAAACGTGTTTTTTAATAAAATAACATGTTAACTATTATTCTATAATCTTGGGGATTTTACAAGTCAATATATGGCATTAGTATATCTAAAAACATTATTTAGGGATTTTTTATAGAACCATGATTTTTTTCTATATAAACTTCATCATGTAGATATGAATAATGAAAAGAGAACTTAAAATCTATTCTATAAAGGGGGATATTTATTAATGATTTATGGGGTAAAAGTATACAAATAGAATCATGTATAACTATAGGTGAAAATGATTCATTATATGGTATTTGTTCTTATTGATTTTATCATAATGATATATGTGTTTCCTTATTTCTATCAGTTATTTCATTTTGATCACATTTCATTCAAAAATAACTATTTTACTAAAATTAAAAAAAAATCAATTAGGATGTTAACCCAAAATCCAAACATGGTTCCTCTAAAATTAATTAATCTAATCATCCATTTTATTTATGTAATCATCATAACCTAAATCCTCGTCAGTATTCTATTTCCAAATTTTGATTAAAATAAATAATTTCAAAATTCATTTTATTATGAAATTATTGACATGACTAGTTAATGTAAATCATCAATTATATTATCATTGGGATTATTCATTGAAATTTAATGTTTCTATGATATTGTGAGACATTATTATTTAACAAAAAATATTAATTTATTTAATGTGTGATGCAGAAAAAAAATCTTTCTTCAGTTGTATTTAATGTGATGAATTTTACAACATGGATAAAAAACGTTTCTATATAATATAACTAACTATTTTTGGTATAGAAAATTTATAATTAAAATGATTGTTTTTATAAAATTGTACACGAACTATTTCCTCAATAGTACATGAATTATTATTGAACACTATATAATAAGTACTAGTTTTATAATAGCATAGAAAATTTAGTTTATCTATTTTTGGAGTGAATTTATATAAATTTTATATAGTTATTATAATAAAAACATTATATTTAAAAAATTTAATGTAATAATGTTTTTTCATTCTTATAGCCCACAACACATAAAGAGTTCCAGTTAGAAATGTTCTATGTAAGTCATGATTTATAATATTTTAGGAAGTAATAACTTCTATAGCCAAAAATATTTTAGTAATATTGTATTTAATAAATATTATTCTAGTAATTTTATAAAGATATATATTTCATCATTAAAATTTGAATTTTTATATGGATTTCATAGAGTTGAGAACATTTATATAGTATAACTTTTTTCTATAAAATTTTAAAAATTATAATTTACATACTCTCCACCATGGTAATAATGAATAGACTCCAAAATTATTAATTTTTAATTTTAATATGAGGTAAGAAATTTATAATAGAAAAAGGATATTATCATTTTCACTAAAAGAATTCGCTATATATATATATTAGTAATATTATATAATATATAAAAAGAAATTTCAAATAAAACACCCAGTTTTATTTGAACTAAATATATCATTGTACAAAAATAGTAAGGAATCAGTTGTTAAAATATCTCTAATATATTTGAAGCTTACATAATGTTACACTAGAAATTTACAAGGATCACAAAAATTAGAGGAATGAAACCATAGATCTTTTAAATATTTAATTATTCAATTCTCAAAATATATTTGTATATATTTATTATTATAGTTTCATAAACTTATATTCGTTAATAAATGTTGATCCATTATTAAACTATGTTAGGGTAGATCTTGGATTTCATGGAATTCTTTGTTTAGTCTGTATACATTCTCCTGTATATCAGAAGAATGAATAAAATAATCTTCAGAAAATTTATTAGTACATTTATCAATTTGATGTTTAAAATATACCATACATCACATAAATCATGTAGTCTAAAGAACTTATTATCATTTATAATATCAAATAAAACATTGGAAATTAATTATTCATTATGATGAAAATTATAACTAAAACTGTATATTTCACCTTGATAATTATAATAAAAAAATCGATTACCACCATTAATCATGATAATCATTTGAAATAATTTCCAAATTTCATTCATATTTATATAAAATCTGATGTCCGTGTACCATATTTTTTTTCATGTTTGTACATTTCATATTTCTCAAAAATAGAAATGTAGTTATTTTGTTACCCAAACATGATTGGGTCAAAAAAATTTAGAAAATAAAAAATTTGGAATCCAAAAAATATCCATTCATATTATAATGTAAAAATAATAATTTTTTTCAAATATAATAATTATGTGATCAAGATTATATTAAATATTTAAATAAATTTTTTTATTTCAATTTACACCTATATGACATTTTTTAAATAAAATTTTTCTTTTATGAACAAATATTTTACATCCAAAATGAGTATTTATATTATAAAAATAAATATAAGAAATATATCTTTTTGATCTCAAATGTGGGTATATTTTTTTCAAATTATTCCTTAATAGATGTAAAATTAGATAGTAATTTTTAAGAATTGTTTTTAAATGATTTCATTTTTTCAACAATATTCTAATCCTTAAGAGATGATATTGAAATATATTTATTATCTAATTGTTTTGATTGATCTAAAATTTCAATAATATTTATGTAAATTAATTAATGGAAATAAGATAATTATTTCTCACCATTGTCATAGTCTTTTATAAAAAAATTATTTTTTCTAGTTAATTTCCATATCTAGATACCAATTCAAAACTAAGTAATGTTTCTTTATCTTTAGATGTTATAGGTTATTATTCATTAGACGAACATAATCATCCATCATAAAAATATGGATAATATAAATTCAAATTTATTTTTTAAAGAAATTAGTACAATCCTTATCCGTTACAAGTTTATTTGTATTAGGAAAAACATCACAAAAACTATTGATTTTTTGTCATTATTACTATTATCAATAGAATTTTTAGTTGAAATATATCTTCTAGTAGAACTCTTAGTGTCATAAAATTACATATTTTCATTTCTTTTTTCTTATATGTTATTCGTGAAAATATTTCTTTATAATATTTCTTCTTCTATATAAGTAAATTATGTATAAAATTACCCAATTTATTACAGTCATAATAGATGATCTATGAATAATATTTTTTTATCACATATATCATTTGTATTATTATTATCCTTATAAAAAACTATTTTACAAAATACACTAATAATATGTTTAGAAATATTAGAAAGATTTTTTTAATATTCATATGAAGAACATCATTTCTTCATCTTTTAATTTCTTCTCCTTTATAGATTCGGTAATTTTTTCAAGGAATATAAATTTTTACCATTTTTAGGTAGAGGAAAATGAAACCCCCCTTTTAATTTTCTCTATCATAACATAAATTTTCAATCATCCATCATATTGAATTATAATCCTTGTTAAATCATTCAAATTTACTTAGTCTGATGTTTCATATCACCAAGAGATGTTCTTTTAGACTCCAAATAATTAACAATAATATCAACTAGTTTATTAACAATATTGTCATCAGTTATTTTTTCATCTCCAAGATATTTTAAATTATTATAAATTTTCATACATCGTTGATTAAAATATATAAAATAACTTCCATGTAATAAATTAATGGGACTATAATTTTCACAATGCATAACTCTTCTTTTCTCAACAACATTAGTAGTGCCAATGTTTTTAACCTCATGTTTATTCCACATATTGTTTGCAGTTTTATAAAATTAAATATATTTTTTGATATTTTATGTAACACCCGAGACTTTTATGTTATCATCAAAGGAATCTTTTTCTACACAACACTTGCTTGGCTTGCTTTACACGCAATCGCGACCTTCCTCGATAGCTTGCGTCGTACGCAATACCGAGTTTCACTAAACAACAATATGCTATTAAAACTAGCCGTTATGAATAGTAATAACCACTTTTTGAAATTTTATAAATTTTATTTTTCAAAATGGACTTCATTTTTGGACTCAGAATATCGAAATTAGCCTAGGGTGAAATTTTGGTATTTTTCTGAAAACTTTCAATTTTTGATGAATAGTGAAACCACTAAGTGGTAGGTTAAAAACTGAATTTTGCATAAAACTTAATTTTACCGCTTCTGTGAATGGAATTTCAAAAATCCGAGAGACACGGTTAATATCAAGGACTAAAATGTGGTTCAATGAGATGAAAATAATTTTTTGGTGAATAGTAACTTTTTACTATTTTTACCGCGGTTAATAGTAAATAGGGTAACTAAGGGTAAATATGATATTAATATTACCCTAACACATGTCCTAATTCTATTGGACAAGTGTAATTCGACCAAAAACAAACTTAGGAATAAAATATGACCATTTAGGCCCACTTGGATTAGATTAGGATATTTATTATTAATTTATTTAAAGAAGGGTTAAAATAGTTAAAATCAAAGTTTAATAAGTAAATCATTTTTAATATAGGGTTATACATAAGATAAATTCGATTGTAAATATTAATTAGAAAGCTAAAACGATTTCCTACATGATGGTATTTTATTTGTAATTTTTAGACATCAAATAATTTAATTTAATTATGACACAAAGATGATGCAGTAATTATCTTATTAATGAAATATTGAAACAATTGATAATATAAATACCAAAATAAATGTAATTTGAGACTTTTTATGAATTCCACTAATTTTCTAGGTTACTATGATATATTAGTAATGATTTAATTAACTTGGTTCGAACATATAATTCTTTTATGACTTTCACAAAAATCATATATCAAATAGTGTCAAAATTGACACAAAATAGTTTGTAAATCAAATATTATATTATTAATTGTTATTTTATTCCTAAAAATCTATGGTTCGGCCAAATGACTTAGATAAAGATATATATTTTAAAAATAAACAGTTTGGGGTTCGTTTGGTATGTTATAGTAAGTGTATTAACCATATAGTGAAAGAAAACAAAAAGACATGGTAAAAGTTAAATTATTTAACTTAGAGTTAAATCTAATTGATAAGGTTAAAATAATACCCTAAACTTGTCTAAATCCTATTGGTTGATAGGATTTAGACCCTTCCCCACTTTTTCTTCGAAATAAGACCCTTTGGAACCATTATAAACCGATTTTGACTTTAATATAAAATAATATTTTGAGATATTCCTAAGGTGCCCCTCTCCTCCCTTATAAAAGGGCACCTCCTCCCCCTCCTCCTCACACCAATTTGAGCACTCATGCTCGGCCAACCCCTGCCATTTTCTCCTCTCCACTTCCCTAGAATAATCCTAGAGGTCCTGGTCTTCTCCAAAGACCAATCTTAGTTCCTTAAGTGGAGGATTCAAAGAGGCGTTCCAAAGAAGAGGTAATATCCATTACCGATCTTTTCAATTTCATTCTTCTTCAACTTCTTCTTCTTTAGTTGTTTCATGATAAAGTAATAACATCATTATTACTTACATACTGATATGTTATTATAAATATGAAACAACCCTAATTCACCTTCTATCCATCCTACGGAAAAAATGAAATCACCGCGCGTGCGTACGTACGGAATACCGTCTCCACGCCGTGGTGTAATCTATTTTCCACCATCACCTTACAAGGATGGGTATAATGGTGTAATGAGTAACTATATATGATTATTATTAAGTAATATTGATACTGAAATAATATATATATATACTCCAAAACAATTCCACGATCATAGGAACGATATCATCGCTCGTGCGTACGTACGGAATACCGTCTCCACGATGTGATGCGACTCGTTCTACATGATCTTCATTTAATAATGATTATATAAATGAATTGAATGAATGAATATGGTATATACTACACTAATACCATTCTGGAAATGAATTATCTATAACCTAAAGATAAGAATAAGAATTTATTCGACAAAACACGCATAAGAACAAAAAGTTATAAAGACCCGAGTAACAAGTAACAATGAAATATTACTAACAAGAAGCTAATAATATGACCATATATGATATCATATAAATATGTATGATTCTGGAATAAGTCAATAACATTATTTAAACCATTATACAGGAGCTTCGGACACGTACAAAGCAAATTGGACCTAAGGTAAGGGAAATATCACAATCTCATTTTTATCCGAGATTGTTTATTCGTAAGTATTTACTGGGGTGTATTTTATCATCCACATCCATGTTCCCTCAATATGTAATATTGTTTCCATCCACTTGAAATAGTTTAAATCCAATTTTACCCTTAGGTGAGTTTTTAGTAAAGAATAAGAAAGGAATCTTTTGTCGTTTTTCCGTACGAGGTACTTTTTGACTTTTCCGACAAAAGTACGAAGAATGTTTTTTTTAACTTATACGGCATGAATGGATTTTTAAAACATTACTTAAAAGAAGCTTCCTTTACAAGTTTTCAAGTTTATTTTTAATCAACTTCTTTTATTTTAAAGTTGTATGACATGTTATGAAAGGAAAAATGTTTTTGAAGAAGAAAGGATATTTTCCTCAAGAATTCAATTCAAGTGTTTTATCAAAATTATTTTCCATCTAAGATAATAAAGGGTTCTGTTTCTATTCATATTTTTACATTGGTTTGACTATTTTGTGATGGAATTATGTTTATGAATTCATTTATCATATATGAATTGATTTATGATGTCATGATGTTTCAAGAATCCCATTTTTGTTATATGTGTTATGCGATGATGTATGTTTTATGATTATGTGGCACACATAAGAAAGGATTCATTATAAGATGGGTGGGACCTATATCTCCCTCCAATGCATTGGGTAAAGATTTTATATCTCATGAGATAGACATGGCTGGAACGGAAGGTTATTTCGGTTCAGTGATACAGGACTGAAACGAGGAGTGAACTCGGTTCAGAAAGGGACTTTGTCCACTAAGATAGTCTTGGCGATGAGTCATGACTAACAAGAAATGATTTTCCATGATTATGTGTGCATGCCACAAAGTTTCAAGTTTTATGTTATGATTATGGGGATCTCATTTTCACTCCTATGATTTGTTCCATGTTATGATATTATGATCTCTTTTGCAGGTTATGATTTTCAAAAAGATATGATATGATATTTATTTCCTTTATTTGCCTTGCTGAGCATTTGAGCTCACCCTTTTATGTTTTCTTTTCCCCAGGTCAGGAAGATGGATATTAAGTAGAATATGCTAAAAGGAACCCTAGATATGATTAAATAAATGGGAGACACTGTAGAAGATTTATGAACCAGTTGTTTATGTTTCCCAGTTTCTAAAGGCACTATACCTATACGGTCCTTTGTAGTTTTATCATATGTTGTAATAAGTGTGCTTCAATTTTTGAAGTATTAAAAATGTATGTAAAGTATGGGTCGTTATAGTTGGTATCAGAGGAAAGGTATAGTCAACCTTTGGAAACTAGGATGTGAAAGCCTTAGTAAGAACCCTAAGGATAAGTCTAAGCATAGTACACAATCTTAGTGTTTTAGAAATGGCCTTGAATAACCTAGGATAAGACCATAAGCATGAAAATTTTATTCTTGAATTATGTGGTTTCCTATTATAATTAGTGTTGCTCACACTATTCTTCTTGGTTTAAGTCAATGGCTGGAACCCGAAGGAACCGTGTTAATGCGGAATGCGATGGGCAATGCAATGATTGTCCCCCTGAGCAACCAAACGATATGGGAGCTGGAATGCAAAATCTTGTAGCCATGCTCACACAACTTTCTCAAGCTATGAATCATGCAGGATTTCCAAACGAGCAAAGGAGGGAGCAACATTCTGTTGAATCCTTCATGAGGCAGCGTCCACCTTCTTTCAGCGGGTCTACTGATCCATTAGTTGCTGAACAATGGATTAGTACTACTGAAAAGATATTTTCAGTTCTTCAATGTTCTGAACATGATAAAGTCATCCTAGCAGTGTATCGTTTGGAAGGAGATGCTGATCAATGGTGGAATCTTGTTAAGAATACGAGGCAAAGGGATGAAATTGAGTCTATGGAATGGGACGAGTTCAAGAACTTATTTTTCAATAAGTACTTCCCTCGTATTCTCCGAACAAAGATGGAGAAAGAGTTTCTTGAACTGAAGCAAAGGGATGATGAATCTGTTGGTACCTATGAAGCAAATTTTACAAGACTGGCAATGTACGCTTCTGGTATTATTATCCAACCTGAGAGTAAGATCGATCGATTCTTTAGTGGCTTAAAACCAAGTCTTCGAAGGGCGTTAGCCATAAGGGACTTCAATAGCTACGAGGAAATCGTTCGATGTGCTCTCAAAGTCGAGATGGAGATTGGAGTAACCCATCAGTCACATGGGTTTGATAAGAAGAGGAAGATGGAATTCAAAGAAAAATCTAAAGAGCACACGGAAAAGAAGATGAACTTTCCCTTATGCTCAAAGTGTGGAAAGAAACATGGAGGGAGTTGTCTTAAAGGGACAAGTAAATGTTTTAAATGTGGAAAGGAAGGTCATCGGGCATTTGAATGCCGTGATAATGGGAAGAAGATGTCTAATGACGCAAACAAAGGAAGGGATACACAGAATGAACCTACAACACTTCAATGTTTCAAGTGCAAGGAGTTGGGGCATTATGCCAATCAATGCCCAAATCCAAGGGTTGATGATGATGGTCGACGTCAACAAACTCTTAAGGCTAAAGACAAAGGAAAGTCACATGCAATTTCTATCAGCGAGGTGGAGTACGATAACGATGTGGTGAAAGGTACACTTACCACCCACTCTAAAGTAGCAAATGTTTTATTTGATTCTGGATCCACCCACTCTTTTATTTCTGAAAAATTTTCTAAGGGTATCACCGTATTACCTCAACAATTAGATGTTGAGTTAGCTGTGACAACACCTAATGGCACATCAATCGCATCAGAAGTTTATAATTCTTCTCCGATCGAAGTTTGTGGGAAAGTGCTTCCTGCAAATCTTGTGATCCTTCCTTTAGTGGAATTTGATGTGATTCTTGGCATGGATTGGCTTTCTCTACATAGAGCTCATATCGATTGCCAAAGAAGGGAAGTCACATTTCATATTCCAGATCAATCTACGATCGTCTATCAATGCAAGGATGAACATAACCTTCCAGTGGAAATTTCTTCCATCTTATGGGTATTGATTCCACTAAATGAAGGTTATTTATCTCAAATGGTTGGTGAGAAACTCACGATTAAGAATATGCCCATTGTACGGGAGTTTGATGATGTCTTTCCGGAGGAATTACCGGGTCTTCCACCAAATCGTGAAGTTGAGTTTTCAATAGAACTCGTACCGGGTGCTTTGCCTATTTCAAAGACACCTTATAGAATGGCCCCAATTGAGTTGCAGGAATTGAAGAAGCAACTCCAAGAGAATCTTGATAAGGGATTCATACGCCCTAGTGCGTCACCTTGGGGAGCACCTGTTCTATTTGTTAATAAGAAAGATGGATCAATGAGACTCTACATTGATTATCGAGAACATAACAAGATCACTATCAAGAACAAATATCCTCTCCCACGCATTGATGACTTATTTGACCAACTACGCGGAGCTCAATACTTTTCCAAGATTGATCTTCGTTCAGGGTATCATCAATTAAGGGTCAAAAGGGAGGATATACCAAAGACAGCTTTCCGTACAAGGTATGAACACTATGAATTTATAGTGATGCCATTTGGTCTTACTAATGCCCCTGCATTCTTCATGGATCTAATGAATAGAGTCTTTAGAGACTATCTTGATCAATTTGTGGTAGTCTTTATAGACGATATTCTTGTCTATTCAAAGAGCAAGGAAGAACATGAAGATCACTTGAGAATTATATTGAAGACCCTGAGAAAGGAGAAGCTTTATGCCAAATTTACCAAGTGTGAATTTTTGCTTCAAAAAGTTGCATTTTTGGGTCACATAATCTCAAAAGAGGGGATATCTGTAGATCCAGCAAAAACAGAGGTTATCGAAAGATGGTCAAGACCAACAACAGTAACTGAGATCCGAAGTTTTCTTGGTTTGGCTGGATATTATCGACGTTTTGTAAAAGATTTTTCACGATTATCTAATCCACTCACCAAGTTGACTCGGAAAGGAGTTAAGTTTGTCTGGACAGAGGAATGTGAATAGAATTTCAAGGAGTTGAAAAGAAGGTTATCCAGTGCACCTGTGCTCACACTTCCTTGTAGTGGAGAAAGGTTTGTGATCTATAGTGATGCATCCAAGAAGGGATTGGGGTGTGTTCTTATGCAAAATGATATGGTGATAGCTTATACCTCACGACAGTTGAAAATCCATGAGCAAAATTACCCAACACATGATTTGGAGTTGGCCGCGGTAATCTTTGCATTAAATATTTGGAGGCATTACCTTTATGGTGAAAGGTGTGATATTTATACTGATCATAAAAGTTTAAAGTATATTTTCACACAAAAGGAGCTGAATATGCGCCAAAGAAGATGGTTGGAGCTGATTAAGGATTATGACTGCTCAATCCATTACCACCCTGGGAAAGCAAACAAGGTGGCAGATGCATTAAGTCGACAAGACCATTCTAGTTTATCCATGATGAGGATCACAAAAGATCCAATATTTATGGATTTACAAAGGATGGATCTTGGAATTATAATGGAAGGGGAAAAATCTTATCTTTCTCAAATGAATGTTCAACCATCTATACATGTGAAGATTAAAGAGGCACAGAAAGAAGATGTCGAGTTACAAAAGAAGGTGAGAAATGTTCCTGAATTCAACCTTGATTGTGATGGGATAATAAAGTTCAGGAATCGGGTTTGTGTTCCTCCCATCCCCGAATTAAAGAAAGAGCTGCTGGATGAGGCTCATAGTTCTTCATTCTCTATTCATCCTGGAAGCACGAAGATGTATAAGGACCTGAAAGAGTACTTCTGGTGGGATGGCATGAAAAGAGATGTTGCTGAATATGTCTCTCGATGCTTGGTTTGTCAACAAGTTAAAGCTGAGAGACAGAAGTCTAAGGGGATGTTACAACCATTACCCATACCCGAATGGAAATGGGAAAACATCACTATGGACTTTGTCACAGGACTTCCTAAAACATCCAAAGGCAATAATGCTATCTGGGTCATAGTTGATCGTCTCACAAAGTCTGCACACTTCATTCCTATTAGAGAGGATTTCTCTCTAGATCAGCTTGCCAGGATATATGTAAAGGAAGTGGTAAGATTGCATGGAGCACCACTTTCTATTATATCTGATCGAGATCCGAGATTTACCTCGATGTTCTGGCGAAGTCTTCAGCATACTCTGGATACAGAGTTGAGTTTCAGCACTGCTTATCATCCCCAGACAGACGGTCAGTCTGAGAGAACAATTCAAACCCTAGAAGATATGTTGAGAGCTTGCTCTATGGATTTCAAAGGAGGTTGGGATCAACACCTACCTTTGGTGGAATTTTCTTATAATAATAGCTTTCACTCCAGTATTCAAATGGCTCCTTATGAAGCTCTCTATGGAAAGAAATGCAGGACTCCAACTTGCTGGGATGAAGTTGGGGAAAGAAAGATATTAGGACCTGATCTCGTTGATGAAATGGCAGAAAAGGTTAGATCTATTCAACAACACATAAGAGCAGCTCAGAGTCGACAGAAAAGTTATGCCGACAACCGAAGAAAAGACCTAGAGTTTGAAGTGGGCGATAAAGTGTTCTTACGAATATCTCCCTGGAAGAGGGTTATGAGATTTGGAAAGAAGGGGAAGTTGAGCCCTATATATATCGGTCCTTTTGAAATACTGGATCGTGTTGGGAAGGTAGCTTACCGATTGGCGCTTCCACCGAATCTCTCTCAAGTTCACGATGTGTTCCACGTATCTCTCCTGAGAAAGTACATACCAGATCCTTCACATGTACTCAGCTCAGAAGTTGTACCGCTGGAGCAAGATCTTTCTTATGAAGAACAGCCGATAGAGATTCTAGATCGTAGCGAAAAAGTCCTACGAAACAAGACCACTCGCTTGGTGAAAGTTTTATGGAGAAACCACCAACTTGAAGAAGCTACATGGGAGCTTGAGGATATGATGAGGGAGAAGTATCCTCATTTGTTTGTTGCAAAGTGACGAATTTCGAGGGCGAAATTCTTTTTAAGGGGGGTAGAATGTAACACCCGAGACTTTTATGTTATCATCAAAGGAATATTTTTCTACACAACACTTGCTTGGCTTGCTTTACACGCAATCGCGACCTTCCTCGATAGCTTGCGTCGTACGCAATACCGAGTTTCACTAAACAACAATATGCTATTAAAACTAGCCGTTATGAATTGTAATAACCACTTTTTGAAATTTTATAAATTTTATTTTTCAAAATGGACTTCATTTTTGGACTCAGAATATCGAAATTAGCCTAGGGTGAAATTTTGGTATTTTTCTGAAAACTTTCAATTTTTGATGAATAGTGAAACCACTAAGTGGTAGGTTAAAAACTGAATTTTTCATAAAACTTAATTTTACCGCTTCTGTGAATGGAATTTCAAAAATCCGAGAGACACGGTTAATATCAAGGACTAAAATGTGGTTCAATGAGATGAAAATAATTTTTTGGTGAATAGTAACTTTTTACTATTTTTACCGCGGTTAATAGTAAATAGGGTAACTAAGGGTAAATATGATATTAATATTACCCTAACACATGTCCTAATTCTATTGGACAAGTGTAATTCGACCAAAAACAAACTTTGGAATAAAATATGACCATTTAGGCCCACTTGGATTAGATTAGGATATTTATTATTAATTTATTTAAAGAAGGGTTAAAATAGTTAAAATCAAAGTTTAATAAGTAAATCATTTTTAATATAGGGTTATACATAAGATAAATTCGATTGTAAATATTCATTAGAAAGCTAAAAAGAATTCCTACATTATGGTATTTTATTTGTAATTTTTAGACATCAAATAATTTAATTTAATTATGACACAAAGATGATGCAGTAATTATCTTATTAATGAAATATTGAAAAAATTGATAATATAAATACCAAAATAAATGTAATTTGAGACTTTTTATGAATTCCACTAATTTTCTAGGTTTCTATGATATATTAGTAATGATTTAATTAACTTGGTTCGAACATATAATTCTTTTATGACTTTCACAAAAATCATATATCAAATAGTGTCAAAATTGACACAAAATAGTTTGTAAATCAAATATTATATTATTAATTGTTATTTTATTCCTAAAAATCTATGGTTCGGCCAAATGACTTAGATAAGGATATATATTTTAAAAATAAACAGTTTGGGGTTCGTTTGGTATGTTATAGTAAGTGTATTAACCATATAGTGAAAGAAAACAAAAAGACATGGTAAAAGTTAAATTATTTAACTTAGAGTTAAATCTAATTGATAAGGTTAAAATAATACCCTCAACTTGTCTAAATCCTATTGGTTGATAGGATTTAGACCCTTCCCCACTTTTGCTTCGAAATAAGACCCTTTGGAACCATTATAAACCGATTTTGACTTTAATATAAAATAATATTTTGAGATATTCCTAAGGTGCCCCTCTCCTCCCTTATAAAAGGGCACCTCCTCCCCCTCCTCCTCACACCAATTTGAGCACTCAATCTCGGCCAACCCCTGCCATTTTCTCCTCTCCACTTCCCTAGAATAATCCTAGAGGTCCTGGTCTTCTCCAAAGACCAATCTTAGTTCCTTAAGTGGAGGATTCAAAGAGGCGTTCCAAAGAAGAGGTAATATCCATTACCGATCTTTTCAATTTCATTCTTCTTCAACTTCTTCTTCTTTAGTTGTTTCATGATAAAGTAATAACATCAGTATTACTTACATACTGATATGTTATTATAAATATGAAACAACCCTAATTCACCTTCTATCCATCCTACGGAAAAAATGAAATCACCGCGCGTGCGTACGTACGGAATACCGTCTCTACGCCGTGGTGTAATCTATTTTCCACCATCACCTTACAAGGATGGGTATAATGGTGTAATGAGTAACTATATATGATTATTATTAAGTAATATTGATACTGAAATAATATATATATATACTCCAAAACAATTCCACGATCATAGGAACGATATCATCACTCGTGCGTACGTACGGAATACCGTCTCCACGATGTGATGCGACTCGTTCTACATGATCTTCATTTCATAATGATTATATAAATGAATTGAATGAATGAATATGGTATATACTACACTAATACCATTCTGGAAATGAATTATCTATAACCTAAAGATAAGAATAAGAATTTATTCGACAAAACACGCATAAGAACAAAAAGTTATAAAGACCCGAGTAACAAGTAACAATGAAACATTACTAACAAGAAGCTAATAATATGACTATATATGATATCATATAAATATGTATGATTCTGGAATAAGTCAATAACATTATTTAAACCATTATACAGGAGCTTCGGACACGTACAAAGCAAATTGGACCTAAGGTAAGGGAAATATCACAATCTCATTTTTATCCGAGATTGTTTATTCGTAAGTATTTACTGGGGTGTATTTTATCATCCACATCCATGTTCCCTCAATATGTAATATTGTTTCCATCCACTTGAAATAGTTTAAATCCAATTTTACCCTTAGGTGAGTTTTTAGTAAAGAATAAGAAAGGAATCTTTTGTCGTTTTTCCGTACGAGGTACTTTTTGACTTTTCCGACAAAAGTACGAAGAGTGTTTTTTTTAACTTATACGGCATGAATGGATTTTTAAAACATTACTTAAAAGAAGCTTCCTTTACAAGTCTTCAAGTTTATTTTTAATCAACTTCTTTTATTTTAAAGTTGTATGACATGTTATGAAAGGAAAAATGTTTTTGAAGAAGAAAGGATATTTTCCTCAAGAATTCAATTCAAGTGTTTTATCAAAATTATTTTCCATCTAAGATAATAAAGGGTTCTGTTTCTATTCATATTTTTACATTGGTTTGACTATGTTGTGATGGAATTATGTTTATGAATTCCTTTATCATATATGAATTGATTTATGATGTCATGATGTTTCAAGAATCCCATTTTTGTTATATGTGTTATGCGATGATGTATGTTTTATGATTATGTGGCACACATAAGAAAGGATTCATTATAAGATGGGTGGGACCTATATCTCCCTCCAATGCATTGGGTAAAGATTTTATATCTCATGAGATAGACATGGCTGGAACGGAAGGTTATTTCGGTTCAGTGATACAGGACTGAAACGAGGAGTGAACTCGGTTCAGAAAGGGACTTTGTCCACTAAGATAGTCTTGGCGATGAGTCATGACTAACAAGAAATGATTTTCCATGATTATGTGTGCATGCCACAAAGTTTCAAGTTTTATGTTATGATTATGGGGATCTCATTTTCACTCCTATGATTTGTTCCATGTTAAGATATTATGATCTCTTTTGCAGGTTATGATTTTCAAAAAGATATGATATGATATTTATTTCCTTTATTTGCCTTGCTGAGAATTTGAGCTCACCCTTTTATGTTTTCTTTTCCCCAGGTCAGGAAGATGGATATTAAGTAGAATATGCTAAAAGGAACCCTAGATATGATTAAATAAATGGGAGACACTGTAGAAGATTTATGAACCAGTTGTTTATGTTTCCCAGTTTCTAAAGGCACTATACCTATACGGTCCTTTGTAGTTTTATCATATGTTGTAATAAGTGTGCTTCAATTTTTGAAGTATTAAAAATGTTTGTAAATTATGGGTCGTTATATTTTCTATCAAATAAAATTTAAGGGTATTTTTGACTCCATCATTATGTTGATATTATAACATCTCTTCCCTTTAAAATAAAATAAAATCATTTTCATGAATTCGATACATTATATTCAACATTAATATGTTTTCAACTATATTATTTTTAACAAACATTTTAATGTGATCTCTTTAGTATTTATATCTAGAATAATTAAATATTTATGGTCTTATTTTATTATTATTTTCTGATGTCTAAATAGTTGAACTGCCTATCTTCAAAAAAATATAATCTTTCATACCAAAACGCATTTTAATATGAATTTATAATAATTTATACCCCATGTAGTATCAAATATTGGGTTAAATGAGCATTCCCTTTATTATAAAATGGTGGGAGAATTAAACTTTATAAAATAAAAAATAATTTTTTTAAAACATATAATAAAAATGAAATAAGAAATCAAATTTTACCAATTCACATTATATCATCAGACTAATAAATCTCTATAAAAACTATATAAAAAATTTCGTAACAATACATAGTGGAAATAAGAAACTTTTAAAAAAATTATAACATAAAAAATAAAAAATTCCAAATGAAAACATTTAGAAACATTTATTATAATATCCAAAATTTATCTGTTAATGTTAAATATTTCTTTAATAAGACATAAGGTAGTTTTTCTATATTAATCTAAATATAAATATATATATTTCTCAACCTATATAATTCTCTATAGAATTCTAGGAAAACAAATATTTTCATAGAACTAAAAACACTTGATCAAATGGTCCAAATAATATTTGTCTTCCTTCACACTAGAAGCACTCACTGACAATAAACAAAAAAAATACAAACTTAGGTGTTCTAGTGAAATTTAAAAAATTACTTGAAAATGATTCCTAATGAAATTGAATCTCTAATAGTTACATAGAATCAATCCTCATTGAAAAGATATTACTAAACTTTCAGTGAAACTTTAGATAGTCTATGATTAAAATTATTGAAAAAAGATCCATCCTCATGGAAAGTATCTTTATTTTCAGCTACACTCACAATGTTCATATACAATATATATTAGAAGTGGCTGCAATAACATCAGATAAAATCCATATTCTCTTGAAATATTTACAACTATATCTCTATCTAATTTTCTTCCAAATAAAGTCGCATTACAATTATAATATATTCGTTATCATAAAAAGTAAAAAAAAAATTGGTGCAATATATGAAGTTCACTATATAGTAGGATTTATAGAAGTTTTTAAGTGCTTTATGTCATAATCCATCAAATAAATTATTATCAAGTAGCATTGGTAAAACAACATCGAATATAAGTCATTAAATTATGTATTATATAATTTTTATACCTTAGTTTGCTGGCCTTTATACCAATCCATCGAAAGAAAACATCATACATTTAAGCTATAAATATGTTCTATGTAATAGAAATATAATTCTATTTCTAATAAATTAACTTTTATCGATAAAATTGATCTGAAAATTATAAGTGTAAAAGAATTAAATTTATTAAAATTTAAGTAAGTGTATTATGCTTTTCATAATAATAGTTAGAATGTATAGAAATATCTCAATTGACTCAACAAAACAATTTGTAAGGTGATTTTATATAATAGATTCTTAGAATGGTTTTACTAGAGAGTAAATTAAAAATGGTATTAATGTGTTTATTTAAATATATTTTTGAAATTAATAGAAAATAATAAAAACCACATAATTTGGAGGTTGTAATGTTTATGATGATGTTATGGATTGGGAAGTAATAAGGTAATTTAATTTCTATATATACTGATGGATATTTTCATGTGGAAATCACGGAATTTTTTTTTGTTTTTGAAAAGTATATTCCTATTGTTCATGTTTTTCATCTCATTTTTTCCAATGACATTTGTATGTTGTGATGTTTGAAACCCAGATTCCACTTAGTAGGTGCACCGAGCTTAGTGGGCCACATGGCCTCAATAGCATATACCCGAGTACTAGAGGATTCCAATCAGCAAAAAGGGCCTAAGGTGTGTCAATGGGAAGACAATACACTGACTACAAAAGTGTAGAGAAATGAATGAAAATAACTAAAGGTAAATAGACGAAGCAATATAAGTGAACAAAAGGGATAGTGTAAAAATAGAGACAATTGTAACAATAACTGAAGAAACTAAAATAACATTCAATAACTAATGATATGTGATGTCACTAGAAAATTTGAAAACACGGCTACAATATAGTAGGCATAACATGTTCCACATAATTATAAAGGAAATCAATGATGATCCCAATCATCTGAAGCTCCAACTCGATCATCTGCTATCAAACTCTATAATAAATAGCAAGAAATCAACTGCTGAAGGTGTATGGTTCCCTATGTCAACATATGAAATCATGTAATCTACTTCAGGTAACTAAATGATACCCAGAGAGGGTACAAGATAAATCTCATTGGGCCACCCATAATGAGGTTTATAACATCCATCCCATGTAGTGGAAATGTATTAGTGTGGAGGTATACATTTATACATATATAATGTAATGTAGTAAAATGTCATTAAGAACCCATGTACCGGCTTTATCCCTTGGTTAGTGTTTGATCAAATAACTATGTCATTATTTGATTACACCAATTTTTAAATAATTCAATCATTATCAAGGGTTAATGTTCCATGATGTAATAAGGTAACCACAATTTTTTTATACAAAATGGTTCTATGGTTTTCAACACTGAATCCTAGAATACAAGTGCCTCTAACTCAGTTGTAACTTGGTATATCAAAGGATAAGATTTTACTCCAAGGTGTATAGTCCAAGGAATTCCACAATAACATTCCTACTGAATCCATGATGACCAACAAAGGTAAAAACTGACAATGTAGTAAAATGAACCTATGGTCTTTAAACATGGGATCTAATTGCCAATGCAGAATCCAAGGAGTGTATAAAATGAATATCATAATAATATGTGAGGAATAATATGGTTTAATTAAAGGAATCCAAAGAATAAAAATTGATCATGATTTAGGTGGGTTTCATCCTTATCAAGATGCACCCTTAAATCATAATTGGGTTTTAGAGTGCTCAAGGAATTCCCTAACAAGAATCCAAGGTGAGCTGGAGTCAAGAAATTCTTATTTGATAATGAGTTCTTGTAATAGTTTAATTGGTTCAATCCTTTCCATCCATTAGTATGAATAATCTATGTGGAATGAAACCATTCAATTAATCAATTTCATATGAATTCCAAAACCAATGTTCATTAATCCACCTTATAATCATGTGTAAAGGGGTGTTGTCGAAATTAAACCTATTATTCATTTATATTTAAGGATAAGTTATATAATTAGTGTACTTTCCAATTTCAATTTATCATTAATTTATAAATATTTAAGCAGGTACCTTAGGTTGGTCAAGTGAAAATGACCTGGGTCAAGCCATTATCCATTATATGATTCAACATGAATAAAATATGAGGAGGCTCACCATTAGTGTGGTCTAGCTCGAGCCCATCCAAACGATGTCTTAAAGATGTCAAAATACTAAAACTGAGATATGTTATAACAACCAACATCAGATAGATGATGTTGTGGGTGTAACCACAAATAATCTAAATAATAATTGTAAAGATCATAATAATACTATTCCATTTAATATAATCACGGTATAAACTTCCTATAAACATAATTAGATGAAATCTGAAGGCCCCACATGAAAAATTCGAAATCAAAAATATTGAGGGGTGATTTACTGACCCCCCCCCCCACCCTTAGGCTTGTATGACTCTCATCCTCTATTATTGGACCTTTAATTGTCTCATATTAGAGTATATCTAAGAAAAGATGAAAAACACACACACCTTGATAAGTAGGTTGATAGATAAAAGTAGGATAATGAATTAAATTGACTCGAGAACTTACTCCTGCACATCCAATGTGTGGAACTGAAGATCAATATGATCTTGGATGAATGATATCTCTTTATTCCTATCTTAGGTCTGAAAAAGCTCCAAATTTAGTGAAAAATAGGTTAATCACATTGGTTCTCAGAATATGGAAGGAGGGAATATACTAGATCATTAATGGAAAATTTGAAAAAATACCCAGAAAAATAGCAAGTTCATAGTTTGTCATCACATTTTGAAAAACCAAATGCAAACAGTGCATGGTTACTTGGATCGAAGGGATACTTACACAATTTGGCTGCAAGTTTGTGCAAAAAACATATGATATGGTTCTTCCTGAAAATAGACAATCTGCGTGGACATGCAATCCATGTGCAAACTATGCGCTAACCATGCACGAACCATGAAACATGACCAGTTTCCCAAAAATAAGTGTCATGGGCTTTGAAAAATCCCCAGAAACCCCAAATACAGTATCTAACTCATTAGGCATCCATATTATCTCCAAAAGAAATAATTAGACTGAAATTTAAAGGATCCATTCCTATGTGAAATTTTAGGTTCTTATTGTCATACCCACTTAAAAGAACTCATCCCTCAGCTCACCTTCCAAATGTGGAGAAACACCTTTTTTAAACAACTCAATCCATTGGAAACATATCTCGAACTCCAGCACCCATGTCTTATCCTAAACATGTTTGTGCTACCATTACACCCGTACGAAAGGGATATACCACCGTCAGAGATTCTTCATGCTCCGGTTGATGATGCATATTACATACTCCTCAATGTTAGCATGAACATCTAACTCAACTTCCTCCTAATCAAAATATTTGACAGGTCACCATGCTACTGGAGAAGCTATGAATCATTGAATACGTCATCCATGGCACTGTACATCCAAGGTAATATCAACCAATAGGCATGAAGTGGGATGCTTTAGTTGGTAGGTCAATGACTACCCAAATAACCTCCATACCCCACGGCGACCAAGGTTAGATGACTACAATATTTATAGCAATTTTATCCCATTTCCATTCTAGTACTGAAAATCGAATGTAATAAGACTGCATTTCTCTGGTGCTATGCCTTCACCTTCTGATAGGTGGAACACTTACCGATAAATATTTCTATTTAACATATCATCTCGGGGAACCAATACTGGAATCACAGGTCTCGATACATAATGGAGATTCTTGGATTAACTACCCACTAAGAAGTGTGGGATTCATTCATCAGTTCATATCACATATCATTTGGTACCCATGAACATCCATGGATATAAAAGATGTCATCTCTACCTATAGGCCAATCCGGAGTGGGTTATCTCCTGGTGTACTCTCGTAGAGTACTTAGACTTTAGGAACTAAAAATTGTCTACCCTTCGCCTTCTAAAGGAGGGAAGGGGTAACTACCAAGGAAGAGATATAGGATTTCCCATGACAATCATGAAACTATAGAAGCAGCTAAAAAGAGGGTAATTAACTTCTATTCATCATTGGCTTCCCATACATATTGGTTTTTATTTTTTTGACTCACTACATATGAAACCACATTTCCCATTATAGGAATATATGCAAGCTCCAAATGAAAAGATTTTAGATATTCAACCAATCTCCAGTGTCTGATCTTATATTCATAATGTGAAAAGATATATTTGAGGCTCTAGTGGTCTGTGTACACCACAAAGTTCCCACCTAAAAGATTGTGTCTCTGATAAACACAATGCTTGGAAAACTATTTCTCGGTCAAGGTCATGCATCGGGTAGTTTCTCTGAAAAGGTATCAACTGTCTATATCCAAATGCAACAACTCTATCTTTCTACATCAACACTGCTCCCAGTTCGATGCCTGGTGAAACATACAAGTCAATATATCCTCTTCCTGGCTCTAGTAGATTTAGAATAAGGGTTGAGACAATCATCCCCTTTTCTCATAAAAGGCTTTCCCACATGATATTGAACATAGTAAAATGACACCCTTCTTTATAAAACTAGTAATAGGTTAAGAATGGTTTCAGATGTCAAACATAAAACACCTGTAATATCTAGTAATCCACAAGAAACTCCTGATATCAAACATGTTTTTAGATACTCCTAGGAAACTACAACACTAACCTTTTCTAGGTCAGTAGATACTCTTTATTAGGATTTAATATAACCTAATATGTGGATGTTTTAGATTATAAAGTGGCACTTAGAAATATTTGATTAAAGATTATTCTCTGTCAGTGTACTTATATTGATCTCAAGATGTTTGGAATGGTCACTATCAGTGTGATAATACACAATGATATCATAGACAAATACTAAACCAAAGGAATCCAAATTTGGGTGGAACGCCTTATTCAATTGATCTATGAAAATGGATGGCATATTCGAATGACCAAATGATATAACTAGGTAATAATACATATGATAACTAGTATGAAATGTTTTATGAGGTATGTATGATGGTTTGGATCTCAATTGATGATAACCCGATCTCAGTTTGATCTTGGAGAATACCTTAGATCCTCAGATCTAGTCAAAGATATAATCTATTCAGGGTAGTAGATATCAGTTTATAACCAAAATATGTCTCAACTTTCTATTATCCATGCATCAGAGTATTGTTCTGTCTGCCTTCCTAGAAAAAATATTAAGAGATCCTTAAGAGGATGTACTGGTCTGTATGAAACATGTGTTCTCTAAATTCGATATGTACCACATGATCTCTTTAATCAATATACTTTCCTTCATGTAAGGAGGAATTTACAATATAACTACTACTATAAAAATATCAATTGTGAACTCTACCTATCTTTTAGGAAGAAATCCCGAAAAATTGTCATGTATGATTTCCCACAAATGATCCACTACATGAGAGAAAATATCTTGGCGTAAACCATTATCCCCCATGAAGATATTTTCAATTTGCATAGTCACTCCACCTAGTCCATGATACACTAGTCTAGATTTTCCATCATTAACATCCCACTCACCATTATGTAGATAAATGCTTTCTTCTGGTGATATAAAAGATAATCTGAGATGAGAACAATTTTAAAAATCTTGACAGTGTCCCAACCCGTCCATTTTGAGAATACCATCGAAGCCCATCATCTCGAGAACAAACATATCCCATAAGAAAGGGTAACTGCTAACCAAATGGGTAATGTGACAACATTGGCATATTCCCTATGTTCGTACCCCTAACGTTGTATCTAGGGTCATTACACTGTAGTAATATTATATCTCTAGTCCAAGAAATTACATGATAGATAAAGAGATAAATGATTTTGAAGAACCTATATCAAATAAAGTAGATTCTATGGTTTATTCCACAAGAATAATACCTCATACTATAGATGTTCCTATAACCAGATCCTTGGTTATCGGGTGTAGTGCATTCAAATGGCCTGATCCACATCCGCGTGTAATAGTTGGACCACCGTTATCATAATTGCTCTGCTGGAACTTCTAGATATGATGGATCTGGCTTCCATGGCCACGAAATCCTCCTTGACCAGACCAAACACTTATATTTCAACTTCCTTCCTAACACGACAGAAAGAAAAACACACACGAAAAGACTGAGTTGGTGCTGATCATTTTCCACTCGAGGCTATTAGAAACATTTTGTAGAAATTTTTTACCTGCAGAATATGGATGCAACCCCAAAACTCTATTGGTTTCATATCACATTGAGGGTTCTTATTCCCCTTCCATCCACACTGATAAAACTCTATAAACCTATAAAAAGGGGACCCTATTTGTCATTTCCCCAGAGAGATACCTTGAGGGAATATTTCCTACCACTGAAAGAACTAATGGCATGTCATGACACTAATCCCCTATACCCAATACTATTTCACCTCCCCAGGTTGTGTTCAGTGATAATATCCCGACTGAAAATTTCAAAAAGTAGGTGGGTGAAATAAATTCATATACATAAGGATGGTTTATATAAACCCATCATCGAAGTCTCTCGAACATGATTGTCCATCACCATATAGAAGAAGCGAAAATATATATAACCCCGTGAAGTTTGCAGAATATTATATAACATACAAAGAACCTCAATCCAGATGCATGAACTCTCTGTCCTTGTCAGATATCATCATTTGAGGAATGAATTGATCATAGAAGGAAGTCTAGAAATCAACCCATAACATACTCTGATGATGAATGCTAAGGGTAATCACATCCCCCCAAAACATAGGCGAGTCTCAATGAATGTATGTAGAAAGATTTAGTATTTACTATCTAGGTGTCTCCATATGCTCAATTATTGACTAGAATTCCTCTAGCCAAGACTCAGTAGCCTATGGACCACCATCCTTAGATAATGTAGGGGGGTGATACTACTGGATCTCACATGTCAGATCAGCCATCATAGGTGCAAGTCGTAGATCACCATTCATGGAATTCATCAGCCATAGGATACTATCTCAAACATTTTCATCAATTCACATACCATGTATAATATGAGGATCCTCATGTGGCACTAATGGTGGTATGAGTGGTCACTCAGGGCCCACCATTATTGTACCATGGTCATTACCACCCTCTTGGTGTACAATACAAGAACATCATGTTGGTATTGGTAAAAAATTGTCAATAACATGTTTTAAAACAAGTTTAATAATACATATAGAATCACAAGTATAATAATAACAAAAGAAAACTCACTACCCAATGTATACTACCCAAACTACCCTCTTAGATGGAAGGGTACTGGTATGTAAAAAAATATAAGTTTCATTTCATATTTCAGTTAATTCATAGGTTCACTTCTTTTTCATTCCTAAACATGACATGGTGGGATAAGGATATGAATCCATTTCATATTATAAGTTATGATTCACTTTATAATGGATATACATTCCCATGGATTCAGTTCCCATATATCTCATCAAGGAAAATGACACCCATCTATTTATAGCATAATGGCTCAAATTGGGAAATTACTCCTCCCAACCCATGAGGGCCCATACACCACATCAATTGAGATAGGAAATCCCTCAATCAAATATAAAATCCTAAAAAAATCCAACATCATATCATGTAATGAAATGTAGTGAAATACACTGATATGGCATGGTAATATGCATGAAATGTGAATTCTCTATGCCTATAATGATGCATGTAACAAAAAAACGTGAATTCATAAATTTGATCCAAGCATATGATATAAATACTCAAACAAAATATATATCAACAACTCCATAGATCATATACTTTAACCAAATGTGAAATAATATCAAATGTAACATACAAAAGTAGAAAAATAAATTATAATTTATGTAACATGGATGTTACCCCAAACATGGGTTCACGACACCCAGCCATCACTTATGACCAAGTACCAATCATTCCTAATATCAAATATATTGTCTCCAAATAGAAATGTAATAAAATAAAACCCCTATAATACCACTTTGTGATGTGATGGACCCAGATGACAATTAACAGTTTCCCCGAGCCCGGTGGCCAACATGGCCTCAAGCACATCTCCCCGAATGCCAGAATTTTTTGACTAGTAGTGAGGTCATAGGTTGTGTCCATGGGGATACAATACCCTCATTACCAAAGTGTAGTATAGTGATGAAAATAAGTAGTGGAAAATAGAACAATCAATATAATTAAACCAAAGGAATATCAAAAAAAATTGTAACAATATTACAAATAACTGAAGCAACCAACATAGCATTCAACAAAATAAGATATGTCATGTCATTAGAAAACTAGAAAACAAGGATATACTATAGAAGGCATAATATGTTCTATAGATGTATAAAGGAAGTCAATGATGATCCCAAGAATGACAATCTCTATATATATTATTTTCTATTAAGATCAGAACTAAAAATTAAGTAATCAAGTGTTTGATGCTATATGTGTCACGTTGTCAACACATGCAACCATGTAGTCTACATTGGGTACCAAAAGACATCTGAATAGGGTGTACGATAAATCTTAGTGGTCCACTATCAATGGGGTGGATAACGTATCGCTCATGTAATTGAAATGTAATAGTGTGAATGAAAAAATTTATACATACATAAATTAAATAATAAAATGTAACTAAATACCCACGTAACTACATTAACCCTATACTGGTGTCTAAAAATATAACCACGTCATTATTTGATATTACCAATTTGCAAATAATTCATAAATTATTAATTGTGAATGTTCTAAGAGTTAATAAGGTAACCAATATTTATATTTGATATGAAATTTTTCCATGGCATTCAATAAAGAATCCTTGTCGCTAACTCAGTTATAACTAGGTCTAGCTAAAGATAAGAGTGTGATCGAAGGAGCGAAGTCCAATGAATTCCATAAAAAAATGCCTACATAATCTAAGTTGATCAACCGAGGTAAAATGATGATATACCGTAGTAGTGATCTATAGGATTAACTATGGAACATAATTTTCAATTCTATATCCAAGGTGTATATCCAAGGAAACCTTTAATAATATTGGAGGGATCCTACAGTGTCATACCAGACATCCAATGAATAAATAAGGATCAGGATTCCAGTTTTTTTAACCTCAGTAAGACACACCATTGAATTGGAATTATGTTCCCCAATTCTCAGTCATTCCCCTATAATAATCCAAGGGAAGATTGAGTCATTCCATTCTTATTTGATAATAAAGTAATGTAATAAATCAATTGGTTCAATCATTGAATTACACTAGTGTGAATAGTCCAAATAGAAAACATCCATTCATTTAATCAATTTTAGGTGTATTACATAACCATGGATCATTAAGCTACCTTGCATTAGTGTGGAAATGGGTTCTACAAATAAGAAACCTATTATTATTTTACATTTGGAGCAAAGTCATAATATTAGTATATCTATAAATTTCCATTTATCATCAATTTATTAAATTTACAAACAATCATTTGGAAGGTTATATATAAGTTCAATGGTTCATTCTGTTCACCATTACATGACTCAATGATCATTTAATATTATGAGGCTCGCCATTAGTGTGGTCAAGCTCGATCACATCCGAATGATGTCTCAAAATTGTCAAAACGCAATACAAAAATATGGAATAACACCATACTTGAGATGAATAGAGTTGAGGGAATAAAAACTAACAAGTTAACACATAATTGGAAAGATCATTGTGATAGTGTTTCCAGGAATATAATCACTCCATATTATTTTTTAAACATAAAAAATGAAATTAGTGGGCCCCGCACGACAAATCCAAAATCAACGATCCTAAGGGATGAGTTATATAACACCCCCCATAGGCCCATATGAATCCAATTCATTGATATTTTCCATTGATTTTTCTTGGATTGAAGTAGATCAAGGAAAATAAGAAAACACCAATACCTCTAAAAATAGGTTTAGAGAAAAGTAGAACGTTAAATGATTAATCTAACCCAAGTACATACTGCTGGACATCCAACAAGATGAATAAAAGCTCATTCAGATCCCGGATGAAGTAGATCTTATGATTCCTACCTTAGGTCTTCAAAAAACTCCAAAATAAGAGAAATTGGTCAATAAATTTGGTTCTCGGATAATGGAGGAATAAGGGGATCCAATAAATAATTAATGGAAATTGATTAAAATGACAAATAAAAATAAAATGTGGTATAAGGCCCCAGCCTTAAACCTTAATTAATCTAGAGTTATTAAATGATTACACATTGAGGATCTTTTCAGGTTTATAGTTTTAGAGAATTAGATCATAAAACTTGCATTACATTCCACATTTAAACAATGTGGTTACATAAAATATAGTATTAATTTTTTCAATCAACAGAAACATATTTAAAATAAAACATGGATTCTTTCTTGACACTTCCTTGACACTATCATCATATCATGTACCCTTCCCTTGACCTGTGAAAAACATTTCAAAAACATGGGATGAGAATAAAAATCTCAGTAAGGGATATAAAAATATGGAAAGGAAACATGAGTACATGTATATATAAGAATGAAATCATACTTTACCAATAAAACATAAGCACTTTAACACACCTCATAAAAATCTTGAATAAATCATAGAAATCATAAGACATAAAATGTAACTTGAGGAATTCATAACATTATTAAGTAGGGAGTAACCCTCTTGGTTACGTTTGGAATACCCACTATAGTATATTCCCTAAATATCATCGGAGAAACCCTAATATTTCACTCCTTCGTGTTACCCAATGCATTGGAGAGATATATTGGGCTCACCCGCCCTTAGTTTATCACGGAACCACCCGTATTCATAAACAATGCCCAAGAACCATAACATAATCATAGAACATAACTTAATCACAATGAAAAGATAACATTCCCACATTTTAATAACAATATAACATTTTAATATTTTTAAATAATGAATCCATTCTAAAAACCATTTTCAAAACCATTTAAAACATTTAATAAAGAGATTTTTGAATCAAAGTGTCTAATACCTCTTTGAAGCTTTTAACATTTTAAACCATTAATATCCATATAAATAAATCCTTAAAACAAATTTGAAAACATGGATATTAATGAGAAATATTTATAAGTATAAATCATTAAAACATTTAAAATGATATTTTGGTTAAAGGGTTTTTAACAAAATGAGAGACACTTGAATACAATAATTGAAGAATAACATTTAATCATAACTTTATAATATCATGAGAATAAATGGATTCATGATATAATATTCCAAAAGACAGTATATACACCATATAAGAGTGAATTGGTGCATAACAATAATGAAGTCTCAATAGAAATGTAAAATGAGATGAAATCCCTTATAAAGAAGGAATCCTTAAATTAAGGATAAATCAATCTCATAATTATGTGTGACAAATACAAATACACCCAATATAAGTGGATATTAAGTGTAAAACAATCAGAGGTTATTCACACATATTCATAGAACGACATATTCAAGGAGTACAAGTTTATCCCAAAGAATCAAAATTGGGTTAAGAAGTTTCCTTGCAAAAATTTGACAGCATAACGGCGCCACTACAAAATTCAGAAAATGAGTTGATGAGAGATAAAAAGGGAATATCAAAACATGGACATAAAATTTAAATCAATAAGGATATATAATAACATATCCCAACATTACAATATTTAAATTACAAGTCCCAACAAAATAAGTCTTTTAAAAAGAGGAGGGTGAATGGTTCCCTTGCCGACTTGGGTGTCTGTCGAAACATACGCCCCATGAAAAAAGGACAATACAAAATTAATGTAAATACTAATAAACAAAATTATATTACACAAATAGTATAATAATGGTTAGTTCATATACCACTCAAATGAAATGGTGGAAAATGTAGCATAAATCTTATGGGAATAAAAGTGAGATGAAAAATCCCTTACGAAAACACGGCAACCTAACGGCGCCACCTAAAACTTCCAAAAATGGATTGATGAGATCAAATAGGGTCTCTCATCATATTAACATAAAATTTACAGAAATAGGAATATAAAATAAAATCCCACAACATAACAAAGAGGAGCTTAAAATAAGTGACATAAAGAAGAGTACTTAAAAATAAAGAGAGAGGTTAGATCTCTTACGAAAATTCGGCAGCCTAACGGCACCACTCAAAACATCCAAAATGGATTTATGATAGGGAATAGGGTATCTCATCATATGAACATAAAAATTATAGTAAGAGTAATATAAAATAACATCCCAATAAAAAGAAATATGATCCTTAAAAGAAATGATGTAAAAGAGTGTACTTAAAAAGAAAGAGAGGAGTAGGATCCCTTACCTCGGGTCCGACTTGACTCGATCGTTCTTTAACGTCCTGAATAATAAACTTGAGTTAATTCCATATTTATTAATAACCTTTTTTAAGTTAATTATTCCTTTTATATCACTTATTGCCATGTTATAAACATTATGTAATAATTTATGTTAATAATGTTTGGTTTGTCGATATTTGGTTCTTAAGTCGAAAGTGGACTTCTTACAATTACATGTTGTTCGTGTGGTCAAAGGTTCATTACATCCAAAATTATATTCATGATTTTGGATATCATATATATCATATATATCCAGAATATACATTTATTTATAATATTACATAATCATTTAGAGGTAAGAAATGAAATGCACCGTTCAGGGAGATGGTAAGCAGTACGTACGCATAAACGCTACTTTCATTTCTATGTCATATTAATGGAATTAAAACCAAATGAGAGGTATTTATATTTTAATTACAGAATTATATTTATCATTTATATGTAACATACATCATATATACTAACTTTAAATCCATCCTTTATACATCCCACATATGGCATTAATGAATCAAATCACTTTGAGGGGGCGGCAGTCCGCACTTCCTAAAATGAAATTATCGTGTTTACCCACAATGGAAACCATAAAGGTATGCCAAAAAAGAAAAATAAAGAAGATTAAGTAAAACATAAACATATTATATATCATATATAAATATATTGACATCTTAATGGACACCTTTTAAGGTGTTATATAAGTGTTGAACAGTCATCGTTTCGTGAGGCAGAAATTCACCATCCACAGAAGTAGTATGTTCTTTAACCATTTGATGTAGGTGTGTGTAAGTGTAGATATAATTATTCTTATAAAAACATCCTAGTGTATTCAAGATACTGGAGTTGTTACAAAAGAAATGAATAAAAAGAGTTTAGGGGATTGGAGAAGAAAAATAAAACAAAAGAACACAAGTGAAGGCATTACCTTAAAATCAGGTAACTCCATTTGGTTTGAGTTCAAAGGCTTAATTGGGAAGACTTAATCCCAAAGTGAGGCTTCAATTAGTAATAGAGGGATGTGAAGAGACAAAATGGGAAGGGTTTGGCCCATTCAAAGGCTTTGTAAGTGTGGGTAAAGAGGTAGAGGTGGGGGCCTTTTATAAGAGGAGAGGAGGGGAACTCTTGGAAAGTAAAGATATGTTACATTATTTGAAAATGCGTTTCGGATTTAAAAGGTCCCAATTTGATATAATTAGTGTATAAGGTGATAAGGGTTCGAAATATACTCATCCAATAGGTCGTTGACATGTGTAACTTATAGTTTGAACATTATCTTTTCATTTTATTTAAATCCATTATTAATGAGGTAATCGCTGCATCATCATGATGTCATATATAATTTAATTTATTTAATGTCTAAAAATTAAAAAACAAATTATCATGATGTAGGAAATAATTTTATCTTTCCAATGACTATTTATAGTAAAAAATATGTCTTGTATAACCCCATGTAAAAATTGTTTTAGTCAAACAACTCATGTTTGTGACATTTTAATTTTAACATTAAATAAAAATGTATTTATGTCAATTTCAAACCAAAGTGGATACATGGGGTCCCCAAGTTGACCCATGGATTTTCTTGGTCGTACATGACTCATCCAATGAGGGTAGAACATGTTTCTAGGTCATTTAATATTATTAAAACATTATTTTTACATTAAACTACACTAATTTTCTCTAATGGCGATTAAAAACATAATAATTACTATTCACCAAAAAATTATTATAATCCCATTGAACAACATTTTTCTTTTTAATGACAACCATGTATGTAGGATTTTTGAAATTAAAAACACAAAGGTGGCAAAATTTCATTTAAACGGAAAATCAGTTTTTATAAGTACCACTTAGTGGTTTCACTATTCATCAAAAATTGAAGTTTTTCAGAAAATTACCAAAAATTCACCCTAAGATATATTTGATATTCCGAATTCAAAAATGATTTATATTTTAAAAAATTCAAAACATATAAGTTATATAAATTAATTTAACAATTAATTCCCGCTGTCAGAGCAAATAGCGTGTTTTTAAGAAACAAAATCAATTAAAAGATTGACACTAGTTTAAGTCCAATATCAAAGTGAAATTAATTTCAATGACCACTATTGGATTAAATGGTAAAAAAATATTCTAATTTCACTTTAAAACCCATTCAAAAGATAATATATTCATATAAATAAATTATATTAAAAAGTGGTTTTGAATTAAAATTCAACAGTTTTCACTATTCATTAAAAAATGAACTTTATCGGAAAGATACCAAAAAATTACACAAAGTAAATTTTGATGTCCCGATTATAAAGAAGAATATTATTTTGTCAAATATAACACATAAAATTTTCAAAGAGTGGATTTAAAATAGGTTCACCATCAAAAGTCGTTTACTCGACCTTCTAAAGAACATTAGAATGATTACACTTAAAAATTGAATTCATTCACATTTTTAATCCTCTAACATTTATTGTAAAACGTAAAAATATTTGACAAACATATATAATAATTTGTTAGTTAGTTCTGTTCATTACCCCCATTACAATGTCTAGGCGTTAACTACCATTTAAAATAATATTATTATATTATTAGAGTGCAACGTAAAATTCCCAAGAAACTCGTTGTTGCATATTGGGTACGCCGTCGAGCACAGCGTCCCCTTTAAAGTAATATTAATATTTTATTCACAAATAGGGATAAATATAAAGATGTAATATTCTTTATTTATCTGGGGTGTTACACCCTTCCCCCCTTTTGGAATTGTGTCCTCGCAATTTTAAAATTTGGCTCAGAAACATCCTTGAAAGTCCAACATCGGAACAAGAGTTGGTAAAACAATCACTTTAAAATAAAGAATCAGAAGTACAGAGGTCACCCAATTTAACACATATTAGGATTCCATGTAGGAAAACATGGACATGGAAGAAAAAACAAAGGGTCATGTTCTGATGGAGAGTGATATTAAACATGTCTAGGATAATGTTAACCATAAGAAAATCACAAACTTGTGATGGGTTAAACGGTATTTGATTCCACAGTAGGAAAAGTTAACAGACAACATTTTTGTTTTAAGTTACTTTTCATTGAGGAATTTATTTTTGAGCTTAACTAAATCATAATGAATCATACTTACATGTCATGTAGACTTTCAACTTTTACTAGCTACCTTAATCAAACTCATATTTCCTCCAAAAGATGATTATTTAGGAAGACATGTTCGCATTAAGAGTACTATAATCAATTTCTAGAGAATCACCTAATCCACAAAAGAGAACTATATAATTCCAATGTATTTTGACTTTAATGAAAACAAAAACCAAAATGGTTAGTACAATATCAGATAATCCATAAATGGATAACCCATTATAAAAAGAAAATCTATTCTTAATATCCAAAATTTGTCCAACAAAACCCAAAGTTCAACGAGGACCATTTGATAAACAATTTGTCCATAAAATTATTCAAAGTAAACCAAACTAAGTTTGAAACCCAAATATTTGAAGGATTTAGTCACATAGTCTTCCAAGGTACAAATTAACTTTTAACTCCAAATAACATTAGTTACACATAAATTCTCTTATTTAAAAGTAATTAACCTAATCACATATCCTCCATGATAGGTTAATAATTTCCATAGATACCCAAAATAAACTTACTCTTGATTCCTAAAATGATCTAACTAAAAGAATTAGTCAAACTAACCAGGGAATTCCCGTAGTCCAGTGGTAGGCGATAAATACCAGTCGCACTTTGGTTGTGGGTTCGATTCCTGCAGCTTTGTCCGACGCGACGGGTTGCCACACGGTCTGCGTGTTGTCCTTTTTCCAAAACTATATAATTCTTAAAACATTCCCCAAAACGAGATAAAATCTTCAAAAATAATATTACATATATTAACCTCAAGTTTATCTCATGCCTTTAATTTTCCATCATAACATATAATAACCCATAATTACCTCAAAATTAAGGATCATATAAACTCTAATGGTTACCTTTATAATTATTACCTGAACATCCGCATCGATTGGTCATCTCGTACATGATGCATTACAGATCATACCAAGGTTCAAGTGGTTGATCATGACTCCTTGCTAGTTGGTTTAGAACAACCATGATTTTCCTCATTGAATCCCCCATTTCATATAACTATGCTCAAATTGGATACTTTTAAATTTGGGCATACCCATTACAATCTCAACATTTTTATTCAGTGATAAATAACATAGTAAACTGAAATTATTATTTTAAACATATGGCATATTTGATCTGAGATATCATTCAGGAATTATCATTCATTAAATTTCAAGATCTTGACATATTCTTCCCATTCCATGGATCGTATGGATTAATCGAGGTTATCTATGTTCATTACAAAGATCATTAATATATTATCATATACATATACTTATCCCCAAGGTTCTCACTAATGTTATTTCACCATTGTCTATAAAGGATAATTAAACAATGATATGTTAACAACTACAACAAAACCATCATTCCCTGAATATATATCACTTTTTAGTTGATTAATATTCATTATATAACATAATGATCCAAACTGAAATCATATACTTATAGTGAATTTTGAAACTTTGACACACAAAAAAATAATTTTTCATAAAAGATATAAATCATCTTCATTTAATTTATTTCTAACTAAATACAATTTTATATATATTACAGTCGCTACCATTCTTCATAAGACATGGAATGAATAAATAGGAAATAGAGAGATTCTATTCTCATTAATACTAAAAAAAAGGAATATATCAATGATTAGTTGAGTATTACATGAAAAAAGTGTATGTTAACAAGATAATAACATTTTAAAATCATACTCTAAATATCATAAATCATAATCTCGATTCATTTAATCAATCATGGTAGTTCATAAGACCTGATTCATAATGGAATAATGTAACAAAAGTTATGGATGCATAAAATTTGAATAATACATGGAATTTTGACATACAAATAAGTAGATATAATCATTACAATAGTATAAAAGGATTATATTGAAGAAAATAATAGTGGGTTGGGTTCTCATCCTAAGTAGTCATACCATTCAATGTTGATATACCTGACTATAATAGTGGATTGATTT
Organism: Viscum album; assembly: GCA_963277665.1. Taxonomy (NCBI): domain Eukaryota; kingdom Viridiplantae; phylum Streptophyta; class Magnoliopsida; order Santalales; family Viscaceae; genus Viscum; species Viscum album. The sequence continues at coordinate 1,136,863,195 of OY728156.1, forward strand.
CTCACACCAAACCATCATACTATCCATGGTTTACTCCCCTCAAATTCATAGCGGACAATGTCCCTTACTAAAATTGGTTTAATCCCAATGTCATCCATGTTTATCTCATGAGATATTAATCATTAATCAATGAGTTAAATTGAGATATATTTCTTACATTCCCTTGAATATAATGTGACCACCATATTTGGATATAGATGAAACACAATCCTTGTTTATAACATAACCATCATATTTGGTATTAATACAATAATAAACAAATACTAGATCATATTCATATGTGTTCTATATGATCATAACAACATAATAAAATCATTACCCATTAAATTTAATGGTTTTCATTAACATTTCATTATAGAATAATACATGTAATTGAAATAGATATCCAAAAATGAGAGGGAAGGAAAGATAGATTTTTAACCAGGGTGTTTCCTCGATGGTCATTGGCATATAGGCTGGGTAGGATCTGTACTCGCGCAATTATCTACCAATCTTGTATTTTATATGAGGATTCAGTTCTTGATTTTGAGAGGGAACATGATGTTTCTAATTGTATGCATGAGGTTCATCTTTGGGTTTAACATTTGTCAGAAGGCTTTTCATTTTCATGAGCTTGACCTTTGGTTTCTCACCTTTTCCTAAAAAATGATTATATATTAAAAAATTTATCATTTATTCATGTAATTGAAATAGTTTTCATAAAAATTTCATTACTTTATCGAAGTATAAGCCATAGAAAAAACAAGACTCATAAAAATAATTTCTTAATAAAAAACCATTATTATAAATATTAATTAGGATATATTTAGATCATATCACAAATAAATAATAATTCAACCCAATGTTATTTTATATGGATGATAAAATAACTCTAAAATATCATTAAAACATTACTGTGGAGAATAACATTTCAATTTTTAAACTGCTTATTTAAAATTTGATTATCTTTAATATATTTCCAGAAATATTATCATTGAAACTAGAATTAGTAGTAACTAATGTTCAATAAAAATCATTTTATTCATGTGGATGATAAATTTTAATCATTATATATATGTTTAAAAATATATTCTATGAACACTTTTCTTGATGTACCTCATTTGGTAAATAATAATAATACTTATTCTAAGTCAATTTCTAAATAATTCATAATACTAATATATAAAAATAAAATTTGATACGATAATATTAGAAACATTATTTAAAACATTTTTAGTGGATAGTGGAATGGACGGAAATTTATTTTTTAATATAGAGAAAAATAATGATGATATTACTTCAAAATGTATTTTTTATTTTCAAGAGTACTTAAAGTGAGTAATATAATATTTTATTTTTTTAATGAAATAACTAGTAGAAATTGAAATTCATGATTTTATTGAGAGATAAAAAATAATATTTCATCATTGAAAACATAATAATAAACAATCATTAAAAATTCTGTGATTGTAACATAATACCCTTGCTACTTGTGTAACATTTTAATATTAATCACCATAAAATAAATAACCATCTATAGATATTTATTTTCAATTATTCTTATGATATTTATCATAAAATAAATCCATTTTACGTATATAAAACTCACCAATGAAATTATTTTGTATATGGCATGTTTCCCAAAAAATAAGAGTGAGATGAAAATCACTTACCTAATATCTGACTTCCTTCATATGAATTGGAACCCCCAATATAATAAATATAGTTTTTTTATATATCTATTATATAAATATAATTATATTATTATCCCATATATATTTTACTTATAACCATTTATCAAACATTTTGTAACAGTTTATATTAATATATTTTTTGGTGATATTTATTTCATTTTTCATGTATCTTCTTGTTCGGTAGTATTGTTCCTTATTTTTGGATCAAGGAAAAATAATATATAAAAAATTAATAATGATATAAATAACATATATATTCATTATATACATGTATAGATTAATTAATAAATGGAATAGATAAACAAATGAATTACAAATTTCATGTAGATGGTAGGTCAGACGTACAGATGAACGTGGTTCCATTTTTCAATGAATGGAATGAAATAATGTCAATTAAAAAATAACAATTCCAGAATAATTATTATATCATATATATCATATATTTTAATTTTATATATCCATATTACCTTCCAAAAAATACATAAATTAAAATTCAAATCACATCACCTTGTAGAGGTGGTTCTTCACATCTAGCATTGGCGACAATATCATTTCTAATGGTTTGTAAATATTGAAGGTAGATATGATATTATCATTCCAAATATATGATAATTTAATTATTATCATATATAATGATTAATTACATCAAACATCACATTCACAATATATGATGATATTAAATTAATTGTATCAATATGTTGATACGGTAAGTCGTACGTACTCCTTAGCGATATTTTCATATTCCATTTGATATAAAGATGGTGAATACATATTTTCAAATAACAATAATGGAATATATTTATATTTTGGAGACATAATTTATTATTTTTTACAAATATATTATTTTTATTGGAGGTAAAATAATAATTAATAAGTTAGTGACGGATTAAGGTGATGACATGTTATTTGTAATAACTCAATTAGATACCCTCTAAAGTATATTAATGATGGTATTTTTAAAATATAAGCACATATATAATATGAATAAGGCCTTTCGAAATATTTTTTTTTGATTTTAAGGTTGCTATAGAAGGATCATGGTGGTGTGAATAATTAATATAAGGGTTTCCTTATTATTATTAAGGAGAGGGGAGTCATGAAATATCATGAATTATTAAATTATATAAAATTAATTCTCAAAAAAATGGGTGGAAATGACCAATAAATGGTAAAGGGATAAACATTTAGAAAATATATTATCCCCATTTTCAAATATTAATATGTTTATGATTTTTTTAATTAAAAAAATATTATTTTATTATAATGTCAATACACTTATTTATTAAACAGATCAATAATCATAAGAAAATGATATAATGAAAATGTTTTAATTCATATATAATAAACTAAAATAAATATAATATTTTATCTTTGTATTCCATATTTTCATGCAACATTAAATCAATCTAAATATAATACTTTTAATATGGTTAATATCAATTATTATAAAAGTTTATTAATTCCAGAAATACTGCATGGGTCCTATATATGAATTCAATGTCATTATGTAATTTCAAAAAAATGTAAATAAATTCTCATCATGAAAATAATTTCATTAATATCAATATAGACATAGATATTAATTGATATCATTTTTGTGTCTCCTTATGGAAATAAAAGAGATATTTACAAATAAGAGAGTGAGATTTTTTAAATTTATTTGATTTAAATGTTATATACATAATTTTCAAGGAAAAGTTCCAATTAGACATAAATGTTTCTAGCATCAGGTGATAATTTTTATATTAACACTATCCAATAATAATTAGGATGAAAAATTATGAACTTTTCAACGATTTTGTAAACTATATTGAAGTTAATGACCCTTTAACATGGTAATAAATTTTACCCTAGATTCTATTCATATTGTTCAAATATAAAATTTTCTAAATTGAAAAAAGTAAACATCATGGTCCAAAAAATATAATCCATTTTATCAAATTAAATAAATCAACGGGAAAAAATAATTTTACATTATTCACAAAAAATATGTTGGGAAAATTTTTTTTTCTATAAAAAAATATTTTTAAGCATAGATCTTGTTTTATTAATATCCCATGCTTATAAAAATTTTAAATAAATGTTAAAATATTATATTAAATATATAATTTATAAATTTCAATAAAATAATTTATCATAACTTATTAACATAATTTATTATGATATAAAAAAATTTTATGCACAAAATATTTATCTGGATATATATATATATTCCATTAAAATGCATTATTATTTTCACTTATAATTAGTTGATATCCAATGAATTTTATTTTTAAACATTTAATATTTAAATTTTAATAATTTATTTATTCTTATTAATACCTTGAAATACGATGGATACGCCTCAAAGGTCACTTTATACAGTAATATTTTAATATAATTTTTCAGTTTGATTATACACAATGTTGCATGTAATTCAAGCTATTAAACAAATTAAATTTATTTAAAAAAAATATTAAAAAATTGTGGTGTTACATATACTACCTATAATCAACAATATACCATAAAATAATGGTTTGAAATAATTACTCTATTTCTAACATAATTACCCACTATATATGGAAATCATGAAATCCTAGTTTACCCATATCATAGACCCATAGTTAGTGTTACTATTCTAAACCTAACTATAACTCACTTAACACTATAGACCAGCATTAACGAATCATCGTGTCCTCGACCAATAATTTCATATCCAATACTTGTGACATATTTAAACCTCAATTATTAATATAAAACACTATAATTCCCCAAAAGAACCAAAATTCATGTATATGGTAACCATAACTCATTGTTTTACAAAACACACCAAATACATTCCACCAGACCACCATCTCACTTCCTATAGAAATATAAAAAAAATGAATTGAACACACATAAATTTGAAATTAAACACCCATATTTAGTTTTTTCTCACCTACCAACATAACCAATTTATTTTCAATATTATTAATATATAAAACTAAAACCACCCTAGTTTATGTTTTATCTAGCCGCACCATTATTATTTTCAAACACATTCTATGTAAAACCCCATCTAACACTAAGTATTTTATTTACTATATTTATATTTTCTATGTGTTATTGTAATTTATATTATTTTTGATAATTTCCAATGTTTGAGAAAAAAATATACTGTTTTAAACATCAGATGGACATTTTCAAACCCCGGGTATTGAACCATTATAAAAGTTTATACCCTAGGAATTTAGATTTAGACAATATATCAATCACACCATGAGGATTTTTCTCATGAAAAACCTTTACCATTGAAACATCCATTTCATACTTATCGATTATTATCACAGCACAACAGCGAGAAGTTGTGTCATGACATGGTCCACCATGTTACATTAATGTTCAATTTTACCATTTTACACTTCAAAAGTTTAAACACTTTGGCTATTATATTATCAATACATTGAATCCTCAAACCCCAATTAACAAATTAATTCTTCATCCCTTCCATTAGCCACTCCTCCAATTTCCTTACAAGTTTTTAATGATATTTTGAGTAATATTATTCCTCGAAATCACATATATGACACCTCTATTCATTATTTATTTTCTTGTCACATAATTTCATACCATTATATATTAAAAAAAAGTTATTTTTTCATATTTATCAAGTTGAGTTTTAGTATTTGTTTTTAAAAAAATATCCACATGTTTTTTATCACATTTCTCTTGTTTAATAATATTGACATGAAGAGTAATTAATTTTCTGAATTTAAGGTTGATTTCTCTACAAATTAATCAATTAAACCAAAAACATGAGTTATTATGTTATCTAATGTATGTGTTTAATATTTTTTTAAACATAAAAATCATTCCAAAACGATCATTCTTAATAATGTAAATTCTATTTTAATTTCATTTTATAAGAATGTATTTTTATTACGATACATGACTTAATAATTTTTTTTATATTTTCCATGCCCAATATGTATATTTATAATTTCATTGTTGTCTCATTATATATTGTTCAAAAATATATGACGGTTTTTTTGGTTACCAATCCAATATGAACATTCTCAATGAAAATAGTATATGTTTATAGGTTCATTATTTTTTTTCATGAATAAAAATTTATATTGGATATTTCATGGGTGATTATGTAACATGATGTTTATATGTGGATTTGAAACATGGTTTTAATGAATAATTAATCAATTGTAGTCAAAATAAAAAAAATCCATTTTGTAGAAATTTCTTTTGTCGGAGATTATATTTTTTTGGAATAAAATAATATGAACTCATTTTGGAAGAATTTTTTACATTATTTTATTAGTACAAAATGGTTTCTAGTATATATAACTTTTAGTGGTGATTGTGTTTTACATTTTATATTTTGTTAATTTTATATTTTTTTACTTAATAAATCCCATACATTTTATGTGACATGATGAACCATGGGTAGCTATGTTGGATATCAAGATTTATATTATGATATTTTCACAATATTTATATACCAATAACTATAAGGGAGTGTATTTCATACATTGTGGAAATTACCCATTTTCAGTCTCAATGTGGTATGGACTCATGTTTCTGAAATTGAATAACCTAAATGAATATTACAATGATTCCATTTTAGATTACACTTCTTCATACCAAAAGATTTAAATATTTTCCAGGTTTATTGGTTAATTACTATATTATTTTTGTATGATTGTTTAATTTTTATGGTGTTTACTATTTTTAGGTTTCATTCAAGCCTTAAATTCAGTCAATTTTCTTAATAATTATTTTTTTTCTTCATACAAATGAATTGGTTTTTAATTGTATCTTCAATTAGACATTACTCATATAAAATAAATCCACTTAATTGAAAGGAATAAGGTTCTTTTTTTAATGAAATTTATTAAGTATTTTATATGAAGTAATTATTTTAAAGGATTAGACCTCAATACCCCTCATATATGAATATTCAAAACATAATTTTCTACATATATTTGAAATTGCATGAAGTAGATAAATATATTACCAAAGTATATGTATGGTGTACATAGAGGATACATATTGGGAATACATTCTCATTATTATATATATTTCATGTCTATTAATGGTTTATCAAGGATATGGTGGTTGATAATATAAATTACATATTGTATTAATTGAATATATTTCACTTTTTATTTATTTTACTGGTCCTTTATTTTTTAATTTAAATATTTCTCCTCCTAATGTATCGAGACACTTTGAAATCATTTCTCTTAATTACCTTTTACTCTGGATGATATTTAATCTAACATTATTTTTTACTATAATTAAGATGGATTAATTTCATTTATCAGTTGTGTTAATTATTTATGATTTATATATAATAATTTCACAAATTAAATTTACTCTTTTTTTATTATTCATACTTTATATGTTTATCGATATATGAAATATATAGTGATAATGAAAAACCATTTGTATGAATTCCCATGTTCATTCTTTTAATTTTGTTAACTATTTCCATCTTGTGTACTGTTTGATTCCTAAAAACTAATAACGAGTTCATGTGGATTGGGATGGCCCTTTTATCCTTTCTATCGGCCATACTAGGTTCTTAGTTAAAGGTTCTCACATGTTGGTTCATTAAAAATAGAATAAATGTTACATTTTTTATTTGGGTACTGATCGTATTTTGAAGAGTATATTTATTAATAGATATGTGAGTGTGGGGAGGGACTAGATTTATTTTCCCCATTTAGGGCATTTATTTAACATAGTATATGGGGTTGTGAATCATGAAATAATTTTTTCTAAATATATTTATTATTTATTTTATTATTATTTTTTTGATTTATAGATAATATACGTGTAATGTTCAAGTATTTTTCATGTTTAACATGAAAATGTTGAAATAAGTTAAAGATCTCGGTTAGCCCAACCATTTTAAAAAATGTGTAGATCCCTTGATTATTATTTATAGTAGATCTAAATGAAAATAAAGAGTTAGGATAAGGAGACACCAATCATTTGAAACATAACATGTATATCTAATAACAATTTTGATGATTTTTTGAATCCTGTCATGATTCCATAATTTCAATTCAAGATCAAATTTTATTATTTAGGGGGACTTAAAGGGATTTTTTGGATGTCTTGATGTTATTGGGTTGAATTACTAATTATGGGTTTGCTAAAGAAACTCAACATATGAAAAAAATAATGTTTTGAAATTATAAATGGATTTTTTGAGGTTTTCTAAAAAGAAATATATTTTTTAAATTTTTTCAAAAAAGAAAATATGAAATAAAATTGTTCTAAAAAATATTTTTTATTATTCAAAAAACAGCATTGTGTTGTTCTAATATTTGTTTCAAAATAATTTGTGTATAATTTACTTGAATAAATATATTTTGGGAAAACTCTGTTTTAATGATAATGGTTGAGTTTAGGAAAATTAATTTGCAAGTACCAATAAAATAATTAATTATTAATTAGTTTATTGGGATAAAAAATGATCTTATTGGTGAATTTTTTGTAAGTAAACATATTAATTTTCAATGTGATTTTTTTATTTTCAACGCAATATAATTTTTCTTAAATTCTAGTGTATATAGATTTATTTCCATTTTTTTATTATTTTTTCTTTTAAATAATTATCCATATAAATATTTAGAATCATGAAATTTGATGCCCTAATGGTTTTTTTATTTTTTTTGTGTCTTTATTCTTGTACAGTTTTCTCCCATGAATTTTTGATGTAATTTTCATTGTATGTTATGGATTAAATAATCTCGTGAACCAATTAGTTTATGAACTATTATATTGAGTTCCAAAATTACTAAAATTGGTACATCCGCTCTTCTAAGGTGAATAAGAGTATAATGATTTTGATGATAGGTTGTTGAATATTGAAAGGATGTTGAGATGCTTGATCACATCTTTATTATTCTTGGTTAATTTATTCTAGAGGGGTTCATTAGATGTGTTATAGGTATATTATACATAAAAATCAATAAAAATATCAGTAAATGTAATTTTTTAAGGATTTTTTAATTTAAAATTATTTCTGTTAGATATTGATTGTTGTTAAGTAAATGTATTTTTCCTTCCTTGAGTAGTGTGATCATCTTGTGTTCAAGTATTCTTGTTATTTAATTGAATATTATTCTCTTATATATATTTTTTAACTTTGTTTTATTGTTTGAATTTCTTTTAATATGGTATTTTAATCGATCATGATCATCCTTTTTATGTATCAAAGTCTGCATTGAGCTCACATAGAGATGTGGTAAGGTATGGTATGATAGTTGAAAAAATTGTGGCTATAGTTATTGAGGTGATAGATACTTCCTGTAATGATTTTGGAATTGATGGGGATTCTGGTAAAGGATATGGGTCATTAGTAGATTCTAATAAGATGGGTGAATGTAGAAAAATTACACAATGATTTAACACCATAGTATCATTTGGGTGTATTCCCCTATAGTTCCAGATGAGTGGGATGTGATAGAATAATAAGACTATGATGGGATATCTCATGAAATATAATAGTCATTTTTATAGTGGGAATCTATTAATTTTATGTTTAAAAACATTTTAGATAAAAGTTGAGCAGGGCATGTCCCCATAAATGATCCCAAGGTTCAACATAAGGACTATAATGATGATATGGAAACTATTTTAATTAATCATTATCAGATTTTGATGAACGTAGTGTTGTATTTATTGTCAAGAAGATGTCAATAAGGTGTCAATTTTCAATATGTATGGAAAAGTGGGGGTGATAACGATTGAAGAGGCAATGTAATTCTGACGAAATTGAAACAAATATTTAGAGAATCACTATTTGACATTGGAAGGAATGCATGAAAATTATCCAAAAAATTAGACGATTGATTGAGCTAGTCCTTAGATCCAAATACTTGTATCAAAGTGACACTTGTTTACACCATCTTAAAGAACCACATGAAACAAATTATTGCACGATGAAAGTGGAGGATCCATCCAATGAATTCTAATTGGATGAATGCTGTGAATTAAATCAGAAAATTGAATTTCTGATCTCCAATGTTCCAAGACACGTGTTTAAAGGATAACACATCACTCATTACAACAATTAAAAACATGCATTATGATTTAATTCATGAGAAACTAAGAAATTTTCCTTGCATCTTATATTATTTAATCAAATGAGGAATATTTATGATCGTAGATTTGTAATTACAAAAAGAAAAAAAGGATGATGTGTGAAGATGGAGAAGGAGAAAGGAATCATGCATGGGCTTTGTATTTTTATTTGGAATCTACAAATAAGGGTTGTTTTTCATATTAAGGATGAATTCATAAGTAATTTTTGTACTAATTACAAAGTATATGACTTTACTAAAATATATGGCCAATCATGCAGGCCATCTAAAGCCCTCAACCAAGGCTTATGAAGGACCCATGGGTATACCACACCCAAAGGTAAAGCCTCGAAGCCTTCACCTAATAGGAACATGAGCGTGAGACGTGTATAAGACCGCAAAAATGCACATGGTGGTGAACCCATGTAGCGAATGCATAGTGGGTGCGAGGATCGTGGAAGAGAAGCAGAGAGTGGGCACAGAAGTGCACATGTAGGGTGAATATAGTACGAGGCAGTACCATGATGGGAGGAGGAGTAATCTGGAATTAGGATGGTGAGAGTTGATTGATAAAATGAAAACATCATGTGTGTTCGTTTCGATGTGGGACGACAAAAAATCCTCAGGAAGCCATATCAACAGTCTGTTGCATCACAAACACACGATCCACCATTTGATCTATCACATGATCTATTCTACTCGTTCGGGCCATCCATATGACCTCTGTGGTTCAGGATTGAAGCAGGGCCATCTGATCTCCTCAACCGAGGTTTTCATCAACCTCATGACACCCGCATGACACCCGAGAACCAGTGCTCAAGCCAAACATTGATCTCATCACTCTAGAAACCATTTGATCTCATTTCAAGTCTATAGTGATCGTCAGGACATAACAAAGACATTTATAAAATTTTATTTTCATGCATGCAAAGAAATAAAGAGAATGTATGTGGGTGAAGAAAACAGAGTTGTGAGGCCATATCATGAAGCTCGAAGCATTCAAGAAGATTCTTTTCATGCGATCCCCTTTACATTCATGTGATTTTATCATCGAGAAAGAAGAATTCCCACATTTGAATGGGGAAACACCCATGACATGTGCCATATCATTATCCCATGTTTGAAATATTCAATCCTGAAGATCACATGATTTTAATGATTTGAATTCCATGTATTTGAATGTGGATATATGGATTGTTTCTCACTTATAAAAGAAGAGGAACTAAGCCAAAAAATAATGTTTCCATATCTTTAGAAGGTGATCTTATTTATTCAAAGAAACAGATCCCAAGAGGCACTCTCTAATCCACGAAAGATAGAGTTATACACAGCCTAGCATCACAAAGAAGAGGTGTCATTAATATCTTGTGCAAAGGAGTCCCATGCATCCCTGGGGTGAAAGAGAAATTCAAACCACCCTGGTTCGTCAAAGAAGCTAAACATGTGATAGTTTCCATCAAACCCCCGTTGTGCTTCGTGTGTAAAGAAGTTCCCGCAAGCACACAACAGGTGCTACACACCCGTGTGATACTTTGTAATGGTACCATATATGTGATCCTCATTTGTTTCAGGAATAGAATAAGATGAGTTTGTAAAGGGAAAATGAAAAAATACACTAACCATAGAGATAAATAAGGGACTTGGGGCACTTTGTGTTCACACAAGGAAGAAAGAAAGTTCATGCATGATTTACATGCATGTATATGAATGATTTGAGATACTTGAAATATCCAATTGATGGATCACACCCATTTGAGTATGAACAATAGTTATGCTTTAACACACACATGACCTATAAAATTTAACGAAATAAATAAGGTATTGTGTGTGTTGTTGTGAAGAATAAAGAAGGAAGTGAGATGAAAGAGAAGGGTAAAGGGGGGAAGAGTGCAAGAGTTCATTCTTCCCATGTACATGTAATGACACTTAAAGGAAGAATTTGTGTGAGTGAAAATTGAGTAAAGAAAAAGAGATAGACAATTATTGTGAATGAAATAAATTTATTTAATCTAAAATATTCAGGATACTGTGTCTCTGGGTTTACTTGAAGGATAATATGCATCGATTAAATCATCCATAATCACATACATGTGTGTGAATTCAAATGATATCAAGTGAACTAATCCTTAGTGTTTGAATAATCATATATGTGTGTGTGATTCATGAATGTAAATCAAGGATATGTTATATTGGATTGAGTTATTGAACAAAAGAATAAGAAATTGAGATATAAAAATACAAGAGGTTATGGATCCCATGAAATTCATTCATGAAGTAGATGAGAATTGAGAACTAAGCTAGATAAGGATAAAGAAGATCTTTTATCATAGTTTATTTTTTTGGAGAACTCAAGAAAAAAGACATATCTAACATATGCAAAATTATACATTCCAAACAAGATTCTTAATGAAATAGTGTGCATCACTTGCACACACACACACAAGTGAGGCTAGGAATTAATCAAAAGAAGGAATAATTTCCCAATCACTACTAAATTGAGGGCTGATCATAATGGTGATCAGATTTATTGAGAATGGAAAATAGACCATACCAAAGGCTATTGATGTTTCATGAAGAGATTCACAAGAATGATTGATTTAGAAAGATCACGTGGTAAGATCAGAAGATACATCAATATTGAATCAAGAAGAATATCTTGCGAAATCTAGAAGGATTAAGTATTCATTGGGACTCTAAATCTTTCCAGTGGGACTTTGATAACACTATGGAAATAAGTATAAATAAGCTCAATAGGGACTTTGGAGAGATAAAGTGGGACTCCATTTCAACCATTTTAATTTATAATTATATTATAGTGGGGAATCTATTTTGGTGAGAATTACTAATTGATCAAGTAGTGGGTCTTTGAGAAGAACCTTGTAAATCCTAGTGTTCAATGTCATTAAATTTATATCATTATTAGAGTTAAGTATGAGAGATACAAGAAGATTTTATCTAGTCTTTAACTAGACATAAGGGATTAACTGAAAAGAATATATTGTTAAAAATATTTAAAGGGACCACTGATTCATATCTACCCCTCTCAGTGATTCACAATGATCTAGGCAATTCAATTGGTATTAGAGGGATAATCACCTATAAAATATTCAAGGGAGTCTTTATGAAGTGTAGAACTGGATAAATGAGTAAGAAACCTCCAATTGAGATTTCTTCCAAGACTCAGAAAAATAGAAAGAAGAAACAATCAAGGATGATAAGGACAAAGGTTACTGATAATGTGGATATGCCTTCTACTGAAGGTAATTTGAAAGGTACAACATGTGATAATTATTTTTATTATTCCTATTCTGATGAATCCTATTCAAGATGTGATGATGATATATCAATTTGTGATATTTTTTCTACACTCACATATAATCTAAAAAAATTCCTAGAGGTGTGGAAAGACATATTTCTAGAATCATTAGTTCTCTTCAAGATGTAAAATTACAGCTGGAAGGAGAAGAAAATTCCATGGAAGAAGCACTGTCTAAAAGGGTTGGCATATACAACTCTCTCACAAAACTAGTGATGGAAAAGTAAGAATCCATTTCTATTTTTAATGAAAGACATGCTAAAATTACTTAATAATTGCAGATAATTATTTGTGAGAAATAATTCATTGATATTTTATTTATATTATCCTTCCATTCACTGGAAATGTTGCACAAAGTATCTATAGTTGTCAATGCTGCAAAACTAAAAGATAAAGGCAATAGGGTAATGGAGATTGAAATCTATTTGCATAAATTAAATAATGAACATGAATAATAAATTTCAATGATGAAGGAGAATTGGCAATAAAAAATAAATTAGTTAAGGGTGAGAATAACTCCCTCAAAATGAAGTGTTTAGAGCATGAGGTGAAATTGAAGAATCAACAATCACTCCAAACCGGAACATCCAAAACAAATGAAAGAAGAGATGTTTCCAATAATGTGTTAGTTTAGGAATATGATTCAAATAGGAATATGAAATCATCCTCTAATCCAATGGAAACATTCTCAAATAAGATGTTATCGCATAACCAAGTTATTTCGGTTTCTAATAATAAAATGTCATCTACAAGTATAGGTTCAATGCTAAATATTTGGAAGATGTTCATTGAAAAAAATGGCGATACCTCCATAAAAATTTCAAGGATTTTTGTTGGGATGATTAAGAAGAAAAAAAACATAATGGATCATTCAAATAAATCAAGACAATTCTAGAAACAACAAAACCCTGAATCTAGCTAGAATGATACTATAAGAAAAAGAATTAGATTTATTGGCTAGGGTTGGTGTTGCTTGAATTTTGGGCATCATGCCAATGATTTCTGGCATAAATTTATAGTATATGAAAATTAGGAAAGGACAACATCCAGGGAATGTATATATGACGAAATGAAGAAACCTACATAGAGAAAGAAAAATTCACAGATGAATTAGAATATTTCTGTCAAGAATAGATTTGAATATCTTGAAGACATATGCGATAATTGAAAAAAAAGTGGTGACAGTTATGATGAGTGATAGTTTATTCCTTTTGTTCCACATTCATATTTTGATATAAAGTACAAACGATAACAAAGATAGGAGAATGAAAAATGTGTTTGAAAGTCTTATATTAGAAATATTCAAAACAATGAAGTCATGAAAATATTGAAAAAAAATATTCCCAAAAATAAGTTCAAGCCGAATTCCAAGAATGTCATATCAACAATGATAAGATTATTATATTTTATAAAAAAAGGCATACCATGTTTCATTGAAACAATTGCAGGTAAATGAATGGAAGAAGGATATAACTAAATGGAGAATCAATCCAGGAAATGATGGTATTGACTAGAGACATTCATAAAAACAATATTTATAAGATTTCTAATAATTGTAACTTTAAGACAATGAAGAAGCCATATGGTAGCTCAAAATCAAACAATGTTATGAAGGGATGATTAGTTATCTATCCTAATAAATTTCAAATTTCTAGATAACTACAAAGATCTGAAGATAAAGTACAAGATTAAGCAAAGGCAAAGGGAAAACATTTCATTCCACATGAAGAAAAATTTGAATTTCGTTAGAGGTTGTAAACACATGACAAACCATGTGTATCACAACTACTATGTGGAAGGTGCATGAAGGCTAGTCATCTTGTAAATAAACGTATATCTATTTTACCAGGCTAAATGAAGTTGTTGAAAAATGATAAACATGCACTAGTGGAAGCTACATTACTACTACATGATGTAAGGATAAACAATACACACAAGTTGAATGTAAATTTAACTAAAGGATAAATTATAAGAATGAAAAATAAAAATGTTAAATGGAGTGGAGACAGCAGTATGAAGAGTACCAGACACATTAGAGCTACCTAGAGAGATGTTATTGGTTTGAGAGAAAATCCTCTACCCTATTGCTCCAATTATGAATCTCACATGTCTTACAAGTTATTCCCTTATATATTGGTTATATATGTGTGCTTAAATTATAGCTAATTGAAGGTGAAATTCATTCTCAATATCAGAATTGGAAGATCAATGTGGAGAAAGAAAATTAATACTATTTAATCATTATTTGTTAGTTACATTAAATGTTCCTCAATAGAATTTTATCAACATGAATATCTTGATGATTATGTGATGATATTTTTCACCATGATGAATAAAAGGGATTTCACCCCATGAGGGGGAGAATATATGAAGGGGATGAAATCAAGGATCATGTCACAAAAAATATGGAAATACATATCATCTCATGAAGCTAAAAATTGAGGTATTCCAATCCCACATTAATCCAATATTCATAATTGTATATAACATATCAATTTAGGGGGAGTGATTGATTGATAAAAGATGGGATGAAAGGGAGAAATTTATCATTTCACTAGAATTATTTAATATGTTTGGTGATGTTTCTGCATGATTTAGGATTTCATTGATAAATATGAATTTTTTCAACCCCTAGGTTATGAATTTATACATTCTGAGAATGATTTCACATGTATGGTTTTTTGTGGAAAGAATTGAGTAACTTTTTTATATCTCTCTTGTTTTCTACACCGGCATATCCCATGTAGACTTAGAGATGATTTACTAACGGATCATTGATATGTGAACCATGTGACATTATCTCTATCCCAAAAATATTATAGAAGATAAATTTTTAAATGGAGGAGGACATGTTATTGAATAGACCCCACTACACCTTTGCATTTGGTTTCCAATAAGGGGGATAGAATATTGTCACACACATTGACCCATTCAAAGTGTGATTAAGTGATATTGAAATCAAAATATGAAGGGGGAGATTGTTGATCATGGTGTTTCATTTACTATTAATAAGATGTAAATAAGGTGTCAATTGTCAATATGTATGGAAAATTAATGGTGATAATGATTGAATAGGGGAAGTTGTTCTAAATAATATTCCATAGATATTTGGAGAGTAACTATTCGATTTTGGAAGAAATTCATGATAATTATCCAAAAAATTAGGTGATTGATTGAGCTTTTACTATGTTCCAAAGACTTGTATCAAAGTGATACATGTTTACACTATCTTGAAGAACACCATGAAATAATGTTTTTCATGATGAAAGTGGAAGATCCATCGAATGAATTCTAATTGGATGAAGGTTGTGAATCAAATTAGACAACTGTAGAGCTGATCTAAAATGTTACGAAACATGTTTTTAAAGGAAAACACATCACTCATTACAAAATTTAAGACCATGAATTACTATTAAATGTATGATTAATGAATAAATGTTCCAGGAATGATCTATTATTAAATTAACTGAGGAATATTAGAGATATTGGATTTGTTTTTCCAAAAACAAAATATAGATGATGCTTGAAGATGAAGAAGGATAAAGGAAAGATGCATGGGATTAGTATGTTTATTTATAATATATGAATAAGGGTGGTTTGACATATTAGGATGAATTTACAATTAGTTTTTACACTAAGTACTATATATATGACTTTACAAAAAAATAGGGCCAACCATATAGGCCGGCTGGAGCCCTCACACAAGGCATATATTGGACCTGAGAATTTACAACACCCATGGGGAAGGCTTTGAAGCATGTCTATAAGAGGTAAAGGATCATGTGTTCTGTATCATCCAACATTTGAATGCACAGTGATGAACCCATGCCGCAGATGCATAGTGGGAACTAGAAGCATGACTAAGGAGAAGAGAGTGGGATCAGAAGGGCACCCGGAGGGTAAACATGGTATAAGGTAGTACAATGAGGGGAGGAGTAATCTGGCATCACAGCGGTGGGAGTTGATTGATAAACACAAATAATCCAACATGTTTGTTTCGATGTGGGGTGACAAAAAATCATCGGGAAGAGAAATCATCTGTTTGATGCATCATAGACATATGGTCCACCATCTGATCAATTGTGAGACTGATCATGTGCAGCCAAAACAACCATATGATCTATGTGGTTCTGTATTGATGTAGGGCCATCTGATCTTTTCAACCAAGGATGTCTTCAACAATTGGGAACACACAAGGAACCCAAAAAACATTACTCGATACAAACATTTATATCATCACTTTACGATCCATTTTACCTTATTTCAAGTGTGAAATTATCATTAGGATGTTACATTAACATGCGTGAAATATAATTTTCATTCATGCACAAAAATAAAGTGATTGAATGTGGATGAAGAAAATTGAGTTGTGAGGCCACATAATGATGCTCAAAGCCATCAGGAATATTATTTTCATGAATTCCACATTTCATGCACATGATATAATCACCAATAATGAATAAGTCCCATGTTTGAAATGGAATCACTAGTGTCTTGTGCCATATCAAAATACAACGTTTGAAATATTCAAACCTGATGATCATTGGATTTCAAATATTTGATTTTTATGGATTTTAACGCGGAGATACGCCTTGTTCCTCACTTATAAAAGGATAATCATTGAGATAAAAAATTCTTCTGATATCTCATAATAATGATGTCATGTTTCTCTAAAGAAACAGAGCTAAAACGAACCACTCTGGTTCACAAAAGGCAGGGTTCCATGCAACCAATATATGCGAAGAAGAGGTGTCACACATCTCTTGCACGAAGGAGTCCCACGCATCTGATGCATGTAGGAGAAGTGTGAACCACCCAATTTCAAGACCAAATATGAACATGTGATTGGTTCCATCAAACCCTCATCGTGTTTCTCGCTTGAAGAAGCTACCGTAAGAATAAAACCAATTCTACACTCCCTTGCGATACTTTGCGAAGGTACCCAATCTGTGAGACTCATTTGTTTTATGTAGAGAAGAAGAGGAGTTCATAAAGGGACACTGTACAAATACACTAGCCTTGGAGATTTACATGGGACATGAGCCACTTTATGTTCACATGAGGAAGAATGAAAGTGCATGCATGATGCACATGCATGTATATGCTTGATTTGAGATACCCGAAGAAGACAAAGGATGTATCCCACCCATTCGAGATAGAAAAAGACTTAAGATTTTAACACACACGTGAAATATATAATGGAATGAAATTAATAATATATTATATGTGTGATTGTGAATAAGAAATAAGGAAGTTAGAAGAAATACATGATGAAAAAGGGAAAGAGTGAATGCTTTCGTGCATGCCCATGAACACGTAAATAAAATTAAGGTATTAATTTGTGTGTGTGCAAATTGAGTAATGAAATTGAGAGAGACAAGGCATGTGAATGAAACACACTCATTAAATTGTAAATATTTAGGATACTATGTGTATGGGTTTACTAGTAATATAATATGAATTCATGCAATCATGCATTACCACATACATGTGTATCAATTCAGATGATGACAAGTGATATAATCCTCCGTGTTTGAATAATCACAAAAGTGTATGTGATTTATTCCATGAAAACAAGGAGAAGATTTAGTGAATTCAATTATTTCACTAAAGAATAACAAATTTGTATATTCAAATAAAATAGGTATTACATACCATACAATCCATGCATGTAGTACATGAGAATTGAGACTAAATCTAGAATGAGTTAAAGATGATATTTTATATGATTTTATAGTGTTTGAGGACTAATGATGACAAACAAAGATAACATAGTGAAATATCATACATAACCATCATGATTCTGGAAGATGTTGTGTGCATCACTTGAAAACATAGATGTAAGGTCAGGTCTTCATATGAAGAAATAATAACAACCCAAGCAACGTTGAACTGAGGAAATATCAGAAATTAGATCAGATTTATTTAGCAAGGTCAACAGACCTTACCAAAGGCAGTTGATGATTCTTTAAGACATTCACAATAATGTGTGATTCATGAATCTGATGGGGAAATATCATAAGATCCATCCAATATGAATAAAAAATCATCTCATGTGAAATAATGGAGGAAGAAGTCTTCAGTGAGACTCTCAAAAAGGATAGTGGGACTCTGGTAACAGTGTGGGAAGTAGTGTAAATAAACTCCTGTGGGACACTAGAGGGATACAACTGGAATATGTGTCAACCATTGTAATTGTTAATAAGATTATAGAGGATATTCTATGTTAGGGAGAATGACCAACGTAAAAAATAGTGGGTATCTGAACATAACCTTGTAAATCCTTGTGTTTAGTGCCTTTATATTTGGAGCGTCATTAGAGGTAGTTCCGAGAGACAACAGAAGAGTGGACCAAGGCTTTAACTAACCATATGGGTTTTATTGAAAAGACTCAATTAGTAAAAATATTTTAAGGGATCATTGATTCTACCCTCCCTCTCTCGGTGATTCACACTGATCTGGGCACATCAATTGGTATCAGAGGGATTGTTACCTCTAAAAGATCCAAGGGAGTCTTTATGAAATGCATATTTGACAAATTGAGTAAGAAAACATAAATAGAGATATCTACCAAGGCTAATAATTATAGAATGAAAAACAGGAAAAGAAGATGATGAATAAGATTACTGATAATGGGGATACACCTTCTACTAAAGGTAATATGAAAGGTACTACATGTGATAATTATTTTCATTATTCCTCTTCTAATGATCCCTATTCAAGCTGTGATGACGATAGATCAATTAGTTATCTTCTATCTTAACTCAATGATTAGCTAAAGAAAATCCCTAGACAAGTGACAAGACATGTTGATGCAACCATTATTTATCTTCAATTTTTATCATTATATCTGGAAGATGAATCTAATGCTAAGGAAGAGGCATTTGCTAAAAGGGATGGAATATTCAAAACTCCCAAAAAACTAGTGAAGGAAAAAAGAGGAAGAAAAATTTTATTTCAATAAAAGACATTATCAAATTACTAAATAACTGCAAAACATTATTTATTGGGAAATAATTCATTGATTTTTTATTTATATAATCATTCCATGAACTTGAAAAGGTGCACAAAGTCTCTATGGTTGTCAACGTTGCTCAACTAGAAGACAAATCCAAAAAGATAAAGGACCATTACATCACATTGATACAATTATGGAATGAACATGAAGAACAAATGATAAAGATGTAGGAAAATTCTCAAAGCCATATGAAATTAGTTGAGGAAGAGAAGATATCCCTCCACTTTAAGTGTTTAGAGATGGAGGTGAAATTGAAGAATAAACAATCATTCCAAAATGGAACATCCTATATAACTAAAATAATATATGTTTCCACTCAATTTTCCTTTAAGGAGTATGATTTCAATAAGAATATCAAATAATAATCTAATCTAATAGAAACACCTTCTAAGAAGAAGTTATCCCATAACCTATTTATTTATGTTTCTAATAATATAGCTGCATCTGCAAGTAGGGGTTCAATGCAAAAAGATTGGAAGATGTGAATTGATAAAAATGTGGATACCTCCATCAATATTTCAAGGATATATGTTAGGATGATTAAGAAGAACAACTAAAAAATAGATGCTCCAATTAATGAAATATAATTCAATAAACAAAAAAGCATCTAATATAGCAAGACTGATACTAAAAGAAAAAGATGTAGATTTATTGGCTATTGTTTGTATTTTGATATGTTTTTGCCTTAGGACAATGATTTATATCATAAATAGTCTGCATATGAATGTTATGAAAGGCCTGCATTTAGGGTATGTAGATATGAGGAAATGAAGCATCCTTCAAAGAGAAAACAATATTCACATATGGATATGAATCTTTTTATCAATAATAGATTTGAATATCTTAAGGACTTCTATGATAATTGAAAAAAAATGGTCCCACTTATGATGTGTTTTGGTTTAGTCCTATCATGCCTCATTCATATTTTGATAAGAATTATAAACCACAACCAATGAAAGATAAAGAAAAAATGAGTTGGAAAGTATTCCATTGGGATTATACAAAACAATGAATTCAATAAAATAATGAAAGAAATTATTCCCATGTAGATGTTCATGCCCAGTTAAAATAATGTCATCTTAAGAAAGAAAATATGGTTATATTGTTTAAAGAAAGGGCATAACATGGATCACTTTAAATAATTTATTGAAATGAATGGGAGAAAGATGAAATTAAAAGGATAATTAATCTAGGATAATTTGGGACTGACTAAAGACATTCCTAAAGATAAATATAATATGTTTCATAAGAAAGGAAACATAAAGACCATGAAGACGCCATGTGGAATTTCCAATTCATAAAATGTTATGAATGAATTTATAGTTATCTATCCTAATCAATTGTAAATTTCTAGATAACTACAAAGAGTAGAAGATGTTGCTCTAGGAAAGAAAAGGTAAAGGTGAAACATGTCATTCCACATGAAAGAAAATTAGAATTTCAAGAGAGGTTTTCATCACGTGACAAACCAAGTTTCTTACAACTACTATGTGGAAGGTGAAAGAAGGTTGTACATCATGAAAATAAATGTATAGATTTTTTACAAAGCCAAATAGAGATGACAAAAATTGAAAAACATGAACTAGTGGAAGATACTTAATTATTGGAATATGTATGGACAAAAAATCCACACAATTTGAAGGTGAATTTATGTAAAGGTTTCATGCTGAAAATAAAATATCAAAATATTAAATGGAGTGAACACACAATCATAAAGAGTTCCAGACACATTAGAGCTTCTTGGAAAGTAGTTCTTGGGTTGTGATGAAATTTCCAGCCCTATTGCTCCTATTAAGAAGCTCACATGTGTTCCATCTTATTGTTTTATATTAGGGTTGTATATGTGTTCTTATATTGTATATAATTTAAGGTGAACTTCATTCTCACAATGATAATTTTAAGATCAATGTGTAGAACAAAAATTTGGAAAAAAATATCATTATTTGATAATTACTTGATGGGTTCCATAGTGGAAGATTACCAACATGAATATCTTGAAGATTATTTGATGATATTTCCCACCATGATGAATCAAAGGGATTTTACCCCTTGAGGGGGATAAAATATTAAAGAGATGATATCAAGGATTATGTCATGAAAAATCTGGAAATCCATATCTTCTCAAGAAGCCAAAACATCAGGTATTCCAATCACATATTCATCGATTATTCTTAATTGTATTTATCATATCAATTAGGGGGGGTGTTTCATTGATTAAATGATGGGATTAAAGGGGGACTTTTATCATTTCACTATAAATATTTAGTATATTTGGTGAAGTATGTGAAAGAATTAACATTTCATTGATAAATATTACTATTTATAACCCCTGGGTGAAGAATTAATACACTCTGAGCATGATTTCACATGTATAGTTTTTTATAGAAAACATTGAATACCTTGTTCATATATCTCTTGTTTTCTACAGTGGGTTAGACCAAGTCAAATTAGAGTTGATTTACTAAAGTCTATTTGCTATGTGAACCATATGACATCATCCCTCACCCAGAAATGTTAAAGAAGTTTTTCCTTAAAGGGAATAGGACATGTTTTTAACAGACCCCACTACACCTTTGCAATTGGTTTCCAATAAGGGGGGGAAATAGTTCGAAAAAATATTGACCCATTATAAGTGTGCTTATGTGATATTGGAAAAAATATACAAAGGGGGAGATTATTGAACATGGTGTTGAATTTTTTAACAATAAAATGTCAATAAGGTGTTAAATTTCATTATGTATGGAAAATTGGTGATGATGATGATTGGATATAATAATTTGGTCTAAATAAAATTCCACTGATCTTTGGGGAATCAATTTTTGACATTGGATGTAATGCTCGATCATTATCCACTAAATCAGATGATTGATTGACCTAATCCATAGTTCCAAACACTTATATCAAAGATAAATATGTTTAAACTATGTTGAAGAAATCCATGAAATAAAAAATTGAATGATTAAGGTGGAAGATCCATCCAATGAATTATAATGGAGTGAATATTGTGAATCAAATTTGACAATTGAAGATCTGATCTCCAAACATTAGAGACATGTGTTTAAAGGAAAAAACAAAACTCATTAAAATAATGAATGGATTTCATTATGCTTTAATACATGTGGAATGAACAAATTTTCCATGAATTATCTATAATTGAATAAAATGATAAATTTTAGTGATATTGTATTTGTTAATCCATAAATAAAACAAGGATGATGTTTTAAGATGAAGACTTTACCAAAAAATAGGGCGAACTATGTAGGCCAGCTAAAGCTGTCACCCAAGGCATAAGAGGGACATGTGGGTATACTACACCCGTGGAGAAGGCCTCAAAGCCTGCCATCATGAGGCGTAGGAGCCCGAGTCATGTATTATCCCATATTAGCACTCATATTGGTGAACCCTTGTAGAGGATGAATTGTGGGGGCTAGGGGAACAGATGAGGAATAGAGAGTGGGCACAGAAGTGCGCCCGTATGGTGAACTTTGTATGGGGCGGTACCGTGAGGGGAGGAAGAGTAACATTTCATCTGGGCACCCGCATGACACTTACAAACCAGTGCATGAGCCTAACATTGATCTCATCACTCTAGGAAACATTTGACCACATTTAAAGTGTGCAGTGATTGTTAGGATGTAACGAAAAATGCATGCAATTTTACTTGCATTCATGAACTAAAATAATGATATTGTATGCGGATGAAGAAAATGGAGTTGTGAGGCCATGTCATGAAGATCTAAGCCATCAGGAATATGAATTACATGAGTTCCTCTTCGAATGCATGTGTTATTATCACTGATAAAGAATAAGGCCAATATTTGAAATTGAAATAGTAGCAGCTCGCGCCATATCTATATTCTTCCATTAGAATATTCAAACTCGAATATCAAAGGATTCAAATCATTGAATTATATGGATTTGAACTCAGAGGAATGAATTGTTCCTTACATATAAAAGCGGAGGAATCAAGACAAAAAATGATGTTTCCATCTCTTAATAAAGAGCATGAATTTCTCTAATGTAATAGAGCTAAAGTGAACCTCTCGAGTTTGGGAAAGGTCTAGTTACTCGTAGCCTAGATATGCAAAGAAGATGTGTCATGCATCTCTTACACGAAAGAGTCCCATGAATCCATTGAATGAAGGAGAAGCCTGAAACACCTTGGATTATGAAAGAAGTCAAACACAATATAGGTTATATCAAACCCTCATCGTGCTCCATGCGTGATGATGCTCCCACAAGCATACAACTAGTGCTACACACCCTTGTGAAACATTGTGAATGTACCCAATCTGTGAGACAAATTTGTTTCACAAAGATATAAAGAGGATTTCATAAAGGTACAATGTTTAAATACACTACCCATGGAGAAGAATATGGGACCCATGGCACATTGTGTTTACCTAAGGAAGAAATAATGATAATGCAAGATTCACAAGCATGCATATGCAAGATTTGAGATACCCAAACAAGCCAAAGGATTGATCACACCCAGTCGGGTTTGAGAAAAACATAATCTTTAATGCCCAAATGAGATATAAAATTTAATGAAATAAGTAATATATTGTGTGTGTTCTTCTGAATAAGAATGAAGGAATTATGAATAAATATAAAGGATAAAGGGGGAAGAGTGCATGCAATTGTGCATGCCCATGCACATGTAAAGACACTTAAATGAATAATTTGTGTGTGTGAAAGTTGAGTAAATAAAAAGCGATAGACAATGCATGTGAATGAAATACAGTTGTTTAATTGAAAATATTATAGATTCTTTGTGTTTGTGTTTACATTAAAGATAATATGCATGATTAAAATCATGTATAATCCCATGTACTTATGTCAATTGAAATTATAACAAGTGAGATGATCTTCAGTGTTTTAATAATCACATAAGTATATGTGATTATTGCCAAAAAAACAAGGAGAAGTTTTATTTCATTCAGTTATTACCCAAAAGATTAAAAATTTAAGATATCCAAATACACGAGGTATTAGAACCCATGAAATCCATGTATGAAGTATATGAGAATTGAGATTGAAGCGATAAATAGTTATTGAAGATGTTTTATATGAGTTTATATTGTTTGAGGGATCAAAAGGACAATGAATGTTAACATAGATAAATATTATACTTTCTTATCAGTATTCTTGAAGAATTAGGTTGCATCACTTGCACACATACGAGTGGGTCCGGGTCTCCATCCAAAGAAGGAATTATTTCCCGAGCATTGTTGAACTGAGGACTGATAATAAAATGTGATAAGATTTATTGAGAAAGAATAACATACCAAACCAATGGTTGATGATGATCTGGAATAGATTCATGAGAAAGTGTGATTCAACCAGCTTGTGAGGGGAGATAAGAAGATCCATCCACAGTGAATCACAAAGCTTCTCTTGTGAAATTCAGGATGAAGAAGTCTTTAGTGGGACTCTGAAGTTGTCAAATGGAACTTTGGTAACATTATGGGAAGTAGTATAAAGGACCTCCTATAGGACTCACGAGAGATACATTGGGACTTTGTGTTAACCATTGTAATTAATATTAAGATTATAGTGGATAATCTATGCGAGGGAGAATAACCAAACCAACAAGGATTAGGTCATTGTACCGAACCTTATACATACTTGTGTCTAGTGCCTTTACATTCACGGTATCATTCGAGGTAAGTCATAGCGACACATGAAGAGTAGATAAAAGCATTAAACATACATACATTTTTAATTGAAAAGAATCATTTTGTAAAAATATTTAAAGGGATCATTGATTCACCTCGCTCCCAGTGATTCACATTGATCTATGCACATCATATTTTATATCAAATTATATTCTTTATATTATCGTCATATTATTTTGGGGGATAAAAAATACTGAATTTTAGAAAAACAATTTTGGTTGTAAAGTTTGGATGATTTCATTGAATCATGATAATGAGAGAAAATATTTATTTTTGTCTCCTTTATGAACTTTTTAATTGACGATGTGGTGACTAATCGTGGAATTTATATACTATGTTCCTTCTTTTCAGGTTTCCTCGATTATATTTTTGGTTTTGGGGGAGATTATGAATTTTTTGAGTTGATGATTGATTAACATACATCATATAGTGGGGATACCACCATAAATGACATTATGAACCTTCTGTTATCCAAATTTTTTGGATCTTAACAGCAAGATACTTAATCAATAAGGGGTGTTTTGTTTTCAAAATAATTATTATTATTGGGATTATAAATCAATTGAATTTTTAAGGCTTTTAAATAATTAATTTATGATTATAAGTATTCATGGTATATTTTATTAGTGTTTTCATGGACTATTTATCATAATTGTATTTAAAAAAACATTTTTAATGGATAATTCACATAGAAAATATAACACATTATAAAAATATTATATTGCGGTAAAAATTATCTATATTTGTACCCAAAAAAAAATTTGGGTAAAATTATGGAAATTTCCTAGTTAGGGGATTTATTATATTATGATTACTTATATATCAAATGTTGATACTTCATTCAAAGGTGATTAGTGATGATAGTGTGTCATATTTCTTATAAAATATATTTTTCTTTTTATAATATTGTTTGGTAATTCTTAATTTAATATTTCATATGGGACCTTGTGTGTCTTGGTGAAATACTCATGATCAAATTCTACATTGGTTTATTACATTTCATCATAATACCCTAATGTGTGGCTGTTCCCCACTTTGTGGATTTACAATTTAGTCAGGCCTGGTCGGGTAATGATCGAATTTCAATTCGATGAAATTTATTTTAGTCTTATCATAGATTTTCTAGAGATATAATAGGTGTTAAAATGATTATATGTTCATTTCTATATTGTGATTATAGTTTTGGATTTATTTTTATTTTATTTATTTTTTTTAAACTCATTTCATGATTTAATTTCCATCATTTTTTATATGATTTAATGTGGATTAATTCAACTCATTATTCAGGTTTTACTATAGGTGTTCGAAACATTCGTTTCCATGTATCTAATGAACCAAAATTTTAAAAACATATTTTGGGTTGTTTTTTTATTAATGGATTTTAATTCATAATTTTATTTAATGTATTCATTTGAGTGTTATATGAATTTTTTTAATTGTAAATTAAAACATCAATTTCTAATTCTAAATTAAACTAGAATAAAATGAAATCAATTTTAAGGGGTATACATGAGGATTTGGGAGGATTCTTAAAGGAATATGTGCACATGAATGAAAATATTTCATTTCTAGTGTGGGTTTTATATTGATGAGGGTGTTGGTTATCATGTTTTTTATTTTTGGTATGTGAAGATGTTTCACATTGAGAAAATAGGTATACAGTTCCATTCTGATTTTTTATTTTGGGATTAATCATCCTGACATTCCAAGACACTTCAAAATAATTTATTATAGATTCCATTAAAACTCCATAGAATAGATAAGGAACAAAATAATATTACCATAAGAGGTAAATCACTATAAAACCAATTATCTAGGGTTCCATGCTACAAATGTCATGTACATGCAACACATTACATTTTATGAAATTGAAAAAGACTCCCAGAAAATAAAATTTCACCACTAAACCAACTACAGTTCAACAAAAAATGATTTTAAGAAAGTACATTACATTTTCAAATATATAAAGAACATTCATTTTTAAAATTTAATGTTCAATAATTTTCTGAAGTCACATTATAACTCTACATAATAAATCAGCAATGTAATTAATGAAACATATCTCCTATTGATGAAATACTACCTCTAACCACACTTACTTTCCCGAAATCTAATTTTTTTTATAGAATACGTTGTTTGATTCCAATTTATCTTGAGAAATAAAATTTCATGTTTCGTAAAAACCTAACACATCAAATAATATACCTCTTAAAAAATTATCATCTGTGATAAATAGAATAGACTAAAAAATATAATTAAAAATTCGGATCCTATCACTTATTCTGAGACACATCTTAGATAGATATAACACTGTCATAATAAAACATAGAGGCATATGATATATAAAACTCAAACCACTCCATAGAGAAAAATAATATCTTCTAGCTGGAATCAAAAAAAATCCCACCATAAACAAAATATAATGATCAAATTCATTTGGGATACATTATATAATAATGAGACTCAATTTCACGTATATATTCTTCTAATCCACCATTTCTCCATAAAAAATGTATATTTCTCGCTTCCCCAATAATTTATCTGAAAAATATTGTATCTAAATTGACTTCACTATGAATGTTGGATCATTATTCACGTCAATGTATCTCTAATAAATTACACAAGAGTCACCATAAATTTATAGATAAAGTTGTGACACATGTAAGATATTATAGTTAATTTCTACATAGGATGATGCACAATCTTATACTCCACCTTAATGATATATAATAACATAGAAAAATAAAAAATGAAACAGGAACAAGTCTCAAACACTTTATATATCATCCATTGTATATGGGGAGAATAAATCCTCAAGAATTCATGATCTACAATATCAAACTACAGGTGTCTCATCCACTGATAAGAACAGGACATCTACCTATCCCAGAATATCTTCATCCACTATCAATGAATCTTTAACTTCTAAATCATTCAATTCACCCCATTATGTATAAGGAAATTTAAATATCTAACCTTATTCTATAATAAAACTTATATATTTGTATTTCATTATAAAAATTGAAAACAAAACCATTATAGTTGTTTAATGTTTGATATTATTATCATAATAATAAAAAAATTGTTTGTTCTTCATCCATAAAAAAAATCACTAGAATAGGATTGAATCAATATAGTGAAATTTTGAATGGTCTTCTCAATATGGTAATCCATTTAATGATATAAATATTTTATAATGTAGAGTTTATTGGTATGATAAAATACCGAACGAGGTGAATTTTGCTTTATAAAATTAAATTAAATTATAATGAAAAATTAATGTCTAACTGATAATGTTTTCTAGAGAAATAATTCCAATGAAATATATTTTCTAATAATAAATTAATTCAATACAGATTTTTAATATTCTATCAATTTGAAGGTTATAAATTATTGAACATATTTGATGAACATATTTTAATTTGTGATAATTGATGCAATGTGTCAAATGGTAGAGGGAAAAAACCTAAATTATAAAGATATCATATAATTATTTATGTGATCCCTGAAATCTCCACCACCAAATATAGAGTTCAATTATATAAATCCCTTGATCTTAATAGTAATCATGAAAATAATCCCTCGCTATTATAGTTTATGATCAGAATATTGTTATTTTCCAATGACAGAGAAACTTATCCATCAATTTTTATATATGGAGAACCCATTGGGTAAAGAATTATGGTGGGATATAACTTTTCATTAGAAAACATATGATAACACCGCATAAAAATATCATGAATCTAATGTTACACTTTGGGAAGAGATATTTTTTGAGATGGATAAGTTTTTTTGAGAATGTAATATGAGAAAGGATAATTGAGTGGATCTAGCAATTTGGTGCTGATTCGTTCAAAGATATTTTTTTTTTTGGAATATGTCCTTAATCCCCTCCATTAACCTATATTTTTAACCATGAAAACATTATAAAAACATATTTATTTAAAAATTAGAAAATAGTAAATTGAATGTAATATTTAAGAGTGGGCTAGAAAATATTAATAAAATCCTTGGTTATTTATTGTATTAAATAACATGCACACACTCTTATTAAGATACCATGGTCGTTTTGGACATCAATAAATCAGTCACCACACCTTTCATTTGGCCTTTTCATCTAAGAATAATTTATATCTTCTAAGACCAAGATCACTGTTTTTTGAAACTGGGGTTTTTTCAATTATAAATTAACTAGAAAAGAGAGTCTACACCACTTCAAAAAATGATCATCAATGTTTTTCGAGGGATAATCTAATGATTTAGTACATAAATTATGGATATGTTAAAGTACATAAGAGAACAAAACATGATGTGATCAAAACTAACTGTACATAACTAAAATGATGTCATCAGTAACAATGTTGATATTTTTATCACAAAAACACCTTGAGGAAAGGATGTTATAAAACATTCTATCAGCATTATGTAAAAAATTAAGATTAATAGATATAAATATTATCATACAATACATTAACATAGGATATTTAATATATTAAAAAAGTAAACATAAAAATCTTAATATATTAAAAATGAAAAAAAATTAAATCTAGTTTTTGAATCTCAATATTGTAACACAATTCATAAATAATTAATCAATAAAAATCAACTAGAATAAATCCCCAATTACAAGAAATATTAATTTCAAAAAAATTAAATAGTATTTTTCCTAAAAACATATCCATACAATTCATTACCATTAATAAATAACAAAACCTTATCCACCATTTTTAATATCAAGAAAGAAATTTATTGGGATAACAAAATAAAATGATAGATATTTGAAATAAATTACTATATTTAATGTTATTTGGAAAAACAAAATCCAAAATGATTTCTAAAAAACATATTTACTTTCAAATAAATCATTAGGATTATTATAATGATTGAGAGGAAATAGGAATAGAAAAAATATATTATAAAAGGAAGAGAAAAAAATATAATTATAAAATAAGATAAATGAAAAAAATAATGAGAATGGAT
Source organism: Viscum album (assembly GCA_963277665.1). Classification (NCBI taxonomy): domain Eukaryota; kingdom Viridiplantae; phylum Streptophyta; class Magnoliopsida; order Santalales; family Viscaceae; genus Viscum; species Viscum album. Next base: position 1,136,893,929 of record OY728156.1, read on the forward strand.
GAATAAAAAATATGACAATAAAAAGAGATGTGAAAATGGAGAATATAATTACACATGAAACATAAAATTTAATGGAACAATAATCCTCAATAATTGGTTGTATATCCATTTTTTTATTTTATCATTAAGAATATCATGAAACATTTTGTTGAGGTGAATCCATATATTTGAAAAATAATTTTATTTATAGTTCACAAATGAGACATCATGAATATATTTAGAGGGATAAAAATATATAAAATAATTTTTATCGTTCATTAAAAATATGTTAAGAGATATAATAAATTTTTATTTCAATATTTTTATATACTTATTTGTGTTTTCATGAAAAATAATAAATTATTGTAATTAGTGAATAATTTACTTTATTTAGAATGTATTTTTATAAAAACATCCAAAATTAGAGTAATCCATTTTGAAAATAAATAAATATGAAATAAATGATCCTTTTTAAATATTTAAAAATTAAGGGGATAAGGCCCCAGAAAAAAAATATCAGAAGTGAAATAAAGTGATCATATCCTAAATTATGTATTTTGATAAAACCTAAAAATTACGTTTTTAGAATATATTTTCTAAAATTATTTTAAAAATATAAAATGAAAAAATAGAATGCTAGAAGAATGTTTCAGAAGTGATCCTCTTGTAAATCAATTTGAATACATTTAAAATTAAATTGGATATATATTTTATGAAAATATTAGTAAGTTGACATTAAATTATGAAAAAAGTTCATATGATATCATATTTTTGGAAGTATTATCCTATGAAATGATGCATAAGATAAACATGTTTGTCTGGGATTGATGGATTTGGTCTCTATATATATTGATAGAATAATTATTTTCATATGTTCTAAGGATATGGTCAAATTTAATTTCAATGTCTATGAGAGTGTGTGTAATTTCTTGTATATTAGGGGAATAAATCCTTGTGGATATATATTATTCTTTGAATATAGAAACAGAAACATAGTTTTTATTCTTACTACACCATTAGATGATGGATTTTTCATGTTGGTGAAACATCCAACATTTACATTTACCAAGCAGTTAGAATCATCTAAAATCCCCGCTGAATGAAGATTTAAACTCAAAAGATTATCCTTTTAAAAACATTGATAAAAAATAAAATTAATTTTGAAATATTATAAATTTGATTCATTTTAATTCATTTTAAAATGAGTGAAAAGAAAAAAACCTAAACATTATATTGTATCTGAATATATTAATGTAATTATGAATTATAATCACACTCCAATAAGTATTTTTCCCAAAAACCATACAATATTCATCCAATAAGTTATTAATTCTTGTACATATGGCAGTTTCAATTTTATTAGTATTAAAAATTCCAAATAAGTTTAATATTTCATTGATTGATTTTCTATTCTCCAAAAAGATCCCATTATTTCAATGATAACATTAAAATATGATAAACAATTTTAACTGGACAATAAAACTAATTTTAAAATAATTTTTCATAAAAATGTAATGTTTACAAAAAAATAATTATTGGTAAAATTGATAATAACAACACCTATTATAATGTGATTGAGTAACGAATAATTTGATATTATGTTCAAAAAAATATCTGAATGTGATATTACAATTTTAAAACAATTTTATAAAAGAATATTTTAAAGAAGCATATAAAAAGCATAATGTATTTTTTAAAACAATATTGGGATTTTGATAATTTGATAACATAATTTTTAAAATGATAATCTTTAAAACATTATTGCTGATCAAAAACATATTCATTGATAAAAAATCATTTTAAAATGTTTTGTTGATAACCTTTTCAAATAAATATATATTTTTATGAATGGAGAATTAAAATAAGATTATTAATTACTTTATCCATGTAATTGGGGAAAATATTTCACCATAGTATATTCATTCTTCCTGGTTATAAAATTTTGTTATGAGATGGAAAATATAAATATTTATATATACATAATTTTCTAGATTATTTGTAAAACCCCATTTTTAACCCATAACTATATGATTATTAGGTCTTTACATGAGACTCCATATATTATTTTAATTGGTTATTTAGTTATACTTGCATTGAATTTTCCCCATTTCCGTAATTAATGGAATAATTTGGGTTTTGGGGTTTAGGTGAGAGACAACGGCAATGTGGCCAACCACATTATAGACCCATATTTTATATTGAGTTCCCACTTGATGGTCTCCGATTAAACATTCTTGTAGATAATATTGATACCATTTCTAATAACTATTTAATTAATTTAGTGGATATTATTATTCTTTATGATCATCATTATTTTGATAATGATTCTTTTAAAACACAATTTTCTAAAAACATCAGGAGAATGAAATTTGGGAAAATATTATCAATTAAATAATGAATTTATTCTTCTAAAATTTTAGTCATTTTTTAAGGACATGGAATTTATTTATTTATTTTTATATCCCAATAAATATTCCTTCATGATATTTAGATAAAATATTTATAATATTTTTCATGTTTCAAATAATCAAATTTTACATGAAAATATTATAAATGTTTACTTTGGGATTCCATTTATTCAGACATTCAAATCGGATTAATGAAAGAAAATGTATTATGAGAATATGATTAATGAAATATCATATAGTCCATATGGCCTTAAGTAAAATTTTATTTTGGGATGAAGATTCATTTAAATGAGTCTGACCAATTTATTGTATAGAAAAATTTCACCTCCCATCAACACCATTATTTGAGGACATTGTGGAGCCAGAAATGAATTATTATAGATTCCCAAAGAACAAAAATAATTAATTATTTATTATCCATATATATAGGATGATCCCCTAGAATTGAAAAAATATTAAAACCATTGTTATTTTGATAAATTTTAAAATACATGACGAAAAATTCAAATTAATTTTTATGAGTTATGAATTATGACGATAAGAATATTATAAAGAAGTAAATTTTTTTAAAAAGTCATGGATTTACATAATATAAATTAAATTGTATAAGTTAATTGGATATTATTATTACATTATTTATGATATTTGGAAGAAAACTTTATTCTTAAACATTTAAATGATTATTATTGTTTCTTATAATATTTTTATTCTTTGAAACAATGCAATATTTGAAATTAATACTGGGGAGTTCGCATACTAATTGATAGAGGGAGTGTTTGAAATGTGATTGTGTGCTATAATAACTAAATAATCTTTACCAAACCCCTGTTTCATTAAATTTTGTAGTCAAAAATTTAATTTTTTGGCTAGAGAGATAATATAAATTTATTGTATGTATATTTTGAAATAAATAAAGTGTAATAAAATATTTTGTAATTTTATTAAAAAACATTGAAAATTTTATTTTGAAATTAATGAAATAAAACATAGTTATACATATAAATAATAAAAAGTCAAGTGTGTTTTAATCATTCAAATAGTAATTTTTTTAAAGTTAATATTGAAATAATTATAGTTCAATTGAAAAAAATTACACTACGAGTTATTGTCAATTTAATGAGTCCCCCATATAATTTATTTATTTGATTGAATTTAGATAGGATGCAACACATGTTTGATAAAAATCTACTACATATATAATGGAATTATTTTGGGGTTTTTCATAGAATAATATTTCCTTTAAAATTAAAAAACTAATGGTTTTTAAACTCACATATACATTGTTATAATTTTTATCCATTAATGATTTTTAAATCCAAATAGTTTTACCATGAATTTTTATTATATAAATATCAAAAGAGATATTGATTGATTTTAGTCTCTAAATCCATGAATTTTTCACTCACATTAATAAATGAAATAAAAATAAAGTTATAGTTATTTTTTAATATACCATGTGAAAAATCATATAGAAGATAATTTTTAGATTTATTATTATATATTCGTTCATAATTGGAGAAACGAACCCCATCCTATTCCAATCCATGCCTTTGAGATCCCAAAATAATACTTTTAGTTTCACCATCCTTGATTTATTTAGAAATACAACGTATAAGTTATTTATTGTTTTATTTCATTTAATCAATATCCAATTAATATTTTATTTATATGGATATATCTCATTTTTCATTAAAATGAATACAAATATATTTGAAATATAGATATTTTTATTAACAACATGCCTTAATTTCATTTCATGATACATATATTATAAAAAATGTTGAAAAAAAAAATTTAAGATGATACCTATCAAATTATTGGTATTAAAAACTATGGTAAATGTAGGATATATACCAAAATGATTAGAATCTAAAATAATATCATGAATAGAAGGTTCAGGAGGAAATATGAACAAGTGTCCAAACATTGATTTCATAATCAAAATTTTCCAATAGGCCCTTGTGGATTGAGATAATTGAATTGGATGGGAAATTTGAATCAATGGAGTCACCACTATCCCTCTATATTGTAAAATTTAAATCAATTTTAGCATCTTTTCTTGCTTCTTCTTATAGAGACATAACATTTTATTTCCCTAGCCTTTTATTTTTTCTAAATTTATTTAATGTCACTTATACTTCATCATTTTTGATTATATTGTTGAACCAGTTTGGTGATATATTTTCTTAATGTAGTTGTTCATGTTAGTGTAAATTTTAATAATTTGTATAACCTCATATCTAGATATATCTTCTTTTTTTGTTTTGAAAGTTATGTCTTTCTTTACTTCTTCAACATCATTCAGCTAAATATTTTACTATCACTTCATTGTTGTTTCTCATTTAATTAGGGATCTAATGAGTTCTTCCACATCCATTTTCAACAAATAATTAAATTATTAAGTGGATATTACTATAGGATCCAATGAAAAATGTTAAACACATATTTTCCCGCTATTATGGACTCTACATAAACGTAATCACCGAGTGAATTTATACCATTTCAATTGTTAGTAAATCTCATAATCATGATTTTTGTTTGTTTTTTAGGAATCATAATAAATACTTAAAAATAATGAAAATATATATTTATTCTACTAACTTTTACATTATTCAAGAAATCATTTGTGACATATAATTATTACCATATTCCATAAGCATTTTTAATGTAAAATCATGAATAAATTCTTTATTACGAAGACCATAATATAATTCATTAATATCTTTTAAATTATGTTAAAATTTATTTACATCTGCTGGAGTAAATTTCTATTGATTCATAAGTTTGAAAACAATCATGCATTACAATTATCAATATATAGTATCTCAAACTATAATGAAATGTTGATAATGGAATCATCAGATCTGAATAATCTATAGAATAATATTTATATTTAATAATTACATTGCCATAAAATAACCCTAATTTCAATTTTATAATATCCAAAATATTATTCAAAATTTACATTTTAATCAGATCATAATATGAAGTCTACAATTAGAATTTGAAAAATATAATTACCATGACTATTTATTTGATTATTATTTATTATTAAGAAATTACTATCAATCCATTGATCCAAATTTATTCCCCCATAACCAATTGATTTATTTTTTAATATATTCTTTAAAATGCCACATTTTTTCACCAATTTTATCCCAATCCCATTAAAAAGTTCATCATTACAGATATTATTTTCTATACAAACCAAAATCTATATCATATATCCACAATAAGAAAAACACTATTAAACTACCACATAACCTTTACCAACATCCATAATAATTAATAAAATATCCATTTCTCACAAAACCAAACACCTCAGAATTTTTCATTTACAAAAAATTCCCCAATCACTAACCATGGAAAGGTAACAACAACATCAAGTTCACAATCCATTATAATGAAAAAAACACATCCACACCAATCAACCAATAATACCAAAATAAAAAAAATAAAAATAAGAGATAATAATAACATATACCATAAAATTCACCTAATAATTCACTTATATAATTTCAACTTCAAAAAATTACATCATATTAGTTTAAAATCTCATTCATTGTTTGAAGAACATCAATTCATGACCTCACAAAACTATTTAATTATAATCATTATATATATCATTCTACTTGAAAGGTATTTCAAGGTATCTAATACTATAGAAAACACTTTTACTAAATAAATAAATAATTCTTCCTTTTACTAATAACAAAATATAGTCATAATATATATCAATGAATCATATAAATACACGATTTTCACCTCGTTGCCTTGCTTTTCATTATAGAAAGTAGAAATGATGTAAATAATTTTATGAATTACTGGGCATAAATAAAGGAAAAAGAATAATAGAACATATAGAGGAATAATAGTAATAAAAACAATAATAATAATTCTCACATGTAATACTAATACACTAATAGTATTCAATTTGGTAAGATAAATAAGTTATAAGATCATTTTATGATTTAAAATGTAATTCTAAAAAATTCCTTTTTTGTTATATTTTTTTTCAGGAAAATAAATATTTAATCATTTAATTATGATATATTATATTTTATTCAATGTTATAATTTTTTATTTTTGTAATTATATATTTTTGGAAGATAAAATTAAAATAGTTAATATTTTGAAAGCAATTTTTTCAGAAAAAAATATTTTTTATCATTCTTTTGGGTATTTATATAATTCATAAATTCTGAAAATTTAAAAAAAAATTGAAAAATTAAATTCATTAAAATATATTAAATAATATTAAAATCATTATATTATTTTCTTTAAATGTTTTTAGATGTTTTATTTTAAGATAAATAGTAAAAAATATAGTTTTTACTACTATATTAGTCCTCTTGATATATCATAAAATATGAATGATTTCAAAAAAATCAATTTTTATGAATATTAATGAACATAATAATTATAATTAATAATCCAAAATTTTTATTATGAATCAAAAACTGATTCATAACATTTTGTAACATAAGTAATATTAATTTGAATGAATTATTTTTTTGGATTTTATCTTTTAATTAAATTTGCAAAGGTTCAATTTAGTTTTTTTTTCATTTTAATATCCATAACTACGATTTCCTTAATAATAATACATTTAATTTCAAATAAATCAATAATATTGAAGAATATATCACATGTACAATTTTATGATTAAAAAAATCCTTTTTCTATGAATTCTTTTTATAAGTTATTTTCAATGGTATTTAAATTAATTTTCATAACACATTAATTTTTTTGAAAAATATGAATTATTATATGCAAATTATATTATATGATTTATATAATTTTAAGATAGTAAAAGAATATTACATTCATGAAAATTTAATTACCAAGGTGAAAATATAAGGCTCCGGCCTTAAACATCTCTTAATATCGAATTAAATGAATAATTCAGATTGAGGATCTTTTTAGGTTTAGAGTTTTAGAGAATTAGAACATAACTACTACATGTCAAAAGGTTACAAAGTAGACACTTCTACTAAGTTTCCATAGAATAAAAAAACTCTTAAAAAGAAACATTTCTAGTTCCCAGTTTTATATAGCATGACATTCCCTTGATCCCATCCAGGACCCTATTCCACATTAGGTCCTGTGAAAAACATTTCAAAAAAACTTGGGGTGAGTATAAAGAGCTCAGTTAGGGATACGCAAAGAATGAAAACTATTAGTTTATCAAAACAAAAAGTAAACCATGTATACTTTATCAAAGTAATACTTTTCACCTTTACGAAGAAGTAAAAACTTTTCACTGAATAAAAGATCATTACTTACCCTGTTGTAACCTAAAGATTACCGTAAAACCCATAAAAAGATCACATATCATGTAAAGGTAACTTGGGACATAAACATACTTAAGTGGAATAACCATACAGTCGACTTCCTGACATATCACTTAATGGAATAGCCATACGGCCAACTTCCATACATACTTAATGGAATAGCCATACGGCCGACTTCTATACCCAATGCATTGGAGGTTATAACATAACCACCCATCCTGGTATTCACGGCACCACCCGTGATATGGTTTATCACGTAACCACCCGTCAAATGTCCATGTACCATTATAAAATCATAAGACATAAAACAAAAATAATGTAAAGAACACATTTCTACACTTTGATCACAATATATCACATAAATATATTGACATAAAAAATCCATTATAAAAACCATTTTCAATACCAAAATACAAAAAAGAGTATATGGTATTTATTTCATTTTAAAAAACATTACGGCTTGTTCAGGAAGCCAAAGACCAAATAATACTCACGGCGGCGGAAAAGGTCGTTGTCACTGTGTACGTTAAAAAAACAATCCTTTTTGTTGTTTAGTAAAACGCTTCGTATAAAAAGATTCCTTTTCTATAAAAGTAAAAGTCAAAGGGGGTTTATACACCATATAAAATAAAGTTGTGTATAAAACTAAATATGCCTCAATGAAAGGAGATTGAGACGAAGTCCCTTACCTTGGGTCCGACTTGACTCGATCATTCTTTAACGTCCTGAATAATAAACTTGAGTCAATTTATACTTGCTTAAGAACCTTTTTCAAGATTATTATTTCTTTTATATAACTTATTTCCATGTTAGAAACATTATGTAATCATTAAGTTAATAATGTTTGTTTTTTCGATATTTGGTTCTGAAGTCGAAAGTGGACTTTTTACAATTACATGTTGTTCATGTGGTCATAGTTTCTTTATATCCAGAATGACATTCCTGATTTGGATATCATATATATCATATATATCCAGCACATACATGTATTTATAATATTACATAATCATTTAGAGGTAAGAAATGAAATGCCCCGTTCATGGAGACGGTAAGCCGTACGTACTCATGAACGCTACTTTCATTTCTATGTCATATTAATGGAAATAAAATTAAATGAGAGGTATGTATATTTTAATTCCAGAATTATATTCATCATTTATATGTATCATTCATTATATATATCCATTATATACATGTACTGTTAATAGTACATTACATTTGGGGATAAGAAATGAAATGCACCATTCATGGAGAGGGTAAGCCGTACGTACGCAAGAACGCTACTTTCATTTCTATATTATACATTAATGGAAAGAAATAATAATTATATAGAGGTATATTATAATTCCAGTATAACATCATATAAGATAACATTAAATACATCCTTTATACGTCCCACATATGGCATTAACGAATCACATCACATTGAGGGGGTGGTAGTCCACAATTCCTTAAATGAAGATATCGTGTTTACAAATAATGGAAACCATAAAGGTATGCCCAAAATGAAAAATTATGAATCTTGAGGAAAACATAAACATATTATATATTATATATAAATATAGTTTCATCTTAATTTCCACCTTTGAAGGTGTTAAAAGAATGTTGAACAATCATCGTTTCGGGAGGCAGAAATTCGCCATCCACGGAAACAGTATGTTCTTTAACCATTAGAGGTAGGTGTGTGTAATTGTAGCTCGAATACTTATTATAAAAACATCCTAGTATATTGAGGATATTGTGGTTGTTACAAAATAAAAGAATAAAAAGAGTTTAGTGGGTTTGAGAGGCAAAATAAAAACAAAAGGACTCAAAAGAAGACATTACCTTAAAATCGGGTAACTCTCATAGATTTGAGCTCAAAGGCTTCCTTGGGAAGACTTCTGCCCAAAGTGAGTCTTCAAGTAGTAAGAGATGGAAGTTGAGAGCCAAAATGGGCAGGGTTTGGCCGAGCCAAAGGCTTTGGGTGTGTGGGTAAGGAGGTAGAGGTGGGGGCCTTTTATAAGAGAGAGGATGGGAACTCTTGGAAGGTAAAGAAAAGTCACTTTATTTTAAAATGGTATTCGGATTTAAGAGGTCCCACATTGATGTGTTTCGAGGATAAGGTGATAAGGGTTCTAATTCCACCCATCCAATAGGTTTTGGCCATGTGTAGGTCTTAGATTTTACATTATCATTCCATTTTATTTAAATCCTTTATTAATGAGGTAATCGGTGCATCATCATGATGTCATAAATAATTTAATTTATTTAATCTCTAAAAATTATAAAATAAATATCATGATGTAGGAAATCTTTTTATATTTTTAATGATTATTTATAGTCTAAAATATGACTTGTCTAACCCCATGTAAAAATTGTTTTAGTAAAACATCTCATGTGTGTGTCTTTTTTTACTTTAACATTAAATAAAAAGTTATTTATTTCATTTCCCAACCGAAGTGGCTTCATGGGGTCATCAAGTTGACCCATGGATTTTCTTAGTCGGCCATGACACATCCAATAAGGTTAGTACATGTGTCAAGGTATTTTCATTTTATTATAATATCATTTTTGCCTTAAATTGCACTAATTACCTCTAATCGCGATTAAGAACATAAAAGATACTATTGACCAAAAAAATATTTTAATCCCATTGAACCACATTTTACTTATTAATGACAACCATGTATGTAGGATTTTTTAAATTCAAAACACGGAAGTGGTAAAATTTCATTTAAACGAAAAATCAGTTTTTATAAGTACCACTTAGTGGTTTCACTATTCATCAAAAATTGAAGTTTTTCAGAAAAATACCAAAAATTCACCCTAAGCTATATTTGATACTCAGAATTCAAAAATAAAGTATATTTTACAAAATTAAAAACATATAAGTCACATTAATTAATTTAATAATTAATTCCCACTATCATGACAAATAGCGTGTTTTTTTTGAAATAATAAGTATCAAAAGATTGAAACTAGTTTAAGTCTGATTTCAAAGTGAAATTAATTCCAACGACCACTATTGGATTTAATGGTAAAAATATATTCAAATTTCTCTTAAAAACCAAATCAAAAGATAATCTAATCATATAAATAAATTAGATTAAACAGATGTTTTGAATGAAAATACTACATTTTACACTATTCATTAAAAAATGAACTTTATCGGAAAAATACCAAAAATTTACACAAAGTAAAATTTGATTTCCCGATTCTAAAGAAGAGTTTTATTTGGTCCAATAGAATGTATAGGAGTGATCAAAACTATATTTAATGACAGTTCGCCATCAAAAGGCGATAAGTGAACCTTTAGTGAAAATTAGGGTATAAAAGCCTAAAATTGAATTCTTTCTATATTTTAATCCTTTATCATTTGTTGGATAAATGTGAAAACATTTAAAAAACATATATAATCATATTTTAGTTATTTCTATCCATTCCCTCCAATACAATGGATACATGTTAACTACCTTTTAAAATAATATTATTATATTACTAGTGTGCAATGTAAGATTTCAATGAAACTCTTTGTTGCGTATCATGTACGCTATCGAACATAGCAACCCCTTTAAAGTAAAATTAATATTTAATTTGTAAATATTCATAAATATGAAAATTATTTGTTCTTTATTTACCTGGGATGTTACATCCTTCCCCAGTTTTGGGAATTGCATCCTCGCAATTTTATTCACTTATCAAATCATGTGTGGTATTTATCCCTCATATCATTTTCAGATTCCCACGTAGCATCTTCAACCATTTGGTTTTTCCACAAAACCTTTACCTGGTGGATTACCTTATTTTGTAACACATACTCCCTATGGTCAAGAATCTGGACCGGATGTTCCTCATAAGAGAGATTCTCTTCCAACTGAACTACCTCTGGGCACAAAACATGAGATGGATCTGGAATATACTTTATCGGCATCAAAACATGAAAAACATTGTGTACCTGAGATAAACTCGAAGGTAAAGCCACTCGGTAAGCAACTGATCCAACTTTCTCCAGAATTTCATATGGTCCAATAAACCTTGGACTCATCTTTCCTTTCTTACCAAATCTCATCACACTTTTCCAAGGAGAAACCTTGAAAAAAACATGATCACCTACCTCGAAAGATAGATCCTTCCTCTGGTTATCCGCATAACTCATCTGCCTGCTCTGAGCTATTCTCATGTGTTTCTGAATCAACTGAACTTTTTCTGCCATCCCTTCTACCAATTCTGGTCTTATCAGCTTCCATTCACCCAATTCATCCCAAAATGCTGGAGTTTGACACTGCTTCCCATATAATGCATCAAATAGTTCCATCTGTATACTGGAATGAAAACTGTTATTATAAGAAAACTCAACCAAAGAATGATGTTGATCCCAACTTCCCTGATAATTTATCGAACAAGCTCGTGGCATATACTCCAGGGTCTGAATTGTTCATTCTGACTATCCATCTGATTGAGGATGAAAAGCTGTATTAAAATTTAATTCAGTACCCAATGACTTTTGAAGTCCCTTCCAAAAGTTAGAAGTGAACCTGAGATCACGATCGGACACAATGGTGAGAGGAAATCCATGTCACCTGACTATCTCATTAAGATACAAATGGGAAATAAGATCTAGGGAAAAATTATCTCGTATAACAAGGAAATGAGCAGATTTAGTCAAGCGATCAACAATAACCCAGATTGCATTATTACCTCGAGATGTCCTCGGTAATCCCACAACAAAGTCCATGGATATGTTTTCCCATTTCCACTCTGGCACTGGTAAAGGATGAAGCATCCCTTTCGGTAACTCCCGCTCTGCATTAACCTTCTAACAAGTCAGACACTTCACAGTAAAATCAGCAATATCCCTTTTCATTCCAACCCACTAGTAATACTCCCGCATATCTGTATACATATTAGTACTGCCATGATGAACTGAAAACGGGGAACTATGAGCCTCACATAACAACTCATTCTTCAACTGTGAATCACAAGGCACACATAATCTCTTCCCAAATCTCAAAACGCAATCATTATCAATGTTGAATTCAGGCAACATACCTTTCTGAACTAGCTCTACATTTTTCTGCAACTCACTGTCTTGCTTCTGTGCTTGCTTGATTCTGTCTGATAGAGAAGATTTCACTGATACCTGAAACAAAACAGAATAACATCCTGCACCAACAAATTCAATGCCAAAGTTCATTAAATCTTTAACCAAAGAATCACGTTCCAAATGCAACATTGATAATGAAGCATTACTTTTTCGACTCAAAGCATCAACCACTTTATTTGCTTTTCTTGGATGGTAATGAATTGTACAAACATAATCCTTGATTACTTCTAGCCATCTCCTCTGTCTCATGTTCAATTCTTTCTGAGTGAATATATACTTTAAACTTTTGTGATCGGTATATATTTCACACTTTACTCCATACAAATGATGCCTCCAAATTTTTAAAGCAAAGGCAACAGCAGCTAATTCCAAATCATGTGTAGTGTAATTTACCTCATGAGTTTTCAACTGACGTGAAGCATAAGAAATTACCTGATCATTCTGCATAAGGACACATCCAAGTCCCTTCAACGAAGCATCACTGTATATAACAAACTCACCATTCCTGGAAGGAAGTACCAAAACTAGAGCATTCACCAATCTTCTTTTCAAATCCTGAAAACAATCATCACATTCTTTTGTCCAGATGAACTTAACACCCTTCCGAGATAGCTTAGTCATTGGACTAGATAACCGTGAAAAATCTTCGACGAACCTTTAGTAGTAACCTGCCAAACCAAGAAAACTACGGATCTGGGTTACATTTGTGGGTCTCATCCATTCTTCAACAACTTTTTTTTTAGCAGGATCAACAGTTATGCCATCTTTTGAAACAATGTGACCCAGGAAAGAAATTAGTTGTAACCATAACTCACACTTCCTGAATTTTCCATATATTTTCTTTTCTTTTATGGTTTTCAAGATAACCCTTAAATGACTTTCATGCTCCTATTTACTTTTAGAAAACACCAAAATATCATCGATGAAAACAACCACAAACTTATCCAAGAACTCATGGAAAATTATATTCATAAGGTCCATGAATACAGAAGGTGCATTGGTCAACACAAAAGGCATAACAACAAATTCATAATGGAAATATCTAGTACGGAACGCATCCTTCGGACCATCTACTTCTTTTTCTTTCAACTGATGGTACCCCGACCTCAAGTCAATCTTCGAAAAATACTGATCTCCCTAGAGTTGATCAAACAAATCATCGATATGAGGAAAATGATACATGTTCTTAACAGTAATATTATTCAAGGCTCTATAATCAATTCAAAGTCTCATTGATCCATCTTTTTTTAACAAACAAGACAGGAGAACCCCATGGTGATGAGCTAGGTCGAATGAAACCTTTATCTAATAACTCATGAAATTGTTTCTTTAACTCTAAAAGTTCAACTTGAGCCATTCGATTAGGGGGTTATGAAATTTGATTAGAATCAGGAACTAAGTCAATAGTAAATTCAACTTCCCGATCATGAATAATACCAGGCAACTCAACATAAAAAACATCAAGATACTCATTTACCACTGGAACATCATTAATCTGAACAGTTCCTTTATTTTCAACAATATTTTCAAGGTAACATTCATTTCCATCTTTTACTAGTTTCTTATCTTCCTGATATGTTATCAAAATCAAGCGTTCATTCTTGTACACAAACTGAAAATCCTTCTGAAAAGAGACCATTTTAGCTCTGCAGTCAATCTTTGCATGATAAATAGAAAGCCAATCCATGCCCAAAATAACATCAAACTCTACTAGAGGAAAAACAATAAGGTTTTTGGGTAGATTATTTCCACACACAAGGATGGGAAGGTTTTTATAATTCCTTTTTGTCCCAACGTTCCCTCCGGGTGTTTTTACCATAAGTTCCGGGTTCATATCTGAAGATGGAATTTCCAATTTACTGGAAAACTTCTCAGAAATGAAAGAATGTGTAGACCCTGAATCAAACAACACATTGAAATAATCTGAACAAACAAACAGTGTACCAGATACTACTTCATTCGATGGACCAACATCTGCTGAAGTTGTTGCAAAGGATTTCACCACCCATTTCTTCTTGTAGTCTGGCTGCTTTCCCCCAGTTGAGTTCTTCTTTGGACCCTCGTTTGCATAATGACCCATTTCATTACACTTAAAACATCTTACTGCTGGCTTTTCATTGCCAGTTTGATCATCTTCCTTACAGTTACGAGCAATATGACCAAACATACCACACCTAAAGAACTTACTAGACCTGGATAAACATTATACAGGATGCATTTTACCACACTTCTCACAGGAAGGATATTTGGTTTTCTTACCTCCTTGCTTCTTTGATGAATTCTTCCCCTTTGCCTGCCAACTAGACCTCTTATTCTGTTGTTTGTCATAGAACACCTGATCATCGACAAACTCCATTTCCACCTTCTCCGCACATCGAACAAGTTTTTGATAACTTTTGAACTCATGATAAGCTAAAGCTCTTCGAGACTTTGGCTTTATCCCTGAGTAATAACGGTTTATTTTACAATCAAGACCTCATATAAAGTTTGGAGCATACCTTTCCAAATGAGTGAACATTGTTTCATAAGCAGCCACTGAATCATCCTCCTGCCTCAATTCGAGGAACTCCTTTTCCATCCTAAGACGAACCACCTGAGGAAAATATTTCTCAAAAAAAACATACCTTTGAATTAGTCCCAGTGATGATCCTCAATCTCATCACTATCCCTGATATTTTTCACCATAGACCACCACTCATCAGCTTCAGCATCAAAACGGTAAACAGAAAGACTATCCTTTTGATGTTCTGAACACCCCATGACATCAAAAATCTTCTCTAGTGCTTTAATCCACCCTTCAGCTAGCACAGGGTCAGATGATCCTCTGAATGATGGGGGATGTTGCCTCATGAAATGTTCCACCACTAACATGTTCCTCTGCGGTTGATCTGGCTGATCCTGTGCATGGATACCACCACCATTTATAGCCTTAGTCAACTGTGCCATCACTGCAACAAACTGTTCAGCTCCGATTCCGACCATCTCAGGTTGCTGATTTGGAAGGTTGTCATCCTCCTGATGTCATCCCAATATAGCTGCTTTGTTTCCTTTGCGGAAAACAATTCTGAACATAGAAATATCTTAGGCGAAGCAACATGGTAATCCGTAAATGCTATATAATTTCAATAATATTATAATTTAACACTATTCTAACTCCTAAAGTTGTCTAAACCGACCTCTTATACAAACTATAAGGCCCCGACCTTAAACATCTCTTAATATTGAATTAAATGAAAAATTCACATTGAGGATCTTTTCAGGTTTAGAGTTTTAGAGAATTAGAACATAACTACAACATCTCAAAAGGTTACAAAGTAAACACTTCTACTATGTTTCCATAGAATAAAAAAAACTCTTAAAAAGAAACATGTATAGTTCCATGTTTTATATAGCATGACTTTCTCTTGATCACATCCTTGACCCTATTCCACATTATGTCCTGTGAAAAAAATTTCAAAAAAAACTTGGGGTGAGCATAAAGAGCTCAGTAAGGGATACACAAAGAATGAAAAGTGATAGTTTATCAAAACAATAAGTAAACCATGTATACTTTATCAAAGTAATACTTTTCACCTTTACAATGTAGTAAAAACAATTCACTGAATAAAAGATCATTACTTACCCTATTGTAACCAAAAAACTACCATAAAACCCATAAAAAGATCACATAACATATAAAGGTAACTTCAGACATAAACATACTTAAGTGGAATAACCATACGGTCGACTTCCACACATATCACTTAATGGAATAGCCATACGGACAACTTCCATACATACTTAATGGAATAACCATACGACCGACTTCCATACCCAATGCATTGGAGGTTATAGAGTAACCACCCATCCTGGTATTCACGGAACCACCCGTCATATGGTTTATCATGTAACCACCCGTCAAATGTCCAAGTACCATTATAAAATAATAAGACATAAAACAAACATAATGGAAAGAACACATTTCCACACTTTGATCACAATATATCACATAAATATATTGACTTAAAAAATCCATTATAAAACCCATTTTCAATTCCAAAATACAAAAAAGAGTATATGGTATTTATTTCATTTTAAAAAACATTACGACTTGTTCAGGAAGCCAAAGACCAAATAATACTCATGGCGGTGGAAAAGGTCGTTGTCACCACGTACATTAAAAAAACATTCATTTTTGTCATTTAGTAAAATGCTTCATAGAAATAGATTCCTTTTGTATAAAAGTAAAATTCAAAGGGGGTTTATACACCGTATAAAATAAAGTTGTGTATAAAATGAAATATGCCTCAATGAAAGGAGATTGAGATGAAGTCCCTTACCTCGAGTCTGACTTGACACGATCGTTCTTTAACGTCCTTAATAATAAACTTGAGTTAATTTATACTTGCTTAAGAAACTTTTTCAAGATTGTTATTCCTTTTATATAACTTATTTCCATGTTATAAACATTATTTAATCATTAAGTTAATAATGTTTGTTTTGTCGATATTTGGTTCTTAAGTCGAAAGTGGACTTCTTACAATTACATGTTGTTCGTGTGGTCAAAGGTTATTTATATCCAGAATGAAATTCCGGATTTGGATATCATATATATCATATATATCCAGTATATACATGTATTTATAATATTACATAATCATTTTGAGATAAGAAATGAAATGCACCATTCATGGAGATGGTAAGCCGTATGTACGCATGAACGCTACTTTCCTTTCATTGTCATATTAATGGAATTTAAAATAAATGAGAGGTATGTATATTTTAATTCAAGAATTATATTAATCATTTAGATGTATCATTCATTATATATATCCATTATATACATGTAATTTTAATAGTAAATTACATTTGGGGATAAGAAATGAAATTCACCGTTCATGGAGACGGTAAGCCGTACGTACGCATGAACGCTACATTAATTTCTATATTATACTTTAATGGAAAAAAATAATAATGATATAGAGGTATATTATAATTCCAGTATAACATCATATATAATAACTCTAAATCCATCCTTTATATGTCCCACATATGGCATTAACGAATCACATCACTTTGAGGGGGCGGTAGTCCGCACTTCCTTAAATGAAGATATCGTGTTTACCCATAATGGAAACCATAAAGGTATGCCCAAAATGAATAATAAAAAATATTAAGGAAAACATAAACATATTATATATCATATATAAATATAGTTTCATCTTAATGGCCACCTTTGAAGGTGTTAAAAGAATGTTGAACAATCATCATTTCGGGAGGTAGAAATTCACCACCCACGGAAACAGTATGTTATTTAACCTTTAGATGTAGGTGTGTGTAAGTGTAGCTCGAATACTTCATATAACAACATCCTAGTATATTGATGACATTGTATTTGTTACAAAATAAAAGAATAAAAATATTTTAGGGGTTTGGAGAAGCAAAATAAAACAAAAGGACTCAAAAGAATACATTACCTTAAAATCAGGTAACTCTCTTAGATTTGAGCTCAAAGGCTTCCTTGGGAATACTTCTGCCCAAATTGAAGATTCAAGAAGTAAGAGAGGGATGTGGAGAGCCAAAATGGGCAGGGGTTGGCTGTGGAAAAGGCTTTGGGAGTGTGGGTAAGGAGGTTGAGGTGGGGGCCTTTTATAAGAGGAGAGGTGGGGCACTCTTGGAAGGTAAAGAAAAGTCACTTTATTTTAAAATGGTATTCTGATTTAAGAGGTCCCACATTGATGTGTTTCGAGGATAAGGTGATAAGGGTTCGAAATCCACCCATACAATAGTTTTTGTCCATGTTTAGGTCTTATTTTTTACATTATCTTTCCATTTTATTTAAATCCTTTATTAATGAGGTAATCGCTGCATCATCATGATTCCATAAATAATTTAATTTATTTAATGTCTAAAAATTATAAAAAAAATATCATGATGTATGAAATCTTTTTATATTTCTAATTAATATTTATAGTAAAAAACTATTACTTTTATAACACCATGTAAAAATTGTTTTAGTAAAACATATCATGTGTGTGTCATTTTTACTTTAACATTAAATAAAAAGTTATTTATGTCATTTCCCAACCAAAGTGGCTCTATGGGGTCCCCAAGTTGACCCATGGATTGTATTGGTCGTCCATGACATATCCAATAAGGGTAGGACATGTGTCAAGGTAATTTCATTTTATTATAATATCATTTTTTCCTTAAATTGCACTAATTACATCTAATCGCAATTAAGAACTTAAAAGTTACTATTCACCAAAATAAATATTTTAATCCCATTGAACCACATTTTACTTCTTAATGACAACCATGTATGTCGGATTTTTGAAATTCAAAACACAGAAGTGGTAAATTTTCATTTAAACGAAAAATCAGTTTTTATAAGTACCACTTAGTGGTTTCACTATTCATCAAAAATTTATGTTTTTCAGAAAAATACCAAAAATTCACCCTAAGCTATATTTGATAATCTGAATTAAAAAATAAAGTCTATTTTAAAAAATTCAAAACATATAAGTCACATTAATAAATTTAATAATTAATTCCCACTGTCCTGACAAATAGCGTGTTTTTATGATACAATAAGTATCAAAAGATTGACACTGGTTTAAGTCCGATTTCAACGTGAAATTAATTTCAACGACCACTATTGGATTTAATGGTAAAAATATATTAAAATTTCACTCTAAAAACAATTAAAAAGATAATCTAATCATATAAATAAATTATATTAAAAAGAGGTTTTGAATTAAAATACAACATTTTACACTATTCATTAAAAAAATGAACTTTATCGAAAAAATACCAAAAATTTACACAAAGTGAAATTTGATGTCCTGATTACAAAGAAGTGTTTTATTTGGTCAATAGAATGTATAAGAGTGATCAAAACTATATTTAATGACAGTTCTCAATCAAAAGGCGATAAGTGAACCTTTAGTGAAAATTAGGGTATAAAAGCCTAAAATTGAATTCTTTCCGTATTTTAAGCCTTTATGTTTTATTAAATAAATGTAAAAACATTTAAAAAACATATATAATCATATTTTAGTTATTTCTATCTATTCCCACCCATACAACGGCTACATGTTAACTACCATTTAAAATAATATTATTATATTACCAGTGTGCAATGTAAGATTTAAATGAAACTCTTTGTTGTGTATCGGGTACGCTATCGAACATAGAAACCCCTTTAAAGTAAAATTAATATTTAATTCGTAAATATTCATAAATATGAAAATTATTTATTCATTATTTACTTGGGATGTTATAGAAAATGACAAATGGTAAAACTAAACAATCTATATGAAAAGGACGTAAAAATATTTTAAAAATGATAGAAAATAATTCATTGAGGATGTCCTAACTATACTTCTTCTCAAATATATTTTGTTCCATTATTAGAACTATTTTTTCATTAATCAGTGACATTACCATGGAAATATTTTGAAAACATAACTCCCTTACTTATAAAATTATCCATCACCACCCGACATCTCCTCATGTCCCAAATCTCTAATATTCTACCAAAAACATTCTAAAAACTCCAAAACACACTAAAAATATCTCATAAGTTTTCAACATCCCAAATACCACTAATAATAATATAAAAAATTGAATATATATTTTTTCAAGGGGTAAGGTAAAATTTTGAATCACCCATTTTTCTATTTACATATCATTCATTATTCTTCTTACTTCACCAAATATAATTTTAATTTTTTTTATAGTAACTCATTTATTTTATTATAAAATGAATTTTATTATTTTTATTAAATAATCAATATCCACCTTCTCTATTTTACCTTATAAAAATTATAATTACATTGGTTATTATGTATAGATTACCACCTCCATGAAGAAATATATTTAAATTTTAATATAAAAATTTTATAAATGGTTCTAAAAATGTATTTATTGATTAAATATTACACATATAAAATTTTAATGAATATAAAATTAAATTAAACTACATACATTTATTTAATTCCATAGAAAATGAGAATGTTCCATGTTAGTAAGTGTATACTACCAACTCCATGAAATTAAATATTTATATTTACAAACCAACCCAAAATAGAATGTTATAATAATTTGAATAAATAAATAAAATAATTTCAATTTTTAATGACTCAATATGGTTTATATAAATATATGAAGTCTTTTTAATGAAGAAACATTTGACCATAATAAATTACCAGAACAAGATCATCACAGATTCTGTCTCAAGGAATCATGATAGAAAATGTCATAGAATGAAATAAGTCATTTATAAATCATATTAAATGATATAATATTGTATCATTTATAATCTTGGTTTGAGGTCCTCAATTGTAAAATTTTAACATTAATTTAATGTCAGATATGTTATGTCAATAAATTTTTTTTTGTTTTCTTCTCTGATATGGGTTATTACGAGGATTGGTTTCCAAGGATAAGTATCTAAAAATATGGGGTTAGTGATATGTGTATGGTCTAGGTTTTGTGGTGAATGGAAGGATTTCACCGATAATCTAATGGAATCCACCTGATACCCTGTGGAACTGGAAAACCTCATGTGGTTATTCAATTAAAAATGAAAAGTTAGATGTACCACCAATCACTTATGAAGCCCACCTCTATCTAGTGTACCCAGTTCAAGGATGAAAATAATGTTATCTATGTGATTTTAATAAAAATCCATTTATATTCATAGGTAAGGTCACATTCCGTCCCTAATGTTATTATTTTTAATTTTACATGTTTTTAATTTTTTCTTGACTCACATTTTTACCCCCACACATCTTTTACAATTGACTGATCTAGGGATGCTCAAAAATTGGTTTTTTAAAATCTACTAAAAATTATTCATCCTTATTAATATTCAAGGATGGATATTTATTGGTTATGTTGATTACATAGACATCCCTTGAATTTTCCTTCCCTTCATTATATATTTTTGGAAAATACATAAATTGGACATCATTCCCTTATCAAATAATGATCATACACTAAATAAAATTATTCAATAGGTAAGTGTATATGGTTGATCCTCCAAACAACATTTAAATTTGGTATTGGGGGTAAAACCATTATCATTAAATGATTATTATTTTCATTGGTGGGGATATTTATGTTTCAATGATTAATCCATTATCTTTATATGTAATAATACCAAATGGTGGATGATACTAAGTATGACATGATAGATCAATAGTATTACGACCCTATATTCATTGAATCTCATGTCGAATAACGTTTCCATTCATTTATTTTTTATGGGGAGACCCAGAGTTTATATTCTTGAATCAATGTGGAATTCATGATTCGTTACTTAGTCAAAAATATATATGATGATTTGGAACCCATCCTTCATTGTACCTTGTAATTATTTCCTATTGAAGAAATCTTATGTAACATGATTCTAGAATGTAATAGTTTTCTTAAAATAATCTTGATTATTTATTATAAAATACATTATCCATTGAAAATTAATAATAATAGAGATTCATGACACACTATCCTGTTATATGTGGGTGTGCATTGTGATTCATCTATTGATCCTTAATGAACATTAGTGTACTATAAAAAATGTAGTAAGGTTCTTACTTACTATTTGAGGTTGTTTAATGCACATATTTAGAAATTATTTTTTGGGTTCATAAATTGATTGATGTGATTGGTTATGATCGCATGTGTGTGTGTATCTTGTGAGCCCATTAATGATTATTTTTTCAATGGGGTTAATTTTAGTGTGTTTTATATTGTTTGATGATGATAATTGTAATTTATGTTTCTAAAACGTTCTCATAAATATATTATATACATTATTTTTATTATTTACATTTTCATGTGTGTTAACATTAAAAAAATATTATTTCTTTATGGTGCTAAAAATAGATGAATTGTCGTACTGTGGTTTTCCCTTAGTGGGGGATTGAGAAACCCATGTGAAAAATTAGATGATCAATCTAACTACTATGTATGGATTTTATGATGTATCATGATTTTGTGTAATTCACTTGATACCAATTAGATTCCAAGAAGCATGTTTGACTTACTACCATGTGTATTCGTAATTTTAGGATAAATAATTACCTAGTGGATGTCGAGAACATGAATCACGTGATTATTAGGGGTTACTGATAATCTCAATCACTTGATTCTGAGTAGTATACTAATTTTCCATAAAGATAAAACATAAATAAATCTAATATACTAATATTAAATATGGTGTTGATAAAATGAATGTATAGAAGACGCTTGTGATGTATTGGATATAATAAGTGTTCTTAACGACTGATTGTTATGTTTGTATGTAAATTTATAATTATCGTGGAGTAAACTTATTATACATTTTAGCGTTTGATAAATATGAATTATTGGAGTAAAAATAGATTTTATAAATCATTCCTTGAATGGTCATTAATATTCCAATAAAGACAAAATTTTTAGCGATACATATAACATAAAGGGTTTTATAGATCATGGATAATCCATGGGGCTTGGAGGTGGTGGTGGACTCATACAAGCATTAGAGAATTCCAAAAAGTTTTTATTTATAATTCTTTTTTCACTATAACTATGGGATTTCATTTCACACATGGAGCTAGTAAATTTAAATATTGTTTGAAATTTTTTCAATTTGATAAGATTTATTTCCACTTTTTCATATTTTTTTAAAATTTATTTATATTGTTACTGTATGAATCTGATTGATTTGGTATAGTGTCCCAATTTATGGTGTTCTGAACATTCATGTCAGTCAATAACCTAATGTGTATGTGGTGGATAATGTGAGGAATTTTGGTCGTCTATATCATACTCTATGGCTCATTCCGTGGTCATAAAAATGATATTACAATAATTTTTTGTCATATTATTTATATAAAGGAAGTATGTTATGTTAGAATTTGGTATGGGATTTTCCATGTTATATTACAACTCATGTTTATTAGACCATAATGTTGTCATTGATGGAAAATAAATCATATTTTTATTATATTTTTTATGCCTTTAGTGGAGATTAATAGGAACATGCTGTCATATGAGCTATATGTAACTATAATTTTATTGATATTAGTTCTTTAATTTAATTTCTTGGTCCTTTTTATCTATTTGGGATGGGCATAAATTATTTTATAGTGTGATATATCTATTGGAAACAATAACTTGTGTTTGAGAATATTTTTATTATATACCAATTTTAATTAATCCTAATAAAAATGGTTTTCAATAAATGATTAAATAGAGTAATATATTCCCCCTCAAAAGAAGACTAATATAACAACCAAATGACATGGGTTAGGATGACTTAGTTATGGTGTATTCCCCTTATTCTACCTCATACTCTAAAAGTTGGTGTATATATGAAATCTCACACACATGCTGCAGTGTTGGTGGAAGTGGGACTCTCAAAGGAAGAGGTTATGTTGCTACTTCTTACACTATGTAGATTGACATAGAGGTATTTTATTGACTATAAATGATACATTCAACCACATTTTACACATATAATACCCCAAAATACTCACACATGGATTCAATGTGAACATCATAAATATTATATTTCATTCATTTATGCTCAAAATTGTGATGCAATTTTGTCCATCAAACCTTAAAACACCAAGAAGACAAATTGGATCAATTAAAACATCAAATTTATTTTTGGGTTTAGAGTTTTATATAAATATTATATCCTTTTATATGAAAAATTTCAATGATGTTAATTTATAATTTATCCCAAATTACCTAGATTTTCATTTTTCACATTAAGTCATCATTATCATCTGTTGGAAATCAATTCTAGAATTAACTCATTTAACCTCATTCTTTATAACCAGGGGTAATGGAATCCTAATAAGGGTGAGATAAAAGTCTCATTAATGTTTAAGATATGGGTTTTAAAAATAATGTTATCAATGAGAATAATAACTACATAATTTTATGATGATGTAATCAAAGAGCATTTGAGAATCATAAATGTACACAAAACATATATATATATGTATCGTAAAATAGGAAAATATTAAAAAAAGAGTCATATGAATTAATAATCATGATCGATTTGGAATTGATGTTGGTAATTAGAAACATTTTTAATCTATAACATGATATGAACTCACTTTTTGGTAACAGGGTAAAATATATTCATAAATCCCTTTCAAAAACCCATATAATTGGAATAGACATATGAATTCCAATATAATAATTACCTAGTTTATAGAAGTTATACTACGTCGAAAAAATAATTTATCATATAATAGGCTCACCCTGTCCAATCTGTGCCACCCCATGTTTAATCATTAAGGGGATAACCCAACTCTATCTTTGACACCCCGTGTTTAAGTTGTAATATGCTTAATCGGTGATGTCTTATCCGCCCATTGTATAATATGTCATAGAAAAGATGAAAAATTGGTGTAATGTATATAGATATTTCTCATGATAATAAAACCCACTGAAAAAATCCATATTCATTTATAACAGGATTAACCCATGGAAAAAATGGGTTTTAAGTAAATCTCATTGAAACATGATTACCTGTTGAAATGAAATAGGTTAGATAATTGTCTCGATGGAATAGAAATGTTTAAATGTTTAAAATAATGAGCATGGAATCAATAAAATATCTCCCCTATAGATGAAAGGTAATTTTTTTTACATTTATGGATAGATGGAAATAATATTAAAAAATCTATTAAAATATTCATAATGAAATTATCCTTTTTTTTAAATTTACTACTAAAAACTTATAACATTTTAAAAATAATCTTCAATATAAATAAACAAGAACTATTTTAACGTAGTATTTTATAAATAATTGAAAATTAATTATAAAGTAAAATTTAATTTGAAATTTGAAAAAAATATAAATTTTTTGATTGAAATTTATTTTAGAGAACACAGTTTTGGATGAGAAAAGTTTTCAATAAAAATGATAGTTTTACATTTTTTTTAACTCTTGAAAAAAGAAGGAGTAGAAAATGGAGTTAAAAATTGTATTATAATTAAATAATTAGAGGTGAATTTTATTTATTGGAATTCATTAAATTTATATCATAAAAATACATATTTTTAGACTAAATCAGATACATTACAAATAATGGATGAGATTGTTATATGAAACTCTCAATACATTGGTATCATTGAATAAAAAGAACCATGAATGAATAAAATTAAATAAAATATATAATACCATGAAAATAAGTATATTCATGAAATAAAAATTAAATGGTTATGTATATAAACCTTAGAGATAATATATTTTTATAACATAACAAAATATCATTGGAAGAAAATACTAATAGAAATACCTTAATACTTTTTAACAATCAAACCAAAAACCCCATTAAAGATATATCCTAAAATGGATATAAAAATACAAATAAATTGAATTATAATAATATTTAAATAAATTCATGTTATTTATATACACCATGTAATAAAATTAAGTTGATAATATGGCATGTATCACATAGAAATAAAGGTTTTAATAGAAACACACTTACATTGAGTTTGATTCTTCTTGAAATTTTTTATATTACTAAATAATAAATTTAATTTCATTATTAATTATATTATAACATATTACATGTTTAATATTAATTTTATTTCCCATATAAAAATTTTATATTTAATATCTTAATAAATGAGTTTTATGTTTCATGTTTTGACCATATTCATCTAATGTGTCAAAAAAACATTGTTGGGTTGACTATGACACATGTTATCACTTTTTAAAAATCCCAATGACAATTGTCATGAATTATTTATCATATTTACACATAAATTAAAATTTTTAAACCCATAAAGTTATATTTTTATGAAAAATGAACATATTTTATGATCATAAAAATAATAGGTTGATCGTAAGAATGAGTAATGTATACATTTTTCAGTTATTAATATGAAAAGAAGGTAAGTAATATTTTAATATTATATAATTATAAATATAAAAATAAAATATTATTTTATCATATATACTTATATGTACTAATTTTTATCGAAAAAGATTCACATCATTTTAAAGAGGTGGTAGTCCACACGTACAAGAATGACATTATAACTTTTTAAGTGTGTGAAAAGGTAATAAAGAAAATATTACATTATATTTAATGAATTTTAATTAATAATTTAATATAATAGAGATTTAATTTATATCGTATATATTAATTATTTATTCCCTTCTTACCTTTTGTGTAATAGGATTGTGAAAAATACTCAACAATATTGTATGATGTTGATGTATGTCGTACAAACGAGCGATGCTATTGAATCACCTATGGTATAGAATGTAAAATGGTATATATGATATAATGATATAAGAGAAATAATTTCATTTTAAATATCATATATAAACATTATAACAATCATTAAGTCTATCCACGAGTGTTGTTAATGAAAAAAACAAATGAAGGCCATTCATGAGGTCATTATATTCTATACACACAAACAGTGATTTCATAACCCATTTGATTAATGTATTTATCATATTTCAGAAACGTAACATTTAAATTTCTCAGTATAGTTAGGATAATTCTATTATTATAAAATACATGTATAATAATAATTAAAGTTGGATGGATAAATAAATAAAATTGAAATGCTCGTTGATGAATTTTACCCCTTCTTCAGGTGCTTGATTTTTTTTTTGAAATAAGGGCCTTCCTTTTTATGATTTATTTCCAAAGTGATGATTCTAGGATGAGAGGAGGTAAATTGGAAAGTTATTTGGGATATTTTTTAGGATAAAAATGTCTTGATATTTTTAATATGTGTGCATATTGAGTTCCCTTTCATTGTTGAGGAGGAGTGACATTCATGTAAATACTCATAAGTATTCACTATTGGTAGATTTAATTATCCAAATGTGGTTAAAAAATAGGTAATTATAGTTGAGGAGGTTTGATATGGTAATTAAAAGAATCCACCACATAATGAAACATATGATTTAATCATTTGCTTCATTTCATCCTATTTTCCATTGTTTTTTTTCATTATGGTTTTTGTTAAGATAAAATCTTTTCTAACATTTGATTTTTTTCCATTAAGACTAAATTAATGCGATCCACATTAAATAATTTATATCTAAAAATTCAATGTATTAATTAAAATTTAGGAAATAAAAATATTATGTTTTTTGAAAAATATATTTAGTACATGCGCAAGTAACGCAAAAAAACACTATCTTATCATTTACCATAGTAATAGATATTTTTTTTTAATTTGGAGGTACATAATTATCATTATAAAATTTTAACTTTTCCATGAATTTAATTTTTTTATTTTTATTAGAATTTTAATATAAATTCAAATATTATATGTTTTTTAGTAAATTTTAATCGACTAATAAAACATCATTTATTGAAAAAACATTAATTAACATATTAAATTGTTTAAATTAAATTGAATTTTAAAATTATAAGTACAATGATGGAATATTATTATATTGTTTCAAAAAAAATTTATATTGTTATATTCATAACTAAAAATAATTTAACATAATAATTTACTGTATTTACCGTAATTTATATAATTTTTTATTATTTATTTCATTTAATTTCACAATAAATAATAACATTGTTGGAATTTCATGAAAAATATATATTATTATATCATATAAAAAGTGAATGATAATTTATTATGATGATGAAATAAAATTTATATTTTGAAATAATATCTATAATTGTACCTATTTTTTCCCTATCCCAAAGCATTATAGAAATGATATAGAACAAATGCTCTTTTTTCATTTTTATTTCATAATGTATTATATGGGTCACTATCATGGAATAATATCATAAAAACATATATGAAATCAATAAAAAGGTTATGAATTTCAACATATTTTATGAAAATGTGTTTCATAAAAATTTCTAGGTTAGTTTTCCCTTGTTTTTAATGTTTAATATCTTGCTAAATTCATTTTAACCTTTATCATTGAAATTAAATTTAATAATTTTCACAAATAAATTTGTTCATAAATAATGTTTTCTATGTCACAAATTATAAATTAATCTTATCCCAAATATGGAATCTATTTATATATATTATATTTATATAATTGGAAAATTTTATTATAATATTATTCTCACACAGGATGAAAATTAGAAAGTTTTTTTGAAGATTATATTTTTAGAAAAAAAATGTTTTTACATTATCTAAATGAATTGTAATTATTATTATAAGAAATTAAAATTATATTTAATTACTTTGATTCCAAAATTATTATTTAAAACATTTTCCAATAGGTATATTTTTAATTAATTAAAAATGAGAAACATTATGCATTTTAAAATCATCCTTAGAAAGACATGCTTTTAAACCCAAAAACAATCATAAACTAAAAACCAATATAATGTTTATTAAAAATTAATGGAATTTATTTAATATAAAAAAAATTATCTTGGTTAATCGACAATATATTAATAAAATATTGGTTCTTTTACATTAATTAATTTATTGAAAGAATATTATTTTATAAAAAATTATATTTCTTACAATTCATAGAATAATCATTATTTACAAAAAAAATTCACAAAATTTATCCCAAGGAAAATTTTTATATATGGATTACAAAAATGAATTTAATATTATTGAATACATTTTAAAGGTATTTTAAAATATATTATTTTATTTTTTTATATTAATGCAATAAAAATCATTTTTGAATAATTTTTTTTTAAATAATGAACTAAATTTACTAAAAATTTATTGAATATGAACTAAAATTTTATTAAAAATTTATATTTAGTGACGAATTTATAAATATATATGTATATATATATATTAAATTTGGTAATTCTATCATAACTAGTAATATAATATTTAGGTTATGAAGGAAATATATATAATTTGTTTTTTATGTATAGTGTTTCATGTTTAATACACAATCAATATAAAAATATAGGGGTTTTTTATAATGAAATATAAACTGAGTGGTGCATGTTAAATAAGATAATCATAGTGTTTTATTTCTTTTATGATATCATATATTTTTTTCTTCTTTTAATTTATCATGGTGTTACACCCTCTCAACTTTAATAAATTTCTTCCCAATAATTTAAACTTTATATCTGTAATCAATGGACAGATATTTGAAAATATTATTTTTTATACCCACATTGTAAAAAAATATAATAAAAGATCCACTTAATTAAAGTTAATGTTACACATTAATTTCATATGTTATAACACATAACTAGGATTTTAAATGGGTTAAAATAGGTTATCACTATAGAAAATCATAAATAATTATAAAGTGTGATTGGGTTCATTGATCACAGGAAAGTGAATGAAAATTGAAATGTCAAGGGCCTCAAAACCATAAATATGTGATGATCTAAATGACCATAACTTCAATAGAATTAAATGAACAATGATTAAATTTTTTATGATTATTTTCTAATAGTTATGGAATAATATAACCATCAAGACTAAATGAACATGAAAATATAATTATATGATTTTTATAATATTATACATTAACTAAAATCCCACACAATATCATTTTTTTCCAAATGAGGTGTATTGTAGATGAATTTTTTATTCTAGAGGCACTAAAATCAAAATCTAATAACCACATAACAATAAAAGGGATTGAATTCTTTTTCTAATTTCATTGAACATTACAAAAAAATTGGTAAGAACATGGAATGATAACTATATAAATGAATAAAATTTTATATGACGCACCAATAT
Organism: Viscum album; assembly: GCA_963277665.1. Lineage (NCBI taxonomy): Eukaryota > Viridiplantae > Streptophyta > Magnoliopsida > Santalales > Viscaceae > Viscum > Viscum album. Next base: position 1,136,924,369 of record OY728156.1, read on the forward strand.
TCACTACTACATATTAATATTAACTATTAAAACTAATTTATTCTGAAAATAAATATCCATAAAATTCTTCAAATATTTCTAGAATAAGTTTGAAACAAAATGATTAGAAGGATTTGATCATATATTTTTATAAGATAAATCAAAAATTATTCATGAAAAAAATATCATATGTTTTTTAGATAAAAGTAAACATAACATTTAAAAATATTTCACTATACTCGACATCACATAGGCCAGTGGTAGGAGTGAAACCATTATCATTCATTAATAATGTGTTTATCCCCCATGACCTAGATAGCTATGCATGGTTTTTACAAAACATATGTTTTTCCCCTTTTTTCATTAATCATGAATAATAATTCATCCCTAAAATCATTTCATGTAGATCTTGGGTGTTATAAATATTGCAACCCAAAAATACTTCTCTAAAAAAGACATTTATAACCTCAAAATTTTTAACAATATAAAACCCTCAAATGAGGTTACTAATAATTGGAACTCATGTTCATCCTTAATCATATAAATCATTGATGTTATCCATTACAGTTAACATATTTTCACATTAAAAAAATCACAATCTCAAATGCTGTCTAAATTTTCCTTCGATACATACTATAATAACCCATAACCCTCACTCTCAGATTCAATGTTAACATAATAAACATTATATTTTTCCATAGCATACTATTAATTGAGACATAATTTTTTCCACCCAAACCTCAAAACATGAAATATAAAAATTGTATCACATAAAAAATCGATTAAATTTTATTTATATAAATTAGGTTAATTAGGAAAAAATACTACATAAACAATTCAAATGACATTAAGTTATTATTTATCCAACTTAATCGCACTATTATTTTTTACATTAATAAGCTATCATAATCCATGTGAAATAAATTCGAGGAATAACTCATTGAAGATAAATATTTTTTACCTGGGAAAATGAAACATTATAAGGGTGAGTTCAAATTATTTGTATGGGTAATCATAAGAATTATAAATTGAATGTCATCAATAAGCATAAGAAGTTAATAAGGGTATAACGATATAATTTTATTGGAAGATAAAATCCTAAAATAACTCATACACATAAATACATAGATCATTAAATAATTAAACAATGAAAAGGTTCATGTCATTATAATTAATAATCAATATATATGTGTTATATATATTTGTCACAAAACACATTATAATCCCATAACAGGCAATTAAAACACTTTTTTTGTAACCGGTAAGATCCTAATCATAAAATCCATTCAAAACCCACTTATTGTGTAATATTTAAACATACATATTCAATTATGATCACAAAAAAATGAATTGGAGTACTATCTGGGAGCACCTATATTTAAGATTTAATTGCCTCACCTTGTAATAATTGGTCCACACCATGTTTTAGTTTTAATAGACATACCCAACACTGTTTGGGACACCCCATTTTTAATCTGTAATAGTCTTACCTGGATCAATCTGGGCCAAACAATGTTTAAGATGGAATGTCCTAGAACAACAACATGAATAATGTATATAGATTTTTCCATTTATAAAAAAACAATTTGAGGACATTTATATTCTTTCATAAAATGATTAACACATGATATTTAATCGGTTGTATATCATTCTCTCATAAACATGATTTACCCCAGGAAAAGAAATATGTTACATAATAATATTATTGAAAAAAACATTATACATCTAGAGATATAATGAGGCTGGTATAAATAAAAAATATCACCATTGGAGTATAATTCAAAATAATGGGTTTTAACCTTAATGAATGAATATACAATTAAAATATTATAAAATCATTATTGAGTAATATATCCTTTTCATTTTAAAATTATCTTTTAAAAAAATAAAACTTTATAAAAATATTTTTATTTGAAAATAATAATTAAATTATATAATGGAATCTTTGAAAAATAAATTGGATCATTTCATGAGGAAAATATGATTTTAATTTTGATAAACATGTTATAAAAATTTGAAAACATTTATTGATAACATGGATTTGAAAAAAAAAATATGTTTCGATGAAAAAGATTATTTTTTATAAAAATTTTATTCTAAACTAGTTAGATAATAATGAGAGGAAAGTAATGAGATACCATTTATTATCAAAATAATAATATTGGATAAAAATATTCTTGAGTGTGTTTTAGAGGTAGATCATAATATTTCAAAATTGGAGACTTAATCTTAAACAATCCTAATGAAGGATTAGATTATAAAATGAAACTATTACAACATTGGTCGCATTAAATTGTAATCCCTATTAAATAAAAATTTTAAATGAAAAATTATAAATAATTAAAATAATAATATTCATGATATAACTTGTTAATGTTGAATTATATACACATTATAAAAGAATATATGTTTATAACATAACAATCATCTCAATGATGAAAAGCAGTAACAAAAATCCACTACCCATTTGGTGACATTGAAACCATATACACCATGAAAAAGTTTACATATAATGGAAATATAAATCCAAGAATATTTATTCAACACAATCTTATAATAAATTCACAGGTATTATATACACGACACTTCTAATATAAGTGGTGAATATGGTATGCATCTCACAGAAATGATGGTGAGATGAGAAATACACTTTACACGAGTCTTATTGGTCATTCTTATTTCTTATAATCCAAAATAATTATGTTTTTTTAATTAATTTCATTATTGACACATTTTAAAAGTTAATTATTAATTTAATTTCCATTTATAAATATTTCATATATAATTACATAATCAATTCAGTTTATGTTGGATGTTTTGACCATATTCGTCTTATGTGTTAAATAATGAATGTGTTAGGCAGACAATGGTCAATGAGGTCAATTTTTAATCGTATCTAGAATAATAATCATTAAGTAATTTTTATATTTATATATTATTTAAAATGTGAAACCCATTACTAAATATGGTTTGTAAAATTGAACTAATGATAAAATCATCGAGACTGCATGTCTTACGTACGCATGAGTAACAATTCCATTTTTCATTTATCATTATAGAAATAAGTGAAGAAACATTTTATAATTATATAATGAAAATAATATCATAAATAATAATTTTATAATTATATATTAATATATATATATATACATAGATATATATAATTCTAGTGATGTCAATGGAACCACAATGCTTCAAGGTGGTGGTAGTTCATACCTCCATACACGACATTACAACTTTTTCATTTTGTGAAATGATAATAAGAAAAATGACATATTATTTTTCCATAAATATAATTATGTAATTAATAACATTATTATTTAATGCATAAAATATAAATTCGTTATTTTTATACTTATTACCTTTCATATAATGCATTATTGGAAATCACTTAACGTTGCTTTTTGAGAAGGTAGTCTTTTGTGCACATGAGAGATGTTATATTTTTATATTAAATACATACCCCACTAGTATAATTGTTTTATAAATATCATAGTCAAACATTATATCCACAATTATTTCCAACCATTAGAGGTGTTAATAGAAAAATGAACGACATCATCTCGCGAATCGGTAGTCCTCCTTACACAAAAATAATGGTTTCATATCCCATATGATGAAAATGGGTATGGTTGTAGTTCATACCCTTAAAATTACAACATATAATAAAATATTATTAAATTAGTTTATTATATAATCCAGGTATAAGAATAATTTAATGGTTTTATAAAAAAAATGTTTGTTGATGAATGTTACCTCTTCATTTTGTAACTCCTTCTGGTTTTAACAAAATTCATTCATTAATTATATTAGTAGAAATATTGAAGCCTATATTATGAGATTATATATATTTTTATGTTATCATGAATCTTTCTGGATACGAAAAGTGTATTGATTGTTATTGTAATGTGACGGGGGTGAGTAAAATTTTATCGTTGATGAGGAGTGGCATTATTGTAAATAATCAATAATATTCACTATTGAGAGGTCAAAATTAACTAAAGTGGATCCAAAATTTATAATTAAGTGATTGGAAGAATTATTTTATTGATAAATTTATCCTACTCAAAATTTAGCAAATGTTTTTAACATTTTTTTTCCTTAAATTTTATGTTTCCGCATTTGTTCATTTTGGTTTTAATTCAAGAATCTGGTTTATTATCATAATTTTTTTTTTCAATTCAGATTAAATTAAAATTTGAGATGTTAAATAACATGGAACCACATATTATATGTATTAAATCAAATTTATCTTATAATAATCTTATAGTTTTTTTGTCAATTAGTTTTACTACATTTTCAAGTAATGTAAAAAATCAGCATTTTATCGTTTACTACCCAAACGTAGTTGTTATTAATTACAAGGTCAATAATATTAATTATAAAAAATATATTGGTCCCAAAAACTTTTCATATTTTACATTTATTAAAATTTTAATACAATTTATACAATTTTATGATTTTATTTTATTCTAAATCATTGTATAATATGTTAATTATTATTAAATAACATTATTGTTGATTATGAAATTATTTATTAAAATAGAATAAAAAATTTCAGTAAAATAATGGATTATGAATATATTCATTTCAAAACACTGTTTCAGGATATGTTCACCTACAAAAATAATTCTACATAGTAATTTACTCAATTTACATCTCTTTTAACATTTTATTATTATTTATTTCATTTAATTTCCAACTAAATAATTTAAAATTTTTAAATTCCTTTTCAATGTATGTGATTATATCAATAGTAAAAATTATAGATAAATTATAATGATAAAAAAATATTATTAATCATTAAATAAAATTTTAATAATCAATCATATGGGTTTTACCTATACCAATGATTTATTGAACTGATAAGTGAAAATTGTTCCATTTTTTTCTTTCTCATGAAATAATTTATTATATATGTCACATTCTAGGAAAAGTGAACAAAAACATATAAAATATATTCTAAGGCCAAAGGGTTAACATGTTCCTAGAAAATTAGTTTTGGGCATGTTTATATTCCAGTGTATCTCTTATGAATAATAATTAATCCCATGTTAATCATTTTTTCTTTAATAATTATAATTAAATTTATCCTTTTTATTAATCCCTTTGGTACAAAATATAGTTTAACTATTTAAAATTGTATTTATTATTATTGTAAATATTTAATCCATTTTATATATTGATATACATATAATTATAAAATTTTAATTTAAAATTAATCTTATAGTAAAATCGAGATCTCATGTTTTTTTTAGGAGTATTTTTTTAGAAAAAAAATGATTCTATATTAACTAAAAAGGAATATAATAATAATTATGTAATAGTAAATTATAATTTACTAATTTATGAACTAAAATTTTCATTCAATAAATTTTTCATAATGGATTGTTTTAATTAATTAAAATACATATTCGATATTTATTTTAAAATTGTTTTTTAAGAAAACAAATTTATAAACCCCAAAACAAATTTTTACTGAAAACCAATATAAACATGATTTAATATTAATTAAGTGGATTAAATATAACTAAATAATACATCAGTTACATAAAATAATATTCAAAATATAGTTTCAATTTTTAATTAAAAAATTTATTGAAATGAATATATATTTTAGTAAAATTTGAATTTTTCACTATTCACTAAAAAAATAAATACTCTCTAAAAATAATATTCAACCAAAAGTAAATTTTAATATTCTAATTCCAAAAGATAATTTATTTTTTTGAATAATGATTCAATCCTTTCAAAAAATTGTTTTTAAATTTAGTTTCCGGAAAAAAAATCATTTTTTGAAGAAAACATAATTCTAATGTGTAAAATAGAAATATTAACAATTGATTGATTATGTAAAAAAATTTATAAATAATTAATATTGAGTGAGACATTTATATATATATATATAAATTTATATATATTTCATAATGATGTTAAAATTTTTCATAAAAACTAATTAAATGGCTAGATTATAACAGAAATATATATCTTGGGTCGTTTAAATTCAGTGATGCATATTGAATATGCTACCAAACTATAAAATATAGGGTTTCAATATAACGAAGTATTAATTGATTATTCAATGTAAATCATGAAAAACTATTGGTTACATGTCCATTATACAATTAAATAAAATTTTATTCTGTTAAAATATTGGTGTGTTACACCACTATCCTTTCAACAAACTAGAGAAAAATAGGACGAAGTGTACTTTATAGAAACTATATGGGGAGGGGAGGTGGTCGTTGGCCTTTTTTGTGCACTTTATTACAAGATGGATAATTTGAGAGTGGTAATTCCACAAGGAACCCATCAGAGAAGGTGGTGACTGATGGCACGTTCTATAAAACGTGAGGGTCTCTCCTGGGTAGAATTAAAGGACATGTTTTCTTAGGGTTAATCATTCCAAAAAACACCAAAGATAAAAATATATCAATAGTTCATCATGATATATTTGTATCACATGATTTTATCCTGATAATCATCTCATATCTCAATGATACTTCTCTTTTCTCCTTTCATAATAGAAAACTATACACATGAGTCTATAAAATTAATGATTTTCCCTCATCCCAACATCAAGAGATCAGTCATGACTATTGGTCTAGTGACATAATCGAAGGTTTTGGGTGTAGAATTTACTGTATATTAGAAAAAATTGAAAGATTGAGATGTATATATCCATCCACAATTTGACTCACAGGCCTGTGGAACTCTTACTACTAAATGAGTTCCCCTTATGGTATCTAAAAGTGGTAGATGAGGGACATGCAATATGGTTAAGGAATTCTGGTAAAGAAACTTTTTCATCTTCAGTATCCTTATGAGGGTACCACATTTCATAAATTATGAGAATGTCTGTTATTATCAAATGGTTTTCACAATAAAAAATATCTAGTTTTTCCAAATAAATATGAGGAATCCTTAATATTTTTTCTCAAGATCAATGAGGTCAAGAATACATAGAGGAATAAGGAAGAAGTGGTAAGGGTTCTAGGTATCTTGAATAGGTACTCTATTTCATAATTAAGAGACGATGACGTATAATGGTCATGCATATTCTTTAAGGGGCTGTAGAGTCTAAAATATGTGGGAATATAAATTAGATAAACATCCGATAAATGGAGGTAAGGTACCACCTACAAATTTATTTAATTTATTGATCACTTTTATATTTTTATATTTTTATTTAATACTTGGGCCTCATATTCCTTAATGTCTACAAAAGATATGGAGTGAATTAAGTTACCATGCAAGTATTATTCTTATTTACATTCCCTTAATAAATTATTATACATGAATGTGAACATTGTTCAATGATTCCAAGAGTTTCATAAATTCATTTACAACTACAAACATCTTTCAAACTTAAATAATATGGAGATGAATTTTTTTTGATATGATTCATGGAATACACTAGATAAATAGATATTTTGTAGGTAGTAATCCCTAACCTAGAAGGATATCCTTTAATTAGTGAAAGGGATAGAAGTACAAAGTGATTGGTTTGTGGTAAATCATATAAATTTGTATTTTTTCATATATTATCCAACTTGGTATTAGGATCATTCAGTTGGATTTGGGAATCAGAGTCATCATTTCCCATACGATAAATGTATATCTAAACATCTTACCTAATGAAATCATATGAAATTCAAGGGATAACTGAGTTTTATTTGAAATAGTGCTCATGATGGTGGTGAATTCCATTTTGATACCCTCATACAATGATGAATACTGAGTATAAGGAGTTCAAGGTGATGATCTTGGACTTCGAAAAAAATGGAGTTATCAAGCCATTCAATTCAACATGGGGGAACATATATTATTCACCAAAAAGGAATTTAGTATTATTTAACTATCTTTAGACTAATTAATTCTATATAATGTTATGGTATTGAATTTTAACACTTTTACTAATATTAATGATCTATTTAATCAATTTCTAGGATCCTAGTTGTAGCACCCTTCCCCTTCATCATTGCCTTGAGAAGGTGGTGACGTGCTTCTCAGACCTATGCAATGTTCCCAAGGCACCAATGTCTGGCAATAAATGTTGAAGGCATCAAGAATAAATTGGGGAATGATTTTAACATGATATAAACCAACAACCCATTAAATAAATAAACCAAAAAATTAGATGATTCATGTTAACATAGCATCTCGAAACAAATAGTACTAAGAGACAAACAAACTAATTCATAAAAAATCCAACAACCAATACAACCAAACCATACAAAACCCAAAGTATAGAGCTAATCAGAAGACTATAAAAGAGACATAATGTAATCCCAGGCACCCTATACTACTCCACAACATAGTCCATGCTCCAAGCACCGCAAAAAGCTCCTAAGCATCATAATTATATGCTATAAAAATGGGATTCCATACTCTTTCCTTTGTCCTAGATCACAAAATTTTCAAAATCACCAATGTTACAATGTATGTGTGAGTAATAGTACCTAGTTCGATATCCCCAAATGACGTCCCTACACATGACACTAGGACAAAACCATTATCACAATAATATAATATAATTTATATAAAACAAAAAATAGATCCACCATTACCGATAATGAAAAAACCCCTTACCAATCCATATCAAATTATGGAAACACACAATTATTCAATAATACATAAAATACTCACACATCTGATCATCCAATTTCCATATTACATAGAAACACACAATAAGGAAGAAAACCATGGTGGAACATCCTACCGAAACCCATTTACAAATTTTTCAAAATACTAGTTCTTCCTAACCACTTATCTATAATGATGGACCTTTAATATAATATCCACCATCATTTATAGTATGACTTATCTCCCAATTTAAATCAATCAACACCAGATGTAATACTTAACCAAACAAAATCATAAATCCCAGAGGCCACATATTATGCATAGAACCATATCAAATACATTCCAATCACTTCAATAAATCACCCATTTATTAAAAACACCCATTATCCCTTTTCCATGCCAAAATAATATTCAATAAAACACATTATTATTGAAAACCCATTTCCCAATCATTTTTACAAACCATTTTCACAAACCAAACAAATAAACTAATTTTAAACTCTACATGTTAAAATCATACAATAAGCCCCTTTATGAAAAAATATTCCATTTCACCCAAAATCCCAAAATCATCACCCTATTGGTTTACACCAATATTTTCAAATCATATTCAATATTAATTTTAAGAAAAAAAGTTAATTGAATACAATGGATCATGTTTGAGTAATGTGGAGTGAGAGAGAAACCACCTACCTCTAGGTTCTGAAAAAATAGACCCACAAGCAACCACCCCACAAATAGAGAAAAATTATTAACTTAAATCAGTCTAGATATCATTTTCTATCATAAAAATCCTTAATATCTTCTCTTAAGGAAACAAAAATCCTTGACCTACAAGAAAAATATGTTGATCCAGAAAACAAAAAGTGGGTGAATAGAATATTTAGAGAAACCCATAAAGAGACCATGAGATAAGAATTACTTGAGATGAATTGCCTTCAAACCACCAAGAAACCCCTTCAAATCATTTCCAAAATGAGTGAAAGAGTACCCATTTCCACTAATAAGTAGAAATATAGTGTTGATTTATTATTAGAGATGAAATTGGTGAGTTATGTAAAATCCAGACTAACCCAGTTTAAAAAAACCATTTTAATGGGTCGTACAGTTAGCTCACACATTTTGACAAAGCCCACACTAGACATGTGGATTATACTATATGAAAATAGGCATATCACATGGTTACATGGGATTGTTGATAGGTTTCCCCTAATCGTGCCCAATTTTGCAGCATTAAAAAGGCATCTAACTTTTCCAAAACCATTCGAAACACTCCTAATCTCTCCCAAACCATTCAAATCTACTTCATTTTCATAAAAATGTATTAATAAATAGAACATACCTCTAATAGGGTGTGAGAAATTCCCCCAACCATTGTAATTTCAATCCTCAGATAGTAAATAACTATATCATTGCCGAAAGAGATTGGTCCAATGGCCGACCATCACTTTCTCCCTCTCCAATGTCTCCTCTAGAATCTAACCATACAACCACAAAACCTGAACTAGACCGATTCCATTTCCAAGACATACACTATCATTACTATCCACAATCTTCACCGGCACATGGAAACAAAGAAGCATCCGACTCCATCTCCACACGATCCCATCGAATCATATGGTCATGATCCAGCTGATACCTTTTCGACTAAGAAGAATGATTCACATTGTGCACTACAGTAAGCTGTTGTGTAAAGGCCAACTGATAAGACACCTCTTTAATCCACTCATTTATCTCGAAAGGCCCAATATACCTCAATGAAAACATACCCTACTTTCCCAACTGTTGATGTCCCACCCTTGGAGAGATTCTAAAAAAACAATGATCACCGACATTGAATGACAACAATAATCGACGATGGTTCGCATATGATTTCTAAGAAATTTGATCCAAATCCTAAACTTTCATATAAACTGGATCTTATCTGTAGTATCTTAGACAAGGCGTAGTAAAATAATCAAATCTCACCCATTTTGACCCATTATATAAGAGAATGACTTGGATGCCCATACAATGCCTCAAATGGAGCCATACATATTGAAGAATAATAATTCTTATGAAAGGAAAACTACACTAATACTAAGTGATCCTCCCATAAACCCCCCAAATTCATCACCCAATCACTTATAATATCCTCTAAAGTTCGTATCACCCTCTTGGATTTTCCATCCATCTGGGGATGACATGCTGTGCTCATCAATAATTTTTTCCTAAGGGCTTTCTGCAAGGATTTCAAAAAATGGGATGTGAAAATCAGTTCTCTATCTGATAAAATTGAATCTAGAACACCATACCACATTACCACTTCCCATATATAGATTTACGATATATCCTCTACTGTATAAGATTTGTGAATTGGGATGAAATGGGCCTACACTGTGAGCCGATACACAATCACCCATATGACATCATGTGTCATGACCATTATCAAGAGACCTGTAACAAAATCCACTGCTATTTCTTCCAACATCCACACTAGAATAGGCAATGATTGCTACAATATTGTTGGATGTTGATTCTCTTCCTTGACTTTCTGAAAAATCATGCAACTCGAAACATACTCGAAAATTTCCCTTTTCATAAAATCCCACAAAAACTCTACATTAAAAAACATATACATATTCTAGAATTCTGGGATGGACAACCCACCTAGAATGATGATAATATCTGAGATGTTCTTGCTAATAAGATATTGGTACCACAATCTGATTTTGAAAACACAAATCTGAATTTCCATGTAGTTCACATCCCACAATGATATCCCCACAATTGAGTTTTGACATCATCACCATACACTCATAATCTAATGTTTTTTCATCTTTATCCAAACCTACCTGGTCAAGAACCAATGAAACTGGAAAAAAGACCACTCTCTCACCCTAGTCCTCACATTCCATTCACATGACGTCTATGACCGACATCAACTACCACTAATTCGATGAATATTTCACCACTTGTTCCTATGATTTTCTACTTAATGCATCCACCAACAAATTTCCAATATCCAGTGTATACATTATGTCAAAATCAAATATCTAGAAATATTCCATCCATATACTTTTCCTTAAGTAAGAATATATTTTTTATAAAATATTCTTTAAACTATTGTGATCGGTAAACAATATGAATTTCTCACCAAAGAGATAATGATGCCATATTTTCAAAGTATGATTCACTTAAACCAACTACAAATAATGTGTTGGGATGTTATTCTCATAAAACATCAACTTCCATGATCCAAATTCCACAACATGATCCTCCTGTATGAGAACATAAAACTACCCTAATCCCGACGTGTCACAATATACCACGTTCCAATTCCATGGTTCTGCAAAAACCAAGACTGACACTAATTTAAGGGGACCCTTTATCAATTAATGAAATTTCTAACACTGCTCATCCAATTGATATGAAACAATATTCCTTGTCAAAGTTTTCATTGTAGATGCCAATAGTGAGAAATGATGATTTTTTTTTTGATAATAGTCATTTAGGCTAATGAATCTCTGTATCATGAAAACATTATTCGGTTGTTTCCATGAGATATAAACCAATATATTTTTTGGATTAACTAAAACAACCTTCTATGAAATAACATGGCCAAAGAAACTAACCTCTTATATAGTAAATTCATAATTTGTTAATTTGGTATACAACCAATGATGCGGTATGATCCCATACACTACCAGCAAGTGTTTTTCATGATCCACCCTTGTTCATGAATACACCAGTATATCATCAAAAAATAACACCATAAAAGAATCTAAATATATATGATATATATGATACATAAATTCCATGAAAACCGATGGTGCATTCGTTAGTCCAAAGGGAATAACCATATATTTATAATGGGAATATGTACATGTAATTTTTTTTTGGGAATATACTACTTCTTCAATAGAAATTTATGATATGTTGACCACAAGTCAATCGTTGATAATTATTAAGATCCCCTCAACTGGTAAAAAAATCAATAATGTGTGGAATTGGATATCATTTCTTTTTCATAACCTGATTAAGTCTACTATAATCCACATAGAGCTTAAGAGAACTATCCACTTTTTTATCAAACAAAACTGGCAATGCTCACAAGGACGTGCTAGGATGGATGAAGCCTTTGTTTTCTAACTCTTTCAACTACACATTTAATTACCACAATTCTGGTGGTTCTATTCGGTAAGAAGAAAGTGTGATCGGACTAGTCCCGAGGAGGATATCAATCATAAACTCAACCTCTCTCTTGGGTGGAATCCCTGAGAATTCATTAGGAATGACATCTATAATATGATCAATAACCGCTTGAAAAACACTATTATCAACTTATACAAATGATGAAAACAACAATGATGCTAAATGATATGAGATTATTCCAACAACAGCTGTCAACAATCATATAACACATAAATTTTCATTCTACTCTCCTAAAAAAGGTGTTCAATTCCATCCTCTTTCGTAAAACTAAATGTTCACCCATAGAAATCGATTTGGGCCTTAAAAATTTCCATCCAATCCATTCTCATGATTATATCATATGTATCCATATCTACCACTAATAAATCCCACATCAATTCAATGCCATCTAAAACTATGTAACACTCTATACAAATGAAAAATTGACAATCCCTTAGACCTAGAAGAGTTTGGTATTTGAATACAGAAAGAATCACTTCCAAAGTTAGACCTAGAAAACTAATAACACAAGAAAAAATAAAATAGTGGGAAGTTCTTGTATCAGAAAATTATTGCATCAATGTAGAATTAAAAAGTACCATACCGTGTAATATGAATAATCCCAACTGATCATCTATCACGACTTGTTCAGCTTCGAAAAACCACTTTCATTCCAAAATTTACTAATTATTACCATACTAAGGTGTCATGGTATTTCAAGAATCACCATGACTATCGTGGCTCTGCTAATGGGGAGTATTCTACTTCCCCAATCACATCGAAGTATAGGACTCATGTGACCCCTATGGAGTGTCCAGAACACCCGACCTCAGATAACTACCACAATACCGTAGATGATTCCCCATCATCTTACAGTTATGACATGATCAATTATGTGTAATACAATACCATGTGATGTGTCACATAGAGCCACATTGAAAACATCCTGACTTTCTCTAAGGCTTCATATGAAGATTCACCCATCATATAGTCAGATTTAGAGCTGTAATCCAACCCTAAAAATAAGTGTCCCTATTCGTCTTGATCCCATTGTTTGAGTTCCCACTATTCCCTATGGGTACCAAAATTCATCCCCAAAAAGGTCTTGCTCTTCCACCACTACTCTATTAACTATTTCTGTGTCATAATTAATACACAACACCACTATAATGGAACAAATTTTATTCCCTAACCCAACATTATAAATTCCTGAATTCGAGGTTGTGCTACCTGATACCTCAAGTGACAACCGCACTAAGTTCATTAAAAAATTTTCATATTCCATTACTGGAAGGTTATCCTTATTAGAAAGAATGAAATACGTTCTTCACTAAATTATGAATGTGATAGGGTAGAATTGTCTGTTAAAAAATTCCTCAAATCCCTCCCATGTCACCCCATGATCCAACCCAACATGGACTGCCTACTCTCACCACTAAAGGAAAGATATTCCAATATGTACATGGATAACATAAATTTCATCTATTATTGTGTTCTAATGAATTCAGATATCCTTTTCATTATATTCTTGTTTTCCCATTTCCATCATATGTCTTCGATTCCCATTTATAATAAATATACATTTATTATAATAATTTAATTAACCATAATTATATATATCATACCACATATGGTTTATTTATAACTTTTTATAACCAATTTATTAACAATTCATCATTAAAAACAACATTCTATGTGGTAGCTTGGTTGTTTATCAAACATATTTTTGGTCTGTAGTCTTATTCCTTGAATATTGATCTCGGATCCAATATAGTAAAATTTCAATATTTATAAAAATTTGATATATCTAAAATTTTAATGTATTTATAATAATAAATAAATTATAGTTAAAGAAAAATGACTTATACAATTCATTATGGTGGTTGACCATTCATACAAATGGAAGCTATTTCTATTTTTTAAACAATTGAACAAAATAGAAAATGAATAAATAACCCACAATGAATAATTATTATTTCATATAAATCATATATTTTCTTCAAATAAATACTTATTACCATCCCATTAAAAAAAGAATGACTAATTACATCTAATTATTGAGGCGGTAGCCCACTTGTATGCATAATAAAGGTAATCATTTTAAAAGGATTATAAAAAAATATATAGATATGATATTATAATTGAAAAATTATATTGTTTCATTAATATCATATATATATATATATATTCTATATCCATAGTTTTATATAGATTTGAGTGGTTCTTATGTAAAGGAAATTACATCAATTCGTGAGGCGGTAGACCTCATAAGACATGATCAAATGTTTCATTTACCATTTGATGGTAGAGAAAATATAAATAAATTATTTACTTGGAATAATAAAATATAATAATATGGTGGATAGTTTTTTTATTATCTTATAATGTTTGATGAATGTTTTATGGACTTATAGAATAAATAATATAAAAACTCATGGTTATGAACTATACATCTTTTTGGACAACATCATTAGGATTATAACTAAAGCCTTCAATGATTTTTTAATGGAAAAAACTTCTATATGTAATGGTATGGAATTTCAATATTGGGTTTTTGTAGGTTATATATATAACAAATGCCTTTCGTAGTTTGAATGGGATAGGATATGGGAAGCACTTTGGTAAGGGGTGAGATGTCATACTTGGAATGTTTTAAAAGAATAAATTTTTCCAATGTTTTTCACAAGAAAGGGTTCTCAAAATTAGATCACTATTGATCCTTATATTTAATTATGTTCCAAAATTTCCATAAAATAAAAATAGGACAATTTGGATAGGTCATTTGAAACACATATTCTTATATTAATCATTGATAAACTAGTTTTATTCTTCACTATGGTAATAAATTTATTCGATTTTTACTATTTAATGTGAATTCAATTTAAAGTTTCATTATAATATAACATTAATTTTTCTAATTCCAAATTAGTAATCCATTTTACAAATTTCAATTTGTATATGATGATAATTTTAATAAAAATAAACTCATAGATGTGATGAAAGAAGAGTTTTCCAATGGGAAAATATTCAATATTATAAAACGTTTTTATATAAAAATTATAAATATTATTGATTTTAATGATCAAAACTTTATTAATATTAATATAATTGATCTATTTTTTCTTTTTAAATAATTTTATCATAATTGTAACATTTTATATGATTGATTTTATAAATTTGAATTTTTCACTATTTATAGAAAAAATAATATTTTCATAAAATATTCAATACATTAAACTAAGGTAAATTAGAAATTATGATTTAATTTTTTTTCATATTTTAATGTATATTTATAAATGTTTTAAGAAATAATTTTAACATTTGTGTAAAAAAAAATTTGCAAAGAGAATAAAAATATTAATGCTTCAAAAAACATATCATATTCTTTCAAATGTTTCATATTTTATTTTATAAAAAATTGATAATAAATAATTATTTTATTAATTTTGAAACCATATAATTTCTATAATTAAAAAATTCATATCTATACGCTCCAACATAATAACTTTGTTTTGACATTATTATATTATACATTCCATTTATAATTAAGGTTTCTTATATCACCTCAAACCAGAGAGATTAAATTTATTAAAATTTAATCATATAATAAATTATTGGGGTGTTACGTTCTTCCCTACATTATAAATATGTATCTAATAAATTTTTATAGTTATTTATTATGAATGAATATTGATATTTCTTCATCATAACTTTGATATTTTCCCACATCACCTCTTTAGTCATATAATGTTATCAGTGTTCCATAAATAACTAAGTCTTTTAATTTCTCAACAATTTTGCTTCTATTTCAAGAATCCATATAGGATCTTCAGATAAATATTTCTAAATATTTATTGGTATTTTTCATACATTTGAAAACTCATTAGTTATAGTATGTTATTCAATAAGAATGATATACAGAAAATGTCATGCAGTTTAGATGGAATTTGATGAATTTTACACTGGTAATACAGGGATAAAATTCATTATAGTATTAAAAAATGTAAAATACATTGGGATATTGATTTTTATTTCCTAGAAAATAATTATTAATCCATTCAATGGATGTACGCTGAAGATAACATGACCACCCATTTAGAATTAAAAATATTTCTTCTAGTTTTTGGTATTCCTATTTTACCTATTTGGAGATGCTATGACATAATTTTTAATAGTCAATAGTATTTAAAATGTTTCAATAACATATTCTGGCCTATAAGATTTTAGTGCAAATTCTATGAATTTTTTTGGAGTATGAAATTTTTTCCATATTATTCATTATATATCACCTTTTGAAAAGATGAATAGATTATATTGGTATTAGAAAAATGTACCAAATGTAAATATTGATCCAACATACCTGGAATGTAAAGAAAGAATAACCTCACAATATTTTCTAACATTTTAGCAGTTCATTTATATCATCTAATAGTTTGAGTGTGATGTAAGGTTCTCAAATGTATCTGAATATCAATATCAATCTAATGATATTTGAGAAATTTTTAAATAAATCAAGTGTCAGGATCATACATAATTGAATGATGTATTCCATGAATTATTAATATAAAAATAATATAGATTCCAACAAGGTTCTATGAAGGTTTTTTATCTGTTATAGAAAGGAAATAATCATATTTTTGGAGGATTTAATTAAATAAATCATATTACTTCATTCTATCAAGTAGATCTAGTTAATTGAGTTAAAATTCCATAGTAATTTCACCCCAATTCCTTATAGTAATAGGCAAAGGTTTAACAAAATATTTAGGATATTACCTCATTGTATTTACCTATTAAAAATTTGACATCTAGAAAAATATTAATTTCTATATTTAAATATCCAAATATTAATTTTCCTTCAAATCTAAACACATAATTTTGACACCAAATAATATAATGAATATTTATTTATGGCTATTAACCCAAACAATCACTCTTAAACTCAGGTATAAATGGCTTACAATGTATCTTTCAATAATTTTTTAAACCATGATCAGATATAAAGCCTACCAATTTTCCATCAATCATGGATGTCAATTTATTTAGAATAATCTAATCATTTGGTACTTAACTGCTAATAATATTAATAAATTATTTTTTGTAAATAATATGATAAATTCATGATGAAATCCCATCCTTAATAATTACAATATATGTTTTTTGTAAATCCATGAACATAGTATCCATATAAATAAACAATTTTTTGGATTCCATGATCATTTTATATCAAATTATACTATATATTTTTACCTTTTATGGGTTTCAATGTATTGAAAATTTATTGAACATAGGTTGCTCGATACATAAAATTTTTCATATTTTTATTTATTTCAAGGAAACAAATGGTATTTTATACAATTATGATATGTATATATCCCACACTTTTCACAACAGTTATAATAAATTTATATCGTCAAAGGAATTATTAGAGATTCCAAGTGAGGATAATGAGTTAGATAGTTTTTTATGAATCATTAAATACCTCGATTCATATACAATGACAGTACCATTATGAAAAATGAAATCATAATGTCCCTTCATTAATTAGTCACCATATATCACAAACCATCATTTCAAAATTTCAGAGTCAAATTGATGGAAATCAAAAATATAATAATAAATTCTTAAAAACATTTTTCACTTTCCATTTAAAATATGTTCATAACCCATTTTTTGGTATTCTTGGATAGTAAGTTATCCAAAGGTAAAATGTTTTGAAAAAATGTCTAATATTAAATACCAAAACCAATGAAATAATGTTCCTTGACTGTGTTCATTAGTGTAGGTCATTCCTAAAAATCATTTTTCTTCATAGGTTCTACTGAGAATCCTTTTGGGGAGACAATATGGACACTAAAAGAATCTATTTGAATCCATAATTCACACTTTATTAATATATATTGTAACACTAATCTTCTTAGATAAAAATGAATGATATTTAATTAATTTTCATGGTCCTCATAACATTAATTAAACTATGATATCATCTATAAATTACAGAAAAAACATATCCATATATTCCTTGAATACTATTTTCATCACATCTATGAATATTGATAGTTCATTAAGTAATCCAAAATGCATTAATATAAACACATAGTGATCAGACATCATAAATAAATTCACTATGCTTAATATCATCCTTATTTAATGTCTATTGATGATTCCCATAATGATAGTCATCATTTGAAAAATGTAGAGCATCATTATGTTGATTGAATAAGTCATCAATGTGAGGTAAAATATTCATTATATTTATTTTCATAACAATGAATTCACTCTAATCAATGGAAAACATCATAAAACCATCTTTATTTATAATGGAATGAATATGGTATCCCCTTTTAAGAACACTATGGAATACAATCACCTTATCACACAACACCTATATTGTCACGACCCATCCTCGGGGCCCGTGTCGTGACTACCCCAAGCCCGCCTTCCATAGGCCTAGGGCTGGCGACTAGCACCATAGGCGTAAATCCTGATAACTAGGAAGGAATTGCCTTTATAAAAGTAAATAAAACACCACAGAGTATAAGATGAAGTAAAACACTAAGTACAAAAGGAAGCGCTGAAAAGTAAATGGGCCAGAATTCAAACCCAATCGAAAGTACAACTACAAATGAACAAAAGTACAATAGAAAATCCAAACGGCAGGAAGAATGGAAGCAGCTCCTGGGTTGTCCTCCTCGAATCCTACCTTAAGGGTAGGTACAGATAGCGCAGTTCCTGGATCGTCCACCACGGATCCTTCCTGATGGGTAGGTACAGATAGCCTCCACAACGCCTTCGCCTGTCAACCTCCTCCGAGTGTCTTCTCGTCGTGAAGTCCACCACTAGATACTGTCTCATCGTGAGGTCCACCTCCGGGTACCGTCCAATCCTCGAACACTTGGCCTCTATCTGTAGTGCCCTTCGTCTGCAACCAACACAACGGGGTGCGGGAATAGCCAGTGAAAGGGTGAGTATAACGATACTTAGTAGGGACCCCGAGACCCTCAAGGTCTCACTAAATCCAACAAGGATAGCCACAATGAATGATATCAACAGATAAGATCTACATATGTATATACTCATACATATACCCAAGTTATCATGTGACCCATCTCAATCATGAGGAAACACAAGATTATGAAGTCAACGGATAACCACTACCCTAGTATATGACCATACATATACCTAAGTTAACAAGTGACCCATCTTAATCATGAGGTAAACAAAAAGATCATAGACTTAGGTCAAACTAGGATTTTCATTATCGAAACCGTAAATGCTGAATAGCCCCATCTCTGGAGTGTACAATGGTCCTGTCATGACTCTGAGGTACTTATCACTAACCTAAGACTGTTGAGGTACTCCTCCTATCGAGTATCGTGTGTCAGCCATCCAAACACAGTAGTGCTTCTCGCCAGGGTATGCCACCCAAACACAGTAGTGCACACCCCCTAATAGCCTGCAGAGGTACTCTCCGGACGAGTATCGCGCTTCTGCACCTAAACTCAGTAGTGCTCCGTCCGCCATGGGTCTGCACCCAAAAAAAGTAGTTCTCCTTCCACTGGGCTAGTCGACTCACTCCAAGTCGAGTCGGTCAAGAAGTCGTCAGGTCTCAGCCGGCTACACGGTCTTCGTACTCCATACGCTGGTCTCTGGGAGGGTCCTCTCCATGAGCTAGTGGTTGATACTCCATGTATCTCAAAGTCCCAAGAAAAAGTATCTTAACGGACTGCCTCGTCTTTGGGGTCTCAATGCAATAGACGGTGCGTCAATCGGATGCCCGGTCTGTGAGTTACTAGCCTTTTCGTCCCAGGGGCCCGGTTGGTTTCGTGTGTGAACTAACCCAGCCGTATCTCAAATGTACATCAAACTCTCTTAGGGTAAGATCTTAGGGACCGTTTCTCAACGTGAACACCAAAACCGCGGATAGTTCGTCAAACGGACGTCCGGTCTGAATGTTGACAACTTTTCCGTTCCAGGGGCCCGGTTGGATTTCAGATACAATCCAACCCGGCCAATATCCAACTGCAACCAAAACTCAGGAGAGGTATTCCAAATTTTCCGTTTCATGAAGAGTAATCCAACAAAGTCAGCGACACATCAATCAGACATCCGGAGCTCAAGATATAAGTGTTTCCGCTCAGAGGGCCTGGTTGGTTTCGTGTACGAACCAACCCGGCCAAACCCAAAGTTCTCCAAAACCTTGAGAGAGATATACAGAAGCGATCGACTCGACCCAAGTATCTCATCACAACTGACGATGCGTCGATTGGAGGTTTGTGGCCCATGATATGGGTGTTTGAATGGAAACTGCCCGAAAATAGAGGGTTTGGGCCCAGTCCGACCTGGCACGAGACCCCCTGGGTCTGCCCAAACTGGTTCGACCCTAACCGGGTCTGGGTCCGGCCCGCTTGGGCGTGGCACGACCTGGATGGCACAGCCCAACCCGGCCTGCACGGCCCGACCCGGCCTAGGCGCGGCGCGGCGCCCGCGTGGCCAGCGGGTGCGGGGGTTACAAACCCCCGCGATCGACGTAACCAGTGCGGATTTGAGCTGTGCCGCTTTGCCTCCGGAACGTCTAAGTCGTTCCGGTTCAGCCCACCACCGCGGCTGTTCTAATCCACCGGCGCACCGGCGCCGGCTTCGCCAACGGTCCCCCCGGGACCCAAACTTCATTGCAGAGACTTCAAAACGCCTATGTGTCCCATTCCGAAATTTCCCGTCGATCCGCACGTAAAAAAAAACAATATGCGGCCTCTTCGTGGTTTTTCGCCGTGACGCTGCCGAGCATCCTTTCTGCCTGATCCCACGTGGTGTCGTTGCACTGCGTCACTTTCCGTCGAACCGCAACAACACAAAGATAAGGGATAAGGTTCGGCCTTGTTTTTGTAGTCCGACCCCCTCCCGTTAATCGATAGCAAGCGGTCAAATTTGAAACAAGGAACGATGACAGAAGAATTCACAAATAACAAAAACAATTTAACCCCTACCTCAAAAAGACGTTGCATGTCGTCATGCCGCGGAAAGAGGCAAGCGTCGCGATGATCGGTCATCGCAGAAGATTAGTGCTGATTCTGTTGTCATCAGTGTAAGAGATGTTTTTGATGGTGACGTTCCCCGTAGTGGTGTCTTCGTGTTCTCTGTAAGAGGCGTTCTTCGTTGAAGAGTTGGTGCTCTTCCCCAAAAACTCAAGAGCTCCCACTCAAGAAGCATTACCCCAAATAAAATAATAAGCTACCTTATTATTTTATTTAATACAGGCCACTTCAAAAATTCAAACTATTCAAATCAAAATTAATTAAAGAGGGTGAACTCTTTAATTTCAAAGTGTTGGCATGTATTTAATGTTAAAGGAAGTCACATCATATATTACAAGGGGTTTGTAAGGGGAAGAGTTAAGGGGGTTAGGGAATTTGAAGGGGTGGGGTTCTTGTGGACCCCACCTCACATTTAACCTCACTTAGGTAGTTTGGTTCACCCAACCTCCATCCTTAGGATTTAACCACATTAAAGAAATAAAATTAGTTGCACAAATTTTATTTCTCGGAAGTCTTTATACACAAAACTAAACAGCTCATCTCGAGCAAATGCAACTCTAGAAAAGGTATTCTTATGTAATTACCGGCACTGTGAGTTCATCGGTGCCCTCAGATTTAAATTCCGAGCTCCAGTTTAAAAGATAGAAAAAAACCCACTCGTTTGTTCACTTAACGTACCTGAGCCTAACTTCAGAAATTAATTTCAGGCACACTGGGCCTCGGAATCAGGCACCGTTAGAAACTAAGTTCTTGTAAAATCCAAATGAAAATTAAGAAAAAATTTCCCATGAATGTTTACAGGACTTTAAATTACTCCCACCTCGAGGCTTTACTTCCTCGTGATGCTTTAACACAAACTAGGGATACAAAAGCGGTACTGAGCACGCACCTGAGCCTTCCACTCCCATCTGCTCACCTGGAGGTTTCTGTACTGCCAGTGAAAGCTCACCCAAGGAATCAACCGTCCTCATAGGATCCGCTCCTGTCGATCCTCAACCTCTACTAGAACCCCGAAAAAGTCACCCCATCGTGAAATTCTAGTTCCCCATGGTCGATGACATGCATCTGGTCAAGCACGTATCTCCTCAGTTGAGATACGTGGAAGTCGTCGTGCACCCGGTGCTACAAAGGTGGATGGGTAAAGCAGTAAACCACCTCGCCTACCCAGCTGAGGACCTAAAAAGGTGCGATGAACCTCGGAGATTACTTGCCGCCTTGGCCACATCTCCGTAAACTTCGTCGAGGTGAGACTTGTATAAGGACGTGGTCGTCATCCTTTAACTGTAGAGGCCTCATGTCAGCTCTGTGCAGTCTCATCTGCCGTGATCCATAGGCGATCACTACCCACTCCTACATCAGGACACACCCGAGTCTGGTCCCTAATGTGTCGTAGTGAACTATGTAACCAACGCCCACATGTTGGGCTCACTGATCAACCTATCTCCTGAAAGCTCTGCTAGAAGTGGTGCCACTACTCTGGAGAATTGTGGCACTGAAGTAAGTTTGGCCATCTACTAAGTGATCGAATTCACCCTCTTATGCATTATTCCATCCTGTGCTGCCTGGTTTTTCCTTTTTGCCGACCAAGGAAAACCCCATCCCAACGTTGTAGATAAACCACAACCTTTTTGCCTAATACAGTCAATCCATGTATGAACTATGGATCCAATCCATACTCAGACCAACATCATAAGGCCTCAACGCTGCCACCAAGAGATTCCAACCGAAACTCTTTCCTTGTGGGTTAGATCACACTATCGGCATAGGTGTGATTATCGAGAGTCCTCCCACGGTATCTCCAAACGTGAGGGTCATGTCTATGGCTTACCGAAAACTCTAGGTCTAGTACAAGATTCGTGGAAGGAAGGAATGATTCATTTCAACGTATGTTTCTACGGCAGCTAGTAGTGGACACATACTACCCCTTGAATCATTCTTTAGAGCCATTGGGTCACTCTCCTTGACCGCATGCAGCTACTCTCTTCCCCTGCCATCCAGCTCCCTGATTCTGTCGGGGACTACAAAGGCGGGTGATTGTAACATGTCGAAAAGTACACCACCACATGATGCTCTCCAAGCTCTTCTTCCACATCTATTGCTCTACAGATTCATATTTCCTTGACACTTCCTCTTCTTGAAACATTTTACACATCCAAGTCTCTGAGACTGATGCCAGTTCGCATCTTCCCACTGTTAACATTCACTGGCTAAAACCAATCTTCTAAAGAACATTCCACCACAAAGGTTCTTTCTAGCACCATAACATAAGTAGGAATGCATAGAGAAAAGAGTGCTTACTCAGATATCCTTTAAACACACCTCTATCTGAGGTCTGAGCTCTAAAGAACTGATCATATTATAGTAATCATGTACCAAGAACGATCGGTATGCCTCGATGATTACTCAGCCACTGAATCATCGTCCTGCCGAAGCTGTATATGCTCTAGAAAAACTCTCAGCCACCTCCTCAAGCCAGTTCACAACTGCCTGTGCGTCGAGCTCACCTCCGAACTCGAGGGTATCTGATGTTGGAACATGTTTAATGTAGTAAGCTTACATGTGTCACCTACCGGTACCACCGGTTGTAACTACAGACCATAAAGTAGTGATTTATAGCTGTCACACTACCCGAAGGCACTATCTCAGGCATCGGTCCACATACCGAAGCCTCATCACTATGTGGACCATCCTCATGGTCACTCTCTAGAAAACACTAGTAGCCAAGTCCACCATCCACTCTACTAATGTTTCAGCTAGGCGGAAAACTCTAGTAATCACCTACATCCAGTGCTCTCCTATCTGGGAATCCGCCTCACCTCGTAACCTCAGAGGCCGCTGCTGCTAGAACACGTGCAACATGTTCTGCCAGCGTGCACAGTTCACTAGTGAGGCTGGTGGCATCTGCTACCCAAAAGGTGGTGGTGCTGCTGCTACACCACCCGAAGGTGCAAGCATAGTAAAAAGGGACCCGCACTGGAGCCTCACCACTCGGTGGGCCATCATCGAGTACTCTCTCAAAACTCCAACTGACTGTCTCCATGGAGACATCCTGAACAGATGCGACACGGTCAACGATTTATACCTGGTGACCTGAACTGGTTTGAGCTGACTTTAAAACTATTGGAAACACACACGCAATCAGTGTTTTTCGTGCACAAAGTTAGTAATCTGTAGTCAGGGTCCTTGTGTACTGATACGTCGGCCGCCGCACCAACACTTGAATCCCTCTACTGAAGACCACACTCGATACCCTTAACAATATTGCTTCACAGAAAGAAAATATCATAGTTATAAGTTCTGTGGTAGAACCGACTCCTCTAATACCAATTTGTCACGACCCGTCCACGAGGCCCGTGTCGTGACTACCCCATGCCCGCCTTCCATAGGCCAGGGGCTGGTGACTAGCACAAAAGGCGTAAATCCCGATAAATGGGAAGACATTGCCTTTATAAAACTAAACAAAACACCACAGAGTACAAGGGGAAGTAAAACACTAAGTAAAAAAAGAAGTGTTGAAATGTAAATGGTCCAGAATACAAACCCAATCGAAAGTACAGCTTCAACTGAACAAAAGTACAACAGAAACGAAAAATAGCTGGAAGAATTGAAGCAGCCTCTAGGACATACTCCTCGGATCCTACCTGAAGGGTAGGTAAAGATAGCGCAACTCCTGGATTGTCCACCACGGATCCTACCTGATGCCTAGGTGTAGATAGCCTCCACAACACTCTCGCCTGTCAACCTCCTTCGAGTGTCATCTCGTCGTGAATTCCACTGTCGGATACTGTCTCATCATGAGGTCCACCTCCGGGTACCTTCCAGTCCTTGGACACTCGGCCTCTGTATGCGCTGCCTGTCATCTGCATCCAACACAACGAGATGCGATCATAGCCAGTGCAGGGGTGAGTGTAACGATACTCAGTAGGGACCCCAAGACCCTCAAGGTCTCACTAAATCCAACAAGGATAACCACAAAGAAATATATCAACAGATAACCTCTAATTAGGTATATATCCATACATATTCCTACATTATCAAGTAACCCATCTCAATCATGAGAAACACAGGATTATGAAATCAACGGATAACCACTACCCAGGTATATTCCCATACATATACCTCAGTTAACAAGTGACCCATCTCAATCATGAGGTAAACACAAAGATCATAGACTCAGCTCAAACCAGGATTTTCATTATCGAAACTGTAACTTCTGAAGAGGCCCGTATCTGGAGTGTATAGTGGTCATGTCCCGACTCTGAGGTACTGCTCACTAACCTAAGACTGCTGAGGTACTCCTACTGTCGAGTACCGTGGGTCATCCACCCAAACACATTAGTGCTTCCCGCCAGGGTCTGCCACCCAAACACAATAGTGCACACCCCCTAATAGCCTGTAGAGGTACTCTCTGGATGAGTACTGTGGGTCTCCACATAAACTCAGTAGTGCTCCGTCTTCCATGTGTCATCACCTAAACAAAGTAGTGCTCCGTCCACTGGGCTTGTCGACTCACTCCAAGTCGAGTCGGTCAAGCATCCATCAGGTCTCAACCGGCTACACGGTCTCCATACTTCGTACGCTCGTCTCTAGGAGGGTCCGCTCCACAAGCTACTGGTCGATACTCCATGTATCTCTAAGACCCATGAAGAATTAACTCAACGGACTGCCTTGTCTTAGGGGTCTCAACGCAATAGACGGTGCGTCAATCGGATACCCGGTATGTGAGTTACTAGCCTTTTCGTTTTAGGGTCCCGGTTGGTTTTGTGTGCGAACCAACCCGGCCGCATCTCAACTGTACCCTGAAATCTCTTAGGGAAAGCCCTTAGGGACCGTTTCTCAACGTGAACACCAATTCCGCTGACGGTTCATCAAACGGACGTTCGGTCTGAAAGTTATCAACTTTTCCGTTCCAGGGGCCCGGTTGGATTACGGATACAATACAACCCGGACACTATCCAACTACAACCAAAACTCAGAAAAAGTATGCCAAAAGTCCCATATAATCAAGAGGAATCCAACAATGTAGACGGCACGCCAATCGTACATCTGGAGCTCACGATATAAGTGTTTCCGCTCCGAGGGCCCTGTTGGTTTCGTGTACGAACCAACCCGACCGAACCCAAGGTTCTCTGAAACCTTGAGTGTAATATACTGAAACGATCATCTCAATCCAAGGAACACATCGCAACTAACGGTGCATCAATCGGAGGTCCGTGGCCCAAGATATGGTCATTTGAACCGAAACTGCTCAAAAATATGGGGTTCGGGCCCGGCCGACCCGGCCCGAGACCCCCTGGGTCGGCCTGAACCGGGTTGACCCAAACCGGGTCAGGGTCCAGCCTGCTTGAGAGCGGCCCGGCCCGGATGGCGCGGCCCAGCCCGACCTGCGCGGCTCGGACCGGCCGGGGTGCGGCCCAGCCCGGCCTGGGTGCGGCCCGGCCCGCCCTGGGCGGCCCGTCCTGGCGCCGGCGCTGGCGCGGCGCGGCGCCCGCGTGTCCAGTTGGGGCGGGGGTTACAAAACCCCACGGTCGACATAATGAGCATGGCTTTGAGATGCACCACTCTGCCTCTAGAATGGCTAAGCCGTTCCAGTTCATCCCGTCGTTGCGGCTCAGCCGCGGCGGTTCCGTTTTGGCAGCACGCCGCCACCGCCTTCCACGGACCACCGGACGCGCTCCGGTGGTCCGTTTATCTCACTGCCTTCGCCAACGGTCCTCTTGGGACCCAAACTTCACTGCAGAGACTTCAAAACGCCTCTGCGGCCTGTTTCGATATTTCCCGTTGATCTGCACGTCAAAAAAAAATTCTACGGCCTCTTCATGGGATTCTGGCACGGCGCGACGGCGCCACACATCCTTTCCGCATGATCCCACATGGTGTTGTTGCACTGCGTCACTTTCCTTCAAACCGCAACAACACAAAAATAAGGGAGGAGGGTCAGCCGTGTATGTGTGGTCTGGACCCCTCTCGTTAATCGATAGGAAGCGGTCCAATTTGAAACAAGGAACGACGATGGAAGAATTCACGAATAACAACAACAATAAAACCCCTACCTTGAAAAGACGTCACATGTCATCATGCCACGGAAAGAGGAATTTGTTGCGATGATCGGTCATCGCGGATGATCGGTGCCGATTCTGTTGTCATCGGAGGAAGAGCCGTCGTCGATGGTGACGTTCCCCACGGTGGTGTCTTCACGTTCTCCGTCTGAGGTGTTCTTCGTCGAAGAGTTGGTGATCTTCCCCAAAAACTCATGAGATCCCACCCATAAAGCTTTCCCCCAAATAAAATAATAATCTACCTTATTATTTTAGTTAATACAAGCCACTTCAAAAATTCAAACTATTCAAATCAAAATTAATTAATGAGGTTGAACTCTTTAATTACAAAGTGTTGGCATGTATTTAATGTGAAAGGAAGTCACATCATTTAATACAAAGGGGGTTTTAAGGGGAAGAGTTAAGGGGGTTAGGAAATTTGAAGGGGTGAGGTTCGTGTGGCCCCATGTCACATTTAACATCACATAGGTAGTTAGGTTCACCCAACCACTATCCTTAGGATTTAACCACTTTAAAGAAATAAAATTACTTGCACAAATTTTATTTGTCGGAAGTCATTATACACAATACTAAACAACTCATCCCGAGAAAACGCAACACTAGAAATGGTCTTCATAAGAAATTATCGGCGTTGTAAGTTTATCGGTGCCCTCGGATTTCAATTCCGAGGACCGGTTTAAAAGATAGAAAAAAACATGCTCGTTCGTTCACTGAACGTACCCGATCCTAACTTCGGAAATTAATTCTGGGCACACCGGGCCTCGGAATCAAGCGCCTTCAGAAACTGCGTTCTTGTAAAATCCCAAATAAAATTAAGAAAAAACTTCCATTCATTTTTTATAGTCGTTACATATATATGTTTCTTTTCATTTAACAAAATTCCATTATTGAAATTAAATATGGCGACTTTGGTATTATCCTTTCTTTTGGTATTAAATTAATGGAAAAATTAACATCATGATGTGATACATGATAAGGTAATTACATAACAAACAAAACAATGTATATATTTACTATATATAAATCCTCAATTTTATGATTAAATTATTCAAACATACATTTTTTCATATATGATTCTAAAAGGAGGTCATTTATAAGATCTATTGGGGGTATATGTAACATGAATCAAATGAAAAATTCACCACTCTAAATATAATTACATTATTATATTCATCACATTCATCACATTTCATAATTTTCTTATACTTATAATAAAATTTCACTATATTTGGAATTCCAATCCAAATTTAGGATTATATCAAAATAAAATATTGTTATATGAATGAATTCATAGAATATGAAAAGTTTACATTTCATAATAGGAACAAATTGAATAATCCATGTTCCGAGTTGAATTATCCATGGAGTCTTGACTAATATATCCTTTGTAGCCATTTAACAAATTTATATAGATATATATATATATATCTCATTATTCCATCATTCATATTCAATGATTTTTATTCCAACATATATTACACGGTAGAAATTCTTCTATTTCATTCATCAAGGATTCCATAAAATATTTTTAGAATTATAAACCACTATTTTTTTATTTTATTTATTAAAATCCATAAACACTGAATTCATTGTATTTGTTGATAAATATTTACATTATTTCCTCATATGGTTATATATTTTTTGGAAGTATATTCCCATTTGAAGGGTTTTCTAATTAAACGGTCATTATTTCTCATTGGAATACATATATACTATGAAGAATGTGTTGAGAACCATATAATGTAGGATTCAAATATAAAGAAAATTTTTCTTCCATTTTTCTGAAAAATGAATTTTCTTCTCTAATTCAATATTTTCTCATGTGGAAGATAGTTCTCTTAAAATGGTAATATAAAATAATTCCAATCCATATTTGAAATTTCATTACGAAACATAGTTTTTTTAATAAGTTAATAAGATTGATCCACATCTAGTAATAGATGATAAATTTACATGACATCCTTCTCTCATTAATTACATCATAATTTGTGGGATGGAATTTATAATAAACGTATCCACTAATTATGAAAAAAAATGTTTTTTACTCCCTTTAATCGATAGAGGGTTATAACCCAGGATTCATGCCATCATTATTTCACCACATTTTTTATTAGTTTATTTCTCTATATGACTAGAGTTATTAGGCATTACTCAATCCAGTTTTCCCAATATAGTTATAATTTGATGTCTCCTGCTATAGCTCAAACTATAGAATTATTATATATCCCATGTGGGTAAGAACTACATGGATTCCATTCATTAGTATAGTTTCCATTATTTAAACTATTAATCATTTTAAAAATAATGTAATATAGTATATTAGTCTATAAAATTTGGAATAATTATTTATACTTTCTAAAATAGATACATAATTATGATTATTTTTATAATTTATACATAGATTATCTCATAGTCATAATCATAGAATAATTAGGAATATACTCATGATATAAATTAATTTTAAAATTATTCATAATGGGTTTTATTGGATGTATTAATTATCCATTGAATATCCCTTGTTAGTGTCATACATGGTGTGTAACAATACTTGTTTTCCTTTTTAGGTGATGATTGAGTTAATACCCAGTGAACCCTTTTCATAGTTATTAACACTATTATTATATGTGATGGAGTGACATCCACCTGATGTTTATAAATATTTATTTACTAATACTAAATAAAAATATTTTATATGTTTGATAAATTTTAATATGTTATCCTATAGTTATGCTTATAAATAAAATAAACCATATGATACTTTTTATTGATATAATTATTCATATATCATGTTTCGAAGGTTTATACTAAATATTATTTTTTAAAAATTAGTTAATACTCATTATACAGTATCTAAGAGTTTGTGGTTATCTTATAACAACGGTTTTACATATATGTTATTGCATCCCATAGGAAAAAATGGTTTAGAAGTCTTGAAAAATTATATTGATACGTCAAACCCACAATATATTTGTAAACAAAAAATAAATCATATAATTTTCTTTGAGATAAAAATTATACCCATTATCAAATCCCTAAATATAAATCATAATACACTTCTAAGAATTATTGGTAATGGAAACATAAGAAAGGGGTGATAAATAATTCTTATTAAAACTATGAATACAATCATAGATATCATGAAAAAATATGGAATAATCAATTTGGAAGAATTAATAACTATAAATAATGATATTACGTAAATATATATTACATGTAAAATATTATTTAATTAATTAATTATTATTAAAATTGTGATATATAAATAATCATGTGAGAATAAAACCTGTCCATGGAAATTCTAATGAATAAAATAATTGCATGAACATCAATAACCAATTTCATATTGAGGGAAATAATAATGTATAACATTGTCACCATAACAATTAGCAATTGCTATATGAAATCGTACATTAATGTGAAAATCCTTAACAAAATATCAACAATATTTTTTCTCAAGAGACCTATCGATACAACGAGGTTCTATAGTGGGCCTTGCCTAACACTTACTGTGTATAATGCATTCTTTATATACTAAGGGAAGATAATAATCAATAGATACATTTTAACTGAGAAACATTAATATAAAATGATTAAAATTTCCAAAATCACTAATTATATATAATATAAATATTTATGTAGGTGAAATAGTGTACAAAAATTTATAATTTCCCCAATCAATATAAATATTTAAAAACCATCTAGAGTACTATAGAAAATTTTACCAAAATATTACATCCCATTAAAATATATTATAAATCAACATGATAAATAATAATAATGGTATAATTAAAATGTTTACAAGTGGGAAATATATTTAAATTTGAATTGTTTTATTGATGAATAGAAATACCTTAAAATTTTAAATAAAACATTATTGATGAATATATCAATTTAACATTAAAATTACATTAAAAAACCATATATTTCAGGAATCCTAGTAATATATTTTTCCATAAAATTAATTTCTAAATTTTAATCTGATTTTCAAAATAATGACTGATTGTGAAGGTATATAATTACTGATATATCATATAATTTATAAAAATTAATTTCACACTATAGAAAAAAGGATAAGATTTCCATGGATGGAAAATGAACTACTTATTTATATCATACCATTATAAAAAAGTTAAATATAGAAAAAATTACATTAAGAAATAATTTAGTTAATATTGAAACAATTTTTAGAAATATATTTAGAAATCATATCATTGTAAGAAATGTGATTTTTGATCGAAGAGAAAAATAAGAAATGTTTTCATAAAAATAGTTTTACAAGCCCTTTAAATACCAAACTAATGAAAATTATACTATTATCAGAAATTTTCATGAATTAATAGATGTGTTTATAATATTTTTTTATGATAAAAATATAAAATAATTCCCCATAACTAAACTTACACATGAATAATTTCAAATTATTATTATATTGTGTAATAAATAATTTCAAATTTGGTATATTTTCAATTTTAATTCTAATGAAGGAAATAAAATCAAATAAAACATTTTAATACAATTAAAATAATTATATTCATGTTATAAAATCGTAATAAGGAAACTATAAAAACCACACTAAATTGTTATGTGTTTAGTATTGATTATGTCTCTTAAAAGTAAAAGTGACATGAGAAACCGGTACATAATATCTTATTTCATTCATAGGTGTTGGAATCAAATATAAAATAAATATATACTTGTTATTGCATTATTAATGAAACATACACACAGAGAGATATATATATATCATACCATTTATGATTTAATTATAAAAATTTATCAACAATTTATTAACAATTCATTATTAAAAACACAATTTCTAGTGATAATTCTGTTGTTTTTTGTGTATTCTTTGGTTTAGTAGATTCATTACTTTTAGATAGATCATGGTTAAATAAAAATAAAAAGGCTATCCATGATATAAATATCATATATAATCATTACGTAAGAATTTTGAAAATCCATTAATTTTAAATATAGAAAAAATAATTACACCGTTCAAAGAGACAATAGCTCGTACATAAGCCTGAAAAATATTCTGATTTACTTAGCAGATTAAATGAAAAAAAAGAAAAATTATATTTCATATTTCCATAATAATTATTATCTTATATAAATGTATATATAATATTTTAATATAATCCACTGTAAATACCATGAATTTAAATATTAAAATAAAAATTAATTGCAAGCCTTTGTGAATGAGGTAGTCTAAACGTACACATGAGCGACATTACCGTTTTCCAAAAAATTGGATTTTAAATTGATAAATGTGATATTCAAATTCCATCAAAATAATCATTCCATAAATATCATATTTAACAATTACATCACTCATTATATCTATCCTAGACAGTTGGTATTTGAAAATGAATTATATCATTTCGTGAGAAGGTAGTCCACTGTATACAGGATCAATGGTTTTGTTTCACATTTAACTCAAAATGAGATTTATACAGGTATTAAAATTAAGATAATAAAATAAATTAATATTATAGATACCATAGGTAATATTTTAGAATATTTTATGACTATTTTAAAGATTTAAAGGATGAAATAAAATGAAAATTCATAGTTAATAACCATGCTTAATCTTCAAACAATCCATTTAGAGTTGAAAAAAATAAGAATATATTTATTTTATGATAATAAATAGAATTTAGTTTATGGGTAAGAATTTAATGAATTCATTTCAGAATGGATTGGCCAAAAAATATCTTTTTAAGTGTGCATTTGAGAGATGAGTAGGTCCACATTAATAAGTGTGGAGGTCAAAAACATGGAATTTCTGAGAAGAATAAATTCAATTAATGTATTTTTCAAACAAAATGCCAAAAAATGTATCATTATTTAATATAAGATTATTTAAATTCAAAATATGCCCATCCTACACAATCTTGACAAGTTATTCTCTGATTTTAACACTTATCATCTTACCCTAACCCTTGATAACCCCTTTTTATCCTCAACTACTGTGAATAATTTATATTTTTTATAATATTCATTATGATAAAAATTATATTGAAATATTAAAAAAAAATTATTTATTCAGATTAACTATATTTATTCCGTTTTTATAAATTCAATTCCTATATTTGGAAGATTTTAAATTAACTTCAAACAATAAAATGTGATGAAAAAATTGTTTCCAAAATGAAATGTTTTCAAAAGTATTAAACATTTTTATATAAAGTTGGAAAAAAATAATTTATTCTAATAACTTAATTTTTTTAATTAATATATAATTTTAAAAGTAACAATTTAAAAGTATAAAAAAAATTCTTCTTAAATTCATTTGATAAATATTTTTTTTGACTATAATTAGTATTTGATGATAATTAATGGAAAAATTAATAATTTTATAAAATTATAAAAAATAACTTTATGAAATTATTGAATTTAAAATTTATAAACAAGTTAATTTTTACATGAATATTATATTGAATTATTATAAATTAAATTTAAAATATATATACAAAAATCATCCTAACGATTTTTAAAATAATTTTATTTTCGAAAAAAATATATCTTTTTAAAATTGTTCTTTTTTATTTAAAACCAAATGATAAAAAAATAAATGTATATATACATGTTTAAACCAAAAACAATTCATGTTTTAATCAAATTTATTCATAATCATTAATTTAATGATGATTTTTTAATAATATAGTATTTTATAGATCTTTTAAACTCAATGATGCATGTGTCCTATGAAAGAATTTTTTTTTAATTTATTTAAAAATAAATATTTCAAATAGACTTTACATATTTAACTTATTAGAAATTTTATACCTCTACCCTTGTATCTAAAAACTATAATTCTTCTCCCCATCCTTAAATAATCTTTGACCGATTCAGTGTTGAAAGAATGATGAATATTTCATAGATATACTAGAAAATATTCATTGTAACAACCCAAAGTTTCATTAATGGAAATCTCTATTGATCTAATTAAATGTTTCTTTATGTTTATACAAAATTTCAACTTCATTGGTTTTGTGATAAGAATTATGACTGTTGCTAATATAGTTGTTGAACAGTGATCACATGATTAGTATAAATATAGGGATTTAATAAATCCAAATTTACTCTGACAATGGAAGTGATGGCCTCATCTAGTAGAATTTCCACATACGAAGCCCATTTTTCAGAGCTCGAAAAAGAGGTGGCATCCTTGGACTTTGCTCTAGACCAAGACCAAGCAGAGCTTCATCATGTCATTCTCGAACGGGACCGTCTACAGGAGAAGTGGAAGTTGATAGAAATTACCACTTGAGCGATGTTATCCGAGCCACCCCAAGAGTCTGCCACCATTGCACTCCTTACCCTTATGTCTTATGTGACTATTTTAAGGGGTTATATTATAAATCTCAAGTACTATTTTCATGTATATTTTTTTTGTATATAATAATGAATATACCACCTTGTCATTTTCGATACATTGTAAATAGTTTTTAAAGTACAAATAGTTTTTTTAGTTATTATTTAATTAAGAATTATATTTTATTA
This sequence comes from Viscum album, assembly GCA_963277665.1. NCBI lineage: Eukaryota > Viridiplantae > Streptophyta > Magnoliopsida > Santalales > Viscaceae > Viscum > Viscum album. Next base: position 1,136,959,707 of record OY728156.1, read on the forward strand.
AATTAAGGGATTTATTAATTAAAAAATATTATAATAATGTATTATTATTATTATTAAATTAATTTTTCTGAAATATAAATGATCTTATAATTTTATGAATGCAATTACAATTTTTATTAAGGATTGAAATCCATTTCTATGAAAACTTGTGAATTTTCGATAAATATTGGTTTTTCCTTCAAAAGTGAAAATGAACATATTTATAAAATTATTTAGATAAAATAAATGTTATTTCTTGAATCAGGATGTCGAAATTATCCAACTATGAATTTTTCATAATATTCTGAGACAGTCAAATATTTGGGTAAAAATTAAATACCATTTAAATATATAATGAATTTTATGACATCATAATGACCCAATTGTGATGTAATAAAATAAAATAATCTTTATGATCGGCCAATATATGTTTTAACATTAAAATAATCTTATTTTGGGTTTGTTTTACTTACTTTTCAAAGCATTAATAGACCCCTCAAGACATATTAATCACCTTGTCTTTTTAAATTAATTTCCATGGGAGTGTGACTCACCTCCACATAAGCAACCTAATTATTTTAAGAATTTCGGACATTGTCATTATAAAATATTTTTTCCTCTTCCCTTTTCCAAAAACCATGGGAAAAAACTGTGGGATGGTTTGTGGTTTGGATTAATTTAATATAATGGGTCCCAAACCTAAATAATAAAGAATTCTATCACCTTTCTTATATAAACCCACCCAAGCTCCCACTTCCTCCTCACTCAAAACCTTTGGAGTTTTTTAAACCTCTGCCCTACTCTCTCTAGAATCCTCCCAAGGTTCCCCAAGCTCCCAAGAAGCCTCTCTCAAGCCTCTCTCATGCCTTTGGAAGCACACTTCCAAGTAAAGGTTTTTTCTTCCTTTCTCATTTTGTCCAATTTTTTTAAGTTGTTTTTCCCTTTTAATTTAAATTATGAATGTTGGGGTATGTTTTATCACGTACCATATACTTCCCTATTTCTTTTTGAATAATGGGAGACACCTTTCTCTCTCATTAAATGCCTCCCATGTACACCCGTTACTATGCCGAAATTCTAAAAGGAACTTCTCTCTCCTCTTTTACATTCAAGAAATACTTTAGTATCACGAATATAAATTCCATTACAATTGTTGAGACATATATCTATATGACCTACTTACTTTCCATTACATGTAAATATGATGAGGAACCCCTTTCTCTCTCATGAACCATTTTTATGAATTCTTATGTCACGCTGTTTCGCTGCCGAAATCACACCGATTTTCTAAGCCAATGTCATTGTGTAGTGAATACCATGCCCATTTCTCCATCAAGGGTATTCAACATTATGCACATTTATCTATTGATTATAATGTTTCATGTATGAATTCCATATTCCTTTATCTTGGAATAAATGATTATGTTTTATGAATCCTTGTTTTATGATCCATGTGGCACAATTATGCATAAAATGAAATGTTTAAGAAGGGTGCACCCTTATACCGCTCCAATGCATTGGGTAAAGTATAGTATCATGATACATCATGTGCAATGAGTGTTGACTCATGATAATTCAAGTGCAATGAGGGTTTACTCGTTCTCTATGTGCAATGAGGATTTACTCATGCTCCATGTGCAATGAGCCTTGGCTCATGCTAATTCCATGTCAAGTGTTGTTGCAACATTTCCATGTTATGATTATCATGATTTATCATGCCTTCATGTTCATGTTTCTCTTGTGCTCTATTGATATGACTAATTTTAACATTTATTGTACTCGTCATGTTATTCCATGTGTATTCCCTTACTGGTCTTTATAGCTCACCCTTTTCTTATGCATGTCCTCAGGTTATCCCATGAAATGCTAAGTACGAGGGAATGTAGTGGTCATGTAAAGGATGTTTTAAATAAAGATGTTGTATTTGATGTTTTATGTTTTTATGTAATGATCCTAATCCCAAAATACACTAAACCTCTCGATATTATTTGTTGTATCAAGTGATGTTTTATGTAATAAATCATGTTTTATGTTTGTAATAAAAGAAGGGTTTTCAGTGTTGGTATCAAAGAATAGGTTTAGTTATTTTTTGGGATTAGGAATAGAAAACCCCAGTAAAGCCTTAGAGACAAGAATACGTATAATAAAAACATCCCTATGTTTTGTTGATTATTGAGTAAGTGAGTTATCAAGAAAATACATCCCTGTCTGGATACGAGCGGGTAGAGGAGGCTCTGGCACAGATGTATCTTAGGGGTAAAACCAGAAAACACCGCTTTGTTCAAGACTCGAACGTGAACTGGTGCATGATAAAGGGCCTTGATGCACTTTGGGTTATGACACTCCTGGTGGATATGCTTTGTTTAATTCACAAGCTTAGTATGAACCCTTATTAAGGGAATAAAAAAATGCCCCTAAGAATATATGTTAGAAAGTAGATCCTGAAAATCCTAGATTGAAGCCTATAGACTCATGAGTTAAAGAAATAAAAGTTTATTTATAAGTCATCAACTTTTTTCTTTGGATTTCCCTTTTATTTTCTACCCCTATCTTTCCTTTTATTCCATCCAATGGCCAATAATAGGAGGACTCAGGATAACAACCGTTGTGAAGATTAGTGTGATGACTGTTCTAATGAGATGCACAATCCAATGGGAACGAGAATCATGAACATTGTCATGATTCTCTATCAGCTAACTCAAGTTTTTAATAGAAACACGGGTCTAGAGGAACTTTCAACCCCCCACCCCCCTAATAATGAACAATTCTCTATCGAGAGCTTAATGAGACAAAGGCCTCCTACATTTAGTGGATCATCCGATCCCACGTTCACTGAAAAATGGATCAACTTCATTGAAAAAATATTCTACATCCTTCAATGTTCTGAAAAAGTGAAGGTTTTCCTTGCTACTTATTGTATGGGGGGTGAAACTGATCAATGATGGACGTTGATCAAAAATACGAATCCTGAGGAGGAGATAAAGGCATTGGAATGGAAGGATTTACAGATTATGTTTTTCGATAAATATTTTCCACCCAACATCCGACATAATATGGGAAGGGACTTCTTTTCCCTCATGCAAAAATCTTAAGAATCTGTTGGAGCGTACGAGGAAAACATCACAAGGCTTGCATGATAAGCTTCTGACATTTTCGTTACCCCCGAATGCAAAGTTGACCACTTCTTTGGTGGGCTGAAGCCTGGCCTACGGAAAGCATTATCTATTCGTGACTTCGAAAACTATGAGGAAATTGTCTGATGTGCCCTCAAGGTCGAAATAGAGATCATGGAATCACAAGGGTATCATGGAGACAAGAAGCGTAAGGTGGACTTCAATGTTGGTGGTCCGATGGATAAATACAATGATGCTAAGATGATCCAGCACCCCACTTGCCAAATGTGCAAAAAGAAGCACCCTGTAAATTTCCTTAAGGGGACGAGAAAACGCGTCAGGTGTGGAAGAGAAGGGAACCTAGCTGCTTATTATCGGCATGAAAGACCCGCAGCTATGACAACGGAGAGGAACGCTCCGGTCGAACCTCAACATGTTGTTCAATGCTACAAATCCAAATAACCAGGTCATTTTGCAAATCAGTGCCCTAATCCAAGGGTTTTCGGAGGCAACCCACAACCTCCAAGGCAGCAAGGAAGAGCTTTTTCCATCACTTCTACCGAAAAGAATCCTGACAAAGAAGTGGTGACCGGTACACTAGTTATTCATTCAATAATAACAAACACACTTTTTGATTCAGGTTCTACGCATTCTTTTATATCTCGAATGTTTAGTAGAAAAATCCCAGCACCACCAAAAATCATAGAAGTGAAGATGTCGGTGAATACGGAAAATGGGGCAATCATTTCATCCCATGAATATAAGTCCTCCCTATTATAATCTGTGGATTAAATTTTCGGGCGAACCTCATCATACTTACTCTGGTGGAATTTGATGCAATTCATGGCATGGATGGGCTTTCCTTATAGAGTTCCAACATAAATTTTCGGGAGAGGGAAATCACACTCCATATGGAGAATCGACCCCTGATTATTTACAAGTTTCAGTAGGATGATGAATCTCTTTTAGCTCTTTCATCTCATGCATGGATATTACTTCCCTATGAGCTCGCGTATTTGTCTCAGATGACTGAGTCCAAGGAAGAAACCATCCTGGAAGAAAACCCTATTGTGAGGGAATTCGTGGAAGTGTTTCCCGAGGAACTGCCTGGTCTTCATCCTAGAAAAGATGTTGAGTTCTCAATTGAACTTATACCCTGGGATTTACCAATATACAAGACTCCATATAGAATGGAAATTTTAGAGCTTGAAGAGATGAAGAAACAACTACAAGAGAATCTGGATAAAGGGTTTATACGCCAAAGTGCTTCACCATGGGGCACACCAGTCCTCTTCGTTAAGAAGAAGGATGGGTCAATGCGGCTTTGCATCGATTATCGTGAAACTAACAAAATCATGATAAAAAAAAGTATCGTCTCCCATGAATTGATGACTTGTTCGATCAGTTTCATGGAGCACAATACTTCTCCAAGGTGGAATTGTGTTCGGGATATTATCAGGTAAGGGTGAAGAAGGATGATATCCCCAAGAAAACTTTTTGCACAAGATACGGGCACTATGAATTCATAGTAATGCCTTTTGGACTCACCAATTCTCTAGAAATCTTAATGGAATTAATGAATAGAGTCTTTAGATATTACCTCAACAAATTTGTGGTAGTATTTATAGATGATATTCTAATATAATCCAAAACCAAGGAGGATCATGAAAAGCATATAAGAACAGTAATAGAGACTTTGCGCATGGAGAATCTCTATGCAAAGTACAGTAAGTGTGAGTTCTGGTTTAAGGAGGTCTCAATCATGGGACACATCATAACAAGCAATGGGATATCTGTGGATCCCTCCAAAATAGATGTAATTGAGCATTTGTAGAGGGAAACATCGGTAACAGATATCCGTAGCTTCTTGGGGTTAGCTGGATATTATCTACGATTTGTGAAGAATTTCTCACGATTGCCTAACCTTTTACCAAGATAACTCGGAAGAGAGTAAAGTTTTCTTGGAGTAATGAATGTGAATAAATATTCAAGGAGTTGAGAAGGAGGCCTATCACTACGCCCGTGTTCACATTACCAACAAGTGGGGAACCTTTTGTGGTTTTCAGCGATTCTTTGAAGAAGGGCTTAGGCTGTATGCTGATGCAGAATGATAAAGTGATATCCTATGCCTCAAGGCAGTTAAAAATCCATGAGTGAAACTATCCAACGCATATCTAGAGTTTGCGGCTGTGATATTTGCCTTGAAAATATAGTAGCATTATCTCTATGGAGAGAAATGTGATATATATACTAACCACAAGAGTCATAAATATATATTCACACAGAATGAGCTTAATATATGCCAGAGAAGATGGATAGAGCCCATCAAGGATTATGACTGTTCAATACATTACCACCCTGTTAAATCCAACAAGGTGGCAGATGCCCTAAGTAGAAAGGACCCAGCAATTCTATCAAGGATAAGAATTGAGAAGGATCCAATATTCTTAGACATGATGTAGATGGACTTGGGAATCATAGAGAAGGGAAAATCATCAATCCTTTCACAAATTATTGCTCAACCTTCGCTTTTGGAAAGGTTAAAGGATGATCAAAAGGATGATGTGACAATTCAAGAAAATGTGGAAGCTATCGAAAAAGGGATTTCCTCATATTTCAGTGCTAATGAAGACGGAATTGTGTGGTTTGGGAAAATACTATGTGTTCCATCAAATCCGGAGCTGAAGAAGGAACTTTTGGATGATTCACATAGTTCAAATTTCTCTATTCACCCAGTGAGCACAAATATGTATCGAGACCTCCGAGAAAACTTTTGGTGGGATAATATGAAGAATGAGATCGCCGAATATACATCAAAGTTCCTGGTGTGTTAGCAAGTGAAGGAAGAGAGGCAGAAGTCTAAGGGGATGATGAAACCATTGCCCATACTAGAATGGAAATGGGATAACATCACCATGTACTTTGTCACCGGACTTCTAAGGACATCCAAAGGCAACAATGCAATCTGGGTTGTTGTGGATCGTCTTACAAAGAATGCACACTTCATTTCTATTCGAGAGGATTTCTCATTGGATCAACTGGCACAGATATATATCAGGGAAGTGGAAAGGGTGCATGGAGTACCACTATCTATTATGTCAGACCGAGATCCAAGATTCACCTCTATGTTTTGGAAGAGTCTTCAACATGCTCTGAATACTGAACTGAACTTCAGTACGACCTAACTTCCTCAAACTAATGGCCAATCCGAGCAGACTATCCAAACACTTGAGGACATGTTGAGAGCATGCTCAATGGACATTAAAGGAGGATTGGATCGAAATCTTCCTCTGGTGGAGTTCTCTTATAACAATAGTTTCCACTCGAGCATCCAAATGGCACCATATGAAGCCCTGTATGGGAAAAGGTGAAGAACACCGACATGTTGGGATGAGGTCAATGAACATAAGCTGCTTGGACCAGAAATGGTCGAGGAAATGGTGGAGAAGGTGAAAACCACTCAACATCATATCAAGGCAGCCCAGAGTCGACAGAAGAGTTATGCAGATAATCGTTGATGAGACCATGAGTTAAAAGTTGGAGACATTGTTTTTCTACGTATATCTCTGTGGAAGAAGGTCATGAGGTTTGGAAAGAAAGGAAAGTTAAGTCCAAGGTACATTGGCCCGTTTGAGATTCTTGATCATGTCGGGTCTGTGGCCTATTGACTAGCACTTCCACCTACTATGGCCAAAGTACATGATGTCTTTCATGTATCCCTCTTAATGAAGTACATACCAAACCCTTCACTTGTACTCTCTTCTGAGTTGGTACAATTGGAAGATGATCTTTCTTATGAGGAGCAACCAGTGAAGATCATAGATCGTAGAGAAAAAGTTCTACAAAATAAGACAATGCCCCTCGTCATGGTGTTGTGGTGAAACCAAAATTTTGATGAAGTGACTTGGGAATCAGAGGAAATGATGAAGCTAAGATACCCACATCAGTTTTAGTATGGGAAAAGAAAAATTTCGAGGGAGAAATTTATTATGGGGGGAATATTGTAATGACCCAATGATTCATTAATGGAAATCCCTCTTGATATAATTAAATGTCTCTTTATGTTTATATAAAATGTCAACTTCTTCGGTTTTATGATAATAATTCTGACCTTTGCTAATAGAGTCGTTGAACAGTGATCATATGATTAGTATAAATATATGGCTTTAATAAATCCAAATTTACTCAGACAAATGATGAGATGGCATCATCTAATAGAATTTCCCCATACGAAGCCCATTTTTCGTTGCTCGAAAAAGAGATGGCATCCGTGTGCTTCTCTCTTGACCAAGCCGAATCTGATCTTCATCATGTCAAGCTTGAGCGGGACTGTCTACGGGAGAAGTGAAAGTTGATAGAAATTACCACTCGAGCGATGTTATCTGAGCCACCCCAAGAGTCTATCAACATCGCACACCTTACCCTTAGGTCTTATGCGGCTGTTTTAAGGGTTTTTGTAACAAATCACTAGTAATATGTTCATGTATATTATTTTTGTATATAATAATGAATATACCTCGTCATTTTTGATACATTGTAAATAGTTTTTAAAGTAAAAATAGTGTTGTTATTTATTATTTAATTAAGAATTATATTTTATTAAATTAAGGGATTTTTGAGTTAAATAATATTTTAATAAAGTATTGTTATTATTATTATATTAAATTTTATTAAATATAAATGATCTTATAATTTTATGAATTCAATTATAATTTTTATTAAGGTTTGAATGCCATTTCTGTCAAAACTTGTGAATTTCGATAAATGTAAGTTTTTATTTTAAAAGTTAAAAATAACATATTTAGAAAATTATTTAGATACAATAAATGTTATTTATGGAAGTAGGACATCAAAATTATCCAATGTTGAATTTTTTATAATTTTTTGAGACAGTAAAATTTTTGGGTAAAAATTATATACCGTTAAAATATATAATGTGTTTTATGACATAATAATGACCCAATAGTGATGTAATAAAATACTATAATCTTTATTTTCGGACAATATATGTTTTACCATTAAAATAATTTGATTTATCGTTTGTTTGGCTTACTTTTCAAAGCATTAATGGACCCCTCAAGACTTATTAAACACCTTGTCTTTTTAAATTAATTTATATGGGAGTGTGACTCACCTCCACATAAGAAACCTCATTATTTTAAGAATTTAGGACCTTGGACTTATAAAATATTGTTTTCCTCTTCCATTTTCCAAAAACCAAGGTCATAAACCAAGGTATGGTTTGTGGTTTGGATTAATTCAATATAAGGGGTCCCAAACCTAAATAATAATGAATTCCCTCACCTTTCCTATATAAACCCACAAAATATCCCACTTACTCCTCACTAAAAATCTTTTAAGTTCGTCCAAACTCTTCCCTACTCTCTATAGAATACTCCCAAGGTTCCCCAAGCTCCCAAGAAGCCTCTCTCAAGCCTCTCTCAAGCCTTTGTAAGCACACTTCCAAGTAAGGGTTTTTTCTTCCTTTCTCATTTTTGTCCAATTTTCTTTATGTTGTTTTCCCTTTTTATTTTAAATTATTAATGTTGGGGTATGATTTTGAACCTCCCTCATACATACCTCTTTATGTTTGAATGATGGGAGAAACTTTTCTCTCTCATTAAATGCCTCCCATGTACACCCGTTACTATGCCGAAATTCTGAATGGAACTCCTCTCTCCTCTTTTACATTAAAGCAATACTTTTGTATCACAAATATAAATTCCCTTAAAATTGATTGGAATTATATCTATATAACCTACTTAGTGTATATTATATGTAAATATGATGGAGAATCCCTTTCTCTCTCATCAACCATTTTTATGAATTCTTATGTCAGGCCGTTAAACTGCCGAAATCGCACCGATTTTCTAAGCCAATGTCATTGTGTAGTGAATACCATGACCATTTATCCAACAAGGGTATTCACCTTTATGAACATTTAACTATTTAATATAAAGTTTAATGTATGAATTCCACATTCCTTTATCATGGAATAAATGAATATGTTTTATGTATCCATGTTTTATGAACCATGTGGCACACTTATGCATGAAATGAAATGTTTTAGAAGGGTGCACCCTTATAGCGCTCGAATGCATTGGATACAGTATAGTATCATGATACGTCATGTGAAATGAGTGTTGACTCATTCTAATTCAAGTGCAATGATGAATTACTCGTGCTTTATGTGCAATGAGGATTTAATCATGCTCTATGTTCATTGAGCCTTGGCTCATGCTAATTCCATGTTAAGTGTTGTTTCCACATTTCCATGTTATGATTATCATGATTTATCATGACTTTATATTAATGTTTCTCTTGTGCTCTATTGATACGCCTAATTTCTGGCATTTATTGTACTCCTCATGTTATTCCATGTGTATTCCTTTACAGGGATTTATAGCTCACCCTTTTCTAATGCCTATCCTCAAGCTATCCCATTCATTTCTAAGTACGAGGGAATGTAGTGGTCATGTAAAAAAAGTTTTCAATAAAGATGTTGTATTTCATGTTTTAAGTTTTTATGTAATGATCCTAATCCCCAAAGACACTAAACCTCTCGATATTTATTGTTGTATCAAGTGATGTTTTATGTAATAAATCATGTTTTCAGTTTGTAATAAAAGAAGGGTTGTCATATTCATCCTTCTGGGATATTATATAGATAGGTTATATATATAATATTTACATGGCATTCCATTGAAATTTAATTTCTATATTCTATTTAAGGTGTTTGATCAAGTGAATGACATCATTAATTAATAAAATCAGGATATACCATCAAATATTAATTTTCAATGCGTAACTGTTTTTGAATAATTACCAGAGGACTCCTATAAGTGGATGATTTTCCTGTAACTTTAATCCATTGAATAAAAGATGGTATATTGGTGTGGATATTGATGTTTCAATGAAAACACACATTCAAGAAGATGATTTTATAAATAAAAATGGATGTTTTAATGTAAGTAGTAATAGTACAAAAATAAATAGACTATCTAGTCACTTATTCTCATCATGGTACTTATTTACATTGATATATTTCTAATGGATTGATGTTCACATGATAGAATAGATCTCATATTAAAGAATATATTATAAATTCACCATCCATTTCTCAATACAAATTTTTTTATTAAATAGGGGACCCAGAAATCAATATTCCTTGAAGGTTGTTCCATTTGAAGACTTAATATGTTCCTTGATTCTATAACATCCTTCCTAAAATGAAATAAACTAGAGTCTTCTATATATGAAAAAATATTCAACTACCTAGAACAAAAATAGACATAATTTATTTGTGAGTATGTACTATGTTGTTACATGGAAAGAATCAATCATTAATCTTTGATTAACCTTAGATAAAATAATTAATATCATTAATTTAATATGTTTTTTTACAATTTGTTCCTCTTGTATTATCAGGCTTCATTATTATGATTTTTTTGGTTGAAATCATCTATTAACGTGATTCATTGTGATGGCATGTGGGTGTGTGTAGCCTATAAGACCATTTACGAAGCATTCATAATGAGTAAGCATGAAGTATGTTTATTAATGATCAGTTAATAGTACAATCAATTTAGGTTGATACTATTTTATCGTAATGATATTCTATGGTTACATTATATTCTCTATCATATTTTGTGTGATACTATTATGTTGGGGTTATTTTTCATAGATTCTGGAATAGGTGGACCATTGTGATAATTTTATCCCTTGGAGTGGTATTGAACATGGTTTTTGATGAGGGTGAAGATGTACTTGAAGATTGTTTATTGATAAAACAATTCGTCATATATTATATTTGATTCATTAAATCCCAAATAGATTCCTAGTAAAATAATCTCTTGATTCCTGGTGGATGATGAGAACACGAATCACTTAATTTCTAGTGTAATTTTATTACCATGTTCCGAATATTTCAATCATTATGTTTAATATACCTGTGGTTTGTTCATTAGTACTAGTTATATTTTGGTATTCATTTGATAATGGATTCAACAAAGTTATATTAATTGATCATGGTGGAATGGTTCGCACAAGGGTGGTCAAAACAATATTTTTATTCTATATTGAATATTTATTATTATCATTTCATACACATATTATATATATTCATACTTATAATGGAACTATAACTGTGTTCCACTAGGTTTTACTATTTATACAATACATGTAAACCTTAATTTTTTTTAATACATTAAGTATAGGGAACCATGTAATTCAATAAGGACCCATGAAAAAGGGTTTTCCAAAAAAAATTGATATGGTTTATAGACCAAGATAAACTCCAATGGATTTTGTAGTGTTTCCATTTATTAGTATGCTTGCACTATTAATATGGTTTTCTTTTCAACCAAGGGAGCCCATATATTTACATATGGTATGACATGTATGTAATTTGATACTATTTATTCTGACTTTTTTTACTTAATATTATTTTTTAACTTTTTTATTAGATTTGGGATATGATTAGTAGGCTATATTCTCCCCAATAACTATGTTTGGACCCCAATACTAGTCAGAATCCACTTTTAAATTGTTAGAAATACATGAGTTATTGTTTCTCTTTGGATTTGACTTCGTGTTTTAGGTCATGGAATTACATTAGTATCAAAAAATATGAGTTGACATCAACACATTAATGTACATATGAATCAGTAAAAATTCATAACATCTGATGAAAAAAACAATAAAAAACTAATAAATATGTAATAAATTATTATAAATTATGATTATATTGGGAAATTGATATGAATCATTTTTTCTCAAATGGTTTATTAGTATCTTAATGATATTTATATACGAGATTAATGATAATTCATTGTATTTAGGAGTAAAAATTAAATGTATTTCATGAATCATATTCCTTAATTAATTATAATTATTATTTAACTATAGTTATACAGAAATTTTATATTCTTTTCATGTATGGTATTATAATTTGAAGAATCTTTTTTTCATTGAAATTAACTATTGTATTTATTCATAAAATTTTATTTTGTGTTTAATAATTCTCATTCTTTATAAATGTCATTTATTCTTCCATATAAATATTCACCCATACCTCTAATGTTATGATATAATATATTGATATCTAAATATTTTTATTTCATATTAATTCCAAAATTACTTTTACATTTATTCAGTTTGATGATTTATCAATCTTTTTTACTATGTGGGTTTCATTAATGTTATTTTAAAAATATCAAACATGAATCTCTTTTCTCATCATATTTTGATTACCCTATTTATATTTCCTATTGAAATCCATTTCTCCTTATTATAGGACCCATTATTTTTATTTCATATAAAGTGTTATTTTATATTAATTTAATGTTAACATGTTTGGAATGACTTTTGAATGTAATTTGTAGTTTCTTCTCTATATGATATTTCTATGATCAATTTTTGATTGTTTCACAATAAATTTATTATTTAATAAATTTTAATATGATGTATATATATTATGTTAATGACATTCAAAATTATATGATTATAAACATCTAGTGGGTGATTAATATTTTGGAATCATATGATATACCTTTGAATTCATCATACTTAATACTAGTAATAAATGATATGAAACCTATTTTCCCCACGTGTTTTAAAAAAATATCTGAATTGTGATATCTTATGTCCCAAATATCCATGTAAGATGGTTTGTGGGGTCATATATACCACTCAAATGCACTAAATATGATTTTATATCTTATGAGGTATTGATATTTTTCATGAAAATGATTTTTATTACCTATATTATCATAATTTAGTGTAAAACTAATCATAATTATATAGGTTTACATGATTGAGAATGAATATCATGAGAATTATCTATGCTCAGTATATTGATATTGAAAGTAATATAGATTATATTGGTTTAAAATATTTATCATGAACCTATTGAAACATGTCGGGGTTCAAAAGATCTATAGTTAAGCTGACGTAATTATATTGGTTAACAATATTATGATTTCATGTTCTTATATTTATTCTATTATTCTATGTTATTATGCTGTTAGTTTTATCCTTGGATCATGTTTAGTATCCCAATATTCATTACACTTTTTATAGGTTGTTTTTTCATTAGACATTATATTTTCCTCTCTAATTAATAAAAGGTTAAACATATAATGATAAATTCTATTTGATATGTTATCTCTCCCCTAATTATGATTCATTATGTTCTTTTAAAATATATCTTTAATTTTATGATGATAATTTATATATTAATAAATATTTATTGCAAGTTGTTTCATTTTTTTCCAACACTTCTTTTATGAAGATGATTATAACCAAGGTGGTTTCTGAATGGGGATCTATTTTATAGTTATTATTTTGAAATATTCACATGATTTGAAAAATTATTTTATTATAAACCTTTTATTTAATGGAACTAAACCTTACAGTATAGGGATTCTATGATAATTATAAGATGTAATATTAAAATTATATATATATATATATATATTGTGACATCCGACATTGTGTCTAAGAAATTGTGTAATCTATGGTTTTTGGAGCCCCATACCTAGTGTATAGGATTAGGGTTCCTCAATTGGAATTAGGAAACGTATTCTTTATATTTTACTGTTAGTGTAGTTATGTAACTGATTATGATTATATAATGTTATTTAACACCATATGGTTAATTTTAATTTTCTAATATCATATTTATGTTTTTTAATGTATAATGTATGTGGTTTTGTTTCAATGACATCGATATTTGGATACCAACATGTGGATGCAAGCTTTGAAATGTATTCATCTAGTGTAATTGCCTATGATTTTAAAAGAATAACATCATGCATAATTGCTTATTTTAAATATATATCATGTTTCAAATAAAATGTAACAACTTGATAAATTATTATATATTTATTTTAATGTAATATAAATCTCTTTGATAGATTGTGATTAACACAATGCCAGGTTTTAAAAAAGATGATTCTTTATTGAGATATTATTCATTAATCATTACCATTATATAATATCAGTAAAATTAGAATATATTAATATGAATAAATAATTTATTGAAAGTAAATAGATAAAAAAATATAAAATAAATAAATTTTATATATACTAATTTAAATTATTTTAAGAACTATTTGAATAAAAACAACACAATTTATGAAAAATATTTTTTTAAATGGTTGTTCAATAATACTTTTCACATATATTACGAAATTATTTTTTAACTCATTTTTAAAATTTATTTTAAAATATATTATTAATTTTGTAATAATAAATTTCAAAATTATAAATAGATTATTTTTTTGAGAATTTTCAGAAAATGAACTTTTTGAATGACTAGTGAAAAAATTGATTTTTATTTAAAATAGTATTTTCAAATAAATACATTAAAAAAACTAAGTATATTTTAAATTTTATTGAATTTAAAATTATATCTATATTACTAAAACAATATCTAATTTATGCAATTGAAATAAATTTCATATTGAGTATTGACATTAAATCTTTTGAACATTTGAATGTTTTTCTTAAAAATGTTTTTATCGACACATCTTTTTGTTTAAATTTATTTATTGTTATAAATAATGTTTTATTTTAATATAAAATATGGATTATGTTTTAGAATAATTATAATTAATATTACCCAATAATTTAAAAATAATTTTTTATAATAATAAAGCTTAAAAAGAGATAATATTTGTTACACTGATTACGGTAAAAATAGAATTATGATGGGTTATTCTAAAAGGAATAGGTTTACATATAAAAAATGTATAATATTTATTCTAAAGTAATTATTAAATAATGTCAATATAAGGATAAAAAATTTCTTAATTTAGATAATTTTGGTTAAAAAATGTTTTGGTGAATTCATTATTTTCATAATAACCATGTTTGTTCTCAGACCCAAATTTAAAAGGACACCCACTCTACTATCCATTAAACACATCCAAACCCCATTATTTCAGAAAATAACTACCTATATATTTTAATTACATCCCAATCATCATCCCAGAAGAGATTTTTCATAAAGATAAAAAAGAATTATTTTTTGTGCAATCCTAATGGTGATTTTAGTAGAGGAGGTAACATCTTTTAGAAATATTTTTATTTTATTTAAATTGCATCCACAATTAAAACATTCTAAAAAAATAAATTTTAGTAACATGTATTTTATATTTATAGTATTATGTTTTTAGGTTATTTTAATGACCTTATATAATATCCTCCTTTGAATAATATAGATCCTTTGTATGACAGACTGCTGCCTCACTAATCGATGTAATTACTTTTCCATCCCATATTCTAAAGGACGGATATAATGATTTGTTGTATATTTATATATTATAATTATTAAAAAATCTTACTTATGGAATTATAATATCAAATATTACTTCTTACTTTATATTATGTTGATAATGTGATATTGTCAATTGTGCGTACATCGGACTACATCCACATGATATAATGTCATTTCTTTTTCAAAAATTCCATACATGGAATGTAATAAGGATTAATATAAAAAATTTATATTATATTAATTAAATATTAATTACTCTAAAAATATATATATTATATAAATTAATAACATATCATCCATTAAATAAATAATAATTTTATTCATGGGTATGGATGTCTACCGCCACACGAAGCGATGTGATTTATTTTTCTCTAAAAATTTACAAATAAAGTGAACAGGGTAAATTAAATGAAAAAAGTGTTAAATATGAAATTATATTCATTTTATAAATTTTAAATAATATCAATTTCCATACAATTTCACCTATTCGGAAATTGATAATGTTGATTATTTGTACATATAGACCACTATCTCCATGAAGAGATGTGATTCATTCTACATGATAAAAAATAAATAATCAATATAAAAATATGTCGATTTAAAAAACTATATCTATAAAATTAATATATTAATGACTATAATAGAAATATATCATATTTTCATAATCAGGAACATTCAGGACACAATGTGCATGAGAAAACATAGAACTTAAAACCTGAAACATTTGTAATAACGAATGGTTATTATTTAATTAGTAGTATGTTTTTTATAAAATGATCAAATATGATATTATAAATAAAAATATTTTTTTCTATATATTTTAATAACAAGTTTAAAACAACTATAAAAGTGGATAATGAATGCTCATCTAAATGAAAGTATGTGGTAAAGTCTTTCATAACACAATTTCCATTTACTATGTCATAAGAATACTTCATTTATTATATTATAAAAAAATGTGTGAACTTAATGTTGATTGATTTATGTTATATGTACACATATAAATGGCCTTATCTTTAGTTTATGATGCATAATTACAATATTGATTAATTCTCTTCTTAATGATGTGAATTTTTTATGGGGTTCATATCAATTATTCATCTTTATGATAAATTTTTTATACATCAAATTTATGTTGAATGGTGTTTATAATAAACATGTACATACTATATCACTATTACTTTCTAATAAATTATATTTTAATTTAAAATTCATTTACATACTTTAGTGTAAGATAAGATAAAAAACAACCAAATTAGAACTGGTTTTTGTATCCATCTAACTATGGATTTCTTATTCTTGAATTTCAATTAAAGGGAATTATATGATCACTATATAAGAAAAATTCTTATCCCATAATAATTAAATTTTCTTTCTTGAAATTAAAACATTTTATAGTATTTAGAGATTAAATTTATTGAGAATTTTTATTTTATGAAAAAATAGAAATAATTTCTCTCTTCGGTTGAAAGCAGCCTTATTACAATCCATTTTCCATTAAAATGTCTTAAGAATATTTTTAGTGTGATTGTTTAATTTTTTTAGGTGTTATTCAATTTTTAAAAAAACATTAAAGAGTATTTTTATTTTAAAAAATAATACCTTATTAAATTTAAAAGAAACTGAAATAAATCTTCATTCTTTACATATCGGGCTTGAATAGAACTCATAAACCATTATAAAAACCGAATGATTTAATAATTCCATTTTATATTTTGAATTATAATTTAAACATGTTTTTTATTGTTTTATAATGATTAATATTTACATATATTTATTACGAATAATTAGATGAAAATTTGGGGTGTAAATGTTGAAAATGATATTCCAAAATCATTTTCCATCTGAATTAATGTACATTAATGTCACTCAATGTGAGAAAGTAATTTTCTTCCAAAATGTTTATAATATTTACAATTTTCCAATAATCAATAAAAATAACCTCATTGGTTATGTATGTAGTTATAATTATATATATACATCTCTCTCTCTCTCTCACACACACATATATATATCTATTACACTCCTCATTTCATTATGGAGTAATACATGCCTTAAAATTATTTATAAAATGCATTAATTTTAAAATTTCAATTCATTATTATATGAATAATGATTATGAAACACATTTTATGTTTATTTGTAATTATTATGTTTTGTCTTATAATTGATTTCATTTTTATGGCACATAAAAATATTGTAAATTTTATGAATGTTGAGGCCAGAGATCACCCCAATGAATTGGGTATTGTTATAGGCTCATGATATTTCTTGTAAGGGATTGAGGAATAAACCAAATACATTATTGGACTGTGTCCAACATCTAATATTGTTAATGATGTTATCCTTTACTCAGGACTATGTCATGTATTTTTTGTTTCCATGTTTCCTAAGATGCCACCATCTTGTGATGCCTTTTTCCCTATGTTTTGATTCCTTGTGATTACTAAAATTTATTATATTTTTTTATATCATTTAATACCTTTAAAAAATAATTAATTTTTATTTATCATATTTATTCCCATGATAATATTTTTTCCCTATTCCAATCTTCATGTACTCCCATGTTTTTCATATGAATACTTATAATCTCAAAAGGACATTAGGAGATCACTATGTATAATAAAATAATGATTACATGTTTTTTTATTATGAAACTATTATTCTAAAGACATTGGAAATGTATGATCCTATACTGTATTATTGGATATTTATTTTTTTGAATCATGTAAATTAATGTCAAAAAGGCTTCGTTCAACATATATTTTATCATATTAATGGTTTTATAATATGTTAGAACATGGATGAGATTAAATTAGTGAGAAACATAGGTATAAGTCTAAGAATAAGTCTATATAGTGAAAAATATCCCTAAATCTTGTTGAATTATATATCGAGTTGGGATTGAGCATTTACATCCATTTATGAATTATACATCTCGATTTTATTTTTAAAAATATTCACATAGGGGGTCATAATCAAAAATAAGTTTCTCTGACATAAATCCAGAGTTATCGAATAATGTAAAAATGGCCAGGCTACACACCCAGTGTGAAACTCCTGTTGTATATTCATTGGAAATTCATAAACACTTTGATAATAGTCATTAATTTTTGGAATTGATAATGGCCTTGAATGGTGTCGGATAAACATAAGGTGTTTTAGATTGAAATTAAGGATTAATTATTTTGAAAACCAATAAATGATTTTCCTATTTAGATGATTCCCTCTATGATTATTATATCTCCTAGGGTTATTTTTTGAATTATTTAAAAGATAGAACTAGGAGAAATTTGGTTTAAAATTAATATTAGCGACACTTTAGTGAATATAAGAAGATAAATTGGATAATTAATGGGGAGATAGAGATTGTGAGTATTCTAAATAACATATCTTGATATATGATAAACAATATGAATTTTGAAGAGATTTCTAACAAGTCAAATAGGAGGAAGATATATTTTTATGAATTTTCATATAGTAATTATCATAGTCAGAAAAATATTCCACTTCATTAATGTTAGGTTGTTGGGAATAATCATTTTGATGAATATATAAAATGGGGGAAAATGTTTTTTATATGGAAATGGTGGTTATAGTGCAATAAAGTTAAATATAATTAAATAAAATATATATGGGAAATTAAGTAATTATCTATGTCAATTCCATTAAATAACGGTTATCCCTTAGAACAAGGAAAGAAAAATATTAGGCCAAAAAATAGAAGAAAAAGTGTTGATATATTTATGTATTTGTATTCATGTATTAAGATGTATACGTATTTCTACCAATGGTAGTTTATTTTTAAAAATTAGGGAAAATCAATTTTTTTTCTAAATTTTGAATGTATATTTGTCTTCATGATAGATTAATGTCAATGTTATGGATGCAATTATTTATTATGAGTTTATGGTCAACAATATATTTAATCTCATAGAAACCCTATTTTAGGTTTTATGTAAGTATATTTATAGGGGAATAATGATATTTTGAGAGAATTTTTAATGGGTTAAATTATATATAACCTTTTGGATTAACATAATGAGTTATTTAGGAGAATTTTTTCAAATTTACAAGAAGACAAGATTATTATTATTAATGATATAATCTTACAGAATGGATTATTTTAAAAAAATGGTTGTTAATATTGAGGTTTTAATGATTAATGCATTACATTGAATAGGGTGTTTTAACTATTATTTTAGTAAATACAAGAGAAATATCCTATTATTATTTTTGGGACTACATGATACATTCATAGTTAATTTTAGTTCATTAAAAAGAAAAATTTTCTTCCACATTTCTTTTCATTCAAAGATAATTATTTCAATTTTTTGGATATAGATTAAATGAAGAATTTATAATTCTCTCGTTAATATATTTTCTTATGTTCATGGTATATATTTTAAACAATATTCTAAAACCTATAAAAATGATTTTGAAACAAAAATATTATCGTATTAAGATCATATTTATGGTTTAAATGATTATTTAACTCATCATATATTTATGGGTTTATGTCCTTACATATATTTTGATAAATTATTCCCTATAATCATTTATTTCTATCTCTATGTATAATTAATTATGTTTCCTCTCTTCCCATATCTTCACCTTCCACCAATTTCCCCTATTTGGAATCCTAGTACTTTTTAGTCCATATGAACTTAATCAAAACCATTATATCTTATAAAAAATATTTTTTTTCATGAAGTTAATAACGTGGGATTACAATAATTATTTCTAAAAATTTAAGTCATTTTATAACCGAGATGAAGAATAAATTAAGAACACAAAAATTTATTGTGGGTGTAGTATATAATGCCCAAATATTTTATAAAGAATAGCATAACGGTTTAGTACATCAACGAGAAGAAAAAAACAATATAAGATAGTGTAAAACTCTTAAAATTATGATATATTTTGTTTTAATGAAATTAAATCTCTTTGACATCTTATGATGTATGCAACAACAAGTTTAAACAAAATATGATACTCTATTAAATAATATTATTTTAGATGAACATTATAAACTAGACATTTAATTTTAGGATATAAATATCGGTAATTAAATTATGAAAATTATATTTTATACACACTTATAAAATAAATATAATGGTTATCTACTAACTATTAATAAAATAAGAACCAATTAATTTAAAACGAAATGTTTTATAAAAAATTATATTACCTAAAAGGCGATTGAGTCACACTAGAGGAACATATTTTAAAAATCTGTTTTACAGAATATTGAAAATTTATATTAAAATAAATACATCATTTTATAAATCGACAGGCCAAAATTATATTTCGCTGAATTTTTTATTTTTTTTAAAAAGAATATTTCATTAATGAATAGTGAGAAATACATATTTTTCATTGAAAACATCCTTTTTATTCAAAATATATAAAAATTTACATTATATATGATATGCATGACTTGACAAATATCTAAAGAATCTAAATTTCTTCATTTTTTATTTTGTTATAATATATATATATATATAATATATAAGGGTTATAAATGGATTATTTTCTTGGTGTGCATAAATGAAATTATATGTGGTGGATCAAATAATTTGTAGGGAAACTTTTTGTACAATTCATGAATGCATGTTCAAAATTTCAACGAATGGGAACAAGAATTATTCTCCATTTTAACAGTAACAAAATGAAGGAATTAAACATTTAATTATTAATAAAAATATTCCAAGGAGTATATATGAATATTTTTTATGGATAATTTGAAATAGTAGATGAATTTTATATATACCCGGATGAAACTATCATGATATGATGTGGAAAAAGAGGTTAATTATATTTAATATAGGCTGATCATTGGATGAATATTCTACATAACAATGACATGAACTGATATTTCTTTCCCAATTCCATGATTCTCAATATCATTGTAATCCCTAGGAAAACTTGTAACTTTTTTTGAATTGAATTCATTGATATATATGGGGAACATGGGATTTCATATTTTGTGCATTTAAAAATCTCAATTAGAGTTATTGGGAATTAAAAATTAATATTTCTTTGTGTTATAAGTTGATATAAATTAAATTTTTGGTGGATTTTTTTATCTTGTAAGATTACATATTTATTAGATATGAATGAAAAAATATTTATATTCATTAATAACAACCAAAGTTGAATATATTGTGCCTACACAAGGCTATACGATATTATTGTAGATAGAGTAGAAACATGATTAAATGATAATTTAAGTGAAATCACTTATCTATGTCCTTTTAAAAAATTCTTTTTCGATATATCTTATAAAAATCCCATGTCATCAATCCATGAGGAAGATAATTGAAAACAATTATCATTATATAAAAGAGAAGGTGGTGCAAGGGAAAAAACATGTGCTCAATTTGACTACAAAATTATAGTTTGTAGATATTCTTATGAAGGAATTGCCCTAAGAAGTATTTAAATATCATAGAATGCCCTTCGGATCATTTTTTACTTTCAGAACTATAAAAAGTGTGGATACAGGACCCCATATCCATGAGGTAAGGTGTAATTTTAATTACATGTTTATCTATATTTTTTTATATTTTGAATGCACAAAAGTGTGAAAATTCAGTTCACATCTAATGGGGTTGAAAATTTATTCTTTAAGACTATGGGAATAGAAGATAAGGGTATAAATAAAATACTGAGAGGTTTGAATATAATGATGAGGAATATTTTCATTCAAAAATTCTATATCATAATTTATGGGGTTTATTATGAATGAATTTTCATCTTCTAAGAAATAATTGATACATTGATGAAGTTGTCATGAAAAAAAATATCATCACTCTATGTATTTCTAATTTTGGATATAGTCAGTGTTATGTATGCCAATGAACACAATCTACAATCACATTTAGTTAATATTTAGTAAAATATAGAAGGGAGCAATGTGTTTTTATTTTATCATTAATAGAGTATTTTGTTTTGTGTGAAAATGTTTATAGTTTTAAACAAAACCATTGTGGGATATTGTTAAGACAAAATCCCCCATGATAAATTTTTTAGTGTTTTTTTATTTTCTGTGTTTGAGGAAATATAATATTGATAATTTCAGTTGCAGATTTATAAATTATTTCAACCATATATGTTTAAAAGTATTAAATATAGGTATATAGAATATCTAATGGGTGTATATAAAATTTTATTTACATGTTACTATTATTTCAATTTGTTTTTAAAAAAAATTAGGGTCCAAAATATGGAGGAATATTAAAGTTTCATGAAATTTGGATTTTAAGGGATAACTTATTAAAATATGGAAAATGGAACTGATGTCTTGAAAGTTATGTAATGAAGGTCTAGATATGTCTAAAATTATGATTCATGAAATATTGTTGATATGTTATATTAAAATGGATATAAGTTATGAGTTTCCTAATTATTTTAAAAAAATATAAAATGTTAAGGATGTTTCATTGGAAAAAATATGTTTTGAAAGAATTAAATTAAAGTTTCATGAAATTTAATTAGATAGAATGATTGAATTTTAATGGGGAATTTTTTTTAAATATTAGAATAATTCCCTCAAAAGAATATAAAAAAACATATATATTATCCAGTTTCAATACATTCAAAAATGAGTTTCATAATTTTATTTTTTTGAAGAATTTAGATAACTAAATAAATGGAAATTTTCATAATATGAGAATATTTCAGGAAATTATTTGAGATTTATGAAATATAAAATATTATAATATGAGAAGTTATTTTTCAAGGGGATACTTTTCATGAAAGTGAAAAGTTAAGTTATGTATTTTAAAGTTTCAAAAATGTTTAAAAAATCATTCCATGATAGATAATATTAAAATAACTAGAATAATTTTTCAAAAATTCCATTCTATGGAAATTTTAACCAATTTGATGATATTATATATTTATAAAATACAAAATGTTGTGTAAAATTTACATAATAATGTTTTTATGAAAATATTATTCTGAATGAGTAGTGATTTCACATCAGTTAATAGGGTAGTGAGAATTAAAATTGTGAATTGATGTAATCCAGGAGAGAATCCGAGTCTGCTCTGAATTTTGTAACAACATTGCACGTTAGTGTATATGGTATATAGACACATTTGATATGTATTATATATAGGTATTTTATAGTGTTTATGAACCATGTTGTATTTATATGTCTCATGTATTCATTCATTTCTGGACATACATTTATATAAGAATGTGAGTGAAATGTTCTTTATTTTATGATGAAAAAATATCCAAAGGGGTACGTGTTTTTATTTTTCAAAACAGGATTCACCCCCTCACTGGGAAAATTTAACCAGGTTAGTCTAAAATTATCACTTGTATTAAATTAATCAAATTAAATTGATTAAAAATATTGAATAAATTGATCAAAATTATCTTATAATAAGTACATTATTTTATAGTCATAATAAAAAATATAGAAAAGTGAAAAAATAGTTACTATGTTGTGAGATAAAATGGTAAAAGTTATTATTATATTTGTAATTAGCAAGAAAAATAATAATTTTTTTTCAAAATCGTCAATCTCTTTTATTTCAATCTTAAATAATATCAAACACAATTTTTACAGAACATTAGTTCCAATTGACATTGTCAACATGTTCTATATTTACATTAAGTTTAAATATTTTAAAAAAAATACATTCTCACCACTTATAAAAGGGTTCACACCCCACCTCTTTAAAGATGTACAAAAATTATATAAGGAATGAGGCATTAAAAAATATATTATAGTTTTTTTTAAAATGTAAGGAACTTTCATTACGCACGGATATTATTGGTTTATATTTTTATAGATTTTTATAAAAACTCATACATAGTAAACCCATACATTACATGTTGAAACTTATACTTAGTGTCAATTTTCATCCACTAAAGGAAACCCCTTTTAAATAAACGAGTTTTCTTTCTTGGAATATCATTTGAAATTTGATCTTGACATCATCCCTATACAAATTGATCCTCAAAATTATTTGAGAATATTTTTAAAACATGGGATAGGAAAAAAAAAATATTTGTAACTACATAAATAAATAAAACTACTTGTCCAGTGAGAACCTAAGATTTTTTTGTAAACATATTCATTTTCACTGAAAATTAGAATCATCTTTTCATTAATGTTTTTATCTTGTATTTTTTAAATCAGAAGATTTCGATATAAACTCAATATAAAGCACAAAAAAGTTAATTTGGTAATCTAGGATATATGTTTCCATAACACTTTTAAGCAATATCTAACTATATTGATCAACCTCCAAATCCAGAGTACCAAATTAATTAGAGACTATAACTTCATCACCCATCTTTTTCTATCACAAACCCACTCATAATTGACTAATAACATAACAACCCATCTATATTTTTTTATCATAGATCCAATGAACATTGGTTTATAAAAATATTACCTAAAATCATAAAAAGTTCCCAGTAATGATATCATAAATATAAATCATGTACTCTTTCATAATATAAAATTATTAACAAAAATAACGTTTTCATTTTCAAATTATAATTTTTTTACTAAAAATAATCACATACAACCGAAAATTATTTATTTGAAAAATAAAATAAAAAATTTGAAATAAAACACATAACTTATATTGAATCATTCTATAATGAAAAAATATATCTCCAAATAAAAAAAATACTTTTTTACCTTTGTAAATAATTTGAAAGAATAACTTTAAAATTGGGTTTTTAAAATAGTTTATAAAATAATAAAAGTTTCTATTTTGAAATTTCATTGAGAGAAATAAAAAAATATATTTATATTAAATTAATTTCAATATAAATATATTCATAAAAATCGTTTTAAAAAATTTACATTTAAGATATTTTTTTGGAAAATAAATCATTTTAACTTTTTAGACATGGTTTTTACCTAAAGCGTTCTCTAACAAGAGTCTGAATCATCACATATGTTCATTATCATCAAGAATAATGAACTTCTATTAATTAGAAAATTTATTTATAACATTTTTGCAGACCATTATTTATTCCATTTCACATATTTAAATGTTATGAAAAGTTAATAATTATTTATGTTTACGTTACTAGATCTGAAGATATTTGGTTAATTAGTCTAAAATGACTTCAATTATTTGACAATGGTCATGGAGTTCCCTATTTAACATTATAAAAAATAATAATATTGACATAAATACCTATTTTTAAAATCAATTATAATTTAAATCAACCCATTAAATATGGTTATATAAAATTAACTACTTTATAAACATTGGGGTGGTAATACAAACATACGCATGAGTAACATTATCAATTGTTAGTGGCCATTAAGGAAAGAAGTTAAGTATAATATTATAATTCGATAAGGATAATAATATTATATATATAATATTTATTATTTAAATATGCATATATATATATATATATATATATATATATATATCATACATGTGATGTGTAACACCCAGAGATTTTATGAAAAATATTTTTTTTAATTTCATTAATGTGTTTTGTTATACGCTACACCAAAAGAGCTTTCACAACACACATCTCTGACCTCGCTTGAATTACATGCAATCGCGACCTTCCACGATAGCGTGTGTTGTACGCAATACCAAGTTTCGCTATACAACGATATGCTATTAAGATATTATTAAAACTAGCCATTATGAATAGTAATAACCACTTTTTGAAATTTTGTAAATTTTATTTTTCAAAATGGACTTCATTTATGGATTCATAATATCGAAATTATCTTAGGGTGAAATTTTGGTGATTTTCAGATAACTTTCATATTTTGATGAATAGTGAAAATTACTAAATTTTAATTAAAAACAACTTTTTCAATCAAAATAATTAATAGTGATAAATTATTAATTTGAGTGGTTTTAAAGTATATTTAGAATATATTCTTAAAATTTAATACAATGTTGGTCATTGGATGTAATTTCACATTAAAACCAGTTATAAACAAGTGTCAATCTTTTGATAGTTATTATCTCTTAAAAACACGCCTTTTGTTTTGACGACGAGAATTAATTTTTAAATTTATTAATGAAACTGATATGTTTTGAATTTTGTAAAATAGAAATCATTTTTGAGTTCATAATATCAAATATAGCTTAGGCCTAATTTTTGGTATTTTTCTGAAAACATTCAATTTTTGATGAATAGTGAAACCACTAAGTGGTAGTTAAAAAACTGAATTGTTCATAAAACATAATTTTACCGCTTCTGTAAGTGGAATTTCAAAAATCCAAGAGACACGGTTGATGTCAGTATGTAAAATGTGGTTCAATGAGATGAAAATAATTTTTGGTGAATAGTAAATTTTTACTTTTATTTACCATGGTTAAAAGTAAATAGGGTAATTAAGGGTAAAAATGATATTATTATTACCCTAACACATTTCCAAATTCTATTGGATAAGTGTAATTCGACCTAAAACAAGCTTAGTAATAAAATATGACCATTTAGGCCCACTTGGATTAGATTAGGACATTTATTATTATTTAATTCAAAGAAGAGTTAAAAGAGTTAAAATCAAAAATTATTTAATTAAACATATTTAATATAGGGTTATACATAAGATAAATTAGACTATAAATATTCATTAGAAAGCGAAAACGATTTCATACATAATGGTATTTTATTTGTATTTTTTAGACATTAAATAATTTAATTTATTTATGACACAACGATGATGCAGTAATTATCTTATTAATGAAATATTGAAACAATTGATGTTATAAATACTCAAATAAATAAAATTTGAGATTTTTTATGAATTCCACTAATTTTCTAGGTTAATATGACATGTTAGTGTTGATTTAATTAACTTTTTGTGAACTTATCATTCTGTTAGGATTTTCACAAAAATAATTTACAAAATAGTATCAAAATTGACATAAAATAGTTTTTAAAACAAATATTATATTATTAATTGTTATGTTATTCCTAAAAATCTAAGGCTCGGCCAAATGACTTAGATAAGGTTATATATATTAATAATAAAAAATTTGGGGTTTTTTTGGCTTCTTATAGTATGTTTATTAACCTTATAGTGTAAGAACACAAGAAGACACGGTAAAAGTAAAATTATTTAACTTAATGTTAAATCTAAATGATAAGGTTAAAATAGGAACCTAAACTTGTCTAAATTCTATTTGATGAGTGGATTTCAACGCATCCCCACCTTAGACTCGAAATAAATCAATTTGGATCTATTTAAAACCGAACTTGACTTTATAATAAAATAATATTTTTAGTTATTCCAAAGGTGCCCCTCTCCTCCCATATAAAAGGGAACCTCCTCCCTCTCTTCCTCACACAACTTTGAGCCTTCAAGCTCGGCCAACCCCTGACAAATTATCTTCTCCACTTCTCTAGCAACATCATAGAGGTTCTGGTCTTCCTCAAAGACCAATTTTAGTTCCCTAAAAGAAGGTCTCAAAGAAGCACTTCAAAGAAGAGGTAATGTCCGTTATCGATTATTTCATCTTTATTTATTCTTCCCCTTCTTAATATTTATTTGTTTCATTATGAAGTAATAACATCAGTATCACTCATATACTTATATGTTATTATAAGTATGAAACAACCCTATTTCACCATCTATCCATCCTACGGAAAAAGAAATCACCGCGCGTGCGTACGTACGGAATACCGTCTCCACGCCGTGGTGTAATCTATTTTCCACCACCACCATACTTGGATGGGTATAATGGTGTAAATAATGACTGTATATGACTATTATAAAGTGATATTTATTCTGAAATATTATACATACACTCCAATACAGTCCCACGATCATGAGAACGATATCATCGCTCGTGCGTACGTACGGACTACCGTCTCCACGACGCGATGAGATTCATTCTCCACTATAACCATTCATGAATGATTATAAATTATATATAATAAGTAATAATAAAATATATGACATGGTAAATCTACTGGATTTATGTATATATATATGTCATCTACTTACTTCCATTCAAGACAATAAGGAAAGGAAAACAACGTTCATGCGTACGTACGGACTACCGTCTCCATGAACGGTGTGTTTCATTTCATTTATCTATCTATTATATATATATATACTGAATATATATGATATATAAATCATATTTTATATTCTTGAAGTAAGTAAATCATGATATAAGTAACAATAATGTCAAGCACAACAAGTCCAAACACCCACGATAAATGAAATTGTTTTACCCAAAACGCTCTTTAACATGGAATTTACAAAAGAACGGGTAATATAAAGTCATAAGTGAACCATATATGATATCATAACAATGAATATGATTATGTAATAAGTAAATGACATTATTTAAATCATTATACAGGAGGTTCAGACACTTACAAAGCAAATCGGATCTAAGGTAAGGGAAATATCACAATCTCATTTTTATCTGAGATTGTTTATACTTTGGTATTTACTAGGTTGTATTTTATCATCCACATCCATGTTTCTTCAATATGTAATTTTATTTCCATCCACCTACAATTGTTTAAATCCAAATTTACCCTTCGGTGAGTTTTTAGTAGAGGATATAAAAGGAATCTTTTGTCGTTTTTTTTCATATGAGGTGTTTTTTGACATTTCCGAAAAAAGTACGAAGAATGTTTTTTTTAACTTATACAGCATGAATGGATTTTGAAAACATTATTTCCAAAAATATTCCTTTACAAGTTTTCAAGTTTATTTTTAATCAACTTCTTTTAGTTTAAAATTGTATGACATGTTAAGAAAGGAAAAGTGTTTTTGAAGTAGAAAGGATATTTTCCTCAAGAATGAAGTTCAAGTGTTTTATCAACATTATTTTCCATCTAAGATAAGAAAGGGTTCTGTTTTTATCCCTATTATTACATTGATTTGATTATGTTGTGATGGAATTATTTTTATGAATTCATTTATCATATATGAATTATTTTATGATGTCATGATGTTTAAAATTCCCATTTTTATTACATGGGTTATGCAATGATGTATGGTTTATGATTTTTTTGGCACACATAAGAATGGTATCATTATGAGATGGGTGGGACCTATATCTCCCTCCAATGCATTGGGTAAAGATTTTATATCTCATGAGATAGACATGGCTAGAATGGAAGGTTATACCGGTTCAGTGAAACAGGACTGAAACGAGGGTGACTCGGTTCAGAAAGGGACTTTGTCCACTAAGATAGTCGTGGAAATGAGTCTTGACTAACAAGAAATGATTCTCTATGATTATGTGTGTATGCCACAATGTTTCATGTTTTAAGTTATGATTATTGGGATTTCATTTCACTACTATGATTTATCCCATGTTATGAAATTATGCTCTCTTTTGCAGGTTATGATTTCCAAAATGTTATTTTCTTATGAATATGATGTGATTGATATTTCTTTTGTTTACCCTTACTGAGCATTTGAGCTCATCCTTTTATGTTTACATTTCCCCAAGATATAATGAAAGGTTTTAGGTATAAAAATAGGGAAGATCTTTATGGGAGATGTAGAAGATCTTTCACCAGGATTAGAAGATTATACTCCGAGTTTCCAACGACACTAAACTATTACGATCCTTCTGTGTGTGTTTTTGTTATGTACTAAGTATTCCTCAAATGTAAAGTAATGTCAATGTACGTCAAGCTTCAGGTCTCTACAGTTGGTATCAGAGGAAAGGTTTAGTCAACCTTTGTAAACTAGGACGCGAAAACGTTAGTGAGATCCCTAGAGATATTTCTAAGGTATGACTAGGGATGTCCCTAAGGATAAGTATACATATAGGATATAGTCCTAGAACTACGGTAACGATCATAGAATTTAACCTAAGATGTTAGATATTGAAGTTACTCCCCCTTTATTATGATTTTTTCATCTCACACTATTCTTTTTTGGGTTTTAGAAAATGGCTGGAAACAAGATGATTCACGATAATGGAGGATATGATGAAAAATGGAATGATATTCTTCATAAGAAATCAAATCAAATGGGATTTGGAAGTCCAAACATCATTATTATGCCGATTCAGAAATCTCATAATATGATCAATAAACTAAAATTTGGTATGTTTCCTGACTCGACTAATAAGAGAAAGATGGAGTTTCATGATGATCATAGAGGAAAGAGAGTTCAATTTCCCCTATGTAAATAATGTGGGAAGAGGCATCAAGGAGAATGTTTCAAAGGAACTAGAAGATGCTTTGGGTGTGGAAAAGAAGGACGCAAAGCCAGTAAGTGCAATGGAAAAGTTTCAGTTAACACTATGGATGTGGTTAATGGTATTGCTACGACATCAACAATGGTAAAATGTTTTGAATGTGGAATGTACGAGCATTATACAAACCAATGCCCTAAGTGAATGTCTCATGAAGAGAATCAGTATGGTCGTATGGGTAGTATTTTTGCTGATGATGATGAAGAGACTAAAAATGATATGTGAGATGAAAGAATTGTTGAAGCTCAGTCAATGGTTTAAGAAGGTAGTGGAATGATTACATGTTTATCAAGTGTAATGTTGTACTATAGAATAAAAATACATCTAAGGATTTTTACACTGTTGTCTTTCCTTATGTTTTGAAAGATTATGATGAATGGTATGAGTAACAATGAAAGGTTATTCAGATATTTTTTTGGAAAGTGGATGATATGCGCATAATGAAGTGATAAAGAGAAAATGAAATGTTTGACAGTATTCATGAGCTCATGATTGATATAAGGACTAAATGATATCATGGTTTGAGTATATAGAATTTTTGGATTTTGGTATGTGGAAAGAGATAACTTTTGACAGCATTCATGTTTTCACTAAGTTTTAACTGGTATTCATTTTTCAAGAGAATACATGATTAAGGTATTCACATGATTGGAATGTGACCAACAAGACATATCTTATGATATATGGGGATCAACGATGGTATTAAATCTCTGGTAATTGTCTTCACTATATTATGATTGTGGACTCCAGTATTATGGATAAGCCTAAAGATTGGAATGGATTATGTTGGATATAAGATAGTATTGTTTAAGGATAGATGTTTTTCGATATTATTGATGGGATGTTATAGTAATATAGTTTTAGAAGAAGGACAACCTGCAGGACGGGCGACAGCCCATCGCGTCGGACAAGGCTGTGGGAATCGAGCCCACAACCGAAATGCGTCTGGCCTTTATCGCCTACCACTGGCCTACAGGAAGTCCCTGTTTAGTAGAAACTAGTTTTATTTTATTAAGTGGTATTATATATGAAGTATAAGTCCATTTTAGGAACCATATATGATTAATATTACTAAAGAATGACTTATGTATATTTAATATCATTTGCTAACCTTTTTTTTTGAGACAGATGGAATGACCTGTCATACTAACACTTCACGAATAACAAATTAAACTTCATTTATTTAAGAGATGAAGTGGAAATTGTTCAAGGCATGAACAACAGTGAGATTGTACAAAAATAAAGTAAGTATTTATTCTAATTCAAATTTTTCAACTTTAGGGAAACGATCTTGAAAACCAAAAATGTTGTCCTAGTGCTCTTATATCTGATTAATCATATGGTACTTTAGATCGTCACAAATTTATGGATTTGTGATTTCTAGCTTTTCCATAGCCATGTGCTCTACCACTCTCCATCAGAACATGATGGTTAGATTTCTCTTCCATATCCATATTTTCACCTATGAGGAAACCCAGTGATTAGTTTATTTTGGTAACCGTTACGTTTCATACTTTTGTTTTTAAAGATTGGTTTTGGTATTCCTTTTTACGATGTGGGTTTCGATTAAAGAAACTTTCTAATAGTAAACCATTTATAACCCCAACGAATTTCGAGGGTGAAATTCATTTTAAGGGGGGTAGAATGTAACACCCCGAGATTTTATGAAAAATATTCTTTTTAATTTCATTAATGTCTTGTGTTATACGCTACACCAAAAGGATATTTCATAACACACATCTCTGACCTGGCTTGAATTACACGCAATCACGACCTTCCACGATAGCGTGTGTTGTACGCAACACCAAGTTTCGCTAAACAACGATATGCTATTAAGATATTATTAAAACTAGCCGTTATGAATAGTAATAACCACTTTTTGAAATATTGTAAATTTTATTTTTCAAAATGGACTTCATTTATGGATTTGGAATATCGAAATTATCTTAGGGTGAAATTTTGGTGATTTTCAGATAACTTTCATATTTTGATGAATAGTAAAAATTACTAAATTTTAATTAAAAACAAATTTTTCAATCGAAATAATTAATAGTGATAAATTATTAATTTGAGTGGTTTTAAATTATATTTAGAATATATTTTTACAATTTAATACAATGTTGGTCATTGGATGTAATTTCACATTTAAACCAGTTATAAACAAGTGTCAATCTTTTGATAGTTATTATCTCCTAAAAACATGCCTTTTGTTTTGACGACAATAAATAATTTTTAAATTAATTAATGAAACTGATATGTTTTGAATTTGGCAAAATATAAATCATTTTTGAGTTCATAATATCAAATATAGCTTAAGCCTAATTTTTGGTATTTTTCTGAAAACCTTCAATTTTTGATGAATAGTGAAACCACTAAGTGGTAGTTAAAAAAACTGAATTGTTCATAAAACTTAATTTTACCTCTTATGTGAGTGGAATTTCAAAAATCCTAGAGACACGGTTGATGTCAGTATGTAAAATGTGGTTCAATGAGTTGAAAATAATTTTTGGTGAATATTATCTTTTTACTTTTATTTACCACGGTTAAAAGTAAATAGGGTAATTAAGGGTAAAAATGATATTATTATTACCCTAACACATGTCCAAATTCTATTGGATAAGTTTAATTCGACCAAAAACAAGCTTAGGAATAAAATATGACCATTTAGACTCACTTGGATTAGATTAGGACATTTATTATTATTTAATTCAAAGAAGAGTTAAAAGAGTTAAAATCAACGGTTATTTAATAAAACATTTTTAATATATGGTTATACATAAGATATATTCGACTATAAATATTCATTAGAAATCTAAAATGATTTCTTACATAATCGTATTTTATTTGTAATTTTTAGACATTAAATAATTTAATTTATTTATGACACAACGATGATGCAGTAATTATCTTATTAATAAAATATTGACATAAATGATGTTTTATAAATACTCAAATAAATATAATTTGAGACTTTTTATGAATTCAACTAATTTTCTAGTTTATTATGACATGTTTTTATTGATTTAGTTAACTTTTTTCGAACTTATCATTCTGTTAGGATTTTCAGAAAAATCAGTTACTAAATAATGTCAAAATTGACATAAAATAGTTTTTAAAATAAATATTATATTATTAATTGTTATGTTATTCCTAAAAATCTAAGGTTCAGCCAAATGACTTAGATATGTTTATATATATTGATAATAAACAATTTGGGGTTCTTTTGGATTTTTATAGTATGTTTATTAACCTTATAGTGTAAGAACACAAGAAGACACGGTAAAAGTAAAATTATTTAACTTAATGTTAAATCTAAATGATAAGGTTAAAATAGGAAACTAAACTTGTCTAAATTCTATTGGATGGGAGTATTTCGACCCATCCCCACCATATCCTCGAAATAAATCAATTTGGAGCTATTTAAAACCGAACTTGACTTTATAATAAAATAATATGTTTAGTTATTCCAAAGGTGCCCCTCTCCTCCCTTATAAAAGGGCACCTCCTCCCTCTCTTCCTCACACAACATTGAGCCTTCAAGCTCGGCCAACCCCTGAAAAATTCTCTTCTCCACTTCCCTAGAAACATTATAGAGGTTCTGGTCTTCCTCAAAGACCAATTTTAGTGCCCTAAAAGAAGGTCTCAAAGAAGCACTTCAAAGAAGAGGTAATGTCCGTTACCGATTCTTTCTTCTTTATTTATTCTTCCACTTGTTCTTCTTTAGTTGTTTCATTATGAAGTAATAACATCAGTATCACTCATATACTGATATGTTATTATAAGTATGAAACAACCCTATTTCACCATCTATCCATCCTACGGAAAAAGAAATCACCGCGCGTGCGTACGTACGGAATACCGTCTCCACGCTGTGGTGTAATCTATTTTCCACCACCACCTTACATGGATGGGTATAATGGGGTAAATAATGACTATATTTGACTATTATAAAGTGATATTGATTCTGAAATAGTATACATACACTCCAATACAGTCCCACGATCATGAGAACGATATCATCACTCATGCGTATGTACGGACTACCGTCTCCACGACGTGATGAGATTCATTCTCCACTTTAACCATTCATGAATGATTATAAAGTATATATAATAAGTAATCATGAAATATATGACATGGTAAATATACTTGATTTATGTATATATATATTTCATCTACTTACTTCCATTGAAGACAATAAGGAAAGTAAAACAGTGTTCATGCGTACGTACGGACTACCGTCTCAATGAACGGTGTGTTTCATTTCATTTATCTATCTATTATATATATATATATACTGAATATATATGATATATAAATCATATTTTATATTCTGGAAGTAAGTAAATCATGATATAATTAATAATAATCTCAAGAACAACAAGTCCAAACACCTACGATAAATGAAACAATTTTACCCAAAATAGTCTTTAACATGGAATTTACAAAAGAACGGGTAATATAAAGTCATAAGTGAACCATATATGATATAACAACAATGAATATGATTCTGTAATAAGTAAATGACATTATTTAAATCATTATACATGAGGTTCATACACTTACGAAACAATCGGATCTAAGGTAAGGGAAATATCACAATCTCATTTTTATCCAAGATTGTTTATACTTTGTATTTACTAGGTTGTATTTTATCATCCACATCCATGTTTCATCAATATGTTATTTTATTTCCATACACCTAAAATTGTTTAAATCCAATTTTACCCTTCGGTGAGTTTTTAGTAACGGATATGAAAGGAATCTTTTGTCGTTTTTTTCATACGAGGTATTTTTTGACTTTTCCGACAAAAGTACGAAGAATTTTTTTTAACTTATACAGCATGAATGGATTTTTAAATCATTATTTCCAAAAATATTCCTTTACAAGTTTTCAAGTTTATTTTTAATCAAATTCTTTTATTTTAAAATTGTATGACATGTTAAGAAAGGAAAAGTGTTTTTGAAGTAGAAAGGATATTTTCCTCAAGAATGAAGTTCAAGTGTTTTATCAAAATTATTTTCCATATAAGATAAAGAAGGTTTCTGTTTTTATCCCTATTATTACATTGATTTAATTATGTTGTGATGGAATTATTTTTTTGAATTCATTTATCATATATGAATTGTTTTATGATGTCATGATGTTTAAGATTCCCATTTTTATTACATGGGTTATGCAATGATGTATGGTTTATGATTTTGTGGCACACATAAGAATGGTATAATTATGAGATGGGTGGGACCTATATCTCCCTCCAATGCATTGGGTAAAGTTTTTATATCTCATGAGATAGACATGGCTGGAATGGTAGGTTATACTAGTTCAGTGAAACAGGACTGAAACGAGGGTGACTCGGTTCAGAAAGGGACTTTGTCCACTAAGATAGTCTTGGCAATGATTCTTGACTAACAATAAATGATTCTCTATGATTATGTGTGTATTCCACAATGTTTCATGTTTTATGTTATGATTATTGGGATTTCATTTCACTACTATTATTTATCCCATGTTATGAAATTATGCTCTCTTTTGCAGGTTAAGATTTCCAAAATGTTATGTTCTTTTAAATATGATGTGATTGATATTTATTTTGTTTAACTTTACTGAGAATTTGAGCTCACCCTTTTATGTTTACTTTTCCCCAGGATATAAAGAAAGGTTTTAGGTATAAAAAAAGGTAAGATCATTATGGGAGATGTTGAAGATCTTTCACCGGGATTAGAATATTATACACCGAGTTTCCCAAGACACTAAAATATTATGATCCTTGTGTGTGTGTTTTTGTTATGTACTAAGTATTCCGCAAATGTAATGTAATGTCAATGCACGTCAAGCTTCGGGTCTGTACATGATGTGGCGATGAAAAATAAATCAAATCACGTCTTGAAGGTGGTTGTCCACACGTATACACGGAAAATGTTATCACTATTATGGTTTTGGAATGATAATAATGTAAATAATATATTATCTTTTAATAATAATAGATATTTGATTAATGTAGTATATATAGTATAATTTAATTATTATATCCATTCAAAAAATATGGTGATTAAAAACAAATATCATCACCTAATGAGGGGGTAGTCATCTATACACATGAATAGTGAATTATATTCCCATATGATGGAATAAGAGATCGATATGGCTCATATCACTAATAGCTTAACATATAAATATATGGAAAATAGTGGTGTTATTTTTTCTTCTTTTTTTATATTATTTTAAGGAGGTGGAAGAAGAAACAATAGAATTTTTTGGGATGAAAAAGGATATCTATTCTATAGAAAAACTCATTTTCTTAACACCGTAAGATCACAAATGTTTCGATTTATTCTTCACAAAGACCACTATAAAGTGGAGATTGATTATTGAAAGGTATTTCTATAGATATTTTCCTACCAAAACGTTACAACCTTATAGTTTATGGAATATATTCTCTCAAATTTATATATATTCATTGATAGCTTCAATTACACACAATGAACAGTTTATAATTTATTATACACAACACTAATTTTCCTTTATATTGCATGAAACATTGAGTTTCTTCAATAACTTGTGCTACACACAAGGATGAGTCTCACCAGACAACAATATTATTTTAATATTGTTATCTAATATGGAAGTTCTCACCTGGTAATTATATTGGTAGAAAAAAAATATTATGTTTAAAAATATATATAAAATGCTTTTACATTCAACAAATATATTTAGTTATAATAATATAAGAATAAATCATGTTTTCATTATAAAAACAATATTTTTCAAAAAAAATAATTTTCACAACATTTTAATTGGAAAATCTATTTTAAAACTAAATTTTCACACATTAAAAATTATTATATGAAAAAATAAACATAATTTTTAAATTATAATATACAAAATTACATAGGGTTATAGTTTGGGTATTTTTATGAGAAGTTTCAAAATAATGAATTTTAATTGAATTTTTTTTCATATAGCTTATAAATATAGTTAACTTATGTTTTTAATTATTTTTAAATTATTAAAATTCAATTTTACATCAGTAAATCCATTTAAGTTAATTGAAATGAATTTCACATATAAATTGGATATAAAAACTTTTCAATCTTTTGATCTTTTATCATTAAAAGTCTTAAATCTCAACCAAGATAAAATATATTTTTTATATTAGTTTCTTATATTTATTTGTTTTAAATTTTGAAAAAACTACTCTATATTTGGAATAATAAAAATTTATTATCCTTAATAGGTTTGAATTTGTTTTTAACCAAATATATTAGTTAATGTAATTTTAATTATTTAAATCTATTAAGTTAAAAATTTTATTTCATAGTGGTTAAATAGAAATCATAAATGCTGTTAGAAACATGTAAAAAACCTATTTTACTTACATATTTATACCATCATTACCATATGATATATTGATATGATTTATTTAGATAATATTACCTGATGGTAACCAATATAGTATGTTATATAAAGAAAGGGAATAAATGAACCATTTCTTTAACAATTATAAATATTTAGAGTAATGAATAAGACACATATGATTGGTTATAAATTTTATTTTTAAATAAAATGAGTTATATATATCATAAAAATTTATATTTAATATTTGGAGATGATATATTTAAATTATATTTTTATGAAACACCAAGACACAAATTATTTTGTTAATAATTAATTAAAATAAATGTTTGTTTGTCAAATAATATCAAATTAATAAAAATATATATTCAAACAAGATATTTTTAAATTTTAATAAGTATAAAATATTTTCCATTATTGTTCCACCTTCTAATTTATATTTAATATATTTACCCATAAATTTCAAAAAACATTTTTATCACAGTTAGTGTTAACGTAGTGTTTTTTCATGATTCATCTATTTCAATAAAAATTAAATTCCAAAAAATTGGATTTTTAATTTTTAGTATTGATGAAATATTTTATAATAAGTGAATATAAATTTTAAAAAAAATTATTACTTTAATTTTCTATGAATCGATTAATTACATTGGTTATAAAACTAGCTACAATAATGAAAACCAAAAAGGATAAAAACAACGAATCTTAAAGACTAATTAAAAATGGTAAAAATGATTTTTTTTTACATGGTTAGATTTTGGAACATCCATTAATCAATTTTTCTATATTATTTATCATTTTTTGGAATATATGTTTTGGGAGACCTCCCAAAACTATTTAATTTTGAAATTTATTGGAATATAACTCATCCTACACTATAAAAATGTATTCAATCTTATCCTCTCTACACAACTCTCAACACTTTTTTCTCATAACATTTCTACCCAATTAATATACCAACTCCCATCCTTTAATCATAGAAGCTTAAAGTTTTTATAATTTGACCCATGGAATCCATTCAGTGAAAACCAAATAGAGCGACATGAAAATGATGTAACACTCTTCAACGTGCATTTATGTTTTACTCATTTCCCTCATCGATTAAATTTTCTATTCTTTGATTATATAATAAAATTAGTATCAACGATGTAAAAACTTTTTTAAATGTTAATGGTTCTACCTACAACTACACACACTTTTGTAAAATGGTTAATTAAATTACAGTTAGTGTGTGCAGAAGACAACCGCATTACGAAACAATTTCATTCATTTTTTCTATACAACATATCAAGGATAGTAATTACAAGGGAAAAATGTTCCTATATTATATATTGTACATTTATTTTTTCTTCTTAATTATTTAATTTTAAAATAATACATTATCTCATTCATTCTATTTTTTAAACATGTTAGTACTGTTTGTGGACTTCTGGACTACCGCCTCCTGAAAGTGATGTGATACGTTTACACATTAAATGGAATGTATTAAGTATTGGTTTAATTAAACATATATGGTAGAAATAATATTTATTTTATATTCAAGTCATAATTAACTTTCATTAATTATAAAATTTCATTTTATTTATTATCCATTCACACACTGAAAAAATGATACAATAATTTTGGGACTTGTGGAGTAACTCATCCTAGAAGAGTTGTGATTAAATTTAAATAAAACAATTATATATATATATATATATCAATATATATGATTAAATAATACGGTATTTATGATATAAATATAAATTTTAGTGGATAATTTTTCATTTAGTTCTTTATAAAATGACCCTTGTAAAAATGGTAAAATCACTAATGCGAACTTGTAGTTTACAATCAACAAGATTGTAACATTTGTTCATTTTTCTTAACCATATATTATGAGTTGTTTTAAAAGTATAATTAATGTATAAATATGATAGTTATGTCATGATTATTATTTTTGGACATTTTTATATAATGAACTCTTGGACTATAGTTAACTTACCAAAGTCATTTTCAACAAATAAACCGAATATCATCAGAATAAAATTTAAGAATAATTAACATATGTTTTTTAATTAGGAATACAAATACATAAGTGGTAAGTCAGACTCATGGAAATGGATTTCATTTCAATATCCTTTCAATGAGGCATATCTTTATGTTATACACCCACATTATTTAATATGATGTACATAAAACCACTTTCATATATAATGAACTATTTTATTTATTCTCATGAAATTTAATGTTTTTAAAATTTTTATTCTATAATGGGGATTTTAATTAAAATTATCAACGTGGTAAACATTTAATGTTTAATGATTTAATTTAAAAAACATCATATATTTTTCAATATTATTTTAGTTAAATTAAATAATTATTTATATGAATATAAAAGTATTATAAAAGAAATTGTATTATATTTTTTATTTTAATTCAATGGGTTTTAAAATAAATATTTCATAATGTTTTATATGGAATGTTTTGTTAAAGAATAAATGGAATGTTAAATTCATAATGTACATGGAGATAATGACTATTCTTCTACCATGTCTATTATTATATTTCTATATTCCTTATCATACTAAAATGATTTTTTATATGAAAATAAATCATTACCATTTTGGCATTTTTGGTATTAAAATGTATTTTTCAAAGAAAAAATTGTTTTGGTATTGAAAATGGGGTTTGAAAATAAAATTGTATCCTTCCAAAAAAAATGATTATAAAATGAGTTTAAAAGAATATTTAAAAGGGTTTTATGATGAAAGTGTTTTCATGATATGGGATTTCATCATTTTTTGAGATGGGTGAGCTCGATATAGCTTATACAATGTGTTGAGACACATTATAACACATTCGTGAATCCAATATATCTTATTAGAAGGGCGGAGCCACATTTTGGATCAGGTGGAATGGGTAAGCCTAATATAGATTATATGAAGGCTTAAGATCCATTATAGATCATGAGAAATAGGTTAGAAAAATATACATTCTACAAAGGGATGATCACCATTATATCTCATGGGTGAGATTTATATAGCATACATAAAGGGATATCCCCATTATAGATCTCAAATGCATTATGTAATGTTAATACTGGTAGTCAACCTTATCATTATTACATCTAAAATTTTTTTGAAGGGGTTTAGGCATATGGTGCTCTAGGCCACCAAAAGTGGAATAATTTATCACTTTGTGATTTAGTGATTTTATTTGACCAAAATGTATGTTTTTTATTCATGTTAATATGTTTTATTTCATATTCTCGGTGAAGATGTATGATAATGGTGAATGATATATGAGTTTTAATGTTTTTACTAAAATAATGGTTTCATTTAATTTTATAACCCTTAATGATTTTGTTTCTCATACCAAATTTTCAAAAAAGTTTTCACCGAGTTTAAGGATGAGTAGGGGATTAGAATAAGTCCTTTTGAAACTTGTGATGCGACTCCAAAAAAAGATATAAATATTTATTTTCATGGTTTTAGATTATGGGATATATGGATAATGTTTTTAAAATTCTAGTTTGAATTTCATGGTTTTGTTATGTTTTAGTTATGGATTAATTTACAAAAACTATAAAAATGAAAAAATATTCAATATGTATGAATGTAATTTCTTGAATAAAACTGTAGATTATTTAATGTGTATGTGTATTTACTTGTAGTTGTTATCAAAGGAATGATTTATACAATTTTTTGATTTTAGGATAACATTAATTGAATTCACATTAAATATTTTACTTTATGGATAATATGAAATGAAAATTAAATTTTGAATTTACGTGTTTCTTCATAAAATGAACATTTATCCAAAATGGTTTTCGTTATAGGAAATAATAAATCTTTAGTGAGAAGGAATTAATGGAAAGAATAATTCCAAATCAGAATATTGACATTGTTGGAAGTGGAATTGAGTAGTTTGTTTAAGTGATTTATTAGTTGATGAAATCTATAAATAGTGCTAGTATACATGAAAATGTACATCCCAACCTACCACAATGAAACATTATGACATTATAGAATCTAATGAAACAGAATCCCCCATCATTAAATGGACAATCGTACCTAGTGGTCGAATAAGGATGGATTATTTCCTTATATTAGATATTTTATGTCATGGTATGTTCATAACATCAAACGTTAACCCTCTAAATTTATTATTTTTTAGTTGAAGATAATCAATAGAGGTATTTGGATAATAATACCATAGTGTAAGGTTATATTGATTCCATGAAATGTGAAACATTCATTGATCATTTCAAAGAAAAATATTTCCCAATGGTTGTTTTGTTTACGATAGAATTTTTTTTATATTTTACAGAAAATTATAATGATTATGTGGCTTGACATGAACATAACATCACATCATTGTCCAGGTATATTCCAAACATTATCAAAAAAATTACCAAAAATGTTTATTGATTTTTATAAATATTGAAACCAATTCTATGAATATAATTAGTCTCTCAAGAATTTAAATTTTTGGAAAATGTAGTCTGTTGTTATGAAGAAGATGAAATGTTGTTTCTAAAAAAATGCAACCAACTATATAATAAGTGTATGAGATGATAAAGGTGGAAGGAAATATAGAATAAACCAACTATGAATAATAGTGGTAATCCTAAAAATTTTCCCAATTGTGGTAAAACAAATTATGGGGAATTTGTAGTTGGATCATGAAATTTTTATCTATGTAGAAAGGATGGTTATAAGCATTGTGAATATTGGAAAATGAGTCCTGAAAAATATAGTAATGAGATTATATATATGAAACCAATATTAATAT
Organism: Viscum album; assembly: GCA_963277665.1. Classification (NCBI taxonomy): domain Eukaryota; kingdom Viridiplantae; phylum Streptophyta; class Magnoliopsida; order Santalales; family Viscaceae; genus Viscum; species Viscum album. Next base: position 1,137,002,409 of record OY728156.1, read on the forward strand.
TTTTTAGATGAATTTAGTTGAGACATTATGAAATCATTTTCCCAATGAAACATAATTAGGGGAAAAATTATCAAGCTTTGGTGCAAAAAGTCATGGATAAATCATTTTTTACTTTTACAACTCATGTTGATCCATCTATTTAAGTGATGAATTATTCAGAGACATATATAATTTCAAAGTTTTATCATAATCCCAGTGTCGTAGTAAACCCTCTACTAATTTCCTAAATAATAGAAACATATTGGGATGAATTTAATGAGTTTTTATAGATGTATGAGGTATATGATAAAATATTAGTTGAGGGTGAATACTTCTATATGTGGGGATTAAATTTACTTGTGTTGAATACCATTTGGGTTTTTTATCTATGGAATAAATTTTTTTAGAAGTGTGTACTACTATATATGTTTATATACTAATGCCTTATATTATAAAATAAATGTTTAAATTCTCATAATTTTGGATAAACCTAGGGGTATTGTTAAATGTATCGAAATGTTGTATGAATATTTTGATATCATTTTGAGGATCATGTTTTCTGCTAGATTTTTTTTTTCTATTTCTCCAACAATGAGTAATCATATTAGTTAATAGTATTTTTGAGAAAGAGATGTGTTTATTGTTAATGTTTATTAAAGGATGAATATGTACTCATCATGAAATTTTATATCATTAATAATTTATTATAGATAGTAAAGGAATCATTCAAATCACGGAAAATGATCTTGATAAAAAATATAATTCTATATCCATTATTTATGATGATATCTATAACCATTTCAATAACAATTTTTCTTATGTTTTTTATTTACATCCTCTTGAACATGTTATCCACTAATCTCATTTATCCCATGATAATTAGTTTTCCTTTCCAAATACATCATTGATTTCCCTCCGAGGTTCACCCATTGTAGAATACTTGTTATGACTATCATCTAGTGTCCATTATATTTTCCAGTTCCCATTTACTTGTGATTTTATTAAGAAACCTTTATAAAATGTGGGTTTCAATAATGTTTTTCTATAAATTTTAATCATTTAATAATATACAAGAATTTTTAGGGTGAAAGTCCTTTTAAGGGGGCCGAATGTAACATCCTCAGATTTTATGAAATATAGTCTTTTAAATTTATATCAATTAAGTTATACCAAGAGTTACATGATATGAAATGTTTATAAATAATTATATACAACATCAGGTTTATCATACATTTCAGGTAACATCGAGTTTGTTCAATAACTTTTGTAACATGCATGTCCATGTGCTACTAAAAAATAATATATTGATGGTATAATTATTTTTTATGGAAGTTATCGCCTAGAATTTATATTTTAGGCATATTTAAATTATTATTAAAAATATTTTAATTTTTTTACATATTTATAATATATTTTATTGGTATAATATATGAATAAATACAGTTTTACACTTAAAAACAGTATTTATCTGAAAAACAATTTTACATCCTTTTAAATGATCACCTATTCAAAACTAAATAATGAAACTTTTGTAATTATTTATTTAAAAAACATAATTTTTTAATACTGAATATAAAATTTTACATTGGTTTAATTTTGGGATATTTCTTAGATGTTTCATTTTTTTAGGAAGAGTTAAAAATATAGAATTTCAACTGAAAACTACTTTTTCACCTAAATTATATATATATATTAAAATTATTTTTTTAATTGTTATTATTATATTATTAGTTAATATAAACATTAAAATAAAATTTATGTAATATATATCCATTTTAAATTTAAATTGGATATAACAAATGTCAAACTTTTCAAATTTTCTCTTCAAAAACAAATAGTTTCATCTTGAATGCCAGAATAATATTAACATAATTTCTACAAATTATGTGTTTAAACATTGGAAAAATAGATTCCATATTTGGAATCAGAAAAAATAATAATTTATTAAATGTTTTAACAAAAATTATTAGTGAAAATAATTAAAATTAATTACAATGGTTAATATAAAAATGTGTTTTAGTTGTTATACATTAACCATTGGTGGAAATATAACCTAATAACATGTAAACAACCTATTTAATGGACATATTTATTTACTAAACCCATTTGGATCTATTTCTATAAGTTATTTTAATATTATTCTCGGATATTGAACTATATAATTAGTTAAGTAAGGAAAAAGGAAAAAAATGAACTTTCATTTCCTTTAACTCTTATTAAGATTTACAGTAAGGAAGAAGCTACATATGCTTTGATATAAATAATTTTTTTTAATATAAATTATTTATTTGTATAAAAATTTTCTTTTTATAGTTTTTAGAAATGATAGAGTTTCATTAAATTCTATGGAAACTCAAACGTATGGATTATTTATTTAATAATCTAACAAAAAAATAAATTATTAATAAAAATTTTAAATCCATAAAAATAATATTTTCATACATGTGATTTTAAAATGATTATATATATAAAAAATGGACCATTAATATCCAATTTATCTTTTATAATTATCAAATTGTCCCATAAATAGAAAAAACATTATTTCGGCATTTATTGTTAATGTAGTGTTTTTACAAGTTACTTGAATTTTTATTAAAATTACTTTTAAAAAATAGATTTTAATTTATAAATATGATACACAATTTTAAAATCACATGGGTATAGATTTTTTTTAATAATTTTCATTTTAATTTAGTTTTAATGGATGAATTTCATTATTTAGAAATCACAATATTGAATTGAAAAACGAAAGTGAAAAACACATAATGAAATATAATTTTTATTATAAAAAGTTGAGGGATGATATCCCATGAAATTGATCATAAATAATGAAATCTAATTTTGAAAAATGGTGTATGAGGTATCCCATAACAAAAATGAAGGCAAATGCCAAAAAATCAAACCCAAAGGATGGACAAAATGATTAAAGAATAAAAGATTGTAGAAAAGGAAGAGAACAGTTTCATCGCAGCCCATGAAAGAAAGTGTGCCAATGTGATGGGCCAAAGAGGAGTGTCACCCTCCTTCCCAAGGGTTTTACCGTGTTGGTGGCACAACAGGGCATCAAATTCCTCCAACACACCTTAAATGTGGAGGGAGAACCCAACGATAGATTCCAGAACATCTATCTCTCTTTTGAGCCGCCCACCCAAAAAGGCTAGTGAAAAAATCACAGCAAGTCAACATGATGCAAGACATCTCATGACCAAAAACTCAATAAAAATTTATAAATCTCACCCATCTATCAGATATGGTTAGATGGAAGGATGATTGGTGTCAACACAGCCATCCCTCATTAAAAGTTGCACACCCTATAATAAAAAACACTACAATTAAATGTGATGAAACCAAATTAACCACCCTAATGGCCAAAACAATTCATAAAACATGAAAAAACTCAACAGGAAATGAAAAAAAGATTCACAATGTAAATAATACCTCACAAGAGAGTTCATAAAACCATTACGACATCCATCATACCATTCCAAGAGGACCAAGCAAGATCAGTTGCAAATCCAACATCCAAGGTAACCAAAGACCCCGAGTTCATCTGGAAAGAAACCAAATGATCTAGATACACCGTCGCAAGAAGGATCCATATACTATTAGGATACCGTTTCCATCACCTATGGGAGCCCCCAGACGAACAATACCAAAAAAATGGTCATCACCAAAAACTGATCACTGACATGCCCGCCCACAAGAGGGACAATCCGTTTGTCACGACCCGTCCTCGGGGCCCGTGCCGTGACTACCCCAAGCCCGCCTTCCATAGGCCAGGGGCTGGCGACTAGCACGAAGGCGTAAATCCTAGTAAAAAGGGAAGGCATTTCCTTTTAAAAGTAAACAAGAACCACATAGTAAGAAAGCGGAAAAGTAAACACTGAGTAAAAACTGTACAAGCTGTGCTGAAAGTAAAAGGGGCCGGAAATACAAGCCCAACTGTAAAGTACAACTAAAAGGAAAAACAACAACTGAAAAGAAAAGTCGCAGCGTCGAGCCGTCCTCTGGAAGTCCCACCTGAAGGGTGGGTAAAGATTACCTCCACAGCTCCTCGGTCCAGCCGTCCGCTCGGAGTGCGTCCCGCCCAGTGGTCCACCTCCAGGTACCGTCCTGATCCGCACACATCCACCACGATCAGCGCTATCCGTCGTCTACAACCAACACAATGAAGTGTGCGCATATCCCATGCAGGGGTGAGTATAAGCTACTTAGTAGGGACCCCGAGACCCCCCGAAGGTCTCCCAAAATCCACAATGGATAATCCACAAATGAAAGAAACAATCACGAAGTAACAACCGACACTGCTTTGGTATATTCCCATACATATACCTAAGTCATCAATTCCCGTTCAGCTCCAACGTCTGAGCCCAAGCACAACCCAGTCCACACAAGAAAGAAAAAATGTATACCCACACAGGATAGTACAACACAATCCACAAAGGAGAGTAAACAGTAATCCACATAGGATTGCTCAACACAATCCACAAAGGAGAGAAAACAGTAAATCCACACAGGATAGCTCAACACAATCCACAAAGGAGAGTAACACAAGATTCAGCTCACACAGGTATACTTATTCAGATGACGATAATTATGATCACTGATCCATCTAAGTCGTCGGACCCACAAAGGATCGATAGGTAACTAACCCCCGCAATGACCCACACATGATCGGGCCCACACAGGACCTGTAGGTGCTGGCTCACAGAGAACCGCTGAGCGCTGACCGACACAGGATCGGACCCACGTAGGATCGGGCCCACACAGGACCTGAAGCACTGATCCACGTAGGATCACTGAGTGCTATAGTCGTCGCAGTCCACTGAGGATCTCTGTACAATCGTCGTCGCAGTCCACTGAGGATCTCTGCACAGTCGTCGCTATCGAAGTAGCAGTCGCAGCCAGCACTAGGGTTCACGCACACAGCAAGCTCGTTCGGGAGGGTCCGCTCCACGAGCCGAGAGGTTGATACATCAACTGACACAAAGTCTGATGTTGATGTATCCAAAAGTTCTGTATCGTCAACAGGAACTCAACGTCGCAGACGGCGCGTCAATCGGACGCCCGGTCTGAAAGTTATTAGCTTTTTCGTCCCAGGGGACCGGTTGGTTTTTAAGGAAAAACCAACCCGACCGTACTCCACCTGCGTCCAAACCTCGGGCGGAGTGTGCCAAAAGATCCTTCTCACTTAGAGGAATTCAACGAACCTGACGGCACGTCAATCGGACGTCCGTAGCTCAGGATATGAGCGTTTCTGCTCCGAGGGCCCGGTTGGTTTCGTGTACGAACCAACCCGGCCGAAGTCATAGTATTCTGAAACTTTGACTGTGATATACCGAAACGACCGCCTCGATCCAAGGATCGTGTTTTCGCTGACGGCGCATCGTTTGGAGGCCCGTAGCTCATGTTACGGGAATTTTGACCGAAAATGGTCCGAAGACGGGGGGGTCCGAGCCCGGGCCGACCCCCCCCCCCCCCCCAGGTCGGCCGAACCGGGTCGACCCGACCCAGCCGGACCGGCCCGGCTCGGCCGGGCGGCCGGGCGACGCGGGGGGGAGCCACCGCCCCCACGTGACACCCCCGCGGCACCCACGGTGTGTCGCCCTGGACGACCCGAGCGACGCGGGGGGAAGCCGCCGCCCCCGCGTGACAACCCCGCGGCACCCGTGGGGTGTCACCCTGGACAGACCGACGCGGCTTCAGCCACGACGGCCTCGTCCGGCGGCGCGCCGGGGCGCTGCCGGAATCTCTCGCAGGCCACCGGAGTTGCTCCAGTGGTCCGTTTTCCTTCCTGTCTGTGCCGGTGCTCCTCCCATGACTCGTTCTTCACTGCGGAACCATCAAACTTCCATTGCGGCACGTTCCGTCATCGCCCGTCAAATCCGCACAACAACGAAGAATGGCGGAGGGTTGTCGGGCCGTGTTCGTTTGGCCTGCACCCTCCGCATTAGATAAAAACAACGGGAGAAATATATTCAACACATGAATCAATAATTTTAATGGATTAAAATTGTTCTTATTGTCCGGTTCTTTACTTTTAAAAGAAACGATCATGGGAAAAAGGAATTATTCACAACAACCCCTACCTCATAGTCGTCGTCGTACGCACGTTCTTCGTGGATTGGTTCGTCGCGGAAGCAGGGGATCGTCGCGTCGGCGCGGAAGGGCGTCGCGTCGTCGCGGAATCTGGCGTTGAGTCGGCGAACTCAATGGACCAAGATACAACAGATTTAATTTAATTATATAAAATTAAATCAGTGTTTTGATAAAAAAACACAAGGGAGATTTAAGAGAATCCCGAAGTCTGTTACCTCAAACAGCTGATCGAAGATTTCGTTGCGAAGGAAGAGACGTCGCAGAAGAACGTTGCTGGAAGGGAACGTCGGCGTCGAGGAACACGGCGTCGCGTCGTCGACTTCCGCGGGTTCGACGTTCTTCATCGGAGGTCGGCGTTCTTCACGTTCTTCGCGTTATTCGCGATGGATGATGAAGGCTCAAGAACTCAGACAAAACCTCTCAATGAGTAATCCTCCAAAAAGACTTGTTGGTCTTATTTTATTATTACGCCAACAAACGAAAAAGGTAAGTAACGACCCATAAATTAGTTGAATTTATTAAAGGAAAGAAACCACCCATTTATTTCACGAAATAAACCGCCAAATTAAATGGTGTGTTAAGGATTTAAGAAAACGTGTCAGTTGACATTTATAATGACGGGTTTTCACGGGTGCGTTATTTAGCGGAAAGAAACGGTGGGGCTCGTGTGGGCCCCAGATCACAAATATCCTACCAAGGGGGTGGGATATTTCTGGATAGCACCCTATCTGTTTTAAATCAGTTTATGTTGCTTTCAAGTGGCTTCAAGTTGCTTAAGAGAAATAAAACAATGTTTGTCGAACAATTTATTTTATTTCATAACTTTAAGCCCAAAAATTAAAAACCACAACCGAGAAAACGCAACTCCGGAAGAGGCATTTCTAAGCAAATACCAGCGCTGCGATTTTATCAGTTCCCTCAGAATTCGATTCCGGTCACCGGTTCAAAAGATAGAAAAACCCGCTCGTCCGTTCACTGAACGTACCCGATCCAAACTTCGGAAAATGATTCCGGGCACACCGGGCCTCGGAATCAGGTGCCGTCAGAAACTGCATTCTTGTAAAATTCAAATGAAAATTAAAAAAAATTTCCGTGAAATTTGAGGGTCTTTAAATTACTCCCACCTCAGGGATTTACGTCCCCGTAAAGATACATTATAAACTAGGGAAACAAATGTGGGTACTGAGTACGCATCTGAGCCTCCTGCTCCCAAGTGCTCTCCTGGAGGTTCCCATGCTTCCATCTAATGCGCACAAGAGGAATAGATCGCCAACGTATGACCCACTCCTGTCGATCCTCTATCTCCACAGGGACCTCCGCAAAAGTCACCCCATCATCGATGTCTAGCTCCTCATAGTCAATGATATGCGTCGGGTCCTGCACGTATCTCCTCAGCTGAGATATGTGGAAGACGTCGTGCACCCGGTGCAACTAAGGTGGTAGAGCCAGGCGATAAGCCACCTCGCCAATCCTGCTAAGGACCTGGAAAGGTCCTATGAAGCGTGGTGACAACTTGCCGCCTCGGCCAAATCTCCGTAAACCACGTCGTGGTGAGACACGCAAGAAGACGTGGTCGCCATCCTCGAACTCTAGTGGCCCCCGCCTCCTATCATCATATGACTTCTGCCAGCTTTGAGCCGTCCTCATCCCCTCCTGGATGACCTGGACCTTCTCTGTCATGGGCCGGACCATCTCTAGTCCCACAAGTGCTGACTCCCCAGGGTCTATCCAGCACAAAGGAGATCTGCATGTTCTGTCGTACAACGCCTCGTATGGTGCCATCCCGATGGTGGAGTGGTAGCTGTTGTTGTACGTGAACTCCACCAAGGGTATGTGGTCCTCCCAACTGCGACCAAAGTCAAGGACACAAGCGCGGAGCATGTCTTCGAGAGTCTGAATGGTCCTCTCCGTCTGACTATCCGTCTGAGGGTGAAAGGCGGTGCTTAGACGTAGCCACATCCTGAACGCCTCCTGTAACCCCTTCCAATGCCAGGAGGTAAAATGAGCATCCTGATCAGAGACGATAGTCGGTGGCACACCGTGAAGCCGTACAATCTCCTGAACATAGAGACGCCCCAAGCTCTCCACTGAGCCCTGCTCTCCGATGGGTAAAAAGTGTGCCGACTTGGTGAGTCTGTCAACAATCACCCAGATGGAGTCGTGACCTCTAGAAGTGCGTGGAAGTCCAGTCACGAAGTCCATATATTTCCCGTCCCACATACACTCCGGGACCTCCAAGGGCTATGCCAAGCCTGCTGGTACCTGATTCTCTGCCTTCACTTGCTGGCAGGTGAGGCACTGTGAAACGAACTCTGCCACAGCCTTCCTCATGCCCGGCCACCAGTGCTGTCGTCTGAGGTCCTGGTACATCTTCGCCACTCCAGGATGTACCACCAAAGGAGAAGTGTGAAACTCTCTCAGCACCTCCTCTCTTAAAGCAACTGGGACCAAGGTACGTCCTCTGAAAAAGACATCGTGCTCTTCTCCAAAGGAGAAACCATCATGTGTCTGTCCCGTGGATATCTGTGCACACCGCGTCTCACAGTCAGTGTCCTCACGCTGTGCCTCTCTGACACACTGCAGTAGTGGAGGGGTGACTGTGAGAGACTGAAGGAAGGCTTCTCTATCTCTATCCACGAAGGATATCTGCAAGGCGGATAGCTGCTCTGTCGCCTCCTCAAGTAGATGGATGCCCGTCCTCCTGCTGAGGGCATCAGCTACCATGTTCCCCTTCCCAGGAGTATAGACTATCTCAAAGTCATAGTCCGGGAGGAACTCGAGCCATCGCCACTTTCTCAAGTTCAGGTCCTTCTGTGAGAAGATGTACCTCAGACTCTGGTGGTCAGAAAAGACTGTAAAGCGCTCGCCCATCAGATAGTGTCGCCAAGTCTTCAGAGAGAAGACCACTGCTGCTAACTCCAGGTCGTGGGTAGCGTAGTTCTCCTCATGCGGCCTCAACTGACGTGATCCATAGGCAATCACGGCCCGCTCCTGCATCAGGACAAACCCAAGTCTGGTGCCTGATGCATCGCAGTAGACTACGTATCCAACTCCCTCCTCATGCAACCTCAAGATAGGTGTGCTGGTCAATCTCTCTCTCAGCTCCTGGAAGCTCTGCTGACATCTGTCTGACCACACGAAGGGTTTCCCCTTCTTCGTCAAAGCTGATAGTGGCGACGCAACTTTGGAGAAGTCCGGAACAAATCTCCGATAGTATCCGGCTAGACACAAGAAACTCTGCACCTCTATCACGCTCTTGGGTGGATCCCAAGCTAGCACTGCCTCGATCTTCGTGGGATCAACTACAACTCCCACCTCAGAAATGACGTTCCCCATGAAGTGGACCTCACGTAACTAGAACTGGAACTTCGGGAGATTTCCATAAATCTGGTGCTCTCAGAGTGTGTCTAGTACAACCCGCAAGTGGTAGGCGTGCTCCTCCTCGGTGGTCGAGTACACCAAAATGTCGTCGATGAAGACCACAACAAATCGATCGAAGTATGGAAATAAGATACTATTAATGAGGCTCATGAACACTGCTGGAACATTGGTTATACCGAAAGGCATAACCAAGAACTCATAGTGGCCATACCGACACCTGAAGGCCGTCTTCTGCACGTCCTCGTCTCGAACTCTGAGCTGATGATAGCCCGATCTGATGTCTATCTTCGAGAACCACTGTGCTCCCTTGAGCTGATCAGAGAGGTCATCAATCCTTGATAGCGGATACTTGTTCCTCACTGTCACCTGGCTTAGGAGACGATAGTCGACACACTGTCGCAAGCTCCTGTCCGCCTTTTTGGCGAACAATATCGGGGAATCCCAGGGTGAAACACTGGGTAAGATTAACCCCTTTCCCTGCATGTCCTCCAACTGTACCCGTAACTCTCGAAGCTCAACGGGGGCCATCCGATACACTGGAGTGGATATCAGGGCTGTCCCGGGGTACAAATCAATATAAAATTCTACCTCTCTGCGAGGAGGTAGCCCTAGAACATCATCGGGAAAAATGTCCGCATACTGATCTGCCACTACATGAAAACTAGGACTCCGCACGTTAACTGCTCCAAGGATGAGGCTAGACAACTGATGAGTGATGTGATGCCCTCTCATCTATGTGATTCCATCCTGTGCTGCGAAGTCTCCCTTCTCGCTGGTGAAGGTGAACCTGTTCCCGTTGGTGCGTACACATCGCACCTTGCGCCTAAAACAGTCAATCTGAGCATGGACTGTAGATAACCAATCCATGCCCAAGATGACGTTGTAAGGCCTCGACGCTGCTACAAGAAGATCCCAGCCGATGCTATCACCTACTAGAGTAAGCTCACACTGCCGGAACCGATGTGTAATCGTCGAGTCTGCTCTCATAGGAGTCTCTAGCTGTAAGGATCGAGCCAATGGCTCTGTCGGAATCTCCGAGCTCCGAACAAGGGCAACATCTATGAAAGAGTGGCTCACTCCTATGTCTATAAGAAACTGTATCAAGGGTGGAATAGACACAGATCGTACCTCGAATCATCTCTGGAACTCCATGGTCGTAGTCCTCCACTGTCTGGAGCTGTGCCTGTCTCTGACCGCCAGCTCCCTATAGTCGGTGTGGACCTCCTGGTGGTGGTGGTGGCAGAGCCTCAGAGCGTTGCCCACCACCTGCTGCGCAGCCATCTCCTCTGCCTCATCCGCCTCCTCCCTACAGACCGCCACGGTTGACCCTCTGCCTCTGCCTGGGTGGCCCCTCCACCGTCTTCTGCTCGTCGGTACGGCAGGTCGGGTAGTCACGAGCCATGTCGCCCTGCCCGCCGTACGTGTAGCACTTCCTGCCTCTCGGAAGACTGGCTCCACACTGAGTGCCTCGCACTGCTGATCCAGTGTCCTCAGGTCGTCTACGAGAGGGTCTGGTCTGCCTGGAACTCTGAGTCATCCGTCGGCTACCAGCTTCCGATGACTCTCCTAGCTGCCGCCCTGCGGTAGGTCTCGCTGTGGACTCAGCCAGAAAGCTATCAATCAGAAGGGCTCGCTCTAGCACTCCGTCCTGGGTCGGGATGCTGAGGGAGAACAGCGATGCCCTGATCTCGTGTCTCAATCCCTGCTCGATGGTCCGGGCCCGGAAGAAGGGGTCTAGTAACATGTCGGTCGAGTAGCGAGAAAGATCGGTGAACCTCGCCGCGTACTGGGCGACCGTCATGCTGCCCTGCCGCAGCTGAAGAAGCTCCTGAATGCGCACCTCACGGAGGGTGGCCGTGACGAACTCTGAGAGGAAGAGGCTCTCAAAGTCCATCCAGATTAGAGAGGCCTCATCGTGTACCTGGAGCATCAAGCTCCACCATCGTCCTGCTGCTGGGTGCAGTATGCTCGCCGCGAGGATCACTATGAGGTCTGTTGGTGTCCTCACTAGACTGAAAACTCGAACAACCGCCTCCAGCCTGTCCTCGGATGCCTGGGGGTCCGTCTCCCCACGAAACCTGGGAGGTCACTGGCGCTGGAACTCGTGCAGAGCTCCGAGGCGTCCTGCATCGTCAGTGGTCGGTGCTGGAAGCATCGGGGGCTCGGCGGGTAAAGGTACCGCCGGTGCCTCTGCTGTCAACGGGCCCTGTACTGAGGCCTCGTCGCTCGGCGGGCTGTCGTCACGCACTACTCTCGGAACCATAGCTTGCTGCTGTCGTCGAGCCATCCTGAAATGGAAACAAGTGCACCATGGTCAGAACAATATACCTGGTGAGCTGACACAAGTAATCACAAAGAGAACTTGAAAAACACATGCAATCAATGTTTTCGTGCATTAAGTCGGAAATCAGAAGTCAGGGTCCTGGTGTACGGATACGTCGGCCGCCGCACCAACACTGGACTCCCTGGACTGACAACCACACCCAATATTCTAAACACTATTTCTTCACATTGATGAAAGATCAAAGTCTGCGGTAGAACGGAACACCTTTGATACCAATTTGTCACGACCAGTCCTCGGGGTCAGTATCGTTACTACCCCAAGCCCGCCTTCCATAGGCCAGGGGCTGGCGACTAGCACCAAGGCGTAAATCCTAATAAAAAGGGAAGGCATTGCCTTTGAAAAGTAGGCAAGCACCATAGAGTAAGAAAGAGGAAAAGTAAACACTGATTAAAAACTGTACAAGCTGTGCTGAAAGTAAAAGGGGCCGGAAATACAAGCCCAACTATAAAGTACAACTTAAGGGAAAAATAGAAACTGAAAAGAAAAGCTGCAACATCGAGTTGTCCTCTGAAAGTCCCACCTGAAGGGTGGGTAAAGAAAACCTCCATAGCTCCTCGGTCCAGCCGTCCACTTCGAATGCGTCCCGCCCAGTGGTCCACCTCCAGGTATCGTCCTCCTCCGCACGCCTACATCACGATCACCGCTGTCTGTCATCTGCAACCAATACAACGAAGTGCGGGCATAGCCCATGCAGGGGTGAGTATAAGCTACTCAGTAGGGACCCCGAGACCCTCGAAGGTCTCCCAAAATCCACAAAGGATAATCCACAAAGGAAAGATACAATCACGAAGTAACAACCGACACTTCTTAGGTATATGCCCATACATATACCTAAGTCATCAATTCTCGTTCGGCTCTAACGTCTGAGCCCAAGCACAACCCAGTCCACACAGGAAAGCAAAACGTATACCCACACAGGATAGAACAACACAATCCAAAATGGAGAGTAAACAGTAATCCACATAGGATAGCTCAACACAATCCACAATGGAGAGTAAATTGTAAATCCACACAGGATAGCTCAACGCAATCCACAAAGGAGAGTAACACAGGATTTAGCTCACACAGGTATACTTATTCGGATGTTGATAAAGATGATCACTGATCCATCTAAGTCGTCAGACCCACAAAGGATCGATAGGTAACTAACCCCCGCAATGACCCACACAGGATCGGGCCCACACAGGACCTGTAGGCACTGGCTCACACAGAACCGTTGAGCGCTGACCCACACAGGATCGGACCGACACAGGATCGAGCCTACACAGGACCTGAAGCACTGATCCACGTAGGATCGTTGAGTGCTGTAGTTTTCGCAGTCCATTGAGGATCTCTGCACTATCGTCGTCGCAGTCCACTGAGGATCTCTGCACGGTCATCGCTGTCGAAGTAGCAGTCGCAGCCAGCACTAGGGTTCCTGCACACAGCAAGCTCGTTCGGGAGGGTCCGCTCCACGAGCCGATAGGTTGATACATCAACTGACACAATGTCCGAAGTTGATGTATCCAAAAGTTCTGTATCGTCAACAGGAACTCAACGTCGCAGACGGTGCGTCAATCGGACGCCCGGTCTGAGGGTTATTGGCTTTTTCGTCCCAGGGGCCCGGTTGGTTTTTAAGGAAAAACCAACCCAACCATACTCCACCTGCGTCCAAACCTCGGGCGGAGTGAGTCAAAAGATCTGTCTCACTTAGAGGAATTCAAGGAAGCTGACGACACGTCAATCAGACGTCCGTAGCTGAAGATATGAGCGTTTCCGCGCCGAGGCCCCGGTTGGTTTCGTGTACGAACCAACCCAGCCGAACTCATAGTATTCCGAAAATTTGAGTGCGATATACCGAAATGACCATCTCGATCCAAGAATCATGTTGCCGCTGACGGCGTGTTGTTTGGAGGCCCGTAGCTCAAGTTACGGGCATTTGACCGAAAATGGTCCAAAGACGTGGGGTCCAGGCCCGGGCCGACCCGGGCCGACCCCCCCTGGGTCGACCAAACCGGGTTGCCCAGACCCGGTCCGACACGGCCGAACCTGGTCCGGCCCGGCCAGGGCACGGCTTGGCTGGTCGGACCGGCCTGGCTTGGCCAGCCCGACCCGGCTCGGCCGAGCGGCCGGGCAACGCGGGGGGGGGGGGGGGGGGGGGGGGAGCCGCCACCCCCGCGTGACACCCTCGCGGCACCCGCGGGGTGTCGCCCTGGACATCCGGACGTGGCTTTAGCCGCGACGGCCTTGTCCGGCGGCGCGCCGCCGCCTCCGGCGGCCCGCGCCTCCGTAATCTCCCGCGGGCCACCAGAGTTGCTCTGGTGGTCCGTTTTCCTTCCCTTATGCGCTGGTGCTCCTCCCGGGACTCATTCTTCACTGCAGAACCATCAAACTTCTGTTGTGGCACATTCCGTCGTCACCCGTCAAATCCGCACAACAACGAAGAACAACAGAGGGTTGTCGGGCCGTGTTCGTTTGGCCCACACCCTCCACGTTAGTTAAAAACAACAGGAGAAATATAATCAACACATGAATCAACAATTTTGAAGGATTAAAATTGTTCTTACTGTCCGGTTCTTCACTTTTAAAAGAAAAGATCACGAGAAAAAGGAATTATTCACAACAACCCCTACCTCGTAGTCGTCGTTGTACGCACGTTCTTCGTGGATTGGTTCGTCGTGGAAGGAGGGGATCATCATGTCGTCGTGGAAGGGCGTCGCGTCATCGCGGAATCCGGCGTTGAGTCGGCGAACTCAACGGACCAAGAAACAACTGATTTAATTTAATTATATAAAATTAAATCAATGTTTTGCTAAAAAAAACACAAGGGAGATTTAAGAGAATCCCGAAGTCTATTACCTCAAACAGCTGATCGAAGATTTCGTTGCGGAGGAAGAGACGTCGCAGAAAAACGTTGCAGGAAGGGATCGTCGGCGTCGTGGAACACGGCGTCGCGTCGTCGACTTCCGCGGGTTCGGCGTTCTTCGTCGGAGGTCGGCGTTCTTCGCGTTCTTCGTGTTCTTCGCGAAAGATGATGAAGGCTCAACAACTTAGACAAAACCTCTCAACAAGTAATCCTCCAAAAAGACTTGTTGGTCTTATTTTATTATTACGCCAACAGACGAAAAAGGTAAGTAACGAACCATCAATTCGTTGTATTAATTCAACAAAAGAAACCACCCATTTAATTCACGAAAGAAACCGGCCAATTAAATGGTGCGTTAAGGATTTAAGAAAACGTGTCAGTTGACTTTCATAATGACGGGTTTTCGCGGGTGCGTTACTTAGCGGAAAGAAACGGCGGGGCTCATGCGGGCCCCACCTCACAAGTATCCTACCAAGGGGGTAGGATATTTCTGGGTAGCACCCTATCCGTTTTAACTCAGTTTAAGTGGCTTTCAAGTTGCTTCAAGTGGCTTAAGAAAATTAAAATAAAGTTTGTCGAACAATTTATTTTATTTCATAACTTTAATCCCAAAAATTAAAAACCACAACCGAGCAAACGCAACTTCAGAAGTGGAATTTCTAAGCAAATACAGGCGCTGCAATTTCATCGGTGCCCTCAGAATTCGATTCCGGGCACCGGTTCAAAAGTTAGAAAAACCCGCTCGTCCGTTCACTGAACGAACCCTAGCCAAACTTCGGAAAATGATTCCGGGCACACCGGGCCTCGGAATCAGGTGCCGTCAGAAAATGCGTTCTTGTAAAATTTCAAAGAAAATTAAGAAAAATTTTTCCTTGAAATTTGCGGGACTTTACACCATTTGAGATGCCTGAAAAGGAACAATGGGAGAGGGATCCATTGACGCATCAATCAGAGCCCACTCCACCACAACTATACAATGTTCATAGTATGTTTCCCCTTCCTGCAATAAAAAAACCCATACAGAGTATCAAGATGCAGTGAAATTTCCATGATGAGAAAACCCCATGAGGGCCTCAAATGGAAGAAGCATGGCGACCACAATGTATGAGGAAGGAATGTGCATGAGGCAAGAACAAACAAAACCCTTGAAGATGATGAAAACACCTCAGATACAACAACAATGATCAACTGAGTTCCTCCTACCATCATCGTCAATAGATTTTGGCATTGGAGACCATCGTACGACCCCAATCATCATCTTAATACATCACCACACACCGATGCTTTCCACAAAATAAATCAATATCACCTGTGAGCTCAAAGCGATTTCAAATCAGGATGGGGATGAATGGATAAAGAAACTATCTGGGAAATAGAAGAAGTATGATGTTGATAACAAGGATGAAATAAGAAGAAAGATTTTAAGAGGGAGGGAACAAAGAAGAAATCGACCCAGAAGGACATGTAGATGTTCATCATGGAAAAAATGAAAAGACAAAATCTCAAAACAGAGAGGACCTGTCTCGATTTCAGAAAAGGCACAAAGATACCCTAGATCGCCTAGAGAAAATGACTATGAGAATGCGTCTCTATATTGAGGTTGATTCAATTTTTCTGGAAATTTTAATACAAACGAAAAAATCATAAAAATATATTTATTTTTCTGTGGTTTGATTTTTGATTGACCATAAATCCTATTTATTCCATTAGTGGTCATTTTGGAGTCACATGAGGTAAGTGATCCTTCCTGATAGTGTTTACTTTTGGTATTTAAAAGAACATAACACCTTTTATAGTATAAAATGGCTATCAATCTTCTCCTCTATTAACACCTATTAAACATGTTTTCATACACAACATTCCCTAATTAACTCCCTAAATTAATCCTTGAATCCTCACATTTGTTAGGAAATCCATCCATGGAATCCATTTGGTGCAAACCAAAAGAAGATACCCAAAAAAGAGATAAATATCTTGACATGAATTTATGTTTCATTTAATTATAAACCCATTAAATTCCTATTTCTTTATGATCATATAATATCATAATTGTTCTCAATATTGTTTTGTAGTGTTAATGGTTCAAAATACACCTACACAAATAACCATAAAATGGGTATCCAAATAATTGTTCATGCATAGGACACACTATCTCCTTGAATAATTGGGAATTATGATAGACACACTTTTTTTATTATATATATTATATTTATATTTTGGTTATTGTTTTTTAATTATTATATAAAACATACCTTTTTTATTTAAATTTTTTTTAATTACTCTAACAATGATTGTCGATGTGTTGACTACCGCCTCCTCAAACCGGTGTGATACGTTCACAAATTACATGGAATATATTAATGATTGAATTAATTAATCACATGTGTGGTACATAAGATATATATGATATTCAATAAATAATTACCTTTATAGAAAAATAATATATCATTTTATTTATTACCCTTTCACACAAAAAAAATTTGACAACATAATTCATGGACGTGTGAACTAAAGCCTTCTTGACATGATTAGATTACTTTCAAATAACAATAATCATTTATTTATACAGATATGATTAAATAATATGGTATTTATGATATAATGATGTTCAAGGAATTAATATTTTTAATTAAATTATATTTATAAAAATAATTGAAAAATTGGAATGATATTCTTTTTTATGTATGACCTACTATATCCATTATTGTAATGTTATATTATTTTCCATAACCATATTTTATGAGTTGTTTAAAACAAATAAATGATGAATAAATATTATAATTATTTCATTATTATTAGTCATTAAATGTTTATATATTTACCACTTTTACAATAGTTGACCTACCGATGTCTCATTGGACATATACATCGAATATTGTAAAACAACCAACATTTAAACAATTGTTTATGTAGTACAATAAATAATACTATTTACATAAATATAAGTAATGATAAACAAGAGAATGAATCTGAATAAGATAAATAATAAAATAAGTATATTATTTATGAATATAATGACAAATGTGACAAGTTAGACTCAATTCAAGGGATTTAGTCTTTACCTCATTTAATTGATGCATATCTTGATGTTATACACCAGAATTATATTACTAGAAGTGTATAAATCTATTTTAACAAATAATTTCAATATTTAATTTATTTTCATGTTAATTAATGTTGTTAAAAATGATATTCTTTAATATATATTAGGATTTAAATGTTAAAAGTATTGTGGGACACATTAAATGTTTATTGATTTAATTTCAACATAAATTTTTCTATGTCAATATTAATTATATTATAATACATTTTTTTATGTGGATATTAAAGGTTTTTTAGGAGAATTTAATATCTATATTTATTATCATTCTATGTTTTCAAATAGATTCTTTTTAGATGTTTTAAATGTAATTTTTTTAATTTTCAAAAGAAATTTCTTATTATTAACATAAATGAAAACAATGAATTTACCAGTGACATGACTATTATTTTTTGATAGATTCCTTTTCATGCTTAAATGTTTTCATAAATAAAAACAATTCATTTCATTTTCGGGTTTTTTTAATTGAAAATATGTTTCCAATGAAAATTTTATTTTTGTATTGAAAATGTGTGTCTATAAGAAAATGATATTTTTTTCGAATAATGATTTTGATATGAATTTAAAATAGTTTTTCATGCGGTTTAATGATAAAAGGGTTTTCATGAAATGATACTTGTGAATTATATGATACAGTTTATCCTAACATATATTATTTGAAGGGTTGTGCCCCACCATTGATCTTGGGTATTCCAAATATGGATTCTAAGAATGACTGATCGCTAAAATAGATCATAATAAATGAGTGGTCATGATATAGCTTGTACAAAGTGTTGAGCCCCATTACATCTCCTACGAAATTGGTGATCTAGATATATCTTATATGAAGCATTAACCTCCATTATACCTCATGAGTTATCCCAATATGTCTTATGTGAAGGTTTGTCCCAATTATAGGCCTCCAATTCATTGCGTGAGTATTATGTTAGAAGTCAACATTATGGGTATTCAAATTAAAAGGGTTTTGAAAGGGATTTTGTATATGATTCTATAGGTCACAAAAAGAAGTTTAATTTCGTTATTTGGGTTTTAATTATATTATTTGATAAAATTTTGTTTTTATTGTTCATTTTAAATTAGTTTATTTTATATCCTAAAATAACATTTCAAGATAACATAATCATTATATGTGTTTTCAGGTTTTTACATAACTAATGATTTATTTTTTTATCCCTAATTAATTTTTTTGCTCAACCCATGTTTTTTAAATGTTTTAAAAAGGTTTAAGGATGAGGAATGGAATGAATTTAATCATGTTTAATATCATGAAGAGTCTTCATAAAACATATAATTATTTAAAATAAACTATTTTGATAATTGGAAAATTGTATACTATTTAGAAGTGTTAAATTTTTATTTTATGTTTTTATTATGTATGACTATTGGCCTAATATTTTAAATACATAACCTAAAAAATTCAAAACATAAAAGAATTGAATTTATTGAATTAAAAAAATAATATGTGATGTTTAAGTATTGTATCCAATAAAAAAGGGGTTCGATGTGAGAAAAAAATGAGAATAAGATTTTTCCTTTTACTGATGAGTGGAGGGTTACTCTTAGAATTTATCAAAATACTAAATTGAAAATAACTAATTTTACATTAAAAATGGGGTTATGGTGTGTTATTTATGAAATAATATGATTATGGGTCTAATAAATCTAATGTAATAATGTTTAAATAAGTTTGGGTAACTTTATTTCCCTTATAATTTAGTTTTAACACTTATTTATCCCTTTTAACTATTTTTGTGACTGCATTAATTTTTTTGGGTTAAAATTATTACTATACAATTCCAAGAGACCAATAATTGGATAATTGTTGAAATTTTTAACCTTATATTAATAATTTGGTCAAATATATTATTTCATGTATGTTATATAATTTAATAAAATAGATTATATTTAAAAATATCATTAATGTCAATTTTGACAATGTTTATTTTAGGGTTTTTAAAAATATCAATAAAAATATATAGCATTGTAAACAGATTCTAATAAAAATTCAATATGTAAATGTCTTCAAAATATGTGTATAACATTAAGTTTCTCATATTATATTTATTTTAACATTTATAATATTATTTAAACAAATTTTCAAATAATTAAATATTTATTGCATCATTATTGTTCAAAAACATAAGGCAATTAATTGTTGAAAAAAATAAAAATTCATTACCATGATGAATATAAATATATTATAGTATAATATACTATTTATATCTGAACATATTTTGTCTAGATAAAACAATATTTAAAATATTTATCAAATTAAAAACAAGATTACGACATGATTTCCTTTTCATTAATTAAAATATTTTAAAGGAAATAATACAATTTATGTGGATATAATTTGATATATAATAGAATATTGAATTATTTTGGACTAATATTTCTCATCCAATATATTTGGGGAAGGTTTTAGGGACCTTTTATAGACCTTATTATTTTTTACCTTTAATTACTTGATTTATTATTTAACATGGAAACAAAATTTACTAAGGTTACTATTCATATTTTCATAAAGTATGATTGAAATATTAACTATACATGAACATCCTAATTGAAGATACAAAATCCAATTTTCATCACTCAAAACATAAAAGTTATAAATTTTAATTTATGAATTTAATCGAAAAAATTCAATAAAAAAAGATATTTCAGAAAAAATACCATAAAATGTATTAATACCAAATTCAATTATAAAATCCATTTCAAAAACATTAATTGGTTTATTATAAATAATAAATAAATAAATTTTAAAACTTATAAAAAATATTTTTTATTTTTAAATACTTTACAAATACAATTTTCAATAAAAATCAGTACTTATCACTATTCATTTAAAATTCAATATTTTAAAAAAAAATGTATCAATATTTCATCACATGATAATTTTGATATAATGATTGGATGAATCATATATACTTCATTAAATAAATTATCTAAAATTAAATTAAATTAACTATATTGTTCTCTCACATAGTCATGAAAAATATTCATTAAAGAATGTATATTTAATGGTTAAAATTTCTTCCCAACTTTTATGTTTTCAATTTACAAAGAAGTATTGATAATTTTTTAATGTTTTGGACAATATTATATTTCATATTTCATTAAATACTATTCATTCACATTATTTTAATGTCATGGTTATAAATATCACATAATAACAATATTTAGTTGATTATTATGCATAGTTTTGTGTTTCTAGTATGCTATCAAACATGGTCTTTCCACTTTGAAACATAGGATGTTACATTACCCTAAACCAAATTATTGAATTTTCATCCTAACAATTTGGAATGAATTATTCATAACTATGTCTAATATTTTCAAAATACCTCTTTTAAAATAACAAACCAAGAAATGTATTAATAAAACATCCTTTATTAACGAATTTATTGGATGTATGAAGGTAATCATGAATAACTCATAATTATATTTCTGTGATAGAAAAATTGGTAATGGAAGAAAAAAATAACATCTATGCACTGATATAGATTGATACAGAATACACTCAAGAGATTGAAAACAATCATAACACCATAACATAACTATTGGTTAAAAATATATTGTTTTCCTTGAATGAAAAATAAACAGATAAAGTTTTTGTTTAATGATCCATTTCATAGAGTTAAGTAATTTATTTAAATCCTTTTGCATGATAATTATTAAATATACATACATGTCATGTATATTTTCACCATTTATAAAGCTTCAACAACAATTACATCTTTAGATCTAAATGATTAGTATTTATGATGATTATTTTTCTAATGATTGGGGAATTACAATCAATATTATTAGATCACAAAATCAATAGAATAAATGAAATATATTCCTTCAAATTTTATGAATGTACAATTTTCTGGATAAGAAGATATAATTCCCTTAAAATAATATACCATTCAATGAATAAAATTACTTTAATATCCAAAATTTAATAATAATACTCAAATATCAAAATTGAGAATTCAAAATATTATTATCCATAAAATTCCACAAAAACTATTTTAAAATAATATTTACAGACCAAAAATCATAGGGATTTTATTAAATTGTCATAAAATATAATATTATAATTTATCCACAAATATCATTAATACTCTTGAATGCATCTCCCCCAATTTATATACCTAAATCATTTAATATCAAATATATGATAATCATTTAAATATTACATAAAACCAAAAAAAAACAATTCATCCATTATTTCTAAAAAATAATATTATAATATTTATTTTACTAAAATATAGTAATCCAACCCAAATTTAAATGGATATTAATAAAAATACATTTTAACTTAATCTCCAAATAAATTCTCAATCACATTTTATTTTATACTTATATTCTCAAATTAAAATTATTATTAAACCATAATATTATTTGACTAGAAATATAATGTCATACTAACTAGGACATAACATAATCTAATGATAGGTGATTCACCCTTGTTTCCCTTCAGTTGTTGGTTCCAACCACATGACCTTTACAGATGTGACACACAATCACATGATCTATGAGATATTCCTTTCTAAAAAAATTATTATAAAATTCACAAAATATGATAAAATAATATAAATAAACAAAATCTATTCCTCATAAAATAACAGTTGGAGCCTCAATGATTATATAAAAAAGTTCATTTTTTATCCTGAAATGTAATAAACCATAATTACCTCATAATATTAATTCCTCCAAAAATATCATTATCCTCCTTAAAAACTCATTATATGATACCTAAAAATTGATTTATAAAACATTTATATTTTGATCAACCAAATAATTATAAACAAATTATTGTAACCATTACTCTTAATATAAAATCACCTAGAAACCACCTAACCTCCAAATTTATCTAAACCCTAATATGATACCAATAAAAAGAACTAAGAAATAATCATTACATATTCATGTTATTTTTAAACTAGTAATCACATTGATTTCTCAAAAAAAATTCTTATAGTTGTAATGAATTATAAAAAATGCTTACACTGTAGACACATATATTATAAATGAAAATGTATACTCGATGTCCATTTTTTCCAAAAATGGAATATGTTTTAAAATAAAACCTATTTTCTTTTCAGGAAATATCATAAAAAATTTCACCTTGACGTCACCTTTTCCCCATACGCTTCTTAAACACCAATGAAAAAAAAATTCAAACATTATAAGAGGAAAAAATTGTAGTGGGGAAAAAAATAAATAAAACTAATATTACATTTCAGTGCCATTAAAAATTAATTAAAAAAATTTAATTTTACGGTGAAAAAAGAATAATCTTTTCAAAAAGATCATTTCCCATCCATTTGAAAATAAAAGTATATCCATTAAAAATCCTTATTAAACTCATAAAATAAATAGATGAAACTTGTTATATATGTTTTCTATATCACCCTTACAAATGAAGTAACTAATTTCGTTAACATCTAAATCAACTTTAATCAATTCATTTGAGTTTTTAATGTATCGAAACATCCTTATTATATCACAAAACCAGCTTTAATTGGTTTATAATGTAACCTCCCATTCATTTTAACCCCAAATCACAAATAATTAGTCTATAATAGAAACACATTCCATAAAAACAATTCCCAATTACTAGATCATAAACACAAATAATTAAACTATTCATCACAAAAACATTCATAAGTTTAATAATCCTTTTATTTTCAAATAACGTATTTTATGAAAACAAATTCACATACAAAATATTTTTTTTTGAAATTGGCCATATAAAATTTTAATTAAAACATAAAATTATTACTATATCATGATTGTGTAGAAGGCCTCTTATTTCATATAATTTAAAAATCATTAGTTTTAAAAATTTTAAAATAGTTGAAACCAGAACATTGAAAGATGATTTTATAATAAAGTATAAAAACAAAAAAATAATTCTTTTTGATAATATTTGAGAGAAATTTGAAATTTACCTTTTTAAAAAATTCATTACAATATATATAAATTGCTAAAAATATATCTAAAAAATAAAAATATAATATAATTTAATTGATAACAAATATTTAAAACATTTATAATGAGGTTTGTAGTAAAATATTCAATTGAAACGAGGCTAAATCACCATGTACATTTATTATCTTCTTGAATAAAAACATTAGATTCGTTTACTTAATTTTATTAGAAACTATTTAAATTTTATAACTCATTTTATGTTACATAGTATCATGTTGTAAAAATAACTCAATTATTTATGATTATGTTGGATGTTATGGTGATTTTCAGTTCAAAAATAAAAAAGAAATTTCGTAATTTGGCTATGATAATAGTGAAAATTCATCTACAATATCTAGAATACAAATCATGGAATAATTAAAATTTTAATTCACAAGATACAATTTTAAATCAAACCATTAAATATTTTTTTAAAATGATCTATGATAAAATCTTAGAGATGGTAGGAAAAATGTATGCATGAGTAACATTTTCATTTTTTATTAAAATTATGGAAAAATGGTAATTATAATTTTATCATTATAAAATTATAAGAATATTATAATGTCATTTAATTTATTTATGTATTCTTATATATATCATCATTGGGATATAGTGTTGAAAAATGATCGCATTGCTTCGTGGGGGTGGTAGTCCACACATAAGCACAAAAAACACTATACTTTTTGTACGTATGAAATTAAGACAACCTAAATGATATATTATATTTTAATAATGATAATTTTTCCTGAATATAATATATAAATATTAATTTTGTCATTATAACTAGTCTTAAATTTGGTGATGAAAAAAGAAATACATCGATTGGTTAGGTGGTAGTGTTCCGTACACAGAAATGATGAATTGTTTTCCAATTTTTTGGAAATGGATAGGGATATGAATAATTCTAATAAAAAATGTAAGTATATTAAGTATAGTGGAGTTATTATTTTATCATTTCGAAATAATATTTTCAGTAGGTGTGAGATAAAACAAAACAAAAATTCTAGATTAAAAATGGGTCCACTTATTTTGAAAATAACCTTTTCATAACACCTTATGTGTCATAACCTATCCTAGAGGGGATTTTTCCATAACTACCCCTAACCTACCTCTAATAGGCCAGGGGATAGTGACTACCAATGAGTTGGCATATCCCTCAAATGGTATGAATTGTCCTAAAGTACATGTATATACACACAATTCCAATCCACAAATACTGTAATGAAATAATACTAAGTAAAAAAACATGAAATCTAATAATATCGAACAAACTAAGTACAATAATGAATATACGTGAAAGAAAAGTAAACAATGAAAGAATAAAATCCCACCAAAAACTGTCTACAACCACAATCCCAACTTGAAAACAATGGTACTTGGACTCCTATGATTAGTTATAGGAGCACCACAGGCTCTCTCAAAAAGATCTCTCATCTACATAAGACACATCATGTGTCGTCAAATCCCATGATGAGGTAAGAATAAAAATACCCTATAAGACACCCCAAAAACACAAATGAAGCACACCACGTAGGGAAATACCATTAAGAAAACCCCAAAGTAATTCGACAAGTAAATACAAAATAAGTTCTATAAAATAATTCCATGAATGAATTCTGCAAGGAAATACCATGAAAGAATACCCCAAGGGATTACCATGATGAAGTACATCCAGGAGTACCAAAAAGGATTACTAGGATGAATACCATGAAAGAATACCATGATGGGATATCATTATGGAATACCATGAAGTAATCTGACTAATTAATACCAAAATTGAAAACCATTAAAGGATGTATAGTCAGCTCACATAGGTATAATTTGGATGTACTAATAGTAAGATTATCACAAATCCTTAATAATACAAATATTCTTGATAATACCTCAAGTATATATAATACAAATAGTTTTTATAAGACGCTTATTCCAAATTAGAATCATTGTATCGATAAGACACAAAGTCTTGATAAGACACATAGTCTAGATAGGACACATAGTCTTGGTAACATACATAGTCTCAAGGTCACTTCAAGCCACCAGATTCTACTCCTGAGAACCTCGTTCTATAATAAACCACTATTTAAGCCATTAAATCAAATAAAAATTCCACAAAAACCAAATAAGGATATACCAAAAGGACAATCTCATCACAAATGGCCCAACACTGCAGATGGTTCTTCAAACAGACACATGGTTTGAAAGATACAGGTGTTGGAAAATTTAGAAGAGGGTACACTGGCTCATGGACTGACCAGGTGGTTGATCCAACAACTGTGGCGGTCAACCACCATAATTGTTTATTCAGTGGAAAAATCCCACAAGTAAAGTGTTCCATGTCAGCTCATTTGACCATGAGCGACCGTTAACCGTGGCCTAATCCGACCTGCTCCACTTGGTCGACTTGACCTGCAGGGCCTAGCCCACTTTACTCCATCATGTCCCAACTCGGCCTAATATCCACTTTAACCCTCTACTCTATCCTGCCATGTCGAACTTACACTTCTATATCCTGGGCTGATGGCACTCCAAGTGTGTTGCCTCTACATTCCCAACCCCCACATGCTCTGTGGCTACCACCCGAAACACCGTTTCAGCCTCTAAATCTATCAACTCCCACATAGAACAGCCGCTCTATCTACATAGATGAGCCACTCGGCACACCAGCCTCCCCCTCCATTGAATACACTTCTTCTTGCTATTAATTCGACTTCATTTAGCCACCACTGGATTCTTAAAACTTTGTATGATGCCTAATATCGCACCACCATGACCTCACCTCACAAGATTGCCCAGCTAGAAATGCACCGATGGCCTATTCTGTGGACCAACAGTCTACCTATGATGACCATATTATGAAATAACTGATTATATGGGATTATCGAGTCCTGATCTTCCCCAATCATTCCTCTGATGTCAATTTTCCTCAAATCGAGGAGTCTGATTGAGCGCAAAAACATTGGGAAACATTGAGTTGTGTCTAAGATGGCCAAATGAAAATGAACCGGAATAAAAGATAGAGTAAAGCACACTAGAAACATTTTTCACACTTTCGGTCACGCTTTCATGGCCAGCAATCATGATTTGGCAGTTCTGGTTAGAAAACCATGAAAAAACACACAATAACCCAAAAATATATCTTCAACAATATACAATTGATTTGTGGGATAATATATTCATGAATTATCCCAACTTCACTGTAGAATTAATGAAAAGTGAAATGAAACAATGAAATAACTGGCCTAAATCGATTCAGATCAATCTATGTTGAAAGATCATTATTTCATAGTCAATGGTGATGTTGGTTCAAATCTGAGGTGTGTCGTCGATTGTCGATCCACGATTCTGTCATCATTTGACATGGTAAAATCCTAAAATCTCTCCCTAGGGTTTCTCCAACAATCATATGGTTATGTGGATAACCCTATGATTTTTATTTAGTAATGTTTTATAGTAAAACATTGATGAGTCAAACGAATAATTTTTTAAAAATTATATAATGATGAATACATCTTCTCGGGTTTTTAAAGAGAAGAATTGTGATGACTAATGTTAAGTCACTCTTATAGACAAAACTATATTATGAAAAAAATAGTGGTCTTATAATTCCAATCCACGTCACTGTTCCAGAGTTATATGTACTCTAAAATAAAAAAATATTATTTAATTTTTTAATTTATGGTTATTTCCTTGTTGATTTTTTCTACAGACAACCCACACCAACCATGGTTATTTCACTCTTATTGTAAATCCACTACATTGATCTCAATGGTGAACATGTATTTCTGATTCGGGAAATTTTTTCGAGTTATTATAGTTTTTCAGGATAGTAATACACACATGTAATTTAAACATAACATATTTCCATGAAATGTTCGGGGCACACCAGGAGACATAATCACACACTTTCTTGCCACAATGTCTTAAAATTTTTCCAATTAATTTGTAAAACTAAAATCAGAAAAATTATATTTATTACATTCTCCCCAACTTAGGACTTTACATCCCCAAATCCAAAATAAGGGCAACCCAAACTGAAATATGGTGGTACTGAGCACTAATCTGAGCCTCCCACTCGCATTCACTCACCTACAGGTTATTGTGCCCCCACTGAACATGCACTCAATAAATAAATCACTCATGGTGGATCCTCCCATGTCCATCCAAAAATATAACATTCCAGACCATAGAATGCCCTCTAGAACATAAATGATCTGCTCAGTCTAGCTGTTCATCTCTAGGTGAAACACTTTGACAAGTGTAGCTAATTCCTATTCACCTCCTACAATCCCTTCCTTTAGAGGGATGTAAACAAATCTTCATGATCATAAAATATCTTCAAAGAAAATAAATGGATTCAAACTATCTCATACAAGTAGTGGAATCACAATCTCTCTACTGAACTCTACTCCTGGAGATCCATGAAGTGGGTCGACTTGGTGAGTTGGTCAAGGATCTCCCATATGGTTTGATGTCCCCTAGATTTACTTGGTAAAACTATTATAAAGTATATAAATATCCCAAAACACTTCCATTATTTTTCCTCATTGTTTTGCATCAAACGCACTGGATCCGGGGAATCATCCTTTACCGACTAACAAGAGAATTAATAGAAAAACAAACAATGAAACTCTCTTAATGATTTTTGGCCACCAAAACTGATTTTATAGGTCTAGGTAAAACATATCCCCATTTTAATGTACCACACAAAAGGGGTTGCGTGGGACTCTGTTAGAACCTCCTTGAGCATTGCCAAAGGTACAATTGTGCATCCTCTAAAAAGAATGATATGCTCTGTATCTTTTGAATATCCATCAGGGGAATTCATTATGGAAAACTGAGTATGTGGGGTCTCTTAGTAGGTGTCTTCAAATTGTTGCTCCCTTACATATATTAAAAGTAGAGGGGTGAAAACCATTGATTTGAGGTAAGATAATTCATCTATATATTCAAAGGTTTATTACAAGGATGTAAAATTCTCAAAGGCCTCATTTAGAATCAATGATGTGGATATCCTATAGAGTGTATTTTCTCCACATTCCCCTTCCTTGGAGTTAAGATATTCTCAAGGTCATTATCGTTGAATAACTCTAGCCACTATTACTATTTAATGATTAGATCGTAATTATAGATGATATACAAGAGGATCATGTGGTCATTGAAGATAATAAACTAATTTCCCATCAAGTATTGTTTCCACATCATCAATCTGAAGACTACCACTTATAACTCAATATCATGGGTCACAAAGTTCTACCCATGTTATATCAGCATACATGAACCATTGTAAACCAATGCTTTCCCCTAAATCAGGACACAACCTACCTATGTTCTTAATGCATCGTAAAACAATACATACTCATCACCCTCCTTTATAACTATATAAATGAGAGTGCTCATTAATATCTTCCTCAATTATTGAAAATCTTGCTGACATTCTTTTTTACACACAGAATGCTACCCCATACATTTCAAGGTTTCCTAGGTTGATGCCACTCTGGAGAAGTCGAGAATAAAATTCCCGTAGTACTCTTCCCATACAAGGATACTACATACCCCAGTAACACTCTTGTACGGATTCGAAGAAATAAATTCATCAACCATTACTGGATCAATTAAAACTCCATCACCACTGTAGGAAGCTGATGAATCATAACATCCATTGTACGCTGGGTTAGGATATCCAATTTATTAGTAGTCAGCTACACCCTCCAATGTATGAGTCTATCATATGTTTCATGTGTTTCCTTTTCACCAACAAGGAAAAAACATTCCAACACTGCAGACACACTTCACTTTTAACCATAAATGTTCAATCAGAACATGAACTCTAGATAACCAGTTCATACCAAGAATGATGTTGTATAGCCCCAATGATACTACCTATAGATCCCAACTGAATCTATCACCTCCAAGAGTCAGGGCACACTGCCGAAACTAGTGTCTGGTCATTGGGTATCTACTAGTTGGAGTCTCCTTATTTTGGGTCATGTTAATGGTCCAATTTGGAACTCCGAGTCTTGAAAAAGTCCAATGGTAGTGAAATAATGACTAACACATGATTCTATGAAAACAACATATAATAAACAAAAAACAATAATCAAAACATGAATCATTTCCTAGATCCCGAGGATCATACACCTCCATCACATGCCCATGTACCCTCCCATATCCACCAAACACCCTAATCATGGAATAGATCACCTGTGGGTGGGTGTATTAACATGAAGAAATGTATACCAACTCCTAATTCTCTCCTCACTATTCCGCCACACCGCCCGCCCTACGGATCTATATTCTCTAACTGTGGTCTCTGGATTCAGTGGTTTATCCTCTCTCTGTTTGTTAGAAGTATGATGATATGGGAAATATCAAATGAGATATACCCTACCATCACATCAAATGTATTTCTGCTCACTTGGATAACTAGATCCATGTTGCGTGTCCTGAACAACGGATCTTTTATCTTGGGACCTCCTCTAGAAACAACTTGTATATCTCAGTCTCCAAGACTGATGTCATCTTCCTTCATTCCCACTACTAAATACCATTGGCTATATAAACCTAGCCATGGAAATATCAACATAAAATGTTTACTCTGGAACCCTAATAGAGGTATGAAGGGATATAGGGATATCTCTAGCTCAGATGTATCTACTGAGACCTCACTCTATGTTCAATGCCATGAATCACGGTTCATGTATCACTTCCATCGATTACCCAGAAAAGTTTATATGCCTTGATGAATAATTAGATACTGAAATGTCATCCTACCAGAGCTTTAGAAGCTCCTGGACAAGAATTACCTTTATCTTATAAGTTGATTAATACTCTCTAAAAATTTTCTCAAACTACATACACAGAAGATCCCCCCAATCATAATTTTTTGTAACTAAACCCCACCATCGCCACGCAGAGCAATATAGATGGATTGCTTCTAGGACCACCATATGACCTGCCGGTGTCCTTTATAGATGAAAAAATCAAGTCACCAACTCAATCCATTCCAAAACTACGCAAGGGTGTCTCCTCAATACCATAGGGGTCCATGTCTCTAAAACTCATGGAATGATCTCATCCTGCAGTATCCAACTGCTGGTACTGTGGTTAGTATGTTCTACTCTACATGTGGTGATATTGTTGGTACAACACATTGAGGTGATATCTTTGATAAAAATACCTATAAATATATCTCATCACCCATAATATCATGCTAATGATCATGTGGTGGAATCCTGTGTGGTTTTATATGGGGTGAAATCATGAAGTAGAATATGATGTACCAAGTTCAATAGATTATCCAAGTGAGCTGACTTAAGAATGACATGAGAACACAACCAAAGAATATATGATGCATGTAATATTATTTCCCCTATTACAATTATTTTCATGTACTGAGTAAAAAAAGGTGTCCATAGTCTTAATTTATAGATATGTAGGCCGTTGCACCTACATTGGATTCCTTAGCCTTAAATCCATACTTGAAATACTTAACATTGTTTTCCCATACCAACCTCAAAGACTATAGATCATAAATTTGAACCAACCCTCTCTGATTCCACTCTTTCATGACCCATCCCAGAGGGTCCCATGCCATGACTACCCAAAACCTGCCTCAAATAGGCCAGGGGCTGGAGACTAGCACCAAGTAGGAATATCCCACAAATTGAAGGCATTTTCCTAAAGTACTTATACGCATGAAAAAATATCCACACCAGAAATGATGAAATGTAAAAACCCTAAGTAAAAGATTCATTAAAACCAATTATATCCCACACAGAGAGTATAATAGTGAATGTGATGGAATGTAGTGTTAACTGAGGAAAAATACAAGCCCACCAAAATGTGTTTGTAAATATAAGTCTATACTATAAAAATGGTATTGGCACTAATATCTATAGTAATTGGAGCACATAGGCCTTTCAGATATCACAAATATCTACCTATCCCTAGTCCTCAAAGGACTCCGTCAAAAGGTCTTTCATCTGCAAAAGACAACACATGTGCAAACAATGCCTATACATGTGTGAGTATAATAATACCCAGTAAGATACCACTAATCCATAAATAAAATATACCACATAGGGTAATACCATAAATGAAATCATAATGTAATTCCACAAGTAAATCCCAAAGGTGTACCACAATATAATTCCATGAAGGAATACCTCAAAGGAATACCTTGAAGGAATACCACAAGGGGTTACCATGAATAACTACTATGAGGAATAATTAAAAGGATTACCATGAAGGAATACCACAATGAGATACTATAAGACACATGGTCTCAATAAGACACATAATCCCTAAAGCGAACGTAGTCTTGTTAGGACACAATGTCTCAAGGTCATATCCATCCACAAGATTCCACTCACTACATGATCGTTCCCCGAGAACCCCATCCTCTATCCACTAGGTTGAATGAAAAAATCTAAAAAAACTGACATAGGATATCTCAAATTTACCATTTCATTATAAGGGTCACTATTCCATAGATGGGGTTTTAAATAGACACACAACTTAAAAGTTACATGCATTTAGAAATTTTGAATAAGGTCCAATGGCTCATGTAGAAACTGGGTGGTTGGTCCACCGATTGTGGCATTTGACTCTAACCCTGCTGCCATAGCCACATGGAATCTTGTTTGAATGCCATATTTGACCCTGGAATGGTATGGACACCCTATTCTGACCCAGGTCCGTCTCTCTCCGCTGGGTCCACCTGGCATATTGAGACCGGCCCTCTCTTTCTGGGCACATCCCACCTCACTTGCCCAACCCATTCTGCCTGCCCACTGAACTCCATCCTGGACCACCTTGGCCAACTGTCCCGACCATCCCACTACTCTATCCTACTACCAGTAGCCTATTCCGGCCCACCATAGCTAGCCTAATATGCTTCAGCCTATCCCAATGGCCCTATATGAGCACTACCTCTACATCCCCATCTCCCATACAATCTGAGGCCACTTCCTACAACTCTGATCCAACCTCCACATCCCATGGCTCCCACATATACCTACCTTTTGGTCAACATGGTTACACCTCCCCACATGGTGGCCATAACCTTCTCTATATCCACTACTAGCATCGCCGCATCAATCCACCTCCAATCACCACTAACTATCTCATCCACAAACCACCGCTGCCTCGCCTATTCTAGTCACCGCACTAGTCCTGCTCTGATGGTCCATTCATTCGACCAAGGGGTCACCTCTGATAATTTTATTTCTCAAAAATTGATGTTTCAGGATTATCGGCTCCGATCATCATAGGTCTGACATCTAATGTCGATTCACATTGAATCTGAGGGTCTGATCATGCTCTGAACCTCCCAAAAAACTCGTTCCATTGCCACAGGGGCCTAATGGCGATGATCATAATGAATGGAGGGATACAAGAACACTATCTATGTCTTTAACATATCATAAAAAGATTTATTGGCCAATTATCATGATTGAGGAATTTTGGTTAGAATCCAAAGTCAAAAATCTCAATAACCCACAAAAAAATCTCTCAAACAGCATACGCCCGATTAGACAGCTAATCTGTTCATGGATTATCCCACGATCATCATATCATTCAAGAACATGAATATAAAACAAATGAAAAACTTCCCTACCTTGATTTGGATTAGTTTTCAATGAAGGATCATTGTTTCATCATCATTGGTGAAGTTCCTTCAAATATAAGGTGTGTCATTGATAATCAATCCACAATTTGAATATTATTTTCTGTAAAAAAAATCCTCCAAACTCTCCCTAGAGAATCTCCACTATTCCCAGGGTAATGTAGTTATATTTTGGATATCTAGATAAGAATAATTTTGAAGGAAAACATTGTAGATTCAATAAAATAATTAATCCATAAATTATTTAATGATGATTTAGTCCTTTTCAGGTTTTTCCTCCGAATACCACTTTCGACTAATGTTCTATTGTGCAAAAGGAATAAACCACTTTAAAAACTCAATGGTGGACTCATATTTCCAATCCGAGTATCTTTTTATGAGTTATATGGATTATAAATTAAAATAATTTTGTTTCATTGTTTTATTTATGGTTCCTTCCTCAGTGGATTTTTTACTGGCAACCCATTCTGACTAATGTTGTGTCACTCTTATGGTAAAGCCCCTAATTTTATATCTATGATTTTATCATATTTATAATTTGAGGACCCTTTTATGAGTTGTTACAGTTTTTAAAAAGAATTTTTCTACATTCTATTAAAACATAACATATAAACAAATTATTCTAGGCACACTGAATATCAGAATCACACGTCGTCTCAACATCTGGTCTCAGTATTTTCACAAATAATTTCTACAAATAAAATAATGAAAATCATATTCATTACAATAAGACAAAAATTGTTTCTGTTCTTCCTAAAATAAGTCCTACTCAAATCAGGAATGAATTATAGAATGGTATTTGGGGATATATTGGCAGAATAAAATGGGGTCAGAATTGTAAATAAATGTGGAGAAGATATTCCCTTATATTAAGGGGAGGCGTTAATTGAAATATATGAAAATATAAAATTAATAGATGATAGTTTTTAATTATCAATAGATCCAAAGTAATTTATTTTGAATATAAGATGATAATGTGCCACAAAAAACTCATCAAAAAAACTTATATTTGTTTATTGAACTTTTATACCTTTTTCACTTAGATTTAACCCTTATTTACTCATTTAACTCTATAGAAGAAAACATTGATTTTTACTGATTGAGGAATAATGTCATACTAATAAATTCCAAATGAAAAATAATTGGACCCTGATTTATATTCAATAGGTTATTCAAGTCATGTTTATAAATTTATTTTTTTATGAATTTTATATCATTTGATAAAGTATTACCTACTTTAAAATATCATTAATGTCGATTTAGAAACTATTCACCACATTGACTGTCATAAATATCAATAATAACATAAAAATCCAAAAAAAATAATATTTTAATAAATCCCTTAAATTTAAAATTATTCATTAAATGTATTGTATTGTATAAACTATCTCATATTATAATTACATTTTTCTTAAATATAATTTAATTAATTTTTAAAATAATGAAATTATTACTACATCATTAATGTGAAAGAATTTATTGTAATTATTTAAAAAAATAATAATGATAAATTACCTTATTCAAGATTAATATATATGGTTAAAAATTAGTATTTATAGTCAAACATAACTTCTATAGTAAACTTTATTAAAAATATTTTACTTATAGAAACAAGATCGTGATGTGTTTGACTTTTCATTAATTAAAATATTATAAAATTATAATATATTCTATGTGGTGATAAATTTTCATTTAATATAACAATGAATTATTATTGAATATTTTCACTAATCTAGTAAAATTGAGTCACATTTTAGAGTTAATTTCTATTCGTTATAATTTTATTGCTTCCCTAATTGAATGTCCTGAAGGCCTTATTTTATATTTATTTTCTGATAACCCCCCTTTCATGTGATTGGGGGGAACCCGTACAAGTCTATTAGGCTTAAGAATGACATTGCTAGAAGGTTTGGAGACCTTACCTGGCCCATAGGTCTTATGGAAATATTACAAACTATGACTACATGAAATTTCTCCTCCCCACCATCTACTTCATGATTAGCTCTCCACATTTGCATATCTGTTCGTCGAGCATGTCCATGTGCAGGGGTGCATAGGCACGGTAACGATGGAAAATACCATACCCTCTCATTATTCCAAAGTCCTTTAGCCCTGCTCGGGTGAATATGCCCTGCTCTTTCATCCTCTGGAGTGGTTTGTTGTAGAATCTATCTATGCAACTGCAAATCAGGTGGCCCTGAGGGACTTAAGGTGTCCCGAAGTCCATGTTCAAACGTTCTATTGAAATGGTGAAAAAAATAAAAGTTTCCAAATTTACTAAACTTGGATCTTTTTAGTGAAAATTTGGATTCCATTTTTAAAAATTAGAAACATATATGTTTTATTTTTTAATTTAAAAATAATTTAGAAAAGTAAAATTTAGAAATGATATTCATAAAACATACCATAAAGCTTTTTATACTATATTCAAGATCCACATCCAATTTAAAATTTTTATTGTATAATTATTAATAGAAATAATTTAAATTTTAAAACTAAAATAAAATATAGTTTTAATTTACTAATACATTCATTATATTATATTGATTATAAATTGCTAATTTTATCAATTCATTGAAAATGAAAATGACTCATAAAATATTAAAAATTCCACCTTTACGATATTTTATATATTAGGATTTTATAATTGTTACTTATTTCATTATGTTAAATTTCAAAATTTTCTACAAATTAATTATATTTTTCATTCAAAAATGAAGTAAAAACAACTCATGATGAAAATCTCTTCGAAGAAAATAATAAATTTATGGAAATTATGTAATTATTTTTAAAATTAAAAATAAAAAATACTATTTAATATGGCCATTTTATATTTTAAAATTAATTTAATAAAATTATTTACAAAAAAAATTAATAGCTTGGTTAAATTGGTCACACAATAAAAATATATAGTGGTTCTTTTAATCACAATGTTGTGTATCATGTAAACTATTGAAATTAGTATTTCCATTTTGAAACATGTTATATTATAGTCTAACACTAAGAAAATTAAAATTTTCTTTCACTTATAATAATATTAAACTAAATTCAATATATTTTCTATAACATATTATTCATTGACATATATTTCAAAGGGATCTTCCTCGGAAGTCTCAATATTTTAAATTTTAGTAATCATTTTTACATAACTTATTTCATTTATATTTTTTATTTTAAAATTATATTTTTCAAATAAATACATCATTAAAAATTTATTTTTTATATAAATAGTGATATTTCATTTTTGAATAATCATTAACCAGATTATCTTTTTTAATAAGAAAAACAAAACCAAATTTCATGTATTGGGAAGAGTACAACCTCCACAAAGAAACATGATTTTTCCTCCGTCACAATAATAAATGGATACTATAAATGGAAAATATGAACCATATTTATTATTAAAATGTATCTAATCATTATTATCTTTTATCTTGTACTATAGAAAATGAAAATTTCAACCACGCATAGTTGTGTACTAAGAAATCAATGGAATAAGTGATTTTAAATTTAATTATTATTACCTTATAACATTTATGGTTTTAATGATGGTATTAAAGGATCAATAATTTTTTTTATATCATTACAAGTAAGAATAATTTTTGAAACAATTTTTCATATTACCAAATAAAACTAACAGGGATAATTTAATTGTTTAAAATTGTGGTGTTAAGAAGAAAAAATTATCTTCTTTATATTTAATATCTTTTAAAAAAATATATTAGCCTTATAATTAATTCAATTTTAGATATATGATGAAAATAAATAGTAAATATATTTATTATTCTCATTTTTAGGGACATTTCAACTGATCCACCTCATAATATATAATGCTCAATGCCTTCTCCATCTGTTGCTTTTCCAATTTTGGGTTTTGAATGAATATAGAGGGGTCTTGGAGGGTTTTTGATGAAGTTTGGGTGTAATGTTTGAAACATGGAGATTAATTGTAATATAAGTGGATTACATGACTTGAAAATTTGTTTCACAGTATGAGTTGTGAGGTTTCACGGTGAGAAAACTTTTTACATGAAGTTAAGAATGGTTTCGAGGTCTATAATATATAAGGGATTAAAATAAGTAATAAATTGTAGAGGTGATGTGTTTTTTCATTAAATTAATACTTGGTAATTCATGACATGAATAGATTTTACACATTGTGTAATCCCCCGATTTGGTGAAATGTTAATTTATTTTGGCCAAACCTTTATTAATTTTGTCGTTCCCTCTTAATCAGGTCGTTTTGGGTGAACCCTGGGTGCCCCGAGCTGCTCTACGAGCAATTTTCCACCATTCTCGATTCATTGATATCAATGGATTCTTGTTGGTGGTCCGTCATTGATTTGTTGTGTGTTATCCTCTGATTTTCCCTATATTCATTCCATTCTTCTCCTAATGATTTACTACGAATGTTTTTTTATTGGGGTGTTCCTTAGATTTAATTTATCATATTGGGTTGTATTTTATGTTGACCTCTAGTTCTTCGTGTCAAGGTTTTGGTTCATGGGAATCATTCCTCAGTTATTGGTTCCCAACAAGTTTGAAAGCATCCATGAGGTAGGATTTCCCTCATTTATCTTCATTTATGAATCATGTGAAAGGGGTTTGTTTTGATAACCTATAGATTTTGGTAGTTATAAATTTATTAAATATAACTAAATTGGTTAATTTAAATTAAGGGGTATAATTTTATTCTTCAGGTGTTATTACATTATTGATATTATTGTGATATTGTGAGATGTACATGATTGATGTCGTGATAAAAATTATGGCTATTGGGGAATTATTTACGCTGGATATATGTGTTGTGATTTGTGAATTGGATGTTATTTTTTTACATCACCCATGAATGGAAATTGATTAACAAAATATATTTGGATAATGAAATTGTAACCCCAGGCTTTGGGGTTATGGGATAATGCTCCTAAAATAATGTGGAATGTGATAAAATCTCTTTTTGTAAATTTGAAAAATGATATTGATGTGTTTTTTTGTGAGTCTGTACTTGTGGGACCTAAATGTGTGGTTGTAATTGGATGTGAGGTGGTATGTGGTTTCTTTGGATGTGATTTTATGGCACTGATAAGGTGGTTTTTGGGATATTCTTTGGGGGCGGTGAAGTGGTCTGTGGGTCATGCTTTGGGATGGTTATGTAATTTTCTATCCATGATTTTGGGTTAGTGTGGTGGTGGTTTCTTGGTTCTAGATGCATGAGTATTGATGTAATAAAATGAGTAATTATTATTTAATAATGTTTTGAATTTCATGTGATGGTTTGATTAATGGGATGAATATGGTTAATGGATAATTAACTGATGATTATTGTGGCTAGATAGGGATGATGATAAAAAATTAAAATAATTTGGAGATTAAAAGAAATGGATTGGAAATGTGAAATATTGCGTGTGGATTATTATGGGATGTTATTCATTAAGAGGTTGAAATAAAAGTGACATTTTTTTAGTAGGTTATTTTTTTTGTGAATCTATATGTTTGGATTTTGTGTTTAATACTATATATATATATATATAATTTTATATTATTGTTATATCTATACGCATGCCACAAATGTTGAGAACTAGTAGTTGAACACCCACATAGTCACATATGGGATTTTTTCCAACATCTGATGGGTAGTCAATATGGGTTAGTACATGACATTTCCCAATATCTCTTATAAGAGACGATGTAAGGGAACATGTTGGGATGGACATAGGTCTGTTAGTTCTTTAGATGGTTGTTGTGATGGACCAATAATCATAGGGTGATATGTGATAGCCCAAGTGTCTACGAGTGAGGAGATATGTGTCCCAGGTGTCATTGGTATGAGGTATGACGACCTAGGTGTTTTCAGGTGTGACGTGACCATGGTTTTGGGGTGGTATCCTAGGTGTCATTAAGTGATATTTGGGTGGTTGTTCTAGATGGGAGGTGAGACCAGATGTCTGTGGGTGAGGTTTTTAGTGACTGTTCTTGAGGGGAATCATTGTATAAGGATGGTATGGGAGTTCTATGATGTACTATGTTGTGCGTGAGAGTAGTATACAAGTGGGAAAGAGGTGATGGGTGTCCTTATCTAAGTGATCATATTATAATATATTAATTGACTTATTTTATATGTTGATCATTCATAGGTGCGGTTGGGTCCAGTTACCATAATTGTTCAGGTTCTGTTTGGTTCTTATACTATCTCACAAGTTCATTATTATAATTATTTTACATGTGCACGAGAATGTTTGGTTTTCCTAATGAGTATACCAATATTCTCACCATACGTATATTAAACAATTTTTAGTTTTCTTGAAGGATTTTATATACTTTGATGGACATTAATAACTCATATATCTGAATAGTTATTGTGTCGTTGCCTTGTTTTTATTTTTCTAATTTATATTGAATAATTTAAATGTGTCAATACAATTTATACATTCATTGTTGGATGGTTTTTTGTTTTATTTGTTTTGGGTTTCAAACATTCTATTATATATGTTGTTTATATTTTAATCCTTCGGTGAGTTTTATATCCCAAAAAGGAATGATTTATCAGAATAATGGAGAACCTTCTTTTGGAGAAACTAAAAAAAATAAAATGATCATAGGGGGATAATTTTGGGAATATATTTTTTCATGGGTAGTGGGGTTACATCATTTCATAAATTTTAAAATAAATAAAAATTGCTAAATAGAGAGTTATCCAGACTATTTTTCTATAAATCTGATTATATACCATTTTTATAGGTTTGAAGTTCATTAATATTAAAAATTAATCATTTGAAAGAATATATATTATTTGATATGTTTTAATGAATTGAATGTAATGAGATCTATAATATAATTATTCGATATAAAAATAAATATTTACTAAAGAGAGATGCATCTCATGTTTTCTCATTCTCTATAATAATTCTTTATATTATTGTTATATTTCTCAAAATAAATTTATATTTCTATGATCTAGGTCGTGGGAAAGAAATATTCTGGAATTTTAGATGAAGGTGGAAACGTTTTTCCATAAAAACTACAGTAAATTGAGTTTGATGATGGGAAATGGATCCCCACCATAATTTAATGGTAAAAGAACTAAAACCATTATATAATAAATTTGATGGCTATAATGTCAATACACAACCATACCCACATAATTGGGGCATGGTGATACATTGAAATCAATTGATCTTTTGATCATTTTATAGATAAAATAACACGTATATCCATTATAAATATAGATATGAATATCTAGAATATTGCGGGATATCTAATCAATTTTGATGGTAAATTGAAAATGTATCAATGTTTTGAAATGGGTTAGAATTAAAGATAAGATAAAAACAATATACTATTTTATTTCTGATGAATGATCATACATATATAAGAGGACCTTTCTAAAGCAGAAACAAGTATGAACATATAATATTCTTGGAAAATGTGAGGATGTGTTATATAGAACCCATTAATTCGATATGTGAAGATGTAGATTGTGGGGGTTGTATTACTATGGGATTTAGACTACAAAAATATTTTTTAGCTTGTATAGAAATATTGGACCTAATAAAACTTAATTTTGTTGAAAATATAAAATTCTAGATGAATTTATTTCCACAAAAAAAGTATAACTAAGATTTTTATTATTTCTAATAATTTAATAATAATTTATTTTTTTGTTATCGATAAAATTGATAAGAAATAGTTTCACTAAGATGTTATGTATTTTCATAGAGTATAATCTGTAGTATATATTTCAAAAATCCTAGAAACATATTTGTTAATAAATTTTTTATAAATATTAGTACATCTATTAGAGAAATTATTAATATAAATTTAATATTTATTTCAATTCTAGGGATACATTAATTCCACTAATAAATATTAATTTACTGAATAAAATAAATAAATAATAATTTTAGTATAGTTGATGATATTTGAATTTGGACTCATTATTGAGTGGAATAACAATCTTCTATTAATCATAAAATATATCGTAAGATATATTTTGAATATAAATTATTATGAAATACCATTAAATAATTAGTGGTTTTAATTATATATATCAAAAACATAAAAATTATATTTCAATTAATTTTGAAAAATTGATATTATATTTATTGTATTAATTTATAAGTTATTAATGATTTTTTTCGCTTTAATGATGAGATGATGAATTAATATGGCATATGAAAAGTGAAATTTTATATTGAAGTTATATAAAATTTGTTAGAGTATGGAATCGAAGGATACATAGTATTTATTAGTAATTATTTGATAATAATGAGTGACATTAGGGATTTCATTTTTCTAGAGTTGCATGAATGTTTTTACATTCTATTAGTAGTAGAGTAGGATTGGATTTTATAATTGGGGATCAATCCATGGAGGAGAGAAACATGTATTATAATTCCCCACATATATTCAAATAAATCTTTTTTAGTTAAATTATAGTTTTTTGTTTGGTGAAGTTTTTTTTGATAATTGACACCGTAATTATGATTCAATGTGTTTAAAAATTTATTTAATTTTATTTTATATGAGTAAAGAAGCTTGGAAAAATATGTAGATTCATGGGTGAAGGTCAAGATATATTTTTTGGTGGGGATGTTTAAAATTGCTAGAAAAATGATATTTAGTACATGAAATGGGTCATCTATAGCATTAATGGATTTTTAGGGCATTGATATCATGAATGGAGCCAGATGAGGGTAGGTTATAACATTCGATCATCTGTTATAATTACAATTTTGTTTTGGAAAAATAATTGCATAAATGACAAAACTATTTCTAGAAATGTAATTATAGCCTAAAATATCAATTTTGATAAACTATTTATATTAAAATTTATTGAATTTTGAATTCACTATGTTAAAATTATCGTAGGATAATTTTTTTGTGAAATAATTTATTTTTGTGTCAAGTGTGAAAATTAAATATTTTATAAAAATAATCACTTTTAAAAAATTATTATTATATAAAAATAAAATTTAATGTTTTCCAAACACATTTTATACGAAAAATAAATTTTTAAAATTTTTTATAATCAATATAATAATATAATGTTTATTATAGAAATATATTCTTAACAATTGCAAAATCTATGTAATTTTTTCACCAAATGAAAAATGTTTTAAATTATTTTTTCAAAATAATGTATTTATTTAGCTCCTTTAGGTTTTGGTTTTGTTTTATATAAAGGTAATCAATATTTTATTTAACATAATCTATTTAAATCGTTTGGGGTATTAATTATATTGTATTTTTCTGTAAAATCATTTTTATAATTAAATAACATTTGTTTTTAAATGGTTTCTATTATGTTTCATAGAAATCAATCAAGTTGTTTTCCCAATTTTAGAATTTAAATTATGTGAAATAGATTCCAAATTTATAATTATCATAATTAACATTACGAAATACGGTCAACATACTTTTTACAAAATGTATATAAACAAGTGTAACTATTTATCACCTCTATTAAAGGAAAAATTGGTTATAATGATAACAATATAAATGTATAAGGCTTAATGATAACACTAAAAACATTATTACAAATAATTGGTTGGATTTAGTTCATCCTAAAGCATATAATGTTTTATATTTTGACAATTTGTGTCGAATTTTTCATGAAAAATATTTTATAAAAATAATATTGTGTAATTAATTCCTATAGCGTCGGTTTTCTCACATGTAAGCAAAAATATAATCATATATATATCACCAAAATTGATAAATTTATCACATCCATTCCTTAAAATCATCCTACCCATTAATTAGATTCTCTAATCTCATCAAAATACATTCTAAGATAACTTAATGTTAATCCCAAGGGTGGTTTTATAAAGAAGAGGTATAACCCTTAACGCGGTGTTTTGATTTTAGATCCTCATCTTCCACATTCAAATACAATTTAAACATGGCTATATAATAATATATTTATATTATATGTATTGAATTTTTTTATCATATAGGTATAACCCATATCAATCTCTTGTATATACTAT
The DNA here is from genome assembly GCA_963277665.1 of Viscum album. Classification (NCBI taxonomy): domain Eukaryota; kingdom Viridiplantae; phylum Streptophyta; class Magnoliopsida; order Santalales; family Viscaceae; genus Viscum; species Viscum album. The sequence continues at coordinate 1,137,045,738 of OY728156.1, forward strand.
ATAGTATGAATTAATCCCTCATATGTATGTATGGACTATTGCCTCCATGTGGAGGTGTATTTTTCATTTACTCAACACATTACAAGTATGGTTATAAACGTAGAATTAATTAATATATATAATTTATGGAAAAATTATAAAATTATAAATATAATTTATCATTTATCTTTTACCTATTTATCCGTTCAAAAATGGTATCATCACCCATGCACACTTGTTGACTACCACCTCTATGAAGGGATGTCAATAATTATTCATATCTACTATTTGATATTGAGCATATATATATAAATAAATACAAAATATTTATATACTGATGAAAATCAGATATAATTTTTATGTTTTTGAAATATTAAAGAATAAAACCTACCAAAACAAAGCATTCCTCAAAAATTATATTGTTAAAACCCAGAAATGAATATATTATTAAATATCAGTTAATAGTATAGTTTTGAAATTATATAAGTATATTATATAAGAAATTAGTGGTATATTTATTTTATTTTTTATATTATTATAATAAAATTAAATTTCATATACAGTTATATAGTATGACATATAATGTCTGTCCGACCTAAGGTAAGGTCTTTTTTCTCAATCTCGTCCTTATTAGGTATTGTTCGTATTCATGTTTCTATTATGGTAATTATATGATCACTATAACTTAAATAGTTTATATCTTATTCTCATATATCAATTTTTGTAATTTACATGTCTTTCTATCGCAATCCTCTCTATATTAACAGGAATTATTAAAAATAATATTTTTGAGATAACTTTTTATTAATTTTATTTGTTTTATATTATTTTCATATATGTATATATTTTCTTAAAATTGATTTTAATTTTTTAAAATGATTTTTCAATGTAAGTTTTACCCATGTTTTAATTTAAAAAAAAAATTCAAAAGAAAAATACATTTCATTATCATTTTTATTTCAGAAATTATTTGCATTCCATATGTTAATTATTCTAATAAGGAGAATTATTGTTTATTAATGAAAATTTATTATGTTGTATTATTTATTCATATGATTCATCAATGAGAATTTCTAACTCATGAGTGTAAATTGAAATTAAATATCCACATAAAGTATTTGTAGGTATAATGAGAGAGATATTCTAAAGGTAATTGCATAAATTTTTAAAATAACATATTGAATTTCAATATAAAAACACTGTAAATTTTTGAATATTTTTACTTTAAAACAAAATATCCACATTACCTTTGTTGAAATAATTTTGAACTATATTTACCAATTATTTGAAATAAATTGAGAAAAATTGATTAAAAATTTAGAATCATCATAATTGGTAACTTCAAATAAGTTAAATTAAATTAATTATCTAAAATTAATAGTTAATGTAGTAAAAATTAATTACCTTTATTAACATAAAAATTGATTTACCTTGGAGTTAATTTAAAAACAATATGTATAAGAATTACGTAAACACCTATAAAAAACAATTTTTTTGGAAATATATATAACATAACCCCAATATAGATCTATAATGGTACATTTTAGACACTTTAGCCCAATTAAAAACATGGGATCCATCAATTATTTTGATAACTAACAATTTTTTCCTCTCAGCAATTATAAAAGACCATATAATGTCCAATTATATTCACAACTTCACACCTCATTAGATCAGCCATAAACTACCCATTTCACATCAAAAATTTCATCCCATCATAAAATGAAACATAATTACCAAATAAATCCAAACTTTCAATTTCATAGTGAAATCCCAAGGAGGATACCCAAATAAGAGACAATGCTCTGTAACAAGCACCTTTATTTTACTTATTTCTACACATCAATTTTTTTATTTTAGAATTATACTATAATAAAATCAATATATTACCTATACTATGATGCTGTTATAATATCTTCATTACCTACATACCGATACATATGCACTTAATGGGGGACAAAATCATTATTCATATCTATGGAGGACTATCGCCCCTAAACCGATGCCGTTCGTTTTACAATTTCCACCTCTAAATGATGGTTGTGATGATATATATAAATTATAGATATAATATTAAAGATAATTTACTATATAATATTAATTATATAGTCTATATATATAATCATAGTTCATTCTATAAGAGATATGATAACATCTCTTATGAGTACGACAGACAATTGCCTCACAAAGTTAAGCGATTCATCTTTCACTAGTGATTCATAAGGTAGATGATAATGATAAATTAATGATTATATGTGATATAAATCTAATATTTATAATATTCATGAAATATATATCATTCATTATTGTTAATATTTATCATTTTATTCTATTTGATTTTAGTCACAGAAAAACCATAACATTGTTCATGTATATATATGGACTACTCTTCACGAAGTGATGTGACTCTCTTTCAACACCACATGAAATGGATGATATATATATATAAGTATATAGTATGTTATAATTATCATTATTTTAATGTAAAATATTATTTTCCACTTTCCATAATGATAATTAAAAAATGAAATCATTTGTTATGGGTACGTATGACCTACCTTCTCCATCATCATAACATACATTATTTTTTTTTGAAAATAACACATGATTTGTTTTGAAAAGTTAGATTTCTTTGAAAATATTACAATTATTTCATTATTTTTGTTATGAATAATATATTAATGGATTAAATTTGAATTAATCAAAACATTAATAACCAAGAACTCAAGAGAAAATAAGGTAATTAGTACTCAGAAAAATAAATTTAATGACAATAAATTAATGAACATGAAATAAGATGTTATAGTGGGACAATATGTGATATTATAATTATTATTATAGTTAAATATTAAGTTAATAATGTGTTTCAAGAAAAAAATAATGAGGTTATGTCACATTAATCCAAAAGGAAGTTCACGGTAATGGATCCCATCTCAATTTATATTCCATTGAGGTTTTTTTATGCCCCAATTTATTTTTATGTTGTGTAAATACTTCCCATTTGACATATAAAAACATGAATAATTATTATTCATGGTATTTAATGTTTTATTTTTAATTCTTTAATCTAGTGGTATTTAAATTTAATTTTAAGTTATTTCATTACTCAATTTCTATAAATTTGGTTACTGTTATACATTGTTGATTATGTCCTAATTAGGAAATATGTGTAATGAATTTTGAATGTATTATGTTTTATTTTACACTATTATTTTTTGGATTTATATTTGATACAAATAAATAATACATTAATTAATTATAACCTAAACATGACGATCATTATAATTATAAATTTCATTATATCATTTTAATCAAGATCGTTTATATTTGAATTTCATTTGTTGGTAATTTTTTTACCATTTGATAAAAAATCAGTAACCTTTATTTATATATTTTTATTATCTTTCCTAATAATTTAATTCCTTAGCACTATATTTAAATTAAAATTTTTTATTAAATTTTTTTCAGGAAAATCATAATTCATTAATTATTTTTATCATAAATCTATTTTCTTCCAAAACATTGTTTTATAAAATAAATTGAAAATATTTTTAACATTTTTAAAATGTTTTATCAAGGAAATTGTAACCCATTTTTTCTTTGTAAAAAATATGAATGGAATATTATGTCTCTTTTAAAATAATTCCCACTCGGATTTTACTATAAATGTTAATGGATTGTTCTTATCATTTTCTAAACAAGACAATTTCTAATCCTTTTTATAGTGAAAAATAAATATTTATATTTAAAAAAATTTATTATATGTAATTACCCATATTTTTTATTTTATGAATCCGATTCAAATTATATGTGGATATTGTTATATAAAATGTTTTCAAATGTGATTTTTAACGAAAATGATCTTCAAAATGATTTTCATTTTGAAAATGATAATTTCTTCGAAATGTTTTTAAAAAATCGTTTTATGATATTTCCATTCCGTAATGAAAAAACCAATTATTCTTACCTAAATGGGTATATGTTATATTAAGACCATTATTTTACTTCCTTTATATGAGTTATAATTATTTTGACCAATGATCATTAATTTCATTGTTTAGTTATTCTTTCCCTTAACTATCCTTGGATTATTCACATTCATGTGATATTTGGTAATTAAATTTTCTATAAATATCTATATTATTTATCATGGATATGTTTATTTATTAAAGTGTATCCCATTTATACATATAATGATCTATGTTTAATTTCATTTTTTATTGGGGAAAATATTAATAAATCAATATTGTTTACACAATACAAATATTTTACAAGGCACATTGTATGTTAATTAATTTGATTATTTGTTATATGAAGACTTAATTGGAAATCTATTATATGGATGGGGTAAATTTATAGATATTTCCTCGATGAATTCATTTTATCATGGTAATAATACATTTTCTATCCTTATTTAAATAGGTTTTCTTCCAAAAGTTTTTAAATCATTGTGTGAATTTTTTGGACAATAAATGTATCATGTACCTAGGAAACATGAAGTTCAAAATCAAGCATTACCTTTATTCAAAATTTAATTATTTCTATCAATAAGGTTTTTTACTATGACATTATCTATAGATTCATTTCATTTTCACTTTATTGCTGTAATAGATGGTGTTTTCAAATATTTACCATTCAATGATTATTATGACTTAATTTATTTAAATGGAATGTGGGATCATTTATTTACCTTATCATTTATATTACTCCTTATCAAATTATTTAAATTCCATGAGTTTATATTATTTAACTTTTTATATTCCTTATTAATATTATCATAAATTATTACATTTAACTTAATATATTCAAGAAAAATAATATCACCCATATTTTTTGAAACTTCAATAGGATTCTATGATGTTTTCTTTAATGGATATGTGTGATTATTCCAGATGTAATAATGAAATCCTTGAAAAAAAATATGTTGTAAAATGTTAATTCAAAAGTAATGCGTGGATCATGTATGTATCAAGTTCCCCATAACTACTAAAATATTTTTCCATTTGGGATGATATTTCATATATATTATGCCAATGTGAAAGTATAAGGAATTACAATGGTGCTACTAGGGTCAAAGTCAGTATAGTTTGCATCAGAGATATTTTTTATAGAATCCATTTAAACATGAATTTGGAAAACATATATTATGGAACATCATCCTAAAAAGTATTTGAGGATAAGTACATAAGGACATTATAATGTCATACTAAAGTAGATATTATGTAGTTTTCCATAGAAATATTACCCAATCCAGTTACAAAAATTGGATATGGTTTTTTCATTAATGTATACAGGGGAGATAACTTTCAAAATATAACATTGACATTAACACTATCATTACGTTGTAAATAAAAATGGTCCTTACTATACCATTAGTCTAACACACTATGTGTATATGATTATGATAATTCAAATTTTTTTTATAAACATTATGATGGAATTGAAAAGATGATGGTAATTAAGGATATAGGTCAAACCAAGGATTTCTATGATTGAAAATAATGTTAAATGATTTAAAAATAAAATAATTGAATGTATGGTTACACCACTTGGATTTTTGTAAGTCACACAATGATTTTTGGTTTTATTTAATGGATATAACCTGAAGAAATCATGATAACATTTTATAAGGTAGACAATTTTGAGATCATGGGAAACAAAACTGGATTATGACCGCAACTAAAATATCATGATTATTACTTATCAGTATCCTGAAATATTTTTAAAAAAATAAACCTTCACTATAACGATGAATCTATAAATAAAAGAAGGATTTAGTTTTCTAAGATCTAAAGTGGTGGAGTCCATTGGTAAAAGAACGATTTATTTCAATCATATATGAAATATTAAAGGATACACCAAGGATTGTTTCTGAATTGAATTTGAAAATTATTTATTTGTGAAAAGGAAGGGAATAAAGCAATGATTTTATGTAATGGAATAAAGAGAATAAAGATATAAAATAATTCTCATCATAGTGATCAATTTATAGATTAATATCTTAAATTTGTGGATCTGGGGAATTACCTACATCAATTCCTTCTTCTAAAGGATAGCCTCTAGATCTAGGTAGAACCTATGTTGAAATAAACCAAATGAAGTATTTTCTAGAAGTATTTATCAAAATAATCCTATTTAATATGAATCACGAACCATCTAAGGATTGTATTAAATTTGAGAGTAATATATATATATATATTAATTAAATTAGGTAATATGAATATGATAAAGAAATTATGATTTTAATCTTGATCATAATATCAAAGTCTAAAAAAAGGGATTTAAAAGTTAATTTTTTTTTCGTAATTTCACAATAGAAAGAATTTTTTTAGAGAAATTTCGGGCAATAATATTTTTATTGGAAATATATTTCAAAAATAATAAATATAAATTTTATAGACACATGTTTAAATATATTTATAACATTTAGGGATAGTATTATCACTAATGAAATTGTAATAATTGTAAAATATGATTATTAGAAATTATGATCAAGATATAATCTATTGAAAACCATTGTAGAAGTGGTTTTTTAATGACAACTTTTATTTCAATTATTTGCATCACATTTTTGGGAATTATATTGAAATTATAATGATAGGGTCATAACAAAGGACAACATGAATACTAGGTAACAACCCATTACATTCAAAAAGGTGGAGTGGATTGAACCCATGATTAAAAATTATAAGGGTTTCATGTGTACTAATTTTCTACACGATTTTGGAGTTAATATTACATTAGGTAAACTGTTTCAAAAATAAATATTAAGGATGTACCAATGTTGTTACTTTTATAGTTTAAATATTTTTTATATATTACGGTAAACATATTTGTTTAGGAATTTTTTTGAGATAGATGGAAGAATTATATCACTTTTATTGGTTTTATTATCCCTTAAATGTAAATTCTAGTACTTATAGAATAGACAATTAAATTTTGAATATTCATTTATTATTATAATAAGATAAATTAGAAATTGATCGATGCACAACTAAATGATGAATTTTATTTATGAAATAGAAACATATAAATTATTTTTATTTTTAAATATTTTTATATATTAAATCAATTTTCCTGCATTATTAATATGATCTTGAATAAAAAATAATACACTATTATATTCATATCTGATGAATAATATACTCATTTATACAATAAAATATTAACACTTTCGATCCCCTTAACCTTACATTGATAACTCAAATTCTTATGATAAATGACTTATATTGTTCCCTATTATTATTTTTGTTTTCTCTCCATATCCATATATTTTATTTCCATTGATGTTCTTCTTCTCAATAACCTAGTTATATAATATTCTAGATGATCATTGTACTTTATTTTATCTCATATTTAAAGGAAATTTTATTAACCCTTTTATGATGTGGGTTTTTTGGATATATTAATTTTAAATATCAAATAATTTAATACTTAGATCAAGTATAAATTGGATGGAAAAAATATATATTTATTTTGGGAAGAATGTAACATCCCAAAATACTAAAATAACTACACAATATTTCATAACAAGTATAACATGAAAAAATAGGTGTGGAAAAGAATATAACACCTTGAGACCTTATAATATATTTATTTATAAATAAAATAAATCTGTGAAATATCATATATTACATACCACAATTATTCATCATTAATTGTATGAAATGATTTTTTTTCAAAAGCATGTGTTACATGGATGATTGTGTTTTACAAAACAAAAATTTATTAACAATATTATTTAATATATAGTTATTTCGTACCTATTAAAATTGAGGGTGATAATTTGGTAAAGTTACTTATGAAAATATATATTTTACACACATTTAAAAGCTATATATTTTCTATAAATAAAATAATTACCCTTTAAAATAAAAATAACTATATTCTGAAAAATATTATTTTTTCTAAAGGAAGGATTAGTATAAACTTTGGTAAAAATATAAAATGATATTTTATAAATATTATAATGTTAATTTATGAAATAAAAATATATATTTAAATTGGATTATATAAATTATAAGAGGGTAATGTTTATTTTTATTTTTATGAATTTTATCAGCATCTAATGAATAGTGAAAAATACTGAATGTTTATTGGAAACTCTCTTTCAGTTTAAATTACTAATAATGATTTATTTTATTATTAATTTTTTTAATATATTATTAGTTAAATAATTCATCTATTCATAAAATGTTTTTCATTTTTATCAATTTTATATTTACTTTTATTATAAAAACATTGTAAACTGCTGAACATTTTCACTTTAAGAAAACCACATTCTTGTAACATCTATTTGATTAATATTATATTATTATTTTCCACTTATATACAGTAAATTTGAAAACATGGATTATGTTTTTGGAATTATTATAATTTATAATTTATAATGGGTTCAAATATTTTTTTAAAAAATTAATAGTGAATGTATAAAAAAAATAATTACTATAGTTGAGGTAAAAACTGATTTACCGGAGGTGTAAATGAAGATATGTGTATAAAAGAACTATACTGTTGTCCAAAAACATTTTTTGGAAATATTTCTTCCAATTTAACTATATTGGTACGTAATTGTAAATTTTTTTCCCATTTACTTATGAAAATGATATTGTAATTAAAATCTTTTCAAAAATAGCCTGTGTGCCCTTTATATCACTTATAAAAGGCCACCCAACATCTCTGTTCTTCACACCATTAAATCTATTTGGATCATAAAATCCTTGACCGTAACACATTAAAACATACCTCCCCTAATAATTGAATCCATATGCTCTAAATAAATTCAAAATTTTAACACTTTTGGTAATACCTAATGGTGATACCCAATGAATAGGTAATGTTTTCAATAAGCATCATTATTTTACTTCTTTCTCAACCATCTTAAATTTTATTTATATCAGGATCCTAAAGAAACAAAATTATATTCCACATACATGGAATTTTTAATAATAAAGAAATTTTCTAAAAGCATATACACATCTATAAAAATGTTTATGAATCCATCATTCGTTCGTACGACATACTACCATCTCGTGAACTGACATCATTCATTTTTACATATTGAAATATCAATGATGGAATGATGAGCATTAAAATGTATATGTAATATATTTATAAAATATTTATTATAGTAGATTCATTATAATATATATATATATATATATATATCTATTTTACCTTTCATTCGAATGGAGATATGAAAATGTCACTCATGTATACGGCAGACTACCACCTTATGGAAGGATATGATTTTTCTTCCCTTAATAATTCACAGGGATGGTGATAAAGACAAAATTATAATTATTTATTATATAAATTAAATACTTTTACATATAATAAGATAACATATACCATTTTCTCTCTTCCATTTTCACTCAAGAAGAGATGATAAAATCATTCATGTACTTGGGGACTACCTCCTTCACAGAGTGATACGACTATCTTTTCATCACCACGTAACATGTATGACATTTATATGTATCTAATAGGGTATATATGATATCAAAAACATTATTTAATGGTAAAATATTAATTACCTTTTTTTCATAATGATCATTGCAAAATTGAAACTTTACTCATGTGTATATATGGCTTATCATCTCCATGATCATGACATACATCATTTTTCATAACCATAAATATTAAATTATATTAAAAATTAATATTGATATAACATTAGTTTATTTATTTAATTATTATTATTATTGAATAGATATAACAATATAAAATGTAAATGTATGAGAAAAATCATAATAAAATTTACATGTGAAAATATAGAAATTTACACTAGTAACAGACAAAATAATGAAATGTTAACAAGGAATAGGTAAAAAGATGTTACAAAAGGATATTATATAATAATATATATTTTTATATGATTCAAGAACAGGATAATAAATTTTTAATACCATAATAAATTATTTTACATCACAGTTAAACAAAAATAAGGGAGACACAAGAAATTTCTTCTCAATATATATTTCCCTGAGACTTATTTGTTATTATATAAAACAAATCACAATAATCATGTCAATATACTTCCGCGTTTTAATATAATATCATTAATACAACATTAATAATTTTATTTTATGTTTTTAGTCCTATTTATTTCATATATGGGATATGAATTAAATGTTATCAGGTGTTAATGAATTTTATAAATCAGTTTCCAGTCATTATGATAAATATCTACTGCATTAATTATATCATAATAAGATTATGAGTGTAATGAATTTATATTATATTTTGTTTTATTTAAAATTTGGAATATAAAGTTTTATAGTGGATACACATAAATGATTAAATGACTAATTCTCATTTTAGTTTTATGATACTTTTAGGGGATTGTTTCAAAACTTCATTCTAATCATGATTGTTTACTACTGAATTTTTGTGGAAGGAAATTAATTTACCATTTCATAATATAACCCTTAAATTTGTATCTTTATTATAATTAATTAATAGTTTTATGTAATAGTATAATTTTTCAAATCATTTGAACAAAAAACATTTTAGTAAATGTATTAATGAAAATCCATCTTTAAATTTTTTATTTGGTTAGAATCTATTTTTCTTCCAAAACCATATTTCATAAAAAGTAATTGAAAACATTAGTTAACCACATCAAAATGATTTATTAATGTAATTTTATATGAGTTTTTATTATTTATATAATGTTTTAAAATGATTATAATATGTTTTTCAAAATAATTCCTATTTGGATTTTACCAAAAATGTGAAAGGAATCTTATTATCATTTTAGGAACAAGGGACATTTCTTACATTTTTATAGTGAAAAAGAAATTTTATTTCATTACTTTTATGGAACATATTGATGTTCCCAATATAATTTCATTCAATATTTTTTTTCATGTATAATATGACCATTTTATATTTTTTAAAATTTTATTTTCTATGAAAATAATTTTCATAATTTCTTTCAAAATGAAAAGGATATTTTCCTCAATAACCTTTTTAAATAAATTATAATTTTATTTCCATTCAAAAATTAAAATTAGATATTATTCTTAATTTAATGTGTGTGTGATATATTCATAGGATACTTATTATTCTCTTGGATAGATTATGATTTTTTTACTATGAATAATATTGAAAATAACATCCTTTTTTGTATCAATTATATTACCATATATAATTATCCATCCTATTATCATTCATAAATAAATTTTCCATAATTATCTATATTATTTATCATGGGAGTATTTATTCCATAAAACATATATCATTTATTTATACCATGATTTATATTGACGTTTAATTGTTTATCTATGAAAATATTTATATGTAACACCCCAGGTAAATAAAGAATATGACATTTCATATTTATCCATATTTGTGAATAAAATATTTAAATGACTTTAAAGGGGATGCTATGCTCGATGGCGTACCCAACACGCAACAACGAGTTTCTTGGGAATCTTACGTTGCACTCTAATAATAAAATAATATTATTTTAAATGGTAGTTAACATGTAGCCGTTGTAATGGAGGGAATGGATAGAAATAACTAAAATATGTTTATATATGTTTTTAAATGTTTTTACATTTATCCAATAGAGGATAGAGTCTTAAAATACGGAAAGAATTAAATTTTAGGCGTATATGCCCTAGTTTTCACTAAAGGTTCACTTATCGCCTTTTGATGGCGAACCATCATTAAATATAGTTTTTTTCACTCTTATACATTCTACTGGACCAAATAAAACTCTTCTTAAGAATCGGGACATCAAAATTGACTTTGTGTAAATTTTTGGTATCTTTCCGATAATGTTCATTTTTTTATGAATAGTGTAAAATGTTGTATTTTAATTCAAAACCTCTTTTTAATTTTAATTTATTTATATGATTAGATTATCTTTTGAATTGGTTTTAAAGTGAAATTAGAATATATTTTTACCATTAAATCCAATAGTGGTCATTGGAATTAATTTCACTTTGAAATCAGACTTAAACTAGTGTCAATCTTTTGATACTTATTGTTTTATAAAAACACGCTATTTGCTCTGACAACGTGAATTTTTATTAAATTAATTAATGTGACTAATATGTTTTGAATTTTGTAAAACGGACTTCATTTTTGAATTCGGAATATCAAATATAGCTTAGGGTGAAGTTTTGGTATTTTTCTGAAAAACTCCAATTTGTGATGAATAGTGAAACCACTAAGTGGTAATCAAGCAAACTGATTTTTCAGTTAAATGAAAGTTTTCCACTAATGTGTATTGAATTTTGAAAATCCGACAAACATTGTTGTCATTAGTATGTAAAATGTGGTTCAATGGGATGAAAATAATTTTTTTGGTGAATAGTAACTTATTAAGTTTTTAATCGCGATTAGTGGTAATTAGTGTAATTTAAGGTAAAAATGATATTATAAGAATGTGAAAACACCATGACACTTGTCCTACACCTATTGGGTGAGTCATGGCCGACCAAGAAAAGCCATGGGCCAACATGGGGACCCCATGGATCAACTTTGGTTGGGAAATGACATAAATAACATTTTTATTTAATGTAAAAGTAAAATTGACCCAAACATGATATGTTTTACTAAAACAATTTTTATGTGGGGTTATACAAGTCATATATTTGATTATAAATATTCATTGGAAAGCTAAAAAGATTTCATACATCATAGTATTTTGTTTATAATTTTTAGACATTAAATAAATTAAATTATTTATGACATAATAATGATGCAGCGATGACATCATTATTTGACGATTTAAATAAAATGGAAAGATAATGTAAAATCTATGAACTAAACATGTCCAAAACTTATTGGATGAGTGGATTTAAAATCCTTATCACCTTATACACTAATTATATCATTGTGGAACCTTTTTAAACCGAAACACATTTTCAAATAATGTAATATTTCTTTACTTTCCAAAAGTGCCCCTCCTCTCCTCTTATAAAAGGCCCCCAACTCTACCTCATTTAACACACTCCTCAAGCCTTTGGCTCGGCCAACCCCTGCCCATTTACTCTCTCCACATCCCTCTCCTCATCCTAGAGGATTCCCTTTGGGAAGAATCCGTTCAAAGGAAGCCTTTAGGCTCAAATCAAAAGGAGTTACACTTTTAAAGGTAATTCATTCTCTCATGTTCATTTGTTTTATTTTGCTTCTCCAACCCCCTAAACTCTTTTTATTTACTTCTTTTGTAACAACACCAGTATATTTAATATATTAGGATGTTTTTATAAGATTTATTCGAGCTACACTCTCACACAACTCCATCAAATGGTTAAAGAACATACGGTTTCCGTGGATGGTGAAATTCTGCATCCCGAAACGATGATTGTTCAATACTCATTTAACACCTTCAAAGGTGGCCATTATGATGTCACTATTTTTATATATGATTTATAATATGTTTATGTTTTATTTATGCTTCTGTATTTTTCATTTTTGTCTTACCTTTATGGCTTCTATTATGGGTATACGCGATATCTTCATTTAAGGAAGTGCGGACTACTGCCCCCTCAAGTGATTTGATTCGTTAAATACCATATGTGTGATGTATAAAGGATGGAAATATGATATTATATATGATATTATACTGGAATTATAATATACCTTTATATCATTATTATTACATTCTATAAAATTCGAAATAGAAATCAAAGTAGCGTTCATGCGTACGTACGGCTTACCGTCTCCATGAACGGTGCATTTCATTTCTTACATCTAAATGATTATGTAATGTTATAAATGCATGCATGTACTGGATATATATGACATATATGATATCTACATAATGAATACAATTCTGTATATAATAAAAATTTGGCCACACGAACAACATGTAATTGTAAGAAGTCCACTTTCGACTTAAGAACCAAATATCGGCAAAACAAATATTATTAACTTAAATGATTACATAATGTTTATGACATGGTAATAAGTGGTATAAAATTAATATTGAACTTGAAAAATGTTCTTAAGGAATTATAAATTAACTCAAGTTTATTATTCAGGAGATTAAAGAACGATCGAGTCAAGTCGGACCCGAGGTAAGGGATCCTACAACTCTCTTTCTTTTTAAGTACACTCTTTTATGTCATTCCTTTTAATGATCATATTTATTATGATTGGGGATGTTATTTTATATTACTACTACTGTACTTATTATGTTCACATGATGAGAGAACCTATTTCCTCTCATCAAACCATTTTGGAAGTTTTGAGTGGCGCCGTTAGGCTGCCGAATTTTCGTAAGGGATTTTTCATCTCACTTTTATTCTCATGAGATTTATGCTACATTTGCCACAAATTCAATTGAGTGGTGTATGTACTGACCATTATTCTACTCTTTGTGTAATATACTTTCGTTTATGTGTATTTACATCAATGATCTATTGTCCTTCTTTCATGGGGTGTATGTTTTGAAAGATACCCAAGTCGGTAAGGGAACCTTTCACCCTCCTCTTTTTTAAAAGACTTATTTTGTTGGGTCTTTTAATTTACATATTGTTATGTTGGGATATGTTCTCATATATCCTTATTGATATAAATTTTATGTCCAAGTGATGAGATACACTTTTTATCTCACATCAACTCATTTTGATGTGATGCTGTTAGGCTGTCAAGGGAACTTTTTAACCCAATTTCGATTTCTTTGGGTTCAACTTGTAGTCATTGAATATGTCATCCATTGAATATGTGTGAATGAACTTTTATTGTTTTACACATAATATCCACTTATATTGGGTGTATATATGTTTCTCACAAATATTTTTGAGATTTATTTGTCCTTAATTTAAGGATACCTTCTTTATAAGGGATTTCATCACATTTGACATTTCTATTGAGGGTTCATTGTTGTTATGCACCAATTCACTCTTATATGGTGTATATACTATCCTTTGGAGTATTATATCATGAATCCTTTTATTCTCATGATATTATAATGTTCTGACTAAATGTTATTCCTCGATTATTGTATTCAAGTGTCTCTAATTTTGGTAAAACCCCCTTAAACAAAATATCATTTTAAATGTTTTAATTATTCGTTCTTATTAATATCCATGTTTTCAAAATGGATTTAAGGATTTATTTATATGGATATTAATGGTTTAAAATGTTAAAATCTTCAAGGTGGTATGGGACTTTGTCTCAATCTCCTTTCATTGAGGCATATTTTATTTTATACACAACATTCTTTTATACGGTGTATAAACCCCTTTGACTTATACGTTTATTCAAAAGGAATCTTCTTTATACGAAGCGTTTACTAAACGACAAAAGAGAATGTTTTTTTGTACGTATGCGGCGACAACAAATTCTCTGCCTTCGTGACCGTTATTTGAGTTCCGGCTTCCTCTACAAGCCATACCTTCTTTTTTAAAAGAAAAATAAATACCACATTTTACTTTTCTTTTATTTTGGTATTGAAAATGGTTTTCACAATGTTTTTGTGTTGTATTGATATCTTGTGATTGAAATTTGGAAATGTTATGTTTCCTTTATGCATGTTTTATGTGATACGATTATGTTATGGTATTTGGGCATTATTATGAAGACGGGTGGTTCCGTGATAAACTAAGGGCGGCTGAGCCCGATATACCTCTTCAATGCATTGGGTAACGCGAAGGAGTGAAACGTTAAGGTTTCTCCGAAGAGATTTAGGGAATATACTGTGATGGGTATTCCAAACGTAACAAAGAGGGTTACTCCCTATATAAGAATGTTATGAATGCCTTAAGTTACCTTTAGGTATTTTGTTTTCTATGATTTATTCATGATTTGATATGCCTATGTTTTATGGGTAAAGTATGATTTCATTCTAATGTATATATGAACTCATGTTTCCTTTCCATATTTTTATAACCCTTAATGAGCTTTTTATACTCATCCCAAGTTGTTGATATGTTTTTCACAGGTCAAGGGAAAGGTACATGATGTGGTGATAGTGTCAAGGATGTGTCAAGAAAGAATCCATGTTTTATTTTCAATATGTTTCCATTGATGGGAAGAATGAATATTTTCTTTTATGTAACCACTTTGTTTAAATGTGGAATGTAATGCAAGTTTCATGATCTAATTCTCTGAAACTCTAAACCTGAAAAGATCCTCATTGTGTAATCTTGTAATAACTCATGATTAAGTAAGGTTTAAGGATGGGGCCTTATAGTTGGTATCAATGGTCGGTTTAGATAACTTTAGATGTTAGGGTATTCTGTAAGCATAAGTGACATTACCATAATGGTTAGGATTTCAGAAAGAGTCCTAATTTTAGATAAAGTGAATGAGTAAGTATATCTTAGTGTTTACCTTCCTCATTAGTACATGATGGTTTTGTTGATATACTCACACTGAACTTTTTGGTTTTAGTAAATAGCTGGATCTAGCAGGCACCAAAGTGAGAATGGGTTTGAAGGAAACTGTGGTGGTTCTCTGATTAAGATACTGGATGAGATGGGGGATTCAATGAGAAACTCGTGGTTGTTCTAAACCAAATATCAAGGAGTCATGATCAACCACTTCAACCTTGGTGAGTTCTCTAATGCATCATGTATGAGATGGTCAACCCGATGTGGAAATTCAGGTAATAATTATTAAGGTAACCATTATGGTTTATATGATACTTAATTTTTAGGTAATTATGGGTTACTCTATGATATGATGGAAAATGAAAGGAATGAGATAAACTTGAGGTTAAAATATGTTATGATTATTCTTGAAGATTTTATCTCATTTTGGGGAATGTTTTATGAATTATATAGTTTTGGAAAAAGGACAACACGTAGACCGTGTGACTACCCGTCGCGTCGGACAAAGCTGCGGGAATCGAACCCACAACCAAAGTGCGACTGGTATTTATCGCCTACCACTGGACTACGTGAAGTCCCTGGTTAGTTTCACTGATTCTTTCTAGTTATATGATTTTTTGAATTAAGAGTAATTTGATTTTGGGTTATTTATGGAAATGAATAACCTGTTATGGAGAATATGTGATTAGGTTAATTACTTTTCAATACGAGACTTTAGGGGCAACTGATGTTGTTTGGAGATAAATGTTACGATTTAACATGGAAGACTATGTGACTAAATCCTTCAAATATTTGGGTTTCAATCTTATATTGGTTTAATTTGAATAATTTTATGGTCAAATTGAATATATAATGGTCCTCGTTGAACTTTGGGTTTTGGTTGGACAAATTTTGGAGGTTAAGAATAGAATTTCTTTTTATAAAGGGTTATCCTTTTATGGATTATCTGATCTTGTACTAACCTTTTGGTTTTGGTTTTGGTTAAATCCTAAAGAAATGGGAAGTATATGGTTCTTTTGGATTAAGTGATTCTTTAGAAGTTGATTATAGTACTCTTAATGCGAACATGTCTCCCTAAATACTCATCTTTTGGAAAAAACATGAGCTTGATTAAGGAATCTAGTAAAAGTTGAAAGTCCACATGATAAGTGATTATGTTTCCTTATGAATAAATTCCTCAATAAAAAGTAACTTAAAACAAAAATGTTGTCTATTAACTTTTCCTACTGGGGAATCGAATACCGTTTAACCCATCACAAGTTTGTGATTTTCTCATGGTTAACTTTCTCCTAAACTTGTTTTCTATCACTCTCCATGAGAACATGAACCTAAGTTTTCTCCTCCATGTCCATATTTTCATACTTGGAATCCTAGTATGGGTTAACTTGGGTGACCTTTGTACATATCTCTCTTTATTTTAAAGTGTTTGTTTTACAGACTTTTGTTCCGATGTGGGACTTCCAAGGATGTTTCGAAGCGCAATTTTAAAATTGCGAGGACGCAATTTCCAAAAGGGGGGAAGGATGTAACACCCCAGGTAAATAAAGAATATTACATTTCATATTTATCCATATTTGTGAATAAAATATATAAATGACTTTAAAGGGGACGCTATGCTCCATGGCGTACCCAACACACAACAACGAGTTTCTTGGGAATCTTACGTTTCACTCTAATAATAAAATAATATTATTTTAAATGGTAGTTAACATGTAGCCGTTGTAATGGCGGGAATGGATAGAAATAACTAAAATATGTTTATATATGTTTTTAATTTTTTTTACATTTATCCAATAGAGGATAGAGGCTTAAAATACGGAAAGAATTCAATTTTAGGCGTATATGCCCTAGTTTTCACTAAAGGTTCACTTATCGCCTTTTGATGGCAAACCATCATTAAATATAGTTTTGTTCACTCTTATACATTCTACTGGACCAAATAAAACTCTTCTTAAGAATCGGGACATCAAAATTTACTTTGTGTAAATTTTTGGTATCTTTCCGATAATGTTCATTTTTTTATGAATAGTGTAAAATGTTGTATTTTAATTCAAAACCTCTTTTTAATCTAATTTATTTATATGATTAGATTATCTTTTGAATTGGTTTTAAAGTGAAATTAGAATATATTTTTACCATTAAATCCAATATTGGTCGTTGTAATTAATTTCACTTTGAAATCAGACTTAAACTAGTGTCAATCTTTTTATACTTATTGTTTTATAAAAACACGCTATTTGCTCTGACAACAGGAATTAATTATTAAATTAATTAATGTGAATAATATGTTTTGAATTTTTTAAAACTGACTTCATTTTTGAATTCTTAATATCAAATATAGCTTAGGGTGAAGTTTTGATATTTTTCTGAAAAACTCCAATTTTTGATGAATAGTGAAACTACTAAGTGGTAATCAAGCAAACTGATTTTTCAGTTAAATGAATGTTTACCACTAATGTGTATTGAATTTTGAAAATCCGACATAAATTGTTGTCATTAGTATGTAAAATTTGGTTCAATGGGATGAAAATAATTTTTTTGGTGAATAGTAACTTATTAAGTTTTTAATCACGATTAGTGGTAATTAGTGTAATTTAGTGTAAATATTATATTATAAGAATGTGAAAAGACCATGACCCTTGTCCTACACCTATTGGGTGAGTCATGGCCGACCAAGACAAGCCATGGGCCAACTTGGGGACCCCATGGATCCACTTTGGTTGGGAAATGACATAAATAACATTTTTATTTAATGTAAAAGTAAAATTGACACAAACATGATATGTTTTACTAAAACAAATTTTATGTGGGGTTATACAAGTCATATTTTTGATTATAAATATTAATTGGAAAGATAAAAATATTTCCCACATCATAGTATTTTTTTTATAATTTTTAGATATTAAATAAATTAAATTATTTATGACATAATAATGATGCAGCGATGACATCATTATTTGACGATTTAAATAAAATGGAAAGATAATGTAAAATCTATGAACTACACATGTCCAAAACTTATGGGTTGAGTGTATTTCGAAGAATTATCACCTTATCCACGAATTATATCAATGTGGGACCTTTTGAAACCGAAACACATTTTCAAATAAAGTAATATTTCTTTACTTTCCAAAAGTGCCCCTCCTCTCCTCTTATAAAAGGCCCCCACCTCTACCTCATTTAACACACTCCTCAAGCCTTTGGCTCGGCCAACCCCTGCCCATTTACTCTCTCCACATCCCTCTCCTCATCCTATAGGATTCCCTTTGGGCAGAATCCGTTCAAAGGAAGCCTTTAGGCTCAAATCAAAAGGAGTTACACTTTTAAAGGTAATTCATTCTCTCATGTTCATTTGTTTTATTTTGCTTCTCCAACCCCCTAAACTATTTTTATTTACTTATTTTGTAACAACACCAGTATCTTCAATAAACTAGGATGTTTTTATAAGATTTATTCGAGCTACACTCTCACACAACTCCATCAAATGGTTAAAGAACATACGGTTTCCGTGGATGGTGAAATTCTGCCTCCCGAAACGATGATTGTTCAATACTCATTTAACACCTTAAAAGGTGGCCATTATGATGTCACTATTTTTATATATGATTTATAATATGTTTATGTTTTATTTATGCTTCTGTATTTTTCATTTTTGTCTTACCTTTATGGCTTCCATTATGGGTATACGTGATATCTTCATTTAAGGAAGTGCGGACTACTGCCCCCTCAAGTGATTTGATTCGTTAAATACCATATGTGCGATTTATAAAGGATGGAAATATGATATTATATATGATATTATACTGGAATTATAATATACCTTTATATAATTATTATTCCATTCTATAAAATACGAAATAGAAATCAAAGTAGCGTTCATGCGTACGTACGGCTTACCGTCTCCATGAATGGTGCATTTCATTTCTTACCACTAAATGATTATTTAATGTTATAAATGAATGCATGTACTGGATATATATGACATATATTATATCTACATAATGAATACAATTCTGTATATAATAAAAATTTGGCCACAGGAACAACATGTAATTGTAAGAAGTCCACTTTCGACTTAAGAACCAAATATCGGCAAAACAAATATTATTAACTTAAATGATTACATAATGTTTATGACATGGTAATAAGTGGTATAAAAGTAATAATGAACTTGAAAAAGGTTCTTAAGGAATTAGAAGTTAACTCAAGTTTATTATTCAGGAGATTAAATAACGATCGAGTCAAGTCGGACCCGAGGTAAGGGATCCCACAACTCTCTTTCTTTTTAAGTACACTCTTTTATGTCATTCCTTTTAAAGATCATATTTCTTATGATTGGGGATGTTATTTTATATTACTCCTACTGTACTTATTATGTTCACATGATGAGAGACCCTATTTCCTCTCATCAATCCATTTTGGAAGTTTTGAGTGGCGCCGTTAGGCTGCCGAATTTTCATAAGGGATTTTTCATCTCACTTTTATTCTCGTGAGATTTATGCTACATTTGCCACAAATTCCATTGAGTGGTGTATGTACTGCCCATTATTCTACTCTTTGTGTAATATACTTTCGTTTATGAGTATTTACATCAATGATCTATTGTCCTTCTTTCATGGGGTGTATGTTTTGAAAGATACCCAAGTCGGTAAGGGAACCTTTCACCCTCCTCTTTTTTAAAAGACTTCTTTTGTTGGGTCTTTTAATTTACATATTTTTATGTTGGGATATGTTCTCATATATCCTTATTGATGTAAATTTTATGTCCAAGTGATGAGATACACTTTTTATCTCTCATCAACTCATTTTGATGTGATGCTGTTAGGCTGTCAAGGGAACTTTTTAACCCAATTTTGATTTCTTTGGGTTCAACTTGTAGTCATTGAATATGTCATCCATTGAATATGTGTGAATGAACTTTTATTGTTTTACACGTAATATCCACTTATATTGGGTGTATATATATTTGTCACAAATATTTTTGAGATTTATTTGTCCTTAATTTAAGGATACCTTCTTTATAAGGGATTTCATCACATTTGACATTTCTATTGAGGGTTCATTGTTGTTATGCACCAATTCACTCTTATATGATGTATATACTGTCCTTTGGAGTATTATATCATGAATCCTTTTATTCTCATGATATTATAATGTTCTGACTAAATGTTATTCCTCGATTATTGTATTCAAGTGTCTCTAATTTTGGTAAAACCCCCTTAACCAAAATATCGTTTTAAATGTTTAAATTATTTGTTCTTATTAATATCCATGTTTTCAAAATGGTTTTAAGGATTTATCTATATGGATATTAATGGTTTAAAATGTTAAAAGCTTCAAGGTGGTATGGGACTTTGTCTCAATCTCCTTTCATTGAGGCATATTTTATTTTATACACAACTTTCTTTTATACGGTGTATAAACCCCTTTGACTTTTACGTTTATTCAAAAGCAATCTTTTTTATACGAAGCGTTTACTAAACGACAAAAGGGAATGTTTTTGTTGTAAGTATGCGGCGAAAACGACTTCTTCGCCGTCATGACCGTTATTTGAGTTTCGGCTTCCTCTATAAGCCATACATTCTTTTTTAAAAGAAAAATAAATACCACGTTTTACTTTTCTTTTATTTTGGTATTGAAAATGGTTTTCACAATGTTTTTGTGTTGTATTGATATCTTGTGATTGAAATGTGGAAATGTTATGTTTCCTTTATGCATGTTTTATGTGATACGATTATGTTATGGTATTTGGGAATTATTATGAAGATGGGTGGTTCCGTGATAAACTAAGGGCGGGTGAGCCCGATATACCTCTCCAATGCATTGGGTAACGTGAAGGAGTGAAACGTTAAGGTTTCTCTGAAGAGATTTAGGGAATATACTGTGATGGGTATTCCAAACGTAACCAAGAGGGTTACTCCCTACGTAAGAATGTTATGAATGCCTCAAGTTACCTTTATGTATTATGTTTTCTATGATTTATTCATGATTTGATATGCCTATGTTTTATGGGTAAAGTATGATTTCATTCTTATGTATATATGAACTCATGTTTCCTTTCCATATTTTTATAACCCTTACTGAGCTTTTTATGCTCATCCCAAGTTTTTGAAATGTTTTTCACAGGTCAAGGAAAAGGTACATGATGTGGTGATAGTGTCAAGGATGTGTCAAGAAAGAATCCATGTTTTATTTTCAATATGTTTCCGTTGATAGGAAGAATGAATATTATCTTTTATGTAACCACATTGTTTAAATGTGGAATGTAATGCAAGTTTCATGATCTAATTCTCTAAAACTCTAAACCTAAAAAGATCCTCAATGTGTAATCTTGTAATAACTCAAGATTAAGTAAGGTTTAAGGCTGGGGCCTTATAGTTGGTATCAAAGGTCGGTTTAGATAACTTTAGAGGTTAGGGTATTCTGTAAGCATAAGTGACATTACCATAATGGTTAGGATTTCATAAAGAGTCCTAATTTTAGATAAAGTGAATGAGTAAGTATATCTTAGTGTTTACCTTCCTCATTAGTACATGATGGTTTTGTTGATATACTCACACTGAACTTTTTGGTTTTAGTAAATAGATGGATCTAGCAGGCACCAAAGTGACAATGGGTTTGAAGGAAACTGTGGTGGTTCTCTGATTAAGATACTGGATGAGATGGGGGATTCAATGAGGAAACTCGTGGTTGTTCTAAACCAAATATCAAGGAGTCATGATCAACCACTTAAACCTTGGTGAGTTCTCTAATGCATCATGTATGAGATGGTCAACCCGATGTGGAAATTCAGGTAATAATTATTAAGGTAACCATTATGGTTTATATGATACTTAATTTTTAGGTAATTATGGGTTACTCTATGATATGATGGAAAATGAAAGGAATGAGATAAACATGAGGTTAAAATATGTTATGATTATTCTTGAAGATTTTATCTCATTTTGGGGAATGTTTTAAGAATTATATAGTTTTGGAAAAAGGACAACACGTAGACCGTGTGACTACCCGTCGCGTCGGACAAAGCTGCGGGAATCGAACCCACAACCAAAGTGCGACTGGTATTTATCGCCTACCACTGGACTACGTGAAGTCCCTGGTTAGTTTCACCGATTCTTTCTAGTTATATGTTTTTATGAATTAAGAGTAATTTGATTTTGGGTTATTTATGGAAATGAATAACCTGTCATGGAGAATATGTGATTAGGTTAATTACTTTTCAATACGAGACTTTAGGGGCAACTGATGTTGTTTGGAGATAAATGTTACGATTTAACATGGAAGACTATGTGACTAAATCCTTAAAATATTTGGGTTTCAATCTTATATTGGTTTAATTTGATGAATTTTATGGACAAATTGATTATAGAATGGTCCTCGTTGAACTTTGGGTTTTGTTGGACAAATTTTGGAGGTTAAGAATAGATTTTATTTTTATAAAGGGTTATCCTTTTCTGGATTATATGATCTTGTACTAACCTTTTGGTTTTGGTTTTGGTTAAAGCCTAAAGAAATGGAAAGTATATGGTTCTTTTGGATTAGGTGATTCTTTATAAGTTGATTATAGTACTCTTAATGCGAACAAGTCTCCCTAAATACTCGTCTTTTGGAAAAAATATGAGTTTGATTAAGGAATCTAGTAAAAGTTGAAAGTCCACATGATAAGTGATTATGTTTCCTTATGAATAAATTCCTTAATAAAAAGTAACTTAAAACAAAAATGTTGTCTATTAACTTTTCCTACTGGGGAATCGAATACCGTTTAACCCATCACAAGTTTGTGATTTTCTCATGGTTAACTTTCTCCTAAACATTTTTTCTATCACTCTCCATGAGAACATGAACCTATGTTTTCTCCTCCATGTCCATATTTTCATACTTGGAATCCTAGTATTGGTTAACTCGGGTGACCTTTGTACTTATCTCTCTTTATTTTAAATTGTCTGTTTTACCGACTTTTGTTCCGATGTGGGACTTCCAAGGATGTTTCCAAGCGCAATTTTAAAATTGCGAGGACGCAATTCCCAAAAGGGGGGAATGATGTAACACCCCAGGTAAATAAAGAATATGACATTTCATATTTATCGATATTTGTGAATAAAATATTTAAATGAATTTAAAGGGGACGCTATGCTCGATGGCATACCCAACACGCAACAACGAGTTTCTTGGGAATCTTACGTTGCACTCTAATAATAAAATAATATTATTTTAAATGGTAGTCAACATGTAGCCGTTGTAATGGAGGGAATGGATAGAAATAACTAAAATATGTTTATATATGTTTTTAAATGTTTTTACATTTATCCAATAGAGGATAGAGGCTTAAAATACGGAAAGAATTCAATTTTAGGCGTATATGCCCTAGTTTTCACTAAAGGTTCACTTATCGCCTTTTGATGGCGAACCATCATTAAATATAGTTTTGTTCACTCTTATACATTCTACTGGACCAAATAAAACTCTTCTTAAGAATCGGGACATCAAAATTTACTTTGTGTAAATTTTTGGTATCTTTCCGATAATGTTCATTTTTTTATGAATAGTGTAAAATGTTGTATTTTAATTCAAAACCTCTTTTTAATCTAATTTATTTATATTATTATATTATCTTTTGAATTGGTTTTAAAGTGAAATTAGAATATATTTTTACCATTAAATCCAATAGTGGTCGTTGGAATTAATTTCACTTTGAAATCAGACTTAAACTAGTGTCAATCTTCTGATACTTATTGTTTTATAAAAACACACTATTTGCTCTGACAGCGGGAATTAATTATTAAATTAATTAATGTGACTAATATGTTTTGAATTTTTTAAAACGGACTTCATTTTTGAATTCGGAATATCAAATATATCTTAGGGTGAAGTTTTGATATTTTTCTGAAAAACTCCAATTTTTGATGAATAGTGAAACCACTAAGTGGTAATCAAGCAAACTGATTTTTCAGTTAAATGAATGTTTACCACTAATGTGTATTGAATTTCGAAAATCCGACATACATTGTTGTCATTAGTATGTAAAATGTGGTTCAATGGGATGAAAATATTTTTTTTTGTGAATAGTAACTTATTAAGTTTTTAATCGCGATTAGTGGTAATTAGTGTAATTTAGGGTAAAAATGATATTATAAGAATGTGAAAACACCATGACACTTGTCCTACACCTATTGGGTGAGTCATGGCCGACCAAGACAAGCCATGGGCCAACTTGGGGACCCCATGAATCCACTTTGGTTGGGAAATGAAATAAATAACATTTTTATTTAATGTAAAAGTAAAATTGACACAAACATGATATGTTTTACTAAAACAATTTTTATGTGGGGTTATACAATTCTTCTTTTTGATTATAAATATTAATTGGAAAGATAAAAAGATTTCCTACATCATAGTAGTTTTTTTATAATTTTTAGACATTAAATAAATTAAATTATTTATGACATAATAATGATGTAGCGATGACATCATTATTTGACGATTTAAATAAAATGGAAAGCTAATGTAAAATCTATGAACTACACATGTCTAAAACTTATTGTATGAGTGGATTTCGAAGCCTTACCACCTTATCCACGAATTATATCAATGTGGGACATTTTGAAATCGAAACACATTTTCAAATAAAGTAATATTTCTTTACTTTCCAAAAGTGCCCCTCCTCTCCTCTTATAAAAGGCCCCCACCTCTACCTCATTTAACACACTCCTCAAGCATTTGGCTCGGCCAACCCCTGCCCATTTACTCTCTCCACATCCCTCTTCTAATCCTAGAGGATTCCCTTTGGGAAGAATCCGTTCAAAGGAAGCCTTTAGGCTCAAATCAAAAGGAGTTATACTTTTAAAGGCAATTCATTCTCTCATGTTCATTTGTTTTATTTTGCTTCTCCAACCCCCTAAACTCTTTTTATTTACATATTTTGTAACAAAACCAGTATCTTCAATATACTAGGATGTTTTTATAAGATTTATTCGAGCTACACTCTCACACAACTCCATCAAATGGTTAAAGAACATACGGTTTCCGTGGATGGTGAAATTCTGCATCCCGAAACGATGATTGTTCAATACTCATTTAACACCTTCAAAGGTGGCCATTATGATGTCAGTATTTTTATATATGATTTATAATATGTTTATTTTTTTATTTATGCTTCTGTATTTTTCATTTTTGTCTTACCTTTATGGCTTCCATTATGGGTATACGCGATATCTTCATTTGAGAAAGTGCGGACTACTGCCCCCTCAAGTGATTTGATTCGTTAAATACCATATGTGAGATGTATAAAGGATGTAAATATGATATTAATAGATATTATACTGGAATTATAATATACCTTTATATCATTATTATTCCATTCTATAAAATACGAAATAGAAATCAAAGTAGCGTTCATGCGTACGTACGGCTTACCGTCTCCATGAACGGTGCATTTCATTTCTTACCTCTAAATGATTATGTAATGTTATAAATGCATGAATGTACTGGATATATATGACATATATGATATCTACATAATGAATACAATTATGTATATAATAAAAATTTGGCCACACGAACAACATGTAATTGTATGAAGTCCACTTTCGACTTAAGAACCAAATATCGGCAAAACAAATATTATTAACTTAAATGATTACATAATGTTTATGACATGGTAATAAGTGGTATAAAAGTATAAATGAACTTTAAAAAGGTTCTTAAGGAATTAGAAATTAACTCAAGTTTATTATTCAGGAGATTAAAGAACGATCAAGTCAAGTTGGACCCGAGGTAAGGGATCCTACAACTCTCTTTCTTTTTAAGTACACTCTTTTATGTCATTCCTTTTAAAGATCATATTTCTTATGATTGGGGAGGTTATTTTATATTACTCCTACTGTACTTATTATGTTCACAAGATGATAGACCCTATTTCCTCTCATCAATCCATTTTGAAAGTTTTGAGTGGCGCCGTAAGGCTGCCGAATTTTCATAAGGGATTTTTCATCTCATTTTTATTCTCATGAGATTTATGCTACATTTGCCACAAATTCCATTGAGTGGTGTATGTACTGCCCATTATTCTACTCTTTGTGTAATATTATTTCGTTTATGTGTATTTACATCAATGATCTATTCCTCTTCTTTCATGGGGTGTATGTTTTGAAAGATACCCAAGTCGGTAAGGGAACCTTTCACCCTCCTCTTTTTTTAAAGACTTCTTTTGTTGGGTCTTTTAATTTACATATTGTTATGTTGGGATATGTTCTCATATATCCTTATTGATGTAAATTTTATGTCCAAGTGATGAGATACACTTTTTATCTCTCATCAACTCATTTTGATGTGATGCCGTTAGGCTGTCAAGGGAACTTTTTAACCCAATTTCGATTTCTTTGGGTTCAACTTGTAGTCATTGAATATGTCATCCATTGAATATGTGTGAATGAACTTTTATTGTTTTACACTTAATATCCACTTATATTGGGTGTATATATATTTGTCACAAATATTTTTGAGATTTATTTGTCTTTAATTTAAGGATACCTTCTTTATAAGGGATTTCATCACATTTGACATTTCTATTGAGGGTTCATTGTTGTTATGCACCAATTCACTATTATATGGCATATATACTGTCTTTTGGAGTATTATATCATGAATCCTTTTATTCTCATGATATTATAATGTTCTGACTAAATGTTATTCCTCGATTATTGTATTCAAGTGTCTCTAATTTTGGTAAAACCCCCTTCACCAAAATATCGTTTTAAATGTTTTAATTATTTGTTCTTATTAATATCCATGTTTTAAAAATGGTTTTAAGGATTTATTTATATGGATATTAATGGTTTATAATGTTAAAAGATTCAAGGTGGTATGGGACTTTGTCTCAATCTCCTTTCATTGAGGCATATTTTATTTTATACACAACTTTCTTTTATACGGTGTATAAACCCCTTTGACTTTTACGTTTATTCAAAAGGAATCATTTTTATACGAAGCGTTTACTAAACGACAAAAGGGAATGTTTTTGTTGTACGTATGCGGCGACAACGACTTCTCCGCCGTCGTGACCGTTATTTGAGTTTCGGCTTCCTCTACAAGCCATACCTTCTTTTTTAATAGAAAAATAAATACCACGTTTTACTTTTCTTTTATTTTGGTATTGAAAATGGTTTTCACAATGTTTTTGTGTTGTATTGATATCTTGTGATTGAAATGTGGAAATGTTATGTTTCCTTTATGCATGTTTTATGTGATACGATTATGTTATGGTATTTGGGCATTATTATGAAGATGGGTGGTTCCGTGATAAACTAAGGGCGGGTGAGCCCGATATACCTCTCCAATGCATTGGGTAACGCGAAGGAGTGAAACGTTAAGGTTTCTCCGAAGAGATTTAGGGAATATACTGTGATTGGTATTCCAAATGAAACCAAGAGGGTTACTCCCTACGTAAGAATGTTATGAATGCCTCAAGTTACCTTTATGTATTATGTTTTCTATGATTTATTCATGATTTGATATGCCTATGTTTTATGGGTAAAGTATGATTTCATTCTTATGTATATATGAACTCATGTTTCCTTTCCATATTTTTATAACCCTTACTGAGCTTTTTATGCTCATCCCAAGTTTTTGAAATGTTTTTCACAGGTCAAGGGAAAGGTACATGATGTGGTGATAGTGTCAAGGATGTGTCAAGAAAGAATCCATGTTTTATTTTCAATATGTTTCCGTTGATGGGAAGAATGAATATTTTATTTTATGTAACTACTTTGTTTAAATGTGGAATGTAATGCAAGTTTCATGATCTAATTCTCTAAAACTCTAAACCTGAAAAGATCCTCAATGTGTAATCTTGTAATAAATCAAGATTAAGTAAGGTTTAAGGCTGGGGCCTTATAGTTGGTATCAAAGGTCGGTTTAGATAACTTTAGAGGTTAGGGTATTCTGTAAGCATAAGTGACATTACCATAATGGTTAGGATTTCAGAAAGAGTCATAATTTTAGATAAAGTGAATGAGTAAGTATATCTTATTGTATACCTTCCTCATTAGTACATGATGGTTTTGTTGATATACTCACACTGAACTTTTTGGTTTTAGTAAATAGCTGGATCTAGCAGGAACCAAGGTGACAATGGGTTTGAAGGAAACTGTGGTGGTTCTCTGATTAAGATATTGGATGAGATGGGGGAATCAATGAGGAAACTCGTGGTTTTTCTAAACCAAATATCAAGGAGTCATGATCAACCACTTCAACCTTGGTGAGTTCTCTAATGCATCATGTATGAGATGGTCAACCCGATGTGGAAATTCAGGTAATAATTATTAAGGTAACCTTTATGGTTTATATGATACTTAATTTTTAGGTAATTATGGGTTACTCTATGATATGATGGAAAATGAAAGGAATGAGATAAACTTGAGGTTAAAATATGTTATGATTATTCTTGAAGATTTTATCTCATTTTGGGGAATGTTTTAAGAATTATATAGTTTTGGAAAAAGGACAACACGTAGACCGTGTGACTACCCGTCGCGTCGGACAAAGCTGCAGGAATCGAACCCACAACCAAAGTGCGACTGGTATTTATCGCCTACCACTGGACTACGTGAAGTCCCTGGTTAGTTTGATTGATTCTTTCTAGTTATATGATTTTATGAATTAAGAGTAATTTGATTTTGGGTTATTTATGGAAATGAATAACCTTTCATGGAGAATATGTGATTAGGTTAATTACTTTTCAATACGAGACTTTAGGGGCAACTGATGTTGTTTGGAGATAAATGTTACGATTTAACTTGGAAGACTATGTGACTAAATCCTTCAAATATTTGGGTTTCAATCTTATATTGGTTTAATTTCAAGAATTTTATGGACAAATTGATTATAGAATGGTCCTCATTGAACTTTGGGTTTTGATGGACAAATTTTGGAGGTTAAGAATAGATTTTCTTTTTATAAAGGGTTATCCTTTTCTGGATTATCTGATCTTGTACTAACCTTTTGGTTTTGGTTTTGGTTAAATCCTAATGAAATGGGAAGTATATGGGTCTTTTTGATTAGGTGATTCTTTAGAAGTTGATTATAGTACTCTTAATGCGAACAAGTCTCCCTAAATACTCGTCTTTTGGAAAAAATATGAGTTTGATTAAGGAATCTAGTAAAAGTTGAAAGTCCACATGATAAGTGATTATGTTTCCTTATGAATAAATTCCTCAATAAAAAGTTACTTAAAACAAAAATGTTGTCTATTAACTTTTCCTATTTGGGAATCGAATACCGTTTAACCCATCACAAGTTTGTGATTTTCTCATGGTTAACTTTCTCCTAAACATGTTTTCTATCACTCTCCATGATAACATGAACCTATGTTTTCTCCTCCATGTCCATATTTTCATACTTGGAATCCTAGTATGGGTTAACTCGGGTGACCTTTGTACTTATCTCTCTTTATTTTAAAGTGTTTGTTTTACCGACTTTTGTTCCGATGTGGGACATCCAAGGATGTTTCCAAGCGCAATTTTAAAATTGTGAGGACGCAATTCCCAAAAGGGGGGAAGGATGTAACACCCCAGGTAAATAAAGAATATTACATTTCATATTTATCCATATTTTTGAATAAAATATTTAAATGACTTTAAAGGGGACGCTATGCTCGATGGCGTACCCAACACGCAACAACGAGTTTCTTGGGAATCTTAAGTTGCACTCTAATAATAAAATAATATTATTTTAAATGGTAGTCAACATGTAGCCGTTGTAATGGAGGGAATGGATAGAAATAACTAAAATATGTTTATATATGTTTTTAAATGTTTTTACATTTATCCAATAGAGGATAGAGGCTTAAAATACGGAAAGAATTCAATTTTAGGCGTATATGCCCTAGTTTTCACTAAAGGTTCACTTATCGCCTTTTGATGGCGAACCATCATTAAATATAGTTTTGTTCACTCTTATACATTCTAATGGACCAAATAAAACTCTTCTTAAGAATCGGGACATCAAAATTTACTTTGTGTAAATTTTTGGTATCTTTCCGATAATGTTCATTTTTTTATGAATAGTGTAAAATGTTGTATTTTAATTCAAAAACTCTTTTTAATCTAATTTATTTATATGATTAGATTATCTTTTGAATTGGTTTTAAAGTGAAATTAGAATATATTTTTACCATTAAATCCAATAGTGGTCGTTGGAATTAATTTCACTTTGAAATCAGACTTAAACTAGTGTCAATCTTCTGATACTTATTGTTTTATAAAAACACGCTATTTGCTCTGACAGCGGGAATTAATTATTAAATTAATTAATGTGACTAATATGTTTTTAATTTTTTAAAACGGACTTCATTTTTGAATTCGGAATATCAAATATATCTTAGGGTGAAGTTTTGATATTTTTCTGAAAAACTCCAATTTTTGATGAATAGTGAAACCACTAAGTGGTAATCAAGCAAACTGATTTTTCAGTTAAATGAATGTTTACCACTAATGTGTATTGAATTTTGAAAATCCGACATACATTTTTTTCATTAGTATGTAAAATGTGGTTCAATGGGATGAAAATATTTTTTTAGTGAATAGTAACTTATTAAGTTTTTAATCGCGATTAGTGGTAATTAGTGTAATTTAGGGTAAAAATGATATTATAAGAATGTGAAAACACCATGACACTTGTCCTACACCTATTGGGTGAGTCATGGCCGACCAAGACAAGCCATGGGCCAACTTGGGGACCCCATGGATGCACTTTGGTTGGGAAATGACATAAATAACATTTTTATTTAATGTAAAAGTAAAATTGACACAAACATGATATGTTTTACTAAAACAATTTTTATGTGGGGTTATACAATTAATATTTTTGATTATAAATATTAATTGGAAATATAAAAAGATTTCATACATCATAGTAGTTTTTTTATAATTTTTAGACATTAAATAAATTACATTATTTATGACATAATAATGATGTAGCGATGACATCATTATTTGACGATTTAAATAAAATGGAAAGATAATGTAAAATCTATGAACTACACATGTCCAAAACTTATTGGATGAGTGGATTTAGAAGCCTTATCACCTTATCCACGAATTATATCAATGTGGGACATTTTGAAACCGAAACACATTTTCAAATAAAGTAATATTTCTTTACTTTCCAAAAGTGCCCCTCCTCTCCTCTTATAAAAGGCCCCCACCTCTACCTCATTTAACACACTCCTCAAGCCTTTGGCTCGGCCAACCCCTGCCCATTTACTCTCTACACATCCATATCCTCATCCTAGAGGATTCCCTTTTGGCAGAATCTGTTCAAAGGAAGCCTTTAGGCTCAAATCAAAAGGAGTTATACTTTTAAAGGTAATTCATTCTCTCATGTTCATTTGTTTTATTTTTCTTCTCCAACCCCCTAAACTCTTTTTATTTACTTATTTGTAACAAAACCAGTATCTTCAAAATAATAGGATGTTTTTATAAGATTTATTCGAGCTACACTCTCACACAACTCCATCAAATGGTTAAAGAACATACGGTTTCCGTGGATGGTGAAATTCTGCATCCCGAAATGATGATTGTTCAATACTCATTTAACACCTTCAAAGGTTGCCATTATGATGTAAATATTTATATATATGATTTATAATATGTTTATTTTTTTATTTATGCTTCTGTATTTTTCATTTTTGTCTTACCTTTATGGCTTCCATTATGGGTATACGCGATATCTTCATTTGAGGAAGTGCGGACTACTGCCCCCTCAAGTGATTTGATTCGTTAAATACCATATGTGCGATGTATAAAGGATGGAAATATGATATTATATATGATATTATACTGGAATTATAATATACCTTTATATCATTATTATTCCATTCTATAAAATACGAAATAGAAATCAAAGTAGCGTTCATGCGTACGTACGGCTTACCGTCTCCATGAACGGTGCATTTCATTTCTTACATCTAAATGATTATGTAATGTTATAAATTCATGAATGTACTGGATATATATGACATATATGATATCTACATAATGAATACAATTCTGTATATAATAAAAATTTGGCCACACGAACAACATGTAATTGTATGAAGTCCACTTTCGACTGAAGAACCAAATATCGGCAAAACAAATATTATTAACTTAAATGATTACATAATGTTTATGACATGGTAATAAGAGGTATAAATGTAATAATGAACTTTTAAAAGGTTCTTAAGGAATTAGAAATTAACTCAAGTTTATTATTCAGGAGATTAAAGAACGATCGAGTCAAGTCGGACCCGAGGTAAGGGATCCTACAACTCTCTTTCTTTTTAAGTACACTCTTTTATGTCATTCCTTTTAAAGATCATATTTCTTATGATTGGGGAGGTTATTTTATATTACTCCTACTGTACTTATTATGTTCACAAGATGAGAGACCCTATTTCCTCTCATCAATCCATTTTGGAAGTTTTGAGTGGCGCAGTAATGCTGCCGAATTTTCATAAGGGATTTTTCATCTCACTTTTATTCTCATGAGATTTATGCTACATTTGCCACAAATTCCATTGAGTGGTGTATGTACTGCCCATTATTCTACTATTTGTGTAATATTATTTCGTTTATGTGTATTTACATCAATGATCTATTGTCCTTCTTTCATGGGGTGTATGTTTTGAAAGATACCCAAGTCGGTAAGGGAACCTTTCACCCTCCTCTTTTTTTAAAGACTTCTTTTGTTGGGTCTTTTAATTTACATATTTTTATGTTGGGATATGTTCTAATATATCCTTATTGATGTAAATTTTATGTCCAAGTGATGAGATACACTTTTTATCTCTCATCAACTCATTTTGATGTGATGCCGTTAGGCTGTCAAGGGAACTTTTTAACCCAATTTCGATTTCTTTGGGTTCAACTTGTAGTCATTGAATATGTCATCCATTGAATATGTGTGAATGAACTTTTATTGTTTTACACTTAATATCCACTTATATTGGGTGTATATATATTTGTCACAAATATTTTTCAGATTTATTTGTCTTTAATTTAAGGATACCTTCTTTATAAGGGATTTCATCACATTTGACATTTCTATTGAGGGTTCATTGTTGTTATGCACCAATTCACTATTATATGGTGTATATACTGTCCTTTGGAGTATTATATCATGAATACTTTTATTCTCATGATATTATAATGTTCTGACTAAATGTTATTCCTCGATTATTGTATTCAAGTGTCTCTAATTTTGGTAAAACCCCCTTAACCAAAATATCGTTTTAAATGTTTTAATTATTTGTTCTTATTAATATCCATGTTTTCAAAATGGTTTTAAGGATTTATTTATATGGATATTAGTGGTTTATAATGTTAAAAGATTCAAGGTGGTATGGGACTTTGTCTCAATCTCCTTTCATTGAGGCATATTTTATTTTATACACAACTTTCTTTTATACGGTGTATAAACCCCTTTGACTTTTACGTTTATTCAAAAGGAATATTTTTTATACGAAGCTTTTACTAAATGACAAAAGGGAATGTTTTTGTTGTACGTATGCGGTGACAACGACTTCTCCGCCGTCGTGACCGTTATTTGAGTTTCGGCTTCCTCTATAAGCCATACCTTCTTTTTTAAAAGAAAAATAAATACCACGTTTTACTTTTCTTTTATTTTGGTATTGAAAATGGTTTTCACAATGTTTATGTGTTGTATTGATATCTTGTGATTGAAATGTGGAAATGTTATGTTTCCTTTATGCATGTTTTATTTGATACGATTATGTTATGGTATTTGGGCATTATTATGAAGATGGGTGGTTCCGTGATAAACTAAGGGCGGGTGAGCCCGATATACCTCTCCAATGCATTGGGTAACGCGAAGGAGTGAAACGTTAAGGTTTCTCCGAAGAGATTTAGGGAATATACTGTGATGGGTATTCCAAACGAAACCAAGAGGGTTACTCCCTACGTAAGAATGTTATGGATGCCTCAAGTTACATTTATGTATTATGTTTTCTATGATTTATTCCTGATTTGATATGCCTATGTTTTATGGATAAAGTATGATTTCATTCTTATGTATATATGAACTCATGTTTCCTTTCCATATTTTTATAACCCTTACTGAGCTTTTTATGCTCATCCCATGTTTTTGAAATGTTTTTCACAGGTCAAGGGAAAGGTACATGATGTGGTGATAGTGTCAAGGATGTGTCAAGAAAGAATCCATGTTTTATTTTCAATATGTTTCTGTTGATGGGAAGAATGAATATTTTCTTTTATGTAACTACTTTGTTTAAATGTGGAATGTAATGCAAGTTTCATGATCTAATTCTCTAAAACTCTAAACCTGAAAAGATCCTCAATGTGTAATCTTGTAATAACTCAAGATTAAGTAAGGTTTAAGGCTGGGGCCTTATAGTTGGTATCAAAGGTCGGTTTAGATAACATTAGAGGTTAGGGTATTCCGTAAGCATAAGTGACATTATGATAATGGTTAGGATTTCAGAAAGAGTCATAATTTTAGATAAAGTCAATGAGTAATTATATCTTAGTGTTTACCTTCCTCATTAGTACATGATGGTTTTGTTGATATACTCACACTGAACTTTTTGGTTTTAGTAAATAGCTGGATCTAGCAGGAACCAAAGTGACAATGGGTTTGAAGGAAACTGTGGTGGTTCTCTGATTAAGATACTGGATGAGATGGGGGAATCAATGAGGAAACTCGTGGTTGTTCTAAACCAAATATCAAGGAGTCATGATCAACCACTTCAACCTTGGTGAGTTCTCTAATGCATCATGTATGAGATGGTCAACCCGATGTGGAAATTCAGGTAATAATTATTAAGGTAACCATTATGGTTTATATGATACTTAATTTTTAGGTAATTATGGGTTACTCTATGATATGATAGAAAATGAAAGGAATGAGATAAACTTGAGGTTAAAATATGTTATGATTATTCTTGAAGATTTTATCTCATTTTGGGGAATGTTTTAAGAATTATATAGTTTTCGAAAAAGGACAACACGTAGACCGTGTGACTACCCGTCGCGTCGGACAAAGCTGCAGGAATCGAACCCACAACCAAAGTGCGACTGGTATTTATCGCCTACCACTGGACTACGTGAAGTCCCTGGTTAGTTTGATTGATTCTTTCTAGTTATATGATTTTATGAATTAAGAGTAATTTGATTTTGGGTTATTTATGGAAATGAATAACCTGTCATGGAGAATATGTGATTAGGTTAATTACTTTTCAATACGAGACTTTAGGGGCAACTGATGTTGTTTGGAGATAAATGTTACGATTTAACTTGGAAGACTATGTGACTAAATCCTTCAAATATTTGGGTTTCAATCTTATATTGGTTTAATTTGAAGAATTTTATGGACAAATTGATTATAGAATGGTCCTCATTGAACTTTGGGTTTTGATGGACAAATTTTGGAGGTTAAGAATAGATTTTCTTTTTATAAAGGGTTATCCTTTTCTGGATTATCTGATCTTGTACTAACCTTTTGGTTTTGGTTTTGGTTAAATCCTAAAGAAATGGGAAGTATATGGGTCTTTTTGATTAGGTGATTCTTTAGAAGTTGATTATAGTACTCTTAATGCGAACAAGTCTCCCTAAATACTCATCTTTTGGAAAAAATATGAGTTTGATTAAGGAATCTAGTAAAAGTTGAAAGTCCACATGATAAGTGATTATGTTTCCTTATGAATAAATTCCTCAATAAAAAGTTACTTAAAACAAAAATGTTGTCTATTAACTTTTCCTATTTGGGAATCGAATACCGTTTAACCCATCACAAGTTTGTGATTTTCTCATGGTTAACTTTCTCCTAAACATGTTTTCTATCACTCTCCATGAGAACATGAACCTATGTTTTCTCCTCCATGTCCATATTTTCATACTTGGAATCCTATTATGGGTTAACTCGGGTGACCTTTGTACTTATCTCTCTTTATTTTAAAGTGTTTGTTTTACCGACTTTTGTTCCGATGTATGACTTCCAAGGATGTTTCCAAGCGCAATTTTGAAATTGCGAGGACGCAATTCACAAAAGGGGGGAAGGATGTAACACCCCAGGTAAATAAAGAATATGACATTTCATATTTATCCATATTTTTGAATAAAATATTTAAATTACTTTAAATGGGATGCTATGCTCGATGGCGTACCCAACACGCAACAACGAGTTTCTTGGAAATCTTACGTTGCACTCTAATAATAAAATAATATTATTTTAAATTGTAGTTAACATGTAGCCGTTGTAATGGCGGGAATGGATATAAATAACTAAAATATGTTTATATATGTTTTTAAATGTTTTTACATTTATCCAATAGAGGGTAGAGGCTTAAAATACAGAAAGAATTCAAGTTTAGGCGTATATGCCCTAGTTTTCACTAAAGGTTCACTTATCGCCTTTTGATGGAGAACCATCATTAAATATAGTTTTGTTCACTCTTATACATTCTACTGGATCAAATAAAACTCTTCTTAAGAATCGGGACATCAAAATTTACTTTGTGTAAATTTTTGGTATCTTTCCGATAATGTTCATTTTTTTATGAATAGTGCAAAATGTTGTATTTTAATTCAAAACCTCTTTTTAATCTAATTTATTTATATGATTAGATTATCTTTTGAATTGGTTTTAAAGTGAAATCAGAATACATTTTTACCATTAAATCCAATAGTGGTCGTTGGAATTAATTTCACTTTGAAATCAGACTTAAACTAGTGTCAATCTTTTGATACTTATTGTTTTATAAAAACACTCTATTTGCTCTGACAGCGGGAATTAATTATTAAATTAATTAATGTGACTAATATGTTTTGAATATTTTAAAAAGGACTTCATTTTTGAATTCAGAATAACAAATATAGCTTAGGGTGAAGTTTTGATATTTTTTTGAAAAACTCCAATTTTTGATGAATAGTGAAACCACTAAGTGGTAATCAAGCAAACTGATTTTTCAGTTAAATGAATGTTTACCACTAATGTGTATCGAATTTTGAAAATCCGACATACATTGTTGTCATTAGTATGTAAAATGTGGTTCAATGGGATGAAAATAATTTTTTTTGTGAATAGTAACTTATTAAGTTTTTAATCGCGATTAGTGGTAATTAGTGTAATTTAGGGTAAAAATGATATTATAAGAATGTGAAAACACCATGAAACTTGTCCTACACCTATTGGGTGAGTCATGGCCGACCAAGACAAGACATGGGCCAACTTGGGGACCCCATGGATCCACATTGGTTGGGAAATGACATAAATAACATTTTTATTTAATGTAAAAGTAAAATTGACACAAACATGATATGTTTTACTAAAACAATTTTTATGTGGGGTTATGCAAGTCATATTTTTGATTATAAATATTCATTGGAAAGATAAAAATATTTCCAACATCATAGTATTTTTTTTTAATTTTTATACATTAAATAAATGAAATTATTTATGACATAATAATGATGCAGCGATGACATCATTATTGGACGATTTAAATAAAATGGAAAGATAATGTAAAATATATGAACTACACATGTCCAAAACTAATTGGATGAGTGGATTTCGAAGCCCTATCACCTTATCCACGAATTATAGCAATGTGGGACCTTTCGAAACCGAAACACATTTTCAAATAAAGTAATATTTCATTACTTTCCAAAAGTGCCCCTCCTCTCCTCTTATAAAAGGCCCCCACCTCTACCTCATTTAACACACTCCTCAATCCTTTGGCTCGGCCAACCCCTGCACATTTACTCTCTCCACATCCCTATACTCATCCTAGAGGATTCCATTTGGGCAGAATCCTTTCAAAGGAAGCCTTTAGGCTCAAATCAAAAGGAGTTACACTTTTAAAGGTAATTCATTCTCTCATGTTCATTTGTTTTATTTTGTTTCTCCAACCCCCTAAACTCTTTTTATTTACTTATTTTGTAACAACACCAGTATCTGAAATATACTAGGATGTTTTTATAAGATTTATTCGAGCTACACTCTCACACAACTCCATCAAATGG
This sequence comes from Viscum album, assembly GCA_963277665.1. NCBI lineage: Eukaryota > Viridiplantae > Streptophyta > Magnoliopsida > Santalales > Viscaceae > Viscum > Viscum album. The sequence continues at coordinate 1,137,085,048 of OY728156.1, forward strand.
TTAAAGAACATACGGTTTCTGTGGATGGTGAAATTCTGCCTCCCGAAACGATGATTGTTCAATACTCATTTAACACCTTCAAAGGTGGCCATTATGATGTCACTATTTTTATATATGATTTATAATATGTTTATGTTTTATTTATTCTTCTGTATTTTTCATTTTTGTCTTACCTTTATGGCTTCCATTATGGGTATACGCGATATCTTCATTTAAGGAAGTGCGGACTACCGCCCCCTCAAGTGATTTGATTCGTTAAATACCATATGTGGGATATATAAAGGATGGAAATATGATATTATATATGATATTATACTGGAATTATAATATACCTTTATATCATTATTATTCCATTCTATAAAATACTAAATAGAAATGAAAGTAGCGTTCATGCGTACGTACGGCTTACCGTCTCCATGAACGGTGCATTTCATTTCTTACCTCTAAATGATTATGTAATGTTATAAATACAGTCATGTACTGGATATATATGACATATATGATATCTACATAATGAATACAATTCTGTATATAATAAAAATTTGGCCACACGAACAACATGTAATTGTAAGAAGTCCACTTTCGACTTAAGAACCAAATATCGGCAAAACAAATATTATTAACTTAAATGATTACATAATGTTTATGACATGGTAATAAGTGGTATAAAAGTAATAATGAACTTGAAAAAGGTTCTTAAGGAATTATAAATTAACTCAAGTTTATTATTCAGGAGATTAAAGAACGATCGAGTCAAGTCGGACCCGAGGTAAGGGATCTTACAACTCTCTTTCTTTTTAAGTACACTGTTTTATGTCATTCCTTTTAAAGATCATATTTCTTATGATTGGGGATGTTATTTTATATTACTCCTACTATACATATTATGTTCACATGATTAGAGACCCTATTTCCTCTCATCAATCAATTTTGGATGTTTTGAGTGGCGCCGTTAGGCTGCCGAATTTTCGTAAGGGATTTTTCATCTCACATTTATTCTCGTGAGATTTATGCTACATTTGCCACAAATTCCATTGAGTGGTGTATGTACTGCCCATTATTCTACTCTTTGTGTAATATACTTTCTTTTATGAGTATTTACATCAATGATCTATTGTCCTTCTTTCATGGGGTGTATGTTTTGAAAGATACCCAAGTCGGTAAGGGAACCTTTCACCCTCCTCTTTTTTTAAAGACTTCTTTTGTTGGGTCTTTTAATTTACATAATTTTATGTTGGGATATGTTCTCATATATCCTTATTGATCTAAATTTTATGTCCAAGTTATGAGATACACTTTTTATCTCTCATCAACTCATTTTGATGTGATGTCGTTAGGCTGTCCAGGGAACTGTTTAACCCAATTTCGATTTCTTTGGGTTCAACTTGTAGTCATTGAATATGACATCCATTGAATATGTGTGAATGACCTTTTATTGTTTTACACTTAATATCCACTTATATTGGGTGTATATATATTTGTCACAAATATTTTTGAGATTTATGTTTCCTTAATTTAAGGATACCTTCTTTATAAGGGATTTCATCACATTTGACATTTCTATTGAGGGTTCATTGTTGTTATGCACCAATTCACTCTTATATGGTGTATATACTGTCCTTTGGAGTATTATATCATGAATCCTTTTATTCTCATGATATTATAAAGTTCTAACTAAATGTTATTCCTCGATTATTGTATTCAAGTGTCTCTAATTTTGGTAAAACCCCTTTAACCAAAATATCGTTTTAAATGTTTTAATTATTTGTTCTTATTAATATCCATGTTTTCAAAATGGTTTTAAGGATTTATTTATATGGATATTAATGGTTTAAAATGTTAAAAGCTTCAAGGTGGTATGGGACTTTGTCTCAATCTCCTTTCATTGAGGCATATTTTATTTTATACACAACTTTCTTTTATACGGTGTATAAACCCCTTTGACTTTTACGTTTATTCAAAAGGAATATTTTTTATATGAAGCGTTTACTAAACGACAAAAGGGAATGTTTTTGTTGTACGTATGCAGCGACAACGACTTCTCCGCCATCGTGACCGTTATTTGAGTTTCAGCTTCATCTACAAGCCATACCTTCTTTTTTAAAAGAAAAATAAATACCACATTTTACTTTTCTTTTATTTTGGTATTGAAAATGGTTTTCACAATGTTTTTGTGTTGTATTGATATCTTGTGACTGAAATGTGGAAATGTTATGTTTCCTTTATGCATGTTTTATGTGATACGATTATGTTATGGTATTTGGGCATTATTATGAAGATGGGTGGTTCCACGATAAACTAAGGGCGGGTGAGACTGATATACCTCTCCAATGCATTGGGTAACGCGAAGGAGTGAAACGTTAAGGTTTCTCCGAAGAGATTTAGGGAATATACTGTGATGGGTATTCCAAACGTAACCAAGAGGGTTACTCCCTACGTAAGAATGTTATGAATGCCTCAAGTTACCTTTATGTATTTTGTTTTCTATAATTTATTCATGATTTGATATGCCTATGTTTTATGGGTAAAGTATGATTTTATTCTTATGTATATATGAACTCATGTTTCCTTTCTATATTTTTATAACCCTTACTGAGCTTTTTATGCTCATCCCAAGTTTTTGAAATGTTTTTCACAGGTCAAGGGAAAGGTACATGATGTGGTGATAGTGTCAAGGATGTGTCAAGAAAGAATCCATGTTTTATTTTCAATATGTTTCCGTTGATGGGAAGAATGAATATTTTCTTTTATGTAACCACTTTGTTTAAATGTGGAATGTAATGCAAGTTTCATGATCTAATTCTCTAAAACTCTAAACCTAAAAAGATCCTCAATGTGTAATCTTGTAATAACTCAAGATTAAGTAAGGTTTAAGGCTGGGGCCTTATATTATATAGCTATATTCATTACTTGATACAAATATTCGAACTAGAAAGTTTTAACGAATTAAGTAAATTATTTTATATATACGGAATGATTTAGACATGTATGAAATGGAAGGGGAACAATTATAGATACCCCCTTAATACATTAGTAGTCTAATTGGATGATTTAGTTGTATAATCTCTATTAAATGGGAATTCACCCAAAATGTTTCAAACTAATCTATGAATGTTACTCATTGTAAAGCTCTCATATAACATGGAATCGTGATATATAATAATATAGAACAATATTCATTTAGTATTTAGTTTCTAGTATGAAGGATATTTTAACAATGAAATTATCTCAAGATGGATTTAATTATCAGTTTATTTATTAAATGGTTTTTGTTTTTTATTTATCATTCAATATATATTATTAATTTTCCAATATTTTAAATAGCATGTGTGCTCATTTATTTACCATTTCATAATTTTTATTCCATATCTATATTTTTTAATAGAATGTGTGATATGTTATTTTCCTTACTATACTGATTTTTTATTGGTTAATTAATAATTCTAATTCACTTAACAATTATAGGAAATTTTAGATAATCCATATTTTTTTCCATTTTTCTAGTATTCCATGATGTTTCATATGACATAAATGAAATAATATTTTGAGGGAATAAATAAATTCTTGAAAAAAAATATTGTATTGTAATTTTCATATTCCAAAGTAATATATGACTATTGTATATATCATGATCTCCAATACTATAAAATTTTTTTGGTCATTTAATACCTTTTTCATGTATCTTATGAATATATAATGGTTGAAGGACCTGGATCTATGCTACTAGGTTTAGAGTCACTAAACGATTATATGAGTGAATAGTTATATTATCCATTATATTTATTGGGATTCAGGTGTGGTTTCTAGAGGAGGACGAGAGACATGATCTATAATATATCTCACACCATTTCATTTATGTTTAATATCCTTATGGATATTTCCTGGGTTTTCCATAAATTAAATTATTATCCTAAGGTAAATTTATGTATTAATTATGGATATTTCATAGAATAGATACGAGTGCATATGTGGTGTGGACTACAACTAATGGAATGATGTTTCAATAAGTGGATAATAGAAAAATGGGTTTTAGAAAATTATTCTGATTTATATTATCAATTATAAATTATTATAAAATTTTTAAGGAATTTTTTTGTTATGTGACATGATATTGTTTTCTAGGATCAAGGATGTGGAAAAGGGGTTTGGATAATTATTTTTTAATCCCATTGAAGGATTAACTCTATGAATATGGTAAGTGAAACCAATGATATAATTTAATATTCATGTCTATAAATGATAAATAATGAATTCATAATAACATGGTTTAGATAATTTTGTTTACGGGAAGAGGGTAACCAGTGTAAATGGTAATGGAGGGATATCGACTTCTTATACTTTTCATAATCTCTCTTTAGAACTTGTGTATGTTTTTTATTTCCTAAATACAATGTTCCAAAGGGTAAGGGGTGTTGGAAATGTTTTGTAAAGGAACTTGCCAAGTATCAATTTATTGGTTTTAATTTAGAATATCATATAATGGGGTCTTTAGGCTAATGGGTAGGCATGATGGTCTTAGGACTATGTGATAATCGATATGATTTATCTACAGTTGATAGGAATTGGAAAACTACCTCTTAAGGTAAGAGAAGATCCATTTTTAGTGTGATCAATGGTGTAATTCTTCAAGATCTGTGTTAATTTATTTGTGAGTGTTCATCTTTAAGTTATGGGTTTATTAGACTGCATTTGGAGATGTGAGAAATTACTCATGTGAGTGTCATGAGAGTTTTTTGGGTTATAAAATTTGGATATTGGGTGATTTTAAATTGAATTTAATGAATCATATTGGATATGAGGCCTGTAAAAACCTAATTAATGAGGATTAAACCTAGGTAGATGGAAAAATAGTTATGATGGTGTAGGAGTGTTTGTATTATACCTAGAGGGATTAGTATTGGATGTAAATTGGATATTTTATTTCAATTATTATAAAATTATATTAGATAATATAAATAAAAATGGTTTTTGTGGTTTCTATAGTACCCAGTGCATGCCAAGATGGGAATATGTGACATATTTATGACGAAGTGATTTTTCTGAGTGAGTAGAACACATGTGATGAGAATATGAACCGGTATAGTGGGTTCCATACCTATATAATTTTGATTATAATGCTTTTTATAGTTTATGAGCATTGGTGGGGTGAGGATACAATGAAATAATATTTCCTGGAGAGATAAGGAATGGTTCATGGTAGTTACCTTTTTCCTATAGTATGATTGGGTCATAACCTATGTTAAAGGCTCTATAGTGGTATTTTCTCAAGGACCTCCTTGGGGGATTAGACTTATTATGATGAAAAACACGGAAAAGTGTAATGTCAAGGAGTGGGTTATGGTTTAGGATTTCATGAGTAATTATGGATCATAATGTGACATGGGATATGGGAGATGAATCATTATTAGACTTATCATGCAATGAGATAATATATTGATGTGTGGTTATACCATGTCTCATTGGGTATTGGGATGAGATTTTAATGCATTATTACTCTTATCCAATAGGAATGGACATTGAATCAATTATGAGAGAATGTGAAAAAGTGATATAGGATGATGATATTACTATAATGTAAGTATGTATTAGTGTAATGGTGACACTATTATAACATAGTTGAGTGATGAGTGCGTTTCACTTGTCGAGTATCACGGTGGACTGACTACCACACAATAATATAACAAGAAATATTATTTTTCTAATTCCATTTTCCCATACATACAAATTTATATGAAGGAATATATTATGGGTTCTTGGGGGTACTCTACATTGTTATTTTCTAACAACTTGAATAGGATTATTTATGTGTATGTATTATTTTTGTTTAATTTTCTATTGAGAATATGATGTGAAGTTGATCAGGATTGGGTAACTCGATATGTATTGGGGATGTGATAAGGCCCAAGGATAATGGTTTTTCCAATGTTAATATTTTTATATTTTATTTATTTCATATGTGTTAGGACCCAAATGGGTGAGCAGAGTATGTTTTATATGATAGAATCTTATTTTTAATTAGATTTGTTTATATATTATGTGTACTATGATATTGATTCCTTTAGGATATATGTGGTTATTAATATCTATGATACTGAAGGTATAAGGACATGACCATAAACATTACTTAATATAATGGATAATTCACATTTAGGATCTTTTCATGTTTAATGTTTTTGAGGGGTAGGCCATAACTATTACATTACATCTCAAAAATTACAATGTAGACACTTCTACTAAGTTTCGATTATTTTCATAAAATAAAAACTCTTGAAAAAAGGGTCATGTATAGTTACATGTTTTAGACAGCATGACATTACCTTGATCCCTTCCTTGACCCTATTCATCATTATCTTCTGTGAAAAACATTTTAAAACTTGGGATGAGCATAAAAAGCTCAGTAAGGGTTACAATACAAAGAAAGAAAACATTAATTCATCAATAGATACATAACATAAGAACTTTTACATACCTGATGAAATCATAAGATTTATGAATAATATATAGAAATCATAAATCAAAAAGGAAACTTATGGCATCCATATCATACTTACATTGTAGTTATCACAACTATATAGGGAGTTACGTTGGAATACCAATCACAGAATATTCACTAAATATCTTAAGAAAAATCTTCACGTTTACCTCGTTCATGTTACCCAATGCATTACAGAGATATCTCGGGCTCACCCTCCCTGGGTTTATCATAGAACCACCTGTATACGTAATCAATGACCAAGAACCATAACACATAAAACAAGCATAGTTGAATGATAAAATTTCCACATTTTAATCACAATATATTATTTAAATATATTGAAATAATCAATTCTTTTTCAAAACCATTTTCAGTACCAAAATACGTAAAACTATTATATGGTTTTTATCTTCCTTTTAACAACATTTTGGATTATTAAGGAATCCAAATATCAAATAACACTCATGGCGGTGGAAGGGTCGTTGTCATAGCTTAAGTTAAAAAACATTTCTTTTTTTGTTTTGTAAAACTATTCATAGAAAAATATTTCCATTGAATGAAATTAAAACTCAACTGTTTTTATACAACGTATAAAAGAACGTCGTGTATTAAAACAAAATATGCCTCAATGAAAGTAGATTGAGACGAAGTCTCTTACCTTATGTCCGACTTGACCTGTTCGTTCTATAATTTTTTTGAATAATTAACTAAAGGTAATTTATACTTTATTAATATCCTTTTTAAAGTTTATAAGTCCTTTTAAATCAAATATTATCATGTTTTAAATATTATGTAATCATTTAAGTTAATAACAGTCGTTTTGTCGATATTTGGTACTTCAGTGAAAATTGAACTTCTTATATTTACAAGTTGTCTATGTGGTCAAAAGTACATTATCTATAAAATGATATTAATGATTTAGATATAATATATATCTTATATATCATGTATATATATGTATTTAGAATAGTACATAACATTTGGAGTTAAGAAATGAAATGCACCGTTCATGGAGATGGTAAGCCGTACATATGCATGAACGCTACTTTGATTTATATTTCTTATTTTAATGGAATTAAAATATAATGATACATTTCTATATTATAATTATAGTATAATATAATATATAATATCATTAACTCCATCATGTATATGTCCCACATATGGCATTAATGAGTTATATCACTTTGAGGGGGCGGTTGTATGCACTTCCTATAATTAAATTATCGTGTTTACCCATAATTTAAACCATAAAGATATGCATTAAATGAAACCTAAAGAATCATAAAGAAGAAATTAACTTAATATATTTCATATATATATATATATATCCTTCTTATTGGCCACCATGAGATGTGGTAGAAGATAATTGAACAATCATTGTTTTGTGAGGCAAGAGTTTGTCGTCCCCAGAAACAATATGTTCTTAACCCATTAGATGGAGGTTTGTGTAATTTTCATTAGAATACATCTCAAAACAACATCCTAGTACATTGAGGATACTATTTTTTTTATAAATCAAAAGAATAAAATGAGTTTAAGGGTTGGATAAGTTTAATAAAAAATAGAATTTAAGAGAAACACTTAACTTTAATTTAGGTAACATCCCATTTTTTTGAACAAAAAGGACTTTTTGAAGTATCTTATGCCAAAGTTAATGCTTCTAGGTGGAAGAGAGGGTTCTTGAGAGCTTATTTGTTCGTGGTTTGGATGATTCGAGTGGATTGAGATGTCTGTGGAATGGGTTAGTGGTGAGGGCTTTTTATTAGGGGGACGAGGGGCTCTTTAAGAATGTGTGAAAAATATTATTTTTTTATATAATGATTTTCGGTTTCAAAAGGTCCAACACTAATTAAAGTAGAATATATGATGACTAATGGTCTAAATAAAATTATCCAATAAGAATTGGACCGATTTTTGTTATTATGTTAATCATTATAATGTTATTTATTTAAATCATTTATAAATATGGTAAACACTACCTCATTATTGTGTCATAAATAGTATCATTTATTTGATGTCTAAAAATTATAAAACAAAATACCATTATGTAGGAAATAATTTTATCTATTAAATTTATATTTATAGTAGAAAATATAACTTATATAACCTCATGTAAAAATTGATTTACTAAAAGATTTTTGTTTATGTCATTTTTTCCATTAATTTATGTTAATTAAAATAAAGTGTCATTATCACTCCCAAGTGGCCCCATGGGGTCAGAAAATTGACCCAAGGATGCCCATTGTCAGATTTGTATCATCCAATGGTATTATGACACACGAAAGGGTAATTTAATATTTTTATAATATGTGAACAGGATATATCTTCATCGGAGTCTAAGGTGTTCTTCACGTTCTTCGTCGAAGATGTTCTTCGTTGGAGACGAAGAAGGTCATCACGCTTCCCAAAACCTCTCAACGACAAAAATCTAACAAAAAAAATAAGCTCCTTTATTATTTTATTAAAACAACAAGCCTTATAAAAATTCAAGGGTTTGAATTTCAAAAACTTATATTTAACTCACCACATTAATTCCATAAGTTAAGTAAACTAATGTTATCTACATTTAATGGGATTTGAGATGGGTTAGAGGATATGAAGGGGTGGGGTTCGTGTGGGCCCCACCAACCTAATAACCTCCCAAGGGAGGTTGGGTGGTTACCCAACTTCCATAAAGAACTAAACACTTAGAATAAAAATTTTAGAATAATAATATATTAACTTCCACTATTTTTATCTTCCGCACCCGTGATAACGCAAATCCGGAACAGGAGTTCCTAAGCAATTACCGGCGCTACGGTTCCATCGGTGCCCTCGGAATTCGATTCTGGGCACAAATTCAAATGTTAGAAAATCCCGGTCGTTCGTTCACTGAACCTACCCGAGCTAAACTTCTGATGGAAATTTCGGGCACTCCGGGCCTCGGAATCAAGTGCCGTCTGAAACCGCATTCTTGTAAAATTCCAAAGAAAATTAAGAAAAAAATTTCCCTTGAATTTTACGGGTCTTTACATTACTCCCACCTCAGGGATTTACGTCCTCGTAAAGATACATCGAAAACTAGGGAAACAAATGTGGGTACTGAGCACGCATCTGAGCCTCCCGCTCCCAAGTGCTCTCCTGGAGGTTCTCGTGCTGCCATCGGATGCGCACTAGAGGAATCGACTGTCCACATAGGACCGGCTCTTGTCGATCCTCGATCTCCACTGGGACCTCCGCAAAAGTCGCCCGATCATCAACATCAAGATCCCCATGGTCAATGATCTGCGTTGGGTCGTGCACATATCTCCTCAGCTGAGATACGTGGAAGACGTTGTGCACCAGGTGCAACTGAGGTGGTAGAGCCTGGCGATAAGCCACCTCGCCAATGCTGCTGAGGACCTGGAATGGTCCGATGAATCCTAGAGACAACTTTCCGCCTCGTCCAAATCACCATAATCCACGTAGAGGTGAGACACGCAAGAAGACATGGTCGCCGTCCTCGAACTCTAGTGGCCTCCTCCTCCTGTCAGCATAAGTCTTCTTCCAGCACTGAGCTGTCCTCATCCGCTCCTGGATGACCTGGACCTTCTCTGTCGTGGCCTGGACCATCTCCGGTCCCACAAGTGCTGACTCCCTAGGTTCTGTCTAGCACCAAAGAGATCTCCAAGGAAAGCCGTACAACGCCTCGTATGGTGCCATCCCGATGGTGGAGTTGTAGTTGTTGTTGTATGCGAACTCCACCGAGGGTAGTTGGTCCTCCCAGATGCGACCGAAGTCGAGGACGCATGCACAGTGCATTTCCTCGAGATTCTGAATGTTCCTCTCCGTCTGAACATTTGTCTGAGGGTGAAAGGTTGTGCTCAAACGTAGCTACGTCACGAATACCTCCAGCAATCCCTTCCATAGCCAGGAAGTAAAGCGAGTATCTCGATCGGAGACGATAGAAGATGGCACACCGTGAAGCCGTACAATCTCCTGAACGTAATTTCATCCCAAGCTCTCCACTGAGCCCTGCTCTCCGATGGCTAAGAAGTGAGCCGACTTGGTGAGTCGGTCGACAATCACCCAAATGGAGTCATGACCTCTGAAAGTGTGTGGAAGTCCAGTCACGAAGTCCATAGATATTCCATCCCACTTCCACTTAGGAACCTCCAAGGGATTTACCAAGACTTCTGGTACCTGGTGCTCAGCCTTCACCTGCTGGAAGGTGAGGTATCGAGAAACGAACTCTGCCATAGCCTTCTTCATGCCCAGCCACCAGTGCTGTCGTCTGAGATCCTAGTACATCTTCTCCACTCCAGGATGTAACTCCAAAGGAGAAGTGTGAAACTCTCTCAGAACCTCCTCCCGTAAAGCAACTGGTACCAAGGTACGTCCTCTGAAAAGGATGTCGTGCTCTTCTCCAAAGGAGAAACCATCAGGTTCCTGTCCTGAGGATATCTGTGCATGCCGCGTCTCACAATCAGCATCCCCACGTTGTGCCTCTCTGACCTGCTATAGTAGTGGAGGAGTGACCATGAGAGACTGAAGGAAGGCTGCTCCATCTCTATCCACGAAGGATATCTGCAAAGAGGCTAGCTGCTCTGTCACTTCCTCAAGTATCTGAATGCCTATTCTCCTACTGAGAGCATCGACTACTATGTTTCCCTTCACAGGAGTATAGACTCTCCCAAAGTCATAGTCCTAGAGGAACTCGAGCCATCGTCGCTATCTTAGATTCAGATCCATCTGAGAGAAGATGTATCAGAGACTCTGATGGTCATGAAAGAATGTAAAGCCCTCTCCCATCAGATAGTGTCGCCATGTCTTCAGAGCGAAAACCACTGCTGCTAACTCCAGGTCATGGGTAGCATAGTTCTGCTCATGTGGCCTCAACTGACGTGATCCATAGGCGATCACTGCCCGCTCCTGCATCAGGACACAACCGAGTCCGGTCCCTGATGCATCGCAGTAGACTACGTACCCTACTCCCTCCCAAGGCAACCTCATGATTGGTGTGCTGGTCAATCTCTGTCTCAGCTCCTAGAAGCTCTACTGACATCTGTCTGATACCAATTTGTCACGACCCGTTCTCGGGGCCCATGTCGTGACTACCCCAGCCCCTGGCCTATGGAAGGCTGTCTTTGGGTAGTCACGGCACGGGCCCCGAGGACGGGTCGTGACATAGTTTTATAAGAGATGTTAAATTGTATTTCAGAGAGGGGTCATATCATGTTACTAGTGAATTAATTACAATAATAGGTCATGAGATATTTTATGAGGACTACCATGACTTCTAATGGATGAGAATCATTTTTCCGAGGAGTTTGTAACAACTTACATAATTCCAATTCATTATTTTTTTAGGAAATTGTTATTGTTTTGTTTTATGAGGGGTTATTATATAGAACTAATATTTAAATTTTAATTTACAGTGTTTTTAAATTTCAACTTGTATCTTTTGGATAAATAATAAAGCTTTGTCTGTTTTTTCGAGTGATTGGGTGAATGCCATAAATTATAGAGAGAAATATCTACTGAAAACTAGTTGTTTCATGCCATTTACGGTGTTATTGGGGTCGATCATGTTATGAATGGATTTCATTGGGGTGGGGGGGGTATCTAGAAATATATTGGGCTGTTTAGGGGGAGGGGTGTTCCTCTTCCTTGAGGATTTCATGGTGTGAACCATGGTTAAACTCATGAATGGATTCTCCTATGGGGTGGGTCCTTTCTATGAATATTTCAAGAAATTAACACTTGTTTCACATTATAAAAGGAGTATTGTAGAATAATTTTTATTAATGGAATGACCCTTTTTTTCCCAGGTATTTCCCCTTAAATTTTAATATAATGGGGTGATATGGGGGAGCCAACTTGGTCGACTCCATTCACCCTCATATTTACTATTGATCATGCAGGGTGGTAAAATTATTTTAGCACATTAATATATAATATTTTAGGTAGGATGTCTACTACTAACTTCATTATTCAACATCTATTGTTTCCCCTAAATGACATTTGATTTTTTATAGTAATTCTATGATGATTCCACCATAGCAAGGAGAAATTTTCCAGCAAATCTATTTTTTGTTTATGAGATGTTAATATAAGAGTACATGAGATACTATTTTGATGAATTTACAAATTCTTTCAAAGAATGTCCAATAATGATATGATTTTATAGGGTTTTATCATAAATTAAATTTAATTAGTTACTATATTATGTGTTTTAATTGTATATTTTTCATGGATTAGGATATAGATCATGTCTTGATGGGTTTGTACCACATCACTGGAGGTTTCCACATTAATATGATAATAGATAATATTTTAGGTGATTATGTGTATTTAGATTAATTTAATTAGTTGTTTAATTTTTTATAATAAGTTATTTTTTCATTTCAGGTGAGACTCGTTACCAAGAGGATAGATGTGGATATATGGGCTACGATGAGGTTCTATAAATATTTTTGAGGGATTACCTCCATGAACATGGTAGGTTCCCCATTTGTTAAATTTCATGTTACTTGTTATTTATAATTACTCATTCCATTATAAATTTGTGGGTTCATTAATGTGGTTTAGGGACAATGGAACCCTGTGCAGCTTAAATATGAGGCCATTGGTTTACACACATATGTCATAAGTTGTATTTATAAATTAATTATATTTTTAGGGATTTTCATCTATACCTCCAAGGGTAAAGAGGGTATCATGGTTTTACCTGAACCACTAGGTAAGTCTCAGGGTATGTGAAATGTCATAGAATAACCTAGTTTGTGTTCCTAGTGCGATTTTGCAGGCATAATGCGTTTGGGGACGAGTGATGAAAGATGATATGGTTGTATATCTCACAAGAAACTTATGACTCCCTTTCAAGGCCATAAAAAGGATTTTGTGAGAGTGGTGTGTGGGGTGACTCATCTAATCACTGGATTAAGATCCGGATAGGGTGTTCCTCTATACAATAGTTTGAGAGGAATCCCTTATGATATGTGATAATAGACCCAGGTGATGGTTTTAGGAGTTGTTCAGGAATGGTCATTGGGATACCAAGATTGTTTGGATGAAAATTAAACCCCACATTTCCATTTTATTGTCTGGTTATGAGTGATTTAATTTGATGGTCCATTGGTAGAGGGACTGAGAGTGATGTGATATTATATGAGTTTGGGTTATTCCATGAGGTTTGGGAAGAGGTGATTCATTAGTTATATTATTCAATTATAGGTGTTGATCATGATATGGTATAGATGACAAGAGGATGTGGTGAGTTTAGAGGGCCATGTTATTACCCAAATGACTGAGATAATTTGTGTTCATGATGAAAAGATTCATACAAGTGACTATAACCTAAGAGTGATCATCTGAGTTTTTGTGATGGGATATAACCTTTTGAACATATTATTAATGTGTTTATTCTAGGGTTTGTACTCTGATGGGGGAGAGGATCTTTCGTCCTAATCTTTTCATGAGTGATATGTTTTGGGTCATTGAAGTAAATATTTCCTTATGTAGGCTTGGGTCATGAGTGAGATATATGTAACGCTAGTAGTCCTGTTTCAAGTACCACCCAAAGGGTCGGGTCGTGGTATGATATAGGAAAACAATAAGAGACCTCTCCTTGAGTATGTTTTGGTCTTGTAATAAATGTGAGACTATTGAGTCATGTTGTACTATGATATATGTCTTCTAGACCCAACCTAGAGTGATATTGTAGTTGATAGAGTAATGGACTTATGACTCTACCCTATATCATATGGTATTGGATCATGTTTAGCACTCTCACATTCTCTCAATCTTCTAGTATGGGATATTAATCAATTAATAATGAATGAATTGTGGTGACAATGAGATTATATAGAGGATTTGAAGAAGGTATGGTAATGAACCATGATTTCAAAGATAAGAAAATTTGTCTCTATATATGCATGTAACTTATTGAGTATAATGTTTTACTGGAATAAAAATTACAACAAGACAAAAATTTTATCTTTGGTTTTCTTTTCTTCAGGCGTACAAAAACAAATAACAATATACATTATGGGAGTTTTGTGAGACACTACTAAGTAATCTAATCAAACCCTACCTGGAAATATTTTTTTTCATTATGTCCATATATTTTCATTTATGTAATTGATCTAAAATTTTAGTGTTTTTGTAATGAGATTAAATTTTATGATATATTTTCCTTAAATAACATTTTTATTAGTTTTTCCTATGTGGACCACAAAACTAAATTTACACTAAAAATATTAGATTCATACTTTTAATAAATATTTATAGTAAATACCCATTTAAATAAAACTATTTTAATAAAATTTAAATGAATGAAATATGGGATAATAACACTTTATATTTTAAAAAGGAAAATTGACAATAAATTTTTTTGTTCACATTTTTTATTTTCATTCAAAAGGTAAATTTATTAATTGTAGAATCTGAATTTTTTAAAATGATTAAAAATTTTTTATTAATCATATCAATTTAATCTAAGAATTATGTTTTATGACTTATCAATAATATTATATTATTATGTGATTCGTGAAAATAATAGATTTTAACAAATTTTTTGTATTTTAAAAATTATAAAAAGACATAGAAAATTGTTAATAATAATAATTGAATTTTTTTTGATTTTAATGAATAAATTTTTTCAATTTAGAAATTATTTTAATTATAGTAAAGCTTTGATTAATTTTCTGAATATTGATAATATTAAAATCCGAAATTTAAAAAATGTTGTGTCTCTTCCTTTAATAAATGATATATTTTTTAAAATTATAATATGTATTTACATGAATGACAAAAATGAATAATATTTTTATTAGAAATTATATTATACACCCCAAAATTATTTACATTATTAAAATTAATTTTAATATAATTTCAATTCATTAATGGAAAATTTTCAAAAAATGTTTTTTCTGTGTTATATGTACTACGGTTAAAAATAGATATTCTTACACATATAATTTTTATCTAATAAAAATTTATCAATATAAAAAATATATATATGTAAATATTTATTTATTTCCAATTAATTTTTTGGAATCCATATTAATTACATATTTTAAAACTATTTACTTATGTAAATTACATATGGATAAAATGAGTTAACCAAATAGGTAAATGGATAATCTGTTAAAAAAAATATCAATTTGAATATATTTTCTATAGATCAAAAATACCATTTCTCCACTCCATTATTTTTAATTTTTGACTCTTCTTAATAACTGAAACATGTTATCTCATTATATTAAGTGGAAAAATTTATAGAAATTCCATTCTAAACACTTATAAAAGGGGCCTCTCAACAGCTGATAAATAAAACATTATATACAAATTTTTATTGGAAACTCAGCCTTTTTTCTTCTCCTATAATTATATTTCACATAATTAATTCTATAGGGGAATGATATCGGTATATTCAAACCCATTATAAAGAATATTTCATGAAAAATCACGTGCTTTCAATGAAAGTACTATCTTTTCCCTAACGTTGTTGATTTTAAGTAATTCCCATTAAAATATATTTCCAAATATTATAAGATTAATAAAAATTTATAATATAGAAAATTTTATTAATTTATTATATTAACCATTAACATCCTTTTATTTTACCTTAATTCAAATCAAAATGTTGTCTGTAAATTTTGTGGTCTACCGCCTATGCGAACAAATGTATCTCATTTTTATTATTTTTTCATTATTATTTATAAAAAAAATATTCAGAATTGATTAAAAATTAATAAAATATATAAATAATACCACTATTATTATTTAACAATAAAATTATTATTAAAGAAACTAAATTCAAGTCTGTACATATATTTTAACTATGGTATGTTCCTATTTGTGTCAATTTCACGACCTACATGAACAATGCTATAAATAATATAATAGTCGAATATAAGTTAATATATGATATAAATAAGTAAATAATTTAATAATTTTTCTTCAATATTGGTAATATTAATAATAAAATCATTATTTAAGATAGAAATGTTCATTCGTTAATTCACTGAAATAACATTACCATCAATTTAATATTAAATGGTTGTAATAAAAAAAACCAAACAATGAATTTATTATAATATATATATATTAACATAATTATAATAGCTGCTATGATTTTTCAATGATGATATTTCATTGAATAATAATATTCCAAGCATATATTATGCATGATGTTGAATACAATCAAGAATAATCACACATGATATTGAAAATAAATTGAATATTTTTAAAATATTTTTAATGATAAATTATAAAATTAATTTATAAAATTATATGGATATTAAAAAAAATTAAAAATAGGAAATCAATATAATTTACATTGATATATAAGAGATTCATATGATTTGTTTTTGGTAAGGAATTTTTTTGAGGGTTTCATTGTTGCAAATTTAATACCTTGTTACATAATTCTTATTATGAAAAATAATGTAATCAATGTGGCAGGGTGGATTCATAAGTATTTATTTACCATATTCATTTAATTAAAGGGGTTTTAATATCCATATTATTTTCCATATATAATTTTTTTATAAATTAGATATCATTGTATTATGAGTTTATTTTTCTCAAATTTAATTCTATGAGATATGATAGATATAGAACCACACAATTTTTTATTTGGTTTATTTACTACCCCATAAAATTAATGTATACAAAAAATAATTCATATTGTGGTATTTAATTTCCTATTTTACGAAAACCCTCTAATGTTATTTTTATTCATATGTTACTCTAACTATTTGGGGTTCCAAGTCTCAAAAAATATTTGTTGAGAATTTACTCATATTATAAACCTATCTCACTATGAAATTATGTTATTACAACCTAATGAATACATTTTACCATATACATGAATTTATTTGGGTTTTAAGTGTCCCAATAAAGTTTATTTACCCTTCAGTGTTATTTTACATAATGTGATTTCTAAAATTGATACTAGCCACTTGTATTATTTTTTTGTTATAAACCTCTATTTTATAAAATCATATTCAATGAATGATTTGGGAATTATTTTATCTAATACTCATAAATTGATTAATATAATTTTATACTAAATTAATTTTCATTAAAAAATTTTATAGAAGTTTTAAAAATATTCCTAATAGGGGTCTTTCAATAAAAGTGTAAAATGAGACTATTTTAATGTTTTTCATTTGAAAATATATTTCATTTTATTTTCATTTTATTTTATTCATACTCTCTAAATAATCATTTATCTTAACCAAATTATAATCCTATATGGTTTAAGAGACAAAATTCAATAAAACTATAAAAATTTCAAGGTTCCTCCGTATTTCGAATGATTTATTTCAAATATTCCAAAACAATTCATACATAAGTCAACATCTATTTACATATTTCATGATTTAGAAAGGATTTTATATTAATGTATCCATAAATTATTTTTCACTGATTGATTATAAAATATAATCTTCTACCAGAGGATTAACACATCATTATACTATTCATTTCTAACAATCCATTTTGTATACATATTTAAATCAGATGATATTCATTTTTGATTACCCTATTTAATTTTTTTTATTGAACGGTGTTCACCTATATGTCAAACATTAAGTTAATTGGAAAAATATTTTCAAAACCATATTCCATTAATCTATATTGTGTAAATATAACATACCTCATAGTCTTAATTAAAATGTATATACATAGAATGTTTCTATAACGTTTTGAATACAGATTTTTTTTACATCAGATTAACATATTATTATTTTTTAAATTATGAATAATATAATAATGTGATTCAATTTTAATTGAATGTCAATGTTATTTTATTTCAAAAAGGTTTTTATGATATGAATAATGATTATGTTTCTAGGAATTGATATATATGGATGATTATGGTATGGATATTATATATCACTATAATATAATGGAATGATATTTATACATCAAAAAATTATAATACATGGAAATACATGTATTTTTTAAATAAATTGAAGACGTAGACATATATGGTTTCATTTTTGATAGGTAAGGATGAACACACATATATTTTTTCATAATTTTTCCCATGAATATCTTATTACAACACAATTAATTTTATTTTTGTTATTATGTTATGTTCTATGGTATTATATTTATTAAATCGTGCTTATTATATATTATTAATTCATTTAATTCAGTATTCTATATCATAGTCTATGACTCATGTTTTATGATCCTAACATTTCTTGGTATGATTTTCATCTATATCATGATTAAAATCATATTATAAACTTATACTCTCATATGATCATTGATTTTTATCTATTATATATAAACATACTAATAATTTTAACACATCACATTTATTTTGTTTCCTTTCCCTAGGTTACGATACAGATTATAACTTCTGTTATATATTAAATGGATTAAATAGGATTTTAATTGGAAGGGAATGTTTAAAAGTGATGTAGTTTATTTCATATTTATAAAAATCAATATAACTAAACTAAAATGTGCACTAATATTTTTGAATTTTTTTAGAATTAAATAATAATATAAAATTTGATCATGTTTATCTTGTATCGTCTCAAATTTTATCAATACTAATTCATTAATGTTTGTTTTTTAACACCAGACTTGGTAGTGAGTGCCTGGGGTTCCTCAGTAGGTATCAGATGATTGTATAGTAATTTTACCAGATTAGTATACCATCTTTTTATTAGTATATGAAATGTTTTCAAAAATAATTGAGGGTATATACAAGGTATAAATATATGTATTCAATAACATCCATTTGTTTTGGTAACTTAATTATTGTGTGTTTTTTGAGAAATTACATATCTATCTAGGTATCGATATGTGGACTCAGACCAAGAATATATGGGGGTAATCACTAAGAAAAAATTTGGTTGTTTGTCAATAAATTCATTACTCTGTGGTATAATGAAAGAATGTAACACTAAAAAATATTCCATATACTTAAAGGGAATAACATTTGTTAATCGAATTCTCATCACAATCTACGAATAGGGATTTATTAGGATATTGAATTAGGTTAATGTCATGAACCATTCTAGGTTGCCATCCAACCTCACATCTGATCATGTCCGAGATACATCCTGAAGGGTGTTCGTGATCACCAAATTCTAGAAACTAGTGTCATACATAAATATAATCTCCTTGGGAAGATTTTTTCCTAATATAACTAGATCAAATGAACAAACGTAACATGTGGATGAACCAAAAATAACAAAATATCAAAAAAACAATTATCCAAAAAAATATACAAATAAACATTGATTACGATAAAATAAAAACAAATCAATCAACTGCCAACACAATTACAAGTGACATCATGGTCATCCCTATCCATAATACCAACCCACCATAAGACCATCCAGCTCCATAACAAATAGTAAAACTAGGAACCATAACCTATAAAATAACTCGGGTCTACTGCCAAAGAATGGTGCAAGTAGGGAGTGAGCATAAAAGATCATTAGAAAACACCATATAATCAATACATTTCTTTTACTGAGACAGAATGAAAACACTATTTTGAATTAATATATAATAATAGGGTTTACTTATTGCGAATAAAAAATCATAGATTTCAATTTTTTAATATAATCATAGACCACATAAATCTTCTAAAAACGGTAATCCATTTTAAAACAAAAGAATCAACCCAAATCATTGAAAATAAATACTGATGATAAAAATACAACATAAATTGAAAAGAAGGTGAAATAGAATGTAAAGAAGCACATACAAATAATATCAATGATAATTTCTTAAACATCTCATGAATGATCCCTGGACATACTGAGATCAGATTTACCTTCCATTATATTGGGTATTCCCATGGCCAATTAATAATTGCCCTTTCGAACTACAAATCGAGTGGAACATCCCACAAATTATTATAATGTCATGGGGGTAAAAACCCATCTAGTAATGTTCGAAAATTAACTATCAATATAACCTCTAAAAGAATCCCATGAAAACCCACGGTAATTGTACACTATGTATGTAGGAGGCCCTTGCACGCATGACTAGCCTTACTTACAACCACCACCACATGCCTAGCCAAAACACTGAAACAACCTATGTGATAACAATAATTTTCAAATACTCCATTTGTATGTACAATCAGTAATAATACATACACAAGTTACAACAATGACAGCATCTCACACAAGCTTTTGAACCATTTTTCAACACATTTTAAGATGACAAATGTGCATTTTTTCTTCCAAAAACAAAATCCTTTTCAAAAAAATTATTATATTTCAAATTGGACTTTAAAATTTTCAAAATCATTATGTAAAAAATATGTTCCAACCCATTTTCAAAACAAATTTAAACACAACTTTCAAATTAGAATCTCCAAATGATCCATTAATATTTCCAGTCCAAAATAAAAAAATAAAATTTATTCCAAACACGAGTATATCATAAAACATTATAAAATGTACCAAATTGTACTTTATACATATTTTTCACCAAAAAATAATCAATTTCTCAATGGTCCATGATATTAAAAACACATTGATTCAATTTTTAAAAATCACAAGATGGAATGATAACACAATTTAGAAACCTATGACATACATTTAGGAAAAAAGGGTTTCAATCTTAAGTGTCGCCTCATTTTTATGACCATCATTGTTTAGAATCCATACACCCATGTATTTACAAACATCAAATGAAATTATTAGAGTGTCAATTAAATAATCCAAATTTTTATTAATAAACACCAGATTTATTTGAACCAAAAAAACAAGTCATGCAATGAAAAAATCACCAATGAACATTTGAGAAAAGAACGAACCTTTCCAAATAATTTTATATTATTATCTCGTGAAATAATGAGAATACCAATAACAAAACATAAAAAAATTATTATTATAACCATGACACAAATTATAACCATGTTTAACCATCACCAAGATTTCTCAATAACATTTTTAGAAACTAATAAACAATATTTCAAGGATCTTGTGTGCATAATTATATGACATGTTTAATGAATCTTCTTTCTAAACACCTTCCACCAATTTTTTCAAGTATTAAAACAATGTAACAGGCCATGGAAAAATATAAAAAGTAGGTGAAATGGATTTAATTATTATTCAATGATACACAAGAATCAGTTGGAATTCATTATAAAGGAAATATATTGAAACAATTACCTTAATGAAGTGAAGATTCATTGAAACCTCATTGTATGGTAAAACTAACACCAACGGAAAATCTTCCCACCATAGATTCAAATAAAAATAACCCAACACATCAACATTAATTTATATGGTTTCTCAAAATAAAAATCCACACCTAGAGAAGAAAATATTTCAAGAGAGTAGGAGGGAAATTGAGGGAAAATGAAAAAAACCCTAAAAACTCAACTTTGATCCTTAAAGATGTATCCATGGGGAAAGATGGCCAAATGAAGATTAATTTTTGTAACCTACTGTGATAAAAAATATAAAATTAGTGTGGGGGATATATTTTGGGTTAAATCATAAGTGGGACACAATTGGAATACCATGATTTTAAAAAACTGGGTAGCTCAAAGGGTTTGGCAGCACTGTTTTCCAAACCATGTGGTCCTCACCATCCAAATGGATCGAACATCACTCACAGTTGTCATATGGTTTCTAAAATAGTTTGAAACCCATGATCCCTACCCATAGACCCCAAAAAAGCACCACAATTACTTAGGTAAAGCCTCACAGTTTCACATAACATTGCATCCCATGTACGCCCCTTTCTACAAATCTAAACAAATCAATTTTTCTTCATAAAAATTAAGAAATTAAAACTAGGAATCCACCCAACTCAAAAATAAAGGATCCAATTCCAAGAAAATAATAAAATAAAAATCTTTCCATGGTCAGGGTGTGATAAATAAAAAATATGAGACAAATAATACTAGACTTGTTAAAAATAAATTATATTGTAATAATTTCATAGAAAATATATTTTTGATATTGAATTATTATTGAAATTAAAATATAAAAATTCTATTATGGTTTCATTATTCTTTTTAACTCTTATTCGTTTTAATATTATATACAGATCTAATGAATCATGTTTTTATAGATTCATTGTATAAAAAGTAATATCATAAATAGGAAACCTAATAAAAGAAGATATAAATTGAAAAATTTTTGTTCTATGTGTTATCTTCTATAATTAATTATGGTTGGTTATTTGACCATCATTGAATTAAAAAATAATCCAATGTGGATAAATATTGAATTTAATGGATTTCATGTTGATGTGCATGAAGAACGAAGGAAAATTAAATTTTCCTTTATGTTAATAATGTTATACTATTTTGGTTATGTCTTCATGAGGTTGGTTGTAATGATTTTTTAAGAGATTACCTTTTATTGAAAAGTTTAATTTTAATTAAATCGTTTTCTAAAAAAATCCATTTATCCATTATAATTTTTTTAAACTAATATTATTCTTCAAAAACATGTGTCATAATTTGTATTCATTAAAAAAATGTTTATAATAATGAATAAGATTCTATATCATAATTTTAGTTGAGGTTGAATAGTTATATTGAATTTATATAACTAAATTATTAGAACAAGTGTAATTGAAGAAATCTAGGAAAAAAGAAAGTTTTATTAAAAAAAATTATATGGGATATGTAATGAGATTATGGATATCTTATTTTATGAATTTTTTTAATCAATAGATTATAAATTTATAAGAGTCCTAAAATTTAATATCAAACCATTATGATATCAAAGTTATACCTCAACAATATATGTGCCCAAGGTGGTCAAAACTATGTGAAAGAAGTCATCATAGAAACATATTATTTCATATAGGGGGAATATAGTGACAACATTGAGAACATGGATGAATCTAAAATTAGTGGATTCATATAAACCATATATTTCTACATAAGGAACAAAATAGAGTTATTGGGTGGACAATTCAGCTGAGGTGAGTCCCATGTCGAGCATGTGTGAGCTTTTTTGTATGATGAAACACAATGATCTCTTTGGAATGTAATACTAATGATATGGTTGATGTATAAGATCTTTAAATAAAATAATATTTATGTGGGATTACAAATAAATTTATTTTCCCCTTGTAAAAAAATTTATAAATAACGTTTCACTCTAAATCTGATCAATCTCCACTATATAATGGAAGCCTTCAATCATCTCTGGACTTGCGATAACCCTACCTCAATTTTATAAGGTACTTGAAGGACAATAAATCCTACATATTAAATGATCATGTCATGAAAAATCCATTCTCACTATAGTGAATTATATAAAAGAAAATGATGATACATTTAGTATTAATTTTGTTTGTATGCAATAGAGTTTTTGAATAGAATAGATTAAAAAATTAATATATTATATTATGTTGAAATACTAATGAATAGATGAGTATTATGCTTGTAATATTAGGAGGATCATTTTATCATTATCATATTAAAATAAGGCCTCAACACATAATAAAATTCAACATGTTTTTCATAATGTCATGAATCATCTTTATAGAATAAAAATAAAGTGATCACATAACATTCAAAATCATCATTTTTACTGTTCTTTTACCAATAAAATAAATTTTTTCATGTAAATAATCATAATGAATGAATGATGAATTGAAAAGGTAGTTAATCTTGTCAATAAATATTTTTTCTATGTGAATGATACATGTTGCTATAATTTGTAAAAGGCACTCCTTTTTCAAAGTAACATTGGACCAAAAAACATTTCATCAAATTAATAAGTTAGTTATGTAATCTAGTTAATGATTAATATACTCCCACAATTTTATATGTATAAACGATAAATTATTAATATAATCTACATAGTTTATCAATGAATTTATTTTTATGATGTTCTATTTATAATTCCATGATGATAAGCACTCTCTTCAGATGCTTTGAGTCTCATGAGGCATGATGTTTTGCACAAGAGGGATGTTTTGAAGCATACAATACGAGTGAAACCATACATAAAAACAATTTTTTGTATTTCATGAATGATAGTGAATTAATACAGGTTAATATGGTGTATGTATACATGGATACATGAATTCACATAAAAAATAGAAATATAATATAATGTGTAGATAAAATTACAGGAATAATGTTACATTATGATATTGTTTATGATCAAATCATAAATAATGATTTTATTTTCATTATTTATGAAATATAGCGCTAATTTTTATTTAATTTCATGTACAGATAGTTTTAGGAATTTCATGTATCATACTGACAACAGACTGATTCATGTTGATGACAGTTTCTCGCCATTTTTATGAAAAAATTTGTCAAATAATTATCTATAGAAAAATAAAATAAAATATTTTTTTAAAATTGTGTGTTGAAATTTAATATATATTATGTAAAAATTGTAAAAATTATAAAAGATCATTATATATTAATTTTATTCTTATTTATTACTTCCAAACCATTACATTGACTAGTTATAATTTTAATTTAGTGAACCTTATAAATACCCATGTCACATTGGATTTAGCTTGGGTGCCTTATTTTCTATATATTAATAACAACATATTATGTTTATAATGGTTTTTATGTATGAAAAATATAAAAAATAGTTCATGGATTAATTTAATTCAAATATTAGTGATCACACATATCCTGATTGGTCCTTCCATGTAGTAATCGAGTTAATGATCACATTACTAACGCCTTACTAGTGTTTTTTAAAAATAGATTATACAATTTTAGTTTATAACTACTTAAATAGTAATAGGTTTTTTATAATTTATGATAGGAAAAATCATATATGGAATGATATAGTGTTTCATTATCTTAGGATCATTGGTTATAATGTTCATGAGGTATTTAAATATCTTTTCCCTCATCATGCTGAAGGATTTATAGTTAATTATGATGATAATCAAAATCTACAGAATGATGGGAAAATAAGAAATGATACACATTCCTTAAATTATAAAAGTGAGTTACTTAGTATTAACAAAATTGAAATAGATGAAAGTGTCTAGGATAAATTTAATAGTAAATATGAAGTAAATACAAATGATAAGAAATACAATTTTTTAATATATACATTAAATTATAATGATCATGTGAATTTAGATAATGAATATATTAGAGACATATTTATTATGGTGAATTATATTTTAAGAACCCAAAAATATATTTTTTAGAATAAGTAAGATTCATCTATTATAGAAATGAACCTATGAATTCTTAAAATTAAATTTGATTCCAATGTTTACTCCCATAATTATATAGATCATAAAATAATATATGTTATTGATATAACTAATAGTCTCAGCACATAATATATAATAATTGAAAAGGTGGTGAAGAATAGAGAAATGTATGATTGAGTTTTTTAAAAATCGATCTAATAATAAATCTCTATGAATATTTCGGAGGAAGAACGTAGTGAATCAAATACTGAAAATGAGGTTATTATAATTTTTTATGAAATATTTTATTTTTTCATAAAATTTACAATGTTTAGGAAGAATTTATTAAGTAATGTAACCAATTAAGTTTATCACTTTTTTTGGTATTGGGATGTTTAATGAAAAAAATTTCTAGATGAAATGTAGTTATAGAATGTGATGAAGATGATAGAGAGATGAGAAGATATATCAATATTTATGAATAAAAATTGGTACATTAATAAATTTGAAAGTATTTGATCTTAAATAAATTAAAAAGGTAGTTTTTTTATATTTGAGGATGTTGATTATTATGATGAAAAAGATAAAAAATCGGGTGAGGATGCATATGGAAAATTTCTAATCGCCAATGTTATTGCTGAAAAATTCACCATTTCAAAAGTATAGTGTTTCTGAATATGAGGATGAATAAATTAAGTTGATGATTATTATTAATATAGAGTTAAAAACTTTTCATTAAATATTATAATACTTTAATGGGAAAATATTTATAAAATTAGGCATTATTTTTTAAGAGGAAAAATTTTCATGTTTTGTAAGTGTTATTGATAATCAATAAATTCTTTTTTGATGAAAATAAAAACTTAGATGTAATTTTTGTTTTTTTTAAAATTAATGAATAAGATATATATCTTACTCAATAAAAACCTAAAAAGCTGAGAAAATTATTAAAATTGTGATTTTTTTAGAAGATGGTGAATGTTCTATGAATTATAATCATATAAATGATATAGATTTTATGATGAACCAGTAAGCTAATAGGTACATGAACATGGAAAAAATAATCCAAGATAGAAAATAATGGTTTGAAAATTCAGATGTCTGAAAATATAATTTGTTATTATAAAAAAATTAAGGACTATGAAAAATATAAATTTATGAAAAAAAATTCAGCTGGTTACCGAAACATTGATGTTCAACAATGTTCCAAAGTATAAGGATATAAATTTTATGGCAATATGGTACAAAAATATTTGTAATATGTAAGATATAGAGGGAACAAAAAAAATTTATGTTTACACCAGGAATTGTGAAGCATATGGGCATAGATAAAATTTTATATTGTGATATCATCATCATAAATGTGAATCCAATATAGAATGTTTTAAAATATTGAGGGTGAGTAAACTCACACGTTTTATAAAAAATGTGATATCCATTTGGAATATTCAAACTAGATTCATATGCCTAGATACAGATATTTATTTATGTGATCATATTATAAATATTGGAATGGATTCTTAATCAGGATTGTATTATAAAAACTTTTTTAAAATATAACTCAAAAACCACATCCCAATAAATAAAAATGAATGTAATAATCCCTTATCATTGAAACTAATACAAAATATATGAATATAGAATGAATATAAATATATGATTTTGGGTTTTCATCGAATATGATAGTTTAAATGATGTCTGTTAGGAATGTGAAATTTTATAAATATGTTATTATGATTTTCATATATGATGAGCCAGTCTTAATAAATGGTATTTCATCTCCTATCATCAAGGAAAAATTGTTCATTTCGAAAAAAAATCCGTGTGCATTGATAGAATGATTTTTTTTAATGTTGTATAACATTTTGATGAACGTAAAATAGTTAATTTAATAAATGGATTGTTTTTTTATGATGTACATGGAAAATGTTATTTATCTATATAAGGGAGAAAATAATAAACCGAATCATGTTCAATGTTGGGGATTCAAAAATTTCATTCTATCTAACAATAATGGAGGAAAATAATTAGTTGTATAAAAGGATGAAGAATATCTATCTAATGAATATAAGAAAGTGAATTTAGAGAGAAAATATTCATGATGTGTCTACCATGACAAAAATAAGTTATCAGTATTGATCTATTTTCCAAAAAAAGAAGGATTGAAAATCACTATATATGAATATTTCCATATATTAAAACCATCCCATGGAGATGTTATATTCATATATTCATTGTTCACTTAGTAAATAATAAACACATAGATATAAGTACATTATTTAATATATTTAATAAATTAATCACACTGTATATTTTTATATATACATATATATCAAATAATTCAATAATGTTTTTATGTTTTAAGAGAAGTATAGAAAAATTAATGTTGATATTCTGGTGGAAAATTCAAAAATAAAATGGTGGGGATATAAAAATGGTTAGATCAATTATTATATTGAAATGGGTATAATGTATCATGTATATAGTTCTACATAGACACCAATGTATAGTATTGCTTCTGAAAAAATAGATGTTTATTGGAGATATCAAGTTTAATATTTATTAAACCAAATACATATTATATTTTTATGAAAGATATTAGAGAATTAGTTTACCTTTAGACTCAATGTATACTAGTAAAAACTTGTATATGAACCTTTACGATATGTATTATAATCAATTTTTTTTGAGTTGAATAATGGTGTTCTTAAGTCTATGAATTATTAAATTCAAGGGTGAGAATCTTGGGATGTTTTAATTGAGTTATATTTATTAGATATTTCATGGATACACTTTCATTGGAATTGTATATGGCTCTTATAATCATGAAATAGGAATTATTTTTTACAAGAAAAATGTGAATCTTTTTGAATAATCTTATAATAAATATTCATATTCTATTAATGACATGAATGTTATGGAAGATGAGGTGGTTTTTTTTGATCAACATCGCAAGGATCATAATAATAGTAAAAATGTTGAAGGTGCAATAGATGATTATAATTACTCAACAAACAAAATTTATAAGGAAAAATTATGCCCATATATTTTAATATTGAGGAATCAAGTTGAAATTCCAAAAATTATTAGAGACTAATGAAAAAAGGTTCATACTATTAGAACATGAAGGTAAACATAACATAATTCCTTAAATTCATAGGTCGATCCTAAATATGTTAATGAATATTTATGAAATGAGTTGTATAATGAATCCCTAAATGATGATCAGTTTTAGATTAAAAATCAGATTACCAATTAATATTTAATCATTGAAAACAATAGTAATGTGATTTTCACATAATGGGTGTTCTAAAAATAGTAAACCAAAAAATATTATGTGATAAGTAAGAATGAAAGATCTTTTTTAAAATGTTATTAGAAATTTTAATGTATTAATTTTAATGAGGTATTTTATCTAGATTAATTATTAATAAATATACAAAAAATTGATTCTATTACAATAAAAAAAGGTAAATAATATTCCAGATGCATTAAATTTTTTAAATTTTGAGCTAGGTAAATAATATTGAATAATGATTTTTGTGGGATGAACCAAAATATTAGATCTTTCTTTTTAAAATTATATACCTCCTTACAGAACTATAACATAACATTAGGGAAAGTTGATAGTAACTGCAATTTAAACTTAAATTAAAATTTAACTACATTGTAAATTTTTATATTGATGATATCATATTGATATGAAATTATGAGGAAATTTGGGTGATTTTTATTGATGATATAAAGATTCATTTTTTATATACATTCTAGAATAAATTAAATAATTTCAGATATTTCAGATATATTAAAAAATAATTTAATTTTAATACCTTAAGAGAAGTATGATAAGGAACATCAATTGATATTTTTCATGGAAAAAATAATGAAATTTTCCATGAATATTTCAATGGGAACTATGTTTTCAAATGAAGAATTTAAAATTTGGTTGGTTAAAAATAATTTATAATGTTCGTTGGAATATTTTTATTTCTCATGGAATCTTGGTTATATATATTACTTGTTACTCTCTATTCGATGTATCAATTTGATACAATGAAATCTCATAACTTGGCTAGAAAATATATTAAAATATATATAAATAGAATATATAGTATTAGGTTCTAAAACTATTTAAAAGAAAATATTAATCTATTTTGTTTCATAGATTAATATTGTTCATGTAATTTAGAGAAATAAAAATGTACATCTACTAAAGTGTTTTTCATTGGAGAAATATTTTTCAGATTAATTATAAGAAAATCTAAGTGACTCTCACTATAGAAGAATAATATTCCCCCCTAAAGTGATAAAAAACATAATCAGATGAATAATCCATTGAAATATTTTTTTAATATGATATTTCCCATTATATAAGATGATGATAATAAATTTTCAATAAATATCTTGAAATATAAAATAAAACATTATCATTCAAATAATAATGATATGAAGAACCTCGTCTCTTGGATTATTTTTTAAATAAAACATCTCAATCTAGGATGGATTCTTAAAACAGTGAAATATGTTTATATTTTCACCAAAAAATAGTTTAATGATAAATTTACAATGCTAATATTGATAAATTGTGTTCAAACATCCTATAGTCAAGAATAGGGTATGTGATTATATCCTCCCTATCAACATTTAATTTA
This sequence comes from Viscum album, assembly GCA_963277665.1. Taxonomy (NCBI): domain Eukaryota; kingdom Viridiplantae; phylum Streptophyta; class Magnoliopsida; order Santalales; family Viscaceae; genus Viscum; species Viscum album. Next base: position 1,137,115,288 of record OY728156.1, read on the forward strand.
ACGTTGTTTTCTAGGGGGAGAAAAATAATACAAAATAAATCTATACATTATAATTTGTTTTATTTTTTTTGTGAAATCATATATATAGGAAGAGTACATAAAAGGGGTAAAGAATGATTTTAGTATATGGAATATTTAAATAGTTTATAAATTTGGATGTTGGAATTTTTTTTCAAAATAATATGTTATTTTTTACATGTAATGGTGATATTCATTAATCACTATTGATAGAAAACATGGTATTGTGGTTCAATGATTCTTACTTCCTATACTGTTCTCACCCACATAATTATATAATCCTGTTATAATTAATCATTTCATGTGTTTCAATGTCATATCAATTTATGTTCATTGGTTTTCAAAAAAATAATGAGATTACAGGGAAAAATAATATTTGATATGATTTAATGATGATGGCTTAAATAATGTTTCATTATGGGATTTCCATTTTTTTATCAAAATTATTTAAATATCATTGAGAAGTACTTAAATAATATTTTTGAAAAAATTATTTTTTAACCTCTATTGAAATGTAAATATATCATCTACTAAGTAATTTCCCATGACACTTTTTCTATAATTGTGAGTATGAAGTGAATAATTATGATGGTTTGATGTTGAAGTGTTAAATAGAGTTTAAATTCACTAAAAGAGAAGTATAATATGAATTGATGAAGGTTTTGATATTTTTTGGATGGAAAAATATTATTTGGAGATGAATTGAGATTGTGGTTTGGAATGTATATTCTAAGATAAAAACTTCAGTTTCATATTTTGAAGGTGTTGAAAAAAATGTATAAACATTAAGCTAACTGGGGGAGACCTCAACCACATTTGGGACCTATGTTCTCAACCCCATAAAAGAAATATACCTATCATAACCATGGTGGAATAGTGTGGAATTAAATTTTCCAATGTATTTTAATGAGGAATCAGGATTGGATGAATAACACCCATATACGCATGTATATGAAACATATGAGAGATATTGGGAGGACATCGTAGGTGAAGTTCCTCTTTTTATTGTGTTTGTGAGATAATTAATGTTCCAAAGAATGGTTTCATATCATGAATGTATCGAGAAGTAATTATTTGATACATATTCTATAAAATTCAGGGATGATCAACATGATTTGTAGAAAGTGTGATATAGTTCCCACATTTTAAAAAATATGGGTATGAAATGAGATAATCACTCTGATAAATCACTTCCATATGATCATATTAAATTTTTAAGAAACCCCACATCAATTTTATGAAGAATTTACAAGATTCATTGTATTCAAACTCTAGAATTAATTCAACTAATAGTAAAATCCATAATGGATGAATTCTTGGGATGAAAACAATAAAATCTATGCATTGAATCTACATCAAATATGGAAGTGACTATTGAAGAATGGATATTTGATTATGAGGAGATAGTATATTGTAGTGAAATATTTATGAATATATGAGTTCATATGTTGTAATATAAGGAGTTTCATGTTGTTATCATCAAGATCACATGAGGCCTCCTCACATACGTAATGGTTACATGTTCTTCAACATTTTGAAACCTAATTTTGGTAGAAATTTTTTTTAAGATCATTGGGTATTCAAAAAAATCATTGACAAGAAATATTTTGTGGATTAATTTGAGTTGGTAGTTACATTTTAGGGATTAATATTATAGTAATTGAAACTACAATGTTTCTCATCAAAAAAATTTACTTCCCCATGTAAGAAAGATGTTTATTTTATTTTTGTAAGGATCTGATTTTTCGGAAAAAATAGAATCGTAAATGGTTTTTTCATTCATATATGTTATTTACATGAAATATTTCATGATTAATGTACACCATATCATTTTACATGAATAAAATATGAATTAGATTCATGAGATTCATACTTTTAGGAATAATTAGTTTTCATGATGCTCAATTTCAAATTATGAAATGAGAATTAGTCTCTTTTCATGATATAACTTCCATATAGTAAACAGTTTCATTTAAATTTGTAGATATCATGAATACACTATAAAATAAGAGGGATGTATGGAATATATAAATTACATATTTTAATTTATGAGAAGGATAATTGGAAAATTATAGATAATTGGGTTCTTGTATATATAAATATTTTAACACATTGAGAAGAAAAAAAAATAATATTAAGAGAACCGAAAATAATATAAATAAATTTTTTATTTACAAAGGGGTATAAATACATCATGAATAAGGAATTTCATCACTACATCTATATAATAATGTGAATAAGAAGAAGTAATTTTTTTTATAGAGAACATGTGAAAAAATATGAGTAGCCCAGAGACAACACATCAATTCCTATTGCTCAAGGTTTCTAAATGTTTTTATATAAACCAATTACATATCTAATAAGAAAACGATCACATTGAATACTTTTTTACTATAGTGAAATAAACATGAATTGATATTCCACTATTTTTTATAAAATTTAATGTATTATAATCCAGTGGTTGTGTTTTCTGGGATTATAACAAAAACATTCCCTAAACAATAAACTCTTAAATATTTTTGATTTTTATTAATACCTCAATTTCAATATATTGTTCTCATGTAAATACTATTTTAAATTTCATCAATATTAAATAGTGCATGGTGTTTTCTTAAATATAAATAGAGTATAATATTTTGTGATAAATTATTAACACCTCCCACTATCATTCATCACAAATCTTAATTTGTAATTTTATGAATCACTAATGGGAATTTCATATTGAACTTGTAGATGTTCTATGTTTATATATGAATTGCACAGTGCAACTAATTATTCTGGAAAACTAATAATCTTTAAGGGAGATATTAAAGGAAATTGTGGTTATCATGTGGAACCCCTAATTGTTCAATTTCTTAAGTGAGGGTAACATTAGATTTATTTATTTCAATACCCTAATCCATGGGATAACATAGATGATAGGTACTAGTAGCTTCAATGTATATGAAAAGGCCTTTAATCCAAAACTAATAAAGTGAATTAATAAAATGATATGTAATGAGGAAAATATATTATAAAATCAATAACTATGACTGAGGTGTTCATATCATATTCAACATACATTACTATACCTCAAATGGATACCCAAGAATTAATATTATCACCCCAATATCAAAAATATTATTAAAAAAAATACTAAATCTATTATTATTTTATTACTATAATATAACTCTACTTATTTTATTTTAATATGAATTTGATTCTAATAAATATATATTTTCCTTTCCTTATCAATGGTTTTTATATACGGCATGGATTGGATCTCTTGAAATGGAGGCCATGATAATTTACATGATAAGAAAATAAAAAATAAAAATAATCCACTAAAAACATAAAGACATAATTATCATTATAAAATCCATATGAAAATATATCCAACTATATTTTTTTAGATGAAATGGATACAAAAAACTCATCATTACACATATTACTGTAATGAGGGAAACCATGAGTTCGCTACTCACACTATGAATTTTGAGAATAAAACAAGATTATGTTGTAAATATAGATTCATATATATTTTTTCATAACATAAACAATTAAATTAGTTAGGAATAATTAAAAATGGTTGATTATTATTTTTTTAAGTGGGGGAATGTAATGAAAAAATATTTCACTAGGTATTTTTCTAAAATAATTTTAATGTTAATAGATTACTTGACATGAAAAAAATGTAATTTAGTTGAAATATATTTGATAAAAATAGAATTCAAAATTTACAATTAATATAATCATTATTAAATAAAAATATTATTATCTATTTGAAATGAATTCAATAAAATATTTAAAATATTTTTTTATTAATTGGACGTTTTTCAATTAATTTGTATAAAATTGTATATTCTATTTTCATAAAAAAAAAATTTATAAATTTTAGAAAGTGATATTTTTAAAATAAAATACTTTTTAGAGTATTTATGTCAAAACTATCTTACGATCTATATTTGGGATATTTCTGGAAAATTAATTTTTTGGAAAATTGAAAAAATATTTGTACTATATATTTAAATTATTAAGAAGTAATAATTACTTAATGAAGAATATATATTTTTTATCAAATAAAATTAAAAAATTATTTTTTTAGGTGAAAAATTATTCATTAACGAAATTCTTTTAAACTAAGAAAAACATATCGTTTCTTTGAACCTATGTAATATTTTTCCCAATTTAAAAATGATTTTTAGTGGTTTTATTTAATAAAATATTGTTACTGTATAATTTAATTTTTGTTTCATTGAATAAAAATATATTTTTTTTGTTTCTTAGTGAACAAATTAATTCCCTAGAAATTAATAATAATTATAAATTAAACCATCACATTTATTTTCTTCTAAAAAGTACACATTTACAAATTGGTTTTTTACATTTCACATATGTTAATGATAAAATTAATATCAATAAAAATAGAAATTGTTACAAATGAAATGGATTTATCTTATTGGATATGTATATAAAAATTCATTAATATGTTATAACTTATTTATATATTTATAAATTCAATTAATTATGTTAAAATATGTTATTGTGATAAAATCCAAAAGGATAAAATGGGTTAACGAAATGTGTAAGTGGACTAATATTTTTTAAAATGTTATATCTATGTTTTTTATAAATTTTTAGAATAATAATTATATAAAATCCCAAATTTCTCTTTATTTTTATTTATTCAAAATTTAAACATGGACTCTCTTTATATTAATATGAAATAATTATAGAAAATACATTCTCACAACCTATTAAAGTGGATTATCATCACTCATTCAATAAAACTATAAATATTGGTTCTTCTTAAGAAATATTTAAATTTCCACTAACTATAATACATTTTAACTTCATTACTCATCTTTATATAATGGGGTTTCCCCGTCCTCAGATTCTATTGAATTTTTCTAGAGTAATCCCTATAGCTTAATGTATGAACTAACAATTACTTTTTTTTATATTATTCCAAATGAAATATATTTCTACAAATATTACATAATTAATTTAATATATATATATATTAAATAATGTTATTATATAGTGTTAATAATCATTATTCACTTTGACATTTTTCCATAATAATATCCAAAATAAAATTCGTGTGTTATGGAGACTATTGTCTCCATGATGTAAGGTAACACAAGTTTCATATCATGTTTCTATTATTTATTAAATTGTAATAATATCTGATTTAATACATTAAAATATATATAAAGAATATATTTTTTATTCTTTAATAACGATATAATAAAAAAACTAACTTCTTCCATAACCATATATTACAATTAAATATGACATGTTCATGTTTGGGTTAGTAAAACCACATACATGAAGAGTAATATAAAATATTATAACGTCTGAAAAAGAGAAAATAAATAAAAAAATTTAATATAAATAATTAAATAATAATTTTTAGTATTGTTTATATTAGTATTACAGTCAATAACTAATATGTTAATTGTCATTTCATTAAAATCAATGAAACACTCTCATTGCTAAATCCACATTTAATTATAATTTTTTATATATAAATTCAATGAAATTAAAATTTCGTAAATCATTAAAATCATTATTGAAGGTTCCTTTTGTGATCATGAAATGATAACCATTCTGAAATTAATGAATAACAACACCACAATTATGAAACTATATCAAATTGATCAGGATTACTCACACCTAATATTAAAATTCTATAGTAAGTAACACCAACACACACATGCATATATATATATATATATATTATAATAATTATAAATTATGTTTGTAAAAATATATTGATATGGATAATCTTGTGAAATACTTGATTAATACAGTTACTTTTTTATAGAAGAGATTGTAGTTATTTTGTGAAATTAATAAATCTCACTAGGGGTTCTTTCTCTGAAATTAAATTCCATGGAACATATTCATTATTCATTACCAAAATATATTTAATAGGGAGTTTTTAGAGAAACTTAATTTGTTTTACCATATTAATTTAATTCACCATGTTTGAAGAAATATTTCATTTTCATTCTATAAAAGTATTTCAATTAAACTAATACCATGGTTTAAAGGGATTATATGTCGCAATTTTCAATTAAAAGGGTTATATTTGATATTATCCCCATCAAAAAAATTTATATTGTTTATTAACAACACTATTACATTATTTTTTAATGAATATGTTCTATTTCATGGTATTTTACTTTCTATTTTATAGTAACCTTAATTATATTTTGATTTTTAACATTATCATTACTATATTTGGGGATTTATCCAAAATTAATTTTACAGTGGCCATTCTCAAATTTTGTATAATGATAGCTTTGATATACTTTGATCAATGTATAGAAATATTTTAAACCAAATTAATGTAATTCTAGGTTCCTTTTATGTCAACAAAAAATTTCATTTTCACTTGAATATAACTTTACCCAAAGTGTTTCTTGTTTGTCAAACCAATCCTATCTCATATATTTCATTAGGATCATCTAATTTCTATGATTTTATAAATTTATATATATTTAAAATTTTATTTTATATTTCCAAATAATATATTAAGGTCATTTTATACTATATTGAATTACATTAAAAAAATTTGATGATTTTTTCCCATTACTAAAAGGACATTTTCATTAATTATTGAAATGAATCACTTTTAATATTTTTTCATGAAAACACATCATTTTTATATATTTTTATGAATATTAATAAATACACTTTCCCCTTTTATAATATAAATTTATATCCCACATTTTTTAACGACAAAATTAAATAAATATTTTTAAAACGACTACGGTATTACATTTTTCCAATGTTATTTTTCAAATGTTCCTTAAAATAAATTTCCAAAATCCATAACATATTTTGAAATATTTTATATTGATTGAGGATAATCTATATATTATACCATCCATTCTTTTCCCAAAATTTATTATGAAATATTTTCTATACTTTTTGAGGAGTGATTCGTCTCTACATTTTTCTACCACAAACATCCACTATAAGTAAATATTAGACTTTTATTTAATTTTTTTTTAATTAAAATATTTCCCATTTCCGTAAATAAATTTTATTTTCTATGATTCCAAAATTCAATTCACTAGATTAATTATTGGAAAAATTGTATACCCTTAATCTATATTCTCTAAATAAATTATAAATCAGCTTATTAATTGAAGAGAATTCAAATAGAAATGTGCGGAATTTCATTGGATAAAAATTTATTTTTCCTGCGATAATCTTTTTAAGTTTATTGATTGATTTATGAAGGAATTATATATTTTATTCTAATTAAAATAGATATGAAAAAAATTATTTCCATGGAATTTTTATAATATGATGATTTACTAATTTGACTCGGAACATATATGTAAGGGTAATAATGAATGGGGCCCTATATATCCATCTCATGAATTGATTAAGGATTAATATTTCCTGATATAATTATGGGAAAAACTAAATGGACATGTTAATAATATAAAAGGGATGATATAAATATATTTTTTCATAACATAAAATGGTGTGCATACTCTAATTTTTTCACAGTGTCTTCCTATAATTCTATTTGTACCATTGTCGTATGAATGATTTTATGATGATTTTATTCTATATTTGATAATGTTTATATATTCATTTTTTCACCCAATATATATTCATTTCATATTCTATGCCATGTTGGTTCGATGATTCCTTTTTTATGATAAAATCATTATTTAGTATGATTTCCATATATATGTTGAATACAACCATTTTATCATTTTATTCACACTGATGAATATTAATTATTATCTGTAATTTTTACCTTTACTGTGAATTTGAACAACCACCTTTAATGTTTAATTGGCCCTGGATATGAAGATATGTAATAAATATAGGAACTCTAGAAATATTCATAAAGGATTTTAATTATAGGATATCTCGAATCAAACTGAGCATTCAAATGTCTCACCTCTAGTGATCATGTTGGTTTTGGAGAGATCATTCATCATGCCTACAAGAAGACGATTGTAGATTATTGGGTATCAAACAAGGTGTTGGTTTTGAAGAATAACTATGATGTGGTGTTCAAATCGAATGACAATCTTTCATCCAACGACTATGATCTTCCACCCACTAAAAGGATCATCGAAAAGGGAAGGAAAATCATGTCTTAGTGACCCAGTAAGAAGTCGAGGAATTGTTCAACTTGTATAGATATAATATAATTTTAAGGGTCCTGTTTTTAAAGGTTGTAAGGTCCTAAAAATATCATTACCTTACATGTATGATTGCTAAAAAATTGGGTTTTGGAGAATGGATGATGACTGTAATGCGAAGGGGAAATTACAATTCCATCAACCCTTATAATGACCCTAAATGGAGAGCCTTTAGTCATGGTTCTAAATATTTATGTAGTGGTTTCATAAGAATGAATAATTGGGATTTTAATTTTGATGTCGACTTAATGAAGAACACCCCAATGCATGTTGGATTTGTATCTATAGGTTATATTGGATTTACTAGCATCCACACATTTTATTGTACATTTCCTCAGCTATTTTGAATCCAATTCTGATGGATGTTAATAATGATAACCCATTATTTTTACATTATGAAACAATACATATGGTGGTTGTCATTTATAGCACACTTTTGGAACAAATATTCTTAACTATGTGGGATGACATTATCAACTTGCTGAAAAAATATTAAAGGAAGTAAAAGTTTTTTATGATCTGCCTTTTGTTTGGCCATCTGTCCAATGAATGTAATAGGGACAAGGACTGAACTTTCTATAATATTAAGGTTCATGATGACTATAAATTTTGAAGGGGAAAGGGAATGTAGAATATTGTAGACCTAGAATTGAAGATCAAGGATAATGTTGGCCCTTTTAATGTTGATATGATGTTGGGAACTATTGTGTATTCCATGAAGGAAGCTGGAGAGCTTACCACATCATAAATTATTATAATATAAATTTATTATACTATTAAAGATGGGAAAAATAATATTTTCTATTAGAATGTTGGATCACCTTTTCAAGGCTCAATCGATTACATTGAAATGAATTAGGATAATGCATCCTAACCTAACAGGTAGTTGAATTCCAAAGATCACACTAAACTAGAAGGACATGTGTCCTCATATATACCTTTCATAGATGTTATATGTTGTTCTATAGTGGGGAATATTTTTATACCAATAATGAATAAATCAAAGGTTATCATTATAGAAGACAAGGGGATGCATCACCCTGATGGGAAGTTATTTCAAATAGTTGGATTTCAGGAAGCTGCTACAATTGAGCCAGCATCTAAGTGTGTTTATGTGTGCTTCTTGCAACCCACATCGACAATATTAAATGAATCTCGTGGTTATCATGAGGTATATTTCATGAATGATTTCTCATAGGTTCATACTGAACTGATGTTAACACATCCTACTGATATTCCTATGCATATGCCTGAAGAAGTCAAGGATGAACTAGCCTCGAAGGACACCCCATAGTTTCCATTAGTGTACATACACCAATGGATCATAAACAATAATTCTAGTTTCTCCAAGCAACTAAATATAATAATCTTTATGGGTTTTTCTCATAGGTACCTACTTATAGGAATTCTAAGTATAAGGTATCCATTGAATCACACTCCCAACATAGTTCGCCAATGAATAAATTCATACCCCCAAGTTGTGCATTCTGGTCTGATGAACCATAAGACATCCCAATTAGTGATCAGGTTTTATCACCATGAATGAGGATAATGAAGTGGAATCTAAAACATCTAAATACCTTCAAGATATTGGTATAGATATTGACCCAAATGAATGAAATATAAAAATAAATCAAGGAATGGTACGAGTCATGTGACTGTAGAAAATAAACAAGGTCCCTAAAGAAGGGGTCAGACTCGTGGTTAATGAAGATACTCTATTAGCACTATAAAAGGTAAAGGAACCCCCAAATATTCAAGGCCCTTAAACATTTTATCATGGAAAATAATCGAAGTGTTATTGGAATTGATGAACAAAATGTCATATTTTCTAATTGAAAAACATTTAGGTGGTAATATCATAGATAAAAATTTGCCTCCCAAATCCATCCTGACTCTAATATGGATCATTTCTAGGTCCTAAGGAATGAAACCATCCACATCAACCATCTTATCAAGAAATTACAAAGTGTTCTTATCTCTTGAAACATATCGGGCTGTGATATATCAATCTCTTTTGTATATATGTTTCCACATCCTACATAAGAAGAGGTGATTTATTTAGATAATTGAAAGTTATTTCTAAATGTATGAATAAACAATTAGTGGAACTAGTTGATTTTTGAGACTATTCTGAATCCATATGAGAATATTTTACATAATGTTATTCCCACTACTACTTTGGTGTTTTCCTCTTTATTAAACAATATAATTTTGTTGAGGTCCCAGTTATGGAGGATGATTTCACGTGGAGGAGATAAAATTTGAATTGTAGGTTGGTAAGAAAGCCTGAAAAATGATTTTTTAGATGGATGATAACAATAACTACCATGGTGTTTCAATATTCACTCTTCTAAAAAATTAGTATTATCACAATCCTATTATTTTTTATGACAATACACGAATGAGATTGTTTAATATTATTCCATTTCACTATTACAATGGGTGTCTTGTGACTCCTGGATGAAGGGATCTTGTTTTAGAGCCTTGGAAAATTTATATTGCTGGAATTACTCTCCTATATCATGATGGGAAATTGAAATAAAACATGGAACTACAAAAAATGTAGAGAATTTTTTTCAAATCAGGACTTGGAAATTAGAACATCTGAAGAATATCTTGCATGTAGCCATATAAGGAATTAACATCAATATGATCTATCATGGTAGAAAATTAAGGCCCAAAATACGCTATATGGCCTCTTAGTGACTAAATAAATGTTCCATAAATTTCATCTAAATGTGTGTTATCTGAAATATGGTTATTGGAACATAAATTTATTTCATAAATTTTATAAGGAGAAGATGAACAGAGTTAGGAATCCTGAAATGAGTATAAATGTTCAACATTACACTTCTGAAAAAGAGATCTATTGAGAAGTGATGAATCATTTCATAACATTGTAATTTGATGTTGGACTGACACACATACAATGGACATTTTTATATATCACTCCTCTCATTGAGGATCACTATAATCAAGATATATCAAGAATCCACTTAAAGAAGAAATGAATGAGGATTTATTATCTCACAATCGAAAGTGTACACCTTGTCCCGATGGTTTCTCATTCAATTTTTTCATATTTTATTAGGATATCTTATTGGATTATATTTTTTTGGGAATCCAGAACATTCTCATCAACTCCATTATTGCATATGGGATAAATTATTTATTTATTATGTTGATAACCATGAAGGAAAATTCTCTTGAAATTAGAGACTTAGGGACTATTCATCTTGGAAACTCAATCACCAGGATTATTTAAAATATCATCATGAATAAGATAGGGAGAATGGTTCATGACTATATATACCCAAATCAAGTTGCATATTCCCCTTGTATATTTATTCAATATTTCCTCTTCAATATTTTATAGAGTATCAAATAACTGAAAAGGAAATAAGATGAGGGAAATTTTGCACTCAAAATTGATATTTTTAGGGCCTTTGAGAAACTAAAATAGAGCATTCTTCTTTTGTTTCCCCAAATATTAGGAATTTATAAAATATTTATTAAGAATATAGGTACAATACATAGCACTTTATGCATGTCAATTATCATCAATGGGGTGCCCTAAGGTTTCTCAACAGATCAAGGGGTGTGAGACAAGGTGATACTCTATCGAGACTTTTTATTCCATTATCGTGGATTACATGAGTAGATAAATCAATGATCTCTATCAAAAAGGAATTTATAAAAAATCAATGCTGGGATGAACGATTTTGTACCTTTATAATTGTTTTATGCTGATAAAATTTTATCTATTGTAAAACCTTGGAAAAATCATCTCCTCTTGGAAGTAACTTTTTCACATTATGAACAAGTTGATGGAAAAGTCATAAGTTGGGAAAAATAAATCATTTTCATTGGTTATGTTATTTATATTGGCTCGAGAAACCAAATAACCTAATGATGTGGGGTAAGGATATGATTTATTTAATTCAACTATCTCAGTTTCAACTGCTTTGGGCCAAGGAGAAAATGAAGTATTTGGAAATAATATCTTATGGTATTGTTAATAGGATGGAAAAGTTTAAAGGGAATGAAATTACCTAGGTTGAATGATTTTTTTACTGTCAACTCTATTGTAAAATCCATGTTTTTTAACTCTTTTTCAATCTATAGATGGCCCATGTATTTTATTAAGGAGAATTAGAAAATGGCTAGGAATTTAATATGGACTAGATCAGTACATGAAAAGAAGATGATCACTGATTCATGGAATGAATGTATAAAACATGTGGAATTAGGTGGCCTTAGGATGAAGGAACTTGTGATTTTTAATTATTGTCTCATCAAGAAATTTAGATGAAATCTGATTTTGAATGATGTGTCTAATGATTTCCTTACTATTAGGTTCAAAGGAATGCTATTAAATGGATATAAATTCTATCTTGCATATTATTTTTTTACTTCCATCAAGACTATCCCTTAATAGGCTCATGTTTGATACAAAATGGAAGGTAATTTGGGGATCCAATCTAACTTTTATAACCACTTAAGGGCTTGAGCATCCGTTCTGGGATAGAATGTTTGTTTCACAAGATTATTGACACATGCCAATGGATGATTTTTTTTATCAAATTTAGACAACTATGGTAGAATGATCCTGCCACAAGTACAGATGTCCATTAAAAGGCAAATATTCATGGATAGTTATATCGTTGTTGGGAAAAAAATTATTAGGACATTTAAATGGAAAGGTGTTTTATAAAATGAAATGTAGGAGGTCTATTAAACCACCGACCTGGTTAATGAACTTCAACACTAATTTTATTCTACAAACAAACAAAATTGTTATAAGGAGAACCTAGAAAAAATTACTTCCAACCCATGATCAACTCCAAAGTGTCATCTTTCAAATTTATTTTGTTTTTTACCTATGGGTGAGTGCTGAAGGAAGTGTGCATCATATTTTCTTATCATACAAGTTCGCAGAGATTCTATTGAAAAATATTTTCTCTTGGTTAAATGTTATATTTGATACATTTATGTAGTTTAATGTTTTTATTAAAATATATTACACTGAAGGTTTTAGTATGATGGTATGAAACCTATTGTTTTTGGAGTCATCTACCTATATTGCTACTATATGGAGGACCTGGAACAACACTATTTTTCATGAAGTGTATTAGACGGCACAGTAGACCATGCGATCCATTCACCATGAGGTTCATGATTTTCCACATTACAAACCTAAATCATGAATAATAGTGTGATAGAGACGAATAATATTTTACTCCTATGTGTGTAAGATAGACCAAGGGAACTAAAAATAGTTATGTTCAATCGATGGATACATCCAATCAGCCCATGGCTCAATGTGAATGTCGATGGGTAATCCTCTAGTACACCAATTCCATTAGGTTGAAATTATTTCCTTATAACATATCATGGGTTTATCTAAGAGTTATTCCATCACTACATTTAATATCGGGTGTCTTATGAAGGTGAGTTATGGGAGATGATATATTCATTTGGATATGATGTCTTGTAAAAATTAAATTTATTATGGAATTATTTTGATTCAAAAATATTATTTCAAGACATAAAAACTAGAATAAGTAATGATCCTTAGAGTATCTTACTTCATCATGTTGTACGTCATAAAATAGTCACTAAACTAAATAAGGATTTCACACATTCTCACCAGAAAGGCACACATCGTTTTTTCAATTAAAGATGATATGGATGTGGTTGTGATATTCCCTTTCATGCCTCTATATTATTATACTCAAATGTTTAAGGATGAAATTTGTGTTAAAGTTCATTCTTTTATTTTTAATGTCCCCATGTACTGCCTAGGTCATCCTTCTTATATATATATTTAAATATATTTCAGGATCAGTTTCCACCAGATCCAAGATTTTCTAGTAATTCAAAAGGTTATCCGAGTTGTGTATGATTATTTTGAGATTTAATACTATGGTGGATGTTAAAAATATTTTGTATGGGTCATATTAAAAGGATTCCAATTTAAAATTTATAATGAAGTGTTTTTTGTATCGGAATTCAGAGTGTGGTTCGGGGGTGCATTAGTTTCAATCACAGGAGAGGGTAATTATAAATATGAATTTTTTAGTTATTAATTATTAATATGATAACAAATAATTTATTAATCCTTTATTTGTTATTTATTACATATTAATTATACATAACACAACCCCAAAATATCATGATGCATAGTTTCCATGGGAAATTAATTACATAGAACATTAACATGAAACATTGGTACACAATAATAATATAAAAACTAGAAAAATAGCACTTATATTCCATCCATATTTTATAACTTCAGGTGATATACATGGGATTTATATAAGAATGGGTATAAATATAAATACAAATAATAAATAAAAATGTTTAGAATATTTTAATTTTATAAATGTTAGAAAATATGAGTATCGTGGTAAAAAAAATATGGTTCAGAATCATAATCATTAAAACGAATCATGATAAATCATGATAACATAATGGAAATACACGATTATTGAAACAACATAACACATGAAATCAGAATCATATGACAAATATAACATCCATATCATGATAAAAAATAAGTCATTGGATAACCTCCCATTAACCATACATGTCATATCAATCGATAGAAACATTACCCCACACATTGGAAGAATATATCATTATGGGTGCACCCATCACATTAATATCATGTATATACATAAGTGTCCCATAAAGATCATAAAAAATATGTAATGTATTTCAACAAATTTAATCCCCAAAATTGTGAGGCTTGGGTTAAAAAAATTAAACCCCAAATAAATGTTAAATATGTACATCATGGTGAATATCCTTGAGTGGAAATGAAGATGGTTATTCGCTAAAGAAGTGTTTTTCATGAAAATTCATAGGATAATTTTACAATCCTAAGGAGTGTACATAATGATTAATAAAAGGGGATAATGAGAGAGGAAAATGTATTTTATTACATGTTAATAAAAAATAAGGTATTATGGATGTGCAAAAAATATCCCAATGGGATAAATAGAAAATAACATGTCCTGACATATAGAAGGTTCTTGAATAATATGTATAAGTAGATGATCCTTTACCTTGATTCGGAACGTCAAAAAGTATGTGAGGATATTATTATGATTATTGGAGACATTTGGTGGTCTATAGAGATGTATTAGAATAGTAAAATCATGATTTAATAGATTGAGTCAAGAGAAATGGGAATTATGTGGGTTCATATAGGCAAAGATGTAATTTATGTTAATTTAATAACATATCTTTTGGACTCCATATGATAACGTAATTAAAAGTATTGACCATAAAATATCTCTTTCAGATTGTTTTCGTGAAATTTGATTGTTTTTCATTGTTTTATATTTTTATGTATAAAATAATATAAAATATTAACTTTTTTTAATACAGAAGTGGGTAATGTTTTAAAAGAATGGATTTTAATTCATTAAAATTTAACATTGGGTTTGGAAGATTAGTTGATGATATATAAAATTAACATAATATCATATTAAAAAAATTAACAGAAAACCTAATGTTGGCCATACATTCAGTTTATTATACTAATGAAATCACTTTGTGTGATTTTTGATTTTATAATACAAAGAGTATAATTATATCGTATATAATTTTTAACAAAATTTTGAATGTCTCATAAAAATATTAAAATTTAAAAAATATATAATTTAAACGTTTTGATGTAAATAAATATTTATTTTATCAAAATTATAGGCCAAATATGAGAATATACACTTTTATTTAAACATTCTCTACAAACTAAAAATACTGTTTCATAACAATGTTTTTATAACCCTTATAAAAATTACATTTGACTTTCTAAAAAAATATTTTCATTTTTATGTAATAGTTATTATTTTATAATAATACTTTTTAAAAATATAATTTATTTCAATAATTATTTACATCATCGAAAAAATTCCTTCATTGAAACTATATAATTCCCAAAAATAAAATATATATTTCATAATATTTAAACAAATTTTTTATCAAAACAATGATATAATTTATTAAAAAATAAATTATAAAGGTAAATATAATCATTTTTTATTAAATATTAATGTTGGTCGGAGTGGACACTCTAAAGGGTGGTGAATTGAGTTCCAATTAAAATTTTTGTTAGAATATTTTCTATTAAAATCACCCAATTTATAAAACATGTTAAACTGTAGTGAATTTCTAAAACTGTAAAGGTTTAATTAGATTCTCAAAATTTTGATTAATTCTCAATTAATCTAATCATAAGATTAAATTATCTTTTGAAACTAACCTACCGATTTACAATAGATACAAAAACTTGCTAGATTAACTATCAATGTAACCTTAAAACAGATTTGTATTTCAACGTAATAAGAAGCGGAATATAAATTAGATACTGTATATTTTGAACTTAATCATCAAATAAATAGTAGTTATAACTAAGAGGTTCAGTCTCAAGATGTGACATAGTCCTCTGAAATTTATATATAAATTTTATCCAGACCCTGGATTGGGGATAACAAAAGTACAAGACCGTCCAGGCCACGTAGGGACCTCTACCACTATTCTTCATGGGAAACAAAAATAAAGACCATGCCACACAAGGACCTCTTCCACAGTTGTCGTGTGTAAAAAAAGTAAGGGGTTTTTGTGTGAGGATTACGATATCCTCTAGTTCAGCATAGGAGACAGTGTTTGTGTGAAACAAATAGGGTACACACACTGCTCGAATGTAAATAATAAATCACCTATAGATAGTATATGAATGTTTAGAAAGCTCTAGTGATTGGCAGTGCAACTCTGGAATCATTGGATTCAGTAGGACTGCTTCTGAGTTCTTCTCTGATATTTTTATTGAAAAATAGTGTGTCGTGGTTCAACTTTTGTTTCTCCATGAGAGAAGATGTTCTATAGACTCTACAGTACTTCGTGTGTTCTTTAGTAATGTCTGCATGCATGTATGGAACTTCTTTGAGGATCGTGCAATGTTTTCTTCACATTTTTGCTTAGGATTGTTCTTCGGTTCAGTATAGAGCTCGCGTGTATTGTCGTATGTGTATCGATACGTGTCACGCCCTAGTGTCTCCTCTACTGCAGCTCAATATTCTTTATATTCTACGAGCTTCGGCAATAGTAATGATTTCCATTCCATAGGTACGAGGTATGGTGTCCTGAAATGCAACAATTATCATTAAATAACATTAATTGCATTAAAAACATCAAATATGACAGTTAGAATTATTTAAATAATACTGAAAAAAGGCAAATAAACGGTGTCACACTAGTTGTGAAAACAATGTCTTTTTGAACCTGTGTCTCCTTCAGGGTATGTGTGTAGAGACCCGAAGCTTATCGTACATGGACATTACATTACTTTTGCGGAATACTTAGTACATAACAAAAACACACACACAAGGATCGTAATAGTTTAGTGTCTTTGGAAACTTGGAATGTAATCTTCTAATCGTGGTGAAAGATCTTCAATATCTCTCATAAAGATCTTCCTTTTTTTTACCTAAAAACCTTTCTTTATATCCTGGGGAAAAGAAAACATAAAAGGGTGAGCTCAAATGCTCAGTAAGGGTAAACAAAAGAAATATCAATCACATCATATACATAAGAACATAGCCTTTGGAAATCATAACCTGCAAAAGAGCTCATAATATCATAACATGGGATAAATCATAGAAGTGAAAATGAGATCCCCATAATCATAACATAAAACTTGAAACTTTGTGGCATGCACACATAATCATAGAAAATCATTTCTTGTTAGTCAAGACTCATTTCCAAGACTATCTTAATGGACAAAGTCCCTTTCTGAATCGAGTAACCCTCGTTTCAGTCCTGTTTCACTGAACCGGTATAACCTACCGTTCCAGCCATGTCTATTTCATGAGATATAAAATCTTTACCCAATGCATTGGAGGGAGATATAGGTCCCACCCATCTTATAATGAATCCTTTCTTATGTGTGCCACATAATCATAAAACATAAATCATCGCATAACACATGTAACAAAAATGGGATTCTTGAAACATCATGACATCATAAATCAATTCATATAAGATAAATGAATTCATAAAAATAATTCCATCACAACATGGTCAAATCAATGTAATAATAGGTATAAAAACAGAACCATTTTTTATTTTCGATTGAAAATAATTTTGATAAAACACTTGAACTCCATTCTTGAGGAAAATATCCTTTCTTCTTCAAAAACATTTTTCCCTTCATAACATGTCATACGACATTAAAATAAAATAAGTTGACTAAAAATAAACTTTAAAACTTGTAAAGGAAGATTCTTGGATTTAATGTTTTAAAAATCCATTCATGCCGTATAAGTTAAAAAAAATATTCTTCGTACTTTTTTCGGAAAAGTCAAAAAGTACCTCGTACGACAAAAGATTCCTTTCATAGATATTACTAAAAACTCACCGAAGGGTAAAAATGGATTTAAACAATTTTAGGTGGATGGAAATAATATTAAATATTGATGAAACATGGATGTGGATGATAAAATACACCCCAGTAAATACTTACGAATAAACAATCTCGGATAAAAATGAGATTGTGATATTTCCCTTACCTTAGGTCCGACTTGCTTTGTAAGTGTCCGAACCTCCTGTATAATGATTTAAATCATGTTATTGATTTATTACAGAATCATATTCATTATTATGATATCATATATGGTTCACTAATGACATTATATTACCCGTTCTTTTGTAAATTCCATGTTAAAGAAGCGTTTTGGGTAAAATCGTTTCATTTATCGTAGGTGTTTTGACTTGTTGTTCTTGACATAATTATTACATATATCATGATTTACTCACTTCCAGAATATAAAATATGATTTATATATCATATATATTCAGTATATATATATATATAATAGGTATATAAATAAAATGAAAAACACCGTTCATGGAGACGGTAGTCCGTACGTACGCATGAACGCTGTTTTCCTTTCCTTATTGTCTTGAAATGGAAGTAAGTAGATGACATACATATGTATATATATACATAAATCCAGTAGCTTTATGATGTCATATATTTCATTATTATTTCTTATATATACATTATAATCATTCTTAAATGGTTAACATGGAGAATGAATCTCATCGCGTCGTGGAGACGGTAGTCCGTACATACGCACGAGCGATGATATCATTTCTATAAATATTGAATTGAATTGGAGTGGATAATACAATATATCAGAATCAATATGATGTTGTAATAACTATGTATAGTTATTCTTTACACCATTATACCCATCCATGTAAGGAGGTGGTGCAAAATAGATTACACCACGACGTGGAGACGGTATTCCGTACGTACGCACGCGCGGTGATTTCTTTTTCCGTAGGATGGATAGATAGTGAAATAGGGTTGTTTCATACTTATAATAACATATCAGTATATGAGTGATACTGATGTTATTACTTCATAATGAAACAACCTAATAAGAAGAAGTGGAAGAAGAAATAAAGATGAAAGAATTGGTAACGGTAATTACCTCTTCTTTGAAGTGCCTCTTTGAGACCTCCTCTTAGGGCACTAAAATTGGTCTTTGAGGAAGACCAGAACCTCTAGGATGTTTTTAGGGAAGTGGAGAAGAGATTTTGTCAGGGTTTGGCCGAGCTTGAGTGCTCAAATTGGTGTGAGGAGGAGGGAGAGGAGGTGTCCTTTTATAAGGGAGGAGAGGGGCACCTTAGGAATACCTCAAAATATTATTTTATATTAATGTCAAAATCGGTTTATAATGGTTCCAAAGGGTCTTATTTAAAAGCTAAAGTGGGGATGGGTCGAACTCCTATCAACCATTAGGATTTAGACAAGTTTAGGTTATTATTTTAACCTTATCAATTAGATTTAACTCTAAGTTAAATAATTTAACTTTTACCGTGTCTTTTTGTTTTCTTTCACTATATGGTTAATACACTTACTATAACATGCCAAAAGAACCCCAAATTGTTTATTATTAAAATATATATACTTATCTAAGTCATTTGGCCGAAACTTAGATTTTTAGGAATAAAATAACAATTAATAATATAATATTTGATTTAAAAACTATTTTGTGTCAATTTTGACACTATTTGATATATGATTTTTGTGAAAGTCATAACAGAATTATATGTTCGAACCAAGTTGATTAAATCAACACTAATATATCATAGTAACCTAGAAAAATAGTGGAATTCATAAAAAGTCTCAAATTATATTTATTTTTGTGTTTATAACATCAATTATGTCAATATTTCATTAATAAGATAATTACTGCATCATCATTGTGTCATAAATAAATTAAATTATTTGATGTCTAAAAATTACAAATAAAATACCAACATGTAGTAAATCTATTTATCCTTCTAATGAATATTTACAATCGAATTTATCTTATGTATAACCCCATATTAAAAATTATTTACTTATTAAACTTTGATTTTAACTATTTTAACCCTTCTTTAAATAAATTAATAATAAATGTCCTAATCTAATCCAAGTGGGCCTAAATGGTCATATTTTATTCCTAAGTTTGTTTTTGGTCGAATTACACTTGTCCAATAGAATTAGGACATGTGTTAGGGTAATATTAATATCATATTTACCCTTAGTTACCTTATTTACTATTAACCGCGGTAAAAAAAGTAAAAAGTTACTATTCACCAAAAATTATTTTCATCTCATTGAACCACATTTTACTTACTGACATCAACCGTGTCTCTCGGATTTTTGAAATTCCATTCACAGAAGCGGTAAAATTAAGTTTTATGAAAAATTCAGTTTTTTAACTACCACTTAGTAGTTTCACTATTCATCAAAAATTGATGTTTTTCAGAACAGTGCCAAAATTTCATCCCAAGCTATATTTCATATTCCGAATTTAAAAATGAAGTCTATTTTACCAAATTCATTACATAAAAGTTGCATTAATTAATTTTATAATTAAATCCCGCTGTTAAAACAAATAGCGTGTTTTTAAGAAACAATATCTATCAAAAGATTGACACTTGTTTATGTCTAGTTTAAATGTGAAATTACATCAAATGACCAACATTGTATTAAATTGTAAAAATATATTCTAAATATACTTTAAAACCACTCAAATTAATGATTTATCACTATTAATTATTTCTATGAAAAAAGTTGTTTTTAATTATAATTTAGTAATTTTCACTATTCATCAAAATATGAAAGTTATCCGAAAAGTACCAAAATTTCACCTTAGGCTAAATTCGAGACTCCGAATCCAAAAATGAAGTCCATTTTGAGAGCTAAAATTTCTAAAATTTTAAAAGGTGGTTATTACTATTCATAACGGCTAGTTATAATAATATTTTAATAGCATATCGTTGTTTAGTGAAACTCGGTATTGCGTACTATACACGCTATCGAGGAAGGTCGCGATTGCGTGTAATGCAAGGCAAGTCAAGGATGCGTGTTGTGCAAGCTCCTTTTGGTGTAGCGTACAACACAAGACATTAGTGAAATAAAAAATATATATTTTTCATAAAATCTCGGGCTGTTACATTCTACCCCCCTTAAAATGAATTTAGCCCTCGAAATTCGTCGGGGTTATAAATGGTTTACTATTCGGAAGTTCCTTTAATAGAAACCCACATCGTAAAAAGGAATACCAAAACTTGGCTTTAAAAACTAATGTATGAAATGTAACGATTACCCAAATAAACTAATCACTGGGTTTCCACATAGGAGAAAATATGGATATGGAAGAAAAATCTAACCATCATGTTCTGATGGAGAGTGGTAGAGAACATGGCTATGGAAAAGCTAGCAATCACAAAGCCATAAATTTTTGATGATCTAGGGTACCATCTGATTCATCAGATATAAGATCACTAGGACAACATTTTTGGTTTTCAAGATCATTTCACTAAAGTTGAAAATTTGAATTAGAATAAATACTTTTTTATTTTGGTACAATCTCACTGGTGTTCATGCCTTGAACAATTTCCACTTCATCTCTTAAATAAATGAAGTTGAATTTGTTATTCGTGAAGTGTTAGCAGATCATGTGATAGAATGACGGGTCATTCCATCTGTCTCAAAAGGTTAGCAAAATTTATATACATAAGTCGATCTATAGTGGTATTAATCATATATGGTTCCTAAAATGGGCTTATACTTCATATATCATACTGCTTAATATAATAACACTAGTTTCTACTAAACAGGGACTTCCTGTAGGTCAGTGGTAGGCGATAAAGGCCAGTCGCACTTCGGTTGTGGGTTCGATTCCTACTGCCTTGTCCGAAGCGATGGGCTGTCGCCCGTCCTGCAGATTGTCCTTTTTCTAAAACTACGTTACTATAACATCCCATCAATAATATCGAAAATCTTCTATCCTTAAACAATACTAACTTATGTCCAACATAATCCAGTCTAATCTTTAGGCTTATACATAATACTGCAGTCCACTCTCATAATATAGTGACAACGATTACCAGAGATTTAATACTGTCGTTGATCCCCACATATCATAAGATATGTCTTGTTGGTCACATTCCAAACATTCAAAGTCCGTAATCATGTATTCTCTTGAATACCTTAGTGAAAACATGAATGCAGTTTAAAGTTAACACTTTCCACATACCAAAATCCTCAAAATTCTATATACTCAAACCATGATATCACTTAGTCCTTATATCAATCATGAGCTCATGAATACTGTTAAACATTTCATTTTCTCGTTTTCCCTTCATTATGCGCATATCATCTTATTTCCAAAAATATCTCAATTACTTTGAATACCACCTTAGACCAATACATAAATATTTCAATAGACCATAAAAGTACCGCAACAACATTATTCCTGAATACCATTACATAAACACTTCAGTCCATCCACTTCAATGATTGTCCTGGAAGAAGTCCTTCCTTGATTTAGAAGTAACTTTTTAGGTGAGGTCATTGAGTTGGGTAATGCCCATGTTCTCCACAAATAAGACATTGAACTCCATAACAGTCTGTCACTCTATGACCCTTTTCTCCACACAGATAACATCGGTCCCTCCATTTGAGGTATTCCTCAAGGTTCTTCTTCCCTTCTTTAGAAATCTCAATCTTCCTTTCTTTATGCTCCTCAACATGCGAACATGCATAATAGTTTATCTTCCTCTTCATTGATGAATTAGGCATACCACAAAATTTCACCTTGTTAATCATATATCGGGATGACTGATTTGGCATAATCACAAGTTCTTTCTCTCTAGGAATTACACAATTTTTTTTTCTCATAGTCACCAATTTGTCCATTGGATTCAATGTTAACCGAATTCCTCCTGGTTCCCTCCATTAACTAAAACACAAAAAGAATCTTGTGAGAGGTAAAAATCATGCTAGGTAAAACAACATAGTAAAGGGGGAGTACCTTCAATATCTATCATCTTAGGTTTAATTCTATGATCATTAGCGTAATTCTAGTACTATAACCTATACGTATACTTAACCTTAGGGACATCCCTAGACATACCTTAGAAATATCTCTAGGGATCTCACTAACGTTCTCGCATCCTAGTTTCCAAAGGTTGACTAAACCTTTCCTCTGATACCAACTGTAGAGGTCTGGAATTACTTCCAGTGGACTACAATTGATACCTATTAGGGCACTCCATGGGCAGCTACACCCCCTGGGCGGGACACACCACCATCCCCAGTGGCAGCCATTTCCACATGAAGCCCTTTGGCGGAGAGCCATGCTTCGTCCAACGCTCACATGTGAGAGTTCACAAGGATCGGATACATTCCTACCTCCTTTGCCTCTGATACCAACTGTAGAGACCCGAAGCTTATCGTACATGGTCATTACATTACTTTTGCGGAATACTTAGTACATAACAAAAACACACACACAAGGATCGTAATAGTTTAGTGTCTTTGGAAACTCAGAATGTAATCTTCTAATCGTGGTGAAAGATCTTCAATATCTCCCATAATGATCTTCCTTTTTTTTTACCTAAAAACCTTTCTTTATATCCTGGGGAAAAGAAAACATAAAAGGGTGAGCTCAAATGCTCAGTAAGGGTAAACAAAAGAAATATCAATCACATCATATACATAAGAACATAGCCTTTGGAAATCTTAACCTGCAAAAGAGCTCATAATATCATAACATGGGATAAATCATAGAAGTGAAAATGAGATCCCCATAATCATAACATAAAACTTGAATCTTTGTGGCATGCACACATAATCATGGAAAATCATTTTTGTTAGTCAAGACTCATTGCCAAGACTATCTTAATGGACAAAGTCCCTTTCTGAATCGAGTAACCCTCGTTTAAGTCCTGTTTCACTAAACCGGTATAACCTACCGTTCCAGCCCTGTCTATCTCATGAGATATAAAATCGTTACCCAATGCATTGGAGGGATATATAGGTCCCACCCATCTTATAATGAATCCTTTCTTATGTGTGCCACATAATCATAAAACATAAATCATCGCATAACACATGTAACAAAAATGGGATTCTTGAAACATCATGACATCATAAATCAATTCATATAAGATAAAGGAATTCATAAAAATAATTCCATCACAACATGATCAAATCAATGTAATAATAGGTATAAAAACAGAACCCTTTTTTATCTTAGATGGAAAATAATTTTGATAAAACACTTGAACTCCATTCTTGAGGAAAATATCCTTTCCTCTTCAAAAACATTTTTCCTTTCATAACATGTCATACGACTTTAAAATAAAAGAAGTTGACTAAAAATAAACTTGAAAACTTGTAAAGGAATCTTCTTGGATTTAATGTTTTAAAAATCCATTCATGCCGTATAAGTTAAAAAAAACATTCTTCGTACTTTTGTCGGAAAAGTCAAAAAGTACCTCGTACGACAAAAGATTCCTTTCATAGATATTACTAAAAACTCACCGAAGGGTAAAAATGGATTTAAACAATTGTAGGTGGATGGAAATAATATTACATATTGATGAAAAATGGATGTGGATGATAAAATACATCCCAGTAAATACTTACGAATAAACAATCTCGGATAAAAATGAGATTGTGATATTTCCCTTACCTTAGGTCCGACTTGCTTTGTAAGTGTCCGAACCTCCTGTATAATGATTTAAATCATGTTATTGACTTATTACAGAATCATATTCATTGTTATGATATCATATATGGTTCACTTATGACATTATATTACCCGTTCTTTTGTAAATTCCATGTTAAAGAAGCGTTTTGGGTAAAATCGTTTCATTTATCGTAGGTGTTTTGACTTGTTGTTCTTGACATCATTATTACTTATATCATGATTTACTCACTTCCAGAATATAAAATATGATTTATATATCATATATATTCAGTATATATATATATATATACAATAGGTAGATAAATAAAATGAAAAACACCGTTCATGGAGATGGTAGTCCGTACGTACGCATGAACGCTGTTTTCCTTTCCTTATTGTCTTGAAATGGAAGTAAGTAGATGACATACATATGTATATATATACATAAATCCAGTAGCTTTATAATGTCATATATTTCATTATTATTTCTTATATATACATTATAATCATTCTTAAATGGTTAACATGGAGAATGAATCTCATCGCGTCGTGGAGACGGTAGTCCGTACGTACGCACGAGCGATGATATCAATTCTATAAATATTGAATTGAATTGGAGTGGATCATACAATATATCAGAATCAATATTATGTTGTAATAACTATGTATAGTTATTCTTTACACCATTATACCCATCCATGTAAGGTGGTGGTGGAAAATAGATTACACCACGGCGTGGAGACGGTATTCCGTACTTACGCACGCGTGGTGATTTCTTTTTCCGTAGGATGGATAGATGGTGAAATAGGGTTGTTTCATACTTATAATAACATATCAGTATATGAGTGATACTGATGTTATTACTTCATAATGAAACAACCTAAGAAGAAGAAGTGGAAGAAGAAATAAAGATGAAAGAATTGGTAACGGTAATTACCTCTTCTTTGAAGTGCCTCTTTGAGACCTCCTCTTAGGGCACTAAAATTGGTCTTTGAGGAAGACCAGAACCTCTAGGATGTTTTTAGGGAAGTGGAGAAGAGCTTTTGGCAGGGTTTGGCCGAGCTTGAGTGCTCAAATTGGTGCGAGGAGGAGGGAGAGGAGGTGTCCTTTTATAAGGGAGGAGAGGGGCACCTTAGGAATACCTCAAAATATTATTTTATATTAATGTCAAAATCGGTTTATAATGGTTCCAAAGGGTCTTATTTCAAAGATAATGTGGGGATGGGTCGAAATCCTATCAACCAATAGGATTTAGACAAGTTTAGGTTATTATTTTAACCTTATCAATTAGATTTAACTCTAAGTTAAATAATTTAACTTTTACCGTGTCTTTTTGTTTTCTTTCACTATATGGTTATTACACTTACTATAACATGCCAAAAGAACCCCAAATTGTTTATTATTAAAATATATATCCTTATCTAAGTCATTTGGCCGAACCTTAGATTTTTATGAATAAAATAACAATTAATAATATAATATTTGATTTAAAAACTATTTTGTGTCAATTTTGACACTATTTGATATATGATTTTTGTGAAAGTCATAACAGAATTATATGTTCGAACCAAGTTGATTAAATAAACACTAATATATCATAGTAACCTATAAAATTAGTGGAATTCATAAAAAGTCTCAAATTATATTTATTTTGGTGTTTATAACATCAATTATGTCAATATTTCATTAATAAGATAATTACTGCATCATCATTGTGTCATAAATAAATTAAATTATTTGATGTCTAAAAATTACAAATAAAATACCATCATGTATTAAATCTTTTTAGCTTTCTAATTAATATTTACAATCGAATTTATCTTATGTATAACCCCATATTAAAAATGATTTACTTATTAAACTTTGATTTTAACTATTTTAACCCTTCTTTAAATAAATTAATAATAAATGTCCTAATCTAATCCAAGTGGGCCTAAATGGTCATATTTTATTCCTAATTTTGTTTTTGGTCGAATTACATTTGTCCAATAGAATTAGGACATGTGTTAGGGTAATATTAATATCATATTTACCCTTAGTTACCCTATTTACTATTAACCGCGGTAAAAAAAGTAAAAAGTTACTATTCACCAAAAATTATTTTCATCTCATTGAACCACATTTTACTTATTGACATCAACCGTGTCTCTCGGATTTTTTAAATTCCATTCACAGAAGCGGTAAAATTATGTTTTATGAAAAATTCAGTTTTTTAACTACCACTTAGTAGTTTCACTATTCATCAAAAATTGATGTTTTTCAGAACAGTGCCAAAATTTCATCCCAAGCTATATTTCATATTCTGAATTCAAAAATGAAGTCTATTTTACCAAATTCATTACATAAAAGTTGCATTAATTAATTTTATAATTAAATCCCGCTGTTAAAACAAATAGCGTGTTTTTAAGAAACAATATCTATCAAAAGATTGACACTTGTTTATGTCTAGTTTAAATGTGAAATTACATCCAATGACCAACATTGTATTAAATTATAAAAATATATTCTAAATATACTTTAAAACCACTCAAATTAATGATTTATCACTATTAATTATTTCGATTAAAAAAGTTGTTTTTAATTATAATTTAGTAATTTTCACTATTCATCAGAATATGAAAGTTATCCGAAAAGTACCAAAATTTCACCTTAGGCTAAATTCGATACTCCGAATCCAAAAATTAAGTCCATTTTGAGAGCTAAAATTTCTAAAATTTTAAAAGGTGGTTATTACT
The DNA here is from genome assembly GCA_963277665.1 of Viscum album. Lineage (NCBI taxonomy): Eukaryota > Viridiplantae > Streptophyta > Magnoliopsida > Santalales > Viscaceae > Viscum > Viscum album. Next base: position 1,137,143,254 of record OY728156.1, read on the forward strand.
ATTCATAACGGCTAGTTATAATAATATTTTAATAGCATATCGTTGTTTAGTGAAACTCAGTATTGCGTACTATACACGCTATCGAGGAAGGTCGCGATTGCGTGTAATGCAAGGCAAGTCAAGGATGCGTGTTGTGCAAGCTCCTTTTGGTGTAGCGTACAACACAAGACATTAGTGAAATAAAAAATATATTTTTCATAAAATCTCGGGCTGTTACAATGTGTTTCATGGTGTGTCCATGTCACGGTGTCTAGCTCACGGTGTCTGAGTCACGGTGTCCATCACAGTATCTGGGTCACGGTGTGTCCTTCACAGTTTCTGGGTCATGGTGTATCCTTCAAAGTGTCTAGGTCACGGTTTTCCCTTCACGATGTCTATGTCACGGTGTGTCCTTCACATTTTCTGGGTCATGGTGTGTCCTTCACGGTGTCTGGGTGTCGGTGTGTCCTTCACGGTGTCTGGGTCACAGTGTGTCCTTCACCGAGTCTGTGTCTTGCATACAGTCCGTCTTAGTGTGTTAAACTTCACAGTGTCTTGATACATAGACAAATACTGTATTCAAACGTAAACAATAATATGACGAATATGAATTAAGCTTAACCATTACCATGTAAGTGAACATGAAATATAAATACAAGGGTTTGATAAAACATATGAGAGTTGTGATCATGCAAAAGATTTGTAAATAATAATGATAGTAATTGACAGTAATAATATTTTCAATCATTAAAACATGATGTGTAATTATTAATGATATTTATGATCATTAAAACATGATTAATGCATGAGGAGTCCAACAATATCCCCCTTTTTTATGATCACAAATCATGTATAGTCAAAGTATAAATGAAATTCAATGTTAGAGAAAAAAACATATTTAGTAAGAATAGATAAAAGTATAAGAGAAAACTCTATAAGATAACTCTTCTCACTATTTCTCCCTCTTTTGGGATTATTAGAAAGTAGAGAGAATGGGTTGAAACATGGCATTTGTCATTAAAAAAGTTCATAATAAAACATACTGGATAAATACAAACAGTAAACAGGAAAAGACATCCCATAAAAAAGTATGAAACATTGGTTGGCATCACTGATTGTCTTTCTCTTTGCCTTTATCAGCAGGATCCTGAACTGATGTAGAAGAAGGCATGTAGGTTGTAGACAACGATGGTAAAGGTATACCTTCAAATATAGAGGAAACCAAAGTAGGAGTTGTAGATGATCTAGTCTGTGTTTGATCAAGAATAACTAGTCTAATCTAAGAAAGGGCTTCGTAGACTGACAAAGCAGTTGAGGCTAGGGCATGTTAACTTGGTCGAAGAGGTGCAGAAGCTAGGGAAATGATATCAGTACTCTGTACATGAAGATAAGGCTTCTAAAGTTTGATGAAATCAGTAATGATTTCTCCACTATATTGCATAGACTTTTCAAAATTGTCCTTATTCTCCATGAATTTGTCCAACAATCTGGTGAACTCTGTAAGCTTCTAAACTTTTGCTTTAAAATATTGAGTCACTGGAGGGATTTTCAGGTTCTCCACAAGATAATTAAAGTGATTTTTCATGTCACTTTTAGAGAAAATATGGGTGAGATAAAATTCTATCTTCTTGGTGATCTCCTGTTGGGAATTATTGGCTATCTTAGAATGAATTTGAACAAGATCAAGTGCTCTATTATTGTTCTTAACCACTTCTGAAAAATGATACAGATCTAAGCCACTGAAATCGTTATCAATTTCTTCCTTGATTATGTATCTATACATAGAATCATCCAAAGAAGGTGTGGAGGTCTGAGCAGAGGGAGGAGAAACCATGATAACTTTGGTTAGAACATTGATCAGTTTTAAAACTTTCTGCAGACATCCAGTGTACTCATCTGTGAAATTATTCAAATTTTCCAAAATCTATCTCATTCGTTGCATTATATTTGTGTGTATTTCTCCAATATTCTCTTAAAAAGATAACAGATAAGGATTTACATGAGACACAATCTCTCTAGAAATGTTGGAAACATCTGGTTCAGGAGATGCAGCAATAGGTGCAGGAGCATAAACAAGAGCATGCTCTGATCTTGAAGACAGTTCTGTTTGCAGGTTCTCCACCAAACCATTCAAATTTGAAACATCAACACTAAGAAACTTATTTTTAACTCAGACTTCTTGAATTTCATGGATCACCCGTGGTTGAATATGCAGAATAATATTATCCAAAAGAATCAATGAATCTTCTTGACATATTTGTTTCACTATACAAGGTTCAGAGGATATAATCATCATAATTCCATCCAAGATAGTCTCTCCAAATACTTTAAAATCATATTTAGTTACATATGATTATTTCTCGGTTAAGATAGTAGTTTAAGGTAGTGGTACAGTTTTGGATGCAGACTCTGGTTGCGGTTCAGAATTAGTTTCAGTTTCAGATTAAGATGGAGGTTGAGGTTGAGGATCTGGATCTAGTTCTGGTTCTAGTTCTGGGTGAGCTACCGGCATTTGTTTAAACAAAGAAGAGAGATCTATACCATTTGCAGTCACTTGTTGTGATTCACTCACATCACAAAAACATGGAAATTCATACCGAGAGTATATAGAAATTGTGATAATTGGGTGAGAGGTTTCATCAGATCCATCTTCATCAATCTCAAGGTTTTGAGGTTCCTCCACCTCAAAATGTGCATCCAATTCAGATTCTTGAGGCTAAGGAATTCAGATAAGATCCACAAGATCAGCTCTAATCTATTTAGAAAATTCTTGTATGGAATGCTGAAAGGAAATTTCCATCCTCTCTTCAGCATATGGTATGTACTCAGGAACTGATTGTTCCACTGGTTGTGCTTCCAGACATGCTTTTTTTCAACAGGGAGATCCTCACGATTAACATTTTCCCTAACATGGATTTCTTCTAGATTAGCTTCTTCCATGATAGGGAGGTCTTATGCACCACCAGACTCTTCCATGGCTTACTGATCCAAATCAGGGTTAATCAAATCTCTTGTAGCATTAGAATGAACTTCCTGATCAACAAAATCTCTAGAATCAAGAGATTATTATCTAAAAACAACAGAAACATCCTCTCTAGAAGGTATTTCAGCAGGAACATCAGCAGGGACAACAATCCTTTCATTCTCAAAAAGAGTTGTTTTCTCTTGAGGTATTTCATCCTCTTATTCTTTTTCTTCCACTTCTGGGTACTCAGCCACTTCATATGGATCCAAAATAGGATCAGTTATATTCTTTGGCCTTTTTGGATAATCAACATGATTATACATCTTATAAATCTGATCATTATCCTCAACCCACTTCTTCTTCCAGGGGTTACAATTAATTTTCATCCTTCTGATGATAGGCTTGGAACAAAAGAAATCAAAATCTTCTAGCTTTTCTTCATTTGGATCAACCAATCCCTTGGCAGCTAACATGGCTGAAATCATCCTTGAGTGAAATAAGTAGGTGGATTTTGAAGTGACTTCAATCATCTCACATATATGGTTAATGACATACATGCATAGGTTGATCTTATGGTCATTCTTCATTAGATGAATCAGTAACATATCTTGATACTTCATCACAGAAAAATCTCCTTTTCTTAGACTAATCAAATTCTGAACAGATTTGAACAGCAGCCTTGTCTCCCCATCCAATTCAGCTGCTATGGCCCTTCGCTTGGTTCCATTTCCAATCAAGATCTCTATTGAATTTTCCAGGTCAGATATGTCAGTTTTTGGAGGAGGGTCTCTCTAGGAATCATAAAAAATCCCTTCATGAATAATTCTCAGGCATGCATCCCATAACCTTGAAGAGAATGGACACTTTTGTCCATTGATACAGCTTGTTACCATATAGCTTTCTCTAGCATCAAAGGAAAACATTACATATTTTTAAAATTTAGATACCAACTTTGGATAAATCAGTCAATCTTTTATAGAGAACCATTTGAGCCATCCATGTTCTCTTAAGATTTTTAGAACCAATGACTTCCTAGACACAACCACTCAGGGAAAATCGCTTTCTCAGGAACAACAGTACGGCTTACTAGGTTCGGATTTAGAGGTCCTTCAGGTGAAATCCTCAGTGTCCTTTTATTTTTCATAGAGCGGTTCTTCTCATATGAGGGTGAAAATAGACGCTTCATCCTGGGAATCCACATAACATTCGAGCAAGAGAGAAGGAGAGAATGTTTTCAATGTAAAGAGGGTTTGAGAGAGCGAGCATGAGAGAGCTCGGGTGAGGAATTGAGTGAAAACTCTAATGTTTTATCATCTGGGAATGTCAAATGTCATAAAAACAAAAACCTGGAAAATCAAATAGCGGTGAAATAAAAATTACTGCGATATGGGATAAAGTAAAAGTATAAATAATAGTCACGGTGAGACCATCAGTAGGCATTATGTTGCGATTAAAGGCATTCGTCACGGTGAGACAGTTGGTGGTCATCACGGTGAGACATTGACTATTTTGTGTAGTCACAGTGATAAAATTAGTGAACTGATCCATCACGGTGAGACAATTAGGTGACAGACAATGAGCACAAGGTGTTAAATGAGAGACCGTAAGCATTAAACAGTAACTAATAAACAGTGAATCATGAAACTGTATATTCAAATGGTAAAATATTAAACAGTAAGACTAGTAAGCTATCTATATATGATTGATCATACCAAGATCATGTATGATGTAATCTAATCTTTCAGAATTTAATGGTTTAGTGAATATATCATCAAGTTGATATTCCAGACCCATGAATTCCAAAGTGATATCACCTTTTTGATAATGATCCCTCAAAACTTGTTGTCTTACATTAATATGTATCTTCCTAGAATGTGAAACATGATTATTTGAAATATTAATATCACTTGGGTTGTGACAATTTTTTGGTACATGTCTGAATTGATATCTATAGTTTAGTAATGTGTTTTTTATCCACAAAATTTGTGCACAACAACTTCCAGCAGCTATGTATTCAGCTTTTGTAGTAGATAATGCAACATAATTTTTGTCATACTACACCATGATACTATTAACCTTCCTAAAAGGTGACATGTTCCAGAGGTGCTTTTTATATCTAACTTACTTACAGAAAAGTCATCATCCTAATAACTAAATAGTTCAAATGATTGTCCTTTTGGATAGAATAGTCTTAAATTGGGCGTATGAATGAGGTATTTGAAAATTCTCTTAAGAACATTTAAATGTGACTCTTTAGGGTTTTCTTGAAAACGAGCACACATACACACACTAAATATAATATCAGGATGACTACCATTCAAGTAGAGTAGAATTCCAATCATTCCTCTATAAGTGGTTTGATCATCATATTAACCATCTTCATCAATAACCACCGTACAAGTGGTACTCATGGTAGTGTCACTACTTTTTTTGCTATCCAATACAAAATGTGTTAAAAGATATCTAGTATAGTTACTTTTAGTTAAGATAATTCCATCGTTATTTTGAAATATTTGAAATCCATGAATGAATTTTAATTCACCCATTAAGTTCATATCAAAATCATTTTTCATTATTTTAGAAAAATCAGTATATAAATAAGTTTTTGAATGTACAAAAATAATATCATCTACATAAATTTGTACAACTAAAACATCATTAGATTTTTTTTAATAAAAAGAGTAGGATCATATATTCTTTCTGTAAAAACATTAAAATTAGAAAAGTACTTAATCTCTCATACCAAGATCTTAGATCTTGTTTTAAACCATATAAAGATTTTAATAATTTGAAAATATGATTTGGAATATGAGGGTTTTTAAATCTAGGTGGTTGTTCAACAAAAACATCCTCAGCTATATACCCATTTAAGAATGCACTCTTAACATCCATTTGATATAGTTTGAAATTTATATGTGTAGCATAAGTAAGTAATATCCTAATGGCTTCTAGTCTGGATACTGGATCAAAAGTATCCTCATAGTCTATTCCTTTCTCTTGAATATAGCCTTGTTCAACTATCCTAGCATCGTATCTAACTATATTTATAGATTCATCTAATTTATCTCTAAACACCCATTTAGTGTCTATGGTGAATGTGTCCTTAGGTCTTTCTACTAGTTTCCAAACATTATTTCTTTCAAATTGAATGAGTTATTCTTGCATAGAAATTACCCAAAATTCATCATTAATATAATCATCAATGTTTTTAGGTTCATGCTATGACAAGAAGTCTTGATGTTCAACCTGATTTATATGAGAAGCTCTAGTCTGTGTCCCTCTATCACGATTATCAACAACAGAATCTAAAGGGTGATTCTTTAGAATACTATTTGATTTATTAAAGTTAGTGATAGAAATTTCAGGTTCTTCTCTAGCTTTGGGATCATTAGGAGAAGATTCTGAGATATTTCCAGAACTGGTTTCCTTTACAGCAGGTTCATGGATTTTATCATTAAGGTTCAGAACAGATAAATCTTCTTTAAGATATTCAAGAGATATCTTAAGTTCATGTGGATCAGTTTCATCAAATTTTGTGTAAACAGATTCTTCCACACACTTGGTTCTCTTATTGAAAACTCTATAGGCTTTTGTAGTTATAAAATACCATAAAAGATTCCTTCATCACTCCTAAAAGAAAACATATCCAGATTATCCTTGCTATTGAGAATAAAGACATTTCATCAAAATACTCTAAAGTAATTATCTTTAGGAATCCTATTGTTCCACAACTCATTAGGGGTCTATTTTAGAACAGTTCTAATTAAGACTCTATTGATAATATAACATGTTGTATTAACAGCTTCAGCCCAAAAATAAATAGGCATGTCATACTCATTAATCATGGTTCTTGCTATTTTTTGAAGGGTTCTATTCCTTCTTTATACTACACCATTTTTATGTGGTGTCCTAGGGGTAGGAATGTTGTGATTATAGCCATTGTGTGATCAATAAGATTCAAACTCTTGATTTTCAAACTAATGGCCATGATCACTTCTTAGGGTTTAATTCTTAAGTCCAATAAGGTTTTCTACAGACATGGAGTATTTAATAAAGTAAGAACAAGCTTCACTCTTGTAAGACAAGAAGTATACCCATGTATATCTAGAAAATTCATCTCCTAGAACATAGACAGAGTGCTTCCTATTAAAATAGAAACACTAGATGGTCCAAAAAATTCCATGTGAACCAACATGAGAGGTTGAGAAGTTGAAACTTATTTCTTTGATTTGATTGAAACTTTATGTTTCTTTCAGTTTTGATAGGGATTACAAACTTTGTAATTTGGGAATTCAAGTTTGGGTTGGTCTCTTACTAAGTTCTTCCTATTCAGTTTTCTAAGTGAGGGTATATTGCAGTGTCCTATTCTCCTATTCCATAACCAAGGCTCTTTATGAAAAACATTTAAACAAGTAACATTTTTCATAGCTAAATAATTTAAATCAACAGCATAATCATTTTCATTTCTTATTGAAGAAAATATTAAAACATTCATAGAATTAAAAACATTGCAAGAATAATTTTCAAACATCACATTAAATCCATCATCACAAAATTGAGAAATATATTACAGGTTATACTTATGTCCATCAACATATAAAACTTTAGAAATTAAAACTGAATCCATGTTACCAATTTGGCCTAGGCTGATGATTTTTCCTTTAGAATTATCACCAATGTTGATATAGCCTCCATCAATCTTTATTAATATTTTGAAGCATGAATAATCTCATTACATGTGCCTTGAACATCCACAATCCAAGTACAATATCTTCTTGTGAGAACCCTTTAAACATGTTTCCTACAAAACAGGTTTAGATGGAAAATTACTTTACTACCCAAATATTTTTGGGTCCAGAAATGTTACAAATCAAATCTTTAGGTACCGAAATTTGTCTTCTATGTCTCCTGTAATTTACAGAATCAATCGATTTTGAATGATAAACATTATTTGATATATAACCATATGAATAACTAGTTGAATCATAAAAATTTCAAGAACTGGAATAAGCAGAATTTTGTCCAGATTTAGGAATAAATCGAGTTTTAGTGAACTATCTTTGTCCAGGTTGGTTTCCCAAACCAGTAGTGTATTGTGGTGAAACATTCATTCCTGACATTTTAGTTAGAGTATACTTTCCATTTGTGAATTTTTCTAAGTCCTTTCTAAGTTGCTCGTTAGACATTTTCATTTCTATATTTTCCTTTAACAGTTGATCTATCTTTTCCTTTTCTATATCAAAGGGAGATTTAACATTGGCAGGGAGAGAATTTTGTTTATTTAATGACTAATTTTTTTCCTTAAGGTCATTACATGTTTCTTCTAGTATGTTACAATATTCAAAAAATTCAGCCTTAGACATATCTTCAGAATCAGAATTAGATTCTGAACAATCTCCAGAATAATAAGAATTTAAAAAAAGAGTTTATAAGGTCACCTCAGATGTGTTGGTCATGAAACACTTGTTTGCACGATTCTTTTCAGAATCAGAAACTTCAGATTCACTTGTGATGTCTTCTGAAGCACTCTATGTAGCTTTTATGGCTTTCTTGTACTTATTTTCCTTATAATCATACTACATTTTGAATTTTAATTTTGGACAATCAGTTTTTATATTTCCTTTCCTTTTTCACTCATATCAGACTACTTCATCACTTTTATCTAGATTTTTCCGATCCTTTCTCCAGTGGCCTTTGTTGTCGTATTTACCTTTTTAGTTTGTTTTTTTTGAATAATTTATTCTTCATGTAGATTTTCTTAAACCTCTTGGTAATCTATTCCATTTCAGCATCACTATCAGAGTCTGAATCATCACTTTTAGAACTTTTAGTTTGTATTTGAACATTGCCTTTTTCCTTTCTCTTTGAAGCAGTAGACATAAATGCCACAAATTTTCTCTTGGGTTCATCATCTTCTTCCTTATTCACCTTGAGTTCTTCCTCATACATCATAAGCTTACCAATAAGCTCTTTTACAGGAAGAGATGCAATGTCACATGATTCTCTAATTGAAACAGAAGTGCCTCTCCATCTATCTGGAAAACATCTCAGCATCCTCACAATTTGTTCCTTTGTTGGAACATCCTTTCCGAGTGATCTCATTGTATTGACTTTCTCATTGAACCTGAGATACAAATAGAAATAGGTTCATCGGTTTTCATTTTAATAATTATAATATTTAATAGTATAATTATTTAATCTCATTTCATTAAAATTTGTTGCTCATTCATGAGAAACACATAAAGTATCCCATATTTCATAAGCTATTTTACAAGAAGATATTCTATTGAATTCCTAATCTCCTAAAGCACAGTATAAATCATTCATACCTTTACAATTATTATTGTAAGCTGTATTTTAAGGTTCATCCCATGTAGTTATTTCAGTTTCTGGATTTTTATATTGAGACTCTATATCAGTTCAGATATCTAAACCCATACTTTCCAAGTGAATTTTCATCTTAAGTTTCCACTGGGCATATTTTGTACCATTAAAGAAAGGTGTCATGTTAGTAGCAGTAGCTTCTAATATATTATCCATTACTAGATTTTTGAAAGTAATTTTAAAGAGATAAACATTATAACTAATAGAAATTTATGATCTTTAAATATGCAACTAAAATCGTAGTTGAAAAACAGAATGTTTTGAAAACGTGTATTAATAAAAACAACCTTTGATACCAAATGTTGGTCGGAGTGGACACTCAAGATGGGGGTGAATTGAGTTCCAATTAAAATTTCTGTTACCATATTTTCTATTAAAATCCCCCAATTTATAAAACAAGTTAAATTGTAGTGAATATGTAAAACTGTAAAGGTTCAATTAGATTCTCAAATGATTGAATAGTTCTCAGTTAATCTAATCAGAAGATTGAATTAGCTTTTGAATCTAACCTAATGATTTACAATAGATAAAAACACTTTCTAGACTAACTATCAAAGTAACATTTAAACATATTTGTATTTCAAAGTAATAAGAAGCAGAATATAAATTAGATATCTATATTTTGAACATAAACTAAAAATAAACATCTGTATAACCAAGAGGTTCAATCCCATGCCAGGACTAATTCCTCTCAAATTTATATATAAATTTGATCCACACCCTGGATCGGGGTTAACAACAGTACAAGACTGTCCAGGCCATGCAGGGAACTTTACCACTATTTTTCATGGGAAACAAAAATAAAGACCAGGCCACACAAGGACCTCTTCCACAGTTTTCATGGGTAAACAAGAGTAAAGAGTTTAGGTGTGAGGATTGTGATATCCTCTAATTCAGCACATGATACAGTGTGCGTGTGAAACAAATAGGGTACACATACTGATCGAATGTAAATAATAAATCACTTATAGATATTTTATGAATGTTTAGAAAGATCTAGTGATTGGCAGTGCAGCTCTGGACTCATTGGATTCAGTAGGACTACTCGTGATTCCTTCTCTGGTTTTTTTGTTGAACAAAAGAGTGTCATGGTTCAGATTTTGTTTCTCCAGGAGAGAAGACATTCTCTAGACTCCAAATTACTTCTTGTGTTCTTCAGTTATGTAGGCTTGTATGTATGGACCTTCTTTGAGGATCGTGCAATGAATTTATCACAGTTGTGCTTAAGATTGTTCTTCAGTCAGTATCGAGATCGCGTGTATTGCCATATGTGTGTTGAGACGTTTCAAGCATGAGTGTCTCCTCTACTACAGCTCAATCTTATATATATTCCACGAGCTCCGGCAATATGAATGATTTGATTTCCATAGGTATGAGGTACAGTTTCCTAACATGCAACAATTATCATTAAATAACATTAATTGCATTAAAACATCAAATATGACCATTAGTATTATATAAATAATATTGAAAAAAGGTTATTAAATGGTGACATAATTGTTGTTCAAACGATGTCTCTTTGAACCGTTGTCTGCTTCACGGTATGTGCTTCACGGTGTCTAGCTCACGGTGTCTGAGTCATGATGTCCTTCACGGTGTCTGTGTCACGGTGTTTCCTTCACGATGTCTATGTCACGGAGCGTCCTTCACGGTGTCTGGGTCAATGTGTATCCTTCACGGTCTCTGGGTCACGGTGTGTCCTACACGTTTTCTAGATCACAGTGTGTCCTTCACGGTGTCTGGGTCATGGTGTGTCCTTCACGGTGTCTAGGTCACGGTGTAACACCCCAGGTAAATAAAGAATATGACCTCATTATATTTATCCATATTTGTGAATAAAATATTAATATTACTTTAAAGGTGATGCTATGCTCGATGGCGTACCCAATACGCAACAAAGAGTTTCATGGGAATCTTATGTTGCACACTAATAATAAAATAATATTATTTTAAATGGTAGTTAATACCTAGCTATTGTGATGGCGGGAATGAATAGAACTAACTACAAAATGATTATATATGTTTGTCAAATATTTTTACTTTTTACAATAAATGCTAGAGGATTATAAATGCGAATAAATCCAATTTTAAGCGTAAACATTCTAATATTCTTTAAAAGGTCGATTAACCGCCTTTTGATGGTGAACCTCTTTTAAATCCACTTTTTAACAATTTTATGTGTTATATTTGACAAAATAACATTCCTATTTAGAATCGGGACATCAAAATTTACTTTTTGTAAATTTTTGGTATCTTTCCTATAAAGTTCATTTTTTTAATTAATAGTGAAAACTGTTGTATTTTAATTCAAAACCTCTTTTTAATCTAATTTATTTATATGATTATATGATATTTTGGTTTGTTTTAAATTTAAAATTAGAATATATTTTTACCATTTAATCTAATAGTGGTCAATGGAATTAATTTCACATTGAAATTGGACTTAAACTAGTGTCAATCTTTTGATACTTATTGATTCATAAAAACACGCTATTTGTTTTAACAGCGGGATTTAATTATAAAATTAATTAATGAAACTTATATGTTATGAATTTTGTAAAATAGAAATGATTTTTGCATTCGGAATATCAAATATATCTTAGGGTGAATTTTTCGTATTTGTCTGAAAAACGTCAATTTCTAATGAATACTGAAACCATAAAGTGGTGGTTACAAAATTTTATTTTTCGTTTAAATGGGAAATTACCACTTCTATGATTTGAATTTCAAAAATACAATTTAAATGATTTTAATTGTTAAGTAAAATTTGGTTCAATGGGATGAAAATAATTTTTGATGAAAAGTAACTTTTAAGTTTTATTAATCGCGATTAAAGGTAATTAGTGTGATTTAAGGTAAAAATGATATTATAATAAAATGAAAATATCTTGAAACTTATCCTAACCCTATTGGAAGAGTTATGGCCGACCAAGAAAACCCATGGGTCAGTTTTTTGTACCCCATGGAGCCACTTGGGTATGATAATGACATTTATGCCTTTTCTTTAAAGTTAAAATAAAAATGACACAAACATGAGATGTTTTACTAAAACAATTTTTACATGGGGTTATACAAGTCATATTTATGACTATAAATATTCATTAGAAATATAGAAATATTTCCTACATCATGATATATTTTTTTAAATTTTTAGACATTAAATATATTAAATTATTTATGATATCATGATGATGCAGCGATTACATTATTAATACAGGATTTAAATAAAATGAAAAGATAATGTAAAATCTATGACCTAAACATGTCCAAAACCTATTGGATGGGTATATTTCGAACCCTTATCACCTTACCTCGAAGCACATAAATGTGGGACCTTTAAAATCCGAAACTCATTTTAAAATAAAGTAACCTTTTATACCTTTCCAAGAGTGCCCCTCCTCTCCTCTTATTAAAGGCCCCCACCTCTACCCCCTTACCCACACTTCCAAAGACTTTGTCTCGGCCAACCCCTTCCAATTTCATCTCTCCACATCCCTATCTTCATCATTTAAGCCTCACTTTGGGCACAATCCTTTCCAAGGAATCCTTTGATCTTAAATCAAAGAGAGTTACCCGTTTTAAAGGTAGTTTTTTCTCTTGAGTTCTTATGTTTTATTTTGATCCTCCAACCCCCTAAACACTTTTTATTCATTTATTTTTTAACAAATCCAGTATCTCAAATATACTAGGGTGTTTTTATAATACGGATTCAAGCTACACTTACAGACACCTTCATCTAATGGTTAAGGAATATATTGTTTCTGTGGATGGCGAATTTCTGCCTCACGAAACGATGATTGTTCAACACTCATATAACACATTCAAAGGTGGCCATTAAGATGTCACTATATTTATATATGATATATAATATGTTTATGTTTTTCTTAAGCTTCTATATTTTTCATTTATGTCATACCTTTATGTCTTCCATTATGTGTATACACGATATCTTCATTTTAGGAAGTGCGGACTACCACCCCCTCAAACTGATTTGATTCGTTTATACCATATGTGGTACGTATAAAGTATAAATTTAATGATATTATATATGATAACATACTGGAATTAAAATAATATTATGTATCATTATGTTATTCCATTAAATATGAAATATAAATGGAAGTAGCATTCATGCATACGTACGGCTTACCGTCTCCATGAACGGTGCATTTCATTTCTTAACTCTAAATGTTATGTAATATTATAAATGCATGAATATACTGGATATATATTATATATATGATATCTAAATCATGAATACAATTCTGAATATAATGGATATTTTAACACATGAACAACTTGTAATTATAAAGAGTCTATTTTTTACTTAAGTACCAATGATCGTTAAAACGACCGTTATTAGTTAAATAATAACATAGTGTTCATGACATGGTAATAAGTGATATAAAAGGAATAATGAATTTGAAAAAGGTTCTTAAGGAAGTAGAAATTAACTCAACTTTATTATTCAGGAGATTAAAGAACAATCGAGTCAAGTCGGACCCGAGGTAAGGGATCCTACTCCTCCTTTTTCTTTTTAAGTACACTCTTTTATGTCATTCCTTTTAAGATCATATTTCTTGTGATTGGGATGTTATTTTATATTAATATTACTTTAAGTTTTATGTTAATATGATTAGAGACCCTATTCTCTCTCATCAATCCATTTTGGAAGTTTTGAGTGGCGTCGTTAGAAAGCCGAATTTTCGTAAGAGATCTAACCTCTCTCTTTCTTTTTAAGTACTCTCCTTTATGTCACTTTTTTAAGCTCCTCTTTGTTATGTTGGGGGATGTTATTTTATATTCCTCTTTCTGTAAACATTATGTTAATATTATTATAGACCCTATTTGATCTCATCAATCCATTTTTGTCAGTTTAAAGTGGCACCGTTAGGCTACCAAGTTTTCATAAGGTATTTTTCCTCTCACTTTTATTCCTGTGATATTTATTCTACATTTGCCACAAATTACTTTGAGTGGTGTATGTACTGCCCATTATTTTATTCATTGTGTAATGTACATTAATTTATGAGTATTTATATCAATGTTGTATTTTCCTTCTTTCACGAGGTGTATGTTTCGAAAGATACCCATGTCGGTAAGGTAACCTTTCACCATCCTCTTTTTAAATGACTTATTTAGTTATGTATTTTAATTCACATACTATTATGTTGGGATATGTTCTTATATATACTTATTGATGTAAATTTTATGACCAAGTGATGAGATACCTTTTTTATCTCTTATCAACTCATTTTCTGAATTTTGAAGTGATGCCGTTAGGCTGTCGAATTTTACCAAGGGAACTTTTTAACCAAAATTTCGATTTCTTTGGGTTCAACATGTAGTTATTGAATATGTCATCCTTTGAATATGTTTGAATGACATTTTATAATTTCACACGTAATATCCAATTATATTGGGTGTATTTATATTTGTCACATATAATTTTGAGATTGATTTATGCTCAATTTATGGATACCTTCTTTATAAGGGATTTCATCGCATTTTACATTTCTATTGAGACATCATTGTTATTATGCACCAATTCACTCTTATATGGTGTATATAATGTCCTTTGGAATATTATATCAGGTTACCATTTATCCTCATGATATTATAAAGATCTGATTAAATGTTATTCCTCAATTATTGTATTCAAGTGTCTCTAAGTTTGGTAAAAACCCATTAACCAAAATATCTCTTTAAATGTTTTAATGATTTGTTCTTATTAATATCCATGTTTTCAATATGGTTTTAAGAATTTATTTATATGGATATTAATGTTTTAAAATGTTAAACGCTTCAAGGTGGTATGGGACACTTTGATTCAAAAATTTCTTTATTTAATGTTTTAAATGGTTTTGAAAATGGTTTTTAGAAAGGATTCATTATTTCAATATCTTAAAATTTTATATTGTTATTACAATGTGGGAATGTTATCTTTCCATTGTGCTTAAGTAATGTTCTGTGATTATGTTATGTTTCTTAGGTATTGTTTATGAATACGAGTGGTTCCGTGATAAACTAAGGATGGGTGAGCCCAATATAGCTCTCCAATGCATTGGGTAACGTGAAGGAGTGAAACGTTAAGGTTTATCCGAAGAGATTTAGGGAATATACTGTGGTGGGTATTCCAAACGTAACCAAGCGGGTTACTCCCTACATAATAATGTTATGAATGCCTCATGTTACCTTTTATGTCTTGGGATTTCTATGATTTATTCATGATTTGATGAGGTATGTTAAAGTGCCTATGTTTTATGGGTAAAGTATGATATCATTCTTATATATATATGTACTCATGTTTCATTTATATACTTTTTGTAACCCTTACTGAGATTTTTATGCTCATCCGAAGTTTTTGAAATGTTTTTCACAGGTCAAGGGAAAGGTAAATGATGTGATGATAGTGTTAAGAAAGTTTCAAGAAAGAATCCATGCTTTATTTTTAAATATGTTTCCGTTGATGGGAAAAAATTAATACTATCTTTTATGTAACCACTTTGTTTAAATGTGGAATGTAATGAAAGTTTCATGATCTAATTCTCTAAAAATCTAAACCTAAAAAGATCCTCAATGTGTAATCTTGTAATAACTCATGATTAAGTAAGGTTTAAGGCTGGGGCCTTATATTTGGTATCAAAGGTTGGTTTAGAAAACTTTAGGGATTAGGAGTTTTTGTTAGACACATGATTAGTCCCTATGTCTATTATTTCAGTTAAATCCTTGTTTTATTACTTTTTTCAGATCAAGTACAGTCGGTTACGAATGGATGGAGAAGGATCTCAGACGACATTAATATCTCTTCCTGATGACATGATTGCAATAATTATTGCAAAGTCAAGTTCGGATGATTGTGAAACTTTTTCTAGCATAGAACTCAATTGCAAGAAGTTGTTTGAGATATCAAACACCTCTGCTATACCTCGTTATCATCGTGGATCATGGGTTGTTTTTAGACAAATAATATCTCACAATATTCTCATATTTTCAAGAGAGGTAAATATTATCAAGGTATTTTCAAATATTTTACCTTATCACAAGAATTTGAAGCATTTTATGATTTTAAAAATGGTGCTGAGGAAGGAGACCCTTGCGCAACCTATTTATTTTTTCTTTTGAAATATAGTCTCTCAGCACATACTTATGGTATTTTAAAAGGACCAATAATAGAAATTTTCAACTCAAATTCTGTCCGACTATTTTATAGAAATCATGTTTTATTAGATGTTTTGGAATTATATGTCATACATGATTATTTTCCAAAACTGTTTTTCTGTGAACACTGATATGACCCATGTTATACAAGGTGTATTTGGATGGAGGAAGCAAATTATTTTGAAGTATATCTAAATCATTGTTGTAATGCATGGGACATCTACTTACGTGAACAAGATGATGATGAAACCAAGTAGACGCCATGATCATGGTATGCTGTTATTCTTTTTGGGAATCGTTTTATTTTATCTTATGATGGTGAAATAAGACATCAAGAATTATGATGTTGATATTATAACGAATTTGGATGAAAATGAGAGGTATAAGGAAACTATTGAGGTTAAAAAATATTAGGGCTATTTTTGGAGTTTTATAAAAAGGACAACACGCAGACCGTGTGACAACCCGTCGTATCGGACAAAGCTGCAGGAATCGAACCCACAACCAAAGTGTGACTGGTATTTATCTCTTACCACTAGACTACATGAAGTCCCTGGATTGTTTGACTGGTTCTTTTTAGTTATATGCTTTTATGAATTGTGAGTAAGTTGATTTTGGGTTATCTATGTAAATTTATTAACCTATCATGGAGGATATGTGATTAGGTTAATTACTTCTCAATGCGAGACTTTAAGAGAAACTGATGTTGTTTGGAGATAAATGTTATGATTTAACATGGAAGACTATGTGACTAAATCCTTAAAATATTTGGGTTTAAATATTTGTTTTGTGTACTTTGAATAATTTTATGGAAAAATTGTTTATCGAGTGGTCCTCATTGAACATTGGGTTTTATGGACAAATTTTGGAGATTAAGATTATATTTTATTTTTATAAAGGTTTATTCTTTTCTGGTTTATCTGATATTATACTAACCTTTTTGGTTTTGGTTTTGGTTGAAGTCTAAAGACATGGGAAGTATATAGTTCTCTTTTGTGGATTATATGATTCTCTAGAAGTTGATTGTAGTACTCTTAATGTGAATAAGTCTTCCTAAATACTCATCTTTTGGAGAAAATATGAGTCTCCGTAAGCAATCTAATAAAAGTTGAAAGTCAACATGATAAGTGATTATGTTTCCTTATGAATAAGTTCCTCAATAAAAAGTAACTTAAAACGAAAATTTTGTCTATTAACATTTCCAACTGGGGAATCGAATACCGTTTAACCTATCACAAGTTTGTGATTTTCTTGTGGTTAACTTTCTCCTAATCATGTTTTCTGTCACTCTCCATCAGAACATGACCCTATGTTTTCTCCTCCACATCCATGTTTTCCTACATGGAATCCTAGTATGGGTTAACTCGAGTGACCTCTGTACTTATCTTTATTTATTTTGAAGTGATTGTTTTACCGACTCTTGTTCAGATGTGGGACTTTCAAGGATGTTTCCAAGCTCAATTTTAAAATTGCGAGGATGTTATTCCCAAAAGGGGGGAAGGATGTAACACCCCAGGTAAATAAATAATATGACATATTTATATTTATCCATATTTGTGAATAAAATATTAATATTACTTTAAAGGGGATTCTATGCTCGATGGCGTACCCAATATGCAACAACGAGTTTCATGGGAATCTTACGTTGCACTCTAATAATAAAATAATATTATTTTAAATGGTAGTTAACGCCTTACTGTTGTGATGGCGGGAATGAATAGAACTAATTAAAAATTTATTATATATGTTTGTCAAATATTTTTACTTTTTACAATAAATGTTAGAGGATTAAAAATGCGAATGAATCCAATTTTAAGCGTAAACATTCTAATATTCTTTAAAAGGTCGATTAACCGCATTATGATGGAGAACCTCTTTTAAATCCACTTTTTGACAATTTTATGTGTTATATTTGAAAAAATAATATTCTTATTTAGAATCAGGACATCAAAATTTGCTTTGTGTAAATATTTGGTATCTTTCCGATAAAGTTCATTTTTTAATTAATAGTGAAAAATGTTGTATTTTAATTCAAAACCTCTTTTTAATATAATTTATTTATATGAATAGATTATCTTTTGGAGTGTTTTTAAAGTAAAATTAGAATATATTTTTACCATTTAATCTAATAGTGGTCATTGGAATTACATTCACATTGAAATTGGACTTATACTAGTGTCAATCTTTTGATACTTATTGTTATATAAAAACACGCTATTTGTTTTAATAGTGGGATTTAATTATAAAATTAATTAATGAAACTTATATGTTATGAATTTTGTAAAATAGGAATCATTTTTTAATTTGTAATATCAAATATTTCTTAGGGTGAATTTTTGGTATTTTTCTGAAAAACTTCAATTTCTGATGAATAGTGAAACCACAAAGTGGTGGTTACAAAATTTGATTTTTAGTTTAAATGGGAAATTACCACTTCTATGATTTGAATTTAAAAAATCCAATTTATATTATTTTAATTGTTATGTAAAATGTGGTTCAATGGGATGAATTTTTTTTCTGATGAAAAGTAACTTTTATGTTTTATTTATCGTGATTAAAGGTAATTAGTGTGATTTAAGGTAAAAATGACATTATAATAAAATGAAAATATCTTGACACTTGTCCTAACACTATTTTATGAGTTATGTTCGACAATAAAAACCCATGGGTCGATTTTGGGTACCCCATAGAGCCACTTGGGTATGATAATTACATTTATGCCTTTTATTGAAAGTTAAAATAAAAATGACACAAACATGGTATGTTTTACTAAAACAATTTTTACATGGGTTTATACATGTCATATTTTTTACTATAAATATTAATTAGAAATATAAAAAGATTTCCTACATCATGATATTTTTTTATAATTTTTAGACATTAAATATATTAAATTATTAATGACATCATGATGATGCAACGATTACCTCATTAATAAAGGATTTAAAAAAAATGAAAAGATAATGTAAAATCTATGACCTACACATGTCCAAAACCTATTGGATGGGTATATTTAGAACCCTTATCACCTTATCATCGAAACACATCAATGTGGGAACATTAAAATCTGAAACTCATTTTAAAATAAAGTATCCTTTTATACCTTTCCAAGAGTGCCCCTCCTCTCCTCTTATAAAAGGCCCCCACCTCTACATCCTTACCCACACATCCAAATCCTTTGGCTCAGACAAACCCTTACCATTTCATCTCTCCACATCAATATATTAATCATTTAAGTCTCACTTTGGGCAGAATCGTTTCCAATGAATCCTTTTATCTTAAATCAAAGATAGTTACCCGTTTTAAAGGTAGCGTTTTCTCTTGTGTTCTTATGTTTTATTTTGATTCTACAACCCCCTAAACTCTTTTTATTAATTTATTTTGTAAAAAATCCAGTATCTTCAATATAATAGTATGTTTTTATAATAATTATTCAAGATACACTAACACACACCTTCATCTAATGGTTAAATAACATACTGTTTCTGTGGATGGCGAATTTCTGCCACACGAAATGATGATTGATCAACACTCATATAACACATTCAAAGGTGTCCATTAAGATGTAACTATGTTTATATATGATATATAATATGTTTATGTTTTAATTAAGCTTCTTTATTTTTCATTTATGGAATACCTTTATGGATTCCATTGTGGGTATACGCGATATCTTCATTTTAGGAAGTGCGGACTACCGCCCCCTCAAAGTGATTTGATTCGTTATTACCATATGTGGTACGTATAAAGGATATATTTGATGATATTATATATTATACCATACTGTAATTAAAATAATATTATGTATCATTATGTTATTACATTAAATATGATATATAAACGGAATTAGCATTCATGCGTACGTACGGCTTACCGTCTCCATGAACGGTGCATTTCATTTCTTAACTCTAAATGTTATGTAATATTATAAATCCATGAATATACTGGATATATATGATATATATGATATCTAAATCATTAATAAAATTCTGGATATAATGGATATTTTACCACATGAACAACTTGTAATTATAAAGAGTCTATTTTTGACCCAAGTACCAATGATCGTTAAAACGACCGTTATTAGTTAAATAATAACATAGTATTCATGACATGGTAATAAGTGATATAATAGGAATAATGAACTTGAAAAAGGTTCTTAAGGATTTAGAAATTAACTCAAGTTTATTATTCAGGAGATTAAAGAACGATCGAGTCAAGTCGGACCCGAGGTAAGGGATCATACTCCTCTCTTTCTTTTTAAGTACACTCTTTTTTGTCATTCCTTTTAAGCTCATCATTCTTGTGATTGGGATGTTATTTTATATTACTCTTACTGTAATTTTTATGTTCATATGATGAGAGACACTATTCTCTCTCATCAATCCATTTTGGATGTTTTGAGTGGCGCCGTTAGGCTGCAGAATTTTCGTAAGAAATCTAACCTCTCTCTTTCTTTTTAAGTACTCTCCTTTATGTCACATCCTTTAAGCTCCTTATTGTTATGTTGGGGGATGTTATTTTATATTCCTCTTTCTGTAAACATTATGTTAATATGATTAGAGACCCTATTTGATCTCATCAATCCATTTTTTTAAGTTTAATGTGCCGTCGTTAGGCTTCCGAGTTTTCGTAAGGGATTTTTCATCTCACTTTTATTCCCGTGAGATTTATGCTACATTTTCCACAAATTCCTTTGAGTGGTGTATGTACTACCAATTATTTTACTCATTGTATAATATACTTTCTTTAATGATTATTTTCATCAATGTTGTATTGTCCATCATTCACGGGATGTATGTTTCAAAAGATACCCATGTCGGTAAGGGAACCATTCACCCTCCTCTTTTTAAAAGACTGATTTTGTTATGTCTATTAATTCACATACTATTATGACGGGATATGTTCTTATATATCCTTATTGATTTAAATTTTATTACCAAGTGATGAGATACCCTTTTTATCTCTCATCAACTCATTTTCTTAATTTTGAAGTGACGTCGTTAGGCTGTCGAATTTTACCAAGGGATCTTTTTAACCAAAATTTTGATTTCTTTGGGTTCAACATGTAGTTATTGAATATGTCATCCATTGAATGTGTGTGAATGACCTTTTATTGTTTTACACATAATATCCACTTATATTGTCTGTATTTATATTTTTCACACATAATTTTGAGATTGATTTATCCTTAATTTAAGGAAACCTTCTTTATAAGAGATTTCATTGCATTTTACATTTCTATTGAGATATCATTGTTGTTATGAACCAATTCACACTTATATGGTGTATATACTGTCCTTTGGAATATTATACCATGAATCCATTTATTCTCAGGATATTATAATGTTCTGATTAAATGTTATTCCTCAATTATTGTATTCAAGTGTCTCTAATTTTGGTAAAAACCCTTTAACCCAAATATCACTTTAAATGTTTTAATGATTTGTTCTTATTAATATCCATGTTTTAAAAATGGTTTTAATAATTTATTTATATGGATATTAATATTTTAAAATGTTAAAAGCTTCAAGGTGGTATGGGACACTTTGATTCTAAAATCTCTTTATTAAATGTTTTAAATGGTTTTGAAAATGATTTTTAGAATGGATTCATTATTTCAATATCTTAAAATTTTATATTGATATTAAAATGTGGGAATGTTATCTTTCCATTGTGCTTAAGTTATGTTCTATGATTATGTTATGGTTCTTGGGCATTGTTTATGAATACGGGTGGTTCCGTGATAAACTAAGGGCGGGTGAGCCCGATATAGCTCTCCAATGCATTGGGTAATGCGAAGGAGTGAAATGTTAAGGTTTCTCCGAAGAGATTTAGGGAATATACTGTGGTGGGTATTCCAAATTTAACCAAGAGGGTTACTCCCTACGTAATAATTTTATGAATGCCTCAAGTTACCTTTTATGTCTTACGATTTCTATGATTTATACATTATTTGATGAGGTATGTTAAAGTGCCTATGTTTTATGGGTAAATAATTCTTTAATTCTTATGTATATATATACTCATGTTTCCTTTATATAATTTTTGTAACCCTTACTGATCTTTTTATGCTCATCCCAAGTTTTTGAAATGTTTTTCATAGGTCAAGGGAAAGGTACATGATGTGATGATAGTGTCAAGAAAGTTTCATGAACGAATCCATGCTTTATTTTTAAATATGTTTCCGTTGATGGGAAAAAAATTAATACTATATTTTATGTAACCACTTCATTTAAATGTGGAATGTAATGCAAGGTTCATGATCTAATTCTCTAAAACTCTAAACCTGAAAAGATCCTCAATGTGTAATCTTGTAATAACTCATGATTAAGTAAGGTTTAAGGCTGGGGCCTTATACACGGTGTGTCCTTAATGGTGTCTGGGTCACGGTGTGTCCTTCACGGTGTCTGTGTTTTGCATACAGTCTGTCATATTGTGTCAAACTTCACGGTGTCTTGATACTTAGACAATTCGCTGTAATCAAAATTAAACAGTAATATTCATAATATGAATTATTCTTAACCATTATCAAGTAATATAACCTGAAACATAAATACAAGGGTTTGATAAGATAAATTAGAGTTGTGATCATGCAAAAGACTTGTAAAAAATAATGAAATTAATTGACAGTAATAAGATTTACAATCATTAAAACATGATGTGGAATTATTATTGCAATTTTTGATCATTAAAACATGATTAATACATTAGGATTATAATAATTTAATATAAAATAAAATACTTTTGATGTATATACAGAAAGGATTTATTACTTCAGTAAAATTTACTAATTGTAAGGTGTGTTATGGTGAGATTTTAATTGGGTGGAATTGAAAAGATAGTTTATGTCATTGTCTCAATATGCATGATCTTATCCCATTATATATCTTTCTAGTGCATTAGTTGATAATTTTCATCTGAGTCTTGGTCAAGGGAAATGTAAAGTGCTTCTATATCTCTCCAAATATCATATAATTGGGATTCATATGTTATAATCCTACATTTTGAGGCCATAACTTCCTTTATATATGTTGAATCATATATAACCTGACCCATTATACACTAATATTTTTTGTCATTGTACAATGGTTTTATTATCAACCTTTACATGAAATTATAGACTTTTAAATTTTATAAACCATATAATGGTCAAATATTACCAAATTACTGTATGTATTTTCTATAACATAAATTCTTCATAAATATTTTACTCAAAATGGAGTTTCATTTTAAATATTTGGGTTGTTAAATTACTTTTCCATTTGTTAATATCCCAAAAAAATTTACATTTCCTATAATAAAAAAGATGAGGGTTGATCTATTTCATCAGCTCTTGAAGATCCATTATTTCTTTCTCAAAAAGAAATTTGCAACACAATAATTTGACAATGTGAGTTTTCTTATGTCATATATGTTTTTACCTATAATCTATTATATTCACCATTGACTCATTGTACGGATAATAATTATCCAGTAGTAAAAAATTTCGACTCAATACATTTGACAAGTCTTGTTTGTACATTCATAAGACGGATACATGGAGAAAATCATATACTTCATATGTGTTAAGTATGATTTCTAGTTTATTGGACACTTGTGTAATGTGATTAGGGATCATAAATCGGAATATGAATCTACAAAAAAGTTATACCTTGTTTCAAAACCTCATGTATTTCTATAATGAAGGTATAAGAAGGGAGAATTTATCCATGAACATAGACTTGTGGTTCTATCAACAATTTTCTAAAAATATTTTTTTTCAACTATGTGTGTATTTTATATGAAACTGAGTGGTTTGAATGCTCTATATAATTGAATTGAAAAAATCAGGTTCCATCATATTTTATCCATCCATAATCATACAACCATGTTTGATTCTAACACCTATTCCAATAAAAATCCTCATATGGTTATATTTTAATGGATAATGAATATTTTTTTTGAGAACTCCCCTTAGATATGGTAATGTTCACACCAAATAAGTAAATAAATTTAAAATGTCTTTAACATATACATTTTTACTTTAAATATACCTTTAAGACTAACCTTCCATCTGAGGGTAATATGTACTATGTAATCCAAGTTAGGTCTCATAAAATTACTAAAGGATTATCTAAGACATCAAGGAAATCCTTGGATCTCAAGCTTATATAATATAGCGTGGAACCTCATGAAGTATTAAAATTTCCATAATATATATATATATATATATAATATTTTTTGAGACAAATATTCCTTGGCAGTAATGAAATGTGCTAACTTTTTAAGGTGATCGACAGCCACCAATGTGATGTTATTACCTTTTGGTTTTATAGAGAGTACTAAAAAATCCTTGTTTATTTTTTCCCATTTTTGTAATATTATGGACAATGTTTGAATCATACAATTATACTTCAGTCATTCTAGCCTAGAATGTTATCATATCAATAAATTTTATACAAAATCTATAATATCCCTACTCATGTTATCCTAGATGATATTTTCAATTAAATATATATACACCATAAAAAATCTTGAATTTATATAAAAAATTATAAAGATGAATAATTTAGTGGTTCATGATTCATTTCTGATTATTTTGGGATACATGTTCTGGTTATAAAACATATAAATCCATATTAATAAATTTTGATCATCGAAATAAGTTCTCCCTTCTTCTGTATCAACTCATCATCTTATTGGGCCTCAGTGATCCTCTTAAGAGTGGATGGTAGATGAATTTATTTAGAAATATATGATGAATATTATTTTATGATTACCAAATATATCATTTTATTATCAATTATGATTGGATTCTTATCTATATTAATTGTTGATATATGTGAAACATCATATATACCCATAGAATATTCTATATTTTCTGCATTCCTATGATAGTAATTTACTATGAAATCCTAATACATGATCATCTACAACTACCTTCATTAGTAAAAATTACGCTCTACTTTATGAATATATTCATTAGGTTGTTATGATCCATATATATGTTGCAAACTTATCCATAGAGATAATTTCCCAAAATCATCAATTTTAATATCACTTCATCTAATTGTAGATAATTTTTTGTTAGTTTTTTTAATCGATATTAAATTCAATAAAGGAATATGACATTTGAAATTCTTCTTACAAGAGAAAAAACACAATTTCCTTTTGAATTCTTCACACTATATCACAAATTCATCCCCAGTTATATGTACTTTGAGAATAATTATGTGATTTTCTTATTCATAATATCCTTAAAAATTAATTTTCATTCATTATTCTAGGAAATTAGGTCTCCCTAACCTATAATCGTGGATAATGGGCATGAAAACACTATAATGTTTCCTAGAAATAGATGATGGTACAATCTAATATAAAAAAACATTAATTCTTTACTATATTTTTGTCTAATCTACCATTTTATTGCCTCTGTTTATGACATATGCATAGATATATCTTTTTTAGTGATAACATAGGCAGTGAAATTTACCTAATCCAAATAAACATTAATTTATTTTACTTTCAATACATGTTATCTTTTTTCCATGTCACTCAAAATAGTATTTAAATGATCCTAAATTTATTATTTTATTTTTTACTTGATTGGATTGTTATCTATAAATCCTACCAAAATTTGTTCATGATAATATATAGAATCTTTTTTTTATGTCCATGAATATTTATAGAGAAATACAGAGTCTAATTTTTCTTACAATTAACTCATAGTTCCAGTTACATGTATGAATGGAAGTCCTACAGATATCATCCTTATTAAAGGTTACACAATAATGTATTAACTTTTGATCCACCATAGATATGTAATATTCATTCCTTAAATGAACGAATAAATAATTAATCCATGAAATATGGTACTTTTTTCCCTAATCTTTTTAACTCACGATAATCAATGCATGGGGGAAGTTTCCTATCATTCATCATGATGGATATGATCAGTACGAAAAATTGTATTGAACATGGGAATATAACCAATATATCCATATTTTCATATAATTGGGTTTTCATATACTCATTTTCAACAATGAATATTTTATATTGGTTATTGGATAATAGTAAAGCATAAAGTATGATCTCTACCAAGAACTCAACCACTCCACTATGTTGAAGACTGTAAAATACTTTTCGAAAGATGTAAAAAAATTTACCATTTAGTGGTAATTTAATCAATGAAATTATTTTCTTCAGTCTCAATCATTTTACCTAGATACTCATGATTTAATGGAAATAATATCCACAACTGAGATGTTAGTTTCAAAGAAGAGTCTAACTAACCCTTTCACATTTATGGAATTGGAGAGTGATTTGAAATCCGGAGGTTGAAATCATTCCCTTGTAAATTTATGTTTTCATTATAAAAGGGATGAAAATTCATTCTCATAATACCATTATATTCTATAAATTTGAGTGTCAAATTTTTAACAAGGATTTTCATCCTATTTATTATAGGGGTACATTTAAATTCATGATACTCAAAACATGTCCCATTAAAAAACACCATTGAAAACTCGGCTAACCTTTTTTTGAGGTGTTGTTTTAATATATATAAAAAAATGAAATAATAAGGATAAATGTTTTGAATTATAATAAAATATTGTGGTCACTAACTGTGAATGAATAACCAGTGTACCTATCACTAAATGTTTTTTGGGATACATGTCAATAGTTTTATTAGAATCTGCTCAACATTTCTATCTGGTCCTTTGAGGTTGTTTTCAATGGACATCATCATCCTCTATTTGATTATATCAATTAATTTTCATAGTGTACATATACCTCTTATTTGAAACATGGAATGATAGGATGTGGTTTTACTATAGAATTAATTTATTCTAGTACATTGGAAGGAATCTCCCATTGGGAATCACTAGCTAACTGATTTAGTTTCCCTCACAAAAATAATATCATTATCCACTTTATGTTATTCAATGAGTTCTTCTTAATACTATTTTTACATGTATGATGATATAATTTCATAACCCACTAAGATTTTTTCATCACAGATACAAAAATAATATATATTATCTACATCTTGTCTCTAGTCCTAAGAGACACTTATGATTCAATAATAGTTATTTAATCATTAATGCAAAATGAACAATTTCCTCACTATTATGAATTTCATTAATAATATGAACATTTAATAAATTTATATCTTTCCCAAAAAAGATTTTTCCATGATTATATTTAGGGGAAATGAAAAAAATCTAATTGTGTGTCAAATATTTCAGGTGATGTTTTCCACATATGACCTGATGGATTTATCATAATTTTTTTGAGGTTCAAACCATCACAATCCTTTTTATATAATAGAGCAAGAATAAATATTTGTTTGAAATTTTTTTTTGGAATTCCATCAACTCTATATATTTTCCATCACCCTTGTGACATGTTTTTTTACTAAAATACACCATTTTTAGAATCCCCTTCAACATAATAAACATCCAGCGCAACCTTCAATATAAAATTCACTGATGTACAAACAATAAATTTTTTATGGATTCGACCTACTGTTTCTATACTAATAGATAGTTAAATACAGTAAATATCAAAGGTCTTGGTCACAAAGAGGTATCAATTCCATAATTTTCTTTATTAAGGGGATTCAAGGATTCATCATACATTAGTTTTTGATTCAAAACCCATGTTTGTTTTGAATCTATGGCCATGATGTTCGAAAATATTACTCCCATTGGGTTTGAAATTTAATTTTGGCTGCCATACCATTTATTATCACAATGGGTTTTTACATTGTTTCTCCAATTTCAGTCCATTATCCTATAAAAAATTGAAAATTAAGGATGATTATTTTTAAACAATAAAAAAAATAAAAAAAAAATCATGAACTTTAAAGGGATAAATCAGAAATGAAATAGATTATTTAACATATTAATTTATTTTATTCAATCTATGATATATAATATCTTATTTTGAACATAAATTTTTATTTCATGTTTTCTTCCATTATAATGGTCTGTAATATTATTGTAAAATTATTGAAACATATACCTCATGAGAATCATAATAGGTGTGCATCATGGCCAATTGTCATGTTCCAGTTGATGATCATGTCCAACTCAATGAATTATTTTTAGGGAAATTACCCTAAGGAATAATAGTGATAAAGCTAGAAAATACTTTTTTATCCACACATAGGTTCTTTTTCTAGGAATCCATTTACTCTATAAATTAAAAATAAATAGGGATATTTCCCTATGTCAAATCGTAAACCATTGTATTTCATTTTATAATTCCAATTATAATCAAAAAAATATACTAGAAGATAATCGGATACAAATAGTGAAAAATGATATTTAATTACACCTTAATTCATGATTTATTACATAATGATACTATTAATACAAACCTAGAAGATCGTGAGGGCTAGTGTCTTTCAACATCTCGGTTCATAATACATTATCATTAAATATTTATATTATTACATCAATATTTAAAAACATTAATTTTTTTCGTATATTTCTTGAATCATCTAAAACTACATGGGATTAGTTAGGTATGTACATAATAATGAGGTGATCTATAAACCCTGGTAATAGAATCAGAAAATTCCAAACAGTGGGTAAAGCGGCATATTTGATCCTAGAGGCATATCATTATTATATCATAGGTATAAGAATCATAATCTTGAAGAATGATTTGTAATATTAGATGATAACATAAAGGAAACCATGAAATGTTGAAACAACATAAAACATGATATTATAAAAATAATTCATCACTAACTGAAAAGTTGTCATAAAATTAAAAGATTAGGATAACCTCCCATTAACATTAGACAATATCTCATGATACAAAAACATTACCCAATGCATTGATGGGATTCCCACTCATCACATTAATATATTGTAAATGCATTAGTGTGACACAAAAATAATACACCATATTGATGTATTAATAAATTTTGACCGCATTATTTATTATTGAATGTTTAAAAAATTTAATGACCAATAATTTAAGGTGGGTAGACTACTTGAATACCATTGAGTTGAAATGGGGATTGATATTCAAAACCCAAATGATTTTTGTGGAAAATCATATCATAATTTTTAAATGTATAAATTTTATACATAAATGATTAAAAAAGGGTAAATGCGTTAGAAATGTGTTATTAATTACATGATAATAATAAGGAGAGTAATAGTGTTGTTTAAAAAATATCCAAAATACAACATTTGGGAATAATAATTCATAACATAAATATGGTTCATGAATAAAGTGAAGAAGAAGTTCCCTAACATGAAGAGGGAGCTTCTAAAATATTGGAAGGATTTATAAAGGGCTTAGCAGTACCTCAGGATGGATATATATATAGTTAAAGGAAGAGTAAATTAATTCTCAATGTTTTTTCTATTAAGAGTAATTTGAGGTTGGGAGGGGTTTTTATCAGAAAAGATAGAATAATTCATTATTAATATCTAAAAACCGGTTGTGGAATATATGTTTTTGTTTTAAATAAAAAAAAATATTATCATGATTTTTTCACAAGGATTAATCTAATGGGCTATTTTTATCATTATTAAATTTGGGAAAAAATAAAATTGACTTAACTACTACACTTACATATGTGGATGTGAGTCATGTGTGTAGTTAATTGATTTTAAAACACTAAAAATATAATATAGGATTTAGAGAATTTGTTAAGGGTTTATAAAATTAATAAAATAATAAAATAACCCTTTATATAAAATCAGTTACATAAATTTGGTCAGCAAGACAATCTATTTTGTTTATTAAATAAATCTCCTCTAATGATATCACAATACATAATGTATAATTATACTCTATTTAATTTTTACAAAATTATTTTTCTATCTAGTAAAATTATGAAAAAATAAATATTTGATGCCATCAATGTTTATTTGAAAAACAATTATTAAAATAGTTAAACAAATATTATAATTTTCACTTGTAAATTAATAATCCTGATTTATTGAAAAATACTTATTTTTTTGACAATAAATGATTTTTGACACTCATTGAAATATATTTTTTATTCATAAAATAATATTAAAAGTTTTTATATAATAAATATTATATAATTATAAAATTTAATGAAATTTATTTTAAAACAAATTCTAGAATTTCTGAAAAATAATATATTAATTGAAATTTCATATTTCCAAAAAATATATATTTTTTGATTTATTATATAAAAAAAATTATTATTAAAAGAATTATTTAATAATTTTGAAAATTCATACAAGAAAATTATAAATATTAACACTTTTTAATTAACGACAAAATATACAAATTCATAAAACTATGGTTAATATTCATAGACCATAATTACACAATGGTATTATAGATGGGTAATGTGTGAGATGATGAGATTTTTATATAGTGGTTTTGTTAAAATGGTTTGGGTAATGATATAATTGAGTATTAACTTATCAATAAATGATTTCTATCATGCATTATTGGATGAATCAAATCATGGGCTTGGACGTTAGAAAATCCCATTTAGGTTGTCTTCATCATAAGATATTACTAATGAGATTTATAATGTATGATCCAACTAGGAGAAGACATCAAATCCTTTTTTCTATGTTAAATGGAATCTATCTTAAACATTAATATACTAATATTTATGGACATTATCAAATGCCTCTATTATTAAATGGTTATTATTCATAATTTTATTTAAATTTTGGAGGACTTAAAAATAAAAAAAATAAAAAAGTAGTTCAATTGTTTTTAATAACATGATTTTTTAATAATGAAATTATTAAATAAAATGAATTCTACTTATAAATTTTTATGTAAATTGATTTAAAATACTATTTGTTTTTTGAAAAACCACTGTGTAATACAACTGGAAATTTATATATATAATATTAAACCAAGATATTTTGGTAATGTAATTATAAGGCCCAGACCTTAAACCATACATAATATTGAATTAAATGAATAATTCACATTTAAGATCTTTTCAGGTTTAGAGTTTTAGATAATTAGATCATAAATCATGAATTACATTCCACATTTAAACAAAGAGGTTACATAAAATATAGTATTCATTTTTTACCATCAACGAAAACATATTTAAAATAAAACATGGATTCTTTCGTGACACTTCCTTGACACTATCATCATATAATGCACCATTCCCTTGACCTATGAAAAACATTTCAAAAACAAGGGATGAGCATAAAAAGCTAAGTAAAGGGATATAAATGTATAAAAAGAAAACATTAGTCCATGTTTTAAATCATACTTTACTCATAAAACATAATCATTTTAATATACCTCATCAAATCATGAATAAATCATAGAAATCATAAGGCATAAAGGTAACTTGATACATTCATAACATTCTTACTTAGAGAGTAACCCTCTTGGTTACGTTTGTAATACCCATCACAGTATATTCCCTAAATCTCTTCGGAGAAACCTGAAAGATTAATCCCTTCGCGTTAACCAATGCATTGGAGAGCTATATCGTGCTCACCCGCCCTTAGTTTATCACAGAACCACCCGTCTTCATAACAATTTCCAAGAACCATAACATAATCGTATCACATAAAACATCTATAAAGAAAACATAACATTTCCACTTTTCAATCACATGATATCAATAAAACTCATTGATATAAAAACATTATTAAAACAATTTTTAATACCAATATAAAAGAAGAGTAAAACATGGTCTTTATTTTTCATTCAAAAAAATTTATGGCTTGTAGCGGAAACCTAAACTCAAATAATGTTCACAGCGACGTAGAAGTCGTTGTCGCCGCATACGTACGACAAGAAAAACACTCCTTTTTTTTCGTTTAGTAAAAAGCGTCATATAAAAATATTCCTTTTGAATAAACAAAAATTAAAAGGGGTTTATACACCATATAAAATAAATTTGTGTATAAAACAAAATATGCCTCAATGAAAGGAGATTGGGACGATGTCCCTTATAAAGACGGTATCCTTGGATTAAGGATAAATCAATTACATAATTATGTGTGACAAAATAATACACCATATATAAGTGGATATTAAGTGTAAAACAATCACAGGACATTCACACATATTCATAGAACTAAATATTCAGGGAGTACAAGTTTATCCCAAAGAAACAAAATTTGGTTAAGAAGTTTCCTTGCAAAAATTCGACATCCTAACAGCGTCACTTCAAAATTCAGGAAAAGAGTTAATGAGAGATAAAAAAAAGGTATATCATCACTTGGACATAAAATTTACATAAATAAGGATATATAAGAACATATCCCAATATAATAGTATGTGAATTAAAAGACATAACAAAAGAAGTCTTTTAAAAAGAGGAGGGTGAAAGGTTCCCTTACCGACATGGGTTACTTTCGAAACGTACACCACATTGAAGAAGGGTCATAAAATGAATATGTAAATACCCATAAATGAAATTATATTACACAAAGAGTATAATAATGGGATGTACATAAAACACTCAAAGGAAATGGTGGAAAATTTACCATAAATCTCACGGGACTAAAAGTGAGATGAAAAATCCCTTATGAAAACTCGGCAGCCTAACAGTGCCACATAAAACTTCCAAAAAATGGATTGATGAGATCAAATAGGGTCTCTAATTATATTAAAATAAAATTTACAGAAAGAGGAATATAAAATAACATCCCCCATAATAACAAATAGGAGATTAAAAGAAGTGACATAATAGAGAGTACTTAAAAAGAAAGAGAGAGGTTAGATCTCTAACGAAAATTCGGCAGCCTAACGGCGCCACTCAAAACATCCAAAATGGATTGATGATAGAAAATGGGGTATCTCATCATATGAACCTAAAAATTACAGTAGTATTAATATAAAATAACATCCCAATCATAAGAATGATGATCTTAAAAAGAATGACATAAAAGAGTGTACTTAAAAAAAGATAGAGAGGGGTAGGATCCCTTACCTCGTGTCCGACATGACTCGATCGTTCATTAATCTCCTGAATAAAAAAATTTGGTCAATTTATAATTTCGTAAGGAAATACTTTAACTATTATTATTAATTTAATATCACATATTATAAGGTTATAATAATTTGTTAATAAAGTGAGTTCATATCAGACGTTTTTGTCGATGTTCGGTACTTGAGTAAAAATCGAACTTGTTGGAAAAGAATTTTCCATGTAGTTATAGGTAAATAATATCCAGAATAGTATTGATGTTTTAAATATCATATATATCCATTATATATTCATTTAATACTATTCCATAGCATTTGGAGATAAAAAAATTAAAAGCACCGTTCATGGAGACGGTAGACCGTACATACGCATGAACGCTACTTTCATTTTTTGTCATATTAATTGATTTAAAAAAATGAGATATATATATATTATAATTCCAGAATTATATCCATAATTTATATGTAATATATTACATATATATCCATTATATATATGTAATTATAATAGTACATAAAATTTGGAGATAAGAAATGAAATGTACAGTTCATGGAGACAGTATGTCGTACGTACGCATGAACACTACTTTCATTTCTTTTTTTGTATTAAATGGAATTAAATAATAATAATATAAAGGTATATTATAATTCCAGTAGGATATCATATGTAATACCATTAATTACATCCTTTATACATCCCACATATGGCATTAACGAATCAAATCAATTTGAGGGGGCGATAGTCTGCACTTCCTAAAATGATGATAACATGTTTACCCATAATGGAAACCATAAAGGTATGCCATAAATGAAAAATAAAGAATCTTAAGTAAAACATAAACATATTATATAACGTATATAAATATAGTGACATCTCAATGGCCACCTTTTAGAGTGTTAAAATAATATTGAACAATCATCGTTTCGTGAGGCAATAATTCGCCATCCACAGAAACAGTATGTTCTATAACCATTAGACAGAGGTGTGTGAATGTGTTTCTCGAATCCTTCTTAAAAACATCCTAGTATATATAAAATACTGTTTTTGTTACAAAACAAAATTAATAAAAATATTTTAGGGGTTTGGGGAAGAAAAATAAAACAAAAGAACACAAGGGAAGACATTACCTTTAAATCGGGTAACTCTCTTTGATTTGAGATCAAAGGCTTCCTTGGAAACTAATATTCGCAAAGTGAGGATCTAATGATGAAGAGAGGGATGTGGATAAATGAAATGGGTATGGGTTTGCCGAGCCAAAGGCTTGAGATGTGTGTGTGAGGTGGTAGAGGTGGGGGCCTTTTATAAGAGGAGAGAAGGGGCACTCTTGGAAAGTTATAAAATATTACATTATTATAAAATGATTTTCGGATTTAAAAGTTCCCAAAAAGATATAGTTCAATGATACGGTGATAAGGTTTAGAAATCCACCCATCCAATAGGTTTGTGACTAGTTTAAGACTTATATTTCACCCTATCTTGTAATTTTATCTAAACCATTCATTTATGAGGTAATCACTGCATCGTCACGGTGTCATAAATAAATTAATTTATTTAATGTCTAAAAATTATAAAAAAATTATCATGATGTAGGAAATCGTTTTATATTTCGTATTAATATTTATTTCAAATATATGACTTATATAACCCCATGTAAAATTTGTTTTAGTAAAACAACACATGTTTGGGACATTTTAATTTTAACTTTAAATAAAATGGTATTTATGTCATTTTCAAACCGAAGTGGCTCCATGGGGTCCCCAAGATGACCCATGGATTTTCTTGGTCATCCATGACTCATCCAATGAGGGTAGGAATGTTTCTAGGTCATTTCAAATTATTTAAACATTATTTTTACCTTAAACTACACTAATTACCTCTAATCGCGATTATAACTTAAAAGTTACTATTCACCAAAAAAATTACTTTAATCCCATTGAAACACATTTTACTTCTTAATGAAAACCATTTATGTCGGATTTTTGAAATTAAAAACACATAGGTGGTAAAAATTCAATTAAACGAAAAAACGAGTTTTTTATGTACCACTTAGTGCTTTCATATTTATCAAAAATTGATGTTTTCCAGAAAAAAACCAAAAATTCACCCTAAGGTATATTTGATATTCCAAATTCAAAAATGAAATTAATTTTACAAAATTAAAAACATATAAGTTAAATTAATTCATTTAATAATTAATTCACACTGTCAGAGAAAATACCGTGTTTTTATGAAACAATAAGTATCAAAAGATTGACACTAGTTTAAGTCCAATTTCAAGATGAAATTAATTCCAACGACCAATATTAGATTATATTGTAAAAATATATTCTAATTTACCATAAAAATCAATTCAAAAGTTAATATAATCATATAAATAAATTAGATTAAAACGAGGTTTTGAATTAAAAGACAACATTTTTCACTATTCATTAAAAAATGATCTTTATCGGAAAAATACCAAAAATTTACACAAAGAAGATTTTGATGTCCCAATTCTAAAGAAGAATATTATTTTGTCAAATATAACACATAAAATTGTCAAAAGTGGATTTAAAAGAGGTTCTCAATCAAAAGGTGGTTAATCGGCTTTTTAAAGAATATTAGAATGTTTACGCTTAAAATTGGAATCATTCGCATTTTTAATCCTCTAACATTTATTGTAAAAAGTAAAAATATTTGAAAAACATATATAATTATTGTGTAGTTAGTTCTGTTCATTCCCGCCATTACAACAGTTAGGCGTTAACAACCATTTAAAATAATATTATTTTATTATTACAGTGCAACGTAAGATTCCCAAGAAACTCATTGTTGCATATTGGGTACGCCATCGAGCATAGCGTCCACTTTAAAGTAATATTAATATTTCATTAAAAAATATGGATAAATGTGAAAATGTCATATTATTTATTTATCTGGGGTGTTACATACTTCCCCCCTTTTGGTAATTGCGTCCTCACAATTTTAAAATTGGGCTTGGAAACTTAAATGAAAATCCCACATCGGAACAAGAGTTAGTAAAACAGTCACTTTAAAATAAAGAAAGAGAAGTATAAAGGTCACCCGAGTTAACCCATACTAGGATTCCAAGTATGAAAATATGGACATGGAGGAAAAAAAGGGTCATGTTCTGATGGAGAGTGATAGTAAACATGTCTATGAGAAATTTAACCATAAGAAAATCACAAACTTGTGATGGGTTAAACGATATTAGATTCCCCAGTAGAAAAAGTTAACAGAAAACATTTTTGTTTTAATTTAATATTCATTAAGGAATTTATTTTTTTATATTAATTAAATCATAATGAAACATACTTACTTGTCACGTAGACTTTCAACTTTTACTAGATTCCTTATTCGAACATATATTTTCTCCAAAAGACGAGTATTTCGGAAGACTTGTTCGCATTAAGAGTACTATAATAAACTTCATGAGAATCACCTAATCCACAAAAGAGAAATATATATTTCCCATTTATTTAGACAAAATCGAAAACCAAAATTGTTAGTGTGAGATCAGATAATCCAAAAAAGTATAATCCTTTATAAAAACAAAATCTATTCTTAATCTCCAAAATTTTTCCAAAAAAAACCAAAGTTCAACGAAGACCATTCGGTAAACAAATTTCCATAAAATTCATCAATTTAAACTAGACTAAAATTGAATCCCAAATATTTGAATGATTTAATCACATAGTCTTCCAAGGTACAAATTAACTTTTATCTCCAAATAACATCAGTTTCTCTTAAATTCTCTTATTGAAAAGTAATTAACCTAATCAAATATCCTCCATTATAGGTTAAACATTTCCATAGATAACCCAAAATAAACATACTCTTGATTCCTAAGATCATCTAACTAAAAATAATTAGCCAAACTAAGCAGGGACTTCACGTAGTCCAGTGTTAGGGGATAAATACCGGTCGCACTTGGGTTGTGGGTTCAATTCCCATAGCTTTGTCCGGCGCGATGGGTTGTCAAACGGTCTTCATGTTGTCCTTTTTTCAAAACTATAAAATTCATAAAACATTCCCCAAAATGAGATAAAATCTTCTAAAATATTCATAACATATTTTAACCTCAATTTTATTTCATGCCTTACATTTTCCATCATAATATATAATAACCCATAATTACCTCAAAAGTAACGATCATATAAACCATAATGATTACCTTTATAATTATTACCTGAACTTCCACATCGATTGGTCATCTCATACATGATGAATTACAGAACATACCAAGGTACAAGTGGTTGATCATGACTCCTTGATAGTTGGTTTTGAGCAACCATGAGTTTCCTCATTGAATCCCCCATTTCATCCAGTCTCTTAATCAGAAAACCACCACAGTTTCCTTCAAACCTATTGTCACTTTGGTGCCTGCTAGATCCATCCATTCACTAAAAAAAATGTCAGTGTGAGTATATCAAAAAAACCATCATGTACTAATGAGGAAGATAAACACTAAGATATACACACACATTCACATTATCTACAACTTGGTCTCTTTTTGAAATCCTAACCATTATTGTAATGTCACTTATGCCTATAGAATACCCTAACCTCTAAAGTTATCTAAACCGACCATTAATACAAACTATAAGGCACCAGCCTTAAACTTTACTTAATAATGAATTAAATGAATAATTCACATTGAGGATATTTTTAGGTTTAGAGTTATAGAGAATTAGATCATAAATCATGAATTACATTTCACATTTAAACAAAGTTGTTACATAAAAGATATTATTTATTTTTTCCCATCAACGAAAACATATTTAAAATAAAACATGGATTCTTTTCATGGCACTTCCTTGACACTATCATCATATCATGCACCTTTCCCTTGACCCATGAAAAGCATTTCAAAAACATGGGATGAGCATAAAAAGCTCAGTAAAGGGATATAAAAGTATGAAAACAAAACATTAGTCCATGTATGAAATCATACATTACTCATAAAACATAATCATTTTAACAAACCTCATCAAATCATGAATAAATTGTAGAAATCATAAGGCATAAAGGTAACATGAGACATTCATAACATTCTTACGTAGAGAGTAACCCTATTGGTTATGTTTGGAATACCCATCACATTATATTCCCGAAATCTCTTCAGAGAAACGTTAACATTTAACCCCTTCGTGTTATCCAATGCATTGGAGATCTATATCGGGCTAACTCGCCATTAGTTTATCACGGAGCCTCCCGTCTTCACAACAATGCCCAAGAACTATAACATAATCATATCACATAAAACATGTATAAAGGAAACATAAAATTTCCACTTTTCAATCAAAAGAAATGAATAAAACACATTGATATAAAAACATTATGAAATCCATTTTCAACGCCAAAATAAAAGAAGATTAAAACATGGTATTTATTTTTCATTCTAAAAATTTTATGGCTTGTAGAGGAAACCAAAACTCAAATAATGTTCATGGCTGCGGAGAAGTTGTTGTAGCCGTATACGTATGACAAGAAAAACACTCCTTTTTTTCGTTTAGTAAAACTCTTTGTATAAAAATATTCCTTTTGAATAAACTAAAATTCAAAGGGGTTTATACAACATATAAAAGAAATTTGTGTATAAAACAAAATATGCCTCAATGAAAGGAGATTGAGACGATGTCCCTTACAAAGACTGTATCCTTGGATTAAGGATAAATCAATTACATAATTATGTGTGACAAACAAATGCAGCAAATATAAGTGGATATTATGCGTAAAAAATAATAGAACATTAACACATATTCATAGAACGACATATTCAAGGGGTACAAGTTTGTTCCAAAGAATCAAAATTGGGTTAAGAAGTTCCATTGCAAAAATTCGACAGCATAACGACGTCACTTCAAAATTAAGAAAAAGAGTTGATGAGAGATAAAATAAGGTATCTAATCACTTGGACATAAAAATTACATCAATAAGGATATAGAAGAAAATATCCCAACATAATAGTATTTGAATTAAAAGACATAACAAAAGAAGTATTTCAAAAAGAGGAGGGTGAAAGGTTCCCTTACTGACATGGGTTACATTCGAAACGTACACCCCATTGAAGAAGGTTCATTCAATGAATATGTAAATACCCATAAATGAAATTATATTACACAAAGAGTATAATAATTGTATGTACATACACCACTCAAAGGAAATGGTGGGAAATGTAGCATAAATCTCATGGGACTAAAAGTGAGATGAAAAATCCTTTATGAAAACTAGGCAGCCTAACAACGCCACATAAAACATCCAAAAAAGGATTGATGAGATAAAATAGGGTCTCTCATCATATTAAAATAAAATTTACAGCAAGAATAATATAAAATAACATCCCCCATAATAACAAATATGTGCTGAAAATAAGTGACATAAAGGAGAGTACTTAAAAAGAAAGAGAGAGTTTATATCTCTTACGAAAAT
Organism: Viscum album; assembly: GCA_963277665.1. Lineage (NCBI taxonomy): Eukaryota > Viridiplantae > Streptophyta > Magnoliopsida > Santalales > Viscaceae > Viscum > Viscum album. Next base: position 1,137,183,084 of record OY728156.1, read on the forward strand.
TCAGCAGCCTAACTGCGACACTCAAAACATCCAAAATGGATTGATGAGTGAAAATGGAGTCTCTCATCATATGAACTTGAAAGGTATAGTAGGATTAATATAAAATAACATCCCAATAATAAGAAATATGAGCTTAAAAGGAATGACATAAAAGAATGTACTTAAAAAAGAAAGAGAGTGGTAGGATCCCTTACCTCTTGTCCGACATGACTCGATCGTTCTTTAATCCCATGAATAATAAAATTTGGTCAATTTATAATTTCATAAGGACCTAATTTAAAGATTATTATTCAGTTAATATCACATATTATAAGGTTATAATAATTGGTTAATAAAGTGAGTTCATATTAGACGTTTTTGTCGATGTTCGGTACATGAGTAAAAATCAAACTTGTTGGAAAAGAATTTTCCATGTAGTTATAGGTACATCATATCCAGAATATTATTTATGTTTTAAATATCATATATATACAGTATATATTAATTTTATACTATTCCATTGCATTTTGAGATAAAAAATTAAAAGCACCGTTCATGGAGACGGTAGGTCGTACGTTGACATGAACACAACATTCATTTTTTGTCATATTAATGAAATTAAAACAAAATGAGAGATATATATATTATAATTCCAAAATGATATCCATAATTTAGATTTAATATATTACATATATATCCATTATATATATGTACTTATAATAGTACATAACATTTGGAGATAAGAAATGAAATGTACCGTTCATGGAGACGGTAAGTCGTACGTACTAATGAACGCTGCATTCATTTCTTTTTCTTGGTATTCAATGGAATTAAATAATAATGATATAAAGGTATATTATAATTAAAGTAGGATATCATATGTAATACCATTAATTCCATCCTTTATGCATCCCACATATGGCATTAACGAATCAAAAAACTTTGAGGGGTGGTAGTCCGCATATCCTAAAATGAAGATATCGTGTTTACCCATAATAGAAACCATAAAGGTATGCCATAAATGAAAAATGAATAATCTTAAGGAAAACATAAACATATTATATATCATATATAAATATAGTGCCATCTTAATGGCCACCTTTGAGGGTGTTAAAATAATATTGAACAATCATCGTTTCATGAGGCAGTAATTCGCTATCCATAGAAACAGTGTGTTCTTTAACCATTAGACGGAGGTGTGTGAAAGTGTATCTCGAATCCTTTATTTAACAACATTCTAGTATATTTAACATACTGGTGTTTTTACAAAAAAAGTAATAAAAATAGTTTAGGGGTTTGGAGAAGAAAAATAAAACAAAAGAACACAAGGGAAGATATTATCATTAAATCGGGTAACACTCGTTGATTTGAGTTCAAAGGCTTCCTTGGAAATGATTCTACCCAAATTGAGGCTCCAATGATGAAGATAGGGATGTGGAGTGATGAAACGGGTATGGTTTGGCCGAGCCAAAGTCTTGAGAGGTGTGTGTGAGGTTGTAGAGATGGGGGCCTTTTATAAGAGGAGAGGAGGGGCACTTTTTGAATGATATAAAATATTACGTTATTATAAAATGATTTTTGGATTTAAAAGGTCCCAAAAAGATATAGTTAGAGGATAAGGTGGTAAGGTTTCGAAATCCACCCATCCAATAGGTTTGTGACAAGTGTAAGACTTAGATTTCACCCTATCTTCTCATTTTATTTAAATCGTTTATTTATGTGGTAATCACTGCATCATCACGGTGTCATAAATAAATTAATTTATTTAATGTCTAAAAATTATAAAAAAAATATCATGATGTATTAAATCGTTTTATCTTTCAAATTAATATTTTTTGTCGAAGATATGATTTATATATACCCATTTAAAATTTGTTTTAATAAAACAACACATGTTTGGGACATTTTAATAATAACTTTATATAAAAAGGTATTTATGTCATTTTCTAACCAAAGTGGATCCATGGGGTCCCCACGTTGACCCATAGATTGTCTTGGTCGGCCATGACTCATCCAATGATGGTAGAACATGTGTCTAGGTCATTTCATATTATTAAAACATTATTTTTTCCTTAAGCTACACTAATTTCCTCTAATCGCGATTAAAACATAAAAGTTACGATTCACCAAAAAATTTATTTTAATCCCATTGAACCATATTTTACTTCTTAATGACAACCATGTATGTCAGATTTTTGAAATTCAAAACACAGAGGTGGTAAAATTTCATTTAAATGAAAAAATCAGTTTTTTAAGTACCACTTAGTGGTTTCACTATTCATCAAAAATTGAAGTTTTCCAGAAAAAACCAAAAACATACCCTAAGATATATTTGATATTCTTAATTAAAAAATGATGTATATTTTACAAAATTAAAAACATATAAGTTACATTAATTAATTTAATAACTAATTCCCGATGTTAGAGCAAATTGCGAGTTTTTATGAAACAATAAGAATCAAAAGATTGACACTAGTTTAAGTCCAATTTCAAGATGAAATTAATTCCAACGAACAATATTGGATTAAATGTTAAAAATATATTCTAATATAACTTTAAAAACAACTAAAAAGATAATCTAATCATATAAATAAATTAGATTAAAACGAGGTTTTGAATTAAAATACAACAGTTTTCACTATTCATTAAAAATGAACTTTATCGGAAAAATACCAAAAATTTACACAAAGAATATTTTGATGTCCAGATTCTAAAGAAAAATTTTATTTTGTCAAATATAACACATAAAATAGTCAAAAGTGGATTAAAAGAGGTTCTCCATCATAAGGCGGTTAATCTACCTTTTGAAAAATATTAGAATGCTTACGCTAAAAATTTGATTCATTCACATTTTTAATCCTCTAACATTAATTGTAAAAAGTAAAAATAGTTGACAAACATATTTAATAATTTTGTAGTTAGTTATGTTCATTCCCGCCATTACACAAACTAGGCATTAACTACCATTTAAAATAATATTATTTTATTATTAGAGTGCAACATAAGATTCCCAAGAAACTCGTTGTTGCGTATTGGGTACGCCATCGAGCATAGCACCCCCTTTAAAGTAATATTAATATTTTATTCAAAAATATGGATAAATGTGAAAATGTCATATTCTTTATTTACCTGGTGTGTTACAGTAATAATTATTTTCATTATAAATATTTACAACTCTATCTAGATTCAAGAAAGTGAAGGATGTTATGAAATAAATTCTCAAACAAGTAATCATCCGAAGAAAGAAAGAATGAGTATCAATTAAATCATTACTCATGTGAATGATGAGTGGTCCTAAGCCTGAATATATATTAAGATACAAATCTAGGATATCCATCTCTTAAACAAATTGTCATTATAAAACAAAACGAAGTATTTTATACAATAAGGGATATGGTCAAAAAATATAGATCAAACCATCATTAATAAACCAAGATTGAATATAGATTTTTTAAGTTGATGTGAATGATAATTTTATAATTTAAAGATGTATAGAATTTTGATATTTATTTATTTAAATTATTTTCATTGGATAATTACCTTATTATGTTCATCACTCATGTTAACCCCTTTTAGATTCAGTGATAGATGAATCCAAACAGAATCATTTTACCAGTGAATGACAAGGTCAATGAAGAGATTTTCTTAAAATTGAATATGATGAGATTATAAATGGAATTATAAGTATTTTTTTCATCCCTAAATATCTATAAAAATTATTAATAAAAAATTGAACATAGATGAAATCCAAAACAAACCAAAAATCATAGGGTTTCTATCTGATATATGTTGAACTGATGAATGTGATGGAATAATGATGATTCAATTTCCCCCAATTCCCAAATGTGGTATGAATAATCTTGGGTAATGATTTAAGAAATATCTATGATGATTTATTTTTATATAAATAGGGAATATAGAAACATATTTCTATTAAAAATAGATCATATCAATTCACATAGTTAAAGGAAATAGAGATTTAATGATGGACTACTAATTGTTCAATATCTAAAATGTGGGAATCCTGGGAATAATAAAATTTTAACTCCCTTATCCAAGGTCATAAAATGATGATATGTCCAAATAACATCAAGCACATGTGAAATCCAGTGAAACCAAAACTAGAAAATTTGTTTCAAAATGAAATGGAAAAAAGGAATGTGGTCACAGACTCTATAACACTAACTATTGTTTTTGTATACTGTTCACCCTACTCCATTGTAACTATATTGGTTTATAGAAACATACAACTTATACCCTGATTATTAGATGATTATATATAAATAATATAAATGTTTTGATTCTAATATACCAATTATATAACTCAACTATAATAGATGATTACAGTATTGTGTTTCTTAAAAATTAGAATTTTCATTCAATTTGAATATTTTTATATGTGGTTCGGAATAAATTGGATATCTTGACATAGTGGAATTGATAAAATCCAAATATTAATATATCAAAAAAATCATCTTATGAACACATGTTAATAAAATGTTATCTATAATATTATAATTAAATTTTTATGAATGCCTTGTAAATTGAAAAATTCATATAATTTAAAATATTTTTAGAATTATTATTTTACTAAATTTACATAATATTAAACTATTTTAGGGAAATATAAAAATTCACAGAGAGAACATATCAATATGAACGTAAAATATCCCAAAAAATGTGGATTTACTTGTTACATGTGAAATTTTTTATGTTAAATTTTCTTTTAAATTTAAATGTTAAAGGATAATATGGATTTATTTATTAAAATAATTTGGTAAAATTCCGTTTATAAATGTTATATTATTTTGGGGCTTAATTGGTTTCAGATAGGTAATGTAAGAACCTAGTTCTTCCATTAAGGGATTGATCTTTTCTTGTTCAGTTTTTATTTAAGAAAAATGGAGAACAATAGGTTTAGGGAAGAATGTAGGACTATTACACAATCCAAATAGGGGTTACAAAACATGTAATCCTTGTACACACAATGTATGGATGTCTGCAGGATGCATTTTTGATGTGGAATATGATGTTATCATAAAATAGGATATAGCTTATACATGCCATGTATTTTCATGTACATGGAATTTATTTATTTATTTATGCTCAAATGGAAAGTATCCTAGTTTTTGCAGATGGAATGAACCACTCTCATACAATATCTCAAAAATAACCACCTAAAATGGATTCTAATCATGATTCTCCATCCAAAATATGATTCGATTGTCTTCAGATGTGTCGGAGACTAATTGGTATGCTCTCGATTCCACCTAAGTCATTCTTTGTGATTTCATATCTGGATCTAGTTATATAGGCTTGATAATTTATTATTATTTTGTATATTTACCATATTATAGTTCAAATTAGTGGCCTATGCTGGACAAGGAGTGTTTTAAGACACCAAGGTAGGTGGTCTTGTGCCTTTCATTAATTTTCATGTTTATTATATGTGTCAGAGTGTCATCCAACAATTTTTGGGTGTCGCCTTGATTGATAAATAAATTTTTTTCTTCATATTGTTGTTTAGGTACATTGTTATGTTATTCCACTCACGAATTAGGTTTTCTAACATTAATTAGGGCCACTCTATGGATGTGTTTCCCTTAGATAACAGATTTTGGCCATTTGGCTTGGGGTTTCTATGGGGAATTCTTTATTTCCCTTTTATGGGTTGTTTGAAAATTATTTTCATTAATAATGATGATTTATTTTTTTAAATGTTATTCAATTGTCTTAAGTTATTAGGTAGATGAATTTCCCCTTGAGATGTGTTTATGCCATTTTTTGTTTCAGCATGTCAGGAATTTTCTGCTCCAATAGTTAAACTGCCCATGTGAGTTCAGTTATGTTAAGGACTTTTAATGGTTTATATTACATAATAGGCTTCTTATGAGAATTGTGACCATGTGAGTTTATCATTGTTAAACAATTTAATAGTTTAATTTACATGTTTTTCTTATTAGTTTAAATGTTCCCATGTGAGTTGTTTAATGTTTAAACCATGTAATAGTGTAATTTACATGTGTTTATTATTAAATGAATTTACCACTTGAGTTTATTATTGTCAATCCATTTAATAGTTTAATGTATGTTTAATGCTTATTTAGTGATATTTTCCCATGTGAGTAATTGAAAGGCCATGAATTATGAAGCAGGTCTGGTTGTTATGTTCAAAACACGAGCGAGCCATGAATGTAGCGGTCGGGCTCATGGCATCATTATTTATTTTGCTGAGTGAAACAAAGATCATTGAACTATTCTATTGAAATAATATATTAGAATTGTTTACATGTCATAAGTGATACTTGGGTATTCCTTATATGAATTCTAGTGACGGTATCAGTTTACATGGACATATATGACACTGAGACTGATACCAATATTCAAGAGAGGTTCATCATGATGGGCTTGTAGGATATTGGTCGGTTTTCACCTACAGTGATACTAGGGTTCTGGAGAGGTTCATCAGGATGAGCATATAGATTGAAGAGAGAAATGCATCTAGAGTGATACATGAATTTCATCATAAGAATTTCATGGATTGGATTAGGTTAGAAATTGAATAATAAAATGGAATGGCTTACGACACATTGGCTTAGCCAAATAAAAAGTTTGGATTCAGTCTTCACATATACTTGATTAAATGGACTGTAGACACATCTGTTATGCTTAAATTTACATAGGGGTTTTCGGGCATAGGCCAGATCCATAGTCATATATAATTAAATGTAATTGATCTATTGAAGAACATGAAATGATATAAATGAATACCAGTGTGGTTGGACTATTTAGTTTTGAGTAATTCTTATATTACTGCTTTCATTATTGTACATTGGATATTATATATATTAACTAAAGAATTTAACAGATCTTGTGTGGTTCCCGACTGGGATTTAGTCTCACGCCTTTTTCGGGTAATGTTTTTTCTCCCAAATAGAATATATTATTGAATTTGTAAATATGGGTAAGAACCCTTCTATAGGTACTTGATTTATTTATAGGAGAAGGAGAATGTGGGACCAAGCTGAGGATTATGATGCTTTCGATTATCTATTGTTTTATTGTATGTCTTTTACTTGTATCATGTATTTATGCGGTGTAACTTCTTTTTTCTATTTTTCTTGAACATGTGATATATAGAGTCATCCATATTTTTATGATATATGGTTATTTATATTACCAGTATTTTTCTATTTACATCTATTGTATGGTATTAATGATTCCATTATTGATTTATTATTTTATTCCAAAATGTTATACTTTTCATGTAAAGTAATATTTTCTCAATTATCACACATAGTCCCTCATTGATAGTCATAATCCACTGGAATTTGGGAATATGTGGTTGGGGCCATGAGGCCCACTAGGTATGGGGAACCATTGAGTGGCATCTGGATCTGGGACGATACATGTAAAAATAAGTTACAATGGTAAAATCTAAAAGGGGTAATGGGATATCAAAAAGGGGTTAATGGAAAAATATGTTAATGACCTATTTATAATGGACAGCTTGAGGATTGTCTTGACCAAAATAAACATTAATCCATTATTTTACATTTATTATCCTTTTTTGACATGCGAATGATATGACCGCAGAATATTAACATGATATATTAAAAAAATACATTCTCTCCACTTATAAAACGAGATTTTATACTCCAAATCAATTCCACTATAAATTTAATTTTCTAATTTAATATTTTACATCATATATCCCTTAATTTTTTTTTCATTTCCTTAATCTTATGTTCATAATTATTTTCCTACGTCCCCCCATTCTAGGGAAACATCAAAATTAATTCCCATGTTCTAAAAATTAATACTATGTTACCTATCAATATTTTAATTATACGATTACCTTAATAAGAAATTTCCAAAATATTATATTTTTAATTCACTATGGATTGTTTCATGGATATTTTTTTATTTCTTGAATAACCAATACACAAATTTCTTCATTTATATATGAAAAATTAAAATGACATTCTTGTATTAGGTAGAAAACAACCTCTATTATGTAACATATAAAATTTATGATCTTCCATATTAATTCTTTATCTAAATAAACTCAAATACTATACAAAAAAATTAAAAATATGTAAATTAAAATGTTAATATATTCTAATATTGATTTTATGATAAATGAATCCACATTCATAAAAATATTCAACCATTAATTTCAGTTTGTTCATATTTTAGCCAATAACATCAAAACAAATGAAAAATGATGTTATATAATATCATGTACAAAAAACATAATATAATTAATGATTATATACCACAAAAATATGTAAATAATCTATTTATTTTTGTTTTGGAATAAAAATTTTTACATTAATCTCATTAATTATAATTCCATATTTTTTTTTATTTTAAATCATTGAACATTATTATCCCTGATATCATATTTAATTACTATAATAATAAAATTCATTAAATGATATCATTATAAATAAATATAAATAATGAATTCATGATCATTTTCTAATATATAATTATATTCATTTTAAAAAATTTCTGAAAACAACCATAATTATGGAACTAGTTTAAAGAGATCATGATTACTCATAAAGTATAATTAAAATATTTAGTAACTCTCTAATATATATATATATATATTAATAATTAGAAATGAAGAAAACAATACATAATATATATGAATAAGGTTATGAAATATGTTTTTATGATAGTTAGTTTTTTATATTGTAGATTCATTCATACGAGTTGTAGTTACGAATTAGGGTATGGATTGTTTCTTTAATTTAATTTCAGGAGTAATTTTTCTTATTTAAAAATAGGATATCATTATAATTGTTTTATTACTACATTATAATTTTTTTAACTTATTCATGTAATTTACATTCCTCTTATATCCATATTTTTTCCTTTCAATAAATAAATATCAATTCAAAAGATAAAATGATAGTAAGGATTTATCTTTTATATTTTAAATTCAATATTGAATGTTTGATATTATATAGTTTAATTTTGTTATATTCAGTATACACTACTATTTAATTAATGTATTATTAATTTGTCTGAATTTCTTCTTCTTATTATTTCATAGTATGTTTATTGTTTTATTTTGGTTTGTATGTTACCAATAACACAAGGTGTTCTTGGTCTAAAATATTATTCCATGCACTTTATTTTATATTGGTTATGATATCATTAAAATTGTATACATAGTACCTAATGAATTGATTTTGACATATCCATTTAATTTATGTGTTATCAATATCCCCTAAACATTTCATTTCTTCTTAAATCATTTTTTATCCCAATATTTTCTTTTATGTGAAATCAACATTATCTATTATTTTTTATAGAGAAACATACTTTTACATTCCCTTATTCATTGAACATTTTTGTGATTTTCATTATCATATAATCAATAATAATAATAATTTCATACTAAATTATCATTCATTATGATGTTTTACCAATATTTTTTACATTTTATTATATCGATAATTTAAATAAATGATTGAAAGGGATATATTTTTATTTCTTTTACAATGAACACAGTAGACTAAATTTTTTCATTAATTTTTGATACATCATATCTAATGTTTCATGGGTTAATAAAACAATTTATTCTCTCCATTTATTATATACTTTATATAATTTCATGTTTCATTAATTGTCATGGATAATCCTTGGGGACAATGTGATAAACTTAATATTCCATAAAAATGTCACATCCACCTCATCATCTTTTTAAATATTCTAGTCTTGATTATCAATATTACCTAAATGTTACCATCCATCATTTTTGTCTAGGGGACTTATGAAATTATTATCTCTACTTCACATTCATTTTAATTCCAATCCATAAACAATATATAAATATTTATTATATTATAATTTTTTTCCTTTTAAATACCATGTTTCCCATTTCCCTAATTAAATTATGTTTTCATGTACGACATATTTTGATGGATTGTGGAAAATAATGACAAATCTATATACCATATATGTAACGACCCAAAGTGTAATTAATGGAAATACCTATTGATCTAATTAAATATCTCTTTATGTTTATATAAAATTAAAACATCATTGGTTTTATGTTATGAATTTTGACTGTTGCTAATATAGTCGTTGAACAGTGATCACTTGATTAGATTAAATATAGGGCTTTAACAAATCCAAATTTACTCAGAAAAAGGAAGCGATGACCTTATCCAGTAGAATTTCCCTATACGAAGCCCATTTATCGATGCTCGGAAAAGAGGTGGAATCCTTGGGCTTCACTCTTGACAAATCCCAAGCTGAGAATCATCATGTCAAGCTCGAACGGGACCATCTACGGGAGAAGTGGAAGTTGATAGAAATAACCACTCGGGCGATGTTATCTGAGCCACCCTAAGAGTGTATCACCATCGCACACCTTACCCTTATGTCTTATGTGGCTGTTTGAAGGGGTTATGTAACAATTAAATAGTACTATGTTCATGTACAATATTTCTTTATATAATAATGAATATACCTCCTTGTCATTTTTGATACATTGTAAATAGTTTTGAAAGTACAAATAGTGTTTTTAGTTATTATTTAATTAAGAACTATATTTTATTAAATTAAAGGGATTTTTTATTTAAATAATATTTTAGTAAAATAATAATATTATTATCAAATTAATTTTTATTAAATAAAAATTATCTTATAATTTTATGAATTCAATTGAAATTTATTTTATTACGGTTCGAAATCCATTTTTGACACAACCTGTGAATTTTTTATAAATGTTGATTTTTATTTTAAAAGAATAAATTAACATATTTATGGAAATATTTAGATAAAATAAATTTTATTTCTAGAATCAGGACGTCGAAATTATCCAATGGGGAATTTTTCATAATTTTCCGAGACAGTCAAATTTTTGGGTCAAAATTAAATACCGTTTAAATATATAATGTGTTTTATGACATCATCATGACCCAATAGTGATGTAATAAAATACTATAATCTGTATGTTTGGCCAATATATGTTTTACCGTTAAAATAATGTGATTTTGGGTTTGTTTGACTTACTTTTCAAAGCATTAATGGACCCCTCAAGACTTATTAAACACCTTGTCTTTTTAAATTAATTTGCATGGGAGTGCGACTCACCTTCACATAAGAAACCCTATTATTTTAAGAAGTTCGGAATTTGGCATTATAAAATATTGTTTTCATATTCCCTTTTCCAATAACCATGGGCAAAAACCATTGGCTGGTTTGTGGTTTGGTTTAATTTAATACAAGGGGTCCCAAACTTAAATAATAAAGAATTCCATCACATTTACTATATTAACCCACAAAACATCCCACTTAATCCTCACTCAAAGCATTTGGAGTTCGTAAAAACTATTCTCTACTCTCTCTAGAATCCTCCCAAGGTTCCCCAAGTTCCCAAGAATCCTCTCAGAAGCCTCTCTCTAGCCTTTGGAAGCACACTTCCAAGTAATGGTTTTTTCTTCCTTTCTCATTTTTGTCCAATTTTCTTTAAGATGTTTTTCCATTTTAATTTCAATTGTGGATTTTGGGGTATGGTTTAACACCTCCCTAATACTTCCCTATTTGTTTTTGAATGATGGGGGCCCCTTTCTCTCTCATTAAATGCCTCCCATGTACACCCGTTTCTATGCCAAAATTACGAAAGGAACTGCTCTCTCCTCATTTACATTCAAGCAATACTTTTTTTATCATGAAGCTAAATTCCATTAAAATTGTTGGGACATGTTTCTATATGACCTCCTTACATTATATTACATTTAAATATGATGAGGAACCCTATTCTCTCTCATGAACCATTTTTATGAATTCTTATGTTATGCCGTTATGCTGCCGAAATCGCACCGATTTTCTATGCCAATGCCATTGTGTAGTGAATAGCATGCCCATTTCTCCATCAAGGGTATTAAACTTTATGCACATTTAATTTTTTGTCATAATGTTTCATGTATTAATTCCATATTTTTTTATCATGGAAGAAATGATTATGTTTTATGAATCCATGTTTTAAGACCCATGTGGCACACTTATGCATTAAATGAAATGTTTAAGAAGGGTGCGCCCTTATAGCACTACAATGCATTGGGTAAAGTGTGGTATCATAATACTTCCATCTGTAATGAGTGTCGAATCATGATAATTCAAGTGCAACGAGGTTTTACTCGTGCTTCATGTTCAATGAGGATTTACTCATGCTATATGGGCAATGAGACTTGGCTCATGCTAATTCCATGTTAAGTGTTGTTGCCACGTTTCCATGTTATGATTATCATGCTTTATCATGCCTTTATGTTCATGTTTCACTTGTGATATATTGATATGCCTAATTTCTAACAAGTATTTTACTCCTCATGTTATTCAATGTGTAATCCCTTACTGGGCTTCATAGCTCACCTTTTTCTTGTGCATGTCCTCAGGTTATCCCATTCAATGCTAAGTACGAGGGAATGTAGTGGTCATGTAAAGGAAGTTTTCAATAAAAATGTTGTATTTCATGTTTTAAGTTTTTATGTAAGGATCCAAAGCCCCAAAGACACAAAACCTCTCTATCTTCTTTGTTGTGTCACGTGATGTTTTATGTAATAAATCATGTATAAGTTGTTATAAAAAGCTTGGTTGTCATAGTTGGTATCAGCGGATAGGTTTAGTTATTTTTTGGATTAGGATTAGAAAACCTTAGTAAAGCCTTAGAGACAAGACTATGTATAATAAAAACATTCCTAAGTTTTGGTATGTACTGAGTAAGTGGTTTATCAAAAAAATACATCCATGTCTCGATACGAGAAAGTATAGGTGGCTCTGGCACAGATGTATCCTAGGGGTAAAACCCGAAAACACCGCATTGAGTTAGATTCGAACGGGAACTGGTGCACGACAACGGGCTTTGCTGCACTCTTGGTTACGAAACTCCCGGGGGATATGTTTTGATAAATTCACAAGCTTTGTATGAACCCTTATTAAGGGAGTTAAAAAAATTCCCCTAAGAATATATATGAGAATGTAGATCATGACAAGCCTAGATTGAAGCCTATAGACTCATGAGTTAAGGAAATAAAAGTTTATTTATAAGTCATCAACTTTTTTCTTTGGATTGCCCTTTATGTGTTACCCCTAAATTTTCTTTTATTCCATCCAATGGCCGTTAATAGGAGGACTCAAGCTAACTTCCGATGTGAAGATCAGTGTGATGACTGTACTAATGAGATTCCCAATCCAATGGGAATTGAAATTACGAACTTTGTCACGCTTCTCTCTAATCTAACTCATGTTTCTAATAGAAAAACGGGTTAAGAGGAACGTTAAAACCCCCCTAAGAAAGAACATGTTGCTATCAAGAGCTTCATGAGACAAAGGCCTCCTACTTTTAGTGGATCATCTGATCCCACGATCACTGAACAATAGATCAACTCCATTGAAAATATCTTCTCCATCATTCAATGTTCTGAACATGAGAAGGTTCTCTTGGTGGCTTATCATATGGATGGTGAAGCTGATAAATGGTGGAAGTTGATAAAAAATATGAAGCATGAGGAGGAGATTGAGGAATTGGAATGGAAGGATTTCTGGATGATGTTTTTCGATAAATATTTTCCGTGCACCCTCCGGCTTAAGATGGAAAGGGACTTCCTTTCCCTCAAGAAAAAAGATGAAGAATATATTGGAGCATACGAGGAAAACATCACAAGGCTTGCATGATACACTTATGGCCTTGTTGTTACCCCAGAATGAAATGATGACCGCTTATTTGGTTGGTAGAAGCCTAGTCTACAGAAAGAATTAGCAATCTGTGACTTCAACAGCTATGGGGAAATTGCCTGATGTGCCCTCTAGGTCGAAATGGAGATCGGAGAATCACATGGGTATCATGGGGATAAGAAGCGTAAGGTGGACTTCAATGCTGGTGGTCCGATGGATAAATCCAACGGTACTAAGAATATCCAGCACCCCAGTTTCCAAAAGTGCGGAAAGAAACACCCTGGAAATTTCCATAAGAGGACGAAGAAATGCTTCAGGTGTGGAATAGAAGGGCACTTAGTTGTTAACTGTCAGCAAGAAAGACCCGCGACTGCAACAGAGAAGAGGAACTCTCCGTTCGAACCTCAACGCATTGTTCAATGCTTAAAATGAATGAACCGGGTCATTTTGCAAATCAGTTCCCTAATCCAAGGTTTTTCGGAGGCAACCAACAACCTCCAAGGCATCAAGAAAGAGATTTTTCGATCACTTATGCCGAAGTGAACCCCAAAAACGATGTGCTGACAGGTACGCTAGTTATTTAATCAAAAATAGAGAACATACTTTTTGATTCAGGATCTATGCATTCTTTTATATCTTGAATGTTTAGTAGAAAAATTCCATCACCACCATAAATTATGGAAGTGAAGATGTCGGTGAGTACGGAAAATGGGGAAATTATTGCATCCCATGAATATAAGTCCTCCCATGTTATAATATGTGGATTAAATTTCTCTGAGAACCTCATCATACTCCCTCTGCTAGAATTTGATGCAATTCATGGCATGTATTGGATTTCCTTATATAGAGACGGAATAAAATGTCGGGAGATGGAAATCACACTCCATATGGAGAATCGACCCCCAATTCATTACAACTGTAAGAAGGAAGATGAATCTCCTTTAGATCCATCATCTCAAGCATGGTTATTACTGCCCTATGAGCATGTGTATCTGGCTTAGATGACTGAGTCCAAGGAAGAAACCATCCTTGAAGAAATTCTTATTGTGAGGGAATTCGCTAAAGTGTTTCCCAAGGAACTGTCTGACCTTCCTCTTAGAAGAGATGTTGAATTCTCAATTGAACTTATACCCGGGGCTTTACCAATATCCAAGAATCCATATAGAATGGTTTTTGTAGAGCTTGAAGAGCTGAGGAACCTACTATAGGATAATATGGATGAAGGGTTTATACGCCTAAGTACATCAACATGGGGTGCACCAGTCCTCTTCATCAAGAAGAAGGATGGGTCAATGCGGATTTGCATCGATTTTCATGAACTTAAAAAAATCACGATAAAGAACAAGTATCTTCTCCCATGAATTGATGACTAGTTCGATCAGCTGTGTGGATCACAATAATTCTCCAAGGTGGACTTGCGGTCGGGATATAATCATGTTAGGGTGAAGAAGGAAGATATCCCCAAGACTGCTTTTCGCACAAGGTATGGGCACTATGAATTCATAGTAATGCCTTTCAGACTCACTAATGCTCCAGAAATCTTCACGAACTTAATTAATATAGTCTTTAGAGATTACCTAGGAAAATTTGTGGTAGTCTTTATAGATGATATTCTAATATACTACAAAACCCAGGAGGATCATGAGGAGCATTTAAGAACTATACTGGAGACTTTGTGCAAGGAGAAGCTCTATAAAAAGTACATCATGTGTGAGTTCTGGTTAAATGAAGTCTCATTCTTGGGACATATCATCACAAGCAATGGTATATCTCTGGACCACCCCAAAATATATGCAATTGAGGGATGGATAAGGCCAACATCGGTAACGGATATCCATAGATTCATGGGGTTAGCTTGATATTATCGACGATTTGTGAGGAATTTCTCATGATTGTCCAATCCTCTTACCATGCTAACTCGTAAGGGAGTAAAGTTTTCTTGGATTTATGAATGTGAAGAAAGCATCAAGGAGTTGAAATGGAGGCTTATCACTATGCCCTTTCTCACTTTACCCACAAGTGGGGAACTTTTTTTGGTATTCAATGATTCTTTAAAGAAGGGCTTCGGTTGTGTGCTGATGCAGAATGATAAAGTGATATCTTATGCCTCAAGCTAGTTGAAAATCCATGAGAGAAACTATCCCACACATGATCTTGAGTTTGAGGCTGTGATATTTGCCTTGAAAAGCTGGAGGCATTATATCTATGGGGAGAAATATGAGATATACACTGACCACAAGAGTCCCAAAAATATATTCACCCAGAAAGAGATGAATATGTCCCAGAGAATATGGATAGAGCTCATCAAGGATTATGACTGTTCAATCAATTACCACCCTGGGAAAGCGAACAAGGTGGAAGATGCCCTATGTAGAGAGGACCGAGTGATTCTATCAATGATGAGAATTGAGAAGGATCCAATATTCTTAGACTTTATAAAGATGGACATGGGAATCATAAATAATGGAACATCATCAATCCTTTCACAAATGATTTCTCAACAGTCTCTTTTGTAATGTTAAAGGATGCTCAAAACGATCATGTTGGAATTTAGGAAAAAGTGGAAGCTATCAAAAACGGAAATCCTTGGAGTTTAATATTTATGAAGAAGGTATTGTGTGGTTTGGGAAAAGACTATGTGTTCAATAATGTCCAGAGCTGAAGAAGGAACATTTGGATGATGCGCACTATTAAAATTTCTCTATTCACCCAGGGAGAACAAAGATGTATCGAGATCTCTGAGAAAACATTTGGTGGGATAATTTGACCAAGGAGATCACTGAATATACATCGATGTGCCTAGTGTGCCAGCAAGTGAAGGCAGAGAGACAGAAGTCTAAGTAGATGATGCAACCATTTCCCATACAAGATTGGAAATGGGAGAACATCAACATGGACTTTGTCACCGGACATTCGAGGACATCCAAAGGCAACAATGCAATACAGGTTGTTGTGGATCATCTTACAAAGACTGTACACTTCATTTCTATTCGGGAGGATTTCTCATTGGATCAAATGGCACGAATTTACATTAGGGAAGTGGTAATATTGCATGGAGTACCAATATCTATTGTGTCTGACCGAGATCCAATATTCACCTCTATGTTTTGGATGAGTCTTCAACATGCTCTGAATCTTGAACTGAATTTCAGTACAGCCTATCATCCTCAAACTAATGGCCAATCCAAGCGGACTATCAAAACACTTGAGGACATGTTGAGAGCGTGATCAATAGAATTTAAAGGAGGATGGGATCAACATCTTACTCTGGCTGAGTTCTCTTATAATAACAGTTTCCACTCGAGCATCCAAATGGCACCATATGAAGCCATGTATGTGAAAAGGTTCAGAATAATGGCATGTTGGGATAAGGTCGGTGAACGTAAGCTGCATGGACCAGGAATGGTTGAGGAAATGGTGGAGAAGTTGAAAACCATTCAGCAGCATACCAAGGAATCCCATAGTTGACATAAGAGTTATGAAGAAAACCGTCGACAAGACCTTGAGTTTGAAGTTGTAGAAATGGTTTTTCTACGCATATCTCCGTGGAAGAAGGTCATGAGGTTTGGAAAGAAAGGAAAGTTAAGTCCAAGGTACATCGGCACCTTCAAGATTCTTGATCATTTGGGGGCTGTGGCCTATCGACTAGCACTTCCACCTACCATGGCCAAAGTACATGATGTCTTTCATGTATCCTTCTTAATAAAGTACATACCAGATCCTTCACATGTACTCTCTTCTGAGGTGGTGCAGTTGAAGGTTGACCTTTCTTATGAGGAGTAACGAGTGAAGATATTAGACTGTAGAGAAAAAGTTCTAGAAAATAAGAAAATGCCCCTTGTCATGGTGTTTTGGTGAAAACACAAGTTTGAAGAAGCGAATTGGGAATCGGAGGAAATGATGAAGCTGAGTTACCCACATCTGTTTTTGTGTGGGAAATGAAAATTTCAAGGGAGAAATTTCTTAAGGGGGGAATATTTTAACGACCCAAAGTTTCATTAATGTAAATCCCTCTTGATATAATTAAATATCTCTTTATGATTATATAAAATGTCCACTTCTTTGGTTTTATGTTAATAATTTTGACCGTTGCTAATATAGTCGTTGAACATTGATCACATGATTAGATTAAATACAGGGTTTTAACAAATCCAAATTTACTCAGACAAAGGAAGCGATGGCCTCATCTAGTAGAATTTCCCCATACAAAGCCCATTTGTTGGAGCTCAGAAAAGATCTAGCATCTTAGGGATTCTCTCTTGACCAAGCCCAAGCTGAGATTTATAATTTCAAGCTCGAACGGGACCGTCTACAGGAGAAGTGGAAGTTGATAGAAATTACCAATCGAGTGATGTTATCCGAGCCACCCCAAGAGTCTATCACCATTGAACACCTTACCCTTATGTCTTATGTTGCTGTTTGAATGGGTTATGTAACAAATAAATAGTTCTATGTTCATATATATTATTATTTTTATATAATAATGAATATACATCATGGCCATTTTTGATACATTGTAAATGGTTTTTAAAGTACAAATAGTGTTTCAGTTATTATTTAATTAAGAATTATATTTTATTAAATTAAGAAATTTTTGAATTAAATAATATTTTAATAAAATAATAATAATATTATTAAATTAATTTTTATTAAATATAAATGATCTTAAAATTTTATGAATGCAATTGTAATTTTTTTTATTAAAGTTTGAAAGCCACTTTTGTCAAAACCCGTGAATTTTCAATAAATGTCGGTTTTTATTTAAAAGTGAAAATTAAAATATTTAGAAAATTATTTAAATAAAATAAATTTTATTTGTGGAATCAGGATGTCAAAATTTTCCAACGGTGAATTTTTCATAATTTTCTGAGACAATCAAATTTTTGGTAAAAATTAAATACTGTTTAAATATATAATGTGTTTTATGACTTCATAATGACCCAATAGTGATGTAATAAAATACTATAAGATTTATTTTTGGCCAATATATGTTTAAAAAATAAAATAATTTTATTTTGGGTTTGTTTGACTTACTTTTCAAAGCATTAATGGACCCCTCAGGACTTATTAAACACCTTGTCTTTTTAAATTAATTTGCATGGCAGTGTGACTCACCTCCACATAAGCAACCCTAATATTTTAAGAATTTCGGACTTTGGCATTATAAAATATTTTTTTCCTCTTCTTTTTTCCAAAAAACACGGGAAAAAACCGGTGCTGGTGTGTGATTTTGTTCAGTTTAATATAAGGGGTCCCAAACTTAAATAATAAAGAATTCCATCACCTTTCCTATATAAACCCACCAACGCTCCCACATCCTCCCCACTAAAATCCTTTGGAGTTTGTACAGGCTCTTTCCTAATCTCTATATAATCCTCCCATGGTTCCCCAAGATACCAAGAAGCCTCTCACAAGCCTCTCTCTAGCCTTTGGAAGCACACTTCCAAGTAATGGTTTTTTCTTCCTTTCTCATTTTTGTCCAATTTTCATAAAGATGTTTTTCCCTTTTAATTTCAATTATGAATTTTGGTGTATGGTTTCAGACCTCCATAATACTTCCCTCTTTATGTTTGAATGATTGGAGTCCCTTTCTCTCTCATTAAATGCCTCCAATTACACCTGTTACTATGCCGAATTTCAGAAAGTAACTTCTCTCTCCTCATTTACATTCAAGTAATAATTTTGTATCATGAACCTAAATTCCATTACAATTGTTGGTACATGTGTCTATATGACCTACTTAATTTCCATTACATTTAAATATTATGAGGATCCCCTTTTTCTCTCATCATCCATTTTTATGAATTCTCATGCCACGCTGTTACGCTGCCGAAATCGCACCGATTTTCTAAGCCAATGCCATTATCTAGTGAATACCATGCCCATTTCTCCATCAAGTGTATTCACCATTATGAACATTTAATTATTGATTATAAAGTTTAATATATGAATTCTACATTCCTTTATCTAGGAATAAATGATTTTGTTTTATTAATCCATGTTTTATGATCCATGTGGCACACTTATGCATGAAATGAAATTTTTAAGAAGGTTCCACCCTTATATCGCTCCAATGCATTAGGTAAAGTATAGTATCCTGATAAATCATTTTAAATGAGTGTTGACTCATGATAATTCATGTGAAACGTGGGATTAATCATGCTTCATGTGCAATGAGGATTTACTCATGCTCTATGTGCAATGATCCTAGGCTCATGCTAATTCCATGTTAAGTGTTGTTTCCACATTCCCATGTTATGATTATCATGATTTATCATACCTTTATGTTCATTTTTCTAATGTGCTCTATTGATATTCCTAATTTCTAACATGTATTGTACTCTTCATTTTATTCCATGTGTATTCCCTTACTGGGCTTTATATCTCACCCTTTTCTTATTCATGTCCTCTGGTTATCCCATGCAATTCTATGTACAAAAGAGTGTAGTGGTCATGCAAATGATTTTTTCAATAAAGATGTTTTATTTCAGGTTTTATGTTTTTCTGTAACGATACTAAGCCTGAAAGACACTAAACCTCTCGATCTTCTTCGTTGTATCACGTGATGTTTTATATAATAAATCATGTTTAAGTTTGTAATAAAAGCTGGGTTATCATAATATATATATATATAATATGAATATACCATATTATTAATCAAATAAATTAAATTTTCTTTACCAAGATTGTAATTATATATATTTGGATAACCACATATATTAATTTGTTTTATCATGTTATAGATATTTATGAAATTCTTAATTCTTAATTTACGTGATACCAATTGAAAAGGATATGAATCCCATTCTATTTCCAATGGTTCTTAATCATTTAATTAATTTTAGTATTCTTGTGGAACTCAAATTTATGGTAGGACATAATTGGATTTATGAAAACCAAAAATAATTGACATGCTTGGATTTGGTCCCAACAAAAAAGGGTTGACAATTTTGAAAATTCCCACAGTGTTATCATATGTTTATGTTTGTACCATAATGATTTATTTATTTTTAAAGTATCTTCTTCCCTAATGTATCATGATTACCCATTCATGATTCCACACACTCTAAACTCGTTTTATATGTTTTCAAATTTCTCTTTCCAAGACTCATGTTATGGTTGGAAATTTTTTTCATTAAAAATAATTAAGAATAATGATTATATGAATTTTTTCATCTTATTCAAACATGTGATAATTAGTTGTCATAACATATATTTACCCTTAAAAATTGATTTGTTAAACCACTTTTATTATTTTTTTATACCCTAGGGTATGATTATATTTATAATTTATAATATATCTAAAATTAGTTCAATACAAGTACGATAATAGATAAATGGTCATATTTTTTGGGTGATTTAATTTATTATTTAGGTAGTCTATAATGGAAACAGAAAAAAATATTCTACAAGTGGTATGATATTATTTTGGGATGTAATTATAATGATAATTTTTTTAAATTGTAGATTGGATCATCTCCCTTGGTATCAATGATTATTTCTAGAACAATGTGTTTTTATCATCAGACCCACGAGTAAAGGTATGGGGTGCCTTAATTAGTGGATAGTGTTAATGCGTGGGTATCATGTATTTTTATGGTTCATGTGGATGGTAGTAGGGAAAGGTTATTACTTTGTCTATTTTATTATTTGGTATGTCGGACCATCCCAGGGGTTTCCTAGTGTATGTTTTTCCTAAATGAATCATGTATTTCACTGGATTTGATTATTTATTTAGTAGACTACCATCTGGATATTGTTTTTATTGATCTTGATCACAATTATATCAATGTATTAATATACCTAATTAATGAATTAGGGAATCATCACTATTTTGAAACATCAAGGATTTGAGGAGACATAATTGGGGAAACAAGGAATGATAACAAAGATAGAAGTTTGGTTGTTAAATAATTTTAAACAATATATATATTTGTAGCTATTAAATGAGAGAATAATAAGAAAATATATGTCATAAAATATGATGGTGTCTTGCTAATAGTTATTAAGATAGGACTATATACTAAAACAACCTTAGGAAACTACATAAGTCACCCAAGGAGGTAATCTAAATTGTGATGTACAAAAATGTGGAATAAATATGTATCATTAAAATACTGAAAACAGAAACTAATTATATAGAAAAATAATTATGATAATATATCCATCAGATATACCTTTTCAATCAGAAAAATACAAACCTTATTTGAAAAAATATATTTCTAAATGAGTTCTTCTATATCCATCTGTCACCACAATGAATATCACCACAATGATGATGAAAACAAGAGAAATTGGTATGATATAAAATGAACTTATCTTATCCTAAGTACATGAAAACATAATCCAAAACCTGAAAATGGAAAATATTTGGGGTTATATGAAATCAAAATATAATAACAGCACATAATCTATATATATTTTAATATTAGTAATGCATTAGTTCAAGATTTCATTTTTTCAATTTAAAATTTCTTATAAATTTATTTAACAATTTTATTGAAAATTCCTTTACCTACCATAAATTATATGATATTATCAATATCTATAAATATGTCATTATTGAAATAAATAAGGTAAAAAACCTTGGGAACACCGTAATATTGAAATTTAAGGAAATAACAATGAAAATATCATCAGATGATAACAATTCTTAATAGGAAAAGTACAAAATTTGTTCTCTACCATATGAGGCTACATGAAAAAAAAAGAAAATATCTAATAAATTATTTATTAGGATACACAAAATATATAAAATATATTAATTATAAAAACTAATGTTACATATGAACTCAAATTTAGTCAATGCAAAAAATGTTAGAAGTCTATTTGGATGGACCCATTGATATCAAATGTTCTGTGTTATCCTAAAACCATTTAAAACACATTTTCACATTTCATAAAACAATATCACATAAAATACATTCATTTTCCATCATTGAAGACACGTTTAAAAATGAAAATGTAAAATTAAATCATTTTATCAGGTCCTTTGTGAAGTAAAATATATTTTCTAGATAACCCCTTCAAAAATAAGAACCTCATCCAACATAAACCATTAGAATGCAATATTTTCAATTTTTATGGAATAATGAAACATAATTGAAAATAAAATATACTTATTCAAAATACCATCACTTATAAATATCCTCCTTCCATATGAATCAAGGAATCATAATACCCTTCTATAGTAGAGATTTGAAATATGTAAATTTTCCTTGAAAATAAATAATTTAGTGAAAACTAAAATGGGTTCACCATAATTAAATTTAGTTTATTATAGCCAAAAATAAATAAAAATCACACCTCTAGTAAATTTATATCATTACATCCAAACTTTTAGTGGGATATTTCTCATACATGAAGTAATACAACTTATAACATTAGAGGTCAATCACACCATTAAAATAGTCTTCAGTGATTAAAACCCTCTAAAAATAGTATGGAAAGACCTAGGTATTAGGGTAGAATAGTGAACCATTAAATAGGATGGCGCTATGTGAGAAACAATAAAACACACTTTGCATGAGGTGATTAATGTGTAATTATATATCTTACACCATAAATATCTTATAATGCTAATATGCCAAAAAATTCATCACCTTGGGTTAAATTATTCCAGTTGATAATTTTACTTCATATGAATGGTTTGTAAAATGTAAACCCATTTTACATCCTAATATGATTTATGACTAGAGTAATTTTTATATCTTTAATGTGGTCTTGAACATATTCTCTAATCTAGAAATTTAGGGATTATATATCTTCTTGAGGTAGTAAAAATATATAACCTATTAGAAAACTCCAAACAATATACCAAAGACCTATAAAACCATTAAACACCTTTATACCTAAATTCCTTTAGTTCATATAAACATATTTTCTTTAAAATTAGTTTATTTTTCGCTAAAAATGATCCCCTTCATAGAATGAACTGATAGACACCCAATGTAGTACAAAAAAAAGAGTCTGTATGTACTTGAATGGAGATAAAAAAAACATTACAATCTTCCCATTTTAAACAATATTTGTCCTCACAATGCCTCCATGATCATATAATTAATAAAATAGAAGGCCAATATAATATTATCAATAATTCCCACTTCCACATCTTGTGGATATCCCTACTTTTAATATCACAATACATAATATAATTGAATGTTTTTAATATGACATACCTTCTCTTGGAGATCCATATATTTTACTACTTTCTCAACCATAGTGTAGTTGGGATCAAAATAAAAAATCCTTCTATTAAATAACATGGAAATGATCTAGTTGATATCTCCTCTAATGGAAAAAATGAAACATGTCTTGGATTGATGTAAAAGGATATGGAATGCACAAATGATAGATCAAATTTCTAAGATGCTCCACAATGTCATATGTGTGAAATCTCCAATGCTAAAATACCCTATATACTAATATGATGGTTTCTCAAGCGAGTTGAATATATGAGAAAAACCTAATAACAAACCTCAAACATTGGAGACTAATGATTATAGTCCAAATAGGATTTTATAAGGCCAAATTTTGTTACCAGTCACTACTGAATCATTTGAATATTTTTTTTAAAATTTTATACCAAAGACTCAGCCAAACCAAGGGCCTCTCTCCCAACATTCTTGATAAAAAATGGGATCTTACTTGCATCCCAAAAAATTATGTGATGGGAATAGTATCAATCGGGGCTACATAATTATATTTATATGAAATTTGGATAGGAGTAATGTGATTTTCCTATGAACCAATGAAATAATAAAAATATTCCTAGAGAAGAACCTCAAGACCCTGGATAGCCCTCTTTATCATCACATCCAGCTAAGGATGATATGATGTGATCAATTAAATAAGGAACCAATCACCAATTTTAATTAATTACTAAAATAATATCTGACATATGGGTCCCTATATTAATAAATAAGAATGGGACCCCCAAATATATCAAAACCAGTTAGGAAAAGAATTCACCACGTTGCATGTAAAGACCCGCAAATTTCAAGGAATTTTTTTTTTCTCTAAATTTTCTTTGGAATTTTACAAGAGCGCAGCTTCAGACGGCACCTGATTCCGAGGCCCGGTGTGCCCGGAATCAATTTCCGAAGTTTGGCTCGGGTACGTTCAGTGAACGGACGAGCGGGTTTTTCTATCTTTTGAACCGGTGCCCGGAATCGAATTCTGAGGGCACCGATGAAATCGCAGCGCCGGTATTTGCTTAGAGACGCTTCTTCCGGAGTTGCGTTTGCTCAACCGTGGTTTTTAAATTTTGCGGCTTTAAGTCAGAAATAAAATAAAGTTTGTGCGACAACATTATTTTATTTCACTTAAGCTGCTTGGAAGCAACTTGAAGTCACTTAAAGGAGGCTTGAACTGTGTTGAACTGGATAGGATGCTATCCAGAAATATCCTACCCCCTTGGTAGGATATTTGTGAGGTGGGGCCCGCACGAGCCCCTCCGTTTCTTTCGCTAAGTAACGCACCCACGAAAACCCGTCAAAGTAACTGAAAAGTCAACCGACGCGTTTCTTTAATTCTTAACAGACCATTTAATTGGGCGGTTTCTTTCATGAATTAAATGGGCTGTTTCGCTCGTTGAATTAATTCAACGAATTAAATGGGTCGTTACTTACGCGTTTTACGTTTGTTGGCAAAATAATAAAATAGACAAACTTGTCTATTTTGGAGGATTGCTATCGTTGTGCAATTCCTCTGAGCCTCCACCCTCTCCGCGAAGAACGCGAAGAACACGAAGAACGCGAAGAACACGAAGAACGTCGGCGACCGGAATTCGACGACGCACACCGAGATCTGCGACGTCGACGAGCCCTACCCGCGACGTTCTTCGGCGACGCCTCTTCTTCCGCGGCCGATCCTCGTTCGGCAACAAAGGTGAGAATCGAATCTTTTATTTCTCCCTTTTTAAATTTCAATAACAACAGATTTAATTAATTAAATCCGTTTGTTCTTGATCCGGAGATTGGAGACGCGACGCCGGATACCGCGACGACGCGACGATCTCCTTCTTCCGCGACGAGCGATTCCGAGACGACCTCTCGTCCGACGACGACGACAGCTGCGAGGTAAGGGATGTTGGATTATTTTATCTTTTTTCCCGTGTTTATTCTTTTAAAGTGAAGAACATGATCTCCGACAATTTTGATTTATTTAAAAATTGTTGTTGATTATTCCTCCCGTGGATTTTGACTAACGCGGAGGGTGCGGGTCTAACGAACAAGACCCGGCAACCCTCCGCCGAATCCTTTTGTTGTGCGGATTTGGCGGACGACGACGAACCGCGCGGCAGGGGCGATTTGTTGATTTCGCAGTGAAGGACGCGTCCCGGGAGGAACAACGGCGCAGACGGGAAAGGAATCGGGCCACCGGAGCATCTCCGGCGGCCCGCGGAAGGCGGCGGCGGCGCGGGTCGCCGGCGGCGCCCGGCGACCGGAGGCGGCGGCGCCCGGCGACCGGAGGCGGCGGCGCCCGGCGACCGGAGGCGGCGGCGCCCGGCGACCGGAGGCGGCGGCGCCCGGCGCGCCGCCGTGGAGGAAGTCCGCCGCGGCTGAAGCCGCAGCGGCGACGGCCGGTTCCGCGGCCGCGCGGAACCGGGAACGGACGCGGCGGCCCGGCCGCGTCAGCGTGACAGGCCCCCCCCCCCCCCCGCGGGGCCGCGTTTTGCTTGAGCCGCGAGTCAAGCCCGCGGCGCCCTCCTTCGGCCGCTCGACCGAAGCCGAGCCGGCCGGTCCGGTCGGCCGGGCCGCGCCCAGGCCGGACCGGACCCGGCCTAGCCGGGTCGGGCCGGGTCGCCCCGGGCCCAGAACCCCCGTTTTCGGGCCTCTTCGGTCTTCCGCCCATATCTTGGGCCTGGGACCTCCGATTGACGAACCGTCAGCGGCTACGCGATCCTTGGATCGAGACGGTCGTTTCAGTATATTATACTCAAGGTTTCAGAAGACTTTGGGTTCGGCCGGGTTGGTTCGTACACGAAACCAACCGGGCCCTCGGAGCGGAAACGCTCATAACTTGAGCTACGGACGTCCGAACGACGTACCGTTAGCTGTGGTAGTTTCCTCTAAGTGAGACGGAACTTTTGGCATACTCCGCCCGAGGATCGGATACAGGCGGAGTACGGTCGGGTTGGTTTTGCCCTAAAAACCAACCGGGCCCCTGGGACTAAAATGCCAATAACTCTCAGACCGGGCGTCCGATCGACGCGCCGTCTGTTGCGTTGAGATCCTGTTGTCGATACGGAACTTTTGGATACATCAACTTCGGACTACGTGTCAGTTGATGTATCAGCCTCTCGGCTCGTGGAGCGGACCCTCCTAAACGAGCTCGCTACGTGCGGGAACCCTAGCGCTGGCTGTGACTTCGACGACAGAGCAGAGATCCTCCGTGGACTGCGACGACGGCAGAGCAGAGATCCTCCGTGGACTGCGAGGACGACTGTGCAGAGATCCTCAGTGGACTGCGTCGACTACTGCACTCAGCGATCCTACGTGGATCAGTGCTACTGGTTCTGTGTGAGCCACTGCCTTCAGGTTCTGTGTGAGCCCGATCCTTTGTGGGTCCTTACTACCGGTTCTGTGTGAGCCACTGCCTACAGGTTCTGTGTGAGCCCGATCCTGTGTGGGTCTTCTGCGGGGGTTAGTACCTATCGATCCTTCGTGGGTCCGACGACTTAGAGGGATCAGTGATCATCTTTGACGTCATCTGAAAAAGTATACCTGGTTGAGCTGAATCTTATGTTACTCTCCTTTGTGGATTGTGTTGAATTATCCTATGTGGATTTACTGTTTACTCTCCTTGTGGGTTTGAGTCTTGCTTTCCTTTGTGGATTGAGTTGTTCTTGAGCTCGTGAGCAGAGCTAGAATTGGGGACTTAGGTATATGTATGGGCATATACCTAAGTCGAGTCAGATGTTACTTCGTGATTGCATCTTTCATTTGTGCTATATCCTTTGTGGGTTTCGGGAGACCTTCGGGGGTCTCGGGGTCCTTACTGAGTAGTTTGTACTCACCCCTGCACGGGCTATGCCCGCTCCTTGTTGTGTTGGTTGCAGACGACGGACAGCGCTGATCACGGTTGGGGCGTGGAGCAGGACGGTACCTGGAGGTGGACCACTGGGCGAGACGTGCTCGGAGCGGACGTGGGACCCGAGGAGCCTGGAGGCTATCTGTACCCACCCTTCAGGTGGGATTTCCAGTGGACGACACGAGGCCGCCGTCTTTTCTTCAGTTGCTGTTCTTTACTTTTTCAGTTTCTACTTTACAGTTGGGCTTGTATTTCCGGCCCCCTTTACTTTCTGCACTTTACTTTCCGCTTGCTGACTCTGTGTGGTTGTTACTTATAAAGGCAATGCCTTCCCTGTTTACAGGGATTTTACGCCTTGGTGCTAGTCGCCAGCCCCTGGCCTATGGAAGGCGGGCTTGGGGTAGTCACGGCACGGGCCCCGAGGACGGGTCGTGACAAATTGGTATCAGAGGTGGTCGGTTCTACCGCAAACTCTGATCGTCTTTTCTGTCTCTATGAAGCAATAGTGTTTAGTGTATTGAGTATGGTTATCAGTTCAGGGAGCCCAGTGTTGGTGCGGCGGCCGACGTATCCGTACACCAGGACCCTGACTCCTGATTTCCGACTTAATGCATGAAAACATTGATTGCGTGTGTGTTTCAAGTTTTCTTTGTGATTACTTGTGTCAGCTCACCGGGTATACTGATCTGCTTTATGAAAGTCTCAAGTTTTCCTTGTGATTACTTGTGCCAGCTCACCAGGTATACTGTTCTGACTGTGGTGCTCTTGTTCTCCTTTTCAGGATGGCCCCGCGACGACAGCCAGCTAGGGTTCCGAGTGTAGGGCGCGACGGCAGCCCACCGAGCGACGAGGCCTCGGTGCAGGGCCCTTTGCCAGCAGTGGCACCGGCGGTAGCTTTACCCGCCGAGCCACCGATGCTGCCAGTACCAGACGCTGACGATGCACGTCGCCTCAGGGCACTGCATGAGTTTCAGAGCCAGCGACCGCCCAGGTTTCGCGGTGAGGCGGACCCCCAGGCCGCCGAGGACTGGCTAGAGGCGGTGGTACGGATCTTTAGGCTAGTGAGGACACCAGCGGATCTCATGGTGATTCTCGCAGCGAGCCTCCTGCAGGCGGCGGCAGGACGATGGTGGAGCTTGATGCTCCAGGATCACGATGAGGCATCCTTGCTCTGGACGGACTTCGAGAGCCTCTTCCGCTCTGAGTTCGTCCCGGCCACCCTCCGAGCGGTGCGCATCCAGGAGCTTCTCCAGCTGCGCCAGGGCAGCATGACGGTCGCTCAGTACGCGGCGAGGTTCACAGACCTGTCTCGCTACTCGACCGACATGGTACGGGACCCCTTCTTCTGGGCCCGGACCTTTGAGCAGGGCTTGTGACAGGAGATTCGGGCATCGCTGATCTCCCTCAGCATTCCGACCCAGGCGGGAGTGCTGGAGCGAGCCCTCCTGATCGAGAGCTTCCTGGCAGAGCCTTCTTCAGCGGCGAGACCTAGCGCAGGGCGACAGGTAGCTGAGTCTTCGGCAGCAGGTAGCCGATGGATGACTCTCGGGTCCAGGCAGACCAGACCCCCACGCAGACGGCCTCAGGACACCGGCTCAGCAGTACGAGGCACACAGCGGAGTGCCAGCCTTCCGAGAGGCAGGCTGTGCTACACCTGCGGCGGGCAGGGTCACATGGCTCGTGACTGCCCGACTCGCCGACCAGAGGAGCAGCAGACGGTGGAGGGGCCACCCAGGCAGAGGCAGAGGGTCGACCGTGGTGGTCCGCAGGGAGGAGGCGGACGAGGCAGAGGAGCTGGCCGAGCAGCGGGTGGTGGGCGACGCTTCCAGGCTCTACCCCCACCACCACCAGGAGGGCCACCTCGACCACAGGGAGCTGGCGGGCAGAGACAGGCCCAGCTCCAGGAAGTGGAG
Source organism: Viscum album (assembly GCA_963277665.1). Lineage (NCBI taxonomy): Eukaryota > Viridiplantae > Streptophyta > Magnoliopsida > Santalales > Viscaceae > Viscum > Viscum album. The sequence goes on from OY728156.1 coordinate 1,137,212,708, forward strand.
GCCTACGACCCCGGCTTGCCAGAGATGATTCGAGGTACGATCTGTGTCTATTCCACCCTTGCTGCAGTACTTATAGACACAGGAGCGAGTCACTCTTTCATAGCCTCTGCCCTTGTTCGGAGCTCGGAGATTCCGACTGAGCCGTTGGCTCGATCCTTACGGCTAGAGACTCCTACGGGAGCAGACTCGACGATTACGCACTGGTGCCGGCAGTGTGAGCTTACTCTAGGAGGCGAGAGCTTCGACTGGGATCTCCTTGTAGCGGCGTCGAGGCCTTATGACGTCATCTTGGGCATGGATTGACTATCCACGGTTCATGCCCAGATCGACTGTTTTAGGCGCAAGGTGCGATGTGTTCGCACCGACGGGAGCAGGTTTACCTTCACCGGCGAGAAGGGAACCTTTGCAGCACATGATGGACTTCCGCGGAGGAGAGTGCAGCCCATCTCTCATCAGTTGGCTAGCCTCATCCTAGGAGCAGTGGACGTGCAGAGTCCAGCTTTTCCTGCAGTGGTGGACCAGTACGTGGACGTCTTTCCCGACGACGTTCCAGGGCTACCTCCTCGTAGAGAGGTAGACATTTACATCGACTTGTACCCCGGTATAGCCCCGATATCTACTCCAGCATATCGGATGGCCCCCGCCGAGCTTCGGGAGCTGCGGGTACAGTTGGAGGACTTGCAGAGCAAGGGGTTTATCCGACCCAGTGCTTCACCCTGGGCTTCCCCGATTTTGTTCGCCAAGAAGGCGGACGGGAGCTTGCGACTGTGTGTCGACTATCGTCGCCTGAACCAGGTGACAGTGAGGAACAAGTATCCACTGCCACGGATTGATGACCTCTTCGATCAGCTCAAGGGAGCGCGGTGGTTCTCGAAGATAGACCTCCGGTCAGGCTATCATCAGCTCAGAGTTCGAGACGAGGACGTGCAGAAGACGGCCTTCAGGTGTCGGTATGACCATTATGAGTTCTTGGTTATGCCATTCGGCGTAACCAATGCTCCAGCAGTGTTCATGAGCCTCATGAACAGGATCTTCCAGCCATACCTCGACCGATTTGTCGTGGTCTTCATTGACGACATTTTGGTATACTCGACGACTGAAGAGGAGCATGCCTACCACCTGCGAGTTGTGCTAGACACACTCCGAGAGCACCAGCTTTATGGCAAGCTCTCAAAGTGCCAGTTCTGGTTACGTGAGGTCCATTTCTTGGGACACGTCATCTCTGAGGCGGGAGTTGCAGTGGATCCCGCGAAGATCGAGGCAGTGCTAGCTTGGGAGCCACCCAGGAGCGTGACAGAGGTGTGGAGCTTCTTGGGCCTAGCCGGATACTATCGGAGATTTGTGCCGGACTTCTCCAGAGTTGCGGCACCACTCTCAGCGTTGACGAAGAAGGGGAAACCCTTCGTGTGGTCAGACAGATGTCAGCAGAGCTTCCAGGAGCTGAGACAGAGATTGACCAGCGCACCTATCTTGAGGTTGCCTGAGGAGGGAGTTGGGTACGTAGTTTACTGCGATGCATCAGGGACTGGACTCGGGTGCGTCCTGATGCAGGAGCGGGCCGTGATCGCCTACGGATCACGTCAGTTGAGGACGCATGAGCAGAGCTACGCCACTCATGACCTGGAGTTAGCAGCAGTGGTCTTCGCTCTGAAGACTTGGCGGCACTATCTGATGGGCGAGCGCTTCACAGTCTTTTCTGACCACCAGAGTCTCAGGTATATCTTCTCTCAGAAGGACCTGAACCTGAGACAGCGGAGATGGCTTGAGTTCCTCCAGGACTATGACTTTGAGATAGTCTATACTTTTGGGAAGGGGAACGTGGTAGCCGATGCCCTCAGCAGGAGGACGGGCATTCAGCTACTTGAGGAGGCGACAGAGCAGCTAGCCTCCTTACAGATATCCTTCGTGGATAGAGACGGAGCAGCCTTTCTTCAGTCTCTCACAGTCTCTCCTCTACTTCTACAGCGGGTTAGAGAGGCTCAGCGTGGGGACGCTGACTGTGAGACCCGGCGTGCACTGATATCCTCAGGTCAGGCACCTGATGGTTTCTCCCTTGGAGCAGAGCACGACATCCTTTTCAGAGGACGTACCTTCGTACCAGTCGCTTTACGAGAGGAGGTGCTGAGAGAGTTTCACACTTCTCCCTTGGCGGTACATCCCGGAGTGGTGAAGATGTACCAGGATCTCAGACGACAGCACTGGTGGCCGGGCATGAAGAAAGCTGTGGCAGAGTTCGTTTCACGATGCCTCACCTGCCAGTAGGTGAAGGCAGAGCATCAGGTACCAGCAGGCTTGGTACAACCCTTGGAGGTTCCGGAGTGGAAGTGGGATGCCATATCTATGGACTTCGTGACTGGACTTCCACGCACTTCCAGAGGTCATGACTCCATTTGGGTGATTGTCGACCGACTCACCAAGTCGGCACACTTCTTACCCATCAGAGGGCAGGGCTCAGTGGAGAGCTTGGGACGTCTTTACATCCAGGAGATCGTACGGCTTCACGGTGTGCCATCATCTATCGTCTCCGATCGAGATGCTCGTTTCACTTCCCGGCTTTGGAAGGGGTTGCAGGAGGCGTTCGGGACGCGGCTCCATCTGAGCACAGCCTTCCACCCTCAGACGGATGGTCAGACGGAGAGGACCATACAGACACTCGAGGACATGCTCCGTGCATGTGTTCTCGACTTTGGTCGCAGCTGGGAGGACCACCTACCCTTGGTGGAGTTCGCGTACAACAACAGCTACCACTCCACCATCGGGATGGCACCATACGAGGCGTTGTACGGAAGACCCTACAGATCACCGTTGTGCTGGACAGACCCTGAGGAGTCAGCACTCGTGGGACCAGAGATGGTCCGAGCCACGACAGAGAAGGTCCAGATCATCCAGGAGAGGATGAGGACAGCTCAGAGCCGACAGAAGTCATATGCTGACAGGAGGCGGAGGCCACTAGAGTTCGAGGATGGAGACCACGTCTTTTTGCGTGTCTCACCTCGACGTGGTTTACGGAGATTTGGCCGAGGCGGCAAGTTGTCTCCACGCTTCATCGGGCCTTTCCAGGTCCTCAGCAGGATAGGAGAGGTGGCTTATCGCCTGGCTCTACCACCTCAGTTGCACCGGGTGCACGACGTCTTCCACGTGTCTCAGCTGAGGAGATACGTGCACGACCCGACGCACATCATCGACTTTAGGGAGCTGGACGTGGACGATGGGGCGTCTTTTGCGGAGGTCCCAGTGGAGATCGAGGATCGACAGGAGCGGGTCCTACGTGGGCGGTCGATTCCTCTTGTGCGCATCAGATGGCATCACGGGAACCTCAGGAGAGCACTTGGGAGCGGGAGGCTCAGATGCGTGCTCAGTACCCCCATTTGTTCCCCTAGTTTTTGATGTATCTTTACGGGGACGTAAAGCCCTGAGGTGGGAGTAATGTAAAGACCCACAAATTTCAAGGAATTTTTTTTTTCTCTAAATTTTCTTTGGAATTTTACAAGAGCGCAGCTTCAGACGGCACCTGATTCCGAGGCCCGGTGTGCCCGGAATCAATTTCCGAAGATTGGCTCGGGTACGTTCAGTGAACGGACGAGCGGGTTTTTCTATCTTTTGAACCGGTGCCCGGAATCGAATTCTTAGGGCACCGATGAAATCGCAGCGCCGGTATTTGCCTAGAAATGCTTCTTCCGGAGTTGCGTTTGCTCAACCGTGGTTTTTAAATTTTGCGGCTTTAAGTCAGAAATAAAATAAAGTTTGTGCGACAACTTTATTTTATTTCACTTAAGCTGCTTGGAAGCCACTTGAAGTCACTTAAAGGCGGCTTGAACTGTGTTGAACTGGATAGGATGCTATCCAGAAATATCCTACCCCCTTGGTAGGATATTTGTGAGGTGGGGCCCGCACGAGCCCCGCCGTTTCTTTCGCTAAGTAACGCACCCGCGAAAACCGTCAAAGTAACTGAAAAGTCAACCGACGCGTTTCTTTAATTCTTAACAGACCATTTAATTGGGCAGTTTCATTCGTGAATTAAATGGGCTGTTTCGCTCGTTGAATTAATTCAACGAATTAAATGGGTCGTTACTTACGCGTTTTACGTTTGTTGGCAAAATAATAAAATAGACAAACTTGTCTATTTTGGAGGATTGCTATCGTTGTGCAATTCCTCTGAGCCTCCACCCTCTCCGTGAAGAACGCGAAGAACGCGAAGAACGCGAAGAACGCGAAGAACGCTGGCGACCGGAATTCGACGACGCACACCGAGATCTGCGACGTCGACGAGCCCTACCCGCGACGTTCTTCGGCGACGCCTCTTCTTCCGCGGCCGATCCTCGTTCGGCAACAAAGGTGAGAATCGAATCTTTTATTTCTCCCTTTTTAAATTTCAATAACAACGGATTTAATTAATTAAATCCGTTTGTTCTTGATCCGGAGATTGGCGACGCGACGCCGGATACCGCGACGACGCGACGATCTCCTTCTTCCGCGACGAGCGATTCCGCGACGACCTCTCGTCCGACGACGACGACAGCTGCGAGGTAAGGGATGTTGGATTATTTTATCTTTTTCCCCGTGTTTATTCTTTTAAAGTGAAGAACATGATCTCCGACAATTTTGATTTATTTGAAAATTGTTGTTGATTATTCCTCCCGTGGATTTTGACTAACGCGGAGGGTGCGGGTCTAACGAACAAGACCCGGCAACCCTCCGCCAAATCCTTTTGTTGTGCGGATTTGGCGGACGACGATGAACCGCGCGGCAGGGGCGATTTGTTGATTTCTCAGTGAAGGACGCGTCCCGGGAGGAACAACGGTGCAGACGGGAAAGGAATCGGGCCACCGGAGCATCTCCGGCGGCCCGCGGAAGGCGGCGGCGCCCGGCGCGCCGCCGTGGAGGAAGTCCGCCGCGGCTTCAGCCGCGGCGGCGGCGGCCGCGCGGAACCGGGAACGGACGCGGCGGCCCGGCCGCGTCCGCGTGACAGGCGCCCCCCCCCCCCCCCCCGCGGGGCCGCGTTTTGCTTGAGCCGCGAGTCAAGCCCGCGGCGCCCTCCTTCGGCCGCCCGGCCGAAGCCGAGCCGGCCGGTCCGGTCGGCCGGGCCGCGCCCAGGCCGGACCGGACCCGGCCTGGCCGGGTCGGGCCGGGTCGGGCCGACCCGGTTCGGGCCGACCCGGTTCGGCCGACCCCAGGGGGGGTTCGGGCCGGGTCGCCCCGGGCCCAGAACCCCCGTTTTCGGGCCTCTTCGGTCTTCCGCCCATATCTTGGGCCTGGGACCTCCGATTGACGAACCGTCAGCGGCTACGCGATCCTTGGATCGAGACTGTCGTTTCGGTATATTATACTCAAGGTTTCGGAAGACTTTGGGTTCGGCCGGGTTGGTTCGTACACGAAACCAACCGGGCCCTCGGAGCGGAAACGCTCATAACTTGAGCTACGGACGTCCGAACGACGTACCGTCAGCTGTGGTAGTTTCCTCTAAGTGAGACGGAACTTTTGGCATACTCCGCCCGAGGATCGGATACAGGAGGAGTACGGTCGGGTTGGTTTTGCCCTAAAAACCAACCGGGCCCCTGGGACGAAAATGCCAATAACTCTCAGACCGGGCGTCCGATCGACGCGCCGTCTGTTGCGTTGAGATCCTGTTGTCGATACGGAACTTTTGGATACATCAACATCGGACTACGTGTCAGTTGATGTATCAGCCTCTCGGCTCGTGGAGCGGACCCTCCTAAACGAGCTCGCTACGTGCGGGAACCCTAGCGCTGGCTGTGACTTCGACGACAGAGCAGAGATCCTCCGTGGACTGCGACGACGGCAGAGCAGAGATCCTCCGTGGACTGCGACGACGACTGTGCAGAGATCCTCAGTGGACTGCGTCGACTACTGCACTCAGCGATCCTACGTGGATCAGTGCTACTGGTTCTGTGTGAGCCACTGCCTTCAGGTTCTGTGTGAGCCCGATCCTTTGTGGGTCCTTACTACCGGTTCTGTGTGAGCCACTGCCTACAGGTTCTGTGTGAGCCCGATCCTGTGTGGGTCTTCTGCGGGGGTTAGTACCTATCGATCCTTCGTGGGTCCGACGACTTAGATGGATCAGTGATCATCTTTGACGTCATCTGAAAAAGTATACCTAGTTGAGATGAATCTTATGTTACTCTCCTTTGTGGATTGTGTTGAATTATCCTATGTGGATTTACTGTTTACTCTCCTTGTGGGTTTGAGTCTTGCTTTCCTTTGTGGATTGAGTTGTTCTTGAGCTCGTGAGCAGAGCTAGAATTGGGGACTTAGGTATATGTATGGGCATATACCTATGTCGAGTCAGATGTTACTTCGTGATTGCATCTTTCTTTTGTGCTATATCCTTTGTGGATTTCGGGAGACCTTCGGGGGTCTCGGGGTCCTTACTGAGTAGTTTGTACTCACCCCTGCATGGGCTATGCCCGCACCTTGTTGTGTTGGTTGCAGACGACGGACAGCGCTGTTCACGGTTGGGGCGTGGAGCAGGACGGTACCTGGAGGTGGACCACTGGGCGAGACGTGCTCGGAGCGGACGTGGGACCCGAGGAGCCTGGAGGCTATCTGTACCCACCCTTCAGGTGGGATTGCCAGTGGACGACACGAGGCCGCCGTCTTTTCTTCAGTTGCTGTTCTTTACTTTTTCAGTTGTACTTTACAGTTGGGCTTGTATTTCCGGCCCCCTTTACTTTCTGCACTTTACATTCCGCTTGCTGACTCTGTGTGGTTGTTACTTATAAAGGCAATGCCTTCCCTGTTTACTGGGATTTTACGCCTTGGTGCTAGTCGCCAGCCCCTGGCCTATGGAAGGCGGGCTTGGGGTAGTCACGGCACGGGCCCCGAGGACGGGTCGTGACATTGCACCACATTCATTATCTACATGATAGGGTGGAAATGATCTGATTGATTGAGAAAATCATTGAAAATTGAAATCATGTCATTCCCAATAATTGTCTAGGGTAAACAAAAAATATAATCCATGGAAATATCATATCTATTAAAAAATAATGGTTATGGTAATCAAAAAATTAGAATGGCATTGGTGGTTTTCCTTTTGTTAACTAAAAGAAAGACCTCGAGATAAAAAATCTACAAATTAATGTATCTTCCCCAACCAAAAATAATAATTTATCATGTAATTGTAAATAATGGTAGTCCTATGATTCATGAACTAACATGAATGGTTTCCAAAATCCATCAAGTCATACCACAAAAGAAAATGATCAACCAAACTTCTTCAAAAACACAAAGCACCATTTAGAGAATGAAACCACTCCCCAAAGATCACCCAATAATTATTAATATTCCCTAAATGATGGTACCTAGCGTCATTTAATTTCTCAAGAGGAAACCACTCTTCACATAATGATTCATATATTTTTTAATTCCATGTGTACCTTCACACATGATTCTTCCCTCCCAATATCATCTTTGTAAAAATAGTAATCATATACAACTCATCAAATGATTCCTTCATTGTCTCTGTCCCTAATTTCCCACATAGAACATTATCAAACATATTTATCTTTATTGGATTATAATAAATAACAAAACAAAGAGTCTAGAGATAATCAACCTATAATCTCTATTAGTAGTTCAAATCCCTATGACTAAAAATATACATCAATCTTTTGTTATTATAATATATTGTATCACTCCCAATATTATATAAACCACTGTTTTCTTGTAAAAGAATATCCTCTTCAAACTCAGGACAATTAGTAGGGTATTTATTCTAATATGGGGATAATGGTAAAGGGACATAGGCCACCAAATATTTCCCATTGTTCAAGACACACCCCAATCCTTTTAGTGAAGCCTCAAAAAATATCCTCACCCAAATCTGGTTATGGGAGAATCAAACCAGATGCCCAAGTAATCCTCTTCACAAGTCAGACAAATTTTCTTATCCATTTTTAACTTCACTCAATCATAACATCCTTATGGTTGAATCATATCATGGAGAACAAAAGTGAGAATAAATCATGAACAAAACACATGTAATAACTGAAAAAACCTAAGACACACCATATTTAAAACAATGTTTTGGGATTATTCTTAAACAGGTCCACTTTTAGTTTTTTATGGGTTCACTAAGACTCTCCTTTGTGATATGACATTCTCAAGTAACTTTTCTATTTTAATGCATAACTTTTATTTGGAGATATTAATATGCAACCAACATTCCCTCAACTTTTTATTAATTATATCAATATTATCCATGATATCATCTAATCAATTAAACTAATACAAAATATACACAATGGAAAGAATATATTACAAGAATAGATAAACGATATCATTTATCAATGCTATATATACCATAAGACTATTAGTAAGATCTAATAGAAAAACCCAAAACCTAAAATACCTATACTCGTTTCTAACCACTATCATTTGCATTTCATCATTACAGTGTCTGCACTAGTGGTACCCTAAACAAATTTCACTAACTGAGAACCAAATAGAAACTCTATGCTAACAAAAGATATCATAAATCTTGGGAAACTGAATTTTATTCATAAATGCCACCTGATATAATTTTTGATAATCCATTTAATGTCTAGCACACTTGTCTACATTTTTGTAATGAGGAATTATGATTCTCATGGTGATATCTTAAGATGGATAAATATCTATGACTCATGGTACATAAGCTAGGCATGGTTCTTAATGAACTAGGATGGTGTCATATTATACGATGGAATATAAATTTCCATCGTACCATGTAGCAGGTCAATGGTGAACTCATCTACTATCTCTCTCTATTATTAATATATAAAAATTCATTAGAAGGACCTTGGGGTACGAAATGATAACCATAATAACTGTAATTATAAAAATAATATCAGTTCTATCACAAAAAATCTCCCAAAATTCACATGATATCACCCCCGCATGTGGGAAAATAGGCATCTCCCCCCTAGACCTAGAACCCACTCACCCTTAAATAAATGATTGATTCTTTTATGAGAATAAAGATGAATGTGATGATGATAATGGCCAAATTATTCATTAAAACTAGTCATTTATTCCATTCAAATAATTTGTTTAGTGATATAAATACTAGCAAATAACAAATCTCACTCCACCTCAAGATCGTGTATCTCCACTCAACATATGGGACAATGGAAATGTGGTTTGGACATCTTTCCCAAATGTGTGAAATTATTAAACAATAATGGAATAAAATTCAAACACAATATCAATAAATAAACTAAATTTAATTATATTAGAGAATTAGAAACACATCTATCAATAATATTAAACATAATATAGGATGAAATAAACTTCATACTTCAAAAAAAAATTGAACATTGTTCAGATTCATCTAGTTTACAATTTTCAAGATAAAGACTATTAGCCTTTGCTACTGGATATGATATAATTTCTAAAATAATGTCCCATGTGACCTTAGATTAAGACTCACCACCATTGGAAGCATCAAATCTATCTTGTGGACCCTTTCAAACATTGATCCGTCCTCACTACCTTAAGACATAATTCCACCAAAATTTATCAAATCTATAAAATGTCCACAATGATGAATATTTGGGTATCATTTAAACAATTAATATTTATATGACTAGTCCTTTAATAGTGAAAACTGAGAACCTCTTTTTGGAATTTTGGTTCCCCTAATACAAATTTTAAAGAAAAATAAATACCAATTTTATTCCTTTTCATGTGTGAATATTCACACTGGATATGAAAATCACCAATTAATTCTTCATCTAAATCTATGATCTCATATATATTTTCTTCTTCCAAAAAATTCTATTCTAATAACACTAAAAAATTGAATGAAATATTTTAATTTTTCATAACTAAATATCAACAATAATTACCAAATTAGTCAATTGAGTCATTAGGTAAAAAATGATAAATAGACCTAGATTCAAATAAACCAACTAATAAAAATGTGTTGAATAGAGTAGAATGGTTTTCTCCCCTTTCATATTCTGTGAAAAATTGTGTTTTTCCAAAAAAAATTCCTATGGAAAAAAATATAGGATTAATATTATTTTTAAATAATCCTAGTTATGATCCTCATGAAACATATCTTGAAAAATAAATTCCCACAATAAACATCTAATTCCTTGTGATTATATATGAAAAAACTCACCATATAGTCATATAGTGTATTTACATGTTGAATATCCTCTCAATAATATAAATATATACCTCTTATTTCATGATCCCATTTTTACTATATAATATGGTTATATTTATATTACTAAATTTTGATCCATGGACCACCCCACATCCGTGGATTCTGGCACCTTCATAACCTGAAGTCAAAATATTATGGATTATAGCTTCTACTAATAGAGGTTCTACTAGATGTTTCACCTGTGAAACATCCAACATAGAATCCACAATTATACTTATGTATCCTCTCTAGGAGTAATTTTCTAATATTTAAAAGAAGAAAAATTCAATCATCTTAATTTAAAATTCCAAAAATCATAAAGCCAGCATTAGGTATGAAAATCATTGTTAATAAAACAACATGAATTTAAATATATTTTGTATTTTATGAACAAAATAAAGATAATAAGAATGGTATTGGTAAATTTATATTAACCCCAATGGTATATATTTCTAATATCCCCAACCCCCATGTTTTAGTCATGGAAAAGATACATAACAACCCATGGTTATTGGAATTTATGCATGGGTGTACAAATGATATGCCCCATTTACAAACTTACTAAACCGTTTATGAATGTCCTAACTCTATTTTATAAAGACAGTAAACAAAACTAGGTACTATCATAACAATGTAAGAGAAGTTAATTTCTATGATAAAAACATGTAATGATCTAACTCAAAGAAACTGTAAAAGTAACCCATTTTTGTCCGCCACATGTGGAATTACATAAAATATGATGAAATATTTCTCATAAAGAAAATAGATATGGAAAACTCTTTATTTATAACATAGAAGAACAATAACATATCCATCGGAACATAATTTCAATATAAAGAACAAAAAAAATTTAAGAAAAATTGGTATAAAAAAGACTACATGTGACCATATATCAAATCCATCTACTCTATATTTGTAGATGATGACAAAAAACAATCATTCTTCCCAATTACCACCCCTTTGAGTTGATTTATAAAAAAATTAAATATATAATTTTCCAAATTAAATAGTTTATACTGAGAACGAAACATATTTTTATTCCACCAAAGAATATGCACATGTTTAAATACAAGTAATGTACTAGTTCTAGATGTAATACGAATTCTGTTTACAATGCCTTTTCAATAAATAAATAATATTTTTAAAACATTGAAATAGTTTTCATAAATATTAAAATAGATTACAAGTATATCATTGTGTAAATTTAGAATGAAAATAGGTTTACAACCTTGTTTACACCATATGATAAGCGTGTTTGTAAATAACCCTGAAAATAAAATCACATGATACACCAATCATTAATTGGAAAGAACCCATTTTGGGATCCAATAAATTTGAATAAATTTTAGAAATTAAATAAAATCCCAAATCCAGGCCTATGGTGAAACAAACCAATATAAAATATGTTGGAATTATATAGACTAATGTGACATATAACTAACTATGGCGTTAATGAAAAAATTGAATGAAATTTTAATCCCGATGCACTCTAAGGATACCAAATGTACTATTTTTTTCAAAAACCATTTAAATAACATTATAACATTAATAAATCTTTTTCACATAAAATACACTCATATGTAGGGCATGAATAAAAAATTCAAAAAAAACACTCATTAAATCAATTATGCAAACACATTTTTTTCAAAAAATAACATTTATTTAAAACCACTTTAAAACAAAATTTAAATCCAATATGTACCATTAAAATTCCAAATAATGAATTTTCACAGAACAAACAAATGGAATTTACTAGAAAAATATAAATTCATGAATTATCCACCTTTATAAAACCACGTATGATAATAATGGAGGGTACATAATATTCATACATAATGGATATTGGAAACTAGAATACTAACATTGAAAAGAGTGGTAAAGAGAGAAAATTGAAAGGATCAACCAACATCACATCCTAGATATTAGAAATTATAAATATTAGAACACACCAATACCAAATTATGATCAACAATGAAAAACAAGGAGAGGAAGATGAAAATAATATGTTGGAAGGCACCCCACTTCCATAAGATCATCCTCTATAAGTAAAATGATACAGAGTGAATGAAACACTACCGATGGACTAGAGATATACAATGCCTTGTGGGAGAAGGATTACCTACGAATCATGGGGGAGTTATAAAAGTGAAAAAGTAAAACCCACTAGGTGTGAGGGGTTTATTGAATAAATCTAAGTCTTATTTTGTAAATATACCATAACTCATGAATGCAAAAAAAATATCACCTCACATTTAACTATCTAGATTTTTTATTTTACTTCAAAAGAATCGGTGTAAAAGTATAAACTAATTTTGATGCCTAAAATATTATACAACACAATGTGTTTCAGTTTTTCTCCCTAGAACTGAACATACACTCTAATATAAACATTCACAATGTAAATATATCAGGAAAGTAGTAAATAATATTGTCCCCTATAGAAAAAAACCAAAAATATCATGAATCCATATAATTCATTTAAACACCTTTATATGAAAGCTCTTTAAATTTATAAAAACACACATCCTTGAACTGGTGTTAATTTTCCCCAAATAATTCTCCCCATTGCTGAAAGGCCTACAATTATTTAAAACAAAAAGAAGAACAAAATATGTGTCAAGACGTACCTAAATGTATGTTAGTGGATGTTTCAATTTTTATCATCCAAATTAATATAATAAAATATGGATATATTTTATTGATATGTTATTAAGAAAAACTATATGACGAATATAAACTCATGGTATTTTTTGGGAGATCGATGGTGTTAAATGTACTGAAAGCTAGATATAATATAACACAACCTAAAAATTTCATCGGTTGACTCTTTTAATTAAATTGGCATTGGGATGGATGTAAATGGGATTACATATATAGTTTTGGAAAGCTTATAAAATGAGATTATTTTATTGTATTAACCTCTATACTGGGGCCTCCTACAGGGACCTCAATGTAAGATTTTTGTAAGACCAAAGACATTATCATGGTAGGTTTTGGTATATGTTTTGGTTTATGTAAATCTGTTTTAGTTAAAGGGTTGCTTTCATAATGGGTATGGAGCCTCAAGGTTTGTTATTATGTTCTAGGACTTGAATTAAGGGGAAAATGGCCATATAGTGCATGGTTTGATGGTTGTTACATGGTTTGGAGTAACCATGTTCTAAATCTATTCATGTGTGGAGGAGGGATGAACATTTTGAAAAACCCATGAAAGAGAGAAGGAAAAGACATTCTTGTTTGGATGTATCCATTTTTTCGAGTCTAGTCCCAGTTTTTCAAACTGATTTGGAACCCATGTGACCATGTGGTCTGGACCCATGTTGGATAGAGGGTAGTGCATGGTTTGAGAAATTTTTTAATAAACAAGTGGTTAATCTATGTTCCCATTTAACAGATGAAATTTAACACTTTTCCCATTTGATCAGTACATTTAGTAACTCTGTATTTCCCTAACTATATCCTCCTATAGCCGTAATGATGAACCAAAATTCCACAAGCATCCAAAGGATCAATCATAATCATTTCTAGGATATTTAGAGTATCGTTTGTTGAGAATATAATATCCAATTGACCATAACACTCTACAACCTTCTATATTTTGAAAACGTTATTTTTAGCTATTATTATTCTTCCAAATATATAAAACCCTCCTTTTTAATCGGATCTTTTTTGGTGATTTTATGGGTGTTTAATTCTAAGTAAAAGACAAAGGATAAGTTAATTTTTTAATTTTTAATAGAGGTAGGTGGTCTACAAGTTATATCACATAGTCTGGATATTGTTTTAGGATCATGGGTTTGGTTTTGAATTTGGTTCTATTGAAAATATTGGTAAATTTGGTTAGATAAGTGAGTAATATAACCCATTCATAATCCATGTGGGATGGATTGAGATTTATTTGAACAATTATAGGTCCACCCATGGGGTATGACATTATCCCAAACATGGTAAATTGTTATTATAATTATATAATTAAATGGGATGAATTTGATTCCATGAAAAATAAAATGATATATTGACATTAATTATGAAATGGAATTATTTGTTTTTCAATTTTTATATTAACAGGGAAAAATAATTTGTTTGGAATAATTTGAATGGGTTAAATTAATTAATGTTAACATGTTTATTGACATATGAATTGTAATGAAAATATTTAAATTAGTTGAGACATGTAATAGAGATTGAGTAAATGGTTCTAGACATGAATATGAATTATGTATAAAAAAACCTAAATTTTGTGAAAATTATTGTTTTTGACTATGTATGGTTTGTGTAATGTATTTTTTAAGGGTTATGAAGCATTTACACATGGATTTGTGGAATTAGGGGTGTCGGAATAAAGGCACTCCCATGGGTGGGGTTGTATAGAGTCACTATACCCCACCCCTAGAATGCATGGGTTAGAGAGTCAAACTCATCCTCTATTTCAGTAATGGTTAAATTGGATGATATTACTAGATTAAGGTTCCATTGTATGTGTGATGGGTTTTTTGTGAAATGGTCCCCTAGTGAGAAAGTGAATATGAATTATCCAATTATGCATATTAGTTGACCGATACAGTCCATTTTGTAACAATTAATTTCATAACCAAGGATCAAATTATGTAAATAGATTAAGTAAAAAATGGTAACAAATAGTAAATTATTTATCAGATGTCTATCACATTGTAACATTAGTATATAAAAACACCATATGTTTAGTCTTTTAATATTTTAGGCAATGGTGGGTGTGCCCTACTATACTTTACTAACACCTTGATAGGGCCACCATTGAGTACATGAACATATCTTAGGGGTGCATGTCAGGATAATTGAAAAGGTCCTATTGTAGTGGGTGGTTTGGTTATGAGAGGTGAATCGATGTGCAAACAGAAATTGGAATCAGGACTCATTTATGTGATTCCTATATTTGTATTGATTTTGGGTTTTCATTACACTTGACATTGTATGAGATGACATAGAAAATGTATTATTTGGTAGTGGGCTGGTACCCTATTTTGGGATGTGATTGATAATACATGTTTATTTATTTTTGTTGTTCTGTTTCCTTTATTTCTGAGTTTTATATTCAACAGATTACTCTAAGAATGATATTATAGTATTCACACATGATATAGTAAAATCTTTCAACTTGTTGGTAGCCTCTGGAATATGTGGAGGCATTTTAGAGATCATGTGGTGACCCAGCCAGGAGCATTGGGTTTGGGGATACTTTGTTTGGGATGTTATAAAGTGGTATCAGAGAAGTCATTTTTTGTTATTCTTCTATTTGGGTATGGTAGAAGAGAGACTTGGATGTTTTAGGATTTTGGAATGAGAACTTTTTTGAGAATAAAAAAACCCATGTATTATGTAAATACCACGTGCTTAGTGTGAGATTGATGTTCTTGATGTGGGTTTCCATGGTTAAATGATAGTTAACCATTAGGTGATGCACTTAATGTTTTATTTATCTATTTTAATATATATATTTTTCATGTTTGGTATGGAATAAGGTTGTTCATTCAAATATAGTTATATGAAACTATGGATTTAGGTGACAAGAATCATGGTAAGAACACATGGATAAAATGTGTGTGGCATTAATAGTAAAATGATTTTATTTTCATTGAATTCTAAATTAAGTAAGAGTTTAATTAACATGATGAAAATGGGTAAATTGGAAAAATGTAAAGGAATGAATAAATTATACTTCCTACGAGGAGTTACAAATTGGTTAAATTTTTAGTACTAATATGTTTAGAAGATGAAACTGTTCAAAAAATTGAACGACTTCTGTTGTGAATGTGAAAATTGAAAATATTTAATAGATTAATGTTATTTTTGTTTTCCCCATGCTGACCCTATACCTTGGTGTGTAAGGATAAATATAGATATTAATATGTGATGATATTTCTCCGATTTGTGTATATTTAATGGATTTTTTATGTATTATGGATAGATGTATTTTGTGAAAGTGTTGATGCGTTATGTTGTGTTATCAATGATTTGTACTTGGAATTATAAGACGACTCCACCATGACATTGTGTGCTAGTTGGGAGACAATTTGATGTATATGAATGTTCCCCTCTATCATGGGAGGATGAAAACCTAACAAACTGGGTTAATAGGTGATAAGATTAGTTATGTGATAACTTCACTGAAATTATATAGATGATGGAACATGATACTATGTGGGATATTCCATGTATGTTCATATGATTCTTGATCATATAGAGAGTCCTCCTGATAAGAGAGTCAATCTATTATCCGACATCCTACTGAGTTAGAAAAAGTGATGATGGGATGTTATTATTCAAACCCATAAGACTGATGATATTGTATGGAAATATTTCTAAGAAATGTTTATCAAACATTTATATCAAAATAATTTGACTTAAGAAAATTTTGTGGTGTAAATTACGTTGACACTAGGTTATATATTACTGGTGGATTATCCCAACCACTCCACTGAATTGAAATGATTTTTTCCATAATTGGAAGGTGACGAGGAAATTATGACAATAGATTTCAAGGAAATAATTATACCTGAGAATATATCACATGTGAATTTTTTATATTTGAAGAGATTTTATCATGTGGGGGAGCAAGACTTTATTTTAGAATTGAATCGCAAGGAGGTTTCTAGTGATGGGAAGGCAGTTCATCTTTGGAAACCTGGTTGTGTAGCTTCCTATAGTAGGAAGTGCAACATCGAGAGTTTATATCAATGAGGTGGTAGAAAGGGTGGCTACAAAAGGTATTCTATCTCCCAAGGGAGTGATGGAGTTTTCTACAATCTATATAATAGGATCAGAAAAATGTTAAATCAGTTTACCTGAAAACTAGTTTAGTGTCAAGCGTGCCGAAAGATGGAGCATGTGTAAAGGTTCTATATGAAAAATAAATAGATGTTTACTGATAGACAATGAAGGAAATGTATATTATTTTTAGGGGTTAGTTATCCCTTATAAGGCATGCAGTTAGAGCTCCATCGGCAGTACTTTCCAAGTTGGTAGATGTGGTACTATGGGACAAGATCCTCAAAATAGGTAGGGTAGTATATCACTAGGAACTAATAATGGATCCTATGTTAGAGGTGAAGTTTAGCTTCATTCAATTCAATTATCACCAAGAGGTAGTGAGGTTGCACCATCAACAATTTTATGTACATTTTTTTATCTCTCAATATTCGGGTTCCTTTTTTTAAACATGTGCTTCATATAATTTGTTATATACATAGTTTTTGTGTGTTTTTTCCAAGTGTTTTATCATTTTGGAATGTTCATGTTGATTGATACATCATTACGCGTGCGAGAAAAAAAATATTTAGTAGTGTAGGGAGTATTCAATTGATGATAGTGTGTACGTTTCTCTATGGAACATGTTTGTGCATGAAATATCAGGTTTTTATATCATATTAGGGATGGAATTTAGGGTATTTTACTGCGATCACATTTCTTGTTACCACTAAAGGGAATCATTTATGTCCTCCAAGGTGAATTCTTATGTTCATTGTGGGAATTTGATACCTAAGAAGGCCGTAAAGGAATAAATTTACAAAAGTTGGGTGAACTCATAGACAAAGTGGTTTGTATTTTGGTTGATGATGGGTGAGTATAATAGGTTGTCTTTCCTTATCTGGTGGATCAGTTTCAGGATTCTTTTCTGTATTATTTTTTGGGCTTCCACCTGGGAGGGATGGTGTGTCCACAATAGAGATTATCCTAGAGGGAGATCTGGTTTATATTCATTCATATATAATTTCAGTAGTATAACTCTAGGATCATAAGACATTGCTAGAGGAAGATGTAAAAAAATGGTTTTATTCATCCATGTACATCACCATGGGATTTCATTTGTTTTCTTCTAAGAATGATGATGGGTTCTGGATGTTGTGAATCAATTATAAAATGGTAAATTGGATGAAACATAAAAAAATACTATATTTATTAAATTTATGTAATTTTTTCACCATCTAAGATGGGATTTAGTGTTCTCCATGATTTATAACAGATTATAGTGTCACTAGAAAAGGGTGAGACCTTCTGATGTAGCACGATCTACATTAAATACTATGTATGGGTTATATGAGTTGTTAGTGATGACATTATGGTTATATATTGTTGCAACTATGATTATTTCCCCACATAACATAATATTTTATCCAAACCTACATTAGTTTTTAGTTGTCTTTGATGATGATATTATTGGGTTGTCCAAGACTCATGAAGATCATTCCAATCATATGGACATTTTACTGAGTACAATATGAGATCAAATTATATATGTCATGATATTTATGATCCATTTTCAGATATATAAGTAAAATATCATGGGTCACAAAATTTTAGAGTATGTTGTGTATGTGGACCCAAATAAAGTGAAAGATGTTGCATCTTGGGAGCATCCCAAGAATATTTATTTTATCTGATGTTTTCTGGGTTTGAAAAGATATTATCTAAGGATTACCAAAGTATTTTCCCAGTTAGATGCCCCTAATTTGGGTTTCAAGAAGAAGGGAATCATTATAGAACTGTATGAATCATGTGAGAAAGTAATTCGGGAATTAAATAAGCATGTGAAAAGTACCGTAATTTGGATCCCATGTGAGTTGGGTAATGAGTATACATAGGTTTATTAAGCATATAGTGTTGGGTTCGTGGATGTGTTGATGAATAATGATCGTGTTATTGTGTATGGCTCACGGAAGTTGATGCCATGAAAATGAAATTATCATCAGCATGACCTTGAACTATGTACAGTAGTTTATATATTAAAGTGATGAAGACATCACTTGTTAGTAGAATTTTTTGTTCTTTATACTATGGATATGATTATAAATTATATTTAATTCCAACATGATTTGAATCTTCGGAAATTAATATAGATAGAATACATGCATTCTTTTTTATTTTGAGAAGGTATACACACACAACAAGGGAAACAATGTTGAAGATGATTTGATCCAAAAGGCATAGGACCAAGATGTTTAGAAATTGAGTTCTGAGAAGAGGAAGATTATGTTGTTTATTGATATTAACCAAGAGGTATAGGATGGTAAAGGTAATATGACTCATTATTCTTTGGATGTTGAGTCCATGATTCTATGACAGATCAAGGAGGGTGGGTATGATGATCTAATGTGTTTTTATTTCAAGGAATTTCTTAAATATGTGGTTTCATGTTTCAGTTGGAATTTTTGAGAGGATGTCATCATATATGTTTTTCACCATGTTATGGAGAGTAAAATTATGTGAGATGAATTGATTCATGTGTTCCATGCATCAACGTTGGAGTTTTATCCTAGCAATACTAATTTTTATCTAGATCATCCTAAGAAATATTGGTGGCTATGGATGATGATGGAATTTACAGGTTTTGTGGAATGATGCTATACATGTTAGTAGGTAAAAGAGGATAATAAACCACCATGTGTTTTGTAATAGCCATTTACCATTTTAGAATTGTAATGGAATGAAATGAAGATGATTTTTTTTGTGGGAAATCTGATGACACCTCAGATGAGTGATTTGATGTGAGTAGTTGTGTATCAGTTCAAAAAGGATACAAATTTCATATTTATTGGAGAAACATTCACTATTTATTAGTCAGGAGAGTTATATGTTTGATAGATAATACAACTTCACAGGGTTCATTGAACTGTTATTTCGTATTGTGATCATGTTTTTCATCACTATTCTAGAAGGGGTTATAGAAATAGTATGGAAACCAGGTGTTTTTTAGTATGGACTTACACCTATAGATGAATGAGAAATATGATCATACTATCTAGGTCTTACAAGACATTTTTATGTCATGTGTCTTAGATATTTGTGGAATATGGGAGATTCAAATGTTTTATATTGAGACCACTTATAACAATAGTTATTAGGATACGATTTAGATGGAACCATATGAGGTTCTCTATGGGTGGCTCTGTAGATATCCATTATGTATTATAGAGGTTGGGGAAACATAGTTTTTGAGGGAGTGTCTTGTGATATAATAATTGGATCATGTCGGGTTAATCCCAAAAATTGTGGATATTAAATAGAGTAGGAACAAGTCATATGATAATCATATGCGTACACCTCTTTAGTTTATGGCGGGTGATCAAGTGTTTGTTCAATTATTATAGAATATGGGTCACCATCATATTCAGAAACATAGAATGTATGTACCTTTGTAAATCAGGATGATTGAGACAGTGGATTGGATCGAACCAGTGGTAAACTAATTAGATAATCCACAATGGAATATTGGTATGCATGATTTTTTTCCATCTACCACAACTTCAATTATATCATCTTGACACATCCTATAAGATTGGTGTTGATGATTTTGAACTGGTGGTTGATTAATCTTTTGAGGATCATCTAGTGTGTATTGTGGATCATAGTGAGATATTATTTTGAGGAATTTCTATGAATTTGGTGTATGTTTTTAGGAATAATTGTAATGCTCATAAAGAATCCTGGGAGATGGAGACGGATATATGAGCTCAATAATGTAATCTATAAACCCAAAATAATTTTTATACATGAAAATGTGGCTTAAGTATGATCCATTATAATGCAGGGGTGTATATGATATCTCAAACATTCTTATGGTGAGTTATTGTTTATTTTTTGGATTGAGTGTCTTTACATTAGTTAAAAAATGTTTATTGAGTTTAAAATTATTAGTAGGGGTGTTCTCATAGTTTGAGACATGAAAGAAATGGATAATTGACATGTGGTGCATATTTCATGGTTGGTGTATGGTTTGTAATAATCACGATCTTAATCCATACATGCATGGAGGAGGGGTGCATATGTTTAACAAAATATTAAACGGAGAATAACACTCCCTATGAACATGGATAGAACCATTCTGGATGGTCTTGGAATCGTTTTTCAAAGCACGGGGGATCCCTATATAACTATGTAGCCTAGCCCCTTCCTGGATAGAGGGTGGTGAATGGTTATTTCAGGGTTTGGAAAATCATTTGGTGAAACTGTGTTCCTCTTTAAAAGTAGAAATTAAATAATTTTCTCTTTCTGCCCAAAAAATTTCATACTCAATATTTGCACTATTTATTCCACTTATATCCCAAGTGATGAACCAAAATTCCCCAAACATTTAAAAGATCAATATCATTCATTTTTTTACATATTGAGTTTCATTTGTTGTTAATGGAAGATTATTGTGAGTCCATAACTCCCCTTCCTTATAATTCTCTTATTAGGGATTATGTAGGTGTTATTTTTCATAAGAATCCCTAATACCCACTTTTTTGGTGGATCAGAGGATGGGGAATTGAAGGGTGTTTCAAAACAAGTCAAAAGACATGGTTAAGAAATAATATATCTTCATGATCGAGGTAAGAGTCCTATAAGTTATATCCCACAGTCCTGAAGATTGTTTATGTGCAAGTAGTTATGCTATTGGTTCCCTATGGTTGTGAACTTGGTGCCTTCAGTATGATTTGTAAAATAGGTTGGCTATGTGCGAAATTAAACACCTCAAGATCCCTATGGGATGCATTGATATTGATTAGGCTGGTTATAAGGCCATCCATGAGGTGTTCCATATTCCAAAACATGGTAAATTGTAATGATAAGTATATAATTGTCTGGGATAAAGTATATCTCATAATAAATATGATGAAATGTAAGAATGGATTATGAAAAAGAATTATTTTTATTTCTATCTAGTAGTGGACAAGGTATAAATGGTTGTTTGGGATAATGTGGATGGGTTAAATGAATGAAATAGAATGTGTTAATTGGCTTATGGGCTGTAATGGAAATATTTAAATAAGTTAAGACATGTAATAGAAAATGTGTAAATTTTTAAAGGCGTGAATATTATTTATGTATTGGATAACCAATGTTTTTTTATTGTGATGCATATTTATTGAGTATGGATTGTGTATTAGATTTTTTGGAAATCATTATTAAGAATGTGGGCATGGATTTGTGGTATCTGAGGTTTTGGGATAAGGCTCCTCCCTTGGGTCGGATTGTACTAAGGCTCTAAAACCCAACATTAGAATGTGTGGATTAGGTTGTAGGACTGAGCCCGTATGACTCAAATGGTTTCATTGGTGGAGACTACTGATATTGAGGCTCCAAGGTACGTGTTATTAAATTTTTTGTGAAATGGTCCCCTAGTGACATAACGAACATGAAATATCAACATTTTCATAATATTTGACCACCCATGGATTTTTTTAATAAACAATATCATAAACCTTGATCAAATTCGGTAAATGGATTATGTTTAATTCATTTTAAAATGGTAACTAGATTATCATAAATTTATCATTTCATTCATTTAGTACTTGCACTAAACATCTATTTAGACTGGATATTTTGTAGACAATGTTGGTGGTGGCCAAATGTCTTCTATTCAAACCCGTATTAGGGAACCATTGATTATCTGATTAGATTTTATAGATGCACATTAGGATAACAGAAAGGGTTCTATGATAGAAAGTTGATTTGGAATGCGATTTCCATGGATGAGGGATCCAGAGTAGGTGTCAGGACAGATTTTGGGGATTGTTTTGATTGTCTTTATTTTGTGTCTTCCATACACTTGAAACTATATGACATGACACATAACATGTACTATTTACTTGTGGACTTGTACCTAGTGCTCAGAATTGTTTGGAAATGAACCTTCTTTTCATTTTATTATATTGTTTCCTTTATTTAACTTGTTATCAATAGTGGCTTATTATGATAAAGAATGTGTAGTCTCCCCATGTGATTTGTTAGACCCTAAAATCCAGTCATCTACCTCTATCATATGGGGTGGAATGCCTGAGGTCATGTGGTGAACCTTTCCAGAGCACAAGTTCAAGAGCCCCATTATTGGGGATGTCATAAAAATCCTATAGATCTTTATGAAGGGGAGTAATAATATAACTAAAAAGATGGTGTTCCATGTGTGGGAAACCATACATTTCTTCATGGAGGGAAATTAAAATGTGGTCACATTTATAGAACATCATAAATAGAAATTTTTATTGGTTCAACATTGTGTCTCTTCAAAAAAGTTTTTTTCATAGGGAAATCCACATCATATTTCATGAAGGGGATTATACATTGTCCCTTATAAAGGGGAATCCACAAAAAACTTTTCAAAGGGGACTTATAATGATTTTTTCATGATGGTCCCCACTTATATTAAGTTTGGTCATGGAAATTAACTATGTGTTATTACTCAGTGTCAGTTATTTTCACATGCATTATTTCAATTTTGATGTAGGTGTGTAGTAATTATAGAATTTATTAGAAAAACAAATCCCTAATATTTTTAGATACATAGTTTGTAAGAAGTAAAATAATTTTTCCATAATATCATTAAAAAATATAATATACAATTAATAACTACAAAATCATGGAGGAATATCCGTACCATAATGGGAGATAATGACCTCGACGGTGTTGTATCAAAATACCATGAACAAATTTGATTCATGAAGGGAGATCTTGACTATAAATATTTTCCATTATCGCACTACTAACTAGTGTTACCCATGGAAGAATTAAAGAGTCTCTCAAGGAATTAAGAGGGATTTATCGACTTTTTAATCTAGCTTTAGGATAAAATGAATCCAAATATAAATAGACTATAATTTTTTTATCAATATAAATAATTTTCTCCATAAATTTTCAAAATGATGTTTGTGAAATTTGTAACACAGTATTTTTTTGGTTTTCATCATTCTAGGTAACTTCAAATGATAAAATGTTTACACAACACACTAAAAAATGAATATTATGTCATAGACACCTATTTCATTATAAATGTGTAAAATTTATGGACTACTAACTATGATAGGTTATCACTAACATGTTTTTGGAAATGGTAATATTTTTGAAAGTTTCTTTGTCCATAAATGATTGAGAATTCATACGATATGTGTAATCTTATTTTTACTATCTTCAAATGTGAAGGTATTGATTTTGAAATGACTATTACATTGGTTTTATGAGTGAGTAATATATCATTTTTTTTAAAAAAGTATTTTGAATACTATATTTTCCCAAAATATGAAAAAAGTAGAACCCCCTTAATCAGAAAGTCACACATTTACTGAGTAATGACTATATAATAGATTGGTTATAATTCATGGGGTGATATGGAAGGGAGATATATTTAACCCTTATAAAATTATGTTATAAAATGTTTTTGATAATGATTAATATCAATAATGGGAATATTAATGAAATTGTGAAAATAGTTTGTGTAACATTAGATGACATATATATATATAACTCATAATGTATGCATTATAATTACAAATATTTTATGAGAATGGATGAAATATTTGATAACTAATTAAAAAATATTTTTGAATTATTTCTCATAGATTATTATTTCAATAAATATCATTGATAAATAAAGGAAATTTAATTAATATCATGTAATGAGATTGGTATGTGTTTATAATTTTTGGATGATATAAATAGTTTTGGATTATAATGTGAATTTTATTATATGACGGATAGAAGAAATCAGAAATGTGTTTATTTGAATCATCAACTAGGTAGTGATATAGTCTTGTGACAACAACACATATATTGAATGAAAATCCTAGTTTTTCTATCATACTCATAGAATAACATAGGATATAGTGGGGTGAAAACATTTACCCTTCTCAGAAATTGTTGGTAACATTCCAACATTTCTAAGACATACATATGATTAAATTTAGGTTTTAAAAACCCCATATATTACTCTTTCAATGTTCTTTAGAGGATATAAATTAGTTTAGGAGAGTATAGATCTCATTCAGAGTCTATAACTTTGGATTTTTGAATGGAAGATGGATCGACCTAGTCGGTGCATGATCGGTCCAAACCATGAGACTAAACTACACGAGCACTGATGGGTGATGCCTAGTTTGATAAATTCATGAATTGGGGGATCAAATAATTTATGGGGTCCTATAATGATCTAGAGATGGGAACATGGGATTCAAACGAATTGGAAAAATTATGTCCTGGATGACACACTTACTTCTATTTAACCATTCGTTACACATTGTTTCGGAACACAGTTTTAAAAAACATGTGACTAAACCATGATACTCATAAAATTGAATGAAACATATAATTTTTACATGATTATAAAATAAATATTCCATATTTTTACTCCCCTTTCCTTTGAATGACCCTAATGACTTGATCTGTACCTCATCTACCTAGGTATTGAGATACCACCTTCATTTGGACTCTAATTCTTCAATAATCAATTTTTTGGATAACTATGGGAAATACCCTAATTCAAATTCATTCATTCGTTATATAATCAAACCATAAACAATGTTATTTTAAGGAATGATAAAATTATATAATAATAGGTAATTTTTACATTTCATATATTTCTCCCTTTTATTCTTCATGTAATGGATGATAATGGATGAGGAGAGTAAAAGTAAGCTAAGGTAGGGGAATAGTACATTCTTCTTAATGATGAGTCATCATATATAATTATTTTTTTAAAACACAATGTAATTTCTTTGTGATTTCATAAAACTGAAAATTTCATAGAAATGTGTTGTTAATTATAATATAATTTACCCGTATACCATTATTTATTATAGGAGATATCCCAAATCGATAGGTGCCACTGTTTGGGTGTTCTCTTTAAGTAACCCTGACCCAATAAATGTTTATGATGGGAAACCACCTTCGAATAGGAGTTGGTATCCAATCAATTTAATGTATTATGATAATAAAATAGAGTGTGATTGATATAAAAAATTCACATGGCCATTATTTGAACAATTGTCACTTTCATAATGGAATATAATGATAATTATATTAAATAATTGGTTTATTTATATTAGAGAGTGATCTGATATTAATATTTATTTTGATACTCAAGCATAGAATCCCATATATATAAGATACTTTGGCATGGTGTCGAATATATTCTAGTCTCTAACATGGAATTCCATTATCTTATTCTTATATAGTGTGTAATCATATATATATATATATGATGCTCGTGTATATAATTACATATAATTATGATATTCAAGAATAATATCTAGTATATAAATGGTAGTAGAGAAAGGCTTCTGATGAAATTTTAATACTCAGGAATGGTATCCCATTTACTTAGGATACATGGGCCTAGTGTCCCATGTAGATGTGATATAGAAGAATGGATTCCTATATACTTCTGCTACTCATACTGGGTAACCCATATGATTCCTGATACCCGGGCATGCTTTCCCTTATCATTATATGACACTCTTACGACTACCCATAGATGTCTTAGTTACGGTTCAAGTCCTAGCTAACATTTGTATATATATATGGATATATATATACCATTATGCATATATAAAATATGTATATATATATATCAACATATATATATATATATAGTTACATGTTTATAGATATATTTACTTAGGTTGGAGAAGGTAGGGACAACCTGGGGTCCATTGGGAACTATAGTCAAGTTTATTATAGTAATTTTTTATTATACAGTATTATGTTTAGACAATTATTATTGTAGATGCACCATATGTACTATAATAGACACTATTTATTATAGCCTACTTATCAAACACTGTCCAAGTCATCGATTGGTATGTGAATAGATCCTAAACATGTAGGTATTGAAATTAGGAAGCACCCAAAATTGGATACCTGACATTCCATATAAAGATATAAAATAGAAAAAGAGTGACGATTGTATCCTTTTGATGCAATTTCATATTATTTTTGGTTACTTTCAAATTAATATGACATGTTGTACCTTCATGTACATCCTTATCTTTTTTTGCATCCCCATTTGTATTGTATCATAATATGATAACCATTTTTCAAATTATAAGGAGTATATATCTACCTGATAATTTCATCTAGATGATTTATAGTTCCTATTTCATATTTTGCACATTTTATTGTTCTTGATATTATTTATACCACTCAACTCCACTCTGGTCATTAGGGTATTGTCTCCCAATTTTACCTTCTTATACCCTCACTTCTAGCTAGGAGCCTCTTCCATATGATGAGGATCATGGGATTCCATTGATGCATGAGTTTGGATAATTCTATCAAGTGAACTAGGTCGGTATATTATAATTGTATTAGAGCCATTGTATAATATTTTTATTAAAAATTGTGGTTATTAGGATGGAGACATGGAACAGTTTAGTATTTTGTCATGAGACATTTCGTAGGCATTTCTCATCAGCATACAAGGAAAATAGAAATTATATAAGAAGATATATTTGTTATTCTATTTTCTCTTTTTATTGTTTTATTAATTTTTCATCTTTGTGATGCAGATGACTTTGGGAAATATAATTTTTATTAATATTGATTTCATTTTTTCTCTTTACATGGAAATAAATAAGGATATTGATCATAATTCACAATAATCACCACAAGATTCACATTTCAATCATATTTCATGTCATATTTACATTATATCAATCATTTCAACATTATATTACAAGTGACTTGGTTATTATATTCGTTAATGTGATAATTTTTCATGATGGTATAGAATAATTTTATTTTTAATGCATACCAATCAGTCTAAATGATTTTTTTTCTAATATATATAGATGGTGGAACCACTGATAACAAAATATGACATGTTTGAGCCATGTATCACTTGTCACATGAGATGAAATATAAATAGATTTTATTACGTGGATACCATTTTTTATTTAGGAATAATTTACATTTATAAATTTTGAATATTGATTCATCTGATAATTTAATTTTGTAATAATTTTCACATCTTGATACCAGATATAAGGGGTTTGTAGTAGTCACATGTCATTCTAATTGAAATTTATTAAGAATACTCCTTTATAACATCAAAATAGTTTCTCATCATTAAATACCATGATTCATATTATCATATTGAGGATTATAGGGGATTTAAATCATTGATAAAATGGTTATCATTATATATGGATTTCAAATGAAATGTAATTTTTTTTTCATTTATACGTGTAATTTTATATTCCATATACCATGACCTATACTGTGCGATGTGAGGTTGTGAACATAACTTGACATTAGTTCTGGGTAGTATGAAATATATCTTTTGTTTCCATTATGATATTCCATGTCACCTAGTAATGGTATTTGTAGCTAGTGTATGGTTGTGAATATTATATATGAATGTGTCTAAATCCCCTATTTTGTTATATGTGATCTTATTTGTTTTGAAATATCATCTGAGGAACTATTTTTTTTAGAAATATGTTTCCATGATATCAAGGAGTCATGTTCATGGAGGGTTGTGTGGACTATGTTCTGATGGGTGTGGGCCCTTATCTACTCATTCTACCCCCAGCAGCGTCACCTTCGACTCATCTTTTTATCCAAATAATTCTGATGATGATAAGTTATGGGAGAAGTCCATTTGATTTATGCAGTATGTGAAAGGTGATATGTGACCTGCCATAAAAATGGAAGAGATGACTTGATATTTAGAATAAAACAATCCACAAACATTCTGAAGGTATTGTATCCCCATTCTTATTATGCATGGAAATAGTACATTTTATCCATATTATATAATCTAATGACACTATTAGAGAGGTGGGTCAAAATCTCAACCTAAATTCTTTGTGATATTTTCATCAACCTGTGGGATTCAATTACTCATGTTGGTCTTCATTAGGGTATGGTTTGGGTATATTTTTAAATATCATATGCCTATGTCATTCAACAATCACATAAAGTAGACCATGCTGGATTTTTTACAATTCTAAGGAATGGTCTTTGGACTATAATGAGGAATTCAACCTATTTCATCACTAATCAGTGTTTCATACTAATACATTATGGTGATGATTTAACCATAGCGAGACTGTATGAGGATGAAATTTTATATTCCAACTTATTGTGGGTGATTATAATTTAATTAAACACCATTTTAAGATGGTTAATCTGGTCATCATCATTGAAAAGAACTGATGTAATTATAATTGTTTTTTTTCTGGGGAAGTCCTACAAAATATAGTGAATTGTTTCTTTGAGCGTCAAGATACATCTCCTCCAGTGTGCATATGTGGTTAGAAGCATTCATATGACACCTAATTATGGAGTTGGGGATTTTTATAAACATGGTAAATGACTAAATTATAATCCACAGTGTCCTAGAGACTCATTGATTATATAGGCTTTGGTGGGTTGGGGAATATTTATCCTTTTTTGTAGGACCTTTCAATATGACTTAGTTGATATAGGACTCATATTGGCACTATATACCTGATCATCATCAATAGAAACATTCCAAAAGTTATATGGACTATACTATGCAATTTAGGTATTGAAAATGTTCCTTTCTAGGGTAACCAAGATTCAAATTTATAGCGCTAACAGAGAAGGGAAACTCAAGTTATTGAGTTTTAATTATGAGGTCATCGATCTAGCCATATCTCTTTAGTTTATCCTACTCACATGGAATAGAGAATCAAGAGTTATACAGTTGAAGGAACTATTCCAGTACTATCTATAACAAAATATGCCTTATTTGACACATTCTCGTCACATTCTTTCAAATCTATCAAAATTATTGATAGTACGGGCATAAAAATAGATTTATTATGTTGTGTAATGAATTTTGAAAAACTATTGGGAATCTGATATATGATCATAAATATATTTATGGCACACCTAGTTATAGGTGGTTTAGTTTTTTATCAAACATCAATTTCTACTAGATAAAGGGTTGATGCCATACATGCGATAGACTGCGTATTACCCAATCATGATAACATTTATTATTATAAGAGAATGGTATATTACCCATCACTCAATCATTTTACTTAAAAAACAATGAAAAATTGGATTTCCTTGTGAGTTGAAAGGGTCTGGTGCATCATAGGATAGGATGTGTGATAGGATGAATTACAATAAGCTTTGTGACTAATCGCAGTACAATATATATGAATTTCCCTCTAATAATTGATCGTTTATAGAGATGTCTTCTTGAATGAGTTTTCTAGGTTACCTAATGTGAGATTGGTGGAGTTCACTATTATACTAGTACTGTGTGCAATAGTAGTCTCCATTCCTCTTTAAATGATTCCACCTAGAAAGATATAGATCGTCATGAAGTAGATAGAGTATATAAAAAATAAGTATTTTACATGAATGAGTAAAACCATTGTGTTCACATTCCATTTTACCAAAGACAAAAGATGATAACCTCCAGGTTTTTTTGATTTATAATTTTGTGAAACAAATTATATTTGAGAAATGATATCCACATTCACATATAGATGACCTCTTTGACCAACGTTTTGTAGCTCAAGGTTTCTATGACAATTATTTGAGGTTACACTACCACTTGATGCATGTGATACCATCAGAGATACAACATAACACATTCCATAGTATATATTTCTTGTCAATGTATTATTCCCCATAGATTGGTATTACAAATGTGCATGTATATTTCATGGATCTACTAAATTGTCTATTCCAGCTATGTGTAGATACATTTTGGAGAGTATTTTTTAAATGTATCTTGTTGTATTATAATACTCTAAACAAACATGATGAAAATAATGAGAAAATAATTAATACACCAATTTAGAATCCATAGTATTCTAATCTCATCACATTAGAATTTGGGAATGACATGTTTCATTTCCTAGGACTCATCATCTCATTGGGATTTGTATCTATAGATCCAAATAAAGTGAGATATATAGTTACTTAGGAATAGACCATGATATTATTTTACATATGGTGATTATTGGGGATGGATAGATACTATTGGAAATTAATTTTAATGTATTCACACCTAAAAAACCCCATATATATATTTGGATAATATGGGTGTTCTATTTTATTATGAATCTTGTGGAAAATATATTCAGGGGTTGGATGGATTATTAATATCCACACCAATACAATTTTTAATAGAGTATGGAATGAGTATAGTGTTTAATGTGATGTGTTTTGTATTAGTATAAGATCATTCCTGAGAGAAAATGAAAAATGTTTTGCA
The DNA here is from genome assembly GCA_963277665.1 of Viscum album. NCBI lineage: Eukaryota > Viridiplantae > Streptophyta > Magnoliopsida > Santalales > Viscaceae > Viscum > Viscum album. Next base: position 1,137,243,850 of record OY728156.1, read on the forward strand.
CAAGGGTACCATAAGTTGATACCTCAAGAGAATAATTACCCGATACATTACCTTGATAATGTATCTATGGTTAACTTCTTGTATTGATAAAGAACTACTTAGTTGGAGATATTTTTTTAGTTTATATACACTAAAATATCCAAATGTACATATTCAAAAAAACTGTGCTAAATCCCCTGAAGTGAAGGAGTGTGAAAAAACTCTAATCCTCTAACATCATTCTTGATTAAATACATTGGAAAAGAATTTACATTATCAATTATCTATGCTATATGGCTCATAAAAAGGCTCTTCAGGAGGCCAGTAGTGAGTGATAGTTGATGGCTCCATTTTATGTGATTCATCTAGAGGTTTAGTAGTATCAATGGAATATTGTTTAATTATCTTATGTACTAATTTATTCTCTACATGAGCATGTAAGAATGTGGAATCCCTCTAATATAAAGTTATTAATATAGAGGTAGAGTGTCTTCATTAAGTACTCAAAAAATGGTTGGGTTATATATTATGATGATATTAATCACATTAATTGGAATCAATTGGTACCTTCAGAAATATTTGATGAAATGATGAAAGAATCTAATTCTTCAGTTGGGGAAATACGTTTTGGACTATCCATGATTTATTGTGATATAAACATCCAGAATTGGTGGCTGGGAATGAAGAGAAATATTGTATGTTTGGTTACAAATTTTTGAACCAGTCGACAAGATAAAGAAGATCAACAATGACCATCCGTAATTTTCCATACCCTTTCAATTTTAGAGTGTAAATTGGAATTCTTCACCAATTATTTTTTGAAAATATTATTAGCATCCCCTTGACATAGTGATGTGGTAAGTGTAATCATCAACATGTTGACCACGGAAATACTATATTTATTTCAATGAGATATTTTTAATTGATGAGATTGTGGGGATTTACATATGGAAGATAATATTAATTCATTGTGTTCCCCATTTTACCACATCACTCATGGACCCTTAGTTTACAACATGATTTTTACTAGGTTTCCATAAAAAACTAGTTTCATAAGAGATTCTTAATAAAACATATCTCCTACATAAAAATGGATTGTACGAGGGTACAATTAAGTTGTTGTAGAACATGCTTATAGAATGAATCCTTATATTTTGGAGTTTCATAGTAGAAAAAACTACTACATGCCAAAATTAAAAAAATAATTGCATCAGGATAATTTTCATATATATATATAGGAGTCATTATATGGTAGTCTGTTCTATTTACCCCTATGATAGTTAGAGGTGAGTTGGATATAACTATTAATACCACATGTTGTTTTGGGGACATTAAAGAAGGAGAAATATATGTAAATACATATGGTGATATCCAAGTCTATAAAAATATATTGTATCGATCATCATCATAACATTATGGAATTGGTTGCGAGAAAGAGGGTCCTTATGGGAGTCATAACAAGGTTATTTCAATGTTTTTTTCAGAATTAGGGAAATATACTGCCTTTTTATTTCAATATATTTGAGATCAGGGAGTTATTCAAGAAGATAGCCTATCAGTCAGAATTACCATGGAGGTACAAATATATGAATGATATCAATAATATAACATTACATAAATGATATTATACTATCCTTACTCATTCATCAAATTTTTAAGATGGTTATATAGAGGAAGATGATTCCTTTGAGTAACATCCTATTATTATTATTAATCAGATCATAAAGGGTATCTAATTTAAGAATATTCTTCTTGTTTGGGTTATATGGAAGCATGGTGGTTTACATGATGAGACCAATGATTGTAGATATGATGTATATTCATACTATCATTTACATTAGAAAGATGATATTTTACCACATTTATAATTGAATACTAATACTAAGTTTATTTAATGATGGGAGGTTTATCATGATAAATTTTAAAAAGATTTATAGATTTATTATTACACAATTCAAAAAATACCTATTTTAATATTCATTGTTTTTTTGGTATGGGAGTAGATTGGAAGTGTTTAGGGATTATTGGGAACTTGGTGCTTCTGATTTTTGAAAATCATTCGAAGATTCACTATTACCACATTGTTATTGATAACCATGTGAATCAACCGTTGAAGCTCTTATATGTGAGGTTTTAATTATTTAACCAATGAATTTGGGGAATCCTAACCATGGGGGTCATTTTTTATGTATGTATATATTTTCAAAAAATAATAAAAATTTGGATAAACCATACACTTATTCCTCACACATTGTTTTATGTAACTAGCGATGTCACACAGTTTATGATCATGGTTTGGAAAACCATAAATCCAAACCATGTGCCTCCTAAAAGTCTAGGAAATTTTTATTTTCCACAACATTTGTTAATACCCCTTCATCTCCCCCCCCCTTCATATGAAATACCCCATTGGATCGATCTCCTCCTACTCTTTCACCAAGGATTTGAGCTCCCACCATTATCCATACTCTAATACTTCTTCCATCAGTTTCACAGTATTGCTAACGTTAATCCCTTTATTTTTCTTTTTTATTTGTTTTTCTTATCTAATCATCATTATGATTATTTCAAGTCATTCTAAAACGTCATGACTTCATGGATATTTAAAATTTCATTGATTTATAGAATTTTTTACTGAATCAATGTACAAAAATGGATGATAAAACTACAATTAAACACATGAATGTGTTCTAGTAACAGTTAACTAAATCAGAGTTGTTTTCTATCAAGTTTCATCATTCCACATTCCTTATTTTATATGATTTAAATTTAAATTTTAAATTTTAATATAATAAATGGGTTATGATTTTATTATTTCTTATATACCCTTATCTATTATCAGAGGTCACCCACCATGGAATATTTCTCCCTTTGGGTGTGCTCATTAAATACCCTAGACCCCTGAAATATTAATGTAGTCAAATAATATTTTATGTTCTATTGGTTTCCACCCAATTGAATGTGTTATAGTAATCAAATTGAATGTGAGTTTTATGACCACAAAACATGAAATTCATGTTAATAATTTCCATTCCCTTGATGGAATAGAATTTTAATGAATGTAATTGGAAAATTTTCATGTATTATAGCTTGAATAGATTTAAATATTGATTATGTTATATGAAAATGTTGTCCTATATATCAGTGATACTTCTGAATGGTATACAATTAAATTTTACACAATTTAATGAATTCCCATTTTATGATAATGCTTGATCAAGACAACCGATATTTTTATATATCTCAGGCATGGATTCAAATATAATTATGATACCTAAGAATAACATAAAATATATTTATGATAATATTTCTTGGAACCCCATGTTATTAGGATACACCAGTAATGAATACAATTTACTTATGATACATGAGAATGACCTCCCATTTACATGTTATACATAGGCATTGAATCCCTACACAAATACTAGTCGAGATTAGAGAACCCTTTAATTCATGATACATGGGTATGGAATCCATTGTCCCTATATGAGACTCATATGTCTATCCATGGATGTTAGAGTTGTGACTTATGTCCATGTTAACATTAATATATATATATATATATATATTTCTATATGACACTAAGAATATTGATTATATATTTATATTAACATATTTAGAGAAGTCATATAATAGACTGAAGTGGGTCATGTTAAATGGGTGTGCTTTGGGAAACAACTCCATGTTTTTTACATTTATTCTTACATTGTTGTATAGAATAAATATAGATTGTATATGCACATGATAAAATATAGTAGACACTATTGTCGGTGGCCTGATGAATATATATTAGATTCTATTCAAGCCATAAATTGTTACTAGGACTGGTTCAATGGATAATGAGTGGGATAAATTAAAGCATCCTCCATTAGATTCCTGACATTTTTTACAAGGAAGGAATGTAATATAATAGGATAGATTCTATGATCACGATCCTATTGAAGATATTTCTCAGTATTTTTTGCTTTTATGTTGTTTGTAAGATATTCATACACCTATCTTTCTTGTGTAATTAGCAGTTTGTATAGAATCATAACATGATCATCATTTTTTACATGTTATTGATTTAGATTCCACTAGATTATTTTTATGGGTGATTTATAATTTCTTAGTTCAATTTTTATATTGTTTCCACTAATTAATTTTATTTTTTCAACTGCACTACATTATGAAAATGAGATTTGTTTGTCCCTACTATACTATCATAGAAGCTCGTTGATAGTTTGTACCCTCTCATGTATAGGGAGGAATGCATGAGGTCAATTATATCACTGTTCTAGCTACAACTATTGAGTGTTCATGGTTTGGATTCCATGTAGTTCATTGTATAAATTTGGGATGTAATAATAGAACATTTATTCCCATTTATAAATTGTTTTATATTATAGAATGGTTAAGATATTTGATATTTCAATAATTATCTATTTTCCATTGTATTTACAATCCTCTTATCTTACAAAATAAGGTGTGAGGTTGATGATGGCCCAATATCTTATTACAATAATTCACCAGAATTTTTTTGATTCAGGTAGACATGATATTTGTCTATGTTTCCTCATTAATAGGTCTTGGATGAGATATACCAGTTGTTCACACATGTGTATTCGATTACACTGGTATTCAAAAATCAATTTTACATATTAGGATAGTGTATCATGTTTAAATCCTTGGGTGGGAAATTATTCTGAATATATTTGAGAGGATATTAAAATTTTAATATATCTGTTATTTTTAGATTAGAGGTTTGGGATTAATAAATAAATTACAAAAGAGTGTCATAAGATACACCTCCTTATAAGGATGTATTATTGCATATTGGGTCATAGGGATGTTATGTTTTCTCTTCTCTATAAGAGATAAGGTTTAAAACCATAATAAAATAAAATTTGTAGAATATGTATATGGAGTACACTACTACGATGTATTTTTTGAGGGACTATATCATATTGATATTATATAAATAAATAAACATCTCACACACTCACAATCATTTTTATGTCGTAAGTATCATGATATTAAACTATTTATTTCGATAATGATTGATTATTAATATAGTTATTAATGATGTTGATTTTTTGTAATGTTTTATTATCTATAACATAATCATTGATGTCGCATGATTGGACTAGATTAACATGTGAATGAATCTTATTTGAATTGTACCAATTATTATAACTGGACCATATATAGAAACACATGAATATAATATAGTTGTACAATTATGTTTTTCAAGTGGCAATGATATATTTTGTCAAATTTAATAGATATATATGGGATATATATGAATCATTCCTGGATTGTTAACTCTAGTGACCAACCTCTTTTCATTAGTAATCATGATTATGTATGTTTATGATTTTTTATTTATTAGGTGTTTTTTATTTTTTATTGTGAATTTTATTTTAGAGAATTATTTATATATTCATATGCTTGATACAATGATTATTGTTTCCTTTATATAATTCTTGAATAAACATCATGATAATAACTATGTTATTTTTATTTGAGGTATGAAATCATAAAATTTGATAGGATTCCTCATTTCTAATTACTAGTCCATGGAATATTTAATAGAGAAAATGTTATTTTACTTTTGATCTTCCAATATGGGAATTTGGATCTAGTGTAAAATGGAATTTCAAGTGTTTTATCTATTTATTTTGGAAAAATGTTATCTCCACTCAAATTACATATTATTTCGACATTGAAAAAAATGCATGTCTATGATTAAAGAGCATTAAATTATCTTATCATCCATGAAATGTAATCATAGTCGATGAAGTTTTTTTACCCCATGGAATTTTTCTTACAACATTTATTTTTTATCTTGATATGTGTAACACCCCAGGTAAATAACGAATATGACATTTTTATATTTATCCAAATTTGTGAATATGATATTAATATTACTTTAAAGGGGATGCTATGCTCGATGGCGTACCCAACACGCAACAACGAGTTTTTTGGGACTCTTACGTTGCACTCTAATAATAAAATAATATTATTTTAAATAGTAGTTAACGCCTAACCGTTGTAATGGCAGGAATGAACAGAACTATCTAAAAAATTATTATATATGTTTGTCAAATATTTTTACTTTTTACAATAAATGTTAGAGGATTAAAAATGCAAAGGATTCCAATTTTAAGCGTCAACATTCTATTATTCTTTAAAAGGTCGATTAAATGCCTTTTGATGGAGAAACTCTTTTAAATCCACTTTTTGACAATTTTATGTGTTATATTTGACAAAATAAAATTCTTCTTTAGAATCGGGACATCAAAATTAACTTTGTGTAAATTTTTGGTATTTTTCCGAAAAAGTTCAAATTTTAATGAATAGTGAAAAATGTTGTATTTTAATTCAAAACCTCTTTTAATCTAATTTATTTATATGATTAGATTATCTTTTGAATTGGTTTTAAAGTGAAATTAGAATATATTTTTACCATTTAATCCAATAGTGGTCGTTGGAATTAATTTCACTTTGAAATAGGACTTAAACTCGTTTCAATCTTTTGATACTTTTTGTTTCACAAAAACAAGCTATTTGTTTTGACAACAGGAATCAATTATTAAATTAATTAATGAAACTTATATGTTTTTAATTTTGGAAAATATACATCATTTTTGAATTCGGAATATCAAATATAGCTTTGGGTGAACTTTTGGTAAATTTCTGAAAAACTTCAATTTTTGATGAATAGTGAAACCACTAAGTGGTACTTATAAAAAACTGATTTTTCCATTTAAATGAAATTTTGCCATCGTTGTGTTTTTAATTTAAAAAATCATACATACATGGTTGTCATTAAGAAGTAAAATGTGGTTCAATGGGATTAAAATAATTTTTTGGTGAATAGTAACTTATTATGTTTTTAATCGCGATTAGAGGTAATTAGTGTAGTTTAAGGTAAAAATAATGTTTTAATAAAATTAAATGACATAGACACATGTACTACCCTCATTGGATGTGTCATGGCCGACCAAGAAAATCCATGGGTCAACTTGGGGACCCCATGGAGCCACTTTGGTTGGAAAATGACATAAATATCTTTTTATTTAATGTTAAAGTAAAAATGACACAAACATGAAATTTTTTACTAAAACAATTTTTACATGGGGATATACAAGTCAGATTTTTGACTATAAATAATCAATGGAAATCTAAAAAGATTTCCTACATCATAGTATTTTTTTTAATAATTGTTAGACATTAAATAAATTAAATTATTATGACATCATGATGATGTAGCGATGGCCTAATTATTTAACGATTTAAATAAAATGGAATGATAATGTAAAATATATGACCTAAACATGTCCAAAACCTATTGGATGGGTGTATTTATAACCCTTATCACCTTACCCTCGAAAAACATCAATGTGGGACCATTAAAATCCGAAACTCATTCTAAAATAATGTAACATTTCCTTACTTTCCAAGAGTTCCCCTCCTCTCCTCTTATAAAAGGCCCCCACCTCTACCTCCTTACCCACACCTCTCAAGATTTTGGCTCGTCCCACCCCTGCTCATTTTTCCTCTCTACATCCCACTATTACTCCTAGGAGCCTCACTTTGGGCATAAGTCTTCCCAAGGAAAACATTGAGCTCAAACAAAAAGAGTTACCCCATTTTAAGGTAATGTCTTCACTTCTGTTCTTTTGTTTTATTTTTCTTCTCCAACCCCCTAATCTCTTTTAATTCATTTATTTTGTAAAAACTCCAGTTTCTCCAATATACTAGGATGTTTTTATAATATTAATTCTATCTACACATACACACACCTACATCAAATGGTTAAAGAACTTACTGTTTCTGTGGATGGCGAATTTCTGCCGCACGAAACAATGATTGTTCAACACTCATATAACACCTTAAAAGGTGGCCATTAAAATTGAACTATATTTATATATGATCTATAATATGTTTATTTTTTACTTAATCTTCTGTATTTTTCTTTTGTGTCATACCTTTATGGTTTCCATTGTGGGTAAACACGATAATTTCATTTTAGGAAGTGTGGACTGCCGCCCCCTCAAAGTGATTTGATTCGTTAATGCCATATGTGGGATGTATAAGGGATTTATTTTAAGATATTATATATGATTTATGTTACATATAAATGATGAATATAATTATTGAATTAATATATACATACCTCTCATTTAATTTTAATTCCATTAATATGACATAGAAATGAAATTAGCGTTCATGCGTACGTACGACTTACCGTCTCCATGAACGGTGCATTTCATTTCTTACCTCTAAATGATTATGTAATTTTATAAATACATTTATATTCTAGATATATATGATATATATGATATCAAAATCATGAATACCATTCTGGATATAATGAACCTTTGACCACACGAACAACATGTAATTGTAAGAAGTCTACTTTCGACTTAAGAACCAAATATCGACAAAACAAACATTATTACTTTAAATGATTACACAATGTTTATAACATGGAAATAAGTTATATAAAAGGAATAATGAACATGAAAAAGGTTTTTAATCAATTATAAACTAACTCATGTTTATTATTAAGGACGTTAAAGAATGATCGAGTCAAGTCAGACCTGAGGTAAGGGATCCTACCCCTCTCTTTCTTTTTAAGTACACTCTTTTATGTCATTCCTTTTAAGCTCATCCTTATTATGATTGGGATGTTACTTTATATAACTCCTACTGTAATTTGTATGGTCATATGATGAGAGACCCTATTTTCTCTCATAAATCCATTTTGGAAGTTTTGATTGGTGCCGTTAGGCTGCCAAATTTTCATAAGAGATCTAACCTCTCTCTTTCTTTTTAAGTACGCTCCTTTATGTAACTTCTTTTAAGATCCTATTTTTTATGTTGGGGGATGTTATTTTATATTACACTTTCTGTAAACTTTATGTTCATATGATTAGAGACCATATTTCCTATCATGAATCCATTTTGGAAGTTTTAAGTGGCGCCGTTAGGCTGCCGAGTTTTCATAAGAGATTTTTCATCTCACTTTTATTCCTGTGATATTTATGCTTCATTTTCCACAATTTACTTTGAGTGGTGTATGTACATCCAATTATTATAATCATTTTGTAATATAATTTAATTTATGATTATTTACATCAATTTTGTATTGTCCTTCTTTCACAGGGTGCATGTTTTGAAAGATACCCATGTCGGTAAGGGAACCTTTGAACCTCCACTTTTTAAAAGACTTCTTTTGTTATGTCTTTTAATTCAGATACTATTATGTTGGGATATGTTCTTCTAAATCCATATTTATTTAAATTTTATGTCCATGTGATGAGATACCCTTTTTATCTCTCATCAACTCATTTTTTGAATTTTTTAGTGACGTCGTTAGGCAATCAAATTTTTGCAAGGGAACTTCTTAACCCAAATTTGATTCTTTGGGATAAACATGTACTCCTTGAATATGTAGTTCTATGAATATGTGAGAATAAAATCTCATTGTTTTACACTTAATATCCACTTATATTTGGTGTATTCGTTTGACACACATAATTATGTAATTGATTTGTCCTTAAACCAAGTATACCGTCTTTGTAAGGGACTTCGTCTCAATCTCCTTTCATTGAGGCATATTTTGTTTTATAGACAACTTTGTTTTATATGCTGTATAAACCACTTTTACTTTTACGTTTATCCAAAAGGAATCTTTGATATACGAAGCATTTTACAAAATGACAAAAGGGAATGTTTTTGTCATACGTATGCGGCGACAATGAATTCCCCACCGCCATGACCATTATTTGAGTTTCGGCTTCCTCTACAAGCCATACCTTTTTTTAAAAGAAAAATAAATACCATGTTTTACTTTTCTTTTATTTTGGTACTGAAAATAGTTTTCATAATGTTTTTATATCAATGTGTTGTATTGATATCTTGTGATTGAAAGGTGGAAATCTTATGTTTCCTTTATGCATGTTTTATGTGGTACAATTATGTTGAGGTTTTTGGGAATTGTTATGAAGACGGGTAGTTCCATGATAATCCAAGTGCGGGTGAGCCCGATATAGCTCTCCAATGCATTGGGTAACGCGAAGGAGTGAAACGTTAAGGTTTCTCCGAATAGATTTAGGAAATATTCTGTGGTGGGTATTCCAAACGTAACCAAGAGGGTTAGTCCCTACGTATGAATGTTATGAATGCCTCAAGTTACCTTTTATGTCTTATGATTTCTTTGATTTATTCATGATTTCATGAGGTATGTTAAAGTGCCTATGTTTTATGGGTAAAGTATGATTTCATTCTTATGTATATATGAACTCATGTTTCTTTTCCATATTTTTTTTAACCCTTACTGAGCTTTTTATGCTCATCACAATTTTTTGAAATGTTTTTCACAGGTCACGGAAAAGGTACATGATGTGATGATAGTGTCAAGGATGTGTCAAGAAAGAATCCATGTTTTATTTTAAATTTGTTTCTGTTGATGGGAAAAATGAATATTATCTTTTATGTAACCACTTTTCTTAAATGTGGAATGTAATGCAAGTTTCATGATCTAATTCTAAATAACTCTAAACCTGAAAAGATCCTCAATGTGAAATCTTTTAATAACTCAAGATTAAGTAATGTTTAAGGCTGGGGCTTATAATATGTCTCTTGAAAAACTAAGGACAAAAATGTTGTCAACAAAAATGGTTGGGTTAACCATTCAACTTATTTCATATTCATCTAAAACCATTATTTATTACATATAATTCTAATCAATTTGTTCCATATATTATCCACTTTGAAATATAATAATCACAAATAAAAATAAGCATTTTTTCATTTTTCTATATATAATATAAAATTATACTACTTTGTACATACAAGTATTTACTATGTTACTCAGTCAAAAATTAATTACAGAGTATTCGGAAATATAGATTTCATAAAATTAAATTAAATGTGATGTTCGAGTTTTAAATTAATATATTTTTTATTAGAAAATGAATCATTATTCTTAATAAATTCATTAATGACCCCATTATTTTCACCATAATATTCCATTTCAATGTGTTGGAATGTTTTTTAAAATAATTTTATTTAAAAAAATTAAATATTATTTTTTGATAAATTTATAATGTAAATCTATTAGTTTAATAAAACTCCTCTAATTTTTAACATCCACATTCTTCAAAACACTATATAGATATCTTAGACAGTTATAACTATTAAAAAAGCACATGCATTTTTCTCCACCTATCATCCAGAGTATTTATAAATATTTTAAATATTATTTTAATACATATTTAATGTTTTTCATTGATTATTGACACAAAATTCCAATATTATGACTATAATAGAATGAAATATTTATCGGTACATGAAAATATGTATCAATCATAACATTACCCATAATTATAAGATATATATCCTATATTAGTTTATTCATTGGTATATAATATTCAAAAATCATGGTGGGAAAATTTTTGATTTAGAAATTCCATTTTACACTATATCCTTTATGATGTTAAAAACTACATGAATATACATTAATTCTATGTATTGAAATATATATTTTGAAAACATGATTGTTACTTGATTTTTGTATATATTATTCATGAAACAATTAATTAAATTTTATATACATTAATTAAAATATAATTTATCAAACTTTTTTTCACAATTCTAACCGCCAATTATTAGTCATATTTTATTATTAATAAATTTTCACTGATTTCCATTTTAAACATTCATCCTAAACAATAACTTCATTGAAATAAGTCACCAGGAGATGGAAATTTTATATCCTTAGTGTCATCAACCAAATCCGTAAAACTATAGAACTAAATGAGTATTATTTAAAATTCCATATTTAATTTTGAATTACAAAAACTTTTTTTTAATTTTATTTTATGAAGAACCTTTATATTTTTTTTAAAAAAAACATATAATATATTGACAACGATTATATTAGTAATTGAAATTATTAATAATGTAAATATTTTTCTAAAATTGTTAAATTTTTAATTGTTATATAAAATATATATATAATATTTTATAAGGTTCATTGAAATGGTTATAATTTTTCAGACCTCAATTTCATTTTTTATAAAAAATATATACATTTTCACACCAACACATATTTTATATAATATAAAATAACTCTATTAAAATGATAATTTTAAATCCCATAAGACAAATTATTCGCTTAATTATTAAAGAATTATTTAATAATTTTTTATTCTGGGAACACCATAACAATATTTTATTCCATACATATAAATTACAATGTAATTTGAAATATCCATCATAAAAAGTGAAAATTTTAAATTTTTATTCACAATTTAAAAAAATTATAACCATTATTAATTTATAATTAATTCTTCTCAATCATAATTACATCTTGTAACAGAATGCTCAAGGATTTGGAATCAACCCAAAAAATGTCTTGCTATGATTTCCTAAAATCTGTCAATATCCATTGATAAGAAATATTTACATTCTCTTATTAGAAAACACTTCTTTAAAATACTACATACTAAAATTATAAATGAAATAAATTGGAAAAATTATATAAATTATTTAAAATATAATTTTAAATTTAGTTACTAATTCAAACCATGGTAATGGTGAAAATAAACCCTCAATATTTATTTATGTAATAATGGAATTTCCCATGAATAAATATGGTTCCTATTATATGTTACCATTTATAAATTTGTAATGATACCATTGAAAAAAACATTCTTGGGGTGGTAAAAAGGAAAAGACATAATAAATCATATAATGATAAAACAATATAATAGAATGAAATAGATCCATTGATATCAAACCCATATATTATAATACCATTTATTTGTTCAGATGCCAATGAGTCCGTGATATTGTCCCATTCTATCATGGAATTTTTTAGCTCTTTTATATTCACAATATTATTATAGAACATCTAGTTGACATATTCCAAAATATAATGACATGAATCCAAGTTCATTAAAAAATCCCAATGGAGTGTAATTAAATATAAACTAGTTTGATAATAATGATAGTAAAAATAAAAATGATGATATTTTGTGGATTTAAATTAAAATGTACCGAATTACTATATACCAATAATAATATAAAGGCTAAAATGTCGTCTCTATTAGCATCACTACTATCCCCCTCCATACATCATAATATTATAGTAGTATAAATTAACATAAATTCATAAACCAGGTTTTCCATTTCACCAATAGTCCAACTATTTGAAAGCATTCCCCAACATGTATATAAAAGATTCAATTTATCAATTTTGATGTAATTAATATCACCCTTTCCACATTTAAAATACATGGTTGTTATCAAATTAATGAAATCAATTTATCTTTAAGGGATTGGATGATGAATAATGTTTCACCATATAATTTTTTATTTGACATAGACTATAAAATTGAATACACTTCTATGAGAAGTGTCAAAATTTAGTAATGGACAATCTAATTATATGTAGTTAACAATAACCTAAACAAACTAAAAAGCTGTTAGAGAAGGACAAATGTTTTCTCATCATAGAACAATTTCAAATTCCATATTACCAATAATTATAACAAAAACTATATCTATAAAATTGATTAAATTATTTTCCATAAAATACTAATCAATATATATCATTTAAATTATTCAAATTAATATGTTATTACTTTTTTTATCAAGATTAAAGCAACCTTATTGAAATAAAAAAAATTATATGTATATTAGCAATAAAAAAATTAATGTTGCATTCTCGGGAGTGGGTTTCCCCATATGAACATTTAAATTTTGAATAATTATTAGAATTATCATGATTTATTTAAATAGATTTATTCTATATATAGAATTATATGAATTTTTTCCATATTCGAGATCATAACTATATATAATGGTTTCATATGAATTTATTCAATTAAAATTTATTAGATTAGAAAACTATTTTATCTATCTAGAAAATTTGAAATATTTTCCCTGTAATATAATTAGTATATTTTTATTCCCAAATACAAATCTAAAATTGTATTATTTAGTCATTCATTAAAATAACTATGTTTTTTATCATTCACATTAATTAGACACTGAAGTAAAAAAATTCTATTTTATTTTAGATTATAAAACATTTGTAACATTTCAAATAAGAATCTTGTCTCATGAGGAAGAATGTCACAACCTGTCCAAATTGGACACGTGTTGTTACTCCAAAAGCCCACCTCTTATTAGCCAAGGGCGGATGATTTTCATTGAGTAGAAATATCTCAAACATTGGTGGCATTAGATTAAGAAAATGTAGACACACACACACACAAATTTCCAAGCCTATAAAATTATAAAATGTATGAAACCAAACAACCATTTACCATACATTAACCTCCCACAACTGGAGTATTATATAGATTACAACAAGTAAATTGGACCAAATAAATTCCCACCACAAGGAGTCTAAAAACAAGACCAACCTGAAAGTAAAAATGGAAATTCTTCCAAAATACGATAGCTAGACACCTCATTCTATTCGATCTCACTCAGCACAGTCTAGTACTCATCCATTGACGACTCTATCAAAGGTGTGATCATCTGTACAAGACATGACATGTGTAGTTAAAGACCATTCAAACATGAGAATAACAATACCCAATATGACACCATGAAACCATAAAGAATAAAATAAAGTAAATACAATCAAAACATTATAGGTATTTGTCTATAACACAAAAGATAATAATATCTAGATATACCCAACAATGAATCACAATCTAAAGATGATTCAGAATAGTAATAATCCTGCTTAAGATTGAAACTCATTAACTCCCCAAATAACTCTCCGAGGAGAACACTCTTCTCAGTTTGATAACATGGATGAGATCCCCCATAAAGGTTATGCTTGTCCAGTCTCACTTTTAGAAGTACATGATGGAAGTATGGAGAGATAATATACATATATGGGGATCATTCTCAAGGCCATGGTGTTATACGAACAAGTAAATATATATTAACCCTTTAAGTATAGTATCGACTCCTTCATAGTGTAGGTCATTAAGATTCAAATAAATCCACATAGGACATGACGATCAATAGGGTATTTCCCTCTTAGCATCGTGGAGGGATTCCAATGAATCCACCCGTGATTTCTTGCTGAAGGGATTGATACACTTTGTGTGGGAGGTGATTCCATAATTACCATCTAGAGACTAATGAGGGGAATTCACCCTAATGAATCGTGTCATAGATATAGAGATCAAGGGATCCAAAACATGTTTATGTATGTACATTCCATATATAAGGGTTACATGAAATCTCCTTCGGCCCCATGTCCTACCGATGTAAATTTACCTTGTCTCATCTTAGGTCCATGTGAATGTATAAGTACACCATGTGTGGTTTTTTTGTGTACTCTAAATATGAACCAGTACACAGTTTAATCTGTGTAACTGTCGAGGACGTTTCTATTTAGGGGAGTACCTGACATTCTCCAACCCATGTACTCCTACCAGTGTTTTTGTACCCTATGAGGTAATCCAAATGTCCCTAGGGAGAGAAAAATATCTATGTGATATGGTCACACATTAGGGGACACATTAATTTTTCCAAACCCGTAGCTAATATAAGGGATGTCCCACATTTTGTGTCTGTATACCTTTAATGCTGTGTAGTGTGGAATTTTCCAGAATTCTGGATATAGTCTTATGCAACTTGAAAATTCATTTAGCCTTCGCTCTGATGATCAGTACTCCATATTATCATGAATCTGTTCTTGATTAATCGTGCAATCATCGATAAAAAAAATCATGCCACCAAATTCATTCAGAAAATATATTTATACATATTTTTTCATTGTGTACCAAAGAAGAACAAATCAAGCATCCAAATCCTTGAAATCCATCACTGCTCTCATAATCACCCAACCATTATGTCATGTTGATCCTATATATATATAGTATAAGATAATTACACACAGAAACACACACACAACAATCAATTCATCAAGTTATCTAAAACCATAGGCCAAACCAAGAATTCCCTATATAAATGAAGGACCAGGGGATAAAATCACAAGATTAATAAATTGGAGCAGACCATAGCCGATGTTTTTATTGACATCAATCCATTACCCTGAAAATAATAATATAGATCACATATAAAAATTTTATTATACTAAAACATGATTAATCTACCCCTTCCCATAAGACTACCAATCCATGAATCAATATGTTCCTTGATTGATTCATTTTCTCAAATTAAATTAAGACTATGCAAGAAATATAATAAAAAATAGTAATCAATGGTTCAGATTAGTCAATGGAAAAGAACAAAGAAATCTCATTTTAGTTGGAGAAATTATTCAATTTTGATTAACATCAATCATGGATCTATGATTCAACTGTCTTTCACCAGAGGGATATCTCCCAACACACTCCCCAACGTCTATCTAGTGGCTTCATGGTTATTACTATAACCCTTTAATTCTATTATAATAGTATACATGAAGACTCTCTAATCAATTCATTAATGAAAATAATTAAAAAAATTATAAAATTATATTATTCATGTCAGCGCACATGATGAATTTTCTTCTAAAACCATCTTCAAACCAAGGATAAGTTGAAACTTGGGTAAAACCCATGTTATGAACATAATGGTCCCCTCATGTTTTTGATATAATCCTCCTCTTATATTATTTTCCACTTTTTTAAGAATAATGTGTGTGCAACGTTCTTTATATAAATGAAATTTTTCAATCAATTTATTTATGGAAAACCAAGCCTCATAATCACACTTACTCTAAGTTCATAGTAATTAAAATAATTCATAAATTATCTAAAAATTATATATGAAAAAATAAAAGTCACAATATAAAAGCTATATAAATTCTTTTGTATTTTTATAGCTTCTAAAAAACACGATATACCATTATATAAGTGTTTGACAATCTCAATAAATATTATTGTTTGATTCATACATAATTGAAAGCCCATTTTCATAAATTTATGTTGATCCTGAACCATTATGGATGATTAAATGAATTTTATATATTATATTATTTAAAAAAAATTCCATCTAAAAAGAATATTCTATGAAAAAAATTCATCCGGTTTTTTAAGGATAATTTTATATTAAATTCTGAAACATATATTTTTTAATTTTAACAAATTTATTCCATATTTTTAATTTTTAGTCAATAGTTGGTAAATATTACGAATTTACTTTTGGATATCATGAAATATATCCATATTAATTTTTATTTCCACAGTGAACAGTAAATATAGTAAATAATATTGAATGTTTAATTATGAGGAATTAAAAAATTCCTTTACAAATGAATTAATTTTATTATATTATTATTTTTCATATATTATCATGAAAAGATCTAATTTAGCCATTTTTCAATTTTTCCATTATTTGGTCCTTTATGATATTTTATAAACTGAAAAGTGATAAATGATAATCACTTATAATAATTATATATAAATTTTATTTATTGGGATAAATTGATGATAATTTTAATAATAAATATAATTATGATGAATAAATTATTTTTTCCACCTTGTAATTTTATTAAAAAAATAGTGATGAAATAATGGAATTAAATGCTTATGAAATATTGAAATTGTTTTAGAAAATGATGTTAAAAAATCATTAAAATGATTTTTTTTAAAATAAACATAATATAATATGAGTGATTTTATTTAAAAAAAATATTTGTAGATTAAAATGAAGTAAAATAGCATTTTTATGTCATTTTATTTAAATTTAAATTTTTTAAATACTTTTTAAATTCAAATTAAGTGATTAATTACTATAAATTTATAATAAATATTATTTTATTAGATGATTTAATGATCATAGTAAAAATAAAAATGATCAAGTGAATATGATAGTGATTATGAAATAAAAGAGAATACAATTTTTTCTTTTATATTAATTCTGTAAATAACATACATTTAATAAAAATTGATATCAATGTAATTGAAAAAAGTGTTAATGGATAGTTAAAATAATAATATAATGACTAAAATGTTATAAGAAAATTCCCAAATATTATTGGATGATTTTATCTGAACTCTTCCACAAATTAACTTCTAATAATAATTTTTTGATCAGTTAAGTCATTAAATTAATTTATATAAATTTAATATTTTAATAAATTTCGAATTTTTCCCACCCCAAACATAAAAAAGGTAACCTCTTCAACTCATTTCTAATCAAATCGTGAATCATTTTTTTAGAAAATACCTACCCAAATAAATTCCTTACATAGATCTCCACATCCAAATAGGATTTTATTTTATTATCAAACACGTATATTAGTGATTGTGGTGTAAAATGAAAACATTGTTTGGAGAAGTGGTGTCATTAATATTCTAGTTATTTTCAGGGTTTCTTATTCTCCCTCCTTCAAAATTTTATAATCTTGATGATATAATTATAAAAGTATCTAAATTATAGTAATATTCCATTATTCTAATGTAATTACCTATATCCACCCCCATATATTATCTAATTATAAAGGAGTCCATCGTTCATGTGTTTGGTGATCTACCGCCTCGCAAAACAATATAATCCATTTTCCATCATTTCCTCAAATGGTTTTTTAATGATGTATCTATTATATATATATTTATTAAATTTATTAAATTTTATTAATTCTATAATGAGAATAAAATAATCATTTACATACATATGCATTCATAGAAAGTTGATATTAACATTCCTGTAAATGTTGCTACTACCACATCCATGAAGTGATTTAATGATTTTTTTTCACAAACACATCACATAAATGATATATATAATTATATATAAATAAATAATATATTATTGATTATACTCTCTTTATTACTATAATACAAAAAAAATACATTATTTCTATTGTGATCTTAGAAAAATTGAAATTTAACACAAGTGTAGGTACAACCTACCATTAGTAAAACTGAAATGTAGTTTATTTATCATAACAATATTTCATAATTAGTTTTAAAATAATAGTTGAGGTATTAAATTTATAATTATATAATTATTATTATTCTGGATTCTATTAAGTAATGAATTTTTTAACCATAATCAAATTAACCAATACATTTTTTACATATGAAACAAATACTATTAAAAATTCCACAACAAAATGAATTGAATAAGTAATTAAATATAAAAAGATAATTAATACATTTAAATGATTAATATAAACAAAAATATTTTTGATAAGGAAACATTAAAAAAAATTATTATTCATGAAGGTAAATAATGTAAGTGATGAGTTGAACTCTAGTTAGGGTATTTAATTTTAAAATCATCTTTTGGAGTTTCTCGTCAACAATTTTTTATTCCATCACCATGTTTTCTTATTTATTATATGGATGTTAATAAATGTATGTATACTAATTCTAACTAATACACTTATTTTGTTTTATATTTCACTAAAAGGTTATGAAAAGAAATATATTTACAGATTATTTTTAAATTCTTTACGAAAGTCAAAACGAATTATCTATATTAATATATATAGTGATAAATACTATTCCATTTACTATAAAATTATTTATAATTTTCTTATAATTACATCATTTCATATTTTAATCATTGAAAAACACTCTTTTCTATCATTATTTCTACTTTTTGGAAATTTATTTTGAAAATAATTGGGAATTCATTTTATTAAAGGGTTTTGTTATATAGGTTGAAATACTTTTTATGGTTTTATGGTGAAAATGTGAATGATTAGAAAATGAATTCATGAAATGGTGGTCAGAAATTTTTTACAATAACAGGTGGTCCTCATAAATCTTTTGTGATGGGTTTTCCAAGATATCACTCTAGTGCATTAGGTATTATAAGATGTTATCGATATTGTTACTCAAATTTGTATGGGATTAGTAAGGGTATGATGAAGTATAAATCCAAAAGAATATACATGAATTTTGTATGATTGATTATGAATTTTCATGGAAGTTAATTTATTTCAATTGATAATAAATAATTATTCCACAATTTTTAGTAAAATAACTTTTTGAAGACTTTTTACATGGGTTATCATGTTTTCAAAGAACACTCATGATTATGGTTTTTTATTTTTTTTATTATAATATATTTTGTGTAATGATTTGGGAAGAATTGTTTTTTTAAAAACTAAATGTAAAGTATTATTTGAACACGTGATTTATTAGTATAATATTTATCAATATTTTGAATCCCAGGGTTTTAAGATGGTCTAAGGGTTTCATTTATTTCTTTTTTAGGAACCTTACTATGTTTTTTGTTCTAATCCCATGTTCTAAAATATTTTTCATCGGTTCTCTCAATGGGTAAGATAAAATAAGAAGTCAAGGTTAATTTAATATTTCTAGTATATACAATAAATCTATATTTTACTTTAAATTATTTATAATTTATGGAAAAATATATGATGTGGAATTTTACTCATTGTAATATTTTTTTTATTTTTTTTATTTTTGACTTATTTCATTAGAAATTTCATGAAATATTATCCTTGGTAATGAAATAAATGAAATTAATTATAGTGAAACTTCATTATAAATTATTTAATGTCATTTCCTATGTTATGTTATCAAAGGAACAACATATAAAAAATTAGATTTCAGTATAATTTTTATATAATATAAATGAAATATAATGAATTATAGTTATGATGAAATGATATATAAATTGGAGATTACCATGTTCCTTTGTCTAATATTTGTTTTCTCAGAATGGTTCTTCATAGAGGAAATAGTGAAGCAATGGTGTAATGAATCTTTGGGGATACCATCCTTCTATATCAACTTCTCACAATGATTGGAATTTGAACTAAGATGTTTGTCGATGTAATGGTTTTGTTTACCAAAGATATAAATGGTGGTTTCATACATGAATGATAGAAACCTGATCGACCAAAAAGTTACATGTTGATAACTATACATTACATAAAACAACATCCTTCAAAATTAAGAAGAGACTTATATCATGTTGTTCCAAAACATGGATCAACACTATGGGAATGATATTTATTCCATGGGGTGATCATAAATTAAAAATGTAACACTTTATATTTATTATTATTATTATGTATAATGTGATTGATGATAGAATTTAGTAAAATATATGTAAGGGAAGGATGAACATGATTCCATATAGTGGGTACAATTAATAATTGTTTCTTAATAAATATTACCATAATGTTGTGGAACATGTTATGTGGGAAAACTATTGGAATTGATTAAAATGTTATTTTTTAATAGCCATATATGGAGAAAACATAAAAAAATTACAATTTTATAACATATTTTATTCGAGACATTGATTTTTTTTATAATTAGTATTACTCAGGGATGATAAAATAATCTAAAATGGATTATATTTTAATGAAATAACAATTTATGAGAAGATAAATAAATATTCTAAAAATGTAAAATAGAGTTTTCTGATGATCATGTATTCCACAATATTTTGTCGATGAAAATGAATATAATAGAAGAAATAAGGAATCATTCATCAATGAAATATGTAGGTAGAATATAAATCTATCATCTCCAGGTATTTTTTGTAAAACATATCTTAGATAATTTTTTATAAATTTTGGGATGTTAATTTGATATTTAATGTTTTGAAATTTGGATCATTATAACATGTAAAATGATGATATAAATAATGAAAATATAATGATAATGTGAATTAAATTGATATTTGATGATGAATTATGCAAAACTGTGTAAGTAGTTAGTCACTCATGGTGAAATTATCAATAACATAATCAAAACGGTGTGTTATAATATTTTTATTGTGAAAAAATTTATGATGGTCCATCAAACGAAGTGGTTAAAATTATGTTACTTGTTTTATTGTATTATTCCAATACCTTGTTTGACAATAGGTAATAACATGATTTCATATGTAATATATATTCAATTAATGTCGGAAGATCACCTCATCATTGTAGTATATAAATTTTGGTAAAAATTATATTTGGAAATATTAATGCTACCAGGATTTATGCAAATAATTCATGTTTTTTCAATTGAATGATCATTCATAAGAATATTTTTGATCATTGTTCATGAATAGTTGGATATTTTTTTATATTGTATTACATTTCATTTTATCATTCTATGATAGATTCTAGAGAAATGAATGTTTTTATTAATTCACATTAAACCATTTAGTAACAAATTAATAATTATAAAAAATTATTAGAAACAGTATTGACTATTATTTAGATCATGTAATTAAAAATATTGAAAATTTTCTTTTAGGTATGTCCATTTTGTGGATAAATATATCGTTGTTTTTTCTAAATATTTAATAGTGTTACTCTTGATTAGGTTTTTGAGTTTATAGTTGAAATAATTCTGTATAGTAATCCTATTTGGAAACCCTCTTATTAAATGGATCATGTATGACTTTTAGAATTGAAAAAATCTACAAGAGTTTTTGAATAAAGGTTATTTCATCCAAGATCATAACCATTATGTGGTAATATTTTGTTATTTGCAATATAATTTGATGAAACATTTAATTTATTCAATATACTTGAATAAAAAACCAAATAATAATTTGCATCATTTAATATAGATCAATGATTTGTTAGATCAATTCTGAAGAAATCAGTATAGTCTAAAATTTTATCTAAGGTTAATGTAACTTTATTTAAAAATAATTAAGGATTTTTTCCAAAAAACTATTCTTCAGACTAAATATCGTAATTATGATTTTTATGTTACTGCCATTAGGATTTCTAACATGAAAACTATATTTATGGCTCATATTAATTTAATTTAACCTGAAATGTTTGATAAAAAAATTTTTGTTTAAATTGATGCTATTTTGGTTTAACCGAAATGTATTGAGAGACATGAAACATGCCTAATGTTTTTTCAAAACCATAAAATGGAAAAATCTATATATAAAATTTAGTAATTGTAATTTTTTTTCAATTATTTAAAATTGAATCGATATATTTTTTATAATGTTTCTATAAATATTGACTATACTAAAACTAATTTTCTAAATAAGGTCCATGACCAAAAAATGTCACACATACGAATAGTTTTATTGTATTAATTCACATTATTTTGTGTTTTGTCTATATCAATTCATGGTTATCTATCAATATAACTATGTAAAATAAAATAGGTAAAATTCATCCAGATAAAAAATGTGATGGTTTTTTCATGAACATAAATGATTATAATTGAATGTATAGTTTTGGAACTTCTGAAATGAAATAGTCAATTTTCCATCTATAGTGAAGGATCATTAAAGGTATGTTTTTATATCTATTATAGAATTATTAGGTAATTACTTATGTTTCATGTCAACTAAATCCTAATGAAATATATTATTCTATAAATGACGAGGAGTCATTTACTATAGATTTTACTTTAAAATTATTGAGGCATCATCTAATGAATCTGAATTTTTAGGTTATTTATTTATAATATTATATAGAATATTTTAGAAGCTAGTCACTAAAATGGATTGAGATTATATGGCCCGAATTCCATTGAATTAATTTTGGAAATATTATAATTATATAAATCCATCTTGGATGTATATTTTCATAAACTTATTTATAATTGAAAAATGAGTGTCCTTGATCAAAATATAAGGGAAACATTGATTTAAAAATATGTTTTTTACCCAAGGAACGATATAACCTTTGTCGTCATTTGGAATTTGTGAAGTAGTTGTATAAAAGGAAAATTTTAGAAAATAAATTATTTTATTTTATTTTGTTTGATTCAGTGACCTGGTACCTGTATTGAAGCATGATTATGACTCAACCCTAGGGTTATATGTATAACCTAGTGAATGAAATGAACAGTTTTAGAAAACATGTTGGATGATAATTGGAAGATAATATAAAATCACATTGGATCAACGATCAGGAATAAATAATTTTTATGTACCATACAAATTATGAAAATAATAAACCATTCTTCCTCATATTCCCATCCAAACACTATGTAAGACATTTTTTTATTATTTTAATCATGTTCATTAACCCTTATTGAATGGAGATCAATTTCAAAAGCACAAATTTATTTGTGCTCTGATGGTTCATCTGTTACAATGGAGATTTTTTATATATCCAAATTCATTCATCAAAATGTGCCACAATGGAAAGACTCTAAATGAATAATGAATGAGGTTGATTCCTCAAATATTATGGTTCATCGATTTATCACATGTTTTATCACAACTTCATCATAAAAACATTCCTTATATTGTGGCTTTGTGATTACAAAATATATGAACATTGTATGATCATTATTCTATGAAATAGATCAGTACAACCTGTTTGAATAATGATTTATGGAGTGATCACGTTTCTAAAATGAAGTTGGATTATCAAAGGAGGATCATTCCATATTGGTGGATCCCATTCATCCCTGGTTTGGTGTCCCCACTACATGTCGTGCATGTAGGAGTTTAACGAGTATATTCAAATCCCATAATCCCTATCATTAGTGATGGGAAGGTTGGATGTCCTAGAACAAATTTGTATTTGATATTTATGGAAGTAGAGTTGACACAGAGGATGATTCATAAGATGAACAAGTGGGATATTTAAATACAAGGTTACAATACATGTAATTTGTAATTAAATGATATCTGGGACCCCCTTTCTAATACGATGTTTTCTATAAATAGAAAAAGATCAGATTACATGTGACATCCATAAGACCCCATTTGACCCTTGTTGGTGTATTGGTGTGTATCTCAAATGATACATTGAAATGGGAATGCTGATGTATATAGAAATGAACACTACCAGAGTTCACAGACATAACCATGTGTATATGGGTAGGGCAATGTGTACCCTGGTTTGTCCACATGCCTGTAAGGCATATTACGATCATGGTAATACGACAAAAGAAAGGTGTTAGTAGAACTATTATCTTCATGTAATATTTCTACATGATTCAAATATATATTTTTACTCTCTATGTGAGGCATCACCACATGGGATGATCATGGGTTGGAAGGATATGTTATGTACCTCAATACACAACATATACCCCCTTTTCGCTATTTAGATCCCACTATTTCATTTGTTCGAGCTAGTATCAGTTGATTTTGTTCCCATGGTTTATCTCCTTAAGGGTACAGTTCTGTTGTACATCCACATATCTCGATTTTTTATCTCTACATAATGATAAGTACCAGATAGAGTTTGTGGTGTCCCTCCATGAGACCGGAGTGTGACACAATATAATTATGCACCCAGGGTGGAGTTTTAGAATGGGAATAAACTAACTGATAATTGCATTGATCTCCATATAAAATATTATATTAGTATATTTCATGGTATTAACGGAACATGGTCCCCTATAATGTGGGTTTTTCCAGATTTAGTTTGTGGTGTCCACCATAGGTCTTCGGTGTGATCTCCTATCTGATTATCAGTGTATTAGGAGACAACTGATATTTTTTATTGGGGAATAATGATTAATGCCTATTGTATTATATTATTTAATGATAACATGGATCATTAATAATATTCTTTTGGAATGAGAATATCTTTGAGCAAAATCTTATCATTGGCAGTTTGGTTTGGACCACCAGGAGGTGCAATGTAGTTCCTCGGTATATCAAGGGTTTTTTTAGTCACTGATTTATATATACTTTTTATGAGATAACCGTTCTCAAAGCATCATTTTTATTTCTTATGGGGTATAATAATAGGTATTTTTAGAGTCTCCCTTCTTGGGATCATCATGCAAGTGTCGTTTATTATCCAAACAATGGCCCTTTTCTTGGGGTCCTTGGAGGATTAGGAGTAGGGGGAGTAAAGAATAATCTTGTCAGATCGGCATGATTTCATGGTGGTTTCTTTTGATCATAATTCTCACCTTCTAATAAGGTTGGTTTATCCATGGTTTTTTTTGGGGATTATATTTATACCATTTACATCTTTTTGTGTTATACTTTTTTACTCTGATTTTGCAACCCTAGATGAATTAATTCATTGGATTTAGTTGTTTAATATATCATCATTATATATGATTAGATATTTATTTCTGATTATAGGTACAATATTATAAATCCTCTTTGTATGTGATATGAATTCATGTTGCTGATCTTAAACCCTTGGACTATTGTGGGCAGACATAGGTTAGTTGTAGTATGTTCCCCATTGGACTCGGTCGTAGAACAATGGTGTCAGAGGAGTCATTTCATCCTTAATAGTTGAGTCTATTTGATTTTTTAGGGAAACTTTTTATGTGGTTCAATTTCATATTTCATTCATGAGACTCCAAGACTATTGAGTTGGTCTTCATATCCAAAAATTAGGACCCTCATGAACATCATTTCAATTCCCTATATATCCGAAATGGATATAGGGGAAAAATTTGAACATGTATCATATAGGAATGTTTTTACTTTTTATGACCTTATTGATTTTGATCCTAATATATAATAGGTAACCATGGTACAATTTTTTATTTTCACATGCCTCCACAAAGACATTCATCTTGTATTCTTCTAAAGGACCACAAGGATAGTCTATCAAGTAGGCTGACTTCAGTGAAAGGAAATGTACTAGAGTTAGTACTAACGTGTTTTTTACAAGAAATATATCACCCCCTATGATTAGTATCTAGAAATGGTGGTTTCAACTAATTATGTATATAGGATAACTACGATGCATGAGTTTTAGTGGAAGCGACATCCTAAATATTTGGGTGAGACATACCATATTAGGCTGAGGACTAGCTAGACATAGTCATTAATGTATTCGTCATTGTGAGGATTCCTACATATCAGATGAAAATCCTTGTGTAATGTAAACATTAGGAATATAGAGGGAATTGTGGGATTTTGGTGACTCATTTATATGATTATACATATATCTCTTAGTTATATATCAATCACCTCTATAGGATGATACATGATATGGTCATTTTGTGATCAATAAGCTTCCAGGAGCAACGAAATATCTATGGGTGATGTATAATATTTGAAGAGTATTCAATAAGGATTACATGTTTCTTATGATACTCAATGGATATGGTTTAGGATATGTTCCATAGAGGTCAAAACAATGAGAATGGAATATGTTGGGTTATCAAAGATTTAATGACATATATCAATATTCCTACCTATACTGGTTTACCTAAAATGGATTTAGTAGGGGTAAAAATTTTGGATGATTAGGTGTCAATAATGGGTGATGGTAGTAGAAACTGAAGATCCAAGAACACGATGTATGGTATATGATGGTAGTCATTCGGATCCATGCATTATGGACACATTTTGAGACGATCATAACAAATAGGATCCATAGTTTTGGGCTCTCAAGATATCTTATTTTGACAATAGGAGAGTTGGTGATGATCATGATACGTACAAGAAAATAATTCATGTGATTTCATTAATCATCATAAACATGATTAGGAGATAATTGATGGACTATAGAGGAAAATATATTAGTAGGATTTGGGTGCTCTCTTGGGAGGAAAGAATTTAACTGCAGTCAGTAGAGTAGCAAGAGGTGGTCAGAAGTTTGACCTATAACCATCACAACTCTATGGTGTTATGTGCTACGCTTAGGGAGATAGTAGACTGGGATGAGGCCATCTAAATGATATATATTCCTATTACCTTAATTTTATACATTTTTAAATTAATGTTAGACATAAGAGTAAATCATTCCATTAATTCCAATTCTCTAATTTGAGAATGAGAGATTCCAGTTGAAACAATATCCTGAGCCATGCACAGGGGGACTCTAAAATGAGGTGACTTAGCAATTTCACACATTTGCTAAAAATTCAATATGACCCATGTAGTTGAAATTTTTTTATAGGATCTCTGTATAACATCGATGAGCCCTCCTAATGCCATCTTTGGTATAGAATGAAGAACTATAGTTCATTCCAATAATTACTATTTTAGGAGGAGGTTTTATTGTGTCCAGTCTGATGGGATAATGATTTCATATGTGGGTGAAATTGAATTCATGGTAGTGTTATAAAGGGATATAAATATTCTATTGATACTTATTACTTACCAATTTTCTATAATAAACCTTGGATTATTTGGTGTTATGTGCTACTAGTGACCTATAGTGGTGTATGAGTGTGAGAATGTCATTCATGATGATGTTCCTTGATTACCTCCCCAGTAATATCATAACATCATCAAAGAAATAGAACCAAGGATTTCTTGAAAATGTATTCCAAAATATCAGATAGCTATCCCAGAGCATCATGAGTTGAGGGTGAAATTAGATGTTCCACCGAGGAAGGGATATATATGTCCCATTGATTCCCCTTGAAGATATGTATTGTTTCATTCACGAAGGTGGAAGGGAGAATTAGGTTATGTGTGGATTAAATCCACCTAAAATAGGTGGAAAAAATCATATATATCCACTATTGATGATTGATGACCGCCTTGATTAGTTGTGAGGGGAATGATAGTACTCAACAATAGACCTCAGTAAAAGCTACCATCATCAACAAGTATGGGATAAGGATATACTGAAGAACGTATTCAGATGTGTATGTGGTCACTAAGAGTACATGTTGATTCCATTTAATGGGATTAATTCCCCATCAGTGATCATGGGATTTGAGAAACTGATCATTCTTAATTTCATAGATATTTTTTCCGGGGTATCCATCAACTATATCATTGATTACTTAGCATATTAGGTGGATCCCATGATACACATGAGGATTTCCATAGACAAACATATAGAGTATAATATTAAACAGAAAAAATCAATGTGGTAGGATATAATTGTGGGATACCACCAAATATCTATCTATGAATGTAAAAAAAAATTAGGTTCACAATTCTCATGAATACTGAGGGGAAATTCATCACATTAACAGGACCTCTTGAATCTAGAAATGGTACCACTTCATATTATAATAGAGTTTTGAGTACATATAGTTCTGTGATACATCAAGGAATGGGCTAGGTTATGTTATGATGTATTCTCAAAATGTTGCATCCCTCCCCTCTTTATTTTCATGAGCCTGGAAGAATAGATAAATTTTCATAACTGACAACCCAAAAGAGCCAAAGGCTCAAAATTAATGTATATGGATTCAATACTGTTTTGTGGTGATTTTTCCTTTAAAATTAAAATAAAAACAATCATGTAGACAATAACCAAACATCAATTATATAATGCATGATTACAACATAATAGTATCTAATGTGTAACAACCAACAAATAATATATCAATGTACCATGTTGAAACCAAGACCAAAACCGAAATATAAAGTGGAATACAAAAACAACAATGTTCAAAGACACCAAATAAACCAACACAAAAAGACCAAACATTCTCTAGGATCAATATCTACAATATATTCACAAGTATCACGAAGAAACAAAAATGAAATGAGATACATTTCCTTTACATATTTCTTGGTTAATGATCTTTGTAAACACACCAATGTTCCCAAGAAGGGGTTGAGTAATTAAAATCTTTATGTTTTCCCCCAAATGACTTTCCTACTCAAACAACTATTATAGAACATGTAAGAAAAATTAGATAAAATAATATAAATAACAAAAATAAAAATAAAATATATTAGAATATAAAAAAATTTCCATACAAAAACATATTCACCTAAAAAATTCCATTTATAAGGAAACTGATAAAATAATAATGTAAAAAAATTCAAAATATACATTTTTACATCACCAATTCCATTCCAATATCCATACATAAAACCATGCATGAAATCATGGACCTCCCTATACTCACATGTGGAGAGTTATCCATTAACCAAGACATATCTTGGTGACCTATTTTTATGGGGGAAAGTTCATACACTTATCTATCCCACTAATGATGATGTAATCTTCATACCTATATATGTCCCAATGCATGTAGACACACACCTTCAATTACACAAAAAACCAATTTCAAACAACTTTTCAATAAAAATTTTCAATAAAAAAATTATATTTATTGGAAATATTTCCATAAATCATTTTCCATGAATCATAAACAATAAAATATTTTTAATACATTATTTTAAAACCTATAAAAAATAATTTTTTAAAACAATTCCACAATTCTTAAAAAAGTCACTATTGAATGTTTCTAAAATGATTTTTCATAAAATTATACAATAAATTTAAAAAATTTGAAACTAATATTTCGTGTTCTAATCATATGATTTCAGAGTTAAGCCACTTACCTTTGGAAATCTGGGGGAAAATAGAAAAACAAATTATTCAAAAAAGGACAATTACCCAAATAAACCTCTATAGATCATGTTCATTAACATCAAAACAATAATATATCTTCATGATTTGAGTAAACTATGTCATATATATCCCAAATGAGATAGATCTACAAATATATGGGAGGTAATAAGAATATATCTAATTAAAACCAGAAATAATAGATACATACCAGTCAATATGGCATTCAACAAACCGTGACTTTCCTATGGATTTCTCTCGGATCGAAGGTAAGAGTCTCTGAAACTATTGGTATGAGTGACAACTAAGATAGGGTTTTCAAATAGGAATAAATACAGCCTTAGAAGTAATACTAAGTGAGATCCAGATTTTAATGAACTAATTTGAAAAGTTCCTGGTTAGGCACACAGTTTGGAAAACTGTATGAAAATGATGCACCTGTCATTACCTCCAAACACCCTTCACATGGATTTCGATCACAGATAGTCAAAGATTTTCCCCAATTTTTTATTCCTCTTGCCCCTATATTCACAAAAACTATAGTGTGGATGAAATGTTTTGAAAATATGTGTTCTTAATAGTGTTCCAACCTAATTTCCTCTATCTCACTTTTCACAGTTTTCGAATGAAGATTCATGGTTTCTTCTAAATATTCCAATATTATAAACCTCCATAAAATCCAAAAAACCATTTAAAAACTTTTTTATCACTCCAAATATTCTTCCAATCACATTACATACATCTAATACATAAATCAAGGGTTAACATAAGACATTATGTACTATATACTAAAACATGATCCAATGAAGCATCAGAGCTCTAGGTCAACATGATTTCATCAAATCACATGTTGAGGATTATAATATTAAATTTTAAACTAAGATTCATGAAAGAATATGTTCACATAATTAACTGATGGTGGGGAATATAATTGATATTCCACCTTAGAAAAAAAATCATGTTTCTTAAAAAGACATATGTATCGAAGAGATAACATTCCATATTTTTCAAAATAATGATAAGAAATTCTTGGATAGAATATAAATTACATATATTCACTCACCAAGAATGATAACGGTAGTCACCAATGAACTATGTATAATTTCAAACTAATATGATCCATCACCATTCAATTCTAGATAAAATAATTCTTCCATGTTTTCTCTTAGACAAGGTTTTGTTCAAGTATTGATGTATCACCTATTTCCATCCATCAATCTGGAGAATGGGAAGGTATCTGATATAATGCTTCCAAATTATCAACATGTATCGAGGCCAGATAATTATTGTTATACGATAACCCCACTAGTGGTTTATGCTCCTCCCAAGACCCACCGAAACCCCCTAAACAGGAGAAAATCATTTCTTCCAAAATTTGTGTCATCCATTTGGATTATTGATCAATATATGGTAAATACACCATACTTATTATAAACTAATTCCCAAGGGAATACTTATATGGATTTCTAGAAATAAGATGTAAACCTCGAGTCCTAATATATTAATATAATAACAGGTATATCATGACTATTTACCACTTTTTAGATGTAGATTTAACTGATTTCATCAAACATATGATTGTCACGAATTGGGGTGAAATGAGACAACTTATTGAGATGATTTAAAATCATATATATGGAATCATGTTTCCAAACCATTATTTGAATAGATGTTAGAAAATAAATTTCTATATACTCCATTTTCCAATCATGAATCCGTAAATACAACAACATACATACCACCTGGAGGTGGGTTTCCTTAACTTGCTAACAAGTTAGGCATTAAATAACTAACTCATCTACCTCTATTCTCATTCCAATGCACCAAAAATGTTCTTTCACTATATTATATATCTTATGTATTTATATATTAACATCCCATCTCATTAATGGTTAAAATAATGGAGTAGTAGTTATATATAATCCATAGGCACAACAGTCGTATATTGAAACAAAAAACTGACCTTCCATTCATCCTCCTTCCCACAATGGTCACCTCACTGTTGAGTTTGGCCTTATCCAAAAAAATTATAAATAACAAATGTATACCTTTTTAACAATTACAATAATATAGTAATAAAAATATACTAGAACGAAATAAAATCACTAAGTATGTCTTCACAATCCATGTTTATTTCATCTATGACTGATATGAACATCCACATATCAAAGGCCTCTTTTCCAAAAGAAAATATTTTTCACACAAATTTTATATTCCACTTAATTGAAATTACCAAGTATATAAACATTTCTAAATTCAATCAAATTGGGATATTGAATTCATCTTCATGGTCTCACGTTAAATTCCCTATGAGGGAAAATATTTTTCAAAATCATATGATCCAAAATCCTAGAAAATTTATCACCAAAGAGGTAATGAAACTAAGACATCGATGCATGGACTATGAAAGATAACTTCTGAATTTGTGTTCGGTAGTTCGTTAAGTGTAAAA
Source organism: Viscum album (assembly GCA_963277665.1). Lineage (NCBI taxonomy): Eukaryota > Viridiplantae > Streptophyta > Magnoliopsida > Santalales > Viscaceae > Viscum > Viscum album. Next base: position 1,137,276,420 of record OY728156.1, read on the forward strand.
ATAACTACTGTTTTCCATAAGAAACCACATGATCTCCTTTCATGAGAATACATCCCATCAAAGATTCTGATGTGTCACAATACACCACCTACTAATATATAGATTCCAAAAATAATAAAATTATTGCTAATGTTTGGAGCACATTAAGTTCTTTAATGGTCCTATCACATGCCCCACTCCATTATAAAGAAACTGTTTTCCATATAAACACAATCATTTGTTAATATACTCATTAATAACCATGAAAATAATAACCGTAAAAACCATAATGACTAAAGAAACTATGTATCTCAAAGGCATACTTATATAGTTTATAAGAGATAACAATATAAATCATTTATAGATTCATAGAAACACCTACTTCAATGATTACATGGCTAAAAGAACATAACTATTATTAAAAAAATTTATATATCTAAATTTTAGTAAACATATGATGATCTAACAAAATTCCCACACTATCTCTATAAGTTTCTAATGATCAACCATATTACATGAAAACTCTAACATCTCATTCCATAAGACTACCCCAAAAGAATCTATATATCATTTAAATCTATGATTCATTAATTAAAAAAAGATTACTGGTGCATTCATAAGACTGAATGATAACAACAAACTCATAATGTCCATATCTATTCTAAAAAATTATTTATAATATCCTCTTTTGAAACTCTCAATTAGTGATATCATGAGCATAAGTAAATTTTAGAGAACCAATGGGTCCTCAAAATTGAAATAAAGATCAATAATGAGTGTATTTTGATTCTGAAATATTATCATAACTTGGTTTTTCTTACATTTATCGAAACATCTCTTAATAGTTCCATTCTCCTTTTTTACAAACAAAATTTTTTCTAACCACGAAGATGTTCTCGGTTGAATGAACCCGTTGAATTCTAAATCTTATAATAATACATTATATTCCCTTATTTATATTGGTTTCAACCAATAAAATGGAATGGATATATGAATGGTTCTTTGAAGGAGATCAACCATAAACTCCACTTATCTTATTTTTTAAATCCTATGAAATTTTGGGCATATATATATTAAAAATGAAGAAAAACCGTAGTAAAACTATTATCCTTGATCTCATCCATCCATGAAAAATTACAATATTTGAACTTATAAGAGTTTGTTACAAATTACGGTTCAAAATAACCCTTTCACCTACTCGTACAATCATTTCTATTTTAATGACATTATTAACTCCATCATCAATTTAAAAACAAACAGTTGGCTACAAAACTCATTTTCAGATTTTAAAATATAAAAAAACATTTCGTGGGATTATGTCATATTATTTTATCTCAATTAGAGATAACACTCATGTCATATTTTCTCTATCATTAGTAATAGAACATAAATTTACACAAAAAGGATTAAAATTCACTTTGATAATAAAGAGATTTAAGGTTCAAAAAAGAAGGCATGATCTCATAAATTATACCTCGATGAACAGAATCACAAGAATAAATAAAATAGATGGATGAATATGTTTCAAAAAAAATTCATTGGGGTATAATTTACGATAATCATACTTCATATGATCGATGGTCTAGTTTGATCCTCCATAATCTTATAATCACCTCCATGAAACTACGTACCCACTATAATTTATAATTTAGCTCCCTATTGAGATTTTCAATATTGAGGATATAGTTTATTCATAGAATAATTTTTTTAGCTTGTTTATACTGATTAGAGGTATTTTTCTCCCTATCTAATTGAATCATCCAATATACTTGAAACATGAGATGTGTCCCAAATACCCAACCATGGAACACTAAGAAAATAGAGCTGAAGATTCCCGAAATGATTGAAATTTTTGAATGTTCTAGGATCTTCTCTACAATCTCACATCATGTGATCGAATGGAACATATTTTAAAAAATTGAGGCTCTCTCTATGGTTTTGGAGGATTATTCATTATTATAGCGATCATGTTTTGATTCATTCCACTACATAGGATATATATTTCCCTCATCTTCATGTTTCAAACATTAGTGTTTTCAATTTCTATTTTATGTATCAACCTCCACCAATACTACCTGAGGTATAACTTTTTTTAATCATCAGTTAATCTATCATATTTTTATAATCGTTCATAGAAATCACAAAAATCATTGAGAAAATCTCTTTCTTCAGACCAAAATAATAAATTTGTTCCTCCAAGGAAAAGCATAAATAAAAATTTAGTTTAATGAAAATTAAATTCTTAAATATATGTTTGTACTATCTCACTAAGGGGTTATCCAGCTTCATGGATAAAATGATGTCATTTATTCAATCATGAATTTATAATGATATAATTGTTTCTTAAAAAATTATTTAAACTCCTCCCACAATTGGATTATTCCAATTTATCTCCAACAACTAATCGACAGAATTTTCATCTAATATATTCAATCATATATTTTCAAAACATCACAATTAGAAATACTAGTGTGCCAAAGAAAATAAAGATTTGATTCAGAGAATTCATTAAAATATCTTCCTTATATGGTATTGAATTATCCTGAATGATGTGTTTATTAAGTTTCTTGAACTAAATGGAATGATCCACTTTCTTTAGTTAATTCCTTTATTTACCTCAATTAACAACCTAAACCCCTTTACAATAGTCTGAAATACCTTTTAGTTTAACTGTGGATCATGTGTATCCGAATTATCTGCAGCCTCTTCTTACTAGTTTCAACTACATCTACCAAGTGATATATTCAATTTCGAATACAAACTTCCATTGGTTTGAATATCTTGGAACAAAAGGATTAAAAATTAAAAATTTACCATATGATAACAATCACACCAAGGATTTCCAAAAATTCTACACGATTTTTATCACACCATTTCAAATATGTCCACCATTATTTGGAAAATGAATCAATTTTTAAAATACCACTATCATCTATTTTTAAAAAATCAAACTATTGAAAGAAAATTATACTTTTCAAAAAGATATATTTTTTCAAGAAAGGAAAAATCATTACTCAATGTTTGATATGTAATCACATTGGGAAGTCATTTCTTTAAATATGTGTCATACAATGCTCATTTTCTAGGCCCATGATAAAGAGAATAAAACTTATATATTTTTTCCGAAATTTTTTTGTTTCCTACTTCATGGTAGCTTTTATTTTAGTATAAATCGGATATCTATGCTTTATTATTCTTTTCAATTCATGATTTGAAAACTCTAATCGTATATAACATTGAAAATCGATGACTAATAATGATTTATTTTCTAAAATCATGACTGAAAAACTGAAATTATTTACCCAAAAATAAATGAAAACCCACCAAAGACTGATTCTAATTAAAACATTCCACCCATCCTCATTATCATGACTCAATGAAGAATTTATTATTGGACATTGGAGACATCCCCAAGGTTCCAAAGGATATAAATAAAATACATGTCATCAATACATTTTGAGGAAAATTTAATATTTTAAAAATAATACAACTAGAACAATGTCTATCATAATTAAATAGAAACTATATAATTAACGATTACATATTAATATTAGTAACTGTGTAACAACCAATCAAAACAATATTTTAGTTCCAATAAAAAACCATGACCAATAAAATTATAAAACATGGAAGGAAAAATCAATATATCTGAATGAATGAAACTACACCAATAGAACAACTCTCAACATCCTCCATGATCTACTCTATAATCCAATCCCATGTATCATGAAGCATCCATAAAGAAATGAGATATTTTACCATTAATTATGCTCTGATAAAAGATATCAAAAAATTCACCAATGTTCCCATGAGGGGGGTGAGTAATAAAACTCTGTAGGATTTCCCCCCAATGACTTATATAGTCACAAAACTATGATAGAACCATCAATGAATTTAATATGAATTAATTTATATAATAAAATATAAATCAATTTATATTATAATATTAAATAAATTCCTTAATAAAATTTATTTCCAAATTAGATCTATTTAAATGGAATCAAACAAAAAAAATACTATAATACTTTTTCAAAAAATAAATTTTGTCTTCACCCATTTCCTTGGATATATCTATACATTCAACCATTCATGGATCCATTGACCACTATATACTCATGTTTGGTGATTCATCTTTTCACTGAGATGTCACATGGTGAACCATTTTGTTTGGAGGAAATTTTATTCCCTTATCAATCCAACTAATTACGTGGGAAACTATACACCATTATCCATCCTAATGAACATGAACACACACCGTCCATTATTCCTAAAACTAATTCCACAACAATAGAAATCAAAAAATTAAATAAAACAATATATTTGTTTATAAAATATAAAAAATTATTTCCCCATGAATCAAAACAAAACTCTAAGGTAAAACCATCAATTCAAAATAATTCAACAAAAAACATTAAAAGACAATTCCAAAATTAAAAAAAAATAAAGAAAGTACCTACCATCCATTCCCAATTAGTTCCTCTATAACATTTATGGAATTATAAAAATATTAAACTAAGCCTTTATTTTCTAATAATAGGCATCAAGAGTGAATCCATCATACTCAAAAACTATGGAAGAAACAAAAAGGACAAAAATTATTCAACAAAACTAGGGTGAATCTCTAGAACCTTTCAATTATTCATGGTCACTAACATCAACATAAGCATATAATTTATTGATTGGAATACAATAAACATTAATTAAGCCCAAAAAATAGTATATTAATCAAAAATAAGTGAGATGAACATATTTAAGTAAAACCACAATGAATGTAGACTTTCCAAGAAATTAGGACTTCAAAACACCATGATTTTACAAAATATTTCTCCCAGTTCTAATGAAAGTGTCACCCGTGGTTTTGAGAAGATACAAAACCATGTTACGGTAATACCAGAGGAAAAAGACATGGTTTAGATGAACTAATGATTAATATCCACAACACGAGAATCAAATTTTTTACCATTCATAGTTTAGGCAGACAGTTAGGGAAACCTTGTCCATAATGGTGGACATACACTGTATACAAGATCCATCCTCTATTATTTATCACATGGTTATAAAAATATATTGTTCATTTGTGTTTTAAATGTGTTAAAATTTTCATGGTTACTTCTTGGGGAATGCATGGTTTGGAAAAACTGGGTTCCAAACCATGCACCTACTCAGTAACCGTTATCTCACATTACATGGTTTTCGAAATGAGTTCATAGTTTCAAGTAACCATGCTCAGTCTATTCACCTCTATAAATCACCAAAAATTTGATAAATCTTCCAAAACCCACCAAAATGTCACCAAAACACATTATATAAATAAACTAAATATTGGAATGGTTGATTATATGAGATTAGGGGTGTTACAACGATGGTGATTTCTGATGAATCTCCTCAACTGATAGTACATTTTTAGAACTATGTCATCCAATATCTTAATCTATTATAAGTATTATATTTCCATAATTTATGGTGACACTACTTGATTGGTGAGCGGGTTTTCATCTTCATTGACCACATGAGTCACAATTATATCATCTCACATAAGGATCTTATCTTCAGTTAGAGGATATTTCTATAGTCCCTCCTGTAAAATTACATTCAGATTTTCTATAATCATGGGAAGGGGAACATAGTGATCACATCTCTCAGAATGAGATTTTGTATTTTATTTTGTGGTGTAAGAGTAGTTAATCTCATTGTAGTAGTCCTTTTTTGGAAAAATGTTGATTTATAGAATTAGTGGATTTTTGTTTCCCCGCTAAATTTGTTGTGTGTTAGGGATATACTACAGGTATATACCAACTATGAGACATTATTTACCGAAACATCCATTGGAATTATTCCTAATGGATATTGAAAAGTTTTTGAGGATGTTATTTTTTTGGAGGAAGGAATATTGTTCAATTTGAATTGTGGGAGGAGCTAACAAGGGTGTTTCATAAATCGCCATTTATGGTAAATACAAATAGGGTAAATATATATAAGGACCTAAAACTTCAATTCATGTGGCTAGTCATTATGAGTAGTGTAGCCAAGATTGTCCCTCAAAGCCTCACTTTTTAGCAGGTGATTTCATAGTATTAGGTTGCAACATGTTTCGATCACCCCCTGAGGTACCAAAGTGTACATGGGATGGACTATCGATCTATATAATGAAAGGGTAACCACATACACAAAGAGAAAAGATTTAATATGGGTGATCATAGTCTGACACACCATTTTGATCCACTACAATGATATTTGATACCAAAGTTAATTAGAGATCCTGGGAAGATTTTCCATTTAGGGGATAATATAAATACATAAATTTACCGAAAATATCATTTCCAACAATTAAGCTTTATTCATGTTGTGATTATATTAAGAATTGTAGGAGGTATTTGGGACATAGTGGCCTTTTATTATGGATTTTATGCCCAAGAAAAATAGCTATAATGAGAAGACCATTAAGGTCTTCGATTATTTTACAAGGTCTAGCATGATTGATTTTTTCCATTGTTGGGAGGATACCCTACCCTTGGTGGAGATTTCATGAAACAATAATTACCATTCCACAATTAATATTGAACTATTATAGGAAATGTATGTGGGAAACTACAGGTCACCACATTGCTAGACAGATCTAGGTGACCAAGCATGCATTGTCTCTAAGTCATTGGGAGCTACGATAGTGAATGTTCACATCATCTAGGAGTTGATGTGTACTACCAAAATCCATAAAAAATCTATGTGGGCTAATTATGAAGCCCTATAATGTTCATGGGGGATATAATTTGTTCTTAAGGGCCTTTAATAGATGTCGAATATGGAAATTTTTTCAATGAATCAAGATATTTATAAGATTTTTTATATCCTCTCTGATATAAAATAGTGTTGATGAGGTGGTGTGCTAGTTATCTCTACCCCCAAAGCTGGTCCAAGTGATTTACATCTACCATGTGTCACATGTGAGGTGGTGCATGAATGACACATCACATATTGTTATGTAAGGTGAGCTAGACATAAATGTTGAAGTTAAATTTATTTAATACCCAATGAATATTGAGGATCAACATGAGAGAATTAGTCATTGCATATCGATTCCCCTAGTGAGTGTCTGGTGGTAGTAGGTAAATCTTCATGAGTTCACTTATGCATAAGATACCCAGATATAAGCCAAATACCATCTTCATTTCTAGTAGGTTCTTCACATTCGAGAAAAAAAATCACTAATGTAGAAGGAATGTAGCAACTATAAATATGTCATATATTGCATTAGAATAATATATTAATTATTTCTAGAGAAAAACATTGTGATGAGAAGAGACTTTAGGGCCATGTGTGCTTCAAATTAATATTTTATGAATAATAGAATCATAAATATAAGGATCATTATGTTTTATGAAAATAGTGGATTTAGTCTAGAATGTGGCACCGAATAGAAAATATAGGGAAACCGGTATGTTTTTTATAATATTTTTACCCTAGTATCAACATAACTATTTTTAATGTTGGGCATTTTATAAAATCTTATGACGGGCATGAAATTATTAAATTATATAAATAAAATTTAGTTTACATTAATTTAATTAATGCATCGACCAACATACTCTATTGAAACATGGCAATTCATCAACCCAATAGTTAAATGCAGAACCTAGGGATTGAGCAAAACTATTTGAGACAATTCGTTATAGGATTACTAAAAGATGATGCCAGATTGTATCATATTGATGTTCGTACACTGTAAAATTTAATGGATCACACCATCATCAAAATGGAAAAATCATTATACATTAGTAGTAGATCTAAACTCACGGTTGGTAATTTTATTTGTGATTTCCATTTTGTTATTTATCCTTACTAAATCTAGATTAACACCATGAAATATAATTTATTTGTTCATCGATTGATGATTTGTTATGGTGGATATTTGGTTCGAATTTTTAAATACCTCTTCATTTTTCCAATGATATGACAACTGATTAAGGATGAACGAAAAAATTCCATGATTCATTAATTACACATTATATTTCATCGATTTATCTTCCACTGAATCACGTGATCATTGAAGGAACTACAATTTGATCATGATTTGATTATTATTCAATATTTTATGCTTGTTCTACAATTCATCAGCTCAACATATCAATACTATGGGTGAGGTTCAGTATTGAGGGTGAAATCCAGCTGTGATAATAACAATGGAAAATTATAAGAGGATATGAAAATATTTATGAATATTTTCATCCTAGATTTGATGGGCCATATTTTTACATAACATGTATAAATTTCATCAGTGGTTTCAACGACCAAAATCTAGATCTATAGTCATTGGATGTTCAACCGACAACTGCTCACTATTTTCATGTTGAGATAGTTGGATGTGATGATGCAGATAATTAGGCAGAAGAGAAATCAGAAGGATCTATAAATCCTAGGTTACAAGATAGGTAATCCAAAATTACATTCTATAGGAGACACCGCTATCCGATTTTTGGAATTCAATAAAAAGATAATGATCACACGACATTTGACCTCAACCACACATGATGTGGCACATGATAGTTTGTTGTAATTTATCTTCGAGGATAAATAAATGTGATATGGCAGAAAAGTATGCATACAGATACAAAAAATTGTACCGTGGCATTATAAGATATAAATGGGCACAAGCAGGTGTGCACAGGTTGGTACATGGGCACAAACACTGTTACACATGAATGGTTAGAAGGAACATCAAGGGGTTGGTGATCTCTACATGTCATTTACTATTAATAAATTCTATTTATATGAATATTTAAATGTTGGGTCAGGTATCAACATAAATGAAATTTATAGGTAGGTTGGAAACATTGTACACCCCAAGTACATTTCATGTACCTATATTGAGGGTGTTTTTATGCCTCTATTTCAATAGATTGGACCAATATAGTATTAGTGTGATACCTTGGTCCATTACCATTATAAGGCCCTGACCTTAAACCTTACTTAATATTGAATTAAATGAATAATTCACATTGAGGATATTTTCAGGTTTAGAGTTTTAGAGAATTAGAACATAACTATTACATCTCAAAAGATTTACAATGTAGACACTTCTACCAAGTTTCCATAGAATAAAAAAACACTTAAAAAGAAACTTGTATAGTTCCATGTTTTATATAGCATGACTTTCCCTTGATCCCAATATTGACCCTATTCCACGTTAAGTCATGTGAATTTTTTTTTAAAAAACTTGGGGTGAGCATAACAAGCTCAGTAAGGGATACACAAAGAATAAAAACTGTTAGTTTATCAAAACAAAAAGTAAACCATGTATACTTTATCAAAGTAATACTTTTCACCTTTATGAAGTAGTAAAAACTCTTCACTGAATAAAAGATCATTACTTACCCTTTTGTAATAAAAAGATTACCATAAAACCCATATAATGAAAACATAACATATAAAGGTAACTTGGGACATAAACATACTTAAGTGGAATAACCATACGGTCGACTTCCACACATATCACTTAATGGAATAGCCATACGGCCAACTTCCATACATACTTAATGGAATAGCCATACGGCCGACTTCCATAACCAATGCATTGGAGGTTATAACATAACCACCCGTCCTGGTATTCACGGCACCACCCGTCATATGGTTTATCACGTAACCACCCGTCAAATGTCCAAGGAACATTATACAAATCATAAGACATAAAACAAATATAATGGAAAGAAAACATTTCCACACATTGATGACAATATATCACTTAAATATATTGACATAACAAATCCATTATAAAAACAATTTTCAATATCAAAATGCATAAAACAGTATATGGTATTTATTTCATTTTAAAAAAACATTATGGCTTGTTCAGGAAGACAAAGACCAAAATAATACTCGTGGCGGTGGAAAAGGTTGTTGTCACCGCGTACGTTAAAAGAAAAATTCTTTTTTTTATTTTGTAAAACGATTCGTAGAAAAAGATTCCATTTGTATGAAATTAAAATTCAAAGGGGAATATACACCATATAAAAGAAAGTTGTGTATAAAATGAAATATGCCTCAATGAAAGGAGATTGTGACGAAGTCCCTTACCTCAGGTCCTACTTGACTCGATCGTTCTTTAATGTCCTGAATAATAAACTTGAGTTAATTTATACTTGCTTAAGAACCTTCATCAAGTTCATTATTACTTTTATATAACTTATTATCATGTTATAAACATTATGTAATCATTTAAGTTAATAATGTTTGTTTTTTCGATACTTTGTTCTTCAGTCGAAAGTGGACTTCTTACAATTACATGTTGTTCGTGTGTTGAAAGGTTCATTATATCCAAAATGATATTCATGATTTGGATATCATATATATCATATATATCCATCATATACATGTATTTATAATATTACATAATCATTTAGAGGTATGAAATGAAATGCACCGTTCATGGAGATGGTAAGTCGTACGTACGCATGAACGCTACTTTCATTACTTTGTCATATTAATGGAATTAAAACTAAATGAGAGGTATGTATATTTTAATTCTAGAATTATATTCATCATTTATATGTAACATACATTATATATATACATTATAAATATGTACCTATAATAGTACATTACATTTGGGGATAAGAAATGAAATGCACCGTTCATGGAGATGGTAAGCCGTACGTACGCATGAACGCTACTTTCATTTCAATCTCATACTTTAATGGAGTGAAATAATAATGATAAAGAGGTATATTATAATTCTAGTATAATATCATATATAATATCATTAAATCCCTCATTTATATATCCCACGTATGGAATTAACAAATCAAATCACTTTGAGGGGGCAGTAGTCCACACTTCCTAAAATGAAGATATCGCATATACCCATAATGGAATCCATAAAGGTATGCAATAAATAAAAAAATACAGAATCTTAAGAAAACATAAACATATAATATATCATATATAAATATAGTGACATCTTAATGGACACCTTTAAAGGTGTTATATAAGTGTTTGAACAATCATCGTTTCGTGAGGCAGAAATTCGCCATCCACAGAAACAGTATGTTCTTTAACCATTAGATGTAGGTGTGTGTATGTGTAGCTCGAATACTTTTTATAACAACATCCTAGTATATTTAATATACTGGAGTTGTTACAAAAAAAAGAATAAAAACATTTTAGGGGGTTGGAGAAGCAAAATAAAACAAAAGGACTCAAAAGAAGACACTACCTTGAAATCGGGTAACTCCCTTCGGTTTGATCTCAAAGGCTTCCTTGGGAAAACTTCTGACCAAATTTAGACTTCAAGGAGTAATAGAGGGAAGTGGAGAGACAAAATTGGAAGGGTTTGGCCGAGCCAAAGGCTTTGGATGTGTGGGTAAGGAGGTAGAGGTGGGGTCTTTTATAAGAGGAGACGAGGGGCACTGTTGGAAAGTAAAGAAAGGTTACTTTATTTTAAAATGTGTTTCGGATTCAAAAGTTCCCACATTGATATAATTCTATGGTAAGGTGATAAGGGTTCTAAATACATCCATACAATATGTTTTCTACATGTGTAGGTCATGTATTTTACATTATCTTTTCGTTTTATTTAAATCCTTTATTAATGAGGTAATCACTTCATCATCATGATGTCATAAATAATTTAATTTATTTAATATCTAAAAATTATAAAAAAAATATCATGATGTGGAAAATAGTTTTATATTTCTAATTAATATTTATAAACAAAAATATGACTTTCATAACCCCAGTTAAAAATTGTTTTAGTAAAACATCTCTTGTTTGTGTCATGTTTACTTTAACATTAAATAAAAAGTTATTTATGTCATTTCCCAACAAAAGTGGATCCATGTGGTCCCCAAGATTACCCATGGATTTTCATGGTCGGCCATGACACATACAATGATGGTAGGACGTGTTTCAAGCTCATCTCATTTTATTAAAACATTATATTTACCTTAAACTACACTAATTACCTCTAATCGCGATTAAGAACTTAAAAGTTACTATTCACCAATAATTATTTTAATCTCATTGAACCAAATTTTACTTCTTAATGAAAACCATGTATGTCAGATTTTTGAAAATTCAAATCACAGAAGTGACAAAGTTTCATTTAAACAAAAAATCAGTTTCTTTAACTACCACTTAGTGGTTTCACTATTCATCCAAAATTGACGTTTTTTCAGAAAAATACCAAAACTTCACCCTAAGATATATTTGATATTATGAATTAAAAAATGATGTCTATTTTATGAAATTCAAATCATATAAGTCAAATTAATTAATTTAATAATTAATTCCCACTGTCATGACAAATAGCATGTTTTTATGAAACAATATGTATCAAAAGATTGACACTAGTTTAAGTCCAATTTCACAGTGAAATTGATTCCAAGGACCACCATTGGATTTAATGGTAAAAATATATTCTAATTTCAATTTAAAACCTATTAAAAAGATAATCTAATCATATAAATAAATTAGGATAAAAAGTGATTTTCAATTAAAATACAACATTTTTTCATTATTCATTAAAAATGAACTTTATCGGAAAAATACCAAAAATTCACACAAAGTAAATTTTGATGTCCCAATCATAAAGAATAGGTTTATTTTGAAAAAAATAGCTTATAAAATTGTCAAAAAATAGATTTACAAATGGTTTTCCATTAAAAGGCAGTAAAATAATCTTTTAAAAGTATTAGTGTATTACATGCTTAAGATTGGATTTATTTTCATTTTAAGCCTCTAAAACACTATCTAATTCATTAATAGGCATAGATAAAAATATATATTATTAATTACTTACTTGGGATGTCACATCCTTCCCCCCTTTAAAAAATTTCGTCCCTGCAATTTATTTACTTATCGAATAAGTGGGTGTATTTATCCCTCATTGCATTTTCAGATTCCCATGTTGCCTCTTCAATCATGTGGTTTTTCCACAAAACCTTTACCTGATGAATCACCTTATTTCGTAACACCTTCTCCTTGTGGTCATGAATCTGGACCGGTTGTTCCTCATTAGATAGGTTCTCTTCCAGCTGAACTACCTCTAGACTCAAAACATGAGATGGATGTGGCATATACTTTCTCAACCTCGAAACATGAAAAACATTGTGTACCTGAGATAAACTTGGGGGTAAAGCCACTCAGTAAGAAACTAATCTAACTCTCTCCAGAATTTCATATGGTCCAATGAACCTTGGACTCAGCTTTCATTTCTTACAAAATCACATCACTCTTTTCCATGGTGAGACTTTGAGAAAAACATGATCACCTACCTCAAAAGATAGATCCTTCCTCTTGTTGTCCGCATAACTCTTCTGCCTACTCTGAGCTGTTCTCATGTGTTTTTGTATTAGCTGAACTTTTTCTGCCAAATCTTCTACAAATTATGGTCCCACCAACTTCCTTTCACTCACTTCATCTCAGAAACTGGAGTTCAACACCGCTTCCCATATAATGCCTGAAATGGTGCCATCTGTATACTAGAATGAAAACTGTTTTTATAAGAAAACTCATCCAAATAAATATGTTGGTCTCAACTTCCCTGATAATCCATCGAACAAGCTCGTAGAATATCTTCCAAAGTCTGAATTGTTCCTTCTGACTACCCATCTGATTATGGATGAAAAGCTGTACTAAAATTTAATTCAGTACCCAACGACTTCTTAAGGCCCTTCCAAAAGTTAGAAGTAAACCTGGGATCACGGTCAGATACATTGGAGAGAGGAACTCCATGTAACCTGACTATCACATTAAGATAAAAACGGGAAAGTTGATCTAGGTAAAAAGTATCTTGTTTAGCAAGGAAATGAGCAGATTTAGTCAAGAGATCAACAATAACCCAGATTGCATTATTACCTTGAGATGTCTTCGGCAATCCCACAACAAAGTCCATGGATATATTCTCCCATTTCTACTCTGGCACTGGTAGAGGCTGAAGTATCCCTTTCGGTAACTGCCGCTCTGCTTTAACCTGCTGACAAGTCAAACACTTCACAGTAAAATCAGCAATATCTCTTTTCATTCCATCCCACCAGTAGTACTCCCGCAGAACACTGTACATCTTAGTACTGCCTAGATGAACTGAAAATGGAGAAATTTGAGATTCACATAACAACTCTCTCTTCAACAGTTAATCACAAGGCACACACAATCTCTTCCCAAGTCTCCAAACACAATCACTATAAATGTTGAATTTAGGAAACTTACCCTTCTGAACCATCTCTACCTTTTTTTGCAACTCACTGTCCTGCTTCTGTGCTTGCATGATTCTGTCTGATAGAGAAGATTTCACTAATACCTGAAAAAAATAGAAGAACATCCTTCACAAACAAATTCTATGCCAAAGTTCATCAAATCCTTAACCAAAATATCACGTTCCAAAGGAAACATTGCTAATGAAGCACTACTTTTTTGACTCAATGCATCAGCCACTTTATTTGCTTTTCCTGGATGGTAATGAATTGTACAATAATAATCCTTGATTAATTCTAGCCATCTCCTCTATCTCATGTTCAATTCATTCTGAGTGAATATATTTTTTAAACTTTTGTGATCATTATATATTTCACACTTTACTCCATACAAATGATGCCTCCAAATTTTTAGATCAAAAACAACAGCAGCTAATTACAAATCATGTGTAGGGTAATTTACCTCATGAGTTTTCAACTGTAGTTAAGCATAAGAAATTACATGATCATTATTCATTAGGACACAACCAATTACTTTCAATGAAGCATCACTATAGATAAAAAAACACCTCATTCCTGGAAGGTAGTTCCAAAACTGGAGCATTCACCAATATTCTTTTCAGTTCCTGAAAACAATCATCACATTATTTTGTCTAGATAAACATAACACCCTTCCGAGTTATCTTAGTCATTGGACTAGATAACCATGAAAAATTTCTAACAAACCTTCGGTAATAGCCTGCCAAACCAAGGAAGCTACGAATCTCAGTTACATTTGTGGGTCTTGTCCATTCTTCAACAATCTTTGTTTTTGCAGGATCAATAGTTATCCCATCTTTAGAAACAATGTGACCAAGGAAAGAAATTTGTTGCAACCAAAACCAAAACTTGCATAATTTTCCATACAATTTATTTTCTTACAAGGTTTGCAAAATAACCCTTAAATGTCTTTCATGCTCCTCTTTACTTTTTGAAAACACCTAAATATCATCAATAACACAACAACCGTTTATCAACTGATTCAACTGAGCCGTCACTATAGTAAACTACTCAATTCTGATTCTGACTATCTTGGTATGCTTATTTGGAAGGTCATTTCCCTCAGTATGCCTTCCCAAAACAAACTTCTCTGTTTCCTCTAAGAAAAACCATTCTGAACAAAAAATGTCTTAGATGAATCAACATAGTAATCTTTAAATGCTATATCATTTAAAAAAAATATTTTTGTATAATCATTTTATAGAATTCTAACTCCTAAAGTTATCTAAACCGACCTCTGATACCAACTATAAGGCCCCGACCTTAATCCTTACTTAATATTTAATTAAATGAATAATTAACATTGAGGATCTTTTCAGGTTTAGAGTATTAGAGAATTAGAACATAACTATTACATCTCAAAAGATTTACAAAGTAGACACTTCTACTAAGTTTCCATAGAATAAAAAAAACTCTTAAAAAGAAACATGTCTAGTTCCATGTTTTATATAGCAGGACTTTCCCTTGATCCCATCCATGACCCTATTCCACATTAAGTCCCGTGAAAAACTTTTCAAAAAAACATGGGGTAAGCATAAAAAGCTTAGTAAGGGATATACAAATAATAAAAACTGTTAGTTTATCAGAACAAAAATTAAACCTTGAATACTTTATCAAAGTAATACTTTTCACCATTATGAAGTAGTAAAAAATCTTCACTGAATAAAAGATCATTACATACCCTTTTGTAACCAAAAGATTACCATAAAAACCATATAAAGAACACATAACATATAAATGTAACTTGGGACATAAACATACTTAAGTTGAATAACCATACGATCGACTTACACACATATCAATTAATGGAATAGCCATGCGGCCAACTTCCATACATACTTAATGGAGTAGCCATCCGGCCGACTTCCATACCCAATGCATAGGAGGTTATGACGTAACCACCGGTCCTGGTATTAACGGCACCACCCTTCATATGGTTTATCACGTAACCACCTGTCAAATGTCCAAGTACCATTATAAAAATCATAAGACATAAAACAAATATAATGGAAAGAAAACATTTCCAAACATTGATCACAATATATCTCTTAAATATATTGACATAAAAAATCTATTATAAAAACTATTTTCAATACCAAAATACATAAAATAGTATATGGTATTTATTTCATTTTAAAAAATCATTACAGCTTGTTCAAGAAGCCAAAGACCAAAATAATACTCACAGCGGCGGAAAAGGTCGTTGTCACCGTGTACAATAAAATAAACATTCCTTTTTGTCATTTTGTAAAACGCTTCATAGAAAAAGATTCCATTTGTATAAAAGTAAAATTACAAGGGGTTTGTACACTGTATATAAGAAAGTTGTGTATAAAATGAAATATGCCTCAATGAAAGGAGATTGAGACGAAGCCCCTTACCTTGGGTCCGACTTGACTCGATCGTTCTTTAATGTCCTGAATAATAAACTTGAGTTAATTTATACTTTCTTAAGAACCTTCTTCAAGTTCATTATTAATTTTATATCACTTATTATCATGTTATAAACATTATGTAATCATTTACGTTAATAGTGTTTGTATTTTCGATACTTGGTTCTTCAGTCGAAAGTGGACTTCTTAGAATTACATGTTGTTCGTGTGGTCAAAGGTTCATTATATCCAAAATGATATTCATAATTTGGATATCATATATATCATATATATCCATCATATACATGTATTTATAATATTGCACAATCATTTAGAGGAATGAAATGAAATGCACGGTTCATGAAGACGGTAAGTCGTACGTACGCATGAACGATACTTTCATTTCTTTGCCATATTATTGGAATTAAAACTAAATGAGAGATCTGTATATTTTAATTCCATAATTATATTCATCATTTATATGTAACATACATTATATATATCCATTATAAATATGTACCTATAATAGTACATTACATTTGGGGATAAGAAATGAAATGCACCGTTCATGGAGACGGTAAGCCGTACGTATGCATGAACGCTACGTTCATTTATATCTCATACTTTAATGGAGTGAAATAATAATGATAAAAAGGTATATTATAATTCCATTATAATATCATATATAATATCATTAAATCCATCCTTTATACGTCCCACGAATGGCATTAACGAATCAAATCACTTTAAGTGGGTGGTAGTCCGCACTTCCTAAAATGAAGATATCGCGTATACCCATAATGGAAGCCATAAAGGTATGCCATAAATAAAAAAAATACAAAATCCTAAGAAAACATAAAAATATTATATATCATATATAAATATAGTGACATCTTAATGGCCACCTTTAAAGTTGATATATGAGTGTTTGATCAATCATCGTTTCGTGAGGTAGAAATTCGCCATCCACAGAAGCAGTATGTTCTTTAACCATTAGATGTAGGTGTGTGTAAGTGTAGCTAGAATAATTCTTATAACAACATCCTAGTATATTTAATATACTGGAGTTGTTACAAAAGAATATAATAAAAAGAGTTTAGGGGGTTGGAGAAGAAAAATAAAACAAAAGGACTCAAAAGAAGACATTTCCTTGAAATCGGGTAACTCCCTTTGGTTTGAGATCAAAGGCTTCCTTGGGAAGACTTATGCCCAAAATGAGGCTTCAAGGAGTAATATAGGGAAGTGGAGAGACAAAATGATCAGGGGTTGGCCGAGCCAAAGGCTTTGGAAGTGCGGGTAAGGAGGTAGAGGTGGGGTCTTTTATAAGAGGAGATGAGGGGCACTCTTGGAAAGTAAAGATAAGTTATTTTATTTTAAAATGAGTTTCGGATTAAAAAGGTCCCACATTGATATAATTCAAGGTTAGGGTGATAAGGGTTATATATCCACCAATACAATAGGTTTTTTTACATGTTTAGGTCATAAATTGTAAATTATCTTTTCGTTTTATTTAAATCCATTATTAATGAGGTAATCGCTGCATCATCATGATGTCATAAATAATTTAGATTATTTAATGTATAAAAATTATAAAAAATATAAATCCTGATGTATTAAATCTTTTTATATTACTAATTATTATTTATAATAAAAAATCTTACTTTCATAACCCCATTTGAAAATTGTTTTAGTAAAACATCTCAGGTTTTTGTCATTTTTACTTTAACATTTAATAAAAAGTTATTTATGTCATTTCCCAACCAAAGTGGCTCCAGGGGGTCCCCAAGTTGTCCCATGGATTTTCTTGGTAGGACATTACACATCCAATGAGGTTAGGACATGTGTCAAGCTCATCTCATTTTATTAAAACATTATTATTACCTTAAACTACACTAATTACCTCTAATCGCGATTAAGAACTTAAAAGTTACTATTCACCAAAAAATTATATTAATCTCATTGAACCAAATTTTACTTCTTAATGACAACCAAATATGTCATATTTTTGAAAATAAAATCATAGAAGTGACAATGTTTCATTTAAACGAAAAATCAGTTTCATTAACTACCACTTAGTGGTTTCACTATTAATAAAAAATTAGAAGTTTTTTCAGAAAAATACCAAAACTTCACCCTAAGCTATATTTGATATTATGAATTCGAAAAGGATGTATATATTAAAAAATTCAAATCATATAATTCACATTAATTAATTTAATAATTAATTCCCACTGTCATGACAAATAGCGTGTTTTTATGAAACAATATGTATCAAAAGATTGACACTAGTTTAAGTCCAATTTCAAAGTGAAATTGATTCCAATGACCACCATTGGATTAAATGGTAAAAATATATTCTTATATCACTTTAAAATAAATTCAAAAATAATCTAATCATATAAATAAATTAGATTAAAAAGAGGTTTTGAATTAAAATACAACATTTTCACTATTCATTAAAAAATGAACTTTATCGGAAAAATACCAAAAATTCACACAAAGTAAATTTTGATGTCCCAATAATAAATAATAAGTTAATTTTGACAAACATATCTTATAAAATTTTCAAATGATATATTTAAAAATGGTTTGCAATTAAAAGGCAGTAAAACAGTCTTTTAAAAACATTAGTGTATTTCATGCTTAAGATTGGATTTATTTTCATTTTAAGCCTCTAAAACACTATCTAATTCATTAATAGGAATAGATAAAAATATCTATTATTCATTACATACATGGGATGTTACAACCATGAGTTTAATCTATTGTATTAAATCCAAATATTTTCATTTAAATCCCGTGAAGAATATTAATATCAGATTGTGTTTATGGTGCTTCTTAGTAAGACCAGAATGTGATCCTTAATCATTTTATACACTAGATGCGGTTTGTAGAACCAGTAAGACCACCATCAGCGTCTTCAATGATATCATGAATCATGGAGAATAATATCATGTAATTTCAATTGTATTTAGTAGAGTCATTTGGCTAGTAGTTTGGTTATGACAGCCTAGAGGTGTTGTGTCTTTAATGATAATATATTGGTTTTTTATGAATTTATTTTTATAACTTCATTAATATATGATTATTCATGATGATTCATGTTTAGTTTTTTGGTGTCTTGGTGGGTATTTTTATACAGAATATTATTTGAAATATTCTACATGTGTCATGTACTATACATAAAATGGAAAATCGATGGTGTCTTAGGTGGAAGAGGTCCCGATGGAGTATTGGTTGTTATTTCGATACAGAATATTTTTACAATCGGTTTCAATTGAACTTAGCACTCACCCTATGAGTAGTTTGGTATCTATGTTGTTTTTGGAGGGGATTTTATTTATACCTTTCACAACATCCACTACTAAAATTTCATATTCTAATTACCATATCATTAATGTATATATGAATTGGTTTTAGTTGTTTTACATGTTATGATTGTATGTGATTAGAGATTTGGGCATGAGTATAGGTAAATTAAGCTAATTCATCCAACGTATGTGATATTACTTCTCAGTGTTGGTCACTATCTCATGGAAAACTAGAGGTGGTAATGGGGTATTCATGTGTATTCAACCCTTTTGGTTGGGTCATGTAGGATCATTTATATAGACTAAATTTTTTAAATAAAAACTAATCAATTTTTTTTAATGTATAAATTCACCTACAAAATGCTAGACAGGACGAAGTGAACATTTTTGAAACTAATTATGGAAAAATATTTCTTTATTACTCACCACTATATAGATGGAAACAATGTAACATATTATTGGATTTAAAAATACAATTCTTCATTAAGCGCCTTATATTTGAAACATTACCCATTAGTTATTGATTTGATAAAATATTTCATTGAAAGTTTCATGCATTGGAATTAGTTTTTTATTTCAAATTTTAGTACAATAATCTCGGTAAGAAATAATAAGGAATGATGAAAAGGAAAAACATGGCTTGTAAAAAAATAGGGGACTGGTTAAGAAGGTAATGATTCCAAAATTTATAGTTGAATAACAAGGTGTATTGCGAATTGGACTGAGACTATGTTTTTTTATGATACCTAGTTAAACTGAAAATTTCTATGTGAATATTAAACGATCTACATTATCAATTCATCCTAGGTGTACTTATATATATAGATAACATTGATATTATTACTTGTGCTATGGAATAAAATTAAATATTGTTGACTTTATCAAGAAATGTTTGAGATTTCAACAGGATAATAAATAAATATTATTACTAGAGGGGGACATTCAGTCCTTTTTCAATACAAAAGTGGAATATATTGATTAACTAAATATACATATTTCCTAACCTTTAATCATATAATTTATATAGATCAACATTCATTAATATACCACATGGATAGAATCCAGTCACATAGTGTTCCATTGTCAATTCTCTAAGATTATGATCCTAGATTTACATCTAATTTTGGGAATGTCCTCTTGAATTCACTAAGAACTAAATTAAATTTGATCAATGTCATTAATTCTCAATTTGATCGATGGTTTGTGTGAAATAAATCCTACCATGGAAGACGTGAATCACACTTTACTAGTGTATCACAATGGAATTTGGTACCAACATCATTCATTGGTTGAGTTTTCTTATAATAATAGATATTATTTGAGTATATAGATAATATATGTTGAAGAATTCTATAGAATGGGATGTTGGAATACAAAATTTTAAGGATTATGTATGAACAATGTAGCTTATGAGATAGGAGTTGGAAGATTAAATGGATCATAAGGGGAAGATGATTTTTTATTACAATGTAACTACTCAAAATATGGTGTAATTATATGTGGATAATAGTTGAAAGGGTTTTTCATTCAAGATATGTTATCATGTTTTTATTAAAGTTTATCCATTGAAATTTTTTATAAATATATATAGAATATATAATCCATTAATAAAGCACATTGGAAAATATGAAATCCTATATAATATTTTATTAGTTTCAAATATATTTCCCATAGATATGAGTTTTCCCAATTTTCACAATGTGATTAATGTCTTGATGTTATGAATTTATATGTCAGATTCATCTAACGCATTAATACGTAATGTAGTTCAATTTTAACAAAACCTATATTTTTAGGTACTTCATGTTCAGATTATTAAACATATTAATATTGTTCGGGGAAACATTATAATTCACTGGGAATAGAATTTCTGAAAAAATTCATTATTGTAGAAACAATATGAGAATTTGAAAATGTTATAATGAAATGATATCCCCGCTAATTTAATAAGTTGATAAAATTATGATGATGTCATTTATAGTTGGTTGAATGAATTTATCAACCTATGTATTAGAAAATCATTCATAAAAAAATTATTATTCATGAATTTGATATTTTTAATCATTATTAAAGCATTAAGTTATTTTCAAATAAAACTAAAATAAATTTAATAAAATATTTTAATTTATTTTTTCAGTTAATCTATTATTTTTAAAATTATTTTATTTTATTTTGAACTGATTAATTTAAATTTTAAAATGATCATGTTAAAATTTTTTTATTTTTAATTTTTGATAATTTTATGAAAAATATTGTTTTTATATGGATTTGGAAAAAAAAATTCTTACTGAAAATTTTATTGTTCTTTAGTCATTTTAAAAATTTAATTAAATTTTACATGATTTTTAGAAAAATAATTATTTATTATGGATTTAAAATAATCAAATTATTATTTTTGAAATTAATTTTATTAAATATTTTATTATAAAATTATTTCATACATAAAAATTTTGTTTTTCAGAAGAATTATCATTCAACATGTTTTCCATAATAATTATTAAGAAACATTTTGTACTTCTATGACCTGAATTTATAAAAATTGATTCTATATATAGAATCAGTTTTTTCAAATTTTTGAATATACTCATTTTTTGATATTATTTATTATAACTACAATAACTTCTTTTACTATAGTAAATGGTAATTCCAATAAGTAACATTAAAAAATAAAATTAATTTTTATAAATAAATACCCTAAGACAAGACTTAATTTTATTGGACGGGTATATCTATTTAATAATTCTCAACAATCTTAATCACTAAAAATTTTTACATATATAAATGAATTTTATCATTATATTATTTTATATAAATAAAATTAAACAAAATACTATTCTCTTTTTTATTATATATAAATCATATACATATGTATAATTATGGTACATGTTTGGTTTTAAATATAATTAGGAATTATATAATTTTTTTTTCTCATTTTAATTAGTTTCTAATATTTAAAAATTAATTAAATTCTTTTAAATTATTATGAAACACTAACTGAGTGCTTATTCATATTGTGAAAATATCAATAAAATGATTTAAACAAACCTAAAAATAAAATTATTTGATAGGTATTTTGTGTTTAATTATTTTTTTGTTAAAAGATATATATTAGATATGTGCGAAGTAATATAAATTTAATTGTATTTTTTTCTTATTGTTTTAATTTAAAAAATAGATTAATATTTCCAAAATTTCCATTAATGTTATTTTATAGTATTTAATATTAAATTAAATGATTAAAAATTACTATAAATGATATATTTTATCAAGTGAATAGAATATGGTTTCTCAAATCATTCATACACCATTTATGTGAATATTTTTCTTTAATAGTAATAATATAACAAATTAATAATAAAAACCATAGATATTATCATAATTAACCAAAGGGTTAGCATATAGTTAAAAAATGATAAGGGCATAGATGTGTCACAAACATATAAAAATAAACTAATATGATATTATTTATACTCAATCTCATCCTATAAATGAATATTATAATTATTTATCCAGAAATCAAAATTAATTTATAACAATTTAATATTATAGGTAATTTCAATAGTGCATCTCCCCTCTTTTATAAAGGGGCACTTCATCTTCTAATTTCATCACACTTCATGAAATGATTATTTGTTGAAAAAAATGAACATGTACATTCCATAAATCGCAATAAACATCCTATATTCCTTATGTTGACCTCACCTGTTTTGATAATCTCAATCATGTATTCATATGTGTTGAAAATCCCAATTATGTTTTCATTCTCTATGATATTTTTAAGTATCATTGATCTATACTTTAATTCTTTCAAATCTGTGATCAAACCAATAATAATTTTTAAAATAGTCTTTGGAATATGTTAATCCTCATTTATCCATGTTCATACAAGTTATAAATTAATTCTAACACAATCGGATGTGTTCTGCATAAAACAGATAAGTAATTTGCCTATAGCTACTGCTAAAGAGCTACGGTACCCAGTCTACCGAGAGACTTAGTCTACCGACAGACAGAGTCACCGATATACATAACACAGAGCTACCGATGTGCTTATAAATATAAGCTACTGACTTACAGACAGTTACCGATACAAACATAGAGCTACTGGTGTAAGTATAAATAGCTACCGATGGAATAAGAGTCACCGATGGACGAAGCTACTGACAGACTCACAGCCACCGATACCGATGCATGGAGCTACCGACGCATAGAGCTACCGACGCATGGAGTTACCGACACATGAAGCTACCGACGCATGGAGCTACCGATAAACAAAGTCACCGATACAAGCATATACCAACCGACACATAGAGCCACCGAGAGAGTCAAAGCAACTAATGAAATTGAGCTACCGATGTCCAAGCTACCGATGCTGATTACCTACCGATCACTCGACTCACTGTTTGAATTTTTTTATTTATCATTATTTAATCTATCCAACCGTCATATCATGTACATTTTAATGATTTGTCAAATATCTGATAAAGGTTGTCGGATGTCAGGAACCCGTACCTCGTACCTGCAGAAAGGAAATCTTTTCTATCCCCTGTTGCCTGTGAGATAAATACGAGAAGACTAAGCTTCCCAACAGAGAAGTGTGTGGTGGATGAAATATACCAGAAACACAAGAACAAGAAGAATCAAGAGCAAAACCAGTTCCATCAAGAACACAGAGAAGCTCATAGACAATCAAGCATACTCGAGAAGTGTTCTGTGCATAAAAGAAGAACATTGAAGAACATCAACCACTACATTTTTCACTGTCTGTGAACCTGGAGCATACGACACTCTGTTTCTCAAACAGAAACAAGAAGAGGACTCAGACTCACTTCTGATCGAATCCAAAGGAGTTCAGAGCTACACTGAAATCACCAGAACCATCTCTAAACTCTACATCTCTTGTTCTGTGATTTATTATTATACTTTTCGAGCAGTGTGTGTTATCTGCTGTATCTAACACATACACTGTCTCCTGTACTTAAACTGGAGGATTTGTAAATCCTTACCAAATTCTTGCATTCTAATCTTTCCCACGAATAACAGTGGTACAGGTTGTGTGTGACCTAGACAGCTGGTTGTTGTTGTACTGTTTCCCACGAATAATAGTGGTAGAGGTCTTGGACCTGGACAGTTGTAAGCTGTTGAACCCCAATCCAGGGTGTGGATCATTTTTATATAAACTTTTGAAAGGACTAAGTCTCGGCTTGAGACTGAACCTCTTGGTTACATTTGTGGTGCCATCTCTTTCAAAGTTTTATTTCGCTGCTAATCACTTTAAAACTAATACTGTTTTTAAAGTTACTTTGATAATTAAATTATCAAGCGTTTATGTTAAGTGTAGATTAGTAAGTTAGTTTCAAAAGATAATCACATACTCCTGTGTTGATTAACTGGGAATTAATCAATCCCTCGAGAATCTAACAGAACCTCTACATTAATATAAATTCACTACAGTTTAATTTATTATTTTATTTGGGGGTCTTTAAGACAATGTTTTTAAATACAGAAATTTTAATTGGTACTCAATTCACCCCCCATCATTAGTAAACCACTCCGACCAACACTTGGTATCAGAGGATTGAAAATACTCTTTAAAAGTACTCTGCTTTTGAACTGTGATTTTAGTTGTATTTTAAAGTTCTTAAAATTTCTGTTATATCTAAATTTTTATCTCTTTAAAATTTTCTCATCATGGACAATAGACTTGAGGGTGCTGCTACTAACCGGCCACCATTCTTCAATGGAACTAATTATGCTCAGTGGAAACTGATAATGAAAATTCATCTAGAAAGCATAGGTTTTGATATTTGGACTGCTATTGAATCAGAATACAAAATTCCTACTGCTGCTAGATCTACTTGGGATGAACCTATAAAGAATGCTTACAATAACAACTATAAAGCTATGAATGCCTTGTACTGTGCTCTAGGAGATGAAGAGTTTAATAGAATTTCTTCTTGTAAAACTGCATATGAAATTTGGGATACCGTAGCTGTTTCTCATGAAGGAACAACGAATGTTATAGAAATGAGATTGAACACTTATACTATCAAGTATGATAATTTTAAAATGAAGCATGACGAACCCATTTCTGACATGTATCTCAGGTTCAATGAAATTGTCAATACAATGATCTCGCTGGGAAAGGATGTCTCATCGATGGAACAAATTATGAGATTTTTGAGATGTCTACCTGATAGATGGAGAGGCACATCTGTCTCAATCAGAGAATCATGTGACATTGCTGCTCTACCTGTCAAGGAACTAATTGGAAAGCTGATGATGTATGAAGAAGAGCTTAAAGTGAATAAAGAGGAAGAAAATGAACCTCCAAGAAAGTCTGTCGCTTTCAAATCCTCAACTTCAAAGAATAAGGACAAATAAAAGCTTCAAGCTGTAGTTGAAAGTTCAAGTTGTGATGAAGACAGTGAAAGTGATTCTGACAGTGATGCTGAGATAGCTCACATTGCTAGAGGATTTAAGAAATTTTATAGGAAAAAGAAGTTCTTCAGAAAAACAAACTATAAGGGTAATCACCAAGGTAAATGGAAAAAGGATTGGAAGAAGAATGACAAATCGGATGATGTTGTCTGTTATGAGTGCAAGAGAAAAGGACAAATTAAATCCGACTTTCCAAAGATGAAGTATAAAAAGAAATATGAATATAAGGACAATATGTTTAAGAAATCCATGAAGGATACTTGGAGTGCTTCTGAGGATAGCTCTACTGAATCTGAAAGCTCTGAAACTGAACACAAAAATAAGGCAAACATGTGCTTTATGACAAACACTTCTCAGGTAACTGCTGAAACTCCTGCTTTAAATTATTACTCTAGAGATAATGCAGAATCTGATTCTGATTCTGGAACAATGTCTAAAAATGAATTGTTTGAGTACTGTGATATGCTGGAAGAGACATGTAATGAACTCAAGGATAAATACAAGTCATTAAAGAAACATCATGCTCTCACCACTACAGTTAAAACCGAACTCACTATTGAAAAAGAGAAAAATGCTCAACTGTTAAAAGAAAACACTGAACTAAAACTATCTAATGAGCAACTCAAGAAAGACTTAGAGAAGTTCACCAATGGAAAAAATACACTAACACAAATGCTAGGAAAGAAAATAGCACCTAAATATACTATTGGTATAGGATACCAACCTGGACAAAGGAAAATTGTAAAAAATAGATTCATTTCTAAATCTGGACAGAATGAAGGTAATTCTGGAACTTCATATGCTTCAACCAGTTATATACATCGCTATGGATCTAATAAAGTTTATCTTTCAAAGCATGTCAATTCTAAAAATTATATGAGACCCATTAGACAAATATGGGTACCTAAATTGTTATTGACTAACCTATCTGGACCCAAGAAAATCTGGGTACCAAAGTCATTTCCTGTTTAAATCTGTTTTGTAGGAGACCTGCTTGAAGAGGTGTCACAAGAAGATATGGTATTTAGACAGTGGGTTCTCAAGGCACATGACTGGAGATTATTCTTGTTTCAAGAGTTTAATAAAAGTTGATGGAGGCTTTGTCACCTTTGGTGATAACTCTAAAGGAAAAATCATCGGCCTAGGCCAGATTGGTAACACTGATTCAATTTTGATTTCTAAAGTTTTATTTGTTGATGGCCTTAAATACAATTTATTATGTATTTCTCAGTTATGTGATGATGGTTTTCATGTTAAATTTGAAAATGATTCCTGCAATGTTTTTAATTCTAATAATGCTTTGGTATTTTCTGCCTTATGAAATGAAAATGTTTATGTTGTTAATCTGAATTCTTTAGCTAAGCAGAATATTACTTGTTTGAATGCTTTTCATAAAGAATCATTGCTATGGCATAGAAGATTAGGACATTGCAACATTCACTCACTTAGAAAACTCTTTAGAAAAAACCTAGTTAGGGACCTACCTAAATTAGAATTCCCAAATGATATAGTGTGTAACCCCTTTCAAAAGGGAAAACAACACAAAGTTTCTTTTAAATCAAAGAAAGATGTTTTGACTTCTCAACCACTTGAATTGGTTCACATGGATTTGTTTGGACCATCAAGAGTTTCTAGTTTAAATGGGAAGCACTATGTTTATGTTCTTGTAGATGATTCTTCTAGATATACTTGGGTATATTTTCTAGCTCACAAAAGTGAAGCATGTTCTTCTTTTGTTAAATACTCTAAATCTGTAGAGAACCTTAGTGGACATATGATTAAAACATTGAGAAGTGATCATGGTCGTGAGTTTGAAAATAAAGATTTTGAATCTTATTGCTCACACAATGGCTATACTCATAACTTTTCTGCCCCTAGAACACCCCAACAGAATGGTGTACTAGAAAGAAGAAACCGAACCCTTCAAGAAATTTCTAGAACCATGCTCAATGAATATGACCTGCCTATTTATTTTTGGGCTGAAGCTGTTAATACAGCTTGCTATGTTATTAATAGAGTCTTAAACAGACCTGTTCTTAAGAAAACCCCTTATGAATTGTGGAACAATATAAAGCATAAGGTTAATTACTTAAAAGTTTTTGGTTGCAAAGTATTTATTCTGAATACTAAAGATAATCTGGATAAGTTTGCTTCCCAAAGTGATGAAGGAATTTTTCTGGGTTACTTTATTTCAAGTAAAGCCTATAGAGTATTCAATAAGAAAACCAAATGTGTGGAAGAATCTGTTCACATCATGTTTGATGAAACTGATCCACATGAGTCTAAAACCTCTCTTGAAAATATTGAAGAAGACTTATCTGTTCTGGACATTAATAATAAATCTAAAGAACCTGTTATCAAAACATCCAGTTATGGACTTTTTCCAGAATCTTCTTCTGTTGAACCCGGACCTATAGATGAACATGAAATTTCTAGTCGAACCTTTACCAGATCAACGAGGATTCTAAATAATCATCCTTTAGAAGCTGTTGTTGGTAATCTTGATAGAGGAACACAAACTAGAGCTTCTCTAAGAAACCATGTTGAACATCAAGCTTTTCTTTCACAGCTAGAACCCATAAATATCAATGATGCTATCAATGATGAATTTTGGGTAATAGCTATGCAGGAAGAATTAAATCAGTTTGAAACTAACAAAGTCTGGGAATTAGTTGACAGACCTAAGGACACTTTGACAATAGGCACAAAATGGGTTTTTAGAAATAAAGTAGATGAATCTGGAAATATAGTTAGAAACAAAGCTAGAACAGTTGCACAAGGATATAGTCAAGACGAAGGTATAGACTATGAGGAAACTTTTTCACCTATAGCTAGACTAGAAGCCATTAGGATCATACTTGCATATGCTGCACATCTGGATTTCAAGTTATATCAAATGGATGTGAAAAGTGCATTTCTAAATGGTTTTATAATTGAAGACGTTTTTGTAGAAAAACCACCTGGATTTACTAACCCCCATTTTCCAAATCAAGTTTTTAAACTTTCTAAAGATTTGTATGGTTTAAAACAAGCTCCAAGATCTTAGTATGATAGACTTAGCAATTTTCTTATTTCAAAAAGTTTTACTAAAGTGATTGCTGATCCAACTCTTTTCATTAAAATAATTTCTAAAGATGTTTTAGTTGTACAAATATATGTTGATGAAATTATTTTTGGATCTTCTAAACACTCTTTATGTACTGATTTTTCAAAAAGTATGCAAAATGAATTTGAAATGAGCTTAATGGGAGAACTTAAGTACTTTCTTGGATTTTAAGTATTTCAAAATCAAAATGGTATTATTTTGAGTCAAATTAAATATACAAAGGATCTTTTAAAACGTTTTGGTCTGGATAGTATCAAGGAAAGTGAAACTCCTATGAGTACTACCTGTAAATTGGACGCAGATGAAACTGGGAAACCAGTTGATCAAACAAATTACAGAGGTATGATTGGTAGTTTACTTTATCATACTGCTAGTCGACCTGATATTATGTTTAGTGTGTGTATGTGTGCTAGATTTCAAGCTAATCCAAAAGAATCTCATTTGCTTGCTGTTAAAAGAATTTTTAAATATCTCAAACACACGATTAACTTAGGTTTGTTTTACCCAAAAGGATAATCCTTTGAGTTAATGAGTTATTCAGATGCTGACTTTTCTGGTTGTAAGTTAGATAGAAAAAGCACATCAGGAACATGTCATTTTCTTGGAAAATATTTAGTTTCTTGGTGTAGTAAGAAACAGAACTCAGTTGCGTTATCTACTGCCGAAGCAGAATATATAGCTGCTGGTAGTTGCTGTGCACAAATTCTGTGGATGAAACACACTCTTTTGGACTATGGATATGTTTTTAAACATGTTTCAATCAGCTGTGATAACACCAGTGTAATAAACATCTCTAAGAATCCTGTATCTCACTCTAGAACCAAACACATATATGTAAGACACCATTTCCTAAGAGATCACTATCAAAAAGGTGATATTTCTCTTGAATTTATTGGCACTGAACATCAATTGGCTGATATTTTCACTAAACCATTATGTTCGGATAGGCTAAGTTACATAAGACACGAATTGGGAATGTTTAATCACAACCGATGTGAAAATCCTCACTGATGTGAAATTCTCACCGATGTGAAAATTCTCACCGATGTGAAAATTCTCACGGATGTGAAATCCTCACCGATGTGAAATTCTCACCGATGTGAAATCCTCACCGATGTGAAAATCCTCACCTATGTTGAAATTCTCACCGACGTTGAAATTCTCACCGATGTGAAAATTCTCACCGATGTGAAAATTCTCACCGATGTTGAAATTCTCACCGATGCTATATTTTAAAGCTTCTGTCTGCCGCCAAGAATACGAATCGTTTTATTTTATTTTATCTTACTCTATTTTAGTCGTTTATTTGGAATTCCTAAATGATAATACTAAGTCTAAGCCACTTCCTACCTCACCGAGCTCAAAATCTCTCACCTTCGAACCTTTGCTCCCAAATCGGCCAAGAACCCTAAACCCGCGATGGAAAAAACTACGCTTCCTACCATCAGAGATGAAAGTGTAGAACCAAAAGATAAGAAGCAGAAGACACAGCATAAAGCCAGTGTTAGTGAAGTCATAACTAGATCGGGAAGGCGACCAGTGAATCCTCACTTGCAGAATAGAGACATAGTAATCGAGAAGGAACTGTGCGTGGAATGGCTAGTGCCTAGAAAATCGTTAGTACTCGAGGTTCTGGAGGAAGAGAAATGGGTGGATTGTTTCTCGAATAACAATGGCCCATACTACCCAAAGTTGGTAAAACAGTTCTACGAGTTTGTAGCCTTTGAGAAGTCTGAAAATGAGAATCGGGTAAGCTCTTTTTTAAATGGAAAAGAGATGTATTTTTCTTTAATAGAGTGGGATGAGTGTTTAAAAGTACCACATGAAGGTGTCTCTGGGTATGTATCAAGAGCAATGCCACCTAGAAGTGACATATTTGATTATGAAACCACCTTAAAAGAGCTGACCGGTAATGGGAATCAAAGGCAAGTGGTTGATGCTGAAATGGATGGAGAGAATCGACTGCTCTTCAAGTTTGTTCAGCATGTGTTGATACCGAGGCGAGGAGATTTTGAAAATCTGAGATATCAAGATATCTATCTTCTTCATCTGCTAAGACATGGTGTGAAAATTAATCTGTGCAGATTGTTAATGCTTCAAATGGAAGACATGATTAGACCAAAGTCAAAGACTAATGCTTTATTCTTTGCCAAGCTGATTTCAGTAATGATAAAAGTGAAAGGAATAGCTGAGTCTCAGGATGAGATAGTTGTAGTCAAGAATAATTTCTGCATCACCTCGACTGTTTGTAAGTACATGAAAATTAACTGGAACCCATGGAAGGGAGAATGGGTCAGTGATGATCAGAAGATATATGATAAGTTTAATCCTGTGGATCATCCCTCAAGACCAAAGGATATGAGAGATCTGAGTCTGAGACCTGATGAAGAGGAACCTGTTTATAGTAATGAAACAGAAGAAGAAACAGAAGAAGAAGAAGAAACTCCCATGGATGTTGGAGGAGATCCAGACTTGCCCCCAAGTCCTGTTGCAGAATTGGTTTATTCTAGGGAAGGAAAGGTAGAGGAAATTTTGGCTACTTATGAGGAAGACCAGTCTGTGCCTCACCAAGAAGAAGAGGAAAAGGAAAATGTATCTGAATCATATGTTTCTGGTATTTTAAGTATGAGTCCTTTGATTGGAAACTCAGCTATGCCGACTGCTGAAGTAGAAAGAGATACAGAAGAAGCTGTACCTGTATCAGAAGATCTTCTAGATGCTGCACCGATGGAACTTGTAGTAGAAGATTCTGATGATGAGAATCCAGCACTGAATGCTGTTGTGATACATGGGAATGCACCCATTGAGGGGGAGCATCAATCTGTTCTTGGAAATGTTACAGTAGCTGTTGATTTTGGAGACTGGGTAGAAGACCCAGGGTTTATAGTCTGTGGATTGGATTATCCGGATTCAGATAATGAAATGTCTGTGAATAGACTGAAGACCAATTATGATCTTTCTTTTGAGTTGTTGCCCGATAATGTGGTCAGATTTCATGATCTGAATAAGTCGAAAGAGGACCTCAAAACCAGTTTTTTTGAAGAAGTGAAGTTAATGGAAACCTCCCTTGCATCCTTAATTCAATCAATAATGACTGATTCTGTAGTTAGTTTGGCCTCAGTAAGGGGATCTGCTGCAGTTTTCCCTAATGATTTTGTCTCTAAATCTGATCTTGAATCCACGAAGAATGAGCTGAAAGAATCATTCAGTGTATCAGTTGCTGAGATGAAGCAAATATTTAATGAAGAAATGAAAATGTTAGAGAGATCCTTCGAGCTATCTCTGGCTTGTAATTTATCATCTTTTGTGTCTGAGCTTATGGAAGAAGTGAAAGAGTGCCAGACTCAGTCTTCTAGAATCGAAGCAGATCTTGAAGCTCTCAAGACATCAGTTGCTGCTTTGGATTCTTATATGAGCTCCATGTCTCAAGCTGACAAGGACCTAGCTTATGTGAAGAGTGTAGTAAGCCAGTTTGTCTCGGTGTTTGAATGTTTCAAAACCTCACTGAAGGATCATGTTCAATTACAGGACTCTCAAGTTCAAAGCCTAATCAGTGGTTTGTCTAAGAGTTTCAAAGAAACTGTTTCCTTCTCTCTTGGCCCTCTCACATCCAAACATTTAGTTGGCCTGAATCTAGTTCGAGCAATGTTGAAGGAGGAGATTGGTTCTATTTCAACCAGTGGATCTGTGGACTCATCAGAGTTGAGTCGAGTGGTGCTTTCTACAAGAGATTCTGCTAGAGAAATAATGAAGATTGTTCAAGATTATATGAGAGAAGCCTCTGCCTCTCAGGAAGCCATAAAGAGCAATGTGGACTACAACTTCACCAGAATTTTCACCATGCATCAACTCGATCACCACTTCATGCTGATGTTGGAAAACATGAAGCTACCTCCAGAAACTCAACCTTTT
The DNA here is from genome assembly GCA_963277665.1 of Viscum album. Lineage (NCBI taxonomy): Eukaryota > Viridiplantae > Streptophyta > Magnoliopsida > Santalales > Viscaceae > Viscum > Viscum album. The sequence goes on from OY728156.1 coordinate 1,137,309,763, forward strand.
AGAGAACAAGTGAGCCAAATAAGACAATTGAATCCTGCCTTGGAGAAATTGATGGAGAAATAAGATGATTTCATCTCTGCTATGGAAAGAGGAGGAGGAATTATTATGGATTTTAGAAATTTGTTGCTGCCCTTCTTGCATGTTGATGCCAGACCAGTCATCGTACCTCATGTTTTGCCTGCTTCTACCTCAGCTGTTTCCATAGTCCAGCTGACTCCTGCTCAAGCTATTAGAAGCCTCACACCAATGATCACCCAAAGATCTTCAACCTACAGGCCTGACTCTGTGTCAGTAGCTCAACCTCCTTTGATAATTTCTGGCATTCCCAAACCTTCACCTACATCCTCACCACCCGAACCTTCTTCTGATCCCAAAGGAAAATCTCACGTTGAAGATGTGGATTGATCCAGTGGCCAAGATTTTTGATAGGAATTCATTTGTATTCTATTTATGTACTTTCTGACTGCTCTAATACAGAAGAACTCATTTTACTTCTCATGTTTTATTTGTCTCCTATATATGCTTTCCCACTTTTTGATTATCGCAAAGGGGGAGAACAAACAATAAGCGGAAAATGAGAGAATGAGAAATATTTTCAATGGATAAAAATAACCTTCTTTTCAATTTTATCTCTGATATTATTATGTTTCTTTTTACCTTCGGTACCTTATGATTGTTACCTCTGATAACTTATGTCTATATCATACTATTTCTATTATCTCTGATGCTGTTTTCTCTGAGAAAATTGAATTCAATATTATACTCTTTACTATTATATTTTCACTATGTTAACTTCCGATATCATAAATTGTGATTATCAAAAAGGGGGAGATTGTTGAACTCAGCTGTTTTGATAATCTCAATCATGTATTCATATGTGTTGAAAATCCCAATTATGTTTTCATTCTCTATGATATTTTTAAGTATCATTGATCTATACTTTAATTCTTTCAAATCTGTGATCAAACCAATAATAATTTTTAAAATAGTCTTTGGAATATGTTAATCCTCATTTATCCATGTTCATACAAGTTATAAATTAATTCTATCACAATAGGATGTGATCTGCATAAAACAGATAAGTAATCTTCATATAGCTACTGATAAAGAGCTACCGGTACCCAGTCTACCGATAGACTTAGTCTATCGACAGACAGAGTCACCGATATACTTAACACAGAGCTATCGATGTGCTTATAAATATAAGATATTGACATATAGATAGCTACCGATACAAACATAGAGCTACCGGTGCAAGTATAAATAGCTACCGATGGAATAAGAGTCACCGATGGACGAAGCTACTGACAGACTCACAGCTACTGATACCGACGCATGGAGCTACCGACGCATGGAGCTACCGACGCATGGAGCTACCGACGCATGAAGCTACCGACGCATGGAGCTACCGATAAACAAAGTCACCGATACCTGCATATACCAACCGATGCATAGAGCCACCGATAGAGTCAAAGCAACTAATGAAATTCAGCTACCGATGTCCAAGCTACCGATGCTGATTACCTACCAATCACTCGACTCACTGTTTGAATTTCTTTATTTATCTTTATTTAATCTATCCAACGGTCATATCATGTACATTTTAATGATTTGTCAAATATCTGATAAAGGTTGTCGGATGTCAGGAACCCGTACTTCGTACCTGCAGAAAGGAAATCTTTTCTGTCCCCTGTTGCCTGTGAGATAAATACGAGAAGACTACGCTGCCCAACAGAGAAGTGTGTGGTGGATGAAATATACCAGAAACACAAGAACAAGAAGAATCAAGAGCAAAACCAGTTCCATCAAGAACACAGAGAAGCTCATCGACAATCAAGCATACTCGAGAAGTGTTCTGTGCATATAAGAAGAACACTGAAGAACTTCAACCACTACATTTTTCACTGTCTGTGAACCTGGAGCATACGACACTCTGTTTCTCAAACAGAAACAAGAAGAGGACTCAGACTCACTTCTGATCGAATCCAAAGGAGTTCAGAGCTACACTGAAATCACCAGAACCATCTCTAAACTCTACATCTCTTGTTCTATGATTTATTATTATACTTTTCGAGCAGTGTGTGTTATCTACTGTATCTAACATATACACTGTCTCCTGTACTTAAATTGGAGGATTTGTAAATCCTTACCAAATTCTTGCATTCTATTCTTTCCCACGAATAACAGTGGTAGAGGTCGTGTGTGACCTGGACAGCTGGTTGCTGTTGTACTGTTTCCCACGAATAACAGTGGCAGAGGTCTTGGACCTAGACAGTTGTAAGCTGTTGAACCCCGATCCAGGGTGTGGATCATTTTTATATAAACTTTTGAGAGGACTAAGTCTCGGCTTGAGACTGAACCTCTTGGTTACATTTGTTGTGCCATCTCTTTCAAAGTTTTATTCCACTGCTAATCACTTTAAAACTAATACTGTTTTTAAAGTTACTTTGATAATTAAATTAGCAAGTGTTTATTTTAAGTGTAGATTAGTAAGTTAGTTTCAAAATATAATCACACACTCCGGTGTTGATTAACTGGGAATTAATCAATCCCTTGAGAATCTAACAGAACCTCCACTTTAATATAAATTCACTACAGTTTAATTTATTATTTTATTTGGGGATCTTTAAGACAATGTTTTTAAATACAGAAATTTTAATTGGTACTCAATTCACGCCCCCTCTTGAGTAAACCACTCCGACCAACACCTTGTATTTATCTTAAAAATTTATAGGTTTGATTTTGGTTAAAAATTTGACAGGTTATCTGAAGAAGTGTTATCATTTTTAATTGATCTTTTTCAATAATTTACTCTTCCACCTCAAAGAAATATTCTACACACATGATTATTTAAGATAATAAATACCTTACCAGTACTTATTTTTATTATGTTAATGGTACAAAAAATATCCATCTCCATCACCATCAAATATGAATGGAATCCATCATTCTTTTGTAAGGTGACTACCACATCGTGAACTACTGTGATTCTTTTTCTGACACTATCTCTCATAGATGTTCATAATTATATATTTATTATATATACATATTCATGAAATATTTATAATTATTTGAATATTAAATAGAACCTATTTTCTTAAATTTATATATAATGAATAATCATAGCATCTTTAATGCCTACTTGTGGACTTCCACCTCTAAAGAGATATTTGAATTTTTTCATCACCACATCATATGAATTATATTTATTAGTTAATATAAATAAATAATATGGTGTTTATATTATTATAATCACTGTTTGATTATAAAATATGAATTTCCTTATTTCTATTGCAATCATCAGAAAATGGAAACGTTACTCTAATCTATGTATGAAATATTGTGTACTTGATTTTAACACAATTAATTTTCATAACAATCAGTCGTTATTGGTTATAATATAATAATTTATTTATAATAATTATAATTAATTAATTAATATTATTCTATATATGATATAGTAACTATCATTTCTTCCAGAATAAACATTCACATGTCATTTTTGACTTTTTAGAAAAATAACATCAAAAGGACTAACATAATCTCAATTGAGTATATAAATAAATGTATTATTATAATAAATAACATATTGTAATAAATAACATAAAATGGATCTCATTTATATATAATTTACACATGTTTATTATTTATAGATAAAATGATTTTACATGATGATTCCAACTATATTTAAGGGACTTTCATTTAAAATCCACTTTTAATGATTCCCTTGAAAACATATTTCATTCTTCTCTATAAATTTATAATTATTATATGAATATTTATTTATAAAAATAATTATATAATAAATGAATTTTATTCACTATTTTGACATTATTTCTATAGGGTATTAAATGGAATCATTTTACAAATATATTTGTCATTCTTTAAAAAAGATATTTGAATGATTTAATTTATTGTATTCAATAATAGTGAAATTTAATATATCCATATAAATTAATTGATATTTTAAATAATAAATGAGATTTAATTTTTTTTAAATAAAAAACCACATTCCAATCATTCTAGTTACTTCTAGTTTTTAAATTTGGTTTTGAAAATAAATTCTATTTTAATATTAGAAATTGTTTTTCATATAGATATAATATCATTTTTCTACATTTTTATAATGAAAACAAGGATATGTGAAATTTCTCACTCATGATATTAGCTCTCTACATTGTTTAAAAAATTTCAAGATCATGTTATATCTTATACAATAGGTGTGAAAAAATATTAGTCTAATGACTTTGGTATTTTTGGATGTCTCTAATATAGTTATTCTAATTGGTAAGGGTTATTTAAGGTTTCTAAAATGAATTTAGGATGATGATGTCTCAAGGAACCTAAAAGATGTTTTTTGATTTATTCTGATTTTTAATAGAATTTTTTTATTTTAAATGTTATGAAAACATTATTCCCCATTTTGGAAAATTGGTTTTATATTTAAAAAAATATTTTCCATGGATTCTCATGTTTTCTTTGAAACCATCGAAATTAGGTTTTTTACATTGTATTTTATTAGTTATTTTATCAAAATAATTTGGACTAATATATTTTTACAACTATAAGTAAATTATTTTTTATCCAATTGATTTTTATGTTAAAGGAAAATATTATGTATTATCCCAGGTATCTACGATAGAAAAATGAGTTTATTTATATTTTTTATGTCCCATAGAAACGTTTTTGTCTCATACCATGTTATAAATTGTTCCCCATGTGGTATAAAGATGGATAAAGGAAAACAATATTCCATGTTTAAATCCATGAATAATTATCATTAAATGAAATATTTTTTAATATTAAATGTTTTATATATTGTGTAAAATGGATACTATGTATAAGGGCTCAGTTTGTAATATATGAGATTGTAATTTATCATTTAAAAACAAATTATCTAAAAATATAATCTAAAATGAGCCGGATTAATGATATAAAATGAATTATTTTCTAAATACCAAGAATATATAATACTTAACATTGGGTATATACAAAATCTATATAGGATGAAACTATTTATATTAAAACTATATAAATAGAATGAATTATTTCACCAATATTTATTTTGGTACTAAAAGCTCTAAATGGGTTACATTGGTGAACTTGTTTAGTTAAATTGATAAAAGGATACACTAGGGTTTATTATCATATGAGAATATTGGGTGTCTCAATAAATTTTATAACCATATTAATGTATCGTTGTATTTTATGGATTTTATTTTCAACCTAGAAAACAAGAGGATTACACTAGTGTTGGATTTTCTTCAGAAAGACAAAATGGTACATTATAATTTTTGACCATCATGGAATACATCATATTTTAAATGTTTTTCCCTTACCTTTTGGATGAATAAAGGGATTGAGAATTATTTTTCATCAAAAAAGGATGATTACTATGTATTTTAGTGTTCTATTAGAGAAAATAGTGGAATGTTGTAGTTTTGTGTCCTATAAAAATATCGAATGGTTGTTTTAGAGTATATTTTTTATAAGGATATAGAAATGGTTTTTGAATGAAGGTTGAGTATATTTAATGGTGGGGTTTTTCTTATATAATTATTCAATATTATATCTATTAAAATAAGCAAACAAACATTTTTTTGGTTAAAAAATACTGATGTTTTCTAAGGAAATCAATTATCTTCAATTAAAGAGTTTTCTAATTTTGGATGGATAATAAGACAAAAAATTAATATAAATGCATGATGAATGATTTCTATTATCATATATAATTATTATAAGATAATATTCAATCCATATAAGAATAATTGAATACCAACATCTATATATATTCTTATAAAATAGAGCAATGATAAAGATCAAATACCTTTTTATCATATTTTTTGAATGATAATTATCCTTTCTTTTTCTCTTATATAACAAAGACCACCCTATGAAATTGATTTCCATGTTCTAAGAACAAATATATAAGTGAATTATGATTCAGTTTTCTTTAAAATCCACCATTACAAAAAATTATTAGTGAAATGGATGGTAAATAGATGGGGATTATATGAGAGTGTAAAATTCTACCTCTAGATTCATTGACGTTTTCGAAGATAAATGTTATGGTGTCACATACACAAAATTTTTCTCAAATTAGGAAGAATATATATGATTTAAAATTAGTGTTGGTGTTCAAATAAAAATTATATGGAGATGAAATAAGATTAGGTAATATTATTGGATATATTTTTGAATTATCTAAGTGTTACTTCAAGATTAATAAGTTATATAAAATTTGATCACTACATGGATGTGATTATGAACATTTGTGTCTTCATTGTTGAAAAAAATAAGTGGATTCCCATGAATTTGACCCAATATAGTATGTAAAATATCCATAAATAGGGATATTCTTTAGAAAAATTTAAATTGGACACATATGTCTGTAGTTAATGACCATCCCTTTCCGGATGAAATTAATCATAAACATTAAATAATGATCTATAATTATAAGGTATGGATTGATGGAAATTTTGATATTATCCTATCAATAGACTTAGAGATGTACAAACATTACTAGTAATATAAGAATCTATAGGGGAGGGTACATAATTTATCTAGTGATCGATTTAAATTTTATCATATTTTTTATGTATAATTAGTTAGTCACAATTAATATAATACTAAAAATGTGGAAAAACAATAAAAACAGACATATAATTTTTCACTACTAACACAGTCTTCATCTCAATGATTTGTGGTCAGATATGAAACATCAGAGTCTATATCTAGAATATAGTTTAACAAAGGAAGATGAATGACATGATTCATATGATTTATCCATGTTCAATAAAATTGATAGTCATGGGATTAAACAACATGATATATTTTCAAATAAAATAACTATTATTATATAGTGTACGGTGGGCCCTATTATGGATGAGTTGTTCAATAATGTAAAACCAATAAATTCTAATATAAAAAATTTCGTTCGAAATATATATTTTAATCAAATTTATTAATAGTGTAGAATATAATTCAAAATCACTTTATTTCATCATACTAAAACACTACATATAACGTATAGATATACTTAATAAAAATAAAAATATTACAATGGAAATAATACCACAAATATATATCATAAGAATAAATAAAAATTTATAATATCATATAAACTAAAAAATTCTACTTCAGTGAGAAATGAAATGAATAAAAATGCATAAAAAACTATATCAAATTTTTTTAAATGAAATGTGAAGAGCATTTAAATATATTGTGTGGATGGATATAGAATGAAATAAGATATATATATATATGAATTATATTATTTTTCAAATTTTGTTGATATATATAATTTAATCTTGATTATTATGAGGTGTAAAATTTCAAGTAATTAATAATAACAAAGATTCAAATAATTAAATAGACATATCATAATTTTTTAAATTTTTTACTCTTATTATGTAAAAAACCAATATCTTGGTATAAAATTTCATATATTTTTCGATAATTAATTTTAAAATTATAGGTTTTATTTCATAACTCAAATATTTAATTTTCATAATTTATAATTTTAATTAATTCAATAGATATTATTTTTAGATTTAAAATTACAAAAATATCATATGGTATGTTTTTAAATGTTACTAGAGAAATTTATTTTTATGATTAGTGGTAAAAAGCTTTTTTTTATTTTTAGTGGATAAGTCTGATGACTTCCTTTTAAGGTAAATAAGATGAAAAAAGTCTGTATCCAATTTTAATGGAATGAAGTCTATTTAATATGTTAAATTATATATTGAAAAATAATAATACCCATTTTCAATCCTATAAAAATTTCTTTAAATCATTGGTTACTTTTTATTATATTTTTTTGAATCTATAGAGGAAAAAAATAATTTAAAATTCATCATTTTTTTCGTTAATGATTATATAAAAAATATATTTCTTATAAAACACTATTTAAAAATATACATATAAATAATATTCATGGCTTAAGAATAAATTATATTAACCGATTTCATTAAGATATGTATTTAAATTAATATTAATTACATAAATTAATTTTATTGTTTAATTTTTATTTGGGTTATCGTTATTTGGTTGAATAGAGAAGATTTATAGAATAAATGGTAGTTGCTTTTTTTGAAATAAACTAATAGAGGTCAATAAATTAATAGTGGTAGGGTATGAGTTACCTAATATTGGATTTTGAGGAGAAGGTCCCTTTATAGGCTCCATGTTTCTGGAATCTCATGACTTGACACTCAGTGTCCCCCAATTATGTTATATTTAAATATGGTAATATATTAATTTTTAAAATAACATAATTTTTCCCATAATTAACAAATTATATCATATTAGGATTTTTTTTCATATATTGGATTTTATAATAATGATCCTATATATCAATTTTTTTTGATATATTTCACCTTGTTTTTTCAATGATTTCAATGCATCATTTATGTTATATTTTTATTAGTGAGGTAATCCCATAAACATTTTTTATAAATATAAAGCTTATGTAGCTATCATTATAAATAATATACTCTTTACATATAGTTATATGTTATACTTATTTCTTTTTTACCATATAGGGGTCTGTGCTCCATTCCTTCAGCATATTATGGTACATTTGTGCCATAGGTTACCTATTTAATTCCGTGGGTTATTGACTTATTATTTTTTATAAACATTGAATTAATTTTTTATTTAATGATATTTCAATATTATTTTGACTATGAAAAACAATTTATAGATTGGGAGATATTGTACATTATAATGTGACTGATGTTTGAGTTAAAAAATATTTTTCATGTCATTGAATTAGGTAAATTCCTATAAAACTATTTTAGTTAATGAAGATAATTAAGAGTTAAAAATTTTAATTTATTAGTTAAAAATAGAATAGTTAATGGGAATCAGGGTTGGGAAAAAATTGAGGGTTTCATGGTGGTTTATGTTTGTTAAATTATGTTTATCACAATTATAATCTTTTATTATAAAATATTATTTGTAATGTGATGATTTGATGTTTTTATATTATGATATCCTTATATATCATTGTTATTGTTTCTAAAAAGATGATGTAAATTATTGAAAATAATTAAGTTTTAATCATGTGATTTTTAATAATCATTTACGTGTTTTTGAATAAATGACATAAAAAAATATTATGTATTGTGGTAAATGTAAGATTGAAAATATATTTATTATAAATAAGTGGAAAATGAAAATGGTAATAGATTATAAGATGTTTTTTATTATATAAATAGTTAATCTATTTAAAAAACTATTTTTATTTTTAAATTTCTTCTTTAGATAGAATTCATTGGGCTTATAGAAATATATTAATATTTACACTAAAAGTTAAAATTTAATGTTTTTGTCTTATGAATGTGGAAAAAAATCAATGAATTTAACATGTTCTAAAAGAAATAAATAATATTTTTGTTTATTTCCTTTATTTCTATTTGTAATCATTGAATTTTATATGAAAATTCTCTCCAACAAGGAGCCTTGGAATATTTCATGACATTATATGTCTTCATTAGAGAATTTATTTGGAATTTTCAAGAGTATATATTAGAAATTAATGTGATTCTATAATCATGGAAAAAGAGATCATGTGATAAAATGTGTTTAGAATAGGAGATGATGGTGAGAAATGCGTTTAGATACTATGACCTATAAATATCAACATTATCCAATGTAGCTATTTGTTTTTTGGGTTACTAGTTTTATATTTAGTTAAATATTTTCATGTAAAAATAAATCTAAATTCATTATGTTTTACAGTAGTTATATATTATCACATTTAAAACCATTTTTTCGGACTTTTAAAGTTATTTCAACAAATAATAACATTATTAATACATCTACTAACACACATCATGTGAATATAGATCATATGAATGATGTTTTAGGTAAATAAATCAAGCCTTGACAGATTGGAGATGATGTATGTTGACATTATATAGAAGTGTTTAAGTTCAAATATATATGGTTAGATGGTGTTCCCTATTGGGGTTTTGATTACCATTAAGATGTATTATCAATATATTTTTACATTGTATGTGGTTTTGAGACATATTTTATTACATAAAATTTTCTTAATTTTGTGGGATAATGTTATGGTTTATTCTCTTAGTTTCAATTCATCCCAAATTATTATTATTATTGTCATAGGGATTTTGGTATTCTTGATATTATGGGTTTATTAAAGGGTGATGATCTCTCAAATAGATATCCTTAAACCATCAGTTCTATTTTCTCGCATCCATTAATTTGGGAACCCACTCTTAGCCATATTGTGTTTTTATTAGTCTCAATATTGTTCCATGTTGGGATATTATATATAAATAAAATAAAAAATATTTTATTCAATTTACACATCCCAGTATTTAATACAAAAACCTTCTTAAACCCTTTATCATTACCTCCATTGCATCTTCCTCTGTGAATTCTCTAATATATCTAATAAATTATTAGTTGCCTTCTTTAATAAAATAACCCTTAAATAATGAAATGATGCTCAATATAATTGAGATACCTCCATAAATAAATTTATTCTTTTAAAAGCTCATGATTTTAATTTTTGTTCTCCCCTCACAACATTCAATTGCATAAATAATCTTTTACAGTAACAATAAAATAATATCATTATTAAAATTCCATGATTTTTATAGTACTAAAAGTTTAATTACTATCCAAATTATTTTATATCTCTATAAAATATATCATTAAATCATGTTAGTTCTAAAATACCCATATGAAAAATAGTAGTTTATATTCAATATGGTCTATCACAATTAATTCAAAATTACTAACTTGTATAGATTGAGAATTATTAATCATATTAAGTAATTTTTATGAACCTAGAGTGAAGAATGATAAAGATAATTATTTTATTAATTTTTATTCTTCACAATGGATTTAATCTTATTAAAAAATCTTAACCAAGAAGACTCCTTAAATTATAAAAATATAAAAAAAATTATCTCTTATTCTATTACTATGAATGGAATAATAAAAAATTGAATCTTTTAGAGATTATAGTTTCATTTCATTATTTCCATTATTAGTTACTATTTAACTAAAAAATATTGAAATTATTGAACATATCTAACATAATACAATCAACATAAACAACAATAATTTAAAAAATGAATATATAAAAATAATAAATAGATCATTAGATTTGAAAAAACACTTAATATGGTTTTAAAACATTGAATAAATAAACATAAAATTGTTATTCGATAATTATATAGAATTTTCATAATCATGTCTAGACTCGAGTTAATGTTGCATTCCTGGTCTGTCTTTTTTCTTATGTTTTTCAATATATCATTCACAAAACCTCTTACTCATTTTCAAATTAATTAATATTATATTAATGTTATTGATATAAGTTTCCTTGATGTTTAAAAATCCATTTTTAATTTATTTTATGGGGATATGTGTGCATATCAAGTTATTTATCAAATGAATTCTTCAAATAATGATTGGTAAAGGAAATATTTTTGTTTCTTTCACCGTCTCTTGTGACACACTTTTAAATATTTCATTTTTTCAATGATTTCAAAAAAACTACTTATTTATATATTGAATTTACAAGTATATATATATTTTTAGGTAAAACCATCTTCATTATACATTAAAATGATTTTTTACCATATGATAAATATTTAATAAAGTGATCATTTACATAATTTTTTAATCAAATTTTCAGCATATTTTCGTTCAAATTGGGATAAATTTTTATTACCCATTATAACGTTATTAAAACATAATGTCTATGATTTATTGTTTATTTTTTTCAATTATATTTCACATGATACATTATTTATATATGATTTATGGATTTATTATGTTAAAAATTAAATTATTACAACAATATTCAATGTTAATGATCTGCATGTTATTCATTTTGATATAGAATAGAGAATTAATAACTATTATAAAAAGACATATAGAACTAGATTAATGTATCCTATAATATATTTTGAAATTCATTATATATAAGGGGATCATAAATTGTATTCATTGTTTGTATTCCTTTAATTAAATGAATTGAAATTAATTAGTTAGATTTATCCATTTTTTCGTGCTTTCTATTTTTTGATCTACGACATATATTTACGCTGGAATACATTTTTTATACATAAATTTTTTATGATTCTATTTTAATAATTATCCTAATTCTTTTATTTATTTTTCAATATTTTTAGGTGATTTTTTGAGTTTTCTTTATGATCAATTTTTTTAATTACTTACATTTTTGATATCTCACAATTTTTTACTATATTCTATACCCATAATATATATTTTTACACAACAATTATTTTTCATACATTCTTTAATATCTATTGCTTCATTATCAGTTCATGTATGTTATATACTTGTGTGACTGTAACATAATTATAATTAATTTTCATGATATTTTGATATTTTTTAAAAAATAATGATAATATTATGGTGTTCTAGGAGATCTATATGGGGTTCGATTAAATTTTATATGCATCAACAAACTATGTCTTCCTAACCATGGGAGTTTTTGTGGGTTTTCATTTGAGGAGATTTTCTAATGGGAAATGACTAACTGCTGCATAAAGCAGAGTGTGTCATTGTGGGTGTTGAAATAGGAAGAGAAGAAAATGAATAATAGTGGTGATTGGGGTATATACCAGCCTGGGGTCCTAAGCATATGAAGAGGTTTCTTAGAAGTTATATTAGAATATATAAATCGGTAGATATATTTCATGGATACTATTCACTATTTATTTTTGGGATGATGTGGTAACAACATAGCTATTGTAATGACTATAGTTCCAGTTTGGGTGTGTGTGTCGAAAAAATGTGTGCTGAGTTGGAAGTTGCATTATAAATTTTATTAATGATTTGTTCATTATGATTCCTATATTTGAACCACAACATAGTCTATGTAATGGAGTAGGGCGTGTTTATATAAATTTTTATTTTGAAATCTTTAAATTTCATATTTTCCCTATCAATAAATTTAAGGTATTATACCCATTTTTAACATCATCATAATTTTAATGAGTTGGATGTATTGAAAATCAACTCTTAAATACATTCCCTTATAGTTCACCCTATTTCTCATTCACATTCATGATATCATGAATGTAAATCCATATTTTCTGTTTCCTTTTCATTCACTATTTAATCAATATTTATTTGAATTTATTTTCATTTTCCTAGAATCCCTATCACCCATGGGGGTTTGGTTTTGTTTTGGGATTGATCAAATTAATGGGGATATGGTTTTTGGTCTTATAAAGGGGTGATACTTTAATAGTTTTTTATTCATCATAAAAGTAGATAATTTTATCCATGATAATTATTATTTAGGCTGGTGTATTTCTTAATTTATTTTAGAATCATTAATCTTTTTGTTAAAAATTTAGAATGTATTAATTAATAAATTAATATTATAATTATTCGATTTTTTGGATTGGAAACTCTTTTAATGTAGCCACTATGTTATGTTAAAAATTGGTTTTCCTATTTTTATTATTTATCAAAGGATTTTTGAATTCCATGAAACTTATAAACATTTTTAATATTTTTTTTCATGAATATAATATTGATTAAAATTGTTACAACAACAATGGATTATTAAATAGTTTAAATAAGAAATATTGGAATCTTATGATGTTAATAAAAAAATATAAATTATTTACTAAAAAGAATTTATATTTTTTTAATAATTATTATTTTAGGGAATTTATTTATTGTGGAATACCAAATTTTTATAATTTTTATTAAATCAACGGTTGATTTTTATGAAGTCATGTTTGGTATATTCAATCTGTTTTTTATTGGTATTGTAACGTGAAACATTATTGATTCCCTATTTACTAGTTTCCCAATATTGGTTGTATTGGATATATAATGATACATGGAAATATATCCAATGGGGTTTCTTTAAGAGAGGGACATGGGTGATATGGTGATATTTTTTTTATTCTATATTAGAATTATTTTTATTTCATGTTATATGACCCTCAATTTTTATAAGAACAGATTCAAAATGAGGAAATTAAAGAGATATCCAACACCAAATGTTCAAACTATTGTATTTTCTCTAAATTTATGTAAATTTTAAGGTCCTGTAGGGGAATTCATCTAATTATTCTATTGTAGGATAGTTAGATTTATTATAATAGGACACAATATTGTTCGTTAGTTTCATCATTTTTTGGTAATGTTTAGTATTATGTCTCTTTATAACCTTTAAAAGAGAATATACAATGTATTACATATAAAATGGTGCTAAATAGGGGTTTATATTTTTATAATTAATATATACATGCTTTAGTAATATTTATCATAAATCTAGTTAATTTATTTAATTTTCTCATTTATCTAATGACATTGTAACCCTTGATTTTTTATATATATACTGTTAGTGTTTCATTCAAATAAATTTCAGAAATGATATAAAAATTATTTTCAAATGTTAATTGTATTATATGATAATAAAATCTAACTATGATTTGTTTCACTAGATCCATATGTAAATTATTTGTACGTGTAACAATTATATAATTATTTTTAGGAGTTTTGGATATGTCCTTTTTATTGGGTATTTAGTTCTTTTGTTTTAATTTGTATGTGATTTTACTCCTTATTTATATATTGTTCAAGGGCTATTTTATTTATCTATATATCATATTTTATTTTCTATTTTCAGTTATTGTTCTATTTATATTTAAAATTGGGTTAAATAATTCATTATTGGTACTAAATTTCTATGTTAATGTTTATCCACATCCATGAGAAATAGTGAATGCACCTTATGCATTACATAAGCTGGGTCTGGTGCTCAATTCATGTCTCACATGTCATAGTTCATGATAAATGTTTTCAATTAACATTATTTCTCTGTCAAAGTGGGTCTACTGAGATAGGAGACCGGAATAATCAATAAGACATGGGCTATAGTGGTGTAAAATTATTAGGTCATCTCTTAATCTCATTGATTCGTGAATTTCTATTTTAGGATTGAATTTGAGTTTTTATTGTGAAATAATTATGAATTACTTTTATTTATTTTTCCTGACATGATGGTATTTTAATCCTCTTAATAATGTTATGAAAATTCACGGGGTTTACCCTTGGTATTTTTGGATGTTTGAAAATAAGTGGAGAAATGTATTCATTTATTCTATGAAAAAACCTATATTGGCCATGTCCTTGATATTGAAAACATTTTTAAAGCTGTTGAAGTATGCATAAATGACCATTCAACCATTATACCTTGTCAAACATGGTTTCACATCTATTATGGATATATAATTTAGGAACTTTAATAATTACAATTTTTAGAGTGTATATCATAAAGGGTAAAATAATCTATTTGGGTCATGTAATGTGTTTATGGTATTTTATGAGTTTATAATTGAAGTGTATATTTGGTTCTAAATTTTTTAATGTTAATTTTTTTATTGTTTACAATTCTTGGATTTTATTTTAAAAAAAATATTATATTTTTGATTTTTTTCAATAGGAAATGACGATTCGTAAAATATTTAATTTAGAAAAAATGTTTTATAATGACAATAAATGAAATTTCTAAATCTCGTAAATTGTTTCCGATATAATAGAATGTAAAATTATTATTAATTTTATAAGTGGTCACTATTTATTAAAAAAATTAAATTCTTTGTCCTAAAGAAAACATAATTATTATTTTTGTATTATTAAAAAATAATATAAGGTTTTTAAAATAAGATGTTATTATAGATTTTTTTGGTTTTTATAATACAAAATCAAATTAATTATAATTTTAATTCATGACTGATAATGTTATGGGTGAATATTTATTATATAAAATGGGAGAAATGTTTTTAGGAAATTAAGTTGGGAATATTTCTGACAAATATAATTTTTTAAAATGGTATTTTAAGGCATTGATATTTTATCGGGTTTTAAAATGATTTTAATGTATATGATTTATTTTCATATAGGTGACCATGATAATAGATGAATAATAATATATTATACCACTATAACCTAAAAACCCATTTTTTTTTGTTTGAATGGGACTAACTCAATTATAAAAATTTAATATTTTATACATAAAATCATTGGTTATCAAATGATTAAAAATGAAATATAAATAAAGTTCAATTAAATGTAAAATAAATATGTTTATGGAAAATGTTATTAAAAACATGAATTATTTTTATCATTATAAAAAAAGTAAGTAACTATTTTATATATCGCTTTATTAAATTAATATATCACATATGCAGTTAAATATTTTCTCATTCATATATTATTTGTTCTGATCGAGTGATGAAAATAAATAAATTATTATAATTAAAATGTATAATTTTTCTAAAAAGTTTTTTCATCAAGATGATAAACATATGTCAAAATTAATTTTTCATAAATCTCTTGTACAAATTGAAATTAATTTTTGATATTATTAGGGAAATAGAACCATATATTCAGTTTTAGAGAATTTTTTAAATGGAATAATATTTTATTGAAAGGTGAACATAAAATATTTTTAAAAAACGATTTTTCCATTAAAATAAATTACAAAGTACTATTTATTTACTATTATATTTTTATTTAAACAATTTGATTTATATAATTATTCATTCAAATTATATAATCACAATCAATTTTATGTTAAACTTTTATATAAAAATATTTCATTTTTATGAATTTGTTATTGAAATCAATGTTTTTATCACATATGAGAGGTTAATACTAAATTTAAATATTCAATTCAATTTAATTTAATTTGATAAAATTTATTTTATATTTTAAATCATATTAATTTATTTTACAGAATACATTCAACAAAATCATTTCTCATAATGATTTAAAAAATTGAATGAATAAATTCTAGAGTTTATGGTTAAAACAAGTTTATAATGAGATTAAACCAAAATATAAGAATATTGTTATAGACTACACATATCTAAATCAAAAATAATGGAAATATTTTTTAAATTTACATATAGTTGTTTTTACCTATTTGTATTTCGAACTATTGTTCTTGAGAATTACTATATCATTTATCATTTGTTTTCAAAATTTTCATGTTGGTTCCCCCTACTTTTATAAAAATATTCATTTACCCTCCCCCCCACAACAAAAAAAAAGTTTTTTGTTTATCATCCAACCATTGTGAAACAACCTGACTTACATCCCATCCCACACAATAGAGTAACTTTTTTGATCATAAGTCTAAAATAGGAAGGCTTCTGTAATAATTGTTAATATGTTTTCTCAAGAAGAGGTATTAATCCTAAAGATATGTTTCCCTTTTATTTAATCTTCTATCTACATCAAATATAATTAAAATAAATATATAATTATAAAATTATATACCATATACATATAAGTTCATTTATTAATGTAAATATGTACCTTCAAATCTTCCATAAAATGGGAGATAAACCCATCAATTTGGGTATAGTGGACTACCCTCCTGTTAATAGATGTAATTCATTTTCCATCACCACCTCTCATGGATGGATATAATTTTTTATTTAGTGAATATATTTTATATATAAAACATAATAACAATAATTTAATTATAATATCTTCTATATCTTTTTATCTTATGATCCATGGAAAAATGACAACGTCACTCATTCATACATGTAAACTGCCGTCTCCATGAAGTGATGTCATACAGTTTTCCTTTTATTATGATATAGATTGTGATATGGATATATTTTATGAATAATATATATATATATATATATATATATTAAGAATTTAATATTCTATAATTTTTAGTCATTGATTACCTTTCATTTGTCCCATCTTTCAAAAAATATAAACAATGCTCATGCCTTTATACATATTACCATCTCCATGAATAGTGTAATACACTTTTATCTCTATATATTTATGTATGAATTTAAATACTTGTAAATTGAAGTAATATTTTATTTATGTCTTTACTAAAATTACCGAGATTATAGATGCATAATTAAAGTAAGAGGATCAAACAATTGTTCAAAAAATGTACATGAAATACAAAAAAGATATTACCCAAAGTATTGATTGTAATAAAGAATTGGTAATAATGTATTGGTACAAGGTTATATGTAATTCATATATTATATGAAAAATATTATTATTTTAAAATAATTTAGTTTACGGATATATAAAATAATAATAAAAATGGTTGCAATCATGAATAAATAAAATTTGACTATGTGTAAGGGATTTTCAAATAACTTTTTTTCTTTGTGAAACATTACAAATTCAAGATTTATTATTTAATATTTTATTTATATAAATAAAATTAATGTTTTTATGATGATTTTATTATATTTTTTATAAAGAAATATAATTTTATTTCTTTCATGAGGATTATGATTTGAATGTTACAAAATTTGGGGAGGTAATAATGTTACAATCTCATGGTTTACATGGATTATATTTTTTATGATTATAATTATAATATTTATTGATATTACTCTTTAGAATATAGTTAAATTTTTTCTCCTCTGGTTATTAATGGAGAATAAATTTTCTACTTATATTTTTATATCATTATGAAATAAATAACCAAATAAATTGTTTTATATTTAAAATCCAATTTGAATGCCTCTTCAATCAAAAAGACATTTTCTCCAATTCCTATAGTTTATAAAAATATTCTCATGAATTTATTTAAAAATATTTAGTGATTTATTATTAATATTATTTTTTTTTTGAATTGATATAATTGGTTTTGATGGAATCATATTTTTATATTCCAATGATGAAACTGATTTAATATTTTTACAATATTGTGAAATGAATATTTTACATTTAAATTGTATGTCGTTAAAAAAATTTATCACTAAATGACAAATAAATTATTTGATGGACTCCTTATATATTTCTAATTTAATTTTCAATTATATTTTATTTTCAAAATATTTTTATAATTATAATTATTAGATTATTTTTAATGAGGAATGGTCATTTTCCGGAATAATGTATTAATGATATTTTTATATAATTTATTTTCATCCACAACAATAACCATTGTAGTTTATTATGTATTACATGACATATTATCTAAATGTAAAATCCATATTATTTTTTCTATATATCTTATGATTATTATGTTGATATTTTTATGAAACACATTCATTATCCATGGGTTATTATGTGATAGATTTATAAAATGGTTAATAATAATTCTTCCATTTCATTAGTTATTATATAATCATATGATTGATTTTTAAGGACTTCATGGAAAAATTATTATTTTCCTTTTTCGAGGGCTGTCCCAAAATTGCATATCCTTCAAATAAATTTGGAAATATAATAGATTTTATAAAATATTTATGGGAACAAAGTAGATGTTCACGATCCCCTATTGGAAACAAGTCTATGAGGTTGATCTTATATGGGAAACAAATGAAATTAATTGTGTAGTTATGTAAAATCACTCTAACTGATTTATATATTATGGGAAATTAGTGTTATATCCCAATATGTTGAGATATGATGGTCTCAATATTTAAAATTAATATATAAAATGATTTTGATAAAAAGGATGGTGAGACACATGTTTGAATTTAACGTATGTTTCAGAAATGATTTATGATGATATCTCACTCTTCTGAATAATGTAATTTCAAATGATAATTTTTTCCATAAATACTATTTGTAGTCCATGTAGATTAGTTATGAACCTTTAATTTTATGTTCATGGTCTTGTACCCATATTATTTTTTTATGATTTCAAATATTCATTGATTGATATATATTATGTCTAACCATACTAGAATTTATGCTCACTTGTGATTATGATTCCATTCCAAGTGTATTGAAGAAAGTATTTAATTAGGTTTTTTCCATGAAGATTACTAAATGGAGAGATCCTTCCAACCGATATTGATGACCATTTTATAAAGAATAATAATGTGTATGGACTCACTAAATACACAAAACTTTATTGTCCAAGTGTGAGTATTTTTAAATTGTATTGATTACTTTTCTAAAATAATGAAATATTTATATATGAATGTTTTGGGTTGTTATAGTTATTATCAGATAAAAAATTGGCCACATTTGGAAACTAGGATTATAAAAAATGGTTAATAACTGTATGGATAAATATATGTATATGATAGTAACCTCACATTTTGGTAATGATCATGTATGACATAGTATTGAACAAAATGTGTCATGGACTAAATAATGAGTCATGATTTTGTCATCATAATAATCATTGGTCATTATTAATAACTCTAGTCAATTATTTTTTATGGTTATACTAACCATTTTTTAGATGGTATTGAAGATATAATTGTGATGTTTAGGTTTTAATTGGAGTTATCAAATATTGAAGTACCCTATTTTATTTTATTTATATGAAATCATATATACGTGGAATAGTCTCAAAAAATTTTAATTTATATACCCATTCATTGGATATTGAATGAATAGTGAAAACCCCAAATAGAAATATAATCACATATAAGGCCTCATATTATTATCTATTTTTTTTTGGGAGGGTTCTTCTAGGAAATAATATAGTCTTCAAATTTTACAATTTGATATTATCTTACTCGTAGATTGGATTTATTTATAAAAAACCCAAAGTAATTTTTTATAATGGGGTGTAACATTGAATATTCTCAAATATACTTTGATCATATATATACCAACCAATAAATATGAACAAAAAATGTAAATTAATTTCATTTTATAGATATTGATTCCTACTCAAGAGTGGTATTTATCTATGTTTTTTGGGTAGAAACTAAACAACAAAGGTATACCTATTGTGATAGAGTTTTTTGATATATTATTAAAGGAGTTACCTAGTATTTTTCAAATCATATTTTTCATTTTCCAATAGAACTAATACATAGTTCAGCATCCATTTCAATGATTTGCGAAAAAATTCCCTTGTTGAGATGAGTAATTAAAAAATAAACTCTAAGGTAATCATGAAAAGGTACATGGGTGGGAAAGTGTGTCACATTTTCTACCCCTATTGTTTTTTAGGAGGAAATATATATTAGTGTGACTTTTTCTTGGAATATAGATTAAATAAAAAAACTCTATAATGGAAATGTTACATCAATACTATACCGATGATTTGTTTTATCATTTATGTAGAGATCAATAATTTTACAATATTGATCATTAATGTATATAATGTCAATTGATAGTAAAACATGAATACATACCCAATAATTCTTTCTCTACATGGTGTGGAAACAATGATATTATATGGATTTGATTTTATAATAGAATTCCACAAAAATATTTATTACTTTAATTAATATATTCATTAGATATTATGTTGATTGGTTTTTGGTATAATTTATAGATGATATTATGAAATATTAAATATTCAATGAAGTGTTTGATATTTATCTATTAACATTATAGATGACTAGGAGGATGGACAGGTCTGTTCAAAAAATTACCATGTGTGAATTTTGGCATCATATTGTATAATTCATATGACATAGAATTTCATTTGTAGTTATTTTAGTGGATCCTTGAAAGATAAATTATATATAAAATTATCCAAAACCTACCACTATTATAGAGATCTGATGTTTTTCTGGATTGGATATATATTTTCAATAGTTTGTGGATATTTTCACATGAATTTATAATACAATAAACAAGTTAACTCTGAAAGTGTCCAACAACCGTTATTCAATTGAATTTGAATAAAATATCATGTAACTAGTGATAATTTTTTCCAGTACACCTAGACTTACGTTAACCAACAATAGAGAAACGTTTATAATCTATATTGATTTATCAATGATGGTATTAGGATGTGTTATTATAAATAATGATATAGTTTTTTCTTATTGATCATTAATGTTGATGTTTTATGAGTATAATAAATAAAATCATTATTAAGAACTAGTTGTGGTAGTTTAATGATTAATGAAATGGAAGAAATATCATTATAGATTGTGGTGTCATATATAAAATAATTAGAAATTTTTAATGAAAATTTGTACAAGTAAGGATTTGAATATGTATAAGATAATATGGTTTGGACTGATAATATATTATGGATGATAAATATATTACCCTAATATGATTGCTAACATTGGGGATAACTCCTTGAGTCAAAAGGATGTTTCTTTCATATCGATGATGATCATATAAAACGTCAAATATTAAAAAATTTCAATGTATATATATGAAAATCACAATAGAATGTCTTAAATATTATCATTATATTGTAGTGTTAAACCAAATATACAATTGAGAATAAAATAGGCATATAAATAAGACATGGAATGATTGAAAAATGTAAGAAATGCCATTGAAATTAACATGAACTGTTTTTTAATAATAAAATTTGTGACCCCTGTATGTGTTTAATCCATAAAAAAAGTATACAAATTTATTAGGGGAGGATCATAGTATTTTATTATATATTTTTCCTAGTTGTATAATGATTTATGGATAATTGAAAGACAATTTTTTATTAGACAACATAAAGAAAAATATTACATTGCTTGAATAGGTTATTGGTATGTTTTTTAGAAAAGGATGAGATATAAAATTCTTAGGAGATATTACAAACATTGAGCATTCTATTATTAAAATGGGGAAGATACATCATGGAGTATATCATTGAAATCCCAAAAAAAATATCTAGAAGAAATAATTCTATTTCAGATGTAATCCATTGTAATTCAATTTAAGCACACAACATTACTATTATCGAATATATATCTCTTGATAACTATCCCATGATATACATTATGGATGTGGTATGTTTAAATGGAGTATACAATTATATTGTGTCTGATCAAAGTTTAATTTTACCTCTATGTTTTAGTAAATTCCTCAGTAAGGTCTAGATAGATAGGGGATTGTTTGTACTATGTATCATCCCCAATAATATGGGATATAAGAGATAAAAAATCAAGATATATAGGATTGATTATTCTCTTATTCTATGGATTTCAATGTTATTTGGAATCAACACTATTCTCTAGTTAGGAGTTATTAGTGTAATAAAATTCCTTCTAGAATTAAGATTGATCATCAAGAATCCATCTATGAGAATTGTGTAAAACTCTATTGTGGGGGGGTTAAATCAGTACATGAGAAGGATATGGAATGGATAGTTAATTTACTTACAATTCAACAACACATAAAAGTAGCATAAACTAATGAAAAACATGGTTTTCACATTATTATTTTTTCATTTTCAAGCCATTTAGGATGTCATATTATTGCAAGAAACTGTGTAATTAAATTATTTTACATTGGTTAAAAAATTGGATGTTCAAAATGAATATTTTTTATTTCATGTCCATCATTATATAACTTGTTTGAAAAACCTATATAAATGGGGATTTCACACATGTTACTAACTAAATGATGTGAAAAAGCATTGAGATTAAAGTGTTTCCACATCTTTAATTTTATAATTGGCATGAAAACCCTATGTATATATTTTTTCATGTAAATTATTAGATAATTTATTTGAATATGGTTGATATTAACATTTTAGATGTAGGTTATCCCATTACTTATGTGAAAACCCTTTCATAATGTGTTTTTAACAGCGTTTATTATATAACTGATGTAAAAAAACATCCAAATTAAAGGGATTTCATATTTTTTATCCCATAACCTATGTGAAAACCCATTAATTATGGGGTTTTCATTCTTGTTATCCCATAACAGATGTGAAAATACACTATGTTAATAATATTATTTTCACCCCTCCAATCCATTACAGAAAAGAAAAGAAACAGGAAAAAAAATAGTATAAAACAAGAATCAGATGTAGAAAAAAAAACAACCAAAACAACCCATTTACTATTAAAAAATGATAATTAAAATATATATTAAAAACAATCATTAAAAAATCATAAAATATAAAATTATTTTCCCATAAAAACACATTTACAATAAAAACATTAAAATTAAAATATATACTATATACAAAATAAAGTCCAATGTCACCTATAAAATGAGATTCTCATTCAGTTTGAAAGTGTCTACTCTAAAGTGAATTATATGTCTTAGGGTTATAAAAAACCCAATTTTAAGGGAAACAAATTGATATGTATTATGAAAAATTAAAAGAAATTTTATTAAATATTTTATAATGAAATTTTACCTGGTAGATGACTTTAACTATCCATGTCTAAATTATTTCATAAATAAATCATAAAAAATAATATCATAATTCTTGTACACCTTATTCTTCATGAAAACAAATTTTAATTGAGTTTGAAAAATTCAAAATGACACTATCATGTAACATATTGAAAATATAATAAATTTAAATAAAAATTCATCTTTTTTACATATATTATAATAGCGCTATTTTTTCTTTTGGTTTATTGAGAAAAATTCCATGACCTATTTGGATATAATAAAAATGAAATAAATATTAATTTCATTATAATATAAACGTGTTTTATCAAATTAAAACTATTGTTTCCAATACATTATTATGTTTTTTCAAACTTCCCCACAGATAGAACATCACAAAAAAGTGCATTATCCATTACAAAAAACCTGACAACCAACATCCAATTGTATAATTGAAAAATAAAAAGTTGTGGTTATTCTATAAAATGATATATGAATATCTGTGAGATACATGTTTTCTTATCTTTAATAAAAAAATATATATAACAAAATTATTGAATACTTTTTAAATATTTCAAAAATTTAAATTGTTTTTCATGCATAGATAATTATCATGCATATATTAGAAATAAATTTTGGCAGCAAAAATCTATATAAATCTATATTTTTTGAACCTTACACATTGGATAAATATAACTAATATAAAATGAACATATGTATAGATTTTATGTAAATTTATTATAATGAAAGATTTATATTTCTACATACAAGGAAAAAATGTATCGTATTGATTCATAAATGATCACCAGTTACTTGTTCCATTATATAGTTTTTCAAAAGATTTATAGTCATCGTATGCCCAAAAATAGCATCTTCAATTGGAATCTCATAAAAATCCAACAAAAAATAAGATTATGTTAAAAATATATCAAGACTACTAAAATATGTATCTAATATCAGAGAACATTGTATTTATTTTTATCTATATATTTTTTATTTCAATTTAATTTATTCATATAAAAATAAATAAAAACATAAAAATTAAAATGTTAACACAATAAATAAGAAAATGAAATAAAAGATAAAATAGTCACATA
Source organism: Viscum album (assembly GCA_963277665.1). NCBI lineage: Eukaryota > Viridiplantae > Streptophyta > Magnoliopsida > Santalales > Viscaceae > Viscum > Viscum album. The sequence continues at coordinate 1,137,334,911 of OY728156.1, forward strand.
TATCAATGGTAATATTTCATTGAAGTATATATTGAGAAATGGAAATGTGGATTAAATGTTTTCTAGCTATACTCACAACGTCTATAATAAAGGTTACTCCATCGAATCAATTTATTATATCTTTTATAGTGGCCATACAATTCTCTTTCTCTATATATTAATGATGAATCGTATCTCTAGTAAAAAATATCACCCCCTATGAAATAATATGATATTCGGGAACATTAATATATATATCAAAATAATTGTGATGTTATGGAGGTGGTGTTTAAATGTAGGATATGGAAAAGGGTGTTTTGGTGGGGTTGGAATAGTTGCAGCTACTAGAGGAGGTGGAGGGGTTCAATTTGTAGTCTAAAAATACATTTGAATGTTTACAAACATCTATTGTATCGAATATCTAATTATTTCCTCCAACATCCCAATAATATCCTAAACATCAGCCTACAAATGTTATCCTTTTTTTAATAAACACTATTCATTGAAGAAGATACAGAATATGGAAATGATTATATCACTAATACACATGTTGTGTATTCTCATACATTGCCCGGGTGTTCAAAATTTCCCAATGAGGTAGTTTAGGTCTCATTTTTACACTTAGGTAAAATGTCCCCCTTATCATATATGATCTTTTAGAGAATCCTATATTAAATATTTGAAAAAAATAAGATATCAATGGAAATATATAAAGAATAGAATTAAATTAAATAAATAAATAAACTTTCTATCTTACAATCCACATAAAAAAATATTGACTATTCTATAAGATATTGTTCTTTTTATTATTAGACCCCTCTTCCATTTTCATGTTTAACCACGGGGATTTAGGGGCTACCTCTGTAGAACATGAAGACATTGCTCACAATTTTTGAAACTTTTCATCCATACCTTTTTCTTCTAAAAACGTATAACATCTCTAAGATAAAGTATCATGGTATACAATTCTAGATAATATATTCTTATGTGATCTCAAAAATTTCTGAAAATTAATAATAAAGAAATTATTAATAATATCATTAATAATATCATTAATTTTTTAAAAACTACAACATATTATCATTAAACATAACAAGAATTAGTTGTGGTTTCTTAATTCAACATATTACCAACATGTATCTTCATATATAATGGGATAAATATCAAATGTATTAGGATGTTTCCTATGCCCAATATTTACGTCTAATTTGGGGGTAATTTTGAAATCCCTCAACCTCATAGATAAAAAGGTAAACATTGACTCCTAACTCCTCCAATATCAAGTATATCATATGTAATCTAATAAGAATGGAAAATATATATTACTAAAACAATTCAAGATTTGATAAATAATTACAAATAATTTGAACAAAATGGTCTCCCACAAGTGATATAGTGTCTATTTTTGAATACTTCCACAACCATTAACCAAAATACAAACTTTCTCTTAGCCTAAAAAGATTTAAATGATTGATTTTTATATAAATCATACATCCTGGAATATCATTATCTTCAATTTCTTTATATATCCTTTATATTGGCTATTAGAATGATTTAATTTTGAAAAATGTGAGCTACCATTTTTACCAACATTCAAACAATTGATTGTCCTTGTGGGAGTATATGTATCTTTTGAAGAAAGATAAGGCTCATAAATAGGAACATGTGTATGTTCCTCTCATGAGGAATGACTATGATCATCTCCATATGTATTTTGTAGAGCATATTAATGTTCTATCAATATCCTACAAATCAACTCAACAGTAAATTAGTATAAAAATATATAATAATCAACTTTTAAAATAATATTGTAAATAAAAAAAAGAAAAATCATTAAACAAAAAATTAACCTAAATTATAAATTACACATTTCATGTCAAGTTTTTTATGGTTAACAAAAATACTATAATAATAATGTTATAAAAAATGTAATGTTAATTAATTAAATGAACTCTCAAAATGGTTTTCGAATAATAGAAATGATCTGACCTTGTTAATCATTTATTATACCAAAAATTAAAAAAATCAATATAAACTTATTAAATAATTTTTTTTATTTGAAATATTATATTTGAGATAAATTACTTCATATTAATAAATTAATAGTTATGTTATCTATGTATTAAAATGATAAAAAGTTCAGAACTAATATAATATAATCAAAAAAATTATATTCCTAACTATAATACATGTTTTAAGAAAGAAAATAATAACAAAATATCAAAAAAATTATAAAATATAAATTATTAAATTACAAATAAAAATATGTTACCTTAAATATTATGAATGAAAAAATATTAATTTCCCAAAAACCTCTATCTTGATCATTACATAAGGAACGATCCTATTCTATTATTTGAACATCAATATTATCTAATAATATTTAAACAGAAATAGGAATACCAGATAAATCATCATCTTCATCATGTTTATCATGATGGTCATTCTATATTTATTGTAAAACAAGTAACCATTTCCAATGGTATTGATAAACAACATAGGAAATATGTTTTTCATATGATTCCATTATAGATGGATCAGATGTTTATTCAAATCTATTTAGATTAACCAGTGTTACTCAAAATTCTTTGTGTCTGAAAATATTGTTACTAAAAATCCATTTGGTTCTAAAAATATGACCAAGATATTTAATGTAGTAAAACTTTCATATTTCTACAATTACTTCATAAAATCCACATGATTCAAAAATTGGGGTTTTTTTATCACTCAAAATTTTAATTTCTTTTAGAAAAACCAGTACTCTACTATTCTTATATGCACATATGTTTTTCTGATATTTATTATGAAATGTGTTGACATTAATATCATACCTAGGTCATGTCAACAAATTTAAACCTAGACCACCCTATAACTATCCCAATGTTTCTGATGCATATGATCTAACAAGCATGAGCTCTTTAAACCATTTTCATAATGTTTTATTATTCTAATTCAAAATCTATATATATATATGTCCTTGATATATTTTTCATTAATGTATTAAATTTCGTTTTCACATTATTTTATAAGGATATGTGTGTACATCAGGTTTTATATAAAATTATATATATAAATTAAGCATAATAAAATGGAATAAATTTTTTTCCTAACATTCTCATGTTACACACATCTAAATATTATATTATTTCAATTGTTTCTATAAAAAAGTAATTATATTTAAATATAATTTTTTTGTATAATTATATTTTTTAGTGAAACAAAATTTTTTATCCATTTTAATGGTTTTTACCCCTATAATAAATATTCAATAAATAGTTCATTTACAATACTTATTGATCAAATTTCATTCTTATTTTCCCATACATTTAGATTAATTTTCATTATGAATTCCTATAATTTTAAATGTGAATTCCGTAGATTTATATTTATTTTATTTCTCTTTTATTTTATATGGTACATTATTCATATATGATTGGTTGTTTTTTTATGGTTGTAATTTAATTCTCTCTATATTATTTAATGCCAACGGTTTTTTTGTTATTATATTCTATATAAAATAGATAATTAATAAATATTATAAAAATATATGTGGGATAAGAATAAAGTATCCCATAATCACTTGGGTAATTATTTGTATATAATGGTGTCCTTATACATCTTCATGGATTAGTTTTTCTTTAATGTCATACATGAAAATTAATTAGTTAGAATTATAGAATTTATAAAGTCGTCTTGTTTTTTAATCGTTGGTATTTTTTTATAATAGAATAACTCATGTATAAATCAAATTTTTATGAATATATTTTTACAGTTATCTTATGATATTTTATTTATAATCCTATCTTTTCATTTGCGTTTTTTTGATCCTTTTCCTTAAGATCACAATTTATAATTATTTCCATTTCTGATATCCCACAAAATATTTACCATTTTCTATCTCAATACAATATATTTTTACACACCACTTATTTAACAAATATACTAGAATATCTATTTCATCATTTTTAGTCCATGTATTCCATATCACGGTGTAACTGCTTGAAAATTTTAATTAATTTTATTGTTATTTTGATATTTATTTATAAATTATAATTTATTTCTAGTGTTTTATGATAACTCTATGGGTTTTTTCCTTTTATTTGCAATACAACAATGTGTCTTCCTAGACAAAGATTTTTTTCATTGGATTCATTTGGGGAATTTTGCCTTTGGGAAATAGATGAAACCACCCTAATGTATAGTGTGTTGTTGTGGGTGTTAAAATAGAGAAAAGGGAAAGGGCCTAATAGTGGAGAATATGGTGCATACCAGCCTGGGGTCTTAGGAATGTTTAAGAGATTCCTAGTTATTATATAAGAATTTATAAATAGATAGAAAAATTGCATGGACCATATTCATTGAGTTCTTTTGTGATAATATTGTTACAACTAACTCTTTTCACTTACTATGGTTCTTATTTGGGTGCACATATCCTAAATGATGAGTGGTGAGGTGCCAGTTCCATTGTTAATTTCTGGACTCGGGTGTTCTTTGTGATCCCTAGAGGAGTACCACAACATTTTCAATGTAATGGTGTAGGGTGATGAACAACATAGTTATTACAGTTTTTTTATATTTCATATATTCCCCAACATTCATTTTGATGGCTCATACACATTTTTATCCTAATCCTCATTCAAATGACTTGGATGTGTGTCTAATGGCCTCTTCTGCACATTCTCTTAGACTCCATTCTATTTATCCTTCACATTCATTATAAAATGAGTGTAAATCAATCCCTAATGAAATTAATTACATCTGAAATCCACATCTATTTGAATTTATTTTTATAATCCTAGAAGCCCTAGAACCCATGCGGTTTTTTTGGTTTGGGATTGATATAATGATGGTTGATTTGTTTTTTTGTCCTCATATAGGGATCATTTGATCCTATTTTTTATTATACATAAAATGAGATAATTTCTTCTTGATTGTCATTTATATAAGGTCGGTGTTTTTTGGAAATTTATCTTATCAACATGAAATTAAGTGGTTTAAAATTTTAATTTTAATTTTTTTTATTTTATTTTTTTAGTTAATTGAATTTTTGGATTGAAAACTATTATAATGCGGATCTTATATTTGTGTAAATTTTTAATAGTTTTCTTTTTTATCAAAGGCATTCTAAATTCCATGACTTCTTGAATCATTTATAATCATTATTTTATGAAAATATTGTTGATTTAATGGCTTCTGACCACAATAGATATTAAAATGGTTGATTTTTTTACTCTTGTGAGGCGAATAAATAAATAAAAATGTTTCCTTTAAATGATTTATAATTATTAATATAAATTGTTGCATGGAATTAATTTTTTAATTGAATAATAAATTACTAAAATGGATATTACATCCAGAGTTGTTTTTTATGAAGGCATGTTTGGTATATTAACATAGTTTTTGAAAGGTATTAGAATGTGAAATACTAATGATTCTCCATTCACTCAGTTCCCATTATTCTTTGTGTTTGATATATAATGATAATATGAAATATATCTAATGGGGTTTCATTGTTTGAGGGATATGGATAAGAGGGAGGTATTATTTTTTATTTCATATATTAGTAAGTATTCTTTTTTTATGAACCTAAATTTTTTTTCATCAGAACACGATTGAAACATTGAAATTTAATAGATATACTAGACAACATATTCAATATATAGTAGTGTCCCTTGTGTTATGTTATATTTCTTGTCTAGTGGGGAATTAATTTTATTATTATATTGTTGGATAAATAGTTTCCATTTGATAGGACACAACATAGTTCGATAGGTTCATTATATTTTTGCATTGTTTAGTGTTTTGTCACTTTACATCCTTTAGTTGATAATTTAGAAATTTTTCCTTATAAAATGGATGTAAATTGGATTTTCTGTTTTTTTATTTATATATACATGATTGATTAATATTCTTTCACAACACTAGTTATTATGATTATTTGTCACATTCACTTAATGACATTGTATCCCTTGATTTATTTTTTCATGTATAGTGTTTGGGTTTCTTTCTAAGGGATTTCAAAAATTATATATAAATTATGTTCTAAATGATAATTGTATTCACATTTTGTGAAATGCTATTAGGATATCATTTACTGATAAAATAAAAAAATAATTAAGTACATGTCCCCCTTAAATATTTTTTTTTATAGTTTTTTGGATTTATCCTTCTTTATTGGGTATTTGGGTTGTTCCTGTGTAACCTGTATGTTTTGTTGTCTCATAATATCTATTATGTTTATGACCTATTTTATTTACCTGTATATTATATTTTATTTTCTGTTTTCATTTATTATACTATCTACATTGATTGGAGGGTGGAATCATTCATTTTTTGTAATCAATTGACACCATAATGTTTGTCCCTATCCATGAGAAATTGATAATGCACCCCATGCATGACATGAGCGGTTTCGGGTGACCTATTCAGGTCTCACATGTTATATTACCAGTAAAATATTCTCAATTACCTATATTTATGTATGAAGTGTGTATATGGATAAAGGATACTATAATAATTATTTAGAATTGTGTAAATATTGTGTAAAATTATTAGGAAATATCTCATTCTCATTAAAACATGAATTTCCATGGGTGGTTGGGATTTGAGTTTTTATTTGGAAATTTTTTTTTAATTTTTTTTTATATTTTGATATGATATAATGGTATATTAATCCTCATAATAATTTAATGATCTTTCTTTGGGTTTCCCTTGGTGTTTTGGGATGTTAGAAAATAAGAGGTGTAATATCTTTATTTACTTATAACAAAACCTATAGTGATTAAGGGATTGATATTGGAAACATTATTAAAGCTGTTGGAATATGGGAACATTGTATTTCAACATTGATTCTTGGTTAAACCTTCTTCCATATCTGATATGTGTGTATAATTTAGACACCAAGATCATTGAGTATTTTTAGAGTGTATATCGGTAAAGTGAAAATGATCAATGTGGGTCATTTAATGTTTTTATGTTACTTTCTGATTTCATTAATTAAGTATTTATTTGGTTCTAATTTTTATAAGTGAATTTTTTTTTCTTTTATTTATAATTATTGGATTTTATATTTTGTAAAAATATATATGTTTTATTTTTTTTTGATAGTAAAATAATATTCATAGTATATTTTATATAGAAATTATGTTTTGTAAGGACTATAATATCGGTATCTAAAGCTAATAAAATGATTTTGATATAATTGAATGTAAAATTATATTAGATTTAATTTGGAGTGACATAAAATTTTATTAAAATTTTCAATGAGGTACATGTTTATGAAATAAAATTTAAAATCATGGGTTCTAAAGGGAAAATAATAATTATATTTTTATTATTAAAATATAATATAAGGTTCTTTAACATACTGACTTATTTAAGAGTTTTTTGTATTATTGATAACAAGCTAGGATGTTATTTAAAATCATGATTCATGATTGATAATGCGAAATGGTGATTAATTATAATATTAAATGGGAGTATGCTTTTTAGGAAATAAGGTTTTGAAATTTATTGAACTCTTATAATTTATGAAAATGGTATTATACGGCAATGATATGTTATCAATTTTATTCAAAAAGAAACTAATCAATTCTATTTCTTACAAAATATGTAACTATGTGAATAAAGGAATTGTAATATATTATACCATTAAAACCTATAAATGATATTTTTTTATGAGTTAGACAAACAATATATTGAAAAACATTTTTTATTTATAAATGGGATATAATTAAAAAGCATTTTAATGTAAAATATATATTTTTGAAAAAAATTTAATCATGAACATAAAATGATTTTATAATTTTAAAATAAATGAGTATGTATTTTTTTAGTCCTAATCAAATATTTTTATCATATATTATATAAAATATTTTATCATTAATATATATTTTTTTCCTAATCATGGGATTAGAATAAATACATTTTTATTCTCAGAAAATATAATTTTTATAAAAAACAATCTAATCATGATGGAATTTTTTTAAGAATTAATATTTAAATTTTTAAAAAATTAATTTCAGAAATTTAAAATAATTTTTAAATAATCGGGATAGAAGTACAATATATTCAATTTGAGAGAATTTATTGAAGGACATAATTTTTTATGAATGTTAAAAATTAAATATTAATATTTATATGTTTATTTACTCTAAAATAATTTACAAGGTATTATTATTTTAATATTATATTAAATGATAAATTGTTTAAATTATATTATTAATCATTTTATTTTGATCATTATAATCAATTTAATGTTTATTTTCATTAAAAACAATTTTTTTGATGAAACTATTTTCATTGGAAAACCAATTTTACATCGCACATTCTATATTTCTAATATATTAAAATAATTTTTTTTATTTGAATTAAATTTCATTAAATGTATTTTCTATTTTGAATAATAATAATTAATTTTACATAATACGTTTAACATAATCTTTGGTCAAAATGAATAGAAAAAATAAAATAAATAAATTATGTAGGTTATTGTTAAAATATGTTTACAAGGAGATTAAAACAAAATTTAATGATAATATTACTAATTAAAATTTTCTAAATCAAACTTAATAAAATTAATTTTAACTTATATTATCCCTAAAATTTACATATTTGTATTTTAATATATATGTATTGAGAATTACTATATCATTTTTCATTCATTTATGACATTTCCATGTTAGTTCCCTCAACCATTTATAAAATGAAAAATCATATACTCACACATACACAAAACAAGATTACTTTGGCTCATCTAATCATTGTGAAAAAAATCTGAATTACATCCCTACCAAAAACAGTTTCCCTGGTTTTATCATAAATCTAATCCATGAAGGCTTTAATTATAATGTCACAAAGGTAGTCTAAAGAAGTGGTATTATACATAAAGACGAGTTTTTATTTTATTTCATCTTTTATATCCATGAAATACAATTAAAAAAGTTATATAATAAAATTATTGCATAACATATAGATACATTTTCATTTATTATTGTAAATATATACATTTAACTCCTCTTCCATCAAACGGTGCATAAATACATATATGTTGTGTATGGAAGACTACCCTCCCGCAAATAGTTGTAACTAATTTTCCATCGCCACCTCTAATGGTTGAATATAATGATGTATTTAGAGTATAAATATATTATATATAATACTAAAAAATAAAAAATTATTTATAATGTATCAAATATCTTTTTACCTTATGATCCAATGAAAAACGACAACTCCCTCATTTGTATATCTAGATTACCACCTCCATGAAGAGATGCCACCCAGTTCACATTTATTATGATGTTGATTGTAATAAGTATATATTAAAGGAATATATTATATATATATATTAAATATAAATTATTATATAAATTATCAGTTATTATTTACCTTTCATTCATCCCATATTTCAAAAAATGGAAGATACGATCATTCCTATGTATATCTTATCATCTCCATGAATTGTGTATTATAGTTTTCAATCTATACACATTTGTATTAATATAAATAATTGTAAAATAATTTATTATTTTACATAAATTCTCACTAAATTTTCTGAGATTATGGATGCCTAATAATAGTAAGAAGTTCAAATCAATTGTACCAAAAAGTAATTGGAAAATGAAGTAGATGTTACATGGGGAATTGATTTTGATAATTAAGTAGTAAATTTTTTTTATAAAATTGTATATGTAATTAATATTTGGTATGATATATATTAATATTTTAAAATAATATATCTTACTTATAAAATAATTATTATAAATGGTTTCAAACAAGAATAAATATTGTCAGACAGGATTTAATGGAGTTTCATATAACTTCTTTTATTTGAGTCACATTCCATATTAAACATTTATTATTGGTATGTAATTTATATAAATAAAATTATTATATTATATTTTTCTTTTATGAATTTTAATTTGATTTAAATGTCAATATATTTTTATTTCTTTCATGGCGATTGTGATTCCAAGGTTATGAACTTTGTAAGGGATTTATGATTCAATTTCATTGTTTATTAGGATTGTTTTTATTATGATTATAATAATGAAATTAAAAGATATACATCTATAGAGTATCATTAAATTTCCTCACCTCTAGTTCTTTATGTATAAAAAATTCTTTTGTTTGATTTTACTCTCTTTAATAAAAAGTTCCCCAAATAAATTTTTTATAATTAAAATCCTATTTATTTATCTCTTCATTCAAAACTATATTTTCTCCAATTACTACGATTTATAAAAATGTTTTCTATAATGTATTTAATACTATTAACTGATTAATTAATGATATTTTTTAATTTTTTGACTTGTTTAAAATTTATTTAAATGTATAATATTTCTATATTCCATAGGAGATATTTTTTTACTTTTGTTAAATATTTTTTAATTAATATTATCATTTAACACATAAGACAAGAACAAAATTTCTCATTGTCATTAAAAATTTCATATTTTATGCACTCATTATATCGTTATGAGTTTATTTTCAATTTTAATTTATTTTATAATTAATTTTCAAATTTTTATTGATAGAAAGAGTATTATTAAAGAGGGATAGATATTTTTCCGAAAAAATTACTAATGATCTTTTTATATAATATATATTCATCTAAAACAACAACCATTGATAATTCTTATTTATTACTTATAATATTATTTTAATGTACCATCCTTATTATTATTTTTCAATATTTATTATGCGTGTGATGTTGACATGTTTAGGAAACACATTAATTTTCTAGAGGTTATTCTGTGATTGATTTCTAAAATGTATAACAATTATGCTTCCATTAAATTATTTATGATATGATTATATGGGTAATTTGTAATTATTTAATGATAAATTTTATTGTTTTATTTATATGATAATGGTCCCAATATTATGTATCCCTCTAATAAATTTGGAAATGTATTATATATCCAATCATAATTATAAGAAACATATCGGAATTCATGGTACAGTTTGGGAACGAAGTCAATCTGATGGAACTTCATTTGGAAATGCATCAATTCACTAGTTTCTTTGTATAAACATATTCTATTTGCAAGATCCACTATGAGAAATAAGTATTGAATCCCGATTTTTAATGATTTTATCATCCCATCTTTTAACAATAAAATATAAATTTCATTTTATACTTATTATGGAGACACAATTGAATGAAATTAAAACAATTTTCTGGAATTATTTATGAATATTTATCACTATTATGAATAATGTAATTTGAAATGATAATTTTTTATTCAATAAATCAAGTTTATAGTCCAAGGTAGAATGGGTATGATATTTTAATATTATATTCATGATCTCAATCATGTATGATTATATAATTATTTTAAATATTAATTGATTGATATCTACCATGTTTAAACATACATAGAATTTAATCTCAACCATACTTATGTTTCCTTTTCCCATGTTACGAAGAAAGGTTTAAAGTATGTTTTTTCAATGAGTATTACTAAATGGAAAGGAAATTCTTGAATATTTTGATATTTTTATTTAATTATAAATTTTTAATCTACTATCCAATTAAAAAAAATTATAGTCTTCATACGAGTATTTTTTAAATGTATTGAATAATCATCTAAAATAATTTAATATCTATATATGAAATTTTGGGTTTGTTATATTAATTATCAGAGAAATGATTATTATGATTGACAAAGAGAATTAGAAACAATTATTAACAACTATATGGATACAACTATGTATATGATAATAACCATACGATTTGGTCGTGATCATTGATGACATAATAGTAAACTTAATGTAGAAAGGACTATAAAAGTGTGTCATTATTTTGACATCTTAATAAATTTTATTCATGGTTATTCACTCTGATCAAGTATTATTTATGGTTATGATAACCATTTTCTCAGGGTTGGATTGAGGATATAATTTTGTTATTTAGGTGTTAATGGGAGTTCTAAAATATTGATGAACACTACATGAGATTAGCTATATACATTCTTAGATAAGAAGGAATAGTCTCATTTAATGCTAATTTATATAATCATTGATTAGATATTAAATTACTAGTGGAACCCCCAAATGAAGCTACAATCACATATAATGTCTCATATTATTATCCATTTAATATTTGTGGGAATGTGATTCCTCATATTCTTATTATTATTAAACATGTTAAATTTTATATTATCTTATATAAGTATTGTATTTATTTATATAAATTCCATATCAATTTTTGAGGAAGGTGAGACAGTTTTTACATTTTAACAAAATCGTTTTTCGTATATATACACAAGAATAAGTAATAATGTAAAATTTAAATTCTGTCCATTTTATAGATCTTTAGTCCCTAATAAAAGGGGTGTTTAACTAAGATTGATGTGGGAAAACTAAACATCAATGGTATGAATATTTTTATGGAGTTTTTGATATCTTTCCAAAGTAGTTACCTAGAGTTTCATCAAATAATGATTTTCCAAATTAAATCAATATCATACCATTTTCACAACCATTTTAATGATTTCCAAAGAATATCCCTAATTGAGTTTAATTAATTAAAAAATAAACTCCAAGAGAATCATGAAAATTGGAATTGGTGTGATTGTGTTTCACCAAATTCTACACCAATTATTTATGTCATGTGGAATGATATATTTGTGTGGCATTTTAAGGAATATAGATAACATAAATAACACTAAAAATTCAATGTATCATCAATTATATATCATTTATTTTCTTGATCAATTATCTGAAGCTCAATAATTTTACAATATTGATCATTGATTTACATAATATCAGTTGATAGTCAAAACTGAAGACATACCTAAGACATCATTTTGTTCTATGCATGGACACATTGAATTTATAGTTAATTCATTTCTAGTACAAATTCTACTAGAATATTCATAGATTTAATGAATAGATTCCTTAAACATTGTGTTGATTATTTTGTGGTAGTCTTTATAGATGAAATTAATATATATTAAATTTCCAAGAAAGTGTTCGATAATGGTCTAATAATTTTTCTTAATACCTGTAGGAAGGATTAGCTGTAAACAAAAACTACCATGTGTGAATTTTTAATTCATATTGTTTAATTCATATGTTATTAAATATTAGTTGTTTTTATTTCATGGGAAACTTCAATGAAAAATGTTACATAAATTAACCCTGACCATCTAATATGATAGAGAAATGATGTTTTCCTGGATTATGTAGATATAATCAATAGTCTGTGGGGATTTTGATGTGGCTTTCTCTTACAAAAAATTAACTCTTAAGGTATACAAGATCTTTCATGAAATTTAATTTTATGGGAATGCAACGGTACTAATGAGAATTTTAGTCAGTGCTTATATGATTACATTACCCTAAAAAAGAGAGGCGTATTTAAAATATAATGATGTATCCATTATGTTAATGGGATGTGTTTTCATATATAACGATATATTTATTTCTTATAGATCATTAATATTGATGTATCATGACTATAATTACACAAATCATTATGTTAAATATGCTGTTGTAGATTTTTCATCAACGCCATGGAAAAAATATCATTATTTTGAATGGGTTCATGTATATAATGATTATAAATGATTAAATAAAATATTCACAAGGTATGATTTTAATATGTTTAAGAGAATATGTTTGGAATAGATTTATATTTTGGATGATAAATAAATTACCACCATATGAAATTTAACATGGCTGATAACTCATTGAGTCACAAGTATCATTATTTCTTATAAATGATGATGATATAAAACATAATATATTTCTAAATTATCAATATATGGATATGAAAATCATCAAATAAGATCCTAAATATTATCTCTATCAAATAAGTGTTCAACCAAATATCCATTTGATAAAAAATGATGCATATAAAAAGATGTGGAATGATAGAAAAATATAAGAATTGATACTAAATTAAATATAGATTGTTATGAAATGATAATTTTCATGACCACATTATTTATTGTATCAATAGAGAACATTTCAACGAATTTAGTAACTGTGATTTATAATTTTTTATTCTATATTCATTATTGATGTACGACGATATATTGAAACATAAAAGTGTATTTCTTTGTTAAAAACCATGAATCAGTATATTAAAATTTTTGAATATGTTCTTGGAATGTTAAAATTTTAGGGATTAGAGAGAATATATTAATTTCATATTACAACCATTAAACATTGTATAATGAAAATGGGAATGAATTACCTCGTACGTTTTCTTCAAAATCCCAAAAATATTTGAACGACATACTTTTAATTGGGAAGTAGTCTACTATAATTATAAGTAAGAACATAAAATTACTATTACATTTTATGTATCTCTAGATAATAATCCAAGTATATAAATTATTGATGTGGTATTTTTTCATGGATTATGACATTATATTATGTCTGATAAGGGTATAAGGTTTTCCTCTATGTTTTGGATAGTCCTTGACAAGATCAAGATATACAGTTGTTGTTTTTTCAATGTATCATCACCAATAATATGGCCTATCATAGGGAACCATTCAATCCATATTGGATATTTTATTCTATTATTATATTAATTTATTATTAAATTGGAATCATCTCTATTTTCTCGTTGATATTTATTAAAATAGTAGAACACTTTTGAGAATTCAAATGGATTATTATGAGTCCAGCTAAGAGAGGATGTGTAGAACTACTTAAGGATTGGGAAGAATTTGAATAAATAATTGAATTTGGACATTTTAAGGATTAGGAAAATGATTATAATTTCATAAAAATTATGTAAAACATCAAGGCAGTATAAAATAGTATAAGAAGTTTTTTATCACGTCGGTTCTTCATTATTTTTCAAGTCCTTTAGTATTGGATGTTATTGAAAGCAGTGTTGTAAATAAGTTTTTTACATTGGTTAAAAATTTAATGTTTTAATTGAATATTTATTATTTATCACACTAGTTATTATATAATCGATGTGAAAAACCTATATAATGTGGTTTTCACAGTTTTTATTAAATAACTGAGCTGAAACCCCCTTAATATTAATGGGGTTTCACATTAGTTGTTGTATAAACGATATGAAAAACCCATATAGATTTGTTTTTCAATTCCGTTATTAGATAATATATGTGAAAAAACATTGAGATTAAGGTTCTTTTATGTCAGTTGTGCCATTACCATCCTGATAACCAATTATTAATGGTTTTTTTGACATTAGTTATTACATAATTAACTTGAAAAACTATCTACATTAAGGGTCATTCACATCATTTATCCCATAAACAGCTTGAAAAACTATTCATAATGAGATTTTAAAGGTAGATATATAATAAATTATTCCAAAACCCATTTCTAAATAATATTATTTTTATAATACTTATCTACTACAGACAAGAAGAGGAACAAGAAGAAAAACTAGTATAAACAGAGAAGAAGAAGTTTTAGAAAAAGAACCAAAAAACCCCATTTAAAATATCAAATTTTAAAATTAGAATATATTGTGCAGACTATTTTAAATAAAGTAAAAACTATAAAATTATTTTCCCATCCAAACACATTTACAATTAAAACATTAAAAATTAAAATATATACTAAAAATAAACTAAAATTCAATTATAACCGTAAAATGATTTTCCAATTACTTTTTATGTGTCTCAACACTACTGCACTATAGGGATTGGTGTCATCAAAAACTGAAAAATTAAATGGACATATTTTAACATGTAGTTCAAATAAAATTAATGAACTTTTAAGGAAAATTTTAAAAATAAATTTGATATAGTGGATGTTCTTATCGTTCCATGTTGAAATTAATTCATATAATAATCTTAACACATAATATCTGAATTCTTTTATGAATTTAAAATTATGAAAACTATTTTTAAATGAGTTTTTCAATTTAAAATAACTCCATTATGTGACATATTGAAATGTTAATAATTTCAATTGAAAATTTATCTTTACTTTTACATATTTTATAATGGATCTATTTTTTCATATGGAATTTTTAATGAAATTAAATTCCATATTTTGATATAATTAAAATGAACTAAATTTTAAATTCATTATCTTTCAATTTTCTTCAGAAATGTAAAAATTATCTTTCTAGTACACATATATTTTTTCACAGATCTCCATGGTTAGAACATATCCACTAATGTCCCTTATCATTTAAACTAATAACAGCAAAAATTTTATTTCCACTAATATAAAAGAAAATATAAAATTAGTTGTTATCATGTAAAAATATATTAACCACTTTGGGATATATATTTTTTCTTATGATATAAAAATAATTATCAAAGAATAATTGAATTATATTGAAATCATTCATCAAAATAAATTGTTATTTAAACTTTTATTATTATCATTATAATAGTTGAAATAAATATTAGGTCAATAAATCCATATTCATATATCTTTTATTTATCCTTACACATTGTATAAATACACCTAATCCAAAACAAATATATGTATAAATTTTCATTAAATTAAACTTAGGAAGTATTTATGTTATAGATCACATAGAAAAAACATGTATCGTTTTGATTCCCAACTAATCTCCTGTTATATGGTCTATGATTTCATTGTTAAAATAGTATATATTCATTGAAATCCCAATAATAAAAGCTTCAATTGGATTCTCATAAACAAAAAAATTGAATATTTTTTAAAAATATCAATATTAATAGAATTTATATCTATTTTAATATAACTGGGTATTTATTATTTTCTATAGAATATTTAATTACCTTTAATATATTTATATAAAAAAAGATTAACATATTAATTTTTAAATTAAAAAAAATACAATATAAAATAGAAATAAAATATAAAATATACACATATATCTATGGTAATATGTTGTAGATGTCTAAATGTAAAAATTGAAATGTGGAATATATATTGTGTAACAATACTCTCCTCATCTGTATGAAACGTTACTGAAGTTGATTTATTTTTAATATCTTTTATAGTGACCCATTGATTTTCCATCTCTATATGTCAATGAATAATTCTATCTAAAATATAAAATATCATCCCTAATGAAACAATATGACACTTGGATCATCAATATATATATATATATATATCAATATAATTGTGATGTTGTTGAGGAGGGGTGTAGTAGTAGGATACAGAGTGGCGTCGGTAGGTGGGGGTGGAGGAGTGGTAGGTACTTGATGAGGTGGAATAGTGGGATTCATTGTCTAAAATTTTCTTTACATCTCTATAAACATCAATTGTTATGAATCTCGGATTATTTCCCCCATCATCAGATGAATATCCTAATCTTCAACCTATAAATATTTTAATTGTTTTATAAACAACCACATTGATGATATTGCTGAACATGTAAATTATTTTATCACGCATACAATTGAAGTGTATCCTTATACATGAAACAAGTGTTTGGGATTTCCCAATGAGGTAGATAAAATATCATTCCTAACCTGATGTAAAAATACCCCCTTATGTGTTATACCGTTTTAGGGAATCTTGTATGAAATAGTTGAAAAAAATATATAAATAATCATAATATAAAATGAATTGAAATAACATAAATATATATATAATCTTTACATCTTACAATCCACTCAACTACATTACTCTATTATTCAATAAGATATTGTCCATTTATTATCATCCAATCCCTCTTCAATTTTTCATTTCTATCCATTGGGATATAGGGGGTACCTCTACAAAGCATGAACACTCAAATATCAATTTTTTAAAATTTTCATTCGTAATTTTTTTAACAAGGTATACCATCTCTAAGATAAATTATGAGGGTATAAATTTATTTATTTGATATTCTTATCAGATCTCCATGATTTCTATAAATTAATAATAAATAAATCATTAACAAATCATCAATAATTTAATTAATTAAAAAACATCTACAAGTTATCATTTTACTTACCAAAAATGTGTTGTGTCTTCTACTTTTAGCCATTCACCTAAATGGGTGTTAATTTATAAATGGATTTATATCTCAGGGATTATGATGTTGTATATGCCTAAAAATGAAATCTAATGTGTGAGATGATTTTAATTCCCTCTATCTCCTTGCATAAAATAGAAAATATTTACTCTTGACTCCTCTAGTATCTGGTATATATTATTTCATTTGATAAGAAGGGTGAAATATATAACTACAATTATTTTAAGATATTTAAAATAATAACAAATTAGTGGACCAAAATAGTCTCCCAAAAGTTTTATAGTGTTAATTTTTCAATACGTATACAATCATTAATAAAAATACTAACTTATCCATTTTTAATTTAATGATTTTAAAGACATGATTTATTCCTAAATAAGACCACATGGAATATTATCATCATCAATGTCTATAGGTATCCTATGTCCCTGGATATAGGGATGTTATAATATTGGTAAATGTGTTCTACCACATTTACCGACCCTCAAACACATCTTTGGCCCTATGGGAGTATATTCATCTTGTCAATAAGGTTGAGAGTTATCAAGAGGAGAATACATATATTTCTCCTCAAATGTATTAGTATAATCATATCCATAATTATGCGGTGGATCAGTGGATTGATCTGTCATTATCCTACATAGCAAAAAAATATAAATTATTACAAAAATATACAAATTCAATTATTATTATACTAATGTAAATGTGAATAATTATTAAAAAAACAAGTAAATTAAACTATACATACCAAATTTCTATTCTTGTTTTTTATATTAAACTAAAATTCAAAATAAAATCAGATATTAAATGACATATAAATAAATAAATAAAATATTAAACCGATATATGAAAAGTACACATTCTCCCACATACTATATCATTTATTACACTAAAAAAAATATTTTTTATATATACTCTTATAAAATATCTTTTTTAATTAACTATTTATATTTAAACTTATTTATTAGAAAATTAAATTAATATTTAAGCTATGAAACTTTAAACATGATAAACTATTAAAAAAATTAATGCCATCTAAACAAAAAAAATTCACATCCTTGCTATAGTAAATATTTTAAAATAGAAACTAAAATTTAAATATCTATAATTTTATAACATTTTTAATAGTAAATGAGAAATAAATATATGTTACCTTTAATATTTGGAATAAAAAAAGGATTGTCTTCCCAAATTCATCTTTCATGATTATTCGATATGGAAGAAACCTATATATGATATGGTCGTCAATATTTTACTAAAATATTTCCATAAAATTAGGGATATCACATAAATCATCATCTTCACTACGATCATCATGAAAAACATGCTACTTTTCCTTCTAAAAAAATAGACAATTTCATATCTAATTGATAAAGAACATCATAAATCTTTTTTTTTTGTTTATATTATTAAAGGATCATAAGTGAATTTTAATCTATTTAGATTGACAAGCATGATTCCAAATTTGTTGTTTCTGAAAATTCTGTTACTGATTAACCATTTAGAGTGAAAAATAGGAACTTTAAATTTAATGTGGTAAACCTCCCATATTTTTCCAATGACACCATAATATAAACATGATGTAGAAATTGTATTTTGGTATTTAGAACTTGAAAAAAAATTACTTCTGCAAACACCGATACACTACTATTATGATCTTCAGTTATGGTTTACTGATATTTCTTATGAAATGTGTAGCCATTGATTTAATACATAGACTATGTTATAAAATTAAAAATAGACCACACACTAACCATATTAAGGTTTTTTATTAATCTTATCTACCTAGTATGATCTCCTTAAACCATAGGTAAATAGTTTTTTTATTCTCATTTAAATTAAACTTATGTTTCTTTTTTGGATTACATTTTTTTCAACACCGTAATATGAAATGTAAAATGTGGATGATCATTATATCTGTTATTCAATATGTATAAATTTTCCTTCATTATTTTTTCAAGTGTTAAAGATATGAATTTCTAGACACAAATCCCATTTCCCCTATAATTTACTCATTTATGAGGTCATGTAGGAAAACCATCAGGCTCTACTAGGGACAATTATATTGGAAAAAAATTGTTACCTCAGAAAAAATAAACACCTCTTTTATAGTGAACATTATCATTCTATGAAGTTTAAAATATTAGATTTTATAATAATCATACACCATAATACCATCCTCCCATAATATTTTCAAATCATCAATTAATTTTGTAAAGAAAACATCAATATCATTTTTCTGATATTTTTTGTTAAGAGATTAATAAACATAGAATCACCTATATTTACATCATAAAACATTCAGGATATTATTTGTATATAATTAATAAAATAGGTCAGTAACTGTGTGTTCTATTATCGCTTTGATATTGATTTATTCCAACTACTCACATTCAATGTATGAGATTTATAAATTCATTTACGAATGTTAGAAACTATTGATCAATTTGATTCCACTATTGAAAATTACACGGACTCTATAATTTACCCTAACATATCTTCTCATCTCTATGTCATCACGACCTTCATGCCTCATTTGAATTTACAAATTAAACATCCAAAAAGTTAATTATTGGATGTTACCAAAATTATATGGTAGGGGACTCTGTGACTTCTAATTCAACATGTAATTTTTCATTCAGCATATACCTCGATGTCCAACATTTAAGACAACCTCGGGGGAAACTTTTATTCCTTAATATATATAACCAAGCCATTGAGGTATGCCTGTATTTTTCCGTACCAAAATCACATCACATATAGTATTTTCATTTCATTATTATGTGACTTTGGAATATAATTTCCTTTATAAATCATATTTTTCAAAATTTTTAGAAAATTTGTAAAACACTTTTCACCCCATAAATATTTGGACATCATGTTAATAAATCATACCCATAACTATAAATCAATAAATATTGTAAATTTATGATAAATTGTTTTCATGAATAACCAAATGAAAACTCAAATTTTTGGTTATTATCAAATATTTATAATAATGTATAATAAATCATTTCTTAAATTTACCTAGATATATCATCTAACAAGGATTCATCACTAATAAGTACAAAATTATACATAGTTTCACCACAAAAAATTCGAGGGCTATAAAAATGATTAACACTATGAAAAATTATATTATCATTAATATATCTATTTTTCAACATTTGCATTTCTAAATGATTAAGGAATGGACATAAAAAATGTCACTTTCTGAATCATTTTGTTTATATGTTTTAAAATAAACATCAACAACATCATCATATGCCTAAAACATTTAATGTTCTATAATCTAACATAGAATCATTATTAACTATAAAAAATTAATAATTTAAAATAAAAAACATGGTTAAACGAATATAGGGGTGATAAAAGTGTGTATTGGGGGGAAATAATACATTGTATCAATTACAATAATTTTTATAATGTAATAGAATGTAATATTTTCTACCCAAATTAATTAATATATGATGTTAAATAAACTAATATATTTACAATACTTTGGAGTTATATAATAAATTCACCCATCAAATTGTGATAAATGTTACATTTTCATAATAAAAAATGATAAAATAATCATAATCCTAACATTTCATGTTGATAAGAGGATAAATAAACCTAATTAAAAAATTATTTCCAAATCATTTATCATAATCCATAAGAAAAAATAAGTTCAGTTGTGTAATTATAGAATATATAAAATAGATAATTACAAAAAATTTAGTTTGTTGATGTAGATAAAAATTTCATTATAATAGCATTAAAAATTTTGAATAAAAAATATGATGATATTACATTTAGATTATATATTAAGTTTTATTACATCTAGAGTAATTTATAAAATTTTGAGATTTTGAAATGAAATTTATAAATATATTAAAAAACAACTGAATCATTATAAGGGAAATATAAAACTTTTAAGAGGAAAATAATTCACATTAAAGAAATTTAAAAATAATCTCCTTTAAAACATTTTTAATTTTAAAGTTAATGAATATAACCTTTTCAAATTATAAATATTTATAAAATGATATACATAAAAAATTAAATAAAATGTATACATCATGAAGAAAGATTCAAATTTTAAAAAGTGTGATTAAGATTGGTAAGCATTCAAGAAAAAATTAATTTTAGTTCTTAAACACGAGAATACTAAATAAAAATATGACATATAAAAATAAAATTGTAATGATTATTTCGTTATATTGAAATATACCATAAGATCATTCAATAAATTCTATTTTTATCTTTATCACCTAGTCACTCTAGTTTCATTGATGATTAATTAATAAATAGTATATATAAACCACCATAATACCTTTTAAGAAATCTTATCTATGAGGATAAGTATATAAAAAAGGTTAATAAATTAAATCTTATAAGGGATGATTCAAATGTAATGGTAAAATCTTCCTGGAATTTTCCTATGTGAATTCATCTCAAATAACTTCTTAATTTGATATCAAATCTAAAGAGGGATAACATCAGACATGATTCTATTTTAATTACATATGGAAGAAAGGTTACTTGAAAGAAAAATACATTGATTTGAAAAATAATAATTAAAAATATTCATCTTCATGGATATTAATCATTGTAACCAAAATTTCATTTTATTATTTGATTATTGGATTCTTTTACTGATGAATACCATTAGAATAAAAACAAGGTATCCATGTATGTTCAGAAACCATTGAAAAAATAATGTGTTTTCTCTATATTGTTTAAGAGGGGTGATTCTTATTTTAATATCGAGATTAAATATAATCTTTTTTTCCATGTATATAGATTATATTTGAACAAATAATGATAGTAAATTCATATGAACATAATTATTCCTTGTTTCAATGAAGGGTTTATAGATTCATCAAGAGTTAAACACTTATGTTTTCTAGACGATTGAGTATTGGGTATACAATGTATAAGAAACATAAATTAGTAAAGGTGATAAAGAAAAAACAAATTATAAATAAACAAAAAATATACATTTTTACTTATTTAAGACCAATTTATATGTAAATTCTTGTTCTTAATTCGATTACATAAAAAATATATTGAATTAAAAATTAAAGAAAATATAATACTTTCATAATATTATTCTATCCTTCAAGAGAGCTAGTTATAGATGATAATATTTATATTTTAATGAAAAATCATTAGGTTAATGAAACATTATTGTGTATAAAGATGGTATTAGGAGAATGAAATCAACTTAATAAAAAAATGAGGTTTATGGATTTGGTTCTAAGGAATGACTGAAAATAGAGAAATTATAGTGTTTAAGATTTAATAAAGAGATAATTTGATCCATATTCAATGTGAAACAATTATTATTAAATATCTTGTTCTGTGTGAATCAATTTTTGAGAGATTAAAGTCCTATAGGATAAAGAAATTATAGTGTTAGTGATTCAAGGTGGGAGAAAGAAGACCTTCAATCATTGAATGGAAGACCACAGATTGATTCCATCAATACTTAATAAAATTTTAAATGCTATAAAATGTTAGTAATTTAACTTCCAAAGTGATAAAGACATAATGATTGATTTTTCATGTCGGATATATAGTACTGACTTGTAAAATCTATGAAACATTTTTTTTCTCTTCGTTTATAATATAAACAATGTGAAAATTCAGTTTTCACAAATTTTGACATCTGTTAATTAAAACCTCTCTGAAAAGGTGACATTAAAATTTTATTTTTTACTAGTGTTAGAGTTGATATAATAGATATGTTGACAATGTCACTATGATCTATATATTGAGTTTCTTGAGAATGGTTTTTTGAAAATTTCAACATTAAGGAATGTAATGATATTCCAAAATAATAGAAATATGAGCCATATGAATATTCGACCTTTTAATATTTTTGTTCCTGTAGTGATATTTTCATATCGCATTTCACTCCAACTAATCCTCCCTCAACTTCATAATCAATTCTATATATCTCTCCTTATTATGTGCATTCCCAATACTATACATGCATAGAACTAAAAGGTCATAAAACTAAAGAAAGATCATTCTTATAAGGTTAAACTAGTTGAAATTATATATCATAGAGAAAAGGTCTAAAAAAATACTATTAACATATAAAATGTTTTTTAATAATAAATTAAAAGAATCAATTTTAAATTAGGGTTATATTGTGAGGCAGATGTTTCCTCAGTTTTTTTGAATATATATAAATGAATATTTTTCAGGAAATGAATATTTTTGGGTGTAAAATGTAATAATATGATATAATATGAGAAAAAATATTTTCAAATAAATTTATTCTATTTGATATCTTGGGAAACCTGAATCCTCAATACTTAATGAACAATAATATATTATACATTTTTATCCTAGCTATTAAATTGGTGGGTATAAATCTGAATAAATAAAAAATTAAATCTCTATTGTTAACTCATAAACAATTTTTTATCAATTGATTATATATGAAATATAAATAAAATTAATTTGAATATCTGAACTCGACCACTTCTAGTGCTAGAGATACAACTCCCCCAACCCCACCTCTATAGGCCTGGGGTTGCGATGAGCACCAAAAGAACACAAAAACTTCGGCATGCCTTTTCCTAAGAAACTATACACACATACACATTCACCATAATGTAAATGTATAGAGGTAAAGGACCAAAAAAATATCTTCTATATATAAACCAAAAACATAGTTGAACCGCTAAATAGTTCATGTATGGTACAATAAATGGAAAGGGAAAAGCAGAAAATACATGCCCAACCTGAAAATAATCATAACCTGGAAGCAACATAAATGTAAAATTGTTAAGAGAGACCGGATCCTCGAAACCAATGCAATGACCATCGAACGTAGTCTAGATACCCAAATCATTATGCACCTCTGTATTCATGATCAAAATGTTTGTTTTCTACATATGGGATGACACATGTGGTAAAAGAACATATAGGGTTTATTATAAAAATACTCAATAGGATGACCTAAAATGGTTAAGGGGGAGTCGTAAGAGATACCGGGAAAAGGAATGTATTATATATGAGGAGGTACATTAAAAAAGAGTGCATATCAACCCAACAAAGGAGTAAATTATTCTTATCCAAGCACAAGGAACAAAAAACGGTGAGAAAATGTACATCTTTTTGAGTCTTTGATTCATATAGCAGGATTGTAGATTTTTCCAACCATGATAATCTAGACAAGTAAAGTACATGGCATACCCATGCGTCTTCACCTCTCCAAGATAGAGAGTGACCAAAAACCAATGAGTGGTCACTGAAAATAATATATATATATATATATATATATACAAGCTTCGTCCAAGAAGCCCAAATGAGAGAGATTAAGGGGATCTCCATCTCATAGCTCAGCCCACGAAAGTGGGTACCCAATTTTCCTAGAAGTAACCACAATTAAATCCCATCATCACATGCCTCTTAAATGAACTGTAATCCAAGGGACTCAATCACCGCACCTTGATACTATCCTCTTTGGGTGACATAATCTCACCTACAATTTTTAAGGACATGTCACAAGGATGCCTATTAGTGAAAAAATAATCCCTCAAACATGCTATTACAATGGTATATCAAAGAAAACATCCTCACTTCATCGCATTGTCAGGAGGTCATCTCAATGTCGATAATCCATTTCCCTCCCAACAAGAGGATGCCACTCATCATCAAGAATTTGTCCCTATTTATGTAAGAGGGGATCATCACTCAGAAGACGATGGGGACCCACTGCCCCAATCCATTAGAGGGTACTACCTTGAAACAAACATTAACAGGACCCACTACACATACCCACTAGAGGGATGCCTCGAACTGCCATTAGAGACCACTGAACAACATAACTAGAGGTAAGACTAGAAGAATCACCGGGAACCACTACCCAACCTACCTGGAGGTAATCCTAAAATTTTTCAGGCCATCTCTAATGGATGGTATATCTCAAAAATCCCTAATGAACCACATTGGCCATCCCTTCTAGATGGTATCCACTCATAAAGAACATAAGAACCACACTAGTCATCCCTGTCAGATACTAACCTCTATGAAAGCATTGAGGAGCCATACTAGCCATTACTATTGGATGGTGACTCTCAGGTGAATGTCATTTTAATCATTAAGTGTCTCTCTGTGTAGGTGTCACACCTGAACTAGCTCATGTCATATTGTAATGTAGTAACTAGTGCATGTAGGCCCCACACAAAATGTGACCCTACCTCATTTCATGGTTCATTACATAACCTTTATCAGATACTAGATTGTGAACAAGTACCACTAGTCATGATAAGTTACACCCAGAGTACATGGTACATCTATTCAGAAGTCCAACAAGCGCACAATTCTCATGGTTGATTCAAAGGTCCAAAAACATAATTCATTAACATGCCTCCCCAAGCGGCCCATGATAATTTTACAACATCTCTTCACACATATTCTCTACACTAATAGGATTTAATACTGATCTAAGATGTGTTTTCTCTTCAACCAGTGTTAAAAACATCTTCTACCCATATTACTTTTATGTTTTCACAATTAATGAGATCAGGAATAAGTCTCTGTACATCAAAACAGATCACAAAATTATGATCCTTGCTGAGAAAAATGCTAGGCAGACTATTCATTCACCCAAATCAAACATCCAATAGAAGAATTTGTATGTTTTTTTATTTCCCTTGAAAAGTGTCACGTGGGGACAATTACTCGATCTTGAAATCAATTATATTGGTTTATACATTTCTATCCCAATGAAAAAACACATTGGATTGAAAACTAGTTCACCTGGGAGAGATGACTAGGGACAATAATTCATTTCACCTCAACATCTGTGAACGGGGGCCCATGGGGCCTACAAATAGAATTTTGTTTATACACCATAAATTATTTTTGATAACTATACACAATGTCTATGGGCATGCTGTTATGGAAAAAGCATTAAATTTATAACATTTTTAGAAGATAGGCCCAATAAAAAACCCAAATAATAATAATAATAATATTATTAATTAAGATCAGTATTTCGGGAAACCAAACCATAAGACCAATTCATAAATGTCCCAAACTAGTATAAAAATATTGTTGTTGAGTCAAGGGACTGGTGGTTGCTTTCTGCACTTTTATTGGACACACAGGTTAGAAGATACGACTATTTAAAGTTGTATATCCCAAATGGAATTGGTCCTTCCCATTCTGGAGAAACCACACAACTTGGGTTGGCCCCATCTGGCTGGCCTAGCTAATTTCTTTAGCCAATGTCATAGCTGCTAGTCTGGCCCCTCATTTGATGTCCCACCCCTTTACGTCTCCTTAGATCCACTCATCCTAGGGCCTCGTCTAAGTCAACACAACCGACATACCCCACATGGAGCCCGATACCTTCTCCATTCCTTTGTCACCCCACCTGACCTAGAGCTGGATTCCCATCCTAATCCCTCATGTGTTTACAATCCATTGAAAATGAGATTCCCCAATTTGGACGGTATATATATCTAATCAGATCTTCACCCTTTTTTGTAAAAATGACCATTTCGTGATTAAAATTTATTTTCACCCTTACAAAATGGTAAAACCATTATCTTTATTATACTATTATGTTATTATAATTATGATATAATTTTAAATTTTATTTCCCTTAACCAAATAAAATAGAAAGAGAAAATTGTGTATTTATAGGCTATCACATCCACAAAACATCACGTACAATTTTCATTAACCACCATATACTGGGGTTCTTTATATTGAATTTATTATATGAGACAGTTTATTAAATAAAAAATTTCATTATGATGTGATTTATTTTATTATTCATTTCATTAATTTTATGTAGAATAGAATAATTATCAATGGGTATGTTTGGCCTACGACAACCATGAAATGATTGATTTATATTTTTCGTTTCATCACCATATTACATGACTTGTTATAATAATGGGATAAATGGTTGAATATGGTATTCATGTAATCATTATGTTTTTATTAATAAGAAATTTTTTATCATATTTCTGATATGATAAAAAAAACTAGTCAATAATTAAATCATATAAAACAATTTTAATATGTGGAAAATAACTAAATGAAATTATTTTATATTTTCATCTCCATTAAATAATCTCAAAAATCCCTTCTAGTTATGATATATAAAATTAATAAACATTAATTTAAATAAATATTCTATTGGAGTAATGTTTTTTTGACTAAATAACCTTGTAATAAACCATTAGGAAGGGTAAGATAATTTTTGGGTCGGTTTGGTCATCAACATGAACAATGCAATGAAATAATATGATGGATTAGTATGAAAACATAATTAATTGAATAATATAATATAAATTATAATATAATATTTTTTTCTCTTATATAAAAAATATATAAATATTTTACATGAAATTTAATAAAATTCCCTTCGAAGTAAAAATATCATAAAAATGGTTCTTTTTAATTTTACATTTCAGGAAAGATACTAACTTGCTAATAAAATGAAATTTAATCATAATATATCATAAAAAGTAATATTTTATAGTAAAATTAATGAAATCTAAATGATAATATTTTTAATTAGAATTTATAACACCACTGCTACAATCGAACTTGTATAAAACAAACAAAATTACCCACATCTAACATCAAAAAAAGATAATATATAACAAATATTTGTGAAGAAAATATTTTTCAATGTATTTTATAAATTTTTATATATATGAATTTTATTACAATTATTGTTATTATGATATTTATACCATTCATATAGGCTCTCATAGATCATTTATTCATATGGGGAAACAGGGAAATAATTATTTTCTCAAAATGCATCTCTTTGAACATGTTTTATATTATGTTGACAATTTCATTATATTAGTGTATATAATTATTATAATAGATATTTTACCCTAAAAAATAATATTCATGCTATTTTTAGTTTAATTTTAAATTTTTCATTCAATGCATTTTTATTCAATGGGTTATCAATTTGAATGTTGATATTTGTCTCAAATGTATTTTTATGAGACTTGTATCCTAATGTTCAACATGATAAGTTTAAAATTGTGTGATTAATTCTAATGAATGTTTCATATCATATTAATGGTATAAAAATTTATATATTATATATTTTATTTAAATGTATGCTGATTCAAAATATACCCATTGTGAAATTTGGTTTGATCACTATTTTACTAAATCCAAAAGTTTTTTTTCAATCATATATTGAAATAAATATTGTTTTTGTTAGATACTCTATATGCGGAATTTTTATTATTTATAAAACAATATATATTCAGTTTTATATTCTTCGGTTTTTAAATGATTCATTGATTTTTAATTTCTCTGGGACTCCTATTTTAATCGAAGTGTTTCTTGTTAATGGAATGAACCATGATTCTTCTTTCTGATAGGGACCATTCATTATATATATATATATATATTCTTTGGATTAATTTAGAAGTGTAGTTATATATTCATTAATAATTGCATAATTACATTTTATACAACATTGTGATATTTAAATAAAATTATTTCTCTTATGACATTTTTGTATGAACCAATTCTGTCAAAATGAGAAAATAATATTTTTATTGATATTTATGTGAAAATATGTATCTTCACAACAATTTTCATTTAATATGAATGATTTAAACTATGATTTACTTCTTAATAGGGAAAATTATTTTTATTTTTAAATTTAATTTTTTTTTTTCAATTATATTATATTATCATTGATATTTTATATTTTTAATTTGATTTCTGTTAAAAGAATAAAACAATTTTTCAAGAAATTAAATATTCTTTAAAATATTTTATAGTTGATCTTGGATTATCTAAAAAAATAACTCACATGTTATTTATTTTGAATGATTATATATTATACTTTCATATTTTTGGAATGGTACAACACAACATTATTATTCACTAATAATATATAGAGAATAACATACATGTTATTCAAATGAATTTCTATTTTGAATAAAATATTTTGAATAAAACATTTTGAATCATTTTAGTAATGTATTTTTATATTGAGTTTGTACATTGAAATCTTTTGGGAAATTAGTAATTTTTTAATGTACACATTAATTATATTTTAAAATAACATATGTTTTATTAATATGATTTTATAGTATATGCCAACAAAATTACTTGATGACATTTGATACACAAATATTTTCCATTGCATAAACATGTTATGATTATTGATAGAATAAATAATGAGTTTGTAATGTTGATCTATACAATATTTTATTACATGGTTTCATTTATATATATTAAATGAAATAAATTTTCAATCAATTGGTTCTTTGTTATATAATAGTCAAAAAAAAATTATTAGGAATGTTTTATAATAATCGTTTTATTTTCATCAGTTCATTCCAATGTGGTATGTTATGTTTATTAAGTGGGACTTATACGTATAGATCATGACCAATAGTGTCCAATATAACCCACCAATTTATATTTATAATGTTTATAACACATCAGATACAATATTTGTGAGTACGGTTTAGTTCACCATAAGTGGGGATTTTATAATGTGGCTCATGAATTTAATGATTCCAATTTTAATATTTATATAAATATTGAATAATGATTTAATGTTTAATTATTTTTCTTAATGAATTATTATGATCTCAGGGTTCTTTTTTATTATATAATTTAATGCACTATTTGTTTCATGTCTTATGTTATGACCTGATTTCTGATCTATTTTTTTTAAAATATTTTCATATACATATGGATTATACTAATATTATCATCATATTTTCACTTATGATATTCTATTATTATCGATAATGTTTACCATTACTAAGCATCTAATCTCAACCCTTTCATTTGATTCTAATTCCCCATGCTGTGAATATTAGAATATTGTATTTGATGTTTATTTGAGACTCATATATGGAAAAAATCTATAAAAATTTTAATAAGTGTTTTAACACAAGTATCTTATATATCTATTCATCAAATACACTATACATTTCCATTCATGGGGTTCTCTGGTTAATTGTCTATTATAATATTTTCTATATGTAAAAGTAAATAAACAAAGGTATTTCAAGTATAGGAATCAATATTTGAAAAAAAAATATTTGGGTTTCATTATTACTACAAATATTTATTTTTATTCATTGAATTATGATATGATAACTTTAGTAAAAAAATAGTGATTATTCATCATTTAGGATGGTACCCTAAAATATTGGGAATATTTTTAGTTATTTGGATCCCATTTAAATATTTCTCTTCCCATATACAAGAACATTGATATAATTATTGATAATATTAACCATAGGGTAACCACACTAAAATGTGTAGGCTATGAAATGACTCAATCATCAACCTGATTCATTATTTGTGATATTAATACTACTAAGACATACAATAAATTCTAGAATGAGATGATCTAGTTAATCACAATCCATTTGTAAACAATTTTAAATAATTAAATTTTGAGTTATTTTAGGTTATGTTGTTGATAAGTATAAGACAATCCCACTTTATAAAACCCATGTTAAACTAATATTTGTTAAAAAAATTAAATAAATTGTATTATAAAATTAGAAATAGAATGAAAATGATTTTTAGGTTTAAATTCCATCAACGATTATGATAATTTTTACATTAATGTAATCTTTTTACACATTTCAGTGTGTTTGTATTTACTAATGGATATAACCATAAAGAACCAATGGTATAAGTGAAATTATAGAGACTACCAAAACAAAAATCACATCATAATGGGAGATGGACTATAAAACCTTATAATTATACAAAATTAGCTATCATGAAATATGATAAACAATGTGGACAATTTGAAGACAAAAACACAGTAATTAATAGAATGTAAGTGTATAATTAAATGTAAATTAATGTCAATTTTGGTGGAAGTAATGTTAAATTTCATTTATTAGAAAATATAAGAAAAAACTCCAAGGGGATTTCCATAAGGGGACTAGAAGATGATTTATATGTGGAAGAGGGTTTCATCTAGTATCAAACAAATGTATTAAAATTAAATTTTCTATTAAAATTAACGAATTAAATATATTTTATTTTATATATATATTTATAATTAATTCCCATATATCTAGAGAACTAGGGGACTATCCATTTTAATGCCTTTACATGAGGAATAACCACAGAAATTCTATTCAGCATCATCTAACACTTTGAGGATATCAAAATATTTATTGAAGCATTACTGTTATCAATGATATTTAATTTTATAGTACACATATCCTCAAATCCAAATTTAAATATATATTATTGGAATTTTACTATAGGAACACAAGTATAGCAATGAAAATTTATATGATTATAAAATCACCGCCCTAATGATTTGGATTCCATTTAAATATTATTTTGGGGTGATTATTATATTCTATGTTCATGTGTATAGAAATTCTCTTTGAGGAAATATTAGTATTATTCCTTTATATAATTTTAATGAAATTCCAATGATAGATTTTTTACCTACAATTAGAATATAAAATAAATATAATAAGGAAATATGATTTGATACTAAATTATAAAATTATATCAATGAACTAATAAAATAATAAAATATAAAAAAATTATAGCCCTTCACTCAAAATAATGGAAAGAACTTAGAAACAATAGTTGCAGAAAAATTGAATGTTTTGATTTAGAAAATTTTGATCAAATAATAATTTTTCTAATTCTTTTATGGTTGATATATATTCAATAATTATATATTGTTACATCTATATAATTAATATTGTCTTTGTTATTTCTATTAATATATTATAATTAAAATTTTGAGGATGGAATTTATTTAAGGTGGGATAATGTTATGAAACAAGACTCAAATATAATATATTTTTAATTATATATATATAAAGAAATTCCTTCATACACCAATCCAAAATAATATGATGCTATGATATATTAAAATAAAATTATAATTTTAAAATATGGTCATTAAAATAATTGGTGTAAATTTATTTAAACATACTACATAATCAATAAACTTTTTTGGATGAAATGGAATCTACAATTATAAGTATTTATTTTGAATTCCAATTTACAATTCTCAGAATGGTGGTATATTCATTGGAGATTTCATAGGTAAAATCTAAATTTGAACTCATGAAATTTCCGTTTGTTAAAATCCAAAAAGGTGAAATTCTTGTTTGGAGTGATTACCACATAATCTATGATAACGGAACTACAACATGAAATAATAACCAGAGATTATCTGATAATAATTTCTTATTATGAAACGAAAACATTTTAAATAAAAATATGTTTATATTTTTTCAATAAGGATTAATATTTATGTATGTATTCATATACCATGTATTTAAAAAAAATAAAGGGCACGACTTCCTCAAATAACATAATGACTTGACACTGTATTCTCTAGAAATGAATGTTAAATTTCAACAAAAAAATGTATATAATGAATAATTATGAAAGAAATATATATTATATCATTAAGAACTAGATTATTTCTTAATTTATAAGAAAACATTATTAATTAAAAAAAATCATTTTTTATATAATAATAGTTTCTTCAGTAGATTTTGTTTTTTTAATTAACAATATAATATACAATTTATAGCATTTAAATTTTATATTATTTATTAAATTTGGAATTAACACAGAAATTTTTACCTATGAATAATAGTTTTGTTATTTTTATGAATATTCTTATTTTTTCGAATTATGAAAATAGACGTTTTTATAAATAACATTAATTTAAAAAACATAACAACTTATAATAATTAACTTTAAATTTATGAAAGAGTTTTATAATATCATATATCTAAAATATAAATGAAATTAAAATTTGAAAAAATTATTTTTTTATTTGAAACCCATAATCAATATTTTAGAATTTAAGATATATTTTCTGATATAAAAATTATATCAATATATTTTTTTTTCAAAAATAAATATATAACCTTTATAAATTTAATAAAAATAAATTTAAATTTTGGATGGAATATGAAAAAATTACAGAAAATGTGAATATATTAATTGTTGGAATAAAGGATAAATTTACTCTATAAAATCTAGTTATAATGGTGAGACCCAACATAGTAAAAATGAGTTACTATATACATTAAGACAAAAACACATTAAAACCATATTTTAATAGTGTATTGGACTTATATAATCCATTATATATTATCACATAATTTTTGGGTCAATTTTCTTGAGAGCAAATATATATTATTTAAAATTTTGGGTATTTTCCAAATTTCCATTTATATTTACATACTAAATATTATAATCTCCCATAACTTCCCCACATACAAAAAACCACTTATATAAGTACAAAAACTTCACAATAATTCTATAAATATTCATATCAATATTAATGAGGTCCTTGGATTTAAAAAATATCATCCATAAAATGGTAAATCAACTTCTAAAAGGGGAATTCACAATTAGTGGGGCATATATTTCCAAACAATTAACCATCTTGTCATTTTATTAATGTTATATTAATCTTACAATATATATTTTCACCATATTTAAATGATATCATTAGTAACATTAAAATGTATGAATATTATTATAATGATGATACAAGATTTAAACACCCTTCCCTTTCTCTTAAGAAAAGATAAAATGATATTTGTGTTGTACAACCTACCACATCCACAAAATTACATACTTAGTTTACATTTATTACCACAGGCTGATGGTTTTAATGGTAATTTTATTAATTTATTATTTTATTTAGAAAAAATTTATTCATAAATAACAAAAAAAATATTATTCATATCTCTATTTTTATAACAAATCAAATCGTTTACCTTTTTTATCTATTCACTATAGCTCTATGGTATGATTGATTTTCACTTTTTTTATCATGACATTGTATATATTGTAATAAGATTAATTTTAATGTTTTTATTTAAATTTTATTATATAAATATGAATCTGCTAAGAAATATTTTAAAAGCAATTGAGGATAATATAAAAAAAATAATATTATTAATTTAAATGTTTTACATAATTATACTATGTGGAAAATCGTTATTCAAATTTTATAATATTTTCAAATAAATTAATTCTTATAAATAAAATATAATTTTGAAATATTTAACTAAAAAGAATAAAATTTTATAATTATACAATTGGAATATTAATATTTATACTAAATCTCCTCATAACAATCCATTAAGAATGATATGTTCTTGATTCAGTTGGTTTGACTACCAACATGAAAAAAAATTTAGTGTATCCCATATAATAGTATGAAATATAAAAAAATCATTTAATTAGATATACATGTGTGTGAAGTTGTATAAATGATTCAATAAATGATACATCAAAGATTCAGTGATGAATTTGAAAAAAAACATTATAGGTTAAAAATCCCAAGAAAATGTGTGTTGTGGATTTTGTAATATAGGATATAGACTAATGTAATTATGAAAAGAAATGTAAACCTTGTAAAACATTTTAATTCATAAATTATCAGAAAATTGATGAAATTTAATCATGAATTATTGGATGAAAATAAATAACAACACTATTATTATGAAATATGTTCAAAATGATGAAGACAACCCCCACCCAACAACAAAAATAGGTTAAAAAAAGTATGGGTTTTCACCTCAAAATTACATTCTTTCAGAAATGTTTTTATTAAGATACCTAAATCAATTTATATGGACTATATAATACTTATATGGTATAATGTTTCATGATATACATATTATTCATGGAAATTTATGTCTAATGTAATTATATTTCACAAATAAGTTTTTTTCAAATCCCTAGGAAGGTATAAAGAGTTGTATATCTAAAATTTAATTTCTTTAGACGTATATCTTAATGTGTACCATGATAAATTCAATATTATGTGATCACTAACTAATAAATAATTTTTAACACATTACTGGGGTTATAAGATCCATATCATAATCATTCATTTTATTTCCATTATTTTTTACGATAGAAAAAATTAAAGTGGGCTTTCCACACAATATCAACCAAACCATAAGGGTTTTATTTCAAATAAAAATCCCAAATGGTGATTGTTTTTAAGATAATACATGTATTTAGTTTTAAATCATTATAAAAAAATTCATATTTTTCATTATATATTTTCTGAATTTTATATTTTGTGTTAAAATATCATTTTATATTGATTTATTTTTTTTCTAGTGTGTTTCTTCTAAGTGAAACTGGCACCATATCCAAATTATAGTCACAATCCTCCCCTATTCCATATAAATGTTCATTGAATTATGTGAAATGTTTTCTTATCTATGCCACAATAATTTATTAAAGATATTTTAAACAAATTTCAACGATTTAAATATATTATATAAATATTAAAATTTTCCATGTGGTTGTTTTTCATGAATATTTGAAAAACTTATCTTAATAATGTTTATGATGGAATAGGGAAATCCCCTCCATGTAATGATCTGTATGATTATTTTTCTATAAATTTTAATGGTTTCAATGAATTAATATTTTATATTAGATTTATAAAATATCTAATTTTAAATTACTTCCTATGGGAATGTATATATATTATTTTTGTCCTAATTTTTCTAAAACTCTAAAAAAATATTCTAACGAATTTTCATTTGAACCATGTTATGCTTTATCAAGGATATTAATAAATTATAACCATCCATAATGTATCTATGGGTAACCCATAATACATTTATCTATTTTTCAATAATGATCCACCATATACATTTTCTAATCTAACCATATTTAGTGTAAATTAATAAAATTTCCACTAATAATGTTACATTATCAATACACTTTTTTTGTAAATTTACATGGATAGTGTTCACCTAGAGTCCCTAAATCTATTGATTTATAGAATTAATTGACTTAACCATATATAGTAAACCTATAAAGGGAAAATGAAATTTTTATTATTATATTATTCAAATGTAATTTTCCTTGAATGATAATTGATGTTGATAGTTAAATTTTTTTTTGTGGGATTATCAAGTTATGATTAATTTTAGAATTATTAAATAATTCTTAATGCGAATCCATATGAAACCCATTTTCATTCCATATATTAATTTTTTAATATTTTAATGAAACCCAATTAATTTACATGGTAAATTATTTATATTAATGTATGTTATGTGTATTTTTAAGGTTTTATAATCCCATTTTATGTCTGTGGGTTATTAGTGATGTTATATGTGATTTGTATTTTCCCATAATTTTATTAGTGAAATTTTCCTTTCTAGGATTATGTCATGGTTTATAAAAAACATAATTTATATATATATAAAACAAAACACTATTCTCATAAATGAACATTTATACATTATTTAGTAAATAAAAAATAATAATGACAAATATTGTGTAGGGAAAGTAAAGAGAAAAATATTGAATATGAATTAGACAATTTAGATCTTCTCGATCCACTAAAATGAAGACACTCAAGATTGAATATATATAAATAAAACCAAATGTTATTATTACAATATTAATTTTTAATATGAAATAATTTATATTCTTGAGATAAAATACATTTAAAATAATAATTAAATTAACAAGAGGTGTTAATAGCTTGTAGTGAACCCATATTACCATTATAAATCTAACTAGTAGATTAGTAAAATGGTCATTAGAATAGTAACCCGCATGTCA
Organism: Viscum album; assembly: GCA_963277665.1. NCBI lineage: Eukaryota > Viridiplantae > Streptophyta > Magnoliopsida > Santalales > Viscaceae > Viscum > Viscum album. The sequence continues at coordinate 1,137,372,394 of OY728156.1, forward strand.
AAATAGAAATATTACTATTATAATTTTACCATCATGTTTAATCTAGAAATAGGGATGACCTTGTTTGTTTACGGTTCAAACTTTCCAATCAGTTTCTAACAGGTTATTTTCATAGAACTGGAAACACCAAACAATTATATATCAATTTGGACCTACTTTCTAATGGTATGTGCTCATTATTTGTGGACTGATGAGGATTAAGATTTTTTTTGGTCGAGAGGATGGGAGGTCAAGATCATAAATATTTTTTTGGGGGTAATTATTCTCTACTCCAATACTATCTTATATATTTATGTGATGTTCATGAATCAAATTAATTTACCAAGCATGAAATGAGTTTTCCTTTAGATTTGCCTATCGATGATTGATATGTATGGGATTTAGACAATCTTTTATATGTATTTGAGGTTCTTAATCGATGGAGAATCATCCATATGTATTAGAGATTATTAGTCAATGGTATCCTTCAATACATTATATAGAAATCTCTTGGTCATTATGATGACCATACTATTTTTAATGCCACTCAGTGGGGCACTTGATGTTTATTGTCATTCAGAATGATATGGATTATTTAAGAGATAGGATCTCACTCGCAGCTGGGCTACCTATGTATCCTCATTAATAAGGAATCAGAACCCACATAGTTCGATTATAAGGATATGGTTTAATGTCATATGCGATGAAAACGATTTATTGAATGATGAGCTTGAACCTTAGAAAGGCTTCCTAAGTACACTAATTTTAAGGTAGAGATAAAAGTCTATGTAGTTCAAGAGAAGCAATATGTGGATTATGCATGGTTAACGAACCAAAAAGAGATGTCGTGGTTACTTTTACACTCTAATATCATGTGAGTCATTATTAGTGTGAGAAACATAAGGTATCATTAAACATGATGATTATTCCATGAAAGATGCAATCACAAGAAATGATGTGGGGCTTCCGTATGTATGAATGCCCAATTAGATGAAGACTATGACTTACTTCAAGCAAGAATCCCAGGAGCAAGGTTTATAAAGGTATTTGTACTTTATGGAGATTTGGATTTTCAAATAGGGGCTTACTCCTAAGGTGGATGCCCAAATTAACTTATACTTATAACATGGGGGTTACTCCGGAGATGGAGGGAAAATTTATAGGAATTATGATTGGGGAATATTCCTGAGAAGGAGGCCCAAACCAAGGGAACAAGGTACTTACTCCTGAGGAGGATGACCTAAATCAAAAGATCTTCCCATCTTAAAGCATGAGGTTATATTGATGAATCCTCTAACGGTAGTGACATAAAGATTCTATGTCATGGGTTTTTTTTAGAGGTTCTCACATAATTCCTTTCAGATATGGAATCCAATAAATTAACTATGCCATAAATGGCTTTGAAAAATGTTTCGAGGGCTAATATCATAATGAGGAGAGGTGAACGGGAGAGAGGCACCCAAATGAAGTTGGTGCGCATGTCTTGGCCGCACAAGTGTACTTGTGTGGCCTGTGTTCACAAGTGAGATGATGAATCTGTAGGGTAATACTTTGGTGAGACTTTACTCAATCCTTTATTAGTATCCAAAGTTTTTTACAAAAGGCTGGCACGCATGTTTCATAGAAAGGGTAGGGAACCTCACAAGTGTTTCTATTTTTAAGGAGGTATGGACACTTTGGAACACAAGTGTTGATTAATTATAAACACTTAGGCCTTATTGTACTCCCTCAGGACATCCATTCTAGGTAAAAAGATGCCTTATAATCTCTCGAAAGATTTGAGTAGATGACTAGGGAGACCAGAGCATGAATTTGACTTTTGGAAAATACGTCCCTAAAATGGGGGACCACATGGGCTATTTATAGGACCCCTTGAACCTTGGTCGAAAAAATAAAATAGGGCGTGCAACTGAACTGCGTGACCCATAGGTGGCGCGTGTGTGACTTGCACGACGAGCAAGTAACTGGCGCGCCTCCCCCCTCATGGGCGCCTAGTCCATGCCTTCGTTATTTTTTTTGATGTTCTTCAAAGGATGACCCTCTTTGTGCTTAAGTTATTCCACTTTACCATTCATTGGAATCTGTGAGGGAAAGGAGCATCAACAATAGTCCCCCCTCAGATTTGGATCCGAAAAGGAAAGATGATCTGGATCTGAGGTAAATAAGGAGAAATCAAGGGTCTGAGGTGCGCATGTTCGGCGTGCAGATACTGGGGCACACAGGTATGTCATGCTGGTGGTCTGGATCGCCTATATATACAGGCCCACTCCCACGCAAACTCACTCAGTTTCTAACAACATGATCTCTCCTCGTGCAAGTGCTTCTGTCTTCGACAAATCACCCTTCTGGATTTTGTCGTGCTTCTTTAGAAGGTATTTGACTTGCTCCCTATGACAAGGGTGCAAAAAATTTTGCGACCGGTTTGACATGTGTACCAAGTTGGGAATTTCACACCTTAATTCATTTTCCATTTCTTTTCTTGATTAAAATTTCTCAGAACAAACTTACTTAAAAGTTGATTCTTTGATCATTGTGTAGATTCAATGGATCCCAGAATAATTGGATCAACTAATGATTTGGCCACAAATATAATAGATAACATGATGAACATCATAGACCATGACTATTATGTTATATGTGATAGTACTCTCCTAGATTTGGGTAAGTAACTGAATAAATATCCTTCCAATTTCCCACAGAGCATCTACATGTTTTTTTATGGCCATGTTCATCTGCAACGAGTCAACGTTTTAGAGGAAAAAAATTATATCCCTTATTCCTGGTTTCAGAACTACACCAACTCCTCATCGGCTAATGTCTCAGTTGTAGGATCATTTTTCAATGCTGGGATAGTGAAGAAGGCATACATATTGCATCATAGCCCATGTCCTCCAGATCTGAAACCTCACATGCCTGAGCAACAGCTACATTGTGATACCTCTATATTCTGAAATTCTATTATGGTCCAATCTAAGGAATGGAAGAAGTGTTTGGATTTCATTCCTAGAGGAGGTGTGAAGCCGACATGGTTATGGGAATATTGGGTGCGACAAACCTGTGTAGAGTTTGTCGATGATCTGAAGGGAGTTACAATATATGATGATGTCTGGGATGGGCAGACATATGTCTACAAGAATGATGATTTCGTGCCAGAGTAATCATTCGTTGGAGCCTGGAAACGAATTCTTTCCATCTAACTCATGTAGAAGTAGGCATCATTTTTTGGGATGTCTACATGATTTCATGGGCTCCAATTTTGGGTGATATGGATTATGAATTCATCCACCCTAAGGTGACCTAGAATGATTTGGAGAAGACTCCATATTTGGCTCGAGTGTTAATGAAAATTTTGTACATGGATAAGAATACCACCACCACGAAAACCCACTCTAGAAAGGATATCCATCCAGAGGAGTGGATGGACATGTTTCTGATTAAGAAGTGAGCGGAGGGACCTTCCTACACTCACCCTACTAGTTTCCCTAGGGTTGAACTGTGGGGTGTTCTGGGTACATTTTGGCCAAGTCTGGAAGCATGAGAGTTTGATAGGTAGGGGTATGAAGTGAAACGGAAAATTATATCGAAGACCCATCTGGAGGGTTTTTAGGAATTGTGGATCAGTGTTTACCTTTTACCAGTTCAGTATTCAAAATGTGGTGTGATGCCGGGGACCTTTGATGTTGTATCCAAGCTGACTAAACCGAATATGGTTGGGTTGGCCACCCCGGTTTTGTAAAATATTTGTAGGAGCTTACTTCATGTTTATATGGGTTTGTATCCTCTATGAATAGTGGGTCCATTCCACGTTTTATGGGGATGGATCACCACCCACATCAGGATATATTATGAAAAAGGTGTGGTACAGGTTCCTGGAAGTTCTTTCCGGTCATCTGTTCATGCCATTTCTAGAAATTCTCCTTGATCACTCAATTCTTATGATATCAAAATAAGGCCAATCATGTTCAAGGAGTTTCACTTTTTTCCATATGGAAATCCACAAACAGGGTGATTTGTTGATCATGGAATAGCCAACCTAGAGTTAAGGGCATATATGCTGGCATGTAGAGATGATACATTGGCCAGGAGGATTGACTGAGAAATTATAAGTGACGCATATGCTCCATATAGATTCAGACATCAATTAAAATATCTACAGCAAATTACTGTATCCCCTCTGGTGCATGTCAGGTTTGAGAAACATCTAATGGTTGCTCATCGACTATGGTTTCTGACATCTATGGAGAAGACTGTGGTGGTATTTGATCAACCAGCTATTGAAGCTGCAAGTCAATTGACTTCATGGTATGCTGATAGTTGGGTAGCCTCATACCCTAATGGGATACTGAATCAGCCAGCCCCTCAGGTGGGGATAAATAAGAGAACCATTAGAAAAGAAGATCTTCATAGGGATGTAGGCTCTTCCTCACCTGGTGCTGATTCACCAGATTCCCCTGATGAGGATTATGAGGCTTTAAATTCGTCTACATGGCCTCGTGCCAGATATAATCTGCAATCCATAGTAAAGAGACCTACTCCATAAAAAAACTGGTGAGTAACATGATTGAGGAAATTTAGTCACCATTATTTTAAATACCAACATGTTTCATTTTCTTATCCTTTATCAGGGAATGAAGGAGCTTGGAATAATTTGAAGTCCCAGATTGTAGGACCCTCCTCGCAGCCTTCTGGTGCACATTCTGAATATTTACGACCAAAGGCAGTCCAGACATGGTGGAGTTTATAATGTGATGTTGAACCGCCTGGATGAAATCATGTCAAGGGTTGCATATCCATGGAGTGGGGAATCTCCGAGCTTCCTATGAAATATATTTTGAGGAAAATCCCAATGAAGTGAGGGATTATATCAAAGAGTTGTAAATTCTCATATATTCCACTGATGAGTTAGTCCCTATCACCAAATGGTTTATGGAAAGGATGGACCGCGGTACCACTGAGGGGATTGGTCCTTCATTTGACGAAGAGTGGAGAGATTACATGGATCGTGAAGATGTAAGTTTCCTTTTTCTCATATTTCTATGTTTATTGAAATTTGAATTTAGTCAAATCTTAGTTATTCAATGAAATAATATTCTTCATCCTACAGCTTGTAATGGAAAGAAACACAGATATCCCTTCACCGCGGTATAGCCCTAGTGGCACCTCTCTTGGAGCCACTGAATCTCCTCGTGAGCCAGGCGAAGTATCTCCAGGATACCAAGTCATGGATGAGGAGTTAGAAAAGGGCGTTATAATATCTGTTACATATTTTCTGAGATGATGACGCCAATCAAAACCAAAATGACAAGAAGTAAAGGCATCGATGAAAGAATACCACATCAAAACCCTTTATCTGTAGTGGTAATTATTTCTGGTAGTCATGAATCTTAACTTATGAAAATGTTCTCGAAATTATCATGATTGTAGGGGATTCTTTATTTTACCCTTTAAGGGAAAGGTCTAAAAATTCTTAGGGTACAATGGTGGGTGCTGTAGAATAGCTACATGTTCCTGTTGAAATGACTGTTCCTGAAGAAATACTGAGAGCAGATGAGTCAGCGTCTGTTCCCAGCACTACTCTTGTTTCTGATGCCAGGAGAGAAGAGAATTCTGGTAAATTAACAATACATCATATAACCACCAATTATACAACAACTAACTTCTATTCTATGATATTTTATGTTAAAAAAATGCACAAGAATATTTGGCATCCACCGAAGCTGACCCCACAACTTTCTTTGAAGAAGATATCTGGGCTTAGAGATTTCTAGATGAAATTTACGAAGAAGACATACTGAGTGCTCCCTCTGGTGAGACTAACATTGGATCTAGGACATCATTGGATGAAATGATGAATCATAGCATGTCCGTTGAAGAAATTTTAGACCATGTTAATTTACCACTTGATTTAAAATATTTTGGAGATCTATTTATAGAATCAATTGGATGTGTGTTTCATCATTTGTCCTGTTAATCTTCTCATTATTACAATTATAACCATGTTTGGATAAAAAAAATTGTACAGTTCCATTAGTAGAAACATCTGAACCAATATCACTTCAAAGGGCTGTAGACATTGATGTCAACCCTATTATTGTAGAAACACTACCTCAGGTAGAACGTACCATGACTCACCCTCCTGAAACCCATCCTAAAAATCCATTTGAAGCTAGGAAAGATGGGGAGGATTCTTCATATGATTTTTATCTACATTTAGGTAGAAGATGATGATATTTGTGGCTTACTTAACCTACAATACAATCCATCAAATTTTATTGTCCATTGAAACTAACCCAACTTTAAATTGACCTAACAGGGTTGTCAACTTCAAGGGCTAGATCTGGAGGTGAAGCCTCAGCCTCAACCAAAATAGTATCAAAAGGTGATGAAACCAGGGTCAGGGAAGAAGCAGAACATGGCACTTCTGTAAGTGCATTAATCCTAGACTATGTTCCTCCCTGGGATAGCAAGGCCAATCAGATCCAGAGGTGAAAAATGCGCTCCAATTATCACATCGGAAGGCATGGAAAATTATAAGGAAGATAATATATGAGATTCATCTTTGAGAGTTAACTTCAAAAATTCCAAGACCTTCATCCTTGTTCATCATGTTTGGAATTTGTGGTTTTGGATATCAGGAAATCAATTTCATAGTGAATCAAGTCATTTGAAGGAGGGAGAAAGAGAAAAGGTGTCATCAAGAACTGATGAGATCGAGATTGCTGACCTATATCAGTGAATTTCAGGCTTCAGTGACCCGAGTTGAGGCAGATCCTGCTGCAAAGTAGAAGGAACTGAAGCTGAAGATCAAGTAGAAGGTTGTACAGATATTTCACCTTCAGCAAGAGCTAGATGCTGTTACTGGGGAGCATGACCAGCTTCATAATTCATTGGAAGAAGTCCAAGTGGATGGTATAAAATCCATCACATATGCCAAAGAAGCACTTCGTCGAGCTAAAGAGAGTGAAGTTGGTCGAGTAATTGAACTTCAAGCGGCTACTGATGAAGCTTGGGATGTTGTGTAATAGATAATAAAAAATGTTGACAGTATTATGTAATTTCTGAAAAAAGAGAAGAGACACTAGTCTGTGGATGTTCTTCTAATATAATTAATCAATTAAAAATAGTTAATCTTCAATCATATGTACCTTCATTTTCTTGATAATTGCTCTTATTTTTACCTAATCCAATGGGCTTAGTAAAAATAGTTTGATTTTTACTATGTTTATATCAAAAACCCCAAAAACATTACATCTTTTAATTGCTCAAAATTGCCTAAATCATACAAAATGTACGTCTAGAAAGATGGGACTTGACATTTGTTCAGGGTACCCTTTAGAGGTTCCCAATTTAATGACCATTGTGTCTTATGTTATTGGTAGTTCAAATTCATGCATGTTAAACTATAAAAAGGATAATATTTAAGGTCGAATAGCTTTGACCGAATGGATGATATTCACTCAATTCATGATAATTTTTTTGGAAACATATTACAATATTCAATTATAGATGGTGAAAATTGTAAACTATGACTTGAGAAATTTTTAATATAACTAATTACATGGTAAAAGAGATAAAAGGTATTAGAGGAAGTCTTTTTTGAGAATGAATTTACCACTACTTGACAAACCTGTTATGCGGGAAGAATTTTGCAGGGCCAACTAGGGCATATGCTGCATAGTCAAATAGTAGTATCATTTGGCTGACATGTCTGTTAAGTAGAAAACTTATGAAAGGCCACCTAAGGGAATGTGCTGCATAGTCGGGCAGAAAAACTCTCAGAAATTTGACATTCTATTGCTAAAATCTGATGAATGTTTTATTAAGATTCAAATTTTCAAAAGTATAGAGTCAGCTTTATAGAGAACAAAACTTGAATATGGAGAGGATATTTCCAATCAGAATTGACAATGAATTGGAGGAATGTGACTTCTATGAAGATATGTCCCAAACGTAGGAAAAAATGAATCTTTGGTTTTAAATCATATGACTAAAACCGGAGATATAAACATTATATAACATAGGGTCAAGTGGTCCCAAGATATTTTATATTGCTTTGAACATATGGAGAAGGGGGAAAATGTAAACCATCGACTTGAATACATCCAGATCATGAATTTTTTATTGCAACAATTATGTTAAGGATGTATTTTTTTTGCAGATCCCTACATATTTCCATTAAGACCAATAGGGACAAAGGTGGCTTCTTTTAATAATGAGGTTACCATTACTTGACAAACCCATTATGGAGGTTGAATTATGTAGGTCCAACTGGGGCATAAGCTTCAAAGTTAAATAGTAGCATATTGTAGTTGAGAGATACGTTATGTTGACAACTTATGCAAGGCCACCTAAGCGAACGTGCTGCATAGTTAGGAAAAAGAACTCTCAGGTATTAGAAATTGTGTGACAAAAAGTAAAGAAAAGGGTTATGGAGACCTGGAAGTATTTATGGCCAGGAGTATGTAAAATGGGAATTTTCCAATGCATAAAGGAAATACATAGACCAATATTGAAAATGAATATTATTTTTATAATGTTGCGGCTGGGTCCTAAATTGAGATTCTGGATATCACTATGTATCACATTAGGATGAGAATCAAGCCACACATAGTTCTTAAAATACAGTTTATCATAATGCAAGAAGATACCATTGATGATCTTTTTTTTGGTTGTAGAGCTCGGAACATAATGAGGGAGACACAACATTCATTTATTATAAACCTAATGTGAATAAATACCATAGTGTTCCATATCACCCCATGTGCGCCTAGGGGTGACTTTTCAGCCATGGGACCGAATGTAGAGTTTGGGGTTAGGACCAATGGCTCGGGGCTGGACCCGAGGAATGCTCGAGCGTTCCTACATATCCCATGAGGATGGGAATCAAGATGTACATTGTTTTTGAAATATCCTTTGATCAGAGGTGCTTCGTACATATGAGTGGTAAAGAAAACATTATTGCAATTATGTTTAGACCCAAGATTAATGACTTGGGTGTCACTATGTATCTCATAAAGATGAGAATCAAGACATACATTGTTCTTGAAATATGACATGATTGAAGACCATGTCAATGATGATTCCTCTCGACTGAGGGTATCAGGGATTATTGCAGTTTATTGTCATATAGGACAAAAGTGGAAATAGTTTAAGGTCGTATTCATAGCCTAGTTCTATGCATTTTATTGTCTTGCAGCAAAAAGGATGGGGGATTGTTTAGTTTAACATCATATAGCTAGGATGATGGGATGAACTCAGTTTAACGTCATATAGGATGAAAGTGAACCGATATGAATAAGACGATTGACGGGGGATTCACGGATCGACATCATATGGGATGGAGGTGAATCGATGTGAAAAAGTGTTTTTGGGCTTGAACCTCTAGAGTTTGCCTATGTACCTAACCTATGAGGCAAGGATCAAACACTACATAGTTCAATTGAGAGGGATTTGATGATCGGGGTGTACTTGAGGATGACCGGAAGATGTTTTGGGGCCTAAGCGTGGTTAAAGGCCCATAGAAGATGTCATGGTTGATGCTTACTCTATGCTCACGTGAGTCATGCTCGGAGTGATAAATAAGAGGATTCAACAAACCTGACGATTTTATCATGAATGATGAGACCACGAATGATGGTGTGGGGCTTATTCATGGTTAGATGACTGGGGAATGCATGGAAACAGAGATTAAAAGACAATTTTACATGCAGCGATCACATTTTGATGTAATGTGTCACAGACATCGGTTGCTTGGAAGTTTATCGTCCTACAACTCAGACAATGCATAGTTTAACGTCATGTTGGATGATAGAGGGGACAAAATTAACGTCATGTTGGACGATATAGGGGGATATGCAGTTTAATGTCCTGTAGTATGTATAATGGGTGTATTTGATTAACACAAAATACATATTCATGATTATTGCATTGGTTGGAGTTTTAATGAGTTCTCTATCCATTGGGATTAAAGAATTAGCTCCATTGGAGTAGACCATATGTATTGAGTATGGTCCCTCCCACTTTGGCTATAGCTTGGGGGCTTCATTCCTGGTATCATTGGGGTTATGAGGACCAATACCAATTCTCCTTGAATTAATTAACAAAGACAATATTTCTTATTGAAAGATTCTGATATTCGATTCTGATAGACTTCTAAATAATGTAGTGTGCACAATCATTTTTCATCTAGTCGTTCCAATTCATCCAATCGCTTTTGAGATTTTTCGTCTATAGATAACTGATCACAAATGCCGACTCTAAGCGATGGTAATTGGACTTCAATTGGCAAGACTGATTCTGTTCCATATACCAATGAATATGAAGTTGATCGTGTAGCAGTGCGAGTGGTGGTCTCATAAGCCCATAGGGCATGAAAAAGTTTATCAGGCCATGAATTCTTGTCCTTATCCACCATCATTTGAAGTATGTTTGAAAGAGTCTTATTGAAAGCCTCTACTTGACCATTGTCCAATGCATGATACCGAGATGAATGGTCAGATCTGATATTGTATTCTCGATACAATTTTCTTACCTCAGATGAACAAAAGTTGGTGCCATTATCAGTCAATATGGTATGAGGAACACCAAATCATGTAATGATGTAGGACATGACAAAGCCACCAATTCTTTTTTAATCGACTTATTTGAGAGGTATTTCCTCTTCCCATTTGGAAAAGAAGTTAGTAGCAGTAAGAATATACATAAACTGCTTAGCTGTAGCCGGAGGATAAGCTCCTACTATATCCATTCCCCTTGTTACAAACGTCCAAGAGTATTTTTCCGTATAAAGAAACTCTGGGGTTTGATGAATGATGTTTGTAGATACATTTAAATAGTAAAACTTATTAGTGAAATCAACACAATCTTTCATCATTGAAGGCAAAAAGTATCCAAGCCTTTGAATTTGACAAAAATGTCTATCAACAGACTTGTGGGAACCACAAAATCCTGCATGTACTCCATTCATGAAAACCATTTTCTATTCAGAATTAATACATCCGAAGATAATTCCATCAAAACCTCTCCTGCAGAGAAATTTTTGGTGATCTAGGCTATCATAAATAGAAAAATTGACCACACATCACCAGACTTGTTCTTTCCCGGCTCTATTAGATGGGAGTGTTCTATTTTGAAGTTATTCCATAATAGGTTTCATACATCCTATAGTATGAAGATATGGTTTAGAAATGGGACCCATTTAATTGATTTACACTATTCTGATTTGAACAAAAGGTGAAACTATATGATGGTGGGCAATATTGATGATTGTTTTGTCCTGATATGGATCTGCCAAGGCTGTGGCTACATTAGCCAGTTCATCAGCTTGGGCATTTTATGATCACGGGACATAAAAAAATGTTGGTTCCGAAGGAAATTACACCATTAACTCTCTGACATAATCACACAAAGTGATTAAATCTTCATTTTTGATGGAATAATACCCATGGATTTGTTTGATTACCAAATCTGAATCACCATTTACCTTCATGTGATTTATCTCTTCCTGAAGCCCCAATTCCAATCCTGCGATGAGAGCATGTTATTCTGGTTCATTGTCTATACCACCTTCCAACAATAAGAAGGAATTGGGTAGCACTACCTTTTTGGGGAAATAAGAACGATTCCTAACAAAACATTGTTGAATTTAGGATCTTCCATTTTCTTTTATATTGGACTTCGGGAGGCACCATCAAAATGCATTTCCCATTTTTGAGGACTATCTTGAATAGAGAATACTTCCTCATCAGGAAGCCCAATATTTAAAGATGTATCTTTTATAGATGGGTGTTCAGCAAGGAAATCGGCTAGATCATGGTCCTTTATTACCTTTTGAGACACATACTGAATATCAAACTGCTGCAAAATAACTGCGCACCTTTCCAGACGTCCTGTAAGCATTTGACAACTAAAGATAAATTTGAGTGAGTTATTTTGAGATACCAATTGAACCACATGATGTTGCAGGTAGTGTCTCAATTTTTCAACTTCAATGATTAAGCACAAGAAACACTTTTCAATACTTTAATATAGATTTTTTTTCCTCAAGCATAGTCTGACTATGATAGTAAAGTCTAGTTTCATTCCCAGCATCATTATTTTGGGAAATAAAGGCACCCAATGATCACTCTAAAGTTGTCACATAGAGAATAAGTGGTCTTACTTCCACATGTGGCATAAATACAGGTGGACTCAAGGGATATTTATTGAGGATATCTAACACTTCTTGACATTCTTTAGTCCACCGGTAGGTGATTCCCTTCATCATTAATCTAGGGAAGGGTAAACACTTGCCTGCCAAATTGGAAATGAAACGATGAATGTAGGACAAGTTTTCTTGATATCCTATTAATTCATTGAAATTTCTAGGATGTGACATGTCATGGATTTATTTTGTCTTCTCAGGATCAACTTCAATACCACGATGATGTACAACTAAGCTGAGAAATTTTCCTGATGTTACCCTGAAAGCACATTTCAAGGGGTTCATCTTCAAATTGTGTTGTCGATGTTTGTTGAATATGATTTCTAGGTCGACCAAGTGATTAGAACATTGTCTGGATTTAACCACAATATCATCCATATAACATTCAACAAACTTCCCTAAAAAGGGTTTGAAGATATGGTGCATGGCACATGGATACACTTTACCTGCATTCATCAGGCCAAAGGGAATTAACCAATAAAAACAAACACCTTGAGGATCTCTTAAGGCTGTAGACTGCTCATGTTCTAGGAACATTCGTATTTGATTGTACCCAGAGCATCCATCCATGAAGGAAAGAGCTTCAAAGCTAGTTGTTGCATCTATTAAGAGTTTTGTGATCAGAACTGGGAAATCATCCTTGGGATAATGCCGATTAAGATCTCTGATGTCAATGAAAACTCTAATTTGTCCATTCATCTTTTTCACAGGGACAATATTAGCAATCCATTTGGGATATTGAACTTTTCTGAAGAACATAGCCTTGATAATATTATCAAATTTCATCTTCAATTTTAGAGGAATATGTTGGGTGTGTTCTTCTTACTGCTTGCATGAATCCTCGATGTTCTTCTAGAAAAGCCAAATGATGAGTGGAAACATCGGGATTACGACTTGGAGTTTCGGTATAATTATAAGCAAATACATCTCGATTTTTCTTTTTAAATGATGTATACTTTTTTTATCTTCAAGAGTCAAGGCTGCACTATCTAATGTGGGGCATGTATCTTCTTTTGTACCAAAATTTATTTCTATGACTTCATCCACAGTAGCAGAGATACCCTCTTCAAATGCTGGAAGAGCATACCTGAGATCTACCTCTTCTTCTTAAATATGTGTTACTTCTTCTGTTTCTACATGCATAGTAAATGACAAAGTAGAATTTGCATGGTTAGGGGAGAAGTTCAAATTTGAACATCTTGAAGAAGACACAGCCTTTTCTGACCATATTAATGATGAAAGGTCTTCCTGGGGTGATAGAGAAGAGATGATGGATTGAGAATCGACATCATTATTTTCCTCTGGTATTTCCATAACTACTTCTGGCCTGGTTGATGAAGTATAGAATTGCTAGATTTTAGCGGATGAAATGAAGACCTCTCCATTTAAACTTTTATCACTGCTTGGCGAATCAACAATTTCTCCCATGTTGTCTGTCATGACTATCGTAAATGAAATTATGGAAGTTTCTATAAGAGTGTTTGGATTTCAGTCTATCCTGTCATTTTGACTGATAGGAAACAGATAATCTGTACTCACATTTATGAATGGGTTTCTTGGAATCTTTTCTAAACCATTTGGAGAATTAATTTTGGTGACCTCCTTTCTCGTGGATTTTTTCTTTCCCTCTATGTGAAAAAATTCTACCACAATGTATTGATATTCATTTTTTTAATGGGGCCTTATCACCATACAATGTAACAATTTTACTACTGAAATAATATTTGAGACATTGATGGTATGACGAAGGTACGACCACATGTTGATGTAGCCAAGGTCTTCCATGAAAAATGTGGAAGGCTGTGTCAGGATGAACAACCATGAAATCTGAATTAGACACAGGTTCTCTAAACCAAATTATGAGTGTAATCTCACCCAAATGTTCTTTTTCATTCATATCATATCCTTGCAACATCAATGAAGAATGAGAAAAATCATATTCGGTGATTCCCAATCAACAAAGTGTACAAATAGTAATGAGGTTGACTCCTGAGCCATTATCAATGAAAGCTCGTTAAATGTCTATATCATTTACTTTTTCTAGATAGATACAATGGTCTGATATATCCATGTACAAAATCATATTTATCTTCATCTATAAAAGGTATCACTACCTAGAATTCTCCTGGATCATTCTCTATACAGTAGACCTCAGCCGTACCAATTTCAGTTTCGAATTCTTGAGGACTTGACCAGGCCTTAATAAGCACCTCCCGAAGATCTTTTGAGAGATTCAAGGCATCCAGAATTGATATCTTGGATGGTACTTGGGACCAATGTTTCAATACATCATACTTTTGGTCCAAAGGTATGTGTTTCCCTGCATGAAAATGTGGTTTTGCAGGTGACTTGAAGTTGATGCTTTGGAAGTAGACACATTCTATATCAGGACAAGAATTGAAAACACTCCTGGCTTTGGTAGATTAGACCTACTAAGTCTATCTATTTGCAGAGAGGAAGAAGGTGTAACCTCTAACAGTTCCTCCAAACTAACTATGTCAAGACCGAATCTGCCATATGTGGAAGAACATTCTCATTCCAGTTGAACCTGATGAAGGGATTTGACACGAGTTTCTACTGCATATATAGTTCAAGCATATGTAGGATTGAAATAGTGGCTTCTAGAATATCCACTTCTTCCTCTGTAACCTAGACCTATGTCTCATCATCTAATTCCTCTATTAGATACAGGGAACATAGTCTCATCATGATCAAAACTGTCATTGGTATACATATCTGTTAAATGAATCATGTTAATAGAACCGAAGATCAATTCTTCATATGATAAAGATTATTCCTGATGAACCAGTTCAGGTTATGCCATTTGGTTAGGCGGTGCCTATGCTTTTGAAGCAGATGGCATAAAATGCGCCAAAGTCAAAGACAAATTAGGCATTGACATGAGCTCATCTTTTTCTAACTACTCTTCTTTCTTCAAATTAAGCTACTTCATTGAGGATTTTCCATCGGATGAACTGGGTTTTACTATGGCAGAAATAGAATAAGACACAATTGGTTGATTCAATTGTATTAATAAAATGTCATGAGTTTGGTTGATCGTTTTCCTGAACATCCAATCATCATATTTCTACGTATTTTTAATTTTTATTTCGTGCCACTCGCCATATTTCTCTAGATCAGTAGTAGTAACACATGCTAACTGGGATGTAGAACCTTTCAGTTTTACTTGTCTGGAGTCCACCATCTTTTGCAGGAGGTCATTGAAGAAAAGACACTATTGTATGGGATTCCACAACATATGATGAAACATGAAATAGTTGGGCAGGTCTTCATCTCCTTCCTTGTTCGGCCTTTTGGGCCTTGGGAACTGAACTAGATTATTTTTTAGAGCCGAGATGAATTAACCAGGATGTTTTTCATTCTAGAAAGAATAAACTCTATTCTTTAAATCCTCAAATTGTTTCTGCCTTTGAACTCTTTTATCATCTTTATGAGGCAACCATTTTTTATGATGATCATGTGGTGGAGCCCTTCGATATAATGAAGGTTTTGAAGTGGAAGTTTGTAAATGTTCTTATTTAAGTTTAACTGTAACAGTCTCTAATTTTCTTATTCTCTTTCCCTGAGAAGATGGAATTAAACGAGACTTAGCTATTGTTTCAATAATGGAATTTTCCCCTTGTTGGGAAATTAATGAAAGTTCATGAAACCCTCCAATGTATTTCACTGGGATCAATGGTTTATGCAATTCATCTTAGTGATTTTCTATACGAATGGGTAGAAACTCATCGTGATGGAGTAGTACATTCATGGAATATTTTAATCCTTTCAACTAAGAAATGAAGTCTGAAACTCTTTCATTATCCCTTTGTTTGAAATTTTTGAGATAAAAAACTGTTATTTTCTACACGGTTGAGCTGAACTGAAAAAGGAATTTCTGGAAAAGATCTTCCCATCCAATAATTGATCGGTATTGCAAACTTGTATACAAGAGAAAGGATGGTCCTTCCAATGATTTCAAAAAAAAACCTGAGTTTTAATACTTCTTGTTGGGGAGGAGTTCCCATTATAGGATCACAGCGAGAGACAAAATGTGTCAAATGCTTCTCTGGATCTCCGGAACCATTAAAAATGGGGAACGTGACATTTGAAAAATTTAAAGGAGGTGGAATTGGATCTACCCATTCAGGGTAAACCTTCTTCTCTGGTTGCACAGGTGCAAAAAATCCTTCTTTAGATTCAAACCGAGCTGTTAATAACTCAATGGTATTCATTAATGCTTGAGAAACATCTGGTTGAGCTTGGACCTGAGCAAGTGTAATAACTGGAGTTTGGATGGGTGTGGTGACCAGTACTGCCACTGATGGTTGTATTGCATGTTGCTTTCATGTCTGACCCATAGGATTGGACCTATGAGGGTGTACATGTAAAGGGGTATATTCTTGATCATTTCCATTAGCTTCAACAAATTCCCTTGATTGATTAACTCTAGCATACATAGGAGGAAGACTAACTTGATGTAGTTCTGCATTTAACCTTCTTACCTCCTTCATTTATTTTTCTTGCTGTGTGAACCATTCCTATAATGAGAGTGATAGGACTTCTCTAGAGGTAGGATGGGATGTAACATGACTTTTTCCCTTTTCCTTGGTGTTTTCCTTTCTGGAGTATGGAAGGGTATTATGCAAAGGAATGTGTTACCTTTGGGAAACCCTCTAGATTTTGGTTTGCACACCTCCTTTATTTTGTTCTATGTATACAGGCTCTTGAACATGAACTTATTCATATGATTCCTCTGATTGAGCCTCATGTTCTGGGGGATCAATGACAATAGCAATGATGAAATTTATCGATGCATAATGCATTGCAGCCCTTCTTTCAGCGTTTCTACAATACTGTCTTTTTTCATGCCCTTTATGAGACATTTCTTTTTGTTTGGTTGATCCCTCAAGAACTTCTTGATGAACCATAATTTGGTTGAAATTTCCTCATATTTAGGCTCTTCCTTTTTCTTGTGGCTTCTTCCCTAATCGAGATAAGATTGACATTCGCAGAGGAAGATAAAGAATATTTGAAAAAGCACCCAGTTTGGGGGACTAGGGTTGTTCCTGTTCTTCCTACTCACCTCCTTGAATACTGTCTATTGATCCCAAGGGATAGATTAAATGTTTCCCTAGCCTGGAATGCTGAGGTGTCTCTTGAGGTACTACATTTGAAACAATCTTAAAATCACCCCTTATTTTGTGGATTTTAGTCCGGAAATTGTCCGAATGCATCATCCGACATCCACTCAAATCACCTGGATCAGATGACCGTTGGATTATTTCTGAATCCTCTTTCACCTGATGATGTGCATTCTCTAAATGAAGATCTTGTTCGATATTCTCATTTGCATGATTCAAGAGTAATTAGACAACTTGATCTTTATATTCCTGACTTTGGGAAGAACTAGTTGAGGCATGTTTCTGAGCAAACCATTGATTACACGCAGAACCAGTTTGTTGTGGCTAGCCATGGACAACAACATTTCATGAGACCACTTTTTTAGAGATTTTTTGACTGGATAGCATAGTGAAATGAAATGCTCCCTGAACACCCCATCCCTTAATTTGAATACCAGATGAGGACACAAGTAATTAACTATTGCAACCTTTTTAATGCACCAAGGCGTGTACACAGAAGGGCTCTCTGCTGCATTTCAACCTTTGGATGTCAGGAAATTGAGAGAGATTCCAAGTCAATTTGCTGTTTAAACCCTTATATTAAATTAACATGATTTTTATATTCATCATAAGGTAATATTTTCTCTTTTAAGTGAAAATTATTTTTCCATATTTTGAGAGGAATATCGGGAATACAATCATCTGTCAACGTTTCTTGAATATCATACTGAGAGTCAGCCAAAGGCCAAAACCTGACTCGTATTACACATTTAGACAAATTTTATCTCATATTCAACACTTCCTCTTTATCATTTAATAAAATTATTCTACCTTATTGGACCAAAGCTGGTGCTTCTTTGTTGCTTCATCAAATTAAAAAAAATTGGCTGAGAATTAATTTGTCAAATTAGATGATGAATGACCTAGGGGTGGTTCGGAGAATGACCAACACCCGAGCTATCTTCTGAATGAGAAAATATTTCACCTACTAGTGGTAAGTCATGATACATGACTGGATTCTCATTTTCTAGTGCCTCAATATAAGATGGAATTTTCTTTACTGCATTCTCAATTGAATAATTTTCCAGGAAACTTGAATTACTATTGCGGAGGGGATTTTTGTAGATAAATTCATCATCATGGGGAGGTCCACTATGGTTGGTTACAAAAAATGATGAAACCTTTTACTCCGTGGTCTAGTGGCCACACAGATGGATATCGTGGCTCTAATCTGAAGATGATGCTTCGTGAATTGTCATGATGTGAGCCTTCATGAGGAAGTTTTTGATGAAGACCATCAGAATTATTTTTGCTATTTCCAGAATTTGGAAATGAGAGAGTAGAATCTTGTGTTGCAATAGATAATTGTATAAGGTTTTCAAGAACTCTAGCTTTGAGGAAGGCCTTATTGCTGATTGGATCTGGGTTTTTTAACATTGTTGGATGGGACTTTTTGTTGGAAGCCTTCTTACTCACATTGGAAACCACCTGTTGATGAAAGTGGTTATTATGGGTAGATGTATGTGCCTTCTTAAGAGAAAATGTTAGGCTAGGATGACTATCTCAATTTAAATCGGGTGTATGTGCTCGACTTGATTGTTCATGTGACATGGGGGATTATTCATCATGACCCTGATGGACTGGAACAATGGTGTGTATCTACTCCGGGGTGATATGTTGATGAGTCACTCAACTGATAGTGATAGATTTATGTTTCTTTCTCAGTGATGTCGCTGAAGTAGTCATAATATTCTGACAGGTATCTAGAGTATGGGTAGAGATTTTCTTCTGCTCATTCACCATTGTCATAATGTACATGGTGAATTTAGCTACCGGAACTGAATATACGTCCATTCCATGTTTGGAGTAGGTGTGTGTTCCTGGTCCTGTCCACCATTTCCTATCAGTGAATTCTAACAGTACTCATGTGTGGGGGCAGAAAGTTGTGTCTGCCTCATGTTTGTCATTGGAGCATTCCAATTGACATCTCCAGGTGCTACCAATCGAGGTTTTTGGTTAGCATGATGAATTTCTGGTGGATGTGCCATATGATTTTTCTCCACCGAATATGATTGAGGAACTTCCTTCAATACTGGTAGATGAGACTGTTGGAAGAAATCATGAATGTAAGCAGGTGTATGTGCCTGTTTACAGGTGGTCACCACATTTTGATGGAGGTCTTCTTGGGATGCAGTCAGACGACCCTACTGACCAGCAGATGATTTATAAATAGGTTTATGTGACTGGCTATAGTACACCACAAAACATTCCTGGTAGGATTGGTGTGTTACTGCCAGATGAGTCTGCTGGGTGGTAAAATTAGGTCGGATGTGTGTATATTCTCACTCATTGTTTTCTCTCAAGATAGGGTGATAGACTTCTCTGGAGGGGGGAAGAGGAATGACCCTGCTCCATATTGGATGAATTTCACCTCTAACGGTTCATCTTTCATGCTCGGGTCTGAGGAAGCTGAGTCGAATGCCTATAGGTGATACCCCCATCATGTTGAGGGTGCAGTACTGCACAAACAAGGTCATCCCCATTTCTAGACAAAACAAAAAAATGGTGATTCCGACGTGAATCCTTAATCAAGTTAAATGATGTTTTACTTATTTGTTAGGCCCCTATTAAACACAATATCAGGGCCAACAATGCAATCAATACCACATGTGCTCATCCAAAATATGTTGTCTGATCAAACTTATCATCATTATGTCTGCTATATCGAACAGTGTCTCTTTTCCAAGATCACTATACATCACAAAATTGCTTCTTCATGGTTCACACATGTGAATGCCTCAACCACTACTCTTTCCAGATCCTTGTCTTCTCTAAGGATAACATCACCTACTCAGTGTCTTCAATGTTGGGTCTCAAATTCATTGGTGAGGGAATACAGTCAACACGATACTGTCCCGACTCTCGAGGCTACTCGACAAGCCCTCCATGTTAACAAATCGCCGTAGTTGTCAAGACAGCAACGACCAATGGTCAAGAAGCAGGTGGTGCCAACCACCATCTCCAACCGTTTCCGGTCTTTATCCATAGACCACAACAACCAATCCCACCCATATTACAGGTAGGTGGATCAAGAGGTCACTCAAGGACTTAGTACAAGAAGATAAGAGTCATTCCTGAGGACTCCCACCAACAATAACCACCAGACTCGTCCGGTAGTGCACCCTCAACATGATGGGGTATCATCTCTAGGTGTTCGTCTCAGGTTCCTCAGACCCGAGCATGCAAGCTGAACCGTCAGAGTTGAAATTCAGCCAACAGGGAGTATGTTCTTAACTCTTCCGCCTCCAGGGAAGTCCATAAACCTAACTTGATGGCAAACAATGAGCGGGAATATACACCCGTCTGTCCGAATTTCAACGCCCAACAGACTCATCTGGAAGTAACACACCAATCCCGCTAGGCAATTCTGGCGGAGTAATATAAGCATGCACATCTTGGAAAAGAGTTCTTGTTTGATATATCAGACATAATCAAGATAATTTTGTCCAGACTATTTCTTTTGGATGAGAATATATGTTATTGATTTCTTTGTTTTCCCTCATATTAAGTCTAATAGGTGACTAAAAAATAAGTAAAACATCATTTAACTTGGTTAAGGATTCACACAGGGTTCACCATTTTTTTGTTTCGTCTGGAAATGGTGATGACCATGTTTGTTTAAGGTTCAAACTTTCCAATCAGTTTCTAATGGGTTTATTCTTAGAACTGGAAACACCCAATGATTCTACATCCATTTGGAATTACTTTCTAATGGTAGGTTTTAATTATTTGTGGACCGATGAGGATTAATAATTTGCATTGGTCAGGAATATGGGATGTTAGGTTCATCACACCTTTTTGGGGGGGATTATTGCCTACTCTGGGACTCTCTTATAGATTTAAGTTATGTTCCCGAATCTTTATTAATTCACCAAGCATGAAACTGATTTTTCCTTAAGATTTGGAAATCAATGATTAATATGTATGGGATTTATTGTATCTTTTTTATGTATTTGAGGTTCTTCATTGATGGAGAATCATCCATATGTATTAGAGATTCTTAGTCAATGGTATCCTCTAATACATTATATGAAAATCCATTGTTCATTATGATGACCATAATGGGTTTAAAGCCACTCAGTGGGGCACATGATGTATATTGTCATTAAAAAAGATGAGGATTATTTCATACTTGATATCTTACCCGCAGATGGGCTACCTACGTATCCTTGATAAAAAAGTATCAAAACCTACATAGATCGATAAGAAGGATATAGTTTAATGTCATATGGGATTGAAAAGAATTAATGAATGATGGGATTGAACCGTATAAACGCTTCCTACATACTCTAATTTTAAGGCATAGATCAAAGTCCACATAGTTCGGGTGAAGAAATATGGGGCTTATGCATGGTTAACGGCCCAAAAAGAGATGTTGTGATTACTTTTACACTCTAAGCTCATGTGAGTCATGATCAGTGTGAGAAACAAGAGGTATCAGTAAACCTGAAGATTGTTCCATGAAAGATGCAGTCACAAAAAATGGTTTGGGGATTACGTATGTATGACTGCCCAAGTAGATGAAGACCAGGACTTACTTCTGGAAAGAATCCCAAGAGCAGGGTCAATAAAGGTATTTTTACTTTATAAAGATTTCGATTTTTAACCCTAGGAATACTACTAATGAGGATTCACAAGTTAATGGGGACTTATTACTTAGGGCTTACTCTTGAGAAGGAGAACCAAATTAAAGGAATTATGATTGGGGATTATTCCTGAGAAGGAGGCCCGAACCGAGGGGATGTGGGGGTTACTCCTGAGCAAGATTCTTTAATCAAAATATATTCTCATATTAATGGATGAAGTTATATGGAAGAAACATCTAACCATGGTGACATAAAGATTGTAAGTCACATGGTTTTGGGAGAGCTTCTCACAGAATTCCTTTCAGATTAGGAAGCCAACAAATGAACCATGCCATAAATGTCTTTGAAAAGGGGTTTGAGGGATCATATCATGAAGAGGATAGGTGAACGGGAGAGAGGAACACAAATGAAGTTGGCATGAATGTCTTGGTTAAGAAAGTGTACTTTCATGGCATGGGTTCACCTGGGAAACGATGAATCTGTAGGGTAATACTTGGGTGATACTTAACTCAAGCCTTTAGTATTATCCTAAGATGTTTCCCAAATGGAGGTGCACAAGTTTCATCAAAAGGGTAGGGTGGCATGCAAGTGTTTACATTTTTATGGAGGTCTGGACACTTAGCCAGGGAAGTGTTGATGAATTATAAACACTTACGCCTTTTTCTACTCCTTCGGGTCATCCATTCTAGGTAATAAGTTACCTTAGAAGCTTTTCAAAAAGTTGAGTTGAAGGCAAGGCCGACTAGATCTTGAATTTGACTTTTTGAAAATCTGTCCCTGAAATGGGGGCCCACATGGGATATTTATATGCCACCATGAACATTTGAAAAAATCCAAATAGGGCACACAAGTGAGCTGCGCGACCCATTGGTGGCACGCGTGTGACTTGTGTCGCGCGCAAGTAACTTGCACACCTCACTCAAAATGGGCTCTTAGTCCATGCCTTCGTTAATTTTTTTTGATATCCGTCAAAAGGGTGACCCTATTTGTGCTTAAGGTATTCTCCTTTTCCATTTGTTGGACTCTGTGATGGAAGGGAGCGTCAATACCTCACTTATAGAAATGTTAAATAATTTTTATGTACTTTATTAAAGAAATATATGATATATTTATATCAAGGTTTATGTAAATAAATGTTTTAAAGATGATAATTTATGTGTAGGTGTGTTTGTAAAATGTAACTATATTATATTGAATATAAAGATTTAAAATATGAATTATGTTCATAATATGTATTCATAAATTGATATTATGTTCTATTACAATTTTATAATAATTAGATGAAACCATAATAAATTTTTTAAATGTTCTAAAAATAAATTATAATATTAAAATTTATATATTTTTTATAAATGTTCATTTTTCCAAAAAAAATCACATATTTAGATATTTATTTATGTAAAATGTACTACCATTTTTCAATCTACAATTCAAAAAAATTATAGTGATTTTTTTGGATTTTTCTAAAATAGATGATTATTTTGTGAAAATGGAAGTATTGTAAATAAATGAAATTAACATTAGAATTCATATACATAAATTTTTGTGTCATTACTAATTTAAGAACCCATTATTCTTAAATAAAATTCAAAATTTATTATATATGGTCAAAATAATCATGAATATATTTAGTCTTGATCCAAAATAATAAACTACTAAATATAATAATAAAAACACCCCTCTCCCCAACATATAAATAATATCACTGCCAACCCCTTCTCCATACACATTGAAAGACATGATGTTTTTAAAATATATACAAACCCTTCTACTCCAAACTCACCCCACATCCATATGCTATTCGTCAGACCAGAATAACCACTCTAATATCATTAACGGTTTATTCATGGAGGTGATATTAAGGAGGTAACATTATAAAACTTCCTTTTTTAATTTCCATTCTTCTTCTACCTTATCGTCACATCATCCATTAAAAAATTATAAAAAATCAATTATCATATAAAGAATGAAATTTTATAATGATAATGTAATATGTTCTCTCCATACCATTTCTCATCTCATCCTATTCAAAGAAACAAAACAACTATCAAAATTATGGGGGTTAACCATATATGTGGATAATGAGTTTTTGTTTTCCAATAAATTTGACATGGTTAGTAATAAAATAATTATTGTGCTCAAATAAAAATATATTATATATATTATTACTCATTACATTTAATGGAACAAATATATATACATAATATGAAATAAAATTATGGTAGTTCATGATGATCGGAAAAAACACCAAAATGAACTAACAACATAATGATATTGTTTTCACTCAAAAAACCAACCCCCTTTTTGTAGAAATGATATATGGGACCATTTAAAAATTTAATGCTCATGAACAAAATTTCATTTCACTTATAGAGTCTCTACCATTTGAAAAGAACATCTATAATTATACACATGTGAATCAACAATTAAACCATGAAATCATTTCTCTTTGAATGATTAAATTGATCATTATAACCCACCAAAATGGTCATAAATGAACTATAAAAAAATATAATAAATCAAATATTTATGTAATAGCATATTAATTATGTTACTAATGAATATAATTTCATTACCTTATAAAATAATTTTATTTGAAAAATGTATTGAATCATAAGATAACATATATACCCAAACATATATATTTTCATTGGGTAAATATTTATCCCTTGTTTAGTTAATTTATATCTTCATTATTATTATATAAATCTAAAATATTATGTATATATGTTTCATACATATATATTTAACTTAATTGAAAATTATTTTATGGGGATAATTGATGTTTTCAATGGTTCCTTTTTCAATTCATCCCAATAAACAAAACAATGAACGAGAACATATATAGTATTTTAACAATTCTCATGTAAACCCCTTTGAAATTATTAATCAACCCATGTTTTAATAAATAACTTATATTATAATGAAGATAAATTTTAAATATTTTTTGGGTTTAGGGATATAATAATTCCTTTAAAATTTTTAAAAACCATTCATTATTTTCCATAAAACTATGTTTATGTGGGACATTTATAAACTCAAATTGTCAATATTTTTAATGTTTTCACATTATTTGGAATCATTTATTCTTGATTAAATATTATAATATATTTTTTAATGTAAATGGACAATTTAAATCCCTTATTTCATTCATTTTATAATGATATGCACCTTTCATTTTTTATGACATGATTACGAAACACATGTAACTCTAAGGGTAACCATTATGATTATTTAATATGTTTGATTTGATTATGTGGTGTACGTGTTATGAATGGATTGTAAAAATATCAGAAAAATGTATTGGTTAATGTTTATTATAATGTGATGTTATTTAAGGTAATTGGTAGTAAACCAAATCAAGTATGGGACTCCGTCCACCATGTGATATCATATTGGAAGTTATGGTTGACTCATGTTTATATAATGATATATTTTTCTTCAAAATTCCTATATTTCCAAAAAAATTTGATTTTATGTTCTATATTTTATTCTTATATTCACATACATAGGACCACTTACATGTATTTTATAATATAATTCCTTTTTATTCATGTATTATTATTCTTTCCTAGGATTATTCCCATACTATGATATTTACCTCATCTCTTGGGTATGTGTATTCACTATGCTATCATATATGGTTGTCAATGATCAACGTGATTTAAGATATCATTAATGAGATAAATAATAATATATATTAATATAGTAATTATTTTTAAAAACATTTATTTTCATCCAATTATACAATGTGTTTTGATCATAATATTTTATTTAATGTTAAATTATTCTTAAAATCATATAACAATATGTGTAAATGTATTGGGTCTATATAGACAGTTTCAAAGGATGTTATAGTTATTTATTAGGTATTCAGATAATTAACATTTAGTAATAACCTCATTAATAATTATATCATATGGTAAATATAGATTTAATCCTATAGAATCATAATTTATTATATAATTTTCATTCACATTTAAATCCTTATATGATCATTGTTTCCTTTTATATGATCATTATTTATGTATTCAAGCCCCAAAATAGTTTTATTTAGTAGAATGAAACTGGAAAACTCATTCCACACACCAATGTGATATGAAATGTTATGATTTCCCAAAAATTATGCTTAACCTACTGGGAACAAATTATTAGAACATCATAACAATACTTTTTCAATTAGATCATATTATGAATAAAAACATGAATAATGTGGAACACCCTCTTTATCATAATAATGACCAAATTATTGCAAATATTTTATGTGATAATGGTCTCCTACCATTTTTTGTAACTTTTTATTAACTAATTTTTGAGTAATTGATTAACTCCCTAGAGAAATATTCTATATCCACTATTTCGTAAAATAAGTGAATTTTATGATGATAGTCTTTCATTTTTATGTTGATGCTAATCAGTGATGGATGTAAATAATAAATAAAAATCATAAAGTTGAAAATTATTCAATAGAAAATTATGGATTTGTGAAAATAAATTTCAATAAAAATATTATCCATGCTCATTATCATATAATGGAGAGGTAGTTACTCAATCCATATAAAAAGGAATATTATTCTACTGGTTTTCATGATGAAAAAATAACACGGTATTCATGATACACCTCTATATTTTTGATGAACAATGAAAGAAAGGTGGATTTATTATTTTGTAGATAAAATTTGATTCTAATAAAATAATTTTTTTGACAGTACTTTGATAGTTATAAGTATTAAGTGAATTATTCGTTTAGTGTTGAGACAGAGATTGGAGGCTCTCAATATAATCTTTATCTAAGAGAAAATAAGAGTAAAATATAATTTTATATGTGGGGATATTTTGATAAATCACATGGAAGGAATAAAAAACTAAATATTACATGTAAAATGTGTGTGAAGAACTATCCAGTAATATATATTTTAATAGAACTAGGAGATACACATAATGTGGAAATGTGGGGAATCATAATGTTCATTAATGTAGTGATACGGATGACACCATTAATTATTATGAATTAATGTTGATTATAATCAAAACTAAACTTATAGTAAAGTGTATCTAATATAGTTAACAAGGGAATTATTTGAACCAATGTCCTAATCCATGTATTATTATTGAAAATCAACTAGACAACCTCCAAGAATGTGAGGAGTGAATTATTCTATCACTACTAATGAACTGGATTAGAAGAATTTTCTGATCACAACTTGTATAAATATTATGTCATGGATAGAAAATTCAAATTTTTATTCATGTAATACAAATAAATTCATATAATTCATTTTTCATATAACTAATCAAACAATAACTCCAAATAAGGATGATGAGATATTTTTTAGAATCATGAATGTGTAAATTCTTGCATCTAATGTTCATGACATATTTCTAATCAATGTTTGTGGAATAAAACTCTAATAGAAAATTTTCATACATCCCATTGTGTATTTTGATGTAATATTGTAAATGGAATGGAAATATATTTATAAATAAAACATCAAAATTCATGAGAGGGAGATCACTCATCACCTCCCAAGGCATCCCTGAAATCAATAAAAATGTATTGAAGATAATGAATATCATTTTCAATCTCATTATCACTAATTGAATCAAATTTTTTATGAGCAATAATATCATTATCATATGATTGTTAAACAGGATAAGACCATGAATGAAGATATTCTCTTTGTGAGGAACAAAACTAATGTGTTCCATGTTTAATTTCACAGTCTTCTTCTGGAAAAAGAGGTTGAGTTCCCAATTGAACGTATACCCATATCCCTAATCATATCAAGGAATCCTTATATTATGGAAACCATTGATTTGTAATAAATGAATATTTAGTTATAATATAATACGAAAAAGGGTTTTATATTCCCAATAACATCAAATTGGGTTGTGAGAATAATTTTCATCAAAAATATTGATGGGACAATGCACCTCTATATATATTCTATTGAGCTCATAAAAATTAATGATAAAAAAAGTTATAACATAATATGGATTATTGGCCAATTTGATCAACTACATAGAGCAAAATATTTTACTATGGTGTTACTTTAGTTGGGATATGGAAAATTGATGTACAAGATTGTTGATATTCACATGACATCATTTTGAAAGAGTTATGGACACTATGTGTTCATTTTGATTCCCTTTGAACTCAACATTATCAAGAATGTTTCATGGAGTTTGGATTCAAATCTTCATGGATACAATTTAAAATTTTGTGGTAGTAATTATAGATGATATTATGATACACTTAAAGACAATGGAGGATAATAAGAATAATTTTAATAATGTTTTTAATAGATTACGAAGAGAGAAATTATATGAAAATTTTGGAAAATGTGAGCTGTAGATGGATGAAGTATCAATTTTGTTACACGAAGTCACTCGCAATGGTATATATGTGGACCCTTATAAGAAAATGTTATTGAGGATAGGATCATGGCAATATATTTAATTTTTATCTTTAGTTTTCATGTTCTAGCAAGGTATTACCGACGATTTCTGAGGGACATCCCAAGATTTTAAAACTAACTATCCATTATTACATGGAAGGGATTAAATGTTTTATGGAACATTGAATATGATGAATATATAAAATAATAAAAAAACATCTTATTGATATAGCAGTACATACACTGTATCTAATTGGGAAACTATTTGTGGAATACAATGATACATCAAAGAATTTATTAGGCTATGTATAGTTGATAAATGATAATGTGATATCCAATGCCTCAGAGAAGATAAATTTTCATGTTGAGAACAATCACACACATGATCTATAGCTGGTGGTTTTGATATAAAAATTAAAAGTACATTTGGGACATATCTATAGGTAGAATTGTGCGATATATAATAATCAAAAGATATTTATTTATATATATTATTTATATTCATAAATATGTATATTAATAATTTCTATAAATATTTATCATATCTAAATAGTAATTATGATTACAGAATCAACTACATACTAGTAAAGAATATAATTTGGAAGATCCTTTACATAAAATGGATCGTACAACATTTCTGATGAAGATAACAGAGGAGGATTCAATTTTATTAGAATAGTGAAGGATGGAAGTGTGAATAAAAATGGAAGTAAAATAATTATTATTTTTTCAAATGATTTCTAAAATGTCCATATAAGTGTAGAAAAGGTTTTCATAAATAAATTATGTAGAAGTGTAGATGAATTTGGAAGTTATCATAAATTGTAAATCCATATAGATAAATATTGATGAAGAATGATTCATGATATTAGGGTCATAAATATGTGTACCATTAAATTCAATGATATTGATATATTTTTTGAATGATACATAATTTCTAATGTTCTCAAAACATCCTAGGAGAACAAATAATGTTTTATATATTTATGAAAATAATTAGTTGCAAAATATGAATAATGATGTAACTAAATATACTTTAATATTCTAGTATATCAGAAATTGAAGAATGAAAGGAAAAATTACAATGTGACAATGCAACAATTAACCATACCTACATATAAATGTTAAAATATCACCATAGAAGTTGTTACTACACTTATTATGACATAGATATGAAATAATGAAATTTGGTTCATTATAAATCATGTTTACAAATAATGTTTTCATTATTTCAATTCTATTGGAATTGTAACTCGATTTATATGAATGTCTATACATTAGATAAGTGATAAATATTTATAGATTACCATTATCGATTTTATGGACTAGAGATATGAGATTTACCTCAAGGTTTTTGAAAATTATTTTTCATTACCTAAACATATATCTAAACAACTATAGAGTTTATCACTCATAGACTAGTTTCCAGTTTTAGCAGACAATTTAGCCATTGGATGGTATATTAAGTGCATTATCAATGTATTAAAATGAAGAATGGTTCCAATGAATTCCTTTTAAAAAATTACATTACAAATATGGTTTTCACTCATGAATCTAAATGGATCCAAATAAATCCCTTCATGGTAAAATATTAATAAGACCCTCATTGTAGGATGATTTTCTTCACAATGAGCTTATGGGTATTGAAATTATCAAGGAAAAGGTAGAAATGTTGAAGACCATTCAGTGAACATTCATTGTTACCCAATTTTGGAAGAAGAGCTATAAAAACAATTGTCAATGTGACCTAGAGTTTGATGTTAAATATAACGTATTCCTCTACGTATATTTATCAAATAGTGTCATGATATTTTTTATGAAGGGAGAGATAAGTCGTAATTACATAGAACCATTTTAGACACTTCATCGCGTTAGAGTTATGGCCAATAAACTAGAACTAATACCAACTATGCATCATGTACATGTTGTATTCCATATATCCATTTTTAAGAAGTACACACCGGATCCCTCACAAGTATTGAATTTAGTGATAGTAAAGAGGGTAACATTTTTCTATTATGATGATAATTTGGCGATAATATAGGATCATAAATACAACTTTCTATTGAATAATACAACTGAACAAGTTAATGTATTGTTGTATAAATAATTGAACAATAATGTGACATTGGAGCAGGAAGGAGGGGTGGAGGAGAAGTAACCTCACATATTTTCAACATATTTTATAAAATGAATTTTTTTAGGTATAATTTTCTTAAGGGGTAGTGGATAATATAACGACCGTGAATATTTTCAATTAAATTCCCTTTCTTATGACAATCTCATAGATTATAACGTACATGGATCATACTGAAAAACTAAAAAAATTATTATCATAAATGAATAATGATATAATATTCATTAAATAAACCAAAAATAATTCAAAATATTTTAGTGTGATAATAAATAAAAAATATTTGAATAAGAATATGAAATTTTGGATTTCCTCAATTCATCAGAATCTTTGTACAGATAAAAAACAATGTTGAGAAAAATAATTTAACAATAAAATATTCAATAAGAAAATAAATATGTATATATATATATATACTAGAGAGAAAATTAATGATAATTAAGAATTAATGTAATAAGTGATATTTATAGGGTGTACTGAACCCATATTACCATTACAAATTTGACTTCTGTATTTTCAATCATTCCAATGTAATAGTAACATAGTCATTGATATAGTTATATGAACATTGGAATAGTTAAATGAAATCTGAAAATGTAAAAAAATATTTTGTTATATAAAAAAATGAAAATATGATATATTTATATGTTCGATCAATTAAATGAATAATTTAAAAATAATAATTTAAGTATTGGTATTTTAGAAAAACATTACTATTTTATAATGAATATATTGATTTAATGTAAAATTTATGGTCATTAAATTGATTCATACATTACTCTTTTGTTGTATTATAATTATATGATAATTTTTTGACACTGATGTAATTCATTAAAGTGTAACAAAATAAATTATAATATTAAATTAAGTATATTAAAATAAATAGGTATTCATTAAAAAATTTAATTTCAAATATTTTAAAATTTTTTTAAGAAATTTTTTTTAATTTCAAAATTATACACATCGAAAAATCATTTCGTTGATATTATGGGGGTTTTCAAAAATATTTTAATTCCATTAAAATTGTGAAATATAATAATTTAAATAATTTTACATTAATGGAAGAATTAAAGAATTGTTCTATCACATATGATTTGAGATATCATTAGTTAATGAAATATTAAAATAATTCATATTATAAATATCCAAAAAATTTAATTTGAGACTTTTTATGAATTCCCATAATTTTCTAGGTTAATATGAATCATTGGGCTTGGTAAGATGAGTTTTTTTCGATGTATAATGCTGTTATTATTTTATGCAAAAACAAAATACATAATAGTTTCAAAATTGACATAAAAGTGTTTTTAAAACAAATATTATATTATTAATTGATATTATATTCCAAAAAATATAAAGACCATCCAAAGGACTAATATAATGATAGTTGTATCATTAATGAACCACTTGGGTTTTTCTTGGTAGTATATACTAAATTTATTAACCATATAATATAAAAATACAAAGAGATATCGTAAATGTCGAACTATTTAACTAAGAGTTAAATCTAAAAGATAATGTTAATATAGTGAAACAAACCTTTCTAAAACCAATTGGTTGAGTGGTTTTCAACCCATCCATACAATATAATTTAAATAATCTACTATAGAGACATTGTAAACCGAAAATTATTTTATTATAAAATAATATTTCTAACTTTTCCTAAGGTTCCCCTCACCCCTTTTATGAAAGGGCACTCACCCTTCTCTCTAATTCACACCTTCAAATCCTTTTGAATCATCCGACCCCTGCCCAAATATCCTATAAAATCCCCGAACCTCATCTTAGTGGCCTTACTTTATTTATAAAGTCAACTTAAGAAGTAATTTTGATCGAATAAAAATGAAAAACCCGATGAAGAGGTAATAATTTCACCACCCTCATTCAAGTTCATTTCTTCTTCCACTTCCTCTTTCTTTGTTATTTACATTCTAAAATAATAAATCCTGAATATTCCCTATGCTATGATGTTATTATAAATATGGTACATACTTATTCATATTCTACCCATCCTTTGAATGAAATGTAACCATATGTTCATACGTACGACTTACTGTCTCCATGTCGTGGTGTAATTGTTATTCAATACATTATTATTTGGATGGGTATAATAATGATGATTAATTGATGTAAATAATTAATATAACATGATAATGATTCTGTATTTATGATATAATATCCAATTATATATTATTTTAATATCAAAAGAATGATATTGTCGCTCGTGCGTACGTATAGATTACTGTCACCAAGAACGAGATGAGATTCATTCCCCATCGTATCCATTCAAGACCAAAATTCATTAGATGATTAAAAATTATGATTAAATAATTAATATCATTCTGGATATGAATAATATACATCCCATCCCTAACAAATATAACTCACATAACAATTAATATAAAGGAAAACGAATCCATTAACACCCGAAATGGACATAATACTATGATATTATATACAATGAAATTTTAAAAGGTCATATATGATATCATATTAATGTATATGATTATTTTATAATTTAATAACAATTATTTCACCATTATACGTAATTTTAACTGACCCTTGACCAAGGAAATGTACATGCTAAGGGTTTATTTCACAATCACTTCATTATCTAAGGATGTTTATACGTAACTATCTACTGGGACCACTTTATCATCCACATCCATGTTTCTTTAAAATGTATATCAAAACATTCATACTATTTTATAAACTATTTGTTAAAGTCATTTATACCCTATTTTAAATTTTCATTAGATTTTTATAAAGGGATCTTTCGGTCGTTTTCCAACAAGGAAATTTTTAACCTTTTCGACAGAATTAAGGTAAGAATGTATTTATTAACTTATATGGTGGGTGCAGCTATTTTCCATCGTAATAAAATAATCTAACCTTACATTATAATGTTATCCTCATATTTTCAAAGTAAATTTATTCTTTTATAATTATGTGAATTTAAAATCATTTCCAAAAAAAGAGATATTTCTCTCTAATAGTTTTGACTTCATCTATGTCAAAATCCTTTGATGGATTTTAAGCATATTTGATGTTGATTTATTATGATACCAATCTTTTATATTGTATTGAATGATTTGTGATACGTTTTATTGTGAATGTGTTTTTTTATACCATTCATGTTTTTTAGGGAATTTATTGATATTTTTTATGCTAGTTTTAAAATGAGTCTTTATGTTATGTTTAAACATGTTCATGTGAGAAATGCATTGGACTTAGTATGTGACGGGTGGAGCCTGCTATAGCTCCTCGATTCTTCAGTAGGCCTAATGATAAAAACTAGTGTATTGTCACAAGGCCTTGACAAAATATTATTTGTAGTCTTGGCATAAGGCCACGACTATGTGGTTATGATAGTGTGACTTTATGCATTCCATCATTATGAAAGTGGTTATTGATATTTCATGTGATTATTCGACAAGTAGATTATCTATGTGAATATGTAAATGGAATTATTTAAATTTATTTTTTTCTATATTATACTGAAGTTCATGTTTAAAAATATTTTGTTTTAGTTAAAAATTCCCTTAATTGTTTAGGGATATTTATGAATGTTTCCGCTATATTGTTATCATTATTGTGAATCTTAGCTCACCCCTTTCTGTTTTTTATTTTTCCCAGGATGTGAAAAGTCTTTTTTGACTGACCTTTTAGGATAGCCTGAGGGGATATTAGTGTGGACTATGGAGACTTTTTTTTAGTTTTTCACTTTCTGATGTTATGTAAGACTTATGAATATATCTAGGGCTTCCCAGGCTACTAAACTAATCTGTTTTTCAAGACATGACCATTTGGGATCATTCCACTATTATGAAATAATGCACTGAATCTGGGTAACTGGGTTCGGGGTGTTATAATAAGATTCTTGATCAACAAGTTATAGGGAAATATATACACCTCATAAAATAAAATAGGGTCATTATATAACATGTGTCTCAAAGAATAAAAAATTGGAAAAAATTACCTTATTGATTTGGTAACTTTTTAACCCAAACTCACGTGAACAATAAATCATTGAATAGAAATATAAATACCAAAAAAAATTATGTTAAAGATATATATTTCATTAATGGGTAGTATTTACACCACCCAAAATAAACATATGGTGAATATGGCATATGTCTTGTCGAAATAAATGTGATACAAGAAATCCTCATACAATTATCATATCATTGAACTATGAATTAATCAAATCAATTGAATTTTTTTATTCTCTATAAATAGAAATAATACAATTGTAAATAAATTATATTATCAGATGGAAATTTAAGCATAAATATAAAATGATATAATTAATTAAATAGTAGTATAACCCATTAAATGGAAATGGACTTAAGAATTACCTTACCATTGGTCTTGAATTTCTTCATACATGATCGAACCTCCTGCATAATAAATATAAATTTATTTTAAATTTATTTCATAAACATAATTCCATTATATCATGTATTATTTATTTATATCATTTTATCAACTATTTATTAATATTTATGTTTTTAAAATCAATGTTCATGGGTTTAACTAATTATTTTTTTCAAATTAATTTTCGGTTCAAAAGTCCTGGTGTAATGCCATGACCCTAGTTTCCCACAGTCGTTACAGTATTAAATAACATTGGCATGATGATAAGAGATCAAGTCTCAAAATACTGATTAGTATGTTATCCATGAATGTAAAAAATACATAAATATGTTTTACATTTCATCTCGAAAAAAAACATCATTGAATCTCCTTTGAACACACTCATATCCTTTGGCATATCCCCGAAGGATAATCATAATTTACTTTTTCAAATCCTGGGATAAAGAAAACATTAGAAAATTGTGATCTTAGAAACTCTGTAAGGATAACAATATAGTAAAAACTATCATAAATAAGCATAATAATTTATGTAATGGTATAAGACCAAAACAAAATCGTTTTAATCTTATACATCATTATAATATAGAAAGAATAAATAAATTAATTACATTTTCTTATTCACATTGATATTATATTAGTCGAATAATCACTTGTAATATCTATAGCTAATTTCATAATGATGGAATGCATAATATTAGACATCATAACCACATAGTCATGTCATAATGCCAAGACTAATAATAATAGTTTATCAAGGCACTATTAAATGAAAATAGTATGTCTCATGATATTTACTGATGCTTCGATGAACTATAGCAGGCTCCACCCATCACTTACTAAGTCCAATGAATACCTCATATGAAAAGGTTTAAACATAACATAAACATTCATATTAAAAATATCATATGAAATTATTATTATTTAACCAGAAAACAGCAATGGTATAAAAATGACACATACACAGCCAAACATATCATAAAAACATCAATATAATATGGAATACTGTATTACAATAAATAAACTTCAAATTAGGGAAAAATACATCAAAGGATGTTGACATATATGAAATCAATTATATTTGAGAGAAATATGTTTTTCTATATTGAAATCATTTAAATTTAACATATTTATAAAATAAAAAACAATATTTGGAAAATATTCTTATATGCTTTTTAAGGGAATATTTGAATGTGTTATAATGGAAGAAAATAGATTCACATGTTATAAGTTAAAAACCATTCTTACCTTACTTTTTTGAAAAGGTCATAAAGTACCTTATTTGGAAAACGACTGAAAGATTCCATTCAAAAAAATTTATAGAAATTCAAACAAGGAAATAAATTACATTAAAAAATTTGCTATAAAATAGTAATAATGTTTTGAAATACATTTCTATGCATCACAGGTGTGCATGAAAAATAATTCACAGTAGATACTTTCGTAAAAACAACATCGGATAATAAAGAGATTGTAAAATTAACCCTTACCTTGTACTTTTACTAAGTCAAGGGTAAGTTAACATCCTGTATAATAGTTAATTAAATTTTTTTAAATTATACAAAAACCACATAAAGAATTGTGATATCAAATGTGATCTTCTTATATTTATATATAAATAATATTTTAGTAGTATCATTGTTTTAAATTATATTTTTTGATACGTAAGTCTTGTTTGTTAAGGATAGGATTTATTTGATTCATATCCTGAATGATATTTTGTTCTCCAACATTATTTTTATATCATCAAATAAAAATTATTTTTGAATGGTTATTATGGGGAATCAATCTTATCGCGTTGGTGGAGACTGTAATCTGTACGTACGCACGAGCGACAATATCATTCAATTAATGGTAAAATCATATGTAATTGGATGGTATATAATATATAAATAATAAATAAAAAGTTATATTTATTATATTCATCAATTATACTCATTATTATACCAATCATAATAATTAATTGTTTAATAAAAACCAACACCACGACGTGGAGACGGTAAGCCGTACTTACGCACGTAAGGTGACTTTGTCATTCATAGGATAGATAGAATAATGAATGTAGTTATAAAATATTTATAAAAACATTACAATATATAAAAGGTACTGGTGTTATTATTTCGGTATGGAAACAACAATGAAAATGGAAGTTCAATAAAAAAGAACTTTGAAAGAGGTGATGAAATTATTACCTCTTCTTCGGGTACTTCCTTTTGTTTTGATCCAAAGAGCTTCTTATATTGGAATTATGATAAACGTAAGGTATCTTAGTTAACATAAGGGTAGTTGGGAGGATATTTTTATAGGGTCTTCTCAGGACAAATGTCTTTGGAGGTGTGATATTATGAAAAGGGGAAGTACCCTTTTATAAGAGTTGTGAGATCACTTTCAGAAAATATTGAAATATTATTTTTTTATAAAATAATTTTTATAGTTAATTCCTCAAAATGGATTTGTTTCTAGGATAAGGTAGGAATGGGTATAAAAACTTTCAACCAATAGGTTTTAGACATGTTTAGATTACAATATTAATCTTATCTTTTAGATTTAGCTCTTAGATAAGTAGTTTAAATTTTAACATGTCTTCATGGATTTTTATTATACAATGTAGATAAACATAAAATAAAATAACATGAGAGACTAAAGTGGTTCATTAATGACATATATATCATGGTATAAGCCTTTCTATTAAACCATATATTTTTTTGGAATATTATATCATTTAATAATATAGTATTTGTTTTAAAAACTTATTTATGTCAATTTTGGAAATATTTAGTATTTTGTTTTTGTGAAAGTCATAAAAAATATTACTTCTAAAAAATACATTAAATCAACCATAAAATGTCATATTAACCTAGAAAATTCGTGTAATGCATCAAAAGTCTCAATTTACATTTATTTAAATATTTATAATACCAATTATTTTAATCTATTATTAGTAAGGTAATTACTTCATCATCATTGTATCATATACAAATTTATTTATTTAATCTATAAAAATATTTAAGAAACTACTATGATGTAGGAAATATTTTTATCCTCCTAATGAATATTTATAGTAAAATTTATCTAATATATATCCCAATATTAATAATTCTTTAGTTATAAAAATTTGAATTTTAATCTTTTGACTCTTCATTAAATTAAATAATAATAAATGTCCTAATATAATCCATGGGGATAAAAAAGGATCATATTTTATACCTAAGGTTGATTTAGGTCAAAATACACTTATCAAATTGAATTAGTAAATGTGTTGGGATAATTATAATATAATTTTTACCTTTGATTACCTTATTTACTTTTAATCCTGGTAAACAAAATTAAAAAGAAATTATTCACCAAATATTATTTTCAGCCTATGGAACCAAATTTTACATACTGATTTCAACCAGGTCTCTCATTTTTTTGAAATTTTATTCACAGAAGCCGCAAAATTATTTTCTATGCAAACAATGAAAAAAAATTACATTAACACATTTTCTATAAAATAGTAATAATTTTTTGAAATTAATTTCTATGAATCACATATGTGGATGATAAATAATTCATAGTAGATACTTTCATAAAAACAACCTCGGATAATAAAGAGATTGTAAAATTAACCCTTACCTAGTACTTTTACTTAGTCAAGGGTACGTTAACATCCTGTATAATATTTATTTAATTTTTTTTAAAAAATTATACAAGAACCACATACAGAATTATGATATCATATGTGATCTTCTTATATTGATTTGTAAATAATATTTTAGTAGTATCATTGTTTTACTTTATATTTTTTGATACGTAAGTCTTGTTTGTTAAGGATAGGATGTATTTGATTCATATCCTGAATGATATTATGTTCTCCAACATTATTTTTATATCATAAAATAAAAATTATTTTTTAATGGTTACGATGGGGAATTAATCTTATCACGTTGGTGGAGACTGTAATCTGTACGTACGCACGAGCAACAATATCATTCTATTATTGGTAAAATCATATGTAATTAGATGGTATATAATATATAAAGAATAAATAAAAAGTTATATTTATTATTTTCATCAATTATACTCATTATTATACCAATCGTAATACTTAAGTGTTGAATAAAAAACTACACCACGACGTGGAGACGGTAAGCCGTACTTACGCACGTAAGGTGACTTTGTCATTCATAGGATAGATAGAATAATGAATGTAGTTATAAAATATTTATAAAAACATTAAAATATATAAAATGTACTGGTGTTATTACTTCGGTATGGAAACAACAAAGAAAATGGAAGTTGAAGAAAAAAGAACATTGAAATAGGTGATGAAATTATTACCTCTTCTTCAGGTACTTTCTTTTCGTTTGATCCAAATAGCTTCTTATATTTGAATTATTATAAACTTAAGGTATCTTAGTTATCATAAAGGTAGTTGGGAGGATATTTATGTAGGGTCTGCTCAGGACAAATGTCTTTGGAGGTGTGATATTATGAGAAGGGGAAGTAACCTTTTATAAGAGTTGTGAGATCACTTTCGGAAAATATTGAAATATTATTTTTTTATAAAATCATATTTATAGTTAATTCCTCCAAATGGATTTGTTTCTAGGATAAGGTGAGAATGGGTCTAAAAACATTCAACCAATAGGTTTAAGACATGTTTAGATTACAATATTAATCATATCTTTAAGATTCACCTCTTAGTTAAGTAGTTTAAATTTTAACATGTCTTCAAGCATTTTTATTATACATTGTAAATAAACATAAAATAAAATATCATGAGAACCTAAAGTGGTTCATTAATTACATATATATCATTGTATAAGCCTTTATATTGACCATATATTTTTAGGAATATGATATCATTTAATAATATAGTATTTGTTTTAAAAACTAATTTATGTCAATTTTGGAAATATTTAGTATTTTGTTTTTGTGAAAGTCATAAAAAATATTACCTATAAAAAATACATTAAATCAACCATAAAATGCCATATTAAGCTAGAAAATTCTTGTAATGCATCAAAAGTCTCAATTTACATTTATTTTAATATTTATAATATCAATTATTTTAATCTTTTATTAGTAAGGTAATTACTTCATCATCATTGTATCATATACAAATTTATTTATTTAATGTATAAAAATATTTAATATACTACAATGATGTAGGAAATATTTTTATCCTCCTAATGAATATTTATAGTCAATTTTATCTAATATATATCCCAATATTAATAATTTGTTAGTTATAAAAATTTGAATTTTAAACTTTTGACTCTTCTTTAAATTAAATAATAATAAATGTCCTAATATAATCCATGGGGATAAAAAAGGATCATATTTTATTCCTAAGGTTGATTTAGATCAAAATACACTTATCAAATTGAATTAGTAAATGTGTTGGGATAATTATAATATCATTTTTACCTTTGATTACCTTATTTACTTTTAATCATGGTAAACAAAATTTAAAAGATATTATTCACCTAAAATTATTTTTATCCTATGGAACCACATTTTACATACTGATGTCAACCTGGTCTCTCAGTTTTTTGAAAATTGATTCACAGAAGCCATAAAATTATTTTATATGCAAAAAATGAAATAAAATACATTAAAACATTTTCTATAAAATAGTAATAATGTTTTGAAATACATTTCTATGAATCACAGATGTTGATGATAAATAATTCATAGTAGATACTTTCATAAAAACAACCTCGGATAATAAAAATATTGTTAAATTAACCATTACCTTGTACTTTTACTTAGTCAAGGGTACGTTAACATCCTGTATAATAGTTAATTAATTGTTTTTAAATTATACAAGAACCACATACAGAATTATGATATCATATAAGATCTTATTATATTGATTTGTAAATAATATTTCAGTAGTATCATTGTTTTAGGTGTTAATTAATTTTTTTACTTTTTATTTTTGGATACGTAAGCCTTGTTTGTTAAGGATATGATGTATTTGATTCATATCTTGAATGATATTATTCTCTCCAACATTATTTTTATATCAAAAAATGAAAATTATTTTTGAATGCTTACGATGGGGAATGAATCTTATCGCGTTGGTGGAGACTGTAATCTGTACGTACGCACGAGTGACAATATCATTTTATTAATGGTAAAATCATATGTAATTTGATGGTATATAATATATAAATAATCAATAAAAACTTATATTTATTATTTACATCAATTATACTCATTATTATACCAATCATAATAATTATGTGTTGAATAAAAAACTACACCACGACGTGGAGACGGTAAGTCGTACCTACGCAGGTAAGGTGACTTTGTCATTCATAGGATAGTTAGAATAATGAATGTAGTTATAAAATATTTATAAAAATATTAAAATATATAGAAGGTATTGGTCTCATTATTTCGGTATGGAAACAATAATGAAAGTAGAAGTTGAAGAAAAAAGAACATTGAATGAGGTGATGAAATTATTACCTCTTCTTCGGGTACTTCTTTTTGTTTTGAACCAAAGAGCTTATTATATTGGAATTATGATAAAAGTAAGGTCTCTTAGTTAATTTAAGGGTATTTGGGAGGATATTTGTGTTGGTTCTGGTCAAGACAAATGTCTTTGGATTTGTGATATTATGAGAAGGGGAAGTACCCTTTCATAAGAGTTGTGAGATCACTTTTGGAAAATATTGAAATATTATTTTTTATAAAATCATTTTTTATAGTTAATTCCCCCAAATAGATTTTTTTCTAGGATAATGTAGGAGTGGGTCTAAAAACTTTCAACCAATATGTTTTAGACATGTTTATGTTACAATATTTGTCTTATCTTTTAGATTTAGCTCTTAGTTAAGTAGTTTAAATTTTAACATGTATTCTTGAATTTTTATTATACAATGTAAATAAACATACAATTAAATAACATGAGAACATAAAGTGGTTCATTAATGAAATATATATCATTTTATAAGCCATTCTACTGAACCATATATTTTTAGTAATATTATATCATTCAATAATATAGTATTAGTTTTAAAAACTCATTTATGTCAATTTTGGAAATATTTAGTATTTTGTTTTTGTGAAAGTTATAAAAAAATTACATCTAAAAAATACATTAAATCAACTATAAAATGTCATATTAACCTTGAATATTCGTGTAATGCATCAAAAGTCTAAATTTACATTTATTTTGATATTTATAATATCAAAAATTTTAATCTTTTGTTAGTAAGGTAATTACTTCATCATCATTGTATCATATAAAAATTTATTTATTTAATGTATAAAAATATTAAAATAAATTCTATGATGTAGGAAATATTATTATCTTGTTAATGAATATTTATTGTCAAATTTATCTAATATATATCCCAATATTAATAATTCTTCATTTTTAAAAATTTGAATTTTAAACTTTTGACTCTTCTTTAAATTAAATAATAATAAATGTCCTAATATAATACATGGGGATAATAAAGGATCATATTTTATTCCTAGGGCTGATTTAGGTCAAAATACACTTATCAAATAGAATTACGACACGTGTTGGGTTAATTATAATATCATTTTTACCTATTATTACCATATTTACTTTTAATCCTGGTAAACAAAATTCAAAATATATGATTCAACAAAAATTATTTTCATCCTATTGAACCACATTTTATATACTGATGTCAACCTGGTCTCTTAGATATTTGAAATTTGATTCACAGAAGCCATAAAATTATTTTCTATGCAAATTTTCAAATGTTGCTAGAATGTGGGTAAAAATGATAAAAAATAAATTAAATTTTATATATCTAATATTATTATAAAATGACTCCAATTATTTACATTATACTGATATATATGTATTATTTATCTATTTTAACATTAAAATAAATTTAAATAAAAATAATAATTATTTAATTAAAAATATTCTTTTTGTACAATTAATAAAAAACTGAAAGCTTTTAGAAAAATAACAAAAATTTAGCTAAGATAAATTTGGAATTCCGGATCAAAAATGATTTCTATTTTACCAAATTCAATATTTAGGACTGACTAGTAAAAATTTTATTATTGTTCAAAAAGCCATTCAAAGTAGTTCTTCTATGAAAATAGGCTTTCTAAATATATAACTATTTTAACAAAACATATACATTTCTTAATAAATTTATTTTATTTTTGTGAAAACATTATAAATAATTACAAAAATTTAATTTTTTCTATTCATATAATAGTATTAGGTTGATAAATAATTAATATTTTAAATAAAGATAATATTAATGTGTTGCTTCGTAGAAAATAAATCTTACAAATAATATAATCCAAGTCTCTGTTGCGTGTATTATATGTTATTGACTTACTTTAATGATATAACTTCCCAAGAAATTTTGGGGTGTTACATTCTTCCCTCCTTCAATAAACTGCACTCTCACAATTTGAAATTTACCTTGAAAAATAATAGGTTACAAATAGAAAATATCATTTTGGAAAACCCAAATCGAAAATAGTGTCAGTAAAATTTTGTTTTTATAAGAGGGAAGGGGAAATGAAAATGGCACCAAAAAATTAAGATTTATAATAGGAGTAATTTTTTTTCAATTTGAGACATATAATTAGAGGAAAACGTAATTATTTTTAGTGAGTGATTGAGGTCATCAATTATAAACAAGTGAACAATAAATAGATAAATGAGGGCCTCAAGGCCATAAATCTATGATGACTAAAAATATCATTAGTACATTAAAACATAAGGTATTAGGATAAAACATTTTTTGTTTTAAGATCCTTTCCCTAATGATTATGAATTAATTTCATCATAGAATAAGAATAAAAATCTTGACAAGTAAATATCCATCCATTAAATAAATTCTAATAAAAATGAATCTTTCACTCCAAAATATAATAGAACTCAAAAATATAATATTTATCCTAATCATATAGGGTTTCAAAAAAATGAATATATAATTCACCAAATCAGATAATTTAAAAAAACTACATTATACAAACCCGTACATCACGTAAGCCAGTGGTAGGTGATGTACCCTTGTCGTCCTTTGGTTGTGGGTTCATGTCTTGCGGCCTTGTAGGATGTGACAGGTAGTCGCCCGACCTTTAGGTTGTCTTTTTTATAATAAATAAAAAAATAATATTTTGAATGGTTTTAACCACAAACCATAGTATCCAATTCCAAACATAATCCTTTCCAATCTTTTTAATTATCAAAAATATAAATGTCCAAACACATAGTCCAAAAATTAATAAGGAAAATCAACATAACATAATGAAGATATTTTTATCCACATAATAACATCTGATACCTTCATCATATATTCTCTTGAAACATTATAAAATGATGAATTACCATAAAACTTTATTGATTAAATTCAATCTCACTTATTACTATTAGAATACTAGATATATTCATTATATACAAAAATTTTGAATACACCAATAATAATGGAATAATATAACCATTAATAAGTTCTATGGTATACAAAAATATCAAAAATAATTTAT
Source organism: Viscum album (assembly GCA_963277665.1). Lineage (NCBI taxonomy): Eukaryota > Viridiplantae > Streptophyta > Magnoliopsida > Santalales > Viscaceae > Viscum > Viscum album. The sequence goes on from OY728156.1 coordinate 1,137,416,739, forward strand.
CCAAATCAACCATATATTATTTCAAAATCACTACCTCGGTATTAGGACAATATTATGGTTTATTATTCCTTCAACCATGAATTTTCTGAAAAGATTAACTATCTATTGAGTCACTATTCTTAGTACCCTATAAAAAAATTCACAATGAAATAGTACTGTTGTATAATCCTTTTTTATTTCTATAATTAATATGACCAGTATATAGTTGATGAAACAATCAAATGACATAATTTATTAATAAAAATATAAGAACACTAATTCAGCCCAAAAAGTTTACATAAAAAATAAGAAAACTAATTATTCCTCTCCATATGTGGTAACATCATAACTTGACTATTATCTAATAGAATCATTTGGGGAATACTCTGATGACTGGGTCATTGATTCGCATAGTGTCCCAACTACTTGTAGATGAAGCATTGAAAATTTGAATCATTTTTCATACCCTTTCAATCACATATATGGTGTCCTTTTTCTCTACACTTATAACACACTCTCATTAGCTTCAACCATTTACCAAGGTGACTTTTCCACAGTTGTCACGTATGGGAAAATCATTCTTCCTCTTTTTTCTATTATCCACCTTTCTTTCTACTATCCTTTTATCCCTAGATTCCCAACAAAGACATAGGTCATAGAAAATAATGTACTTATCTTATTAACACATGATATTATTTCTTCATATGATGAGAATACACAATAGAATACTTCACTTATAAATTTTGCTTAAGACCATGAAATATATGATTCTTGATTCACTTGGGAGAATGTGAATTGTTGTAATTATCAATCTATCTACTGAGTACCATTTATAAACAATGGCATAAACATGGTTAGTTTGTGGATCGAAACACATAATTCTGTACTAGTAAAATACCTAACATAATCAATTTATGCATATAATCCATATTCATAAAAAAATGTTTTCTTTTAGAAAGTATTTAATCATAAATCCTTTATAATGGTTTGTAAGGAAATGTGAACTATCCTAATCATATCCCCCAGGAGTGTCACAAACAAGAGTGTAGTATGTCCCATTGTCGTGTTATAGATCTCATTCTAGTCTAGCTCAAAACGATGTTTTCAGGTTTTACCCCAACATGCATATATTCCAAAGACACCTCTATATTATCAAATCCAGAAAGGTATGTCTTTTCATGGAAAATTCACAAAATCTCTACACTAACAAAATTCTAGGATGCTCTTTAATAATAATCCTCAAATTCTCTCTTAGGGTTATTTTCTCTAATCATATTTTTTCTAAATCTAGTTTAAATGGTTTTTACTAAACATTCATTGATACCAACTATAATGCCCCAACCCTAGTTACCCAGGGTCAGTGAATTATTACATAACATTGGCATGATCACAATAGACCATGTCTCAAATAACTGATTTGTTTAATAGCCTTATAACTACTAGATACATATATAAGTTTCACATTTCATCATGAAATAAAAAAACACCATTTTTTCCCCATTTAACTCACTAGTATCCTTTGGTCAATCGCTACAGGTTAATCCTAATATACTTCTTCACATCTTGTGAAAAAGAAAACAAAATAAAGGGGTGAGATCACATGCTCAGTAAGGATAACAAGATCGCAAAAAAATATTATAAATAAGTATATATACTTAAGTCAATGTATAAGAAAAATATTTTTTAAACATAAACATCCTTATAATATGGAAATGATAAATCAAAGAATTCCATTTACTTATTTACAGGGATATTATACAAGTCAAATAATCACATTTAATATCAATAGCTAATTTTATAATGATGTAATGCATAATTCAAGATATCATAATAACCTAATGAAGGCCCCATGCCAAGACTAAAATTTAGATTTTGTCATGTCCTTGTTATAAGACTCCAGTTTATATCATGTCACCTACCGATGCATCGAGGAGCTCTTGTGGGCTCCACCCATCACTTTATAAGTCCAATTCATTCCTCATATGAAAATGGTGAAACATAACCTAATCATTCGTATTAAAACAAGTTTAAAAAATATTAATAATTTAACCACAAACTATTAATGGAATTAAAAACACATCCATAGTCAAACATTTCAAAAATAATTCAATTCAATATTGAAGATTCTGTCATAATAAATAAACGTCAAACATGTGTAAAATCCATCAATGGAAGTTGATAGAGATTAAATCAAAACTATTTGTGAAAAATATATATTTATATTTTGAAATAATTTAAATTAAGTAAATTATAAAAGAAAACATATATTTTGAAAATATTTTTAGAAGAATTTACGATATGTTTTGATTGTGTTATAATGGTGGAAAAGAGATGCACCCACTGTATAAGTTAAAAATTCATTCTTACATTAATTTTTCAAAAAGGACATAAAATACCTTTTTTGGAAAACATCAAAGCAATTCCTTTCAAAAAAAATATTAAAAGTCAAAAAAGTTTATAAATTAATTTAACACATATTATATTAAATAGTAAACTGTTTTGAAATACATTTTAATTAAACACATATATGGATGATAAATAATTCCTTGTTGATACTTTCGTAAAAACATCCACATAAAATAAAGAAATTGTAAAATTAAACATTACCTTGTAATTTTTCTTAGATGAGGGTATATTAAACTTTTATATAATAGTTCAATCAGTTTTATTAAATAATACAAGAACCTCATACATAAATATTATATCATATATGATTTACTAATATTGCTTTTAAATAATATTTCAGTTGTATCTTACTTTCAGGTGTTAATAGATTCATTTTCCATTATGTTTTTTTTAAATAAGTCTAGTTTGTTATGGATAGGATGTATTTGATTAATATCCAAAATGATATTATGTTCTTTAAAATAATTTTTAAATCATAGAATGAAAATTATTCTGGAATGGTTACAATGTGGAATTTATCTTATTGTGTGCGTGGAGACGGTTATTTGTACGTATGCATGAGTGAAAATATCATTATATTGATGGTAAAATCGTATTTAATTGGATTTTATATAATAAATATTGATTCATTAACATGTTATATTTATCATTTATATAATTTATATGCATTATTATACCCATCTAAATAATGATGTGTTGAATTATAAACTACACCATGACTTGGAGACGGTATATCGTACATACGCACGTATGGTGACTTTATAATTCAAATGATAGATAGAAAAATTAATATAGTCGTATCATATTTATAATATAATCACAGTATATAGAAGGTACTGGTGTTAATATTTTGGTATAGAAAAAACAAAGAAATAGGAAGTGGAAGAAGAAATGAACATTGAAAGAGGTGATGAAAAAAAACCTCTTCTTCGGGTACATCCTTTTGATTTGATCAAAAAAATCTTTTTAGTATGGATTTTTTAACATAGAAAATTTAATAGGATCAAGTCAGGTTTGTGGGAGGATATTTGAGCTGTTTTGGCTGAGAAAAATGGATTTTGAGTTGTGAAATTAAGATTAGGGGATATAACCATTTATAAGAGAGGTGAGGGTCACTTTTGGAATAGATTGAAATATTATTTTATTAGAAAATAATTTCCAATTTCTAATGGAACCAAATGGATATATTTATAGGATATCGTGGATATCATTCTAAAACCACTCAAACAATAGGTTTTATACATTTTTAGGTCACTGTATTATCCATATCTTTTAGATTTAACTCTAAGTTATGAAGTTTATCTTTTACCTTGTCTTCGGGTATTTTCATAATACATGGTTATCAAACATACAATAAAATTTCAAGTGACACTTAGGTAGATCATTAATGAAATATCTATAATTATATATGCCTTTTTGTTGAACCTGATATTTTTAGGAATGTTATATCATTTAATAATATAGTATCTGTTTTAATATCTCATTTATGTCAATTTTGACACTATTTAGTATTTGGTTTTTGTGAGTCATCAAAACATGATTTCTTAAAAAACACCAAATCAACCATAAAATGACATGTTAACCTATAAAATTCATAGAATACATAAAAAGCCTCAGTTTATATTTATTTCGATATTTATAATATCAATTATTTTAATCATTTAATAATAAGGTAATTGATAGATCATCATTTGCCATATTTAAAAAAAAATATTTAATATCAAAAAATTATAAATAAAATACCATGATGTATGAAATATTTTTAGATTTATAATGAATATATATAGTCAAATTTATCTTATTTATAACAATATATTAAAAAAATTAGTTATTAAAATTTAAATTTTACACTTTTAACTCTACTTTAAATAAAATAATAATAAATGACTTAATCTAATCAAAGTGGAAAGAAAATGATAATATTTTATTCCTTATATTGATTTTGGTCTCAATACACATATCCAATAGAATTAATACATGTGTTGGGGAAATTATAATATCATTTTTACCATTAATTACCCTATTTACTTTTAACCGGGGTAATTAAAATTCCAAAGTTTCTATTCGATAAAAATTATGTTCATCTCATTGTACCAAATTTTACTTACTGATTTCAATAGTTTCTCTTTGTTTTTTAAAATTCAATTCACAAAATCTGTAAAATTATATTTTATAAAAATTTGAAAATGTGACTTGAAGGTGGGAAAAAGGCGTTAAAAAATCAATAAGATTTTATATATTTAATCCTGTTTTTAAATGACTCCAATGAATTAAATTGGAATAATAACAGAATTACATATCTATTTTGACATTAAAATAAATTAAAATAAAAAATTAATTATTTAAATAAAAATTTGGTTTTTTATGTACAATGCTTTATTTTCACAGTTCCTCGAAATTAATTTTTTTCCAAGAAACACCAAAAATTGACCCAAAACTAATTTTGATATTCGAAATCCAAAAATAAAGTCAATTTTACCAAATTAATGTTTTTTGGAGTGTCTAATATGAATTTTATTATTGTTCAAAAAATGATGTAAAATGTGGTTCTTTTATAAAAATAATTTTTCTAAATATATAAATATTTAAACAGAACATATACATTTCATTATAAATGTGTTTTATTTTTGTGAAAACAATATAAATTATAATAAGAGTTTATTTTTTAATATTCATATCATAATATTTAATTGATAAATACATATATCATTTAAATAATTATAATAATAATGTATTGATTTTCAGAAACTCAATCTTGTGTAAAATGCAAGCCAAGTTGGTGTTGTGTGCAGTATAATATATTTAATTAATTTAAATATATAACATATTATGAAATCATTGGGTGTTAAAATTGGTGATTATACTTTTATCTTTGAACCATCATTATCATAGTTCAAATAAATTTTCTTAAATAATATATAAAAACTATATTCAAATTCATAAACATTCATAAGAATGTATGGATATAAAAAGAAATTTGATATTTCTAGGAGACAATTGGTTGTACATACGTATGAACAATTTTTTCCTTTTAATATTTATGAAAATAAGTTATAGAAAATAATAATTCACATTTCTATAATAATAATCATATCATATATATTCCTAAAATTTATCCTTATAAACTTTCATTTGAAAATATAAACGAAAAATTAATACCATCACATTGTAGAGATGGTAATCCATATGAAAACATGAGTGAAATTATAATTTCTCAAAATATTAGATGATAATAATATATATATGATATTATTGTTACATAAGTATAATTATATTACAAATTTAACATATAATAAATACTTATATCATAATACCCATCCAAAAAAGATGGTTGTTTAAAATGATTTGTATCTCTATGTGGAGGAGGTAAGCTGTATGTACTAACAAGTAACATGTTCACTTTTTTTCATGAATAAGGGGCTGTATATTAGGGTGTTCATAATCATAATAATAATTCATCACATTTATGATTCTTAATTGATTGTTTTATTATGTACATAATATATTTATAGGAGGTAGATTACAGTAGAAAAATTACAGGATTTTTAAAACTAGTTACTTCTTATTCAAAATACCTCCTTTGGATCCCATTAATGGGCTCTACGGGTTGTCTTTTGAAGTTAAAATATCCTATATAATGTGTATGGGGGAATTTCAGAAGTGGTATTTGAAGGATACAACTAACAAAAATAAATAAATTTGATGAAATGAAGTGACAGCGGATGTTCTAATATGTTTTTAATTTTAGGGGAACTTTTGGAATTTTTAAATGAAACAAATTATAATAAATTTTTTTATCTTTTAAAATTCCACAAAATGGATAATAATATCATAATAATATAGAATATGGTGGTAGTCCCATCTACCAATATAATTCAGACTTATTTTTGTGTCATTTTATACCTTACCCTTTTGATTTAGCAATGGTAAGTTATTTCTGACCATAATCATGATAACCACTATTTTATTCATAAAGGATTGTTACTATTAATGTAAATAAAAAATGACACATCAATGTAAAATATATGACTTGATTGATTATATTCCATTCAAATGGTAGAAAATAAGATTCTCGTGAATAATATATTATGTTGATAAATTATCCTTATTTCCAATGTTGACACTATTCATTTAATTTGAAAAAAAATACATTGAAAATGTTGAATTAGAATTTAATTATTTAAAATTTATTTAATATTTGATATAATTATATAAAATTAATTTATGATATAAAATCATTTCAATTATATAAAATTAATATTTTTTTAATTCAATTATCTTATATTATTGTTAGTTAAATAAATATAGTTTTACTATTTCAATATATTTTATGTGATTATAAAGAATCTAACAATTTTAAATATATATATATGGATAATAATTTAATTTACATGAAAATATACAATTAGTTATGTTATTATCTTAATTTTATCCATATGCTAACAAATAAAATATATTGAATTCATAGATAATAACATTCTATTACATTCATGGATTTTAATAATATATAAATCATTTTCACAAAACATTATCCATTAAATAACTAAAATTAGACCATAAGGTCACAATATTAAAATTTTAAAATTAATATAATTTTTAATTTGTTTTTTGTCAGGTTTATACCCTTATCATATTTAGCCCGTATTTAACCACATTAACTCTTATCATAATAACATGAACTTTTAATATTTATGGGATAATATAATTAATATAAGATTATAAACAACAAATAAATGGATCTTTGAATAAATTTTAATCATCACCCAATATTATTTTTGGAAATATTTATTTTAATAAATTTTATATCATTTAACAAAATATTATTTACTATTAACAGTTTATAATGTCTATTTTATGGTTAACTCGTTACATTGAATTTAATGATATCAAACTAATATATAATTAGAAAAAAAAAATTATTATTTTATATAACATGTCATGGAAAACTATAAAATTCAAGTATGACAATAAATTTCCATAATTATTTTTATTTTAATATTTTTCATATCATTTCATTCATATTTCCATTAATTAAATAATTATTACCTTTGTGTTTTATGAGCATTTAAGGAAAAAAATAATCACTAAAAAATTAAATTAAATTACCATAAAGTACCTAAATCATTTATATTTCATATTTATATATATAGTTTAATATATATTCATGATTACCAAATTCTAGGAATGATATCATTATTATTTAAATAAATATGACTTATTTAAATTTTCAATAAATAAAATATTATAAATGGAATAATCTCATCAAACTGGATCATAGTGGTTATAATATAAACCCTGGGATGATTCGGGTCAAAAAATACTCATCCAATAAAATCGGAGAAACATCTAGATTTTTTATTGTCCTTACCATTTTGATTTGGCACATAATTACCTGATTTACCCTTTAATTTCCTAACAAAAATAGGTATGGTAACTATTAGTCTTGACCAAAAATAAATTATTCCTATTTAATAATTTTTTTAATTATTAATCCAAATAAATAATTAATTATAAAAAATTGGTATTAAAAAAATTAAATATTTAAAATTATATTTAATCAAAAAAATGCATCACGAAACAATTTTTTAGAAAAATGTCATTTTTAAATATAAAATGTTTTCATACTATATTCATGTAAATAAATTCATATAAAAAAATAAAAGTTGATTATTTAAATTAAAACTTATCTACATTAATATTTAAACTATTTCAGAAAATATTTTTTCATTTTAAATAGTTTAATTTAAAAAAAGTTTTTTATAAATATTGATATTTTTTAATATTCATTTAAAAATAACCATACTCATAAAATTATCAGAAAATCACCATAGGATAAGGTTGATATTATAATTTGAAAAATGAATTTAATTTATGTAAATAGATCTTTAAAATTCTCTATAAATGAAATAGAATATTCATATATAGAAATCATTTTGTGATGGAAATATTATTTTGATGGATACTTTATTTTACAAAAAATATTATTTATATTTAAAAGAATTAATTATAATAAATTAAATTTCTATGATAATTATATATTTTAAATAATATTATTAATTATCTTTTATTTAATTTATGTGTTTTAATGGCCATATTTAATATAAAAGTATTAGTTATTTTTTTGTGATCGATGTTGCGTTTATTTTACTCTATTGAGCACAATGATTCCATTTATTATCCTAAAATACTAAATTCCCCCTTTAATAAATTTATCCATCAAATTTTTATATTTCTATGAGAATCCATGACTTATATTTTCAATATACATTTCTTGAAATTGCCTATATGAAAAATGGTGAAAAAAATTCCCCGGGAAAAAATTGAAAGGAAGTAAAAATATCATGTTTAATAACACATTCTAGGTTTCTGTGTATGAAAAAAATTTACATGGAAGAGAAAACTAAATACCATGTTATTTTAAAGATTGATTGGGATCATGATGACTATGAAGAACAAAGATTTATTGAATTTATATTTGTGTTGTAGATGTTGTTAATAATGTTTTTTGATAAAACATCAATGTGTTGGTAATAGAAAGTTAGTGGTATGGTGTTCTTTCATTAAATTATTTTGGAGAATTACGCATATGTTGGCAAGGAAATTTTGATTTGAAGAAGTTACTCAATGTATATAAACACCAAATATGATGATTATTTAGCTGATTTGTAGTTCAGAAAGCATGGGTCGTTGGTTATTCGAGTTTGACTCAAAATTCTACAACTTTTAAAAGAATTAAGATTGGGTATTATGGTTGAATTTCAAAGAAATAAAAATGAAATTTTGTGAAGAAGTGTGGGTTTTTCTGTTTGACATTATAATTCAAAAAGGATGGTATGTTTTATGTCACGTATAATTTTTCTATGTAAAAAATGATTATGTATTTTATAAAACAAAATGTTGACATGCCATCCAGCTAAGGGGATAAAACCCACCAATGGTGGGAGGCTACACTTTACCCCTCATCTAGCCATCATGTTTCCTTCCATTGAGTTCAAGTGTATGTGGAACCTACACAAGAGTTGGGAATCAAGCACTCTGCAGTGTGGCATAACGATCGAGGTGGGAAGAGGAGTGCACCCACAGGAAATCATTATGTGGAATTATTGAAGAAAGAGAAGTGAAATTATTGAACCATGGTTTTCCCAACTTATATTATAAAGTATCGATGATACTCAAGCAGATTCAATGTGTGGTAGCCTCGAATCATCCAGGACCATCTGATCATTGATTGGTTTATCTGAGCCACCAATATATTTTTAAAAATAAAAATGAACAAGTTTCTTTTGATCAAATATTCCAGACCATTTGATTGATCACATTCATCTTTTCTTCTCTAATAAGATCGGTAGAGATACTATTCTTTGGGATCTCCTTCAATCACAATCGAGTATTCTTCTCAATGGATGAACTCTATATAGCCACGCCATCTGATCCACTCGATCGAGTTCTCCCAATAGTCTGATATACACATCTTATAATCCATGTCGTTTATTTCCTATATCTTAATAGACTTCTCCAAAAATCATTTCTCGAGTGTGAAATTTATCAGGATCTCCATGAGTGATGAAAACTATATCTTGAATAAAATTTTCTAGAAAAAGATTCTCTAGCTATAAATACACAATGGGGGATTCATGTTTTAATGGGAGTTTGAGAGATTTGGAATTCCAGAAAAGTTGAATCAATGTGAATGTTGTGTTTCACTATATACATATGTTCCATGAAAATCTTATGCAAGTGAAAAGTTAAATAATGATTCGAAACTATTTCAATTTTCATTAAGAATAATATGGATCCATTGGGGTTTTATATGTGTTAGTCGCTCTCGAAGAAATAGTGTGATTAATTGAGTTTTTATGACGGCATTGAAGATGTTTGATATATCTCCCCTGTATTCTATTTGTTTTTTTGAACATTTTGGGGAAACACACACTATTTTTACACAAACAAAATCTCATGTACATGGCCTTTTGTTCACTCTACCACTACCCATTGGCTTTTCTCATAGAAATGAGTAAGCAGCATGTTTTTTTCACAAATTCATTATTTATATTGATTGAGAATATTGTATAGTGAGGTAATGCACAAAAGAAGCAGTTATTAAGAACCAACGTATTCTCATGTTTTTCACAAGAAGATTAAACAGAATTTGTATATACATTTTCATTAAGACAAATTGAGAAGGATTGTTTTCATACATGGGGTATGCTAATAATAACTTGATTTCATGAACAGTGTCTGTGAAAATACTAAAAATAAAGTTTACATTGTGCTAGTATTAAATTACTGTGTAAATTTGATTTTGTGTGCATATATCCATTGAGAAAAAAAAGAAGTGTTCAAAATGTACTGTCATTACATAGTTAATATACATATGCATTGAGTAATAATTCTGAACCTTGTGGTTTGTGCATGATGAATAGTGTTCACTTCATGTGAATTGTGCTATGTGGACACAATGTGGTTGATGTTTCATGTGAAAAATACATACATGAATTTATGGATGTTCACATGCTCACGTGAATGAATTTATTTTAACCATAATAATGGAAATATAATATGAGAAGTTCATGTAGTGTATTATACTAATTATTAATGTTTGAAAAAGTTAACATGTAATTTATATTGCATATTCAGTGTGTTGTGATTTGAGACTAATGTCGGGACAATTTGAATATTAGTTATCCTAAAAAATTTTGTAACTGAATTTTCATTATATATATGTCAATATATTCAACAAAATAAATAATGGTTTCCCATGTAGTGTTATACCAAGTAATCAGATTATATTCAATGATTAGATATATTTGAGAAAGTCAACCATTATTTAAAGGTTGAGATTTAAAATGATGGATTATATTAGTAGTCAACATTCAGTATATTAAAGAATCTCTAGTTGAACATTATGATATTGTAGTGAGTTGAATTAGAAGTATTATCTTCTAAAATTCATGATTATACTAAAAAAAATTTCATATAGTGTTTTTATTAGATTTAGTAGTATTCAAATTATATCAGTTAATGTTAGAGAGTATGGAATTAGTTTATACTCTGTGGCTCGAAGATATTTTTTTTGTATTATAGATGTAGATTTAAATCTTTCTCAAAGAGTTTCTTTTTTTCTTGTCAAATGGTTTAAATCAGTATATATTATTTCGGGTGACAATGTTCTAGGATACGGTTGATACCTTCCCATATAGGTTTCATGGTGATACATGACTATCCAACTTTTAATTTGTGATTACATGACTTATTTACATTCTGTATTTCTTATTGTATAATTATACTTATTAATCGGGAATCTCTATTCACTATAAATATTTCAGAAATTATAATTATAAATGGTAAATAGAAAAGAAAATAAAATTGGTAAAAAAAATAGGTACTACTGATTAACCCCCCCCCCCCCCCACTCTCAGTGTTCTAATATGATCCATTGGTCACTTCAATTAGCATTAGAGAACACGTTTCACCTCTGATTATATCTATCTCATTGTCCCAATTGTTTGTATTAGAATTATATAAATTAAATATTATATTTTGAAGAAGTAAAATAGATTAGTTGGATGGAATGTTCGGTTTAAATATCTATCAGTGTCTACAAGTAGGTTTCTGCAAAATCAATAAAAAATTGGAAAGATGAATTTTGAAAGAAAGATAAAATGGAATTTGATAATGAAAGAGGATACAACAACAAACTGATGTAGTCTGAATGGTAGTCTATTATTAGTATCTATTAAATTAGTTAATAAAGATCAATTGGATGATTGTTGTGCAAGTATTAATGAATAATTGTATTTCGATTCCCTTAGTGATATCAATTCTCAAATAAAAAATTATCCAAATAATTTTCCTTTTAAGGTTGTCAATCACATGTTTTATTTTTTCAAGGTATTATATGATGAAAATTCCTAACATGAAATGAAAACAAGAGATATGGATAAATATTTGGAAAATTAGATTCAAATATATAAACATCTCTAAAAAAATTATTCATTCCTAAGAGGAAACTATATCTCTTCACGATGAAATTTTCTCCCATGTTGAAGAACAGTTTCCATGAAATGTGTGTGAGAATGATTTTACAGATAATTTTCTTACAGATATGATTATTACACATAAATACATCCATAAATATACCACGAATATTAAAGATTATCATTTCTAATGCAAATACAAGGCTAAGACATTCATTATGGCTGAATAATCAAAAGAATAGTCTATATTGTGTTGTAATGAAAAATTAAATTTGATTGAAGATGAATTACAAATCAAATTTTGTGACAAGGCTGTTATAATTAATGTTTATGCTAATGTGATCTATGCATTATAAAAACATTTTAAAACCACTATTAATGATCTGAATAATTATCAACATGAATTAAGTCAAATGCATGATGATAATTTCCAGAAAATGAGCTGTTGATGGGAAAGAAAACTATAATCTATTGAAGACGAAAAAAATTTCCCTTACATGATGTGTATAGAAATGGAAGTAATTTCAATAAATCTAAAGGAAATTCATTTAATAATTTCCTAGATAGAATGTGATGAAATTTTTAAATAACTTTAAGATCCGAATAATTATCTTATTCTTAAATATCATGAATTGGAGGCCCATTTTAGAAATCATGAGAATAATCATGATAAATAGTACCAAATTTTTGTTTTTATGAAGTCTGCACAGAATAATTTTGAAAAGAGTCTTCCTTATGAAAAAAATCATTCATCTTGACATAATATATTGAAAATATCTAAAGAAAAATTTGAATAAACCTCATTGAATTAGGTAACCCTTGATAAAAAATATTCAATTTGTACTAATACTATTTTCATTTACAAGTATGGGTTCCAAAATTAATTATGGATAAAATGGGTGAATAATACTATCGATAAATCTAACATGTCATCAAATGTAGATATAATGAAAATTTTTAATTCTTTTTCCCAACAAAAATCTAAAAATAAGTTTCATATTATTCCAAAGAAACAGGATTTCAAATCAATTTAGGTTGTAGAACAGAAAAAGAAAGCATGATTTGTTTGTTATTTTTTTTGTTGTTGAGAATTTGGGTAATGGGATATTTAATGTCAAAATAATATGTCTATCCATAATAAAATTTTTATTTCCATTTGTATAGGGAGAAGATCTCATATAAGGATAAATATGGTAAACCTAAACCATAATTCATACATGAATAATACTATTTTAATCAATTGTATATTTGATTATCTTGAAGACTTCTGTGATTATTTAATCAAAAGTGATAACAATTTTAATCAATGTTTCCATGTTCCATCCATGCATAATGCATATTCTAATAAGGGGAAAAGACACATAAAATTAAATGGAAACAGAAAATGTTATTAAATCATCCTTGGGATGTCAGAAGAAGATGAAATTTAAAAAAAAGGGTGAATCAAGATGCATTCAAGATGAATGATTAAATGAATGTTACAAAAATTAAAAAAAAATTCTATTATAGAAGAAAATTTCATATCTTGGACTATTTCAAACAAGTAATAAACTCCAATGTTGGTGGAATCAAGCTGATGAAGAAAAAGAAATTAACAATATAATCAAATGGAATGCTTAATTTAGTGCATGCATGTCATGGTGAGAAAATTGAATTTCATGAGAGGTTGTCTAAAAATTATAACAGGATGATTTCGAATGATTTATATAGAACCTGAATAAATCATTGGTCATAGTGCTGATAAATTAATGGAATTGTTTCTTGAAAAAATAGAACTAGTAAAGAAAAAATGAGAATAACCAATGACTTATTGTGATAAAAATTATACTATAAATAAGGATTATACACACAATAATAAGTATGTGCATGTACCAAAAGAGAAATCATAATTAGTTTTTCTAAATTTGGAGTAGAATTGATAACAGATTCTTGGTTAAGAGATAAATCAAATCTATTTTTATCCAACTAAAAATCATTGAATAAACACCTTATTCTGATGTATATATTTTTTTATTTCATTTATGATAGGAATTTATAGTAAAAAATTTATTATACATGATTCATGAAGATGTGATTAATGTGAAAATACTATACAATAATCTAGAACTCATCCATCATGGAGTTATTTATTAAATTGAAAATATTTTTTTCAAAATAATTCAAGAATAATTTTTATCACAAGGAATAAAATAAATAATTCATATCCCCCTAGGGATAGAAATAAGATAAAATATTAGAGTTAAATATAAATACTAGTTCCATTGAGTTTTTTTAGTTCTGGTAAGGTATTTATCTATTGATTTAAAATTTAGAAATTGATTCTTATCCTAAAATAGTTATGTTCTCCTATCTCTTTATGATTGAAAATTCTGTATCAGAATGAGAGTATCATATTGTTTGTTAAAAAAAGTAACAAGGATTGATAAAGGGTGAGTTAATTCATTTAGTTGAATGCTTCAAGTCTGTTTTGTGATATAAATATTAGTGATTAGTTGAAAATATTATGAACAATTTTTGAAATATGATTCTTATGATGAAATCATATTTCAAAAATTTATTGATATGCTTTCTGGTCAAAATTGATCACTATTTTTTATACACTGCGTTAGCCCATGTCGACATTCCAATGATTAGTTGATGATTCAATTCTTTATGAAAGTTAATTCATTCCTTCTCTCAATGAAAATAAATTTTAATTTTTGGTAATTGTAAAATTTAATTATATGGGATGATTTATGGAGAGGAGAAGATAAATTCAGTAGTTACATAATGATATATGATTATTTCTTTCTATACTAATATCATTGGAAATATTTTTAATTAAGGGGGGGAATAAAAAATTGAAATTGAAAGTGAAATGGAAATTTACAATAAATGAAAAGGGGGATATTGAAGAACCAAAAATTTATTGAATGTATATGTGTTTTTCTCCTATTCATTAATTGAATTAATTTGTAGAATTATCAATATGTTGGAAAGGATGTTTTGATTTGATGAAGTTTTTCTATATAATCAAACAATAACTGTAATGAATATGGATCTGTTTTTAAGTTCATAAGGCATGTGTTGTTGGTTATTTGAGTTTGATATAATTGTCTACAACATTGAGAAGAATTAATATCGAGTATAAATGTTGAATTATAAAATAAATGAGAATGTAAATAATATGAAGAATTTATGGATTTGTGGTTTGGAATTATAATTTAAAAGGAATATTATGTTTTATGTTTCATAGAATTTTTATAAGTATAAACCATTTATATTATTTATAACGTAAAATATGGACCTGTGAGATTGTTAAGGGGATGCCACACACCACTAGTTTTTAGCTGAACTTGATCCCTCATCCAACCATCATGAGGCCATCCGTTGATTGAATGTTCATGAGAGAACCAATACAAGGCGCCCGAGTTATGAAGTAACCACCATGTGGGGTAGCATGATGGCGTATGTTGGAGGAAGATTACACCTGTAGAGAACAGGTAATGGGTTTTACTAGAGAGAGAGATGATAAATCATTGCTCCATGATTGTCACGCCTTGTATTATAAATGATCCAGGAAACACAATTTGATTTGATGTGGAATATCCTAAAATCAACATAGTCATTTTGATCACTGATCTTTTTATTAGAGTCGTTTATATTTTTTAAAAAACTCAGAATGAACATGTGTCATCTGATATAATCTTTCTCGACTTTTCAATTGAGCTCATTCATCTTCTTTTCTCCAATATGATGCAGATAGCTACAGTTTATAGAGATCTCCTTTAGGAATCCCTGAACATTCTGGTCAATGGAAGAACTCTATATAGCCATGCCATCTGTTTTTCTCGATTGAGTTATTTGGGTGGTTTTATCTATATGTCCCATTATTTGGGCCATTTATTTTCTATATCTTTTTTGACTTATCCATCATGATTTTACTGAGTCTTATATTTATATGGATCCCCATGGGTGGCAACAACTTTAGCTTTAATTGAATATTCAAGAAAAATATTCACATGCTAAAACTATAAATTTATGATATCATTTTTTATGAGTTTGAGATATTTTAATTTATAGTAACTTTTGTTCAATCTAAATGCTCTAGTTCATGATAGATTGTTATTCCACATTGATCGGATTCCTATGTGATGTGGAGGTAAGATTACATGATGTTTCTTTTTGTGCAAAGGAGAAAAGGAATCCTTTGAATCCTATGAGGTGGTGTGATATATCTTATCGGTATTCTCCTAGTTCGGTAGAATGTGTTTTAAGAGCCACAAACTATGTTTACACACACATAATATAGTGTATAATATAAGGCCAAAGACTTATAAATTACATAATCTTGAGATAAGTCAATAATCTAAAATTTATTCACCTTAAGGATATTTTCATATTTATAGATTTATATAATTTTTTCATAACTCATACATAACAACAAAAACAATAAAAAATGGACACTTCTACTCACCATTGATTTTTTCATAAAACAAAATCATTTTAAACGAATCATGTCTTCATTTAATGTTTATATATTATAACTTTTCATTGATCCCATCCTTGACTCTTCTTCTATCATTCCTGTGAAAAACATTTCAAATATAGGATGACCATAAAAATATATTTAAGGGATACAGAAAAAATGAAAACAATTATTCTTGTAAAACATGTAAAGTAAGAATTCATTATCATAAAGTAATACTTTTCATCTTTATTAAGCAGTTAATAATCATCACTAAATATAAGATAATTACTACCCATTTTTTAATAAAAATATTTACTTAAAAATCATGTAATGCACATATAACATATAAATTTGACTTGGTATACAATCATTCCTAAATGATAAAACCATACTGACTTCCACACATATCACTATTAAAAATAGAATAGCCTAACAATCAACAAACACACCCTATGAATTAGAGGATATAATGTAACCATGTGTCCTTGGTTTAACCAAGAACCACACATCTTTGGTCTATCAAGTAAATACCCAACATTTCTTTATCACATAACCATCTATCAAATGTCCATGTACCATTGTATAATCATAACACATAATATATTGCAAATATCAACATTTCACTCCGAAAATTTTTAATCACAATGAATCATTACAAGACATGGATATAATCAAACCATTATTAAAAAAATGTTCTATACAAAAATACATGAAAATAGAATATGTTATCTAATTTTATTATTTAAACATTTTAGACTATAGATGAATCAAAATAACAAAGAATGGTCCTGGCGATAGAATAGTTTTTGTCACCGCATACATTAAAAAATATTATGTTTTTCCTTTTAGTAAATTGATTCATTAAAAATATTTATTTTGAAACCCGTTAATTTAAATTAAAATTAAATCAAGTTTATTATAAACTTTATAAAATAAGTTGTTGTATAGTCATTAAATATTCCTCAGTGAAAGGATATTGAGACGATGTCCCTTATCTTATGATTGATTCACCATGAATGTTATTTTTTCTTCCTGAATAAGAAAATTAGGTTAATTTCTCCTTCCTTGAGAACATTTATCAATTTTATTATTTTATTTATTTCTTTAGTACCATTTTATAAAAATGACATATTTTTTGATGTTCATATGGAACGTTTTGTTGATATGTTGTACTTGAGTCAAAAATAAACATGGTTTTATTTCAGTAGTCCATGTGGTCATACGTACATAATAACCAAAAAATTAGTCATGAAATTATCATCACATTTATACATAAATTAATCCTTTAAATCGAACCATGAATTGTGGTTATGAAAAATGAACAACATAATACTCATGGAGATGGTGTGTCGTACGCACACATAAGTAACATCTGGATTTTTCATTGATCTTTAATGATGTAAGGTAATTATTATTTTATATTTTCATAATGATTATATCATCATAAATGTCTTATTAATGATTTATATTTACTTATATATATCATAAAAATTTATATAATGAATAAAAATGATTCACATCGCTTCATGGATGTGATAGCTCACATGTACGGACAAAGAATATTATCATTTTTATGCACATGGATGTAAGAACATAATTGATATATTATTATATTATAATGACATATATTTAATTAATATAACATATTAAAATTAATTCCATTATTGTAACCAATCATAAGATATGGTTATGGAAAACGAATTAGACTAGGTTGAATAGGTGATCGTTCATATGTACACACGAATGATTAATGACATTCACATTTAATAGAATTTGAGAACAATTTTGGGGATGATATTAACATCATAACATATCATTATATTTTTTATACTATAATTATTATCTCATCCTAGTTTGATGATATTTTTAGGTAGTGTAAGAGATAATAAAGTATAAATACTTAAATAAAATGATAGATCTTCTTTGTTTTATTGCCTTTTAATAACTCCTTAACACCTATCAATAGGGATTTCATCCTATAATAAGGGTTTGAGACCATGTATATGGATTATATAATGGTTTTGAGTATATCTTGACCGAACCAAAAGTAATTTGATGTGTTAGTAATAGAGAAAAATGGGTGCATTTGTTAGGAGAGGGGAGGGGCACCCTTGGAATTATCCAAAGTATAAAATTAATATAAATTCAATATAGATTACATGTTGTAAAAAATCATTTAGTTATAAGATAAGATTATTATAGTTTTAAATCCTCTCATTAAATAACATTTAGATATGAATTTATTTTATTATAAACCTTATCTTTTTAGTTTAGCCTCAATTATTCTCTTTTAATTTTAATTATGGTAATAAAATTTCAGATATAAAAAAGAAAAAAAAATAACTTATATGGGGTAAATTTACAATAAATAGATAAATCTTGAACATTTAAACTTTATCATAGTCATTTTTCAATTTTTCAGTTTTAATTTTTTTCAAAAAAAAATTAATAAACCATTTTTTATTAAATTTCAATAATGTCAATTTTGACAATATTCATTTCATTAAATTTTAAAAAAACAAGATAGATAACATAAAAAAATCCTTCTAGTGGAAAAATTATATGTTATAGTCACCTTCAAAATTTGTCGATTTCATCTATTAGATCATATTGTATTGATTTTAATATTATTATTATCATTTATATGATTCTTCCTTTTGTAAATCGATTATTTTATCATCACTTTTTCATAATAAAATATAATTATTTAATCTATAAAAAATATAAAAAAATCCATGATATAGGTAATATATTAATCTTTATAATTATTATTTATAGTCGAAGAGATCACTTATATAACCCCATATAATTTTTTTTATTATGAAGATACATGTTTATGATATTTTTTCTTTCACATTAAATTACATGTTATAAATGTCTTAATCACTTCCATGTGGTTTAATAAGGCCAAAATTTCGGTCCAATGATTTTTTTATAGGACATAAGACATCCAATAATGTTAGTAAAATTGTTATGCATGTTTTATATTATTATTTCAACAATTATTTACTTGAGTTACCCTTTGACGTTGGTAAAAAAAATAATAAAGTAATTATTGACCAAAAATTATTTTGATCATATCAGATCACATTTCTCCTACTGATTATAGCTATGTATATCCATTTTTTAAAAATTAAAGACATAAAAGTAGCGAAAATTAATTTAATGTTAATCCCATTGATAGATTGTGGAAAAGAATTTATAAAAAGTAAAAAACATCAAATGGAGGGCATGTCTTTATAATCAATTTAAAAGTGAAATTTATTCCAATGGAAAATATTATATTAAAAGATAAAAATTCATCTAGTAATACTTTAAAACATGATAATGGTTATGTAAAAAATATAAATATATCAGTTGAAAAGTTATTTTGAATTAAAATATAGTATTTTTCATTATTCATTAATAAATGAATATTATTACAAAAATACCAAAATTTATGCTGAAGTAAATTATCATGTACCAATTCAAAATAAGTACTATTGTTTTTTCAATAGAACATATAAATGTGACAAAATCAATATTTAAAATTTTTTCCCTCAAAAGGTGATAAAACATACTTTTAGAAACTTTTGATTATTTTTTCTTAAAATTGGATTTATTCTCATTTTATGCCTCTAAAAATTATTATAAGGAAGTAAAAAACCTTTAATAAATAAGTGTAGACATAATATAGTTATTTATACTCATTATCAAAAATATAATGACTTGGTGATAACTTCAATTTAAAATAATAACATATTTTATCTGTATAAATTATTCTTGTGTACAATGAATGGTTTTAGAGAAAACCATTATTACTTGTTGGGTATGATATCGAACATATCACCCTTTAAAGAAAAAATTAATATTTAATTCATAAATATTAATAAATATGAAATGTTCTTATAATATTAATACCTGGGATTTTATATCTTTCACAACCTTTAGAAACTGCATCCTTGTAATTTTATTTACTTATAAAATAATTGGTTGTATTTCTCCCTCATAGGATTTTCATTTTCCCATATTTCCTATTCAACCATATTTTTTCTACAAAACAATAACCTGATGAATCACCTTGTTCTTCCACACATTCATTCTATAGTCATGAATCTGTAATGGTTGTTCCGATTTTGAAATGTTCTCTTCCAACTGAACAACTTCTAGACTCAAAATAAGGAATGGATATAGAATATACATTCTTATCATTGAAAAATGAAAAAAAAATTGTGTACATGGGATATAATTGGAGGTAAATCCAATCTATTGAAATATTATACCTCTTTTTATATGACTTTATAGGGTCTAATGATCCTTGGATTCAGTTTCCCATTCTTAAAATAACTCAAATAACTTTTACATGGAGAATCTTTATGAAAGACATGATCACCTATCTAAAAAATGATCCTGCTTTCGATTATCTTCATAACTTTTATGGCTGCATTGATTTTTCCTCATGTGTTCCTGAATCAACATATCCTTTTCTACAATCTCCTCAACCAATTCTTGTCCCATCAGCATCCTATCACCCAGTTCATCAAAAAAATATAGAGTTTGAAATAAAATTCTGTATAATACATCAAATAGTTTCATTTAAATACTAGAATGAAAAAAATTAAGAAAACACAACCAATGATTGATGGTGATCCCAATATCCATGGTAAAACATTGAACATGTATGTAGAATATCCACGAATATTGAAATGGTTCGTTCTTACTCGCCATCTGGATGAGGTTGAAATGTTATATTATAAATTAACTCAGCACCCAATGAATTTTGAAGGCCTTTCCAAAAGTTAGAAGTGAATATGGTATCATAATAAGATAAAATGGTGAGTGGAACCCGATTTATCCTAACTATAACATTAATATACAACCTATAATGTTTATCAAGAGATAGAGTATCTTGAATATAAAGAAAATTATATGATTTATTCAATCAATAAACAATAACACAAGTCACATTTTCTACCTTGATATGTCTTTGGTAATCTCACTAGAAAATTCCTTCACATATTTTTACCATTTCAACTCTAGCCCTATAAAAGGATGAAGAATCCCTTTTAGTAACTAGAATTTTTTTAACATCTTCAAAAATCAAACATCTTGGGGTAAAGTAAGAACTATCTCATTTCAATCCACCCCAACATTAATACTCTCTATAGACTGAATACATTTTAGTGCAGGAAGGACAAACTGAAAATGGAGAACTATGATATTCACATAAAAATCATTCTTCAACTATGAACCACAATGCACACATAATATATTTCCAAACCTCAATAGTCAATCTTTATCAATGTGAAATTCAGTTAACATACCATTATAAACCAATTTTACTATTTCCTGTAACTCATTGTCTTCCTTCTGTGCTTTGTTATTATTTCTGATTTATATGATTTCAATAACACCTAAAATTTTTTGGAAATTTCTTCAACCAAAAACATCCAATACAAAAGTCATTAATTCAAAAAAAAATAAAGGATCTCATTCCAAACTTATCATAGTTAATGTTTAAATAATTTTTCAACCCAAATAATTTGACAATTTATTTATTTCTGGATGGCAATGAATTGTGAAGTCATAATACTTTATTAATTTCATCCATATCATCTATCTCATGTTAAATATTTTCTTAGTAAACATATTCATAAAACTTTTGTGATCAGTAAATATTTTACTCTTGATTCCATTCAAATGATGCCTCTAAATTTTTAATGAAGGAATATCATAAGCTAATTACAAATCATGTGTAGGGTAATTCGAAACTAGAGGTTTCTACTAATGAGAAGAATAAGAAATTACATAATAACTATACATTAGGAAACATCCAATTTCTTTCAATAAAGAATCATTATAGGCAATAAATTCCTCATTCCTGAAATTTAGGGCCAAAACAAGAACATTTACCCATTTTATTTTCAATTCATGGGAACAATAGTTACATTATTTTTTCCATATGATCTAAAATTCCATCGTATTAAATTATTTAATGGGATTTATAGCTAAGAAATTTTTTCAATAATACATTGCTAATAACAAGCCCAATAAATATACTATGATATTAGAATTTCTTGGACACTCTTTAATAACCAAAAACTGATCCAAAGTACTATGAATGTCTCTATTCATGAGATTCATAAATAAAATAGGAGAATTAGAGAACACTACCAGAATAAATACAAAATCATAATTCCCATATATCATTTGTAACTTAGTATTTGGAAATTCATCATATTTCACCTTCAACTGATGGTACCTAGACCATAAATCGATCATCGAAAAATACTGAGCACCCGAGATCTGATCCAAAAAATAATTTATATGAGTAAAAGGATAATTTTTTTTAATTGTGTTTTTATTGAAGGATCTATAATCAAGAAAATTACTCAGATAAAAATATTTATTTTTCACAAATAATATAGGGGCACCTAATAGTGATGTCCTAGGTTTAATGAAAACATTATCTTGAATTTTTTGGGTGTTTTTTTATTCCACTGATTCTACATGATCCATTCGACAAGGGAGTTTGTAAATAGGATTATCATGATGAAATAAATCAGTTGTAAATTCAACCACCTGATTAAGAACAATAATAGACAATTAATTAGAACAAACGTTCGTGAATTCATTCACTACTGGAATATCACTAATCAAAACTATTTTTTCTTTTCAAAAACATGTTATATAAATAATTCAATTTTATAATTAATAAATACCTATGATTCACTCTATGTTTTCAATTTTGTGAAATAAATGAACAAAACATTCTTGGATTTACATTCTATTTTAGGATTAAATACTGAAATCTAATCCCAACCCAAAATGATATCAAACTCCCTGATGGGACATTCAATAAGATTAGCAGGAAAGACGATACCACAAATGATAATATGATAGTTACTATAAATCCTAAAATCATTGATTCTTCCACTATGAGTTTTTAGAAAAAGATCCATACCACATTTATGAGGTGTTATTTATAATTTACCTTAAAAGTTCTTGGAAATGACTGAATGTAAAGATCCAGAGTCAAATAGTGTATTTTCATATATTTTAAAAAATATGTATCATAGATATCACTACGTCATTTGATGGTCCAAAATCAACCTTAGTAGTGGAAAATTATATTCCCAGGCCTGCCTTCTTTCGATCTTTTTAGTTTCCACCTTGGGTAATCATCATTGTACACCCATTAGTTGATTCGCAAACTCATTACAAATAAAACTTCTTTCCACCTACTTTTCATTGCTTCCCTGATCATCTCTCTTGTATTCATGATAAATATGAAAAGTATTACTACATATAAATAACTTACCATACATTCAGAGACATTATATAGGATTATTTTTACCACACTTCTCCCAGGATAGAAATTTATTTTGATTACCACCAAACTTTGTTGAAGTATCCTGTCCCATTTCCTGAAAACTGAAAAACTTCATTTTCAATCTCTCATAGAACTAATTATCTTTGAAAAAAATCATTTCTACCAATTTATCACAATTTTAAATTTTTATATAGATTTTGAACTCACAATAATCTAAACCCATTTGATATTTCAGCTTCAATATTGGGTAAAATTATTTACAATATTATTAATACACTAGATAAAATTTGGGACATACCTTAAAAAATTTGTGAAATTTTGTTCATTTAAGTCCACTGAATATACCCCCTTTTTTATCAATTCCATGAAATATATTTTTATCCTAATTCGATCATCCATATGAAAATATTTCTCAAGGAAGATATTATTAAATTCCACCCATTCCATGGAATCAATCTCTTCACATCCTTTGATGTTTTTAATCATTTACCACCACCGATAGAATTGACCTTCAAAATGATAAATAGAACAACTAATATTTTGATTGTCTAAAAACCCCCATTAAATTAAAAAATTTCTAGTGATTTAATACAATATTCATCTTGAATAAGTTCAAATAATCCACTAAATAATGGGGAATGTTCCCTATTAAAATTATCTACTACCAACATATTAATATCTAGTTGTTTTTGTTGATCTCATGAATGGAAAGCACCAATATTTACACCTTATTTTAAATGATCCATCACTGCAACAAATTGTACAGTTCCAATTCATACATTCTTAGGATTCTAATTTGGATTCTTTTTTCATATTTATAGCATCCCAACATAATTTGAATGTTTCCTCTACAGAAAACCATTCTAAATAGATATATCATAAATGATGAATGATGGTAATATTCAAATTAAATATCATATAAATTACCGTAATGTAAAAAATAATGTATCTTCTTTTCTGTTAACAATATATTAACCCCTAAAGTTATCTAAAATGACCATTGATACCAACTATAAGGCCCAGCCTTATACATTTTTTAATCTTGAGATATGAAATAATTTGATATTTAATCACATCCATGGTATTTTCATGTTTAGATATTCAATTAATTTTTTCATAACTCATAAATAAAAAATTAAATATTAAGAAGTTGACACTTATAATCACTATCTATTATTTCCATAAAACCAACACTTTTAAAAAGAAACATGGTTTCATTTCATGTTTAAACATCGTAACTTTTAATTGATCCCATAATTGATTATATTATTCTTTAAATCCAATGAAAAACATTTAAAAAATTATATGAGCATAAAATTCTCATTAAGGTATATAAAATGGTGGAAACAATTAGTCATGTCATAAAATGAAAAGCATGAATACTTTTTCATAATGTAATAATTTTAAAATTTATCTGTTATTAAATAATATTCAATGAATATATAATAATTATATACAATTTTTTAATCAAAATATTACCATTAAACTCAAATAAAGAACATATAACATATAATGGTAACCTGGTACATAACCTTACGCAAATAGAATAACCATACATTCTAATTCAACACATATCATTCTAACAAATGAACTAGCCATACAACCGACTAACATACCCATTGAAATAGATGATTTAATGTAACCATGTGTCCTTGGTTTGTCATGGAACCACCATTCTTTGGTTTCTCACGCAACCACCCATCTTTGGTTTTTCACATAAACACTAATCAAATTTCCAAGTACCATTATTCAATTATAACACATAAAAGATTGCAATTATCAACATATCACTCATAAAATTTTCAATCCCAAAGAATAATTAAATGATATTGATATATTAAAACCATTATTAAAAACATTTTCAATTCCAAAAAAACTGGAAGGGGGATATGGTAATTTTTTATTTCAAAATCGATTTGTCTTGGGTAGGAAACAAAATACCAAATAATGGTCAGGATGATGGAAATGTTTTTCTCACTTTGTATTTTAAAAAACATTCCATATTTCATTTATTAATACCTAACATATAATATATTTCTTTTTATATCCATTTAA
This sequence comes from Viscum album, assembly GCA_963277665.1. Lineage (NCBI taxonomy): Eukaryota > Viridiplantae > Streptophyta > Magnoliopsida > Santalales > Viscaceae > Viscum > Viscum album. Next base: position 1,137,442,918 of record OY728156.1, read on the forward strand.
TGAAATTAAATTTTAAATAGGATTTTTATACACTATAAAAAATAATGTGGTGTATAACGTCAAAATATGCCTCAATGAAAGGTGACTGAGACGAAGTCCCATACTTTAAATTTGATTAATCACATTTGTTCATTTTTATTCTTGAATAATAAATATTGGTTAATTTAAACTATTTTTATATCCATTCTCATGTTTGTTATTCATTTTATATCACATTTTACCTTGTTATAAAATTTACATAATTATTTAACTTCATATCAGATGTTTTACTGATATTTGGTACTTCTGTTGAAAAGGATCATGGTTTGATGTCACTAGTCCATGTGTTAATAAGTAAATAATAAATATAAAAATATACATCACATTATTATCCTTTTTATACATATATTATTCCATTAAATAAAACCATTATGTGTTTTTATGAAAACTGAACAACATTATATTCATTCAGGTTGTAAGTCAAATATATGCATGAGTAACATCTTCATTTTTCATTGATCTTTATTAAAATAATATAATTGTTATATTATCATTAAATAATTATAATATAATAATTAATATCAAATTAAAAATTTATATATACTTATATATGTCATACAAGTGATATAAGGAAAAAACAAGTCACGTCACTTCGTGTAAGTGATAGTTTTCACAAACGCACGAACAAAATTATCATTTTAATGTGCATGGTTTTAAGAAAATAATTGATATATTATTATATTATAATGATTAATATATTATAAATATCATATATGAATATTAATTCTATTATTATAACCAGTAATAAGAGACGGTAATGGAAAACGAATTAGATCTGTTTGTGGAGGTTATAGTTCACACGTACGGGGAAATGATTAATTCCATTCCCCATTAAATAGAAGGGGGATTAATTTTGTTGATGATATTAACATAATAAAGTGTTATTATATTTAGGATACATTCTTTATTATCTCATCATGGTTGGAGGAGATTTTAAGGATGTGGAAGATGAAATAAAACATAAATACTAATAGAAAATGATATATCTTCTCATGTTGATCACCATTTAAGAACAACCTAACACCTTTAAATGGAGTGTACATCCTAAAATAGGGCTTCAAGAATATGAGTTGGGATTATATTAAGGTTTAGGGATGTTATTGGCCAAACCGAAAGTTAATTGATGTGTGATTAATAGATATGAATGAGTGTATTTTTATAGGAGAGGGGAGGGGAACCCTTGGAATCATTACAAGTATTAAATTTATATAAATTCAATTTCAATTCCAAATGGTCAATAAAAAATTTTTTTCCAATATTTTATTATTATAGTTTGAGATAATCTAATAAAATTATTTTTCTACATGTATTGATTTTATTTTATTCCTTGCCTATTTGGTTTACCCATAATTATTCTCATTTAATTTTAGTTATGGTAACAACCTTTTTAATATTAAAATGCTATAATTTAATCTTATATGGGAAAAATTTTAAAAAATGGTTAATATATTAACTTTTATACCTTATTATAGACAATTCTAGAATATTAGTTTGATTTATTTTATAATTAATTTAATAAAATATAATTTTTATATAATATCAAGTGTCAATTTTGACACTACTCAATTCAATGAATTTAAATAAAATAAAAACAAAGAGATAAATTCAATAAAATCCTTTTAATAGGCTTCATATATTTCATAGTGACCAATAAGAATATTATATGGAATCCATTACATCAAATTATATTTATTTTAATATTGTTAGTATCATTTATTTTATCCGTCTTTTACTAAGACTAATATTTTATCATCATTGTTTCATAAATAAATATATTTTTTAAATGTCTAAAAATTATAAATAAAATTCCATGATGTTTTTAATATTTATATATTTTTAGTTACTATATATATTCAAATATGTAACTTATAAAACCCCATATTAAAATAGTTTTAGAAAAAAAATATTGTTTATGATATTTTTCCTTTTACACTAAATTAAATGTTACAAATGTCTAAATCACACCCCAGTGGCTTCCAAAGACTAAATTTTATAACCTAGAATTATCTTTTACAGAACTATATCATCCAATAAAGTTATTAAAATTGTTAGGGTAGTTTTATAATATTATTTTAACCCTTATTTACCTGAATTACTATTTAATCATGATAAATAAAATAATAATGTTATTATTCCCAAAAATTCTTGTTGTCAGATTAGATCACATTATTTATATTGATTAAAACCATATATAAATATTATTATAAAACTAAAATCACAAAACTGACTAAAATTAATTTAATGTTAATCTCATTGACGGATTGAGAAAATGAGTTTTTAAAAAGTAAAAACCATCAATTGATTGACATGGGTTTATATCCAATATAAATGAGAAATAAAATCCAATAGAAAAAAATTGGATTAAATTATATAAAATTCTTCTAATTATATCTTAAAACCATATTAATGGATAATATAAAAATATTAAAAAAAATTTGGCGTAAAGGAAGTTTACAGTTCAAATGCATTATATTTCACTATTAATTTAAAAAGTATAAAAATAATAAACAAATTAAACCAATATAAATTTTGATGTCTTGATTCCAAATAAGAAGTTTATTTTTTAAAATAATATATATAAAAGTGATAAAAACTATATTTAAATGGGTTTTAACCTAAAAAGGTGGTACAACTACCTTTAAAAAATATATGGGTATTTATGCTTAAGACTGGATTTTTTTTCATTTTAAGCCTTTAAAAATTATTAAAAGAAATTATTTTTTTAATAAACATGTATAAAAATAATATAGTTAGTTCTTCTCATTCCTACCAAAAAAAATACTTGGAGAAAAAACCATTTAAAATAATAACATATTTTTTTCGATATTACTCAATTTTGTGTAAAATGTATGATTTCCGAGAAACCTCTTATTGTGTGTCGGGTATGCTATCAAACAAAGTGCCCAATTAGGAAAAAATTACAATATAATTAATAAATATTAATGATTAGGAAGTATAATTATTCTATAAATACCTAGGATGTTACATAGAAATCCTTGTGCACATTGTGTCTATACCGATTCATATTTTCACATAAAAAGTAGTTTGTATCCATTTTTTTCATAAATGAGTCATGCACAATGATTGTGAAAATTGGAGTGTGAGGAATTGTGTGAAATAATCAATATTTAAGAACATTATTATGCACATATTTTCTACACAAATATTGAGACACATATGTGTATTCTTTTTCATTCAGACATATTGAGAAGGACTATTTGATTACATGAAGCATGATGTTCATAATGGGTGTGCATGAACAGTGTGTGTGAAAATAAATAAAATAATGTTTATATTGTGTGTTTATTTAGTTAGTGTGAAAATTGAAATTTCTTCTTATTAACTGTTCAATGAATAATTGTGCATTTGGTAGTCTCATTACATATTACACAAACACATGCATTGAGTAACGACTATGAATAGTTTTTTAAGCTAGATGAATAGTCTACATGTCATGTGAAGTGAGGTAGGTGGAAATTGTGGGGTTAATGTTTCATGTGAAACATAATTACATAAATTCCTGAATATTTTCCTGAAAACATGAAAGAAATTGAGTTCAACCATAATAATTCATCCACAAAATGAGGACATGCAGTGTATTATATACATTCATGATGTTAGAAAAATTTCTCATGAAATTTATATTTCATATTTACTGTGCATTGATTCGAGAGTGAACATGATACAGTTTGACTATCAGTGATCTATAACATTATATTATCTATGTTTTTAGTATATATGAGTATTGGTCTTCATCAAAAGAATGAATTTTATCCAGAGCAATATTGTACTGAGGTAACTAATTATATTTAGTTATCAGATTTATTTAAGAATGTCTAGAATTAGTGAATAGTTGGTATTAATGTTGAAGTATTATATTAAAAGTCAACATGAAATGTATTGTAGAATCTTTAGTTGAATATTCTGATATTGTATTGATGTTCATTGGATATATTATCAGCTACAATTCAAGAGTATACTGAACCACCTTGCATACAGTTTTTTTGATTAGATTCAAGGCAAGTCGAATTGTTTCAGTTAATGTGAGAATGTTCAAAATCAGTTTATACTGAATGGATCAAATAGAAAAATTATTTTCCCATTGATGGATAAGATTCAAATATTTCTCAGAGCTGTTATTTTATTTTAAAATTGTGTGTACTTGTATATTATTTTTTCAAGAGATATTGCATTGAGAATTAGTTTATACCATCACATATTGGTTTCAAGGGGACACCAAACCATTACACATGTAATTTGAGATTGACGTTTAGTGGAGAATATATATTTTCGATCATCCCAAACACATAAAGGATGTAGTCACCCTCATCAGGGGCGAACCATGTAAAACTATTATATGATGTGTTTCATTTACATTCAATATTTTTTTTGTTGTTATATTAATTATTAACAGGGATGATCCAATCAATATATCAAGAGTAGAGATTTTAATATAAAATTGGTAAGAGAAAGAAAAATATAATTTCTAAAAACATTTGTGCATTGATTCCCCCCATCACTTAGTGTACCTGTATGATCCACTGGGAACCTCAATTTATAAATTTAACCATCACAAAACCAAAAATCTATGATGGGATAAAAGAAAATTCCATTACTATTATGATGAGTAAATATTTTTTTCAATATATTTTCCATATAGATGAGGAATTTATTATATTTCTATTATATGTCAATAATAAATGATTTTTACTTTAGAAGTATTGTTCCATCCTATAAAAACTTTTCTCCACAAAATTATTTTATCCCAAAATGATGAGTATTCAATACGAACTCATCATGCCTAAAACACTTGGATTTAATTCTAATGAATTGTAAAATCCAAAATGGTCTAACTATATATTTATACTATATTACAGCATTAACCAAATCCAAAATGTATATTACAAGGAAATATAATTATACAAAAATAAAAAACATTTAAATGATGAAAATATAGTTTAACTTCCAAATTTCAACAGTAATACTGATGTTCAACAAAGTCTCCTTAGAAAATAACTAAATTTAAAATTCTAGAAATATATTACAAACTAATACTAAAACATAAAAAATTTGAATGATTTTTTTACATAATATTCTAACATTGATTTTAAAATTTACAACAAAAAAATATTAGTTCATTTTAGGGCCTCATTCAAAAAAGTAATTTCCCAAATCATCCTTATGATATGATAAAATTTTCTATGAGTAATTGAAATCACTATAAATCAATATTAAAATAATAGAGTTTTCCAATATATAATTCAACTCTAATTCCTAAAATAAAATCCCATGTTTTTAGATTCAAATTTTATTAGATAGGGTTCCAAAAATAGTGAATGTCTTATATAATAACATAAAATAATTAATCACCAAATAATTTCCCAATCACATGGAAATCTATTATATGAAAAATATTTTACAAAAAAATGTAATCATTATCTATAAAATTATTTAATTTCAAATAATAATTCATTCTAACCCCTAATTCAGGTATTCCAGTTGTAGGTGATGCCCATGTGTCCCCATATGATTGGGTGTTCAATTTCTGCTGCGTTGCTGGATGCGACGGGTTGTCACACGACATTCTGGTCGTTCTTTTTCTAAAACTATATTAATTAAATAAATATAATATTCCAAAAATCTGATAGAAATACAAAAATATTATATTAACATATTAAACGTTATTTAAATGTTCCAACCTGAAAGTATACCATATACCATTAATCATGTATCTTAAAATGTAATAACAAATAACTACCTCAAGAATAAATATCCAAAAATATCATAAGTTGACTTAAATGTTCATAAGATAATACCATTAAAGGGATATCTAATACAATGAACATATGATAATATATACCAATAATGGTATCTATAACACTTAAGATAACTTATCATTAAAAAATTATAGTCTCTAAAGTTTTATAATCCCCACACTAATACGAAATGTAACAGCCTAGAATATGATTTTCATGATATGATGATTTTGACAAAGTCTTTATAAAGGTGACCCAATTGTTTTTCCACTACAAACAGAAAATTCTGACATAAAATATTGGATCACTTACATACCCAAGGACCATTTTGGTTTATAGTTGTAAATAATTTTTATAAACTCTCAACAAGTTTGTTCTATGAACTACTAGTTCATAACGATCAATATTATCTTCCACTACACATGTATTTAGTTATTTAACATTTCATCATCAACATAATCCATTTGAAATACTTATAATAAAATTAATTTGACCTATTTCCCCAAAACATGGTAAAATTTTACATCAGAAATGGTTGATCTCAGATGCTCAATAAGGGTAATCATGGGAGATACAAAACCATTATCAAATGAAATTATAAAGTTAGTATAATGCTATATGATCATGAACATAACATTTGAAAATTATACAATATATATTAAATATAAAAATCATGAATGATGGAATAAAACATGGTTTCTCATAAGGCATGGACCATAAAATAAACAAATAACATTAGATATAAAAGTGATATAAAAGATATGTAATTTTGGAAAATGAATATGCATAGAAAATAATTTCCATATTTGTCAAGGGTCCCTACCTAGAACATCGTAGAGGAAAATTTCTATTACAGAACAAAGTTCACTGCCAATTCAAATCATGTCCATCTCATGAGATAAAAATTATTACCCAATTCATTGGATATTGATATAGTTCCCACCCATCACCTATTGAAAAACATGCATATGTGTGCCACTATAATTTTCATCTTTAATCATATCATAACCAATGAAAAGAAATAAAATTCATAAAATTAATTCAAAGATAACTATAATAAACATAAAAAAAGAATACGAATTATGTCATTGGATCATATACTCAATATGTAATGATAACACCAACAGAAGTCATTCTAGTAGAAAAATAATTTTGACAGAAATTTTTAAAATAATTCATAAGAATATATTCTTTCCCCTTTAGAAAATTCATTTTAAATCATAAAACCATTAGAGAACATTTTTCTTTTAAGATATCCTTGAAAAAAATGAAAAAGGAAAATATGATAACCATTTTAAGAATATTCTAAATCATGTATATTGAAAATTCTTAAAATATCATTTGAAAATAAATTTGATAACATTTTTATAAAATAATGTATTTGAATAATGAAAATTTCATACATAAGAGAAAATAACATTAACTAAATATTAAAATACCATCAATATAAATATATTCATGACTGAACATGTAAAAGGTAACTTTATCTACCCCGTAGTAGAAAATATGTTTATAACATACCATGTGTCTCAAAAAAGTAAAATTTAGACAAAATAACATTATTGATTGGGTTACATTATAACTATAAACCCCATGAATAAAATATAAAAAATTGATATCTAAATACCCATAACATTATGGATAATTATGATGGTTTACACTAATGGGATGTACAAACACCCAAAAAAATAAACGAGTGGTGAATCTAGAAGAAGCCTCGCATAAATAACCGTGAGACTATAAAAACCCTTATAATTAGTATATGATTAAAATTAGAAGTAATAAAAAAATAAATTATGTGTATTCACTAAAAATCAACATAAAAAAGTATAAATAAAACATAATAATATAAAAAATAAATTATACCAATAATCATATAAGTATATAATCAATGAAATAATAGATTAACCTGGTGAATAGAAATTGAGTTATGGATTCTTTTACTTTATGTCCAGAATTAATTAGTACGTGTTCAAACAACCTTTATATAAATATAATTTTATTAGGAATTTATTCCATAAAAAATTTCTATCATACCAATTATTTACTATTTATATCACATAATCAACTATTTATTAATATTTTTATATTAAATCATCTATTTGTGGTGATAAATATATTATGTTCTTAGCATGTTTTAGTTCATAAGTCTTCGTCCTTATATATTGATCTTGGTATCATAATTTCCAAACAGTTATAGGTTAATAAAAATAATATACACTAATTAAATAAATGTTTAAAATCATTCATATAAATTAATGATATAAAAATGAATTATTTCATTGATGGAGGTGGTTGGTCGTACGTACGCATGTACACTGGTTTTATTTTTCGATTGATGGAATTAATGATAGGATAATAAAAAATAATATTCCTAGAATAATTTTTATATCATATATATATATATATATAATATACATTCATAATATTAATCTTTATTATCCTCCATATTAAATATCATTGAAAAAAGAATAACACTGCATTGTGGATATGGTTGTCCATACATATGCACAAGTGACGTTATCAATTCTAAAAAGATTTTCTGACAATAAGGTGGATATGATAGTATTATTCCATAATCTTAATTAAATTGTAAGTATCATATATAATTATTAACCCATTATAATACTCATTTATATAATATGGTAATGAAAAATTAATTGTATAACTTTGTGGAGATGATAAGCCTTACGTACACACGAGGGACACATTCACTTCTTGTTTGATGGGGAAAGTGATGTACATTGGTTTGTTCATAATCATAATACATTTAATCAAATTTAATAGGTATAATTTATTATTTTATGATGTAAATCATATATTAAAATGTGGTAAAGAATAGTAGAAATAGAACGTTCTTGGTAAGAGTGATTACCACTTCTTAAAATCATATCCTTTGGATCTCCTCTATTGGAAACTAGAGTTTGTCTTTTGATGAGAAAATCAAATATATAAGGTGCCTGTTTAAATTTATAACAAGAATTGTAAAAAAGTTTTTAGTCTAGAAGACTCAATGTGATGAAATTAATTGAATTGGGAGGATTCCTATTATTATTTAGGTGAGAGAGTTTTTGTAATTTCCCAAAAGAAAAAATTTTTATAATTTAATTTATCATTTAAAATTCTTAAAATGGAAAATAATTAAAATATAAAACAATATATTATTGTAATACCCAAGAAAATTAAATTTGTACATGTTTTAATATTATTTTAACCTTTCCTATTTGATTTACCCCTAGTTTGTTATATTGATCTTAACAGTGGTATCGACTATTTTAAAAAAATGATTTATAACAACACTATAAATGAAAAAAGGCCTCAAAAATAGAAAAATAATTATATTATTAACTATATTACATTCACATGTTTGAGAATAATATTATTATGAATAATACATTTCTTTAGTAAATTATCAATAGTGTCAATTTTGATACTGCTCATTTAATATGTCTTTAAATACATAAAAAATGTAATTCCAATATAATGCATTCAAACTACTTTAAAATTTCATATCCATGTCCAAAATTCATTTAATACAATAACCCTTAACAATTATATCAAATTTAATATTTTTATAATCATTTATTTGATTTGTTTGTTAATTAATAAAATATTTTTTCAGCGCTTTGTTAAAATTTATGGATATTATATAACTTAATGGAATTAAAAATAATTTAATATAATAATAATAATATCATTAATATTAAATTATACATTTAGGTACATTTATATTTTGATATTGTACCCATGTGAAAACATAAAAGATATTAAAAACAACGAGAGTGACATTTTGTGACTATGTTTGATTTAATATAACATATTTCACTTTAAAGGACATGTATCCAATAAATAACGCCATTTATTTCCTAAGGTGATACATCTTGAATATTATTCATAAAAGTATTTTTTCCACATTTTTTGATTTTGGTTATATCCTTATCATTATGTTTTAACCCTTATTTAACAACTTTAACTCTTACCATGACAACATATATTTTTACTCATTATGGGTCAATATATTTACTATAAAATGATAAAATTCCAATAAATGCCTCAGAAAGTACATGAAAAATATCATCCTAATCATTTGGATGAATAGAAAAATTTTATGAATTTTAAATCATTCAATAAATTATTATTTACTATTAAATATTTATAATGTTGATTTAAAGGACTATTTATTACATTAGCTTTAATAGTGTCAGCATAACACATATAATTCCAAAAATCTATTTTATTAAATTATTAATAGGTATCGTTAATCTATTAAATTATTGAATTAATTTAATTATTAAAAAAAGTATTTATTTTAATATTATTAATGTAATTAATTTCATATTTTCATTAATAAAATAGTTTATACATCAACGTTATGTTAGTATTTAAGGTAATTATTTATTTTCCAAAAATTAAAATTAAAATATCAGGATGTATATAAGTTTTTTTACATTAAAATTTCTATTAATATTTTAATATATATTTTGGATTACCCAATATTAAAAATTCTATAGTTATTAAAAATAAGAGTTTTAAATTGTTGTTGTTTCTTTAAAATAACATTATAAATGTCATAAAATGATAATAATTTATCCCATTGGTTTTAATTTTGATCCATGGGTGATTATAATAAAAAATAACTCATTAAATGATATTAGGGAATGTTTGGCGTAAATTTTATAGTCTTTACCTTTATATTTATACCCTAAATTATATGATTTACCATTTATCATGGTTACAATAATTGTGAAGGTTCCAATTCATATTGACCCAAAATTTAATGAACCAAGTTAATAACTTTTTAACCTATAAATCTAAATATTCCACCCATTTTTTAAAATTTTAAATACAAATTCTAAAAAATTTAATTTACTATTAAACTCGTAATATGCAATGTAAATTATTATTTTTAGAAAAAATTAACATTATATGTAGAATTTTTTTATAGTATATTCAATTATAAAATTTATTAAAAATAAAAAAAATTAATTATATCAATATAACTGAACTATTAAAAATTTAAGACATATTAATAAAAATATTTTTCATGTTAAATATAATAAAATGAAAATTAATTTTTTATAAAAATCTATAATTTTTTAAGTATTCGTTAACAATTCAATATTCTTAAAAAAATTTCAAAAATTCGCCAAAAAAAATTTTTATATTCATATTTCAAATATGAAGTTAATTGTATAAAATATAATTTCTAAATAAATTATAAATTAATTATGTTATTCATTCATACATTGAAATAAAAAAATTGATTAATTGTTATATGTTTAAAATTATTTTACTAAAAATATAATACTTATTTAAAATGAGTAAATAAACCCATTTTAAATGAGCATGACCATTATATATATTTCATAATACTACCTATTCCTTCCTATTTAATGGATAGGATATAATGGTCCCATTTAAATAATTTTGTTTTGTTGTTCATTAAAACTCGTTTAGGCGTTTCTTGAAAGCTATAGAATAGAATGTTTCATTTTCATATTTAAATCATACAATATTAAATTATTCATATTTACATATTTTTTAATGTATGAATATAAATAAAATTAAAAATTCATAATGTTCTTTTCCTGGAATAATATTTTTTCATTCAAATTATTAAACGTAATCTTATTATTAATTTCTAAATATGTTAATTTAAATTTTTTTTAGTTGTGTGGCGGGAAATTACTTTTAGACAAATATGGTTTGATTTTATTTTACAACTCCATAACCAATTTTATATATTTATCATACTATATAAATTTCTATAGGTTTTCAATGAAAATAAATTTACAATATTCTTTTATATTTTATTTTTTATAATAATATTAAAAGAGACCATATTCTATAAGAATGAAAAGAAATTTTGAAATTATTTATAACATTTTATTTGAACAATAATGATTCTATATAAATTTGGAATAATCCATTTAAAGTGTCAATTCCATTTTCCACAATAAATATCATTAAAATTACCATTTTTTAGTCTTAATTTTTGTTGAATTGATGATAATTCGTTATCCATTTCTAATATATATATTATAGCTTATTTTAAGGACATTAACATCCTTGTGTTCATATTATCTATCATTATCCATTATTAATTGGATTAAATTTTTTTACATAATACCTGTATTAAGTTTTATTATTAATATATATTATTTCAAAATGGTTATAATTATTTAACATTCCAACTTAAGCATTTATTTGAAGAATTATTATGATGAATATTATTTTACTTATTGGGAAGTATTGTTTTCCATATTCTTGATTCAATAGGGATATTTTTCAATATATAATAAATAATTATTATTTATAATATTATTTATAGAATATATATGGAATTAATTGGAAATATGTTTTTTATCATTGGAAAATTATTATGGATAACCCTATGATGAATTGACAGGTGTCGTGACAATTGTATTTAGATAAATTAGAATGGTATTTGTTGTATAATTATTGTTTCATTGATATTTCTTGGAATAAGCCCTTGAAGGAATGTTTCATGATGAATTAGAATGGGTCCTAGATGGTATGATCATGAAATCCAACATTATTCACAAAAATTAATAATATTTTTTTAAATACTATCTACATTATTGTTATGGGTATATTGTTCAGGGATATATTTTTTTGTTTACATTATTGAATAAATAAAATCTTTAGTAAATATCTACAACACAATATTATTCATTCCATATCTACTTAAGACAAATTATGTTGTATGATTTATCCTAATAACTGTATCATATCCAAATTTATTAGGTTTCCATTTCCCTATGACATAAATAAGGGTCCATTGAATGATCTTTATATATGCAATAATATATTTCAAAAAATGTTCTAATTTTCTATTGTACTATAAAATCCAAATATATAAAATTTCATATGACTTGTAAACTAATTAATCCTTATTGTTGTGATACCATGTATCTTTTATCAATGACTTATGGTAGAGAATATCATAGTTTTATTTTAGTATTAGTTTTTACAATTATAATCAAATATATTTTAGTATGAAACTGGGGTACAATATTTTAGAATAACACATCTAAAACACTAATTATGAAAAACCTCACTATTATTAAATAACTTCTTGGTATTATTAATTTATGTCTCATTATAAATTTTTCGGATATAATTACATGTGTACAATTTTAATGATAACACTATATGTTGTAGTAAGTAATATCATATAATTACCTACAGATAATTTAGGGATTCGATATATGATGAAATCAATAAAGTGGGTGTGAGAGATGAAAAAATACTTTATTGTTTGGTAAAACTAACCAAGATTTTTATTAAAAACCCATAAATTATTGATACACCTATTTTTCATAGTATGATAAACCTATATTGGATTGTTATATTAGATATAATATCCTTTCATTTAATGCAAATATAAATAAATTGGAATCTATGAAATAGGTCACGTCTATCAAAAATGTATTCATAGATTTATGAAATAATGAAAAAGAAAATTGGTATCATTTCAATATACACTTTAGTGATAGATTATAATCAATGGTGGTTATCAATATAAAATTACATGGATGATAATAAATTATGAATTACATAATTTCATACATAAAAAGTTATATTCATTAAGAAATATTTTCCTTGATAAATACTAGATGGAATGATGACAAAGGTTCTCATCCAAATATTGAAGGAAGATGGAGGTGTTACAAAATATGAGGATAGATCATAAATATTATCATCCAATTTAATGGAGTATTTATGTAATCTAGAATGAATTATTTTTTATGTCATTGAATGGATTAAGTTGAATCATAAAAGAAAACTACTATACAAAATTCTACCATCAAATAAAGATATAGATTCATGATTAATTAAGGTAGAGATTTTGTTTTGAAGATATTATATCCTAGAGGAATGATGTGAAAAGAAATAGTATTACCAGAACCAAGGTAAAAATGATTTCATGAATGACAAAGATGGGAGAGATGGGACTTATAGAATATGAAGACATCGAAATAAAATATCTTCATAGATTCATAAAAGGGATTGTGAGATTCTTACAATGGTGTTGATAAGGGCCATGTATCTCCTGAATGAAAGGGAAATAAAGAACCCATTTATATCATGTTTTTAAATTGTAGGGATATGGTGAATTATTCAAAACGAACCCTTATGTATCAAATGAAAAAACCAAAGACGAATATTATTGGGGAAATCCAATATATGTGATTAATATGGTAATAGTTGATGGTCATAAATATTTAAGGGTAGATACATTTATCATAAACTCATATTCATATTCATATATATATATAGATATATATCTAATTTTGTATATATTCAAAAATTTATATCTTTTTTTCAATGAAACTAAAATATTGACATACAACATTTTTAGGGTGTTTAAAATTATGTCTTTTTGTTAAATTAGAATATAAATATAATAATATAGTTAGTCCCCATTATGATGTTTAATCATATACTATTTTTAAACATGGGTATTAAATCTATGGAAAATATTTATATAAATCATTGATAGAATTTATTTAATGTAAAATTCAATGATTTATTTCAATAGTAAGGTTATTGAAATTCATGATAGAGATATAGAATCCATAACCATTAGATGGAAGATTTCATCACCCAAATCATGTGGGGAAACACCCATAATATAAAACAATAATGAAGTTTTTACACATGAATAGAAATAAAACCCTATATAAATGAAATTTTACCGTAGGATTAAATGTTTACATATTGTTATGTAACAAATTGTATCTTTTCCAGAACATTTACCTATAAATTGACTGTGTTTGATGTTTAACATTTCCATGAGCTTATCCTAGATGAGAAACCTATTTCTATAACTCCATACATAATGAAACTTGTCGAATTATTAAAACTAAATAATGAAATATATATTTTATTAATAAAGGATACATTTTTCATGGCGAGTACATTTTCTTCTTTATAAGAACAGTTAGGGGACTATGAATTTGTTCATCAATTATAAATAAATAAATTCCTTCACTATAATAAAAATATATCATTTACAACATAATGATATATTATATGATTAAATTGAAGTATATTAATTTTTTTCGAGGATTTATATTCATTATTATTATCATTAATTTCATGTAAGGATGTAATAAATTATGAAGATATTATTTCTCATATGGTTTTTAAATTATGAGTCTACAGTAATTTATATCATATTAACTAATATATGTTATATTTTTCTATTTTTTATTAATAGATTTTTCAGTGGTTTTCTTATTAATTTCATTTTAATATATATCAAGGATATAATTACATACCATATAAACATAAATGAGAAAAAGATAAATTGTTTAATAATTATTCATAAACTAAAATTGAAAGAGATATATTAATAAAATAATAAGTTTCGTTTTAGGAATCAATATGTTTCTTTTTTAGGTGTATTGTCTATAATTAAATATTCTCAATTGGTCTTTAAGTGAAAATGGTAGATCTAAAATGGACTATACTGGAAAAAATAAATGAGTTATGTTATTTCTATAAAATAGAATATTGATTCTAGTTATTTCCATGGAATATATTAATATTATAATTTACTATTTACTAGTTCTTGTATGATTAAAAACTGTGGTAATTTATTTCTAATAATCATATAATATTTTCGAACCCATATACGATGTTTAAATTTATAGGTTTTAAATTAATATAGATATAAAAATGTAATTATTGTACTGAACAGTTATATATGATAACATCCAAGTCACCAATATTGAAATGACATTTGTAATGTAATTTATTTGTTATATATATTATATTTCATAAAATAGTGGACTCATATGTGTCTTTATGATGGATAAACCTTTTACTGATAATGCGTCAATATGATTTTATATTGATTAATAGAGTTATAAATCATTTTAGTTTCAATTGGAAACATAAATCAATTCCATCAATACGAAGAATAATTTTCATTATTGTGAATTATGTGGAATATAAGGATCATAAATGTTTGAAATGATTATTATCAACAATTCTGATGAAGAATAATAAATTATATGTCTAGTGATACCTTAGAATTATGATCTCTCAACAAAATACCACCAATGTAAGGATAGTTTTGTCATTCTTGTGTGGAGTATGTATCTTTAGGGAATTTAAGGAAAATATAATTGTAAAAGATCATATATTTTGGAATTTATTAAACATTGATTGGGGAATAATAAAAAAAGAGAAACATAAATCCTTTTCCAAATTATTTCTAAATATTATTTACTGGAAATCTTAAAAAGTTACCAATATGATTTTAATAGTTTAGAAGGAAAAACTAATTTCATGAATAGTGTAAATTTTTAAGACTATGTCCATGAATATATGATGATGATATTCAAAAAAAGGATATGGTTTCTATAAATTAATGATTATAAAAATATTTATATGATGATTACAAGAGATTAAATTTTTTTATAATCTTTAGTATAAGCATTATGTATGGGGGTATTGTTGATCATTTTTGGGTTGAATAATGTAATATGGAATAATAGTAACTGTATGTCATGATTCGAGGTTTTTCATTATTAGAGGGTAAGTGAAAATATTATAATGGTTCCATGCCTCCTTAAAGAATTCAAATATTTATGTGGGATGATAATAATATGTACTATTTCAATATGTTTCAAATGTATCAAAATAAATGAAAATATATGGGTTATTTTCATTTTCTATACCAATTATTCATATTTACTTATTATATTGGAGGATAAAACAATTTATTACCTTACAAGGATCTATATCAATATAATTGTGACACTTCAGGTTAAACCCCATTAGGTTTTAAATGATTTTGATACTCATTTTTCTTATAAATTATTGAAATTTCATCGAAATATTATAAACACTAAGCTACATTTGGGAACATCTAATCATATAAATAGAATTATATTGTAATAATGGAAGAATAAAATATTATATTCATTATATTGGATATCCTAAAATGACATTCATGGAATACAGAATCACTATTTACCATTGGATAATTTTGAAGGGAATAATATAATGTATTTAGAAATATAAATAGAGCAGTACAAAGAATTATATGGGAAAAGATATCATAATCCAACTTATTGAGAAAGAATTAGTGAATGAAAATAATTATTCCTAGTACATGAGGGGGAGACAACTATGAATTAATGAAAAAGTGTAAGTAAAATTAATAAAAATCAACACATGAAAATGTTCTATGTTGATAGAAAATGGAAGGATATAGAATTTCAAGTATAAGTGATTATTTTCTGGAAGGTATCACTATTTAATGGAGTTATATGGTTTGAAATTAAATATAAAATATATACTATGTTTATCATATAATTTTAGAATTTTGAAAAAATATATAGTTTTGTATTACCAAGTTGAAAAGTGACAAAACCAAAATAAAGAGAATAATGTGTTCCATATCTCTTTAGTGATATTTTTATTATAAACCCAAGGTATGTACTAACATAAAATGTCAAAGAATTGTATCCTGATCTATATTATTGGGAGGATATTATGTATATTATTGACACTAGTGATCAATTATTGTGGAATTGGATAATTGGAAGTTAAATGTATAATGTTGAAATCAAAATATATAAGTTAAAACAAGATATTATAAGTCATTTATGTTTTATAACTACCAAATTTATGTATGAGGTGACAATAAGGAATTTTTTTTGATGATATTATTGAATCATGGATAAGTGTAACACTCTGGATTCAATTATTGTAAGAAAAAATTACATTCTAATGAATCTATAACATACTTAACATTACATTATTCAAGAATTTTATAAAAATTTAAACACAAAACATTCATAATTTTAAATAGTTTATGTTATTTTTATTTTTGAATGATCCATTTAACAATTATATTATAGTGATTTTTTTTGTTTTTTTTCAAAATAGATTATTTTATGGTGAATATTGAAAAAAATATTGATTTCAAAAATATTAAAAATTTTATGGAATTATTCATACAAAATAATTGTATGATTTTTTAAAAAAAAATGTAAATTAATATTTATTCAAAAATTAATAAAATTTATTGAAAAATATAATATTGATCATTGAAATACATGTTTAAAATTTGAATAATCTATGTTTTGATATTTATTTAAAAAGTAAAAATATTTATGTTTATTCGTAGTTAATAATGTAATACAAAGCTTTTATTTTGAGTTTTTTCTGTTTCAATGAAAAATAATTCCCATTTTATTATACATAATCTAATAAATTAATATGAATCAATATTTTTTTTATTTTTTTTCTAAATTCAATGTTGGGATAGAACATTATTTTTTGCTCAAATATTTTTTATTCTATTTGGAGATCATATAATAACATTAATTTTTACCATTTATGTAAATTTAAAAATGTAAAATGTATTGTATGTTTTAAATCATAATAATAAATATTTTAGACTATGTTAAACATAATTTATGGTCATACATGATAGTAATCATTATAAATATTTACCTACTCGGTTAATGGTAAAATAACATGAATTGTATTACTAATGGGATGAGGTTTAATGAGAATACATATATGATTAAAAAATCTAATTGGTGAGTTTACTTTTTACCCTGCCATCTCATATTTGAAAATATAAGAATTTAGAGTCTTTATATTTTAGTATGTCATATATTATATAATAACATTATATGAAATAACAATTTTTTCACTCATATTTCTTTTAAAAGGACTCATATATCCTCTATTTGCTTCATTAGAAACAAAGATCAACCAAGACCCAACAAAAAAAGCCAAAATATCTCTTTATCGACCCAATGGTATTAGTATCACATGAAATCCCCTTCAAGAATGTAGATAGTGTAAGCTATAAGGGATTACCAAAGGTATATGTATATATATGTTCTTACCAATATTTGTCAAGTTCCATTCCAATTAAGAATCCTACAAATATTTGATACCAATTTATCATATTTAAATAGGTGAATAAACTATATTGAGATGTTTTATAGTAAATATAAAATATATTTTAGTTCTCATTTCAATTAAATATGAAATGAAAATATTTCTCTTTCACACATAAGGACTACCATCTCACCAAATATGATTAACTTTTTCTCCATAAGTGACTCACATAGATAGTAATAAATGGAAAACTAATGAATATATATTATTTTTAGGATATAATAATTATTTTTTGATTATAATATATCACATACCTTCTTACCATGTGATCTATTAGTAAATTACAACATCAGTCATGTGTGTGTGGACAACAACCACCATAAAGTAATGTGTTTCACATTTTTGTTACAACCATAAATTTATGATTAAAAATGTAAAAAAATAAAAATTATATTAATGAAAATATTAGAATTATGTATATGAAGTAATCAATTCATTACTAATTTGACTGTTATCAATCTATCCAATTTTGTTTTCAGAAATATACTAAAAATTTTAAAGTAGATTTATGTAATAACTATTCAATGAATGGATAAAAATAATTATAAAATGACTATAAATGTAGAAATATATATTTAAAAAATTATTAAGAATATATTTAGTAAATTTATATTCATTATTAAGTTGAATAGAACATGTTTGATTTTTAAGAAATCAATGATAAGGACTTTTCATATAAATTAAACTATAATGAGTCACATTTAGATTCTTGGCCATTTTTTATTTTTTTCAATTATTTTACTTGTAAATAATATTAATTATGTTCTCATGAGTGTTGGAGATGATTCAGAAGACTTTATCATTGATCCGGATTTTTGAGGTTTTGCTAAGGGTGTTTTGGGAGCGATATGGCATGTGACATGGATTTTCTGGTTGTCATTGTGACTATTTTTTCTAGGTTTCACTCTTGAATAACACATTCAATATTATAAGGATAATAATAAATAAAATTATAGTAGTTTTAGTTGATCGTAAAACCCGTGTAAATGAACTAGCCACATTATAATAATGTTTTTACCCAAAGAATTATCCCTATGATAGGGAAAATGATATATGTAACCATTTAAAATATTATAATTTAATGAATACAATTTTTCAATTATGGAGTAAAATTTACATTAAAAAGAAACTCAATAGTTTTTCACCATCTAACAGACCATTATTCTATGAAATGGGCACTCTTGAAACAATGAAATTAAAT
Source organism: Viscum album (assembly GCA_963277665.1). Lineage (NCBI taxonomy): Eukaryota > Viridiplantae > Streptophyta > Magnoliopsida > Santalales > Viscaceae > Viscum > Viscum album. The sequence goes on from OY728156.1 coordinate 1,137,462,874, forward strand.
CTAGGACTCATTAAAATAGCTATGATTTATAATAACTAAATTATAATAAATCAAATATACATGTAATTTATTTTGAACTAATTTTTTGATGAAAATAATTTTATTATCCATGAAATTATGTTCATGTGAATAATGAATTCATATATAAGGCAAGGGATCTCTCCAAACCCCAAATTTTCAATTATCTAAAGTGTTATATCCCATTTCCTAAATTTATATCTTTATTATTTTTATATAATAATCCAATATTAATTTAATATTCTACACACATACATATCCATCTTAATTCATATTTCATTTTCGTGGAAAATACATGTTTTCAAATGTTCCCATCTTAATTTATTTGGTTAAGAAACCCCAATTAATGGGAAATTCTCTATTTATTAACCATTATCATATATAGTTTAAAAATACCATATTTTATAAAATCTATTTTTTATTACGAAAAAATAATTATTAATTAATATTTTTTTGAAATAATTATTCCATTATCCACTTTAAATTTCTTACATTCATTTCCTTAAATCAACGCTTATATGGAAAAATCTAAAGTGATGATGAAAATATGTTTCATGTTTTCATATTAGCTGAATTCCATTATTCACTCAGAATTATTATATTTCCTTATCAGTGACAAATAACAATATAAATCCCTAATTTTATTGATACCACTATGATACACCCCTTATATTTTCCTTATTACATGATTACGTAACCCATTTTATTCCATGGTTAACCCTTTTGGCTATTCCTAATATTGGATTTCTTTAAATAGCCCACATTTGTGTTCGCATGTTATGATTGGGGTTCATATATTGAAATGATATTATTTGGTTAGTTTTTAGTCTCATAAGTACTATGAATGGGAATATGGATCAATCCTAATCCATTATTGGAATTTTTTCACCATGTGACATCATCATAGAAGTTATCCATGACTCATGTTTATGTCATGATATAAGTTACTGACACATTAATATATTTCCACGATCATATTATTTCATTTTCTATATTTTTTCTTTTTACATTTACTCATGATAAACTCCTTCTATGTTATAAAATTGTGACTTTTAACTCATTTTTATTTCCACTTTTCCAATTGTATTCCCATACACAACATTTTATGTCGTCCATTTTTTTATGTACTCCCAGGTTATCCTATTTGTTTTTAGGAGCTCCATGTTAGTTAAGAGATAATTATAGATATCAGTAAAACATTTTCTCATTATTATATCATATTTCTTAATTATATAACTAATAATAAAAATATAATTCACTTTTAAATCCTTGTTTTGAATTTAATGGGTAATTATGCATAAAATCATTAAATGATATATATAAATGTATTGGGTAACTATATATATAATCAGATTGTGGAATAGTTATTTTATTGTTATTAAGACTATAAAAATTAATTAAGAACCCTATGAAAAATTATATCACCATGGATAACTGTGATTGGAACATAGGTAATCAGTGTTTTGGATATTCTTTTCATTTATATCTTTTCCATTCAATGTTTATAGTTTTTTTCTATATGATCATCGTATATGTATTTTTGGCCCCTAACATTTTTAGATTATTGAATGAAGTATTATAATCTACGAAAACAAACAATTTGATTGAAAATTTAATGATTTTACAAACAAGATGAAAAACCAAATGGGAACATGAGCATAGAACGTCATAGTAGTACAGGCTCAAGTAGATCAAGTTATTAATAATAACATAATTCATGTGAAAAATTATCACTCTCCTAATAATTATCACATTATTGTCAAATGTTTTATGATATGAAATCATTATAAAATTAGTTGATCCTCTAATCTTATCATTGTTGAACAATCGATTTCCTATATTGAGAAAATATTCTCTACCCTCTACTTCTCAGAAGAAGAGATTTCCGTGCGGTTTTTTTATCATTTTTATAGAAAAGATGATATATGATAGAAATTGAAAAAAAACATGATGTATAATGGTGTAATTTTTTCAAAGTAAAAAAAACAATTTAATAAAATATTTTTTAGAAATTTTTTTACCTAAAGTCAATTTCTTTTAATAGAAATGGAGATTGTTATACTTTTGAAAAGAAAATGTGTCTCCTAAAGAGTATGAGGAATACATCATAGGGATTTAATGATATGAATCAAGATTTTTCATTATCACTAAATGAAAAATATATTTAATCTTTATTGGTTTAATATTTATTACATGAAATTCCTTGGATATTAAATATTATTAATGCAATGGAAATACAGTATGTTGTGCACTTATGGTTTAGAAAGTGATTGGAGACAATCAAAGGGCTCTTAGAGTTAGAGAAAAAATCGAAAAATATAGTTCTATATCGGAGGTTACTCATATAAATCCCATGAAGTTATTAAATCCATATATTAAAAATGTCATAGTTAGGGAAGAATCATCACTAGATCAATCTGAATATGGCCAGGAGATGATTTAGATTTGGAAAAGTAGTCTATCCAGTTAATAATTTTCTAATGGATATGAAAATGGATAATATTTATGAAGAGGAAATGATGATTTAGATAAACAAATAGTGTAAATTTTTATGATTCAACATCAAGGAACATGTGTATTATTTGAACCAATTCCAAAATACAATAGATGTTAAAGACAACTAACAATAAAAACCTCCAAGGAAGTAATAAAGGACATATTATATCACTAAAACTATCATGGAACATGGAAGTGGTGTGGGGATATGTTTTCTGGTTATTCATTCTAATATTGAAAAATAAAATTTTTAGTAGGTTTCTATGAATTATTCCATATATTCCATGTTTTGAAGAACAATTTGAGCCCCACCTCAAAATATTGTGCTGGTGTTATCTGTGTGAACTCTGAATTTTTAAAATTATTACATTAATTATTTATAACTTTTCCCATTAAAATGTTTATATCATAAAACTCTCATGAAATATTTTCTTACTTCACTTGTAATATATTGAATCTATATTGGGAATGGATTGGCCATCATTATAGAAATCCAAAATCAACCCTCGGGAGATGGAGATCACTCTCCACCTACAAATAAAACCTCTAATTATCTTCAAATTAAATGGGGGTGAATAAAAATTGAATCTCATTCTCATTCATGGATATTGTTTACATTTGGTAAATCATATCTATCTCAAAATATTGGGAAGAATGGGAGGATCTTTATTGAATACAAGACCATTGTGATGAAAAACACATATTTGGTCCCTAAATAATTTCCTAGTCTTTCTTATGAATGAATGGTTGAGTTATAAAGTTGACATATAATTGGATCACTAAATGTATCAAGGAATCCTTAACAAATTTCAAGTATTATGTTAGAATAACTAAACAAGTAATTTCAAAATATTCTGAAAAATATTTATACACTAGAGTACTTCACCATGGGGTGAACCATTCCTCTTTATCAAAAAACAAGGATGGATCAATTCACCTTTTAATTGATTATCATGAGATCAACAAACATTAAAAATATATAGTATCCCCTTACAAGGATAAATTACATGTTAAATCAACTAAATGATGCCAAATATTTCTATATGGGGAAGCATTGGATAGGATATACCTACTTAAATGTAAAGATGGAAGATATTCTCAAGATGTCCATTAAAAACGAATAGTCCCTATGAGTTCTTATTTATTCACTATAGAATCACTAATTATCTAGTATGTTTCATGGATATAATGAAAATAGCCTTTAAATAATACCTTTAAAAATTTATGGTTGTATTTATACATGACATTCAGATATAATCAAAGAGGAAGGTTGAACATGAAGAGATTTTGAATACTATTTCAAGTACATTATAAAGGATGATACTATATGAAAATTATATAAAATGTGATTTATTGATGGAGGAAGTATAACTATAATGAATTGTTATCACCAGTAAGGGGAAGTATGTAGAAACATCTGTGCTAATGGTAATTACAGTGTGGCTATACTGGCATAAGTCATAGAGATATTTAGATTTCTTGGCCAAGAAGGTTGTTATAAATGGTTTGTGAGTATCATCTCATGATTATCAACCCCACTAAAAAAGATTATTTAGAATGGATTCATGTTTTTATGAAATAGTGAAAGTGAATACTTTTTCAATGAATTGAAAAAGATGATTATCACTAATTGATTACTTAAACTACCTATAACTGGGGAATTATTTTTAGTATATAGTGAAGCATCAATGAATTGATTAGGTTTTATACTGATGAAAAATGAAAAATTTGATATCCTACACCTCATGGAAGATAATTGGTTATAAGAAAAACAATCTCACACATGATCTATATCTAGTGGTTGTAATATTCACATTGAAAATCAGGCCAAAATATATATTCACAGAGAAGTTTCATAAATTTAATCAATGATGATTCATTTCTCTCGTTAAATATTTTTCCTTCTGAATAAACTACAGTCATGGTAATGGAAATATTTTAAGAGATTATTTATGTTGAAAGGGTCATGTAACATTAACAATGATAAGATTCCATATAGAACTAATATTATTAGACATTAATATTATATGCCTGGGAATCATAATGGAAATAACATCATCATTAATTCCACAAATTTTTCCTCAAGAATCCCTTTTATATAAGTAAATGGATTCTCAAAGAGATTATATTGAAATATAGATGGTGGTGGAAGCTATCTGAAATGGTAATGACTCTGAGTTAAAAATTTATGAGAAATGAGTTGTATGATTTTTCTAATGATTATGTGTACCATTAAATCCGATGTTAAATAGGGATTTTTTTAATAATGCTCGTAGCTTGACCTTCCCAACCACCACAGAAGATGATAAATTTATCAATATCATTTATAGAACTATTAGTGGGGATATTGGAAAAAATATATCACCAATTATACGAAATATTCTATGGTATGACATAAATGTGAAGGATGAAATGAATAACTTTAATAGGATGATACAACGATTAACCATACATGCATGTAAATGGGAAAACATCATTATCATCATTTTCACTAGAATTATGAAGACATCCAGAGAAAATAATTCTACATGGGTTGTTGTGGATCATATTTCATAGACTGAATTCATTATTGAAATTTGAAAATACTTCTCACTCTGTCAATTTTCATTGATATAAAATTGAGAATTTTCAAAGCATCATGGAGTACAATTATATATTGTATATGATACGTATCAAATATTAACATCGATATTATAGAAAATTATTCAACATTACCAAAAACTTGGATAAAATATTGTATGATTTATCACCTCCAAACTGATGGCCAATATGAGTGGTCTATTCCTAAATTGGTTGATATGTTTAGATCATGCTTGATGGACTTCAATATAGGATGTGACCAATTTGTTACTATGGTATAGTTATCTTACAAATACAGTTTACACTTAATCATCCAAAGGTTCCCCAAAGGTTCCAATATGAATCCACTTATGGTAAAAGATGAAATACACCTACATTTGGGGATGATGTTGTGGAATGTAAGCTTTTGGGACCCAAAATGGTCCAGGAAATGGAATAAAAGCTAAGAACCAATAAAAACAAAATCAGTTCTTCTTAATGTTGATAAAGGATATAAACAACTATTAGATAAAATACATATAGTTTGAGGTTGAAGATAAGGCATTCTTCGAAAAAAACTCAGTGAAAGAGAGTCAATGGATTTTGGGAAAATGAATGTTATGTCCGTACTACATCTTACACTTTTAGAATATTGATGACATCATAGTTATGGAATATCTTCTATCCCGTACAACAACTATGTCTTCGGTATATAATGTATTCCATGTATCCATATTGAGAATGTAGTTACTAGATCCCCCACATGAACTGAATTCAGAGGTCGTATAGATTGTAAATGTACCCTTTTACTATGATAATATAGTAATAATAATTGACTCTAGAGATAATGTTTTAAGAAATAATACCACACACCTAGTTAAATTAATTTGGTTGATATATAAGAAATTATTTGAAACAAGGTAACCAAAAGAAGAGATTAAGAAGAAATACCCTCACCCAATTTCACCATATTTTTTAAAATGAAATTCTACAGATGAAATTTCATATGGGGGATAATGTAATGTCTTAGAATTTTTCATTTAAATTTCCCTTTTTATGATTGTTTCATAAAGTATAAATAACACACTCTACATATAGAACACAAAAAAAATAATTACACCCATATATGAATAATGATATGTTATTAATCAAAAAAAACCAATAAAAATTATAAATATTATAGCGGTATAATAATTTTAATATAAGAGAATATGGATAGGATAATTTGGATTTCCCTAGTACAGCATAATGACCCCACTCAAGAACAAAGATTTCATAATAAAACATAATTTAGATAATACAATATTCAATTTAATGATGAATATATATTTATACTCGATATAAAATATTAGTAAATGAATATTGGATGAAATTAGAGGTATTTATAAAACGTAGTGAACACATGTTGCCACTATAAATTTGAGGGTTAGAATAGTAATCTCACTGATGGAATAGTAACACGACCATTTGAATTACAATGTGACCCTTAGAATAGTAATATCAACTATTTAAAATCAATATAATATTTAGTTTTCTTATAATATGAGAATATGTTATACATATATCATGGAATAAGTAAAATAATTTTTTTAAAAAAATTAATTAACTTATGGTATTTTTTTATAAAATAACAATTTTATAATGAATATTGTTATGTGAAAGTAAATATTTGATCAAAATATGGATTCAGAGATTAATATTATTTTTTATTATAATTATGTGACAATTTTATTATACAATATTTAATATTTCAAAGGGTTAAAAAGTATATTATAATTTTAAAATTAATATTTTTAGAATAAATGTGTATTTTATTGAGAAATTATTTTTTCACATATTTTAAAAAACATATTCCTAAGATGGATTGAATTTCTTAAATCTACAAATTTGAATAATGGTAGTGGTTAACTTTTTAGATATTTCAAAAAGGTAATTTTTTATGAATGTTGTAATACGATAATTTATGGTATTTAATGATATAGGTTAACATCAGTAATTTTTTAGTCAGAGTTGATATTCAAACCAATTAGTTTGAACAGTAATGAATCATTTAATATATATTGTAACTAGAATCAATAATATATATAGTCCATAGAAAGAAATAAACTAATGAATTTATTAATAAAAAATCACATGTCCTCTCCATATAAATACCACCCCTCACAACTCGTTCTACAAAATGATTTTAAGAATTAATGATTAAAAAAATCCATATACTATCCTCCCCACTCATCCCATATCCTAGAAATACTATTTTTACCAAAATACCAATACTATATTCTATATGATTTCCTTTAAGAATGTAATATTCATTAGGAAACATTCTAAAGATAAATCTTTAGTTTATTTAAGACATCTACATTATCCTCACCTCAATAATCCCACACATTATAAGTACTCTATTTTCATGTAAGAAATATTATTTTATTTTTGAAATTTAATATATTTTTTATATACCTTTTCTCATCTCCTCTTATTTGATGAAATGTAACCATTTTCCAAATAAGGGTGGTTAATTGTCTATGTATATATTGTGTTTTCATTTTCCATTACCACCATCAGGGATGGTAATCAAACTATTTGTATAGGTAAATTATACTGAAATTATTTTATTATAAATCATTACTTTCTCTAGAACATATATCTATATAGACATAATATTTAAAAATAGATAGTCTTTTATGGTCGGTAAAACATCTTAAATGAACTAACCTCATGACCATAATTTTTTTATACAAAGAACCATCTTTATGTTAAACATTAGAATATATGACCACTAAAACATGTATAAGTGAATTATGACTATTTAATTTCACATCATGTATTTAATTTACCTTTTAATAGAATATATATAATTATACATAGGTGAAAAAACCGTGAAATATGAAATGAATACTCCTGGAATGACAAAATTGAACATTTCAAATCATCAAAATAGACACAAATGAACATAATATAACTATAGTAAATCAAATATATGTATAATAGGTTATGCATTAAGTAATTAATGAAACTATGTATATTATCCATGAAATTAAGTGAAATTTTAGAACACATTCATACATAAAGTAATGGATGTCTACAAACCTCTTTATTTCTATGGGTGACACATTATCTCTATTTTAAGCAATTTAACACTTCTGTAATCTCATATAATTATAATATATTTATTATATATGTTACAAAAATATATCTCAAGGTCAATTTATATTTCATAGGGGGTAAAAATTATTGTTTTATAAGGTTCCTTCTAAATTCCTCTCGATTAGAAAGCCCGATTTGAGAGAACTTATCTATTTCATACTCATTTTTATGTACAATACAAAAAATATTTTATAAAACCAATATTTTCTAAAATAAAAAATTATATCATTAAAAACATATTTCATTTATTATATTATTGAAATAATTTTTTTCCCTTCAAATTTTTTTTATTCCCTAAAAATATGATTAAGTGGCACATTCATAAAGTAACATTTCCACTCATATTTATACTTTCACATTAGTTGGATTTAATTATTCCTGATCTATTCTTTTATATCGACTATGAATTTAAAATAGAAATTTAATTCCATTAATTCATGGATACCTTTATGATACAACCTTTTTTTAATTATGACATGATTGAGAAACCCATTTCTTTCCCTAGGTAACACTTATTGTAATTCCTTAGGTTTGGGTTCATTGTATGACACACATATTCTATTACATGTATTGATGGAAACACCCAGATATCACACTAATTAATTGGTCAATTTTTAACCTCATGAGGCATTATTTATAGAACTAGGGAGTAATCCTAATGAATAATGTATCTTTCCCAAAAATATTCCCTTACTCAGCTTCTTAGAATATATTTTGGATATTTGTATTCCCCATGTTATCCAATATAGCTGAACGTGGAAAATGGGAGTTAGGAAAAAATTTATGGTATTATAAAAAAGAATTTTATTCTATATTTATTATTTCTATTTATCTACCTAGTCATACAATTAAACCAGGATTTTCGATACCTAGTATGTATTTAATGGAAAATTATTCTTCAAATATTGTAGTTATATTTGTAATAGGGTTGTGTCACTCTATGATTTATTTAATGTGGAACTAAAAAAATTGGATGATGGTTTGTTATGTTATATATAAACCTACAATGCGTGGTTTTGGTTTTTATTTATCCTGAGATAATGTATTCACTGGTACAGTTTAGTTAGTTATATATTTGGGAATTCTAAGTGTGTTTCATTAATTTATTGTTCCCTCTTCAATTTTTTTCCGTAGTATAATGAATTTTAATAGTTTTAATATTATTCTCAGGATTGTCTAATCCTCTCAAGGATAATTTGTATTAAATTTTTTTTTCACATTTTCCATTCATATATCATTTTATTCCTCTCACGGATCATGTTTATAAAAACATTTTTCTTCACTATTTGGATTAATTACATATTTTATACCCTGACATAGGCCAAGATTTATGATCTTTTATTTATTGAATAAGAATTTTATTATGTATCTTTATATAAATTTTTCCATATTATTTTTCGTTACAATAATCAATTTTTATTTTTTATTCTTATAACTACAACGAATATACACTCACCACATTTTATGTATCCATTACCCTGGTTATAATGATGAATATAATATATGAGAAGTATATGAGGAATATTATTGTGGATCAATTATTGATAAAAATTAAAATTCTTAATAATATATGTCTCTTATATTGGTAGTTGTATAATAATCTAGAGCTTCCATTTATAGGATTTTTTGATTATTTGTGAGATATTTAATTTTAACCATACAAAAATGTTGGAAAATAAAATAATATCAATCTTGGGTCACTATAAAAAAATTATTAATATTACATAGAATTATGATGATTATGAGATATATTCACTACTAATGATATTTTGTGATATACCATTTGAAAATCTAATTACACAAAATAAAATTAAATTGAAATTTGGATTTATAACTAAGAATATTAAATGATAAAAATTTAATAGTAGATTCTTATTTATGATTTTTTATGTGATTTGATTATACTGCTTTATTATAATGATAATATTTTTCTAAGAGAAATCTGTAGTTGGTTCGTAAGTTTATATCTTCACATTGATAATTTTATTGACTTATAATGTTGATCTCAACTATATTTATGATTTATATACTATTTATTCTTATTTACCAATTTGTGTAGGTTGTCTTTTAAAAATTTTATCTTGAATTATACTAAGTAAACAATTTATTATAAAGAAACTAGTTAATAGTTCCTAGATATTTCATCATGACTATGATCAAAACCTAAAATATTGAATATAATAATTTTAATGTAATTAAATTAAATTCTTTTTTGATATAGTAATGTGAAAAAAAATTGATGGACTTTTTACATTTTTCAGAAATAGATGCTTTTGGGTTGAAAAGTTGAATGTATTTATTTTACAAATATTTTAACTTTTATAACATTTTCATGATAAAATAATGAATTGAATTTTTAGGAAAAAAATTAATAGAAAAAAATATATTTAATAATTATTATTACAAATTTAAAAATATAATATTGAACATAAAATTATATTTTTAACATTTTTAAATCTATAAAATGTTTTTCTTTTAAATAAAAAATATTTATGTTCTTCATTATATATCAATTATTAAGAATTTTCTAATTTTATGGATTCATTTATATTAAAAAATGATTAAATTTATTTAATATAATACAATTAATTATATAGGAGTACAAATTATTCATTATTTTTATTTAAAATCATATTAATGCATTTAGTAAATATTTCTCTAAAAATTGTTTTTATTAATTTTGATAACATATAATAAAATTTATTAATTTTAGTTCTATAAATTTGAAAAAATTATAATGTATTAAATATTTTTTATCATTAGAATCTATATTCCTAAATATATTTTTCATAATTTTTGGTAAAAATAAATAACATCCATGGTAAATATTTTCCACCTAGAGAATGTTAAAAATAGTAAACTAGGTAATCCTGAAAGGATAAGTTAGTATGAAAAAAAAATTCTGAAATATATCTGGTTGAATTTATTTTGATCATACCCTAATCATATTCTAAATAATGGAAATTTAGTGCTACTTTAATTGATAATAACCAACATTATTAATTTATATTTCAGGTATTTACACTTTTTCCACCAACCTCGCTAATAAAAGGGAACCTCCTCCTCTGATTTATTAACAAATTTTTTTACCTTTATCTTGTGTATAACCTATGAAAATTAATTCTTAAATATCTTTCTTGAACTAGGTGTCCTAATATCCATAAAATACTACTTCTAGAAGGCATACTGTGTAATCTATATAAGATTACCAATGAATGATTTGTATCTCATTACCAATATTATTCATCTTTCATTCCTTCTTAAACCTCCCACGGTTCATTGATATTAACCTTAACATAATAATATATATATTTATAAATTATAAATATAATTTTTTATGGTCATAGTATATCCATATTCTATATCCTTTCCATACAAAGGGAAATGAAGACGTCATATGTGCTTACCTATAAACTAACTTCTCCAGGTAGTAGATTAATTAGTATATCTACAACACATAAATATCTACTTTATAACAATTTATTTAATAAATAATTATTTAATTAAATAAATAAATTTTATTATTGAAATAAAACTTATCATCAATGTTCTTACACTACCATCATAAAGAAAATGATAATGTCTCTTCTGCGTATATGTGGAAAACAACATCAACAAAGTGATGTTATTGATTTTTTTATCACAACCTTAGAAGTTTGATTATTAAATTTTATACCATACATAAAAACTACATTCATGAAATTTTTTACATTCTATATATAAATGGAAATTTTAAAACCACCATTAGCTATGGTAAAAATTATGATTTAATATTAAAGAAACTAATATAACATCCATAAGTGTTCGAAAAAAAATTATTATTCCTTGAATAGATGTAAAATGATTATTATGGGACCTTAAATGGGAATAATAAAAAAATAATCATCATTTTAAGCCATTAAATATATTTAAATTTATTATTGTGTAGGTTATAGTTTATACAACCTAATGGGAATCCTAGTTATGGGTTTTTATAACGTTTCCACTCTAACTTGAAATATTTCATAGTTTGGATTGAATATAATTTATATGATGTATATAAGTAGTCATTGACATTTTATAACTTTTATTTCTCTAAAGTAAAGATATTTAATTTTAATTATTTCTTTTATCATGAAATTGGTTTAATTCAAAAGTTAATACAAATATAAAGGGTTATTTTATAACATGTTAATGATTCGGTATTTATCATATTTACATTTATATAGGAAGAACTAAATTATATTTCTATTACAATACACCATATATTTTCTTCCTATATTGTAATTTTTTAATGTTAATCACCTATATTTTAATCTATTATAACTAAATGATTCTGGAAAAAAAATTAATAAAAACTACCTTTATTTTCCATTTTATGTTGGGAATGTTTTTCCTCCATATCAATACTTCTTCAATTGTTTCCAAGATTTTTTAAAAAAATAAATAAAGTAGTTTAAAATAAGTTTTCCTTATCTCATTAAATTTCATTACAGAAGATTAAAATAATCATTCAAATTTTTTTAAACAAGCTGATTTTATATTTTTAAAAAAGTGTGAAAAGTATGTGATTTTTAACATATATGGTAGGAATATATTTTTCATTTGTCTAACAACTGTTCAATATTTCATATACTCTATAATTTTTTCTTGGTTTTAAAATAAAACAAATTTTTGAATGTTAATTTTTTTTATTTTTTCATATTAAAATTAAAAGAAATTTTATTCTAAATGGATTAATGGGATTTTAGAAATAATTTGTAATTTTTTTACAAAAAAACATCTCAACAATCCTCTGGAATGTTGTACTCAATGTGTGACTTCTATTTTCTTCTATTAATATTAATATAATTTCCAATATTTAATTACTTATTTTTTATGAATTTATGATCTTCTATAATAATTTTAGGATATATTAAATAAACCATATTTTGAGATCATTTACATTCTTGAGTTCATATTCTCTATCAGTCTCTTTCCTTTATTTGATGCTACTTTTTTCTATCGTACACAAAATATTTTGTATCATTAATATATTAATTATACAAAAAAATCATAACAACTTACCATTCCCAGATATAAGTTTAGTTAAATAAATTATATTATAAATGATATTACGTTTACTAGAAAAAAATGAATTTCACGATTATTGATTGAATTTTAAAATTTGTTGATTAATAATTTATAATAAATATTTAATATACTATGGATAAAATATATGTAGAGTACATTGGAAATATATAATTTCTATTTTTGAATAATTATAAATACCCATATTATGAATTTATAGGTTTCATTCGAAAAAAACATTTTTGGATAATTTAGACATTTATTTGTTTTATGCTTATAATTTAATTGAAATTCAATTGAACATGGATTTGATGCTTGGTTTCTATATGAATTTTAATGAGTTTTATATGGTGTGATTATCTAATCCATCATTACTCATATACACTATACATATTAACGTTATTATAATCAATGTCATTATTATTATTAAATTTATTATGGATATATTTGGAATATCAATTTTTTGATTAAATATCATATGTACTAAATATCCATAATTTTATAATATTCATATTTATCTACTCATGAAGACATTCATTTTATGATTTATTTTACTAATCATATAATATAATTTTTTATGATTTCATTTCCCTATGATATATATGAGTGATTATGGAATGATCATCAGGTATGTTATAATTAATTTCATGCAATGTTTTATTTTAATACTGTAAAATATAAACCTTGTATATATATAGTTTCTAAAGACTGGTAAACCTAATAATCCTTAGTGTTTTGATCCTTTGTATCTTGTTTCAATGACATAATACTTTATATCATCCAAGGGTTATTTGAGATATATTCATTAAAATTGTTATCAAAGAATTTTTAATATGGACCTTGTGAGATATACTTTAGACTAACATATCTAAAAACATAATTATGAAAAAAATTCAATAATGTTTAGTAAATTTTATGAACTATTATATTATGTTCCATTATTATCCTTTCTATGAGATAATTATGTGAGTTTTATTTTATAGACATGAATCCTAGTTGAACTGAGGGTTATAATTCCAATACCCATAGAGAATGTACTTATATCCCTTTATATAAAATCTATATAACGGGTGATAGATCAGGAAAAATCATTGAATTATTTTGAAAACTGACCTAGGTTATGTGAAATAACCCTTTTATTATGGAGATACTTATTGTTTCACAATATTTTATAAATATGTTGGAATAAATTATATTATATAAGAATAAATATTTTAATGGAAATATACATCCACTAGTATCTATGAAATGGACCATTTTTATTAAAAAAAATTCCAGAATTTTGGAAGTAATGGAAATGAAATATTTATCATTATATTGTACACTTTAATAGGATATTCAAATAAATGGTTGTCATAAATATAAAATTATAAGGAGGTTGATAGAGTATTTAATATTGAATATTGAACATGTAATGTGATATTCATTAAGTACTATTTTCCTTGAATGAAATGAGATGAAATGAAGAAAATGGTCATTAGCCTAATATAGAAGGAAAAGAAATGTCTTCATAAATTTAAGGACAGTTAAAAAAATTATAATGTCTTACAAGGGACTTTATGCATAATAGAGAAATAAATAGTCAATTATATATTGATACAATTAAGATAAATCATAAAGGGTATGTAGTCTAAAAAAATATATCAGAAGATAATTATACAGTTTTATGTGTAATCAAGATAGAGAACTAGTTTTCGAGGTATTATATTATTAAGTAATATCAGGAAGAAATAAGTTGTATTAACACTAAAAATTAATGATAGAAAGAATAATATAAGAGATATGATATTTCAATAATGTTATTATTGGAATGAAATAAATTAATAAATGCCTAAAGGGATTGAGATTTTTTCACAACAGAGTAAATAAGGGAAATGTTAATCACTAAGAAAAAGGAAAGAATGAAACCATTTATATCATGGTTTTTAACAGTAGGGTTATGTTGAATTATTTTAACCAAATCCCCTTGCATCAAAGGAACCCACTGTAGAAGAATCCAATGGGGGGAAATCCAGTCACGACCCCCTCCCCACAATGTTTACCCCTCCTAGGAAAACAATGGGATAAGAGAGATAATACCCCCCGAGTCCATCCCTCAATAGTTCCCAGGTAGCCTACTAGAACTAATGGTATAGTAAACACACTGGTGGTATGAATTACCCTCTAAGAAAACACATGAAGAAAAGAGAGACAATATAGGCACCAACTGAATCATGCTCTTGCTAAAATATAAACGAAATTATAAATTTCACATACGTAATTTCATACAAGGACTAAAATAACTGAAGGGAAAATGGTAATTACCAAAAAAAAGTAAACAACAATGACCCCAAAGCTAAAAAATCTACTACAAAAATATGATCAGGTAATGACCAGACTAATAATTAACATTCACCAAGAGAGGTGAATTATAGATTATATACCTTCAGATCTATATAATAATATACTCATTAGGATCCTCCCAAGATCCTCTCAAGAAAATAAAATGCAATAAATCTGAAGCATAATGAACAAAAGGTGAAACTAAATCATCACATAAATAGGTATACTATGTTCTAGTCCTCACCATGGAAAGTCTCTCAAAATATCTCATACAAGATTATATTTCATTATAAATAATATTAAAAGGACTCCACTACCACTTCCACACTGGTTTTATTCTTTTCCCCAATTTCTAATGTCCTAAGAATCTCTCTCTAAAACACCTTTTCCATAGACACCCGGGGGAAGCACCACAACATGCACCTCATGCAACTATCCACAACAAAAACACAACCAAAAGTAACAAGGTAGTATTCTAGAGGCTTCATAGCTCACATATCATATATCATACATCAAGTATTACACCTCAAGTCATTACCACATGTACACCGAGTGAGGATCCCCAATCTATCACAAACTATACATGTTACCCTATAGTAGTCCATAGAAAACTATATCCTAAATATATGTGTGTGAAATAACCACATTCCATTACAGACCTCTAGGAATGTATATCATGAAAAATAAATTTTGTGCATAGCATCCCCAGTAACTACTTAGACAAGAGAGTGAGGCCAAAGGAGTGTTGTCAAACATCCATCCTCTAATCACGGTGATGGAAAAAACACCCCCAGGGCTCAGAATCACTAGGGTGTTAGTTTCCCTAATAAATTGGGTGGAGTAGAATATATAATAAAAAAATTATAGAATATAATATTTTTCACAACAAACACTATGGGAATAACCTAGTCTTAGAATAAACTGTAACTAACGTCTCTTGGAATCCCAACTTTCATTGTTAATACTAGATATCCTATAAGCACAAGACTTATTAAAGAGATTTATTATGTTACTTAATCCCTTTCTATTAGTTTCAGTGTACATTTAATAATTCATTAAACATAAATTAATTGATATCATAATTTCACAATACTTTAATTGCCATCTCAAAAAAGATCATTTCCTTATAGTTATAACCAAACTAATTCCACAGCTTCTCAGAATCATTACCTCAACATTTCATCAAATCAAGATCCAACCCCAGGGTTTAATCATCATTTATTCATTCATTTAACAATAATAACACTTTCAAAACATCTAGATATTCTAAAAAACATTACAATATACCAACTAAAGGGGCTCAACATAGTGAGTAGATGAGATACCTATCAAGTCTCTTCCATGAAACCCATCTACCCAATAAAACATATTCATGTTGAAAGACTACTCTAGAGGCAGAGTAGCAGTTCTCTCCCCCTCTTGTGATCTAGGGTTTCCCCATAGCTTTTATCGAGATGGGGTAGGCTCATGAATTCAACATGGATCTGGAACCTCTAGTGATGCCTCCCCCTTACTTCTGCCTCTATTTTTTCATTTTTCTATCACAGTTTTGGAATTCTTAATTTATCATGATATAGGTGGATCTTGTTGAATCTTTGAGGTTGGATGCTCGGGAGGTGTTTTTGCACTGTCGCCGCCATCGGTGTTCCCCTGCCCCAACTTGATAGTTTCTTCCATTTCCCATGGTTAGTGTAATTTGGACTCTGATGATCATACTTTGATGGTTCACATCTAAACAGACCCAGTCCTAGGGAAGTGTTTCTAGGTAATATCATCTCATATCATGTCATTGGTGAAGCTACCTTGACGTGGTTTTGGGGCTCCTAGTCTTGGGGGATGTTGGTTCACCTTTTTAATTGTTGGGAATCCATCCTCTTTGGTTTTCTTCCATAGCTGTGATGTTGGGGGGGGTCTCATGGATGGTGGCATGGTTCTTCTGGAATTGGTTCTAGCAACTTCTCCTCTGTCAATGATGGATGAACATTAGTGAATGGATATTTATGATTTTGTGTCGGCCAATTTTTTCTTTGATACGATGAGGATATGTTCTTATTTTTTTTATGAAATTATATGTTGTAAAAGTGTAGTAGAGAGTATAGAAGTAACAGTATAATTGATTCTTTGATATGGTGGAGGATGAACTTGTCTTTTATGGTTTTATGTGTGTTATTTATGTATTTTTTTACATCATAGAATCGATTTTATAGTGTTGTTGTCATTGTGGCACTACATGTCAGGTTTATGGGACTTTGAAACCTGTTCACCTATGAGGAGGTGCTCTAGAGAGGGTTTATAGATGAGAGTTTTTACCATGTAATTTCTATTTTGATTTGGATATTTGATAGATTATGGAATTTCCATCGGTAACCATCCCATCACTCCATGCACGAGACTACACGACGAGTAGTGATGAGAAGGTGGTTGATGGTCTTAATGGTTTTGAAGATCGGAAGGTCCCTTCTTTGTAGATATGAAAGGTTTGTTTTTGGCCTTTAATTATTTGACTGTGAATTAGTAGATTTTTTAAATTCATTGAAGTCAAGTTGGATTCACCCTCATTCCTTAATATGGGGTTTAGGATAAATAAAATTAAATTTCATTTAGTCGATTATTTTCCACCTATAATCGTAGTGTAGTCCAATCCTTCCTCGATAAGCTAAACATAGATTGGAAATGGCATACCCCATGTGTCTTCTCATTTTTTGAAGGAGAGTAAGAAAAAAATATTCATCAAGAAGTGGGGAATGTAAAGAATATAGAGAAACAATATATACAAAAATAATCATACTTTTACCTCAATGAGTAAGACCAGCTTCAAACTGTTCTATAATCTTTGGTTTCATACCCCATACATGTGAATATACTATTGAATCTCACCACTCCAAGTATCAACAGATACCATAACCACATATCCTGCAAATCACCACATGACACAACATCTCTCTAGGATCATCCATCCCTAGCTCACATAACATCACGGCCACCCTTCTCCACATAAAATATTTTTCATTTTTAGAGTATATCCCGAGGAGTAGTAAAAAACATAGAAACGAGCTCTTAGCCCCAAAGAAAGGAATTCATCCTTCACACACAATGAGCTCTCACAGACCCAAGGCACATGAATATGACCATTACAAGAAATTTGGAATCTTACGCCCTATAAGGCATTAAAATTATCACAAAACTGGTTCTTATTTCATATTGAATTAATCAATTGATTATTCATATGTTCCAACTACGAGTAACCTATGAAACAGGTTATCACAGTCTATCACCAAATTAACTAAAAAATTAACTTATCATGTGTTTTATAATTTTATTCACAAGTGTCAACCCAATTCATATTCATAAAACAATTAGTTAAAAGTTATGTCTCGTATTAATTTTATTATCATCAATTTACAACAACAATAACCATATTAATTAACCTTTTTATCTTTTATAAAATTAGTTACCAATTAATTCCATCTTTATGTTATATATCAATTTCCTTCAAGAACAATAAACTAACCAATAAAAGAAATCGATATAACACAATCAAGAAAATCAAGAGGCAATCCATTATCACAGTATAAATTCTATAACGTACAATCGATATCAATTCTTTAATCTGGTTCAAATATTTATTATGTAAATTTCATCATGATACAAAGTGATAAATCCTGATATCTATACAATTGAACATATATATAGATAATCATTGTGTCCAATTCTTCAAAAGTTCATTGATTTTATTCGCATGAGAATTGGTCAATGAAAAGGATCACAATCTCCTCTCCCGAAACAACTCATCCACTTGAGGACGCTGTGACACAACCACACCGAGCAACAACCACAGAAACTCCATTAGAATGATAGAGATCTTGCATCATTACATGGTTTGGAGAAAATAAGGAAAACAGATATATAAAATCTCAATAATGGATGTATATCATACATTATATCAAATACGAGTCATTATAGACTGAAGAAGGGGGTGGGGTTCATTCCAAAATAGAGGAATCCCCAAAACAATAAAAGGAGGGTCATCAAGTCACCAATGGTTGCGGGAGTTCCAATGAAGTCCGAGATTTTGAAAATAAATGGACAACTAGGAAACACATAAATCATATAGTGTTGGGGTATTACATGACGTGTAATACCATTCCATGTCGTGTAATGCCTTATGGTTGAGTTCTAATGAAAAATACATCACCTAAAAACTTTATTTGTTTCAGACCCTAATGTATTTCATGTCATGAACTCCTCTTTCACGCTATGAAATAACATGTGAAATGGGAATTCACATCATTTAATGTAGTTACATGACATAAAATCACCCCTTTATAGGTTTTACTTACCAAAACATCTATATACTTTTTATGATCCACCTTAGAGCACATGAATCTTTAAAAACATGGAAAGGGATTATCCACATGGATCTGGGCCCTCACAATAGATACCTCTGAAAACATTATCATCCTTGTGAATCCAAAACCAACCCCGAGAGGACACAAAAATGGGTCATCCAAATAGTCACCCTGCGAGTTACCACTCAAAGATCTTGGTACCACAAGTGCTCAACTGCTTTATAAAAATAAGAAACAGTGTGAAACCACGTGACAACAAAAACAGGCTCCTAAACACTCTCTCTAGGGAGATTCCTCCCAAAAGTGAGAATGTCAAAAAACCAGACAAATCAATCTCACAAATAGAATTTGTCCACAACCAACAAATGATAAATGTTAAAATATAATATCTAATCATCAAATTCCTTTTGGTATTGAGCATGTATCTACGACTCAGATTCCCAAAAACATTCATCCATGCCACTATGCTGCCACAAGAGATGAACCAATGGGATAACACACCTGCACAACACATTTTACTTAAAATCATGGATCTCTATAGGCATATCCTCAAAGATAGAATCTTCATAAACATTTAACTCACCACAATCAATGATGTGAGAGTCATCATGAAAATCACGACGGAGCTACGACACATGATATACATCATGTATCAAGATCATCTGTAGGGGAAGTGTTATCCAATATTCCATGGCTCCAACGTGAAACAACTCTTCAAAAGGTCCATCAAACTAGGGGGAAATCATACTACTATGACAAAACCCTTACTGCTTGCGATGGGGAGTCACATTAAAAAATATATGATTACCAATGTCCAGCTCATGAGGTCTCCTCCTATTATCATCATATGACTTCGAATGATCCTGGAATTCCTTCATCCTTCCATGAATCACCTGAACTGTCCCTTTAGTATTCTATACAAGTTATAGAATGTGAATTTTTAACTGTTCGACCCTAGTCCTGCACAGTGGATAACAGAAAGGCCATTCTTATAGGGCGTCAAACGGTGCCATATCAATGGGGGAATGGAAACTCTTGTTGTAGGAAAACTCCACCAAGGATAGCTTCCAAATCCATAAACCTCTAACAATACATGAAACAAGGTAAAACATGTATTCAAGAGTTTGGATGGTCCAATATATCAAAAAGACTGTCTACAGGTGAAAATTAGTGCTACGGAAAAGCTAAGAACCAAAATAATGATGGAGACAGATATACACCCTATAGGTAAAATAAGGCTCTCAATCAGAAAATTTTTCTGGCCAGACATCATGGAGTTTCACAACATCCAATACATACTACCTCTATTGAACCTCCATTGATCTTGACACATTGATCACTATAAAGTTGGATTATTTCATCAAACTATCCCCCACCACCCATATCATTTCATAGAATTTTTGGGCTCGAGGTTAACCAATAACAACGTCTATCGATATGTCCCCATACATTTACTAAGGAACATTAAGCAGATGGAGTAAAAAACTAGGAACACGGTGCTCATCCTTCAACTTTTGGGTGATCAAACATCAAGAAACAATCTATACAACCACACATCATCCAAAGACACCATAACTAACTCCAAAACATACGAAACATTTTTTAATGAAAGGATGTACCATTAATGGTTATATATGGAACTCCATGAGTACCATCTCACACATCGCCAAAGGAATGAAAATTCTTCCCTAAAACAACACTCGGTGTTGTTCATCCTTAGACCAACCATCAGAGGCCTCTCTACAAAATACATAATCTCTCTGGACATCCACCTCAAGATGCCCAAATTTGGAATATTCTACCAACTATACCAGAGATGACTACACCATCATATAAAAAAGAAAACTTCTTCCCCCATCATATCCCATATCTAGATTTAATGCTGAATGTTATTATATCAGTCTCTGGAATCAGCAAATTTATGCCCTACATCACTATGAAAATTCCTAACTAGTGCATTGGAAACAAAATTCCCCTTTTAAAGTGTATATAAAATTTAGATGTTGTATTCCTGTAATAAAATCATCCTATAACACTATCTCAAGATCAAATCATGCTGGTATAAAACATAAATCATGATCTTATGAACAACAAATAACACAAAAGGCTCAATAATGAGTTAATGTATCCTCGACTTTAGGGAAAACACCACTACTACCAGCTCAATATTGTGGGTGGGATAGTTATTTATGGGGGATGTAACTTGTGAGACCCACAATAAATGATCGATCTCATCTGCATCAAAACACATCTCTACCCCAAATGCGAATCATCATAGAAACCCTCAAAATAAAATCCTTCTTTTGGTTGACAAATAAGAGGATCACTGATCAACCTCACTTTTAGATACTCAAAAGAAACCTGACACTGAGCAGTCCACATGAACGTTTGATCATCTCTGTTGTCACAACCTATGATAAATTAGATATATACCTCCTATAATATCATGTATGACCATGAAACCCTCAAACATCTTAGATAGTCTTGGAGGAATCCCAAGACAGAGCATCTCCTACCTTGAATGAATCCATAGATACTCCCTTCTAAAACATAACCTTCCCCATGAAACATAATTATCAAGACCAAAACTCACAATTCAACAATATCCCAAACATATTCTCAAGGTGAATAACTCCCAAAACAGAACTTAGATTCCCTAAATACTCATCCTTAGATGCAGAGTACACAAGGATGTCATTGATGGAAACCATAATGTACGTATCTAGGAACTCACAGAACATATTTTTCATTAACCCCATGAACACTAATGGATAATTCATCAAACAAAATAACATCCCAACTAATATTTAATACCCATTATGAAAATGGAAAGTAGTATTTTTAATATCCTCATCATTCAAATGCATCTAATTATATCCTAACTACAAATTGATCTTTAAGAACAAATTTTCACCCTATACATTATTTAATTAATAATATATCTATGGAAGAGGATAGTTGTTCTTCACTGTCACATGGGTCAAGTGATAATAATCCACACACAACCAGAAACATATGTCATCCTTCTTCATAAAAAAATGGCTTCACCGCATGGTGACATGCTCGACCAAACAAAACAAGACATCAATTGACAATTGAGGTAAATTATAATCTCTTACAACTCATAAGGTGGCATATTATATATATACTTCAAGATAGGAGACACGTTTGGTTGTAGTTTGATCCCAAACTCGATCTACCATTGAGGGGGTTGTGCTTCAACCACTTTTGGAAATACATTAGGTTAAAATTCTATGACCCATGGAAATGCCCACTGCTAGACCTCGTATGAACTCAACATAGAATTAGTCATCAATGATGAGAAAGATGGAACACTCTTCTGACCCATCTAATGGTCTCTTTCACCAACAAACACTACTGTCTCTCCATCTACATCGATGAACCCAACCTTCATACCGAATTTGTACATGACAGCGTGGACCTAATAAAACAAATCCATTGTGAGACTGTAATCATATAGTTATATTCATGAACTTAGGAAATATCCTCAAGAGTGGTGTTTCTCTAATAGTAGTTGAAAATATCTACATAATTTAAAAAAAAGACAAATCAACCTCAAATAGGCATAGTCAATTCCAAGGCTATTTGAAGTTTATCTAACTCATGTACCAAATCATGGAAGACAGCAGGTGATATGAAGGAATTAATTTCAATTGAATAAAACAAAGCATGTACACAATTAGAAAACAAGAAAATGGTACCTTGAACAACATCTGGATTGCCCGACATTGGGATCACTAATGAATGAAGCTGACCACGACCAGCTCCACAACCTCTCTGACCCTACTAGAGACCACCTACATGGTTGTGATCTTATCTTTAAGGAAGAGAACAATAGTAGGGTTGTTTTCTACCAACTCCAAGTTCTCTATGTCGATAAAATGGTAGTTCATCATGTTGTTTCTTCTTCATCTAGATCTACCTCAATGGGGGGACATAGAGAAGAACACATTGAACATGTTAACTTCAAAAAAATGATTAGGATATCTCATTATTGAGGACCTAATCCATCACAAGAAAAAATGACCATGATACCTTAGTGAATGCCTAAGATATTCCTCCCCTAGAGAAATGATATCCTGAGGTATTCTACATACATCCTTCCGAACAGAAACTCTTCTTCCCAAAAAACCAAAATACTCAGACCGTAGAACTGCTTTGTGAGGAATCCTAAAGACTCCCCAATAATGATAATTCATTTCTAGATAACATTATCTATGTGACCTCTACTCTCACCTGCACCTTGAGAAATTTCTACATCATAAACAGAGTGAATTGGAACTGTATCTTTGGATGAAAAGCCTCCTGAAAATGTCTCCCCCTAGCCTCCCCATCTAAAAAGATGTCTATAGAATAGCATAGAAGGTTCATAAAATGGGTCTCGAACTCCCTCACATTGAGACTCCCCTTATAAAGGGTATGTATCTCCTAGTGATGGGATGCCTACATTGTTGAAGAAGAAACTCGGCTCTTAACTTATCTCAAAACATCTCCAACGAGACTTCTGACTCTTCACGGTCACTATGGAACAAGAACCACCACTATCTAATTTCCCCATGTAGAATCATCACAACCAACAATCCATACTACTTATTTAAAGAAAGGGTTAAAAAAAGGCTATCTCAACCTTCTCTAACTAGTATTTTGTAACTACATCTGAAATAGAGATCTTTCAATTTTACAGACTCTAATAATGAAACTCTCAAAGTGTCCTCCAAGATTATACTTCATCAAACTCTGTTCTATGGTGATCTATAGGTGCAAACTTTTGAGTAACTTCTATGATAACTTGATGAGTATGTCGATCTAGAGCCATACCTACTAAATAAGTAGTAGTTAGGGTTTATAAACCTGTAATTTAGAATAATTTAACATTAATTAATTGTTTTATTTAATTCAATTTAGGTTAATCTATCCCAAGGTCTACCCATTCAAAAACATGCACAAATAAGTGTGAGGCATGATCCTTACCTAGATCTTTACCCTACAACCGGTATCCTCTCACTTAGTATCCACTATAAATATACCGGTCTATGCATCAAATCATAGTGGTCCCTAAATACATGTGTTTCATCTGATCTACAATGTTTATATTTCTTTTTGAATGTGAATGGCACTGTTTCCATTCAAACCCTTCCAACAACACCTGTGCCTAACTCCAAACTCTATCTTATTCTTAAAACTAACCTCTTATATCACTCGCTCATGGACCCATCCACAATAATTGTACCCTCTAGGGATATAAAAGGGAGACAATAGATAATGACTACTGATTCTCTCTTCTGGTAGTCCCTGGGTTGGTTACTAGCATCAAGGGGATAGTAAACACACTGATCATAAGAATTTCCAACTAAGATAACACATATGAATGAGAGAGATAAGATAGACACCATCCAACCTTTTCATAGATCACAATATCAAATAAATCTCAAGTAAACATATGTATTGTCCTGCAAGTATTACACTAACTGAGTGGAAGACTATATGTACGAAAAGTATGTAACTAGAAATGACCACGAAGCTCAAACAACACCTACAAAAACCCAATTTAGTAGTAACCATCGTAATCCACAACATGATCCATGTGACATAAAACCCATTCATATAATGTAGGGAGAGTATAACTATATACATAGTGGGATTTCACCTAGATCCTCTCATGAAAAAGTAATGAAATCAAGATAAACCATGGTGAATGACATGTGAAACTAACTCAATGCCTAAACAGGTGTAATATGTTCCTAGCTTCATAGTGGATACTCTCATCATGTATCGTGTACAAGAGTATATAACATAATATAAAATATCAAGGGTACCCCACTACCACTCTTCCAATAGTTTTCCGCTTTTCCCAAACATCACACATCCTGAGTATCTATCTCCAAATAGACCGTCCCACTGACCCCTAGGAGGAGCACAACAACATGCACCTTGTGAAACTCACCACCAAAACCCCACAACCAAATGTAAATATATAGTCTCTTGGATCCACCATAGATCACATTTCTTATATCATGCATCAAATATTATATCACAAGAAATTATAGACCACACACTGAGTAATGATCCTCACACCATCATAGCCTATACCCATTACACCTATATTAGTCCATAGGAAACTATATACATAATATATGTATGGGAAATAACCAAAATTTATTGCATAAATCTAAACTTATATAGTGGGAAAACTAACTTATGTGCATACCAGAAAAATAAACTACCAAGAGAAGATAGTGGGGAAAAGGGGGATAGTTAGCCATCCATCCTCCCATCAAGCTGTTGGGGAAAACACATTCTAGTGCTCAAAATCCCCTAGCTGTCAGGTACCATAATTGATATAGTGGTGTAGCATATAGAAACACAAAATGTACTTAATATCATATATCTCCAAACCACACTATATTCACAACATATTCTTAGTCTCAACTATATATAACTACTCATGGACTTCAATCATCCTCTACTAAGACAAGATATATTGTATACACAAAACCATAGAAAGAGATCTATTAAGTATCTTTATGCCATTTTTTCTGTTTAACTTTACATTAATATATTCATTAAACATCAATTAACCATTATAATAATACCACATTACATTTTATTTCCTTCCCTACAAAGTTCCATTCCATCCTAGAAAACCCAAACTATGTCCACAGCTTCGAAGGATCATAACATTAGCATTGCATCCCAGCATTCTGTAACAGCATGGGTTAAACATTATTTATTCATTTATTTAAAAATATTACCACTTTACATACTTGTTGGTATTCTAGTAAAACATTCTAACCTTCCAAAAAAAGGGTCTAACCAAGGTGAGTATATGAGCTACCTCTAGTGTTTTTTGTATCTATAGAAGTAGTGTAGCATCATCCATCATTGATAGGTTAAAAACATAAAGAATGAGGAATTCCACACACATATTTGCATCTTTGGGAAAGAGGGTAACTAAAAAATGCATAAAATAGTGAGAATGTAATGTAGATACAAAATCTATTCAATAATCATCCAACTTCCTCATCAATGAGTAATCCCACCATCACCCAGTTCTATCATCTCTCATGCCCTCCCCAACTCGAAAATGTATATATTGATGGATATCACCACTCTAGGCATCAACTTAGGCCAAAACCATTGGGCCTCCCCACCCCCACATACTACAGCAGCCCTCCATGCTATCCATCTTAGGATCACCTCACATCCAGACCTCCCTCCCTCACATACCAAAAGGATCGTATCCAGATAGTATCAGAAGCTGCATGAAAAGACATAGAAATGATCTCTTAGCCCTAAATCATAGAAATCAGCCTTCACACACAACGATATATCATGGCTCTAAAGAACAGGCACTCAGCATTTACAAGAATGTGGGAAACACATACCTTATAATGCATTAACGTTATCACACAACATGTTCATACTACATTTTGAATTAATTTATTAACTATTCATAGGTCCCAACAACGAGAATCTTATGCAACATAGTTTCCTAAGATATCACCCAATTAGATAGAAAATTAACTTATCATTCATTTAATAATTTCATCAACAAGAATCAACATTCTTCAATTTCATCATCCAATTCAGTTAGACATGTTTACATTCTTTAACTTGATTATCATCAAATTACAACAATAGTAATCAAATTCATTAACATTCCAATTTGTCATTTTGAAGATTAATTTTCAATTAATTTTGGCATTAACGCCATTGCCAATTTCAATCAACGAAAATATTACAACCATTCAGTGAATATGTCTCACACTATTAAAGAAATCACGAAGAAAACTATAAACATGGAATAACGCTACAACATATGATCAATGCTTATTCTTTAATCTTGTTCAAATTTTTATTATTTCAATTTCATCATGATCTAATGGAATAAATCATGTTAACTGTAATATTTCACTTAAATATAGAGAAGCATCAAATCACCTACCTCAAAATGTTGTTGACATCATTCACATGAGAAAAGATCAACGAAATGGATCATGATCACATGTGAGGAAACAAATTCATCCACCTGAGGATGTCGCGACACAACTACACAACACAAAAACCAAGGAAACACCATTAGAAGCATATAGATGTTGTGTCATTACATGGAAATGGGGAATATATGTAGATGGATTGTATAATCCTCCAGTATAGTGGTAGATCATACCTTATTTCAATGATGGATCACTACAGATCAAATAAGCGGGTGTGGGATCGTTCCATTATGAAAGAATCCCCAAACACTCAAGGGAGGGTCGTTGGGTTTCCTAGGGTTGAGGGAGAGCCACTGGAGACATAGGTTTTGAAAAAAATAGAGCAACTAGAAAACAATTAAAACATATATCATCATGTTATTTAGAGGGTGTGTAATCCCCTTTCACAACAATTATTACCTGAAGGTTGAGTTCTATTAAAAATACTATCACCGCAATGATTTATTTTATTTTTTATACCCCCAAGGTATTTCATTCCATGAATCCTTCTTTCACATAATAAAACAAGATGAGAAATAGAATGTCACTTCATTTACTATACATACACAACATTAAATCCCCTTTTTCCAGATTTTACTTAATTAAACATCTCCAAACATATTCTGAGCAACCTCAAAGAACATTAGTATTTGAAAACATGAAAAGGATCGATCCACATGGATCTGAGTCCTTAAAAATCCAATAATATGTGATTACTATATCTATTAAGGTAGTTTCAAAATATATGATGGTAGGTAAATTTATCCAAATTTTATAGTCAGATAATTCATTATATGATTTTTTATATTTCAAATCCTTTTCATCTTCAATGATTATAATGAATATTATATAATTCTATATAACCTTATATATAGAATTATCAATCATTTAACTATGTGGAAATATTCTATAAAAGGGAAATTTAGTCATTCCCAATTATTGTTTTTAAATATTCCATATTTTCAAACATGGTTATTATATCTATGGATAATATTTATTTAATTCATGGATGGTATATTTTATCTATGTTTAATTCAATGAATGATTTCAATAGGAATGATGTTGTAGTTCATAGTGAAGATATATAATTCCTTACCTTTATTGGGTATACATCATTAAATGTGTCATATAATGATACACCTATATTAGCACACAATAGATATATTTTTAGATATGAGGAGAAATTAAAAACTATATTAAAAAAAATTACCATAAAAATATACCTATTGTTCAGGAATACAATGATTCATTTCAAAAAGAGTTTCCATCTAATTCTCTCATATTTGAAGTTTATATTTTCAATGAAATAATCCCAAATGAAAACCCAAAATATAAAACTACCACCACAATGAACCAAGTCGAATTAGTGGAAATAATGAATCAAATAGAAGTGTTTTCTAATAGGTGATTCATTCTTAATGGGATGAAAAAGTACTTATTTATAAAAATATAAATGGGACTTTTAGGTTTTTCATCAATTATTAGAAAATCAATTCGATTTATGTCAAAAAAATTAATTTACCATGCATTGATATATTCATTTATTAAATTAATAGAGATAATTTTTTTTCAATGATTCATATTCATTAATATAATCATTAATTGCAGGAAAATAAGGTTTAAATTCAGAAAATGAAATTTCATAAAATGTATCTTAATTATGAGTTTACAATAACTGATGTTGAAATAACTAGTTCATTATTTGTCTTCATATATTTTATGAATAGATTATTGAAGGAAATTATTTGAATTTTTTTATTTGTTGACGATATCATTTTATATTATTAATTATAAAATGATTTTAAAATACATTTTTTAATGATTAAATAAATAGTAAAATGGAATGATATATATTTAAAAATTTATAAGTGATAATTTTGTGTATAAAATGTATCTTTTTCGGGTCATATTGTCTTTATGGAGAGATTATTAGTCGGTCATTAAATGAATAAGGTAATTTAAAAATTGAATATATTGATTAAAATAATTTAGGTATGTATTCAACATGGAATAGAATATTAGTATTAGTTTTTTTTCTCAATATATGTTTTGAGTTTCCAAATATTTTACTGTGATGTAAAGTGTAACAAATAATTTAATTTGGATTTAATAACATAATGGATGTTATGAAGATATAGAAATGATATAATTCATGAATCATATATTAAAATTACCTCCATATTTGTATGGTTTTATGAAATGTATTGATGCATCAAATAATAGAATAAGATGCATCCTCGTGAAAAATGAAAATTTTAATTCCCATGCATCATGGTTGATATAGTTTTATTAATATAGTTATATAAGACATGATTTTCTGTTTGAAACCATAATATTTTCCTTGATTGAATAAAATTATTACCTCTACTATAAATTATGTGACATATAAGGATAAACAAGTATTAAATAATGCATAAAAATAAAATTGAGCAGGTTGTGATAAAGGAGGTGTCTTGTGCTACCCAAGGCTTATGATTTCTCAATACATAACCACCTAAGGAAAATAAGATGTTTGATGTGAAAAATATTAATTATAATAATGTAATAAATAATATTATAATTTAAAAAGATCATACAATTATGATTTCTATGAATTTTGATTTTATAATCATAGAGGATGGATAAACATAAATCAATTTTCAAATTACTACGAAATAATCTTTACTAGTGAAGATAAAAAGATCAAACCATGATTCTAAAATTTTAAAAGGGATAATTAATTAAAGGAATATTGGAAATTATGATGAATATTAATATGAAAATGGTTTTATGGGGTTCAAAAATAGGATAGGATTTACATGAATTCTTGAGATAAAAAAGAATTATATGATTATTCTAAAAGATCATATTTTTCTACACTTAATGGTTGTATCATTATATAAGGTGTGTTGGATTGATAAACAATTGTTGGATAATATTATTCATATTATTATTGATTATATATCCACATTACTAGTTTTCTCATGGGTAAACAGTAAGATAGAACATCATAATGGGGTCATTTAACCTATCCTTATTCATATATTCATGTGGGAGGATATTACTATAGAATTTTTCAATGTATTTTAAAAAATGAAAATAAATTATATCTTATGTGTTATTATTGATCACCTAACAAGGAGTAAAAATTAACATGTTATGTTGGTGTAACTACCCCTTGAGAACCTCACATTGATCTATATAAAATAAATTCTGACACATAATGGTGAACAATTTTAAATTTCAACTAATCGTGATCCTTATTTTACATCAAGATTCTACAAAATTCTTTAAAATTATCTTGACTCTAATAAAAAATTGAGCTCAACTTATAATCCTCATTCTAATGGATAGTACAAATGGATAATTAAAACATTATAAGGCAAATTTTGGTCATCTTAAAATGAAATTTATGGTACATGGAATCACTATAAACATTTTGATACATTTTGATATGGAATAGAATAATTTCATAAATTCTACTAGAACTATATGAATCATATTACGTGAAAATAATACCTTACTCCATTTATGGAGATGAAGTTAGTGAAATAAATAATTTAATCCTATAATATATTAAGGAATAAAATTTTAAACTAGAAAACACACCGAGTCATATCAATTTAGATCAATATAGAAAAATGTGATCTTGTGATACCTAATTGAAAGATCTAATATATCTAATAGTTGAATATTTAGTCATAAAGATATCTCCATTGAATGGAGTTAAATGATTTGTTATTAAAGGTAAATTATGTCTAATGTATATCAAACCTTTAGATATTTTTGAAAAAAATCGAGTTCTGTCTTACCTTGTGAAAACGTGACAGAGCGTCTATAAAGTGAATATTATATTCCATATCTCCATAATGATGTTTTATATTATTGACACAATTATTTTAATCACACCAAATGCCACATAATTTTACCATATTATATATTATTATGATGATAGTATCGATATTATTTATTCAATAGATCATGTATTTTGGAATTGGATGATTGTATATTTAATGTACGAGGGACAAAATATAATGTAAAAGTGCAAAAATGATATCCTATGGATACTATGAATATGAAATGCCCACATTATTTTAGAGGAGACAAAAATTATCTATTTAGGATTAAATGTATAATAGTACATGAATTTACCACTGTATATTCAGTTATAGTGAGTAAAAATTAATTCAAAAGAAACTATAAAATAATCCACATTTTGTTATTATAGAATGTGAGAAAAAAAAAATGAAAACTCTAATAATTTGAAAAATATTATATTAAATTTATTTTTTAATTAATAACATTAGAATTATATTTTGGTGATTTTTTATATTTTTTGAAAAAATTATATATTTATATTAATAGTTAAAAACATTTATATTAAAAATACATAATATCTCATGAAATTATTAAAATTTAATAATGACATAAAATTTTTGTAAACCATTTTATTTAGAGATTTAAATCAAATAATAAATCTAATTTATTCTGAAATATAATTATGAACATATAAATATATGTTTAATCTTTTAAGAACATATGTATTTATTTTTTTAATATCTAAAATATTTATGGTTATTCATAATTAATAATGCATCAAAATATTTCTATATGATTTCCATTTGCTCTTAAAGTAAATATGCTCTAATTTTATTTTACATAATCTAATAACATAAAAGAAAATCAGTATTATTCTTCTATAAACTCTATATTATGCATAAAAAGGATTTTTTCTTTAAATGGGTTTTATAGAATTTTCTGAGCTTATATTGAATGTAGTTTTTACAATTTGTAGATATTTTATCCTATAAATTTCATTATATATTTAAATGAGAATAATTATTCTTATTTAATATGATAAACTTAATGTTTTCCATACATAATTGTAACAATGGTAAATATTTTCAACATCGGTTAACAGTAAGATGAGTTAAAAGGGTTTAAATATAGTTATGAGGTTTCATGATAAAAAAATTAACTTTATTAAAAATAATTGGATCATTTATTTTTATCTTACCCTATAATATTTTAATCTATAAATTGTTAGTGTCCTTAGATTCAATTATTTAACATATTATATAATCACATTATTTTTATTAATCAAGATTTCCACCAACATTGTGTATAAATGGAAACCCCATCACTTCAACATGATTCATGAGATAATTATATCAACCAATTCTTACCCAAAAACAATTAAAAAAATAATTTTCTCATCCCAATGGTCCTACTAACACAAAACAATTTCATTAACACTGATGGTGTATGTTAGAGGATATTTCCAAATATATAAATATATATATAATTATATTGTTATCGAGAATTTTCAAGTTACATTCCTTTTAAAAATCATTAAAATATTAAATATCCATTTAACATAACTAAACATATTCTATTAATTATATTTTTATGTTTTATTGTTATTTATATATCCATTTTAGGTCTGATTTCAATTAAATTAAAAAATAAATCATTGCTCGAATGTATATAATGAATATAATCTCCACATAATGGTGTATATTATTTTTATCAATACCTCACTTGGATAGTCATAATGAAACAATTAATGAATATTTATGATATTAATAAAATATTTATTATTTTTAAAATATATTATATCACCTTCTTTCTTACTCTACCATCAATTTCTAAATGATAACATCTCCCATCCATGTGTGGACAACCACCACCATGAAGCGATGTGTTTTTCTTTTCTATTACCACCATGCAGGGATGACTCTAGAAATATATAAAATTAATAAAAATTATATTAATTAAATTTATAGATTTATGTAAATTAAGTGAACATTTCATTTCACATTTTATTATAATCAATATACAAATGTAATTTTCATTAAATTGACGGAATAAAATTTTCTAGGTGTAAATAAGAACTATTCAATGAATTGATGAAAGTGATTATAAGTTATCCATAAAAATAATTATATAAATATAACTATTATTAATAAATTATTAAACAAGTTAATATTTATTATTTATTAGTATATAACTTGATTGACCTCAATAAAATAAAATATATGTGTTTTTCATGTAAATAAAACTCAATGGATAAGATTCTATATTCATAAAATAGTTTATTTTATTTGGTGTATTTTAATTTATCCCACCTAAGAAAAAAATTATTTCTATGTTCACAAGTTTTCGATATGTTTATATTATTTAATCAGCAATTAAGAGTTTTGAGTCCATTCTTGAGGTGTTTTAGATGAACTCTAAAATTTGACATGACTTTTATGGATCTTTTTGGAACTTTATTGCAAAAATTAACTCATATGTAACATGTGAAATGTGGCCACAACCTAAGAAATATTCAATTCTAGAATTGTTTACCTAGATTTTTTCCAATGTTACATGGGTTGTTGAACCTTTCCAATGGTACCTATGGATGTAGGCATGAATCCTTGAAGATACTAATGTCTGAAATGAGGAAGTGTGACCCACTACACTATTAAAATTTTACATTATTATAAAGAACCTAAAAAATATTGAATTATAAGTATTGGTGTATGGTCATATAATAAAATATAAGAAACATCGGTGCCTGGACCACACATTTTTTTGGATCTATAGTGGATATCCAATATTGTTTTAAAAATTAGTGGAAATTGTCAATAAGGCATTATTGTTTTATACCACATGATGAAAAAGGGTCTTCATGGAATGTTTGGATTATCAAAATTAAATGGCAACATTCATTGGACTAATTTTAAAAATCATAGGTTTCTAATCACCTAATTTCATGTTATAGAACATTCCTTGACTATTGTCAAATACATTCTTATTATCCCCTTTCTAGTTACCACTATTAGTATATGAAACCCCTTGGTTCCCCTAGAATACTTCATATTTAAATCATTTTTATTAAGTTAACAAAACTATTTAACATTCTTATTTTATTATCATCTTATTATTTCAATAATTTAAATATTACGGGAGTTATCCTATGTTTTGTGTGATTTAGGATAATGAAATTTTTGTCATAGTTTCTTTTGGTGGTAATAATATAATTGATGTTTGTAGACCATTGATTCTTGAGAGATTCTTCCATGAATATTCAATTGAGATAGGGTATCATTTTTCTATCAATAATTTATATAAATATAGGGTTATATATATATATTTTATATTTACGGTAGATGGTATATTCCATATTCAAATGATAATTAAGTAAACTTTTTTTCTATCATGTGTTTTTTAATATTACGTTATTCACCAAAAATCATTTATACTTAAATAACATAATGAAAATTATAACTAAACATTTATTGAAATGTAGATTTAAAAAAAGAATATAAATTTATAAACAGTTATATATATAAATAAATAATTTAATTTTTTAATGAATAAATAATTTATTTTGAAAAATATAATTATATTATGATCCATTTTCTAATCCATTGTAATATTACATATAAAAAATTTAAATTATAAAATAATAATAATGTAAAGTAATATTATTTAATGAACACAATTTTAAATTATAATATTAATTTTAAAATTTTTATTTAATATAATTATATAAATAGTTATATTTGGAAATTTAAAATGATACATTTTATTCATTATATAAATTTGGAAATATTTCATTTTATCACATAAAAAGATATTATTTTAAAATATTTATACTCTAGTTACTATTTATATGGTAAAAATAAAACTCCTTATTATTATCTTAAAATTCAGATAGTCAAATTAAAATTCTAATGACTGTGATACTACTACAACCATCAGATTCTTAATGATGATATATATTTACATTATATATATATATATCATATTTCATTCATTATTCATTTAAATCATATTTTTTTGAATGTTAATATAATTTCAAATTCAAAATAGTTATTTAAAATCTAATATTTTGTTAATTTCAATAGTATTGTACATGAGTTATATTATTCATGTGGGTTGAACATATCAATATTACCACAGTCAAGTTACTTTTTAAAATTTTATTCCTATTGTACTGATTTGTATTTAAATGAGTATATATAAACTCTAATTGTATTTCTCAAATATATATAACAATATATTTTTATTTAAATCTTATTATTATTTTATTTTATATAACACTGCATTACTAAATACTAAACACATGCAATTCATATGAAAAAATGTAATGGAAAAATTTTGGGTCATTATTCCATTTTTATATAAAAAATGAAGACATTTTCAAAATATAGAATAAATAAGATAGATTACATTAATCCTTAAACATCTCATAATATATTATCTTTGAATTATATCCATTTATATATATCTTACATATTATAGTTCATCTTATCCTATAAAAATATTAGGACCCGACCTTAAAACATTACATAATATTGAATTAAATGAATAATTCACAATGAGTATCTTTTCACATTTAGAATATTATAGAATTAGGCCATAACTATTACATAACAACATGAATATTACATGTAGACACTACTACTCATTACCCATTTTCTTCATAAAATAAAAACTCTTAAAAGATACATGTCTAGTTCCATGTTTTAGTCAACATGACTTTTCCTTAACCTAATCCTTGACCCTATTCATCTTTTTGTCCTGTGGAAAACATTTCAAAAACATGGGATGAGCATAAAAATCACATTAACAGTTATAAAATAAGGAAGGAAAACATTAACCCGTCAATAAATAAAAATCAGTGAAACCATACTTTTAAATCATAACATACCTTATGAAATCATTAGATTTATGAATAACACACACAAATCCTAAATCATAAAAGTTACTTATGGCATATATATAAAACATACATTGTAGCTATCACATCTAAATAAGTAGTTACACTTGGAATTCCCATCATAGTATACTGTTGAGATCTCTTGGTAGAAACATCATGTTTACCTCCATCATGTTTCCCAATGCATTGGAGAGATATCTCGGGCTCACCCCTTAGGTTTATCAGGGAACCACCCATATACATAAGCAATGCCCAATAACATAACATAATCCTAACATATAACACATGTATAAAAAAGGATAACACTTCCAAATTCCAATATATCAAATCAAGATATTGAAATAAACAATGTTTTATCGAATCATTTTCAAAACGATATAAAAAGTGATTTTTGAAATACCACTTTGAAGCATTTAAATGAATTGTTTTTTGAGAAAAATTAGTTTCTATATAAATAAATCATCACACCCATTTTGAAAAAATGGAAATTAATGAGAAATATTTAGATGAAGAAATCTTTAAAACATTTAAAATGATATTTTTGTTAAAGAGTTTTTAACAAAAAGAGAGACAGTTGAATAAAAATAATTGAGGAATAGCGTTTAATAAAAGCATAAAAATATCATGATAATAAAGGGATTCATGATATAATATGTCAATGGACGTCATATACACCCTATAAGAGTAAATTGGTGACAACAATGAAGTCTCAGTGGAAACGTAAATTAAGATGAAATCCCTTACAAAGATGGTATCCTTAAATTAAGGATAAACCAATCACATAATTATGTGTCAAAAAGATAATTACACCCAATATAAGTGGATATTATGTGTAGAAAAATTAGTGGTCATTCACACATTTTCATAGGATGACATATTCATGAATTTCAACATGAACCCAAAGATTTGAAATTTGGTTTAGAATTTCCCTTGTAAAAATATGACACCCTAACGATGTCACTTTAACATTCCAAAAATGAGTTGATGAGATAAAAACGGTGTATCATCACTTGAAAATAAATTTTACATCAATAGGATATAAAATAACATATCTTAACATAATAATATATATGTTAAAAGTTAGAACAAACAAAAGTCTTTTAAAAGAGGAGGGTCAAAGATTCCCTTATCGATTTGGTAACATACAAAACATACGCCACATGATAAAAGGATCATATAATAAATATATAAATACTCATAAATTAAATTATATTACATAAAGAGTACTATCATGGGTTGTACAAACACCACACAAATGGAAATAGTGGCAAGTGTAGCATGAATCTCACAGGATTAAAAGTGAGATGAAACCCTTTACCATGTTGTAATCAAAAGAGTCGTATGACCAACAGTTAATAACCACCAAATGAATTACAGAATACCATAAATATAATTATATCAATGAAAATATATATCAAATGGAAGTACAAAATACACCACATGAAATGAATAAGTGGTGAAAAATGGAAATCTCACGAAATTAAATGTGAGATAAGAAAATTACTTACCTCGTGTCCAACTTGACTCGATCATTCTTTAATATCGTAAATAATAAACTAAAGATAATTTCTACTTGCTTAAGAACATTTTTCAAGTTTATTATTCCTTTTATATCTCTTATTACCATGTTATAATCATTATGTAATCATTTATGTTAATAACATTCATTTTTTTGATATTTGGTACTTGAATAAAAAAATGAACACCTTATATTTACTTGTTGTCCATATGGTCAATAGTCCATTATATCCAGAATGAAATTAATTATTTAGATATCATATATATTATACATATCCACTATATATATATATAACAGTACATATAATTTGGAGGTACGAAATGAAATGCACCGTTCATGGAGACGGTAATCCCTACGTACGCATGAACGATACTTTCGTTTCTATTTCCAATTTTAGGGGAATTAAAACATAATGATACATAGGTATATTATAATTCCAGTATATTAACATATATAATATCATTAAATCTATCCTTTATAAAACCCACATAAGGCATTAACATGTCACATCACTTTGAGGGGGAGGTAGTTCAAACTTCTTCAATTGAGATTATTGTATTTACCCACATTGGAAACCACAAAGGCATGCTGTAAATGGAAAATACTGAAGCATAAAGAAAACATAAAAATAATATATATCATATATAAATACAGTTCCATCATAATGGCCGCCATTATTGGTGGTAATAGGTATTTGAACAATCATCGTTTCGTGAGGCGTTAGTTTTCCATCCACAGAAACATTATGTTCTTCACCCATTAGATGGAGGTGTGTGTAAGTGTAGATAGAATAATTTTTATAACAACATATTAGTGTATTAAGGATACTATTGTTTCTATGAAATAAAGGAATAAAAAAATTTAAGGGTTTGAGAAGTAAAATAAAAGAAATGAAGTTAAGAGAAACTCTTACCTTTAATTTTCGTAACTTCCTTTGGTTTGAACCAGATGGTCTTCTTGAAGTGCCTTCTGCCTAAAGTAAGGCTTCAAAAAGGAGGGGAGGGGTGTAGGGAACTTAATTGTCACAGTTTGGATGAGCCAAAAATCTTGGCAGGTGTGAGGAATTGGTTATAAGTTGTCTCCTTTTAAAAGGGAGAGGAGGGGCTCTTTAGGAAAGTGTGAAAATATTATTTTATTATAAAATGATATTCTGTTTCTAAAGGTCCAAGAATCATTATAGTCGAAGATAAAATGACTCATGGTCGAAATAAAATCATCCAATAATAATTGGATAGGTTTTGGATAAGATTTTAATCATTATAATCTTATTTATTTAAATCATTTATTAATGACATAAATACTGCATCATTATTGTGTTATAAATAATTTATATTATTCGATGTCTAAAAAATAAAAAAAATACTACCATGTAGGAAATATCATTATCTTTCCAATAAATATTTATAGGAAAAAATATTCCTTATATAACACCATATAAAATTTAATTTACTAAAAGAGTTTTGTTTGTGTCATTTTTTCCTTTACATTAAATTAATTAATCTAAAGAGTCATTATCATTCATAAGTGCCTACATGGGGTCCCAAAATCTACCCAAGTATGACCGTGTTCGGCCATTACTCATCCAATAATGTTATTTCATGTGTTAATGTAATTTACAATTATATTAATATTCTTTTTACCTTGAATATCCCTATTTACCATTAACCATGGTAAATAAAAGTCAAATGTTACTATTCACCTAAAATTATTTTCATCTTATTGATCCACATTTTACTAACTGATAAAAACCTTTTATGTCAGATTTTTGAAATTAAAATCACATAAGTGGTAAAAAAAAATTAAAATTAAAATCTCAGTTTTTTTAACAACTACTATCTGGTTTCACTATTCATCAAAAATTGAAGTTTTTCAGAAAAATACAAAACAATAAGGCTAAGATATAATTGATATTCCAAATTAAAAAAATGATGTCAATTTTACCAAATTATAAACATAGAACTGTCATTAATTAATTTAAAATTAATTCCTGTTCTTAAAACAAATATCGTGTATTTAAGAAACAATAACTATCAAAAGATTGACAAATGTTTATGTCCAATTTCGAAGTGAAATTAATTCCAATGACCAACATTGGATTAAATGTTAAAAATATATTCTATTTATTATTTTAAACCAATTACAAATATAATATAACCATATAAATAAATTTGATAAAATTGTAGTTTTGAATTAAAATACAATTTTTTCACTATTCATTAAAAAATGAACTTAATCGGAGAAATTCCAAAAATGTACACAAAGTAAATTTTGATGTCCCCTATATAATTAAGGAATATATTTGGTCAAATATAATTTATTAATGTGACCAAAACTATATTTAAAGAAGGTTCTCCCTTAAAAGACGGTAAATTGGACATTCAATGTAAAGTGTGCTTAAAATAAGATTCATTAACATTTTAAGCCTATATCTTGTATTGGATAAATTTAAATACATTTAACAAAAATGTATAATTATTTCGTAGATAGTTCTTTTCATTTCCTCCATTACAACATATAGGCATTAGCTACCTTTTAAAATAATAATATTTTATTGTTAGTGTGCAACGTAATATTTCAACGAAACCCGTTATTGTGTATCAGGTACGCTATCGAACATAGAAATCCCATTAAATTAAAATTAATATATAATTCACAAAATATTAATAAATATGAAAATGTCATATTCTTCATTTATCCAAGATGTTACATCCTACCCACCTTTTGGGAATTTCATCCTCGTAATTTTAAAATTGGGATCAGAAACTCCATTGAAAGCCTCACATCGAAAAAAGTGTCAATAAAACTATCACTTTCAAATAAAGGAATAGAAGTACAAATGTTACCCGAGAAAATAAATACTAGGATCCCCCGAAAACATGGATATGGAGGAGAAAACAACCCATCAAGTTCTGATTTAGAGAGATAGAAAACGTTTTTAATATAAAGTTTACCACCAGAATATCACAAACATGTGACGTGTTAAAGAGTCTTTGATTCCCTAGTAGGAAAAGGTAACATGAAAGGTTTTTCTTTTATTTTACTTTACATTGTGGAATTTATTAATGAGATTAACTAAAAAAATAAGTAAATATACTTACATATCATGTAGACATTCATATTTTACTAGATTTCTAACTCACACTCATATTTTCTCCAAACGATTAGTATTTAGGATGACTTTTTTCACATTTAGAGTGCTATAATAAACTTTGAGAGAATCACATAATCCAAAAAAGATGAAATATATATTTCCCATGTCTTTAGACCTTAACCAAAACCAAAATGGTTAGCACCAGATCAGATAATCCCCAAAAAAGGATATTCTTTTACAAAAAGAAAAACTACTCTTAATCTCCAAAAAGTTTCAATGAAAACCATCAAATACCATTCAATAAACAATTGTCCATAAAATTCTTCAATTTAATCCAAACTAATATTGAAACCCAAATCTCAAAAGGATTTAATCACATAGTCTTCCAAGATAAATCTTAACATTTATCTCCAAATAACATCAGTTACTCTTAGAGTCCCTTATTGAAATGTAATTATCATAATCACATATCCTCCATGATAGGTTAATCATTTCCATAGATAACCCAAAATCAACTTATTCATGATTCAGAAAACCATCTAACTAAAAATAATTAGTCATACTAACCAGGGACTTCACGTAGTCCAGTGGTAGGCGATAAATACCAGTCACACTTTGGTTGTGGGTTCGACTCCCGCAGCTTTTTCCGATGCGATAGGTTGTCACATGGTTCGCGTGTTGCCCTGTTTTCAAAAACTATATAATTTTATAAAATTTCTAAAAAGAGATAAATTTATCAAAATCAACCATAACATATTTTAACCAAGAAGGATATCTAATAACTTTCATTTTGCATCCCAAAAATCAATTAACCTATAATTGCCTCAAATTCAAGGATTATATAAACCCAAATGGTTCATTATAAATATATCCACAAAAGAAAGTATAATAATTCCTTGAATAAAATATTCATATATCAAACTTCATGGTTACACATACAATAAAATGTCTTCTAATGTAATTCCCATCATCAAAAATGCCTTAATACTTTTAGGAATTTCACCATCCTAATCTACCATAAAACATGAATCCCATATATGTTGACTTCTTACTCATTCAACATTTTTCATGATAAAATAACCATTCCTTTCAAAAATTATTCTGAAATACCTCTTTCCTACAAACAAAATATTGAATCATATACTAGGATTCAATAATGTCAAAACATATGTTATGAAATAATCCATACCGTTCATTGGTCATTGCCATTTTCTTCATCCTCAATCAGAATGGAATTATGCATTGGTAAACATATATTTGTATTAATATGGTGATACCATTCCCAAAATTTCTTCATAGGACATCTATTTGTATAATGACCATGCACCCCACATTTAAAACATTCAATTGATCCCTCAGAATGAACTTCTTTCCCATTCCTATTGTCAACTAGATGCTTCCATTTTCCATGGTAGGTTCTTGCTTTATGACCTTAATTTCCACATCTATAGAATCTTATTGTCCCTTTGAAACATTTTCCTAGTGGTTTCTTTCCACATACATGACACATAGGTCTTGGAACGTACCTACAATTATGATTATTTCATGAACTTGCATGGGGATTTGCTTATCGCGTATATGATTCCTTATAAAAACCACCAAAGTTAATGTGGTCAACCATGAATCTATATTGTTGGTTGAAAATTACCACAACAGGTCTCATTGAATCTCCCATTTCATTCAATTTCTCATTCATAAAACCGTCATAGTTTTCTTCACCTCCATTGTAACTTTTATGCCTACTAGATTCAAAAATTGAATAAAACCAAAAAGGTAAGTGTGAGTACATCAGTAAAATCATTATATAATATCCTATAAAGATGGTAAATACTAAGATATAATTATTCATGATATATTAAAAACATTCACTTTCTCTAAAGAAAACTATGAATCTTTCTGAAATCCTAACCATTATTATAATGTCACTTATGCTTAAAAAAATACCCTAACCTCTAAAGTTATCTAAACTGACCTCTGATACCAACTATAAGGACCTGGCCCTAAAAAATTATATAATATTGAATTAAATGAATAATTCACATTGAGGATCTTTTTAGGTTTAGAGTTTTAGTTAATTTGGCCATAAATATTACATAATAAATGGAATATTACATGTAGACACTACAACTCATTATCCATTTTCTTCGTAAAATAAAAACTCTTAAAAGAAACTTGTCCAGTTACATGTTTTAGACAGCATGACTTTTCCATGATCCAATCCTCGACCCTATTCATCATTATGTCCTATGGAAAACCTTTCAAAAAGTTGGGATAACCATAAAAATCTCAGTAAGGGATACAAAATAAGGATGTAAAACATTATCCCATTAATGACTAAAAATCAATGAAACAATACTTTTCAATCATAACATACAATATCAAATCCTTAGATTTATGAAAAACACACAAAAATCCTAAATCATAATGTTTACTTATGGAATCCAAATCAAAATTACATTGTAGCTATCACAGCTACATAGGGAGTTAAACATGGAACACCCATCACAGTATATTCCCTAAATCTCTTAAGAGAAACACCACGTTTACCTCCGTCTTGTTACCCAATGCATTGGAGAGCTATCTCGGGCTCACCCACCCTAGATTTATCACGAAACCACCCATATACGTAAACAATTCCCAATAACATAACATAATCATAACATATAACACATGTATAATGGAAATATAACATTTCCACATTCCAATATATCAAATAAAGATGTTGAACTAAACAATGTTTTATCAAATCATATTCAAAACCATTTAAAAATAGATTTTTAATCAAAGTGTCCCACAATAGTTTGAAGATTTTAAATGAATTCTCATTTGAAAAAAATTAATGTCCATATAAATAAATCCTAAAATCTATATTGAAAACATGTACCTAAATAAGAAATATTTAGATGAATAAATCATTAAAACATTCAAAATGATATTTTAGTTAAAGAGTTTTTCACAAAAAGAGAGACACTAGAATAAAAAAAATGGGGAATAACATTTAATCAAAATGTTATAATATCTTGATAATAATGTGATTCCTGATATAATATGTCAAAAGACAGTATATACACCATATAAGAGTGAATTGGTGCATAACAACAATAAATCCTTAGTGGAAACATAAATTTAGATGAAATACCTTATAAAGATGGTATCCTTAAATTAAAGATAAATCAATCACATAATTATCTGTGAGAAAT
Source organism: Viscum album (assembly GCA_963277665.1). NCBI lineage: Eukaryota > Viridiplantae > Streptophyta > Magnoliopsida > Santalales > Viscaceae > Viscum > Viscum album. The sequence goes on from OY728156.1 coordinate 1,137,507,310, forward strand.
ATAAACACACCAAATATAAGTGGATATTATTTGTAAAACAATCCGAGGTTATTCACACAATTTCATAGGATTACATATTCCAGAATTTCAAGTTGATCCCAAATAATTGAAATTGTGTTTAGAAGATCCCTTCTAAAAATTCGACACCCTAACGATGTCAATTTAAAATTCAGAAAATGATTTGATGAGATAAAAAGGGTATCTCATCACATGGAAATAAATTTTACAATAATAAGTTTATAAAAAACATATCTGATCATAATAAGATATATGATAAAAGATATAACAAAAATAAGTCTTTTAAAAGATGGTGAAAGATTCCATTTCCAATTTGGTAACATACAAAACATATGCCACTTGAAAGATGGATCATACAATAAAGATGTACATACTCTTAAATGACATTATATTACACGAGGAGTACAATAATGGGTAGTATATACCCCACACAAAATAAAATAGTGGCCAGTGTAGCATGAATATCATGGGAATAAAAGTGAGATGAAACACTTTACCATGTTGTAATCAACGGAGTCGTATGACCAAAAGTTTATAAACACCAAAAGAATCACAGAATGACATGAATATAATGATAGTCCTGATAATATATATCGAATGGAAGTACACAATACACCACATGAAATGAATAATTATCGAACAATGGAAATCTCACAAAATTAAAAGTGAGATAAGAAAATCTCTTACCTCGTGTCCAACTTGACTCGATTGTTTTTTATCTTCTGAATAATAAATTAAATTAAATTTCTACTTGATTAAGAACATTTTTCAAGTTAATTATTTCTTTTATATCACTTATTACCATGTTATAAACATTATTTATTCATTTAAGTTAATAACGTTCATTTTGTTGATATTTGCTACTTGAGTAAAAAATGACCACATTATATTTTCAAGTTATCCATGTGGTCAATAGTCCATTATATCCAGAATGAAATTCATTATTTAGATATCATACATATCAAATATATATATATATATATAACATTACATATCATTTGGTGGTAAGAAATGAAATGCACCGTTCATGGAGACGGTAAGCCGTACGTACTCATGAACGCTACATTCATTTCTATTTCTTATTTTAATGGAATTTAAACATAATGATACATATGTATATTATTATTCCAGTATAATATCATATATAATATCTTTAAATCTATCTTTTATACATCCCAAATAAGGAATTAACGATTCACATCACTTTGAGGGGGCAGTAGTCCGCACTTCCTCCAATGAGATTATCGGATTTTCCCACTAATGAAACAACAAAGGCGTGCTATAAATGGAAAATATAGAAGAATAACAAAACATAAAAACAATATATATCTTTTATAAATACAGTTCCATCATAATTTCCACCATGAGAGGCAGTAAGAGGTAATTGAACAATCACTGTTTCATGAGGCGTTAGTTTTCCATCCACCGAAACGTTATGTTCTTCACCCATTAGATGGAGGTGTGTGTAAGTGTAGTTATAGTAATTATTATAACAACATCTTTTTATATTAAGGATACTGGTTTTTATATAAAAGATATAAATAAAAAGAGTTTAGTAGTGGGATAAGTAAAATAAAAGAAAATAAGTTAAGGGAAATTGTTACCTTTAATTTGGGTAACTTCCTTTGCATTTAACCAAAAGGACTTACTGAAGTGCCTTATGCCTAGATTAAGGCATCTAAGATGTAGAGAGGGATGTAGGGAGCTTAATTGGGAAGAATTTGGAGGAGCCAGAATGCTTGAGAGGTGTGATGAATTAGTTATTAGTGGTCTCCTTTAATAATAAAGAGGAGGGGATCTTTAAGAAAGTGTGAAAATATTATTTTATTATATAATGATTTTCGGTTTCTAAATGTCTGAATATCGTTATAGTCTAAGATAAGAAGACTCATGGTCGAAATAAAATCATCCAATTAAAATTGGATTGGTTTTTTATAATATTTTAATTGTTATAATCTTATTTATTTTAATCATTTATTAATGAGGTATATATTGCCTCATTATTGTGTTATGAATAATTTAATTTATTTTATGTCCTAAAATTATAAACAAAATAATATCATATAGGAAATATTTTTATAATTCCAATGAATATCTATAGGCAAAAATATACCTTATATAACACCATATAAAAATTAATTTACATAAAGTTTTTTTGTTTATGTCATTTTTGCCTTTACATTAAATTAATTAATCTAAAGTGTCATTATAATTCATAAGTGCCTCCACGGGGTCCCAAAATCGACCCAAGGATGCCCATGGTCGGCCATTAATTATCCAAAAAGGTTAGGACAAATTTTAAGTTAATTTAGAATAATATTAATATTCTTTTGACATTGAATTACCCTATTTACCATTAACCGTAGTAAATAAAAGTCAAAAGCTGCTATTCGCCAAAAATTATTTTCATCTTATTGAACCACATTTTACATGTCATGAACTGACCCAGTGGGGCATGATCTGAAACCCCCCAACACCACCTCCAATTGGCCAGGGGCTGGTGAATATCACCGAGTAGGCATATCACTATCATGGGATGCATTTCCTCTAAAACTGTACACACACACACACATCTCCAAGCCCAAAATGGTTAAAAGTAAAAACTACAAAAAATTAAAATGAATGCACACACTAAAATCCAACCAACATAGTACGATATGGAAGTAAATTACAAGAATTGTAAAACCCTGGTCCAAAAGTACAATCCCACCAAAAGAAAGTCTGTAACAAAGTCCAACCTGTCAAGAAAGGTATTGGGACTACAATACGTAGCTGTAAGAACACACCTCCGCATGTCTGATCTCAATGAGCACCATCTGGTCCTGGTCCACCAAGAATCCTATCAAAGGCACTCTCATCTGCACAATACCTGACATGTGCGGGAAAAGCCCGTGCATGGGTGAGTATAACAATACCCAATAGGACATCCTGATACCACAAAGCAAATACAACAAGGGAAATACGTCAAAGGAAAGATACATTTATCTTTACACAGTATATGTCAATAGAACTTATAACAAGAATATCCTGATATACTCATACATGATTGACTATCATGATACTACCACTAGGATCTAGCTCGAAGATTCCACTAAGCATATAATAAGGAAAACACACTCCTAGGTCTGAAGAGAGAGAGATACGAAGTACTCGTTCTGGGAGAACACACTCCAAATGTACTTGAGATCATGATGCTCAGATGAGGATCACAAACAATAGCCATGGGGTGATTCCGAACACTCAGACTAAACTAATCTGCTAAGTAGAGGATCGTCGCCCGGGTAAAGTTGTTCACGTCGATAACAAAACCCTACCTATGGTACCAGGAATGAACAGAGGATCCGGCTCCAAGTCTCATAGATGGGATTTCAACAACTCTATTCGGGAAGTGCTGCTGAAGGGATCATACACTGTTATATAGTAAATGATACTGGAAACCTTCAAGAGAAAGCCAAATGGTACTAACACTTAGGAAAATTGTCTAAGTCACAGAAGGAAACTGGCTTAAGCCATGTAAAATAGGTTACACAACATGTAGTATTGTTACAAGACATGTTTTTTGACTTCGGGTACTACCTGTGTAAATGGCCCCTGACATCTGCCCAACCTGGGTAATACTGGACTACACAGCATGTATTAGGGTTACATGCCATGATTGTTAACTTTGGGTACTGCCCGTGTAAACACACAATGTCAGAAGTCGAATTCGTATAGGAAATCATATACACTACGTGTAGGTCGAAGCACATTCCATGTCCTATCAACTGGTAAACACACGTGTACCCTAGCCATATGACCAAACATTGTGTCTGTCCTTGTTTCCTGCTCGGGTACCAGTACACTTGGTGTCCCACATATCTGGTTGTGTCTGGCTGGAGAAGGGTACAAAACCCATGTCCTTGGTCATGTACCCAACCTGTGTCCATGTACTCCCAGAGTATATGCCAGGTGATCCCCGACAAACACATGCCGTGTAGCCCATACTACACGTCGTGTAGTCAGGATTTCTCCAAAATTACAGTATTCCTCCCTGCGCCTCGGCCAGATCTCTGAATCACATTTATCTAGTCTTTTTTCCGTGAAACTCAAGAGTATGGGTCACCTCGACGTCGTGATTTCGAATCCATGGGTTTTGAGCCTTCGATCGGCCCCAAAATCCGATTCCTTTCATCCATGAGGAAATCGTTCGAAGAAAGATATCTTCTGATCCGCTTCGATCCATTCATCGACAATATAGTCGCACCGTCGTGGGGTTTTACTGTCACCAAATATTCCATTTGGTATTGATGCATCGCACAAGAGTGTGCAAAAATCCATCGTTTATATCCCCACGAAGAACGTGTAGAACGTGCATGGAGAACGCGAAAAATCTGGGAAAAAAGGCAGCAAAAATCGAGAGGGATTATCCTCGATCGATTTTCTTGTCGATCTTGGTTTGTCACCGTTAGAAGATTAATGAACCAATAAAAACCTCAAGAATTAAATCCCCAAAATCCCTGTAAAAACTCATCCCGCCAACACGATCGATCTGTGGGATAATCTGTTCGTGGATTAGTCCTTGTTCATTTTAGTAATCAGGGATGGGAAAGAAATCGCAAAGAGATCAAACGCCCTACCTGGATCCGCGATGTTGGTTGGTGAAGATCGGGTCGAGGCATTGTCATTGTAGTGGTCTGGAATTACTTCCAGTGGACTATAATTGATACCTATCAGGGCATTCCATGGGCGTCTACACCCCCTGGGCGGGACACACCACCATCCCCAGTGGCAGCCATTTCCTCATGAAGCCCATGGGAGGAGAGCCATGCTTCGTCCAACACTCACATGTGAGAGTTCCCAAGGATTGGATACATTCCAACCTCCTTTGCCTCTGATACCAACTGTAGGGACCCGAAGCTTGACATACATTGACTTTACATTACATTTGTTGAATACTTAGTAATTAACAAAAACACGCACACAAGGATCGTAATATTTTAGTGTCTTTGGAAACTCGGAGTATAATCTTCTAATACTGGTGAAATATCATCAACATCTCCCAGAAAGATCATCCCTTTTTTATACCTAAAACCCGTCCTTATATCCTTGGGAAAAGTAAACATAAAAGGGTGAGCTCAAATGCTCGGTAAGGGTAAAAAAAGGAAATATCAATCACATCATATTCATAAGAACATAACATTTTGGAAATCTTAACCTGCAAAAGAGAGCATAATTTCATAACATGGTATAAATCATAGTAGTGAAATGAAATACCAATAATCATAACTTAAAACATGAAACATTTTTTCATACACACATAATCATAGAGAATCATTTCTTGTTAGTCAAGACTCATTTCCAAGACTATCTTAGTGGACAAAGTCCCATTCTGAACCGAGCCACCCTCGTTTCAGTCCTGTTTCACTGAACCGGTATAACCTACCATTCCAGCCATGTCTATCTCATGAGATATAAAATCTTTACCCAATGTATTGGAGGGAGATATAGGTCCCACCCATCTCATAATGATACCATTCTTATGTGTGCCACAAAATCTTAAATCATACATCATTGCATAACCCATGTAATAAAAATGGGAATCTTAAACATCGTGACATCATAAAACAATTAATATATGATAAAGGAATTCATAAAAATAATTCCATCACAACATAATCAAATCAATGTAATAATAGGGATAAAAACAGAACCCTTTATTATCTTAGATGAAAAATAATTTTGATAAAACACTTGAACTTCATTCTTGAGGAAAATATCCTTTCTACTTCAAAAACATTTATCCTTTCATAACATGCCATACAATTTTAAACAAAAAGAAGTTGATTAAAAATAAAATTGAAAACTTGTAAAGTAAGCTTCTTGGAAATAATGTTTTAAAAATCCATTCATGTCGTAAAATTTAAAAAAACATTCTTCGTACTTTTTTCAGAAAAGTAAAAAAGTACCTCATATGAAAAATGACAAAAGATTCCTTTCATATATTTTACAAAAAACTCACCGAAGGGTAAAATTGGATTTAGACAATTGTAGGTGGATGGAAATAAAATTACATATTGAGGAAAGATGGATGTGGATGATAAAATACACCCCAGTAAATGCCAAAGTATAAACAATCTCGTATAAAAATGAGATTGTGATATTTCCCTTACCTTAGGTCTGATATGATTTGTACGTGTCTGAACCTCTTGTATAATGATTTAAATAATTTCATTTACTTATTACAGAATCATATTCATTGTTATGATATCATATATGGTTCACTTATTACTTTATATTACCCGTTCTTTTGTAAATTCCATGTTAAAGAGCGTTTTGGGTAAAATCGTTTCATTTGTCGTCCGTGTTTTAAATTGTAATTATTCATATGATTACTTAGATAATTATTACATAATTATAGAATATAAAACATGATTTATATATAATATATATTCAGAATATACATATATATAATGGATCGATAAATGGAATGAAATACACCGTTCATGGAGACGGTACGCGGTACGTACGCATGAACGTTGTTTTCGTTTCCTTATTGAATTGAGTGGAATTAAGTAGATGACATACATATATATACACATAAATCCAGTAGCTTTATAATGTCATATATTTCATTATTATTTATTATATATACTTTATAATCATTCTTAAATGGTTAACATGGAGAATGAATCTCATCGCGTCGTGGAGACGGTAGTCCGTACGTACGCACGAGCGATGATATCATTTCCATAATTATTGAATTGAATTGGACTGGATGATACAATATATCAGAATCATTATGATGTTATAATAACTATGTATAGTTATTCATTACATCATAATACCCATCCATGTAAGGTGTTGGTGGAAAAAAAGATTACACCACGGCATGGAGACAGTATTCCGTACGTACGCACGCGCTGTGATTTCGTTTTCCGTAGGATGGATAGATGGTGGATTAGGATTGTTTCATACTTATAATAACATATCAGTATATGAGTGATACTGATGTTATAACTTCATAATGAAACAACCTAAGAAGAAGAAGTGGAAGAAGAAATAAAGGTGAAAGAATTGGTAACGGAAATTACCTCTTCTTTGAAGCGCCTCTTTGAGACCTCCTCTTAGGGCACTAAAATTGGTATTTGAGGAATACCAGAACCTCTAGGATGTTTCTAGGGAAGTGGAGAAGATATTTTTGCAGGGTTTGTCCGAGCTTGAAGGCTCAATTTTGTGTGAGGAAGAGAGGGAGGAGGTGTCCTTTTATAAGGGAAGAGAGAGGCACCTTTGGAATAACTAAAAATATTATTTTATTATAAAGTCAAGTTCGGTTTTAAATAGATCCAAATTGATTTATTTCGAGGATAAGGTGGATATGGGTCGAAATACTCTCATACAATAGAATTTAGACAAGTTTAGGTTCCTATTTTAACCTTATCATTTAGATTTAACATTAAGTTAAATAATTTTACTTTTACCGTGTCTTCTTGTGTTCTTATACTATAAGGTTAATAAACTTACTATAAAAAGCCAAACGAACCCTAAATTGTTTATTATTAATATATATAACCTATTCTAAGTCATTTGGCCAATCCTTAGATTTTTAGGAATAAAATAACAATTAATAATATAATATTTGTTTTAAAAACTATTTTATGTCAATTTTGACACTATTTAGTAATTGATTTTTGTAAAAATCATAACAGAATGATAAGTTCTAAAAAAGTTAATTAAGTCAACAATAACATGTCCTATTAACCTAGAAAATTAGTGTAAGTCATAAAAAGTATAAAATTATATTTATTTGAGTATTTATAACATCAATTATGTCAATATTTCATTAATAAGATAATTACTTCATCATCGTTGTGTCATAAATAAATTAAATTATTTAATGTCTAAAAATTACAAATAAAATACCATTATGTTTTAAATCTTTTTAGATTTCTAATTAATATTTAAAATCTAATTTATCTTATGTATAACCCTATATTAAAAATGTTTTAGTAAATATACTTTGATTTTAACTCTTTTAACTCTTCTTTGAATTAAATAATAATAAATGTCCTAATCTAATCCAAGTGGGCCTAAATGGTCATATTTTATTCCTAAGCTTGTTTTTGGTCGAATTAAACTTATCCAATAATATTTGGACATGTTTTAGGGTAATAATAATATCATTTTTACCCTTAATTACCCTATTTACTTTTAACCGTGTTAAATAAAAGTAAAAAGTTACTATTCACCAAAAATTATTTTCATCTCATTCAACCACATTTTACTTACTGAAATCAACAGTGTCTCTAGAAATTTTTAAATTCTACTCACAGAAGCGGTAAAATTAAGTTTTATAAAAATTCAGTTTTTTTAACTACCACTTAGTGGTTTGACTATTCATCAAAAATTGAAAATATTCAGAAAAATACCAAAAATTAGGCCTAAGGTATATTGGATATTATGAACTAAAAAATGATTTCTATTTTACAAAATTCAAAACATATCAGTTTCATTAATTAATTTCAAAATTAATTCCCGTTGTCAAAACAAAATGCGTGTTTTTAAGAGATAATAACTATCAAAAGATTGACACTTGTTTATATCTGGTTTAAATGTGAAATTACATCCAATGACCAACATTGTATTGAATTGTAAAAATATATTCTAAATATACTTTAAAACCAATCAAATTAATAATTTATCACTATTAATTATTTCGATTGAAAAAGTTGTTTTTAATTAAAATTTAGTAATTTTCACTATTCATCAAAATATGAAAGTTATCCGAAAATCACCAAAATTTTACCCTAAGCTAATTTCGATATTTCGAATCCAAAAATGAAGTCGATTTTGAAAAATAGAAATTACATAATTTCAAAAAGTGGTTATTAATATTCATAACGTCTAGTTTTAATATTATTTTAATAGCATATCGTTGTTTAGCGAAACTTGGTGTTGCGTACAACACACGCTATCATGGAAGGTCGTGATTGCGTGTAATTCAATCCAGGTCAGAGATGTGTGTTGTGAAAGCTTATTTTGGTGTAGCGTATAACACAAGACATTAATGAAATTAAAAAGAATATTTTTCATAAAATCTCAGGGTGTTACATTCTACCCCCCTTAAAATGAATTTCTCCCTCGAAATTCGTCAGGGTTATAAATGGTTTACTACTCGAAAGTTTCTTTAATAGAAACCCACATCGTAAAAAGGAATACCAAAACCAATCTTTAAAAACAAACGTATGAAACGTAACGGTTACCCAAATAAACTAATCACTGGGTTTCCACATAGGTGAAAATATGGATATGGAAGAAAAATCCAACCATCATGTTCTGATGGAGAGTGGTAGAGAACATGGCTATGGAAAAGCCAACAATCAAAAATCCATAAATTTGTGACGATCTAAGGTACCATTTGATTAATCAGATATAAGAGCACTAGGACAACATTTTTGGTTTTCAAGATCCTTTCCCTAAAGTTGATGAATTTGAATTAGAATAAATACTTACTTTATTTTGGTACAATCTCACTGTTTTTCATGCCTTGAACAATTTCCACTTCATCTCCTAAATAAATGAAGTTGAATTTGTTATTCGTGAAGTGTTAGTATGACAGGTCATTCCATCTGTCTCAAACAAATGGTTAGCAAAAGTTATTAAATATACATAAGTCATTCTTTAGTGAGATTAATCATATATGGTTCCTAAAATGGACTTATACTTCATATATCATGCCTCTTAATAAAATAAAACTACTTTATACTAAACAGGGACTTCCTGTAGGCCAGTGGTAGGCGATAAAGGCCGGTCGCACTTCGGTTGTGGGTTCGATTCCCACGGCCTTGTCCGACGCGATGGGCTGTCGCCCGTCCTGCAGGTTTTCCTTTTTCTAAAACTATATTACTATAACATCCCATCAATAATATCGAAAAACGTCTATCCTTAAACAATACTATCTTATGTCCAACATAATCCATTCCAATCTTTAGGCTTATCCATAATACTGCTGTCCACTCTCATAATATAGTGAAAACAATTACCAGAGATTTAATACCATCGTTGATCACCATATATCATAAGATATGTCTTGTTGGTCACATTCCAATCATGTGAATACCTTAATCATGTATTCTCTTGAAAAATGAATACCAATTAAACCTTACTGAAAACATGAATGCTGCCAAAAGTTAACTCTTTCCACATACCAAAATCCAAAAATTCTATATACTCAAACCGTGATATAACTTAGTCCTTATATCAATCATGAGCTCATTAATACTATCAAACTTTTCATTTTCTCCTTATCCCTTCATTATGCGCATATCATCTGCTTTCCAAAAATATCTGAATAACCTTTCATGGATACTGGTAACATTAATCATGCACTTTCAAAACTCAAGGAAAGACAACAGTGTAACAATCCTTAGATGTCTCTTTATTCCATAGTACCATGAGATTACTTATACAACATTACAAATGATAAACATGTAATCATTCCACTACATTCTTAAACCATTGACCGAGCATCAACAATTCTCTCATCTCACATATCCTTTATAGTCTCTTCATCATCACCCACATAAATACTACCCATACGACCATACTGATTCTCTTCATGAGACTTTCCATTAGGGCATTGGTTTGCATAATGCATGTACATTCCACATTTAAAACATTTAACCATTCTTGATGTCGTAGCAATACCATTATCCTCATCCCTGCTGTTAACTGAACCTTTTCCTTTGCACTTACTGGCTTTGTGTCCTTCTTTTCCACACCCAATGCATCTTCCAGTTCCTTTGAAACATTCTCCTTGATTCCTCTTCCCACATGATTTACATAGGGGAAATTTAACTTTCTTTCCTTTATGATCATCATGAAACTCCATCTTTCTCTTATTAGTCGAGTCAGGAAACTTACCAAATTTTACTTTATTGATCATATAATGAGATTTCTGATTCGTCATAATAATGATGTTTGGACTTCCAAATCCCATTTCATTTGATTTCTTATGAAGAATATCATTCCATTGTCCATCATATCCTCCATTATCGTGAATCATCTTGTTTCCAGCCATTTTCTAAAACCCAAAATGAATAGTGTGAGATGAAAATATCATAATAAAGGGGGAGTAACTTCAATATATAACATCTTAGGTTAAATTCTAAGATTTTTACCGTAGTGCTAGGACTATATCCTATATGTATACCTTTCCTTAGGGACATCCCTAGACATACCTTAGAAATATCTCTAGGGATCTCACTAACGTTTTCGCGTCCTAGTTTCCAAAGGTTGACTAAACCTTTCCTCTAATACCAACTGTAGCCGTCTGGAATTACTTCCAGTGGACTATAATTGATACCTATCAGGGCACTCCATGGGCGGCTACACCCCCTGGGCGGGACACACCACCATCCCCTGTGGCAGTCATTTCCTCATGAATCCCTTGGGCGGAGAGCCATGCTTCGTCCAACGCTCACAAGTGAGAGTTCCCAAGGATCGGATACATTCCTACTTCCTTTTCCTCTGATACCAACTGTAGAGACCCGAAGCTTGACGTACATTGACATTACATTACATTTGCGGAATACTTAGTACATAACAAAAACACACACACAAGGATCGTAATAGTTTAGTGTCTTTGGAAACTCGGAGTATAATCTTCTAATACTGGTGAAAGATCTTCATCATCTCCCATAAATATCTTCCCTTTTTTTATACCTAAAACCTTTCTTTATATCCTGGGGAAAATTAAACATAAAAGGGTGAGCTCAAATTCTCAGTAAGGGTAAACAAAAGAAATATCAATCACATCATATTCATAAGAACATAACATTTTGGAAATCGTAACCTGCAAAAGAGAGCATAATTTCATAACATGGGATAAATCATAGTAGTGAAATGAAATCCCAATAATCACAACTTAAAACATGAAACATTGTGGCATACACATATAAACATAGAGAATCATTTCTTGTTAGTCAAGACTCATTGCCAAGACTATCTTAGTAGACAAAGTCCCTTTCTGAACCGAGTCACCCTCGTTTCAGTCCTGTTTCACTGAACCGGTATAACCTACCATTCCAGCCATGTCTATCTCATGAGATATAAAATCTTTACCCAATGCATTGGAGGGAGATATAGGTCCCACCCATCTCATAGTGATACCATTCTTATGTGTACCACAAAATCTTAAATCATACATCATTGCATAACCCATGTAATAAAAATGGGAATCATAAACATCGTGACATCATAAAACAATTCATATACGATAAAGGAATTCATAAAAATAATTCCATCACAACATAATCAAATCAATGTAATAATAGGGATAAAAACAGAACCCTTTATTATCTTAGATGAAAAATAATTTTGGTAAAACACTTGAACTTCATTCTTGAGGAAAATATCCTTTCTACTTCAAAAACATTTATCCTTTCATAACATGCCATACAATTTTAAACAAAAAGAAGTTGATTAAAAATAAACTTGAAAACTTGTAAAGGAAGCTTCTTGGAAATAATGTTTTAAAAATCGATTCATGCTGTAAAAGTTAAAAAAAATAGTCTTCGTACTTTTGTCAGAAAAGTCAAAAAGTACCTCGTACGAAAAACGACAAAAGATTCCTTTCATATCTTTTACTAAAAACTCACCGACGGGTAAAATTGGATTTAAACAATTGTAGTTGGATGTAAATAATATTACATATTGAGGAAACATGGATGTGGATGATAAAATACACCCCAGTAAATGCCAAAGTATAAACAATCTCAAATAAAAATTAGATTTTGATATTTCCCTTACCTTAGGTCTGATATGATTTGTACGTGTCAGAACCTCTTGTATAATGATTTAAATAATTCCATTGACTTATTAAAGAATCATATTCATTGTTATGATATCATATATGGTTCACTTATTACTTTATATTACCCGTTATTTTGTAAATTCCATGTTAAAGAGCGTTTTGGGTAAAATCGTTTCATTTGTCATCCGTGTTTTAACTTGTAATTATTCATATGATTACTTAGATAATTATTACTTAATTATAGAATATAATACATGATTTATATATAATATATATTCAGAATATACATATATATAATGGATCGATAAATGGAAAGAAATACACCGTTCATGGAGACGGTAGGCCGTACGTACGGATGAATGTTGTTTTCGTTTCCTTATTGAATTGAGTGGAATTAAGTAGATGACATACATATATATACACATAAATCCAGTAGCTTTATAATTTCATATATTTCATTATTATTTCTTATATATACTTTATAATCATTCTTAAATGGTTAACATGGAGAATGAATCTCATCGCGTCGTGGAGACGGTAGTCCGTACGTACGCATGAGCGATGATATCATTTCCATAATTATTGAATTGGAGTGGAGTGGATGATACAATATATCAGAATCATTATGATGTTATAATAACTATTTATAGTTATTCATTACACCATAATACCCATCCATGTAAGGTGTTGGTGGAAAAACAGATTACACCACGGCGTGGAGACGGTATTCCGTACGTACGCACGCACGGTGATTTCGTTTTCCGTAGGATGGATAGATGGTGGATTAGGATAGTTTCATAATTATAATAATATATCAGTATATGAGTGATACTGATGTTATAACTTCATAATGAAACAACCTAAGAAGAAGAAGTGGAAGAAGAAATAAAGGTGAAAGAATTGGTAACAGAAATTACCTCTTCTTTGAAGCGCCTCTTTGAGACCTCCTCTTAGGGAACTAAAATTGGTCTTTGAGGAATACCAGAACCTCTAGGATGTTTCTAGGGAAGTTTAGAAGAGATTTTGGTAGGGTTTGGCCGATCATGAAGGCTCAAAGTTGTGTGAGGAAGAGAGGGAGGAGGTGTCGTTTTATAAGGGAGGAGAGGGGCACCTTTGGAATAACAAAAAATATTAGTTTATTATAATGTCATGTTCGGTTTTAAATAGCTCCAAATTGATTTATTTCTAGGATAAGGTGGGGATGGGTCGAACTAATCTCATCCAATATAATTTAGACATGTTTAGGTTCCTATTTTAACCTTATCATTTAGATTTAACATTAAGTTAAATAATTTTACTTTTACTGTGTCTTCTTGTGTTCTTATACTATAAGATTAATAAACTTACTATAAGAAGCCAAAAGAACCCCAAATTGTTTATTATTAATATATATAACCTTATCTAAGTCATTTGGCAGAACCTTAGATTTTTAGGAATAAAATATCAATTAATAATATAATATTTGTTTTAAAAACTATTTTATGTCAATTTTGACTCTATTTAGTAATTGATTTTTGTGAAAATCATAACAGAATGATAAGTTCTAAAAAAGTAAATTAAATCAACAATAAAATGTCATATTAACCTGGAAAATTAGTTAAAGTCATAAAAAGTATCAAATTATATTTATTTGAGTATTTATAACATCAATTATGTCAATATTTCATTAATAAGATAATTACTGCATCATCGTTGTGTCATAAATAAATTAAATTATTTAATGTCTAAAAATTATAAATAAAATACCATTATGTAGTAAATCTCTTTAGCTTTCTAATTAATATTTACAATCGAATTTATCTTATGTATAACCCTATATTAAAAATGTTTTAGTAAATAAATGTTGATTTTAACTCTTTTAACTCTTCTTTGAATTAAATAATAATAAATGTCCTAATCTAATCCATGTGGGCCTAAATGGTCATATTTTATTCCTAAGCTTGTATTTGGTCGAATTACACTTATCCAATAGAATTTGGCCATGTTTTAGGGTAATAATAATATCATTTTTACCCTTAATTACCCTACTTACTTTAAACCCTGGTAAATAAAAGTAAAAAAGTTACAATTCACCAAAAATTATTTTCATCTCATTCAACCACATTTTACTTACTGACATCAACCGTGTCTCTTGGAATTTTGATATTCTACTCACAGTAGCGGTAAAATTATGTTTTATGTAAAATTCAGTTTTTTTTTACTACCACTTAGTGGTTTCACTATTCATCAAAAATTTAAAATTTTCAGAAAAATACCAAAAATTAGGCCTAAGGTATATTTGATATTATGAACTCAAAAATGATTTCTATTTTACCAAATTAAAAACATATCAGTTGCATTAATTAATTTAAAAATTAATTACCGTCGTCAAAACAAAAGGCGTGTTTTTAAGAGATAATAACTATCAAAAGATTGACACTTGTTTATAACTGGTTTAAATGTGAAATTACATCCAATGACCATCATTGTATTGAATTGTAAAAATATATTCTAAATATACTTTAAAACCACTCAAATTAATAATTTATCACTATTAATTATTTCGATTGAAAAAGTTGTTTTTAATTAAAATTTAGTAATTTTCACTATTCATCAAAATATGAAAGTTATCCGAAAATCACCAAACATTCACCCAAAGCTAATTTCGATATTCCGAATCCAAAAATGAAGTCCACTTTGAAAAATAGAAATTACAAAATTTCAAAAAGTGGTTATTACTATTCATAACGGCTAGTTTTAATAATATTTTAATAGCATATCGTTGTTTAGCGAAACTTGGTGTTGCGTACAACACACGCTATCGTGGAAGGTCGCGATTGAGTGTAATTCAATCCAGGTCAGATATGTGTGTTGTGAAAGCTCCTTTTGGTGTAGCGTATACCACAAGACATTAATGAAATTAAAAATAATATTTTTCATAAAATCTCGGGGTGTTACAGTCATCGCCAGCAAAATTTATCAAGAACGTCGTCACCGCGTTGGGGGTTTCCTCCAGATCATTTCCTAAAGCCTCCAGGGGTTCGTGGTTATGAGGTCTCTAATCCTAGACCCCTACACAAATCTCTATTTTTTAAAAAAGGTAAGTGATATTTGCTGCTACAAGATTTAATAAAATATCATAATTAAATATTTCATTACGGTTGCGTCCAAAAACCAGATTTCACCATCGACATGTGCTGGCCGATGTTAGGCCTCTCCTATGGTAAAATCACTGTTATAAACACAACGGTGCCCTTGAATTTTTCATCCGAGAACCCTTTTAGGAGTTATTCAACATTTTTCATGAAAACCACACGTGCACATAATTTAATTATTTTATTAAATTCACCCACTTGTTCCGGGTCCATCGGGCCTCGAAATTGCACACCATCCCAAAGCATAGTCTCTAAATAATTCCCACATAATATTTGAATGACACCTGGAAAAAATCCGAGACATTACATCACACCCACCATAGGGATCTTACATCCTCGAAATGCTAAAACAATGGATACTCAAAAATTTGTGGGTACTGCACAAAAATCTGAGCCTCCCGCTTCAACATTCTCTCCTGGAGATTCCTATGCTGTCACCGAACACGCACAAAGGTAATAGCTCACCCTCGACGGATCATCTCATGCCGATCCTCGATCTCCACTTGGTACTCATCAATGGTCGCTCTATCATCGATGTCCAGCTCGCCCCAATCAATAACGTGTGATGGATCATATACATACTTCTGTAACTGCGAAACGTTAAAAATGTTGTGTACCCAGTCCATCTGAGAAGGTAGAGCCAAGCAGTACGCCACCTCACTAACTCTACTCAGAACATGAAAAGTGCCGATGAACCTCAGATATTGCTTACAGCCTCGGCCAAACCTCCACAATCCCCGTAAAGGTGAGGCCCGAAGGAACACATGGTATCCCTCCTCGAACTCCAAGGGCCTCTATCTCTTATCGGCATAAGACATCTACCGACTCTGTGCAGTCTTCATCTGCTCCTGGATGACCTTCACCTTTTCTGTAGTAGCTCACACAATCTCGGGGAACATTAATGTTTACTCTCTTGGAGTAGTCCAGCAAAGTGGTGACCTGCAAGGTTTCCTGTACAAATCCTCCAATGGTGCCATACCAATAGTGGAATGATAACTGTTGTTATAAGCAAATTCCACTAGTGTTAGGTGATCCTCCCAGCTACTACCGAATTCAAGTATGCATGCTCGTAGCATATCCTCCAGAACATCGATGGTCTGCTCCATCTAACCATCATCCTAAGGTTGAAACGTTGTGCTCAAGCATAAGTGAGTCCCTAAAGCTTCCTATAATCCCTTCCACAACCGGGATGTGGAACAAGCATCAAGATCTGAGATGATTTTGAATGGAACTTCATGAAGTCAAACAATATCTTGCACGTAGAGGTGTCCCAAGCTCTACACCGAACTCTCTCCCATATGTCTAGGAAGTGGGCCGAAATGGTGAGTCGATCTACGATAACCCCGATGGCGTCATGTCCCCGTTACGTACATGGTAAACCCATCACGAAGTCCGTGGATATACCATCCCACATCCACTCTGGATCCTCAAGGGGCTGAGTCGAATCTTATGGCAGCTAGTGCTCGGCCTTTAATTGCTAGAAATTAAGGCACCAAAAAACAAGCTCAGCCACATCCATCATCATTCCCAGCCACCAGAACTATCATAGGAGGTCCTGGTACATATTTTCCATGCCTAGATACACCTCCAATGGAGATGTATGGAACTCCAATAGAATCTCCTCCCTCAACGTCACTGGTACTACTGTTCACCCTCTGAAAAGAACAACGTTCTCCCCAACTTTTTAATATCGATCTGCAACATCGCTTGTGAATATCCGAGCACGTAGAGTCTCATAGCTAGAATCCTCATGCTGGGATTCCTTGACTCGATGTAAGAGTGGAGGGGGTAACAAGCATAGAATAAAGGTAATCTCCCTCATCTCTATCCATGAAAAAAAATTGTAAAGAGGCCAAATATCTCGTCGCCTCATCCAGAAACTGTGAACTATATTTCCTACTGAGAGAATCTTCCACAACGTTCCCCTTCCTAGGAGTATAAATGTAAAGACCCGTAAAATTCAAGGGAAATTTTTTCTTAATTTTCTTTGTAATTTTACATGAACGCGGTTTCAGACGGCACTTGATTCCGAGGCCCGGAGTGCCCGGAATTTCTATTCGATGTTTAGCTCGGATACGTTCAGTGAACGAACAAGTGGGATTTTCTAACATTTGAACCGGTGCCCAGAATCGAATTCCGAGGGCACCGATGGAACCGCAGCACCGGTAATTGTTTAGGAACTCCTGTTTTGGAGTTACGTTATCAAGGGTGTGGAAGATAAAAATTTTGGAAGTTAATTTATTATTATTCAACAATTTTTATTCTAAGTGTTTAGTTCTTGATGCAAGTTGGGTAACCACCCAACCTCCCTTGGGAGGTTATGAGGGTGGTGGGTCCCACACAAACCCCACCCCTTCATATCCTCTAACCCCTCTCAACTCCCATTAAATGTTGATAACTTAAGTTTACTTAACTTAGGGAATTAATGTGGTGAGTTAAATATAAGTTTTTGAAATTCAAACCCTTGAATTTTCATAAGGCTTATTGTGTTAATAAAATAAGAAAGGAGCTAATTTTATTTGTTGTTAGAGTTTTGTCATTGAGAGGATTTGGGAAGCGTGGAGATCTTCTTCATCTCCAATGAAGAACATCTTCGTCGAAGAATGTGAAGAACACCTCGGACTCCGACGAAGAACACCGTTCTTCAACGAAGAACATCTCCTCCGAAGAACGTGGAGAACTTCTCCAACGACATTTTCTCTTCAGACGCACCTCGATGACAACGGAATCGACGTTCATTTTCCGCGACGCCCGACATCTGTGACGCTCGTCTTCCGCGGAACGTTGACGTGCACCGTTCTTGAAACCCAGGTAGGGGTTTTATTTATTTGTTATGTTCGTGAATACCAACCTGACGATCTTCGTGGATTAAAACCAACAGTTATCGAATAACGTGAGGGGGTCGGGCTGCACAAAAATGGCCGACCCTACTCCTTATTTTCATGTTGGTTCCTTTGTGGTTTGGTACGGGAAGGCGTGGTGCCGTCGCACCACGCCGAATCATGTGAATGTAAATGCATGGGGCCGTCGCGCCGCGCCGCGAATTAATACAAGGACGTGATGCCATCGTGCCGCGTCGGAGACACCCGAATATACCGCGGCCGGTTCCGGGGCCGCGGCGGAGGGGCACGACGCCATCGCGCCGCGCCGGATGATAAGGGCAACGGCCGGTTCCTGGCCGCGGCGGAGCAAGGTGACCGGCGGCCGGACCGGGCCGCCGGCGTCGGAGCTGGAAGGGGACCGGCCATCGCTGGTCCCGTTGAGCAGGAACCGGCTGGCCAGGTCGGGCCGGCCAGATAGGGAGGATCCGGGGGAATTAATTCCCCCGGCTGGACATAAATGCGGCCCCAATTAAGGGGTCGCGGTTATAGAAAACCGGGGGGGCAGCACCCCCCCCCCTCACACGAGCCAAAACGGCTCGACCGTTTTGGCCGAGCAACCGACCACCGCGCCGGGCCGGGACGGACCACGCCGAGCCAGGCCGCGCCCAACCGGGCCAGGCCGCGCCAGGCCGGGTCGAACCAGACTCGGGGTGGGTCAACCCAGTTCGGACCGACCGGGGGGTCTCGGGCCGGGTCGGTCCGGGCCTGAAACCCCCGTTTTCGGACTGTCTTCGGTCTTTTGCCCATAACATGGGCTACAGACCTCCGATCGACGCACTGTTAGTTGCGATGTGATCCTCGAATCGAGACGGTCATTTCATAATATTGCACTCAAGGTTTCGGAATACTTTGAGTTCGGCCGGGTTGGATTGTACACGAACCCAACCGGGCCCTCGGAGCAGAAACACTCATATATTGAGCTTTGGACGTCCGATTGACGTGCCGTCGACTTTGTTGAATTCCTATTAGTGAGACGGATCTTTTGGCCTAATCCGCCCGAGGTTTGGACGTAGGTGGAGTATGGTAGGGTTGGTTTTTTCTTAAAAACCAACCGGGCCCCTAGGACGAAAAAGCCAATAACTCTCAGACCGGGCGTCCGATTGACGCGTCGTCTGCGATGTTGAGTTCCTGTTGATGATACGGAAATTTTGGATACATCATCTCTGGAATATGTGTCAGTTGATGTATCAGCCTCTCGGCTCGTGGGTCGGACCCTCTCGAACGAGCTTGTTGTGTTCGGGAACCCTAGTGATGGCTGCGACTGCTACTGTGACGACGACGACGACTGTACATAGATCCTCAGTGGATTCGATGGCGACGACTATAGAACTCAGCGATCCTATGTGGATCTGTGCTACCGATCTTGTGTGAGTCCGATCCTATGTGGGTCAGCGCTCAGCGGTTCTGTGTGAGCCAGCGCCTATTGATCCTGCGTGGGTCCGATCCTGTGTGGGTCTTTGCAAGGGTTAGTTTCCTACCGATCTTGTGTAGGTCTTTGCGGGGGTTAGTACCTATCGATCCTTTGTGGGTCCGATGACTTAGATGGATTAGTGATCATCTCTATCGTATTCGAAGAAGTATACCTGTGTGAGCTGAATCATGTTTTCTTTCCTGTGTGGATTGTGTTGTGCTCTCCTGTGTGGATTACGTTTTTCTTTCCTATGTGGAATACGTATACTTTCCTGTGTGGACTGGGTTGTACATGGGATCGTAGGTTTGCGTTTATTGGAATTGAGGACATAGGTATATGTATGGGCATATACCTAAGCAGTGTTGGTTGTTACTTTGTGATTGTATCTTTCCTTTGTGGTTTATCCTTTGTGGATTTTGGGAGACCTTCGGGGGTCTCGGGGTCCCTACTGAGTAGCTTATACTCACCCATGCATGGGCAATGCCCGCACTACGTTGTGTTGGTTATAGACGATGGACAACGTTGGTCGTGGTTGAGGCTTGCAGAATAGGATGGTGCCTGGAGGTGGACCACTAGGCGGTACATACTCAGAGCGGACGACGGGACCCGAGGAGCAGTGGACCTATATGTACCCACCCTTCAGTTGGGATTTCCAGTGGCCAGCTCGGCGTTGCGGCTTTACTTTACAGTTGATTTTTTCCCTTTCGATTTGTAGTTTACTTTCAGTTTTGGTTTGTATACTGGCTCATTTACTTTTTCCGCGCTTACTCTTGTACCAGCTTTTAATTAGTGATTACTTCTACTAGTTTTTTATTCTGTGGTGTTTTTTTACTTTTCAAAGGCAATGCCTTCCCTTTTTACCGGTATTTACGCCATGGTGCTAGTCGCCAGCCGCTGGCCTATGGAAGGCGGGCTTGGGGTAGTCACGGCACGGGCCCCGAGGACGGGTCATGACAAATTGGTATCAAAGGTGGTCGGTTCTACCGCAGACTCTGATCTTTCGTCTATGTGAAGCAATAGTGTTAAGCGTATTGAGTGTGGTTATCAGTCCAGGGAGTCCAGTGTTGGTGCGGCGGCCGACGTATCCGTACACTAGGACCCTGACTTCTGATTTATGACTTAATCCACGAAAACATTGATTTCCTGTGTATTTCAAGTTTTCTTTGTAAATACTTCATATCAGCTCACCAGGTATACTGTTCTGACCGTGGCACAACTGTTTCCTTTTCTGGATGGACCCATGACCGCAGACAGCTAGGGTTCCGAGATTCGAGTTTGACGACAGCCCACCGAGTGACGAGGCCTCGGTGCAGGGCCCTTTGTCAGCAGTGGCACCGGCGGTAGCCCTACCCGCCGAGCCACCGATTCTTCCAGCCCCAGCCGCTGACGATGCACGTCGCCTCAGTGCACTGCATGAGTTCCAGCGCCAGCGACCGCCTAGGTTCCATTAGGATACACACCCCCAGGTAGTCGAGGACTGGCTGGAGGCAGTGGTGAGAGTATTCAGGTTAATGAGAACACCAGCAGACCTCATGGTGATCCTCGCAGCGAGCCTACTGCACGCAGCAAAAGGCAGATGGTGGAGCTTGATACTCTAGGTGCACGATGAGGCATCTCTTCTCTAGATGGACTTTGAGAGCCTCTTCCGCTCAGATTTCGTCCTAGCCACCGTTCATGCGGTGCGCATCAAGGAGCTTCGTCAGCTGCGGCAGGGCAGCATGATGGTCGCCCAGTACTCGGCGAGATTTACTGATCTCTCGCGCTACTCTACAGACATGGTACAGGACCCATTCATCTGGGCCCGAACCTTTGAGCAGTGATTGAGACATGAGATCAGGGCATCCCTAATCTCCCTCAGCATTCTGACTCATACAGCAGTACTGGAGTGGTCCCTTTTGATCGAGAGCTTTCTTGCTGAGTCTACACCAGCGCCAAGACCCACTGTAGGACGGCACGTAGCAGAGTCTTCTGTAGCAGGAAGTAGACGGATGACTCTTGGGTCCAGGAAGACTAGACCCTCAAGAAGATGACCTTAGGAAACTGGCTCAGAAGTGCGGGGCACACAGCGCAGAGCCAGTCTTTCGAGGGGCAGACAGTGCTACTCGTGCGGCGGGCAGGGCCAAAGGGCTCGTGATTGCCCAACCCACCGTGCCGAGGAGCAGCAGATGGTTGAGGGACCACCGAGGAAGAGGCAGAGGGTCGACCGTGGAGGTCCGAAGGCTGGAGGCGGATGAGGCAGAGGAGTTGTCCGAGCAGCAGGTGGTGGGCGACGCTTTGAGGCTCTACCACCACCACCACCAGGAGGTCCACCCCGACCATAGGGAGATGGCGGGAAGAGACAGGCACAGCACCAGGCAGCAGAGGCCTATGACCACGGCTCACCCGAGATGATTCGAGGTAATATCTTTGTCTATTCCACCCTTGATGTAGTACTTATAGACACAGGAGCGAGTCACTCTTTCAGAGCTTCTTCCCTTGTTCGGAGCTCGGAGATTCCGACAGAGCCGTTGGCTCGATCCTTACGGCTAGAGACACCTACTGGAGCAGACTCGACGATTACACACTGGGTCCCGCAGTTTGAGCTTACTCTAGGAGGTGAGAGCTTCGGCTAGGATCTTCTTGTAGCGGCATCGATGCCTTACGACGTCATCTTGGTCATGGATTGGTTGTCTACGGTCCATGCACAGATTGACTGTTTTAGGAGCAAGGTGCGATGTGTACTCACCGACGGGAGCAGGTTCACCTTCACCGGTGAGAAGGGAGCCTATGCAGCACAAGGTGGACTTCCGCGGTGGATAGGACAGCCCATCACTCATCAGTTGGATAGCCTCATCCTAGGAGTAGTTGACGTGCAGAGTCTTGGTTTTCCTGCAGTGGTGGATCAGTATGCGGATGTTTTTCCCAATGACGTTCCAGGGCTACCTCCTCGCAGATAGGTAGACTTTTATATTGACCTGTACCCCAGGACATCCCCGATATCGACTCCAGCATATCGGATGGCCCCCACTATGCTTCAAGAGCTGCGGGTACAGTTGGAGGACTTGCAGGGCAAGGGGTCCATCCGACCCAGTGTTTGACCCTGGGCTTCCCCGATTTTGTTCGCCAAGAAGGCGGACGAAAGATTGCGACTTTTTTTGACTATCGTAGCCTGAACTAGGTTACAGTGAGGAACAAGTATCCACTACCAAGGAATGATGACCTCTTCGATTAGCTCAAGGGAGAACGATGGTTCTCGAAGATAGACCTCAGGTCATGCTATCATCAGCACAGAGTTCGAGACGAGGACGTGCAGAAGACGGCCTTCAGATGTCGGTATGGCCACTATGAGTTCTTAGTTATGCCATTCGGCGTAACCAATACTCCAGCAGTGTTCATGGCCCTCATGAACAAAATCTTTCAGCCATACCTTGATCAATTTGTATTGGTCTTCATCGACGACATTTTGATTTACTCGATGACTGAGGAGGAGCATGCCTACCACTTACGGGTTGTACTAGACACACTCAGAGAGCACCATCTTTATGGCAAGCTCTTGAAGTGTCAGTTTTGGATACGTGAGGTCCACTTCTTGGGACGCGTTATTTCTGAGGCAAGAGTTTCAGTGGATCCTACAACGATCGAGGCAGTGTTAGCTTGGGAGCCACCCAGGAGCGTGACGGAGGGGCGGAGTTTCTTGGGACTAGCTGGATACTACCGGAGATTTGTGCCATACTTCTCTAGAGTTGCGACACCACTCTCAGCTTTGACGAAGAAGGGGAAACCCTTCATGTAGTCAGACAGATGTCAGCAGAGCTTCCAGGAGCTGAGACAGAGATTGACCAGCGCACCTATCTTAAGGTTGCCTGAGGAGGGAGTAGGGTACGTAGTCTACTTCGATGAATCCGGGACCGGACTCGGTTGTGTCCTGATGCAGGAGCGGGCAGTTATCGCCTATGGATAATGTTAGTTGAGGCCGCATGAGCATAACTAAGCTACCCATGACCTAGAGTTAGCAGCAGTGGTCTTCACTCTGAAGACATGGTGACACTATCTGATGGGCGAGCGCTTTACAGTCTTTTCTGACCATCCGAGTCTCAGATAAATCTTCTCTCAGAAGGATTTGAATCTAAGACAGCGACGATGGCTCGAGTTCCTCCAGGACTATGACTTTGAGATAGTCTATACTCCTGGGAAGGGAAACGTAGTAGCTGATGCTCTCAGTAGGAGGACGGGCATTCAGATACTTTAGGAGGTGAAAGAGCAGCTAGCCACTTTGTAGATATCCTTCGTGGATAGAGATGGAGCAGCCTTCCTTCAGTCTCTCACAGTCACTCCTCCACTACTACAGCAGGTCAGAGAGGCACAGCGTGGGGACGCTGACTATGAGACGCGACGTGCACAGATATCCTCAGGACAGGCACCTGATGGTTTCACCTTTGGAGAAGAGCACGAAATCTTTTTCAAGGGATGTACCTTGGTACTAGTTACTTTACGGGAGGAGGTGCTGAGAGAGTTTCACACTTCTTCTTTGGCGGTACATCTGGAGTGGCGAAGATGTACCAGGATCTCAGACGACAACACTGGTGGTCGGGCATGAAGAAGGTTGTGGTAGAGTTCGTTTCTCGATGCCTCACCTGCCAGCAGGTGAAGGCTGAGCACCAGGTACCAGCAGGCTTCGTACAGCCCTTGGAGGTTCCAGAGTGGAAGTGAAACGGAATATCTATGGACTTCGTGACTGGACTTCCACGCACTTCCAGAGGTCACGACTCCATTTGGGTGATTGCCGACCGACTCACCAAATCGGCTCACTTCTTACCCATAAGAGAGTAGGGATCAGTGGAGAGCTTGGGACGACTTTACATTCAGGAGATTGTACGGCTTCACGGTGTTCCAACTTCTATCGTCTCCGTTCGAGATGTTCGCTTTACTTCCCGGCTATGGAAGGGATTGTAGGAGGCATTCAGGATGCAGCAACGTCTGAGCACATCCTTTCACCCTCAGACGGATGGTCAGACGGAGAGGACCATTCAGACTCTCGAGGACATGCTCCGCGCATGAGTCCTCAACTTTGGTCGCAGTTGGGAGGACCACCTACCCTTGGTGGAGTTCGCGTACAACAACAACTACCACTCCACCATTGGGATGGCACCATACGAGGCATTGTACGACCGAACTTGTAGATCTCCTTTGTGCTGGACAGACCCTGAGGAGTCAGCACATGTGGGACTGAAGATGGTCTAGGCCACGACAGAGAAGGTCCAGGTCATCCAGGAGTGGATGAGGACAGCTCAGAGCCGGCAGAAGTCATATGCTGACAGGAGGCGGAGGCCACTAGAGTTCGAGGATGGCGACCACATCTTCTTGCGTGTCTCACCTCGACCTGGATTATGGAGATTTTGTCGAGGCGGAAAGTTTCCTCCACGCTTCATTGGACCATTCCAGGTCCTCAGCAGGATTGGCGAGGTGGCATATCACCTGGCTCTACCACCTCAGTTACACCGGGTGCACGACGTCTTCCACGTATCTCAGATGAGGAGATACGTGCACGACCCGACGCACATCACTGACCATGGGGAGATTGACGTTGATGATGGGACGTCTTTTGCGGAGGTCCCAGTGGAGATCGAGGATCGGCAGGATCGGGTCCTACGTGGATGGTCGATTCCTCTAGTGTGCATCAGATGGCAGCACGGGAACCTCCAGGAGAGCACTTGGGAGCGGGAGGCTCATATGCGTGCTCAGTACCCACATTTGTTTCCCTAGTTTTCGATGTATCTTTATGGGGACGTAAAGCACTAAGGTGGGAGTAATGTAAAGACCAATAAAATTCAAGGGAAAATGTTTCTTAATTTTCTTTGGAATTTTACAAGAACTCGGTTTCAAATAGCACTTGATTCTGAGGCCCGGAGTGCCCGGAATTTCTATCTGACGTTTAGCTTGGGTACGTTCAGTGAACGAACGAGTGGGATTTTCTAAATTTTGAACCGGTGCCCAGAATCGAATTCTGAGGGCACCGATGGAACCGCAGCACCGGTAATTGCTTAGGAACTCCTGTTCCGGAGTTGCGTTATCACAGGTGTGGAAGATAGTTTATTATTATTCTACAATTTTTATTCTATGTGTTTAGTTCTTGATGGAATTTGGGTAACCACCCAACCTCCCTTGGGAGGTTATGAGGGTGGTGGGGCCCACATGAACCCTACCCCTTCATATCCTCTAACCCCTCTCAACTCCCATTAAATGTTTATAACTTAAGTTTACATAACTTATTGAATTAATGTGGCAAGTTAAATATATGTTTTTGAAATTCAAACCCTTGAATTTTCATAAGGCTTGTTGTGTTAATAAAATAAGAAAGGAGTTTATTTTAATTGTTGTTAGAGTTTTGTCGTTCAGAGGTTTTGGGAAGCGTGAAGATATTCTTCATCTCCAATGAAGAACATCTTCGACGAAGAACGTGAAGAACACCTCGGACTCCGACGAAGAACACCGTTATTCAACGAAGAACATCTCCGTCGATGAACACGGAGAACTTCTCCAATGACGTTTTCTCTTCGGACGCACCTCGACGACAACGGAATCGACGTTCGTTTTCCACGATGCCCGACCTCCGTGACGCTCGTCTTCCGTGGCACATTGACCTGCACCGTTCTTGAAACCGAGGTAGGGGTTTTATTATTTATTTTGTTCATGAATACCAACATGATGATCTTCGTGGATTAAAACCAATAGTTTTCGAATAACGCGAGGGGGCCGGGCCGCACAAACACGGCTGACCCTCCTCCTTATTTTCATGTTGGTTTCTTTGTGGTTTGGTACGGAAAGACGTGGTGCCATCGCACCATGCAGAATCTTGCGAAAAGAAATGCGTGGCGCCATCGCGCTGTGCCGTGGAAAGAATATCAAGGACATGACGCTGTCGCGCCGCGCCGCGAATTAATACAAGGACGTGACGCCATCGCGCCGCGTCGGAGACACCCGAAAATACCGCATCCAGTACTGGGGCCGCGGCGGAGGGGCGCGGCGCCGTCGCACCGCGCCAAACGATAAGGGCCACGGCCGGTTCCGGGCCACGACGGAGCAAGGTGACTGGCGGCCGGACCGGGCCACCGGCGTCGGTGTTGGAAGGGGACCGGCCATCGCCAGTCCCGTTGACCAGGAACAGGCCGGCCAGGTTGGTCCGGCCGGACAGGGAGGAGCTGGGGGAATTAATTCCACTGGCTGGACATAAATGTGGCCCTAATTAAGGGGTCGTGGTTACAAAAAACCGAGGGGGCAGCCCCCCCCCCCCCCCCCCCCGCACGAGCCAAAACGTCTCGGCCGTTTTGGCCGAGCAGCCAACAAGCGCACCCAGTGCACGGGTCGCTAGACCGGGCCGCCGGGCTGGGCCGCGCCAAGCCGGGCCAACCCGGATCCGGGGCGGGTCGACTCGGTTCGGACCGACCGGGGGGTCTCGGGCTGGGTCGGTCTGGGCCCGAAACCCCCATTTTCGGACCGTCTTCGGTCTTTTGCCCATAACATGGGCTACGGACCTCCGATCGACGCACCGTCAGTTGCGATGCGATCCTTGAATCGAGTTGGTCGTTTGGGTATATCACACTCAAGGTTTAGGAATAATTTGAGTTCATCCGGGTTGGTTCGTACACGAAACCAACCAGGCCCTCGGAGCGGAAACGCTCATATCTTGAGCTTCCGACGTCTGATTGACGTGTCGTTGACTTTGTTGAATTCCTCTTAGTGATACGGTTCTTTTGGCTTACTCCGCCCGAGGTTTGGACGTAGGTGGAGTACGGTCGGGTTGGTTTTTTCTTTAAAACCCAACCAGGCCCCTTAGATAAAAAAGCTAAAAAAACTCTCAGACCGAGCGTCCGATTGACGCGCCGTCTGCGACGTTGTGTTCCTATTGACAATACGGAACTTTTGGATACATCAACTTTGGACTATGTGTCAGTTTATGTATCAGCCTCTCGGCTCATGGAGTGGACCCTCCCGAACGAGCTTGCTGTGTGCGGGAATGTAACGCCCCGACCCCAGTTACCCAGAGTCGTTGCATTATTACATAACATTGGCATGATCACAAGAAAGATCAAATCTCGAAAGACCGATTGGTTTAGTAGCCTTGGAAACAGTAGATATATTCATAAGTTTTACATTATATCATAAAATGAAAAACTACTACAACAACATAATGTTTCCACAGTCCACACTATAATCCCCTCATAATATCCCTGCAGGTCATTCATAACTTACATCTTCACATCCTGGGAAAAATAAAACATAGAAAAGGGGTGAGCTCAAATGCCCATTAAGGATAACAATATAGCGGAACATTCAAAAATAAGCATAAACATTTAAGGCAATGAATTACTAAAACAAAAGCCTTTTAAACTTAAACTTCAACATAGTATGGCAAAAGTAAAATGAAATAATTCCATTTACTTGTTCACATGGATATTCTACTAATCGAATAATCACATGCAAAATCAATAACCACTTTCATAATGTTGGAATGCATAATGCTAAACTTTAATTACTTTTCAAGGCCTCGTCCCAAGACCTTGGGGCTAACTGTAACCGGAACCCAACCCGGAGTGCCTCTAATAACCGGACACCAACCCGAAGTGCCTCTAATAACCGGACACCAACTCGGAGTGCCTCTAATAACCGGACACCAACCCGGATTGCCTCTAATAACCGGACACCAAACCGGAGGGCTTACTTTTACCAGTCCCGAACCTGGAGGGCTTACTTTTACCAGTCCCCAACCTGGAGGGCTTACTTTTACCAGTCCCCAACCTGGAGGGCTTACTTTAACCAGTCCCACACCTGGAACATACTTGTCCAACACATTCATATGAAGTAAAGATTGAAATATAACATAAACATTCTTATTGGAACTAGCATACGAAATGTCAATACATTCACCATAAACTATGAATGGTATAAAAATAGAACATCCATAGTCAAACATATCACAAAACCTTCAAAACAATATAGAAGTTTTGTATCATAATAAATCAACTTCAAATAATCTTAAAACCCATCAAAGGATGTTGACATAGATGAAATCAAAATTCTTTTTAAAGAAATATCTCCTTTTTTTTTGAAATCATTTAAGATCCATATAAAATCAAACATTTTCTTTGAAAATAATCTTATAAGCTTTTAAGGGAAGCTTTGACGACTTTATAATGGCGGAAAATAACCGCACCCACCGTATAAGTAAAAAAAACATTCTTATCTTAATTCTGTCGAAAAGGTTAAAAAGCACCTTGTTTGGAAAACGACAGAAAGATTCCCTTATAAACCTCTTATAAAAAGTCAAACAAGGGTATAAATGAATTTATCCCATATTATTTTAAATATTAAAAATGTTTTGAAATACATTTTGATGAAACATGGATGTGGATGATAATGAGATCCCAGTAGATTATTACGTATAAACAACCTCAGATAATGAAGAGATTGTGAAATAACCCTTACCAGTTTGGTAACTTATGAAACATACAACCCATGAAAGAGGTATCATACAATGAATATGTAAGTACACATAAATTAGAGTGTATTACACAAAGAATATAATTATGGGCAGTACATACACCACACAAAAGGTAATGGTGGTAATATGGCATGAATCTCATGAGAATAAGGAGTGAGATGAAAACCCCTTACCACGTTAATCAACTGAGTCGTATGGCCAAAAGTTAATAACCACCAAATGATTTACAGAATAACATGAATATAAATAGAATCATGATAATATATATCAAATGGAAGTACACAATACACCACTTTCAATAATTTAGTGGCGAACAATGGAAATCTCACGGAATTGAAAGTGAGATAAGAAAATCCCTTACCTTGTACTTTTCCTTGGTTGGGGTAGGTTAACCTCCTGTATAATGGTGAAATAATTGTTATTAAATTATACAAGAATCATATATATTAATATGATATCATATATGATCTTTTAATGTTGATTTGGTAATAATATCTTAGTATTATCGTTGTTTCGGGTGTTAACTTACTTGTTTTCTTTTGTATGTTTTGTTACGTAAGACATGTTTGTAAAGGATAGGTTGTATATTATTCAAATCCAGAATGGTATCAAGTCCTTAAACATCATTTTTAAATCATCAAATTATAATTATACTTGAATGGATACGATGGAGGATGAATCTCATCGCGTTCGTGGAGACGGTAGTCCGTACGTACGCACGAACGCAAATTCCATTTAATTTTTATTTTAAAAGAATTGAATCCAAATGATACTTAGGTATATTAATATTACAGTATAATATAATATTTTATATATGTTACTTTAGTTTCATTAACACCATCCTTTATACGTTCCATGTGTGGTATGAACGAGTCATATCATTTTAAGGGGGCGGTAGTCCGCACTTCCTCAAATGAAATTATCGTATGTATATACAACATAATGGTATGAAATAAAATGGAATTACAGAAGCTTATATATAAAATATATATCATTAATATCATATTTAATTACAGTGCCATCATAATGGCCACCATGAGAGGCGGTAAGATGTATTTGAACAATCATCGTTTCGTGAGGCGTTAGTTTTCCATCCACAGAAACATTATGTTCATCATCCATTAGATGGAGTTGTGTGTATGTGTAGTTTGAATACTTCTTATAACAACATCCTATTATATTAAGGATACTGGTGTTGTTACAAAAGAAAGGAAATAAAAAGAGTTTGGGGGTTGGAGAAGCAAAATAAATGAAAATAATTTAAGAGAAATCGTTACCTTTAATTTAGGTAACTCACTTTGGTTGGAACCAAAGGACTTCTTGAAATGCTTTCTGCCTTAGGGGAAGCTTCAAGGAGGAGGAGAGGGATGTGGGGAGCTTATCTTGGCAGAGTTTCGACGAGCCAAGTGGCTTGAGAGGTGTGAGGAATGAGTAGAAGTGGTCTCCTTTTATAAGGGAGAGGAGGGGCTCTTTAGAAAAGAGTGAATGTATTACTTTATAATATAATTATATTTGGTTTATAATGGTCCAAAAATCATTGAGGTCGAAGATAAGATGACTCATATTCTAAATAACATCAACCAATAAGAATTGGACAGGTTTTAGATAATATTTTAATCATTATAATCTTATTTATTTAAATGATTTATTAATGAGGTAAACATTGCATCACTATTGTGTCATTAATAATTTAACTTATTTGATGTCTAAAAATTATAAATAAAATATCATTATGTAGGAAATCTTTTTATCTTTCTAATGAATATTTATAATCGAAAATACAACATGTATAACCCTATGTAAAAATTGTTCTTCTAAAAGATGTAAGCTTATGCCATTTTTATTTTTATTTTAACTTTATTAATATAAAGTGTCCCTACCACATAAAAGTGGCTCCAAGGGGTCCCCAAATTGACCCAAGGATGCTCATGGTCGGGTATGTGTCCACCAATAAGGTTAGGACACGTTTTAGGGTAATTTTGTATTATTATAATATTATTTTTTAACCCTTATTTACCGGATTTACCCTTAACCATGGTAAATAAAATATTTACCACAGTAATTATTCAAAATGTCTAAAAATAAAAGTTACCTATTTACACAATTTGGACATCCTGATTCCAAATATGGAATCCATTTTTCTAAATTCAAAACACAGAAGTGGCAGAAATTAGTTTAAAATTAATTACCGCTGTCAAAACAAAAAGCGTGTTTTTAAGAGATAATAACTATCAAAAGATTGACACTTGTTTATTTTCGGTTTAATTGTAAAATTATGTCCAATGACCAAAATTATATTAAATGGTAAAAATATATTCTAAATATACTTTAAAACTACTAAAATTCATAATTTATCACTATTAATTATTTTGATTAAAAAAGTTGTTTTTAATTAAAATTTAGTAATTTTCACTATTCATCAAAATATGAAAGT
The DNA here is from genome assembly GCA_963277665.1 of Viscum album. Taxonomy (NCBI): domain Eukaryota; kingdom Viridiplantae; phylum Streptophyta; class Magnoliopsida; order Santalales; family Viscaceae; genus Viscum; species Viscum album. Next base: position 1,137,539,457 of record OY728156.1, read on the forward strand.
TATCCAAAAAGTACCAAAATTTCACCTTAGGCTAAATTCGATATTCTGAATCCAAAAATGAAGTCCATTTTAAAATATAAAATATATATAATTTCAAAATTTAGGTATTACTATTCATAACGGCTAGTTTGATTGGTTGTGGCGTGTGTTAAAACTCAAGGTTGCGTACAACACACGCTACTATTTTATTCAAAGGAAAGCGTACCGTGAAAGCTTGGGATGTTTCATTTAAATTTTTTTTTGATGTCCCAAGTTATTCAGATAGTTTAAAATATTTTATTTAAAAAAGGTTTCACTATTAAAGTTGATAAAATTGCAATACTGAAAATGAATCTGTTCTTGCATTATGACTAAGAAACTCATAATAGGGATTCTAAAATTATAAGGATTATATAAAGTTCAAAATGTTGTTAATACTATTCATGACCTCTTTTAATGGCTTTTTTTGTACGTCATGGTGTGATTGAACTCGGTGTTGCGTGTAGTGCAAGTTATTGAATTATTTTTAAGAAATAACACACTATGAAATCCTGGGGTGTTACATTCTCCCCTCCTTCAATAAATTGCGTCCTCGCAATTTGAAATTGTTCTTCGAAAATAAAAGGTTGAAAATAGAAAATATCTTTGTGGGAAAAACCACATCGGAAATTAGGTTACTAAAATTTAGTCTTAATATGAGGAAAAGAGAAATGAAAGAGTCACCACCAAATTATGATCTCGATTAGGAGAACATTGGTGGCAATTAGAGACATATAATTGGAGAAAAAACATAAATATTTATAGGTAGTGATTGAGATCATCAATCACAAACAAGTGTATAATTGAGGTCCTTAAATTCATCAATCTATGATGATTTGAAATACCATCGGTTCAACAAAACATAGGGTATTAGGATAACACATTTTTGACGTTTCAAAATATCATAGTTGAAATCCCACATCGAAAAATGAATTAACGAGGCCTCTATTTAAAATAAAGAGTGGAAAGTATGAAGATTACCGAAAATAACACATACTAGGGTTCCATGTAGGAAAATATGGATATGGAAGAGAAATCAAACCATCAATTATTTGATGGAGAGTGGTAGAGAACATGGCTATGAAAAGGCCAACAATCCCAAAGCCATGAATTAGTGATGATTTAAGGTACCATCTAGGACAACATTTTTGTTCTAAGTTCCTTTTATTAATGTTGAGGAATATATTTATGAGATTGGCTAAGATCATAAGGAGATATACTTACTTTATAATTAGAGTTTTATCCATTAATAAATTTCTACCACAAACTCATCTTTCACTCTAAAAGATAATAGAATGTAATTTTTTTATTTATACTATTCGTACAGGGTTCCAAAATAAATGAATTTATAATTCATCTACCAGATCTTTAAAAAAAACAATATTATTTAATCCAGGACATCTCGTGGGCCAGTGGTAGGTGATACACCCTTGTCGCCTTTCGGTTGCGGGTTCAAGTCTCGCAGCCTTGCCGGACGCGACGGGTTGCCGCCCGACCTCTGGGTTGTCCTTTTATGGTAATCCAAAATAATCCAAACTAGAACTATCCAATATACTTCTGTCCAAACTCACAGTCCAACATTTATAAGGAAGGTAAACATAATATAGATCCTTTTTACCCCGTAATAGCATATGAATACCTTCATCTTTTATTCTTTTAATAAACTGAAACATCTTGAATTACCATATTCCTTATTGATTACATTCATGCTCCCCTATTCCATATAGAATGCTGGATATACTTCATCAATCCAAAAATGTTTTAAACCCCAAAAAAATGATGGAATATACAAATCATTAATCAGTTTCAAGGTAGTCAAGAATATCCAACATAATTTATCCAAATCAATCATGTATTATTCTAAAATCACTAACTCGGTATCAGAACCATATTATGGTTTATCTTTCTCTCAACCATATATTTTCCAAAAATTTATCCTGCTATTGAGTCACTTTTCTTTGTTCCACACAATCTCAAGTCCTTAATGAAATAGTACTGCAGTACAATCCTTATATACTCCATAATTATTATAACAAGTACATTGTTGATACAACACTCAATTGACATAATCAACATAAGAACTCTAATCATTCCTCTTCATCTGTGGTAGTATATTAACATGATTATTATCCAATAGCATCATTTGCGGCATAGTCTGATGACTGGGGCATAGGTTCGCGTAGTGTCCAAACTCCTTGCAAATGAAGCATTGTACATTTGAAACCATTTTCTCACCCTTGCAGTCACATACTTTGTGCCCTTTTCCTCCACACTTATAACAAACTCTCATTCCTTTCAGGCAAGTTCCAGGGTGTTTCTTCCCACAGTTACCACATATGGGAAAATTCTTCTTTTCCCTCTTCCCTTTATCCATTTTTCTCTCTTCCATCCTTTTCTTCTCTTTCTTCCCTTCAAAGCCATAGGACTCAGTAAACTCTTTACTTATCTTATCAACACATGATATTATTTCTTCATATAATGATAATACATGGGAGACTATTTCTCTTATCAATCCAAGCTTATGACCATGAAAGATATGATCCTTCCTTCTCTTTGGATCATGTGCATTTCTGGAGTTCTCATTCCTTCTACTGGGCGCCATTTCTAAACAATGGCATAAACTAGATCAGTTTATGAATCAAAATACATAATCCCATACTTATAAAACACTTAAAATAAATTGAACTATTTATGGATATAATCCATAATCATAAAAATGTTTTCTATGAGGAAGTATATACTCATAAACCCTTCATAATGATTTGTAAGAAAATGAGAGTTATCCTAAGCATATCCCCCGGGAGTGTCGTAACCAAGAGTGCAGCAAGGCCCGTTGTCGTGCACCAGTTCCCGTTCGAGTCTAGCTCAAAGCGGTGTTTTCGGGTTTTACCCCTAGGTACATCTGTGCCAGAGCCGCCTCTTCCTGCTCGTATCCAGACAGGGATGTATTGCTCGGAAAACTCACAAAATCTCTACGATACCAAAATTCTAGGAAGTTCTTCTATACTAATCCTGAAAGTTCATCTTAGGTCTACGTGCTCTAATCAGAGTTTATCTAAATCTAGTTTCCAAGGTTTGTACTAAATTTCCTCTGATACCAACTGTAACGCCCCGACCCCAGTTACCCAGAGTCGTTGCATTATTACATAACATTGGCATGATCACAAGAAAGATCAAATCTCGAAAGACCGATTGGTTTAGTAGCCTTGGAAACACTAGATATATTCATAAGTTTTACATTATATCCTAAAATGAAAAACTACTACAACAACATAATGTTTCCACAGTCCACACTATAATCCCCTCATAATATCCCTGCAGGTCATTCATAACTTACATCTTCACATCCTGGGAAAAATAAAACATAGAAAAGGGGTGAGCTCAAATGCCCAGTAAGGATAACAATATAGCGGAACATTCAAAAATAAGCATAAACATTTAAGGTAATGAATTACTAAAACAAAAGCCTTTTAAACTTAAACTTCAACATAGTATGGAAAAAGTAAAATGAAATAATGCCATTTACTTGTTCACATGGATATTATACTAATCGAATAATCACATGCAAAATCAATAACCACTTTCATAATGTTGGAATGCATAATGCTAAACTTTAATTACTTTTCAAGACCTCGTCCCAAGACCTTGGGGCTAACTGTAACCGGAACCCAACCCGGAGTGCCTCTAATAACCGGACACCAACCCGGAGTGCCTCTAATAACCGGACACCAACCCGGAGTGCCTCTAATAACCGGACACCAACCCAGAGTGCCTCTAATAACCGGACACCAAACCGGAGGGATTACTTTTACCAGTCCCTAACCTGGAGGGCTTACTTTTACCAGTCCCCAACCTGGAGGGCTTACTTTTACCAATCCCCAGCCTGGAGGGCTTACTTTAACCAGTCCCCAACCTGGAACATACTTGTCCAACACATTCATATGAAGTAAAGATTGAAATATAACATAAACATTCTTATTGGAACTAGCATACGAAATGTCAATACTTTCACCATAAACTATGAATGGTATAAAAATAGAACATCCACAGTCAAACATATCACAAAACCTTCAAAGCAATATAGACGTTTTGTATCATAATAAATCAACTTCAAATAATCTTAAAACCCATCAAAGGATGTTGACATAGATGAAATCAAAATTCTTTTTAAAGAAATATATCCTTTTATTTTGAAATCATTTAAGATCCATATAAAATCAAAAAATTTCTTTGAAAATAATCTTATAAGCTTTTAAGGGAAGCTTTGACGATTTTATAACGGCGGAAAATAACCACACCCACCGTATAAGTAAAAAAAACATTCTTATCTAAATTCTGTCGAAAAGGTTAAAAAGCACCTTGTTTGGAAAATGATGGAAAGATTCCCTTATAAACCTCTTATAAAAAGTCAAACAAGGGTATAAATGACTTTAACCCATATTCTTTTATATATTAAAAATGTTTTGAAATACATTTTGAAGAAACATGGATGTGGATGATAATGAGATCCCAGTAGATTATTACGTATAAACAACCTCAGATAATGAAGAGATTGTGAAATAACCCTTACCAGTTTGGTAACTTATGAAACATACAACCCATGAAAGAGGTATCATACAATGAATATGTAAGTAAACATAAATTAGAGTGTATTACACAAAGAATATAATTATGGGCAGTACATACACCACACAAAAGGTAATGGTGGCAATATGGCATGAATCTCATGAGAATAAGGAGTGAGATGAAAACCCCTTACCACGTTAATCAACTGAGTCGTATGGCCAAAAGTTAATAACCCCCAAATGATTTACAGAATAACATGAATATAAATAGAATCATGATAATATATATCAAATGGCAGTACACAATACACCACTTTCAATAATTTAGTGGCGAACAATGGAAATCTCACGGAATTGAAAGTGAGATAAGAAAATCCCTTACCTTGTACTTTTCCTTGGTTGGGGTAGGTTAACCTCCTGTATAATGGTGAAATAATTGTTATTAAATTATACAAGAATCATATATATTAATATGATATCATATATGATCTTTTAATGTTGATTTGACAATAATATCTTAGTATTATCGTTGTTTCGGGTGTTAACTTACTTGTTTTCTTTTGTATGTTTTGTTACGTAAGACATGTTTGTAAAGGATAGGTTGTATATTATTCAAATACAGAATGGTATCAAGTCCTTAAACATCATTTTTAAATCATCAAATGATAATTATACTTGAATGGATACGATGGAGGATGAATCTCATCGCGTTCGTGGAGACGGTAGTCCGTACGTACGCACGAATGCAAATTCCATTTAATTTATATTTTAAAAGAATTGAATCCAAATGATACATAGGTATATTACTATTACAGTATAATATAATATTTTATATATGTTACTTTAGTTTCATTAACACCATCCTTTATACGTTCCATGTGTGGTATGAACGAGTCATATCATTTTAAGGGGGCGGTAGTCCGCACTTCCTCAAATGAAATTATCGTATGTATATACAACATAATGGTATGAAATAAAATGGAATTACAGAAGCTTATATATAAAATATATATCATTAATATCATATTTAATTACAGTGCCATCATAATGGCCACCATGAGAGGCGGTAAGATGTATTTGAACAATCATCGTTTCGTGAGGCGTTAGTTTGCCATCCACAGAAACATTATGTTCATCATACATTAGATGGAGTTGTGTGTATGTGTAGTTTGAATACTTCTTATAAAAACATCCTAGTATATTGAGGATACTGGTGTTGTTACAAAAGAAAGGAAATAAAAAGAGTTTGGGGGTTGGAGAAGCAAAATAAATGAAAATAATTTAAGAGAAATTGTTACCTTTAATTTAGGTAACTCACTTTGGTTGGAACCAAATGACTTCTTGAAATGCTTTCTGCCTAAGGGGAAGCTTCAAAGAGGAGGAGAGGGATGTGGGGAGCTTATTTGGGCAGAGTTTGGACGAGCCAAGTGGCTTGAGAGGTGTGAGGAATGAGTAGAAGTGGTCTCCTTTTATAAGGGAGAGGAGGGGCTCTTTAGGAAAGAGTGAAAGTATTACTTTATAATATAATTATATTTGGTTTATAATGGTCCAAAAATCATTGGGGTCGAAGATAAGATGACTCATATTATAAATAACATCAACGAATAAGAATTGGACAGGTTTTAGATAATATTTTAATCATTATAATCTTATTTATTTAAATGATTTATTAATGAGGTAAACATTCAATCACTATTTTGTCATTAATAATTTAACTTATTTGATGTCTAAAAATTATAAATAAAATATCATTATGTAGAAAATCTTTTTAGCTTTCTAATGAATATTTATAATCGAAAATACAACATGTATAACCCTATGTAAAAATTGTTCTTCTAAAAGATGTAAGCTTATGCCATTTTTATTTTTATTTTAACTTTATTAATATAAAGTGTCCCTACCACATACAAGTGGCTCCAAGGGGTCCCCAAATTGACCCAAGGATTCTCATGGTCGGGTATGTGTCCACCAATAAGGTTAGGACACGTTTTAGGGTAATTTTGTATTATTATAATATTATTTTTTAACCCTTATTTACCGGATTTACCCTTAACCATGGTAAATAAAATATTTACCACAGTAATTATTCAAAATGTCTAAAAATAAAAGTTACCTATTTACACAATTTGTACATCCTGATTCCAAATATGGAATCCATTTTTCTAAATTCAAAACACAGAAGTGGCAGAAATTAATTTAAAATTAATTCCCGCTGTCAAAACAAAAAGCGTGTTTTTAAGAGATAATAACTATCAAAAGATTGACACTTGTTTATGTTCGGTTTAATTGTAAAATTATGTCCAATGACCAAAATTATATTAAATGGTAAAAATATATTCTAAATATACTTTAAAACTACTAAAATTCATAATTTATCACTATTAATTATTTTGATTAAAAAAGTTGTTTTTAATTAAAATTTAGTAATTTTCACTATTCATCAAAATATGAAAGTTATCCGAAAAGTACCAAAATTTCACCTTAGGCTAAATTCGATATTCTGAATCCAAAAATTAAGTCCATTTTAAAATATAAAATATATATAATTTCAAAATTTAGGTATTACTATTCATAACGGCTAGTTTGATTGGTTGTGGCGTGTGTTAAAACTCAAGGTTGCGTACAACACACGCTACTATTTTATTCAAAGGAAAGCGTACCGTGGAAGCTTGGGATGTTTCATTTAAATTTTTTTTTGATGTCCCATGTTATTCAGATAGTTTAAAATATTTTATTTAAAAATGGTTTCACTATTAAAGTTGATAAAAGTGCAATACTGAAAATGAATCTGTTCTTGCATTATGACTAAGAAACTCATAATAGGGATTCTAAAATTATAAGGATTATATAAAGTTCAAAATTTTGTTAATACTATTCATGACCTCTTTTAATGGCTTTTTTTTGTACGTCATGGTGTGATTGAACTCGGTGTTGCGTGTAGTGCAAGTTATTGAATTATTTTTAAGAAATAACACACTATGAAATCCTGGGGTGTTACTGGGAACCCCAGTGCTGGCTGCGATTGCTACTGTGACGATGATGACTGTACAGAGATCCTTAGTGGATTAGACGGTGACGACTACAGCACTCAGCGATCCTATGTGGATTAGTGCTTCTGATCCTGTATGGGTCTGATCCTATGTGGGTCTTTGCAGGGGTTAGTTTCCTACCGATCCTATGTGGGACTTTGCGGGGGTTAGTACCTATCGATCCTTTGTGGGTCCGACGACTTAGATGGATCAGTGATCATATCTATCGTCTTCGAAGAAGTATACCTGTGCGAGCTGAATCCTGTTTTCTTTCCTGTGTGGATTGTGTTGTTCTATCCTGTGTGGATTACGTTTTTCATTCCTATGTGGAATAAGTATACTTTACTGTGTGGACTAGGTTGTACTTGGGCTCGGAGGTTGGAGCGTATTAGAATTGATGACTTAGGTATATGTATGGTAATATACCTAAGCTGTGTCGGTTGTTACTTTGTGATTGTATCTTTCCTTTTTGTTTTATCCTTTGTGAATTTTGGGAGACATTCGGGGGTCTCAGGGTTCCTACTGAGTAGCTTATACTCACCCCTGCATGGGCTATGCCCGTACTACGTTGTGTTGGTTGTAGGCGACGGACAACGTTGATCGTGGTTGAGGCTTGCAAAGCAGGACGGTACCTGGAGGTGGACCCCTGGGTGGGACATACTCGGAGCGGACGGCGGGACCCGAGGAGCAGTGGAGCTATCTGTACCCACCCTTCAGGTGGGATTTCCAGTGGACAGCTTGGCATTGCGGCTTTACTTTACAGTTGATGTTTTCCCTTTCGAGTTGTACTTTACTTTCAGTTTGGGTTTGTATACTGGCCCATTTACTTTTTCCGCACTTACTCTTGTTCCAGCTTTTACTTAGTGTTTACTTCTACTGCTTGTTTACTCTGTGGTGTTTGTTTACATTTTAATGGAAATGCCTTCCCTTTTTACCGGGATTTACGCCTTGGTGCTAGTCGCCAGCCCCTGGCCTATGGAAGGCGGTCCTGGGGTAGTCACGACACGAGCCCCGAGGACGGGTCATGATAATAAACGATCTCAATGTCGTAATCCTGTAGGAACTCAAGCCATCATCTCTATCTCAAATTCAGATCCTTCTACGAAAAGATATATCTGAGACTCTTCTGATCAGAGTAAACGATAAACTGCTCTCCCATCAGGTAGTTCCATCACATCATCAATGAGAACACTACAGTTTCCCACTCAAGATCATGGGTCGCATAGTTCTTCTCGTGTGGCCTCAACTATCGTGAGCCATAGGCAGTCAATACTTGCCTCTGCATGAGGACACAACCAGGACCAGTTCTTGATGCGTCGCCGAACACAACGTACTTGACACCCTCCTCCGGTAATCTCAAGATCGGGGTTCTCGTCAGACTCTGTCTCAACTGCTGAAAAGCCAGCTGGCATCTCTCAGCCCATATGTAAGGCTGCCCCTTTTGGGTCAAAGCTATCATGGGTGCTGAAATCCGGGAGAAATCGAGATTGAATCTCCGATAGTTGCCTGCCAACCGAAGGGAACTCTGCACCTCCATCACGTTACGGGGATTCTCTAATGCTAACATTGCATCTACTATGGTTGTGTCCACTACTACCCCATCTGCTGAGATAATATGTCCCAGAAAGTGGACCTTTTCTATCCAAAACGGACACTTCGAGACATTCCCATACAACTGGTTCTCTCGGAGTGTCTCTGGATCCATTCTTAGGTGCCTCGAATGCTCCACCTTGGACGCAGAGTACACAATGATATCATTGATGAAGACCACTACGAACTGATCTAGATAGGTTTCAAAGATCAGGTTCATGAGTCCCATAAACATTGCCGTGGTGTTCGTCACGTCTACGGGCATCACGAAGTACTCATAGTGACCGTAGCGACATCTAAAATCTATCTTTGGTATATCCTCATCCCGTACTCAAAACTGTAAATAGCCTGGTCATAGATCAACCTTCAACAACCATATTGCCCCTATTAATTGGTCGAAGAGGTCATCGATCCTTGGTAGTGGACACTGGTTCTTCACGTTCACCTGATTCATGCACCGGTAATCCACACACATCCTCAACCTCCCGTCTACCTTTTTGGAAAAAAACACTAGGGCCGCCCAGGGTGAAACACTGGGTCTCAAAAATCCATTTCTCTGCAAGTCTTACCCTCAGCTCAGGAAGCTCTGTAGGATCCATTCGATATTCTGATGATAATATCGGTGTCATCCTGGGTTGCAACTAAATGCAGAAATCTATCTCCCTATGAGGAGCTAGTCTGGGGATGTCCTCCGGAACGACGTCCTCATACTTAGCCACTACTTCTGGAAACTGGAAACTCGTAATATCTGCTGCGCTAAGGGCTAGCCTATCCAACTGATATGAAATCGGTTGTACATCCTATGCAAGAGTCCATCATGTGCTTCCTGGGTATCCTTTTCACCAATGAAGGAGATCCTAATTCCATCACTACGGACACACCACATAATTTTCCTAAAACAGTCAATATGGGCATGAACTGTGGATAGCCAACCCGTACCAAGAATGACATCGTAAGGCCTCGACACTACCACCAAGAGGATCCAGCCGAAACTCTCGCCTCCAGGGGTCAGGTCACAATGTCTAAAAATATGTGTGATCTATAAATCTTCTCTAGTCGTTGTTTCTAAGCATAAGGTTCAAGTCAACGGCTCACCAAAAATCTCAAGGTCTCAAACAATATAAGAAGCCTGAAAAGATTGACTATCACCTGTGTCTATTAGTACTGCATCCAATGTAGAAAAGAAACAGATTGTACCTCTAATCATTCTGTGAGTGCCTGGGTCATAAGCCTCAGCTGCCTACAACTATCCCTGCCTCTAGCCACCGGATCCCTAAGCCTTGGGTGGACCCCCTAGGGGTGGTGGTGGTAAAAGGTCAAAATGCCGACCACCTCTAGCTACTCTCCAAGCACCTCTACCACGTCCTCCGCCACGCAGATCTGACTTCTCCACAAATTTTCATTGTATCATTGGTCCATCCACTGCCCCCATGTATGATGTACGACGGGTCAGACAATCTCGAGTGAGATGTCCACTGCCACCACATGAGTGTCTTCACCTCTCTCGAGGCTGGCTGGATGCACCATGTGAACCCTGTATGGAAGATCCCCTGTTCTGGGATCCCCTCTAAAAATGCCTCCCATGCCTGGGTCCCTGACTTCGGCTCCCTACTGCCGAGGTCTCTACTCTAGCTCGATCATTGCCGACAACTATCGGTTGTCTCTGCTCTGCCAAAAAGCTCTCAACCACCAAATCCCGCTCTAGAACCACAACATAAGTAGGAATTCTCATTGGGATGATGCTAGCTCAAGTGTCTCTGCGCAAACCCCGCTCAAATGTCAGAGCTCTAAAGTACTAATCTCTAACCATATCCATCGAGTACCGTGAGAGGTCGGTAAACCTTGATGAATTGTTAACCACTGTCATGGATCCCTTTTAGAGCTGAAGAATCTCCGGTATACGTACCACTCTCAGGGTAATCGGTGAAAATTCCTCTCGTAAGAGATGCTCAAAAACCATCCATGCAAGAGTTGCCTTGTCGTGGGTCTGGATAACCAGACTCCACCATCTCCATGTCGGGCCCTGCAGAAGGCTCGCTGTCATGATCAACTTATGGTCTACTGGTGTCCTTACCAAACAGAAGAATCTAGCCACTGCCTCAAGCCAGTCCACTGCTGCCTGGTGGTCAGGATCTCTATGACTCCTGAGGGGTCTCTGTCTCTATAACTCATGGATTGAGCTCAGCCTGTGCTCCTCCTCTATGGGTACAACATGCACTAAACATTGTTCCATAGGTGGTGGGATTTTTGGCACAGCACCCGAAGGTAAAACTAGGGGATCTGGTACCTGAATCAAAGCTCCATGACTGAGGGGGTTATCCACATTATCGAGATGCTAGATCCTTGAAGGTGTGCATTGTGGGGGCATCCTGTAACGAAACAAGATGTATCAAAGTCAGTGAATATATCTGGTGAGCTGACTCAAGAAGGACATGGAAACCACAACACATTCCTATATGATGCATGTACCATTTATTTTTCCCTGCAACTAGCATTCCCATGTTCCACGTCGAAAATCATGTTATCAGGGTCCTGTTGTACGGATACGTCGGCCGCTTGAACCAACACTGGGGTCCCTGGCCTTAAAGATAAACTCGAAACACATAACACTGTTTCCCCAAACCAACTCACAGACTCTCGGTCCTAAGGTAGAACTGACCACCTCTGTTACCACTCTCTCACAACCCGTCCCAGTAGGGCACGAGCTGCAACTCCCCAAGCCCGCATCTAATAGGCCAGGGGATGGTGACTAGCACCAAGTAGGTATATCACTAACGTTTGAGTCATTACCTATAAACCTGTACACATGCACACACATCGCCAAGCCCACAAATATGAAAAGTGAAAACTACTAAAAATGTAAAGGCATACATACAATAAAATCCAAACCAGCAGAGTATTCCAGGGAAGTAAAGTACAGTATGTTTAAAACCTTAGGCCAAAAGTACAATCCATGAAAATGAATGTCTGTAACAAAGTCCAATCTGTAAGGAAATGTACTGGGACTGCAATCTGTAGCCATATGAACACACCTCAGCCTATTTGATCTCACTGAGCACCGACCGGTCCTGGTCCACCTAGAATCCTCTCAGAGGCTCACTCGTCTGCACAAGAGACGACACGTACGGGAAAAGCCTGTGCAGTGGTGAGTATAACAATACCCAGTAGGACACCCCAAAACCACAAAGAAAATACAATATGTGAAATACCACAAAGGAATGATACATTCAGCTTCACACAGTATATGTCTTTAGAACATATAACAAGAATATGCAGATATACTCATACATGATCAGCTATCGCGATATGACTAATATGATCCAGCTATAATATTCCATTAAGCATGTAACAAGGACAACACACTTGTTGGTCTGAATAGATAGAGAGAGATATGAAGTACTCTTTCTGGGAGAACACACTCTACATGTACTTGAGAACATGATGCTCAGATGAGGATCAAAACCAATAGCCAATGGGTGATTCCAACAACTCAGTCTAAACTAATCTGCTAAGAAGAGGATCAGAGCCCGGGTAATGTTGGTCACATCGATACAAAGAACTCTACCTAGGGTACCAGGAATGAATAGAGGCTCCAGATCCAAGTCTCACATATGGGATTCCGACAACTCTATTTTGGAAGTCCTGTTGAAGGGATCATACTCCCGTATGTAAGAAATGATACTGGAAACCATCAGAAGAAAGACCAAGGGGACAAACCCAAAGGAAACTAGTCCAAGTCACTGAAGGAAACCGGCTCAAGCCATGTAAAACAGGTTACACGGCATGTAGTATGGTTACACGCCGTGTTCATTGGCTTCTGGTACTGCCCGTGTAAACGGCCCGTGTCATCCTTCCAACTTGTGTAAAACTAGAATGGACGACGTCTAGTAGGGTTACACGCCGTGTTTCTTGACTCCGGGTACTACCTGTGTAAACGGCCCGTGTCAAAAGTCGAAGTCGTGTAGGAAAGCATATACATGGCGTGTAGGTCAAAGCACACGCCATGTCCTGTCAACTGGGAATCACCCATGTACCCTGGCTGTATGCCCATACACGGCATCCATCCGTGTTTAATGCCCACGTACTAGTACAGGGGGTGTCTCGTGTATATGGTCGTGTCTGGCAGGGGAAGGGGTGTACACGCCATCTCCATGGTCATGTACCCAACCCGTGTCTGTGTACTCCCAGAGTACACGGTAGGTGATCCCCGCCAAACACACGCTGTGTAGCCCATACTACACACCGTGTAGTCTGGATTTCACCAGAATCGCCGTCTTCCTCCTCGCACCTCGGTCGGATCTCCGAATCGCGTTTCTATAGTCTGTTTGCCACGAAACTCAAGATCATGGGTCGCCTCGATGTTGTGATGCTGAATCCGTGGGTTTTAGGCCTTTGATCGGCCCAAAAATCCGATTCCGGTCATGCGTGCGGAAATCGTTCAAATAATGATATCTTCCAATCCACTTTGATTCGTCCGTCTCCACCGTAGGAGCACCTCTTTGGGGTTGTACTGACGCGAGATCTTCAATTTGTGATTGTTTCGTCACACAAAGGGTGTGCAACTATCCGTCATTCATATCCCCGCGAAGAAAAAGTAGAATGCGCACGATGAACGTGAAAAATCGGGGAAGAAAGTCACCACAAATTGAGAGGGATGAACCTCAATCGATGTTCGTGTCAATATCGGTTCGTCACTATTAAATGATTAATGAAGCAAAACAACTTCAAGAATTAATTCCCAAAAATCCCCACAAAAACCCATCCCGCCAACACGATCAATCCGCGGGCTAATCTGTTCATGGATAAATCTGTGTTTGTCGTAGGAACCTAGAACGGGAAATAAATAACAACAAGATCAAACGCCCTACCTGGATCTGCGGTGTTGTTTGGTGAATATTTGGTTGATGCGTCATCATCACCGGCGAAATTCGTCAAGAACATCCTCGCCTCGTTGGGGGTTTCTTCCAGAGCTTTTCCGAGAGCCTCTAGGCATTTCAGGGTTATGAGGTCTATAACCCTAGACCCCTGCGTAAATCTATAATTTTTTTAAAAAAAAGTTAGATATATTTTCCGCAACAAGATTTAATAAAATATCTTAATTAAATATTTTATTACGATTATGTTGAAAACCAGATTTCACCACTGACATGCGTCAGCCGATGTTAGGCCTCGCCTAAGGTAAAATCGCAGTTCTGAATGCAACGGTACCCTCAGATTTGTGATCCAGGGACCCATTCAAGAGTTATTCAACTTTTTTAAGGAAAACCACACATGCACATAATTTAATTATTTAATTAAATTCAACAACTTGTTCCGGTCCCGCCGGGCAACAAATTCCAAATTCAAAAATGATGTCTATTTTTCCAAATTCGAATCATATAAGTTTCATTAATTAATTTAAAATTAATTTTCATTGTTAAAACAAATAGTGTGTTTTGATGAGAGAATAACTTACAAAATATTGACACTTGTTTATGTCCAATTTCAATGTGAAATTATTTCCAATGACCAACATTGGATTAATTGGTAAAAATATATTCTAATTACACTTTAAAACCAATTAAAAAGGTAATATAGCCAAATAAATAAATTAGATTAATATGATGTTTTGAATTAAAATACAATATTTTCACAATTCATTAAAAAATGTACATTATCAAAAAAAGTCCAAAAATTTACAAAAAGTAAATTTTGATCTCCCCATTATAAAGAATCTTTATAATTTGTCAAATAGAATAGATTAAAGTGTCCAAAACAATATTTAATGAGGTTTCTCCCTTAAAAGGGGGTAAATTGGTATTTCAATTAAAATTATCCTAAAAATTAGATTCATTCAAATTTTAAGCCTCTAACTTTTATTGGATAAATGTAAATACATTTAACAAACATGTATAACTAATTAATAGTTTTTTCATTTCATTTTTTCAATTAAAACGTATAGGCTTTAACTACCTTTTAAAATAATAATGTTACATTGTTAGTGTGCAACGTATGATTTCAATGAAACCTGTTGTTGTGTATTAGGTACCCTAATGAAAATAGAAACCCCTTTAAAGTAAAATTAATATTTAATTCACCAAATATTAATAAATATAAAAATTTCATATTCTTCATTTATCTGGGATGTCACATAAAATGTACTAATAATAGTCCTAAGAACAAATTCTTAGTAAACAAAAATAATGAATCATGCATCAAAAATTATAATAGTACAAAAGATGTATATATTGGAATGAGAATGAAATCAAATTTCATGTTCATAACATCATTGTAAGAAATAAAAAAACCTAGATCATTTTATATGAGTATTTAAGACTCGGAATATAGGGGCCCTCCTTGCTATAGATAAGCAATGTGTGTGACCCCACACCCACCACTAATAGGCTAGGAGAAGAAAAACACTCAGTTTTTATAAACAAATACATCGTAAGCCTTACCCTAATGTACATGTATGAAGTAACATATCTCTAAGAACATATAAAATGGGGGAAGTAATGATACAATTCATATCATGATGCATGTATATAATGAAATATGCATTCAGTATATCAAGAACATAAGGGAACTAAAAAAGGGCCCATGATAATCCCATAAAAATTATATAAGTTTCCAATATCCTAGAAATAAGGGGAATAGTATAGAATTTAACAAATAGAACTATCTTTTTTCCAAAAATAATTAACGATAATTCACCAACTCCTGGTCCTACAAGAACTCCATTGAGGTTTTATTCATATTTATATAAAATAACATGTATTTGAAGTGCCCTTATAGACCAGATTATGATCATTCCTAAAAAGGAACCCCGAAATTACAAAAAATGGAAAATCAAAGAGAGTAAAATCATTAGAAATGATAACATAAAACTCAGAAGACTAAATATTTAAACCAAGTCACATGGAAAGTAAAACTATACTTCCAACATTGGATTCCACTCGATCCAACATGATATTGATATTAAAGGGTAACTCACTCCTCATATCATGCTAAAACATAGGGAATTCATCCAATGGGTCATTCCATTAAGGACAATCAAGGAATATGTACACACTAGAACTCATTATATGTCAATATATAGATATGATAAAACACCAATGAAAAATGTGGTATTCTTAACCCTTCATAGAGTAATCCACTACTATGGGGATCCCATGCCATTGTAGTTAGTAATAGAATACCTAACCAAAACTAGGAGGAATGTATAAAGGATCACATCATGATTCATATAGAGTGATTCCTGACTCTATACATGTCAAATATACAGATACGATATGCCATTCTAGTCTTAAGTTGAAGTACTTCACTATTAACTCAAACTGGTGGACTAAGAGAATGACACCAAATGATACTAGTCTAAACAGAAGAGAACAAGGGCTTCAACCTCCCTAGAATAAGGATATGTTGATTATATGTTCAAAACGATATACCTTTTTTAGAATGGGTTTATCTGTTTCCTCCATTTTTTTGTGTGACCACTAGTCTATTCCCATATACTCTATATTGTTCATATATACTCTAGTTTTTCTATTATACTCTAGTCATGCAAGTGTACACTTTTCTTTCTCGTGCACTTTGGCCATCCTCATGTACTATTGTGGTATCTATGACCATTTAAAACTGGGGTCCATTTTGATTCATTACCATAAAGTCACATGGATTGTGGATATCCCTCATTCATTGTGATCATTAACACTTCATGTAACCCTAACTATTGTGGAAAGGGGTCCACATGACACTTTTTATTTCGAACTGCATGCATTCTACCTCAGAATTTTGTAGAAACTTTTGAATTAACTTGGAATCTTAACCACAACAACCCCACATATAGATACATTTAATATCATTAAAATATATTCTAGATCTATGGTTGATCCTATAAAAACCATTGATTGTGTCCAAATTCTTGTAACCCATTTTCTCTAGAACTGACTCCCTTTACACCATGCTACCACAAATCCAAATCAAAGAACTCATGATCAGGTCTTTGATCAATGTGTGATCTTCTATAATCCAACATCACACATTCATAATTCTTTCAATCATGATCTTTTTAACCATAAAAATGATCCACTTCACTAATGATTAATTTCACAATGATCAGTTTCCAAGTACCACC
The DNA here is from genome assembly GCA_963277665.1 of Viscum album. Classification (NCBI taxonomy): domain Eukaryota; kingdom Viridiplantae; phylum Streptophyta; class Magnoliopsida; order Santalales; family Viscaceae; genus Viscum; species Viscum album. Next base: position 1,137,556,775 of record OY728156.1, read on the forward strand.
GTTCAAGAGGTGAAACAGAAAAATTGACATTGAATACTCGATAAATTAGGCAGAAAAGTATAAACCAAGAAATTGATGAATTTTTATTTCCCACTATTTAGGTTGGATTAAATTGATTTATGAATGTTAAGAGAGTGAATGTAATAATTGAGGATTAAGAAGATTTACATTTCTTATCTCTGTGAAGAAAAATCAATGATAAAAAATAAATTATCAACCAGAGAATCGATTTTCTAACAAATTTATATACACAAAAAATTATATTGAAGATAATGGATTAAACTAAAAAAAAATTTCCTACAATGAGATTGGAATTATAGGTGATGATGAATTGATCTATTTCATTTTCTTTGGTCAAATACAAGAAACATTGGGTAAGGCATCTCTTTGTTAAATCCATCCATGATCCACAATCCTACAGTAATCCACATAGATCTTCACTATGTTCATATCCAATCACTAGAGTTATTCAGATATCAAGTGGTTTTGTCAATGAAAGAATTTAAATAAGGGAAAATTAGTTCTATACCATTTTATAATAAATTAATTAAATATTTAATTTATATACTTATTAACCTACCTACAACTAATCTTAAACAAAACTACCATAGTGTATGGAGATGATGTCAAAACTAGGTTAAAACCTAAATTTGATATATATTGATGGTCATGTTAATCACATATAATTCTAATATCATGATTGATTCCATTAGTTTACAAATGAACAACATGTGTGTGACATAAGATATTAAATATATTTATTATACCAACATCAAGGCTTCCTTTCCATAGAATATGATGTTTATTCAATTCTTTTCAAAACAAAATTCATTTGATATATTCCAATGTTTTCCAAGGAAAAACAATGAGTTGATAATTTCTCCCCACCCTATGTATTTTCATCCTAGAATTAAAATACTGACTAAAAATGAGTTTATTACATTCCCATATAGTTTAGGTTTTCCTAGGAGACCTCCTAATGATTCTTATACTTTCACTGGACAAGAATAAATGGAATAGATACCCCATTAAGGATTTTCTCATAATAACACTCAATCTATATTACATACTATACAAAGGTATCCCCATCCTCATTTCACATCTCATTTAAATCTAAAACAATTGGAATATCATGCACATGAGTCATCTGTTATGACAATTCTAGGATATCACTAACATAGTCTAATGGTGATAGTAGTGCTAATTGGTAACCCATATCGATTATCCTTTATATAAACTATAATGGTCAGATTAATATTAGTTTTGCTACTCTACCCTAGCCAAATATTTAGAACCATTCTTGAGTATATACCTTCTATATCATATAGTATCCTTCATTGATGTCAGATAACTACTAATTTCGGTCTTTATATGGATTCAAATAGATATAGGAAATTCTCTTAGGTACCCAAATGATTGACACCTCTTTTGTTGTATCATAAATAATATGTGTACCAATAACTGTTGAATCTCCAATGTCAATCAATTATAATGGTTTTCTTCACGGTCAGCCAAATATTTCCTCAAAGGGTTCTGTACAGATGGAAGAATGGTACCCTTTTATATACATATACTTCCCACATGTAGGTGACCAACCCTTCTATTTCTAAAATCCATCAGGAAATCTAGAAACATGTGCTCTAGAACCTGAAGTGTTTTTTATTCTATCCATATATGTGCATGAGGAAAGTCATACTCCACCATAACTGAGTCCCAAAGGAATCATATAATCCCCTATATTATCAGGAGATGAATAGACTGTCATGGTCTAAAATGATCATCAATTTAACTCTATGAGGATGGACTAATTGCTTCATGAAATGTCATCTGTAGTTTTCAGCTAAACTATTCTATTATATGAATAGTATATGGGATGACATAATGATTAAACCTACTATGATGTAGATAACATCATGACCTCAAGATGATTATTTAGTTTCTCTAATTAATTCCCTTGATATCCCATTACAAATTCACTACATCTTATTAAAGAGTTTACAATGACACACTAGAACCTATTTCTCACCCTTCATCTACAAAGATGTGATTCATCGTGAAAAAAAAAATCATTTATTCCCCACATCATTAGATTTTTTTGACCAAATTATACATTACATCCCTCTCCAAACACTATTATTTTTAAATTACCATGTTTATATAATTTAAATTTAGGTATAGTCTATTTGATAAACAATAAAATAATTAGTTATTTTTTCTATTTATCAATCTGTGCATAACTACTCTTAAAACAAACACAAGTTTTCCATTAATGTGATATCGTATAGTGGATAAAAACAATATTTTTTTAATAATGTGCATTAAGGATATAATGTATTTAGTATTTTTTGTATATCATCATTAAGGCTCCATATACCTCTGTCTCTTTCTTTGGATCCACACTTGACTCAAATAATATTCATTATGATATTCAATATATTTTCATGGAATAAAATTATCTTTAAATTAGTGATGGAATAATAAATCATCTAATATAAGTAAAAATTTTATTGAGATAATAATAGAATCCATTAAGAATAATCATATTGATAAGAAAAGCATTTAAATAAATAGAAAAACTGAAATATGATGATGGATTATAGTAAATGTATATTCATTTCTCGTGTTCACCTGTATTTAACCAATTAAGGATGAAATAAAAATCATTTCCTTAAGATATTCATTTAATTGTATAATAAATAATTACCTAATGTGATGATTGTTCATACGAAATCCTACGAATATTCATAAAAAATGTATTAGAACCTGAAATGGAAATTACATAATGAACATTTAATTTTAACATAAAACTAATTAATAAACCCATTATTTCATTAAAATAATATTTTCTAAAAATACTTTATGGGTATCATTATAATTTCGAAAAAAAGATATTATAAGAAATATAGAAAAAGACGATGGATGATATCATTATATAACATATTCACTGGGTCATATGAAAAAATATAATATTTTTTCTTAAATTTAAATTAAAATTTAAATTTTATTCTGAAAAATTCAATATAAAAAATAATCAATATATTTCTTTTTTGGTTTCATTTAAATTTCAAAATTTTAAATTTTTTAAAAGGATTATTTGTGAAAAAAATGGAATCATGAAAAATAAGTTTCATAATTAAGAATGGATATAATTTAGGGAAAATATATCAAGTAAAAATTCTAAAAAATACATTATTTTCGTAAATTTTAATTTTTATTAAAGTTTTCCTCAAGTGAAAATTTTTAATATAAAAACTATATTATTTTTAAAACCCAAATATAAGTGATTTATAATAAGGGTTTTATCCTTTTACATTATCAGTGTCATTTCATTTTAGATTTTTGGATAATCATTAAGAACGCTTATATATCAAACAATTATTATAATGGGTGAACAATTCGTCTCAATACCAATTTATTCAACTAAAGAGGGATAATAAAATTTTTATACATGTTTCACTAAAATAAAATCAATTTATTGATCTTGTATCAACATAGATTGATATGAGATTGTGTTTTACTTCCTAATCTACCTTATTCTAGAAGATGAAAATTTGACAACATTATGTTACCATAAAAATAACATTAGATTATATAAAAAAAGGAAGAAAGATTTATGTTAGATTGTTTTAAAAAAATTATCATAAAATAGATTTCTCCATTAATAAGAAAATTTTTTGATCAATTAATCATTTAAATATACATCAAATAAAATATCCTCATAATATTATTTCATAAAACACAATAGGAACACATATTGTAAAAATCATAACAATGAGTTTTTATTAGAAAACAATACTACCCTATAAAATCATTTATAAAAAACGCCTTTTCACCATTAAAGTAATATTTATTTCATTAAAACAAAATATCAATAGATTACATTTTTAAATTAAATTCATTCCATTCCAATATATTACCAATAATATTAATGATATATATAATATACATTGAAAATCATCCTCATATCACTCCAAAAAAACATCTATATGTTTAATGGCTAATAAGTTTTACATTCATCATAATTTTCTATATAAAATAATAATTACCCATTATATTAGAGGGCTATACTTGACTCACATGATCATAAAAAATACATTAGGACCATGAAAACGTTTAAACAAAAAAATACTATATTTAGATCATAATTTTTAATAAAAATAATTTGAAACCCATAATAAAATTAGTTCAAAATATTAGTGTATCCCATTACATTATATAATAATTTTTATAACTATTATTCCAAGAACCAATATAAGTTTATTTTAATAAAACATGGATTTATAAAAATTAGTACAAAAGTTAAATATTTTTTCTATTGATGGGAAAACATATTAAAATTCCATAAATTTAAAAAGTATTAATTTTTTCCTATTTTATATAAAGTATACTCATTTGGTAATAATATGAGAAAATATTATTTTTGAAATCTTTTGAAATTATATGAAAATGGATATAAGATATCCTTAATGGTTAGTTAATATCAATGTGAATTCATAAAAAATTATTTTCATGAATTTGGACATGGATGAATCATGTTTAAAAATAATGCTTTTAAATATCTAAAACCTTGTATTATAGTATTATTCAACTTAATACTTGATATGTATTGAACCGAACAAACATTTAAGGAATGAACATAAATAATTTTATAGAAAATATTTTTTAGAGATGAGTAATAAAATATATTAGTTTGATTTTTTATACACCTGATACAATATTCATGTCTTGAAAAATGTTTATATCTCACTAAATGTGAATTGATACTAGAAATCAATTTTCTAATGTACAACTAACAACGTAAATTCCTTATCATCCACTTTTTCAGAAATTAAATATTTTTTATATATAAATCAATGAAATAATTGTATAAAAAAATGGGACACTAGAATGTGAGGAAGTGTTTTAGGAACATATTTGAGATACTCTATGCCAGACTAGAGTTTACAAATTCTGTGATGAAGAGAATTGAGAGGTGTAATTTTATAAGTACGAGAAATGACATAGAATGAAATGTTCAAATGGTTTAATATTATATATGTAATAATAATTTAATGTGGAACCATGGAACCAAAAATTCAACGGTAAAATTTGACAGTTTTTAAATAAACCCAAAATGTAACATATAGACATGTTTTGGATAGATCATAATATATTTCTCCTTATTAAATCACATTAAAACTATTTGAACTTATTCGTGAAACAAATAAAATTTAAACTATATAACATTATTTCACGAAAAGTAATGAAATATAAATTCAAACCAAATTTTTAGTTGATGATTCTATATTTGAAATAAGTTTTATTAAGATCCAATTATAAATTTATATAAAAGTATTATTAATATTATATCCCAAAATGCCTAAAAACGTGTTTTTTGGAAGGATCTAATTTTAATTATAAATATCATTGACATAGAAATCATGTGATAATTTTTTTCAATGAATTTTTTTTGTTTAAAATGATAGAACAAAAATATTTTTAATTTAATGTTTTATGAAAATAATAAATGTAATCTCGCTAGAATTCCATTAATTGAGAATAAATAAATATAATTTTGGAATTTCATATAATAAAACATATCATTATAAGATACACTATTCTATTATCATATTAAAAATAATAATTTTATATATGTTAATTAAATTATTAGAGTTATATTTTGTTGAAAATAATTCATAATATATGAAAAAGTTAGAAATTACATAGGTTTTGATCCTTTATCGTTGAGGAACATGTTGGAATATTTAAAAAATTGAGTGGTTGGAGTGGGGGTGAATCAGTGCTGGGACGATTTTTAAAACATTAAAATGTTATCCCTTTTATATGATAGACCTGTTTGGATCCTGCCTATCTTATTCTCAAATTCTTATTTCATGAGTGTATATTTTTGTAGTATAGGATAGAACATGATGTTTTTACAAGTCTCACTACTCAATGTTAGTAGACATTACTTATCCAGTTATAAAACTATTACATCCATAATCCCCCTTGAATATAAACCACAAAATGTTTTTATATAGACTAGGGAATATCATTTCACTTAAAATACACTATATAAAATTGAATGTGTATACAATACACCTCTAGGATAGATCATTATAATTTCTAGGAATAGAGTGTTCTCCTCATCCGGATCTCTTTATAATAGTAATAAATTCTTTTTCTATATGAGACTATAGTTCAATTTCAAAATGAAACCATTTTCTTTAATTTATTCTCATGTAATATATTCAAATATAGGAAAGAGACACTTACTCATCTAAATTCAATCCTAGTATTATGAATTTTTTTTGATTGATAATCATAAAATTCCTCTTTAACCCAAATGATGTTCAGTCTGATATGAATTTAGTTACCACCTCTTCTTATACATCAGTGAAAAACAAATTACGTTAGTTTATACTCTATAATTCCTTATTTAATAAACAAAATCATTGTATATTATTGAATCAATGAATATTTATTTTGTATTTGAATAATCAATTCTATTCTTTAGTTAATAATTAATAAATTTATTTCATGGAACATGCATTCTCTTTTTAAGTATCAATCATAAAAAATATGTACTAGACTCACAATCATTGAATTACTCTCTATAGAAAATAAAAAATTTTGTTTTGTATTGAATTCTTATGAGTTATATTTATAATTTGTAAGAACTAGTTACATTGAACAAAACATGTTAGATCATATTATTATTTTTTAAATAATTTAATGGTTTCTATAAAAATTCTAAATCTCATAGAACAATAATTATAGATCACAAAAATGCTTTCCTGGATGGATCTAAGGCTTTCATTTTCTATTAATTTCTTATATTCTACCTTTTAAATGTTTAAGGGGAATCTATGATATTAAAAGACACAATGTTCATAATGTTATTCATTTATATAAAGCAAAAATACATGACACAACACCACCCAATGTTTTGCGTCATTATTGACTCACCACCTTTGCATGGTTGTATAGTCAGTTGTCCTGCACAGAGGGTCAGAGGCCTGGTACTAATGCAAAAAATATATGACCTCTCATTATTCCAAATACATTATCTCAACTCAGGTGAATGAATATTTATGTAAGTCCTTTTTTTGTTTCTTGTTCCTTGTAGAATCAGTCTGGTAGCATATGCACATCTGTTGGCCCGAAGGCCTTGAGGTGTCCTGAAAGTCTTAATGACACGATGTGAAAGGTGTCTTGAAGGCCATAATGACTCTACTCCCAAACCGATGAATGGAAGGTGAATAGTTATGGCTAATACAGTACTGAAAAATACCATCAACAATACTACTACTGTACCCCAGCATTATGCCTCCACTCGAAATCGAACCTGGGTCTCATGGATTCACTGGGTGAGTCCTCAGCCACAGGAAATATGCTCATTTTGTAAGAGTTTGTGAATTTATGTTATCATGTTCATATAGGTTCTCTATTTAGGCATTAGTTATAATACTCATTATCATCCATGCACACTTCACTATTTACTTATACTTATCCCCTATATTTTCATCAGTAAAGGGAAACAATGTGGAACTGCAAATTGTTGCAATAAAAAAACTAGATCATATATAGTATATAATTCATTGATATTTTATGAACTATATAAATTCAAGATTATTTGTATTATGTAAAATTCATGAATAAAATGTATTATTCACCTAAGTTAATGCTTATGGATTTATTTCCATCTTTCCACACACAAACCTTGTTGTATTTTAGATGTCTATAGTTCTTCTCACATATACCTTTATATATACCATATGAGAGGTACTTCTTATCCTTCCCATCAATATGGATTATATTTGATATAAAAATATTCATAACATATATTCAAGGATATTTATACAATAATATGAGATTCTCATAACCTACTCTTCATGAAACTAGTTGATTATGTATAAAATTAGATGAATGTATTCAGATCAATTTTACTATTTACTATTGGAATAAGTATGTAAGAAGGTGTCACTCCAACACCTTATCAAGGAATAGTTCATCCATAAAATTCATGATGAGTGTGTGTTAAAAAAGTTGTGTTTCTCTGGTTCACCTTTTCAAAGCATGTCTATACTTGATTTTCTCTAAACTAGGGAGGTTCTCGAAACTCTTTATATACATGTGTCCCAGGAGGCTCACAGATTAACTTGCATTCCTCAGGTAACATAAACTCGGGAGATTCATTATTTTATGAAAAAAAGTGTTCTCATAGAGATGCATGAAAATTTTCAAAGTTCTGGTTTTGAGGGTTCGTTATTTATAAGGAACAGTCACCAACTCTACCTTAATTATTCACTGAATCATATCGCTACAAAAATATACCAGTTCAAATGTTGACGATATCGATATCATAAAATCCCTAATGATCTTGGGATTTTGAAAAACATAAACCAAATAACTATAATGTTTTATTATACAATGTGTATCTTATGTGAGTGTGAAAATAATTGCATGGTGCACCATTAAATAAATATTTTCTAATCTATGAAGATCAGACAAAAGATAAGTCTCATCTAACTACGACATCATTCCATGGAATTTAAATTTATTTTATGCTTCATTCCGCTTCCTCTCATGGAATTGTAACTGTGTGCCTTTATTATTTTTATCACTATTTTTTTTTAATTTTTATTTTCTATTAATTAAAAACCATGGTCCAATTTATGTATCATCGTGGCATGAAAAACCTCCATCGTACAGGTATCCCATCGATGTTAGGAGGTAAAATAAGATCACCCATGTTGATAAGATGGATAATATCTATTTTATTTGATACCAGTATTATATGAATGAACATTTTAAATGTAAGAACATTTCCACCCAAATCACATCCCACATTGACCACTTCCATAGTTGAGGTGAACTATATAAGTTAGTTTATTCTATATAATCATCAATCAGGCACAGGGCATGGTATCTAGATACACATGAACACACCCATATGACATTATCATCACATATACACCCTCACATGGGTACATGCTGTATTGGCCTCGCACATGGTCCCACCCATACCAATTATGCACTTTACCTAAATTATCCTCTTACCAACATGAATGCCTCCATAGGCTAGAAAACACATGTATTTCATCTTGAGTCCCACACATGTGGTTGTTGTACAATCTCATTTGGATTTAATTTTCAGGATTATTTTTAATATAAGCCCCATGAATTCAAATAGTAAAAACAAATTTTAAAATGAAATTCTAATGCAACCTTCAAATCAATGGCCAAAAAATAACTTCTAATGCGATAACATTTTCTTGATCATAACATATTTTTTTCCTCCTATAATTATTTTTTTAACATAATTTCTAATGTTCTCTTCATCTTATAATCAGAATGCCATATTGGATGGATGAACTTACTTCTTATTTATTTTAAATGATGTTTCATGTAAATTTACTAATTAAAACAACTATATTAGTTATAAGACATTCTCATAAATATTCAGTGATATACCTTGAGTACTTGAATTCAACGTCAACATTCTGAATTCAATGAAATTGTTGAAAAAAATAACATTTTTTTAAAAAATACATCTAATAGGGAAAGTGGTCTCCACATTCTCCCCATTATATATTTTTATTAAATACCTCCATTTATATTTCCAAAATAAGATTCCAATATATGATCTTTTTCCATATTTCTCTCCATTATACTTTAGATAACATCCATTTCAATTTTCTCCCAATTATTGACAACCAATAAAATGATCACGGGAAAAGCATATCATTATATAATTAATAAATTTATAATCCATCACATTATTCTATATGTACATTATTTTAACTCATTTTATAAAATATTTTTATGTCATTTATGAAACAAATTATTCAATTACCGTATGATGTTGATACATCCTCAAATGAGAACATATATACATGTCTTAAATTGTTATCCAATTTTATTATTAGATCATAATAGAAAATGGGAAATTATACATTTATATCATATATCATCCTGAAACTCCTACAAACACATAAACAAATATATCAGAAATATTCAAGTGTTACATGCTTTATAAAAGGCCATGGATCAGATCCACACATCAATATTTTCTTATGAAATTAATTATTTATATTTCTCAAATTTTTATAATGTTTTACATTTTTGATATCCAGAGATGATTAATTAAGAATGAAATAGATTCCCAAAGGACATTATCCTCATGGACATTGGAGACTAATTATATTTTTTCCCAATTGAAATAATTATTCATGAGATAACATGATCATTATTCAATTGTATCCCCCTCATGTGAAACACTCCTCAATATCATTATAAAGGATAATCTCTTCATGAATAAATTTCATTACGTTCCAATATAGTGAAAGACATCTGAAAAGGTCTTCGAATTATAATTTTCCAGATTGTGAGACATTCATGTCTTGACCCAGAATGATCTTCATCAATACTTTTTCTTTGTGATGATAGATATTAGAATAGGAAAAGATGAATCTTCTTTATTCATATCTTCCATGAAATAACATAATAGGATTGAGCTTCATCAATTACAATCTTATATAATATTTTATTAATATCAATTTAGAAATCTTTTAGGGATGGTGAAAAATTTGTTTCATCAATAATTAACAAAACATAATACATCTCAGGTTATCCTCATGAAAAATTTCATCAAATTCAGTTCCCTATATTAAATTCAAAAATGAAATACATTATGATTAAGGGTGTACAGTGGATACTTATTTCTTTATCAATGTTAATAGAAAGTATCATATAAATTTTATGGACATGTTTGTACATTTTAAATCGTCATCGTGCTAGCTCATTTGAACTTCAATTCTGATTTATGATTTGTAATCATAAATCTCATTGCTTCTTTAATTTAATTGTGTCATAATATTACCACATAAATATAGTTTAAATCACTTTTATCACTTTGTGAAATGTTCATATTCATTAATAATATGTCTTATGCTGAATTAATTTGTTAACAATTTCTTATAGTATTTTATTAATGTTGCACCCCACACATAGTGGTTCATCTTCTTCATATGGAATCTTTTATTTTCCCATTTCCAATAATTTCAATAGGCTTATGAGATTATAAATATTAATTTGAAATATTATGGACATGTAAGTAACATTCCATTTGTAGCATTGGATATATGTTTGGATTATCGATTAGTCTTCTTGAGATTGTTATTGCATTTGAAAATTCATTCAAATGAAAAAATTTACCCCAATTTCAGGATTTATAATTCTTGGGCTTCTCAAAATTATTATTTCATACCTTATTGAGAGGATTTATATTTAAAATATCAATCTACTTTCTCCACATGAATGATTATTATTATTTTTAAATCTATTCTCTTCTTTTTTATCAGTTTTGGATTCATATTGAGATGAGGTTTCTCCAATAATGTATCCTCTGTAATTGCGTACATCACCAATTTTTACAAAAATTCCATGTCTATTTAAAATATATAGATTTTTATAGGGTTAATAATGTTAAATATTCATCTTTTCTTTAAACCCATGGCATTTTCTTCCAATTTTCATTTGGATTAAAAGGATTGTACCAAGAATATAATGTACAATGACCAAATCTTTTAAAGTACCATCATTGACCCACACTCATTGATATTATGATTTCATCAATAGGGGTTTTCTGGGGTTTCTTCATAAATTATTGGTATTTTAATGGGGATATATCTTCAATGTTATTTTTATAATACACCCTAATTAGGGTCATTGGATTTTTCATACCTTTCTCCATCCATAGTTGTATAAATTATTTTTACAAACTAAAATATTCATGATGAAATATTTAAATACATTATTTCTTGTTTATATACATGGTACCACATTATTTACAGCTTCATATGATAGATTACTGAAGTATTTCATGATCACCTTGTCACATGTTTGTAGAATTTTAACCTTAGTATGTTCTACTGAACATTATGTGCATGAAGAAACTCCCTCCTTCTATTTGAAGACTCAATGTGTGGCCTCTAAATATGGGTTTAGTAATCTAAAAATTATAGGAATTTAATACTGAGAAAGATATTATACTTTAAAATTCATTAAAATTTTCACATCACAAGACATCATTAATTCGACTTCCTCTTTATATAGATTAACCATTATTTAAAACAATCCATGTTCTTTAATATTCTTGAATTTTCCATCCCATTATAAACATCAATGATGTATTTCAATTTAACTTCGTTTATATGGATCATTTATTTTATATCATTCATTTAATCTTCTTTTTATTCAACTTCAATAATAACATTTAATGAAATTTGTTTGTGAAACTTATTTTTATGTTCAAAGGCTGCAACCAATCTTGGTGTCTTTAAATAATCTTTTTTTTTCTTGTAATGAATTATAGATTACTTATACTTATTCTTCAAGGTGGGTAATTTATTCCATTATTATTTGAATGATGTAAAAAATATGAGAGACTGTATCAATTGGGACGCAATGCAGAATATCTATTAATAAATAACATCATATATCTTGATAAGTTGTAGAGTGATCATCCTCATCACTTATGATATCATCTTTTTCCTGGGGAAAGATTTTTCAATATTTTTTAATAACTAATGATCACTTACCATTAATGATTCACCGATGGTAAGAATGGTTTCCTTCTCTTTTTTGATACTTGATACACCAACTATTCAATTTCAAATCTTGATCTATATTCACTATTTTAATGGCATGTATATAGTAACACTTCATCATATCAAGATTAGATGAACTTCATATTCATCTTTCAATTTTCATTCTATCTATTTTTTATAATACTCATGTTTGAAATTTAATTATCCTTATAAATTGCTAAATCTTCACAAAAAACTCACTTTCTTATTAAAAAATGAAAGGAAAAAAATTAAAAATTGATTAGATGTTTATTAGAGGCTCAAATAGAGTTGAAAAAACCCTGTAATAGAAATTAAGATGTTATTTTTGGATATTTCTAACACCATGAGTGGGGGTGAGTTAGTGTTAATATCCTTTTCACAAATTTCAAATTTTAACCTTTTTAACTCTTGGACCTATTTGAATATTGATTCTCTTATTCTCAATTTCCAATCACCTGAATGTTTTAGAACACATTAACATGTAGTAGACAATTATTATTTCGGTTTCAATACTCAATTAGAGTATCTCATCCACATATTGGTATTGAAATAATTCAACCATACATGAATTAGAAAATAATACTTTAATTGGGGTAATAGTAAGATGGAAATATCATTTCACATAAAATGAAATATAGTCAATTGTAATTTCATTTTTTATAGATCCTAGATGGTTAATTATAATTTCCTTGATGATAGTTTTATCTTGTTTGAATTCATTTTCAACATCAATAATGTGTTTCACCATATGAGAATTTCATTGGATGTCACATTACTAATATTTTTCATCAACTTCATCACATGTTACATGTTCAACTCTTGGAAAAAAACTATTCTTCATCTAAATTTATTCTCAACATATTGAATGTGTTGTGGACTAAAAATCGGATGAAAAAAATATTATTCCCACATTATAAACAATGGGATAATTATTTTCCAACTATATCATCTTCTTCTTCAGTAAAATACAGGAAACAGAGGTTCATATTTTCTTCTTATTTATTTAATTTATAAAATATATTGTGATTATTTAATAAATGAAATTTCAATCCATATCATCAACATCCCAATTATTCATTCATCAATAATCATAAATTTATATTTTTCTACACTCTTTATCTTCAACAATCCCGATAATATGAATATTTAGTTGACTAATAATCTCTAAATTCACCAATACACAATATTAAAAATTTAGTAGAGTATCAATTTCATCTTTTTATAGTTAATTATTAGTAAACACTTGTTACACTACAATGAACATGTGACGCCATATTACGCATGTATAAAAATTTTCAAGGTTATTTTAAAACATATAAACCTTAACAAAAAATAATCATTGATCATGATATTAGGAATTTAATCCCATTGGAATATAGATTAAATGATCATGCATTCAATATCATTCTCATTATAATATATGAAAACGTCACTATCCACATATTATTCTTCCCTCTATTATGATGGTGAGTGTGAAAATATGTGGAACCACATTTTATTGAAATATAATAACCCTAAGACATATACAAAATTTAATTCGTTTATATTTTATTCTCAATATCAAATTGTGAATACATGTGTTACAGGTAATGAATATTTGTGTTTCATTCATTATGTAAGTTAGTTTCTGTGGGATTACTTCAATCTTCTTTCTCCCAAACCATGTAGGATTTTATTTGACTATGGTTCTTCATAGATGTACCTTTTTATAAACACATTTTTTCAATTATTATAATCAACTGGTTCGATTTGAATAATAAAAGATATTTTAGTATTCAAAATGCGTATCCATGGATCTTCAGGAATGAATATGATATTTGTGTAACATGTTCCTTAAAAAACCATCTTAGTGTGTATAACACACGTTTAATATCTAAGGATCTCTTTAATTATTTAATATTCACATTTTTCCATGGGAGTGTATCCCAAATGAATTGGATTGTGTAATAGTTCATATTCAAAAATAATGAAAAGTTTCTATTTTCACATGTTGCATGTCCACGTTCTCATTCACATAGGATGTGTTCAGTACATATTTGTGAAACAATTGTGGTTTGAAGAATAACCCTTCTTCACATACCCATACAGGCTCACAGATCACATCTCCATCTTCATATATTATGAAATGTAAAGAAAATATATTTTGTAAAATGAAATATTTATTACATAAAAACAAGAATAACATTATTCTAAATGAGGTCGGGTGAATGAAATTTATCACGATGGGTCACTATCAAGTGTACATGATTGATATTTCATTGTTCACTATTAAATAATTCTCTTCTCATCCAAAATAATAAGACACACGAGCAGCCTCATGCAACTACATTTTCATTTAGATGAATATAGTTTAATTCTTCTCTTAATTTTATTTCCTTGAATTATTGTTTATCTTCATGAATGTATCATTTCGATCATTCTATTGTTTTTATTCAATAATAATAATCATAGAAATTATATGTCTGATTTATCCATCATCTGGGTATGAAAAATTCTAGTGTATGTGTACCCCGATGGTGTTCTGAGGTTTTAAAAGATCACCCATGGAGATCAAAATTCTAAGATACATTTGATCTTTTTGAAAGTATTATATGTGTAACATTTTTACATTAGTTATTTGTTGTATATGAATCTCATCACATATCACACTCATATGTGGTTTCAAAACACTATATATGTCAGTGCATTCCCTGGAAACCTGAATCCAACACCGAAGTCATCACCTAGGTACACATTCACACTCTTTATAGTGTTTTCCTCACCTATACACCCTGAAAACAAATTTCACTATGAAAATTATACTTAGGCCTACTGACACCATGCATGCTCTATTCATGAAAACTCCTATTGCCCATATAAATGCCTCCTTGGGTCACACATACCATGTTGTTGACCATGAGTCCCAAACATGTTTTTGATGGACTGGAACACATTGCATGTATTTTTTGGATTTTTTAATATAACCCCCACAAATTTCCTAATAAAAACAAATTATATAATTAAATTGAAATGTCACCTTCAAATGCATGGCCACAAAAACAACTTCCCATGTAAAAAAATTTACATGGTCATAAAATATTTAATTCCACAATCAATAATTTTTGGAATATAAATTTCCATGTTTTCATTATACACCAATCATGAAAAATGATTGGATAAATCATCTTCCTTCTTATTTTTTAAACTAATCTGCCATGTAAAAACACTGAGTAAAAAATATCTTCTAGACATAAAACTAGTGAAATAATCATCATATTAATATATTTATACTTCTCTTTCACTTATACATATTAAAGTAAATGAAATAATTGATAACCACTAACAACAATTAAAATTAAATACAACTCATACATAATGTGATCTATGCCATACATTATACTTTTTTCGTAGTTTTACCATATTTACCTTTACTACACTGTTACATTTTTATTATGATTACAATTTATAATTAAAAATAATTAACATATTAAATTATATAAATTATTACGATAAGAAATATGAAATCCATGTTATTAATTTTAATTCATATCATTTTAATTATTTTTTTATATTTTAATCCAACAGAACAATATGAAATGCGGCTTTCAAGAAAAAAAATAAATTGTTATGATTAAAAAATATGAATTTGAAAAATTCAAGTATAATTTGTAATCTAATAAAATTTTTATGATGAAATTTTATAAAAAATTAAATTAATAAAATAATAGAAAATATAATTTGAGTTTTTAAATCATATTAATGAAAATATAATTTTGATTAAAAATCATTTTTTACCATTCATAAAAAAATAAAACACATTAAAATATTTCAAAATATTCAACTTATCTAAAATTGAAAAGAATATTTAGAAATCAAAGATTATTTTATCTACTATACTATATAAAAGTTCATGAAATTAAATCAAATATCTATGAAAAAACTATTATAAAAATATTTATTTAACAATGTGTAATTAGGAAGTTTAAAATAAGATTATTCTCTTTCCATTCAATAAAATATTAAAAATAATTTTAAAATTTTATATTTAATATGCTTAATATTATCATCTCTTTAAAATAATTTATGAATAGTGATAAATTTAATATATTATGATAAAAATATATTTCACAGAAAAATATTCTTTAGGTAATTTTTAATTAATTTTTCATAAATGATTATTAAATAAAATGTTGGTAAAAGATTGTTTTATCAAATATATTTTAAAAAATTAGAAGAAATTAATTCAAATATCTAGGAAAAATAATATCCTAAAAAATTTTAGTTAACAATGTGTAATTAAGATATTTAAAATAACATTATTATCACTTAATTCAAAAATATTATTTAAAAGAATATTAAAATTTTAAATTTAATTTGTGTAATATTATTTTCTCTTTAAAATATTTTATGAATAGTAATAAATTTAATCTATTATGATTAAAATATATTCAACATATTATAATGTAATAGAAAAAAATAGATCCAGTTAATTTGAATGATCGTGAGAAATATAGTGACCAAAAAACCATAAACCAGTGATGTGGGAAAGGGGCCATCATTTCATCTCAAAACAATGTGGTTGGATTCAATATTTTATTTCAAGATCATTTTCTTATTGTTTAAAATATAATTTACCATATATTATATGAATATATAAAAATATCATTTATATCCAAATAATATTAATAATCCCTAATGTAAATTTATAAAATATATATTTACTAATCCTATTATTACCAAAACCTGATAGTCATTTCTACTGATAACCCAATTCACCATAAATCAAACATAAAATCATATATAATTCCACAACATAATTTAACATTTATTTATTAAATAAAATCATATATCAAAAAAACATTTCCATTTACCTTAATCATATATTATTCCCGAAAAAAGGAATTTCCTCAAAAATAACATTAAACACTTATTCACCAAATCCATTATAAATTTCAAGTAATCATTTAAAATGAAACATAGTCACCCAAAATGTGGAAACCCTTTATCCAATTAACCATAATTGGCTCAACATATAAGATAATATTAACCCTAATAATTATCAGTACCATTAAAATTATTCACACAATAAATAAAATAATTATTCCACATTTATTTATTTAAATCAATCAAATACTAACCCCAAGGGTAATATTACCGTAAAGGTCTCCCAAAATATTTTTAATCATCTTAAACACCCATCACACAAAACATAAAAAGCAGTATAAATGGATTCGAACATATTATAATCATTTAACCTATTTACCCTTGATGGTATCCAATGATCAAAAATACCTTCATTTAAATAATCCGAACCTCTAATGTAATATAATCCATTTCAATTGATACAAACTATAAGGACCCAATCCATTTTCAATGGAAAATACCATAGTTTATATCAATGGTTTCACATAAATAAATTTTTATGATCATTTTAGTTTATAGTTTTAAATATATATAGGAAATCAATCTATATATAATAGTTACATGTAAAAGTATAAAATTCATCTCAATATTAATTTTTTTCTATAAAAATAGAACATTTAAATTTAAAATATTGTTTCATAACAACATGTTCTACAACAACCCAAATTTATTATTAATGGAAATTTCCAGGAATAAATTATTTCTTAATCACATTAAATTACTCAAAACACAATACATACTTTATAAATGAAGAATAGATAAAATTTCATGTATTTCTAGAAGTTAATTTTATGAAACCTTGTTTAATTTTCTGATGTCTTAAAAATTGTGATCTAATTTTAAAATTATTATCTTCTAATAAATGATGATTTTAATTAACATTAAACATCTCATATTTAGAAAATTATTCCCATAAAATTATGTTCATTTTTAAATTATACATGTCAAAAAATTATTATGGTGTGGTTTTTGTATTTTTCTAAAAGAATTCAATTTTTGGTGAATAGTAAATTTCAAAAAATTATTATAAGATCTAAATGCATGAATTTTATGAGTCATTGATGAAAAAAAAGAAAATTTAAGCCCATAATATAGAAATACCCTTTATTATTTCAATATAATTAGTGATAATGGTAAATCTATTTATAGCCTTGTGGAAATATAATAAACTAATGAATAAACTAATGGGAAAACACCCGTCTCCTCCCCTATATATACTACCCATCCCCACCACTTCTCCTCACAACACTCAATATTTTATCCTGGTAAAAATTACAAAAACAATTCGTCCCATCCCCATCCCCACATCCATGCTAATTTTTTATAAACAAAAAACCAAAACCAATACCTATAGGGAGGTTCTCAAGAAGAATGTTTCAAGAGGTAAAATCATACTTCTTTTTTTTTAATTTCATTTCATGTTTTTTTTTCTTTTTCTATTCATATATCCCCTCATAAAAATGGAATGATAAATAAATTATCATTCATATACATTAAATGAATTATTAAAATGGAACACACTAGTGCAGAAAACGTTTTTTACGTCGGTTATTTTTTATTATTTACGTCGGTTTTTAGGCGACGTTAATACGGACGACGTTATAAATAACGTTTTTACGTCAGTTATTTAAAACCGACATAATATCCCTAACATCACGGTGGTTATCACGTCGGTTCATATAATAACCGACGTGATAAATATGCGCGGGGGGCTTTATCACGTCGGTTCTTACCTAAACCGACGTGATAAAAGGCCTGGGATATCGTTTATCACGTCGTTTATGTCATAACCGACGTGATAAACCCTTCCTCTGGCCTATTATAACGTCGGTTATTTAGGAAACCGACGTGATAAAAAGGCCTGGGAAACGTTTTAGCACGTCGGTTATTCAATAACCGACGTGGTAAATCGATTCCCAGGCCTTTTATCACGTCGGTTATATTAAGAACCGACGTGATAAAATCCCCCGGGAACGGTTTATCACGTCGGTTCTAGAAAAAACCGACGTGATAAACCCCTACCGATTTATTTACCACGTCGGTTATTTTATAACCGACGTGAAAGAAATTATTATTTTTTTAAATAATTGCACTGCTCTCACCAAAAAGCAACCAGAAACCAAACAAAAATAGCCATGCCAGCCCTCCCCCAAGCCCCAACTGAACCCCACCCTCATCTATACCCACCTAACAACCTGGCCAGCCCTCCCCCACCCACAACCCTTGGACACCCCTCCCATATCCCTTGGACAACCTCCACCCCTTGGACACCCCCCCCACCCTCATTTACACCCCCAAGACCCCTAGTACAGCCTCAAACACCCATTGGACACCCCCCCACACCTTGACAGCCCTCCCAGACCCCTTGGACACCCCCCCCCCTCATTTACACCCAACCTGCCCCTTGGACACCCCCCACCCCTTCGACAGCCCCCCCACCCAAATTTACACCCCCCGAACACTAGGACAGCCCCAAACACCCCTTGGACACCCCTCCCATATCGCTTGGACACCCCCCCCCCCCACCCCTTGGACACCCCCCCACCCCTTAGACAGCCCCCCACCCCCTGGACACCCCCCACCCCTTGGACAGCCCCCCACCCCCTGGACACCCCCCCACCCCTTGGACAGCCCCCCACCCCCTGGACACCCCCCCGACCCCTTGGAAACCCCCCTACCCCTTGGAAACCCCCCCCCCCCATCCCCTTGGACAGCCCCAAACACCCCTTGGACACCCCTCCTATATCCCTTGGACACCCCCCCACCACTTGGACACCCCCCCACCCCTTGGACAGCCCCCCCCCCACCCTCATTTACACCCAACCGACTCCTTGGACAGCCCCAAACACACCTTGGACACCCCTCCCATATCCCTTGGACACCCCCCGCCCCTTGGACACCCCCCCACCCTCATTTACACCCCCCCCCCCCCCCGACCCCTAGGACAGCCCCAAACACACCTTGGACACCCCTCCCATATCCCTTGGACACCCCCCAAACACCCACCCACCCCCTTGGAACCTCTCCCCCCATACCAAAATCCAGACCAGAAAAACCATCAACAGTAGACCAAAACAAGAAGTAGAGAAAAATTAAACATTCACTTATATAACATTCAAAACTTACAATGTCAACTTCAAAAAAAACTAAATCCAACCTAAACGACTACGAAATACACAATTACATTGACAATATTCAAAATTACATTTTACATTACAAACAACTAAAAGTCAATCAAACCTGTAAAATAATTTGACCACTCCACTTGTAAGTGTTTGATATCTTCAGCAGTAAAGGGTTGAGGGTCATCAAAAAGCTACAAAGGAAAAGGATAGTAGTCAACGTGTATAATGAATAAATCAAATTGAAATATTATTAGAAAAAGGAAATCTTACCAGGTCAAAACTCAGAACTGTCCCAGTTGTTATTATTTCATACATAAATCTTAACATGTAATATCCGCATTCGATGATGCCTTGTTGCTCATGACATTTCTGTTTGAATGAGTGTAAATTCAATATATTATTTTTATGTAATAAATCAAAATGTACAAATTATAAATGGATATTTACCTTCGCATGTACATATTTGATCTTGTAATTCCTTTTCTTTGCGCTTTTTCGAAAGTGGACCCATGCCCTGTTAGAAAATAATACGAATGGGGTAAATTTAAAATTCATTATAATATATAAAACTATTGTGAAATTGAAACTTACGTTTCCAATATATTCTTAAAACTTTCTCGCACATCATCATGGAGAGATCATATCCAATAAAGTGTTTTCTCCCTAGGGCAAAAAACCCCTAACATCCAATGATCCCTGAGAAAAGGAAATTTAACGTTAGTGGTTTTTTATGTTAAAAGATAATTAACTCTTTGAGAGGTATGTGTTTCATACCTCTCACAAAAAGGCATCATCCAACACTGTGTGATTACATTCTTTTCAAATCTATCAGCAATATAAAGCATTCTTTGTTCCTCATCCAATGCACATGCTTCAGGGGAAATCAATTGTGGGTCCAAGAATCCATATACATCTGTCAGCTCATTCCTCTCACAAATTTTATACATATACCTAATACAAAGCAGACATAAGTATACATTTTTAATAAATATAACGCAAGGAAAAGGAGTTAAGACTTACATGATAAAAATTTGCACCACGTTGATGCCCAACTTATCTCCAGTGACAAACTCCATGATATCAGTTTTCATAATCCCCACACATAGTTCATGTCCACAGACATGAGCTTCCATTGTAAAGTCATAATGATCCGCCAACAAATTTGAATATCTTGACAATTTGTCAAGACTGCTAGTATCTGCATCTGATGTCATAGCTATCTGTCTTTGTTGTTGTCTATACAGTATTTCTTTACCTTTGAAGTATTCCTGTAAAAATAAATTGAAAAATATATTAGTTTTCAAATGATAAAACATTAATAAAAATATAAAATAAAAGATATAACATCCATACCTCTATGGTAATGAGTCGAAGAAGTCTGGATGGCCAAAGTAAAAAATGGCCGATACTATGTCCAACTGTCGTCACCTCATCTGTAGGTAATGGTATCCGAGCTGATCTATCTATAATATCCTGTACAGTGACCCTCTGATTCTCTACCTCTAACTGATGATGATGAACTGTATCTCCTATACAATATACCATCCCATATGCAACTATATGATGTTGAGGATCATCAACATACAACTCACAATAAGTAGGTAGCTGCGGCGGAGGAGGAGGATCAAAAATGGGGTCTGCAGGCTGAGGTGGGGGAGTGGGAGCTATTGGGAGAGGTGGAGTGGGAGCTGCACCCTGAAATTGTCTTTGCAAGTCTGCAAACATTAACTGCACCGATGCTCTAATCTTGTCCTCCATTGTCGCATTAATATTATGGACTTCAGCCTCCAACGATTCTATTTTTTTTTATAAACTCCTTCAACGTTAGAAGTTGAGGAACGTGGCAACACTTTTCTTACCGATACACCTGCCGGATATCCTCTTACACGGCCAGGATGTTCGGGCTTTCCCAATGCCACAGATAAAATATCTTCCCTCTCAGATGGTGTAAATGTCCCCTGTGAACTCTGCTCCTCAAGAGAGTCCTGTAATAAGTAATTGAACTTTTCTATAATGATTGGAAATATATGACGAAAATAGTAAACTTAAATAAATAAAATAGATATCTTACAATCCTCTCAACTACGAGTCTCGATTCTTCCGAAAGATATTGTCCTTTTTTGCCCTTCCTAGCTCTTTTCCATTTCTCATGTCTAGATGGAGGGGATGGAGGGGCCACCTCTCCAGAGCTTGAAGACTCAGCTCTTAGTTGTTGAAATTTTTCTGCCATCATTTGTTCTTCCAATAATGCATACCCTCCCCGAGATAAACTATGAGGGTATACATTTTTAGATTGGATCTCTTGATGAGCTTTCCTTGTTTGCTGTAAATTAAGAATAAGTAATCATTAACAAAACAATAATAAGATCATTTATATAAGAAAGCTTATAAAAGTTTACATTGCCCTTACCAAAAATGATTCTTTTCTTCTACTTTCAAAAAATTGTCTCCATGTGTCTTCATCTATAAAAGGATATATACGACATGGATTCTCACGACTCCTATGACCATAAATGAAATCATATGAGAGGGTAGATTTGAAATCCCTCCATCTCCTAGCAGCCAACGATAAGCATTTCTTCCTGACTCCTCCAGTGTCAGGAATATCAAATGTCATCTGATAAAAAAGAGGTTAAAAATATTATATATACTAGAAACATTTAAAGAACAGTCAAACAATTGCAAAAGATCTTACCAAGATGGTCTCCCACAGCTGAGAAATTATCGCCTTATCCACACTTCTCCAATCATCACAGAGAATGCTTACTTTGCTCTTAGCCTGAGTTGCTACAAAACCCTTAAAATCTTTAGCATTTGGACCTCTAGGAAGATCATCCTCATCAAACTCCATGACTATCCTCTCCTCCTTCGTACGGGCAAGTGATAATTTTGGTAAACGTGTGCACCCACGCTTACCAACCTTTGAACTCTTTTTCGTAATAGGAGCATGTGAATGTTCCTCCCCAGATGTATGACCAATATGCTCATCTCCAGAATCATGTGGCTGATCAACTGATTGATCTGTCATTTTCCTTCAAATCAAAAAAACAAACATTAGTTCACAAATAGAAAAGTGTACTAAATTACATAATAGTAAACATCGGTAATATGGTATGCATGTTAAACAATGATAAACATGGTAAACACAGGCAAAATGTTGCCAAGGAGTTGGCATAAGACAGCTAAAAAGTGGAATCACTGATGCCACCGGCCGGCCGCTGGCTCACCACCGGCCGGCCGGTGGACCAGACAGCCTTCCTCTGTCTGGACCACCGGCCGGCCGCTGCATCACCACCGGCCGGCCGGTGGACCAGAGCCTTCCTCTGTCTAAACCACCGGCCGGCCGCTGGCTCCTCACCGGCCGGCCGCTGGTGATCCAGACAGAGAGGAAGGCTCTCTGTCTGGTCCACCGGGCGGCCGGTGGTGATCCAGCGGCCGGCCGGTGGACCAGACAGAGAGCCTTCCTCTCTGTCTGAACCACCGGCCGGCCGCTGGCTCAACACCGGCCGGCCGCTGGTGATCCAGACAGAGAGGCTCGGTCTCTGTCTGGACCACCGGCCGGCCGCTGGCTTAGCACCGGCCGGCCGGTGGACCAGACAGAGAGCCTTCCTCTCTGTCTGAACCACCGGCCGGCCGCTGGCTCAACACCGGCCAGCCGCTGTGATCCAGACAGAGAGGAAGGCTCTGTCTGGTCCACCGGCCGGCCGGTGGTGAGCCAGCGGCCGGCCGGTGGTTCAGACAGAGAGGACCGGTTGCCGGTGCGCCCAGGACTTCTCTTCTTTACGGTTTTTATTGTTTTATCATTTTGGTTTGATACATATTTTAATAAGTAAAAAATTTACAGTATCTAACATTATATGAAAAAACTAAATGTAAACAAGAAATAAAATTGTGTTACCTGTAATTTTAGGAATGTACAGTTGGATTGTTTTCCCAAATTCCTTCGTCGTGATCGTTCCTTATGGCACAAACCATGTCTTCAACATACTCATCATTATGTTCTGTTAATCTTTCCATGGAAGTAGGGATCTCACATAAATCAGCATCTTCATCAAATTCATCCTCACCAACATATTGGTTTTTCCCTTGTAAAACAACAGCCCACTGCATATCTGATTGATCGACTACATAGAAAATTTGTTTGGCATGTGTTGCCATTATAAAAGAATCAGCTGTGTCTTCCAATCTATTCAGATTAACAAGTGTCATTCCAAATTCATCGTGTCTGACACTGTTGTTACCGATAAACCATTTACAGTTAAAAACGGGAACTTTAATTTTAAAGTAATCAGCCTCCCATATGTCTTCAATCACTCCATATTATGCACTTGATGCCGAAATTGGGTTTCTGTCCTTAGCACTCGAAAAATGCATTGCTTCTGCAAACACCAATACACCACTATTCTGAACTGCACTTCTGTTGTCCTGAGCTTTCGTATGAAATGTATAGCCATTAATGTCATAAGCGGACCATGTTATCACATTTAAAGATGGACCACCCACTATCCATTTTAATGTCTCTGATACATCTGATCTACCAAGCAAGGTCTTCTTAAACCATGGCAAAAAAGTTTTGTTGTGCTCATTCAAAATCCACATTTCTTTCTTCTTTGGATGACATTGTTTCAACTCATTAATATGCAATGTGATATACGGTTGAACATCAGCTATGTTATTCAAGATGTATGATTCTAACTTCTTCATATGTTCAGCTGACAGTGATTTGACTTTCAAGCCACGAATCCCCTTTCCCTCATTATTAACCCGTTCATGGCGAGATGGAGGCAAACCTATATGTTGCGTCGTAGCCAAGTAACTCGTACAAAACTCTGCTACCTCCTCAGAAATATACTTTTCAATAATGGAGGCTTCAGGTCGATATGGATTTTTAACATATCCCTTTAATATTTTCATATACCTTTCAAAAGGATACATCCAACGAAGATATACAGGTCCACAAAGCCTTATTTCTCGAACCAGATGAATCAGTAAATGCACCATCATATCAAAAAAAGTTGGAAGAAAATACATTTCCAAATGACAAAGTATAATAATTGCATCCTTTTCCAAAATGTTCAAAGCATTCACATCAATCGCCTTGTTGCAAATTGAATTGAAAAAATAACACAACCTCATTATAGTCTTTCTGACACGGATGGGCAATATTCCACGCAGTGCAACTGGTAGAATTTGTTGCATCATGACATGACAATCATGTGATTTCATACCTATCAACTTCAAGTCTTTCAATGAGACAAAATTTTTTACATTTGAAGAATAACCTTGAGGCACTTTGATATCATGAAGACACTGACAGAAGCTACTTTTCTCCCTCTTCGATAATGTATGACAAGCCGGGGGAAGAAATGTTCGTCTTCCTTTAGGAGTGGGAGCTAACTCCAAACGTATTCCCATTGACAGTAGGTCTAACCTTGCATTCAACCCATCTTTTGTCTTTCCTTTAATATCTAGCAATGTTCCGATCAAAGAATCACAGATATTCTTCTCCACGTGCATGACATCAATATTATGTTTGACTTCATGATACCTCCAATATGGTAGCTCAAAAAATATTGACCTTTTCTTCCAAATATGTCTATCATTACCAGATTTCTGTGTCTTTCCCAATGTCACATCAAGGTTTTTCACCCTCTCAAAATACAATTCTGGGGATAAAGGTTGAGGAGCAGTATCAAATTCTTGTGAGCCATTGAATGCCTTTTTTAGTCTTCTATAAGGGTGATCCATAGGCAAAAACTTTCGATGACCCATGTACACTGTTTTCCTCCCATGATGGAATTGACAATATGACGTCTGTTGTTCGCAAATTGGACATGCTTTATGCCCTTTAACACTGTATCCAGACAAATTTCCATATGCTGGGAAGTCATTTATAGTGAATAGAAGCACTGCATGCAGTTGAAAATATTCCATTTTATAAGAATCATACACCCTAATACCATCAGCCCATAAAAGTTTCAAATCATCAATCAACGGTGACAAGTATACATCAATATCATTGCCGGGTTGCTTTGGACCAGAGATCATGATACTCAACATGACATATTTGCGCTTCATACAAACTTCAGGAGAGAGGTTGTAAATTACCAATAAAACAGGCCATGAACTATGTGTGCTACTGAGGGTTCGGTATGGATTCATTCCATCTGTGCACAAGCCTAGTCTCAGATTTCTAATTTCATTTCCAAATGTAGGGTACTGGGTATCAATTTTCTTCCATTGTGGACAATCAGCTGGATGACGTATTTTTCCATCACATACCCGCTCATCAGCATGCCATCTTAACCTTTTTGCATCATGTGAATTAGCAAATAAACATTTGAAACGAGGAATTATAGAAAGATACCAAAATACCTTTGAAGGGAGCTTTGTAATCTCTACATCAGCTTGTGATTTTTCTTTCACCTTATACCGTGATGTCCCACATTTGGGACACTCTTTCAGAAATTCATATTCCTTCCTATATATAATGCAGTCATTCGGACATGCATGTATTTTCCTGTATCCCAATCCCATCGGGCATAATATTTTTTTGGCCTTATAATGTGAATCTGGAAGATCGTTATCTTTTGGAAGAATGTCTTTCATCAATTGTAGCAGCTCTGTAAAACTTCTGTCACTCCATCCATGTTTCGCCTTCAGGTTAATCAATCTTAACACCGCCGACAAAACCGTAAAATCTGTACAACCAGGATATAATGGTTTTTCGGCATCACCATATAGACGTGCAACTCTCGGTTCTATCTCAATTTGTTCTGCTACAATATCGCGAATCATTTCTTCAATTCCATCGGAGTTACCATCTTGCGATTCATTATCATCAGTGACATTCTGTCCAGTTTCGCCATGCCAAATCCAAGGGTTGTAACTCGGATTGAAACCATGACAAATCAGATGATCTTTTATCTCTCTACTTTTCAACTTCTTCATATTCAGACATTTCAGGCATGGACAGAAAAAAATGTCACTACTTGGAACATTTCGTTTAGCAAATTCCAAAAAGGCATCAACACCTTCCTCATATTCATTGCTCATTCGATGTGCCGTAATCCAACTTCGACTCATTATTACCTATAACAAATAGAAAAAATATATATATTTTTTAGATAAGACAAATATATGTTTATATGAAAAAAATCATAATTTGAATATAACAATTTTGAAATATAAAACAAATCGATGTGTAAACCCCCCTGGACACCCCCCGACCCCTCTGGACAGCCCCCCACCCCTCCTGGACACAACCCCCCACCCCCGACCTGCTTGGACACCCCCCTGGACACCCCCCAACCCTCTGGACAGCCCCCCCACCCCTCCTAAACACCACCACCCACCCCCTACCCCCTTGGACACCCCCCTGGACACCCCCCAACACCCACCCACGCCCTTGGACAGCCCCCCACACCCACCCACCCCCTTGTAAACCCCCCTGGACACCCCCGACCCCTCTGGACAGCCCCCCGCCCCTCCTGGACACCACCCCCCACCCCTACCCCCTAGGACACCCCCCTGGACATCCCCCAACCCTCTGGACAGCCCCCCACCCACCCGGACAACCCCAAATACCCTCTGGAGAGGCCGCCACCCACGTGGACAGCCCCCCACACCCATCCACCCCCTTGGACACCCCCCTGGACACCCCACCGACCCCTCTGGACAGGCCGCCACCCCCTTGGACAGCCCCCCACACCCACCCATCCCCTTGGACACCACCCTGGACACCCCCCGACCCCTCTGGACAGCCCCCGACCCCTCTAGAAAGCACCCCCACCCCTCCTGGACACAACCCCCCACCCCCGACCTGCTTGGACACCCCCCTGGACACCCCCCAACCCTCTGGACAGCCCCCCCACCCCTCCTGGACACCACCCCCCACCCCCTACCCCCTTGGACACCCCCCTGGACACCCCCCAACACCCACCCACACCCTTGGACAGCCCCCCACACCCACCCACCCCCTTGTAAACCCCCCTGGACACCCCCGACCCCAAATCCATGCACCTATGCCATGGTTGTGTGTGAATAAAGTAGTAACAACTGTAAAAGGGCAACCCATCCAAATGGACACGCCCCAACCCTCTCGGGGATTTATAGAAAACGATGAAAAATTTGTGAAATCATAAAATTACTCAATATTGCAAGTCGAACAAATAGATCTAGGGATGATAAATAAGATTATGGTGCCAAAACGAGTTAAAAGGGTTCGCAATCGAAGAATCTTAGCTAGTTTCAACAAAAAAATCACAACACATATATATTTACTATCCGCGAAAAAAAACGAACGAGTGGGAGGATTACCTGAGTGCTGCGAGTTTAGATGATTGATCCGAGGAGATTAAATATGAGAAACGATGATCGCAAAACGAATCTAAACCAACGAAATGGACGAGCTGATTCGGGTTTACGCGCGAGAGTGACGAGTCGCGACTGTCGAAGGTAAACTCGCGAATGACAATCCACGGGTCTGGGTAAATTTTTAAATGAGTTATCACGTCGGTTATTCAATAACCGACGTGATAATTGTTTTAAAAACATGTATAACGTCGGTTATTTCAATAACCGACGTAAAAACCTTCCTCCGATTCATTTTTGACGTCGGTTATTATATAACCGACGTAACAAATGGCTCAAAATCCGCGTTTTTTTACGTCGGTTATGTAATAACCGACGTCAAAAACATCTGCGGATTCTTTTTTTACGTCGGTTATTTTAGAACCGACGTAAAAAAGCCTTCAAAAACCACGTTTGTTACGTCGGTTATTCAATAACCGACGTCAAAGGGCCTTCGAAAACCGTGTTTGTTACGTCGGTTATAAAAATAACCGACGTAAAAAACGAAGCCGCGCGATTAATAACGTCGGTTATAAAAATAACCGACGTTAAATGTGTACCGAACATAGGTTTTTACGTCGGTTAAGAAATAACCGACGTAAAAAACCTCGTTTTACATATTATGACGTCAGTTTTATATAACCGACGTAAAAAATGGTGACGTAAAAAACGTTTTCTGCACTATACATCATTATTACTTTTCCATCTCATTATTCACTAAAAATTAAAACATCGTTCAGGATGTGTTAACTTATCATATTCAAGGACAAAAAAGTATTAAAATACATTTAATCATTCAATAATGATCATAAAACCATTTTTATTGTTAAAATAGATTCTAATATATGTAATAAATACTATTTAATTTTTTGTAGATAATATATATACATGATATAAATTAATAAAAAAACTAGTTCTTTTTTATAAAAAAACACCAAAATAATCTAAATTGTCATCATTAATGTATTATCAAAAGATTCATACTTACCCCAAATTACCAAATGGATTGTATAAATATTTAATTTTATTTTATTTTAACTAATAACAAAAAAAATTCAATTCATTACAACCATTCTATTTTTACATGATTTCCATACATGTATATAATTAACTGGCTATGAAATAAAATAAACGAACACCCCAAAATGATGAAATTGTATCCAATAACCCTAAAAAATAGAAATCAATGAAGATAATAATATTATTATAAATCAAATTCATGTATAAAAGTTTATAAAATAATTAATTATTTAATTAATTAATTTTTATTATTAGGATTATTAGGATCATGTGCAGAACACTTTCGAACATATGTAAAGAGATTCATCAGAACATCCATTTTTCATTCTGGTTTCACTTTATCTATATTTACCAAAATACAACACTATTTTATTGTTATAAAATTCTTCTAAATTATTTTGATATGTTCTAAAATAATATATCCAGATCATATCATCCTTTATTTAGGGGAAAATAAATTTTTCATAAAGGTTCCCTTCTCAAATCCTCCCAATAAGCAAGCCTTATTAAGGTTAAATTTCAGAATTCATACCCATTTTCATGAACCATGAATAATATTTTCTAAGAAATTTTTTTTAATAAAATCAATCATTTAATCATTAAAAAATATTTGATCATTTCCAGGTTTATTAAAAAAAATTCTTTTCCACATTAGTCGCTCATTAATATTTTTTTATTTAAACTACACTAAAATATTTAATTTATAATGTTTCTTAAACAATAATTTTAAATGGTTTCACTTTAGTTTGTAATGAATTATCATTATATATTACAATTTACCCTTATGAATCTCCATTTATGATTGAAATACATTATTTCATGGACACTATTATGACATTCCCATCTGTTATACCTTTTGATATGATTATGATACCCAATTCATTCCATGGGTAACCCTTATGTTTATGTTTGATTCATTAAGTATGGTTATTTATATGGAACACATATTCATGAATATATAATTATGGGTACACCAAGAATGTTTTCTAATTCATTGGGTAATGTTTATTCTCATGAGAAGTCATATTGGGAAATGGAGTGAACCCTATTCCTTTATGGGACATCTTCCACCATGTCTTAAAAGCTAGCCTTGACACATGTTTATTTAATTTTATATTTTCATTATACATACCTATAAATTAATGGTGATATGATCCCATTATATAAATGTTATTTTTCTTTTGTAATTATTTTTACGTGTATTTTATTTAATCATATTATTCATTCCAATCCATGTGAAATGTATTAATCCCATGATTATTCCCTAGATGGGATTCTTAGCTCCTCCCTTTATTTATTTGTTCAATAGTTTATACTATGAAGATGTAAGATAAAAATATATGTTTGGATATTATTATATATATCAAATAAAATTTTATTTTAGTTTGGTTTTGATGTTTTCAAACTAGGTGCCTAATCTTACAAGGACACTTGATGTAAAGATATGTGGTTGTATTAGATGGTAAAATGTTCTTAAAATGATATAACGATATGTGTAAAAGGCTATTATCACTATAGTTGGTATCAGATCAAGGTCTATTGTTTTTTGATTTTAGGATTAATGAACTTTTGTAAGAACCCCATGGATAATTCTATCACCCTCAATTACCAAGATTGAAACATAGGGTCACAAAAGATAAGATATACATTTAATTTAATTTTTTATCCTTCGATGTTAACTATTTTGTTTTTTAAATCACTATTAACTATGTATTCAATCCCAGCAATTTAACATTATTTATATAAGTTAATGTATTGAAATATAAGATCATGTTCCATCAATAAATGTGATTGAAAATGTTATTATTTCACTAATGATATTTCAAATATGATGGGAATGTGTGCTAAAAAATTCATGTCAGTACTGGTTCAACTACTTTACATTATGAATAATAATGTGAACTGCATAGAACACTTTCATCCAAAAAACAGAAAGCTTCAGTTGAATCATCCATGCAGCAGGGGCCTCTAATGTTTAGTGTATCTTCATATCCCCTCCTCATATAACAATGGATTAACTATATGGGGAGGATATTCTCTACCATATAGTCCTCAGAAGAAGTAAATATTCTGTAGGGGACTATCTTTTTTATTGTAAATCTTATCATTGGTGGAAACTAAACAATAACCCAATGTATTAATAGGAAATTTATTCCATTTATTGAGATGCATTAACGAAAATATTTTACAATATTTGTTCCATGACATTATGTCTAAAAATGTAAGAGTAATTCCTTGCAATGAAATAGAATAATGTTGAGTCTATCGAGGAGTATGAGGAAAACATAACAAGGTTTGAAAGATACACCTCCCTCGTTATAATGAACACCAAAAGAATGGTGGATCCCTTCTTTAGGGAACTCATGATTTTTCTACCAAATGCGTATATGATTTGAGAGATAAACAGTTATAAGGAGATTTTTAATTGTGCCCTTAATGTTTACAGAGTGATCAACTAATCTCTGCGCTCTCATGGACTCAATGATTAAATGAGGAAAATAAATTTTAATAGGGGTGAATTAATAGATAATTACGATGATTGAAAGAAGAACCATGATCACATGTGTCAATTTTTTTGGATGAAACATTATGGAAACTTATTATCTAGAAGAAAGAGAAGATTAAATTGTGAATGAATTAGGCATATGGGTAATAAAATTTGAAGGGATATAAAGAATAAAAAATGAATATGTGTAAATGAAGGTTCTGATAAACACACATCCTTTACTTTAGTTTTACAACTTTAAGTAGAATGTGCATTATGTAAGACATTTCACTACGTCACGAGTAGTTGGAGGTGATTAACAAAAGAAACACCCATGGTAGCAAGGATATGCATATGCAATCACAACTGCTAAGGTGGAACCCAACAATGATGAAGTGATTGGTAGTTTGTAATTTATTCATGAATTTTGAATGTACTATTTGATTATGGTTCTTCTCATTCTTTGTTATCATTCATGTTTATTATAACTATTCAATCACAACATCAACATTTAGAGTTTGAGTTATCTATGAGAACAAAAAATGGGGAATTATTACCCCAAAAGTTTACAACTCCTCCATATTTAATGATTGTGGACTAAACATACCAAAAAATATTTTTATACTACCTTTAGTATAGTTTGATTCTATATTTGGAATGGATTTCCTATCATTATATAAATCCAACATCGACTGTAGAGAGAGGTACATTACTATTCATACCCCAAATAGGCCTCGATTCAATACATGTGTAGGGAGGATGATGAATCTCCATTCAAATCATTATATCATTTGTGGATATTTATTCCATATGAGAATAAATAACTAGCTCAAATGATTATGAAAAATTATAGATCCATTCACGAAGACATTCCCATAACGAGGGATTACACTAATTCACCCCTTGAAGAATTTTTTGGTAGTCCGCATCATAAATAAGTTGAGTTCTCAATTGATATTTTTAATATATATCACTTTATATAAATGAAATCTTATATAATGGACACCATTGTGTTTTAAAAACTAAATACATGGTTAAAAAAGACATTGTACAATTTTTATAGGCATGAGTGCTTTACCATGGGGTGTGTCACTCATCTTACTAATTAAGAAATATGGATCAATGTTCCTCTGTAATGATTATCTGGATATTAAAAACATCATGATAAAGAAAAAATATTCCCTTCCAATAATAGATGACTTGTTTAATCATCATTTTTGGGCCAATTATTCCTCTTTAATGGACCTTATATTTGGTTATCACCATTTAATGTTTAATAAACAAGATATTCCAATGACTTCCTTTCAAACAATGTATGGACACTATGAGTTCATATTGATTCCCTTCTTGTTCACTAATTTCAGAAAATTTTCTATGAATTTAGTGAATATAGATATTATATATTACCATAACAAATTTGTGGAAATATTTATTAGATATATTCTAATATAATTTAATATCATGGAGGAATATGAGATGATTTTGAATAATATGCAAAAAACATTGTGAAGGGAGAAACTATATCCAATTATAGAGAATCTGAGTTATATATGGGGTATGTGTCATTATTTAGTAATGTAATCACCAAAAAGGGATATCTATAGACCATATCAAGACAATAACAATCAAATAGCGACTTAGGATAACATCTTTAATGGAGATCCATAGTTTATGTGGTTAAACTAGTTATTATCCATGACTTTATTAGAACTTATGATAAATATGTAACATAATAACCATGATTTATTGGATGGATGAAATTTTTTCCTAGACCATTTGTTGTAATTAATACTTTAGAGAGTTGGAAAAGTGATTTATCAATGCTTCAGTGATCACACTACAAACCACTAGGAATCTATGTGTGTTGTATAATGATGCTTAAATGAAGATATTGAGTGGTATATAAATCTCAGTGTATGACGTTCTATACTAAACCTCATAGATGTGGGAAACTCATGAACCAAACTACCCTACACATAATGCGAATTTGGAATGAGTGATAGTTACATAGAAAATATGGATGTGTTATATCTTTTAGGATAAGTTTGAAATATATAATGATTATGAGGTTCTCGATATATATATTCCAAAAAAAAGAATAATATACTGTAGAGATTAAAGTAAGATACCATCACAGATTATAACTAATCAATCGACTACAATCATGATAATTAAAATAAGGTTGATATTTCTCTAAGTAGAAATAATCTTTTATCTTTATCAATAATGAGAATTGAGAAGGAACCAATCTTCTTATACCTAAAAAGGGTGTACATGGGAATTATTAATGAAGGAACATCATCAATATTTTCTTAACTTCATACTCAACGATACATCATTGGTAAAACAATGTATTATCAAATAAATGAATTGGATGTTCGGAGAAATAAAGAAGCAATAAAAAATTAGAAATCTTAAAAGATAAAAAGGGATGAAAATTGAGTACTTAGTTCTAGTTGATGACTATGTGTACAATATAATCTGGAAATAATGAATGAGTTTCTGAATGATTCACCTAGCTCAAGCTTCTCTATTCACTAATGGAGCACAATGATTTTTTAAAATATCCGAGGGAACTACTTGTGTGACAATATGGAGAAGTGAATCACTATATATATATATATATATAAGTTCCTAGTATGTCAGTAAGTAATGTTTTAAAGGAAAAAGCATATGGGGGTCATGAAATAATTATCTATCCCAACATGGATGTGCGAGTATATCACAATATAATTTTTCACAATAATTCAAATGTCATCCCTGGGAAAAAATGTTATATTTGTTATTGTGGATTATCTTATAAAGATAGATCAATTTATGAAAAGTTGATAGGACTTATCACTAGACAAACTTTCACATATAAAACTCGAAGAAGCAGTATGGATTCATGGAGTACCCCTATCGATTATATCTGATCTGGACCTAAGATTAACTACTATGTTCATGAAAATTATCCACCTATATTTTGAACACTGAGTTGAACATCTATATAGTCTATCATCCTTAAATTGATGTCCAATATGTGTAGACTATATATACACAATAAGAAATTTTTAGAGTATGTTATTTAGACGTTAAAAGTGTACTGTACCAATATCAATCACTATTCAAATTTTTCAAAAATATATTTTTCATTGGAGCCTAAAAATTACACCACATTATACTTTGTATAGGGAATGATATAGAACAACAATGTGCTAGGTACATCACCCCATTTAAGATTCTCGATAGTGTCAGAGTTGTTCTCTATTTATTGTCACTTAAAACTAACTTGTATCAAGTATATGATTTATTACAAATATCTATCTTGGGTAAGTACATACTAGGTACATCACCCCATTTGAGTCATAGAAGATGTATGGAAGAAATGTGCCCATAATCATGATATTCCATACATTATTTTAATATATATAATCATAATTATTAATCTATTCAAATTCATGAAGAAAAAATATTAATTTAATGAATACAATTTTGAGAAAACACATGTCTCCTACAATTTAATTACCTCCCCTCACAATCTATTCTCTTCATAGTTTTAAATAATTGACCCCTTTCCAAATTATGGTGAAATATTATTCCACCCCCTCACCCATTTTTAAGAGAAATTATATAAAAAAACAGAATCCAAAGCCCCAATATAGTGCTCCAGAATAATTATTAAAGAGGGAAATTCCTCTTTCTTTTCCATTAATTTATTTCTATTGAATTTTTTTCATATTCTATACTCACCTTCCCTCCTCCAACTAGTATGATAACTACACTAACATACATATTATATAATTTTATTATGATAATTAAATAATCCATATATATTATAATTCCCTCTTTGATTGTAAAATAATTTAAACATCGTCTAGGATGTGTGAACTTATCACATTCAGGGATGTCAAATTTTTCAATTTTCATTCCCACCATCAAGAATTCCCATAAAACCATTTTATGGTAAAATTATATTATAACATATGAATTAAACCCTATTTACTGTTATAATACCATTATACGATATTAATTTACAAAACAAAACTAATTTCTGATGATATAAAAATGAATAAAAATAATCTAACGGTTATCAATAACATCTTATCTAATAAATCATCCTCTCATGAAATCTAAAAATTAATTATATAACCATTTTTTATTTTTTATGTTCCTTAATAATATATAACTTCAATTCTATAAAACCATTCTCATTTTATATGATTTTCTATACATATACACAAGTAACTGATCATGAAAACCAAGGAAATGGACGCACCCAAAGGATGAAATTGTATCTTATATCTCATAAAAATAGACATAAATGAACTTAATATAACTATAATATATAAAATAAATGTTCTAAATGTTCTAAATTGATTTAATTGATTATCATGGTCATTAAGATCAAGTACATATAACTTTCTGAAATAAGGTCAGGGATTCTTACCGATCCACCATTTCTCTTTCTGGTTACACTGTCTATCTATTTAGCCAAATGTAACATTTATTTAATTTTTTATACATCTAATGAATTATATTTATTTGTTATAAAATATATTATCAATATAATATCACCCTTACTTGATGGTTAAATAAATTTTCTATATCATTTTTGAACTTCAATCCACCAGATATGAAATCCCAATTAAAGGGAACTTTCTAATCTTTATCCAATGTTCACGTACTATCCATAATATATTTTAATCCACCATTATTATTCTAAAAGCACAAATTTTATCATAAAAAATCTTTGTTACTTTTTGGTTTTGTGATAACAAATATGTATTTTTAACATTAAAAAATCTTTAAAATATTCATTAAATCTCACTAAAATGTTTTTTTTCTAATGATTCTTCAAAACCCTTTCTACATGTTTTCACTTATTCTTAACATCAATTATCATCATATTTATATATTATCGTTTATTAATGTCTTTCAATGATTTAAATTCATTCTTTCATTGACACCATTATGATAATAACTTTTTTATTCCTTTTTTACATGATTATGATACCCAATTCCTTCCATGGGTATCCCTTATGTTTATGTATGGTTCATTATGTATAATTATTTATGTGATGTTCATATTCATGAAACTTTTATGATGAATGAACCTAGATAGAACTCTATTTTATTGGTAAATTTTTATCCTCATGTCATGTTATATTGGGATTGAGATTCATCCCAATTTCTTTATGGTAATTTTTCCACCATTACAATGCATGTAGCCTTGATTCATGTTTATGTCAAGCTATATGCTGTTTCCACCATATTTTTTTGTCATGTTTATAGGTTACAATGTTATAAATTTCATTATTTCTTATTTTTATTCATCATCCATTTCCAATATGATATCATTTCATTATTTCTAACCCATGTACTATTTTTTATTCCTATTCTTAATCCCTTATGGGGATTCTTAGCTCATCCCATTGTTCATGTATTCCCCATGTTATCCTATCATTATGTAAGATCTCAATGGATGTTATGAGGTAATTATAAAGACATAATAAAATAATCTTTTAGTTTTCTTTTCATGTTTCAACATTATGTTCCTTATCATATAAAGACACTAGACTTTACCATACATATCTGTATTGGGTGGTAAATTATACTTAAAATCATAGAATAATATATGTAAATGGATATGGTCTATATATGTATTATTATTCAATGAAGAATCTCCATATCAGAATTATAATCCTTGATAAATATGATACTCAACCATATGACCGATAGAAAAAATTTCATGATGTGAAATTAGAAAAAAAATTCACTAACATAAATTTAAAAAGGATCAAAGAAACAAATTCACTATTTCAAAACCATGAAATCATAAATTAGAGTTCCCATTAACATATTTATATTATATTTAATAAAATAGATTAAATAACAATGAAATATAATATATGTCATATGCTTTTTATTAAATACATTACAACAATAAAATATTTTTTAAAATTTTAATCTTATGGGTTTATAAGAAAACAATAGAACCTATGAAAATATTTTCCAAAAATATAAAATTTTACCCTAAAAGGGTGAAATCATTCCAATAAATGAAAGTATCATTAACTTACCATCTCAAATCAAATATTTCAAATGAAAACACTTTATAAATCATTTAAATATCATTAATTTTCCTTATTAAATCGATTTCATGTTGATTTTACAATAATTATTACACGTGGAATAACTAGTATGTTAAATATCAAACATAATTGAATAGAGAACATAATCATTACCCAATGTCTTAGAGTATTATAACAGTATCAAATGATCCAAAAAAATAATAAGAACTAAAAATTTCACACAAATTGCATCATTTTATTACATTTTCTAAATAATTAAAATATAGATTTTAAACCAAAATAAAAACACTTTTTGATATAGATGTATCACATTCCATTAACAACAAATGTAAAAAACTAAAATTCCCAAAATAAGGGGAATGATGGTTATTATTTTCATAATATTATGATGAATAAAATTGAATCATATTATAAAATAATTCATTTTGAAGATATAATTTTTTTATGTTTTAGGAAAAAATTTATAATGATCCTTTTAATATTTTGATTAAATTAAAAAAATTCAATACAAAATAAATAAAACGATTCCTTCTGAAATACATAAGAGAAAGTAAAAATGATACAAAAAATACTTTATAATTTATTTATATTTATATAAATACATATAAAAAGGTTATTTTAGAATTTGTGCGTGGATAAATTATTTATAAAATAATTATTTTGAATAAATAATGTGAGTTTTTAATTCAATGGTTCTCTTTTATAATCAAAACATTTTATCAAAATGGAAATTTAAGGAATAAAGATAAATAAATATGATAACAAATGTATTATTAGAGGTCAATTAAAATGTAAATCAATAATTTAGTTTATAATCTAAAAAATAATAAATGTATTCCAATTAATTTAAAAATCAATGAATGAGAAATTATACAGGAAATCCCTTACCTCAAGTCTGATTCTTAGAGTACATTTTTCAACTTTATCTTCTTAGGATATCCCATTTTGGTAATTACCTAAATCCTTACATGGAAAATATGATGATTTAAACAAAACCACATACATGTGGTGAGGGATTATAATAAGATATTTGGTTATTTATTATTAGATATATAGTCGTATAAATATGGGCGTATTAGTGGATATAGGTGCCATTTGATAACTAAGGGAAAGGAAACCCTAAGAATTTTATGACAATATAAATAATATATATAAATCATTAACATGTAAAATGACTCTAAGGGATATAAAATTCCAAGATATGATGTGATAGGATTCAAATAAATTAATCAAATAAAATTATGGTATTTTTATATACCTTTTAATCCTTATCTCGTAGTTAAATCACATTAAACTCAATTTTGCATTATCTTTGATAAATTATTTTTTTAACGTGATACCATAATTATTTGACCAAAACTAAATGGGGGATCCTAATAAAATTTAGAAATTATGATAAAAACATTTGAATATATATTATATGGATTAAATTAAATTGGATGAGTGAATAACGTTTAATATTAAAACACAAAATCCATTAAACAGAATTAAAGGGTAAAAATAATTTTACATTAAAATTTATTAATAAAATTATTTCCATGAATTTTTATGGTTAAATAATAAAAATGATGGAATTTAGACAATTTCTATTTAAAAAAAGAACTATTATAACTTTAAATGTAAATAGATCGACCAAAAAATACATTTTGATTTGAATAAAATATAACACATCATTATAAAATTCATTTAAAGGGTCCCAAATTAAAAGTCATTATTCAAAATATATTATTTAACACCGTAAAAATTTGACATGGCTAAAATTAATCATAAAATAAGATAATTGATAATTTTATAGATATTATAATGTATTACCCAATAGGTTTGACA
Organism: Viscum album; assembly: GCA_963277665.1. NCBI lineage: Eukaryota > Viridiplantae > Streptophyta > Magnoliopsida > Santalales > Viscaceae > Viscum > Viscum album. The sequence goes on from OY728156.1 coordinate 1,137,597,174, forward strand.
CAGTTTTACCACTTTTACCGTTACCACATGGGGAAATATTTACTACCATTACTATTCCGAGATTAATCAAATTAAGTAAATATGATTAAATTTTATTTATTATTATTTTTAAAAATAAATAATCCATGTTTTCACATTCAATAAAAATAATTGAAAAAATATTAATTTAAAATTAAATCCACAAAAAATACCAAAACTAGGTTTTCATAAAAATGCCTTCTATGTATATATGTTATTATTCTATACTAAATTATTCTTTTTCTAAATAGTATATTTATAAAATTAATATTAATCTTATTTAACTAATGAAAATTTAATATTAATCAAAAATAAAATTTTACATTGTAAATATATGTCATGAAATGACCGTTTTCAATAAATATTAGAATTTTTCACTATTCCTATGAAAAATAGTTTATTTTATAAAATTATGAAAAATTCCATCTAATATAAAAATAAAAATCAGGATTAGAGAAAAAAACTATTTTTATAAAATTTAATTTGTAAAATTTAATCAAATTAAACCGATATCCATGAATTTTTTTAATGAAAAATCATTTTTGATTGTAATATATTTTTCAATGAAAAAATGACCATATTTAGTCACATTTCATAATAACTTAATCTAAATAATTCTTAATTAGTTGTATTTAATTTCTATAATATTATTATTTTTTTAATATCAATTATTAAAATTTATATGTTTAATCAATTATGATAAAAATACATTCCACCCATAAAAAGTGTTTTATTGAAAATATCTATTTTTCTTTTAAATGATTTTATCTTTATTTCAATATAATTTATTTTTAAAAAATAATTAAAAGTTGAAATATATATTCAGAACATATATATATATATATGATATTTTTTAAACGACCAAATATATGTATATATCTATATATATCATTCATATTCAAAAAATATTATTTCATTCATTTTTAAATCATGATGTAGTGTGTATTGTTCCGTAAATAAAGTTCCCATACTTTAAAATCTGGAGAATAATTTTTTGGAAATATTTTATATTTATATAAAACACATCATTCATCATGTCATAGGACATGGGCTTGTTGGAGAATGGATTTGGAAAAATAAATCATTTCTTTTACTGCACTGAAGTAAAATAAAACCCCATGTCACATTAAAAATAAAATACCATATTAAAAGTAATAAATTGATAGAGAATAGAAAATACAATTATAATAAGCGGATTAATGATAAAATATGTCAGAGAGGTAGTATATATGGATTTAATTAATGTAGGTTTGAAATGATAAACATGTCACAATGATAGAAATTTAAATGAAAACACATACAACAATATTATAATGCCATGACCCCAGTTACCCAGAGTCGGTGTGTTATTACATAACATTAGCGTGATCACAATAGATCTTGTCTCGAAACACCGATTAGTTAAATAGCCTTGGAATCACTAGATACATTCATACTGTTTACATTACATCATAAAGTGAAAACTACAACAACATCTTGTCTCCACAGTCATATCCCCTTATATTATCCTTAAAGGTCATTAAAAAATACTTCTTCACAACGTGGGAAAAATAAAACAGAGAAATGGGTGAGCTCAAATGCCCAATGAGGATAAAAATATAGCAAAAAATTTCACAACAAAGAATAAACATTTAAAAAAATGTACAACTGAAAGAAAAACCTTTTAAAATTGAACATCTGCATAATATCACAGAATTAAAATGAAATAATGTCATTTACTTATTCACATAGAAATTTACAAGTAGAATAATCACATACAATATCAAGAACCACTTTTACAGTGATGGAATGCATAATGCCAGACTATCATAACCCCATAGTCAAGGCCTTGGGACAAAACTAAAAATAATATTTTTTTCAAAACCTTATTCCAATACACTAGTTTTTATCATGAGACCTAACAATGCATCGAGGAGTTATGGCGGGCTCCACTAGTCACTTATTATGTATAATTCATTCCTCATATGAATAGGATTAAACATAACATAAACATTCATATTAAAAATAGCATATGAAATGTCAATACATTCTCCATAAACCATGAATGGTTTAAAAAATCACATCCACAGTCAAACATATCACAAAACCTTCAATACAATATGGATGTTCTGTATCATAATAAATCAACTTCAAATAAGCTTAAAATCCATCAAAGGATGTTGACATAGATTAAATCAAAACTATTTAAGAGAAATATATCCTTTTATGAAATCATTTAAAAGTAACATAATTATAAAAGAAAACATTTACGTTGCTTTTAAGGGAAGCTTTAAAAATTTTATAACGGCGGAAAATAGTCGCACCCTCCGTATAAGTTAAAAAAATACATTCTTACCTTAATTTTGTCGACAAGGTTAAAAAAGACCTTGTTTGGAAAATGACAGAAAGATTCCTTTATAAAATTCCAATAAATAGTAAAACAAGGGTATAAATAAATTTAACCCATATTCTGTAAAATATTAAGAATGTTTTTAAATAAATTTTTTAGAAACATGGATGTGGATGATAAAGAGGTCACAGTAGATAATTACGTATAAACAAACTCAGATAATGAAGAGATTGTGAAATAAACCCTTACCTTGTAATTTTACGTGGTTGAGGGTAGGTTCACCTAATATATAATGGTGAAATAATTGTTATTAAATTATACAAGAATCATACACATTAATATGATATCTTATATGATCTTTGAACATTGCATTGTTAATAATATCTTAGTATTATCGTCATTTCGGGTGTTAACTTACTCATTTTATTTTATATGTTTTGTAACATAAGTTGTGTTTGTTATGGATAGGTTGTATCTTATTCATAGAAAGAATGATATCAAGTCTTTAAACATTATTTTTATTCAGCAAATGAGAATTATACTTGCATGGGTACGATGGGGAATGAATCTCATCGCGTTCGTCGAGACGGTACTCCGTACGTATGCACGAACGACAATATCATTCTTTTGACATTAAAATAATATATAATTGGATGGTATATCATATATACAGAATCATTATAATGTTATATTTATTATTTAAATAAATTAATTATCATTATCATACCCATCAAAATAATAATGTTTTGAATTACAATTACACCAAGACGAGGAGACAGTAAGCCGTACGTACGCACGTATGTTGACATGTCATTAAAAGAATGGATAGAATACTAAATATGGTTTTACCATATTTATAATAACATTACAGTATATAGAATATACTAGAATTATTATTTTAGAATGGAAATAACAAATAAAGAAGAAGTTGAAGAAGAAAGGAACGTGAAAGAGGGTGGTGAAAACATTACCTCTTCTACGGGTTCTTTCTTTCGATTTGACCCAAATGACTCCATAGGATGACTTTCGGATCAAACTGAGGCCACCATATTTAATTGAGGGAAGTTGAGAGAATATTTGGGTAGGGATAGGCCGAGCCAAAAAGCATTGATTGTGTGATTTAGAGGGAAGGGGGACTTCATTTTTTTAAGAGGGGTGAGGGGCACATTAGGAAAAGCTAGAAATGTTATTTTATAATAAAATAATATTCGGTTTCAAATGGCTCAAAAGTAGATTATTTAAAGGTTAAGGTGGGGATATGTCGAAAACCACTCAACCAATATGTTTTAGATTGGTTTGTGTCACTATATTAACTTTGACTTTTTGATTTAACTCTAAATTAAATAGTATGACATTTACCATGTCTCTTTGTATTTTTACATTATATAGTCACTAAAATAATTATAAACGTCCAAAAGACCCCCAAAAGGTACGTTAATGATACAAATATCATTATATAAGTCTTTTGGCCGAACCTTAGATTTTTATGAATAGAATATCAATTAATAATATAATATTTGTTTTAAAAACTCATTTATTTCAATTTTGACACTATTCAATAATTGATTTTTGTTAAATTCTAATAAACATTATTTAATCAAAAAAATTTATTTAATCAATATTAACATGTCATATTAAACAATAAAATTTCTTTATGTCATCAAAACTTTCAAATTATTTTAATTTTATCATTTATATTACAAATTATTTGATTCTTTCATTAATAAGAAAAATAAGGAATCATTATTATGTCATAAATAAATTAAATTATTCAATGTATAAAATTATAAATAAAATCCCATTATGTAGGAAATCGTTTTATATTTCTAATGAATATTTATAGTTAAAAATATAACATATATAACACTATATAAATATTTTTTTCTATAAGATATATGCTTATGTCATTTTTGTATTTACATTAACTTAATTAATATAAAGTGTCATTATCACACATAAGTGGATCCATTAGGTCCCAAAATCTACCCAAAGATTCTCATGGTCGGATATGTATCAAAAAATAGCGTTAGGAAACGTTTTAGGGTAAATTAATATTATTATAATATTATGTTCTACCCTTATTTACCTGATTTACCCTTTAAACGTGGTAAATAATATATTTACCGAAGTTATTATTCAAAATGTCTAAAAACAAAAGTTACCTATTTACACAATTTTTACATCCAATTATTAAAATGGAATCCATTTTTCTAAATTCAATATGCATAAGTGGAAAAAAATAATTTAAAATTAATCCTCATTTTTAAAACAAAAAGCGTATTTTTAAGAGATAATAACTATCAAAAGATTGTCACTTGCTTATGTCCAGTTTAAATGTGAAATTATTTACCAAGACCAAAATTGGATTAAATGGTAAAAAAATCTAATTATTCTTTAAAATTACACAAATTCATTAATTATAACTTTTATTTATTTTGATTTAAAAAGTTGGTTTTAATTTAAATTTATTATTTTTCACTATTCATCAAAATATGAATGTTATCCAAAAAGTACCAAAAAATCGCCGTATTCTAATTTTGATATTCCAAATCCAAAAATGAAGTAAATTTTGAAAGATAAAATTTATAAAATTTGAAAAAGTGGGTATTACATTTCATAACGGCTAGTTTGATTGGTTGTGGTGTGTGTTAGAACTCGATGTTGCGTACAACACACGCTACTGTATTATTTAAAGAGAATTGTACCATGGAAGCTTAGGGTGTTACATTCTATCCTCCTTAAAATAATTTCAACCTCAAAATTTCTAGAATACTACTGCGTGAAAAGACTCTGGTGGTTCTTCATCATAAGTTCATTGGGTTCCCACGTTTCCTCTTTCATTTTTTGGTTTCTCCATAGAACTTTTACCAGACGAGTCGTCCTGTTTCTCAGCACTTGTTCTCTTGTATCAAGATCCTTGACAGGCTCTTCTCAATAAGACATATCGGGTTCTAGTTCTAATTCCTAATAGGTGATCACATGCATTGGGTCATGCATGTATTTTCTCAACAGTGATACGTGGAATACAGCGTGATCTATGGAGAGAATTGGCGGCATTTCCAAACGGTAAGCTACAGCCCCAATTTGTTCGAGATTTTTGAATGGTCTGATTTAGCTGGGACTCAATTTACCCTTCTTATTGAAACGTATAACACCCTTCCATGGAGATACATTCAAGAAAACATGATCTCTTACCTAAAATTCCAATTCCTTCATTCGGTTGTCAGCATAGCTCTTCTACCTACATTGAGCTGCTTTGATGTGGTTTAGGATTACCTTCAACTTTTCCATGGTTTCCTCAACATGTTCTGGGCCTACAAGTTTTCTTTCACCAATATCATCCCAACCGGTTGGTGTGCGACATCTCTTTCCGTATAACTCCTCATATGGTGCCATCTGAATACTAGAATGAAAGATATTGTTATAGGAATGTTCTACCAGAGGTAAATATGGATCCTGCATTCCTTAAAAGTCATGTGATCATGATCTCAACATGTATTCTAAGGTTTGAATAGTCTATTATGATTTTCCATCTGTTTGGGGGTGGTAACCGGTGCTCGTATAAAGTTCAATAACTTGGTCTTTCTGAATAATTTTCCATAATCTTGATGTAAACTGGGGATCACGATCCGAAACAATTGATAGAGGTACTCCATCAAGCATCACAACTTCATTAATATATAGTCTTTCTAGACATTCAAGTGGTAAATATTCCCTTATAGAAATAAAATTTGCTGACTTGGTAAGATGATCAACAATGACCCATATTTCATCATTCATTCTAGGAGTCTTTGGTAGTCCCATGAAAAAGTCCATCGTGATATTATCCCATTTCCAATTAGGTATGGGAGGAGGTTATCACGACCCGTCCTCGGGGACCGTGTCGTGACTACCCCAAGCCCACCTTTCAGAGGCCAGGGGATGGCGACTAGCACCAAAGGCAAAAATACCGATAACTGGGAAGGAATTTCCTTTTTAAAAGTAAACAAAACACCACAGAGTACAAGCGGAAGCAAAACACTAAGTACAAAATAATGTGCTGAATAGTAAATGTGTCAGAATACAAACCCAACTGAAATTGTAGCTACAACTGAATGAAAGTATAACAGAAAAAGACAAACAGTTGGAAGAAGGAAGAAGCTCCTCGGTCATCCCTCGGATCCTACATGAAGGGGAGGTACAGAGAGCACAACTCCTGGATCATCCGCCACGGATCCTACCTGAAGGGTAGGTACAAATATCCTCCTCAACGCTCTCGCCCGTCAACCTCCTCTGGATACTGACTCGTCGTGAAGTCCACCTCTGGGTACGGACTCATCGTGTAGTCCACCTCCGGGTACCTTCCAGTCCTCGAACACTCGGCCTCTGTCAGCACTGCCCATCGTCTGCAACCAACACAACGAGGTGCGGGCATAACCCGTGCAGGGGTGAGTATAACGATACTCAGTAGGGACCCTGAGACCCTCAAGGTATCACTAAAACCAACATGGATAACCACATAGAAGATCTCAATAGATAACCTTTACTTATGTATATTCCCATACATATACCTAAGTTATCATGTAACCCGTCTCAATAATGAGGAAACACAAGGATCATGAAATCAATGGATAACCACTACCCAGGTATATGCCCATACATATAGCTAAGTTAATAAGTGACCCATCTCAATCTTGAGGTAAACACAAAGGTCAAAAGTCTCAGGTCAATCCAGGATTTTCATTATTGAAACAGTAACTGTTAAAGAGACCCGTCTCTGGAGTGTACAGTGGTCCTGTCACGACTCCGAGGTACTGCTCACTAACTGAAGACTGCTGAGGTACTTCTCCTGTCGAGTACTGTGGGTTTACGGCCAACTATCGGGCGCTCCGTCTGCTGAGGGTCTGTCGCCAAATACCAGGCGCTTCCCCTAATAGCCTACAAAGGTACTCCTCCTGTCGAGTACCGCGGGTCTGCGGCCAACTACCGGGCGCTCCATCCACCGTGGGTCTGTCGCCAAATACCGGGCGCTCCGTCCACTGTGCTAGTCGACTCGCTCCAAGTCGATTCGGTCAAGAAGTTTTCAGGTTTCAGCCAGCTACACGGTCTCTGTACTCCACACGCTCGTCTCCGGGAGGGTCCGCTCGACGAGCTACTGTTCAAAACACCAAGTATCACTACGTCCCATGAAGAAGTATCTCAAAGTACCGCCTCATCATAGGGGTTTCAACGCAACAGTCGGCGCGTCAATCGGACGCCCGGTCTGTGAGTTACTAGCCTTTTCGTCCCCGGGGCTCGGTTGGTTTCGTGTGCGAACCAATCTGGCCGTAACTCAACGATACCCCGAACACTCATAGGGTATACTCAAAGGGACTGTTTCTCAACGTGATCACCAACGCCGCAGACGGTTCGTCAAACAGACGTCTGGTCTGAAAGATACCAGCTTTTCCGTTCTAGGGGATCGGTTGGATTTCAGGTGCAATTCAACCCGGAAACTATCAAAATGCTTCCAAAACACAGTCGAAGTATGTCAAAAGTTCCGTCTCATCAAGTGGAATTCAATGAGATAGACGGTGCGTCAATCGGACGCCCGGTCTGTGAGTTATTGGCTTTTTCGTTTTAGGGGCCCGGTTGGTTTCCTGAGCGAACCAACCCGACCGCACTCCGACGACATCCAAACCTCGAGCGGAGTAAGCCAAAAGATCCATATAACTTATAGGAATCCAATAAAGTTGACGGCACATCATTCGGACGTCCGGAACTCACGTTACGAGCGTTTCCGCTCCGAGGGCCTGGTTGGTTTCGTGTACGAACCGACCCGGACGAACCCAAAGTTCTACAAAACCTTGAGTGTAATATACTGAAACCACTGTCTCGATCCAAGGATCACGTTTCCACTAATGTCACATCAATCGGAGGTCTACAGCTCAAGATATGGGCATTTGACCGAAAATGGTCCGAAAACGGGGGGTCTGGGCCCGGACCGACCCGGCCCGACCCCCCTGGGTCGGCCCGAACCACGTCGACCCGACCCGGGTCCGACCCGGCTGGGCCCGGCCTGGCCCGACAGGCTGGCCACGGCAGAGCGGTCGCCGCGGAGCGACGGGGGTCCGCGCGGCCGCCGCCCCTTCGCCGCTGATTGACACCGGCGGCAACCTCCGCCTTTCACGGACCACCGGACGCGCTCCAGTGGTCTGTTTCTCCTGCCGTCTTCGCCTATGGTCCCCCCGGGACCCCACCTTCACTGCGAAGGGATTAAAACGCCAAAACGGCCTGCTTCGTCATCGCCCGTCAATCCGCACATCAAAACGATTAGCATCGTCTTTGCAGTTTTCCAGCGCGACCCGATGGCGCCGCGCCCCTTCACCGCGGCCCGACTCCGACTGCGGTTCTTTGGTTTTTCTTCGACACGACGCGACGACGTCGCGTTCTTAAACTTCTTTCCATGGCGTGGCGCGATGACATCGCGTAATTCTTTCCGTGTGATTCTCGCGTGGTGCGACGACACCACATCATTCCGTTCCATCCATAAGGAATCAAACATGAACATAGGAGGGGGGTTCGGCCGTGTTTGTGTGGTCCGTCCCCCCTCTCGTTAAACGATAACATCTAGTCAAAAAATACATGATGATCGATAAACTAGAATCATGAACGGAAATAATTAAATAAACTAATCCCCTACCTCAGTTCAGATACGGTGCACGTCAATCAAGTTGCGGAAGACGAGCGTCGCAGAAGTCGGGCGTCGTGGAAAACGAGCGTCGATTCCGTTGTCGTCGAGGTGCGTTCGAAGGGGAACCGTCATTGGAAGAAGATGTCGCGTTCTTCAGCGGAGATGTTGTTCGTTGAAGAACGGTGTTCTTCATCAGAGGCGTTCTTCGTCGATGTTGAAGAAGAAGAAGACTTCAAACATAGCCCTTTCTCTCCCAAGACTCCACCACAAGAAAAACTAACCCCAAAATAAAATAATCCTCCCACTTATTTTATTAACCCAACATAGGTTTTTAATTTCAAGAGTTTGAAATTTCAAAACCCACATTTAACCCACTTAAGTTATTAACATAAGATGTTATAAAATTAATGAGGTGATAAGTTAACAAAACTTAAATGGGGGGTTTAGAGGGGTTAGAAAAGTGAAGGGTTAAGAGGAGTTAGGGAGTTAAGGAATTTGAAAAAGTGGGGAGGGGTTCGTGTGGGCCCCACTCTTTCAATTATCCACACATGAGAAGTTGGGTGGATTTGGGCCCCACCACCAACATCCCATGGGAGAAATTAACCACCTTGTTTTGAAATAAAATTGATTCAACAATTTTATTTACTTTTAAATTAAACATCAAAATTTAACTTCTTCACCCGCACAAACGCAACTACGGTAAAGGTCCCCTTAAGCGATTACTGGCGTTGCGTGTTCATCAGTGCCCTCGGAATTCGATTCCGAACACCGGTTCAAAAGTTATAAATTCCCGCTCGCTCGTTCACTGAACGTACCCGAGCCAAAATTCGGAAATTAATTCTGGGCACATCGGGCCTCAGAATCAGGCACCATCAGAAACTGCATTCTTGAAACATTCCAAAAAAAATTAAGAAAAAAATTTTCGTGAAATTTACGGGTCTTTACATTACTCCCACCATAGGACTTTACATCCCCGTAAAGCTTCAACATAAACATGGGTAACAAAAGCGGTACAGAGCACACATCTGAGCCTTCCGTTCCCATGTGCTCACCCGGAGGTTATCTTACTACCAGAGAATGTGCACCCGAGGAATCGATCGTCCTCATAGGATCCGCTCCTGTCGATCCTTGATCTCCACTAGAACCTCCGTGGATGTAACCCCATTTCCATTGTCCTGATCCTCATGGGCGATGATATGCGAAGGGTAGAGCATGTATCTCCTCAGTCGAGATACCTGGAAAACATCGTGCACCTAGTGCAACTGAGGTGGATGGTTCAAGCGGTAAACCACCACGCCTACCGAGATGAGGACCTAGAAAGGTCCGTTGAACCTTAGAGATAACTTTCCTCCCTGGCCTCATCTCTGTAAACCTCGTCGAGGTGAGACCCGTATAAGGACGTGATTGTCATCCTCGAATTCTAGAGGCCTCCAAGTCCTGTCAGAATAAGGCTTCTGTCACCCCTGTGTTGTCCTCATCCGCTCTTGGATGACCTGGACTTTCTCTAGTCTCACAAGAGCTGCTATGATTTCATCTTTGTCGATAAGAGAAATCTGGTTTCATCCCCTGGATGAACCACATTCATTGCCTAACACAGTCAATCCTGACATGAATGATGCATTCATGCCATGGATGATGTCTTAAGGCCTCGACATAACATCCAAGAGATCCAACTGTCACTCTCGCCACCAAGGGTCGAGTCAAACTGTCGGCATCAGTGTGAGGTCACTAGGTCTCCTCTAGTAGAAATCTCGAAGGTGAGGGTCAAGTCAACAGTTTTAGCCGGGACCACTCAGTATCAACCAAAAGAAAGGACAGGAAAGAAAACATCACAAGGATATGTGTCTTTTTATTAATGCATCTCATAGTACAAAGACATGAAGAAACTACAAACAAACATCAACAAAACTAGAAGCAACAGGATCAATAGCCTCCAGGTCTGGAGCTAGTCCTGCTCCTGTCTGTCTTCTTCCGGAGCTCCATGACCATAGGCCTCATCTGCATGAAGTTGAGCTCTCCCATGTCCTCTTGTCCCCTGCGGTCGGGGTGGGCCTCCTGGTGGTGGGGGTGGCAACACCCCAAAGCGTCATCCACCTCCAGCTGCACGACCAGCTCCTCTTCCATGGCCGCCTACTCCTTGCAGTCTGCCCTGATCGAACCACTACCTCGGGCTGGGAGGTTCTTCATTTAACCGCTGGTCATCAGCATGGTGGGTCAGACAGTCATGTGCCATGTGACCAATCCCGCCGTAGGAGTAACACTGTCCACTCTCGGCACGACTGGCTCTAACTCCACCCCGGTTCCCCCGCACAACTGAACCTGAGTCGTGCACTTGGCCACCGATAGGTCTGGTCCTCTGGACCTCTACGTCATCTATCTAATGTCTACTGCAGAAGACACTGCCGCAAGTTAGCTAGTGTTTGGTCGTGCTGCTGGAGACTGCTCAGTAAGGAAACTATCCACTAAGAGGGCTCTCTCCAACACCCCTGTCTGCGTCGGAATACTGTGAGAAACAATAGATGCTCTAATCTCTCGCCTGAGCCCCTGCTCGATGGTTCGGGCCCTGAAGAACATGTCTCGTACCATATCTGTGGAGTAGTGCGAGAGGTCTGTGAACCTCGCTGAATACTTTGCCACTGTCATGCTGCCCTGCCGCAGCTGAAGTAGCTCTTGTATACGCACCGCTCGAAGGGTGGCTGGTACAAACTCTACCCGGAATAGGCTCTCGAAGTCTTCCCAATGAAGTGTCACCTTGTCATGCATCTAGAGAATCAGGCTCCACCATCTTCCTGTTTCTGCCTGAAGAAGGCTGGAAGCAAGGATCACCATGAAATTTGTCAGCGTCCCCCCTAGCCTGAAAACTCCCACCATAGCCTCCAACCAATCCTCAGCCGTCTGCGGGTCCTTCCCTCCCTGGAACCTGGGTGGCCTCTGGCACTAAAACTCATGCAGCGCGCTCAAGTGACGTGCACCCTCTGCTACTGGGGCTGGTGGCATCGGTGGCCCAACGGTTAGTAGTACCGCTGGTGCCTCCGCTGGTGCCTCCGCTGGTGCCTCAACTAGAAAAGGGCCCTTTACTGAGGCCACGTCGCTCGGCGGGCTGTCAGTATGAACCACTCTAGGGGCTCTAGCTGGTCGTCCACGGGGAGGCATCCTGAAAGGAACAACGTGACACGGTCAAACAATTTATACCTGGTGAGCTGACCTAGTTTGAGCTAATATTCAAATAAAACTTATAGAAACACACACGCAATCATTGTTTTTGTAAACAATGTCGGAAATCATTTTTCAGGGTCCTAGTGTATGGATACGTCGGCCACCCGCACCAACACTGGACTCCCTGAACTGAAAACCACACTCAGTACTCTTAACACTATTGCTTCATAGAAAGAAAATATCAGAGTTATAAGTTCTGTGGTAGAACCGACTCCTCTGATACCAATTTGTCACGACCCGTACTCGGGGCCCATGTCATGACTACCCCAAGCCCACCTTCCATAGGCCAGGGGTTGGCGACTAACACCAAAGGCGAAAATACCGATAACTGGGAAGGCATTGCCTTTATAAAAGGAAACAACACACCACAGATTACAAGCGGAAGCAAAACACTAAGTACAAAAGAATGTGCTGAAAAGTAAATGGGCCAGAATACAAACCCAACTGAAAGTGCAGCTACAACTGAACGAAAGTACAACAGAAAAAGGAAAACATCTGGAAGTAGGAAGAAGCTCCTGGGTCGCCCCCCTCAGATCCTACCTGAAGGGTAGGTATTGATAGCACAGCTCCTCGATCGTCCGCCACGGATCCTAACTGAAGGGTAGGTACATATAGCCTCCTCAACACTCTCGCCCGTCAACCTCCTCCGGATACTGACTCGTCGTGTAGTCCACCTCTGGGTACTGAATCGTCGTGTAGTCCACCTCCGGGTACCGTACAGTCCTCGAACACTTGGCCTCTGTCAGCACTGCCCGCCGTCTGCAACCAACACAATGAGGTGCGGGCATAGCCCGTGCAGGGGTGAGTATAACGATACATAGTAGGGACCCTGACACCCTCAATGTATCACTAAAACCAACATGGATAAACACATAGAAGATCTCAATAGATAACCTATACTTAGGTATATGCCCATACATATACCTAAGTTATCAAGTAACCCATCTCAATCATGAGGAAACACAAGGATCGTGAAATAAACGGATAACCAATACCCAAGTATATGCCCATACATATACCTAAGTTAATAAGTGACCCATCTCAATATTCAGGTAAACACAATGGTCAAAAGTCTTAGCTCAAACCAGGATTTTCATTATCGAAACCATAACTACTGAAGAGACCCGTCTCTGGAGTGTACAGTTTTCCTGTCACAACTCCGAGGTACTACTCACTAACTGAAGACTACTGAGGTACTCTTCCTGTCGAGTACTGCGGGTTTGCGGCCAACTACCGGGCGCTCTGTCTGCTAAGGGTCTGTCGCCAAATACGGGGCGCTTCCCCTAATAGCCTACAGAGGTACTCCTCCTGTCGGGTACCGCGGGTCTGCGGCCAACTACCGGGTGCTCCTTCCACCGTGGGTCTGTCGCCAAATACTGGGCGCTTCGTCCACTGGGCTAGTCGACTTGCTCCAAGTCGAGTCGGTCAAGCAGTCGTCAGGTTTTAGCCGGCTACACGGTCTCCGTACTCCGCACGCTCGTCTCCGGGAGGGTCCGCTCCACGAGCTACTAGTCAAAACTCCAAGTATCACTACGTCCCATGAAGAAGTATCTCAAAGGACCGCCTCATCATAGAGGTTTCAACGCAATAGTCGCCACGTCAATCAGACGCCTGGTCTGTGAGTTACTAGCCTTTTCGTCCCCTGGGCCCGGTTGGTTTCGTGTGCGAACCAATCCGGCCGTGACTCAACTATACCCCAGACACTCATAGGGTATACTCAAAGGGACTGTTTCTCAACTTCTTCACCAACGCCGCAGACGGTTCGTCAAACGGACGTCTGTCCTGAAAGATATCATCTTTTCCGTTCCAGGGGCCCGGTTGGATTTCAGGTGCAATCCAACCCGGCCTCTATCCAACTGCATCCAAAACTCGGTCGAAGTATGTCAAATGTTCCGTCTCATCAAGAGGAATTCAATGAGACAGACGGTGCGTCAATCGGACGCCCGGTCTGTGAGTTATTGGCTTTTTCGTTTCAGGGGCCCAGTTGGTTTCGTGAGCGAACCAACCCGACCGCACTCCGACAGCATCCAAACCTCGAGCGGAGTAAGCCAAAAGATCCGTCTCACATAGAGGAATCCAATAAAGTCAACGGCACGTCATTCGGACGTCCGGAACTCATGTTATGAGCATTTCCGCTCTGAGGGCCCATTTGGTTTCGTGTACGAACCAACCTGGCCGAAAGCAAAGTTCTCTGAAACCTTGAGTGTAATATACGGAAACGACCGTCTCGATCCAAGGATCACGTTTCCACTGACCGTATGTCAATCGGAGGTTTACAGCTCATGATATGGGCATTTTACCGAAAATGGTCCGAAAACGGGGGGTCTGGGCCCGGACCGACCAGGCTGGGCCCGGCCCGGCCCGGTCCGGCTCGGTCCGGTCTAGCCCGACCAGCCAGCCGTTGCCGCGTGGTCGCCGCGGAGCGACGGGGGTGCGCGCGGCCGCCCCCCTTCGCCGCTGATTGACACCGGCAGCAACCACCGCCTTCCGTGGACCACCGGACGCACTCCAGTGGTCCGTTTCTCTTGTCGTCTTCGCCTATTGTCCCCCCGGGACCCCACCTTCACTGCTAAGGGATTCAAACACCAAAACGGCATGCTTCGTCATCACCCATCAATCCGCACTTCAAAACGATTAGCATCGTCTTTGAAGTTTTCCAGCGCGACCTGATGGCACCGGGCCCCTTCGCCGCGGCCTGACTCCGACCGCGGTTCTTCGATTTTTCTTTGACGCGACGCGACGGCGTCGCGTTCATAAACTTCTTTCCACGGCGCGGCGCGACAACGTCGTGTAATACTTGCCTTGTTATTCCCGCATGGTGCGACGACACCACGCCATTCTGTTCCATCCACAAGGAATCAAACATGAACATAAGAGGGGGGTTCGGCCGTGTTTGTGTGGTCCGTCCCCCCTCTCGTTAAACGATAACATCTAGTCGAAAAATCCACGATTATCGATAAACTAGAATCATGAACGGAAATAATTAAATAAAATAATCCCCTACCTCGGTTCAGATACAGTTCACGTCAATCGAGTTACGGAAGATGAGCGTCGCGGAAGTCGGGCGTCGTGGGAAACGAACGTCGATTCCGTTGTCGTCAAGGTGCGTTCGAAGGGGAAACGTCGTTGGAAGAAGACTTCGCATTCTTCTCCGGAGATGTTCTTCGTTTAAGAATGGTGTTCTTCATCGGAGGTGTTCTTCGTCGATGTTGATGAAGAAGAAGACTTCAAACTTAGCCCTTTCTCTCCCAAGTCTCCACCACAAGAACAACTAACCCCAAAATAAATTAATCCTCCCACTTATTTTATTAACCCAACATAGGTTTTGAATTTCAAGAGTTTGAAATTTCAAAACCCACATTTAACTCACTTATGTTATTAACATAAGATGTTATAAAATTAATGAGGTGATAAGTTAACAAAAATTAAATGGGGGGGGTTAGAGGGGTTAGGAAAGTGAAGGGTTAAGAGGAGTTAGGGAGTTAAGGAATTTGAAAAGGTGGGGAGGGGTTTCTGTGGGCCCCACTCTTTCAATTATCCACACATGAGAAGTTGGGTGGATGTGGGCCCCACCACCAACTTCCCATGGGAGAAATTAACCACCTTGTTATGAAATAAAATTGATTCAACAATTTTATTTACTTTTTAATTAAACCTCAAAATTTAACTTCTTCACCCGCACAAACGCAACTACGTTAAAGGTCCCCTTAAGCGATTATCGGAATTGCGAGTTCATCAGTGCCCTCAAAATTCTATTCCGAGAACCGGTTCAAAAGTTAGAAATTCCCGCTCGCTCGTTCACTGAACGTACTAGTGCCAAACTTCGGAAATTAATTCTGGGCACATCAGGCCTCAGAATCAGGTGCTGTCAGAAACTGCGTTCTTGAAAAATTCCAAAGAAAATTAAGAAAAAAATTTCCTTTATATTTCCGGGTCTTTACAGAGTTTTCATGACTCTTCCAGGCTGATACCTTCCAACATTCACTTGTTGAAAAACCATACAACTTGACACAAAATCCATAATCTCCCACTTCATGTTGTCCCACCAAAAATGTTCCTTCATGTCTATATACATCTTGGTGCTCCTAGTGTGTGTAGTGAAATTGGAACTATGAGCATCATCCAACAATTCTCTTTTTAGATCACGTATATCGGGAACACGAAGTCTCTTCCCAAACCTCAAAATTCCATCTTCATACACAAAGTCACTCAATCTCCCATCATTCATCTCTTTAATCTTATTTTCAAACTCTTCATCATTGGTCTATGACCTCTCTATCCTTTCTAGTAAAGATCATTTGGCAACCAAATGAAATAGAATTTATGTTTCACCTTCCATGGTTATTCCCATATCCATCTGTACTAGATCCATGTATATAGGATCATTTTCAACTATCATCTTGTTCAAAACTCCATGATCATTTCTAATCAAATCACCTTCCACCTTATTTTCCTTCCCCGGGTGGTAGTGTATCGTGAAATCATAATCCATGAGTAGTTCAACCCATCTCCTTTTCCTCATGTTGAGTTCATTCTGTGAGAAAATATACTTCAAACTCTTGTGATTAGTATAAATCTCACAATTTTCACCATAGAGATAATGTATTTATATCATCAATGCAATGATTACAATATCTAACTCAATATCATGATTAGGATATTTTTGCTCATGAATTTTCAGCTGTCGTGATGCATAGGGAACAAATCTATCATTCTGCATAAGGACACAACCAATCCCTTAATTCAATGAATCTCTATAAATAGGGAACCCATCATTCCATGATGGTAGAATCAATATATGGGCATTGACTAATATTCTCTTCAGTTATTTAAAACATTATTCACACTCTTTTGTCCAATCAAATTTAAACCCATTACGTGTGAGCTTTGTTAATGGGTAATCCAACCAAGAAAAATTCTAGACGAAACGTCAATAATAACCTGCTAAACCAATAAAACTATGTACCTAAGTTATAATCATCGGTGTTTCCCATTCATGGATTGTCGTGGTCTTAGTAGTATCAATAGAGATTCCATCCTTAGAGAAAATATGGCCCAGAGAAAAGATCTCCTGAAGCCAGAATTCACACTTTCTAAACATCTTATATAATTCATGTCTTATAAGAGTCATCAGGATAATGCGCAAGTGATTTTCATGATATTCCTATATTTTGGAGTATAATAAGATATCCTCAATAAATACCACCACAAAATCATCGAGATATTCCTTGAGAACTATATTCATTAGATCCATGAATACAGAGGGTGCATTAGTCAATCCAACAGGAACCACTGTAAACTCGTAATGCTCGTACCTGGTTCAAAATGATATCTTCGGAATGTATTCCTTCTTCACACACAACTGATTTTCTCTAGATAATCTTTATAAATTATTGAGCTCCATTATTTTGGTAAAATAAATCATTAATACGAGGTAGGGGATACTTGATCTTTATTGTTATAGCATTGTTTTCTCTATAGTCGATACATAACCTCATAGATCCATCTTTTTTCTTAACAAAATGGATAGGGGCTCCCCATGGAGAAACACTAGGGAGTATAAATCCCTTATTACTCAATTCCTCTAGTTTTTTATTTGTTTCAACTAATTCCACAGTGTCCATTCTATAAGGGGTCTTCGATATGGGCCTTGAACCAGGAATTAAATCAATGGAAAACTCAATTTCTCTTTCTGGAGGATGTCCAGGTAAATCATCAGGAAACACATCTATATATTCTCTAAAAATAGCTACATCCTCTATTTGAACATTCCTTTACTCAACCACATTTATTTCATTTTCTTCCTCCCCAATAATTGAATTTAGTTGAGCTACTAGGTATGGATCTAGATAAGAATTAGGTGGTGACGATTCTGCTCTAAAGATAAGGTGTTCATTATCATAATCATCAAAAATCGTAACCTCATTCTTGTTACAATAAATATTTACATCATGGTCTGAAATCCAATCCATACTGAGAAATATATCAAATTAAATCATAGGTATGACGATGAGATTAGCGGATAAAGAACATTCATGTGCTCTAATGGGGACTAATCCACAAAACTTTGTAACAATGATACATCCCTTAAGAGTTTTAACTGACAACTACATTGTTAAATAAAATTGTAAATATATTATTTTATTAGCAAATAGTGAAGATATGAAACAATGTGATTATCCAGAATCAACTAATGCATTTTCTAAACATGAGGAAACCATTAAATTACCTGCCACCACGTCTTTCGGAGCTGCAACCTCAGCAGTATTGATAGAATAAGCATAGACTTGATCCCTTGGCCTTTTATGAGGTAATATCACCTGATGATTTGGAAATTCATTTGAATAATGTCCCATACCCCTTTATTTGTAGCATTTCACATCGGTGGCTTCCTTCATCCCATTGCAATCACGAGCTTCAGGGCCATTTTCACCACACTTGTAATAGACTCCCATTCCATTCAAGCATGTAACGGGGTGCTTCTTCCCACATTTACTGTAGGATATATAATAAGGTTTTTCCTTCTTCCCCTTATTTCCATTTCAAGAGTGATCAGCAGATCTCATCTTCTCTTGCATTTCTTTAAAGTTGTAAGACATTGAGAATTCTTTTTCTATCTTGATAGCACATGATACAATATCTTCGTACACTGAGAAGGATGGTGAGACTAATTCTCGACGGAGAAACGGTTTCAACCCATCAAATAAACTATTTATCTTACTTCTTGGGTTACATATATAATCTATAGCATACCTCGCTAACCTTTTAAAGTTAGCTTCATACTTTGTGACATTCTCATCCTCTTTTTTCCTCAGACTCAAAAATTGCCTTTCCATATCATCTTGATGGTCATGAGGAAAGTATTTTTCTAAAAAAAAGTCTTTGAACTCCCTCCATTCGTCATTTGATAATTTATCATCTTCTTTTGTGTTTTGAATTAATCACCAACATTGGTCAGCATCTCCAGTGAGGCAGTAAACTGCCATGATAACTTTTTCCCTTTCACTAAACCCCAAGGCATGGAATATTTTCTATAAAGATTTATCCATTGATCTTATACTAAGGGATTTGTACTCCCATTGAATTTTGATGATTTTTTCCTCATCAATAGATCTAACATTAATCCTCCATGCTGATGATTAGGGTGATCCAAATGGGTAAGGTTATTATTTATAACCTGAGTGAGTTGTCCTAGTATGGGGATTAGATGATCACCACCAGTTGCATCACCAGCTCCACTATAATTATCTTAAGTAGGAGGGAAATCCCTACATGGAGATCTTTCATTGATAATGTTTACATTTCTTCCACTAGGCACCATTTCTAAACAATTGCATAAACTAGATTAGTTTATGAATTGAAATACATATTTCCAAACTTGTAAAACAATTAACATAAATTGAATAGTTTATGGATATAATCCATAATCATAACAAAAATTTCATTAAGGAAGTGTATACTCAAAAACCCTTCATAATGGTTTTTAAAGAAAATGAGAATTATCCTAAGCATATCACCCAGGAGTGTCGCAACTAAGAGTGTATCAAGTCCCGTTGTCATGCACCAGTTCCCGTTCGAGTCTAGCTCAATGGGGTGTTTTTGGGTTTTACACCTAGGTACATCTGTGCCAAAACCGCCTCTACCTGCTCATATCCAGATAGGGATGTATTTCTCAGAAAACTCAAAAAATATCTACAATACCAAAATTCTAGGAATTTCTTCTATATTAATCCTCAAAGTCTATCATAGGGTTATGTTCTCTAATCAGGGTTTATCTAAATCTAGCTTCCAAGGTTTGTACTAAACTTACTCTTATCCCAAATCTAACGCCCTGACCCCAGTTACCCAATGTTGGTGCATTATTTCATAACATTTTCATGATAACAAAAGATCATTTCTTGAAAGACTGATTAGTTTAGTAGCCTTGGAATCACTAGATACATTCACAATGTTTACATTACAACATAAAGTGAAAACTACAACAACATCTTTTCTCCACACTCATATCCCATTATACTATTCATGTAGGTCATTCATAAAATACTTCTTCACATCCTTGAAAAAATAAAACATAGAAAGGGGTGACCTCAAATTCCTAGTAAGGTTAATAATATAGCGGAAACATTCAAAAATAAGCATAAACATGCAAGGAAATGTATAACTAAAACAAAAGACATTTATACTTGAACTTAATCATAATATGGCAGAAATAAAATCAAATAATTCCATTTACATATTCACAATGATATTATACTAGTCAAATAATAACATGTACTATCAATTACCACTTTCATAATGACGGAATTCATAATGCAAGACTATCATAACCATATAGTCAAGGCCTTGTTCCAAGACTAAAAATAAGATTTTTTCAAGGCCTTGTGCCAAGAAACTACATTTTCTCATTAGACCTACCTATACATCAAGGATCTATAGCGGGCTCTACCCGTCACTTATTATGTTCGATGCATTCCTCATATGAATAGGTTTAAACATAACATAAACATTCGTATTAAGGCTAGCATAGGAAATGTCAATACTTTCTCCATAAACCATGAATGGTATAAAAATAACACATCTAGAGTCAAACATATCACAAAACCTTCAACAAAATATTAAATATTTGAATAAAAATAAATCAACTTCAAATAAGCTTAAAATCCATCAACTGATGTTGACATAGTTGAAATCAAAACTATTTGAGAGAAATATCTCTTTTTTGAAATCATTTAAAATTCACCTGACTATAAAAGAAAAAATTTACTTTGAAATTATTCTTATAAGCTTGTAAGAGAATCTTTGATGATTTGATGATGGCGTAAAATAGCCGCATCCGATTTATATGTTAAAAAAAGACATTGATATCTTAATTCTATCAAAAATGTTAAAAAGGACCTTTTTTGAAAAAAGATAGAAAGACTCCTTTATAAACTTCTTATAAAAAGTCAAACAAGGGTGTAAATGTCTTCAACCCATATTCTGTAAAATAGTAAGAATATTTTGAAATACATTTTTAAGAAACATGGATGTGCATGATAAAGAGGTCCTAGTAGACAATTATGTATAAACAACCTCAGATAATGAAGAGATTGTGAAATAAACCCTTACCTTGTACTTTTCCACGGATGAGGGTAGGTTAAACTCATGTATAATGGTGAAGTAATTGTTATTAAATTTATACAAGAATCATATACATTAATATGATTTCATATATGATCTATTAACATTTCATTGTTAATAATATCTTAGTATTATCGTCATTTCAGGGGTTAACTTACTCCCTTTCTTTTATATGATTCTTTACATAAGTCGTGTTTGTTTTGGATAGGTTGTATATAATTCATATAAATAATAATATCATGTCATTGAACATTATTTTTAATCATCAAATGAGAATTATACTTTCATTGATACGATGGGGAATGAATCTCATCGCGTTCGTATAGACGGTTGTCATACATACGCACAAGTGACAATATCATTCATTTGATATTAAAATAATATATAATTGGATTCTATATCATATATAAAGAATCATTATCATGTTATATTTTTTATTTACATCAATTACACATCATTATCATACCCATCCAAATAATAATGTTTTGAATTACAGTTACACCACGACGTGGAGACGGTAAGTCATACGTGTGCATGTATGGTGACTTGTCATTAAAAGGATGGATAGAATACTGAATATGGTTGTACCATATTTATAATAACATCAAATTATATAGAAGTTACTGGTGTTATTATTTTATAATGGAAATCACAAATAAAGAATATGTTGAAGAAGAAAGGAACTTGAAAGAGGTTGGTGAAAACATTACCTCTTCTTCAGGTTCTTCCTTTTGATTTGATCAAAAGGACTCCATAGGTTGGATTTACGATCAAACTAAGGCCTCTATTATGAATTTAGGAAAGTTGAGATAGTATTTGGGAAGGGTATTGCAGATACAAAAGGTTTTGAATGTGTGAATTGGAGGGAATGGGGAGTTCCATTTTATAAGAGGGGTGAGGGGTACCTTAGGAAAAGCTAGAAATATTATTTTATAATAAATATATATTTGGTTTCTAATGACTCCAAAGTGTATTATTTAAAGGTTAAGGTGAGTATAGCTCTAAAACCACTCAACCAATATGTTTTATACAGATTTGGGTCACTATATTACCTTTATCATTTTGATTTAACTCTTAGTTAAATAGTTTGACATTTACCATGTCTCTTTGTATTTTTATATTATATAGTCAATAAACGTACTATAAAAATACAAGTGACCCCCAAGTGGTCCATTAATTATACACCTATCATTATAAAAGTAATTTTTCTAATCCTTATATTTTTAGGAATATAATGTCATTTAATAATATAATATTTGTTTTAAAAACTCATATATGTCAATTCTGACACTATTCAACAATTGATTTTTGTTAAAGTCTTAAAAACTTTATTAATTCTAAACAAATTCATTTGAGAAATAATAAAATGTCATAATGACCAATAAAAGTATTGGATGACATCAAAACATTCAAATTATATTTATTTTAACATTTATAATACAAATTATTTGATTTTTTCATTAATAAAGAAAATACTGCTTCATTATTATGTCATAAATAAATTTAATTAATCAATGTCTAAATATTATAAAAAAAATAAAATTATTTATAAAATATTTTTATCTTTCTAATTTAAATTTATATTCTAAAATATATCATATATAATCCTAATTTAAAATTTGTTTTTCTAAAAGATATATGCTTAGGACATTTTTGTATTTACTTTAACATAATTAATATAAAGTGTCATTATCATATAAAAGTGAATCCATGGGGTCCCAAAATCAACCCAAAGATTCCAATGTTCGTAAATTTATCAACCAACAGGGTTAGGACACGTTTTTGGGTAAATTCGTATTATTATAATATTATTTTTTACCCTTACTAACCAGATTTACCCATTAACCATGGTAAATTAAATATTTACCGAAGTAATTATTCAAAATGTCTAAAAATAAAATTTACCTATTTATGCAATATTGACCTCCTGATTATAAATATGGAATCCATTTTAGTAATTTTAAAACAGAAAAGTTATAGAAATTAATTTAAAATTAATTACACTTGTTAAAATAAAAATCGTTTTTTAAGAGATAATAATTATCAAAAGATTGGCACTTGCTTATGTACAGATTAAATGTGAAATTATGTCCAATGACCAAAATTGGATTAAATGGTAAAAATATAATCTAATTATACTTTAAAATCACTAAAATTCATAATTTATCATTATTAAATATTTCAATTTAAAAAGATGTATTTAATTAAAATTCAGTAATTTTCACTATTCATCAAAATATAAAAGTTATCAAAAAGCACAAAAAATTAATCCTAAGCTAATTTCAATATTAAGAATCCAAAAATGAAGTACATTTTGAATGATAAAATTTATAAAATTTAAAAAATTGGGTATTAATTTTCATAACGGCTAGTTTGATTGGTTGTGTTTTGTGTTAGAACTCGAAGTTGCGTACAACACACACTACTATATTTTTCAAAAATAAGTGTACCATGGAAGCTTTGGGTGTTACAAATATCAATTCAATATTAATAAATCCTATGAAATAAAGAAAATTATTATAGAAAACCTATTAATTTAATTAAAAAAAATCTCAAAATTATGTAATTTTGAGGGAGTAAAACATGTTTATGGTTAAATGTAATGAAACGTTTCTAATTTATAAATTAATTTAAATTATGGAAAAGAAATAGTTACATTCATAGTAACATATGAAACATTAATTAGTTAGTGAAAATAATATGTGAAATAAATGTAAATGTACATTTAAATAGTAAATCTATGTATTAATACAATTGGATTTATTTTTAAAATATAATCATTCAATTACATTTTCAATAATTTAGTGTTGTAGACCTATGATAGGAAATTGAGTAATGAATCCCCTTACAATCGTCTCTCACTAGGGTAGACAAAATATATCCTCCTATATAATATAATTATATTTATTATTAATATATTTCAAAAATATATATATATATATATTTCATTATACCATTAATTTATAATTTTTCTTATTTTTTGTTACTTAGTTATAACTAGTATTCATGAGTTAATAGTTTAAATTTCCACACATGTTTTGAATTAGATATTGTAGTCCTTGAAATGATCTAATGAGATCATATACCTATAATAGTTCATGATGTTTATATCATTTAATTGATATATATATATATATATATTCCTATAGACACTTTGTGGACATATAATTATGGTTCCAATAGAGTGTTTAAAATTTATATTTGTATTGATTACTATATTCATAAAATAATTTGAATTATGTTTTGTAAAATATTATTATATATTAAAACTCTATAATTTTGAGAACATATAAAAATCATCAATAAAAAATACTTTTAATGTTATTAATGTTTCCTTAGTCTTTCTGGATATAAACATTTTATGAATGTTCATGTAGGTGGTAAAACTGACTGAAGTAAGATCATTTTATTAATGATAAATGAATATAAAATTATAATAAATATTGATATTAAAACATTTTTATATTCATATTAATGTAATACATATCATGTTTATAAGACTAATATATTTCGTTCATCTATTTGTAGATTTTCACAAACACTTGTGACAATTTAATTTTTAAATGGGTGTAGATGAATGAAAATATATAATTATTTATCATAATAAAAAAATAATTATGTCATAAGTTTTAAAAATAATCACTAAATACATCAATCTGACAATCCCTAAAATGCATTGAATAAAAATAAATTACATCATTCATATATGTGGCATTCCTCACAAATAATTGAGAAATATTATAATTTTTCATTGACTTGAACGGAAGTAGAAAATTGATTTATATGAAAAAAATAACATGAAAATATATATTTTTAATTATTATTATTTGGATATATATTAATAATATAATTTAAAGTATAGATAATGATAAATGACTTCAGTTATAGTGATAACCTCTCCTAATAGTATACGTCTATTGATTGAAAATGAGGCCTTTAGATGAGAATATTATGGTAAAACCGGGGGTGCAAGAACATGGAATAAGTTTATTCAAAGGATATTTTAGAGTATTTATATGTATGAAAAAATTAAATTTGTCTTCATAAATTATATATTGAGTCAATTTGAATAGTAAATAATTAATGGAGTTTTCAAAAACATTACATCCCTAAGTGTTAAAAAAAGAATTTAAAAAATAAAAATTGCTCATGAGTGTAATTTCATTGATATTATAGACCAATTACCATAATTTTTTTATTTAATTATTTAGAAATAAATAAGTGAAATATATTTTTCCTTCGATACAAATTTGATACATATTTACTACTATTCACTGAACATATCATCAATGTTATATAGAAACCCATAGATATTGACATTAATAAATAATCATCATTCTTACCTAAAATTTTCATCCCTAAATTTCAAGAATATCCCCAGTTCATCCCAATAATATTTGTTACATGTAGAAAACAATTTAAATTTTTTTTCTACCATTTGCAGAAGCATGATGTATATGATAAATAAAATGTTTAGAAAAATATATGTTAATTTAAAATTTAAAATAACTTACTAACTAAAAAACCAAAAAAAATTAGTCATCGTGATTTGTTAATTATTTATTTTTATCCCAACTCTTATCAATAAACATATGTGTTGTGAGGGTGTGAAATTTTTTTAAACTCTCCATGTCAAAAATATAATAATTGTAATTTTAAAAAATAACATGACACCAAAATAGAAATATAGAAAATACTATAGTAATTGAGGTTTAGAATAACATCCTAAAATCATTTTATGAAATGTTTTGGTTGTGTTTTATAAATTTACATTATGATGAAATAGTTTTACATATTTTAACCTTTAACATAGTAACAAAAATTAAGGTTGGGAACATAATTAATATGAATAAAAATTAAATGTTCTATTTCTAGTGGTTGTAAAGGATACATTAATTTTCTATTATCCAATTACAATGATAAATATTTTTAACAAAAAATACCTTTCAAAAAATAACAAAATACACACTCTTTCCCTTTTATGAAGTGATAGGCCCGACATTTAATTGTTTTATAATACAAATATGTGACATTTGGTTCCTTAAATATAATAGTAAAAAAAATATTATCACTATAAATACTAAATTGAAGAAATGCATCTATAGATGTTTTTTAGAATAAAAATTCACTTAATAATTGACATCTAAAACATTAATTTATAAATATAAAATCATATATATAAATTAAATATTTTAATCAATAAATATTACTAATTATTAAAAATAATGTTTCATTAAAAATTAATCAACTCATATTTCATGAGGACATAATAAATATGACAATATTGAAGAAAAATTATTATCACCCATTACATAAAATTCATCACTTTCAGAGAAATAAAAAAATTAACCCTGAGAAAATTTTTTATATTATAAATCTAAAACTGATGATTATTTTATAAAAATTATATTCACACATTTCCAAAATTTATTCTTTCAAAATATTTTATAATTCAAGGAAAATTTTAATTTTAAAAATGATATTTTAAAATGAAATTTCATATTCAATCCTAATATCATTATATAATTATATGTAACATTATCGTATATAATATAAATATATATTTTCAAAATTAGAAAACAAAATCAATTTATAAAAAATTTGATAAGAAATAATTTTTTTAATAACTAATAAATAAATTAACCATATTTTCCTACCACAATGTAATCATAATTTTATAATATTTATAACATGTATATAATTGAATCTATAATAAATTCATAGAAATTGTGTTAAAATATATTAATTCCCCTAAAATATATAATAATTTATTATAAATAATATTAATTAAAAATAAATTTAATATATTATTTTAAAAACATGATTTATTATATGACCCATTATTCTTAACGAAATATAGATCTTGTGAACCCTATGATGAATACCAAATGAATATTAACCCACTATCTAGATTATCTAGTTTTTTTTATTTCCAACATCTCAATTGAAAACACTATATAAGGAGTATTTCATTGTGTTACAACACCATGTATGATTAATAATAAAAAATAAATATCACAATTCAGTGGAGAACTAATTTTTTTTTAAACATCAATAATATCATTCTAAATGGGAATATATTCTATTTTTATTTCCATCGAATCCAATTTTATAGATACCCCTCAATAATATTTATTAATTCCATATTTAAATAATATACATTTTTATTATGATTAGATAATCATCATTACATTGATATGTGAACATGGATTGATGTGGGATTCAAAATATTATTTACCAACCTCATAAATTGGTGTGAGGTCTAAATTGAGAGATCCAATCCATTCCTAAAAAATTATATTGATAATATGAAGAATAAGATGATTTACATGAATCATATTCCATCAATCACCTATTAGAGTTGAGTTATATAAATAATATTAATTCATTAGGTGATAAATAAGTTTCACAAATATTTCAATGTCTAATAGTTGATGTGGTGATGTGATACCCTTTTCAAATTATCCTGGTATAATATTAATTGTAAACATAAATATTAGATATTAAAAATTCATGAATTAATAATATAAATAACTTTTTCCCTTTATTTTTTCATTAAATCATTTTTATTCACCAAAAATGGTTATTTTGAGTATCAATTAGTAATAATTAGTAAGAGAAACCATATGATAAAAAAATAATAATAATGATCTCCATAATTATGAAACCTTATTTTAATCCATGTCATGTGAGGTTCTTCCAATATAATTGTTGGTATAACATTGTTTTTTAGGTTTTTTCTCATTAATCTTTATAAACTAATCCCTAATACAGCTAAACAATAATATGATACCATCTGAAGTGACCTAATAATATCATAAAATGTCATAAAATATTTATAAATGAATATTCAATATAGATTAAATTAATACAAATCAAATTACATAAATGATTATATTTTTTGATGATTAGATACATAATAACTCTCTTTTTAAAAAATTCATCGATATTTCCAAAAAATAGTTCACGAAATTTACACTTCAATACATATGAAATAGAACACTCTACTGGTTGACCTGGTTAAATAAAAAAAGAATGGGAATCTTAGATTTTTAGTACTTGTATAAATAAGAGACAATAATAAAAAATAATAAGTAAAATTATGATGTGAGTATTGGTTTTTTATTTAAGGATGATACTAAATCAGAAAATATAAATATAAAACCCCTCCATTTAAATAATAAAATCATGAATCAGGGCATAAGGATTTGGAGTATTGTAATCCATCAATCATAAGGGATTTGACACACTAATAAATGTTTTTTAATGAGAGAATAATATAAATATGGGAATATTAATGAAATATGAAGATCATATTTAAGAATAAAATATTTTATTTTATAAAAAATTCTTCTAATGACATCATCAAAAGTCAACAATGTCCTATAGTGGATTGGGATCACAACACCGTCCATTGAAATTATTTTAGAAAGAGTTCCATTTTTATTAGGTTTCCCCTCTAGTCCCTTTAATGTTATTTAACATGGAGTACTGTTTTATATCAATATTTTAAGGGATATAAAGAAAAAACATTTCAAAAAATTATAAACCATACATATGTATTCCCCATGACTATATTATTATCGATTTTTAAATCAATCTATAATTAACCTGTGGGAATGAAATAAAATTCCAAGAAATTGCAAAATACATCACCATAAAAAAACTATATAATAAAATGGGATAATATGTATAGATATTATCCCAACATGAGAATGTAAACAATAGTTTTTTTACATAGATAAAAATTATTTTTTCAAATTCATTATAAATTTGAATTTAATGAAGCATAAATATTTATAGTTTGTGGAGACCCATAATAATTAAAAAAACATTAAATATTAGGAATATCTATTTCATTGAAAATTTATGAAATATTAGAATTTATGATTATTATATAATAATGTTATTAATGAAATGAAAATGATCTCATAAGGAAAATTATTAAAATACATTAGTTTCATATGTATTTAATGAATACAAAATATTAACCCATAAAAACATAAAAAATATTCCACATAACACCATAGTATATAAATTAAATGATTTTATAAATTTACTTAAATATTTAAAAATATATAGGGATTAGCATTGTTAAATAACAAATTTAATTTTATAATGGAGGATAAATATTTGGGTAAAATAATTCAATAATTTTATTGTAGTGATTTCTAATTAAAACCCATAAGGATTTGGTAACATTTAAATAAATATATCAGGAATGATAAATCATTATATAAATATAAATAAATTTAAATTTCTAAAAAATTTGATGAAATTATTCATAAATAGAATCCATGGGTTTTATATTCACCTCAAAAAATAAAATACTGGTGAATATAGGACATATCACAATGAAGGGAAATTTAGATGATTAAGACCCTTACTTCAACCATCTTCTTGGTTGAATACAATAAAAACTCCTGAAAAATAATGTTATATATATTATACAACTATTTCATAACCATATTTATTTTTATAATACTATATATCATTCACTTATTATTTATTGTTATCTTTTAAATTATATATATATATATCAAAATTGTTTTGTCTACAATTTTTTTAATGAATGTTCTAATTCGATGTAACCGGTCTTTATACCTTGTCATTATTTATGTATCTATAAAATGTTCCTCAAGAATTATATATTTTTCGATATATACATAGATATCCATTGTAATTCTACGAAAATTTTGGATATTACATTAATGGTGTAAAATATCTTTATTTTTTGATATAATTTCAATTACATAAATACAATTGATTTTAGTAGTTAATTAAATCTCATATCAAATATTTTATAATCACAAAAATAACATAAATTTATTAATTATTAAAATAATACAAATATCTATAATTTTATAAACATCCATAAAATAAAAATTATGGAATTTTTCGTGTAGGTGGTAAAACCAACCCCAACATGACCACGTTATATTGAATAAATGAGAAGGGAAAAATATTAAATAATGAAAATATGAATCATTGGGAATGTGTATCATTTTAAAAAAATTATTTGAATGTGATGAATCATATCTATATTAAGGTAGTTTAAAAAGATATACAAGAATACTAAATTACCATATATTTCTTGCTCAGAGTGCATAAATATCAACACGAATTTCCTCTTAGAAATTGCCGGATTCAGAATAAATAATGGGAGGAATGGATCCAAAAAGTTAGGTAGCATTATTTTTGAGATGATAATGTGATGTATTTCAGGTAAATATGAATATATGATACGGTTTTCAGTGGGGAATTGTAGGGATCCTTTCAAAAGTGAAAGGGGGTACACTTTTGAAAATATATTTATAATTTTAATAACATAACTTATGTTATCAAACGTTTTTTACAAAAAATTGAATAAAATAAATAATATTAATGGGGAGTTTAAAATATCTTAATATACTTAATTTTATATTATAAGCACTCTAGTTTTCTTCATTTTTATTTTTATAAATTAACTGGGAAAATACTTAGACCAGGTGCTGAGAAGGCATGTGATTCTGAGGCCCTGTGTTCTTGGAACAATTCATTGAATGATGTTTGGTTTTTAAAAAAGTGTTTGGCATTTTTTAATTTATAACTATAATATCTCTTAAAATATTATTCAAATAAAAAATTTGAGGGCACCGTTGCATTCAGAACAACAATAGTACATTAGGCGGGACATAACATTGATTTTCACGGGTCGACCTTGCATATTAGAATTTGGATGTAAACATTATTAAAATATTTAATATAAAATATTTCTTTTTCAAGATGTATTAGTTTTATTTTATATGTTCCATATTTTTTAGAATCTAGGTTTACGACATAAAACCTCGTATTTGATGGATCAACCAACGAAAATGACACATAATCACCCCCCATCCAAAAATGATCCCAATTCTAGGTAGGGTGTTGTTTCTTTTTGAATCATTCATTGTTCTTAATTTCAAC
The DNA here is from genome assembly GCA_963277665.1 of Viscum album. NCBI lineage: Eukaryota > Viridiplantae > Streptophyta > Magnoliopsida > Santalales > Viscaceae > Viscum > Viscum album. The sequence continues at coordinate 1,137,628,454 of OY728156.1, forward strand.
AATGAATATGGACCAATAAATGAATAGGTTGATCTGCAGTTTGATCACGTGCAGGATGGGTATATTTTATTGTTATTTATAGGAGACATAGATATGTGTGTTGATTCATCCTTAATGATTATGATTATAATAACAAATCATTGTCAATAAAAAAGGAAATATTTGTTCTTTTGGTGTTCATGTGTTTTGTTTTCACTTCCATTATTCTTTCTCACACTGCTCATTCTTTAAAAACTATAAACTGAGAATCATTTTGCCTTATATATATGGAACAATTATCCAAGACAAGAGATCTGATTCCACAATGACACCACAAAGGTGTGATGATGAATGCGCGACACAAATTGGACAAGGCAGTGGTGCACAACGGCGACCAGAGCAGTAGCTATGGCCGTTTCAGGCTCAGAAAGAGGCAGATATCAGACCACTACATGGGCAGCCAGTAGCCTAGCTAGCATGCAGCTCAGTAGGTTCCAGACTAGGCGAAGCACCACGTAGAGTGTGAGGAAGATGAGTTTCCAGGGGCGGAGCGTGAGGCTACCTTCCATGTGTGACCTCATGTGATCTTGTGGATGAAGTGGTGCCACAGGGTAGATGATAAACATGGAAAGGGTCCTCGTGGATTCTTTAGTAACAGATACCATGGTGGAGGTTTGTGTAAATAGTCATTGTATGTATTGACTAGGAGCAACAAGGTTGGATGGATACATACAGGAGAAGCAGGTCTGACCCCATTCAGCGTGACGGGTGGAACAGACCATTCCGCTCTAGTAGTCGAGCGGACCATGGACTAGTATCTGAATTGACTGGTCCAGTCTAGGCCCATTGGGCAAGGCTAGGTTGGTTCGGATAGATAGGTCTAGGTTGGCTTCATCATACCAGTTCGAGTCACCTAGGTGGGACCCGAACAGGACTTAAGTATGACATTTTTAACAAAAATGGTCGTAACGTTAAAACAAAAGGTAGGTTTAACATGATTTATATATTATAGAGACCCTACAATGAGGCTGTAAATTAGAGAGAGATTAAAGGGTTTTTTCCTAAACTATTTCACATGGAGAGTTTCCCTTGGATATTCCTCAAGGGTTTATTATGATATTATGTCCACATTATTATATAGTAGTCCCCTCAAGAGGTCAAGTCCCAATGAGATTTACGGTATCCCTCCATGGGACTATAGTGATCCAATATCACCTCATATTGTGTTTTTGGGGATTTCACATGACCTCATAGTAAACAGAATTGGTAATTCATCAATTGGGCGTTGTTGGTATTATTGTTTGTATTCTCTGAGAAGAAGATCCTACATTATGAGCATCATCAGTACGGTTGTTGGTATTCTTTGAATAAAATCCCCTACAATATGGGTTAATACAAAAAAATTTATGGGTATTCTCTAGGAATGATCCCTAATTTGTATGTTATAATCCTTGGCCGGTGATTTCCTCTAGGGAAAGCCCAAAATTAACGTAACCTTTCAGCAGCAATTGGTTGTGACTTACCTCTTTACATTGTGTCTGGATATGAGTATACCTATATATTTGTGGAATATGTGTTACATAAATATAATTGGGTTGAGATAAATTTACTATTCACTTTTATTATTTCCTTTTTGGTTATTCCATTTATGGTTTTGGGTGTCTTACTGAGTACTATTATACTCACATCTACATTGGCTTTGTCTGCATGTATCTTTTCTTGTGAATACACTCGATGGTTTGATAAAGAAAAATGTGGAATGAGACCATGTTGTTCATAAAGATATCAGATAGAAGTGGATTCATTATATGACTTTAGATAATTGTCTTACACCTACCCTCCATGTATGGTTTTCTACAGATGTGTTTCAGGAACATGTGTATTCACTTTTATGGACACTTTTTTTTTGTTTTATAATATTATGGACCAATCTAAATTCAGGTTTCTAACATCTATATTCTATGGTTTGTATATTAATGTATTTATACATTGAATTATTAGTGTTCTTATTTAGTTCAGCATTTTGGGCTTCGAGATGTGGGTGTGTGTTTGTGCAAGTACAGGGGAAAATGCTTCCCAATATTGGGATATACCTACACGACGCTATTCACTAGCCAATGGCCTATTATAGGTGTGTTTAGGGTATTCACAACATGGTCCTCTTGGGGATGGGTCTTGATAGAGTGGTATCATAATTTTTCAGTTCTACATCCTGGCTAGGGGACTCTGAGGTTGGTTAAGGGAAACATTGATGAGTGTTTCGAGTTTGGTTTTCAGGTCAGGGAGTCCAATGTTTGAGTAGTGGTTAATATATCAATACTCCTAGACTCTAGAATCCATTATTCAGAATTATTAAATAAAAATATTGGTTGTAAGAAAATTAAAGTAAATGAATCATATATTATTTTGGTCTATTCTCATCTCCTTGTTAAGTAATCTCACTAGGTATACACTATTGGCCATGGTACATTGTGATTCATTTAAGGATGATTCTTCGCAAAAGCCTACTTGGGTTTCCTTCTTTTATCACAGAGATGTTTTTCCTAGTGGAGAGGTGTTGGTATTCTAACATGAACCACAAATACTTCTGGTATGAGAGATATCACCACTGGGTGGTTTACAAGAGATACCACCACATGTAGAGTAATAATTAATCAAAACAATACAAGTTGAGGATTCATGCAGGATGAGTGAATTTCATGAGTTTTTGATGCAGTGAACTCCTAGGTTTTGAGGTGAGAAAGATCCCTAGGTAGCTAAGGATTTGTTAGAAAAAGTTACATGTGTCTTTTACATTTTGAGGACACATTCTGACTAGATAGAGATCGTAGCCATGTGTCTTCCTCGGGGTTGAATGGGGAGATGGTGGAGCATATTGACCCTGAAACATTATGAGATGAATATTTCTTGAGAAGACATAAATAATATCTTCATTGAAGGGATTTTTTATATATGTTGTGATTAATGGGCATCGAGGAGATCCTTCATGTGCAACAACACAGTTAGACGAAGATAGAGTACTCGGTGAGGTTCACTGATCATTCTTACTACTCCATAGATATGGTGTGAGAATGATTTTTTAGGGATCAGATCTTTGGGCAAGAATTACACTGAGAGATCATGGATTCCATGATTTCCCTTATAATTTAAACATTTTTTGGGAATTGGGGGGATCTATACCATTGGAGAGCATTCTAGGAGAGTTTACAACCACAACAAGAGCTACCATTAAGAACCAGGTGGTCGAGACATCATCCATAGGTAGCCTACGGTAGTCTCATGAATCCAAGAGGGTTAATAACATCAGGATATTATCCCATTATATTATGTTAGTTGTGATGTGAAACTAGGGTAGTTCCATTCATCTCAGATATAGGCGGTGTTACACATGTGTTGGTTAGGGGGGTCGGCTTGAGGTTTCCTAAAATGATGTACGGATGATCGGGGGATGGTCGAGGTACTGCCAAGGAAGAGGCAAATAGATTATTATGGTGGTTCCTAGGGTGGTAGATGTGGTATAATATTAGTTAGAGTATCATGTAGTGGGAATAGATTCGATGTTTTACCACCACCGCCCCTGGTGGTCCACAACTGGCTCAGGGTGCCGCATGATAGGGATGTGGAAAGCTGCAAGTTATGGGGTCTTATGACCCCATTGCTCCCATGATTATTATAGGTATGATATGCGTATTTTGAATAATATATGTAGTTTTGATATACACACATGTTAGTCTTTATTTTCATTCCACATACCTTATTTGGGTCTCGGGGAATCTGATTTAATTTTTGACTCAACCCTTAGGTTTATAGACTATTATGGGAGGGGTTTCGATGATCACTATAGCACCCTAAACAATTATTGGTATGTTTCTCTTAAATACATTATAGTTATAACATATATTTACAGAATAACATGGCCTATATAGAACAAAACATGGTTACTTATGGAGATATCCATAACATAGACATTAAACATAAATTTTCTAATCGTGCAATTTGAATCTTAAAAATCTGACATACACGGTTGTGTTCAAGATGATATATAGAGTCTGATAGAATTAAAATAATATTCAGTGAATAGTAACCTACCTTTATTAATAGTGACCTTCCCTTAAAAATAGTAACTTAATCTTATTAATAGTAATATGACTTTTAGGAATGGTATCCAGACCCTTGTGTGTATAAGTGAATTTAGGCACCTTGAAAATGAAGATGAATATTTGTTGTGATTATTTTTTTTGATTAAATAATGATTTTAATTAAATATTTAATTATTAATATTTAGAAAATTATTTTTGAAAAATGGACATCATTTTTAGATTCTACATGTTGAAAATGGTTAAGGGGAATTTTTGAATTTTTCTGAAATACTTGAATTTTTTATGAATAGTAAAATCCGATAATTCACAATAAATGCTAAATAATGGATTAATTGAGTAATTGATGATGATATTCTGATGTAATCCCAATTGATCAGATTCACAAGATAGAATTACTATTCTTCTTCTAGGAAACTCACTATTCCTTGTCTTTTGGAGAAATAATAAGTTAATGAAATTTTTTTAAGAATACTCCTCTCTCTCCTCCACTATAAAACCCCCTTCACTCCCTCTTCTTTTCACTCCTCTAAAGCCTAGTTACTTGCCAATATTATGCCCAAATCTCTCCCCATGATCCTCCCCCCACGTCCAAAATCTCCTATCCTCTTCAAAATACCAAAAAAGCTCTCTTTAAGGGGTTCTCAAAGGAGGATGTCTCAAGAGGTAAATTCCACTTTCCAATTCCTTCATTTCTTTTATGTTCTTTTATTTTTGTTTCTTTCAACCCCTACCTCCACCCAAATAGTATGATAACTCTTGTAACATACATGTACTAGAATGATTTTATTCTAATGGGATATTTCATTATCTTCTCTCTTTTCCCAACCCTTTATTAGGTAGAAATGAAAGCACCGTTTGAGTTGTGCTAACTTATCACATTCAAGGACAATAGTTTATCAATATCTATTATAATCTTCAATTCTTGCAATGAAACCATTTGAGACAAGGTTTAACTAGATTATTACATATGTAATATATCCTATTTTTCTTTCTATAATTCAATTGTACAAATGGTATTAAGTTATAAAGAAAAACATGTTCATTGTAATAAAACCCATCATTTACCCAAAATGGTTGTCACGAAGGTTATATATATGTAATAATTTGACCTCACTCTAAGTAACCAAATTAAATTTAAAACGATGAAATTTCTTGGATGTTCACTAATGTCATATAACATCATTTATGGAAAACCACTTCCATCTTTCATATTTATCCGAACATGAATATAAGTGAACCAATCATTTTAAAACATGTAATCAGTCGAGCCCGAACAATGAAATTGTACATTATAACTAAACAAAGAAGCTTTGAATGGACTAAAAATATTTATAATAAATCATTTAAATATAGTAGAGGTTATGGAATTTTGAATTAATAGGCCTAATTTTTTTATTCAGGTCTTTAATAACATGTCAAGAACACCTTCAAATATATGGTATGGGATCCTCCCCCTCACTTTTGTTCAAGAATCTCCCCAATGTTGTGCTTTTTTATTTTTAATCCATAATGATGGGGTAGGTATTCACACATCCCCTATACTTCCCTTGTGACATATAAATAATGGAATACCCTTCTACCTCCCATTAATCCCTCGCAATAACGCTCGTTACAATGCGGAAATGTTTGTATGGGATTTATCATCTCATGTTCATTTCCCTGAGATTTCCATTTTTCGCCAATTATTTCTTATATGTGGTATATGTGTACATCCATTTGATATATAATCACATTATTCTCTTTATATTCATTGTATTTAATGACTCATTTTAGGGTTATTAAGTTCTGGTCATATTATTCGACTGACGGCGTTGTCGTGTCATGTCAAATTGATTATGTTGTTAAGGTTGATTTATAGTTTATGGAAAACCCTTGGTCATCTCTCAAGGAGCGTTACTGGCTTATAGTGTGTATTTTTAATAAAGATTACTAAAAGAGGGGGTGAGTTTGAAAACAGTTTTAATAAAATAACTTAACTTAAAGAGTATAATATTTGATAGAATAAGGTAGAATAATAAGAATTGTGAGATAAGAAGATCACTTAAATTTCACTACAAATCTTGGATAGTTCATTGTTATGAATGTTTCAAATGGTTTTGTTTAATTCTTTGGTTGAGGTTTGTCAAGATCTTGATTCCCCTCTTGCCTCTCTAAATGTTTCACAAAGTTCAAACCCTTGACAGAACAATCATGTTGTCATGGTTTGGACTTCAAGAATAGATTAAAGGATACAAATCCAAACTAATATCTTTTTTATGTGTGAGAGAAAGAGGATCATTATGTTTCCCAATCAGAACAACTCAAGTTTCCCACTTGAAATTTCTACCCAAACAGTGTTGAAATGAAAATCGGTTCACTTAATTAAAAACATGAAATGATCTAAAAGAAGAAAAAATTTTAGATAAGACATAAATGAAATAATCCACACACAAATTACACAATACTAGTATAGTATAAAGTGTCGGAACTCCCTCCCAACTATGTGTAGCTACCTCGAAATGAGCATCCACCATTTAGCTCACCATCGAGAGGAGGAGGAGGCTCAGGTGGAACTCCCTCTTTATCCTTGATTCCCTTTTGAGGATAAGGTCATCCAGAACATAAAATATGAGGAGAGAAAAACATTGGGTCTCCAAAATACCATAGATTTTCTTCCTGGTCAAACTTTCAAATGAGGATCCCAAGGTTCCATTTTATAGGAAAATTGGAAAGTTGTTTTGAGAACACAGAATTACTAAATCCAATTGTCATAGGTGTTTCGGCCTATAGAAAACATTATCTCTATTTGAAGAAAATAACAACGTTGTAGCCCCACCTCTTGGCTATATCCACCGAATGTGTGGAACAATTCGGACACCTATATCCTGAGATATGGACAGATCACATGACACCACATTTGAATCTGGAATGATTTGGTGTGCTGGAAAGATCAGGATGGAAAGGCCATAATATGGCCGAATGAGTCCTGTATTTCTTCATATGAAATGTGTCCCAATGTGTTTTTGACCATCCCACGTACATTCAGCCCAATTGGAAGCACATTCTAGTAGAAGTGTGCAGATTAACCCACTGTTGTACTTGGATCCTGCATAGTTTGGCCCATTTTTCTTGGACATCATCATGGTCCCTCCAAATCACCTTCAACATCAATGAAATTTTCAAGAAAAGTGACATTGTAATTTTTAATAGAAATAAACACAAAATAATTTATTCAAACATGGAATTCAATTTGTTATTATTTTTGGAATTTACAATACAAATTATGTCAAATATAATGGTGTAAGGGTGAAAATGACATTGTGAATCATTGTACGATCACACCCTCACACCTAAACATTTCCACTCCTGTGAAAAGTAAACTTTCCAAATAAAATGATTCCTATATAAATATTCCCAAAATAATGAATATTTATCATTTGAGGATATTTATATTCACTAAATTAATGTGATCAATGCACAAACTACACCAAGGAGTTCTTCCTAGTGAAAATGAAAAAATATGTCTCATAAATCATATCACAAAAAAATTCAAACAGATTCATGATACCAACATGACTATGGAATTCAAAAGTAAACTACTACACTAACTCTCCATTTTTGTGTGTGAAAACCATTCCATGCTTTCCATTCATCTTTCTATAAAATAAATATAGGTTATTTTAGCAATGTTTAGCTTTAAACGATTTTTCACCAAACTCGTCCTACATCCTTTGTAGTCATATTTCAATACCCACTAACATAATCATTCCTAGAAGTCAAACAATAAGATCCTGACCTAGATATCCCCATATACTTCACATTTCATCACTCCCCTCATTTATTATATTTTTTTTGAGGTTGCATTTAAAACAAATCTCACAATCACCCTTCAACCCTTGTTTGATCTCCTCACGACACTAATAGAAATAGTTATAAAAAGGTAAAAGGCTAAGGAGGAGTAGTTTTTGATCATCCCAAGACACAATTTTTTTAGGGCGTACAACAGTCAGACATTAGGTACACACACATAGGTCAATCTGGTATAGTAATAAAACAAATTGGATAAAGAACGAACTTATGAAAATATCATTTAAAGCTGAAAAATATTAACCTAACATATAATAACCTTATATTAAGTAAGAAATATTCATAGATTGTGGTTTTGTGCAAAAATGTATGGATATATTAGAGACACATTTTTCCCAAAAACTACTCTCACAAGGGGCATCAATCATCTCAAAGGTTTCACATAGATACGACCATTTATATCATTGACAGAAAACCAATTCACTAAAAAAAGAAAATAACTTCCCTGATATTAAATTCATACAAATAATCTTTTTAGCCTTCATTATGGTATTTTTACATTCCCCCTGTTATTGTCACCAAATCATCGATCTTTGAAAATGTTGATGGGGAAAAAATGAAAATACTATAAAGAAGGGAAAAAAGAGAATAATGGAGAAAACGATGAAAATTCATAACTAACCTAGGAATGTATCCACCCCTCACACCTAGAATTTGGAGTGTCTTCAATGTAATAATTGATAGGGTGAAAAGGAAAGATAAAACCTAGTGTGTTTCACTGGTATGTTGCTTCTTGAAAATGGAGTTCCTATGTTGGGAACTCCAAAAGGGCTTTGTGGAAGTGCATGAGTCGTTGCCCAATGACAGTGAAGGTTTGCTTGGATTCTTTATTTTTAAACTGAAGAACACAAAATGGAGATACATTAATAATAGTGTATGGGCCAAACTAGTGGGAACAATGATTTCCTTGATTCACCTTCATCCATGCATTATAAAGTAGGACCTTCATCCCAATGTGGAACAAACGATGAAGTATAAGATGGTCTTGGGCAGCCTAAGTTCACTCCTTATAAATTCTAGATCTTTCATATGCATCTCTTCTCATTTACTTCAACTCCTGAATCTATAACTTCCTTTGTTAACCTGCACCATAATGATTGGAATAGAATTGTTTTATGTCCTAGTAGTCCGGGTGCTCAATCTCAACAGGTAGGTGACAACTCTTTCCAAACACAAGATGATAAGGTGACATTCCAATGGGATTTTTGAATGTAGAATGGTAGGACCATAAGGAATCATCAAGTCGAAGACTCCAATATTTTTTATTAGGTTGAACCATTTTTTCATGAATTTCGTTAACTCACTATTTGACACCTCGGCTTGACCATTGGTCTGTGTGTGATATGTAGTGGACACTCGATGACCGACCCCATACCTACGCAAAAGTGATTGCATTGTTCAGTTGCAGAAATGGGAACCCTAGTCATTGATGATGAACCTAGGTAAGCCAAACCTATAGAAGATTTTGGTCCTATAAAATCTACAACTACCTTAGAATCATCAGTCCTTGTATCTCGTGACTCTACCCATTTATATACATAATCAACTTCCAGATGAATGTACATGTTTCCAATGGAATTTGGAAATGGCCCCATAAATTCAATACCACAAACATCAAAAATTTCATTCAATACCCCATTCATTGAAAATGAGTACAAGATTTTCAAAAGTCATGGGCATCCCGAAAAAGTGTTGGCCAAAAGAGACCAGAATCAAGGACCTGGCGAGCAGTCCGTTGGGGACTAAAGTGGCACCCACCAGCAAGAGTGTGGCCGAATCTAAGGATGGACTAAAACTCACTATCGGGAACACAACGCCTAAGGACATGATCACTGCAGGTGTTCCGAAGGTAGAGGTCATCCCAAATATACCAATGAGACTCATGTGTTAGATTACTGGCATGGTTTTGTTGAAATCTGTAGGAATGCAAGATTCTACCAAATAATTTACATTTTCGGCTACCAAGGAATATCATCTTGAACTCAGTAAAATTTCTCATCGGGAAACATGTCATTAATGGGAATACAGGGGGATGAGTCTATTATAGAGGATAGGGGAATCCTACTGATATTTTCAGCCACCACATTCTCTGCTTCCTTTTTATCTCTAATTTCTATATTTAATTATTGAAGGAGGAGCATCCAACGAATGAGAAGTGGTTTGGCATCGGGTTTCTTAAGGAGGAACTAGAGGCATGCATGGTCTGAGAACACAATGACTTTGGACCCCAAAAGATGAGACCTGAATTTTTCCAAGGAAAACACAATAGAAAGGAATTATATTTCAGTTGTGGTATTGTTTTCTTAGGCAAGGTCCAAAGTATGTGAGGCATATGCTATGACATGTGGAACTCAGTCGACCCTTTGTGACAAAACTGCCATAGCTGCATAGTTAGAGGTGTCACACATGAGCTGAAATAGTAAATCCCACCGAGGTGGTTGGATTACCGGGGGTGAGGTGAGACTATATTTTAACTTATTAAAAGCATCCTCACAATATTTATCAAAAAAATTATTTTTCTTTTTGGAGTAATCGGGAGAGGGGGAGTCCAATTTTTCTAAAGTCACGAATGAAACGACTGTAAAATCCAGCATGACCTAGGACATATCACACATCCCCTATATTTTTGGGGAATGGAAGGGATAAATGACATCAAATTTTGATTTATTTACTTGGATACCATCCCCAGAAATGAAATTCCCCAAAACTATTCCTTGTCACACCATGAAATGGAATTTCTCATAAGTTATTACATGATTATTTTCAATTCAGTGATGTAGGACTGAACCAAGACAACTCAAACTTTCATCAAAAAATGATCCATAAAATGGGAAATCATCCATGAATACTTCCATTTAATTCTCTAGGTAATCCAAAAAAAATACTTACCATGCATCGTTTGAAAGTACCTGGGGAATTTCATAGACCAAATGGAATCCCTCTATAGGAAAATGTGCCAAAGGGGCAAGTGAAGGTTGCCTTTTCTTGATTCTCTGGGAAAATATGGATCTAAATGTATCCAGAATTCTCACCACAATAATAGTAGTGGGACTTACTCGCTAGCATCTCTATCAGTTGGTCAATGAATGGAAATGGGAAATGGACCTTACTCGTGTATTGGTTTAGTCTATGATATTCTATACAAACATGCCAACTATTCTTCACATGTTTTTGAACTAATTAATTGTTTTCATTTTTAATTACTGTAGGGCCAGTCTTTTTGGAACTACTTGAACGGGACTGACCCATTGGCTGTCAATGATGGGGTAAATGATTATTGTCTACATGAATCATTTACCCCATCATTGACAGCCAATGGGTCAGTCCCGTTCATGTAGTTCCTAAAAGACTGGCCTCATCATTTAACAAAATATGATTTTTAGAAATTGATGGGCTAATACCAGGATTTTCGACAAGTTTCCACCCCAAATCTTTCTTATACTACCCCAAAAGTTCAAGCAGTCTCAATTCATGCTCAATAGAGAGTGAAATAGAAATAAAGGCAGGCATCTTGTTTCCATTATCATGATATGAATATTTTAAATCTTGAGGAAATTGTTTTAGTTCCAATTTAGGTGGATTTTGGATTGATGGGAGCGTGTGTGAAAGTGAGAGGTTATTGTTCTCATCTAACTACTCAATGGTATCTATAACGACCCATACATTACATACATTGTTATTACTTCAAAATTGAATCACACTTATAACAACATATAAAAAACTAGGAAAGGACCGTATAGGTATAGTGTCTTTAGAAACTGGGAAACATAAACAACTGGTTCATAAAGCGTCTACACTGTCTCCCATTTATTTCATCATATATATAGTCCCTTTTGGTATATCTTACTTAATAAGCTTCTCCCTGTCCTGGGGAAAGAAAAAATACAAAAGGGTGAGCTCAAATGCACAGTAAGGGTAAACAAAAGAAATATCAATCACATCATATTCATAAGAACATAACATTTTGGAAATCTTAACCTACAAAAGAGAGCATAATTTCATTACATGGGATAAATCATAGTTGTGAAATGTAATCCCAATAATCATAACATAAAACACAAAACATTGTGGAATACACAAATAATCATAGAGAATCATTTCTTGTTAGTCAAGACTCATTGCCAAGACTATCTTAGTGGACAAAGTCCATTTCTGAACCGAGTTCAATCCTCATTTCAGTCCTGTTTCACTGAACGGGTTTAACCTGCCGTTCTAGCCATGTATATCTCATGAGATATAAAATAATTACCCAATTCATTGGAGGTATATATAGGTCCCACCCATCTCATAATGATACCATTCATATGTGTGCCACAAAATCATAAATCATGCATCATTGCATAACCCATGAATTAAAATGGGATTCATAAACAACATGACATCATAAAACAATTCATATAAGATAATGGAATTAATAAAAATAATTCCATCACAGCACAATCAAATCAATGTAATAATCGGGATAGAAATAGAACCATATATTATCTTAGATGGAAAATAATTTTGATAAAAGACTTGAACTCCATTCTTGAGGAAAATATCCTTTCTACTTCAAAAACATTTTCCTTTCATAACATTTCATACAATTTTAAATTAAAAGAAGTTGACTAAAAATAAACATGAGAACTTGTAAAGGAAGCTTCTTGGAAATGATGTTTTAAAAATCCATTCATGCCATATAAGTTAAAAAAAACATTCTTCTCGTACTTTTGTCGGAAAAGTCAAAAAGTACCTCGTATGAAAAAAGACATAAGATTCCTTTCATATCTTTTACTATAAACTCACCAAAGGGTAAAAATGGATTTAAAAAGTTGTAGGTGGATGGAAATAATATTACATATTGAGGAAACATGGATGTGGATGATAAAATACACACTAGTAAATACCAAAGTATAAACAATCTCGGATAAAAATGAGATTGTCATATTTCCCTTACCTTAGGTCCGATTTTCTTTGTATGTGTCCGAACCTCCTGTATAACGATTTAAATAATGTTATTGACTTATTCCAGAATCATAATTATTGTTATGATATCATATATGGTCATATTCTTAGCTTCTTAGTAGTAATATTTCATTGCTACTTGTTATTCGGGTGTTTATAACTTTTTGTTCTTATGTGTGTTTTGTCGAATAAGTTCTTATTCTTCTCTTTAGGTTATAGATACATCATTTCCAGAATGGTATTAATGTACTATATATCATATTTATTCATTAAATTCATTTATATAATCATTATTCAATGAAGATCATGTAGAAGGAATCACATCACATCGTGGAGACGGTATTCCGTACGTACGCACGAGCGATGATATCGTTCCCATGATCGTGGAATTGTATTGGAGTGTATGTATATTATTTCAGAATAAATATAACTTTATAATAATCATATATAGAAATTATTTACACCATTATACCCATCCAAGTAAGTTGGTGGTGGAAAATACATTACACCACGGCGTAGAGACGGTATTCCATACGTACGCACGCGCGGTTATTTCATTTTCCATAGGATGGATATATGACGAAATAGGGTTCTTTCATAAATATACTAACATATCATTATATGAGTGATACTGATATTTTTACTTCATAATGAAACAACTAAACAAGAATAAGTGGAAGAAGAAATAAAGATGAACGAATCGGTAACGGACATTACCTCTTCTTTGAAGCGCTTCTTTGAGACCTCCTTTTAGGGCACTAAAATTGGTCTTTTAAGAAGACCAGGACCTCTAGGATGTCTCTAGGTAAGTGGAGAGAAGAAATTGGCAGGGGTTGGCTGATCTTGAAGGCTCAAAGTGGTGTGAGGAATAGGGGGAGGAGGTGCCCTTTTATAAGGGAGGAGAGGGGCACCTTTGGAATAACTAAAAATATTATTTTATTATAAAGCCAAATTCGGTTTTAATTAGATCCAAATTAATTTATTTTGAAACTAAGGTGGATATGGGTCGAAATCATCTCATCCAATGGAATTTAGACAAGTTTAGGTTCCTATTTTAACCTTATCATTTATATTTAACATTAAGTTATATAATTTTACTTTTATCTTGTCTTTATGTGTTCTTACACTATAAGGTTAATAAACTTACTATAGCAAGCCAAAAGAACCCAAAGTTGTTTATTATTAATATATATAACCTTATATTAGTCATTTTCCTGAACATTAGATTTTTAGTAATAAAATAACAATGAGTAATATAATATTTTATTAAAATACTATTTTATGTAAATTTTGACACTATTTAGTAATTGATTTTTGTGAAAATCATAACAAAATGGTTAGTTCGAAAAAAAGTTAATTAAATGAATACTAAAATTTCATATTAACCTATAAAATTAGTGGAATTTATAAAAAGTCTCAAATTATATTTATTTGGGTATTTATAACATCAATTATGTCAATATTTCATTAATAAGATAATTACAACATCATCTTTGTGTCATAAATAAATTGAATTATTTAAAGTCTAAAAATTAAAAATAAAATATCATTATGAAGGAAATAGTTTTATCTTTCTAATGAATATTTATAGTCGAATTTATCTTATGTATAACCATATATGAAAAATTATATACTTATTAAACTTGGATTGTAACTATTTTAACCCTTCTTTAAATAAATTAATAATAAATGTCATAATCTAATCCAAGTGGTCCTAAATGGTCATATTTTATTCCTATGGTTGTTTTTGGTAGAATTACACTTATCCAATAGAATTAGGACATGTGTTAGGGTAATTATAATATCATTTTTACCCTTAATTACCCTATTTACTTTTAACCGTGTTAAAGAAAAGTTAAAAGTTACTATTCACCAAAAATTATTTTCATCTCATCGAACCACATTTTAGTCCTTCATATTAACCGTGTCTCTCAGATTTTCGAAATTCCACTCACAGACGCGGTGAAATTAAGTTTTATGAAAAATTCAGTTTTTTTAACTACCACTTAGTGGTTTCACTATTCATCAAAAAATGAAAGTTTCTAGAAAAATACCAAAAATTAGGCCTAAGATATATTTGATATTACGAATTCAAAAATGATGTCCATTTTATCAAATTCAAAACATATCAGTTACATTAACAAATTAAAAAATTAATTCTCGTCGTCAAAACAAATATCGTGTTTTTAAGAGGTAATAACTATCAAAAGAATGACACTTGTTTATATCTGGTTTAAATGTGAAATTACATCCCATGAACAACATTTTATTAAACTGTAAAAATATAATCTAAATTTACTTTTAAACCACTCAAATTTATAATTTATCACTATTAATTATTTCTATTAAAAAAGTTGTTTTTAATTTAAATTTAGTAATTTTCACTATTCATCAGAATATGAAATTTATCCAAAAAGTACCAAAATTTCACCCTAAGCTAATTTCAATATTCCAAATCTAAAAATGAAGTCCATTTTTAAAAATAAAATTTACAAAATTTCAAAAATTGGTTATTACTATTCATAACGGCTAGTTTTAATAATATTTTAATAGCATATCATTGTTTAGTAAAACTCGTTATTGCGTACTACACACGCTATCGAGGAAGGTCGTAATTGCGTGCAAGGAAAGTCAATGATGTGTGTTTTGAAAGCTAATTTTGGTGTAGCTTACAACACAAGACATTAATGAAATTAAAAAGAATATTTTTTCATAAAATCTCGAGGTGTTACATTCTACCCCCCTTAAAATGAAATTTTCCCTCGAAATTCATCGGGTTATAAATGGTTTACTACTCAGAAGTTTCTTTAATAGAAACCCACATCGTAAAAAGGAATACCAAAACCAATCTTTAAAAACAAAAGTATGAAACGTCATGGTTACCCAAATAAACTAATCACTGGGTTTCCACATAGGTGAAAATATGTATATGGAAGAGAAATCTAATCATCATGTTCTGATGGAGAGGGGTAGAGAACATGGAAATTGAAAAGCCAGCAATCACAAAGCCATAAAGTTGTGACGATCTAGGGTACCATCTGATTTATCAGATATAAGGGCACTAGGACAACATTTTTTTGGTTTTCAAGATCATTTCCCTAAAGTTGATGAAATAGGAATTAGAAGAAATACTTTCGTGATGTTGGTATAGTCTAACAGTTGGTCGTTCTTTATAAAATTTCCACTTCATCTCTTAAAGAAATGAAGTTGAATTTGTCATTCATGATGTGTTAGCAGATCATGTGATAGAATGATGGGTCATTGCATCTGTCTCAAATAAAAGGTTAGCAAAGTTATCAAAACTTACATAAGTCCATCCATAGTGATATTAATCATATATGGTCCCTAAAATGGACTTATACTTCTTATATTATACTTCTTAATATAATAAAACTAGTTTCTACTAAACAAGGACTTCCTGTAGGCCAGTGGTAGGCAATAAAGGCCAGTCGCACTTTGGTTGTGGGTTCGATTCCCACAGCCTTCTCCGACGCGATGGGATGTCGCTCGTCCTGCAGGTTGTCCTTTTTCTAAATCAATATTACTATAACATCCCATCAATAATATCGAAAAAAGTTTTATCCTAACTTATGTCCAACATAATCCATTCCAATCTTTAGGCTTATCTAAAATACTTCGGTCCAAGCTCATAGTATAAAGAAAATGATTACATGAAATGTGACATAACAATCACGTGAATGCCATCATTTACCCCCCATATACCATAAGATATATCTTGTTGGTGAAATTAAAAACATGTGAATACCTTAAACATGTATTCTTTTGAAGAATGAATACCCATTGAACCTTAGTGAAAACATGAATGCAGTCAAAAGATAACTCTTTCCACATACCAAAATCCAAAAATTCTATATACTCAAACCATGATATAACCTTCTCCTTATATCAGTCATGAGCTCATTAATACGGCCAAACATTTCTTTTTCTCGTTTTCCTTTCATTATGCGCATATCATCTTTTTTCCAAAAATATCTCAATCACATTCTATGGTTACCGGTACCATTGAAAACCACAATAGACCAATACATAAATATTCCAATATTCCATGATACTATATACAACATTATTTTAAAATCCCATTACATAAACACTTAATCATTCCACCATATTGTTGTTATATTCCACATTGCCAATAGTGATCGCATGTGACTTCCCTTTGTCATTTTCCTTAAGTGGTTGCTCATGTCGATCATCACTAACCCTTGGATTAGGGAATTTATTAGCATAATACCCCATTTCCTTGCACATGAAGCATTGAAGTGTTAGTGGTGCGTTCTCTGCAATCTTTTCTTTATTCACATCATTAGAAACCCTTTTTCCATTACTTCGACACTTAGCTGCTCGATGACCTTATTTTCCACACTTAAAACATTTTATAGTCCCTTTATGAAAATCTCCACCATGCTTCTTTCCACACTTTGAGAATAAGGAAACATTCATATTCTTTTCACCATTATTCTGAGATTTATCCTTGAACTCCATCTTTCATTTCTTGTCAAAACTATGAGATGGATAAGTAACACAAACTTCCATTTCTACCTTGATAGCACAACGCACAATTTCTTCATAGCTACTGAAGTCTCTTATAGCTAATGGCCTTCGAAGATTTGGTTTTAATCCACTGAAGAATCGATCAACTTTACTTTCAGGTTGGATGATAAATCCAGCTGCAGACCCTGCAAGCCTTGTAAAATTCGCTTTGTATATACCAACAGATTCATCATCCTTTTGCTTTAGTTCAAGAAACTCCTTCTCCAAATTTGTTCAAAGAATACGAGGGAAGTACTTATTCAAAAATAAGTTCTTGAACTCGTCCCATTCCATGGACTCAATTTCATCTCTTGGCCTCGTATTCTTGATAAGATTCCACCATTAACCAGCATCACCTTCCAAACGATACACTACTAAGATGACTTTATCATGTTCAGAACATTGAAAAACTGAAAATATCTTTTCAGTAGTACTGATCCATTGTTCAGAAACAAGTGGATCAGAAGACCCACTAAAAGAAGGGGGACGTTTCCTCATGAAGGACTCAATAGAATATTGTTCCCTTATCTGCTCATTTGGATGTCTAGAATGATTGATAGCTTGTGTAAGTATAGTAATAATATTTTTCACTCCATCTCCCATAACATATATTTGTTCAGGAGGACAATCATTGCATTGTCCATTACATTGATCAACACGGTTCCTTCAGGTTCCCACCATCGTCTAAAACCCAAAAAGAATAGTGTGAGAGGAAAAAATCATGCTAGAGAAAACAACATAAAAAAGTGGGAGTACCTTCAATATCTAACATATTAGGTTTAATTCTAAGATCGTTAGCGCAATTCCAGGACTATAACCTATACTTATACTTAACCATAGGGACATCCCTAGACATACCTTAGAAATATCTCTAGGGATCTCACTAATGTTCTCGCATCCTAGTTTCCAAAGTTTGACTAAACCTTTCCTATGATACCAACTATAACTACCCATACTTTACATACATTTTTATTACATCAAAATTGAAGCACACTTATTACAACATATAACAAAACCAGGAAAGGACCGTATAGGTATAGTGTCTTTAGAAACTGGGAAACATAAACAACTGGTTCATAAAGCGTCTACACTGTCTCCCATTTATTTCATCATATCTATAGTCACTTTTGGAATATCTTACTTAATAAGATTCTTCCTGTCCTGGGGAAGGAAAACATACAAAAGGGTGAGCTCAAATTCTCAGTAAGGGTAAACAAAAGAAATACCAATCACATCATATTCATAAGAACATAACATTTGGGAAGTCTTAACCTGCAAAAAAGTGCATAATTTCATAACATGGGATAAATCATAGTAGTGAAATGTAATCCCAATAATCATAACATAAAACATGAAACTTTGTGGCATACACACATAATCATAGGGAATCATTTATTGTTAGTCAAGACTCATTTCCAAGACTATCTTAGTGGAAAAAGTCCATTTCTGAACTGAGTTCACTCTTCGTTTCAGTCCTGTTTCACTGAACCGGTTTAACCTGCCATTCCAGCCATGTCTATCTCATGAGATATAAAGTCTTTACCCAATGCATTGGAGGGAGATATAGGTCCCACCCATCTCATAATGATACCATTCATATGTGTGCCACAAAATCATAAATCATACATCATTGCATAACCCATGTAATAAAAATGGGATTGTTAAACAACATGACATCATAAAACAATTCATATAAGATAAAGGAATTCATAAAAATAATTCCATCACAACATAATCAAATCAATGTAACAATAGGTATAGAAACAGAACCCTATATTATCTTAGATGGAAAATAATTTTGACAAAACACTTAAACTCCATTCGTGAGGAAAATATCCTTTCTACTTCAAAAACATTTTTCTTTCATAACATTTCATACAATTTTAAACTAAAAGAAGTTGATTAAAAATAAACTTGAAAACTTGTAAAGGATTATTCTTGGAAATAATGTTTTAAAAATCCATTCATTCCGTATAAGTTAAAAAAACATTATTCTCATACTTTTGTCGGAAAAGTCAAAAAGTACCTCGTACGAAAAACGACAAAAGATTCCTTTCATATATTTTACTATAAACTCAAAAAAGGGTAAAAATGGATTTAAATAATTGTAGGTGGATGTAAATAATATTAAATATTTAGGAAACATGGATGTGGATGATAAAATACACCCCAGTAAATAACAAAGTATAAACAATCTCGGATAAAAATGAGATTGTCATATTTCCCTTACATTATGTCTGATTTTCTTCGTATGTGTCCGAACCTCATGTATAAAGATTTAAATAATGTTATTGACTTATTCCAGAATCATAATTATTGTATGATATCATATATGGTCATATTCTTAGCTTCTTAGTAGTAATATTTCATTGCTACTTATTATTCGGGTGTTTATAACTTTTTGTTCTTATGCGTGTTTTGTCGAATAAATTATTATTCTTCTCTTTAGGTTATAGATAAATCATTTACAGAATGGTATTAATGTACTATATATCATATTTATTCATTCAATTCATTTATATATTCATTATTAAATGAATATCATGTAGAACGAATCACATCACATTGTGGAGACGGTATTCCGTACGTACGCACGAGCGATGATATCATTCCCATGATCTTGGAATTGTATTGGAGTGTTTGTATACTATTTCATAATCAATATCACTTTATAATAATCATATATAGTAATTATTTACACCATTATACCCATCCAAGTATGGTGGTGGTGGAAAATAGATTACACCACGGCGTGGAGTCGGTATTCCGTATGTACGCACGCGTGGTGATTTCGTTTTCCGTAGGATAGATAGATGGAGAAATAGGGTTGTTTCATACATATAATAAAATATCCATATATGAGTGATACTGATGTTATTACTTCATAATGAAACAACTAAAGAAGAATAAGTGGAAGAAGAAATAAAGATGAAAGAATCGGTAACGAACATTACCTCTTCTTTGAAGCGCTTCTTTGATACCTCCTTTTAGGGCACTAAAATTGTTCTTTGAAGAATACCAGGACCTCTAGGATGTCTCAAGGGAAGTGGAGAGAAAAAATTGGTAGGTTTTGGCCGAGAATGAAGGCTCAAAGTGGTATGAGGAAGAGGGGGAGGAGGTGCCCTTTTATAAGGGATGAGAGGGGCACCATTGGAATAACTAAAAATATTATTTTATTATAAAGCCAAATTCGCTTTTAAATAGATCCAAATTGATTTATTTTGAAGATAAGGTGGGGATGGATCGAAATAATATCATCCAATTTAATTTAGACAAGTTTAGGTTCCTATTTTAACCTTATCATTTATATTTAACTTTAAGTTAGATAATTTTACTTTTATCGTGTATTTTTGTGTTCTTACACTATAAGGTTAATAAACTTAATATAACAATCCAAAAGAACCCCAAGATGTATTATATTAATATATATAACCTTATCTAACTCATTTGGACGAAAATTATATTTTTAGGAAGAAAATAACAATGAATAATATAATATTTGTTTTAAAAACTATTTTATGTCAATTTTGACACTATTTAGTAATTTATTTTTGTGAAAATCATAACAGAATTATTAGTCGGAAAATGGTTAATTAAATCAATACTAACATGTCATATTAACCTATAAAATTAGTGGAATTCATAAAAAGTCTCAATTTATATTTTTTTGGGTATTTATAACATCAATTATGTCAATATTTCATTAATAAGATAAATACTACATCATCGTTGTGTCATAAATAAATTGAATTATTTAAAGTATAAAAATTACATATAAAATATAATTATGTAGAAAATCTTATTATATTTCTAATGAATATTTATAGTCGAATTTATATTATGTATAACCCTATATGAAAAATGATATACTTATTAAACATTGATTTTAACTATTTTAACCCTTCTTTAACTAAATTAATAATAAATGTCCTAATCTAATCCAAGTGGGCCTAAATGGTCATATTTTATTCCAAAGGTTGTTTTTGGTCGAATTACACGTATCCAATAGAATTAGTACATGAGTTAGGGTAATAATAATATCATTTTAACCCTTAATTACCCTATTTACTTTTAACCGTGGTAAAGAAAGTAAAAAGTTACTATTCACCAAAAATTATATTTATCTTATTGAACCACATTTTAGTCCTTGATATTAACCGTGTCTCTCGTCTTTTCGAAATTCCACTCATAGAAGCGGTAAAATTAAGTTTTATGAAAAATTCAGTTTTTTTAACTACCACTTAGTGGTACCACTATTCATCAAAAAAATGAAAGTTTCCAGAAAAATACCAAAAATTAGGCCTAAG
Organism: Viscum album; assembly: GCA_963277665.1. Taxonomy (NCBI): domain Eukaryota; kingdom Viridiplantae; phylum Streptophyta; class Magnoliopsida; order Santalales; family Viscaceae; genus Viscum; species Viscum album. The sequence goes on from OY728156.1 coordinate 1,137,650,181, forward strand.
CTATATTTGATATTACGAATTCAAAAATGATGTCTATTTTATCAAATTCAAAACATATCAGTTACATTAACAAATTTAAAAATTAATTCTCGTCATCAAAACAAATAGCGTGTTTTTAAGAGGTAATAACTATCAAAAGATTGACACTTGTTTATATCTAGTTTAAATGTGAAATTACATCCAATGACCAAAATTGTATTAAACTGTAAAAATATATTCTAAATTTACTTTTAAACCAATCAAATTAATAATTTATCCCTATTAATTATTTCGATTAAAAAAGTTGTTTTTAATTAAAATATAGTAATTTTCCCTATTCATTAGAATATGAAAGTTATCCTAAAAGTACCAATATTTAACCCTAAGTTAATTTCTTTATTCCGAATCCAAAAATGAAGTCCATTTTGTAAAATATAATTTACAATATTTCAAAGAGTGGTTATTACTATTCATAACGGCTAGTTTTAATAATATTTTAATAGCATATCGTTGTTTAGTCAAACTCGTTATTGCGTACTACACAAGCTATCGAGGAAGGTCGTGATTGCATGCAAGGAAAGTCAAGGATGCGTGTTTTGCAAGCTCCTTTTGGTGTAGCGTACAACAAAAGACATTAATGAAATTAAAAAGAATATTTTTTCATAAAATCTCGGGGTGTTACATTATCAACCTCAAATGAGGAATGAGATTTTACAAGATTAGCAGTATCATCAATGGTCAGTGAGAGGTCATTGTTCTCATCAGTGTTCCAGAAATCATCAATCAATGCATGAAACAATTCATATCATTTCTATCAGTGATGAATACTCAGAAATGGTATCGGGGGAAATGAAAGTTGTTTTTTAGAGGTAGGGATTACATCAATTGAATTAATAGAGAAAGAGGAATGTTATTCTGAGGGTTTCTTCATGGAATCAAGGATGTTGAAATGGACTATATCACCACCAAATTCAATATATAATGTACCAATATAGACATTAATTATGGTTTTGGAAGTTTTCAAGAATGGTCTCCCCAATATAATCGGGGCATATCTATTCATTCTATCATCCTTCATTTTAAGCACATAAAATTCAACAGAAAAAATTAAATTTTGGACCCTCACAAGAACATCCTCTAACACACCAGAGGGGTGTGCAATACTTCGGTTAGCTAGTTGAACAATAATTCCAATGGGCTTCAGTTCCCTGACCTGCAATGTAGATTAAGTGGAGTGAGGCATCAAATTTATATTAGCACGTAAATCAAGCATAGCATTAGAAAAAGAATAATCCCTTATAGTGCATGGAATTGAGAATGTTCCATGATCATTTCACTTGGTGGGGAGGGGTGGATCTATCATTGCTGAAACATTACTTCCCAAACTCACCTTCTCATCTCCATGAAGTTTCCTTCGGTGTGTACACATCTCCTTTATAAACATAGCGTAGCATGGAATTTTTTTCACAACATCAATCAATGGGATGTTAACTTTCACATTCTTGAAATTTTAAAATATTTCCTTATCATGTTCAATTTTCTTTTGTTTTCTTGGTTGGGTGGACCTTTGAGGAAATAGAAGTGGAATGGTTGGGCTAGGTGACTCATTAATGTACACACTCTTTCCTTTGGAAGGGCTTCTCTCAAGAAAAGGTTATTCATCATTTGGAACATTTTTAATGGGTGGGATGGTGGTTTCCTCTGGAGGGGATGACTCTAATGGAGGATTCATTTTACTTTCATGTTGTTTTCCACGATTAAGGGTGATGGCACTAACATTTCCTTTATCCTTAGGGATAACTACTGGTTGAGAGGGATCTTTACCTGATCTGTGACTTTGAATTTCATCTACTGAGTTATCTAGTTGTCTTAATTGGGTTTTGAGGAATTTTATGGCTATTTCAGTGGTATGTTGGAATTGGATATTGTTGGCAGCCATTTGATTCATAATGTCCTCTCGGCTAGTCTAGGCTTTTTTAGGGGTTTGTTGGAAAGGCCATTGGGGTGGTTGACGGTTTCTAGGTGGTGGTTGTTGATGACCACTATGCCCTGGTTGGTTCCATTGGGGTTGAGGTTGCTTTGATTACCCCCTTTCGTATAGGATGGGTTCTCTTTCCACCCAGGGTTGGATGGATAGTAAGGTTCTTGCCTAATGGTTGGTTATATGGGCGGCTTGGAAATATTTCCTCACAACTCTCAGATGTTTCCCTCAATTGAGGACATTATTCAGAGTAGTGGGTGTTATAAGAACATATACTACAATGGATGGGAGGAGGAGGTTGGGATTTCCCTTGGGAAAGGGCAATTTGTCGAAAAAGGGTACTCACCTCTTCGAACATTGTGTTCACCTTCTTCTGGAATTCAATAAATTTTACCTCATGAACCCATTGAATGGGTATGGAAGACCTTGTACTGAAATGTTGAGTTTTTTGTTCCATGTTCTCGATTATGGACCTTGCAACAATTGGAGTCTTATCTACCAGTGCACCACCTGCTGCAGCATCAATCATATTTCTATAAATAGGGATTAATCCTTCATAAAAATATTATATTAAATGTTGGTCCCTTATTTGGTGGTGTAAGAAAATTTAACTTAATATTTTAAAGTGTTACCAATATTCATGATGTGTTTCCCCGTGAGATTGACTTATCCCACAAATTTTGTTCCTTATTGTTGCAGTTCAAGAGGCTGGGAAATATTTTTCAAGAAAAAGTTGTTTCATGTCTGCCCCTCCTCTTATTGGGGAATTAACATAATATAACAAATCATGCACAATGTCTCCCAAAGAAAATGGGAATGCTCTAAGCTTTACTTTTCCCTCATCTTCATTTTTAGGTTTTATTTTGAACAAACAATATGAAATTTTTTTATGTGCTTGTGTGGATCCTCTCCGAGAAGTCCGTGGAATAATCGTAATTAATGAATTAACCCAGATTTTAGTTCAAAATTGGGTGCATCGCCTTTTAATTGAATATAGGTGGGTAGGATATCAACATCAGGCGAGGTTAGATCATTAGTGTTCAGTTTTTTTCATCCATATTATGCAAGTTTATTTTAGTTTTTATATTGGTTTCATAAGAAGAAGAGGAAGGATCAAGAAGACTGTCAAAGTTTTGTGGGTTTGCCTTCGATGGGTTCTCTTGTGCGTCTTGGGGTCACTGACGTAAGATCCTCCCCAGTTCGGGTTTGAAAGGAGGTAAATCACCCGGATTAGAACTCATCATGCACCAAACCTACAAAAAAAATTAATCTGAATATATATAATAGGTAGAGGTATAAAATAGAAAAATATTCACAAAATTTTGTTTTTTTCCAAAACACGCACTAAAAATCAATCCGCTCCCCGACAATTGCACCAAAATTTTCCCCCATTGTCCTGACACATCAAATTGATTATGTTTTTAAGGTTGATTTATAGTTTTTTTCATAACCTAGGTTGTCTCTCAAGGAGTTTTTGTGGGTTATAGTGTGTATTTTTAAAAAAGATTACTAAAAGTGGGGGTGATTTCGAAAACATTTTTAAGAAAATAACATAACTTAAATAGTTTAATAGATTATATAATAAGGTGGAGGATTAAGAATTATGAGATAGAGAGATCACTTCAATTTAAATACAAATCTTAGATAGTTCATTGTTCTGAACGTTTCGAATGGTTTTGTTTAATTTATTAGTTGAGGGTTGTCAAAATCTTGATTCCCTTCTGGTATCTCTAAACGGTGCACAAAGTACCAACCCTTGACACAACAATCGTATTTTGAAGGATTGGACTTCAAGAACATATTAAAGGATACCAAATCATACTAATATATTTTTTATGTGTGAGAGGAAAAGTATCCTTGTGTTTCCCAATCGGAACAACTCTTGTTTCCCACTTGAAATTTCAACCCAATCGGCGTTGAAATGAAAAGCGTTTTACTTAATTAAACCCATGAAATAAACTCAGATGATAAACATGTTTAGATAAGACATAAGTGAAATAATCCAAACACAAATTACACAAAACCAGTAGAGTATAATGTGTCAGAACTCCCTTCCAAGTAAGTGTAGCTCCCTCGAAATGATCGACCACCGTTTAGCTCGCCATCGAGAGGAGGAGGAGGCTCTGGTAGAACTCCCTCTTCATCCATGATTCCCTTATGAGGATAGGGGCCTCCAGAACATAAAATATTAGGAGATAACTATTTCGGGTCTCCAAAATACCAGAGCTTTGCCTCCTGGTCGATCTTGCAAATGAGGAGCCCAAGGTTCCATTTTATAGGAAAATGGGAAGGTGGTTTTGAGCTAACAAAATTATAAAAACCCCTTGTCACAGCTGTTTAGATCTCTAGATTGCATTATTTATATTTGGAAAAAATAAAAAATATGTATCCCCACCTCTTTGCTGTCTCCATTAAATTTTTGGCACATTATGGACACCTATATCCTGAGATATGGACTGATCCCAACACACCACTTTTGAATCAGTGCAGATTTGGTGAGCTAGACAGATCAGGTGACAGAGGCCATCAGATGGCCGAATGAGTCTTGGGTTTCTCCATATTAAATCTATCCCAAGGAGTTTTGGACCTTCCCACAAAATTTTATCCCAATTGGATGCATGTCCTAGTAGCAGTGGGAGGATTAACCCCCTGGTGTGCTTGGATCCTACGTTGTTTGACCCATTTTTCTTGGACATCATCATGGTCCCTCCAAATCACCTTCACCATCAATGAAATTTTCAATACAAGTAAAAATTTCCTATATAATAGAGATAAACACAAAATAAATGATTCAAACATGGAATTAAATTTGTTATTATTTTTGGAATTCAAGGTACAAATTTAGTTTAATATAATGGTGTAATGGTGAAAATGACACAGTGAATTGGTGTACGATCATCGACTAATTACATTGTGGTAAGAGACTTTTTCTCAAATACTATTTTATTGGGACTAACACTGTATTATTCTCATAATAATCCTTATTTGGTGTAGTTACTTCCCATTTTAGGTCAAAATTCATTTGAATTTATATTTATATTAAATATCCATAATCTCATATTGTGGATATGTTGTTGTCTAAAACGTATACCATTTTACATAAGGGGTTTATTTGGATTGTTATTTTAATTATGGAAATATTGATGTATATGTATACTCTACTCTATATGGATATTGAAAAGGATTAGTTATCTTTTATTGAATCAATTTTTGAAGAAAGATTCAGACTTGTAGTGGTGGGTGGTGTCTACTATTGTAATGCCCCAACCCCAGTTAACCAGAGTCGGTGCATTATTACATAACATTGTCATGATCACAAAAGATCATGTCTCAAAAGACCGATTAGTTTAGTAGCCTTGGAAACACTAGATACATTCATAAGTATTACAAATCATCATAAAGTGAAAAACTAAAACAATATAGTCTCCATATTCCACAATCATATCCCCTTAGACTATCCTTGCGGGTCAGTCATAGTATACTTCTGCACATCCTGGGAAAAATAATACAAAGAAAGGGGTGAGCTCAGATGCTCAGTAAGGATAAAAATATAGCGGAAACTTTCCAAAATAAGAATAATCATTTAAGGCAATGTATAACAAAAACCAAAGCCATTTAAACTTACACATCTGCATAATATGGAAAAAAATTGAAATAATTCCATTTACTTATTCATTTTGATATTCTACAAGTCGAATAATTACATTCAATATCAATAACAACTTTCATAATGATGGAATGTATAATGCCAAACTATCATAACCACATAGTCTAGGCCTTGTGCCAAGACTACAAATAATATATTGTCAAGGACTTATGCCAAGACACTATTTTGTCTAATTAGACCTACTGATGCATCGATGAGCCATAACAGGCTCCACCCATCACTTACTAAGTCCAATTCATTCCTCATATGAACAGGGAAAAACATAACATAAAAATTTGTATTAAAAATAACATACGAAATGTCAATAATTTCTCCATAAACCATGAATGGTATAAAAATAACACATCCACTGTCCAACATATCACAAAACATTCAATACAATATGGAAGTTTTTTATCATAATAAATCAACTTCAAATAATCTTAAAATCCATCAAAGGATGTTGACATAAAGGAAATCAAAACTATTTGAGAGAAATATCGCATTTATTAAAATCATTTAAAAGTCATATAATTATAAAATAAAACATTTAGATTGAAAATATTCTTAATATCTTGTAATGGATGCTTCGACGATTTTATAATGGTGGAAAATAGTCTCACCCACTGTATTAGTTAAAAAAGACATTCTTACCTTATTCTATCGAAAAGGTTAAAAAGTAACTTGTTTGGAAAACGACAGAATGAATCATTTATAAACATCTTATAAAAAGTCAAACAAGGGTATAAATGACTTTAAAACATAGTCTATAAAATATTAATAATGTTTTGAAATACATTTCTAAGAAACATATATGTGGATGATAAATAAGTCCTAGTAGATAATTACGTATAAACAATGTCGGATAATGAAGACATTGTGAAATAATCCTTTAACTTTTACTTTTACATGGTATATGGTACATTAACCTCCTGTATAATGGTGAAATAATTGTTAATAAATTATAAAAGAATCATATACATTAATATGATGTCATATATGTTCTTTTAACATTGCTTTGTTAATAATATATTAGTATTATCGTCGTTCTAGGTATTAACGGATTTGTTTTCCTTTATATTCTTTGTTATGTTTGTTATATTTGTTAGGTATGGGATGTATCTTATTCATATCCAGAGTGATATCAAGTCATAAACATTATTTATAATCATCTAACTAAAATTAGTCTTGAATGGATACGATGGGGAATGAATCTTATCTCGTTCGTGGAGACAGTAATCTGTACATACGCACGAGCGACAATATCATTAATTTGATATTAAATTAATATATAACTGGATTTTATATCATATATAAAGAATAATTCACATGTAATATTCATTATTTACATCAATTACACATCATTATTATACCCATCCAGATAACAATGTATTGAATAACAATTACACCACAACGTGGAGACGATAAGCCGTATGTACGCACTCATGGTGACATGTCATTCAAAAGATGAATCAAATAATGAATATAGTTGTACCATATTTATAATAACATCACAGTATATATAATATACTAGTGTTATTATTTTATAATGGAAATTACAATGAATGAAGAAGTGGAAGAATAAAAGAACCTAAAAGAGGGTGGTGAAATTATTATCTCTTCTTCAGGTTCTTCCTTTTGATTCAATCAAAATGGCTCTTTAAGATAGATTTCTGACTAAAGAAAGGCCTCTAGGATAAAGTGATGGATGTTTAGAGGTTATTTGGTCAGGGGTTTTCTGAGCCAAAATGCTTTGAAGGTGTGCATTAGAGAGAAGGGTGAGTGGCCTTTTATAAGAGGGGTGAGGGGCACCTTATGAAAACCTAGAAATATTATTTTATAATAAAATCATTTTCGGTTTATAATGGATCCAAAATATATTATTTGAAGGATATGGTGGGGAGGGGTCGAAAAACACTCATCCAATAGGTTTTAGACAGGTTTGTTTCACTATATTGACTTTATCATTTATATTTTACTCTTAGTTAAATAGTTGGACATTTACCATGTCTCTTTGTATTTTTATATTATATAGTTAATAAACACACTATATACTTCCAATAGGACCCCAAGTGGTTCATTAATGCTACACCTATCATTATATAAGTCCTTTTGCCGAAAATTAGATTGTTAGGAATAGAATATCAATTAATAATATAATATTTGTTTTAAAAACTCTTTTATGTCAATTTTGACACTATTTGGTATTTTGTTTTTTCTAAATTCATAACATCATTATTTCTTCAAAAACAATTCATCTTACCAACCATAATATGTCATATTATCCTATAAAATTAGTGTAATTCATAAAAAGTCTCAAATTACATTTATTTGGATATTTATAATATCAATTATTTTAATATTTCATTTATTAGGTAATTACTGCATCACCATTGTGTCATAAATAAATTAAATTATTTAATGACTAAAAATTATAAATAAAATACCATTATTTAGGAAATATTTTTATCTTTCTAATAAATATTTATAATAGAAATTATTTTATGTATAACCCCATATTAAAGATATTTCAGTTATTAAACATTGATTTTAACTCTTTTAACTCTTATTTGAATTAAATAATAATAAATGTCTTAATCAAATCAAAGTGAACCAAAGAGGATCATATTTTATTCCTAAGGTTTTTTTATATAATTTTACTTATCCAATAGAATTATGACATGTGTTAGGTTAAAAATAATAACATTTTTACCCATAATTGCCCTATTTACTTTTAACTGTGTTAAATAAAAGTAAACAGTTACTATTCGGAAAAAAATTATTTTTATTTTATTGAACCAAATTTTACTCCATTATATTAACCGTGTCTCTCATATTTTCTAAATTCAACTCTCAGAAGCGGTAAAATATTGATTTATGTGAATTTGCAAATTCTCCTAGGAGGTGGGTAAAAGATGTTGAAAAGTTCAATAAAATTTTTATATATTTAAATTTATTATTAATTGACTCCAATGAATTAAATTGAACTTATATATGTATTATGTATCTATTTTGACATAAAAACATTTAAATAAAATAACTTAGTATTTAAATAAAAATTCGGCTTTAAACTATAACTTAGTGTTTTTCACTATTCATCAAAAATTGAATGTATTCAGAAAAATACCAGAAATTAACCCAAGGCTAATTCCGATATTCTGAATCCAAAAATGAAGTCCATTTTGAATGATAAAATTTATGAAATTTTAAAAAGCGACTTTTACTATTCATAACATCTAATTTGATTGGTTTTGGTGTGTGTTAGAACTCGAAGATGCGTACAACATATAATACTGTATTATTCAAAGAGAAGAGTACCATGAAAGCATGGGGTGTTACATTCTACCCTCCTTCAAAGAATTTCATCCTCTTAATTTCTATAATATTACAGCATATAAATTCTTTGGTGGTTCTTCATCATAAGTTCCTCGGGTTCCCATGTTGCCTCTTCCATCTTATTGATCCTCCATAAAACTTTTACCAGACGAGACGTCCGGTTTCTCAGCACTTGTTATCTTGTATCAAGAATATTGACCAGCTCTTCACAATAAGACAGATCATGTTCCAGTTTTAATTCCCCATAGGTTAGTACATGCATTGGGTTAGGCATTTATTTTCACAACAGTGATATGTGGAACACATCGTGAACATTGGTGAGGTTTGACCGCATTGCCAAACGGTATGCTACAGACCCAATTCGTTCTAGAATTTCAAAAGGTATGATTCACCTGGGACACAATTTATCTTTCTTACCGAAACATATAACTCCCTTCCATGGAGATACCTTCATGAAAACATTATCTCCTACCTAAAATTACAAATACTTCCTTCGGTTATTGGCACAGCTCTTCTGCCTACTTTGAGCTGCTTTGATGTGGGTTTGGATTACCTTCACCTTTTCCATCGTTTCCTCCACCAATTCTGGGCCAACTAGTTTTCTTTCACCGATATCATCCCAATAGGTTGGTGTGTGACATCTCTTCCCATATAACGCTTCATATGGTACTATTCAAATACTTGAATGGAAGCTATTTTTATTGGGAAATTCAACCTAGGGTAAATATTGATCCCACATACCTAGAATGTCAAGTGAGCCTGATCTCAATAAGTCTTTTAAGGTTTGAATAACCTGTTTTGATTGTCCATCAGTTTGGGGGTGGTAGGCAGTGCTCAAATGATGTTTCATATCCAGGGCTTTCTGAATTTTTTTCTAGAATCATGATATAAAACGTGGATGATGATAAAAAACAATCGATAGGGGTACTCCATGAAGTATCACACCTTCATTAATATATAGTCTGGTTATACGTTCAAGTGGTAAATACTCCCTTATATCAAGAAAATGTGCTGACTTTGTAAGACTATCAATAATTACCCATATTGCATCATTTCTTCTAGTATTCTTTGGTAGTCCCATGACAAAGTCCCTCATAATATTATCCCATTTACACTCATGTATGAGAAGAGGTTTCATGACTCCTCCAGGATGTTCCCTTCCAACATTCACTTTTTGAAAAACCATGCATCTTGACACAAAATTAGTGATCTCCCTCTTCATGTTGTCCCACCAAAAACGTTCCTCCAAATATCTATACAGCTTGGTACTCCCAGGGTGTATTGAGATATTGGAACTATGAGTATCACCCATCAATTCCCTTTTTAGATCAGGTATATTGGGAACACAAAGACTCTTCCCATATTTCAAAATTCCATCTTCATACACAAAGTCACTCAATCTCCCATCATTCACAGCTTTAATCTTCTTTTGAAACGCTTCATCATTAGCCTGAGAACTTTTTATCCTTTCTAGTATAGGTGGTTCGGTAAACATTTGAAAAGGAATTGATGTTTCACATTCCATGGTTATTTCCATATCCATCATTACTAGATCCAAGAGAATAGGATCCATTTCAACTCTCATCTTGTTCAAAACTATATTATAATTTCTACTCAAAGCATCTTCCACCGAATTTTCCTTCCCCTAGTGGTACTTTATCGTGAAATAATAATCCTTGAGTAGTTCAAGACATCACCTTTGCCTCATGTTTAGTTCTTTCTGTGATAAAATATACTTTAAACTCTTGTGATTAGTATAAATCTCATATTTTTCACCATAGAGATAGTGTCTCCAAATCTTCAAAGCAAATATTACAGCAGCAAACTCAATATCATTAGTATTATATTTTTACTAACGAATTTTTAGCTATCTTTATTCATAAGAAATAACCCTATCATTCTTCATAAGGAAACAACCAAGTAATTTATTTGAAGCATCACTATAAATAATGAACCCCTCATTCCCTGATGGTAGAGCCAATATAGAGGCATTGATTAATATTCTATTCACTTCTTCATATCATTCTTCACAATCTTTTGTCCAAAAAATTTAACCCCTTTACATGTGAGCTTCGTTAATGGGTTATCCAATCGTGAAAAATTATGGACGAAATGTCGACAATTACCTAATAAACCAATAAAATTGCATAACTCAGTTATACTCGTTGGTGATGGCCATTCATGGATCTCTCGTGTCTTAGAAGGATCAATGGAAATTCCATCCTTATAGACAATGTGGCCAAGAAAAGAAATCTCCTAAAGCCAGAATTCACACTTTCTAAACGTCCCATATAATTCATGTCTTCTCAGAGTATTCATTATAATGCTTTAGTGATTATTTTGATCTTCATGAATTTTAGAGTATTCCAAGATATCATCAATAAATACGACTACAAAGTCATCATGATATTCCATGAAGACTCTATTCATTAGATCGATGAAAATATAGGGTGCATTAGTCATCTCAAAAGGCATTAATATAAACTCATCATTCATGTACCTGGTTTGAAATGCTATCTTTAGAATGTATTCCTTCTTCACAAACAACTGATGGTATCCAGATCGATGGTCAATCTTTGAAGAGTATTGAGCTCCATGTATTTGGTCAAATAAATCATAAATGTGAGGTAGGGGATAACTGTTCTATATTATTATAGCATTGATCTTCCTATAGTCGATACAGAACTTCATAGATCCATCTTTATTCTTAACAAAAAGGACAGGGGCTACCCATGGAGAAACACTAGGGAGAATAAATCCCTTATTACTCAATTCCTCTAGTTTTTTCTTTAGTTCCTCTAATTCCACAGTGTCCATTCTATAAGGGGTATTCGATATGGGCCTTGAACCGGAAATTAAATCTATGGAAAACTCAAATCCTCATTTTGGTGGATGTCTAGGTATATATTCTGGAAACACATCAACATAATCTCTCACAATAGGTACATACTCTATTTGAACATTACTTTACTCACCCACAGTCATTTCAATCTCTTCCTCCCCAATAATTGAATTTAGTTGAGCAACTGGTGGTGGATATAGATAAGAATTCTGTGGTGAAGATTCTTCTCTAAAGATAATGTCTTCTCTATCATCGTCGTCAAAAATAGTATCCTCCTTCTTCGTACAATAAATTTTTGCATCACGGTCCAAAAGTCATTCCATACCGAGGATTATACCAAATTGAATCATGGGTATGATGATGAGATCAGCAGATAAAGAACATTTATATGACCTAATGGAAACTGATTCACAGAACTTTGTAGAAATTATACTTCCCTTCAGAGTTTTGACTAACAACTCCCTTGTTAAATCAAATTGGAAATATCTAATTTTTTTCTCAAAATGGGAAGATATGAAACAATGTGATGATCTAGAATCAAATAATGCATTTTCTAAACTTGAGAAAACCATTAAATTACCTGCAACTATGTCTTTTAGAGCTCCAACATCAGCAGTAGTGATATCATAAGCTAGGTCTTGATCCCTTGGCTTTTTTAGATGTAAGTTCCCATGACACTTAGGACATTTATTTGCATAATATCCAATCTCCCTACAATTTTAGCATTTAACATCAATAGTTCCTTTCTCCCCCTTTCAATCATGAGCATGGTGGACTTTTACAACACACTTTTAACAGACTCTTATTCCCTTCAAGAAAGTATGGGGGTGTTTCTTTCCACAGTTACTTCAGGATGGATATTCAACTTTTCAATTCTTCCCCTTATTTCGATTTCCAAATTGATCAGCATATCTCTTCTTCTCTTTCTTTGCTTTAAAGTCGAAAGACTTAGAAAATTTATTTTCTGTCATGATAGAACATGAGATAATATCTTCGTACGACAAGAAGGATAGTGAGACTAATTCATAATGGAAAATTGATTTTAACCCATCAAAGAAATGATCAATCTTACTTCATGTATTATTTATATAATCTGCAGCATGCCACGCTAACCTTGTAAAATTAGCCCCATACTTGGAAACATTCTTGTCCTCCTTTTTCCTCAAACACAGAAATTGTCTTTCCATATCCACTCGATGGTCATGAGGAAAGTAATTTTATAAGATAATATCATTAAAATCCCTCCATTCTATATTTGATACTTCTTCTTCTTCTTTCGTGTTTTGAATCAATGACGACCATTGATCAGCTTCTCCAGTGAGGCGGTAAACTGCCATGATAACATTTTCCATTTCACTGCTCCCTAAGGCATGAAATATTTTCTCTAAGGAATTAATCCATTGCTTAGCTACTAGTGGATTTGTACCCCCATTGATTTTCGGTGGTTGTTACCTCATGAAGAGATCAAATATTGATCCTCCACATTGCATATTAGGGTGCTCCATACGGGTAAGGTTATTATTCATAACCTGAGTAAATTTTCCCAGTATTGTGATAAGCTGATCTGCACCAGTTGTGTCACTAGCTCCAGTATAATTATCTTGAGCAGAAGATAAATCCCTATATGGAGTTCTTTCATTGATACGATTTCCATTCCTTCCACTATGCATCATTTCTAAACAATGGAATACAAAAGAATAGTTTATGAATCGCAATACATAAATCCAAACTTGTAAAACACATAACATAAATTGACGAGTTTATTGATATAATCCATAATCATAAAAAGGTTTTATTTGAGGAAATATATACTCATAAACCCTTTATAATGGTTTGTTGCGAAAATGAGAATTATCCTTAGCATATCCCCTGGGATTGTTGTAACCAAGAGTGCAGCAAGGCCCATTGTCGTGCACCAGTTCTTGTTCCAGTCTAGAAAAAATTATTGTATTCAGGTTTTACCCCTAGGTACATCTGTGCCAGATCCGCCTCTACCTACTTGTATCCAGAAAGGGATGTATTGCTCATAAAACTCACAAAATCTCTACAATACCAAAATTCTAAGAAGTTCTTTTATATTAATCCTCAAATTTCATCTTAGGTATATATTATCTAATCAGAGTATATCTAAATCTACCATCCAAGTTTTGTACTAAATATCCACTAATACCAACTGTAATTCCCCGGCCCCAGTTACCCAGATTCGGTGCATTATTACATAACATTGGCATGATCGCAAAAGATCATGTCTCGAAAGACCGATTAGTTTATTAGAGTTGGAAGAACCAGATACATTTATAAGTCTTACATTACCTCATAAAGTTAAAAACAACAACAACAGAGTCTCCATAGTCCACACCCATATCCCCTCAGACTATCCCTATAGGTTAGTCATAAAATACGTCTTCACATCCTTGAAAAAATAAAACATAGAAAGTGGTGATCTTAAATGGTCAATAAGAATAACAATATAGAAGAAACATTCATAAATAATAATTAACATTTAAGGAATTGTAAAACTAAAACAAATGCCTTTTAAACATGAAATTCAACATTATTTGGAAAAAATAAAATCAAATAATTCCATTTACTTATTCACATGGATATTCTACTAGTATAATAATCACATTCAATATCAATTACCACATTCATAATGATGGAATGCATAATGATAGACTATCATAACCACATAGTCAAGGCCTTGTGCCATGACTAAAATTAAGATTTTGTCAGGGCCTTCAACCAAGCCCCTAGTTTGTCTCATGAGACCTACCGATTCATCGAGGAGCTATAGCGGGATCCACCCGTCACTTACTAAGTGGAATGCATTCCTCATATGAACAGGTTTAAACATAACAGAAACATTCGTATTAAAACTATCATACGAAATGTCAACACTCTCTCCATAAACCCTGAATGGTATAAAAATAACACACCCATAGTAAAACATATCACAAAACCTTAAATACAATATGGAATATTTGTATCATAATAAATCAACTTCAAATAAGCTTAAAATCCATCAAAGGATGTTGGCATAGATGAAATCAAAACTATTTGAGAGAAATATCTCTTTTTTTTGAAATCATTTAAAATTCACATAATTATAAAATAAAACATTTACATTGAAAATATTCTTATAATCTTATAAGGGAAGCTTCAACGATTTTATAATGGTGGTAAATAGCTGCACTCGCTGTATAAGCTAAAAAATATTCTTACCATAATTCTGTCGAAAAGGTTTAAAATATGTTGTTTGGAAAACAACGGAATGATTCTGTTATAAACATATTATAAAAATTCAAACAAGTGTATAAATGACTTAACACATAGTCTATGAAATAGAAATATTTTTTTGAAATACATTTTTAAGAAACATGGATGTGGATGATAAAGAGGTCCCAGTAGCTAATTACATATAAACAACCTCGGATATTGAAGAGATTGTGAAATAAACCCTTACCTTGTACTTTTCCTGGGTCGAGGGTAGGTTAATCTCCTGTATAATGGTGAAATAGTTGTTATTAAATTATACAAGTATAATATACATTAATATGATATCATATATGTCATTTTAACATTGCACTGTTAATAATATTTAAGTATTATCGTCGTTTTGGGTGTTAACATATTCGTTTTCCTTTATATTCATTGTTATGTGAGTTACATTTTTTAGTGATGGGATGTATCTTATTTGTATCAATAATTATGTGAAGTATTTAAACATTTTTTTTATCATATAATGAAAATTAGTTTTGAATGGATAATACGGGGAATGAATCTCATCTCGTTCGTGGAGACGGTAATCCGTATATACGCACGAGGGACACTATCATTCTTTTGATATTAAAATAATATATAATTTGATAGTATATCATATATACAGAATAATAATCGTTTTATATTCAATATTTACATCAATTACACATCATTATTATACCCATGAAAATAAAAATTTATTGAATAACAATTACACCACGACATGGAGACGGTAAGATGTACATATGCACGAATGGTGACATGTCATTCAAAGGATGGATAGAATAATGAATATGGTGGTACCATATTTATAATAACATCACAGAATACAGAAGATAATATATTTATTATTTTATAATGGAAATAACAATGAATGAAGAAGTGGAAGAAGAAAAGAACACGAAAGAGTGTGGTGAAATTATTACCTCTTCTTCGGGTTCTTCCTTTTGATTTGATCAAAAGGGCTCCTTAATTAGGCTTTTAGACTAAATTAATTCCTCTAGGATGAAGTGAGGGATGTTTAGAGGATATTTGGGATAGTTTTGGATGAGTCAAAAGGTGTTGAAGGTGTTAATTAGAGAGAAGGGGGATTTCCCTTTTATAAGATGGGTGAGGGGCACCTTTGGAAAACCTTGAAATATTATTTTATAATAAAATAATTTTCGGTTTATAATGACACCGAAATGGTTTATTTAATGGATACGGTGGGGATGGGTAAAAAACCACTCAACCAATATGTTTTGGACAGGTTTGGGTCACTATATTAACTTTATCTTTTCGATTTAACTCTTAGTTAAATAGATTGACATTTACCATGTCTCTTTGAATTTTGATATTATATGGTTAATAAACATACTATATACTTCCAAGATAACCCAAGTGGTTCATTAATTATACACCTATCATTATATAAGTACTTTGTCCTAACCTTATATTTTGATGAATGTAATATCAATTTATAATATAATATTTGTTTTAAAAACTCTATTATGTCAATTTTGACACTATTTGGTATTTTGTTTTTTCTAAATTCATGACAGCATTATTACGTCGAAAATTTTTTTATCTAACCAACTCTAATATGCCTTATTAACCTATAAAATTATTTTAATTCATAAAATCCTCAAATTACATTTATTTATATATTTATAATATCAGTTATTTTAATATTTCATTTATTTTGTAATTATTGCATCACCATTGTGTCATAAATAATTAAATTGTTTAATGTCTAAAAATTATAAATAAAATACCATTATTTAGGAAATAGTTTTATCTTTATAATTAATATTAATATTTGAATTTATCCTATGTATAACCCAATATTAACAATGTTTCTGTTATTAAACGTTGATTTTAACCCTTTTAACTCTTCTTTGAATTAAATAATAATAAATGTCTTAATCTAATCCAAGTGGACCAAAGCGGTTCATAATTTAATCCTAAGGTTGTTTTTGGTCGAATTATACTTATCCAATTGAATTAGGACATGTGTTAGGGTAATAATATTATCAATTTTACCCTTAAATACCCTTTTTACTTTTAACCATGGTAAATAAAAGTAAAAAATTACTATTCACCAAATATTATTTTTATCTTATTGAACCACATTTTATTCCTTGATTTTAACTGTGTCTCTCTTATTATTTAAATTATACCCACAAAAGTGGTAAAATTATGTTTCTTTGAATTTGTAAATTCTCCTAGGAGGTGGGTAAAAGACGGTGAAACGTTAAATAAAATTTTTTTATATCTAAAATTATTATAAATTGACTCCAGTGAATTAAATTGAACATATATAAGTATTATTTATATATTTTGACCAAAAATAAATTTATATAAAATAAATAATTACTTAAATAAAAATTCAGTTTAAAACTATATCTCAGTTTATTTCACTATTCATCAAAAATTGAATGTTTTCAGAAAAATACCACAAATTCAACCTAGGCTAATTTCGATATTCCAAATCCAAAAATGAAGTTCATTTTGAAAGATGAAAGTTATAAAAATTCAAAAAATTGGGTATTACTATTCATAACGGCTAGTATGATTGGTTGTGGTGTCTGTTAGAACTTGAAGTTGCGTACAACACACGCTAAGATATATAATTCAAAGAGAAGCGTACCAAGGATGCTTGGGGTGTTACATCTATATCACCTCGATGCATCTGTAAGTCTCATTAGACAAATCAGTTTGGCAATAAACTCTTCGAGTTTGTTTCCAAAAATCAGAGGGGTTTCTACCCATTGTACTAATCCATTTTTATGGTATTATGGTTTCATGTTCCAGATACAAGACATCCAATTAATAATAATTTTCTTTATTCATTATCAGTTTTTACTATCCATGATGTTTTCACTATGACAAAATCTATGGATGTAGTTTCATTCTCTATTTATTAATGGAGTGATATTTTCATTTATTTACCAGGCTTTGTTGATTATGTCAGGTTGATTATGAATCACTTATTATTTTAGTCATGCTTCGACTTTTTGTAACCCTTACTGAGTGTTTGAGCTCACCCCTTTCACTGTTTTCCATCAACAGGTGATGAAGAGGTGATCTTTTATTGAATGCATGTGGTTGTAGTTTTTAGTTTTTGTTATGTATTGTATTTTTTAACATTTTCCGATGTAATTTGAGTTAAATCAATGTTTCTAGTTTCTTAAATACTACTAAAGTGATCATTCCTTCGGGATTTTCATTCCTTCTAACCATGATAATATCAATAGTAATGCACCACCTCTATCCAAGAGGGGTAGGGTGTTACAGTTGGTATCAAAGGTAGTATAGTTGAAAACATAGAAATAATAGTAGGAAATATATAACAGGGAACAAATCCCGAATGTAGTATTTGATGAAAAATGTACGTGAAAGTCCTGGTATTTTGGTAAGGAATATATTATGTGAATTTTTCTAGCAAATACATCTATGTCTCGATATGAGTAGGTAAATGTGGCTTTGGCCCTAATGTACCATGTAGTGAAAACTATGACAATGAGTTTTAGGCTTGACTAGTGGTATCCTGTTACATGACAATGGGCCTTTCTGCCCTGTTGGTTACAACACTCCCAGGGGATATTCTTAGGATAATTCATATTTTCATTAATTGCCATTATTATGAATTGAAATTAAAAATTTTCCTCATAAATACTGTGTTTATGAGATTATAAATTCATATAATTTCAATCGATATTATGTTATTTCTATTTTAGATTCATAAACTGGTCTAGTGTATTCCATTATTTAGAAATGGAACCTAATGAAAGAAGGGGAATCAATACTCATGGACAATGTATGGATTTCCCCACTGAGAAAGTCAATACGATCAATGTCAGAGAAGATCAGATTATGACCATATTGTGACAACTTATCCAGGTCATGACGAATAACCATGCTACACCTGTGTTGGATCTTTCCATGTGGTAGAAGCCCCAATATTTTAGTGGGACTACTAATCCGATAGTAGTTGAGTAGTAGATCAAGTCACATGAAAAGATATTCATGGCATTAAGATGTGATGAAAATGAGAAAGTAGTGGTGGCATTATATTGTCTCAATGGTGGCACAGATCAATGGTGGTCTTTGATCTATAATACCACGAAGGAAGAAGAAATAAAAGAGATGGAATGTAGGAATTTTAAGGTAATATTCAATGAAAAATATTTCACTCATGAGGAATGAATTGAAATGAAGTTGAAATTTCTTTACTTAAAACAATGGGAAGAAGACAGTTTTGTGGAGTATGAGGATACATTCACAAGGCTGGCCAGGTATTCCTTATATTACGAACGTGACTTGGCATACAATATTGATCATAACTTTTATGGTCTTAATCCATGTATTCGAAGGGCACTGACCTCTCAATCATTTTCATCATATGATGAAATTGTATCATGTTCCCTCAAAACAGAAAAAGAATTTTCTAGATCAAATCTTTTTAAAGGAACCCATGATAAGAAGCGGTACTCTGATAACAAAGGAAAATGAGAAGAACCAATGAAGAGTAATCGAAGAAAGATATTCCCATTATGTGAGAACTGTGGAAAGAATCATCTCCGGAAATTCTTGGAAGGCATGAGAGTCTGCTATAAATGTGGATAATAGGGTCATCTATATGATTAATGAAAGGGGAAGAAACAATTCATTGATATTCAATGATAAAATTGTAGAGATATGGGACACTATGAAAATGAGTGTCCTAAGCACCAAGAAAAATTGACTTTGAAAAGGACATGAGAGCAATGGAGAGCTTATGTGATTACAACAACAGAGGTTAAAGTTCCTAATGATGTGGTGGCAGGTACTTTAATTGTTTCCTCAAACATAGCCAACACATTATTTGATTCTGGACCATTACATTCATTTATAGCTTCTCAGTCTTCCAAGAATATTAGAGATGTCCAATTTGATTTAATAAAGGAGTTGCTAGTCAAAACTCCCTGGGGATGTATAATTGCAACAAAGGCATGTCGACTAGTCCCCCTCAAGGCTCCAAAACTTGATTTAATTTCTATCCTTGTAGTCATAACAATTACTGACTTTGATTTAATTATCAGTATGAGTTAGTTGTCAAATTATGATGCGATGATTTATTGTAATATGAAAGAAGTTAAATTTTTTTTAAATGGTGTAGAATCCATTGTCTTTTGGGCAGAAACATCGCTGCCTGATTCTTATATAGAACCACCCCCAATATCTCTACTGAATTCAATACTAGGAGAGGAAGATAAACCAATATCTATGGGTGAGGAAAGAAATCTTCAAATTGAAGATGTGTAGATAGTTCAAGAGTACATTGATGTATTTTTATGGGATTTAACTAGACATCATCCAGAGCATGAAGTTGAGTTCTTTATTGATTTAAT
This sequence comes from Viscum album, assembly GCA_963277665.1. Classification (NCBI taxonomy): domain Eukaryota; kingdom Viridiplantae; phylum Streptophyta; class Magnoliopsida; order Santalales; family Viscaceae; genus Viscum; species Viscum album. Next base: position 1,137,670,595 of record OY728156.1, read on the forward strand.
TCCTGGTGAAATACCTGTATCAAAGATTCCCTATAGATTCTTCAATATGGAATTAGAGCTAAAGAAACCACTAAAGGATTGGAGTGAAAAAGGATTTATTCGACCTATTATTTCTCCATGGGTATCCTCTTTCCTCATTTCCAAGAAGAAATATGAATCGATGAGGCTATGCATAGATTACACAGAAATCAATTCTATTAAAAAAAGAATAAGTATCTTATGCCTCAGATAGATGATTTATTTTATCAAATTCCTGAAGCTCAATACTTTTAGAAGATTGACATTGATCTGGATATCATCATTTGCGTGTGAGAAAGGAAGATATTCATAAGATAACATTTCAGACTAGTTATGGGCATTTCGAGTTTACAGTCAAGCCTTTTGGACTGAAAAATGCAACCCCAGTTTTCATTGATTTAATGAATAGAGTTTTCAAGGAATTTCATGATAACTCTGTTTTGGTATTCGTCGATTATTTCTGCTTATACTCAAAATTTTATGAAGACCATTAGAATCACTTGTGGGTTATTCAGAGAACTCTTTAATGAAATAAATTATATGGGATGTTTAGCAAGTGAAAAATCTAGATTCAATCAGTTTCATTTCTAGGCCATATTTTCTCTAAGGATGGAATCCTAGTTGATCCTGAAAAGAAAATGGAAATCTAAGAATGGCCCATGCCAACAATAATAACTAAGGTACACAGTTTTATAGGCTTAGCAGATTAATATCGACGTTTTTTTCACAATTTTACTCGATTAGATAACCTGCTAACTAAGCTCACACGTAATGGAGTTATGTTTGTGTGGAAAAAAGAATGTAATGAATGCTTCGAAGAATTGAAAATAATATTGGTCAATGCTCCAATTTTGACTCTTTAATCTGGAAGGGAGTAATTTGTAATATACAGTGATGCATCAATGAATGGACTGGGTTACATCCTTATGTAAAATGATAATGTTATTGCTTATGCATGAAGACAGTTGAAGAATCCTGAGAAAAATTAACCAACTCCTGATCTTGAGTCATTAGCCGTAATCATGGCTCTAAAAATATCGAGGCATTATCTCTATGGAAAGAGATGTGAGATTTATATAGACCACAAAAGTTTGAAATACATTTTCAAAAAAAATAACTCAATATGATGCAAAGTGGATGGCTTGAGTAATTCAAAGATTATGATTGTTCAATAAAATACCACTCGAGAAATGTGAATAAGGCAGCATAGGCATTATGTAGGAAAGATCATGGACTTCTGACTCAAATGGGGATTGAAAGAGATCATATATTTTTGGATCTACTAAATATAGATATGGGAATTGATAAAGAAATGTAAACATATTTTCTCTTTCAAATTATTGCTAAGCAATATTTATTAGAGAAGATAAAAAGATCTCGATATGATGATGAAAATCTGCATAAGAAAATTAATGTTGTCATGGATGGGATACTGGATGACTTCATGTATGAAGAAGGGGTTCAGAAACATGGGATGAGGTTATGTGTTCCATGAGGACCTGAGAAAAAATTGGAACTATTAAACAATACTCAAAGCTAAAATTTCTCTATACACCCGAGTAGCACCATGATGTATAGAGATCTGAAGGAATATTTTTGGTGGTATAATATGTAGTGGGAAATTGCTAACTACATGTCCAGATGTCTTGTTTTTTCAAAAAGTGAAGGCAGAGAGACAACATCCCAAAGGAGTGATGAAACCTCTACCTATAATAGAGGATTTTCCACTTCATCGCTTGGCAAGAAATTATATTAATGATGTTGTAAGACTCCATGGTGCACCTCTATCGATTGTATCCGATTAAGATCCCCTGTTTACATCAAAATTCTAGAAATGTTTCTACAATGGTTTGAATACTGATCTTCGTATATGTACTAATTATCACCCCCAAAACTGATGGATAGTCTGAATTAACTATTAAAACATTAGAAGACATGTTGAGTTCATGATTTATTGACTTCCATGGTTTGTGGGATTAATACTTTCCTTTGGAGGAATTTGCCTACAACAATTGTTTCAATCCAGGTATTCATATGGCTCCATTTTAAGCATTATATGTAACGATATGTCAAACTCCAACATTTTGGGATGAATTTTGTGAGAGGAAACTTATAGGCATAGATCTTATTGTTGAGTCCACGACAATGGTGAAGAAAATACAATCCCATATTAAAGCATCCAAAAGTAGGCATAAGAGTTAAGCTGACAACTGGTGAAAGGACATGGTATTCCAAGTGGGAGATCATATATATCTGAAAGTATATCCATGGAAGGGTCTCTTAAGGTTTGGTATGAAAGGGAAGTTGAGCCCTAGATACATCGAAGAATTTGAAATTCTGGAATGAATCGGAGACGTAGCTTACCGTTTAGTGATGCTGCCAAATCTCCCCAAATTTCATGATGTGTTCCATGTGTCATTGTTAAAGAAATACATTCCAGACCAAATTAATGTACTCACATATGAATAAATTGAACTAGAAAATGATTTTTCATACTGTGAAAAGCCTATCAGGATTCTTGACACATGGGAGCAGGTATTGAGAAATCAGAAAACTTTTCTAGTAAATGTTCTTTGGAGAAATTATAATATGAAGGATGAAACAAGGGAAGTTGTGAATGTTATGAAAAATAATAACCCATATCTTTTTGGTGTGTTTCATACATAAAATGTCGAGGATGAAATTTATGAAGGAAGGAATAATGTATCACCCAAACACATTATGGTATGTTTCTCTTAAATACATTCCAGTTATAGAATATAATTCATGAATCACTGAGCCTATATAGAAAACAACATTGTTACTTATATGATGTATCCATAACCTATCCATTACACTTAAATTTTCCAACTCTATGACTTGAATTTTAAAAATCTGACATACATGGTTGTGTTCAAGATGATCTTTAGTCATACGAACCAGTACAGGTTGAACCTAAACCGGTCACCTGAGCTGGCTCACGACAAGTCCCGAGGGGCGTTCTGGATCCCCCCATGATGTCAACTACTGTCAGGCATCAAAATTTTATCGTTGGGAACGATTTCAGACAAAACAAAATCAGGATCGAGGCAAGAAAAATAACTAAACATAACAAATAAACGCTAACAACAGAAAAGAAATAAAAACCACACAACCAAACATACCACCATGTGACCTCACAGATCATCAACCAACCAAAGACCAACCCCGCTCCAACACCGAGCGACTCAAACCATAAAAACCTGAACAAGGTGAACCTACAACTAAAATGGTAAAATATAGGCATGAGTACAAAAGTACTCAGTAGGTAAGCCCAAAAACAAAATCCAAAGCACTACCAGTGAGTAAAGAATTTACAAATTCCAGGTTTGAAATACAATGTATAAAAGTATGCTCCCATAATATTTCACTTAAAAAAACCAAAACACGGGACATTCCCTTATTCTTTTTCAAATTTTGGATTCCTTTCATTAGTGGAAAATTCATTCTAAAAGGGGAAGAAGTGTTACACAAAGAGAATAAATCTTTTTATTTTGAATTGTTTTTTTCACAAAGTATTATAGTATAAGCTGTAAAGGACAACTGAGAGTAAACAAGCAAGAAAAAACAAGTAACCATGGGTGATCCTAAACATCCCTAGAAAAAACCTTGACATATTCGGGTTTAGACTACCTACCGGCATGGTACTCCATAGTCAATAACCAACCGACCGCCCTAACAGCCTACCAGTGGAACGCCCCACAAGGCCTACCTACCAAGGGGGGACCAACCCGTCTAATCAGGGTTAGCCAGGAACCATCACTCGATTCTCTAAAAGAAGCCCAGGAACCCATGGTGGTTTTAATAATACTGTGTAAGTGGGAGGCCCTCCCATGCATGACTCATCTCACCGCACATTCCAACCCCTTACACGGACATCGCTACACGAAAACCCTCAAAGGGAAGTACCCCTATAGAGATTCCCCATAAGTATGTATATATATATATATAATCACTTCACATTCCATAATGTGCCAACAGGGCCTCCATATCATTCAGCATTTAAACCATTAGATTCCAAGGCATTTCCAAAAGACATAACACACACCATCACATTGAAAACCAGAAACTCACTTAGAAACCCATTTAAGGAAAACCAAACCACCACAGACAAATTCCAAAATCCAGTTCAAAGGACAAACAGGCATTTCCTCTATCCAAATTTTCAAGAGATCACCATTTTCCATAAATGACACACCCACCATTTTACACACACTAAAGACATTTCATAACACAGTACAACAAACGTTTCACATTTTATAAGGTACCCATTTAGAAACATCACCAAAAAAACACACCATTAAAACCACAAAAGATACTTTTGGTGCAATGCGAGAAATAAACAGATTTCAATTTCAAAAAGTCACCAATCTATCCATAACTATCTAGTACTACTTTAAATTTACTGAAAACAATGAAATATCAAGGAATAAATAAATTTCTAAACATAAAGGAGAGTGTATTGGAAGACCTACTTCAAGACGCAGCTCGGACATGACCACACGACGCGCCTCGCACCAGCACCCAAGTGCACGCATCATGCTGACCATGGTATCATGGATTTCTCTCGCCAACCCGCTGCAATAAATGCAACACAACTCAAAATGCGGGAGCATGAACTCAAAATAATCCAAATGAGTAAACAGTGCAAAAACTAACCTCGACATTGGTGCAGGAAAAAAAATGACCCGAAACAAATAAACAAAGATAAAAATTAAATAAATAAATAATTAAAATAACTGAAATAATCAAACAACGTATCCCTCACCACGGTGCGGAGGAGCACTCAACTGGACGAGTTACGCAGAAGGGGGAACGACCAACGAAGATTCCAACGAGGGGTGCGAGAAGGTCGAGATGATGCTGGCATGGTGCGGGCTGGCTGGAACGACATCGATAGGCCGTGTGATGGCCGAAACAACACTGACAGGGTGCGCGCTCACCGAGATAGTTCCAGCAGAGCATGGGGAACACCGGAACAGCGCTGGTAGGGGTAGCGCCGGCAAGGGTGGCCCCGGCAAGAGTAGCACAGGCAAGAGGCCGGTCGGCGGACGAAGGCTTCTAGAGGGCGGGCAGGGCGCGCGGAGGCGCAGCGGCAGGCGAGGCGCACGGAGGCGCTGGGTCAGGTGGGGCGCCGGCACGGCTGGAGAGGATGGGAGGTCGGCACAATAGTGGTTTGCATGGGGAGGCGGCAGGGAGGGTGCATGTCGGAGATGGGATGCCGGTCGGTGGAAATTCTCATGGGGAGGCAGCAGGGAGGGCGCGATGTGGAGACGGGAGGTCGGCCGGCATGCCGTGGCCGACTGGTGAGGAGTCGCTGCGCTGCGGGTGTGCAGCGTGCTGTAGGGGAAAATGGTAGGGAGGGGGCCGCAGCGCTCCCCCTAGGGTTTGAATACATATATTATTTTCCTTTTAAATTTAAATAAATTGAAAATAACAAAATAATAATAATAATAATAATAAAATTAATAATAATAATAATAACAACAACAACAATAATAAAAATTATAAAAATACTAAAACATTTAATTCATCAGACAACTGCACAGGAAAACATGGATCGACCACGCGGCAACCGCGGACCGTGTGGTGTCCGCGCACCAGTCTGAAGTCCACCAAAAAAATTAAACGTCAAAAGACATTGACCAATACTCAGCCCAAACCCTTGTGGGGCTAACCAAAACCAAGAAATTATAAAATAAAATAATTTAAAAAAAAAGCGGGGTGTGGAAATTCTCCCCACCACAAACACTTTCTGCCCCTGGAAAGTTACCAAGCCAACAGTTATCGTAACTCGAGTCTGTGCCCAGGCAAAACTAGAAGAAACTGAGAGGCTTGGGGTGACAATTACCAAGACAAGTCACACCCGACCAACTCGAGTACAATAATTGTCTGAGGTTGATGGGAGAACATGACAGGGTTCTTCCAACCACAGAAATTTACTAACATGAAGACCATGAAACTCAAACACACCACCCTAGTGGGGGAAATGCATGAACTTCCCAAACTGAACTCATCCCAACTTCTCAATGCTAACGAAACAACTCCACCACTAGAATTGAAACTATTCTGGGAAAAACTGGCACACTGAGACATCAGAAAAGAGGGATTCTCTACAAAACCGAAACACAGTAATTGAAAAGCAACGGAGAGGCCTCCGGCTGAAAAAAGGGTCCCGAAACGACACCCATTAATTTTGCAGAACCAAACATCCCTCTAACAAATGCAGTTGAGACCATCCTCACGATCAAAATGGGTTCGTTTAGTCACGGACACGGTGCCTTTCAAAGAATCTGAACGATTTAGAAACTACACCAAGATCAAATGATGCCACTTGGATTTCAGTATAACAAGCTCATCATGCAACCACAACAAATATGAGCTTACAACGGAGAAAAAAATTGAACAAGAAAACTATGGATATTTCCCTTCAGAAGGATGAAAACATGGTCCAGACCAAGGTTCCACACACTCTCGGTAAATCATGACTGTGCGCGAGCTTCACCCCAAGACCCGTGGATAGGGTTCTGATGGTTGAAGCATCCCCTACCTCACAGTCAGGCACTGGAAACTCTTGGTCACAACGTCTTCTTTAGGAAACGGTTTCTGAAAAATGTCTCTAGATGACGCAGGCATCCACAACGATGGAATGTCTTCAGAGGGACGTGACACAATGGCTCCATGTGCCCAAACCGGCCACACTGGTGGAAGACCACTGAACGGTCCAACGAACTAGGAGTCAGAACCACTTTAGACGAATCTTTAGAAAGTGGTCCCTCTGGCACACCCCGTTCGCCAGATGGGGAACCTCCATGATTAACTGGATTTGCGGGATTGTCAAGCACATGCGCTCCGGAGACCAACTCAGCTATGAAAACCTCATGCACCATCTTCTAAAGAGTTGTGCTCCCTAAAATGGAGGACTTGCTCCTTTATCTCTGAAAAAATACCCCTAACAAAGAGAGAAATCTTCATCCAGTCCTACAACACTACCCCCCGAAAAAGAGAGACAAGATCCTTGAAATGGTCAACATACGCTTTCACTGTCTTCTGGCCATGTCAAACGTGCATGAGCTCTTCCATTTTCTTCGTCTTCACCTCCATAATTAGAAACCATTTAAAGAAGATGCCTTTGAAGACAAACCACATCGTCCCAACTTGTAGTAATGGCGGGGCGAACAACTCCTACTCATCCAGAGCTGGACGTTCAAACAAACCCAGGACAACATGCACTCTAACAGCTACGGGAGTCCCCAATACCCTGAAGACAATCTTTAATTCCACAAACCATATAACTGCCTCTAACGGACCTAAAACACCTCGATGAATAGGCAACACTTGATAGGAACCTGAATTGGGAATGAATCATTAACAACTTTTGGATACTTTCTGAGCGGCACACTCATAACAACACATAGGGAACAAAACCAAAACCCAACATCAAGACAAAACACAATTGAAATAAACACTCCAAGCCGAGACAACCGGCCCGAAAGTTAAAAGAATATAAATAAAATCAAAATACTCCTTTTCAAAATCACCATTTTCATTTAAAAATTCAAAACGGATTTATTCCCAAGGCAATTTTTCCAAAACAAATGCCATTTTTTTCATTGGTCATAAATCCATTTGTCAGAGAAAAAATCAATTTCTAATACCTTTATCTTTCAAGAACTCACCCATGGAATCCCATGAATCATCACATATGTGTGCATCCATTTCTATCTATATCTTCCACGAACATGTTCCCCCATGCACTTTTCGTTCATACACACACACATGCGATCCTCCATAATGAATTCCAAGGGTCACACCAAGCCACCTTGTACCGACTCCAAACAGACATTAACTTTCAAACCAAAGATACTTCAATTTTAAAACCCACTTTACAAATTTAACACCATTTTAGATAAAACACATTCATTTCAAGATCCACATTCATTTCCAAAACCAAACTTACACCAACCCGAGCCAAACAAAACACAATCCACAACAGAGCACTGAAATGAGGAACTACCAGTCGCACTTAACATGGAGACATGGTAGTGAGCCACGCCCAGGTAAGAAGAAACAACTAGGAGAAACATAAACCATTCCCTTGGACTACACATGGGTCACTACTCCATGTGAGGTAACGAAGTGACACTGGCTTGCCTCCATTTTCATTCCTCAATCCGAAAAAAGCAGAAGACTCAGATCTTATACTACCCTGGTAACTCGAGAGTCAGTGCGAGAAAGAGTACATGACGCTCTTCAAACACATACCTCCTGAATCCCAACAGTACAAACCTCCATCTACCAGACCCCCAAATAAAATGAACCTCATATGATACCATTTTGTCACGAACCCGCCCGTGTCGAACCTAAACCAGTCACTCGAGCCGGCTCACGACAAGTCCTGAGGGGCGTTCTCGATCCCCCCGGGATGGAAACTAGTGTCGGGCATCAATCTTTTATCGTTGGGAATGATTTCAGCCTAAAAAAAAGCAAGATCGAGGAAAGAAAACTGACTAAAAAGAACAAATAAATGCTAACAGCAGAAAAGAAATAAAAACCACATAACCAAACATACCTCCATGTGACCTCATAGATCACCACCCAACCAAAGACCAACCTCGCTCCAACACCGAGCGACTCAAACCAGAAAAACCTGAACAAGGGGAACCTGCAACTAAAATGGTATAAGATAGGTGTGAGTACAAAAGTACTTAGTAGGTAATCCCAACAACAAAATCCAAAGCACTGCTAGTGAGTAAAGAATTTACAAATTCCAGGTTTGAACTACAGTGTATAAAAGTAGGCACCCATAATATTTCACATAGAAAAACCAAAACACAAGACATTTCCCATATTCTTTTTCAAAAGTTGGATTCTGTTCATTAGTGCCAAATTCACTCTAAAAGGGGAAGAAGTGTTACATATTCAAATTTTATACAAAGAGAATAAATCATTTTCTTTTGAAAACCATTTTCAAAAGTAGAATAGTATAAGCTGTAAAGGACAACTGAGTGTAAATAAGAAAGGAAAAAACAAGTAACCATGGGTGAACCTATACATCCCTAGAAAACCCCTGGATGTACTCGGGTTCAGACTACCTACCAGCAAGGTACTCCCTAGTAAATAAACAACTGGAAGCCATAACAGCCAACCAGTGGCACGCCCCACAAGGCCAACCTACCAAGGGGGGACCAACCCGTCTAATCGGGGTTAGCCAGCAACCGTCTCTCGATTATCTAAAAGATGCCTAGGAACCCACAATGGTTTTAATAATATTATGTAAGTGGGAGGCCCTCAAACGTATGACTCATCTCACTGCACGTTCCATCCCCTTATACAGACAATGCAACATGATAACCCTCATAGGGAAGTCCCCCTGTAGAGATTCCCCATATGTATGTATATATATATAATCACTTCACATTCCATAAAGTGCCAACCGGGTTTCCATATCATTCAGCATTTAAACTGTTAGATACCAAGGCATTACCAGAAGACATAACACACATCGTCATGTTGAAAACCAGAAACTCACTTAGAATCCCATTTAAGGAAAACCAAACAACCACAGACAAATTAAAAAATCTAGTTCAAAGGCCAAACATGCATTTCCTCTATCTAAATTTTAAAGAGATCACCATTTTCAATAAATGATACAAACTCCATTTTAAACACACCAAAACCATTTCAAAACCCAGTACAACAAAATTTGAACATTTTATAAGGTACCCATTTACCAACATCACCAGAAAAACACACCATTAAAACCAGGAAAGATACTTTCGATGCAATGCGAGAAATAAACAGATTTCAATTTCAACAAATCACCAATCTATCCATAAATATCTAGTACTACTTTAAATTTACCGAAAACAATGAAATATCAAGGAATAAATAAATTTCTATTTAAAAGGCGAGTGCAGGGAAAGAACTAACTCAAGACCCATCTCGGACATGACCAAGCGACGCACCTCGCACCAGCGCCCAAGTGCGCGCAACCTGCTGACCGTGGTATCACGGATTTTTCTCACCAACTCGCTGCAACAAACACAACACAACTAAAAACGCAGGAGCGTGAACTCAAAATAATCCAAACGACTAAACAGCGCACAAAATCACCTCGACATCGGTGCAGGCGAAAAAAACGACTCAAAACAAATAAACAATAATAAAAATTAAATAATATAAATAATTAAAATAACCGAAACAATCAAACAGCATAACTCTCACCACGGTGCGGAGGAGCGCTCAACTGGACGAGTTACGCGGATGGGGGGAATGGACAGTGAAGAGGCCGATGAATGGTGCGAGAAGGTCGGGACGATGCCTAAAAGGTGTGGGCTGGCCGAAACAACACTGTCAGGTCGTACGACGGCCGAAACAACACTTACAGGGTGTGCGCTCACCGTGATAGTGCCATCAGAGCGCGGGGAACACCGGAACAGTGCCGACATCGTCAAGGGTGGTGCCGGTAGGAGAGGATTCAGCATGGGCGGTGCCAGCAGGAGGCCAGATGGTGGCTGGAGGCTGCTGGAGAGCGGGCAGGGTGCGCAAAGGCATGACGACAAGTGAGGCGTGCTGAGGCGCGGGGTCAGGCGGGGCGCCTGACCGGCTGGGGATGGCGGGAGTTCGGCATGGCGGCGGTTCACATGGGGAGGTGGAAGGTAGGGCATGGGGCGGATAGGGGAGGTCATCTGGAAGCAGTTCACATGGGGAGGAAGCAGGAAGGGCGCATGGCGGAGATGGAAGGCCGGCCGGCGGGCCGCGGCCGACTGGCGAGGAGGCACTGTGCTACTGGTGCGCAGCACGCCACAGGGGAAAGGGGGGTGGGGTCACAATGCTCCCTCAAGGGTTTCAATACATATATTTTATTTCATTTTAAATGAAAACAAATTGATAATAACAAACTAATAATAATAATAATAATAATAATAATAATAATAATAATAATAATAAATTTTATAAAAATACTAAAATATATAATTCACCAGAAAACTGCATGAGAAAACATGGATCGACCACGCGGCTACCGCTAACCGTGCGGTGTCCTCCCACCATTCTGAAGTCCACCAAAAACATTAAATGTCAAAAAACCATGACCAATACTCATCCCGAACCCTTTAGGGGCTATCCAAAACCATGAAATTATAAAATAAAATAATTTTAAAAAAAGCGGGGTGTGACATTTAGAGTCTGATAGAATTAACATAATATTTGGTGGATAGTAAAATAAACTTATGAATTGTAACCAGCCCTTAGGAATAGTAACTTACCCTTATGAATATTATTATTACTTTTATGAATGATATCTATACCCTTGAGTTTATAAGTGAATTTAGGCACCTTAAAAATAAAGATGAATATTTTAAGTGTTCAAATTTTTCTATTAAATATTGATTTTAATTAAATATTTAATTAATCATATATAGGAAATTATTTTTGAATAATGGACTTCATTTTTTTATTCTACATGTCAAAAAATAGTTATGGTGAATTTTTGTAATTTTTCTAAAATACATGAATTTTATATGAATAGTAAAATCTGATAATTCACAAGAAATGCTCAATATTAGATTAATTGATTAATTGATGATAATTTTCTTGTGTAATCCTTATTGATTCAGAATCACATTATAAATTACTATTCTTGGTCATGGAAGACTATCTATTCCTTGTCTTATAGAGAAATAAAAAATGAATGAATTTTATATTAAGAAAACTCCTCTCTCGTCCACTATAAAACCACCCTTCACTCCCTCTTCTATTCACTCCTCTCAAGACTTTTTCCTTGTGAATATTCAGCCCAAATCTCTCTCCAATATTTTCCCCCACTTTTAGAAGCTTCTAGACTCTTCAAAATACCAAAACCTCTACCCTTATGAGGTTCACAAAGGAGGAAGTCTCAAGAGGTAAACTCCTCTTTCCAATTCCTTCATTTCTTTCAAGTTTTTTCCTTTTTGTTTCCCTTCTCACCTCCCTTCACCCAAATAGTATATTAACTCTCGTAACATACATGTATTTGGATTTTTTATGCTAATGGGATATTTCATTATCTTCTCTCTTTTCCCCACCCTTTATTTGGATGAAATGAAAGCACTGTTTGAGATTTTCTAATTTACCATATTCAAGGAAAACAATTTATCAATATCTATTATAATATTTAATTCTGGTCGTGAAACCATTTGAGTTATAGTTGAAACATATTATTATATATGTAATATATCTTATTTATAGTTATGTAATCCTTTTGTACAAATGGTATTATGTTATAAATAAAAACATGTTCATTGTAATCAGACCCACTGTTTAACTAAAATGGTTTTCAGTAAGGTTATATATATGTAATAATTCTACATCACTCTATGTAACCAAATTAAATTTAATACCATGTAATCTCTGGGTTCTTCACTATTGCCATACAACTTAATTTCTGGAAAACCACTTCCATATTTCATATTTATCCGAACATTAATATAAGTGAACCGATCTTTTAAAAACAAGTAATCAAACGAGCCCGAACAATGAAATAGAACATTTTAACTAATAAAAAATACCGTGAATGAACTAAAATGGTTTATAATAAATCATTTAAATATAGAAAAGGTTCAGGAATTATGAATTAATAAGTGAATTTTTATTATTAAGGTCTTTAATCACAAGTCAATAACACCTTCAAACATACGGTAAGGGATCCTATCTCTTATTATTGTTCAAGAATCTCCCCTATGATGTGCTATTTTATTTTAAATTCCTAATTATGGGGTACGTTTTCACACCTCCTCCATACTGGCCTTGTGACATATAAATAATGAAATACCACATTACCTCTCATTAATCATGTTCTATAACACTCGTTACTATGCTGAAATGTTTGAAAGGGGTTTCCCATCTCACTTTTATTTCTGTGATATTTCCATTGTTTGCCAATTATTTTTTGTATGTGGTATATTTTTACATCCATTTGATATATAATCACATTATCTTATTTATATTAATTGTATTTAATGACTAATTTTAGGGTTATTATGTTCTGGTCATATAATAAGACCGATTACATTGTGATAAGAAAGTTTTTCTCAACTACAATTTTGTTGTGACTAACATTGTATTGTGAAACTAATAATCCTTATGCGGTGTACCTAATACCCATTTTAGATCAAATTTCATTTAAAATTATATTTATTTTAATCATCCATAATCTCGTATCATGGATTTGTTGTTGTCAAAACCATATACCATTGAACATATGGTGTTTATTTGGATAGTTATTTTAATTATGGAAATACTGGTGAATATTTATACTGTACTCTATATGGATATTTAAAAGTCATATTTCTCTTTTACTGAATCAATGTATAAATAATTATGCGGGCATGTAGTGGTGGGTGGGGCCCGCTATATCCCCTTGATGCATCGATATGTCTCATGAGACAAATTAGTTTGGCGACAAACACATAAAACTTGTTTCCAAATATCAAACGGTTTTCTACCCATAGAACTAAACCGTTTTTACAGTATTATCCTTTCATGTTCCAGATACATGACATCAAAATAATAAAAATTGTCCTTATTCATTATCATTTTTTACTATCCATGAGGTTTTCACTATTACAAAATCTATGGATGCGGTTTCATTCTGAGTTTGTTAATGGTGAGATTTTTTTATTAATTTAACATGACATATTAATTATGTCAGATTGATTATAACTCACTTATTTTTTTTCATTATTCTGCTACTTGTAACCCTTACAGAGCATTTGAGCTCACCCCTTTCATTGTTTTCTATCAACAGGTGATGAATAGGTGATTGTTTATTGAGTTCCTATGGTTGTAATTTTTAGTTTTGGTTATGTATTGTATTTTGTAACCTTTTCCAATTTAATTTGAGTTACATCTATGTATCTAGTTTCTTCAAGACTACTAAACTGATCGTTCCTTCAGGATTTTCATTCCTTATAACTGTTCTAATATCATAATTATTGTACCGGCTCAAACCTAGAGGGGTCATGGTGTTACAATCACACATTGGATCCAATAGTGTGAGATTAATCAAGGTGGTGAGAGTTTCAGTTGGGATATATTGGTATAAATGTCGAGACCTTATGATTTCATTCTCATGATGTATTGGTTATCTACATTTCAATCCCTTATTGACTATTTTAGGAATAGAGTGTGGTGTTTCTGTGGTTAATGGATGAGGTTTTCCTTTTTTGGAAAAAAAGAAACACATGCATCATTGGATTTACATTCTCATAGGAAGGTGAATCTGATTACTCACTAGTTCTCTAGCCTCTCCCATCGTGCAGTGGATGATATCAAACCCCAGTTTCATGTAGTGGTGGTGGTGTATTAGAATGTCTTTCTTGAAGATGTCTTTGGATTACCTCCCCACGTAGAGGTAAACATCTGCGTTGATTTATACCATGGGCTAGAACCGATATATACCCCTTCATAACTAATGGATCCCATAAATCTTTAGGACCTGAGGGTATAGATGGAGGAAATATAGAGTAATGGATTTGTGAGAGCCAGTGTTTAAACCTAGGCTCCCCAATTTTTTTCCAATAAGGAATATAGGAGCTTGAGGTTTAATTTGTACATATGGTGCTTAAATGAGGTGACTATGATGAAAAAGTGTCCACTTCTAAGAATAGAAGTAATATTCGATCATATGAAAGGATTGATGTGGTTCTCCAATGTGGACCTCAGATATAAAAATCACAATCATTGTGTATGATATGAGGATTTACCAATAGATATCCTTCAGATGTCAGTACGTCCACTAAATGTACTCTATGATTCTGTTTGTCATAATAAAATCCAATGTAGTGTTCATGAGACTCATTAATAAGATCTTCCAGCCTTACTTTGACTGTTTCATGATGGCCTTCATTGATGACATCCTAGTGTACCCAGCGTCTAATATGGATAATGTGATGCAGTTGATGATGTTCTTAGACACAATCTAAGAGCACAAGGATAATGGGAAGCTATCTAAGTATCGATTTTGGTTTCAAGAGGTCCACTTTCTAGGACACATCACTTCATTTTCTATAGTTGTAGTGGATCCAGAAAAGATTTAGGGGTTCTTTATTATGATCCATCCAAGAGCGTTACCATTGGGATGCATTTCATAGAATTTTCTTGGTACTATAGAAGGATTTTACCTAATGTTTATAGAGTATTAGAACACATTATGACATTTAAATTTAAAGTTAAGCCTTCCTTGTCAAAAGAGAAGTCCTAAGAGTGCTTTAAAGAGTTGAGTTAGAGTCTGGCGAGTGATTCCATATTAAGACTACCAGAGGAGAGTTTTGGGTACGTAGTGTTCTGTTATATATCAGATACTGGTCTTGGTTTTGTCCAGATGAAGGAAAATTTGGTGATTTCCTATGGTTTGTGTGATTTGAGACAAATGATTAGTACATGGTTACCCATGATATAGAGACAATGATGGAAGTATTTGAATATATGATCTGGTGAAAATACCTGATAGGTTAGTGCTTTATTATCTACTATAACCATAATAGTCACAAGTATGTATTCTCTTATAAGGATTTGAACATAAGACAAAGGTGACAGCTAGAGTTCCTCTAAAACTATAACTTTGAGATTGACAATAATCGTGGGAAGTCGAAATGGTGGCAAATTCTCTAAGATGGAGATCTAGGTTGTTTTTGCTGAGTGAGAAATCATAGTAGTTCCCAACATTATTTATATGTCATTTATAGATGGATAAGGAGTATCTTACGTCTAGTCGATGTTTGGTATTCATCACCTCTACAAACCAGTAAGAGAGGCATAGCTTGGGGATACCAACTATAAGAACCGGCGTGCTCAGTTGTCCTCATGGAATGCCCTGATGGATTTTCTATAGGTGGTGAGAACATCATTCTTTTCATAGGTTCCAAAATTGTTACAGTGGTATAATGGGAGTTGGATCGGATAGAGTTCCACACATCCTCTTTGGTGATACATCCATGTGTGTTGAAGATGTACCAAGACCTATGATGTATGTTTTTGTCTTAGGGAATTAATAAGGTAGTGGTGGAGTTTGTTTCTCAATGCATCACTTCTCAATAAGTGATGGTTGAGCACCAGGTTATAGTGGGATTGACCCAACCCCTTGAGGTGATAGAGTGTAAGTGGGATGAAATATTTATAGACTTCATGATGGGTTTATGATTCACGTACAAGGGACACGATACTATCTGGGTGATCGTTCATCGACAAACCAATTCATCCTACTTAATACCTATTCAAGTGTAATGTTCAGTTGGGGTGATTGGGATGAATCAATGTGTCGAACGTAGTTTGACATAATTGAGTTCTGTCGGCGATCATTTCATATCATGGTGCTCATTTCACATCCTAGTTTTGGAAGGTATTTCATGATGCCTTTGAGACTCGGTTATGCTTGAGTAAGACATTCCATCCCTAGATAGATGGTCAGACAGAGTGGACCATTTAGGTTTTATAGGATATGTTACAAGCCTATATTTTGGAATTTATTTGTAGCTTCTATAATTACCTAGAATATTTTGTGTTATTTACAAAAAAATCAATGAATCCACCAATGTTAGATCCCCATTCAAGGAATTTTATGGGCTAAAATTCATGTCGAAACTTGGTTCGACAAACCCTAGAGAGTCAGCACTCATGGGTATGGAGTAGGTGTGGGTACCACTAAGAAGGTGCATATCATCCAAGAGAATATGATAACTACACAATGATAGTAGAATCTATATTCTTAAAAGAGATAGAGGCCAATAGAGTTTTAGGAAGGATACCATGTGTTCATTTGCATCTCACCTCAAGGAGGATCAAAGAGATTTGGACGATATGAAAAGTTATCATCGAGATACATCATACCAACATAAATTATACTAACTGTTGGTGTACCACCTAGATAATCCACATAAATTTCACTGGGTTCATTATTTCTTCCATGTGTTATAGAAGATGAGTTATGTGCATGATCCATCACACGTCATCTATAGGGGAGATCTGATCATTGACGATTGGGTGAATTTTGTGGAGATCCTAGTGGAGATCGAGGATCAATGGGAGATGATCCTTTACCAGGGTTTTATTCTTCTAGTGCACGTTATATAGAATCCTGATAATCCTTAAAAGACCAATTTTGAGAGGTAGGGTCAAATTCATTCTTAGTACCCTCGTCTTTTGGTTGAGTATCCCTTGTTTTTGTTTTTGAGGATGTACATCCCAAAGGTGGGGATAATGATATTTCATCAATTTTTATTGGTTTTATTTTTATAAATTAATTTGGAAAATTAAATGACCATGAGATAAGGTGAAGGGCGATTCTGAGTCCCGGTGTCCCCGAAACAATTCATTGAATTATGTGCAGTTTATAATAATGTGTGCAGGTAATTTTTCATTAAAACTTGTATAACTCATAAATATCTATCTATAACATAAATATTATGGAACTGTTGTATTATGAACATTGACTTCACCTTAGGAGAGGCCTAACACTGACCATCACGGTTCGACTCTGAATGTGGGATTTTGGATATAATGTTCATAAAAATATATTAAGAAAATATATTTTATTTTGACGCAACATTGGTTTTCTTTTAAATGATTAATTTTTTAAGAATATAGGGCAAAAAAAACCATATAAATCTTCTAACATGAGTATATGGTGATCCCTAATGAAAGTCAACAGTTTGGAGAATTAAGATTGAGAACCTTAGATTTGATGGATTAATGAACGATGAATATTCGAATTCTCCCTTCTTCAATAATTTATTAAAATTAAAGGTAGTGTGTTGTTTCTTTTTGATCCATTCCTCATATTTAATGTCATTGATGAACATAGAACAACCCTTGAACAAGTTGATCTATGGTTTGATCACTTTCAGGATGGTTTTAAGCATTCGTGGATTTAAATGGGAGATAGATCTGTTTGATTCTTTTTTCTTCGTGATCCTGCTGACATGAACGACACAAGGTCAAGAAGAAAAATTTCAAGATACATTAATCAGGTGTAATTGTGATTTATTTTGTCTCCACAAATCTGTATCACATTACCAATTCTTGGTGAAATATGAACTATGGATCAATTCAACTATTATATATTTCATAATGATCTAATACTTGGGATCTGGCACTAAAACGACACCATATTGGTATGACAATGAAGGAATCCTGCAAATCGGCCAAGGCGGTAGTGCATCTCAGTTATTGTATAAATCACTATGGCGAGTTTAGTATTATCATGAGGTAGAAATCAAGTTGCTAGTTTGGCGTCCAAAAGTTGTTCCAGCACACAACCTGTTGGGGGTTTGACCAAGTAGAGTACATGGTGGATAGGCTGCCGGTGGGTCATCCAGTGGTGAAGAATGAGGCGACTATCCAGGATTGATTTTGGGGGAGCCTATAGCCAGAGCGGTATCATGGGGGAACATGTGCACACAGATTGGGTCTTCGTGGAGACTACGAAGGTTGAGGGTAGTGAACACACAGTTCATCTTCATTGAATGAGTGAATGTGGAAAGGTCGGCTATGTGTAAGAGAAGGGGGAGGCCAACATACTATCAGATGGGATGAACAAACATGTCTGATCCAATGACCCGCTGTGTAGGGTCCAGCGAACCACGGCCTATAAGACTAAGAAAAATGGGCAGGGCCCAGCGGCTAGGGTCATGCTCCGGTGGGTTGGCTGGACTGGGCTAGGCTGGATAATTTTGACCCAGTTAGTTTGATAAGGTCAGGTTAGGTCAGGCTGGGACTCGAGTTGGGTTTGGATTTTTTAGTATAATAGTCGTAACATTCAAACAAAAGTTCTGTTTGACGAACCATCTATAGTGTATAGACCCTTGTAAAGCGGAGGTCATTTTCGGTTGTCTTAATAGGTTTTCTTGCATGGACCCATATATGTGGGTTGTTTCCCTTTTTTCATTTTTCAAGGGCTCAGTATGGTATTCTGTCCACATCATTGGATTGTATTACCTTATATAGGCCATGTCCCATTGAGATTTATGGTATCCCTATGTGGGACATGAGGGATACTATATCACCCATCATTGATTTTTTTAGGGATTGACCTGATGTCCAAGCGTAGGGCGTTAGTCCATCATCTAGTGGGATGTGTCTCTAGGGTTGTTTAGTATTCTTTGAGAAGGATCCCCTAAATTATGATACACATTATTAGGGTAGATGGAAATATTTAAGAAGGATCCCTTACATCAAGGGATAATAAAGATTCATTTTTTGGTATTTTTGGGAAGGATCCACTCTCATTATGTTATGATCCGGGACTAATGCTTTCCACGTAGGGTCAAGTCCAAATAATGAGAACCCTGTAACGGTGATTGGTTTTGACTTACCTCTCTAGTTTTTTGGATGGCTATAAATATACCTAGACATCCTTAGTATATGTGGTACACACATATACCTATGTAAAGATGATTGTACTATTCATATTTATTATTTTCTTATTTGTTTTTCAATTGTGTTTTCAATGATTCCTCCTTAGTAATATTTTACTCACCCCAGTGCAGGAATTGGCCGCATGTGTCCTGTCTTCTGCATATGATTTACGCCTTGATAGAGTCCATAGTGGTCTAGGTCATGGTTTTTCATAATGAGATCAGACTTATGTGGTGTGATTCTTTTTCATCATATTGCTATGCTACATATACACTTCATGTTGGTTTTATATAGATGAGTTTCAAGAACTTGTGCATTCACTTTTTCAAACTCATTCATTTGGTGGGATTGTATTCTGGCCTAGTTTACAATCCATATTCTTTATGTCTTACTCTATGGTATGTATCTTAGTGTATGAATTCATTTTCTAATTAGTTTTGTCACGACCCGACCCTACCCGGGCTTGAGCCGCAACTACCCCAGGCCCGCCTCCATAGGTCAAGGGCTGGCGACCAGCGCCGAAGGAACCATAACTTGGGGAGGCCTTTGCCTAAGTACCTGTACACATGCACGAAGCACACTCAATGCAAAAGTGCAGAGTAAAAGAAAGAACAAGCAGAGTAAAAAGGAACAACTGCTATATATATAAACCACAGATGTGCATCGACCTCTAAACAGTACAAGCTGAAAAGAAAAGGGGCAAAACACATGCCCAACCCAAAAGTGCCACAACCCGGTAATAGGTAAACAAAAAGAAACAGCTGACGGGTCTCCCACATGGAACCCGACCATGACCACCGCACACGGTCCAAGCCCCCAAGCTCCTACGCTCCACTGATGTTACGCTCCACCTGTCTGTCGTCTGAAAGGGCACACCAAGTGTGGGAAAAGCCCAAGCAGGGGTGAGTATAAAAATACTCATTAGGATACCCCGAAGGCTCGAGGGAGCAACAAAAGGAGGTACCTAAGGGTGAGCAGTAGAGCGAACAAGAAAGTAAAGGGGTACAACAGAGAGTACAGTGAAGAGTCCAGCTCAACCCAACAAGAGAAAGGGAGTAGACTCATCCAGACTCAAGGAGCTGGAAACGGTGAGAAGATGAACTTCTCGTCGAGTCATCAATACCTATAGTAGGAGAGTATACTCGTCCAACCCTGAGAAGCTAGACACAGAAAGCACGTGGCATACCTCGCGCGTCTTCACCTCTCCTGGAAGGAGAGTAGCCAAACCCAAGGAGTGGGTGCCGGAAACAAGGTATATACATATGTATGCTCTGTCAAGAAGCCCGAACAATCTCGTAAGGGGATCTATGTCCTGTAGCTCAGCCCAAGAAAAGAGTAGCCAACAGTCCCAGAAGTAACCATTATCGTCACCCAGAATCCTGCACGTCTGCCCTGAACTACAAGCCAAGGGGATCAATCACCACACTTTGACACTATCTTATTTGGGAGGCACTGACTCACCCGCACGGTTTTAGATCGCGTCACAAGAACGCGTCTTGGTGGGGAAAGTCCCCCTCATACATGAGAGTTCTAGGGATAGTCAAACCACACCTCGTCACTGCCCTGCAGTCGAGAGATCTCCTCAAAATCTAGCCGTCACAACACTGACCTGAAACTAGGGGTCCCGCTCTGGTAACCACGGAGGAAAGCCACAGACTAGACTAGTAGAAAGGACTGAGTCTGGAATGCTAACAGGTGTCCCACTGCCCAGCCCCGCTGGAGGGTAATTCATAACCAAATATTGGGTGACCCACAGCCTAGCCCTGCTTGAGGGTAAACCCTAGTACATCATCAAGAGACCCACTGCCCAGCCCCACTGGAGGGTGGATCATAGTAGGATACCGGGTGACCCACTGCCCAGCCCTACTGGAGGGTAAACCATAATAAATTATCAGGCGACCCACTGCCTAGCCCCGCTGGAGGGTAAACCTGGAATAAGTCGACAGCGGACCCACTACCAGGCCGTGCTGGAGGGTAGACCTGGAACTAGACGATGGGCGACCCACTGCCCAGCCCCGCTCGAGGGAAGACCCTAAGAGGTCGTCGGGTGACCCACTACCCAGTCTCTTCTAGAGGGTAGACCCAAATTACATTATCAGGCGACCCACTGCCCAGCCCCGCTGGAGGGTAGACCTGGAATAAGTGGACAGGCGACCCACTGCCCAGCCTTACTGGAGGGTAGACATGGAACTAGACGATAGGCGACCCACTGCCCCGCCCTGCTGGAGGGTAGGACCTAAGAGGTCGTCGGGTGACCCACTGCCCAGCCCCATTGGAGGCTAAAACTCAAAACTGCTCTGGCCACATCCACTGAAGGGTACAACACTGGACAACGAAACACGGAGTGGGAATCACGCAACCACCCAACTCCAGCACAACTCACCCCAAGGGGTTCAGCGCCTATTCCATCATTGGGTGCCACTAGCACCGCTACTGGCTGATCCATCGAGAACGAAACCAGGGGGAGACCACTCAACCCAGCTGGTCAACAAACCAGCACCAAGCCAGGGGAAACCTCCACCCTACTGGTCAAACAAGGCCACAGAGGGACCCTCTACGTCACGAGAGGTCAAAGTACGCAAAGCAGAACATGACACACACATGGGGCCAACACGACGCATGGCCCCAAGTCAACCCCAACCAAGAGCACAAACATCTCAGGTACAAACCACACATACCTCCAAGCACTCCCGTATACTCCCAGAGTATACCTCATCTCCAGCCCAAGGGCTATCGTGCACACGGCACCCAACATCAACGCGAAGGCGTGACGTAATAACTCCACCTCAATGGCCCAGGCACGACCAACCACATCTCGTGAACCATTTATGTCACTCTCGCAATAATGCATGATCACACGCCAAGGGTCCGCTACAAACATGGTAGGACGAACCGCCACTAGATCACCTTCCATGCTCCACATTTAATAAGATCACGTATAAGGCTACACACAACCAAACTGATCGCGCTGTTGTAAAACCTCGCGGAAAAACACATGAGATAGACTACTTACTCACCTGAAATGACCAAACGGTGAAAAAGGTACTATTCACCGTAATCAAACTCATGTGGGGCCCACCCCAGGATCCCGAAACAGAACCAACGGATCAGGACACTGCAATCCCCTCAGAAAAAACACACGGGATTGAGTACTCAATCACCCAAAACAGACACCGAGTGAAAAAGGCACTATTCACCGTAGCTGGGTCAGGTGGGACCCACACCACGTCCCCGAAAAAGGTTGGGCGAACTGCACCGTCGCAAATCTCTTGGAAAAGCACGTCAAAATCACTACTCACTTGAGTGCAACAGATATCCGGAGAAAAAGGTGCATCCCGGCGCACCGCACACGAGCGGTGCCACGTGTGACCCACATCCCGGTCCCGAAACACAACAAACAGATCACACCGTTGTGATCCTCTCGAATAAGTACACGAAATGGACTATTCACTTGTCCAAAACGGCCGCCCGGTGATAAAGCTGGAAATCACCGTCAAATCCCGAAACGGCCCTCGCGGGACCCGCACTGTCGTGCGAATTTACAGCGGGCAGACTGCGCCAACGCGATGCCCTCGGAAAAAATAAGGTTAGATTTCAAATTCAATATATATATTTGAAAAAAATTTACATTATTCCATAAATTAATTTATAATCTTTTAAATAGTTTCTAATATTATTAAGTCATTATTACATCTTAATAATTTCATAAAATTTATATTAATTTTAAAAATATAAATTTTCACCATTTAAATATATATATATATATATATTAAATAAAATAATAAAAAATACCCTAATCTAGGTTTTATATTCTTAATATCAATATGAACAATATTTTATGTAAAAAATATTATAAAATTTTATAATTGAATTATTAAATAATAACATAAAATATATTGAAAATTATTTTTCTACAATATTTACTTTATTAAAATAATTATGTCTTCTTTTCCATATTTCATAGGAATGAAAAATGAGTAAAATTTATTTTTTTTCACATTACACATAAATAATATTTTATTTTTTTAAATTTTATTATAAAAAATATATCAGGTTTTTTGTTTTTTATGTGGTGTTTGATACAAAATAATCAATATAGTAATGTTTTAATGGATTAATTTTCATAAAATCATCAGCGTTAGATGAACCAAATTGAACGAATGCTTTCACTTCAATTTTTTGATCTTTCAATAAACATGATAATTTACCCCATTTATGTTTAATTCTATCATAGGATTACTTATCCTTTTGAAATAATGTGTGATAAATTATGTATATACCATTTTCCACTAAATAATAATATATCAAATAAATTCGTTTGAGTTTTTATTTATATTTATGATCCTAACATATTATGTTTTACTATAATACCTTCTACTAAAATAACATAACTAGGGAATTAGAATTCCTAGATGCAATGGTGTTATTTTCATTGCGTAACAAAAAATTATTTCACCAACAAAGTCCGCATGACTATGTGAATATGTTATGATTTATCATGATTTGATTTAGAATATACCTGTATATCATCCAATGTGACCAGAAAAAAAAATATCTAATTAGGTGAATGAAAAAGTTCATTAGGTTGATTTAGTCGAAATGATTTTAGTCTTATCAAAATGGATTCCAATATATCAATGATCCCCATATCAACATAAAATGGTGGTATTTATTATTTTATTTTGAAAAAATCTATGATAATGAAAACCTAAATAAATAATGATTAAAAAACAATACTTCCCTAACTAACCAATTAAAGAGATCAATAATTTCCAAACAATGTTAATTAATCATTATCATAAATGATTAATCTTATTATAATCTCTTAAATGGTGTAGACTCTCATCATCCTTATTTAAAAATAATGATCATCAAAATCATATGATACAAGATCGTATAAAAACATTTCTCCTCAAGAAACCAATCCTACAATAATTTATGATATATATACAAGTTTAGATATATATGATATTGAGGGTGATAAAAATAGGTTTGATCATATGAAATTTATTCATAGTGAATTTAACTACTCTCTTAAGAATTAATCCTTATAAATATTCAGGATGGATGAACACACATATATCAGATATAAGAAGTTAAATTTTGAATAATTTATATTCAACTACCATTAATATAATACTACACATTATGGATGTCAATTTATTAATATTCCATTTATTTGGTCTTTTTGGACAACCCTAATTCTCACACACTCATTATAGTTTATATTTTGTATTAGTTAGAGATTTGAAATGTACAATTTGGGTATAAAAATAGTTTTTTGGATCTGAATTTAGTTATCTAACCCATTCTAATAATGAAATTGTATGATTTTATATTCAAAATCATGGGTTCAATGAAATTACTGTAATAATAAAAAACAACGGTGTATGAATGAAATAAAAAACCTAGAATTATTAAATTTTTTTAATAATATCAAACCTTATTTTTGAAGATCTTTCATGACCATTATTTCCCCAAAGAAATAGTAATTTTGAATATATAATTGAATATGAATTATCTCTATCTAATTAAAAACAAGATAAGGTATGGGATACCAAAATATCACCAGTAATAATGGATTAACCCACAATATTATTAGTTGTATAATACCAATGTTTATATTATTTATATATAACATCGTATTACCTATGTGACATTGATTATTGTACATAGTGTTTCATTGTACCTAAAATTCCTTCAATACTATTTTAGAATCCATAAAATGATACGTTGTTAGATGAATAGTTGCATCTTACAAATTGAGTCACTAACTATGCCTACAATTCCTATCATTAATGTTGTTTCATCTCAAAATTTTAAATTAAAAATAGAATTTTGAAAATTATGTTATAATTTTTTTGAAAACTATAAGTATGATTTGTTACCTCAATGTTACAATCTAGTTTTACATTCCTAATGTTTATACATTAGTGACAGAAGTCGATGCCTATTTTGAACAATGTGTTAGTGGGTTTTTATGCATTGGAATCACTAGTGAGAGAAAACCAAAATAATATCCTCTTATAAATGATTACAAACAATGGAGGATAATTCAACCATTGTCTATCCATGATGGTGTTCCCCATTTTCTAAGGCCACCATGGGTTCTTGATTATGAAAGGATTGCTTTCTTCTGAAAAATAGAGAATCATAGAGTTTTAATAATCATCACCCCATTCTTCAAGGGAACTTTTAATCCGATATAAATTCATATCTATGGTAACCCATGAAAAACATAAATAAATAATACATTGATACCATTTTTTAATTAATAAATATCATAAATAGTCAGAAAACCCAATGATCCAAAGGTTTTGTGTCATGGAAACTATCTAAATAAATTACTTATTTTAAAACCCTTATAAATATTAAACAATAATTTTTATGTTATCGGATCAATTCTAGGATTATAATATGATAAAATAATAATAATAAATTAAGGGATATAGTTATATAATGTGTGGACGTACAATAATCAGTAATGAAAACATAGCTTCTAGCCATAAATATTAGATCATAATCACTACTGAAAACATGATAAAGGTATAAATATCTAATAAAAAGATCTTAGGATATAAATTGAAAAGCATAAAACATTATTGATAATTAATGACAATGGTACTGAAATATAATGCCAATAAATTTTCAAAGAAACGTGTCTTAGAAACACTTAATGGAAATAGAAAAATATATCAAATCATAACAAAATAAAGTGAAACTTCTATAGATCATTGAATGTCATATACATTTTCTATAGCTTGGAAATAAAACATATTAGTTGAAAATTAAGTTTCAAAAAAATAACCATATATAATAATAATATTATAGAGTTAGAATCACCACCTAATTCCATAACATTGTGTGGAAATAATGCATACATGAATCCCATTATAGGGGGAGAATATGTTACTAGATTCTTAGAGTAGAGTGAGAAATCACTGCTTGATTTTCATTGAAATGAAATTAAATATAAAACCATAACCAATGAATTATATGGACATATAATACATCAATAATAATAATAATAATAACATGTGAGTTACATATAAAATAAAATCATTCATCTTATCATTAATTTCAATGGAAAGAAGAAGGGTTTCATAACTGTTCAAAAACTTATTACTGAAATTAATTATTTGATACTGAATGCATCATCCCCGAATATATTATATTTAAAAAATAACTTATATGTGGATTTATTAACAATTAAATCATTGGATATGAATCCATGGAAAAAATAATATAAAGCATAAAATTAATTTTTTTTCAAACAATAAATATTTCATAATATGACAAAAAATTAGTTAATATTCAAGTGACCATCTAAGAAATGATTTATTCAATAATGAACAGTATATTCATAAAAAATAATTTATTAATTTTCCTGTAAATATTACTTGATAATTAAATAATCATATTTTTATATGGGAATTATAGTATAGTAATATAATATTATTATGTTGAAAAACATTTTAATATATTAATAAACCTTCATTGAAAAAATAATAATTAAAATGTTAATGAATCCTTTTTATATGATTATTATGGGAAATAAGCATCAGGAATATGGAAAAAAATTATATCTCTTCACGGGAAAGGATACTATTTTGTTCAATGAATAACATGTATATAGTTAAAAAAACCTAATAAATGAGATGATAACAATTAAAAACAATTTTTTTTAAATAATGGATTCATCATGAAATAATACATTGGGGAAAATCATTATTTATGAATAAAATAATTAATATATATATCATATAATTGTCATATGTTTTTTAATTTCCTCTATAATGGTTATATTTGATGTGGAGTGGTTATGATTCATGAAAAATTTCGCAGTTCTAAAATACCCTAACCATTATTACTTTTTCAATAAATGTTCAATGTCCTCATAATAATTATAAGAAAATATTAATTATATATTTATAAAAACATTCATTTATATTAATATTTTATATATATCATTTATAATAATTTATTATTAATGTATTAGTTATTTATAACTTACAGTTTACTAGTAGGTGTTAGAAACATTAATTGTTTATTATATTATTTATGATATTGATTTCAATATAAATTATATAATATAATTTTTATCATTACAAGGTTATATAATATCAATAATTTATTTTTCTCAAAACATATCATGTTTTGAACCAATAATATGATACTATTTTCTTGATTTGGGAAGAGAATCAGTGATGAATTAGTGTTAGGTTGTTCGATGATACTGAAGGATTACCTAATAAAGATAGTCATTTTTTGTTTAATACATTAAAAATAAAATTACTGATATTTAATAATCATAAACACAAAACATAAATATTAATTGAAATTATAACTATCTGTGATAGTGGTGGTGAAAAGTGGAATATAACATACAATAGAGGCCATATTCCAGACATATGTACATCTGGTGATTTTCTTACCCCTACAAAAAGTTAAAGGGTTAATATTTTTTATTATAATACAAACCTAATATATCATAAAACATTAATTCTTATGTATTAAATTCCACTTCAAGACCATCTTGGTAAATATTTTACCGAAAATTAAACTTCTTATGTCAGGGAGGTGGTAATACACACATATACACAAATCACCAATTTACATTCAATAATGGGACATTGAGATGGTGTTACTGTTTATTTCTACAATATAACACAATTAATTATATTGTAAATACTATAGATATGAAGTATTTTTGGAAAAAAAATTAATTTAATGAACAAATGAGATGAAGTTATAGAAAATGTTGAACTTATATTTGTTAATTTTGGGTCTCTCTGAAACAATCCCATATAATTAAAGGGATTATGATAATAAATTTTTGACTATAATCATATAAGATTAAAATTTTGTTATAAGGAAATTAATTAGGGAATATTTTCAAAATGAAACCAAATATTCAGTGTTATTTTTAAGGGTTGCAAAAGGGCCCCTCTTATAATTTTTTGGAATATAAGTTCTCTAATTAAGGAACCCAAAAAAATGGGAGAACATGATGAACATGTAATGTGGATCCAAAAAATTGGAAACGATTTATTTTAGTGTAAGATGTTTCCAATAATTAATAAAATAATAAATTAGAGTTATGTTTCTAAAATGTTTCATGCCCTTTATTACATGATGTTTTACTTCTTCCATTTTTGTTTTTAGTGAGATGACTAGTTTTTAACTATGATGACATAATAATTGGGCCTAAAAATATTTTCAGTTACTATATAAGTTTTACTAAATAATTAATAAATTTAAATCCATTTATTTTAAATAATATTCTAAGTGTTGTAAAAATTAATTTTATGATAATAAATGTAAAATGCAATGAATATTTTTTTAGAAAAAAATTACATGGGATTATAAATGTAAAATATATTTTTCTAAATTGTATTTTACATTTTAAAATTTATATCATCAATTCTAAAATATT
Organism: Viscum album; assembly: GCA_963277665.1. Classification (NCBI taxonomy): domain Eukaryota; kingdom Viridiplantae; phylum Streptophyta; class Magnoliopsida; order Santalales; family Viscaceae; genus Viscum; species Viscum album. The sequence goes on from OY728156.1 coordinate 1,137,699,462, forward strand.
TTTTTTGTGAACTAAATGGTTTCATATATTTAATTTTAACTCTTATATACTAATAATGGAGTAAAATTAAATAGACTAGAGACAATGGTATATTATTATATTCTCCTAAAATAATATTCCTTTTAAAAATAAAAAAAAAATATTATTAAACTATAATTTATACATTAACAATTCAAAAATAATATTATTTTCACCGAATATAGATAATAAAATTATAAATTAATCTTTTAAGTGAAAATGAAATATATAATAAAAACATCATTTATTGAAAATTTGAGTCTTTTAAACAGTTAGTGTTGTTAGTAATATTTCGTAACATTTTATATTTTATATCATTATAATATAGAAGTTTATTTATAATAATAATTTTAAAAATTACCATTTTATTAATTTGGATATAACATACAATAATTAAAAAAATATTTCCTTGATATTAAATAAATATTTTTCAAACACTCAATATAATTTAACAATGTCTATTAAAATCAATTATTTGCATATCTAAAATTTAATTATAATAATATGTTGATATAAAGATATTTAATTGAATTTTATATACATGTAATATTATTTATTCATAATAAAAATAATATTTATTAAAACCACACACATACATATATAATATTTCAATATCATATTTTTATTTCATTTTGATTTATCTTATATTAAATATACTATATAAAAATACATGACTTAAGTATGCCTATTGGAGATATGGCCAATTGAATTATGTTTAATGAATAAATTTTCAATTTTTATAATTGTAGTGATTATATTTTCAATAGATAGGTTTGTCTCATTTATATATAACCTTTCTAAATATATTAAATTCACACTTCCTAAATCCATAGTCATGATTTTAGATATGATAGCATACTTTTTCCATTCATGGTATACATTATCATTATAGATTTTTAAAATAATATCGATTATTAATGGAAATTGTGGTACATGGGATTATCTAGTTCTAGAGATATTATTCATTTCAATTTATTCTACCATTTTATTTTTTTTAGTTTTGATGAATTTAATCATCTATGAGGTGTAATAATCCATTGTATGTGACTCATTGTTTCATTAAACATTATAAAAATCATCCAATACAATTGAATTTAGTGTATTTTTATTTTTTCATGTATTTTATAGTCAAATTTCTTATCATGTACTAATTATTTTGAATGAATTAAGAATCATTAAATATAATTATAAGAAAAAATTAATGGATCATGAAACATGGTAATTACATTCACCCCATTAATAAATTACATATCCACAATGTTAATTATTAATAACTTACATAGTTATCTATTAGAATCTATATGATGAATCATGATTTAATTTTTTAAATAGGTAATAATATAATATTTTTATTAATAATAATATTCTCAATAATTCATTCATGATAACCAATTGAGTTAAATACCTCTCATAGTTGGGTGTTAATAAAATTTTTATTTATGAATGAGTAATATAATCTGAACCAATATGAATGATTCCCATTTATATTTTTGTGGCAATAAAATTTACCACAGATTTTAATAAAATCAATACAACCCATACCTATATTTCATCCCATATAGTTCTTTGATTTGGAAATACAAAACGAATGTTATGATAGAATTAATATGTAAATGAAGAATGCTCATACACATCAAAAGTCTAATTTAAATCCACATCGAGAACCCTTTTCCCTTTAAGGAAAAGTCACTTAAGTAGCATAAGCATGTTTCCTCTCTATATTATCCCTTTCATGTATCATTACCATCGTCATTAACCAACCATATTCTCACCCAGCTATCTGAATAGACCCTGACTTACCTACTTTTGGAAATCATCTCTGCTAATGTATGGTTGAGTTTATGTAATATCCCAAACATTTTTAGAGTTATATTAAGATTGAATTTAGTTAATTTTTATTCATATTTACGTACCATTATTTGGAGTTATTACAAGGGGTGTTTTTGAGTGTAGTTATTAATAAAATTTGAGAAAGAAGGTGTGTGAATTTTTGGAACACGGTTAGGGTAAACAATACACCCAACCCAGCTAACCATGGGAACCCAGGTAGACTAGTTCACACGTTTAGTGCATGGATTTCAAAAATATTTCCCAAACCCAAGAAAGTGATCAACCCTAGACAATGTGGTCAACACAGTTGGTGTAGGGTTTTCATAAATGTGCGCCCCTACATATGAAAAAGTGTGTGTAGTTTCGTTTTACCAGAAAAATATTTTTAAAATCCACCAAATTGCTGAAACACCTCCTATTCTATCTTGGTTCGGGACTCGATGATATTGGGTGATCCGAAAGCATTTTGGAGAGGTTTCAAGGATATTCAACCTCCGTTCTTCAAGATTGAAACCCCAAATAATGGATCTTCTCTTCTCTTGGTATGTAGATTCCATTCCAATGCCTATATTCTATATTTCATAAATCTAATAGAGGATTTTTTTTATTTTTTTCATTATATCTAATCCTAATAAGTGAAATTTAGAGATTGGAATTTATATCTAGATATATATTGATAAAATTTTGATATATTTTATCATTATTTAGGGATTTATATCCAAAACTCATATCTAAATCATTATGCTTTTCAGATATTGGAGATTTCAATTGATAAAATTTCAATCAATGATTTGAGGTGGGTGGTCGAAAATCTAATTCTCAGACTTTTGGATTTGATAAAAATATGAAATTTTTTAGAGTTTATAGATTCTATTAGAAACTGATTTTCTTTAATTAGGTAAATTAGGTTGAACAACTGATTTATCAATGAATTGTTGAATTAAATGATTAGTTTATATGTTAATCGTGAGACTAAGTGGATTCCATAGTAGATAATTAATTTTGGAATCAAATTATGAGATTTAGGGATTTTAATCTAGATAATTAATCAGCAGAATAATTATTAGATATCAAAGTGTTTAGGTTGAGATAATTAATTGTGAATTAATTATATAATTTTATATTTTGATCTAGATAACTAATTGAGAGATTAATTATTATGAGTTATTATTTATAATGTGATAATGAATTAAGCAAAAATTAATTATTGTGATATGAGTTATGATGTTGATTAATTAATTGATTGAATTGATTAATTATTATTTAATTTTTTCATAAATTTATGATTTCACTAAAGGATTTATTGAATTTAATTATTTATTTAATTATAAATGGGATTTATGCGGATAATTAATTTTGAATTAGTTATATGGGAATGAATGGGAACATGCTAATTCTAAATTAAAAAAGTACAATTGGAAACATGGTCATCATACTTATGAGTATAAGGATGGGAACACAGTCATTCTAATGAAATGTATACATGGTAACATGATCATTATAATTATTAGTAATAGAATGAGAAAATATTCATTCTATTGAAGAGTGTGTATGATCACATGTAAATCATACTTGCATTTTTGATATTGGTAACATTGGTGATGTGGCTTATAAATGTTAAATTAAATAGTAAAAATTATGGAACTCTATGTTATAGCCTCTCACAAGAATATTCGAACAATGGACTGAGATGAATTAGTTATTATGATATCATATCACATTTTAATATATTGATCACTAGCAGGAAAAAGGTATTTATATATGAAATAACCTAGGGAACCCATCATGCTATTTCATTAGAAAATTCCTATATTGGGGTACATGTCTCCTTTGGAACCTGATAATTGATGTAGTTACATAATAACAAATGATAATGTAATAACTGGTTATTTATGCTGTGTAAGAATTTATTATAGAACACCATAAACTATCTCTTCACTAGACTGGTCTTGGACAGGGTTGGTAGTTTCCTACTGAGTTGTACTCAAACCCTATTCAGGCTGCTTGATAGGTATTGAAATAGATTATATTATTATAGGACATCATAAGGGAAAAGTCCCGAGAAAGGATTTTTGATTTGGTTTATATCTTGGATGAGGGGACAAAACATGGTTCAAAACCATCTTTCAGAGGCATAGTGTTTTACATTCAGTTTCATTATAGACGCCTAACAATTATATTGGTATAACATTTTTTCCCTTTAAATTGAGTATTTTAATTCATGTTTTGTAATCTTTTTACATGAGTATTGTTTTGTTTATATATGATTCCATGTTTTTTTACTTATTTACAATGGTTTTTACACTGATAAAGGAGGGTATAGTCTCCCCATGATTTACATACCAGACCCTCACTGCTAGTCAACAACCTCTAGTATACGAGGAGGTTCAATTGAAATCATGTGGCCAACTGGCTCGGGGCACCATCTTCTGGTGCCTGGTATATGATTTCACAAAGTGATATGAGTGATCATGTTTTCTTTCTTATTCTTTTGACTTCCTATTTTGGTAACAGTATAAAAGAGACTTAGAAGAGTTTGGGATCTATAATGAGCTCGTGCATAGGAGTTTCATAACCATTTATGAGGGAAAATACATATACTCATACTGGTATTGTTGTGATTGTTTTTTCTCATACCTTTGAATATTATTTCCCCTTTGGTGATGAACTTTTTGTGTGAAGGGATTAACAATTCGTAGAATTTTCTAGTATTGAATTGTGGTGTAGAATTTCAGGAGAGTTGAGTCTGTATGAAAAATTATAAGCATTCAAGGTATCTGTGACATGAATCATTTTAGGCATGCATGGGAAAATAGGTTATGGGTATGTTGTTATTCTTGAAATATTTTCCATTTTTTTGAATTAATAAAAAGAGGTTCTTATCATTATTTGAAAAATTTTGTTAGAAAAATTATTCAAAATGAGAATAATGGGGTTTCTAAATGAGAAACATGATTGTGAGAGTGTGTTTAGCCTTGTTAACCATATTCATGGAGTATGATGGATAATGTTAGTGATAGATCATTGGTTTTGACCGTGTCATAAGTTAGGGAAAAATGAATGTTTTTTATTCCTCCAACATTAATTTTATAATATTTTGTGATGAGACCTGAGACGTGTGTTTGGAATTTTAGAGAGTATGCCTCCATGACACATGTTTATGGGACGATTAAGGGGCATGCCTCAGAATGATTTTCTAGGTTGGGTACTTGAGGCATCGATTATTCCAGGTGAAGATGATGGTGATAAGTATCAAGATAACTTTTTATGCTTTATGCATTTCATGGAATGAGACCCCAGACAGATTATGAGAGGTATTTATGACTTGACAACGAATATTTAGTTGCAGCTCCCTCATGGACAATACTAGAGAGGGTGGACCTCAGGGAGATGAATTCAAGGTTGATTCCATAGAGACAATAACTGATCATTTGAACACTCCAGTTGAGGGGAGAGTAATGTTGGCTACTTATATGCTACAAGGATCATTTAAGAACTTTTGGAACACTTATGCGTGAATATGACTAATTGATAGTATTTTATTGAAGGAATTCTTAGAGAGCTTCTAGGAACTCTTTTATTCAAAGTCCACGAGACTATATAATTATGATGAGTTCATGCATCTGACATAGGGGGATCATATCAGTGATAGACTATGGGGGATACTACATTGATCTGCAACACTTTTCTCCAACATTAGCAAGAGATGAGGTAGCTATAATGACATTATTTCCAAATGGATTTATGTGTTATATTAATCCCCCTGTGAATATTTTCATGCTAAAAAAGTTTACGAAATTGGTGAATCAGGCTCTCGTAGTTACAGATAACCTGAGGGAAGATTCCAGTACAAGATGGGTAGTTGTTATTGGATGATCAAGAAGTGTGAAATTTGAGGGCATCAATAAATGTTATAACAACTTTAGCAAATACAATTAGAAGTAGAGTACACAAACAACATGTTCAATTGGAAAAGACATTAGTAGGGTGATCTTTCAATAGGGTGGTAGGCCAGGACACATTCATCAACACGGTTACTGACCACCAGTAGAGTGTCAATCACGCTGAAAGATGGGACATCTATAGATGTTCTCCAGGTCACATTGACAGATTGGTACTAATCGAGTAGCTCGATAAAGTTAGACTATGGGAAGATGATCTTCTACAACATATCAATCTTACAGTTGGAGTTATACTAGCCAAGGTGGTAGAGTTTGTGTATGTGGCGATTCGTAGTAGGGACACCTACATCGGTCGGGTGGTGATACTCAGGGGAGTTATATAGTATCACAAGGAAGAGGGATATTGAAGTTTCATGTTGTAAAACCTACACTTTTTGATAGAGAGGCTGGACAATAAAAGGTAAGAGGTAAAACTCTAATAAATTCTACTTTAGATAATTCCATGTTTGATAGTGGTGCCTCTTATTGCGTTTTGTTTCCAAAAAAATAATGGTTTGAGGTGGATGGTGGAGTTTGTGATTGGGGTAATGACTATAGATACATTGTTGGAAGTTCAGTCTACAGATATCTTTCTATGCAAGGGATGTTCAGCAGAGATCTGGGAAAGTCATTTCAAATGGGATCCCTATATTCTTGATATGAGTGTATTTGACCCAATTGTAAGGATTTATGGGCTATTCACCTATCAATCCCATGTTGATTCATACTCTTGGGGAGTTACCATTTTTCCTAATAAGAATGAAATGTATATTTATCATAGAATGTGGGATATCTCGGTATGTGTAGCAGGTCTCGGTACTCAGACACTAGGAGATCTCACAACCAATGTTTTGAGACTTTTAATGGATTTTGGGGGTGTTATACTAGTTTTCCTTCCAACAGTAGTAGAACTATTTAATGATGCCTTTCCAAAAGACTTCTAGGGGATACCACCTGAGGGAGATGTAAAATTCATAATTGAGATAATGTAGGGGGCTAATCCAGTAACTATTCCCTCTTCTATGGTGGCACTAATTGTGTTTCAAGGGCTTAAGACTTAGTTGTAGGAGTTCTAGGATAAGTGATTTTTCATTCCATGTATGTCGCCTGGGGGATCACCTATTTTGATTCTAATGATTCGTAACATGGGTTTATGCCTATTTATTACTACAAAATACTGAACAAAATTAATCTAAAGAACTGATATCTTATTCCACATATCGATGATTTGTTGGACCAATTGAAGGGATATTGTGTGTTCTCAATGATTGATTTCAGATTAGTGTATCATCAGTTGAGAGTACAGACTTCTGATATACTGAGGACTACATTCAATAGAAGGTATGGCCTTTATGGGTTTGTTTTATTGGTGTTTGGGTTGAAAACTATCCATGTAGTGTTTATGGATTTGATTAATAGGATCTTTCATCCGTATTTTTGTCTATTCATGGTGGTTTTTGTCGAAAACATCATGGTGTACTCTAATACATACAACAATAATGCTCAATATCTTGACACCATCCTTGGTACACAGAGGTAGAATCAGTTAATCGCCAAGCTATCTATGTGTTAGTTTTTAACTAACTAGGTACAATTCATGGGGAACATCATCTTAGAGGATGGTGTGTTAGTGGACCGAAAGAAGGTTCTGGAAGTGGTTTCTTGGGATTATCACAAGAATGTTTTGTAAATATGATGCTTTTAGGGATTATCTATATATTACAAGATATTCTTCCAAAACGTTTCCCATTTGGCAATGCCAGTTACGGGCATGATCAAAAAGTGAGTATTGCTTGAATGGTAAGATGCTTTTGAGAGAGATTTCATAGAGGTGGAGACGTGCATAATTTAATCCCAAATTTTGATCATACCTATGTTAGGTGAGGATTATATGGTTTATTGTGACACTTATGGGATCATACATGGTGTTTTTTTGATTTAAGAATATTAATTTCAGTATATGGGACTTGTTATTTGAGGAATGATCAATAGAATTAACCTAATCATGACCTCAAGTTGGAAGTAGTGGTTTGTGCTCTTATGTGTTGGTGAAACTATCATTTGTGAGAAACACATACAGTTTATACAAATCATATTAGATTTAAGTATACCATTTTACCCCTTGATTTTAATCTTTGGTAGTGAAAATGGGTTAATTATATGAAGTCTTTTGATTTTGAACTATCCTATATGCCCATGAATTTAAATAGTCTTGTAGATGCATTGAGATAGAAAACATATACTCATATGTTTCAGGTGTTTAGTGTAGAGTTCAAAATGATGACCTTAATTGCTAATATTCATGTGGTGGTTCATGAGTGTTTGGATAAGAAGAATCATGTTTTTTTACTGTGGACTCTACTCTATTTTGAAGGATTTGGGATAAAAATATGACAATACATAGTTCTTATCCATGATGGAAGCTTTGAAGGTGTGGTGAACCCATCATAATGAATGTTATATGATGATGCGATAATCTATGTGAAGAATAGAATTGTAAAACCAATGATCATGTTAGTGGAGCTCATGTGAAAATTTTGTGCCTTGAAATGGGAAGTGTATCCATTTGTACCAAAAGGAACTGTGACCTATGAAAATAGTTTTAGAGGAAAAGAAATAAAAATGAGATAACAATGTTTTTGACAAGATTTTTCACCTGTCAGCAAGAGAATGCCTAATATCATTAACCTGGAAGATTAATACAGCCATTACCTTTTCTGGAATAGATGTGGGAAGAAGTGACTATAGATTTTGAGGTTGGACTCCCAAAGTTGATTTGGAAGAATAAATATATATGGGTCATTATGGATCAACTGAAAAAGAAAGAACATTTCCTACCTATAAGGTAAACCATTATAGTAGAACAATTAGGAAAACCGTATGATCGGGAGATAGTCCATCTATATGGAGTGACATGGACTATAGTTTGAGATCAAGATTCATGATTTACTCTATGCGTATATAATGGATTGTAGAATTTTTTTATACTTGTTTTATTGAGTATGGTTTTCCACCACATATAGATGGGCAGTCAGAATGTATTATATAGGTTCTTGGGGTTATGCAATGGAAATGTGTGATTTTCTTCAGTGGATATTTTTAAACAAGTTGTATTTAGTTGATTTCACTTATAAAAAGATTATTATGAAATTATATAGATGGTACCATATGTGGCTCTTTATGGTAGGCCATACATAACACTATTATTCTAGATGAAGGTTGGTGAGTCAGAGTTGCTGGGTGTGAGTCTTGAACATGAGACATATGATAAATTACAGTTGATTTAGAAACATATGGATATGACTCATAGTATACATTATTCATATACGTAGCAACAAAGATGAATCCTAGAGTTTTTATATGGTGATCGTGTGTTCCGTCAATTGTCATCTAGGTTGGGTCACCATAGGATATGGAGGAAGTGCAAGTTGGCACCCCAGTTTGCTGGACCCATTGAGATAGTATATAGAATTGGGTCAATGTCATACCTATTGGATCTTCCATGGAGATACAACACTATAGATTATGTTTTCCAAAAATCAAAACTTCAACTGTATCACCCCAACACTTCCCATGTGATTGATGTGGATGAGGTTGAAATTGAGATATATGTGACCATTGAGGATTGACTGATACATGTGTTTGATCATATTGAGAGGTACTTTTGGGAAAAGACTATGTCTATAACTTATTTTTTATGGAAACATGGAAATTTAAAAGGGGAAACATTGGAAAGAGAATCAGATATGGGGGCTTAATGGCCCAATATTTTTGGCACAGAATCATGTAAAGACATATAAGTACATCTCGAGGACGAGCTGTTATAAGGTGGGGAGATTTTATGATCCCAACCTTTTCATGAGTTAAATAATTCTATAATTTTAGTATTTTTTGTATTTATTTTATTACCATTGTTTGTAGTTATGACATGGGGTGTGTTTTTTAGAGTAGTTAATAACTTTAAAGACAATTTGTCTTTGCATGGTCGGTGCAATGTTAGGGTTAACCATGTTCCCAGTCTAACTAACAGTGTGAACCAAGGTAGATAATATTGCATTGGTGAAATATAGTTTGATAAACAATTCTCCCAAACCTAAAAAAATGACGAAACTCTGGACATTGAGGTCTTCACGTATGACACACGGTTTTTCAAACCATGTTCCCAAGATTAGGTAATTAGGTGCACGGTTTTTTCACCCAAAAAATAGTTTTAGAATCATCGGAACCCCTAAAACACCTATTATTATCCCATGTCTTAGTAATGGATATTTTTTGGTGATCCTAGAGCTTTCTGGAGAGCTTCTAATTCCATCCAACCTCCATTCACCAAGATAAAAAGCACAAATTAAAGATCTTCTCTTCTCATAGTAAGTGGATCTCATCCTAATGCATATTCTGTCTATTGTTTTGGTCTTTTGGAGGAGTTTATTCTATTTTTATTTAGATTTGAACCTAACCAATGAGATATTGATCATGTATTGTAGATATAGATCTATATTGATATGATATTGATATCTTGAATCTTAATTTAGGGATTTATATCTAAAACACAGATCTATGTCATTGTGATAATAAAATTTTGGGGACTTCTGTTGAGAAAATATCCATCAACGAATTGATATAGGTCGATAAAAAAATAATTCCAATAGTTTTGGATTTGATACATATATGAATATTTTGTATAATTTCTAGCTTCCTTTAGGGATTTATTTTCTTAAATTTGGTTAATTAAGTTGGCCAATTGTTTTATCGAAGTGTTGTTGAAATAATGAGTAGTTGAAAAAATAATCATGATAGTAAGGGGATTCCCAATTAGATTATTAATTTTTTAAAATGATTATGAGATTTAGGGATTTTAAACTATATATTTAATCAGCAGATTAATTATGAGATATCAAATAGGTTATGTTGAAATAAATAATAGTGAATTAATATTCCTCTTTGATATTTTGATCTACTTAATTAATTATGAGATCAATTATGATGATCTGAGATTTAGAATGGGATAATTATTTGATAAAAAATTAATTATTTGGTTGTGAATAGTGAAATTTATTAATTTATTGATTGAATTAATTATTGATGTCTGAAATTTTTAGTCAATTATTGAGTTTACTAAGGGATTTTTTGACTTTATCGAATTGTGTAATTAGTAATGGGATTGATGTGGATAATAAAATATGAATTAATTTAGTGTGAATGATTGGGAATGTGGCCATTCTGAAATGAGAAGAACAAATGGTAACATGGTCATCATACTTATGAGTATGATAATGGGAACATGGTCATTCTAATAAGAAGTTTTCATGGTAACATGGTCATCATACTCATTAGTAAGAGAATGTGAACACAACCAGTCTATTGCGGATTTTTTTTGGTAACATGGTCATCTTACATACATTTTTGATAATTGTAACTTTGGAATTGTGGCTTATAAATTTGAAATTAATGAATTGAAATAATGTAACACTGGGTTATGGAATCACAAGAGAATATTAGAACTCTTACATGAGTCGAATTATGTAATGAGATATCATATCACCATTAAATACATCGAGCTTTGACATGAAGTGGGTATAATGATATGATTTAACTTAGGGAAAACATTGGGCTACAGCCAATGATGAAGCTAGTATTGGGCTATGGGACTCCTTGGTAACCCTGGAGTTAATATTGTAAGATAAAAATAAAATATAATGTAATAAATGGTTATTTATTCATTGTACATATTTATTATAGAACTGCATAAACTATCTTTTGACTATACTAGTATTAGACATCGTTGGTGGTGGCCTACTGAATTTTACTCACACCCTACTCATGCAACCCAATCAGTACCAAAATAGATTATATTATTGTAGATATGATAAGGGAAAAGGCCAAAGGAAGGGTTGCTGATTTGGGGTAGAGATTGGATGATGGGATCAAACATGGTTCAAAACCCTCTTGGAGAGTAGTTGTGTCTTAAAATTTAGTTTTATTATAGATACTTGATACTCATATTGGCATTGTATGTATTCCCATTTAGATGAGTATTGAATTTCATGTTTTCTTATCTTGTAAAATGAGTATTATTGTGGTTCTATATACTCATATATTTGTTTATTTATTTCATATAGTGATTTAATCTAATAAATGATGGTATTGTATCCCCATGACTGACTTACCAGACCCTCACAACTAGTTGGAAGCCTCTGCTATAAAGAAATGATTGATTGAGGTTATGTGGAGAACCAAATCGGGGCACCATCGTGTGGAACCTGGGTTAGTACGTTACCGTATGGATGCTCTACCTTTTCTAATATATGTGGCTCTTTATATTCCCAAACAATTACTTACATGACATGAATGTTTTCCTATAACACCCAAATATTTTAAGGTATGTTTCTTCATAAATACATTCAATTCATTAGATATCTTATTGTGAATGGAACATCAAGTCTGCGCCAAAAAAACTATATTATAAGAGTTAGTTATAACCTATATGTTATAAATAATTTTACACTTATATGATATGAATTTGAAAAAACATACATACAAGGTTGCGTTCAGTATAATATTTTGAGTAATATTAGATTAACTTAACTTTTGTTGAATAGTAACTGACCCTCATGAATAGTAACTTTAACCTTAGGAAAATTAATGTACCCTTATGAACAGTAACCTCACCCATGTATGTATAAATAAAATTTTGGCACCTTATATATGAGAGTGAATAGTTTGAAAATTAATAATTAACTGTTGGTATTTTTGTTTGAATCAATTATTTAATTATCATTTTATAATTAAAATTTTTAATTTAAAAGATAATTAATTATCATAAAATGTATTAGTAATTCAATATTTTTTCATATGATTTCTGGATAATTTAATTTGGTCTTAATTAGTTTTTTATGATATTATAAAATGAGTTAAAATTTTAAAAACTCAATTTTTTGAGTAAAAGGTTATTTTTTAAAAAAAAAAAAATTTAATATTCAGATTTTTTTTTCATAAAATGGAGTTAATTTTGGATTCAACACATCAAAAAATGTTTAGGATTTATTAATGTATTTCTCTAAAATACATGAATTTTTGCGAATAGAAAAATATGTTAATTTATGGTTTAATAAATTACAATATAAATACATTGTTCCTTACATCATGGATGATGTAATAAATCATTAGTTTGAACTCACACAAAATTATTACATTTTTTTCACAAAAATTGTAACGCCCCGACCCCAGTTACCCAGAGTCGGTGCATTATTACATAACATTGGCATGATCACAAGAAAGATCAAATCTCGAAAGACCGATTGGTTTAGTAGCCTTGGAAACACTAGATATATTCATAAGTTTTACATTACATCATTAAATGACAAACTACTACAACAACATATTGTCTCCATAATCCACACTCATATCCCCACATAAAATCCCTGCAGGTCATTCATAACATACTTCTTCACTTCCTGGGAAAAAATAAAACATAGAAAAGGGGTGAGCTCAAATGCCCAGTAAGGATAAAAATATAGCGGAAACTTTCATAAATAAGAATAAACTTTTAAGGCAATGTATAACTAAAACAAAAGCCTTTCAAACATGAACATTCAACATGGTATGGCATAAATAAAACGAAATAATGCCATTTACTTACTCACATGGATATTCTACTAATCGAATAATCACATGCAAAAATCAATAACCACTTTCATAATGTTGGAATGCATAATGCCAGACTATCATAACCACATAGTCAAGGCCTCGTGCCAAGACTACAAATAAGATTTTGTCAAGGCCTTGTGCCAAGACACTAGTTTGTCTCATGAGACCTACCGATGCATCGAGGAGCTATAGCGGGCTCCACCCGTCACATATTAAGTCCAATGCATTCCCATATGAAAAGGTTTAAACATAACATAAACATTCATATTAAAACTAGCATATGAAATGTCAATACTTTCACCATAAACTATTAATGGTATAAAAATAGCACATCCACAGTCAAACATATCACAAAACCTGCAATACAATATAGAAGTTTTGTATCATAATAAATCAACTTCAAATAAGCGTAAAATCCATCAAAGGATGTTGACATAGATGAAATCAAAACACTTTTTGGAGAAATATATCTTTCTATTTTTGAAATCATTTAAGAGCCATATAAAATAAAACATTTTCTTGAAAATATTCTTATAATCTTGTAAGGAAAACATTGAAGATTTTATAACGGCAGAAAATAACCGCACTCACCGTATAAGTTAAAAAAACATTCTTACCTTAATTCTGTCGAAAAGGTTAAAAGGACCTTGTTTTGAAAACAACGGAAAGATTCCTCTTATAAAAAGTCAAAAAAGGGTATAAATGACTTTAACCCATATTCTTGTAAATAATAAAAATGTTTTGAAATACATTTTTACGAAAACATGGATGTGGATGATAAAGAGATCCCAGTAGATTATTACATATAAACAACCTCGGATAATGAAGATATTGTGAAATAACCCTTACCTTGTACTTTTCCTTGGTTGGGGTAGGTTAACCTCTTGTATAATGGTGAAATAGTTGTTATTAAATTATACAAGAATCATATATATTAATATGATATCATATATGATCTTTAAACATTGATTTGTTAATAATATCTTAGAATTATCGTCGTTTCGGGTGTTAACTTACTCATTTTCTTTTATATGTTTTGTTACATATGCCATGGTTGTTGAATCTTATTCATATCCATAATGATATCTAGTCCTTATACATCATTTTTAAATCATCAAATGATAATTATACTTGAATGGATACGATGGAGAATGAATCTCATCGCGTTTGTGGAGACGGTAGTCCGTACGTACGCACGAGCGACAATATCATTATTTTGATATTAAAATAACATATAAATGGATGGTATATCATATATAAAGAATAATTAACATGTTATATGTATTATTTACATGAGTTACACATCATTATTATACCCATCCAAATAATATTATATTGAATAACAATTACACCACGACGTGGAGACAGTAGTCCGTACGTACGCACGTATGGTGACATGTTATTCAAAGGGTGGATAGAATACTGAATATGGTTGTACCATATTTATAATAACATCACAGTATATGTGAGATACTGGAGTTATTATTTTAGAATGGTAAGAACAAAGGAAGAAGAAGTGGAAGAAGAAATGAACTTGGAGAAGGGTGGTGAAATCATTACCTCTTCTTCGGGTTCTTCCTTTTGATTTGATCAAAAGGGCTCCTTAGGTTGGCTTTCTGATCAAACTAAGGCCTCTAGGTTGTAGTGAGGGATGTTGGGAGAGTATTTGGGCAGAGTTTGGCCGAACAAAAAGGCTTTGAAGGTGTGAATAAATGAGAAGGAGGAGTGCCCTTTTATAAGAGGGGTGAGGGGCACCTTTGGAAAAGCTAGAAATATTAATTTATAATAAATTCATATTCGGTTTATAATGGCTCCAAAGCTTATTATTCAAAGGTTAAGGTGGGGATAGGTCGCAAAACCACTCAACCAATAGAATTTAGACAGGTTTGGGTACTTATATTAACCTTATCTTTAAGTATTAACTCTAAGTTAATTAGTTTCACTTTTACAATGTCTCTTTGTATTTTTATATAATATGGTTAATAAACTTACTATATACATCCAAGCGACCCCCAAGTGGTCCATTAATGATGAACCTATCATGATATAAGTCTCTTGTCCGAACATTAGATTTTTAGGAATTTAATATCAATTAATAATATAATATTTGTTTTAAGAACTCTTTTATGTCAATTTTGACACTATTCAATAGTTGATTTTTGTGAAACTCATAACAGATTGATTACTTCGAAAAAAGTCCATTAAATCAATACTAATATATCATATTATCCTAGAAAATTAGTTTAATTCATTAAAAGTTTCATATTATATTTATTTGGGTATTTATAATATCAATTATTTTAATTTTTCACTATTATAGTAATTACTGCATCATAATTGTGTCATAAATAAAATAAAGTATATAATGTCTAAAAATAATAAATAAAATATCATTATTTAGGAAATCTTTTTATCTTTCTAATTAATATTTATAATCCAAAATCCAACATATATAACCCTATGTAACAATTGTTGTTCTAAAAGATATATGCTTGTGTCATTTTTGTATTCATTTTAACTTAATTAAAATAAAGTGTCATTATCACTTACAAGTGGATCCATGGGGTCCCAAAATAGACCCAAAGATTCCCATGGTCGACCATTTATCAACCAATAGGGTTAAGACACGTTTTAGGGTAATTTAGTATTATTATAATATTATTTTTTAACCCTTATTTACCGGATTTACCCTTAACCATGGTAAATAAAATATTTACCGCAGTAATTATTCAAAATGTCTAAAAATAAAAGTTACCTATTTACACAATTTGAACATCCTGATTCCAAATATGGAATCCATTTTCCTAAATTCAAAACACAGAAGTGGCAGAAATTAATTTAAAATTAATTCCCGCTGTCAAAACAAAAAGCGTGTTTTTATGAGATAATAACTATCAAAAGATTGACACTCGTTTATGTTCGGTTTAATTGTAAAATTATGTCCAATGACCAACATTATATTAAATGGTAAAAATATATTCTAAATATACTTTAAAACCACTCAAATTCATAATTTATCACTATTAATTATTTTGATTAAAAAAGTTGTTTTTAATTAAAACTTAGTAATTTTCACTATTCATCAAAATATGAAAGTTATCCGAAATGTACCAAAATTTCACCTTAGGCTAAATTCGATATTCCGAATCCAAAAATGAAGTCCATTTTCAAATATAAAATATATATAATTTCAAAAAGTAGGTATTACTATTCACAACGTCTAGTTTAATTAGTTGTGGTGTGTGTTAGAACTCGAGGTTGCGTACAACACACGCTACTGTATTATTCAAAGAAAGCGTACCGTGGAAGCTTGGGATGTTTCATTTTAAATTTTTGATGTCCCCATTTAGTCAAAAAGTTTAAAATATTGTATTTAAAAAGGGTTCACTATTAAAAGTTGATAAAAGTGCAATATTGAAAATGAATTTGTTCTTGCATTATATCTAAGAAACTCATAATATGGATTCTAAAATTATAAGGATTATATAAAGTTTAAAATTTAGATAATAATATTCATAACCTCTTTTGAATGGCTTCTTTTTTTTGTAAGTCATGGTGTGATTGAACTCGGTATTGCGTGTAGTGCAAGTTATTGAATTATTTTGAAGAAATAACACACTATAAAATCTTGGGGTGTTACATTCTCCCCTCCTTCAATAAATTGCGTCCTCACAATTTGAAATTGTTCTTCGAAAATAAAAGGTTGAAAATAGAAAATATCTTTGTGGGAAAACCCACATCGAAAATTGGGTTACTAAAATTTAGTCTTAATATGAGGAAAAGAGAAATGAAAGGGTCACCACCAAATTATGATCTCGATTAGGAGAACATTGGTGGCATTTAGAGACATATAATTGGAGGAAAAACGTAAATATTTATAGGTAGTGATTGAGGTCATCAATCACAAACAAGTATAAAATTGAGGTCCTTAAATTCATCAATCTATGATGATTTGAAATACCATCAGTTCAACAAAACATAGGGTATTAGGATAACACATTTTTGACATTTCAAAATATCTTAGTTGAAATCCCACATCGAAAAATGAATTAATGAGGCCTCTATTTAAAATAAAGAGTCGAAAGTATGAAGATTACCGAAAATAACACATACTAGGGTTCCATGTAGGAAAATATGGATATGGAAGAAATAACTAACCATCAATTATCTGATGGAGAGTGGTAGAGAACATGGCTATGAAAAGGCCAACAATCCCAAAGCCATGAATTAGTGATGATTTAAGGTACCATCTAGGAAAACATTTTTGTTCTAAGTTGC
Organism: Viscum album; assembly: GCA_963277665.1. Classification (NCBI taxonomy): domain Eukaryota; kingdom Viridiplantae; phylum Streptophyta; class Magnoliopsida; order Santalales; family Viscaceae; genus Viscum; species Viscum album. The sequence continues at coordinate 1,137,717,176 of OY728156.1, forward strand.
TTTTCTTAATGTTGAGGAATTTATTAATGAGATTGGCTAAGATCATAAGGAGATTTACTTACTTTATAATTAGAGTTTTATCCATTAATAAATTTCTACCACAAACTCATCTTTCACTCTAAAAGATAATAGAATGTAAAAAAATTCTATTTACACTATTCGTATAGGGTTCCAAAATAAACGAATTTATAATTCATCTACAAGATCTTTTAATAAAAACTACATTATTTAATCCAGGACATCTTGTGGGCCAGTGGTAGGTGATACACCCTTGTCGCCCTTCGGTTGCGGGTTCAAGTCTCACAGCCTTGCCGGACGCGATGGGTTGCCGCCCGACCTCCGGGTTGTCCTTTTATGGAAATCCAAAATAATCCAAACTAGAACTATCCAAAATACTTCTATCCAAACTCACAGTCCAACATTTATAAGGAAGGTAAACATAATATAGATCCTTTTTACCCCGTAATAGCATATGAATACCTTCATCATGCATTACCATATTCCTTATTGATTACATTCATGCTCCCTTATTCCATATAGAATGCTGGATATACGTCATTAATCCAAAAATGTTTTAAACCCCAACAATGATGGAATATACAAATCATTAATCAGCTTCAAGGTAGTCAATAATATCCAATATAATTTATCCAAATCAATCATGTATTATTCTAAAATCACCACCTCGGTATCTGAACCATATTATGGTTTATCTTTCTCTCAACCATATATTTTCCAAACATTTAACCTGCTACTGAGTCACTTTTCTTTGTTCCACACCATCTCAAGTCCTTAATGAAATAGTACTGCAGTACAATCCTTATATACTCCATAATTATTATAACAAGTACATTGTTGATACAACACTCAATTGACATAATCAACATAAGAACTCTAATCATTCCTCTTCATCTGTGGTAGTATCATAACATGATTATTATCCAATAACATCATTTGCGGCATAGTCTGATGACTGGGACATAGGTTCGCGTAGTGTCCAAACTCCTTGCAAATGAAGCATTGTACATTTAAAACCATTTTCTTACCCTTTCAGTCACATACTTTGTGCCCTTTTGCTCCACACTTATAACAAACTCCCATTCCTTTCAGGCAAGTTCCAGGGTGTTTCTTTCTATAGTTACCACATATGGGAAAATTCTTCTTTTCCCTCTTCCCTTTATCCATATTTCTCTCTTCCATCCTTTTCTTCTCTTGCTTCCCTTCAAAGCCATAGGACTCAGTAAACTCTTTACTTATCTTATCAACACATGATATTATTTCTTCATATGATGATAATACATGGGAGAATATTTCCCTTATAAATTCTAGCTTAAGACCATGAAAGATATGATCCTTACTTCTCTTTGGATCATGTGCATTTCTGGAGTTCTCATTCCTTCTACTGGGCGCCATTTCTAAACAATGGCATACACTAGATCAGTTTATGAATCAAAATACACAATCCCATACTTATAAAACACTTAACATAAATTGAAATATTTATGGATATAATCCATAATCATAAATATGTCTCATTTGAGGATGTATATACTCATAAACCCTTCATAATGGTTTGTAAAGAAAATGATAATTATCCTAAGCATATCCCCCAGGAGTGTCGTAACCAAGAGTGCAGCAAGGCCCGTTGTCGTGCACCAGTTCCCATTCGAGTCTAGCTCAAAGCGGTGTTTTCGGGTTTTACCCCTAGGTACATCTGTGCCAGATCCGCCTCTACCTGCTCGTATCCAGACAGGGATGTATTGCTCGGAAAACTCACAAAATCTCTACAATACCAAAATTCTAGTAAGTTATTCTATACAAATCCTCAAAGTTCATCTTAGGTCTACGTGATCTAATCAGAGTTTATCTAAATCTAGCTTCCAAGGTTTGTACTAAACTTCCTCTGATACCAACTATAACGCCCCGACCCCAGTTACCCAGAGTCGGTGAATTATTACATAACATTGGCATGATCACAAGAAAGATCAAATCTCTAAAGACCAATTGGTTTAGTAGCCTTGGAAACACTAGATATATTCATAAGTTTTACATTACATCATTAAACGACAAACTACTACAACAACATATTGTCTCCATAATCCACACTCATATCCCCACATAAAATCCCTGCAGGTCATTCATAACTTACTTCTTCACTTCCTGGGAAAAAATAAAACATAGAAAAGGGGTGAGCTCAAATGCCCAGTAAGGATAACAATATTGCGGAAACTTTCATAAATAAGAATAAACTTTTAAGGCAATGTGTAACTAAAACAAAAGCCTTTCAAACATGAACTTTCAACATGGTATGGCATAAATAAAATGAAATAATTCCATTTACTTACTCACATGGATATTCTACTAATCGAATAATCACATGCAAAAATCAATAACAACTTTCATAATGTTGGAATGCATAATTCCAGACTATCATAACCACATAGTCAAGGCCTCGTGCCAAGACTACAAATAAGATTTTGTCAAGGCCTTTTTCCAAGACACTAGTTTGTCTCATGAGACCTACCGATGCATCGAGGAGCTATAGCGGGCTCCACCCGTCACATATTAAGTCCAATGCATTCCCATATGAAAAGGTTTAAACATAACATAAACATTCATATTAAAACTAGCATATGAAATGTCAATACTTTCACCATAAACTATGAATGGTATAAAAATATCACATCCATAGTCAAACATATCACAAAACCTTCAATACAATATAGAAGTTTTGTATCATAATAAATCAACTTCAAATAAGCGTAAAATCCATCAAAGGATGTTGACATAGATGAAATCAAAACACTATATCTTTCTATTTTTGAAATCATTTAAGAGATATATAAAATAAAACATTTTCTTGAAAATATTATTATAAGCTTGTAAGGAAAACTTTGAAGATTTTATAACGGCAGAAAATAACCGCACTCACCGTATAAGTTAAAAAAAACATTCTTACCTTAATTCTGTCGAAAAGGTTAAAAGGACCTTGTTTTGAAAACAACGGAAAGATTCCTCTTATAAAAATTCAAAAAAGGGTATAAATGACATTAACCCATATTCTTGTATATAATAAAAATGTTTTGAAATACATTTTTAAGAAAACATGGATGTGGATGATAAAGAGATCCCAGTAGATTATTACATATAAACAACCTCGGATAATGAAGAGATTGTGAAATAACCCTTACCTTGTACTTTTCCTTGGTTGGGGTAGGTTAACCTCCTGTATAATGGTGAAATAGTTGTTATTAAATTATACAAGAATCATATATATTAATATGATATCATATATGATCTTTTAACATTGATTTGTTAATAATATCTTAGAATTATCGTCGTTTCGGGTGTTAACTTACTCATTTTCTTTTATATGTTTTGTTACATAAGCCATTTTTGTTGTATCTTATTCATATCCAGAATGATATCTAGTACTTAAACATCATTTTTAAATCATCAAATGATAATTATACTTGAATGGATACGATGGAGAATGAATCTCATCGCGTTCGTGGAGACGGTAGTCCGTACGTACGCACGAGCGACAATATCATTCTTTTGATATTAAAATAATATATAAATGGATGGTATATCATATATACAGAATCATTAACATGTTATATTTATTATTTACATGAGTTACACATCATTATTATACCGATCCAAATAATATTATATTGAATAACAATTACACCACGACGTGGAGACGGTAGTCCGTACGTACGCACGTATGGTGACATGTTATTCAAAGGGTGGATAGAATACTGAATATGGTTGTACCATATTTATAATAACATCACAGTATATGTGAGATACTGGAGTTATTATTTTAGAATGGTAAGAACAAAGGAAGAAGAAGTGGAAGAAGAAATGAACTTGGAGAAGGGTGGTGAAATCATTACCTCTTCTTCGGGTTCTTCCTTTTGATTTGATCAAAAGGGCTCCTTAGGTTGGCTTTCTGATAACACTAAGGCCTCTAGGTTGTAGTGAGAGATGTTGGGAGAGTATTTGGGCAGATTTTGGCCGAACCAAAAGGCTTTGAAGGTGTGAAGAAATGAGAAGGAGGAGTGCCCTTTTATAAGAGGGGTGAGGGGCACCTTTGGAAAAGCTAGAAATATTAATTTATAATAAATTCATATTCGGTTTATAATGGCTCCAAAGCTTATTATTCAAAGGTTAAGGTGGGGATAGGTCGAAAACCACTCAACCAATAGAATTTAGACAGGTTTGGGTACTTATATTAACCTTATCTTTAAGTATTAATTCTAAGTTAATTAGTTTCACTTTTACAATGTCTCTTTGTATTTTTATATAATATGGTTAATAAACTTACTATATACATCTAAGCGACCCCCAAGTGGTCCATTAATGATGAAACTATCATGATATAAGTCTCTTGGCCGAACATTAGATTTTTAGGAATTTAATATCAATTAATAATATAATATTTGTTTTAAGAACTCTTTTATGTCAATTTTGACACTATTCAATAGTTGATTTTTGTGAAACTCATAACAGATTGATTACTTCGAAAAAAGTCCATTAAATCAATCCTAATATATCATATTATCCTAGAAAATTATTTTAATTCATTAAAAGTTTCATATTATATTTATTTGGGTATTTATAATATCAATTATTTTAATTTTTCACTATTATAGTAATTACTGCATCATCATTGTGTCATAAATAAAATAAATTATATAATGTCTAAAAATTATAAATAAACTATCATTATGTAGGAAATCGTTTTATCTTTCTAATGAATATTTATAATCCAACATCCAACATATATAACCCTATGTAACAATTGTTTTTCTATAAGATATATGCTTGTGTCATTTTTGTATTCATTTTAACTTAATTAAAATAAAGTGTCATTATCTCTTACAAGTGGATCCATGGGGTCCCAAAATAGACCCAAAGATTCCCAGGGTCGACCATGTATCAACCAATAGAGTTAAGACACGTTTTAGGGTAATTTAGTATTATTATAATATTATTTTTTAACCCTTATTTACCGGATTTACCCTTAACCATGGTAAATAAAATATTTACCGCAGTAATTATTCAAAATGTCTAAAAATAAAAGTTACCTATTTACACAATTTGAACATCCTGATTCCAAATATGGAATCCATTTTCCTAAATTCAATACACAGAAGTGGTATAAATTAATTTAAAATTAATTCCCGCTGTCAAAACAAAAAGCGTGTTTTTATGAGATAATAACTATCAAAAGATTGACACTCGTTTATGTTCGGTTTAATTTTAAAATTATGTCCAATGAACAACATTATATTAAATGGTAAAAATATATTCTAAATATACTTTACAACCACTCAAATTCATAATTTATCACTATTAATTATTTTGATTAAAAAAGTTGTTTTTAATTAAAACTTAGTAATTTTCACTATTCATCAAAATATGAAAGTTATCCGAAATGTACCAAAATTTCACCTTAGGCTAAATTCGATATTCCGAATCAAAAAATGAAGTCCATTTTCAAATATAAAATATATATAATTTCAAAAAGTAGGTATTACTATTCACAACGTCTAGTTTAATTAGTTGTGGTGTGTGTTAGAACTCGAGGTTGCGTACAACACACGCTACTGTATTATTCAAAGAAAGCGTACCGTGGAAGCTTGGGATGTTTCATTTTAAATTTTTGATGTCCCCATTTAGTCAAAAAGTTTAAAATATTGTATTTAAAAAGGGTTCACTATTAAAAGTTGATAAAAGTGCAATATTGAAAATGAATTTGTTCTTGCATTATATCTAAGAAACTCATAATATGGATTCTAAAATTATAAGGATTATATAAAGTTTAAAATTTAGATAATACTATTCATAACCTCTTTTGAATGGCTTCTTTTTTTTTGTAAGTCATGGTGTGATTGAACTCGGTATTGCGTGTAGTGCAAGTTATTGAATTATTTTGAAGAAATAACACACTATAAAATCTTGGGGTGTTACAAAAATCATTACTATTTCTTTTCCAAAAAAATAATAAAATAATGAATAACTTTTTAGAAATCACTTATCTCTTGCACTATAAAAACTACTGCTCACCCCCCCCCCCCCCTTATCTACCCTCATATAAACCTTATATCTTCAAAAACATAATCTTAAATACTATTCCCTTTTCCCTCACCAAGTACATGAGATATTGGTCCTCCCAATAGACCAAAATCAATCCCCTAAAAGAGTTTATAATGGAGGAGTATTCAAGAGGTAAAATACTCTTCCTTTTCCATTTATATTCTTTTCAAGTTCATTCTTTCTTTATTATTCCCTCCTTAACAACTCTGAAAAAATGATCATGATACCTCTAGTATCACTTATATACAAGAAGTAAATCATGTTATTTGAAGTTGAATCATCAATATATTTATTATATATATCACTCTCTCTCTTATTTTAAAAATGAAATCATCATCTGGGAGATGCCGATTTACAACGTTTATGGACGATGAGCTTTCATTCTATAATTTATCCTTTATGAATGGCCATGAAATAATTATTATGGTTGAATAATGTTATAAAATATATATTATATATTATGTAATGATTCTGGAACCATCATTGATACATGATATTAAATAATAGAAAGATGTTAGTTCATTGTGATCATAAAACCACTATAATAATAAAGTGATTATCCCTAATGTATTATATAAGGTTTCCTCCATATAATATATAAAAAATGATATAAATAACCCCTAAAACTTATATATATTCAATAATAACTTGTAATTATTGTTCGGGGGAATTATATCCATTCCATATGAACTCCATTACTCATAATGAAGCCAACTGATAATGAAAATCGCCTAAATGAACACTCAAGTGCAAAAAAATTAAATTTTATAACTTATCAAGAAGGTCATAAATGAACCTAAAAAAATATAATGATTCAAATAAATTTATAAATTTTTTGAAATATATAATTAATGTATACAATTTAACAATCCAGGATGTTTAGTTTATAGAAAAAACACTTTTTTTATAAGGTAAGGTGTTTCTCATCTCACTTTTATTTCCCTAAGATTACCATTATTCAAAACTTATTTTTAATATTTTGTGTGTGTATACATCCATTTTATATATTATATCATGATTTTATTTATATTCCTGGTATTGAAGGATTCATAATTATTATTAATTCTGGTTTATACTATTCAATTGATTATAGTGAGATAAGTTACTTCACTACAATTTCAATTTCATTGAGACATACTTGGTTTTGGTCACATTATCATTTTTATGTGGGGTATATACTTCCCCATTGAGATTATTTTTAATTTGAAAATAAATCCCTATTAAATATCCATATTCTAGTATAATGGATATTATTATTCTCTTAGCCATATACCCTTATACAAATAGTGTTTATTTTGAATGTAGTTTTAACTATGAAAAAATTAATGAATTCGTATCCTATACACTATATGGATAATGAAAATACATATTGTTTTTTTCATTATATATTTGTAAAAATAATCATTTGGAGTTGAAGTTATAGGTGGGTCCCACTTTAGCCCCTCGATGAATCAACATGTCTCATCAGATAAAAGAGTTGGTGAGAAACCATTGGAGTTTGTTTCCAAAACAAAATCAGATGGGTATCTACCCACATTCTTAAACCACCAAGATGTAATGACGGTTTATGTTCCAGATATATGATTTCCAAATAATATGAATCTTATTTATTCATTTATCAGTTATTACATTCCATTATATTTTCACTATTAAAAATTCTATTGATGCACATTAATTATCATTTTCTTTATGGTGTGTGTTTTTCAATTATTCCCCATTATATATTAATTATTTATAATTTATTATGATACAACTATTATTGTTTCATGCTTCCACACTATGTTACCCAAACTGATCATTTTTTCACAACCCTTTTATTTTTTTCCATCCCTGAGATATAGATAAGAGATCATTTATTGATTTCTTAATGATTTATCTTATTAGTTTTTATTTTGTATTATATTTTGTTTTATTTTCCAATTGAAATATGGGTTCCACATATATATCAATTTTCTTCATGAATACTAAACTAATCAGTCCTTCAGTATTAATTTCCTTGTAATAATTCCAATGTAATAAAATAATTAACATTATTTTGTATTCTATGGTTCTGGGGTTGCAGTTGGTTCCATTGGAAATTTAATAGTCACTATGAGAATATAATTTATTAAACATATATGGGGGAGAACCACCCTAAGATTTACATTGAGGATATGTATAGAATAATATCAATGAATTTTGTTAAGGTAGATATTTTTTGGACATTCCTAGAAATACATCCATGTCTAGATACTATACGTGGATGTGGTTCTGGCACAAATTATCTAATAATAAAAACTCCAATAAAGAGTTCCAAGCCTAACTTGGGGTAACTCGGTACACTCCAAAGAGCCTTACTATGCCCTTAGATTGACACTCCCATGGGATATGATTTGGATAATTGATATTTTATTTATATATTAGTATAAAGGATTTAAATGTAAATAGATATCATGGTTATGATTATGAGATTATGTTTGCATAAATTTTTAGATTATGTTATGTGTTTTGTTAGTTAGAAATTACGTATAATGATTTATAACCTCATTAAGTTTATGAAATTATTTAGTATTGAAATCTAATAGAAGAATAGGATTGTACTCATTTGAATAATATAGGGATATCCTTGCTGAAAAATTCAACATTTTTAGTGTTGGAGCTCAGCATATAATGATCTTATTAACACAACTAACTAAAGATACGATGAATAACCACGATACACTATTGTTGGGCTTTTTCAGGTGGAAAAATCCCCTATATTTTAGTGGAATAATAATCTAGTGGTATCTGATCAGTGGATCATGTCCCTTGAAAATATATTTATGGAATTAAGATGCAATTAAAAGAAAAATGGACTAATGTATGTTTATTATCTCAAGGGTGATGCTAATAAATAGTGGTCTATGCTACAGAATTACACAGAATAATATAAAATAGAATATATTGAATTGATATGTTTTAAAAAAGTGTTCTTCAAAATACATTTCCCTCATTAGAAATAGAAAAAAATTATGAGAAAATTATTTATCATAAAACAAAGGGAAGAAGAGTGTGTTGTGGAGTACAGTGATACCATCACAAGAATAAAAAAGTATGTTATAGATTCTATATTTGATTTAGAAGACAATAATTATCATTTCATGGAATTTCCTAAGCCATGTCTGCATAGGGAACTGGCTTCAAAAACATTTTCATCATGTGATTAAAAAGTATTAAGTGCCTTAAAAATAGAGAAGAAATTTTATATATACAATTTTTCAAGGAAAATAAATAGAGTAAAAGATCTTTCGATTATCATGGAAAATGTGAATCTCAAAATAACAATATGGTAATTACGAAAATACCATTATTTGATAAATGTGAAAGGAAGAATCCAGGAAAATGATTAAAGGGCATGGGTGTTTTTTATAAGCGTGGAGAAAAGGGTCACCTATCTAATGAATAGAAGGGGAAGATACAAATCAGTGATGTTAAATTCTATAATTTTAGGTATATGGGACAATATTCCAATGATTTTTCTATATATCAAGTTACATTCTTCTAGAAAATTCCATGGGACAAAGGGAATACTTATGCGATCATAACTATAGAGGTTGAAGTTTTTAATGATGTGGTGGGCGGTACATTAATCTTTTACTCGAGTTTAGAAATTTTTTTATTTAAATATTTATCATCTCATTATTTTATGGGATCCTTGTTTTCAATGAAAATTATACATTTTCAATTTTTTAATAATGGATTTATCATTAAAAACTCTTAAGGTAAGTATCACTGTTACAAAGATGTGTTAGTCAATCCCCTTTATGACACATTAACATACTTTAGTTGTTGAAATTATCTTCATACATATGATTGAATTTTATATAATTCCAATTATGTATTAGATCATAAATTAAGATTTGAAAATATATTATAAGAAAAAGGAAATTAAAATATTTGATAATGATATAGATACCATTATCATTAGATCAGAAACATCAACATCTAGATCTTATCCACATCCACATTAAATAGCTCTTATAGAATAAATTATTTCGGTGGAAGACAATACATAATTTACGTATCTTTAAATGGAAGATGTACATTAAGTGAAATAATACATTGATGTATTTCGAGAGGATATTCATGGAAATCCCTTAAAGGGTGATGTAGAGTTCTCTATTTATTTAATTTCTAGTAGAAGTCATATATCAAATAATCCCTATAGAATGGACAATGTGGAATTAGAAGGTATGAATAAAAAACTTGAGGAATTGAGTGGTAAGGGGTTTATTCTCCCCATTGTTTCTCCGTGGGGAGACATTGTTCTCTTTCTCAACAAGAAAGATAGATCCATGAGGCTGTGAATTGATTATAGAGAAATCAATGCTATTTCAATATAGAACGGGTATCCTCTACCTATAATTGATGATCTATTTGATCAACTTCACAGAGCTCAATATTTTTCAATGAATGACTTTCTATCAAGATTTATTTTCAAAATTAGTATGGGAATTTCAATTTTATAGTAATTCCATTTGGACTGACTAATTCACCCTCCGTTTTTATAGACCTAGTGAACAGAGTTATCAAGGAATATCAAAATGTTTTTGTTGCAGTATTAATTAAATACATCTTCATATATTATGAAAGCTATGGGGACTATACAAACCAAATTCAAGTTGTTCTAGAGTATATATAAGAAAAGAGTTATATGTTATGTTTAGTAAATATTAATTATGGCTTCAGGAAGTCTCTTTTCATATTCATTTTATCTCTTAGGATGGAATATCAGTTGATCCTATGAAGACAATGGAAATCCTTGAATGGCATACTCCAATGAACATAAATGAGGTATGCAGCTTTTTTGGCTTAGTAGGTTACTATTATAATTTCATACATATGTATTCCTAAATGGATTACCCCTTTACCAAGCTCACATTTTTAGGGGTTAGGTTCAGGTGGACAAAAAATGTACAGAAAGAAGGGAAAATAGAAAACAATATAGATCAATGATCCAATTTTGACTCCTAAATCTGGAAATGATGGGTTTTTTATATAAAATTAAGCATCAAATAATGGACTGGGTTAGGTCCTTATTAAAAATTATTAATTTATTGCTCATACATCAAGGAAGCTGAAGACTCATAAAAAAAATTATCCAACTCGTGGTCTTGAGATAGAATTCATGATTTAATCATAAATAATATGAAGAAACTATCTTTATAGTGAAATATGTGGGATATATACATATCAAAAGAGTTTGAAATACATTTTCACATAGAAATAAATCCACATGAGGCAAAAGAGATTGACCTAGTTAATCAATGATTATGATTTCCCAATACACCACCACCCATTAAAGAAAAATAAGGTGACATATGCAATAGGAAATAATGTTAATGGACTTCTGCCAAATGAGGATTTTGAGAGATCCGATATTCAAGGATCTAGTAAATATGGACCTAATAATTTTTAATGAAGAAGAATAATTATTACTTTTTATAATGATTACTGAATCATCATTTCTAGAGATGATTAAAATCTAAAAACTTGATGATGGAAATATATAAAAGAAATTTTAAGCTGTGAAGAATGTATGATTAGAAGACTTCATGATTGAGGATGGAGTTATGAAATTTAGAAAGAGGATACGCATTCCATCAGTACTTGGGATAAAAAGATAACTATTAGTTGATTATAATTGCTCAAATTTCCTTATAAACTCCTGTAACACAATGATATATTAATATATGAAGGAATATTTTTGGTGGGATAAAATGAAGTACGAAATTGATGACTATTTATCATGGTGTCATGTTTTTCTACAAGTGAAAGTTGAGAGGAAACATCATAGAGGATTTCTGAGACCTATAACCATTTATATGTAGTAGTGGGATGACATTTTGAAGGACTTTTTCACATGACTACCATGGACTCCTAGAAATAATGATGCGCTATGGGTAATTGTTGATTGTAATAAAAAATAAGAACATTTCCTTTTCATAAGAGTGGACTTACCACTTTAGTTCCTGAAAGGAACCTATATAATTTAAGTTAAAATACTTAAGGTTGCACCTCTATTGATTATGTTTGATCGAGATCCCCATTTTAAATCAATATTATAGAAAATCCTTTAGAAGCCATTGGATACAGAGATTTATATGAGTACTTCTTATCACAACTAAACTGACAGACGGTCTGAAAGTACTATTCATACACTAGATGATATGTTGATATCATTCTCACTTGAATATAATGGTATGTGGGATCAGTACTTATATATAGTGGAAGTATCCTAAAATAATAATATCCAAAATAGAATTGAAATGGATATAAATGGAGAATTATATGGAAAGAGATTTCAAACTCTAACTTGTTGGCATGAAGTTGGAGAGATGAAACTTATAGGACAAGAACTTATTGAAGATACAATGATAAAGGTTTAGATAATTCAGGACCAAATTTATGTATCCAAAAGATGTAAAAGAGAAATGATGACAACCAGATAAAGTATTTGGAATTTTTTTAAGAGATCATGTCCTTATAAAAGTATATACTTGGAAGGGTGTCTCGAGGTTTAGTAAGAAAGGGAAACTGAGCCCCATGTACATCAGACCATTGAAAATTTTGGATAGAATTCGAGTTGTAGCATAACGTTTGGAAATTCCACTATGTGTCTCCAATGTTCATGATTTATTCCTTGTGTCATTGTTAAAAAATTACTTTCATGACCCAACACATATTCTCACCAATGAAATGATAGAACTTGAACCTAACATGTCTTACTGTGAAGAGCCTTTCGAGATTCTTCACTCTAGAGAGCAAGTATTGAGGATGTTATGAAGTGGAACCAGCCATAGAAAATGGGTACATGAGGAAGTTATGAATAAAAACCACATACATATTTTAAGGGATATATAAATGAAAAAATGTGGAGGGCGTAATTGTAAAAGGATAGAAGAATATAACATCCCAAGGTTTTATGGTATGTTTCTTCTTATATAATTTCATTTCATTAGATAACTTGTTATGCATGCAGCACTAAGTCTCAATGAAAAAAACATTGTTATAGAAGATAGTTACAACCTAGTATTTAAACATAATTTTTAAACTTGTGTGTTTTGAATTACATATAATAGACATACACATTTTTGTTTCATAATATATTAAGAGTCTGATAGGATCATCTTTTTTTTGTAAACAGTAACTAACCATTATGAATAGTATTATTACCATTATGAATAGTAACGTTAACTTTATAAATATTAATTTCCCCTTTTAAATAGTAATCACACAAATTTATGTATAAATAAAATATAGGCACATTTTAAATGAGTGAATATTTTTGAAATTAATAATTAAATACTGGTATTTTTTGTGAGCAAATTAATTTTTAATTACAATTTTTTAAATTTAAAAAATAAATAAAAAGATCATTAATTTTAATAAATGTATTAATAAATCATTATTGTGTTCTATTTTTCATTCGGGGTAAATTAATCACACATTAGTTAAGTTTTCAGGGTATTATTAAATTAGTTATAATTTAAAAAAACTGTGTTTTTCGAGGAAATAGTGATTTTAATTAAAAAAATTAAATTTCTCATATTTAAATAATTTTTTTTTTCGTAAAATGGAGTTAATTTTTGGATTCTACAAATCGATAAAATGTTTATGATAATTTTTTGTATATCACTGAAATACTTGAATTTTTAGTGAATTGTAAAATATGGTATTTTTTGGTATAATACATTATAAGATAAACACACTATTCCGTGCAACATGGATTATGTAATAAAAAATAATTTCAATCTCACATGAATATATAAATTTTTTTGTTCATGATAGTCAATATTATTTCTTATATTGAGAAAAATAAAAAAAGAATACAACATTGAGAATGCACTCCTCTCCTCTACAATAACCCCCCCCCCCCCCCCCGCCTCACTCCTATATGCCATGTAGATTCTCGAATTTATTCTCAAATACACATTACTAGTCCCTACAAACATCTAGAAGTCATTTTTTTATACCAATAGACTATAATCAATCATGATAAGGATATTCTAAAGGAGGAGTATCCCAGAGGTAAAATCCAGTTCCTTTTCGTTTTATTTGCATTTGAGGTTCTTTATTTATTTATTATTCCCTATTCCCCTCCCTTTTCCATATGATCATGACATCTATAGTATAATATATATACTATAATTAAAACATGTTAATTTAATATGAATCATCAATATTCTTAATCTCTTACGCACTCTCTCTCTCTCTCTCTCTCTCTTATTTAGAAAAAAAACATCGTCCGGGAGAAGCTGATTTACAAGCTTTATGGACGATGAAATTTTGTTATGTAATTTTGTTTTAAGGACTAATATAAAAACATAATTATGTCTGAAACAAAATATAAAATATTCATTATATCTTATGTAATAATTCTGGAACCATAATTGATACATGATATTAAATGATATAACTAAACTAGTTCGTTGTGATAAAAAACTGCCATAATAAACTAAAGGATTATCACTAAATGTAGTATTTAATGTTTCCTCATCATAATATATAAATATATGATATACATAACCATTTACCTTATTTATTTTCATCAATAAAATTTAATTCCATTTCTTTGTAATTATATACCATTCACATGAACTCCATTACTCATAGTCAAGTAAACCAATCTTGAAAAACAAGTAATAGAACACTCAAGTAAGAAAAAATTCAATATTATAACATATCAAGAAGGTCATAAATGAAATTAATTAATCAATAATGAATGAAATAAGTGAATATAATTTTATTAATTATTTAATTAAATTATTTAATTTGACTATCTTGGAGGTTAATATCAAAGGAAGAACATTTCCAAACATAAGGTTAGGGGTTTCACATCTCACTTTTATATGTGATATATTTCATTTGTTCTCCAGTTAGTTATTTTATGTGGTGTATTTATATTTATATTTGATATATAATATCATTTTTATATTTATATTCATGTAATTTAATTATTCAATTAATGATATATACTTTTTGGTCATATAATTCGATTGATTACAATGTGGTAAGGGTGTTGATCTGAATTTCAATTCCATTGAGACATATTTGTATTATGAACCTAATTATTTTTATGTGGTGTTTTTAATTATTTTTTGAGATTATTTTCATTCTAAATTACAATTCTATTAAATTTATATATTCTTGTATAACCGATATGATTATTTTCTTATCCGTAAACCCTTTTACATATTATGGTTATTTTGAATTTTCTTTTGATTCTTGGAAGATTAATGAATATGTATCCTCTCAACTATAAAGATTTTGAATATTAATATTTTTAATGTATTAAATATATGTATAAATAATAGTATGGAATGTTTGTTATGTGTGGGTTTCACTATTTCCCCTTGATGAATCGATGGGTCTCATGTGACAAAACTGTCGGCCACAAAACCATTAACTTTGTATCTGAAACATAATCAGACAAGATTCTACTACAAGACATAAAAAATCATGATGTTATGATGGTTAATATTACAGATAAATGAAATCCGAATAATAATAATCCTTTTTATTTATTTTTTAGTTTTTTCTTTCCAAGAGGTTTTCGCTATGAAAAAAGCTAAGGATTCACATTCATTATCAGTTTTTTGACTGTGTATGTTTTTTAATTATTCACTAAGATATATTTATTTTGTCTAGTATATTTTTAATCAATTGTTATTGTTTCATGATTCCACTTTATGTAAGCCTTAGTTATCATTTTATATCACCCATTTTATTTTTTTTATTCTATGGGTTATGAATACGAGATCATTTATTGAGTTTCCAATGATGTATTTTATTATCTGTTGTTATGTATTATAATTAGTTTTCTTTTCCCAATGTAAAGTGGATTCCATGTATGTATCTAGTTTTTTTATAGTACTAAATTGATAGTTACTCTATTATTATATTCCTTCTAATCATTCCAATGTAATAAAATAATGCACCTACTCTGTTCTTCGGGGGTCAGAGCCTTACATTTACGGTTAATGTTGAATGGGATCTCGTGTAATAGGGCATCAAAAATGATCATAAAACTACTGTAAACATCGAGGTAATAAGGTGGTGTCCCCAATTTTAGAAAAAAAAATTCTTATTTCACTAGATGTAATAGATACAAAACATTAATGGTTCTATATTTCTTTCTATAAATATTTTGGCATTTAGATCGTAGTGGTGTTCTATTTAATGATAATGAAGATGATTAATTTTGGTTAATTTATATAACAATTATATAATGATAATGAAGAAGATTCATTTTTTTTAATGTTTAAATTGTAAATCCATTCCCAACATTATGAAAATTCTATATAAATGACCCATTTCAAGATTTACATTTTCATTAAAATAAAATTTGTAATTCAAACATCATAAGACTAGATTATTTATTTGATGAAAAACATTAAGGTGTTTCATATAAAAAATAATCAACAAATCTTATATATTCTAGATTAATGAAACCATATTGATACATTTGAAGGTGATTATTTAGTTATCATTATCTATCTCATTTGTAATCATCAAACATGCTTTAAAATTTTCCACTTTAATGGTTATTGTGAATTACTATCATCTATATCCTAACATGGGTTATGAAATAGATTTAGATAATATCTAGTTTTTCATCTTATAATAAATTTTGTTAGTAATTTTTGGATTAATATTTTCATCTCCCATCATGTTACATGTCTTCTTTATTATCCAACATATGTTTGAGGATCGATGACCACCTATCATGCATTTATTATTTCTTATAGTCCACAAAAGGGAAAAATAGTTTTGTAACATTCCATATCTTTGACATATAATACATTTAAAATTCATTACATTAGTTACATACTCACTTATTTATTCTGGAGACACCGTCTTTCTTTTCATTTTAGTGGTTTGGAATTTTATTATATTTAATATTTTAATCAAATTTAATGATATGTGGATTAGAATAATAAAAAAATTTCAATCCCTAACATATTCTAATAGGTTATTAGTTAAGGTGATCTCTATATTGACTCTCATGCCCTTTATTACTTCTAGTTGGATCCACTACTAAAACCAAAATGATTTACTCTATATAAAAGGAATTTAAAATATGATTGAATTATCATAATCAATAAGAAAAAATCAATAAAAACATAAAACCAGTTACCCTTTTATAATATCTTATTATCCTATAATATCTAATGTAATTTTTAATAGGTTATCTTCATAATATTATCTAAATCCATCTAATTAACTATAAAATACAACCTTAATAGTGGTTTATAATGTTGATGTAATCAAACAATTCATATCCCCCATGAGTGTCTAGACAAGTGTATACTCTTAGGATAACTCACCATGCATCTAAGTAGGGATCAAGTCAATGCCCCACAAACACTTTTCAAGGTGATAACACATATTTCTATATATACCATAGCCCTATCCAATTTCCAATATCAAAATATATATTTTACATAGAAATTCAAATAATCAAGACTTTAGAAATATTTAATGATATAATATTATACATATACTCAATTATATTGATTTCATTGAGTTTCTCCATCATTAATATTAATAGTTAAAAAACAATATTGAAAAAATAACCAAGCATTACTCAATTAGAAATAATAGAACCCAAATATTTGAATACATAAATAATTCTGTGAAAAAATGGTTACATTAATACATCTGAAAAATATTTTGATGGCCCAAGGAAATAATGGATTAACGCCATGGAAAATGACCATAAAAATTTCTTATTTTAAAAAAATTTGGACATTGTTCTATAATAGTGAAAATATTGAAACACTTGAAAAAATATCTTTTCATATAATTATATTCAAAACATTGGTGATATAATCAAAGGAATATAGTGATCATGAATTCCCAGTATAGGTAACTTATCAACTAATCATAATCGGGGTTCTTAAACATGATACGAAAAGTGAGAAAGTGAGAAATATTATATAAAAAGGAAATTGGACTATAAGTGATAATATTATATTTTAATTGATAATTATTATTCTTGAAATGGAACATGAGATAAAATAAAGTATGTTAAGTATTTACTTAAAATAAAAAAACCAAAATCAAACAAAACACCAAATCATAACATAACATTATAGAACATAATTAAAATAGTAAATTTCTCAAACATTTTCTATATTAATAAAATAAATCAAATATTTTTAAAAATAATTGGAAAAAACAAAATCATAATTTAAAATATCATAGTGGATTAGTAATCACCACCATATTCCAATAAAATATAATAATATGAATGGATACATGATTCCAATAATAGATGTAGGGTTTTTTACATCATTCACATATCATATTGATCATTCTATATTATATTTCCATTATAATTTCAGGTAAAATAGTGCCTAAACCAATTAATTTGATGGATATATTGAAATCCACACCTTATTATTTATATATATAAGTTACATTTAAAATATACCCTTTCATACTATCATAAATAACTTATTGAATGAAAATATGATTCATAACAATTCCAAATTGTATCAAAAATAAATACATCTTTATTTACTAATAATTTAAGGATCACCCAAATATATGTTAAAGAAATTACATATAGGGTAAGTGATGAACCATTGATTATTTTTATAAGAATCGTTTAAAATTGAATGACAGACTAAAAAATGGGTTTTGTTATCTAAAAATATTAATTATTATCATATTTAAATGATTTCATATTGTTGTTACTTTTAAAAAACAAAAATATTATGACAAACCATTAAAATAACTATTTCAATACATATTATGATAAATAGACCATGATAAAAAATCAACTGGAAAAATTTGATATAAAAGGGAATAACATAATATCACTGAAAGGAAAACCCATTTAAATATTTTGAAGAATAGTTATTTTAAAATTAAAAATCTTTAAATGGGTAATGAAACACTTTTTTTATAAATAATTATAGGAAAATTTATATTAAATTTGATAGAGAAAAAAATGAATATACACTTGGTAATGGAGAACATTACTGGTTATTGAATACAAATATAAGGAAAAAATCCATTAATATTAATGGGAAATATTAATAAATAAAATTTAATTTAAATTTTTAATAACATATTGATCATATAAAAATAATTTAAAGTCAGAAATTATATACTTGAAAAATAATATTTATACGTAACATTAAAAAATCATTGGTTTGGATTATTCAATCATGAATGACTATATTTTAAATGAGGTATTTTGACCAAATGAAAATATATGATCCTTGAAAACCCCTTACCCAAATTTCAACTTATTCAAATGTTATCTATCATCCTATAAATGTAAAATATTTTTTAAAACAATTTATATAAATCAGATACATATTAATACACATTAATATTTCATATAATGTATTTATGGTAATCTATTATGTATATATTGCATAATTATCAACTACCTTTTTCCATTGGTTGTTAGTAAGATAAATTGTTTCAAACAAACTTTATAATGTAAATTTTTTTCACCATTATTATATACCGTATTTATAATTTATAATTAATATAATATACTATTGTTTTCTATAATGACGTATAATGATATAGTCCCAATTCAAACACTTTTTTTGGGTTTCACACATGGATAATGATTTTATTTCCTATAGAATATGTGAAATGGGTTATATGGTTTAATATTTTCAGATCCTAATACATGTTATAAATATAATTTACTTAATTTTAATTCCTTATTAGGACCATACATGTAAGGAAGCAAAGAAAAATGAATCATGGTGTCACATGTAGTTGGTAGTATGTATATACATGTGATTAAATCTTTCTATTTTCCTATGGGATAAGGGAGAGGTGGTTAATATTTATTCTCAAAAAAATGATCAGTGAGTATAATATAAATATTTCTTTAATCATATAATAATATGATGAATATTTAAAGGTAAATTTAAGAGGAAAATATGTCAAATATACTGAAAATTCTGTGATTTTTTTAATTATATGGAATTATTTTGAGATCAGACGCTCTGAAGGAACATGACTCCATGGCCCAATGAGACTTAAATAGAATTTTGAACTTTTTTATGTTCATTTATACAAATGTGGGAGCGGTTTTCTATAACATTAAAAAAATTTCCCGAATTAAAAATTTGAGGGCAATGTTGAACATAAAAAGACGGTAATCTCCTAGAATTGACATAACCTCGACCGGTGTGGGTCGGGGGAAGTGGTTTTTATCATAGATTTTAAAGAAAAGGATAAAAATAAAATAAACATGTTTTATTTTATTGTTTTTATGAATATTCAAATCATTGCAACTCAACGTTTTTCCAACCAAGCGAAACTGAATAAATCATTTTATTATATAAAATAGCATAATGTCACCACAATAAAAATATAACTGAAACACCGATTCATGTTTCTTCCTATAATGTCTAAGAAGACAATGTATGATTATTTGCACACTCTTGGTTCATCTCTAATTCTCTGGTGGGTGAATACGATAAATTCCAACCCCCCTTCAAATTGATCTTCGCCAATAATGATCATCCAATGCCTCGAAATTGAGGATCTTGAAATGACGAACACATCGACAAAGTTCATCACCAATGAACGATCTGACTCAGGTAGGGGGTTACTTTTTTTATGTCTCCCCGTTCATTATTCTAAACTATATACGAAACTCAACCCACAAGAAGGTTGATCTGTGAATCACTCATTCTTGAAAGAGGGTAGTTTTATTAGGATTCAAATATCAAGTTTTGATTAATTTTCATTGAACATAAGTTCTATATCCAATTATTTTTAAACCCCCTTTGCGGAGGGCGTGGGATGACACAAACTAGGCTCAGGCCCCTCCACCTTGTGTGTCATTCGTGGCAAAAAATTCAAAATTGTGGAAAGATAAATCTGAGGGCCTAACATGGATGGTGGAACCCCATAGTGGTGGGAGGCACAGAGGGTGTGAAGAAAATAAAACTAGAGGTGACCTAGTAGTCCGCAGGAGAACATGCCAGCGCACTGGTGCCATCTGGGGCTTGTAGTGGAGGTCATGGGTAGTGGGAGGTGTGCCATGATGGAATAGCATATAAAGATCAGGTTGTGGAGTGGAAATATGGGCCACCAACTTGGCCAATAACCGGTGGAGGGATGAGGCTCCTCGTCCACATTGGTAGAGAGTCCTGCAACCACGTGCCACAACTTCACATGGCATGCGGTCCCCTGACTGCATGAAGAACGCAAGGGGGATTGACTGGTCATGTGAAATCACCCCAAAAATACTATGGATCCAGTTTTAAGAGATCTTGTCCCCCAATTGCAGACCAGGAAGGGCTCAACACCTGCCATGCAGGATGATCTGGATGAGACCAAGTCATCGTGCAACCATGCAAGTAGGACCCCCAGCTGATCTGAACTGGGTCCCGCGAGAGCCAATGGACAGGGACCACTGGTTAGTCTGGTCCAGGAAGACCCAGACCCGAACTGGGTAGAGTCAGGTTAGTTGAACTACATCGGGGCATGTGGGTCCCCTGGGCTGGGTTGGTCAGGTTGGTCCGACTAGGTTGGATTGGGCAGAGACACAACCATCCCATGTGTACTAAAACGCCAATAACATACAAACTGGGTGTCCTATTAATGATTTGTTTGCAGTGTTGGGGCCCCCTATATGATTAAGATCTATTGGAACACTATATAGAGGATTTCATGAATTTTTATATATGGTGAATGGATTTAGGAGCGGTTCTCCCATAATCAAATGCACAATGTGCGTAAACCATACGGTTGGCTCAGACCTGAAGACTACATACAAGAGACACTTAGTGGATAAGCTATGATGGTCCAGGGGGAAGAGGCTCTGTGTGACCCGGCATATCCACAATGGGGAGTGGCACTGTGTGACTTCGTAGACCAAGAGTACTTGATAGAAGGAGTACCTCATTATGGTCAAGGTGGGTAGTAGCTCTATGTGACCCGACATTCCCACGATGGGGAGTAGCTCTGTGTGACCCAGCATACTAAGGGTACTCGTCAGGGATGAGTACCATAGTCGTCCATAGTTAAGTGGAAGTGGAACTCTATGACTCAGAAGGCCCCCAATGGGGAGAGTCTCTTTGTGACCCAACATTCCCACAATACTAATTGAGAATGAGTACTCCAACAACCCATGGTGTTCGATCATAAGACAGATGGCCCTACTTTCAATACTCTAGTTTATACATGGTGTGAGATATCTTGATTCTAGATCATGCTTCTTATCATACATCATGGTGTTCTTGTGGTTTTCTTTGTGGTATTTATTTGTTGTTTTGGGGTCCCAACAGAGTATTTTGTTACTCAACCCTGCATCGGGCTTCGAACGTATGTGTTTTTTATGGTGCAAACGACCATCAACATGGTGAAGGACATGGTCACCCTGGACCGGGTGGTACCTAGTCAGATAAATCATTTAGGATGTGATTATAATAATTATAGTAGCTACTATACACTTAACCATCAGCTGGGATTTGCAGAGGATTATTTTAGGAGTTTCCTTGTATATTCTTATTTTCAGTTAATCTTTTGATGGGTTTTTATTCTCGAACATTTGACATATATTTTTTACATTTACTCAGTGGTTGTTTAGTGGCATGGATGTTTACCCTTATATCATTGGCATATGGTTATGTGTGTGAGCGTCTAGGTACTCAAGAAAATGCATCCCACTAATAATTTGACACATGAAGATCTAGTCGCCAACCTCTATCCATCAAAAGGGGGACTTGGGGGATGTCACGGCATGGTCCCAGGGGATAGGTGCTAAAAATATTTTATTAAATTTGATAAGTTCTACCTCAATAAATAAGAGTCTATTGTTTTTTGTTTGGGAAACGGTTTTAAATGTTTTGAGTTCACCTTTTATACATGGGGCGTTCAGTTTTAGTGTAGAGGTTGATGTATCCAAACACTAGGAACTTGAATTATGATTCTTAACTCTATATAAAAAAACACAGGTTGCAGGAATCATATAGGAATTGTGTGTTACCCATTTTATTATTAAACTACAGTCATCCCACATGGTATAATATATTGTCCATTGAACATCTTGATTTGAATCTGCATGCCTCGATGTTGAAATCCAACTATGATTCTGATGTGTAACTGTGATGATGACCCTCCTAGCAATGAAGAGTCGGTTTATGGACTTTTTCAATACATGGAAACACCGGGTGGTGCACCAGTGTTACCAAAAACCATTAATAAATAGTTACCATAGACTATATTAGTAGAGTATACACGTTGTCTTAGCACCTTTCATGGTTTCCAGATATAGAGTACTCCATGGTTCAAGGGAGAGATTGACCCTCATGCTGGAGAGGACATGCTAGAGGTGGTGGCGCTGGTCTTCTACATAGTAAGGACTCCACTTGATCAGACAGTTCTCCTTTCTACGCGTATTTTCAGGGTTTGGAAGGAGATTATAGATCATCATGATTCAGACACATGATTATCCAACTCTCTATTTGGATGACATCAAGCCACTTTTCTAGGAGGAGTTCATCCACCCAACCATGCACTCAGAATGCATACATGAGATTCTTCACCATATGTAGGGAAGCATGTCAGTAGCAGGGTACACTGTGAGGTTTATAGACCTCTACCTCTACTCTATAAACATGGTGTGAGACCCCTTATTCAGGGCCAAAACCATTGATCAGGGACTCTGATAGAAGATTAGGGTATCCATGTTGTTTCTCAACATCCCCATTAAGGATTGAGGGATATAGAAATCCCTTAATATGGAGAGATTCCTATAAGGGAAAACACTGACATCCATAGAAACCAACAGATATCAAATGTCAGAGTCTTTAGTAGTGATTAGCTAGATGAAAGGTGGGGGACCCAAGTGGGTCAGATTTTTCAGGGGTGACCTGAGGACTCAGGGTCGGTAGTGCGGGAATCCAGGAGCATATGAATTCTCCAGGGAACCTGTCTATATTTCTCATGTTGTAGGCATGAAAATATTTCTTGTGACATGCCGACATAGTTCCAAAATGATCGACATATGGTTGAGGGATTACGATTGTAGAGGTAGAGGTTCGAGCAAGGAAATTTGTGGGATGGAATAGGTGGTCGGGGAGCAGCCTGAGAATCAGTCGATCAGAGATAGTTTGTGGTAGTACCTCCACCGCCTCCATGTGTTCCACCATGACCATCAAGAGTAGGTAGACTAGGTTGATCTAAACATTAGGCAGTGGAGGCATGTGACCATGTCGCTTCAAGTATAATTTGAGGTACAATCTTCATATTCTACACCTTAGATTTAGTTTATATAGGCAAACATTCTAGTGACTCTTTCCATTACATAGAACTCATTCTAGGCTCAGAGATTCAGGTGGATTTGTTGGCTCGAGGCTTACGATTAGACACTTATGTGGGAGTGTAATCGACGATTACACACTGGTGTTGGCAGTGTGAACTTATTATTGGAGGGGAGTGCTTTTGCTAGGATCTCTTAGTAGCAGAGTTGAGGATATACAACGTCATCTTGGGTATGGACTCGTTATCTACATTCCAAGCATAGATGGACTATATTAAGAATAATGTGCGGTGTGTCCACAAGTATGGGACTAGTTTTTTTTCACTGAAAAGAAGGAAAAGTTTTCAAAATAGGAAAGAATTTCTCAATGTATGGTGCATCCAATCACACACCAGTTGGCTAGCCTCCATCTAGGTGTTCTAGACAATGGGAGTTTGAGAATTCTAGTATTGGTGGATGAGTATGAATACATCTTTCCTAAGGATGTTCTGGGACTAACTCCTCATAGGAAGGTAGACTTGTGCATAAATCTATACCTAGGTATGAAACTGATATCCAAAATGACATATCAGATGGCTCCCGCAGATCATTTTGAATTAAAGGTACAACTATAGTACATACTGGAGAAGGGATTCGTGAGGCCCATTATTTCACCATGGGCATCCCCAATGTTTTCTTACATGAAGGAATATGGGAGTTTTATGTTGTTCATTATCTTCTGGTTCTTGGAATAAGTGACTGTGAAGATAATGTATCCACTGTAGCGAATTGATGACCTCTTCGATCAGCCGAAGAGAGCTATGTGGTTCTCAATGATAGACAACAGATTAGTCTTTCATCAGCTATGGGTATTGGATGAGGGCGTACTGAAGAAATATTTTGATGTCGGTATTGCAACTATGATTTGTTGTTGATGCCTTTCGGCATGACCAAGGCCCCAGTAATGTTCATGGGACTCATGAACATTATCTTCAAGCCTTACCTCAATCACATTGGGGTTGCCTTTAATGATGCCATATTTGAATACTCGATGTCGGTGGAGGATTATTCTACTCACCTGCAAATAATCTAGGAAACATTCTGAGAGAACCGGATTTTTAGGAATCTATGAAAGTGAATGTGCATGATTTGGGAGGTCCACATTCAAGGACATGTCATCTCAGAGGTTGTAATTGTAGTGGATTAGAAAAATATAGAGGCAGTTCTAACATGGGAGCCACCCAATAGTCTGACTATAGTGCATAGTTTCTTAGGGCTTGTTGGATACTACTGGTGGTTCATGCTAGACTTTTCTAGAGTAGCAACACCCTTATTATATGTAACGAAGAAGTTACAGCCCTTCCTGTGGAATTAAAATGCAACTAGAGTTTCAAAGAGATGAGGTGGAGACTGAAGAGTGCCCCTAACATGAGACTACTATAAAAGTGAACTGGGTAAGCAGTTTTATATGATGCATCGGGAACCAAACATGGTTGTATCATAATGTAGGAGAGTGCAGTGATCACTTATAACTCCCAGATGTTGAGGTAGCATGAATAGAACTACGCGACCCATGACTTGGTATTAATAGTAGATATCAATCATTTAAATATGTGGAGGCACTACTTGATGGGTGAACGGATTACCATATAATCCAACCACAAGATTCATTTCTTTATCATTGCACAAAATAACTGGAACATGAGATACTGATGATGGAAGGACTTCCTCTAGGACTATGACTTTGAAATATTCTATACTCCTGGGAAGGGGAACTTGGTGGTGGACATGCTTAGTAGGATGTCTGGTTTACAGCTTTTAAGAGAGGCCAGAAATCACTTATCCATGATGCATATATCCTTCATGGATGATTAAGGAAAATCATTCATTTAGTTGATGATGGTCACTCCTCCACTATTATAGTGAGTCGTGGAGGCATAGATTTTCGATATTTAATGTGAAGCCTGACAAACTCAGTTATCCTCATGGAAGTCTCTAAATTGATTTTCAATAAGTAGGGAGCACATCATCCTTTTACAAGGATGCACCATTGTACAAGTGATGTTGTGGGTGGAGGTGTTTAGGGAGTTCCATACATCCCCATTGGTAGTACATCTTTTTGTTGAAAAGATGTATCGGGACCTCCAACATCAGTACTTGTGGCCAAGGATTGAAAAATGGGGTGGCAGAGTTCATTTACTTATGACTCAATTTTCAGCAAGTGAAGGATGAGAATCGGGTTATAGAATTATTGGAATAGCCACTTGAGTAACCATAGTGGGTGTGGGATGGTATCTAAATTGATATCTTGAAGGTTTTGTCATTCACATCCAAGGTCCATGATTCTATCTTGGTGATCATTTACTGACTAATGAAGTTGACTCCATCCCTACCCATCCAGATGTTGGGATTAGTAGAGGGATTGGGACGCCTCTATGTCTAACAGATAGTGAATCTTCACGGGGTGACTTCATTGATTGTCTTAGACCATGATGTATGTTTTACATTCTGTTTTTAGAAGAGATTGCCCAAGGAATCCAGGACTCATATGTGCTTGAGTGCAACCTTCCTCCCTTTGAAACATAGTCAGACCGAGCAGACCATACTAACCATAGGGGACATGCTTCATTATTGCATCCTATATTATGGTCGTAGATGGGAGGACCACCTTCTACTGGTGGAGTTTGTATTCAAAAACAGATATCACTCCAATATTGGCATGGAACCATTTAAGCCTTTGTATGGGAGGACTTTTAGATCACCTATATGCTAGAAAGACATCGGGGAGTCCACACTCATGGGTCCAAAGTTTATATGGACAACCAATGAGATGCGGCAGATCATCCATGAGTGGATGAGAACTGTAAAGAGTAGACATAAATCATATACTCACAGGGGATTGAGACCATTAGATTTCAAGGAGGGAGATCATGTGTTCATTCAGGTCTCAACAAAATGGGTTTTTGTGGAGATTTGGAGGGAGAGGTATGTTATCTCCCAGGTTCATTGGACCTTTCCAGATTCTTAGCAGTGTTGCTGAGGTGATGTACCACTTAGCTCTCCCCCCATAGATGCACCATGTGCATGATTAGTTTCATGTGTCGTAGCTAAAAAGGTACGTGCATGACGAGTCACAAGTCATCAACTAGGACGAGCTAGACATTGATGATGGGGTGATATTTGTGGAGTTCTGAATAGAGATAGAGGATAGATACGAGAATTTATTCCATGGATGGTTGATTCATGTGGTACATGTTTAGTGGAAGCATGTGAATCTCTAGAAGAGTGCATGAAAACATATTCCTCTGATTAGTGCTCAGTCCCCCAATTTTTTTTGTTTATCCTTGTTTTGGATTATGAGGATGAGAAGTCCAAAAAGGGTTTGTAATGTAATTTCCTAGAAATTATGTGATTTTTTTATTATATGGAATTATTTTCATAACAGAATCTCAAACAACACCAGATTCTGAAGACCAGTAAGGCTAAAATGGTATTTTAAAATGATTTTATGTTCATTTTAATAAATTTTCAAGTTTGTTTTTCTAAAATGTAATCCATTTCACATATCATAAATTTGAGGGAACCATTGAACATAGAATGGAGGGATTCGTCTTGAATGTACCTGACCTCAACTAGCACGGTTCGAGGTAAGATGTTTCTTTTCTTACTATTTAAAAAAAAAGAAAAAAATTAAATAATATTTTTTTATTTAATTTTATCGGAATTTATAAATCGTTACATATGAACGATTTTCCAACCAAAATAAATTTAGTAATATATTTTTAAAACTAAATAGTTTAACGAATTTTTAACAGAAACATAACGGAAATGATTATTCATGGTTCATCCTTTAATGGCCTAGCAAACAATGTAGGATTGTATTCACAATCCTAGTTATGATCCAATGTTTTGGTGGATGAAATCAACGAATGGAAACCCTTTATTCTAACGGATTGTCAACAATAATGATCGGCCAAAAGCTGTAAACATAGGATTGCATAATGATGAATTCAATGACACCATTCATTTCAAACAAATGATTTGACTTTGGTAGGGGTTTGTTTTTATTTTATGTTTCCCCGTTCATTATTTTAAACAATAAACATGGATCATCCCATGAACAGGTTGATCTAAGGATTTATTGTTCATGTTGAAGGGTACTTTTATTTGTTTTTTTGTATAGGGTTTTGATTAATTGTGATAGAACATCAATTCTATATCCCATGTTCTCTAAACCTCCAATGAGGAGGGAATGGGCTAAAACGAATAAAGGCCATGCCCCTACTCTTTGTGTATTCATCATGGAAAAAATTCAAAAATAGAGAATAGAGGACTCTAAGGGCTTATCAGAGAAGGGAAAACCCCATAGTGGCTGGAGGTGGAGACATCGCGAAGAGTGAACCACCGGAGCGGACCCGGTGTTCTATGGAAGAGTCAGATGGTGGCGGCCGTAGGAAGGCGGAGATGCACCGAAGGGAGCATCATGGTCGGTCCGGGCCGCAGTTGGGTATAAGGGGCCTCCAGATAGTCTAGTGACAAGAGGAAGGACATGGACCATCGGTCGCATTAATGAAGCGGCTGAGAGAAACAAAATTCTTCTTCAAGTGCAACGCGGTCTCAAGACTGTCTTCTGAACCTAGGCTGTTGAGTTTCACCAGTTGTGTGACAATGCCCTAGATGTGCTACATGTCTAGGCAGAAGAGACACACTCTGAGAGAGGAAGATTGGGTTGGGTGTGACCCATGCCCTGCTGGCTAGACTCACACCCAGCGGGCCGGACCAGATGAGACTTGGTTGCTGGGCTAGCCGGTGGGCTGGACAGCTGGCCGAACCAAATCCGGTCCAGTATGGCCCAATGTGCATGGCCCACTGGCCAGGCCAAACAAGGCTGACCCAGACCCGAGATGGGTCAATTTTTTTGAACTAAACTAGGTCATGTGGATCCCCTGTTCCTAGTTGGCTGGGTCGGTCCGATAGGGTCAGACGACACCCAGACACAACTGACCCATATTATTGAAACCCCAACAACTTAAAAAGAGGGATTCATATTGATGATCAATTTATGATATTGGAACCCTCATGATGAGGAAGATCATTTTCCATATTATAAGAAGGCTTTCATGGAAGTTGAAATATGAAAAATGGATAAATGAGTGGTTCTCCTAAATGCAAGAGCACTATGTGTGGAAATCCAGTGGTTGGAAGAGGCATAGAGACTGCTGACAAACAACCATGTGTGGATCAGATATGATTCCTCAGTAAGAATATGATCAATGTGACCTAGAAGTCCTGTGGTGGGGAGTGGCTCTATGTGACTCGAAAGACCCACGATACATGATAGGACGAGTACCTCAATATGTGAAATGTTTGAAGTGGTTCTATGTGACCCAGAATACCCACAGTGGGGAGTGACTCGGTGTGACCCAATATATCAATGGTCACAATAGTGATGAGTATCATAGTAGTCAAAGGTTAAAGGGAAGTGGCTCTATGTGACCAGGAAGACCCATAGTGGGGAGCAGCTCTGTGTGACCCGACTTACTCTCGATACTCATTGAAATGAAGTACTCTAGCAACCCATGGTGTTCGATGATATTACTAATGGTCCTACATTCTATACTATAGTTTATACCTGGTGCGAGCTGTTTGGCTTTGTGATCATTCTTGTAGATCATACTTCGGGGTTTTCTTGGGGATTTATTTTTTATTTCATTTTGGGTTTGGGGTCCCTTCATAGTATTTCATTACTCACCCCTACACTAGTAATGCCCACATGAGTGGTTTCTGGTGTAGATGACCAATGTCTTGGTAGAGGTCTTGGTGGCCCAGGACCAGGTGGTGCCCGGTGAGAACAGGAAACCAAGATGTTCTTCTACCACATCCAGCAGCTACTCTATATTTAACCATAAAGTTGTATTTTCGACTAATAGATTTCAATGTTTCATTGTACTTTCCTGTTATTTGTTCATCTTTTGTGGGGTTATAACTCTGTCCAATTTGACATACCGTCATTACGTTTACATATTGGTTTTTTAGTGTCATGCATGTTTACCCATCAAGCTTTGGTATGTGGTTGTGTGTGAGTGCGTACAGATACTCAATAAAATTCCTCCCATTTTAGGTTTATTCCTACTGCATTAGTCACCGTCCCCTGGCCATCAGCAAGCAAGGTCGGGGGATGTCACGACATGGGCCTCAGGGGATAGGTAGCGGGAATATGTTAGTGAAATTACTGATCGTACATTGATATATTTGTGTTTCTCTAAGATAATTCCCTGTAATTCAAGATATTTTGAAAATTTTATATAAAACATAGCTTATTAGTGTTTTAATATATTACAAAGTATATAATTAGGGATTAGATTTATGAGGAAACAAAAAAAAAATTATATTAGTGGTGGTGAGAGACCCCTTTGATATGTTTTTATAGTGGTTGTTTTTATATAATATTTCAACTTAATATAAAGGGATCACATGTTAAAAATATCAAGTGGAAAATAATAATAACTTATTATAGGTTTAGATATGGTCCAATATATCTTGATAGCTAAATTATAAAAAAAATTTACATGTTTCAATCACTTTTTCCATTAAATTACATATTTTGGTATTTATGCTTTTAACGCGGTCACTCCATTTTACCTAATGCAAAATAATATTTATGCATAAAATGTGGATATTATTACATATTTTATACCCAAATAATCTAAATTTGAAATCAGGTTATTCATAATCAATTTAAAAATGTAGTAAATAGTAAATTAAATATAATAAATTTAAATTTTATTACAATAATTTATTTGAAAAATATGACCTGAGAATTTTAATATCAAATATATGTTTATAAATTATAATAATTTTTTATAACATATAATTTCAGTTATATAATATATATTATTTCATGAAAAAATATCATGTATTTCCAATTCAATCTTATATACTAATAATTTCATAGAAGTCATAAAATTTAAAAAAATATTATATAATAAAAGTTATCATAAAATAAATTATCATAAAAACACTAGAAAAGTGTTATAAGGTAATTTTGGAATTAAAAATAAATTAATTAATTACATTTAGGTAATATAATTTAAACATTTTATAAATAATAATTAATTAAAATAATAAATATAATAAAAACCTACATTTATTGAAAAATTGATGTTTTTAAGCATTATGAGTTATTGGTATTATTTCGTAAAAATTTATGATTTAAAATTTTATTATATGTAAAATAATAATAAACAATATTTTAAAATATTTCAATTTAATATATTAGAACAAAATAAATTATATTAAACCAAGTGTTTCTTTAAAATAAACTAAGAAATACATTTATAATAAAAATGATCTTTACAAATACCGTTGAAATTAATTATATATATTTTAAAATTAAAATTTATTAATTTTTAAAAAATAAAATTATATTTTTTTTTATATATTATTTATATTATATTTAAATTAAAATATTTATATTTATAAAAAAATTGTGTGTATATATATATAAATATATAAAAAAATATATCTATTTTTTTCATTGTCGCTTATATTATTTTTAATATACTACATAGAAATATAAGATAGTAGTATAATTGTTAGATATCTGACCAATGAACTTTTCTAAAATAAGATTATTTTTAATGAACATATTCTCATTATCCATATTTGAAAAATCCATATTTCATTTATATATATATTACCTTAGTAAACATATTCATTTCTAACTTTTGATTTCTATAGTTATCAATTTAAATCTCAAATAAATTTTAAACTTTCAAGGGATTTTATTTTTGATTATAGGTTAACTAATCCTAATAGTTATTCTTAATGGTATGGATTGAAATTTCTAGTTTCTAGTTCAAAATATTTTATTATTCTATATTAATTTTCCCATTCTAGTTTT
Source organism: Viscum album (assembly GCA_963277665.1). NCBI lineage: Eukaryota > Viridiplantae > Streptophyta > Magnoliopsida > Santalales > Viscaceae > Viscum > Viscum album. The sequence continues at coordinate 1,137,749,440 of OY728156.1, forward strand.
TGTAGTTTTAATTAATGTTATCATCCATTATGTGAGACAGTCCATTTTATTTGATACATGGTTTCATGTACCAAAAATGTAGTGTCCCATAATAAATAAATAATATGTGAAATAATTTTTTTCATATATTGTAAGGACAAATATTAGTGAAAGTATTTATTCTATGAAAATAATATAGATTCATTAGTTTTTATTTTTGAGGGAAATTCAATTGTTACTAAATCATAGGGGCGTTATAGTCTAACCTAAGACTCGTCATCAGCACATGGATATAGTGAAAAGAAAATATATTCCTTATACAATGTAAGATAATATATAAAAGAAATCATACCTAACTAAAGATTCATCATGCCTTTTTCATTAATCAGGATTATAATGTTAACATAAAACTACTAAATGAATTGTGGTCATTTGTAATATGACTATTAAATTTTAACATGTTCAATTGAATAGTATACTAACTTCTCAAGTATAATGATAATCATAATTTTAAAATATAAATAAATCACATGTCCAATATTTTCATGAATAAATTAAATAGTAATTTATAAAAATATAGAAATTTTTTTTAATAATTATATGAACCATGATGTTTGTATAAGAAATCATTTTTAATAAATTTTGATTCACATTTTACAATAATTCCTAGAATATTATGCATGAATATATTATCTTATTAAAATTTCCTGAAAAATAATTTTATAATGTATATTTTTTTAAATCCCCATATATATATTTTTTAATTTTTATGTAATATATTATTTAATTATTTATGAACTAAATAATTTTAATGTAAATTTTTCTAAAACATATTTTATTTATGATGTAGATAAATGATTCATTAGATAGTTCACATTAAAATTATGATTTTTTAAAGACATAAATAAATATTGATTGTGATTAGATAATTTAATCCAAAATACTCACTATCAGGACCAAAATTAATAAATTATTCTGAATACATTTAAAAAACCAATCTCTTACAACTTAAATTAACAATAGACATCACCTATTTTTCATCACATACATTTCATATTTTATTTATTAATATATATATAACATAGCATGAAAAAAACTATACATTTATTTCAATCATCCAAATTAGAACATTACCATTCCAGGAATTCTTTACCCACATTAATGTTGTGACTTCTCAATGATCTTGACAATAATTCCCAATACTATTAATTTCTTATTTAATCTCATCTTAGCAGTAATATATCAACATCAAAATTAAAATTAAAATTAATAATTAGTATATATATACTCAAAAATATATTATAAAACCAAAAAAAATTAATAATAATCCTTTGTTTTTATCCTCAATATAATCTCCATTCGTGTTTTCCTAGTTATATACAAGTTATGTACAACTGTATTTCTTTATTTCCAATATTCATTGATTGTTATATAATTTTTAATAATATATATTCAGAAAATTGATAAATTTTATATACATTGTTAAAAATTTCTTATTGATAAATTCGACATGAAATAAATAATTTTTACATTATTTAACATTTTATGTTCAGCTGCATTATGTGATATTTGGAATAATGTGTTTCATAAATTACTAACAAATAAGAAATTCATTATAAATATGTAAAATTAATACTACTATAAGGAAATAAATATCTATATAGATACATCTAGATATTATTAACTCATTATAAAAATACCATTGACATTTATCATTATATTAATGCATCTTTTTATTATGACAAGAAAGATCACAAAAACCTCAACTAAAATAAAATAAAATAAACAAGTGATTATTTTAGTATAGAATGTAGATTATTATTTGTTAAAAATAACTAAATTGTATATTCATTGAATATGTAGTATATATAATTCTATTATTTATAAATTTAGTAGATTATATAAGAAAAATCAGGATCTGATTTAATGGGCCGCATTAAATTTATATTTTATTTATTTTTATCTAATGTATTTTCCCCCACCCTCATCAACATATACATCACTAATTTTGTTTATAAATCCATTAATAATAAAAAATTGTTTTATTATGTATTCTTCATTGTTGATATAATCATCATTCGACTTCCCTCAAAATAATTTCTTTTAATAAAACCCTATAATGAATTAATTAGAATCATTTCTATCTCTTTTCGCTTAACATGTATGACTCCTATTATAAAATAATTCATAAATAATTTTAAATCATTGTTCTATTATATAATATAAAATTTTTATTTTTTGTTTTAGAAATTCTATATTCCATTATTTACATTTAAAAAATATTTTACAATGTCTTAATCATTTATAAAATACATAAACTTCAAAACGTCTTCATGTATTTGCTGTATTTATCTTCACAAATCTATATATAATTATAAAATATGTTTTCAATCCCTTTTGAATATCGTATGTAATAATGTCACTTGTTATCCTAGTATATATAATGATTCCATTTTAGTTTTGTAATTTTTTTTATTATTAGTTATCCTATTTTGATCTCATTTTTTTAAATTATTCTGATTTAAGTATCATTTATTTTCTTTTATGAATAAATTTCTATATAAAATTATAATAGTATAGGTTTAAAAAATATTATATGAAACCCAATTTATTGGGGGATATTTCTTCATTTGGACATATTATGTATGATGTTTGTAAAAGGACCCTTGAATTCTCTATATTAATGGATTGTAAGCAATTCTCGGCATATATTTAAAGTGATATGATTAATGACATTGACAGATTTTTAGGATTCTTAAATAAAAATTATTTTGATTCTAATATCAAAACATTAATATTTTTAAAATCTTCTAAGTAATAATTTATCATAATCTATACTTACCATTCCATATTTCTCATTAAATCTTATGAAATCCTTTCTCAATGATTGTTCTAAGTGTCCACATACCGTGATTTCAACTCATCCCCACTTTATTTATGTCACCAACGTAACCCTAGAATTTATAAAATATTGATTAAGTGTTTTGTGATTATTATGAATATATATATTATTATTTTTAATTTGGTATTATTCATTAAATATTTCAATTAAATTCTGTTACTTGTTAATAGGTAGTTTTAATTTTAGAGTTTCTAAAGTCAAAATATTTACATTAAAATTTTATATATTTTGAGACACTATATATGAGAACGTAAAAATGTATAATTCATTCTTTCTATGTTTATAATTAATATATTTATATATATACCATTTTTTAAAATTTATAAAACATAATAAGATATAAGTTATCCTATATTATATATTCATGAATTTATTTTTCCATATGGTTCTATTTATTTTTTACATTCAAATTAATTTATGTATTCTCTAAAATAATATCATAGTGTTGATAAATTAATAGAAATAGGTGTAAAATTAGAAACACATTTTTTAATATCTATTGAAAAAAATTCCAAATATGATCCATAATATTATGGGAGCCAAAGTTGAAAATCTTATACACTAACTGTTATAATTGGAAAATATTTTCTTTAATAACACTTATCTGGTAAAGGAATTTTCTTCTAATTAATCGATGAAATAAAAATTAATATTTTTATAAATAAATATCACCCTCTTTTATTGGATAATTTATATTTCTCCGAATTATATTATAAAATAATTATCATTGAATAATTTGATTTATTCTAAATCATGTATTACATGGGACACATATTCAAAATAAAAAACCATATACTATTAATATATTATTATGTTAAAATTATATACTATATGTTGTATTGGAGAATATAAATAATAATTAATAGATTTATTAAAATTTATGTTTTATATATGTATAAAATTAACTGATTGGTAATCAATTGTTTATAAATAAAATTAAAATCATTTGAATGTAAAATTAGTAATTTTCTAGAAAATAATTTTTTTTTTCAGATATTGTATTATTATCTTAATAAATTAAATTATTTAAATTTTTCAATAATACTAATGAAATTTATATATTATATAATAAATTAAATTTTTTTTAATAATCATTTAATAATTTTTTGAGTTAAGGTAAAATAATAATTTATGTTTTAATCATAAAAATTTATTTCTTTATAATATTATATTCTAATTTTTTATCATTAATTTAATATTAATATATTCTAATGATATTAATTTTTTAAAAAATTCGTTACATATTTTTAAATAGTAGGTTTAAATTTTTTAAATAGGAACCTTTAAATTTTTTTCAATAGGAATATTAACTGTGGTAAAATTATTCACTGTGATAAATAAATTATCATCATTAAAATATTATTTTTATTATAAAATTATATATTTTTATGATCCATAATTTATATTTACATCTCTCTAGAAAAATAATTGTCATTTAAAAGTTATAGACTAAAATTTTTAATTTTTCAATAATTGAAATTTTATAAATAAATTATCATCATTAAAATAATATTTTTATTATAAAATTATATATTTTTTATGATGCATAATTTATATTTTTCTCATTCTAGAAAAATAATGGATATTTAAATGTTATAGACTGAAATTTTTTATTTTTCAATAATTGAAATTTTATATTAAAATAATTTTTTCATAATTATTCATATTTATGTAATTAAATTTTACCCTTATTTACTTTATCTAGGAATTTATTTGATTAATTGAAACATTTCCATTAAAATGATCAATCAAAAATTTCAATTATTGAAAAATTAAAAATTTCAGTCTATAACATTTAAATGTCCATTATTTTTCTAGAAAGGGGAAAATATAAATTATGAATCATAAAAAATATAAAATTCTATAATAAAAATAATATTTTAATGATGATAATTTATTAATAATATTTAGCAGTTATATAATTACTTGGAAATCATACTCAGTGCTAAAATAATATTTATTCAACTAATGAAAAAATAAAATAAAAGATAATAAATATATGAAAAGGTATATATTATGGATGTGAATTTTTTTTTCATGTATTTGATAGATTAACATGACATATTTTTTATATTTTCAATTATTTTATTTTAAATAATACAATTTCATTATGTCTTTTAGTTGAAATTAAATCAATACTATGAAAAAAATTAAGGTATTTTTATAAAATTGATAAACTATTAAATTACTTTTTAATAATAACAATATTGAAAGATGATAATTTTTATATAATATAGTTTAAAAATAATTATCTTGTCATTTAATCGTCAATTGTAAGTTTATATGTAAATCTATACCATATTAAGATTGTAATAGACATTTCTGCAGTTATTAAAATTTTAATTTAACGAAGGTGTTAAAAATTATTTATTTTAAAACACACAAAACCCAATTTTTATATTATTATTTTATAATATTACAAACACATCCTATATTATCTTTTAATCCATGGTATTTTTTAGTAAATAGTATAAGATAATAAGTATATTAAAATTTATTCTTTTAATAAATTTCAAAGGTTCCCCTCATATCAATTATAATAATCACATCATCCCTCACTTGTTTACAACCCATTAATCCTCATTTATCCTTCATACCCTACTAAAATATCTCCTAAACATCCTTAGACCCATCCACGAGGTGATAATCTTCCAAAATTTCCAAACTTATTGGCCTTAAGAAAATATCTAAAGGATTTGTTTAAAATTTGTGGTAACCACGTAATGAAATCACTTTTTTAATTTTTCTTTTTCCAAGTATAAATCTATCATATTATTCATAAAATAATATATTTAGTAACCTATATAGACTTTAATTTTATTTTTAGTGTGAATCTTTCTTTACAATCCAACTTTTTCTCAAATGGGAAGTGAATATATTTTCCATGTGTATGTATGCCATTCTATCTCTACGTAGCGATACAATTCATTTCAATCACCATATAAAATGAATGATTATTATAAATTATTTAAAAATTATATGACATAATTATTACAAAATTATAATTTTTTAATAATATTATCACAACTACCTTTTAACCTTCCATTTTGTTGGAAATGATTTTATTTTCTTGGGCATACATGTAGACTACCACCTCCATGAAATGATAGTTACATTTTTCATTTATATTTTATATTCAAGGTAATAAGGTCACATATAATGAATATATTTGATATTAATGCTTTAAAAATGATCCAATAAAGTCAAATTATTATATATTTTCTTTCAATACACCTGTTGAAATGGGAAAACATCACCAACGTGTATGTATGACATAAAATCTCCATCAATGGTGAAATTAATTTTTATGTCTCTAACTAATATAAATTATTGTTAATATGTATATAATTAATTTATATGATTCTTATAAAAGGGTCATATTTATTAAAATGATGTAACTTTGATCAAAGTACATGTACTAGAACAACTCAAATGAAATTCTTATTAAAGGGAAAAATAGTTCAACCTATAAATGATGATTATAACGAAGGGTTATTAAAGAAATAGAGTAGAAATGTTATAAATGAGGCATAAATGATTTTATAAGTTTTAAATGATAAATAAATAATTATTTAATAAATTTATCTTTATTATATATAGAGTACAATGCTTTTGAAACTAGTCAAATTCAAGGTATGTCATTTTTCCTACTATTATTTCAGCGAGTCACAAACCCTATTATGAACATGTTCATATATGTGTTATATATGATACACATTAGTTTAATTTATATGATATTTATAAATTTTATTTGTATTTAAATATTCACATGTCCTATGATTCAAACATTAATAGAGTGGAACATGTGTTATGTTATAGTCTTAATATTTGCATATATTTCCCATTGGTATATTACAATGATGAAATCTTTTGAACACACTCTAAATAAAGAAGTTAAATTTATTAATCTAAATATACTTTATTAGAATAAATTTATTTATTTCATTTTTCACCTTATTTACACTATATAATGATTATATGTTTTAAGGAAAATAGAATTTTTTTCTATCATAGTACAATAAATTTATTTCATCCATAACCATGAATTAAAATAATTTATTAAATAATTTTCTTAATATTATCCATATATTTATTAAATTCATTTTATGTTTTTTTATTTATTAATAAATTTTAACGTAATATTCTTTCCATTTTTAATGATTTATTTTTTTATAATAAAAATGTGAATGGAATTTTTTTCATTAAATTTATTTTATTTGAGCATAATTTTCTAAAACCATGAATGAAAAATAGTATAAGTATTCCTTTATAAAATTCCAAGGATATTAAAAAAGAACATTATTTCTAAAATATTTTGTGATTTATTATTTATTGAAAATATATTTCCCACATGGTAAAGATATTTTTATGAAGAAATTATTAATTATCTTGTAATGGTATGGATATTCACCATAGGACACAACCAATGATTTATTATATAATTTATATGTTATATGATCAAATAACAGCTACCTTAATCATTTTATAAATGGAGTACAATTTTTATGATAATTTTTAATTAAAATAGTTCCCTTTTCACATGTTATGATATAATTAATTGATGAAATTTTTATAAAACATTTTTATTTTCAATTGGATATGATATGACTATGTTTTTATTTAAAAAATTTATTTTCATGTTTTTTTATATGATTAATTTTTATTTATCTTAAGGTATTGATAAGTATCATTTTTATTATGTGTTGGTCGGAATGGGAATTATATAGAACTCCAATTCATTAGTTAAAAAATGATATCATATGAGATAAAAATTACTAAAATGGGGATTGAATCCTATTTAATAAGGGACTTCGTCCATAATGATGGTATTGGGGGTAAATTTTATGTCATAAAATCCTTTGTGGGAGTGTAAACATTTTACAATGATAGTCTGGAAAATTAACTTTATATACTGAGGAAATCAGTTTATGTTCTTATGTATATCAACAAACATGTATCTTATGATTATTTTATTACCTCATTTCTCATTTTCTTTGATTCCTATATCATTTATTCCTAATAAAATAAAATGATTTATTCCACAAATCTAGATTACAATATATGATATACAAGGTACAATTTTCAAATGCTATACTCATTTACTCCAACCCTTTGAATGATATTAGGATCATGTTTTCATTCATATCTCCATTGATTACCATAATTGATCATATTATCTCACTATTTCTTATGATTCTGTTCCCAGTGTTATGAAGAAATTCCTAAAAAATTATATTCCTTAGACAGTTCCTAGTTAGTGTAAACTATGTGGGAGATCATGTAATTAATTTATGAACTAAATGTTTATATATATATTTTCTAATGGAAATAGACCTACATGATTTTTGAGGTGATTGTCACGTTATGTAATGAATATACATCTATAAATATGTAATATCTATGTATGAATATTTTTACACTCTATATTTGTTATCATAGCCTGGTCTGGTAAACCTAATCAAACTATGATGTGAATAAATTTTTAAGAATATTGAGATAATTATATCTATAGGAAAACCGATTAATTTTTTGGAAATGTTCATGGATGACATAGGCTAACCCTATGGTGTCTTTGATTTAAAATGTGGTTTCCTAATTTATTTATCTAGTATACAAATTTTTCCAAATTATTTTGTTTTCCCATATGATTATTATTTATGATATTCTATTTTTTTGTTTTAGTTGATGATATAATCTAAAAGAATTATGTTTATAGTGGGTGAAATGAAAAAATCATTAATTTTCAACTTCAGTAACTACCTATTATGGGAAATAAAATATGAAATTTTATATCCATTATTGCACAAAATTATCATGATATGAATAAATATTATATTCTAAATTAAAAAAAGATGCATAATATTCTGTTGAGTCCATCATGGGGAAACATTAACATTCTAATATGGGATCACAATATCCACTAGTTACTAAGTAATGTTTCAGTGACATTGAAATTTTATTTTCTATTCACTAATGCTTAGACAATGAAAATGTTATTTTGGATTTATATCATTTAAGAGATGTGGAAAATAAATGGTGTAATGTTATCATGAACATGAAGAAAAGGGACTAAATTGACTCCATGGAGAGGGATGAGTTTACGGGTATTATTTACCAATAATAAAATACATCATATTCATTATTTGAAATTATAGATGTAATTCCATGAGCTAATGAATATGGATAGTGAATATGTTAGTACATATGTGGAAAATATTACATGACTTGTGAGATAACTTATAGTATTAACACCCAAACTGAATATAAGGTTGATTGATCAACCAGTATCATTAAACTAATACAATAATGGAAAATAAAAATAATATATTTTTTAGGTATGGATAAATAATTCAATGTTATATCAAGGTAGAAATATATATTGGGGTTACTTATCCATATCATTTAATTGATAACAAAATAATAATGGAATTCAGATGAAATACTAAAACCCTAGGATATTAAATGATAACCATTATTTGATTCTCATACTGTTGAAACAATCATTATATAAATTTCCATAATAGTGTTGTTAAATGTGATATTTTTTTAAATTAATTTCCTTGGGAAATATAATTTTTATGTGGTTGAAAAATGATATTTAATGATGTTAATAGATATATTTCTCCCAAAATTCACAATCCACTCACCACTATTTATAATTCAAGGAGTATTATAACTTTTACTTCCAATTCTTAAAAAAATAATATTACAATTATGATTGATGTTAAAATCATCATACGTCTAAAAAAAGAGAAATATCATGTGATCACAAATGAGGATGTGGATTAAAATTTAAAAGTGGTTAAATGTACACTAACCATCCACTCTATAACTACGATGATCTTATTTGATTATGGTTCCCCTCGCCATTTTATATTTTAATTTTTTTTATGGTAACATAATACAAAATCATTAATAAAAAATTTATTAATTTTTTAGAAAACAATTATGGCATGATGATTACTTATTTGGGTTTTGATTCATCTCTAGTTGATGTTTGTGGGGAATACCTATTGAAAATATTTTTACTAAACTTTTTTTCAATTAAATGTAATTTTTGTCACATATTGGTATTCATTACATTAATACCATGTTAGTTTCTATTGAAGTGAATTTATGTTTTATATTGAATATAATATTATGATCTTCTATCAGTGTGATGAAAAAATACCAACCTCTATTGGATATTAGTTCTACTAAATATTTCGTGATTAATATTAAAATGTATTGTTTGTATTAGATGGTTTAGGAGAAATTAAATATCATATATATTATTATTTCATTATAGTTTATTGATTTCTTTCAAAAAGTTTTTCCTAGTGCATAGAAGAATAATTTTGTGGAGTTCCAAAAAAAATAATACTATATCTAGACATATTAAAAATAACATATATTGAATGTACATGATTTAGTTTCTATAATTAAAGAAGAAACTATATGAGAATATTGAAAAGAAGTTCATTTGGCCAAGTTCATCACTTTGGGGTTAAATAGTTCATTTTGTTAATATGAAATATGGATTAACGGGATTTCTTTTCATTATCTTTAACATAACATTATTAAAATCCTGAACAAGTATTCACTACCATATATTGATGACTTTTTTAATGAACATAATAAATCTTAATACACATATGTGATTAACCATCATATGAGGTATCATCAATTAATTATCTAAGAGGATGTTTTTCCAATGAAAACATTCCTTACAGTATATGGACCCTAATTTTATAGTGACACCATTTTGGTCTTACTAATGACCTTTTTATCATTATGGGTCTAATTATTAGAGTATTTAGTGACTTACTTGATAATTTTGTTGTAGTATTTTTTGAGGATATTATTATATATTAAATGATCTTATAAGATAAGAAATATCATTTGAGGATGGATCTAAAGATGTTAAATAAGGTGATTTAGGTTTTTGAATTAGTAAGTGTGAATTTATTTTTCAGAGTGTATCATTTTTGGGTCATATAATCTCTCGAAATAAAATACTAGTATATTAATTATGTTAATTAAAATTTTCCAAGACAATAAAACTATGAATGTTACCTAATTTTTCTCTGTTTGTTAGGATGTTATCAGATCATTCTCTAGATTTTGTCATGATATGACAATCCCCTCACCAATCTTAATAAAAAAAGAGTCATGTTCATTTTTACTGATGAATTTGAAGTTAATTTAAGGGTATCAATAAATGTATTTTTTGTGAAACTATGATTAAACTATATTATAGTAGAGATGGTTTTATAATCAATGGTGATTAATCAATGAAAAGAGTAGGATGAATTATCATGTAGAAATATTTGAGGATAGTACATTCCTCAATAAAGTTGATCGTTCGTATGAAAAAACACCGATCTCGTTATTTGGGGTTAGCAATTGTAATTTGGTCAATGATAATATTATCATTTTTTCTATTATGGAGAAATGTGTCAAATATTTACAAATCATAAATTTGGAATTTTTATATTCAAATAAAAAGAGTTAAATATATTATATAAGATATGGATAGAGATGATAAAATATTATGGATGCTTAATACGTAAGGATTATATGAAATAGAGCAATGAGGTAGATGATCCGAGTAGAAATGATCATGTTATCTTATCTATGACAAGGATAAAAAATATTATATATTTATATATTTCAAAATGATGGATCTTTAAATGTTGATTGACTATGCTAAATATTATCTTTCTTAGATTAATATTCCAAAATATATCCATGTGGAAAATAATCAAGTGAAAAATAAATATGTTTTTATATAGATTACTATGAGAAATATTTCTTAATTTGACGTCGATTATAAAGAAATAATATTTTTTGGGGACCCTTTATGGGTCGAGTCAATTTAATAATTGAATATGGAGTTATTTGATGAGGGACACTGGTCACCGCTATATATTCATAAAATAAGTATGAAAATTTATATATATATAAAGGAGTATTCCTGGTTGGACCCATTAAAGAATGATATTGTAGTGAATTTATCTCAGTTCTTGATATGTCCACCAGATAAGGCTAAGAAAGAGAATTCTAAAAAGATGTTACAACCATTAAATAAAATATTATAGAAATGTAAAAACATCACAATGGATTTTGTTATAAATAATCCCCTATAATTAAGGTTAATAATTATATTTAGGTTGTATTAAAATTCCATATATAATCCTAAAATATAATTACTATTATAGAATATTTATCGTAATATTTTCTTTCAAGAATATAATATTTTTAAGGGGTATGGTCGCATGGAGTTGAAAATTTAATTATATATGATCGAGATCTATGGTTTTCCTCGATATTCTATAAAACATTTCAAAATAATTGGATAAATAATAACGTTTTAGTTTGTTATATAATACTCAAAAATATATTCACCTTGAGGGAAAAATTAAAACCCTAGAGAAAAACATAATATATTATTTTATTATTTTAAATATTGGTTTCTATCTAGAACTTCCTATGGTCGAGATTCATTAAAACAATTACTTTCAATAAAGAATTAATATGATTCCTTATGAATACCACTATCGAAATATGTGTAGAAATCTAATGTTCTAGGATGACAATGTAGAAAAAATTAAATTATAAGTTGAAATATCTTTTAAAATGAAAGATAATGCGTGAACTATTCTATAGAACATCAAGGAAGCTTAAGGTTTGTTGAAAATTTATATTATAAATCAATAATGTGATCAATATATTGATATTTGTGAGAACGTTTTCCCATAAAATAATCCATTGGATGATGTTATGATAATTATGAAGAAGAAAATCATGATCCCTAGGTATGTTTTCTCTTTTTATACCCTCGATCAATTAGGGAAGATATAGTATCACATGGTGATTCCATATAACCCCTCTCATGTTCACGATGTGTTTTGTGTATCTCTCTTGGTGATGTACATTCCTAACCCATCACATATACTAAATTCAAATGTCATAGAACTGGATCATGATCATTTATATGGGAAATGACTGGTATAAGTCTTTGATTGTAGTGATACCATGATACAAAACATGACTACCTGCCTTGTTAATATTATCTTGAAAATCCAAAATTAAAAAATGTTAACATGGAACCGAAGAATGTAATGAAATAATGATATATATTTTTTAACATCTAAGTGATTAATTTCAAGTGAGAAATTAATTTTAATGTGGGTATAATGTTTTACAATGATATTTTAAATATAATTTATCATTGAGTAATTTTATTTTATAAATATGTTTTTTTACACGTAACTTTGTGTTTTAATAAACATGGATATAATATTAAAATATTATTATGTGAAATATATTTTGCTGAAGTCTGATTGGAATGTATGAATATGACTAAAAAAATTATATAAAATTTTGGTTAACATATTCATGGAATTAATTCATGTGATATCAATTAATAAAAAATAAGAATAAAATCATTTCAATGTAAAATAGTGTTTTTTCTAAAAATTTGGTTTCATACGCATAGTGAAATTTTATATTAGTAAATAAAATTATTCAATTTTATTGAATAATTTAAACAAAATTTATATATTATATCTTCCATAAAAAATTTATCATTCAATTATTATTATATTCTAGGCATGGGATAAACATAAATAATGCTTTATAGTTAAAAGGGTATTTTTTCTAAAAATAAGGTTCTATTGTGTTTTCATGATTACTATAAAAATAATTTCTATAAAATATGTAGTAAAGTTTTTAAAAATCTCTATCTTTTTTTCATTTGAACGTTCAAATTTTTTAAATAGCACCCATTTATGTTTCTTATATGAATATTAACTGTGGTAAATTTTATCACCATCGTAATGTGTAAATCGAGCCAATCTAGGTTAAAACAAAGTTATAATGAAATTATATTTAATCATAATTATTATTGGATAAAGCTAAACATACCATTATAGCCTTAATATAGAAACGTTTTTTGTTTAATGGATATATTTCCATTAAATTTACCTATATTATATATAATAAAATAAAATAAATCATGTTCTACCCTTTTACTTCTAAATATATAATATGTGACCAAACATGGAAAAAGTAAATTCGAAATGATTAAAATATATATATTAATTTTAATAAATATATTATTATGATAGAATTTTATTTATATTATTTAGGTATCAAATAATTACCTTGAATTCTTACTCTATGTTAGAACAATATTTATTTAATTAACATAAAAAGGAAATAAATGATATTATAAATATTAAAAGTTATATAATATGACTGAGTTAATGGTTTTCACTAATTTTATGGATTCATATGACATATTATTGTATTTTATAGATTATATTTAAATTCAAAAAAATCATTATGAATTGTCTGTAAAATTAAATGAATACAGTTAAAATTTACACTAGATATATCATATCAAAATTACATTTTATTAAATATTGTAAAAACTATAAAAATCATGAAATATGATTTTTTTCATAATATTTATTTCGAAATAACCACCATTATCAATTTATGACCCAGTTTTACCCTTATATGTAAAATTATTATAATTCAAGAATGAAAAATATGACATTATAGTTAATGTTAAAATATATTAACTAAGGGGTTAATGTAATTGATAAGGTTTAAAACACCACCAAAACAGATAATATTTTTAGTTTGATGATATTATATAAATCCCATGATTTAAAATCTTATGTTACATATACCAATCAAGGAATTTGTGATATATAATGAATTTATTTTATTATATTCTTCTATGAAATTCTATAAGTTTCCCACACCAAAATTATAAAAATGCTCCTCCCCTCCAAAATTTATACCATATTGATCCATACTTATCAATAATAAAATATATTCAATGAATAATTATACAAATTATAGTGGCTATTTTTATCCAAAATGACTATCCCTAAGATCCCTTAGATAATATATAAAGGAGTTGTTTCAAAGAAGAAGTAATCACCTTAACCAATCAATATCATTTAAATTATTTCTTTAGTTCAACTAAATGTTATATATTATTAATAATATAATTATTTTCACATCCTCAATAAACTAACATTACACTATGACTATTAATCCACCTTAACTCATAATATTTCAATCAAATAAAATGTGAATTTACTGATCGTGTGTATATACAAGGTACCACCTCCAAAAAGTGATCCAAGTCATTTTTCATCTCCCTAATTCATGGATCATTAATATGATGATTTTAAATATTATATATGATAATAATGGATTATTTTTTCTCCATAATCATAATATCAAATCTTTTTTATTTATTTTAAAATCTTTTGGGAAATGATAACGTCACTTGCCCATACTTATGGACTACTAGCGCCACGATGACATGTGATTCAATTTTCATTCTAATTTTAATTTTATTGTATAGAAGAGGTAATTAATTAATATATATAATTTATATGATATCATAATTACTCTTTAATGTTTATTAATTTTTTATCATTCTTTATTTCAACCCGTTAAAAAATGAAAAGAATGTTCATGCATGCATATGACATTGCATCCCCATGAATTGTGAAATTCATTTTTCCATATACACCATTAATGAATGATTCTATATTCTTATATAATGAATATATATTATTTTAATACCATTACTAATATTCTGATGATTTTTTTATAATGATCAATATATAAGGAACCAAACTAAAATTTTTATCAAATAAAGAAATATTTGATACCGATAAACGATGATTTTAATAATGGATTAATATCCAAAAGGTATTTAATATTGTATGTGTGTCATATACTATATTATATGTTGTTAAAATACCCTGGTATATAATTATAATAAATTTCAATTTATTATACTATACACAATAGTGATTTGGAAGAAAGTCAAACATGTGATATAGAATTGTCACCTCACTTGTATTTATATGACACACATGTCATATTCATTAAATGTTTTTTATGTGGTGAGTATAATTATTGTTAATGTATTTTATTATTATTCTAAGGATTTTTATGGGTATTTAAAAATCCATTAAATCTTATTTCATTTATGTTGATTCTAATTAAAATTTTACCAAAGATGATAGCATTTTATCTTACAAGGTAATTATTTTTTTATAAATTTTGGTTATGTTATGTTAATGAAATAATAAGATATATCTCTCATGAAACTCAGTAAGATTCATATCCTAAATTTAATTCATGAAAATTCATGTTTTTTATTAAATTTTTAAACCTATATCACTCAATATACCAAAAATATTTTTTTAGAAAAATTAAATTTACTTATCTCTTCGATCAAGAAATCTTTTTTATTTATATAAATGTTTTATTAAAATAATTTGTTCAAGTTCATTAATGTTATTCAATGTTTTTAAGTAATATTAATCCATTTCTGAATTTTTTATAATTTTTTTAAGAATAATCATCAAAACATTTTAAAAATGTTTTATTTTTTCAATTTTTTACAAAAATGTTAAATGAATATTTTCTTTTATATTTTATGGAATGAATGTCATTTACTACCAGCATGGCCAACCAATAAAAGAAATATTCCTCTATAAGTTTCCAAGTATTTTATTATGAAAATTACAATCAAAATATTTTATTATTTTATATTCTTTGAAAATACATTTTGAAATTGGATAAGATAATTTTCTAAATAATGTTTCGATGTTATATAAATGTTATTTCTATTCATCTAGGAGAAAAAAATTTAATTTAACTTATGATTTATTTTGTGTATGATCCAAAGACACCACCCTTCTTTATATATCATTATTATTAACTATGATCATAATGCACTGCTAATGAATCTAATTTCACTTCCATAATATAAGATATGACAATGTTATGAATTGTTTGTGAAACTTGTTCCCTTTTCCATAGGTTATGATATGATTAAATGTTTAGGAAAAACATTTATTTCAATGAATTTTGAATTGATTAATTTGTTCTGACCATATGGAAAAAATATTTATGATTTTTATAATTTGATTGTGGGACAGGGATTATATATCTCTCAAATTATGTTTTTTGAGATTGATATCTAATTTGATAAATAGGAATTGAGTGGGATGTGATCCCAATTAAATAAAAGAAATTTTCAACTATGAAATTCCTAGGAGTGAACCATGAATACTATGATATTTTTTCTAGTAAACCCAATCAACTATGATAGTATTTTCAAAAATCCATTTCTAATTTGTAAATGATTTTCAACACGGATGTATATCCCAAACACATTTGTTTTATACCAATGTTATGATCTCATTTATCAGGTTCTATGATTACTTTATGATTCATGTATTATGAAATTTCATAATTTATCTCATAACATGTCATTACGATATATGACATTGAGTGTATGATCTTCAAAAGTTATTCTCATGTCCTTATACACTTATGGTTACATTACACTCTTGTGATCATTGATATTTCCATTTTTTCCATTTCCAATAAACTGAGATCAACCATTATTTTTTTCATTACTATGGTTGTGAAAATGTTTTGGAAATATGATATGACTAAGAAGGATTATAGTTATAAATAACTATATTTTATAAAATGCATTTCATTTTTGAACTAGATTTTTAAATAACCATGTTTCTAATGTCTGTATACCTATAAAACACTAGTGTTTATCATAATATCATGTAATTATTATTCATTAATTAATATTTGATATCTATGTATGAAAATCAGAAGAACCAATTATTTAAAACAATAAATATGGGTCAATGGGTAAATATAATAAATTAATATTCATTTGTTCCATTTTTATATATAATTCAAATCATCCATTATTGTTAAATTTATTGATGGTTAATTAAAAAATTTATACAAAAACGTTAAATATTAGGAAAAAGGATGACTTTGTTCAATGGATTGTGATAAATAAAATAAAATATTTTTAAAAATATATTTCTTTCAATGTGTCTCTAGAAAAATGTATAATGGATTTCATAAACATAAGAAGAATTATTATTTATATACATTTTCGTCCGGTGAAATAATTAATTGTTGTTCATTGTACTCCTCTATCATTTTAATTGACATGAACAATAAGTTTAATTTCTATTTAGTGGAATAAGTCAATCTATATGATAATAATTAAGTATTAAAAATTTTATAACAATGAAAACACAATTATATATACGAAAATATATATAAAATGATTTATGAATCTTGAACATCATGTAGAACTAGTTCCTGAATTTTATTAAAAGTGTTTTATGGTTGTCTAACTTGTGAAAACACTTTGTCAATAATGATTCAATATCTCACTTGTCAAACGTGTGGGATAATGAACTAATGAAATTTACTAGAATTAATAAAGAAATGTTTCAAATGTAGAAAATTATGTAATCCATACCAAAATAATTTAATACAAATAAGAAGAAAAAAATATAATATAATAGCTGATTATTCAACACAATGAAAATCCCATGGATCATTTTTCAACTTAATTGATAATGGCCACACATAAAAAGGTAAAAACAAGCAATTTTCATATCCATGACTGATTTTAATGTTATTTTTAATGTATATTCGATTATTTCATTATTTTGTCGGTTTTCCATGCATTTATGGACAAATGGGTGCATTTTCATGATTTGTGCCAAACTGTGAGCCCATTTCCAAATTTAAAAACCAATTTTGAGTCATTTATAACTATTTAATTATTAAATATTTTACACCAATTCCACTTCCAAAATGGTCTTCGCTAACATATTAACACCACCATATTAATTGGGACCCTTTAGGATTCCATAATCATGGGGGATTGGGGTATTATTTAAGGAATTGGGCCAACACAGATGCCCATTTCATATTATAAAAATAAATTGTTTTTATTTAATAAAATTTATAAGTTATACATTTTTTTAGTGAATCCACCTTCCACTTGAATACAAATCCCCAAGGCATGACCCCAGCTTTTCTTATACATATTTAAAGCTCAGTTCCATCACAGATTAGATAAACTTTTCTCAAGATTTCTCAAATATTCCAAATTTGAATTTGTAATTTGTTCGCATCACAACTGCTTCATTTATCACTCTATTCCCACATTCAAGTTCCTAAATAACCTCCTCATCCTTGTTTAAACATCAAGTGAATATTTTGATGTTTGTAAATTCAACCACTGGTGTATTTTGGATGATTTCTTCAAGATCCCTCATGTAAGTGGGTTTCCACCCTTCTTTCTCCCATTTTCATAGGGTTTATTCACTAATTCATCATGTTTCTAATTTATAGAAAGTATTATTTCTATATTTGGGTTTTATATTTTATTTCATGGCCTAGAATTATTAATTTAGGACTTTTTACCTTCCTTGAGGTGTGGTGGTGGTGTGTTTGATTTTTGCACAATGGATTCAAGGTGTTTCATTACTTTGGTTGGTGATTATATTATGTTATCGATATTTGTAAACTAGTTTATTTTTTATGATATTTTCATGATTATTTAATTTTAATATTTCTATAAAAATTGGATTTAGTGGTGTTTATAAAGAATGTGAATTTTAAGAGCCAGTTTTTTTGTGAAATTGGGTGTTTTTCATAAAAATGTTTTTTGGTTCATTTCGGGCTGCCCAATAATTACTTTGTTGATTTTATTGAACGGTATTATTACTGAAAATCATGTATTTAATTTTTATACTCTCTTTTTGATTCTGAGAGTGTTTGTTTAAAAAGAATTTATTAAACAAATTCACTTTAACTTCCATTTTTGTGTGAAAATGGGTATTTTTAAAAGATATAACTTCTTGGTTTATATGGGGATACCCCATAAATGAATTATTGGATTAATTGATGGGTGTTGAACATAAATTTTTCTTTTGGTGACTTAAAAGTGTGCACATATTCTGAAAAGAGGATATTTCAAAGGGTTTTGGGTTAAAAACAAATAAAATATTTTGAGAAGTTTGTTTATTGAAAGTAAAAATGCTTTGATTTGTGTTTTAAGTGGCATGACGTGTGTATAGATACTGTATTGTTAATGTGTGAAAAATTGTGGTGTTTTTATATTCAATTTAATGTATTTTTTATGAAAATGTTTGAGTGTGACGGGGGAAGCCTGGGTACCTAGGTGGGAAGATATGTACTAGTACAACTACTAAACCAGATAGGTTTTGTCCCAGTTTCACAGAGAAAATCGATAAATAAAATATATTTATGATTATGGGAGGCCAAAAAGTAATGGTTGTGTTCCATAGTAATGGCTAGTGCATGGGAATATATTTTCCAATAGTTACATTACACTAAGGTATGAGGCGCATAGGGCCTGGGTCTATTTTGTTGCATAGGGATGCTCCCAGTTTTGGTACTCATAGGATTTTTGGTATTTAAAATTGTCTTAGAGTGTGTTAAGAGATACATTAATTTATTTGAAATTTCTTATTAAATTTTTTTAACAGTCGTAATGTTTTAGTTTGAAAATTTTTTTCAAATGAAAATTGCATTTCTGGGAATTTATCACCGCTTTTCTTTGCATATTAAAACTACATTATTTTTATACTTTTATTGAATGAAATTTGGAATATTTGGGTTATATCCACGTGATAATAGGATCACACCCTACATAAACCCCTTTTGGTTTGTAGAATTGGATATTCTTGACTCATGTAAAGGTAGTGCCTCATGTGATGGTTTTATGGGTTGTTAGACCCCTTATGCGGTGTGGTGTTGTGGAGACGGCTTGGGGGTGATGAACCACTTGTCATGTGGAGTCTTTATGGATATATTTATACAGTATTTTTTTAAATTTTTACCTCTTCTACAATATTTAAATTAATCTATTCATAACATTTTTTTGGGAATGGATTGGCCTGAAAATTTCTGATTCTTATTATTGATTGTTTTTAATGTTTTAGGCTTTCGTACTCTAGTAAATCATTCCCAATTTTAATGTATTGACACACGGGCACTTGTCCAAGCCTGTTGGGATATGGAACATCTATTGGAACTTGTCATGTGCTGGATTTGGTGCTAGTAATAGTGGTGACGAGATTCGGTTCGTGATAGCCATTGATGATGATAATATTAAAAAACCCTACAATGATTTGGGTGTAAGGATGAAATTATGCTATCAATAAAGGTGAGGAATATGTTTAAAACTATGTGGTGAGTATCAAGAAATATATTTAATAAAGAGGATAAAATATTCATATTAATCATTCATCATCAAATACCATAATAGTTTCGATATTCTTAATATGATTTCAAACACCACCTCCAAACATGGGTGATATGGTATCCATGAAAACACCATCACATGAAATTATTAAACATAAAGTATATATTTCATTATAATTTTTTTTTCTATTTGATATTTTAGAATATAATTTTATTCAATATTTTGGAAAATAGAATAGAATACTGAAAATTTATTTTTACCCTTATTAAGATACTATATAAAACACTAGGGGAGATAAATCTACTTCCATTTCAGATTCTATAAATATTGTGGAATATATATAAATATCAATTGGAAAATACATTATGGGTATCAATATAATTTCATTTTGAGACTTTATATTAGTATAATAAGGATTTGAAATGTGAATGTTGTGTTCAAGAATACATTCCATCTTTAAAAGAATATGCTAATATAATCCAAAAAATGAATTGTAGTCGTACTTGTAATCATGTGGTCGTGATTTCAATATAATCTATTCATAGAGCTACACACATATCAATGAGTATAACAATTTTTATTTTTATTGTAATTAATATATAAAGCTTCAATTAGAAGATAATATGGAAAATTTATTAAAAATCACTAGGTAATCATTATGGGGATCACTATTACTTCTTATTAAGAATATGGAAGGATAAATGATTATTTCTATTAATTTACATGAATAAACTAGTTCATTGCAAAGAATGTTTATCTTTTATATTGGATTTGTGAATTGATTAGTCAATAACATGATGAATTTTAGTTATGAACGATGTCTTTAATTGAAAGTGAAAAGTGTTGATATCATAAGTATCCCCTTTTATAAAATAGATAAATACTTTTTATCCATAATAATTACATTAATACTCATAAATGATCTGTAAAATTTCATAGCCATGACGAATGATTTTGAATTATATGAAAATTTATTTTCAGGTTATATATAAACATGACATTATCATATATTAAAAATAGAAGGCAGATATTGACATTAATTTCATCCCTATGCCACTGTGGTTTGAAATGGAGAAATTAGATTCAATGTATACTTTTTTAAATTATATGAATAATGATACATTCTTAATGAAGTTAATCACATGTAATGTGATATTAATAGATCCATTGAATAATTTGATTAATAGATAATGACATTTGAAATAATCTAACATAAATATCAATAGTCTCCCTGGTGTTACTAGGTACATTCAATGTTTTGTGAGTAACACCTCTTAAATTTTAAAGATATTCTCCATATGAAATATCAAATGAACATAATTTATTTTGAGAGATAAATTATGAGAAATCTAGATGGATATGAAAAATATATATATAAAAATTAAATTTCACACACACCCCTACCAGGGAGAAGGGATTTAAATATACAACCACGATTAGTTGGGGATCATGGGTTATTTTCTAATGTAATATAATAAATTAATTACATATGCCTACATTATTTTAATAATCAATGTGATAATTTTCCAAAACCATGATTTATGGTTTGGTTTAGTATCATTTTCATTAATTATTTTGGGGAAATGTCCATATGTGGATAAGTATGACGTGAATAAAAATTATAATAGATTACTGTAAAAATTGCCTCAAAATGTGATTAGTATATTCAATAAATGATGGAAAATTATGGTAAATTATTATGATAGGATAATTCATTACTATCCTGGAAAGAGAATATGTTAAAGATATTATAACAAGAAACATTCCCATAATAATAACAATGGTAATGGTTGAAGTGGATCAAATTTTATTTCCTATGAAATTAATATAAATGGGAATAACAATTAAAAGCATAAAATCCTAATTTAATCAGATGGATAATAAAACAAATAAAAGATAGGCAATTAAAATGTTATAAAAGGAATAATTAGAGATAAAAATGATTTATAGAGATGTATAAATGGGTAAAATAAGATAGATATTCATCAATAATGATATATTATCAATATAAAATAAATGATTGCATTTACAACCAGTGAATAGAATTATGAAGGAAATTTAAAATATCTCTCATTTGATGAAATAAATTCCATATAGTTTTTACCAATCTTTAATGAATTCTTATTTTATAATCATTTTTGAAGAATTCTAAATTTATTAGCTCAGAATATATATATATATATATAATATAATGTTATGTTTCATATATTTTCACCAAATATTAGATTTAATTTCATTTTTTGAATTCTCAAAATTTTTGGGAATAATACTGAAAATGGAATTGAATATTTATTAAATGTTAATTAAATTTTTTTTCAATATATGGTAAATATAGAATTACTATTTACCATACAGGATATACTCAAGGAAGAAAATATAATGAATCCCAATAATATTTAGAACAAAATATTTAACTGATTCAGTTCACATTAAAATATATCTACCAATAATAATTTTTGAAATGAAAATGTAAATCCCGTTAGGAGAAGAAATGTTGTGCCCCCATATAATGCATGGAATTTGGAGAGGGAATTTAATATGTATAACATCTACTGAAATAAATGAAATAGAAACACAATGAAATTTATAAATACATCTTATATGGATAAGGATGACATAGTCCCTATGTTGAAAATCATGGAAGAGAAATATGAATTTTTTATAAGTGAAAATTACCCAATATGAATATTAATTTATAACCATTATGATTTTTTATAAGAAGATAAGGAGTTGATCCATGTATATTATCCCATTTTAATTTAATAATTGTTTATATAAATTGACCTATGAACATGTTCTTCCTTGAAACAAATATAAAATATATAAGGTTCTTTTTCATCTCTCCTAATAAATTCAACACCATATACCCAAAATTCATTAAATCCCTGTGTGGAAAAAATTGGATACTTACCTCTATTAAATTAATAAATGGATAAATATCATGGGTCATAGTGTTATATTCCAATGACACAAGGTCATTCATTTTCTATGTACAAATAATATGTTCGTTGACTCAAAATTAGATTCATAATATGAATCTAACCAAAAGTACTCCCATATGTTTTTCGAAATGTATTTGGGATTATAATTATGAAGTTAAAAGTTTTAATGTTGTAAATAATGTGACATCCCATTTTATTAGGTTATCATGTATCCTTTGAAATTATGTATTTTAAATTTATTTATTTTATGAAAAAATATTAAATATTTAATAAAAATCACATTCACTGTATAATTTGTTAAAAACATATTTTTATAAAATTATATTTTAAAAAATGTACTTTTTTACATTATATAGTATTAATATATGTATAATGGTGTAATTAACATAGGTAATAAAAATTTACATCTAAATCATTATTGGCTCACTAAAATATTGTCATTGTGAGAGTTAGTCTATAATGAAAAAATAATACAAGCATGAAATTAATTCTGAGAACGTAGATTGAAGTCACAATTTATAATAGTTTATCTAAAAATGTTTTACATATATAATTGAAAATTTGTATATATTTTTCGAATTTGGGAAATGTGGTTGTATAAAAGATATCCATTAGAATACTAAAATTTCAATTAAAGTACATATATAAAAATTAGAATATCAACCCAATAAATATCATAAATAATGATGAAATGATATTTATAATGATTAATATGGAAAAAATTATTAAATATATGTATACAGAAAAATTATATTAATAAATGGGTCCTTAGACCTTCATGTATTTAAATATATTAATGTTTAGTAAAATATATCATACATTATTTAATAAAAATATAAAATTTAATATTAGATTACATTAATGGAATTATATTATTATGAAAAGTATTTTGTTAAAATATTTTTCTTTCAAGGAAAAATAATATAAAAATTATTTAATCAAGTTGCTTTGATAATATTTGTAAATTAAAAAAATAAATTTGAATCATGAAAAAGGTGAAATATATAATTTTATATAATATCATAAAAATAATATTGGTTTCCATATAAATAATTTATGAAATATGTTATTCATATGAATATGATTATATTTTTAAAATTAGTTAGAAGAATAATAAAAATATCTGTATTTTGTGAAAAATTTTAAATTATTAAATATTTAATAAAAAAACACAATTATCCTTCTCTAAAAAATATAACCCAAAATTTTCCAATTATCATGATGTTGAAAACTTATTTTATTACTATTTGATATTTTTAAATCATTATATAATATCATTCAAAATGGTAACATAAACCCTTATTTTAAAAAAGTCATTCACCTAACAACCTCTATTTGAATCAAATAATGGATTTTAAATGAAAAATAAAACTCTTTATAATCAATTTTATTTAATTTAAATTCTAATATATCCTAAAAAACATAATATATAATAATAATACTATTAATTCAATTTTATAATTATAATAGGGGCTTATATTTTACTTATCATATTACTTAATTTTTATCTAATTTCAATGGTGGAACAAGTGTTTCATGGGTGAGTTATGGATGATGAGAAGCATCTGGAATGATGTAGTTAAAATTTTTTTAAAATAAACTAAAAATATTCCAGATTTTCTTGGTTCCTCATCATTAACTCTCTTTAAGTGGTTTAGTATTAAAATTTCAAGTCATGGTGAGTTTTTGTTTATCTCTATTTGTTTTGTGTAAAATTATTTTAGTTATGTATACATTTATTTGGAAATTGTTTCGCTTTTATTACTATGGTCATGTTATATGATTGAGTTTTGGTGGAATACATGATATACATGGGGATGTAAGAAATTGTTTTTAATTTTTCATTATGTAATATATCGTGCTATGTTAAACACCATATCGTGTTCTAATCAGATGGAATTCAAGTGTGTCAATGAAAAAACATTATTTATGGTTTTCCTGTAGTGGTTTTCATAGAGGGTTATTTTGACAAATAATATGATTATCAAGATTATAAGATTTATATTTTTATGTCCCATTGTTTTTGGATATGAATATTGTAAAATATATAATGTTATGGTAAATATTTCCTTTTTCTTGTTTCACTTTATTGAATATTAAATAGTATTTTCCTGTTTATTTTTTTAATATTGTTATTATATTCATCTTGAAAAAATATAATTTTTATGGATCATCCCTTATAATATTGGATTCCACTTGTGGAAATTTTATTAATTTGAATTTATTCGTTGATTAATAACTATTTACATTTCACTTCTCCTTTATTAATAACATCATATATTATTCAAACATTCTTGTGTATATTTGTTTATAGTGGATGCATGGAGGTAATAAATATTTGATATATATAAGATACATTATTGTATATCTCCATGTTCTTTATTATATAGTTTCATTTTATTTTTGGGTTTCAACTCCACTAGGTTTTTTATAACATAAAATATCATTCATGGTTAATGAATCAAATTTCATCTTTAATTTTATTATCATTATTTTATTATTATTATTGGGATTTAATAGATCCATTTATTCTATAGATTTAAAGACATGGTTACTATAATTATTACAATAGATCATGAAATGGAATGATGATATATGTAGAAAATATAAGTTTATAAATTATAATCTTTCATTTTATGTTTTTATTCATTTAAAATGTGAATCATTTTCTTTCAGTTGAACATGACTTTTATAAAGACCGGAAATTTCTTTGATAGATTTAATGGTAAAATAATAATTTAAAAGTAGAAAACATGGACTCATAGAGTGATATGAGTGTATTGAGAATTATGTAATAAATTTATAATAATGTAATGAATAAAAGAGTTGTCTATATATCAAAATAAATAGATAAACTTCAACAAATTATATATCTTTTTACACAATTTATGGCTTCAACCGCTATCATTGCACTATCTCCTATTCTAGTAGTAATGGACCATCTAAATTTGATTCTCATTATCTTTCATCACCTCTTATTATTCAGTAAACCTAATATGGGGTCTAATATTCTTTATAATGTATTTTTAGGTTCTATATTATTACATTAGAGTTCTATAGCATTTTAATCCTTTATTATCTAATAATATTTTCCTACCACTCTCAAGTGTTTTTTCACCCATCATGTATTAATATTCCTTTTAATAGTTTTCAATTAGTTATTTTTTTGATGTTATTGTTCAAACATATTTCATATAATTTTTAAAAACAATGTTTAGGGTCCATAATAATTATTCTTTCCTTAATTTCGGTATCCTATTAGAAATAGTGGATATGTTTTTATCAGACTCATTTATTTATTTACTTCATGAAGTTATTTTACTTTTTTATATTCATTCATATTCCAAAATTGTATTATTTGATCAATAACCAATTACTCATTGTTGTTAGTCTACCATGGATGGATTACTTTTTTATTCTAACTCAATTCCCAAATATTCCATTCAAAATTGTACCATGGATCTTATATTTGTGAATTTGACAATCAATATGGTCCTCAATATTGTTTACCAATGTGGTGACTACCAACCCTTCATTAGAAGATCTATATGAATATAAATAAAAAATATAATAATTTCTTCTATGTTTTTAGTTTTATTTTTTTATTTTATACATTATCATTGCGGTGGTGTTTGGTGGAAGGAGGTTTCAATGGCTAGTGGTTTGTATATTCTAACAGTCTAGGTATATTTTTTATCTCTATAAGAAGAACACTAGATGAATGTTCGATGCATACCGGTTTTTTATTAATGGATAACTTTATATTTATCTATAAGGATTGAATTTCATCTTTTTCATGTATCATGTTTTCATGATTTAAGGGTTTTTTCCTATATTGGGTGTTACAGAGGTGATTCCACATTACTGGTACGGTAGTGATGGATCATGTATTTTTTTGTTCAAGATAATTATTATATTTTAATATATGACTAACTTATATCAAATAAATATAATTTAATATTTTCACTTAATCTTATTAAATCAATTTTTGGTGATTCATAATTATTTTTTTGGCCTATGGAAAATGGTCTTTGAATTTTTATATAGCCTCAATCGTATCAGTGTACACAGAATCTATTCATGCATATTTTATACTCTTGAAAGAACATTAACAAGAAAATTGGTATTTTTTCTGTTTCAGATTCAAGACAGGTCATAGTGTGACCTTATTTTATATATTCTGTATTTCTTAATTATTAGATGTGTTAACTCAATCTATAACGGATGAATTTTTTTTAAAAATTTATAAGATTTTGAAAATAATGAAAATAGTATGTTTTATAGATATCTATTAGAGAATAATTATTTCCCAAACGGCTACCAAAGTTATAAATATATTGCCTAAATCAAACAAAACACTAAACTATATGGTAATATAGTATATGATTTCACAATGTCAAAACCATAGAGACATTGTTAATTAAAATGTAATTTATATAATGAAAACTAAACTAATTGTGATAGGAATAAATTGAGAAAAATCTATTTAGTTAATGATTATTGATCAGTGTATGAGATGAAATTAGAAAAAGGGTAGTGGGAAGATGTTACATCACTGGTCAGAAAGCCACTAAACATGTTTTCCATATTGAGTAACCACATGACCTCAAGCATGCCTCCTCATACGCCATAGATTTTCAACTAGGGATAATGGTATAATAAGACACATTGGGAGACTATACCCTCATAAACAGTTTAATCCACAACATTTAAGTATACAAATAAAATAATAGAATGTAATGAACAATAATCATGTGTAACCAAGCATCACCAAATACTAGGTAAAAACAAAAAACCAACAATATTTATGTCTTTTCATGATATCAGTTCCAAAAGTGATGGAATACCAAACTAAATAACACAACGGGGCCACTAAAACAAGCCTTGACACCATGTTTAGATCCTCATCCAAGGAATTCCCCAAGCCCAACTCCAATCCCTATCTCCACAACATTTCACATATTTGTACCTACAACAACGATGTTTACTCAGGTTCCCCCATGACTACAAGAGATGGGTATGAGTAAAACATAGTAGGCCACCAAAAATGGGGTACACAAAATATTCATTCTAAATAGACATTTCATCCATGTATAATATAAAATAAAATTTAATCCAAATTAAAATATCTAGTTCCAATAGTTAATAAATTACAATTCAATGGAATTCATCATTATTACTATTATAATCACCCTTATAATATTGGATAGTTAATCCATTCCCATCAAGGGTTCCACTTCCCCACTAATCCCATTCACATCTATCAATTAATTTTCATTAAAAGTCCTATGGGTTAGGCATTTTCATTATTTATACAATAGCCTAAGCTGGTGAACTGTCTATCATAAGGGTAAAGGTATTGTTCCCAATCTCACTATAGATAATCATTGTGTAACAAAACATCACACATTCCATAGATCCTAATTCCCCGATGTTTCATAAAATGAAATAAACATGGGAATAAAGAATCATTCAGACACCCTAACCACTAAATTCTTGGGTGGGGTTAGAGCATCAGTCTAACCAGCCTGTGGGAGGATCCACAATCCTCTCTCCTAACACCAATACTATGTACATAATACTATTCATCATTTTACCACATATACCATGTCCCAACCAATGTAAAATCAAAGACACATAATAATAATAATCGGTATCAATCAACATGGAAATTAATTACTATGCCATAACCAATTAATACACATCCCATTTACATTACACAAAATGTTTTCCCTAATTACCATTAAGATTCCCCAACACATTAATCATGTTCAATCATTCCCTTTTATATCAACCCATTTAATATATTCATTAAATCCATTTTGAAATCTCATTTAACCTATTCCCTAATTCCAAAAATTTTACCCAATTAAGAATTGCACCATTAAATATGTACTATCCTTGTTAGGCATTTCTATTATATTTTATAAGAAAATTGGTTAAATCTCAATTTCTGCACTTAACATATTTTGTTTCGTGAAAAAAACACATTTTTTCATTATAAAAATAAATAAAACCCATCATTATTCCATTTTACACCCAACAAATAATATTATCATGTTCTTCATGGGATCTATGTTATCAATCATGGACAACATACTTCATCATACCAATTTATCTGTTCAAAAATGTCATTGAACCCTATGGGTGGCCCTAAAAAATTAAATTCATACTCAATACATCCCACGTGAATCACGGAGGCTTTAATTCATAACATAGGCACCCATTTTTTCAAATCATTCTACAGTCACCAAAATCATGAAAAATGGGAAGCAGTACCACAAACTCATATGAAAAAATATACTTAAAAACAATGGGATATAACATACATACCACCTACCTCAAATCTATATATTAACACTCCATTAATCATGGACTTAGATCATAATTCAATATCCACTTGAATCCTAAACTTATAATCAATCTGATAAATAATTTTTTAGAGTATCAGAATAATATAATCCAACATTTAAGCCATAATCTGAAAAAGATAAGCAAAAGGAATATTGGAATTACCTGGTTCATTGACCCATTACCAATGGTTCTCCAAATATCCATGAAATTAGGGAGATCAAATAAGATGAGATCTTGAGGGTTTAGGTTCATCACTAGTGTAGAATGTCTAATAAAGTGGAGGAAAATCTAGTCAAAACATAAAAACACTATGATGGAAAACCATAATCTTCTCACCTTTTAATGGTGTTCATGGTTCACCTACATGGATTGAAAAAAGCATTCCCAAGCCATGTGTAAGACACTATACAAGTGGAATAAGATCGCATAGTTACATGGGGCGTGCTACATAATTTTTCAAATGTGTGCATGCCTGAGGAATACTATTGTACAAGTCCACATAGTTTGACCTTCCCCTCGTATGGTTTTCACTAACTGTGTGAACACCATGTAACATATACCAAAGTTCCCTTTTTCCATTCCATTCATATCCCAACCCCTTGTAACACAAATTTTCATCCTTATACATGTAGTAAAATTTTAATTAAAGAAATATTTGGGATTTAAACCAAAAATTAGACATGTAAATTCCTCCACAGAAACTAGGATCTTATAACCTCTCCACCTTATAATAACTCATCCTAGAGTCGTTCTTCCGGTGCATCAATAACCCTTCGAGGTAAAAATATAAGGACACTAAACCTTTATATCAGAATATTTTTCCCAGGTTTATTCTTAAACACTCCCATGATGCCATAAAAAGTAGACCAAAGGCACAACCTTTCCCTACAAAACATTCTCAATATGATCCAAAATACGAACCAGATTCTTCTTAATGGTAACATCTACCTCAATCACCACATCCTCCACATAACTCATGTGATATGGGTATGAGTGATACTATTAAAGCTATTACACATGAAAAACAACCTGCATACCACTATATTACTATAGAATAGTCAATAAATAAGCCACTGGTCTGATCATATCCATAATCTCAAACCGTCTAACGCACATGGGTGAAAGTGTACCCTATTTGTGAATATGACTGTGAACTAACCTCAGACACTCTTGATGAAACACACTATCACCCACCAAAAAACCAATAGGTCAACTAACCATATATGCATATGACTTGTTTTGACTCTAATCCATTTTTTTGGGATTTAATATCAGCTAAGCCTATTCTGAAATCTCATACATACAACTCAACCCTAACAATTCTAATTCCTTAGCTTCCACCAAATAAAAGAAGGATCTACATTATCTAACAGTTATTTCATTAGAATGTTCTATCAAAATTAAATACTGGAAACTATTGTGATAAGAAAAATAAATAAGTGATAAGTCTTTTTCCCAATATCCACCAAAATCGAGGACAAAATCCCTCAACATTTCCTCTAGCACATGAATCATATGATCTGATTTCCCATCCAACTATGGTGTAAATTCATACAAAAGAACATCTGGGTACCAAGCTACTTCTCCCAGACCCATTAGAATTGCGATGAAAAACATGGATCATGATCCCAAACTACTATTTTTGTTTCTCTTTGAAACTATACTATCTTCCCAACATTACTCTCTCAACAGGTCAATTATGAAATTCTAACTAATTGGAATGAAATGATAAACATCTATCAATGAATCTAAACTTACCCATTACACATCATTCATCTATCGAATCCTTGGAATACCCACCATGGAATACAACATCATCTCAACCCATTTCCACTCTAGAAGGGGTAATGTAAGAAACCAACCACTCAGTCACTGATGTTCGTAATTTACCTTCTTATAGGTATGGAATCCCAGTAGGAAACCAGTAGCCACATTCTTCATTTATAGACACCATCACTACCTATGAACATCATGATACAATTTTTTTTAAAATTTGATGTACTTCCCACTTTAATTCATGGAACTCATGCATCAACACTTCCCTCAAATTAGTTGGTACAACAACATGGACACACACAAAAAATGATTCCATCATCCGTAATAGTCATGTCAGGTGGAGAATGAAGAAATTTAATGATTTTTTATATAGTATAACATTTTGGGTCTTTATGTTGGCCCTCATTTACCCGAGTACAAATCATAGACTCTCCTACAATGGATGAAATGGTCAACATCACTTGGCCATCCATTATTCCCAAATACATCACATCAAACAACACCATTATCATCCAATTAGAACTATATTCCAAAACCGGTTGATTTTTTATTTTTTTGACAGATGGAATATACAACACAATTACCCTAACTCATTGTATAATCCCACAAAAAATAAACAAATTTCATGTAATTAACCAACTTTCATTAAAAATGATTAAAATCATGTATATAGAAAATGTACTTATGAGTCTTATGATCGATGTTCACCATAAACCATTATACTATCAAGTAATGCTAACAAAATATCAAAGGATGAACAACTCCTTCCAACGAAAGATCATATGTTCAGTAGTTTCTATCATGAGGCATCAACTAAGGCTTACCATATGTAATAGACTATTCAGCATGCATTGAAATTACACCCAGTTCAACAACACAGACATTATAAAATGAAGTATAATTCTTACCTTGATCATGCATCAACACTACCCACAGTTCAACACCACAGACATTCTTCTAGCCATTAAAACCAGATTCTTTTCATGGTCAAGCATGAAAGTTGTTCCTTAAAATGGGAAATACATTAATAAACCAAAAATAGTATCCCTAAAAACACAATAAAATATTAACATAATAATCATTATTGGGATGGTCCCAAGAGAAAATTTCCCTGATCCAATAAATAGGTTTCCATAGAAAATATGGGACCCAATAATTGAACATTATCGATCTATAAATTAAAAATGGCTAAATTAATGTATAGTCCATGCTCTATAAGTGTACTAATGATGATTTCAAGATGTTTTACATGATTTACATGAGGTGTGGAGTACAATATGATATCATCAATGAATTTAAATATGAACTTTTCTAGATAAGGATGAATGATTCTCTTCATCAGGGACATTAACACTACCAACACATTGGTCAACCTAGAGGAAATCACAAAAACTCATACAACCGATAAATACTCATAAATGTAGTCTAAGGTACATCAAAATGTCTTATCCTAAGCTGGTGATACCCCGATCTCATATCAATGTTAGAAAACACTGAAGCACCTCTCATATAGTCAAAGAGAACCCCAATTCATGGAAGATGGTATCAGTTCATTATCATCATTTGATTCATCTTCCTATAATTAAACCATAACTCTTATAACCCATTGGAATTCATGGAAAAAAATTATATAAATATTTATGGTGAAACATGAGGTTTAATGAACCGTTTATTTTCTAATTCTAAAAATTTGAGTTTTATGTTCTTGGTGTTCTTTTGGTTCCATTCAATATGGTGGAATGTAAATGTGTCCTACACCTGATAGAATCTCTATCATGAAAACCACATCCCTCTCAAGAATTATCCCCCATATGTCCTTTAGAAACACATCATAGAACCTATCCATCAAAGGAAGAATGATTTTATTCTCTACTCTTCCACTATCCTAGTGGAATCTCTTGAATTGGAACTTCTTACTATCAGATTTTGAACCACTAGGTCTCCCAACTAAAACTGAATACTTGGTATTAGAATCCATTTTAAGGATTCCCAATGACATAACTGCTTGATCCACCATTTCAGAAACCCTCTACAAGAGAATGATATTTACCTGTGACATAAACACATACATGAGCCCATCCTAGAAACGTATCATTGTAGCTGACTCATCAACCACCAAGGAAGTGACAAATCATTTCAAGTTGGTAAAACATCTAGCATATTCCATTTCCATATTTTCCACTGGGAGGATGTCATAAAATCTAAATCATATTCCTGGCACAGTGATTCATGATAGAAAAATTTTATAAACATATTCTGAAAATCCTTCCAATTCATAATATTATCTTTGCGGGTCTGAATCCAAACATCCCACTAGTGCTTCTCCTAGTCTCGCAACATATAAGTTACCTGATTGACCCTATTATTTATAGGAGTCGCCAAGTGATCCAGATTTGTCTAAATAGACTCAACATATAATTATATATCCTCAGGTCCACCCAATCATACAAACGTTAGAGGTTTTTTCATTTTAAACTCCCTGGTCAGATCAGACATACTCGAAACAGTCTGCTACATATCCTTTTCCATCATCTGAATGGACAGAGTAAAGTTATCAGCGAATTTTAATTCTCACTTCATTCAATGAATCATTATGTTTTATTGTTTCAAATTTGGTGTTTCACTATCAGTGACATCCTCTTGGGACTCAATTATCACACATTATTGTGGTGGAATTTTTCTACAATACCAAAACATATCTTAAAACAAATAACACAATCCATTCATAGTTTACTCAAAAGAAAACCATCTCACTAGACCTAAGAAACCCATATTTTACACACTATCCAAAAAAATATAATTAAACGTATATCACTATATTCATCCATCTCAATAGAGGGTCATGGTCAAAATAGTAAAATAATATTAGTTTGTAACAATTCATTCATTAGACACCACTTTAAATCATTTATTCTTAGTCACATTTCTCATTTCATGACATGATACAATGAAAATTTTATCTCATTTACACCTTTAATTAAACAAAATTACATAAAAATTATTTAAGAATTTTCATCCTCATATATTAGAAAACATTTTATTCATATTTTCAAGAAAGAGGAAGGAATCATTATTTTTATTTCCAACACACTTTTCCAGTGTGTGCCAATAATGATGCATGCCACCTATACTTCTAGGTTCCTAAAATGATGCATGAATACATATGCCAAACCATTTAATCCTTTAGAGAAAATTCATCAAACAATAAAATCACACAACAATAACATCACCTAATTTTAAAATTTCATTCAACTATAACAACACATAATATCAAAAAAAATTACACACTAGGAACATGGGTTTTCCTTCATATGTGGGATAGGTAATCCCAATAATTTTATCACTTACACGACCCTACATATCCAATTCTCCAATCTACAATCCCAAAAAAAATGACCCTTTAAATGAACCTCTCGTTACCACTATGTATCATCACCGACCAGGAAGATACTGCACCTGTACTTTGAGTCGTGTCACGAAGTGACGTCAGGTGTGCCTCCTTGCATGCCAAAGGTTTAAAACTAGAAGAGAGGGTATAAGAAGTAATATGGGGACACTATAACCTATTTACTATAGTAATACATATAAATTTACAACAGAAAAAATAATACAATATTTAATGAAAAATAAACATGCATAACCAATAATAGCATAAAACTAGGTATGAAACAAATACCAAAAATAGCTATTTCATGTCCTGCTAATAATTCCAAAAGTGAGGGAAACCCAAAATAAATAAAATATCTAGAGCCCCAAGATATATCTGAACTTCATGTCTCAATCCTCATCCATTAAATTCCACAATCCCAACTAAACTCCCTAGAACCGGTCCTTCTCTCTTATATGAAATGACAATAATGAAGCCTGCTCGTGTACCCCATGAAGGCCATAGTAGTGTGTGAGTAAAACATGTTGGGCCACCCTCAATGGTGTCTACAAAATATCCAGTATAAATAGATAGTGCATGAATTTATGAAACAAAAGAAAATGAAATCTATAAAAATAACTCAGATTCAATTCCTTAATAATGTTTACTTTAATAACATTCATCATCATTTATATTATAGTAACTTATACCATATTGATTAGTAAATCCATTTACATCGAGTGTTCCATTTCACCTCCAAACCAGTTTACACTACTTAATTGATTTTCATTACATGCTTGTGTATTAGGAATTTTCATCATTTATGAAAAGACCTTAGATTGTCAATTATTATGAATAAGTGTAAAGGACAAGTTCCCTATTGCCATATGGAAAATAATTTCAAAAAAATAAATCCCACTTACCTAGGAATCTCATTCCATGATGTCTTATATAATGAAACCATTAGGGTAATAGATCATCAGTTCAACTCCTTGGCTCCTTCGTTCTAGGGTGAGGTTAGAGCATCGGTCATACCATACCCATAAGAGGAGTCACCACCCATTATCCAACCATGAAGTTATGTGTGCATGACTATTCATCGATTTAAAAAATATACCATATCAGAAACCATAAAAAATAAAATACACAAAAAAAAATCCATATCAATCGACATGGGAATTAATATTATTCCATAACCTGTTAAAAGTTTTACCCAATACATTACATAGCCCATTTAGTCCAATTCTCATTCCCAGGCCTCAACCAATTTTGTATTTTTTGTAATTTTATTTTTATCAACCCATTTAACATATTCGTTAATCCCTTTATGAGACCCTGTTTAACAGATTCTTTAATTTCAAAGTTGTTTCCCATTAAATAAGTTCACCCTTTCATATGCACCAACCCTATTAGGAATTTCATGCATATTTCATAAGCCAATTATTAAAATCTAAATGTACACACATAACACATTTTCATGCCATACCAAACAGCCCATTTTTTACATTGTCAACCATAGAAATAACCTTCATTATTCCATTTCCTTCACCCAACTAACCATATAAACATTCTCTTCATGGGATTTGTGTGATCACACTTTATCACTACACTTAACCAATCCAATTTCTATGATTGGGAATTTCAACATACCCCATTGGTGGCCCTAAATTGGTCAAATCATTATCAATGCATACCAAGGGAATCATGAGGGGTTTAATTATTCATTTAGACACCCATTTTACCAAATCTCACTAACGGCACCAAAAGCACACAAAGGGTAATAAATAACACATCCTCTCTTGTATAAAATATACTTAAACACTATTGGATATAACTTGTAGAATAGAAACCTCAAATATGATGAAGAATAACCTATTAATCATGGCCTTAGATCCAGAATCAAGAAACCATTGATGTGTAAACCTAGAATCATTTGTAGGAAGAGTTTATTATATATTTGGAAGATGATGACCCAAGATACAGTCCCAAATCTAGAAAATACAATCAATATGAATATTAGAAATACCCTAGGATTCGATCTCCAACCAAAAACACTTCAAATTTCATTAAAATATAGATGATTGATCCATTAGAGATCTAGAGGGTTTATGTTTGTCATGTGGGCTAGAGGTAGTATATTGGGGAGGAAAATTATGTAGAAAATAAGAAAATAGGTCAAAATAATAAATATCTCGACATTCAATGGGGTTCATGGTTTTCTCGCACAATTTTACAAACCATTCCCAAGCCATGTAAAAGACAAAATCCAAGGGGAGTGGGGCTAAAAAGTTACATGGGGATCTTTTGCGGTATGCCAATAGTGTTTCAACCATTCACAATTTCACTATTAATGCATATTCTATTTTCCTTCCCCTATGTAGTATTAAATAACCACGTGAAAACCATGATATGTGCACTTAGGGTCTTCTTTCATTTACATTCATGTATTCAATCCTATTATCACCCCAAATACTACTAATAAAACAATTTAAGATTTAATTAAGTAATTAAAAGGGATTTAATCCAAAATTTATACATGTATAATCCTCCACAAAAATCGGGATCATACAGCAGCACTAAATCCATGTTATTAGGAATCATGGTACGAAATAATTAATAAACAAATGTATATTAATTGAAATCATGTCAAATAAAGTACTATAGTATTGTTAAACACTATCCATCTTCAAATATCTTTTTTTCATGGTTAGGTACATTAGATTTAAAAGAATGTGTGGCAAGATAAATTTCTAAATCCTAAGGTATGAACATGCTCAGTTGTCATGGGGGAAGTATATTCCCACAGTATCAAATTAAATAATGTTATTAAGTCAACATAGGAAATATTCATGATCAAATATATAATGAAATTACATCTACATAATAACATTGATTACAATGGTCACGCAAAAATATTCTAGGAAGAAATTTTATTGAAGAGAAAAAAAGAAATCCCAACATGAATTATAATCAAATAAAACATAACATATAAAATCAATCACCATTCATCACTCATTCCCAAGAAAAAAATAAATCACCCCCTTATTATATACTTGAGAGGGTAATAAAAGAATAAATTGAAACCTACATTGCAGTAAGAGTTGGGATTCACAGTCGTGATCTAATGGTATCACCTTCCTTGTTTTTGATCACCCCAACCCTAATGTAGATCCCTAAGGTATTTAAATTTTTGATGCCCTGTAAATCCCTCCTTTCAATGAAATTTAAATTTCAGTCTTTTAATAATTTCATGACATCTGTGTTTTACAGTTCATGAATGTAGATGATTCAGTTGCTTTATTGAACATTCATTTTTCATAGTACTAACACATAACGTATAGTGTACAAAGCATATAAATATCTTCCTCAAAGATTATTAGAATGAATATCATTTTTAAAATTTTTCAATTTATATTCAGAAATCATTTATCACACTATAAGTGCAGAGAAACAGCATGAAGTGTATTTTTCTCAAAATAATAGAATTTATTTTGTTTTTCTAAAATTTTAGTGTTTCTTTCCATAAATCAAAAGAAAATTAAAACATTCCAAATAATGTAAATGTTAATAAATTTTGCATAGAAATAAAATTTTCAAAACACCATAAAATACCTCAATGATGTACAATTATCAAATACAACCACTATAGAATTTACCCTTCTCTCCAAGGATGGAATCCCAATATACTACAAAGGGAGATGAACATACTATACATTAAATTTAATATAATAAAAAATTTATCAAATGTAATGTTAAATGTTTGAACATCACATGTACAAAATTTATTAACATATAATTTTTATTTAATTTGAATAAAAAATGTATTTTATTTTTCTTTATTTTGAGGTAGATAATCCTTTTCATTAATCCATCTAAATTTTTCATTTTATTTTTCATGTTCATAACATTTTTAATATACCACACCATATTTTTTCAATAAATTATCATGGTTAGAATGAATAGAGTGATATACATACCTCAAGAACATGTCACTCAACATACACAAGAATGGCATCTATCTTATCCACCTTATAATGAAAATATCATAAATAATAATTATGGATTCAATATTTGGGATCAAATAACTCTAAGGATTCTAAGATGGTAGGTGAAAGATATAAAAATTAATGATCAAAAATAAGTTTTGACGCAAAAGTGTAATGAAATTATTTTCAATATAATCACAATATAAATATTCCTATATATATTACATCTCTCCCTTACCTTGAAAATATCAAATTGGGCTCATGATACAAGCAATAACAGTGAATGAATCATGTTATTTTCATTTATTTTTTTTATTTTTTTAAATTTTTTTGAATTATATTCTTAATAAAAATATCACATCACCCATCTAACTAAATACAATCAAAATATCATCATCCTGGAAGAAGAGATTTTTTATCATCCCAAAACACACCCCATGTTTTATAAAAATAGTTTCTGTATTATTTTTATAAGAAGACTGGTATGTATTAAAATACTTTAATGATATCATGGCCTCATTCTAAATCATAGAAAACCCTAAAATATTATCTTAATGAAAATATACATACACACCATTAAATATATCTCCAAAACACTTATTATTATTATATATATAATATATATTAAGAGAAATTCAGGTGGATTATATGAGATTATAGATCAAATCATTTATAAAATTGATATTCATGGTTTCTACAGGTTTAAAAACAATTAATTTCATTTGTGTACTCGGATAAGGTGTTAGAAAAATAATTACCCAATAATATTTGAAGTAATATGTTTATTCATAGATTTGACAAGATGGAGAGAATTTTCTTGATGAGAACATACCCAAGATACTCAAAAAATATACAATAGAATGTATGGTAAATATTCTGCTCATATGTTGTCTTGCGAATGGGAATTAAAACTTGGTAAAACTATTAATGGAAATAAACATGTTCAATTAAATTAATTAATGAAAATATAATAAATTCATATAATTTAAAAACTATTGAAAACATTCATTTTCAAAATTAACAACCTATATAAATCATGATTTTACAACTCCAAATCCAAAAGATTATCCCTATTAGTTAATTCCCCCATTTTTATCATTTATATTTATTGATAAATTTAATTTAATTATGTCCATGGAAATTATCATAGTCAGTTTATCTCTCTTAGTTTAGTTGATTAATTTATGAATAAAATGTTGCCATGAAATTTACAATTAAATGTCTACAAAAATTATTGTGATGAATAATGAAGAAAACAAAAAAATTGAAACAATTACTCACCATTTAAATGATGTTTTCATGTTAACTATTTAGGTTGGTCATATGCCAAATATAGAATTTGTATATAATTCCCAACATGAATTTTATTATTTAATGATGTGAATTGGTTTTATGAAATGATGTGGATCTACACCCATTCTTCATTATTTATGTTTCATTATTCTTAGTGCTTCTCTCATTCACCTAAAAAATAATCCAAATTAATAGCCTATTGACAAATTTTAAAAAATAAAATTCTTAGTAAAAATAAATCCTAATGTAAAATTAAATACTATGGATGAAATGAATCTAAATTACTAGAAAAAAATAAAAATCAGGTTTCCTAAAAAAGTTTCCATTTTATTGGTTATTTACCTCGACCCTACATGGGATAAATAATTGTATTGTGTTATACAGATAGCCTTCCTATTTTTTTCTGAATTTAGACTATGAAATCAACCCAACTTGTACAAATTATCCTCCTAGAAATTAGAATGGAACTCGAAGGTGGTGACCAGAGACAAGACAATATGAGCATCACTAAAAATATCTTCGAATTGATATAGACTTGTTAAAAATATTCATTCTAAACTGTTGTTTGAATTTTTTGAATTTATTTAATGAATACTACATATGCATCCTATATATCTTTTGTTTTTTTTGGTGTTGCTAATTTTTCATTTGAATTGTCAGGTAAAGGTAAAGATGGTTTATTTTTCTCATCTTGTAAAACACATATGTAATTAATGAACACTATTATGTTTTTCAATTCCATAATTTCTACATCATCTTATTTGTATGACTATAGAACTAGTTTTTTTAGGAATCATTGTAGTGTATCATTTGTGGTAGTTTCTATTTTTGATGTCTTTTGTGGAATTGAATGTCGACCCACTCAAAAACGGCAAAAATAATACCTTCTTAATTGTTTCAAACTTAAAAGTAGTGGCAAATATTTTAGGGATCAAAGTCATCTTGTTAAGTGTAAATTACCTCTTCTTCCTTTTTCCATTATATTTTTCTCATAATGCACCACTTCAACATTTTGTATTCTGATTTGGGGTGTTCCATTTTTCATTCATGGATATGTTTGTATGTTTTCATTTGGTTGGATTATCAATTTAATAATTTCATTTATTTTATTCCCTCAATCCTCTAGTATTAATGACAACCTATCCTTGGGGG
Source organism: Viscum album (assembly GCA_963277665.1). Lineage (NCBI taxonomy): Eukaryota > Viridiplantae > Streptophyta > Magnoliopsida > Santalales > Viscaceae > Viscum > Viscum album. Next base: position 1,137,791,285 of record OY728156.1, read on the forward strand.
TCATTTCTCCCTACAACACTATAATTAATGACTAAAATAACATGTTTGATATAAATTAATAATAAATAAAAAAATTCTAAAATATTGAAACATAAAATATAAGAAATATTTTTTCATAAATTATTGAACTAATAATATATCCATGATTATCCTAAATGGTGTTGCCAAAAATTTTATAACATAATGACTACTGTTAATTACCATAATGGTAATGAATTGTTGTAATTATAACATGTGTCGAATATACTACTGATCTATAGGCTAGTATAGGATAAGAATGTTTGTGGTCAAACCGGAGGAGACATGAATAGATAAAATATTAATTAAATGATGTTGACCAATATAGTTTCCACTAGAATAAATTTCATATAAGCTATTGTGCATGTTATTAGTGAAGAAAATGGAAGAATAAAATGGAAAATAGATGTTGAGAAATAAAGAATATAGGTTATTAGTAAAATAAGGTATGAAATAATTAATTACCTATCATGAAGTAATAAAAATGACATAGAGATTCTAATAGTCATGTTAGATGCTCTCTATCCTATATTCTCATTTTCTCACGATATGGTGCTTTGAATTGAGAAAAATGGGTAACCAAAAACTGTAATTAAACGTATTCTAAAAAAACCAATGGTCATTGTGGGAGTATAAAAACACCGCTAGAATATTAAAAAATGATATTTAATGAACTAAGTAAATTTTCATGTTCAAATAAATAATAAAATTAAATACACTTATTATCCTTACTTGAAATGGTCATGAAACAAAACCATGAAAGTGATATAAATGAAAAAAAATGAAATCCCAAAATGAATTGCAATCAAATATAAAATTCATTTTAAAATCAATCAATATTTATTACACATGTCAGTATGTTATCAAATAACCCCCTCATTCTTTCCATGAGACTGTGAGAATAGAAAAAAATTATAGAGTAGTGGTAGAAGGGATCCAATGTCATACACTGGACATCTCACCATAATCCTTTACATATTCACCTCACCCAAAGTGGAATCTAAAGGGGAATAAATATCAAAAACATGGTAAAACTAATTTACATGGATCTTTACATGTATTTCTATAATTTTCTAAAATACTTTTAATTAATTACTTTAACAATTTATTATATTTTTAGGTTATTTTTTAATTTTAATATTAATTTAGTTGTTTTGATAATTTTAATTAATTTATAGGTAGATATTAGTAATTTAGTGTTTTTATTAGTTTATATTAATTTTATACATTTTATTTAACACTATTAGTATTAGTTTCAATAATATTTCTTTTAATTATTTCTGTTTATAGTTAATTAGAAATTTATATATTTAATTCTATTATTATTATTATTATTTGATATTAGTAATTTTTTTATTAACATTTAAAAAAATTTATTGAATTTAATTTTGAAATTTTGAATCTGAAATTTGAATTTGGTTTTTTTACTTTCCCCCTACCCCCTACCCCCTTGACCTGCTCCTCTCCCTATTCCCACACCTTTTTTTCCCTTATCGCGCCGCATGCTATCCCCCATTTCTCTCCCCTTCTCCCGCCGCCCTCCCTCTCCCTTTCTACCTTATCTAAACCACCACCCCCTGCATCCCCTCTCTATCTCCCCGCATCCCACTACCCCACCGGCCCCTGCCTCCCCTCTCTATCCCGCCGCTCGGCAACCCCGTTGCACCCCTTCTCCACTCTCCCCACTGCCCAGCTCTCTCTCGCCCTGCACCCCTTACCCCCCACCGCCTCCCCTCTCTCTCACCCCGCTTCTCTATCCTGACGCCCCACCTCTCCTCTTTATCCCACTACCACGCCTCCCCCTACCTCCCCTCTCTATCACCTACCCCTCCTCTCCTCTGCCACCCCACACCTTCGATTTGCCTCTCCTCCGCTATCATCCTCCCTACTGCAGCAACACAGCCCAACCACCAACTCTCTTCCTCACCATCTCCCCTACACCCAGCAACAGGCCCGCACGACTACACATGTGGGTGCCGCCACCCTCCTCCCTTCCTGCTGCAGCGATGCACCACCCCCTATGGATCGCACGTCACTAGGCACTTCTCCTATCTACTATAGAAAACAGCAGGTGTGCCTCTCTCCTTGTAGACAACATCAAGATGTGAAACTTGCCCCGCTACATCGCCAACATCTTCCATTCCAGTGGGCAGGCCGTTGGTGCGCGACTTCATCACGTGTAGAGGGTTGTTGTGTGCGATAGAAATAAAGATAGACACGATCATTAATTTGGTAACGTGGTGTTATTTCACATGACATATCATTTTTTTACTATTTTTATTCTTTCAGTTGTGATTTCGGGGTAATTTTCTTAGTGTCGGGATGTTGATCAAGTAATGAAAATTATTGTGCATGCCATGTAATGATATTTCATGGTGGTTAATTGTCAATTATATTTAATTTAATTGAATGTTTATCTATATAAATTATGTTTTCACTAAATTAACTGCTGAAATTAAAACTGTCCATTTTAATAATATGTTGGCGCGGTGGTCCTAGAATGTAAACCGCGTTGACAGATGGTAAGTAAAAATTGGTGCCACAACATTGTAAGAAACGGGTTGTGTCATTTCGCCATATAGTTCGTGACCTGAAATTTTTATCTAATTTATTTATGACCCCAGAGAACGGGACCTTAAATGAATTACGAATTTTATTTTGAGCATCTAAAAAAGGATTATATTTTTGGAATTGGTGATAATTAAGAAGAATAAATATTTAATCACTTTAAATAATTCCTTGCATGGCTATGTAGAAATTTAATTGTGACATCAGCATCCTCGACACATTTTGTTGGCTTAGAGTCCATCATTATTTTCATTTTCAATTTTCTTTTTATTTTTTTTCTTATTACCTTTTAGTTTAATTAAAATGAAAAAAAACTCCAAATTAAGAATTCCCTCAACCCTTGTCCATCTAAACATTGACAAACGAAATATTTTTAGTGAACTAGATTCTGTGCTCTCTATGGTTTGACCCTGCTCGCCACTTTTACAGTATCCAGTTGGTTATAAAAATTTTCAAATTGGACGTGTTACGACGCACGTACCATATTTCTGGCACCATTTCCGGGTAGCACGTGCACGTCTATCATTAAGAAAATTTCAATTAGGTCTTGATTTAGGCATTGTTCGCCTAAATGGTGAACACTCGTAATTCTGATCCGTCAAAGAACGATCCATCCCTTTATCCACAACATCAGCATTAAGGAAAGGCCAAATAAAAAGCCAGTACCTCAGCCACAAATGCAATGCATACACCAGAGGAAAGCATTGAAACTCACATTTTGACACTTCCTAGTGGACAAGTCAATCCACTTTTCCAAAACCGTCTCGATAATAAAAGGCCTCAGACTACTATGAGATAGGAGTTGCAACCCAACACAGTTGGAGTTAGCTCAGGCATAACAAGAATGAGAATTCAAGTAACACAATTTGAATTAAAGCCATCCATGATCAACCTGCTCCAACAACATGAACAATGTCATGGTTTGAGAAGCGAAGACCCTTATATTCATGTGAATAGATTTATAGAATTCTGTTATACATTTAAATATAACGGAGTAGTGGATGATGCTTTGATCCTGCGACTGTTTCCATTATAATTGCAAGGGAAAGAAAAGGACTGGTTGGAAAGTCTCGACCCAGAAACAGTTTTTACTTGGGATGTAATGAGAAGAAAATTTCTTTATAAATATTACACAATAGCTCAATATTTGAAAAACAAGAGAGACATCGACTCATTTTGTAAAAGTGAATACGAATCATTTGGAGAAGCTTGGAAAAGATTCAAGTCCATGTTAAGACGTTGTCCTCATTATGGGATGATGTTGGAAAACCAATTGCAAGCATTCTACAATGGACATCTAACCGAGATTAAGTATGCAATCAACACAGCTACTGGAAATACGTTCATGGAAATGGATCCTAAAGATATGTACATATTAATTCAAAACATGGCGAACAGAGTTTCTATTGGACATAAGAATTTTCTAGATGAAAGGTAGGAGTGCATCCCATTGATGCCCAGACATTCATGGCTGCACAATTTGAAGCTCTCAATAAGAGGACTGACAACTTGTCAATAAACCTGCCTAAGCCAGTCCATCTTGTTCAAGCTGAACACGGTACACACTGTGGTGGTCCTCATGATTATCCCATGTGTCCATATAACACATCTAATACCAACATGTATGAATCTAACTTTTTCAGCTACAACAGAAGAAATTATGGAAACAATTACATCACAAGCTGGGAAGGCAATACCCAAAATCAATGTTGGAAGGAACCAGTGTCTACTCAGCCAATGAACCAGAACATGGGTCCACCTGGGTTCACTGCTCAACCTGCATTCAGACCCTCCATGAAATCACAAGATCAAGGATCTCAATAGAAGTACAGACCACCATTCCATCAGCAACAACAGTATAAGGAGCAAAAGAAAACAACAGCCTATGCCCCTGCTGCAACGCAAGGTTAAAAAGATTGGGGAGAAACTATAGCAAAGTTAATGATGTCTAATAAATCATGGTTTGAATCACAAGATATGGAAACCCAAAACATACATGCTTCCATGCGCAACATTGAAAATCAAGTTTTTTAGTAACCCACACAAACTCAAAACTGACAGCAACAAACTCTAAAAAGTAACACAAGAGTCAACCCAAGAGAAGAAGCAAAAGCCATCACATTGCGAAGTGGCACACAGTTATCAGAGCACCAAATTCATGATGTTCATCCAACAAATAATATGCATGTACCTACCACTAAGAATGATGGCTCAACAAACAAACAAATCCAACATGAATCTATAGAGGAGGAAGATCAAAACAAACTTGTAAAAACTGAAAATGAATGAAAGGAAAAAATAAAACGAGACACTCAATGAATGAGTGAAATCCCACATAACACCTCCTCAGTTTTTACAAATATTGAAGTAAAAGAAGTTGGATGTTTACTTTTCAATATTCAAGGAAATGTTGAAAAAGCTTCAAATAAATATTCCTTTTTAAGAAGCCATCATACAAATGACCCACTATGCTAAATTTCTCAAGGAACTTCTGTCAAAAATAAAAATGATTGATGATGTGGGAGCAATTATAATGCACGAGGAATGTTCAGCGGTCATACCCAGATCCATACCTCCAAAACTAAGAGACCCGGGTAGTTTCACTATTCCTTGAAATATTGGAGGATGTCAATTCAGAAGATATGTGTGAGACCTCAGATCTAGTGTCAATCTCATGCCTTCTGAAATCCTTGAAGAACTGGGCATCACAGAATTAAAACCAACGAGGTTCTCCTTGAAAATGGGTGACCGGTGATTGAAGCATCCTCGAGGGATTCTAGAGGACATATTTGTCAAGGTTGATAAATATTACTTCACTGTTGATTTCATTTTCCTCTATATGAAAGAAGACGAGGATGTCCCACTCATTCTTGGGAGACCATTCGTAGTAACATGTAGAGAACTGGTTGATGTCCAAGAGGGAAAGTTATTTGTTATAATTGGGGATGAGAACATAACATTCAACGTCCTAAAGGCTACGGAAAAACCATCTGTACCAGACTGTCATTTCTTGGATACGACTGAATAATGGGATGAGTCGCCAAGGGATGCACTGTATCTCGTAGATTTTCACAAAGAAAATGAAAAGTTTATTGAATCAATCGAAGTAGTGGAGTTCATCATAAACATAGTCGAGCCTTTAGATAGACATGAATTCACTTCACTCACTCCATCACTAAAAAATCCTCCAACACTTGAGCTTAAACCCCTTCCATCAAACCTGAGATACAGTTTCTTGGGAGATTTAAACACCTTTCCAGTCATCATCAATGCCAATCTTTCGAGTGAAAAAGAAAGAAAATTTCTCAATGTCCTCTCACAGAGGAAACCAACAATAGGATGTCTGATTGCTGATCTTAAAGGTATAAGTCCTGCTATCTATACTCATAGAATACATATGGAAGATAATTAAAAACCATGTAGGAAACCACAATGACGATTAACACGTCCCATGAATGAAGTAGTCAAGAATGAAGTCATTAAACTTCTTGATGTTGGTTTAATATTTCCAGTTCTGATAGTTAGTGGGTTATCCCATTGCAAGTGGTAACTAAAAGGGTGGAACCACAGGGGTTGAGAATGATAAATGAGAATTTATAACCACAAGAATAGTGACTGGATGGAGAGTTTGAGGCGACTATAAAAAATTGAATGATTCCACCAGAAAGGATCACTTCCAATTACCCATTATTGATTAAATCCTTGAATGATTGGCAGGATGAGATTACTATTAATTTCTGGATGGATACTCAGGCTATAATCAAATAGGTGTGACACCAGAGGATCAAGAAAAAATCACGTTACCTTGACTATATGGTACTTTTTCTTATCAGATAATTCCTTTGGAATGAGTAATGATCCAGCCACAATTCAACAATGCATGCTGGAAATGTTCCATGACATGATTGAAGAGTTCTTGGAAATATTCAACGATGAATTCTTGGTGTATGGGAATTCCATTGATGACTTTCTAGAAATTTTGGATAAGGTTTTTGCAAGATTCAAAGAGATGAATATAGTGCTTAATTGGGAAAAGTCACACTTCATGGTACATAGTGGAATAGTTTTAGGTCATCAAATATCAATGAAAGGAATTGAAGTTGACGCCACAATGATTAGTACAATCTCTGAGCTACCCGTTCCTTCTTCAGTTCGTTACATTCGAGGTTTTCTTGGGCACATTGGATTCTATAGACGCTTCATTAAGGATTTCTCTGTTATTTCCTGAACCCTTAAGAACCTATTGGAAAAAGACCTCACGTTCCACTTCGTTCCTGAATGTTAGGAATCATTTAAATTATTAAGGTAGCGTTTAGTTGAATCCCCGATAATGATTTCACCTTATTAGGAGCAGCCATTCGAGTTGATGTGTGATGCTAGTGACTGTGTGGTTGGAGCTGCCTTGGGAAAAAGGAAATAAAGGATCTTTAGGCCAATCTACTATACTAGACACACCTTGAATGAGGCTCAACAGAATTACACAACAACTAAAAAAGAGCTGCTAGCAGTTTTCATTGACATTTATAAATTTCAATCCCATCAGTTGTTATTAAAATTCACGGTCTATATGGATCACTCCGCACATCGGTATTTGATGACCAAGAAAGATAAAAAAACCAGACTCATTCGATGGATACTGTTACTTCATGAATTTGACATTGAAGTCAAGGAAAAAAGGGAACATAGAATGTTTTTGCTGACAATTGATCACGCCTCGACCATGAAAAAAGTGAAATAAATTCCTAACTAATCAATGAATCATTTCTTGTGGAACAACTCTATGCCATTAAGACAACCACACCCTGGAATGCTGATTTTGTGAACTAATTAGCTTCAGGTGTGATACATCTATAATTATGAAAGCAACAGAGGAAAATATTTTTTAATGAAGCATTGAATTACTACTGGGATGATCCATTACTTTTCAAAGACTGTGTGGATTGAATGATAAGAAGATGCATTCCTAAAGAATAAATTGAGAGTGTTTTTAACTTGTTCCACACTAGAGAAGCTGGGGGACACCATGGAATTCATTGAACAACCATAAATGTGTTTCAATGTGGTCTGTACTGGCCGACCATGAATCATGATATTCGTGAATTCGTCATGATTTGTGGAAACTTTCGAAGAACTGTGGGTATAATATAGAAGAGAGAAATTCTACAACACTCAATCATGGGAATTGAAATTTTTGACATATGTCTAATTGACTTCATGGGTCCTTTTCCTAAATCTTTTGTGAAATCCTATATCCTTGTCTGTGAGGACTATGTGTTAAAATTGGTGGAATCTGAACCAGTTTTCGGAAAATACTGGTCGAGTCGTCATCAAATTTTTAAAGCGAAACATTTTTACTCGGTTTGAAAAAGTATTATAAATTACTCACCGTTTGGTGAGTCATAGCTTGGAGGAACTAATGTGTGTCACCTTTGGGGATCACTATTGGAAAAGCTATATGTGGACGAGTCATCATTGGGTGAATCACCATTGGACGAGTCATAGTTGGATGAGTCTTCATTGGGTGACTCACAATTGGATGTGTCCCCAATGGATGAGTCATCATTGAGTGGCTCAAAGTTGGCTGAGTCGCTATCAGAAAACTCACCATTGTTGAACTACCACCACAACATACCATTAGTGCTCACTATTGTGAGTAACCATTATGGTTCACCACTGGAGACCTACCATCGTGACTTACCCTCAGTGACTCACTATTGTGATTCACTGATGCGGGTCACTATTCTGACTGACTAGTCCTGAATCATTATTGGATAAATTGGATGTTGGATAAGCTCCTGAAATTAGTCACCATCACCTCCCAGAACACCTGAAACATTAGATTTTTAGAAATTAATGTACCATATAGGTCATTTTCATTACATTAGATTCCTCACAATATTTTTAAAGCCTTAAAAATATAATAAAAAGACTTGAATAAATAGGATTCCAAACAACCACCCCATGAGATACCTCTCAAGGACCCTACTATTCTTGAAACACCACAACAGACTAAAAAAATCAAAGATCAATGATAAAACACATGTTTCTTTCGAATAGTTGAGTGAAATATCAACATCTATTAAAACCTCCTCCGACATCTGCTAACCAAAGTGATCATAAGAACACCACAAAAACACAACAATTTCACTGTCCAAACAAAAAAATCATGGAGTTCCTTCCCCCATATGAAGATACTGTTTGGTTTGGTCAGAAATTACTCATCCTCACAAGTTTAATGACATCACAATTAATGCATCTCAATTAGGAATCAGGTCATTTACTTTTCATATTTCATGACATTATCACAAATCACAAAATGAGGAAACAAAACATCTCATGAAAACAAGGTTTAAACATAACATTTCAGGGAAATATATGACATAAAAAAACTCAAAATAACTCTGGGAACAATGCCGGAATATGCGCTTCCCACTCCCAAGTACTCTCCTCCATGCCACCATGCCTCCACAACATGTGAACCAAAGGAATGGTCTACGAACATAACTCATTCTATCGATGATCCTTGATATCTACTGGCCACTCCATGAATTTCATGTCATCTTCGATATCTAAACCTGCCTAGTCAATGACATGGGAGTCATACTAAAGATACCGACAATGTTGAGGGATGCGAATGTCATAGGGGATCCTCTCCAACTACGTTGGATGTTATAAATGGTATTCAATCTCTAAAACTCCCCCCAACACCTCAAAGGGTCTGATAAACATGGGAGAATGCATACTCCCTATTCCCAATATGTACATCACACGGAGAGGGGAAACCTTAAAGAACACGTGGTTCCCAACCTCAAACTCCAAGGGCCATCTAATGTGATCGACATATGACTTATGCTTATCATGTTCTACATTCATCCTCCCATGAAGTAGTTGAACCTTATTTGTTATGCTATGAACAACCTTTGGAGTTAGAAAAACTGCCTCCCAAACCTCTATCCATCACCAATGTTAATGACATGACCTTCCATACAAGGCATCGAATGGAACCACGCCAATGGCAGAGTGACAGAATTATTGTCAGAAATCTCTACCAAGGGAAATTGTCACACCAAAAATCCCTAAATTTCTAAGACTCACGTTCATAACATATCCTACACTGTATGGATGGTCTACTCTATCATCCCATACATATGAGGGTGTAAAGTAGTGTTTAGGCATAACTGAGTGCCAAAAGAATCTTGAAAACCCCTCTAAACTTGTGAGGTAAAATCGATATCCCAATCTAAGACAGTGGATCTTGGAACTTTATGAAACTGCACCACCTCATCCACCTACCACTTTGAGAATAAATCCACAAAAACTGACTCCTTAATCTATAAGATGTGAGATAATTTCATAAAATGTTCCACTACTTCCTCGATTTCATCATAGCCTCCCTGAGATATGGGTAAACCTATGATTAAGTCCATCAATATGACTTTCCAATTAAACTTGGGACATCTAAGGGATAAAAAACCATTTGTAACATAGTTCCAACCTTCCCCTGCTGGCACACAAATCACATCGCCAAAAACATCACCGGTGATTGTCTCATCTTAGGCCACCTAAAATTAATCATCATGCCATGGTACATATTTGATACTCCTGGGTGTACTACTATGGGTGATCAATGAAACTCACAGAGGATTCCTTTCCGCATAACCACCAGAAAAAAAATCCTTCTATAGAACAACATTTGATTCAAACCATACACTGACCATCCCTTTGGAGAATCACCATGGTCAACAAAATCACACATCCCATCTACTTATAATTCTCCCCACTGAGATTCTTCTAAATTTTACATCTGAGAGTACTACTCTGTCATCTGAAAAAAAGGGTTTTCCACCATCAATTCTACCATCTAAGTAAAGGGATTATAACTCCTCCATTTCTTTCTATGCATCCAAAGATTTACCAACTACCTCCTTCAGTGAATTTATTCTCAAATAATTGTCCGCAAATTTCCCTTTACAAGTGGATTATGAGATCTAGAAATCATAGTCCTATAAAATCATCATCCAACGCCACTATCACAAGTTTATATTAGGATGTGAAATGATATACCATAGACTCTTGTGATCTATGAAGACCACCAAACACACCCAAATGAGGTAATTTCAATACAACATCCGCACAAACATGACCAATGCTTTCTCTAGTTCATGGGTGGCATAGTTTTTGTTCATTGGAACGCAACTACCTATACACATAAGAGACCACTACTTGCTACTTCATCAAGACACATCCCAATCCATGTGGGGGATAATCACAAAACACCTCAAACATCACATCCTCTTTTAGAAATTGGATAACTGTATAACTAAATAAATTCTTCTTTAGATAGTCAAACACTACCCGACACTTCTCATTCCACACAAAAATCTTGTCTTTTTTCATTAGATCTACCAATAGAGTTACATATTTAGAGAAGTAGAGAAAAATATCTTATAATAGCCCATCTAGACTAAGAAAATTGCAAACCTCAACCACATTATTGGTTGATTCCCAAGAAACAACTACATCTATCATCGATGGGTCCACAAATACACCCTATTGTGACCCCACATGTCCAATGAAATTCACCTATTCTATCTGAAACATGCACATGTACTATTTTTCGTAGAGCTGGTGGCATAGAAGGACCTGCAAGATAGTCCTGAGATTCTTGGTATTCTTGTCTTATGAATTTGATATGAACAATAATTAATCAATGAATATGATGACGAACTGGACGACAATCTCATGGATGAAAATGTTCATATTCCCCTATAACATGACTGAGACATTAATAACACTAAACAACATGACTATGAAATCGATGTGCCCATACCTGCATCTAAAAGCATTAATTGATATATATCCATCCTTTATCCTAATCTGGTGATATCCAGGTTATAGATTGATCATAAAAACCATCTTTTTCCTCTCAATGGGTCTAAAAGATCATCTATACTTAGGAGAGGGTAAAAGTTTTTGACCGTCACCTAATTAACCCATTAAAAATCTATTCATAGTCTTAGACCACCATATTCCCTCTTTGAAAACCACACTATAGCACCCCATGGTGACACACTGGTAGGGATTAACCCCATCTTCATCAGGTCATCAATCTACAACCTCAACTCCCATAACATAGAAGGTGTCTTCTGATAATGATCCCTCAAAATCAAGCATACATCAGGCTGTAAGTATGATCTTAAATCAACATCACATCAAGGGGGTAGGGTCACAAACAACTCTGTAAAAATATATAATTGTTCTCCTGAATCACTTGGAACATCCACCATCTCAATATAAACCAATTCCACAAACAGATCAGACAACAAGGAAGGAGATGCTCTACACATCGACCACCCACATGAAAACTATACTCCCCAATGAAAGCCACATGTTGACCATCCATTTCTGAAAAAATATATATTCTACAACAGTATTTGATAATGGAATTCACTAAATTCAACCAATTGATTCCATGAATGACATCGTATGGTTCCCTCTATAGTAAGAAGAGATTCCCATGGTACTGATGTGGTCCCATCATCAGTCTACATCCCCAGCATACATCAAACAAGCTAGTCTGACCTCTGACTATCATACTTAACACTAGGGGAACAAGAACTCTCTCTTTGTCTATTCATAGAGAATGCGATATACTATGTTGAAAAAGGAGTAAAAGTATACCAAATTAATCACTGCACAAGAAAGGGTACTAAACAAGTGGATTTTACCTCTAAAAATATTGTTCCTACCAGAAATGCTACCTTTGTTACGTGCAACTGAACATGCCTGGATCTTATACTCTTTTGTTGATGCCTGCCTCCTAATCCACTCTCATTTCAATGTACCAACAAAACACCATGAGGTTGACCTATACCTTCCCCATATCCCCTCGATGGAGCATGAGATAATGGTTCATATTTCTAAAATTTCCTAGCTGGGAACTACTATTGGGGCTGTCTCTAAAATTTTCCCCTTCCTTTATACTGATGTCAAATGGTCTTAGGACATGGATTCTAAAGATTACCATGGGAATCATAGATGAAAAACACCATCCCCATACCCACAAGGAAATTCATGAGGACCATAAACTCGAAATGGAAACTACTGAGGTAAACTCCCAACCAGTCAAAATCATGATGGACATGACACCTAGAACCTTCTACTGGTAATCCATACATTCTAATAACTATACTGAATCCCCTATCATGGGATACCTCCATGTGATAATATCCACTCAATCATTTCTACATTCTTCTAAACCTCCATGTATGTTTGCAACATAAATGGAGTAAATTCATACTAGATAAAATGAAGAAGTTTCTCTTCTAGTTGACTCGCATGAGTCACCTCATCTGGAAATAGATCAGGAGTAAAACAAAAGAGATCCTTGAACATGATCCTCAACTTCTGTAACAACATACTCCCCAAATGTAGGGAAAGTAACCTTTACCTCTTTTCATCATTCATGGCCTATGAAAGGAATTATGATTTGAAATCATTCTCAAAATCAACCGACATAATGTCAGCAACCTTCCTCTCCCCTTGGTACAGCATCTGCCACTGATGTGAAACTCCCTATATCTAGTTCACAGCCAAAGGAACCCAGTACTTTGTTGGAGCCCAGATCAAGATAAAGCTGGAATCATGTTCCTCGAGCCAACTCTCAATCTCCATATCTAATACAACATCTTCTTACAATCCAAAGGTGTGGTGCTGGAAAAAACATAATGTTCTCTACCACAATTCTTCCACTACCACTGGATCAATATTCCTTCAATCAAAATAGTCATCCTAGTAATCCTAAACCACTTTTTCCACATGAGGATGATAATCGGGTTCCATATATTAAAAATAAAAACAAATAACTTCTATGACCAAGTAGTAGGAAATTTAATTTAAGATTCATTTTAACACATTGAGTTGCCAATTTCAAATCCCCCAATACTACCCAATTTAGAAACAAAACCAAGTCATTATGATCCATTTACCTTTCCTAGGGTCTCTACCCTACAAATGGTTCAATGTCACATGGTCGTTTGGTAGGCTCAGAGTCCTTCCATCAGATCACGGGGGGGGGGGGGGCAAACATCTTTTGTCCTAACTGGTCTTATCTATCCTATGTCATGAACCATGATCATGTAACACTCTTTCCCTAGTAGCATATGAAATTATAACAATTCATAACTCCAATCATCATACTATCACTCAACCATCATCTGTAATACCACTCTTTCACGACCCTCTTCCTCCAAATAAGAACCTCTAGAGATGGAAATAGAGAAATAGAGATAATGACCCCTGATTTCCAGCTTTAGTAGGCCTCAGGGTGGCGACCAAAAGAATGAGTATACAAATCTCACAAAATGGGAGGAATTGGTTTTTTATAGTAAACAATATTGGGAGAAAAAATTTATCACTTTCAAAACTACTCTGAAGGAAATATATATAATAAATCAAATTCCATCCTACATGTATGTTTAAAAATAAAAATATTAAAAATACAATAAAAACGCCAAGGTCGTACCAAAATTAAGTCTATGTAGCAACACAACAACAATCCCAATGTCTAGTCTAGTACTGCTTAGCATGGCCCATATAGTCCTTGTGGGAACCTGAAAGTAGTTTTTTATATTGGGTGATCATACAAGAATACACATTATGAAAAATGGAAGTCCCTCATTCACAAGTGATGGAATAATTCTAATTCCCCTTTTAGGAAACAATAGAACCCATAATACCTAACAATGTATACTATCCACCCTATCCTCACCAAGGAATTCTCACTAAATAATAGAAATAAAATAATATAGTATAACTCACATCGATAATAGGGGCCCCACACCATATTCCCACTGATTAGATGATCTCACACCCTAATAAAAAACATCATGTTGTTCCAACCTCTTCTGAAAAAATCAAACCACATCATGCCCACACAACCACCTGGGCCTGAAATCCACAACACATCCTTATTATAGACACTTCAGCCATATAACACATCACTTACTGCATATAGGACCCTAGACCACATACCACTTCACTCCCCTCCATCAAACACCTAAGACACAAACCACACCTAATCCTGAAGATACATGGGGAATAACATCATTTATCATAACAAAGACACATGGGAATCAAAACTCTCCCAAATGAATGTGGGCCTCCCAAACCACAACATTCCCCAAAATCTTGTGTAATCACCACCTAGAATAGAGAGTAGGGAAAATAGGGTTCCCTACCAACCATCCTTCTACATGGATGTTTGGGAAATACACACTCAACTATGATGAGGGTGTTTTCTTCATATAGTACTCAACTAGGTTGCGGTATGTATAGAAATCACCAGAGGAAATAAATGTAACACATATAGATAATAAACACTCATACCAACCTATGTGTTCTCAACAAAACAACCATCCCAAAAATCATACGTCTTTGTTACATCGTCTAAATGTGAAACCACACAAAAACACACAACTCAAATCACACCACTAGCTAATTAATTTGACCAATTCTCATTATATATTAAACAATTCATTTATTCCATTACTATACAGGCAACTACCATATGCATCATATAACATTTCACACACAAAAAGTCACACAGATGAAGGAGAACCATGGTAAAATAAACTACGTCATATTTTTTTATATGTTTACCATCGATTAATGTAATAACAAAACCCATCCTAAGACATTGAGTGAATCATTGTTAATTTTTCTCTTGGTGAATCTTCGGGATAATTACCCATGATAACCAATAAAATCATCATTCTTCAAATTCATGCCTCCCAATCCATTGTCTCAATAGGGAAAACCCCTGACTCACTACCCCACTGAGAAATACATATTATCACAACTATAAAAACCCCACCACAACCCGCAACACCAGATAGCACATCCTGATCACACCACTGCTTCACAAACCTCCACATCCATTCCAAGATCAATCAATCTATCATAATGATATTCCATTAAACCTTATGAACCACCCCAAAACACATGATGGTGCTCATAACCATACCACCACAGAAACCAAAAAAAACATACTACTATTTGAAAAGTCAACTATTCTTTAATTCCACCTGTTAACCTCCAAGGTTATCATAAAAACAGTTTGATCATGGGTCATCCATTCATTTCTTAAGTGTACAAGGTTAATAAATTTCATATAAATGCATTTGCTAAATAGAAGACCATGAATAAGCATTCACAAGACAGTACAGCTGCACAGGCAAGGATAAAAAATGGATATGATTTTTATTAGGAATATTTCCCAGAAAATTCACTATATATAGAGATAAAAAATTAGAACATATGTCACTTTTACTAGCCCTATATTTTGATCTCAAACTGATTCAACTAACATTATTTATATGGAATTATTATATCTTCATAAAGGATACATTGATACTCCCACCCCACATGATAAAAAAATAAATGAGAGATGAAGGGATCCCATCATGGATGGGTAGACAATCATCACATCATGGTTTCACTGAAGAATGCTGTGCGCATTTAGTAAGAAAAGCCTCCATGAAAAAATGTGATTCAAAAAGGTGTATAAAAACACACACATACTTATAAGAGAATAGTTCTATAGAATATATGGTATCAAGGGTAAAGGGAAAAGTACAATGAAGAAAGGGTCTCAAATTTAGAATGGATAAATCCTATATCAATAGGATAAGTTGTTTTTAAAATTTAATAATGGTGGATCTTTTCTGAGACCAAATTATTTTGAAGTCAATTGAAGATTCATGTTTTTAAAAGATTGTTATGATTATAACCAGCTCCAAAAATCATGAAATAAGGTATTAAACTAATTTTACAATAAAAAACATGTTATAAAGGAGAAATTGTAAAAAACTAGAGAAATCTGGAAATATGAAAAACTATTGGAAATGAATCATTGTTAAGTGAGTAACCTCTAGGAGTCACCAGTGTGAGTCAATAGTGTGAATCCCCATTGGATGAGCTACCATTATATGATTCATCATTATGTGACCCACCATTGAACCTGTCACCGGTGGATCATTTACTCTTTGGTGACTCACTATTGGATCGGTCTTCGGTGGATCATTCAGTATAAGGGGACACACCATTGGAAGTTTAACCATCAAACGACTCACCACCAGTGACCTACCGAGACAACCTACATCCAGTGAATCACAATTGTGGATCACCATTATGATTAACCATGGGTGACCTAACATCATGAACTTCATTTTACACATACCATTATTGACTCATCATTTCGAGCCATGGGTTCAATCTACCATTCTAACTCACCGGTGTTGACTCACAGGTAGAAATTTTGTATTTTTGACAAACTCTTCCAATGAGTCATTACGGCCTCCCAAAACACCTCAAAAAATAAAATTTTAAAATATTAATGACCATATAGGTATGGGCCATTACAATAGCATATAATATAATAATGAATATCATGGGTAACCCACTACAACTTCCCAAATGGTTTTATACTCTTCCCCAATGTCACATGTCCTAAGTAAGGAAAAACACGATGTCACGTCCTATATAAGATACTTCTATAATAGTCCTTTCGAAATTATATCTAGAATAATTGTGTGAGAGATAACCAAAATACATTACATCCTTCAATACAAATATATTAGTAAAACTAACTATTTAGCATACCAATACATGTAAGTACCTTGAGAAGAGAGTGGGGATGAAGGGGTAGTCAAACATCCATCCTCCCACCAGGATGTTGGGGAAAACAACCCCCATGGATTTAAATCCTCAGGGTGTCAGTTTCCCTAACTGATAGGGTGTAGTACCGCATAGAAAACCAAAAAATTTCCCGATATAATTTAGCTCACAACCACAATATGGGCATAACAAATACATACAATTAGCAGTAGTTAACATCTCTTAGACTCTTGACTACCTCTGTAAAAAAGTTATCCTATAAGCACACAACCATTTAATGAGATACATTAAATTATTTTGTTCCATTATTCCAGTTGGACTTTATGTTAATTAATTCATTTAACATTAGTTAATTGTTAATATTTTATACGTTACATTAGAACAAATTTCAATTCCCTCTTGGAATAAGCACACAAAGTCTACGAATTTTCAAAATTAAAACATCAACATTGCATCCTAAAAATATCTAACCCCATGCATTAAAAAATTATTAATATATTATCATTATTTAATTCCATATTATCATGTACTCAATAAAAACATCATAAGATTACAAAAAAGGCATAGATCTCATCACATCCATTTACCTCAAGCAATGGGGGATGTAAATAAGATAAACAAACAATTTGGTCATCATCCAAACAACAAATCACAAAAAGATTCCTGTTATCATATCAATGGGTAACCCCATCATTGACACGTTTTTTTCATCCCTGGTGTCCACCCTGACACCCACATGCATATACCAAGGCATCTATATACTCCAAGAATCAACTTCTACCACAACATCTATGAATCCCCACCCCTTTTATCATAACACCCTTCTAGGGTTTGCCATCCTAGGATCACATCTCTAATGGGAATCACTGATCCATAAACCATGATATCCCTCCTAGATCATCCATCCCATTCTCACATCACAAAAAGAATGAAACTAATAAAAAAATGGGATGTTGGACCTAAAACAAGTAATCAAACCATTACACAAAATGAGGTCTCACGACTCCAAAGAGCAAGGCACTCAGCTTTTACATGAAAATGGGAAACTCATCACCTTTAGAAGAATTATCTATTATCACACAATTGACGATTAATATTTTTTTGGAAGAAATGATTTATTATCATAAGTTCCAACCATGGGAAACCTAAGTAATAAATCTATCAAAAATATCATTAATTAATTAAATAATTAATTCTAAATTTCTTTAATTCTTCTATGAACAAGAATTAGCATGCAGAAAATTCCTTAAATAATGAATTTAAACATTCATACCTGAATAAATTTGATTATCCAAAAATTACCACAACAACATAATTCATTAAACATACCACATTAAAATTTTAACCAATTAATTATCAATTAATTCAAAATTTTCATTCATTACCAATTTCACATTACAAACAAATAACAAAAATTATAGAATAAATATATCACATTATCTAGAAAAACAAGAGGGAAATTTTATCATGATACAAACAACATCATATCAATGTAATCGATACCAATTATTTAATTTGGTTCAAGTAAATATTAGGATAATTTCATTTTAATCAATGTTTTTAAATCACGGTAAATCTACGATTGTAGGTAAATAAATTGATATGCAATCAATCCTCTATATTAAAATGGTTTCAATGTTATTCACATGATAATAGACCAATGTTGATGATCTCGATCACATCTCCCACAACAACTATATCCACATGAGGACGTCAGGCCAAACTGTGCCGAAAAACAACAAAAATACTACACTATAAACATGGAGATCAAAAACAATAACATGGTAAAGAGGAACAATATGAAATAGATCAATGAAACCATAATAATCTAGGTATAACGTACATTGGAGAAAAAAAGATTGGAGGAGGTAAGATAGGGATCAATACATATAAAAGGAATCCACAAAATGTTGAAGAGGGTGTCATCGGGACCCAATGAACTTGAGGGAGAGCCAGTACTGGCATAGGGTTCTGAATACACAGATTTTCTAAAAGTTGATAAAACATCACTGCAGTCTAGAATTACACAATCTGTAAACCCGTTTCACATCATGTAATCCTCAGTGTTTTGATTCGCAGAAAAATGTTTCACATTTCCCTTTTTTTATTTTTCAAACCCTGACATTTACATGACATGAAACCTTATTTCACATCATGTAAATATTTCACATTTCATGAAATATACATTCTTCCAGCTTTGAGAAACCAAAGTACCCCATAAATCCTCTGAGTCACTTCCAAGAACCTCATTCTTTAGAAACACGTAGAGGGTCGATCCATGCAAATCTAGGTCCTTAAATAGATACATTTATCTCATGTATCTGTTGGACACAAGGTGAAATTATTAAAAAAATATAATTATTTTTATTGTGGTATAAAATACTAAACTATATATTTATTAAATAAAAAATAATTTGAAATATATAATGAATATAAAATTGCGAATCACATACCCAGATATGAAAATATAATTCTATCTCTAGAAATGAATAATTTTATTGTTAATGAAATTCCAATTATAGTATTTAGAATAATTTGACTTAAATAAGATATGTATTGTTTAAAAATTAACAGTCAATTTATTTTATACTAAATACATTATAAATAATGATATTCCACAACACATTGATAATTAGTTTATCTAGATAGGGTGATGTATTCCTTTTATTATGTTAGAGGAAGCATACAAAAAATTAATGATATGTCTTTATGTGCTTTGTTCAATGGAAAAATGTTGAATTAAATATGAATTCATAAATAATATGAGTAGATTCATTATTATGGGTTGAAGAACATTTTGAATAATCATTCATAGATCATGAAATTTATAGAGGATCTAATCCTAGACTAACGTTTCTTTATATACATACCAAAGCTGGGATGTCTGTAAGGATGATAGATGAAATATTTTAAATGAAAAAAAATTATTACGATTTTTCATGGAGTGAAACCTAAATTTACGTTTCCTTATACACATTTGATTTGTGATATTAATAAAAGTATATTAAATGTTTAGATTCATATGAATTTTATAAACATCCAATTTTATTAAATAAATTCTTCATAAATAATAGTGTAATACAACAACCATAAGCCATCTATAATGAAAATTGGATATCATATGATTTATATGAGGATATAAATATAATATGTTACAATACCTTGTTTTTAGATGAAATTTATATATTAACTATATAAAAAACGTTGATCATGAAAAGAATAATGTGCATATATATTAATTATACAAAATTGGATGAAACAACCCAAAAACCCTCTCAAATTAGTACCATATCCAAACCACCAAAAACAAAAGGGAATTCCCAATACTAATGGGATACTGATTAGAACTCAGGAATCGAAAAATATAAATAGGTAATGATTTATCCGAGCACAAATCGATGACTTGACACATATGTATACAATTAATAAAAATACAGTGGAATATAAATATATTCCAAAATTCAAACTAATCAACTCAAGATAAAAAACTACCACAAAATACAAGTTTAACAACAAAGTACTAATAAAACACAAAACCCCATCAAGTACATGTGATAGTGTGGGTAGATTTACCCCATCTTTCCCCTATCTACCCAACAAGCGGACTGAAAACCTCACCACCTCATAGTGGTGGCTTTCATTTCCCTATAAAAAATGACATTCAATTTTCTATGAAAAACTGAATATACTGTTTATGGGGTGAGCTAATCAGATCAGTAGGATCCCATATAGGTGTTCTATAATAAGTCTCTATACAATAATACAAGGATTCTCATTTAAAACAAAACATTACTTGACTAGTATAAAAGATGTTATATTAAAAGTATGGTAAATATTTACTCGTTCCCAAAAATTCTAAAACAAAGGAAGGTGTATCAATTTGTTCAATAATTTTCCATTTATCATTTAAAAAATCCAAATAATGAATATCGAAGAGAAAATATTACAAATCCATTAATAGGTAAATAATTCCAAGGGACTCAACTGGACCAACTAGGTGACCACTCACTCCACATCAACTGGCTAGTGCACAGAATTCCCATACAATACAGGTTTTAGGATTATAGAAACACCGCATGAGTGAACCAAAGTTAAATTTCAAGAATAATTATATATAATGATAGGCTTAGGGATCATCTAAAATTTTAATGATATATCATACCAATGGTAATATAGATGATGGAACTCATCTAAAATTCCACTTACATATCCATGGATTCCCATGTGTTGTATTTCATAAATCATTTTAATGATTTTAAGATACCGCGTTTCTATTGAGTAAAACTATGGAAACCCCATATATTTTTGAAAATTAATTTACTCTCAAAAAACAATAATTCCGATATTATTAATAAATAAATTTATAAAAAATAGAATATTAATCTTCATCAACGCACATTAGATTTGGAACCACCTACATTAAATGTTCAGTTTTTCACACGCCCATATAGTATCAACCGACAAGAGAATGAAAAAATGAAACTGGGGGACCTAGAATCAATCTACACATCTAATAATCAGTCCAATTTAATGAAAGGTTTAGAGAAGAAGAGGAAATGACACATAAATCAAGAACGCTTGCTCGACGCACTACATCCACAAAAGGAAAAGGCCCCTAGAAGAAGATTGAACCATAGATCTAGACAAATGAAATGAGAAACATCATCATGGGTCAATGAATCAAATAACAAGATGAAATTGGAATACCATGATTAAATAAATGAATAAGTAAAAATGATCACCTATATATAGAGAAACAAGAAATTTTCCATGATAATCAATCTTCAAATGGATTAATTTGGATCAAATGTAGACTCCAAAAATAATCGTAGAACGAAACTAGGTATGGTGAAAATAGAGAGAAGAGAGATTGAAAAAATAATATATTGTACATTTCTCCAAAATAATACCACCTGATTGTTACATGAAATGCAACTCCTTGACACATTTTCTAATCGATGATGATCATGTGTGATGAAAAACCATTCAATTTATTATTAAAAACCAACCATTTATTATTACACAATATATAACATTTACATGGTGTGGGAAATTTTTACGTAATGTAAGATGTTCATGTCTTGTGTATGGAGACCAAGTACACATCATGTAACCCCTTCATTCTCAGTTTAATTTCCCACCACACAGAACAAAAATCGATTTTCTTCCAAAAGAACTCAAAAACACATTGGGTATTCTCCAAAATCAAGATGAACCCCAAAATTACATTAACACACTTATACCTAAAATCCAATAATTCAAAAAAATAATTCATTCTATAACATTAAGTCATTTTTTCCAAACAAATTTTCTTCATCCTCAAGAGTACCAATAAAAAACCAATTAAATAGAAAACACATATAAGTAAGGTAATTAACTAAAAAAGAATAATGGGATGATAAAATCTCCATACCATTTGACTATCCATCCGTAAATTGTCAAGTGTAACAATGAAGTCCAACAAAGAGGAAAGGCCAATACTCCCTCATAAATAATATTTACTCTCATGCCTCATTAAAATTTGATTGTTCTTCCATATTTCTCTAACCAATAGAATATATTTCCCACACATGAATTTCACGTAAGATTCCATGATCCCAAATCATGTATCCAAAATATAAAAATCTTTTTATAAATCAATATCATCCCAACTAAAAAGGTAAGAGGGATAATGATGATATTTCATAATCGTTGATGTATAGAAAACATCTTGATTTCCTATCAACTGAGCCATAAATGACAAATGATATGCAACATTCTCAGGACACTAAATAATATCAAACGATTCTACTGATTTCGGATCTAACATTCCCTATTTTCCGATATGAAATTATCCCATATGTGGATAATAATTCAATAAAACCCAATGACCTATCGAAAACACTGAATGAAGGAATCGTTTATCCGCATAAGATTTTGGTAGATACATTGTTATAACTATAAAATGACGTATATCCTAAATCACTATAGATGAACCTGGATCGAAACTCAGTCCCATAAATTTAGATTCTCACACCACTACCAAACAATGAGCTGACCTACATGGGTAAAAATACAAATACACAAAGAGATCCATTATGATTTACGAGTGATGAATATGGATCTAGGAAAACTCAACCTATAATAGATGGATATCCTAAGATCCATTGAAATCCAATACATAGACACAAATCATATCCTAGAGAATCTGAATAACATGCTCCATCTGAGGGTATGTCTATTGAGGATTCAATTTACTCCATCTAAATTTAAACCACATTCACACATAGATACTTCTCTAGAGTAGTGATCAAAAATTGGGATTTATTTTTGAAACAATAGCTGAATAATTCCCTTGTATCCTCACAACTTCCTTCACATAAAACATACCTAGATCATCATATTTTGTGGTATCTATGATAAAAAAATGAGATGAATTTTCCAATTGATCAATCACCACCCATATTTCATTCTTCCATTATAGAGTCTGTACTAATCCAAAACCAATCAAGGGAAATATCATCCCATTTCTAGTAAAAAATTCGAATAGGCTGATGAAAACTAGAAGGTTTTGGATTCTTTACATTTATCTTCTAGATGATCCAATAGAATAAGACATACTCAACAATGTGACACTTAATACCCAACCACCATATGTATTGTCTCCTATCACAATACATCTTTATTGTTCCTAGATGAATGATGCATGAAAACCTATGAAAATAAATCAAAAATGAGATCCACATTTATGCTAAGAGAAAAAATATATTCCCAAGAAAACCGTACCATATGAAGAGAGAGACCAACATGAAATGATCAAACCACCATATAGGGTTTCTCTAATTACTAATAACTCAAAATCCTATTGTTGATTCCATATAATTGACTGAATGAGAGAATTTGATAATTTGATCCTTATCAAAACCATACCTAATGCATTTTGAAGGGAATCCATATGAAACTGACAAAAAAGACCTATAAGGTTCCACATGTCCTTCAACTCTTGAATGTCATGGGATTATACTTTCCGACTAAGAACATCTAAAATAAAATTACCCATCCTCGGTTTGTTGGTGATATAAATTTCAAAAATCTGATGTTATTCCACCCACCACCTCATTCTAAGAATAAATTCTTTCTAAGGTAATATATAACTCAAACTCTTATGATTAGAAATTACTATATACAATTCCCCAAAAATATAATTCCACCAACACATAAGCACATGAATATATATAGCATGAATTAAATTATGAGTGTGGAAATTCATCTCATTAGGTATATTATGAAGAGAGTTATAAGACACCACCTCATTTTCATACCTAATCACACAACCTAAAACAACACCAAAAGCATCATAAAAACCACATAACATTAATGGGGTCTGGTAAGATCAAAAAGGTTTCAGATGTCCAAAGTGGTTTCAACTCATAAAAGGAAGACATAAAATTTTCATCCCATTATAATTTCAACGCATTCCAGGTAATATTCGTCAAATTTGAAGTCAAAAAATAGAAATAATTGAATCAAAAATTGATTGTATCAATAATGAGCGTGTATGCTCTAAATTTTAAATACATTTCATGGTTATTTACCAAAAAAACTATGTTTAGCTTCTCTGTATCAACTGATAAGTAATGCTCCAAAATAACATGCCTCAATTATATAAATTATTGAATCATGATGTAAAATTTTGAAAGAATTGCATATAAATTGTGAATCCTCATGACTTCTAGAACCAAATAAGATAGTCATCATGACCATGTTCATATCACGAATAAAACAAATTATTATCCATGAACACTACCCAAAAAATTGTTAGATACCGATTAAGTATCTGATTCGATAAAAATGAATGAAAAATGCAAGGAAATTAGTCGTACCAAAAAACATTATGATATATTCATAATGTAAATACATAATCCTATAACCAATCATACCAAAATTCTTTCTATTGATATCTACATTGATAGAGAATATGAAAGACATAAAAACCCATGTTAATTCCCCTTCCAAATTGGTGTCACTAAATCCATAATAATGGAATGTAGTTACTTTAAAATGTTAATAATATTGATTAAATTTCTAGATATAATGGAGTGGGAAGCACCAGTATAAAATAAAAAGTTTCTAA
Source organism: Viscum album (assembly GCA_963277665.1). NCBI lineage: Eukaryota > Viridiplantae > Streptophyta > Magnoliopsida > Santalales > Viscaceae > Viscum > Viscum album. The sequence continues at coordinate 1,137,816,660 of OY728156.1, forward strand.
TAACGATGCAACAAAAATGGTACCTCTCAGTATCACTAGACTTGCATCAACATACAAAAGAATCTCATATACTTAGTGAATATTCTCAAATCCTAAATCCTATTTCTTGATCCCCATAGTCATTGAATCTCCTAAAATAACTATAGTATCCTTCATAGCCAGTAATACCTAACCATATCAAATTATAGACATAGCTATCAAAAAATGATGTACATGACCATTATGCCCACAAATTTATACAAATTTATTGGTATAGGAAAATAATGTCACATGTTGTAAAACTTTACATGATAATATCACGTCATTATCACACAACTCACCGCAAAAAGGGTTGTTGAAGCAGCCTATTATCAAGAACCACCTCCACTACTATTGTCATGATTCTTACAGTTCCTCTTCTTCTTCTGGGATGTGCCAATGATCTAGCCACTATTTGGATGAGATGGGAAGAAATATCCAAAAATTAATTCCATATTCATATCTAAGGTCATATACCTCTCCATTTTATCTAAATAGAGATAGAAAATTAGTATAAAATCATAAAATCCAATTTTTTTCACAAACCCTGTAGGTAATTATGATATTTCAGTTGTTTTTTTCTTTAGAACATATAGTGTAAAACAATCCAACATTGAAACCTGAATGGTGTATGTTGGCACCAAATTCTCTCCATACTACAAGGAAATGAAATCCAAATATATCTCTATAATCATTGATAATTGAGAAAACTCATTGAATAAGTTATTTTTGAAATCCATCCCATCCAATCCCACATTCTTATCATCCATTACCGTGAAAACCCCAAAATTCATTCTAGGATCCTCAATCCTAAAAACGTCCCACATATATTTTATATTCTATTATTTTTTTCAATAAATTATAATATTGGATCGATATTTTCAGTATTTTCCCTTTCATTTTAATGTTCATTTGTTCCTTTGACAGATAATGGCTTCTCGTGCAAGAACATCTGTGATTGATCTCAATATCCTCCTGATCCTTATTATACCTCAACAACTCCATTCTAAAAATATGTAACACTATTGATGATAAAGGGAACACAAATCATGATAGACTCGATTATGTTCTAATCTATTGAAGGATCCTTTGAGTAGAAATAGTTTCACCCTCTAGGGGATGTTACAAAATATGACCTGTGGCGTACTTCTGCACAGAAAAACCAATGAAATAATCAAAGAATAAAAAAATAATAGTTAAAATAGAAAAAAACAAAAAAAATATGATATTAAAACTATTAAATCAAAATAAGAGACACATATACCAAAATCCCATTGTAACTTGAGTCTCATCATTGCAAGAGCTAGCCATGAACTTCAAACAATCCTCCTCTCATGTCCTGATAATTCTATCTTCATTCTACAAAATAATCCAAGATAAAGTCTCATGAGGAAAGACCACCTCTAATACCAAACTATAATTAGAGAACATGAATAACCTCTCAAACCTGTACCCGTAGATAGATAAACCAATCTTCATGTGGATTAATGGCAAAACAGATCAATCTTGATTGAATAAAGATTCCAAAAATCACTAAATAAGGGATTTGGGTTGTGTTCTAAGAGATATATAGGAGAATGAATAAAATTATCTCCCATATGGATCCCTAAAATCTGACCACATGATGGACACATGGAATTTAACTTCTTTTTACATCATGAAATCCATGACCATCATTCTTGTCAACAAATCCATCACCTTTTTGTTAAAAAATCACCTTTTATTAGTACACATCGTATAACCATTAAATTACATGTTCCATTTCCTTTCTATGTAAAAATTTCATGATTTTTTGTGACCAATTAAACATTGCGTAACCCCCCTTATAGGCCATGTAATTTCCTAATACAGAATATAAATCTCTATGTTCCTAAAAAACATACAAAACATCATGCATTATCTTAAATCAAGACGAACCATGATAACACATTAACACATTAACACTAAAACTCTACTACATAATAATATATAACGAACCAAAAAAGTTATGTCATTTTCCCCAATAAATTATTTCCATCTTCAAGATTCCCCTGATACTGCAAATTAAAGAGGAAAACAAGTAAAGGGAAGGGAATTAACTGATTGTGGGTAAAGGGATGTTATGGTAATGTTTTTTAATGATATTTAATTAATAAATGAGATCCAAAATATATATTACTATTATAAATATATTTCTATAAAATGGTGAAAATAATTTTTTGATATAGTAGTAGGAACATTGAATTGCATTCCATCATGGTCAGAGTTGCACAAGTGGTTGGTATAGGAACAATATCTATAAGGTCTCTCAGAAAGTGTATGTTCTAGATACACACAATATATTGGATGGTTTAAAAAATAATTTCAGTTTCATATCATCAAGGATGGTGAAATATTATTTTATATGAGTTATAGAACCTAAAACTAGGAAGTTTATGAAAATTATCTAATATTGACAAGTTTAATGAAAAATCAATAGTAGATTCAATGTATCATTTTGAAAGTGCTCAGTATATTGAATGTTTAAAATCATAATACAATGATGGTATTACCAAAAACCATTACATGTGTCAAATAATAGTGTAACAAATAATTATCAAATGGATGTACAAAGCCATAATTTTTAAATCAATTATAATTTTACTTTTCAAACCTAATTTTAAGGTCATTTTATTTGGAATTTGATATCAAGGAAATAATTCATATAAAGTATCTATATGGTAAAACCAAAAATAATTGGTGACACTAGAAAATTCCAATAATTTTTTTATGTTAAAAATATTACATTTTTGATTGATTTAATCAACAAGATCATATAATATTCATTTGGAATGAATTTTCACAATGTTTTTGTTAGATGTTAGTTCAACCAACACATTTTTTATTGTAAAAAACTAAATGATATATAAAAATTATATTATTTTTTATACAGATAGTCAAGACCAGAGTGAAGGTATATCCCTATATATTGGATTAATGTAACAACTGATGTTCCGAAGAATAAGAAATACTAATGTGAAAAAAATAGGCTACTTAGACCAAGTCAATGTACATAAATATACAAGGCATTGAAAATTCTTGTTATAAAAATTTGAGAGCGAATTACTACAGATTATACATGGAATAAATTATTTCATGAATAAGTTTATGAAACATATGAGAAGGTGAAAGTTGTGTGTATAATTCCATATTCTATAGAAATGTATCCATCACATATTTCATGCTATGTATACAATATGATATTGTGAATGCATATATTATAGTGTGTAAAATATCATATTTATCCAATAGAACTTAATGAGGAGCAGTTAAAAGTATCCAATTATACATGAGGGAGTAAATTAGGGATGATACTAATACATATAGAGTAATGTATACTAGTTAAAATGATGGAGGATACTACTCTTTATTTAGATCAATGTCATTATATATAGTATTCAAGAGAGGGTAATGATCCAGATAATATAATTTAGGCCATTGGTATACATATATAAAAATACTGAGTGTGTTATAGCTTTTGATTTCATTGAAGAATAATTTTATAACATTCATTTACTTGTTCAATTTTATAGAATCAAACATAATAAGTATAATTTTAACTTAATTAAAAATATGATAATCAAACTTACAGTACTAGATAGGATGTCAATATTTGATGGTGGAACAATAGAATATACATAGTCATATTATTTTTGAAGATGTTTTACTACTGTAGGTGAAGTCATAAATAGATTATTCTCTTGATATTTGATATGTGGTAGGACCAACAACGAAAAACATAATGTATTTGAAGCATGGTCTTATCAAGTGAGATCACACATGGTCAGCAATCAAGATGAATCTAGTAAATGTTTGAGTGATGAAATAGTTGGTTTTCAAGACCCAATATAAAATATAATTTCAAATTTCCATATAATTTATATAATATTTTATGCATGATATAATGTAACCATAATACAATTGGTATTTATGCGTCCTCTATTTGTATATAATTTTCTATAGATTAGTTATAATTTCAAAAGGTTATTGAATTTCCCATGCTATTTTGAGAACATCATGATAAAATCAGTGTAAACTCAAAAATATTTTCTATAATACTTATATGTCATACTTAGTGGGAATAGATGATGTTTTTCACGATCCGTCCTCGGGGCCCGTGCCGTGACTACCCCAAGCCCACCTTCCATAGGCCAGGGGCTAGCAACTAGCACCAAGGCGTAAATCCCGGTAAAGGGAAGGCATTTCCTTTGTAAGTAAACCACAAACACCATAGAGCAAGCAAGTAGTATACGTAAACACTAAGTAAAAACTGAGTACAACAGTAAGTGCGGAAAGTAAGTGGGCCAGTATACAAACTCAAACTGAAAGTGAAGTACAATTGGTAGGGAAAACAACAACTGAAAAGTAAAGACACAACGCCGACCTGTCCCCGGGAAATCCCACCTAAAGGGTGGGTACAGATAGCCTCCACTGCTCCTCGGGTCTAGCCGACCGCTCTGAGTACATTCCGCCCAGTGGTCCATCTCAAGGTATCATCCTACTCCGCAAGCCTCAACCATGATCAACGTTGTCTGTCGTCTGCAACCAACACAACGTAGTGCGGGCATAGCCCGTGTAGGGGTGAGTATAAGCTACTCAGTAGGGACCCCGAGACCCCCGAAGGTCTCCCAGAATCCACAAAGGATAATCTACAAATTAAAGATACAATCATGAAGTAACATCCGACATTGCTTAGATATATGCCCATACATATACCTAAGTCATCAATTCCCGTTCGGTTCCAACATCCAAGCCCAAGTACAACCCAGTCCACACAGGAAAGAAAAACGTAAATCTACAGAAGATAGTACAACCCAATCCAAATAGGAAAGCGAAAAAGGATTCTTCTCACACAGGTATACTTCTTTGTATGACTATAGAGATGATCAGGTATTGCCACTGATTCATCTAAGTCATCGGACCCACAAAGGATCGATAGGTACTAACCCCCGTAATTACCCACAAAGGATCTGACCCACACAGGATCGATAGGTAACTAACCCCCGCAATGACCCACAAAGGATCTGACCCACACAGGATCGATAGGTAACTAACCCCCGCAATGACCCACAAAGGATCTGACCCACACAGGATCGATAGGTAACTAACCCCAAAAAAGACGCACACAGGATCAGACCCACACAGGATCTGTAGGCGCTGGCCCACACAGGACCACTGAGCGTTGACCCACACAGGATCGGACCAAAACAAGATCTATAGCACTGACCCACGTAGGATCACTGAGTGCTGTAGTCGTCGCTGTCGAATCCATTGAGGATCTCTACACAGTCGTCGTCGTCGCAGTCGCAAACACAACCAACTCTAGGGTTCCCGCACACAGAAATCTCGTTCGAGAGGATCCGCTCCACGAGCCGAGAGGCTGATACATCAACTGACACATAGTCCAGAGTTGATGTATCTAAAAGTTATGTATCGTCAACAGGAACTCAACGTCGCAGACGGTTCGTCAATCGGACGCCCGGTCTGAGAGTTATTGGCTTTTTCGTTCTAGGGGCGCGGTTGGTTTTTAAGGAAAAACCAACCCAACCATACTCCACCTACGTCGAAACCTTGGACAGAGAAATCCAGAAGATCTTTCTTAGTTAGAGGAATTCAACAAAGTCGAAGGAACGTCAATTGGACGTCCTGGGCTCAAGATATAAGCGTTTACGCTACGACGGCCCGGTTGGTTTCATGTACGAACCAACCCGGCCAAACCCAAAGTACTCTGAAACATTGGGTTTGATATACTGAAACAGCTGTCTCGATCCAAGGATCACATCTCCACTGACGGTGCGTCGATCGGAGGCACTTAGCTCATGTTATGATCAAAAGACCAAAAATAGTCTGAAAACGGGTGGTATGGGCCCGGAACGACCCGGCCCAACCCCCCTGGCTCATCCCAAATAGGGTCAACCTGACCCGGCCGATGTTGCCCGTCCAGGCCTGGGTGGCCCGGCCAGCCTGGGCGCGACCCAGCCCGTCCGGTGGGTCGGCTCGTCTGTTACGGCCGAGCCGCGGGCGGGGGTGCGTTGCCCCCATGTGAGGGAGAGCCGCAACCCCGCGTGGGGGCCGCTCTATGTCACCGGACGCGGCACAAGGCCGCGTCCCTTCCCCGCGGACCCACGCGGCTGCGGGACAGGCCCTCGCCCCTGCGTCTTCAGCTGCGGCAGGTCTTCCCTGTGGCGCGCCGGCGAGAACTTCCGCGGACCACCAGACACGCTCCGGTTGTCCTTTTAGCCTGCGGTTTGCGCCTACGGCTCTCCCGGGATCCGAAAATTGCTTCGATGGACACCAATTTCCATTCTGATCCCATTTCGTAAACGCCGTTAAATCACGCATCAACGAAAAACTGCAGAGGGTTTTCGGGCCGTGTTTGTTTGGCCCGCACCCTCCGCGTTAGGTGATAACAACTGGGAATAATAATAAACCCATGAAAACATAACAAGGAACAATTTTAATAAATTTAAATTGAACCTAGTTCCCAAAAAAAAACTCCCATAAATAAAAGATCTCATCCCGCATATAAAAACAATCGTGGATCAACTTGATGATGAGTTGATCCGGGTTCTTTGTTTTAGAAGGAAACAACCATGGGAATAAATATTATTCTCAAATAAAACCCCTACCTCGTAGTAGTCGTCGAACGTGAGTTCTTCGCGGAATTGACCATTGAAGAAGAAGAGGATCGTCACGTCGCGGAAGGGGCGTCGTTTCGTCGTGGTACACGGCGTCGCGTCGATGATCTCCGAGTGTTAAAGAAAACAAACAGATTTAATTTCACGAATTTAATCCATGTTTAGGATAAAATCCACTAAGGAAAATTAAAAGATCTGTAATCCCCTACCTCAATCGGTGTTGATCGAAGATTGTTGTGGGGAAGGATTGTCGCAGAAGAACATCGTGGGAGGAGAATCGTCGGCGTCGTGGTACACGACGTCGCGTCGTCGATCTCGGAGGGTTCGGCGTTCTTCGTCGCCTTTCTTCGAAGGCCGATGTTCTTCGCGTTCTTCGCGTTCTTCGCGAAGGAGGATGAAGATAGAGTTTCTTCAAATCCCCTCAACAATCCGCACCCAAGAAATAATTTTGATGGTATTATTTTATTATTATGCCAACAGTTTGAAAAACAAGGTATGAAACGAACCATTAATTCGGTGAATTAATGGTAACGACTGAACTATCCAATTAATAGGGGCTTTAAGAGTTTAAGAAAACGCACTGGTTGACTTTCATTTAAAAGGGGTTTTCGCAGGTGCGTCACTTAGAGGAAAAGAAAAGGTGGGGCTCGTGCGGGCCCCACCTCAAAAATATCCTACCAAGAGGGTAGGATATTTTGGGTTCCACCCTATCCGCTTCAACTTAGCTTAAGTGGCTTTAAGTGGCTTTAAGTGGATTTAAGTGATATAAAATAAAGTTGTCGCACCAATTTATTTAATTTTCTTAACTTAACCCCAAAAATTAAAAACCACTCCCAAGAAAACGCAACTCCGGAAATGGAATTTCTAAGAAAATACTTGCGCTGCAATTCCATCGGTTCCCTCATAATTCGATTCTGTGCACTGATTCAAAAGTTAGAAAAAACCCACTCGTTCATTCACTGAACGTACCCGAGACAGACTTCGGAAAATGATTCCGGGCACACCGGGCCTTGGAATCAGGTGCCGTCAGAAACTGCGTTCTTGTAAAAATCCAAAAAAAATTAAGAAAAAAATTTCCTTGATTTTTATGGGTCTTTAAATCACTCCCACCATAGGGCTTTACGTCCTCGTAAAGATAAATCACAAACTTGGGAAACAGATGAGGGTACTGAGCATGCATCTGAGCCTCCCACTCCCAAGTGCTCTCCTGGTGGTTCCTGTGCTGCCATCTGATTCGCACTAGAGGAATCAACCGTCCACGTAGGACCCACTCCTATCGATCCTCGATCTCCACCGGGACCTCCACAAAAGTCTCCCCATCATCGACGTCTATCTCCCCATGGTCAAAGATATGTGTCGGGTCGTGCACGTATCTACTCAGCTGAGATACGTGGAAGACGTCGTGCACCTGGTGCAATTGAGGTGGTAGAGCCAGGCGATAAGCCACCTCACCAATCCTGATGAGGATCTGGAATGGTCCGATGAAGCGTGGAGACAACTTGCCACCTCGGCCAAATCTCCGTAAACCACGTCGAGGTGAGACACGTAAGGAGACGTGGTCTCTATCCTAAACTCTAGTGGCCTCCGCCTCCTTTCAGCATAAGACTTCTGCCGGCTCTGAGCTATCCTCATCTGCTCCTGGATGACCTGGACCTTCTCTGTCGTGGCCCGGATCATCTCAGGTCCCACAGGTGCTGACTCCCTAGGGTCTGTCCAGCACAAAGGAGATCTGCAAGGTCGTCCGTACAACACCTCGTATGGTGCCATCCCGATGGTGGAGTGGTAGATGTTGTTGTAAGAAAACTCCACCAAGGGTAGGTGGTCCTCCCAGCTGCAACCGAAGTCTAGTACACATGCGTGGAGCATGTCCTTGAGAGTCTGAATGGTCCTCTCCATCTGACCATCCGTCTGAGGGTGAAAGGTGGTGCTCGGACATAGCTGTGTCCCGAACACCTCCTGCAACCCCTTCCAAAGCCGGGAAGGAAAGAGAGCATCACGATCAGAGACGATGGATGATGGCACACCGTGAAGCCATAAAATCTCCTGAACGTAGAGACGTCCCAGGCTCTCTACTAAGCCCTGCTCTCTGATGGGTAAGAAGTTATCCGACTTGGTGATTCAGTCGACAATCACCCAAATGGATTCATGACCTCGGGAAGTGCATGGAAGTCCATTCACGAAGTCCATAGATATCATGTCCCACTTCCACTCCAGGACCTCCCAGGGCTGGCCCAACCCTGCTAGTACCTGGTGCTTTTCCTTCACCTACTGGCAGGTGAGGCATCGAGAAACGAACTCTTCCACAGCCTTCTTCATGCCCGGCCACTAGTGTTGTCATCTGAGATCCTGGTACATCTTTGCCACTCCAGGATGTACCGCCAAAGGAGAAGTGTGAAACACTCTCAGCACCTCCACCCGTAAAGCAACTGGTACCATGGTACATCCTCTAAAAAGTACGTCATTCTCTGCTCCAAAGGATAAACCATCAGGTGCTTGTCATGAGGATATCTGCACACGCTGCGTCTCACAGTCAGCGTCCCCACGCTGTGCCTCTCTAATCCACTATAGTAGTAGAGGGGTGACTGTGAGAGACTGAAAGAAGGCTGCTCCATATCTATCCACGAAGGATATCTGCAAAGTGGTTAGCTGCTCAGTCGCCTCCTCAAGTAGCTGAATGCCCGTCCTCCTACTGAGAGCATCGACTACCACGTTCCCCTTCCCATGAGTATAGACTATCTCAAAGACATAGTCCAGGAGGAACTCGATTCATCGCCGCTGTCTCAGGTTCAGGTCATTCTGAGATAAGATGTACCTGAGACTCTAATGGTCAGAAAAGACTGTAAAGTGCTCACCCCTCAGTTAGTGTCGCCGTGTATTCAGAGCGAAGACCATTGATGCTAACTCAGGTCATGGGTAGCATAGTTCTTCTCATTCGGCCTCAACTGACGTGATCCGTAGGCGATCACTGCCCACTCCTACATCAGGACACATCCGAGTACGGTCCTTGATGCATCGCAGTAGACTACGTACCCTACTCCATCCTCAGGCAACCTCAAGATAGGGGTGCTGGTCAATATATGTCTCAGCTCCTGGAAACTCAGTTGACATCTGTCTGACCACACAAAGGGTTTCCCCTTCTTCGTAAGATCAGAGAGTGGTGCTGCAACTCTGGAGAAATCTGGCTCAAATCTCCAATAGTATCCATCTAGTCCCAAAAAACTCTACACCTCTGTCACGCTCCTCGGTGGCTCCCAAGCTAACACTGCCTCGATCTTCGTAGGATCTACTGCAACTCCCGCCTCAGAGATGACGTATCCCAAGAAGTGGACCTCACGTATCCAGAACTGACACTTCGAGAGCTTTCCATAAAGCTGGGGATATCGGAGTGTGTCCAATACAGCTCTCAAGTGATAGGTGTGCTCCTCCTCAGTGTTTGAGTAAATAAAAATGTCGTCGATGAAGACCACGACAAATCAATTGAGGTATCTCTGAAATATCTTGTTCATGAGGCCCATGAACACTTCCAGAGCATTGGTTACACCGAAAGGCATAACCAAGAACTCATAGTGGCCATACCGACATCTGAAGGCCGTCTTCTACACGTCCTCATCCCGAACTATGAGCTGATGATAGCCTGACCTGAGGTCTATCTTCGAGAACCACCGTGCTCCCTTGAGCTGATCGAAGAGGTCATAAATCCTCGGTAGCGGATACTTGTTCCTCACTATCACCCGGTTCAGGCAACAACAGTCGAAACAAAGTCGCAAGCTCTCATACGCCTTTTTGGCGAACAAAATCGGGGAAACCTAGGGTGAAACACTAGGTCGGATGAATCCATTGCCCTGGAAGTCCTCCAACTGTACCTGTAACTCTCGAAGCTCAGTGGGGGCCATCAGATATGCTGGAGTCGATATCGGGGCTGTCCCGGGGTACATGTCAATATAAAATTCTACCTCTCTACGAGGAGGTAGTCCTGGAACGTCGTCGGGAAAGACGTCCTCATACTGATCCACCACTGGAGGAAAACTAGGACTCTGCACTTCAACTGCTCCTAGGATGAGGCTAGCCAACTAATGAGTGATGGGATGTCCTCTCCTCTGCCGAAGTCCATCCTGTGCTACGAAGGATCCTTTCTTGCCGGTGAAGGTGAACCTGCTCCTGTCTTTGCGTACACATCGCACCTTGCTCCTAATACAGTCAATCTGTGCATGGACTGTAGATAACCAATACATGCCCAAGATGACATCATAAGGCCTCGACGCTGCTACAAGAAGATCCCAGCCGAAGCTCTTGCCTCTTAGAGTAAGCTCACTCTGCTGGCACCAGTGCGTAATCATCGAGTCTGCTCCCGTAGGAGTCTCTAGCCATAAGGATCGAGCCAACAGCTCTCTCGGAATCTCTGATCTCCGAACAAGGGAAGAGGCTATGAAAGAGTGACTCGCTCCTGGGTCTATAAGAACTGCAGAAAGGGTTGAATAGACACTGATAGTACCTCGAATCATCTTGGGCGTGCCGTGGTCTTAGGCCTTCGCTGCCTAGATCTATGCATGTCTCATCTCGCCAGCTCACTGTGGTCGGGGAGGACCTCCTGGTGCTAGTTGTGGTAGAGCCTCAAAGCATCGCCCACCACCTGCTTCTCAGCCAGATCCTCTGCCTCGTCTGACTGGTCCCTGTGGACCTCCATGGTCGACCCTATGCCTCTTCCTAGGTGGCCCCTCAACCGTCTGCTGCTCCTCGGCACGGTGGGTCGGGCAGTCATTTGCCATGTGGCCCTTTCTGCCGCATGTGTAGCACTGCCTGCCTCTCAAAAGACTGGCTCCACGCTGTGTGCCCCTCACTGCTGAGCCAGTGTCCTTAGGTCGTCTAAGTGAGAGTCTGGGTTCCTAGACCCCTGATTCATCTGTTGACTGCCTGCTGCAGATGACTCTGCTACGTGCCGCCCCGTGGTAGGCCTCGCTGCTGAAGAAGGCTCAGCAAGAAATCTGTCGATCAAAAGGGCTCGCTCTAGTACTCCTGCCTGAGTCAGAATGCTGAGGGAGATCAGCGATGCCCTGATCTCATGTCTCAAACCTTGCTCAATGGGTCAGGCCCGGAAGAACGAGTCACGTACCATGTTTTTCGAGTAGCACGAGAGATCGGTAAATATTGCCGAGTATTGGGAAACCGTCAAGCTGCACTGCCGCAGCTGTAGAAGCTCCTGGATGCGTACCGCAGGGAGGGTGGCTGGGACGAACTCTAAGTGGAAGACGCTCTCAAAGTCCGTCCAGAGAGGAGATGCCTCATCATTCACCTGGAGCATCAATCTCCACCATCGGCTCGCTGTCGCGTGCATTAGGCTCGCTGCGAGGATCACCATGAGGTATGCTTGTGTCCTCACTAACCGGAAAACTCGTACCACTGCCTCCAGCCAGTCCTCGGATGCCTGGGGGTCCGGCTCCCCGCAAAACCTGGGTGGTCAATGGCACTAGAACTCATGCAGTGCACTAAGGCGACATGCATTGTCAGTGGCTGGGGCTGGAAGCATCGGTGGCTCGACAAGTAGAGGTACCGCCGGTGCCTCAGCTGTCAAAGGGTCCTGTACCGAGGCCTCATCCCTCGGCGGGCTGTCGTCACGCTCAACTCTCATAACCCTAGCTGGCTGCAATCTTGGGGTCATCCTGAAATGAAATAGGTCTGCCAAGGTCAGAACAATATACCTGTTGAGCTGACACAAAGTAATCACAAAAAAAACATGAAACACACATGCAATCAGTGTTTTCGGGCATTAAGTAGGAAATCAGAAGTTAGGGTCCTGGTGTACGGATACGTCAGCTACCGCACCAACACTGGACTCCCTAAACTGATAACCACACCCAATATGATTAAGACTATTGCTTCACATAGAAAGGATCGACGTCCCATGTTCTACGGTAGAACCGACCACCTCTAAAACCAATTTGTCACGACCCTTCCTCGGGGCCCGTGCCGTGACTACCACAAGCCCGCCTTTCATAGGACAGGGGCTGGCGACTAGCACCAAGGAGTAAATCCTGGTAAAGGGAAGGCATTTCCTTTGTAAGTAAACCACAAACACGACAGAGCAGGCAAGCAGTAGAAGTAAACACTAAGTAAAAACTGAGTACAATAGTAAGTGCGGAAAGTAAGTGGGCCAGTATACAAACCCAAAATGAAAGTAATGTACAACTGGAAGGGAAAACAAAAATTGAAAAGTAAAGCTGCAACGCCAAGCTGTCCACTGGAAATCCCACCTGAAGGGTGGGTACAGATAGCCTCCACTCCTCCTTGGGTTCAGCCGACCACTCCGAGTACGTTCCGCCCAGTGGTCCACCTCCAGGTACCGTCCTCCTCCGCAAGCCTCAACCACGATCAACGTTGTCCGTCGTCTGCAACCAACACAACGTAGTGCAGGCATAGCCTATGCAGGGGTGAGTATAAGCTACTCAGTAGGGACCCCGAGACCCCCGAAGGTCTCCAAGATTCCACAAAAGACAATCCACAAAGGAAAGATACAATCACGAAGTTACATCCGAGATTGCTTAGATATATGACCATACATATACCTAACTCATCAATTCTCGTTAAGTTCCAACATCCAAGCCCAAGTACAACTCATTCCACATAGGAAAGAAAAACGTAAATCCACACAGGATAGCACAACACAATCCACATAGAAAAGAAAAACAGGATTCAACTCACACAGTTATACTTCTCTGTATGATGATAGAGATGATCAGGAATTGCCACTGATTCATCTAAGTCGTCGGACCCACAAAGGATCGATAGGTACTAACCCACACAATGAACCACAAAATATCTGAGTCATACATGATCGATAGGTAACTAACCCCCGCAATGACCCACAAAAGATATGACCCACATAGGATCGATTGGTAACTAACCCCCGCAATGACCCACAAAGGATCTGACCCACACAGGATCGATAGGTAACTAACCCTCGTAACGACCTACACAGGATCAAACCCACACAGGATCTGTAGGCGCTGGCCCACACAGGTTTGCTGAGCACTGACGCACATAGGATCGGACCCACACAAGATCTGTAGAACTGAACCATGTAGGATCGCTGAGTGCTGTAGTCGTCGTCGTCGAATCCACTGAGGATCTCTGCACAGTCTTCATCGTCACAGTCGCAAACGCTGCCAGCTCTAGGGTTCCCGCACACAACAAGCTCATCCGGGAGGATTTGCTCCACTAGCCGAGAGGCTGAAACATCAACTGACACATATTCCATAGTTAATGTATCCAAAAGTTCTTTATCATCAACAGGAACTCAACGTCGTAGACGGCGCGTCAATCGGACGCCCGATCTGAGAGTTATTGGATTTTTCGTTCCAGCGGCCCGGTTGGTTTTTAAGGCAAAACCAACCCGACCATACTCCACCTGCATCCAAACCTCAGACAGAGTAAGACAAAATATCTGTCTCACATAGAGGAATTCAACGAAGTCGACGTCACGTCAATTGGACGTCCCGGGCTCAAGATATAAGTGTTTATGCTCCGAGGGCCCGGTTGGTTTCGTGTACGAACCAACCCGGCCAAACCCAAAGTACTCTGAAACCTTGAGTGCGATATACCAAAACGATTGTCTCGATCCAAGGATCATATCTCCGATGGCGGTGTGTCGATTGGAGGCCCGTAGCTCAAGTTATGAGCAAAAGACCGAAAATGGTCCGCAAACGGGGGGTATGGGCCCGGACCGACCCGTCCCAACCCCTGGGTCGGCCCGAACCGGGTCAACCTGATCCGGTTCAGGGCCGACCTGGCCCGGCCTTGGCCCGACCTGGCCCGGCCGGCGGTTCGGCTCGGCTGTTACGGCCGAGCCGCGGGCGGGGGTTCGCTGCCCCCACATGATGGAGAGTCGCGGCCCCGCGTGGGGGCCGCTCTATGTCACCAGACGCGGCACAAGGCCGCGTCCCTTCCCCATGGTCCCGCGCGGCCACTGGATCGGCCCTCGCCGCCGCGGCTTCAGCCACGACGGTTCTTCCCGGAGGCGCACCGGGCGCCGCCGCTTCCTACCAGCCGGCCGCTGCCGGCCGCCGCCTCCGGCTACCGGCCCCGCCGTGCTGGTGTGGCGCACTGGTGGGAACTTCTGCGGACCACCGGACATGCTCCGGTGGTCCGTTTTGCCTGCGGTTTGCACCTACGGCTCTCTCGGGAAGCGAACTTTGCTGCGAAGGCCACCAATCTCCATTTTGATCCCATTTCGTAAACACCGTTAAATCACGCATCAACGAAACCCAGTAGAGGGTTGTTGGGCCGTGTTTGTTTGGCTCGCACCCCCCGCGTTAAGTGATAACAACTGGGAATAATAATCAACACATGAAAATATAACAAGGCATAATTTTAATAAATTAAAATTGAACCTAGTTCCCAAAAAAACTCCCGTAAATAAAAGTTCTCATCCCGCATATAAAAACAATCGCGGATTAAACATGATGATGAGTTGATCTGGGTTCTTTGTTTTAGAAGGAAACAACCATGGGAATAAATATTATTCTCAAATAAAACCCACACCTCGTAGTAGTCGTCGAACGTGAATTCTTCACGGAATTGACCGTCGCGGAAGAATAGGATCGTCGCGTCGCGGAAGGGGCGTCGCGTCGTCGCGGTACACGTCCTTGTGTCGACGATCTCTGAGTGTTAAAGAAAACAAACAGATTTAATTTCACGAATTAAATCCATGTTGAGGATAAAATCCATAAAGGAAAATTAAAAGACCTGTAATCCCCTACCTCAATCGGTGTTGATCGAAGATTTTCGCGGGGAAGGATTGTCGCAGAAGAACGTCGTGGGAGGAGAAGCATCGGTGTCGCGGTACACGGCGTCGTGTCCTCTATCTCTGAGGGTTTGGCGTTCTTCGTCTCCTTTAGTCGAAGGATGGCGTTCTTCGCGTTCTTCGTTTTCTTCGCGTTCTTCGCATTCTTCGTGTTCTTCGCGCAGGAGGATGAAGATAAAGTTTCTCCAAATCCTCTCAAAAATCCACACCCAAGAAAAACTTGTGATGGTATTGATTTATTATTATGCCAGAAGTTTGAAAAACAGGTTAAGAAACGAACCATTATTTCGGTGAATTAATGGTAATGACGTAACTGTCTAATTAATAGGGGCGTTAAGAGTTTCAGAAAACACACTGGTTGACTTTCATTTAAAAGGGGTTTTAATGGGTGCGTTACTTAGAGGAAAAAAACCGTGGGTCTCGTGCGGGCCCCACCTCACAAATATCCTACCAAGAGGGTAGGATATTTTGGGTTCCACCCTATCTGCTTCAATTTAGCTTAAGTGGATTTATGTAGATTTAAGTGAAATAAAATAATGTTGTCACACCACTTTATTTTATTTTCTTAACTTAACCCCAAAAATTAAAAACCACACCCAAGCAAACGTAACTCCGGAAATGGGGTTTCTAAGCAAATATCGGTGCTGCGATTCCATCGGTGCCCTCAGAATTCGATTCCGTGCACCGGTTCAAAAGATAGAAAAATCTTGCTTTTTCGTTCACTGAACGTACCTGAGCCAAACTTCGGAAAATGATTACGGACACACCGGGCCTCGGAATTAGGTGCCGTCAGAAACTGCGTTTTTGTAAAAATCCAGAGAAAATTAAGGAAAAAAATTTCCTTTAATTTTACGGGTCTTTACAATGTTTCACCATTCAATGTTGTGTGTTCATAAGCATTGAGATTTCTTAAAATTACAGTCACATATGGTGACCTCGAGTTCATTAGATATTGAGGACTGACATGCAAATAGGAACCTCACATGTTTTAGGTGTAATTAGTAGTTCTTATCTACGACCATATGTAATAGCCTCCTAAATTTCAATTATTATTAATCTATACAATATGATAAAATAATATTAATTAAAAGGAAAACTATGGAATTGATGGAATACTGAGGATTCCAACATTTGGTGCATATTTAATGGTATGGAATTCTCTAAATAATCAAGATCTAATTTTTCACTTCTTAATGGATGTAATATATAAATACTAGTTGATCAGGATAATAGTACCATCATCAATTCAATATCCATGGTATAAGAACAAATGTTCATCTAATTAGAAAATGAATAATGGACAATTAAGGACAATGACATGAATTTTGTGTCCTTCTCCATGATATATTAATAGTCAATGATATTATGTTACATGACATAGGTTTATATGATAGGTTTTTATTTCAATGAACATTCCATATCTAATTATGGACCCTAAGGGTTTTCTATAATATTCACCAGATATATGAATAGAATTCACTAATATCGAGATATTGTCTTAGAGGGTTAAACACTATGAATATTCAAAAGACTACCTATTTTAAATAATAAGAGTTAATGACATGGTGGGACAAAAAACGAGGTATGAGAGATGTAAAAAGTATATGATCACTATGAAATATAAATTCATAATATTATATTTATAGTAATTGATATAGAATTTGTTTATTAAATGTATTGATAGGTATTAATGTAAATTCAATAAAAAATATTATATGATGAAATATTGTTTTAATATTCATTGATCGATTTTTATATAAATGGATAATGAGTCGAGTGAATGACTTGTTTTTATCATGTTTTATATTTATTATGTTTCATGTATAATATAAATATATGGATGATGTTTATTATATGGTTCATTGGTCATTACATGCAGTTTATGGTTTCTTTTGAGGGTAATGAATATTTTGTGGTCGGATAACAATTTTGGGAGCTTATAGAACCACTATCTATAATTTTTAGTAGGATGTCATGTGACTTAATAATCAATAAAATATTTTGAGATCTTATATAACTATTCTCTCCAACTTCTATGATAAAGAAGCATTCATTATAATAAAATGATCAATAATATGCTTCATAGAATAATGTAATAAAAAGTTTTCATCATAGAGTCATCAAATGCTTCATCAAATATTAATGGTAGCTCCTAAAATTATAAAAACATCATTTCCCTGAAAATAAGAATAACATGTAGGTGATCTTAAGGAATCAAAATTTTTCCCCTTTAGAAAAAAATCATTGACAATAACCAAATGTTGAGAATGAATTCAGATGAAATTTGGTCATTATATGATTTAATTTTGTACATAAATCATCTATGTGGGATCCTTTTCAATAGTACTGAGTATCATTTTTCTAGAGACTATGTTTTAACATCGATATGGTGATGAAAGTTTTCAAATCAATGTCCCATTTTATTCTTATATGGTCTTCGATAATGTAAATAATTTTATGGAATCACATTAACATGCATTATAATTTTTTTCAAAGTGTATTGTATGACCATGACATCGATACATGATTCAATATAAGGGAATGATATAATCGGAATTGTTAATTGTTTGATTTATCATGATGTGAATAACATAAGTGTAAGATGAAGAAAATATGTAGCCATGTCACATTTGATTATGGGATTTGGCAATGGATGATCCAAAATCATCTAGAAAGATATACAGTGTAAGTACAATTGATTAATTATCCTTTTGTTTGGAGGAATCCTTCACAAGTTATTTTTCACATAAAATTTACTTAAAATGATGCATTATAGATAAATGGCATATAAAGAAACAAATTTCAACATTTAAACAAGAATATATTATTTATACATGACATCTAATATTATATAGAAATGTTGATATGATTATATGGTTATTTTTCATGTTTTTTCTTGTAGATATAAGATGACAAAATATATATTGGATTTATTTATTATTAAACCAACATCATATATATTTGTAATAATTTTTGGAATAGTGGAGGTATATGGATAGTTATATGGGGTCTATAATTTACCCAATTTGCGTAACATCCAATTAATTTTTATGTTTTTAGTAAAAAATTCTTTTAAACATGATTTTTTTAAGTTTCATTTGGCGTTATTTTGTGTTAAACTTTTAAATGTTTTAAAAATTCAAGGCAAGAATAATTTTTCAAAATTGTGTGCCATCTCAAGTCGAATCATAAAAATCCATGTTGTTTGTGTTTTCATGGTAGGATTAGGGTTTTTTAGAACGTACAACATATAAGGAGATACTGTGAATCCCTTTAAAAGGGACACATGGCTATTCCCCACGGTTTGGTCTATATGTGTGTCTCTTCGCAATAAATAGTGAATATAGGGTTTTAAATCCATATTTCAATTTTAAAATTATAGAAACCATCTTTTAGGACACCTGATGGACTTGGAAAATTATCATATGATTTATTATTCTTTGAGATCAGAAAATAGTAGTTATTCGACCCTTAGATACCACCCATAAGTGATCTAAAGCTTTAGGAACATTGTTTAATCACATAATGGTTAGTTTCCTCTTCTTGATCTCTGTCTCCCATTATCTTTAATGTCCTACATAGGGTTTTATGTATCCCATTGTTTTCTTGGATCTAATACCCTTTGTTTTGGGATCCTAAACCTAGGTTTGATCCTTATTTATAGATTTTTTTATCGTTGTTATTCCTTGCAGAATCCCAATTATGGTTTTGTGTTCGGAGATCTGTTGATCATGTAGTATAGAGTTCCATCATGATGCCACCGAAATTTACCCTAAATTTTTATATTGAATTTTAATTTCCAAAATTAAATGATATTTATTGAATTTAAATTTGTTTTCATTCAATTGGTTTGTTTCAAAAAAAACTGAATTTCACAGAATTGGGGTTTAAATGTTATAATTTGGGAAAAAAATTGAAAACCCCCAATTCCATTGAATTTGGGAATTTTTATTGAAATTGGTTAAATTTAAATTGTTTAATTTAAATTGAGGAATTGATAAGATAGAAATATTTCAAAAATGGACATTCTTATAAATGATGTATTTTTTGTGAAATTGATGGAATTTTTTTTTGAAATATAATAATTGATTTTAGTTTTGAATGTTAACTGTGAATTGGAATTCTGAATTTATTTTAAATTCAATTTTTTGAAAAAATGGATTTAAAATGGATTGGGTAGAAACCTTAGTGTTTTATCTAGTAAAAGGCATGTTCTTAATTTATAGAAAATATTGGTATCTAAATGGAAATTAGAATTTTTGAAATGGGGGGATGTGACTTCATTGTATTTTAATGCAGATTAAAATAAATTTCCCATTATGGAATTTTAATAGTGAACATGAAAGGCTAGGTAGTTAGTTAGTTATTAAGAGAAATAAGAAAGGACTGAATTTCCCAAGAAATGGATTGACACTTTCCAACACTAACAAAATATTGGATGGGTCATCTTACTTCCCCTTTGGTACATGTACGGGTCCTCTCATTCCATTTTCATGTGATGTGTGTACACATCATGGTTTATCAAATGAGTGTGTGAATATCCCATGACCTATAATTATAGTACATCTTGAAAGATAACCATGATTCCGGTTTGTTTATATATTAGATATAAATCTATCCCAATGTTTTAATCTATTTTACATTCCCCGAGAATTTATATAAACTTTTTTCTCTAACAGTTTTTAATTGAGATGTTTAATTAAGCCTCCATTTAGTAAAATTATTTCAATAATTTTGATATGTAAATATTGATTTTCAAATGTTCATAAATAATTTAAATTTTAAATAATGATTTCCATAAAAATTATTTTGATATAAAAACAATTGTTTTTAATTGAAATCAATTTACATGGTTAATTGTAATTTTTTTCTTATTATGGAATCCCTTTTCAAACACTATATGAATTTAATCTCACACCCTACCCATTTTTTCAGGTGTTTTTATAGAATATCCTTATCGGTTCAATCAGGGCAGAAGCACCACATAATGGTTGTTCTAGTAGTTGATATGTGTACATGGAGAGATGTGTATATAAGAAAATGGGTTGCCTGTGCTCCTATTTTTCTTGTACTTTTATAAAGTAAATTTCATTTTTTATAACTATTTTAATTCTGGTACACATCTCCCAATGGATTTTCTTTTCTACACATGTCGATTTATTATCATTCTTCTATAATGGTTGTGGAAAATTTGTTACCATATTCAGTTTTTATGATGCTTAGGGATGGTCGCTAACCCAAGGGGATCAGAAACTCTCTTTGGGCCAGGCCAAAGTTGAATCGGCTATTGGGTTTCTAGGGTACTAGGGCTAGTTTGTGAAAAGGCGATATTAGAGGAAGATATTCCTATTCTTTTTTTGAAGTTAGTATGCATTGTGAAATATTTTCTTCTCTTCACAATTAGTTATTGTTGATTTTATATTAAAATTTCTCTATTAATTAATATATGTCACTTGGGGTGGTTCGGGAAATAATTCTTATGGATTAGTTCAAGTCATTTCTCTACTTTTTATTTTGATATAATTTAAATACAAATCATATTTAACTATCTGTTTAGAATAATTTCCCTCATTTCACTATCTATGTGATCATATAATGCCTTAATTTTTGTCTATTGATGTTTTGAATCATCATGCCTCTGATAATACATTCGAATCGGATCTTGGAGGATGCTGCTGCTGCAACTAAGCGAGAAAATACCCATTTGGACCGGAATATGGTTGAGGTTATTGTGCGTAATGTCCATGCTTGGAGATAGGAACCACCAAGTGTTCTCATTCCAAATTCATCTATGGAACATCATTAGAACATTCCATGTATTTTTCTCAATATTTACATCATTAGAAACTAAAAAATTAAAATACTCAAATTATTCTCAAGAGGATGAGGAATGGTTTAGTAGACTGAAATGTTTTCTTGGTTCTTGGAGACACCTGAAAAAATCTAGGTGATATGTGGAAGATTCATACTATAATTAAGGAGATTGATATGGTGGGAAATGATGTTCGTAATAAAGAATTGTTGTTCATATAGTTAAATTACATTAAATTTCATTTCACAGACTAGTTGTATATAGAATCGATGTTGTTGGATATGGTTTCAGAGTTTTTCAAGCATGAGGAGGTTGACATGATAGTGACCGAGAATGAATTTTATTTTCTAATCACTTACATTTCACCCCAAGAATAATATCAATTGATAATATGAAGGCCTGAAGGATCTATTTGGGTCTTTCACATGATATTCTTTCTAACGATTTCTTTCTGAAGCTTCACTCTTATAGAGATTTTATGTATAGAGTACTGATGGTAAAGTGGATTAGGTTGAAAATTCAGGATTATTGGGGTTTCATTCCCTCTAAGTGGCAGCATGGGTTAATTTAAATGAAATAAAAGCAATGATAGTTCTCTTAGTGGTTCTGGACAGTACGGTCACTCTAGACCACTGGGAGTATCTAGAAGAGTCATGTTGAATTTAAAAAAGTGTGGAAATTCCAGGTATTTGATTAGTGTTTTCATGGAGGCATCCGAGGTCAATGGATCTTATGGATTCTCCAGACACCTAATAGAATTATTCTATGTTTACTCCACTATGTGTAATGGAACCTGATCATTAAATCTTCCTAAAACATTGGGGAAATCAGATGCTTTAAGGATGAATGGGTTCTAGCCATAGTTATCCAGAACAATGTTTCTTAAGATAGTGGAAGAGACTCTAGAGGAAGAAAATATGGATCCAACGACCGTGAGAGGTAACATTTCTTTATCAATTTCATTATTGACTATGTTATTTTATACAAGTTCATCTTATATTTTTATTTCATACAATATTTTAATATACTAAATTTTCCTACGAAGATTTTCTATTATGTCATGAATATTACTACACCCCTTGGTATGAATAGAGAGAAATGTATCATTAGTCCAACATGTTCCTTCTCTCTATCATATTTCAATCATTCATGTAGTTTTCTGGTTCTTTAAATGAAACCCAGCAACATCATTTTTAGGATGTATTGTCTGATTTTACATAAATCCAAGATTTTTTTATCATTGATGGGTCTTTTTTATAACACCTAATGGTGTGTGTCGTTTCATTCATTAATAATGGGTCCCAAGGATGAGTAGAGTACGATCTTATTATCCAATGTTGGGTAAATTAATATCACTATATTTATTTGACATAGTACATGAATCATTTAGTGGTGATATCCCTTTTGTTTTTATCCAGTTTCTTGATGTTTTTCCTTCATACTGTCTAGTTTTCCACTATAATGGGAGGTATGGATTTATA
Source organism: Viscum album (assembly GCA_963277665.1). NCBI lineage: Eukaryota > Viridiplantae > Streptophyta > Magnoliopsida > Santalales > Viscaceae > Viscum > Viscum album. The sequence goes on from OY728156.1 coordinate 1,137,839,424, forward strand.
TCATCTTAATTCCTAGTAATTAAGAATTTTATATAAATTATAATTTCATGGAACAAGATGAACATAAATTGTTGAAGACTATGTTTGATGACCTTATAGATAAGGGCTTTATTTTCCTCAGTGTGTCACCTTGGGCGATGCCAATTCTCGTTAATTAGAAGTATTTTGGTTCCCTTCACATATGTGTTGATTTATAAAAGATCATTCCAGAGATTGTAAATAAAAAATTTTCATTTCCAAAAATGTTTGATCTATTCAATTGGTTGAAAGGAGAGAAGTGGTTTTAAAAATATACTATTGATATGGTTACCATTAGTTGAGGATAAAAGAATATGAAATTTCTAATATTGTCACTCAGTGTAGGAATGGAAATTTTGTGTACTTTTTTATTCCCCTTGGTCTAAAAAATGATCTAGTAGTATTTATGGATTTATGGAAAATTATTCTTCATGAGTATCTATATAAATTCATGGTGCTCTTTTTGCATGACATCCTCATTTACTCAATGTATAAAGAGGAACATGTGGATCATCTAAGAATAGTTCAATAATTGTTGAGAAATATAAACATTTATTCCAATATTTTGAAATGTGATTTATTGATTATAGAAGAGATTGTTTTGGTGCACGTGTTTTCATAAAATGTTATATTAATAGATCCTAAGAAGTTAAAAACATTTATGACTTGGGAAAAGCCGAAAATTTTATTATATATGTGGATATTCTTTTTTCTATCTAGGTATTATCAATGATTTTTTAAGTACTTCTCAATGTTAGGTTATCTAATGACTTCTCTAAATCCGAATGGGGTAAACATTTCATGGGATGAACATGTGGAGTAGTTTTCTTGGAAAAAACATATTTTTACTACTAAAATGTTGTTGACTATTCCATAATCTATGAAGGGATACATCTTCTTCTGTGACACATAGGGTTCAGGATTGTGTTTCATTCCTATGAAAGGACATTATATCATTTCCTATTGTTCTCATTATCTTAGGCCACATGATAATAATTTTCCTACCCATTTACTTCAATGTGCTGTTGTGATACACGCGCTTAATATTTGGTCACAATACCATTATTTAGAATGGTTTAGAATGATTTTTGAACATAATATCTTGAGTTATAACTTCAGTAAAAATTATTTGAATCTCATTCATAGGAGTTGGGTATAATTCCGACAATATTTTCATATCAACATCACCTATACCTCATGAATAGGGGATTTTGTTAAATATTATTGGAGTAGGAAGCTTCTTACCTGTCCATGAACTAATCTTCAAGATAGTGGATATTGATGACTCTCATTGCATAGTTTTATATTTGAGTCATGGAATAACGAGATAAGGTTTCTAAAGCTAGTGTTCAGCTAGGATCCTCTCCTCTCAATATGATTCTTTATGAATAATATCTTTATAATTTTTTCTCTGTCATTACAGACTCACATTATGGTTGGGAGACCGTCATTAAGTGGTTATTCTCTAAAAAGGCTATTCTATGTCGTTATAATCTCATGGTTTTTCCATTAATGGAAATGAGTTCTATTATTTGATATTTCCTTAATTCCTAGTGGGATTTGAAAATAGGGACCCCAAAGATGATCTATGAAATGAGGACTTAATTATAGTGGTTATTTATGATATAGGGGATTTCATATTTTTTATCTCATGATTATATCTTCTAACTAGAAAAGGCCAAGCACCAAATACCTTCTGATTTTCTTCAACAACTTCTGGTGCATATATTAATGTGTTTAGGGATCATTATGGACCTTCTCTATGGATAAACTTGTACCCAGGGAATAAATAATTTGATGTCTTTTGTGATCAATCAGATGACTAAACCAGTTCACATTATACATATTCTTGATAAAACCCAATTAGTATAGTGTTAAATATTTATATGAAATAGATTGTTCGTATTAATGGAGTTCTATCATCTATAGTCTCTGATATAGATCCTGTGTTCACTTCTGTTTTATTGAAGAATCCTTCATGAGGCACTAGGATCTCATGTCTGTTTGAGTAGGGTTTACCATCTGCAATAGGATGGCCAGACATAATGAGCTATGCATATTCTGGAGGATAATATTTATGATTGTGTTATTTATGTTTTTTGTGGTTGTGATGATCATTTGGGACTGGTCATGTTTTCATATAATAATAGTTACTAGTCTACAATCAGAATGGATACTTTTGAGGCCTTGTGAAAAAATCCATCTAGATATCCATTGTATTGGCTAATGATTGGTGAGGGTACATTAGTTTAAAAACTGTTTGTGTAAGAGATGATCGAAAAGATTTAGTTGATTCAACATGGGATGCTAATGGTATGGAGCTAGTACATGTATTTTTTATCATCATTTTAGACCATTGGAGTTCTTAGTTGGTGACCAAGAGTTCTGAAATGCTTCACCCCATTTTGGACATTAATGGATTGGGAGGTAATGGAAACTTGATCCTTATTTTGTGGGACCTTATGAGGTTATTTAAAAGTTGTGTAATGTTTATTGATTTAAGAAATTCCACTGAATATGAAGTTGATACATAACATATTTCATGTATCCTGGCTAAGAAAGTATCTCTATGATCTATCTAATATTCTGATATAGTGTGATCATGATGTTGAACCTTCTTTATCCAAGACTGAATGACCAATCAAGATAGTGGATTCTAAAACCAAGTAATTTCACTAGAGGAAGATACATTTAGTACATGTTCTATAGAATCACAATTCAATTAATCATGAGTTGTAGGAGAGAGAGGTAATGATGAGAGATTAGTGGGCTCATCTTGTTGGCATTGATGATTCTTTATAGGATTTTTTGGGATAGAATGTTTCTATAATGGGGTTGTTGTAACATCTTGATACTATTTTCAGGAATTTCTAAACTACTCAATTTACCATTATTTGGTTGAGTTTCATTTGGGGTTTAATTGGGTAAAAATTCTAAATGTTTTAAAATCTTTGGACACGTGCAAGGTTTACCCAAATTGTGCACCCTCCCATGCCAAACTATGAAAACCATTACTATGGGATTTTACATGATTGTATCATGATTCCTCAAAATATACGCCCACTTAGGAGAAACTATGTATCCAATTGAAAAGTGTTCATACCCAAAACACATTGTATAGTCTAATGATGAGGCTATTCCAATGAAACCTTGAAAACTATATTTTTTAATCCAAAATTTAATATTAAAATTGATTAAACCCTCATTTCATACCCCGACTAGATTTTATAACCCCTATATGATTTTTTCTTCCTCACGAGCACCTAAGAGTAGTACATGGACCCTTAGATCCCCCTGTGGAGTGATTTGAAGATAGTGGAACAACATTCAACCTCCTCTCGATCAGTTCCCTCTTCTTAATATCCATCCTCTATTATCTATTTTCACCTCCATAGGGATATGTAGATATCAATGTTTATTTGTAGATCAGATACCCTCTGTCTTGGGATCATAAACCTTGGTTTGATCCTTGTTTCACAAATTTGATGAAGGTATTTTTTTATTGACAAACTGTGATAATGGTTTGGCATTGTTATATCCATTAATCTCGATGTAGGTTGTTCGATCATGACACCCAAATTTTATTAAACCTAAATGTATTTATTTAATTTCAATAAGTTGAATTAAATTCAACTTCCAGAATTTAAATTGGATTTTGTTAAATTGGTTTCTCAGAAAACTTCTATTCCTTTGAATTGGGGTTTTATGTTTGGATTTTGGAAAGAAATTACTAAAGCCGCAATTCATTAGAATTGGTGTGTGTTTATAGAAATTGGTGAAATTTAAATGTTTTAATTAATTTAATTGATTTTTTTAAAACCCCCCAATTCAATTAAATTAGGTTTTTTTATTGAGATTTATGGAAATTTTATGAAATTATATTATAGAACTATATTCTATATGTAATTTTTCAAATTGAAATTTGATTTGATTTAAAATTATTATCTATGAAAAATGGATAAAAATAGGTTTTATATAATACATAAGTTTCTTTCTTCATGAAGGAATGTTTTTATTAAAATATCGTTTTGGTATCTAATTGAAATTTCCATTTTAAATATTGGGTAATGGGGTCTATTTATATTTTAAGGTTGTGTAAAATAAATTCAACATCATTAAATTGTACTATAGAACATGAAAGACAAGGTAGTTAGTGAGTTATTTGAAAAAATAGGTTATGATGGAATTTACCTAGAAACAGATTGATACTTTACAACACTAAAAAATACATGTTAGCACATATTACTTCCCCATAGGGACATGGATGAGACATCTCTTTCAATTTCTGATGGAGGTGTGTAAATAATACAGATTATCCAATGAGTGTATGAGGATCCCATAACTTGGAACAATTTTCCGTATTTGAAAATTAAAATGTTTCTCTGTTTTTTATAAATGAGATATATATATATATGGAAATATTGTAAACAATTTTACATGATTTATGAATTTCTATAAAATATATTATATAAAAGTGTTAACTTAAACTATTAATAAAAATATCTATTCCTTATAATTGTTTCCATTATTTTGAAATGTTAATCATATTTTTTTAATGTACTTCCATCAATTTAATTATAAAGCATCATTTTCTTAAAATTTCTTTTGAAATTCCAAAATGGATAATTTCAAAATTGAATGCTTTCTACACGGTTAATTTAACGTGGAATATTTTTAGGGAATCATTTGTGAGACCATTTCAGTATATTATCTCGCACAATATATGTTCCTTTTTTTTATTATATATTATCTTTATCTATGTTCAAGTAGGGGTAAAGAACCACTTAGATTGTTTCTAACAGTTTGTGGGCTTGGAATGTTGTGTCAATGGGGACATTGGATGTTTATCTTCTTATTTATCTAGATTTTATTTGTAGTAAAGTTGTTTTATATACCTATTTTACATCAGTAAATCACCCCCATTGGATTTTATTTTTTTATGCACACTGATTTGTTAGGTTTCATCATTAATGTTTGTGGAAAATCAGTTTCCATGTTCATTTTGTATGACTTATGGTGCTAGTCACCAACCTTTGGAGATCGAGAACACCATTCTATCCATGTCAAAATTGGATATATTATCTGGTTTCCAGGATACCAAAGATGTCTCATGGAAATATGTATAATCTTTTTTTAGAATTTTAAAGTGCTTCAATATTTACCAAAATTATTATACAAATTCTTCATTTTCAAATAGATAGATTTGAAATGTTACATAACTATGTATATAAAATTATGTTTCATATAGTATTTTTAGTAATCATTGACTCATTAGATTCATTTAATAATTCTCTTTGATATATCTAGAATGAATTATTGTAATTCTCATTAAAGGTCAATTCTTGTGTAGTAGATTATCATATGATTGGGTGGGAACCGGACAATCATAAAAGCTATGTTCTTGTGTAATTATATTTTATGTTACCACAAGAATGAAATATTTTGATTTTATGACTTATTGGTTGTATATAAATTTATCATCAACATCAAAGAGCATGCCACATCATGTATAATATTCCATTTATAATATATTTTATTAGGGAAAACTGTTGGTGGTGGTAATTAAATTGTATACCCACATCCTAAATATTAACATTAGTGTATATATAACATTAAATACTATATTTATAATATTATGCATTAATTGTTTAGGGAAAATATTTTCTATAAGAAGTGGATATGGATGAGAATTTTTCCTTGTTTGTTTACTATAAGAGTATAGAATTAGAGGGCTTCTTGGGATGAGTAGTCATAATGATTTTGATTATCTTTAATATTTATGAGAATAATTTTTTATTATATCACATAAATAGGTTTTTTGGATAGTTAATGTTTTGTTCTGTTAAATATATTGATGTATTAATAAAAAAATATTCTTATTTTTAGATACTCTTTATATATTAAGTTATCTTTTACTGTAGGAAACATTCTCTATATTGAAAATACATGGTGATATTTTAATAATGAATAAAAATTACACTAATTTTTTAATAAATAGGGTAATTAATTATATACTAATAATATTTAAACAACATTGCATTCCACTAACCCTTTGATATCATTATATAATACTCATTTATTAGTTTTTTAACTAATGTATGATTCATGTAATCTCATTTGGCCTTGAATTATTATACAACATCTATGTTTTACTATTCTTGAGTTATATTTTTTTAATGTTAATAGGAATGTTAAAACAATTTAAGTTATCCAAAAAATGGATTAATATTACTATTTGTGATGGTCTCTAATGTTATATGGTTCAGGAAAATACGTAAATGTGAAAATTAAATTAATGTAACATGTGTATCATTGGAGGGGAATTTAGTAGTGCTAAATTGATTAGTTTAGAGATATATTCTTATATTGTTTAATGTAAACATGGTATAGTGTAATGGATGGTATCCATAAGTTATACATTATTTAAAATAAATTTTAATTATTTTAATTTATGATATGAATAATGTATTGAAATATATTTATTCATTAATATCATATATGTCGTGATTCAGTTAAATATATTTTGTCACATGTATGTTTATCAACTTATTTAATTATTATTTTTATATGCATAATCCAGTATTACGATGGATTTTTTTCATTCATTATTCAATAAGGTTATTTATTAATATAATTTCTTATTTTGTGGATTTTCCACCTATTATTTATTTTCTACATATCATTTAATTTCATGTATTTTTAGTCCATTATATTTCATGAGTTTTTAATTAAAACATTCAATGATATGAAACTTTTAGGAAATAAATTTTACTATAAAATTGTATTTCAAAATATATGTAATAGAAAATTTTAAATATGTGACCAAATTGAATGATAGATATTGAATTTGTTAAAAATGGTGGAAATATTGAATTTTATTATACTATTAATGAGATATTATTTTATGTGGTAAATTTATTTTATAAATTTTTGTAGTGAAAGGATGTGATTATCTATTTTTGAGCAATGTTGTTGCTGTCTATTGGAATCAGTTTTGAAATATTCAATTTTATCAAATAATTATTGTTTCTTATGTATCAATATTTTTATTTTTTGAGTTTATAAAGAAAATTAATAACCCATCTCATTTTCATATATTTCTAGATTCACCCATGAGTGTTTTTAAAAAAGGTGAGGTTATCAGTTTTCTATAATGATTTATGGATTTGGAATTTTGATCACAAAGTGATCAAAAATTTATTGGATATCTAAACATAATTTATTAATTAAAAGTTTTTCTGTGATGTTAAACATATAAATTTTTAGAAAAAAAATCTTGTGGAGTATATGAGTAATGTGTAACATATATTGAGGAAGAGGTCCTGGAATTTTAGCATTGAGGAATTTTTTTTATCTCTCTTCTATGAGATGATCAGCAAAGAATTTTTTTATTGATTCACACAATCAATGTTTTTATCAAAAAAAAATTATGTGTGTTAAATATTGAAAAAATATATTTATATAATGAAAATTTCGATTTCTAATATTATTATAGAGAAAGCCTTGGGTAATATTAGTACACTAACGTCATGAAGATATCATTGAGTATTTTGAAAAAATTTATATTACATCATAATAAATTAAAGATCACTGTTATTTGTTATGTTTACCACATGGTTATCTTTTTACATCATGGAGAATAGTATTTTTTATTTTGTGTGCTAAAAATAAGAATATATAAAATTTATAGGGATTCCTCAAAGAAAGAGTAAAAACGGAAATATTGGTTAACCATGTCATCTTTATTATAACTCATGTTTTTCAGTCTGTATGATATTATACATAAATGGTATATCATTTAATTGGGATTATAGATAATGTAAATCATATGGGGTTTAACAACATCTATGTCAAAGATGAATAATTTCCCTTATATATTTTGTTATATTGGTCATGGGGGATATATCAAGTGAAATAATAACAATATATATTGAGTCGTAATATGATATTTAGATGGAAATAAATCATTTCACATTATTTAAAAATATAATTTTTAGTGTAAGAATATTAGTTTATTCCAGAACATCAATACCATTGATTGTTTCAACATGTTTTATAGAAAAATAGATCTATCATGGAAAAAACAAAAACATAAATGTTATTGTAAAATTATAAAAACAATTTATTTTAATCACTACATGATGGATTTAGAGTTTAAGGACTCATATAGTAAAGTTATTGGGATTTAGATTGTCTATATTCATTTCCAGTGTTAATGGAATGTATCAAATAATAAATTCATTTTTAGGAACAGACACTCATAATAAGAATATAGTGGTGTATACATTATAAATTTAGTTAGTTGTTATAAATCAAAGATAGATGACATCAACCTATATATTCGTAACATTAGTGGTTATATTTTTGTATATATTATACCGTTTTTATATCAATATTGATAAAATAATTATTTGGGTTTCAATATATGGGTTTACATTCAATATGTAGGAAACTAATATTTTATGGTATGCAGTGACAATTTTATTTTTTGTTGAGCAGTAATTCAATGTTTTTTTAAGAATAATAATGGATCTTTGAAAATGGTAATTTGGTTGTTCAACCATGTTTTTATTGTTTGTGTTCATGAATAATATAAGGAGTTAGATAGCATCATGTGTGGAAATTTTGTGTGAATGTTATGGGAACTTCAGAAGGACTGTATGTCATATTTTGGGGTGTCCACAATTAACACATTCGTTATTTTTTTGAAGTTTGTAGAATCGTTCATAATATGATCTTGTAGTGATGGATTTTGTTATTCACAGTTTCAAATTTGAATTTTTTAGTATAGAGGTTGAAATTTTGGATAGTTTAATAAAAGATCAAATATTATTTTTGGGTTTTTCATTTAATTATTTATGTAAGTTTGTTGAATCTTAAATGATTTCATATCTATATTGAAAGCTCAGTTATGAATTTTCAATTGTTTTTACTATTTTAAATGTAATATGTGAATTCTAATCAAATAAGTATATCATACAGGGTATCTAGTAATAATTATTGATCATGAAAGTTTCTTAAGAGTATCATAACTTTTAATTGTTTGGGTAAACAATTCAACTACAAATTATTCAAACTAACACTTATTACCCTGTTAATGTGTAATGGGAACCTTTTAAGCTATCCATATTTTAGGATAATTCCATTGATATTCATTGAATCATCCATTTCCATCCACTAGGTACCCAATAACCTAAAATAATAAATATTCCATTTATTATTTAAATTAATGGTTGGATTTAAATTAAAAACCATCACCTCACTTATCATTTGTTCTATCCTAGATCACCAAACACAGATCTATTTCATTCAAACATCTCCATGCCCAAAAATCATTTATCTTAAATCTTTTCTGATTTCAAATACATTTGAAATTTTAGTGTAGTATCTGCGATTAATTTCACCCACACCAATAAATTTACCATTCCTATCTTCACCACTCTCTACAACATCAAAAATACATATTTTAGTGGGGTCTTTCAAACTTCCATAATATTTGATTATTAAGGTCAAATATTTTATTATTTTTCCCTATGTCTAATCCATTTATTAAATGATATGTTTTTATAGAATTAAAATCATTTTATATGTCTATTCATTAATTATGTGATAAAAATGTAAGTTTGGTGGGTGGGTGGATCCTGAGATTTAGCAAATATTTCATGTTGTATAGTTCTGTGGTTATGATAGGTCCCATAAATCCTATACCATTATGAAAATTGTGATGTACCAAAATTTTAGAAATTGATTCATATATATATCAATATTGATATAAACATATATATTATCAGAATGTAATCAACATGATAATTTAATACTAAACCCATTTTTCATTTAATTAAGAGATTCCATCGATTTATTATTTTGGTGTAACTTTTCATAAATCTTATGTTATGAAACATATTATTGTTTTATGATTATCCTTTGACTATGTTCCCTAGACATTAGTATATTAATAATATAATATGAACTATAAAATTTATTCAATCATTATAGATATCATAAGATTTATCTTTATTCTTGTTTTATGGATTTATTATATTGGCGAACTTAGTGTTTCACACTTGCGGTTACCCAAATCCAGGTGGCAGCACCATTTCAACCTCAGTTTCTTCTATTGGTAGTTCTCACTTCATCTACTTCTTCCCCCATGACTCATGTTCAGCATCACTCTCCTCAAAATGAACTCTCGCCCAGATCATCTTCCTCTTCCTAAATCTGTCTTCAGATCGTAGTTTCCACAACATTTAATATTTTTTGTTCTTCGACGGTGTTCTGGATTTCAAATAGAGATGGCCAAGTTTCTCCTGATTGATGGCTCTTGAGGTGATGATGTGGGTTGGTTCTTCGGTGGTATCTTTGTTAAAGATCTTGGTTTCCTCTTGAATTACACCAGAGGGTTGATAAGTATGTGTTTTCTTGTTCCTGCTTATGAAGATTGAGGTACTGGATTTGCATGAATTTTTCTTGGTCGGTGTCATGGGTTTCCTTCATCTCAGATTTCTTTCCCCTTTGGCTCGATCTTATCTGAGCCTTGCTGGCACTGATGGTGATCATTTTGTGGTTCATCTTCATGGACCCGTCATATGGAATCGAGCATCTATGGGGTTGTTTCTTCCTCATGCCTCATCCAAATGATGGTGTTCAACGATCAAAAAAATTATTCACAATCTTGGATTTATAAGGCCATTTATCTATGAGCTCAGCTGAACTACTTGAATTTATTGAGCTTTTCCCCATTATTTTTACTTCTTGTGATCTATGATTGGTGGAATTCTGGTTTTGAGGTCTCAAGTGGAGGCTGAGGGAAGTGGATTGCTAAATGCAGTGAGTTATGACTTCAGTTGTGATCGGTTATTTTTTCTATGTGTTTTCATGACTTTCATGCCCATTGAATGCAAATTATTTGTGGTTTTTGGTTCTCCTTGTAAGGCATGGAGTTGCGCTTATGTTTCTGGTGTCGTTGGGTTTGCGTCCTCGAAAGAGGGAGGGGTGTTATGACACCCTTCATTCTTACATGTTTCGTATCTTTGATGGGAGTATGGGTGTATTTCTACGTCATTCGCTCAATGTTTTCCCATATTTTCATTGTGTTATATCAGGTTGACTTTGCTGAAGTTCTCTTAATTCTATTTCATTTGGTTGGCTCGTTAGAGAGAAAGGTGTGTTGGAACAATCTTATGGATCTCCTCCACACTTTGTTGGTTGGAGAGGTGCTCTGACATGTTTGCTGCCTGCACAGTGAAACTTATTAACAGAGGGGGAAATGATATATCTTAATGGGTATCACTGTTACGATGTTTTTCTAGGGGTGATAAGGCATTCTGATGACTACTTGGATGTTTGTTTCTTTTTGTCTTATTGTTGTTTTGGACCTCTTTTATGAAGTCATGTTTCCCTTCTTGAAATGGATTTACCCTTTCCCATTTATTAAAGAGGGTCATCATTCTTTATTCAATAATAAGGGGCTTGACCCTCAAAGCCTAAAAATAGATTTTGTTACATAATTTTGTGGATATTTTTTTCAATCCATATAGAGGATAGATAGTCAAATCCAGTTTTTTTAATTGTAATGAATTCCGAACAAGGAAATGTTTCTCCTATTATGTGGATGTTTTGTAAAAAATGCTACATTAACATAACATAAGAACTAAGGATCACGTAAGGGTTGGATAAAATTTTTATTTTTTGTCTACCTAGTGGAACATACACTTGGTGTTTGATATGTAAATATAGTAAAAGTAAAACTACCTATTTGTTTTAGTGAGCCACAATATCCAAGTCAAATGATAACCTAAATGTATCATTTTTGGTTTCCATTTATGAATGGTTGAATTGTTCTCTAATTTTTTATTATAAATTTTAATTACTATAAACATAATGTTGCAACAGTATATGTATAATAAATTCACAAATTTTATAAATAATTTTAAAATCCAATATTTCCAAAACATAATTAAGTTAACATTAATAATTGAACATTGATGTCCAGACATTCCTAGGATACTAATATGACATGAAATTTTCTTCCAAATATATGAATTTATTTTTAAATTATTAATTAGTATAAAAGAAATTATAAGACGATGATTATAATTAATATTTAAATGTATGTATATTCATTTGGATAATTTAAAAGTGTTAGAGTCATAATTTAGATGGGGAATATATAAATATACATTGGAGTGTTCCTGCTAAAACAATTTTTTTACATTAATTTTGAATTTTGAGAGGGTATAGAAACAAATATAATTATATAGTTATTAAAGGTAACTCTATTTCAATGGAAACATTATCAAAAATTAGGCGGGATGTAACATTTCAATTATATAATATACCCAATATTCCTTCTAAAATGTGAAATGATTATTGTTTTCTATAACATTTCATACATTTTTTCCATTCTCGTGGGATAATAAATGATCCTTGCCTCATGTATTTTTTATTCCATGATTTTATGTTATGTATTTATAATGTTATTTTTATTCCCAATTATGTTTCAATGTAGGTGTGTGTTTTTAGAATTTGATTTATTAAGAGCCAAGGAATTTTTTGAAATTCAATTATATTTTATTATTTTTTCAACAATACAATAATGTAATATTATCATTATATGAAAATTAACTAATTTTTACTAATTTTATATTTCTATCATATATATTTTCCCCTCAAGAATAAACTTGAATATATAATTGATTTTGTTTTAAAGGTATTTTTTTCATAGGCATTTTGTAATATACTCCTCCTATGTTAATGAATTAATTTCAATAATAAAACATGTTTTTCTAGTTATGAGTTAGAATATGATTCGGATGACTATTATGACTCTTGAGGTCTAAAAAAAAAATTTTAAGGGGCATGGACCAAAGGACATATTATAGTTACACTATACTATAATTGACTCATACATTCAAAATGATATTTTAGGTTTAATTTATTATAGTTTTAGCTCGTAAAAAATAATTTAATAATCCGATATATATACAAATTTGAAATTTATATTTAGTATCCATTTTTTTATAATAAAATAGATTTTAAAAAATGTAAATTCATTTGGATGGAGAATCATCATGATATTCAACATTCCATATTTTATTCCCTTAACGGTCATTTAACCCCATAAAATATAGTTTCAAAATTTGAATTTGAAAAAAAAATATCAGTGTGGTACATAAAATGTAAGGAAAATGGTTAGTACAGTGAAAAACATAAAAATAAAAGATATTTATTATATTAATCTATATATTATTTGAGATAAAAAATCATATTCTCATTAAAAACACACAATTTTTCATATATAAATTCCTTAAAATCAATTATATTAAAATTAAAAACCTTTTGACATATTAGAGAATAAAATTAATTACATGGTTTAAACCCATATTAGAAATAACTACATCCTAGTTAAATCTATTGGAAAAATACTATGATAACTTCCTCAATATTATTAATTTATACATGGAATATTTCCCAATGCATTGGATTAATGTCAAGGTACACCCATTATATAAGATATATTATGATCCTTTGGATTTATCTGGTCACACCAATGGTATAAACAATATTGTATGACCTGAAACCATCTAGGAACACCCATCACTTAATCTATATTTGGCTTAACTATTTCTTGTATAATGCTAATTCCCTATAACAGGAATAAATAATTTTTTTCTTAGAATTTTTCATTACAAAATATGTTAAAAACTATTATAAATTTATACATCCATATCATTCAGATATCAAAATAAACTTTAATTTTAAACACCCATTTTAAATACCAAAACATGGTTTTATTGTGAAATCCCATTTCCAATTATGAAATGAAAAATTAATTTAAAAAAACATTCAACACAAAAATACTTAAAATTTCAGAAATAAATATGTTCTTTGTTAATATATGAGGTCTTGTAGTGGAATCCAAACATTAAATATTGGATATCATGGCGATGAAATTTATTATCACCATATATGTTAAAATAGAACATTACTTTTAAAACATAAGTCACATGAAAGATTGAAATTTTAAAAACATTTAATATCATGGGAATAGATAATTTAAAGTTATATCATGTTAAAATGTTTTATATATATACCTTATAAAACAATATTGGTTCATAACATCAGTATATGTCCCAAAAAATAGAAATTGAGATGGTGTCCCTTACCTCGAGAGTGACTCATCATGTAAATTATTTATTATCCTGAAAAATAAACATTGTTATCTGATTAATTTCATAAGAATATTTTTCAGGTTTATTATTCCTTATATTTTATGATTTACCATGTTATATAAAATTAATTAATCAATTATGTCTACATTTTATGTTTTGATGATACATGGCGTATTTGTCCAAAATAGAGTCTATAGATTGTATAGTTAAAATTTTTCATTTTTCAACATCTATATACTAATAATATTTATATAAATATAATTTTTAAGCATAAATTATACGTTTTAAAGAAAATCATTAATGATGGTTCCAAAAAAACGAACTATATTAGATCATGGAGACGTCAGATTGTACCTATGCATGAGTTACGTTTCCATTTTTCAGTGATCATTATGGATAGAAAAGTAATATTTTATCTTTATAGAATGATCAAAATATCATTAATATAATAATATATTATTAAATGTACTAATATATATGAAAAAATTTTTTTGGGATCAAAAAATAATCACATTTCATTGTGGAGGCGGTAGTCGACACATACACACATATTCCATTATCATTTTTCAATGTAAGAAAGGAAATGATATATTATATATTAATATTGACAAATATTTCATGAATATTATAATTAAATAATTCATATAACATTTTTGAATTAACTACATCATTATTAAATTTTATAAATAGCATTATAGTATAATGAATCACAACACTTTTTGAGGTGGTAGTGCGCTGTAAACCTGAGTGATGTTATCATATCCACCATAGAATGGAAAGTATGATGTTTTATGTGATATTATAAATAAATAAGTATATATATGATAAAAATTAATATATATATATATATTAAATAAATCATTATAAGGGTCAATGAGAGTAAATGATGGAAAAATACTAACATCTGTTCACGACACAATAATCTACTTTACACAGGAATGATGGTTTCATAGTACATTTGATGGAAGAAGATATTCATTTAGGTTATTCCATTAAAATAATAATAGATAATTTTATGGAATATAATGATGTTAATAAATATGAACAATTAATTCGTATTTTATGGAGATGTAATAAAGGAATTAAAAATGTTCGGTTATGCACAATACCTCTTCTTTGGAAAACCTAATTAATAATCACCAAAATCATTCAGAGGATAGATTTTTTATCAATCCAATTATTTTATGATGTGGTTTTGGAATTAAAAATTTAATTTTTTTTGGTTATTAGGTTACATAATGGAGTTTTAAGGTGTAAAAATGAGATTAGTTGGGGTTTCCTTTTATAAGTGAGGTGAGTGGAATAAATTAAATATTAGAATATAAATTGGTCTACCCATGTTTTTTTCATTCTAAATAGTTCTAAAATGGTCTATTCAAGTGAATGAGTTTTTATATGGTAAAACTATATCCATAAAATATATTTTAGAAATGTTTAGATTCATTTTAAACTATATCTTTTTAGATTATCCCCCTTATGAATTTTTTTTTACATTCACAATGATAAAATATTTTTACTAATTTCAATATTCATTATTACCCAAACATAAGTTGAACATATTAGATAATATAATTTATTATTATAAAAATTATGTAATCCATTTTACAAAATTCAATTCACAGAATTAGAATAATTAAATTTAATATTAAACCCATAGACTCGATGAAAAAGTCTGTTTTTTAGGAAGTGTATTTTCCATGTAAAAATTGTTTTTATATTAAATAAATATAAACTAATAATCATTATATTAATTGAAGTTAAAATTTAAATATATAAAATTATTACACTTAATTAAAATTATTCTTCATTATTTAATGCTTTTATAAATTAAAATTGAGAAATATTATATAGATTCAAGGAGTTTTATAAAATATCCTATTATTCGACCCTACAAATAAAATCATCTGAAATACAATATGAATTTTAATTAAAGTATATTATTTGGTTTAAATATAATTAATTAATACATATGTAACATGAAGTCACATTGAAATGTACCTTTAAATAATATGGTTTGTTGAAAGGATAAATCATTTTTTAAAAGACATTATTTTCACAATTCATAAAAAACCCAACATATCACCCTACATTAGTTTTGATATATCGATTTTAAAAATGAAATTCATTTTTTAAAATTAAAAATCTATAATTTATAAAATAAACTATTTGAAAAAATCTAATAATTATATAGTCTATTTAAAATTATTATCCTTTTTGATTTATGAAAAATAAATAAAAATATTAAAATTCATAAATCTCTATAATTTATATAAATCATAATTAAAATGATTTGTTTTATCATTACCTAGGTGGTTAAATTATTCATAACTTTTTGTAAAATGAAACCATGAAATTTTTATTCATATACTATACAACTGTGGATATCTTATTCTTATAAAATTTTCATATTTCCATTTACCACTTCAACTATATGGTTATTACATAAAACTTTAACATGGTTGATCAATTTATACCACAAAACAATCAATTTATGTTCAATAATATTAATATGATTCTCTTAATGGTAATGGTCCTCTTCAAACTAATCTTCTTTAGGGATCAAAACATCATGTGAATATGGAACGTATATTATTAACATTGAAAAATTAAATACATTGTCTACCTGGGATAAACATGGTGTAAATTCCACTTAATAGAAAACATATCCAACATTATCTTGGATTTCATAAAATCTAATGAATCACATTAATAGTATTAAATTTTTTTATAAAGACACATAACACTTTTCTAAGGAGATACTTTGTGAATGATGTGGTAACCTGCCTATAAAGAATTATAATTTTTTGTAAATAAATTTTCATCCTAGTATTTTCCAATCTCAAATGGTGCAGAACAAACTAATATATATCAACCATTTCCTCTACCAAATATATTCCAATCCACTTTAATTCTTATATATCAACAATAAAATCTAATTTCCAACACCTCATTCCATATAATTCTTCAAACGGATCAATCTATACACTAGAGTAAAAATTATTTTCATAAGAAAACTCAACTACTGAAAGATATTTATCCCAACCTCATTATTAGTCAATTAAATAATAATGATGTATAACGTGGATTTTTGCAATGTTTTACTATTAATTTCAATCACGTATAGAATGAATGTATACACTAATATTTAATTCATTGCCAAAACATTACGTAATTCCATTCAAAAAATTCGATGTACATGCGGGAACGTGGTCTAATAAAATAGAGAGAGGAACTCCATATAACATAACTATGTCCATTATATATAATAATAAAATATTTTACAAATACATATTATCTATAATTGGAATGAAACTATTATATTTAGATATTTGATTAACAATAATCAAAATTTCATCTTTACCCTATAATTACCTTTGAAATCATATAATAAAATCAATACATATATTTTCCAATTTCTATTATTGGACTAGAAATGGTTGAATTATTTTATTTAGAATTTATGGTTCTTATTTAACTAGAATAAAAGTCAAAAATTTCATGGTAATTTTAGAAATATCATTTTTCATTCCATCCCAAAAATAAATCATCTGATGATCTCTATATATATTACTAATTATAGGATTAATATAAAAAAATAACTATGAGTTTCATTTGACAATTATACCATAAAATGTGAATCAAATAAGAGACATTATATTTTATAAATCTAATAAAACATTCTTTTTCAACATTAAACTTGAAAAACATACAATTTCTCAAAAATTGAATCTTTTGCAAAAAATCCTAAATTTCCTTATAAGCCTTCATAATTCTCCAGGAAAATTTATAATTAACCTAACCCTAAAACAATAAAGAGTATTTTCTTGGATCCATAACATGTATGATAAAATATAACATATCATTAACCAAAAGTTCATTTTTCAAATTCATCATTGTTAATATAGATTTTTTTCATACCTAAAGAATCATCCACTTTTTTTTAATTTCCAAGATGGAAAATAATCTTTCAATAATAATCCGTGATGAATTCGATCCATCATATCCATCATATGATAAATTCATTATGAGTGAATATATACTTCAGAAAAATGGAATCATATATTTCATATTTACTCCATATAAATGAGCCTCCAATTTATTAATGAAAAAACTATATCTGTTAAATCTAGATCATGTGTAGGTTAATATAAATCATTAGGATTTATCTAATGAGATGAATTATAAATTACCTAGCCATTATATATCTGGAAATAACAAGGACCATTCAATAAATAATCAATACTGATAGAAAATTCACTAATTGTTGAAGTCATCTACAAAACTAAAGAATTCACCAATCTCATTTTTAGGTCTTGAAATCAATCATCATAATATATTTTTCATATGAATTTTACTTTTTTCAAGTTAACATAATCAGTGGGTTGAAAATAGATCATAATCTTCAACTAACTATCAGTACTATTCAACTAATCCTAGAAAAATGTGAATCAGTATGATATTTTTTTGCCTTGGGAATTCTGCAAATACATTAATTTAGCAGGAAAATAATATTTCTATATTTACACACAATGTGTCAAAGGAAATAAATTATTTGTATCCATACTTTACACTTACTATAATTATCATATAATATATTTTTATTAAATGTTTGAAAAAATATGTTGTTGTATTTCTTATTCCTCTATTGGTTTAAAATATACCAAAATATCATATATGAACATAAACAATATCATTTCCAATAAATCATTGAAAAATATATTTATAAGGTTAATAAATACTTTAGGTCAATTAGATAAACCAAATAGAAAATCCATTAACTCATAATTCCAATATCACCTCTCAAACACATTCATATGAATGTTATAATTCATCACCTTTAGTTGAGGGTACCAAAACTATAGATCTACCATCTATAAATATTGATACCCCTATAGGTGATAAAAAATCAAGGATATGATAGAATTGATATTTATTTGTTAAAGTGCCTTTATTCAAGGATCTATTATCAATTCAATGTCTCATTTAACCATCGTTATTTTCATGAACAATATAGGTTCACCACATTGTGATGTTTGTAGATTAATTAATCAATTACTAATAAATTATTTCATGTGGATTCAGAATTACAGAAGTTTAACATGATCCATTTGATATAGCGGTTTAAAAATGTTCGTAGAATTAGGCATCATGACAAATGTATACTCGAAACCATGATCAGATACAACACTATTAAGATGATTATGTATTAAAACTATGTTTTCATTTAATACAATAACATCACGAATATGAACTATTTATTTCATTTCTATATTTTGGTCTTGGTAATATTCAATTACATTTATAATCAATTTCATTGAAACATGGTATGTCATTAGAGGTAAAAATGTCATTAAATAAAAGATTCTTAGCTATTGAATCTATCTAAGATAGATAAAAAAAGTCAAATATATATCCAAAACAATATCAAACTCAAATATGGGATTTTTAGCAATATATTTAGAAAATTCCATTCCAATAATAATAATAGGGAGATTCCGATAAATTTCGGTGGTATTAATATTTCCAGCTGTAGAATTTATGAAAATATATATCCTTTTTTTCTTGTGGTGATATTCCAATTTAACATAAAATCATTTTAGGAATGAATGAATATAATTATCTGGAGTCAAATAGGGATTTGGTAGAACATTAATAAACAAGTATCATAATTTTCACCACATTAGTCAATAATAAAACATCAACTATTGTAAAATAAAATGACATTTAAACACTTTTATATTTTTAATAAAAACGATTCATATCATGTAGATTCAAGCACATGTTTTCATAATGTCCCAACCCCTTTGAAATTAAAAAACCATACCATTTAAATGATATTGGCTACCAAATTCATTCATTATTTAGAGATCTTTTCATTGTAGTCACAAGTCTTGTAAAAAATATTACAAAATAAGAAAAACGTTCTATACCAAGTCAAACATTACATGAGATATTTTTTAACACACATAGAAATTCTAGGAGATGAACACAAGACATCTTATCTATTTTCTTCTCCTCTATTTACCACCATGACTTCTTAATTCTGTTTTCATCTTAAGGGAAATATATGTCAATGAACTCCATATCAACATTCTAAGTACAAAAATCCATATTCTCATATATGTTAAATACTAATGTGTACAAATATATTTTTAAATATGTTCCACCTCTAATAAAATCAATTAATTATACTATCAGTATCTCTAATTAAATTTAGTCCATACATGTCAAATATAGTGAATTTTACTTCATACATTTCAACAAAATATAACTTATTTTTTCCTAATTGTAGAGATTTTTTATCTATCCTAAGCCGAACTACCTAAGGGAATAATTTATCTAGGGGAATATTCTTAAATGTAACCCATTACATAGGATCAAAATCAGCTATATAGTTGGTACTCTTAATCAAATACCACCTTCAATTAGTTTCCACATAAAATGATAAATGTATATGGACACATTTAGGTGTTCTGAACATCCCATGAACTCAAATATATTCTCCATAGAAATATTACATCCTTCGACTACTATAGTGTAAGATGATCCATTTGATGATGATGGATGTAGTCTACAGAAATGATCCACTAAGGAAATGTTCCCCTATCATAGATATAGATTCTCCCTATAATGTATGTCAAAATCGTTTATATTTTATTTCCATAGATCCATCACTAAAACCAACTATTCTCATCCAATTCAAATTATCTCGAGATGATGAATTAGAGGGATATTTTAAACATGGTTCCTTCCCAATAACTCTTCCATGATTCAAATATAGAACATTATTCTGAACATATATAGTTTATTAAAAGAAACATGTTTTTTAATGGTTCATACCACTCCGGCCGATTACTTTGTGAAAATATGTTGTTTGAGGTGTTTTAGGAAGCCAAGGTGACATATCACCAACAATTTTCCAAATTTCCAAATCTATGGACAGTTCAATCGGTGAACAGTTCAATAAGTAACCTATAACATTAGGTTACTAGTATTCTATTAGTGAGGTTCAGTGAACAATGTTCTGTCAGTGAGGATTTAGTGAACAATGTTCTATCAGTGAGGATTTCGTGAACAGTCTTCTATCATTGAGGTTTAGTTAACAGTGTTCTATCCGTGAGGTTTAGTGAACAATGTTCTATCAGTGAGGATTTAGTGAACAATGTTCTATCGGTGAGGATTTAGTGAACACTGTTCTATTAGTGAGGATTCAGTGAACATTGTTCTATCAGTGTCTATCAGGGAGGATTCAGTGAACAGTGTTCTCTCAGTGAGGTTTAGTGAACAATGTTCTATCAATGAGGATTTAGTGAACACTGTTCTATCAGTGATGATTTAGTGAACAGTGTTCTATCCGTGAGGATTTAGTGAAATGTGTTATATCTATGAGGATTTAGGGAATAGTTTTCTATCAGTGAGGATTTAGTGAATTTTGTTCAACCAGCGAGGATTTAGTGAAGAGTGTTCAATCAGTGAGGATTTAGGGAATACTGTTCTATCAGTGAGGATTTAGTGAACAATTTTCTATCAATTAGGTTCAGTGAACAATGTTGTATCAGTCAGGGTTTTTGAATAGTTCTATCAGTGAGGTTCAATGAAAATTGTCTCCAAAATGTTAAGGTCTATCGGTAACCTCTAACGGTAGGTGTTCAGTAACGGTAGGTGTACAGTAACGGTAGGTCTATAGTGTTTCCAAAAGGGTGAGGTCATTAGGTAACCTTAATTGGAAACCTCTAACGGTAGGTGTATAGTAATGTTATGTGAAGAATAATAGTTGGTCTATAGTGTTTCTAGACTAGTGAGGTTCATGAACAGTGTTTCCAGCTTCCTACAGTTTCACCCCATTAATGATTTCCTTTGATGTAAAATGCTTTTAAATCCTCATTTTAAGGACTCTAAGGCCGATTCAAAGGATATAACTCCTATATTAATTATTCCTATAGCTCGGGATGTTTTTACATGGTCAAAACATGTGGGTTAATGTGATCTGCTTTTAATGGGGAATTAGGTGTATCTTAAATCGTCAACCCATTAAATCTAAAAAATGGACAAGACATCTCTTTACCTTGTTCTTCCTCTTTATTCTCGGCTATGAGATGCTAGAACCTTTAAATCCTTCCCGTATGAGTTTCTCAATCAAACTTTACTCCTCAGATTTATTCTGCTCTATTTTGATGCAATCGAGCTATATCAGTCAATCTTCGATATATGGTATGTTTTATAGTCATTCCATTGGGCACCATCTCCTCATGTTTCTCTTTTATATTTTATATCATGTAACCTCAATACTTCTAATGGCGTTTTTCATGGCGTTTTGATGGTGCGGTCGTACTGTGGCATCCTCGGGTGGATATAGTTGTCACGAGAGGAGGATCGTGACTCGTTGTGTGGATAACGAATGAGAGGAACTATTCGAGGGAGGGGATTCGTTGCTTATCTTTTCTCTTATGTGCAACTGTATTGTTAACTTGTTTAATCCCCCTTCCATGACAATGGAATTGACATAATAAATATTTTAACAGGATAAATAAAATGATATCAATGGTATGTTATTGCCTCATGTTTTTTCTAGATAGTGTGATATGTATTCTTTCTTTGATTAGTTGTTCATTTTGATGGAAATCGGTAAAGAACATAAATTGGGATTAGTTGATTATTGTTTGGCTAAAGATAGAGAGGCATGTAAACAAATCTTGTTCTAGTTGTAATTTGATTTTAATCAAATTGGTGCAGTAAGAATGTTTAATTATTTGTCATAGATTACTGATTAGGTTTCCTAAAATCAGATCCTACGAACAACAAATTTTTTAATTCGATATGGATTAAAGAACAGATTGTTTGATAATTCATTAAGGGGTTTTGAGTTACCCACTTGATTGTAAAAGGGCCAAGAGCCCAATTAATGTGGTGTTTGTTTTCCTACTTCTTGTACTCTGATGTGATCCTGGATGGTTGTTGTGATATGTGGGGGAATGGAGGCTTTTGGTTGTGGTAACAGATGAATCCTAAAGTGGAGAGATGCATCAGTTTATGCATGTGGGTGTCAGGGAGGACATCAAGAATGATTGAATGGGATGGATGTGATTATTGGATGCTTGTTGTTTCTTTTGGTTGTTTATCTACCTTACTTTTTTCACTGGTAAAGGTAGCAGTTATTACTTACCCTTCTTCCGAAAAATGCGAAGACACACGGGGAATTCCATGTGCTTTTCGTGTTTAGCATCTCATGGGAGGATGGGTTTATGCTCCTTTTATAAGTGGAAAATACTCAACGGGTAGTACATATACTCACCGTGTTGATCCACCTTGTGTTTAGTAGCATAGAATGTTTTTCTAGAATGTATGGGAATGTGGGAAAGTAATCCTATAATGAATAATTGAATAAATGGCATTGAACCATGGAGAGGGAGTTTCTCAAACATAATGATGAGGTTGTAATTTTAAAGGAACAATTGACTTTGGTTGTGATGATAATGAAATTTATTGTGGAACTGTTCACGGTTAATTAACGTCTAAATAATTAATTAACGTAAAGTGGAACTTATAAAAAGGGAATGAAGTAATCTAATAAAGTTTTTTAAATGGTTTTGTGCTTATAGGATACCTAGTCTTATAAGTAGCAGCCCAGAGTCTGAGTGACGTTAGCTGTAGTGTGTCTAAGACTAGGTTATGACCATAGTGTGGTTTTGAGTTATAGTATATTCTCTACTTTTTGTGTTTTTTATATGCTACTCTACCCTGTCAGTAAGGGAAACTAACACCCCGGGGATTCTGAGCCCTGGGGGGTGTTTTTCCCAACATTCAAGTGGAAGGATAGATGGATGAATACCCCCTTTGGCCCCACTCTCTTCTCATGGTAGTTAATAGTACTGGTAGGCACATTGGTTAGTTTTCCACATATATGTTTGTAGATGGCTGTAATGGATTGTGGTTATTCACAGACATATATTCTGTATATTTATTTCTATG
This sequence comes from Viscum album, assembly GCA_963277665.1. Lineage (NCBI taxonomy): Eukaryota > Viridiplantae > Streptophyta > Magnoliopsida > Santalales > Viscaceae > Viscum > Viscum album. The sequence goes on from OY728156.1 coordinate 1,137,863,582, forward strand.
GAATACTATAGGAGTAACTTTTATAAGTTGTGATGGCATGAGGATCCTTACTCAGTGTATGAGTTGTAATGGCTTGAGGTATAATACCCGACGTATGATACACATTATGTGAGCTGTGGTGGCTCCCAGAAAATACCTGGTTACATTGGTGTGTGGACGTGGTGGTTATTTTTCATGAGGTGCAAATTGTGGTGCTTCGCCCAGGTGTCTACGGGAGTGCCTTTTTGGAGAGAGATGCTCAGGACGTGCGACATTGAGGCAAAGCAGCAAACCAGTGCGGATGTAGTAGCAGGGTAACCTTGATATTCTTTATTATATGATATATTCTTGTATGTGTTACTTGATGAGAGTAGCCATGGTGAGGTTGGTAACATATTATACATGTTTAGGTGACGAGTTTGTTTCACTTATTGTTCAATATTTATTAGCATTCATTCTTTACTTTGCACGAGAGGCTATAGGGAGGATTCTACTGAGTATACTGTTATACTCACCATAGGTATATATAAACTTTTTTCAGGTCACATGGAGCAGGTTGGAGATCAAGCTAGTTTCGACTAGATTGGGGTTGCAGGAGTAGTTCGGGCTTGTGGTTGCTGCTGTTTTTACATTATTTTGGGTACTTACAGTATTTCCCCTTTTAGTTGTAGTACATTTTCAAGGCATTTCATATGTGTACTTGGGTTTTCATTATATTTTAGTCTGAGTTTGAGTTGATTGGTGTCTATCTTATCTCTCTCTTCTGCATGTGTTCTCTTAGAGGGTAATGCCTCCCATTTTGTGTGTTAAAATACCATCGGTGATAGTATTGAACTCGAGGACTACTAGAGGTGGTAATCGGTGGTCATTATATCCCATCTCACATTTCCAGCCTAGGAGTGGTACACTTTGTGGGGAGGGTGTCTTGACAGAGTGGTATCAGAGGTCTGGTTGAGGGATAGGGTGGAGTTCGGATTTAGGCATAGGTGCAGTTGCATGGGTTGGTAGGGAAAAATATTTCATTCATTTTTATCAAGTGAGGTAAGAACTAGATACCGGATGAGACATAGGCATTTAGGGCCCCCTATGATTTGATGTATGGAACTTTATGTTTACAATGTCTACTAAACAAGGTGATTCTAGTTTCAGGGTAGAGACATAGGAATGGATCATGCATCATTCATATTTGTTCCTATGTTTGAATGGGTAGACCATGGGATAGATTAACCTAAATTTAATAAAAGAAAACAATTAATTAATTAATGTTCAGTATCTCATATTCCATGTTTTGGAACTCTAATGGTTGTTATTTTACTGGCATTGCTCCAGGTTGACGTCCTCGTCAGGTTTGCGCAGAAAATGTCTAGAAGGTTGTTCTAGTAGAGAGCTGTAGGAAAGAGGTTGACGACGACGACACATGGAAGAAGACACTCTGATTTTTTTAGCACCATAGTCAGCAAGAGTAAGAGGGATCTGTTTCAGATGCACTCAAGGAAGATTTCTTAGAAGAGGATGATATCGGCTTCAGTTCGATTGGTGCTCGGAAGAAGCACTAGGTGTCCTTGGTTGTGACGGTTCTACGTGGATCAGTGAGCCAGTGGTGGTTATTTTTCCTCAGAGATCTTGAGGAGTCAGCGATCTCATGGGGGGAGTTCAAAGATAGGTTTAGAGTCAAGTATATTTCTTCGACTATGAAGGTGTCCAGTCGCCAGGAGCTTCTTAAGCTTTGACAAGGGAGCTCCAGTGTTTGAGAGTTTAGAATCCGTTTCAGGAACATTTTACGATATTATTTGTACTTGCTACCAAAAAAGTGGGCCCTTAGAATTTAATGTTGGGGGATCATGTATTTTTAATGGTTACTCCTCATCATGGGATGTGTTGTTTGGGTCTTAGAAGTAAGATTTCTCCCTAGTTTGTTGGGCCTTTTGAGGTGTTAGCTTGTGTTGGAGTTTTCACATATCAATTAGAACTTCCCCCACAGATGATTCGGATACATGATGTTTTCCATGTATCACAGCTCTGTCGTTATCTTCATGATGACTCTCACATTATCAATTTTGGATAGATCAATGTTGATGATGATGCAACCTTCGAGGAGCATCCCATGGAGATCCAAGACCGCAAGAAGAGTGTTTTTTGTGGTTATTCTATCCCCTTAGTTCTTGTCTTGTGGCGACATGGTGGCATGGAGGAGAGTAACTGGGAATGTGAGTCACAGATATGTGCTTAGTACCCAATGTTGTTTGATGTTTAACACTTTTCATGTAATGATGTTCTCATTGTGGTTAGACCATTCATGTTTTATTTATGAATTTCTTTTGTTCCTTTTGTGGCTTGCTCTCTTTTGAGAGGTATCTCAATGGGTGGTTGTTCGGACCCCATTTCTTTTTTTGTCTTTTTAGGTTGGTTTTGAATTCTCGAGGATGATATTGTTATAAGAGGTATCTGATGTAATTTCATGGACCACTCTGGTCCATTACATTGTGAAAATTATTGCGTTTGAGGTGTTCTGGGTGGTCAAGGTGACATATCCCCAACACTTTTCCAAATTTCAAATTTTGTGGACTATTGCATCGGTGAATAGTTTTATCTGTAACCTATAATGGTAGGTGAATATTATTCTATTAGTGCGGTTCAGTGAACAGTGTTCTATTAGTGAGGATTTAGTGAACACTATTTTATTAGTGAGGATTTAGTGAACAGTATTCTATCAGTGAGGTTCAGTGAACAATGTTCTATCAGTGATGTTTTGGGAACAATGTTCTATCGGTGAGGATTTAGGGAAAACTGTTATATCTGTGAGGATTTAGTGAACAATGTTCTATCAGTGAGGATTCAGTGAACATTATTCTATCAGTGGGGTTCAATGAACAGTGTTCTATCAGTGAGGATTCAGTGAACAATGTTCTATCAGTGAGGTTCGGTGAACAGTTTTCTATCAATGACGATTTACTGAACAATGTTCTATCAGTGCGGACATAGTGAACAATGTTCTATCAGTGAAAATCTAGTAAACAATGTTCTATTAGTGAGTATTTAGTGAATACTATTCTATCAGTGGGGATTTAGTGAACATTGTTCTATCAGTTAGGATTTAGTGAATAGTGTTCTATCAGTGAGGATTTAGTGAATAGTGTTCTATCAGTGTGGAATTAGTGAAAAATTTTTATAAGTGAGGATTCAGTGAACAATGTTCTTATAGTAAGGATCAGTGAACAGTGTTCTATCAGTGAGGTTTTTTGAATAGTTCTATCAGTGAGGTTTCCTGAACAGTGTTTCCAGAATGGTGAGGTCTATCGGTGACATCTATCAGTAACCTTTAACAGTAGGTGTATAGTTACGGTAGGTGTACGGTAACAGTAGGTCGGTATTGTTTTCAGAATGGTGAGGTCTTTCGGCAACCTCTATCTGTAAGCTCTAATGGTAGGTGTACAATAACAGTAGGTGTACAGTAACGGTAGGTCTATAGTGTTTCCAGACCAGAGAGGTTCATGAACAGTGTTTCCAGCTTCCTACAGTTTCACCCATTTTGAGTTTTCCTTTGATGTAAAATGCTTTTAATGCCTCGTTTTAAAAAACTATAAGGACGATTCAAAGGCCATTACTCTTATATTAATTATTCCTATAGCTCGGGATGTTTTTACATGGTCAAACCGCATGGGTTAGTGTGATCCACTTTTCATTGGGAATTAAGCGTATCTTAAACAGTCGCCCCATTAAATCTTCAAAAGGGACAAGATATATTCCTCCCTTGTTCTTCCTCTTTTTTCTCAGCTATGTGATTCTAGAACCTTTCAGGCCTTCCCATAGGAGTGGCTCAATAAAACATTACACCTCGGATTGGTTTCTCTGTATTTTGATGCAACCAAGCTATATCTGTCAATATTCGATATAAGGTATTTTGTATAGTCGTTCCTTTGGGGATCATCTACTCTTGTTTATCCTTTCCATATTATAGAATGTAACCTCCATGCTTCTAATGGGGTTTTTCTTGGAGATTGGATGGTGCGGTCATACTGTGACATCCTCATGTGGATGCAGTTGTCGCGAGGGAAGGATCATGACCCATTGTGTGGATATGGAATGAGAGGAATTGTTTGAGGTAGGGGATTTGTTGCTTCTCTTTTCACTTACATGAAACTGTATTGTTTTCATGTTTAATTGTTAACATGTTTAATCCCCCTATATGACAATGGAATTGACATAATAAATATTTTAACAAGATAAATAAATTGATATTGATTGTATGTTACTACATCATGTTTTTTCTAGATAGTGTGATATGTATTCTTGCTTTGATAATCTCTTCATTTTGATGGAAATCGATAATGAATGTAAATTGGGATTAATTGATCATTGTTTGTCTAAAGATAAAGTGGCATGTAAACGAATCTGGTTCTAGTTGTAATTCGATGTTAATTAAATTGGTGTAGTAAGCATGTTTAATTATTTGAGATAGCTTACTGATTAGGTTTCCTAAAATTAGAACCTACTAACAAAAAATCTGTTAATTCAATATGGATTAAAGAACTGATTTTTTGATAATTCCTTAAGGGGTTCTGAGTTACCCTCTTGATTGTTAAAGGGACAAGCGCCCAATTAATCCGGTGTTTGATTTCTTGATGATTTTGATGTGATGTGATCATGGATGGCTATTGTGATATGTAGGGTCATGATTGATTTTGGTTGTGGCAGAAGACGAAGCCTAGAGTGGCGAGATGCATCAGTTTATGCATGTGGGTGTCAGGGAGAAAATTAGGGATGATGGAATGATATGGATGTGATTATTGGATGATTTCTATTTCTTTTGGTTGTTTATCTGCTTTATTTTTCCCCACAACACAATGCAGATAGTCTTACTTACCCTTCTTCCGAAATAGGTGAAGACACACGGGCTATTCCACGTGCTTTATGTGTTTATCTTCTCAACAAAGGATGGGTTTATGCATATTCTATAAGCAGAAAAGACTCGACGAGTAGTATAGCAACTCATCGTGTTGAGCCCCCTTGTGTTTAGTAGCATAGAATGTTTTTCTAGAATGCATGGTAATGTGGGAAAGTTATTCTATAATGAATAATTTAAAAATGGTGTTAAACCATGGGGATGGAGTTGCTGGAACATAATGATGAGGTAGTAAAATTGAAGGAACAATTGACTTTTGGTGTGATTCTAATGAAATTTAATGTGGAACTGTTCATGGTTAATTAATATTTAAATAATTAATTAACATAAAGTGGAACTGATAAAAAGGGAAAGAAGTAATCTAATAAAGATATTTAAATGGTTGTGCGCTTAAATGATACCTAGTCTTAGAAGTAGTAGCCCGAAGTCTGATAGACGTTAGCTGCAGTGTGTCTATGACTAGGTTATGCCTATATTGTGGTTTTGAGTTATAGTATATTCTGTACTTTTTCTTTTTCTATAGGATACTCCACCTTGTCAGTTAGGACAGTTGACACCCATGGGATTCTAAGCCCTGGGGGGTGTTTTCCACAACATTCTGGTGGGAGGATGGATGGATTACTACCCGCTTTGGCCCTACTGTCTTCTCTTGGAAGTTACTGGTGCTTATAGAAACATTGGTTAGTTTTCCCCATATATGTGTGTAGAGGGCTGTAATTTCCTGTGGCAATTCACACACATATATTCTGGATATTTTTTTTCTATGGACTACTATAGGTGTAACGTGTATAGGTTGTGATGGCTTGAAGTCCCTTACTCCTAGTATGGGATGTAATGGCTTGAGGTATAATACCCGATGTATGATACACGTTATGCGAGCTGTGGTGTCTCCCAGAAAATACATGATTACTTTGGGGTGTGGATGTTGTGGTTTTGTTGCATGAAGCACATACTGTTGTGCTTCGTCCAAGTGTCTGCGGGAAGCCCTTTTTAGAGAGAGATGCTCAGAACGTGTGATGTTGGGGAAAAGTGGAAAACTAGTGGGGAAGTAGTAGAGGGTTAACCTTGATATTCTTTATTATATGATATATTATTGTATGCATTACTTGGTGAGAGTATTCGTGGTGAGGATGGGAACTTAGTATACATGTTTAGGTGACGAGTTAGTTTCACTAGTTGTTCATTGTGCTTTAACATGATTTCTTTACTTTGCACGAGAGGCTTCGGGGAGGATCCTACTGAGTCTACTTTTATAATCACCATATATATATATAAACTATTTTTCAGGTCACTAAATGTAGGTTGGATATCAAGCTAGTTTCTATGAGCTTGGGGTTGTAGGAGCTCTTCGGGATTATGGTTGCCGCTGTTTTAGCTTTCTTTTGGGTACTTGAAGTCTTTCCCCTTTCAGTTCTAGTACTTTTTCATGGCATGTCATATGTGTACATGGGTTTTTGTTTATATTTAAGTCTATGTTGGAGGTGATTGGTGTATATCTTATCTCTCTCTTCTGCATGTGTTCTCTTAGAGGGTAATGCCACACATTTTGTGTGTTACTATACCCTCGGTGCTAGTCGCCAACCCGGGGCCTACTAGAGGCAGGAATCGTGAGTCATTATCTCCCTTCTCACTATTCTGACCCATGAGGGGTACACATTGTGGAGAGGGGGTCATGACATGGTAATAAATAAATTCTATATCATGTAAAATTTACAATAATGTATAATATTTCAATGGGATACTATTAAGATTATCCTTTCCAATAAAGTTAAAAATGTGAGCTCTAAAACAAAATGTAAGTACATGTAATTAAACATTACATATCCTGGTGACTTTAGAAATTGTATTAACTCTATTACAATCAAATATATCTATTATAATAAGTTATTTTGAGGGAGAATTCATAACAATCACATAACATAACCAAATATATATATATATATATATATTAAGTTGAATCATTATAACTGTATACATAATAATAAAATTAAAGTATCATTTAAAAAAATGTTTTCTTTTCATGTAAAATATTCACAACATAGAACATGGAATCATCAATTCCATTACCCATCCTTAAAATTTATTATATTTTTTAAAAATGAGGGATGATAAAAAAAATTGCATCATAAGGGACATAAAATGAAGGGAAAGATATTTGTCTTAGGAAAAATATGAATACCTATGAAATGTTATAACAATATATTAGTGTTCTTTGAGTGAAAAAAATTACTTTCACATAAAAAATACACCATTTTTTCAAATAATATAATTAAAAACCATTAAAATAAAATGAAACCCCTTTGGAAATGTCGAGAATCTCAATCATAACCCATTTTAATCATATTTTAGGAATAACTAAGGCCCAATTAAATCAATAGGAGAAACCCTCAAGTAACACCCCCCATATTTACTATAATGAAAAGGAACATTACCCCATTCATCGGAGTGATATCCAGAAAAATCCATCATATAAGCTATATTAGGCTCACATAGTCCTATTTGGGCACACAAATCATATAATCTATATCATGCTAACCTAATTCTATCTAGGAGAATACATCCTATAATTTATATCAGGATAAAAAATGTATCAAATAAATATAAAGTTCCATATAATTAGTAAAAATATATATTATTATATCTTTTCTTCATAAAATATTTCAAAAATTGTTTTAAACTCATATATATATATCTTTTAGATATTAAAATACCCCTTCCATTTCAAACCTCATTTTCAATACCAAAACACATTTCCTAAGAAAACTCATTCTTGATACCCAATATATTTTTCTTTTAACATCTAATTTTCAATAAAAAAATATTAAAAAGAAAGTAACCATGGTTTTTCAGTGAATAAAACATGATTTATTGTTAATGATGAAAACATAAAATAAATTTTACAAAATAGAGAAAGTTAATAGTTGTCATATAAGTTAATATAGAACAATATAATTTTTTATTTTCAAACTAGCTAAAATAATCAATACAAAGATTCCCTTTTTAATATTTAATAATTAATAATTAATTTAAATTTTTTTAGAAATATGATATCCATATAATTTCCTTGTTAAAATCATTTTAAAAACATTGAAACAGAAAAAAAACAGATTTCTTGATGGAATACATTAAAAATGGATACTGTTTGTAAATAAAAATATCTTACCACATTGGAAAAATTTGAATAATAATCTTAATTAATGATTGACACTAAAAAACATAATATATCATGATTATAGATAAAATAATGATAAAAATTATAAAATGGGGTTGTATGTACACCTCATAAAAAAATACATGTTTATAACATAAAGATATGTCTCAAAAATAAAAACATAGATGTTTTCCATTATCTTTAGTTTGAATCATCACATACATTTATTATCTTCTTAAATAAGAAATATATGATAAAACTTTACATTATTAAGAACCTTTTATATGTTTATTATTTATTTTCTTTCATATATTACAATATTATATACAATTAGTTATCCAATGATGTCTATATCATAGGGCATGGTGATATTTGGATTATTTTCCCAAAATGGCTTCAATGGGATGTATATTTTCAAAGAGGATATTTTCACATATCCACAATAATAATCGTGACATAATATTTATTTTTTGGTTTTGAAATTATTAATTAGTGATGGTTATCTTAAATTAAAAATTTTATGATCATAGATAGGGTAAGCCATACGTACACATGAGAGACATTTCTATTTTGAACGATCATTATGGAACAAATTAATGTTATATTTTAAAATTATAGAATTATTATAATATCATAAATATTATATTATGTAATTTAATACCCACTCAAAAATATATATGTATATATATATCGTCAATGTGTTGTGGTGATGAAAAAGATTCAAATCAATTTATTAAAGTGGTAGTCCACACATTCGTACGAATGATCTTATCATTGTTCTATGTCGGAATAAAAAATTATATTTTAGTTATAAAATGATAAATATTTAATTAATATAATATTATTTTTATTTATAACACATATATATTAACTAAAATTATCATTATTACATTCTATGTAATGTGTTAGTGAAAAATGAATCACACAGCATCGTGTGGCGGTACTCCACTGTACAAACGAGTGACATTATTCTATCTCCAATGAAATGGAATGTAAGAAGGTATATTTAATTTAATAATGGAAATTTTTTAAATATGTTGAAAATATCATATATACATATATATATATATATATATCTAGTTTGACAACATTAATTTAAAAATCCATGAGAGGTGATATTGGGAAATGAATGACATCATTTTGTGAAGTGGTATTCCATCGTACAAAAAAAATTGATAATTTCATATTATATTTGATTGAAGTGGATATGGAATTATGTTATTTCACTTAAATAGTAAAATAACAGTAAATTATATATATATATAATTTTATAATCATAATTAATAATTATTTGATGAATGCTGAAGGATAAATAAAATAAAAAACCCAGTTAAGCATGAAAAATATACCTCTAAATACCTCATTATGTAAAAATTAACTCCTTAATCTGAAATATTTATGATAAATAAATAGTTTTTTTAATATGTTTTTGAAATTAAGTAAGGTATTTTAGATTTTTCTGACATAAAAAATTGGCTTTGAAGGTGTGTATATGATATAAGAGGGGGTGTCCTTTTGTAAGTTAAGTGCTTGGAAAAAATTTAATATTTGAAATAAAATAAATGTAAAAATATATTTTCCAATAAAAAATAATTTAAAATAAGCTATTATAGATCCTAATACATTTTAAGGTCGCAATATATCCACACAATAGATTATATTATTGTTTTTCTGTCATTTTAAAACTTATCTATTTTCATTTACCTTTATGTAAAACCATTATGACACTAACCATGGTAAATGATTTTTATTGTTTTCTATAGTAATTATGAGAAATAATATTTTGAACTTATTATATAAAATAAAATAATACTTATTAAAAATATATAATACATTTTATGAAATGAAATTCACATAAGAGAAAAAATTTATTTTAAAAGTATACCCGCATACGAATAAAATGTGTTATCAAGAAGTTAGTTTTTCCAATAAAATATGATTTAATATTATCTCAATTAACAGTTATAATAAATATATATATTAAAATTAATAATAATAGATATATAATATATATTTTACATTTAAATAATTCTTAATTATGGGTTTAAAATAGATAAAATTGAGAAATGTTAACAACTTTAAAACAGTTTTCATAAAAACAACATTATAAACCCAAAAATAATATTATAATAAAAAAATATAAAGTTTAGTAAAAATAAATTAATTTTATTTTTGAACATAATTTTTAATTTTGTCACATTAATTGATATTTAAAAATTAATAAGAATTTTTTATAACTTATTTTATCAAAAATAAAAGACTTCTTTAAATAAATTGATAATTTTCTCTATTTACCAAAATTCAATATTTTTAGAAAAACAAAAATATATAACCTTAATAAAAAATTTATATGATTATAAAAAAAAAGTAACTAAATATTTAAAATTTACATCCTATAATTTATGAAATAAAAATTTATATAAAATTTCATAATTAAATGGTTTGATTAAAACTATTTTGTTTTTTATTTTAAAAAATAAAAAACATTTGTACAAAGAATATATCAATCAAACACATATTTATAAGTAAAAAATTAATTTCTTCAATCATGAACTGATTCCTTAAAAAATTATTTTTATTTGTAGGATTTTTTTGTTAGTGGATGATTTGAGACTTTCTCAGCACGAAATGAAATATTGTTAATCTCCACATTCTATCATTTTGTTTTTTAACATATATTAGATGTATTGTATCTATAGGATATAATTTTACATTATATATATATTTATTTATTTTATTTATTTTTTCATTTTCATATATTTATTTTTCTTATTTTATTACATTGGCATAATAGATCACCTCTATTGTATAATATCAAATTCATTTTTTGAAATGTTTTGTAATATATGTGATTCATGCCAAATTTTTGAGGTAATTTAAAATGACATGAATTATCATAAAATTAGAAATATTATTCTATTTCATTAATATCCAACACTTTTTACTCTTCTTCATCTTCTAGTAAAGGAGGAATACATATTTGGATGTTTTTGTTTTATTTAGATACTATTTTTTTATCTAGGGTGTTATTTTGTTATTTATTAAAGAGATTTGGAAAAATATTCATAAAAGTAAGAATCATTAAAAATGTGTCAAAAAATTACTATGTATGATTTATAAGGAAATTAAACTTATTCCATGATATCTTAGTATAAAGAAAACATTATTGAAATTTGAAATTGACTTTGACATTGATGTTAAATTGACACTGAATGACATGTGCAATAACTAACCATGAATATTTATAATGTCCAAACAATATCACTATTCCTTGATATCATTATTCAATGGGAGTTGGAAAAATAATGAAATTAGAGTCATCGTGACATAAGTAAATATGAAAATTAACCATACTTCTAATAACTAGTTCCTATAATATGCAAATTATCTCTTCCTTCAAACGTGAGAGTAGAACCTCACCCACTGATCCCAATAACCCAATTATTATCCCCAAATTCCAGTAAAAATATTCATTTAAAAAATAGTTTTATAATCATTCAAATCTTCTATATTAAAATAAGTTATATTCCTACAACATAATGAACATCAAATAGTTTTTTATACTAAAAAAAGATACAACATCATTGTATTTTGTGTTACATTGGTTACAGAAGGGAATAATCGTACTAAATCATTGAAATGATCCTCGTTTATTTTGGGCCAGAGCAAGTCAACATAGATAAAAATCCAAAAAAATCTCAATGATCGTGAAAGGTAATGAACATATCTAAAAAACAAAAAATCATCACATCATTCATAGAGAATATAATTAGACTACTCCATACAACATATTCCTTACATATGAAATTGGAGGGTGTTTATCTCATAATATAACCTAATATAAATGTAACTACCTTCACCAATGAATCATACAAAACCAATTTTTAGAGAAACTGCTTGGTGAAAAGATACTAATGACTTGTTTAAAATAATTAGTTAATTTAAATAGAGGGAATAATAAATTAAATTATACTCAATGTTATATTGGGAAACATAATTTGATAAATGAATAAGATTTAGTAATAATGAATAATATATGATATTTATAATGATGGGGAAGTCATAAATGATGATGATTAATGAAACCATGAATGTGTGTTTTTATTGATCCAACCACTCATGAAATTCATATATAAGAAGAAAAATATGATTTTTTATAGGGAATTGTTTATTTAAATATAAGTAAGATTTTAAAAAATGACTCATGATTTATAACCCATTTATTCTAATGTTTATTAAAAAAATCATATGATTCCCCTTTTCATTACTAATCTGGAAATAGATGAATAAATTTATGTGTGGTTTCAATTTATATTTCGATGAAACTTGATTAAAGGGAATTTTTTCACTGAAAAAACAATATGTTAGATAAATATACACATATATGGATTTAATGATCATTTTAAGGAACTATGCCTAATAATTCAATTTATGACATTATATTTTTCATTATGTTAGATAAAACCATTCCGTTAAATTTATTATGGGTAAATATTTTGATAGAGTTAACACTATATAGAATAATTATTAAAATGTATTATTAGATTTAATTAGTTTCATAATTTGGTACTATTTAAGTAACATATTAAATATGAATAGACTAGATATATGTTGGGGTATTTCACATTATTTCATTTCTTTAGGGGATGATTTTTTGAGGAAAATTTGGTATAAAAAATATTTTCATACGGATGAAGAAACCATTAAACTCCTACATTAACACAATTTGTATTTGAATATATTTATGGTTTTAATATCAAAATTGTAATAAAAATGTTCAATATATTAATATATTTTCTTGTAATATAGAAGGAAATTTTTTTCAACAATGATTAAATTTTTTAAATCAATTTATGTAATCAAATAAAATATGCTTCAAATAAAAAAATATTTGAATTGGATATTTAATTTTCAAATTGAAGAAACATAAAAATATATACTTAAATAATTTACTATATTTTTATATAAAAATTTCAGTAAAATTTATTGAATCGATGAAAAAAGGATTTATTACATCTTTCTAGAGAACATATTGGAAGGGGGTCATCAATGAAATGATCCAATACCACAAACTACATATAATGGCTCGAACATTTTACACGTAATATTACATGATTGTAGGAATGATTAACCATTAATTACAAGCTAAGGGTTATAAATTATCGTGTAATTATAATATTAGTTTCATAAATGAAAATACTGAAACAAAAAAACATGGAATAAAGGGATGAGATTAAAACCCCAGTAATGAGATAAACATAGGAATATGGCATAGAACATGGGTTTGAAAAAATTACATGAAGACATAGAAACGCCTAGAATAATATTAAACATAAGGAATCATAACCTATAGTACATGAGATTATGTATTCATGTAATCACAAGAAATTGGAAACAACTTACAAAAATACATAAACATGAGTCAATGCTAATACCCAAGACTATTTCACATAGCATACAATGTACTATAAATGGATCAGGTTTACTCCCAATACCAACAATACATATATTGAGAATAAAAATTTACCAATAAATTGTAGTTATATATAGTTTCACACATCATTACACATTTATTAAATATGTTCCACATAAACAATCAAACATAACCACAACAGTTACCCATGAAATGAAATACTTATAATAATCAGGTCATTGATTATAAAAAATGGGAATATCATAATAGTATCCCTAGAAAAAACTATTTAAGTCATAAATGTGAATTAATTAATTAAAATATGAATATATCATGATAAATTATGTATATGTGAAGTGAAAACATGTAATAAGAGTGTTAATGAAACATTAGAAATTAGCCTCTTTAGTTTTCTTTAATGGGAAAAATTGAACATCCTTTAAAGAGGACAATGGAAAAAATTCATGAAATACAAATTAAATTATGATATTATTACATTATACTGTGAGTTGTTTTTTAAAAATAATGGTGTATTAATAATGAGTATATAGTGTACATGAAAAATGGAAGTAATTGGGAAGTTCACTTTAATTGGGCTTCTGTATCATAAGGAACTTTGAAGGTAACCGTATCAAAAACTTATATTTCACCAGAAATTAAATAAAAATTTCTATAGATAAATTTGTTTAAAAGATACAGGAATAATTTATGATGACAAAATAAGGATAATTAATAAATTCAATGTGGTAAATCGAGAGATATCATTACCTTAAAAATCATGGTTTAGAGAGAATACCTTACCTTATGTCCAAATATTTTCTTATCTTGTGATTAGTGTACGAGATAATAAAATTATATCCATTAATTTATTCATTAATAACCTATTCTACATTCACATGATTTATTATAATATTATTAGGTTCATTTATTTCTATTTTTTTGAGTTATAGTGTTTAATTTTGTTGTTCCAAGAGCATTCATTTTCTTAGTTCTCATTAATTGTCCACTTGATTACATGTATGGAAGTTAATTTAAAATGGGAATAATTCAATGAAATTGTAATTATATGTTATTAATTAAATTATTTCGGTTTTAATGTACTTATACATCAATTATATATGTGGTATGATAATGATTCATTTGACGAAATGTTAATGAAAATAGTTTAACACATTTGGGGAGTTTTTGAAAACATATATCATTTTATTTAATATCATGTTTATATAATGGTTTTATAAAATGATATAACATATAATATTTATAATAATATGTTATTTAAATGTATCGATGGTTTAATTACTATCCTTAAATGTTATAGTGGAAAATGAAAACATATCTTGCCTGATAGTGGTAAATTGAAACATCATATATGATGTTTTCATTTTTATAAAAAACAGAGGTGGAAGATATATGATCATGGATTTTTTCAGTAACAAAATAATATTATATTATATTATATAAATCTGATATATCATTCAACATTGACATATTAATTTAAGGAGAGGATATGAAAAGAAAATAAAAGGCAATGAAATTAAAAGAAAATGAATGTTTATTTTACATATAGAACTTATTATCCTTGAAAACCTTCTTAGGGATATTCGGTATTGTATTTTTTGGGACCAAAGCCTTCTGAAAATGGGGGTGAGTCTTAGGAAATGTATTGAGAGGAATATTTATAATCCTAAAGGCTTAGACGGTGTGAGAAGAAGAGATGGTGATGTGTGGTATTTATAGGGGTAAGGAGGGGTGTTTTTTATTAATTACCTCATTAAATAATTATTTTTGATTAAGGATGTCAAAAGTTTTAATAATTTCTACTAAATATAATATGTATTGAAGGATATCTCTATATTTTGGGATTACATCATCAACACAAAATCCATTAATCAAAAATTCATGTATTTATCTTATATAATAAATTATCATATTTCATTATTCATAAAAAATTCAACTACACTAGACAAATTTAAAACAGTAAACCTAAAAAAATATCAACCTATAGAATTTAAAAAATCACTTCATTTTATAAAAATAATTTTCTAGAAACAATAAATTTACTTTTTAATAAAAATCTAAATTTATTTGAAAATTACTGATTTTAAAATTTTAATTGATATTATGACACATAGAAAAATTAATTTACATCTCAAAAAAATATATTATAATCATAAGATAAAAAATTATTAATTTATGAATCAATTTTATGAAAATAGTTTTTTTAAATCATTATATTAATTATAAAATTGTATATATACATTTATGATTCACAATAATTCAAATACTTAATTTATCAGTTTTAAAACATTTATTTAGTCATATTATGATATAATTATATCATATTCTCATTTATAAGATACCTAATTTTGTTTATAAATTAATAGGTGAGGATACAATTCTATTTGGCAATTTACTATTCATAAATTCTACATTACTATTCCTAATTCTTATTTATTATTCCATCGGTATAGGTTCTATAATTTCTATAAATACCACTTATATAATTCTTAATTTTTGAGAATGACGTTTTAAATAGTTTCTCTGTTATTTGTACAATATAAAATAATTATATCAATTAAACTTCCATTGAAAAAATTCTAGGTTGTTACACTAAATTATTAAATAATCATGTTATTGTTATTGTGGAATTATAATATATATTTTTTATTTTATTTAATATGAAATAATGATATGTAAACCATAACACCATGAGAATTTTTTGAATTTATATTTTAAATTTAATTTTATCTTTAAATATATTTAATTAAATGAAATATGGATTTTATATTTCATTACATTCAATTTTGAGTATATATTGTTTCATACAAAACACTGAGTTTAGTTTTCATTACATGTAATAATTATATTTTACCATAAACGCAACTACATGCTTCGGAGAGCAATGAAATAACATAATTTTAAATATGACTATTATAACCTATCAGTTAAATTTGATGGTAAAAATATCATAAAATAATTTATGAAATATATATATATATATATGAATATCATACTCAATATATATTTATTCTTAAATTCCTTGTAAATAATCAATAAAATTTTAATAATATAAATATAGTTTTAAAAATATGTTTTTTTATATGTTTTTTTATTTATTTCTAAGAGAAAATGTTATATATAAATTATATATATTTATTAAAACATATTTTATAAATGGTTATTAATTATTGAAATCAATATATCAAAAATAACATCTAAAATTTTGGGAATTTTTTGAAAATGATGATTTCATAATGAAGAGGGAAAAATAAAATTTTTTGTTAAAATATAAAACGTTTTCAATAAATTTAGTAATTTAAATGACCAATAATTATTTAATTTAACATAATTATTAGTTATTTATCATTAATCAACTTAAATACTTTTGAATTAAATTCTTATTGTATTTTAGTAAAAGATAACCTTCTGTTTAAAAAGGGTTATTTTTCATAAAAAAGATTTAAACAGAATAAGTTTTTACATTTCAATTAATTGAAATTATCTATGATGAGGAATGTATTGAATTAAATTTATTTAAAATATATGAATAAATTATATTTCATATTCATACATTTATTATTATTTTATATAGTTAATATAAATAATCTTATGCTTGAAATAAATACACTTCCCAAAACTCTCTTTTTCATCACATCAATGAGTATTGTTTTAAATTTAAACATTTACATGATTATGAAATCTATATGAAAAAATGATGCCAATTTTTTAAATCATAATATAAAAATTATATTATGTTGAATTTTTTATATTTTTATGGATAATTTAATTTTATTGATGAATAAAAAATAATGAATTTTAATTGAAACAATACACTTCATTCTAATTATTTATAATATTAAAATATATTTGAAAATGGTATTAATGAAATTATATTTCTATTATATTCCTATTCATTCAAATTAGGTGATTTAAATCAATTTCATATTTAAATTATATATTAAAACATTGTCAATATTTGAACATTTTCTATTTGAAAGACCATTTTTCACCCTGTCAATGAGATTGATTTTAAATTTAAATTTTCCACAAAAGGGAATATCATTTGTAAAATATGATTATATATAATGAAGAATTTATAATCTCTAATAACATAGGCTTATATTTTATGTAAAATAATAGTAAAAATTTGAATAATTAATTACCACATTTAATGTAAAAATTGTTCTACCAGTTGTTAACCAGAAAATATAATGGAAAATATTATACATATAGTTTCGCAAAACACATTAAGTGAACGTATTTAGAAGTTTTCCATATTATCCTTAATAATGGACCAATATTGGAGCCACGTTGCCAAAAAATCGGTGGTAATTAATTATTTAAAAAAATTAAAAGTATTACTCTATTACATTTAATCCACATAATTAAATTTGAATCAAAATCATATTAGATTTATTATATGTTTATTTTTGTTCTTATAAAAGTGTACCTTCTAAAAAATAATTTATTGTGAATAACATTTCTATATTTTGATTAATTAAAATAATCAGAAGTAAAAAATGTATTGAATTAAATTAAAATATTTTGTATAAATAAATCCGGATTTATATTAAAATAATAATAATTATTATATACATTGCTTTTATAAATCATCTTATGCTTGAAAAAATTACTCTTCTTGAAACCCCTCTTTTTCATCATATTTGTGGGTTTTTTAATTTAGTTTTTTAATATAAAAAAAATTATTTTAAAATATACTTTTAATTTTTTAAATCAGAATAAAAAAATTATCATAGGGTTAATGTTTTTTGGAATTTTAAAATAGGAATATTTTTTTGTTAAATATTAAAAATATATTGATTTTATTTCAAAATTTTGTTTTAATTTATGTTATTTATAAGTCCAAATTATATTTATAATTGTTTTCAAAGTAAAATTATTTCAATTATATTGATATTAATTATATATTTTCTATTCGAATCGATTTTATTTTGAAAATCTATAATAAAACATTATTATTAGTTAAACTTTTTCTCTATGAAAACCTGTTTTCTCTCACATTTTCTTGAATAATTTTATGTTAAAATATTCCAAATCTATGAATATAATTTTAAAAAATAGATTACTTATTTTAAATAAGAATATTTTATATTATATAATAGTTTAAAATTATTTTTTGATAAAAACTAATAGTGAAAATGGTTGAAATTAATTATTTTTGTTAAGGGAAAAAATGGTTTTACTTGAAGTTAATGTAAAAATAAAACTGTCAAAAAACCTAAACGTGTCTAAAAAAATTTGATGGACTATTAAAAAACTCAAAAAATAAATGATCTATAATTTTATATTATTTTAGGCATGTGATATGAAAAATTGTTGGGTAATTCTTTCTTTTAAAACCATTAAAATTATTCCCCTCACCTTAGTATTAAATGTCCACCCCTTGTCAAGTCCTATTTAGACCTTAAAACGCATTTAATTTAGCAATGACCAGCCCAAATCACATACCATCATCCATTATATCTACAATGAGTCTATATTTTAATATTAAATGTAACATAGAAAGTATTTTGCTGCAATCTAATAGAAGACACATGAAGAAGAGGTAACATTCAATAATAATAATTTGTGTTTTATTTATTCCCCCAACCTCCATAAATTCTTATTATAACTTTATTATTTAATAAAATAAGTTTCTTACATATATTAAAATATTTTTATTTCATGTTTATGACCTGAAACCATCTACCCTTCAACCAAATGGGTCATGAAATCATCATTCACTTCAACAACAAACAATCTCTTAATAATCATATTTTATTCGGTGGTCTATTTCCACAAATAAATTCTATAAATAATGATGTATTTAATGTATATATATTTGATTTTTTATTTTATTATTCTTAATAATTATTTTGTTACAAATTGCTTAATTATTTCTATTTTTTCAGAATATGAAAACATTGCATGTGTGTACGATGTGCTACAAACATAACAAGTGATGTGATTTGTTCATGATTTATATGGAAGGTAATAAAAATAGATATAATGAATATATGATATATATATATATATATATGTGTATATATATATATTAAAATTATTGTTAAAGTTATTATATCATTTACCATTCTTTCTTTGAAAATATTTATAATATGTAGAAAATTTTCAGGCGTACATACATTCCACCATCTCAATGCACAGTGTATTTCATTTTCTATAATTATATTTTAAAAAATACATTAAATACATATATAATTAATGTATATGATATTTATATCATGATTGAAATTCTATAGATTATTGAAAATTGAACAATGAAAGAGGATCAAAAGAATCCATAGATATGTTAACAAAAGGATTTATTACCCGAAACATGAAATTATATTGAATTCTTAATAATCATGGATTAAATCAACATAATTATATCATATATGGTATTATATATATAATTATATTTATTTAATAAATGTATAATAAAAATAAATTTATTATATATGTATTTTTGAACGAATTTGATAGAAGTCAGGACTTAGAGTGCATGATTTTCATCTAAATTTTCTTTTATGTGTGAAAAATTCTATTTTAACCACATGTTAATTTATTTGTGGTGTATATAAACATAACTAATATATTTTATGATGATTTTACCTAATAGTATTGTTACTAATAGACACAATTTATGATCCCAATTTAATGGGGTTTACGGTACAAATGTTACCAAAGCAGTTAGAAATTTTTTTGTATCATTTTTCCTTCCTTGAAAAATATGATTATTTAATGAACCTATCATCTGGTATGATGGGTATATAAATTAAATTTTACATATATTATATTGAATTTATTTATTCTCATTATATTTTATGTTACATTTATTGATACTACATTATGGGGATTACGTTATAATTTTAGTACCATCAGTTTTGTGTTAATAACCATTTTTTATTTTTTATAGGTATATAAAGTATATGGGTAAATTTTGGGAGATTTTTGATAAGTTTTGGAGTGTTTTTGGATTTAATAAAGGTTAAAGTTTGGTTCAAGGTTTTGTAAAATCATAAAATGCCAACATGAAACTGTTCACATTGTGATAAGGGATTCAGAAGAGGTTCATGGGTAGAAAACATTTTTTTAAAATTGTGTGGAAGACTACAAATAAAATGTAACAAGATAATGTGATGTTTGGAATGGTTGGAACATTTTTAATAATCCATTTGATCCAACCATGTTAGAATCATCCTAGAGGTAGTTAATGGAACAATGTTAGCATTTGATTTTCCTTATTGTGCGACTAAACGTTCAAGGGTTAAAAGTGGTGACCTAATATTGTTGATCTAACATGTTTAGATCTATAACACCATAGTTTATCTCTTATGTATCCCTAATACGATATTACCTTTTTCAAATGCCTAAGTAAGCTTCTAAGATCAATCTGTGGGTGAAATTATGGCTTCTCATTGTGTTTGGAAGCCTAATTCTTGTAGTATGTGATAGTTCTTTGTTTTCATGGCGGTTTTTTAGATCTACTTCTCTATATCAATTGGTTTCTTAGATATAAGTATTTTTTCAATAGATATATGATTTTTTAATCCAAAAATGATTATATTATTCATTTTTGATGATACGAGAGGATATCTAATGTTGTTTTTCAGATTTTCCACCCAGTTTCATTCATGTTTGAGTGTTATTCATTATTTTCACAATAAAACAAAAGGTTTTTTACTTCAATCTTAACTCATATATTTATTAAATGATGAATCAGATTCAAATTTCGTTAATTAATTGATATTTATTGTGAATTTTTCGTCTATATCATAGTAGAGCCCCTAATTTGTGATGGTTGGGGATTTTAGTGGAATAGTTGAATTAATGTAAAAATTTCATTGATAAATGATTTTAAAATACTTATATTTAAATTTATTCTTGATTAATTGTATGGGATTTTTTTTCAATAAAAATTATTTGGATTATTGAAATGTTTTTTTCAATGAATTTTCTTTTGAACTGGAATGGAAATAGCATAATTTTATTTTCATGGTATTTGGGTATAATTGGTGGTGTGTTTTTATATTGCATTATGAGGTTTAGATAAAATATTAACATGTTCTATGTGACAATGTTGTAATGGAACATGGAATTTAATTACCTTGTTAAGAATTTTTAGATCTATGAGAAACTTCTCCTGAGTATTGAACTGTTATAATTAAGCATGCATGGGTAGATGGGTGGATTTGTGTATTATAATTTGGCATAGAAAAGGTGGAATTTTTGAAATGGTTTTGGGGAATTATTTGGTTTCTTTCCTTGGATAAGGATTTAATCCTGAGGAAAGTATTTTGTTATTTAACTTGTTTATATTTTGATATAAAAAATTTTATAAATTTTTTTATATAAATTTTTATATATATTATGATAAGATGTTATATCCTTGTGGTGTGATTAGGGAAGTCATTGGGGAAATCTACTGATCTTCAAAACTCACTCCTACTTTAGAGCATTGGAGCATTAGAAGATATTGTTCATTGAGACAAGGGAAAAGGTAATGTATGACACATATTTCATAGTACATCATGATAGATGGGATGTTTATGGAGCTTCATCATGGAGCATGATTGGATCTTGGATTTTTCATTTGAGACATTGAGATTCTTCTTCCTATTTTATACATTTATATTATAATATTCTTGTATAGTATATGGTTGTGGTTTTATTTTAATATTAATGGATTTATTTGAGTTTTCATTCATTGATTTCATGCATCATGTAGTGGTTCTTTTGGTTATGGCATGTTTGGTTGGCTATTTTATTTTCAATGGTCACATTTATCCAATCATTTATGGAATCCTTTGGAATTTATTTCCATCCTTTGGTGCCTTGGGGATTTCTCTTAAGGCCAAGAAACATTCATCCACATTCTCAATACAATGAGTATGGGTGGGATGTTACCCATTCAATCAGTTTTCTTAGTCAAAAAATTCTGTTGGAGGCAACTTGAATCTGCTTGGTCCTACTAGATTTCTTAGGGAAGAAGTTGTATTAGTTTGGGTTGGTATTTGACTTGGTATTGGTTTTTAGTTTTGGAATGGAAATTCATTCTCATCTATTCATTATGTCAAGTTTGTGGAAAGTAGTAGGATTGATGGGACATGATGTTTAGAAAATAAAATGACATAGCTATGATTTTTTATTGAACTTGAAGTTACCAGGGATTTGGGTACATAAGTGACTTGGAGATACTTATAGGACATTGAGTTTCATTTTCCGAGGATTATCTAGCAAGATGATCATGACATGTATTATTTAAATGAATACCCACTTGTAGTGAATAATTCTATTTTCGTAATGATTTATGATTTGGATAAAACAATTAATATTTGAAAATTTTCCATGTAATTTTTCTAATGTGATAATATGAAATTTGTTGAAAAGGTTATATTGAAAATGGTTTGATTTTTAAAATTCCACTAAAATTTTCAAAAATGGATGAACATGGAAAATATATTTTTATAAATTTCTATTGTGATGTGTTATAATTTATGGTGTTAAATATTCCTTAAACAGAGAGTGACACTTATGGAATTTTTTCTGTTTGTAGAAAATGGAACCAAGTAGGAATCGTTGAAATCAATTGAATGAAGTGGATGAGAATGTGGTTTCACGTAATCCATAGGTAAACCAAAAGATAGTTCAGAGTATATTACATGATTTTTATACTATAATACGAAGATGTATAGGGATGAGAAAATGAATGTGGATCATTCTATACAATTCTCTAAGAATAACTCAACCATATTTTCAGGTTCTTGGAAACTAGAAAATTAAAATGTGAGGCTGAATAGGATGAAAAATATCTTCAAATTCAATGACACACCTACATAGATGAATGTCAAATAGGAATATTATATGATGGAAGATCATGCACATCTATGGTTGGATTTTGTTGTATATGATATAGTAGATCATGCAACTGGATTGGATGATTTTTGGGAATTTTTAAACAAAAAAATTATATCCTCACACATTCATAATTAAAATAAGATAAAACTTTATATCATGAAGAATGAAAAAATTCTTTTTCCTGGAGTATGTGGATAAATTTAGGAATTTAATATACATTTCACCCGAGGTTACTTCTAGTTCATCCTATAATGAATGAATCTTGTAATCAGTGTTGAGGAAGAAGATGATCTTAGATATATATTTCCTATGTTTTATAGATTATACATAGTTTTTCAATAGAGATACGATATAATAAAGGGACATCATTTGATATAGGAGAGGTGGGTGTATGTTGATACCCAAAAGAAATGATGGGAAATGTAGAGACCCGAAGCTTGACGTACATGGACATTACATTACTTTTTCTGAATACTTAGTACATTACAAAAACACACACACAAGGACCGTAATAGTTTAGTGTATTTGGAAACTCGGAACGTAATCTTCTAATCTTGGTGAAAGATCTCCAATATCTCCCATAAAGATCTTCCTTTTTTATACCTAAAACCTTTCTTTATATCCTGGGGAAAAGAAAACATAAAAGGGTGAGCTCAAATGCTCAGTAAGGGTAAACAAAAGAAATATAAATCTCATCGTATACACAAGCACATAACTTTTGGAAATCTTAACCTACAAAAGAGGTCATAATATCATAACATGGGATAAATCATGGCAGTGAAATGTAATCACAATAATCATAACGTAAAACATGAAACTTTTTGGCATATGCACATAATCATAGATAATCTTTTCTTGTTAGTCAAGACTCATTGTCAAGACTATCTTAGTGGACAAAGTCCCTTTCTGAACCGAGTCACCCTCGTTCCAGTCCTGTTTCACTGAACCGGTATAACCTACCGTTCCAGCCCTGTCTATCTCATGAGATATAAAATCTTTACCCAATGCATTGGAGGGAGATATAGGTCCCACCCATCTCATATTGATACCATTCTTATGTGTGCCACAAAATCATAAATCATACATCATTGCATAACCCATATAGTAAAAATGGGATTCTTAAACAACATGACATCATAAAAAAAATCATATAAGATAAAGGAATTCATAAAAATATTTCCATCACAACATAATCAAATCCATGTAATAATAGAGATAGAAACAGAACCCTTTATTATCTTATATGGAAAATAATTTTGATAAAACACTTGAACTCCATTATTGAGGAAAATATCCATTCTGCTTCAAAATCAATTTCTTTTCACAAAACATCATGCAATTTTAAAAGTAAGAGATTTTGTTGAAAATAGTCATGAAATCTGTTAGAGGAATCTTTATGAAAATAAGGTTTTATAAAACCGTAAAATCCTTTCATTCCGTATAAGTTAAAAAAACATTCTTCTCGTACTTTTGTTGGAAAAGTCCAAAAGTACCTCGTACGAAAAACGACAAATGATTCCTTTCATATCTTTTACTAAAAACCCACCGAAGGGTAAAATTGGATTTAAAAATTTTTAGGTGGATGGAAATAATATTACATATTGAGTAAACATGGATTTGGATGATAAAATACACCCCAGTAAATGCCAAAGTATAAACAATCTCAGATAAAAATGAGATTGTGATATTTCCCTTAACTTAGGTCCAACTTACATTGTAAGTGTCCGAACCTCTTGTATAATGATTTAAATCATGTTATTGACTTATTCCAGAATCATATTCATTGTTATTATATCATATATGGTCCACTAATGAATTTATATTACCCGTTCTTTTGTAAATTCATGTTAAAGTAGCGTTTTGGGTAAAATCGTCTCATTTGTCGTTCGTGTTTTTAACTTGTAATTATTCATATGATTACTTAGATCATGATTACTTAATTCCATAATATAAAACAAGATTTATATATATATATTCAGAATATACATATATAATAAATCAGTAAATGGAAAGAAATACACCGTTCATGGAGACGGTAGTCCGTACGTACGCATGAACGCTATTTTTGTTTCCTTATTGAATTGAATGGAATTAAGTAGATGACATACATATAAATATAAATAATTCCAGTATCATTATTAGGTCATATATTTCATTAGTACTTATTATATATACTTTATAATCATTCATTAATGGTTAATCATTGAGAATGAATCTCATCGCGTCGTGGAGACGGTAGTCCGTACATACGCACGAGCGATGATATCGTTCCCATGGTCGTGGAATTATGTTGAAGTGTATGTATACTATTTCAGTATAAATATAACTTTATAATAATCATATATAGTTACTCATTACACCTTTATACCCATCCAATTAAGGTGGTGGCGGAAAATAGATTACAACACGGCGTGGAGACAGTATTTTGTACGTACGCACGCGCGATGATTTCCTTTTTCTGTAGGATGGATAGAAGGTTAATTATAGTTGTTTCATATTTATAATAACATATCAGTATATAAGATATACTTATGTTATTACTTTATCATGAAACAACTAAAGAAGAAGAAGTTGAAGTAGAAAGAAATTGAAAAAGATCGGTAATGGATATTACCTCTTTTTGACGCGCCTTTTCTTAGCCTCCACTTAAAGAACTAAGGATGGTCATTGAAGAAGACCAGGACCTCTAGGATGATACTAGGGAAGTGGAGAAGTGATTTTGGCTGGGGTTGGCCGAGCTTGAAGACTCAATGTTGTGTGAGGATGAGAGGGAGGAGGTTCCCTTTTATAAGGGAGGAGAGGGGTACCTTAGGAATATCTCAAAATATTATTTTATATTAAAGTCAAAATCGGTTTATAATGGTTCCAAAGGGTCTTATTTCGAAGCTAAAGTGGGGATGGGTCGAAATCCTATCAACCAATAGGATTTAGACAAGTTTAGGTTATTATTTTAACCTTATCAATTAGATTTAACTTTATGTTAAATAATTTAACTTTTACCGTGTCTTTTTGTTTTCTTACACTATATGGTTAATAAACTTACAATAACATACCGAAAGAACCCCAAATTGTTTATTATTAATATATATATCCTTATCTAAGTCATTTAGCTGAAACATAGATTTTTAGGAATAAAATAACAATTAATAATATAATATTTTATTAAAAAACTATTTTGTGTCAATTTTGACACTATTTGATATATGATTTTTGTGAGAGTAATAACAGAATTATATGTTCTAACCAAGTTGATTAAATCAACACTAATATATCATAGTAACCTAGAAAATTAGTGGAATTCATAAAATGTCTTAAATTACATTTATTGTGGTATTTATAATATCAATTATGTCAATATTTCATTAATAAGATAATTACTGCATCATCTTTGTGTCATAAATAAATTAAATTATTTGATGGCTAAAAATTACAAATAAAATAACATTATGTAGGAAATCTCTTTATCTTTCTAATGAATATTTACAATCGCATTTATCTTATGTATAAACCTATATTAAAATTTTTTTAGTAAATAAACTTTGATTTTAACTCTTTTAACTCTTCTTTGAATTAAATAATAATAAATGTCCTAATCTAATCCAAGTGGGCCTAAATGATAGTATTTTACACTTAAGGTTGTTTTTGGTCGAGATACACTTGTCCAATAGGATTAGGACATGTGTTAGGGTAATATTAATATCATTTTTACCCTTAATTACCCTATTTACTTTTAACCGTGGTAAATAAAAGTAAAAAGATACTATTCACCAAAAATTATTTTCATCTCATTGAACCACATTTTATTTACTGACATCAACCATGTTTCTCGGATTTTTTAAATTCCATTCACAGAAGCGGTAAAATTATGTTTTATGAAAAATTCTGTTTTTTTAACTACCACTTAGTAGTTTCACTATTCATCAAAAATTGATGTTTTTCATAACAATGCCAAAATTTCAACCTAAGCTATATTTCATATTCTGGATTCAAAAATGAAGTCTATTTTACCAAATTCATAACATATAAGTTTCATTAATTAATTTTATAATTAAATCTCGCTGTTAAAACAAATAGCGTGTTTTTAAGAAATAATATCTATCAAAAGATTGACACTTGTTTATGTCTGGTTTTAATGTAAAATTACATCCAATGACCAACATTGTATCAAATTGTAAAAATATATTCTAAATATACTTTAAAACCACTCAAATTAATAATTTATCACTATTAATTAATTCGATTAAAAAAAGTTTTTTTAATTAAAATTTAGTAATTTTCACTATTCATCAGAATATGAATGTTATCCGAAAAGTACCAAAATTTCACCTTCGGCTAAATTCGATACTCCGAATCCATAAATGAAGTCCATTTTGAAAAAATAAAATTTAAAAAATTTCAAAAAGTGGTTATGATTATTCATACCGGTTAGTTTTAATAATATCTTAATAGCATATCGTTGTATAGCGAAACTCGTTATTGCGTACTACACACACTATCGTGGAAGATCGCAATTGCGTGTAATGCAAGGCAAATCAAGGATGCGTGTTTTGCAAGCTCCTTTTGGTGTAGCGTACAACACAAGACATTAGTGAAATTAAAAATAATATTTTCCATAAAATCTCGGGGTGTTACATTCTACCCCCCTTAAAATGCATTTCGCCCTCGAAATTCATCAGGGTTATAAATGGTTTACTATTCAAAAGTTTCTTTAATAGAATCCCACATCGTAAAAAGGAATACCATAACCAATCTTTAAAAACGAATGTATGAAACGTAACGGTTACCCAAATAAACTAATCACTGGGTTTCCACGTAGGTGAAAATATGGATATGGAAGAAAAATCTAACCATCATGTTCTGATGGAGAGTGGTAGAGAACATGGCTATGGAAAAGCCAACAATCAGAAATCCATAAATTTGTGACGATCTAAGGTACCACTTGATTAATCAGATATAAGAGCACTAGGACAACATTTTTGGTTTTCAAGCTCATTTCCCTAAAGTTGGTGAAATTGGAATTAGAAGAAATACTTTCGTGATTTTGGTATAGTCTCACTGTTTGTCGTTCTTTGGAAAATTTCTACTTCATATCTTAAAGAAATTAAGTTGAATTTGTCATTCGTGATGTGTTAGCAGATCATGTGATAGAATGATGGGTCATTCCATCTGTCTCAAAAGGTTATAAAAGTTATCAAAAAATACATAAGTCCATCTATAGTGAGATTCATTATATATGGTTACTAAAATGAACTTATACTTAATATATCATACTGCTTAATATAAT
Organism: Viscum album; assembly: GCA_963277665.1. Classification (NCBI taxonomy): domain Eukaryota; kingdom Viridiplantae; phylum Streptophyta; class Magnoliopsida; order Santalales; family Viscaceae; genus Viscum; species Viscum album. The sequence goes on from OY728156.1 coordinate 1,137,892,170, forward strand.
AAAACTAGTTTCTACTAAACAGGGACTTCCTGTAGGCTAGTGGTAGGCGATAAAGGCCAGTCGCACTTCAGTTGTGGGTTCGATTCCCACAGCCTTGTCCGACGCGATGGGTTGTCGCCCATCCTGCAGGTTGTCCTTTCTCTAAAACTATATTACTATAACATCCCATCAATAATATCGAAAAAAAACTTCTATTCTTAAACAATACTAACTTATGTCTAACATAATCCATTCTAGTATTTAGGCTTATCCATAATACTGCATTCCACTCTCATAATATAGTGAAAATGATTACCAGAGATTTAATACTGTCGTTGATCCCCATATATCATAAGATATGTCTTGTTGGTCAAATTCCAAAGATTCAAAGGCCTTAATCACGTATTCTATTGAATACCCATTGAACCTTAGTGAAAACATGAATGCAGTTACAAGTTTACTCTTTCCACATACCAAAATCCAAAAATTCTATATACTCAAACCATGATATAACCTTCTCCTTATATCAGTCATGAGCTCATGAATACAATCAAATACCCCATTATCTTATTATTCCTTCATTATGCGCATATCATCTACTTTCCAAAAAATATCTGAATAAAATTTCATGGTTATTAGTACCATTAATCATACACTTTAAAAACTTACGAAAGACAATAGTGTAACAATCCTTAGATGTCTCTTTATTCCATAGTACCATGAGATTACTTATACAACATTACACATGATAAACATGTAATCATTCCACTACCTTCTTAAAACATTGACCGAGCTTCAACAATTCTTTCATCTCACATATCATTTATAGTCTCTTCATCATCATCAACATAAATACTTCCCATACGACCATACTGATTCTCTTCATGAGACATTCCCTTAGGGAATTGGTTTGCATAATGCCCGTACAATCCACATTTAAAACATTTAACCATTGTTGATGTCGTAGCAATACCATTATCCTCATCCATGGTGTTAACTGAACCTTTTCCTTTGCACTTACTTGCTTTGTGTCCTTCTTTTCCACACCCAAATCATCTTCCAGTTCCTTTGAAACATTATCCTTGATGCCTCTTCCCACGTGATTTACATAGGGGAAATTGAACTTTCTTTCCTCTATGATCATCATGAAACTTCATCTTTCTCTTATTAGCCGAGTCAGGAAACTTACAAAATTTTACTTTATTGATCATATTATGAGATTGATGATTCGGCATAATAATGATGTTTGGACTTCCAAATCCCATTTCATTATGAGGAATAACATTCTATTGTCCATCATATTCTCCATTATCGTGAATCATCTTGTTTCCCTCCATTTTCTAAAACCCAAAAAGAATAGTGTGAGAGGCAAAAATCATGCTAGGGGAAAACAACATAATAAAGGGGGAGTACCTTCAATATCTAACATCTTAGATTTAATTTTATGATCGTTAGCGTAATTCTAGTACTATAACCTATAGGTATACTAAACCTTAGGGACATCCCTTGACATACCTTAGAAATATCTCTAGGGATCTCACTAACGTTTTCGCATCCTAGTTTCCAAAGGTTGACTAAACCATTCCTCTGATACCAACTGTAGAGACCCGAAGCTTGACATACATGGACATTACATTACATTTGCGGAATACTTAGTACATTACAAAAACACACACACTAGGACCGTAATATTTTAGTGTCTTTGGAAACTCGGAACTTAATCTTCTAATAGTGGTGAAAGATCTCCAATATCTCCCATAAATATCTTCCTTTTTTTACCTAAAACCTTTCTTTATCCTGGGGAAAAGAAAACATAAAAGGGTGAGCTCAAATTCTCAGTAAGGGTAAACAAAAGAAATATAAATCTCATCGTATACACAAGCACATAACTTTGGGAAATCTTAACCTGCAAAAGAGATCATAATATCATAACATGGGATAAATCATGATAGTGAAATGTAATCACAATAATCATAACATAAAACATTAAACTTTGTGGCATACACACATAATCATAGATAATATTTTCTTGTTAGTCAAGACTCATTGCCAAGACTATCTTAGTGGACAAAGTCCCTTTCTGAACCAAGTCACCCTCGTTCCAGTCCTGTTTCACTGAACCGGTATAACCTACCGTTCCGGCCCTGTCTATCTCATGAGATATAAAATCTTTACCCAATGCATTAGAGGTAGATATAGGTCCCACCCATATCATAATGATAACATTCTTATGTGTTCCACAAAATCATAAATCATACATCATTGCGTAACCCATATAGTAAAAATGGGATTCTTAAACAACATGATATCATAAAAGAAATTCATATAAGATAAAGGAATGCATAAAAATATTTCCATCACAACATAATCAAACCCATTTAATAATAGGGATAGAAACAGAACCCTTTATTATCTTAGATGGAAAATAATTTTGATAAAACACTTGAACTCCATTATTGAGGAAAATATCATTTCTGCTTCAAAATCAATTTCTTTTCACAAAACGTCATGCAATTTTAAAAGAAAGAGATTTTGTTGAAAATTGTCATGAAATATTTTAGAGGAATCTTTATGAAAATAATGATTTATAAAACCGTAAAATCTGTTCGTGCCGTATTAGTTAAAAAACATTCTTCTCATACTTTTGTCGGAAAAGTCAAAAAGTACCTCGTACGAAAAACGACAAAAGATTCCTTTCATATCTTTTACTAAAAACTCACCAAAGGGTAAAATTGGATTTAAACAATTTTAGGTGGATGGAAATAATATTAGATATTGAGGAAACATGGATTTGGGTGATAAAATACACCCCAGTAAATGCCAAAGTATAAACAATCTCAGATAAAAATGAGATTGTGATATTTCTCATACCTTAGGTCCGACTTGCTTTGTAAGTGTCCGAACCTCCTGTATAATGATTTAAATCATGTTATTGACTTATTACAGAATCATATTCATTGTTATTATATCATATATGGTCCACTTATGACTTTATATTACCCGTTCTTTTGTAAATTCATGTTAAAGTAGCGTTTTGGGTAAATTCGTCTCATTTGTCGTTCGTGTTTTTAACTTGTAATTATTCATTTGATTACTTAGATCATGATTACTTAATTCCAGAATATAAAATATGACTTATATATATATATTCAGAATATACATATATAATAAATCAGTAAATGGAAAGAAATACACCGTTTATGGAGGCGGTAGTCCGTACGTACGCATGAAGGCTGTTTTCGTTTCCTTATTGAATTGAATGGAATTAAGTAGATGAAATACATATAAATATAAATAATCCTAGTATCATTATTAGGTCATATATTTCATTAGTACTTATTATATATACTTTATAATCATTCATGAATGGTTAATCATGGAGAATGAATCTCATTGCGTCGTGGAGACGGTAGTCCGTACGTATGCACGAGCGATGATATCGTTCACATAGTCGTGGAATTGTGTTGAAGTGTATGTATACTATTTCAGTATCAATATCACTTTATAATAATCATATATATTTACTCATTACACCTTTATACCCATCCAATTAAGTTGGTGGCGGAAAATAGATTACACCACGGCGTGGAGACGGTATTTCGTACGTACGCACGCGTGGTGATTTCCTTTTTCCTTAGGATGGATAGAAGGTTAATTAGAGTTGTTTCATATATATAATATCATATCAGTATATAAGAAATACTGATGTTATTACTTTATCATGAAACAACTAAATAAGAATAAGTTGAAGAAGAAAGAAATTGAAAAAGATCGGTAATGGATATTACCTCTTTTTGACGCGCCTTTTCATAGCCTCCACTTAAAGAACTAAGGATGGTCTTTGAAGAAGACCAGGACCTCTAGGATGATACTAGGGAAGTGGAGAAGGGATTTTGGCAGGGGTTGGCCGAGCATGAAGGCTCAAAGTTGTGTGAGGAAGAGAGGGAGGAGGTGCCCTTTTATGAGGGAGGAGAGGGGCACCTTAGGAATATCTCAAAATATTATTTTATATTAAAGTCAAAATCGTTTTATAATGGTTCCAAAGGGTCTTGTTTCGAAGATAAAGTAGGGATGGGTCGAAATCCTATCATCAAATAGGATTTATACATGTTTAGGTTATTATTTTAACCTTATCAATTAGATATAACTTTAAGTTAAATAATTTAACTTTTACCGTGTCGTTTTTTTTTCTTACACTATATGGTTAATACACTTACTATAACATGCCAAAAGAACCCCAAATTGTATATTATTAATATATATATCTTTATATAAGTAATTTGGCCGAACCTTAGATTTTTAGGAATAAAATAACAATTAATAATATTTTATTTTATTTAAAAACTATTTTGTGTCAATTTTAACACTATTTGATATATGATTTTTGTGAAAGTCATAAAAGAATTATATGTTCTAAACATGTTTATTAAATCAACACTAATATATCATAGTAACCTTGAAAATTAGTGGAATTCATAAAAAGTCTTAAATTATATTTATTTTGGTATTTATAATATCAATTATGTCAATATTTCATTAATAAGATAATTACTGCATCATCTTTGTGTCATAAATAAATTAAATCATTTGATGTCTAAAAATTACAAATAAAATACCATTATGTAGGAAATATTTTTATATTTCTAATTAATATTTAAAATCGAATTTATCTTATGCATAAACCTATATTAAAAATGTTTTAGTAAATAAACTTTGATTTTAAATCTTTTAACTCTTCTTTGAATTAAATAATAATAAATGTCCTAATCTAATCCATGTGGGCCTAAATGATAATATTTTACACTTAAGGTTGTTTTTGGTCGAGATACACTTGTCCAATAGGATTAGGACATGTGTTAGGGTAATATTAATATCATTTTTACCCTTAATTACCCTATTTACTTTTAACCGTTGTAAATAAAAGTAAAAAGTTACTATTCACCAAAAATTATTTTCATCTCATTGAACCACATTTTACTTACTGACATCAACCGTGTCTCTCGGAATTTTGAAATTGCATTCATAGAAGTGGTAAAATTATGTTTTATGAAAAATTTAGTTTTTTTAACTACCACTTAGTAGTTTCACTATTCATCAAAAATTGATGTTTTTCAGAACAATGCCAAAATTTCATCCTAAGCTATATTTCATATTCCGAATTAAAAAATGAAGTCTATTTTACCAAATTTATAACATAGAAGTTGCATTAATTAATTTTATAATTAAATCCCGCTTTTAAAACAAATAGCGTGTTTTTATGAAACAATATCTATCAAAAGATTGACACATGTTTATATCTGGTTTAAATGTGAAATTACATCCAATGACCAACATTGTATTAAATTGTAAAAATATATTCTAAATATACTTTAAAACCACTCAAATTAATAATTTATCAATGTTAATTATTTCGATTAAAAAAATTTGTTTTTAATTAAAATTTAGTAATTTTCACTATTCATCAGAATATGAATGTTATCCGAAAAGTAACAAAATTTCACCATAGGCTAAATTCGATACTCCGAATCCATAAATGAAGTCCATTTTGAAAAAATAAAATTTTAAAAATTTCAAAAAGTGGTTATTACTATTCATAACGGTTGGTTTTAATAATATCTTAATAGCATGTCGTTGTTTAGCGAAACTCGTTATTGCGTAGTACACACGCTATCGAGGAAGGTCGCGATTGCGTGTAATGCAAGGCAAATCAAGGATGCATGTTTTGCAAGCTCCTTTTGGTGTAGCGTACAAAACAAGACATTTGTGAAATTAAAAAGAATATTTTTCATAAAATCTCGGGGTGTTACAGGAAATCAAATGTCTTCGGCAAGTGGAAGAGGGAAAAATATTTCCTAGGTAGAAGCACGAATCGAAATCATATGGATTGATTAGGGAATCTAACTCGGAGTACGAGGACTAAAGGGATATATTTCTATTTTTTTCCATCGACCACATTAATAGAGAGTGTACGACACCACCAAGAGCATACCAAAATTGAAAAAGGATGGGGAATCTCTTGGCCTATTATCGTAGTGCTATGAGGTCTGGTGTTTGAGAAACTTCTCAGGTGTCTCAAGAGTCATATTCATCAATACGAAGAGGGAATAATAATCATTTTCATTACCAGAATAGAGATATCCTAGTTTATTCAAAGAATAATATGACTCCTCAGGTAGTGCAATATCAATTGGGAAACAAGGAGTAATGTGCAGTGAAAAATCAACTATATGGAGGTGAATAGTTTTTTATAAATGATAATTCAAGATAGTCAACATAAATAAGTGTAATTATTTTTAATCATACACTTATAAAATCACTGTTTTACATAGATTCATCCCATTCCTTTATTGTTTATTCTGTCATTTATATGTTGCATTTAAAAATATATAGGATTCCCTCTTTGATTAAACATAAAAATCCTATTAGGATATAGATAATTTAGAGAATTTGTGGGTAGAACAAGTTATATATATATTTATAGAGATGAATTGATATGGTAATTATTTGTACTTGAGATGTATTGTTTTGATATATTCATGGGTATGGAAATGTTAACTATGTTCAAGGCTCACATTGACTATTATAATAGAATGGTGAGTTTACAACTTATGATGGCATCCTGAAAATCATTATAAGAGAAAATATTATAGAGGAAGGTGAAACTGTCTTTTTGGCACCAAGAAATGGAATGATCTCTTATTATTTAGTATTTTGATCTTTGACATCGATGGATGAGATCGAGAAGAAAAATTTTACAGAAGTGGTTGATCAGTTTCTATATGTGTTTTTTAAATTTTAATAATGGTTTTAACCAATTAGTGTAGTGGAGTTTATGATTGATATCATTATGATGAAAATATTTATTTCTATTACATCTTATCGAATGGATCCAATATAATTTAGTAAGTCAATAGTGTAGTTGGAAGATATGGATAGGACATGTTTCATTCGACCTAGCTTCTCTCTGTGGGTATGACAGGTATTGTTTGTCAAAAATACCGATTGAACTCTTTATCTATGTGTGTATTATCATAATCTTAACTGAGTTCTGATAATTAATTTTTATCTACTTCCAAATATTGATGATATATTTGATCAATTAAGGGTAACTCAATAGTTCTCTATATTTGAATTGTGATCAGGATATCACCAATTATGGATTCAAAGGGAGGATATTTTAAAGATAACTTTCAGAATAATATATGTCCACTCTGAATATGTGGTAATGCATTTCGGTCTTACAAATTCTCTAGAAGTATTTCTGGAATTGATGAATAAGATATTTCAATTATATCTATATTCTTTCTTGTTGTTATTTTAATGACATATTGGTGTATTCATATGTAATGGTTGAGCATCATAAACATTTTGAGTTAGTGATGGTAATCTTGAGAGATCATTGGTTGTATGCCAAATTAACTAAATGAATTTTTTGGATACCATAGGTATACATCCTTGAAGATGTAATATCTAAAATGGATTTTTCTATAAATTCTAGATAAGATAGAGGTTTTTATCTCTTAAAAACATCCAAATAAAATATTTGTGATACGTAGTTTTCTTAGATTGGATGGTTATTATTGAAACGTTTTTCATAATTTTTCTGGACTTAAATTTCCAATGATGACTTTGAAAAAGAGTATTGTTCCATTCCAATAGTGTGACTAATTTCTTATCACTTTTAAAGAGCTTAAAGTTCTCATTACATCAAAAACAATCTTTATTTTTTCAAAATCAATACAAGGGTATGTGGTGTATTTTGATGCATCGATTATGGATGGGGACGTGTTATCATGCAAAGAGATCATGTTTTTTTATTATTGACAAGTTCGTTAAGATTGAATGAAAATAATTACCCAACACGTGATTTGGGGTAATATTTCATAGTTCATGCTTTTTAGACCTTGTGTCATTATCTCATTGGTGAGAAAATTACTTTCTTTCACGGTTCACAAGAGCATGAATTATAATTTTTCAAAATGGGGTTTGAACCTGAGATAAATAAGATGGATGGAGTATCTCTAAATGTTTTAAATTGACATGATGTATACAGTAGGAAAATATATTTGGATTACGATGCATATAGCAGGAAGTTATATGCTGAGTTGGAAAAGGAGTCTTTAGTTGAGTGGAATTTATTGTTGGTCATAGCGGTCATGTACATGGAATGGTAAGACTGAGGTGAATTAGAGACCATATTTCTAGTTTTTTTGTACCTCATATGATGGAGATAGATAATGTTCTACAAAATACATATTCATAATATTTGGTGGTGATTTCAAACATCAATGGTGGGGAGACCATTAATGAATTGAATCTAGATGAGAGTTCATTGTTGTGGGTAAGAAATCATGTGGTCATATCTATGAATTTCTATGAAAAATTCTCCATTAATACCACTATTTGATATGTGTTTTCCATATTTGAATTTATATGATGAATATGGTATTGATAGAATATTTTTGGTGGATTGGTATGAGAAAAATGGTGGATGAGTTTGTTTCAATATTCTTAACGTTTAACAAATTTAAGGTCGAATATCAGAAACTAATAGGTATTTTGTTGTCTTTAAATATCAATTCGTGGGAAAGGGAGCAGATGGATTTGTATTTTGTATTAGGTCTCCCCAAAATAGATTGAAAATACAATGCTATATGGATGATAAGGGATCATCTCACATAGTTGTATAATTTCATTCTCATTCATGAATCTCATATGTTGGATGACACATCGAAAATATATTTTTTTGAATTTGTAAAGATGAATGTAATTTCAGATTCAATACTAATAGACTGAGATATGAGGTTTATGTATAATTTCTATAAATCCTTACATAAATCCCTTGGGACTCATTTGACTATGAGTATGGAGTACCATACTTCATGGGATGGGTAATCCGAAAAGGCGATACAAACATTGAAAGGCATGGTGTAGGATTTTGCAATGGATTTTGGTGTATCGTTGAAATAGAATGTACCATTAGATTATTTCTCATGTAACAATAGTTTTTAGACCGTGATATTAATTTCTACGTTTGAATCATTGTATAGGAATCCCTATTGTTCCCCAATTTGTTGGGTGAAAACATGTGTGACTTCACTAGTTGGTTTGAACATTATCGATGAGAAAATAGAGAAGATTCATTTGATTAGGAAATAGATAATGATGACACAGAGTCATCTAGATTTTTATGTAGATCATTGTTTATGGTCTTTGTAATTCTTGGTGAGTGATCATCTATTATTGAGGATATTTTCAAGGATTGGAAATCGTCCTTTTGTTCAATAGGAAAAGTTATCTCGTACATACATAGTCCCATTGAGATAATGTATTGTGTTGGTGAGGTTCTATATTTTTTGAAATTTCAAAAATACTTTTGTTTGGTACATAATGGGTTTCATGTGTCTCAGTTTAAAATGTATTATCCAATCCCAAATCATGTGATTCAATGGGATCATGTTGAACTAATGTTGAATGCTTCTTTTTAACATATCAGGATGTAGATTGCGGATAGGTAAGTTAAATTCTTTCATGGAAAAAGAATTTGACTAGTGGGTATTTTTTTTAACATCGTAAAATTCATGAAATGACATAGTAATGGGAGAAGTAAATGAAATAGAAATTTCCATAACTCTTTGGTTACATCTATTGTTTTCTACATTCCTAGTACAAACAATCTAATGGTGCTAAAATTGTAGCACCACAAGTTTCATGTAAGTAACCCTTTCTTGTGATTTCTAAATATATAAAGAATATGAGTGATGTTTGGGAGAGTATAGAAAAATTTTGGTGTGTTTTTTGAGGATTTTATTAGGGTTCATGGTTGGTTCATGATTTCATAAAACCATAAAACACCTAAAAACCTTTTACAATGAGACATTAGAAAAAGGGAGATGCACGGGCTGCACATGATTTTTATAAACCATGTACAAGCCTAGAAAAAACTATAAAAAATGAAACAATTTGATTTTTAATACCTATAAAATTATTTGGAAACCATGAGAGCCAATCGTATGAGGTTCATCCTTAAGGCAGTGACTGGAACACAGTTAGCACGTGGATTTATTGACATTGTGACTAACCAGGAATGAGTTACATGTGAGATCCTAAAATTATGGATCTCACGGTTTTTATCTCTCACTCCATCGTGTTTCCTTCTATAGAGTCCTAACTCAATATTTTATCTTCCAAAAGGCTGTAAAAGCTTCTATCATTGATTTGGAGGTGATTGGAAGTCTTCTCTGGGGGGTTTGATGCCATATTCTTGTGGTAAGTGATTATTCTTTGTTGTTTTTAGTCTTTTTTCATTGAACAACTTATCTATATTTCTCCATTTCAGATTTATGAAATTTTAGGAGAGATATAATATCGATTATGCCATAAATTATTAGATTTTCCTTTGAGGATTATATGGGAAGAGATCAAAGGTGGGTTTTTTGGATTGATCTCGGTTTCATTTGTTTTTGAGGTCCATTCTTTGTTTTCACTATAAATCCTGAGTTATATGGATTCAATTTTGACTCCTATGTTTTGAAAATGAATTCATAGTTTCAAATTAATTGAATTAATTGAATTTTATAATGATGTTTTTGTGATAATAAATATAGAAACCCTCTTTAGTGAAATATTGTTGATTTTATTGGAATTTTGTAACTTATGTGCAATGTGATTTGATAACTAATTATAAAATATTGATTTTGAAATAGTTTCTTCGTTATATTTTTGGAAAATGGTTTTCAATAAAAAATGTTATTTTATTGAAATGTATTTGGCATTAAAATGTCTTTGGAATTTAAATGGATTTTGAATTAATGTATTGGAATGATTTTTTCCCTACATGTTAGTGTGTGTTCATATTGAATTATGAGGATAGTTTGAAATATGAAATTTTTCTTGGTGCCAATGATGTAATGGAACATGGGATTTTATTACCTTGGGATGTCTTATTGGATATACAAGAAACTGCTCGTGAGTACGGACCTATCATAATGAAACATACATGGGTAGATATATATATATGGGGATTGAAATGGGTAATGCCAAAAATGGAATTTACATAATGGTTTTAGAGAATTGTGTGGTTTCTTTCCTCAAAACATGATGTTATCTTGAGAAAACAAATTTACTATGGAACGTGTTTATATTATGATTTAAACTATTTTGTAAATTCTTTCATGTAAACTATTTTTTACAATGTGCTAACTTGTACTATCCTAGTGGCCTGAATTGGAATGAAATTGGGAAAATATACTAATTATCATTACTCACCCCTAAATTGACATATTGGTTATTTTTTATTTGTTATTTATTAGGACATGGGAAAAGGTAAAGTATCACATATCATTAGAAGTATTTTTTCATACATGTTATGTTTTTTTAAAGATGGATCATGGAGAAAGTTCAGAGCTTGTAGTTATTGTTGGATTACCTGAGTTTGTCTTATTATTTATACTTTGATATTATAGTATTCCTCTATAGTACATGGTTTTAGTTTGATTTCAATATAAATGGTTCACATTTAGTTTTCATTCATTGATATCATGTATCACATATTGGTCGTTTTGGTTTTAGCATGTTTGGTTGGTTGTTTTATTTTTGAAGGGAAAATCACCCCCCATCAGTTAATGAAGCCCTTTTCATTTTTCAACCTTTGGTGCCTTGGGGAGGTCTCTTAAGTACAATTGAAGTCATTCCAAATTTTCAAGATATATTGGAGGGGTGGTTTTTACAAAAATGGTCCCAATGTATAAAATATTTTATACAATATCAACATTAATCAGGATTGTTTATGATTGTGTTTCTAAATATAGATTCTTATTAATAATCTCTCCTTAATGTCATGAAATTTATTTTACGTATTTTATTTCACTAGAATAAATGTTTCCCTTAATTTTTTTATCATTATATACATAATATTTCATAAACAATTTTTAGGGATAGTCTTCTTTATGTCTCTATTTGGCCTCAATCCCTTTTTCCTCAAAAACCATGTTTTATAAAAATGTTCTCAAAATTTTTTTTAGCCTTTTTAAATTGTTTTATTAATTTAATTTTTAACAAGTTTTTATTTTTGTAGAAAAAAATTATAAGAATATTCATGTCATTTTCAAAAAAAAATACATGTTTGGATTTTATTGAAATGTTAACGGGCTAATTATTTTAAAATATATAACACAAATGAAAAGGCATATTTTCATGAAACATATTTTAATTTATTTTTACATTATATGTTTTCATGTTTATATTCAATGAAAATAATTATTTGATGTTTTTTATATATTGAAAATATTTCATCAATATTGAATGGATAAATTTACATAAGAAATGATTTATTAATTATAAAATCCTCTATTACATGTATTTAAGGGAATTTTTATTCTAAATATTCCTAAATATATTATAAATATTAAAATTATTTATTTAAAGGAAATTAAAATTTATCATGATATTTTCAAATTGATTTATCTTTCAAAAATAATTTTTTTATCTAGGTGAACAATTTTTTATATAACTTATGGATTACGGGGTATATGAACTAAGGATACCATTCTTATTATTCCTATTTAAAGTTTATGTTTATGAGGTCATGATTTATATGAAACCAATTTATATTACACTGTTTATGACATGAAAAAATTCATATGAAACACACCACATTTTTTGTGGGTTATGCTATGATGAAATGATGAAATTATTAGGAGACCACTGTCTTTTCTAAAGATTATTAAATGATGAAATATTTGTGAAACCCATTTCATTTCATGGGTTATGATATGATAAATGTTTTATGATCTTTTGAAACACATATAAGTAGTTTTATCTATATGAAATTGGTTTCATTATGACCACAAATAGTATTTATGATATAACAAAATTTGGGTGAGACTTATCTCTCCCTCTAACTCATTTAGTATGGATTTATATCTCATGAGATTATGAGGATCGAAATAAGGTGTGAACCTAGTTTAGTATATAACGTTTTCCACAATTATGGTCTTATAAGTGAACCTAGAAAACTGTAATGGATTTTATAGTGATCCCCTTCCATAATGATGATATGGCCTCAACTCGGGATGGTTGTGCGTTCCACCTAGGAACTACATGCTCCCATAGAGTTCCCTGATTTGATTTTTCAATGATCCTTGATTATTAAATAATTTGTTTAATATGACTAGGTATATGTGAAAATTTTATTTATTATGAATATTTTGTGTTCTCAGGGATCATGTTATTTTACTCTCTATTGATTCATATCTTACGAACTACCAATATTTATTCCATGACTCACGAAAATGTTCTTTGAATTGTAGGTTATATTTTTTAAATATTATTCTCATGTTCTCAAACCATTAGTTTCATGTTATTTTATATATATTAACCTTTTTTACCTTACTAAGAATCAATTATCAATATTTCTTATGTTTCCATTCATGAGGTTATGAATAATGGCTTTTGGGATGATTACTAATTGTGAATATCTTTAGTTAGATACATTGATGTTATTTCACAAATGAAGAAGTTTTTTAATGTTTCCAATGCCACTAAAAAATTACAATATTTAGGAATTTTTTTTTGTAATTTAGTAAATATTAATCTAAATAGATTAAATATCATTCTATTAAAATAATAGGTCTCCCTATAACATTTTTATGAATCATTATTTGAATAAATAATAATTAACATCATTATCATAGTGGGACATAAAAATTCCTTTAATCTTATAATATTGAATTTAGGATTTACTCTAATTTTCTATTTTCATATTTTTCATAATTATAATTCTCAAATTATTCAAATGATTTTGATAATTATTATTTTGATGATGTTATAATACCTTCATAAAAGTCATGTGTACTCATAATGTTTTCCATTGGTAATTAAAATTAAATTTCTTATTTTTTAGTTTTTTTACATTATTTCCTATTTATATTTATAATTAGTTTATTTATTGATATAGAATAATAATTTCGAATTATATATATGTATATAATAATAAAATTTTATCCTCGTATTTTTACCATATAGGATTTTAATTTATATTTCAAATAAAAAAATATAGTCAAGAATTTAGTGATAATTTGTATGAAAATGCCAATAATGTATTGTGAAGGATATAATTTTAGGTGTCTAAAGTTTCATACAAATTTTTATGGAATAAATAATTACCCTATTGCAAAAAAATTTCATATTTAGCTATATTAGTGGAAGAAATTTCAAATGAACTGTTGATATCACAAATAATTTATGTGTTTTAGATCATGATGAAATTGTTATTTTTATTGTATAGGCATACTATATTTATATTAAATTGATCTCATAACAATTTTATCGAACATATATTTTTTTATATAGGTATTTATTTCCAAAAGTACAATATATATTCCATATATCATCATAAAAAGGATGTAGTTATTAAATGTATCTCTCTATGATATAAAAAATATTCAATTTATTCCATATCTATAACATCTAAAATTATATCATTTTATTACCATTATCAATTTTTTAAATTTAACCCTTTGAATAAAAAACATTGTCAGTGAATATAATTTTAATCAATTTTAATCTTATCATATGGACATAGAAATAAAATATTTATTCTTATCATTATTATATGATTGTATAATTTTCCAGAAATGTTCCCATAAGTGGTGTAAATTATACCAATTAATTGACTGAATTTTTCCTGTATAGTTGTTCATGGAAACACATTATTGAATATAATTATTACTATACAATAAATAATATTCTATATATAGTTATCTAATGGAATTATCTACATAATGGTGCCTTATAGTTTTAATTTTGAATACATCTATCATTTTTACGATTAGGATAAAATATTTTAAAATTTTAACTCCAATTATCGATTATATATCATTTTATAATCAAAAGTTTGTTATTTTTTACAATATAAATTCACCCAAAAATTAATAGTTGTCTAAGAATCTTAGTACTAAATGTAGTAAACATATTCATTGGGAAATCATCATTACTACAATTCAATTTAATATTTGGTATTTGATAAAAAATATTTATGAGTACTAATGTATTGAATTAAATAATATTAAATGTATTATAGTTTCTATAAAATTTTATACATTACCCAAATAACACATTATTGTAAGTATTTTAGTATTTTATATACAAAATATGTTAAATTTATATTATATAATTATCAAATAATTCAATGACAATGTTGTTTTATTGTATAAAACTATGTTATAGTATTAAAACTTGTATCCCAAAATAATATAATATATATATATATATATATATATTTGAGTTCAAAATTTATATCAAAATGATGAGTTTAGTTGCGTAATTTTCTTAAATATACTCTTAATGTTTTTTACTAGTCTAATAATAAAAACATGATTAACAATTTGGGTATTTTTGAATAACATAATTTGTGGGTTTGATGCATTGATTCAAAAGAGTTATCATGAGATGAAATATTATAAAATAACATTTGAATGATCATTTATAAAATTATAAAATATTTTTTTGGGAATTTAAATATATTTATTATTGGTGACACCCAAATTTACCCATGTTATATCATTAAAAAGGTCACTTGATGCGCATCATGGATTATTGAATCCTCAGTGACCTAAAAGAACATAAAGAAACATGCATTCTATTGAGGTGATTTTTCTAAAAAGTGTGAAACATGGGTTGTAATTGATCTGATTATTATATGGTTAAAAATCATAATTGAATTCGATTTAAGATAAGGTATTGATCCTAGGTTATCACTTGCGGTGGATTAGATGAATTTTTTAAAATTGTTTCAGTTTTGTTAAATTAATAAGAATTCTTTTAATGAAATAAATATAACATCATCACTTTTCTAAACACATTAAAATACCAATGTTATTCACCAAATCACATGTTGGATCATTTAATTTAGAAATTCAAGGTAAATAAATTTATTTTCACACAAATATTGTGGTGATGAAATTCAATAAATAAGGGGAATAAATAAAATCATTGATTGAAAATATCAAAAAAACAATTGATTATGATTCATTAAAAAGAGAAATAAAATATAGTTAATACCCTGATACTCCCTTGGATATAATTATCAGAGGATAATCCCTCAATTGATGATATTATATCAATGATAGCTGTATGTAGACTCATGAGGCCAGAATTTGAGAATAAAAATAACGATAAAAGTTCCCTCCGCCATTATGGGAAGAATTTCACAAAATATACTGTGAATAGATTCATTCCATATAGAAATGGTATCAAATTTACTTGTATAATAATATTATATATCAATAATAAAATCTTTTATTAATAAATGAATGTGATTTGGACAACCTAAATGTTAAAACCAAATGTGTGAAAAGAAAATGGAAGTTTAACACAACAATTGAATGAAAAACATGTTTGATCCAATTACTTTACCACCATCAAAATAAATTTTCATATAAGGATTTTTGGATGTATCCCCCAAAATTTCCTTCCTTCCATATTAATTAAGTGAATCAAAAGGAGGGTGAGATAAAAAAGGTAATTTTAGTGTTTCAATGCTGATCAAAAAATTCATCCATATTCACCACCTTTTTGTCATTTAAATATGTCCTTCAGAATTACATATAATTAATGGTCGTAGAAGGGAAATATCAGCAAATGTGTGACCAATAATATATATAAAATATTTTTTCAAATTGGATTAACCATTATTATGTTATGATGAAATTTGTGGGATGAATTTATGGGCCTTCAAATCTACCCAACAAATTAAATGTCAAATTGTCCTTCCAATATGTCCATTAAAAAATTGAATTAGCTCGATATATAGTTGAATGAATAGTTCCCCATAATTTTCTCTTCATAAGTATGATATTTTAGCTTCATTGGGCATGTTTTTTGGGCTCTACATTTACATGATTGGCATAAGGACCATTTTTCTTTCTACATAAATATAGGTGTTCATCACCAAAAATATCTATCTTCTGTTTTGATTCATCCATTTTCTTTAAAAGATAAAATTATCCAAAAAATGGATCAATAATATTCTAAAATATAAAATTAATATACTAATAAAAATTAATTCCACAAGGATATGATTAATTGTGCCCAAATTGACACATTAAACCTGAATTGCATAATGATGTGAAATGAATATAAATTAACAAAAATCAATAAAATTGGTGTTTATGGGCATTGAAACATATAAAATTTTAGATGTATACAATGAATATTCACCTATTTGGGTTCCAAATTACCGCCTCCCACACACACATTATTGTTTCTATTGGAGAGAAAAAAGTATCTCAAAAATAGTAACTTCGATTTTCTTTTTCAAAAATAATTAACATACTATTCTCACCATATGACATAATTAGAAAAAAACATGAATCATATAAAACTCATTACTCATATTTTAGGTTCTGAAGAATATTCCTATCCCAATCACATTCCATTGTTCAAATTAATCACTTCATTTCAATGAATTTCAATAAAGCATGAAGATATTTTATGTAACTCAAATTACATGAAGCCCATATTCTTGCTGAAGGGGAAATAAATAGATTCATTTGTTGGGAATCATGTAAAACATTATGTTGATTATCTAATGTTTTTTAAAATAAAATAGATGGAAAAACTAAATATAGCAAATAAAAAAATTGACTCATGATCCCCATGTTTTGAATGTCACACATATTCTAAATTTCATTATCTAAAACTGATATGTTAAACATGACTCAGGGAAATAAAACAATGGAGTCATGATCCCCAAGTTCTAAACACAACACATTTAGGCAAATCATTTATCTATGTGGTCATTATTTTCATTTTTTTGGACACTCAAATTAAACAAAATGTTACCCCCAACAAAATTCTATGATAAAGGGCACCCATGAAATCATACATGCACCAAAAATCTAATAGACAATCATTGTGAAATTTTGATTAAATAGATGATGTTATTTTTTGGGAAAAATTTTATCATATTATCGATCATTCCAAAAACTATGGTCATAAACATAAACATGAGTTAAATTCATAATCAAGGAATGAAAAATAATTTTAAATTTTGTTGTCTTGTTTCCCAATTTACATTAACACAAGAAAGGATAATGAATTTTTTCTTCATTGAATTAATTTTTTTTTCATAAAATACCATTTCTTAAAACCATGATTTCACTCCCCCCAACATTGGATTACACTACCCATGATATTGGTATAGAAGAGAATAGAGAGATTATGATTGTTCTGAAAGAGGGTGTTATGTGATTTGAAATGAAATCATGGAACAAAATACCCTGATTTAATGATGATTATCCATCAAAAAGAAATTGATCACCTTTTAATCACATCACATGGAGGCTCCATGGTGATGTTTTAAAATATTATTGAATTTGGGAATGAATTTTCGTTATTTGGAAATATTTAAATGAATCAGCTACTCAATCTCACACACAATAGACATTAAATCAAAATGGAAACCCAAATTGGGTTACCTTAATAACCAAAGCAAAAAAACCAAATAACTAAAAAATTGAAGAATCAGGGTTTTCTCCTAGAAAACAAGTTGTTTATAGTCCATTTCTCAACTTGGACCCCCCAACATACCCAATACAAACATTAAAAATTTTAAGTATTTTATTTATCAGTGCATATAATTTATTGATATTGTGACTCCATTGGGTTTGGTGGGGAGGATTGGAAATTAATTAAAGGAAATTGATATTGGTCCTAGTGATTGGGATGACCAAATTAATATCAAAAGTGGTCCATATAATAGCGTATTTAATAATTATTATGACACCAACATAAAATTTATATTTATATTCTTCACTAAATGATGAAATGATGATAAAAATTTATTATCCCCTATAAATGAAAGATTTAGATAAGATGTTTGGACCTTGAATTCAAGATCAATTTTTCTAAAACATTCAAACACAAATAAGGACATATAATTTAACTCTGTTTGATTTTCAAGATTTTAAAACACAACTAGTTCTCTTTCAATAGAAGTTTGAACCACATAATTTTTTTATGAGTCTGCGGAATTGGTATGGACTTGTTTTTTGTAATTTCAGCCAAGGATTCACTTATTTCTGTTTCTAAAAAATCATCAATGAATACATTTAAAAAAGATTCATGTGATGGATACATGGATTTCTCATGTTAATATAGAAAATTATTTTCATATTAAATTAGATTCCCATTAAAAAATTTCTATATTTATTTAGGTTAAATTTCTATATTTTCCTGAAAGTTAAATTCATTTTAAATCATTAGTATCTCAATTTATAATGTTTTTTCTTCAAAATTAGAATCTACTTTTTCAGCCTCTAATGGTTTAGTACTGATTATTTTAGGTTTTTCATTATTCTTCCCACTCATGAAAATATTCAAAGGTTGGAGTTTTTCATTAGATCATTTTCTTTAACATCTTTGTTCTATAAATGTTGAAGAAGATATAGCCTGAGTGAGCCTAGGGTTTATAAATGTTTCAATTCATTTTAGTTCTTATCTAATGGATGAAACATAAAAGTTCATATTATCCATTTTTACTTAATTATTCAAGAATTTGTTGGTGATTAGGTTTTTTAGGAGGCTTAACATCTTGTACTTCTATAAGATTGATCTCATTAACCATCCTTTAGAGGGTTAGATATTTATACTTTAAGAATTCACCATTCAAATCATTACACATGTCACCAGGTGTGAGTTATTCATTCATGGGTTGATAAAAGAAATTACTTATGGTTGGGGATTCCTAATGTTTATTTGTAGTTTGATTGAATCTTATGTATGAGTTGGGGTATTCGTGAAGATATCCATTTGAGTAGATATAAAATTGGAATTATGATTTTATGGAAAAAATAGATTGTGGAAAAGATAAGAGAAAGGGGATATTATAAGTGAAAGAGGGGATAAAAGAAAAATGTGGTAGAATAGAATGAGTTTCTATGATTACTTACCTGGGCCCCCAGAAATGGCACAAAATTTTGGTTTCACCATAATTTAACCAAGTTATATGGTTAAAATTGTTTCTTGAATCAGACCATGGGTTATCAAATCCTCATATACCTAAGACGAAACATTCATTCTATTTTGTTGATTTGAATATGAAGTGTAAAAATTGTGTTTTAATTGAATTGATAATTAAATTTTTTTAAAAAAATAATTATATTTAGTTTAACAAGAAGTGTTGATCCTAGTCTATTGCTTGGTGCGGATTTGATGCTTTTTTAATTATTTCAATTTCCATAACAAGATAAGAATTCATTAAATGAAATCAATATAACCTCATTAAATATTTTTTAAATTCCTCCTCAAACACATTATAATCACCTTTAAACATATATGTAATTTCCATGAACACTACTGGGTAATTGATCTTCATAGAACATGAAATGTGTTTCTATAAAAATCAATAATGAAGAGAAAGAAAGAAAATATCAAAAAAATGAAATGATTAAGAATTTTTTAAATGAAAAATAACATATAATACAAGACATTTATGCTCCCTCAAATCTACCCATAATATGTTTTTCCATCCATTGGTTATAATCTATAAATGAAAGTAGGAAGGAGACTCATGAGGGTGGAATTAGAGAAAAAAAACAATGAAATAATGCTCACCCCACTATTGTGTATAGAATTTCATAATATATTATGGGAATAGATTCACTATATAAGGAAATAGTTTCAGCATTATATGATTAATAAAAAAATAATATAATCATAAGAACCTTTGTAAATAAATGAATTTTATTTTAATAACTTATGTATGATAAACAAACGCATGAAAAGAAAATTGAATTGTAACAATAAAATTGAATGAAAAACATGATTGATCCAATTCCTTAACCAAAAACAAAATAAATTGGAATATTTTTAAAGTTGTTCAAAAAACCCCAATATTCAATTTCTTCCACATTAATTATGAGATTGAAAACGAGGTTTCTTAAAAACAAATTGAGTCTTTCAATGTTGATTATGGAATTCTCCCAGATTTACCACTATTTTTGGAATAGAAATGTAGAATTAAATATAAAAAAATATTTTATGGTTTAATAAAATAAATATATTATTCCATTTGTCCTAAAATATTGTTAAATATTTTATTTTAATTGGTTCATCCATTCAGATTTTACGATGAATCTAGTGTGCTAAATTTTTGGATCTTCAATTCTGGCCCATAGATTAAATGTCAATTTCTTCTAACTTTATATCCTTGAAAAATCAATATAATCTCAAGGAAAAATTGAATGAAATTATCCAAAAAATTTCATATTTCTAAATTTAATAGATTATATTCATTAGGATTTATATTTGGTCTCAAAATTTATTTGTGTGATAATGTCCCATTATTCTTTATCTAGAAATTTCTACGTTCATTGAAACAAATATCCATCTTTCCTTATGATTCATCTAGTGATCCTAAATAGTTAAGTGTTTCAAACAAATTGATAAATAATATTCCGAAATATAAAATTCATATTATCAAAATTATGAATTCCATGGGGATATGATTAAGTGGTCCCAAATTGACACATTAAACATAAATTGCATAATGATGTGAAATTATATTCAATTTATGAAATATAATAAAATTGGTGTTTATAAACATTAAAATATATCAATATTAAGTTATAAAACATTATTATTGTTCTATTTAAATTGTTAATCACACCCCCTAACTCATATTTTTCTAGTCATATGCAGAAAAAATCAAAATAAAATGAAATTCAATTCCCTTTTAAAAAAAATTTAACGTACTATGATCATCAAAATAATAAATTTTAATAGTGATGAATCACATAAAAATCATTTCTCATAAGTTAAAGTCACTATAATTTACCAAGACTGAGACCTTTAATTTTTTAAAATTTATAACCACATTTCTTCCACTATCATTTAAGCATTATTATGTATTCAATATCTCAAAATACATGGTGCCAATTTTCTTATTCAATGGAAAAAATGGAAGAACTATTTATGAATCACATTAAACAATAATATGAGTATTTAATTATTTTATATTCTATTTTTAACTATTTTTTATTTAATATAATTATGAAAAACTAACTCTAGGAAATAAAACTATGGATTCATGATCCCCAATTCTAGAATTCCATGAATATAGTAAATTTCATGCTCTATAGTTGAGATGTTAATCCTGGATCAGGGAAGGAGGAAAATGGTGTCATGATCCCCAAGTTCCAAAGTTTACATGTTTGGAAAAAATATTACTTTATGTGGTCATTATTTTCATTTTTTATACTCAAATTAAAATAATGTGATCACAAACCCCATTTTGTGATGAATGGGACCCAAGAATTGAATCATACACCCAAAATCCAATATATGAACATTGTGGAATTTTAATTTAACGGATAAACAGTTTTTAGTGAAAAATCACATAAAAAAGCCTTAATTTCCAAAAAATATGCTAATAAACATAAAAAATCGTTAACATCATTATCAAAGAATTAAAAATCCATTTCTATTTAGTATCCATGGATCCAAAATTATATTAACATATTATAGGATAATGAATAGATTTTTTTATTAAACTAAATTTTTATCATAAATCTTATTTTCTCAAAATCCAAGAATTTCCCTCCACCAAAATCGAATGAAACTTCCATCAGTATCAAAAGAGAAGAAAAGAGTGAGATTATGACTGGGAAGAAAGAGTTGGAGAAGTTTATTCAAATGAAATCATGGAACAAAATCACCTGGTTCAATGTTAATGACCCGTCAAAGAAAACTAATAACTTTTACATTACTTCACAATATAGACTCCATGTGGATTGTTGAAGGTTGGTTTGAATTTTGGGAGGCATGTGTATTATTTGAAAATACTAAAATAAATTATCTACTAAATCTATCACATAAGATATATTTATCACATTAGAAACCCCAAGGGGTTCTCCATAACCAAAAACATAGAAAAACACACAAAAATAATTAAATATTATGAATAGTCTAGGTTTCCACCTAGAAAGTGCTTTGTTAAAAGTAGTTTTCTTGAATTGGACCCCCCAATATACCCAATACCAAAATTCAAAAAATTTAGGATTTTATTTTTCACCACATATAAAAATTGAGATTGAGACTCCAATGGGTATGGTGGGATGGTTTTAATATTAATTAAAGTAAAATCATATAGGTCTCATGTAATTGGCTAATACCATGAATATACAAAAAGGAAAATGCAATATCTTTTTCAATTTTTATTAAGTCATCATGTATTGAGTTATATTTATTATCTTCTATTGACGTTGAAATAATGAAAAAATGTGTTTGATTATCCCATATAATAGAAGGATTTGTAGAATATGTATGGACCTTGAATTTGATATCAAGTTACAAAACACTTTTAGAAACATATAAGAACATAAAGTAGAACTCAGTTTGATTTTCAAAATTTCCCAGCACAATTTGTTATCTTTGAAAAAAATCTTCAATGAAAAAATATTCTATATTAGGTTACGTGATGGGTATATTCCTGATGTTTTTTATTTCAACCAAGTGTTTTGTGATTTTTGTTTTATAAAAATCACCAACTTGAACCATCTAAAAGGGATTCAATCCATAGATATAAGACTCCATAATTTCACTACAACAAATAAATTTACTCTGGATTTAGATTCCCATATAAAATTTCTTATAGTTCATTTTGTTGACTATCAACATTCCCTATAAAATAAACTACATTTTTTATCTCTAGTATCTCATATTAAAAAGTTGGTTATTCAAAATTCTCACGTGATTATGCAGCCTCTAAGGCTTTATGAATCATTATTTTCGGGTTTTCATTATTCTTACCACTCAAGGAAATATTCATAGGTTGGAGTTGTTTTTGAGATATTTTTTTGTGACAATATTCTTCTATCAATGTTGAGGAAGGGATAGAATGTGTAGGCTTTGGTTTTTTAATTGATTCAAGTCTATCTAGTTCTAATATCAATGATGAAACATCCGAGTACATTTTATCCATTAGATCACATAATTGATTAATTAGTATAGGGGTGTTAGACTGGGTAGGAGGTTTAGCATCATGAAATTCCCTAATATTGATATGATTTTCTATTCTTTAGAGGACTAAAAATTGTTCCATTAAGTATTTATCATCCAACCCATTATACATGTCACTCGGTGTGGGGTTTTCATTCGATGGTTGATAAAAGAAATTACCTATGTTAATGGATTCCCAATATTTATTTATAATTGGATTAAATCCTATGTTTATTTGGGTGTAATGGTGAAGATACTATATTGGAGTAGATATATATTTATAATTGAGATTTTTAGGACGTAAAAAAATTGAATCTGGAAAAGATAAGACATAGGGGAAAGATATGAGAAAAGAGAGGAGAAAGGGTAAATGTGGGAGAATATAATGATTTTCTAAGATTAATTTCATTGTACATTTGAAATGGAGGAAAATTTTGGTATCTCTTTAATTTACCAATCTTATATGGTTAAATTGGTCACTTTTATCATAGCTTTTGTTAACTAATCCTTAGATACCTAAGATAAAGCCTAAAGAAACAACCATTTTATTTGGGTGATTTGGATTTGTGGTGGATAACATTGGTTAGAATTGTGTAATAATTTAATGGTTTTAAAAACATTTGGGAATTCTATTTAAGTGAATATATTTATATTGTGTTATTTCTTATGGTAGAATGGATGATTAATTTTGAAAAAATTATTACAATTTCATTTACTTTGGAAGACTTCTTTCAATGAATTCAATATAACATCACCACTTGTTGGTTTAAAACCATCACAGAAACATTCTAACCACATCAAAACATATAGGAACATATTCATAAGAACTCCAAGGTAAATAATGTTATAAGTATCTGAAAAATGTGTTGATAAAATTAAATAAGGAAGATAAAGTAATAAAATCATTGAAAGAAAATATGAAAAAAATAATTCATTAGTAATTATTTAAATGATAAAGTATATAAAATACATCCCATTTATACTCAATATTATCAACCCATTTTAGGGTTATCCCAACAATGATTCTATTCCATCAATAAAAGTGTGAAGTAGACCCATTAGGGTGGAATTAGTGAATAAAAAAAATGAAATAATGAACATTGCACCATTGTGTGGTGAATTTCAAAAAAGATGATTTGAATAGATTCACTATATAAAAATAGTGGTATCAATGTGGTGTTAATAATCATGCAATTATAGAATAAGAAGGAATTTTATTCATAATTCAATGTGATTTGAACAACATACATCTTAAAAATAGAAGCGTGGAAAGAAAATGGAAGCGTAACAATATCGTTGAATGAAAATATTGGATGATACAATTCTGTATCCACCACCACCTTAAATAGACTGCCAATTATTTTTTCATTATTAAAATCCAGTTTGTGGGTTCCCGGTACCCCACTACATGATTTCAATACAACCACTTTCACCTTTACATAATTAAATCATAACTATTGTTACCAAGAAACAAAGAACTAGGGCACAAGAACATCATAAATGCCGGCCAAACCTCAGAAAGGATTACCTTGAACGCCCCGCGGCGCGACCATCGACACCGCCCCAAATCCTCCTGTTGGAAAACTATGGAGGAATTCACCCAGCCTACAAGAGAAATGAAATGGACAAGAGTCCATCCACAAAGGACTTCAAAGAATCTAGACTGAAGATGACCAAATCATGACGCCTAAAGCACCCTGATCTGCAGATAACCCAGACAAGTGTTTCCATCAAAAAACAACAAACTAGAACAGAACCAACAACACTGAACAAAGTCATAAAAACCTAATGAAACATAATCATATAAGTTAACCAGATGCATTAAAAATTTGCTTATGTTTCCCAGTTCCATCCTCCCTAAACAAGTTCCATGAGATGGATTTTACCTGGATGTTTGGGGATCCCATCATCATCTTTTCAAACTCTGAGGCTAGCTTGTCCCAATATTGAATGTACTCTTTAAGACTAACATTCCCTTTATTAAATCTCCCAATAATTATTAGGTCCAGTTTATCAATCCATGCAAATTTCTCCTCATTAAGATCCATCTTTAAGGGCCTCCCCATCATTTTCGCAGCCTCCTCCTCGAGAGAATTAAGCAACAACACCTGTTATCCCACCCCTCCTCAGAGCATAACAATAAAACCAGGTGTTGATCACCCTGGTCCTCAGATATTTGATGGATCTCATACACCTGGTCTTCCTTCTTGCTGTTGAGATTCCTAGTTGACCGAGTTTCCAATAAAGGTGGTAGGGATGAGTAATCCTTTTTACCCCTCCTCCTCCTATTACCCTTGTATTTCATTGTACATGAAGCTTCACCATCAGAATGACTGGGTATATCAATGCAGAGATTCCAGCTACCTCCAACTGCACCAGATTTGTTATCGGAATCATAACTCAAAACAACCTTGAAAATCCCCTCAAACCTATTGCTCAAACGAATAGGGGAACAGTTCCTTGAAAAAAACCCATAGATTCCCTTCCCTGAAAAGGTCAGCCACCTCTATTTCAGTCCCCTGATTCCCCTAACACAAGTCTCCAATGGATGGAGCAGACACCACCTCCAAAGTAGGTCCCTTCCTCCCCTTCAGTATATCTCCACTCCCATGTCCAAGAGCCTCGACGTTGAAAACAATCATGCCGACCTCCAACTGCATCTTGGCCAACCACATTCTGTTAAAGCCATCAGAAACTAACAGGTTACTCTGCGGCCTTACAACCTTCTTCACAGGCGATCGAGTTTGGGTTGATCGGCTAGACCCAACTTCCATAGACAATTCACAATTCCCTGTGAAACAATCAGGTTGCTTTCCCTCCCTTTGCAGACTGCCATCACACACTCCCCTTACAAAAAAAAGAATTCAAATTAGCTCGAATATGTTCCTCCTCCCCCTACATCCCAGACCTTTCACCACCACCATCACCTTTCCTAGAGACAGATCGAAACCCCCTATGAAAATGGTTCAGAGAGTGACCCAATCCTTTGCACCCAAAACAGATATCTGTCCAAGTCTCATAAACAATATGTTGTTTGCTGTGATACTCCTCCCCCACCGTAATCCACACATACTCAAATGGAATCCGAGAAACATCCATTTCAACACAGATATGCAGATTCACAGGATGGAAAAGGGCCATAGTGCGACTATCTGAGCACAGATATCTTCTAATCATGTTCCCTAGCATACGCAAAGCAGCATGATTTTTAAACGGAAGGGGAATATTGGGAAATCTTACCCATGTTTCCATAGAGGGAGTATCCTGATTCATATAAAAATTAAAGGACCATCGAAGCAAGAAGAATCTAAAACCATTGAATCTATGTGGTGCACTTGACCAAGCTTTGTTGAGGTCCACTTCTGAGCTGAAATGGATCATAATTTGCCAATTATCCAAAAGACCGACAATAACCCTATCTTATAACTTCCATATTCCGAAAATTTGCATGTCGAATGAGTCCACTGACGGACGACGTCGATAAAACCTAGTGATCAAAGTGTGCTTCAATAAATCTGAGGATTCTGAAAACTCTGTCATCGATAACTGAAGATTAGGGCAACCATCAAGAAGTTCTGGAACTTTCAGACCAATCAAGATTCGATGAAAAGGAGGAAGCAACTCAGGATTCGAAAAGGGGGTAAATCTGGAATTCTCACCTTTAGAAGATGACGAGGGTCCCTCCCCCATCAGTGGGGGAGGGACCAGCACGAGGGCCACCGCCATCATGGAGAAGAGCTATGGCTCCACCGTCATGGAGAAGATCTAGGGTGACTCCCCATTAAATAGGAGTATAATAATCCCAAGTAATATCCTCAAACATTAAATTCATTACTCATTAATTAGGTGAGTAAAAAGGATGGTGATATTAAAAAGGAAATTGGTGTTTTTCAAATTTGACTACGAAATTCACCCATATTCAACCCCTAATTGGTGTAAAAATATGGAATTTAAGATGTTCGAATCATGGATGTCAATAAAAGATAACGTATTCTTCAACATGTCATATAATATCAATAATTATTTCAATCTAATTGGATAATCTATTTATATGTTATGATGAAATTTGTGGGATAAATTTATTTCCATCCACATATGGACTATAAATTAAATATCAATATTGGATTCATGGGTCACATTAAAAATATCAGAATTATCTATATCCACAATTGAATAAAATTACCCCATAGGTTTTTCTTTCTATAGATATAATTTGATCATCACTGGGCATGATATATAGGCTCCACTTTTACATGATGGGCATAAGGTCTATTATGCATTGTCAAAAATATTATGTGTTCATTTCCAAAAATATAAATCTTCCATTCTGATTATTTCATTGATCCTACAAGACATAATGTTTCAAACATTTTGATCATTCATATTTTAAAATTTCAAATTCATATAATCAAAATAATGAATTCCAAAAGAAGATTAGTTATTGGGCCCAAATTGACACTTTAAATAACGATTTCCTACTAGAGTGAAGTTATGTTCAATTTAATAAACACAAAAAAATTGGTGTTTTTCAATATTGAAAAACATATATAGTAAGATATTAAAAATTAATATTTTCCTTTTTTGGTGGATAAGAATTTTTTTCCATGTACGACACAAGATAAACCTCAAATAAATGATTTGAATAACTTTATCAATCCAATCCAAAAGGTGAGATTTTGAGTGTAATGTTGAAATAGAAAATCCAATATTGTTTTAATTAACAAAAATAATTCAACAAAAAATACTTTAGAAATATTAATCATTATATTTTTTGATAAAATATATTTTTAAAATTTACTATCAAAATACATAATTTATCCAATCTATGTGAATATTATGGAATTAATATCCTGGAATTCATATATGTTACCTAATAAAAATAAGTAATCATTAAAGAGGAATAATAATGAAGTGAAATACATTAAAATTATATATGATTGTAAATAATTACATTCCGATCAATAATTTTTAAATACTCATAATTAATAAAATAACATATGGTAGATATATCATTTTATATATTTCCTATGATTTCCAACAAATCCCATTTTCATGCCTATAAAATACATATTAAATTGATTCTATTTTTAACATCATGTCCCAACCCAATGCTACTAAAATAGTTCATCTTAAGATAATAATAATTTTATGATATAATAATTATTCATTATCAGAATTTTATTGAAATTAATTCCAAAGGATAATGATAAAACTAGTGGAGGGTGGTTTTCTTTGACTAAACCACTTTACTCATACCAAATTCTAGTATATAATTTCTGTAACGTAACCATTACATTGATATAAATACAATAATAAATGAAAAAATTTATAGATTATGATGAATATTCTTAATTTTAAGTAATAAATAATCATGAAATATAAATTAAATCACATTAAAAAAATCCATTTGAAATTTTATAAATAAATATTACCTCCTTATAAAAATAATGTTAATGTGGACACCAAAATAAATATCCCAAAAAGTTGATGTCGTATCCAACTGATAAAGATATGGACCGGACTCCATGAGAACTAAATAATAAAAAAATATGGTATAAAATTTTGAACCACAAACATATGTATCGGGATTCATTATTAAATAATTCAATGATTCCTTTACATGTGTCACAATAAAATAAATCTATAAACACACACACACTCTATGGTATGCCTATTAGGGACGAGTAAGATAACATGATACAGGGTACCCATTTACATCTCATGAACACCATAAATATGAAAACAATATAATGTTGTAATGATATTTGTAAATTCATTACCACTCCTGAATCTTCATGAAATAATATATAAGCATTTAAATATTTTATAAAAAAAATAATCAATTAATAATTTACAACTTAACATGTCACAAAACCCATTAGTCTGTGGAAAAATACTACAAGTCAATTTTAATTAAAAAAACCAATGGAATCCTTATATTTTGAGCTCAATATATTTGGGTCATTATATATACGAGGTTTTATAATATAATAAATTACATCCTCATCTTATCTATGTAGTCCCCAGACTAATGTAAGAAATTTAAACCATCCTTGTTTCTATAATAAAGCATTAAAACTGAAGGAGTGTTTTATTCTAATTTGTAGAAACTCAAAATCGTATTAAAAAAATATTATTGGTAAATTTATTTTTATAGTGAAATCACAATACAAAAACATTATTTTGATGCTATTTTTTTAAATTAAACATCCACCATGAAAATAAAGAAATTCTATTTCACTAAAAATCCAATCACAGAAAAAGTCAATTGTCGCTACTATATCCTATCAAGATAAAAATAATTTTAAATAAATTAAAAATAATCTTATAAATTTATAAATAATAGAAAATGTGGCACATCATAGATTTCGTAAGAAGCAACTTACCACATGCATGATGAGAAAATAAATCCATGCTTCTAAAACATTGATCAATATTGTCTTAAAATTTATCTTTTACCTATAAATGAAAACCCTAATTTATTTAATCATAAAAAATAATTATATTATAATAAATAAAATGATGGTTCATTTATGATTGATTTAGGAATTAATAGAGAGATCAGTGGTCTTAGATTCATATTATTTAGAACATTAAATATAACACAAATTTGTTTTTTATGAAAGAAATATATATTTTTATAACCATATATAAGACAAAACATGATGGATGAAATCATTTACACACACATGGTTAATGATAATAAGGGTTTTTAAAAAAACAACATCTAAAGAGAAATATTTATATTACATTTATTTAAAATCAAGGAGTAGTTACCTAATTTACAAAATCAAATATTAACTATATACCCAACATATTATATCTCTCCAAAATAAAATAAGTGTCTAGTTATTGTAGTTGAAAGATATTATTAACTAGGTAATTG
Source organism: Viscum album (assembly GCA_963277665.1). NCBI lineage: Eukaryota > Viridiplantae > Streptophyta > Magnoliopsida > Santalales > Viscaceae > Viscum > Viscum album. Next base: position 1,137,923,035 of record OY728156.1, read on the forward strand.
GATTTAAAACAAATATTTCCATTATAATAGTTATGTATGGACTTTTCCCGATTATCTAGTCATGAAATTTCTTGTACATCATTCCGAAAGACTTCCAAAATTACGACATTCAACCGAATATTCCACAAGAATATATATAGATTAAACAAATTTTATTTATACCTAAAATAATAGTATAGAATATATAACTATGAAAAAATATATTTCAAGACATTCATCGAAATATCTACTTATATATAATTACATCATATTCATATATGACACTTCAACATTATCATTAATCATTGAAATCAAGTCATCGTGTATGCCTTTTATAATAATTATTTTATTGGGTTGATAGTACAATATATCTTTTATGGTATTCCACATTTTAATACAATGAGATCAATATTTAGTATTTAAATTTATATTTACAATGAAATTATTACATTTTATGTTAGACAATCTAAATGTTCAGCTTATATAAGACATATAATATGAAAAAATTTAAAAACAATTTTATAAAAAAAAATATTTTTAAAATATTAAAATTTAGATAAAATTTAATTTTCATGATGTAAAAAATATTTAAATTATACTATTTTTCATTTTTATATTCATAATTGAATATATATTAATAATTATTTTTCTATGTTGAATATTACTAAGAAATTTAATTTAGTATATAAAAATAATTCTTATTTTATTACTGTATTAAAAGGATTTACTATAGATGTTTTATCATACCAATTTTATGTTGAGTTATTTTCCATAATCTATAAACAATAATTTTTTATGATTCATGTAGAAAACATGTTTGATTATAAATATTAAAATACACACCACTCCTTTTTCTAAAACATTTTTTAGTGTACAAGTCTTGTGAGTAGCTAATTATTAAGAACCATATCCTTGCAAGAGAATTTTTTGTTCCACCCATTAGTTAAGAATACATATCAACTATCGATATCTTCTTGTATTTAATTTTCAATTAAATTTTAAAATAATCAAATGTCCTTTTATTACTTATTGAAAATAAGACATAAGAGAATTATCCTTATTTTGATAAACATTATAATATTTATTTGGAATTTAATATACATATGGAGAAGAGATGATTGAATTAGTAATTTGGATGTACTATTGGATAATCATTAATATACCATATATAATTACTTATTGTTTATATAGACTGTTTTTATCCAATAAATTTTTTCACTATATCAAATGATTGATATATGAAAAAAATCTAAAGACTGGTTAATCAATTATACTTTTTTATACATTAAATTCATGTGTTATTCTTGGTTAATTATTTCACCGATTAATTGATAATTATAAAAAAAAATTGTGTCTTTTATGTTTTAATTATTAATTCTATGAGATTATTAATTTTGAGAGGTTTGAACAATTTTTATACTGAATGTAGAAATGCATCAAACAAATTATTCACATAGTATGTGGATATATTTATTTGAATTAAATATATAGGAATTGAGAAAAATATATGTAACAATATACATTTTTTATATCAAAATTAACATGCATAATACAAATATTATTATTTATTACCATATTCATTTAACCATTAATATAATACATACACTATAATGGAGCTGAAAAAGGGTAACTGTGTGGTTTTTAATGAATAAATAATGATCTAAAGGGATATATATATATGATTGAATTTAAACTAAATATAAAAAATTGTGAAGGTGGGTAGGGGTTGTGGTGTAATGAATATCCTCATTTAAAAATAAATAGAAAATATATTAAATTTTTTAACAATAGTAAGTCAGGGATTGATGATTCTCCTTAATATGAATCCTTCCAACATGTTCTAGAATCCTATGCATTGATAATAGGGAGTAATGATGGAATAATTCTGAAAAAAAGTATAACATCATATGGGAGTGATATTTTATGTTATTGAGGAATGATAAAAAAATTGGAGTTTGAAGATGTCAGTGATTAAGTATATATTTTTTAATATTTAATCTAATTTAATCAAGATATGTACAAAGATATATGAAGTTTTGGCATGGTGCAAAGTATTGTGTTGTGATTGTTATAGTTATAGATGATTTTAAAAACACTTATTCACTATCATTATGATTATAATACCTCAACTAAATCATCCTATAGTTGGTATTGGTACTAGATACAAGGGATATAACTATATATGATCAGTCAATTTAGCATTCTTGGATAACTGGATACATAAACTATTTCCATATTACATTTCATATATAAAAACATTACATAATAAACATTATTTTTTACTTTAAAAGATTAATAAAAACCTTCTTAATATCCTACGTAAAATAAATTAAATTAAACATAAAATCATATTATATGTATGTTTCAGGTATAATGGAATATATAATGAGTAAATAAGTCATAATAAAAATGGTATGGTGGATAATTAAATTGCATTCCATATAATAAACCACTAGAATTCAATGAATATCCATCTCAAATTAGAACATGTAAATCACATGTATAATGGGATAAAATTATTAATAAAGGTAATTAATAAATGAATATATTCACAGTCAATGAATCTCAAATACAATATCATCAATCATTTAATTATAGACTCTCAACCAAGACATCAGTCTTAATAAATGGGTAACTATAAAACCGAATAAATCTATAATATTGAATTTTTGTATCTTTTTACCATGACACATAAATCATGAGATATCTATAATATGTCCTCTTCCATGAAATTCATATCCTATTCGTTTCCTATATTTGGTATGATCAATACTATTTTTTATAAAACATATTTATATTTCAACAATTATCCATAATGAATCAATAATATGGAACATTATTATTCCCCTGTAAAAAGAAATAACAAACACAAAAAGAATCACATGATTGATATCATATATAGAAATATAATATAATTTAGACATCTTTAATGTAATATAAGTGATTTTTAATCAGTCTTTGATATTAAAAATATGTAAATGGATAAAAATTGTCCTATTAATAGTGGATATTGATAGTGAAAACAATCCTAAGAAATCAAATGATGAAAAAATAATATTTAATACATATCTATATTTCCTGATTGAAGACCATTAATTCATCCAAAATTATAGGTTTTAGAAAAACCATGCATTTAAAAAATATAATAGGACCAATTAATAATTGTTAACTTCAATATAACATTGGGAAAGAACATAAATATATTTTACCTTTCATAAATTCATTAATACCATTTTATGTTGATATTATTTTAAATGAAATATCTAAAATACTAATAAAATAGTTTTAGTTTAAAATAAAAATTAATACTGGAACTAGATTTTTTAAATCAATGCATAGTCATAAATACGTGAAAATTTGTTTATGTGGTGTTTGTTAAAAAAATAATTCTATTCAAACTGTTGGTACAAATTACCTCTTTTGAAAAAAGATTAAAATATTATATTAAAATATTTTTATAGAAATTAAATCATGTTTAAAAATAAATTAATAATTTTTTTAGAATAAAAATACATTATTGTAATATAATTAAATAAAATGTGGACATTGAATAAATAGTGCTGGAATTTCTTTTAAGAAAATTAAGAAATGTAATTCCTATATAGGTAATCTAATTGTTGATTGAATATTAAATATGATATGTAATCAAAAATAAACATCAAAATAAAAAACAAAACCATATGAGGGTAAAACAAATGGGGTTTAATCTATTTGGATAATGTAAATTATTGAAATAACACACAATGAATATTAGAGGCTGATAGGCAACATTATCTTAAAAATGTGATTGATCTCAAGGATGGATATAATCAATTATTATGACTGGATAATAGAAGAAAAATAATTTATAAAAAAATTATGTTTTTTAGAAAAACATATCATATTGAAAATAAAATTTCTCATAATAAATTTAAAATATCATACTTTTAACATCATTTAAGATTGTTGTTATAAATCACTTTTCAATATTACATGAAAAATAATTACCATTTTCATTTGGACTTATTTAAATAAATATCTTTGGAAAATAATTTCATTATATGTTAACCATGGAAACATGAAATAGATGATTCAATGAAATTATTACTCTAGATTATGGGTATTTAAATTCATGAATCATTTGTTAAAATAATGATTATATTCAAAAATAATTTAAAAATTACCTCATTCATAAAATGAAAAGAATATTTCAATAAAAAAAATTATTAAGAATAATAATTATTGTGTAAAATAAATTAATAAAACATTATATAGTAGTGAAAAAATTTTGTGTAAAATACAAGCATGGGTGAAAATGTGTTATAAGTATATATTTCAAATAATACTTTTGAATAAAATTCCCTAAAATTTTACTTACATATATATTCATGATAAAATCATGTAGAAGTGTAAGATAAACATATATACCCAAAAATTACTATATTATAAGAAAATATATGGAGTTTAATTGAATAAGATCATATAATTTTTCCAATGGTAATTTGAACATAAATAAATATAGATAGAAAATGAGATTATAAAATAAATACCTTACCCTTTATCTACACTTATTCAAAAAGTGTTTATACCTACTATATAATTAAATTTATTTTATTAAATACATTTTTAAGTACTATTTTTTAAATATTAAATTTTAATTTCTTTTATTTATTAGTTGAAATTCATTCGTCGAATAGACCATGATTTTATTTACCACATTAATGTTGTTTAATGGGATTTTCCAAATTTAATTCATCATATTGTCTATGTTTAAATGAGTTATAAAATGGTTCCATGATATCTATAGAATGAATCATTTAATGAAAAAACAACTAATTTTATAAAATGTTATAATCATTCATGCATTGTGGTAATAGTATAATAAATCACGTTGCATCATAGAGGTTCTAGTCTAATTCATGCATGTTCAACATTATATTTTTTTGAATAGATTTATGTGTAATGTTTTAAAAGATATATTATCTTTCCATAGACATAGATATGTTATAAATATCATATATATATATATATATAATTTATTCTACCATTATAGAAATACTCATAAAGAGGTTCTAAAAAATGAATTACACAAATTCTTGGAGAGGGAAGGTCATATATATACAAGACTGATGTATTTGTTTCCCATTACTCTATATAGAGGAGTAAAATTATTTTCCCTAAATACTAATACCATCTTAGTAAATTTTCTATTATATAGTAATTAGTTTAGTATTTCTCTAACATATTTAATTGATACAAAACATGAATGAATATTCAATGAATCAAGTATATAATTATTTATTCATTGAGATACGACCTTGGGAAAACACATTATGAAAACATATTATTTTAATAATGAAATTATTTTATCCCTGTAATGAAGGAAAATAGATTTACAAGGTTTTTTCATAAGGAATTATTCATTCAAGATTGATAAATAAATACGAATAATATAGCAGCAGAGGATCCCTTTTATAATTGAGGGGAGACACACACATGGAATTGTATAAAATATTATATAAATATAAATCCATTTTATATTGAATTTAGATTTCATTTGTCAGATAAACTGAAAAAAAATCAATGATGAAATAAACTAAACTAATGGTGGGTAATCAAGTATTTTTTGTTATCATGAAGCTGTATGAATTTATTTTTATACTTGTTAACCCATTTATCTTTTACATGATGTGATAAAAAAATTTCTATGGTTACTATTCATTGTGAACAAAAAATAAGATTTTCCTCTTTAAATAATATTAATTATGTTGATTCCAAATATGGAATATATTTAACATGATTCAACTATATAGAGTATTGGAAAATAGTTTTAATATGTAGCTGGCAAGTAAATTAGAAAATATTTTATTAAAATTAAGATTGAAAATGATTTTATATAAATATCAAGTACAATATAGATTAAAATATGATTAAATGGATAATTTAAAATAAATAATGATTTAGTTTCATTTAATATAAAACAATAATGTAAGGAAATACATCAAATAAATGAATTAATGAAAATAATAGAAATTAATTATTATTTAAAAAACAATACATAAATTTTCAAAATATTATGCATATAATAATAGGATAAGAGTATTTTTATCAATTATATTTCCTAATATATATTGGTGTTTGTGTGAATACAAAAAAATAGATTCAAAAAATATTTTCTTATTATATAATTACTATTTCATAAAATTTTTAGTTTTTTTAAATCAAATTTTTCACTATTCGCATAAAAAGAATCTACATCAGAACTATCGGAACAAATAATCAAGAGAAGATTTTAACATTACGAGTGTTAAAATTACATTTATTTTGTAAAATTAAATTCATAAAACTTGTAAATTTATTATTTAATAAAATTCATGAATATATCTATTTAAATTATGTTATTATGTCTATAGAAAAAGAAGATTAAATATTATAATTAAATCTCTTATGTAATAGATATTCCTTTGAGGTATATTTTTAGTTTATTATTTTAATGGTTATGAAATTTTTATTGTGGGTGTTTTAATTTATATTACTATTCATATTGATGGTGTTTTATAAATATAAATATGATATATATGGGAATGTTATTTTTAAAAAAAATAAGGGTTTTCATTGAGAAAACTATATAGTGATTTATTATTTCATTAAATAACATTTAGGGATTCACTATTGCAGATTGTTAAAGTATAAAAGATTTTGTTAATTTTAATTAATTTTATTGATTAGAATATGGGGGAGTTTTATTTACTCCTTGTGATGTATTGAAATTCTATTGATGTACTCAATGATTGTTTATCGATAATTATATAACATCGGTTTCTATATTCATATTTTGAAATATAATCTCTATTCTTCATTCATGGTAAATTTAAATTTATATAATTATTTATTTTTAAATAGAATAATAATTTATTTTATTAACACAATAACATTGCATGAATTTGAGTAATTGTGTTTAATGAGGTATTACATCCCCTAATTTCAAAATAAACTAAATTACATAACCATATGAAATGAAAATTTTACATATTAGGGTGTGAATACAAAGACTGATGTTTTACTTCTATCTAATTAAAAAAAATATTTTTTATTACATCATTTCTATTTAGTACATCCGGATCCTATAATTATTATCAATGGTTCTCACTCATAATTAATAGTTATGTTTTAAATTTATATTATCCTAATCATAGATATATATTTTGATAAAAATTATCCATGGTGGTTTGACCGCTGAATTCCTATGAAAAATAATTTATTAAATAGTTATTAGTATTAATATTTTTATTCTAAACGTCATTCACCTTATTTATTGATGATTCCCAATATATAGTAAATTTTTTTCCATCATTTCTTTTTATATTGATTTACATCACCTGGATCAACTAACACAAATATTTAATCATTCTGTTTAGTTTTTCAATTTTTTCACTTTTTTTATTTTTTTTATTGTTGTTTTTTTTCATGAATAATACATAAATTCATGATTACATGACATGTGGAAATTGAAATTATATGTTTTTTTAAAAAAATTAGAGAATATCTTATGGAAATAAAAACATTTAGACTATATTTATCGATTTAATTGATTATAATAAATGAATCATGTTTTCCATTGAAGGGATCAAAAGAAAAAAACCATAATAGTTTGCCATATACATTAAAGTGTGAGTTCACAATAAACTATCCTACATCCTTCATTCAAAAAACCATATAATAATTTTTATGATCAAATATATATTCTAAATTTTATTAATACTAAATTAAAAACCACATAATCATTTAAATTCACTTAAGGAATGTTAATCAGAACACTTGGATACAAATTTATTCATTCTTATTTATAGTTAATCGTTATGGGTATGAAAATTAATATATTATTTGGCATGTAAATAAATGCAGTGTATACAAATATTTTAACTACATTAAATCATTAATTAGATGTTATGGAAAAAACAATTCATATAATATTCATTCTACCTTAAAAATTTTAAACAGTAACATTAATAATTTTATCTTTATTCAATTAAAGGTTGAATAAAATTACACATCATGGGATATGTTTAATGTTGTGTTAAGGAATATTCTTCATCATGGTAAAGATATATGGGATATAATCCCCACACATTATATAAAATTACCTTAAATAATATTGTTAGTCATTTATTTCATTCATATATAATTGTTGATAAATAAACTATCCGTATAAATATATTCATTTTTATAGAAAATATCCAAAAAATAGTTTTTAATGCTATGCGTATAAAATGTTAAAACCACAATGAGATAATTTGGAGAGTAATAATTCACTAATTATTTTACATTTTAATACCTTGTAAAATAATTTTTATACTATAATGGCTATGAAACATCCCCTTTTTAGGTACAGTGATGATTCTACTTAGAATAATTATTATAATAATCATGCTTGGAGTCCACGATAATGAAATCTACAATATCAACCAAGACAGTTGATTTCCCCAAAAAATATGAAAAATACATAAAATAAATGTTCATATATTAGAGGAATCATTGTTACCATTCATGGATTTCATATGGGTTTCCATAAATAATATCAAGGATCATTGTAATGATCAAATAGATTCCTTGAGAAATAATGAGTTTTTAGGGGAAAACTATAGATATTCACAAGGATTTTCTAGAAGGATTATTTTTTAGTTGCATTTGGGCCAGTCTATATGGGAAATTAAATTGAATCCCCTATTCAAATAAATAATCAATAAATAAGGAACCTAATAAAGGAGTACACAACAGTAAAATAAGGAATGAAATTTTGTCGGAAAGTGAGAAAATACGACGGATAAAGAAAAGGAAGCTAAAAAATAATTAATATAATAATCACCACTAATATAAAAACCACTAAAACTATTAATTTAATTAATTATGTGAAAAATTAGGAATGGAATTTTAATCCTTATAAAAAATTAAAACTTTGAAAGAACATTAAATTTGTTGAAGATTATGGAAATATTCCAACATATTCATTGTTTATGAAATATTTGGATCAAATAAATGATAATTGATGGGACATGCCTAATAACAATAATTTGGGAATGGTTAACTATGTTGTTGAAGAGTGAAATGAATAAAAAAAATATCCATGTAGGTTTTCAATTCACATTAATGTTGAATATTATGATTTTAAAAAAAATGGGAATTATTATTTTGAGTGTGAAAATCATGTCCTACTCGAAATTTAAAAAATGTGATTTAGGGAGATAATTATAGTCAATTTTTATTACAAAATTGTTTAAAAAATAGTTAGATTTAAATGAGGATTGATTCAAGTTTATTTATGAATTGTTTACAAATTTTATTTTTTCTTCAGATTCTGTATACATGAGATAAATAACGAGACACAATGTATTGTTTTACGGATGTTATTTTCAATAAATAAATTGGAATTAAAAAATTATATGTGTAAAATTTAATATATTTATAGATATTTGTTAGAAATTATTGTTCAACATTCATTATGAGATGAATCTGTTTAATACAATAATACTTTTTGTGTGAGGAAATAATGTTATTATTTTAACATGTTTTGTTAATTGAATAAAGTGTGGAAAGAGAAGTAAAAAATAAAACCTACTCGGGAAATGGATTTTATAATGGTATAAATGTTATATAAATTAAAATAATTAAATTATTTTTTTGGATCAATTTGTTTTCTATTAGTCCAGTATAAAAAGATAATGATTTTCCACTCAAAATACTAATACTAACTAAGAAAAATGATGAGGAATCATCTTTGTAGATTAATCTAAACCCTAACCATTCATTTATAAATGTTATGAATATTCATTATCATCTTAAATTAAAATACATGTTGTGGTAATTTCTAGATTAGTGGCATTAAATAGATATAATTATTAACAAAGCACATATTTTCACTGATTTATTAGGAAAGAGAATTCATGAATATGAATTAATGTTCGGGATTTTTTTGATGTATATGTTAATCATCTTATGTCTTTGTTATTTAATAATATATATCTTTTTTTTAATTAATATTTTTTGACTTTGAGGTACATGATGATAGATGAAGGCATGATAAGGAATGATAAAATATAAATGGTATAAAATAAATATATATAATAGATTCAATGGACAATAGAGTTTTATTTATATTTTTCTAATTCATTATATTCTCGATATATATATATATATATATGTATATATATATATTATTTTTAAATTTAGGAAATCTCATGCAACAATTTTATTTCATTTAATAATTTTTCTCCTTCATTCGAAGTGTTTCTTTTTTTTAAAGGTTGGGGCCGAAGCCTCATTTTTATTATTAAATCAAAGCAAAGCCCTCTTTTAACTGGGTAGAGGGAAACCCATTACATAGCCCGAAGGCCCAGTGGTCTTGTAGCCCATTACATAGCCCGTAGGCCCAAATTCTAAGGCCAATTCACATTCTGTGAATAGTAACATGTTGCTACAGTACCGCACAGTATCGTCGCCGATACAGTGCCCTACCGCCGCTAGAGTACCCGCAGATGAACAGTGTCGCCGCTGCTACAGTACCGCTACAGTACTGCTATAGTAACCTGTTCCCCATGGGTTTCGAACCCCCATTTTCCATGTAGTATTACAGGGTTCTTACCACTAAGCCAAACCCCAACTACATTCGAAGTGTTTCTTAAAAATATAATAATTCCAATTTTTTAATATTATTTTATATCCATAAATGTTTAATATGAGGGGGTAAATAATTATAATCATGAAAATATTGACCTAATGAATCATCATTTGGGAATATTCATTAATTAATATAATTATAATTTCACTTGAAGAATTATAAATTTATATTATAATGTATATATTAATTGATTTTTTATTAACAATAATTCAAGGTAAGATTTCCAAATATTTTGTTTTCCATATAAAATATGTTTTTAAAATATATGTTCATCTTCTATATAATATAATATTTATTGATAGTTAATTGTTTAAAAAATTTCTTATAAAACATCAATTAATATATTTTTCAACGTTTTGAAATCATGATGTATGATAATATGTTTGCGGAATTTTTTAAGAACTATTACAAAATTGAGGCATAAAATTATATTGGATTTTTATTCCATTATCATATAATACCAAAAAACATCCTTATAATCCTATATATATTCCCTACCAACACTTTATATTTTTTTCTTGATTTAGATTTAGTTAGTATGGGGGAAGTGGTTTTTTCATGATGTTAGGGTGGATGATATGTATTTGAAAAGTGATAAATTTGTGAATTTGTACCTCATAGTACAGTCAGGTATTATAAATAAGCACAAGTTTTTCCAAATCTATATTTCCATCTAATAACTTTAAAAGGGAAATAATGAAATAAAAATCATTACATAAAACAATGATCAAATAATTAATAAATAATGAATAATTATTTGAAAAATAATGTTATGGTTTTCTTATGATTTGTGAGCCTGAAATTAAAAGAGGCATTTATTGTGATTTTTTTTAAGAATAATTATTTCATTGGAAAATATATAGTTTATCATGTATGTTAAATAATTTTTTTGAATTCTTGTTTTCTGTTAATGGGAAAATAATCAACAATTACCTAACAACCTTACATTTTAATCTAATTTTACATATTTTCATTTGTATAATTATTTATATTGATTATTTTATTTTTATGGTGTATGTATAAATTATTTTCAAGAATAGGGATGTGATTCTTATACTTTTGAAATGATTATAACACTATTCACATGTTTCTAGAGTGATTATATAAATTTGATCATGACTGATAAATATTACATGTGTATCAATAATAATAATTTGTGGAATAATTTGAATTCATGTTGATATAAGTATAATAAATTAAATATCAAACAAAAAATAATTTTTAATTCACTATCTCTAGAGGATGGGTGGTTGAGATTTATCATTTATATTATGCTTGGAATTTTTTTATTAACTATTTTTATATTTTGGTGTCTATGGAGTTTTAATCATGGAATTTATTAGTTTTCATTTAAAAATTTGTATGTTTTGTGGTTAATTAATATTACAATATAGTGTTTGGTATGATTTAATATATTTATTTATTTCATTTCCCTTAATAATGAAATAAATGATTATAGTTCCAAATTTGATAATTTTATAGGTTTAAAATATTATTTTGTAGGATTTGACATTACGAATAATTTTAATAAGATTAGGAATTTCTGAATAAGGATAGTTACAATAACACCATGGCCCATTACCTTATGGAATAGTTATATTTGGGAAAATTAGAAGGATAAAAATCATAATGAATCCATAGTGTATTCTATATTTTCTATTCCACTATTCCATTACATAAGAGTTTCTTATAAGTTAATAGAATAGATAATTTTACATTCAAGTGAATACATGTGACATATAGGAGTTGTATAAGAATAATAAGGTAATAAATGAATTTTCAATATGTATATCTCAATAACTCTTTGAAAATATATAAGAGTGAATTGGATTATTTTAAGAATAATTTTTCGGATATGGATTCGACTACTCCTTGATTCATCACCTCAAAATGAAGTCAATATAAAATAGTGAAAATAACGACTCTCTAAGAATTCATTAGATAAATTTATATAATATGAGGAATACATAAATTTTGTTCCTTATCCATCTATAAATATAGTGTAGAATAATAGTTGATATAGAGTGAGGCTAATTTCTAAAAACATAGTTCAGTTTTATAATGCGATGGCGAGGAGTGGAAGATAATAAAGTGATAGTAAACTTAATATTTCTATTGAATGGACATTGAAATAAACCATAAAGAATATTCTAAATATTTGAGGACATTTAATGACATTGTAATCATATAAACCCTTCTTTTGTCAATTTCATATATGAATAAGATATTAAAACAACTTATCTATTATTCTAGAGACACTATATATATGTATTTTTAGATAATATTCGATGTCTTGTGGCTCAATTTTTTGTTTGATTTGAAGTTTTTGGACTTATTTATTAGGATGGATGAATAAATAACGTTATAAGTTATAATGGTATTTTTTTTCTAAAAATGGAGAGTTTTCCTTAGTGTGGTCCATATACTGAGATGATTTTTGATTGATTCATACATAGTGGTTTACATTTTATGATTTTTGGTGTTTGAAGGGAATGGTTAATTTTCAATTATTTATCATTATTACCAATGGATTTTAATTTTAAATATTCCAATAAATATTATTATTGGTGCTCGATGAGGTTCTAAAATATTATATAATAATATCCTATGTTGGGCTTTTTCATTCATTTTATGATACACTCTCTTCATTCATTACGAATGAAAATTGGGACCCCCATAAAAATGCCCCAGGATGTTTTGTAAGAAAGCCATACTTTACATAAATAATTTGATACCATATATAAAAACATTGACACAGAAATCCAGGATTAAAAATCAGCAATGATCATTCAATATTTTACATGTAAAAAATCTAGTTTAATTATATATAGAATTAGGATACAATATACCGTGATAAATCAAAAGTTCATCTTATCAAATGGGAAAAATGCAAATATATATTAAAGTGAATAATGAATGAAAAGTCATAAACAGATACCAGGAATTATTTCAAAAGGATTATATATCTGACCATGTAATGTTTACTAAGATTTCATCATAACCTACATAAATTGAAACATAAGAATATGTGAGAAAAAACACTAATTACGATAAATATATAAATTAAATAGTCATGAAAAAACCATTGAGTAATCATTATGAATTGAATAGTTAAACACCATGATTCCTTAGTCATCTTAAAATTGGTATCATGTAATAGAAATGATAATAAATAAAAACAAGTACATCTATTATAATAATTTCATACTGATAAAATGCATAATGTCCAACATTCAAAAACCAACTATCATGGTCATATAACAAGAAAAATTTATTATCAGTGATACCATTTTCAAGAAATCTTGTACTCATAAAATTGTTCTATAAAACACTACAATTATGGAAAGAGGAATACACAAAAACGCCCATTATTTTTTACCTTGTGGTGACCTTACCCATATTCCACTTAATGGTTCACTGAGATGGTGTCCACAAGACCACAAGCACCTCTCCTCGTATTCCTAAGGCTATTAAATAGTATCTGGGGATTAGGTTGTTTCCATGGGGATACTATTCTATAATTGATTAAAGAGAATCATAGTGTTATAAAATAATTCTGAAATTTTGAAAACATAAACTACAAAAATATGACTAGTAATCCACCATAGAGGACGAATTTATAAGAAATGTACCATAGAAGCATAATAATAATAAATAATTAATTATATATAATGATCAATAAGAATATTAATAGTAAATAGATACTAAAAATATTGATGATCATTATTTCATTTAACTACACAAAATAAGTACACATGGAACAAGGAAAATATGCATATACCACATGATATAAAAAAATAAAAAAGACCATAGTGTAACTACTATTAGAATCATGAGAATAGGATAGGTCCTCCACTCCCATACTAGTTCATTGATTTTCTAATAATGCATCAAGAAACAAATTCTTCTCTTTATCTATTCCTAAAATAATAAATTTATCTTGGTTTCCAAAGTCAACCCATGTATGGTGTAAGATATAATCAGTAGGACGCTACCAAAGGTTTCTAGATCAATTTATTCCATGAAATATAAAATGAAAAATATTAAAATTATGATAAATTATTGGTAATAAATAATCATACACTTAATAGCATGTTCCTAAATGGATTCAAGATTGATACCACCTAATTGGTCATAATCTAAATGTCAATAAACCAATGAACCCATACAGATATGGTAGGTTGTGTATATGGGTCATCACTATTAAATTATCATGTGTGGACCAAACCCACACTGATGATTTGTCTTGGCTGACAGTTACCTTGAATATTAGTCAATCATTCTATTGATTTAATAATAATTATAAGGAAATACATATAATATACACAAAGAAGCATTCAAACATATTGGGGTGTAGTAATCCCATCCATTTAGGTCCATAATGAAATCACAAGGGTCTATGTAGGATACCCCAAAGATATCCAATATCGTTGATTCAGTCCAAGGAGTCCCATGATGAAATCCCTCGTATCACTCTTGGAATTCTGTAGAACTATAAAATTAATACCTTCATAGGTATCTCACATTTGGAACTAAGTATCACTGTAGGAATGGTATATACAACTTTCCTATAGGCCCATCCATGGTACCTCCCTAAGGTAACTAGTGCAATTATTGGTATAATAAATCACCAATAGACAATGTCCAAGGAAATCTCAAGTTCACTCCTATTTCATTCAGTATATCTGAGTACCAAGAATGAGGTGTCCATCCATGAAGTACGTAAGTCAGAACATGTGTTCTCCCCTATCCTACAATCATGTAAGGCATCGCATGCAAAATCACATCTCAATAATAATGAAATTAATTTACACCAAGATAAAAAATCCAGCATTAACCTATTATCCTAGACAAACAGCTATGGAATAAGGTAATAAGCACTCAATTAAAAAGAACAAGAAACAAGGCCTATGAAATAAGAAACAAGAATCAATTAACAAAGAATATGGCATATAATATAATATATTAATAAGGAAAGAATGATAAAGTATAACCAATGGTCCTATCTCAATTATAATACATTTTATTATTCACATTTATTATCTTAAAGAATTTATTTTGAGGTAAACATATCACAACAGGTTTTAAAAAAATTATTTTTGTTGGCCAAAAGGATATCATCGAAAGGATCGCCCAAAGGGAAGGCCCGTGAAAATAAGAAAAACATAAGATATGGTCCTCTATTCTCTATGGTCTTAATAATAATGGAATAACATGTATATTGATTTATATATAATTTTCGAGGAATCTCAAGAAGGGTATTGTGCACAACACAACCACACACCGTATATATAGAGATAAAACATCAGTAAAGATACAAGAATAACTATCTTATGTACCCAGTAGACTATTCATCTTTTTTAGTCCCTCAAATTGAGTTATAATGGAATATATCAAAGAAATTTCCATCTTCCATGAAAATATGGGAAAATAGGATGCACCAATATAGTAAAATGGGGATTAGAGAATTGGATAACGAAATAAAGAGGACTGTATAGATTACTTTAAACATTACAATGCACATGGTGGAAAATGATTTTGACATCATAAGATGGAGAAACCAAAAAAACCTTTGGATCATGAGGGAGTAGAGCTCTAAAGTGGTTGTTGGAGAAAAATTATAGATGGAGGGAGGTTTAGGTTATTAAATAATTTAACAAAAGGGTAATTTTCCCCTTATTTATTTGGCCACATAGTTGGAAAAAATGTGCACCAACATTGTACAAAATTATTCTTGCGGATGTATATTGCATGGTCTAGGCACAAGGTATGTCTATCCTTGCATAATCTATGCATAAGCCACTATCCAAGAGGACTTAAAAATTGCATGGCCAAGCTCCCTATTTAACATGGTTAAAAAGGGGCCATGAAACTCTATAATCCCATCTATCACTCTCTCAAATTATTAGGGAAGACATGCATAAAGGGGTGTATGGTTTCTCTTAACCATGATTCTCATCTTTCTTATCCAAAAACTAGGGCCTTATAACATGAACAAGGCTTGGATACCTTCACTACCTTCATATCTCTTCTAAGAAACATTACATTGGAAAACCAAGGACTTTAAAGACAATAATAAATTTTACACACCTTTAATAAATGATAGGATGTTAAAACCTCCCCTGATTATGACAACTCATCCTCGAGTGTACCTTATTAGGGCGGTAAAACATCATGAGAGAAACGTTCATTCCAAATTGTATTTACATAGTCCCCCTATGCTAGTTCATTTCATGTACACTACCATGCTAACATAGAATCCAAAACACTATAATAGACCTACCTCAGAGACCATTCATGATCCAATCGATGATACGTATCAGATTCTAATTAATGGATTAATCCACCTATAGCTCAATATCCTCATATTCAAATAAATTTGACATGTTAGGATGATACCGTTGAGGCTAAAATATGTGGAAGATGCCCTGAAAGGAATGTTTTCTTTGAGGTAATTGAAATAGATAAGATATTGGCCTAACTCACTCTACTATCTCTAAGGGATCTAAAACAGGTGTTGATAACTTCAAATATCTCTAAATGTTTCTATGACCCAATCTATGTGATATACACACAAATACTCAATGTCTAAATTCAAATTCTAGAGGTCAATGGGGACAATTGGTATTTTAATTATGCCTATACTGAGCTATAAACATACACTTCTGAATCAATTTTGCGTTATATGATGTTCTCTGAATGAGAGGAATATATAGAATTATTTCAACACTTTTATCAAGCCAACATAATGGTGAAAGAATTCACCTACCAAAAAGGTCCTCAAACAAATTTGTCTGAATTTTTTCCTAAAAGATGTTAATATAGGAAAAAATCAAATGAAGTATGTGTATTTTTCATTAAACCCAAGAATCAAGGGAACATTCCTGGAGCATGTCCTCTAACACTAGTATCATCATCTTGGATAGTTAGTGAGTGTAATTGAGATATTCTAGACTAAAGAGAACATATGAACCTGGTACCTCCTACATCACCAATCAAAAAAATGAGGTGAAATAAGAATCTCATTCTAATATGAAAGAATGGGTAATACTATGATGGTGAATTGTGTCCACAATATAAATCTTCCCAAACACATCAATAGAGAAGGACTCTAAGATTAGTAAGAAGTGTTTGTCCTTGGTCAACCTATTGAGGATTACCCATAATACATTACTACCATGAGTGGATATTGAAAAACCTATCACGAATCCTATGGTGATGTTATTCAATTTCCACTCAAGAATGGATTGAGGTTTTAAAATCTAAACAGGTTAATGGATCTAATCCTTCACATGATAATAGGTGGATAAACTTGTGATAAAACACAAATTATTACTTTTTATACTTGGAAACCAATAATAAATGTGTAAATATTGATAAAACTCTGTAATCCTTGGTGTGAATGCCCAAAAAGAGGCATGATATTCCCAAATAAATGTTCCCCATATATCAGAAAGAAGCAAGATACATCCACATAATAGTATTGTCTTATTAATGATATAACCCCATCTAAAATGTGGGTTATCACATAAGACACCCCCCATTGTGAGGATAACCCAAGATCTAAAATTTTTCTTAACTCCACTTGCTCCAGAAGAAAGGATGCCACCATTGTAACACCTAAAATAGGTTACTCATGTTATTCTTGAACCTCTAAGTGAAACTTAAAAAATAGATCCATCTACTAAAACTCAACATTAGCATCTAGGACTCCTTTTTGTATCTTCTAGATCAAAAAAGTAGCCACTAAATTACCTTTAATAAGTGTATAAGAAAGCTAAATATCCAATGATTACAGGTACTCTACCCACCTATGATGTCTTGGGTTCAATTCTAGTGATGTGAATATGTATTTGAGATTTTTTTATATATGCAAACAATGATTCACTCACCATGAAGATATCACCACCAATAGTATAATTCATGGACCATGAAATTTAACTTTTGGTAGTGTATAGGATAAATCTATACATTAGGTCTCAGTTGGAAGGACCTTTAAAATAAAACTGAATCCCCCTGAACAATCACTCATCCCAGCCTGATCCCTAAAGAATCAATGCAAACAGTGTGGCCACTTTTTGTATCTAGAAGAATTAGGATCAGTACTAAAATTTATCTCCCTTTCGACGCATGTAATGTTGTCGCATAAGAATATGATAATAATAACTCCTTTCCATTCTTAATAAATCATATAAGTAGAACTACAAGGCATGATTAATCCTTTATTAATAAATTTTAATAAGTTTTTATCACAAATAAAATTCGTATATAAAACACATTCATGCAATGAACCCTAGATACCGTAATTTTCACCTTCTCCTGGTCAACAGATACACCTTCCTCTTAAATTATATGACCTAGGAATTCGAATTTAAGTATCCATAAATTGAATTTTCTAAGAATCACATAAAAATATTCCTCTATCAGGGTATTCATAATAAAATCAAGGTTGTTTTCATATTCATTTCTGGTGTGAGAATGTACAAAAATTCCATATTCAAATACAACCAAAAAAGAATCTATGTATAGGTGGAAAACAAGTTTTATCTTATCTTTAAAGTCTACCAGATCAATCATAAGGATGAATCGAATTACTAAATACATGTAAAATTTCTCTATGTAATGAAACATTACATGTTGTATGTCTGATGAACTCACAAGCACTTGATGGTTTCCCATCCCAAAATGAATCTTTTATAAAATGTTATCTTCTTAGTGATAGTATAAGAGGTCTTCTAGAGAAGGAACTTGATACCAGCTCTTTTCCATGAGTTGATTAAGTTTTTAATAAGACACACACAATCTGAGGGTACATTCCACCTTCTTAGAGAAAATTATTGGATAACCTTAATGTTATATTCTAGGTTCGATGAAAACTTTTTCCTCTAGATCTTTAAGTTATTTCGTGATTTGTTGGATATCTATAGGTTTTATCCAATAGGGAGTAATGGAAACTATTGTCTCACTTGGAACTATCAAAATGGTGAACTTAACCTCTTTCATTTGAGGTAAACCAAATAAATCATCTGGGAAGATGTTGTTGTGAGGATTTTTACATTGCTAAAAACCTAACGTAAACATTAAAACCAAGAAACCTCGGTAAAGTATCAACTAAGGTTGTCTTATATAGAGATATCCCTATAGAATTTATTTTTTAATATATATATTATATTTTATGCTTTAATATTTTTTATTTAAGGGCTACAAACTACAGTATAAGATAAAAATCTATGTTCAATAAGTTCTATGGTATTTAAAAATAAACTATTGAAATCAATATATATGAAAGTAGTTGGAGATTAGGAAACAAAAGTTATTGAAAAAATATTTGAAACAATGAAAACAAGTCGAAATAGAGTAGAAGTAGGATTGATAGAAAAAATATGCATCATCCTAACTATATATTTATACAAATAAATTTTTCTACATAAATATTAATCGTTTTCACAATTATATTTCTTTTAATGGATGATCGAAATATGCAATATTTTATGTCATTCAGTTAATTATAATGAGTCAGGAACCATAATTCTGGATGTATAAATCCTTTATTAAATATATGGTTAATGATACCAATGATCATCAAATCAATGACACAGACAAATTCGACTCTACTCAAAATTCATTGAACATATATTAAAATAATTAAATAGTGTTAATAATTTTCATACTTTAACAATGATCAAATTAAGGAACCTTATTTGGATTTTTTTGACATCTCATTTGGTAATGTTTCATGCAAAAAATGGGAAAAAATGACTTATTAATGATATTACAAGAATAAATTTCATTGTAAAATTTCATGATCAATTATAGAATTATATGCATGAAATTAAATAAATTTAGACTCATAAAGACATAACCATGTGAATAAACTTGTATCCACTACTATAACTGTATTTGAACCACCAAGGAGTGGCAATGCACTATGATATCCATCTCTATGTGATTTGGGTTTTGTATTATATTCTAAGAAAATGTCTTGTTGTTTCTCCCGTTTTATCTACATCAAACATCTCCAAAAATATTAACTTATGTTTCTCTCTTCATCCCCCATTAAAATTTTTTTTTTCTAGTGAATAATTCTCCTTTTTTTCTAGAAAATTTTGCAACCTCTTTTCACAACATAAATTTTGTGATATAATTATGAATGAATAAATTCTCTAACCTGCACTCCCAGTGTCTATATATTTAGAAAATATCTAAATCCATGTCTTTAAATTTCATTGTAAACTAAATTGTCTGGTTTTGATGAATTTATTACTCAATGAAAAAGATCCTCACAATGGGAAACAAGGTTAACTCTTCTTTACTAATAAATCTTTGATATGTGATGTTAATGGACTCATAATTGATCTTGGAAACAAACAACAACTCCTCTACTTCGTTAAACCCTCTCTCGGTCATAAAAAAATGAAATCACCTAAAATGATCAAAATAAAAATTCACACGGCTGGATTTCAGAAATCCATTATCAAAAAAATTAAATTCATTATACTAGTTTATCATCATTCATAAGAAGGTTCTCCATAAATTAAAAATGGATGAAAATTATTCATTCTCACTCAATTACCTTTGTTTCAATCACTAGATTCAATCATGATTCATCAAGATCAATCACCTTTGTCAAGCATCATCAAATCTCTAAAAATATACAAAGATGGCACAAGCTACAACAATGAAGACACTACAAATGGATCTCAATAATGTCAGAACATGTAGTTGCAATGGCCTCATATGGATTTGTTGTTATTGGTTTTTAATAGGGGAACATGTTAATCTAACCATGATGGATCACAAGATTGACCACGATTCATTGTAATGTATGTCAGATCTCAAATTCATGGTGGTGGATTGGTTCTGGTTGAATAATACAAGACATATTGGGAAAATCCATAATTATAGAGGCTCATCCTTGTGATGGTAGTTGGGTTTTGGATTAAATAACGTCTATGAGATATATCACTTCTACCGAGCTTGGGAGGTGTCTTATCAAGAGATTTTTCTATCAAAAATTTATCATACGCTTGCTTTCTCTTACGAAGATCATTATAATTTATGGTTTCTTATGTAATCTCTTTATCTTCCACTACTAATTTAAATTATTTAGAGATAACTTCTTTTAGGTCCATTTTATCTTACCTAAACATAAAATTTCTCTTAGGCATTACTCCAAAAATATGTGATGTTCTAGAGAAAGAAAACCTTCTCGGAATTAACTTACATTAATGCACTTTGGATTCACAAAATTATATCCAGTAAAATGAAAAAAGATCATAAATTTATGTTATTTAAGAAAATAAAATTTATTTATAAAAATGAACATAGAGATAATTTTTTAATAATTTAAAAATGTAAATTAATAACTAAAAAATAAATAAAAATAAAAAATATTTTCTTATATTTATTTAAATGTATATAAATATTTAATAAATGATAAATCCAAACTAATTATTTTTTATAATAAAAAATATAAAAAAAATTAAATGTATATAAAATTTTATTACAAAATTAATTATAAAAAAATCTAAAATTAAAAATTTAATTTTAAATCAAATATTATAATTATTAAATTAAATTAAATAATAAACCCTTATATCATAATTAATAATTTATATACAAATAAAAGGTAAATTATAATATTCATTAATTAGAATATCAATTTACTCAATGATGTTAAAAAAATATTTTAACATAACATTCAAAATCAAATAATAAATTTATTGTTAAACGAAATTATAATTAAAATAAAAAGAATCATTAATTAATTATCGAACCATTATTTTAATAGTAATATTATTTTAACATAAAATTATCATTTCTATAAATTAATTATTTAAGACTATTAGAACAAAAAATCATAATTACATATAGAATTTATGTGAAAAAAATTATCATAATATAGCCACAATAATTCAACCAAATTACGATCATTCTTGTCCTCAAGGAAAGAATTCTTCCATTTCAAGGAAAAAATGAATCCAATTCAATGGAATCAAATAAATACCACAATTAAAATACTAGGTTTCCAGGAAAAATTAGATTTTAAAATGATTTTCCCCTTGTATTTTTATCAAGAAGTTAAAATGATTACCTTCAATCAATTAATTTTAGTATAAGGGAAAAATATACTTATAGTTTATAAAAATAATTGAATTTAAAATTTCGAATTTAGATTAAACTCATTTAGATTTAAATTAAAATAAAAGTCTCATATGATCTTTACCTCTAGGATAATCGAATTACATATATTAGAAATCAAATAATTTAGACCCTTTATTTGGATGAGAGAACATAAAAAATTAAAAGGATAATAAATAAGTCGGCCATAAATTTCAATAATAAAAAAAAAGTTTGAAATTGTATAAGATTATCAATTCATGATTCTTCTGAATTCCTATTTAATGATTTTGAATCCTAACTAAAATATTTAAGAGAATTTAAAGATTTAAATCCTTCATAAATTTTTTTTAAAAATAAATTATGTTTCAAGACGACAATGAAAAATGAATTACACAATTATATCAATAGAGTAATATAAAATTTACCTCTTTAATGTAGATATAAAACATTTAATGTTTAGAAAAATTAATTCTAATGAAATATTACAATTAAATGTTGAAATAAGAAATATTTGAAATAAAATTAAGGGTTCTAATTGACTCTAATTATGGTACAGTTAAGAACATTAAAATACCATATCCCCCACACAAAAGATAAATATTGTCCTTAATGTTTAACCCTAGTTGGAGAAAACATGAAAATTAAATGTTAATTTTCAAATACGTTATGAAATATATATATTAACAATATTTCCAAAAGGGTAACATGAATCCCAATGAATGTTTCCCACACAAAAAATATCAATTTACAACATGCACAAAATTAAATATATGAATTACAACTTTAAATTTTCACCTCAAGAATAAAATATGTGAACTAGTTCATTTTCTAAAAGTAAGAAAAAAAGTCATAAAAGTATAAGATTATTCATCACTAATACGTAAAAAACAATCTATTTAATAGAATCTAATTGCATATTAGAGAAAAGAAATAAATGTGAAGAAAATTATCCAATTTTTTTTGAAATTTATGTTTATATCGGTTGGGGAATCAAGAAGAATTAATGTGTATAAAAATGAGAAGTAAATAAATGAAAAACTCCTTGAATAAGTGTAATTATCTATCTCTATATCAATTAAAATTCACCCCTTATTAACATTAATAATTTACCTCTAGTTTTATTAGATGTTCATAAAAGGTAAATAGGTTAATATTTGATCAGGAAATTTTAGATCATATAAAATGAAACTGCAGTAGTGAAGGTAACATTGTCAATCCAAAATCTTATTCAGCTTATAGCCTTTGTTTATCAATTAAAATTATACGGCATATTATCCAATGGAATGAATATGAGGAGAATACTTGAGTAGATTCACCATGGAAAAAACTATTAAAAGATCCTCCCATTAAACTAAATCTATCATCTAAAAAGTAAATTTATGAAGCCAAAAACTACAAAAAATTATAATCGTCTCCCATACTTATTCGAAACAAATAAAACTAATGGAATAATATTCCGAATCCATGAAAAGGAACTCTATCCTTGTAATTCCCTTTTTACCTTCTATAAAAACATTTAACTGATGTCCACTAATATTAAATGGAACAACCTTCCCATGGTCTTGAATTGTACAACACCAAATTGGAAATCATGAGTTTCAAAATTAAACCATCCTATTTAGAATAATTGTTTCCAAAAAAAATATTTAGCTTGGGGTTTTATAATAGTATGTTATTTGTAGTAAGATTCTATTTATTAAAAAACAATATCTCATTAATAGATTTGGTTTTCTCCAACAAAATCATTTCAATTTTTAATAATTATTTCAGATCTCCTCCATCTCTTGAAAAAAACTCTCCTATTTACCAACCATAAAAAAGATTCAGTTTAAAATATTAGACCACCCAAAATATATTTATGTACTGTTGGAAAAATAAGATAAACCAACTATTTTAAACAATTGGTATAAGTTGGAAAACGATTGGTATACCCTATAAAAAGAGTTTCCCAAACCGTTGGTTGTTGAGGCATGGGGATATCCCTATACCAATGGTTATTGATTAACAGTTGGCATAGGACAGTGTAAATTACATTATCCCTATGGTTTTTGGAAATCGTTGGAACAGATGTTTACCAAGAAATTTATACCATTGGAATTTATTGATATGTAAATGAATACCAATGGACTATAAACTATTGTTATAGAGTTTTAAAAATGGTTTGATTCTATCCATTGGTATAGATACAGTTTTCATATCTGTAAAAATGGTTTAGAAACCATTGGTGTAGAGTACTCCAATTCCATACAGCAATGTATAATTGCCTAACCTCTGTATTTACCTACAATTTCAATTACATTTCAAAAAAACATTGTACAGAATTAAAAATAACATTGACAAGAAAAATATAAATTTTACAATACTAAAAAGGACCACATCTAAAAATACTCTTCAAACATCTACAAAAACACTACATAATAATGAAGAATACAATTCCTGAAAACCAAACTAATATAACAATGGAAGAAACACCGCACTGGAAAAAACACCACACTGTAAATACTCGTGAAAATACAGACAATATATAATATAGTTATAGGAAATAAAACCAGAAATCACAACATTCAAGTTGAATAAATGTAAAAATAATGATGGTATCCACATCAAAATAAGGTTGATATCCTCCCCAAAATTAACAATATGTAAAAAATAACACTTTATAGATTTAGAAATTGAATTTTATCCTTGTTTTGTTGCAAATATTTAATGATGAGTTTAGTATTTAAAACACATAATGGATGTTATAAAATAGGTTCTTGATGGTTGGTACTTATTTTTATAGATGTATTTAAATGATGGTTTATAATGAAATTGATTATAATTCTTATTCAAAGAGAGATTGAAGAAACCATCCATGGATTTATGGATCAGGGGAGCTATCATCATCACCCAGATGGGGAGAGACCAATTACCTATGGAATGTGTTAATGAGGCTAGATAAAAACCGTGTCCCATAATTTAAATCATAAAAATACAATGAATCAAATGAATATGACTATGAATTGGTACGATGAAAATAAATAAGCACGTGTTTTTAAGGCAAGAGTTTGACTGTATGCTTTGGTGGATCATTGACTCACAGAAGGCTTCCTGGGAAGTGTAAAAAGAAATTGGGAACCATTGAGATTCTAATAGAAATTAATGTGAAAAAAATATTTTCCATAATTATCTACAATGATGTTTCTATTTCCACTTCCATAAGAAAGTCCATGCGTAGTGGAATATTTCACACTACTATGTCCTTGAAAAATATCATGGAACTTTTCTGTATAACAGATAAACTAACGTAGCATCCAAAATAATATTATAATCAAAAGGAAAAATATATAAATAGGAGAATATGGTTGTGGTTGAAAATTCTATAATATTAATCTTATTGGTTATATAATTGAAATTTATTCCATGAAGAAGATAAAATAGGCATATCTAAGTAGATTTGGTTATGGACACTATTGGTGTCTATGGAATAGTTCATTGTTCTAGGATCCGGTATTGATTTTATTTAAGTAATTTGTAGCACATTAGGAAGGATTTCTATTTCATAGGAATATTTAAAATACATTGAATAGTGTATAAAACACAGTTCGTATTTTTTGTCATAGGGTATATAAAATTACTATAATTATTGTGTGGGTAACCTTATTAACTGACTGTTATATGGAATTGAAAAATAAGGAAAATATTTTAATATCATCTAGTTTCCATGCCTGAAACATGGGTTAGATGGATGAGGGAGGATTTACCGCCAAATTATAATCATGTTCCACAACCTCAAGGGATATAATTACTATCTTTCTCTATACACAAAAAAAAATATTATTGGACTAATGATTATCCATAAGACATGTGGAGGATTTAATGAGTAGTATAAGACTGGAAGAATCCTCCATGGCACTAAAGGATACATAAGTCACTAAAAAGGTCATTTTAATGAATAATATATATTGGTATGGAATAACAAGATTTGAAAAAAATGGTCATTTAATGTAAAAAGGTATGTTTTAAAAAATATTGTTAGTCACACACAACATAGTTAGAGTCTGAGATGTCAAGAGGGGTGGTACAGTAAGTGAACCTGGTAGGAGGGGAGAGGATGGTAAGGATATAACATGGAAGTAAATACTATGAGGGGCTAAGGATATGGGTGGTTTTTATAGGGAGGGTGGTTTTGGGGGGAGTATGTCATGTATATGGATTTTTAGGGTTGTGAAATATATTTGATACATGTAAAAAAGGGAATTTATAGAATCCATAACTCCATGACCATAAATTTTTTATTATTTATAGATAATGAAATAAAGATACAAGTAAGACCACCAACCTAATAAATCATTTAATGTTGAATCATATATTAAATATCCAAGTACCCTATTTACTTTATCAAAAAATATTGAAATACATTGGTAAAATTTCATTGGATTGAAAATATATAGTATTTACGATACTCGAGTCAAGAATAATGTGACATACTAAGTCACATGTATATTCTGTCACAAAAAATCAACAAACCTCAAATGTTATTAATATTAGTAAAAAATGTAACAGCTCAATATTTCCATCATCTCCATCACTATCATAATCAACATCATCAGCCTAATCCTCCTCAACATCCATGTCCCCATCGTCATCCTTGTCCTTATCTCCATATTCATCCTTGGCCTCATCCTCTCCCTCATACTCAGTCTGGGCATCATCCTTATCCCCAGCCTCTTCCTTACCATCATTATTTCAATCCTCATAAATAAGAAATACATCATCTCAAAAACCAATTGTACTACCAACTAGTTCACTATATAATGAACACATCGACAACATATATTCCTAACATGTTGTGCTAGTCTCTGATGGAAGTGGTGGGCATTAAACATTCATCAGTTTCATAAATTTAGTGTTTTCCTATTCAACCTTTTATATCACCTGTGTGACCCTTCTTTATCATTGTTCGGCCCATTCCATAACCATTTCCAACTCATTCATAATATAACTTCTACCTATATAGGTCAAATACCTGGTCAGGATTATACTCATCCCAGTTTAGTAGTGTACTCTGCCTTGATTCTCATCACCAGAACAAAATGTACGTGATCATTTGGGCCAAATTTTTCAGCTTCCAAGGAATTGAGGGCCTCCAAATAATCCTGTTACACATATTAATAGATTATAATATTACCAAATAGATATTAAAATTTTAAATCATGAAATAAAAACATCCCATTTGTTTCTGTGTCAGTTTGTTAACCTCACTTCCATCTTTTTTCTTTCTACTTGAGAAAAACAATTTATTTAGTCACATGTCCATCAATATTCAATACCACCCTCTATAATGAAATTTAATATAGGTAACCATAATTTAAAATAGTTTACAAAAAAATAATTTCATTAATAAAAATATATCAAAACATTAAAAATAAAATGAATTATTGTGGAAAAAATAGGAAATGTAAGCGATAAATAAAATTGTAAATGCTTATTGTACATTCTCCCTCTCATGTTCTAACACCATAGTATGCCCCAATTTGTAGAGGTATTTTATATAATAAATTTTTATAAATATTTTTGGAAGACATGTAAATAAAATTTAATAATAAAAATGATAGTATTAATGAAAAACACAACAATTTTCATTCAAATATCTCAAATAATATTGATACGTTAAAATTTGTTTTCTTCGAATGATTAATCATTTGAAGATACTTTTCTATTAAGAAATCATCCATGAAATGTGTTTCCTATAAATCATTTCCAACTATTTTACAATGTCCAATATAAAAAAATTTCTTATAGGTTTTCAAAGGCTCGCATTATTCTTTTAGACATGATGGTCGTGCACCCTCACCATTGAGAAAATTAAAACATGGGAAACACCAAAATATTAATTAATATAAATAAAAAATAATATTAAATTAAATAAAACCAATTTTTTACCCATATCTGTGATGAATAGTTTTCTTTGACTTCATTTGGAAACTATTTTCATGAGAGAGGGCGGACGTGAATGATGTCGGAGTATTTAGAATGTGATGACAAAAAATTCCGACATGGCTTCCCTATTTTTTCTACAATTTGGTTTTATTTTTTGTATTATACCATTAACTACGTGTGGTGGTTCCACACTATAAGAATGTGTGTACTCCCCCACTACCTATCATTATATGTAGCTATTATATATGAAAACCAAATATTATATTAATGCATGTTATAATGAAAATAATGGTAAAAAACTTATTAGGGTTCTAAAAAATACTTGCAGCAGTATGATCAATGGGAACCTTCGGATCTGCATTCACTGAAGGAAAATCACCTTGTACAGGTGGACTGGGTCCTCGTATATGATTCATAGGAACAGACTGTGTTAGATCAGGATCTTGAAAAAAATTTATAAGCTTGGAGAGAAATCAGTATATGGTAATGAATAAGGAATAGATAGATGGCCAAATTCATGATATGGATGAGGAGTGGGAATCATCGTGGGATACAGTAAATATGGGTGAGGATGATTATATTTAAAAGATAGTGTAAACAAGGGAGGCCTAAATATCCAGTCTATCCCTAATGAAAAAGTAGGATCCGAATTTGTGGAATATGGTACGTTAGTGGGAGGGGTATGGTCTAAACAAGTATGCCAACTAGAGCACCTAACTCTCGTACCATCCCCCCTCAAACCATTTTCCTGAGTACTAGGACCACTACTAGGCTAATATTCAAATAATGGGTGTATATGTGGTGGATCATACATTAAAATTAGGAAAAAATTAATCACATGATATTAAAAGATATATATATATATCTCACTTTTTTCTATGTCTGTATTTGAATTAAAATACTCAAAAAATATGTACTAATTAAGGAAGTCCCATCTCAGTCATTCTATGATTTTTGTTTTCCATCATTTATCTTACCTCCTCTTTAATATGTTTCAGTTTATTTCATTTAAATGCTAATATGGAAGTCATTAGAAATTGCTAACTAACACTGAACGCAAAGAAATATTAGACATCACTTATTTGTCTTGGGTAATTTTGTTCATATTTTCGACTAGGTAATTTAGCTATTTTACTGGTTTTTTCTTAATTTTCATTTTTTTTATTTTCATATCAATATATTTAATAAGTCCAATTAAATTAAACTTGTTCTTTATTCTATTATAATTGTTTTAGTAGTGTATGGTTTTTTTAGGTTGGAATAAAGTTCAATTCGATATTATAAAATGAAATTCAAATAAAACTAAAACTGATAAATATTGAAAAACTATATTATAGACAAGTCAAATTAAAAATATTTTTAATCAATATTAAATCATTTTTAATAGTATGAAATATAACAACCCTAGTCAAGCAAAACCAAAATTACAAAGAACACATATGGATGATTCTATATCTTTCCCACCAAAACATCGGGTTCACAATAAAATCAAAAAATTAATCTACTCGAGACATCATAAGTAATAAATGGATTCAGGCCAATGGTAGTAGGGATTATGTCAATTCCATCATCACCATCATAAAAAATATGTCTGGGATTTACATCAATAATGATAGAAAATTTAGGTCTAATATGATATTTGACCTAAAAAACATGTTTTGTCATTGTTGCAAATAAATATGGTTCATTTGTAGTAAGAGTGAGATTCTTTAAAATAACTCTAAATACACAATCATAAATAAAGGCTTCATGCCTCCTCATTGAATTAAACCACTGGAATTTCATCATAGTTACTTAACCTTGAGAGTATTAATACAATTTCTTTATTTTTCCAATTACTCCATAATAAGATACATTTTCAAAATTGGGTATATTATCTCATGCACTGGAATAACATTCTACCATGGCAGTTAGCATAAAAATATCATGTTGTGTCCTGTTGTTATTTTCTCATTTTGTGATTGTAAATTTGTACCCTTTGATAAAAATAGATTTACATATATGAACCTCTATATTATGACCCAAACATAAATCTCTTATTTCTTCAGAACTAGAGTTAGTAAGAAAAATAAATTGATTAAATATAAATGAATATAAAACTTAATTAAATATGGATTTTCATTATTTAATATATTAATATTTCTACCTTGAACTTCCACCAATAAGAAAAAACTTTTCTTTGAAAAGTCTCTCTCCTTATCGAGGATAAATAATGATGATTTTATATTTATCATTTATTTATGTTCACTATAGATAAAAATAGATATATTTTAACATATATATATAATTACAAGAGATGAGATAAGATATACATTTTTAATTTAGGTTCTTGATATAGTAATCGAACAAATCACAGTTGACCAAAATTTTATGATGTGCCATCTCCCTCTCTTCCAGGATTAATGTAGTCAATGTATAGGATCCAAAAATTTCTCCAATATGTGGAAGTGATGGAAAACCGGGTTCAATTTTCTCATACTATTCTTCTTTAGTTCATATTTGTATGTTCATTCACGTAGTAAGTTCAGACAAATACGTTGAGAATAAATCCATACATTCTTGATCTGAGTAACCATTCATGATAGAATAATTTGTATACTTCCTAATATAAACATACGATTTCAATGTGAAAATACTTAATTCATTTGGATAGGACCAGTGAAAATCAAGACCTCCTCCAACAATTATTTCTATTGGAAGATGGTCAATCAGATGCTGCATTCATGTGAAAAATGATGGAGAAAATATTCTCTATAACTTACAAAAACTTAAGGGAGTCTGCCAACATTTTTTGAAATAATGACTTCGAAAAATTCATAGCTAAAAAGATCTCTAAAAAATATAACAACCAAAGAACCAACACAATTACATTATTGGAAAAAATTTGACAGATTTCTATTAGAAAAAACTCATGCAAAAGGACATGATAATCATGAGTCTAAAAATATTTCAACATCAACTATCTTCTATCGACTCGTTTTGATATATAGCTTGAATATCCATCAAGAACATTAATAGTCTCAAGTAATTCCAGAAATTGATTCTTTTCTTCTGATGTCATCACATAAGAAGCACATTGAACATTCCATTTATTTTCATAGATATGCACTGTAAGAAATTCATGTCTAACCCCCTAATCCACCAAGTCACGGTGAGATAATAAATCATCTTTTGTATATCCATTAGATTTAGAATAATCAAAAGAAATATTTGACATATATTGTTTTCAATGATAACTATGTCTATGACATAACATAACAAATTGGTTGACCAATAAGGAAACATAAATAGGATAATACTCTTCATCCAATTGTAACATGTTTCATTGTAATCATTCTTCCTCTTTATAGATTTTATTTAACGCTTCCCAAATGAAAAATAAAATATTGAAATTCATTAAGAACATTAATTCCAAACATACACTAAGCTTGACCATCGATCTCCATGGTATTTTCAAATATTTCATGATTATTTCTATATGGGTGGTCGATTGAAAATAATCATTGATGTCCCATAAAACTAAAATTATGGAGATATTTTATAGCTTTTTGATCAAGTATTCTTCATACAAACAATACATGATAGTTTTAAATTCATTCTCCATCCAGACATCATTACATAAGTAGGAAATTTATTGATCATCCATATAAGTACACCATGAATCTAAAATATGTCTTTCAAACATGCATTGAATGTGTGCACAACCACATCCCAAATAAGTTTCAACACATTTATTATAAGATTCATTTATCTTTATTTATAATTTTCGAGGTAATAAGGGTAGGATATGAGTATACTCATCAAAGTGTAAGTTTACTTCATACACAACCATATGGGAAGGTTATAAATGTGTATGAATCCAGACCATGTCCAGTGAAATGTATTCTTTTTCCCAAATGGATTAAAATCATCAAATGAACTACCCAACCTCACATTACACAAGGCTAGTTGAAAAATTAGGACATCGAGCATCAAATCTCTATCATCAAAATATATGTATAGGGTGGACTGAATATTCCTTATTCATATTTCTCTTTGTATCATTCTATCTCATTTTAATCGATATTTCAACATACAGGAAATGATTATAGAGTATGGGGATCAATAGAATGTTCATCTGTAATTTTTGTATCACATAAAATGGTGTTCCATTATCTTTTGGTATACATAATGTTGTTCCACATTTTATATAATCATTTCTTCCATTAGATTCCTCTATAAATAAGTTGCAATCTTTAGAGAAATCATGATTTTTTTTGGAAAATCAATGTTCTCCAACTAACGTATATTATATATAGTGTTTTGAGGTAATATCTATATTATCTGGAAATAAGTCATTCAAGAAGGTATGAAATTAATCTATGGAAGTATTATAAATCCCACTATGTTTTTCTTACGAAATAATCAGAATAAAATTACAGCTTTTTATTTCACCACATTGCTGATATACGGGAGTCATTGTAGAATCATTCTATTTTTTCACCCTATCAACATCATCATTTTCATTGGTCACATCATGTGTGATCCTATATAATTCTTTTTGGGGTCAACATCCTTTCCTTTTGATAATTAATAATAAATAGAAAAGGGTCATATAATATATTCTCCAATATAGTCCTCTCATTTGGATCATCATCATTTTGAGAATCCATTTTCTCCCCGTTGTGATACCACACATAGTAGTTTGTTTGAAACTCATATTTAGTCTTATGGTATCTAAATTCTCCATTACTCAACCAAGGAATTAAAACATAATTATAACATGTGAATTGTGTGTGACCACTATTTGAAGCATTGTCAAATGAAAAATATAAAAATATCTCAATTGTTTTTGAAAATCACTTGAGATCTGATCAGTTTCATACATCTAATATTTATCCATAATGAAAAAAAGTTTTAGTAATTAATATTGTGAAATTAATTCAATGATATTGATTTTCAATCGAAAATATATTTTAGTAAAAGATAATTTTACACATTTTATAAAACTATAACTAATACACTATTCTATATGAGAATTCTAAAATAAGAGACAAAAAATACTATATATATAGCAAAATACTATAAATATAAAACCATGATATTGAATTGAAACATGGTGGATGTGGTGAAAAACCATTGTATAATGAATGACCTCTCTAGTATAATTATGAGAAAATAGTAGTCATTATGTATAAATTTATAGAGATCATTGTATTGAAAAATTAATGATATATTTCTAATCAATGGGTTCATTGTTGTTTTGGTGATCAATGATATTTTTTATAGGATGTGTTATTTAAAATGTATCCACATTAGTATCATGAACTACAAACATGTTGGTGCTGAATGAAAATGATATAAATATAGTAATACGAGTTATTCATGGGTTGAAAAACATCCTAGTATACCCCAATGTGTTATATTTACCTTACTTCAATACATGCCAATATTTTCAAGGGAAACCCCACATTAGGAAGAGAACCTCATTCCAACTCTATTGTCATATAATATTAATTGATCTCCCTTAGGATAAAAAATGTTACTTCTTCAAATTCTCAACAATGTTTTGAAGTGTGGAGTCATTTAATATGTAATATCATGGTAAAAAATGTCCAATATCTCATAGATGCTTGCATCGACTTCTTCATCTAAAATATAAAAAAATCATTAAGCCATTATAAGTATGGAAGTAGGCTTATAAAATTTTATTAGTACCAATGTAATTATTTTAATGTATAATTGAGTAGAAAATATCATGGATCAATGTTGAGTTAATTCCATCTCGTTTGGGTTGTGTAGTCTTGCACATGAATTAAGAAAATTCACGAATTGTTACTATGTGTCTCACACATGTCACTTGTACCATGTGCATCCCATTTTTGACTTCACTAACATACCTCATAAAGGTAACATATTAATGTTCTATATCATTTTTTATTTAACGTAATAGCACTATATTGCATATAGATTATACAATACTATTTTATACTTAATCTACAACATATATCAAAAATATATTACATACAATATTATATCAAATATCAATTCTATATATAATAGAAAATATATTACATACTAAATTATTATTTCATATTGTAGGGTATCTGATAGTAGTGTATTGCAGACACTCATTTGAGATTACTATTACATTGTGTACTGAAAAACAGATTACCATTTAACAATTTAAGTTGTGTGTTGCAATATAGAAAAAAATATTATACCAATTGAAATTTTAATTAATTACAATTACATATTAAATTATATTTTATGCATATATTACTATATAAAAATATATAACTCATATTTCAATAGATTATTATTGGACAGTGTAATGGAAAAACAGATTACAAAGTTCATACATAGTGTAATAGCATAATAGATTAGTTATTGAAATAAATTACTATTTCATAGTGGAAATGGATAATAAATTAAATATCTCACAGTATGTGACACATATTGTAATAAAATACATATTAATGGTGAAATAGAAATACATACAACATATCACATAGTGGGTACAAATTATTTATTTCCTAGGGCATTATTCGTATTTAAACAAATTACAATTGGTTATTAAAATTTGTAAAAAATATTACATATTACATAGTGTATGAACTGATTAAATTATACAATTTATGATGAATATTAAAAAAATACAAATTCAAAATTTATTATAGAAAAATATTACATATTGCATGATGTATACACATTTTACATATTGCACAGTGTATGGTTCATATTGCAATAGATTGATATTTCACATAATAATAGTTAAAAATGAAGTATACATATAAAAAGTGTAGTGGAATTATATAGATGAAATATATCTATACAAATTATATGTTATTTATGTACACAGATGTAGTATATACAACAAAATCAGTAGTAATGTGTATAAAGACACATTGATCAATATAGATGCAATTTAATGTATTTTTTTAAAAATTTGTGTATATATGGGTATATATTTATCATATATTCAAGAAAATTTGGGAATATGTGTGTATATAGATATTGTATATGTAACCTAATCAATACATCTAAATTATTAGAGATTGTAGACCGATGGGGAAACCTAAAATAAATGGATGACACTGAACTCACCAATTTGAAGATAAATATAGGAAGAAATCTATTTGATGTAGAAAAAATAAATATAGAACCATGATGGATCTCTTATTGGATGATTGGTCGCCAGATGGGGGGAACAACACTATTGTTAGGGAAAAACAATCAGATATGGAATGGGTATAGGGATTAGGGCTGTAATTGAGGGAAATGTATCCCAATGGTTTTTTAAAAACCATTGGGATATAGGCAATAAACCAATGGTAAATAAAAATCCATTGGAATAAATATTTTTTATAACCTTATGAAATTGGTTATTATAAACTGTTGGCATAGAAAGACCTTTCACAATGGTTTTTAAAATCGTTTGGAAAACATTGTAATATATTACATATCCTAATGGTTCAAGAGAACCATTGGTATAAGGGTGTTGGTATAAGTCATATTTCTAGTACTGATAGTCAATATCCATTGGAAAATGACATGTTCTTCCAAAAACGTTCCTATAAGATGAAATCCTTATTGTTTTCTTATAGGTAGTCATATACACCCAAAGGGAATCCTCAACCCTCATGCTCAATTATTTCCCATTTGGGTTTATAATTTTTTAAGAATATTCCAAATCATCCTGTCTGAAACTTATATTTTCTCATTAATTTGAGTGTTATATAGTATAGAAATTTTTTGAAAAACCACACATCCTTTCATAAAATCATTTATAGTTATATTAAGTAAATGATTTCCCTAGTATATGACAATAAATATTGGAATTTTATATATACCCAAAAAATTTATTTTGAAAAAATTTCTCACCACCCTAGAATAAATGTCACAGTTGGAATAAATTCAATCCATTTCAATGCATAGACCACTTCTTGTATAATGAAAATTATACTCCTTAAATTGGA
This sequence comes from Viscum album, assembly GCA_963277665.1. NCBI lineage: Eukaryota > Viridiplantae > Streptophyta > Magnoliopsida > Santalales > Viscaceae > Viscum > Viscum album. Next base: position 1,137,959,671 of record OY728156.1, read on the forward strand.
AATAGATCCATAAAATCTATTACCTAAATATCAATAAAGTCAAAAGGCAAAAATTTTATTGTGACAACAAATGTATTTGAGAATTTTTTATTTTGAATTTATATGATGTACAAGTCCTATAATAATCCTTATATTCATTCAAAAATTTTTCCCAATATATACTTGAATTAATAAATTTTATAGTACGCTATGTATCAAAGTGGCCACCACAACTCAATCAATGAAACAATTTCAGAACATTAGGTATTTTTGGATTTTGAATACATCTATTAATAATATTTTCACATCCCAAATTTCATATATAAGTGTCATCATAGACATATATCCTTTAATAAAAAATCATTTTAGAAACTTTCTGTATGGAAAAATAATGGGCTACAATTTCAGTAGTTCTGTACTTCCTGCTTTTTGAAAATAATGTCATATTTTGAATTACAGTTGATTATAAATTCATTATAGGTAAAATATCTATAATAGGTTCAAAAAAATGTTTATCTTGACAAACAACAGTAGTTATCCTACTAAAATTTCCAACCATTGTGTTCTCAATTCCTTTCCAATATTGTATATATATATCAATTAACTAAAGTAATTAGATCCATCTATCCAACCTTGGTTTAAATTATGGTTTATTCATGAGATACCGAATAGAATAATGATTAATAACAACCACACCATTATATTGAAAGAGATAATGTCTACAATTACAATCAAAATACAACAGCTAGAAATCCCTTCTCAATTTTAAAAAAATTAAATTAAATATTATCTAGATTCCTAGAATCATAAGCTATGGCATGTGATTTCCATTAAAATATTTTTCCAAGAACTACCCTCAAAGAAAACTTTGAAGAATCAGTCTTCAACTCATTAGTAAAACTCCATTTAGGTGGTTTAGAAATTAGTGCGGACAAAATATTTTGTTTTAATTCTTTTATGTATTCCATACACTACTCATATAATACCAGAGGGGATTATTTCTTTAAAATTCATGTCAATGGAAAATAAATCCAACTGAAACCATTAATTAATATCCTATAATGCCCATCATGGCTAGGAAATGATATAATATACTTAACAATATTAGGAAAAGGGAGTGAAGATATGATTTCATCCTTGTACTTTCATATAATAAATCCATTAAATGAAACTTCATGGACAATAAATATTCTAATTTAAAACATAAGATGAAATTTTTAATTTTTTTAGAACAAGGTTATTCTCAATATAAACTATCAGAAAATCTATTAAATCATAATAGAACTCAAAAAAATAAGACATACACTATAAATTCGTCAAAAAACACCTCCATAAATTCCTAAATTTTTTAAACAGATTGCTAAGTATATATCTATTGAACATGGAAGGATTGTTATAATGTCTTAATGGAATTTTATGATAAGAAAATGATCCAAAAGTACATGTTAATGTTCTTTTATCCTACTCCATTGGACCTTTGTGAATTTGGAAATAACTATAAATCTCATCTAGGAAGAAATAATGGGATTAACCAACCATCCTCTCAACTATTTGATCAAAAAAAGGTAAGGGAATATATTTCATCCTAGCCACTAAAATCAACCTCTTTTAATCGATGCATACACCCCACCTATTGAGTAACCTAGTTGGAACTAACTTCTAAAATTTATTTTTAACAACTATGAATCCACCAATTTAAGAATTTTTTGAACTGTACAACCCCATAAACTATCAGAAATATGGTATATAATACCCACATCTTATAAGGTTATAAAATCATTCTTAAACACTTCAATAAGGTTATGATTCATTATCCATTGAAATTGTTAAATTCGTTTTCAATATATCTCTGGAAGAATCATATTCATGCACACATAAGTTAAAATACATGTAAGATCATATAAATATTATCTTATAGCCTTTATATTATTCCTAAGTTCCTAAAAGTGTTGATTTTATTTTTTAATGGACAACCCACATGAAATTATAATTTGAAAAATAATCAAAATAGGACTATATAAACTATTCAGGAAAGGGTTTGTGGTCAAGTATAGATGGCTTGACCTTTTTTGATAATGAGAATTATATCAGTTTATTGATTTCATTTTTATCCACCAAAACATCCTTAATAGTAGTAGAATTGGAAACATCTAAACTATCAATTCATGTGATTTCAAGTAGGAAATTTTAATCATCATCAAATTAATTTCTACATTCATGGTAAAAAATAATGTAATGACCTAAACATTTTGAATTATTATTATTATTTAAAAATTATTTTTATATAATTTTATATACAAAAATCCGTATATATTTAATAATTAATCAATCATTAATTGAAATGTGACCATTGGGTTTTTGAATTTTATATTACCATTGGTAAATTATGACCATTGGTCATTATAATTGATTGAAACTATACTCTTAAAAAATATTTTAAAATTATAATTTATAAGTAGAAATTTAAAATGATAGTTAATGAAAAAATGATGAATGATGTCCTCAGTCAATAATTTTGTATCGTACAAAGCCTATTTTTCTGATCCAGTGATAGAGTTTGCATCATTGGGCTTCACTCTGGACCAAGCCCATGTTGGGATTCAACAAGTTTGGATTAAATGAAATTTCCTATATGAGAAGTTCACATTATTTTTAATTACCACCTGGGATATGGTATTCATGTTTCCCCACGAATCGATCAACTTCACACACCTTACCCATAGGTCATATGCAGGTATAATAAGGGGTTTTGTGTCCCAAACATATTGTGTAATTCCATTTTATAAATAAAATTTTTTTTAGATGGTTGTCCTATATTTGTAGAAAAATATTTTTTTCATGAAGTTGATTTTCTATGCTCCTGTGGATACCCTTTTGGAATGAAGTTCCATGGGACCAGAAAACTATAATGGTTGTCCCTGAAAAATGAAATGTCTCTGATTCAATAAAGGCAGGAAGCCTCACTAATACTAACAAGGTCAGTCCCTCATTGGTAGTGCTATTTGAGCAAGTGGAAATGAAAAATCAAAATATTGACAGGGTAGTTCCTAAATCTTCCAATAATGTGCAGTGCATCCCTCAAAAATAAACTATTGATCATTCAATATTTTTTTAGATGATTTTATCTATTGAAATGAATACACAAGACAAAGGGTTTTTTACTTTTTAACATTGAATCTAATATGAATGCACATTTGGAACTCTCATCACCTTCTCTTGAAGTTCCTAAAATTGAGAAGGGGGTAACTGTGATTCAGTTCTAGATCCGGTCTAGAATCCAAACTCAGGACAACTCCAATAGGAATTTTGAGGATGAAATTTTTATTGGTAATTAGACACAATAAGAGAATGTGCAAAATGAACTAGGATCCACTACTCTACGAATAATTGGGAATCCAATTAGAGAACTTATTAAAGTGGAAATTACTATCTAAAATGTGAAAGAGTAAGATGACTAGAGCTGCAAAAAAAAGCATAGAACTGTGGTTAATTGAAACATAACAACAACTCCATGGAATGCCAAAAGGCTGAGTAAAAAAGGAAATGGTGGACTCATCCCCATGAAAAAAATCATAATGTGGATCCTTTTTTCGAACTGTTAGGGATTATCCATCAATGACATAAAGGGTTTTATTCGAATCATTACAGGAAGGTACAAACCTGAAATTTTAACCACCTCAAAACCATACATTAAATCACTTAATATGGGAAATCTTTTCAGGAGTAAAGGCTTTAGCATGCTGGGAACTATTGGGGTTGTTCCCAATCTAAATAGGATTTGGATTCGTGTTCATAATATTGTTGATAACCTAGTTATTGTTAATGATGATAACTAGATCATCACATACAGTGTCTTGATTTCTATCCAGATAATGTTATTATTTATTGATTACATTTAGAATAAAAATATTAATAAAATACTTCTATTAAACCAAATAAAGAAGATTTCATGTTCTTTTACGGATCCGTGGATTATAGTATTGGATTTAAAATCAATTATACATAAGGATGAGAATATTAGAGTTGTTTTTAATTATACCTCCATAAATGATTTTAGATACTGTATCAAGGTTTCATGTATGGCTAAAAACAACCTTATTGGAACCAACTTTACAAGGTATAGAAGGAATCTTAATGGAATAAGGGATGGTAGAATTAACAGGGCCTTTTTCAGTGAGTACTCTCCTGGTGTTTAGAAATATATTTCATATTTCACCATAAAAAAAACAATTCTGACCATCATACTTTCCTTTTTATCTTACAGTATAATGAGAGGAAGCTGCTAAATCCATTTAGATTCAATGATGCATAGGATTCCCTCCACGATTTTTCAAAGCTAATTCCAAAAATTTGGGCCTCTAAACATTCCAATTCCAATACTCTTATATGTATCTCCAATCTTAAAATACTCAAAATAAAGATGAACGATTGGAGAAAGACAAAGATCAACCCAATGTATGCTTAAATTGAGAGCTTGGAAGGTTATTTACATAAACATCATAAGTCTATTACTATGGGATATTTTTTGGAGATATGAGACTGGAAGATTAAATTTTTTAAAAGCTCAAAAACGTTATCAAAAAGGATAAAAACTCATGAAATGCATCGTTAATGTTAGGTGGCCTCTTATGAGGATATAAATTATAAATTATTTTAAGCACTATAAAAGATTCAAAGTGTAAATATGTATCTTTACTTACTCAGGGATAGAGACCAAATTCTAGTGGAAAGAAAAGAGAATTATAATCACATTTTATATTTTTATTTAATATTTTAAATGCCCCCCCCCAAGAGTGAAATATTGATTTACAACATTAGTACATGTTTTAAAAATTAGAAACAAAATCTTCTCCACACCTATATGCCAATGGATCTCGAGATCCAAGAGGTTTTCTTCGCCCTCAAGAAGGGATACACTCAAAGACTGGAAGGGTTCACCAATAAATTCTTCCATGCCTATTGGGATATCCTGAATTATTATGTCTTCCATCTTGTTAAACATTTTTTCAATGGTGGTACATTAACTAAAGTCTTAAATGATCAGTTTATTTCCATCATCCCTAATATTTATAATTCTAGTGAAATATGTAAACTCAGACTGGTTACTCTTTCCAATTCCATTTAAAATGTTATCAGGAAAATACCTGCTACCAGAATTTCTTGGATAACAGAGAAAAAAATATCTTGGAACCAATTTGGGTTTGGGAAAGTTATGAACATTTAAGATTGTCTGATCGCCACCTTAGAGAGTTTCAATCTCTTTAGAAAATCTACCCATGGTGGAAACATAGCTCTTAAACATGACATTAAAATATGATTTTACACAATGGACTGTGGATTTATTGGTAGGGGGTTTCATAGATTTAGATTTAATATACAGTATATTAACTAGATTGATGTTCTACATGATTCATCCCACACCTCTATTCTCACAAATGGGTCCCCTTAATTATATTTTACATGCTCCCAGGGGTGAGACATGGAGACCCCATCTCATCCATTCTAGTTTCTATTGCAGAGGATTACTTGAGAAGGTTTATCCTCAACATGGTAGATAGAGGTGGCTTGATGAAAATTAGAGCACCTAGAGGTACCTCTTCCCCATTCTACTTATTTTTTGATGATGACATTTTCATTTTCACCCAGGGGATAAGAGGAATATCAATAATCTCATAAATTCCAAATAGTATTATGAAAATTCCTCCAGGAAAACAATTAATTAGAGTAAATAATTTCATTACTATAGAAATAAAATCTCATCCACATAGAATATTCACCTCAAAAATTATTTGGGAATAAATGAGGGCACATTACAATTTTTTATCTTGGTATGCCAATGTTATTGGGAAATCCTCACACATCTTATGTTTAAAATGTAGCACATAAAATTGTATGAAAACTTGCATCTGAAGTGTAAGTATCTTTCTTCAAATGTCTCACCTATTTCTTTCATCAAAAGTCTCAACATGATGATGAAAATTTTCATCTAAAGTGTAAGTATCTTGGGAAAAAATCATCACTTCCCCATGGATGATGTGATGCATGCCATGGAAACATGGGGGTCTTGACATTAAGAACATTGAATTATTCAACCTATCCCAGCAAGCCAAATTCATTTTGAGACTTGTTAACAAAAAATTTATTGCCTTGGATTTTCATAGAACCAGATTCATTACAAGACTACTAGTAGGGAAAAGTAGTTGTCTGGAAACATCTATTTGGCATAGAATAAAGTCCATTTTTTGATAAAATCATCACACACTTCTAATTGATGGATAACAAGGACACTTTAATGATTTTTTGGTATGAAAACCAGTCAGGTGTGCCTCTCATATTTCAAGTCATCACAGTTGACTATGATATTGATCACATCATCAAAATAAAATAGTAGATAGAAAACATCGAAATTGTTCTAGATGAAATTTCAAATTTAGTTTCCAACTACAAAGATACTAATCAGGATGATCTTCTAATCTGAAAAGGGTCACCTAATGGCCTCCTTGACTTCAAAATCTTCTAATGGAATCTTCTCCATGGTAAAATTTAGTGGATTGGTGACTTAAACAAGAAATTGATGACACCCTCTAGCTTTACCTTACTATTGAGGTTATCTATCTATAAGAATTTAGTGGGTTCCAACTTTTAAAGAGTATGAATTCATTTATTCTCTAAATGTGTCTTATTCCATCAATATAGAGTGGATGTGGACCACTTTTTTTAGTTTCATAATTGCCCCATCTTTATTGAATGATTTTCTTCAATATTTTCTATCTTAATCCTTCCCCCCAAACAATTTCTGTTTACAATTATTTGGATACCATTTTTGGTGTACGTCTCTGAAACCAAATCACTATATTATTTAGGGTGTCTTGTGTTGAGTTAATATAGACTATCTGGTGGATTAGGAACAAATCCATCCACATCCTTCCAAGATTTATTGTTGAACATTACATTGGGTGGGTTATTGATGCGGTTTAAACTGATAACACACTGCACACAGAAATGTATAGCTACTTAGTTGGGGAACTTGTGATTCTATGGAGGCTAAATATTGAAGGTAAATTCTATATCCCTCGTGGATCCATTGAAGTGCTTTGGAAGACACCATTTGAAGGTTTGATAAAATGCTACACATATGGTAATTCTCAAGGAAACTCAGTACCTTAGTGGTTTGGATCCAATTTCATAGACCATCATGGGGAGGTGGTGGAGTGTCTTCATGGTAGTTATAGCCATGTCACTGCACTGTAATTTGAAATGATGGGAGTTATTATTGAAATCGATCTTCCTCAAAAAAGGAATTGGAGTTGTATCTGGATTAAATGTTATTCCATCACCATTGTACAAGCCATTCGAATGGGTTAGATTCAATTAGTAAGGATACAAACAAAAAATTAGGGAAAATGTCTTGAAATACTCTCTTTTATGCACTACTTCATCACTCATGCATATCAGGATGCATGCCAAATAGATAATGGGCTCAGTAATAAAGAGGTCACTATATAAAGATGTATCTACTCGATTACATTTCCTGATGACATGGCTTCCCCTTTTCTTCAGGATAAATGTAAAATTCTATCATTATATCTCTTGTAACATTTCATTGATTTATTCCAAGAGCCTTAGAACTGACTTTTCTCAAAAAATTTGTTCCCCCACAACTTTCATTTTATGAATTTTTTTGTTTAAGAAAATTGAGACAGAATTAGATAAATTGATTTTTCAGATTGAAATTGTACTATTCAAAAAATATTTAGTTATTATAATAAAATAATGTATTATAAATGATTTATATTTTATTGAAATAATATTATTAAAAAACATTATTTACAAATAAATAATAGAATAATTTAATTTTTCTCAACTGTCAGAAACATTACTATACATTATTGATTTCCACTAATTTTTAATAAATAAGGATTTTTGTTATTTATAAGTTAAAATTATCATATTTTGACAACTACGATGAAAAAATAAATATATTTTTTTAAATCATCCAGAAAAATTAGGTTAGGTTGAATTTATGTGAATTTTTTAAAATGCATTATTATTTTTAATAGTAAAAATAATGTTTGAGATTTTTGGTTTGTTTAATAACACCGTAATTAGTAAATGATGATTTAATAAATAATGATCCGAAATCCATGAATTAAAATGTGTTAATATAAATTATTATATTATATTTTAATCATTTTCAAATTATATAATTTACTTTTCTAATTCATAAATGGAAACATTAACATTAAAAATGTTTTTTTGATAAAAGATTAATTTTACTTGACAAAATAAGTAATATAGAATTATGATTGACACTATTTGGATAAAAATTACATAATAGAAATTTCTAATTTCTAATTCCAGAGTAAAATATAATGGTCAATCCCATGGTTTCACATTTACAACTATCTGGGTGTCTATGGAATTTATAAATTAATCTTCAAATCTCCCACTTTTATAATAAATAGCCACATATAAATTTATTTTCTTTCAAACCCAATTAATCCTCCATTAATATTTGATATATTTACCTACCACGAAGTCTTTTAATGGTTACATAATCCCCTAAGATAACAACCTTTGAGATTTGGGAGTTATTGTTCATTTTAAGGGAAATCACAAATTCTCTTTTTTATTCAAATTACCTGTTTATGTGGAATGGATTTATAATTTTCAAAAAATGTTCTTCTGTCCATTTTATCATTTAAATACTTCCAAATTATTATTTTTTTCAATGGGATAATGTAGTACCATATCTTATTAACCAATTCTAAAATCACAATTTCCACCTGTTACGCTACCGATTTTACTTCTCAAAAGATTTCTCTTATCATCAAAAAAATTCATTTCATTTTTATTTTTTTAAATAACTAAACCTATTATTATTACATGGGTATTAAAAAATAGATTTAAAAAAATTATTTTATTATATTAATTAACTACATTAAACCCTTATTCCCTTTTCAGGGGTTATAAATTTCATAATGATCATGTTCTTTAAGAACTTTTTAAAATGTCATGATTTGGATAGAAACCCATTTATTTTATTCTACAGATGTTATTTATGAAATATTTCTTTTGAATTTATATGGCTCACATTAATTAATACAAATAATTATTTTTCCATAATATTTATCCATTGAATTGGATAAATAATTTAACCTCTAGAGACGACATGTTTTACGATAACATGGTGAGTATCTTATGAAACCATGGTGACAAATCATAGTTATATTCCTATGAATGTATAATTAAATTAGTTATCCACATTTACATGTTATCATTCTGGTTATTTTTTATATGATATTATGTTTTGACCAGAATTTATGATATTTCTCAAGATCTTTTTGATAATTTTCATGGTCTTATGTAAATTGTTTCCCTTTATTTACCATTCTAAGCCTTATGCTCACCCATTATAATGTTTTTTTCCCATGGATAATATATTCATTAATTTTATAGTGGATAAACTTATAAAGAGTCCATATAGGGGGATTATAAAAATTTTATGTATCCGTGTATTATATACCTTATTTCTAATAAAATAAACTATAAAATATCATATATTTCTTAAATGTAAAGAAACATTATATAATAAAAATAAGGGATGCTGGATTTGTTATCTGAGGATTGTTTAGTTATTTTTTATATTAGGATTTTGAAAATATTATAAATAATGTTATAGAAAAATTGTATACATACGAAAACGTTATAATATTCTGGTCATGTATTATTTAAGTGGTTTTCGAGAAAGAAATCAAAATATGAATATGACTAATTGAATATGGTTCTAGTATATATATGCCTTGGGGTAATAACTCTAACTAGGTGTGGAAGTCATAACTTAGCGTAACCCGATACATGCAAATGGGTCTTACTATGCACCTTATAACAACGCAGGTATTTGAAGAATAATATATATTCATATATATATATATATATATATATTAAAATTTATAAATAATAAATTAATTGTATGTTAAATATCACACTATGTATGATAGCGTACTCAAAATGCAATAATGGGTTTTATTGAATACTTATGTAGCGCAAAACTTTGAGTTATACCAATGAATAATATAGTATAATTATTATTTTAAATAATAGATAACACCTAAGAATTTTATTGCTGTGAATGAATAGAACTAACTACAATATGATTATAAATTTTTGATAATTTTTTTTACATTTATCAAAAAATATTTAGAGGCTTAAAATAAGAATGAATCTGATTTTAAGCATAAAATACTCTATTATTTTTAAAAGGTCGTTTTACCACCTTTTGATTGTGAATCATTTTTAAATATATATTTTATCACTTTTATATGTTCTATTGGACAAAATAAACTTCTTATATAGAATTAATACATAATAATCTACATTGGATAAATTTTTTGTAATTTTCTAATAATGTTTATTTTTTAATGAATTGTGAAAATTACAACATTTTAATTCAAAATTGTCCTTTCATAAAATTAATATATATAGTTAGATTGTAAATTTAATTGGTTTTAAAGAGTAATTGGAGTATATTTTATTTCATTATTCCAATATTTGTCATTTTAAGTAATTTAACATTGAACATGGACAATAAACAAATGTCAATCTTTTAGTAGTTATTACTTCGTAAAAACATGCTTTTTGGTTTTGACAAAGAGAATTAATTTTAAATTATTTTTCAAAAAATCTAGGATAAGAATTTGTAAAAATGGATTCCATATTTGTAATTAGGAGGTCCAAATTTTCAAAATAGTTATATTTTTTTAGACATTATGAATAGTGACTACAGTAATTATTTTATTTACCATTGTTAAAAGATAAATCTGGTAAATAAGTGCAAAAAATAATATTATAATATTATTAAACTACCCCAAAATATGTAAAAATTCTATTGGAACAGACATTTACAAGTTTGGGCATCCTTGGGACAATTTCGGAACCCCATGGTGCCACTTTAATGTGAAAATGACATTTTATAAATAAATAATTTGATGTAATGAAAAATAAAACAAAAACATGTATTTTTTTACTAAAAAAATTTATATGGGGTCATATAAGAAATATATGACCATTCATGCCATTCATGGAATGTGTAACGGATGGAATTCATGCACTTATGTAACATATATAAAATAGATATTATACTATAATTATAATATACATTTTATAAGGACCTGATCTTAAAACATTACATAATCTTGAATTAAATGAATAATTCACATTGAGGATCTTTTGAGGTTTATAGTTTTATAGAGTTAGGAAATAACTATTATATTACATCTCAAAAATTACAAAGTAGACACTTACACTTAGTTTCCAATTTTTTCATAAAATAAAAACTCTTAAAAAAAGAGTAATGTCCAGTTTGATGTTTTAGACAGCATCATTTTCCCTTCATCCCATCCTTGACCCTATTCATCTTTATGTCCTCTGAAAAACATTTCAGAACTTTGGATGAACATAAAAATATCATTAAGGGTTATAAAAAAAAGAAAACATTAGTTCATCAATATATACATAACATATTCTCTTTAACATGCCTCATGAAATCATATGATTTATGAATAACACATTGAAATAATAATCAGAAAGGTATATTTTGGCATCCATATCATACATACAATGTAGCTATCACAGCTACATAGGGAGTTACATTTGGAATACCCATCCAAATTTATTCCCTAAATCTCATTGGAGGAACATTCACGTTTACCACTGTCATATTACCCTTTACATTGGAGAGCTATCTCAGGCTCACCCACCATATGTTTATCAAGGAACCACCTGTATACATAAGAAATTACCAAGAACCATAACATATTCATAGAACATATAACAAACATAATGGAAAGATAAAATTTCAACATTGAAATCACAATATATCATTTAAAAATATTTAAATAAAAAACCTTTATCAAAACCATATTCAATACCAAACTACATAAAAGTGTATATGGAATTTTTTTCCTTTTAAAAAAAATTATGGCATGTTAAGTAATCCATAGATCAAATAATACTCGCGGAGGCAGAATGGTCATTGTCACCTCTTACATTAAAAGAAACATTATTATTTTTGTTGTTTTGTAAAATCATAAGTTGAGAAAATATTCCTTTTGAAAATATTTAAATGTCAGAGGGGTTTATACACCATATAAATGAATGTTGTGCATAAAATAAATATACCTCAATGAAAATATATTGAGACGAAGTCCCTTACCTCGTTTTTTATTTGACTTTTTCATTCTTTAATATCCTATATAATAAACTAAAGTTAATTTATAATGGATTAGATCCTTTTTAATGTTTTTCATTCCTTTTATATCACTTATTACAATGTTATAATGATTATGTAATCATTTATATTAATAATGCTCATTCTGTCGATATTTGGTACTTGAGTGAAAATTGATCTTCTTATAATTATATGTTGTTCATGTGGTCAAATTTTCATTATATTCATAATGATATGAATTATATAGATATAATATATATCTTATATATCCATTATATACTTGTATTAATAATAGTACATAACATTTTGAGATAAGAAATGAAATACACCTTTCTTGGAGAGGGTAAGTCGTACGTACGCATGAATGATACATTCAATTATATATCTTATTTTAATGGAATTAAAACATAATGATACATAGTTATATTATAATTCAAGTATAATATCACATATAATATCATTATGTTTATCCTTTATAGGCCCCACTTATGGCCTGAACGATTCATATCACTTTGAAGGGGGCAGCTGTCCGCACTTACTGAAATGAAATTATCATGTTTACCCATAATGGAAACCATAAATATATACTATAAAGGTAAAATACAGAATAATATATAAAAGACAAAAATAATATATATTATATATAAATACATTTCTATCATAGTACCCACCATTAGAGGGGTAGGATATAATGGAACAATCGTCGTTTCGTGAGGCGTTAGTTTTCTATCCATAGAAACAATGTGTTCTTTACCCATTATATAGAGGTGTGTGTAAGTTTAGTTCGAATCATTCTCATACAAACATCCTAGTATATTGAGGATATTTTTGTTGTTATAAAATAAAAGAATAAAAAGAGTTTAGGAGGTTGGAGAAGTAAAATATAACAAAAGAACATAAGAGAATATGTTACCTTTAAAATGGGTAACCCCCGTTGGTTTGAACCAAAAGGGTTTGTTGAAGTGACTTATGCCTATGTTAAGGCTTCCTGAAGGTGTATATGGATTTATGGAGCTTAATTGGGTAGATTTTGGATGAGACAAGGGGCTATAGATGTGTGAGGAATGGTTTAGAGGTGTTCGATTTTTATAAGGGGGGAGTGTCTCTTTAGGAAAGAGTGAAAATATTATTTTATTACATAATGATTTTCTCTTTCTAAATGTCCAGAACTTATTAATGTTGAGTATAAGATAACTCATGGTTGAAATAAAATCATCCAATAAGAATTGGAGAGGTTTTGGATATTATATTAATCATTATAATCTTATTTATTTAAATCAATTATTAATGAAGTAAACACTACATCATTATTGTGTCAAAAATAATTTAATTTATTTAAGTATAAAAATTATAAAAAAAATCTCATGATGTAGGAAATGTTTTTAGATTTCCAAATAATATTTATATTCGAAAAGATAACTTATATAACCCTATGAAAAAATTTATTGACCAAAATGATATTTGTTTATGTAGTTTTTGCTTTTACTTTTTGTTAATTAAAATAAAGTGTCATTGTCACTCCCGTGTGGCCCCATGGGGTCCCAAAATCGACCCAAGGATGCCAGTGGTCGGAAATGTATCAACCAATAAGATTAGAAAACATTTTAGGACAATTTTATATTATTATATTAACATTCATTTACCCTTATTTACCAGAATATACTTTTAACCATGGTAAATAAAATATTTACTGAAGTAAATAATGATAAAGTCTAAAAATAAAAGTTTCATATTTACACAATTTGGAAATCATGATTCAAAATATGGAATCCTTTTTTCCATTTTCAAAACACAGAAGTGGATGAAATTAATTTAAAATTAATTCTTTCTGTTAAAACAAAAGGTGTGTTTTTCGGAAATAATAACTATCAGATGATTTACACTTATTTATATCCAATTTCAAATTGAAATTAATTCCAATGAACAAAATTGTATTAAATGGTAAAAATATAAAATAATTAAACATTAAAACCAAATAAAAAATAATCTAACCATATAAATAAATTATATTTAATGGAATCTTTGAATTAAAATACCGCATTTTTCACTTTTCTTTAAAAATTGAATTTTATATGAAAAATACCAAAAATTTACCAAAAGTAAATTTTGACGTCCCGATTATAAATAATAATTTTATTTGGCCAAATAGAGAATTTAAAAGTGACCATGACTATATATAAAAATGGGTCTTCCTCAAAAGGCCATAAATCGACCTTTTAATGAATATTAGAATATTTGTTCTTAAAACTGGATTCATACACATTTTAAGCCTTTAACTTTTATTGGATAAATGTAAAAACATTTAAAAATCATGTATAATCATATTTTATTTTGTTTGTTTCATTCCAGCCAATACAATTCCTAGATAATAACTACCATTTAAAATAATAATATTATATTATTATTGTGCAATGTATGATTTCAAAGAAACCCTTTGTTGCGTATCTGGTACGCTATCGAACATTGAAACCCCTTTAAAGTAAAATTAATATTTAATAAAAAAATAATGATTAAAAATAAATTTTATTATTTCTTTCTTTACCTGGGATGTTACATCCTTCCCCTTTTTGTAAATTGTGTCCTCAAAATTTTATTCACTTATCAAGTAAATGGGGATATTTATCGTTCATAGCATTTTCAGACTCCCACTTTCCTCTTCAAACATATGGTTTTTTCAAAAAACTGTTACCTGATGAATCAGATTATTCATCAACACTGTCTATCTTTAGTCTATAATCTAGACTACTTGTTATTCATAAGAGATATTCTCTTTAAACGGAACTACCTATGGACTTAAAACATGAGATGGATCCAACATATACTTTCTCAACATTGAAACAAGAAAAACATTATATACCTGGGAAAAACATGGTGGTAAACCACTCAATGCAACTGATCCAACTTTATCAAGGATGTCATAAGGTCCAATGAACCTCAAACTCCTCTTTCCCTTCTTACCAAAACACATCACACTTTTCTATATAGAAACTTTGAGAAATAGATGATCACCTACCTAAAAAGTAAGATCCTTCCTCTAGTTATCTGCATATCTTTTATGCATACTCTGAGATTTTCTCATGTGCTTCTAAATGAACTGATATTTTTATTCCATATCTTCTACCAATTCTGGTCCTATCAGCTTCCTTTCACATACTTCATCCCAAAAAGGCTGAAGTTCGACATCGTTTCCCATATAATGCTTCAAAAGGAGCCAGTTGATTACATGAATGAAAATTGTTATTATATAAAAATTCAACTAGAGAAAGATGTTGGTACCAACATCCTTGGTAATCTAGTGAACAAGCACATAGAATATCCTCCAAGGTCTTATTTTTTCATTCTTATTGCCCATCTAATTTTGGATAAAAAGTTGTACTAAAATTTAATTCAGTACCCAACAACTTTTGAAGGACTTCCCAAAAGATGTAAGTAAACCTAGGTTCACAATCAGATACAATGGAGAGGGGAACACCATGAAACCTGATTATCTCTTTAACATACAACTAGGAAAGTTGATCTATAGACAATTTATCTTAAATAGGACGTAAATTAGATGATTTAGCCAATCGATCAACAATAACTGAGATTTAATCACTATCTTGACATGTCTTTGGTAATCCCACAATGAAGACCATGGATATATTTTCTAATTTCCACTTTGGAAATAGTAAAGGCCAAAGTATCCCTTTAGGTAACTACCAATCTTATTTAACATATTGACAAGTCAAACAAATCACAGTAACGTTAGCATTATCTCTTTTTATTCCATCCCACCAGTAATACTCCCAAAGATCAATGTATATCTTAGTACTACCAAGATGACCTTACAAAGGGGAAATATAAGCTTCATATGACAAAAAATTATTCAACAATGAATCACAAGGCATGCATAATACTTTCCAAAACCTCAAAACACAATCATTATCAATGTTAAATGTAGGAAAATTACCCTTCTGAACCCACTCTACCTTTTTCAGCAACTCACTGTCTTCCTTCTGTGCTTGCTTTATTCTTTATAATAGAGATGATTTCACTGACACCTGAAACAAAAAAGAATAATATCATGCACCAATAACATGTATTCCAAAGTTTATCAAATAAAAAATCAAAGGATCTAGTTCCAAATGTATCATGGTTAATGAAGCATTGCTTTTTTGGCTCAAAGAATCAGCCAGTTTATTTTCTTTTCCTGGATGGTAAAGGATCGTGAAATCATAATCCTTGATTAATTCCAACCATCTCCTATATCTCATTTTCAATTATTTCTGAGTGAATATATACATTTGGGTAGTATATATTTCACATTTTACTCCATAATAATGATGCCTCAAAAATTTTAATGTAAATAAAACAACATCTAATTCCAAATCATGTGTAGGGTAATTTATCTCATGAGGTTTTAACTAATGTGAATCATAAGAAATTACCTGATCATTCTACATAAGGAAACATCCAATTCCTTTCAACGAAGAATCACTATAAATAAAAGACACACCATTTATGGATGGTAGTTCAAAAAATGGAGCAATCACAAATCATCTTTTCAATTTGTGAAAACAATCATTAAATTGTTTTTTCCAAACAATCATAACGCCTTTTTGAGTTAACATAGTCATCGGACGAGATAAACATGAAGATTTTTCAACGAACCTCTGGTAATAACCTTAATAACAAAGAAAACTATGGATATCAGTTATATTTGTAGGTCTTTGCCATTCTTCAACAAAATTTATTTTAGAACAATCAACGGGTTTAGCATTTTTTGAAACAATGTGACCAATGAAGGAAATTTGTTATAACCCAAACTCATACCTGTGGAATTTCCCAAATAATTTCTTTTAATTTATGGTTTTCAAGACAAAACATAAATGATTTGTATGCTCCTATTTACTTATATAATAAACCAAAATATATTCAATGAATACAACCACAAACTTATCCATGAACTCGTAGGAAATTATATTTAGAAGATCCATGAATACTGTAGGTGCATTGGTTAAAATAAAAGGCATAACTACAAATTAATAATGGACATATCTAGTACGAAATTCAGTCTTTTTAATGTATATTTCCTTTACATTCAACTGATTGTACCCTGTCCTCAAATCAATCTATGATAAATACTGATCCCCTTATATCTGATCAAAAAAATCATCAATATAAGGAAAAGGATACTTGTTCTTAATAGTGATGTTAATCAGTGATCTATAATAAATGAAAAGTCTCTTTGAACCAAATTTATTTTTAACAAATTAGAAATGATAATCCCATGATAATGTTCTATTTCGAATGAAACCATTATCTAATAACACATACAATTGCTTCTTTAATGCTAAAAGTTCAATTTGAGCCCCTAGATAAGGGGGTTTTGAAACTGGCTTAGCATAAGGAACTAATTCAATAGTAAATGCAACTTCCCAATCATGAATAATACCAGGAAACTCATCAGGAAAAACATGAAGGTGCTCATTTACCACTGGCACATCATTAATCAGAACAGTTCCTTTGTTTTCAACAATATGTGTAAGCTAACATTCATTTCCATCTTTTACTAGTTTCTCAGCTTCCTGATATGTTATCAAAAGTATGGTTTCATTATTGTAAATATAACGACCCATACTTTACATACATTTTTAATACTTCAAAATTGAAGCACACTTATTACAACATATGACAAAACAACAAAGGACCGTATAGGTATAGTGTCTTTAGAAACTGGGAAACATAAACAACTGGTTCATAAATCTTCTACAGTGTCTCCCAATTATTTCATCATATCTAGGGTACCTTTTAGCATATTCTACTTAATATCCATCTTCCTGACCTGGGGAAAAGAAAACATACTAAAAAGGGTGAGCTCAAATGCTCATCAAGGGCAAATAAAGGAAATAAAAATCATATCATATCTTTTTGAAAATCATAACCTGCAAAAGAGATCATAATATCTTAACATGGAATAAATCATAGAAGTGAAAATGATATCCCCATAATCATAAAATAAAACATGAAACTTTGTGGCCTGCACACATAATCATTGAAAATCATTTCTTGTTAGTCATGACTCATTGCCAAGACTATCTTAGCGGACAAAGTCCATTTCTGAACCGAGATCACTCCTCGTTTCAGTCCTGTATCACTGAACCGAAATAACCTTCCGTTCCAGCCATGTCTATCTCATGAGATATAAATCTTTACCCAATGCATTGGAGGGAGGTATAGGTCCCACCCATCTTATAATTAATCCTTTCTTATGTGTGCCACATAATCATAAATCATACATCATCACATAACACATGTAACAAAAATGGGATTCTTGAAACATCATGACATAATAAAACAAATCATATAAGGTAAATGACTTCATAAAAATAATTTCCACAAAACATAATGAAATCAATGTAATAATAGGGATAAAAACAGAACCCTATATTATCTTAGATGGAAAATAATTTTGATAAAACATTTGAACTCCATTCTTGAGGAAAATATCCTTTCTACTTCAAAAACACTTTTCTTTCTTAACATGTCATACAATTATAAACTAAAAGAAGTTGATTAAAAATAAACTTTAAATCTTATAAAGGAAGATTCTTGGAAATAATGTTTTAAAAATCCATTCTTGCCGTATAAGTTAAAAAAACATTCTTCGTACATTTGTCGGAAAAGTCAAAAAAGTACCTCGTACGAAAAACGACAGAAGATTCCTTTCATATCTTTTACTAAAAACTCATAGAAGGGTAAAATTTGATATAAAATATTGTAGAAGGATGGAAATAATATTACATATTTAGGGAACATGGATGTGGATGATAAAATACACCCCAGTAATTACCAAAGTAAAAACAATCTCGGATAAAAGTGAGATTGTGATATTTCCCTTACCTTAGGTCTGATTTGCTTTGTACGTGTCCGAAGCTCCTGTATAATGGTTTAAATAATGTTATTGACTTATTCCAGAATCATACATATGGATATGGTATCATATATGGTCATATTATTAGCTTCTTATTAGTAATATTTCATTGTTACTTGTTACTCGGGTCTTTATTGCCTTTTGTTCTTATGCGTGTTTTGCCGAATAAATTCTTATTATTATTTTAAGGTTATAGATACCTTATATCCAGAATGGTATTACTGTAACATATATCATATTTATTCATTCAATTCATTTATATAATTACTATGTAATGATTATCATGTAGAACGAGTCACATCACATCGTGGATACAGTATTCCGTACGTACGCACGAGCGATGATATTGTTCCCATGATCGTGGAATTGTATTTAAGTGTATTTATACTATTTCAGTATCAATATCACTTTATAATAATCATATATAGTTACTCATTACACCATTATACCCATCCTTGTAAGGTGATGGTGGAAAACAGAGTACACCACAGCGTGGAGACGGTATTCCGTACGTATGCACGCGCGGTGATTTCATATTTCCGTAGGATGGATAGAAGGTGAATTAGGGTTGTTTCATATTTATAATAACATATCAGTATGTAAGTAATACTGATGTTATTACTTTGTCATGAAACAACTAAAGAAGAAGAAGTTGAAGAAGAAAGAAATTGAAAAGATCGGTAATGGATATTACCTCTTCTTTGAAACGCCTCTTTGAATGCTCCACTTAGGGAACTAAGATTTGTCTTCGAAGAAGACCCAGACCTTTAGGATTATTCTAGGGAAGTGGAGAAGGGATTTTGTCAGGGGTTGTCCGAGCTTGAGTTCTCAAATTGGTGTGAGGAGGAGGGGGAGGAGGTGCCCTTTTATAAGGGAGGAGAGGGGCACCTTAGGAATACCTCAAAATATTATTTTATATTAAAGTCAAAATCAGTTTATAATGGTTCCAAAGGGTCTTATTTCGAAGGTAAAGTGGGTATGGGTCGAAATCCTATCAACAAATAATATTTAGACAAGTTTAGGTTATTATTTTAACCTTATCAATTAGATTTAACTCTAAGTTACATAATTTAACTTTTACCGTGACTTTTTGTTTTCTTACACTATATGGTTAATACACTTACTATAATATGCCAATGGAACCCCGAGTTGTTTATTATTAATATATATATCCTTATCTAAGTCATTTGGCCGAACTTTAGAATTTTAGGAATAAAATAACAATTAATAATATAATATTTGATTTAAAAACTATTTTGTGTCAATTTTGACACTATTTGATATATGATTTTTGTGAAAGTCATAACAGAATTATATGTTCGAAAAAAGTTGATTAAATCAACACTAATATATCATAGTAACCTATAAATTTAGTGTAATTCATAAAAAGTCTCAAATTACATTTATTTGGGCATTTATAACATCAATTATGTTAACATTTCCTTAAAAGGGTGATTACTGCATCGTCGTTTTGTCATAAATAAATTAATTTATTTAAAGTCTAAAAATTTCAAATAAAATATCATTATGTAGGAAATCGTTTTAGCTTTCCAATTAATATTTATAGTCGAATTTATCTTATGTATAACCCCATATTAAAAATGTATTAGTTATTAAACTTTGATTTTAACTATTTTAACTATTCATTAAATAAAATAATATTAAATGTCATAATCTAATCCAAGTGGACCTAAATGGTCATATTATATTCATAAGGTTGTTTTTGGTCGAATTACACTTATCCAATAGAATTAGGACATGTGTTAGGGTAATAGTAATATCATATTTACCCTTAGTTACCCTATTTACTATTAACCGCGGTAAAAAAGTAAAAAGTTACTATTCACCAAAAAATTATTTTTATCTCATTGAACCACATTTTACTTACTGATATCAACCGTGTCTGTTGGATTTTTGAAATTCCATTCACAGAAGCGGTAAAATTATGTTTTATGCAAAATTCAGTTTTTAACCTACCACTTAGTGGTTTCACTATTCATCAAAAAATGAAAGTTTTCAGAAAAATACCAAAATTTCACCCTAGGCTAATTTCGGTATTCCTAATCCAAAAATGAGGTCCATTTTGAAAGATAAAATTTCAAAAAGTGGTTATTACTATTCATAACGGCTATTTTAAATAATATTTTAATAGCATATCGTCGTTTAGTGAAACTCGGTATTGCGTACAACGCAAGCTATCGAGGAAGGTCACGATTACGTGTAAAGTAAGCCAAGCTAGTGTGTAGTGAAAGATTCCTTTGATGATATATATAACATAAAAACAAAATATTACTCATAAAAATATCGGGTGTTACATTCTACCCCCCTTAAAAAGAATTTCTCCCTCGAAATTCGTCACTTTGTAACAAACAGATGAGGATACTTCTCCCTCATCATATCCTCAAGCTCCCATGTAGCTTCTTCAAGTTGGTGGTTCCTCCATAAAACTTTCACCAATCGAGTGGTCTTGTTTCATAGGACTTTTTCGCTACGATCCAGAATCTCTATCGGTTGTTCTTTATAAGAAAGATCTTGCTCCAGCGGTACAACTTCTGAGCCGAGTACATGTGAAGGATCAGGTATGTACTTTCTCAGGAGAGATACATGGAACACATCATGAACTTGAGAGAGATTCGGTGGAAGTGCTAATCGATAAGCTACCTTTCCAACACGATCCAGTATTTCGAAAGGACCAATATATCTAGGGCTCAACTTCCCCTTCTTTCCAAATCTCATAACCCTCTTCCAGGGAGATATTCGTAAGAACACTTTATCACCCACTTCAAACTCTAGGTCTTTTCTTTGGCTGTCGGCATAACTTTTCTGTCGACTCTGAGCTACCCTTATGTGTTGTTGAATAGATCTGACCTTTTCTGCCATTTCATCAACGAGATCAAGTCCTAATAGCTTTCTTTCCCCAACTTCATCCCAGTAAGTTGGGGTCCTGCATTTCATTCCATAGAGAGCTTCATAAGGATCCATCTGAATACTGGAGTGAAAGCTATTATTATAAGAAAATTCCACCAAAGGTAGGTGTTGATCCCAACCTCCTTTGAAATCCATAGAGCACGCTCTCAACATATCTTCTAGGGTTTGAATTGTTCTCTCAGACTGACCGTCTGTCTGAGGATGATAAGCAGTGCTGAAACTCAACTCTGTATCCAGAGTATGCTGAAGACTTCGCCAGAACTTCGAGGTAAATCTTGGATCCCGATCAGATATAATAGAAAGTGGTACTCCATGCAATATTACCACTTCCTTTACATATATCCTGGCAAGCTGATCTAGAGAGAAATCCTCTCTAATAGAAATGAAGTGTGCAGACTTTGTAAGACGATCAACTATGACCCAGATAGCATTATTTCCTTTGGATGTTTTAGGAAGTCATGTGACAAAGTCCATAATGATGTTTTCCCATTTCCATTCGGGTATGGGTAATGGTTGTAACATCCCCTTAGACTTCTGTCTCTCAACTTTTACTTGTTGACAAATCAATCATCGAGAGACATATTCAGCAACATCTCTTTTCATGCCATCCCACCAGAAGTACTCTTTCAGGCCCCTATACATCTTCATGCTTCCAGGATGAAAAGAGAATGAAGAAGTATGAGCCTCATCCAGCAGCTCCTTCTTTCATTCAGGGATGGGAGGAACACAAACCCGATTCTTGAACTTTATTATCCCACCACAATCAAGGTTGAATTCAGGAACATTTCTCACCTTCTTTTGTAACTCGACATCTTCTTTCTGTGCCTCTTTAATCTTCACATGTATAGATGGTTGAACATTCATTTGAGAAAGATAAGATTTTTCCCCTTCCATTATAATTCCAAGATCCATCCTTTGTAAATCCATAAATATTGGATCTTTTCTGATCCTCATCATGGATAAACTAGCATGGTCTTGTCGACTTAATGAATCTTCCACCTTGTTTTCTTTTCCAGGGTGGTAATGGATTGAGCAGTCATAATCCTTAATCATCTCCAACCATCTTCTTTGACGCATATTCAGCTCCTTTTGTGTGAAAATATACTTTAAACTTTTAGGATCAGTATAAATATCACACCTTTCGCCATAAAGATAATGCCTCCAAATCTTTAATGCAAAGATTACCGCAGCTAACTCTAAATCATGTGTTGGGTAATTTTGCTCATGGATTTTCAACTGTCCTGAGGCATAAGCTATCACCACATAATTTTTCATAAGAACACACCCCAATCCCTTCTTGGATGCATCACTATAGATCACATACCTTTCTCCACTACATGGCAGTGTGAGCACAGGTGCACTGGATAACCTTCTTTTCAACTCCTTGAAATTCTCTTCACATTCCTCTGTCCAAACAAACTTAACTCCTTTCCGAGTCAACTTGGTGAGTGGATTATATAATCATGAAAAATCTTTTACAAAACGTCGATAATATCCAGCCAAACCAAGAAAACTTCGGATCTCAGTTATTGTTGTTGGTCTCGGCCATCTTTCGATAACCTCTGTTTTTGCGGGATCCACAGATATCCCCTCTTTTGAGATTATGTGACCCAAAAATGCAACTTTTTGGAGCCAAAATTCACACTTGGTAAATTTGGAATAAAGCTTCTCCTTTCTCAGGGTCTTCAATATAATTCTCAAATGATCATCATGATCTTCATTGTTCTTTGAATAGACAAGAATATCGTCTATAAAGACTACCACAAATTGATCAAGATAGTCTATAAAGACTCTATTCATTAGATCCATGAAGATAGCAGGGGAATTAGTAAGACCGAATGGAATCACTATAAATTCATAGTGTCCATACCTTGTACGGAAAGTCGTCTTTGGTATATCCTCCCTTTTGAACCTTAATTGATGATACCCTGAACGAAGATCAATCTTGGAAAAGTATTGAGCTCCGCGTAGTTGGGAAAATAAGTCATCAATGCGTGGGAGAGGATATTTTTTCTTGATAGTGATCTTGTTAAGTTCTCGATAATCAATGCATAGTCTCATTGATCCAACTTTCTTCTTAACAAATAGAACAGGTTCTCTCCAAGGTGATGCACTAGGGCATATGAATCCCTTATCAAGATTCTCTTGGAGTTGCTTCTTCAATTCCTACAACTCAATTGGGGTCATTCTATAAGGTGTCTTTGAAATAGGCAAAGCACCCGGTATGAGTTCTATTGAAAACTCAACTTCACCATTTGGTGGAAGACCCGGTAATTCCTTCGGAAAGACATCATCAAACTCCCGTATGATGGGAATATTCTTAATTTCGAGTTTCTCACCAACCATTTGAGATAAATATACTTCATTTAGTGGAATCAATACCCATAAAATGGAAGAAATTTCCACTGGAAGGTTATGTTCATCCTTGCGTTGATAGACGATCATAGATTGATCTGGAATATGAAATGTGACTTCCCTTATTTGGCAATTGATATGAGATCTGTATAAAGTAAGCCAATCCATGCCATGAATCACATCGAATTCCACTAAAGGAGGGATCACAAGATTTGCAGGAAGCACTTTCCCACAAACGTCAATTGGAGAAGAATTATAAACTTTTGATGCGATTGATGTGCCATTAGGTGTTGTCATAGCTAACTCAACATCTAATTGTTGAGGTAATACGGTGATACCCTTAGAAAATTTTTCAGAAATAAAAGAGTGGGTGGATCCAGAATAAAATAAAACATTTTCTACTTTAGAGTGGATGGTAAGTGTACCTTTCACCACTTCGTTATCGTACTCCACATCACTGATATAAATTGCATGTGAATTTCCTTTGTCTTTAGCCTTAAGAGTTTGTTGATGTCGACCATCATCATCAACCCTTGGATTTGCGAATTGATTGGCATAATGCCTCATCTCCTTGCACTTGAAACATTGAAGTGTAGTAGGTTCATTCTGTGTGTCCCTTCCTTTGTTTGCATCATTATACATCTTCTTCCCATTATCGCGGCATTCAAATGCCCGATGACCTTCCTTTCCACATTTGAAACATTTACTTGTCCCTTTAAGACAACTCCCTCCATGTTTCTTTCCACACTTTGAGCATAAGGGAAAGCTCGTCTCCTTTTCAGTGTGCTCTTTAGATTTTCCTTTGAATTCCATTTTCCTCTTCTTATCAAACCCATATGACTGATGGGTTACTCCAATATCCATCTCGACTTTCAGAGCACATCGAACGATTTCCTCATAGCTATTGAAGTCCCTTATGGCTAACGCCCTTCGAAGACTTGGTTTTAAGCCACTAAAGAATTGATCGATCTTACTCTCAGGTTGGATAATAATACTAGAAGCGTACCTTGCAAGTCTTGTAAAATTTTCTTCATAGGTACTAACAGATTCATCATCCCTTTGCTTCAGTTCAAGAAACTCTTTGTCCATCTTTGTTCGGAGAATACGAGGGAAGTATTTATTGAAAAATAAGTTCTTGAACTCGTCCTATTCCATGGACTCAATTTCATCCCTTTGCCTCGTATTCTTAAAAATATTCCACCATTGATCAGCATCTCCTTCCAAACGATACACTGCTAGGATGACTTTATCATGTTCAGAACATTGAAGAAATGAAAATATATTTTCAGTAGTACTAATCCATTGTTCAGCAACTAATGGATCAGTAGACCCGCTGAAAGAAGGAGGACGTTGCATCATGAAGGATTCAACAGAATGTTGGTCCTTCCTTTTCTCGTTTGGAAGTCCTGCATGATTCATATCTTGAGAACGTTGTGTGAGCATGGCTACAAGATTTTTCATTCCAGATCCCATATCGTTTGGTTGCTCAGGGGGACAATCATTGCACTGCCCATCGCATTCTGCATTAACACGGTTCCTTCAGGTTCCAGCCATTGACTAAAACCAAGAAGAATAGTGTGAGCAAAACTAATTATAATAGGAAAACCACATAATTCAAGAATAAAATTTTCACGCTTAAGGTCTTATCCTAGGTTATTCATGGCCATTTATAAAACACTATGACTGTGTTCTATGCTTAGACTTATCCTTAGGGTTCTCACTAAGGCTTTCACATCCTAGTTTCCAAAGGATGACTATACCTTTCCTCTGATACCAACTATAATGACCCATACTTTACATACATTGTTAATACTTCAAAATTGAAGCACACTTATTACAACATATAACAAAACCACAAAGGACCGTATAGGTATAGTGTCTTTAGAAACTGGGAAACATAAACAACTGGTTCCTAAATCTTCTACAATGTCTCCCATTTATTTCATCATATCTAGGGTCCCTTTTAGCATATT
Source organism: Viscum album (assembly GCA_963277665.1). Lineage (NCBI taxonomy): Eukaryota > Viridiplantae > Streptophyta > Magnoliopsida > Santalales > Viscaceae > Viscum > Viscum album. Next base: position 1,137,986,048 of record OY728156.1, read on the forward strand.
CTACTTAATATCCATCTTCCTGACCTGGGGAAAAGAAAATATACAAAAAAGGGTGAGCTCAAATGCTCAACAAGGGCAAATAAAGGAAATAAAAATCATATTATATCTTTTTGAAAATCATAACCTGCAAAAGAGATCATAATATCTTAACATGGAATAAATCATAGAAGTGAAAATGAGATCCCCATAATCATAACATAAAACATGAAACTTTGTGGCATGCACACATAATCATGTAATATCATTTCTTGTTAGTCATTACTCATTTCCAAGACTATCTTAGCGGACAAAGTCCATTTCTGAACCGAGTTCACTCCTCGTTTCAGTCCTGTATCACTGAACCGAAATAACCTTCTGTTCCAGCCATGTCTATCTCATGAGATATAAATATTTACCCAATGCATTGGAGGGAGATATAGGTCCCACCCATCTTATAATGAATCCTTTCTTATGTGTTCCACATAATCATAAATCATACATCATCGCATAACACATGTAACAAAAATGGGATTCTTGAAACATCATGACATCATAAAAAAAATCATACAAGGTAAATGACTTCATAAAAATAGTTTCCTCAAAACATAATCAAATCAATGTAATAATAGGGATAAAAACAGAACCCCATATTATCTTAGATGGAAAATAATTTTGATAAAACATTTGAACTCCATTCTTGAGGAAAATATCCTTTATACTTCAAAAACACTTTTCTTTTCTTAACATGTCATACAATTATAAACTAAAAGAAGTTGATTAAAAATAAACTTGAAATGTTATATAAGGAAGATTCTTGGAAATAATGTTTTAAAAATCCATTCTTGCCGTATAAGTTAAAAAAACATTCTTCGTACTTTTGTCGGAAAAGTCAAAAAGTACCTCGTACGAAAAACGACAAAAGATTCCTTTCATATCTTTTACTAAAAACTCACCAAAGGGTAAAATTGGATATAAAATATTTTAGAAGGATGGAAATAACATTACATATTGAGGGAACATGGATGTGGATGATAAAATACACCCTAGTAATTACCAAAGTAAAAACAATCTCGGATAAAAGTGAGATAGTGATATTTCCCTTACCTTAGGTTCGATTTGCTTTGTACGTGTCTGAAGCTCCTATATAATGGTCTAAATAATGTTATTGAATTATTCCAGAAACATACATATAGATATGATATCATATATGGTCATATTCTTAGCTTCTTATTAGTAATATTTCATTGTTACTTGTTACTCGGGTCTTTATTGCCTTTTGTTCTTATGCGTGTTTTGCCGAATAAATTCTTATTCTTATTTTAAGGTTATAGATACCTTATATCCAGAATGGTATTAGTGTAACATATATCATATTTATTCATTCAATTAATTTATATAATTACTATGTAATGATGATCATGTAGAACGAGTCGCATCACATCGTGGAGACGGTATTCCATACGTACGCACGAGCGATGATATTGTTCCCATGATCGTGGAATTGTATTTAATTGTATTAATACTATTTCAGTATCAATATCACTTTATAATAATCATATATAGTTACTCATTACACCATTATACCCATCATTGTAAAGTGATGGTGGAAAACAGAGTACACCACGGCGTGGAGACGGTATTCCGTACGTACGCACGCGTGGTGATTTCATTTTTCCATAGTATGGATAGAAGGTGAATTAGGGTTGTTTCATATTTATAATAACATATCAATATGTAAGTAATACTGATGTTATTACTTTATCATGAAACAACTAATGAAGAAGAAGTTGAAGAAGAAATAAATTGAAAATATCGGTAATGGATATTACCTCTTCTTTAAAATGCCTCTTTGAATCCTCCACTTAGGGAACTAAGATTGGTCTTTGAAGAAGACCAGGACCTTTAGGATTATTCTAGGGAAGTAGAGAAGGGATTTTGGCAGGGTTTATCAGAGCTTGAGTGCTCAAATTGGTGTGAGGAGGAGGGGGAGGAGGTGCCCCTTTATAAGGGAGGAGAGGGGCACCTTAGGAATACCTCAAAATATTATTTTATATTAAAGTCAAAATCGGTTTATAATGATTCCAAAGGGTCTTATTTCGAAGGTAAAGTGGGTATGGGTCTAAATCCTATCAACCAATAAGATTTAGACAAGTTTAGGTTATTATTGTAACCTTATCAATTAGATTTAACTCTAAGTTAAATAATTTATCTTTTACCGTGACTTTTGTTTTCTTGCACTATATGGTTAATACACTTACTATAATATGCCAAACGAACCCCAAGTTGTTTATTATTAATATATATATCCTTATATAAGTCATTTGTCCGAACCTTAGATTTTTAGGAATAAAATAACAATTAATAATATAATATTTGATTTAAAAACTATTTTGTGTCAATTTTGACACAATTTGATATATGATTTTTTTTAAAGTCATAACAGAATTATATGTTCGAACCAATTTTATTAAATCAACAATAATATATCATAGTAACCTAGAAATTTAGTTTAATTAATAAAAAGTCTCAAATTACATTTATTTGGGCATTTATAACATCAATTATGTTAACATTTCTTTAAAAGGGTAATTACTGCATCATCGCTGTGTCATAAATAAATTAATTTATTTAAAGTCTAAAAATTATAAATAAAATATCATTATGTAGGAAATCTTTTTAGATTTCCAATTAATATTTATAGTCGAATTTATGTTATGTATAACCCCATATTAAAAATGTTTTAGTTATTAAACATTGATTTTAACTATTTTAACTATTCATTAAATAAAATAATATTAAATGTCATAATCTAATCCAAGTGGACCTAAATGGTCATATTATATTCATAAGGTTGTTTTTTGTCGAATTACACTTATCCAATAGAATTAGGACATGTGTTAGGGTAATAGTAATATCATATTTACCCTTAATTACCCTATTTACTATTAACCGAGGTAAAAAAGTAAAAAGTTACTATTCACCAAAAAATTATTTTTATCTCATTGAACAACATTTTACTTAATGATATCAACCGTGTTTGTTGGTTTTCTAAATTCTATTCACAGAAGTGGTAAAATTATGTTTTATGCAAAATTCAGTTTTTAACCTACCACTTAGTGGTTTCACTATTCATCAAAAATTTAAAGTTTTCAGAAAAATACCAAAATTTCACCCTAGGCTAATTTCGGTATTCCGAATCCAAAAATGAGGTCCATTTTGAAATATAAAATTTCAAAAAGTGGTTATTACTATTCATAACGGCTATTTTAAATAATATTTTAATAGCATATCGTCGTTTAGTGAAACTCGGTATTGCGTACAACGCAAGCTATCGAGGAAGGTCGCGATTGCGTGTAAAGTAAGCCAAGCTAGTGTGTAGTGGAAGATTCCTGTGATGATATATATATAACATAAAAACAAAATATTACTCATAAAAATCTCGAGTGTTACAGTAAACAAACTAAAAATCATTCTGAAATGAAACCTCTTTAGATCTATATTAAATCTTAGCATGATAAACAGAAAACCAATCCATTCCAAAAATAGCATCAAACTCGACTAGAGGGAAAACAATAAAGTTTTCATGTAGATTCATTTTTGCACACAAGGATAAAAAAAGTTATTATAATTTCATTTTGTTTCTACATTTCCTCCAAGTTTTTTACTATAATATTAGGATTCATATCTTGAGATGGAATTCCCAAATTACTAGAAAACTTCTCAGAAATGAATGAATCTGTAGACCCCAAATCAAACAACACATAGGAATAATTAGAACAAACAAAAAGTGTACCAAGTACTACAAACTTTGATGGCCCAACATCTGCTGAAGTAGTTGCAAAGGATTTCACCCCCCATTTCTGCTTGTCTTCCAGTTTATTTCCCTATTTTTAGTTCTTCGTTGGACACTCATTAGCATAATGACTGATTTCATTGCACTTAAATCATTTTACAAATTGTAAATCATATTTATTCTTACCATTACCCTGATCTTTTTTTTGTGCAGTTACGAGCTTTATGACCCATTTTACCACATCAGTACCACATACAAGAAATCAAAAGACATTCCCCATCAAGATTTTTACCACAATTTTCACAAACTGTAAACTTAGGTTTCTTACCATCATACATTTTTTTGAAGAGTTTTTCCCTTTCCCCTTCCACCTTGACCTCCTATTCTATTGTTTGTCAAAGACCACCTGATCATTTTCAGAATCCATTTCCACCATCTCTGCACATTGAACAAGTTTTTTATAACTTTTGAACTAAAGAGAAGCTATAGCCCTTCGATACTTTGGCTTTAAACCTGTGTAAAAATAGTTGATTTTACAATCAATATCTCGTATGAAATTTGGAGCTTACATTGCCAGTTGAGTGAATGTTTCTTCATAAGCATACAATGAGTCATCCTCCAGCCTCAATTCTAGGAATTTATTTTCCATCCTATGAAAACACACATTAGGAATGTATTTTTGAGAAACATACCTTTGAATTCATCTCAATCAAGAGAATCAATCTCTTCACTATCCATGATATTTTTCACCATCGACCACCACTGATCAGCTTAACCTTCAAAGTGGTAAACAAAGAGACTAACATTTTGATGTTATAAACACCCCATAACATCAAAAAACTTCTCTAGTGAATTAATCCATCCTTCTACTAGCACAGGGTCAGATGAGGCTCTAAATTATGGGGATGTTGCCTCGTGAAATGATCTACTAAAGACATGTTCCCTTGTGGTTGATCTAGCTGATCTTGTGCAAGGATAAAACAACCATTTATAACCTTAACTCAATTATTCCATCACTTAAACAAACTATTCGGTTCCAATTCTGACCATATCAGGTTGTGGATTAGGATGGTTTTCTTCTACTTGATTTCTTCCCAATATATCTGCCATGTTTCCTCTGCGGAAAACCATTTTGAATTGTGAAATATCATAGGCGAAGCAACATTCTAATTTGTAAATTCTATATCAATTCGTTCTTATAATAAATTAATTAATTTAATAACATCTTAACTTCTAAAGTTATATATACCGACCTCTGATACCAACTATAAGGACCTTCTCTTAAAACATTACATAATATTGAATTAAATGAATAATTCACATTGAAGATCTTTTTAGGTTTAGTGTTTTAGAGAGTTAGGTCATAACTATTACATTACATCTAAAAAATTACAAATTAGACACTTATAATTAATATCTATTTTTGTAATAAAATTAAAACTCTTGAAAAAAATACTAATGTTCAGTTCCATGTTTTAGACAACATGACTTTCCCTTGATCCCAAACTTGATCATATCTATCTGTAAGTCCTGTGAGAAACATTTCAAAACATGGGATGAGAATATAAATCTCAGAAAGGGTTATTAAGAAAACAAAGAATACATTAGTTCATAAATACATACATAACATAATATCTTCAACATAAATCATGAAATCATAATATTTATGAATAACACATTGAAAGCATAATCATAAAAGGGAACTTGTGGCATCCATATCATACTCACATTGTAGCTATCACAACTATGGAGGGAGTTACATTTGGAATAACCATCACAGTATATTCCCTAAATATCTTAGGAAAAATATTCAAATTTAACTCCTTCATGTTACCCAATGCATTGGAGATCTATCTTGGTCTCACCCGCCCTAGGTTAATCATGGAACCACCTATATACATAAACATTTCCCAATAACCCTAACATATTAATAACAGATAAAAAAACATAATGGAAAGATAAAATTTCCCCATTGCAATCACAATATATCATTTAAATATATTGACATAACAAAACCATAATCTAAACCATTTTCAATAACAAAATATGTAAAATAGTATATGGTATATATTTTCCTTTCAAAAACATTATAACTTTTTAAGAAAGTAATTGATAAAATAATAGTGGCGGCGGCGGAAAGGAAGTTGTCACCGCGTACATTAAAAGAAACATTATTTTTAGTAGTTTAGTAAAATTCATAGTAAATTAATGATACCGTTTGAAAAAAAGTAAATTTCAAAGGGTTTTATACATGGTATAAAAATTTCATGTATAAAAACAAAAAATGCCTCAATGAAAAGAGATTGAAATGATATCCCCTACCTCCTGTCCGATTTGACCTGTTCATCCTTTAATCTCAGGAATAATAAACTAATGTTAATTTATACTTAATTAAGATCATTTTTCAAGTTTATTATTCTTTTTAAATCACTTATTATATTTTTATAAACATTATGTAATCATTTAAGTAAAAAATGGTCATTTTTTTTAATTTTTGGTACATGAGTCAAAAATGATCTTCTTATAATGAAAAGTTGTTCATGTGGTCAAAAGATCATTATATACTGAATGAAATAAATTATTTAGGTATCATATATATCTTATCTATCCAGTATATACATGTATTTATAATATTACATAACATTGGGAGATCAAAAATTAAATGTACCACTCATTGAGATGGTAAGCAGTACGTACGTATGAACGCTACATTCATTTCTATTTCATATTTTAATGGAATTAGAAGATAATTATACATAGGTATATTATAATTCCAGTATAATATCATATAAAATATCATTAAATTAATCCTTTATAAGCCCCACGTATGGCATGAACGAGTCATATCACATTGAGGGTGCAGTTGTCCGCACTTCTTGAAATGAAATAATCATGTTTACGCATAATTGAAACCATAAAGGTATGATATAAATGGAAAATATAGAAGCATAAAAAAACATAAAAATAATATATATCATATATAAATACAGTTCCTTCAATATGGCCCCCCTGAGAGGTTATTGGAGATAATTGAACAATCGTCGTTTTGGCGAGGCCTTAGTTTTCCATATACTAAAATAACATGTTCCTTACCCATTATACAGAGGTTTGTGTAAGTGTAGTTTGAATAAATCTCATAAAAACATCCTATTATATTGAGGATACTATTTTTGTTATAAAAGAAACGAATAAAAATATTTTAGGGGGTTGTAGAAGTAAAATAATACAAAAGAACTTCAGAGAAGACATTGCCTTTAAATCAGGTAACTCCCTTCGGTTTGAACCAATGTTTTGGTTGAAGTGTCTTCTGCCTAATTTAAGGATATTAGGAGTAATATAGGGATGTAGGGAGATTATTTGGGTAGAGGCTGGATGATCCAAGGGGCTTGGGAGGTGTGGGGAATGGGTTAGAGTTGAGGTACTTTTATAAGGGGGAGGGGATCTTTAGAAAAGTGTGAAAATATTATTTTATTACATAATGATTTTTGGTTTGAAAATGTCCAAAACATATTAAATTAGAAGATAAGATAACTCCTGGTAGATATTAAATCATCCAATAAAAATTGGAAATGTTTTGGATATTTTTTTAATCTTTATAATCATATTTATTTAAATCATTTATTAATGAGGTAAACCCTATATCATTATTGTGTCATAAATAATTTAATTTATTCAATGTCTATGAATTATAAAAAACACCCTGATATAAGAAATAGTTTTATATTTACAAATAATATTAATTGTCAAAAATATAACTAATTTAACAATATGTAAAAATAAATTTTCTAAAATATATTTGTTTCATTGATTTTTTTATTTACTTTATGTTAATTGAAATAATGTGTCATTATCACTCTCAAGTGTCCCCATCGGGTCCCAAAATAGACTCAAATTTTCCCATGGTTGGATGTGTATCAATAAATAGGAATAAGAAACATGTTACAGTAATTTTACATTTTTATAGTAACATTTTATTACCCTTATTTTCCAGATTTACCCTTTAACTATAGTAAATAAAATATTTTCTGAAGTAAATATTCATAATGTATAAAAACAAAAGTTAACTATCTACACAATACGGGCCTCTAAAATCCAAATATAGAATCCATATTTCCAAATTCAGAACACATAAGTGGCATAAATTAATATAAAATCAATTCCTGATGTCAAAACAAATGGAGTGTTTTTAAGAAATAATAACGATCAAAAGATTAACACAAGTTAATGTCTGATTTCAATGTGAAATTAATTCCAATGACCAAGAATGGATTAAATGGTAAAAATATATTCTAATTACACTTTAAAACCAATTAAAATATAATCTAATCATATAAATAAATTATATTAAAAGAAAACATTGAATTAAAATACCATATTTTTCACTTTTCATTAAAAATTAAATTGTATCAGAAAAATACCAAAAATCATCCCAAGTAAATTTTGATGTCCTGATTCTAAATAATAATTTTATTTGGTCTAATAGATCATATAAAAGTGACCAAAACTAAATTTAAAAAGGGTTCTCCATCAAAATGGGGTAAATCGACCTTATAAAAAATATTACAGTATTTGTGTTTAAAATTAGATTCATTCACATTTTAAGCATCTAAATTTTATTGGATAAATGTAAAAACATTTAACAATCATGTATAATATTATTTTAATTATTTTTTTCCTTTCAATACAATTACTTTGCGTTAAATACCAATTAAAATAATAATATTTTACAATTGTTGTGCATTATATGATTTCAAAAAACCCATATTGTTGCGTATCGGGTATGCCATCGAACATAGCTACCCCATTAAAGTAAAAATAATATTTCATTCAAAAAATATTAATTAAAAATAAAATGTATTATTTTTTATTTATCTGTAGTTTTACACCTTTTTATCATTTCTTTTTTTCCTTTAAATATGAAAATGAAATGAAAGTAGTGTTCATGCAAACTTACGACATTCTATCTCCATGAACAATGAATTTCAATTATTATAACCAAATGTTATGGAAAATTATAAATACATATATACTAGATATAAATACATATATACTATATATATATGATATTTAAATCATTAATATGATTCTGGAGATAATGGACTTTTGACCACAAGGAAAATTTTTAATTATAACAAGTTCATTTTTGACTCAAGTACCGAACATTGATCAGACGACAGAGATGAACATGAAAAATTGTATGATTGTTATATAAAGGTAATAAGTGATATAAAATTAATTATTATATTTTAAATGGTTCTGAATAAATTATAAATTAACTTATTATTATTATTCAGGAATATGAAGAACGAACAAGATAAGTTAGACTCAAAGTAAGGGGCTTCGTCTTAATCTTCTTTCATTGAGGAATATTTTGGTCTCAACATGACATTAGTTTATTTTGTGTATTATTATGCCCTTTTTAATTCAATTTAATTCAATTTTTTTCAAAAGGAATCTTTTTCTATTAAGCGTTTTACTAAATGACCAAAGGAATGTTTCTTTTTAACGTATGCGGTGACAATGACATTTCCGTCATTGCGTGTATTATTTGATATTTTGATTCCATAACAAGACATGATTATTTTAAAAGTAAAATAAATACAATACACCATTTTTAGGTATTTTGGAACTGAAAATGGTTTTCATAAATAATTTAATACGTTAATATCATGAAATGATATATTTTGATTGCAATGTGCAAATGTTTTCTTTTTTTTTTGTACTTGTTTTATGTGTTATGAATATGTTATAGTTCATGGGAATTGTTTATTTATATGGTTTCTTCTATGATAAAACAATAGAAGGTGATCCCATGATACCTCTCAAATGAATTAGGTAAAGTGATAGAGTTAAATTTTAATGTTTCTCCTAAGAGATTGAGGGAATATACAATGATGGGTATTCCAAACATAACTCCCCATATTACTGTGAAAGCTAAAATGTTAGAATGTTATGGATACCACAAGTTATCTAATTGATTTGTGATTTATATTAGTTATTCAAAAATCATATGATTTCATGAGTTATGTTAAATAGCTTATGTATTATGATTGAAAAGGTTGATTTCTTGATTTGTATGTATTCATGGAATAATATTTTCATCCCTTATTTTATATCCTTTACTGATCCGTTAATGATCATTCCCTGTCTTTGAAATGTTTTTCAAAGGTTAAAGGTAAGGGTAACTAGAATGAAGAATTCAGGAATATTTATATCAAGAAAATAATTTTTTTTATTTATGGAGTTTTATTGTTGTAAAAAAATTGGATATAGTATAAGTGTCTACTTTGTGATATTTGAGATTTAATAAAATAGTTATGGTATAATTCTCTAAAACTATAAACCTAAAAATATACTCAATGTCAAATTCATAACATAAGTCAAGATTATTTTATTTTACGATATGTTCCTTATAGTTGGTATCATAGGTCGGTTTAGATAACATAAGTGGATAGGGTGATATTTAAGCATAAGTGACATGTTTTATATAACCAAATTGGTTAGCCTATTAGAAAGAGTCATATTAATTTTATATATATTAAATGAGTTCAATATAACAATAATAAGTATATTTTAGTGATTACCTTATTCATAAGATAGTATATGATTATTATATTGATATAATCACATTGACATTTTTGGATTTAGTATAAATGGATGGATTTAGCAGGAACCAACGTAACAATGGATGTGAAGGAAACTATATTGATTTTCTGAATAAGAAACAAAATGAAATGGGATTTTCTATAAGAACTCTTGTGGTTATTCTCAACCATCTATCTAGATTCATGATTTACCATATGAACCTTGGTTATTTTCCTATGGCATCATATATATGGGAAACAAATACCTATGGAAGTTTAGGTAATATTCATAAAGATAAGTATATTAAAAAACCTATGTGTCATGGATGTGGAAAGAAACACCTAGGAAAATATTCCAAGGTATGTAAGATATTATATAAGAGGAAATTACGGTCATAAATAAATAACCTATCATAGAAAAAGGATGTGTTCAGTTGACTCCAGGAAACGTAAATAAGTTCTTTATAAGGGATAAATTGAATTTTTTAAATGTTGTGTGCATGTTCATTATAGAAATAGATGTCCAAAGAAGATGGTTTGGGAATGGGATTAGCAGTAACATACAAATATATGTTTTAGAAATACCTAATTCCATTCCAAATAAAAATTAGGAAACTTAAAATGACATATGAAAGGTATGGATTATTTATTATATCATATTTTGAAATTATATAAACATAGGAAATTATACATGATTGTTTTATAGGAAATAAGTATAAATGAATAATATGGAAAAATGGATAAAGGATCATGAATAATGTCTAATGATTAATATGTCTAAATTTTAGGAATTGAAGAGTTATGTTGGATCTATGGATGATGATACATTCAAATGTATTAATTATGGGATTACTTTGGAAGACATATAGTGTTTGTAACCCTTCAGTTTTTTGTATAAAAATGTTAATTAAGGAAGAATTATATTTTTTATTATTTATATTATTACACATAACTATTAGGATTTATATGATCCTTGAATTTGAGGAAATTAAGGGTTATTACTATTTGGGATGAAAAATTAGAGGAATGAGATGAACTTTGAGGTTAAAATATCTTATGGTTATTTTTGATTATTTTCTCTCATTTTTGGAATGTTTTAAGAATTATATATTTTTATGAAAAGGTCAACCCGCATGAGGGTGACCACCCGTTGCATCCGGCAAGGCTGCGGGAATCGAACCCCCAACTGAATGGAGATAAGGGCGCATCACCTACCACTGGTCTACGTGGAGCCCCCAGTTAATATGATTTATTATCATTGTTGACTAATTTTACAGATCAATAATAAGATTATTTTTGGAACATATTATTTATTATGTGGATATACTTTTTATAAGAAACTTTCTTGGTGATTATGTGATAAATATCATTTGGGAAGAAATTTTCTCTTTTTTGAGCACTGTATGCCTACAGAAAAATAGAATACTATGGGATTTAATTTGAGGAGTAATTGTTGAATTTTATTTTGGAAGAATCTATGATTTTATTGTGCACATAAGGAAATTTGTGTTATTTATGTATATTATAAACCTATCTTGAATATGTGATTAGGTTAATTACTTTTCAGTATGAGACATTAGGACTAGTCGATATTATTTGGAGATAAATATTAATATTTATCATGGAAGACTATGTGATAAAATCCTTTTGAATTATGTTTTTCCATCATAGTTTGGATTATTTTAAATAATTTTTAGGACTATTTTTTATTGACTGGTCTTTGTTGAACTTTGGGTATATTTTGTTGAAATTTGGTGATAAAGGGATTATTCATTTTGGGGGATTATTTGATCTTATACTGACCATTTTGGTTTTGGTTAATGTCTAAAGGCATGGGAAATATATAGTTTATCATTTTGGGAATACGTGATTCTCTAGAAGTTGATTCTAGAGTTTTTGATGTGACAAATTTATCTATACACTCATCGTTTGGAGAAAAGATGAGTTTGTGGATAAAATTTTGTAATGGGTGATAATTTTCTTGACATGTAGGTAGGTTTCCTTATGTTCTTAGTCAAAATCAAAAATAAATTCCTAAAAATTATGAAAATTATATTAAAACAAATATTTTGAGCATTTTCTTTTACTACTGAGAAATCAAAGATCGTTTAACATATCACAAGATTTTGGTTTTCTGGTGGTTAACTTTCTCTTGATCATGTTTTCAATCACCCTTCATATGTACTTTATGGTTATTTTTCCTTCCATATCTATATTTCCTACATGGAATCCTAGTATGTATTTTCATGGATGACTTTAGTACTTATATTTCTTTCTTTAAAAGTGATATTTTTATTGACTCTTTTTCCGAAGTGGGATTTTCAATGATTTTACTTATCCCAATTTTAAAATTGTGAGGACAGAGTTTCTAAAATAGAGGAAGATTGTAACAAAACAGGTATTTATAGAATAATAAATTTTCATATATATTAATATTTATGAATAAGATATAAATTTTCTGTTAAATAGAACAATTTGTGTGATAGCGTACCCAACACACAACAACAGGTTTCTTTGAAATCTTATGTTGCATACAAGATTGAGTTATATTGAAAAATAATATATTATTATTATTTTAAATGTTAGATAATGCTAATCAATTGTATTTGTGAGAATGAATATAACTAACTAATATATTATTATACAAGTTTTGTAATTTTTTTACAGTTAACCAATACCTTTTAAAGGTGTAAAATAAGAATGAATCATATTTTAAGCATGAAATACACTAATATTTTTGAAAGGTCATTTTACCGCCTTTTAAAGGTGATCCCTTTTTAAAATATAGTTTTCTACTTTTATGAGTTCCATTTAACTAAATAAACTTCTTCTATAGAATCAGGACATAAACACATGTCAATCTTTTGGTAGTTTTCATTATGTCCCAATTTTTTTAATATGTACCTTTTAATTTTATACATTATGAATAATAATTTTAGTAATTATTTTATTTAGCATGGTTAAAGGGTAAATCTGGTATATAAGGGAAAAATAATATTATAATAATATTTAATTACCCCAACACAAGTCTTAATAATATTTTATGAGATATTTCTGACCTTCGGCATCCGTGGGTCTATTTTCGGACCCCATGGATCCACTTTCATGTGAAAATGTAATTTTATAAGAAAACATTTAACGTAATGAAAAATATAAGAAAAACAAGTATTTTTTTACTAAAAAAATTTTTATGTGGGGATATATAAGTGATATCTTCAACAATAAATATTCATTATAATGGTGAAAATATTTCATACATCATCATATTTTATTCATAATTTTTAGATATCAAATAAATAAATATATTTATGACACAATAAGGATGTAGTGATTTTCTCATTAATGAATGATTTAAATAAATGAGATTATAAATATTATAATAATTTTTTTAAAAAAATTCATATTCCGACCAATAATTTTAAGTGTAATTATGAATTTTTATCTTTGATTTAATAACTATTTTTTGAAATAATAATGTTATAATAGTTTTTTAAAAGTCGTGATATGAATAGTATAAAAATTGACATAAAAGAGTTTTTAAGTCAAATATTATTTTACTAAATTTTATAATAGTCCTAAAAATATTATATTTGGAAAAATTATGTATATAATTTTTAAAATTTCATTAATTAACCAATTGTGTTTCAATTTGTATTTTATAGTAAATATATTAACCACATAGAATGAATATACAACGTGACATTGTAAGAGTCAAATTAGTTAAGTAAGGGTTAAAACTAAAAGGTAAGGTTAAATGTTTGGCCTAGACTATTCAAAAACCTATTAGTTGGTATTTTTTCAACCCAACGCATTTTATATTTTAAATAAAATACTGTGGGGCCAAATGAAACAGAAAATCATTTTATAATAAAAAATATTTCAATGTCATCCTAAAGTGACCCTCCACCCTCTTATAAAAGTGAATCCAGTCTATCCCATTTAATCACAGATATCAAGCCCTTTTTATCTTCCAAAATCTACCCAAATAAGCTCAAGAGATAAATATATTCCTCCAAGAATATATACCTTTAGATGAAAGCTATTCAAGAAAGCCTTTTGGCTCCAATCAAAGTGAGTTACACATTATAAGAGATAGTGTCTTATTTAAAGATCCATTCCATTATTTTAATTTCACACTCATTATTATATTATTATTATTTGATTTCATAAAAACACAAGTATCATCAATATACTATATTTTTTTATGGGAAATATTTGAACAACACTTACACACACCTCTATCTAATGGATACATACATATTGTTTCTCTGTAGGGCGAACTGCTGCCTCACAAAACAATGATTGTTCAATTTTCTTGTACCACCTCTTATGGTGTCCACTATGATAGAAATATATTTATATGTGATATATAATATATTTATTTTGTATCTATTTATCTTAATTTTTCATTTAAATAATACCTTTATGCTTTCCAAAATGTGTAATTTTGATAATTTCTTTTGAGGATGTGCGAACTACCGCCCCCAACAATGTCATATGACTCATTCATCCCAAACATGGAACATGTAAAGGATGGAATTGATGAAATTATTTATAATATATAACATAGATATTATTCTGTAATTATAATATACCTATTTATTATTTAGTTTTTATTCCATTAAATATGAAAAATAAATAAAACCGTTGTTCATGCGTAAATACGGCTTACGGTCTCCAGGAACAGTGCATTTCATTTCTTAAATCCAAATGCTATAGTCTATTCTTGATACATATATAATATATATAAATACATATATACTATATATATATACATATATACTGGATATATTTGATATTTAAATCATGAATATGATTCTAGAGATAATGGACTTCTGACCACAAGGATAATTTGTAATTATAACAAGTTCATTTTTACTCAAGTACAAAACATTGAAAAAATGACTGATATGAACATGAATAATTATATTATTGTTATAAAAAAGAAATAAGTGGCATAAAAAGAATAATAAACATGAAAAAATTTCAGAATCAAGTAGAAATTAACTTATGTTTAGTATTCATTCATATAATGAACAAACGAGACAAGTCAGACTCAAGGTAAGGGACTTCGTCTCAATATCATTTCATTGAGTCGTATTTTAGTTTATACAAAACATTATTTTATATGGTTTATAATTAGGACATTTTTTTTATTTAATTCAACTGTTTTAAAAAGTAATCTATTTCTATGAAGCATTTTACTAAACGACAAAATGAATGTTTATTTTTAATGTACGCAGTGACAATAACCTTTCCACCGCTACGGGTATTTTTTGATTTTTGGATTCAATAACATGATGTAATGTTTTTAAAATGAAAATAAATATCATATACCATTTTAATGTATTTTATATTGAATTTTTTTTTGATAAATCATTTATTATCTTAATATCTTAAAATTATATAATTTGATTGAAATGTGGAAATTATATCTTCCCTTTGTGCTTGTTTTATGTGTTAAGAATGTGTTATTGTTATTAGGCGTTGTATAATTATATGGGTGGTTCCGTGATAAACCAATGGTGGGTGAGACTGATATATCTTTCTAAAAGATCGGGTTATTTGATAGAGGTAAATTTTATTATTTCTCCTTAAAGATTTAGGGAATATATTGTGATGTGGATTCCAAACATAACACCATATGTAGCTGTGAAAGCTACCATAGAAGTATGTTATGGATTTAAAATGTTATCATTTTTATTTATTATATCTAGGAGATATTCATTTATCTTATAATTTCAGGATTAATGTTAATGATCTTGTGTTTTACGATGGAAAGGTATGATTTCATTATTTTTACGTATTCATGGTCTAATATTTTCATCAAATATTTTTTATCCTTTAATAAGCCTTTTATTATCATCCCACACTTTTGAAATTTTTTTCACAGGTTATAAGGAACTATAAGGGATAGAAAGAGTTCCATAATATTTATATCAATAAAATAATTCTTGTTTTATTTAAGTAGTATTATTATTGTGAATCATTTTGATACAGTAGAAGTGTATACTTTGTAATATATGATATGAAATGTAATAGTTATGTCCAAATTCTCTAAAACTATAAACTTGAAAAGATCTTCAATTTCAAATTCTATACTTGACACAAGATTATTTAATGTTTAATTTAGGGGCCTTATACACCATGTTAGACACTCCTAATGGATATTTTTTATTAATCACAATCTTTTTATGATCTATTATGAAGGATTTACAGATAATGTAATTTTTGTATAGAATAAAATATTTAACCATGATGTTTTAAGTCATTAAAATTCCATTAAAATTATAATATTCTTTAAAGAAACTTTTATCAAAATAAATTTTTATTCTTTTAGAAAATTATTATAAATAGGTGGAAACGCATAAATAGTGAGCATAACGGACTAGGCACTAAAACCCCTCTGACGGAAAAAAATAGATAACATCATTTCAATGATGAATCAACACCCATGGGATACGGTCAATAACATGAATAATGTTGAGAGACCAAATAAATCATGAAGTGAAAAAAATTCCCTAGAGTCCATCATGCATCAATAACCACCTTCTTTAAGTGTTTCTACCAACCCATTAATGGACGAACAATGGCTAATCTCTATGGAAATTATCTATTCTATACTCCATTTTTATTAATAAGAGAATGTCTCCCATGTTACCTTTTACAGGGGTAAGTTGATTAGTGGTGGACACTAATTAAAATCACAAATCTACGTTGGGAAGTTGAAGCTATGGAGTGGGAGGAGTTCAGGTGTTCCATTTTCAAAATATATTTCACTCATTTAATGCAAGAGAAAAATAGTGAAGGAATTACTAGAGTTGGAGTAGAAGTAAAATGAATCAGTGGGATGCTATGAGATAAAATTTATAATAATTTATCACTAAAACTATAGATTTTTCATAGATCCTAATGGAATGGTTGATAGATTATTTAGTGGAATAAGACCATATCTATGGAAGAACCCAGACGATCAAGATTATGATAACTATGATTAGATTGTAAGAAGTCCTACGAAAGTTGAACTGGAGTTCAGAGACATACAGTTATCCAATTGTTTAAATGAAAATAAGAATTTAATGGATTTATACTTAGAGAGTAACATTAATCATGGGAGAGGTGGAATGAAAGTGTAGTTTTCCACAAGTAACAAGTATGGGAGAAGCATTTGGGAACTACTTCCTTGGCAGAAAGAAATTATTCAAGTGGTGAAGAGGTGGAATTATTGCTCAGAATTATTGTAGTGAGGTGAAGCCTCAATTTCTTAACACTAATAAAAAATGGTAGATTTTATAGGACTAGTTGAATGTTCAATGGTTCATTTGTGGAAATCTATGGAACTTTTCTAGTAACTGTCCAAAACTGATGATAGTAGAGAGGAATCACCATCATCCTCATAATAGGTTATGGGAGAAAGGTTGTTCATTTTCTATCATTATTTATGAGGTTTAATTTCTATATGATGTGGTGTCAATAACTATATTTTATCTATAAAACCAATAAAGTACATTGTTTGATTATGGTTCTACGCATTCCTTTATTTCAACCATGTTTTCAAAGAATATAGAATCAATCCCTATACTTCTTTATGAAGATTTATCTATCAAAATTCTTGGACAGATTATCCAAGAATCTAATGTGTATAGAAACTCTAGTATTCACATTGGTGAGAATTATCTAATAAAAAATCTAGTATTATTTTCCATGATGGAATTGGACACTATACTAGGGATGGACTGGCTCTCAAAATATAATACTAATATCGTCTATAGATAAAAGTAAATATCATTAGTCTTGAATTGAAAGAATATAGTTATTTTCAAAGGAGAGATATATCAACCTTATCTCTGTCAAGAAGCACCTCCCATATAATTTTTTATGGAAATTATTGATAATGTGGATGAAGGAAACAAATGTACATGAATCGATAATATCCTTACCATTTTGGAATACAATGGAATATTTTTTGGGGAGTAACATAGACCTACCCCATGAAGATAGGTAGATTTATCCATTAAATTCATGCGAGGATGCATTCTAATATCAAAGTCCCCATATAAAATCTAAAATTTAGTGCTAAAGAAATTAAAGAAATGACTCCAAGGCCTTTTAGAGAAGGGGTTTATCACCCCAATTTTGTATCCTTATGGAGAACATGTTCACTTTTTTGAGACACGTGATGGATCAATGTGGATATTAATTCATTATAGAGAACATAATGGAATTATAGTGAAGAACATATACCTTCTTCCAATGATTGGTGATTTATTTGGAAAGCTTTATGGGGCTCTATTGTTCTCCATGAATGATTTAAATTTGTTTATCATCAATTAAGGGTGAAGAACGAATATATTCTAAATACCTTCTTTTGATGAACGTATGGGAATTATGTGCTTTTTTTCCTTCGGCTTGAACAATGGTCATGTTATTTTTATGTATTTGATTAATAAAGTATTTAAGGAAAAACATTAAAACATTGTGGTAGTTTTCATTGATGATATTATGATATATTATATAATTCATGGTGAGCATGAGGGTAATATAAGGGTTGTGTTAAAAAATCATTGAAATTATATCCTATTTGAAAATCCCCTGAAATGTGAATTTTGGTTGAAACATGTTTCTTTCTAGGGTAGAATGTTTACAAATGAAGGAATATTAATAGACATGGTGAAGAAAAATGGTGTAGTGGAGTGGAATCACCCTATAAAAAATAATATACAAAATTTCCTTGGTTTAGTTGGATAATATTGGATGATTGTGAAATAAAATTCATAAATTTATATTCCACTGACAAAGTTAACTAGAAAAGGGGATAAGTTGATATGGAAAATGGAGTGTGATGAATGATTCCAAGAGATGAATAATAGATTGGTTACTACATCTATGTTAACTTTACCCTCTATCCGAAAAGGTTTCATTATTTTTAGAGATACATATCAAAAAGTTCTTGGGGAGACATCATGAAAAATGAAAAGTTCATTACTTATAAAACTTGTTATTAAAAGAATCATGATAATAATTATATTACACATAACCTGGATCATGTTGTTGTTTGTTTTTTGAAGAAATTGAGGCACAATATTTATGGGTATAAATGTGATATATACACAGAACACCAAATTTTGATGTAGACATCATCATAAAAGGAATTAGATATGATACAAAAGATATGGTTGCAAGTTATTAAAGACTATTATTATTCAATTCATTATAATCCATGTAGTGTAAAAAAATAAAATAATTCATAATGATGGAGAGACCTTGTTGTACATGAAATGATGATGATTAATGGAGATTATTAGATCAAGGTCCTAGAAAAACTAGATGAGGGAATCTTAAGGGACAAGACAACATCAAACCTATCCCAAATGATTTCTTAAACATCATCACTAGATAAGACGATGAAATATCAAAGATAATATCATTTTTTACAGAATAAGATGGATTCTATGAAGAATGGGATGTTTTCTAAACATGATATTGATTAATATAATGTAATAAAATTTCATAAAATTCTTTGTGTTTCATCTAATCTCGAAATAAAGAAGAAGATGATGGATGAATATTTTAGCTCTATATTATCTATACATCCTAGAAGAACTAAAATGTATAGGGACCATAATTATCATTATTGGTGGGATAACATGAAAACAGTGATTGTTGACAACACAGTAAGGTGAATAGTCTATCAACAAGTTATACAATAGAGACAACTTCCAAAATTGGTATTACATACACTACCCATAAAACATGGAGGTTTCACAATATCCCTATGTACATTTTCAGTGGTCTCCCAAAAAACCAATGGAAAAAAATTCAATATGGGTTCAAGTGGACCATCTCCACAAGACAGCCTACTTAATTACTACTCTGGAAGATTTTTATCTTGAACAAATTACCGAGTTTTAAATGAAGTATGTGGTAAGGTTGTATAGAGTGCCAATTTTTTTCGTTTTTGATCATGATACAAGGTTCACAATATAATTTTGGAAAAGTATTAAACATGATCAGAATGATTAATTGAATTTCAGTAAGTCATATCACCCACAAACTGATGGCCAATCTAAAAGCACTATTCGGACAATTGCTGATTTGATGAGAACATGATCAATTCAATTTAATAATTTTTGGGGTCAAAATATCCCATTAGTTGAGTTCTCATACTACAAAAACTTCCATTCTATTTTTCAAATTACACATTATTATTATTTATAGGATAAGTGATGTATAACTTCTACTTTTTGGGATGAAAATTGTGAGAGAAAGATCAACCCGCATGAGGGTGACCACCCGTTGCATCCGGCAAGGCTGCGGGAATCGAACCCCCAACTGAATGGCGATAAGGGTGCATCACCAACCACTGGTCTACATGGAGCCCCCAGTTAATATGATTTATTATCATTGTTGACTAATTTTACAGATCAATAATAAGATTATTTTTGGAACATATTATTTATTATGTGGATATACTTTTTATAAGAAACTGCTTGGTGATTATGTGATAAATATCATTTGGGAAGACATTTTCTCTTTTTTGAACACTGTATGCCTACAGATAAATAGAATACTATGGGATTTAATTTGAGGAGTAATTGTTGAATTTTATTTTGGAAGAATCTATGATTTTATTGTGCACATAAGGAAATTTGTGTTATTTATGTATATTATAAACCTATCTTGAATATGTGATTAGGTTAATTACTTTTCAGTATGAGACATTAGGACTAGTCGATATTATTTGGAGATAAATATTAATATTTATCATGGAAGACTATGTGATAAAATCCTTTTGAATTATGGTTTTCCATCATAGTTTGGATTATTTTAAATAATTTTTAGGACTATTTTTTATTGACTGGTCTTTGTTGAACTTTGGGTATATTTTGTTGAAATTTGGTGATAAAAGGATTATTCATTTTGGGGGATTATTTGATCTTATACTGACCATTTTGGTTTTGGTTAATGTCTAAAGGCATGGGAAATATATAGTTCATCATTTTCGGAATACGTGATTCTCTAGAAGTTGATTCTAGAGTTTTTGATGTGACAAATTTATCTATACACTCATCGTTTGGAGAAAAGATGAGTTTGTGGTTAAAATTTTGTAATGGGTGATAATTTTCTTGACATGTAGGTAGGTTTCCTTATGTTCTTAGTCAAAATCAAAAATAAATTCCTAAAAATTATGAAAATTATATTAAAACAAATATTTTGACCATTTTCTTTTACTACTGAGAAATCAAAGATCGTTTAACATATCACAAGATTTTGGTTTTCTGGTGGTTAACTTTCTCTTGATCATGTTTTCAATCACCCTTCATATGTACTTTATGGTTATTTTTCCTTCCATATCTATGTTTTCCTACATGGAATCCTAGTATGTATTTTCATGGATGACTTTAGTACTTATATTTCTTTCTTTAAAAGTGATATTTTTATTGACTCTTTTTCCGAAGTGGGATTTTCAATGATTTTACTGATCCCAATATTAAAATTGTGAGGACAGAGTTTCTAAAATAGAGGAAGATTGTAACAACACAGGTATTTATAGAATAATAAATTTTCATATATATTAATATTTATGAATAAGATATAAATTTTCTGTTAAATAGAACAATTTGTGTGATAGCGTACCCAACACACAACAACAGGTTTCTTTGAAATCTTATGTTGCATACAAGATTGAGTTATATTGAAAAATAATATATTATTATTATTTTAAATGTTAGATAATGCTAATCAATTGTATTTGTGAGAATGAATATAACTAACTAATATATTATTATACACGTTTTGTAATTTTTTTACAGTTAACCAATACCTTTTAAAGGTGTAAAATAAGAATGAATCATATTTTAAGCATGAAATACACTAATATTTTTGAAAGGTCATTTTACCGCCTTTTAAAGGTGATCCCTTTTTAAAATATAGTTTTCTACTTTTATGAGTTCCATTTAACTAAATAAACTTCTTCTATAGAATCAGGACATAAACACATGTCAATCTTTTGGTAGTTTTCATTATGTCCCAATTTTTTTAATATGTACCTTTTAATTTTATACATTATGAATAATAACTTTAGTAATTATTTTATTTAGCATGGTTAAAGGGTAAATCTGGTATATAAGGGAAAAATAATATTATAATAATATTTAATTACCCCAACACAAGTCTTAATAATATTTTATGAGATATTTCCGACCTTCGGCATCCGTGGGTCTATTTTCGGACCCCATGGATCCACTTTCATTTGAAAATGTAATTTTATAAGAAAACATTTAACGTAATGAAAAATATAAGAAAAACAAGTCTTTTTTTACTAAAACAATTTTTATGTGGGGATATATAAGTGATATCTTCAACAATAAATATTCATTATAATGGTGAAAATATTTCATACATCATAATATTTTATTCATAATTTTTAGATATCAAATAAATAAATATATTTATGACACAATAAGGATGTAGTGATTTTCTCATTAATGAATGATTTAAATAAATGAGATTATAAATATTATAATAAATATTTTTGAAAAATTCATATTCCAACCAATAATTTTAAGTATAATTATGAATTTTTATCTTTGATTTAATAACTATTTTTTGAAATAATAATGTTATAATGGTTTTTTAAAAGTCGTGATATGAATAGTATAAAAATTGACATAAAAGAGTTTTTAAATCAAATATTATTTTACTAAATTATATAATAGTTCTAAAAATATTATATTTGGAAAAATTATGTATATAATTTTTAAAATTTCATTAATTAACCAATTGTGTTTCAATTTTTATTTTATAGTAAATATATTAACCATATAGAATGAATATACAATGTGACATTGTAAGAGTCAAATTAGTTAAGTAAGGGTTAAAACTAAAAGGTAAGGTTAAATGTTTGACCTAGACTATTCAAAAACCTATTAGTTGGTATTTTTTCAACCCAACGCATTTTATATTTTAAATAAAATACTGTGGGGACAAATGAAATAGAAAATCATTTTATAATAAAAAATATTTCAATGTCATCCTAAAGTGACCCTCCACCCTCTTATAAAAGTGAATCCAGTCTATCCCATTTAATCACAGATATCAAGCCCTTTTTCTCTTCCAAAATCTACCCAAATAAGCTCAAGAGATAAATTTATTCCTCCAAGAAGATATACCTTTAGATGAAAGCTATTCAAGAAAGCCTTTTGGCTCCAATCAAAGTGAGTTACACATTATAAGAGGTAGTGTCTTATTTAAAGATCCATTCCATTATTTTAATTTCACACTCATTATTATATTATTATTATTTGATTTCATAAAAACACAAGTATCATCAATATACTAGGTTTTTTAGGGTAAATATTTTAACAACACTTACACGCACCTCTATCTAATGGATACATACATATTGTTTCTCTTTAGGGCGAACTGCTGCCTCACAAAACAATGATTGTTCAATTTTATCGTACCACCTCTTATGGTGTCCACTATGATAGAAATATATTTATATGTGATATATAATATATTTATTTTGTATCTATTTATCTTAATTTTTCATTTAAATAATACCTTTATGCTTTCCAAAATGTGTAATTTTGATAATTTCTTTTGAGGATGTGCGAACTACCGCCCCCAACAATGTCATATGACTCATTCATCCCAAACATGGAACATGTAAAGGATGGAATTGATGAAATTATTTATAATATATAACATAAATATTATTCTGTAATTATAATATACATATTTATTATTTAGTTTTTATTCCTTTAAATATGAAAAATAAATAAAACCATTGTTCATGCGTAAATACGGCTTATGGTCTCCATGAACAGTGCATTTCATTTCTTAAATCCAAATGCTATAGTCTATTCTTGATACATATATAATATATATAAATACATATATACTAGATATATATATATATATATATATATACTGGATATATTTGATAATTAAATCATGAATATGATTCTAGAGATAATGGACTTCTGACCACAAGGATAATTTGTAATTATAACAAGTTCATTTTTACTCAAGTAAAAAACATTGAAAAAATGACTGATATGAACATGAATAATTATATGATTGTTATAAAAAAGAAATAAGTGGCATAAAAAGAATAATAAACATGAAAAATTTTCAGAATCAAGTAGAAATTAACTTATGTTTAGTATTCATTAATATAATGAACAAACGAGACAAGTCAGACTCAAGGTAAGGGACTTCGTCTCAATATCATTTCATTGAGTCGTATTTTATTTTATAAAAAACATTATTTTATATGGTTTATAATTAAGACATTTTTTTTATTTAATTCAACTATTTTAAAAAGTAATCTATTTCTATGAATCATTTTACTAAACGACAAAATGAATGTTTATTTTTAATGTACGCGGTGACAATAACCTTTCCACTGCTACGGGTATTTTTTGATTTTTGGATTCCATAACATGATGTAATGTTTTTAAAATGAAAATAAATATCATATACCATTTTAATGTATTTTATATTGAATTTTTTTTTGATAAATCATTTATTATGTTAATATCTTAAAATTATATAATTTGATTGAAATGTGGAAATTATATCTTCCCTTTGTGCTTGTTTTATGTGTTAAGAATGTGTTATTGTTATTAGGAATTGTATAATTATAAGGGTGGTTCCGTGATAAACCAATGGTGGGTGAGACCGATATATCTTTCTAAAAGATCGGGTTATTTGATAGAGGTAAATTTTAATATTTCCCCTTAAAGATTTAGGGAATATACTGTGATGTGGATTCCAAACATAACACCATATGTAGCTGTGAAAGCTACCATAGAAGTATGTTATGGATTTAAAAAGTTATCATTTTTATTTATTATATCTAGGAGTTATTCATTTATCTTATAATTTCAGGATTAATGTTAATGATCTTGTGTTTTACGATGGAAAGGTATGATTTCATTATTTTTACGTATTCATGGTCTAATATTTTCATCCAATATTTTTTATCCTTTAATAAGCCTTTTATTCTCATCCCACACTTTTGAAATTTTTTTCACAGGTTATAAGGAACTATAAGGGATAGAAAGAGTTCCATAATATTTATATCAATAAAATAATTCTTGTTTTATTTAAGTAGTTTTATTATTGTGAATCATTTTGATACAGTAGAAGTGTATGCTTTGTAATATTTGATATGAAATGTAATAGTTATGTCCAAATTCTCTAAAACTATAAACTTGAAAAGATCTTCAATTTCAAATTCTATACTTGACACAAGATTATTTAATGATAAATTTAGGGGCCTTATACACCATGATAGACATTCCTAATGGATATTTTTTATTAATCACAATCTTTTTATTATCTATTATGAAGGATTTACAGATAATGTAATTTTTGTATAGAATAAAATATTTAACCATGATGTTTTAAGTCATTAAAATTCCATTAAAATTATAATATTCTTTAAAGAAACTTTTATCAAAATAAATTTTTATTCTTTTAGAAAATTATTATAAATAGGTGGAAACGCATAAATAGTGAGCATAACAGACTAGGCACTAAAACCCTCTGATGGAAAAAAATAGATAACATCATTTTAATGATGAATCAACACCCATGGGATACGGTCAATAACATGAATAATGTTGAGAGACCAAATAAATCATGAAGTGAAAAACATTCCCTAGAGTCCATCATGCATCAATAACCACCTTCGTTAAGTGTATCTACCAACCCATTGATGGATGAACAATGGCTAATCTCTATGGAAATTATCTATTCTATACTCCATTTTTATTAATAAGAGAATGTCTCCCATGTTGTGTACCTTTTACAGGGGTAAGTTGATTAGTGGTGGACACTAATTAAAATCACAAATCTACGTTGGGAAGTTGAAGCTATGGAGTGGGAGGAGTTCAGGTGTTCCATTTTCAAAATATATTTCACTCATTTAATGAAATAGAAAAATAGTGAAGGAATTACTAGAGTTGGAGTAGAAGTAAAATGAATCAGTGGGATGCTATGAGATAAAATTTATAATAATTTATCACTAAAACTATAGATTTTTCATAGATCCTAATGGAATGGTTGATAGATTATTTAGTGGAATAAGACCATATCTATGGAAGAACCCAGACGATCAAGATTATGATAACTATGATTAGATTGTAAGAAGTCCTACGAAAGTTAAACTGGAGTTCAGAGACATACAGTTATCCAATTGTTTAAATGAAAATAAGAATTTAATGGATTTATACTTAGAGAGTAACATTAATCATGGGAGAGGTGGAATGAAAGTGCAGTTTTCCACAAGTAACATGTATGGGGGAAGCATTTGGGAACTACTTCCTTGGCAGAAAGAAATTATTCAAGTGCTGAAGAGGTGGAATTATTGCTCAGAATTATTGTAGTGAGGTGAAGCCTCAATTTATTAACACTAATAAAAAATGGTAGATGTTATAGGACTAGCTGAATGTCCAATGGTTCATTTGTGGAAATCTATGGAACTTTTCTAGTAACTGTCCAAAACTGATGATAATAGAGAGGAATCACTATCATCCTCATAATAGGTTATGGGAGAAAGGTTGTTCATTTTCTATCATTATTTATGAGGTTTAATTTCCATATGATGTGGTGTTAATAACTATATTTTATCTATCAAACCAATAAAGTACATTGTTTGATTATGGTTCTACGCATTCCATTATTTCAACCATGTTTTCAAAGAATATAGAATCAATCCCTATACTTCTTTATGTAGATTTATCTATCAAAATTCTTGGACAGATTATCCAAGAATCGAATGTGTATAGAAACTCTAGTATTCACATTGGTGAGAATTATCTAATAAAAAATCTAGTATTATTTTTCATGATGGAATTGGACACTATACTAGGGATGGACTGGCTCTCAAAATATAATACTAATATTGTCTATATATAAAAGTAAATATCATTAGTCTTGAATTGAAAGAATATAGTTATTTTCAATGGAGAGATATAACGGCCTTATCTCTATCAAGAAGCACCTCCCATATAATTTTTTATGGAAATTATTGATAATGTGGATGAAGGAAAAAAATGTACATGAATCGATAATATCCTTACCATTTTGGAATACAATGGCATATTTTTTTGAGGAGTAACATAGACCTACCCCATGAAGATAGGTAGATTTATCCATTAAATTCATGCCAGGATGCATTCTAATATCAATGTCCCCATATAAAATCTAAAATTTAGTGCTAAAGAAATTAAAGAAATGACTCCAAGGTCTTTTATAGAAGGGGTTTATCACCCCAATTTTGTATCCTTATGGATAACATGTTCACTTTTTTAAGACACGTGATGGATCAATGTGGCTATTAATTCATTATAGAGAACATAATTGAATTATAGTGAAGAACATATACCTTCTTCCAATGATTGGTGATTTATTTGGAAAGCTTTATGGGGCTCTATTGTTCTCCATGAATGATTTAAATTTGTTTATCATCAATTAAGGGTGAAGAACGAATATATTCTAAATACCTTCTTTTGATGAACGTATGGGAATTATGTGCTTTTTTTCCTTCGGCTTGAACAATGGTCATGTTATTTTTATGGATTTGATTAATAAAGTATTTAAGGAAAAACATTAAAACATTGTGGTAGTTTTCATTGATGATATTATGATATATTATATAATTCATGGGGAGCATGAGGGTAATATAAGGGTTGTGTTAAAAAATCATTGAAATTATATCCTATTTGAAAATCCCCTAATATGTGAATTTTGGTTGAAACATGTTTCTTTCTAGGGGAGAATTTTTACAAATGAAGGAATATTAATAGAGATGGTGAAGAAAAATGGTGTAGTGGAGTGGAATCACCCTATAAAAAATAATATACAAAATTTCATTGGTTTAGTTGGATAATATTGGAGGATTGTGAAATAAAATTCATAAATTTATATTCCACTGACAACGTTAACTAGAAAAGGGGATAAGTTGATATGGAAAATGGAGTGTGATGAATGATTCCAAGAGATGAATAATATATTGGTTACTACATCTATGTTAACTTTACCCTCTATCCGAAAAGGTTTCATTATTTTTAGAGATACATATCAAAAAGTTCTTGGGGAGACATCATGAAAAATGAAAAGGTCATTACTTATAAAACTTGTTATTAAAAGAATCATGATAATAATTATATTACACATAACCTGGATCATGTTGTTGTTTGTTTTTTGAAGAAATTGAGGCACAATATTTATGGGGATAAATGCGATATATACACAGAACACCAAATTTTGATGTAGACATCATCATAAAAGGAATTAGATATGATACAAAAGATATGGTTGCAAGTTATTAAAGACTATTATTATTCAATTCATTATAATCCATGTAGTGTAAAAAAATAAAATAATTCATAATGATGGAGAGACCTTGTTGTACATGAAATGATGATGATTAATGGAGATTATTAGATCAAAGGCCTAGAAAAACTAGATGAGGGAATCTTAAGGGACAAGACAACATCAAACCTATCCCAAATGATTTCTTAAACATCATCACTAGATAAGACGATGAAATATCAAAGATAATATCATTTATTACAGAATAATATGGAGTCTATGAAGAATGGGATGTTTTCTAAACATGATATTGATTAATATAATGTAATAAAATTTCATAAAATTCTTTGTGTTGCATCTAATCCCGAAATAAAGAAGAAGATGATGGATGAAGATTTTAGCTCTACATTATCTATACATACTAGAAGAACTAAAATTTATAGGGACCATAATTATCATTATTGGTGGGATAACATGAAAACAGTGATTGTTGACAACACAGTAAGGTGAATAGTCTATCAACAAGTTATACAATAGAGACAACATACAAAATTGGTATTACATACACTACCCATAAAACATGGAGGTTTCACAATATCCCTATGTACATTTTCAATGGTCTCCCAAAAAACCAATGGAAAAAAATTCAATATGGGTTCTAGTGGACCATCTCCATAAGACAGCCTACTTAATTTCTACTCTCGAAGATTTTTATCTCGAACAAATTACCGAGGTTTAAATGAAGTATGTGGTAAGGTTGTATAGAGTGCCAATTCTTTTCGTTTTTGATCATGATACAAGGTTCACAATATAATTTTGGAAAAGTATTAAACATGATCAGAATGATTAATTGAATTTCAGTAAGTCATATCACCCACAAACTGATGGCCAATCTAAAAGCACTATTCGGACAATTGCTGATTTGATGAGAACATGATCAATTCAATTTAATAATTTTTGGGGTCAAAATATCCCATTAGTTGAGTTCTCATACTACAAAAACTTCCATTCTACTTTTCAAATTAAACCTTATTATTATTTATAGGATAAGTGATGTATAACTTCTACTTTTTGGGATGAAAATTGTGAGAGAAATATTCACAGGCCTCATTGTGTGCAATAGATGACAGAAATGGTTAATGTCATCCCTAATCCCAATATAGATACTCGATGTTGGAAGAAGATAAATGTTGGAAACCATAAAAGGGACATGGAGTGGGATGTTGGTGAAAAAAATTCTTTTTAATTTCACCTTGGGATATAGTAATGTGGTTTGGGAAGAAAGGGAAGCTTAGCTCTAGGTACATCAATCCCTATCAAATCATTGATCACATAGGAGAAGTGGCCTATCATATTGCATATCCATTAAATATAGATCTTGTTCTGTATTTATTCCACATATCCCTCTTGAGTAATCTCATACATTAACCTTCACATGTACTGAGTCCTAAGGCGGTACAACTGAAACATGACCGCTCTTATGTGGAGAAGTCAGTGGAGATCTTTGACTATAGAGACAAGGTTATATGCAACAAGATTACCCACCTCATCAAAGTGTTGTGGGAGAAAAATAAATATTAATAATAAATGTGGGAACTATATGTGACAATTATACATAAGTGACAACACTTTTCTCAAGTAAGATAATTAGTTCAAATTTCAGGTTCGAAATTTCTTAAGTGGGGAAGAATATAACAACCCAATCATTTTCTATGATTATTGTTTCATGAAAATGTATGATATATTATTTTAAACATAGATAAAACTAACTATATTTTATAATTAAGTAAGTATAAATTTAAATGTGGCCATAAATTTTTTATCGTTATATGATCGTTGGTCAATTATTACTATTGTTCAATATAAATGTTGGAAACTATACACTAGATAAAAATTTTAAAATTTTAATTTATTTGTAGAAATGAAAAATGATAATTACTGAAGAAAGGATAAAAAATGGAATAAATTAGTAGATTGGTTCCATATGAATTCAATTTTACAGAACCTAGAAGGGAGGTAGCGTCACTAGTCAATGTTCTTGACCATGCCCAAGCGGATCTTCAATAAGTGATGCTTAAATGAAATCACCTACTAAATAATTTCAAGATAGTAGAAATTACCAGTTGGGTGATGTTAACTAAGCCTCCACATGAATATAACACCATATAAAACCTTACCAGTGAGTTTTACATGGTTTTAATAAGGTTTTACGTGTCCCGACTATAGTGTGTAATTATTTTTTCTAAATAAAATTGTTATTCAATCCATTCGGTTTTAAGAATAGTTTTTCATAATAAAATTGTGATGGAATTTAAAAATTTTAATTTTCATACAAACTTTTTAATTTTTGATAAATCTATAATTATTATAATAGAATATTATATTATGAATCATGTTCATTTTAATGATATAATATCATTAAAACAATATTATTTATAAATAAATGATAAAATAATTTTATATTTTCATGTGTCAAAAATTTTACTATGAATTTTCAATCTGGTGTTAATAAATAAGGATTTATATGTTTAAAATATAAATTAATCATATTTAGTCAATCATTATGAAAAATTTAATATCATTCATATATCATCTAGTAGAAATTAGGATAGGGTGTATTTGTGAGAATGTCCTAAAATACATTATTATTTCATGAATAGTAAAAATACAGATTGAGTTTTTCTGTATGTTTAATGACCTCCAAATTTTTTTCATAATGATGTAATACCTAATTAACCACAATATAATGCATTATTTTTAAATTTTATTATAATATTTTATTATAATATATATTTTATTCAATTTCAAAATATATAATATACTTTTCAAAATATAAAATGGAAACTTTAACTTTTAAAAAATTTATTTTGTGAAAACATTATTTTCCATGAAAAAATAATTAATATAAAACGATGGTGGAATATATTATATTAAATTGAAATACTAGTTGTTGAATTTTTTCTATATTATCGGAGATCCCTTCGTTTTTCAGTTACCACTACATAGGTGTCTAAGGCCTTTACATAGAAACTAATAACAAAAATCCCCCACTTTGGAAATAAATACCAACCCATCTATCCATTTTATTTCACTTTTATTTAATACTAAATTAAAATATGATAATTTTATTTCCCAAGAATTTGACCTAGGGTTTCCATAATCCCCCAATGTCCCATCCATTGATTATTATGAGTTACTCTTCAAGGTAAGAGAAATCTCAACTTCTCTTTTTTTTTAAATTTCCATTTAATGTGGACTATCTATAATATTCCAAAACTATGGGTTTCTATTAATTGTATTAATACCCTTAATACCAAATTATTTTTATAAATTATAGACCCGTGTCCTATCTCTTTTTACACTTGTATAAACCCACGTATTATATACAATATGCTTTGGGTTTAACATCTCAAAAATTTTATCATCTTGTCATTAAATTCCCATTTATTTTCATTTTTTGAATACCAAAACCTATTTATTCTCTAGGGGTATTCAAAAAGATGTAAAAATTATTTATTTCATTCTATTAATCACATACATAAAACCCTCATTCGCTTTTTATGGGTTATAAATGTCATAATGATTATGTTTTTTAAGTACATTTTAAAACGCCATGATTCTGAAAGGAAACCGGTTTCTTTAATTCTCCAGGAGTTCTTTATGAAATATTGGATTATGATTTATGTTTCTACCTCTAAATAAGATATTTTAATATTTTTCTTTGATATCTCTCCAATTCATTGGGTAAATAATTCAATCTCTATAGATGGCATGTTTTATACTACATCAGTTAATAACATTGGTAATTTTTGCAACACCACAATGAAACAAAATGTGATATTATTATAAATGTATTATTAAAATGTTGAAACTACATTTCCTTGTAATGATTAATTTTATATTTTTTATTATATTCTTATTTCTCAGGCCTTTATGATATTCATCGGATTTGTTTGAAAATACTCAGGATCACATGTAAATTGTTTCCCATTCTATCCATTAGAGAATATAAGCACACCCATTCCTTTAATGTATGTCCCAAGGTTATGATATATAGTTTTTGTACGTAGGATGAACCTATGAAAATGTAATTTAAGTGGGTCAAAATAATATTTCGTGTTTTCATTTATTATGTACCTGATTTTCAAGAAAATAAACATTAAAAGATCCTCAATTTTTACAATGTAAAGAAAAGTTATGTAAAAAGAATGTAGTATTCCATAGATATGAGAAGAAGTTTATTGAAGATTTTGACCAGAATAATAGTAAATTTTACAAGAATATAAATAAATATATTTTATTAAATCATAATTTTCTACAGCAGTATATATTTCAATGGGTTCAGATAAGTCCTTATAATTTTTTAATCACATTAAACAAAAACTACATTGTTAACATGTTTATAAATTCCAAAATATAAAATGATTTTCCAATATAATGAAATAATTTAAGATTCATAATTTCAAAAAAAATTCTAAAATTTTTAGATTCAAAATCATATTCAGCAGTCAAAGGGTTCATTTTCAGTAGGATGTAAAATTTATAATGAATATATAGGTTGGTTATCTTGAATAGAATCTAGAACCAACTCTGTGGAAAACCAGTTAGTCATGTTAATATAGTGAGTATAATGACCATTCACTATTTTTCTTATTGATTTAAAATTTATTTATAAATAAACATGTTACCTCAATACCCTAACTACAATGTATCTTTATGAAAATCGATTATTTCCATTGCAGTTTTCAGGATTGGACTTTCTAAAATTAAAGGTTCATGTGAACTAAAATGGAACTCTTCCATGTCTAGAATAGAAAACCCAATAAGGAATACTAAATTTTAAACCCTTAGCCACAAATATTCAATAAATCCTGATAGATTTGATAAAATCTTATTATCCTTCTGTATACAAATTCCCAATTGCTTGAGCTCTCCAACATGCATTGATGAAATGAAATAATAAGGAATCAATTTTATGGAGGATCCTAAATTTAACATTGCATTATCAAACTGATGATATCCAATGACACATATGATATGAATTGTACCTAGATCATTTCATTTAACAAAGATATGGTTTTAAGCTCTAGAAGAATCATTTCTTCCCAAATTAAATTTATCACTTTTCTTGAACATCCTCTTATGAGTACATGTCTCCTTAAAGAATTTTTCATAATAAGGGATCTATATTACAGTATCTAACAGTGGGTTTTTAACATGGTATTTCCAAAATGTTTTGAGTACTTAATTTTTCATTTTGATTTTAACATTTTTCACAACAAGATGGCTTCCGAAAGAATATGGTGGTGACTCCATATCCTTTTTAAGATCGCTATCAAAATTATTTTTTCATCTACAAGGTACGGTTAGATTACAAAAATCACTAAATGCTCATTCAAGATATATTTATCACTTCTTTTTCAATTTTTATTTGTTTATAATGTGTGTTGAAATTAGGTGGTCCATCATTTACATTATTTATTAAAATAGATTCACTATAAGGTTATACAACATTATTGGGTGGTAAAATAATTTCAGTAGATGGTTTTGACAATTCTTCAGGTGATTTGAATTTTATTTCATATGTTGTTACATTTTTTCTGGTTATTTTTAAATATTTTCGTCAATGGTATTTTTATTTTCAGTTCCCCTCATAAAAATATTGTACATACATTATCTCATCCTCTCATGTTTACTTCATATTAATAAGAATAATTAGAAAATCTATTATTCTCCAAACTACTAATTTTGGTTTCCATCTGACCCATTAGTGTAACCAACTTTTCAAGTAACACTTATTTTTTGTTGGGATATATCTTGTTAATTTTTGACCATTTCTTTAAGGTTATAATAGTTTGATTGATTAACGTGTTTTTTCTGATTTTATTGATTTTTGAAATATAAAAAATTCACTCAAACATGGAATCCATATTGATTATAAATAGGTTGTTGGTAAAATTTTTATGGTTGAAGATTATTATTTGGTTTTTTTATTTGGCTTGAACCAATGGTTTTTTTGGTTGTTCCAGCGTTGGTTGAAATTATGGTTTGATTGAAATTTTTTAGATTTGAAATTTCGATTGGTAGACCAGTTGTTTGGTTTTTCCTGGAATGATTTTCTAGGAAATAACCCACTGTAAGATTAATAAGAATCTTGAAATTATGGACATTGATCATTGAAATACTCAGTGTCAGATAAAATTTCAGTT
This sequence comes from Viscum album, assembly GCA_963277665.1. Classification (NCBI taxonomy): domain Eukaryota; kingdom Viridiplantae; phylum Streptophyta; class Magnoliopsida; order Santalales; family Viscaceae; genus Viscum; species Viscum album. The sequence continues at coordinate 1,138,020,943 of OY728156.1, forward strand.
GAACATTGGATGAGATATAAATGTTTAGGTTATAATTTTGAAGGAGCTGAGTTAGTTAATATCTGCATCATCAACCTCACAAGTCTACTAGTTCACAATATATCTATTTTGAAAGATTGGAATTAGACACTTTCATTGCATGTTTTAAATGAATTATACCCCTTGTTCCAACCAATTTTCATTTTTTCAATTTTTGAAATCAGGTTCCTAACATCAATGGGAGTTCTATAAACTAGTGTTCTTCCTTTAGAATGAGTTGTTATACTCTTATCAATTAAAACTAAACATTTTTAAAAATATTATAAAAGAATGTAATTGTATTGTTTTTGTGATAGAATCTATAGAAAACATTCTTAAATCCTTTCTAGTACTTATGGAGAGTATACCCTTGGATTATCCAAATGAAAAATTTATTTTTCTTATATGAGGAAGACTAGGATGATTGAAATGTGTTTTCTATAAATTTATTTGTTAGTTGATGGAAATAACTAATGGTGGTTGATTATGAGTAGTAGAACAATTATTTCATCAAAACATCCCAGGAAAATGAATAATACCTCATGTTTATTGGATCCTGGAATACCCATATAGGTTTAATGGTGATACACAGCATGTGGAATTCTTGTATATTCTTATGAGGTTCCTCTCCTCATAGTCTTTAGAATGTAGTTATTATCGATCATATTCCAAAACCATATGTAATATTGGGATAGATAATCCAATTATTTCTAGTATTTTTGAAATTATCTCATTCAATTTTCAATGTTCAACCATTTTTTCTCAATATTTTACATTATCAATTTTAAAGGAAATAGCATTTGATGTTTGTTTTTCGAAAGATTGAAATTTTTTAGGTTTTTGAGCACCATAACTTTTTAATTTGTTTCTATTTTTTGACTTGTCTATTTCATTTATTATAAAAATTTTCATTTTTAAAATTTTCTTGGTTACTAGACATATATTAAAATTTTTAAAATAAAACATATTTAATTAACGTTTTTATTTTTTTTGTTATATTTTTCATTTTTTTAGAAACCTCCTTTAAAGCCTCCCTATATATGTTTCCAATTGATGTGAAACTTTTGTAGGTATCTTAAAAACATATCAAACATTAAAGCATATGAACTGTGGTAAATCATCAACAAGGGATTTCTCTTTGCAAGAATGGCCAATATGGGTTATTTTGTCACATTTTTTGATATTTTTTTATTTTATATTTTTAATTGTTTTCAATGGGATAAAATATTTTTTAAAATATACGAATATATTTTCAAGAAACATTGTTATATATTCTAGTTTTTTCTCCCATTTTATCTTCTACCAATGTATCCAAAAATCCCCAATATTATTTTGTCTCCATCTCATATTTACTACTTTTTTCTAGAGAATAATTATTTCATTTATTTCTCAGAAATGGTCGCAACCTCTCATCAGTGATTCCAATTAGATATATACATATGAATGAAAAAAAATCTATTACAATCAATCGAAAGAATTATGCCTAAATAAAATCCCTTAATTAATCTCTTTTAATTCCATAGATAATTAATTGTTCCAATTTTGTTAATGTTGTTACTCTGGATTCCTCAATCTTGCACAAATGGTGAGTTCTTTTTTTAACAAGATTTGATTGGTGAAATGGATGGATTCATTATAGAGAATTAGAACATCCAATGCATCCTTGGCTTCATTATACCAATTCTCAACAATGAAAAAATTTAAGCACCTATCATTAAAAAATCCCAAATTCACATAATAGGATTTCACGTAGTCATCTCCAAACATAAATCAAATTTAATAAGCAATTCAATCATCATTCATGATCAAGTTCACTATCAATTAAACTCAAATGAAAAGCCTTCATCCACCATCAATATGATTTTCTTTTTGACTCAGGATTGAATAATTACTCAATATGGTTTATCATCTAATTCATGTGTCATAAAATCTCAAAAAAAATAGAACATGGAACAAGATACTTTGATAATGACACTAAACTAAGATCTTAATAGGTTCAGAATTGGTAGAAGCAGTGTCATCGAATGGATTTTTGGAGGATGGTTTTTAATATAGAAAGACATTATTTCAATAAATTTGGATCTCAATGTTGAACAAAATCTATAATAATTTTAGTCAGATAATAGAATCATGGAAGTGACTTAGTTGTAGTTCTATGATACAGGATGTGTCAAGTAAATCTATAGTGGAAACGGATCTTCTTTATGATGGAAACAAGGGTTTTTATTCCCCAATGGCGGTAGGATGAACATCTTCAATCAAGATTAGGATGCGTCTTCTCAAGAGATATAAATAAGATAAATTTATCTTACATATTATTTTTATTACATGCCACTTTATCTTTATTACACACTTAGTTAATATATTTATCTTTTTCCACTAATTTAAATTATATAGAGATAAGTTCTTTCTCGTGAATTTTCTCTTAATTTCAGAGTAATTTTCTCTAAAATAATATTTCAATAAAAATGTGAAATCTATACATGCGTGGACCATATTTTAATTAACTTATATTCATGCACTCTGGATTCTATGAATTATACAATCCACTATAAAAAAATTATCTTAAAATGATATAATTTCATAAAATATAATTTATTAATAAAACTAAAAATAGAGTTAATGGTTTACCATTATATTAACAAAAACTATTATTTCCAAAATAAATCAAAATAAAAATTATTTTTAAAGTAAATTGTAACAAAATAATTAATTTAAAAAATACAAACTAATTATTTAGTTAGAATAATAAAATATATAAATTATTTTTTAAAATATAAGTAATTTAATTAATAAATTTATTATCATGAAAAATATTAAAATTAATTTCATAAATTTAAATCAATTTTTATAATTATTAAATTAAATTAATAAATAAATAATTAATCCATAATGAATAATTTATCTACCCAGATAATGAAAATTATAATATTGAGTAAAAAAAATTTAAATTAAAAAATTATTCCAAAATAATTATTTTAATATAAACATCATAATTAAATAATAAAATAAAAGTTAAACAAAATTACAATTAAATAAAAAGAACCAATCATTAACAATAAAATTATTAATTTAATAATTATATTAATTTAACATTAAATAATAGTCACAATTAATTTATTTGATATAATATTATTATAAAACCCCAAATTAATTTAAAAAAGTTATGTGGTAAAAATGTATCAAAAAAAACAACGTCATGCATCCCAAAAATGATCCATAATTAGGGGAATTACACAAGATGAATTCCATGATTTCTCATAAAAAGATTCTCTATATAATCATTCACTCTACCTTTCCCCTAATGACTGATTTTTTCTTGAATATCTTGGATATCCCATTCAACCATATGAATATATGTTCTTCCCTTGGTTTAACTGAAAGACTACAACTGGTGATTTTAATCCACATGGGCTCAAAAAGATACTTGAAAGTACATACCAAGAATGATGTCAACGAAATTCGTCATTAAGAAGAAGAAAATCCATAATAAATGGTACCCACCTACCTCTAGGTAATACTCATGGACCTAGATAATACTCTCTATTATGAATCCTAGCAGTGTATAGAGAGGCTTAATTTTACTATAGTATTCGGTCACTAGTCCCAACAATTTTATAATTGTAGATGATATAATGTGGTGAGATAAAACTATATGACAATTAGATAAAACTAAATTATAGGATACTAGAGTGTACCTCTTATAGTTGAAGTACCTATACATAGCTAATCAATCAAAGGTTGTACTACATAGATATATCAGGAGCAGTGGCCCTGAGATGCATCCTAACTAAACTAGGTAGGTATGCTGTATTGACGATGAACCTATGAGGATTGACTTACTCAGCCATGAACACCTCCTTTTCCTGGTCAGATAGTAAATGACCAGATTCTGGCTTGATGTGGAGTCGTTGACCATTTACCTAAAAGTGTTTTTGGTATACATACCCTATCACTTTTCACTGGAGGAAAATATCATCATACGTGTTAAAGTTGACCCATCCCATCTCATGATCGACACTCGATATGGTTCCTCTTATATGGTTTCACCTACCACACTAATAGAACACCACATAGTTGTCGATATGTGTCACATAGATTGTACATCCTCCATTGGTACTCTACAATTGATGCTTCTTGATGCCAGATGAACCGTCGCACTACCTCAAAACTGAACCGCTCGAGATCACAAAACCAGCTTCCATCAAGATTAATTATGTAACATGAGTCTAGTTAACTATTTCATTAACAATTCTCAACCAAAAGATGTTAAGCTATGATTAGAAGATACACAAAACCCATCTTGGAGTTATCTTACATTGATTAACTAATCACTAGTCAGAGTTAGATAAAAACTCTGGACTCAGGGGAGTGAGTATAATACACTATTATAGACATAGAGACCTGTTGAAGATGTACAATCTCGCTAGTGTAGTATTCTCTCAATATTTTTGAAAATTAAGGATCACAGAATTTTATCTAAAAGTCTTCCAAAACTATACCCTGGTGAGGGTCATCCTAAGAGATAACATCCCACTATTTCATGTAGGATTCAATCAGAATATATTTAGTGAGTTTGACACTCCACTCTAGAGGTGTCTCAAGATGGTCAAATTTCGATTGCATGTCCTCTAGGCATTACTCGTCATGATAAGGTCCAAAAACCATTCAGAAGGTGGGATTATGTTACACATGGAACTTCCATGTCATCTCTACAATAGTAGGGGCATGTGGTTCATCATCCTAAATAGTCTGGGTGAAATAGAAGAAACTATCATAAAACTGAGCATCAATCCATGGTGAAAGATAAATAGGAGGTTCTTTAGTTGGTACTACAAGAGTAATCATTGTTGAATTGGGGACCACCACCCCTAGATCATGATATTCACCACTTTCATGGAATACTACATGAGTAATACATAGTGGCATATCTCTTCCATTTCCATGAAAACACCTCATGTAAGATTCAAAAGTTGATTGTGAATGTGATAATAGGAAAGGACATGCACATGGACTTTCTATAATTAGTCACACCTCTATGCCAACTCATATTTCTAGGTCTATTTGGTTAGAAAGAGTCCCAAGAAGATCATAGGATACATAACCAACTACTCACTAATAAGGTCATCTCAAGGTCAAAGATTTATAAATGAAAACATAGGTTTCAATCTATGGAGTTTCAGATGCAAGGAACGGAGAAAAAAACCCCATTGATTGAAATTGGATCCTATTTAGTCGTAACTATAATATTTTAAACAATACTTAATTGAAATGTGTTCTTTTTATTTGTATTTTTATAATCTCAATATAGTTAATTTTGTTACTAATTAAAAATATATAAATTACCATACACATTATAAATTATAATTTAGAATGTCATGTAAGTATAACTAGACATTTAAACCTATAAATAGGATATAACATTCCTGGTATAGTGATTTAATTGGATGAAATTTCATTTTCAATTTATATATGTACTTGACCCTTAAATTTCTAATGAAATTCATCAATCAAACCAACTAATGTGATATAATTAGGCAATTTAACCAATTATGTCATCGTGATAAAATTCTAGCACACTATATGACATATCAAACAAGGCAAAACAAAAATATTCGGAAAAAATTTAATGCATGCTAAAACGTTTATATGGTATATCATAATGCATGAAATGAATTCCCTATGGTCTTAATATGATTCATGTATTTGATATTACCACATTTCATCAGTACACTATAAAATAACATATTTTAATAACATCAATAATTATAAGAACACATAACTAGTGAGTCACCAAATGGTTAAATAGGTAAAACTATAACAAGAACAAAAATTAACTTCATTAACTAATCTAATGTAATATTTGTTTCTTGTACATGTGTGTTAGATAGTACCATGAATCGTCTCATTAAAAAAAATTCAATACTCTTGGTCTCACATCTATTAACCAAATTATATGTCAAAAGGATAATAAATCTATATTTACACATTGTATGACCTTGCGTCATGTTCCACTAAATGCTACCTGAAATGGGGGTCAAAAGTTTTCAACTGTTCCTCCTTGTATACCAAAGGATGACAACTTGCAATAGGGTAATTGGGTGTGTCCATGGAATGAATGTTCCCTAATTTATCAGAGTGAAGCATATAAGTATAAAAGAATTAGTAAGTATAAGAAATAGACTATATGAAAACCATACCAGCAACTTGTCATTACATATGAATTAATAAAAAATAGATAGTAATAGAATGATAATAATAAATCAACCAAGATAAATAAATAGAAAGTGGAATATAAACAAAAACGAGCTACCAAAAAAATGTTGATTACCATGATTTCATGTAACGAAAAAATGATTACATATGGAACATTTTATACGATCATATACATCATTCTATAAATAAATAAAGATGTAAAAAAGAGTATCTACTATGAAATCATGATCACAGTCTCAGCCCTTTGCTTTCGAATTCATCCTTTGAACTATCAATCAATCATTAATAATCATCCGCTTCACATAATATATACCTTCAATCGAAAAATATTCATGTGTAAAAATGAATGCAATGAAGGGTGTTAGATATATTAACTATGATATCACCAATGGTGTTAATATAATTCTAGTACATGCAATATAAAATTTACAGTGTGCCCATTATGATAAATTCAGGGAAAAAATAAATAAATACATAGGAATGGGTTCCTCCATAGATAAGTAAATAATAAAACCTCCTTCATCCTAATCCATATTTCTTAGAACCAAGGAAAATATATGTGTTTTTTAGTGTCCTTATATACATCATTATAATTATATTATCAAGGGTGTAACGACCCCAAACATGTGATTTGTCTTGGTAGATGCATCTATATAATATTATTCAAGAATTATCTTGATTAAATAACAATGATATAGAATCACATGTAATCTAGTCAAATAAACCATCAAATCTATTCTGGCATTCTATTATATTACAGGGTGATCTATAATGGGATTCCAATGGTCACTGCATGAGATACCAAAGATACCCAATACCATATACATCGTCCCACATGATCCATAAAGGTGTCCCTCATATCACACTCTTCAGAGTGTGAGCATTAACCATTGAGCTCATCCTAGGTACCATATATAAGATAAAAATTATCACCCAAGTCATGATGTAACCATATTTTCAATGTGCTCATCAATTATACCTCCCTTGGGGAACTGGTTTCACTCATGGGTAAAATAATACACCTAGAGAACATGTATAACCGGTGCCAAGGGTCACACTCAGTGTGTCAAATAGAACCAATTAACAAGTATGGAGAGTCAATACCCAACATCCTGAAGTAGGGACCAATTTACACTCTTGGACTATAAGAAGGCAAGGCATAGAAACCAAGATCACATATCATGAACAAGGAATTACATGTACAACCAGATAATAAATTTATCCACAACCATCTTTTAAATTCATAAAACTATAAAATAGCGAAATAAGTACCCAATCATGAATCACATTCTTCAAGGGATGTGACATTAGAAACAATCGTCATGGAATAATGATTATAAAGTAGCATAAGGCTTATTTAAAAGGAAAGAAGTATAAAACATAAAAAAAGAGACTAAATCATGTATAATCAATTCTAACAATTCAATTTATTTTTTCAAATAATTTATTACAATGGAGTCCCAACTCAAGAGGTGTTAAGAGTTTATTTTTTTTATGCAAAATAATTTTATGGAAACACACACATATACGGGTGTCCATTTCTTAGGGGAACAACCTCAAGGGTGGTCCCATATTCTCCAGGGTAATGATAATCTTGGAATAAAACATAGATTAATTTATTTTTAATTTTATGGGCTTCAATAGAAGGGTTTAGGGAACATACCAATGTTTCCAAATATATAAATCCACAAAAAATTAATAAAGAAACTAGAACACATACCTTTGATGTATAAGAGAACATTTTTCTATAGTTGTCCCTCAAACTAGGCTATAATGGAATATCTCCAAAAAACAAATGATATGAAAATAGGGGAAAGGTCTCATATAAATAGAGTGATAAAGGAAAATAGAAATTGGTAATGGATGGAATAGAAGTATATAACTTACCTCAAGATTTCTAATTAACTTGGTGGAAAAGAATTTAGAGGTATTATGTGGGAGCTACAAAAAATACTATAGAGATTTAGGGAGGAGATCAATATGATGGATGTTGGAGAAAAAAAGTAGGAAATAAGGGTTAGTTAATTAAAACATTTAATTTTAATAAAGGTATGTTTCCCCTCATTTATTGGGGGTCTTATTATGGTGGCATAGTTAGTCAAACCATAAGAAAACCATGAACCTAATTATACTTAAAGAAGGAACTCACACTGGCTAAAATAATGGTTTGGATAATTTTTCACAATCCACATGGGAGCCACTATACAAATGGTCATAAAATTTTCATGATCATGCACCAAATTATGTAGGATTATGGATAGACCATGAAGCTCCCTACTCCCTCATATCGCACTTCTGTATGGTTATGGAAACCATGTGGGCTAGTCTTATAGGTTTCTCACAACCATGTACCCATGTATGCTTCTCTAAATATTAGAGATACATGATTTGGACAATCCCTGGACACACTTTTGGCATCCATGACACCTCTAAGAAACATTACAGGGTCTAAACCATGAAATTGAAGCTAAAATAAATTTATTGTACAATTAATAAAATCTTGGTTGTTACGTCTCTCATTAGACCTGTCGATGCATAGAGGGGATATATAATACCTTCATCTCCCATAACATTATAAATTCTAATAAATATACCATAAGAGATAACAAATAAAAATACCTAATCCACTTTTCTAATAATTATCATTATTAAAATAACAATAGAAGAAATGCCAATAATTTTTCCCATGTCACTAAAACGATAACCTCATCATGAGGCATATAGAAGAAGATGATGGATAGATGAAAAATACATTATTCAAATTACAATATTAATCTATAATATAATGATAATAATTTTCCCCATTTCATTAAAATATAAAATATTCTATCTGTAAATCATCACATCTATGTTATTTATAGTTTGGTGTTCATACCATATAGAAAAATAGTTAAACCATTAAGAAAATATTGTAATAACATAACCATAATCCTTCTATAAAAATAAAGTGGATAGTTTCAATTAAATATATCTGAACAATATTTTTTTTTTATGAAAAATTTTATCTTGTAGGAATTTAAATCCCTAGAAAAGAATGATAAAATACCAAATTATACAATTATGTGTGTAATGTACCAAACTTATATGACTTTTTTACAAATAATGATAATAATTCAAAGAATGAAAAAGTGACTTACAGAAAATACTCACTGATAGAAAAAACCTGAGTTTATAGACCCAAAATGAACAGGAATTTAATTTAGTAGTAAATACCACGAAATAAAAGGAAAAGAACATTCATGGGATAATTAATCAAAGAACACCACACAAAGGGAACATGTTGTATAAAATTTAGTATGTCTAAATTAATTAGAAGTGGAACCATCAAAAGTATTATGACTAAGAAATATAATAATTATTGGTCAGAGAAATATTTTCATTAATATTAAACTGAAAATACTAATATTAGAAGATAATTAATGAAATATTATCAAACATCGAAGTATACACATCATCACAATTAAAATATGTGCATAATTACAACATTTTTCTAAATGGATATAAATTTATATAGAAATCCTTACATCCTATAGAATATTGAAACCAAATTTCCATAATAATGATAAAATGAAATGGAAACTTTAATGTCCAAAAATATAAGATAATAATGAAAATAAATTCAATAGGTTGTTATGCACACAATAAAAATACATACATGATGTATAACATAAACTTCTCTCAATGAAAAAAATTAAGAGCAAAACACCTACCTCTTTTCAAAAATTTGATTACCATACATTAAATTCATATGTTAAAAATATATTTATCATTACAAATTAATTAAAAAATTAAATTTTCATTTTTTTCATTATTATTCAAATTGATGGTCACTATGTACAAGAATTCCTCTAATTTTTCTCATGATGTGTTTATAGTATTAACCGTTTGTACTACTTCCACAATTATAGTGTCCATTTTTATTATTCATTCATTGTTATTCATTACTAGATCATCTATTTTACTAAAATATATGTACTCTGATATTTTCTAATTATGTAAATTTTGTGGATACATGTTTTGGTTATGAATCGTTACAATGAAATTGATGATGACCACGTTTTAGTGATTTTTATCGAATGAAATATGTTATCTTAATCACAGAGTTGAAAAATAATATAACTAAAACATATAATAAAAATAAAAAATTACATATTTACATCACGTTATAGTAGTAAATAAAATCTCATAGTTATCCATGACATTAATTCATATTATTTATTAATTATGTTGTTAATCATAGCCTAAAATTAACATATCCTAATTTATTGAATGAATATGTGGTGGTTTAGTTCTTATGTCATTATACATAAAGAATAATGATATTATTTTCATATTGTTATTATGATATATAAAAATTATAAATAATTTTAACAATTATTAATCTTATAAAAATATTTTATAGTTTGAAATAAATATTATCTTTATAGAACCATTATTTTAAAAGATTAAAATAATGATTTTTTTAATTTTTATACAAATAATATGTCATTTTTTTTGTAATAACACAACAACAACTATATCATAAAAATCATATTAATTATTTAATCTCATACTATTATATAACACTACAAGGTGGTGTAGTATAACAACAAATTTTATGACGTGGAGGCCATAGTCCGCCCAATACATGAACAATAGTTTTTTTCAAAATGGAAGTGTATTTGAAAAAAAATTGACACTAACAATAATATAAAAACATTACAGAATATAATTGTTTTTAAATGTTATATATATATATCATTAAAATAAATTTATATTATGAAATTAAGGGTTAAAACTAAGTTGTTGATAATACTCTTGTTGGGGAACTGAATTATTCTTTTGAGTCTCCCAAAATTTTAAGTTTGTGAGATAAAAATGGTTGAATATGAGATTATTTTCCTAGTATATGGTTATTTGATGATGTAATAATGTAATTTAAACAACTCCCACATAAAACTATAATGAGAAAAACCAAAAGAGTACATATTGTAAGAAAGTATACACATCCATGAGATATATAAATTAAATCTTATAGGGTTAAAATTAAATATAAAAGAATAAAATAATAAGTTGAAACTTCAAGTCACCATTCTTCAATACTACACCATCTCACTAAGAAGGTGAAAATAGTAATGATAAGCCAAAAAACTACATGATTCCCTAACATTTACCAATGTCTAAAAGAATCATCTTCAAAAACATAATAATGTTGTTTTTGAGAATAAATACCATTAGTATTTTACTAATGAATCCATAAATTATCTAATATAATCAAAAAATGTGCCTAACTTTAAATAAAATCCATTTCATAACACTTTTTATAAAAATAATGACGTTTGAAAACATCATTTGGTCGTTATAAAATCCATTCATATTCAAAAAATAATAATGAATATGAAAAGAACATGATATAAGGAATGATAAATTAATCTAAACCATATATAAATAAAACATATGGAAAATAAGTGAGCTAGAAACAATGAAATATATGATCATTTATAAACCATGTAGAAACTAGGATATAAATTATGTGAATACAGACTCTGACATATAAAGAAAACACTAATCTAGAAATTATATAAAACCAAATGATATCAATTCCTATTAATGTGTATCAATATCCAACCTATAGAGATGTTTCACACAATAATGTCAAAAACATCAATTCCTCAATCTTCTAAAGGATCCTAATGTTCAATTATTTCCAAAAATAATATGAAAACAATTATAACTATACATATATGTGTAAAAATAACATTTTAATGTAAAAAAATAATTGAGAAATTTCATTGATATATAATGTACTCATAAAATTTTTGAATAAAAACCTCTTTAAAAAGAAGAATTTGGGAATAAAATACACTATGGTATTAAATGAATCACATTAATGAAAAAAAAGTAAATATATAATAACAGAAATTTAATCCTTAATTAAAACCCATGTGTGTAGAAATCAACCAAAAAAATAAGAAAAAACACCGATAATTTATCTTTCAATACATTGGGTTGATTTCAAAAAAAAAAGATGAAATTACTCATTGGGATTTAGTTGGAATTCTAATGAACTAAGAATAGCACCAAGAGAATTATTTTGTTCAAGGGGTGTTTGTATCCCTATTGGAATTCTAGATTTAAATTTTCCATGAAATAGGCCACCAAACCATAACATATATCTTATGAAGAAGGGATTCACAATTATAGATTGTATAAGACTACATCATATTCTATCTAGTAAAATTACATATGATACTAAATGTCAGATCAATGCCATAGTTCTATAAAACTAGGTGAAGGACCACAATTAAGGACAAAACACCACATCACAAGACCAAATCACTATGAATGAGGATATATTTCACCCCATTCTCTATAGTGTAGAAACCACACAAAATGTAGATTCCCAAAATTACACCCCAAGGATCCTTACCGTAGCCTCCGTCTCCAAGATGTATCCAGCCTCTTCACGCAGTAGCCTCTACCTCCATAGAATATTTCCTTATAAAATTTCCAAAATAATTCTTAATCCCATATAATTCAAAGGAAAATTTATTAAACCCTGAATTAATAGATTATTAAAACCTTGAGGGAATCAAAATTCACACTTCCATAAAAACATTATTTCTCTAGAAAGTTATCTCGATTTTGACCTCACAAAAATAAAAAGTTGCTGCTAACTCATTATCAAATCCATCTCCCGCCTCTCACTGTTATATCTTCTATACTACCCCAGAATACATACTAAATGAATTATTTTACCATGAATTAGCTTTTAACAAATATCTTTAATAAAAACCAGTTTCCCAACCATTTTGTTGTTAAGTTCATGATAAACATCATAACATTAATTCAAATGGAATAGTTTAGTTGACACCTCATTAGATGGGAAACAAGGGAAATGTTGTGACTATATATAAATGAAGTTGACACTTACAACCAATATTCTAAAATTCTGATTCATTGAATTTTCCTAAACGGGGACGACAATCCTAATTCCCAACATACCTTACATACCCTATTGAGAGTGTCTTAGGTGAGGTACGACTCAAAGAAAGACCATATTCCCAACCCCATAACCTATAAGTAGATTATTATAGTGCATTAAGAATTAATGATGAATTTATGTCATTATCGATCACATATATATGAGATTAAACATTTCAATCATATTTTAAACAAGACTCTTCTCATCTAAGGAAATATAACCCAACTCTGCCCCACATAAGGGGGATCTACATAGCCACCAATACCCGGATTTTTTGGTTGGCATCTTTATAAAATCCTGGTAAATATTCTTATTGTAAAATTTACCTTGAAAAATATTATTTTCCAAGGATCCACCAAAATCATGTTCACATGCTCAGTTAATATCATCATTAATGAATAATGATGTCTCTTCCTACCCATCTATTTGTGTGTGGAAATGCATACTTACTTTTGAATGAGAACCCATCAAAAATTAGAATCCTTTCTCAAACTAATATTTTAATGGTGGGTCCTTGTTTGAGACAACTGTAGAATGAACCCCATGAAACCTCAAAATATATCATAAAAATAAGTTCCTATGCTATTGCATATTCATTATCTAATTAATATGATGAATTTAATCAGATATCATATGTTGATCAATGGTCACAAAAATAGAATCCTCCCCACATTGATTATATAGAAATATATTTATGAATTATATGGATATATCATCCCACTTCTAAAGTTGAATATGAAACATTTGTAATGACTCGTTATATCTCTGATTCTCTTCCTTATTTCTATTACAAGTATGGAATCTTGAAACACATTCTGAGATCTAGCACCACTTCCAAGGGTACCAATACTAACATATATAATCATGATACAAATTTTTATTTCCACTGTGTATAGAACAACTAGTCCAAATTCCAGTGTACATCAATTCCTACCTCAATGATAGAGGAATAACCAACCAAACATGAATACACAATTTGACCTTGGGTGTTAATGACCAATGTCCTGAGGTCTCCCCAACATTTAGTATTTAACTATAGCATCTGCAATATTTTTATGACACCTACTTGTGAAAAAATCATTCCTAAAATGATGCATCCACCTTCCCCAATTTAATAAACACCATACCAATAAGAATATTTCATTCCCAAGATCATCATAATTTACAAACTCCTTGAAAACAACTCTTCCAATATTATTTTCAATCTTTTAATTGGTACGTTCCTTTTAAATTCATTAATGAAATCATTTATTTTCTAGAATTATAAAAAAATATAAAAATTGAATTTCTGTGGATAATAAACCTATAATCTCTATCACAAATTCATATTCCTCTGAGTAAAAACATACATCATTATCTAATTTTATGAATATAACACAAACTATTCCATAAAGAGGTAGTGGTACTATGTTTTGAGGGAATTTGATACTACATCTAACACATGGTCATGGGTAGGGAAATTGTTCTCATTAGGATTTAATTGGATAGAGGCATATTAAAACACTGACTTTCCCTTTATCAAGAGAACCCTACTTGCATGCCTAATGAATCATAAGAAACACCATACCCAAAAATCAGTTATGAATTAATTACAAATGTATTAGAAGTCAATATGTTCTTTGGATCCAAAAAATTCCTCGAGAATTTTCCTTCAATTTAATCTTAACACCCTTGAAGGTTAATGATGTTATTCATGATGCATGCTTGGATATGTTCTATAGAAAATGATTGAAATAACCATGTATGAATAAGAATATCCATATCTAAAAAACATTTATAAGACTCTCTAAAATCATTTCCATCAATAACTTTTTACGATACACTCCGAAACATCTCTCTGATATAACATGGCCAACAAAAATCAATTTGTTAATCCAAAATTCACACTCAAAAACCCAACGATGCCACTATTGTTCCCTCATGTTTATAAGGATGGTATGAAAATTATCCATGTGTTACTCCTATGAATTAAATAATACCAATATATCATCTAAAATCATTAATATTATTTAGTAAATAACTGATGAAATATAATGTTCATCAATGCCATAAATAATATAAGATATTTAGTGAGAGCGAATGGATTAAACTAAAACTCTATTTTCCTATACATACTATAAAATGATGGTTTTAGGTATACCCTTTTTAGGATTCTAGCCTTTTGATATCTCAACTAGAGTTATTTCATTGAAAAACAGCGTTCCCCTCTATATTGATCAATGATATAGTTAATTACTTTTCATATATATTTGTTCATAATGGTTACTTTGTTTTGTATTTGGTATTCAATTGAATGTATTATGCTTCCATCTATTTTCTATGAAAAGTGGGAAGTGTAATCTCAAGGTGAAACATGGGAATGAAAAAATACCTTGGCATCAATGTTTTAATAATGAAAATTAAGTTCCTCTAATTCACTTGGTTTTATGTTATTAGGTTTTCTACGAATTTTAATAATACTAGGGAGAATATCAATATTGAAATTGACTAATTATTGTAGATTTAAATAATAAAAATATTCCTGAATGTCCTCTAGGAACCCACAAATCACTATTAGAAGTGGACTTCTCATTTGATATTCAATGACGTCATAGATCAACTCAAACAGTCAGCATGATATTATTCTAGAAAAAGGCAAAAAATGTCATTATATTCTAGTGTTATAATCCAAAGAAACCCTAAAACGCTTGATAAAAATCACTGAATGATGAAAGCTAAACATGATGATGATGATGAAATTTTATATTTTACATAACACTAATAATAAAACAAATGAAAATAATATGGTTGAATGTGTAAATATAAATATCCCAGAAATCCCACACCACATAAAAATATGGTTTCATTACTAGATACACATAACATTTGAAATATTGTTTAGAGAATATCCCAAATAATGAGGTATGATCCAACAATAAAGACATAAGTTATGAACTCAAACCCATTATGTCAATTATAATTGATGATATAAAATAATGAGTACTTTTGGTATCAAATAATATCAGTGCTATAGAGGATGAAATTAAAATCATACTAATAAATTGTAAGACCAACTAAAAATTCATTCCATGCATACTCTTATATGTAAAGACTTCGAGTCCCATATTTTACTTAAACTATATTATCCACATGAACATACCCTTACAATGTGTCTAAAATCAATAAAAACTAGAATTAGTAGAATGAACTTGAAAACCCTTGGTGAGTGTGGATCCAATCTTACTAGCTCATGGTATCCATCTAAAAAATAGTAATAATGACTAAATTTTACCCAATGGTTAAATATTCAGGCACTCCCATTAAAATATGCTTTTTATGAATAGTCCATCATTACATGAAGAAAAACCCTAATGTTTTCATAATGAATCCCTTGAAGCTAGTCTTGATGAAAATTTATTATCATTATTTATCCATTTCATTCAATAAAATATTCCATGGTTATCGACTAGAGAAACTGAATATCCCCCTTAACCCATATTCCCTACAATTAATACCACTTCCATAGTTTTTTTTTCAACCACATCCACAAAGGTCAAAACAAAAGATATAATCAGTATCCACAAAATATCATCTTCTAGTCTCATCTCAAACCTCATAGACTTAATACTTTCATTATTTATAATTTTTTTCTTTTAGGTTCACTAATTCATCCAAATACCTGGAATAATGAAAAATCATATTGTCTCCTTGGTCCGTGTTTGGAAATTCCCAAGTCTTTTACATATTAAATATTTCATGATAAAATAAATAGGTTTATATTTTCATAAATTATTTACATGTTAAATCCTTATACATTGTTTCTAATAATATTGAGTCCAACCATATCTTTCCTAGTACCTCAGGAATATACCGAGAAAAACAAATATACAGTTCTAAAGAGTTTTCAAAAAAAATATTGATCCTCCCAAAATGCTTAGTCCATTCAATGTATTTTATGGTTCTATTATCAACAAATTATAAGTGTGGATATTAATTAGTAAATTAAAATCAATGATGTAAAATTTATCCCTAGTTTCAGATAACCACCAATCATAGATTCCTTATAGTATGAAATGTGATGTTCGCTGTAGAAGTTTTCATTGCTTGATTTTCTTATAGAACATATCTCATAGCTTTCTCACTAGGATTTGGAATATATATTCTTTTAAGAAAAATATATTAAACATAAAAAAATAACCATTTAATATATGAGAAACTACAAAATCAAATACATGTATCAAGAATTCTTATAATTGAATTTAAACTATAAAAATGGAAATAAATTGTTTATATTATAGTTTAATGAAAAATCTTTATGAAGAAACCAGTTTGTTTAAATATATTAATAATCAAATTTATTCAATAAACTTAAAACATAGTGTCTCAAAGATGGAATGAATTCATTATTGACCATTGTAACTCCATTTTAGACATAGAAGTGATATGTGTAGGAACCCACCAACACCTAATAAATAAATTCATATAGTCCAAACTACTATCTACAAAAGAAAATAAAAAATTACTATGTAGTTCAATAACACATGGGGTAGGTAATACCAATGATAGTAATTTGTAATGATCCATCAAGGCTAGCTTGGCATATCACTTGTGTAATCCCATCACAAGGGAGAGATAACCAAGGGTTCTAAAAAAATATCATGTATTTATAGAAATAGGAAAAAAAACAGTTAAAATAACCAAATAAAGAGTTAAATTCTATGAGATATACAAATATAGGATGAAAGGGATGAAATAAAAAGGAAAACTAATAAAATACAATAACATAAACACATTGGGTCTATTTTTCACCACAAAATATCTATGTTGTGAAGGAAAATACACTTATGATAATCTATAGTACTATATGATGACCCTTTATTTACTAGTTTCTTATCAAACTACATCTACAAATTCTTAAGGGGAAAATTAGATTTTGAGAAAAAATCTCAGTAGGAAATCAAAAAATGATTCATTAAAAATTATAATACCATGAAATCATTATTTATAAATTTTGAAATAAAAAAATTTAAAATGATTTTTCATAAGATTATAATTTTTAAAAACATCCATTATAATTGCTAATATACTTTTAAAATAAAATAAAATAAGGAATATGATGCGTACATGGATGAAATCTTGATGAAATGAGAAAAACCACCCAGGGGTAAACTATAAGTATGCTTTGAATGAATGCAACAATTAATTATATAATAATGTGAAAAAGAAGTCACAAACAATGTTCTATCATATGTGGAAACTTAAATATTCCAATAATGAAAACACTATCCCATGAATCACATGATTTGGGCCAATATAATTTCCATTAAAATTCAGTTGATATCAATCCCTTATTGGTGTTTAACACACTAAACAACCATTTAATGATTCCCCAAACATTATAAATGTGAATTATTTTTCCAAAAAAAGTATTTAAAAACCATGATGCCAATTTCTAAAACATTTTAGCAACATTTTATTTCCTTGTTCAATCTTGATAATCCCTTTTTAAAGTAAAATCTGCTACTAAGTAATTTCATTGACACAGAGCATTACCCAAACTGATTTTAACAAAATCTATCTTAAAATAATATATATAATTAATAAAATCTTCCATTATATTAGATAAATATTTTCCAAGAAACAAACCAAATTAATTATATAATATCCTCAGGTAAACTATTAATTAGAAACTTTCTATATAGACATATAACCTAATAATGGTGAGAAACCACAAAAATTACATCTCCAAAATGCTGAGGTTGAAAGACAATAAAATTGAATGAAAGTAATCTTAGGGAACCATCGGGTAACCCTAGAGGAAATAATAAATCTGCAAGAATGATTGTTTTACTGAATGTGTGGGTTTTTATTTGTACTCAAGATTAATGAAGTTAACAATTAAACTCATAGCACCATGGAGTAAAGATGTTGAGAAATGGTTAGACCATAGATCAGTTTAATATACCACACAACAAACTATCAACTCAAATCGTATTTGGAAACCATGATGAGTTCCACACCAAATACCCATAAATCCAAGGACATGACCATGACACATGAGGAAACGTGACATTGTAAGACCCAATAACCAATGATGAGGCTACACTAATTCCCCTCATCCGCTACATCGCTACTGTAAACAATTTAGAAACCGAAAATATTTTCTATGTGGATCCACAACATAAAATACACCTAAAAGATGTATTATGGAAGTATGCACCACATCTTCTACATCCAAAGTGTAGTTCCCAATATAAAATTCAAATTAACTCCAACTCTACCAAACCCCCCCCCCCCCACAAGTACCAAATGTTAATAATTAAATTATATTTTAATGAATCTATTATAGAATCCCAAGGTGTATCCTAAAGTATTGAAGCTAGTAAACTTTTATAAGTAATGAAAAGGGTAGTTTTTGGATCATATTTAGAGTTCCCAATTATGCCATTGCACTGTTCAAGGAACAATGGCCCCAATGTAGACACAAGTGTAGGGGACACATGTCTTTGTCAACCCAAATCTCAAACATTCATTTCTAATAACTTTTTTAAAATGTTCTATTACTTTTACACATGGTTAGTTTCAATTATAAATTCTTATATACTACAATTTTAATTAATTACTAATCATATTACATATATATAATTAAAATATTATGATTGAAATTTTTACAAAATTATATAATTCTAGTTTAATATTTCAAAGTAATTTTATGAAATACAATTTGAAAATTTGTTAAAATTTCATTTTTTATATAAAATCTTAATCCCAACAAAACAACAATTATAAAAAAAATATTAAATTTATAATCATTATATGGTATAAAATTAAAATATTTACTAATTTTTTTGAAATAAATTTCTTTATTAAAAAAATTAAATTGTATTTGAATAAATTTAATCGAAAAGTTATTCTATTATTAATACATTAATTCAATAGAAAATGTAGGAAAAAATTTCTACATTAATATAAAATTTTAATTATTTATGAACTTTTATGAAGGGTTTTTTATCTATAGGGAATTTTACCTAATATAGAATTTTTTTCCTTTACATAATATATTACTATTTTAATGGCTTTATAATCCTTAATTTTATTCTAATATAGTCAGAAAATCATGGAAATTATTACTTTCGTAAACACATAATTTTTTGAAGAAAAATAAATATTCCCAACAAAATGACAAAAACACATAATGAGTAAATTATGATCAGATGAATTCCAAAAAAGTTAATTTTTCAAATTCAAAATCAAAAAATATAATAGAGAGTATTTTTTATCATAAAATTAAATTTAAAAATATTAATTTATATTCTTCTTATTTCAAATAGTTTGAGAAATAAAATATTATTAAAAATTTATAAAAAGAGGCTTCAGTTTCATGTTTTTAATAAATGACAAAAAAAATTATTAATAACCATATTCTTCTTAAAATAGAAATTTATATTGCATATAGGAAATTTTTTACAAAATTAAATTTTCAATCAATAATTTATCTTATTAATAAAATTATTTAATATTTTTTATTTCATTAATTTTAGTTGTTGCATTTATTTGATTATTTATATCTTTCAAATAATAAATTTATCTTATTGACTCCATCCAATTCAATGAAATTGTGTTAATGGTCATATATAAATATTTAAATTACATATAAATATATAAATTGTCTTTTGGTTTTTTTGTAGAGATTGATATAAAAAAAATTAAATTTATCATATCTTAGAATTTTTGGGTATTATTTCCCCTTATAAATAAATTGTGTCTCCATAATTTTTCTCAATAGAACATATTAATTCTTTAAGATAACTCATAAATAAAATCATTCATCTCTATGATGACATGTTTGTTTACGATGTAGAATAAAATATTCCCAAATGAGAAATAATTTTATCAATTAATAATGATTTCTAACTCATTACTAATTTCACATATAATTATACTAAGGGATATTGAACGTGGTCAATAAAAAATATCATCTCATAACCCATTAAAAGTATTTATATAATATTCATACCACTAGTGGTTTCTATAATTAAATAATATATAGATTTTGAAAATTTATGTGTAATAAGAATATAGAATATATACTATGAAAAAACACTATATAATTTATTTTTAATTTTTTCATATTTTTTCCGTATAATCGTTGTTATAGGTGGCTATAATCCTCATTGGCCCTTGAATTAAAACATTGAGTCACATAACTACCAAATCTATTTGAATTAATAATTACATTTTTTAGAATCTCTATTTTCATTACACCCCTGACTTTGATGATGTAACACCCCATTTTTTAAATGGATATATATTCTTTCTGTCTTACGCATGAAGAAACACCACAACTAAAAAATAATTATAATTTTCGACTGTTATAAACTTGATGTTAAAATGTAGGGTGTTATATATAAATAGGTTCAAATATATGTGTATTCATAAATTCTCAAGATATAATCACACATTTTTTAATAAATACATTTTCCACTTAAAAATTTTATTTAAATCAAAAATGATTTTACTTTATTGTCATGAGATATATTTATAATTAATTTATTTTTTTTGAGATATTTTATATTAAAAAATGAAAAAAAAATTAAATTAAGATATATTAATTAACTTATGGTTAAATTTTGGTATTTCTCTTAAATGTATGACTTTTAAATGAAGAGTTAAAAATGTTGATTATTTGAATACAATAATTTATTTTCATTCTATTTTGTCATGTAAAATTTAATTTATATTTTGGATACTATAATAATGTCTCCAATTAAATATATTACTATTAATAATATCATTAACTTCATTTTATTCATTCATTTTCATGGGTTTGGTGATAAACTATTTTATTCTTAAAAGAATATTTTTCCATTATGTATTTTTGTGAATAAAGTCTATAAATTTGAATTAATAAAAATAATATTTAAACATGAATAATTTATATAGAAGATATATAATTTAAATCTATTTATATGAATTTAAATTCATATCTCAATGATTATTATTCACATAATTAATGTTCAACTAATATAGGCTTGAAAGATACATTTCATGAAAAACATCTATTAGACTCTCTTTGCAGGTTTAATATTAAATTAAATTTTGAAATTAATTTGATAAAAAAAATCCATATTTGGAATCATAATAATTAATAATATATAATAATTTAAAATTAATTTGTGTTCATAATGATTATTAAAAACAATAATAATTTTTTACCACATTAAATTTTAAAATCATTTTATTAAGGGTTATACTAAAAAGTTAAAGGGATTAATAAGTTTAAAGATGTTTCTTTATTTAGTTTTTTGGTTTTGATAAAAAATATCACCACTCACATCCATTATATATAACTTTTTAAGGAAATTTTCCTCATAGTGACATCCTATTGTTGAATAGTTTTTTGTACTTAAGAAATGCTACTCCCTCTAACTTTTAGAATAGAACCTACTCTCCCTACCTTTAAACACATGAAAATAATTGTGGGTTGGAAAATAAAAATCCAAATAACTTCTATTTTCACTTTCCATGTCCTAGAATACATGGTATTTTTATAAATTTAATCTTTTATGTTATCAGGTATAATCTAATAGTGTTGGTTTGAAAAAAAGATATCATTCTTATCAGATGATCTTTGTAATATTTTTTCATCGTACACATTTAAATATTATTATGTAGCTATAATATCAATAAATAATTATATATCATATAATATAATATTATTATGATAATTCAATGACCTAAATACAAATCCACTTTAATTAAATATGATAAAAACCCATCATTCATGAGTATGGAGGACTACCACGTCACGAAAAAAATTAATTTATTTTCCAATATCACTAATCATGAATGTTCAAAATGATTTATATAATTTTTATATATGAAATTAATGAATTAATATTAATTATATACACATTATATATAATTAAACATTTTACCATACCTTTTATTGTAAATACATAACTCTGTTCAACGGTATGATAGTGTGCGAAATTGTGATGTGATGGGATTCATTTATTATTACGAATCACATAAAAAGTAAATGCATGTGTATTTTGAAAATATAATAATATATTTATGATATAATTATAATTATATAAACACCATATAACTCTTACCTTTTTCCATTATTATCATTGTAATATGGAATTGTCACACATGTGTACATGAGGAATACCATCTCCATGATTGTAACGTAGTTCAAATTTCATAACCATGATTCATGGATATTTCTAAATGTATAATTTATATATATAAATGATAATAATTCCTTTATTTTTATTCTTAATATGATTTAATGATAATATCTTTTACCTTATTGAACTTTCAAAGTCGAGATTCGGCATTATAATAGAACATAATCTAAACATTATACTTGAATATAAATGATTATGTATCGGAATATTACTAGAAAAAATGTAATAATATACATGAATAATGGGTTGCAGGAAATAAAATAATTAACCTAAGTTTAATATTTTTGATTTTAAATAAAACATGTGAATAATAGGCCATGAGGCAAGCAATCTCTTTGAATGACCATTTCATTCAAGTTATTACTATTCTCCCTCTGAATCACATTATCACATATTAATGTTATTGGATGCATATAAAATTTATATATTACACTCACATATATAGCTATATTATTCTCACTATTTTTTATGTGATAATACATTCCTTATTTTCATTTCACTAATTATAACATTATAAATATTACATTGAATAAATTATGAGGCATGATTAGGTAACCCAAATTCATTCCATGAGTAAGTCTTATTTTATGAATTTGTTTATGGATCTCAATTATGTGTCACGCATAAATCATGAACATGTTGTAATGGGGGAAACTAAATATCACTCTAAGGAATTCGACAATTACTTAGTCTTATTTATCATCATGTATGGGAATAGGGATTAAAACTAATCCATTTGGAGACCTTTTCTAATATGTGATATTTTCTAGGAATTTACCCTTGACTCACGTTTATGTAATAATATTTTTTGTTTTAAAACATCATATATTACCATTATCTATTGATATATTGATATTCATGTTAATTGTAAATTTTATTACTCATAATACTTATCTTTTATGTACATTTGACTCACGTTGTAAATGTGATTACTCGTAATATGTTTATCTCACCTCTTTCGTTGATGTATTTGTTAGGTTGTCCTATAAAATTTACAGGGCACAAATAGACTAAGGATATCATTATGGAGAATAAAATTATGAATTAATGTTTTTCCATTCAATGTATTATGAACCTATTTTTTCAAATACAATATGCCTCATTATCATTAAAAATAAAATAATTTTTGTTAACGTAATAAATTATTTAACAATATGGGTTAAAGGATTGTGTTTTTATTGTTGGTATCTATAGAATATATAGTTAAATTTGGGAATTATGACTATAATACTATATTATAACCATATAGACAATAATTAGTATAAGTAAATTTATATGAAAATATCATTGAATTTTGGTAAAGTTTAGCGAGGGGTTTCATAGAATTTAAAACTCTGTTTTGATACTAAAAGTATATTTGGCCCAAGAAATGTTGTACATAGGGGTAAAAAAATTAAATAGGGAACATTTTTATTTAAATAAATCATCACTAGGTGACAGAAAATGGGCCTTACTTCACACACAGTTCGACAATTATAGGGGATATGTTTTGGTAATTCACAACCTCCTTATGAAAAATCATGATGTTCATGAATGAATTGGTATATTACAAAAGATTTTATGAAACATTACATTGATACGAAATATTGAAACCTAGGGGCACATAATTATGGATATAATTATCATTTATAAGTTATTATATCTATTTTTATAAGTTCTACTTTGGTACATTAATTAATAGTCATTATGTTTCATGTTATAATTTTAGTTAATAGTGGGAAATTTGATAAAATTTTCCAAAAACCAATGTGATGGTAAATGTAATGATTTCTCTAACTTGATTACAAACATAATATGAATGGACTTTAGATAAATTTTCATTATTATAAATGATCATTCATTAGATATAATTTAAAATTGGAACATAATTTATTTCAATAACACCTTAATGTATTGAATTAATGTGTCTCATGGAAGTCAAAGAGTTATATATGAGAAAGAAATTAATAATCAATTTTTCGAGAGTAAAAAGTGTTGGAAGAGTCACCATGTAGCAGTCTATAAGAATACAATATGATTCATTAGTTTTTGAATATTTGGGAATAAAATAGATTATTTGTGAATAAAATTTATAAAATATGAACAAAAAGACATTGGTAAATAAATTTCAACATATGGGACCCCTTAAAATTCTATGTTATAAATGTGTGAAAAATTTTCATTATCTAGGTCAATGACCTAATGTAATGATTAATTTTTAAGGATCTATGTTATAAAAATAATTGATGTGGAAGGATGGATGTGAATATATTTTGGAACTCGATAATCATATTGTTCACTTATTTTTTTATGAATTTCATTATGGTTATATGAATTAAGAAACATATAAGGATATTTCAATAGTAGTTTTTTATTTATTTTAATGTATAATTTTAATGTTGATAATGACCTAGAAAGGTGATTTAATTGAAAGGACATGATTTGTGTAAAAACATATTTTATGAAAATATAATATTTTATATTTTCATGATGATGCTGTAATTTTAGTGTATTTAAATGATTTAATTTGGTGGAATAGAATGAGCTTGATAATATGACATTAAACTAAAAAACTGATTTAATAAATAATTTTACCTTTTAATATATTTGTTACATACATGGTAAATTTAATGTGTCAAGTTTAAATGTGAATATTATTATCAAATTTTTTCTATAGTTTTAGAAAGAGGAAAACCCAAAAGAAGGAAGACAATCCATCACATCCAGAAAGGCTACAAGGCTCAAACCTATAACTGACCTGTGATAAGGGTGTGACGCTTATGAATAGCATATAAAATCTTCTAGTCAGTATGATATTGATTTTAAATAAATAATTTAATTCAAATATATTCTATACATTTAGGAAAAAAATATTTTAGGATCAAATATTTTTGAATTTTTTGGATTTATAGGTGACTAATCAATTTTGGAAATTTTACATAAATTTAGTTATAGGTCACTCTTTGGTCTAACACATTAATTAAAAGGAATTATTATTTTGAAATGACAAAATTAATCCTTGAATATATGGTTCATTTTTTATGTAGGATTATTTAGTTCTAGAATGACTTTTGTTGAATTTTAGATTGGGAGACTAATATGGATGTAAATTAATTTTTTGAGTTTTATAACCTTTTAATAAAAAATTGTGTATTTTTTTTAATTAGTGGTGATAAAAGGAGTATCATAATAGCCTTTTTAGAATAATTTGATACATTAAAAATAATTCTTGAGATCCGTGCATAAAAAATTAATCATGAATACTTTTAATTAATATAAAAATATGATATTTTGGGAAACATTTATTAAAGGATGAGAGTATAATTTTACATTAAGTATATTTCATTATGCTCTTAAACTAGATTGAAAAACGAATCCCCAAATAATATGAAATGGATATTAAATTAATTTTGTTATTCATTTTCAATAAACTTAATGTATTTTATCTATAAAAAATATTAATTCCATATCCTTATTTTATCCTCTTTCAAAATCTAGGTTATCACTTTCCACAAATGTTTTTATATAGGAAAACAACGTTTTCTCATGACCTTCTTATTTCCATTTCCATGTTTTTACGAAAATTATTTCATTACCCATTTTAAAATGTGGGTTCTTTATAATAGAATTTTAAAAATTCAAACAATTCCTTACTAAAAAAAATTAATGTCTTTTGGAGATAGTTTTTTTTCGGGTATAATGTAACCCCCGCTAGTTATTAAAAAAAGAACAACTAATATTGATACAATATGCAAAATGCGACACTTAGCCTAAATGAACCATGCTTATTAATGAAAATGATAACATAGGAATTAAAAAGGTGGTTATTAAGTGATTTAACATATTTATGAAATATATATAATTATTTAATCTATATAAATATATTGAATAATACCTATGAAATATTTACTCATTTTTTAATAAACACATTTTATATTTCAAAAAAACTATTTAATTTGATTTGGGTTTGTGAGAAAATATTATAAATAATAAATATAACATTTATAATTGTTATTTCATAAATTTAATATCATTTTTTAAATATTTATATTAAAAATATCTAGTATGACATTTTTGGACGTTTAAAAAATGTTTTATTTTTCAATGAATAATGAAAATCACATATTTTTTATATACTATCCATTAATTTCACAAAATAATGCTATTTAAAAGTATTATTATATATTTGGTTTTTTATTAATGAAAAAAAATAAAAAAAAATATTTTATTATAATTATTTTATTTTAATCATTATTTTTTATTATTTTTATAACATTTTTTTATGATATAAATGGGGTTTCGACAAACTGTTTTGAAGTTCATAAATAATATCACATTTTAAAAAATTATAAAACCCCTAGTGAAAAATTTTTTAAATATATTTATATATTACATATCTAGTTATATTAATTTAAATTCATATATTTATTATTTCCAGTCATATAGTTAATGTAAGATCATCTTATGATTGAAAAACAAATTTTTCATAAACCCATTTTATAAAACATTTTGATAGTTTAAGTATAATTTTTCTATTTAAATTTAGATATAATATGATAAAATGGATTTAATATTTGGAAGAAAAATAATTCATATTATATAATCATCTAAACTTATTTTTTTGGTCATAATGTATTGTAAAATACTAATCAAATGTTACCACACATAATGTTGAAACTAGTTTTCCAGGGGGTTAAACTAAAGAAGTAATGGGATTTACATGTTGTAAACATATTTATTTTTGAAATGTGGATTTTTTTCAACCATATCACCCCTTACCCACTTATCTACCAATTTTAGAGGCACATGGAATGAGAGTGACAAATCATTACTGAGTAGTTTTTGGTGTATATGAAATTTCCACCACCTCTCACATATAAAAGGGAACCTCATATCATCCCATTTATAGACTAGAAAATCATCAAGTTCAAAAAATAACACAAATAATAATTTTTGATCCATCTCGAAGATTGTTGAATTCTTCCTATGATTGATGTTTTAATTATCACAAATCATCGTTACTTAATCCGGTTGGATTTCTCATATACATAATCACAATTTTTTA
This sequence comes from Viscum album, assembly GCA_963277665.1. Taxonomy (NCBI): domain Eukaryota; kingdom Viridiplantae; phylum Streptophyta; class Magnoliopsida; order Santalales; family Viscaceae; genus Viscum; species Viscum album. The sequence goes on from OY728156.1 coordinate 1,138,049,360, forward strand.
GTGAATCTAATTATATCGGTTGGATCATGTTTTTATCTATGCTTGTTATTGATTTACAAGTATTCTGGAAGTCTTCTGGATCAACAGACACTTTGTGTTCTGTTAAGTGAACGGTCGCATCGGTCTATATCAAAAGTGAACGGTCACACCGATCCATATCAAAAGACAACGGTCGCCCTGATCCATATCAAAAGACAATGGTCGCACCGATCCATATCAAAAGACAACGGTCACACCGATCCATATCAAAAGTGAATAGTCACACCGATCCATATCAAAAGACAACAGTCGCACCGATCATGACAAATCGATGATGATCATCTGAGTCACCGAAGATGTCTCACTAATGCTGATCAAATGACTCACCGATCATGACACAGCGATGCTGATCAAATGAGTCACCGATCATGACACATCGATGCTGATCAAATGAGTCACCAATCATGACACACCGATGCTGATCATCTGAGTCACCAATCAGGACACACCAATGTCTAGCCACCGATGCTGATGTTGATGACCTACCGATCACTTGACTCACTGATAGTCAAAAACAGCTATTTGAATTTATTTATCTTTATTTAATCTAACCAATAGTCATATTAGGTATATTTTAATGCTCTATCATTTATTTAGTGAAGGTTATTGGATTTCAGGGAACCGTACCTCGTACCTGCAAAAAGAAATTATTTCTTTTGCTGGAGCTCGTTCCATAAATACAAGAAGTCCCTGTTGGTTCCAAAAGATGATGAGACACATATGAGTGCAAAGAGTGGTTGATTAGATAGTTGTGGAAGACACGAGAAGAGATCATACGGATATAAATGCATGAACAAGAATACACAGAAGCTCATTCACACTCAAGCTTACACAAGAATAGTTCTGTACATTCACGAGGACATTGAAGAACTTCATCGACTACATTTTTCACTATCTCTAAACCTGGATGCCAAGCAGATGACACTTTTTTTCAGAAAAAAACCAGAAGTGGACTCAGAACCATTTTTGATCAAACTCATGGAGTCCAAAGCTTCACTGCAATCACTAGATCCATTTCTAAACTCTACATCTCTACTCTGTGATTTATTATTTTACATTTTGAGCAGTGTGTGTAATCTGTTGTATTTAACACACACACTGTCTCCTGTACATTAACTGGAGGATCTATAAATCCTCATCAAACTCTTTACATCTTTCATTTCCCACTGTAATAGTGGTAGAGGTCATGTGTGACCTAGAGAACTGGTTGTTGTTGTTTTGTTTCCCACGAATAACAGTGGTAGAGGTCTTGGACCTGGACAGTTGTAAACTGTTGTGAACCCTGATCCAGGGTGTGGATCAAATTTATATAAATTGTTGAGAGGACTATGTCTCGGATTGAGACTGAACTTCTTGTTTATATCTGTTGTGCTATTTCTTTCAAAGTTTTTTTATTCCACTGCTAATCACTTTAAAACCAAAATTGTTTTAAAGTCACTTTGATAATTAAAATCGCAAGTGTTTATATTAGTTGTAAATCAGTAAGTTAGTTTCAAAAGTTAATCAACTCTTCTGTTTTGATTAACTGTGAAATAATCACTCCCTTTAGAACCCAACAGAACCTTAACTTTGATATAAATTCACTACAGTTTAATTCAGTATTTTATTTGGGGGTTTTTAAGACAAAGTTTTTAAACAGAAATTTTAATTGGAACTCAATTCTCCCACCTCTAGAGTATCCACTCCGACCAACATTTGGTATTAGAGGGTTTAAAATATTTTCTAAAGTACTCTGTTTTTTAACTGTGATTTTATTTTTATTTTAAAGTTATTAAAATTTCTGTTATTTCTAAATTTTTTATCTCTTTAAAATATTTTATTTAAGTAATATATCATGGATAATAGACTTGAAGGTGTTGCTACTAATAGACCACCATTTTTCAATGGCACTAACTATGCTCAGTGGAAAATCAAGATGAAAATTCATTTAGAGAGAATGGGTTTTGATATTTGGACTGCTATAGAATCAGAATATAAAATTCCTACTACTGTTAGATCTACATGTAATGAAGCTTCTAAGGCTGCCTATAATAATAATGGCAATGCTATGAATTCCTTGTATTATGCTTTAGGAGATGAGGAATTAATAGAATATCTTCCTGTAAAACATCTTATGAAATTTGGGATACCTTATTCGTTTCTCATGAAGGAACAACTAATGTTAAGGAAATGAGATTGAATACATATAATATTAAGTATGATAATTTTAAGATGAAGCCTGATGAACCCATTCTTGACATGTATCTCATGTTTGATGAAATTTTCAACACAATGACTTCTCTGGTAAAGGACGTTCCATCAAAGGAACAAATTATGAGAATTATGAGATGTCTATCTGAAAGATGGAGAGGAACTTATGTCTCAATTAGATAATCATGTGATATTGGTGAACTTCCAGTCAAGGAAATAATTGGAAAGTTGATGATGTATGAAGAGGAACTCAAGGTTATCAATGAATAAGAAGATGAACCTAGAAGGAAGTCTATTGCTTTCAAGACTTCAACTTCAAAGAACAAGGATAAGGAGAAGCTCCAAGCTATAAATGAAAGTTCAAGCTGTGAAGATAGTGAAAGTGATTCTGATAGTGATGCTGAGATGGCTCGCATTTCCAGAAGGTTTAAGTTGTTTTATAGGAAGAATAATTTTTTTAGAAAATCAAATTATAACGGTAAGTATGAAAACAAGGGAAATTGGAAAAAGGATTGGAAGAAATCTGACAAATCAGATGAAGTTGTCTGCTATGAGTGAAAAAGATATGGACACATAAAAGCAGACTGTCCAAAGTTGAAATACAAGATGATGTATGAATAAAAGGACAATAAGATTAAGAAATACATGAAGGATACTTGGAGTTCTTATAAGTATAGCTCCACTGAATCTGATGTTTCTGAAACTAAACACAGAAATAAGGAAAACATGTGTTTTATGACAAACACTTATGAGGTAACAGGTGAAACTCCTGATTTAAATTTTTATTATTCTGAATATGATACTGACTTTGATAACATGTCAAAATCAGAACTATTTGAATATTGTGATATGTTAGAAGAAACCTGTAATGAGCTGAAAGAAAAATACAAAGGTTTAAAGAAACAGTATGCTTTAACTTTTAAACATAAATCTGATCTTCATATTGAAATGGAAAAGAATTCTCAGTTGCTTAATGAAAACACTGAACTGAAATTATCTAATGAGCAACTCAAGAAAGACGTAGAGAAATTTACCAATGTAAAAGATACTCTTACTCAGATGCTAGGTAAGAAAATAGCACCTAGATACACTACTGGTATAGGTACCAACCTGGACAATGGAAAATTACCAAAACTAGATTCATTCCTAAATCTGGACAGAATGTAGCTAGTTCTAGAACTTCATATGCTTCAACATTTTAAATTCATAGTTATGGATATAATAAGGTTTATCTTTTAAAATCTGTTGACTCTAGAAATCTTATGAGAACCATTAGACAAATATGGGTACCTAAAGTTTTATTGGCTAACCTGTCTGGACCCAAGACGATCTGGGTACCAAAATCATTTCCTATCTAAATCTGATTTGTAGGGAACCTACATAAAGAGCTCCTATAGAAAGACTTGGTATTTGGATAGTGGATGTTCAATACATATGTCAGGAGACTTCTAATGCTTTAAGAGTTTAGTAAATTTTGATGGAGGCTTTTTCACTTTTGGTGATAACTCAAAAGGAAAAATCATCGGCTTAGGCCAGATTAGTAACACTGACTCAGTATTAATTTCTAATGTTTTATTTGTTTATGGACTTAAATACAATTTGTTATGTATTTATCAGTTATGTGATGATGGTTTTTATGTTAAATTTGAAAATGATTCTTTCAATGTTTTTATTTCTAAAAATTTATTAGTGTTTTCTGCTTTATGAAATGAAAATGTTTATGCTCTTGATTTAAATTCTTTATCTAAACAGAATATAACATGATTAAATGCTTTTCCGCAGACAAAGTTTGTAATCCATGTCAAAAGATAAAGCAACATAAAGTTTCTTTTAAATCAAAGAAATAAGTTTCAACTTCTCAACCTCTCGAGTTGGTTCACATGGATTTATTTGGACCTTCTAGAGTTTTTAGTTTAAATGGGAAGCACTATGTCTATGTTCTTGTAGACGCCTTTTCTAGATATACTTGGGTATATTTTCTAGCTCACAAAAGTGAAGCCAGTTCTTGATTTGTAAAATATTCCATGTCTGTAGAGAACCCTAGTACACTTAAAATTAAAACCCTGTGAAGTGATCATGGTTGTGAGTTTCAAAAATCATGAGTTTGAATATTACTGCTCACACAGTGGCTATAGTAACAATTTCTCTGCCCCTAGGACACCCCAACAGAATGGTGTAGTAGAAAGAAGGAATAGAACCCTGCTTTAAATTTCTAGTAGTATGCTTATTGATTATGACCTACCTATTTATATTTGGCTTGAAGCTGTAAATACAGCTTGTTATGTTATTAATAGAGTCTTGATTAGACCTGTTCTTAATAGGACCCCTTATGAGTTGTGGAACCATAGGAAACCTAAGGTTAACTACTTCAGAGTTTTTGGCTGCAAATTCATTATTCTTAATACTAAAGACAATCTTGAAAAAATTTCATCCAAGAGTGATGAAGGAATTTTCCTAGGTTACTCTATTTCTAGTAAAGCCTATAGAGTTTTCAATAAGAGAACCAAATGTGTGGAAGAATCTTTTCAAATCAAATTTGATGGAACTGATCCACATGAACCTAAGACCTCCATTGAAAATCTTGAAGATGATCTCTCTATTTTGAACCTTAATGATAAAGACAGTGGACCTGTAGTTAAAACATCCGGTTTTGGAAATTTTCCAGAACCTGCTTCTGTTGAACCTCGACCTGAAGATGAATCTGAAATCTCTAGCCCTACCTTTTCTAGACCAACTAGAATTCTAAAGAACCATCCTTTAGATGTTGTTGTAGGTAATCTAGATAGAGGAACACATAATAGAGCTTCTCTAAGAAATCAGGTTGGACATCAAGCTTTTCTTTCACAGTTAGAACCAAAAAATATCAATGATTCTATCAATGATGAATTTTGGGTAATGGCTATGCAAGAAGAACTAAATCAATTTGAAAGAAACAAAGTCTGGAAACTAGTAGAAAGACCTAAGGACACTATTACCATAGGAACAAAATGGGTGTTTAGAAACAAAGTTGATGAATCTGGAAACATCATTAGAAACAAAGCTGGGCTAGTTTCACAAGGTTACAATCAAGAAGATGGAAATGCCTATGAGGAAACCTTTGCACCTGTAGCTAGATTAGAGTCTATGAGGATCTTACTTGCCTATGCATAACATCTGAATTTCAAGTTATATCAAATGAATGTGAAAAGTTCTTTTTTAATGGTTTTATTATTGAAGATGTTTTTGTAGAACAACCACCTGGTTTCTCAAATCCCCATTTTCAAAATCAGGTTTTTAAACTTTCTAAATATTTATATGGTTTAAAAAAAGCTCCAAGAGCTTGGTATGAAAGACTTTGAAACATTCTTATTTCAAAAGGATTTATAAAAGGAATAGATGACCCCACACTTTTTATAAAAAGGATTTAAAAAAATGATTTAATAGTATAAATCTATGTCGATGATATTATTTTTGGATATTCTAAAAATTATTTATGTACTGATTTTTTAAAGGTTATGCAAAATGAGTTTGAAATGAGCTTAATGGGAGAGCTTAAGTATTTCCTTGGATTTGAAATCTTTCAAACTAAAGATGGTATTATTCTAAATTAAATTAAATATAATAAGGATTTATTAAAACTTTTTGGTTTGGATAGTATTAAGGAAAGAGATATACCTATGAGTACTACCTGTAAATTGGATGTTGATGAAACTGGGAAACCAGTTAATCAAAGATAATCCTAAAGAATCACACCTACTAGCTGTTAAAGGATTTTTGAATATCTTAAGTATATTGTGAATTTAGGTTTGTTTTATCCAAAAGGACAATCATTTGACATAACTTGTTATTCAGGTGCTCACTTTTCTGGATGTAAGTTAGATAGGAAGAGCACATCTGGAACATGTCATTTACTTGGAAAGTCCCTAGTATCATGGTGTAGTAAGAAACAGAACTCAGTTGCATTTTCTACTACTGAATCAGAATATATAGCTGCTGGTAGTTGCTGTGCACAGATTCTATGGATGAAACACACATTATTGGACTATGGATTTAATTTTAAACATGTTTCAATTAACTGTGAAAACACTAGTGCGGTCAACATATCTAAGAACCCTGTGTCTCCCTCTAGGACTAAGCACATTGATGTCAGACATCACTTTCTAAGAGATCATTATCAGAAAGTTGATATTTCTCTAGAATTTATTAGTTCTGAACATCAATTAGCTGATATTTTTACAAAGCCTTTATGCTCTGAAAGAATGAATTTTATTAAACAAGAGTTCTGTATGATCGATCTGTGAAACCAATCTGTGAAACCGATCTATGAAAACGATCGGTGAAACCGATCTGTGAAACCGATCTGTGAAACTGATCTGTGAAACCGATCTGTGAAATCAATCTGTGAAACCGATATGTGAAACTGATCTGTGAAACCGATCTGTGAAACCGATCAGTCAAACCGATCTATCATTCTATTACTTTTTATTATGTTGTAATTAATTACTTACTTTTATCTTTATTATGGGAACCCTAAATGATGAAATAAATGATACGTGGCTATTTCTATTCCCCAAACCGTCGACCTTTCATTTCCTGCCAATCCTTATATCCTCTATTCTCCTCTACTTCGAACCTTCGAACTCCTGCATTCTCCAGAATCTTCAAATGGGTAAGCAAAAGAGACCAAGCAAAGGATTAGATAGTCCTATACCTTCAAGGTGTACTCTAGGCTAGTCGATTAGTACCACTCAAAGATCAGTAAATTCGAACCTAGAAACTTGGATTGTTGCTATAGAAAAGGAAGTCAGTTCTGCCTGGATTTTGACAAGTAAGTCGTTGTTGTTACAAGTTTTAGAATCGCAAGGATGGAAATCCTAGTTCTTATATAACACTCGTGTATACTTCCCAAAGCTAGTGCATGAGTTTTATATAAATCTAAAAGTTACTTTATATGGTGTAGAGGCTGCCAGAATGTCTTCTCTAGTGAAAGGTAAGAAAATATCATTTTCATCTAAACAATGGGCTGAATGTTTAAATGTACCCCATGAGGGTCGGTATGAGGAATATGTTAGAAACATTTCTCCAACCACTGAATACTTCTCTTATGAGTTATATTTAGAGATTTTGACAAGAAACATAGAGTCAAGGAGAATCACATCCTCAGTGTTGGATGGTGAATGTATACTTCTCTTTAAGTTTATTCAACACCAAATTTGCCCTAGAAAAGGTTATTTTTCTGCTGTAAAATTCCAAGATGTTTTTCTATTGTTTTTACAAAAGACTCATGAGAAGATCAATTTGTGTAGATATCTAATGGTGCACATAGCTGTAATGGTGAAATATTCTAAGAAAGCCACTGCCCTGTTCTATTCCAAAATGATCTCTGGTATGTTAAAGAATCTGGAATGTGTTGATGAAGCTGATGAGATAGCTGAATCTGATAGTTATTTTTGTGTTAACAAAGAAATTTGTAAAAGGATGAAAATAAATTGGAACCCATTGAAAAAATGATGGGTTGCTGATGAGGAAAAGTTGTATGAATCCTACAATCCCACTGATCATGTAAAGATGTTGAAGGGTTTGAGAGACCCTGTTTTGAAATCATATGAGGATCCTATTTATTCAGATGATGAGGAAAAAGTGTATGTTGAAAAGTATAAGGACACTGAAGAGTCTGGTAAATAAGGGATGGAAAAAGCTGAAATAGATGAAGGAAGTATGTCATCTCCTGATGATAGGAGTGACCCTGATACTGTGACCCCTAAGAGAAGAATGGACTTTGGACATGCCAGTCCACTTTTAGCCTTACCTAAATCAAAACTAGTTCATGGTGATGAAGAAGCTATTGACACTGAAGTATCTGACAGTGAAGATTCTATGAAGAATGGAAATGGGAATGGAAATGATGATGGTGGTGGTGGTGGTGATAACCGACTAGTGGATGGTCTTGTTGTACCTCCAATAGAACCACATCAAACTGTGCAAGAAACAAATACCAGTGGCAAGAGAGATTCTATAGAAATAAGTGCAAATGAAAGTTATGATAAACCAAAATATACTCTGTGTGATGCTGTCTGGGATGATTACCCTGGTTTTTCTATTTTGGGATTAAAGTATTCTGAAGAAGAGGAGGAAGAATTAGAATCTACTGAAGTTGCGAAGGAAAGCTAACCGGTTGAGGAAAGGTCTTATTAGGTTGTTGATGCTGCAGATGTTCATCTACCTAGTTCTACTGTCTCTCAGTCTGATTTTGATAAGTTCAAAATTGAGTTGCTTACTGCTGTGAGAGATACAGTCAGAGAAGAAATTTCAAATGCTCTTACTCAAGCTTCTCTACATGTTTCTGAAGATTCTTTGGAAGCCTTTTCAACAAGAGTATCAATTGTTATTAGACCAGACATGGCCAATACTAGTGATTTTATTGGCAGGCACATAGCCTCTCTAAATTAGACTCTGAAGGATCTACAATCTGTCTTAGTTTCTTTATCAAATGAATTTAGATCAACCATATCTAGTATGATGAAAGTGTTGAGGAATCTGATTGAACATCTTAAGAAGTCTAATCTGAGGAAGTTGAAAGCTGAGATAACTCAGATAGTTGCTCAAGACAGTGCATCCAAAGTAACCAGGATCACTACTCATGAGCTAGAGGCTCTAAGGCAGATTTTGCATGATGAATTGGCCGCCATTGGACAAGTTCTTGATTTGAAATCGTTGGGGAAGATGAAGGAGCACAGTGATCACATTCATAAGATGGTAAAAGTATATTCAGTAGATTCCAATAAATCTCAGAAAGAGATCAAGGAAAATGTTGATAATTACTTTTCAAAGATTTATACCAAGCATGAGATGACCGGGAATTTCAAGGTGTTGGCTGATAATCTGAAACTACCTCTAGTCACTCAAGCTTTCAGGACTCATGTTTGTCAGTTGAAAGATTTTACTCCTACCTTGGAACGGTTCATGGAGAATAAGGATGATTTTGAGAAGGCTATGTAGTATGGTGTAGAAGTTATTCAGGATTTCATAAATCTTTTTAAGCCTTATCTGAATGAACAAGCCACCGTCATTGTGCTTCCTACTATTGAACCTCACAGTGCCACTGATGTTGCTCCAAATCAGATCTCTGTTGCTCAATCTCTATCTCAACTATGACCAGTTCTTCAACAATCTTTTCAACCAGTTACTACTGCTCAATAACAAATCTCTGTGGCATCCTCTCCTCCACCTTCTAGAGTCATCTTACCACCTTTTCAAATTCGCCCAGTTCATCTTACCTCCAAGCCTTCCAACTTACCAACCATTGATCCTTCTGACAAAGGCAAAGCCCCGTTACATCCCATGAAATAGTTGTGTCTTGTTCTTGATAGGGTGAACAGTGTTCTGTTTGTACTCTTATGTACATTAAAAACCTTTTTTTCTCTCCCTATTATCTATGATGCCTTCATTTAATCTCTTCTTTATACGTTTTCCCTCCTTTTTGATTATCCCAAAGGGGGAGATTTATATCTATGGGGGATAAACATACAATGGCAGGGGGAGGAATGTTTACATAAATATACAAAGGCATAAATTTAGGGGTAGATTTATATCTCATTGTTTTTTTATTGTTATTATACCTTTTCACTATTATTGAGGATATATTATTTTTATTTATGACTAAGATTTGTGATTATAAAAAAGGGGGAGATTGTTGAGCCCTCTGGAAGATTGTTGAATTCTTCCTATGATTACTGTTTTAATAATCACAAATCATCATTACTTAATCTGATTGGATTTCTCATATACATAATCATAATATTTTAGTGAATCTGTTTATATCAGTTGTATCATGTTTTTATCTGTTCTTGTTATTGATTTACAAGTATTCTGGAAGCCTTCTGGATCAAACAGACACTTTGTGTTCTGTTAAGTGAACGGTCACACCGATCCATATCAAAAGTGAATGGTCGCACCGATCCATATCAAATGTGAACGGTCGCACCGATCCATACCAAACGACAATGGTCGCACCGATCAATATCAAAAGACAATGGTCGCACTGATCCATATCAAAAGACAACGGTCGCACCGATCCATATCAAAAGTGAACGGTCACACCGATCCATATCAAAAGACAACGGTCGCACCGATCCATATCAAAAGACAACAGTCGCACCGATCATGACACACCAATGATGATCATCTAAGTCACCGAAGATGTCTCACTGCTGCTGATCAAATGAGTCCCTGGTCATGACACACCAATGCTGATCAAATGAGTCACTGATCATAACACACCGATGCTGATCAAATGAGTCACCGATCAAGACTCACCGATACTGATCATCTGAGTCACTGATCAGGACACACTGATGTCTAGCCACCGATGCTGATGCTGATGACCTACCGATCACTCGACTCACCGATAGTCATAAACAGCTGTTTGAATTATTTTATCTTTATTTAATCTAACCAACGGTCATATTATGTATATTTTAATTCTCTGTCATTTATTTAATGAAGGTTGGTGGATGTCAGGGAACCATATCTCATACCTGCAAAAAGAAATCATTTCTTTTGTTGCAGTTTGTGCCATAAATACAAGAAGTCCCTATTGGTGCAAAAATATGATGAGACACTTAGGAGTGAAAAGAGTGGTTGATGAGATAGTTGTGGAAGACACTAGAAGAGCTCATACAGATATACATGCACGAACAAAAAGACACAGAAGCTCATACACAATCATGCTTACTCAAGAAGAGTTTTGTACATTCACGAGGACATTGAAGAACTTCATCGACTACATTTTTCACTATCTCTAAACCTGGATGCCAAGTAGATGACACTCTGTTTTTCAGACAAAAACTAGAAGAGGACTCAGAACCATTTCTGATCAAACTCAAGGAGTCCAAAGATTCACTGAAATCACTAGATCCATTTCTAAACTCTACATCTCTGCTCTGTGATTCGTTATTTTAAATTTCAAGCAGTGTGTGTTATCTACTATATTTAACAGACACACTCTCTCCTGTACTTTAACTGGAGGATCTGTAAATTCTCAGCAAACTCTTACATATTTCATTTCCCACGGTAATACTGGTAGAGGTCCTGTGTGACTTAGACAGCTGGTTGTTGCTGTTTTGTTTCCCACGAATAACAGTTGTAGAGGTCTTGGACCTGGACAGTTGTAAACTGTTGTGAACCCTGATCCAGGGTGTGGATCAAATTTATATAAATTTTTGAGAGGACTAAGTCTCGGCTTGAGACTTAACCTCTTGTTTATATCTGCTGTGCTATTTCTTTCAAAGTGTTTTTTTATTCCGCTTCTAATCACATTAAAACCAAAACTGTTTTAATGTCACTTTGATAATTAAACTCGCAAGTGTTTATATTAGTTGTAAATCAGTAAGTTAGTTTCAAAAGTTAATCGACTCTCTTATTTTGATTAACTGGGAAATAATCAATCCCTTGAGAACCCAACAAAACCTTTACTTTTATATAAATTCACTACAGTTTATTTCAGAATTTTATTTGGGGGTTTTTAAGACAAGGTTTTTAAACAGAAATTTTAATTGGAACTCAGTTCACCCCCCTCTTGAGTATCCACTCCAACCAACAATAATTTATTAACATCCCACCCCATATCATGTAATCATTTTATTGATCTAAAAAAACAAAAATGCGATGTTTGAGGTATAATCTTAATGATGTGGTCAGAAGAAGAGGTATCATTTTTAACGAAGCATCCTTGTTTTATTTCTTCATCCATATCCTTCAAATCATAATAAATCAAGTTGAAATAGTATTATTAGTATCTCCCATATAACTTTTTTTTATTATTTTAATTTAATAACTAAATCTATATACACTTATATCAAATTGGAAATGAAATCGTCTTTCGTGTGTTTGGAGAACAACCACCTCCTAAACTGATGTAATTCATTTTTTCATCCTCGCCTCTTACAAATTTCGATGATGATGGATTTCATGTTTATATATTATATTAACTAAATAGAAATAATTTTAAAAAATTAACATATCATATAAATTCATTCCATACCATCCATTACAAAAAGATAATGTCATATTTGTGTACAACAGACAACTACCTCTCGAATCGATGTGATTTGTTTTTTTCATTACAAAATCACATGGAATGTATATTTTATAACGTTAAATTAGTTAATATTATATTTATGATATATTTATAATGTATAAAATATAAAATAGCACTCTAATTATTTTCATTATGATTATTGAAAACTATAAACGTTATACATGCATCTGTATGGGCTACTCCCTCCATTATTTTAACGTAATTAATTTTTCTTAACCAGAAATCATGTTTATTTTTAAAATTAATAGTTAAGTATAAATATGAAAATTATTTCATTTTTATTAATCTAGATATAGTGAAATAATAATCACTTTTCCATTATTAATCTTTTCAATTCTATTTTGGATATATGAACCAAATATCATTAGAATGTATAACAAGAATCGAAATGACTATGAAATTAAATATAAAATTATAATTTATTAAATTTAATAAACGATATATATGTACATTTTTATTAATGAAATATATAATTTAAATTGGATTATTCTTCAAGAAGATAAACAACACACATGATGAATCTTGAATAAGTTAAGGGATCTCTCTAAATCTGACTTTCTATTAGCATATGACGAATCCCTCTCTAAACCACTTTATCTCTCTTAAATGTAGTGTAATGGTTTTGGATTTTTTTAAATGACTCTCCAATGTGTAGATATATTATTCTACCTACCATTAATAGGTTAATATATCCTGAATTTTTATTTTTCTAATTCATTCATTATGAAAGTTCATCGAATTATTATTCAAAGAAATATTTTGAAACCCTTTTTAATTATTTTAGTATTTATTATGTTATGCATTATGATTAATGTTTTCTTGTTTCACACTTAAATCATGTACATTTTATTATGGTTGTGTCTAGATAGAACTCTAATGCTTTGGGTAAATATTTAGTCTCACGAGGCATCGTGTATATAATTATGGAGTAAACCTAGTCCATTATGGGACATTGTTGACTCATGATTATTCCTTATTATATGTTTCATACACATTTCAAGTGTTACCATGATGTTATCATACCATTTTATTTATGTTTTTATTCCTTGTAAATACTCATGATCTTTTTTTATTAAGTCATATTGTACTTTTTACTCACATGTTTTTTTCCTTATCAAGTTTATTCCCTTATTGGGATTTTAACTCACCCCTATAGTTTATTAAGTCCTTATGTTATCATGAATATTTTTTTATTCCCAAGGGGAAATAAAATATATATATGAATAATAAAACTACGATTTCTTGATTTTTTTTCTATTGATGTATTGGGACCTTATTCTTTCCAATGAAACTAGGACTCGAGATAATTTGGTTCTAATTAATGGGTGTTTATATTGAAAATAATGATATTATATTTATAAAATGATTGGATAGATATATATATATATGTAGTTAAACTACAATTTTATATCATTTACAGTTCCCTTTATTGAAATATCCTCTATTTTCTTCTGCTATTTTATTCATATAGTAAACTAATTGTTTTTCTCCTTTGTCGTCTCATTATTTGATCTTTCATGAGACTCCGCCATTATTTTTCTTTTTGTGTTTGGGACTTCGACTATGGTCACATTAATAATTATGATTAATTACATATATTTTGGAATACTAACTTGGTTTCTCATATTATATAATTATCATGGTTTTCTATAGTTTATACTACACAATTATTATTAGGTTATGTTCAAAGTATTTCACTCTTTGTTTACCATATATCATTTTCAGTCGATCCTAGATTTCATTGATCTATATTCTATCATCTATATTTACATAATCCTCAAAAGTTATCCAAAATTACCTTGAACTATATTAATGTATTCTTAATACAATGAAACATTGAAATCTATGCTCTCAAAATTTAACTTATATGTCCTCCAACAACATTACTTTCCCATACATAGACTCTAGTATGTATATACCAAAATAAAATACTCTAAAAATTATAACATTAACAAAAAATACTAGAATATATAAAAAATAAACTAAAATAACCATATATATTTCACCAAAATATATATTCATATTAAATTCATAAATTGAATTAAAAACTTTTCGATTCACTAGTTACAATTTTCCATAATCCCACAAATGCTATTAAATTCACTAAAAAATTTCATGATTCATTAATCAATTTCAAGGATACCAATAACATCTAATATAATTATCCAAATAAACCCCACTTTATTATATATTTATAATGTGTTTATTAGACATAATATTTATCCACAAATCAATCATGTATTCTTGGTTATTTATAACTGAAAATATATCATTGAAATTTTCATGACTACCTCCCACAAAATATACACATCTTGGGATGTCAATGAAGAAAGGGAGATAATTTCCCCTGAGTCCCACCTCTATTGAGCCCAATGTGGTGACTAACACCAAGGGTATATAGTCTAACAATAATGGGAGGCATTACTCTTTTCTGGAAAATAATATTGGGAGATAAGATGGGTCATCTCAAAACAACTCCAAGGCATATATATATATATGTATACATAATAAAGCGAAAATCCATCCAAAATTCATGTTTAAAATAAAAATATTACAAGTGAAATAAAACTAAAAAGTTTATACCAAAAAAATTTAAATAAGTGACTATAAACGCTCAATATCTGATCTAGTAAGGTCCCTAATGTTCCATGATATCCTTCTGAAAATATAAACTAAGATTTATGTTAATAGTTTGAGTATAGATATATACCCAATAGTAAAAACTATAGTCCCTAAAAAACAAGTGAAAGGGAACTTATTAATTACCATATGAGAAATGAATAGAACCAAAATGCACCTAATATGTATACTAACCATCCCATCCCTCAACGAGGAATGCTCACCAAATAACGCAGACCTAGTAATGTTATATAGAAAGAACATAGATGATTTAGGTACCCTACCCCACTTCCCAATAGATTATCTATTCGTTCTAAATGGAAAACATCCTCATTCTACTACATTATATGAATGAACCACATTACAACCCACCTACACACACCTAGGAACCACAACCAAACCTCATCCTATCAGATGGGCCATGAGAAACATCACATCCTGGTCGTAGATACCTAGGCCACATACCACATCACATCTCACCATCAAACACCTGGGTCACATACCACATCACATCCTACCTGTAAACAACCAAGACACATAACACATCATAACACAACTAAAAAAACTTGGGAAACATACCACATCATATCCCATCTCATCAAAAAGATACCTAGGAAAGAAAAATCCATCTCATCCCCAAGAAAGATGGGAAAAACATCCAATGTCAAAATAAATACACCTAGGAAAGAACAATGTTCCATTAAACACCTGGGACTCACAAACCATAACCTTCCAGAAGAATCTTGGTTTATCCCTACCTGTAAGAGGGGACTTGGATGAAAAGGTGGCAGACCATCCATCCTCCCACTGGGATGATTGGGAAAGACACCCTCCCATGTGTTGATGGGGGTGTTGGGAATATATTGGTCAACTAGGGTGGGATGTATATAGAAATCACAATGTAAATACAAGTATATACATATATGATACCAAACACTCACGTCCAACCTATGGTTTCTCATAGAGTAAACCATCTCACCACACTAACACCATTGTGGATACCTCCAAATGCACAACACCACACATCAACCAACAACCTAATTTCAATTTCAATCCAACATAAATAACCATTACCATTATTTATTCAAATATCATTTGTTTATTGTATTCACTAAACATACCAAACCTAGTTCCAGTCATTATTAACCATTTATTTTTTTATTCCACTACTATCCAAGAAACTATCAAGCACAACACACAATAAGAAACACAACAACATATCACTGCACTGCCTGATTGCCACCCCACTGTGAAAAACCTATCATCCATTCCACAATCCATCTATTATTCAACCTAATATTCAATTACATGGTCATTTTAATGAATCGCCTAAAATTTCATCTTCCACACCACCCAAACCAACCCACGACACACACATGTGGCTCAAAAAAGCAACATGGAACAAACTAGAGCATATACACACAACACATCATAGAAACTTCACATTTATTATTTACCACACACACAACCATACTATCCCACAAAAAAACACCCCACATACCAAACAATAACACAAATATAGATTTAATAAGTCATCCATTATTTAGTTTTACTTACTAATTAGTGGTTTTTACAGAAACTTTACAATCCTAGGGTGGTCATTTATTATCCCAGTGTACATGATTTAATAATTTCAATATGAAACTATTCAATATGAATAGTACAACATAAAACATTCTTTATGTGTAACCAAGGACCACCAATGACCAAAAATTTTCTCATAGTGTTTAGCTTATGTAGTTCACCACATCACAAAAACATCAAATCTAGATAAACATGTCCATAATATCCCTCTAACCATTTTAATTACTTTTCCTAGTTATTATCATTTATTAGTGTGGTAGAAATATTATCTTTATGAAAACAAAATTACATCCCTCCCACATGATGTACAGTCAACGATAAATGTAGGAAAACCCAACCATGAAGAATCATTTCAACTCATCTGTTCATCGTAGGGAGAAGTATAATTCATGAAATAAAAACCCGCACCAATTGAAACATGGTTCAACCTATTCAACCTTAACATATCAAAAATCCACCCCAATCAAACACATACCATGAAAGTGAATCTCAATGAAATTCCAAGAGGAAATAGATGAGAGAGAAGAGTAATCTTACCATGGATTAACCATTGATATCCAATGAACAACTATCAGGGAAGATAGATCAATGAGGGAGGTTTAGGGATAAAATGAATCCTTAGGGCGACTAGGATTTGTCTGGAACAAGAAAAAAGAAAACCATAACTGAATGAATAATGGTTTGGATGAAAAGAATCATTCAATAATTTGAATATCTAAAGATTTCAATACTATTAACAAATCGATCACACTACATTATGAAAGACTTGGAAAGTCACCATTTTCTGTCATAATAGTGTAGAAATAAGGTTATAAACCACATATATAGGTTGCATTATTTTGTTATAAGACTTAGTTGTTTCCAAGAAAATAACTTTATCAACTTCATTTCTATGATCCTATATCAAAGAAATACTAAAACTGAAATTGTTATGAAATTATCAAAACATGAACATGAAAACATCTATCCAAAATTTTAATCATTTATGACACCCTTTTTAAGAATATGATACTTCTTGATCAATCTATCACTCCCTTATTCAATCCTTCGTATTTAATGATTTTTTATTAGAATCCCAATTGTAATTGGATAACATCACTTGTAAATACATTATAATTTTTCAAATTAGAAATTTATTTACCAATGAATTTGATTTACCCTCAAGTGTATCTATTCCACAATCACATCTAATATCTGATTACCTCACATAGATAATTTTAGTTAGAAAATAACATACTCAAGTCCATAAAAAAATTCATGTTACCCAATAAATAGACTAATTCATAGAAACTTCACTAAATTTTTATAATAGATATCCATATATAGAATTTGCATCTATTACTTATAGTTAGATAATATAGTTTGTAAGGGTGTATCTATACCATGGTAATTTTGAACACCCATAACATATAAATCAATTATATATCCTCAAATGAACTATTAATCTTAAAATATGTATAAAACATTATTTTGATTCTAATTATGATGTTCCACACCCACACTCTTTAATCTGGTTCCAAAAATATTTAGTTTTCATACGTAGGTTGATAAAATCTAATAAATCCTATATATAACCCAAAATTATTTAGAAATAAGAATTTATATGACAATTTTTAAATCTAAATTGGTTTTCAAATATAGATATTTATATAATTGGCACAATAAATTGAATGATAAATTATCTATTCTTTCAATTAAATAAAAAAATTTAAAATTATATATGAAACAAATTAATACATGAAATTTATTTGACATCTTCAATAAATTATTTCAGATGTGTTATCCTCCTAAGCATGTATGATGTAGTAATTTTCATCATAATATAGGGAAATGGAAACATAAAATGGGGTGATCCCAAATGCTCAGTACGGAAAATATATAACTGAAACAATTATTAAGTTAGAATTTCATAAACATTATAGAATGAATAAGTAATAAACATGAAGAAATAATTTACATAAATCTGGGATCATGTTCTATCCATGACAATGATTGAAAATATTAATATTTATAATAATGTTCTCATATAGATGAAATGTATATGGTCAATCATTCAAACATTTATTGGAAAGGAAAAGTTCCAAGACACTATACTTTTTGTCGATATTGCATTCATGAAAATTTTCTTTCATGGAATTACGACAATACACAATTATATTATGGTAAGTGTCATATATTATAACTGAACAGGTTTTTTCTTTTGAGACCTTTTGATTAATTGAGGGATATATAATATCATCCACCGACCATAAATTTTTTATGTCAAATGTATTTAAAATATTAGATAAAAAATAAAAAATATTCACCCTTTCTAAAAAAATACACATTGAATTGGTAGAAATAAAAAAACCAATAATTTCCCCTCAATTCATAAAATGAAAATATGATCCTAAACTATCCATGGGAACAAGGTGGATGGAAAAAAAATACATAATCAACATACCAATAAAGATCCATAATAAAATTCCATGACTTTTCCTTGTGTGAGTAGAATATTTTAAATTCTAGGAAAACATCACAAAATCAAGGTTATATAATATTTAATGATAAAGATATATTGAAAATTGGGTATATAATTAATACAATAATTGAATGAAATGTTTGTAATCCATCGTGGGAGTGAAAGTGGATGGATTCTATCTAATATATAACTTTATGTGTGAGATATTTTTAAATGTTTTAATTTATTATGAATATGTATTTATAGAGAACATTATTATAATACCTAAAAATACAATAAAAAAGTATAATTTACCACAAATAAATGAAAACAATTTATTTAGTGATTGTAACTCAAATATAAAATAATTAAATAATAAAAATAATCACTATTAGGGAAACAACTTTTTCTATAGTCACAAGAATAAGGGAACATATTATACCCTATAAATGGCCAAAAATTTAATATAATATAAAATTCATGATATGGTAAATAAATATAAAATAATAGTTTGCTAAAAAGGATCATAAAATGTATTATTTCTCAATGAATGAGAACTCATACAAAAAAAATTCTTACAGCATATAAAATTATTAATCAAACCCCAATGTAAGAGCGGGTATATAATTAAAATTATAATTATATTATTATAATTTATAGCATTATATGATATATCATTCTTTTATACAAATATTGAAAATGAAAATAGGTTCGTAAATTAAATACTTGTCTCAAAAAAGGGAAATTGAGATAAAAAAACTTGCATCCATTGGATCATTGGAACCAAAATACCTTGAGTGGGTTACGATTAAATGGTAATAAAATATCATTAAATATTGGATAATTATGATGAAAACATTATAATTGGTTTCTATTTCGACTATAAAAAAATAAATCCCCGTGTATAACAATAACATGTCTTAACAAAATGAAATGGAGACCGAAACCCCTACCACTTATCATGAATTCCATGAATGTGATTTATTCTCATTTATCACAATTATAAGTAACATAATTATTAAAAATAATAACCTTATTCATTTTATTTTAATTCATACTCTTCAAATAAAATCCTTCTATACCAGAATTCTTTATATTTTCCACATTAGGTGTTTATAGTATTGATTGTTTGTACTAGTTTCATAATAATAGTCTCAATCCTTATTTTCATTTAAATTGTCATACTTAATAGATCACATAATATTATTGAATATAAGATCAAGGATTTTGTATAAATTTTTTATTTTATTTCATGTAAACTTATATTACAAACTGTGAAAATGAAATTGATGATGATCATATTTCTATGATTTGTAATGAACTGATGTTTTTTTCTTAAATAATAATTTAAATTCTCATATAAACATTCCAGAACCAAGAAACAAAAAATTATTTACATATTTATATCATGTTAAACTATAAATTAACTTCTCATAGTCAAACATTACATAAATTCATTGTATTATTATATTGTGTAGTCAAATAATCCAAAACATGATGATACACTAATTTAATTAATGAATATTAAGTAGTTATGTTTTAATATCATTATAGAAGATTAACAATGATATTTTTTTTATTATTGGAAATATATTACTGGATTAAAAATATTTATATGAAGAACTAATGGATTTTAAAAAAGTAATTTTTTATTAAATTATTATCGTATTAGAATGATTAGGTTAAATGTTTAAACTAAAAATTGTCATTTTTTTTATATCATTAATATTTAATTATAGGTTTCATACAAGAACATTAATTATATCATATAAATAATATTTATTCTTAAATATCATAGTTATATAATAACTTCTATGGTGGTGAAGGAAAGTGGAACACATTATGTCATGGAGTTTGTAGTGAGAACAATGCATGAACAATGTTTTTGTTTCACATAAAGGATGGGGAATATAAAAATAATGATAAAATAATTTTTATAGTAAATTTAATTTATATGTAATATATATAAATTCATTATATTAGTGTGACTATAATAAATTTTAAATAATAAAATGAAGAATAAAAATATGTATTTGATAACACTCAAGTCTGAGACTTGAATTTTCCATGGGGGTATCCCTAAAAATAATGGGATTACAAATTATATGTGTTACCTAAAGCATATTTATCCTTTAATGTATCATATGGAGAGTGAAATGGAATATTTTTTTTTTGAAATAAAAATTAGCAATTTCTATGAAGTGGTAAAAATGTTTCCCATTAATAAGGGAAGTAAATGGAATATTTGGGAACACCATTATATTTTTCAATATTTCCATCTCTTATTAAAATGGTAAAGGGGTCAAAAGTGAAAAAAAATTGTTTAATCATGTATTAGTTGGGTAAGTTCTCAACCATTAATTTCAATGAATTGTTTTATAATGTTTTAGGTATTATAAAATAGTTTGAACTCAATTTACCTCATTATAAATTTACTTTTTTTTTAATTTTAATATTATTAATTAAATGTGATGAAAATTAATTTATATCTAAATTTGAATAAAAATTTATACATGAAATTTTAGTTTGGAATTAATGTTATTACATATTATTTATAAAAATATGAATATTAAATTCTAAAATTAACAAAACTTAATCATATAAAATAGTACTCAGAAAAATATTTTTTCGGATATATATTTTTATGATAAAATTATTTTCATAATGTATTTTCTTGAAAAAAATTGTTTCATTTCCAATCAAATAAAGGTTATGATAATTTAAATTCTATACCAATTTTCTTTTTACAATAAAATCATCACATATAAAAAGAATAATAAAAATATTTTTTATATTATTATTTCATTTTAATTTGTAATAAAAATTATTGATGTAGGTTTTCCATTTATAATGAGTATTTAAAAATGTATAATTTTTTTCATTTTTGACTAACTTATTTACATAAATGGTTTTTTAATCTTCTAGGATATGTTTTTATAAGGATTAATTCAGAAAACAATATAATTTTCATAAATATTTCAATTTACCACAGTATGTTAACCATTTTATAAAAATATCCAAATTTCATAATGTAGAAAAATTTATATGAGGAATTAAATAATAAGTCCCTATTTTTTAGGAAAAATTAATGCATTTTTTTAATAATAGTATAAAATATAATAAAAAAAATTTATGAGAATATGTTTTTATAGATATTAAATGAAAATATTCTCATTTCATTTAATTTATCAAAAAACATTTTTGACTAATTTTTAATATAAAACAATAATTATCATTAATAATATATTTATTTAAATATAAATTTTAACAACATAAAAAATATTTAGAAAAAAAACTATTTTAAACAATAAATGATCTTATTAGTCATTTTAGGTAAACTAATATAATTTCATTAATTTTAAACTATACATTATTTTATTGATTCATATATTTTATAAATTATTAACTCTTATTCATTCCATGTAATTCAATAATAGTGTTTTAAAACCATATTTAAAAATATATATAATACCAAAATATATCACCACGTGATTTATATTTTGTATTACATGTAGAGTATACTATCAAAAAAATTAAATCTAATAACATATTATAATTTAGTGGATTTGTGATTGTTATATATTGACTGATGAATTTAATTTTTATGAATAAATTATTTTTATATATTCATTCATGAATTTTTTCTGAGTTTAATAAATTGTTCCTAAACATGGTTTGTAATTATCTAATATATTTCTAAATTAAATATATATTCTAGAAGATAATATGATTTTAATCATCAGATAGTGGGGTCTAGAATTTGGACTTAATTACATAAAATTCATAATCTTACATGGGTATTTCATTATTTATTTTTTCATCACAACTTCGTTGTTCATGATTTAATTTAATTCATATATGTTTATCATTTATAGTTTCATTTTCAATTATAATCATGTAATCACTTTATATAACCATCATACTCATTTTATATAATGTTTAATTATTTAAAATCCCATATACTATTATTTTAATGTTTCAAGATTTGAATATTATTTTACTTCAAATAGTGAAAACAAATAGGAATTTATGATTCCATCTTGGAGAATATTTTAATATTGGATCATAATATGATTCATGTGGGACTATTTTACAAAATTGTTTTTGGTTTTAGTGATAGATTTTTTATAAATTTATTAATATATAGGTCTCCTAGTAATCATCTTAACCATCAATATTATACGTTATCCAATTCATTTTTCTGATTTTATAGCTAAAATATGACCCATAATATATATGATAAAAAATTATATCATTATTTAATTCTCAACTAACCAACATAATTTTCACTAATATAAAATTTCTTCCCATATGTTTATTTTTTTTAATCACATCACAGTATTTATCTATAAAAATATTTGGAATTTATTATTTCTTCTATCTTGGTTAATATAATAATATATATCAATGATTTTATTTAATATACCTATGTATTTTCCTTAAAAAATATGAGGTGTTATTCCTTTAAGTCACAATGAAAATTTGAATGACCCCTCCTAATGCATCTTCATATAAATTTTATGGACTAAATATTTAGAATTTATATTTACTATCACTAAAAATGTAACATGAATCATATGGTTCTATATAGGGATAAAGCTAAATCCATATAAATCCAAAAAAATGTTCATCAATTTTGACTATAGGAAACAATTGGTCAAAAAATCAATAAATTTTAAATTCAAATGTTCGTTGAAAGAAATTCTCAAATTTTCAAATACTTCACTTTAGTTATATGTATATATATTTAATTTTTATTAAATGATAATATTTATAAAACTATTACTATATTGACTTACAAATATATATATATATATATATATACATATATATTATAAAAAATATTTTTTATATTTAAAAAATGGAGAAGATATTAAAAATTATTATCATAATCATATCAATTCATTCTAACTAAAATAATATACCTAATTAAATATATAATATAATTAAATATTATTATAAAATTACATATCATGTATTATGGTAAAAAAAATTCATCTTGGTAATATCTCTCCCACCCCAAATAATCCCTTTATAAAATTAAAAATAAAGAACAAGTGTAACATCTAGTTACAATATTTAGGTACTCCTCAACACCTCTATTGATCATGCTTTGGTTGGGTATCATTTAGGGGTTCTTTGGGTCCAACTTTAGAATTTTTTAAGTGATCTTTGGTTGTTCATGGTTGGCACAAAGTTTTCCCAAACTATGCACCCTACTAGTGAAAAAAATGCAAAACCAAGCATTGAGGGTTTTCACGGTTGTCTCAACTTTTAGAAACCCATTCTCCCACAAATGTGAAAGCATTAAATCCCACTGGAAGGGGTATATGGTTAGAGAACACAGTTTTAAAAGCCATGCATTCCATCATAGCTAACCTTGTCTGAAATTATTTTATTTAAAAAAATCTTTTGAAAAGTTTTGAACCCCTATTTGGACCCCTTCTGGGGACTAACTCACCTATTTATGATTTCCTAGATTTGATGGGCTATCAATAAGAAATTTTAGCTCCTCCAAACCATCTCATAGGATGACCAAATTTATGGGGTCATTATTTTGCCTTTTCCTAGAAAGAATTCAATCCTCATTCCTTCTATACATCTCTCTTATTCTCTCTTCCATAGGGGTTTTTTATCTCTATTTTATTGGATAATCTAATCCATTTTTGTTTTTTATCTTGAATGTAGAATTTATTCTTAGATCTTCTTTGTTGATGTTCATCATTGTAGTTTCCCATTATGGGCATTATGGTTTGTGATGACATGATCTAGAGGTAGGTGGTTCCATTTCTGGTAGGCCAATTAATTTTAACCAAAAATTAGTTTATTTAAATTAAATTTATTTAAATTGAATTGTGAAAACCCAATTCGTTTTTGATTGTGCTTAAAATTTTAATAGATGAGAAATTTGGTGGAAATGCTGAATGAATGGCCCGAATGCCAAATTTTTTTATTCATTTTAGATAAACCCCATTTTAAGGGTAAAGGGGGAAAACCTCACAGACTTCTGAGACATTGAGAAAAACAAAACTAGAAGGTCAAAAGGGCTGAAATCATCCCAGAACAAGACTAATAAATAATACCCCTCCCCAACATCATCATCATTATAGCAAGCCGCCACTATTGTATGATTGCTTAGAGATTTTTCCCATTCAGCAATGCATGGGCCTGGTACCGATGTAAACACCATACCCTCTTAATATTTTGAATCCGAATAGCCATACATGGTGAAAGCTACCTTCTCTGATCCTCTTCTAAAGCATTTCCTCGTAGAATGTCTGAAAGAAGCAGCCCATGAACCCTTCTTCTGCCGAAATCATTATACGATTCTTACTCATAGCCCCCAAATCCATCCATTCTGAAAACCATTCCCCAATATCAATTAAAATCCATCCCAAGACCACCTTCACCAAAACTCCTTCGTTTTCTCTTCCACCAAAGCCAATCCACCAGAACAGAACAATCACACAAATCACCAACAAAAAAATGAAAATCCACCCAAACCATCCACAGAATCATCCAAATAATATCACCAATAGTAGAATCCAAGAAAATCAGTAGCATCACATGAATCCACACCGAACCAGAATCGCACTGCCGCTCGCAACCAAACTAGAAATGAATAAAAAACCAAGGAACAAGAAAACATCACCAAAATTGCAGCCACCCGAGAATGCGCAAGAAGAAGGTATCGTAGTAAGCGAGAACCACTCCCATAGTCACCATCAAGGATACACTTGAGACTCTAGTGGACATCCCAAAAAACCCACAGTCGATGTGAAAATGGGCCTACAACCCTCAGACCACATTAGTGGTACATGACCCCTGGATCTTTACCGCGCCACCATGGGAAACCATAGCCCATTTATAGGCTAGGGCATGAAGATGGTAGCAATGATCAAAAAGAGGGACACCCATAAAGCCATGATGTCGCCACTAGTTGAGGGAGCACACACCGCTAGCATGACAGGCATCAGCGCCGAGGGAGAAGTCGTTGCCACTCTGAGGCTGAGAAGAGGAAGGTGGCGACAAGGGGAAGACCTAGCACGTAGAGCCCTTTATGGGAATATCCTCCCATTGGTGGAAATTCCCAATTCAATTTAATTGGGGTATGTTTGTGTAATTTTATCGACAGTTGGGAAATTCAAATTAGGAATTTAAATCATTGAATGTAAATTTGAAAATTTAATTTTTTAATTTTTTAATGAAATTTATATTAAATTCATATTTGAAGGGAAAATGCCTAGAATTTTTTTGATAGAAACCCATTGGTTTTATCCTGGAAAAAGGCATGTTAGATTAAAACTATTTTTTGTTTCTATTCGAAAATTAGAATATTGAAATGTAAAAATGGGTTTTTTATATTTTCAATTTTTTTGAATTATATTTACAATTATTTATTGTTGTTCGGTGACATGAATGATTTGGTTGTTAGCGATTTATTTGGTAAATCGCTCAATTGTAGTTTTAAAGCACCAAAAAACTTATATAATCAATCAAAAAACCCAAATGTGATGGTGATGATTCTTCTTTGACCAGTCTCTAAGAGGCATGTGTACACATATTTCCATGATCACCTATATTAGTGTGTAGGATCCCATTACCTAAAACTATAACGCACCTTAGATGATGACAAGGCTTATCATTGTTAATGATCTGATATAAATTCAATTGATTGTAAAATATTTTACACATTCCTGGTGAATTTATTTTAACTATTTTTAATAAAATGTTTATTAATCCATTTTTTTAAATATTACCATAAATTGAAATTTAAAGCAAGATTTGTTTTTAATATTCCTTTGTATTTCCATGAATATTTGTTTAAAATTGAATTATTTATTTTATTATTTAATTTGGAATATTATTATGAAAGCCTTGGTGAGACACTACTATGATTTTAGCTCACACCCTACATGTGTCATTGGTGACTATATGTATCCTATTTATATGATCATGTAAAGGGAAAACACCATTTATAGGTGGTAGTTTTTTATGATCTTTGGGCTTTGTGAACCTTTTTCCATTGGCACATGTTTTGTTTATCTAGTTTTATAAATTTTTTGTGTTTCTATTTTGGGTCTATTTACCTATTTTACTTCTAGTACATTCGTCCCTTTGAAGTATTCTATTATAAAAACTAACTCGTATCAATTTAATTTTTTATTTATGTGGTACATGTATTCCGTGTTTTATCTTTAATGATGCTAGGTTCTAGTCTCCAACCCGTGGTAATCAGAAAATCCATTAGGGCCATGTCAGTGCCAGCTCTAGTGTCTAGGTACTAGGGTGTACTATCGTGTTTGTGAAAAATTGGCATCTATGTTCCACTCTATGTATATTTCCATGATTTTGGTAAACAGTTTGAGTAATATTGTCGGAAAATAGGAGTTAGTTGTTATTGAGTGATTGTCCAGATCTCACTATAGGGAGCCTTAAGTCACTGGGGGTGTTTTGGAAGGCAAAACCCTAACAATTTACAATATTTTCATTTTATTATAAATATAATTTTGTTTTATCATTAATTACACACAAATATAATCTTACTCTGCCCACAACACTATGTAAGTTTGTGTTACACACAAAACCATGTTTTACAGTCATTTTATGGCGCAACTATTTTATAACTGCATTTTGAAAATTATATAAAT
The DNA here is from genome assembly GCA_963277665.1 of Viscum album. Classification (NCBI taxonomy): domain Eukaryota; kingdom Viridiplantae; phylum Streptophyta; class Magnoliopsida; order Santalales; family Viscaceae; genus Viscum; species Viscum album. The sequence continues at coordinate 1,138,076,961 of OY728156.1, forward strand.
ATTTTTTTTTCAAAATAAACATCATTTTTGAATTTGGTTTTCAAAAAATAACATAGAGTTAATTTTTGGTATTTTTATGAGAAATTTCCTTTTTGATGAATAGTGAAAAATACTGTATTTTAGTTAAAAATAGACTTTTCATTTAAATTATTATTAGTGTTAAATTATATTTTCAATTTGTTTTTTAATTCATAGTATATGAATTAAGTATATATTAATCCAATTTAGATCATTGGAATAAATATTTTATTAAAATTAGATATAAAGACTTGTTGATATTTTGAACGTTTATAGATTAAAACACTCTTTCTGACCACGTGTATGGGATTAGATTTAATCCCAGTTTTCTCACTCCTCTAATATGAATTTTAAAAAATGTAATTAAAAATTTTTAATCAGTATAATATTTTTTCCAATAATATCAATATATTTTATGGGCAAAATTTTTACTTAAAGTGATTAAAATTGTTTATGATGATTAAGGTAAAATTACGCTTAACAAAAGACTAACCCCAAATATTAATGGCCAAATTGACTTGGAAACATGTCCAAATACAATTTTCTACCAATATTTCTACCACACCCCATCTTGGTTATAGTATTATAGGTTTTTGGGATATTATCAAATTTTAGTTCCCTTTATAAATGTTTATGTAATGAAAGAGACAAAAGGAGAACATTCCTTAACTTTAATAATTATAAAACCTTGAGATATGTAAATAACAACACATTTTTGATATACATATCATTTTTAAAGACAAATTTTTTGATTTTATCATAATAATTTATCTTTCATTTTTAAATATTATTTAGTTAGATAAAATATTTATGAAATGACAATGTTGTGATTAATTAGTTAATAATTAACAAAAAAATGGAAATGAAACATTAAAATTAAAGAAAAATGATTGAATTATCGTCTTTAATTATTTTCTAGATGAATATATCATATTAAACATAAGTTAAATTAACATATTTTAATTTGAATAATTTTTTGATATTTATTCATTTAAATTAAATAAATAGTTTCAAAAATGACATTAATGTAATTTTATATTTTATTGAATGATTTAAAATTAATAAAAACTATTATATTCTTCAATTTGATATTTAAGTGTTAATAAATATTAATTATTTTTTTTAATGGAATAATTGATCTTTTATAATTAAAAAATTGACACATATAATATCAAAACAAAGTTAACATGGTCTGGATTTACGTAGTGTTTTATCATGTCACATACTCCTGATGCAAAGTTAATTCCTCAAACACCTGAGAGTTTTATTTTAAAATGTATATATCATATAAATAATCTAGTGGATCAATATACTATAATAAATTTCACTTATTTTAGTCAAAATTAATAATCACTTAGGATGGAAAACAAGATGCTTTAATTAAAACCGAAATGATAAAATTGTGGAATCTTAGAAGTTAAGGAATGAAATTATTAAAATGCACATATATTGGTATGATGGAGGACTTTATTGGGAATTATTCCCATTTAATCTATTATTTTTTCATTTAAGAGACAAATTATGTAAGCTACACCTCCCATTAATGAATACCTTTTGGTATTTGTAAGAGTTCAACCCCCCCCCCCTCCACTTTAAAAAAGGAATGCAATCTACCCCTTCGTCACGCAACTCAAACCACTTAGGTTAGGAAATATATTATCAATTAACATACTAACATCCCAAACGTTCTCAATTAATCAATAATTTTTATATAAAACCATACAAGGTATCCTTTTTTGTATAAACCCTACGAAGTTACCCGATTAAGTGGTAATGTCTTCTCTCAAGATCTTTAGTTTTATTTCCATTCCTCACCCCCTATAATATCTTTATTCCGTGATTATGTGAAAAACTTTATCCTAAATTAACTGATATATTTTTATGATATGTCATAGACTCACCTCTATCTATTGGGTAAACAACATAAAGTTTACTTGTATGGTGAATTAGAGCCTCAAGAAAAGATGAGTGTTCATTTTTTCATTATTATCTATCAAGGTGAAAATTATGATGGAAATCCAATTTATATATTATATATGATATTTATAATTTATTTAAATTTATTTAATTATTTTATAAAACATAACTCTATACATTCCATTTTTTGTAAACACGATAACGTCGTTTGTGGAAGTGTGGACTACTACCTCCTCAAAGTGATGTGATTCGTTCAAACTTTACATTGAATATATAAAGGATTACTTTAATGAACCAATGTAACATATAATTAATATATATATGATAATGTAAATATTATATACATATTTATCATTTATTTTTTATCCTTTTAACCTGATATTTAAATGAATGTGGCATTCATTACCGTCTATATGAAAGTTGCACTTAATTTCATTAACTCCAAATAATATAGATTATTATAAATATATTTTCATAGAATATATATGTTAATTAAGTAATTTTTTAAATTATATAGTTGATGAAATTATAGTCTAATTAATAGTGACAAAAAAGGAAAATCAAAACAGTATTGATAAAAATATCAATTAACACCCGAAATAGATAACATAATGAAAGGGTGTTAACAAATGGGTAATAAAATATTATAAGGAGTTAATATATGAAATTATAAATATTATTATTTTCATATAATATGTTTATAACACATTATAAACCAATTTAAATAAAGATAAACTCAAAAAAAAACAAAAATAAAGTTAAGATAAGGTAATTTCATTTCAATTTACATTCCATTGAGACTTCTTTGTTATTAGGCACTAATTCACTTTTATTTGTTGTATATATTGATTTTGAAAAGTTATATCTTGAATATACTTAATATTATGATATTATATGTTTCAATAAACAATATTCCTTCAAGTGTATTATGATTTAAATGTTTTAATGTTGAATGGTACAATCTTAAATGTTAAAATATTATCCTCCTAAAGAATGTTACTAATAATTATCTTTGAAATCTGACATAATTTTGTGATTGTTAACATTATCATGCAACTATTAGTTTTTTTTAATCATTTTTCATTATAAATTTATTTAATATCCATATTTTTATATTATTTATATAATTATTTCTTAAACCGTATATCATTTGACATATAATGTTTATATCAATAGTTATTTGATTGACTGGGGAATTATTATTAAATATAAATTTTTTAATCAATGTTGATATTTTATAAGGAATTTTTATTATTTATTAAATAAATTACTATATATGAATAATTATTTGGACATGAAATGATGAGTGGATCTTGGAAATTATATTTCTCCATGATGCATCGAAAGTTTCTCATGAGATGATTATGTTGGCCAAATTAAATTGGTTTTAACCTATAGTTTTAAACTATACAAAGGATTTATATGGATTGTATAGGTCCTCATGAGAAATATTCACGAAGTCAAATAATTAAGTATTTCCTTCATAAATATTTTATTTACTATTAATCCATTATATTTTTCATTGACTTCCCTATAGATACATTTAATTTTTAATTCATTGATTTAATGGAATGTGTTTAAGTTCCTTACCTTACCATATTTATTTTTCCTTCTCTGGTTGTTTGAATGGAACATGTTATAAGTTATTTACCATTACATTATGGTTTCCTTCCATTGATTAATTATTTATTCTTTAATACATTACCCTGAATAAGAATTTTATCTCACCCTTATTTTTTTTTCTTTCCCTAGGTTATGAAGAATAAATATTTGAATAATCATTCAAAGATGATGTATATTTCTTATTATTATGTGTAGTTTTTATATTTCTTGTTTTCCAATGTATTATGCATATCATATATGTAATTTTAATTTCAATACTTTTGAACAGATTGGTCCTTCGGGATTTTATTCATTGTAATCATGCCAATTTAATAAAATAATGCACCAACTTCGGGATTTTAGGGTCGGGGAATTACAATTATTATCAAAGGGGGTTTAGTAGAATCCTTGTAAAAAAGATTTAGTAATCAAATATTAAAGAGCACAACCCTATGATATAAATTGAGGATAATTATATAAAAACAACCTATATTTTTGGTAATATTGAGATTATGTGGGTTTTCTATGCAATTTATCAATGTCTAGATACTCCATGTGGACATTGTTCTGGCCAAATATACATATGAATAAAAACGCAAACGAGGTTTGTCGGGACTGACTCATTATAACCTAGTACATGTCAATGGTCCTTCCTGTGCATCTATATTGACACTCCATAGGGATACTCTTATGATAGTTCACATTTCTTATTCATACCATTATGATGGTATTGAAAATAATGATTTTCCCAAATATGACATTTTTATGATTATGTGGACAACTATACATAAATGTATCAATTTATGTTAATTATATTGATAGTTTGGGTATTATAAATTATGATATAATCTAAAATAGTATATTTAATCATTTATAAATGGATCCTAGTAAAAGTAATGTGAACTTCATTGATTCATATGATCCAAAGGGAAATAAGGATCTAATTTTTCATTATCTTATGTCAATATTACAATGACAAATAGTCTCCAAAAAAATCCATCATATGAGGACATAGTATCATGTGATAATGAGATGGTTAAATAATTCTCCATTCCTATATCTTCAATGGAAACCGAGATAAGAAGAGGTTTTTGTAGCACCATGAAAAAAAGAATTAGTAAAATAAGATGAAGGGAAACAAGTATTTTCTCACATGTGATAATTATGGAATGAAATGCCTTGGTAATTTCTTGAAAGGAATGGTAGTTCACTGCATATATGTAATGAAAGGGAATTACACGTGAGATTTCAATGGTAAGAAAATGGATTCCAATGTACAGTGCTTCAAATTCAAGGATAAAGGACCATATTCAAATGAATGTCTTGAACGTTAATGGAATATATCCCAAATGATGTTACATGAAAATTATCAGGTTATGATACTACTGCAGATGACAAAGAATGATTAATAAGTATATAAAATAATTATTTCCTTCTAATATTTAATCAGTGATTTAATTTTTATAAGGATTATGAAATATGTGAATATTTTATAGTAATACATTTGGGTAAATGATTTATGGTCGTATAATAAAAGGTACTATGAAAATGTATTCATAAAAATGTATAAAATTTCAAAAAAACACAATAATAAGGGAAAGAAAAACCCAACTTTGTTATTAATGCGGAGATAATGATGAACAAATATTTTATTTCTATATGTGTTGAATACCATTGAACTGATTAATGAATTTTTTATAAGTGGTCTATGCAATCATTAATGGTGATTACAATACTTTTTTATTTAAGAAATATATCTAATTACATGTGCCTTACTAAAGGAATAATGAAAAATACATGTCTCCAAAAAAAAATTATGCCAATTTTATTTATTAACATATTTCAAGAGAATACATAATGAATTTACTCACATGTTTGGAATGAGAAAATTTAGAGTCACATCATGTAGATTAAAGGTCAATGATGATTTCCACATGGATATTTAGTGACATTGATTCTAAAGTGCAGGATCATAATCTTTTTTTCAAGTGGACCATTTATGAAATGTAATAAGATGAATTTTGGAAGTTGTTTTAGAAATTGATATATTACATCACTATATGAGTAATATTATTATGGGAGAATAAGTAGAAATAGTTGAATGCATAGCCAAAGGATAAGATTGTTCTTATTGAAACTACTAGATAAGTATATTTACTAATATTTTTAGATCCTGAATGAATTTATCTACTGTAAGAAAAATTGTAATAATTTTTTTCCCCATTATTATTATTTTTGATGATATCAATGAATTTTTTTCACACCTATGTTTTATGGTTTTGAGGACAAAAACTATTATCTTAACATGTTATCTATAACTCTTTATCGGAACCTGAAATTTATATTTCTCTTCCTTATTACGATTTTCACAAATTTTTTCTTTTTTGAATGCCTAATTATATGGTTAAATATTCATTTCTTTTTCCCTATTATTTAGAAGATGTGTTATTGATCCTATTTACAATTTTATATTTTCAACAATAGTACTTTCTTATAACAATCCCTTGATTACGAAGATCAAGTTTAAATTGTGAGGATACAATTTAAATTAGGTGGGGATAATGATACACCTGAATAATTTAAAATATTTTAATTTTAGAATAAATTTAAATTTTTTTATTTTCATTATTTATATAAAAATTTGATCTTACTCTACCAACAACACTAAGTTAGTTTACGTTACATAAAAAACTGAGTTTTACCACCTTTTAATGGAGAACCTTTTTTAAAATTAAATTATAAAAATTTTATAAATAATATTTATCAGAATATATTTTTTTTGAATTAAAATGTAAAAAATATCTGAATATAAATATTTATTATTTTTCCTAGAGGTTCCATTTTTTTTATGAATAATGAAAAATACTACATTTTAATTAAAGCATGGCTTTGTTAAAATAATTACTAGTGTCAAATTATATTTTAAATTGTTTTTTAATGTCAAGGTAAAAATAAATTATATATATATATATATCCAATTTAGGTCGTATTAATCATATTTATATTAATATTAGATATAAATAAATATTTATCTTCTAAGTGTTTTTTCTTTAAAACCCCACTTTCTCAACTTGTATATATGATTAGCGTTAATCAAAATTCTCCAACATTATTGATTTGAATATTATAAAAATTGTAAATACATGGTTTTCATTAGTTTAATATTTGTGGTGATCTGAAATTAATTTTTAACAAAAATTATTTGTGAAAGTGATTAAAATTAATTACGAAAATTAATGTAAAATTAAGCTTAAAATGGACTAAACCATAATATTAATGGCCAAAATGACGTGTAAACTAATTCAAAAACCATTGGCATCCAATATTTAGACCACACCCAATATTGGTTGGAATATTATGTGTTATTGGGATATTATTAAATTGTATTTCCCTTTATAAAAGGTTAAGTAAAGAAAGAGACAAAAGGGATATTTCCTTACCTTTAACATTTCTAAAACATCCAGATAAGTACAAAACATCACATTTTCAGTTATATATATCATTTTTATATATAAATGGTTTAATTTTATCTTAATAATTTATAATTAATTTTTAACGATTATTTAGGTACTTAAAATATATAACAAACACCAACATTGTGATTATTTGGTTAACAATTAACTAAAACAAATGATAATATAAATATTAAAAGTTAATAAAGAGATTGGATTTATTCACGCTATACATGGAACATATTAAGGATGATTTTAAGGAAACTATGTAACACATATAAAATATATATGATAATTGAAATATTATATACTTGTGTATCATTTAATTTTTATTCTTTTAGTATGAAAAAGTATTGAATGAAGCAATCCAGCATAATTATGACATACTATCTCCCTGAATGGTTCACTTCATCTCTTATCTCTAAATATTATGGATTATTATAAATGAATATTTACTAAATTTATATGATAATTAAGTCTTGGTTTACATTATATATATTATCAAATAATAATTTTTTTAATACTAATAATAAATGACAATTCAAAACAAACTTGTCAAACTTGGTAATTAATACTCATAATTGATAAAATGATGAAAGATTATTAACAAACAGATATTAAAATTTTATAAGAAGATAATATATGATATTAAAAACATGATTATGGTTCTTGAAATGATAGTAACATATTTAAACCACTATATACGACAATAAATACCTCGCAAAAAAAGAATCTTAATGTAAGGGAATTTCATCTCAGTTTACATTCCAATGAGACTTCTTTGTTATTATGCAGTAATTCACTTTTATTTGGTTTATATACTGGCATTTTACAATTTATATAATGAATATACTTAATCTCATGGTAATATATGATTCATTTAAAATTATTACTTCATGGGGATTATGATTTACTTGTTTCAAATTTTTATGGGACACATTATAATGTTTAATGATTATTCTTATAAAAAATGTTTCAAATGATTATCTTTGAAATCTGCAATCATTTTGTTTTTGTTAAATTTCATTGAAAACAATCACATTATTTTAATCATTCTTCATTGGATCGTTATTTAATATCCATGATTTTATATGATAGATATAATTATTTTTTGAACTATATATCATTTTATATGTTGTGTTAACATTACCAGTTATTTGATTAAATGGGTAATTTTTTATAAATCATATTTTACATTCAATACAAATATCTGATAAAGAATAATTCTTATTAATTAAATCAATTAATTAATATAAATAATTATTCGGTAGTTAAATTATAGATGAGGAATAAAATTTATATAGATCATTGCTGCATCAAAATTTTTTCATTAGATGATTGTGTTAAAAAAATTAAATTGGTTTCTACCAGTTGTTTTAAACTATCAGTATGATGGATCTATATAGTATATGTCCTCCTATGCATTATACATGAATTGAATAATTAAGAATTTCCATCATAAATATGTAATTTGTTATTTATCAATGATATCTATTGTAAATATATATGTGGATACATTTTATTTTCAATTCATTGTTGAAGTAGAATGCATTTTAGTTATATACATTTCCATATTAATTATTCCTTATCTAGTTATTTGAATGGAATATTCTATGTGTTATTTAATGTTCCATGTTGATTTATTTACATTGATTAATTATTTATACTTATATAATTTACCCTTACTGGGAATTTGATCTCACCCTAATTATTTTCCTTTCACCTAGTTTTGAAGACGAAATATTTGATTAGGGGTTCAAGGATTCGATTAATTTATTTTTATTATGTATATTGTTTTTATTTCCAATATCACAGTTTATTATGTGTATCATGTATGTAATTTGGATTTCAAAATTGTTAAACTAGTTGGTCCTTTGGGATTTGATTCCTTATAATCACACAAATCTAATAAAATAATGCACCAACTTTGGGTTTAAAGGGTCAGGGTGTTACAGTTGGTATCAAAGAGAGTTTAGTAGAAACCATATAAACTATATTTAGTAAAAATTTATTAATTAACAAAAACCTAAGATACAAATTCAAGATATGATTATCATAACACCATATATTTTTTTAAAATATAGATTATGTGGGTTTTCCAAGCAATAAATCCCAATTTGTATACTAAAAGTGGACATCATTTTGACATAGATGTACCTAGGAGTAACAACTCCAAAAAGGTGTGCCAAGTCTAACTTAGTGTAACTTGTACATGAAAAAGGGTCTTACTGCACATCTAGTTTTAAACTCATGATATATAAGCTTATGATAGTCTACATTTTCATTACCTACCATTATGAAGGATTTGAAATAAAAAATTTCCCCAAATAAATCATTTTTACTATTATGAGGTGAACATACAATAAATTTATAAATTTATGTTATGTTTCTTTCTAGTTTTGATATTATAAATTATTATATCACCTAACCGAGTGTATATTTTCCTTTATAAATGGGGCCTAATAGAAGGAATGTGAAGATCACTTGTGAACATGATCTAAAGAGTGAGATTGGTCAAATATTTCATGGCCTTCAGATAATATTACAAAGGGAAATAGTGTCCCAATAATTATCATCATAAGAGGAAATAGTATCATGTGAAATGAAATGCGTAAACAATTCTACAAGTTCAATGTCTTTAATGGAATCCATGAAAAGAAGAGGTCCTATGAGCACCTTGAAAAATGGAATGATTTAATGAATATGAATGAAAAGAAGGATTTTCCCATATGTGATAATTTTGGGAAGAACTAAACTGGTACATAGATGATGGGAATAGTAGTTTTATACAAGTTTGGAGATTAAAGACATTGTATGTGTGATTTCACGGGTAATAAAACACTTCATGATGTTAATGTTTCTTCTGAAATGATTAGGGGAACCATGAAAATCAATTTCTCAAGCATCAAAGGAATATATAACAAATGATGGTATTGGATAATGGTCATGTTATTCTACTTCTATAGATTAAGAGGAATTGTTCATATTGTTATTTAATAATTATGTCATTTGAATATTTTATCATGGTTTTATAGGTTATATATATTGTTAAATATATGAGGATTATACTGAAGTACATTTTCGTTATGGATTTTACATCATATTATGAATGGGTCCAAGAAATTTTATTCATTATAATGTTAAAATTTTCAATAAATTAATGATTAATAAAAATTAAACCATTAATTTGTTCATGAAGCTTAGATAATGATAATTAAATGATTGATTTAGAAAAGGTTGGATGACTTTGTAATTGATTAATGACTTGTTGGCATGTGGTTTTTGCTATCATTAATGGACATTACAACACATTTGTATTTAAGTAATATATCTAATAACATGTGTATTACATACAAAATAAGAATATTATATGTCTCTAAAAAGGTTTTATGTTGATTCAATTTATTACTATATATCAAGAGGATACATGATGAAGTTATTCACTTGTTTGGAACGTCAAAATTTAAAGCTAATTCATATAGATTAAAGGAAAATGAGAAGTTCACCTTGGAAATTCTGTGGCATTCATTCTAAATTGTTGGATCATAATATTCCAGAAAATATGACCATTAATGAAATGGAATAAGAATAAAATGGGATGTTGTTTTAGAAATTGATATATTACATCACTATATGATGAATAATTTTCTGAGAGTAGAAGTAGAAATAGTTCAATGAATGTCCAAAGGATAATATTGTGCATATAAAAACCCACCAATTAAGTATATTTCTGTATATTTATAGAGTGTGAAAAAATTTATCAACTCTTAGAAATTATGTTAAAAAATCGGTACTATTATTATCATTTTTAATGATATCAACGACCTTTATTCACACCTTTGTTTTATAGTTTTCTGTACTACAACTTTAATATGAAGATTTTATCTACAACTCTCTATCAGAACACAATAGTTATATTTTTCTTCAATATAATGATTTTCACTGCTATTTTCTTATTCCAAGTCTTAGTTTTGGGGTGAGTTTCTCATTTCATTTTCCTACTTATTATGAACATGTGTTATTGATCATAATTACTATGTGGTTTTTTAACAATATTAATTTCAAATATCAATCCCTTGATTACCCTGAACATGTTTTAATTTCATTGGTGAAACATAATTAAGGTGGGGACAATGTAACAACATAAGAATGTAGAGTATTTTCCATTTACAATAAATATAATTTTGTTGTTATCGTTCTTTATACATAATGTCAATCTTACTCAACCCACAAAACTGTGTTACTTTGTGTTACCCATAAAACCGAGTTTTAAAACATTTTAATGGTAAAAAAAAAATTCAAACCATATTTTGAAAATGTTATAAATCATATTTTTCAAAATAAACAACATTTTCGAATGCATTATTTTAAAATTATCTTAGGGTGAATTTTTGAATTTTTTCTGATAGGTTTTATTTTTTGATGATTAATGAAAAATACTGCATGTTAATTAAAAATGACCTTTTCATTTAAATAATTATTAGTATTTTATTATAATTTAATTTGTTTTATAAAGTTAAATTAAAACAATTATAACATATTAATCAAATTTAGTTCATTGGAATCATTTCTATATTCAAATTAGATAGACACTTATTAAACATTAGAACGTTTAAACTTTAATTCTATACTTTCTCACCACATCAGTATAATTTGCGTTAATCTTAATTTTCCCACATAAATGATTTGAATTTTGAATAAAAAGACACATAGTTTTAATCAGAATAATATATATACTGTAATAATCTCAACATAATTTTTAACCAAAAAAATTACTGAAAGTTATTTAAATTATTTTCAGAAATTAAAGTAAAATTAAGAAAAACCAAGGACTAAACTCTGAGATTGAGGGCAAAATGACCTTAAAACTTGTCCAAGTATAATTTGATGTCAATATTTTTACCACAACCAATATTGGCTCTAATATTATGGTTTATTGGGATATTAGTAAATTTTAGTTCCCTATAATAAAGGTTATGTAAAGAAGGAGGCAAAACCAAAATTTCATTACCTTTAACATTTATAAAACATTGAGAAATGTATAAAACATTAAATTTTTAGTTATAAAAATAATTTTAAAATATAAATGGTTTAATTTATTCATAATAATATATGAATGATTTTGAAATATGATTTTGGTTACTTAAAATTATTACAATACACAAATGTAGTGATTATTTTGTAAATAATTAACTAAAATAAATGACTCAATAAATATTAAAGATTTGTAAAAATGATTGAATTATTTTCTCTAATTATTTTCTAGATGAATATATAATTTTACACATCTACGAACATAATGTAATTTTTTTCTAATATTGTTTTGATATTTTTTTCATTTAAATTAGATAAATAATGTTAGAATGGCGTTAATATTATTTTATATTTTATTAAATGATTTAAAATTAATAAAAATCTTATATTCTACCATGTGATTTTTAAGTGTTAAGAAATGTTAAATGTGGCCTATTAATGGACAAATTGATCTTTTATAATTAACCAATTGACCCATATACAATAAAAACAATGTCAACATGATCCTGGTTTAAGTAGTGTTTTAGTGCGTCACATGATTCTATATTAATATTAATTTCCAAAACAACTAGTGTTTTTATTTTAAAAATTATTTATCATATAAATAATTTATTGGCTCTATATATTCTAAAAAATAAAAAAGTAGTTATTTCCTCATGATTTTAATTACAATGTTTAGAAAACTATATGCTTTAATTATAAAAAATTATAAAATTACGGAATCATAGAACATAAATAACCAAATTATTAAAATGTACTTATTTTTGTGTATTGGAGGTCTTTATCAACCATTATTCCCCTAAAATATTTTTTATTCTGGAGACACATTAGTAAATTTAGACCTCCTATTAATGAATATCATTTGGTATTTTCAAGAGCACCACTCCACATCGACTACACAAATACAAGAATTGTACTCCTTCCTCAACCCTACAAAACCACATAGGTTCAGCCAAACTCCTGTCAATTAAATTAGAAACATCTAAAATATCCACCTTGAATCCCTCCTTTTGGAAAAATAAATTCAATGATGCCTTTTGGTAAAAACCAAAAGGAATTATCCGGTTACAAGTTAACATCTTCTCTCAAGATTTTTGGTTTTATTTCCTTTATCCCCCACTAAAATCGCTTTATTCCATGATCATGTAACAAAACTAGTATCCTAAATATAATGATATATTTTTATCATATTTTATTTTACCTACACTTACACAAACCTACATCTAATGCGCAATAAGTATACTATTTACGTGTACAGTGAACTACTGCCGTAAGAAACAATGATTGTTCATTTTTTCTTTACCGCACCTCATGGAGGATATGATGGTGGAAAATATATTTATTTATGAAATATATTATATATATAATGTATTTATACTTCTGTAATTATTTTATAAAGCATACATTTATACATTCCATTTTTTGTAAATATGATAAGGTCGTTTGTGGAAGTGTGGACTACCACCCCTACAATGTAGTTGGTTCATTCATGCTATACATGGAACATATTAAGGATTATTTTAAGAATTATATCTAAAATATATGTAATATATATAATACTATAAATATTATATAAATATGTTTCTTTTAATTTTCATTATTTTAATATGACAAATAAATGAAATTAGTGTTCCTGCGTACATATGGCCTACCGTCTCCATGATTGATTCAACTCATTCCTTGTCTCTAAATATTATGGATTATTATAAAACATTTTTATGTAATAAATATGATAACTATTTCGTTTGTTGATTTTTTTTATATGTTTATATAATCATCTAATAAATAGTAACAACAAATGAAAAGTCAATTAGTTTTTGATAAAACTGGAGAATTAACACCTGAAATAGAAAAAATAATGAATGAGTGTTATGAAAATTGTAATAAAATATTATAAACAGTCAAGGTATGATATTATAAACATGAGTATGGTGTTTTTATAAGTTAGTAACTTATTCTAATCCATTATACAAGAGGATAAATCAAAAAAAACAAAAATAAGTTTTAGGGTAGTAAATTTCATGTCAATTTACATTACATTGAGATTTATTTGTTATTATACACCAATTAACTTTTATTCTAGGTATGTATTTCCTATTAAAATGTTATATAGTGAATATAATTTTTATCAGGACATTATTTGTTTCATTTTATATTTTTCCTTCATTTGGATTATTATTTAAATGTTTCAAAGTGGTATGGGACACTTTAGTATGTTTAAAGATTATTCTACTAATGAATGTTCTTAATGATTATCTTTTCAATCTCATTACTTTTTGTGATTGCAAACATTTTATTGGAAGAGAAACATTATTTTAATAATTTTACATTTGAAATTTATTTTAAATAAATATTTTTATATGATGGATATTATTATTTCTTAAACATTATATCATTTTACATACGATGTTTACATTGAATTCTATTTGATTAACTCGGGAATTATTGATAAATCCATATTTTTCATTAAATATGGAAATTTGATAAGGAATATTCATTATTAATAAAATTTATTAATCAATTTGAATAATGGTTTTTACTTTCCGTGATGGGTGGATCTGGGACTTTATATAGATCCTCGATGCAGTGATAGGTTCTCCTAAGATAATTGAGTTGGACAAATAAATCATTTTTTAATTGTAGTTTTAAAATTTTCAGAGGATGGATATTGAGAATATAGGTCTTCATGTGCATTAGACATAACATCCAATAATTAGTAATTTCCTTAAAAAATATTTCACTTATAATTCATCCATTATATTTTTCATCAACATATATATAGATACAATTAATTTAATGTTCATTGACTAAATGGAATGTGTTTTTTTTCTTACCAATCCATATTGATTTTTTCTGTATCTAATATGTTAAATGGAATGTTCTATTAGTTATTCGTCTTTTACATTTTAGTTTATTTTCATTGATTCATTATTTCTTCTATTATACCTTACGCTTACTGATCATTTGAGCTCACCCTTATTTTTTCTTTCCTTCACTGGGTTATGAAGAAAAAATCTTTTCAAAATAGTTCAAGGTTGATGTTTATTTCTTTATATTTTTTATCATGTTTTTATTTTTTATTTTTCAATGTATTATGAGTCTAATGTGTGTAATGATTCTTTCAATACTACTAAAATAATTATTCTTTTGTGGTTTGATTCCCTGTAATCAATCCAATGTGATAAAATAATGCCCATACCGTGGCATATAGGGTTGGGGAGATACACAAGAATGATGTATTGAGTTACACTTATCATATTTTCCATTATTTTTATTTAAATATATTGAAATAAAAATCATGGTTACTTATCTATTTGGGTTAATTTTTCCTTGTTTATATGTTTGAGTGTTAAAATGACATCTTTTATATTGTTTGTTGACGTTATAAAGAATCTTGAAATAGTGATGATGTGAAAATACAATCCAGGAGGAAGTTGCTGATGAACCTCAATGAGAGAATCCTTCTATGGACTAGAATCTAGTTGATGAAATTGTTTGTATTGTCCAAGATCTAGGACTAGAACTTACATCGATTCACATTCAGGCTCCAACTGTGGATCCTCATATTGATACCATCAACATTCATATTCTGATGTTCATTCACCAAAATCCACTAGTATTAAAAATCTCTAATGATCCACAAATAGATGGGGATTAGTGGAGAAATATTTATTTTTTTTGAGTCCATGGAAACTCTTGGGTCAATCAAGGTGGAATGTACCACCATTAAGCTAGAGAGACCTAAGAGGAGATGGTGGTACATTATGGTGATGTCAAAGAAGCATGAGTTATTGGATTGAAATATATATTAATGATATTACAACTAACCAGTTATATACAGAGTTAATGTTTTTGGATAATGAAATAGATTTTTCCAAACTCATGATACATATAAAAAAATTACAAAATATGCAAACTGTTTTGTTGACCTTCTGCAGTTCTCTCATAATATTGTGTTGAATTAATTGATGAAGACTCGATAGTTTGATATGGTACTTTGATTTGATATTCCTTCTCATATTTTTTTTACTAAATATTCATTCTTATCTTGATGTACTTGATAGAGAATTTATGGATGAAATGGACCAGGAAAGTAATTCAAGGTTGTTAGGAGTTTCATTTTCTTCCACTGTTAGTGTGAGTTCCTTTAAATGAAAGAGGAAGAATGATGATTCTATGTGTGGTTCTCAAAATAAGGGTTCTTCTAGACATTTTTAGTTCCCAGAATATGCCCATTGATTTTTTAATATTGTGAATAACCTAGGCACTCAAACTAGGTTATAATTTAGGCACCCAATATATGTGGTTCTTGTGGATGCCCGGGTCACTTGGTGAAGTTCTTCCATGATTATTATAATCCATACAGTGGAATGGGATCATCAATGCCTAATATTTCTACACTGCAATGAAATTATTAATGAACAATGGGGTTCCATCCATAAGATTTTGTACTAAATATTCTTCCCATAGTAAAAGAGTCTCTAGAAAAAGAAGATACAGGTATAATGACTATGAGAGGTATAATTAATATAGCTTCATCCTTATTGAATTATTTATTTAATATGGGTGCATCTCATTAATTTATTTCTTCTCATAATTTCAATGTACTAAATGTTCCTATCATTACTTTATCATATGAGATGGATATTACTACACCTCTCAAAATGAAGAGAGAATATGGTATCCATATTCCTTCTTGTGTTTTATCTTTATCAAGATTATCGATCCTACATGGGATTTTATTTTTATCGACATGAAACTTCTTGATGTTAGTTTCAGGATGTATTGGATCATTATGAATAAATCATAGATTGATCATTATCTTCAGCGGGTCTTGGTTACTGTGCTTGATGGGGTGTGTCGTATCTTTTAAGTATAATGTGACTTAATCTCATGTAGAGCTAAAAACTCCTATCCATTATCAGTAAAATTAATATCTATGATTGATTTTGATCTATAAAGGTCATCATTTTTTGAGGATACCCTTCAAGTTTTCATAATGTTCCTAACATTTTTCTTTATGACTTATATATTCTACCACGTGTAATAGTGGTTGAGTTTTTTATCATGTTCGATTTTGGTACTCATGTAGTATCTATTGCATATAACCACATGGCACCAGATGAAAAGAAATAGTTTAAGTCTTAGTTTTGTGAAATTTTAAAATAATGATTTATAAGGATGAGGTTTTCACCTTGGGTGGATCATGTTCTCTTTAGGAATAAATATGATGGGACACTTTCCATTTTTGTTTATTACCAAAAACATAATGGATTCACTATAATGAACAAGTATACATTCCCAAAAATTGATGACCGGTTCAAAAATTTGAAATTGGATATGTGGTTCAAGATGATTGATCACCAGTATGGTTACCATCGACTGAGAATAAAATAATATGACATTCATAGAATATCCTATAGATGTAGGTAAAACCATTAAATGTACATTGTAATTCCATTTGTTCTAATAAATTTTCATTTAGTTTTTATTCTATTAACGAATATGATCTTCTTTGAGTATCTTGATGCTTTATAGTGGTATTTTTAAAATAAATCCTAGTTAAATATATTTCTATGATAGATCAGGTGTTCAATCTAAGATCAGTTATAGATTTATTAAGAATTCACCAACTATATTTCAAGCTATCAAAATATGATTATTGGATTTAGGAAGTGACGATATTGGGGAATTTTGTGTTGGAACACTGTATATTAATTGACCCTAAAATGGTAAAAGACTTTATGTCAACGGAAAACCATAAAATGTTTTTTATATTTGGATATTCTTAGGTTATTCATGATATTAACACATGTTTGTAAAAGAATTCTCAAATTTTTCATCTCTGTTGACCGATCTAACTCATCTAGGAGTAGTGTTTTCTTGGGATGAAAATTTTCAAATTTCTTTTTGTTGGCCCAAGGGAGACTGTAGGCTACTATCTATGACTATAATGGTTTTAATTATGAAAAATCATGTAATATGTTAATATATATCTTACCTCATGAAGATCATAAATTTTGTCAAAACTTATCTTGTATACCAGATCATCTCAATAATATTACTAATTATGTTAATTTAATTATAAACAAGCTTATGACTGGTTATCTATGTGAAATTATGGATATTAACACTTTATAACTTTGTTGTATTATAAGAGAGATATAACATCTAAAATTATCAATGTATGAGTCATTGACACTGATAGAAAAACTGAGAAACAGACAGATAGATGACCTACCTATGCATAAGACTCACAAATAGACAGAAGACCTACCGATACATATGAATCATCAATAGATAGACAACCTACCAATGCATATAACTCACTTATTGAAAGAATACCTACTGATGCATATGACTCATCGACAAACGGACGACCTATCAATGTATATGACTCACTGACGCAAATGAAATACCGATGAAATCCACTTAGTATCAGTCCAAGTGACCTACCGATACATAGTGATACTAACTCAAGCACTCACCGACAGTTAAAATGAGTCACCAATGTAATGAGTCCCTGACATATTAAAACACCAACATAATGACATACTGATGGGTTAATTCACCAACAAAATAAGATATTGATTGATGAGTCACCAACTTATGTCTCATGGACAGGATGACTCCCTTATAGACAGACTTGCCTAAAGAGGAGTCACCGATAGACTATTTAAATTTTAATTTATTAGTATTATTTATGATGTTCATATTTGATTAATTTAATGATACTAAAACATTTAATAATATTTCTTAGGAAATTTAGTAGGTAGTACAAGGTATGATGAACCTTTGAATATGGAAAGAACATACTCTTTTTCTTCCCTCATGAATAAAAAACCATTTTTTAAGAGAGAAACAGTAAAATAAAATAGGTGAGCAGAGTTCCCACATGAGAGACATTTAGAAGAACATCTATGACTGTCATGCACCAACTTCGAACTCAAAAAAAATAAAGAAAACATGAGGAAATCTCAATCGAGATGTACATCGAAGAGAAAAAACTACTTCAACATATAAAATAAGGATAAGAATATACCTACAAACCCATACTTGTACCTGGATGCTAGAATACGACACTCTTTTTTAGTGCCAAACTCTAAAATAGGACTCAAACCTCATCTCATCTGAAGAGTCCAAAGATGCCTCTCAAGACTCAAAAATCCTTCAAAATACATTATCATTTTTATTTTCTCTTTTGTGTGCACTTTTAGAAACTTTTTAGCAGTGTGTATATCTGTCTATAAAGAACACACTGCCTCCATTACAAAATTTAATGATACAAGATATCATTCCACTCTTACCTTATTACACTTTTTTACTCCCATAGATAAGTGTGGAAGAGTTCCTTGTGTGACCTGAAAGGTTTTACCCACAAAGAACTACAGTATAGGTCTTTTGATCTTTATAGCTTGTGTGTTGCTGTAAACCTAGATCTAAGGATAGGATAAAAATATTTATTATTTTACATTTCTTGGGGTCAGGTGATCTCCATGTTTATAGTATTAGGTCTCTTCGAGAGACTAAACCTCTTATTTCATTTCCACTAAGTTTTTACTTTTAGTTTCATTATGTTTTATCACATATTTCATAAAACTAAATTGAACTCTGATAGTTAGTCTTAGAAAGTGTTTATAATAGTATTGAATTATTAGGTTAGTTTAATTTTTTTATTTATTATCAAATTGATATTACTGAGAAGTAAACAATATTTTGAGAAATTAAATGAACTGTCAAGCTCTTATAATTTCACTACTGGCTGACTGGTCAATTTACTTTTAAATGTGAGGTAAATTCAAAAAATACTATTTAATAGAAATTTTTATAGTAACTCAATTCAACCCTTTCATGAGTTTCCTACTTGAAACATCATTTTCTATTAGAGTTGTATTTGAACTTTTTAGTTTTCAAATATTTTTCAAAATTTTTAACTGTGATTTTAGTTGTATTTCACAGATCTTGAAATTTATGTTAACATTAAATTTCTATCTCATTAAAATATTTTTCTAAAATTTTATTATGGTTAATATATTGGATATTTCTTCTACTAACTGATCTTAATTCTTGAATAGAACAAATTATTCACAATGGAAAATTAAAATGAAAATGAACGTAGAAAGTATGTGTATTCAAATTTGGTATTAAATTATTGATGAATATAACATTCCTTCCACTATTAGAACTACTTTGGATGACCCAAATAAGGCTACATATAATAATAATGGAAAATATTTGAATTCCTTATATTTTCCTTTAGGAGATGAATAGTTTAAAATAATATATGCATCTAAAAAAGCCCATGAAATTTGGGATACTTTGTCTATTTCACATAAAGGATCTTCTATTGTTAAGGAAATGAGACTTAACACATATACTATTAAATATTACTACGTTAAAAGGATATATGATGAGCCTTTTTATGACATGTATATTAGGAAGAATGAAATTGTGAACACTATGATCTTTTTGGGATGAGATGTAACTACCAAAGAAAAAATTATGTGAAATTTGGTCTTAATGAGTATGATCTACTTGTTAACTTTTAGGCTATGGTTATGTATAAATCTTGCAAAATAATTAATAGAATCTTAATTATACCTATCCTCAAGAAGACTTTTTTTGAGATGTGGAACAATTGAAACCCACATGTTAGTTACTTCAATGTTTTTGGTTGCAAATTCGATATCCTTAATTCAAAGGAAAATCATCAAAAAAATTCATCCAAGAGTGATGAAGGAATATTCCTAGGTTACTCAAATTCTATTAAATCCTTCAGAGTCATTAAAAAAATAACCATGTGTGTAGATGAATTTCTAAATATCAAATTTTATGAAACAAATCCACATAAAACTAATACTTCCAAAGAAAACACTGAAGATGATATGCCAAATTTGTATATAAATAGAAAAACTAAAATAATATTGTTAAGAAATATATTAAATCAATTATTTCTAAAAATTATTCCAAACATAGTCATGATGAACTTCAATTTTTAGATGAACATGAAGTTACTAGACAATATTTTTCTAACCCACTATAACCCTCAACACCATCCTCTTTATGTTATTGTAGGAGACACTGATAAAGGGACACAAACAAGATATTCTCTGAGAAACCTGGATGAACATCAAGACTTTTTGTCACAGCTTGATCCTAAGTAAAGCAATGATGCACTTAAAGTTTAATTTTACGGGATAGATATGCAATAATAACATAATAATTTTGAAATAAATAATGATTGGAAAAAAGTGGATAGACCCAAATACAACTTGAACATAGGATCTAAGTGGTTTTATAGAACTAAGTAGATGAATTTGGTAATATTGATAGAAATAAATCCAGATTGGTTTCACAAGGATATAGTTTAGATAAAGGCATTGACTATGAAGAAACTTTTGAACCTGCTGCTAGACATGAGACCATAAGAATCTATCGTTTTTATGTATCCCATCTTAATTTTAATCTTTGTCAAATGGATGTTAAAATTGCATACCTAATGTGATATATATTTTAGGATGTTTTTTTAACAAGCCTTGGTTTTACAAACCCTCATTTTCAAAATCATGTTTTTAAATTAACAAAAGATTTATATGGTTTAAAACAAGATCCAAGAGTTTGGTATAACAGACTATGTACTTTTCTCGTTAATAATGGTTTTACAAAAGGAATTATAGATCCTACTCATTTTATAAAATGAAATTATAAAGATGTTTTAGTAGTTCAAATTTATATTGTTGATATTATTTTTGGATCTTTAAAAATTTAGTTACATATTGGTTTTTCTAAAATGATGTAAACTGATTTGGAAATGAGTCTGATGGGTGAACTCAAATTCATTCATGGATTTCTGATTTTTCAAAATAAAGAATGTATCATTTTAAATCAAATTAAGTACACAAAAGACATAATAAAAAGAATTGTCTTTGATAGAAGTATTAGTTTTGACACTAGAATTTGTACTAATTTTATGTTGGATATTTATGTAGATGATAAATATACTGATAAAACCAATTACAAAGGAATGAGTCTAACATTTCTATATTTGACTACTAGTAAGACACATATAATTTTTAGTGTTTGTATCTGTGCTTGTTTTCCTAATAATCCCAATGAATCTCACATAAATGTTGTTAAAAGAATATTCAAATACCACAAACATACTATCAACTTTGGTTTTTTGTACCCTAAATGAATATCATTTGATTTTCTAAGATATTCTGATGCTGATTTTGGTGGATACAAGTTAGATATAAAGAGAACATCTGGAACATGTCACTTTTTAGGAAAGTATCTGGTTTCATGGTGTAGTAGGAAACAATATTTTGTTGCACTATCTACTGCCAAAGATAAATAAATAGTACTTCGTAGTTGTTGTGATAAGATTTTGGTAATGAAACACACTCTCCTAGACTATGGATATCAATTTAGAAATGTACAAATAAATTTTGAAAATACAAGTGCTATTAACATTTTTAATAACCCAATTTCTCATTTAAGAAAAAAAAAACATATTGATCAAAGACATCAATTTCTGAGAGATCATCATAAAAAGTGTGATATCACATTAGAATGTATTGGAAGTGAATATCATCTTACTAACATGTTCACTAAGACATTGAACTCAGAAAGAATGAATTACATCAAAAATGAGTTAGGAATTATCAATATATAATACCTTGTGTTGCAATTCCTTTGATCTTTTTAAGTGAAGTTGTCATGTTAACACTGATTTTATGTCATGTCGACAAAGCTGTCATGCAGAAACTGGTGCTACTTCATGCTGACAAAGTTGTTATGTCGACACTGATGTTATGTAATGCCAATAGAGTTGTCATGCCGATAGCAATTCTAGGTCAGTCTGGCATAGTAAGTGTTATGAAAAATTATTCATGCCAACACTGATGAATCATTGTTTTTATATGTTTTTTTATCCAAACAACATTGTTTCATTAATTTTATTGAACCCGGTTCACGGTTTATCAATTAAATAATTTCAAAACCCCTAAATTATATAAATATGAACCTATCCTCCAATACTTTACCTCTAAACTCTCTCGGTCGTTTATCTCTCTTTACCACTGACCCTTCACATTCTAACCATCAGACTGAACGGATTGGAATGGCACGTGTGAAACAAGTTCCTGATGATGGTGATTCTCATGCTTCTACAAAACAAACAGGTGAATCGAGAAAATCTTCATAACCCATAAATCCTTATCTGGAAAACCTTGTTGTAACTCAAGAAAAATAAGTTCGTACAGAATGGCTATCAGAAAGAATGTCTATTTTGGTTAAGGTACTACAAGATTAAGGTTATATTGAGAAGTTCTCAAATGATGAATGACCCTTTTACCCAAATCTAGTTCATGAATTTTACATGAATATGGATTTTTTATTGGAAGGAAATGATATCTCCTATATAAAATACATATTAAAAGGGAATATAATCACTTTTTCTTCAATACATTCAGCTTAATGTCTTAAATTTACCCATGAAGTCGTATTTGTTGATTATCATGGTACCTCTCCACCGGAGAGTGATATGGTTTTCTTTTTTATAGTGTTAAATGAACCTACTAATAATTATGAGCATAGAAGACCCATTACTACAATGTTATTTGGAGAATGTAGAATCTTGTGTAAGTTTATCTAGAATCAAATCTTTCCTAATAAAGGGGACCTTTCTTCTCTGAAATATCAATATTTATACTTGTTTTATCTCTTAAGAAAAGGGATCAAGGAAAATTTTTGTAGATAACTTATTGTGGACATGAATGAGAAGATCAAGCCATCATGTAAAACTAATTCTTTGTAATATCCAAGGATTATATCAACTATATTGAAAGAAAATGTTTGCATAGAAGAATGTGAAGAAGCTATTTCTGAGTATAGTGGGATCTGCCTCAGTAAATAGATTTTTAAATTGATTAAAGTAAACTAGAATCCATGGAAAAGATAATGGGTTAGAGATGAAGATAAGATCTTTGACAAGTTCAATCAAGTGAATTATCCAAATAGACCTAAGAATATGGTTGATCCTGGTCTGGGGCCAAATGGGGAAGTTCTTTACTCTTCAGAATAAGAAGAAGAGCCTATCACTCTTGTTAGAGATTAGGGATTGCCTATTGATGATTATAGTGACCCTAAAACAACTAGACCATGCAAGGGTTTTTCATTTGGACCTTCGAGACCTCTACATACCTTACCCTCTGATGATATCACTCTAGATGTTAATGGGGATGGGGAGACTAAAGCCTCTGGTTGTGTGGAATATTTATGTAGATCTAGTGACTTTGAAGAAGAAGAAGAAGAAATTGAAGATTGTGAAAGTGGTGGTAGTAGTGAAGAGGGAGAAGGTGAAGAGTATTGTGATAAAAATAAAAAAAATAACATGTATCTATACATGATGATGATAATGAAAATAATGGATATGATAATGACCATCAAATGGATGATCAAGGTGAAGATGTTGAAATTATTGAAGAATTGGATCAGGCTTGGTTAGAATAACCTACTAATGTTGTTGTTGAAGTTATAGAAAATTTTGATGTTGCTGCTGAAGTAGAATGTCATGATATTTTTGTACCTCATTTGGTTTATAAATGGAGAATATCTCATAATGAAGATGAGAAACCAGTAAGAAAATATCCGACTGAGGGGGAGCCTAAATAAATAAAAAATCAAGTTTAATAAGAGAATCAGTGTGGAAGAGTGATGGTAAACACTCTCACTCCTCTAGATGATGATGTAATGGATGAATGGGAAAGGAATACTGGGAATGTGGAACATGGATTAGATTATGAAGATTCACATGATAAAGTATTTCTACTTTCTATAAGAGAACCAACTGTTGAGACCCTATCTAGTGACTATGTCACTGAGGTTGGTTTGGAAAATATCAAAGAAGAAATATGCTCATCATAAATACGTGTAGTACAATCTCAGTTGAGATTAGATATTGATGATTCCAGGAGACAAAACACTAAGCTGGCTGATATCTTGAATGTTATCTAGTATATGGTTATAGGAGTAAGGCCAATTGGTACATCATGTTCTACTCCTACCTCAAGCAGTGTATCTCAAGCTGATGTTGTTTCAGTCTCTCAGATGGAGATAAAAGAAATTTTTTTAAATTTGATTACAACTACTGAAACCATTGTGGAAAGATACAATAATCGTGGTAGTGAGATGAAGATGTTAACTATTGGCATACATGATTTAACCACTAATTAGTGAACTAAAATGTAGTGTGTCATGAATGGAATTGAGGATCTTGTTTCTCATATCAGAGATCCTGATTTTTTCAATCTGAGAAAGGAAGTGAAGGAAATTGTTCAATCTGATTCATCCTCAATTCCAACTATTATTCCTTCCACATCTGGTTAGACCTGTTGGACTCTTTATACTTAGGCAATCAAGAAATATTGTAAAATATGATCTTAATGATATATTTCATTCCTCTATCTTGGGAAGAATAAAAAATATTAAGAGTAAAAGTGATTGTGTGCATGATACGGTCAGATTATATACCAAGGAAGCATCATCAACTTAGGAAGATCTATCAAAGTGTATAAATTCATATTTTTACAATATTTACTCTATGAACTAGTTGACAGTACATTTTATGTATTTGGTAGAAAATTTGACATTACCTCTAGATACAAGAGAATTCAATGAAAAAGTCAAGAAATTGAAGGACTTCACTCCTCTTTTTGATAAATTTATGAAGAATAAGGATGACATTGTTTATTGAGGATTTTTTTCAAACTGTTATAGCCATATCTCCGTGTTCAGAGTGAAGCCAATGTTGTTCCAGCTGCTGCTTTTATTCACTCTACTTTTCTAGTGACTTCCTATCCAATGTTTTTTTCTCAAGACTTGACACTAATCTAGCCTATTATCACAAAATTAACACAACCTCATGTGTTATCCTAGCACATATTAATCCTACCACTAACTGTTCTAGTAAGAATTCCTTAAACTCCACTGAATATTCTTTTAGATTCTCATGTTTCTCAGCCTCGACCTACTGGACATACCATTTATCCATATGATAAGGGTATGAAACCCCTTCATCTTAAGAAGTAATGTGGAGTAATTATTTTTTATAGGTTTTAGTGCCTGTAAATTTTTTCATTTAGTGCAATTTCATTATGACTGCCAATTCACTACTTCTACTTCTCTATTTTAGTTGTTAACCTAAAACTTTTAGCTAATCCCAATAGTGAGAGACATTATTAATCATTATTATTTGTTTATGAAGTATTATTTGTTTATTCATTAATATTTTTTTATGTTACTCTGATTCATTTCACTTCCCACAATTATTTTGGATAGTCATCTTTATTGTATATAATAATCAGATTTTTTTCTTTAATAATTATCTAATGGTATATAAGCATGCCATGATTTGTGATCATCAAAAGGGGGGATATTTTTGGCACATGGGAGATTATTGGACATTGTATCTGACTATAATGGTTTTAATTATCACAAATCACATCATATATAATCATATATCTTACAATATGAAATATCCTAAATTATTTCATAGCTTATCTTGTATATCATATCATTTCAATCATATAACTAATTATGTTAATTTAAGTCTAAAAAATCTAATTAGTCATTATCAATGTCTAATCATCAGTATTAAAACATTCTGAGTTTATTATACTGTAAGACAGCCATAACATATAAAATTATCTAAGTATGGGTCACTGACATCGATAGAAGAACTTAGATACCGACAGATAGATGACCTACTGATGTATTTGACTCACCGACAGATAGACGACCTACTGATACATAAGACTCACCGACATAGATAACCTACCAATGCAATAGACCTACCATTAGTCCATGTGACCTGCAAATGCATGTTGATACAGATGCAAGGACCGACCAACAGTTAAAATGAGTCACTGATGTAATGAGTTAGTAACGTATGCCAAGACTAACAGAATGACATAATAATGGCTTGAGTCACCGACAGAAGGAGATACTGATAGACAAGTCCCTAATTGATGTCTCACCAACATGACGACTCACCAATAGACTAACTCATCGACATAAGAGTCACTGATAGTCTATTTAAATTTTCATTTGTTAATATTATTTATAATAGTCATATTTGAGTCATTTAATGATACTAACATATTTAATAATCTTTTGTTGGACTTTTAGCATACATTGATAGGTACGATGAACCTATGCAAGTGGAATGAACATGATATTTGTCAACCCTCATTAATAAAAATCATTTTTTATGATAGAAGCAATACAATAGAATAAAAGTGTGGTGGGACTGCATGAGAGACATACATAAGAACATTTGTTACTCTCATGCACTCACAGTGAACTCAAGAACAAAAGGAAAAACAAATGGGGAATTCTCAATAGAGTTGTACATCGAATTGACGAACAACTTCAACAATTCAAATAAAGAGAAGAATATTCCTACATACCTATACTTGTAGCTGGAATATAGAATACAACACTCTATTTTAGTGTCAACTTCTAGAAGAAGACTCAACCCTCACATCATCTACATTTGTAGATTCCAGAGCTTTATCTTAATAAACAAAGTACCTTTTAAATCCTTTATCATTTTTATTTGATCTATTGTGTGCATTTTTACATACATATAAGTAGATTGTGAATCTATATGTAAATAACACACTGTATCATGTATCAAACTGAAGGACAAAAGATATCCTTCCACCCATACCTTATTACACTTTTTTACTCCCACTGATAAGTGTGGATGAGGTCCTTGTGTGACATGGCAGGTTGTACCCATAAAGAACTGTTGTCGAGGTCATGTGATTTGGACAACCTGTGTACTATTGTGAACCCTGTTGTAGTGTTTGGATCAAAAAAATTATTAATTCACATTGATTAGTGGAAATTGATCACCAAATAGAGATAATTAGGTATCTTCTTAAGACTGAATGACTAGTTTCATTTATACTGTGTTTTTTAAATTTCATTTTTCTTTGTTTCATCACATATTTCAAAAAACTAAATTGAACTCTGATAGTTATTTTTATAAAGTGTTTAAAATAGTATTGAATTATTTTGTTATTTTAAAAAGTTGTATTAATTTTCAAATTTTTATATCTGAGAACTAATCACTCTTTTAAGAAATAAATCACACATTCAAGCTCTTATAAATTCACTACTAGCTAACTAGTCAATTGACTTTTATACTTGGGGAAACTTAAAATAATACTCTTTAATTTAATTTTTTATTAGAACTCAATTCACCTCCCTCTATAGTTTCTTACTCCGACCAACATTTGGTATTAGATGTGTATTTGGATTTTTCAGTTTTCATGGCTTTTTCAGTCACTCCAACATTGATTTCAGTTGTTTTTCATGTTTCGTAAAATATTTTGTTAATACTAAATTTTTAGCTCTTTAAAATGCTTTTCTAAAATTTTTTAATTGATAATAGACTAAATGGTACTACTATAAATAGAAATACATTTTTTAATGGATCAAATTATGCACAATAAAAAATTAAAATGAAAATTAACTTAGAAGCTATGTGTTTTGAAATTTGGTCTTTAATTGTAGCCAAATAGATGATTCTTTCTACTCCTATAACTACATGGTATTACCCAATGAAGAATTATTATAATAATAATTTCAAAGCCATGAATTATTTATTGTTTTTTTAGGAGATGAAGATTTTAACAGAACTTCTGCATGTAAAACAACCCATGAAATTTTGGATACATTGTCTATTTTACATGAAGGAACATATTGTGTTAAGTAAATGAGGCTTCAAACATATACTATTAAATATGAAAACACTAAAATGAAGAATGATGAGATTATTTCTAACATGTATCTCATGTTTAATGAAATTGTTAACAATCTGATCTCTTTGGGACGAGATATTTCAGAAAAAGAACAAATTTTGATAATTCTTATATGCTTACCTGATAGTGGGAGATGAAATTCTATCTCCATTAAAGAATAATGTGAAATAATCAAAATATATATCGAAGAACTCATTTTAATAATAATGATGTATGAGGAATATCTAAATGTTAAAAAGGAGGAATAAGATGATCCTAATAGAAAATTTGTAACTATAAGACTACTACCTCTAAGAATGAGGAAAAATAAAAGGTTATATCCTCTGTTGAAATCTCTAGTAATGTTGAATCAATATCAGATAGTGATGGAGATATGTATCAACTAGCTACAAGATACAATAAATACTATATAATGTATAAATACTTCAGGAATACCAATTAAAAAGGACGATATAATAACAAGGGATACAGGAAAAACAACTCTAAAAGAAATGAAAAATCAGAAGAGATTGCATTCTATGAATATAAGAGGAGAGGAAACATCAAGGATGACTATCCAGAATTAAAATAAAAAAAATAAGAATGAAAAAAAGGGAAATAAGTATAAGAAATATATGAAGACCACACTGAGTGCCTTTGAGGATAACTCTAGTGAATCAGTATAATCTCTTGATGAGAAATATGACATGGAAAATAAGTGTTTTATGAAAAAAACTTCTGAGGAATGATTTTTGAAGATATCATTCAAGAGTTAGTGGTACTTAGAGATTGGATGTTAAATACTTTTTATAGGAGAATACTCAATCTTCAATAACCTAGTCAATATTGATGGTGGATATGTCTCTTTTGGTGACAATCCTAAAGGAAAAATAACTGTCTTAGGCTAGATTGGTAACTCTATCTTGGTTTTAATTTTTAATGTACTTGTTTTTGATGGATTCAAATATAATTTACTTTGTATTGTAGAATTAGGTGATGATTTAGTTCATGTTAAATTTGAAATTGATTCTTGAAATGTTTTTAACTCTAAAAATGAATTATTATTTACTAATTTTAGAAATGAAAATGAATATATAGTCAATATAGAATCTTTAGTTTCTAAAAAATATTCTTACTTGAGTGCCTTTCACAAAGATCCTTGGATTTGGATTGGTATATTAATAAATGGTAATGTACACCCTCTTAGAAATATTACTCAAAAAGGCCTAGTAAAGGATCTACCCAAACAAGAGTTTTAAAATTTCAATTTTTGTAATCCTTGTCAAAAGGGTAAACAACACAAGATAAAATTCAAATCAAAGATTGTTGTTTCAACTTCCCAACCGTTAGAGATAGTTCACACGGACTTATTTGGACCATCTAGATTTTATATTTTAAATGGGAAGAACATTTTCTATGTTCTTGTAGATGAAAATTCTAGGTATGCATTGAAAAATTTCCTATCTCACAAAAGTGAAGAATGTACTTATTTCACCATGTATGAAAAAAGAGTAGAAAATATAAGTGAACTTAGAATAAAATCATATTTAATTTATCATGGTCCAGAGTTAGATAATCAAGACTTTGAATCTTTTTATCAAAAAATGTAAATAGACATAACATCTATTCCCCAATGAAACCTCATGGAAATTGAGTTGTGGAAAGAAGAAATAGAACATTATAAGAGATATCCCAAAAAAATTTAATGAATATGATCTACCAGTTTAATTTTTGGCTAAGGTTGTGAAAACCACATGCTACATAATTAATAGAGTTCTAATTAGATCTATCCTTAAGAAGTCTCCATATGGGTTGTGGAACAATAGAAAACCTAATGTTAGTTATGTCAATGTTTTTGTTTTCAAATAAAATATCCTTAATACAATAGACAATCTTGACAAATTTCCATCCCATAATGATAAAGAAATATTCCTAGCTTAGTCAACTTCTAGTGAAGTTTATAGATTATTTAATAAGAGAACCAAGTTTTCAAAATAATATGTGGATATAAAATTTGATAAAACTTATCCTCATGAACCTAATACCTCCCTAGAGAACCTTGATTATGATATGTAAAATCTGTATATAAATACAAAACATTTATTCCTCTTGTCAAGCAGTCTGTTAAATAAAACTATTCTAGAAATTATTTTTAATCAAGACATGATGATCCCAAACCTATAGATTGACCTGAAATTACATGACCATCTTTTCCAATACAAACTAGAACCCTCAAGAACTATCCTTGATATGTGGTTTTTGGATACATAGATAATGGGAAACAAACCAGATCTTTTATTAGAAACCAAGTTAAACATCAATCCATTTTTTCATAGCTTGAACCTTAAAACATTAATGATGTAATTAAATATGAATTTTGGGTGATGGAAATGTAAGAATAACTTCATCATATAGAAAGAAATAATGTTTGTAAACTTTTGGATAGACCCAATGAAACCCTGACCAAAAGAACTAAATTGGTGTTTAGGAACAAAGTAGATGAATCTGGTGATATTGTTAGAAAAAAATCCAGATTGGTTGCACAAGGTTATTGTCAAAAATAAGGAATTAACTATAAAGAATCTATTTCACCTGTTTCTAGAATTGAGGACATCAAAATATGGCTTTCTTATAATACACAACTTAATTTAATGATTTCTCAAATGGATGTGAAAAGTGAATTCCTTAATGGGAATATAGTTGAGGATATTTTTGTTGAACA
The DNA here is from genome assembly GCA_963277665.1 of Viscum album. Lineage (NCBI taxonomy): Eukaryota > Viridiplantae > Streptophyta > Magnoliopsida > Santalales > Viscaceae > Viscum > Viscum album. The sequence goes on from OY728156.1 coordinate 1,138,108,517, forward strand.
ACCCCCTGGTTTTACAAAACCTCATTTTCAAAATCGTTTTTTCAAATTATTAAATTCACCATATGGTTTAAAATATGCTCTAAGAACATGATATGATAGACTAAGTACATTTATCATTACAAAAGGTTTAACAAAATTAATTTCTCATCCTAGTCTTTTTATAAAACGAATTTACAAAGATGTTTTAGTAGTTCAAATTTATGTAGATGATACTGTTTTTGGATCTTCAAAAAATTTGTTATGTATTGGTATTTCTTAAATGATTAAAAATGAGTTTTAAATTAGTTTCATGGGTGAACTCAAATTCCTTCATGGATTTCATATTTTTCATAATAAATAAGGTCTCATTTTAATTCAAAGTAAATACACAAAAAATATTTTAAAAAGATTTGTATTTTACAGCTTTAAATGTAGTGGCACTTTAATGGGTACTACATGTATGTTGGATCTTGATGAAGATGGTATATCTTATAATCAATCAACTTATAGATTAATTATTGGATGTTTTCTCTACTTGACTATTAGTCGTCCAGATATAATGTTTAGTGTGTGTGTATTTTCTCATTTTCAAGATAACCCCAAAAAATCTCACTTAAAAGTTGTCAAAATAATTTTCAACTACCTCAAATGTACTATCAATTTAGGTTAGTTTTACCCTTAATGTCAATAATTTGATATAGTGAGTTATTCTCATTATAATTTTGGTGGATGGATGTTTGATAGAAAGGGAACCTTTCGAACATGTCACTTTTTGGGAACGTATCTTGTTTCCTGGTGTTGTAGGAAATAATATTATGTTACACTATCTACTCGTGAAGATGAATACATATCTACTAGTATTTGTTGTGCATAGATTTTATGGATGAAAAAACTCTACTAAACTATGGATATTTATACATGTACCTATAAATTGTGATAATACAAGTGTTATTTACATTTATAAGAACCCATTTTCTCATTCTAGAACAAAACATATTGATGTAAGACATTACTTTTTGAGAGATCCTTATAAATAGGGTGATATAACTTAAGAATTTAATGGCTCTAAATATCATCTTTTTGACTTACACACTAATCCATTTTACTCTAAAATAATGAATTACATCATATATGAGTTAGTAATGATAAATCTATAAGACCATTTTTGTTATTCCTTTGATATTTTTAAGTGAAGTTGTCTTTCTGAGACCAACGCTATGTTAGGATGACATTGTTGTCAGGCCAACACCGATGCTATGTCATTCCGACACAGTTTTATGTTGACACTGACACTATGTCATACTGACAGCATTAGTGTTAAGAAAAATGTGTTATGCTGACATTTATGACTCACTATTTTAATATTTTATATGTTTTTATCAAAAAAAAAACTGTTTCATTAATTTTTTTGAACCTGGTTCACAATTTCATGATTGTGTAATTTTAAAATTCCTAACTGATATAAATTTGAATCGATCCAATCTACTCATTTACCTATACACCCTCTCAGTTGTTTCTCTCTCTTTACACTGACTTTTCTCCTTTTAACATTTAGACTGAACGGATTGGAATGGTGCATTTCAAGTGAACTCTTGAAGATGGTGAGTCTGATAATTCTAAGAAATAGAAAGATGAATCGAGTAAATCTACTTCCCCCATAAATCCTTCTCTATAAATTCATCATGTAACTCCAAAAAGAGGTCATACAAAATAGATTTTCTAAATAATGACTCTGATGCTCAAGGTATTGCAAGATCATGGTGGGATTGATTGGTTCTTATATAACAAATGAACCTTTTACACGAACACAGTTCATGAATTTTACATGAATATGGAGTTTTTGTTGGAAGGAAATGATGTCGTCAAGATTGAATCCATATTAGAAGGGAATTGAATCTGTTTCTCTTCATGACATTGGGATGATTACCTTAAATTTCCTCATGAAGGGGTATTTGATGATTATCAAAGTACCTCTTCACCTGAGGGTGATATGTTTATCTTTGAGACAACATTAAAGGAACATACTAATAATGATGAGGACTGAAGACCCATTTCAATAAGGTTAAGTTGATAATGTATAATATTGTTTAATTTCATATAGCATAAAATATGTCCTAGGAAATGAAACTTTTCTTCTCTGAAATATCAACATGTCTACTTGGTTTATTTGTTGAGAAAAGGGTTCACGGTAAATTTGTGTCGATAACATTATATGAACATGAATGGGCAAATCAAACCTTCCAATAAAATTAATTCATTTTTCTATCCAAGGATGATCTCAGCTATTCTGAAAGAAAAAAGTTGTGTACATGAATGTGAAGAAGTTGTTTCTATGTGCCTTTGGATCTTCATCGGTAAAGAGATTTGTAAGAGGATGAAAATAAATTTGAATACATGGAAGAGAGACTGGGATGGGGATGAAGAAAAGATATATTACAAGTTAAATCTAGTGGATAATGTGAATATACCTAAGAATATGGCTGATCCTGGTATGGGAAAAAATGAGGAAGTTATTTACTCTTCAGAAGCAGAAGAAGAGTCTATCAATCTAGTTAGAGATCAGGGATCACCTATTGATGATAATAGTGATCCTGACAGAACTGGACCTCACAAAGGTTTTTCCTATGGACCTCATAATCATCCACCTACCTTACCCTCAGATGATCCCACAATGGAAGATAATGGGGATGAGGATATATGTGTCTTAGTTAGTGTGGAATATGTAAGTAGATCTAGTGAATCTGAATAATAATAATAATAATAATAATGTGAAGATGGTGAAAGTGGCAGTGGTAGTGATGAAGAAGAAGGTGAAGAAGTTTGTGATAAAAATAAAAATCATGATCAAGTATCTTGACATGATGATTATGAAAGTAATGGGAGTGATAATTACCATCATATGGATAATCTAGGTGAAGATGTTGAAATGATTGAATTTGTGGATAAGGATTTGTTATAAGAAACTCTTGAAGTTGTTGTTGAAGTGAAAGAAAAATGATGAATGTTCTACTGAAGAGGAAGATCAAGATATTCATGTACATAATTTGGTTTATTAAATAATAATACCTAATACTAATGCTGGGAAATCAGGGAGGAAATATCATATTGAAGTTGATCCTAAAGAAAGGTAAAATCTAGGTGAAGAAGAGAATCATCTTAGAAGATTAAGTCTAGACACTATCACCCATAATGATGATGATGTGTTGGTTGAATGGGAATGTAACCCAAGTTATGTGGCACTGGGATTATATTATGAAGATTCATATGATGATGAAACTCTACCTTCTAGAAGAGAACCAGTGGATCAGACCCTTTCTAGTGACTATGTCACTAAGGTCGGTGTGTAAAAATTCAAAGTAGAAATATGTTCATCAGAAAGACATTCAATACAATATCATATGAGATATGAGATTGATGAATCAAGGGGATAAAACACCAAGCTAACTGATAACTTGAATGATATATGGTCTATGGTTGCAGTTGTAAGGAAAAATGATGGTGATAAATTAAATTCATCCAAATTTGATTACAACTCATGAAACCATTGTGGGAAGAAACACCATGATTTGGAATGAGATGAAGAAGTTAACTACTGGCATCAATTCTTTTGAGTACAGGACTATAATGGAGTGTGCCATGAAAGGACTTAAAGAACTTATTTCTAATTATAAAGTTCCTGATTATTCCAAATTGTGAAAGAAAGTAATGGAAAATGGGAAATAGGCTTCAAATACAACTCCTACTACAATTCTTTCTTCATCTGGTCAAAACTCTCAGAATCTTGATATTGAGTCTACCAGATATGTTGTAAAAGAGGAGCACAAATCCCTATTTGATACCTCTAGATTAAGTATCCTTGAAAAGATTCAGAAGAATAGTTATTGTATGCATGATATAGTAAGATTATATACCAAGGAATCATATTCCACTTAGGAAGACCTCACAAAGATTATAAATTCATATTTATCCAAGATTTACTCTACGAACCAGTTGATAATTCATTTTATGTATTTTGAATAAAATTTGACTTTACCTCTAGTTACAAAAGATTTCAAAGAAGAAGTCAAGTAATTGAAGAACGTCACTCCTATGTTGGATAAATTTTGGTATAATATGAATAAATTTGAGAAAAAAATGATGTATGGTGGTGAGATTATTGAGGATCTACTAAAACTGTTAAATCCATATCTCCATGTTAATAATGAATCCATTTTTGTTCCAAATACTACTTCTATTCACTCTTCTCCGCCAATGACTTCAACTCCAATGTCGGTTTCTTAAGCATTGACTCTATTCGGACCGGTTATCATAGAAAAACCTCAACCATGGGGGTTATCCCAGAAAAAACCATGCCAGGAACCAACTGTTTTAGTAGTAATTCCATTACCATCGGTGAAGATTCTTTCAGATGCTCATGTTTCTCATCCACCATCTACTGAACCTACCATTGATCTATCTGATAAGGAGAAACACCCCTTGTTGCTAAGATGTATTGTGGAGTGATTAATTTTGATAGGCCAGAGTTATTGTAATTTTTTTCATTCAATGTAATTTGATTATGACTACCAATTCACTATTTCTACTTTTCTATTTTTGTTTTTATCATTACAATTTTTGCTAATCCCAAAAGGGGGAGAAAATTATTATTCATTATTATTTGTTTATGAATTATTATTTTTTTATATTACTCTAATACATTTCACTTCCCATAATTATTTTTGAGCCTATTAATAATTATGGGATCTAATAATCGTATTGTTTTTTTTAATCATTCTCTAATGGTTCTTTATAATTCTATGATTTCTTATCATCAAAAGGGGGAGATCGTTGGCCCATGGGAGATTGTTAGACACTATATATGACTATAATGGTTTTAATTATCATAAATCATGTCATATATTAACATATATATTACCTCATGATAGATCCTAAATTATGTCAAAGCTTATCTAGTATATCATACCATTTCAATCATATATCTAATTGTGTTAGTTTAAGTCTAAACAAGGTTATAAAAAATTATCTATGTGTAATTATGTGTATTAAAACATTCGGAATTTTCTATACTATAAGATAGAGATAACATCTAAAATTATCTATATATGAGTCATTGACACCGACAAATGAATTGAGACAATGAATGGAAGAAGACCTACTAATGAATATGACTCACAGTTAGGCAGACGACCTACTGATGCATATGACTCACTGCTAGAAATATGACATACCAATACAAGTGACTCACCGATAGACAGATGACATACCTATAAATGTGACTCACCAATAAACAGATGACCTATTGATGCATGTGAATCCCCAACGTAGACGACCTACCGATGCAATAGACCTACCGTAAGTCCAAGTGACCTATCGATGCACGGTGTTACCGATGCAAGTACTCCTCGACAGTTAAAACGAGTCACCAATGTAATGTGTCACCGATGTATGGAATGTTTGATAGAATGACATACTAATGGGTTGAGTCACTGATATAAGGAGATACTGATAGATGAGTCATCGACTAATGTCTCACCGATAGGATGACTAACTAATAGACTGACTCGCCGATAGAGGAGTCACCAATAGACTGTTGGAATTTTCATTTATTAATATTTTTTATAATGGTTATATTTTATTCATTTAATTATACTGACATATCTAATAATATTTTTTAAGAATATTAGTAGTTAGTTAGAGGTACGATGAACCTATGCATGTGGATAGAACATGCTATTTGTTGGCCATCAAGAATAAAAACCATTTTTTAAGAGAGAAGTAATAAAATAGATTGTAAGTGTGGCATGTCTGAGTGAGAGACATACTGTAGAACATCTTTGACTCTCATGCACAATCTATGAACTCAAGAACAATGGGAAGAACACACGAGTCAATATCAATCGAGTTGTACATCGAGTTGAAAAAATACTTCAACATTTTAAAGAAGGAGAAGAATGTACCTACCGACCCATAATTCTTCCTAGAATTCACAATACGACCCTCTATTTGTTGTCAAATTCTAGAAGAGGAATCAAACCTCATCTGAGCTACATCTAATGAGTCTAGATATGTATATTAAGGCACACAAAGCCTTATAAATTCATTCTAATTTTTATTTTCACTATTGTGTGCATTTTTACATACTTTTGAGTAGTGTGTGTATCTTTATGTAAAGCACACACTATCTCCTATGTCAAACATAAGGCTACAAGATATCCTTCCACTCTTAACTTCTTACAAATTTTTACTCCCAATGTTAAGTGTGGAAGAGGTCCCTGTGTGACCTGGTAGGTCATACCCATGAAGAACAGTGGAAGAGGTCTTGTGACCTAGATTTCCTTTCTACTATTGTGAACCCCGATCCAGGGTGTTGATCAGAAAATTTATTAATTTAACCAGCATAGTGGAAGGTAATAACCAAGTGGAGAGGATTAGGTCTCTACATGATACTGAACCTCTTGTTTCATTTCTGCTATCTTATTTATTTTAGTATTTCCATGTTTTATCACATATTTCATAAAACTAAATTGAACTCTGATAGTTAGTGTTAGCATGTTTTTATAACATTATTGACTTATTAGGTTAATATCAAAAGATATAGTAATTATCAAATTTATATAACTGAGATCAAATCACTATTTTCATGAATTAATATAAAATCCAAACTCTTATAAATTCACTACTTTCTAACCAGTCAATTGAATTTTAAATTTTGGGGGATCTTCTAATTATACACTTTGACATAAATTTTTATAGGAACTCAATTCCCCCCTCTCTCGAGTGTCCTACTCTGACCAACACTTTTGTTGAGAAAATAAAATGTTGACTACTATGTTGGTTTTGACTCTTACAGAGGCTGGGAATAGCTATGTGTTCTTCTATGATGCATTAATTACAGGTGTATGTTAATTTCTTATGAAAGTTGATCATGTCAATAGTTTTGGTTCTTGGGAGTTTAGTCCACCTATGAATAATTACCATATCCATGACCTTGAACTTCTAGTTGTGTTTCACCTGCTTAATAGTTGGCCGCATTTACTTTTTATGTGTAATATTCACATCATATTATAACCACAATACCCTGAGATATATCTTATCTCAAAATTATTTGAATCTCCACTAGAGGCATTGGGTGGAATACCTTTAATATTTTCATATTTTACATCACCTCTACCCAAGGGAAAGGGAATGTTGTAGTATATGTTTTGATCCAAAAACATCCAACCTATCTTGTGAATGAATCTTCATAAGATTATAACTTGATGGGACATTTTTCAAAGATGCATATTTGACTTCAAGAACTTGGGATGAAGTTGTTTTGGATAGTTTTCAATTTACCTACTATCTTCATAAGATTAATTTTTTTCGGAATTATAGTTTGATGATAAGTTATGTTGAATTAGAGACCCTCTTTATAGTGGGGAGATCATTTATGGTGGTTATTCTCTATAACGGTTATTCTATGTTATTGGAATTGTATTTTCTTTTTTGTTTCCTTAGTATTAGGTATATATGTGAAGGGGGTTTACATAATTCCTAGTGGTAGTACACCTAGTAACCATGAGGATGTTCTATGACATGAGACATATATTTTGGTGGCTACGTAAGATATAGGAAATTGTTTAGTTCTTCTCTCACATTAATTAATTCCAACAGGTCATGGTCGAGAACCAGGAGAACTTCATGTTTTCTTTATCCACTTTTAGTGTAGAATTGGAAGTGGGATGAGAATTTTATGAACATTTTTTTTGGGTTCCTATATACCCAGAGGAAGAAGAATGTGGTATTGTTCATAATCAATATTCTGACAAAATCTGCTTAATTTATAAGCATTTATGATTAGAAAAAATTTGAGGAGTTGGTATATCCTTATGTGAAATAAATTTTTTATTTTCCTGGAGTTCCATCTGTTATTGTGTCTGATAGGAATCCTCAGCATAAAAATAAAATTTGAGGAGGCCTTGAGAAGTCATTGGGATATCATGAGTGTTTAAGTATGTCATACAATCCATAGTCATATGGAAAGACACAAAGATATGTAAATTTTCTTGAGGATGTGTATGCACATGCATTTTTTACTTTGGTGTATCTTGAGATGACCATATGGGGATTGTTAAATTTTCTTATAGAAATAGTTACCATGATGTGGCCAAGATGGTTTCTTTTGAGTAATTTTTTGGATGGCCCTATAAATCAATGTTTTTAGGGTATTGGTGAAAGTTAGATGGTTGGATCAAGTATGGATCAAGATATGCCAAGAAAATATTTAGTTAGTTCATCAGAAAATGTTCATGGCATTGAGATGGTATAATTATTATGCTTATTGTCATCACAGCCCATTGGAATTTTTTTGTTGGTGATCTTGTGTTCTTGTATGTTTAACCTTGTTTGGTTCATTTATGAATTGGGAAGAAAGGTAGGATTGCTCCAAATTTTTTGGAATGTTTGGGAATGTTGATTATCATCTATCACAACCACAACATCTAATGTCAATACATAATGTGTCTCGTTTATATCATCTATTAAATTGTCATTTAGGCCTATCTCAGGTTCTGAGCTATAGTGATCTTGAAGTCAATCCTGATTTATCCATGAGTGAGAATAATGCCCGGATAGGTGATTTTGAAGCCAAGGTACTTCATTGGAGGATGATACCTTTATTTTAAGTGTTATGGAAGCATGGCTCTTATACTCATGATACATGGGAGAGAGAGGCACTGAGGATAGAACAATTTCCTCATATTTTTGACATTGAATCTTTTTAATAGGCTTGTTGGGTATAGAATGTTTCTATGGTGGGGAGAATATAACATCATGTTTCAATTTTAAGGATATTTTCCACACCTCTTTTGATCATTCTTTTGTTGGGTCTCGCTTATGGATTCTTTGGGTTAAATTTCGGAAATTCTGAAGGGATCTTAGGATATTCATGGTTGGCACCCATGTTTCTAAAAATGATCACCCTACTAATGAAACATATAAAAACCCATGTAGTGAGGGTTTTTAGAGTTGCAACATTGTTTGAAAAAAAAATTCTACCACTACGAAGAATCCATGAATCCCCACTTAAAGGGAAACATGATTGGGAAGAATGGTTTGACAAACCATGTGGCCCATCCCAGCTCACCACACATGCAAAATTATTTATTATTAAAAATTATTTTATAAATTCTTGAACAAATATTGGAAGCCCTCTCAAGACTAACTCACAATATTTTTATTTCCAAGGTTGGCAGGGATCCCTGTAACAAATTTTTGGGTTTTACAAAACCTCTATAAGGGTTATAGAATCTAGAAGATCATTGTTCGGTCCATTCATGTTAATAATTCAATCCCCATTACATCTCTATATGTCTCTTATTCTCTCCTCACAGGGGATTCTTGGATATCCTTATTGTTTGAGGATCTAATACCCATTGTTTTAGATCTTGAATCTAGTTTTGATTCTAAGGTTATATTTTCCTATGTTATTCATTAGAGTTTTCTATTACGGGCATTGTGATTTTTTATCTTTTTTTCCAAAGGATGGTGGTTCCATTTATGATTTTCCAATTGATTTAACCCTAAATTGCATGGTTTAAATTAAATTTCCACTAATTATATTTTTAAATAATAATCCATTTTGGATTGTAGTTTAAACATTCATTAGCCTGAAATTTAGGGTAAATCACCATTTCCAATGAATTAGGGTGGGTTTATAGAGTTTTATGGAAATTTATAAAATTAAATTGTGTAATTAAAGTTGTGGAATTTAAATTGTGAAATTTGTTTAAAATTTTAAATTTTCAAAAAATATCATAAATAGTTTTGAATGAAACCTGTCTATATTATCCTAGAAAGAGGCATTTTTTGATTAAAAAGTTTTTTGGTTATTTAAATATAAATTTGAATATTGAAATGTAAAAATTGGTTAATTTCTTTTTGAACATTATTAATGTAAATTTACCATTATTTTTTTGATAGATCACATATAAAACTAAGTAGTTAGTTATTTATTATTGAAAACACTATATTAATTCTTTCAAATAGAAAAAAAATATACAGTATGTCACATTTCTGATGGGAGGGTGATGATTTATATTTGATCAGTGTCTAATGGACTTCTGTACTCATATTTCTTTGATCACCTATTCGATTTTATAAGGATCCCATAACATGAAGCTACCATACCTCTTAGAAGATGACCATGTTTCTCACTATTAATTCTTTGATATAAAATTCATTGATTGTAAAATGTTTTACACATGCCTTATGAATTTATATTTTCTATTTTATATGAGCAGTTTTATTAATACTTTGTTTGAAATACTTCCATCAATTTAAATGTAAAGCATGACTTTTTTTCAATATTATATTATATATCATTGAATTTTTATTTAAAATTAAATTATTTATTTGGTTAATTAATTTGGCATTTTATTATTGAATCTTTGGGTAGACCATATTGGGATTTTAGCTCATACTCTACCAGTGTCTTTTGGTGTTTTTATATTTTATTCCTCTAGGTTAGAGTAAGGGTAATGACCAACATGGAGGTGGTAGTTGTTGTTTATATTTGGGGTTTTAGATATAATATTTATTTTTACTTTGGTTCATTTTCTTGATTTATATTCTATGTGATTTTAATTTGGTTTTTTACATGTTTGACTTATGGTACAGTTCTCCCTTTGGATTTCTCTTTTGAGAATAATGGTATGTAATTGTTTCTTCTATTGTTTATGTGGAAACTAATTCCTAGATTTATGTTGTATGATGTTAGGTTTTAGTCACCAAACAATGGGGATCAGGAACTCCCTTTGAGAAATTTCAATGTCGGCTCAGGTTTCAGGGTTCCAGGGCGTCCGTGCTAGTTCTTAACTATGCGAAATAAAAATCCCTCTCTATAAAATAATGAATGAAAGGAATCAATTTTATGAAAATTAAAACATAAAATATAAACCATGCCAAAACTATAATTTTAAAACCTTATGATGTGTAAAAAAACATGTATAAAAAATTATAAACATTAGTAAATAATTAACCGCAATGGATTTAATTTACATGGAAATGAAAAATACATCAAATTTAATGCTTTGGGAATTTTATAATATTACTCATTACAAAAAATTCATCAAAATATTCCACATCCATATTATTTTAATCCTAGAAATCTATTAAAAATGGGAACATTTTTAATTTTCTGAATGAATCATAAACATTTATATTAAAACATATTAAACAATTTGTGGAGTTAAATTTTTGTGGTGATATAATTAGTGTATCTTTGAACATTCACAAAATATTTTATCCACCAATAACCACTATTATCATTTATAAAATAAACTTCCCTACAAGTATAATAGTTTTTCAATTATGACTTAATTGTTATTTCATGAATCATAAAACAATTAAGTAAACTTCCCTATGTTTTTATGTGGTAATATTTACTGAAATATTTCAATACCAATGAATGTAACAATTATATAAACCCTTATGTATTGTATGAAATTTTTAACATAAAATTATCCATTCATACCCCTTTATTATGATTTGAATATATCCTAACTTTTTTTTCAATGGTTCATGTATCTATAAAGCTATGGGTTTTAAACATAATGGCATGTGCAACTATAAAAAGAATCCCCAAATCATGTCTCACGTAAATGTTGTTTTATAGTTATCTCACTATCACATCGTAATCAATCCCATAAAAGTATTTTATTTCCAATCCAATGTGAGTAATTTTCTAATAGTAAAAATTAATTGGAAGATATTATTATTCATTATATTTCATTCTTAATATTCAAAATAACCAAATATTAATGTAATGTGTTGTATATTGATTTTTCACTAAATATAAATCTCTTTAAAATATCCCCTAATTTTTCCAAAATCCTCATTATATTAAAAAATAATAATTAATTTTTTTAATTACTTCCACTAATCCCATATATAAGTTATGTTAATTAAAAATAAGAATATATTAAAATTTGGTTATCAAACTCCCCATATCAAAACATTTTCCTCAAAAAATTATGAATAATAAATTAAAACAAAAAAATTATATAAGGGAAATATATAGTTCATCTATATCAGGAATATATTCTTATAAATAGAAAAATTAAAGTGAAAATATCATCCTTTATTGATCACTCAAATTAGGTATCATTTTTAACACTTATTATCAAGTATTTTTCTCCTTCAATAATTAAATATATGATTTTATTTGTAAAAATTTTCAAAATGAACAACCATATATGAAAATAGATTTTTCAAATCAATATAGTGACATGTTAATGGTGTAGTAAAAATAATTATCTATATTCTTTACAACTATATGATTTCTAGTCCTCTAATTATTTACAATCAAGACAAAATCGAATAATTCAAATTGACTATTTATCAATAAAAATGCAATAATAAAGGTTTGATGTTTAAAATATGTGAAAATACAAAACAGTCAATAATAAGGTTTATCAAATTTATATAAATCATGAATTTTTATTTTACATAATATTCTACTAATTTATTATATATCGATTTTTAAATAAAATAACTTGTTTCAACCATATCATGCACATACTGTTATATAATTTTTATAAAGATTAAATATCAAAATTAGTGGAATAATTTTTTTATATTCATAATAATTTACTATTTTTATAGGGATTCCATGAGAATATTTTAAAAGAGAATATATGAACCATTCTGCCCTATCCAATGATATTCCATCACATTCTGAAATTATTTAATTTTTTCACATCAATAATCATCATGAAATCGACAACATGTCCAACTAATTATGTAAATTTAATCATTCATAAAACAATATTTCTAGGGTATAAAAGTAAAAAATATCTTCTAATATAGAACTACTAATACAATGGCTCTCTTGATGTTTTTCAGTAAAAATTTAAATCATTATGTTAAAAAAATTAATTTCAATGCAATAATATTACATTGATAAATAATCAATGTATTTTATACCATTCTACATGTCGTTATTTTCTATCATGAAATTGCATAAAAGGGGGAATAAAATTACAAAGTCTAAAACAACTCATGGGAAAATAGATTAAACATTATTTACACAATAATATTATAAATGATAAGAAATAGTAATAATGTATTTTTATATTAATTTAATACATTATTAAAGATCTTATATGTAGTAATTAAAATGATAAACTCCAAATTGGAATAATATTTCGACATCTACTAATATAAACTATATATTTAACAATATTTATCATTATGGAATAAAATTTTTTTAAATAAAGAAAAACAAACCCCTATTTTATAATTTCACCATGAATATATATGCGATAATACTAATGTTGGCCAGAATATCTCTCCATCATTCATGAATTAATAATTACCGTTATTTTTTATCAAATGTTACGGATATATTATAAATTTTTTATATTTTTCGAAGAGGAATAAGATTAGATTATTTAAAAAATATACGTTTTTATTTATTGTGTTTGCAGTCATTTATCCTTAGATCATTTAAATGATGTGAATTTAATTTTCCATAAAGTAAAAAATATTTTCTTGGGTTTTCTTGTATTTGAATGTATTGGTTAATATGAAAAAAAGTTCATTGGATAGTGAAAATAAATTATATTTTATTCAAAAATATATATATTAATCACTAATGAGTTATAATATAAATTATTTTCATGATTTAATATATATTAGGTTGCAGTGTAAGATTTTATCTAAAATAATTAAAATGAATAAAGAAATTAAATGGAGAAAAATTAGGATGAATATTGTTTACAAAAATCTAAAAATAGAAAAAAAAAATTGGGAATTTAAGATCCCATAAGGTAGACCTCACAATATCTACTATTCTATTCATCACTATATTTTATTGGAACTAATTGAATGAAAGGTTACATAATTATTGATGAATATAATTAGGATTAGACACCCTCGTCATCATTTCATAAATAAAGAGTGTATGAATTATCTATACATTGTATCTATATAGACTGATTTGAGAGGAAGTTGTAAATTTATTCATAATAAAAATATAATTTTTTCCATCTATATTTCCTACCAAATAAATTGTGTCTATAAATCCAAAAATATATTAAAATCTACTATGGATGCCTATGAAATAGAGGGGTTCTTAGCTCAAGAATCTAAAGAAAATCCATTTAATATATCATCTATATGGATTTCATAGTTAATTTAAATCAATGTGATGAATATAGAGGCATTGAGTAGAACATCCTAATCTGTTGTGTAAATTTCCATTATATATAAAATAAACAAAGATTACATTTTGTATTCCACATCCTCTATCTCAATCTATTTAAAATCCAATGAGAACATTATAGAGTTTAAAAAAAATATTGTTATGCATAGTGTGGTTTGGTTTAGTGGAAAAGGATGGTGTTGAGAGTATAACTAGGAGAATAAACTCAATATACTATGTGATTCTTTAATTATAGATTGTACAGGAAGAATTGGAGTAAACTACGACAATCCTTTGTTATAATAATTAAAAATGGGATATTAATGTTTTATTGGGGTCGTAGTGTATAGTGTGACGGTCGGGGTGGGGGTGGGTTGAAGGGAATCCATAGATACAAAAGAAATATTTTTCTAGATGACCATAATGTAAAAAATAGTTCTTAAAATCATTTTTTTACATTTTTATAAAGGGAATTATGTAGTGATACAATGGATAATTGGGTTTTTATGCAATTTTGGGCAGGGTATGAGTGGTTTCATCGATGTTTACATCAACAACATCATTTTTTCCATTAGTATATGCAGAATCATTAACCAAAAATAAATATTTCACTATATTTGATGTTTCCAATTATTCACTAAAAGATAATGTTAAATAATATATATTTTACCTAATTAGAAATGATCCAAAAAAACTCAAACATTAATTAGAATCTTATCTAATGAATTATTTACCCAGAAAAATTCATTTCATATTAGTCAACAATTCTCATAATAATGGGAGATTTACATTTCAAAATTCTTTAGTTTACCCATGATAGATTCAGGTAGACTGATCTTATAGATATAGTCTATTCTACCTTGTATTTTTTTATAATTGATTGATTAACAAACAATTAGAAAAAATATAAGTTATCACATAATTTATTTTTTATTTCCCCATGGAGAAACATTTTGGATAGTATAGTCTGAAATGTAATCTAAAAACATATTAAATACCAATTTCATATATACCTACATTTTTAATAGATTGTATACTATTTAAATCCCAACCACATTGTTGTAGATTCATAATTAAAATAAAAAATTAACAAAGGGGAAGATTCAATATATTTAATCTATCATGAATTTCATTTACCCAAGATTAAACTCAATATATTGTTAAAACCCCATTTTATACTCATAAAAATCCAACACCAATGAATTTAAAATATAAATACAATTAATTACACTTTTATCATGAAATATGGGATTATAAAAGACAATTATTTTTAAATTTTCCAATTATGTTAATAAAAAGTGATTTCATATTCTAAGTATAGAACATTCGCATCCACTTCTTCTTATTCTTTTTTAATTTCATGCATTGAGGAATTCGTGAAAGGGAATCATCCTCACATAAGAAGGAATACATGATAAAATTCTCTCTATATTTTTTTGTGATTCATCAAGAGACATAATTTTTTAAGATGTATTGGATATTTTATCTAAATTATTCCCATAATTTCTTAGAGGAATGGGAGTTTTCAAAGAAAATTGACTGATTTCATTGTTTTAAGGATTTAATTTCTGGAATTTTTTGTCTAATTAATTATAAATGATTATTAATTCTAATTTAAAAATAATATTTTATTTTTTAATTGGGGATATGTTATTGTATGTCTTAGGAAGAGTCTCAATGGGTGAGTTTATTTATATTTTGTGATATTTTGGAAAAAGTGGTTAATAGTTGCATCTAAATATGTGTAGAAATTACCCTATGGTTTATTAATGGAGTGTCACCATAGTGAATCATTTAATAAGGATTAGTTATTGAATTTTTGGATCACTAGAGGTAAAGGGATGAGCATTTTAATAAAATCAAAGGTCCGAAAATCACTTAGGGTTTTGATTATATTTTAAACTAATTGTTACATTTATAGAATAATCATCTAATTTTTTGCTATAATTTCCCCACACATGACTTGAATCATTAAAAATTCTTAATGTTGAATTAATCAAACACTAATATAATCATTTCTCGACATTATTTTTTTAATGATATTTTAAGATATTTATCTCGGAGGTGTTATTGTATAATAAAAAAATCATCATGTGATAATCATTTAGATGCATCAATATAAAATTATATATGGTTTCATGGTTATGCGTTATAAACTAAAATTTGTTAAATATTATATATTCCTGATATATCCATAAAAATACAATATTCATTAAATATTTTCAATATAGCATGGTAGTTCAATAATGTCTTTTTTCAACCATATTTTTTCATTACTCCTAAATGATTATAGATTAATTAAAAGTAGGTATTTAAATGTATCAATGAATTTTCATTTTACAAGGTTGTATTATTTAATATTAGAGACCAAATAATAATTTTTTATATCATCTATTGCATGTATCTCATCGTTGACACCATATTTGGAGGTAATAATTCTCATCAGAGAAAAAAAATCAATATATCTATTGGATAATTTAAGATGTAACATATACCATTATTTTTAAATGGTTCATTAATAGAAATTTTCCTCATGATTTCATATAAAATTTTTATACGAAAATTCTTACTTTCTAATCACACCTTCATCCAGTGATCTACCTCCCCTCCACAGCTTTCGAAATCTCTAGTTCTTCACTCTGTGCATAGATCTGTTTCAGATATGATGATTCCTATACAATCTAGTTGGGGAGTTCAAGATGGTGTTAGGGATGGATAAGGGTGACGGCCACTATGCCATTTATTTTTAGATTTTGGTGTCTTGTTCTCTCCTCCAGGGTTTTTTTCTTCATTGTCATCAGATCTATTTTAGATTTGGTTTTTTTGACTCGTTCTAGTTTGGATTTGTAGGTTTCATATTGTTCGTGGTCTGGTGCTAGTGAACAGCATCAACGTCCCTGTGGAAGAAAAAAGTGGTGGGTTTTGATGATGTATGGAGATAGTGATGGAAGATGGTCTTGTTGATTCATTAGGTGTCAACAAAAATGTATATTTCTATTTTAGTGGTCATGGAGTACATTGTTCTTGTGGTAGTGGACTTGGAACTAGTAAACAATTGTTCTGGCAGTGATGGTGGTGGAGTTTCAACGGCGACCATTGTGCCTTCTACTAGTGTATGATGTTGGCATGGAGGGTGGTTGTGTCCTGGGATCTCTTTAGGTGGCAGTTTTGGGATAATCATTTTCCCTAGACCATCGGGTCATTTTTCGGACATTGACCACTATACCTCTGTGTCATCACTGGTCCATTGAGGTTGTTATGTCTTATCCATTTCATTTCCCAGGATAAATTGATCATATTTTATATGGGTTTTCATATAGTGTAATTTCAATCAATGGGATCATGGGACACTCAATCCCAAGGATGTGTTCCTTTGCACCTTCAAGCTTTTAATGGGTTTTTTATTAATAGAATTCATAATTTGTTTATGTTTTTCTTTTCTTTTTTTAATAATGTGGATGGTCCCCAATTTTTTTTAAAAACTAAAATTTCTATCATACCTTCATATTGGTTATTTCAATCAATATATACATTAATTACTATGATATAGTGGGATATTGTTGTATATATTAAATTTTTAAATAAAAATTAAAAATATATTATTAAAGAATGATCTACTATATAAATAGTGGCTATTTAAAATTGAATATCCAAATTCATCTGTTTGTTAACTAATTGGGAGAAATGTTTTTGATATTTATATCATCATTTACCAAAAATAAATCATATATTTGTGTTTTGAAAATATCATAATACTATAACATAATTTTTTTCCCATTATGTTTATCATTTTTATATTTTTATTATTAACATATAATATATTTTTAAATAGTGGTAGTCTCACTGTTCTTTTCTTCCCCATCATCATTTTGTGGTTTTACATTAACTTAATTTTAAAAATATCATTAACATAAATTAATGAATTATTACAATAATAATTATTTATATAGAAAATTTTTATTTTGTTATTCATAGTTTATCTTTAATAATGTCATCTCAGCATTCTTTCTCATCAACATACCATTCATTACCAATAAAAATTTCACTAATCAATTAATAACTCATATAAACAACATATGACTGATAGAAAATTCAAATGGATGTTGTTGATGATTAGAAAAATATTTTATTTTTGAATCCCAACCTAATCCAATATCTTAAATACAATTTAATCTTACATATCATCTGTGAATGATTCTCAATCATAGAATGGAATATTTTCTTAACTATTATTAGTAAAGATAATATCTATGTAGTCATCCATCAAACCCTTCAAAGTGAGGGATTTTTTTCAATTTTATTTCGGAATTATTAAATGAAGACACAATCAATGACAAATTCAACTCCCCAAATCCACCAAAATCATGTACCTGAGCCCAAATAGTATCATTAAAAATCTAAATATCAGACATCATCTAAACATAAGATATTAGATTTTATATTGTTTGAAATTTTAGTAGATAACTCAACACTTATGGAATAACCTTCCTAAAATGGAAAATAAATAACAAGTCTTGATTAAAAATATAAGTCGAAGGTATTATATGATGCATTACAATATCAATGACATATATGAATCCAAGATTTTACACTCAAATCAACTTCATAATTTTAATAAAATAAAATTATTTAATAACCAGTGCATAATCACCAATATCAATTTCTAAAAACTATGAGACTAATGTAAACCATTCACGATGTCATTATAAATATTATCTCAATTATATACTATAATGGTATGGTTTTATAATAAAACAACAAGATTCATGTTCCATAATGTAATCATCACATTTTTTAGCGACCATTATATAAACAAAATAAAACACCTACTTAATTCAAGGACACTATTAACCCTGTTTCGTATACTATAAAATTATTCGTTCACAATGGTGTGCTTCTAAACCAGAATGCTTCCCACCTTCCATCGCATTTTACCTCATGGATAAATAAACCACCAACATCTTTCATAATCATACGGCTTTACTGTAAGGCCACAAACATTCAAATATGGTATACATATATTTATAATTACACTAATGGGATGATTATCAAGAGCTTATACATTCTCATTATAAATCATATTATCTATAAAATTCATTACATTCAATATATTATAGAATACTTTCTTATCCTCTATATTAATATCAATGATAACTTTAGTTCTTAATCATATATGATGCCACCACTCTTCTGATATGTTCCCCACATGAGTTAGTAATTTATTACATGATATGTCAACAATAAAATTTCTATTATTATGGTTATATGTTAAATAAAAAAACTTCAATATATAATCCACCCATTTCCATTGGATGATATTTTTATTCGATCATGTAATGATATAAACCATTATATTATGATACGAGTACACAGTGAAGAATTTACCCAAAATTTCATAGGAAATGTTTTCAATTCAAACATCATAGACACTAACATTATGATGTGGGTTAGATAATTATTATTATAAGGGAATAATTATATATAAGTATTTATATATAAAAACATGGTCACGATGCATCAAATTATAACCCAGACCTATTCTTGATGATTCAAAATTCCCCAAAAAACATTCTAATTTCATAAGAATATTCATAATAGGATTTCAAGTCAATTTCATATTAAACACCTTAAAGGATATATAGAATTTATCATCCTAATCAATCCTCATGGATATTTTATTTAAATCCATCACTATAGAGGAAAAACTAGATAATTCTTGAATAAACAACTGATATAACCCTTGTTGGCAAAGAAAGTTCCAACCCTCAATGGATTTCATGGACCATTCCCAAAACCTCGTGGCTTCAACATTCTCAATATCCATGCAGTTTCCTTTCCAAAATACCAATTTACTAAATAGCATTATCTATTTTATAAAAAAACTGAATCTTACATAACATGGAATATAATAGTTTTTTTCAAATGGTTAATTTACATGGTCATCGTGTTCTTCATTATTGTTATAGTAAATCAATGTATCATCTTGGAAAAATAGAAAAAAAATCAAATATCAATTTATAGTTTGGTTAGTTTGTTCCAAGAATATATAAGGGGAATTTTTATGATTAAATGACATAACTAGATACACATAATTCATGTATGAATTCATAAAATAATTACTTGGAATTTCAAATTCCCTCTGCCATACAATGTAGTATCATGATCTCAATTCAATCATTTAATACCATATCTATCCTTTTATTATGTGAAAATAATATTCAATCAATAGTAATATACTCTTATTCTCAATTTTCATCAAATTAACTTTTTGGAAATCAACTGAAAATATAGAGATTTGTAATTGACTTAATTTTACAGTAAAAGAGTTATACCAATAGTTACATACTAGGGTGAATAAAATCCTTTCTCAAGAGATCTTTTATCATGAATTTAAATTCATTAAACATTGTAGGATCTATTTGTGTAATAACACAATAATTCATATTGGCTCGAGAGTACGACAAGTGATTACTTGGCCTTAGGTGACAACCCTAAAATTCAAAAGGTTGGAAATAAATGCCAAAGGGTTTCCAAAACAGTTGGGGATTATTTACCCTTTAAAAGATATTCCACTATACCAACAAACTATAATAAACCATTCACTAAATGATGCTTGAACAAAAGAAACACAACAAAAATACTTTATTCATATCAAAACCATGTCAAAGTCTGCAATAATTAAAGAACTAAAAATTATCAAAGTAAACAGAGGAATTGAAACTAAAGTCTCCCGAAGTACCACATGACTCCATGCTCCAAAAGCTCTGAGATCCACAATCACTGAATAACCCAAGTATAATGAGGTAGTGCGAAAAACATGTGATATATTTCCTTTTTTCCCATCTCGGAAGATAGCATCTTCAAAGCACCAAAGTACTAAAGCAGGGGTGAGGATAAAGCTCAGTTGGATTTCCCCAATCACTTCCATACTCGGGCCAATATGATAGAAGAGTTAAAAATAGTTTATATAAAACAATTTTTCAAAATAGTTTAGAACAAAATATAAACATGTTTGAAAAAATTTTGCAACATGAGGTACACAAGTGCAATTAAAAATGATTTTGACATCATTATTTCATTTACTAAAAAATAATAAAAAAGCTTTAAGACCCTTTCATGACTTCCTTTTTGGAAAACCCAATCCATTCCACACATTCATATAACAAATCATGTGTGCTTCATTATGAATCTTCCATACTCATTAGTAGTCACTTTTTGATCTACAATGTCATCTCAAGATAATTATTTCCCATGATCAATTACACTTTTGGAACCCATGACATAGTCATATTTCAACCAAACCACATAAATACAATATCAACAAACCCATCATGTATACCCAAAATCCATGCCAAAATTCATTCAATAGAAACAACACTTTTTATTGAAAAAGCTTTTCCAACAAAACCATATTATTGCCACACCATTTCAATAAAACAACCATTTTATTGACAACACCTTTCTTATAAAACCATTTATAAATTCCAGAAATCCATAATTTGAAATTACCATTTTAAATTCCGGAAGCTAATTCACTTTGCAAAATAATTCATCCAGATTACACAATTCTACCGAAACCATATATCATCACTAAAGAATATTTATTCCATGTTTTTTCTAATAAAAATCCATTCAAATTAACCAACTTGAAACTAATCCAATCAATTATAGAAAAAAGAGTCGAGAGTGAATCTTCCTACCTCAAGGATTTGATAAAACTCGACAATGGATGAAGAGTGAACAAGAAACCGGGTTGATTCCCCATGAAACCGCATTAGATATCCTCTCCTTTCATGATCAAGACCAAATATCAACATATTTGGAATTAAATATCGTAGATATACACATAACAGATGTATATCCATGAAATCAGGATTATAGGATAAGTGGATCTCTGTAGATCTATGGAACCGATCAAAAAAGAAGAAGAACAATCACATACAACAATAATGCGGCTTAGAATGACCAAGAGAAACCTTTTGATCACCTCTAAATAAATGGGTGAACCTTCTTTGGCCTTAGGGGAAGAAACATACTTTGTTAGGATCGGTTTGGGGGAAAATGAGTTGGTTAATGTCTATGCCTACCCAGATCTACTTTTTAAGGAGGTGGTCTTTAACCTACACATGGTTAGTTTGCAAGGTTAGGCAAATCACATGTTAATCATGTGTTAGATGATACCTTTAGAGGAACTTCACATGACCTACTTGAACGGTATCTCAAACTGTGCACACACCATGCTGAAGCTATTGTCCCATATTTTCTAAAGTGCATGATATCTACTTGGGTTCCTGCATAGTTTAGACCAATTGTCTGCATCCCGTACACTAGAATGAGAACCATCAATTAAGGGTTACATACCAGAAATCGGGGTACTCCATTATCCCCTCCAATAGTATTTCCATCCATAGAATGTATAAAACCATTGGTTCCCTGAAAAATGTGATGCTATTTTCTCCCATTTTCATACTGGGATAGGTAAGGACTGCAACATACCCACTGGTCTCCGATGCTCTGGCTTCACTTCTGGAAAAATTAAGCACCATGAGACAAACTCATCCAACATCATTTTTGGATATTCCACCAAAACTATTCTTTCGATGCCTTTTACATCTTCTGTATGCCTGAATGTCTAACCCATCTCGAATGATGGTAAAAATAAAAAATATTTTCCTAAAAATATGTAGGTACAACCATATGATCTTTGAAGCACGAAACTAAACTCTCATCATGTTTCCAGCCCTCAGTGGTCTCCCCATAATTTAGTTTTGAACAAATAACCTAGAATTTTTCATATTATTTTTGTACCTCTTTGACCATATTTACACAATCAGGAACAAGCGTAGTTGAAAAGAAAATTCCATCATTACCTTGGTATTCACATTACACATTCATGTTAGCTAGGAACGACATCAACTTCCATTCATATAAAGCTTTTTTCACCAACTGATCATATGACTTTCTACTCAATGCATCTGCCATCGAATTCTCTTTTCCTATTGTATATATCAAATAAAATTCAAAAATCTAGAGATGCTCCATCCATATCCTTTTCCATAGATTTAAATCTCAATGTATGAAAATTAGATTCAATATTTTATAATTCATAAACCCGGTAAATTTCTCACCAAAGAGATAATGATGTCAGGTCTTCAAATCATGGACCACTCCAACTACATCCAAATCATGTGTTGGGTAAATTCTCTCATGAAATCTCACCTACCTTAATCCATAACCAATAGCATGGTCTCCTTTAATAAAAACAAAATCCAAACTAGGATCCAAAGAATCATAGTGCACCAAATATCTCCATCCCGATTATAGAAAATGATGATAGGTGTTGATGTAATACGAAATTTCAACTCCTGGAAAGAATTATGGAATTCCATTTTCTATTGGAATGGAGAATTATTCTCCATCAAAGCTATCATTAGTTAGGAGAGTTGTGAGAAGTTAGGAATAAAGAATTGGTAATAACTAGCTAGACCAAGAAAACGTCGTATATAAAAGAAAATATTTAGAGGTTTCCACGAGATCACAACTTCTATATTTTTAGGATCCACTGAATCAATTTTTTTATAAATCACATGGCCCAAAACATGTTCATCTTATATCTAAAATCACACATAGATTGTTTGTTATAAAAATGGTGATCTCTCAAGATTTGTAGCACAGTCTCTGAGTGTTTCTCATGATCTGTCCATGTCCATCAATACACCAGTATATCATCCTAAATAACCACAACAAAAGAATCCAGATATCTTTGAAATATCTAATTCATTAAATCCATAAAGATCACTGGTGAATTCATAATACCGAAAGGAGTGAATACATATTCATAGTGGCCATATCTACTTCTAAAATCTGTCTTCAGAATATCTCCATGCCTAACATGTAATTGATGTTATCCAGATCGCTTGTCAATTTTAGAGAACCACGAAGCTCCCCTAAATTGAACCAAATTATCATCAATGCATGGTATTGGATATTTATTCGTTATTGTAACTTCATTAATCTTATGATAATTCACACATAGCCTTAGAGTTCCATCTGCTTTCTTCACGAACAAGACTGGTCCTTCCCATAGAGACATACATAGCCAAATAAAAACCATTCTTTCCATCTCCTCCAGCTACACATTCAATATCCATGACTTTTTTGGTGTCATCCTATAATAAATAATGGAAATAGGACTGATCAAAAAAAATGATATCAATCATAAACTCGACTTCCCTTATATGTGGTAACCCAAATAAGTTCTTAGAAATTTCTTCTGAAAATTGATCCAAGACAGCTCGAAAATTATATTCCTCAATTTATTACATCGATGAAAAATTTAATGCTTCCAACTAATAAGTGATCATTCCCACCATTGGTTCCAACAAGCTCATTACACATTTCTTTACAAACCTCTCTCCTCTGAAGAGATGGTGGATGTCATTCTCAGTTGTGAAACCGACTGTTCTACTATAAAAATTGATGTGATAATTGAACATTGTCAACCAATATATACCCAAGATTACATCATAGACATCCATTCCTAACAACAATATGTCCCCCTTTATTTCAACTCCATCAACAGTTATAGATCAATCTCTACACATGAAGACTCGACATTTTCTTTCACTGAGAGGAGTTTGGAGTTTTATCACAGAAAGAATCATCTCACTTTTTAAGCATAGAAAATCATCATCATGAGAAAAAATGAAGGAATGTGATGCACCAGTATCAAACAACACTAGCATAACAGTATAATTTGAAATAATTGTACCTCTCAACATATATGGTCCAGCCTGATCATCCACAATAAATCTCTCGACTCCATTAAATTTCATTGTTATTTCACATTAAATTTTTTTCCTTACTAATATTTCCCTTGCTAAGGATTCATGGTATTAATAGAATCACCAAGGCTAGATCTGTTCTGCTGAAAAAACTGAGTCCACTCTCCGCGTCCCATTGAAGCGTATGATGCTTGTGACACCTGAGAAGTTACTCGAGCACCCGACCTCAGAGCACTTCAAAAAAAAGTGCCAAAGATGTCCTATATTGTTGCATTTATTGCATACTATTGGTGTTTTTTTACATTATCGCATCATTTGGTTAAAGGATCAACATTTATAGCATCCCTCTTGGATCCTTGGTCATGGAAGAAGGATTACTGATCCAGCTATCTGATTTCGAGTCCCACTCCCACCAAGGAAATAGGTGTCCCTATTGTGTGTTCTCAAAGCATTCGAGTTCCCACCATTTGATGCATGTGTCATCATAATTCCTCCTCCCATAGAACAAATGATATAACGTTTAGCCTCTACTTCTATATTCACCATTTTTGTATAGTAATTATTACATACCACATCAATCTTTGATCAAATTTCTAGCCTTTACCCTGATTCAAAGATGCATGCCTTCAGGGACGTACTCCCCACATCATCGGGTGAAAAGAATAATAAATGAATAAATTTAGCCACATATTTTGTGACAGATAGATTATACTACTTCAGGATAAATAATTATCTCATCCTATGAATCATGAACATGTGATGATATAATTTATTTTTAAAAAATTCCTATGAATCCTCCCAATTAAGACCAAAATCCAATTTACCTAGACCACAAAATCCCACCACTAGCGTGCGATATCCTCGATCCTATAAGTCTCAGCTTGAATTTTAGATCTAATGGTGTGCTGATGAAATTTAATAATTATTTCATCCTATTTAGCCACACCCCCATTTTTTTAGGTTCATAATAACCCCAAAAGATGGGTGTATTCTGCTACATGAACTGGATAGAATGATTCACGTGACTTGGTTCAACCCTATGGTTTCTCATATCCACATCATGAAATGATTGAAAGATACTTTGAACTAACTCTTATTTCACCTATGGTCTATGTGCAACTTTGTTATCTTCCAATTCTTGCAGTTGGTTCCTACGACACCTACAGTGTTCCATTTTCTAAACAAACAAAAAACTTGATAAACAATCAAATTCTATCATATAAACAATCACATATATTTTTTTAAAAACAACCTTTCCCACATTCAACCATTTTGAAAAAACATTTTTTTTTCTTTTTAAAATCAACCCATTTGCAAAATACATCAAAGATGTACTTTTTCAAAGTCTTTCATTTGAATAAATGTTTTTCTTTTTTAAAAAAACATGTTTTTACAAATCAAAAATCATTACTCCAAATGATATATGAAATCCTAGTGGGAATTAATTCCTCTAATTCCTGACATGATCATCTCATTGGATAAACCCATGATAATGATATTTGGATATCCTATAAGTTTCTCCAAAACCCTTAAGTACCCAACACCCTGGTAAATTGAAGTTCAACATAAATGGGTTTGATGCGTCCTTTTTCCTAAACATTTCAAGTCTCTACAATCCAAATCATCTCTATGATCACAAACTAATTAATATAAAAGGATGAATCAACTCCTAGACTATGAAAGTAAAACTACATGTTATTAAAGAACCAAACAAGATGATACCATTTGTATTGACCTGTAAATTATCATCGACTTGAGAGTACAATGAGTCATTAATTGGCCTTAGGAGACATCCCCATGATTAAAACGATTGGAAATAAATACATAAGGGTTTCAAATACAAGTGTGGGATGATTTAACCATTAAGAAATAAACCACTTAACCTACAAACCATAACCAAAAATTTCCAAAATGATGAATGAACAAAAACACGGCCCCAGAACTACTTTATTCATATCAAAACCACTCCAATGTTTCAAAAAATGAAAGACCAAAAAATTATAAAAGTAATCAGTGGAATGAAAACTATATTTTCCAAAGTGCCCTAATACTCCATTATATACAAGCTTCAAGCCCCACAATCATCGAACAACCCAAGTATCATGAGTTGGTGCTAAAAAATGTGATATGTTACCTTTTCCCCAGTTTAGGAAGATAATAATTGAAAAAGATCCAAAGTGACAAAGAAGGGGGAGTATAATACTTAGTAGGATTTCCCAAATGACTTCCCTACTCATGACACTAAGATAGAAGAGTTAGAAACAGTTAAAAAATATTTTATATAAAATAATTTCCCAAATCAATTTATAACTAAATATAAACATGTTCCCAAACTATTTGCAACAAAGGTACACAAGTTCAATTTAAACCGATCTTTACAACAAGCTAATTGTTATTAAAAAATAATAACAAATCATAAATACCATTTCACAACATACTTTTTTGCAAACTCAATCAATTTCACTCATTCACATAATCAACCGTGCATGTTTGTTATGACAATAACATACTCATGAGTGATCTATCATCGATATACCATGTAGTCACATGATAAATATTTCCAATGTGACATTACTCTTTTGGAACTAAGAACAATTTCATATTTCAACCAAACATCGTAAATTAAAATTAACACTCACATCATGTATACAAGAAAACCATTCCAAAATCATTTCAATAAAACCACCCTTTTTATTGAAAACCTTTTTCCCTCAAAAACAATTCACTGCCACAACATTTCAATAAAAACCATTGCATTGAAGACACGTTTTTTATAAAAAAATTTATAAATTCACAAAATCTATAATTAAAAATTACTATTTTATATTCAGGAAACTAATTCTCTTTGAACAAAAATTAAACAAGATTACACAATTCAACCTAAACCATAAATCATCACTATTGAAGATTTGTCCCGTGCCTTTAATAAAAAAAATTCATTCAAATAAACCAATTTGAAACTAATAAAATAAATTTTAGAAAGAGGAGTCAAGAGTGAAGACACCTATCTTAAAGGTTTTGACAAAACACGACAAAGGATGAGGAACACAAAATAATCAAGGTGGATTCTCCTCAATACTGCCATAGATCTCTTCTCCAATCATGATCAAGACCAAATCTCAACATTTGTGGCATTCACTATCTATGATATACCTGTAACAGATGTATATCTAGGAAACTAAGAGTAAAGGATAAGTATATCTATGTAAATATAAGAAAATGATCAAAAATGAAGAAGAACGATCACATACCAAAAGAATCCATCTTTGAAACACCAAGATAAGCCTTTAGATCAACTCTAGATCAATGGGAGAACCTTATTTGGAATTAGGGGATGAAAAATTATTAGTTATGGATGATTTAGGGGAAATAGAGTAGGTTAATTTCAAGGCCGACATAGATCCACTTTTAATGAGGTGGGTTTTCACCCACGCACAGTTAGTCCACCTGGTTTTACTAACCGTACGCTAAATGTGAGTAAACTACTTCATTAAGGGGAATTTAAAATGGCCTCCTCTCACTGTCTCTTGAACCAATCACACACCATTCCAAAGCTATTGTCTCATATTTTACAATGTTCATAGTTTCTACTAGGGTTTCCGTACAGTTTTGACAAACCGTGTGCAGCCCATACACACCTTCTTTATCTCCAAATACTTGTTGAAATCCTTTAAAATACTCCCATATTTCACCGTTACACTTTCTAAACATTAAAAAAATCATATAAGGGTCACATAGTAGAATCCAGGGGTACTAAAATTTGACATGATGGAATGAATAATTTTATTGTCTATTAGAATATATCACTTAAAAATTTTACCTCCAATAGTTATGATAATGAAATTAAATCCTCATGATTTACCATGGTTTATCTATCCCATCTAATTATAAATAGGCTATCTAAAAACAAGTAAAAATTATTAAAAAAAATATTGGTATTATTTTGAAAAAAAATCAATATCATTCATTAATTCATCCAATATCTAGAAAAATGGGTCTATCCATTAATTATCATGGATATCACTCATATTGTAAGATATTAGTTATTTTATAAGGATAATGGAAAATATAAAAAATATTATAGTAGTCAATATGAGATTTATATCTCAGCATTCGATCAATATTGTATATATGATCAAATATATCTAGGTCAAAAACTATGCAACAAAATATTACCATAATATTTAAAATAATCCAATGACACTCACGACACCTGAATTTGTAATATATCATATTTACGAATGGATTTGAGTGATCCATTGTATAAATAATTAAATATTGTCTCAATCCCAAATTATCATTCGAAATGGATGAAATAAAATAATAGGATGTACCTTGGTTAAATAAAGATGATTCTATCATGGGATAAATAAACATTTTGCCATTAAAGATTACTACTCAAAGTTATGAATTCTCAAGAACCTACTCAATAATATATAAACAACATGATTTAGTACGACTCAATTATTTCCTAGATGGATCATATTCTCTGATACATAGATCAAGATATCCAACTCCTCTATATGAATATTACTATACAAATAGCCTATCATATAAGGTGATCCAATCTTACATATCTAAGGTGAAATCCTCAAAAATATGGGTAGATGAAATATTCATATGGATTTTTTATAACTAATGGGGGATACATCGAAATATCACTTACTGTTCCACATCTTATGAAATTTTATTTACACCTTATATAAGTTCATGAATAATAAAATTATTGTATAATCATAAGTCCATTTAATGAGCTAATTTCTTGTCCTTTGTGATTCTATATGTTTCATGTTTAGACCTAAATTGAAAATATGAAATAAGCTACAACAATAGAGGAAGAACCTAAAATAGTAATGGATTATTTTTTAATCAAATACAATGTTTCCATTTCAAAAACCATTTCATAATTTACTTGGTTAAAAATAATAATCCATAAAAATCATGTTTAAAGTCCATATCAAAATGCCAATTCATTAGGTAATTATTATGGATGATCTAGGGGGAATGGTGCACTAGCAAAGAAAAATTTGAATGCCTCTAATTTTCAATTTATTGTATTTAGATATGATATTGATTGATTTGAAGACCATGCACTAAGAAGGATTACGATACTATTTCATGGTGTTCCTAGAAATTTTTTTGAAACATATTAAACTTTCTAATAGCATACTCAGGAAAATTTCCTAAAATGGAATAACTCTTAAAAGGGTGTCTGACTAAGAAGTATGAGGGCACTGTTGAGCTCAGAATGGAAGCTTTACCATAAGAGTTGCTTAAATTTATTCAGTGCGGGCCTTCTATTAAAACGTTCATGAAGGACGAAACATTAAATAAAATAATTTAACAAAAAAATTATTTTGAAGCAGCAACTTTCTTTTTATTAAGAAATTTTCATAAATCTAGGTATAGCATCATAACCTTTTAGTTTCTCTCGAGGTGAGTAGAAAAGACTCTAGATAAACTTTTTGGGGATGATTATGGATCAATTCAACAATGCACCTCATATTAAAAAATCCTTAATAATGATGAGAATGACACTTCGTTCTTCGTCAACGATCAAAAGGAATCAAGGTAGGGTGTGTATTTTTTATTTTTTTCCCAGTTCATTAATTCTATGAAATACAAAAGACAAAAAAATATATTGGCATGAGAATCAATCATTATTGCACGATGGAATATTATTTGTGGGACTATCAGAAGATTGATCTTTATTCCTCTTCGATTATTGTTCTAACAGAAACAAATTATGGACGATATGAAAAAAGGATGAGGTCCATTCCTAAGTGGGTTCACCTTGTGATTTTATCCCTCCTTTCTTCACATTGTCTGTTGTTGGATACTCATGGTCGTGACTTGACCTTGTCCTGTGGCTTTGAAGGCGATCAGACCCCCATATTGTGGGAAACTGAAAACAGAGGATGGATTAGTGTAGATTGAGACTCAAGGAAACTAGATTTATTACCATTTGAAATTAAATGAATCAAATGAGGAATTTTTTATTTCGAAAGTGGATGTGGTGGAAGATGGCATAGGTTTTAGTGCATGACATCACAACATTACTGTTAGAGGTGGCTGATGTTGTGGGTGGTAGAGGAGCATGGATGCGACGGCAGCTGCGTGGGATTTATTGACTATGGAGGATGTGTACCGTGGTGGTAGCCAAATGGGATGTGACCGATGGACGCATGGTTGTCGGCTGTAGAACCACATCAGACAATTAATTGTGTAGGAAGAAGGAGGTCATGTGGGATGTGGCCTGGTAGCCTGTGTGGAAGAGGGTTTGACTAAACAGGATGGGATACATGGGACAGGCTGAGTGGGACCGAGCCAGGTGGGTCGGGTGCGGCCTGGGTCTAACCTGAGATGGGTGTGTCCTACATCCAACCCGAGATAGACAATGGATGACTAGGGAAGATCTGTGCCATAGTCAATCTTGAGTTGCAACAGCTCCAGCTGTCCTGGGTGTAGCGGTTGTAGGTGACATCCATGAATAGGCGACCGCCATGGTCGGTCGGCCATGGAAAGTGGATTGAATTCCATGATTGTTCCATAGTGTCCAGTCCATGGGGTAGTTGACCTCTATAGTTAGTCCATTTCTGCAATTAACTCCATTAAAAATTAAAACATTCTTTACTTCTATGTGGAGATTTCAACCGATGAGATTTCTATAGCTTTGAGACCAAGACATTGAGATGAACCATTTGAGACAAGTGGTGAGTTTTTAGTTGAGACCAGTATAGGTTTAGAGTTTTCCCTTTTTCTTTTCCTCAAGGTTCCAGTACAACATTATGTCCACATCACTATGTTGTAATTCTCTCTAGAGGATGATTCTCTGATAGAGTATGGTATCTATACAAGGGACTAGAGTGAGATCCTCTATCACCCCTAGTGGAGTTTTGTGGAATCGACGAAACCACCAAGATCATGGTGTAGATCCTCCATCTAGAATAACGCATCAGTAGGCTTGCTGGTTTTCCACTGCGTGTCTGGGTAGGATCTTCTATATTTTGGTTCGATCCATATTGGGTATGTGTTATTCTCCATTGTTTCTGGGAATGAACCCCTCTCTTTGAATCATAGTATTCATTGACCAATGCATTCTATTTGGGTAGGGCCCAAATTAGATAGACCTCTTCATAAGTGTCCCTGATGATATCATGACTCGGGGAGTGTTTTCTCCAAAAATGAGCGTGATATGAGTAGAATATAGTTGATGGTTATTGGTTGTGGATTACCTCTATACTTTGTGTCATGGATATAGAATATCTGGATTTTATTGTTATAGGTGATGTAGATATATACCTATGTAGAACTGACAATACATTCCTTTTTGGTATTTCTTTATGGTATTCCTTTATGGATTTAGGTTTTTCTACTGAGTATTGTTATACTAAACCCTACACGAGCTTTACCCACACAGGTCATATATCGTGAAAATGATCAACCTTTCAACGGATTCCTAGGTAAACTGTGACCATGCAGTTATTTTTGGGACCAGATAGACCGAGGTGTGTTCCTATAGCATTTTAGACAGCAGTCCCATCATCCCTTTTCATATAGGATGGAATTTTGTTTACAGAACCTTTTTTGGTGGGTATTTATACCTATATACTTGCCAGTACACTCACTATTATCCACTAGTTGAGGGATATAATGGTTTTCATGATTTTTTTACTTAGTGATTTTACATTTTCGCATTTATGTCTTAGAGATGTGTGTGTGTGTGTACATATACATTAGGCTACTACATTGGATTTTTGGGATATACCTACTCGGATCTAGTCCCTATCCCCTAGCCTATTAGAGGAGATCATGGGGTAGTCATGACATGGGCCCATCTGGGATGGGTCATGACAAAGTGTTATCATAGAGGTTAAGTTCTACTTTAGGATTGAAAGCCTGTGAGATTGGTTTGGGGAAGCAACATTAAGTGTTTTGAGTTCACCTTTCAGTCTAAAGAATCAAGTGTTGGTTTGGGAGCCAACATATCAATACACCAGAACACTGATCACCTCATTTTCAACTCAGTAGATGAAAAGACTGGTCATTGGGAAAAATAGTGGTACAAGAATCATGTATGAATGGTTGTGTTTCCCATGTTCTTCTTGAGTCACCTCTCCAAATATACTTATTGATTGTGGTACATATTTTTTATTTTTGGATGCCTCCACAAAAATGCCTTCTAGGATTCCATAATTTTTTTTAAATGTGGTGCCTCATTCAAATACTAAGGCACAATTTATTGAATAAAAAAGTAAGTAGCTACAAAAGTCTGAAAGACGGAATCTTATTACAATCCTTTTCATAAAACAGTAGCAGATCACCTGGAAAATCATCAAGACAGGTAATATCCGGATTGGTCCCCTTGTTGGAATGACTATAAGCAACCATGATCACTTCTTGGAAAGCATGAGTAGCAATTTAGTTGTGTTCTGTGAGCAAAGAAAGACAATTCATCAATCTATAAGTAAGCGGTTAGGCAAGGTGCACCACCCCCTTTTAGATAGCACCTCTTAGTGGTTTATCAGCAATACATCCACCCTTCTAAAATCATCCACTACCAGCACTACCAGATGAGTATTCATGTTTCCTGACTTCATTTCAAAAGTTTCATTGGTAGAGACCTCCTATATTTTGGGTGAGCAAGATCCTCAGATGGACGACGGTTGAGTAGAGGTTTTCATCCATGTTTTTTGCCTTTTGAGGAAGACTACCGATCAGATGATATTCTTAGAAATTAGTCATTCTTAGGGATCTATGGGGAAATGGTAGAGATGAGTGAATCAAGAACATGATGAGAGAACTCTCTCCTAGAGAGAAATTGAGCATCTCTTCAGAGATGATTTCTATATGCACACATTATGATTGGTTCGAATATAAGAGTTTCTACATCAACATTAGTGGAGTATGACTGTGGTGGAATATTTAATCTATTTTAAAAATATTTTTCACTAATACTTTGATATAGTAAGGTAAATGTTATTTAGGGCATAGACCTCATAGTAAGGCATACACTAGGACATCGTGGAATATGTGGTTTCCCATTGTATTCCTAACTATGATGGGGTACTTGAGTGGGCACTTCTAGTGCAGAGATTTTGAGAAGAATATACACTAGTTGTGGGATATAATAATGGGAACCAGTTAGATGAGTCCTCATCATCAACTTGCTGACCAAAATCGTAGGGATCCAAGCAGGTCAGGAAATTTGGGAAGAGATACTAGGACTCAGGTTCAGTGGTGAATGGATCTCAGTGTGGCTCAAATAATCCAGGGGATAGAAGGTGTCACTCATGAAGTGGTCCAAGACTTCTGGAATGATATTTCTAAACCAATCATATAGCTGATCAAGAGATGGTGAAGGGACCATCGTGATAGAGGCAGATACAGGATTGGGGTGGTCTATTGGATGGAAAATGTGACAGAGGAGTATGTAGGGCAGCATGATATGATTAGAGGGGTGACCTATTGCCACCAACCCCCCCCCCCCCAAAGGTGGTCCACACTAGGTTCAGGGATCTAGTGGACAGAGATATGTATAGATGTAGATAGATGAAGATTATGACCCTAAGGCTCCATGGAGGACTTGAGGTATGATTTATGTCTTTTAACCTTTGCTATAGTTTTGATAGACACAGTTTCTTGTCAATATTTTCTTTCCATGAATCATGTTCAATACTCAGATATTCTAGATGAACTATTTACTTAACCATAATGCTTGTAGACTCCTACGGGAGGAGATTTGATAATCAGACACTAGGGATGACATTGTGACCATACTCTTGGAGGTGATAGTTTCAGTTGGGATATCATGGTAGTGGTGTCAATTCCTTACATCATCATTCTTAGTATGGAATATCTATTCATATTTCATGCTTGGATTGATTGTTTCAAGCACAAATTGTGGTGTTTCTATTGTGATAGAACCATGTTTTCAATTATTTTTTAAACTAAAACACGGGTAGTGTAGGAAGGACTCACACATAGGAGTATGCATCCATTCACTCAACAATTGGATATAATGACCCTTGGAGAAGAGGATGATATGATTCTTCATTTTCCTACAATGGTGGCAGAGTAAGAGGAAATATTTCCTAATAATGTTTTAGGTTTACCTCCCAAAAGGTAGATAGACTTATGAATTGATCTATACATTAGGACAGAACTGATATTTATTCCTTAATATTAGATATATCCAATAGAGATTCATAAGATGAGGGTATATTTGGAGGTCTTTTAGTGGAAGAGCTTCATGCGAACCATTGTTTCATGCTGGGAAGCCCCATTTTTTCTAATAAGGAAGATGAGAGCTTGAGGTTATGTGTGGATTAATAGTTTTGGAACTAGGTGACAGTGTAGAATAAGTATCAACTGATGATCTATTCGATCGTTTGAAGGGTTGAAGTGGTTCTAGAAAGTTGAAATTAGATGTGGATATCACTAACTATGATTAAAACATGAGGATATATAAAATATAGACTTATGATATTGTTATGGCCACTATGAGTACTTGGTGATGTTGTTAAGAATGAAGAATGTCCCATTAGTGTTCATGGGACACATAAACAAGATCCACTAACATTACATAGACCGTTTTTTTGTGGTATTCATTGATGACATCCTAGTGTACTCCTCATCTGAGGTGGATCACATGAAACACTTGATCTTGGTCCTAGAAACACTCTAAGAGAACCACCTTTACAAGAATCTCTCTATGTGTCAGTTCTGGATTTGAGAGGACCATTTTTGGGACACATAATTTCAGAGGATGGAGTTACAATGGATCCAGTGAAGATTAAGAAAGTTCATGCTTGGGATCCACTAAAGACTGTTACTAATATGTAGAGTTTCCTTCGGTTGGAAGGGTACTGTTGGAGGTATGTGTCCAAATTATTTAAGGTGGTAGAATCCTTGAATGATTTAACATGAAACGGGTAGCCTTTTGTGGAAAAAAATGTTCCCAGAGGGTTTTCAACAGTTGCAGTAGATATTGAAGAGTGATCCCATCAAGATATTTCCATTAGAGGGTGAAAATTATGTAGTGTTTTCTGATAGATCATGAATCGGTCATGGTTGTGTCATGATTCATAGGTAACAGTTGATTGTCTATGGTTCATGAATGTTTAGACACCACAAGTAAAACTACATGAACCATGATCTTGAGTTATCAGCAGTAGTCATTTCATTGAAGATGTGGAGACACTTCTTGATGGGTGAGTGGTTTATCGTCTACACTATCATAGGAGTCTCAATTATATCTTCTATCAAAAGGATCTGAACTTGAGATAGATGTGATGGTTATAGTTCCTCCAATACATTGAATTTGAGAATGTATATACTTCTAGGAAGAGAAGCGTGGTGGTAGATTCTCTTATCATGAGATCCAATTCACATTTTTCTAATGAGGCAACAAATTAGTTAGCCCCATTTCCGTTATCCTTTATGGATGGAGATGGAGTAGATTACCTCCAATATATGGTTTTCAACCCTCCACTCATACAACGAATCAAGGAGGAACTACATGGTGATACCAACTGCGAGACCTAATGTGCTCATATATCCATAGGGCATGTTCCTAATGGATATTTGAAATATGGGGAGCACGTCATTCTTTCTAGATCACGTACAGTAGTACCAATTGTGTTACAAGAAGATGTTCTGAGTGAGTCTCATACAACTCCTCTATAAGAACATATAGCTATGGAAATGATGTAACATGACCTCCGACGATAGTTTTAGTGGTAAGGAATGAAGAAGGGAGTTACATAGTTTGTCTCTGGATGCCTTAATTTTTAGAAAGATAACATTGAGCACTAGGGTCCAGTGCATTTGGATCAACCCCTTAATGAGCTAAAATAGAGGGGGTGGGATATGGATAGAATTCATGATGGGTTTACCCCATATTTTTAGTGGATATGATTCTATCAGGGTGATCATTGACTAACTCACCAAGTTGACCCACATCATAGTTATCCAAGAGTAGAGTTTAGCATAGTGATTAAGATGCATATCTGTGTAAGATAGTGTTTGACTCCATGGAGTCCTATATATGATAGAATCATATTGTGAATAACTCTATACATCCTGATTGTGGAAGTGATTTTAAGAGGCATTTGTGACCCAATTATTCTTGAGCACAATGTTCCACCCATAGACAAACAACCAGACTGAGTAGACCATTCCAGTTTTAGAGGAAATGTCGTGGGCTTTCATGTTATAGTTTGGTCATAGTAGGGAAGATCACATACCAGTATTGAAGTTTTCATAAAACAATATCCACCATTCAACTATTGGTATGGCACCATTCGAGGTCTTGTACAAGAAACCCTATAGGTCCCCCCTTTTCTCGACTGACCATAGAGAGATACCACTCATGAGGCTAGACTTGGTGCAAAATACTATAGAGAAGGTGAATATCATCTAGAAGTGGACGAAGACTACACATATCCATCAAAATTCTTATGTTGATAGGCGTGGGAGGTCTTTGGAGTTTGAGGAAAGAGGCCATATGTTTCTTCAGGTCTCTCCTCGATACGGATTACCGAGATTTGGTTGGTGCAGCAAGCTATCTCCGAGGTTCATCATCATTTTCTAGATACTATGTTGAGTTTGATAGGTGGAATACCACTTGGAACTACCACTGTACTTTGAGTGGGTACACGAAGTCTTCTATATGTATCAATTAAAGAGGTACGTGCATGACCCATCATATATCATCGACTAGGGTGAGATGAACAATGAGGATGCATAAACTTTTCCAGAGTACCCAATGGAGATTGAAGATCAACCTGATAGAATCATTCATGTGAGAGAAATTTCTTTAGTTAATTAATAGTGGTAGCACATGAATCTCTATGAGAGAATAAGGGAGTGGTAGTCTTAGATTCACGCTCAGTACCCTCATCTATTTGAGTATCCCTTGTTTTGTTTATTGGAGACGTAAATACCCTAGTTGAATAGAATGTAACATCTCATGCATTCCATATTTATTTTTAGGTATTATATGGATTGAGATTGAGACCAGGTACTGAGATGGTGTGTGATTCCCAAGCCTAGTGTACCAGAAACAAATGTTTGAAAAATATTATACTTTTTAACTGCACAGGTGTGTGTTTTCTTGAAAAAGTAGAATAACACTTAAATAGCTAACATGGTTCGAGATACGAGGGAACATTTGAGCTCAAAATTATAGCATTACCCTAAGCACAACTTAAAATTAGTGGAAGCAGGTCGTCTATAGAAAAAGTCATGGAGAACGAAACCATTAATAAAATATTTCAATAAAGATATTATTTTGATGTAGTGGATTTATTTTTATTAAGTCTTTGTCAAAAATTTATAGTTATCATCCTAACCCAGAAA
Organism: Viscum album; assembly: GCA_963277665.1. Lineage (NCBI taxonomy): Eukaryota > Viridiplantae > Streptophyta > Magnoliopsida > Santalales > Viscaceae > Viscum > Viscum album. Next base: position 1,138,146,824 of record OY728156.1, read on the forward strand.
TTTATCTAGAGGCATGGATAAAGAACCTTTGGTGAAATTGTTGGGGGATTACTATCGAACGATCGAATGATGCATGTCAGATTCGATGAACCCTAAAAATAAAGACAATGATGCTTCTCGCATCAATAGTGATCGATCTAAATCAATGTAGGGCATGTTGTTTTGATTTTTTTCCTTTTTCATTAACTATAAGATTAACATGGACCAATCAACAACCATATTAGCCCATGAATTGATCCTTGTAGTGGGATAGGATTATATCTATGGTATTATCTTGATATTGATCTTTATTTCCCTTTGTTTATCATTATAATGGAAATAGAATAAGTCGTACATTAATAAAGTTAAAGGATCATTCCTTAGGGTTTCACTTTTCTTATTCTCCCTCTGTTCTTTGGGTTCTTTGCCATTGGATCCTTGTGGTCATGACTCAAGATTTTCGTGTGGCTCTGAACATGATGAGACCACTAAATTAGATGAAAAAAATACCAATAAGGATGGATCATTGTATATTATGACCAGATGAACCTTGATCTATATCCATTTATAATTTCGGTCATCAGAGTAGGATTTGAGGCTTGTGGAAGAGGATGTGGAAGTGACCGGTTCAAGGTAGCATAGCATGATAGGTGGAGGTTTTCAGGGCCACCAGTGGTGGAGCAATGTGGACATGGTGGAAGCCGTGTTTTCCGAGGGCACAAAACTACAGTGGACACAGGAGGCCACCTGGGATAAGGTCAGGTGGGTTGTGTGCAGCATCAGAGGAAGATTATGCGCATGCAGGTTGGGCCTAGTGGGTCAGGCCAAGTGATCTATGCTAGATGAGCTGGGTTGAACATAGTTCGGACTCAGGTATGATACAAGGTGATCGGGGTAGAGCCACACCATGGTCGAATGTCAGCCATGAGAGCTATAGCAACTATGGGTGCAACTTTCTCACAACAATGGTCGCAGAGGGTCGACAATTGCGTCCCACCACCTCGGTCATTTTTCCATGGCCAGTGGACTGACCGCTATAGTATTTCCATGGCGGATATTCTGTGGGGCGTTCGACCACCCCGGTCATCACATAGGCTGAGTGACCCCATTTAAATATTCAATCGGTTATAACTTCAAATCATAGTTTTCAATTGATGTGTCCTCTGTGGAGTTGAGACCCAGCCATTGAGATTATCTTTTCGAGACAACATGTGAGTTTTTAATTTTGAACATTATGGTTAGAGAGTGTTCCCCTAGTCTTTTATTCAAGGGTTTAGTATGTCATGTGTATCCACATCTCTAGATTTTAATCCCTAAAGAGTACATGTCCCAGATTGGGTGTGTGGTATTATCCATTCTTACTACAAAGTATCCTCTCTATGTGCATCCTAGTATTTCTTGTCCAATGCAATCTCCTTGGGTGGGGAACAAATGCACTAGACATGTTCACGTGTTTCCTCAGTGATATCATGTATTGAGAAGTGATTTCTCTTAGAAATAGAATTCTTCAAGAAGAATCATGTGGCTTGTAATTGGTTTTAGATTACCTCTAATCATTGTGTCTTTCATTGAGTTTATAAATATGTTCTTATTTTAAATTTTTTAGACATATACATGTATAGAGATAGACCCTGTTTCCTTTGTGATATTTACTTATGGAATTATTTTGTGGTTTTGGGGTGTCATACTGTATATTATTATACTCACCCCTACATAGGAGTTTCCCACAAGTGTCATGTCTTGTGCAGAAAATCGTTCTTTTGACGAAGTACTAGGTATACCAGGACCAGGTGATGCTTTGTGAGATCATACAGACTGATGTTTGTTCCTATGTCTTTCCAAATAGAAATCCTAGTACATATTTTCTTATTATATGGACTTGTTTTTATCGATAATTTTTCGGTGGGTTTTTATTTGGCCATGTATACATTGAATTACTTTCACTGTCGTACAATAGTTGGGGGATATAGTGGTTTCAATGCATTTTTACAAAGTTTTTTTTTACATTTCAGAATTTAGTTCATTTAGATTTATTTGTTCTTAAAGGTAATTTAGGATAATTCTACCCATTTGGGAGATATGACTACATGGTTCTAGTCACCAGCCCCTAGCCTATTGTAGGCTGCATGTGGTAGCCATGACCTGGGCCCCTTTGGTACAGGTTGTGACACACAAAATTTCTATGTCCATAAACCAACCATTTGAGGGTTATGGGGAATATTTTCATGCCATGTCACATGGTTATAAAATAGTTTTCCAAATCATGTGATTAATTTTTTACCTCTAATTTCTTCTTCCTTTCAAACCAAAACTATATTTTTCAAATAATAACAATTTTAATTTCTCTAAAATTGGTAATATCATTAAAGAATAAAAACTTATTTTAGAAAAATATAAAAAAATCATAAATCATGATACAATTACAAACCACCCATAGTTATTTGAGTACTGGTTTGGAAAAAAGTTATCATGGAACTTCAGCACCCCACTTCTCAAGTTATGATATAGCTATAACTAAAAAATATTTCACACCAAATAACAAGGGGGTCTTGACACCATTTTATAAAAAATATGATTTGGTTAACCCACCACATATCTTTTCCTCCATTCTCTATAGTTTGAAGAATTTTTTATATCACCACTAGATGGATATGTGGTCCAAGGGTGTTAAATAAAAAAATCTGGAATGGTTTCACCCTAAAAGTAAAATAGTAAACAATATAGACTACTTCGTGACATATATCATCAAGTATTAATTATAATTAATTCCATACTAATTAATAAAAATGTATGATAATAATAAAAATACAAAAACAATGAAAAAAGATATATAATTATTATGTAATAAATCATATCTACAAAATTAAAAATTCATGATAATTAAACATCACATATACATACATATTAATGTAATAAAAGGCTAACCTCCTGATACAAAAAGAAACCAATATAACACAATAATTTGGATCTATAAAATGATCCACATGATCCATCTCTATGTAACCTATGCTCAATACCAATTATCAAGAAATAATGGTTTCTAAGGCTTCATGAAGGGACAACAAAAAAACTCAATAGCATTCTCATTACCTGAATTTGGCATAACAAAGTCTCCATGCACCCAATAGATTTATGTAGTGTGATTCCCCAAACCCAAACTCCTAGATATATTTATCATAATAAAATATATTATATATTATCTTAGATACTGAATGTAGATACAAAGAAAAAACCATCCCAGTACATTATTGAAACAAGGATCCCATTACATTAATTACATTCCGAAGAACATTGACTTTAACGATTCTATAGAATTTTGAGATAATTTAAACTAACAAAATAGATTCCTTTATCAAATGATGCATATTGTTATTATATATTATTAACTACATAATATTTGAAATGAATTTAACGTATCCCACAAATTCACCACACAAGCTATCCTATTACACATTTAAAGGACAATACATTTCCTCATAACCTTGGAAAAACGAACCATAAGAAGGGTTCATATCAAATGCCTAATATGTGAATATATAAAACCAGGGAATTCATTGAATTAAAATGGTTCAATATTATGGAATAATAGATAATAAAAAAATACTCCATAATATATACTCATTGGAATATTAATATATCCATGGATAAATATGGAAACAAAAGGATCACATGGATATCAATAATTGGTTCCCTTGTGAGGAAAATAATAATGTTGAACAATAAATTCAAAACCATAATCCACTGAATCATGGCCATACATTAATGTATAATTTTCTAGGAAATAATATTACATGGGTCCAAACACACAAAAATACCAGAAATGTTTTTTCTGATGATCCCCACAATTTATTAATGGATTATTTATAATAGGGCCCGACACATAACTAATTATGTCTAACTCATTAATCATATGGGAAAATAATATATATATATATATATATATAATAAAAATTTCTAATAATCATCTATGTTGGTATAATAAAATATTTTATTTCAATACTTTTCCAAATGTTAACAAAATAAATAAAATTTTTATAGAAAAAATTAATCTAATATAAATTATGTTAAATGTGGTTTTCACACCATATAGGGAAATGACTATACGAAAAAATAAATACCATAATAACATGATATTGATTCATCTAATATAGAAGATATATATAATAAAAAAGAACATAAAAGTAGTCATAATTATTTGAAATTGTATTTATCACGTTTGAATGTATATCCCAAATATCCAATGACAGAATTCCACATAATACCACCAAATTGAAGAACATACACTACTTAAATTAAATATGTTAAATAAAATTATCATAAGGCAATAAAGAAGGATAATATACAAAAAATTATTATTGGGGAAGAAACAAAATTATTAGAAACTTCAGTAAAGTAATATGATTTGGATATTAAATCTCAGGAAATAATAGGAGGATGACACGCCATAAAAAGTAATCATGGTCTAAAAAATAAACCTGTCTCAAGGATTTAATTTTTATTATATATTATTGATTTAGATTGAGTATAATTTCACTTAAAACTACTTTTCATTTATGGGATTATATTGACTATAAAATATAATTATTACAATGTTATTAATGGTAATATAAGTGAAATTGTAATTATATACAGTTCTTAATGATATTGTATGTGTAATACATAGCATTTCTCATTGAAATGAAGTTGATAAAAAACCATTACACTATATTCCAACTTACAAAACCAAAATCAAACCACTAGTATCATGAATATAACTATCTTAATCACATATATAAGAACATTTATATAATCATATTTTACATTAGATATTTTTTTCTATATATGAAAAATATATTAATCGAGTATTGTTTATTATCATTAACCAATGTTATAACTTGTTGTTAAAATATTTATTTAAACTTTATTATGATGAGATATATTCACAATAATTGTATTAAATTTATCATTCTTAGATAATTCAATATAGAAAAATAATTTTTTCATTGAATAATTAATAAAAATTTTCATTTGTTGAAATACCTGAATATTGTTTGGGAAATTTGAAATATCAATGTACAATTTTTTTATATCATTATCAATTAATATGTGATATAATAAGAATTAATTTAAATATTAACAAATTCGATCTATAATAATTAAATAATCTTAAAAATATCATTATCACATGAAATTTCCATTATATTACATACCATAATCATTAATAAAAAAATTAATATAATTTCTTTTACATTGGTTTCAAAATTGATCCAAATGATAAGGGTTTATGAAGTTTCCTTGTATAGGGAAATTACTTTATATAATGATAATTTGAAATAGTAATATGATAAATATTTATTTCTTTTATTATTTTCATCGTAATTTCTGTAAAGACTCGGAAATTTCAAGGAATATTTTTTCTTAATTTCTTTGGAATTTTACGAGTACGATGTTTCTTGACGGTGCCTGATTCTGAGGCCCAGTGTGCCCGGAATCAATTTTCTAAGTTTAGCTCAGGTACATTCAGTGAACGAACGGGCTAGTTTTTCTAACTGTTGAACCGGTGCTTGGAATCGAAATCTGAAGACACCGATGGAACCACAGCGCCGGTAATTTCTTAGGAGTACCTTTTCGGATGGTGTGTTAGCTCGGAAGTATTAGTTTTAATTTTGAGGTCAAATTGTGAAGTAAATAAAATTTGTGGAACAAATTTTACTTCTAACCATGTGTGGAAGTTGGGGAACTAACCAAGTGTGAATAAAGGTGAGGTGGGGCACACACAAACCCCACCCCTTCAAATTCCCTAGCCCCTTAACTCTTCCCCTTAAAACCCCCTTGTATTAAATGATGTGACAACCTTTCACAATCCTTAAACCCTTGTAATTAATTGTGTAACTCTCCCCTCTATCCTCTTTAAATTTTACAACACACATCTTAAATCAATTGATTAAACCTCTTCAATTTTTTTTAACAAGTGTTTGAATTTCAAAAGTTTGAATGCATGGAAATATAATAAAATAAGGAGAGGCCTTATTTTATTTTGTGAGTTTGGTTGTGTGAGAGAATAGGGGAGAGAGCTCTTTCCTCTTTTGAAGAACTTCATCTTCAAACTAAGAACGGCCTTCCTACTCGGTGAAGAATGCACTACGTTTTCTCCAATCCTTTTTACTTCCTCTTCCGCGACAAGGAAGGAGATGCCGACCGTGGAGACCGATGCCAACAACAACATTCTTCTTCTTCTTCCAACGTCGACGTAAGTGATACCATTCTTCTGCGACACCCGACTACCATGATGTTCGATTCCGCGACTCGACGACGTGCGACGTCAATTTCGAGGTAGGGGTTGATTAATTTTTGTTCGTAAAATATCCCTTGTTGTTCTTCGTCATTACATTTGGGCCTCTTGTTATCATTGTAATAGGAGGAGGTCGGACCGCCCGAACACGGCCGACCCTCCTCCCTCGTGTTGTTGATTATATTGTGGCTCGAACGAAGGCGGCGCGGTGCAACGACACCACACAGAAACAAAGAGGATCACGAAAAAGAAGTGTGTCGTCTTCGCGCCACGCCGTTGAGGTCGAACGAAGCCACAGTGCTGTCGCACCGTTCCGGAAAACCATGAAGAGGCTGTTGTTTGTTTATTTGATGAAGCAGGCCGCAAGGGCATTTGAAACCCTTCACAGTGAAGATCGGGTCCCGGGAGGTCCATTGGCAAAGACAGCAAGCGAAACGGACCACCGGAGCGCATCCGGTGGTCCGCAGAAGGCAGCGGCGGCGCGCCCCGCCAGTTCAGTGGTGCCGGTGACCGGCGGCGGTGGCATGCCGCCGGAGTAACCCGCCCCGGCTCAGCCGCGGCGGTGGGGGAAGAACTAGAATGGCTTCGGCTGTTCCGGATTGGGGCGGTGCGGCTTATGCCATGCTAGTTTGTCAACCGCGGGGGGTTCTAACCCCCCTGCACCTGCTGGCCACGCGGGCGCTACGCTTGCGCCAGGCCGGCCGGATCGGGCCGCGCCCACTGGGCTGGGCCGCGCCCTATTGGGCCGGACCCGGACCCAGTTCGGACCAGGCCCAAACCCTCTAATTTCGGACAGATCCGTTCAAACGTCCATAACATGGGATTCGGACCTCCGATCGACACACCGTCAGTTGTGTTTGGATACTTGGATCAAGACGGTCGTTTCAGTATATTACACTCAAGGTTTTAGATAGCTTTGGGTACGGCCGGGTTGGTTTGAACATGAAAACAACTGGGCCCGCAGAGCGGAAACACTTATAACTAGAGCCTCGGATGTCTGATTGACGTGTCTTCAACTTTTTTGGATTCCTCTTGATGAGACAGAACTTTTGGCATACTTCTCCTGATATTTGGATGCAGTTGGATGATGGCTGGTTTGGATTGTACCTGAAATCCAACCGGGCCCCTGGAATGGAAAAGCTGATAACCTTCAGACCGTACGTTCGCTTGACGAACCGTCAGCATCATTGGTGATCACGTTGATAAAGGTTCCCTACGAGTATACCCTATGAGAGTTCGGGGTACATTTGAGATAGGGCTGGGTTTGTTCGCACACGAAACCAACCGGGCCCGTGGGACGAAAAGGCTAATAACTCACAGACCGAGCGTCCGATCGACGCACTGTCTGTTGCGTTGAGACCCCTATGATGAGGAGGTCCTTGATATACTTATTCGCGGTACTTTGTGATACTTAGAGTGTCGACCGGTAGCTCGTGGAGCGGACCCTCTCGGAGACGATCATACGAAGTACGGAGACCATGTAGCCGGCTGAGACCTGACGACTGCTTGACCGACTCGACTTGGAGTGAGTCGACTAGCCCAGTGGATGGAGCACTACTTTGTGTGGGTGAAGTCCCATGGCGGACGGAGCACTACTAAGTTTGGGTGCAGACCTGCGGTACTCGACCGGAGAGTACCTCTGCAGGCTATAGGGGGGATGCACTACTATGTTTGGGTGGCAGACCCCGGCGGGAAGCACTACTATGATTGGGTGGATGACCCGCGATACTCGACAGGAGATGTACCTCTGCAGTCTTAGGTTAGTAAGCAGTACCTCGGAGTCGTGATATGATCATTGTACACTCCAGATATGGGGCTCTTCAGTAGTTACGGTTTCGATAATGAAAATCCTGGTTTGAGCTGAGTCTATGACCTTTATGTTTACTCATGATTGAGATGGGTCACTTGATAACTTAGGTATTTGTATGGGCATATAACTAGGTAGTGGTTATCCATTGATTTCATAAACTTTGTGTTTCCTCATGATTGAGATGAGTTACTTAATAACTTAGGTATATGTATGGGCTTATACCCAAGTGTAACACCCCGAGATTTTATGAATAATATTCTTTTTAATTTCATTAATGTATTGTGTTGTATGATACACCAAAAGGAGCTTGTACAACATGCATCCTTGACTTGCCTTGCATTACACACAATCGTGACTTTCCTCGATAGCATGTGTAGTACGCAATACCAAGATTCACTAAACAACGATATGCTATTAAAATATTATTAAAACTAGCCGTTATGAATAGTAATAAACATTTTTTGAAATTTTGTACATTTTATTTTTCAAAATGAACTTCATTTTTGGATTCGGAATATCGAAATTAGCTTAGGGTGAAATTTTTGTACTTTTCGGATAACTTTCATTTTCTGATGAATAGTGAAAATTAGTAAATTTTAATAAAAAACAACCTTTTTAATTGAAATAATTAATAGTGATAAAGTATTAATTTAAGTGGTTTTAAAGTATATTTAGAATATATTTTTTCAATTTAATACAATGTTGTTCATTTTATGTAATTTCACATTTAAACCTGACATAAACAAGTGTCAATGTTTTGATAGTTATTATCTTTTAAAAACACGCTATTTGTTTTGACGACGGGAATTAATTTTTAAATTAGTTAATGTAACTGATATGTTTTTAATTTGGTAAAATAAAAATCATTTTTGAATTCATAATATCAAATATATATTAGGCCTAATTTTTGGTATTTTTCTGGAAGCTTTCATTTTTTGATGAATAGTGAAACCACTAAGTGGTCGTTAAAAAAAATGAATTTTTCATAAAACTTAATTTTACCACTTCTGTGAGTAGAATTACGAAAATCCGAGAGACACGGTTAATATAAAGGACTAAAATGTGGTTCAATGAGATGAAAATAATTTTTGGTGAATAGTAACTTTTTACTTTTTTACCACGGTTAAAAGTAAATAGGGTAGTTAAGGGTAAAAATGATATTATTATTACCCTAACACATGTCCTAATTATATTAGATATGTGTAATTAGACCAAAAACAACCTTATAAATAACATATGACCATTTAGGCGCACATGGATTAGATTAGGACATTTATTATTAATTTATTTAGAGAAGGGTTAAAATAGTTAAAATCAAAGTTTAATAAGTAGATAATTTTTAATATAGGGATATACATAAGATAAATTCGACTATAAATATTAATTAGAAAGCTAAAAATATTTCCTACATAATTTTATTTTATTTGTAATTTTTAGACATTAAATAATTTAATTTATTTATGACACAACGATGATGCAGTAATTATTTTATTAATGAAATATTGACATAATTGATGTTATAAATACCCAAATAAATGTAATTTGAGACTTTTTATGAATTAAACTAATTTTATATGTTAATATGACATGTTATTATTGATTTAATTAACTTTTTCGAATTAATAATTCTGTTATGATTTTCACAAAATATCAATTACTAAATAGTGTCAAAATTGACATAAAATAGTTTTTAAAACAAATATTATATTATTAATTGTTATTTTATTCCTAAAAATATAAGGATCGGAAAAATAACTTAGATAAGGTTATATATACTAATAATAAACAACTTGGGGTTCTTTTGGCTTTTTATTGTATGTTTATTAACCTTATAGTGTAAGAACACAAAAAGACACGGTAAAAGTAAAATTATCTAACTTAAAGTTAAATCTAAATGATAAGGTTAAAATAGTAAACTAAACTTGTCCAAATTCTATTGGATGAGAGTATTTCGACCCATCTCCACCTTAGCTTCAAAATAAATAAATTTGGAGCTATTTAAAACCGAATATGGCTTTATAATAAAATAATATTTTTAGTTTATCCAAAGGAGCCCCTCTCCTCCCTTATAAAAGGGCATCTCCTCCCTCTCTTCCTCACACCACATTGAGCCTTCAAGATCGGCCAACCCCTTCCAAATTCTCTTCTCCACTTCCCTAGAAACATCCTAGTGGTCCTGGTATTCTTCAAAGACCAATTTTAGTTCCCTAAGAGGATGACTCAAAGAGGCGCTTCAAAGAAGAGGTAATGTCCGTTACCGATTCTTTCAACTTTATTTCTTCTTCCACTTGTTCTTCTTAGGTTGTTTCATTATGAAGTAATAACATCAGTATCACTCATATACTGATATGTTATTATATGTATTAAACAACCCTATTACACCATATATCCATCCTATAGAAAACAAAATCACTGCGCATGCGTACGTACAGAATACCGTCTCCACGCCGTGGTGTAATCTATTTTCCACCACCACCTTACTTGGATAGGTATAATGGTGTAAATAATAACTATATATGATTATTGTAAAGTGATATTTATTCTGAAATAGTATACATACACTCCAATACAATTCCATGATCATGAGAACGATATCATCGCTCGTGCGTGCGTACGGACTACAGTCTCCACGACGCGATGAGATTCATTCTCCACGTTAACCATTTATGAATGATTATAAAGAATATATAATAATTAATCATGAAATATATGACATAATAATGATACTGTATTTATGTGTATATATATATCTTTCATCTACTTAATTCCATTCAACTCAATAAGGAAACGAAAACAGCATTCATGCGTACGTACGGCCTACCGTCTCCATGAACGGTGTATTTCTTTCCATTTACTAATTTATTATATATACGTCTATTCTGAATATATATAATATATAAATCATGTTTTATATTCTGGAATTAAGTAATCATGATCTATGTAATCATATGAATAATTACAAGTCAAAACACGGACGACAAATGAAACGATTTTACCCAAAACACTCTTTAAGATGGAATTTACAAAAGAACAGGTAATATAAAGTCATAAGTGAACCATATATGATATAATAACAATAATAATGATTCTAGAATAAGTCAATGACATTATTTAAATAATTATACAGGAGGTTGGGACACTTATGAAGCAAATCGGACCTAAGGTAAGGAAAAATATCACAATCTCATTTTATCCGAGATTGTTTATACTTTGGTATTTAGTGGGGTGTATTTTATCATCCACACCCATGTTTCCTAAATATTTAATATTGTTTCTATCCACCTACAATTGTTTAAATCCAATTTCACCCTTCAGTGAGTTTTTAGTAAAATATATGAAAGGAATCTTTTGTCATTTTTCGTATGAGGTACTTTTTGACTTTTCCGAAAAAAGTACGAGAAGAATGTATTTTTTAACTTATACAGAAAGAATGGATTTTTAAAACATTATTTCCAAGATACTTCCGTTAAAATTTTTCAAGTTTATTTCTAATCAACTTCTTTTAGTTTAAAATTGTAAGACATGTTAAGAAAGGAAAATGTTCTTGAAGTAGAAAGGATATTTTCATCAAGAATGGAGTTCAAGAGTTTTATCAAAATTATTTTTCATATAAGACAATATAGGGTTCTTTTTCTATCCCTATTATAACATTGATTTGATTATGTTGTGATGGAATTATTTTTATGAATTCCTTTATCTTATATGATCTTTTTTATGATGTCATGTTGTTTAAGAATCCCATTTTTTTATTATTACATGGGTTATGCAATGATATATGATTTATGATTTTGTGGCACACATAAGAATGGTATAATTATGAGATTGGTGGGACCTATATCTCCCTCGAATGCATTGGGTAATGATTTTATATCTCATGAGATAGATAAGGTTGTTATGGCAGGTTAAACTGGTTCAGTGAAACAGGACTGAAACGAGGAATGAACTCAGTTTAGAAATGGACTTTTTCCACTAAGATAGTCTTGGCAATGAGTCTTGACTAATAAGAAACGATTCTTTATGATTATGTGTGTATTCCACAAAGTTTCATGTTTTATGTTTTGATTATTGGGATTACATTTCACTTCTATGATTTATCCCATTTTATGATATTATGATCTCTTTTGCAGGTTAAGATTTCCAAAATGTTATGTTCTTATGAATATGATCTGATTGATATTTCTTTTGTTTACCCTTACTGAGAATTTGAGCTCACCCTTTTATGTTTTCTTTTCCCCAGGATATATAGAAAGGTTTTAGGTAAAAAAAGGTAAATCTTTATGGGAGATGTTGAAGATCTTTCGCCACGATTAGAAGATTATATTCCTAGTTTCCAAAGACACTACACTATTACGGACCTTGTGTGTGTGTTTTTGTTATGTACTAATTATTCCACAAAAGTAATGTAATTTCCATGTACGTTAAGCTTCGAGTCTCTATAGTTGGTATCAGAGGAAATGTTTAGTTAACCTTTGGAACTATGAATTGAAAACTTTAGTGAGATCCCTAGAGATATTTCTAAGGTATGTCTAGGGATGTCCCTAAGGTTAAGTATAAGTATTATTTATAGTCCTAGAATTATGGTAACTATCTTAGAATTAAACCTAAGATGATAGATATTTAATGTACTCCCCCTTTATTATGTTGTTTTCCCTAGCATGATTTTTCCTCTCACACTATACATTTTGGGTTTTATACGATGGATGGAACCCGAAGGAACTGTGTTGATCAATGCAATGATTGTCCTCTTGAAAAAACAAATGTTATGGGAGATGGAGTGAAAAATCATATTGCTATACTTACACAAGCTATGAATCATTCTGGACTTCCAAATGAGCAGAAAAGGGTACAATATTCTATTGAATCCTTCATGAATCAACGTCCACCTTCTTTCAGTGGGGCTTCTGATCCACTTGTTGCTGAACAATGGATCAGTACCACTAAAAAGATATTTTCAATTCTTCAATGTTCTGAACATGATAAAGTCATCTTAGAAGTATATCATTTGGAAGGTGAAGCTTATCAATGGTGGAATATTATCAAGAATACGAGGCCAAGAGATGAAATTGAGACTACGGAATGGGACAAGTTCAAGAACTTATTTTTCAATAAGTACTTCCCTCGTATTCTTCGAACAAAGATGGAGAAAGATTTTCTTAAACTAAAGAAAAATGATGATGAATCTTTTGGTATAAACGAAGCGAATTTTACAAGGCTTGCAAGGTATGCATCTGGCTTTATCATCCAACCTAAAAGTAAAGTTGATCGATTCTTCAGTGGCTTAAAACCAAGTCTTAGAAGGGCATTATCTATAAGAGACTTCAGTAGCTATGAAGAAATTGTGTGTTGTGCTATTAAGGTAGAAATGGAAGTTGGTTTTACTTATCCATCTCATAGTTTTGACAAGAAATAAAAGATTGTGTTCAAAAAGAAATCTCAGAATAATGGTGAAAAGAAGATGAATGTTTCCTTATGATCAAAGTGTGGAAAGAAGCATGGTAAAGATTGTCTTAAAGGGACTAGAAAATATTTTAAGTGTGGAAAAGAAGGTCATCGAGCAGTTGAGTGTCGAAGTAATGGAAAACTGGGTTCTAATGATTTTAATAAATAAAGACTGAATAGAACGCACCACTAACACTTCAATGCTTCAAGTGAAAGGAAATGGGGCATTATGCTAATAAATGCCTTAATCCAAGGGTTAGTGATGATCTACATGAGAAACAACTTAAGTCAAATGAAAAAGGGATGTCACATGTGATCACTATTGTCAATGTTGTATATGACAATGATGTGGTGGAATGATTAAGTGTTTATGTAATGGGATTCCAAAATAATGTTGTATATAGTATCGTGGAATATTGGAATATTTATGTATTGGTCTATTGTGGTTTTCTATAATTTTATGGTACCAGTAACCATGGAAAGTAATTGAGATATTTTTTGAAAAAATATGATATGAACATAATGAAGGGATAAGGAAAAAATTAATGTTTGACAGTATTCATGAGCTCATGACTGATATAAGGAAATAGTTATATCATGGATTGAGGTTTTGGTATGTGAAAATAGTTATCTTTTTACAGCACTCATGTTTTCACTAAGATTCAATGGGTATTCATTTTTCAGGAGAATACATGATTAAATCCTTAGAATGTTTGGAATGTGACCAACAAGACATATCTCATGATATATGGTGATCAACAATGGTATTAACATGCTTGTTATATGAACTCTTTGGTAATCGTTTTCACTATAATATGAGATTGGACAACAGTATTTTGGATAAGCCTAAAGATTGGAAAAGATTATGTTGGACATAAGTTAGTATTGTTCAAGGATAGAAATTTTTTCAATATTATTGATGGGATGTTATAGTAATGTAGTTTTAGAAAAAGGACAACCTGCAGGACGAGCGACAACCCATCGCATCGGACAAGGCTGTGGGAATCGAACCCACAACCGAAGTGCGACAGGCCTTTATCGCCTACCAATGGCCTACAGGAAGTACCTGGTTAGTATAAACTAGTTTTATTTTATTAAGTGGTAATATAGATGAATTATATGTCCATTTTGGAACGATATACGATAGATGGACTTATGTATATAACTATTGCTAACCTTTTGATTAAGACAGGCGGAATGACCCATCATTCTATCACATGATCTGCTAACACTTCACGAATGAAAAATTCAACTTCATTTCTTTAAGAGATGAAGTGGAAATTGTTCAAGGCACGAACAAGGGTGAGATTATGTCGAAATAAAGTAGGCATTTCTTCTAATTCAAAATTTTCAACTTTAGGAAAATGATATTGAAAACCAAAAATGTTGTCCTAGTGCTCTTATATCCGATGAATCATATGGTACCTTAGATCATCAAAAATCTATGGCTTTTTGATTGTTTTCTATTTCATAGCCATGTTCTCTACCACTCTCCATCAGAACATGACAGTTAGATTTCTCTTCCATATCCATATTTTCACCCATGTTCTCCTACATGGAAACCTAGTGACTAGTTAATTTGGGTAACTGTTACGTTTCATACTTTTGTTTTCTTAAAGATATGTTTTGTTATTCCATTTTAAGATGTGGGTTTATATTAAAGAAAATATCGAGTAGCAAACCATTTATAACCCCGACGAATTTCGAGGGCGAAATTCATTTTAAGGGGGGTAGAATGTAACACCCCGAGATTTTATGAAAAATATTCTTTTTAATTTCATTAATGTATTGTGTTGTATGCTACACCAAAAGGAGCTTGTACAACATGAATCCTTGACTTGCCTTGCATTACACACAATCACGACTTTCCTCGATAACGTGTGTAGTACGCAATACTGAGTTTCACTAAACAACGATATGCTATTAAAATATTATTAAAACTAGCTGTTATGAATAGTAATAACAACTTTTTGAAATTTTTTAAATTTTATTATTCAAAATGGACTTCATTTTTGTATTCGTAATATCGAAATTAGCTTAGGGTGAAATTTTGGTACTTTTCGGATAACATTCATTTTCTAATGAATAGTGAAAATTACTAAATTTTAATTAAAAACAACCTTTTTAATCGAAATAATTAATAGTGATAAATTATTAATTTTACAGGTTTTAAATTATATTTAGAATATATTTTTACAATTTAATACAATTTTGTTCATTGGATGTAATTTCACATTTAAACCAGACATAAACAAGTGTCAATCTTTTGATAGTTATTATCTTTTAAAAACACGCTATTTGTTTTGACGATGGGAATTAATTTTTAATTTAGTTAATGTAACTAATATTTTTTGAATTTGGTAAAATAAAAATCATTTTTGAATTCATAATATCATATATAGATTAGGCCTAATTTTTTGTATTTTTCTGGAAACTTTCATTTTTTTATGAATAGTGAAACCACTAAGTGGGAGTTATAAAAAACTAAATTTTTCATATAACTTAATTTTACCTCTTCTGTGAGTAGAATTTCGAAAATCCGAGAGATACGGTTAATATCAAGGACTAAAATGTTGTTCAATGAGATGAAAATAATTTTTGGTGAATAGTAACTTTTTACTTTTTTACCATAGTTAAAAGTAAATAGGGTAGTTAAGAGTAAAAATGATATTATTATTACCCTAACACATTTCCTAATTCTATTGGATAAGTGTAATTCGACCAAAATCGACCTTAGGAATAAAATATGACCATTTAGGCCAACTTGGATTTGATTAGGACATTTATTATTAATTTATTTAAAGAAGGGTTAAAATAGTTAAAATCAATGTTTAATAAGTAGATAATTTTTAATATAGGGTTATACATAATATAAATTAGACTATAAATATTAATTAGAAATCTAAAAATATTTCCTACATAATGGTATTTTATTTGTAATTTTTAGACATTAAATAATTAAATTTATTTATGACACAACGATGATGCAGTAATTATCTTATTAATGAAATATTGACATAATTGATGTTATAAATACCCAAATAAATGTAACAGGAGACATTTTATGAATTCCACAAATTTTATAGGTTAATATGACATGTTATTATTGATTTAATAAACTTTTTAGAATTAATCATTCTGTTATGATTTTCACAAAATTCAATTACTAAATAGTGTCAAAATTGACATAAAATAGTTTTTAAAACATATATTATATTATTAAATTTTATTTTATTCCTAAAAATCTACGGATCAGAAAAATGACTTAGATAAGGTTATATATATTAATAATAAACAACTTGGGGTTCTTTTGGCTTTTTATTGTATGTTTATTACCTTATGGTGTAAGAACACAAAAAGACATGGTAAAAGTAAAATTATCTAACTTAAAGTTAAATCTAAATGATAAGGTTAAAATAGTAAAGTAAAATTGTCCAAATTCAATTGGATGAGAGGATTTAGACCCATCTCCACCTTAGATTCAAAATAAATCTATTTGGAGATATTTAAAACCGAATATGGATTTATAATAAAATAATATTTTTTGTTTTTCCAAAGGAGCCCCTCTCCTCCCTTATAAAAGGGAACCTCATCCCTATCTTCCTCACACCACTTTGAGCCTTCAATCTCGGCCAACCCCTGCCAAATTCTCTTTTCCACTTCCCTAGTAACATCCTAGAGGTCCTGGTCTTCTTTAAAGACCAATTTTAGTTCCCTAAGAGGAGGACTCAAAGAGGAGCTTCAAAGAAGATGTAATGTCTGTTACCGATTCTTTAAACATTATTTCTTCTTCCACTTCTTCTTATTAGGTTGTTTCATTATGAATTAATAACATCAGTATCACTCATATAATGATATGTTATTATAAGTATGAAACAACCCTATTTCACCATCTATCCATCCTACGGAAAACGAAATCACCGCACGTGCGTACGTACGGAATACCATCTCCACACAGTGGTGTAATCTATTTTCCACCACCACCTTAATTGGATGGGTATAATGGTGTACATAATAACTATATATGATTATTGTAAAGTGATATTGATTCTAAAATATTATAAATACAATCCAATAGAATTATACGATCATGAGAACGATATCATCGCTCGTTCGTACGTACGGACTACCGTCTCCACGACGCGATGAGATTCATTCTCCACGTTAACCATTTATGAATTATTATAAATAATATATAATAAGTAATCATGAAATATATGAAATAATAATGATACTGGATTTATGTGTATATATATTTATTTCATCTACTTATTTCCATTCAACTCAATAAGGAAATGAAGACATCGTTCATGCGTACGTACAGCCTATCGTCTCCATGAACGGTGTATTTCTTTCCATTTACTAATTTATCATATATATGTATATTATGAATATATATTATATATAAATCATGTTTTATATTCTCTAATTAAGTAATCATGATCTAAGTAATCATATGAATGATTACAAGTCAAAACATGGACGACAAATGAAACGATTTTACCCAAAACACTCTTTAACATGGAATTTACAAAAGAACGGGTAATATAAAGTCATAAGTGAACCATATATGATATCGTAACAATAGGAATGATTCTGGAATAAGTCAATGACATTATTTAAATAATTATATAGGAGGTTGGGACACATACGAAGAAAATCAGACCTAAGATAAGGAAAAATATCACAATCTCATTTTATCTGGGATTGTTTATACTTTGGTATTTACTTGGGTGTATTTTATCATCCACATCCATGTTTCCTCAATATGTAATATTGTTTCTATCCACCTAAAATTGTTTAAATCCAATTTAACCCTTCAGTGAGTTTTTAGTAAAAGATATGAAAGGAATCTTTTGTCGTTTTTTGTACGAGATACTTTTTGACTTTTCTGAAAAAAGTACGAGAAGAATGTTTTTTTATCTTATACGACTTGAATGGATTTTTAAAACATTATTTCCAAGAAGCTTCCTTTACAAGTTTTCAACTTTATTATTAATCAACTTCTTTTAGTTTAAAATTGTATGACATGTTAAGAAAGGAAAATGTTTTTGAAGTAGAAAGGAAATTTTCCTCAAGAATGGAGTTCAAGAGTTTTTTCAAAATTATTTTCCATATAAGATAATATAGGGTTCTAATTCTATCCCTATTATTACATTGATTTTATTATGTTGTGATGGAATTATTTTTATGAATTCCTTTATCTTATATGAATTTTTTTATGATGTCATGTTGTTTTAGAATCCCATTTTTTTTATTATTACATGGGTTATGCAATGATGTATGATTTATGATTTTGTGGCACACATAAGAATGGTATCATTATGAGATGGGTGGGACCTATATCTCCCTCCAATGCATTGGGTAAAGATTTTATATCTCATGAGATAGACATGGCTGGATTGGCAGGTTAAATCGGTCCAGTGAAACAGGACTGAAACGAGGAATGAACTCGGTTCATAAATGGACTTTGTCCAATAAGATAGTCTTGGAAATGAGTCTTGACTAATAAGAAATGATTCGTTATGATTATGTGTGTATGCCACAAAGATTCATGTTTTAAGTTATGATTATTGGGATTACATTTCACTACTATGATTTATCCCATGTTATGATATTATGATCTCTTTTGTAGGTTAAGATTTCCAAAATGTTATGTTTTTATGAATATGATGTGATTGATATTTCTTTTTTTTACCCTTACTGAGCATTTGAGCTCACCCTTTTATGTTTTCTTATCCCCAGGATATAAAGAAAGGTTTTAGGGAAAAAAAGTAAGATCTTTACGGGAGATGTTGAAGATATTTCGCCACGATTAGAAGATTATATTCCAAGTTTCCAAAGACACTAAACTATTATGGTCCTTGTGTGTGTGTTTTTGTTATGTACTAAGTATTCCGCAGAAGTAATGTAATGTCCATGTACGTTAAGCTTCGGGTCTCTACACCAAGTAAGTGTTGTTTATTGAGATACTTCTTTGTGGTTATCCTTGTTGGATTTAGTGAGACATTGAGTGTCTCGGGGTCCCTACTGAGTATTGTATACTCACCCCTGTACGGGCTATGCCCGCACCTCGTTGTGTTTATTGCAGATGACAGGCAGCGCTGACAGAGGCCGAGTGTTCTAGGACTGGACGGTACCCGGAGGTGGACCTCACGACGAGTCAGTATCCAGAGGAGGACTTCATGAAGAGATGACACTCGGAGGAGGTTGACGGGTGAGAGTGTTGTGGAGGCTATCTGTACCACTACTACAAAAAACGGGCAATATCAGCGCTAAAATCGGGCTTTAACAGCGCTAGAAAAGCACTATAAAGCTCAGCGCTGATAAAGGGGGGGGCCTTTAACAGCGCTGAAATCGTTGTTAAATCCATGACTTTAACAGTGCTTTTTTAGCGCAGTTAAAGGTTACATTTAACAGTGATAAAAAAGCGCTGTTAAATCCCTGCCTGCTGTAGATAAAAAATCTGCATCAATATAGCCAGTCGAATAGACCTGCAGAAAAACCAGTATATCAACCACAAACATGTCATAAACCGATCACAACCCAACCATTAAATACTTACATTTCCCCAAAAACCCAAAACACAACCCAACCACAACCACAACCTTCGTCTCAATGTACTCAACCAATCTAAACACTTAAGATGGATTTTACCCAAGACTATCTAATTCAAAACGCCGATCTATTTCGTGGCATATCAAATGTTCTTCCAACTCCTCTGGAGTAATTAGTCTAGAATAACAACAACGTAAACACGGACAATGGATTTGAGAAGGATCCTTTGCATGATACTTTGCAAACATGATGAACTCTTTCACTCCGTTCTCATACTCTATTGTCAAACGATTAGCATCCATCCAATCTTTATTCATCTCCATCCTATTTGAAGCTAAAATATTATTATTTATGATTCAAATACACAAAACAAGACTTCCAAATAAAAAGTAGCAGAGAACCACTTCCTTATAAAAATAGATACTAATATATACTAACAATTTTCAATAAATATTTTGAAATCAACAGAACCAGGATAAACCCCCATCAAAATGAACACACCTTCCAGCCCCCTTACCAATAGTTCTAGCACCCACCACCCTGCAACAAAACATTAAACATCCTTTTAACCACTCCTACTAGTCACCTAATTTATAATAAACATTAAACATCTTGGATGAGTCTTGGTGGATCTTGGAAAGGGGTTAAATCCATGTTTAAGATATATGTTCCTTATAATATAAAGTCATATTCTTGATTATGGATGAGTTTTGGTGGATCTTGGAAAGGGGTTAAATCCACAAGACACATTTATAATTTCCAACCAATCCCATTATCCAAACCAAAATCCAACCATTTCTATAATTATTAAATAATTATTACTTCACTACCTATGATTCTAGCACAAAGAAACCATACATAAAACATAGCTCATCATTCCCATTGAATCATCACCTCACCGCCCCAAAAGAATGACGAAAAAAATCATTACCTCACCACCCCAAAAGCATGGCCAAATAATTCATCACCTTTCCACCCAAAAAGAAAAACCAAATAAACCATCCCCTCACTACCCAAAAAGCATGGAAAAACAAACCATCACCTCACCAGACCAGAAGCATGGAAAAAACTATACATCATCCCACACCACATCAAAACCAATTATCGTGACCCCCACTAGCATGAACACACATCACAACACATCAAAGACCATTTTATAGATTTAAAAAAGGGACATTAAATACATTTTACACTACCTTAAGAGTGTTATCACACATTCCATAAATCCAGGGGAAAGCATTTCATTAGCCAAATATAAGGGGTTATCCAATTTCCATTTTGGGGTGATATCACAACAACATGAAAAAGGCTTCCATATGACAACAAATATAGTGAAAGAAAGGGCGCCCAATATCCATGATTTTTAGTGGGGTATTCGGTCTGTACAAACACAAAATCACAATTATATCAAAGCGGTAAAAGTACAAGAATCATTAACCCTTACCCTTGAATTTAAATTAACTTATTAATTTATCTTAATTAGGCTAGTGCAAACCATCCCCAATGATAGAAAAGAGTAAACCCCTCCTGCATGAAACAAAAAAGTGAGAAATGAAGGAATTCCAAACCTCAAAGAAGGTTTTCCAACTCACTATGGACATGAAATGCCAATAAATGACAACCGCATGAAAATACTAAAGATCAACCAACACTGCAAAACAATATTTAGGGTATCCACTAACCTTGGGTGAAGAAATCAGAAGTCCAAGGAAAACTCAAGGTGAGGGAGCCTTCAGCGCTGCTTGGAAGACACGACCGCCGAAGTGGGGGTGCACGGGAGGAGCCGGCAACTGTTGAAGAGGAGGAGTAGGGTTCGGAAGGGAGGAAGATCCGCGGAAGAGGGTCGTGGATAAAGATAAATGGCGGAGGTCCGAAAAAGGGAAGATCATGGGGAGGGAAACAGTCGCAAGGGTACAGTACCGCGAGAGCGTAGGGCACGATAAAAAAGAGGAGATTGTGTGCCTCCTTTTAATAAAATCGAAGACAGGATTTAACAGCGCTAGAAAAGCACTGATGAAGCCACCCTTTATCATCGCTAAAATATTAGCGCTCATAAAGGTTGGCTTTATCAGCGCTTTTCTAGCGCTGTTAAAAACAATCCTTTATCAGCGCTAGAAAAGCGCTGATAAATCTGCACATTATCAGCGCTTTTAAATAGTGCTGATAAAGATTATCCTTTATCAGCGCTTTTTTATTAGCGCTGATAAAGGTGGTGATTTTCTTGCCTATTTTTGTAGTAGTGTACCTACCCTTCAGGTAGGATCCATGGTGGACGATCTAGGAGCTGCGCTATCTGTACCTACCCTTCAAGTAGGATCCATGGTGGATGATCTAGGAGATGCGCTATCTGTACCTACACTTCATGTAGGATCCGAGGAGGACGACCCAGGAGCTGCTTCCATTCTTCCAGCTGTATGTTTATTTCTATTGTACTTTGGTTCAGTTGTAGATGTACTTTTAGTTGGGTTTGTATTCTGGCCCACTTACTTTTCAGCACTTTCTTTTTTACTTAGTGTATTACTTCCGCTTGTACTCTGGGATTTTTTCATTACTTTTATAAATTAAATTCCTTCCCAATTATCAGGATTTACGCCTTTGGTGCTAGTCGCCAGCCCCTGGCCTATGGAAGGCGGACTTGGGGTAGTCACAGCACAGGCCTCGAGGACAGGTCGTGACAAATTGGTATCAGAGGAGTTGGTTCTACCGCAGAACATATAACACTGATATTCACTTTTTGTGAATAAATAGTGTTAAGGGTACCGAGTGTGGTTTTTAGTTCAGGGATTCCAGTGTTGGTGCGGCGGCCGGTGTATCCGTACACAAGGACCCTGACTACTGATTTCCGACTTTGTGCACGAAAAACACTGATTGCGTGTGTGTTTCCAAGAGTTTTAAAGTCATCTCAAATCAGGTCTTCTCACCTGTTATAAATGGTTGACCATGTCACATCTGTTCAGGAATTCTCCACGCTGACAGTCAGTTGGAGTTCCAAGAAAGTACTCGATGACGGACCACCGAGTGAGGAGGCTCCAGTGCGGGGCCATTTTTACTATGTTTGCACCCTCGGGTGGTGTACCAGCAGTGCCACCACCTGTTGGGAAGCAGATGCCACCAGCCATACTAGCGAACCGTGCATGCTGGTAGAGAGAGTTGCATGAGTTCCAGCAGTAGCAGCCTCCGAGGTTACGAGGTGAGGCAGATTCCCAGACAGCAGAGCACTGGATGGAGGTGATTGCTAGAGTTTTCCGCCTAGCTGATACATCATTAGAGTGGATGGTGGACTTGGTTACTAGTGTCGTCTAGTGAATGACCATGAGGATGGTCCGCATAGTGATGAGGCTTCGGTACGTGGACTGATGCCTGAGATAGTGCCTTCGGGTAGTGTGTCAGCTATACATCACTACCTGTTGGTCAGCAGTTACAACCGGCGGTACCGGTATGTGACACTTGTAGACTTACTACCTTACACGTGTTCCAACATCTGATACCCTCATGTTTCGAGGAGAGCCCGACTCACAGTCGGCTGAGGACTGTCTTGAGGAAGTGGATGAGAGTTTTCTAGAGCTTTTACAGCTACGACAGGACGACATATCGGTAGCTGAGTATTCATCGAGGTGTACCAATTGTTCTTGGTACTTGATGACTATGATATGATCAGTTCTTTAGAGCTCGGAACTCAGAGCTAGTTTTGTTTAAAGGATATCTGAGTAAGAACTCTTTCCTCTATGCATTACTACTTATGCTGAGGTGCTAGAAAGAACCTTTGTGGTTGATAATTCTTTTGATAAATGCATGCAGCCAGTGAAGGTTAGCAGTGGGAAAGCTGGAAACCGGCGCCAGTCTCGGAGACTTGGGCGTGTAAAATGTTTCAAGAAGAATAAATGTTAAGGACAGATAAATCTGAAGAGTAGCAGACGTGGAAGCAGAGCTAAGAGAGCAGCATGGGGTGTTGTACTTTTCGAAATGTTACAATAACCTGCATTTGTAGTCCCTACCAGGCTCAGGGAGCTAGAGGGAAGGGGAAGAGAGTAGCTGCATGCGGTCAAGGAGTGTGACCCAATGACTCTAAGAATGATTCAAGAGACAGTCTGTATCCATTACTAGCTACCGTAACATTAGACCTTGATATGAATCATTCCTTCCTTCCACGAATCATGTCCCAGATCTAGAGTTTCCGGTAAGTCATGGACATGACCCTCACGTCTAGAGATACCTTTGGGAGAAGACTCGATAATCACACTTACCCCAACAGTGTGGTCTGACTCTCGTGGCAAGAGTTTCGGTTGGAATCTCGTGGTGGAAACGTCGAGGCCTTACGACGTTGGTCTCGGTATGGATTGGATTCACATTTCATACTCATATTGACTTTATTAGGAAAAAAGGTTGTGGTCTATCTACAGCGTCGGATGGGTTTTCCGTGGTCGATGAAAAGGAAAACCTAGGAATCATAGGATAAACTCGTGCTTGGGAGGGTGTGGTCGATCACTCTTGAGTCGGTCAACCTTACCCTCATGGCAGCAGGAGTTCTGAGTTTTAGTTCTAAACAGGAATTAGAGGCCTCTAGAGTTCGAGGATGAAGACCACGTCCTTATACAGGTCTCATCTCGATGAGGTTTACGGATATGTGGCTGAGGCAGAAAGTTATCTTCAAGGTTCAACGGACCATTCTAATTCCTCATCACGGTAAGTAAGGTGGTTTACCGATTGACCTTTCCACCTCAGTTGCACCAGTTGCAAGATGTCATCCTCGTATCTCAGCTAAGAAGATACGTGTATGACCCTTCACACATCGTCGGCTACAGGGAGTAGGACGTCAATGGCTGGGTGAAATTCACAGAGGTTCCAGTGGAGATCGAGGATCGATAGGAGCAGGTCCTACATGGACGGAAGATTCCTCAGGTGCGCTTTCACTGGTAGCACAGGAACCACCTGGTGAGCACATGGGAGCGGAAGGTTCAGATGCGTGCTCAGTAAAACTTTTGTTTCCATAGTTTTTGATAAAGATTTACTGGGACGTAAATCCCTCAGGTGGGAGTAATTTAATGCCCTTGAAATTTAAAGGAAAATTTTTTCTTAATTTCGTTAGAATTTTATGAGTACGCAGTTTCTGACGGCGCCTGATTCTGAGGCCCGATGTGCCCTGAATCAATTTCCGAAGATTAGCTCGGGTACGTTCAGTGAACGAACGAGTGGGTTTTTCTAACTTTTGAATCGGTGCTCGGAATTGAAATCCGAGGACACCGATAGAACCGCAACGCCGGTAATTTCTTAGCCGCACCTTTTCTGATAGTGTGTATTCTTGGAAGGAGTTGTTTTAATTTTGAGGTTAAATTGTAAAGTAAATAAAAGTTTTCGAACAAATTTTACTTCTAACCATGTGTGGAAGTTGGGGAACTAACCATGTGTGAATAAAGGTGAGGTGGGGCCCACACTAACCCCACCCTTTCAAATTCCCTAACCCCCTTAACTCTTCCCTTTAAAACCCCCCTTGTATTAAATGATGTGACAACCTTTCACAATCCTTAAACCCCTTGTAATTAATTGTGTAACTCTCTCCTCTCTCCTCTTTAATTTTTCCAACACACATCTTAAATCAATTGATTAAAACACTTCAATTTTTTTACCATGTTTTTGAATTTCAAAAGTTTGAATGCATGGAAAAATAATAAAATTACGAGAGGCCTTCTTTTATTTTGTGAGTTTGGTTGTGTGAGAGAATTTGGGAGATAGCGCTTTCCTATTTTGAAGAACTTCATCTTCAAACGAACAACGGCCTTCTAAATCGGTGAAGAACGCACTACATTTTCTCCAATCCTTTTTTACTTCCTCTTCCGCGACAAGGAAGGAGACGTCGACCGTGGAGACCGACGCCAACAACAACGTTCTTCTTCTTCTTCTGATGTCGACGGAAGCGATACCATTCTTCCGCGACACCCGACTACCGCGATGATCGATTCCGCGACTCGAAGACGTGCGATTTCAATTTCGAAGTAGGGGTTGATTACTTTTTTTTCGTGAAATATCCCTTGTCATTCTTTGTCATTACTTTTGGGCCGCTTGTTATCATTGTAACGGGAGGAGGTCGGACCGCCCGAACAAGGCCGACCCTCCTCCCCATTGTTGTTGATTATATTGCGGCTCGAACGAAGGCATCACGATGCAACGACACCGCGCGGAAACAAAGAGGATCACGGCGAAGAAGCGTGGCGCCGTTGCGCGACACCGTTGTGGTCGAACAAAGCTGCGGCGCCGTCGTGCCGCGCCGGAAAACAACAAAGAGGTCGCAGTTTTTTTATTCGACAAAGAAGGCCGTAAGGGCATTTGAAACCCTTTGTAGTGAAGATCAGGTCCCAAGAGGACCGTTGGCGAATAAGGCAGGTGAAATAGACCATCGGAGCGCGTCCGGTGGTCCGAAGAAGGCGGTTGCACGGGGCGTTGTAACCCCCCCGCACCCGCTGGCCACGCGGGCGTCGCGCCATTGCCAGGCCAGGTCGGGCCACCCAGGTCGGGCCGGACCGCCCAGGATGGGTCAGGCCGCGCCGGCCAGGCTGGGCCATGCCCTATTGTCCCTGACCTGGAACCGATTCAGGTCGACCCGGTTCGGGCCGACCCGGTGGGGTATCGGGCCGGGTCGGACCGGGCCCGAACCCCCTAATTTTGGAAAGATCTATTAAAACGTCCATAACATGGGCATCGGACGTCCGATCGATGCACCATCAGTTGCATTGGGATCCTTGGATTAAAAAGGTCGTTTTTGTATATTACACTCCAGGTTTTGGAGAACTTTTGGTATGGCCAGGCTGGTTCGAACCCGAAATCAACCGGGCCCGCAGAGCAGAAACGCTTATAACTTCAGCCCCGGACGTCCGATTGACGTGCCGTTGACTTTGTTGGATTCCTCTTGATGAGACGGAACTTTTGGAATACTTAGCCTGAGATTTGGATGCAGTTGGATAGTGGTCGGGTTAGATTGTAGCCAAAATCCAACCGGGCCCCTCGAACAGAAAAGCTGATAACCATCAGACTGGACGTCCGTTTGATGAACCGTCTGCGGCGTTGGTGATCACGTTGATAAACGGTCCCTACAAGTATACCCTATGAGAGTTCAGGGTATATTTGAGATATGTCCGGGTTGGTTCTCACATGAAACCAACCGGGCCCTTGGGACGAAAAGTCTAATAACTCACAGACCGGGCGTCTGATCCACACGTTGTCTGTTGCGTTGAGACCCCTATGACGAGGAAGTCCTTGTGATACTTAGAGTATCGACCAGTAGTTGTAGAGCGGACCCTCCCTGAGACGAGCATATGAAGTACGGAGACCATGTAGCCGGCTGAGACCAGACGACTGCTTGACCGACTCGACTTGGAGTGAGTCGACTAGCCCAATGGACGGAGCACTAATTTGTTTGAGTGCAGACCCTTGGTGGACGGAGCACTACTAAGTTTGGGTGCAGACCAGCAGTACTCGACTGGAGGGTACCTCTGCAGGCTATTAGGGTGGATGCACTACTGTGTTTGGGTGGCAGACCCCGGCGGGAAGCACTACTGTGTTTGGGTGGCTGACCCGCAGTCCTCGATAGGAGGAGTACCTCAGCAGTCTTAGGTCATGGAGCAGTACATCAGATTCGTGACAGGATCACTGTACACTCCAGATATGGGGCTCTTCAGCAGTTACAGTTTCAATAATGAAAATTATGGTTTGAGTTGAGTCTATGACCTTTGTGTTTCCTCATGACTGAGATGGTTCACTTGATAACTTAAGTATATGTATGGTCATATACCTAGGTAGTGGTTATCTGTTGATTTCATAACCTTTGTGTTTCCTCATGATTGAGATGGGTTACGTGATAACTGTGGTATAAGTATGGGCTTATACACAAGTAAGGGTTATCTGTTGAGATCCTTCTTTGTGGTTATCCTTGTTGGATTTAGTGAGACCTTGAGGGTCTCGGGGTCCCTACTGAGTATCATATAATCACCACTGCATGGGCTATGCCCTCACCTCATTGTGTTGGTTACAGACGACGGGCAACGCTGACATAGGCCGAGTGTTCGAGCACTGGACGGTACCCGGAGGTGGACCTCATGATGAGTCAGTATCCGTTGGTGGAATTCATGACGAGATGACACTCGGAGGAGGTTGAAGGGCGAGAGCATTGTGGAGGCTATCTGTACCTACCCTTCAGGTAGGATCCGTGGTGGATGATCCTGGAGCTGCGCTATCTGTACCTACCCTTTAGGTAGGATCCATGGTGGATCATCTAAGAGCTACGCTATTTGTACCTACCCTTCAGGTAGGATCCGAGGAGGATGACACGGGAGCTCCTTCCGTTCTTCCAGCTGTTTGTCTTTTTCTGTTGTACTTTTGTTCAGTTGTAGCTGTACTTTCAGTTGGGTTTGTATTTTGGTCCACTTACTTTTCAGCACTTTCTTTTGTACTTAGTGTATTACATCCGCTTGTACTCTGGGATGTTTTTTTACTTTTATAAAGGCAATACCTTCCCAATTATCGGGATTTACGCCTTTGGTGCTAGTCGCCATATGACAACCCTGCTTTTTATTACAACTTAAGCATGCTTTATTACATAAAACTTCACTTGATACAACAAAGAATATCGAGAGGTTTAGTGTCTTTGGGGATTAGGGTCATTACATAAAAACATTAAACTTGAAATACAACATCTTTATTGAAAACTTCCTTTACATGACCACTACATTCCTTCGTACTTAGCATTGCATGGGATAACCTGAGGACATGCATAAAAAAGGGTGAGCTATAAAGCCCAGTAAGGGAGTACACAATGAATAACATGAGGAGTACAATACAAGTTAGGCAATAGGCATATCAATAGAGTATAAGAGAAACATGAACATAAAGGCATGATAAAGCATGATAATCATAACATGGAAATGTGGCAACAACACTTAACATTGAATTAGCATGAGCCAAGGCTCATTGCACATGGAGCATGAGTAAACCCCCATTGTACTTGAAGCACGAGTAAACCCTCGTTGCACTTGAATTAGCATGATTCAACACTCATTGCACAAGATGTATCATGATACTATACTTTACCCAATGCATTGGAGTGCTATAAAGGGCGCACCCTTCTTAAACATTTCATTTCATGCATAAGTGTGCCACATGGATCATAAAACATGGATTCATAAAACATAATCATTTATTCCACGATAAAGGGATGTGGAATTCATACATGAAACTTTATAATCAATAAGTAAATGTGCATAAAGGTGAATACCCTTGATGGAGAAATGGGCATGGTATTCACTACACAATGATATTGGCTTAGAAAATTGGTGTGATTTCGGCAGCGTAACGACGTGACATAAGAATTCATAAAAAAGGTTGATGAGAGAGAAAGGGGTTCCTCATAATATTTACATGAAATGGACAGTAAGGAGGTCATATAGATACATGTCTCAACAATTGAAAAGGAATTTAGATTCATGATACAAAAGTATTGCTTGAATATAAAAGAAGAGAAAAAGGTTTCTTTCGGAATTTCGGCATAGTAACGGGTGTACATGGGAGGCATTTAATGAGAGAGAAAGGGGTTCATCATCATATTTACATGTAATGGATAGTAATGAGGTCATATATATACATTTCCCAACAATCGAAATGGAATTTAGATTCATGATACAAAAGTATTGCTTGAATGTAAAAGAAGAGAGAGAAGTTCCTTTCGGAATTTCGGCATAGTAACGGGTGTACATGGGTGGCATTTAATGAGAGAGAAAAGGTTCTCCCATCATTAAAACAATAAGAGGGAAGTATGGGGGAGGTGTGAAATCATACCCCAACATTCATAATTGAAATAAAAGGGCAATACAACTTAATAAAAATTGACAAAAATGAGAAAGGAAGAAAAAAACCCTTACTTGGAAGTGTGCTTCCAAAGGCTAGAGAGAGGCTTTTGAGAGGCTTCTTGGGAGCTTGGGGAACTTTGAGAGGATTATAGAGAGAGTAGGGCAGAGGTTGGACGAACTTCAAGGGCTTTGAGTGAGGAGGAAGTGGGAGCTTGGGTGGGTTTATATAGGAAAGGTGAGAGAATTCTTTATTATTTAGGTTTGGGACCCCTTATATTAAAATAATCCAAACCACAAACCATCCCATGGTATTTTCCCATGGTTTCTGGAAAAGGAAAGAGGAAAACAATATTTTACAAGTCCAAGGTCCGGATTTATTAAAAAAATAGGGTTTCTTATGTGGAGGTGAGTCACACTCCCATGGAAATTAATTTAAAAAGGCAAAGTGTTGAATAAGTCTTGAGGGCTCCATTAATGCTTTGAAAAGTAAGTCAAACAAACCCAAAACCTCATTATTTTAATGATAAAACACATATTGGCCGAACATAAGGATTATGGTATTTTATTACATCACCATTGGGTCATTATGATGTCATAAAACACATTATATATTTAAATGGTATTTAATTTTTACCCAAAAATTTGACTGTCTCAGAAAATTATGAAAAATTCACCGTTGGATAATTTCGATGTCCTGATTCCAAAAATAATATTTATTTTATCTAAATAATTTTCTAAATATGTGAATTTTCACTTTTAAAATAAAAACCGAGATTTATAAAAAATTCACGGGTTTTGAAAAAAATGGCCTCCAAACCTTAATAAAAATTTTAATTGCATTCATAAAATTATAAGATCATTTATATTTAATAAAAATTAATTTAATATTAATAATAATATTTTATTAAAATATTATTTAATTCAAAAATCCTTTAATTTAATAAAATATAATTCTTAATTAAATAATAACTAAAAACACCATTTGTACTTTAAAAACTAATTACAATGTATCAAAAAAATTATATTCATTATTATATACAAAAAATAATGTACATGAACATGGTGCTACTTATTTGTCACATAACCCCTTAAAATAGCCGCATAAGACCAAAGGGTAAGGTGTGCGATGGTGACAGACTCTTGGGGTTGCTCGGATAACATCGCTCGAGTGGTAATCTCTATCAACTTCCATTTTTCCCGTCGACGATCACGTTCGAGCTTGACTTGATGATGCTCAGCTTGGGCTTGGTCAAGGGAAAAGTACAAAGATGCCACCTATTTTCCGAGCTCCGACAAATGGGCTTCGTAAGGGGAAATTCTACTGGATGAGGCCATCGCTTCCTTTGTCTGAGTAGAAATGGTTTCGTTAAAGCCTTATATTTATACTACTCAGATGATCACTGTTCAACGGCTATAAAAGTAACGGTCAAAAATCCTAACGTAAAACTAAAGAAGTTGACATATTATAAAAAAACATTGTTCATAAAGAAACATTTAACTGGATCAAGAGGTATTTTCCATTAATGAAACTTTGGGTCGTTACACGCCAGCCCCTGGCCTATGGAAGGCGGGCTTGGGGTAGTCATGACACGGGCCCCGAGGAAGGGTCGTGACAATTTGATTCATATAACCATCCCAAATGGGAGCTAAAAAAATAAAAAACATTGTTCATGGATGGTTTTTCAACATGAGCATATGATTTATAAAACCATTACTTTTAAGTTATTTACCCCCCTGTATCAGGTAATTATAGTTTATTTAATGATTATTATTCTCTTTGGGTTGTTTATATTTGATTTATAGCATTTTGGAAGTGTTTCTGAGGGTTCACAGTTTGTGTATAGTTAGTAGAAACTATGCACTTTCTCATAGAAACCATGAAAAGTGATGTTGAGAGTCATTGGGATGTCATACAGTTGCATAATGGTTTTTATAAATTTTCGAAATGCTAAGGGAAAACATGTCAGTGGAGATAGTGGTTGAATAAAGGTTGGAACAATGTTTTTTAGACCATGTGACCCAACTATTCTAGGATATACCATCATACAGTTTCACCACATGATTGGAACATAGATTTTGAATCCACATGAGATGCATGATTGGACTTGATATAATGGGATAGAAATAGTTGTAACATTGTTGGAACATGGTTTTACTAATAAATTTATTCTTATTTGTTAGAGATGACAGTTAAATATAGTATCATCTCTTCATCCATTCTAAAAATTATTTGGGGAAGGATGTTTCAAATGGTATCAGCCTTGGCCAATCCAACACTTTCTTATTGATGGTAGAAAGGAGACAGGTATGTCGGGTCATTAAATGAATCTCATAAAAATTCAAAAAAAAATCTTTTCTTTTGAACATAAATTTTCTAGATATTTTTGTTAAAAATGTGTTTTAAGACAAATCTAGGTGTATTTTTATCTCAACATCATTGTTTTATAGAGTGTTTTTATATAGAACACCTTGTATGTGATGATTCCTACTAGGAAAACATTATACATTTTATGAAGGATGGTATATGAAAATTTACATTGGATTGGTTTTGATAATAATTGTTATTACTTATTGTTTATTGTGATTTGGAGCATTTAAAGCCTTCATTTTCTAGTGACTAGTGACTAAAAGGATTTTTCCATGTTCTTACTCGTTATTCAATGATAAAATATTCTCCTCTATATTTGAGTAATATATCTAGTCTGTTATGCATAGAAATATGTTCTATAATGTGAATTGTGGTGAGATCCTTCTAGATTTACTGATGAGAAGGTGTTTTGAGCCTAGATCTAGACATTTTTAGTTCTGTTCATTCTTTTTGACATTAGTGGAGATGTAGGTGGATTCCATCCCATCTATACTCATTATAGATCATTAAGAATGGAATTTTATTAAAATAATTATTGGATTTTTATTGTAATTTTTTGTAAATTCAATAAAGATACTATTTGTTGATGTATCATAATTTATGCTAAAATTGATGGAATGATTTTAAAAATAATATTTATTAATGGTTACTTATAATGATTAAATAATTATAAGGAATTTAGTTGTTTTAGGGGATGACTAAATTGATATTTTTAATGTAATAGGTAATGGAATAAGTAATATATTTTATAAAGTATCTAGAGAGGCATCTGAATATGTTATTTCAACTAACCCATAGATGAACCATCAAATTTTATGAAAAATCATTCAATAATTAGAATTATTTGTTATATTAAAGATAATTGATGAAAACTAATAGGTGGAACCCACCATCAGTTTTGGAAACACATTCAACTCATCTTTATGGGAAATTTGGATCCAAAAAATAGTAGGTTCTACTTAATTGAAATAGAGATTCTTTGAAGATTTCGGTTAAATAACCTAGATAAAAGTTATGTTGCAAATTTTTATACTAGAATATATTTTATGTCAATGTTGGTATTTTGAATTCGATGATAATGAAAAATATGTAATTATCAAGATG
The DNA here is from genome assembly GCA_963277665.1 of Viscum album. Classification (NCBI taxonomy): domain Eukaryota; kingdom Viridiplantae; phylum Streptophyta; class Magnoliopsida; order Santalales; family Viscaceae; genus Viscum; species Viscum album. Next base: position 1,138,180,186 of record OY728156.1, read on the forward strand.
GAATTAGAAGTTTTTTTCAATATAAAAATTTATTCTCATGCATTCAGTATCACATGAACAACTGATTTCTTCTTCTTGATGTAAGGGAATATATTTTTCATAGAGTATTAATCTATGTATGTGAACATAATTCCCATTTCCCAAGAATTTTCTTCTACTACATCAAACTATGAACAATTTTTCAAAAAAGATATGATTTTAAATTCGTTAATATGATAGATTAATTTTCATTACATATTATATATATACTGTAAATTTAGTAAAATTGGAGGAATCAATAATATATGGAAATATGGAAGGAGAGAGAATGAGTACCACCATTTGAACAGGTTGGAAATATAAATTTAGTAATAATAAAAAGAGGGAAAATTACTTTTAAAATGGTCGTATATCTCGGAATCAGACCACATGAATGGGAAATTTACCCTATAAACAAATTTAATACCTGTAAATTTCCAAGGTGCTTCTACTTATCATAATAAGTGATACAACATGACACTAGAATGGTATTTTCAAAAGTGTAATTAGATAGGACATTACCAGAATTATTGTCATAATGCTTTGTTTTGGTGGTGGAGATATATCTCATGTATCTCAAAATCTTAAATTCATTGGGGAGATCTCATAAAAATAATTCTAATCATGAAAACAAATAAATACATGGTTATTCCAGAAATTTTATGTAATATCTGCAAGGAATCAATGATCACATAGGGTCTAGTAAGAAGAATTATGGTTCCGGATAGATAATCATGGATGGTAAATCTATACCTTCAATCTTGTGAGGTGTATTTTTTTAATAATACTCTAATGAAAGTGTCGTTTGATACGGTTGAATCACGCTATTTTATTTTATCAACTATTGTAGATCATATGAATTTTCATGTTGAAAATATTCCTTCTATTATGAAACATAAATAACCAATACGACATCGAGAGTGTTGATATTTTATGTTTTCTTCTTGATATATAACAATCAATGGGGATGAATTGCTTTAGGATCTCATTGTAATTGTGGTGGATATATATGATTTGATTTTGGGAATGGATAGGTTAAGATCATTCAAGGCCCACATCAACTAATATTCATGACAAGTTAGTTTCATATATTCAAATGGTGTTAATAATATATTTAAAGGATATAGGGACATAATATCTATTAGAAAAAATAATTTGTAATTTTTGTGGGGGAAGTATCCATTTAATTTATAGCGGATTATTATTTATTTATTGATGAAATCAAACATGGAGATTTTCATAACATCAGAGAATTTTTTTGATAATACATTCCTTCCAATTTATCATAGTTACCACTAAAAAGATATTTGTGGTTTATTATTATTATACGATTAAGGACTAGTACTATTTCACATCCATATTATAGGATATACTCAATGTAATTAATGGAAGTAAACATCTAGTTGGAAACATTGGAAAGAAATTTTTTTCTGACCTTGAATGCACCTACGAGAAGAATATTTTTTAAGAATGTATATAGATGTTCTAATCACCCTCAACCTGGTATCTAAAATTCATAATTCACTTTCTTAGAATGGAACTAGATACATGTTATTCCATCACCAATGACAGAATAGTTTAGTAGTCTTGGGAATCATGATTCAAACTAGAATCTCACATTTCATTCAAAAACATATATTTTAAACTTCATATTTTCATTGAGAACAAAATTATTCCCTTTATTAAAACCCCGAATACCAATCATATTAATCTTCCTGAAACCCTAAGAAATTTAATCATATGAAATGGGTAAGCTCAGATCTTTAGAAATTGTATTAATACTATAAAATCTATTAAGGAATAAATAATATGGAAATAGTAAATAATGGCCAAATAATTCCAAATAAATTACCCCCTGAACTCAAAACTTCTCTATGTATATAAAAATTATTTAAATTATAACATGGCCATAAATAAGTGATTTTTTAATGATGTACTAAATAATGTAGTACATCAAAAATAGACCTTCTAGTTTTTATGCCAAAACATCATAAATAAATCGTTAATGACATAGCCAAATACCAAATAAAGACTTCTTCATTATACCTAATGATGTATCAATTTGATATGATATTTTAGTCTTCATATGTCAATTAATTAGTCCATTTAAATCATTATATAAATATAAAAACATAACATAACCATCCATCCCTAAAATTCAATAACTACATATATGTGAATAACTAGAATATTGAACATGAATACATTCCATGAAAAATTTATCAAAACCCATCTAGGTAAATATGTTTGATGATGTTAATAGATTATTTCCTCAGTATAACCTTCATCATAGGTTGTTTTCATATTTGAAAAATACATTGAAATAGAAAAACAAAATTTCTAGAAGAAAATTTCCTTTTCACATTGAAATAAAATATTAAAATTCTGAAATATATCGAAAATAATAAGGAAATAATTTTCCATTAAAGTATCCATGTAAATTTATAATGAAATATAAAAAGAAATACATTATCATGATAGCATAGAATTATGTTCATTAATATATGTAAATAAAACATTTCTTTCAAGCATTTATCAAAATGTAATATAGTAAATCATTCTAAATACTTGAAGAATATTTCATTAAAATGATTTTATATAGAGGCATATATGGGTGAATATTCCTTTATTAAATCATTTTATAATTTTAGAAATATTGTTTTAATTATTTCATTGAAAATAGGGACATTGAAAATAATTATTCACAATTGAGTATGAAATATGTGGTTGGATACCCTTAATGCATTTTTTCGCTATATTTGGTGCATAGAGAATGAATTTTGAAAGTAAAATATTTAATTTAAATAAATAACCATTGGGTATGAAATTTATTATTTTTAATAGGTAAATATAAAATAGATCCCCTATTAGAGACTTAAAAATAATTATTCTTGAATAATAATGTGATTTTGAAAACCCCATTAACATATATTAGAATTCCTTTATATGTGTCTAAAACTACTATGCAATTAATGTCACGAACCGTCCTCAGGGCCCGTCCTGTGACTACCCCAAGCCCGCCTTCCATAGGCCAGGGGCTGGTGACTAGCACCAAAGGCGTAAATCCTGATAAAAAGGGAATGAATTGCCTTTATGAAAGCTAAACACACACAACCAGAGTATAAGAGAAAGAAAAAACTAGGTAAAGGAGAATAAAAAGTGTTTTGAAAAGTAAAAAAGGTTCCAGAAATACAAACCCAATAGAAAGGTACAACTACAACTGAAAGAACGTACAACTAAAAAACAAGAAGCTAGAATATGGAAGCAGCTCCTGGATCGTCCTCTGGGTTCCTACCTCAAGGGTAGGTACAGATGTCCTCCTCAGCACTCTGCGTCAATTGGTCCGCTCCGTGTTCCATCACACCGAGTGTCCACCTCCGGGTATCGTCTAGTCCTCGTACACTCTGCCTCGGTCAACACTGTTTGTCATCTGCATCCAACACAACGAGGTGCGGGCATAGCCCGTGCAGGGGTGAGTATAACGATACTAAATATGGACCCCAAGTCCCTTAAGGTCTCACTAAATCCAACAAAGATAAACCACAAAGAAAGATCTCAACAGATAAACTTTACTTAGGTATATGTCTATACATATATCTAAGTTATCAAGTAACCCATCTCAATCATGAGGAAAACACGAAGGTCATTGACTCAGCTTAAACCAAGATTTTTATTCACGATGTCAAATCCACGGCTTCTAGAGAACTCCTCCTCTGTCGAGTACAATATTCATGTCATTACTCGGAGTTACCTTTTTGAAGTTATAAATTTTAAAATAAAATAAATGTCACTTAATTATTTTATTTGCGTCCAAAAACTAACTTTTTCTGGTGGTCCGCATCGGCCAAAGTTAGTATCTGCTTAAATAAAGCATGCCCTCACGAGTTCAGCGGTGGTCACAGATTTTTAATCTGAGCTACTGTTTGTGAGACATAAGCATTTGAAAAATAAGATAATTTATTTTATTATTTTATTTATGGTTATGCCATTTTTCGAATTTCTCACAGGAGGCCCGCGTCGACAAAAATTAAGTCGTCCCTAGGGTAAACCCGCCATACTGAGTGCAACGGTGCCCTCACATTTCTAATCCCAGTAACCGTTTAAGTGTTATTCCACTTTTTCAGTAACACTGCTTACGTGAGTTAATTTAAGCTTAAAAAACTTCATAAAATTATTACTGGCACACCGGGCCCTAGAATCAGGGGCCATCAGAAACTGTGGACTTCTAAGATTACAAAGAATGTAAGAAATAAAATTTCCCTGAAATTTATGGGTCTTTACAATTAATATTCTTTTATAATTTTTTTTCAGAAAAATTATCATATATATCATAAAAATAGAAAATTTAATTCTAATATTTTATCATTGATTTATTAACAATTCTTTTTTAAAATCACTATTACGGGTATTGAATTTTTATCATGTATGTTTTGGTTCATTAGGTTATGTAATTATTTATGATCATGGTTTATTGAAATATAAAGTTATAATAATGATATAAATATCCAATATATTTATGAAATCTATCCTGACTATAATCCATGTAAAAATAAAATGAAATACACATCATGATGCTTCTTGGATGAGGTAGTTTGAAAATACCCATGGGCGATGTTCTCATCTTCTAGTGGATTGGAAGGTAAAAAGATAAATGTGATATTATAATTACATAAGTACAAAAAAGTAAAAGATATTATATATATTAATTAAATCTTTCATTAAATCCAAATGTGAATGGTTATGAAGGAAAATGATTTACATTGCTCCGCAAGGCGGTAGTCTATCGTACACATAATTGAGGGTTTTGTAACCAATAGTAAGGAAGATGATTTAGATAAATGTTATTACAATAACATATTAATGGACCAGTATATGGAATATAATTTTGATAAAATTTCAATATAGTTGTATAATTATTTCATATGGTAGAAGTGTAAATATAATTAAAAACCATGGTTCAGAACTATAACTATTCCTTGGAAAACCTCATTAGTTTTATTGATAATACCATCATATGATGGATTTATAATCAATATAAAAAATGTATATCATGAGGATAGATGTTATAAATGGAATTGGTTTGGTACCTTCTGATCCAAATGCATCTTGATGTGTAGATAGTAGAGGTTAGGGGTTCACATTAATAATTAAGGTGTGTAAAAAAATTGTAATTTTTCAAAGAATATAAATAATTTCATTTAAATTTCATAGAAAAAGTGATCCAAAATAAAAAATTCCTGAACCTTAGATGAGATATAGAATAAATATGGTCATAAAATAGAAATTTTACATGTTTTTAGGTCATCTTATCTCTCGTCATTTGATTTTACCCTAGAGAAAACATATTTTACCCTTAACCACTAAAATATAATTTTATCGTTTTTAATATTCATTTGGATAAAAATTAAGAAAAAAATATTTCCTAATATTTATTATTATATAAAATATTAAATCCATTTTCTGGATTTTAATTAACAGAAAAAGTGTAATTTCATTTAAAATTTAACACATAATCGATATGAAAGTGCGGTTTTCAGAAGAAAGTTTTTTAGTATAACATTTTTATGTATCAAAATTACAAATGAAATTAATTCCTATTTTCTAAATTAGATTTAAAAAAAAATAATTGAACTATTATTATAGTTAAAACTATTTTAAAATAAAAGATAACATGGTAAATCTTATAAATTGAAATTTAATGTTAAAAAAAATTATATTTTTTAATATTCATTGAAAAAATAATCTTCTTATAAATTTATAAAAAATAAAATTTATTATAATTTTGACTTGTTAATTTTAATAATATGGTGATTTTTTTAAAATAAATTTAATTAAATGGAAAATAAATTTAAATTAATTCCACAAAACACACAACGATTCTTTTTAGAAAAATACATTTTTAAACAAAAAAATAGATTTATTTTTATCCACCACCTAGAAAAATAAAAATTATAAGTTAACTTTTTTTATTATGTATATAATATAGAAATTTAAATAAAATCTATCACAAATATTTCAAAATCTATATTATTAATATTAAAACAAATTTCCAGTACAAATTGTTTTCCATAAAAACACTTATTTTATGTTCGAGTAATTCTATTTTTATTCATATTCAATTGATTCCAAATGAATTTATTTTATTCTTGTGTAAACCATATAATCATAATAATTTATTTATTCATGTTAATACCAACTAATTTAAAAAAAAATTGTATGTTGTAATATATTATAGAACATTTAACTCGGGGATGCATTTATTTCATGTTATCAAAGGGGTTTTTTTAAAGAAAATATATAATAAAATATATGGGCATCACATTCTAACCAACACAAAATTAATTTCACCAAAAAATTACATTTATCTACCAAAAATAAACAAAGGATATATCTTTCATATAACATATTAAGGTTTTCGCATAGCCATTTAAAATTTATGACCCCTCTAGAAAAACTATCCAAATTAGTAGTCTTGTTTTGTACCACTTTGTATTTATAATCCATGAACTATTATGATTTTTATTTATACAAAAGATCATACTTCAGGTGTAAAATCTTAGAGTTCAGTACTTATAATGGGTTATGTATGTACCACGTCAAGAGATATATATTGTACACATCATGAACATAATATTAGTTTGGTGGGTGCTCCATGAAATAACCTACCGTCTATACTCAAACAAGATTATAAAAGGGTACAATATACATTAGGATAAGATTTTTGTTCCTCCTAAATCACATAAAATTATTCCATTGATATATTTAAATAAACACATTATGAAAAACATTGAACATCAGATATTAATGATGATTATGAAAATAACTTTCCTCATAACCCTAAACTTCATTGATGTCTTGTCAAATGGTTCTGACTTTATTTACCATTTTTTGATATATATCCAGTTCTCAAATATTTATTTCCCAAAATTAAAATAAAAACATTGGATTTTTACTCATATTTTCTTATAGGTCTTAAAAATGTTCCATATTAATGCTTGATTGAAATATAATATTGTATAAAATGACTACTAGAAGAAGTTTTTGATCCCTAAAACCATTGAAATCTGTAGATCAATAAATCAGAATATCCTCTAAGGTATGAATTATTACCTTAGACTCACCATATATTTGATAATGATACATCATACTAAAAAATTACAATATATCCAAAACCAGCAAGAAACTTCTCTAAAACATCAAGCTATGCTTCATATACCAATTAGATACAATACAATGTAATAGACAATTAACACTTTCACTCTATGATTGATTATCAAAAAAATATGAACAATATAGAAATATTGTATGAGATAAATTATTAGTGATGGATTTGTAAGTCTATTTACTATAAACAATTTTTTTATTATACATTAGTAGTTTTTGTGAGTCTAATTAAAAAAACATTATGATGCTTTCAAATTTATATTATGGTATGGGTAGGGGTTGTAAAACCCCCTTATACCTTTATATATCTACCCAATTGTACTGGAATACCATAAACCAAGATATATAATGTGAAATATCTCTCTTCATGTTATCCATCCAAAAATACTCTTTCATACTATTATATATATTCCTACATCATGTATGAATAGAGAATGATGAATTGCGAGCATTGTAAAATTATGCCTTCATAAAATATGGTATGGAAAAAACACATATATGGTTCCTAAACCTTATCATTGTATAAATTTCTTTATTGAACTCTATAACATTTCATACCTTCATTCACATAACTAAATATTTCTTTTATGACACTTTAATTTTCATGTGGATAGAGTATTGAAATATCATATAATCAACATATGATTTCTCCCCTACTTCTGAGATTTTAAGATTCTTACTCTATAACATTTGAAATATTTGATCATTTTTTTAACCTCATCAAATATACTCTAGCATAACCATATTACACATAGGATATTCTACCTTGTTAACCTTCAAAGGGAGGTAATATATTGATAAATAATAATCTTTTATCAACCTCTGTCATCTTCATCGGAACATATTCATCTCTTGCCACCTAAATATACACCTAAAGAGATAGTGATATATTAATATATTATAGAATTATCGATACAAATAAATAATCATTATTTATATTGAAATGAAAACTATATATAACTCCCAATAGTGATTTGGGTAATATTTCTCATTGACCATAATTTTTTGTGAGGCATAAGTTATCTTCATACCATTACCGATAAGGATACATACCTGTCTCTTGTTTGATGTTTCGCTATAAATTACCATCCCTTATTAACTAAATGAAAATCTATGAATAGTTGTGTTGAATATCCTTTTTTTAGTTCCTATAAATTTCCCATACATTAATATTTTCTATGTAACCTGGCTCCCTTCATACATAACATAGTTAGTGGGTTTAACAGTCATGATATATTTTCTATATTGCATCTATAATATAATACCAAATAATGAATAATAATGATTTTAGTTAAAAAGGTAGTTCTGGTAAAAAATTTAAAAAATTATCTCTTTGAAGGATCCATTGATATACCATCACATGATATTATATTACCCTATAATGTATCATTCTAGTTTCAAGATCCATAAATGGTAAATTTGGAATAGATTGTATCCTTCTATGGTGTCTCTAGAACATGTCTCCAAAAAATATTTGTTATCTTCCTTTCCCCATGAATATAAATCACATTTAGTTATTCCTTAACTTATTCATCATTCATAGGTTTTTATCGTGATATTTTACGTAAACTTCCTTCTCTGTTATGTACTAGGAGATGATAAGCCATGTAAAGGAATTAAATTTTGTTTAATATTCACAGGGATGGTATTTTCAAACTCATTAACAATCAAAAATGATTGCATTCCATAAAAATTTCACATGATGTTAAATGGTGAATGACATATTTTAATGAGAGTCTTCGTGTTTTTTATTGTAAACAACCTTCGAGTATTTTACATCATGTAATGGGAATATATGATGGGAAAATATCATGTTCTATAGGTTTTAAGGATGGTTCATCTAATGTTTTTCATTCTGTATGTAGCCTTACATATCTGGACAGAGAGATATCCAAAGGCAATAATAGAGATCTACAATTGCATCTAGACCATTCTTTCAGTGAATGATTATCATATTGCTTGTGTTGTGTCTCTCTATGCAAGTAGTCATCCTATCTCTTTTGGAATATATTTCTTTCCTCCATGTATTTTGATAGAATTCTATTGTATTTATCGATCTAAACTTGGTGTGGTTGATTATTGATTATATGTTCTATTTCAAGAACACTTATTCCATCATCCTTTATTAGAGAGTCTCATTGCATGTGTTTATATCATTTACTTAATTGTAGTTGGTTTCATTTTAGATTACACCATATAATAAAAATCAAGATTTTCTTTAATGTGTATGAAATGAATTTCAATTGATTTATGAAAACCCAAATTGACATGATTTGGAACTGTAATTGTAAAAGTAATTTCTATTTATTTCTTGGAAAACACACAAAATTCTAAGGAAATTTGAATTTTTGGATATCGATGAATATTTAAAAAAAATTAGAATAGATTTTTGAAAATTACTTAAATTTAATTTCTGAAAACCTATGATGGGTTTGTGGTGAAATGTAATTAAATGGTGAAAACACAATGTTTTATTTTTGAAATTTTTTTAGAATATTAAAATGGGAAACTGGGAAATTGAATTAAAAATGATGATTTGATTTTAAATTATCTTATATTCCCATTATTGATTTATAGATTTATCACATTTGAGAATAATTATTTAGTGGGTTGTTTGGGAATGGAATGATCAGATTTTAACTACCCAACAATCTAATAATGATGAAAACTCTTCCAAAAAACATAGTTTGTAAGAACTTATCCCCAATGGGATGTTGATGAATCCCATTTATCTTGACCATGAGGTATGTGTGTATAAATATTATTAGGATCACTTATATGAGAGTGTGGGGATCCAAAAATAGGGTATTATTGTACCTAATGGAAGATTAACATGGTTCTTGTTATGATTATTTTGATATATATCCATTTTATTATGAAATCATTTTACTCCTGACTACTAATTTATATAAAAAACATTACATAAAAGGATTATTTAAACCTTGTTTGAAATGTTTTTAATCATTTTGAAATGAAAACATCCTTTTTTAATAAGAAATTATGTTTCCTTTCCCAATTTATTTTAAATTGAAATTATTATTTGAGTAATTATTGTGGAAACATATTATGGAATCCTTGCTAAGACTCCACGGGGGTTTTAGATCACACCCTCCATTTTCCATTATGTGTTTGTAGATTTCCTTCTACCAGGTCCTACCATAAAAAAATAACCTCTTCGAAGAGGTGGTTATTCTCCATCATTTGGTATTGGAGTAATATTTCATATGGGATATTTTGTATTTTAAATGATTAATTAATGATGAATTATTGTGTGTTTTGATATTCCTATTTTATTTTTGGTACTTTCTCCCTTTGGAGTATGTAGAATACTTACTTGTACCTCTTGTCTTCCTCTTCTTTTTTGGGAGATTAGTTCTCCCATTTGTCTTTTATGATTCAAGGTTCTTGTCCCCAACCCATGGGGATCAAGTAATTCCCAATAGGATATGATATAACAACATAATGTATCACAATACTAGGGTATTTGAAATGGGTTTCCACCAGTGGAAGAGGTAGAGTTATCAATAGATTTGTTACTGGGAACTCTTCGTGTATTTTTACCTTCTTATATCATGGAACCATCTGAAACGTAATAGTTGAATACTTATTTAGATTAACTGTTAGAGAAAAACATTATACACTTATGTGTGTCACCTTGGGTAGAAAATAGTCTATTTTCTAATAATCCTAATATAAAAATTCAAATATGTGTTGATTGCTAGAAACTCAATAGTGTTGTTCTAAATAATATGTATTTGTTACCATGAATTGATGATCTGCTTGAGCAGTTCAAAAGGGAGAATTTTTTCTCAATAATTGAACTTAGATATGGTTATAACCAATTGAGAATAAAAAAATTTAAAATTCATAATTCTATCCTACGAATCTGGTATATCCATTAAGAGTATTATTTCATGCCATATGATCAAAAATATTCTCATATATACTTTTTGTATTTGATAAATAGGACCTCCAAAGAGTATTTATATATGTTCATGGAGGTCTTTGGGGGAGAAATATTCGTTAATGTTATCCTTTTAAGGATCACATGTGTCATTTGAGAGATATTATACAATTGTTCATATTCCATTAGATTTATTCCAATCTATTGAAATGTGATTTAGGGATTAAAGATGTGATGTTCTTGGGACACCTAGTTTCAGGGAATTGTATATCAGTAGATCATCATATGATGAAAGATATTATGACATGGGGGAATCCATGTATTTTTTTTTAAGATTTTAAGATTCATGGTTTTATAGGGATATTGTCACCACATGGTAAAGGATTTATCATAGTTTGATTCTATAATGAATTCACTCACTTAGAAGGGAGTAATATTTTCATGGGATGGTAATTTTCAAATTGATTTTTTTGATATTAAATTTATTTTAGATTCTATACTAGTATGGACTCTTACAATGGTATGGAAGGATTATGTGGTGATATATGATGTATTATGTTTGGTTTTAGGTTGCTTTCTTTTCTTGGGAGGTCATATGATAGAATATGTCTGTCAAAATATTAGGCCAGATAATAATAATTATCCAACCCATGACCCTAAACTCGTAGTGGTGATTCATGCACTAAAGAGTAGGTGGAATTAAATTTCTATAAAATTATTTACCATAATTTCTAATAACAAACAATTGAGTTATATATTCTCTAAAAAATATTTGAATCTTCTCTAAAGGAATTGGGTGGAGTACTAGTAGTCTTTTGATTTTGAGACTTCCTATTCCATAGGGAAGGAGACTTCCATTGTAGATGTTTTGAGAAGTAAAATTTTTTCTGAAGCCTGGAAAGAATCATCATAAGAGTGGAACATAATTGATCTTTTCTTATTGTTTCATTTAAGAGAAAGGGAAGGGGAGACTATGGTTTTTAAGGATAGTGTTTAGTTATCTTCCACTCATCTTTAGATGACTCATCAAATCATCATGGTGATGAGTTTTGGGCCCTTAGAAACTCTATTAATGGTGGGGAGACTGTTGGTCAGTGGTTAGTATCTATGTAGTGTATTCTATGTCTTTAGAATTGGTTTTTTATCCCAATATCCATGAAAAATTATTTGATGGGTATTTCTACAATTCCTGGTGGGAAGTACAACCCAGAACCATAATGATGTTTTATTACATGAAATAATTATTTTGGTGTCTAGGTATGAGTAAGGTCATTATAATTTGTGTCCCTCACTGTTATACTTTTCAACAGTTCATGTTTTATCATAGTATAACTTCTAGTATGCTTCAACCACATCCAATAATTACATGGAAGTTGTATAAGATCTCTAAGGAATTTTTGGTAGTGTTTCAAAGTTACTCTAGAATGAAGAATGTAATTTAGTTAGTGATCAATAGGTTGACCAAATTGGCTATCATTATACCCATTCATGGTAAAATCATTATTGATATGTTTCTAAACCTATATGTGAATGCTATTTTTTATTTTCATTATGTTCTATCTACTAGAGTCTCTGTAATAAATCCCCATTTTTCTACTCACTTTTCGATAATAATTATTGAGGCGATGGGATCTCAGGTACATTTGAGTATGACATAGCATCCATAGATAGATAGCCATAAAGATGGAGCTATAATGATTCTTGATGATATGCTTCATTCATTGGTTCTTGATAATAGAGGATATTGGAATGAACATTTCTGACTGGTTGAGTTTACTTATAACAATATTTACCAATCCCCAATTATAATGTATCATATTGAGGACTTGTATGGAAGGCCATGTAAATCATCCTTTTATTGGATAGAGAATGGTTAATTATCCTTGGAGGGACAGATCATGGTTCATGATACACTAATAAAGATTCAGTTGATTCTTTTGAGAATGTTGATGGCATAGAGTCGGTATAAATATCATGTTGATCATCATCATAGACCATCAGGGTTTTTAGTTTGTGTCTAGGTGTTCGTGAATGTTTCAACTCATTTAAGTCATCGAATGAATGGGGTTCAAGGGAAATGTTCTCCTCATTTTGTGGGACTTTTTTTATTGATAAGAAGATGAGGAAAGTGGATTATCATTTAGAAACTCCACTATAGTTAATGCTGATATATAATGTGTTCCATGTATCAAGACTATGAAAGTACATTTCTGACCCATCTCAATTATTATGTTGGGAGGATCATGATGTTGAGTCCAATCTACCGGTGACTGGTCACCATGTAAATATTTATGATTCTAAGATGAAGGTACTTCATGGGAGGATGACAGATTTGGTTTGTGTTGTATGGATGCATGGTTTTGATTCACATGAGACATGGGAGATGGTTTAAGTGACTATAGAGTAATGAGATCATCTCATTGATATGGAAAATTATTTATTGTATTTCTAGGGAAATTTGTTCTAGGAAGGGGAGGATGCATCAAAAAATTATTCATTATGTAATTCCCCATCATTTTTTTGGTTTTCATGATTATTTTAGAAACTGACAGGTTTTTTTATCATTTGGGAAATTACGCATCTTGTTAGGTCATTACTATTAATTTAATTATCAGTGGGAAGATTTTATGAAATTGGTGCACAACATGAAATGATTACTTATCACATAGAGTTTACATGATGTGAATTGAAAAAAAAAATTAATAAATGGGGACATATTTTTTTTGGTAAACAACCTTTCAGGATTTCACATCATGTGATGGAAACACAAAATGTTTAAATCGCATGACCTACAGGTTTTAGGCATGGGTAAATTAATCTGGTTTTCGTTCAACCTATAGAATTATATCCCTCAAACCAAATTTATCCATGTCCAATTTTGTAGATATTAAATCCCTTATAGATCATCCATTTGGTGACTAATATTCCTGTTGGTTGTGGTTCATCTCTTTAGGTAAGCAGTGTTCCTATAACATTTATTGTCTCTTTATTTATTATTTGGATTTCAATAAGTCATCCTTATATTTATGGATATAAAATACATGTTGTTGAATATTTATTCTAGTCTGTGTTCATAGATATTACACCCATTCTTCATTCATTGGTGATTCTCATTGTGGGTGCTGATTTCCTTTGATTAGCGGAAGGTTGTTCTATTTTATATTGTACCATATAATTTTTCCTTAAATTTCTTGGTGTTTTTGAAATAGATTTCAATTTATTTATGAAAACTCTAATGGATGTGATCTTTAATAGTAATTAAAGTTGGAAATGAATTTCGGGAATATTTTGGAAATTTTTGAAAATATTTGAGAATTGATTTTAGAAAATTTATTAAATTGAATTATTGGAAACCCATGATTTTTTTTGTGTTGAAAAGGAATAAAATGATTAAAAACCCATGTTTTGGTTCTGAATGACCTTTGGAAATTTTAAAAGGAAAATTGGTCAACTGAATTAAAAATGATAATTAGATTTTAAATTAGTTAATTTCCCCATTATCGACTAATTAATTGATCATGAGAAATCTGAGGGATTCTATGGTTTAGTTGGGACAAAAATGCTAAGATAGTAATTCCTTAGCACTGGATTGATAATGAAAACTCAAAAAACCCTTTTTTTGAAGATTTTATCCCTAATGCAATGTTGATGAGTCAAATTAAGCCTATGTTGGAGGGACATATGTAGACATATTTTTAGGACCACTAATATCCAAGTGTGTGGATCATATAACTGGAAACTATTATACCACATGGCATATGACCATGGAGCTTTACGTGATTATTTTTATATATATTCTATTAATTATGAAACTGTTTTACTCATTCCTACTTATTTATATATATTGTTTTTTATAAAATTTTTATTTATGGTATTTTGGAAAAAATTCCATAAATTTGCAATGAAATAATGTTTTTGTTTTAAATATTTTTTTTAAATTCTCCATTTTATTTTAAATTAAACTAATGATTTTTTTATGAAATCTGATTTTAAGGACCATGGTGAGACCCTATTGTGATTCATAGCTCAAACCATAGATTTTCCCATTAGAACATATTGATTTCCTTCTTCTAGGTCCTAGAAAATGGAAAGCACCTCTTTGTAGGAGGATTTTATTTTAAATTATTTGGGTTTAGTGTGATGTTTCCTTTTAGAATGTTTGTCTTTATGCTGATTATTTGATGATATTCAATTTTGGGTTTTGATATACCTATTTTTTTCTGGTACTTCCTCCATTTGGAGTGATTAGCATACCGACTTGTATCTCTTATCGTTTATTGTTTTGTAGAAATTTTTACACTCTTTTATGTTGTATGATTCTAGTTAATTTTTTCCAACAAATGTGGATTATGAATTCTATTGGGACCATGTCAGTGTTGGATCAGGTATCAATGTACCAAATTATGCAATCTGATTCATGACAACAGAAAAGAAAATCATTTATAAAGACTACCTAAAACCAATAATTTTACTCTATAAATACTCTATTAATTATATAAATGAACATAAAAGGAGAACCAATAAGTCATAATGGAATTAAAATAAACTCATTATTACCATTCACCATACGAATGTATTTAATGATTATATCCTCGTTCTAGATATTTAGTTTATGATTCCATGATCAATGATAAAACCAAAATAAATATAAATCTCCTCATATTTAATAAAATATATTATAAATATGAGGTAGAGTATATATTTTCGTGATAGTGATACTGTTATAATATTGATAGGAAATGTCATAATGAATTGACCCATATTTATTATTAACAAAAGTACGTGTGCACCCCCAAATGAAGAACTATGGTGAGTGAATCCCTTATATAGATTCTCCATGAGTGGAATCTTTAATTCATACAATTAAATTGTATATATCCTATTTGTAATTATTCGGGAAGGTTTTATACTATGTATGTGTGTTTTTGAATAATAAACATCATCATTTATGTGGAGACTCGACAAATACATAGGAACCACATCAGTATATTCCATGAAAATTGAAAAATAGTCAATGTATTGTTTCTCCCCAACCATATGTGATAAATATCCATTGTGAATAGGTATCAAATCCTCTATAATGTATGTAATTTCAACTAGGAGTTTCGGTCCATTCAAGCAATGAGAGATGATTGACTATTGATTGAGAACATCAAATGTGACTTCCCTTCGTCAACAATTGTTATGGGCTTTATACTAGGAGATCCAACTCATACCAACCATTATGTAAAATTAAAAGATATTAACAAAAATATTCATTTTAAGAACCATATAATAATCTTATATGAGATATGAGTTATAAACATAGGATGTGGTCGTCCTATGCATAAGAATTTTCTCATCCAACTCAATATCTAATTATTGTGGTAGCAATACAATACCATTATAAAATTCCTCTATTAAATAATAGTGGGTATAATAATCATGAAATAAAAAAAATCCATTATTAGATGATAATTTTATATTTTACATCATCACTATGTACTTCTATATTGGTTGTACTAATTGTATAATCTTGAACTTCTTAAATTTGGTTCTTTTTTGGTAAGTTCCCTTTATTTTTGATGCATTGGATGGAATAGTTCAACATATACATGTAGTTAAACATCTTTAGATATATGGATTCTCCCATACACTTTCATTCATGTGAATGACGACCTTTCTATCCACACTTGTATCAAACTCCATTTCCTTTTAAGCATGTAACAAGCCGTTTTCTTCTACAAGTATTTCATGTCAAAAAATATTCTTTTCTCTTCTTCATATAACACATTTTTTTGTAACATTATCTTCTTCTATTACATATAATTAATGACACAATAATTCTATAATTACTTCTCTATATTTATATAAAATGATATTATATCGTTATTTGATGTTAATGTTTTATAGAACAAGGGCCTTTGACTGAATGGATTAATCCCTTAAATAAAATGGACAATATTAAAATTTTTATGGAATATGTATTCTAAAACATTCCATTATGACATTTTAATGTAATATTAATACATTGAAACATTTTCTCTTCCTTTGGTCTCAAACTCGCGAATTTTATATTAATATTGACTCATTTTTTCTGAGGAATATATTTTTTTTAAAAATGTACATTAAATTTTTCACTTATATGATATCTATTTCCTAATAATAATTAGTGTTTTAAATGAAATTCCACAATTGATATACATCCCATGAGTGATGGAGATATAAATTAAATCATTATCTCTTTTATTAATTCACAAAGTGGGAATATATTCTCTAATGAAGTAATCCATCACTCTCCATCCAATGAACTTTTTATCCCATTTAATGATTGAGGTTTATGATGAATGTTTTAACCATTATACCTTTTATTAATCCACATTTTGTTTTTTTGGGCCATGGCCATTCGAAATTGATTTACTGGGTTGTTTTGTTTTGAACTGTGTATTTCTAGACTTTTTTCCCTTGAACCTATGGCAGTTTGCCTCTTTCCTTCTGGCATGTAATGGGTTACCCTCTCCTATTTAAAAAAGGTATCTTTTCTTTTCTTTTAATAAATAAGGCTCTTCCATATGCTTTCCGAGTAATTTTAGAAATCTAAAATGTTCCATCCAAGCCTCCTTCAATTATATCTTATAGAAATTGGTATTGTTGTAGAAAATTATGCAATATAGTTTATATAAATAGATATAATGATTCATTGGGATGATATGTAATTAATATATCCCCCCTTATAATATTAATTCCATCTAATTCGTCATATGAATAAATAATATAACATAGTACACATTCCCTAAAAATCATTATATACCCATATTGGATGTAACAACATCAAAAATATCAATACTTTAATAAGTCAAAATGATCACAAAACATCTAGAGATATATGTTTGATTGTATAATTAGAGTATGAGCATGTTGTATTTTTTATATAATTATGTTGACATATATAAAAATACATTAAAAGATATATGGAAATTTTCATAAGTAATATACCATTAGAATTTGAAATCAATAATTTAAATTCAAAAATATATCACAAATATTATAGAAAAAATATTATATTAAAGTTTCCAAATGAGCCTTTAATGTATTATTCAATATAATGAGAGGTCTTAATTGATGAATATTTAATTAATTTTGTGTAATTTAAAGAAAAAAAATCCTTTAATAGTTTTGTATAAAGGTAAAAAAAGTACATAATTCATAAAATGAAATTAATTTAAATTTAAACCATTTTTAAAAAAGATAATCGGGTAAAATAATGTCTCTAATAAAAAAATAAAACTTTTAATAAAATTCAATTAGATATTTTTTGGATAATATAGACATTGAATAGAATGATTCTCAACTGAGTAAAAAATATTGGGTCAGTTTCCTTAAAAAATTGGTATATTTTTTACATATATAGAATAAAATGAAACAGGATTGTTCTATTTATAAAAATAAGTATTTATTAATAAAATATATATGGTTTATGCTAGAAGTATCAAATAATTACACCAATTGAGGCTTAAATATGAACAATCTAAAATAGTGACGTGATTATGAAATAAACCTAAGGATTGACATCCTTACCTGTGTTCGAACCTCGTATATAATAAATATATATCTATTATATATCAAATATGGAATTCTTACCATATATATAAAACCATATATGATTTAAATATATGATTTTGTTAGTTATTCATTAAAAACTCATTATTAAAATCATTATTCTATGTAAAATATTATTCTTTTTTCATGTTTGCATTTGTTTGGTTGGTTCAATCCATGTACATTCTCAGGGTTACATCATAAAAATAATTTTAATAACGATTTATATACCATATATATTCATTAAATTTAGTTGTATAATTACCCATGTAAAAGTAAAATGAATAATGTATCACATTTCTTTGTGGAGGACATTGTTCACATGTACGCTTGAATGACTTTGTCATTTTCAAAGGAATTAAAAACTAAGTAGGTTAATATGATTTTACGATTTCATAATTGGACTTATTTAATATTAATAACATATTTATATACAATAAATATATTATTATATATATTCCTGATAGGTATTAATGTAAAAAACAATTTCATCGATTCATGAGGCGGTAGTCCGTAGTACAAGATCGATGGTATCATTTCCAACTTTCTTAAGGTAGAGTTGAGAATAGGTTATTACATTTAAGTAAAATAATAATTAAATTTGTAATATAGTGTTTTTATTATATCATTATAGTTGACGAATATTATAAGGAACTTGAATAATAAATAAAATAAATATTCATGGTTGATAACTATACTTATTCTCGAGAAGGCCTCATTAGGTTTACGTATAAATTCTTCCTAGGATTATTTTATATGAAAAAATACTCTATGTAATTATGAGGTTTTTCATAATGGTATTTGGGAAAGTATATTTAAAATTTTAAAGGCTCTTGATGTG
Organism: Viscum album; assembly: GCA_963277665.1. NCBI lineage: Eukaryota > Viridiplantae > Streptophyta > Magnoliopsida > Santalales > Viscaceae > Viscum > Viscum album. The sequence continues at coordinate 1,138,199,691 of OY728156.1, forward strand.
TTGATAAGAGTCTAGAGGGGGTGTAATTTTAAAGTTGAGGTGAGTGCCATATAAGAAAATGATCAATGTTTTAAAATAATTTCATTTCAATTTATTGGAAAAAAGTATCCAAAATATAGTATCCAAAAAAAATTATATAAGGATGAAATATAGACATAATATAAAAATTTGAAATGTTTGTAAGGCATTTTTATGATTATCATTTTATCTTAACCACTTGGTAAACTATTTTTATCCTTAACTGCAGAAACATATTTTTATTATTTTTACTATTTATTGTGATGAAAATTAAATTTCAAATTTCAACCTAATTATAATTTATATTTTTCCAAATTTAGAATCCATTTTATCAAATAAAATACCCATAAATCTTAAAATATAATTTAAATAAAATATAAAACTGTCATGTAAAAGTGGTTTTCCAAATAAAATCATTTCCTTAATTTTTAATGTTTCTGTTTGAAATGTAAACAAAAAATTTAATTCCTTTGTGAAACCATGTTACCAATCTATTAGTTCTATTTTAACCTTTTTTTATTTCATTTTTCGTTCATTGATTATTTCCAAAAGGGAATTTAGAGGATACATGTAATAGTGATTTTTGTGATTCATTGGAATGTTCAGCAAAAAAACTATAGTTTTGAAGTCTACTTGGGATTTACTAACCATGTAATGGGGTTACAAGACATTTAATCATATATTGGATGATTACATTAAATGTGATCACAACATTCAATTTTATTAACCATTTACAGTATACTAACAATTTAATAATTAAAAATCAGATTTTTTATTAAAGGGAAATTAGTATTTTGGTATATGTGGGAATCAACAATTACACAACAGGTAATTGGGTTTCATAACATGTAAAATAACAAGTTTTCGGTTTTACCAGGTTTTCATGATGAAATTATTATTTCATTCAAACCGGCTTCCTTTCACTCAACCTCATTGCTCTTCTAATGATATTTTTAATTTTTATAATCCCTTCCGATCATTCGTAATGACTAATCATTGGGTTGCTTTCTATGGATCCCTTTGTGTTAGAAGTTGCATTATCTCTTCAATTTCCCTATTTTTTAGCCTTCAATTTCGATATCTCATTTTGTAATTTATCGACCTTACTCCCTATTTTTTAATCTTGGTTCTAGGTTTAGTTCCTATATCTTTTTTGACATCGTTTTTCGTTGGTGATTCCTATTTTAGGTGTTTTATTCCATTATTAAAGGTAGGTTTTTCCATTTGAGACATTATATATAATTAAATAATAGATTTTTTTGAATAAATTTATATCTATTTCAATATATTTGTAAAAAAACAATTTTATGTGAATTGGGATTTAAATTGATATTGCATTCATTTTTGGAAAACCCCATAATTCCAATTGATTTGGAAATTGGGGAGTGTGTTGAAATTTATGGAAATTGTGAAATGATCTAAGGATAAATTTTATAAAATGGACTAAATTTAATTGATAAAAAAATATGATTGCTTTTATTTGAAGAAGGAATGAATTGTTGAAAACTGATGTTTTAGAATTGAAGATGAATTGGAATTAGAAAATGAAAACAGGAAAATTGAATTGTGAATGATGAATGATTTTAAATGAAGTTATTTTTCCTTTTTATGTTGGTTTATTAAGAAAATGTGATCTTGGTTAGTTGGTTATCTAGGAAAACCATGCTTGGATGGTGATTATCAATAAATGGATTGATGATCTAAACTCTAAAAACATATAGTTAGGATGATATTATACATGATGGGATGTTGATGATTCCAATTTGGCATGATCTTAAGAGACATGTGTATACATTGTTCCATGATCACTATTATGAGAGTGTGAGGATACTATAAATAGAAACTATCATGTAGTAAGGTAGATGACCATGGTGTTTTTTTAACTATTTTTATTATAAATTTCATTTATTGTAAAACTATTTTACTCATTCATAGTAATTTATATAAATTAATATATATAAAGTGTTTATTTAAAACATATTTGAAATTTTTTCCATAATTCTTAAATGATGAGTTTTTTTTTTAAAATATTTAGACATACCACCATGCCTATTTTGACTGAAATTTAAGTCATGTTTTTTTGTTATAATGGAATCTTATTGTGGAACACTTGGTGACACTCTACTGGTATTTTTATCTCACACCCAGCATTTTTAATTCAAAAATTTATAGATTTTATCCTATGATTTTTAAGTAAAGGGTAGGATATTCTCGAAGGATTTAAAAATTATTGATCCCTTGGGGCATTGAGTGACATGTCCAATGATACATTTAGTTTTTTTAGGCATAATTTGAGTAAAGTGATGATAACTATTGGGTTTTTGATATACCTATATTGATTCTATTACTCTCTCCATATAGCGTCATTTGAGGATAATGATATGTATCTTCATATTCATTGATTATGGGGAACATTAATTCCCAGTTTAAAATTGTATGATTCTAGGTGCTAGTATCCAACCCATGGTGATCGATAATACTTATCAGTCTATTTTGGGATCTACTCAGTTATCAAGGTACTTGGGTATCTATTTCAGATCATAAAAAGGTGGTATCAAAGGTGAAGGATGGGAATATTTCCTTAATGACATTATATATTATAAATATATTTTTGGGGGATAGTAGTTAGTTCAAGTGAGTGTTTTTTCAACTCTCATTTTAACGATCCTTCATTCACCAAGGGTGGTTTGGTAAAGGATTATTGAGGATTAGTTATATTCTTTTACCTACATTATATTTGGATAGGTATAAATCCAAATATTTCTTTCTTATATGATGGGATTAAATTCCCTATTTCACTTTTTTGAGATTTGATCTTAGTTCAATTAATAAATGATTAATATTGTCTACTAATGTTTCATAAAATCATTCCTCTAAGAAGATTTTCGAATATGATCTAGGAAAATGATGCTGATAAACTATAGAGAGTGAATCCTTTCATGGGATAGAATCACATTGAAGTTCTTGTGAGTGTTTTTCAAACTATAGTAATGGAATCTATACCAACTCCCATATAGAATCCAGCTTTGGAACCTCATAGGGATGAATTCTAGAGTCATGAACAGGAGTTACTTCTATATAATTCACTTGATTTCCAAGTTTCTAATGATCTTGAATAGGTTTAGGATTGGTTGATCAAGATAGAGCCTCCTTTTTGAAATTATAAATTCCTGATCTAATCATGGTGAAATATGAAAACTTCAAGATGGAAAGACCTAAAAGGATCGAGGGGGGATATCGATGGTAATAGTATTGAAGCATGACAGTTTAGATTGTAAGTACAGTATGGTTATCTTCAATGACTTGTTCTATATAGAATCATTGGTGCTATCTATGTCTATGGTTCTTATCAAACTCAATAAAAATGACAAGACCATAAGAGAATATGAAAATCACTTTATTGAGCTTTTGTATTTAACAAATAAGATTTTATCAAATGATATGGTGAATAATCAATGGTTTGAGATGGGACATCGATAAGATATTTTTTATTAGGTTATTTTTTTTGAATCACTCTTTTTATGCTGACATGCTAGATAGGGAAGTGATGGTCTAACTTGATCTGGCTGGTAACTCCAGGTTGATGGGAGTTCCTTTCCTCCCAGTGGCAGTTCTATGAGTTACCATAAAGGTAAGAGAAATTGTGATGAATTTCGTTGTGTACATTGATAGAAGTGATAATCAAGACCATCTTAAGTACCTAGAAGTTTCTTCATTACTTGATCTAGTGTAGAAATCATGGGAATTCAAAATAGGTCTATATAGAAGTTCCCAATATATATGGATCTTATGGTCATTCATGCCACCTTTAGAAATTTTGTTATATCTTCTCTACCCCCACAATGTATAATAGGCTCATCAACAACCAAACTTAATATGGTTTAATCAGATTCAATAATATCCAATCGTTTTCAACAGCGTGAAATCATTATAATGCTTATTAACATAGTGGAAGACTCTCTAAAGGAAACTTATATAGGTCTACCAATAGTGAGAGGTACCATCACTATAACTTCATATTCATGATTAATTTGTTTTATATTGATACATCTCACCCAATTATATTTAAAGGTATCATGAACCTTCTAAATATGTCCAAGGAGATATTCTCTTATGTATTACAAAACCCTCAGATTAAAGAAAGAGAAACATCTTCTTTTTCTTTTTTTGTATCTTATATTTGTGAGAAATTTATCTTTCTTTGAATTTTCTAGTTCATGAAATGAAAAATATTTATTTCATTTTTAAAATGCATTGAATCATTTATAATAAACCTTCAATTTATTTTTATCTTTTATCAGTCTCCTTTACATTTACCAATGAGGTGTGTTGTGTCTTTCAGAGAGAATGGGACCAAAGATCATGTTAAGTCCGACATTTTTTTTAAAATTTGTGGAGTGTAATATCTGTTTGTTCACATGATATGAAGTGGTATTCCTTTAATGGTGATCTCCCTCCATTTTTGGTCATGTTTCATGACACTTTTCCTTCAGACATATACAGTTTTCCACTAGTAAGGGAGGAAGAGTTATCTATTGACTAATTCACGGTACTCAACTAGTTTATATTCATTCATTTCATATAAAACCAACTGAAATGATTGAATTTAAGACCTATATTGATGATATTTTAGATAAAGGATGTATATTATTGAATGTATCACCTTGGGTGGTGCCGATTCTATTTTCTATGAAAGATGATGGAATAATTCACCTATGTGTTGATTGTAAAAAAATCAACTAGGTTATGTAAAAAAACAATTAGTTTCCATATATTAATGATTTATTTTACCGTTTTAAAGGGGATATGTGGTTATTGATGATTGATATTCAGTCTGGTTACCACCAATTGTGAATAAAGATTTAATATATGGAAAACCACCTTTTAGAGTAGGTATGGCCATTTTGAATACCTTATCAGGACATTTTTTCTAACCAATTCATTATCAATATTTATGTATTTTATTAATAAGATTTTCCCATAGTATCATTAAAGGTTCTTGGTGTTCATTTTGCATGACATCTGGTTTTACATTAAGACTGATGAGGATCACATATGTCAATTGAGAGTGGTTTAAACATTATTAATAAATCACTGACTTTGTTCCATGATATCAAATTTTGATTTTAGGATTCTAAAGTGATGTTCTTGGGAATGGTTGTCTTGAAACATGGTTTTTTAGTTGATCTATATAATGTAAATTATGTCATGGATTGGGAGAAACCATGTAATTATTTGAGATTCTAATATTCTTTGGATTAGATGTGTATTATTGATGTATTTTATAGGATTTCCTGAAGATGTATTCTTTGGTGACCACTCTAACTCATGGGGGTTAAGGTTCTTCTAGAAATATAAATTTTAAAGTTATTTATTTGTGATGAAACACATTTTGACTTCAATTCTAGTGTTTACTCTTTTAGTGACTGGGAAAGGCTTTGTGGTCTTCTATGATGCATCAATTTTGTGTTTGTGTTGTATTCTTATGCAAGGTAGTTATATAATTTCCTATGGATCTTATAAGCATAGTCCACAAGAAAAGAATTATCAGACCCATGGACATGATCATGAAACATTGATACATGCACTTATTATTTTGTCACATTACATTTTCAAAAAAGGTTTACAATATATTTTAACCATAATATCATGAGTTATATCTTTTATAAAAAATATTGGAATATCCTCCCACATATTTTGATTTATTATATACAACATTTCAATTTATAAATCTCATATACCTAGGATAAATAGAATTTCTTTTATAACGAATTCAATAGGAAACTCATAACCCAAGAAGTGGAAGAATCATCGGAAGAGTGGATCATGATAGGTCTTTTTTTACCACCAAATATATATTTTTATTAAAAGACACTTTAAGGACAAGTGGGAGACCATAATTCGGAAAACCACAACAACTACGTGCTAAAGGATCTCACAAAATTATTAAACACCATACTGAGGTTATTTGAATCAACCACTCTATATAATTTCCAGTTCAAAGAGCTAACCTGTGTGTTTGGATCCTCCCTTAGCAGTTCTTCGAGATGAGAGATCATCATGTCCATTGTCTGAATGAATTATTCCAAAGATATTTTTCCTTGATTGAAACCCTGAGCAATTATTAGTTCTTGATTGTCGATCCATGCTTACTGCTCCTCAGTGGCCTCAACTTGCAATCGTATTTCATAAATTCTGGCAATTTCTTGAATTGAGGCGTTGGGCCTCATGCTTTTCTCAATCATTTCTTCCTTGGAGTGAAATATGAGCTTCAGGCAATCCCTTACCTCTTCTTATATTACCTTTGGTTCTCTACTTAGATCAATGTTATCTCTGTCTTTCTGGGCCTTGCTTTCCTTGCATCCACTTTTCTTTTCTAACCTTGTTTCCATTGGTTTTGGCAAGTAAGAATAGTCTTTACGTCCCTTTGGTGTTTTCCTCGGAACCACAATGCATTTTCCGGAGTCACGCTTTCCTTTGAGACCCTTCTTCCATCTAGGGTTGTGAGGACCTTTCCCATGAAGACGATCCCAGCTGTCTACTGAAATTTGACTAAAGCTATCAGCACCTGAATCATCCTCATCATGCAACATTACTTGATCTTGATCCACCAGACTATCAGAGCGGTTCCTTAGCTCAACCCTCGAGCCCTCAGTGGGAGGCTTCAGCCCAAACTGCTTGCTCGTCTCACTAGGGGACCTCTTGTTTTCCCCTACAGATGCAACCTTTATAGAGGATGGGGTTGGAGAATGTTTGGGTCCAAGGGACCCAACACACTCCCCTCCTCTTGAACCCCTATACTAGGCATCGTATCATCCACCTTAGACACCTTCTGTATCCTAGGAGGCTCAACCACCCTGCCCTCCTCAGCCCTCCCTTTATCAATGTGGGGAACCTAGGTAGATAGATCACCTCCTTTGAATTCCCAGGAGGTTCGGCCTCCTTGACAGCCTTTATTGCACCACATTCTTGCTCACATTGAGTGAGTTTCTTCATCTTCACTGAAGACCTGGTAGCATATGTCTGCACAGAACCAGTGAAGGCTTGTTGTTCCTCAATAGCTCCTGACTCATTCAACGGTACACCCAAGTCATGCTTTAGCCGATCAAACACATCATCCACCTTTGGATTTTCGTACAACCTCCTTCCCTTACTTTGTATGGAATATGGAGGATCAGAGGTCCCATGAGACACCGTAATACAACCTAGGTCCACAACTGCATCCTTCTTCTCTGCGAGGGCTCCACCAGGTTAATTACTTATATCAACGGTGCCATCCTTCATAAGATTGGGAGGACCAGACCAAGGTCAACCGAAGAGACTTCACCGGCACCTGGAGACATCATGTATTATACGGAAATAGCCCGAGCAAAAGGAAATCCATTAGTCGTAACATACCTTCTGAAGCCAGCGAAGCTCTCCCTCAATTTCGATGACAATGGTCTCCAGCGGGCCTTTAGATAATTCTACTTCAACAAAAATCTTTGGTTCTACTAGGTGGAATACAGCCTTGGTGTGGGAATCATAAAAAAGATAGCGTCCAACCAGATTTACTATCAGCGGGAGTATTGTTGGGTTCTGAAATGGCAATAGAAGACCATGTAAGGATATCCAAATTGTTGAGGCCAGAGGATCGCGTCTCATATGAAAGTCGAAGGTCCATCGGAATAAAGAGAACCTGAACCCCTTCATAGAATGCAGAGAAAAGGCCCAAGCATGCACAAGGTCATATTCATTAGAGAATCGAAGCTGTAAATGTCTCTCATCTAAAAGGCCTACCGTAACACGATCCTTCAAATTCCAAGAAGAGAACACAAACCGATCAAACTCATCGACCGATGGACGATCCCTTCCGAATTGGGCTACCAATGTGATATCCAGTAACACAGATTCTTCTGTGAACTCCACAGGGGAAATAGGGGTTGAGGTTTTCTTTCCTAGTTCTTGGTTGACCTCTTCACTTTTCGATATGGTTCATTTGGAATAGAATCAAGATTATTTATTTATATCATTAGAGATTATCTTTATCTTAGGTAGACTATTTCTTATTGGTCGTTCTCTATATATGGTAATTATTTATTTTTTAATTTTTTTTCTCAAGTAGTTTCCTATGAGAAATGAAGTAGTGGGAGATTGTAATAATTACTATTGGTCTTCAAACCTAGAAACCTCGTAGATATTATATAACATGTGACCATAATTATGGTGGCCAGGTACAAGACAAGAAATCCATGACTTTTTTTCGCACTAATATACCTACCTATAGGTCAAGGCCGAGAATCAGAAGCCTTCAATTTTTATTAATCCATATCTAGTACCCACATGGAAGTCGGATGAGAATTATATAGACTTGGTGTCCAGGATTAAACATACCAAAAGGAAGAATATTTTGATATTGTTTTTTATTGAGATGCCAATCATGTCATCTCACATTTTCCCCATTCAAGATACATCCAAAGTTGTGGAGATGGTAAATATCTATGTAAGTGAGATTTTTCATTAAAAATGACTTTAATCTGATATAGTTCTTAATAGGGATCTCCATTTACTTATCACATTAAGAGATTCCTTTAGTTGGAACTGAGATCTCAATTTTTTTGAGTGTGTCATAATATATTCATATATATGTATAGACAAAGTTGACTATACAAATTCTTGAAGATATGTTTCCTGCATGCATCCTCAATTTGTTTATATTAGGATGAAAATATATGACTGGATGATATTTCTTGTAACATTTACCATTCTATGATAATAATTTCCCATTTTGATTCCTTATATGGATGTAAGCATTAATCTCTATTATTTTGGTCGATGATCGATGAAATATATTTGGTTGGAAAGATATTGGATCAAGAGAAGAAAATGAAGATTCATTTGATTCATCATGACATGATTATGTCACAATGTTGGTATAAATATTATGTTGATCATTGAAATATACTATTTCATATTTTATATGGTGATCATGTGTTCTTGAAATTTTTACCTCATCTAGGTCATCGATATCTTAGGAGGTATGCTAAGCATTCTCATTATTTTGTGGGACTATATGATGTTGTTGAGTAGGTGTGGAGAGCAGATTACCAATTATCACATCCTCCAAAGTTTATTTCAATACATAATTAATTTCATGTATCATAGCTATGAAATCATATTCATGATCTATCTCATGTTTTCATATCGAATGGTCTTGATGTTGAGATTGATTTATCTATGATTATGCTTTCAGTGAGGATAATTGATTCTGAGACCAAGTTAATTCACGTGAGGTTGATAAATTTCATCTACATTCAATGTAAGCATGGTTATAAATCACATTAGACGTGGGAGAGTGAAGGACTAATGAGAGATATGTGACCCCTAATTTTTTATATGAAATATTCTTGATAGGATTTCAATGGTAAGAATACTTTAATAGTGGGGAGGTCCTAAAGCCCCATTAACTTTTGTTAGTGTATGTTTTAACCTTTGAATTGGTTTTCAATATTCATTAGTTACGTAATTCCTCGATGTGTTTCAGAGGATACCAATAATGGTGATGTTAGGGATTCATTGTAATTTTCAGCATAAAACATATAGTTTTGTAGTCTACTAGGGATTTTCACACAGTGTAATGGGGTGACACGATGTCTGATCATCTCCAGATTGATTCCATAAAATGGGTACACATTGTGAAAGATTACAAATCATGTAATTCAAATAGGGAATGTAATAATTAAAAATAATATTTATTAATAAGAGGTTACAAGTTTTTTAAAATATGTGGAAATCAAAAAATACACGATGTGTAGTTTTGTTACACGGAACGTCAAATCCTAAGTTCTAGTTTTTACCAAATGGTTCATAAATAAATCATATATCATTCTTATAGGATTCATTTATCTTGAACTAGGGGCCATTACGAGGTTATTATTGAGATCTATAATCCCTCCATATAACCTATTCAGTTATTGATCATCAAGTTTTTTATAATGCGTATCTTTGGGTAAGTAGTATTTTTTTCTCTTCTATATCTCCCTTTTTCCTCCTAAGAGTTTGACATATCATCTTGGTATTGATCGATCTAAACTTTTTGTTTTTTAATATTGATTGTAGTTTTAATTTATAATATATTTTATGCATTCATTTTATATTGGAGGGTCATGTTTTAGGTGTTTCTTTCCATGATTAGAGGTATATGGTTCTGTTTCAAATTTTCCATATATTTAAATCATTTATTTTATTTATTATATTTAAATTTCATTCAATTTTTTTGTGAGAACCCAATTTCATGTAAATTTGTATTGAAATTTATATGGTATGGATTTTGGGTAAAACAACACAATTCTAATGGAATTAGAATTTAGTGTGTGCTTTGAAATTGACGGAAATTTTCAAAATATTTGAGGATTGATATTTGAAAATTGATTAAAATAAATTGATAAAATCCAATGTTGGTTTTGTTTGAAAAATTAATGAATAGATGAGAAACTCATGTTTTTTTCCTCGTAGTTAATTGGAATTTTGACATGGAAATGTGGGAAATTGAATTATGAATGATGAATGATTTGAAATGAAATAATTTTCTTGTTTTCTAAAGACTGATTGAGATTATGAGAACCTGGGTAGTTTGTGGGTTATTTGGGACCAGAACCCTAGGATTGTAATTCCCTATAAATGGATTGTTGATGAAAACTATAGGAAAATATAGTTTTGAAGATCATATCGATGATGATATATTAATGAGTCTTATTTGGCTTGAACCGGAGAAACATCTATACACATATTACCATGATCACTTATATTAGTGTGTGAGGATCCTATAACATGAAACAATCGAAAATTATGGTAGATGAACATGGTGCGTGTTGTGACTATATTGATTAAAAATTTCATTGACTGTGATATTTTGTTACTCATTCCAAGTGATTTATATAAAATATTTTATAAAAAGTGTTAATTTAATCCATGATTAAAATATTTTCCATCATTTTGAAATGAATCATGTTTTTGATTTAAATATGAAAACATGTTTTCATTCTTATTTTTTATTAAAATTATAATCACATTTTTGTTTATTATTACTGAATCTTTTTATGGAGCACATGGTGAGAACATATAAATAATTTTAATTTCACACCCTATATTTTCCTTTCTTTGTTTGTATACTTTCCCCTTCCAAGTATGATAAAAGGGAATGAGGAACTTGTAGTAGGTGGATGTCCATGATCTATTTTGGAATGTAGTGATGAGTCCTTTGGGATGTTGAGTTTTTCTTTTCAGTTATTGCATACTTAGATGTTGTACTGATTGGGTTTTTTGATATAATTTTTTTGTTTCTAGTATTATCTATTTATAGAGTTTTTAACGTACATATATGTATCATTATCTTTCTGTATTTTTTTTGAAAAATATATTACCACTTTTATATATTATAATGTTAGGTGATAGTGGAACCACAAGGTAATTGGGATGCCCTTCATGATATGTCATGATCAACTCGGCTATCAGGGTACCATCATATATAGGCTGATTCATGACATCATTAATATAATTTAGATTAATAATCAAATTATTTAACTAAAGTTACTTTTAAATCCATTTTAAAATATAATTGAAAATTTTAAATGTTTTAAACAAAATGTAATTTTTAATGAACATTTGTTTCATTATTCCATTTTAATTGAAAAAATTGTCTTTTAATTTTATTAAAAAAATTATTTTACGGTAATTTGTAAATTTTTATTGAATAATTAATATAATTGTTTCAAATTAATTTTAATTTTTTTATAAAACTAGTTAATAATTTACATAGAAAATTGATAAAAGTCCTCTTTTTAAAAACATAAATTTTAAGCATATATTTTATATATTTTGATCCCACTACCTGAAAAATATTATATATATCTAAATTTTTTAATTAAACATATAATATATAATTTTCATTCAAATAATAAACTAATATTGGATAATTTAGTATATTTAGATAAAACACATTCTACTCAAAAATATTATTTAAAAAAACATTTCTTCTATATTCAAATGATTTTGATTTTAATTACATATTTATTGATATTCAATGAATTCTTCTAATACATGTGTACAACATATAGTTTTTATTAATTAGATTTTTCTATTCATACACACAAATTTAGAAACTAGGATATAACAGTATACTGTATTAATATTCATTTAAATGCATGGTTGTGCGTTTTAAAAGATATCAAGTGGATCTAATTATAATCAAATATATCATAAAATCTCAAGGTGATGATTGAATCTTGAGATTTTTGTAGATTATCACAACCAAATAAATATTATGATAAAGCTTCAATATCATATTCCAGGAATCAATGATATGTTTCGTTAATTTATCGGAGAATAGTGTTTCTCTAAAATTTAAATATGTTCTTAGTATATTTATCTACGAGTTAAGAAAGAGGATATTTGGATGAAACATTTTAGTCATGATTATAGTCACTATAAATACATGGTTATGTTTGTTTGTCTTATCAATGAACAAGTATTTTTAATGGAATAGAGAAATTGAGTCTTTTAATGGCATCTTGAATCCTTTTAGTGGGTTCAATCGACGATACGTTGTTGTATTATAGGGATAAAATCAATACTAAATAATACATGTATATAATGTTGGGTATCGTGTGATATCATTACCTATATTCTATGAATTCAACATTTGATTTCTAGAAAGAAGTGATACATTTAGACAACTATGTTATTTAAATAAGAGGAGTTTTTATAGATCCTAAAAAGTTACAGGATACTAAATTTTAGAAACCATCGATGAATCATTTCAAGAAATATTTTCTACTTATTTCAAAAATATTGAATTAAATCTTTTTCATTATAATTCATGTCATTATTCACCAATGATGTATTTGAAAATTAATTTTGTTCATTTATAATAGAGTGATGTGTGTGATAAATCATTCCATGAGTATAATTTTTGGATAACATCAGCACATATCCATTCATTTCTAGAGTCATCAACTGGATATGGGGTTTATTATGATGCATCGGGTTGGATGTTGGCATTGTTTCTCATATTGGGATATCATGTTACTATTTATGGATTAGTAAAGTTATGGGTGCATGGGAAGAACTACCAAAAACATATTTTGGATTTGGATGTCGTAGTTCATTCTATAATGACATGGAATTGAATTTTTTTTGGAGAAATTAATATTTTTCACATATCATAAAATCTTGAAACACATTTTCCCATAATGAGATTTGAATATATAGAAACCCAAATTGATGGAATATATATAAGTTTTTTTCTTAAATAGGATGTGTAGACCTAAAAAAGCATTTAATATAGATGATTTATTGAGTCACAATTCATATTATTTCATGGAAAAATATGCTTTAGATCAAAGGAAACTAATGTATGTTAAAGATGATATTCATGTGAACTGTTTCCTACAAGAATTTTTTGTAAATTTCATTACATTTTTTTATTCCTTATTTAGTAGAATATATTATAAATAGTCATAAATATTAATCTAAATGTTTATCCATATGGTCAAAACTCATTTATTTGGAGATTGTTAAAAGATGAAAGCTAGTTTGAAATCATTTAAATATTTTAGAGATCAGAATATAGTTACTCCCACTTATTAAGAAAACAAATTTCTTCCTACCATTATTCATGATGGTCTATTAATCCTGTCATATAGAAGATATATATAGTTATGTGAGAATAGTTTTGGTGGGATGGTATAAAGTGGAATCTAGTGTATTTTATCTCAAGATACCTCACCTATCAGCCGGTCATGGTGGGGAACCAATGGATAGCATGTATCTTTCATTATTTACCAATTATCATATGGAAATGGTGGGATATAACTATGGATATATTAATTGGTCTACAATATAGTGTTTGTAAACATGATTCTATAATCGGTTATTCTGGTTCATAAAATTAAATTTTCCCAATTCATATCTATTTATGAATCTAATTTTTTGGAATACAAGCCAAACATAAAAAATTTGGAAGTTGTAATGATTCAATAGATTCTTGTTTCAAATATTTCATATGAAGACTATAGTTTGTCATTTCAGTTTTGGATTTACTCATAACAATCCCTCACAACACAGTTTACCATAAGAATAGTGTATCATCCTCAAATGGATTTCCAATTCAAATGGATGATTTAACATTGTAATACATGATGAGATTTGTTCAATGGATTTTTTAGACTTGTGGTTGGAGTATATTTCATTATTCTAGATATTATATAATAATATATATTCAGACATGATAATATGTCACCATTTGAAGCAATCAAGGGATTCGCTGAACAATATCTTCTTTATTTGGTAGAGCTTTGAGTGATATCTCTTATCAAACCTATCTATGAGTATGAGACAGTGGATAAGATACATATAATGATAGAGAATAAGGTGATGGTCTCTAATTCATAAATAATCATATATAGATCACCTATATTGAATGTCATCATTTGATTTTTTATATCATGTTTTCTTGTTAATATATATAAGGATAGGTCACTATATTTTGGAATTTAATGACTGTTTCCCCCTTGGAACATTTTCCATTTTGAGATAACTCTATGAGATATTATTTTAACATATCAATTGTATTTTCTTCCAAGGTTTATTTCATTGAATAATATAATTCATGTATCAAAATCTAATATGTATAAAACTATCCCAAAAAATGTTATTTAATGGTACCATGTTGATATTTAACATGATGAAACATTGATTCATGTGCTGATCTTGATTTTGGATATACTAGATAATCTATTTATTTAGAAAATCATTGGATTAGAAGGGTTTTTTTTTGAATCATTGTCAGATTATAAAGGAGATGTTGTATGGTTAATCGAAATTTATAGGGAAATGTCCCAAGCAATTCCAATGTAGTGAATTTATTTCACAATCCAATGATAGAGAGGCCAATTTTGTGGGGAATGTAACACCCCCAGTTTCATGTACAATACCCTAGTATCATGTATTTTTGTTATGATTAATGTATTGGTTATTTTTTATAATGTTCAATAAGGTTTTTAAATTTTCTAAAAGTTTTAATTGACGTTCATAGTTTGATCATAGTTAGTAAAAACTGTTAATTATCTCTAAGAAACTGTGTGATATTATAATGTGTGTTATTGGGTAGGTTTGCAGTTGGAGAACTATTTTTCCATAAATATTTTATATCATAGGAAATCATATAGATATAGATTTTTGGATAATCTTGATTGGAGCATGGTTTTTAAAACCATGGGTTCCCAATATGAATTTTTTTGAACTAAAGCCTGTACCACCACTGGGTTGGAACATCGTTTTCAATGCCGTGCAACCTAACCATGTTTCCACATGAGTGATTTCCAATGGAATGCATATGGTTTTGAATTATTTGAAAATATTTAAAAACTAACTATTTTATGTGACATATTTTTCAATTTAAAAAAATTCCATTATACCCATATTATAATCTTATTCATCAATGTTCTTCAAGTCCTTTCCTCCCCTAACCTCCTAGGAAAACTCTCTTGGATTTCGATGAAACTTTTGGACAAATTAATATTATTTAGAGATCATTAATCATTAGTATGTCCATTTTCTTCATTTTTATTCTTAAATATACTCTTATCCTCTCTTATACCCATATATTTTTTCTATTATTAATTGATCTATGTGATATGACCTGAATCTAGATGAGATCTTATTTTATCTACTAAAAGGAAAGTGTTGTGATCATAAATCTAAAAGATCTTTATCTCGGTTTTCATTTTCACCATATTTTGAGAAATATGTGGACTTTATATTATAAAATATCATTCTAGAAATTTAATGAATCATTTTTATTAATAAAACATTCATGTATTTTATATGGTATCATTTTTTTCGAAAAGAAAACTATTTGGTCCTATATTTGAGAAATTATTGAATAATATATGGCTTTTGGAAAAAATATATTCAATTATAATTTAAATATTAATATATTAAAAATATATAATGGTTTTCATAAAATAAACATGTTTTATGAAATTTTATCTAATGACCTAATTTTTGAATAAGTGTATTGGCATGGAATTTATAAAAACTGTGTTCTTTGGTGTTTATAATGGATGAAATGTGTTCGGAAGCACCACCATCAAAGAAATATGGGTTATAGTCAAGTGGTCCCACAATTAATATTAAGACAATATTTGATTTAATGAAATTTATATATATTTGTGCATGTATTTTAAAGTGGTAATGGTCATGCCAAATATGAAAAATTAGTTATAATATTCTTTTTTAATTCTCACAGGGTTTTCAATTATGGTTGTATATGAACTATTTAACTCATTTTGAACCATTTTATAAGAAATGTGATATACATTTCATAACCTAGTGTAATGTTTTGGAATTTATCTAGGGATTTAATTTTTTTTATTGACCCCCTATGTGGGATGTCAGTTGCATTTTTAGATGTCTTATATCAAGATATATGTATTGGAAATGTATCTCATTTCTATATAAATGCTTCTTATTACTATGGGAATGATAGGTGATGTTGTAGAATATATCTTTTTTAGTAGTAATATGGATCATGAATCCTTTTTTACATCGATACATGTTTTATATTGGTATTTTATGTTGATATTCCTTCTTCCACAATAACTATTCCATTATAGTTCTGTTTTCTTTATATTTAGGATGACTATCTTATACAAATTCTTCTTATATGAGGGATATATGTTTCTTTTTTACATTTTTTGGTTGTTTTATATTTAAAGGTAAAATCATCTATCAATTAATCTCTATTAATTTGGCATTTAATGTTGATTTTATATGTCTAAGGAATGTTAGGTAAGGTTAGTATAATCTCTACCTCCTCTAAAGTTATTGAGTTAGGGAGGGATGTTGCAATATAAAGGATATCATTTATAAATAAATATGTAAAATTATTGTATATGGTAGTTGAGAATTTCATAATTGTATTTGTGAAATGGGGAACTTATTTAGTCATCATATCCATACCTCATACCATACATGATAGGTTGTGGTGAAACATGTAAAACATTGCTTTGTGGACTCAGTAGTCCACATGTATGCATGGTAGATGTTTTTGTTTTTTAAATAAGAAAGAATTGAAAGAATTATGTTTTTATTTAATTTTGTGAAACATTAGTACAAAATTGTTACTTAAATCATTTAACTAATAGTCTTATTGATGGTTAAGACAATAAAAATGTATAAGGAAATCGAAAAATTATATGGGTACTCATGCCAAGTACTTAAATTAACACTAGAAAATATCCATTAAAAAAAGTAATTATGATAAATAATAGGGTTAATAGGACCTTCAATATAAGATACAGTTCCCATAGTAATTTTTATAAGGATTTTGAATTTTAAATTCAATGTTAAGGTTATCCTTCATGTTGCGGATGTTATGGAAATTAAAATGTGATGAAAAGTAAATTTTTTGATGTAACCCGTAAATTTTAAATAATGTGATGTAAATATTCAATGGCCTATGGACACAATATAGAAAAAAATATGATGGGAATGTAGATGTGGGTAAAAAAATCAACTCAACCACTAATATTTTATATATTAATTATTTTTTATGGATATTTATTATAATTTTTTAAATTTTACCCAATTTTAATTTTTTGGGTAATTTTTTTTAACATTAGTAATTAATTTTAATGAAAACAATATAATAAATAATTTATCTTTATTTTGAACAATTTGATTTATAATTTGGAATAATTTCAACTCATAATATTTTTATGGAATTTAAAAATTATTTTCAAGATTAGCGAACAAAACACAGAATTATTTTGTTTAGAAAAATGGTGTTTTAAGATTAGAATTTATCTATAATCAATTTCTATTAAAATTATAAATTACCATGAAATCATTTTCTATTTAATAAACAAGAAATATGTATGAGGATTTAATAGAATTAAATAACCTAATATCCTTTTATAATACATGATTAAAATATATATCTATAAAACAATTTATGATAGTAAAATCACAATTTTTTTCTAAAAATATTTGACATTTGGTTTATAAGAATATAGAAATTTTTAAAATTCATAATTTTATTATGTATAAAAAAATTTATCGCCTAAATATTTTTTAAATATTTTATATCATTCTTATATAAATATAAACAAATAAAAATCTCAAATTTTTTGAAAAACGTAGTTATCGAATTAAAACCTATCCTTTCCTAGAAATATCAAAAATTTATAGCAATTCAATTTTGATATATGTAATGAAAAATTATGTTCATTAAGAAAAAATAAGAACTTATATATTTGTTAATTTTATATTCCAAAAGATACAAAACAATATAACAAAAACATTTTTATTCAAAATTAACCATTTAAATATTAAATAATATTAATCAATAATCTTCTACTTATGATATTTTTGAATTGATTAATTTCATTAACATTTTTTAATTGTTTTACTAATAACAATCATCTTATATGTTATATCATGATTACATTGAGTTTTGTCGGTGAAAAATACTGTAAAAAATAAAAAATACTTTAAAGGATATAAAATATCAGGATGTTATGTTTTCCCCCATAAATAAACTGAATCCTTGAAATTGTAATTACTACACATAAATTAAAGTAGGTGTGGTTATTTTTTACATAATAATTATTATAGATAGAAAATTCGATTACACATATACATTAATATCTTAATCATTGTCAAAATACATATATTTCCCCAATAAACATTGTTTGTTTATACCCCAATAATATATTCTATAGAGTTTACCATTCCCAAAAAAATAAGTCTCTCTGTCATAAATGCTTAACTGAATTCAAATATTATTCAAAATTTTAATTATATCATTAATTCCAAAAAAATTCTTGTTTTTCATCAAATCATACACTATAATTAGGACAACTCTGCTTTTTAATAAAAAATTAAACATGATTTATTACATAAAACATCACTTGATATAACAAAAAAGGTCGAGTGGTTTAGTGTCATTGGGTCTTAGTATCATTACATAAAAACTTGAAACATGAAATACAACATCTTTATTTAAAACATCCATTACATGACCACTAAATTCCCTCGTACTTAGCATTGCATGGGATAACCTGAGGACATGCATAACAAAATGGGGGAGCTATAAAGCCCAGTAAGGGAATAAAAATTGAATAACATGAGGAGTAAAATAAATTTTAGACATTAGGAATATCAATAAAGCACAAGATAAATGTGAACATAACATCAAGATAAAGCATGATAATCATAACATGGAAATTTCGCAACAACACTTAACATGGAATTAGCATGAGCCAAGGCCCTTTGCACATGGAGCATGAGTAAATCCTCAGTGCACATGAAGCACGAGTGAAAACTCGTTGCGCTTGAATTAGCATGAGTCAACACTCATTGCAAATGATGTATCATGAATCTCTACTTTAACCAATGCATTGGAGCGCTATAAGGGCGCAGCCTTCTTAAACATTTCATTTCATGCATAAATGTGCCACATGGATTATAAAACATGGATAAATAAAAACATAATCATTTCTTCCACGATAATGAAATGTGGAATTCATACATGAAACTTTATAATCAATAAATAGGTGTTCATAAAGGTGAATACCCTTGATGGAGAAATGGGCATGGTATTCACTACACAATGGCATTGGCTTATAAAATCGGTGCGATTTCGGCAGCGTAACGACATGACATAAGAATTCATAAAAAAATATGATGAAAGAGAAAGGGCTTACTCATCATATTTATATGTAATGGACATTAATGAGGTAATATAGATACATGTACCAACAATTGTAATGGAATTTAGATTCATGGTACTAAATAAATGCTTGAAAGTAAACTAAGGAGAGATAAGTTCCTTTCGAAATTTCATCATAGTAACGGGTGTACATTGGATACATTTAATGAGAGAGAAAGGGGTTTCCCATCATTCAAACATAAAGAGGTCAGTA
The DNA here is from genome assembly GCA_963277665.1 of Viscum album. Lineage (NCBI taxonomy): Eukaryota > Viridiplantae > Streptophyta > Magnoliopsida > Santalales > Viscaceae > Viscum > Viscum album. The sequence goes on from OY728156.1 coordinate 1,138,219,676, forward strand.
TGATGGAGGTTCGAAACCATACCCCAATATTCATAATTGAAATCAAAAAGGGCAAAACAACATAATGAAAATTGGACAAGAATGAGAAAGGAAGAAAAAAACCCTTACTTGGAAGTGTGCTTCCAAAGGATAGAGAGAGGATTGAGAGAGGCTTATTGGGAGCTTGGGGAACCTTGGGAGGATTCTAGGGAGATTAGGGAAGAGGTTGGATGAACTTCAAAGGCTTTTAGTAAGGAGGAAGTGGGAGATTTGGTGGGTTTATATAAGAAAGGTGAAGGAATTCTTTATTATTTAGGTTTGGGAACCCTTACATTAAATTAACCCAAACCACAAACAAGCCCATGGTTTTTGGAAATGGGAAGAGGAAAACAATATTTTATAATCCTATAGCCTGATCTTCTTAAAATAATGGGGTTGCTTATGTGGAGGTGAGTCACACTCCCATGGAAAACAATTTAACAAGACAAGGTGTTTAATAAATCATGAAGGGTCCATTAATGCTTTAAAAAGTAAGTCAAACGTACCCAAAATCACATTATTTTAATGGTAAAACATATATTGGCCGAACATAAAGCTTATAGTATTTTATTAAATCACTATTTGGTCATTATGATTTCATAAAACGCATTATATATTTAAACGGTATTTAATTTTTACCCAAAAAATTGACAGTCTCAGAAAATTATGAAAAATTCAATATTGTATAATTTTGACATCCTGATTCCAGAAATAACACTTAGTTTATCTGAATAATTTTCTAAATATGTTATTTTTCAATTTTAAAATAAAAACTGACATCTATCGAAAATTCACGAGTTTTGATAAAAATGTCTTTCAAACCTTAATAAAAATTATAATTGCATTCATACAATTATATGATCATTTATATATAATAAAATAAATTCAAAAATAATAATAATAATAATTTATTAAAATATTATATTATTCAAAAATCCCTTAATTTAATAAAATATATTTCTTAATTAAATAATAACTAAAAACACTATTTGTAATTTGAAAAATATTTACAATGTATCAATAATGACAAGAAATTATATTCAATATTATATAAAAAAATAATGTACATGAACATAGTACTAGCGATTTGTTACATAACCCCTTAAAACAGCCGCATAAGACATAATGGTAAGGTGTGTGATGGTGACAGACTCTTAGGGGGCTCAGATAACATCGCTCAAGTGGTAATCTCTATCAACTTAAACATTTCCCGTAGACGGTCCCATTAGATCATGACATGATGAAGCTCAGCTTGTTCTTGGTCAAGAGCGAAGCCCAAGGATGCCACCTCTTTTTCGAGCTCTGAAAAATGGGCTTCGTATGGAGCAATTCTACTGGATGAGGCCATCACTTCCTTTTTCTGAGTAAATTAGGTTTTTTAAAGCCCTATATTTATACTAATCATGTGATCACTATTCAACTGCTATAAAAGAAACAGTCACAAATCATAACATTAAACCAAAGAATTTGACATTTTATATAAATATTTTATAGAAAGAGATGTTTAATTAGATCAAGAGGTATTTCCATTAATGAAACTTTGGGTCGTTACAATATTCTCCCCTTAAATAATTTCTCCCCCGAAATTTTCTTTTCCCACACTAAAACAGATGTGGGTAACTCAGCTTTATCATTTCCTCTGATTCCCATGTCGCTTCTTCAAACTTGTGGTTTTGCCACAACACCTTGACGGGGGGAATTTTCTTATTTCGTAGAAATTTTTCTCTATGATCTAAGATCTTCACTGGTTGCTCATCATAGCAATGATCATCCTCCAACTGTACCACCTCGGAAGAGAGTACATGTGAAGGGTCCGATATGTACTTCCTTAAAATGGATACATGAAATACATCATGTACTTTGTCCATGGTAGGTGAAAGTGCTAGTCGATAGACCACAGCCCTGGAACGATCAAGAATCTCGAAGGGACCGATGTACCTTGGACTTAACTTCCCTTTCTTTCCAAACCTCATGACCTTATTCCACGGAGATATGTATAGAAAAATCATGCCTCCAACTTTAAACTCAATGTATCGTCAACAATTATCAGCATAAATTTTCTGTCGACTCGGGGATACCTTGATATGCTTCTAAATGATTTTACCTTCTCCACCATTTCCTCAACCATTTCTGGTCCAAGCAGCTTATGTTCACCAACCTCATCCCAACATGATGGTGTTCTGCACCTTTTCCCATACAGGGCTTCATATGGTGCCATTTGGATGCTTGAGTGGAAACTGTTATTAAAAGATAACTCAACCAGAGGAAGATGTTGATCCCATCCTCCTTTAAAGTCCATTGAGCACGCTCTCAACATATCCTAAAGTGTTTGTATATTCCGGTCTGATTGGCCATCAATTTGAGGATGATAGGCCGTACTGAAGTTCAGTTCAGTATTCAGAGCTTTTTGAAGACTCTTCCAAAACATAGAGGTGAATCTTGGATCTCAGTTAGACACAATAGATAGCGGAACTCCAAGTAGCCTTACCACTTCCCTGATATATATCTATTCAAGTTGATCCAATGATAAATCCTCCCAAATAGAAATGAATTGTGCAGTCTTTGTAAGAAGATCCACAACAAAAGAGATTGCATTGTTTCCTTTGGATGTCCTTGGAAGTCCAGTGACAAAGTCCATGGTGATGTTCTCCCATTTCCATTCTGGTATGGGCAATGGTTGCATCATCCCCTTAGACTTCTACCTCTCTGCCTTCTCTTTCTGACACACCGAGAACCTTGATGTATATTTAGCGATCTCCTTTTTCATATTATCCCACCAAAAGTTTTCTCAAGGATCTCTATACATCTTTGTGCTCCCTGTGTGAATAGAGAAATTTGAAATATGTGCATCATCCAAAATTTCCTTCTTCAGCTCCGGACGTGATGGAACACATATCCTTTTCCCAAATCGCACAATTCCTTCTTCATTAACATTAAACTCCGAGGATTTCCCTTTTCTGATAGCTTTCATTTTTTCTTGAATTCCCACATCATCCTTTTGAGCATCCTTTATCATTTCCAAAAGAGACGGTTGAGCAATCATTTGTGAAAGGATTGATGAAGTTCCCTTCTTTATGATTCCCATGTCCATCTTCATCAAGCCTAAGAAGATTGGATCCTTTTCAATTCTCATCAGTGATTGAATCGCTGGGTCCTTTATAATTAGGGCATCTTCCACCTTTTTATCTTTCCCATGGTGGTAATGTATTGAACATTCATAATCCTTGATGAGCTCTATCCATCTTCTCTAGCCCAGATGATGCTCTTTCTGTGTAAATATATTTTTAAGACTCTTGTCGCCAGTATATATCTCACATTTCTCCCCATAGAGATAATGCCGCCATATTTTCAAGGAAAATATCATCGCCGCCAACTCCAGATCATACATTGGATAGTTTCGCTCATGGATTTTCAACTCACTTGTGGCATAGGATATCACTTTATCATTCTGCATCATCACACAACCTAAGACCTTCTTCGAAGCATCACTGAATACCACAAAAATTTCCCCACTTGTGGGTAAACTGAGCACGAGCACCGTGATAAGCCTCCTTTTCAACTCCTTGATGCTTTCTTCGCATTCATCACTCCAAACAAACTTTACTACCTTTTGAGTTATCTTTGTAAGAGGGTTGTACAATCGTGAGAAATTTCTCACAAATCGTCGATAATATCCAGCTAACCTCAAGAAGATACGGATATTCGTTATCGATGTTGGCCTCGTCCATCCCTCAATTGCATCTGTTTTGGAGGGATCCACAGATATCCCATTTCTTGTGATTATATGGCCCAAGAATGAGACTTCCTTCAACCATAACTCACACTTGATATCCTTTGCATAGATATTCTCCTTGCGGAAAGTCTCTAGTATAGTTCTTAAATTCTCCCCATGATCCACCTTTGTTTTGGAGTATATTAGAATATCATCTATAAAGACTACCAAAATTTTGTCTAGGTAATATCTAAAGTCTCTATTCATCAAGTCTATGAAGATTGATGAAGCATTGGTCAGTTGAAAAGGCATTACTATGAATTCATAGTGCTCGTATCTTGTACGAAAAGCAGTCTTGGGAATATCTTCCTTCTTCACCCTTACTTGATAATATCCCGACCACAAATCTACCTTGGAGAAATATTGTGATCTACATAGCTGATTGAACAATTCATCCATCCGTGGTAGAGGATACTTGTTCTTTATCATTATTTTGATAAATTCATGATAATCGACGCAAAGCATCATTGACTCGTCTTTCTTCTTAAGGACTGGTGCACCGTAAGGGGAAGCACTTGTGCGTATAAACCCATTATACAGATTCTCATGTAGTTGTTTCTTCAAGTCTTCAAGCTCCATGACAGCCATTCTATATGGAGTCTTGGATATTGGTAGCACCCCTGGTATAAGTTCAATTTATAATTCAACATCTCTTCTAGGAGGAGGACCAGGCAGTTCCTCGGGAAACACTTCAGCGAATTCCCTCACAATAGGCATTTCTTCAAGGATGGTTTTTTCCTTGGACTCAATCATCTGATCCACAAACGTGTGCTCATAGGTCTGTAATATCCAAGCTTGAGATGGTGGAGCTAAAGAAGATTCATCTTCCTCCTTACACATATAAAGGATCTGGGGTTGATTTTCCATATGGAGTGTGATTTCCCTCTCCCGAAAATTTATATTGGTTATATATAAGGAAATCCAATCCATGCCTAGAATTGCATCAAATTCCACCAAAGTGAGTATGATGAGGTTTTCCAGGAAATTAAATCCACAGATTATAATAGGGGAGGACTTATATTCATGGGATTCAATGATTTCCCCATTTTCCATACTCACCAACATCTTCACTTCCATGGGTTGTGGTGGTGCTGGGATTGTTCTACGAAACTTTCGAGATATAAAAGAATGCGTAGAACCTGAATCAAAAAGTATGTTTGCTATTCATGAATGAATAACTAGTGTACCTATCACCAATTCGTTTTCGGGGATCATTTCGGTAGAAGTGATGGAAAAAGCTCTTCCTTTCTGCCTTGGAGGTTGTTGGTTGCCTCCGAATACACTTGGATTAGGGCACTAATTTGCAAGAAGCCCCGGTTCATTGCATTTTTAGCAATGAACAATGAATTGTGGTTCAAAGGGAGCGTTCCTCTCCTCTGTCACAGCCACGGGTCTTTCTTGCTGACAGTTAACAGCTAGGTTCCCTTCTCTTACACACCTAAAGTATTTCCTCGTCTCCTTGAGGAATTTCCAGGGTGCTTCTTTCCGCACATCTGGAAAGTGGGGTGTTGGATCTTTTTAGAACCATTGGATTTATCCATCAGACCGCCAGCATTGAAGTCAACCTTATGCTTCATTTCCTTATGATACCCATGTGATTAACCGATCTCTATTTCGACCTTGAGGGCACATCAGAAAATTTCCTCATAGTTGTCAAAGTCACGGATCGCTAATGCTTTCCGCAGGCTAGTCTTCCGCCCACCAAAGAAGCGGTCAACCTTGTATTCAAGTGTAATGACAAATCCGGAAGCGTATCATGCAAGCCTTGTGATGTTTTCCTCATACGCTCCAATAGATTCTTTTTCTTTTTGATTGAGGGAATGTAAGTCCCTTTCCATCTAAAGCCAGACGGTGCACAGAAAATATTTATTGAAAAACATCTTCCAGAAATACTTCCATTCCAACGACTCGATCTCCTCCTCAGGCTTCGTATTTTTTATCAACGTCCAACATTGATCAGCTTCACCCTCCATATGATAAGCCTCCAGGAGAATCTTCTCTTGTTCAGAACATTGAAGGATGGAGAAGATCTTTTTAATGGATTTGATCCATTGTTCAGCGATCGTGGGATCGGATGATCCACTAAATTTGGAGGCCTTTGTCTCATGAAGCTCTCGATAGCAACTTGTTCCTTATTAGGGGGGTTTGGACATTCCTCTTGGCACATGTTTCTATTAAAATCTTGAGTTAGCTGAGAGAGAAGCATGGCAAAGTTCATGATTCCTGCTCCCATTGGATTGGGCATCTCATTAGTACAGTCATCACACTGATCTTCACATAGGTTATTAGCCCGAGTCCTCCTATTACAAGCCATTGGCTGGAATAAAAGGAATGTTTGGGGGGTAACACATAAAGGGTAATCCAAAGACAAAAGTTGATGACTTAAAAATAAACTTTTAATTCCTTAACTCATGAGTCTAAAGGCTTCAACCCAGGATTTTCTTGATCTACTTTCTAACATATATTCTTGGGGGAATTTTTTTAATTCCCTTAATAAGGGTTCATACTAAGCTTGTGAATTTATCAAAAAATATCCCCTGGGAGTGTCATAAACAAGAGTGCAGCAAGGCCCATTGTCGTGCATCAGTTCCCATTCGAGTCTTGCTCAAAACGTTGTTTTCGGGTTTTACCCCTAGGATACATTTGTTCCAGAGCCGCCTCTACCTGCTCGTATCCAGCTAGGGATGTATTTGTGTGATAAACTACATAATTAGTACTTACCAAAACATTGGAATTTTTTTATTATACATAGTCTTGTCTATAAGGATTTACTAGGGTTTTCTAATCCTAATCCCAAAAATAATTAAACCCTCCCTCTGATACCAAGTACGACAATACTTCTTTTTAATACAATATTAGACATGATTTATTACATAAAACATAACTTGATGCAACAAATAATATTGAGAGGTTTAGTGTCTTTATGGCTTAGGATTATTACATAAAAACATGAAACATGAAATACAACATCTTTATTGAAAACATCCTTTACATGACCACTACATTCCCTCGTACTTGGCATTTCATGGGATAACCTGAGGACAAGTATAAGAAAAGCGTGAGCTATAAATCCTAGTAAGGGAATACACATGGAATAAAATGAGTAGTACAATACATGTTAGACATTAGGCATATCAACATGGCACAAGAGAAACATGAACATAAAGGAATGATAAAGCATGATAATCATAACATGGAAATGTGGAAACAACGCATAACATGGAATAGCATGAGCCAAGGCCCATTGCACATGGAAAATGAGTAAATACTCATTGTACATGAATCATGAGTAAACCCTCATTGAACTTGAATTATCATGAGTCAACACTCATTGCACATTTTTTATCATGATACTATACTTTACCAAATGCATTGGAGCGCTATAAGGGTGCACCCTTCTTAAACATTTCATTTCATGCATAAGTGTACCACATGGATCGTAAAACATGGATTCATAAAACATAATCATTTATTTCACGATAAAGGAAAGTGGAATTAATACATGAAACGTTATAATCAATAAGTAAATGTTCATAAATGTGAATACCCTTGATGCAGAAATGGGCATGGTATTCACTATATAATGGCATTGGCTTACAAAATCAGTGCAATTTCGGCAGCGTGACATAAAAAATCATAAAAATGGTTGTCGAGAGAGACAGGGGTTCCTCATCATATTTAAATGTACTGGACAGTAAGGAGGCCATATAGATACAAGTACCAAAAATTTTAATGGAATTTAGATTCATGATACAAAAGTATTTCTTTAATGTAAATGAGGAGAGATAAGTTCCTTTTGGAATTTCGGCATAGTAACGGGTGTACATGGGAGGCATTTAATGATGGAGAAATGGGTATCCAATCATTCCAAAATAAATAGGGAAGTATGAGGGAGGTTTGAAACCATACCCCAACATTCATAATTGAAATTAAAAGGGCAAAACAACTTAATGAAAATTGGAAAAAAATTAGAAAGGAATAAAAAACCCTTACTTGGAAGTGTGCTTCCAAAGGATAGAGAGAGGCTTGAGAGAGGCTTCTTGGAAGCATCAGGAACCTTGGGAGGATTCTAGAGAGAGTAGGTCAGAAGTTGGAAAAACTCTAAAGGCTTTGAGTGAGGAGGAAGTGGGATCTTGGGAGGGTTTATATAGGAAAGGTGAAATAATTTTTCATTATTTTTATTTGGGACCCCTTACATTAAATTAATCCAAACCACAAACCATGACATGGTTTTTGCCCTTGGTTTATAGAAAAGGGAAGAGAAAAACAATATTTTATAAGGCTATAGTCTGATCTTCTTAAAATAATGGGGTTTCTTTTGTGGATGTGGGTCACACTCTCATAGAAAACAATTTAAAAAGTCAAGGTGTTTAATATGTTTTGAAAGGTCCATTAATGCTTTGAAAATATGTCAAACATATCCAAAATCTCATTATTTTAATGGTAAAACATATATAGGCTGAACATAAAGCTTATAGTATTTTATAACATCACCATTGGGTCATTATGTTGTCATAAAACACATTATATATTTGAATGGTATTTATTTTTTACCCAAAAAATTTAATGTCTCAGAAAATTATGAAAAATTCACCGTTGGATAATTTCGACATCCTAATTCCAGAAATAACATTTATTTTATATTAATAATATTCTAAATATGTTAATTTTCACTTTTAAAATAAAAACGGGCATCTATCGAAAATTCACGGGTATTGACAAAAATTCCTTTCAAACCTTAATAAAAAATTATAATTGTATTCATACAATTATATGATCATTTATATATAATAAAATTAATTTAATAATAATAATAATATTTTATTAAAATATTATTTAATTCAAAAATCCCTTATTTTAATAATTTTATTTCTTAATTAAATAATAACTAAAAACACTATTTGTACTTTAAGAACTATTTACAACGTATCAATAATGACAAGAAATTATATTCATTATTATATACAAAAATAATGTACATGAACATAGTACTAGATATTTGTTACATAACCCCTTAAAATAGCCACATAAGACCTAAGGGTAAGGTGTGCGATGGTGACAGACTCTTGGGGGGTGGGGGCTTAGATAACATTGCTCGAGTGGTAATCTCTATCAACTTCCACTTTTCACATAGACGGTCTCATTCTAGATTGACATGATGAACCTCAGTTTGGGCTTGGACAAGAGCGAAGCCCAAGGATGCCACCTCTTTTCCTAGCTCCAACAAATGGGCATCGTATAGGGCAATTATACTGGATGAGGCCATTTCTTCCTTTGTCTGAGTAAATTGGGTTTGTTAAAGCCCTATATTTATACTAATCATGTGATCACTATTCACCGGCTATAAAAGAAACGATCACACATGTTAACATAAAACCAAATAAGTTGACATTTTATATAAATATTTTACATAAAGAGAAATTTAATTAGATCAAGAGGTATTTCCATTAATAAAACTTTGGGTTGTTATAATAATATATATACCATAAAATAAAAAATGTGATAAACATCACAAAAAATATCATGAATACCATCAATCCTAACAATATAGATACTATATAACATAAATTTTCAAAATTTCCCAACCATTTATTTTCATGAAAAAAAACATATAATAATCCTTAAACTAATCCATGCATAAAAATCGTGTCCTTGAATATTTATACCCAAAATTATAATCTTCCCATGTTATCATTTATCGTGGATATTAGTGACATTTTATTTGTTATTTCAAACTATATGTGATAAACAACATAAGAATGACTCATAATCCGTTACAATAATCCTCAATAGAATTTCTAATATACCAACATGTTACTGAAAAATAAACCATCAATAATTTAAATATTTATGGACATCATTATTTAAATGTATTAGGATATAATCCCCTTTATCATATGCAAGAATTGAAAACTTATTCTTCTATAATATCATGAATATAATAAGATTAACAATTTTATATATGATACATTATTTAGTTATAAGATATAAGGGTTTCAATATACATACCTATTTCATATTCATTTTCATAATATTGATTCAATGAAATACATAAAAATAAATTATTTTGATAATATAAAAAATATTTATCTAAAAACATTAATCCAGTTATTATATCTCTAATGACATAATTTTTTTAATCAGATAATACTTTTGGTTCAACCATGGTTATATTATGTTTAATTCTCTTGTACTTCATATCCTAATCCCAAATTCATTTAAAAAATTAATTCTTATGAATGGTTCAAAAAGAGAATTTAATTTCATAGTGCATGTCACCTAATAGTGAAAAAATAGATTTTAAGTTTGTTCTATTTATAATGAACAATGTGATAATTGAGTTTATAATCATAAAACCCTATAAATCCCCAATATTTAAAATTAATACTCTGTACTATATATTACATTTCACTAAACACTGACCATAAAAGAAATCAAAAAAATTATTATTTTAACATGATTATTACCGACTAGCCATTAAATTGGTGGGTGTGAATATGATAAACTATATAATTAAATAAATTTGTTGTTCACATTCATTGAAAATTTAATTATTCTTCCGAAAAGAAATCATAATTTTTATTAAAGTAATTTAATTCTAAATGTTCACTACCACAAAACATGGCAAGGGAAGCACTGCCTTTTATCTGTGCTAAGAAAAAAAGCCCTGATAAATGTACCCTTTATCAGCACAAAAAAAAAAGCATCGATAATGGTGTACCCTTTATCAGTGCTGATAAAATGTACATTTTTCAACGCTATTATTAGTGTTGATTATAGTTTTTAATAAAAAATCAGTTAATTTATATAAAATAATTAAATTTATATTGAAATCTAATGTTTATTTGTACATATTAAATCAAAAAAATGTTTTTAATTAATATATATTTTTTAATAATTAAAAAATGTATATAATGTTTTAATTGAAAAAAGTATTTCCGAGATTATAGTTATATATATATATATAATTAAATAATTATAAGATTATAATAAATTACAATAAGTAATAAATATATTTATTATATTTATTAGAGATTTATTAGATTTTTATATATTAGATTTATTAGATTGTTTTATTAGATTTAGTATATTTATTAGAGTATTTAATTATATTTATAAATTTTTTATATTTTATTTATTCATTTTATTTATTTTATATAAAAATATCAAATATTATTTAATATATATCTATATATATATTTATTTATAATTAAAATTATTGTGAATATGTATGTGTTTTCCAATGAATTTGGTCAATGAATATATTAATCATGCATATATGTTATGTATCATGCATGAATGTTCATTTATACATTACATCACATTGTCCATTGATGTGGTATATTTATTAATTCAGAATGTTACCCAAATGAACCATATATGTTCTAAAAATTGCACTTGTAATATTACATTAAATATATTTATATAATAAATAAATTTTATTATATTTTTAATGATATCTATAAATACTTTTCAAATACATTGAGAAATACATTGAGAATTATAGCTATATCTATATATATAAATAATTATAAAATTATACATATAATATTATAATTTTATAAATATATATATTAACAATTATATAAAAATATTTATAAATATATAAAATTTATAGTTATAATTATAACATTAAATATATAGATATATGTAAATCATTATAAAGTTATAATAAATATATTTATTATACTACTTATAAAGTAACAAACACATAATTAATTATATATATTTGAAAATATATACAAATATTAATAAAAAAATAAAATTACATTTATATTTATTTAAATAATTATTAATTTATAAAAAATATATTTATTATTTCATATATATAATTTTTATATATAATTAAATAAATATAAATTTATAAATATATTTATAATTGTTTATAAAAATATTGATAAATAAATACAAATGTTATTTATAGTTACAAATAAATACAGATATATTTAAATAATTTTAAAATTATAATAAATATATTAATTATATATATTAAAAAATTATAAATATTAGATATATAAATTTTTTGTAATATTATAATTATAGAAATAATTAATTTTATTTATTTATTTATAGTTATAAATTAATATATATTTCATATAAATATTTATAAAATTAGTAGAAATATAGTTATATATGGCTATAATATTTTAAATATATATAATAAATATATTTATTTTATATATTTATATGATTATAAATTTTATAAGTATATTGCTTATAATTTTATAATTACATAAATTATAATTTTATAAGTATAATAAATATTTATATATTTATATATATAATTGTTAATAAACAAATATATATTTATCCTACATATCAATTTAAATAAATATATAATAATATAAATAAATTATTAAAATTATACCTTTATTAGCACATTTTAGCGCTGATAAATATGGTCTTTATCAACGTTCAAAAAATCACTGATAAAATAAGCCTTTGTCAGTGCTATAATTTTAGCACCGATAAATTGGTCTTTTATTAGAACTTTTTTAGCACTGATAAAGGCCTATCTTTATCAGCGCTAACAAAAAACTGATAATGGTTCCAACGGGTTTTTAAAAAAAACCCTAACTGGCTCCTCCTCCCTTACACCGTTTCAAGCCTTCGTGGTAGAGGGCCCCTGTGCCGTCGAGCCCTCCTCCATCGCGACCCCTCCTCAGCCGTCGTCGCCCCCACCGCATCCTTCTCTTCCTCTCCGGTCGTGGACTCGTTCTCCTATACTGCCACCATTGCCTCCTCCTCGTCCTCCTCCTCCTTCTCCTCTATCGTCACTGCCTCCTCCTCCTTATCCTCTACCAAGACTCATCAATAAGTTCTCATTATTCTTCATTTTTCATAGATCCATGGTTCTTCCCTTTCTTGGAATCATAGAGTAGGTCTATTGGGGATAGTTCATTGGTCTCTGTTGTTGATCTTGATGTAATTTTGGTGGATCTAGTTATGTTAACATGTTTTGTGATCAGATATAGATGTTTTCTTTTGTTATTATTCATTTTTGAAAACTGTTGTGAGGTATGTTTCTTCCCTCCAATATCCAATTCTCTTTTAACATAAATAATTAGTTTTGATTAAATATTTTCATTGAAATTTTTATCAATAAACAAGTATGATTCTTGAGGTATATATATTATTATATGGTTTTGTAAAAATTGGTTGGAATTTATAAAAACCTCTTATTAAAAAAAATAGTTATTTTTTTAAATAATGGTTTTCTTTAAACACATGTAAAGTATTTGATGAAATTATTTAAATTAGTATTTTTTTATCTATTTGGAATGGTATTTGTTAAATATGATTGGTGTGAGATTAGGGTTTGGACTTGACCATAGATGAGGTGAGTACGCCATTGGGGAACCTTTATATTTTTCACCTTGTGATGACTTGGTGGAACAACGAGGGATCTCGCATGAGTTTGAAAATTTCAACTGAGCATGCATGGTGAGGTGGTTGAGACATAAATGTTTCTATTCCTAATAACAGAATTAATTTTTTTGTACATACCAAGGTTTCCTTGTATATTATTTATGATTTTGGGATAAGCATTTTAAATTATTTCAAATGGTTTTATATAAAACATTCTAACATATATTTCCATGTGGATTGAGTTTGGATGTCACTGGGAAAATTATACTGAGTTTAGTCTTACCCCATTTCATTAGAACTATTTAATTTTTGAAATAATAATCTATCAAGCCACGTTGAAGGTAAATTATTTTAGTTCTTTAGTAATGTGTCAATATACCATTGAGTGAGGGTTGGTTTCATGTTTATCAGAATCATTCATATGTGATGGATCAATATGGACAACAGGTCAGATGGTGTGAGGGAAATTCTTTTGAAAAATATTTTCTGGAAGTAGAGGCTTTTGTTGAAGGGTGTGGGACTTTCATATAAAGGGGGATTTAGGGTTATGGTATGTGTGGACAGTTTCATGATCCAGAAGTAGGATTATTGGCATATATGGGATCTAATGACTAGAAGAACGAATCTAATGCATGTTGTTTATGAGTGAATTGTAGTGAGAGGGAATGAAGGATGATAAATATTAGTTGTGTGAAAAATTTCTAAAAATCGGTGTTATATTTTTCCATATTCAGTGGTCACAATAGAATTACATGTTTCAATGGATTGTCTCATAATGGCCACTTTACATCAAAGTAACATTCACATTGACATTGGTTGCTTATAAAATTATTTATACTTTGTTTGGACTACAAAAAAAATTCTTAATAAACTGGTTAGCCTGGTATAAATTTTTTATAAACTGGTTTAGTTTTTTATGTAATTGTTTATAAATTGTTTTTTTTGTTTGTACGATTGTTGATAAATTTTTTGGTTTCTTTTATAAAGGTGTAGTCATTTTAGAGTTTTGATGGATTATTTATGGAAGTGATTTGTTGTGTGTATGGAAAGGATAAGGGACCTTTTGTAAATTGTGAAGTGTTTGGGTGTGTGTGTGTTTGAAACTCAAGGGAATGTTTGGAACTTTCATATGCTTTGTGTGTTTTACATTCCCATCCTCTAGTTTTAGTCTATGATTCACATCCTTGAATTATTGATGCACGTCTTCTTATTTAAGATCATGATGGAATAACACAACTGAACTAAATTTAATTACTTAAACCAACCTCATTCGAATGAAAAATATACAATGAATATTTAAACACACTAGCACATCATTTTTTCCATCAACATCTCCATATCATCCCCCCCACCAATATTATTATTTACACATTCCACATTACTTGTAAATATATTATGAATGAAACCAAAACTATTAAGATTTAATGGGGTTGGTAAGATATTTACTATATATTTGTCTATAGGTTATAAAGTCAGCACCTTAGTTTTAATAAACATTTAGTTTTAGATGTTTACTTCACACAATAGGATCAAAAAACCTTACTACCATACAAATGAGGAAATCAATTGAAATGACTACTCTACTTTCCATTCTATAAATGATTTACAATATATGATACTATTAGGACCCACCCATCTAAGAACTCTAGTTGATTTGGGAATATATTAGTGTCTGACCACCCATCCTATATTTAAATGGACATGGGTCAGTTACGTACAATTGGAAATGTAATTATAAGGCCTAGGCTAATATCATAACCAACAACTGACCTGGCCTTCCACTAACCTAAGAGGCGATCATGATCCTTACGAGATAGCAATGATATAGTGGAGTTGGTAATATATTAGTGTCTGACCCCCCATCGTATATTTAAATGGAAATCGGCCAATTACAATTGGAAATGTAATTATATGGCACATGCTAGTATCATTACCAATAGCTAACATGATTTTCCACTAACCTAAGAGGCATTCATGATCCCTACGAGATAGAAAAGTTCCCCTGAAAAAAAAATACAATTAATATGGAATATTTTACCCCTAAATTAGAGTAAGTAAAAAATGATCCTTCTCTTAAAAACCAGACATGTCCCATTCATAAATTGAACATCTAGGAAAATAGTAGATGTTCGAAAAATAGATAAACAGAAAGCATATATCATTGATGGAAAATAAAATCCCACTATTGACTAATAAAATTGTTTATCCAGACATTTCCCATTCCTAAATCTCATTTGGCCTATTTTTGATAGGTATAACATATGAGTTCTCATTTTATGTTTTCATTTCAGTTAGAAATCTCATTTTTCATGCGACTCTCCTTCGCCATGAATACACCTCCAGTGTGCATTGAAAAACACCTTTGCAGTGAGTTTTCTCCAATTACTCATTGGTTTCCCCTAATTTGCGTATTGTTACAATTTGATATTCATGGTTTTTATTTGAAACGTACGGGCTAAACACCCCCACTAAAAATCATTGTCGTTTGTGGTCCTTGTTTGCGCAATAAATGAATTTCATGTTGGTTGGTTCCAATTGAACATTTGAATATAGAAATTGGTAATGTATCTATGCTTAGACAATGAATTAATTCCCCAAGATGAAAAAAGTTATGTGATAACCCATGGATTAACATGCAGAATTGAATAAGGGATTCTTTGTAAAATATGAAATTGAGTTTTTTTTGGTTTGTATGATGTTCTGATTGTGAGAATGATTGTTTGTTTTTATGGTCTTTCAGTTTTTGTCATGATTGGTATGACATTTTTTTCCTTGTTGTAGTTCCACCAACACTAAATATCAATTGATACCATACCCATTTCAATCGACCCACTAATTTTTTACTTGTGTAATTCCACTAAATCTTAGAAAACCACTTCACTAGAGGACTTTATGGGACACTTTCTGGAGACCCTATTAAAATAACCATAACAACTCATGTAATGAATTCTTCCACCCAAAAGCCATCAATAGAAAATCAAACAATCTATTAGTTTTGTACCATAGTTCTTGACTCAAGACATTATATTTCTAGAGAAATCCAAAAAAAATAGGTCTACAAAAATGCATATAGATCACACGTGGGATAATAAACCATTCTAGTACAATGGAATATCATAGCTAGTTCCACTGATCAAGTGGTTGTGAAGATGTGTGTGATCTACTTTGGTCATGAGTAATGCATTGATAGTTAAGGGTATTTTTTACCATAGTTTGTCCCATTGATTATAGTTGGATGATGACCCTAGTTGAACATATTTTGTGTAATTATTTTGTTAAATAATAATATTACAAAATTAAAAATGATTAATATTGATTCACACTAACATTTACCCAAGAGATGAAGCTATAATGGTCCTTGTAGTCTAACTTAGGATGTCAAATCCACTGAGTCCTAAGAAGATACCTAAGATGCACAACCTATGAGATGGATTTTTTTGCTATAAAGTGGGAAACATGGTTATGAATTTAGATTTTTTTAAAGAACACTATGAAACCTAAGTGAATTAAATTTAATGAAAATGGAATGATTGTAGGATTATGCTTGGGGTGGATTGAATGAATTAGGCTTCTTTAAACAATTTTGGTTTTAATAATTATTGATTATTCCATTCATCGAAATAACACTACCTTCAAAATTTTCGAGTTTTATGGTAAATAAACTCAATTAGTAATCCCCAACACACATAGAGAACCAAATTAATAATCTCTCCAAGTTATATGGTGATTTAAGTAATTGGATTTAGCTTCCTCAAACACAGTGAAGATGAAGAGTGGAAATAACTGAAGAATGGAACTCTTAAATTAGTTAACCAATTAACCACAATTCATTCAAAAAATAACATTCAATCCATAACTTGTATCTTCCTAGTATCATACCATTAAAGATTCATCCCTCCATTGATGGTATACTCTCAATGGTAGGTGGAATATGGATTAAAATAATTGTATTGAAGAAATTAAAACCACGGAAATAATGAGCACTCATTCATGTTGGTGAATAAAATTCACTCCTATGTGTGAACTGATTCACTAAAACACATATATAACACTATTATTTGTAATTATAGAGTTTTAATGAAATAAATGGGAATAATATAAGATAAATATATTGATTAAGAACATAAGAATAAAAAAATAAATATACATGGAAATTGAAAACATCACAAATGAACTTTGGCATAATAACATTACATCAAAAACAAGAGATGTCACTTCCCCCTCACCACCAATACCTTAAATGGGAAATTGGGAAGTCTTATTCCGAGCCTCATTAAATGTATTCACAATTATTAAATTAATTTAGGCCTTAGGGTGGTGGAAAGTAGTGGGTAAAAATTGATTCCCTCCTTTGACCCGAAGTGGAATCCAGCTTGCATCCACTGACAATATGTGTCGAAATGACCTTCTAGATGTCCAAATTAGAGTGTTAAATATAAAAACCATATTTATCTTCATCTGTCTCCTAACCTCTAATAAAATTGGGACCCATTTGGAGTTTTGAATCAGTAGTTATGACCAATTTAGTGGGATAACATTTCGGGCCACAGATTCTGGCCCCAATTTTGATATTCTATCTGGGCTGCCATAATTTCCATAATGGATGTCTAATTAGAACCAGATATTGAAGACTTATTTGTTCCTCTATATGTTTTCTAGAATCTCATGAAATTGGGGCTTCATTGAGCTAGTATTGTGGGGCCCACATTCTCATCAGTGGGCTGGTGTCCAATCTGCCTTTTCTAAAATTGCTTCCATTCGTCTCCAAATATCCCCTTCATTTTTTATGAATCCTTCACTGATCCCTAATATAAAAAATGTTCATATTAATGTTTATATAAATTTCACAAAATTTCAAATTAACATATGGAAAATTATATTCCTTAAAATTATATGAATCATTGGGCCTAAATTGGTGTACATTATGTATGAAGTGCACACATGATGAAAATGGATGTTCAAAATTAAAATTCACTAACTCAGGCCCATATGGTCATAAATGACCATTTAATACCATTAAAATGTAATTAAAATTAGTTTTTTTATTGGATAATCACACCACCCCACATGATATTTGATAGTCCCGAGGAAAATATTTCTCAACAACATGAAATTCGAATTCCATTTTCCCAAAACATTTTAATAGACCATGATCAACAAAATCCCCTATAGAAAAAAATCATGAAACCCATAAAAATATTTTAATACAAGATATTTTCATAATCATATCCCAATCCCAAGCCCATTCCTTTTTTCAAATTCATTTCCATATTTCATCCAATATCAATTAAGTATAAGGATGTGTTGTGTATCACAATAGATATGGGGGGTTCATCTTTATTCTAGGGGGAATTGACAGAAGCGCTATGTGGAATCATATTTCAATATTAAGATGAGTATTCATTTTTTCAATATTTCCATGGTAATTGAAATTGCGCCCAAAATACTCCACCCATGTCGTGAGACTTTTCCGATGACTCCCAGGCTCAAAGACCTTAGGGAACCAAGTGAAGCCCATATACTTAGGCATCATCTCTAGTTAATTTAGTCAAAATCAAAGTCAAAATACCACAAATAGAGATAAAATTACTAACTATGGGCTAGAAAACTATTGAGTCATGATCCCCGAGTTTTGAAAGCCACGTATTAGGTCATTTCATTTCTCTATGCGCAAATTTATTGATTTTTTTTTATTTTGTTTTCTTTTATTTTTTTGAATACACATATTAAAAATAAATTGATTACCAAACCTATGATATTTATTTAGGGGGACCCCATGAACTCAAACTAATACCCCACTATCCAAAGTATGTGCATTGTGATCTTTTTTGTGGATGAAAATATAAACGATGAAATATCTTATTGGAAAACAACACTTTCCAAAATCTATGCTCATGAAATTATACATTGATTAAAATCAGAATTAGGTAATGATAAATTATTTTTTATTAATTTTCAATGTTTTCAATGTGTATTATCATGTTCAATGTTTATGGAATTTTTCCTTCCATTTACACACATTTTTTTAAAATCATTTTTTTCACACAAAAGAAAAAAAAAATATTTCATCCCCCCCCCCCACAACATAAAATAACATTGTCCCTGGTGTTTGAAGAAAAGAAAATTTGGAAGGAGTAAAGGAAGGTAAGGGAAGTTCAAAATGGAAATTGAAATATGAGGATCAGGGAATGAAGTCACCTGGTGGTTGATGTTTAAGTTCTTACTACTCCAATTTAGTCTTTTGATATCCATGTCACTTGAAGAGTTCCCTAGTGTAAAATGGGAAAAAAACGAACAAAACAAAACAAAACAAAACAATATATATATATATAATAAAATAAAATATAAGTATATATATAAATTATAGAATAAGGAAGCACAAAAAGTTGTAGGTTAACGGTAAGTGCGCACCCCTGACTCCCTTCGGTCCAGGGTTCGATTCCCCACGGCTTTTCTGGTTGTGACGGGGTTTGACCCAGGACCTACGACGTGTCCCTTTTTCTTATTATTATAATGTTATTTTTATTTTTAATATTTTTGTAACCTACAAGCATATAAAAATACAAAAAAATAAACTGATAATACATTTTCTTCTTTTTAAATTTATGGGTATAGTATTACTCAAGGATCACACCATGTGACGCTTATGAATATGGTGCTCCCCTTTCGTACTCATCCATACTCATAATAAAAGAACAGGTCAACAGTCTATTTTTTTGAAATATCAAAATGATTCATTAATGCTATTAAAAAAATATGATTGTCATAGATGAAAACCACAGGTTGCCTCCCATAAAGAACTTTGGTTGAATGTCGCTAGCTCGACTTAGACCCTTAATTATTTAAGTATTTTCCTCATCTAAGGTTGGTTCACCCATGTTTTCAACAACTTCATTTTTATTTGGAATGGTTCATTGAATGTATTGAATCTATGACCATTAACTGTAAAGTTTTGACCATTGGAGGGATCTTGAATTTCTACAGCCCCGTGGGGGTACACCTTATGCACTATGTATGGACATGACCATGTAGACCTCAACTTTACCATGTGTAAGTGAAGTTTATAACTATATAAAAGAATAAGTTTACCTAGTACAATGTGTTTGTTTTTAAGATTTTGAGATTGGTAGGATTGTACTTTTTCATTATTGATCCTTTAATTTTCGTAAGCCTCCATCCAACATTCCTCATGTTCATTCTGATCTAATATTCTTTTTGTTTCGACCAATGAGAGGTCATAATTCATTTCCATAATTTCTGAAAAGGCCTTATGTTCAATCTCCACTAGAAAATGGCATGCTTTACCATAAACCAGCCTATTTAAGAACATTCCTAAAATGGTTTTATATGCAGTTCGATAGGCCCAATGAAAATCTAAGAGTATTTTGACCAATATTTCTGGGATGGATTTATATTTTTCTCAATAATTAGTTTAATTTCTCGATTGGCTAACTCATCTTGATCATTAGTCTGGGGGTGGTAAGCAGTGGAAACTTTGTGAGAAATTACATATTTTTTCATGAGTGATGATAATGGACGATTGATAAAATGAGTTCCATGATCACTAATGATAGCCCTATGAATTCCAAATCTAGAGAAGATGTCTTCCATGATAAATATAATCAAATTTTGATGATCATTATATTTTTTAGGAATGGACTCAACCCATTTTTAGACATAATCGACAGCTAAAAAAATGTAAATATATCCCCTATATTTTGGGAGGGGGTCCATGAAATCAATTCCCCAACAGTAAATGATTTCAACCCCTAAGATGGGAGTGAGTGTCATTTGATTCATTTTTGTGATGGACCCTACTTGTTGACACCTAAGAAAGCTTTGAGAAAATGTTTAGGAGTCCCTTGAAAGGTTTGCCTAGAAGAGACCACACTAATGAACATTAGTAGAAGTTTTCTTAGAGGAAAAGTTCCCTCCACATGCCTCACTATGATAGAATTTAAGGATGGACTCTTGTTCAGATTCTGGGACACACCATCTAATGACATGCTTAGGGAAGAACATATAGAGGTATGGATCATCAAACACATAGTTCCTAACATTAGAATGGAATTTTATTTGAGCTTGAGTCCCTATGAATTTTTGAATGACTCCTGTAACTGAGAAGATGGCTATGCCAGAATATCATGGATAGTCACTCATAGAGTATAGATGTTCATCATGGAATGAATCATACACAAAAAGGTTATTTGAGTTGTCTTTGAATTCCATTATAGAGAGGTGATCATATGAAACATTCTCAGCACCCTTTTTTCCTTTATATTAAGGTCAAATTCTTGTAAGAGAAGGACCCACCTAATCATTATAGACTTAGCATCTTGTTTTTGGAAGAGGTATTTTAGTGCAAAATAGTCAGTGAACATATTAATGG
Source organism: Viscum album (assembly GCA_963277665.1). Classification (NCBI taxonomy): domain Eukaryota; kingdom Viridiplantae; phylum Streptophyta; class Magnoliopsida; order Santalales; family Viscaceae; genus Viscum; species Viscum album. The sequence goes on from OY728156.1 coordinate 1,138,241,224, forward strand.
TGGATCCTAAGAGATAGGAACTAATGTTTTTCTAATGAAAAAAAACACAATAGTTAACTCCTTCTCAATGGTGGTGTAGTTGATTTGGGCATCATTTAACGATTTTCTTGCATAAGTTATGACACATCGATTTTTCTCACACCGTTTTCCTAAGACTACTTTTACTGCGATGTCACTCGCATCACACAAGATCTCAAAAGGATGTTTCCCATTTATATATTTCATAATAGGTGGAGAGATAAGAGCTGACTTGAGTGTAGATAATGATTCCTCGTATATTTTTGTCCATAAAAATGGATCATCTTTCTCCAATAGTGCACAATGTGGTCAAGAAATAGAGCTGAAATTCCTAATGAACCTTCTATAGAAACCAGCATGTCCTACTAAGGACCTAAATTAATTAATATTTTTGGTTGATGGAAGGTGATGAATGATGTCAACCTTGGATTTATCAACATCAATCCCCCTACCTAAGACCAGATGGCCTAGAACTCGTCCCTCTTAAACCATGAAATGGAATTTTCCCAGTTTAGGACCAAATTCTTTTCTTTACATCTTGACAAGACTCTCTCCACATTCCTCATACTTCCGTCTAATGTATCCCCAAACATAGATAAGTCATCCATGAAGACCTCTAGAAAATCCCCTACCATGTCTGAGAAGATTCCCATCATGCACCACTGGAAGGTTCCAGGGGCATTGCATAACCCAAAGGGTGTGCATTTGAAGGAAAAGGTGCCGAATTAATAGGTGAAAGTAGTCTTCCCTTGATCCCCTAGGGATACCTCAATCTAATTGTACCCCAAGTACCCATCTAAGAAATAGTAGACGACATGACCTTCCACTCTCTCAAGGACTTGGTCAATGAATGGTAAGGGGAAATGGTCCTTCTTGGTAAATGAGGTTAGCTTCCTATAGTCTATGTAGACTCTCCAGCCACTACTCACCTTAGTTTAAAGAATATCTCCATCCTTATTGGTTATCTCTGTGATTCCTTCCTTCTTGGGAACCACTTGGATTGGGATCACCCACTCACTCTCATCTATGGGATAGATGATACAAGATTTTAACAATTTTAGAAGTTCCTTCCTTACTACCTCCATGAGATTATGATTGATTCTCCATTGAGGTTGACGACATGTCTTTAAGTCATGTTATAGAATAATACTATGAGTCTTGATTTGTTGGCTAATCCCATGAATATCATGCAGGGTCCAAACAATGGATTTATTATGTTTCCTATGGAAATCTAGAAGCATTCTTTCATTATAGGCTTCAAGAGAATAAGAAATGACAATAGGATGTGTCTGGTTTTCCCCTTGGAAGGCATACTTGAGTGCAGTGGGAAGTTCCTTCAATTCAAGATAAGGTTGGATCCAAATTTCAGCAGAATATTGGGACATTGGATCTAGATCAATTTTGTTTCCTAGAGTTTTAGGTAGGATTGATTCCCCATATGTAGAATTTTCATCTCCTATATTGGATTGAACATATTTTGGGAAGGAATCTAGAGTGGTCTCTATGAAAGTGGTTTCCTGGAAGATTTTTCTAATTGATGGACCTAAGACTTCATTATAAGAAAAATTTGAAAATGATTCAAGCCAAGGAGATAAACTTTTTTAAAGTAAACAATGGAAATCAATCTCATTGTGACTTAAAATCCAAGAAATTTTCCTGGATGTTCTATGGATTCATTATCAATTCTTCCCATAATGTTTACTTCATGAATTTCCTCATAATCCTTTATTTACGAGCTTGAAATATAGATGTTAAAGTCTAGACTAATGTTTCCAAAAGTAATGGTCATGTTCCCATTTTAGACTCGAATAACTGAGTTTATTGTTGCAAGGAAAGGATGACCAAGGATGACTGGGGTTTGATCCTTATTTCCGAATTTTGTATGGTTTTCAAGGACAATGAAGTCAATAGGGTAGATGATGTTTTCATCCTTTACTAGAACATCCTTTAAAATCCCCTTTTGAACCATTATGCTATGAGTAGAAAGTTGAAGTGTGAAAAATGTGGGTTGGAGTTCTTCTAGGCCTATCTTGTAGTACACATCATATGGGATGAGATTGACACTAGCACCTAGGTCACAGAAGGCCTTGATAACTTTTCTCTCTCCTAGTTCAACATTGATGTAAGGGAAACTTAGGTCTTTAAACTTAGAAAGAATGGTCCATTGTATGGTGTTACACACATTTTCAGCCAAAATTACTTGGTTTTTATGTGAAAAAAATCTTCTAAAAGTGCAGAAGTCATTAAATTACTTTGATTAGGCAGGTATGGTTTGTACTGCATTAAGAAGGGGAATGTTCAACTTGACTTGTGATAAGATTTATTTTAGTGTGTCACTCAATTCAAGCTTGGTTTTACCCCTCATGAATTGATGAAATGGTGTAGGTTGCGGGGTTCTACGTTGAAGAGTAGTTTATTTGACAATGTTATCATGATTTATAGTTTTATCATTTCGTTTAGTTGAAATTTCATCCAAGTTTTATTCTTCGGATGGCTTCTAAATTAGTTTTTCAGGTTTCTCAATTGATTCCCCCATTCTTAAAACAGTCACAACCATTAGTTGTTCATGAGTTGTTTGACTGCAACTTGACTCTCCCCTTAAAATTGAGGATGGTACCACCTGAGTAGGCATGGGTTCCTTTCCATTTTTGTTGGTTTGAAGTGCTTTTTTAAGGGAATAGAATTCAGAGTTCATTTTTTCCATTTGTTTGCATAGTTGTTCTAGTATCTAGGATTTGTGGAACAGTTTGGGTTATTTCTTGAGAAGATTGGTTTATCCCATGGGGATATTTTGGATGTGGGATGGTTTGTTGAAAAAGGACTGATGGATGTCAGTATTGGATAGGTTGGGTTTGGAATTGGTTATGGGTTTGGTAGTTTTGATGGAGGTAAGGATTTTTTTCCCTATGGTTGGCTAGGTTGTTGGTTATCTTCCCAGTGGAAGCCTAGGTGGTCATTATACCTTGGGTTGAAGGTTTTTTAGTATTTAGGCTTTTGAAAGTTCAAAAAATTTACATCCACTATGGGTCCTCATAAAATAACATCCTTGATGGACAGAATGGTTGGGAATTTATCTTTTTTATGGTCATGTTTGTCACAAATTTTGAAAGCAGGTTCTACAGTTTGGATTTCATGGACATTCCTCAGGTATATCTCTTCAACCTTACTAGAGAGTGATAAAATGTTATCCCTAAGGATTTCCTCTTCTATAAGTGTGTTAATTTCAGTAGTTCATCTTGGATTTTCATAATATGTTAAAGTTCCCAGTGTTTGGTTTTGTTCTTCAAGGCTTTCCAGATACTCATAAGCATCATTTGGGGCTTTGTTTTTAAAGGTTCCATTACACATCATGTCAAGGAATTGTTTTTTCCCTGGGCCCAAATCTTCATAAACATTTTTCACTTGTTCAGGTATAGAAAAACCATGATGTGGAACCATGTTTAGGGTGTCTTTGAACTTCTCCCTTGTTTCATAGAATGACTCTCCCCGTTTTCCAAAAAAAGTTTTGGATGCTCATTTTAAGTGAAATTTTTTTATTGTGGGGAAAGTATTTTTTGTATAATTCTCTATGTAATTGGTCCCAAGAGTTGATGTATGATGGTCTCAAATTTTTTATCCAAGTTTTAGCTCTTTTCATTAATGAAAATGGAAATAGCCTAATCTTAGATGATTCTAGTTGATGTGGGGGACATATGGTTTCTACAATGTCATTGAACTCTTTAACGTAAAGGTAGGGCACCTCGGACTCCATTCCATGGAATGTGGGAAAGTTGTTTAGGAAATGGAGTTTAAATATGTTGTTGGAATATCCTAGGGAATTGTTTCTAATGAATGAGGGGGAATTGGTCCAGGATGGTGTGAGGTAGTCATTCATGGTTTGATTGTCTGCATTCCCAATGTTTAGGGCTGCGTCATTTGGAGTTCCATTTTGGTTTCAACCTAGGTTTATGAGTTGGTGTATTTGAAGACCTTCCATTTAAATAGGCCCAATTTTTGACTTTGGAGTATGAAAAAGATTAGGATCTAATGGAAACAATCCTCTAGGTTCACTTGACTCCCCTATCCTAGGTCTTTCCACCATAACTAGTCTGTTTGAATTATCTCAGGTGTAGGCGGACATGTGACAAAAAAAATGATAAAGGGACAAGATAAGAGATCTTGGGTGAGAATAGAAGAATGGGGATGTGTAAAAAAGTTTTTGGTCTATGGTACTTTCATGGTCCCCGACAATGGCGCCAAAATTTGATTCACTCTCAAATTTACCCAAGAGATGAATGTAGAATGGTCCTTGTAGTCTAGCTTGGGTTGTCGAATCCACTGAGACCTAAGAAGACAACTAAGATGCACAACCTATGAGAAGGATTATGGGATATAAATTTTCCAACATGGTTTTGAATTAAATGGTTTTAAAGAACACTAATAAACATATGTGAATTCAATTTAATGAAAATGGTTTGATCGTAGAATTATGCTCAGGGTGGATTGAATAAATTTTTCTTCTTTACACTATTTTGGTTTTTATTAATTCTTAATGAATCCATTCTTCAATATTACACTACCTTCTTCATTTTCTGGTTTGATGCTAAATAAACTCAATTACTATTCCCCTAAAAACATATATAACCAAATTAATGATCTCTTTTAGGTATATGGTGATTTTAGTATTTGGATTTTGCTTCCTCAAACAGAGTAAAGATGAAGAGTGGAAATAACAGAAGAATGGAAGTCTTAAATTTGTTAACCAATTGACAACAATTCATTCATAAAATAAAATTCAATTTATCCTTTCCAACTTCCTAAGATCATCCCATTAAAGTTTTATCCCTCCAATTATGTTATAATATCAATGGAAGGCGAAAGATGGCTTATAATAATTAGATGGAAGAAATTAAAACCGTGGAAATAACGAGCACTCCTCCGTGTATATGAATTAAATTCACACCTATGAGTGAACTAATTCACCAAAACACAAGGATATCACTATTAATTTTGATTATAGAGTTTTAGTGAAAGAAATTGGAAGAATATAGGAAAAGATATTGATTTAGAATAGATGAATACAAAAAGAAACTTACATGGAAATTGAAAACATCACAAATGAGCTTTAGTATAAAAACATTACAATAAAAAAAGAGATGTCCCTTCACCCTCACCACCACTGCCTTAAATAGGAAATTGGGAAGCCTTAGTATGATCCTTAATCAATGTATTCCCAATTATTAAATTAATTTTGGCCATAGGGTGGTGGAAAGTAGTTGATAAAAATTTATTCCCTCCTTTGTCCCGAAGTGGAATCCAGCTTGCATCAACCAAATAGATGCCTAGAAATGAACATCTATATGGCCACATTTGAGTAATCCATAGATGAATAAAATAGCGCTCATGTTGTATCCTAACCTACTATAAAATATGGGTCCATTAAGAGTTATGAATCAGGAGGTATGGCTGATTTAGTAGGATACCATTCTAGGCCACATATTCTAGCAAAGATTTTGATATTCTATTTGGGCCACCTTAATTGCCATCATGGAGTCCAAATTCACACTGGATCATGAAGAATGGTTTGTTACTCTATATGTTTTCTATAATCCCTTGAAATTGGGGATTCATTGGGTCTTTATTGTGGGCCCCACATTCTCATCAATGGGATGGTGTCGAATATTCCTTCTCTAGAATTGATTCCATTCATCTCCAAATATCCCCATCATCCTTTATAAATCCTAAATTGATCCCTAAATGAGAAATGTTTATATTAAATTGTAGATACATTTCAAAAAATATCAAATTAAATTATGGAAAATTAAATTCCTAAAAATTTAATGAATCATTGGGCCTAAATTGGTGTACACTAGGCATGAAGTGCACAAATGATGAGAATGGATGTTCAAAATTAAAATCCACTAACTCAGGACCATGATATCAAAAATGAGCATTTAATACCATTAAAATTTAATTAACATATGTTTTTTTATTGTCTAATCAAATATTAATAAATAGCGGATGAATTCTAACTGGTTTAAAAAAATTTATGTAGATGGCATGAAAGAGTATATCCAGTATGAAAAAGATCAGGCATATGATCTGTCTCAAATCATTTTTCTGTGTTTACGCTGTTTTTATTCAAGAAACATTAGCCTAGAGGAGTTGTATGAACACTTTATCCATCATGGAATAGTTCGATGTTATATATATTTGAATAAACACGGGGAAAAACTAATGTATGTAGGGGCTGGGATAGCGCTGCGTTTTATGGATCATCTAATATGATTACAAGCATGAATAATGAAGACAACCATATGTAGAAAGTGATTATAGATGTGAATGATGATGAATATCATACTAAGGATATGAAAAGTATAGTTGAATATGATGGTCATGATTTCCTAAAAGTTATTGAGAAGTTAAAGAGTTGTGAAAAGACGTCATTGTATGTTGGTTGTACTATATAAAATACATTGTTAGCCATACTGAACCTGTATAATTTGAAAGAAGGAAATCGGTAGAGTGTTTCCAGTTTTACGGAACTACTTTCTCTCCTGAATGACATTACCCCTGAAGATAATGAGATCTCTAAATGAACGTACAACACCAAATGAATGCTACACTCGATGGGTATGATCTCTAAAAGAATACATGCCTTCCCGAATGAATGTATACTATTTCGCAAGGACCAATAATCACATAATGAATGCCCAAAGTGTGGTGATTCTCAATAAATGAATGATTATTCTAGTTCTAAAAAAATATTTATGGTACATTCCAATCATTCCAATGATTAGGTTCCTATATTGAAGAAAGGAGAGTGAAAAAAATTGACATGGCATGCAGATAAAGGAATTAAAGATGGGAAACTACATCACCTGGCAGACTATCCTTAGTGAAAGATAATTGATCATGTGTATCCTGAATTTGGAAACGAGGCGAGAAACCGTCATCTTGCATTATCTATAGATGGAGTGAATCTTTTTTTTTTTCAAAGCATTTTTCACAGTTCATGGCTAGTTATACTGGTAAATAATAACATACCACCATGGTTGTACATGAAATGAAAATAAAACATGTTATCTATGCTTATATAAAAACAAAAACAAATGGGTAATGATATTGATGTTTATTTCGCTCCATTGATCAAGGATTTGAAATTATTGTGGGATTAAACTGTTACGTTGTATGATTCTTACAAAAATGATGATTTCACATTGGGAGCCATGTTGTATGGGACGATAAATTAATTTCATGCTTATGGAAATTTATTTGGATATATCATTAATGGAACTCAAGGGTGTCTCATTTGTGAACAAGCAACACAATCAATTCGGTTGAAACATTCATAGAAAAATGTGTTTCTAGGACATGACTAATTTCTACCCTGATGGTAGAAGCACCGAACATGGATGACATTATTTAATGGATGTTAAAAAGAATGTACATAACTATCTCCACTAATAGGTGATCGATTTTTTGAGAGAAAGTAAAAGATATGGACACAACATTTTGTAAAACTTTTTCAAAAAACCTTACGAAAAGTGGTTGGAAAAAGAGATCAATTTTTTTTAATTACCATAGTGGAATTTTAGGTATGTCAGACATTTTCTTGATGAAATTCATGTTGAAAAAAATGTATGTGATAGTTTCATTGTCATGTTACTAAATTCACCCGAAAAAACAAAGGATGGAATTAAGGCTAGGTTGGACGTGGTTGAGATGGGAATACGAGAAGAGTTGGCACTTGTGAAGGGTGAAAATGAACATTTCTTCCTCCTACTGCTTACACTATTTCCAGTAAGGAGATATATCAGTTTTTTATCTTCTAGAATGACATAAAAGTTCTATATGGGTATTCATCAAATATCATGAACATCGTGTCAATGAGAGATTTAAAGTTAAAGGGTCTGAAATCAAATGACTTCCATGTTTAGATAAAAGATATTATTCCTATAGATTTACGTTGAATTTTTTGAAATAATTTCTATCATAAATTAATAGAGCTATGTTTCATCTTCAATGATATATGCAATAAATTTATAGACACAATGAAATTTCCAACATTATAAAGATAAATATTCGTCATATTGTGTGAATTTGAAAGCTTCTCCCGGATGAAATTATTTGATATGATGGTACATTTAATGGTTCACTTGATAACAGAGATTTGACTATATGGTCTTATACATTATAGATGAGTGTACCCCATTTAATGTTATATGATGATTTTGAAAGGGTAGATCAAAAATCAAATTCGGCCAGAGGGTTTCATTACAGAGTGATATATTGTTGTCGAAGCAATTGAATTCAGTATTGAATACATATCTGGTGTGGAAATAATTGTCCAATTGAAATCTTGTCACACTGGGAATCTTGACGGTGAAAGGATTTTTGGATGATAGGTTGTCACAATAAATATTACAGATCAGAAGCATGCCACCTTTAATGTTTTCATAACAGTTTCGTCGTTCACCCAAATGTACAAACCCACAAATAAATTATTAGGCATTTGAATCTATCATGGGATGGAAAATGGATATCAGATATACATAATCGATAGTTTATAGGATGGTTTAGAGACCATATTTTTAAGAACTTAGATAAAAATCCAGACTCAATTTCAGAAAAATTTCAATGTCTAGATGGAGGACCAAGTGCGTATGTATTATTTAACAATGCTTATGTAGAAAATGTTTATACATTATATACTAATGAACCTGATGAAGACAGTACCATATAGAATAGTGGGGTTACACTTTTGGATAAAGCGATGAATGTTTCATGTTCTAAAGATAGAAATCTAATTTATGCGAATATGTAATACATTGGCTTCATCAAACAAATATGGGAGTTGGATTCTATGAAATTCCAAGTGCTGATTTTTCAATTCAAGTGGGTTGATAACAGGATTGATTTTAAAATAGATGAATTGGGATTCGTGAAAGTTTATTTTTGTATGGAAGGGGATAAAGATAAACCGTTTATAATGGAATCCTAGTATGTACAAGAATTTAATGGTCGAGATCCTGCAAACCCGAATTGGTCAGTTGTTCTATTATCGACCAAAACAACTAAAGGGTCAGATGAAAATTCAAGGGAGGATGACCCTTTCATTGAGACTTCAAAATAATTTAGTAGAGTTACCAATGTAGATGTAATTTTCTTTGTCATAGGATACCATAATGAAGGTGTTAACATAGTTGATAGAGAATTCAAAACCCTTCAGCATTTAAAAAAAGATAGTTTGAGAATCATGATATTTTTTATTGTAATATACTTTTTGTTACCTTATGTTGTTATTTATTCCCAGGTTCTTTTATGTAATCTAAATTAAATTTTAAACCAATTCTGCAGATAATTACTTCTTCACCTACTAATCCTCCGAATCTTGATGCACAACAGGTATCTCAACCTACTGCTACTGGCCCTAGTGCAGAGGAACAATAGGTTTCTCAACCTGTTGTTGCTGGTCCCAGTGCTGAGGTATAACAAGTTACTGAACCTGTTGTTGTTGTTCCTAGTGTTGATGCTAGAACTCCAGAGGAACATAATGATGATGATGAAACTGAGGAAATGGTATGAAATTAAACCCTAGCAGCACAAAAAAAAGAGTGCAGTAGTTTGATAGTGTTATCCAAAATCCTTAAGTAAAAAATAAAAATGCATCAAATTTTAGGTGGGATGGAATAAGGGAGGCCAACATAAAAACCCCAAATAATCCATTTTTAGTAACTACATTGGAATCATCACATGGAAAAAATTTATCATTGATGTACATTCATGGAAACATGTTGTCACCAGGTTTGAGAAACTAATGTTGGAAGAGATTACTATATCATTATATTATCATTTCTTTAATTTAATAAAATACAAATAATACAAAAACATTGACTTACTCTTTATCATCACTTGAAAACTACATTAATAGTATATTCCCCACATAATGAATATATACTAATAGTTTTCAGATGGATTCATAGAGGCTTCCACAAAATTTTAACAAAATATCATCTTGAAGATGTTGAAGGTAAATTCAAGCCACACCCACCTCCTCTTTCTGCACATTTGATATCCCAAGGAGTGATGGATACATTTTGAAGCCGTTATGAAGAATAGACTTTTTAGGTACATTGTGTTTGTTAATACATTTTTTGGTGTTTCTTTTATCCATCTGTTTGATTGACTATTTTTTATTTAGGAAATAGAAACAGAGTGTTGAAAATATGGAATGGAAAGAAAAACCATTTTACGCCTACCGTAATGAAAGTATGGGTTAAACTTCACTTGATAAATTTTTTTTACGTATTTTCAATCTACTATAATACATTTATGTGACATAAAATCACACTATAACCATATTCCTATGTGTATATGAATATTGATGAATAGAAAACTAAATCGACTTCCATCCCACACCATGTGATATTGAAGGAGGCTCATGTATATAAATAGGGGATAATGATAGATGAAAAGATACAAAAAGTGTGGGAAATTTGTGTAAGTATGACATAATATAAATTTGTGTTTTTTAATAACAATTACATAACAAGGATTACTTATTTTTCCTATATTTTATATCTAAATAGTCACAGGAATAAACAACACCCACACCAGATGCTGACATACTTTCAACGGCCATGAAGCATCTAGAATAGTATGGGCATGTCAGAGGTGCGGGTTTTTGGGGTGACACCTCGAACATATTTTAAAAAAAAAGAAGTGGAGGATAAAACTCAGGAAATGAAAAAGAAGAGAGAAACATTAGCTATGATTCAAGAATAATTACAATACTAGAGAGAGTAGTAAGAATGTTTTATTGGAGGGAGGCAAAGAGAAGAAACAACTCAAGAACAACTTGTGTGTGACGATCCTGCCCCACCCCAACCAGTTTTGAGGTGAGCCATTCCCTAAAAACCTGACTTAGCTAAGTTAATCAATGTTTTAATAATTTTTTTTGTAAAATGTGAATCACATAGACACTGATACCTTTCATGTACTGATATTATATATGGTGAAAATTACCATGATTTAGATTTATAAACTCCCACCAGTCACCTTGTAGCGAGGGCTATGTTGTTCAATATGCAAAATGACATGCTACACAATAGACCACTTCTAATAGGTCATGTTAGAGTGTTGATTAATGTAGACCATGAGCCGAGAACTGATATACCTATTCCAAATGACGATGATTCTATTCATATGGTCGAACAAGCTGTTGGAACATCCCTCCCATTGTTGTCAATTCATATAGAAAAACATGTTGACAAAAATGTATTCATTTCCTTTTTTTCAAGATGAACCTTCAACATTTAATGAAAAAAGGTCTGAAATAGTGAATGTTATTACAAAATGAAAAAGGTAAGTAGGTGAAACAAAAGATAGGCTCAAAACAATCTCAAGGATCAACCAACCAATCGAAACAATCTACTAAAGGAACCTTCACGCTTCCCATTCTATATCCACATTTAATATCAATGTTGTCTCATGTGGATAAAAAGTTGATAGATGGAAATACTCACACAATTGATTTTGAAAAAACATGTATCGAGAGGATGAGTAAGATTACATTAGTGCTAACAATTTAAATGAAATCTTCAATTAGGAATGGTTAGGCGCCTCTGTTGTAAATGTATACCTCAGTTATTTTTTCATGATTTGATTTTACAAAATCTGATATACTTTGATAATTATAACTAAAAACATTTCCTGTTTTTTTCAAGAGTATATATGAAAACAATTGAAGAGATTTCCCCATAAAAAAATATGGACTTGTTATTCCTCACATAACCTCTTTAAAAGAAGAAAAAAATTCTGATAAAGAGGGTGAAATAATGTCATCCCTACTCTAATCATTTGAAAACAAAATTACATATGAGAGGATCTTTTTAATACCATTTATGTAGGGTTAAAACTCTACAACTCAATAATATCAACTATATTTTCATTTAATTCATTACATATTCCTTTTTGTGTTTTTACGCAGCATTTGAAGCTCATTTCGGTCAATTTGAATAGTCTAAAGATTTATTTTCAAGATTCAATACATGGATATCCAAAAAACATACCATGTGTGATGGATTTTGTTAATTTGTAATACACTAGATCCAACATTTTTTATCTAAACATCTAGTTAAATAACTTATATTATCTTTTAATGAGGATTCTATTATGATATGGTGGAGCATCAATATTGTCTACTTCATGGAATGAATCCTGGACCTAAGGACAGGAATGACCTTGACATCTACCAATGGACAAGTATCATGGTATATATAATAATGTTTCACTATCCAAAAAAATTAATTATCTTTTTCGATGTTTTATTAGTGTCCCAAAAGAACAGACTGAATGGGTTGTGGTTATTATGTTTTTAAATTTATGAAATAGATCGTACTTCATCAGCAAACTAGCATCCCCGAATAAATATTTTCCAAAATAATTACTAGTTCTTATAAAATATTTATTAATCATTTGGGATATTATATTTTTTCATTACTACCATGACTATTGAAAAAACTCAAATTCACAAGATGATACAAATGTGTTTAGAAATGAAGGGGCACCATAGCTGATGCAAGATTGTACACAAATTGGATGAAGGTGAATTCTTACTACTTATGTTATCATTATATGATCATTGATATCTCTATTATTTACACTTATTGAGAATAAATGATCACACTTTCCTATGTTTAATATCTTTAGGTTATGAAGAATGGTTTTAGAAATTATTTTCTTTTCTAGTAAAGAATAACTTAATGAGAGGCTCTTATGAACTAGTTATTTTTGTTTCCATATTTCCAAAAGAAGTAGACCTAAAATATTATGGTATGGATCATTTTTTTTTTGTATTGTGGTCATTTATATCATTTTTTCTACTAATGTAGTGTGTTGGATGAATATTGGTTGTGCATCACTCAAAATTTTAATAACAATACTAAGGATTATTCACTATTGTTGGATAACTACGGCTTTCCATAACATCTAATAAAAACATCTGATCCAGCATCCCTGTGATGCTATCATCCCACACCATCTCTATGATATCATCATTCTGTATTCACTTTTCCTACTCTTCCTACGCCCATGGGTAAATGGGTGTAGGAAGAGAAGGAAAATTGAATACTAAACGATCATATCATAGAGATGGTGTGGGATGAGAGCATCAAGGGGATGCCAGATCGGAAGTTAATATTAGATATTATGCTAATAGATAGTTAACCAACAATAGTGAAGTTCACAAAGAATCATTTATTTTGTTATTAGCTTATATCTAGACCATATAAACCCTTTAGAAAGATGTAAATGTAATTTTACAATATAATAACTCTATTTTAGCAAAAAATTATATAATGAAATTTTGATTTGATTTTCATTATTCCTTGTAGGGTTCATGTATTTTAAAAGATTTAGGTCCATGTGACGTGCCTTTGTATGAAGAGAAATGACGTTGTGTCGCTCAATTATAGAGGTAATCTTGAATTTTCATATTAAAATCATTTTTCATAGAATTAATGCATTGTTTCATATTTATGTTCAATTTATTTCTTTAATGTAAAGAATATTAATATACTCATATGTGATATCAATGTATGAAATGTTTAGGATATTATAGTTGGTATCAGATTAACTAACCTATTCAAAATTGAGAAAATGCATTCAGTTGTTTTGAAACATTAGGGAGATGATCCATTAGTCATTTAAAATGTTTAAGAATCAACCCCACCTCAATACAAAACATGATGCCAGTGGTGGACTCAAATTGCCTCTTTTTATTTAAAATCATCATTATTTTTTAAAAAATTAACAAGTAAAATACTAAAAATTAAGCAAACACATTCCGATTGTTTTGATACATTAGGGTAACGATCCATAAGCCATTTGTGACCTGTAGGAATTGACCTCACTCTAATTAAACACAAAATGTGACTGGTATGACTCAAAGTGTCTCTTTTTAAAAAAAATGACATTAATTAAAAAAACAAAAGTGAATACTGAAAACCAAGAAAATGCATTCATATTGTTTCGATACATTAAGAGAACAATCGTTAGGTCATTTTTGACATGTAAGAATCAGTTTCACCTCAATCTGACGCATAGTGTGATATGTATTGAAAAAAGTGTCTGTACTCAGCATAAAATTTAAATTTTATCTCAAAATGTGTCACTCACTGAAAACTAAGAAAATACACTCCAATTGTATTCAAAATTTAGGATAATTATTTATATGTTCATTAGGACAAGTATGAAGTAGTCTCATATCAAACTAACACATGATGTAACTAGTATGACTCAAAAAGCGAGTTCCCATTTTGAAATTACATTTTAGTAAAAAAACACAACTGACATACTAAAAACTGAGAAAATACATTAATTTTTTTGATACATTAAGAAAACCATCCTAATGACCTTTATTAAATGTAGGAATTTACCGCACCTCAATTCAATGCACAATGAAACTGGAATGACTCAAAGTGACTCTTTTTATTTAAAATTGATATTAATTTTATAACAAATACAAGTTACATAATGAAAACCAATAAAACACATTTTTATTCTTTTAATATTTCCTTAAAATTACCTATCAGTCATTTTTGATGAGTAGGAATAAATTTAACCTCAATCTGATTCACAGGGTGATCGGTATGGCTAAAAGTGTCTGTTATCAGTTTAAAATTGACATTTCAGCTCAAAAACGTGTCAGTCATTGAAAACCAAGAAAACACATTCCAATTGTCTTCATGTTATAATATAAAAATTCATAATTTATTTGTGATGTGTATGAAGTGGTATCATATCAAACCAACACATGATGTGATCGGTATGACTCAAAATGTGTGTTTCTAGTTTGAAATGACATTTAAATAAACACAAGTGACATACTAAAAACTGAGAAAGCACATTCGAATTGTTTTGATACTTTAATAAAATAATCCATAAGTCATTTTTGACATGTTGGAATATATTGTACATCATTCCAATCCACAATGTGACTAGTATGACTCAATGTTTCTCTTTTTATTTAAAATTGTCATTAATTTTAGAAAAAAACACAAGTGACATATTGAAAACCAATAAAACACATTTGGATTGTTCGAATAATTTAGTACAATGATTCATGAGTCATTTGTGATGTGTACAAATCATCCACACCTCAATCTGACACATAGTGTGGCTGGTATGAATAAAAGTGTATGTTATCAGTCTAAAATTGGCATTTTAGATCAAAACCTGTCACTTACTAAAAAACCAAGAAAACCTGCTCTAATTGTATTCATAATTTAGGATAACAATTTATAAGTTCATTATTACATATATTAATTAATCTCATATCAAACCAACGGATGATGTGACCGGTATGACTCAAAATATGTGTTTCCTGATTGAAATTACATTTTAGTAAAAAACACACAACTAACATACAAAAAACTGAGAAAAAACATTCCGATCGATTTTATACTTTATTAAAATGATCCATAAGTAATTTTTAACATGTAATAATCAACGTCACCTCAACTAAATGCACACTATGACTTGTATGTCTCATAATGTCTCTTTTTATTTAAAATTGAAATTAATTTTTGAAAAAAACACAAGTGACATACTGAAAACTGAGAAAATGCATGCAGATTGTTTTGATAATTTTGGGAAACAGTCCTTGGGTCATTTGTGACTTGTAATAATCAACTGAATCTCAATTAGATGCATAGTGTGACTGGTATGGCTAAAAGTGTCTGTTATCAGTTTAGAATTGACATTTTAGCTTAAAACATGTCACTTATTGAAAACCAATAAAATCATCTCTAATATTATTTAGAATTTAGGATAATGATTCATAATTTCTTTATTAGGTGTATGATTTAGTCTCATATCAAACCAATTCACAATGCGACTTCTATGACTCAAAATGTGTGTTCCCAGTGTGAAATGTCATTTTAGTAAAAAAAAAGTCGGCATTCTACAAACTGAGAAAACACATAAGGATTGTTCTGATAATTTAGGAAAATGATCCATAAGTAATTTTTGAAATGTAGGAATCAACCGTACCCCAATTCAATGAACAATGTGATTGGTATGACTCGAAGTATCTCTTTTTATTTAAAATTGACATTAATTTTTGAAAAAAACACAAGTGAAATTATCTTATCGAGAAAACACATTAGGATTATTTTGATACATTATGAAAATGATCCATTTGTCCTTTGTGACGTGTAGGAATCAAATTCAACTCAATCTGATGCATTTTGTGACCATTATGACTAAAAGTGTCTGTTATTAGATTAAAATTATCATTTTAGCTCAAAATGTGTCACTCATTGAAAATCAAGAAAACCTGCTTCAATTGTCTTCATAATGTAGGATAAAATTTCATAAGTTCATTGTGACATGTATGAAGTATCCTCATATTAAACCAATGAATGATTCAATTTTTATGATGTAAAATGCATGTTTCTAGTTTGAAATTATATTTTAGTAAAAAAACACAACTGACATACTACAAACTGAGTAAACACATTCGAATTGTTTTGATACATTTGGACAATTATACATAAGTAATTTTTGACATGTAAGAATCCATTTCATCTCAATTCAATTCACAAGGTGATTGTAATGACTCAATGTTCCAATTTTTCTTAAAATGTATTTTAATTTTATAAAAAAAACACAAGTGACATATTGCAAACTGATCAAACACATTCAGATTATTTTGATACTTTAGGAAAATTTTCCATCAGTCATTTATTACATGTTGGAATCAACCTAAACTCAATATGATGAATGATGTGACTGATATAAATCAAAATAGTTCAACTAAATTTGATAATAAATTCAGTAAAAGAACAATCGACATACTCAAAACTGAGAAAATCCATTATGATTGTTTTAATATTTTAAAATAAGGATCTATGACTCATTTGTGATGTATAAGAAACAACCCCACCTCAATATGATTCAAAGTGTGACCGATATAAATCTAAATGTTTCTTTTTTATTAAAAATTGATATCTTATTAATTTATTCATTCATATTAATGTTTAATTTATTTCATTATTGTATTACTAACATAATATTTGTTTTCTTATATAGGTTTACTTTTTCTTCTTGAGTTTGGATGGCTTTTCCAACAACTAATACCATGAATGACAATTTTTTAGAGAGTATCAAGGATGTCAAAGGATGAAACATTAATCTTTTTAACTGTTTGTAGTTTAATTTTAATTGTAACAAAATAATTGTTTTTTTGAAATGTATATAGAAATGTGTTTTTTTGTATTCATGATGTCAAGTAAATGTATATAGAATTGTTTGTGAAACTCTTGTGTGCATTGTTTTGTTCTTAGATTCTTTGATCGTGGGCAAGTTATATTTTGTGTAGGTGTGTAGGTGCTTGGTGTGCTGTTAAATGAACACTACATCATTGGAAACAATGCCTTTATTAGTGCTATTTCGAGCACTGATAAAGGTGGACCTTTTTTCCGTGATAAAAAAGAACTAATAAGGGGGGCCTCAATCAATGCTTTTTTAGCACGGATAAAGGGCCCCCTTTATTCGAACATTTTAGATCTGTTAAAGGGAACCCCCCCCCCCCATCATCACTATGATTAACAATGCTTCTTTCTTCATTAAAATCTATTTGTTGAACTTTTAAAAGCCTTATTTGTAATATTGGTTTTCTTAAAAAATATTATTTTACAACATTAAATGAGAAAATAAATATAATTAACATTTGAGTGTTTTTTATTATTTATTTGGAAAAATAATCATTATTTTTGTCCTATCCACATCAAAATTAAATTAGGTTATGTCTATTGGAATTCTGTAAAAAAAATTAATTTTTGGGTTAATAGGTGAAATTACCTTTTTTATGAAATACCCTAACTATTGTGAAATAATTAGTATTTGATAATGATTTAAAATTAATTAAACCTTATTACTGAAAAAAATTACATAATTAATAAAATAAAACATATGTTTTTACAATTGGAACCACATGCTTAGCTATTTTTGAAAACATGATTTTAACCATGAAAACTATTTTTATTAGTTATATGCGCAACATATTTAGAAATAATTTTTTTAAATTAATAAATTGATTCACATAAAATGATATCCATATTTTCTATAAAGAGGTCCATATTAGTTAATATGTTCATTTTAATTTTTAGGCATAAAAAATACCATGCCAAAAAAAAGATTTACCATTATATAGGTAAAATAATGTAATAGGATAAAGTTAAATTTTAAAAGCATAAAATACATAAAAATTAAAAAAATGGGAGGTTGATTTGTTTTTGGATCTTATAAATCGTTTAAAATTTTATTTATCAGCCAAAATCTTTGGGATTATTTCCACCCAAATGTGGTTGGCTTTAAATATTAAATAGTCTTTATTTAACCACATAAATTCTCCCCTCCTCAAGTATAAATACCACCCCTCACCACCACCATTATCCAAAGAAGACATAAATATATTAAAATCTCTTAAAAACACTCTCCTACCCACTATACATGTGTAAAAGTTCTTCTTGTGTCACACAATTACCAATTCTATGTTCTTTAATGGGTCCTTCAAGGAGGTGATATTCAAGAGGTAGCTTTCTTAAACCACCTACCTTAATTTTCTTTCTTCTTATGCCATACCCTCGCCTCATTCATCCATAAAATCATAATATATATAGTATAATTTATACACTAGAATTTCATATTTCAAATGTAATGTCTTATATCCATCCCATTTCATATCACCTCTTATTCAATGAAACAAAAATAATGTACAAATTATGGAGGTTAACCATTTTTGTGAATATGGATTTTGTTTGTCTTCCATTACTACCTAAAAATATGTTTAAAAAGTATTATGATGGTTAAATTATATTTTAATAAGTTTATTAGATCTTATTTCAGGTGTAATAACTAATATATATATATATTTAATATTTTTTTATATGAAAATATTCCATGACTATCAGAAAAATAGCCGAAATAAATAAACATTTGTCATTAATGTTTTATCAAATGAATCATCCTCATGTCATAAAGGTAGATGTGTATGGTTCCATTTAAACTTCGTTATGTTCATTTATAAAACTTATTTTATGTTCTTCTTTTTCATTTTACAAAAACATTTTTAATTGTTCACAAGTTATCCGACCATTATAACATGAAATGAATGCTGCCAGAATGATGAAAATGATCATTACAACTGATCAAAATATCCTGAATTTAAAATATTAAAATTATGATAAATATAATATATATGGAGAAGAAAATTAATAAATTATTCATTAATATAATTTGATTATATAGTACATGAAGTGAAAGTGAATAGTTCTTTTAGGAATATGGTAAGAGATTTATTTACTCAATTTCAATTCATTGGGTCACACTCAAACTTCATTAATTAGGTCATGATAAGATTATGTGTGAAATTAATTTTTTAGTATATTATGTTTTATTTCCACTTTTTTTTATGGGTATTAACATTGGATGCACACAATTTCTTCATTTTATTAATGGTCACTTTAATGATATAATATTTGTAATGGACTTCATCTCAATTTCCTTTTATTGAGTATTATTTTGATGTTACACACCTTAATTATTTTATATTGTGTATATAATGTATGTATGTCATGTTATATCATGAATTTATTTATTCTCATGATATTTATAGTTTTATAAAATGTGATTTCTTCATGGGTAATATTACTCGAGTAATTACAAAATAGTGAGGGTTAATTTCACAATCTCATTTGAGATAGTTCATGTTTAAGTATCCAATGGGTAATCCATATCTTCCAAGTACATTTATTCAAAAAATGATTGAAAAATGGTTTTTAAAATTATTCTAATATTGGTTATTTTCATTTTAAACCATTTTTTTTACAAAATGTTTTGAATGAAATCTAAATGTCATTTACAAAACAATTCATGTTTCTCTTTAAAGAAGAAAGAAAAAGGGATATATTTTTGACATGTTTGAAATGAATGAAAATTTTAAACTCCCTAAACACTAAAATCTATTAAAGCATATTTTATATGTTTAATTATTTATTATCAAAGGTATGTATTTAAAAGATTCGTTTTGAAACTTTTCTTTTAAAATGAATTTTTCCAAATGAAAAGGTTATTTTCCTCAAAAATGTTTTAAGGATATTTTTAGTGTATTTATATTCCTAAATGACATGAACCCTTTATTTTACAAATAATAAACTAAAGATATTTTGTATTAATATCATTGATTTTTTAGAATATTTTATTATTAGTTTGACTATAAATGTTCTATTTTGAAACCATTTTCCAAATTACTCTGCATGGTTTATAGTTATGTTTATTAATCATGTAAAGTTTCCCAATTTCATGTCTTATTTATAATTACCCATGTTTATGTTGATTATGTTTCTCCTATTTAATATTAAGAATGCATTGGACTTATTTTGGGATGTGTCAGACCCACTATATCCCCTCTATGCATGGGTAGGTCGCATGGGACAAACTAATTTGGGTATTGGATGATGTCTTACCCATTTATATATTTTATATCGGGTGAATCATTGAAGATATGATTTTGATGTTTATCATTGTAAATTGTCTCATTATGTAATTAATTACTTATTTATATGTGATTATTAAACTACTAGAATACCCATCGTTATGTTTTACAGATCATGTGATTATTTATATTGAATTATTTGACCGTATTTTATTACAGACATATTATTATCACATTATATATTAAATGTCATGTGTTTTAGTTATTTAGATTTTCATAATTGTAATCTCTTGTTTATGATAGATTTCACTGTAAACATACCCATAATGATCAATTGTACACAACGCTTTGTTATGTTTTATTTTTTCTCTGGGATTCCATGATGTATAAAGTGGTAGTATTGTAGGGTTAATATAGAAAAATAATGGTGTTTTAAAAGTATTTTTGTTATTTTTTATTTACTAAATTGTAATTTATAGTTCATGTATATATCATGATTTCCAATAATATAAAATAATTTGGTTATTTTGGATGATATTACTTATATATTATGCTAATTTAATAATGTAACCATCGAGTCTAGGCTATTATGGTTTCACTCTTCACAATTTATATCAATGGAAGTTTAGTATAAAAGTTGGGTACAATATTTATGAAAACATAGATTAGGAAAAATTAACCAATGAATGAATTTGAGGACAAGAATACGTATAGGATTGTATCTTATAGATTTAGTGATAAGAGAAAAATATATATAAGTCTTTTGGTATCTTTTTATTAAGTATTTTCAATGATTTACTTGATAATGAACCTAGTATATGTTGTTCTTTACAAGAAATAAAATTTCACAGTTTCAAAAGAGGAAATGAATAAAAGGAGATAATTATGTTACAAATAATCATAAAATATTATTACAATACATGTAAAATAATTTCACTACATACTATAAACTGTAGATAATCCATGGTAAATTCTATCCCGTGAAGCTCATTTCATGATGTGAACCTCCTTTACTATGCATGAATCACCAATCCATGACATGATGCGTTTAAATCATATTTACCTCCTACCAAATGAAGATTCATGCTATGATATCCCATTAATTGTCATTAAAGGAGACAGTGTTATAATATTTAGATGATATTCATGTGAGATACATGCAGATTTAAAAATAATAGAGAAAATACTGGATTGACATTACATGATGTAAAGTCTCATTACACGTTGTGTAATTTCTGGTCAATATATATGAAGCAGGATTGCATGGTATGGGTGTGGGGAGACATGGATTTCTATAATTTTTCTCTCATTCCCTTATACTTCTTCTACTAAAACTAGACATTCCTTAGATTCATTTCATTTTTTACTTCAATATGAGAATTGAGGATCATTTTCAAGGTCGTTCTTCATTCCTTTTTTCATTGCTAATGTTTTTTTCTTGTTCAAATTTTTTATTAGAAATCCACTACAAAATATCGATGAATTCTTTCTCATCCTTGTTTCATGTAAGTAAATTACTTGTAATTTCAATTGAAACTGTGTTTTTTTCTAATTAATGATTACATATTCATCTAACTGATAAATACCAGTCAATGCATGTTCTTTAACTGCTTAAACCTAATTTTCATTTGTAAATTCGTATATTTTAAATCTTTTTCCCTTTATTGATTAATTAAATAATTAGTTTCTAGACCACCTCGGGTAGAGATTGAGAGTATGGGTATCGAAACTCAAAAAATATTTAATTCTAAATATGGAATCCTTAAGGATTAGTAATCAAGATAAATAAGACATTTCTATAAAATTCATTCAAACATCTCTAACCATGGGAAATTTTAATGATTATCCTTATCCTTTTTGTAGTATAATTGGATAAGACAAATATGCTATGACACTTTTTGGTTTAGAATCTATTATTAATGTGATTGGGTGATGGTTATTCCCAAAAAATGGTATTTCTTCCTGCTAGGTGTAACTGGTTGGTTTGACCTCAGTCAACTAGTGACCTATAATTTCTTCGCAACCTATACATTAGGATCCTACCATATTATAATTCAGATCATTATTTCTACTAAACTCATAAATTATTATTGATTTTTTATCTATCTCTGATTCCAAATCATGGGTATATAGTAATTATTTTCCCAAAATAAACCCAACACATAAGGAATCCTACCCCTAATGGTTCCAAGACAAATGTTTCCATCACCATCCCAATTACCCAATGGATCAACCCATACTCTTTCTATACCATGTCTGAGTAGAAAGAGAATTTTGGAAAATAATCAAATCTAATTTGACCATAGCCTGTAACAATTAAATGATGCATGTGAGAGAGTGAAATTTTGGTTCCATTGTCGGGGAATTGAATGTTCATCACAAATTAAATATTTTGGAAGAAGATCCAAGGATTACCTCTCCATTTCCCCCTACTTAATTTATTTAATTTTTTATTTCATTTAGATGAAATTTCCTCCTTCTTGTAGTTCAGTGCATGTGTTGGGTCTCATTGAATTGTTCTGAGAGCCTTGTCGAACAAGAATAGATTTCCTTCGAGCCTGAAGTTGATTGTTATATCTATGTATGCCTTGATTCACAAATGGATTACCACATTAATCCTATTAGTCCAAATCAACCCAACCCACCAAACATGCACCCATAATACATGGAGAACATGTGGTGCAATAAGATCACACCATCATACATTTTGTCTTTCCATCAATCATTGGTGTTATTCCTAGCAACGTACATACTCTTATAAGGGAACACACTTTAGAAATAAAACCTAGAATCATTCATATGATCCATAATTTAATCCAAATCATAGGAATTCAAAGCAAAGACCCTCATGAAAAAATTTCTAACTTCAATTAAGTTTTTAACCCTTTCAGAACTAGGGAGTCACTTCTAATTAAGTTCTAATTTGAATATTTCTCTTCTATAAATGAGATCAAGCCATGGATTGACTCCAGAGTCAATCTCCTAAGTCAATAAGGACTTGGGATTATATAGACAATATTTTTCAAAAAAATACTTCCCACCAATCCAGACATTGAAGAATCTAATTGGCATACATAACTTTACTCATATTTATGGGGATTCTACATGGGATACTTGGGAAAAATTCAAATAACAGATGAGAAAGTGTTTGCACCATGAAATTGACACATGGAAACAACTCCATACATTCTATATAGGACTTCAGTGAGTTGCACACATATTTTTGGATGCTACTGTTGAGGGAGTATTGATGTTATAGACACATAAGGTAGTCTGAGAACTTTTAGAAGATATATCTCACAACTTCATTATGTGTTATAGTGATCATGGACCACCACGACATAGAACTCACAAAGTGAACAAAAATACCAGACTGGAAGCCGAGTCAAATCTCTCACAAAAAATGTAAGATTCATTCAAAATACCTACTACACCACGCCCTCAAACTTTTTTAATGGATATGTAGTAATTAAAAACATGTGGTGGCATGGGCTCATAACATGATTGGAAGGAATGAGTTAAAGAAATACAAACTCAAGATTATAATTACATATTTTACAATAAAAAAATACACCATTACAATAGATAAATCAATAATCTTAGTAGATATGGGCTCAAAAAACACCTCAAAACAATGAGGACTACTATCAAAAGAAATGTGGTCAAGAACCACCTCATACTAAAGGACCACTAGGTAACCCACCCATGAACCCTATGCCAAGATTACAAAAACAGGCACAATAAAAACCTTTTCATCGTCGGAAACAAAAAAAGTTTCAACCAGGTCAACCAAGACTTCAACATAAAACTTTTACCACCCCATATGATGGTTTTTTAATCAAAATTATTTTGGGTCTTGATTTCGAGCATTAGTTTGAAAAAAAAATTATTTAGAAACAAATCGGGTTTTTTTGCGAGCGCGCGACCGTGGGCAGTGTCCGGTATAAATAAATAATGTTATTATTTCGGTTGGTTTTATTATTAGTATTACTTTTATTTTAGTTAATATTTCAATTGGGTTATTATTGATAGGATTATTTTAGTTAACATTTCATCTTAGTTGTTAATATTAAATTGATTTTATAATTGTAAAATTACCAACTTATTATTTACATCTATGTTTTATTTATATTCCTAGTTTTATTTTTTTAGTTATTATTTATGTTATTATTTTAATTTGGTTTGGAATGTTAGATTATTCTTATCATTATAAAATTATTAATTGATTATTATTTTTATTAATTTTTTTATAATGTCTTATGTTAAATTTTTCTGCTTTATTTTATTTTTATTGTATTTTTATTTTATTTATATTCCCTTTTTATAAACTTTCTATTTTCTTTTCTCACTTTTTTTCTTTTCTTATCTCCCTGTATCTTTCTCTCCTCTATCTCCCATCATGTTCTCCCCACCCCCATAACCCTACCCACCTCAGACCTTCCCCTTCCTCCCTTCTTCATCACGCCGCCCACACTCCCTTTCCCTTTCCCTTCACCAGAACCACTTGTCAATGCCACACCTTGCTAGAGACCACCTGGCACAACCCAAAGACCACCATGTGGCACACCACCCCCTGACTTTCACCGCCCCCTATTCATACCTCCTTCTGGATGCACTAAACGAAAACACCCTTCTTCTCCTTACACATACCGGTGTCACCCTACTACCCACGTGCACGACCTCCCCTCCCTACCTCTAGCCTACATGTTTCCTACACACCTCTCCCCATCGCAACAACCCCTCTGACCTACTCCCCTTGCACTCTATTTAGCGTGACACCTTCTGGCACCGTCTATCTTTCTCGACCCGCATATCAGACCCATTTTTGTTGGTGCAATATACTTCGGTCATTCATTATTTCAATTTGGTAGAGTTATAGTTGGGGTTTTAGATTTGTGTTTGTATAGTTTATGGTTTAATTGATTCAATTATTTGATTTTAGGGTTTATTTTATTTCGTGATTTTATATTGACGGGTGGGGGACTGTCTGCACAAATTCTGTGAAGGTGGTCTACCCCGAGGTAGTTGGTTCCATGTCTAATTAATATTCGATGAATTAATTTGAAATTTTAATTAATTTACCATATTATTTTATTAATATGTGTGGTGAGAAGTTGGTTTTAATTTAAGTTTGATATAAATTAAAATTTTTTAGTAGCTTGTCAATATCATGTGTGCGCTTTCGGCTAAAAGCTCATCTCTAGTTAATTATTAGTGATTTTTAAATTATGCAGTTAGCTTGTTAATCTGTGAAAGTGGTGAGAATTGTATTTTTGACATGGATTAATTTGTGTTTGGTCATATAATAAGGTTTTTAAGGTTTAGTGGGTGAAACCATGTGATATTATTTAAATGTTTTATAATATTTTATTTTTTTCTTATTAAATAAAGTGATTTCTGAAAACGGTGTCTTACAAATGGTGTATGGTTTTCTATCAAACTGTTCATGTGGTGAAGGTCACAATTTAAAGTTTTATTTAAGTGAATGTGATGTAGGAATATGTTTTCGATGTATAAATTGTTTCTTTAGTGTGTATAAAGCCTTGTGAAAATATTTTGATAATCTTTTATAATCTTTTTAAATGTTTATTCAATTATTTCAATGGTGTGAAATGTTTTTGAAGATTTTTTTAGTGTGAATATTTTTACATAATAGGATTTGTGTGTGTATGTTGTTGTTTGTTTAATTATTCGTGTCTTTTTAAACTGTTCATATGGTTTAATTGGGTTTGTAACCAATGCAGGTTAAGTTTTATTAATATTTTTGGGGTGTATATGGTTTTAAAAGAGGGTTTGAGTGTCAAAATGGTGATTCTATGTGTGTAAGTACCTTTTATGTCTTTTATGAATAAGTGTGGTGTGTGATGTGAACGTGGATTTAAAAATAGAAATTAATGTTTTAAATGGTATCTTGGAATACACAATGTTTCATCTTCGATTTTTTATGTGATGTGCACCCTTTATGAACATGAAACATGTGTGAGCATGAAGCTGGAAGTCCAAGTAGCTAGGATGGTGGACTAGACAAGTGGGATAGTGATTCGGGGGTGGCTTCGGCCCTATTTCACATACTAGGATTGAAATTGAAAAACTAACTAAACATATGAAGGATAGAGGGTTGGGGTTTCTATGCCGCATTTTTTAAGGGTCTTAGTTTCTAAGCCACGATTATATAGGGTCATTGTTTCTATGCCACATTTTCTAAGGGTCATGGTTTTTATTCCATGTTTCAATGTTACAAAAAGATCTAGATACCCATGCTAGCTAACACCCATTAGTCATCTCCCATATTGATTACTCCTTGTTTACTTTACGCTCATCGGTGTGACACTTTGGTTATTTTAAAAATCAAGCGTGTGTGTGTTTTAATTTAATCCATTCCATTTGAAACTATTTTCTTTAAAATAGATTTCTTTAAAACTATTCTAGGATTTATTTATTTTCTTTAATATAAATTACTAATGTATTTTCCATTTAATAATTAAGCGTGGAACCCTTTTCTCAGTGGAATACTAATGGGATCTTGGCTCACACCCTACGTACACCATTGGGTGTGAGTAGATCATATTTCTTTTCTATTAAAGGATAAGGAATCAAGCATAGAACGGGTGGTTTGGGTTGTTAGTGGCATCCTCATGTGTGTTTGGTGAACGTGGCTTGATGTTTCTTCACCTCATGTTGCTTGTAGGTTTGAGTTAGTGTTTTTAGTTTTTAATATATTTTCTTTACTTTTAGGTTTTTGGTTTAAGTTGTAAAAATTAATTTTGACCATAGTTTTAGGTCCTGTTTGGTTGCCTATATTTAGTTTTAATTTATATCTCATTTCCATTTCTTATGTTTATTGTTTCTGGTAAAACATTCCCAAACCTTATTTTTTTCTACCCGAGCACTTGTTCCATCCTGTGGGGATTAGGAAAGCCCATCAATTCTTGTCACATACCGTGTTGGGCACCATTTTCGATGGAGACCCATCTTGCTTCATGAAAAAATGCTATTAGATGAGGATTTGTTCTTCTTATTTTGGGTTTCAGGTAGATTAGAGATAGAACTGTTGATACATGAGGGGTAGGTGTAAGAAGAGTGTCACGAACTATTACTCATTTTTATCATTGACAAACTAGGGTTATTAGGGTCTTTATGTTTTTATCTTAGGATTATAGGGATGGGGGATGACAATATGAGTAAATCGGTACTGTGTGCGGTCTCACATGGAGTAACAACCCATGTGATTCTTGATAGTATGGTTCAACACTCATAGTGGTTTGAGACTTCCTAGGGAATAGTTTGCTAAACTATATAGTCAGGTTAGGCATGACTACTACTTCTTCATCCATGTGCTTTATTGTTGGTGTTATCTTGGTTCAATTTTGGGTTGGCGCGAAGGAGTTTTTAATAGGAAATCAAACTTTGGGGTTCTCTTATTTTCTCTTATTGTGAGTTTAACATGATTCTTAGGGTGTGTTTCTTTTGAACCTTGTTTCTAGAATTTTAAATTTGATTTGTCAAATTCAAATTTTTAGAAAATTTCCTAGGTTTATTTGAAAATTAAGTGAGTTATTTTTGGAAATGGAATGAATTTAGAAAAATTGTCTTGAATTTTAGAAATGGTTTTTTAAAAAGTATTTCTGGAATATTGGGAATGTTATTCTTTTAAAACAGAAGATCCTTGTGTTTTCTAGTGGTATTCCTATGGGTTATAGCATGTTCTTGTGTTATTGATTAATGGAAAATTGTAGGATTGTGTGGATAGGTGCTTGAGTGGCATGGAAATGCATATCTGCAAGGCACCCAGGAATATCCGTGGAGGGTGATTGATTCCTAAGGCCATTATTTTTTCTTGAAAAGATTATTTGGGTAAATGGTTAGAAAATTTCTTGATGTTTTCCTATGTTTTTTGGGTATGTCGAGAGTGTTATGATGATTATTTCTAAGAGTTCCAAAGATGAAAATTGGGTTTTTCTTTAAAATGGGATATTTTCCTTAAATGGTTTTGTAATTGGAAAATGGTTTTGAGTTCAGAGTGAAGATGATTTTTTCAAAAGATATTTTAGCCTTTGTTTTCCAGTGCTGTGTTTTTCAAGGGGGTGATTTTATTTAAGAATTAATTGATGCCATAAATTGAAAATATTGTATTTTTTTCAGAAATTTGAATTTTTTTGTGATTTGATTGGTTTTTTTGAAGGCATGTTTTGTATTTATTCTTTGGGATATGCCCCCTAGAAATTCCCCTTCATTTTCTAGCAGGTCTCTTAGTTCATGGATCATCCCATACTCCTGGTGGAGAGGCGAAGTTGGGTTCTTCTCAGTTGTGTTGATTGTGTGTACGCGTTGAGGTCGGTTGAATATCATTGAGTGCTTTGGAAATGTTGTAAGTGTCTCTAATTTTTAAGAAACTCCAAAATTTGTGTGGGTGTAAGATATATTGAGTATGTTTGGTGGAGTGGGACTAGACAGGTAAATGGGGATTGTTCCATTTTCATTACGAATGGGGATGTCTTAGGTGATCCTTGAGACTAGCTTCATCCTTTGGTTGTACCTAAGGATGTAAAGATGATGGAAAGTGGTGAATCTCATAAGTTCTATACCATTCAATAGATGATGAAGGAGGTGTGTCGACCCTTTGATAATCTAATTTCATATTACTTAGAGGTGTGAAGAAATCAGTTTAAAACTCATAATTGTTTTTGGTCTTGTTAATATCATGGTAAGTGAAGGTCCCTCATCTGATGATGACTGTGAACCAAAGAGACAAGTTCTTAGAGTGCTCCTTCCGTCTGTTTGCATCACATGTTTGACAGGCCGCTCAATCGCCTATCTCTAGTGTGGTTAGTCGGGAAATCTAAATCATTCCTTGTAATTATCAGTTGGTTTGTTGATGGATTGGACACATAGGACACAAGGACAAGTAGGTAGGTTTCTTTTCCACTAGAGGTAATTCAAGTCAGAGGGGGTCAGCTTATGACTATGTGGTGATAGATGCTTCATATATCAGGGTATCAGCCATAGGTCTTGGGGTGAAGCTTGTGCATAGTCATAACTCATCTAACGTGGGATGGGTTTGGTCTGACAAAAGTCTGTAGTGTCAGGATGTGGACAACATAAATTCCCTTATTGAGGTACCATCTTTGAAGGATTCTTTTTTTGTGAGGGGAATGCATTCCATGTTTCTTTGTTGTGGTCTTAATTTATGGGAGTTATTCTTGGGAATTAAAGAGGCTCATAGAATCTGTATTCTTGTAAACCAGCAGGTGTGATCTATGTACCTTCTTATGGTCAGGTATGGATCAAAATTTTACTCATTTCATAGATCCTTCTGTCTCATGGGATTGACGCACACTTGACCAGTTTACTGTTGGGTTATTGGTTTTGGTTACAAAATCCATCTAAAGTGGTGGAGTATTATCCACTATAAGAATTTTCCATGAAATACATCTTATGTTGGTGGGTTTGTGATGAATAGTTCAGTCTGTATATCTCAAGGTGAACTGGAAATCACTGCGTGGGTGTCGTGGTGTTGGGAAAATTCTAAAACAGTGGGGAGACCCACTACGGGTCTCACTGGGATCCCTACTTGTGTTGGTTTGGTTAAACATAGGGAACTTAGAGGGTCAAGATAGTGTTAGAGGTTTTTAGGTTTTGTGAGTCATTTTTTGGTTAGAGAACTAATATTTCAAAAGAATCCTAACATGGGGGGGAGACCACCATAGGACGATGTTGTGGGAAAAAACTCTATTTTCAATGTGCACTAGGTGGGGAAACCCCTTACTTCTACTCCACTTGACCATGAACATGGTAATTTGTTTGTTCGGTTAGTGGGTTTCTTGATGAGTGTTCTTGGAGATCTCGAGCAGCTATGGTGATCTCCATATTAGGGGCCGGGGTGTTATATGTTTTAGATGTTTTTGGAGGTGAATTAATTAATATTGGTTATTTTTCATAGTGTTTCAGGTTTTTGAGATCTTTGGAGTTTTAGGTCATGAGTGTTTTGAATGTTCGGTCCTCAGGTGATTGAGTTTTTGTTTTAGGTATCGTCGCGGTCTTACTGGGAATCTTGGGTTGGTCACGTCTTTTGGGACTTTTTGGGGAAGAAAGTGTCATGGTGGGGATAATTGTCACACCCTGACAGACACATTATATTAATTTAAATTATTTTGGGCCTTTCTTTTGAGCTTCATTTTGATCCGACTTTAATTTTGAAAAAAATTGGGTTCTTTTGTGGGAGTGTGACCCTAGGAGGTGTCCGACCTCAATAAATAATGTTATTATTTTGGATCGTTTTATTTTTTTTGTTTTATTATTATCATCATTATTATTTGAGCTAATATTTTAATTGGGTTATTATTGTTAGGATTATTTTAGTTAATATTTTAATTTGGTTGTTAATATTAAATTTTTTTATAATTGTAAAATTTTTAACTTATTATTAACATCTACCATTTATTTATATTTCTTGTTTTATTTTTTATTTATTATTTCAGTTGATATTTTAATTTGGTTGGGAATGTGAGATTATTTTTATAATCATAAAATAATTAATTTATTATTACATTTATTATTATTTTTAGAATGTATTAAGTTTTATTTTTAGGATTTATTTAATTTTTATGGTATTTTTATTTTATTTGTATTCCCTTTTTATTTTATTTCTATTTTATTTTTTATTTTTATTTTCCTTTTCTTATCTCCCTCTCTCTTGATCTCCTCTGTCTCTCATCACGTTCTCCTCCCCCTAACCCTATCTGTGTCGGATGTTCCCCTTCCTCCCTTCTTCATCGTGCCGCCCATACTCCCTATCCCCTTCTCTTGGTCGGAACCTCTTGTTGGTGGCACACCTTGCTAGAGACTGCCTTACATGACCCAGAGACCACCCTATGCCATGTTTCCCCACTAACCCGAACCACCCTTTTATGTGCCTCCTTCTGTCTGCATCGATCGGCGCCACCCATCTCTACCTCGTAGAAACGGGTGCCACCCAACTACCCTCATGCACGGCCTCCCCTCCCGACCTACGGTCGGACCATTTCTGAAACACCTCTCTTCATCATGGAAGCCCTGTCGAACCGCTCGCCTACACTCCAGTCGTCATGACACCTTCCATCAGCCTCCATCTTGCTCGGACAACTTCTCAGATCCCTTATCGTAGGGGAGATATACTTAGGATATTCATTCTTTAAATTTTGTAGAGTGTCAATTGGGGGTTCAGATTTTCATTTGGTTCATTAATGGTATAATTGATTTGATTATTTTATTTTAGGGTTTAGTTGTGTTTCTTGAGGTGTTGTTGACGTGCGGTGGACTATGCACACCTTCTCTGTGAAGCCGTTCTACCCCGATGTAGGTGGTTCCACATCTAATTAATATTTTGATGAATTAAATTCTAAGTATAATTAATTTTCCATATTATTTAATAAATGTTTGTTCCTTGAAGTCCGCTTTCTTTGATGTTTGATATGAATTGAAAATTCATAGTAGAATTTTGATATCATGTTTGTGATTTTTTATGAAAAATCATCTCTAGTTAATTGTTACTTATTTTTAAATTGTGCAGTTAGCTTGTTAATCTATGCAAGTTGTCATAATTGTATATTGGACATGGTGTCTTGTGCTTTTGGCCATAAAATTAGGTTTTTTGTGGGGTTAGTGGGAAACTCCATGTTATTTAGTTCAAATTTTTTTATAATATTTTATTTTGGTCCAATTAAATTATGTGATTTGTTCAAAATGTGTCCTAAAAATGGTGTTATGTTTTCCACTAAACTGTTTGTGTTATGTAGGTCACACATCAACGTTTTACTTGAGTGTGTGTGATGTTTAAATATGTTTTTCATGTATTAATGGTAACATTAGATTGTTTAAATCCTTTTGAAACACTTTTGAAAACATTTCATAAACATTATAAATGGTTTATTAAATTATTTCAATGGATTGAGACATGTTTTAATAATGTTTTAGTGTGTTTCTTATTACAAAATGTTATTTGTGTGTGTAATTTGTGGTTTTATTACTTATTAATGTCTTTTTAAACTGTGGATATGGTTTAATTGTGTGTGTAACCTATTCGGGAAATTTTTTAAAATTATTTTTGATGTGTCGATGGTTTTAAAAGAGGGGTTGAGTGTGAAAATAGTGATTCTTAATGTGTATGTACCATGTTTTTCTTTTATGAATAATTGTGATGTGTGACATGAACATGGATTTAAAAAGTGAAATTGATGGAGAAAATGGTATCTTGGAATTTTTGGTGTTTTAGCATTCCTTGTTTAAGTGATGTGCACCATTTATGAACTTGAAACATGTTTGAGAAGAAAGTGGGAAGTCGAGGTAGCTTGGAAGGTGGTCTAGACTAGTGGGATAGTGATCCAGTGGTGGCTTCGACCCTATTTCACATACCATGATTTAAAACTTCAACACAAACTAAACATAAGAATGACTGAGGGTCGTGGTTTCTAAGCCATATTTTTATAGGGTGGGGTTTTCTAATCTATGTTAACTAAGGTTTGGGGTTTCTAACCCACATTTTCAAAGGGTTGTGGTTTCTAATCCCAATTTCACTGAGACACAAAGATCTAGGGATCCAAGATATCTAAAACCCATGAGGCCTCTCCCATGTTGTGTGCTCCTTGTTTACTTTATGTTCATCAGTGTGACACATTGGTTATTTCAAAAAGTAAGTGTGTCTATGTGTTTTAATTTAAGTCATTCCATTCGAAACTTTTTTCTTTAAACCTATTTTTTAAACTGTTCAATCATTTAATTATTTTCTTAAATTATAATTTAAAATGTATTTTCCATTTGATAATTATGCGTGGAATCTTTTTCTCGTTGGAATACTAGTGGGATCTGGGATCACTCCCAACATACAACTTTGGGTGTATGTAGATCCAGTTTATTTTGTATTCCAGGTTTTGGTATCAAGTATAGCCTAAATGGTTCAGGTAGTTAGTGGAGTCCTCATGTTGGTTTGGTGAAGGTGGCTTGAGGTTTTTTCACCTAATGTTACTTGGAGGTTTGAGTTAGTGTTTTATCCATTATTGTTGTTTTTTGGATTTTTGGTTCAAGTTGTAAACATTAATTTTGACCATAGTTTAAGGTCATGTTTGGTCTTCTCTTTTTAGTTTTTTTTTATTTATATTTTTCAATGTTTTCTATTTATTATTTTGGTTAAAACGTTCCCAACCATTATTTATAATACACATGAACTTGTGCAAACCTGTGTGGATCAAGAATGCCTTTCGAGTCTTGCTGTGGACCAGGTCCGACACTATTTTTTATGGCGACCCAGCATGGTTCGTGACAAAACTACTCCTCTCCATATTAACATTGAGGAACTCTTGGAAAATTTTGTTCTAAAAGAAGACCAAAAAACAACTACTCAAGATACAAAGATATAGAACCAATAAGTTTCCCTATACAATATCAAAATTTAGATGGGTCAGATCTCAAAGACTCTATCAGACAGATTATTGGGAACACTTCCAAGTAATACAAAGAAATTCCCAAGGGAATAAACTAATGTTATAGTGCTGAGAAGTGGAACTTTTATTAATTTTTATCAACCATGTTATAGAGATGAAAAACAAGATAAGGAACCTAATAATCATTCAATATTATATTAATAAGACTTTGATGGGACCGATCATGTAATACCCCAAGCAGTATCACTAGCCAAAAACACCCAAACACATGAGCAACCAAAACATCCAGTCTATGTTTCTACACCACCATAAAATCCACCACTTCCTTTTCCTAAAAGATCAAGACGATGATGAAAGAAGGCATAATTTAAGAAGTTTTTTTGGAAATGTTCAAGAAATTTCATATCAACATATGCTT
This sequence comes from Viscum album, assembly GCA_963277665.1. Lineage (NCBI taxonomy): Eukaryota > Viridiplantae > Streptophyta > Magnoliopsida > Santalales > Viscaceae > Viscum > Viscum album. Next base: position 1,138,275,557 of record OY728156.1, read on the forward strand.
TGAAGATGTTATTGATTAGATTCTAGTTTATACCATATTCCTAAAATATATTCTTTCTAATAAAATAAAAATGGTTGTTCTATGAGTTATCTCACTAAATTTTTAATGTTATGCTATTTTTCTTAAGAAAAATCCACCAACGATGAGAGAACCCAAAAGTTTTTCAATTCCATTTTCTATAGGAATTTTAAATTTGGGAGAATGGTGTAAGATCTCAGTGTATGTATTATCATCATGATGATAATTGTATTGAACAATTTGGGACTTAAATATATCAAACCAACTTGAGTAGCACTACAATGTGTAGACCGATCAGTAATGTACCCTCAAGGAATTCTCAAGGATGTATTTCTTATTTTCAAAAAGTTCATCTTTCAAGTATAATTCTTGGTTTTACATATATAAGAATTAGGTGACATCCCCATTATTCTTGGAATACCATTTCTGGCAATTGGAAATTATCTGATAATCATAAATCAATGGTGTTTAATCTTTTGAGTTAGAGAAAAATATATAGTATTCAACCTCATCAAAGCTTCCAAAAAATCATATGATGCCTTTGATTGTAATGATATATATGTTACCTAAGAGAAAGATAAATATATTTACATAAAAGAAGATATTGAGGAGTCAATAATTAATGTAGAACAAGAGTATGATTTTGAGGAAGTGAGATTCAATGAACCTATCATAGTGGATACTTTCCCCCCTTTAATACTATCAATCATTCAACCACCAACACTAGAATTGAAGCCTCTAGCTAGAACTGTGATGTATTCATAATTAGGTTCTTTAACCTCTCTATCAGTAATCATTAGCTATAAAATATCTCTATTTCAATAAAAATTGGTTGAATTATTGAAATACACAAGCATTCAATTGAATTTGGAGTATATGCCATTAAAGGAATCAATCATCCATAATGTACCCATAAAATCCTAATTGAGAAAGGGGAAAAACCCAGAAGTCAACCATAGAGGTAGTACATGCCATCAATGATAGTGGTTCTTAAAAAGGAGGTATATAATATTCTTGAATATGGGATAATATTTTCAATCTCTGATAAAAAGTGGTTGAGCCCGCTAAATTAGTTACCATGAATGGTGGGATAATAGTGGAAAAAACATATGAAAATTAATTTACCTCAACCTGAACCATCACTGTATGGATAGCTTGTGTGGAATACCAAAATTTAAAAAAAGAAACCTAAAAAGGTAATTTACCCTTTTCTTTCATGAATTAAAAATTAGATAGAGTAACATGACATGAATAGTATTGTTTTCTAGAATGATATTCATGATTCAATCATGTTGCTATTGATGAAAATGATTACTCTAAAACCACATTCACATGTCTATTTGGTACCTTAACCTATAGGAACATGTCATTCAGTATGTGAATTGTTAGAGAAACTTTTCAAAGATGCATGATAAAAATATTACATGATATGTGTAAGAATTCATAGAAATATTAATGGAATACATTTTAGTTTATGAAAGTTATTTTGAGGTCCGGCTTATAAATATTGAGTTAGACATGTTATGTTTTGAAGAGAAATGTCTTGTTAGGAATTGGTAAAATGTCATTTTATTGTTCATGAAGCCATATTCCTTAGATATAAAATTTCCAAAGTGGTCATAGAAGTTGATTCTGCTAAGATAAAGGTCATCAATGATTTATATGAAACATCAATATTTAAGGGTATAAGGATATTTCTAGGTCATTCTTGATTCTATAGGTGATTTGTAAAAGACATTGAAAAAGTTTCTTTCCCTCTAAAAAACATGTTTTCAAATTATGGTCTAATTTAATTTACTTAAAAATGTCAAAATACATTCATTACTTAAAAACCCTGATAGCATCCCTTGTAATCTTTTCACCATACTAGGACATGGAATTTAAATTGATGTGTGATTCCGGTGACTTTACTATTGGTGATAGTTTAGGAAAACGAGTTGGTCACATATTATATCCTATAAACTAATCTAGCCACACACTGAATAAAGAAAAAGTTAACTAAATAACTACATAGAAATAACTATTAATTCTTGTGTGTGATTTTGAGAAATTTTTTTTCCATTTTTTCGTTATTTCAAGGTGATTATGGACACCGATCATTAATCCTCGGGTATTTAATGAAAAAAATGATGATAAGAAAAGGTTGATATCTTCTCTAAGAATTTTGTATTGTCATCAAAGTTAACAAAGGCACATAAAATGTGATCACTGTTCATCAATACCGACAACCTCATCCACTCATCAAGGATGATGATAATATCAAAATTGAATTATATTTTCTTGATGAAACATTTTTTCGAATAAAGGTTCATGTGTGGTTTTTAAAATATTATGAATTATATTTCCACTGAATTTCATCACAAAGATCTCTCCTACAATCAAAAGAGAAGATTTTTAGCAGATGTGGAACACTACTACAGGGATGAACCACTATTTCTAATGGATTATATTGATTCCTTGTTGTGATGTTTCATTCCTAAATATGAAATACGTAATGTGATAGGCGTTTTTCATACATCACCAACTAGAGCGCATCTTGGATGCAAGCACAAAATAGAAAATATACTACAAAGTGGAATTTTCTGGGCCGCTCAACCCCGATATGCATGGGAATTTTATTATTGTTGGGATATGTCCCATTGAACTAGAACCATTGGGAAAATAAACAAAATTCCTCAAAACCCAATCATGGAAATAAATATATTCGAAGGACGGGGTATAGATTTCATGGGACCATTTCCAAATTCGCCTGGTAAATATTATATCCTCGTTATTATTTAATACATCTAAAAATGGGTAGAAGATAAAGCTACCAAACATGAAATAGAAAAATTGATCATGAATTCCCAAAAAAGAAATATTTTTTCAACATTTGGATTTCATAGATTGATCATAATTCATCAGGGAATAACTTTAACTAACAGATCGTTTAATGGATTGTTGAAAAAATATTGAATTTGGAACAATAGAGGAACTCCCTACCACCCTCAAACAAGATGTCAAGATGAATTGTCAAATAAGGAAATCAATAAAATCATGGAGAATAATTTGAAGATAAGTTTAACTGATTTGAGTTTGAAATTAGATGATTCAGTATGGGTCTAACGCACTGAGTACAAAACACCCATTGGTACCACACCTTTCAGATTGTTTTATAGAAAACCTTTTCATCTACCATTTCAATTATAGCATAACTCATATTAGGAAATTAAGAATATTAGTTTGGATTCCCAAAAATCAACAGAAGATTAGGTTATATAATTGGATGAATTGAAGAAATAAAAAAATAATCTTCTGAAGACACCATGATCTATAAAGAAAAAAAATGAAATGGAATAATTAAAGAATTACAAGACACATCTTAGTCATAGAAAATAAGTTCTTATTATTCAATAAGAGATTATAATTTCATCACTATGAAGTTTAAATATAGATGTTTAAGAACCTTTGTTTCCATTCATGTTTTCCCATATGGGGCCATTGAAATCCAAAAGGAATTTTGAACACCATTGAAATTAAATGTTCAATGATTAAAAATCAATATAGGACTCTTCCATAAAGGCAATTTCATTATCCTAAAATTCACCTAATTCTCAAAGCGTTAGGTTCTCAATGTTAAATGAATTTATTGCTAGGATTCAACCCAATATATGTCACCTTAGGATATATTAGGCTAGAATAATCCTTAAAAAATTCTTATGAAATAACAGGAGAAAGGGAACGGTGTTTGAGCCAAAACTAAGGGAAAATATCAATTACACATCGTGTAACCCTATTTCACAATTTTTAATTTTATTGAAAATATTTCATAATAATCATAATCACATAATGTGAAAATTCATTACACATTGTGTAATCCCTTGAGCATAATTTTAAAAGAAGTCAAGACCATAAGGCTTTGGAACTGAACCACCCTTATCCTCATGTGACCCCTTTCTATCCCTCCCTCAAGGTCACGTGACCCCCACCTCACCCTTCTTCTACAGTGACCCCCTGACTCTCTTTCCTCTCAACTGAAACCAACACCCCCCCCCTCCCTCAACTGCCATGAATCCACATTCTCATCTCACCACCTCATGCCTGCACCACCCACTAATCCCTTTGCTCTTGGCTAAAACTAAACCCCTCATCCTAACCACCACTACCTCTGACCTAATATAGAAATGGCATGGAAAATGATTGTGCTCCCTATACTGGAATAATATATGTCTAGCAGTGATGAGATACCTCCATCAAAGCATCGAAGGGGTGTTGTACCTCCTGCATTCCCACCACCTTAGGTAGAATCTCTTCCCCCTCACGATGCAGCTCAGGACAAGCCTGCTACTCACGGAGAATCCTAGTCCAACTCAAGGGCATAATTTGGGGATGAACACTAATATTTTCACACCATATATAATTTCCCCGACCCCAAGAAACATATCTCCCTCAACAGGCTATAGTGAAGTCCAATATAGACAAAAAAAACCATTGGCATGGACATCCTCGACCTCATACATGTCATCTAGGAGGTCACGTAGCAGCTTAAGCGCATCCATATTTTAATCATTATTGAGGTGTGTGAGGAAACATATTGAGAGATATTTATGAATTTTCTCTTCATATTTGAGGTCATAGTGAGCAACCTTCACTTAAAACTATGCAGCTGACCGCATGAGATCTAATTTTCAGAATTCAACATTTTTCCTCAGGATCTAAATAGGATAGATTTCTATGTCTGAGATATTTTTGACCCTCTGGCTTGAGCCTCCCCAGTCTGATGTGAAAAAAATTTGGCAAATCATCTCACAAGAATCTCATAGTAAGAATGATCCCATGATCAACAAGTAAATCCATCTCTTCATCCCAGCACTCGGGATCTTTAATAGATCCTTGACTAATGCATGGTATGCAAGGGATGAGTCTCATGGAAGTGTGAGGCATCTTGACCTCATCATTTTTGAAGCATCCATGGATGGACCTATCATCAACATGGATATCTAGTTCTCATATTACTACTGATGCCACACCTAGTGGATGTGAGGCACACTCTTGGGTGGCTCTTTTATCACTCACCTAGCCCACCGTCTTGAAGCATTCGATGGTGCACTTCCACTCACCTCTCATGGACCGATGGTGTCCAGTAATTTTTTAATACCGCATAATATTCTACCATGGGTTAGATTTGATGACACTTATCTATGGTTTCACCATGTTATTGAAATTGCTAAGGAGGCCCCACCAGATCATATAGCGGACCCTAAACCCACTCCACCCACCACTTCACCTACAACCCCTACAACCCTCATACCTTGATCTTCTAGCACCACCTGCCCTCCCAGTCCACCTACTCTATCATATCCATGAGATATATGGGCCATGCCTCTAAGAATCCTTGATAATCTCTTCTAAATCATCTTGCATATGAACATTCATTTTCAAGATCTTCCCCATTTCACCACCACTTCGCCACATTCATCTCCCACTCCATCTCATCCACCATTGATCCTGGTCGGCCCCTCCTCTTCTACCACTCCTTCGACACCCATAGCAAAGGACAAACTTCCGTCATGGCTTTTTGACCGTATATCTCAGCAAGAGTACCTTGTAAAGTAGACCTAGTGGGGAAAGGTATCAGCCACCATCCCATGAACTAAGGTGCCATTTTTTAATCCAGCTGTCAGACACACATCCCTACCAAGGATCAACAACTCTCCACAACCTACCCTGGATCATCTTTCCCTAACCATGTCATCTCCCTAAATAGCTATCCCACCAACCCCTTCGGACATTAGTTCCACTTACCAGGTAGGAAAAATATAGCCACCCTCTAATAGGGAGTGGATTCTCAATGTGAATTTTGAGTCTAATGGATTATTTTAGATTCCATCCATACCCATCTGTATCTTGGTCATATGTATCAGGGATTTTTGATTTTCATTGTAGTCTTTTTTTCATTCATTTATTACTATTAAACATTGTTGAAATATGGGAAACTTTTTTGGATACATTTTACTTGGATTATTTTTCTCATATTTACACTTTTTTAGTATCAAATTATTGATTATGTATTTCATCAATGGTTTTCGATGAACCTGTACCACTATCAATCATTGTTCATTGAGTGACACATCATGCGGCTGAGATCAATGTCAACTTCAGGATCTCATTCATGATATTCATGCTCAACACACACCACCATGAGCCTATATATACCCTTACATCTGCACAATATCCATTCTTTCTATTCTCCTAAGGTGATCAATCCTTCCAAAAGACCCCATGATCTTGAAGACACTTCCATAAGTAGCTATAGATGATAGAGGAACCACTGAGATGATGGAAAATATTTTCTAATACTTTTCTCCATCAATCTAGCTGATGACATCAATTTTTAGCACATTATGGGAGGAAACTCGTATATCATCTATTTTATAATATTTTTATTTATTCTTTTATCCTAGTCATACTTTTATTTTTTTTCTTCTATTTTATCATAAGTCTCTTCGAGTTGTATTCTATAAACATGACTGCATTTAAATAAAATTTGTATCAATGATCTCTATGTGAAAAATTTGATTATTATGGTTTCAAAATTCTTAAAACCTATGGACTAATGATTTATATAGGGAATTATTTTTATTTCTTACCAATTTTTTAGGTACCTCAAATTCTAATCAAACTAGCCCAAAAAATCCAATCTCATGAGATTTATTACATGGAGATGTTAATTCCCTTAGTTATTAATTATTTATATTTATATTTCCATTTCGTCAACTTTATCTATCATAACCTCACATGGTACTTCCAAAGAAAGTGAAAACAGTGTCTCATTTTATTAATGGTGGATCCTTTGTTGAGTTTAAATTATGAAATTCTTGAATTATTTCATATTCTCAATTTTTCTAGGAGATATTTTTCATTTAAAATGTATTATTTAAAACCTAATTCATATTAAAACCATTTAAATAAAAGAAAAATTTAAGTTGATCATTATCACAAATCAATGCTTTTACATTTTAGATTTTCAAGATGATTACCGAGTTTTTTCCATTAATTAAAATTAATAAATTTTGAAATGGGTTTTTATTAACTTATTACTAGGAATTATACCCTTAGTGATTTCAAATTTTCCACCCCATTCCCAAGAAGATTATGATCCTATAATTGAACATTCTTTTTTGAGAATATATCCTGAGTGACACCTAGATCATGTAAACCTATTAAAACATTCATTTTGATCTAGATGTGGTAATGCATGAATAAATAAAATTTTAAAATAATTGAGGAAATATTTTTTGAGATAATTTTACCTAAGACCCACCTTACATATTTCCCTCATCAAGCTCATAGATTCTATGAGTTACCTTATATGATCCATCTATTTCAAGCTGACTATCCCTTCCTATCCTGCTCGTTTTATAATTCATGAATTTACATTGAACATGTTTTGGGGATGTTTTCAAACATCATGAGATGATTATAAAATAGAGATGTATTGTATTTCTCATCATAATATTTTATTTTGATCCTTGTATACTTTTTATTATTTAAAATCTATCATATTCCTTTGAGAAATAAAGAAGAAAAGAAAAAAATAATTTTGGTTGTGTATTAGGAAGGTCAAAATCACTATTTACAGACCGATGAATCCCCTGAGGGGTCATATATAGTTAGGGGATGCATATGAGATCTATCCAAGACATGAAATTTAAAAAATATAAATGAAAATCATATATAAAGGAATAAGATTCCCTTCACATGATATATATATACATGGATCCAACTTGGGTTGTTGGGAGAATTTATTTCATTTTCCATTGGATGTATTATTTCATTACACCATTCATGAAATCATACATCACACATCCCTAGATTACCATATTTTTGGGAATATTTTTCAATTTTTAACCACCTCCCAATAGCCCGAGAGTCATTTGAACCCTTTTCATGAAGCCCTCAGGATATGTTTTTTATTTATATTTATAATGTAGAAATGATAGAACTAATGAAATCCTATGGTAAGGAATATGTATTTAGGGTATGATAATAAATCCAGTTACATTTCACCCAGAGTTTTGAGAGTAAATTCATTGTGAGGTGAAAACCAAGAAAACCTGCTCCAATTTTGTTCATAATTTTGGATTACAATTCATAATATCATTATGACATATATGAATCAGTCTCATGTCACACCAATGTATGTTGAGACCTTTATTCCTCAAAATATGTGTTTCCCGATTGAAATGACATTTTAGTAAAAAAACACAAATGAAATACTGAAAACAGAGAAAAAATATTCCGATCATTTTGAAACTTTAGGAAAATGATCTATAAGTAATTTTTTACATGTATGAATCAAATTCCCCTAAATTAATAGCACAATGTGGCTTGTATGACTCATAGTGTCTCTTTCTATTTAAAATTGACATTAATTTTAGAAAAATAACATATGTGACATACTAAAAACTGAGAAAACAAATTCAGATTGTTTTTATAATTTAGAAAAACGATCCATGGGTCATTTGTGACTTATAGTAATCAATTGAAGCCCAATTATATGCATAGTGTGACCGGTATGGCTAAAAGTGTATGTCATCAGTTTAAAATTGTCATTTTAGCTCAAAACGTGTCACTTACTAAAAACCAATAAAACCCTCTACAATATTCTTCATAATTTAGGATAAAGATTAAAATTTTCTTTGTGATGTGTATGATGTTGTATCATATCAAACCAATACACGATGCGATTGGTATGACTCAAAAGGTGTGTTCCCAGTGTGAAATCTCATTTTAGTAAAAAAAACAAACGGCATTCTACAAACTGAGATAACACATAAGGATTATATTGATACATTTGGACCACAATGCATAAGTTATTTTTGAAATGTAGGAATCAACCTCACCTAAATTCATTGCACAATGTGATAGTTATGACTCGAAGTATCTCTTTTTATTTAAAATTGACATTAATTTTAGAAAAAAAACAAAATTGACATACTGATAATTGAGAAAACACATTAGGATTCTTTTGATACATTAAGAAAATGATCCATCAGTTCATTGTGATGTTTAGGAATCAAATGAACCTCAATCTGATGCATGGTGTGACCAGTACCTCTAAAAGTGCATGTTATTAGATTAAAATTAACATTTTAGCTCAAAAAGTGTCACTCATTGAAAATCATGAAAACTCGCTCCAATTGTCTTCATAATTTAGGATAACGATTCATAAGTTCATTGTGATGTGTATGAAGCAGCCTCATAAAAAACCAATTCATGATGCGATTGGTATGACTCAAAATGCATGTTTCCAGTTTGAAATGACATTTTATTAAAAAAACAAAATTGACATACTACAAACTAAGAAAACACATTAAAATTGTTTTGAAACATTTGGAAAATTATACATAAGTCATTTTTGACAAGTAATATTCAACTGCACCTCAATTCAATGCACAATGTGACTAGTATGACTAAAAGTGCCTCTCTTTATTAAAATGAATATTAATTTTAGAAAAAAACACAAGTGACATATTGCAAACCGAGCAAACACATTCGAATTGTTTTGATACTTTAGGACAACTATCCATAAGTTATTTATGACGTGTTGGAAACAACCTAAACTCAATACGATGAATGATGTGACTAGTATAAATCAAAATATTTCATTTAAATTTGATATTAATTTTAGTAAAAGAACAAGTGACATACTCAAAACTGAGAAAACCCATTCATATTGTTTTAATATGTTAAAATAATGATTTACGACTCATTTGTGATGTGTTGGAATCAACCCCACGTCAATACGATGCAAAGTGTGACCGGTATAACTCTAAATTTTTGTTTTTTTTAAAAATTGACATCTTATTAATGTATTCTTTCATATTAATGTTTAATTTATTTCATCATTTTACTACTAACAAAATATTTGTTTTCTCATATAGGTGGGATTTTTTTTTCTTCAGTTCGGATTCTTTTTCCAGTAACTAATACCATGAGTGACAACTTTTGAGAGGGTATCTCGGATGTAAAAGGATGAAAAATTATTGATTTTAACTATTTGTAGTTTAATTGAAATTTTAACCATAAAAACCATTGTTTTAAATGTATATAGAAATGTATTTTTTTGTATTCATGATGTTAAGTAAATGTATATAGCATTGTTTGTGAAACTCTTGTGTGCGCTATACTGTTCTTTTGTTCTTTGTTCGTGGCCAGGTGCTATTTTGTGTAGGTATGTAGGTGCTGGTTGTGATGTTAAATAAAAAATGCATAATTGGAAATTATGCCTTTATTAGTGTAATTTTGAGCGCTGATAAAGGTGGACCTTTATCCGCACTAAAAAGAACTAATAGGGGGCTTCATCAATGCTTTTTTAGCGCAGATAAAGGCCCCCCTTTATCATAACTTTTTAAGAACTCTTAAAGTTCACCTTCCCCTATCATCATTGTGATTAACAATGCTTCTATCTTCATTAAAATATTTTTGTTGAACGTTTAAGAGCCTTATTTGTAATATTGATTTTCTTAAAAAATATTATTTAACAACATTCAATGAGAAAATAAATATAAATAATATTTTAATGTTTTTAAATATTAATTTGAAAAAATAAAAATATTTTTTAACTTATCCACATCAAAATTAGATTACGGTATGTTTTTGGGAATTTTGTAAAAAAATTAATTTTTGGGTTAATAACTGAAATTACAGATTTTAAAAAATACCCTAACTATTATGAAATAATTAGTATATTATAATGATATAAAATTTATTAAACCTTAATATTGATCAAAATTTACATAATTAATGACATAAAACATATGTTTTTACATTTTGAACCACACGCTTAGCTATTTTTGAAACCACGATTTTAAACGTAAAAAAACTATTTTTATGAGTTATATACGTAACATATTTAGAATTATTTTTAAAAAAAATTAATAAATTGATTCATATAAAATGGAATCCATATTTTGAATCAAGATTTACATATTAGTTAATAAGATCATTTTCATTTTTAGGCATAAAAATTACCATGGAAAAAAATATTTACCATAGTATAGGTAAAATAATGTAGTAGGATAAAGTTGAAATTTAAAAGCATAAAATACCTAAAAATGAAGAAAAATTAAATGGGTGATTGATGTGTTTTTTGATCTTTTAAATCATTTAATATTTTAATTATCAACCAAATTCTTTTGGATTTTTTCCACCCAAATGTGGTTGGCTTTAAATATTAAATAGTCATTATTTAATCACATAAATTCACCCCTCCTCACATATAAATACAACCCCTCACCAGCACCATTAACCTAAGAAGAAAGAAGGATCTTAAAATCTCTTAAAAACCCTCTCCTCCCCAATCTATTCATTTAAAAGTTCTTCTAGTTTCACACAACTACCAATTCTATGTTTTTTAATGGGTCCTTCAAAGAGGTGATATTCAAGAGGTAGCTTTCTCAAACCGCCTCCCTTTATTTTATTTATTCTTATGCCATATCCTCACCTAATTCATCCATAAAATCATAATAAATATAGTATAATTTATATACTAGAATTTTATATTTCTAATTTAATATCTTATATCTTTCCCTTTTCATATCAACTATTATTCAATGAAACAAAACTATTGTCCAAAATATGGAGGTTGACCATTTTGGTGAATAAATACTTTGTTTATTTTCCATTACTACATTAAAATATGGTTAAAAATAATTATGATGGTTAAATGATGTTTTTATTAGTTTATTATATCTTATTTCATGGTTAATAACTTATATATATACATAATATTTTTTGAAATGAAAATACTTCATGACTGTCGGAAAAATAGCCGAAATAAATAAACATTTGTCATTAACATTTTATCAAATGAATCATCCTCATTTCATAAAGGTATATGTTTATGGTGCCATTTAAAATTAGTTATCTTCATTTTTAAAACTTCATTTATCTTATATTTGTTTATTTTACAAACACATTTTTAATTTTTCACAAGTTAATCGATCGTGATAACATGAAATGAACGCTGCCAGATTGATGAAAATGATCATTACAACAGATCAAAATATCCACAAATGAAAATATTAAAATTATTGTAAATATAATATATATGGAGAAGAAAATTAATAAATTATTCATTAATACAATTTTATTATATAGGACATTAAGTGTGAGTGAATAATTCTTCTAGACATATGGTAATAGATTTATTTAATCAATTTCAATTCTTTGGGTTACACTCAAACATCATTAATTATGTCATGATAAGAATATGTGTGAAATGAATTTTTTTTATATTATGTTTTATTTCCACTTTTTAATGGGTATTAACATTGGATACACAAAAATTTGTCATTTTATTAATGGTCACTTCAATGATATAATTTTGGTAAAGGACATCGTTTCAATTTATTTTTAATGGGGCCTATTTTGAAGTTACACAGCTAAATTATTTTTTAAGGTGTATATAATGCCCATATGTGATGTTATATCCTTAATTTATTTATTCTCGTTATATTTACAGTTTTATAGAATGTTATTTCTTCATGGGTAATATTACACGACTAATTAGAAAATAGTGAGGGTTTATTTCACAATCTCATTCGAGATGGTTTATGTTTAAGTCTCCACTGGGTAATCTATATCTTCCGAGGACATGTATCCAAAAAATTATTTCGAAATGGTTTTTAATATTCATTAAATATTGGTTAATTTTATTTTTAACCATTTTTTTGACTTTTTACAAAATGTTTTGAATGAAATATACATGCCATTTACTAAACAATGCATGTTTCTATTTAACCAAGAAATAAAAATGAATATATTTTGGACAAGTATGAAATTAATGGAATTTTAAAACTCCCTAATCACTCAAATTAATGAAATCATATTTTATAAGTTTCATTAGTTATTATCAAAGTAATGTATTAAATAAATCATTTTAAGCATTTTCTTTTAAAATGATATTTTCCAAATGAAAATGTTATTTTCCTCAAAAATGTATTAAGGATATTTTTAGAGTATTTATATTCATCAATGACATGCACCATTTATTTTATTGATAATAAACTGATGATATGTAGTATTAATATCATTGTTTTTTTATTACAATGTTTTATGATTAGTTTTACTATGGATGTGCTATTTTTATACAATTTTCCAAATTACTCCGGATGGTTTATAGTTATGTTTATTAATCGGAGAGATTTTTCTTATTTCATGTGTTATTTATTAATACCCATGTTTATGTTGATTATGTTTCACCTATTTCATATTAAGAATGCATTGGACTTAGTATGGGATGGGTAGGACCCACTATATCCCCTCAATGAATGTGTAGGTCTGATGAGACAAACTAATTTGTGTATTGGATGATGTCTTACCCTTTAATGTATTCTGTATTGGGTGAATCCATGAAGGTATGATTTTGATGTTTATCATTGTGAATTCTCTCATTATGTGATTAATTTTTTTATTTATATGTGATTATTAAACTACTTGAATACCCATTGTTATGTTTTCCAGCTCATGTGATTATTTATATTGAATTATTTGACCATATTTTATTAAAGACATATTATTATCACATTATAAATTTAATTTCATATGTTTTAGTTATTTAGCTTTTCATAATTATAATCTCTTTTTTATGATATATTTCACTTTAAACTAACCCATATTGATCATTTGTACTCAATGCATTGTGATGGTTTATTTTTTCTCTAGGATTCCACGATGTATAAAGTGGTAGTATTGTAGGGTTAATATAGAATAATAATGGTGTTTTAAAAGGATTTTTGTTTATATATATATATATATATATATATTAAATTTTAATTTATAGTTCTTGTATGAATCAGGTTTTCCAATACTATAAAATTATTTTGTCATTTGGGATGATATTCCTTATATATTATGCCAATTTAATAATGCAACCATCTAGTCTATGTTGTTATGGTTTGGCTCTTTACTATTAATGATAATGGAAGTTTAGTATAAAAGTTGGGTAGAATATTTATAAAAACATATATGAGGAAAAATTATCCAATTTGAGTATAAGACATAGTATTGGATTGTATCCTATAGATTTAGTGATAATAAAAAATCATATATAAGTATTTTGGTATCTTTTTATTAAGTATTTCTAATTATTTTCTTGATAGTGCACCTAGTATATGTTGTTCTTTATATGAAAAAAAATTTCACGATTTCAAAAGAGGAAATGAATAATAATAGTTAATTATGTGGCTAAACATCACGAAATATAAATACACTACATGTAGAATCATTGCACCACATACTAAAAACTGTGAAGCAATCCATGGTAAATTCCGGCCTATGAACCTCATTTTATGACGTGAACCTTCTTTACTATGTGTGAATCCCCAATCCATGACATGATGAATTAAAATCGTATTTAACTCCAAAAAATGAAGATTCATGATGTGATATCCTATTACATGTCATGAAAGGTGTCATTGTTCTAATATTTAGATGATATTCATGTGAGATTCATGCAGATTTAAAAATAATGGAGAAAATTCCGGGTCTTCATTACATGATGTCAAGTCCCATTACATGTCGTGTAATTTTTTATCTATATATATATATATAGCAGGATTTCATGGGATGGGTGTGGTAATACATGGATTTCTATAATTTTTCTCTCACTCCCTTCAACTTCCTCTACTAAAAATAGACATTCCTTAGCTTCTTTTAATTTTTTTACTTTAATATAAGCATTGAGGATAATTTTCAAGGTCATTATTCATTCCTTTTTTCATTATTGATGTTGTTTCTCTTATTATTATTTTTGTTTAGAAAACCAGCAGGAACCATCGATGAATTCTTAATCATCCTTGTTTCAGGTATGTAAATTACTTGTAATTTCAATTGAAACCATGTTTTTTTCTAATTAATGATTAAATTTTCATTTAACTAATAAATATCAGCCAATTCATGTTCCTTAACTAATTAAACCTAATTTTCATTTATAAATTCATATTTTTTCAATATTTTTCACTTTATTGATTAATTAAATAATTAGTAGCTAGACCACCTCTGGTATAGATTGGGAGTATGGGTATCCGAACTCAATAAATCTTTAATTCTAAACATGGAATCCTTAAAGATTAGTGATCAGGATAAATAAAAAATTTCTATAAAATTCATTCAAACATCTCTGACCATGGGAGATTTTAATGATGGTTCTAATCCTCATTTTAGTAGAATAGGATAATAAAATATCCTATGACACCTTTTTCCTTAGAATCTATTATTAATGTCGTTAAGTTGTGGTTATTCCCCAAAAACGTATTTCTTCCTACTAGGTAGATCAAGTTGGTTTGACCGCAGTCAACTAGTGACTTGTGCTTTCTTTGCAAACTATACATTAGGATCCCACCATGTTATAATTAAGATAATAATTTCTACTAAACATAGAAATTAATATCGATTGTTTCTCTATCTCTGATTCCAAAGCATGGGTATATAGTAATTATTTTCCCAAAATGAACCCAACTCATGAGGAATCTTACCCCTAAGGGTTCCAAGACAAAGGTTTCTATCCCCATCCCAATTACCCAATGGATCATCCCATACTCTTTATATACCACATCTGAGTTTAAAGAGAGGTTTGGGAAATAAACAAATCTAATCTGACCATATCCCATGAGAATTAAATGATGCATGTGAGCTGGTTAAATTTGTGTGCCATTGTCGGGGAATTTGATGTAATTCATATATAAAATATTTTTGAAGAAGACCCAAGTATTACCTCTCCCTTTCCCCTTATCTCATTTACTTACTATTTTATTTTATTTAGATGACACTGGCTCCTTCTTGTAGTTCAGTGCATGAGTTGGGTCCCATTGACTTGTTCAGGGAGCCTTTTCATACAAGAATAGATTTCCTTTGAGTCTAATGTGGATATGTATATCTCTTCATGCCTTAATTCACAAATGGATTACCACATCAATCCTATTTGTACAAACAAACCCAACCCACCAAACATGCACCCATCATACAAGGAGAACATATGGTGCAACAAGATCACCCCATCATGAATTTTGGCTTTCCATCAATCCATGGTGTTATTTTCAGCATTGTACATCCTCTTATACAAGAACACACTTTGGAAATAAAATCTAGACTCATTCATATGATCCAAAATAGAATCCAAATCAGAGGAATTCAAAGTGGAGACCCTCCTGACGAAATTTCTAACTTTCTCAATGTGTTTTATACCTTTCACAAATAGGGATTCTCTTCTAATTATGTTATAATTTGAATATTTCTGTTCTATAAATGAGATCAAGCCATTGATTGACTCCCAAGTCAATCTTCTAAGTCAATCGTGACTTGGGTTGATATATCCAATATGTTTCAAAAAAAATACTTCCCACCAATCCATACTTGGAAGATCCTAATTGACATACATAACTTCACCCATATTTATGGAGAGTCTGCATGGTATGCTTGGAATGAAATCAATCAATGAATGAGAAAGTGTTTTCACCATGGAATTGACACATGGATACATATCCAAACATTATATAGAGGCCTCCAGCGAGTTGAAAACATAGTTTTGGATGCTAACATTGAGGGAGGGTTGATGTTATAGACACATAAGGTAGTGCGGGATCTTTTAGATGATGTATATCACAACTTCAGTATGTGTTAGAGTGATCATGGATCACCACGACATAACACACACCAAGTGTACAATAATACCAGACTGGAAGCCAAGTCAAAGCTCTCACAAAGAAATAAGATTCATTCCAAATACCTACTACACCACCCCCTCCAGCTCCTGTAATGGATATTTAGTAATGAAAAACATGTGGTGTCATTCCCTTATAACAATATTGGAAAGAATGAGTTAAATAAAAACAAACTCAAGATTGTGATTACATATATTACAATCAACAAAATACACCATTCCAATATAAGAATCAATAATCATAGCAGTCTCGGCTCAACAACCACCTTAAAACAATGAGGACTACTATCAAAAGAGAAGTGGTCAAACACCACTTCATACTCAAGGACCACTAGGTAACCCACCCATAAACCCTATTCCTGGACTACAAAAACATGCACAATAAAAACATTTTCATCATGGAGAACAACAATAGTTTCAACCAGGTCAACCATGATCTCAACATCTAACTTGTCACACCCCATATGATGGTTTTTTTAATCTAAATTATTTTCTGTCTTGATTTTGAGCATTAGTCTGAAAAAACATTAATTTAGAAAAAAATCAAGTTTTTTTGCAGGAGCGCGACCATGCGTAGTGTCCGGCCACAATAAATAATGTTATTATTTCAGTTGGTTTTATTATTTTAGTCCTATTATTATTATTTTTACATTTATTTTAGTTAATATTTCTATTAGGTTATTATTGTTTGGATTATTTCAGTTAAAATTTTGACTAAGTTGTTAATATTAAATTGATGTTATAATTATAAAATTACCAACTTATTGTTAACATCTATGTTTTATTTATATTTCTAGTTTTATTTATTTAGTTATTATTTCAGTTATTATTTTAATTTGGTTCTAAATGGTAGATTATTATTATAATTATAAAATTATAAATTGATTATTAGTTTTATTAATTTTTTTAGAATTCTTATGTTCAATTTTTTTGGTTTTATTTTATTTTTATTGACTTTTTATTTTATTTCTATTCTCTTTTAATATTATTTATATTTTCTTTTCTCACTTTTTTTCTTCTATTATCTCCCAATATCTTTCTCTCCTAGATCTCCCATCATGTTCTCCCTACCCCCCATAGCCCTACCCACATCATACCTTCCCCTTCCTCCCTTCTTCATCACGTCACCCACACTCACTTTCCCCTTCCCTTGGCCCGAACCACTTGTTAGTGCCACACCTTGCTAGAGACCACCTGGAAAAAACCAAATACCACCCTGCGGTGCGCTACCCCACTGCCTTGCACTGCCCCCTATTCACACCTCCTTCTGGCTGCAGTAATCGGCAATGCCCTACTTCGCCTCACACATACCGGTGTCACCCTACTACCCATGTGCATGACATCCCCTTCCTACCTCTAGCCTGCATGTTTCTTTCACACCACTCCCCATCGCAATAGCCTCTCTGACCAACTCCCCTTGCACTCTCGTCGGTGTGTCACCTTCTGAAACCCACAATCTTGCTCGGCCAGCTTCTCAAACCCATTTTCGTTGGTGCAATGTACTTCAGTCATTCATTATTTCAATTTGGCATAGTTATAGTTGGGGTTTTAGATTTTCATTAGAAAATTTTATGGTATAATTGATTAAATTATTTGATTTTATGGTTTACTTTTGTTTCTTGAGTTTATGTTGAAGGGTGGTGGACTGTGTGCATGAATTCTGTGAAGGTGGTCTACCCTGAGGTAGGTGGTTCCTTGTCTAATTATTATTTGATGAATTAATTTTAAATTTTAATTAATTTACCATATTATTTTATTAATATGTGTGGTGATAAGTTGGTTTTCATTTATGTTTGATTTGAATTGAAATTTTTTTAGTAGCGTTTTGATATCATGTTTGTGCTTCCGGATGAAAACACATCTCAAGTAAATTGTTAGTGATTTTTAAATTATGCAGTTAGCTTGTTAATCTGTGAAAGTTGTGCGAATTGTATTTTGGACATGGATTCATTTGTGGTTGTTCATAAAAGAAGTTTTTTTGATGGTTTAGTGGATGAATCCATGTGATATCATTTAAATTTCTTATAACCTTTTATATTTGTATTATTAAATAAAGTGATTTGTGAAAAAGGTGTCTTACAAATGGTGTAAGATTTTCCATCAAACTGTTCATGTGGTACAGATCACACTTTAACGTTCTATTTACATGCGTGTGATGTTGGAATATGTTTTTGATGTATAAATGCTTACTTTAGTGTGTATAAAGCCTTGTGAAACTATTTTGATAATGTTTGATAATCTTTTTAAATTGTTTATAAAAATAATTCTATGGCGTGAAACATTTTATAATAATGTTTTAGAGTGAATCTTATTAAAAAATGGTATTTCTCTGTGTATGTTGTGCTCTGTTTAAAAATTCATGTCTTTTTAAACTATGAAAATTGTTTCATTTTGTTTGTAACCAATGAGGTTAAGTTTTAAGAATATTTTTTGGGTGCATGTGGTTTTAAATGAGGGTTTGAGTGTAAAAATGATGATTCTATGTGTGTAGGTACCCTATTTGGCTTCTATGAATAATTGTTGTGTATGATGTGAACTTGGATTTAAAAAGTGAAATTAATGTCGTAAATGGTTTCTTGGCATGCCCAATGTTTCTTCTTTGCTTTTTTATGTGATGTACACCATATATGAACTTGAAACTTGTGTGATCTTAAATTGGGATGCCCAGGTAGCTAGGATGGTGGACTAGACTAGTGGGATAGCGATCTGAGGGTGGCTTTGGCCCCATTTCACATACTAGGATTGAAAAATGAAACACTAACTATACATATGAAGGACAATGGGTTTTGGTTTCTAAGACACATTTTGTTGTGGGTCTTAGATTATAAGCCATGATTACTGAGGTTCATTATTTCTAAGACATATTTTTTAAGGGTCATGGTTTCTATTTCATGTTTCATCGATACAAAAATATCTAGATTCCTAGTCTAGCTAACACCCATAAGGCCTCTCCTATATTGAGTTCTCCATGTTTAATTTATACTCATTGGTGTGACACTTTGGTTATTTTAAAAATCAAGTGTGTGTGTGTGTTTTAATTTAAGTCAATCCATTTGAAAATATTTTCTTTAAAACAATTTTCTTTAAAACTATTCAAGAATTTATTTATTTTCTTTAATTTAAATTTCTAATGTGTTTTCCATTTAATAAATAAGAGTGGAACCTTTTTCTCGATGGTATACTAATGGGATCTGGCCTAACAATATACATACACCATTGGGTGTGTGTAGATCCTATTTATTTTGTATTAAAAGTTGAGGAATCAAGCATAGAACGAGTGGTTTAGGTTATTAGTGGCATCATCGTGTTGGTTTGGTGAATGTGGCTTGAAGTTATTGCACCTCATGTTTCTTGTAGGTTTGAGTTAGTTTTTTTATTTTTTAATATATTTTCATTCCTTTTGTGGTTTTGGTTGAAGTTATAAACTTTAATTTTGACCATAGTTTAAGGTCCTATTTGGTTGCCTGTTTTTAGTTTTTATTTATTTCTCTTTTTCATTTTTTCAGTTTATTATTTCAGGTAAAACATTCCAAACCATTATTTTTGATTCCTGGGCACTTGCTCCAGCCTGTGGGGATTGGGAACTCCCTTTCAGTCTTGCTGCAAACCACGTTGGGCACTGCTTTCGATGGATACCCATCTTGGTTCATGACAAAATGGTATCAGATGAGGTTTTTTTCTTGTTATTTTGGGATTCAGGTAGACTGGAGACAACAATTTTGATACATGAGGGGTAGGTGTTGGAAGAGAGTCATGAAATCTTACTTGTTTTGATCCTTGAGTAACTAGGGGTATTCTAGTATTTATGTTCTTTTTATTTGTATTATGTTGATGGGGGATGAAAATATGAGTAAATCGGTAATGTGTGCGGTCTCACATGGAGTAGCAACCCATTTCATGCCTGATAGTATTTTTCGATAATCCTACTAGTTTGCGCCTACCTAGGGCATCGTTTACTAAACTATGTAGTTGGGTAAAGCATGACTACTAGTTCTCCATCCATTTGCGTTAGTGTTCATGATATCTTGGTTCAATTTTGGGTGGGCATGAAGCAGTTTTTAAAAGGAAATAAGACTTTGGGGGTTCTCTTATTTTTCTCTTATTTTGAGTTTAACATGATTCTTGGGGTGTGTTTCTTTTGAACCATGTTTCTAGAATTTGTTGTTTGATTTTTTGAAGTTGTATTTTTAAAAATGTTCCTATGGATATTTGAAATTTAAGTGAGATATTTTGGAAATGGAAATCATTTCAAAAAATTGTGTTGAATTTTTGAAATGGTTTTGGAAAAAGGTATTTCTGGAATATTGGGAATGTTATGTTTTTAAAACAAAGATCCTTGTGTTGTCCAGTGGTATTCCTATGGTTTATCACATGTTCATGTGTTCTAGATTAATGGACAGTTGGGGGATTATATGGATGGGTGCTTGAGTGGCATAGAAATACATATCTGCGAGGCACCCAGGAATATCAGTGGTGGGTGATTGATTCCTCTGGCCCCTTATTTTTTCTAGAAAAGCTTATTTGGGTAAATGGATTGAAAATTTCTTAATGTTTTCCTTTGTGTTTTGGTTATTCCGATAGTGTTAGGATGATTGTTTCTGAGTAGAACAGAGAAGAAAAGTGGGTTTTCCATTAAAATGGGACTTTTTCCTTAAATGGTTTTGTAATTGGAAAATGGTTTTGAGTTTGGAGTAAAGATGATTTTTTTAAAAGATATTTTAGCCTTTGTTGTGCAGTGCAGAGTTTTTAAAGGGGTTGTTTTTCATTAATAACTAATTGATTCCTTAAATTGGAATTATTTGATTTTTGTCTAAAATTTGGTTGTTTTTTTGGTGAGATGATTTGTTTTTTTTAAGGCATGTTTTGTTTTTCTTGTTCAGGATATTCCCCTGGAAAGGCCCCATGGGTTTCTAGCAGGTCTCTCAGTTCTTGGCTCATCCTAGACTCATGGTGGAGAGGCGAAGTTGGGTTATTCTTAGTTGTTTCGATTGTTTGTAGGTATTGAGGTCTGTTGAATATCATTGAGAGCTTTGGAAATGATGGAAGTGTCTCCAGTTTTTGAGAAACACCAAAAGTTGTGTGGGTGTAAGCTGTATTGAGTATGTCTGGTGGAGTGGGACTAGATTGTTAAATGGGGATTGTTCCATTATCATTATGAATGGGGATGTCTTGAGAGATCCTTGAGACTAGATTCATCCTTTGGTTGTACCTAAGAATGTGAAGATGATGGAAACAGGTGAATCTTGTAGGTGCTCTACCATTAAATAGATGATGAATGAGGTGTGTTGATCCTTTGATGAGCCAGTTTCATGTTACTCAGAGGAGGTGTGAAGAAATCAGTTTAAAACATTTAACAGTTGTTGGTCTTGTTAATATCATGGTATGTGTAGGTCCCTCATCTGATGACGAGTGTAAACCAAAGAGACAAGTTCTTGGAGTGCTCCTTCCGTCAGTTTTCATCATGTGTTTGACAAACCACTCAATCGCCTATCTCTAGTGTGGTCAGTCAGGCACTCTAAGTCATTCTCTGCAATTCTCAGTTGGTATGTTGATGGATTGTCCATTTAGGACACGAGGAGAAGTAGGTAGGTTTATTTTCCACTAGAGGTAGTTCTAGTCAGAGGGGGTCAGATTATGAATAAGAGGCGATATATGTTTCAGACATCAGGGGATCAGCCATTGGTCTTGGGGTGAATCTTGTGCATAGTCAGAACTCATCGAACATGGGATGGGTCTGGTCTAATGAAATTAGGTACTGTCAGGATGGGGAAAACATAAATTCCCTTTTTTAGGTACCATCTTTAAAGGATTCGTTTTTGTTTGAAGGGCATGAATGCCATGTTTCTTTGTGGTGGTCTTAATTTATGGGAATTCCTCTTGGGCATTAAAGAGGTTCATAGAATCTATATTCTTGTAAAGCTAACAAGTGTGCTTTTTGAACCTTCTTGTGGTTGGTTGTGGATCGAAAATGTACTCATTTCATAGATTCTCCTGTCTCATGGGATTGACGCCAACTTGTCCAGTTTGCTGCTGGGTTATTGGTTTCCATTACCAAATCCATCTAAAGTGGTGGAGTCTATTCCCCTGTAAGAATTTTCCATGAAATATGTCTTGTTTTGGTGGGTTTCTGATGAATAGTTCAATCAGTATAGCTCAAGGGGAACTGGAAATGCCCACGTGGGTGTCATGGTGTTAGGTAAATTCAAAAATGGTGGGGAGACCCACTGCGGGTCTCACCAGCATCCCCACTTGGGTTGGTTTGGATAAACATAGGAAACATGGAGGGTTAAGCCAGTGTTAGAGGTTTTTAGGGTTTGTGAGTCATTTTGGTTTGGAGAAAAAACATTTGACAAGAATCCAAATATGGTGGGGAGACCACCATAGGAAGAACCTGTGGGGAAAAACTCTATTTTCAATGTTCACTCAGTGGGGAAACCCCTTACTTCTTCTCCACCCGACCTTGACCAGGGTAATTGGTTAGATCAGGTAGTGGGTCGTTTGACGAGTGTTCTTGGAGATCTTGAGCGGCTATGGTGATCTCCATGTTAGGGTTTGGGGTGTTCCATGTTGTAGTTGTGATTGGAGGTGAATTCATTGTTGTTGGTTATTTTTCATGGTGATTCTGGTTTTTAGATCATTGGAGTTTCAGGTCATGGGTGTTTTGAATGCCGGTCATCAGGTGATTGATTTTTAGTTTTTGGTATCTTCACGGTCTTGGTGGGAATATTGGGTTGGTCATGTATTTTGGAAATTTCTAGGGGAAGAAAGTGTCATTGTGGGGAGAATTGTCACACCCTGACTGACACTTTATGTTAATTTAAATTATGTTGGGTCTTTATTTTGAGCATTATTTTGAACTGACTTTAATTTTGAAAAAAATTGGTTTCTTTTGTGGGAGCGTGTCTGTGCGCGGTGTCCGGCCTCAATAAATAATGTTATTATTTTGGTTGGTTTTATTATTTTAGTTTTTTATTAGAAATATTATTATTTGAGTTAATATTTTTATTGGGTTATTATTTTTAGGATTATTTCAGTTATTATTTTAATTTGGTTGTTAATATTAATTTTTTGTCATAATTTTAAAATTGTCAACTTATTATTAACATTTATCTTTTAATCATATTGCTAGTTTTATTTTTTTTATTTATTATTTCAGTTGATATTTTAATTTGGTTAGGAATGAGATATTAGTTTTATAATTATAAAATAATTAATTGATTATTACTTTTATTATTATTTTTAGAATTCCTTATGTTATATTTTTGGGTTTTATTTTATTTTTATGGTATTTTTGTTTTATTTTTATTCTCTTTTTATTTTTTTTATTTTTTATTTTTCAATTTTTTCCTTTTCTTATCTCCCTCTGTCTTCCTCTCCTCACTCTCTCGTCATGTTCTCCTCCCCCTAACCCTATATGTGTCAGACCTTCCCGTTCCTCCCTTCTTCATCGCGCCGCCTGCACTCCCTATCCCTTTCTCTTGGCCGGAACCTCTTGTCGGTGGCGCACCTTGACGGATACTTCCTCACACCACCTAGTGACCACCCTATGCATGCTTCCCCACTACCCCACACCACCTAATTTTTGTGCCTCCTTCCGTCTACACCGATCGGCGCCACCCTTCTATGCCGCGTAGCAACTGGTGCCACCCAGCTACCCACATGCATAGCCTCCCCTCTCAACATCCGGCTGGCTCATTTCCCAAACACCACTCTCCTTCATGGAAGCCCTGTCGACCCACTCCCTTGCACTCCAGTCGGCACGACACCTTCCAGCACCCTCTATCTTGCTCGTCCAGAATCTCATAGCCCTTTATCATAGTGGAGATATACATCGATTTTTCATTATTTAAATTTGGTAGAGTTTCAATTGGGGGTTAATATTTTCATTTTGTTCATTTATGGTATAATTTATTAGATTATTTGATTTTAGGGTTTAGTTGTGTTGTTTGAGGTGCTGTTGATGTACGGTGGACTTTGCGTACCAATTCTGTGAAGCATGTCTACCCTGAGGTAGGTGGTTCCATGTCTAATTAATAATTTAATGAATTAAATTCCAAGTATTATTAATTTAGCATTTTATTTAATTAATTTGTGTGCCTTGAATTAAGTTTTCTTTGATGCTTGATATGAATTGAAATTGTTTAGTAGCGTGTTGATATCATGTTTGTGATTTTTGATGAAAATTCATCTCTATTTAATTATTAGTGATTTTTAAATTGTGCGGTTAGCTTGTTAATCTGTGAAAGTTGTGATAATTGTATTTTTGACATAGTGTCGTGTGTGTTTTTCCATAAAAGAAGGTTTTGTGTGCGTTTAGTGGGTAACTCCATGTGATTTCTTTTTAATTGTTTTATAATATTTTATTTTAGGCTAATTAAATTATGTGATTTGTTCAAATGTGTCTTAAAAATGGTGTAATGATTTCCACTAAACTGTTTGTGTGGTGTAGGTATCACTTCAAAGTTGAATCTATGTGTGTGTGATGTTGATATTTGTTTTAGATATATAAATGGTTACATTAGTTTGTGTAAAGCCTTTTGAAACTCTTTTGATAATATTTTATAGACTTTTTAAATGGTTTATTAAATTACTTAAATGTCATGAAACATGTTTGAAGTAGTTTTTAGTTTGCATCTTATTACAAAATGGCATTTTTGTGTGTAAGTTATGGTTTGTTTAATTATTATTGTCTTTTTAAACTGTGAATATGGTTTAATTATGTGTGAAACCTATTCCGGTTATTTTTTTAAAAATATTTTTGGTGTGTCGATTGTTTTAAAAGAGGGGTTGAGTGTGAAAATAGTGATTCTACATGTGTAAGTACCATTTTTTTCTTTTATGCATAAGTGTGATGTGTGACGTGAACTTGGATTTAAAAAGTGAAATTGATGGCCTAAATGGTATCTTAGAATTTTTGGTGTTTTAGCATGTCTTGTTTAAGTGATGTAAACCCTTTATGAACTTGAAACATGTTTGAGCACAAAGCAGGAAGACAAGGTAGCTAGGAAGGTGGACTAGACTAGTGGGATAATGATCCGGGGGTGGTTTCGACCCTATTTCACATACCAGGATTTATAACTTCAACACTAACTAAACATATGAATGACTAAGGGTCATGGTTTCTAAGCCATATTTCTAGAGGGTGGGGTTTTCTAAGCTATGGTAACTGAGTTACGGGGTATCTAAGCCATTTTTTCAACGGGTCTTGGTTTCTAATCCCAGTTTCACCGAGACAAAAAGATCTAGGGATCCAAGCTATCTAAAACCCACAAGGCATTTCCTATATTGTGTGCTCCTTGTTTAATTTACGTTCAAGAGTGTGGAACTTTGGTTATTTTAACATGTAAGTGTGTGTGTGTGTGTGCGTTTTAGTTTAAGTCATTCCATTTGAAATTATTTTCTTTAAACCTATTTTTTTAAACTGTTCAAGCATTTAATTCTTTTTTTAATTAAAATAGAAAGTGTATTTTCCATTTAATAATTATATGTGGAAGCCTTTTCTCGGTGGAATACTACGGGGATCTGGGCTCACACCCTACATACAACTTTGATTGTATGTAGATCCAGTTTATTTTTTATTCCATGGTTTGGCATCGATCATAACATAAGTGATTCAAGTTGTTAGTGGCATCCGCGTGCTAGTTTGGTGAACGTGGCATATGGTTTTTTCACCTCATGATACTTGGAGGTTTGATTTAGTGTTTTTTCCATTATTGTTATTAATTTTGGATTTTTGGTTCAAGTTGTAAACATTAATTCTGACCATAGTTTAAGGTCATGTTTGGCTGTCTATTTTTAGTTTTATTTTATTTATCTTGTTCATTGTTTTCTATTTATTATTTTGGGTAAGACATTCCCAACCATTATTTATGATACCGATGAACTTGTGCCATCCCGTTCAGATCAAGAATTCCTTTTGGGTCTTGATATGGACCAGGTCGGGTGCCATTTTTTATGGCGACCCAGCTTGGTTCATAAAAATAATACTCCTATCTATATTAACATTGAGAAAATCGTGGAAAATTTTGATCTAAAAGGAGACCAAAAAACAACTACTCAAGATACAGAGATGTAGATCCACCAAGTATCTCTAGAAAATATCAAAATTTATATGTCTCAGATCTCAAAGACTCTATCAGATAGATTGTTGCGAACACATCCATGTAGTATAGAGAAATTACCAAGGGAATAAACTAATGTTATAGTGGTAAGAAGTGGAACTTTTATTAATTTTCATCAACCATGTGATATAGAATAAAAACAAGATAAGGAACCTCAAAATTATTCAATAGTAGATTATAAATACTATTATGGGACCAATCATATAATACCCTAAGCGGTATCACTAGCCACAAACACCCGAACACATGAGAAACCAAAACAGCCAATTCTATGTTTCTCTACCACTATACAAGACACCACTTCCTTTTCTTGAAATATCGAGACAATGATGAAAGGAGGCATAATACAAGAAGTTTTTTTGGAAATGTTCAAGAAATTTCATATCAAAATATGCTTTGAAGATGTTATTTCTTAGATTCTAGTTTATACCAAATTCCTAAAATATATTCTTTCTAATAAAATAAAAATGGATGATCTATGATTCATCTCAATAAATGATTAATGTTCTGGATTTTTTCAGAAGAAAAATCCACCTACGATGAGAGTAACCTAATGTACATCAATTCCATGTGCAATAGGAATTTTAAATTTGGGAGAATGGTGTATGATCTAGGTGCATGTATTATCCTCATGATGATAACTATATTGTACAATTTGGGACTTAAATTTATCAAACCAACTTGAGTAGCACTACAATGTGTAGAATGATCCGAAAATTACCCTCCAAGAATTCGCAAGGATGTATTTCTTATTATTGAAAAGTTGATCTTTCCAGTATAATTCTTGGTTTTAGACATAGAAGAATAAGGTGACATCCCCATTATATTTTGAAGACTATTTCTGGACATTGGAAAGTCTCTGATAAAAATAAATCAATATTTTTTAATCTTTTGAGTTAGAAAGAAATATATAGTATTCATCCTCATCAAAGCTTCCAAACAATCAGATTAGGCCTTTGATTGCAATGCAATATATCTTACCTAAGATATAGATAAATATATTTACATAAAAGAAGATATTGAGGAGCTAATCCCTAAAGAAGAACAAGAGTATGATTTTAAGGAAGTTAGATTCAATGAACCTATCATAATTTATACATTCCCACCTTTCATACCATCAATCATTCAACCAGCAACACTAGAGATGAACCCTCTACCTAGTGCTATTAGGTATTCATAATTAGGTTATTTAACCTCTCTATCATTAATCATTAGCTCTAAAATATCTCTGTTACAAAAAAATAGGTTGATGTCTTGAAATATGCAAGCATTAAATTGCATTAGGAGTAGATGACATTAAAGGAATCAATCCTGCATAATGTACCCATAAAATCCTAATTAAGGAAAGTGAAAAACCAAGAATTCAACAACAGAAGTAGTACATTCCATCAAAGATAGAGGTTCTAAAAAAGGAAGTATAGAATTTTCTTGAATATGGGATAATATTTTCAATATCTGATAATGATTGGTTGAGACCACTAAAGTAGTTACCAAGAATGGTGGGATAATAGTTGAAAAACATACGAAAATGAATTTATCTTAACATGCACCATCACTGTATGGAGATCTTCTGTGGAATACAGAAATTTAAAAAAAGAAACCAAAAAAGATAATTTATCCTGAACTTTCATGAATTAAAAATTAGATAGAGTAACATGACATGAATATTATTTTTTTCTGGATTGATATTCATGATATAATCATATTCCAATCGACGTAGCTAATTACTCTAAAACCACATTCACATGTCCATTTGGTACTTTCACCTAAAATCACATGTCATTCCATATGTGAATCGTAAGAGAAACATTTCAAAGATGTATGATGAAAATATTACATGATATGTGGAGGAATTCATATAAATCTTAATGGAATACTTTTATTTTATAAAATATATTTTGAGGCCCGACTAAGAAATATTTAGTTAGAATTGTTTTGTTTTGAAGATAAATGTCTTTTTTTGAATTAGGAAAATGTCATTTTATTGTTCACAGAGCCATATTCCTTAGATATAAAATTTCCAAAGTGGGAATAGAAGTTGATCCTTCTAAGATAAGATCATCAATGATTTACATGAAACATCAATATTTAAGGGTATAAGAACATTTTTAGTTCATGCATGATTCTATAGGTGATTTGTAAAATACTTTGGAAATGTTTCTTTCCCACAAACCCACCTGTTTCCAAAGTATGGTACATTTAAATTTACTTAAAAATGTCGGTCAAGATTCATTACATAAAAAACCCTGATAGCATCCTCTATAATCATTTCACTATACTGGGACATGGAATTTGAATTGATGTGTGACATGTAACGCCTCGACCCCAGCTACCCAGAGTCGGTGCATTACTTCGTAACATTGGCATGATCACAAAAGATCAAGTCTCGAAAGAACGATTAGTTTAGTATCCTTGTAAACACAAGATACATTCATAAATGTTACATTACATCATAAAGTGAAAATCTACAATAAAAAAGTCTCCATAGTCCACACTCATATCCTCTTCTGACTATACCTGCAGGTCATTCATAAAATAGTTCTTCACATCCTGGAAAATATTAAAACATTGAAAGGGGTGAGCTCAGATGCTCAGTAAGGATAACAATATTGCGGAAGCTTTCATAAATAAACATAAACATTTAAGGCAATTTATAACTAAAACAAAAGCCTTTTAAACTTGATCTTCAACATAATATGGAAAAATTAAAATGAGATAATGCCATTTACTTATTCACATGGATATTCTACTGGTCGAATAATCACATGCAATATCAATAACCACTTTCATAATGATGGAATGCATAATGCCAGACTATCATAACCACGTAGCCAAGGCCTCGTGCCAAGACCATAGATAATATTTTGTCAAGGCCTCGTTCAAAGACACTAGTTTGTCTCATGAGACCTACCGATGCATCGAGAAGCTATAGCAGGCTCCACCCGTCACTTATTAAGTCCAATGCATTCCTCATATGAATAGGTTTAAATATATCATATAACATAATCGTATCACATAAAACATGCATAAAGGAAACATAAAATTTCCACATTTCAATCACAAGATATCAATACAACACATTGATATAATAAAAACTTTATCAAAACCATTTTCAATACCAAAATGAATGAAAAGTAAAACATGGTATTTATTTTTCTTTTAAAAAAGGTATGGCTTGTAGAGGAAGCCTAAACTCAAATAATGGTTACGGCGACGGAGAAGTCATTGTCGCCACATACGTACGACAAGAAAAACATTCCTTTTTGTCATTTAGTAAAACGCTTCGTATAAAAAGATTCCTTTTGAATAAACGTAAAATTCAAAGGGGTTTATACACCGTATAAAAGAATGTTGTGTATAAAACCAAATATGCCTCAATGAAAGGAGATTGTGACGAAGTCCTTAAAAAGATCATTTTTAAAATATAATAGATCTATTATGTGTATTCACTATAAGTACACACATATGAAAGTACAAATACAAGATAGGACATAATAATATCATGACATAATTTGAAAGTAGGAGATTAACCCAAAGAATTGAAATTGGGTTAAGAAGTTCCCTTACCTCGTGTCTGACTTGACTCGACCGCTCTTTAACCTCCTGAATAATAAACTAGAGTTAATATCTAGATTTTTAAGAACCATTTTCAAGTTTATTATTCCTTTTATATCACTTATTACCATGTTATGAACATTATGTAATTATTTATGTTAATAACGGTCCTTTGTCGATCTTTGGTACTTGAGTCAACAATAAACATCTTATAATTACAAGTTGTTTATTTGGTAGAATATCCATTATCTCCATAATTATATTCATGATTTAGATGTCATATATATCATATATATCCAGTATATACATTCATTCATAATATTACATAACATTTAGAGGTAAGAAATGAAATGCACCGTTTATGGAGACGGTAAGCCGTACGTACGCATGAGCGCTACTTTCATTCTATTTTGTATTTAATGGAATGAACTCATAATTATATAAAGGTATAATATAGTTCCAGTATAATGTAATATATAATATCATTTACTCCATCCTTTATACATCCCGCATATGGCATTAACGATTCACATCACTTTGAGGGGGCGGTAGTCCGCACTTCCTAAAATGAAATTATCGTGTTTACCCATAATGGAAATCATAAAGTATGCCATAAATGAGAAATACAGAAGCATAAGGAAAACATAAAAATAATATATATATCATATATGAAAATAGTTTCATCAAAATGGTCACCATTATAGGTGTTAAAATAAAATTGAACAATCATCGTTTCGTGAGGCAGTATTTCGCCACCCACAGAAACAGTATGTTCATTAACCATTTGAAGAAGGTGTGTGTAAGTGGAAACCAAATCCTTATCATAAAAACATCCTAGTATATTGTAGATACTGGTTTTGTTATAAAATAAGGGAATATAAATAGTTTAAGGGGTTGGAGAAGCTAAATAAAACAAAACAACATTAGAGAAGACATTACCTAAAAATCGGGTAACTCTTTTTGATTTGAGGCAAAGGCTTCCTTGGGAAGAATTCTGCCCAAAGTGGGGATTCTAAGAGTAAGGGAGGGAAGTTGGGAGAGTATTTGGGCAGATGTTGGCCGAGCCAAATGGCTTGAATGTGTGAATAAGGTGGGAGTGGTGGGGGCCTTTTATAAGTGGAGAGGAGGGGCACTCTTGGAAAGTAATGAAATATTACTTTATTACACAATTCTTTTCGGATTCCAAAGGTCCCAAAATTATATAATTCTAGGATAAGGTGATAAGGGTTCTAAATATACCCATCCAATAGGCTTTGGACAAGTTTAAGTCTTGGATTTTACATTTTCTTCTCATTTTCTTTAAATCGTTAAATAATGAGGTCATAACTGCGTCATCATGATGTCATAATGAATTTAATTTATTTAATGTACAAAAATTATAAAAAAAATACAATGATGTAGGAAATATTTTTATCTTTCCAATTACTATTTATAGTCAAAAATATGACTTGTATAACCCTACGTAAAAATTGTTTTAGTAAAACATTTCATGTTTGCGTCATTTTTTTACTTTAACATTAAATAAAAGGTATTTATGTCATTTTCCAACTAAAGTGGCTCCATGGGGTCCCCAAGTTGACCCATGGATTGTCTTGGTCGGCCATGGAACATCCAATGAGGGTAGGACATGTTTCAAGCTCATCTCATATTATTAAAACATTATTTTTACCTTAAACTACACTAATTACCTCTAATCGCGATTAAGAACTTAAAAGTTACTATTCACCAAAAATTATTTTAATCTCATTGAACCAAATTTTACTTCTTAATGAAAACCATGTATGTCGGATTTTTGAAATTCAAAACACAAAAGTGGTAAAATTTCATTTAAACGAAAAATCAGTTTTTATAAGTACCACTTAGTGGTTTCACTATTCATCAAAAATTGATGTTTTTCAGAAAAATCCCAAAAATTCACCCTAAGCTATATTTGATATTCCGATTTCAAAAATGATGTCTATTTTAAAAAATTTCAAACATATAAGTTTCATTAATTAATTTTATAATTAATTCCCGCTGTCACAATAAATAGCGTGTTTTTAAGAAACAATTTATATCAAAAGATTGACAATTGTTCATGCCCAATTTCAATGTTAAATTAATTATAATGACCACCATTGGATAAAATGGTAAAAATATATTCTAATTATACTTTAAAACCACTAAATATTATAATTTATCACTATAAATTATTTTTATTAAAAATGTTGTTTTAAGTATTTTTCACTATTCATAAAAATTTAGATGTTCTAAGAAAATTACAAAAAATTCAACATAGGCTAATTTTGACATTCTGAATCCAAAAATGAATTCCATTTTGAAATATAAAATATATATAATTTCAAAAGGTGGGTATTAATATTCATAATGGCTATTTTGATTAGTCGCGGTGTGTTAGAACTCGAACTTGCGTACAATGTAAGCTATTGCATTATTGAAAGAGAAGCGTATCGTGGAAGCTCAGGGTGTTACATTCTCCCCTCCTTCAATAAATTGTGTCCTCGCAATTTGAAATTTTTCTTTGAAAATAAAAGGTTGAAAATAGAAAATACCTTTGTGGAAACCCACATCGGAAATAAGGTTAATAAAAATATAACATTAAAAGAAAGAAAGAGAAGTACAAAGGTCACCCGAGATAGCCCATACTAGGATTATATGAAAATATGGATATGGAGGAGAAACAAACCATCAAGGTCTGATGGAGAGTTGTAGAAAATAGGATTAGGAGAAAGTTAACCATAAGAAAGTCACAAACTTGTGATGGGTTGAACGATCATTGAGTCCCCAATTGGAAAAGTTAACCAGCAACATTTTTGTTTTAAGTTACCTTTTATAAAGTTGAGGAATTTATTTAGGAGATTTAATATGAAAGTATGGAAATATACATACTTGTGATGTAGACTTTCATTCTTTAATAAATTTTTACCACGAACCCATCTTTCACTCTAAAAGGCAATAGAACTCAAAAATATTCTATTTAACCTAATTTTATAAGGTTCCAAATATTAACACATACCATTTAGATTAGTAAAACTATTTTGTAACAACCAGGGACTTCCTATAGGCTAGTGGTAGGTAATAAAGGCCAGTCGCACTATGGTTGTGGGTTCAATTCCTGCAGCTTTGTCCGACGCGACGGGTTATGCCCCACCCTGCAGGTTGTCCTTTTTCCTAAAACTTTAGTATTATAATATTCCAAAAATAATCTTGAGAAATTTTTTAACCTTAAAAAATACTATTCAATGTTCAACATAATCCATCCCAACATTTATAGTTATCCAAAATACCTCCGTCCAGACTTTCTCTAAAAGGTCTCTAAATTCCAAAATCAATTGTAACCTCAGATTCCCCAAACAAAGTAAAGTTTCTCTTATTGTCACATACTAAAAATATGATTACCTTCATCATATTAAATCCTTAATGAAAACAACATGTACTACAGTACAATCCTTATATATATCACATTATTCTTATAACCATAATCTAGTTCTTGAGACCAAAAACACAAATACAATAATTATTCAACTTCATCTGTAGTAACAGCATAAGCTTGGCCTTGATCCCTTGGCCTTTTCTGAGGTATGTTTTCCTGAGGCTTGGGACATTCATTTGCATAATTCCCCATTTCCCTACAATTGTAGCATTCAACATTGATAGCCTTTTTCTTTCCCTTGCAATCACTGCCTGGTTGCCTTTTTCTCCACATTTATAACAAACTCCCATTCCTTTTAGGCAAGTACCAGGGTGATTCTTCCCACAATTATCACATAATGGAGAATATTTCTTTCCCTTTTTCCCTTTATCTGTCTCTTGTTCCACCCTTCTCTTCTTCTCTTGCAATACTTTATTGTCATAATACATAGAGAATTCCTTTTTTGTCTTGATAGCACACGAGACTATATCTTCATATGTTCAGAAAGATTGTGATACTAAAGCTCAACGAAGAAATGGTTTTAACCCATCAAAGAAACGATCAATCTTACTTCTTGGGTTACGTATATAATC
This sequence comes from Viscum album, assembly GCA_963277665.1. Lineage (NCBI taxonomy): Eukaryota > Viridiplantae > Streptophyta > Magnoliopsida > Santalales > Viscaceae > Viscum > Viscum album. The sequence goes on from OY728156.1 coordinate 1,138,309,961, forward strand.
TACAGCATGCCTCACTAACCTTGTAAAGTTATCCTCATACTTTGCGACATTTTTATCCTCCTTCTTCCTCAGACTCAAAAATTGCCTTTCCATATCTTCTTGATGGTCACGAGGAAAGTATTTATCTAAGAAAATATCTTTGAACTCCCTCCATTTCATATTCGATATGTCATCATCTTCCTTTGTGTTTTGAATCAATGACCACCATTGATCAGCATCTCTAGTGAGGCGGTAAACGGCCATGATAACCTTCTCCCTTTCGGTACTCCCCAAGGTGTGGAATATTTTCTCTAAGGAGTTTATCCATTGCTCAGATACTAATGGATTTGTACCCCCATTAAATGTTGGTGGTTGTTGCCTCATGAATTGGTCTAACATTGATCCTCCACATTGCGGATCAGGGTGCTCCATACGAGTAAGGTTATTATTCATAACCTGAGTGAGTTGTCCCAGTATGGTAATAAGTTGATCATCACCAGTTGTATCTCCAGCTCCACAATAATTGTCTTGAGCAGGAGGGAAATCCCTACACGGAGTGCGTGCATTGATACGGTTTCCATTCCTTCCACTAGGCACCATTTCTAAACAATGGCATAAACTAGATTAGTTTATGAATCAAAATACATAATTACATACTTTTAAAACACTTAACACTAATTGAACTATTTCTGGATATAATCCATAATCATAAAAAAAGTTTTCTTTGAAGAATTATATACTCATAACCCTTCATAGTGGTTTGTAAAGAAAATGAGAATTATCCTAAGCATGTCCCTCGGGAGTGTCGTAACCAAGAGTGCAGCAAGGCCCATTGTCGTGCACCAGTTCCTGTTCGATTCTAGCTCAAAGTGGTGTTTTCGGGTTTTACCCCTAGGTACATCTGTGCTAGAGCCGCCTCTACCTGCTCGTATCCAGATAGGGATGTATTGCTCTGAAAACTCACAAAATCTCTATAATTCCAAAATTCTAGGAAGTTATTCTATACTAATCCTCAAAGTCTATCTTCGGGCTATGTGCTCTAATCAGAGTTTATCTAAATCTAGCTTCCAAGGTTAGTACTAAACTGCCTCTGATACCAACTGTAACTCCCCGACCCCAGCTACACAGAGTCAGTGCATTACTTCATAACATTGGCATGATCACAAAAGATCAAGTCTTTAAAGACCGATTAGTTTAGTAGCCTTGGAAACACTAGATACATTCATAAATGTTACATTACATCATAAAGGGAAAATCTACAATAACAAAGTCTCCATAGTCTAAACTCATATCCTCTTCTGACTATCCATGCGGGTCATTCATAAAATACTTCTTCACATCCTGGAAAATATTAAAACATTGAAATGTGTGAGCTCAGATGCTCAGTAAGGATAACAATATTGCGGAAGCTTTCATAAATAACATAAACATTTAAGGCAATGTATAACTAAAACAAAATCCTTTTAAACATGATCTTCAACATAAAAATGAAAAATTAAAATGAGATAATTCCCTTTACTTATTCACATGGATATTCTACTGGTTGAATAATCACATGCAATATCAATAACCACTTTCATAATGATGGAATGCATAATGCCAGACTATCATTACCATGTAGCCAAGGCCCCGTTCCAAGACCACAGATAATATTTTGTCATGGCCTCGTGCCAAGACACTAGCTTTTCTCATGAGACCTACCGATGCATCGAGGAGCTATAGCGGGCTCCACCCGTCACTTATTAAGTCCAATGCATTCCTCATATGAATAGGTTTAAACATATCATATAACATAATCGTATCACATAAAACATGCATAAAGGAAACATAACATTTCCACATTTCAATCACAAGATATCAATACAACACATTGATATAATAAAAACTTTATCAAAACCATTTTCAATACCAAAATGAAAGAAAAGTAAAACATGGTATTTATTTTTCTTTAAAAAAAAGGTATGGCTTGTAGAGGAAGCCGAAACTCAAATAATGGTTACGGCGGCAGAGAATTCATTGTCGCCGCATACGTACAAAAATAAAAACATTCCATTTTTTCATTTAGTAGAATGCTTCGTATAAAAATATTCCTTTTGAATAAACGTAAAAGTCAGAGGGGTTTATACACCGTATAAAAGAAGGTTGTGTATAAAACCAAATATGCCTCAATGAAAGGAGATTGAGACGAAGTCCTTAAAAAGATCGTTTTTAAAATAGAATAGATCTATTATGTGTATTCACTATAAATACACACATAAGAAAGTACAAATACAAGATAGTACATCATAATATCATGACATAATTTGAAATTAGGAGATTAACCCAAAGAGTGGAAATTGGGTTAAGAAGTTCCCTTACCTCGTGTCCGACTTGACTCGACCGCTCTTTAACCTCCTGAATAATAAACTAGAGTTAATATATACCTTCTTAAGAACCATTTTAAAGTTTATTATTCCTTTGATATCACTTATTACCATATTATGAACATTATGTAATTATTTATGTTAATAATGGTCGTTTTGTCGATCTTTGGTACTTGAGTCAACAATAAACATCTTATAATTACAACTTGTTTATGTGGTAGAATATCCATTATCTCCATAATTATATTCATGATTTAGATGTCATATATATCATATATATCCAGTATATACATTCATTCATAATATTACGTAACATTTAGAGGTAAGAAGTGAAATGCACTGTTCATGGAGACGGTAAGCCGTACGTACACATGAGCGCTACTTTCATTGTATTTCGTATTTAATGGAATGAAATCATAATTATATAAAGGTATAATATATTTCCAGTATAATATCATATATAAGATCATTTACTCCATCCTTTATACATCCCACATATGGCATTAATGATTCACATCACTTTGAGGGGGCGGTAGTCCGCACTTCCTAAAATGAAATTATCGCGTTTACCCATAATGGAAATCATAAAGTATGCCATAAATGAGAAATACAGAAGCATAAGAAAAACATAAACATAATATATATATCATATATGAAAATAGTCTCATCAAAATGGCCACCATTAGATTTGTTAAAAGAAAATTGAACAATCATCCTTTCGTGAGGCAGTATTTCGCCACTCACAGAAAAAGTATGTTCTTTAACCATTAGGCAAAGGTGTGTGTAAGTGTAAACCAAATACTTATCATAAAAACATCCTATTATATTGTAGATACTGTTTTTGTTACAAATTATGGGAATAAAAATAGTTAAGTGGTTGGATAAGCTCAATAAAACAAAACAACATTAGAGAAGACATTACCTAAAAATCGGGTAACTCTTTTTGATTTGAGGAAAAGGCTTCCTTGGGAAGAATTATTCCCAAAGTGGGGATTCTAGGAGTAAGGGAGGGATTTTGGGAGAGTATTTGGGAAGAGTTTGGCCGATCCAAATGGCTTGAATATGTGAATAAGGTGGGAGTGGTGGGGGCCTTTTATAAGTGGAGAGGAGGGGCACTCTTGGAAAGTAATGAAATATTACTTTATTACACAATGATTTTCGGATTCCAAAGGTCCCACAATAATATAATTCTAGTATAAGGTGATAAGGGTTCTAAATCTACCCATCCAATAGGCTTTGGACAAGTTTAAGTCTTGTATTTTACATTATCTTCTCATTTTATTTAAATCGATAAATAATGAGGTCATCGCTGCATCATCATGATGTCATAAATAATTTTATTCATTTAATGTCTAAAAATTATAAAAAAAATACAATGATGTAGGAAATCTTTTTATATTTCCAATGACTATTTATATTCAAAAATATTACTTGTATAACCCTATGTAAAAATTGTTTTAGTAAAACATTTCATGTTTGTGTCATTTTTTTTACTTTAACATTAAATAAAAGGTATTTATGTCATTTTCCAACTAAAGTGGCTCCATGGGGTCCCCAAGTTGACCCATGGATTTTCTTGGTCGGCCATGGCACATCCAATGAGGGTAGGACATGTTTCAATCTCATCTAATATTATTAAAACATTATTTTTACCTTAAACTACACTAATTACCTCTAATCGCGATTAAGAACTTAAAAGTTACTATTCACCAAAAATTATTTTAATCTCATTGAACCAAATTTTACTTCGTAATGAAAACCATGTATGTCGGATTTTTGAAATTAAAAACACAGAATTGGTAAATTTTCATTTAAAGGAAAAATCAGTTTTTATAAGTACCACTTAGTGGTTTCACTATTCATCAAAAATTGAAGTTTTTCAGAAAAATCTCAAAAATTCACCCTAAGATATATTTGATATTCCGATTTCAAAAATGATGTCTATTTTACAAAATTCCAAACATATAAGTTTCATTAATTAATTTTATAATTAATTCCCGTTGTCACAACAAATAGCGTGTTTTTAAGAAACAATTTATATCAAAAGATTGACAATTATTCATGCCCAATTTCAATGTTAAAATAATTCTAATGACCACCATTGGATAAAATGGTAAAAATATATTCTAATTATACTTTAAAACCACTAAATATTATAATTTATCACTATAAATTATTTTTATTAAAAATTTAGTTTTAATTATTTTTCACTATTCATAAAAAATTGGAAGTTCTAAGAAAATTACAAAAAATTCAACATAGGCTAATTTCGACATTCCGAATCCAAAAATGAATTCCATTTTGAAATATAAAATATATATAATTTCAAAAGGTGTGTATTACTATTCATAATGGCTGTTTTGTTTAGTCGCGGTGTGTTAGAACTCGAACATGCGTACAATGTAAGCTATTGCATTATTGAAAGAGAAGCGTATCGTGGAAGCTCGGGGTGTTACATTCTCCCCTCCTTCAATAAATTGTGTCCTCGCAATTTGAAATTTTTCTTTGAAAATAAAAGGTTGAAAATAGAAAATACCTTTGTGGAAACCCACATCGGAAATAAGGTTAATAAAAATATAACATTAAAATAAAGAAAGAGAAGTACAAAGGTCACCTGGGATAGCCCATACTAGGATTCTATGAAAATGTGGATATGGAGGAGAAACAAACCATCATGGTTTGATGGAGATTTGTAGAAAATAGGATTAGGAGAAAGTTAACCATAAGAAAGTCACAAACTTGTGATGGGTTGAACGATCATTGAATCCCCAATTGTAAAAGTTAACCGGCAACATTTTTGTTTTAAGATACCTTTTATAAAGTTGAGGAATTTATTTAGGAGATTTACTATGAACGTAAGGAAATATACATACTTGTGATGTAGACTTTCATTCTTTAATAAATTTTTACCACGAACCCATCTTTCACTCTAAAAGGTAATAGAACTCAAAAATATTCTATTTAACCAAATTTTATAAGGTTAAAATATTAACACATACCATTTAGATTAGTAAAACTATTTTGTAACAACCAGGGACTTCCTGTAGGCTAGTGGTAGGAAATAAAGGCCAGTCGCACTGTGGTTGTGGGTTCGATTCCTGTAGCTTTGTCCAACACGACGGGTTATGCCCCACCCTGCAGGTTGTCTTTTTCCTAAAACTATAGTATTATAATATTCCAAAAATAATCTTGAGAAATGTTTTAACGTTAAAAAATACTATTCAAAGTTCAACTTAATCCATTCCAATATTTATAGTTATCCAAAATACCTCCATCCAGACTTTCTATAAAAGGTCTCTAAATTCCAAAATCAATTGTAACCTCAGATTCCCCAAACAATGTAAAGTTTCTCTTATTGTCACATACTAAAAATATGATTACCTTCATCATATTAAATCCTTAATGAAAACAACATGTACTACAGTACAATCCTTGTATATATCACATTATTCTTATAACCATAATCTAGTTCTTGAGTACAAAAACACAAATACAATAATTATTCAACATCATCTGTAGTAATAGCATAAGCTTGGCCTTGATCCCTTGGCCTTTTCTGAGGTATGTTTTCCTGACGCTTAGGACATTCATTTGTATAATTCCCCATTTCCCTACAATTGTAGCATTCAACATTGATAGCCTTTTTCTTTCCCTTGCAATCACGCACTTGGCGACCTTTTTCTCCACATTTATAACAGACTCCCATTCATTTTAGGCAAGTACCAGGGTGATTCTTCCCACAATTATCACATAATGGAGAATCTTTCTTTCCCTTTTTCCCATTATCCGTCTCTTGTTCCACCCCTCTCTTCTTCTCTTGCTTTAATTTATTGTCATAAGAAATAGGGAATTCCTTTTCTGTCTTGATAGCACACGAGACTATATATTCGTATGTTGAGAAAGATTGTGATACTAAAGCTCGACGAAGAAATGTTTTTAACCCATCAAAGAAACGATCAATCTTACTTCTTGGGTTACGTATATAATCTGCAGCATGCCTCGCTAACCTTGTAAAGTTAGCATCATACTTTGTGACATTCTCATCCTCCTTCTGCCTCAGACTCAGAAATTGCCTTTCCATATCTGCTCGATGGTCACGAGGAAAGTATTTTTCTAATAAAAGATCTTTGAACTCCCTCCATTCCATATTCTATATGTCATCATCTTCCTTTGTGTTTTGAATCAATGACCACCATTGATCGGCATCTCCAGTGAGGCAGTAAACTTCCATGATAACCTGCTCCCTTTCGCTAGTCCCCAAGGCGTGGAATATTTTCTCTAAGGAGTTTATCCATTGCTCAGATACTAATGGATTTGTACCCCTATTAAATGTTGGTGGTTGTTGCCTCATGAAGCGGTCTAACATTGATCCTCCACGTTGCAGATCAGGGTGCTCCATACGAGTAAAGTTATTATTCATAACTTGAGTGAGTTGTCCCAGTACGGTAATAAGTTGATCAGCACCAGTTGTATCTCCAGCTCCACAATAATTATCTTAAGCCGGAGGGAAATCCCTACACAGAGTGCGTGCATTGATACGGTTTCCATTCCTTCCACTAGGCACCATTTCTAAACAATGGCGTAAACTAGATTAGTTTATGAATCAAAATACATAATTCCATACTTGTAAAACACTTAACACTAATTGAACTATTTATGGATATACTCCATAATCATAAAAAAAGTTTTCTTTGAGGAAGTCTATACTCATAACCCTTCATAGTAGTTTGTAATGAAAATGAGAATTATCCTAAGCATATCCCCCTGGAGTGTCGTAACCAAGAGTGCAGCAAGGCCTGTTGTCATGCAAAAGTTCTCGTTCGAGTCTAGCTCAAAGCGGTTTTTTCGGGTTTTACCCCTAGGTACATCTGTGCCAGAGCTGCCCTTACCTGCTCGTATCCAGACAGGGATGTATTGCTCGGAAAACTCACAAAATCTCTATAATACCAAAATTCTAGGAAATTCTTCTATACTAATCCTCAAAGTCTATCTTCGGGCTATGTGCTCTAATCAAAGTTTATCTAAATCTAGATTCCAAGGTTAGTACTAAGCTGCCTCTGATACCAACTGTAACTCCCCGACCCCAACTACCCAGAGTCGGTGCATTACTTCGAAACATTGTCATGATCACAAAAGATAACGTCTCTAAAGACCGATTAGTTTAGTAGACTTGGAAACACTAGATACATTCATAAATGTTACATTACATCATAAAGTGAAAATCTTCAATAACAAAGTCTCCATAGTCCAAACTCATATCCTCTTCTGACTATCCCTATAGGTCATTCATAAAATACTTCTTCACATCCTGGAAAATATTAAAACATTGAAAGGGGTGAGGTCAGATGCTCAGTAAGGATAACAATATTGCAGAACCTTTTATAAATAAACATAAACATTTAAGGAACTGTATAACTAAAACAAAATCCTTTTAAACTTGATCTTCAACATAATATGGCAAAATTAAAATGAGATAATGCCATTTACTTATTCACATGGATATTCTACTGGTCGAATAATCACATGCAATATCAATAACCACTTTCATAATGATGGAACGCATAATGCCAGACTATCATAACCATGTAGCCAAGGCCTCGTGCCAAGACCACAGATAATATTTTGTCATGGCCTCATGCCAAGACACTAGTTTGTCTCATGAGACCTACTGATGCATCGAGGAGCTATAGCGGGCTCCACCCGTCACTTATTAAGTCCAATGCTTCCTCATATGAATAGGTTTAAACATATTATATAACATAATCTTATCACATAAAACATGCATAAATGAAAAATAACATTTACACATTTAAATCACAAGATATCAATACAACACATTGATATAATAAAAACATTATCAAAACCATTTTTAATACCAAAATGAAAGAAAAGTAAAACATGGTATTTATTTTTCTTTAAAAAATGGTATGGCTAGTAAAGGAAGCGGAAACTCAAATAAGGGTTACGGCGGCGGAGAAGTCATTGTCGTCGCATACGTACGAAAATAAAAACATTCCTTTTTGTAATTTAGTAAAACGCTTCCTATAAAATGATTCCTTTTGAATAAACGTAAAAGTCAAAGGGGTTTATACACCGTATAAAAGAAAGTTGTGTATAAAACCAAATATGCCTCAATGAAAGGAGATTGAGACTAAGTCCTTAAAGAGATCATTTTTAAAATAAAAAAGATCTTTTATGTGTATTCACTATAAGTACACACATAAGAAAGTAAAAATACAAGATAGGACATAATAATATCATGACATAATTTGAAAGTAGGAGATTAACCCAAAGAATGGAAATTGGGTTAAGAAGTTCCCTTACCTCGTGTCTGACTTGACTCGACCGCTCTTTAACCTCCTGAATAATAAACTAGAGTTAATATCTACCTTCTTAAGAGCCATTTTCAAGTTTATTATTCCTTTTATATCACTTATTACAATGTTATGAACATTATGTAATTATTTATGTTAATAACGGTCGTTTTGTCGATCTTTGGTACTTGAGTCAACAATAAACATCTTATAATTACAAGTTGTTTATGTGGTAGAATATACATTATCTTCATAATTATATTCATGATTAAGATGTCATATATATCATATATATCCAGTATATACATTCATTCATAATATTACGTAACATTTAGAGATAAGAAATGAAATGCACCGTTCATGGAGACGGTAAGTCGTACATACACATGAGCGCTACTTTCATTCTATTTCGTATTTAATGGAATGAAATCATAATTATATAAAGTTATAATATTGTTCCAGTATAATATCATATATAATATCATTTACTCCATCCTTTATACATCCCACATATGGAATTAATGATTCACATCACTTTGAGGGGGCGGTAGTCCACACTTCCTAAAATAAAATTATCGCGTTTACCCATAATGGAAATCATAAAGTATGCCATAAATGAGAAATACAGAAGCATAAGGAAAACATTAACATAATATATATGTCATATATGAAAATAGTGTCATCAAAATGGCCACCATTAGAGGTGTTAAAAGAAAATTTAACAATCATCGTTTCGTGAGGCAGTATTTCGCCACCCACAGAAACAGTATGTTCTTTAACCATTAGACAAAGGTGTGTGTAAGTGTAAACCAAATCCTTATCATAACAACATCCTAGTATATTTTATATACTTGTATTGATACAAAGTAAGGGAATAAAAATAGTTTAAGGGGTTGGAGAAGCTAAATAAAACAAAACAACATTAGAGAAGACATTACCTAAAAATCGGGTAACTCTTTTTGATTTGATCCAAAGGCTTCCTTGGGAAGAATTATGCCCAAAGTGAGGATTATAGGAGTAAGGGAGGGAAGTTGGGAGAGTATTTTGGCAGAGTTGGGCCGAGCCAAATGGATTGAATGTGTGAATAAGGTTGGAGTGGTGGGGGCCTTTTATAAGTGGAGAGAAGGGGCACTCTTAGAAAGTAATGAAATATTACTTTATTACACAATGATTTTCAGATTCCAAAGGTCCCAAAATTATATAATTAGAGGATAAGGTGATTAGGGTTATAAATATACCCATCCAATAGTCTTTGGACAAGTTTATGACTTGGATTTTACATTATCTTCTCATTTAATTTAAATCATTAAATAATGAGGTCATCACTGCATCATCATGATGTCATATATAATTTAATTTATTTAATGTCTAAAAATTATTAAAAAAATACTATGATGTAGGAAATATTTTTATATTTCCAATTACTATTTATAGTCAAAAATATGACTTGTATAACCCTATGTAAAAATTTTTTTAGTAAAACATTTCATGTTTGTGTCATTTTTTTACTTTAACATTAAATAAAAGGTATTTATGTCATTTTCCAACTAAAGTGGCTTCATGGGGTCCCCAAGTGGACCGATGGATTGTATTGGTCGGCCATGGAACATCCAATGAGGGTAGGTCATGTCTAAAGCTCAAATCATATTATTAAAACAATATTTTTACCTTAAACTACACTAATTACCTCTAATCGCGATTAAGAACATAAAAGTTACTATTCACCAAAAATAATTTTAATCTCATTGAACCACATTTTACTTATTAATTACAACCATGTATGTTGGAATTTTGAAATTCAAAACACATAAGTGGTAAAATTTCATTTAAACAAAAAATCAGTTTTTATAAGTACCACTTAGTGGTTTCACTATTCATCAAAAATTGAAGTTTTTCAGAAAAATCCCAAAAATTCACCCTAAGAAATATTTGATATTCCGATTTCAAAAATGATGTCTATTTAACAAAATTCAAAAAATATAAGTTGCATTAATTAATTTTATAATTAATTCCCGTTGTCACAAGAAATAACGTGTTTTTAAGAAACAATTTATATCAAAAGATTGACAATTGTTCATGCCCAATTTCAATCTTAAATTAATTCTAATGACCACCATTGGATAAAATGGTAAAAATATATTCGAATTATACTTTAAAACCAATAAATATTATAATTTATCACTATAAATTATTTTGATTAAAAAAGGTGTTTTAAGTATTTTTCACTATTCATAAAAATTTGGAAGTTCTAAGAAAATTACAAAAAATTCAACATATGCTAATTTCGACATTCGGAATCCAAAAATGAAGTCCATTTTGAAATATAAAACATATATAATTTCAAAAGGTGGGTATTACTATTCATAATGGTTATTTTGATTAGTCGCAGTGTGTTAGAACTTGAACTTGCGTACAATGTAAGCTATTGTATTATTGAAAGAGAAGCGTATCGTGGAAGCTCGGGGTGTTACATGACTCAAGTGACTTTATTATTGGTTACAGTTTATGAAAATGAGTTGGTCACATCTTCTATCATATCAACTATACTAGCCACACACTTAATGAAGATCAAGTTAACTAAACTACTACATAGAAATAACTATTAGTTATTGTGTAATATTTTGAGATATTTCGTTCCATTTTTGGTTTTTTTCAATGTGATTATGCACACCGATCATCAATCCCTGAGGTATTTAATGAAAAAAATGATGACAAGAAATGGATAATATCTGCTCTAAGATTTTTTTTTATTATCATCAAAGTTACCAAAGGCACATAAAATGTGATCACCTTTCATCAATCCTGACTACCTCAGCCACTCATCAAAGATGATGATAATATCAACAACGAATTCTATTTTCTTAATTAAACACTTTTCAGAATAATGGTTCATGTGTGGTTTCTAAAATATTATGAATTATCTTTCCACTGAATTTCATCACAAATATCTCTCCTACTATCAAAAGAGAAGATTTTTAGATGATGAAAAACACTACTATAGGGATGAACCACTCTTGTTCAAGCATTATATTGATTCCGTGTTGTGATGTTTCATTACTAAAAAGGAAATCCAAAATGTGATAGGCGTGTTTCATACATCACCAAGTAGAGCGCATCATGGATGCAAGAACAGCATATAAAATATTCTACAATGTGGAGTTTTCTTGGCCACTCAACACCATGATGCATGGGAATATAGTCAATGTTGGGATAGGTTCCAGTAAACTGGAACCATTGGGAAAAGAAACCAAATTCCTCAAAACCCAATCTTGGAAATAAACATATTTGAAGGACGAGGTCTAGATTTTATGGGACTATTTCCCAATTCACATGGTAAATCCTATATCTTCGTTAGTATTGAATACATCTCGAAATGGGTATAAGCTAATTCTACAAAACATGAAATAGAAAAAGTGATCATGAATTTTCAAAAAATGAATATTTTTCAAGATTTTATTTCCTTAGATTGATCATAATTGATCAAGGAAAAACTTTCACTAATAGTACTATTAATGGATTGTTGAAAAAATATGGAATCTGGAACAATAGAGGAACTCCTTACCACCATCAAACAAGCAGTCAAGATGAATTTTTAAATAAGGAAATCAATAAAAACAGGGATAATAATGTGAACATAAGTTTATGTGATTGGAGTTTGAAATTAGATGATTCAGTATGGGTGTATTGCACTGCGTACAAAACACCCATTGGTACCACACCTTTCAGATTGGTTTATAGAAACCCTTTTAATCTACCTTTTTAATTAGTGCATTAATCATATTAATAAATTAAGAATATTAGTTTGGATTCCCAAAAATATAGGGAATATTAGGTTATAAAATTGGAAGAATTGAAGAAATCAAAAAGGAATCTTATGAAAACACCAATATCTATAAAGAAAAAATAATGAAATGGCATAATCCACTCATTGAAAGACGCATCTTAATCATAGAAAATAAGTTCTTATAATTCAATATGAGATTAGAATTTCATCACTTCAAAGTTTAAATCTAGATTTCCAAGACCCTTTGTTGTCATTCATGTTTTCCCATATGGGGCCACTGAAATCGAAAAGGAATTTAGAAAACCATTCAAAGTAAGTTGTCAATGATTAAACATCTATATAAGACCCTTCCATAAAGGCAATGTCGTTATCCTAAAAATTCACCTTATCCTCAAAGTGTCAGGTTCTCAATGTTAAGTGAATTTATTACTAGGATTCAACCAAATATATGTCACCATAGGATATATTAGGCTAGAATAATTCTTAAAAAAGATTAGGACATACCAAGAGAAAAGGACTAGTGTTTGAGCCAAAACTGAGGGAAAATATCAATTACACATTGTGTAGCCCTATTTCACAACTTGTAATTTTATGGAAAATATTTCATAATATTCATAATCACATGATGTGAAAATTCAATACACATTGTGTGAACCCTCGAGCCTGTTTTTAAAAAGAGGTCATGAACATAATGTTTTAGAACTAAACCACTTTTCTCCTAATGTGTCCCCTTTCAATCACTCCCTCATGTCCATGTGCCCCCCACCTCCCCATTCTTCTCCTGTGACACCCTGACTCTATTCCCTCTCAACTGAAACCAACACCTCACACTCCCACAATAACCAGGAATCCCCATTCCCATCCAACCACGTCATGCCTACACCACCCACCCATCCCTTCGCTCTCAGCTATCACTAAACCCCTCCTCCTAACCACTACTACCTCGACCTAATTTTGAAATGTAATGGACAATTAATGAGATCCATATACTGGAACAATATGTGTCTAACCATGATGAGATACAATTATCGAAGCATATACGGGGTGTTGTATTTCTTGCATTCCCACCACCTTAGGTAGAATCTCTTCCACCTCACACTGCAGCTCAAGCCAAGCCCACTGCTCACGAATAATCCTAGTCCAACTCAAGGAAATCATTTTGGGATGAACACTAATATTTTCTCCACATCTATAATTTCTCCAACCCCAAGAACCATGTGTACCTCAAAATCCTATACTAAATCCAATACAGACAAAAAAACCATTGGCATGGACATCCTCAACCTCTTACATGTCATGTAAGAGGTCACGCAGCTTCTTAAGAGCCTCCATATTTCAATCATTATTGTGGGTCATGAGGAAACATATTGAGAGATGTTTATAGATTTTATCTTCACATTTCATGTCATAATGAGTAGCCTTCACTTCAAACTATGTAGCTGACAGCATGAGATCTAATTTTTAGAATTCATCATTGGCCTCAGGATCTAAATATGAATGTTTTCTATGTGTGAGATATTTTCAACCCTCCGGCTTGAGCCTCCCAGGTCTAATGTGAAGAAAGTTTGGCAGATCATCTCACAAGATTCTCATAGTAAGAATGATTCCATGATCACAAAGTAAATTTAGCTCTGCATCCCATCACTTGATATCTTTAATAGATCCTTGACTAATGAATGGTATGAAGGGGTTGTGTCTCATGAAAGTGTGAGCCATCTTGACATCATCATTTTTAAAGAATCCATGGATGGCCCTATCATCAAAATGGATATCTAGTTCGCATATTACTTCTGAACCCACACCCAGTGGATGTGAGGCACACTATTGGGTGGCCCTTTAATCACTCATCTGGCCCACCATCTTGAAGAATTCAAGGGTTCACTTCCACTCACCTTTCTAGGACCGATGGTGTCCATTAATTTTTTAATTCTGCACAATATGCTACAATGGGTTATATTTGATGACAATTATCTATGGTTTCCCCTTGTTATTGAAATTGCTGGGGAGGCCCTACTGGATCATATAGCGGACCCTAAACCCATTCCACCCACCACTTCACCTACATCCCCTACAGCACTTATACCTATATCTTCCAGCACCACCTTCCCTCCCTGCCCACATACTCCATCATATCCATGAGATATATGGGATGTGCATCTATAAATCCTAGATAATCTCTTCTAAATCACCTCGCATATGAACATTCCTTTACCACCACCTTCATATCCCACCGCATCTCATCCACCATCGATCCTAGTCGGCCCCTCCTCTCCTACAACTCCCACCACACCCATAGCTAAGGTCGATCTTCCATCAAGGATTATTGACCATACATCTCAGTAGGAGTACCTTACAGATTAGGCCCGATGGGGAAAGTGATCATCCACCATCCCATGCACTAAGGTTCCATTTTTTAATCCAGTTGTCAGACACACATCCCCACCGAGGATAAAAAACTCTCCACCACCTACCATGGGTCATCTTGCCATCACCATGTCACTGCCCTAAATAGCTCTACCACCAACCCCTTCGTACCTCAGTTCAACTTACCAAGTAGGAAAAATAAATCCACTATCTAATAGAGGGTGGATTCTCAATGAGATTTTTGAGTATTTTGGATAATCATAGTTTCCCACTATAACCATATCTATTTTGGTCATATGTATTAGGGATTGTTGATTTTCATTGTGCTCTTTTTTTCATTCATTTGTTACTATTACACATTATTGAAATATGGGAAACCTATTTTTCTAAATATTACTTGGCCTATTTTTACATATTTACACTTTTTTAGTATCAAATTATTGATCCTCTATTTCATAAATGGTTTTCGATGAACCTGTACCACCATCTATCCTTGTTTTATGAGTGATACATCACACAGATGAGATCGAATGTCAACTTCAGGATCTCTTTCATGATATTCATGCTCAACATCCACCACCATGAGCATATATATACCCTTTCTTCCACTATATATCCATGAAATATATTCACGTGAGGTGATCAATCCACAAAAATACCCCATGATCTTGAGGACACTGCCATAAGTAGCTATGGATGATAGAGGACCCACTCAAATGATGAAAAATATTTTCTAATACTTTGCTCCATCAATCTAGCTGATGACATCCATTGTTAGCACATTATGAGAAGAAACCCATATATCATATGTTTTATAATATTTTTAGTTATGCTTTTATACTATTCATTCTTTTATTGTTTTTCTATTTTGTCATAAGTCTCTTCGAGTTGTATTCTATAAATAGAACTGTATTTAAATAAACATTGTCTCAATGATATCTATGTGAACATACCTATTATTATGGTTTCAATATTATTAAAACCTATGGACTAATGCTTTAACTAGGGAATTATTTTTATTTCTTACCAATTTTTTAGGTAGCCCAAATTCCAATCAAACCAGCCCAAAAATTCCAATATCATGAGATTTAATACAGGGAGATGTTGATTCCCGTAGTTATTAATTTTTTACATTTATATTTACATTTCTTCGACTTTATCTATCATACCCTCACATGGAACTTCCACAGATAGTGAGAATAGTGTCTCATTTTATGAATGGCGGACCCTTTATTGAGTTTCAATAACAATATTCTTGAATTATTTCATATTCTAAATTTCTCTAGGATATATTTTTCATTCAAAATTATTGATTTAAAAACTAAAACTTATTAAAACCATTAAAATAAAAGAAAAATTTATGTTGATCATTATAAAGAATCAACATTTTTACTTGTTTAGATTTTCAAAATGATTCCTGAGTTTTTTCAATTAAATAAAATTAAAAAAATTGAAATTTTTCTTTATTAACTTATTACTAGATATTATACCCTTACTGATTTCAAATTTTACATCCCATTCTTGAGAGGATTATAAACCTAAAATTGAACATTATTTTTTGTAGAATATTTCCTATGTGACACCTAGAACATGTAAACCTATGAAAACATTCATTGTGATCTAGATGAGGAAATGAGTGAATAAATAAAATATTAAAATAATTGATGAAATATTTGTTGAGATAATTTTCTGTAAGACCCAACTGACATATTTCCCTCATCAAGATCATAGTTTCCATGGGTGACCTTATATGATTCATCTATTTCAAACCAATTATCCATTCCTACCCTGCTCTTTGTATAATTCATGAATTTACATTAAACTAGTTTGGGGGAAGTTTTCAAACATCATGAGATGATTATACAATAGATATGTATTGTATTTATCATCATAGTTTTTGATTATGATCCATGTATACATTTTATTATTTCAAATCTATCATGTACCTTTGATAAATAAAGAATAAAATAAAATAATAATTTTGGTTGTGTATTAGGAAGGTGAAAAATCACTATTTATAGACCGATGAATCTCTTGAAGGGTCATATATGGTTAGAGGATGCATATGAGATCTGTCCTAGACATGAAATTTGAAAAATACAAATGAAAAAAATAGAAAGTAATAATATTCCTTTCACTTGATATATATAAATGGATACAACATTGGTAGTTGGGAGCTTTTATTTCATTTTCCATTGGAGGTATTATTTCATTAAACCATTCATGAAATCATACATTATAAATCCCTAGATTAACCTCTTTTTGGGACTATTTTTAAATTTTTACCCACCTCCCTACATCCTTAGTGTCATTTGAACCCTTTTTATGAAGCATTGATGACAAATTTTTTATATATCTTTATAATGTAAAAATGATAGAACCAATGAAATCCTATGGTTAGAAATATGTATTCAGGTTATGATAATAAATCCAATTTCATTTCACCCAGAATTTTGGGAGTAAATTCATAGTGAGGTAAATTTTATATTTTTATTGAGTGAAAGGAATAGTTAAGGAATGGTAATAAAAAGATTTATCATTTTTTAGGAACATAAATATGAGGCATTACTTGTTTTCAATACAGGATTGGTTTTGAAGACTGACTTGTTCTACTTATACATAGTTTTATTTATGTCATGTTAATGAAATTTTCATTATTTTAAAAATTGATAACCTATTGAAATCAATATTGATATAATTTTATTAAGGAAAAATAATTGTTCAAGTATGGGTTAATTTTATATTTCAAAATCATATACATATTGTGGTATCATTTCATTAATTATTTTCAATGATTTACTTGATAATGAACCTTGAATAATTTGTTTTTTATAGGAAATAAACTTTCAAGTTTTTAAAAGAGAAAATTCATAAAGGGAGTAAATTTAGCTATTACACATCATGAAAAAACATTACATGACATGTGGTTTAATTTCACCACATATTGCAAGAAATTAAGAATGCGATGAAAATCTCAAGGATGTGAAGCTCATTTCAAGAAGTGAACCTTCTCTAAAAATCAATAATAACCAGTCTATGATGTGAAGCATTCAAATTATATTTCCCTCTTTCTGAAGAAATCTTCACGATGTGACATCCTTTTACACATCATTAAAGGAGTCAATATTGTAAAATTTAGATATGATTTACATGAGATTTGAACAGATTTAAAAATCAGGGAAAAAATCATGGATTGAAATAATATGACTTGAAATCCCAATACACATAATTTAATTTTATATCTATATATATTAAGCAAGCGTAAATGTTATAGGTGTGGGAAAATATGGATTTAATTCATTTTTTCTCATGTCCCCTTCTACTTACTCAACCAAAACTCAAAATTCCTTAGTTTCCCTTTACTATTTTACATCAAATTCAATCATTATTGATCAATTTCAAGGTTATTATTCAATATTTTTTGTATTACTACTACCATTTTTCTCGTTCTTCATTTTGATTAGCAAGACATGATGAACCGTTGATGTGTTTGTTCTCATCCTTGTTTCAAGTAAGTAAATTAGATATAATTACAATCGAAACCATCCTTTTTCCCTATTCATTATTTTAAGTTTGTCAAACTGATAAATCCAAATCCATATATGTTCTTTAACTTTTTAAACACAATTTCCATTTTTAAATTAAATATATTTTCAATATCTTTCCCTTTATTTATTATCCTAAAATGAGTGGATAATCCATCTATGGTAGGGTTTGAGAGTTAGGGTATTTCAACTCAATAAATCTTTAATTATCAACTTGGTAACTATAAGGATTAATAAAAATTATGAATAAAAATTTCCTAAAAATAATTCAGAATTCCATGAACATGTGGCATTTTAATGAAAGACCACATTTGGGTTTAGGTATAAACTTTATCACCAGTATTCTATGACACTTTCTATCTTACAAGATAATCTTAATGTTCTTAGGTTGTGCTTATTAACATAATAAAAAATTGCTTCCACTTAGGTAAAACAAGTTGGTTTGAACATATTTAGTTAGTGAACTCCTCTTGATTAGACACCTAGACATTAGGATCCTACTAAGTTAAAATTAAGATTGTTTATTCTACTAAACCCTGAAATTGATCCCAATCCATTCTATATCTCTAGTTCCAATCATTGATTCTTTAGAAATAGTTTTCCCAAACTGATCTAAACACATTAGGACTCCAACCCCAAATTTTTCTAAGCCAAAGGTTTCAATATATATATCCCAATTACCTATGAGTCCAACACCATAATATTTCCATAAAATATTTCAGTAGAAAGTGAAGTTTTGGAAATAATAAAAATAATCTATCTGTAGCCTGGACGAATTAAAGGATGTGTGTGAGTGCATCATTTGCTAATGACTATGAATAAAATAGGTTAATTAAAATGATTCATAAATTGAGAACGTTCCATGATTTATAAATTCTATAAATTATTATTCAATATTATGA
This sequence comes from Viscum album, assembly GCA_963277665.1. Classification (NCBI taxonomy): domain Eukaryota; kingdom Viridiplantae; phylum Streptophyta; class Magnoliopsida; order Santalales; family Viscaceae; genus Viscum; species Viscum album. The sequence continues at coordinate 1,138,329,212 of OY728156.1, forward strand.
CACATGCATGTATAAGTTGCATCTCTCAGACATTGTTTTTGGTTTTAGTCAATTGATGGAACCTGATAGAACTTTGTTAATGATGAATGAGATAAAAATTTTGTTTTCAAATAATTAAATGGGATAATGACTGGTGTGAAGGATATAATGTTCTAGATATGAAATGCATAATAAATGATCAATAAGCCAATACATCATGATTTTAGAAATCATGATCATACTATCAAGTCCCTTTTTCTATAAAATACAATGTTCTAGGATAAAATTAACCAATATAACTAATGTTGTTTGCATAAGGATAAAAACTTATCAATCGATTAGATATCTATAACTAGTACCCATGAATCACTAATTATATCCAATGCATTAATCACTTGAGACAAAAAATAAACAACATATAATAAAGTTTTCCAATAATTATCAATATTGGAAATACAACATTTAAAATGCTTGTAATTTACCCATTTCACTAAAAGGGTTAACATTTATTATAAGTCAACATCTCCCCATAATTATTATGTAAAATATTTTTATCATGATGTATGTAAAAATATTATATGGATAAGTTAATACTATAATAAAATGATAATAAATCAGCCATAGAAATAAGGTGGATGGTATAAAAAAATATAACCCGTGAATTAAAAAAAATATTCAAAGGTTTTATGTGGTAGAATTGTATATGAATAGAAAAAAATGAATGAATAAAACTTAATAAAATAATTGTGTAGAATATGGACATATTATATGACATATGTTCATGAGAGTGAAAAAAACACAATGAATGAATGTCGAGTTTAAAACATTCCATAAAACTCAGGAATCTAGAAAATCAATAAGCACTTAAATCAGGGAACATGATTTTGTTATTAAATTTTATTATATTAAAAGATTATAATACTCCATAAAATGGATACATGTTTCAAAATATTATCTCGGCTCATATATATAATATTTAATACAATTGATCACTACAAATTTAGTATTATATCAATCAAATCCTCTTAAATGATAGGTATTAAAAATTGAACATCATATATGATTATTAAATTATAATTCATGGTATGATTTTTCAAATAGGTATTATGTAAAAATGAAATTAGGGTTATATTAGAAAATAAGGCTCAATGGGAATAATTTTTTAGGAAATCTCTTACATTGTATTCCTATAAACTAGACATTTATCTAGCCTCCTTTATAATGAAAATGTATATCATCATAAATAAAATATGAAATATATTATAGTTTTTTTATAATTATTATATATATATATTACAAACATGTTTCGTGATTAGAGTTTATTTTCATTATTATAAATTGGATATTTCGGTATCTTATTTTGTATAAACATCATGAAGATATGATGTATTCTCACAAATAGGATTGAATTTCATCATACCTAGATCAAAAAATATATCAGAATCATTATCTTTTAATGATTACATTTGTCAAATTTTCATTAGGGGGAAGATGTAAATATGGAATGTGAATGTTGAAATAATGATGAACTAGTTTTTACGTGTTTAACGATCCAAGATCTTATATTAATAAATATATTAAATATTAACCACATGATTAACTAATCACTAATAAACATAAATATATCATTATTATGTTCAATTACCATTACATTAAATCCCATAATTCTTTTACTTATAATCATTATAAAATCATTTACATTGGTAGTACAATTGACCCAAATAATAGAAAATTATAATTCTCTCATGATTAATGAAATGTATTTAGATACTCATAACATGACATTATCCAAATCCAAAACTTATTAAAATTTTAATATAAACTCATTAAATCCATTCTTACCATAATCTATGATGGACAGTGATGATAAATGATATTCATTTTTTGTCAAGGTGGTAGTCCAATAGTATGAATGATTAAAAATATCATTTTTCTTAAACCCCTCCCATGAAAGATACCAAAATGAAGGGAGAGTGATAATGAAACTTGAGTTCCCCGTTCGGTTGACCCGAAGTTGGGGAATAACACTATGGGTATATCAATCTCACGATATGGGAGGAATTTCCCTCAATAAATGAAACACTATTAGGGGATAGGATTAACAATTACCAAACAACACCTAGATAAAATATAAGTTCAAATCAAAAACCATCCCATAATGCATGAATACACTAATACAAACACATATGAAAGTCTTTAATGTAAATACCCAAAAATAAATCTCTACGGAAGTAACTCAAATGTAACTCCAACCTACCTATAAATATGTACCTTAGTCCCAAAATTAATCCTGGAAACCTAAAAATTGTTTATATATGTAGGGAGAGAATAAAAGGTATATTCTGTAGGGACTTAATGAAGGCCTCAAGTGAAAACTTGAAATTGAGTCCTAAAGTGCGAGTGAAAAAATAAAATAACCAACAAGAAGCAATATAGGACATCTAACCAAACCTATCCTTAACATGTATTTCTCACCATGTCTCACAACCAACATAACAATTTAATTCCAATATCATAACAAATCAATGTTCCCCACTACCTCCTCCCCACAAATTTTCTTCTCTCACACCCTAATATAGAAGTTCTCATGCTCCCATACCTTCAATACATACTACATCACATCACATCACATCTTGGTGAAGGAAACATGTCCTACACATCAAACACATCACATATCCCTTTTAGATACCTGGGCCACACATAACATCACGTCATATATCCCTCGTTGGCACCTAGGCCAAACATCAAAAACAAAACTAGAGTAGTAGGGTATCATGAATGTAATGGACATAAACCAAATTACCCCCTCCAACCATGTATAGACCCACAAAATATCACACCAGACCACATAATTTCTTTCTCGTAGACCCCCTGGTCCAATACATCACATCACACCTAAAGAAATATAGGCTAATAGATCACATCTCACCTGAAGACACCTGGGATAACACATAACTATTGAACGAATAGTGGTGGAGAAGGGGTAGTCATCCTTCCGTATCACTACAATCATGGATATAATGGAAAATACTCAGAACTCAGCAATTGGATAGGTTATCCAACTCAGGTGGAGGATATATAAAATAATATAATGATACATGACATAAGTATAAAATATAGTACCCAACCTATCGATTCACATAAACAATAGTAGCTCAAACCACACCACCACCACAACCATAACACACATACATTTTCACAACTACTACCACCACTATATGGAACACCATGAAAATACCACACAATACAAACAAAATTTTACACTTTTATCATACAGGATTAACATCATTTATTATTAGGATATTTAAAACACATTAACATACATCACATGCTATTAAATTACCAACCAATTAATTTATTCATTTATTTTTGTATCATAATGTATTCTACTACTACCAGTGAAACAAACACAATCAAACTACACAACCATCCCAACACACATAACCACTACCGCAACACCACACATCCTCAATTGGCATCCTATCTTATCGACCAAGATGTCTCATAACATGAAAAATAAACATTTAATCCATTACAAAACCACAATCATCATGAACTGTAACCTCCATGGAACAACCGAAAATCCACAACCACATGGCCATAACCTCTACACCAAACCCACTACACTACAACAACTACTCCACAATGTAATGCCCCAACCCCAGTTACCCAGAGTCGGTGCATTATTACATAACATTGGCACGATCACAAAAGATCAAGTCACGAAAGACCAATTAGTTTAGTAGCCTTGGAATCATTAGATACATTCATAAAGATTACATTACATCATAATGTGAAAACAACAACAACATCTTGTCACCACCCTCATATCCCCTTATACTATCCCTGTAGGTCATTCATAAAATACTTATTCACTTCCTAGGAAAAATAAAACATAGAAAGTGGTGAGCTCTGATTCCCAGTAAGTATAACAATATAGAGGAAACTTTCATAAATAAGCATAAACATTTAAGGCAATGTATAACTAAAAACAATCCTTTTAAACACGAACTTCATCATAATATGGAAGAAATAAAATGAAATAATTCCATTTAAATATTCACATGGATATTCTACTAGTCGAATAATCAAATGCAATATCAATAAACACTTTCATAATGATGGAATTCATAATTCCAGACTATCATAACTACATAGTCAAAGCCTTATGTTGAGACTAAAAATAAGATTTTGTCAAGGCCTTGTGTCAAGACAATAGTTTGTCTCATGAGACCTACCGATGCATCGACGAGCTATAGCGGGCTCCACCCGTCACATACTAAGTCTGATGCATTCCTCATATGAACAGGTTTAAACATAACATAAACATTCATATTAAAAATGGCATATGAAATGTCAATACTATACCCATAAACCATGAATGGTATAAAAATAACTCATCCACTGTCAAACATATCCCAAAACCTTCAATAAAATATGGAAGACTTGTATCATAATAAATCAACTCTAAAGAGGTTTAAAAATACAAAGATAAAAATTATTTGTAAAACTCTTTGAGAGAAATATCCCTTTTTCATGAAAGCATTTAAAAGTCGCCCAATTTAGAAAGGAAGACATCTAAATACATTTTTCAATCAAAGTGTCCCATACCACTTTGAATCTTTTGAATGTAATTAACATTTTAAAACATTCATGTCCATTTAAATAAATCCTTAAAACCATTTTGAAAACATGGAAATTAATGAGAATGGTTTAGAAGAATAAATCAAAAAAACATTTAAAAAGATGTTTTAATAAAAGTTACTTAATATAATCCCTTTTAAAACTATTTTATGAAAATGGACATGGATAATAAATATGTCCCAGTAGATACTTAAATAAAAACAACCTCGGATAATAAAGAGATTGGGAAATTAACCCTTACCAATTTGTTAACTTATGAAACATACACCCCATGAATGAGGTATCATACAATGAATGTGTAAATACACATAAATTAAAGTGTACTACACAAAGAATACAATTATGGGAAGTAGATACACCGCACAAAAGGTAATAGTGGCAATATGGTACGAATCTCATGGGAATAATGAGTGAGATGAAAACACTTAAACTTGTACATTTCCTTGGTAGCGGGTAGGTTAACCTCCTGTATAATGGTGAAATAATTGTTATTAAATTATACAAGAATCATATAAATTAATATGATATCATATATGATATTTTAACATTTTTTTGTTAATAATATGTTATTATTATCATCGTTTCGAGTGTTAACTTACTCATTTTATTTTATATGTTTTATTACATAAACCATGTTTTTATGGATAGGTTGTATCTTATTCATATCCAGAATGATATAAAGTCCTTAAACATTATTTTTAATCATCTAATGAGAATTATTCTTGAATGGATATGATGGGGAATGAATCTCATCGTGTTCGTGGAGACGGTAGTCCGTACATACGCACGAGCGACAATATCATTCTTTTTATATTAAAATAATATATTATTGGATGGTATATCATATATAAAGAATCATTATAATGTTTTATTTATTATTTACTTCAATTACACATAATTATCATACACATCCAAAGAATAATGTTTTGAATTACAATTACACCACGACGTGGAGATGGTAAGTCGTACGTATGCACGTATGGTGACATGTCATTTAAAGGATGGATAGAATACTGAATATGGTTGTACCATATTTATAATAACGTCATAGTATATATAAGATATTGGAGTTATTATTTTAGAATGTAAATAACAAATAAATAAGAAGTAGAAGAAGAAAGGAACTTTAAAAAGGGTGGTGAAAACATTACCTCTTCTTCGGGTTCTTCCTTTTGATTTGATCAAAAGGGATCCTTAAGTTGTCTTTATAACTAAAGTAAGGACTCTATGATGAAGGGAGGAAAGTTTAGAGGATATTTGGGCATGGTTTGTCCGAACCAAAAGGCTTTGAAGGTATGAATTTGAGAGAAGGGGGAGTGCCCTTTTATAACAGGGGTGAGGGGAACCTTAGGAAAAACTAAAAATATTATTTTATAATAAATTTATATTCTGTTTATAATGGCTGAAAAGTGACTTTTTTCAAGGATAAGGTGGGGATGGATCCAAATATTTACAACCAATATATTTTAGAATGGTTTGTGTCACTTTATTAACCATATATTTTAGTTTTAACTCTTAGTTAATTAGTTTGACATTTACCATGTCTCTTTGTATTTTTATATTATATGGTTAATAAACGTACTATAAACTACCAATAGACCACAAAGTGCTCCATTAATGATACAACTATCAGTATATAAGTCCTTTTCCTGAACAATAAATTTTTAGGAATATAATATCAATTAATAGTATTGTATTGTTTTATATACTCTTTTATGTCAATTTTGACACTATTGGGTATTTTGTTTTTGATAAATTCATAACAGAATTATTACTTATAAAAAAAATAATATAACAAATCGTAATATGTCATATTAACCTAAAATATTATTTGAATTCATAAAAAGTCTCAAATGACATTTATTTGGGTATTTATAATATCAATTATCTTAATATTTCATTAATCTAGTAATTACAACATCATCAATGTGTCAAAAATAAAATAGATTATTGAATATCTGGAAATTATAAATAAAATACCATTATGTAGGAAATATTTTTATCTTTCTAATTAATATTTATAATCGAATTTATCTTATGTATAAACCTATATTAAAAAAAATTAGTTATTAAACTTTGATTTTAACTCTTTTAACTCTTCTTTGAATTAAATGAAAATAAATGTCCTAATCTAACCCAAGTGGACCTAAATGATAATACTTTATTCCTAAGGTTGTTTTTGTTCGATATACACTTGTCGAATAGAATTAGTTCATGTTTTAGGGTAATATTAATATCACTTTTACCCTTAATTGCCCTATTTACTTTTAACCGTGGTAAATAAAAATAAAAGTTACTATTCACCAAAAATTATTTTAATATTATTGAACCACATTTTACTCATTGATATTAACCGTGTCTCTCAGAGTTTCGAAATACTACCCATAGAAGCGGTAAAATTATGTTTTATATGAAATTGCAAATTCTCCTTGGAGATGGGTAAATGACGGTGAAAATCTCAATAAAAAAACATCCAAACACTACAATACATAAAAAAGCATCACCACCATTGAAACACACTAAAAAAATGTATTAATCATGGAATTCCATCCTCCATTGAATGATTTCATCTTCTTTGATAATCATTGACCTGCTCACATAGGTTTTATTGCATCTTAATTAACACATCATTATTAGAAATTATGTTCTCTCATTTAATTAAATTGGTGGTTTTATTACACATTACACATCATGGAAAAGAGAAAATATCATAAAATAACACAATATAAACATCACATCATAAGTGAATTATAATTAAAAGAAACTCAAAACCACTTTGGTTACTGGGCATCCATATGCATCTCTAACTCTTAATTACTCTCATCTGGGACAACATGCCTTCATAACACATAGACCAAGGGAAAATTCTGACCACACAACACCCTCTCTCAATTTTCCTGGATCTATACCATTTAATCAAAAAACGTCAAATTTTCCTCAATATCTAACTCTCCCAAGTCAGTAATTTGAGATTAATCATGAAGGAATCCATGAAGCTGTGACAGATAGAAGATGTTTTGAATTCTCTCCAACCATTGTGGAAATTACAATTGATACCCCACCACACCAACAAATATAAAAACCTTAAATGTACCCAAAAACCTGGGATAAAGTTTACTACCCCTACCAAACCACCACTACCAATTTCAAGGGGAGACTCCAAATAACACACGGTCACCAATGTCAAAATCCATGGGACTCATCTTACTGTCAACATAGGCCTTCTAGTGGTGTTTCATTTCCCTCAACCACTCACGAATCAAATGGATATTCCCAGTGGTTCTCTAAACCACATTATGACCAAGATATACCAACTTTCCATCCATTATCCACCATAACAAATAAATACATGGATTCACATATGACAACTATAATGGAAACATACCAATGGATCTGTGATAGCTATTGTTTTATGGAAACTCAACCAAAGGAATGTGGAATTCCTTAAATCCACTAAATTCTAATACATATACTCGTAACATATCCTCTAGAGTTCTTGAGGGTCTATTTTTTCTTCCCATCTATCTGAGTTAAAAAATTGGTATGGTGTAACTGGGACCCAAAATCTTTCTCAAATAGCCTCCCAAATCACGAGTTTAAATGAGTATCTTGGTCAAATAGAATGGTATTCAATTCCCCATGAACCCAAACCATATCATCCACATACTTCCTGGACATGTCATCCTTAAAAATATACCCACAAATCATTATAACGATGGTCAAATTCATTATTATTTATACAATCTCCCAAATCACATCAAATGCTCCATGACCTTGTAGAACTACTATGATGATGTCCATCGAGATATCCACTAGTTTCCACTCAAGAACATCCAATTACTTTAAAAAACCTCTCAAAACCAGGTTCTCCACTTTCACCGACTAAAAAACTATACAACATGCCAAAAACAAGGATAGTGACTATTTCATACATAGAAAAAAGATTAGAACCTTATGAAAATATACATCTTTGTCACTCCATTATTTGCTACTAAATGTGATATATGAAACACATAGAGAACTCCCTCATGCATTTAGTATGAAAAACCCATCCTTTCATGGATCAAAACCTAGTTTCTACCATCCTTTGACCATCCATCAAGAGCATCACCATGACCAACATCGTCACACATCACTTATATCTCTATGTCACCCCACTAATACTTCTTATCCTACTTCACCATAGATGACTCCATAGTAACATGATAAATAAAACCCCGACCACCTCTCTCTATAACATCAATATACATCACCAATAACTCATATATTCCTTTCTAAAGATCTACAGACTCTCGAGCCACATCCTATTAGGACCGCAACTCAATGCGTCAGCAACTACTTTACCGTTATCAATGTTGTATTAGATCATATAGTTTTAATCCTATATAAAATATATCCACCTCCACTAGAATATATTCAAATCACATAGAGATAAAAAACATTACATGATCTTATGGTCTATGAAGATAAATAAAATCTCTTTGATGAGAAAATTCCACAACAAAATGAGAGCGAACAAAAATATCATTTTCCCCATATCATGGGTGCAATAGTTACTCTCATGTGAAATACATTAATAGGCTCATGTGAGATCAATTACCTCTATTTTATGAACAAACATCCCAATCATATATGGGTCTCATCATAAATAACCATAAAAAACACACCCTCATCAAGAAAATGAATCACTATAGAACTAAAAAAATTCTCTTTTAGGAAACCAAACAGTTCAAGGAAATAATATATCACACCCACGCTGCATCATTTTTGATCAACAATGTTAGTAGGGTTCATGTTAGTTGAATTTAGGTAAAATAAGTTGATAATATCCCATGAGAGAATGTAAACTTTGATCCAATTCCACATTCATGGGTTATTCCCTAGAAAAAAAATTTTAGACCTTTGATGAGTTGACTACAACATCCTTCCAAGAAACCACTTGTTGAAGAAAATTACCCTCTCATGTCCAAGACTCACACTTGTTTAACTTACCATAATGTTTGTGATTTATAATGACATTTAAAACAACTCTATATTAATAAATATTACCATACTAAAACTTCAGGTAGACCAATATATCATCAATGATGACAAGAAAAAGAACTGAACCAGGAACACACTGATCACTTACATCATAAGTCTCATGAACAAATCAGGTGTGTACATAACACTGAATGACATGACCACCAATATGATGTTCCCATACATGTATATGAAGTAATTCATATGAGTATGCTTATATTTTACCCTAATCTAGTGATATCCATATGAAAAATTGATATTTGAGAACCAACTATCTTCTGTCAACTAGAAGAATAGATCATCAATACTCAAAAGAGGGTAATGATTCCTGATCATTACCAAATTTATCCTCCAATATTCTATACACGACCTTAAACTACTATCGTCCCTATTATATAACAATACTGGAGTACCCCATGAAAATTAACATGTTATAATGAAACCCCTCAACTTCATATCATCCACCTGAAGCCTCAACTAAGGCTACTCTATGGGTTTCATCCAATAGGATAAACTGAAATAGGAGACACACTCTGTAGAATCTATTTACTGATCTCAACATCACATCAAGAAGGTTTTATAATAAAATACTCTAAGAAAACATCCAGGAACTCCCCTGAAACCATAGGAGCATCCCGAACTAGATATTTTACTGATATCTCCACCAACTATGATAATTGATGATCAAATTTTCTACCACCAAACTAATAACCTCACTCACTAACAATCAATACTTTCTGGCCCTCTGCATTAGAAAATGAGACTCTTCTATGAACGTAGTAGATGGATTCAATCATGGTATGCATCCAATCCATACCATAAAAAACATAGTATGATTACATCTGTAACAAGATAAAGTCCCATATTTACTGATGTTTCCCCATCATCAGTCTACATTCCCAGAACACATCAAATAAAGAATCTTGGACTCCAACCAATGTAGGTAGAACAAAGGGTAGTGGAAGCCTGTCCACATCTAGTAAAATTACAAAGACCATATCAATATAAATGAAGGTGTGTGAGGCTCATTAAACCAAAAAATCACAAAGAAGGGTAGATGATAAACTGATCATACCGAAAAAACATTAAGAAATTATAGCATTGTTTCCTCTATCATGTGAATCTGTCCATTCCCAGATCCTCTTCCTATGTAATTTCGGACTCTAGGTTTATTCATTATCCTGGATCCCTTTGTACATGGACCATCATGAGGCTTCCCCCTACCAACTATTCCTTTTATATAATTTTTAACAACCATATGTGTTCACTTCAAATGGAATTATCTTTAAGGAAACTATTACTACTAAAAAGGGGCTTGACTATCTATCTGAAACTATCCTCCTTGAGTTTTCCAAAATCATATCTTGCTATTACCCATATCTCTCATAGATATGTAAATTAAATGGATCTCACCCCAAAATGTGATCATAAACCACTTATCTCTGATGGTCATGAATGAAACTACCAGTCGGGTTCCCTATTGAATAGATCCCTAAATACATGAACACCCACTAATCAAATACCTCCTCCTTGAAACACCCTTCTGGCCATCCTATTATTGCTCAACTCTGAAGGAAAATTTATTCATGATAACCTTGGCCTTCTTCCATACCTCAAGATTGAATAGGATAGTAAACAATGTGACTACATTGTTGATAAATGGACATGAATGCTCATTTTGACATCATGACCTGGACTCCTCATCTTGTAAAATATCTAGAGAAAAGTACCATAAGACCATGACCCTATTCCCAAATTCCTTCACAATCAAACTCACATGGTGATGGCAGATAATCTCTCTCATATTGGATATCCTCTTCATCAACGATAAAAACATTTCCCAAAACTACCTATAAAAGGTGATCCCCAACACATCATCTTTTTTTGAGTCACAAAGAAACAATTTCTACTACTGACACACATATCCCTAAATCTGACTAATTTCCAAGAACATACATAACATAGATCATTCTATGATCATATCAATGGAAATATCAAGATCCTTTATCCAGTGTTCCATATACATATCTAATACACTCCTCTACTTATAACCTAAATTCTACCATTAAAAGTTATGAAAAAACTATTTTAATGCATCATCATCACCTATCGGGTCAACCCATAGACAATCCACTAGTTTATTCTACTGAACCAAAACTACATGATCTACTCGAAGGTGTGGAAAATTATTCATTCTGGAAAATAAAATAATATCTTAATATTGATAGAATGAAATTTTTTCAATGACTATTGAATTTATTTATTCTATTTTTCCAAATACATCCCTTTCAAACATGAAAATAAGTCATTATGATTCGTGCACGACACATTGGTCTCTACCATAAAATCAAGTCCACAACACTTGGTCATTCAATAAATTCATAGTATGTGTACTGGATCATGGGGCCCTTAAATTATCATTTCCTAGTTGGCCTCCCTAGCCTATGTCATTGGCACACCCAGAATTATGTAATAATTTTATTTTATAATTTTATCTGACATTGAAATATTTTGTTGAGGTGTGGCCGAGCCTGACTGAAATTTTTTATTTTTGTTGATAAATGATTGTTTTAGTCTTGGCCGCATCTAATGCATGGGAAGGGAATGATCAAATCTATACTTCTTCAACAGGTCACCATGTGGCCTTCCCTATTTCAAAAAAATATTATTAATTAATTAATGGGATGAATGACAAAGTGATCACACAATAAAATAAGAAAAATAAATTGAATTAAGTGTTTTATTTTAAATAATAATTATGATAATTTTGTTTAAGAATGTTATTATTTTTTTTTAATATTTTAATTAAGTTATTATTATTATATTTATGATTACTTATAATGTTAATATTTTATTAAGTTATTATTATCTTTATTATTATTGGTAATTTTTTTTAATTATGTTATTGTTATTATAATTATTATTAAATTGTTAATATCATTAAAATAATAATATTTATAATTATTTTTCATATAATTTTTTTTAATATAATTATTATTATTATTATTGAATTTTTGTTTATAGTTTTTATTTTTAGGCTTTATTTTCCTTTCCCCCTTTATTTCTTTTTTTTATTTCTTTTTTTCTTCCTTTTTTTCTTTTTTCTTTTTCGTTTTTCCTCTTCCTTTTTTTATCCCACTTTCTTTTACGTAGCACCACAACTCCACCTCCCCCCAACCTAGCGGTGTTCCCTCCTCTCCCTTATCCGAACTCCAGGTCGACACCCCCTTTACTAGACCTTGTACCTGTCACCTTGCACCGGAAAACCATTTCCACCCCACACCCCTTTCGGATCACATCGCACTACACAACCCTCATTATACCGCCTCTATTTCCCAGTCAAATCCTCAATGTGTATCACTTATGGAAACCAACCCATGCCGGTGCAACCTCTGATGAAACTACTTTAACATGCCGCTCCCTTCCGGCAGCTTCTCCCTCATGTGTTCTACCATGGGAGAGATTTTACCTTTTAATGTAGGGTTTTTTTGTAGGGTGTGATTTTAATGTTTTTGGTTTGGTCTCTTATTTTAAGGTTCAATTGGGTTCTTTTGTGCAGATTGGGTGTGATTGGAGTTTCACACCAAATTTTGGAGTTTCAACACCATAGGTAGGTGGTTCTATATATAACTATAATTTAGTGAATTACCTTACTTTAATAATTAATTTAGTATGATCCTTGATTAATTTAAGTGGTGGAATATTGTTTCAAAGAGATTTTGTTATGTGTTTTATTTTTTTCAAGTGGCATGTACATATGAAATCTGGTGTGTGTTTTTTCGAAAACCTATATTATGTCATTGAAATGTGTTTTATAAATGTGCAGTTTATTTATTAAATGATTCAATGGCTGAAAATTATCTTTTGGTGTTTTATTGGTATGCATATGACCTTAAAAGAGGACTTTGAGTGGGATTTTGTGTGCAAAGTCTTGTGATACTTATTGTAATTGTTTTATAACAATTTTGAATGATTTTTTAAACCATATAAAGGGTTTGAAACATTTTTGGGATATAATTTTATGTGTGAATGATTAATAAAGGTATTTTTGACATGAATGTGGTAATATATATCATGTAAAACTTGTTTGAGAACAAATTTTAACCCAGGTAGCAAGGAGATTGGACTATGACTAGTGTGTTATTGATTCAGAAGTAGCATCGGCCTGATTTCACTTAGAAAACTAATGAGGACAACATTTACTGAATATGTGATATATTTAGAGACCACTACACCTTGGGATTGGATTCCCCCTAGAGGATCACGCATGATAACATAGATAGTTATGGTTCCTATATCATTTTCACAGAGAAGTGAGGTTCTAGGGTACCATTTCTAGTTAGTACCCACAGAAACACTCCCATGTTTAGTTCTCTTTAAAAATGTTTCACCCAACATCAGAATTTAATGGGGCACTTGTGGGTTACGTTAAAAGAAAATGGTGTTTTTATTTAAAATTGCATTCTTTTATAAATTTTTTTCATTAAAACAGTTTTCCCTTAAATTATTCTATCATTTCATGTCATTTATTAATCTTGCTATTTAATTTCAATGTAATGTTTAGTTCATGGAATCATTATTGGGTGGAATCATGCTGGGAACTAGATCATACCCAACATACACCTTTACGTGTAATTAGATTTGGTAACGTTTGATACATTTAAGGGTAATTATTTTGGAGATAGTGGTTAGAATTTCTTATCTATATTTCTTGGTGCGGCGTTGGGGAGATTACTTGAGGGTACGTCCTCTTTTGAGGTGGTGGTTTTGATATTATTTGGTCACCTAACATTTTTCTAGTTTTTGGGTTTTGTTTTAAACTATGTAACTAAAATTTTAAATTTTGTTAAGGTTTGTTTAGTTTGAAATTTTAATATTTGGTTTATTAGTTATTATTGTTTTTGTATATTTTCATATCTGGGTAAACCTTTCCCACTCAATGTTGTTGATACCCAAGAACTTATGTATACCTGTGGGGATTGAGAATTCCATTTGGAAGTCTATAATACCAGGATCCATTAAAGCATCACCCCTTTCTTGGTGAGTGTGATCATAGAGGAAGCAAGCTGTGAGAATTATTGAAAACATTTCTTGTAATAACTTTCCATACCAAGAAAACTCCTGATCTAAAACACATTCTTCGGCTATTCCCATGCCATGACTACAATGATCTTCTTGGGTTCTACTAAAATCCCTTGATTTGAAATGATGAGTCCTATAATCATTACTTCCCTAATCCAAAAGGTACACTTTGAATGCTTTATATAAAGCCAATAATCTAACATACTTTCTAACACGATCTACCAGTGATGCTCATTCTATTCCTCATATCAAAATTAAACTAGGATTTCATCCATGAATACCATAAAAAAGAGTCAAGATACTAGTGTAAAACCATATTCATGAGTGATATAAAACAAACTGGAGCAATTTTCAATTCGAAAGGCATGACCAAATACTCAAAGTGGCCATACCTACTTTGGAAATCCATCATTGGGATGTCCCCTTCTCTCACCCTTACTTAGTGGACACACGAACACAAGTCTATTTTGGAGACTCACTTTTCCCCTTCATCTGGTTGAAAAAATCATCAATTTATAGCAAAGGGTGTTGATTTTTAATGGTTATCTTATTCAAAATCCAGTAATTGATGCACAATCAGAGAGATCCATCATCATTTTAATGAATAGAATAGAAGCGGACTAGGGAAAGACTCTCAAGTGAAATAACCCTTTGGATTCCAAATCTTACAACCGTATCTTTAATTCCCTCAATATGATGGATACCATGGGATATAAGGGAAGAGATATATGTTGTGTTCTAAGAACCAATTCAATCAATAACTCCAAATCCTTTTCTCGAGGTAATCTCGAAAAAACATCTAGAAATACCTCTGCGAACTCATACACTACATAGTTTAATCCACCCATAGGGGAACCACCATCATCCTCCAGTGCGACCGATGATAACAGAATGACATGACATCCGAACTCTAGGAGTTGAGGTCTCGCACAACCTGGTCAAGGATCCCACTCCCCAAGAAATACATGAGGACTCCCATCAAGTTTCATGAAACTCAATCATCGCCTATAGCAATCGATATGTGCTTAAAAGTGCACTAACCAATCCATTACAAGTATTACAACAAAAAGGTCCATATCCAAGACTAGGAAATACCACTATATGTATAGTATTATTGATCTAATTCGAGATCTTTCCCCCTAGAACATTGATTTTCATAATGATCATTCTCTAAAAAATTAAAATGTTCAACTGATACCCCATGAAGAACTTCTTCCACTATATGTTGATAACTTAAGAAATCATTTTTTTCTTAAAATATTATCGATTAATTTTCTACAATACTATATATAAAAAATATTCCTATCCTTTTCTGACATTTTATTGGATTGTTTATTATACAATCTTAGCACATAGTTCATTGAATATATCTTCCTTTATGATTAATATCACATGAATATCCATGGGGAATAACTTATCTCAAATTTGATGCATTTAGGAACTCAAAATTGATATATTTGGTAATAATTAATCTTGATATATACTTAATAATTACCAAAATATTTATCATTACATCACAATTCTGTTCAATTTATTTTTCATACAACCACTGAATTTTCATTCACATCCATTAATACATTAGTTCTTGTTTGATCCATCTAATTACTAAAACCAAAATGGTATTTTTGATCATGTAAAAATTATAATAACAAACCATCATATGATGAGAATAAACAATAATATATCCTTATTCATGTAATCCAAAACTCCATAAATTTATCAAAAAGAAATATGATTCTCCCAAACATACTAACTATTATGATTATAGAGGTCTATTAAAATTTCACTAATAAGATCCCACCCTATATTGTTATCTAAAACCATATATGATATAATTATAAAGGCCCCAAAATAAAAAACAACTTAATATGGTATGTTTTTACTATAATTCACTTTATTTAATTCTTAATAATCTTTTATGAATATAGGTATTGATAAAAATGTAAAAATTCATACATGAAAAATCATGTTTTGAATAGTTGTCAATTTTGATGAGTATCCAGTTTTCCACAATATATAATCATTAAAAAACATTAATTAATTTCATGAAAAATATTCATAAAATTCAATATATCTTCTTTATGTTACTTACATATTCCAAAATGAAGTGGAAAGTATTTTCAAAAATGGGATGAGCAGAAAAAGTACAATAAGGGACATAAAATAATGAAACTAATTAGTCTAGTGAAATACATTAAAACCGCAAAAATACATACAAATATATAATTAATATTTAAAAATAATAAATAAACAATTTATTCCTGAAAAATAGAAAAAATAAATTAAAATAGAATCTTTTAAAACCCATAAAAAATTATAAAACATGTTAGAAACTTGGGGAATCGTAATCATATCACTCACACAAATTGGATAACATTCACAATTACACATAGAATTACCATAATTTTTACAATTGGAAAAACCATTATAGTATATTTACATAATCACAGAGTTGAAACCCAATCAGTTAACCTCTTCCCATATTTGGAATAAACATCAATGTTTATTTAAATAATATCATAGGGAAAACATAAACCATTAACTTCTTCCCATTATCAAAATCAATGGAGATCTCTAATAGTAGCACAATATGTTTATTTATGATGGAACCACCAATTCTCATATATCATTACTAAGAAACATAAATGAATACATAAATTATTTAATCATAAAATTATTTTCCCCCCATAAGATAACACTTCTGAATATTGAAATATCTATTAAATTTTAATAACATTTTATGAAATGAATAGAAAATAAGGAAATATGTTTTTTCCTTGAAAAAATGAATTATTGTATTAGAAGAAATAAATTAAAATTTTTTTTATGGAAATTGGAAATTCATTTTCACTGTATATATTAAAATAAAAAATTCCTATTTTTTAAAGGATATTAAAACATTCCATAAAATATCCCTTCTGATATAATTGAATGATTGTAAAAAGAAAAAAGTTACCTTTATAATGCCCTTATATAAATATGAATACATACATAAAATTATTTTAGAAATATGGATATGAAAGAAAATGAGTGTTATTAACAGAAACATTGGAAGTGGCTTTTTAATTACAAATCCCCTTACCTTAAGTATAACTAGTCAAAAATGTTATATATCTTACTAAATAATAATATTAGGTTAATTATTTACAAACTTAATAAATTTATTCACGTATATTATTCATTTTGATTAATGTTATACTATAGAATATTTATTTAATTAATCGAATAAATTCAAATCAGCTGTCGTGAAAATATTTATTTGATAAGTCCAAAATGACATAGGTATGCTGACTATGGTCAATTTGGACATTAATCCACCATATCTAGAAGAATAATAATGATATATTTTTAAATTTGATACAGAAATTATAATTTTAAATCCAACCATTATAATTTGAAATTAAAAATTAACAATATTACAATCATAGACATAGTAGGTCATATGTATGCATGAGTATCATTTTAATTTTTTATGATCATTGATGAGATAAGATAAGTGTTATTTTGTAATTAAATAATGATAATAATACCATTATCATCATATTAATTATTGAAATTTAAATATATATATCATCTGTGAGATGTGGTGATGAAAAATGAATAACAACGCTTCGTGGAGGTGGTTGGCCACATGTAACCACAAAAGACTTTATCATTTTTAGTGAAGTGAAAGTTAATAAATTGAATTATATATTACCATTTTAGTGTGATATATAAATCATTAATATCACATAACTATATCCATTCTTATGAGATGACGATGAAAAAAATTTGCATCGGGTCACAAGGAGGTAGTCTTCCACACACATGAACAGTGATATCCTATCCCATTTAATAGAGGTTTAGAGATGGATAAAGTTTATGAAACTAAAATAATAACATAGTAGTATTTTGATAATATATATTATTATTTTATAATGGATGAATATGTTCTTATGGAGGCATAAGAAGAAATAAAAACTAAAACATGTTTTAAAACTACACATCTTCTTTGGAAACCATCATTCAATTAAGATATTTTTCCCTCCAAGATTGGTATTATACCTAAAATACATATATATTGATTTTAGGGATTTCTGGATCATATTAGGTTAGACAACACAAAAAATATAGTTCTTGAAATGTGCATTAAAGAGGAGGCGAGATGACCTTTTGTAAGAGAAGGGAGAGGAACTCAAGGAAATTCTCAATATATTAAATTATTATATATTAATTATTAATTTAAAATGGTCCAATAATGATATATTTCATAGATAATATTATTATAGTTTTAAATAATCTCAAAATATAAAAAATATAAATGTTATTTTTGTGGTTTTACACTTTACGTTTTTATTTCAAAACCTCGCTAACTCATTTCACACTTAACGTAAAAATAAGGATTTTTACTCTTTGAGGGTCATGATATTTAATTTAAATTGGAAATTATTCAATAAATGAACTATGGTTTATCTTATAATCCATATTCTAGTAAATTTCATAAATACAATATTTTTATGAATTTCATATCATTTAAAAATATATTATTTTATATAAAATACAAATAATTTCAATTTGTAAAACTATTCACTAATTTGAAATTTCTTACATAATGAAAAATATTAAAATTTGAAAAAAAAAAATATTTTTATTCATAGCTTACATTTTAGGTTAATCTATAAATTGTTTTATCACATTAATCGTCACAAATCATAATTAATTTAATATTGTAAATGTCATTCATTTTATTTCAAATTAATTAAGTACTTAATGCATTAGCATTGGGTAATTTATTAATGTAATTATTTTCTCACTAAAATTTAAGAATAATTTACCATGATGAATAAAAAACTTTTATAATTAAATTTTATATTTTTAAATGAATATATCCATTGGTTATCATAGTGTTAAAATATTATAATTACTAAAACCAAGAGTGTGACATTTGTTAGTTTTCTTTACATAAAATATTATAAGGGGGATAATTTTAAAATAGAAAAAATATCATATAATATAATCAAAAATGATTATGGATTAAACTGTCTCATAAAATAAAATTTAGGAAAGTATTGGGTTAATTTTATTTTTTTGACCGTAATAATATAATTTACCGTTAAATGTGGTAACAAAAACAATGAAGAATTCTATTAATTTTGACTAAAATAAAATAAACCTATTTAATAAATTTGGAAAAAATTATTCAAAATATGGAATCATTTTTCCTAAATTTAAAATACATATGTTAATGAATTTAATTTTAAATAAAACATTAATGAATTCAACGGAAAATAGTTTTTTAAAATGTCCTTTTAAATTAGAAAATATTATTATAAAATATTCAAGTTTAAAATCAATTTCTAATACCATAATTGGATTATTTACAATAAAAATATAATTAAATTTTATTATTAAACCAAAATTGAATTTTTCCTTGAAAAGAATCATAAAAGAAAAGATTTTTTTAAAAAAAAATTTGTATTTTCCCTTATTCACTGATAAATAAATTGTGGGAAAAAATCCCTCAAGGTGTTCTCTCAGAATTTCATGGGTGTGACTTTGTTGAAAAATACATATGATGGAAAATGAGTATCATTGGTATTTACCGAAAGTAGGTTTTTGGGGTGGCGCAATTTCCCATTGTTTGAAAAATTTTGGGGCCTCAAAATCAAGAGATTGAAGTCGGAAAAGGGTCAGAACTGGGTGCCATAATACATGGGATGCGTACCATGTTCTGGGGATAGTACATGGAGCGGCGAAAATGGTACGAGAGTGAGGTTCATGAAACCGAATGTGGTTCACGGTGGAAGGTGATGTGATTCGTGGATGGATTGTCGTCAGCAGAGGAAATCGACCGCATAAGAGGAAAGGTAGTATGTAGAGAATGTAGGAAAATGGTTCGAGGATGGCCTGAGGTTTGTCGTGGCATGAGTATCTGTATGTGGTGTGTTGAAAATTTGGTAAATCATGGTTTAGAGGATTAAGTGGATATCTTTTCCTATATAGGAATCGTTAACCCCACTAATTACTGTAGATATTGAACATCATTAGAAAGCATATTTTGCTTCGAGAATTCAGAAAAGTCTGAATGTGGTTCCCAGTGAAGGTGTTTGCGGGGATTCTTAACCCGTTATAGAAGTTCAGTTCATAGAGGAGGAAGTCTAGTATGTGGAAGGAGTTTCCTTGGTACATGGTGGAGGAATATCAAGTATTAAAGAGGGGGAATTTCGCAAGTGGTACGTGGATGCGGAGTTGATACGCGGAAGTGAAGGTAGTCCGTGAACAATAAACTATTCGGGGATAGATGGTGATTTCATAGAGAAAGTTCATGGAGTTGGTATACAGTAGCAGTATGTGATCGCAAAGGTGAAGGTATTCCGCGAACGAAGGAATATTCATGGTAGCGATGGTGGTACACGAATAAAGTGTCATGCGTACCAAACATGGTTCTCAGAAAGTGGGAGAGGAAAATGTTTCGTGATTTGCATGAGGAATCTTGAGAATTCTTCAATTCAGTTTGTGAAAGTATTTTCCAGTACATAATAGTACATAAGAAGGTATAATTCATCTGTGGGTGAAAACAGACCTTCAACCAAGCATCTACCTATATTTGAGGATGCAGGAAATCATGAAAATGAAAGGACTTACATGTTGATAAACTTTGCTTGACCTACAATTCGATAAAGTGTGAGTGTATTCCATTCCCAGACCAGTGAGTGAAAGAAGATAAAGACAGTGACCCTTTCCACCATTAGTGATCTAGATAAAGTGGCATAGGGAGTTACCCTTTGTAATACAGTGAGAAGACCCTAAACCTTATAAAGGTAGTAAGCCTGGGCATAGAAGATCCAGCTTGAACATTGTACTCGTTATTGGTCGTGAGCCTTATTGAATATAGTGCACTAGAACGTTTCCATTGTATGCTCCTTGGACGTAGCCCATTGAAGTTGAACCAAGTAAAAATATTTTCCTCCTTGTGAATTATTTACTTCTTTAATTTTAGTGCATCATCATCAGATAAAATTGAAAAGGACACTAACATTAGAGAGCATAAAAGGTTACCCATGTAAAAAATCGGTCAAGATCCCATGGGGAAAAATGAATTTTGAAAAGAATATTCATACCTGGATTCCCCCCCCCCCCTCTCAGGGTTTCTAGGCCCCTTTGGGCCAAACAATTGGTATCAGAGGGAAGGTTTCTTTTATCAAGATTTTTGTGCACCGAATTGATTCAGAATTCTCTTATATCAGTGTTCCATGGAAAAGAGAAGAAGTATAAATAATATATAGTAGTCAGGAAGTATTCCTCAGTTTGGATGTGTCTATAGAAAAATTTTGATTGAGTTTACAGAATCCAATAGTTTACAGAAGAAAGCTTTGGATAAATCAGACATGGAAAATACAGACTCACTCAATGATGTTGTAGGAATGAGTGATGAAGCTGAAATATCAAGTGATGATGAAAATACTAATGATTAATAATCTCCAAGAAAGAAAGAAAGAATAATATCTCTAGGAAAAAATGAATTGGATAAGAAATATGGTAAAGAAATTATATATCCAAGTCCAAGAACTAGAGATTGAGATCAATAAGCTAAGAGACTTAAATCAAAGGCTTATTGATGTGGCTAATGAACTTAGGAAGGAGAATGGTTCTCAAGGTTAAGAGTTGCAAAGGTTTTATTCAATGACAGATAAACTCAAAGCAGATGAAAAGTGAAGTAATATAAACTCAGAAGAACTTGAGAATATGAAATTATGAAATAATGATGTTGTAACACAGCTACCTGAACTGATTAAGGAAATTAAAAGGTTTCAATAAGAGAATACTTGATTTTTTTATTCTATTTCTCATGTTGAGTCAAGGGATATGAAGATTCTACAATTGGAAGAAGAGATAGAATTAGTGAAGAATGAAGTGGAGAGATCCAATTTCAAATGTTGGCCTAAAATGAAGTATGCCTTGCAATTACTATTTTATTATCCTTCAGCTAGTGATGATGAAATGAAAACAAAATATTTTATTTCTAAAGAGAAACAAGAACATATATTCTCATCTCAAATGCCATCCAATATAGTAAAAATAGTCACTAGATTTGATGAATCACCTGCCATGGATGATAGGAACAAAGATGTGAAAATATCTAGTGACAATAAAAATCATGTATGTTTTAAAGGTATGAATTAAAGGCTTTTACAAGATTTAATGACCATATTTTCTATTTTTTGGAATGCATGTTCATTATTTATGATTTTTCTTAAAGGAATTATAATACATTTCATGTTTTGTAGATAGATTATTTACTAAATCTAAGAATAAGAATAAGTTTCATTAGAAATCAAAAAGAGGATTCTCTCAAAATAAAGCATTCCTCTAATGCTATTACCATGGAAGAATGGAACACAACATGAGCATGTGTCAGGAAGCTTAGGGGCTCAATTTCAGAAGATGAACTCAAGCTGCATTAATATCTCGACTGATAAATGATTAAATGAGGTATTCGTTTAGTGTAAAATGTTTTATATGTTCCGATTATGGGAATTTTGCAAGGCATTGAAACAATAAGAAAGTAAGAATGGAAAAGGAACTCCAAAGAAGATTTTGGTGTATAATGAGAAATCCTACACTGGAAGATAAAGTGGTAAATTGAAAAATAGTTTTACTACCTCAATAAAATCACAAGTATATAAAAAAAAGGTGTAGCAATCTCCTTCTCTATCACACTCACAAAATCTCTCATAGAGATAATGTGAAAAAACCTGGAAGATTAAGGGGAGATATACAAAAACTGTGATTAAGATGAATGCACGTCCAATGGAGGACTCACCACAAGTGCAAAAAAGGTATGGTGGATCAGGTATCTGATAAAAGAAAGATGAACAATAAATGTATTGAAAAATTCACTTGTCGTGTGCAATAGAGAGAAGTGGAGGAAAGAGGAATATCCCTACAAAGGTGGAAGAAGCAAGGGAAGATGACAAGCAGAGAGATTCGTACTCAGATAAGGAATCACGGGAAGTGGCATATTGGTGGTACATCAAAGACGAAAATGTGTATCGGTGGTATTAAACCCCAAATTGTGATAAAGACCAAGCCTTCAAAATATATATATCAAAAAAAGACTCATCATGTCTATAATGGATTCCTATTCATATGTCCAAAGTAGTTGAAGTTGGATAGGAAGCTAGAAGAATCAAGTAAGAATTGTGATTCTCTAAAAGAGGGAATCAAATGGTTGACCCATCAGGATCAACCACATTCCTTAAGTTGAGGATTCCATAATTTCCCCTATCCCAATGTATATAAATGCTATTAAATGAAGTTAATGTGTTTCAGGTTCAAAGGGATATAAGATCCTTGGGGAAGTGGAATCAAAATATGAAAATAAGTGATGTGATGTGATCCATAATTTCAACTGATTCAAATCAGTTACCAATCCTGGAGAAGGATAAAAAGAATGTTTGTGCGTCAAAAAAAAGACCTTATAGCTGGAAGAGTTGGACATCATAGGCTGGGATTTCTAAATCCTAATAAGATTCAACACAACATTTCTATTATCCAAATCATTATCATAAGGATGAGTTTTGTGGAAATAATATATGACATGATTAAGAGTCTATTTTGAAACTTAAGATATGCCAAGCTATACATGGATTATCCCTGGGATCTGAGCTTCATTGAATATATATCCATTGGTATCATTCCCCATTTCAGTTGTTTATCAACAATGTCTCAATAATATTATTATAGAAAGTGATGAATTGGTATGAGAATCAGGAGAAGCAGTTGTGAAAATGTTGATTCAGAAGAAGACTTCGATGGTGAGATCAAATTAGTGTCTTCCTAGAGACTGGCAGGAAGAGTATAAATTTATAGGCATAACATAATTGGTGATCATAAAACACTAGTGCAGACAAGAAGGATAAAGTCTCTACAAAAATCATCATACTTATCACAAGTGGATCCTAAAAGAATTGGTGAATGATCTAAAGATGATAATTGGTTTTAGGCAATGAATAAAGATCTGTACTAAATTAAGAAGAATCATACATGTGTTATTGTTTCGAGACCAGAAAAAAAGAATGTTATAGGGGGAAAATAGGTCCTTCACAACAAAATTAATAAATATGTTGTTGTCAATTGAAAAAAAAAGCATGAATGGTGTGAAAAGGGTACTCTGAGATAACGGTTATTGATGTTTATGAGATATTTTCACCCATTATGAGGATAAAAACAATTAGATTATTCTTGTACATGGCTGTGTAATGAAAGTTTAATGTTTTTCAGATGGATGTCAAGTCATCATTTCTAAATGGAGTTTTGAAACAATAAGTCTACATTGAGAAACCAGATGGTTTTTTAATTCATGAAGATGCAAACAATGTTTTTCAGATGAAGAAGGCTTTATATTACTTGAAGCAAGCACCAAGATCTTGATATTCAAGGATTTATCAGTTTCCAAAGAATCTATGTTTCCAGTGTGGTGAAGTTGATTACAATATGTATTTCAAAAATGAAAATATACAAATAATGATGGTGCTGTTTTATGTTGATGTAATAATATTTTGTGGACCAGACGAAGAAAAATACTAATAGTTTTCTGAATTCATGAAATGAGAGGTCAAAATGTAAATTATTGGGGAGCTATCATTTTTCCTTGGCTTACTAGTGATTCAAGGAAATAATGGAACTTTTATCTCCCAATATATATATTCCAATGAGTTTTTGAGATGGTTTGGAATGGATAATTCCAAAGCGATGAAGACTCTAGTTTCCACCTGATTGAAAATATCATGAGATGATGAAGGAAATCTAGTTAATATTACATAATATAGGTAGATCATTGGAATTTTTTTACCAAGTAGTGATAAGACTAGATATTATATTTTTGACATGCTAAGAAGCAATGTATCAAATAAATCCCAAGAAGATCTACAAGATATCAGTAAAAATTATTATTTTGTATATTAAGGGAACTGTGGATTTTGGACTAATGTAAAATGAAAAATCTCATCCAGAGTTATTGGGATATACAGATGCGGATTGGTCTTGTTCAGTAGATGATAGGAAATCAACATCTAAAGGTGCCTTTTATCTTGGAGGATTGTGTATTTCTTAGTTAAGCAAGAAACAAGATTGCATTTCATTGAGCACCGTAGAAGCTAAATACATTGCAGCTACTCAAGCTTATATCCAACTATTGTGGATGAATAAGCAACTTGAAGATATGGGAATTGAAATGATGTCTCCCTTCGGAATTCATTGTGATAATTAAAGTGCAATAAATCTAAGAAAACATATTGTACATAACTCAAGGAAAAATAACATTGGAATAAAATATAATTTTATCAAGGAGAGGGTGTATAAAGGGCTTGTGAAGTTGCTGTAGGTTCCTACAAAACAACATGTTTTAGACGTTCTGTCAAAGGCCTCACCCAAAGAAGCATTTGAAAGGCATCAACTGGCTCTGGGAGTCTAGTCGACTTCCCTCACTTGAAAAAGTGCGTATGTGGGTCCCCATCTCCCCAAGGAATGATGTGTCTTTCACTAATGTAATGATATGTGTTCTTTACCTTGTTGTAGACAACATTGACAAGCCCTTCATGTTTGTTGAAAAAGGGGGAGAAAGAGTGACTTCTAGGGGGAAGAAAAGACGTGTAGAGAAGCTGTTAAGTGGATCAGTGAGATAGGGGGAGTTGAAGTTGAGCTAAATCTATTTGGAAGAGATATAATATAGGTGGAGAATCAAATCTGACGATGCTAGAAGTGATCGATCAAAGATTATATATCCACATATCTGAGGTTTGTGATGAAATCAGTGCATTGGTATCTGTATGGTATCAGTATTTGGTGTCTAGAAATCAATTTATTCATTGATAAACTTTTCATTATACTCTTTTTTCTCACACCGAGCAGGGCTCATGTGGGATTAGAGTATGTGTTGAGTATATCCTTGATCATTATCTTGATTTCATGAAGCGAATTATTGTTGAAGTTGTGAGGATCATTAACAAAATATCAAAATTCAAAGAATTGTTTTTTGAAGAGTTGGAAACAAACCCAATGGGGGATATTGTTAGGAAAAATCCCTCAAGGAGATCTCTCATAATATTTTAGCGGTTATTGTGTTTGTTGAAAAAGATAGATGACCACAAATGTGTATCGTTGTTATTTTCCAAAGACAAGTTTTTGAGGTGGTGCAGTTTCCCAGTGTTTTCCAAATTTTAGGGAATCAAAATCAAGAGTTTGAAGTCGTAAAAGGTTGAGAAGTGCTTACCATAATACATGGGTCGTTCACCAAGTTCCAAGAACGGTACGTGGAGTGGTGGAAATGGTACGCATGTGAGGTTAGTGAAACCGAATGTGGTTTGTGGTAGAAGGCGATGCGAAACGTGGATGGATTGTCATCGACAGAAGAAATCAACCGCGTAAGAGAAAAGGCGATTCATGAAGCGCATAGGAAAATGGTTCATAGATGGATTGAGGTTCACGGTGGCATGATTTTCGGTAAGAGGTGGGTTGATGATTTGGTAAATCTTAGTTTAGCGGATTAAGTGGGTATCTTTTCCTATATAAGAATCTCTAACCCCATAAATTATTATGGAGATTGAACATCCTTAGAAATCATATTTTTCTCATGGAATTTGGAAAAGTTTGAAAGTGGTTCCCGCTGAAGGTGTTTGTGAGGATTCTTAACCCGAAAAGGAAGTCTCATACATAGAAGAAGAAGGTGGTACGTGGAAGGAGTTGTCTTGGTATGCGAAGAAGGAATCTCCAATACATGAGAGGGTGAATTCCATGAGTGATACGGGGAGGAAGAGTCAGTTTTCATAAGCGAAGGTAGATCGCAAACAACAAATAGTTCGTGGATAGAGGGTGATTTCGCAGAGAAGGTTCTCGGTGTCGGTACGTAGCAATGGTACGTGATCACGAAGGTGGAGGCAGTCCACGGATGAAGGACGGTTTGTGGTAGTGGTGGTGGTATGCAAAGAAGTTATCCCACATACCAAAACTTCTACTCTATACATATGAAAGGAATGTGTTTTGCGATTTTCACATAGAAACATGTGAAAGCATGAATTTAGTTTGAGAAAGTATTTTCTAGTACATAACATTACTTGGGAAGGTGTAATTCATATGCGAGTTAAAATGGTACATAAACATAGCATCTACATAAATTTATGGATGTAGGAATTCATGAAAATGAAGAGTCCTACATGTCCATAAATGGTGTTTGACCTAAATGTCGATAAACTATGAGTAGATTCTTTTTCAAGAGAAGTGAGTGAAGGAAGAGGAAGATTGTGACCTTCTCCACTAGTAGTGAGCCATAGAAAGAGGCATAGGGAGTGACCATTGTGAATGTAGTGAGTAGACCCTAAACCTTGTAAAGGCAGTGAGCCTGGGCATAAATGATCTAGCCCAAACATTGTACTCATTATTGATCATGATCCTTGTTGAATTTGGTAAATTTTCACATCGCCGTTGTATTCTCCTTGGACGTAGCCTAGTGAGCATGAACCAAGTAAAAAATCACAATATCCTTGAGAATTATTTACTACTTTACATTCAATGCATCTTCATAAGATAAAATTGGAAAGGAGATTAACCTTAGAGGGCATAATAAGTGACCCTTGTAATAAAGAGTTAAAGATCTTGTGGGGAAAAATATATTTTGAAAAGAATATTCATACCCTGATTCACCCCCCCCCCCCCCTCAGGGTATCTAGGAACTTTTTGGAACTAACATATTCATTTTTAAAAAATTAACAAAAAGTTACCATAGGATATATTTAATTCTTTATTAAATAATTAATTTCATTTTGTCGAAAAAATTCTTAAATTTCAAGAAATAAATTTTAATATCCTCTCATAAAAAGAAGGAATCCATGTTTTTTGAAGAGAAGTAATTTTGAAAAATATAATTACATCACTGAAAATCAGTTTATTATTTAAAATTTTTAAAGAATACATTATAAATATTAAATAAAATTATATTTATTTCCTAATGTGGTTAATACTATTCATTCTCACAAATTTAACAACTATGTTATAAGGGTTTCACTTAAATAATCATATTTCACAGTTTTGTTATGTTTGATGTTTTGTATCTTGTAAAATATCAAATAAAGTCATTAGTTCTAGAATATCTTGATATTAAATATATAAATATTTTTAAAAAAAATTACTATTATATTAAATTTCATAATAATATATGATATAATCATTATAACATCGTTTACATAGGTTGTAAAACAATACCGAACAATAATGCATTATAATGAATTCAGGAAAAAGGTAATGCCTTCAAATAATGATGGTATAAAATATTCAGAAGCAAAAATATGTCACAATTATCATATATCCTCATTAAATACAATCAAAGAATCCTAAATTATGTGTTGTAATGAAAACACAATTTATTGGTCTGGATGCTGCTAGGGAACACATACACATGATTAATGATACCACTTCTCAATGAATTTAATGATA
This sequence comes from Viscum album, assembly GCA_963277665.1. Lineage (NCBI taxonomy): Eukaryota > Viridiplantae > Streptophyta > Magnoliopsida > Santalales > Viscaceae > Viscum > Viscum album. The sequence continues at coordinate 1,138,358,408 of OY728156.1, forward strand.
GATTATGACAAATGGGAATTTTAGAACTGTGTTTGGAAAATTTAAAACATATTTATTCTCCAAATCCATCATTCGTACTATCATAGATATGTAGTAATGAATAACCAATAACACATCTTCATAGAGGTGGTAGTCCATATATTTTCACAACAGATGTTCTGGTTTCCATTATTTGATAGAATGAAATGAAAATATATTTTTAATTATAATATTTAAATTTTAGTATAAAAATTATAAAAAATTATTTACATTCATAAGGTTACCAAAGGAAATAAAAATTCTGAAGGAATCACTATGAAGAAGTGGATACTCACATTAGTAACATGGATTTTTTATAGTAATTCACCTTTTAAATATTGGCCTTATACTAACTAATATTCACAAAAGGCCTTTAGTTATGGAATATATATCCAGGAAGATAAATTATATAGATTTTTTATGATAAATATTATGGTATGTGGAGTCCTGAATAGTTACAGTTGATAGATTTTTATTATTTATGAGAAGTGTCGTTTGGGACATATCCTTTAAATATTAAAAACTATAAATATACTATTCATGATTCGATGGAAAAAAATAAAAAATTGTGGAGGAAAACAGGAGTAATGGTGAAAAATCACCACAATATTTCATTTTTCAGTCAACCATGAATGGTTTAGTGCTTTTTATTTTAACTTTTTGACATTTTTAAAAAATTAGTTTTACCTTGGATATTAATTTTTTTCCATAGTAGTTAATTTAAATGAAACAAGTTTACTTCAAAACATTTTTATTATTTGAACCTTGTGATTTAAATTTTTTAAATATTTTGTAAAATAAAATTTATATTTTAAAAAAAAAATTATAACTAGTTTACAGAGTTCAAAATAAAAACTTTTTTATAACAAATTGTTTTTAATCTTATAATTTATGATTACACCGAAATTATTAAAAGTATACATTCTGAGAAAAAAAATTCTATTAAAAAATTATATATACCAGGATTTCATGGAAATAGAAACTAAATCTCGCCATGAAAATACATTCATTAACTAATGATGGAATTTTTTTAGTCATTAATTATTTTTCTTTACTTATAAAAATGATAGACAATGGTATTATATGTTTAATGAAATTTTTAAAATGACTTCTTTTTATAATTTCTTATTTTATCACATAAATGGTTATGTAATCATATATATAATTCTTTTATATTGATAAATTTGATAAAATAACATGTTTCATGAAAAAACATAATTTTCAAGAAATAAACAATATTTTTAATAAAAGTTTGAAAAATAATATCATGTCAGTTTTTATATATAGAATTAAAAAAATTAAATTGAATCTATTAAATTCAAAAAAATAAAAATCATATATTTTATATTTTATATTTTATATGAAAAAAAATATATAAAAAATATTATTTTATTAAAAATAACACTTTTCAATGTTAAATAATATCAAACATTTATCCTATAAAGGTAAATAATTTTAAATAAATGATATCATAGAAGTTTTATCATGGTTTCATTTATAATTAATATCAAATATATTTTGGTAGGATTTTTTCTCACATTTTTTAATCTATAGAACATAGAATTTTTTTAAAGGATCTAAAATTGTGGGACATTACCTATTTGGTGTTAGGTAAAATCCAAGTAAGATACCACCTTTAATAGAGATAATATATTTTACCATGAAATCAATTCATACTAGTTTAAAAATATTTTTATAAAAATTATTTTTAAGTAAAACACAATGTTGGTTTTGAAAGAAATAGATTAGAAATTAATTTCAAATCCATAAAAATTTTATAAATCAAACCAAACCATATGTCTAAAAGAGAAAAATGAAAGTGTAAAATTATACCAAAATATATATCATATAATAATAAAAATTAATAATGTTATATATGATTAATACCACAGGTCACATGGTCTATAACTGTAGGTAAATTTAGAGTAGAGTGGGGGATGGGTTTTATTGGACCTCTCTTATGAAGCCCAGAGCATGTAATGTGAAATAAAATACAACACAACCCTATTATACCCTCATTTTATTTTCAAGGGTAAATACCTTATAGACCATATTTATTACTATTTAACTACTGAATGTATAATCTATAATATTGGACCACTCATCCTATGGTGACCAGAACAATAGAAACATAATACTTCATTTGTAGTAACTAACTTTTCCTACAAATTCATGTTGAGGATCTATAGGTTTAGTGTGACTAGAATATTTTATATACAAATATATCATCATTAATAAAAAACATAATATTTATTTAAAAATCCACAGAGTATTATTAACTCTAAAATTTATTTTAAAAGTTTATATGATCTCTTTGGGAAAAAGAACTAGGAAAAGGGTAATCTAGAAATACCAGTTAAGAAATAATCTTTAAAATAAATAATTACCTGAGATTTAAGAGGCATAACATGATATCATAGAGAAGAATATCATAATCATGATAACATGGAGTAAGGATATTATGTTATAACATAATAAACATGTGGAATAAAACATGATATCAAAAAAATTGGTCAACTGTTACTAAATTTACCATTATCATAAAGTAGAAAAATTCCCATCTCGGATCATGTTTGTCTATAATACATTAAATAAATCTCATAATATATTTATATTTACCCAATGTATTATATTGAGATATAATTTGGTTCTCACCTGTCATATAAATTTAAATAATAATTTTTTTTCACATGTTAAAATAAACCAAACATATATCATAATCATGATCTAACACATGATAAAGATGTTTGTTTAATATTTCTTATTTAATAGATAATTTAATGAAAAATAAATGGGATCCAAAAAACAATTAGTAATTTTTTCTATATTGAAAATTAATAAAACAATACAGTTCATTATAATGGAGATTTAATGTATAAAATTCAAGAGAATTATCTAGAAGAATAAATAATGAAAATGATTTACATGGTAGAATCTTTGTAAAGTAAGTTAAGTATCATTTTCAATAAGGAATAATTATAAAATTTTCCATAAAACCATAGTTGAACTCAATGGTATATCTATAAAAAATGGAGTGTTTTTAAAAAATCAATATATAAAAATATTTTATGGGGTGAAGCTATATATGAGACAATAAATATTAAAGTTCCCTTCAATAGTTTTTACTTAAAAGTTCATTTTCAAAGGAAATTAAAAACATTTATACCCCAAAAATTAAAAATATATTTAACTAGGAATATATTCAAGGTATATATATATAAAAATTGAAGAGTTACATGAGATGAATATTTCATAATATGTAGAGAAAAAAGTCAATATTTAATCCAAAAATAGTTAACTAAAAAAATATTCTAATATATATTACATTCAATGTTCCTTTAAAAATTATATTTTATTGATTTATAATATATTTTTCATGAATATGTAGGTTATATTAGGTTCTTCAATCACATTTTTTCATAACACCTTATGTTATTTTGAAAATTCTATAATGAATTATGAAATTGTTTTATAATATTCTGATTGTTCATATTTTTGTAAAAAAAATATTTAACATATTTTTTAATGCTAACTAAGTTGGTTCGTGATTAAAAATAAAACTCATTTCTCATAGTAGTAGTAGTCCTCACATATGCACCATTAATATTTCAATTTCTCTTTGAATTAGAGGGAAACATTTTAAATGATAAGTTTGATATTTAATAACCATATATATACTATTTATATCAAATTTATTCATCCATAACATCCTTGTGATCATCCTTGAATAATGGTAATGAAAAACTAATGATGATGCTTTTTGGAGGTATTAATATGTGCAACGCACTAAGGACACATTTGTTTTTCTTAAAATAGGGACAGGAATAAAAAATGGTTATTCCATTAATATAATTACATATTAGTATAATAATGAGACTGATTTTATTTTATTTTTATGGGTACTGGAGATGTGGAAGAGAAATGTTAAGGAAAAAATTATTTGAAAGTTAATACTTCAATTGGAGACTTGGTATTCTCATAGATATTTCCTTATAAGTATATCCCTTAAGATAAAGTCCAAAGATAAGGGTTATAAGGATGGTTAAATAATTATTTCAGTGTTATTTTTGGTAGTTTTTCTTGGGAATAAAATTTATTAGGTTTTAACCATAGTGGGGTTGATGTGATCCACTTTTATAATTGAGGAATATGGAACTTTTGAAAATACCATCTACTCTACCATTATATAAATAAACAATTCCTTGGTTAATTATAGGAAAATATCATTATAATATATTTTTACTAATTCAAGAGTTTATTTAACCTCTATCAATACATTCCACACATGTATTAAACATAATTCTTCTCTTTTACTATGTATTTTATAACATATACCTGTTTATTTTTAACTTTCTTAATATTTTCTTAACTAAGTAAATTATAATTGTTTTTTAAAAAATAATTTAAACCCCATTACCAAATTATATTTTTTTAATAATTAAATTAAAATAAATTTATTGTAATAATATTTATAAATATGATGAAATCAACCATAAATAAGTATATATAACACAAAAAAATATATTCTTTTATAAAAATGTATATTAACTATTCTGTGGTATTTGAAATCATATAGTGTTTATTTTAAATTTATTGATTATTAATATAACTATATATTGGTTCCGACATAATATTAAGGTCATTACTAACTTAATATCAATTTCATTGAATAAATGAAAATTATATGATATTACAAAAAATAATTATTTAAAATATATTGTTTTACAATTAGCAGGGTAGTTGGCTATAGTTTTATTAATATTAGGTTTATGAATAATGATTAAATTGAAAATATTATATAATATTTATAGGTGTAAAACCAATAAGGAAGAAAATTATTTTTAACCTATAATGGTGATAATGTCAAATTTTTATTAGAAGTGTATAAAAAATATTAATTTTAAATATTACATGAGAATAAAAAAATTAAAAGTGTTTTATAAATTCCATAAACTATATTTGAATTATTTATCTTACTTATTAAATATATATTTTTATATAAAAGATGATAATAAATATTTTCAGTTATTCTTGTATTATAAAATTTATAGTTCATATCAATATTGGTGTTTCTTAAAGTAGGCCAAAAATCTGTTACTTTAGAATAAATTAGAATATGTGTATTGAGATAATATTGATGTTAAATATAAAAAAGTAAATATTTTTTGGTAAAATTAAAATTCCAAATTTATTATAAAAATAAGAATTAAATAAGTTTTTACTACTATATTTTCCCAAAATATTAATGGATATCTTAGTCATCCTATATAATTTAATTTTATTAATATTTAGTTTTTTTCATTTATTAAATAATTGCATCTAACATAAGATACATATAAAATAATTTTTTAGGGGAAATAATTACTACTATTTCATGTCCTTACATTCTCCCCCTTATGAAAATTATCCAATGAAATTGAATTTCATAAAATATAGTGAAATCAAATGAGAGAATATTTTTTTCTGTGTATCGTTAGGTTTCCATGTGGCATCTTTATACATATGGTTACTTCAATTTTGATTTATATGTTGAGTTGATTATTGTGTTAAACGTTATCAAAATTTAATACCATGTAATTTGGTACAAGTGATGGATATAGTATTTAATTATTTAAGAGGGATACATGTAACACATCATATAAAACTAAAAAACATCGTTGGAGTTCTTTTTGATACACAATTTTTTCAAAGAAATCAAAAATAAAAGAGTGGATAATATATCTAATAAATTGCTTCTACTTCTTCCTAAATGTTATGAATCTCTTCCACATATATATATAAAAAAACTTTATCACTAACCTAAAACTCCATGTCCTGCTGATGGTTATCTTCATAAATGTTATATTTAATTTTAGGTACATTAATATGTTGCTGAATTCTCATAACCATTCCTACCATTTATTCGATTACCTACCATCCTAGAATGTTTTTTTAGTAACATAATCAATGAACATAGGTGTTTTATATATGTTCCCAGAGAGGGATTTTTCTAGGTCCATTTGGATGCTTAAGTGGAAAATTTTTTTATAACTCAAATAGATGTAGATGTTTGTCCTAGTTACCCTTGATTTATATAGATTAAACCCTCAACATATCATTAACTATCAAGATTGACAATTTATATTATCAATTTTCCTGGAGATGATTGGCAGTAAAAAATATATACTCTAGGATTAGATAATTATAAATATTATTATGATATATTTGGATGAACCTAGGATATTGATTAGACACTATCGATAGTGGTGTTCTATGTAGCCTCACAAACTCTAAAATATTTCTCATTTCAGGATGGACAATTGTTAAGTACTCTAAAATTTAAATGAAGTGAGTATTCATTGAATGATTTCCTACCAAAACCCATAATGTCTTTTCTTTTTTTATTTACTTAGATGAAACATGAATAAATTAATAGTGATTATTTCCTATTTAAATATAGTTATGGTAAATGTTTATAATATACCATTGGAAATTTCCATTATAAACTTTCATTGAAAACACAATAGACAATATGATGTGTATTCTACAATGTATTTTTCCATACTATCCCTCAAATTGTGTTCATGAATATTTCAATACTTTTTTGGGTTTCCTTGGATGATGGATAATTTAAAGGTATGATCATTATTCAGTATCTCTTGTATTACCTCCAGATATGATGGAATACACATTATTTTTATGAATTTAAAAACTTCATTCTCATCAACCATGAACTCATAGGTTTTTATCTTTCTAAAAACATCCATATTATTATATATATATCCAAATCTCCCTTTTGGGATATATTAATACTCTCAAGTAGTGATGTCTAAAGATTCATTCTATAAAGTTGGGATGTTGTTCCTTTTATCACAAATATCATATCCATACTTTTCATGACAAAATGTATCAGATCATTATCAATAGTCATCAGAAATATGGTTTTATTGTTTTTATATTTCAATCATATATCACATTATTCTCTATGTATGAATGGATGTGGATTGATAATGAATAGTCTAAGATCAACTTTATCTGTATTTAATGGTACATGTGAATATCCTTTTATGTGTATATAGGATTTAGGCTCTTAGGGTGATTATATATATGAAACTTCTCTTCCTAGAGATTACAAATACCAAAACCCATTTTTCATATTATTACATTATTTCTAGAAAAAAATATCCAATAATTGAACAAAAATATTTTAAAGGTCTTGTTTCATTGGATGACTAGGTTCATATTACATCAAATGAACCAAAAACATGACATACAAATTTTTATTCCCCATAATAAGCTCCAAAAATCTATTTTTTCACCTAAACTGCATGATAGAACCATTGTAATACATAAGATATGGGGTGATAAAAAATCCCATTATGGGAATAGACATGATAATGAAACAAAACATGTGAATAAATGATATAAAATATACTCATAAAATTTAAGGATCTTAATTAATCGCATGGAATAAGTCAATAAATATCATGCTATCATTTGAACATGGAATCATAGGAATATGGAGGAAACATATAACAAGATTTCAAAATTTGTCAAGGATAACCTAAACATAATTTCATGGTGAAAAATTCCTACAATGGTTTAGGTTTACTCAATAATACCATAAATGATTCTTCATTAGTCTAAAATAATTTCCCAATGAATTGTATTTCTCTCTGGGTGCACCCATCATAACATGTTAATGATTTATGTGTATTAATTAATGGAAAAAACATAAATAATAAATATAATAAATATCAATGAAATTATTATTTTTCATAATCATGTCTCTAATCATGATAAAAAAATCATAATGAATGCATCATAGAGATGAACGGTTTTCAATTATTATCCCATTGAAAGAAGATAGAATAATATATGTATATTTGAGAGAGAAATATATATAAAAATATCTACAAAATCCAGGACATCAATGGTTGTTGTCTTTGATTAATATAAAGACTATAAATTATTAAAACATTATTGAGGTAAATAATCCTTCAAATTTGAAAACCACTATTGAAAAATTATATGTTCATAATTTTTTTAGAAATACTTTTCATTGAAAATATCCTTGTAAAAATATAATGGAAGATTAAATGAAAATAATGGTCATGAAAGTGGTTCATTCCTTATATGCTATATAATTTATAAAAAAATCTCATTCACACCTCGATAAAAAATAAAAAAGTACATCATTTGGAAAATAACAATAATTTTACCTTTAAAACATTTTGTAAAATGTTTAAAAAAGAAAAAAATGAATTTAAAATAAGCATAGAATAAAATTAAAAATCATTTTTGAAACCAAATTAATGAAAACATTATAATTGAAAGGAAATGGGTTTCTACCAAAGAGAGAAAAATGTTTATTTTCTATAATCTAATTTCTCAATAATTTTATCTAAAAAAGAAAAAAATGTTAGTTTTAAATAAAAATTTCCTTAATTTTTAGAGGAGATGAAATTTAATGTGGTTTAATATAAAATAATAAAAAAAATACATCAATGGATATTCATACATAAACAATCTCAGTAAAAATGATATTGCGAATAAAACATAACCACATTGATATTTTTCGAATCATTCCCCACATGAATCAAGTATATAAACCGTAACTTAAAAAATTATAATGTACGGAGGATTCATGATATAAAATTCGATGTGCCAGTATATAAACGACATAAATGGAGTTATGTTCATAAAAGTACATGTGTCTCAATGAAGGATGATTTCAGAGAAAACACTTACCCAAATTTTAAACCACCATATACATTCCATGTATTATTGAATAGTACATTTATGATAATTATTTAATTAATTATTAAACTTTTTTTGTTTATTATTCCTTTTATATTATTTATTATTATGCCATTATCAATTATTTAATTTCATTTTGGATGTTATGATGATAAAATACTCATATGTCCAACATCACATTGGAAAGTTGACTAAGGTCAAAGATATTATTATTTAATCACCTACATAACGGTAAAAATGGAATAATTATTAATTTTAAAATTTATTATATTTTTCACTCCAAACATTAAATATGTTTATGATAAATGAGTTATGTTACAATCATGGAGACAGTATGCCGAATGTAGGCATTAATAAGATTTGATGGTCTTGATGGAATGAAGGTAAGTGTTTTTTTTATTTCAAGGATGATGATTATATAATAATTAAAATATGATTTATTTTAAAAATTAACTTTTATCATCAATTTTATACAATAATAAAAATGAATCACATCACTTCAGGAGGCTTTAGTCCACCGTATAGACAAATGACATTATCATTTATTCAATTAATGGTACAATAAAAAATTATATGATATTAATATTTTAAAAAATGATTATTATGTCATGAATATTATATATAAACATAAATTTAATCCTTAATACATTACATGTAAGGTTTAAGTGAAAAATTAATTACATCTCTTCGTGAGATGATAGTCCACCATACACACGAGCGACGTTATCATATTTCCTACATAATGGAATTATAAAAGTAAAATGTGATATTATAATTCAAGAATTAAAATTCTATCATTATTATAACATATAAATATTAAACACATCATTATATCATTCAGTTTTTTGTGATGCTGCAAAATGAATAAATTCAGTTCGTGACGTGGTACTCCATCGTGCACATGATCTATAATTTTGTTTCTCATTTGAGATAAGAGGATATGGTTATAGTAAAATAACATAACATAAAATCAACTAATTATATCATTGATACTAATTTTTTTATATCTAAATTTTTTAATAATTTTTTAATGATCAGATATAATAAAATGCTCAGTTAAGAATGTTACCTCTTCTTTATACCACCTCTTAAGTATTATACTAAATTCATTCATACATTTTATTTTTGATAAATAAAAAGTCTCTAAGATAAGGGTAGGTATGTAAGGATTTAATTTTGGAAGGTAATGGATAAAAATATTTGTTTTTTATGTTTGAATATGATATGAGATGGGAAATCCTTTTATAAACGGGGGAGATGATGCACTTGGAATTTTTAAAAAAGAATGAATTACACTAAGATTTTTCGCATTCCACTAGGATACAAAATGGACCATTTTATTATATTAAAAGATATAAGGTTGAAATATTAAAATTCAATAAGGATTAATTTTTTTTCATTATATTCCATATCATTCTAATTTAACCACCATTAAAGAAATTTTTAACTGAACCATAGTAATTAATTTTTACTATTTTTAGTATTCATTATGGTAAAAATTTATACTGACCATATTACATTATTTTAATTATAAACATTAATAATATAGAATACATTTAAAAATAATTCCTTGAATTTGAATAATTTAAATAAAAATAATTTCTGCATATAGGTTCAAAAATTGGGTTTTCAAGAAATGCATTTTTCAAACATGATATGGTATTATAATAACTATATGGAAATTAGTCATACCTAAATGGAATTAAATTAATATATATCAATATATAATCTATTAATTTCATTTAAATCATTATTCATTAGGGTTTATTTTAATTAATTTAAAATTATAAACTTTATTCACTATAAAATATTTCTAAAAAATGTGTTTTTATGTCTAAAATAAACAAACACTAAAATATTGTATAAATATGATTTTAAATTTTAATAATTTAATTTAAAATAAATATATAATTATTATTTATTTTCTAAATAAATTTATATGAATAATAGTAAATAATTTATTAAAAATTTACAATGTTATAAAATATGATATTTTTCATTATTCATTGAAAATTTATTATTTTATGAAAAATATAAAAAATTCACCATAAGTTAATATTGATATGTAGCTTTCAAAAATGATTTTAATTTTATAATATATCATTTTTAAATTATACTCCTTTTAATTGTAATATTTCATTACAAAAAAGGAACAAAAATAATTTCTAAAATTAATGTTTTTAATATAAATATAGTTCTTATTTCTTAATAATTTATATATATATATAATTATGAGAAACGTTATATTGATTTCACAGAGTTTATATTATTATTCATAACAAAATGTTTAATATATAGTTTATAACTACCTTATTTATATAATTTTATGTCATTGTTTGTTTATCCATGGTGTTATGTGTCATATATGATTTAAATTATAATGATATTATTTCAAAATTTATGGGTGTTATTGAGTTGAGAACTCCAAATATTAAATGAGAATATTATTTATAAAAACTAAATATTATGAGTAAGACATGTTTTTCATGATTATTCATCTACATTGAGTAATAGGCTATCACTTTATCATTCAACATGAGTTCCCAACCAAATACCTTTTTACATACATTATAATTGATAAGAAGTAATTCCCTACATGGGGGTATAGTGAGAAAATGTGATGTATGTAACCTATTCTTAATCCTATGAATCTATATTTACACTAATATATCCAGATATAGTGCAAGACCATAAATTGTTTTATAAAAAACTATGTTTTATAAAGTAATTGACACACATCATCTAGTCAAAATGAAAATTGAAATATTAATATTCAAGTATGAAATTTATAACCACGAAAATAATATAGAGATTTTTTTCATTGAGTAAGAGGAGATGGGGAACCGTTATCATGGTGGGTTTAGTACAACATAATGGTTAATTGTGATTGTGGGGGGTTTATTTCATGAACAATCATTATAATAAATTTATTATTAGCACTCTTAAGGGAAACATTCTATAGTTCTCAGATTCGTAACTAGGTATATACAGACTTTTGAAACACAGGTGGTCACCTGGGTTTTTAGGAATGATGGAAGTTAGGTACTTTCATTGGTCTAGAATATGGGAGGTCGGGCTCATCTCACCCTTTTGAAGTGAATTGTATCCAACTATAGGTCTCTCTTATGGATTTAAGATTTGTTTGTGAATATCTTCATAATCCCAATACGGGATAGGTTACCATAACAAAATTATTATTTGTTAAGTCTCATTTTCTTTCCATAAGAAGGATATCTTATAAGTGAATATATTTGTAGGTATATGAGGTTCTTCATCCATTTCACTATAGTGAAAATCTAATTATGTACTGAAGCTACAAAACCATACACTTTAGAATTTTGTACCACATAGGGAGGTGGTTAAAATTCCAATGATGGTATTGAGATTGTATGAGGTGTCCCACCTATAATGTTTATTATAGGAATCAAAACCCACATAATTCATTAATCAGAGAAATTTTAACATCAAATAGACAGGAAATGTGTGGGGGTACTTAGGCACATGTGTATTTGAGCTTGGGTCTTGAGGAGATGTCCTCGGTATCTTAGTTATAGAAGGAATGAAAGTAATCATAGTTTGATCATTCCCAAGGGGATATACCCTATTTATATATCCTCATATGGGTTAGTATTATATCATTTCACTCATCGGGGCTTACATGCTTAGATTTCCCTTGCTTGTAGAGGTTCATGATGCTAATGATGGGTTCATTTCTACTCCCTAATCCCACATGAGATATGCTATATGTGAGAAACAAGGGTTAGAAATTGATCACTTTCAATTAATATGGATGTAGGGATTATGTTCTTGGACTTCCCTTTGGATGTCTGATATAGATCTCAGGCGTTATTGAGGCATCCTATGTATCCTAGATATGAAAGGAATTGGAGTCATTATAGTTCATTTTATTTGTCATTATACATGATGAGTGAGGAAGAATGATCCATTATGGGAATGATTTGGTCCCAATTGTTGAAATTTCTAATACAAGGTGGGACCCAGAATATAGTGGATTTCAATTTCAATTTGGTCTTAGGCCTTATGAAGGAGTCTTGTGTCTCATAGTTATGGAAGGAATCAAAGTTCTTGTAGTTCACTCACACCCTTGGGACAGGACCCATGGTAGATTCTCTTAAATGGAGTTGAATATATCATAACACTCATTAGGGAACACATACTGAAATTTATAATGATGGTGAAGATTCCTAATGTGAATGATATGAATATTGAAATTCTCCAATACCACATGATCTATGATCAGGGTAATAAACATGGGATAAAAAATAATCACTATAATTGCTTGTATATTTGAGACTTATGTGTGGGGAATTCCCTTTGGGTGCTTAATATTGAGATCTATTCATGAGGAGGAATCCTATATATCCTATTTATTGAAGGAATTAGATTCATCATAGTTACATTTATTGGGGATTTCACACTAATGTTTCTAGATTGTTCTGGGATTACAAACCAATGAAAAATAGGGTTATCAAGTCCTGAGATTCCATTCTTGACCATACCTTATATCCTATATTACATGCATTGATAATCTATTCTATATGCCTTGATTTTCTTGTAAAAATGTTATAGAGTATTCTCCTGACATTCCCAAAGAAAATTGTATGACTAATTTGAATTTTCTAGAGGAATTATCATAATCTAAGTGACATGTCTAGATGTTTTCACATGATCATGGATAAATTTACTAGAGGACATCATGAGACCTAGTTGAATAAACCTAGAATCCATCGCATGATACTGAATCACCTTCTCAAATGGTGTTGCATGATCTAGCTGACTAAGCCTGGTATCATCATGAATTCTGGATGTAATTCTTGGAGGGACTCGTGAGAGTCAATGTGACTTGTCTCCGAGGGTGTCACATGTCATGGATGACATGTCCAGTGGTCATCGTGATACCTGACTAGTATTCTTAGAGGACATTACAAGATCCATTTGACATGATCGGGCACAACTGCAAGACTTAGCTGACTTGAACTGATACTTTCATATGGGCCCTGAGACTTGCATGAAAGGAACATCAATGCTTGGATATTGATTCGGGAGGGCTTTTCAAGACTAGGGTGGAAAGACTGTGGGTCCCTTGAGACTTATGCTGACAAATCCAAGGGACTTTGAATAAACCAAATAGTATGATAATAGACCATCACAAGATATGGTAAACATGTCCTAGTGTTATCGAATGACATGGGTGGTTTATGTGAAGGGAATTAAGATCAGTGTATATGTCCTTTGCATATGTATCCCATATTTTAGTCTTTATTCTAGCCGTTATAATGTGAATGTCTTATATTTTTTTAGTGATAGCTTGTTTTAAATCTCGTGTGATCTTGAAGATGTGTGGAATGTTCTTCATGCGTCCATCTAGGGGGCCTTCAAATGATCTATAAGTGAACATGTGATAAACCTATACATGTTTCATGATCACTCTTGTTGTTTGTCGGTATCTTGCCTTGCGTAAAACTTGTCAGTCATGAGATTATCTACTCCAATATATCCACTCTGGTTCTCGGTTGTTCCAGTTCATCTGGATGAAAACAAATCCAACATATCTATGTGTATAGAAGTGAATTTTTCATATTGGGGTGGTGGATTTATAGGCCTCTATAACAAGGTTATTCATCACTTTGTGTAGTGAGTATCACGTGAATATAGGTTGTTGTAAGGGGAGGGTATTAGAATCACGCATCTTTTTTATTCCTTGTTGTGGATCACTCAAATGCAATCACCATATTTTTGGCGATTGTGAGTCCTTACTATTAATTCCACCTTTATTTTATTATTTCCAATCTATGGGTACTTTTTAATCACATGGTAATGTCGATATACTTCTATATTGTCATATTGACATGTATATAAGCCTTTGTGAGATAAGGGAACCTATTGAAAGGATTTCACCTAATATCAGGTGACTTTCCTAGGAGTCACATGATGAGATAAGGATGGAATGTCAAGGGGTTTTGTGAGACGAGGAAAACTCGTCGAGGGGTCTTGAGAGACCATGTTTTAGGAATCCTTAGTGCATTGTAAATGTTTTATGATCACAAGATGGTCTAACCTCCTCCATTCTTTATTTATTTTGTTTATTTTACAAATCATGAAGATCATGCGATATTGTATGGGTATTTTTGATGAAATTTACTTGAACTCTTAGTAAGTTGTTGTGTAACAAAATAATTTTCTTTTGATATGCATGATAATTTCATTTTGAACTCTAATTTTTTTTCTTAGAAGATCCAAATGGGGAGGGTGAGGTCACTTGGACATACTTGAGTCTCTTCGAGTTATGAGGATTACATGAAAATTGTCTTTCATAAGATGAGGTGTACATGCCACCGATGTCTTTTGGTGTATTTCTGATCACCAGTGGTGCATCATGTGAATTTTATGACCACAATAGGCTCTCAACCCCTCCCATTTTTATTTCCATCAATCATTTTATAAGGGCTTGGGGTCTCACAAGTTTTCTTGAATGTTTTTAAGGATAATAATTATTCCTATTGGTGATGAATCACATCGATTTTTTGAAATCTAGAGGCCTCCAATGTTTTGAAATTTTCCTCATATTTTTGGTGGATTCTTAGAGTGATTTTCATATTTCTAATGCTTGAAAATTAGCATGTCATGGTGGAGCTTGTCTAGCTACTGTCGTGAAATGACTAGTTGTTTGGGCCTCCTTATCCAGAGTAAAAGGTATTTTCAAAAGGGTCTCTCTGGGATCCATTTATGGTTCTTATCTAAGAATACACATCTTCATGGACATCTTTTAGAAAGTTGGTTGCATATATCCTAGGGGTTCAGGTGATCTGTGATATCATAGATACATTTATCTTCCTTTACTTTTTTGGGGAAAATAATTCCCATTTTCAAGAATTTATTATTTTTTGTAATTTACAATGCTCATTTGGAGGGAATAAACAAATTACCCCCTCATAATCAACATCTATAGGGACGAGGGCTCTGTTTTATGGAATGTAGATGCCCGATAGAGTCTTTAGCGTTGTCTTGATTCATGGTCATGGTCAATTCATGGTCTATCGGGTGATGTTTTGTATTTTGTAAGACTCCCTATAAATAGTGGATGAGATAGATGCATTTATTAGATTCCTATCTCTCTAGATATCTCTTGACATTATTCTGTCAGGAGTCTTATTCACTAGAATATATCAAAATACTTGGTTGTGAGGCATTATCACAACCTATTTCCATGAAATCTACATCGAAAGAAACTGTTTTCCTTGGAGAATTCTTAAACTAATCATGATCATTTTTTAGGTAATTGATTGAACTTTGTCCAATGGGGGGTTTCTTTGATAGATCTGTGGGATATGTTTTCTTGATCATATTTTCTATTTACTATCATGTAGATCATGGTACTATGTCAAGGTCATGTGATCATGTTTCCTCTAGGGGTCATATGATTTTGAGATGCCCTGTAGTATTATGTGACTTGTGAGTTATTTAGAACTCATGAGCCTCACAATCACTCTATGCTACTTGAAAATTATATTACTAATTCATGTGATGTGCATGATGTTTCTGGTTTATTATGTCTTTCTTCTGAAAATATTTTATTTTATTTGTCTAGTATATGCCAGTTATTTCTATTCAGATGGATTTCCGTTCATTCCAAGGTTTCTATGATTTTGAAAAAGGTCCATGATTGCTCGAAATTGAAATGTGGATCTGTGATATCACGTGTATTCTGATAATAGGATTTTGAAGAGGGTCCTCTCATCCAAGAATCATGGTTATCCTCAATCTCACTGAGTTACATTGTGCATGATTATTTTTCTAGATTATGTGGTCATACCTCCTTTGGACTTCAATCATTATTCTTTCTAGGTGTCAACTTCTTCTCACTGTATTCAAATAAAATTTTACGGGGAAGGCCAATATGTTGTTGTTCAACCCTATGGTCTATATTATATGATGGAAAACTATAATTTTTGTCTGAATGGTAGTGATTTGTCTCATCGTCCTATTTCTTACAGTAAATCAATTATATTTACCTACTCCCTAAAAAATCTCAGCAATAGATGGAACTTCAAATGAAATCTTATTTTTGGCTATAATCTCTCTAATGAATGGTTGTGGCACTTTTAGGTTAGCCAAAGAAGAATGGAGTTAACTAACCAGTTATATATGGTCCATATTTATGAAACCAAGTGGATTTTCCAATTCATTATCTATCGCAATATTGAGATTTTTTGGGAACCGATCATCCATTAGTTCTCTGGTAGCAACACATTCCATTTTTTTCTATAGTAAAGTGTGCATCATCCTATGGGAAACCCACCATATTTTTAGGATTCCCCATATTAGAGATATATATGAGGAGTTTCTCCCTACTATAGATGTTTGAGAAGATTATTTTAAGACTCTATTACATGGAAGGGTAATTCTCACCACTATGAAAGTGAAGTTGAGGAATGAGATGAAAATGCACTTTATTATCTATTTCATGGGCTGGCCCAATATTTTGCCTTTATCATACTGGGGTAAGGCCTACTTCCAAACAACCTTATCGATTCCATTCCTAATAGAGTCTATGAATGTTATAGCTTGTATTGAGAAATTTCAGAAGCATGGGACTTTGAATAATTGGGATACCAAGTGAACTCAGAGATCTCCCTAAGCCTTAGGATGGCGATATGTATGAACATGTTTTTTAATATATGGATTTTCCCAGCTGGGGATGCACATTCAGAGATCTGTTTCATCATGTTGGTGATGGAGGTTCAGATAGTGGACGGAAAGAACCTTAATTTGGTATTGATCATCCTTACAAAACTTTACCAAATCCTGTTCAACATTCAAATACACTGCATCCCCTACAAGATCAGTGAACCTTTCCTGTTTTTATTTGGCTATTTAGGGGAACATTTCCATTTAAATGTATATTAAAATGCCACCAGGAACCCATATGTCTTATCTCATCCCAAATTGTTAAACATATCATGGTTTTGATTTATTTCATTGATTTCTGACAAGGTTACAGATATTATGAGATGATCCAATAACTTGAATTTTACCACTTATACCATACTAACTAGTCTAATCACTGATAATGGGAATAGTTACCTTGATGATATATCCTATATAATATTTCTTTGAGATAGTGTTCTTGTATCAAGGATGGAAGAGCTAATCATATATGATCCATATACACCTTATCAGTTCTCTCATTATTTTAGTTGCACACAATGTTTCTCCCCACTTCTGCTGGCTAGTGTGTGAGGATAGAGACATCTTGGGATCATCCTCTAATTTTGGATGATGTTGGAAAGAGAATATTCTGATGTTGAGATCATTCTTCTACCTATTGATGATTTCTCCTTACTTACCCAATATTATGCCAAGTCTTGGGTACCATATTATATGGATGGAATGCTATGATGGATGATTCATCATGTGAACTTTCCATTTTCATCACCAACCCCTCTATATATAGAAATGATGGTGTTGATTGATGATTTGGGTGAGAATTTAAGGAAGAATAATCTTATTTGGGATGACTATCTTGAGAGTGGGACAAAATATTTGTAAGCAATTATTCTTATTTAATAGGCTACGAATGATATGATTATTGAGAGAAGAGAATATGTTTCTGATTCTCTTACTTCCTTACTGATTTGACTGGTTATTCCCCCTACTGCCACACATTCCCTATCATTCACAGTGGATTAGACACTAAATAAGATGATTTAGAAGAATAATCATTCCCTAGTTACTATGAATCCTACAAAAATGTTTTGTGATATAGATGAGAGTATGCATCATATTTTTTATGACTTTAGGAGGATAGTTTTGACCACCAACCACTACGCTAAATTTTGAAGAAAATCATCTTGATTTGGTAATATTTTTCTACCAATTAGAGTGGCATGTGTGACCTTGGAGATGATTCTACCCTTTCAGATTAGATGAAGGGGGTCTTTGAGGAATTATATCAGAGTAACTAGTTCATATCCAATATTCATGCCTATATGGATACCAAGAACGTGCATATGTACAGTCATGAGGAATTTATAACACACCTAAGGTATGATATCTCAGATTAACCCACCTTATTGAAAACCTCCAAAAAATAATTTTAGGAGTTCACTAAATTATTTTCAGCCCTCTTTCCTAGGGAAGAAGTGAAAGAGGTAGGGAAAGATGATCATCAGTGTTCAATCAACACATATTTCAAAAACCTTGGTGACATTTCTATATCAACTAATATAATTTAATTATATATTTATTGACACCATATTTAATGTGATTCTTAGAAAGATGCAAAAATAAAAAGATTCCTCACTTTTTCATGCAACTAATGAACCAATTTTATAAACTTCTCTTGTTGTTGTCCAGTTTTCTTTTCTTTTATTATATGTACGACATTTCACTAATTTAATATTTTATGAATCACCAATGGTAACCATCCCCTAAATTATATCATGTAAACATAAATTAATAGAATTGAATTTTGAAATTATAAAATATTCTTCTTGGGAAATAATATTGAATCCCCACAAACATGATATTATTCATTGATATATTTATTCTAGTTATCTTGATATTACATGATTTTTAATATGAAAAAATTGGAAGAATATGTGTCTCGTAGGTAGAGAAATATTTTTTTCAAAACTGATATTATTAGAGAGTAGAGATTTATCCTTTCCAAGTCCATATGTTAGGCCTTAAAAGATTTTACATTCTTATAGACTAAACTATTTTTAAGTGTTAGTTTAGGGTATTTTAGCTTAGACCATCTATTTTTGTTTTTTGTCTTTTATCTCATACCATCTATCATTGTAGTATAAGTTATTTTAGATCTAACCTTCTATCAATTTATTTTAGGGTCTTTTAACTCAGACCCTTTATGGCTTTAGATTAGGTTATTTTAGCTTTGACATTCAATTTATGTGGTTTATGGTCTTTTATCTTTGTCCTTCTGTCACTTTAGTTTAGGGTCTTTTCTCTTGGACATTCTATTTATTTAGTTAATGGACTTTTAGCCCGAACATTATATTTATTTGGTTTAGGAATTTTCACTATAACCTTGAATTTCTTTATTAGGTTCTTTTATCCAATACTGGACAAATAACCATGGAATTCGGTAAATACCACAAATAGTGACCCAAAAACCGAGTTTCTGAGTTATTTTGTGGCCTTGAAAGGTCTCACAAGGACCATGAAGCCCTTTTTTATAGTGATTAATTTGGTTTAAAAATATAGGCGCATATGCAGAAGACATATAAATACATTCATAGTCAAGAAAAGGGTCTCTTAAAGCCCGATGTCTTTTCCAAGGGCCATGGAAAATTTCTAGGGGTAATATCGATTATGGGATAAATACAAGGGATGCAAGGTCCACCTGGATAGTTTAATTACGGATGAAATAATTCAAAACCCAAAAGTTCTTGTTAGTCAAGATGATATGGTGGAAACCTGTTTGGGATTACCCATAAAACCTTGAGGTTCCAGGTTTCCCTATGGTGTTGTTATGCATCATAAGGATTAAAGATCATTTATTCCAAGGGGGGCATTTCTATTTTTAGTGGTTCAAGTCCCTTGTGAGTCGGTAGAATGGTCATGAAAAAATTTATATCCGCTCCACTCCAAGGTCCATGAAATATTTTTGAAGACTCAAACATTCAGATGATGTGTTTGGGTATGGGAAGAAAGCTATCTAGGAAGGACTTTAGAAACCCTGGGAAATTTTTATCTTATATTGTGAATCCTAATCCCAACACCCCAGGTATCAAATAATGAGGTGTTGGACACCAATGGTTTAGGAATGGATTTTCACATTTCTTCATTGATAAAGGGTACAAAACATGGTGAAGTAACATCAAGGATGTCAAATCCACATGGATAGTTCTGTATGATGACTATAAATCATGGTCTAAAGTGACCAGGTTAGGAGGATGATATGGGACAATCATATTCAGAATAACGAAAAATACACAAGGTTGTTGGGTTCTATCATAGTGATGTAATTTCTCATAAGGATCAAAAATCCCTTTTACAAAGGTATATATTTTGTTGAAAACCATAGGAACATATGTAGGAGGAATATGCATACATGCATAGTCAAGTAAAGAGACCCTTAAAACTGAGTATCTTTTTTGGAGTCTATGGATGGTTTTGGAGAAATGAGGCACTCAAATCATGAAGTATGGTTTGTAGAATGTTTAATATACAAAAAGAGTTTTAAGAACCTAAAATTATTTTCACTACCTAGAGAACATATTCTCCTGGAAAGGATATGTGATAAAATCATTACATTAACTTTTTTCTGAACAATGGGTTCTATTCAGAATCAATAGGATTTTACTATGGATAAAACATAGCCCCTATGACCTTTTTTCCTTATTCAATTATGCCATAATTCTTTCCTAAACACTTTATATGAACAGTTTATAAAGTTATGAATTGAATTTTTCTAAAACATCCCTTTTTAGTTTTTAGACCTAACAAGGTTTGTTTCACCTACGTTAGCAGATCATTATCTTGTAATTTGGACCATTATAGGAAAAAGATTATGGTCGTATGGCATTGAATAAATTGAATTAATTTTTAGGTTTTGACAAACATGGACCAAATATGGAGGATGATATAAAATAGACCAAATATGATAAACAGGGTTAAGATTACCCCAACATCCTTCTGATTAGGAGATGAAAATTTTGTAAACCATTGATCGAGGTTCTTAGGACATGAGTAATGTATGGTTAAATCATTTGAGGAGTAGTTCAGATCAAACTGAGGTGTTGATTTCTTCCACGGTGATGTTAGGGTATACATGGATTGGAAAGACCTTTTTTGAAGAGTGACACATTTAGTGGATGGCCATAGGTGCATTTTAAATATCCATATGCATACATGAATATTCAAACAAAGGTTCTCCTAGAGTTGGGTTACTTATCTAGGGTCCACGGATGGTTGTGAAGGGCTAAGTCACTTGATAAATGATGTGTGTCTTATAGATTGAGTTGGATTAAATGATGATGGCATAACTCCATACTCTGGTTGATTGGGGTAAGGATCATGTGATCCTTTGATGGGGGGTTACAAATGAGAGATGGTCTGCACAATTTATTCTTATATGGTGGGGTTTTTTTCCATATAGTTTAATCTCATGTGGTGAGGAAATTTTCCTTGTAGTTTTTTATCATGCGGTAAAGATGTTCTTTTTTCAGTTTTGATATCATGCGACTAGGAATATTTCCTTATAGATTAATGTTATGAAGTAAGGACATTTCATCCTACATGAAAAATTCATGCATGGAATATTGCATATACAAGAAAAGTGTATGTATATATGGCATGTATATAGAAAAAATGTTCTTTTGTGACTCAATAACTATACAATTGGGGTGAAATTTTATTGGTTGTTTCATTTTGTCCCATGATTGGAGATCTATGAATCACTACATATCCTATGATGATAGAAATCAAGTCACACATAGCTATTTAACTGGAAACTCTAAATGAAATTGTCCCTCGTTCATAGATGTGGGAATTTTCTATGTTGATTTTGTAGTTGTGACTATTATTAGAGATCTGGGCATCACTACATATTCTATAGTTATAGGAATCAAGCCGTACTTAATTACTGATCCTTTTCGTTCAAGTCTTCCATATATGTAAAGAGTGTGAATTTTTTTATTTTTTTTATTGAACCTAGGATTGAAGATTTAAGCATCAATATATATCATGTTATTTTAGGAATCTAGCCACCTATATATATTTAATGGGGGTGTGGTAGGATACCAACACCAACAGTGATTGTCCTCTCAGGTGAGTTCCACAAGAATGAATAGTTTTATACCATATAAGGGACACCAACCATGCAGTTTAACATTATGCGGTGAGGCCTCATGATATGCCTTTTATATTCTTATATTCAGGAACATAATGAGATTTTCATGAGATTATAACCATTGTTTGTTTGGGGAATCCATTACTGAAATTCCTAAAATCATGTGAACTATGATAACTGTGAAGAATAAGGATGTTAAAGGGTTCCTCTCACCATGTAGAGGTATTAAGGGATATGAAAATGTATTTTCATTATATGGTGGCTGGACTAAGATAAATGATCGAGGCGTCCCTATGTATCTCATTGAAAATTAGAATCAAGTTGTATATGTGTCTAGAAAAACTTTTTGGTTTACTATCTTGTGGAAATAAAATGGATCACCCATAATGATGGAATGGAATGGTTATAGATGGGCCTAAGACAAGAAGGTCTGGAGTCACTATATATCCCTTGATGATTGCAATCAAGAAGCATGTAGTTATAGGATGGGGAGATATTCTATGTGGGTAATCTCTTACACAAGGGTGGGGGAATCTCATACTTAATTCACATGGATATAACTCACATGTGGTTATTCATTGGTGATATGGTTATTTCGGTGAAGATTAATATCATGTGATGAAGACTTCATCTATACATTTTAATGTCATGTGGTAATGACATACATGATCAATTTAATGTCATACAACTAGGATGAGTTCATATAGTCTAATGTCATGTGAGTAGGAATAACATGTGTAGTTTAATTTCATGTAATCAGTATTAAGCCATAGATTTTAACGTCATGTATTCCAGATGTGAGACACTATGATGTTTAAATTATTTTTGATCAGAATTGAGGTGTTGCAAAGTTTATCATCTTGCAACTAGGGTGATGAATTCCATAAAATTTAATGTCTTGATGCTAGGAACTAATGCTAGATGATATCTATACAAATTATTTCCAGAGAAATTTCACATAGGTGGGGTGTGTGAAACACTACCCATCTTTTGGGTCCAATAATAAAGATATATTGTGACAGACCTTATGTTGGATGTAAGGACCTTCCTATTTGAGTTTTGTATTTGGATGATTATTCTCTAGTATCATTGGGGTTATAAAAGCCAATATTAGATCTCATTGGAGTAATTAATTGGGGCAAACCTTCTAATTAAAGGCTTGCATGATCCAATTCTAAGGGACATCAATGTTATGTAATGTGCATAACATGTTCTTATCGAGACACTCCAATTCATCAAAATAATTTTGATATTTTTCAATGCAGAATGCTTTCCAAAATTAAAATTTGAAGTAAAGTAATCTATACACATATGGGTAACACTTCCTTGGTCCAATATAGAAATGGGTATGGAGTTTCTTGTGTATCAGTACATTTGGTTGTATAGTAGGCCCATAAAGCATGAAAGAGATTATCCAACCAAGACTTATTATCCTTTTCCACCATATTCTAGAGTTTATTTGTAAGCGTCTTATTGAAGGTCTCTATATATCTGTATTACACTTTATGAAAGAAATATGATTTAATGGACTTGATATTGTACTCATGTCATAATTTCCTAAACTATATAGAAAATAATTTGTTGTCATTTTTTGTCTATATTATGTGAGGGACACTGGACTAGGTGATGGTTTTGGACTTTATGATGCTAAAAATGTTGTTCAACCTGAATTTTTTAGGGGTATTGCCACATAACATTTAGAGAATAATTTTATGGTAGTACTTTATTTTCTAAGTTGTGGTTAGAGGATATGGCCATGAAACATCCAATCTCCATACGGAAAATGGATAGGGATATAAAGCTATATATAACAATTATATGGGCTAATGGATGATGTTTTTATGGATTTGGAATGAATTAATTTTGTTGTTGAACTCCAGAAAGTCTTATTTCATGGTTCTCTAGTAATATCCCATCCTTATAATTTGGTTGGAGAGCCTAGTCCTAGATTGATGGGAACCATGAGATCTCAAATAGACTTGTTCCATGACAACAAAAATCTATCCTACTATGAATATTATGAGGATTACTTCAAATAAATTCCTATATAGTTATTTATTCTCATTCTTATCACTTTTCATGGTAATATTCGTCGCATGGTGCCGAATCCATTACCTTCATGCGTGGTCTATTTGGAGAGTCCCATTTTAAAGATAATTTATTTTTGGCATCATCCATCCATTGGTCTTTACCTATTCATCATGCTCTAGGGTGGTGTTGACCTAATTAATTTCTTCCAAATAACATATGATGTTTTAGGGGACCATTCTTTGATGTGTGATATGGAAGATTGCTTACTCTTGATCATGGTCAGCCAAGAGTATGACCGCATTAGACAATGTGTTAGAATGATAATTTTGTGATCAGGGAACATGATGTAATATAGGATCAAGAGGTAACTTTTCCATTACCCACAAAAATATCCCCTGATATAATATTCTACTCCCTTTTTCTATGAAATATTCACCATTGATCATCTTTATCACTATTTATGAATACTGTTTGACACTCAGGTAGGGTATTTGAAGCTATTAAGATACTTCCATACCAATGATGAGGGATTAGTATTCTACCTTAATTTTTATGAGGCCTTTATATGGTGATAAAGAGTGGTAAAAAACTTCTTTGTCTAGAGAGACAAATACAGTACCTACACCAACCTGATTGAGCCTTGGGATTTCTAGCCTTTTACTGATAGGACTTCGGGATGTTCCATAAAAATAAATCTCCCATGTCTAGGGAGTGTCATAGGTAAAGAATACCTCCTTATATAGAATATTTGTGTCCACCAACGTATTATTTAGTGTAGGATGTTTTTTGATGAATTCATCTAGGGATTACCCTTTCACTAACTTTTGTGATATGAACAAACTGTCATATTGTTGCAGAATGACTACCCATCAGGCCAACATAGGGTGGCCAAGGATGTAATTGTGTGGATCGATATGAGATTATGGAAGGACTTCATGGTGATTCATATAATTACTCAACTATTTCACTATGAATATGATTTCAAGGAATTACTTTTCGACATTATATAATTAGGTCTTAGTACCTAGAACTATCTGGTTAAGGTACTAAATACTGGTCTCTATCCACTCAAAAGTTTTCTTTTTGAGGAGGATACCCAGTGAGAATTCCATGGAGTCCAAATAAAATATGAGTGGACTTCCTTCCATAAAAATCCAAAAAACTAGTTGCTACATTAAATACAGCTTGATACTTTTGAAGTATTCTTGTGAGTCATCATTCCATTGATTGGAGATCCCCTACTTCATTATCATGGTGACAGGGGAATCTTTTTCGGTCATGTTGCTTATGAAAAAATGAATATAGGTGAATCTCTCTTAGATCCCCCTCAGTTATTTTATATTTATGGGGGTATCATTAATAAAATAACACTATTATTCTATTAGTCAACCTTGATGTTAAAGTGGTATAGCATAATTCCAAGGATCATTCCTCATGTTTCCCCAAAAGTGAATTTCAATGGATTTATCTTAAGACTATGTTGTCGCAGCTTTTCAAAAATTATTTTATGATATATGAAGTGATCGCATTACTATCAAGATTTTACCAACTTGTCATTGAAATATAATTCAGTTATCCTTGCCATGAATGGCTCGAAGATATGATTCATGGAACGTTGGTAGGTAGCATCAACATTCTTTAAGAGGTTGGGAATGACCAGATAGAATAAGATTCATTAACACACTCTAACGGTAGTGGCATACTCATCTTCATAGACCATATTAATTTTTATGTATGATGAATACCCTTTCAATAATGATAGGGCTTGGAAGACAAAATTTTCAACAATCATGATTTCTGTGATCAAAATTGGGAAGTATTCTATTGAGAAATGCCGATTAAGGACTTTCAAATCAATGAAAACCATAATATTCAAATTATTTCCTTAATAGAGATGATATTAGACAAACAAATTTGTTATTTCACTTCTTATAAAAAGTTTTATTTGAAAAACATTTCAACTTATAGGACAACATTGGTGGCTTGAGTGGAGTTCATCCTTGTGGTATCCTACTTGAAGCCTTGTTTCTCATCGGGTAGGACAAGATGGTGTATTGCCACATCTGGATTCAGTCTGATCATTTCTATATAGTTCCAAGATAATACATATTATTTTCTCTTTATAATTGAAATAAACATATCTTTCTCTTTAATGGCGATGGTGGCACTAATCAGTATAGTTCATCAGTCTTAATCTTTTCCCAAATTTATTTTTTTGAGCTCATCAATGGTGTTTGAGACACTTTCCATTAATATCTAAGGACCGTTCGTGAGTCTATTATCATCCTATTTCGATTCTCAGTTCATGGATACATTTTTTTACTGAGTTGGTAACCAGAGGGACTCTTCATCACTATTAGGGTGGGGAATCCATGAGAAGAGAAAATATTAATTATTACCACTATAGTTGTTTCAAAGAGAAGTCAGAAGTGATTTTCTTTTAAACTGTCGTTGGGTACATTAGGATCTTGGATCTCTGGGGTCAAATCTATCACCTAGAATTGGTTTATGGGGAGAAAATAATCACTATCGAGCATACTTCTTGGATTTTCAGGGGTAGTATCCAATCCATTGGGGGATGAAACCTATATATCATCATGAACCATCTGATTTTTGAATCTCCTTTTTTAGAAATATGCATCAACATGTGTGGATCTACAAGTCTCAAAGGTGGTGTTGTCAGCATGTAGTTTTCTAATCATTCCATTGATGGGGTATTTCCGACACTGTTTGAATGATGAAGGTACAACAAAGTTTCTTTGGAGTCAGGGGCTTCCTAGTAGGACATTGTTTTTGGTGTATTGTTGGATGACCATAAAATTTGTTTTGGATGTGAGATACCCCAATCAAGCTTCAAGTTTGATCATCCAATGAGGCCTTTTCTCATGCTGATCATACTCTTTTACGGTCAGCTTTGTGGGAGAAAAATCCCTTTTATTATATCCCAAAATATTGAGGTTTTGGACCAAGATGAGGTTGATCCAAGAACCATTATCAATTAGATCCCTTTATATGTTGATATTATTGAATCTTTTCAAAATATATAGGGTCCTGATGTTTCCTCGGATGACCTCTTCATAATTCAAGATGGCAGCATGGAATTCTGTTGACATGGCCTCCACTTGATAAACCTAGGTTATAGATACTTCTATCTTGAATTTATATGGCCTATGGAGGGATTCAACAAGTTCCTCCCTCAATTATTTTGAAAAATAGAGCACATTGAGAATTTCTATCTTGGACGGAACAACCTCTAACTATTTCATAATGTTGTAATTATTTTACTGAGTTAGGAAATTTCAAACATGAGGAATCTCTTTGATGTATGGATTAAGAATCAAGGACACTAAGTTTGATGGGACTGGTTCATGGGTAGAGGTATTAAGATCATCTTCTTCCAATGTAATGGGTCGCACCGTCCTTACACATTGCCTAGCATAATCAGATAATCATACCTCGATTTGGAGGGCATGCAAGGCAATTCGGTGCGGACATTTGTCATGGGTTTCTAGGGCACCTCCATGCCTCTTTTGTTCATGTTGGAGTTCTTTCCCATTTTTATTACATAAATAAATGTCCTCTCTGGGTATGTGACTTAAATATTGGGTCCAACCATGCATGTGTTTCCCCTTGTATCCTCAGTTCCTACACATGCAGCCTCTTGCTCCATGGTTATTTATGGGGAACTCATATTCAGAGGAATATTCATCATTGGATAAGGGATCTACCAAGTGTACCATGTTTACATAACTAACTATGATCTCTTCATCCTATTTAGTTTCCATTAGGTAGTGAGGTTTCGAAGATTTGGATGATACATGGAATAAGTCTTCAAGACTTAGAGCTTGCATTGGATAATAATAACACACTTTCTATTCTATCTCTTATGACTTATGATGGTCACACCCACTTTCAAGAGACATATTTTATGTCCTCTTCTAATGTGGTGACGATATTTTAGGTTTGTGTAGTAATTATCTCAAGGTGGCATGAGATCGTTCAACTGTTTATTAAGTCATCTTGTTGTCAAATTGGGTGCTCCTTCATAAATAGGACTTTCTTCAAATCTTATGCTTCTTCTAATTGGACAATGATTATGTAGGCCACCTGCTTTGAAGATTTATCTATCACCACCAATATAGAATAAACTATCCCTCTAAGAATGTTATTGAAGATGAAGAAATTATAGATATTGTGGTCAGTGAGGATAACCCCATCAGGCTTCTTGGGTTACGGAAGCCTAAGAAAGTAATTATCCATGGCTGTAATAAAATAAATGGGGACTTGTTATTTCCAGAATGAGTATTCTTTATTCATATATTCCACAAATCCTCGGTAATCCTGATTTTTTGGTACTTCTAACCAAGGGAGATTATGTGGTTGTTTCCATTCAATAGTAGGTGTTGGGTGATTTGAGACATATCTAGGTTCTTGGATGGTAATTCTTGGTAGCTTGAGAGAGGAAACTGTAGCTTATGATTTTTCTATTATTTTCCTCTATGATGAGTTCATGTTCTAGGATATAGGTAGTGTTCTATGAATGGAATTTTCACGAATTAGTTCTATTTATGCTAACTCACGTAACCCACCTAGATACTACATTGGGACTAGAGGTGTCGGCATCTCATCTTGAAAATTTTCAGCATACAGTTTTATTATTTTCTACAATGAAAAAGGGATGTTATGTGATTAGGTTAATCCCTTATTCATAGATATGAATTTATACACCCTATCATTTTAGTGTTGTTTATTGTTTGTTAAGCCAAAAAAATTCATTTCATATTGCATGGAGTTTAACTGATATAAGAACTAAAGACGAATGTATTCACATCTTAGAATAGATCCAATTGAAAAAATGATATACCAAAAAAAGGTTGGCCAATATAAGAGTATGTATGAAACATCTCAACCTTTTTTCCTCTTATTGATATCTAGGGCCCGTCATCATCTCTCATTGCGATGCAAAGTGAGTGAGATTTTGTTCTGTGTTTCTCATACCGTTACAGGTAGAGATTGTCGGATTTCCAAAATTAGCAAGGGGAAAAATTTCCTCCACCCATTCAAGATATGGCTTCCATTCAAGATACACAGGTTCATGTGATCCTTCCATTGCTTCAATACGAGTATACAAGGGCTTGATGATGTAAAGAAGCTCTCGGGGTACTATTGTCTGTGTCATCTCCCATATATAGGGATTAGGTGGGGGATGATGAGGTGGATCCACTTTCACCTCTCATTGATCCTCAATTTGTCCTATGAAAGGATGATTTCCTTGGAAAGGGAGAAGATGCACAATAATGGACGGTTGTCATTATCATTTTAGACTTCCTAATTTATTTACACCGACTTCCCAGATCCATGGCCATTATGATGCTCTGATGCCTCATTTTCTAAAGGATTGGCTCTTATTGGAGGAGGCATATTCACCTCATCCTGAAGATGATACCCAGTATAAATATTTCCCCAGATTATCTCCTCATTTATTTATTAGAGATTTTGTATTTCTCTCTCATATTCTAATAGGTGTTCCTCCATTGAATGAACCTCAACTATTCTAGGTGGTGATTGTGATTTTTTCACACATTTACCCTTTTATTTGGATAGTTTCCTCCATTTAGAATGAAAAATTTTATTCATAGGTTCTATATTTTTTATCCTTCTCTGGTTTTGAGTGTGTGTGTAACATTGGTTTGTGCATCCAGAACACCCTCGTCTCGTGTTATGTTTTCCATGTTATCACATTATCTATTTTCTTCATAATCCAATTTGTATATCATATTAATAGTGAAAAAAATCACATAGGAATATCATTAAATGGTTGTTATTCCATTACATTTGACACAGTAGGATGATTCATCTTTGCCTTCATCAGGCTCTTTCTTCAACCCCTAGGAAATATTGGTCCATTTTGGCTTGAGACCCCAAATATGCCTAATCGAAACATCCATACATTTTTCTTGTATTTATCTGTGAACAGTTACCTTGTAAGAGTTTCCATTCAGGTTTTCCAAATGGGCCCTAACCAGTATAGGCTTGCCTCATGGTGGTAGGAATAGTTGGGATGTCATCCATTGATGTTTCACTCCAAACCAGGAGAAGACTAATTCTCTATGTGGTGATGATGAGGACGAAAATTCTCATCGCACTAAGTGATAGGGGTCATTCGGTGCCACATTTTTTATTGATCGATCATATTTTTGATGATCCAATGATTCGAGCCTATAATTTGATAACTATGAAGGCATACAGTGATATATAAATTCTTCAATCCTAGATGTATGAGGTTGATCTTAAATCAAATTTGATTTCCCATGGACCCTCTCAGGGGACGATGAACCTAGTGATTGTGACTGAGATATAAATTCCCCTATCCTAGTGTTTTGGGGTTCATTGTTAGCTAATATCGGTGTGTCCTAAATTATCTTTGGAATGGATGATTTGAGGGGTGGAGGTGATGGTACATATTCCCCTGGCTCGGTTGTCTAGGTCAACTCATAGACCGATGTTATGGAAGCTGTTACTATATTCAGCTTTATGTAGTGAAACTTGCTCACATAAGGGTATGGTGTGATGGTATCCACTTATGAGAAAAATTATTTATGGGAAGTTGTTCGGTGATCACAACTTTGGTCTCCATGTATAAAATACATTCTCATTTCTTAGAGGCTCCTAGTTTAAATTCTTGATGTCTATCATCTCCCTCTTTTAGTGGTATCTGGGGATTGTTGAAGTGGAGAAACTCTATTGTAGTGATCAAATGACTTGCGTGTTACCTGATCCTTTCATTTCTAGAGAGTCTAGGACATAACAGGATGATGTATATGAAGGGTTATTCTTTTATGGTGACATAGTGAAGTTGAATTATGTATATTTTTCCAATATTTAGATACACATGTCTAGTGATGCTTGGGAATTTTGTCGATAAAGGGCTGATGTGACAAGATGAAAAACACTATATAGGATTTTTTTCATTTTATTATACTCCCAGGTTCTGAGATATATAAAAGGAAACCATATCTAGTCGACACCATAGATTATTGATGAGATGAAAGTGATACTTGTATCCTTCATAGGGAATATGTCTATATATCATTCATTGATGTTTAGACCACATATTTTGGAATAGATAAGTCATGAAATCCATTTATATCTCATTTAAGACCTCATATTCATAAATAGGTAGGGTCTAGAACATGATGGGGATATTATTTCTAGATAACTCTCCCCATTTTTAAATTTTGGCCTCCTATTCATTAAACTTATGGTATTCCATTCATTCATACCATAGAATATTATTTTCAAGGACTCATATGACTAGAGTGGAGGGAATCTAGAAGTTTATAGGGAACTATATGTGGTTGACCCCCAACATTTTGAGAAACTCTATAAGAATGCACTAGAGTTTTGAACACCTCTCTATATAGAGGTTTCTAGGTAAGGGAGCAATTCCTTGTCTCTGAAGATATCACCAGGTGTAGGTTTACCATGGTGGATGTCCAGAGTGGAATCCATTCAATCCATCTCCACACTAAAACGAGGTAAACTATCAAGGTAATCATTGTCTTTCAATTTGAATCAAGCGTTTTCAGAATATTTTTGTGTTTACAATGTGTGTCAAACTACCTCAAGGATACTAGAATATATCATATTTGGAAGACGGGTCATTTATTCATTGTGTTATAAATATACTGACGTGACCATTGTAATTTTGAAGTTATATGAGCCTGATATATGACAGCTTATGGACCATGTTTATAACCATTTGATGTTACTAGAATATGATACCGCTACAGCAAAGTTGATGGAATATGCTAATGAGATACATCATTATTGACAATAACATGATACTAGGTTGAGGAATGTTCTATTCTCACTTGGTCATCCTTTTTTAGGATAATATTATGTGCATGATCTTAAACCTCTGTAATTGTTTTTGTTCTTTCATGGAAGGAATACGATCCTTCTCGGAGGCATGTGTTTCTCTCACTTGGTAATCCCCTATTACAGAAAGAATATAATCCCTATATGAATAGTAATCCCCCACTATAATATGTAGTCATACCTTTGGATTTTAAGAAGAGATATGAGACTCCTCAAATTTTTCATCAAAATGAGGATAGTGCAGTCATTCATCAACAGAAGTAAAAAAATGCCATGGACTCCACAATCTTTTAGAATATTCCAAGAAGATTCACTGATAGAAATATAATTCTATCCCAAGTCATGTTCCATTATCACATGGTTTACCCCATCCAAACTAGGGTTATATTCAACATTGTGGAGCATTAGAATATTCTGCTAGTCTTCTTCAATTATAATATGAACTTGTCCCAAGCCATGTACCACTGTCACATTGTGAAACTCATTAAGAACTGGGATATGAGCTTGAACCATCCATTTTATTCACTTAAAATTGTTAAATCAAGGATAGAATTAATTATGGTAACCGTAGTTATAAAGGACCGACAATAATA
This sequence comes from Viscum album, assembly GCA_963277665.1. NCBI lineage: Eukaryota > Viridiplantae > Streptophyta > Magnoliopsida > Santalales > Viscaceae > Viscum > Viscum album. Next base: position 1,138,391,507 of record OY728156.1, read on the forward strand.
TTCTTTTCAATCTTAGTATCTTTATTTTTGTCACACCCGAATTTCGAAAACAATTTTTTTTGTATTTTATTTTATTATTTTTATTATTTTTATTTTCATTTGAAAATCTTGGTCAGAGTGTGGGCTGATCCCAATTGGAATTTTACATTTTTCGGATAAATGAAAATTTTGGGCTTAGCGGCGTCCAACGCACGGATGGGGAATGGTCGTAGCCTCTGGACTTTGACTAGGTCAATGCACGACCTTGCTCGGTTCCCCGCACGACCTGCACAATGTTCATGACAAATAAATGAAGTAAAATTAATAAATGAGGTGAATAAATAATTTCTCACAAAATTAACTGAGGAGAATAAAATTATTAAGGGTTTTTATAATAATAATAACAACAATAATAATAATAACAATAGTAATAGAAATAGAAATAGTAATAGTAATAATAGTAACAATAACATTAAGATTATTGTTATTGTTATTATCCTTTTTGTCATGGTTTTAAATAATTCATTAGTAATATTATTAAAATTATTATTATTGTTGCTGCTTTATTATGTTTTCATAATCATTATTATAATTATGAACATAATAATTAGCATCATTTATTATTAGGATTTTCATTTTTTTTCTCTTATTTATTTATTTATTTATTTATTTATTCTCTTTTCATTTCCTAGGGTTTTAATTATTTATCGGCCCCTTTCCCCCTTCTCCCCATCATGGCACCCCCCCCCCTTTCTACCATATCTCATCATGCCGCATCCATGGCCAGCCTCCAGCCTCATCTCCAACTGGCGTCGCTCTCACCTGCAAGCACCGTCTGTGGCCTCCCCCTCCATTCATACTCAGTGGGTTCCTCCAGCCCTTCCATCCACGTCGCACTGATGCCCAACCTCCCCCACTCAGAAATGCTGCCCTCTTGCTTCATCCAGCGACGGGCCAAACCTCCACGACCCTGCTTCGTCTGGTGATGAGCCGAACCGCTGCCCCCTTCTCTATCCAGCGACGCGCCACTCCGCTGCCATCCTGAATCGTTTGACGAAGCGCTGAACAGCTTTCCCCTGCTCTTTCTGGAAAACACCCCCCTCTTGTCCTAGCTATCTTCTTTGTGGTCGAAGCCCTAAGAACAGCCTCCCTTCGGGCACAACCTCCCCCCCCATCTGGTTAATTTCATTACTCTTCCTTGAAGTTTTATTCCTTCCAGTGGCTATGAGTTTTGCTAAGGGTCGTGGATGAATCTCGGTTTGGTTCCAATTCTTGTTTTACGGTCCAATTCAGTTCACAGGTGGCGCAAAATAGGTGCGATTGGAGGTTCACAATGGTTCTGGGAAATTCTTCTCCCAAGTTAAGTGGTTCCCCATCTAATTGGTATTTGATGAATTAATTTTCAATGCTTAATTTTTTTTACATATTATTTAATTAATTTTTTTGTGAGAAGTTGGTTTTATTTGAAGTTTAATTTGTATTGAAATTTTTTAGTGGACTGTTCATATTATTCATTTTTTCTGGTGAGAACTCTATTAGTGACTTTTGAGTTGTGTGGTTATCTTATTAAGTTGTGAAAGTGGTGAAAACTGTATCTTTGATAGGACGTCATGTGCGTTTCATCGTGAAAGAAGTTTTTTCTTGAGTTTAGTGGTTAACACCAAGCGATTTCTTCTAAATTTTTTTATAAGATTTTTTTCAGGCCTATTAAATTATTTTTTTTATGCTATTTTGTTTCTCATACGGTGTAAGGTTTTCCATCAAACTATTTGGGTGGTGAAAATCACACATTAAAATTTTATTTAAGTGTGTGTGAGGTGGGAATGTGTTTGAGTTTATAAATGGTTACTTTAGTTTGTGCAAATCCATGTGACACCCTTTTACTATTTATTTATATATTTTATTTTATTTTATTTTATGGTTTACATAGTTACAACAATGGTGTGAAATGTGTTTCAAAACTGTTTTAGTGTGTACCTTATTTCAAAATGTTGTTTACATGTATAAGTGGTTATTGGTTAGTGGTGGGTGTCTGTTAAATTGTCCAAATGGTTTAGTTGAGTATGTAACCTTAAGAGATTATGTTTGGAAAAGATTTTGGGTGTGTATGATTTTAATAGCGGGTTTGGGTGTGCAATTGTGATATTGCGTGTGTAAATACCCTGTTTGGATTTTATGCATTAGTGTGACATGTGACATGAACATGAAACTTGTTTGAGCACAAACCTAGAAGCCTGGGTAGCTAAGAGGGTAGACTAGACTAGTGGGCTAGTGTTCCAGAGGTGACTCAACCCGATTTCACTGGCAAGACTGACGATTGCAACACTAACTAAACATATTCTTTTCTGAGCTTTGGGGTCTTCTAAGCCACATTTTCTTAGGGTCATGGCATTCTAAGCCACATTTTCTGAGGGTTGTGGCCTTCTAAGCCATGTTTAACCAAGACACGAAGATCTAGGGACCCAATATAGCTAACACCCATGCGGTTTCTCCCATATTAGTACTCACTGGTTACTTTACGCACATCAGTGTGACTCATTGGTTTTTAAAAAAAATTAATTATGTGTGTTTTTTAATTTAAGTTGTTCCATTTGAAACTGTTTTCATTAATTCTTTTTTCTTTAAAACTGTTTAAGATTTTACTTCCTTGCTTTAATTAAAATTACAAATTTATTCATAATTTAATGTTTATAAGTGGAACCTTTTATTGGGTGACATCCTACTGGGCTCTTTTCTCACACCCTACATACACCTTTGGGTGTATGTAGAGCTTTCTCTTTGGGTATTCCAGGTTGAGGCGTTGTGCTTGTTAGGATGGTAGGATTGAGTATGATATACTCTATAATACCAATCGTACGATCGAATATGTAAAATGAGATACAAATACAAGAGTGGGTGAATTGTATTCTTTAAAAATTCCCTTAGGAAATTTTGAATAACCAAAATTCACAACACCTCTAAGTTCTAAAGACTTTCTTGATTCCAGAAAAGTGATTCCGGAAATGAAACATAAAAAAAGATTACACCAACTAAGCTTCTATCTTAAAGAATATAGAATCTAACTAAATCAGAGTACAAGTAAAGAAGTATAAGAATGTTATACTTTCCCTAACATTACAAAATGCAGCGGAAAAAAAGTACTAAAACTACAAGTAACAAAAAATAACTCTTAAAACCCAAGGAGAAGGGTATCCAACAACCCTAGATAAGAGGTCCCTTGATTTAACTTTCAAGAATGTCTGTCTTACCCACACCAGGGTAAACCCTCGATACAAAGATCAGAGTCTGTCTTGCTATCCCCGCAATCCCTCAACTATCAGGTAGTTGGCACCTCTGTATTCCTCAGAAAGGAAGCCCTCAACTTCAAGGTGTTGGAAACTCTATCTTCTTATCCTTGGAAGCCCTCGATTGTAATAAGCAACAATCGGAGTCGCACCAAGAAAGTCCCCACAAGGAAAAGTTTGAACAAGTAGTTTAAACTTTCTGCATGAAGCTTTGAGAGTTGATAAGAGTCTATCTCTCTCTAGAAATCACTTTCGGAAGTTCTTATCACCAAAATTCCAAAAGTCTCGTACACTTTCAAATGAGCTCCTATTTATTGGCGAAGCTCCAACAGTCAGCTCCTTCCTCCAACGGTCATATTTTTCCTTGAATTTTAGAGGGACCTATACATGTTTCACTCAACCAACGGTTAGTCAATAACTAAAAGCACGACACCATTTTGTAATGAAACAAGTGTAAGCATAACTATACTGATATTCAAAATGAAGAAAAATGAATGTTCTGAATGTAAGAAAATAAAATTTCGGAGTTTAAAAAAATGGAATTCGGAGTCTATAAGAAAGAGATAGTCAGATTTTGTTTTTTAGGAATTTGGAACCTGAATTCTGTAGAAATCCAGAGTCTGAATTTCAAGTAAATTCGTAGTCCAGTTTCACCAGAATTTGGAACCATAAATTACAAAGTTCAGAATCAGAGTTCATGGGAATTCGGAGTCAGAACTCATAAGAGTTCAGAGTCTCAATTCAGAGAACTCAGAGTCATAACATAGATAAGTTCTTAATCAGAATTCGGAGTCGAACTACATGATATTTCGTGTCCATAATTCAGAGTTGAACCTTATCTGAGTTCATATCCAGAATTAGGAGTTGAACTTCTTGAGAGTTCGTATCCAGAATTCGGAGTTCAACTTCATGAGAGTTCGTATCCAGAATTCCAAGTTGAACTTCATGAGAGTTCGTATCCAGAATTCAGATTTGAACTTCATGAGAGTTCATATCCAGAATTCGAAGTGGAACTTCATGATAGTTCGTATCCAGAATTCGGATCCTAAAACAGAATGCTTAATATCTATGTATTATACGATTCTAAGGTTTTAGATAGGAATCTGATTTTTATACTTAATAAAAATATTGATATGAACAATGAAAACATGGTAGGGGTAAATTCCATTGGGAATAAAGTTTTCCTTATAGAAGTAAAATATAGATTTTCTTAAGTATAAGGTGTTTGTGATTTTCAAAACAAGATGAAATGGAAAAGTCAAAAGGAAATCCTTATTGACTCAACAATCTCCTCCTTTCTGAAAATCACAAACAACCTTTCGGAAAAGAATATAAGGACTTGGAAAATTTATTTAGACTTTGAAATTAAAACTTATCTTCCTTTGTTCATAGATGATGGTGAATACAACTAACTCCCGCTTAGTCTTTGGAACTCTATGGATTGTATTCTGGATTTTTGGAATGGAATTTTCATTATCATGAGAATGAAAAACATCATAATGATAAACTCCCCCTTAATTAAATATAGTTTTTCTTAACTTAGAAAATTTTCTTCTCCCTTTTATATTTTTCCTTCTCCCCCTTTTCAGTAGTTCTTTTTCATTCTCTCCCTTTGTGATTTTCAAAAAGAATTTTTGGGAATGGAAAAACAATAAAGTACCTGAAACATTACTAGAGACATAAAAACAACACAATCAACCAATGTTTTCATTAAGACAGAAAATATTTTTAAAAGACATTACAACAAAAGATCGGATTGGTCTATTTGTCTTCTTTTTTCCTTTGGTATTAGCTTCTTCAGAAGGATTTTCATCTTCTTTAACTATTTTTGGTCCTCCTCATCTTGCTTTTCTATGGTTTTAATCATATCATCTTGAACCTTCAGATCCTCATAATGAACATTAAGAACTTCATCCTACTTTGAAAGCTTCTCTTCGATCTCAATCCAGATATCTCTTTCCCCTTTACAGCTTAGATCAACAGAGTTAAGTTTTCCATTCAGATCCTTTACATGTTGATTTTGAGTATTTTGCTCAAGGGTCAGCTTTTCCTGATGATTCTTCATCTTGGCATCCTCAGTGTAAAAATCTTCTTTTACATCATTCTGAAATTGATCAAACTCTGCCATGTCATCATCAATTTTCTTTGACCATAGATTGGTTTTGCTACATGATTTTTTGTGGACCTCATAATTGATAGCGAAATTTTTATGTTCAACCTCAATTTTCACACACTTATCCATCACCATGGATACAGATTCTGACTTTTGATTTAAGTTGTGCTAAAGCATCTGGAGTCTGGACTCTATTGTAGGAAAGATCCGAATTGTGTCCACCAACTACTTCAGGGACTCAACAACAAAATTGTGTCCCAATGCAGATGACTCTGAATCTGATATCTTTCTAGGTGAATGTTCTTCTTCGATTTCCACCATCTTTCTTCATGAAGAGCCACCAACATCCTTCTTCCTTATGATATCTGTTGTTGGGGTGTCCATAAGCACTTCCTTACCCTTATCAAATTTCGGAATGGCTTCCTCATTAGGAGACACTTCCTCACATTTAGATAGTTGAACTATCTTCTCTTGATCAGCTTTCTCATTCTCTGCTCCTTCCTCAATGAAGTGATTTTCATAGCTTTCTTCCTCAGATAATTAATTCTCTTTCTCTTCATCCTTGTCTTCATCTTTCTTTCCATCTTTTACTTCTTCCTTTCCCGGAGTGACAACCTTTGAGGATTCAGCCTCAGATGTTCGGAGTGGAAAATTTTCTGATGGATTTTCCTTATCATGTTATTCTTCAACTTATTTAATCAGATCATCAAAATCACCAATTTCTTATTCTACTTCTTATTCTTCTTATAATTACTCTTCTTTTTCAAATTCTTCAATAACTTCTTCTTCTAATTATTCAAAAACATATTTCTATTTGTAATTTTCCAGAGTGAAGAAATTCTTCCCTGGAGTATTGGGTAATAGCTCGACAAGGAAAGTTTCTGATGCTGGAATATTCTCAGAAGCTACTTCTGTAGCTTTCAAAAGAGATTGTACAACATCAGTCTCAGACATTTTCTTCTTCATCTTCTTCTCTTTACCTTTCTTTTCTAACACATTAGCAACTTTTTCTTTTAAGGCCTTAGCCTCAGCTGGGTCCAAGCCAAACTAGGGCTCCCCTTCTTTCCTCTTTTCCTTATCTTCCCTCCATTTGGCAACCACCTCATCCGGATATGATTTTTGTTTCTTCGGTTTGGGAGTTGTGGATTGAGCTTCCTTATGTGTAGGAGTTTTTTTTGTCTCTACCACTTCCTTCAGCTTTCTTTTCTTTCCAACCTTCTTCGATGGCTCATCTTTTTCAATAATTTCCAGATTGGGTTCTGCCTCTCCCTCTGGCAGATCATAAAACTATTTTGTCTCCTAGGAAAATCTATATTCATTCTTTGTAGAGTGTCATCGCTAACAAGCATAATTTAAGAATTCAGAGACTTGGATTTTCATGAAATCTTAAAAGATTCAAGACACTGAACTATCATCTTTGAATGTAAGGCAGGAAACATGATAATTTGTTCTCTAATATTCCCATTCTTTATGTTCTTGATTGTAACAAGTACATGCCTCATCAAATTTATTTTCCATTGATTTACCAGAAAGTCTAAGAAATAAATATCACTTTTCATGAGGTTATCTTTGTCACCTTTTCTCGGTACTAAGAAACCTTGTACCCATAGATAAAGGATCTGGTTGTTAGAAGATAGGTGAGAAATTTTTGTTGTCTTGACATCAGCAAGTCCAAGACATTGGATGGCCTTTACCTTAACAAAACTACCTTGAAAATTCGGGAGTTTTTGTGGGAAAAATTCATCTTCCCCATCATATGCCAGCCCCATCAAGCTTGCAGCCTTGGTGTAAGTAAGTATCTAGGTCTTCCCATAAGACTTGGAAGAAAATTTTTCGCTACCATCTTCCTCGAATAAGAAAACTGATTCATAGAACTCTATAAGTAATTCCAGATACACTATATCTTGAACACCTGTCTTAGATATGCATACATCTTCCCACCCATTTAACTTAATATTCTTAGAGATGATAGAATCATACTGGAAAATGTCTGGATGGACCAATATTTCCTTGTATACTTGGAATTTTGAGATTGGATTCATGGTAGACATTTCTTAAGAAATGGCTTCTATAGACATTCAGATTCGAGGAACTCTGAGATATTCAGAAGGGGATTTAAAAACTTAGGAAGTTATTTGAGACCCGAGGGCTTGATATTGATGTGGGAAAACCATCAGCGGTCCCCTTTATATAGGTGATGGTGGTGACCATTGAACTTACAAAACCAATCTAACAGTTGAAAAATTATTTGATCTAATCAGCCGTTTGAAAACCTACCCGCAAGGAAATCTTGAATCAGACCTTTTGAGGTTTTAATAAAAACATTCGGATTTTAGAAGAAAAAAATATGAAATATTAAAAGAAAATACCAGCAAGTAAAAATGACTATGAAAACTTAAGTAACCTTTCGTAATTACCTAGGAATATTATTTGTTATAGGTGATATTCTTCTTGAAGAAAATTTGACTACGAAAAACTTACTATGAAAAACATAAGATCAAATAAAAAATTTATGGAAAAAACTTGGAGTACCAAAACTTGATTATGAAAATTATGAGAACAAAAATTCCCAGTACGAAAACGTCAGTATGAAAATTTCTTGTACGAAAATTTCATTATGAAAATTTCCAGTACGAAAACATCATTATGAAAATTTCCAATACGAAAACAGCAGTACAAAAATTTCCAATATGAAATTTTCATTAATAAAATTTCGAGTACGAAAACATCATTATGAAAATTTCTAGTATGAAAACATCAGTATAAAAATTTCCAGTACAAAAATTTCATTACGAAAATTTCCAGTACGAAAACTTCATTACGAAAATTTCTAGTAAAAAAACATCAGTATGAAAATTTCCTGTATGAAAATTTCTTTACAAAAATTTCCAGTACGAAAACTCCATTACAAAAATTTCAGTTCCGAAAATTTACATTATGGAAATTTATGGTATAAAAATTCCATTACGAATCCTTCAGTTCTGAAAATTCTCACTACGAAAAATTTGAAAAATAAACAACTACTGAAAATTTTACAAAACTTACAAGGAGATGTACTCCACCTATGAAAAAAAGTTTATTACTGTAAGGATAATGGTTCAACAAGAAGTTAATGAAGGAAGATTACATCATTTTTATCATCCCTAACTTTTGTTAAATGTATTCAAATATATCGGAAGGTAATGATTTTGTGAAAATGTTTGAAAGTTGAACTTTCATTCTGATAAATTGAAGAATGATATCTCCTTTTTGTGTGTGATCCCTATGGAAGTGATGCCTAATATCTATGTGTTTCACACAAGAGTGGTGTGCAGGGTTTTTACTGTGGGAAATGGCACTTGTGTTATCACACAAAATTTGAGTCTTGGTAAAACTTAGGCCATAGTCTGTGAGTGTGTGTTGCATCCACAACACTTGAGCACAACAATATCCAGCTGCTACATATTCAGCTTCAGCAGTGGAGAGTGCTACTGAGTGTTTCTTATTGCAAGACAAAGAAACTAATGAGTCTCCTAAGAAATGAAAAGTTCTTGATGTACTCTTTCTATCCATTCTACACCCACCAAAGTCAGTATCTAAAATGATTTTTAATATAAAATAATTTCCAGAAGTATAAAAGGGTCCTAAATCCATGGTTCCCTTTAAGTAGCAAAAAATTCTTTTCACTTCCTTTAAATGATATTCCTTACGATTGGATTAATATCTTGCACATAAGAATACTGAAAACATCAATTCTGGACAAATAGCTGTTATGTATAGTAAACTTCCTATCATACCTCTAAAATATGATTGATCTACTGGTTTCCCAGCTTCATCAAGATCAAGTGTGTTTGAGGTACCAATAGGAGTAATTATATTCTTAGTTTCTTCATATCCATAATTTTTAATAATATCTTTAATATACTTATGTTGGGATATGTATATTCCATCTGGTTTTTGTGAAATTTGAAAACCAAGGAAAAATGTTAACTCACCCATCATACTCATTTCAAAATCAGATTTCATTAGATCCGCAAAGGAATTAGTTAGATATTGCTGAGTTGAACCAAATATAATATCATCAACATAAATTTGAAGAATACAAACATTTTTATTATCTTTATTTATAAGAAGGGTTGATCAACATTTCCCTTAACATAGTTATTTTGAAGAAAAAATCATGTAAGTCTATCATACCAAGCTCTTGGGGATTTTTTAAGGCCTACAATGGTTTGGTAAGTCTAAAAACATCATCAGGATGTTTTTTGTCTTCAAAGCCAGGAGGTTGTTCAATAAAAGCATCCTCTTGAACATAACCATTAAAGAAAGCACATTTCACATCCATTTGAAAAATTTTGAAATTGAAGAATGCTGCAAAGGCAAGTAAAATACAAATAGATTCAAGTCTAGCTACAGGGGAATATATTTCTTCATAGTCTATTCCTTCTTGTTGATTATAACCTTTAGCAACTAACCTAGCTTTATTTTTTACAATGATTTCATTTTCATCACATTTATTTCTGAAGACCCATTTTACTCCAATTACAGAAGTTCCCTTAGGTCATTCAACCAAAGTCTAGACTCTATTTCATTCAAATTAATTTAGTTCATCTTACATGGTTTTAATCCAATCATCATCACCTAAAGCTTCATCAGTGCTTTTTGGTTCCAATTGGGAATGGAATGCTAGATGTTCTACTTAATTTTTTAAGGAACTTCTAGTCCTTATAGGTTGATTGACATCACCAATGATACTATCACTGGGATGATTCTTAAGAAACGACTGGTTTGGGTTTTGTAAAACTTGTTCATCAATATAGGGTAGAAAATCTTCTGGGTTAAATGTTTCATAGGTATCTTATTGAACATTTTCCTTATCAAAAGGGTTTTCTATCAAAGGTTGATAATCAGTTTTTGAAAACACATCTGAAGATGTAGGTTGGGGTTGTTTGAAAACAAAGGGATCAGTTTCATCGAATTTGACATGTACTATCTCTTCAATAGTGCATGTGTTTTTGTTGAAAACTCTATAAGCCATAAAAGTTGTGGAGTAGCCTAAGAAAATTCCTTCATCATATTTTGGTGCAATGTTTTGTAAGTTATCTTTAGTATTCAGAATGAATATTTTTCAACCAAAAACCTTAAAGTATGAAAGTCTAGGTTTTCTACCATTTCATAACTCATAAGGAGTTTTATTAAGAAAAGGTCTAATCAAAACTCAATTTATAGTATATGAAGAATTACTTACAGCTTCATCCCATAAATGTTTGTCTACAGAATACTCACTCAACATGGTTTTAGTTATCTCTTGAATAATTCTATTTATTATTTCAACAACACCATTATGTTGAGGTGTTCAGGGTGCTGAGAAGTTGTGAGTAATACCTTCTCTGCTACAAAAAGTTTCAAAATCAGAATTTTGAAATTCTTCTCCATGACCACTATGAATAGTTTTCAATGGAAGTTTTTTCTCATTTTTTGACTTGGGATCTAAAACTTTTGAAATAAGAAAAAAGCTTCAGACTTCTTTGCTAGAAAATAGACCGATGCAAATATAGTGTAATCATAAACTAAGAAAAACCCATAATACTTTCCCTTAATGCTTCTAGTTTGTGTTGGACCAAAAAGATCCATGTGCACCAACTATAGTGCATCAGTTGTTGAGACTTCACCAATTGATTTAAAACATGATTTATGTTGCTTTCTATATTGACAAGGGTCACAAACTTTTGAAGAATCAAATCTAAGCTCTAGTAGATCCTTAACTAAACATTTCATAGAAAGTTTACATAAGTTCCTAAGGTTACAGAGTCCTAACATTCTATGCCACAACCAAGAATGATCTTCCATTTCACTAAGGTAATGTATGTCTTGGTTCTTAAGGCCTTCTATGTTTAGTGTGTAAAAATGATCTTATCTATTGGCAGAGAGAATAAATTCTTCCTTGGAATTGTGTACTAGTCACTTATCATTTTTAAAATTCACAAGGTATCCTTCATCATATAATTGACTTATGCTGATGATGTTGTGCTTAATACCTTTAACAAACAAGACATTTGAAATCAATGTTTTTCCATGAAGAACGATGTTACCTATACCAATAATTTCTCCCTGAGCATTATCTCCGAAAGTTACTTTTCCTCCTTTTGTGTTGATAATCTTTTCAAAATTGATTTTGTTACCAGTCATATGCCTAGAATATCCACTATCCATGTACAATGTATTGTTTTTGGTACATTCCCTATTTTCCTAAAAATAAGAAAAACGTAGATTTACGGAATCCATACTTTCTTGGATCCGAAAGTTTCAGAAAGTAAAATTTTGGGAACCCAAATATTCTTAAGAAAATAATACTTATGAAATCCTAAAGATTGGGTTTTGTTTAAGGAACAATTATTTTCCTAGTGACCACCACATTGACACTTTTTAAAAAATGGGGCACTTTGAGGAACAAAGTATTTGTTACTAAAAATCGTTTTGGAACTAGTGTAACCAAAACCAAAATTTTTCCTTCAAGGTATGATTTGTGAATACATTTTATCAAAATTTTCTTTACCTAGGGTAATTTTTGAAAAACAGTTCCTCAAATAAAATATTTCAGATTTGAGTTTAGTAACTAAGTTCATGTCTTCAAAAACATTTTAACTAGATCTAGGCTTGAAAAGATCTTTCATAGAAATTACATTTTCTAGATCTTTAGAATTTTTATTCTTCTCAGAATTTACTTCCTCAAGATTTTTTGAAATACTTTCAAAATCCGAATTTTTCTTATAAAGATCTTTATAAAGATCTAATATTTCCTTAATAAGAATAGTATTCCTAGAGTTTTCCTTATCAATCTTTTTCATGAGTTTTGAGTTCTCAATGTCAAAAATTTCAGCAAACCTAGAAACTTCTTTATAGGTAGGTAAAGTATTTTCTTCATTAGAAGAGGATTCTTCATTAGAAGAGTTATACTATTTACTATCATTAGCATTTAGAGAAATTTTGGTCAAGGATTCAGTATTGTGTACCATAACCATCACACAATGATTATCAATAGGTAGTCTGGCTATAAGACCAAGATTCTTCTATCCAGAAGATTCATAATATGAAGATTCATCTAAAGAGTCACCACCACTAGCACTCCATTTGTCATTTGCTTTCAGAACATTTTTATCTTTGGACTTGTAATACTTCTTTCTGTTCCTTTCAGAATGCATCTCTTTTCTTTAATTCATTTTGAGCAATGGACAATCTAGTCTTATGTGTCCAGCTCTCTTGCATTCATATCATGTGACCTCTGAATATTTCTTATCCTTCCTTTCCTTCTTCTTATACATGGATTGGAAATTTATCTGTCCAACTATCTTGTTCATTCTTCAAGAAAGATTAGCTAACTCATATTCTGAGACATCACTCTCACTAGATTCAGATTGGATAATAACCGTATTAGATTTGGATCTAGTAACTCTCTCTTGAGTCTTAGCTTTCATGTGATTTGAAGTTGTAGTAAAAGAAACACTACCATTCACATTCTTCTTCTTTATGTTGTCAGCATCTCTCTTCATTCTAGTATCATGTTGAAGAGAGTACCAAACAGTTCATCAAGAGAAATTTGAGTAACCTTTCCTTTTTCATCGATGTCAGTTCTCTTTGATTCCCACTCATTCAGCATGATATCAATAATCTTTTCAACAAGAGATTCATAATCTATACCTTTCTCCCCCATAGACTATAAACTATTCACGATAATCATGAATCTCTATTGCACCTTACAAATTGGTTCTTCATAAGAAAAATTAAAACCACGATACTCAACTCTGATCGTGGATCTTCTAGTCTCAATCACATTAGATGTACCAAAATGTGTAACTTCAAGTTTCTTCCATATAGAGTTATCTGTTTCACAAGAAGAAATTTGGATATATATGTTCCTAGCCATTGAACAAAGCAAAGTATTTTATACCTTATAGTTGAGTTGGTATTCATGCTTTTCTTGATTAGTGAAGGCACTAACTTCCTTATCAAGAATTTTGTATCGTCTGGTAATCATGAAAAATTTTTCTACCCCAGTATTGATAATGAAAGTCTTCATACGATCTCTCCAATATTCGTAATCATTACCATCAAAAATTGGTGGTCTAGTAGGATTTAGGTTGTCGATAGAACCAACATTTAAACCTGCCATCCTTAAGAAAATATTTACCACACAAACTTTTTAGAAGTATATGTATGTAAACAATTGAAAAAATTCAAAGCAAGAAAAATTGTATCTCTAAGCAAAAAGTGAATCTAAACTATGATTCGGAAAAAATAGATTCCGAAAAGTATGAATCTGGAAATATGAATCCAAATGCTCAATTCCTAATGTTATGAAAAAAATCATCTGAATCTAATCATGAGATTAATTCATATTGAACCAAGTCCTCTGATAGCAATTGTTTGGATGGTATGAATGAGTATGATATACACTATAATACCAAATGTAGGATCGAATATGTACAATGAGATACAAATACAAGAGGGGGTGAATTGTATTATTTAAAAGTTCCCTTAGTAAATTTTGAATAACCAAAATTCACAACAACTCTATTTTCTAAATACTTGCTTGATTCCAGAAAATTGATTCCAGAAATGAGACTTAACAAAAGTTTACACCAACTAAGATTCTACCTTAAAGCGTATAGAATCTAACTAAATCAGAGTACAAGTAAAGAAGTATAAGAAAGTTATACTTTCCTTAACAATAAAAAATGCAGTGGGAAAACAAAGTAGTAAAACTTCAAGTAACAAACAATAACTCTTTTAACCCAAAGATAAGGGTATCCAATAACCCTAGATAAGAGGTCCCTTGATTTATACTTTCAATAAAGTTTGTCTTACCCACACCAGGGTAAGCCCTCAATACAAAGATCAGATTCTATATTGTTATCCTCTAAAGCCCTCAACTCTCAGGTAGTCGGCACCTCTATCTTCCTCAGCAAGGAAGCCCTAAACATCAAGGTGTTGGAACCTCTATCTTCCGATCCCCAGAATCCCTTGATTGTAATCAGCAACAATCAGAGTCGCACGAAGTAAGCATGCACTAGAAAAGTTTGAATTAGCTGTTCAAAATTTTTGCATGAAGCTTTGAGAGTTGATAAGAGCCTCTATCTCTAGAAATCAATTCAGGAAGTTCTGGTCACCAAAATTCCAAATGTCTCGAACACTTTCAAATGAGATCCTATTTATAGGTGAAGTTCCAATGGTCGGATCCTTCCTCCAACGGTCATATTTTTCCTTGAATTTCAGAGGGACCTGTACATGTGTCACTCAACCAACGGTTAGTCAATAACTGAAAGCAGGACATCGTTTTGTAATGAAACAAGTGTAAGCATAACAATACTAATATTCGAAATGGAGAAAATGAAAGTTTGGAATGTAAGAAAATAAAAGTTCGGAGTCTAACAAAAATGGAATTCGGAGTCTATGAGAAAGAGATATTCAGATTCTGTTTTGTTGGAATTCAGAACCCAAATTCTATAGAAATACAGAGTCTGAATTTCAAGGAAACTCGGAGTCTGTTTTCACCAGAATTTGGAACCAGAAGTTACAAAGTTCGGAGTCAGAGTTCATGGGAATTCAGAGTCAGAACTCATAAGAGTTCAGAGTCTGAATTCAGAGAACTTGGATTCAGAACTTAGATATGTTCTTAATCATAATTCGAAGTAAAACTACATGAGAGTTCATATACATAATTCGGAGTTGAACTCCATGAGATTTTGTATCCAGAATTTGGAGTTGAACTTCATTAGATTTTGTATCCAGAATTCAGATTTGAACTTCATGAGAGTTCGTATCCAAAATTCGGAGTTAAACTTCATGATATTTCGTATCCAGAATTCATAGTTGAACGCCATGAGAGTTCGTATCAAGAATTCGGAGTGGAACTTCATGAGAGTTCATATCCAAAATTTGGATCCTAAAACAGAATTCTTCATATCTATGTATTATACGATTCTGAGGTTTTAGATATGAATCCGATTTTTATACTTAAGAAAAAAATTGATATGAACAATGAAAACATTGTAGGGTTAAATTCCTTTGGGAATAAAATTTTCCTTATAGAAGTGAAATATAGATTTTCTTAAGTATAATTTGTTTGTAATTTTCAAAACAAGAAGGAATGGAAAAGTCATAAGAAAATACTTATTGACTCAATAGTGCTCAACGATGGTGGTTTTGGTCGTTGATGGTCTTCTCGTGCAGGTTAGTGTTTGTGGCATGTGAATGTTTCACCTCTCTTTTTTCTTGGAGGTTTCAGTTAGAGTTAGAGTTTTTTTGTTTTCAATTATTTTTGGATGTTGGCTTAAGTTGTAAACCTTTAAATTTGATTTTAGTTCAAGGGTCTATTTAGTTTTCGGTTCACAGTTTTATTTTATTTAACTAGTCAGTTTTTTTCATTTACCATTTCGGATAAATCATTACCATGTGTTAGTTTTGATACCTGGGCACTTGGGCCAGCCAGTGGGGATCAAGAACGCCCTTCAGGCCATGTCGTGGACTAGTTCGGGTGAGATTTAGAGTTTCTTTTATTGTTCGTTTTTTTGGATGTTGTCTCAAGTTGTAAACCTTTAAATTTGATTTTAGTTCAAGGGTTTGTTTGGTTGTCAGTTCGCAGTTCTATTTTGTTTATCTTGTCAGTTTTATTGCATTTACCATTTTGGGTAAATCATTCCCATGTGTCAGTTTTAATACCAGGGCACTTTTTCCAGCCTGTGGGGATCGAGAACGCCCATCAGGCCATGTCGCGGATCGGGTCGGGTGCCGGGTCGGATGGCGACCCAGCCTGGTTCGTGAAAAAATGGTATTAGAGCAGGTTTTCTTTCTAGGTCGTGTTCTTTTGGGATAGAGACAGTTAAACCCAAGTTATGCTTGTTAGAAATTGATGTTTTGGCTATGAGTAAGGTGCCTGGATAGCACACCTTATGGCGGGACTTGAGTTACTAAAGCAAGTTGAAGTTTGTCTGAGTCGTTAGTCCTTCTGATTGATCTTGTTTAGGAGAAATGAAAAGGGTGTAGGGATAGTGGTCCCAGTGATCTAGAAGGGTCTGTAAAGCAATGTGGAGTCGGGGAAACATTCATAGAATACTTTTCTTGGATGTGGCGTGATTGGCATATGGTCGCCAACCATATGTTCCAGTCACCCACTGACACTAGTTTTCTCTTGCACAGTTGCTCGTTTCTTTGTTTTAGAATTGTGGAAATTTGGTTTTTAAGTAAAAATGATTTGGTCTTGGAAAATGTTTTGAAATGCAGCACTTTAAAAATGGAATTATGTTTGAGTTTTGGAAGGTGTGGGTTTAATGTTTTGGTTTTGAAAAATGGAAAGGTTTATTTTTGATCCTTGGTGTTCTCAAGGGAAACCACATGCATGAGTGTATATGGAAATAGAAAGGGTTAATGGAACGGGTGGATGACTGACTGGGTGGATGTGAGGTGGGTGCCGGTGTGGCATGGGAACATGCATGTGCGAGTCCCATGGGACACCATTAGTGTTTGCGCAACCAAATAGCTTTACTTATTTTCAAAAAAAATTGTTAAATGAGAATTTGGATTGTTAATAATCGATGTTTCTGGGGTGTGTCCTTGTGTTTTGGAAATATCGGATGTGAGGAATTTTGAGCCAAGGATCCCTTCTCACTGATTTGTGTGCTGAGTTTGAATTCATATTTGCAAGTTGGTGTGAAAGCAGTTGGTTAATGGTTTCTTTGAAAAAGTTCTTCGAGAAGCCCTTGTAGTGGTTATGCATGCACATCTAGTGTCCGCTTGTGGTATTTCTTGACCATTGGACTAGTTTAATGGGGTCTATGGTTTTATTTCTTGACTAGTATACACCCCACCTATAGAGTGTTAAAATGCGATTGAAGTGTGGCCATAGGCAATTCACCATTGGCCGGCCCTCCAGTTGATCAGAGGAATCTATTCTTAAATTCTAGAATTGAACCCACCTCTCCTTTTTACAACTAAGTGGATCCTCTTGAAGCGTGATGAACGATGCGAGGGGAGTTGAAGGGAGTTTTGGTATTTTGAGTGTCTGACTCATTGGGTATGAATTTTGACACTATTGTGTTAGAAGGTTCCCACTAGAAACGGCGAAAGGAATTCCAGCGGGGAAGGGTGATAGCTGTTCAGAATTATTAGTGTTGACTAGTTTATTGAAGGGCTTTGTAGTACTTTCATCGGTTGAAAGGGTCATGTTTGGGGACGTCTTTCAGTGTGAGTTCTCTTTGTTAGTCAAGGGTGAATTTTGACCTCATTAATTTTAATGTTCTATTTCTAAACAATGAAGGAGATTCCAGTGGGGAAAGGTGGAAGTAGCCTGGAGTGGTCAGTGCGGGCGACTATTCTAAATTAGATCCTTCGTTGGTTTCGTTTAAGAAATGTTCTACGTTAGGCTACTAGTGTAGCAGACCCAGTCACAGGGGGATGCTACGGTCAATTTCAAGAATCATGTGTTGTCTAAGACTCAGTTTGAAGTCCCTCTCCGTATAATGTTCCTCTCAACAGTAATGGTCATGTTCAGGTGATGATTTGTGGTGTCGTGTTCTCATTCAGTGTGACGAAGGGTGATGTGCATGCACTATTTCAGCTCTTGTGTTGGTGAATGTTCCGTGTATGACCAGTTCGATGTTGTAATGTGTGGTGTTTTCTAGTGTTGTCTCGGTTGCAGTGTGGTTGCATGTGACACCAAAAAGAGAAGATCTATTCAGGAGTCTTTAATACCTTACTGCGAGCCAGGATATGATTCAAACATCAGGGCTATAGCCATAGGCATCGAAGTGAATCTGGCGCGTGTTCAGGAACCCCGTGAGTGTATGGGACCCTGACTTTATTTCTGTCATCGGTGTTGAAAGTAACAGCAGCTTAAATTGTTTTATATGGTTGTTCTGTTTCGAACGAACCATCTGGTTGTGTAAGGTTTCTGTGACAATGTGGAGGCATGTTCGTCTCGTTGCCTTAGAGTCTTAGGGGTTGTGTCCCACCAGATGTAATCACTTTTAGTGGTCCTTGGGACTCTAATGTGTAAATCAGTCCCAAATTTGAATAGTCCTCATCCAAGGATGTGGCGATGTTGGTTGGTCCTAGGTCATGGTTTTTGACGCCAAGTGGTCGGGCCCCTCCCTCCACACCCCTTGTGGTGGGTTATATGGTCACCATCAATAAATTTTTAAAGTTCTGTATCTTCTGTTAGTTATAATGGTGGGGAGATCCACGTTGGGTCTCGCACAAATGTCTCTTGAATGAGTTGATAGTGTACATTTCTTTGATGGTGGGGAGTCCACTCAGACCTCCCCTTTTCGATCTTCCAGTCTCTCCTTGGGCGTTGTTAGGTTCTTATTGGTAGGGATCCCATCAGGCATCCCCATGTTGAACTTTTGATGTTGTTTCTAATGATTTCTTACTGATACGTGATATGAGTGTTCCTTGGACGTGGTTTGACCTTGTCTGTTCAATCATGCTAAATGATGTGTTTTTTAATAGTGCTTGAGGTGTTTTGGCTTGGGAAGTTAGCTTCTGTGCATGCGAGAGTTCCCTTCCTTGATCAGTCAACTAAAGGCGTTCTAGCTCTTTGGGGTAGGTGACACATATCAGAAAGTCTTTTTATGAGTTTCTTGAAGATGACTTTGAGTCACTTTCTCTGATAATGATGCTTTTTCTCCTCTTCACTTGATGTATATTGGGATCCCCTTTGAACCATAATGGAGTGTGGTTTCCTACTTTGGGTTTCGGACCTAGTTGTGGATTTCTAGGGATGAAAATCTTTATAGGGGGAAGAATTGTCACACCCGGATTTCTAAAACAATTTTTTTTTATTTTTTTTGGTTATTTTTATTTTCTTTTGAAAATCTTGGTCGGAGTGTGGGACGAGCCCGATAGAAATTTTACGTTTTGATGATAAATGAATATTTTGGGATTGGCGGCGTCCAACGCATGGGCGGGGAAAGGTCGAAGCTGCATGACTTAGACTGGGACACTACATGACCTTGCATGGTTCCTCGCACGGCCGACACAATGTTTCGGACAAATAAATGAAGTAAAATTAATAAATGAGGTGAATTAATAATTTCTCACAAAATTAATCGAGAAGAATAAAATTATTAAGGGTTTCTCTAATAATAACAACAACAATAATAATAATAACAATAGTAATAGTAATAATAATAATAATAGCAACAATAACATTAATATTATTGTTATTATTATTATCCTTCTTATCATGGTTTTAATTAAGTCATTAGTAATATTATTAAAATTATTATGATGGATGCGACTTTATTAAGTTATCATTAACTTTACTATAATTATGATCATAATAATTATCATCATTTATTATTATGATTTTTATTATTTTTCATTTTCTCTTATTTTTTCACTTTCTAGGGTTTTAAAAAAATCAGGCCCTTTCCCCCTTCTCCCCGTCACGGAACCCCCTTTCTCCCATATCCTATCGCACCACATCCATGGCCAGATGCCGGCCTCATCTCCAACCGGCATCGCTCTCGCCTGCAGGCACCGTCCACGGCCTCCACCTCCCTCCACACTCAGCGGGTTCCTCCAGCTCGGCTAGCCATGTTACGTTGATTCCTAGCCTCCCCCGCTCGGAACCGCTGCCCTCTTACTTCATCCGGTGAGGAGCAGAACCTCTACACTCCTTCTCCATCTAGCGATGAGCCGAACCACCGCCCCCTGCTCCGTACGGCGATGCACAACTCCACCACTATCCTTCTTAGTCCGAAGAATCATCGAACATCCCACCCCTGCTCCATCTAGAAAACACCCCCCGTTCTTGTCCTAGCTAGCTTCTTTGTGGTCGAAGCCCTAACTGCATCCTCCCTTCGGGTGCAAACTCCCCGCCCCCATCCAATTAATTTTATTACTCTTCCTTGAAGTTTTATTCCTTCCAGTGACTATGAGTTTTTCTAGGGGTTGTGGTTGAATCTCGGTTTCGTTCCAATTCTTGTTTTAGGGTCCAATTCAGTTCGCAAGTGGCACACATTAGGTTCGATTGGAGATTCGCACAAGTTTTGAGAAATTATTCACCCAAGGTAGGTGGTTCCCCTTCTAATTGTTATTTGATGAATTAATTTGCAAGGCTTAATTTGTTTAGCATATTATTAAATTATTTTTTGTGGTGGAAAGTTGGTTTTATTTGATTTTTTATTTGAATTGAAATTTTTTAGTAGATTGTTCATAGTATTGGGTGTTTTCTACTAAGAACTCTATTAGTGACTATGGAATTGTGCGGTTATCTTATTTAGTTGTGAAAGTGGTGCGAACTATATTTTTGATAGGACATCGTGTGCGTTTGGTTGTGAAAGAAGCTTTTTCTTGAGTTTAGTGGTTAACACCGAGCGATTTATTCTACATGGTTTTATAAGATTTTATTTTTGGCCTACTAAATTATGTGGTTTATGCTATTGTGTTTTTCATACAGTGTAAGGTTTTCCATCAAACTATTTGGGTGGTTCAGGTCACACTTTAAAATTTTATTTGAGTGTGTGTGAGGTGTGAATGTGTTTGAGTTTATAAATGGTTACTTTAATTTGTACAAAGCCATACGACACCCTTTTACTATTGCTTTATAATTTTTATTTTATTTTATTTTATGCTTTAATTAGTTTCGAAAATAGTATGAAACGTGTTTGAAACATGTTTTAGTGTGCGCCTTATTTAAAAATGGATTTTACGTGTGTTTGTGGTGGTTCGTTAGTGCTGGGTGTATTTTAAATTTTTATGATGGTTCAGTTGAGTATATAACCTATGAAGATTATGTTTTGAAAAGATTTTGGGCGTGCATGGTTTTAAAAGTTAATTTGGGTGTGAAACTTTGATTTTGCATGTTCAAATACCTTGTTTGGGTTTTATGCATTAGTGTGACATGTGACATGAACTTAAAACTTGTTTGAGCATAAACCGGGAAACCCGGGTATCTAGGATGGTAGACTAGACTAGTTGGCTAGTGTTCTAGAGGTTACTCAACCTGGTTTCACCGGAAGGACTAACAATTGAAACACTAACTAAACGTATGCTTTTCTGAGGGTCGTGGTCTTCTATTCCATATTTTATTAGGGTTGTATCCTTCTAATCCACGTTTTTTGAGGGTCGTGGCCTTCTAATCCATGTTTCACCGTGACACGAAGATCTAGGGACCCAAGCTATCTAGAACCTGTGTGGCTTCTTCCATATTAGTTCTCATTGGTTACTTCACGCTAATCAGTGTGACTCATTGGTTATTTTAAAACAAAAGTAAGTTTTTTGGTGTTTTAATTTATTTTGTTCCATTTGAAACTATTTTCTTTAATTAGGTTTTCTTTAAAACTATTTAATGTTTTACTTCCTTGCATTAATTAAAATTGAAAATGTATTCATCATTTAATGTTTATACATGGAACCTTTTTATTGGGTGACATCCTTTTGGGCTCTTTACTCACACCATACATACATATTTGGGTGTATGTAGACCTTGTTCTCTGTGTATTCCAGGTTGAGGCGTCGTTCTTAGTGATGGTGGTTTTGGTCGTTGATGGTCTTCTCATGTAGGTTGTTGTTTTTGGTGTGTGAATGTTTCACCTCTCTTATTTCTTGGAGGTTTGAGTTAGAGTTAGAGTTTATTTTTTCGGTTATTTTTAGATTTTGGATCAAGTTGTAAACCATTAAATTTGATTTTAGTTCAAGTGTCTATTTGGTTGTCAGTTAACAGTTCTATTTTTTTTATCTTGTCAGTTGTTTTGCGTTTACCATTTCAGGTAAATCGTTCTCGTGTGTTATTTTTGATACCCGGGCACTTGTGCTAGCCCGTGGGGATCGGGAACGCCATTTGGGCCATGTCGCGGACCGGGTCGGGTGCTGGGACGGATGGCGATCTAGCCTGCTTCGTGATAGTATTCATAGGATTGAATAATAAAGAGTTTTATCATATGATTAACTGACCCTTCATTTATTAATGAGTTTCACATTGGGTTCGCCATTTTTTATTTCATATCTATGTAAAAAATGGTTCAATGGGTGATAACCTACTCATTTTTTTATTTGATATATTCACATCGTGTTCCTAATTTTGGTTTCATCATGAAAGAGGTTACTAGGAAACCTCATTTAGGTTGCTTCATTTTGTCCTGATGGATGATTTTGGGGGGTTTATTTCATGCACAATAATTAATAGTAGGTTATTGATGTTGGTGTTAATTGAAACTCCCAACTTTTCCACCATCCATAACTGGTTATAGGCCCTAATTCTAATGTTATGTAGTCACCTGGGTTTTTAGGGTCGATATCACTTAGGGATTCGTATTATTTGAGAGGATGGTAGATCAGGATCATCACAATATTTTGGATGGAGTTTCTTCCTACTCTATGAATCTCTTACATATTTATGATATTTTCATGAATATCTTCTTAATGTCGATACGAGATCAGTTACCCTAAAAATTGATTATTGGTATAGTTTATTTTTTGTAGAATAAGTAGATCTTATTATTGAATCCATTTGTATATATCTGAGGGTTTTTATCCATTTCCTAGTAATGGTAGCTGCTTATTTGTTGAATCCATATGACCAAAAACATTTTAATTTTTTACCACGTGAGGAGGTAATTAATATTATGAGATGAGAATTTATACATTATGAGGTTTCTTACCTATCATTGTTATTTTAGGAATCAATACCCATGTATTTTTTTAAACCCATTCATTTTAACATCATATGGAGAGGACATGTGTGTAGGTACTTAGGCACCTTGATATTTGAGAATGGGTCTCGAGGATACATCCTACATATCCTAGTTATAGTAAGAATCAAGGAAATATTATTTATATCACTCTGTTGGTATTGGAACTAAAGTATATATCCACATATGGAATAGTTTTATATCATTCCAATCATTAGGGATAAAATCCTTAGATTTCCCAAGATTTTGGAGGTTCCTGATGGAAATGATTTATTCATTTCCACTCTTTAATCTCACGTGAGCTATTCTTAGTGTGAGAAACAAGGAATATAATTTTCTTAGAATAATAACATATGAGTGTGGGGATTATGTGTTGGTACTACCCTTATAATGTTCAGTATGAAGATTGGGCCTTAGGGAGGTGTCTTATGTGTCATGCTTATGATGGGAATCAGATTAAACTGAGTTTAGTTGATTTCATAGTCCTCTTGATTGATGGGGTACAATTATCAGCCCACTGGAAAGATTTGGTCTCGATGGTTGAAATGTTAGAGACTTTTTTGTATCTACACTAAAGAGTATTCCAGTTAGAATTCGAGATCATGACTTATGAAGGTATCCTACGTATTCTAGTTGTGGCAGGAATTAGATTCCCCATAGTTCACTCACACTCTTAAGACTGGCCCCAAGGTAGATAAACTATATGGAGATGAATATATCGTACCACTCCTTAAGGATTATATAATGAAATTTCCCTATATGATGGAGATTCATGATGTGCATAATGTTACTATTGGAACTCTCTAATCCCACGTGATCTATACTTGGCGTGAGAAACTAGTGATAAAATATAATGATTTTTATTTCTTGTGGATGTTGGAATTATGTGTTGGGACTTCCATTTGGGTGACTAATAATGTCATTGAATCTTGGGGAGATGTTCTATGTATCCTGATTATGGAAGGAATTAGATTCATTGTACATCAATTGATTGGGTATTACACACTATAATTTCCCATTTGATCGGGGCTTCCACATCACAGATGTATAGGGTTATGAATTCCTTGGATACCCTTACTTATATGGATTTTTTCCTACCCACATGCTTTTATTTTCCACTCGACATGCCTTGACATCCTATAAAACAATTCTAAGAGTATCTTTTTAACATGACCAAACACAATTTTATGATTCAGTTGACTTTTTTGGAGGAATTCTCATAATCTAGATGGCATGTATGAAGGATGTTGGGTGATCAAGGCTGATTTTTCAGAGGACATCACAAAAAAGTGTTGGATTACTCTGGAAGCTATCACATGATCTCGAGTAACCTTTTCAAAGGATGTTTTAGGATCTTGGTCACTCTCTAGGTTTTCATCGTGAATGTCGATTAACATGTTTGAAGGTAATCATGAGAGTAAGGGTGACATGTATTTGAAGGTGTCACACATCCTGTATGAAATTTCAGGAGGTTATCACAAGACCTGATTGGAATTTCCATGAACGGTGTGTTTCATTTCATTTATCTATCTATTATATATATATATACTGAATATATATGATATATAAATCATTTTTTATATTCTTTAAGTAAGTAAATCAAGATATAAGTAATAATAATGTCAAGAACAACAAGTCCAAACACTTACGATAAATGAAACGATTTTACCCAAAACGCTTCTTTAACATGGAATTTACAAAAGAACGGGTAATATAAAGTCATAAGTGAACCATATATGATATCATAACAATGAATATGATTCTGTAATAAGTTAATGACATTATTTAAATCATTATACAGGAGTTTCGGACACTTGCGAAGCAAATCGGACTTAAGGTAAGGGATAATTTTTCAAATCTCATTTTTATCTGAGATTGCTTATTCGTAAGTATTTACTGGGGTTTATTTTATCATCCACATCCATGTTTCCTCAATATGTAATATTATTTCCATCCACCTACAATTTTTCAAATCCAATTTTACCCTTCGGTGAGTTTTTCGTAAAAGATATGAAAGGAATCTTTTGTCGTTTTTCTTACGAGGTACTTTTTGACTTTTCTGACAAAAGTACGAGAAGAATGTTTTTTTTAACTTATACGTCATGAATGGACTTTTAAAACAAAATTTCCAAGAATCTTCCTTTACAAGTTTTCAAGGTTATTTTTAATCAACTTTTTTTAATTTAAAATTTTATGACATGTTAAGAAAGGAAAATTGTTTTTGAAGTAGAAAGGATATTTTCCTCAAGAATGGAGTTCAAATGTTTTTTCAAAATTATTTTCCATCTAAGATATTAAATGTTTATGTTTCTATCCCTATTGTTACATTGATTTGATTATGTTGTGATGGAATTATTTTTATGAATTCCTTTATCTTATATGAGTTGTTTTATGATGTCATGATGTTTAAGATTCCCATTTTTATTACATGGGTTATGCTATGATATATGGTTTATGATTTTGTGGCACACATAAGAATGGTATCATTATGAGATGGGTGGGACCTATATCTCCCTCCAATGCATTGAGTAAATATTTTATATCTCATGAGATAGTCATGGCTGGAACGGTAGGTTATACCGGTTCAGTTAAACAGGACTGAAATGAGGAGTGGACTTGGTTCAGAAAGGGACTTTGTCCACTAAGATAGTCTTGGAAATGAGTCTTGACTAACAAGAAATGATTCTCTATGATTATGTGTGTATGCCACAAAGTTTCATGTTTTAAGTTATGATTATTGGGATTACATTTCACTACTTTGATTTATCCCATGTTATGAAATTATGATCTCTTTTGCAGGTTAAGATTTCCAAATGATATGTTCTTATGAATATGACCTGATTGATATTTCATTTGTTTACCCTTAATGAGAATTTGAGCTCACACTTTTATGTTTTCTTTTCCCTAGGACATAAAGAAAGGATTTAGGCTTAGAAAAAAAAGAAGATCTTTATGGGAGATGTTGAACATCTTTCACCACAATTAGAAGATTATATTCCGAGTTTCCAAAGACACTAAAATATTATGGTCCTTGTGTGTGTGTGTTTGTTATGTACTAAGTATTCCGCAAAATTAATGTAATGTCCATGTACGTCAGGCTTCGGGTCTCTACAGTTGGTATAAGAGGGAAGGTTTAGTCAACCTTTGGAAACTAGGATGCGAAAACGTTAGTGAGATCCCTAGAAATATTTCTAAGGTATGACTAGGGATGTACCTAAGGATAAGTATACGAACTACGGTAACGATCTTAGAATTTAACCTAAGATGTTAGATATTGAGGGTACTCTCCCTTTACTATGTTGTTTTCTCTAGCATGATTTTTTCCTATCAAAAAATTATTTTTTTGTTTTAGTTAATGGAGGGAACCAGAAGGAATTCGGTTAACATTTAATCCAATGGACAAATTGGTGACTATGAGCAACAAAATTGTGTAATGCCTAGAGAGAAAGATATTGTGATTATGCCGAATCAGTCATCGCGATATATGATTAACAAGGTGAAATTTAGTGGTATTCCTAATTCATAAAATAAGAGGAAGATAGACTTTTATACATGTTCGCATGTGGAGGACCATGAAGAAAGAAAGATTGAGATTTATAAAGAAGGGAAGAAGAACCTCGAGGAATACCTCAAATGGAGGGACATATGTTATCTGTGTGGAGAAAAGGGTCATAGACTGACAGACTGTTATGGAGTTCAATGTCTTATTTGTGGATAACATGGGCATTACCCAACTCAATACCCTGTCCTAAAAAGTTACTTCTAAATCAATGAAGGAATTATTCCAAGACAATCATTGAAGAGGATGGATTGAAGTGTTTATGTATTGTTATTCAAGAATAATGTTGTTGAGGTACTTGTATTAGAATAATTTTGTATTAGTCTATTGTGGTTTTCAATAATTTTATGGTACCAGTAACCATGGAAAGTGATTTAGATATTTTTAGAAAAAAGATGATATGCGCATAATGAAGGGATAAGGAAAAAATGAAATGTTTTACAGTATTCATGACCTCATGATTGATATAAGGACTATGTATATAGAAATTTGAGGATTTTGGTATGTGGAAAGAGTTATATTTTGATAGCACTCATGTTTTCACTAATATTCAATGGGTATTCATTTTTCAAGAGATTACAGGATTATGGTATTCACATGACTGGAATGTGACGAACAATATATATGAGGGATAATGATGGAATTCAAGTGATCATTTTCTCTATACTATGAGCTTGGACAGAAGTATTTTAGATAAGCCTAAAGATTGGAATGGATTATGTTGGACATAAGTTAGTATTGTTTAAGGATAAAACTTTTTTGATATTTTTTGATGGGATGTTATAATAATGTAGTTTTAGAAAAAGGACAACCTGCAGGATGTGCGACAACCCATCGCGTCGGCCAAGGCTGTGGGAATCGAACCCACAACTAAAGTGCGACATGCCTTTATCGCATACCACTGTCCTACAGAAAGTCCCTGGTTAGTAGAAACTAGTTTTATTTTATTAAGCGGTATGATATATGAAGTATAAGTTCATTTTTGGAATCGTATATGATTAACCTCACCAAAGACGGACTTATGTATATTTGATAACTATTGCTAAACTTTTTTTTGAAATAGATGGAATGACCCATCATTCTATCACATGATATGTTAACACCTCACGAATAACAAATTCAACTTCATTTCTTTAAGAGATGAAGTGGAAATTGTTCAAATCACGAACAATAGTGAGATTGTACCAAAATCAAGTAAGTATTTCTTCTAATTCAAAATTTTCAACTTTAGGGAAATGATATTGAAAACCAAAAATGTTGTCCTAGTGATCTTATATCTGCTGAATCAGATAGTACCCTAGATCATCACAAATTTATGGCTTTGTGATTGTTGTCTTTTTCATAGCCATGTTCTCTACTACTCTCCATCAGAACATGATGGTTAAATGTTTTAAATGTGGAATGTATGGGCATTATGAAAAACAATGCCCTAAGGGAAAGTCTCATAAAGAGAATCAGTATGGTCGTATGGGTAGTATTTATGTGGATGATGGTGAAGAGACTACAAATGATATGTGAGATGAAAGAATTGTTGAAGCTCGGTCAATGGTTTAAGAATGTAGTGGAATGATTACATGTTTATCATGTGTAATGTTGTATAAGTAATCTCATGGTACTATAGAATAAAGGGACATCTAAGGATTATTACACTGTTGTCTTTCCTTGAGTTTTGAAAGTGTATGATTGATGTTACCAGTATCCATGAAAGGTTATTCAGATATTTTTGGAAAGCAGATGATATGCACATAATGAAGGGATAAAGAGAATCTAATATGTTTGATAGTATTCATGAGCTCATGATTGATATAAGGACTAAGTGATATCATGGTTTGAGTATATAGAATTTTGAGGAATTTGGTATGTGGAAAGTGGTAAATTTTAACTGTATTCATGTTTTCACGAAGGTTCAATGGGTATTCATTCTTCAAGAGAATACATGATTAAGGTATTCACATGTTTGTAATTTGACCAACAAGACATATATTAAGAAAAATGAGGGATAAAAGATGGCATTCACGTGATCATTTTCTTTATACTATGATCTTGGACTGATGTATTTTAGATAAGCCTAAAGATTGGAATGGATTATGTTGGACAGAAGTTTGTATTGTTTAAGGATAAAACTTTGTTTGATATTTTTGATGGGATGTTATAATAATGTAGTAATAGAAAAAGGACAACCTGCAGGATGTGCGACAACCCATCGCGTCGGCCAAGGATGTGGGAATCGAACCCACAACCGAAGTGTGACTGACCTTTAGCACCTACCACTGGCCTACAGGAAGTCCCTGTTTAGTAGAAACTTGTTTTATTATATTAAGTAGTATGATATATGAAGTATAAGTCCATTTTAGGAACTATATATTATTAATCTCACTATAGATGGACTTATGTATTTTTTGATAACTTTTCTAACCTTTTGTTTGAGACAGATGGAATGACCCATCATTCTATCACATGATCTGTTAACACATCAGGAATGACAAATTCAACTTCATTTCTTTAAGAGATGAAGTGGAAATTGTACAAAGAACGATCAACGGTGAGACTATACCAAAATCACGAAAGTATTTCTTCTAATTCCAATTTCATGAACTTTAGGGAAACGATCTTGAAAACCAAAAATGTTGTCCTAGTGCTCTTATATCTGATGAATCAGATGGTACCTTAGATCATCACAAATAAATGGCTTTTTGATTGCTAGCTTTTCCATAGCCATGTTCTCTACCACTCTCCATCAGAACATGATGGTTAAATTTCTCTTCCATATCCATATTTTCACTTATGTGGAAACCCAGTGATTACTTTATTTGGGTAATCGTTACATTTCATACTTTAGTTTTTTAAGCCAAGTTTTGGTATTCCTTTTTATGATGTGGGATCCTATTAAAGAAACTTTCGAGTAGTAAACCATTTATAACCCCAACGAATTTCGAGGGTGAAATTCATTTTAAGGGGGGTAGAATGTAACAGCCCAAGATTTTATAAAAAATATTCTTTTTAATTTCATTAATGTCTTGTGTTGTACACTACACCAAAAGGAGCTTGTTCAACATGCATCCTTTACTTTCCTTGCATTACACGCAATCACGACCTTCCTCGATAGCATGTGTAGTACGCAATACCGAGTTTCACTAAACAATGATATGCTATTAAAATATTATTAAAACTAGCCGTTATGAATAGTAATAACCACCATTTCAAATTTTAGAAATTTTAGCTCTCAAAATGGACTTCATTTTTGTATTCGGAGTATCGAATTTAGCCTAAGGTGAAATTTTGGTACTTTTCAGATAACTTTCATATTCTGATGATTAGTGAAAATTACTAAATTATAATTCAAAACAACTTTTTTAATCGAAATAATTAATAGTGAAAAATTATTAATTTGAGTGGTTTTAAAGTATATTTAGAATATATTTTTACAATTTAATACAATGTTGGTCATTGGATGTAATTTCACATTTAAACCAGTCATAAACAAGTGTCAATCTTTTGATAGTTATTATCTCTTAAGAACACGCTATTTGTTTTGACGACGGGAATTAATTTTTAAATTAATTCATACAACTGATATGTTTTGAATTTGATAAAATAGACATCATTTTTGAATTCATAATATCAAATATAGCTTAGATCTAATTTTTGGTATTTTTCTGGAAACTTTCATTTTTTGATGAATAGTGAAACCACTAAGTGGTAGTTAAAAAACTGAATTTTTCATATAACATAATTTTACCGCTTCTGTGAGTGGAATTTCAAAAATCCTAGAGACACGGTTGATGTCAGTAAGTAAAATTTGGTTCAATGAGATGAAAATAATTTTTTGGTGAATAGTAACTTTTTACTTTTTTTACCACGGTTAAAAGTAAATAGGGTAATTAAGGGTAAAAATGATATTATTATTACCATAACACATGTCCTAATTCTATTGGACAAGTGTAATTCAACCAAAAACAACCTTAGGAATAAAATATGACCATTTAGGCCCAACTAGATTAGATTAGAAAATTTATTATTAATTTATTTAAAGAAGGGTTAAAATAGTTAAAATCAATGTTTAATAAGTAAATCATTTTTAATATGGGGTTATACAAAAGATAAATTCGACTATAAATATTCATTAGAAAGCTAAAAAGAGTTTCTACATAATGGTATTTTATTTGTAATTTTTAGACATTAAATAATTTAATTTATTTATGACACAACGATGATGCAGTAATTATCTTATTAATGAAATATTGACATAATTGATGTTATAAATACCCAAATAAATATAATTTGAGACTTTTTATGAACTAAACTAATTTTATAGGTTAATATGACATGTTAGTATTGATTTAATTAACTTTGGTCGAATTAATCATTCTGTTATGAGTTTCAAAAAAATCAACTATTGAATAGTGTCAAAATTGACATAAAATAGTTTTCAAAACAAATATTATATTATTAATTTTTATTTCTAAGTATCTGCCAAATGACTTATATAAGGTTATATATATTAATAAAACACAACTTGGGGGTCGCTTGGATGTATATGGTATGTTTATTAACTATATAATATAAAAATACAAAGTGACATGGTAAATGTCAATCTAATTAACTAAGAGTTAAAACTAAAAGATAAGGTTAATATAATGACCTAAACATGTCTAAATTCTATTGGATGAGAGTATCTCGACCCATACCCACTTTATCTTCGAAATAAGATCCTTTGTAACCATTAAAAACCTTATTTGACCTTAATATAAAATAATATTTTGAGATTTTCCTAAGGTGCCCCTCTCCTCCCTTATAAAAGGGAACCTCCTCCCCCTCTTCCTCACACCACTTTGAGCCTTAAATCTCGGCCAAACCCTGCCAAAATCTCTTCTCCACTTCCCTAGTATCATCCTAGAGGTCCTGGTCATTTTCAAAGGCCATCCTTAGTTCTTTAAGTGGAGGTTAAGAAAAGGCGCGTCAAAAAGAGGTAATATCCATTACCGATCTTTTTCAATTTCTTTCTTCTTAAACTTATTCTTCTTTAGTTGTTTGATGATAAAGTAATAACATCAGTATTTCTTATATACTGATATGTTATTATAAATATGAAACAACTCTAATTAACCTTCTATCCATCCTACGGAAGAAGGAAATCACCGTGCGTGCGTACGTACGGAATACCATCGCCACGCTGTGGTGTAATCTATTTTACGCCACCAAATTAATTGGATGGGTATAATGGTGTAATGAGTAATTATATATGATTATTATAAAGTGATATTGATACTGAAATAGTATGCATACACTTAAACACAAGTTCACGATCATGAGAACGATATCATCGCTCGTGCGTACGTACAGACTACCGTCTCCACGACGTAATGAGATTCATTCTCCACATTAACCATCCATGAATGATTATAAAGTATATATAATGAATAATAATGAAATATATGACATGTTAAATCTACTGGATTTATGTATATATATATATGTATGTATGTCATCTACTTACTTTCATTCAAGACAATAAGGAAAGGAAAACAGCGTTCATGCGTACGTACGGACTACCGTCTCCATGAACGGTGTGTTTCATTTCATTTATCTATCTATTATATATATATACTGAATATATATGATATATAAATCATTTTTTATATTCTGGAAGTAAGTAAATCATTATATAAGTAATAATAATGTCATGAATAACAATTCCAAACACCTACGATAAATGAAACGATTTTACCCAAAACGCTTCTTTAACATGGAATTTACAAAAAAACGGGTAATATAAAGTCATAAGTGAACCATATATGATATCATAACAATGAATATGATTCTTTAATAAGTTAATGACATTATTTAAATCATTATACAGGAGGTTCGGACACTTATGAAGCAAATCGGACTTAAGGTAAGGGAAATATCACAATCTCATTTTTTTTATCCGAGATTGTTTATACTTTGGTATTTACTGGTGTGTATTTTATCATCCACATCCATGTTTCCTCAATATGTAATATTATTTCCATCCACCTACAATTGTTTAAATCCATTTTTACCCTTTGGTGAGTTTATAGTAAAAGATATTAAAGGAATCTTTTGTCATTTTTCGTACGAGGTACTTTTTGACTTTTCTGACAAAAGTACGAGAAGAATGTTTTTTTAACTTATACGACATGAATGGATTTTTAAAACATTATTTCCAAGAAGCTTACTTTACAAGTTTTCAAGTTTATTTTTAATCAACTTTATTTAGTTTAAAATTGTATGACATGTTAAGAAAGGAAAAGGTTTTTGAAGTAGAAAAGATATTTTCCACAAGAATGGAGATCAAGTGTTTTATCAAAATTATTTTCCATCTAATATAATAAAGGGTTATGTTTTTATCCCTATTATTACATTGATTTAATTTTGTTGTGATGGAATTATATTTATGAATTCCTCTATCTTATATGAATTGTTTTATGATTCCCATTTTTATTGCATGGGTTATGCTATGATGTATGGTTTATGATTTTGTGGCACACATAATAATGGTATCATTATGAGATGGGTGGGACCTATATCTCCCTCCAATGTATTGGGTAAAGATTTTATATCTCATGAGATAGACATGGCTGGAACGGTAGGTTATACCGGTTCAGTGAAACAGGACTGAAACGAAGACTGAACTCGGTTCAGAAAGGGACTTTGTCCACTAAGATAGTCTTGGCAATGAGTCTTGACTAACAAGAAATTATTCTCTATGATTATGTGTGTATGCCACAAAGTTTCATGTTTTATGTTATGATTATTGGGATTACATTTCAATACTATGATTTATCCCATGTTATGAAATTATGATCTCTTTTCCAGGTTAAGATTTCCAAAATATATGTTCTTATGAATATGACCTGATTGATATTTCTTTTGTTTACCCTTACTGAGCATTTGAGCTCACCCTTTTATGTTTTATTTTCCCCAGGACATAATGAAAGGATTTAGGTTTAGAAAAAAAAAGATCTTTATGGAAGATGTTGAAGATCTTTCACCACGATTAGAAGATTATATTCCGAGTTTCCAATGACACTAAACTATTACGGTCCTTGTGTGTGTGATTTTGTGGCACACATAATAATGGTATCATTATGAGATGGGTGGGACCTATATCTCCCTCCAATGCATTGGTTAAAGATTTTATATCTCATGAGATAGACATGGCTGGAACGGTAGGTTATACCGGTTCAGTGAAACAGGACTGAAACGAGGAGTGAACTCGGTTCAGAAAGGGACTTTGTCCACTAAGATAGTCTTGGCAATGAGTCTTGACTAACAAGAAATGATTCTCTATGATTATGTGTGTATTCCACAAAGTTTCATGTTTTAAGTTATGATTATTGGGATTACATTTCACTACTATGATTTATCCCATGTTATGAAATTATGATCTCTTTTGCAGGTTAAGATTTCCAAAAGATATGTTCTTATGAATATGACGTGATTGATATTTCTTTTGTTTACCCTTACTGAGCATTTGATCTCACCCTTTTATGTTTTCTTTTACCCAGGACATAAATAAATGATTTAGGTTTAGAAAAAAAAAAGAAGATCTTTATGGGAGATGTTGAAGATCTTTCACCACGATTAGAAGATTATATTCCGAGTTTCCAAAAACACTAAACTATTACGGTCCTTGTGTGTGTGTTTTTGTTATGTACTAAGTATTCCGCAAAAGTAATGTAATGTCCATGTACGTCAGGCTTCGGGTCTCTACAGTTGGTATCAGAGGAAAGGTTTAGTCAACCTTTGGAAACTATGATGCGAAAACGTTAGTGAGATCTCTAGAGATATTTCTAAGGTATGTCTAGGGATGTCCCTAAGGATAAGTATACGAACTATGGTAACGATCATAGAATTTAACCTATGATGTTAGATATTGAGGGTACTCCCCCTTTACTATGTTGTTTTCTCTAGCATGATTTTTGCCTCTCACAGAATTATTTTTGTGTTTTAGATAATTGAGGGAACCAGAAGAAATTCGGTTAACATTGAATCCAATGGAAAAATTGGTGATTATGAGCAACAAAATTGTGTAATGCCTAGAGGGAAAGATATTGTGATTATGCAGATTCAGTCATCGTGATATATGATTAACAAGGTGAAATTTAGTGGTATGCCTAATTCATCAAATAAGAGGAAGATATAATTTTATACAAGTTTATATGTGGAGGAGCATAAAGAAAGGAAGATTGAGATTTCTAAAGAAGGGAAGAAGAACCTCGAGGAATACCTCAAATGGAGGGACAGATGTTATCTGTGTGGAGAAAAGGGTCATAGAGTGACAGACTGTTATGGAGTTCAATGTCTTATTTGTGGAGAACATGGGCATTACCCAACTCAATGCCCTGACCTAAAAAGTTACTTCTAAATCAAGGAAGGAATTATTCCAAGGCAATCATTAAAGAGGATGGATTGAATTGTTTATGTATTGTTATTCAAGAATAATGTTGTTGAGGTACTTTTATTAGAATATTTTTGTATTAGTCTATTGTGGTTTTAAATAATTTTATGGTACCGGTAACCATGGAAAGTGATTGAGATATTTTTAGAAAAAAAGATGATATGCACATAATGAAGGGATAAGGAAAAAATGAAATGTTTGATAGTATTCATGAGCTCATGATTGATATAAGGACTAAGTATATAGAGTTTTGAGGATTTTGGTATGTGGAAAGAGTTATCTTTTGATAGCACTCATGTTTTCACTAAGATTCAATGGGTATTCATTTTTCAAGAGATTACATGATTATGGTATTCACATTACTGGAATGTGACGAACAAGATATATGAGGGATAAATGATGGAATTCACGTGATCATTTTATATATACTATGATCTTGGACCGAAGTATTTTAGATAAGCCTAAATATTGGAATGGATTATGTTGGAAATAAGTTAGTATTGTTTAAGGATAAAACTTTTTTGATGTTTTTGATGGGATGTTATAATAATGTAGTTTTAGAAAAAGGACAACCTGCAGGATGTGAAACAACCCATCGCGTCGACCAAGGCTGTGGGAATCGAACCCACAACTAAAGTGCGATGGGCCTTTATCGCATACCACTGGCCTACAGAAAGTCCCTGGTTAGTAGAAACTAGTTTTATTTTATTAAGCGGTATGATATATGAAGTATAAGTTCATTTTTGGAATCGTATATGATTAACCTCACCAATGAAGGACTTATGTATATTTGATAACTATTGCTAAACTTTTGTTTGAAACGGATGGAATGACCCATCATTCTATCACATGATCTATTAACACCTCATGAATAACAAATTCAACTTCATTTCATTAAGAGATGAATTGGAAATTGTTCAAAGCACGAACAACAGTGAGATTGTACCAAAATCAAGTAAGTATTTCTTCTAATTAAAAATTTTCAACTTTAGGGAAATGATATTGAAAACCAAAAATGTTGTCCTAGTGATATTATATCAGATGAATTAGATGGTACCCTAGACCATCACAAATTTATGGCTTTTCTATTATTGGGTTTTTCATAGCCATGTTCTCTACCACTCTCCATCAGAACTTGATGGTTAGATTTTTCTTCCATATTTTCACCTATATTCTCCTACGTGGAAACCCAGTGATGAGTTAATTTGGGTAACCGTTACATTTCATACTTTAGTTTTTAAATCCATGTTTTGGTATTCCTTTTTACGATGTGGGTTTCTATTAAACAAACTTTCGAGTAGTAAACCATTTATAACCCCGACGAATTTCGTGGGCGAAATTCATTTTAAGGGGGGTAGAATGTAACACCCCGAAGTTTTATGAAAAATATTATTTTAATTTAATTAATTTCTTGTTTTGTATTCTACACCAAGATTACCTTGCGCTATACGCAACACCGTATTACCTTGCAGTATACGCAACACTAATCTTGGATTGTGTTACACACAATTTTGATAATAGTTATTCTACGCAACATTGAGTATATATATATATATATATATATATATTCAATGTATAAATGAAATATGGTTGGATTCTGTTATACAAAAAAACTAAGGATTCTTTCACAACACGCAACCCTAACTTGGCTTGCATTACACGCAATCGTGACCTTCCTCGATAGCGTGTGTTGTACGCAATACCGGGTTTTAATAAACAACGATATATTATTATAATATTGTCATGAACTAGCCGTTATGAATAGTATTAACTAAATTTTGAATTTTATAAAATTATTATTCATCTTACACATTTTCTAGAACATGGTATAAGAACAAAATAAATTTTTCAGGTAAAATAAGTATTTTTCAAAAAATGCAGTTTTGCCACCTTTTAATGGAGAACCCACTTTAAATCTAGTTTTTGACACGTTTATATGTTCAATTTGACAAAATAAAATTCTTCTTTTTAATCAGGATATAAAAATTTACATTAGATTAAGTTTTGATATTTTTCCGATAACTATCATATTTTAATGAATAGTAAAAACATGTTATATTTTAATTAAAAACAACTTTTTTTTAATCGCAATATCTTATGTGGTTAAATTATAATATTGAATGGTTTTAAAATATTAATATAATATATTTTTACCATTTAATATAATGTATGTCATTACCATTTATTTTACCTTGATTTCGTAGGTTAAAACAATTCAATCTTTTGCAATGTTTTAAAGAAAAACTCGTTTTCTTTCGACAATGGGATTAATTTTAATTTAATTTTTTCATCTTTTGTGTATTGAATTTGGAAAAATGGATTCCATATTTGGAATCAGTGGGTCAAAATTATGTTAATAAGCTACTTTTTATTTTTTGGCATTGTGAATAGTAACTACGGTAAATTTTATTTACTATAGTTAAAGGAAAATCGGGTAATTAAGGGTAAATATAAGATTATAAAATTACCGTAACACTTGTAAAAATCTTATTGGATGGCTACAAGTAGACCCATATAACCTAAGGGTCGTATTAGATTCATTTAATGGACTTTTTTCCATGAATATAATTTAATTATTATTAAAACCAAAGAATGTGACAAAATGTCACTTTCTTAAATCTTATAAGTATAATAATTTTAATTTAGTGATAAACTTCATGAAAATTCGAACATGAATAGTCTCCAGAAATATAATAAAATTATCTAAATCATAGGAATTTATTTAGAATTTTTAGGGATTAAATAATTATCATTTATTATGACACAAAGATGATGCAGTGATTGTCTTATTAATGAAATATTGACATAATTGATGTTATAAATGCCCAAATAAATGTAATTTGAGACTTTTTATGACTTACATTAATTTTCTAGGTTAATATGAAATGTTATTGTTGATATAAGTAATCTAGTTAGAACTTATCATTCTGTTATGAATTTCATTAAAATCATGTACCAAATAGTGTCAAAATTGACATAAATTAGTTTTTAAAACATATATTATATTATTAATTGTTATTTAATTCTTAAAAATCAATGGTTCGGACAAATGACATATATAAGGATAGATATATTAATAATAAACAACTTGGGGTTCGTTTGTCTTGATATAGTAAGTTTACTAACCTTATAGTGTAAGAAAACAAGAAGACACGGTAAAAGTTAAATTATATAACTTAAAGTTAAATATAAATGATAAGGTTAAAATTGATACCTAAACTTGTCTAAATTCTATTTTATAAGAGTCTTTCGACCCATCCCACTTTATCTTCGAAATAAGACCCTTTGTAACCATTATAAACCGAATTTGACCTTAATATAAAATAATATTTTGAGATTTTCCTAAGGTGCCCCTCTCCTCCCTTATAAAAGGGCACCTCCTCCCCCTCTTCCTCACACCACATTGAGACTTAAAGCTCTTCCAAACCCTGCCAAAATATCTTCTCCACTTCCCTAGTATCATCCTAGAGGTCCTGGTCTTTTTAAAAGACCATCCTTAGTTCTTTAAGTGGAGGTTAAGAAAAGGCGCGTCAAAAAGAGGTAATATACATTACCGATCTTTTTCAATTTCTTTCTTCTTCAACTTTATCTTCTTTAGTTGTTTCATGATAAATTAGTAACATAAGTATTTATTATATACTGATATGTTATTATAAATATGAAACAACTCTAATTAACCTTCTATCCATTCTATGGAAAATGGAAATCACCGTGCGTGTGTACGTACGGAATACTGTCTCCACACCGTGGTGTAATCTATTTTCCGCCACCACCTTAATTGGATGGGTATAATGGTGTAATGATTAATTATATATGATTATTATAAAGTGATATTGATACTGAAATAGTATACATACACTTCAACACAAGTTCATGATCATGAGAACGATATCATCGCTCGTGCGTACGTACGGACTACCGTCTCCACGACGCGATGAGATTCATTCTCCACATTAACCATTCATGAATGATTATAAAGTATATATAATGAATAATAATGAAATATATGACATGTTAAATCTACTGGATTTATTTATATATATATATATTTATGTCATCTACTTACTTCCATTCAAGACAATAAGGAATGGAAAACATCGTTCATGCGTACGTACGGACTACCGTCTCCATGAACGGTGTGTTTCATTTCATTTATCTATCTATTATATATATATATATACTAAATATATATGATATATAAATCATGTTTTATATTCTGGAAGTAAGTAAATTATGATATAAGTAATAATAATGTCAAGAACAACAAGTCCAAACACCTACGATAAATGAAACGATTTTACCCAAAATGCTTCTTTAACATGGAATTTACAAAAGAAAGGGTAATATAAAGTCATAAGTGAACCATATATGATATCATAACAATGAATATGATTCTGTAATAAGTTAATGACATTATTTAAATCATTATACAGGAGGTTCAGACACTTACGAAGCAAATCGGACTTAAGGTAAGGGATAAATTTGCAAATCTCATTTTTATCCGATATTGCTTATTCGTAAGTATTTACTGGGGTGTATTTTATCATCCAAATCCATGTTTCCTCAATATGTAATATTATTTCCATCCACCTACAATTTTTCAAATCCAATTTTACCCTTCAGTGAGTTTTTAGTAAAATATATGAAAGGAATATTTTGTGGTTTTTCGTACGAGGTACTTTTTGACTTTTCTGACAAAAGTACGAGAAGAATGTTTTTTTAACATATACGTCATGAATGGACTTTTAAAACAATATTTCCAAGAATATTACTCTACTTGTTTTCAAATTTATTTTTAATCAACTTATTTTAGTTTAAAATTGTATGACATGTTAAGAAAGGAAAATTCTTTTTGAAGTAGAACGGATATTTTCCTCAAGAATGGAGTTCAAGTGTTTTATCAAAATTATTTTCCATATAAGATATTAAAGGGCTCTGTTTATATCCATATTATTACATTGATTTGATTATGTTGTGATGGAATTATTTTTATGAATTCCTTTATCTTATATTAGTTGTTTTATGATGTCATGATGTTTAAGATTCCCATTTTTATTTCATGGGTTATGCTATGATGTATGGTTTATGATTTTGTGGCACACATAAGAATAATATCATTATGAGATGGGTGGGACCTATATCTCCCTCCAATGAATTGGGTAAATATTTTATATCTCGTGAGATATACATGGCTGGAACGGTAGGTTATACCGGTTCAGTGAAACAGGACTGAAACGAGGAGTGAACTCGGTTCAAAAATGGACTTTGTCCACTAAGATAGTCTTGGAAATGAGTCTTCACTAACAAGAAATGATTCTCTATGATTATGTGTGTATGCCAAAAAGTTTCATGTTTTATGTTATGATTATTGGGATTACATTTTATTACTATGATTTATCCCATTTTATGAAATTATGATCTCTTTTACAGGTTAAGATTTCCAAAAGATATGTTCTTATGAATATGACGTGATTGATATTTCTTTTGTTTACCCTTACTGAGCATTTGAGCTCACCCTTTTATGTTTTATTTTCCCCAGGACATAAAGAAAGGATTTAGGTTTAGAAAAAAAAAAGAAGATCTTTATGGGAGATGTTGAAGCTCTTTCACCACGATTAGAATATTATATTCCGAGTTTCCAAAGACACTAAACTATTACAGTCTTTGTGTATGTGTTTTTGTTATGTACTAAGTATTCCTCAAAAGTAATGTAATGTCCATGTACGTCTGGCTTTGGGTCTCTACATGGACATACCAGAGGCCATTCCTATGATGAGGTTGACATTATATCAAGATTTTTCCATTTTAGGTTGAAACGTCTCCTGTTTACCATGGTTTCTTATGAATTTACAAGGGTGGGTAACACGATGTTTATGAACACAAGAGGCTCTTTCCTCCTCCCCTTTCTAGATTATGTTTTTCATTTTACAAACTCTTGGTGTCTCTTGAGATTTCATGAATGTTTTTAAGGGAAATAATTCTTTACATTGGTGACATGTGACATGGAATATACATCCACAAGAGGACTCCTCCTTTTTGGGAATTTTCATCCTATTTTGGGAAAAAAATTGGAGGGTTTATCAGGCATCTTCTGGATGAAAAAATGTGTGTCCTAGGGGTGGTTAGATGGTAGCCACTGCTTGATCATTGGTTTTCTAGGGCACCTTCATGAGAACAGAAGGGA
This sequence comes from Viscum album, assembly GCA_963277665.1. NCBI lineage: Eukaryota > Viridiplantae > Streptophyta > Magnoliopsida > Santalales > Viscaceae > Viscum > Viscum album. The sequence continues at coordinate 1,138,432,723 of OY728156.1, forward strand.
ATGTCAAAAATGGATACATAGGAATCGCTATAGGTTTTACACTATGAGTCCCCATCTTTATAACCCTTTACTATTCATGAAATCTCATGTCTCTTCAGGGTTCACATGATATGTGATATTATAGCCACCTTCCTCTTCCTTTGATTTTGCGGGGAATATAATACCCATATTCATGTATGTTTTTATATTTGGAGTTATAGATTCACAATTTGCAAGCATAAAAAAGTGTAAAAAGGATTAATTGATCTAAGAAATATATATACATATCCAACACAATATTATTTTATTTCAAAATTCTAAGTAAATAATGAATAAAATTTTAGTAAAGTTATTTTATTCTTAAAATATATCATTTCTTAAAATATTATTTTAATTTCTTTTTATGAAGAAGTTTTAGAAAAAAAATTAAAAAATAGAGAAAATTTAAGATATAAAATTAAAATAATTTTTTAAATCATCAAATAAAAATTATTTTTTTGTGATATTTTGAGATATTTTTAAAATGATTTATTTTTACTGAATTTTGAAATGTATTGATTTTTCACATACTTCCATTTCCTCCCACTAAATCATATAATTTAATTTACCTGTTATATTTTTGTATTTTCCCATAATGTGACATATGATCGACAATATTTGTAATAATATAATTATTTTCATTTGAATCATCAATTTTTATGATTTTGGTATTTTTAATGCTTAAGAACACGGTATTCTGGAATTTTTTTGAACATTGTAATGATTATCTATTTTAATTAATTAATATAACCAATAATAAATAATAATTATATGAAAATAATATATTATAAATATAATTATTTTAATTTGTATTCATATAATTATGATTTTTATTCATATAGTAAATATAATATCATATATTTCATTAAAAATATGTTTTTATTGAGATTTATTTTACATTTCATTTCTATATATTATTATTAATTTAAATTCATCAACTTATTTATTTTGATTTAGGAAAATGGATAATATATTTGGAATTTGGATGATACTTTTATTAGTACATCATAATCCCAAGTCTCATGAGAATCAGAATCATGTTTCCATAGCACACATACTAAAGGTATCATCCTCCCATTATGTACATTTTTGTCAAAATCAACTATCATGATTGGATTTCTAACATGGATAAATTAGGTACAACATCAAGATCCTCCCAACTAAAACCATGATTGGGGTCAAAAATATTTTTTTAAACCTATGATACATGGAGCACATTATTAACAGATATCAACTATGATGGAGCTGCTAAACATTAATCAACTTTCCCCCTACTCAACAACCTCAAAAGGTCTAAAAAATGAGTATAAAAAATTCATTTCCTATAGATCTATCGATGAACCGAATTAGATGAAACTCTCAAAAGCACATGTTTAACAACAAAAAAATCCAATGGAATCCTAATATTGTCGGAATAAGATTTGTACTGGATTTGTGCCTCAAATATTCTCTGATGAACGAATTGAATATTTTCTATCGTCTCTTGATCCAATCTGTTTACATCCAAGTAACATTCACCAATCAATTACCAAAATAATATATATTTTTAAGGACTACAATACATTTTATCAAATAGAATCTTCCAAATTATATACTTGTAACTATTTTTATTATAAAACTCATTAAGTACCAAATTTTTTCCCCAAGATCCACCAAAATTGGGGACTTGTGCATGATGCATGTCTACTAGAATATATATATACCTATTTTGTTATACATCCTTCTATGAATGGTATTCCTTACTCAAATGAACCTGATATCCTAGTACCTCCTGGATGCCTCTCCAAAAGTGAGCACTATAATGATTATTTATATAAAATACTATAGTTGGTGGAATTATGTGAAATCAAACAATCTATTTCACATTGATATTTCACAACCCCATAACATTGGCTCTGTCATGAATGGTTAATAAGTGAGTTGATTTTCTCAGCTAATTGATCATAACCTATATCAGATTCTTCTTTAGAGGGTTATATAGAAAACAAACCACAATATATATAGATATATCATCTGACATCCATTTTGAAGCTGGATGTGGTTGAAGTAATCATAATGGTCTCTGGTTCCCAGCCTCTACCTATATTCAACTATAACAACATGAAACAAAATCATCAATGTATTATCTCATACCTGGCCACTAGAATTATTCACGCATGACATAAAACAACTTTTTGGTTCTAAGGTGAACTACCCATTAAGATATATTAAAAACCCCCATTAAAAATTTTTCATTGAAAAAGTCACAACAACCTAATTCTAAAAACATAGGATTTCTTTAGAAGATAACATCCACACACCGACAATACCCACACCATAAAGAGATTCCCTAATGAAATATAATTCATCATCAAGATTTTAATCTTAAAGAATCCTCTAGTGGAGAGTGGTCATCAAATGTACACTTTACATGAAAATATTGGTCTCTTCCACCTAGACATCTAAATACAACTATGAAAAAAGATCCATTAGGTTCAACTCTTCCCATGATTCCTTTGTGGCCTAGGTTGGAAGTTTCCTTATCAAATCATCTGAAAAATAATTTCCCCTACCAAAGTTATAGTAACTATTGATGTAAAAACACTATGGTTTCACCACCCAATGCCACTGCTGAAGGATTAGATATTTTTTAGAGAAGATATCAGTCGAGGTCTTATTGTCGTAAAACATTGTAAATATTTATTTTCAATAGTAATGCCTTCGACTCTTACATTCATGGATCTCTACTGTTAGTTAAAGTTCTTGGGTTAGATAATACATATCATGTTTTCTAATCTTTCATGAACCATAGACAACCACATGATTCACATGCCTATGAAAATATCCCAACCATAAACCTGATGTGTCACAAAAGTCCACATATCCCTATTCAATATTTGGAAGAGTCTTTATTGGTGAATAATAAAAAAGGAATTTCATCTCAAAAAAATGACTATGAAATTTATCATTAAATTTAAACTTCACCCCCATTCAGGTGAGAGTGGTCATCAGAGAATCTATGTTGGAGAAATAATTTACCAATATGCAATAATTGACCGCTAAACTAAAAATATATGTATCTCAAAATAATTTTTTGGTGGATCCCATATCATAAAATGATTTACCTTATAATGATCAACTGAAATTCAATTTTAATAGACCATGTGTCCAAATAACATTAATTCTAAAATCTATAAATTACTTTTCAATAGGTTAACATAAAGTCTGTGATTTCTCAACATTTCCAAAAAATTATCTCAGATAACACGCATGATCCTCCTGTGACTAATAGTAAACTAAGATTTTATCCTTAACGACCACCAAGAACATGTCAAGAAGCTCATGGATGATTCTTTTCATAAACTCGATAAATCTACAAAATCACCAGTTAGACCAAATGAAATGAGAAGATACTCATAATATCCATACCTTCCCCAAAAGTTGGTTTTCTAAATTTAATATTCCATTATTCTCAACATTTGATAACTAAATCAATGATTTATCATGGAGAACCACTTCTACCCTTTCAACTTGTAATCAAGATAATCAATGAAATTTAATATAAAAAATTGTATTTAATGTAACTCAATTGAGTTCCAGTAATTAACATTGAGGAGATGTTTTCTCTCACATTTATTAACAAATAAAAAAGGTTCCACCCAAGGTGACAAACTTGGATGTATAAATACATTCTCTAATATAACATCCAATAGAGACATTAACTCTTTTATTTTAGCTAGTTCCATATAGTATGAATCCATATATGCTAGTTGAGTACCAAGAAATAAATCAATATAAAACTATACCTATATTAATTGTGGAAAACTAGAGAAATTAGATGGAAACACATCGGGAAACTCGGCGATGATTTGAGGAGAATCCACAATCTTAGTTTATCAGGAATCTGATTGCGCTTTTTTACTTTTAGTTGCTGAGGATTCCATTACACTATGTAGAATAAAATAAATTTTAGAATTTATATAAGTATCCTAAGAAAAAACAAGAGATTGTTGGAACCTTAGTTCAAACACATCTGAAATTTCCATCCATTCCACACTAGAAGTAAGTAAAATGGACTCCTCCAGGAACATCAATTAGTCTACAGAAAACTTTTTATCAAGAAACCCCATGAGACTCATCAATATTGTTTTTTATATTAAAATAACTCATAGAACTACTTATAGAAGATAAAAGATCTCCCATCACCCAAAATATATCATCCAGATCAAGATCAACCATCAACAACCTCTCTTTTATGTTAACATATAAATTGATCTTCAATGATAATACTTATAAAAAGATATTATTTTAAAGACCCATCTCGAACATTCAATCATTTATCTTCCCATTTGATTCAATCTTAGTTAAAATCTTTAAAATCATGAAAAATATTTCCATATACTGCATCATGGGCCTATAAACTTACTAGATGTTGAAAAACTACGTATCCTTAGTTATAACTACAAATTCTAATTAGAACGGAACATTGGAATTAACATCGAAGTGATTCCACTCCAAATCCTCATTTAACTTTTTTATAAACATTGAATCCCACTGTCTCCAACTAGGACCCTCTACCTTAATGGTAGGACACTTCACTATAATAGATTTGGTTGTTTCCATGAATTAAAAATAAGATCCATATTTATATTAAAGTCCTCAAAATATCATGGATCATTATTTCCTTTGAATGTTGGTTGATTATGTTGAAGAAAATCTTGAGCATGATTTCAAGATTCACCAAATTAAGGTTCCATAATGGGATCCTGAATGGGAATAGGTTCATGTGTCTATCCTATTGCTTAGACAACACAGATAATAATCTCAATAAGATTCTAGTTCATGGGGGGATCTACACAAAGTAGTTCACAAAAATATTCCTCTATGATTATATTCACATGTATTCTCAAAGGCATCATGTTACAAAACCTCAGCAGAAAAAAATAAAGACATCAATATATTATTCATATTAAAAACTTAAACAACAAAAATTGTAATATCAATCCCATCAGATAATATTTAATGATTTTTATTTCAACATGTCAAAATCAAAAGTAGGGAGAATAATAGAATTATATAAAAACATTCCCCAATATTTCTTTCCCCAAACAACCATGGTGAATTGAGGAAATTTACAATTATATAAATCCAAGATCTTACTCAATCCTACCTATTATTTCCTAAAAATCCTACCTCTCATCTTCTCAAAAAATGCAACAGCATACTAACATCAAGGAAAATAGAATAACATGAACCTATGATACAACTTCATGATAAACCACACCTGATACCCTAGTACCCTGATACCCAATCAAGTTTTGATATTTCATAAATGGAATTCTCAATACCCATGATTTGGTGAATAGCGCATGAAATCATACATAAACCCATAGGGAATAAATTTTCCACATAATAAAATAATACAAAACATTCAAGTCTATATTCCAAACAATAAAAAAGAATATAGTTCAAGTAACAATATGTAAAAAACCCCAATTTATTACATCATCAATGTACCTAGTATATACTAATAAGAATGCTCAAACTTCCATGTAAGAAGTTGATAAAATCTCCACTCATCACCTATATCAACAATTTTTTGTTCAAATTATCAAGAACATCCACCACCTCCAAGTGTAATTTTACCTTTTCTCACACCTAGCATAAGAATTTCTATAAATGTTTGATGGAAAACATATGGGTGAGATATAAATCCCATTAGGGTCTCACAAAATTTCATATAATCAATTACATAAACAATAATCCAAATATGCTATCAATTTAAATACAACTAGGCATGGTATAACCATTTTAATATTTAAAAACAAAAAAATATATCTCACTGAAAAGATTTAAGATATTTAAAAAACGTTCAAATATGGTTAAAAGAATGTTTTATATAAAATATTTTTTATAAATCATTATGAATGAATAGAAAAGTTAAATAATAAATGGAAGGAATATCGAATAAAACAACTCAATGGAAAGAAAAACACCATGAAAAAACCATATATAAGATAGTTTATTAGGTAATTGAATCCTCACACTTCTAATTGTGGTCATAGCTCTAGTCAGGTGTGCAATCACAAATACACCCTAATTGGGGAACCCATAATTAGTAGTCTACTATCTACTAGGGGAACCCAAAATACGATGACAAGTTTTTTTAAAATAATTGTTGTCATCATAAATTCATTACTATAGAGTGAAGGTCCTAGCATGCTTTCCCCATTTACCAATAATTATATGGGCTAAAATTTTATTCAAACAATACATCAATTGAATTAGAACTCATTAATTTTGATACATTTTAAAATATAATTTCCAATTTCATCTTTAAAAATTCCTTTTCAATTTCATTAACAAATCCCAAGTTTTCATTATTTCATTCCATTTCCAATCACTTCTCTATTTAATCCATTTTATTAAGATTAAAATCAACAAAAAACTTGTCAAAAAAATTTCAAAATCACGTCATATTTTTTTAACAAATTTCCAACATAATTTCAATCGCAATGAAATTGGTTTTTTTAATCAATTTTCATTATTATTTCAAATCAAAGATCAAAACATTCCAAATACATGTTTTCAATCATTTAAAAATTTGTTTAAATTTAATCAACAAGATAAAGAATTTAGTTGTATGAAAATGAATTATAGAACCACCTACTTTAAATGAAATGTCTAGAAATAATGACCCATAATGGGATTCACCAATGAATAACAAATACATCGAAGATCTAGGAATACAACCTTGAATATAGATCCAATGCATAAACGTTTTGATACATAAATTATAGGATGATCCTTTAAACTCTATAGAGGGTAGTAAATGATATTGGAAAAAACTATAGGATAAGGGATCCAATTACCTAGATGTTATTGATTAAGATAAACACTTCATTGATCTTACAAAGAAAGGGTTTTGAGGGGCCAAAATCACTAAGGGAAGGCTATCAGTCAGAAGAGGAATTATACATGATTGAATGAAAAAACAACACTTGTATAGAACCCTAAAAACCCAAACACCTTATAATTACATTGTGTTTAATCGCACTACATGTCATGTAATCAACATTGGAAAAAAAAATTAATAAAAATGCATCTCATTTTTATTAAAATATGAATTTTTTCCAATACCCATTTTGAATTCCATGCACACAGTGTGTAACATTTCACACCCTTTAAACCATCCCAACATGTACCTAGTGAAAAAATACACATACTAAAAAACAAATAGATGACGTGAAATCACCAAATACATTGTTGGAAACCATATTTCTATCATAAAAGATCATAATTATAATGACTTGGAAATTCCATGTAATTTTTTTTAAAATAAATGGGAATTTTACGAGTCTGTGAAAATTTACGGCACATGATTCTAATGCTCGGAGTGCCCGGAATGAATTTCTGAACTTTTTTGCGGGTACGTTTAGTAAATGTTCAGGCGTGTTTTTCTAATTTTTGAACTGGTGCTCGGAATTGAAATCTGAGGGAACCATTGAAATCGCAGTGCAGGTATTCAATTAAGAATACTTTCACCTCGATGACAGTTGGAAGAGGGTTAAAGATAAATTTTGGGGTTTTTGTGGAAATAATAAAATAAAATAAGTACGTTTTTTATTTTATTTTGTGGTAACCACCCTCCATGTGGAATTTGGTAGTGGGGACCACCAAACCTTAACCTCCCATGAGAGGTTATGGTGGGGGGGACCACCCGAGCCTAACCTCCCATGAGAGGTTATGGTGGTGGGGACCACCTGAGGCCTAAACCTCTTGAACTCCCCTCATTATGGAGAAAAAAATCTCAACCCCCCCATCATTAATGTGTAGGAACATATTGACTTCCTCAACATTAATTATGTCAACGCACATACCTATAATATCCCAACCCTCCCATTTAATTAATTGAGCCAAAAAATCAATTAATTAGTTAAACTATTTGAATTTGTGCCAATGAACTAAATAGGGAACTTAATCTAATATTTTTGACCCACTTTACATTTGGGTGGAATTGGGAGAAATAATAACCAATGAAGAACAATTCCACCATGAAGAACACTTCCACCATGAAGAATGCCAACAAGGAACATCTTCGACTACGACGAACCGATGCACAAGCCCGGGATTGGAGGTGTGTGGTAGACGAGACGAATGTTGACAACTTCACCTTCTTCCTCGCTCCAATGTTATCAACCAAACAAGGTAGGGGATTATTAATTAAAACTTCCTATGTTCTCGCCTTCTATTTCTTTTATGGGATTTTGGAATAGAGATTGAAGTGGGTTGTGGGAAATGATGTTTTAAAATATCTTCCTTACACGTTCATGATTTGTTCTAATGAACCCCTTTCTACCACTCTAAATGTGGAGGGTGCGGGCCAAACGAACATGGCCCGACCACTCCGTCATTCTTATTTGATGTGTTATTTGAAATAGAGGAAGATGACAAAGGCAACGACGCCATCACCCGTGACCTTCGGGACCTGCACCGCCCTGCGGCACTTCGCCCTCCTGGCCGAACCGGCCCGCATGCCTGGCCAAGACACCAGTGGCCGGACCGAGCTGTCACGCAGCCCTGGGTCAAACCCCAACACCCCCACCATATGTCGTGCTGAGTAGGCTCACTGTCTCCATTCGTCGTTCCAAGCCATTGCGCCGCCATCGTCTGCCGTTCCGAGCTATCGCGTCATCGTCGTTCGCCGTGCCGAGCTGTTGTGCTACCGCCATCCACCGTGTCGAGCCACCGTGATGCCATCGTCCGCCATACCAAGGCGCCTTGTCACCGCTATCAGCTGACCGCTGTCGCTGTTTTCCGAGCACTGCCACCACTGTCGGCCGGTCTGCGCCCCTCGCGGCCGGTCTGGGCCCCTCACGGTCGGTTTGCACCCTCGCGGCCGGTCTTCATCCCTCGATGAAAGTCCATGCCCTGTGGCCGGTCCATGCCCTCGCGGCCGGTACACGCCCCTACGGCCGGTCCACACATTCGCAGAACCCCTCAGCAGAGCTGCCCTCACATGCTGGGATGGACCAAATGTGTCAGGCCGCACTATGGGCTGGGCCAGACCCAATGTGTTGGTCCGGGTCGACCCAGGCTGGATCGGGTTGGGTTGGTCCACCAGGGTCGGACAGGACCCAGGCCCACTACGACCCAGTTACTTTCCTCTGGCCATAAATTTGGCACCGAATGTCCATTTGACGAACCATCAGCGGTGAAAAAAATCATGGAGCGAGATGGTCCCTTTGAGTGATACCCCACTGTGTTTTGGATTAATATGGAGAATGGTCAGGTTGGATTGTACGTGAATCCAACCAAGCCCCCAGGACTGAAAGGATAATAACTCACAGACTGGGTGTCTGATTGACGCGCCGTCTGTTACGTTGATACCCCTATAATGAGGCAGACCTTTGAGATAATTCTTCGTGGGAATTCTTGGAAGTCGGAGTATCGACCAGTAGCCTGTGGAGCAGATACTCTTGAAGGCGATTGAGGATAGTGAGGAGACCTAGTGGCTGGCTGAGACTTGACGACTACTGACAGTTTTGACTCAGAGTGACTCAACAGGCCCATTGGGGAGCGCCTTGGTGACATATTTGACCCATGGTGGGGAGAACCTTTATGTGACATGGCAGACCCACGGTACTCAACAAGAGGAGTACCTCAGCATGCCTTGAGGTGGATCACCTCTGTGTGATGCGGAAGACCCACGGTACTTGACAGGAGGAGTACCTCCGCAATCCAATGTTAGTATGAAGCGCCTCTGTGTGATGTGGTAGGCCCACTGTACTCGACAAAGGAGGAGTTCTCCAGCAGTCGAGGTGTTCGATGTTGTTTTTGGAATGTTACTTGATACTACCATTAGAATAAATCTTGGCATGAGCTGAGTCAAAACCTCTGTGTTTTCCTCATAATTGAGATGGATTACTTGATAACTTAGGTATATGTATGGGAATATACATAAGTATGGTTATCTATTGATTTTCATAGTTTTTGTTTTATCCTTGTTGGATTTTGTGAGACCTATAGGGTCTCAGGGTCCCTATTGAGTATCGTTATACTCACCCCTGCACGGGCTATGCCTGCACCTTGTTGTGTTGGATACAGATGACGGACAACGTTGACTGAGGCCAAGAGTACCAGGACTAGACAGTACCTAGAGGTGGAACTTAAGAAGAGTCGGTACACGGAGGAGACGGATGGAAGGGGAGTGATGAGGAGGCGATTTGTGTCTATAGTTTAGGTATGAACCTCATAGGATGACCCAACAATTGACTTTCCCTTTTTTCAGTTTTATTATATCATATTTGTACTTATACTTTCCAGTTGGGCATGTCTTCTGGCCCCTTTTGCTTTCAACACTCTTTTTCTATACAGTTTAATTAGTGTTTCATCAAACTGTGTGTTTTATTGTGTGTGTGTTTACAGGTTATAAAGGAAATATCTTCCCAGTTTTATGGAGTTATGCCTTAGGTGCTAGTAGCCAGCCCCTGGCCTATGGAAGGCGGGCTTGGGGTAGTCACGACACGGTCCCCAGGGGATGAGTTGTGAAAAATTGGTATCAAAGGACTCAGTTCTACTATAGAACTAGGACTCTGATATTTTTTGTGAAGAAATAGTGTTAAGTGTAGTGAGTCTGGTTTTTATTTCAGGGAGTCCAGCGTTGGTGCGGGCACCGACATATCCATTCACCAGGACCCTGACTTCTGATTTCTAACTGAGTGCACGAAAACACTGATTGCATGTGTGTTTTTAAGATTTTTCGTTGTGATCTTTTGATTCAGCTCACCAGGTATAACTTTCATCTCACCAGGTATAACTTTTGAACATGGAACACCTTTTTCTTTTAAATATGCCTCCACGCAGACAGCCATCTAGTGTTCCGAGAGTTGTATGAATGTATATCCCACCGAGCGATGAGGCCTCAGTGCAGGGCCCTTTTCTAGTGGAGGCACCAGCAGTACCACTCCCTGTTGGGTGATTGATTCCACTAGCCCTAGCATTAGATGATGCACACTTCTTGAGAGCATTGCACGAGTTCTAGAACCAGAGGCCACCCAGGTTCTAGGGAGATATGGACCCACAAGTGCCTGAGATTGGCTAGAGTCTATGGTGAGAGTCTTCCGACTCGTAGGGACACTAGCCGATCTTATGGTGATCCATGCTGCCAGCCTTCTATAGGTAGCAGTAGGAAGATGTTGGAGCTTGATGTTACAAGTTCACGATGAGGTGACGCTTCTCTTGGAAGACTTTGAGAGCCAGTTTCAGGCAGAGTTTGTCCCAGCGACTCTTCGCACAGTGCGTATACAAGAGCTTCTTAATCTGCATCAGGGCAGCATGACTGTGTCTCAGTACTCAGCGAGGTTCGCTAACCTCTCAAATTACTCCACAGATATGGTGGGGGCCATTTATTTATGTCCCGGACCTTTGATTAGGGACTCCGGCGGGAGATAAGGGCTTTGGTGATCTCACTCAACATCCCAACGTATGCGGAGGTGTTAGATAGATCCCTCTTGGTGGGGAGTTTCTTAGCTGAGAAGTAACCAGTGGCTAAACCAACTACTAGTCATCACGTAGCGGAGTCTTCTACAGCTGGAAGCAGATAGACGTCACAGAGGTCCAAGAGGACCAGACCAACAGGTGGACGACCGCATGACTCAGGATTGGTTGTGCAGGGAACCTGAGACAGAGCCAGTCATGCTAGGAGCGGGCAGTGTTATGCATGCGGCGGGCATGGTCCCATGGCTCGTGACTGTATGAACAGCCATTCGAATGATCAGTAGATGGTTGAAGGACCGCCCAGGCAGAGATAGAGGTTTGACCGAGGAGTTCCTTAGGGAGTAGGCATACATGGCAGAGGAGATGATCGTGAAGCTAGCGGGGGGCGCCGATTTGAGGTGTTACCGCGACCACCACCAGGAGGTCCACCCCGACTATAGGGAGTAGGTGGATAGGGGAGAGATCAGCTCCATGCAGATGATTCCAATGATCATGGTGCTCCAGAGATGATACAAGGTATTATCTTTGTCTACTCCACCATATTTGTAGTACTTATAGACACAGGTTCCAGTCAGTCATTTATTGCCACCTCCCTTGTTTAGAGCTCGTAGATTCTAACGGAGGTGTTGGATCAATCCTTACCACTAGAAACTCATATGAGAGCGGGTTTGATGATTACGCAGTGGTTCCAGTAGTGAGAGCTTACTCTAGGAGGCGAGAGCTTCGGCTGTGATCTCCTAGTAGCAGCGTTGAGGCCTTACGATGTCATCTTGGGTATGGCCTAGTTATCTGCAGTCCATGTTTAGATAGACTGTATTAGGCGCAAGGTGTGGTGTGTCCACACAGATGGGACTAGGTTTACCTTCACCCGTGAGAAGGGAGCCTTTGCAGTGCTGGATGGACTTACCTGGAGGAGAGTGCAGTCGATCACTCATCAGTTGGCTAGCCTTACCCATGTAGTTATAGATGTGGAGAGTCTGAGCTATCATGTAGTGGTGGACCAGTACACAGACGTTTTCCCTGATGATGTTCTGAGTCTACCTCCTCATAGAGAGGTGGACATTTACAATTACTTGTACCCCGAGACAGCACTGATATCTACACCAGTGTATCGGATGTCTCTTGGAGAGCATCGTGAGATGCAGGTACAACTGGAGGGCTTTCAAGGGAAGGGATTCATTCAGCCCAGTGTTTCACCATGGGAAACCCCGATACTATTCTCCAAGAAGGTGGATGGGTGATTGAAGATTTCTGTTGAAAAATGGAGCCTGAACCAGGTGACCGTGAAGAACAAGTACCCACTCCCGAGGATTGATGACCTCATTGATTAGTATAAGGGATCACTGTGGTTCTCAAAGATATACCTCAGATCAGGCTATCACTAGCTCGGATTACGAGACAAGGATGTGCAGAAGAAGGCCTTCAGGTTTAGGTACGACCATTATGAGTTCTTGGTTATTCCATTCGGAGTGACCAAAACTCGAGAAATTCTACTGGGACTCATGAACTGGATATTTCAGTCGTTCCTTGATCACTTTGTAGTGGTCTTCATCGGTGACATTCTGATCTACTCGACTATTGAGGAGGACCATGCCTATAATTTACAGGTAGTACTAGACACACTCTTAGATCACCTGATTTATGGTAAGCTCTAGAAGTACCGGTTTTTTATCAGAGAGGTTCAATTTCTGGGACATGTCATATCGAAGGCTGGAGTTTTACTGGACCCAGTGAATATTGAGGTGGTACCTTCTAGGGATCCACCCAGGAGTGTGATGGAGGTATGGAGTTTCTTGGGTTTGGATGGATATTACTGGAGGATTGTGCTAGATTTCTCCAGAGTTCCAGCACCACTATCATACTTGATGAAGAATGGGCAACCCTTCGAGTGGTCGGAGAGATGCCAGCAGAGTTTTCAGGAGCTGAGTCAGAGGTTGCCTGGTGTCCACATCTTGAGGCTTCTAGAGGAGGGTGTAGGGTACATAGTCTACTACAACATATCAGGGACCGGGATCAGATGTGTTCTGATGCTGGAGTGAGCAGTGATCACATATGGTTTTCAACATTTGAGACAGCATGAGAAGAACTACACTACCCATAACCTGGAGTTAGCAGAAGTGGTCTTCGCCTTGAAGATGTGGCGACACTATCTGATGGGTGAGCATTTTACAGTATATTGTGATCACAAGTGTCTGAGGTATATCTTCTCCCAAAATGACATGAACCTAAGACAACGACCTTGGCTTGAGTTCCTCTAGGATTATGACTTCAAGATAATCTATACTTCTAGGAAGGGGAACGTTGTAGAAGATGAACTCAGTAAGAGGTATGGTATACAACTTCTAGGTGAGGTGACGGAGCAGCTGGCCACTTTGTAGATATCCTTCATGGAATGTGATGGAGAATCTTTCCTTCCATCTCTTACAGTCACTCCACCACTTCATCAGTAAGTCAAGGAGGCACAGCCTGGGGACACTGACTGTGAGGCATGGCGTGCTCAAATATCCACAGGATATGCACCTGATAGATTTTATGAAGGTGGGGAGCACGTCATCCTCTTCAGAGCATGTACCATGGTACCAGTGTCACTTCAGGAGGAATTGTTGAGGGAGTTCCACACATCCCCTCTAGCGGTACATCCAGGAGTGGAAAAGATATACCAGGATCTCCGATGACAGTACTGGTGGCTATGAATGAAGAAAGCATTAGCAAAGTTTGTCACTCGGTGTATCACTTATCAGCAAGTGAAGGTGGAGCATTAGGTACCAGCAAGATTTTATTCAGAATTTAGAGGTCCCAGAGTGAATGTGGGATGGGACATCCATAGAATTCATGATAGGACTTCCATATACATCCAGAGTTCATGACTCGATTTGGGTGATCGTCGATCGACACCCCAAGTCGGCCCACTTCCTACCAATAAGAGATCAGTGTTCAGTAGAGAGTGTGGGACGCCTCTATTTGTATAGGATTGTATGGCTACATGGAGTAACCTTGATGACCATCTCTGATCAAGATGCATGTTTTACTTTTGGACTATGGAAGGGGTTGCAGGAGGCTTTTGGGACACATCTTCGTTTGATCACCGCCTTCCATCCTTAGACAGATGGCTGGACTGAGCAGACTATTCGGACTCTCGAGGGCATGCTCCGTACTTGTGTCCATGACTTCGGTCGTAGCTGGGTGGATCACTTACCTTTGGTGGAGTTCTCATAAAACAATAGCTATAACTCCACCATTGGGATGGAACCTTTTGAGGTGTTGTACGAGCGACCTTGCATATCACCTTTGTGTTGGACTGACCCAGGGGAGTCAGCACTCATGGGACTATAGATGGTACGGGCTACCATAGAGAAGGTACATATCATCCATAAGCAGATGGAGACTGCATATCGAAGGCATAAGTCTTAAGCCGAAAGAAGACGGAGACCTATGTAGTTTGAGGATGGAGACCACGTCTTTCTACAGGTCTCACCTCGACGAGGATTACAGAGATTTGGCCAAGGTGGCACAATATCTATGAGGTTTATCGGACCTTTTCAGCTCCTCAGTAGAGTTGGCAAGGTGGCATACCTCTTAGCTCTTCCACCTCAGTTGCACCGGGTGTATGACGTCTTCCAACTATCCCACCTGAGGAGATACGTGCATGACCCTTCTCACATCATCGACCATGGGGAGCTGGATGTTGATGATGGGGTGACTTTTATGGAGGTTCCAATAGAGATTGAGGATCAAAAGGAGTGGGTCCTTCATGAATAGTCGATACCTCTAGTGCGCGTTCATTGGAAGCACGGAAACCTCCAGAAGAGCACATGGGAGCGGGAGGCTCAGATACATGCTCAGTACCCCCACTTGTTCCCTTAGTTTTGAGTTGTGGGTTATAGGGATGTAAAGCCTGAAGTGGGGAGAATGTAAAGACCCCGAAATTCCATGTAATTTTTTTAAATAAATGGGAATTTTACAAGTCCTCAAAAATTTGCGGCGCACGATTTTGAAGCCCGGAGTGCCCGGAATGAATCTCTAAACTTTTTTTCGAGTATGTTCAGTAAACGTGTGAGTGGGTTTTTCTAAATTTTGAACTGGTGCTCAGAATTGAAATCTGAGGGCTCTGTTGAACTCACAATGTTGGTATTCGTTTAAGAAGACTTTCACCTTGACGACAGTTGGATGAGGGAGAAAGATAAATTTTGCGTTTTTGTGGAAATAATAAAATAAAATAAACACACGTTTTATTTTATTTTTTTGTAACCACCCTCCATGAGGAAGTTGGTAGTGGGGACCACCAAACCTTAACCTCCCATGAGAGGTTATGGTGGTGGCGACCACTCTATCCTAACCTCCCATGAGAGGTTATGGTGGCGGGGACCACATGAGGCCTAAACCTCTGGAACTCCCCTCATTATGGAGAAAAAACTCTCAACCCCCCCCCCCCATTAATGTGGAGGAACCTCTTGACTTCCACCACATTAATTGTTCCAATGCACATAGCTTTAATATGCCAACCCTCCCCTTTAATTAATTGAGTTTACACATCAATTAATTAATTGAACTATTTGAATTTGTGCCAATGAAATAAATATAGAACTTAATCTATTATTTTGGCACCACATTACATTTGGGTGGAATTGGGAGAAAGCTTCTCCAAAGAAGAATGCTTCCTCCATGAAGAACACTTCCTCCATGAAGAATTCCAACAAGGAATATATTCGACTACGACGATCCGACACATGAGGCCGGGATTGGAGGTGTGTGGCAGACGAGATGAACATCGACGACTTCACCTTCTTCCTCATGCCAACATCATCAAGCGAACAAGGTAGGGGTTCATTGATTAATAATTCCAAAGTTCTCCCCTTCTAATTCTTATGCAGGATTTGGGAATAGAGATTGACGAGCGTTGTGGGAAATGAGGTTTTAAAATATCTTCTTTACACGTTCATGCTTCATTATTATGAACCACTTTCAACCACTCTAAATGCGGAGGGTGCGGGCCAAACGAACATGGACCGACACCTCTATCGTTATTCTTAGAAGTGTTCTTCGAAATGGAGGAAGACGATGAAGGAAACGACGCTAACACCCATGGCCTCTTTGACCTGCACCGCCCCACGACACTTCGTCCTCTCAGCCAAACCGGCCTGCGCGCCCAACCAAGCCATCCACGGCTGGACTAAGCCGCTGCGCTGCCCCGTGCCAAACCCCCGCGCCACTGCCGCCCACCGTGATGAGCAGCCGCGCCTCCACCATATGTCATGCTGAGCCACCACATCGCCATCGTCCGCTGTTCCAAGCCATCGTGTCACTGTCGTCCGCCATGCCGAGCCACCGCATCGTTGCCATCCACCGTGATGAGCTGCCGCGATGCCGTCCATCATGTCGAGTCGCCACACCGCCGCCGTATGTCATGCCGAGTCGCCGCAATGTCATTGTCCACCAACCGTCTCCATTTTCCACTGAGTGTCTTCTCCACTGTCGGCTAGTCTGTGCCCCTCGCAACCGGTCTGCGCCCCTCGCGGCTGTTTTGTGCCCCTCATGGCCGGTCTGTTCCCCTCACGGCGGGTCCATGCCCCTTGTGGCTGGTCTGTAACCCTCAGATGCCAAACATTCTCTGTGTTTCCCCTAAAATATAAAATTCCTTAAAATGATCCACGATAACTTTTTACACATTCTTTTACATATATATTCATGGTTTGAAGTTGACGACCACAACCTAAACCATCGCATTTGTGTGTTCAATCATATGTTTTGATGGAGACTTTTTCCTATGAAAGGAGCACCACTATAGTGTGTTTAGAAAGTATTTTATTATTGAAGTTTCCAAATTATAAAATTAAATTGAAAATGAAATGTTACTTGACATGAATAAAAAATATCCTTCTTTATCACTTGAGAGTGAATGTTTTAAAATATAATTAATGAGATGTTACATGGAATGGATATTCTATGAATGAATCAAATGCTTAAAATTTACAATAATTGAAGTTATTAAATAAATCATAGTTGATATAAGGCAATTAGACTTTACCTTAACCCCATTCCTTATTTAGTAAAATTGGAATGTATTAAATTACAATTAAATGATTTTTTTTTAAAATTTAAAATTATTGGTGCGGCTCTTGTATTTCTACCATGTCAGATTATGAATTATTCCCATGGTTAAATGATTTTAAATAATCTATGAATGGTAATAACATGTCACTTAATAATTTGTGGTACCTATTAAGGAAATTATATGGGGTATTTCAATAATTTTAATCAATAGTGGAAACTTCTCATGGATTGCATTTGATTACTAAATGAAACGTACATCTTTAACATATTATACCTTATGTAATACTCTAGATACTTATATGGGTTGCATTTGAAAATATCATAGGATTTATAAATGATATGAGACATTTAACTTTACCTAATTTCTATATATGAAATTCCATGGATGGTGTTAGAGGATAGATAATTCATATTGAAATTTTTTTATACTTGTATTCCTCACAATGAATGTCATGGATGGGAATAGAGGATAAATTAATGTAATACTCCCTAAGAAACACATAGGTTCCATACCTTGAATGCCTTGGATTTGATCAGTGGGTAATAGAATTATGTTATATATTTGGTGATATGTGGGTTCCTTATACAGAATTCCTTATATTGGATCATTGGATAGAAGAAATTATATTATTCTTTGTTACCATTTTTGTTACCTTAAATTATAAATCAAAGTTTCATGATTCTTGTCGAATTTATATGATCATCATTATAAATATTGTTACCTTGGTTCCTTCTTGGATGAAAATGACAATTTTATAAAATTTAATCCTGATATTATAGACATGGGTCCTATATTTATATATAACTTCTCTAATTATAAGAGGTATCTTGAATATTATTATGTATGTATAGTCCTTCGAGCATCCATGAGAGACTCAAGAATGATATGGTTTACATTTTTTTATTTTTTTACACTACTATATTATTATACCTACATAATATTATTTTATATTCTTATAATGTATTTCATTAGACACCAATTGTAGTAGCCTACTGAGTTTTACTCACATCCTATTCATGTAGTTCTTGAGTACCTAGACATGTCTCATGACTACAGGTCAGGATAGTGGATTGTTCTTTTTATTGTTCTTCTCTATATACTAGTAATTTACATGGGGGATTGGAACCAACCATGTACATAGGATACCAATAATATTTTTTGTATTTATTTATTCTTTATAACTCTATCCCTATTTTATATTGACATCATTGTATCTTTTTGCATAGTATTTCACTTATTGTTGGGTTTTTTCTCTTTTGAACGAATACTATTACTTATCAGTTATTAATATCTTTTAATACTATTCATTTTTTATTAATATTCCATATTTATTTAAGACAAAAACATTATTTTATCCCCACATTACCAGATTTAGATCCTCAATAATAGTTGGAGGAATCTTCTATATAGGGAGGCATGATTAAAGTAGTGTGACCCCCAGTCCAGGTTTCTTCTATGTGAATCAGAACCTATACACTAGAAAACCTATAAAGTTTCATTATATGAAATATAACACTATTTATATAAAAAAAGTTGAATAATATTTTATGGATATAGATGAAGAAAAAAATTAAAATGCTTGGTCAAGAATGACACCTCTTCTTAATACAACCACTTTTGGTTTAAAATAAAAGCATTATAATGTGGGATTTTTAGTAAAAATTACCCTATGATATTTATAGGATCTAAGGAATATATTTGGTTAGTTTATAGAAAATGAAAAAGTATTTTCATGTGTGATGAAAGAAGAGAGGATATTCATTTTTCAAAGTGATAATGACTCACATTTCCTAAAATAACTAAAACTATTTAACAATTATATGCCACTATCAATCATTGTGTCTCAAAAATTGATAAAGGATATATTAAAGCGAATAAAATGTCGATCCACAACTCATTAATTAATAAATAAATAGAATTAAATATTTTATCATCATTAACATTATGGTTACTCACTTTTACCATTTTAGTTTTCATAATGGTGAGTAGTTTTTAACATAGCTAAATTATCCAATAAGTTAAAAAAAATCCTTATTAGATAATTTGTAACCACCAATTATAAACATGAAATCTAGTTTAGTATCAAAAAATCCCTATATGTGGAAAATTAATTTTAACACTAGTGCATGAAATGCACAAATACCCATTTTAACTACAACCATGGAAATAATGTCTTACTATTTATGGGTCAATATAATTATCATTAACGGAAACTTGGTCAAAATGGTCCATAGATGAAATATTTAAATATATATCAATAAATTTTCTAATAAATAGATTTTTAGGAATTATTTATTTAATTAATAAATCAATATTTAGTATAAAATATCATTTCTAAAAATTTTGATAGTATTCAATTAATTTTACATTAAAACATAATGAAATATATGGACTTAGAATCAATACCTTTAAAACATTCATAAAATATTATATATTTCTATAAAAATTTTGTATACAATATTTTAGTCAAATTATATGAATTTTAAATTTTTTAAAATCATTTATTTTATTTTCATTTTACTTTAATAATTACTTTTTTGGTGTTGCATAAGTATTTATGGTAATTATATCATTACTAGAAATTAAAAACAAATAACCATCATAAATAATAATTTATATTTTAGGTTACTGTTAATAAAAACTTATAGTTTATATTTATTAAAGTCTCAAAATATTATATATATTAAAATAAGGAAAGAGACATTGTTTTCTTTTGTTCACATAATGTATTGTAAAGGCCACAATCAATGAAATATTGAAAAAATATCATATATTATAATATTTTATGACTATGTATGAAATAAAAACTTATAATAAAAATAAATCAAGTTTTTTGGGTTACTTTTTATTTCTTATCAAATTATTTTGACCCTCAATTAACCCATTTTACGTTTATTATGGTCTAAAATATTTATTACGGACACCTTTAATAATTAACAATAAATAAAAGAACAAATTTTCAAAAATTGGGTCTTAAAATTAAAAATATGAAATATCTTTTCCCTAATTGAAAACATAGATGAAATAGAATTTAAAAAACCATTAAACCAGAATAACAAGAAAAAAACGATTCTTTAAAAAAATTAATTTCTCGAAAAATAAGTGATGTTATACTAACACTATGACTATAATTCATAGTTATATAAATTTAAATTAACATAAATAGTAAAATATTTTTAAAATTTAATTTAAATAATTTCTCATTATGGGTCACTTTAATTAATTAATATGGATAATTTATAGGTAGTTAAAAAAATGAAAACTGTGTTTTTCAGAATAAAAAATATTATAATAAAGGAAAATTTCTGATTAAATTGATATAAATTTGATTATTATAAATATAACTGTTAATTTTACAATCTATAACCAAATCCAAGATATAATGGAACTTTTGAATTACTAGATTTAAAGAAAATAAATGAATGTATTTGAGAAATGTAAACATTACTCTATTTACTGAAGAAACAATCATTTCATAAAAATCACACAATATCACCCTACGTAAATTTTGAAATGTTGATTTCAAAAATAATTTCCACATTATTAAGTAATCACTATTAAAGATCTATATATTAATTATAATATTTTCTCACAAAGAAAAATAAAAAACATCTTAAAGGAATAGTATTTTTGATGAATAAAATGACACTAAAAATATTTGGCTAATAATTTAATTTGAATTTATCAATACATATATATATAGTAGGACCTAAAAATATATTTCATAATTCATATAATCATATCCATACATATAAATTTAATGAATATGTTTTAAATTTCATATTTTAAAAATAATATTTCATAGTTCAATTAGGTTTGGTGTTGCATGCCATATATGCTATAGAAAAATGTTTTATATTTCAAAAAAAATCATTGTCTTATATTATTCCACTCATTAATATAATTAATCTTATAAATTTTAACTTGATCTCAATAAAAAAGGGTTTGACATTATAAAATATCATTTTTGAAATCATCCATCAATAAAAGGGTAAATAACAATTCATCTTCGGTAAAGGAAAATTAAATATGAAGGTGATCACATAGATTGGTTTCCAAATAGTATAATATGATTATTAAGTTAAAATATATAAATGGTGGAAAATTTAATGTCCAAATAATTATATAGAGTTATATAGTACATTGATCATAAGAATGTGAATGACCAACAGAATGTTAACATCCACAAAACTATAAAATGATGATATGTGAAAAAGACCATCTATTCAACGAAAATAAATATAATATGACAAATAAATAAGATCATTTTCCAATAGTTTAAAAAATAATTTATGATTTAGATGAATTAGATATGGATTTAAATAGAAATAATCTGTATAATTTATTCCTTTAATAAATTTCTATCACAATTTACTATTTTTCACCAAATGGAATATTATTCAAGATGAATTTGATTTTTGCATTACTATTAAACTAAAATAAACTTCTAATAGATCACAAAATCTAAAAAAAGATAAAATTATATTCCTCATATAATAATAAAATATCCAAAACCAAAATGGTTAGTATAATATAAATTTCAAAATAAACAAACTATCATATGAATGAATACAATATTAATCACCAAATCCTCAAAAATATTAACCAATATTAATCATAGATCATTCGATAAATAATGAAACTTAAAATTATTCACAAATATTACAACAATGATTTAAACCCAATGGTTATAATTATTTTATCACATATCCTTCAATGATAAATTTATCAATTATCCCCAAATAACATCAATCCCCCTTAATGTCTCATAATTAAAATTTGTATTCCCTAATAATATAATATCTATGATATTTTAATCATTTACATAAAAAATAATAGTCAAAATAAATCCAAATTAAAAGCATGTATTCTCCTTAAAAGATTGAACCTTTATTCCTCAAATAAAATTCCATCTCATAAAAGGGGTGATTATGACATTGATCATATGATCAACCTTAAGTTCATAAACCCATGATGGTATCAATAACTATTCTATTTTTCACACATGATAACATTGTAGTCTTCTAATTAATTAAAACCATTCCCTTATTACCAACTATAATGACCCAACCCTAACGATTAAATATCTTGTGTTTTAAGTCCAAAATTAATTTTCTTAAATTTTAAGATATATATGGTTTAGAGATTTAGATAATTAATATATCATCCATACATACATAAATATTACATCAGAATTTGACATTATTACATTGGAGCCATTATTCTAGAAAAAAAATTAATGATATAACATGCTTTTTATTCATGAAATATCATCACAAGTATCTTATTTAACTCATCCTTGTCCCTAATCATCCATTAATCCCTATGAAAAACATTTTAAAACTTTGGATGGGAAAAATACCTGAGTAAAGTAAATAAAATAGAAATTAAATTAATGTATTAGTGCATGATTACTTATATATGATTTTTCTTTTCAAAATTAAACTTTTGGATAAAAATTAAAAATTTATTTACTTGATAAAAATCATAAATTCCAAATTAATTTCATAAAAATTTCATAAAAAATCATAAAGTCCAAATACAACTCATAAAGGCTTGTTTTTAATCATGAAAAACATAAAGAAAATTCAAAAAATAGGTACACATTTCACCCTTACAACATATATTATATGTTCCTTTACACATAATGTCATGTGTTTTTACATGGTAGTATAACATAAATAATATGGTGTCATAATATATTGGAATCATATGAAATTTTTCAGAAACTTATATCATGACATAATCATAAGACATGTCTAATTGTTGATAAAAATTCACATGGAATGAAATGCATTTCATTTGATAAATGAACTTATAGAATGCATTACCCCATAAAAGTATTGTAGAATAATATAGGTATATATTTGAGAGTCAAATATATTTAATTTATATACATTCCATAATATTTAAGAGAGAGAAATTGAGTTTTAGAGGGAATGGTCATAACACCAAAAAATGTGGGTTTAAAGAGATATCCTTTTTCAATATAAGGAAATGTTTTTCGAATATAAAAATACCAATTCCACATAAAAAACATTTTCAAAATAATTATAAGAATTTTTGATAGTTTTTTTTTATTTATATAAATCATGTAATATAATAATTAATTCCAAATATAAAATGATTTTTTTGGTGGAAATAAAATCCCTTAATGCTATGTACATTTAAATAAAACTTCATCTTTGACTGGTTTAGTGAAAGAAAAAAAATTCTATATAAAATATGAAAAAATATTACATTAAAAACCCAATGAAGGTAATTATAGAGAAAAAAATTACTATATATCCTTTTAAATTCATTAATAAAATAAATTTAATCATATGGACATAGATTAGAATTATTTATAAAATAAATTTGTATGACCATTAAAAAGAGTTTTTCTAAGTAATGTGTCTCTCACATAAATCCTCAAATGGATTCACTTTTAAAGAAAATTGTACATAAAATTAAATATGTTCACAAATTTCCATTAACATTAAATAAGGAATATATAAAAACTTTCTTGAATGATTTACAATCACACGGATAATAAAGAAAAAAGTGCAAAGGTAAACCTTATATGAGGATTTTCATTAAAAGAGAGTACCTTACCACAAGTCCAACTCATTATATATGGTGTTTATCATCCTAAATAATATAATTATGTAACTTATTTAATTTTTTAATAATAATTTACAATTTTATTATACCTTTTATTTTATTAATTTTCATGTTATATTCAGTTACTTTATCAATTAAGTTCATATCAGTTGTTTTGATGATACTCACCTCAAAAGTTCCACCACAACAAATTCATTCAATATCCATAGTTTGTAATTCTGAATATACATACTGAAACATAGATATAGGTTTTTACATGTTTTTTTGTTTGTGTCTCCTATTGGTGGGGAAATAGGGCCACATCTATAACCATTGTTGGAAACTATGGTTATTGGTAATCCAATTGAAATTTATTGCCATAGTTTGAAACTTTGTCTATAGGTCAATAACCACATTTTCAAACCATGTAAGGGGATCTAAATCCATGTTTTAAAACCATGGATATATGTAATTAAATTTAAATGTATTTTATTTCTTTGAATCCATAAAAATAGGCTAATAACCATGGTTTAAACCATGGAAATAGGGTTAACGTTGTGGTTTGAAAGCATGGATATAACCTGCACTTTCAAAAAAAATAACAATTCTACTACTATATTTATAATTCATGGATATATCATAGACTCCAAAAAAACAATTCTATTGAACCATGAGCCCTACCAAACCCCAACACCTCTGCACCCCTAAACCCCAGTACCCTACATCCTATATTATGCACCATGCACCCTTCACCCTACACCCTACACTACATGTACTTAAGAGTGAAATTGTCATGATTTATAATGACACATTATGTAGGAAACCAATAATGTTTAAGAATATTTTGAAAACATTAATGTGTGTTCTTAAGATAAATCTACTCATTTAAAGAAAATAAAAATAAACTGAAACATAATTAGTTGCAGTGAAATTAAGTTACATTCGACATATCATAATTAACCAAAAATAAAGGCTACCAATACCATAAATATCTATATATATTATAACTACATTGAATATCTTATCAAGATGATAGAAGAGTATTATTGGTAAATATTTCAACTACTTCTATTAAATAAGAATAAATCAGTCGAAGTAAAATACTTCATATATAAAGGATATAAATTTTTGTATACTCAAGATAATGAAATCATAAAAAACATCCCTTATTGTTTTAGGGGAAATGGAATAGTAAAGTCAAATAATTCTTGCATACCTTCTCATATAATTATTCATAACACCATTAAGTGGTAACTAGTATACATTTCCTATAACTGTGATACCAAAAAAGGTGTTCCTAGTCACATTTTTATAAAATGATATACCCCCATTATTATTAAAAAATAGAAAAACTAGACATCAAAAAATAAGAAAAGATTAAGTAAAATTACTAGTTATCCAAATTAAAATGTGTAATAAACAGTGTATAAATCATTATAAATATAACTAGGTAATAATAATTCTTATGTCAATACTCTATCATGTTTAATATAATGCTCAATGTGGAAAACGAAACCCATAATATCATAAGATACCATTAATATCAAATTAATTAAATGTGATTCCAGGTCACATATTATTGTTAGAATAAAATAGGAAATCACATAATTACTCATAAAGGCATCCAAATATTTATACAACATCATGAAAAATTTGGAACAATTTAAGAGGTGTAATTATTTTGTGTTATTGTATAGTTGTATCATACCAACTTCAATAAATGTTGTAGGTAATAGTTTAGGGTTCCCAAACTTCTTATCCAAATAAATATTTATTCATAAATGATCAGTAACCAATATATACTATAAGATTACCATGTGATGGATCATATGTAGTTTTATTCATGTATGTTATATATACCAGAAGCATCCCAATTTTACATGTTCTATTAGGTGAAAGTGATAAATTTTAAACATTTTTAAACATGTTTCACTTTCTGCAATTTGTTTTTGTAATTTGAATTTATGTGTATCCAATCATATCCTTCGGCTCCTCCATCTATCATCACAAAAAAAATACTCCTACTATGCATCATATACAGTATTCATAACCTGTAAAAAATAATAGAACAAAAATAATAATAAATAGGACATGATCTCTAATACCCAACCATGTCACAACCCATGAAAAGTTATGCTCTATACCCTTTATAAACATGTAAGAAATCACATAGTTGTAATCTAGATTATGTTATCTCGTGAATTCACATTGAAGTTCCAACATTACATGACAATAAAATAAAAATAAATCACATATCACATTAAGTTTTTAGTTCAATAAAAATATAATTTTAGAAGACATGAGAAAAATTTATAGATAAACTATCCTAGGAAAATTCTGTTATCATAACCTTCTACACTTAAATCAAAACCCTTTTATAAAAAATGAAAACAGAACTGAAAAAATTAAACCATGCTATAATTAAATTACCAATATTCCAAAAATCAAAAAATAGTATCATAATAATTCAAAAACATAAATCCATACCATGAATGCAATATATAAACAAAATTAATACACATAAATCCCTACTAAGAAAACAATTTATAGACCAACATGCTACACTTAAATCCCTACACTTTCAGTAGCACTCAATGGTTTTACTGGTAAAACAAAAAAATGATAACCTAAAAACTAAAACAACATTAATTGAAAATAGATACGCAAAATGTAAGACACCATAATCATTAAACCATGACAAAAAAAACTCATAGAACAATTCAATTATATTAGTGGCGTTTTTTGTTATAATTGAGAGTCTCTGGTTCTATATTTGTGGGGTTTATTAGTAGTCATTAATTAAGTGAGTTCATGTATTTTAGATAACACTCTCTTCCATGATTATTATCTCCTATTACCTAATAAAAATGATCTTTTAAGACCAAATTTTCTGGGTTTTTTTATGATAATTCCTCTAAAGAAATATATTGAGTGATGTGTAACATATATTAAAAAGATTAAAATATATAAAGGATTATGTTAAATTAAAATAGAAGAAATTAAAATATACTTTCAATAACCTCATAGGTTTCACTATTTACCAATGTACCATCTCTATTTTTCATTCTTATACAAAAAAAGGTTGAGTGAGGAATATGACACATGAAATTCAATTCCTTTTCTAAATAAAAAATGAAATAATGAAGTATTATAACTCTAGTAAATTATAATAAATGAAGATAATAATAATTATATTTATCATAATATACATTTAAAGTCATACAATTTATTTTGAATCAATGTCTAAGAAAATAAATACAAATTATAACTCATTTGAGATTTTGATTTACATTAAAAAAATCATGTTATTAAAAATCATCTTCTCCTAAGATATGTAATGTGAATGGAAAAGATGAAAATTATAAAGAAGAATAGAATTCATCTTGGATCCTAATCAAGTTAATTTTTTCATGTTAAAAAAACCAATCAAGGAACATTTAAGGATATCTAAATGAACACAAAATTTCAACTGGTGTTTGGAGGAATTAGATGAAACCTATGATAATTATAAAAAAAATACCTCATATTATAATAACATTTGAAATTTAAATAATAATTAAATTATTGATTTCATAATTCAAAAATTCACACTCAATCAATAATTCATAGTGATATATTTATCAAAATCTAAATAACATTGCTTATGAGGTGTCTAAAGTGATCATGTCGTAAATAATTTATTTCCAAGGGTTATAGGGAAATTATTGGAATTATCCTTTAAAAAAATACATCATCGGCATGGGAATGGGAACATCATGAGGAAATTACCCACAACATAATGATATTAAGTAGAGAGAATGCAGGTATTTTTATATTCAATTAAATCTTTTTTTCTTTTTCATTAAATAATAGGATCAAAAATCAAATCCATTCATTATCAGTAATATTCATGTCTAGGACTTGATTCATATTTTTAGGATTTCCTGGATTATGTGACATATTTTATTTGATATTTATTTATCAGTTATAATTCGAATTTCATTGGATATGGAAAATTAATATTCTCTCCTTGGAAATTATGACAATGTTCTTTTTGAGATTTTTATTTTCTCATATATGATTGATATAGTGGTTATTTAAACCATGTAGGATGATATTTTATAGAGAAGATCAAGGATGACTATTAAGAGAAACCATTAATAGGGGTTGGAACAATAGATACATACATCTCAGCTTGCACAAATAAAACTAAAAGAGGAAACACCTCTAGGGATGCTTTTACACTAGCCTTATCCCCAAAACCCATCCTTACATTAAATAGAACTATTAATCATACACATAGAAACAACATTCCCAGAAGGTGATATGAAGTTAAATTGATCACCTTGGATTTAATGAAGATATTTTTCCAGAAAAATACCATTACCATTTTTTAAAACCAAATATAGAGGGAAAATTGATGTGATACATAGTCTAACATGGTAATATAATTTAAGGGGGGGCTATGAATACAAAGAAAAACCACCACCATATAAAGATCATGCACCTCAGGAATCTTCATCATCTAATAAAACATCATGACTCTATAAGAACCATAATATTGAGACTATGTAATAAAATAATCAATTAAATACTCCCATTAGTTGATATGGATTCTATAGGAGTGATGGTTAATCATAGAAATTATAGCTGGAGAAGAGAGATCTAGGAATGTAATAAAATTTCCAAATAAAATGAAGCTTGTGTGAACCCTTTTGAACGTCTCTAAATGTGACCAAATAAGATACTATGTGATAGATGAGAGATTAGAAATTGAAATGGAAAATAACAAAATACCTCCATTGAGATGAAAATATTTTTTATCCCACATGATCTCAATAATAATAAGGATTTTATATAAATGAGATGGATATTATGATCTATGAAACACCTACGTAAACTATTGTGGATACACACCAGAAACAACGGCTTTTGAAATTATTATGTTGTTCAAGAACAATCAATTCTATAAAATGTTAGGTTATTTCAATGTATACACAATATCTGTAATTATTATAAAATTTAAATACTCACCAACCAAAATTAAAAAACCACATTTACCTCAATATTTATCTTTAAATGCTAGAGAAACAAGTAAATAAGTATAGTTGAAAAGATTTGGAAATTTTGTAATGAAAAATATTATTCAATTTTTTAAGTTAAATTCAACGATCAAATTTTAAACAATAATTAATAATTATAAAGATTACTAGAAAATTAAATCTGTCTATTTATACACTACCAAACATCAATAACAAAAAAAAATTAGAAAGATACAAGGTAAAACATTATAGGTTAAAAATTATATTTAATACTCATAGAAATCAATAAAATATACTTTTGATTGAATAAAATGATAATAAATATAGTATCATAGATAATTAAAATCTCCTAAGAGATTCTAACAAACATTTCAACACATTTTAGGGTAAATCATCTTTCTATTTATTAATATAAGTAACAAGTTAAAAATATAATAAGAATTAAAAGTATAAAATTTAAAAAAAACTTCCCTAATGTAAAAACTGTATGCATTTTAGTTTATCCAAGACACTACCCTTCTTTAAATAAGTTCATCATTACATCAAAACTGTAACTACATCATTAGAATATTATCATAAAATTTTATTAAATTAACTCTTAAAAGTGATTTTACTAGAGTTGTAATAAAGATATATTGTTTCAGGTTTCTTCAACTAAAAAATCCTCTTAGTACTCTAGAAAATTGAAATTCTGCACCATGAGGAATGTAAGATTTCTCATTTGATGCTTATATAATAGGAATAATTTACCTAAAACATTATAGGTGACAATTGAAATCAAATAATACATACATGATTCTTTATTTTTATATAATATAATAATAAGATCCTTGAGTTGAATTTGAAGAAGATATATATTTAATAAATTCATGTAATATATTAATTAGTTCCACACTATACATTTGTATACATTTGATGATGAAAAATTCACAATTCATTCTAACAAATATAGATTACTTGTTGAAATATTTTCAAAGTAAGATAGGATTATTCATGAAAAATATTGTTCTCTATAGATAAAAGATCAGAATAGGAATATTTTTTTGTTAAAAAATTATATCAATTGGAATAAATAAATTGGGACACTCAATATCCATCTTAAAGATGGTTTACATATCAATGATATCTAGATCACTGAAAAAAAAATTCTTAAATATTCTCTATTCTATTCATTTAATAGGTGGATTAGAGTATATATATATATATGAAAGGATGTGGATGTCTCATTTTTCAATTGTATATTTTCTTAATTAGTTACTAACATAATAATATAATTGATGAAATGACTATGGAGGAAGGGACCAAGGGAACTATTAACAATCTAAAACATAATATTTCATGAAATACTAATGGATCTATAGACATATTCTATATTTTTGTTTGCTGGGTAATCAAAAATATTTTCATTAATGTGACCTAGGATTAATTTCAAAAGTTAATTTATTTCTTTTAGTGGTTGGATCAACCAAATTTCATTTCCTTAAACACCCATGCATATAAATGTATATTCTATTATCATAGATCCGTATGAAATTTTATAGAATATTGTTTACATCATCAATGGATTCCAATGTTACAATCACTAATAACAATTACATTTTCCAATGTCTATTTATTTTAATTATTAAATGTTTCGTATAAATTTTTAGAGAGAGAAACAATTCCATAAAATAAAAGGAAAATATTTCTGATGAGGGTAGAATATAATAGATTAACCCTTATTCACCTCAACCCCTATATAATATTTAACTTGTTTGGGGATAATATTTGGTATCATAACAATATTTATTTTTCCCCAAAAGAATCCCAACCAACCGATGTAAATTCAAAACAATATATTTCTCTCTAATATATAAAATAATAATTCTAAAATTTTTAAACATGATGGTTTGTAGAGAATTTTTTTACTACAAAATATTTAGGCATAATGGATTGGCTTTTTTGTATAATCAATAAATCATAAATGCACAATGGCAGACCATTTGAATAATTTATATGTTAAATTACATAGGTATTCTCAAGATCTGGGAGTGAAGTGTGTCTAAGAGTTTGAATGTATTTTCTTTTACTCTTATTTCATTTACTTATTTTTTATTTCTCCTATAAAAAATATATTATATAATTCCATTAACATAAATAAATTACATAATTTATACATTGAAAATAATTTTCAAATAAATAAATGTATATATATAAAAATTTAATTAATTCCTTAATATATTGTCTATTACAATATCTAATCATCTCTCTATATTGTGATATTGGAAAATTATTAACGATTGGTATTTTTTTATGATCTGTATCAATTCTCTATTCCCTACAAACAAACAAGTATTTATTATATTCGTTCTACATATGGCCTAATTTTATTAACCTTGTGTCCTTGTAATGTTTTCTATTAAGAAATTTATATCAAAGCTTTATTTGAAAAAATAAATTATGAAAATATTATGAATTAATATATATATATATATACTAACATTATCTAATGAAATATCTTCTAGAGGTTTTTTATTTATTTTTCCTATAATTCTCTCTAAATTATAGTTTGAAAAGGGATGATAATTTTTGTGTTTAAAAATTGTTCCCATAAAAATTATACATTCCAGAATTTTTTTTCCAATTATAGAATTTCCCTCATTATATTAAACCATGATTTGTGTGTTTTGATTCCTGACCACTTACATTTTTGTGAGGCCTCATCGTCTAGTGAATTTTGTAGATGATCATGAAAAATAACTAGTAATGAAAAATAAGGTATATGAATTTATCATTAATCACCTTCAGTAATGTATTAACACATACTAGTAGATCAGTGATCTTATGACACCTGAATTGTTGTGTCTATAAGGGTGAGTAGCCTCTGTAGTAAGTAGAATATCTATAGTTTGAGTAATTTATATAGTTGATGATGATATGTGTACTAATAAATGGAGAAAACTAAATGGATAGACCTGTATAGGTGAGGGTGGATATGGATATGGATATGGTTGAGGGATATATTGTGGATCATTTACCTATATAGTGATTGGTCATAATGGGTAATAGGGATGGATGTGATCCTGAGAACAAACATAAATGGTTGGTATAGAAATTATGAAGACAATATATTGAGATGATAAACTCTTGGTGACTGAATCAGGATGAAGGGAGGCCAAACTAATTGACCTCCAATAGATGGAAGTAGCATAGTAGTAGGATGAAATATAGAATCAGTCATTGTAGTAACCCCTCTTTACGATCAGCATCTATAGAAAAATCCCACCATCTCCTCAATGAAGTATCATGAAATAACATGATGATAATATAAAATTAACAATAAAAATAAAAATATGTGAAAGAAAATAATTTTCAAACATTAATTGTACTTATAGTGGTGATAAGATGAGTAATTAATAAATTTCAAATATGTTTTTCATTTATCTATATTCTTCTTCTTATAACAACATTATAAGTAGAAATTTTTTCTTGTAAATTTAAAATAATATTTTATGATAAATAGAAATAATGAAAATTTTAAATAAAAAAATTGTAACATAAAATAATGTGATAGTTTTTGAAACACTTTTATCATTCTTTGATTAGTGTAATTTTTTTAGACACATCATTTTTATGGATTTTCATCACAACCTCGATCAATGAAATATTTGTATAATTTTTCATAAAAAAATCCATAAACTCAAGTTGATGTTCAACAGGATTTTTAGCCTAGTTTAAAGATGGAGGAAAAGGAACTACATGGGTAGGAATAAAGGATATAACATGGGAAGGTTTAATAGGTTCACAACATAAATTAGTTGATGATGGTTCACTAAAATGATATGTTTTTTCACTTATAATGTCTTTTTTCTCAATATAAAAATCCATAGATTCATAAAAAATATCAGGTTTTCAGTTTGTTTTAATAGTTGAATTAGAACATCACATTAAATATATTTTAATTGATGTGTAGACAACTTATTGTTCTTTTGTATTAATAATCTCATCTCTGTCTTTATCAATTAACAAAATTTTAACAAACATATTAGTTTGAATTAATAACTTCTAATACCAATGTTTCATTACATTAAAATATACTTTAGAATTAATAGGTGGTTGTGATAGGGATTATCGATTTTTGTTTTTAATGAAGTTATTTATTTTACTTGATTTATAAATCATTTATCCTAATTATTTTTATATGTTTTGTTAAAACTTCATTTATTTTTAATGGATGAATTTTTATTCTCTATAAAATTAAAAAATGGTTTTCTAGATGATGATTCCCCATTGGAATTGTTATAATAACCATTGTTAATGTTACTTAGATTTGGGTTGTTTTGCATAAATTTTCATTAGTTAATGTTATTAAGTGGGGGATTGTTATAAAAACTAGGTTCAGGGATATTTTGGTTTGTGTGAGGTTTTTTTAAGAAAATAGATAATTTATATCTTGATTAAATTGATTTTGATCCATAACTTCTGTAAAAACAGGTTTACATATCAAGGACAACGATAATATGGAGAGAAAAAATTGTTTTCAACAACAAATACAAGAAGATTTTACACCTCAGTGGAAAAAATAAATATAGGGGAAGGAACATGGGATATATTACGGGCTATTTTTATATGTTTAAAATATTAATTAGTAGAAGATGATTCATAGAAATGAGTTGGTTTTCTACTAAGAATAGCTTGGTTCTCAATAGGAACATCCAAATTTTATTCGAAAATTGCAGGCTTTCCATGTGTATTAAGAGAAGAATCATTATTTCCCACTAAATAATTTACCAGGGATGGAAGAATCTATGTAGTTGCAGTTATATCTAAAATAAATAAATTAGGTTGTAATATCATTTATCTTTATTTTAGAATGCAATGTCATAATGCCATATTCTTGAGCTTTTTATTTTGAGGTGTGGTTCCACAATAAATTGGGAACTAATAAATGTTAGTATTTGAGTTATTTGAAACTAACAAATTATTTATGTTAAATAAATACTTATTTTCAGTGGTTTAAAGGCTTCAATAACCACACATATATGTGTAAGTGTGATTTAATTTTGTGTACATGACATTTTCCTTTGTATTAATATTTACTAACACTTCTTTTCATCAAAAAATATATTCTATGAATATAAAGAAATTGGTATTTCATTTAAAAAATTATTTTGTATAGTTTAATGATTGATTTTTTTAATTGATAACCATCACGTTATTATTTTTCTAAAACACATCATATCTCATGAAATTTCATAGGGGAAATAATGGTTACTTTTATATCATGTTTTAAATTTTAAAAAACCACACACAATATTTAAAATAATATCATGTAAAAACTTAGAAATGTGTCAATGATATGTTTAATATATGAGACTTTTTGGTTAACAATGTGTTCTGAAAATTCAATTATCTATGTCATCAAATGAAAATTTTGAATACATACCGACTGGTTCACCGTATACATCATTATCATCCATTCCATGGTAAAAACTATGTCTAGTAATGTCATGGAAAATAACACCAAACTATTTTTTAATGGGTCTGTTAAATAAAAATCATATCTATCTTTTGATGTAAGAATATAAGGTAAATTTTTATAAACATAAAGGTTTATATCAATCACTCAAAATCCATAGTTATCTATATGCATGCCTTACTGTTTCATTGAATCAAACAACTTTCATTTCATCATTATGACATGAGCATGTTTTTAGTAGTATAATAAAATGATTCTTTTGACAACCCTATAATATGATATATTTTATGATCAAGGTTTCTTGTTTGGTGTAATCTCATAAAACTATTTTTTTACTTATAGTGACACTTTCATGCTGTGTTTAAATTTTTTTTATTGTTATTTATAATGAATATAAATCCATTAACAACCAATGCCTTATAATCAAGTACCACATTGTTTGGACAGAAGAACAAAGTTATTATTTGATATGATATATCATAAATTTCTAAATTTAAATCCTAAAATATACCAATAATGAATATTAATAAACTATGAATGATTATGTTATAAAAAAGGAAAACAATTACCTTTGAATTTAACCAATATGTAAATTCATTGATGTGCAATTTTATGTTCCTCTTAATAATTAGGGAATATTGTCTCTTTTTTATAATTTGTACATGTTCTCTAAAAATATTAATATTTAAAATTTCAGAAGATATGAAGAAATTACACAATTAAGAAATGTATATTTATTGTTTTACCTCTTTGATATAATCATCAAACACACCACCTTGAGTAATATTATACGATGATCTATTTCCCACTCTCCCCTGTTTAATGTAAATAAGAGTATGATCCAGATACCCCCACCCATGTTTAAGTAAGTGAATGGAATATAGGGTCAATGGGATCATATTTATCATCTTCGGTTCTTAGTATATGATTATACATTGTAGGGAAGTTATCCAAGTATGATGAGCATAAATTAATGAATTTATGTGTTCAATATTCTTTCACAATTGAGCCTTCGAGGTGATATTTATTTCTCACATAATATTTAAATATAAACACAATAATTTTTTTAGATACATCTGACGACTTGAAATGGGACCACCAAAAAGAACTCCTAAGGGAATATTTAATGGCAGATGTAACATAGAAGTGAAAAGTGAGGGGTGGAAAATTTTTTCAAAATCAAAAAGAATAATGGGATTATATATTTTTAATTAATGAGAAACACTTTTTCTAAGACTTTTGGCATAATTGTATTAATAAAAATGACATTACATAATCACAGAAACGTTAACATTATGTGAAAGAAAATTTCAAATTGAAATGGAAATCAACTATGGTAAAAAAGACATGATAATCATGGGTTTAAAGACATTTTAGTTCCATATCTTTTTTATTCACCCTTTTAAAAATGTAACTTGAATAACCATATGGAAAGTTAAAATTTTCAAAGACATAAAAAAATCATTTTTCTCCAAATTTGTAATCAAATAATAGGAAAAAGGAACTTTCCACTTATATTGATTAATTAAATCAATATGAATTATTTATTTTATACCTCAATCCATAAAATCATGACATGAACACACATCATATTTTTTTCCTTATAAATTTAAAATAGTATCAAGTAACACCTCACAAATGTTTTTATCAATATGAATTGCATCCAAACAACAAAGAAATAAATTAGAAGACTAAGACAATAACTCAAAAAATATACTTTTATTTCTATAATTTCTAAACGAATTTGAAATAAACTGATTTTTAATTGTTATATTTGATTTAATTTTTTCAAGAACATAATTCAATCCATCATGTTATTTAACAATATCTTTCCCCAATATTATTTGATGTGTTTCATCTATCTCGATGATATTATCGAACTACCTCTGATTTTTCCAGTATAGATGATCCATTTGTAGGAATAATCAATGCCATATAAATTTTAAAATTAGTTGAAACATTAGCCTCTATAAACATGTATTTTTTATAAAAATAGGGTAATATAATTTCCCTTTTATACTCCATCTATACCTAATTCTATTATTAGGTAAATCGGTTATTGTCCATAATAACTGAATGTTGAATGGCCCGAAGGCCGAAATTTTTATTGATTTTGGATAACCCACTTTTAAGGGTAAAGGGGGCGGGGGGGAAGACTTCAAAGAGATCAAGACATTAACAAAATTTGAAAAAACAGAAGGTTGAAACCCTGAAAAAAAAACTAAAAAGATGAACTTTAACCCAGCATAAAAAACATTAAGGCATGACTCCACCAAAGCATCGCTGCTCAGCAAACTGTCTCGTGCAAGAATACATGAGACTCGTACCGATGGATACACAATACACTTGAAGAACAACAATCCAAATATCATTTAACTCATCTATTACTTGTTGCAAGTGTATGTCAATATTATTTCCAAGATCAGTAAGTCCATATATATATATACTCATGATAATAATCATCTTTTTCATACACATCCCGGAAGGAATGTTGTAAATGTCAATAAAAACACGACAAGTATTATGTGAATTTTATATTTTGGGAAATGGATTGAAAACATCATAGGAAAATAAAAATATAAATCTTTTCAGTCAACTGAAAAATCACGATGTATACTAAAGAATTTATTCTAGGCCAACCCATTTCTAGGATGCAATATTTCATCATGATCCTTATTTATTTCATCTTTTTTCCATCAGATATTCCTTTATATTTTTTTGGTCATAATTTTTTATGAAGATTAATAATTAAAGGGATATGCCACAAAACTTTCTCCAGTATAAAGGATTGAATTTTTTCTTTATTATTCTTCCACCCTGATGTACCACACTATTTTCAAAAACTCATCTTTTTATTTTCCTTCCACAAAATAACCATATTTTGGTAAATAATGAAACTTTCCAGATGAAAATCCAAATTTTTCAACCAACTTTGATTCTATGTAATCATTCTCTATGATACATGAAACATTAGGTAGTAAATCCTTAATAAATGTAATCATATAGTCAACTATAGTATTTATGAATCCATAAATTTCATTACCATGATATAATCGCATTAAACATTCATGTTTAATGATTATTTCAATTATTTGTTATTATAAAATATTCAAATATTACATAATATTTATAAAACTATAAACATAATCATTATGATCAATAGAAAAAAATGGTGTTCCTGTATTTATATCCTATTGAATTTGTATATATAAGGATCTTACTTCAGAAACAAATGGAAACCGATTAGAAATCAAAATTTTCTTACTAATCCTTTTAGATGTATCAATGTAGTTCCCTAGTGATATTTTTCTCCATTATGATACAACACTTTTTTTAAACCATGTTTATTGATATGGTAACATAATTGTTCACAATTTAACCAGTGTCTTCCAAAAAATCAAAATATGGGAATTAAATCAATTTACCAACGGAATCATTATTGAATACAATGTCCAAAAATTATTGTAACTCTTTCAAAAACACATCATCAATCCAATAACTTTTGTACATCCAACTTCTATACATACTGATCCTAATAAATATTCTAAAAAATTTATTAATGTTCTATATATTGTTTCATAATAAAATAATTGATCATCAAAAATAAATTTATAATAAATTATAATAAATAAATTAAATTGAAATTAAAATAATATATGTATACACTCCAAGGAGATATCATACGTTTTTTAGTTTAATATATTTTGATTATTCATTATAATAATTTATATATTTCTCTACTGAAATAATTATGGTTCTTGAATTACAGGATCCCCATTTACATGGTTATTTACAGAGAATGGAACAGAATAGAGATAAGGGCCTTCTACATAAAAGCACATGTGTAGAACACGTTATATGGAAATATTATCATGTGGTGTATATATTGAAAATAGTCACATTGAAATAAAAATAAATAACAAGTTATACAGTAAAATTGTTATTAATAATAACATTATCAATATATAAAAAAATATTTACATTTTTCTATTAAATTTTATTTGGAAAATTAACTTATTATTAATAACTAAAAATTAGTCATTATAATAAAAAATAATTAGAATTTTATTAATGGAATGATAATGAAATGGTTAAATACTTTCTAGTTATGTTTTTTCATGGTGCTCAATAAATGCATCAAATAGAGTCGTGGGGTAAAGGAGGGGAATCACTTAACTTACAACAAGGTGTTTTCATAATGTATTTTAATAGAGG
Source organism: Viscum album (assembly GCA_963277665.1). NCBI lineage: Eukaryota > Viridiplantae > Streptophyta > Magnoliopsida > Santalales > Viscaceae > Viscum > Viscum album. The sequence continues at coordinate 1,138,471,547 of OY728156.1, forward strand.
AGGCTTATGTAGACGAAAATGGTGGAAAAAACAATAAAAACAAAATTATTATGAATTAATGGCATGAAAAACATCACATCACACCATGGTGCAACAAAGCACATGCCATGATGTGTTATCTCAATGGGGAAATTGCACAAGCATTGTTTGCCGCAATTGTCCTTAGCGCTAGCCACAGAGCAATAACACACCATAAAGTACTCCATTAACAACTATGCCTATTTGGGGGGGATTTTTTATCATTAGACTATATTGGTGATTATTTTGTGCATATATGATTTCATGGTTGTCAATGGAGCATAGCATAATAAAACATAGAGGTCGCTTGAGAATGGGTTGTGAGGCATTCGCCTCTTGAAACTAATGTGCATAACGGGATTAATAAGTTAATTATTTTCATAATTTAAATAAACAAATTTATTAAATTAGATAATATTAATATAAATTAAAATACACACTAATAGTATCTATCAATTTTTTATAAATTTATAAAATAAAAATATATGGGAATATTTATCATATAGGAAATACATGTATTTTTTCCCTCCAATTCATGTTAAATAAATTGATACAAAATGATCTATATGTATAAATCGTAGAGATAAGTATTTTTTTGACCTTACCTTCTTGTTTAAAATTATTTTAATATTTAATCTTTTAGTGGAGAAAAAACATTTGATCAATCAAACATAATATATAGTAAGTACATCAATGGTTGTTTTTGAGAGATTTTAGTTATATTATGGAGACTTTAATTTCCCATACATATATCTTAATGTAAATAATTATATTCCATTTCATTAAGGAATTTAATTTTCTATTAAAATATCTCTTCTGTTTCTATATTATATAAATAATAATATAGGATATGATAACCAAAATCAAGATTTTTTTGAACATTTATTATTTAAAAAAGTATAGGAACTATCCTTTATTTTAATAATAATTAACCCTTACAATGTTATTTTATTATAATTTACTATATAAAAAATAAAATTAATTATTTACAATGGATTAATATATTTCTTATTCTATTAGTCCTCCTGAGTTTTCATATAATGAAATGTTTCCAAATTCATCATTTATATGTGAAAGGATTTTGATATTTATTCTATTATACTACACTGAAAGTCCTTAACTATAAAACTCAAAATATGTATTGGTCATGATTGAATGGTTAATAGATGGATTACATGAATAGGGAATCCTAAAGAAACACATGAAATATATTTTTCAGGATAACTTAATGCAAGGAGTTCTATATTAATTATATGGAATTTCTATAAAAATTTTCAATCTAATATGATGTTTGTCTAGAACCTCATTGGGGCATTGGGATTGTGAAGGTAATCTATTTAAATAACTCATGTCTTATTTTCATCAATATTTCTCTAAAATACAATTTCATTTCTAGTTCAATTATTTTAAAAATCCTATAGAGTCATGGATAACAAATCATGATCTAATTGAATTTTAAATTTCTAAATAAATTATGGATTAATATGAAGCATTATCAACACATGATATTTTTAAACTAGAATCATTATAAATTTTGTTCTTATGGAGGAAGTTTTGTTCGTCATTTTTTTCATCGGGTGAGTTATATAGATGAAGGACATTGAGATTCACCCACTGACAAGATGATCTATTGAAATAGTTGGTCAAGCACTTTTTATCAGTATCTAGTGATTTTTGTTCATAAACAGTGGAAAATATTTACAACACCATCTAATTTAATTCTCCAATTTCATCAATGTATTATTCTTAATTTTTTCATGATATGTAGTTATTTATTGGGTTATTTCACCTAATACCTCATTGATATATCATAACCATCACTTTACATATCAAAAAGTATTTCTATGTTTTTTTTCGTTTTCTTTTTCATTTCCTTTGTAATAAATGCACACCTTTGTATATCTATCACCGTGGATGAAAATTTCTCTCAACTATACTTTTTTTTGTAAAAAAATATAAATAATTAATATATATAGCATTATCTACATGCTCGGTCTATTTTTGTGACAATGTGTAGGAAATAACATATTAACAAGAAGAATTAAGAATTTATCAAGTAAAATAAAAAATAATGATCAATATATTTTCAATGGATGTCAAAAATATCAATTCAATAAATATATTATGTGAAGGAAAAAAATTTCAAAATTGAAAAATTAGATCCCGTTACTCTTGAAACTCTTAAACATCTAAGTTCCATAAAAATACACTACAGGAAAATGGCCGTTTAGCGGCGGTTCTTTCACGGCGGTTTTAAAAACCGCCGCGAAATGCCATAATTTTTTTTTATTTTTTTATTTTTTTTAATTTTTATTAAATTTTTTTCGAGGATTAGCAGCGGTTTTTTAAAAAACCGCCGCGAAATAGCGGCGGTTTGGGTAAAACCGCCGCGAAATGAAAGGAAAAAATAAAAAAACACGAGAAACCCCGAAATCACTAAAATGACCATAAATTTTGATCCGGGCGTCCATTGGATCACCACGACCAGTCAAATCGAAATTCATAAAGAGATCTAGATGCTCATATAATCAAAATTGTGAGATGGTCTAAGGTGCGGAAGATATGAGAGTTATAAGAAAGTCAAAAAAAAGTTCTCCAACTTCAAATGACCATAACATTCGCTCCGGGTGTCTGTTTGGGCTCTACCACATATCAAATTGAAGCCAGCGAATAGAGATACGCAATAATTTATAAGAAACAAAGATTCTATCGTGTTTTTAGACCCCAAAAACCCCTATGAAGGACACCAAAACCCTGTTCTGTCACCGGCGTCCCATCAAACTTATCTTTAAATGGACCTAACTTTCGATCTGCATGTCAGTTCAGAATCCTCCACCTGCCAGATCGTAGCTCATTCCATGAGCTTCAGTTTGACTTTTCGCAGCACCCACATGCACTCTTCGATCATAAGTTATGGCCTTTTTAGTGGTTATCAGGTTTGTTATGTTTTTTGATGCCTCATTTCTAGCACCAATTTCCCGTCAGCTTATTTTAAATGGTCGTAACTTTTGATCCGCCTATCCATTCGGACTCTTTCACCTATTAGGTCGAAGATCATTTCAGGGTCTTTGATTTGATAGGTCACAGATCTGAAACAGACTCTCGGATCATAAGTTAACTCTGTTAATGTGAGTCCAATTTTTTTGTCACTTTATGACCGTTTTGACAGGTTTTAATGGTTGCTCCATTTATTACTGTTAATTTGGGTTTCCATGACTTGTTATCTTTATCAATGGTTTTTTGTGGGTTATTATGATGATTATGTTGAATTCTTAAGGGGTTTTCCAGAGTTTTCATGAGTTTTCATGCATTCTCATTCTTTCTAATGCCTCATTCTTCATGCTTCTCCATCCATTTTCATGCGTTTTCATGATTTTTCATCCCTTATCACGTCTTTTCATACTTTTTCACGTGTTTCAAATATTATTTATTATTTATTAGTTATAATATACTTCAATTTATTTATTGTCTATTATTTGTTACTGGTTATTTGTTATATATTATATATATTTATTTATTATTTATTATTTATATTTATTTATTATTTATTATTTATTTTTATTTTTATTTTTTATTTTTTTTTATTATTTATTATTTATTATAAATTATTTATTATTTATTATTACTAATAATGAAATATTATTATTAATAATAATATTTGTTACTGGTTATTTATTATTTATTATTTATATTTATTTGTTAATTATTATGTATTATGTATTATTTTTTATTTTTTATTTTTTATTTTTTATTTTTTATTTATTTATTATTATTTATTATTTATTATTTATTACTTATTATTTATTATTTATTATTTATTATTTATTATTTATTATTTATTATTTATTATTTATTATTTATTATTTATTATTTATTATTTATTATTTATTATTTATTATTTATTATTTATTATTTATTATTTATTATTTATTATTTATTATTCATTATTCATTATTTATTATTTATTATGTATTATTTATTAATAATAATATTTTATTTGTTATGTGTTATTTATTATTTAATATTTATTATTAAATATTTTTTTATTTCGTATATATTATTTATTATTACCTATTATCTATTATTTTTTATTTTTTATTTATTAATTATTGTTTATTATTTATTTTTTAATTTTTTATTATTTATTATTTTTTATTTTTTATTTTTTATTTTTTATTTTTTATTTTTTATTTTTTATTTTTTATTTTTTATTTTTTATTTTTTATTGGTTTATTATTATTTATTATTTATTATTATTTACTGTTTATTATTATTTAATATTTATTATTTATTATTTATTTATTATTTATTTATTATTATTATTTATTCTTTATTCTTTATTATTATTTATTATTTTATATTATTTATTATTTATTATTTATTGTTATTTATTATTTATTATTTAATATTTATTCTTTATTATTTGCTTATTATTATTTATTATTATTTATTATTATTTGTTGTTTATTCTTTATTCTTTATCATTTACTGTTTATTGTTACTTATTTATTATTTTTTATTTTTTATTTTTTATTTATTACTTATTATTTATTATTTATTATTTATTATTTATTATTTATTATTTATTATTTATTATTATTTATTTATTATTATTTATTGTTTATTATTTATTGTTTATTATTTATTGTTTATTTATTATTTATTATTATTTATTATTTTTTATTTTTTATTTTTTATTTTTTACTTATTACTTATTATTTATTGTTTATTAGTTAATATATATTATTTATTATTTATTATTTATTATTTATTATTCATTATTCATTATTCATTATTCATTATTTATTATTTATTCTTTATTCTTTATTATTATTGAGTTTATATCTATTATTTATGTATTATTTTTTTCTTTAATTACTATATATAAGTATATTAAATTCTCTTTATTAACCACATGACCAGCTTGCTAGAGTGGTAAAGTCTTTGGAAAATTTGCAAGAGGATAGGGGTTCAAATCTCACCAAATGTAGTAATTCCATAGTACAATGTATTGCCTAATGAACACAATCCTAAATAAATTAGTTTATTATATAGTGTGGTGCATAAAAATAGAAAAGGGGTTTAGAGATATTGAAATAAAACTGAGTGTTTTCCCAATTTTTATCAAGGGAAATTATAGTATCTTGTTCTATCATATAGATGCAGATAATTTTGAAATATGGTACCAATTTTTCAATGATTTTTAGAGTCAATTATATCCAATGGGAATTTATACTAACATAAGAAGATCAAGACGAAAAACATATGTTTTGATATTTGAAAAATTCATAATCCCAAGGTTTTATAGTTTTTTTAGAATTTAACATTATGTTTGGAGTAAATCATTTATATGATCACAATAATAAAAATTTGGTCAAGTAAAAAGTTTCACAAATGAAGTGAATATAACACTTATGTAATGATTTTTGGAAAAGTAATTTACACTTATATATTAAAGGGCCCTTATATAAGATAAATGATTTATATAATTTTCAAAGGAAATATATTACATATCTTGAATATTAAGAATTGAAGGAACCGTATATATGATTTAAGACATAATAATTTTTGAAACGTTTGTACTATTACATATTGTAAAGTGATATTATATGAAAATTAATACCTTTTATGTATTAAGAGAGGCTACACATAAATATTATGGTGAAGGTGTTTTAATGGTTAAATATTCATAAGTTATGTTCATGAAGGTTTTAAGGGTTAATTCATATGGATTTGGGAGTTGAAAAACATACAGATAATGATACTCTTATGTATTCTCATACTACGGATGATGAATTGTTTATAATTGTCTCGTAGATTATAAATTGTAGTCTATGATAAGAAATTTGTGAAAAATAATTATATAAAAATTCTAATGGTTGGATGTTTAATGGTGATATCACATGTGTATTTGGGGATTGTTCAATGATTTTAATATTGATTATTATAGATAATGTAATGTTGACTTAAATATCAATTTGTATGGATAAATTTATAATCATTTAATAGATTATAGGGAAATATAATGTAATTATTTTATAATGATATATGGTAATTATATTTGTTATATATTTGAATTATTCTAATGATAAGATTTTATTTTATATACACAGATTTATGTAACTCCCACGAGAATTAATTAGTGTTCATTAAGAGAATAATCATTGAGTTTTAGCTGACGGGAATAATCATTTTTTATTTTATCAAAAATTATAAGATTATTATACAAGAAGTGTGAGGAAACATAATTCAATATGAAAAAAAAGTGATGAATCTTGTGAAAACCGCATTATTTAAACACTAATATGACATATTAAGAAGACCTATATCATTGTACATATACTTTCAAAGGAAGAATATACCAAAAAAACAATTCTAAAACTGAAACAATAAAATGGAATGGGAAAAATTAATGTAGAATGTAAAAAATAGGAGAAATTATTTAGAGGTATAAAATTTAATATGGCCCGGGTAAAATATCTGAATAAAACTGGTTCATAAAAAATATTAACATAATAGGTATTGTTAAAAAAAGAACATACCATAGGAAATTGATGAAATTAACCCACTAGAAGCAATCCTGGATTGAATCCATGTTTAGAGATAGGGGATATAGTATGTAGTAAATAGGAGTAAGAACTAATTTCATCAACCTGACAATAGAAAACCCTAAATACCTTCTTTTGGTATACAAATTTAAGATTTGTGACTGGAAGAGATCCGAGAGGATGAGGATGATCACCTGGAGGTTCTTTAAATGCATTAAAGGTGCACTGGAGGAGGAGGTGTGGAGGCTTCCTAGGATCAATGTTGATGGGGAGGTGGGTTTTTCACCTTGTATGGAATCATCAGGGGTAGGTTCATGTAGTGGAGGGAAAGCGGTGGGGTGGTTGCGTTGGGTGGCAGTGATGGGTTGCATCGTGAGGGGAAACATCTTCGGAGGAGGTTCATGGAGAGGATAGATCATGGGGGGAAGTATCGTAGGAGGAGGGTCACTGAGATGAGGGCCTAATGGGGGTAATAGGAGGGTGTGTCATGATGCGACCCGATTGAAGGAACCATATTTCTATGGTTTATAAAAAATGATGGCTTCAAATAACCATATAGTCATGGTTTTAATTAAACCATGGATATAAATTAAGGCATAGATACAAACATATAAAAATGTGGCTATAGTGTTATCTCTATATAGAATTTTTCTATTAGTGAAGTCTGGGGTATACTCATAATCAAACTACTACAGTATATGGATCTCATCCAAGGGAGTATGTACTCTAGTGTTTAAAAGTGAAACATTGGAACATGGTTGATATTTCCATGTATCAGAACAAATGATGAGGCATTAATGTGGATTCTCACCTAGAATTTATGATGAATAATGGGCTGCTGTCCAAAATTCCATCCAAGGAATTCCCACTCTATAATTAAAGTGTCACACAGGACAATCCACACCTTTATTATGATCCAACTCCAATACCATATTCATGAATAAAAAATAATAAATCACATATTATCCATTAAGACGATTCCTTCAATTAATCGATAAATACATCCACACACAATTCCACAATATAATGGAATCAGAAATACAAACTAGTGTCCAATGATCGATTGTAGATTCCTATGGCCTCTATTACATATGGGTCAACAACTGGTGATTGAATTTTCACACCCCACCTTAGGAGAATCCTATTGTTTGTATTAAGGTAAAGAATATTTTGATTACCATAGTCCATGCTGTAGGACCCCGGGACACCCTGAGATGGGAGGGGTGAATCAGGGTGACAACTTTTTCTTTTAAATTGATGGATCTTGTTCCCACGTTAGTAGGAACATGTTAAACCTGTAAGATGGGTATGATCAGAAAGCAAGCATTAACATGCAGAGAGATGACACAACACTTTTTATGTGGTTCACCACTAAGGGATATGTCCAATGAGCATATTCCGATAGGTTTTCGGTCGTACCTAATTCCTCTAAACATTACTAGATGTGGATTACAATGGTTCGGTCATAGTCACTATGTCCCAGAATCACTGCCTTTACAAAAGTTCAGGGATAGACCACTACGTCCTTCGGGTAACTCCTGTTGACTCCTTCGGGCTCACTGCCTTAGGTGAAGTCCCACTCATTTTAGATATGAATGTCTCTTCATCATCGCTAATGAATACATCCTCTGTTGTATGTAGATGCTCTGTTTAAGTCCTACTTCCACCTGTAGACTAATTTCACTTTGCACCAAAAGTATCGGGCAAACTTTCAGCTTTCACTCAGCCCCAGAAATATTGGAATACTTCAACAACACCTGGCGCGCTTCTCTAAGTCAGCGTGCAATTTTCATGATGTCACGCAAGTCCATCTTTCCCACTTGCACGAAACACACTTCTGAAACTTCAAACTTGCGCGACTCACACCCTTTTATGCCCAAACCGATTTTGGCGCGCAACTATCAATTGTCATGCTTCTTCAAATTCTGGTGTGCAAGTGTCACCAACCCACTTGCGTGACACCTCCTTCACCAACTCCAAACTTACGTGACTCACACCCTTTCTCACCCAAACCGCCTTCGACGCACAGTAAACAACTGTCGTGCAACGTCTACTTGCACGACCGCACAACCACTTGCGTGACCACTACACTTGCGCGACGGGAGCACTGAATTTCTCTAAGTATCGAAATTCGTACTGAATGAGGAGGGGTCGACCTCTATTTATAGGAATTTGGATACCCTGCTCGATGGGGCGCAAGTCTTCCCTCAGCGCGCAAGTTTCCGCGTGTAATTCTCTGCTGTGCAAGTCACTTGCGTGACCAAACATAAAACATGAGCGCCCTTCTCCCTTTTCCATATTTTCATGTTATGATCATGAAAAAAAATTCATGCAAGTTTCCTCTCCTTCAATTCAAAGGCACGCAAGTCTCTTTGCCAAAAACCACTTTTTTCCATTTGTCAATTTTCAGGCCCAAAAAATTGTCAAACACTGGAAAACGGTGCAACATTCAATACTATTATCTTCTTGTTCTGTATGATCACTTTGCTGGAACACATTTTGAACTTCCACTGAGGACTGACAAAAAACACACTCCATACTCCAATTCATGCATAGAACGACCATGGTTCCAAGACATGCTCTATCCACCCTTGGATATAATAACTTTTTTGGAAAGAAATCTACTCATCCAAGACCACTGGCACATATTCTCATTAGTAACTGTTCCCACTTCTTGAGATTGATCCCCATGGAATTTTACACTTTTCAAATAATAATTAGGATCAATACTCTCAAACAGCCATTGGTGTTCTCCACTTTTATATATGGATTAACTTATACTACTCCTTGAGAACATATCCTAAGGAGTCCCTCCATCATGTTATAAATTGATATTTTGGAATCATAAGATATAATTAATGCTCTCTCGGCATACTCGGGATGATGTCAACATTTTTTAAATTTTAACCTCTTACAATTATTGATCCATGCTATAATAAACCAGATTTTATTTTCCTTTAACATCCATTAACACCATATCTTATTCCACACATGTATTGGTCTAAACTCATGTTAACAATCCCGCAAACACAATATTATTTCTCACAATTAACCATCATCACATTCACTTCTTTTAATATTACCCAAATCATTAGTCAAAAGTATTCAAAGAATCATAATTCAAACCATACACCATTGTCTCTCTATAATATCCCTAGACTTTTACTCATATTAGTACATGATTTTAAAAATAATTAAACTTGAAATTACAATTAAAGTATCAAAAAGTATAGTTTCTTGGAATATTAGCTGCATAATTAAAAATCATTAAAATAAATAAATACAACTTTTATGTAATATTCATAATGAGATCCTAACTCTGTTTGAGCCCTTATATCTACATAGGATAACCTGGGGAATACATGAACACAATAGATGAGCTAAAAACCCCCATTTGGGAGTACATGTAGGAATATAATACAGCGCATGGGTTAGAAGGAATAACATGATGACATAAAAGAATGTAACATGAATAAAAATAAGTAAGAATAAAATTTTTAACATGGGAATATAGAACAATAAAATAATAAGAATGTGTAAAAAAATATAACATGACATAGACATGATTTAAGGTAATCTACCAAGACATGGTTGGTAAAGTCCCATATAGAAGTCAGGTTCACTCCATATCCCAACATGATGTCTCATTAGACTTAACATTACCCAATGTATTAGAGTTATATCTATGATAACACATCATTACGTGTTCATGAATATGTTTTCCACATAAATAATCATATGTATGGAATCAAAGATAAACATAAGGGTTACCCACGTAAATAATTGGTTATCATAATCATGTCAAAAAGAATAACAAAAGGGAATGTCATAATGAAGTCCATGAAATAATGAATTTAAATCATAAATGGAAATTAATAAGGGATAATAGGAATATATAATGATAAGAAAAGTCAATTTTAAGTGAGAAAATGTAAAAATAGTGTTTAAGAAACTTTATAAATAAAAGATTTTAGTGTGGTTTAAGGAAAATATTAAAGAACATTTAAAGAGGAAAAGGAATATTTTTTTCATAAAATAGGAAATGAACCAAGATTTTTGTTAATGATAAAATGAGTTATTTTATAAAAATAATGATGGAATAAAAATTATTATGAATGGAACATGAAAATTGGTAGGAAATCGAAAAGTTCCCTTTAATCGGGCTTGTTTATTAGGAGGATTTGAGAAGGGAAGCTTTATAAAACATGTATATATCCATAAATTAATGATGATATGATCAAGATATATGAATTATTAACATATAAATAGAATGTAGAATATTTATATCAAAATAAATAAGTGTTACATTGGGGTAAATAGAGAGAAAGTGTAACCCAAAAGAAAAATAGAGGTTCGGTAAGAATCACTTACCATATGTCTAAAAGTGTTCTTCAATTGATGTTAACGTCTTACATAAACAAATTAAATCAAATATTTAATTAATTAAAAATTATCTATGCATTTATTTTATTTATTATAATCTTATTACTATAATTTATGTCCATTTTGATGAGTTGTAAGATACAATCTCATCGTTTGGGAGCATTCGTTTCCTTGGTTTTCATGATCGGTTACATATATACATGTATGAAAAATAATGTAATAGTAGAATGGTTTTACATAATGTAATTTACATGTGATTATTTAATATGAATAATATTTAATGGTTATATAATTATTTTGGTAATTTCGGGTGAGGATGAATCATCAGATAAGACATTAATGATAACAATTAAATTGATTCGGCGCTTTTTTGATCATCATGAAGTAGTTTTTTTTTTATTAATTAATATCATTTATATATAATGGTTATATAACATAAAATTGGATTTAATAAATATATTATAGTTTGTTTCAATAGTTAAAATGGTTTTATGACTTGTCTTCAAGGAGTTAATGCAAATTGAAAACTTTTTCATCCTTAAAAGTGATAAATTAACGTATCATGGACAATGTATTAATATTTAGTACAAAGGGAGAGGGGAAAGAAATGATGATGCATTATTATTATAGAATAATAAATTTACAGTATATTTATGTTACTTTAGTAATAATTCCATTTGGATGAGGGGATGTCAGAATAGAATAATAAATGAAAAGAACATGAAAATAATTTAAAAGAAAAAAATAGAATTTTACCTCTTGAATCCTTCTTCTTGAGAACCTCCTTAGGGTGATCGGTTAAGGTCATTTGTTGAGAAAAAATAATTTTACATGTGGAGGATGAGGTTGGGATGATATTTGACCAGAATTTGGGAATGGATCAAAGAATTATAGGTGTGAGGATAATATGTGGTGAGGGTTGTATTTTTTGGGGAGGAGAGGTGTGTTTTCTCCTAATTTTATTCAATAGTTTTTAATTTTTCCTAAAGACTGAAAATAGTTAGATAATTATAACTAAATATTTTAAAATAATTAAGGTATGCTCTAGATTATGTGATTACATCTTAAATACATCATCTAGGACTAAATAATTCATGTATATAGTTTTTATTGTAAATTATCATACTATACTATTCACAAAAAATTCATGTATTTTAGAAAAATCCAAAAACCTCACCCCAACCATTGTCAGACATGAATAATTTAAATATATACATCATTTTATTAAAATAATTATCTTCATATGAGAAATTTAATTTTTATTTAAAATCATCATTTACATGGAAAATAAGAATTTTAAAATTATAACTTAATTTATAACACTTTAAAAAATTATTCAACATCTCATAAAATTATTATATAAACATAATTTAACAAAATATTAATTCATTAATAAATTTTATTGAAATTAATTTTATTTTAAAATTTTTTATATTAATTATAAAATCGATATAAAACACTTATGTTTTACAAAAATATCAACAATTAATTAATAATTTCTAAAACATTTAATTAGTTATATTATGATGTAATTATATCATATTTTAATTTATGATATGGATAAATTTATTTTATACCTTTATAGGTGAGGTTGCTATTTTATTTTCCAAATTACTATTAATAAGAGTCACATTATTATTTCAAAGGTCATGTTACTATTTCCACACCATATGTTTCTTAACTTCTAAAAATAACTCTTATTTCATTAATTCGTCATTTATATAGTTTTTATTATCTTCTTAATGTAATTTTATGTGATTATGAAATAATTATAAGGAGTTAATTTCTATTTATCAAAATTTTGGGTTTTTACATTCTTCACCCCTAACAAAATTGCACCATCGATTGTTTTTACATTCTAAGTTGAAAACATGTGTGGGTACTTCTACTTCATCACTTAATGTGGTTCCCATGTTTACACTTCATACTTATGGTTTCACCATAGTTTTATGACTAGGTGATTAGTCTTGTTGCATAATCCTTTATCTCTATGATTATAGATATTCACTGGATGATCCGTATATGAGAGATCATTTTCCAACTATACCACCTCTAAATTCAGTACATGTGAAGGATCCAATGTATACTTACTTGATAGGGATACGTGGAATACATCATATACTTGATACATGGTAGGTGGAATTTATAGTAAATAGGCCACATCTCTAACACAATAAAGAATTTCAAATCGTATTATATACCTAGGACATAGATTTCTTTTATTCCAAAATTCCATGACCCTATTCCAAGGAGATATGTGAAGGAATACCCAATTCCCAACCTTAAAGTCAAGGTCTCATTAGCGATTTTCTTCATATTTATTTTTTCGACTTCGGGCTGCCATCATGTGATGATGAATGGCTTTCACCTTCTCCAACATTTCATTGAATATTTCTGGTCTAAGCATCTTATTTTCACTGACATCATTCCAGCATACCAGTGTTCTTCATATTTTCCCATAAAGGGATTTATATGGAGCCATTTGGATACTCAAGTGGAAAATATTTTTTGTAGGATAATGTTACTAGTGATAGATGATAGTCCCATCCTTTTTCGAATCCTATAGATCATGCTCTTAAGATGTCTTCCAGTGCCTAAATAGTTTAATAATATTTTCCATCAGTTCTAGAAAGGTAGGTTATATTGAAGTTATTACCAGTATTTAGATCATGTTGGAGACTTTTAAAAAACATTAAGGTGAATCTCAGATCTCGATTAGATACAATCAATAGTTTTACTCCATACTACCTTACCAATTCTCTAATTTATATCTATGTATGTTGATCTAGCAAGAAGTACTCTAAAATTACAATATAGTGAGATATCCTTATAAGATGATCCACACCAACCCATATAGAATTGGTTCATCTGAATGTCTTTGTATGTTAGGTAAAAAAGTTCATGGTGATGTTTTCTTACATACATGTTGTTAAGGGTAATGGTTCCATATTCCAATTAGTCTTTTTCCTTTCTTCCTTCACTTTATGACCTACTACGAAAATTGATGTATATTCAGTTATCTCCTTTTTCATATTGTAACACAAATAATTTTTACAGAGATCTCGATATATCTTTGCGCTCCCTAATTGAATAGAGATAGTTGAGTTATGTGTGTCATTCATAATCTACTTTTATATATATAGATTGGATGGTACACATAGTTATGACACAAATCTCATCACTCCTTCCCCATCCATTTACAACTCTAAGGATTTCACATTTCTTATAACATCCACCATTTTCTGAATTTCCACATCATTTCTTTGTGAATCATTTATTTTCCATGAGGGATGGTTGATCAATAATTTGAGAAAATATTGATCATGTTTCTTCCTTAATGACTCCTAGGTCCATCCTTTGAAGGACTAAGAATATTGTATCCTTATCAATTCAAATCATTGATAAAGATACAAGATCCTTTGTACAAAGAGAATCTGCCACTTTATTTTTCTTACCTGGATGGTAATGGATTAAGCAGTGATAATACTTGATGATCTCTAACCATAATCAATAGTACATATTAATCTACATCTATGTGAATATATATTTGATACTCTTATGATCAGTATATATTTTACACTTCTCCCCATTTAGATAGTGCTGCTATATTTTAAACGCAAAGATCACAACATCCAAATCCAGATCATGGGTGGGATATTTTTGGTTATGAATTTTCAACTTCCTTGAGGCATATACTATCACCTTTTCATTTTCTATAATTTAATATCCCAACTCCTTATTTAAATCATTTTTACACCAAAAATAGCACCACACTTATTAGTAGTGTGAGAATGGGTGTAGTGATAATCCTATTATTCAACTCTTTAAAGAAGTCTTCACATTCACTAGTCCATACAAACTTTTATCCATTCCCAATCATCTTGGTTAGTGAGTTAAACAATTGTGATAGTTTATAGAAAAATATCTAGTAATACCAAGCTAGACCAAAGAAAACTATGGATATATTTACATATGTTTTAATGGGCCACTCTCTGATTTCTTTGGTGTTAGAAGGGTCCATAGATATCCCTTTTCTGGTGATTACCTTCCCCATGAATGAGACTTCCTCTATCCAGAATTCATATTTTTTTACTTTTAGTATTTTTTATCCCTTAACATATTTTTTAGTGCAGTATTCAAATGATCTACATGTTCTTCATTTAACTTGAGGTATATCTGAATATTATCAATAAATACTACATCAAATTGGGTGATCTAATCTCTTAAGACTCTATTCATTAAGTATAAGAAATGTTTTGGATCATTAGTGTCTCATCACTATGAACTCTTAGAGACTATAGCTAGTTTGAAAGGAAATATTGGGAATATATATATTATTGAACTTTAATTGATTATATCCCCACAAAAGTTCCACCTTAGAGAAATAATTGGCCTCACAAAGCTGATCAAACAAGTCATATATCCATGGTAGGGGATAATTTTTATTTATTGTGATTTTTTTATCTCACAATAATCAATTTAGAGGTGCATTGATCCGTCCTTCTTCTTGATGAATATGGCAAACACACCCCCTTGTGAAGAACTTGGGAGTATAAAACCCTTATCTAGATTCCCTTTTGACTTCTTATTTAGTTCTTCTAGATCAACGATGGACATTCTATACTATGTCTTTGATAAGGCTGAGATCTAGGAATAAGTTCAATTGAGAACTCAACCTCTCGACCAGGAGGAATAAAATGCAATTCTATAGGGAATACATTAGGGTAATTCCTCATGATGGGAATGTCTTTGAGCCAAATTATTACTTTTGTCTCAAGAATTTAAGATATATATTCTTGATTATATGAAAATAATAACCATAATTTTTCCAATGATTGTGAATTAGATTCATCTTCCTATATAAACTTGTATAGAATTATAGGATGCATTGGGATTTGAATATTTATCTCCCATTCCTGACATTTGATGTTGGATTTATATAAATATAGAAAATTCATGCCCAATATAGCATCAAATTATAAGAAAGGGAGTGTGATAAGATTTTATGAGAGTTTCTTTCCAAAAAAATTAACAAGGGAGAATTTATAATCTTTGAATGAAATAATGTTCCCATTTTTTGTTCGATAAAATAACTCAACCTATAAATTTTGAGTTGGTTGTTGAATAGTTCTACCAAACATAGAAGATATGAAAGAATGCATAGAAACAAAATCTAATTTTACAATCTCTATCATTGAATTAATCACCAGCATACCTATCAACAAATCATTTTCAAGATCCACATCAGTAATGGTGATAGAATATTCCCTTACTTACTGCTTTGGGGTTTGTTGTTGTTTATTACATCCAACAACCCATGGATTAGGAAAGTGGCTTCCATAATGGCCATGATCCTGGTAGTTGAAACACAACACTGCAGGTTGATTATTGATCTGAACCTTTATCTATTCATTACTATTAGTGGGATTCATGATATCACATTGGCATTTATTATCCATATTCCCCTCTCTTCCACATTTTATGAATCACTTGGTTCCCTTTACGCTGTTTCTAGGAGTCTTCTTCCCACAATTTTGACATGTCGGTTTTTGATTTTTCTTTCCATCATGGGATTTATCTATTTATCTAGCCATATAAAACTTTATTTTCTACATTGTGACACTGGGACCATGAGACCAATGAGATTATTTGATATCCAATTCATCTTTAAGAGAACAAGAGACTATCTCCTCAAAATTTTTGAAGACTCGAATCACCAATGAATTTCATAGACATAGAATTATTCTATAAAATAATTGTTCCATCTTTATTTTGGTGTTCATGAAAAATACAGAGGCGAATCTTTCAAGTCTTTTGAATTTTTCATCATATCCCTCAATAAATTCATCTTCTTTCTTCTTTAATATTATGAATTCCATTTCCATATTGAAATGGGGGGTTGAGGGAAAATATTTATTGAAAAGTATTTTCTTGAATTCTACCAAATACATGGAATCAATTTCCTCATTTTACATTGTGTTCTTGATCATTTTCCACCACTAATCATCTTCAACATCAAAATTATAGACTGCCATCACAACATTCTTTTTATCTTATTACTGGAGGAAAGATAATATATTCTTAACGGATTTAATCCATTGATATATAATGAGGGGATCAAAATATCCACTAAACATGGGAGGGATTTTCTATATGAAGGATTACAAAAAACCATTTTCTTTCTTAGTAAAAGTAGGAAGTAATACATGATTCATATTATGAATCATAACTTGATCTAGCTAAGAAATTATTATCCTAAATTCTTGGGCTCACATTCCCATTATATTTGTCATATCATTCGGGTAATATTTATATTTACTATCACATTGATTGTAGGAATCGGTTCTTCTATTTCCATACATTAACTAATAAAAATAAATTACAATTAGAGGGATTTAAAACTTAGTTAATAGGCATATAAAGAGGAAACATTGAACGTATAAGGATAAACTTGTAAATGAAAAGTATATCCTGGTGTGTGATTACCTATGTTTCCACATAGGTTATCCATGGTGATAGAATTACCCCGAAAGTTCCTACCAAATTGTTATAGTCCTAATATACAGAAATAACTACACCTTTACTTGATAACAAATATAATATCTATATCCTTTTACACATATTATTACCTAATTTTAAGCAAAATTTAACATCAAATTACAAGCTTTGGATCATAAAGTCTTATGTCTTGGAATATTAGTTTCTCAATGAAACATCTTGAAACTATAATAAAAACAACTTTTATTTAATCTTAATAATGATCTCTTAACTCCATTTGAGTCCTTATATCTACATAGCATAACCTGGGGAATACATAAACAAAAGGGATGATCTTAAAAGTCTAGTAAGGGAATAATCCTAGGAATAAAACATAGCACATGGGTTATAAGGCATAGAATTATTACATAAATGCATGGAACATGAGTAAAAATATGGAACAATAATAGGTATAACCTTGTAACATTTATCAATTATGTCAACGGAATTTTTAAACAATATATAACATGGCATAAATATGAATCAAGGCTAAATTCCCAGACATGGTTGACAAAGTCCCATAAAGGAATCAGGTAAACTCTATGTCCCAACATGATGTGTCATTAAATTATGCATTACCCAATGAATTGGAGTGATATATTATCCCCGCCAACATAACATGTTCATGAATATGTGTTCCACATAAAGAATCATACTTATAGAAATAAATATAACCATAAGGGTTACCCATTGAAAGAATTATCTATCATAATCATATCAAAAGGAATAAAAAAAGGGAATATCATAATGGTCTCCATGAAAGAGTGAATTTAAATTATAAATGGAAATTAATAAGGTAAAATAGTAATATATCAGGATAACTGATGTCAAATGGAATTGAAAACATGTAAAAAAAATTAAAAGAAACATTAGAAATAAAAAATTTTGTTGTAGTTTAAGGAAAATATTAAAGACTGTTTAAATTAGAGAAAAATATTTTTTCATAAAACCAGAAATGAACCAAGATTTATTTTATGATAAAATTAGTGATTTTTGAAAAATAATTATGTCTTAAATTATATTATGGATGGTTCATGAAAATGGGTATGAAATTAGAAAGTTCCCTTTAATTGGGTTTTCTTGTCATCAGGATTTTAGACGGGAACCTTTATAAAACATATATTTCCCCATAAAATGATGATATGATATGAATAAATTATTTTCGAACATATACAAAATATTTATAAGAATTATATAATAATAAATAACTATTACATAGGTTTAAATATAGAGAAAACTTAATATGAAAGAAAAAATATAGGTTAGGTGTGAATCCCTTACCATGTGTCTGAAAGTGTATTGTACTTGATCTTAATATCCCAAATAATCAAATTAAATCCATTAATTAATTAATTTATAACCATTAGTAAATATATTTTATTTATTATAATTTTATTAAGTTCATTTATGGACCTTTTTATGGGTTATTATAAAAATATTCATCATTTGAGAGAGTAAGTTTCCATGGATTTCATGATTAGTAACTTGTATACATGCATGGGAAATATTGTAAACTGAGAATGGTTGTCTAGAATTTATGTTATATTTTATTAATGAATATATATAATATTAAATGTTTATATAATTCATTCATTAATTTTGGTTGAGGTTCAATCATTAGATAATATGTTAATGATAACCGTTTAGATTAATTTGAAATGTTTTTGATCATCATGAACAAGTTTTGTTTTATTAATAAATATCATGTATATATATTGGTAACATAACATTAAATAGGATTTAATAAATATATTATAATCTATTTTAACCATAAAAATGGTTTTATGATAATTCTTGAAAGAGAGAATGGAAATTGAAAAATTTATTGTCCTTGAATGTGATAAATTAACACATCACGGACGATGTTTTTCTTTTTAGTATAAGAGGAGAGGGGAAAGAAATGATGATAGATTATTAAATTCACTTAATAAAATTATAGTGTATGTATAGTAATT
Organism: Viscum album; assembly: GCA_963277665.1. NCBI lineage: Eukaryota > Viridiplantae > Streptophyta > Magnoliopsida > Santalales > Viscaceae > Viscum > Viscum album. Next base: position 1,138,490,988 of record OY728156.1, read on the forward strand.
AATATATCATATCATTTTTATGAGGTTGGGATTGGATATAATAAAAGATAACTTGAAAAGATATTAAAAAAGAAAGAAAGAGGGTTTTACTTCTTGAGTCCTTCTTAAGAGCCTCCGTAGTGGGATTTTTTTTGGAATTTTTTTGACACCAAAAGAACTGAGACATGTGGGAGGATGTAGGAAATAGATTTGAGTATAATTTTTATAAACCTAAAATCTTGGGAGGTGTGAGGAGAAGAGGTGGTGGGTGGTATTTATAAGGGGGGAGAGTGGTGTTTTCTCATTATTTTATTCATTATTTTATTATGTTTCCCTAAAACATTGAATAGTTTTAGAATTATCACAAATTGTATTAAAATAATGAATTTGAGTTAGATATTATGAGCTTATATAATCTATACATTATATATGACTCAATAATTCATGTATTTAACTTTTATCACAAATTGTTGTATTTTAGCTTTCAAAAAAATCAACTATTTTAGAAAAATACCAAAAATTAGCCCTCACCATTTTTTAATATTTATAATTTAAAAATGAACTCCATTTATTTAAAATAATTTTATAAATATGAGAAATTTAATTTTTAGTTAAAATCATCATTTACATGGAAAATACTAATTTAAAAATTATAAATGATTTTGTAACACTTTGAAAATTAATTATGGTCTCATAAAATTATATTATAATAATAAGATAACAAAATATTAAATTTTGAATACTTTTTATGAAAATGAGGTTTATTTTAAAACGTTATATTAAATATAAAATTTAAAACAAACACTTTTGTTTTATAAAAATATCAACACTTAATTAATGATTTCTAAAACATTTATTTACTTATATTATTATATAATTATATCATATTTTTATTTTTGAAATGGATAAAATAATTTATACCTTCATTAGTGAGGTTTCTAATCTATTTTCTGGTTTAGTATTCATAAATGTCATATTACTATTACAAATGTCATGTTACTATTTAATCGGTATAGGTTCCTTAACCTCTAGAAATACCTCTTATTTTAGTCATTCTTCATTTATAAAATTTCTACTGTGTTCTAAATGGGATTTTATGTGATTATGAAATAATTATAAGAAGGTAATTTACATTGATAAAAATATTGGGGCATTATAGCCACACCACATCACTCACCTACTATTTATATCAATGTATTCCTATGGACAATCGGCATGATCTAAACATTCCTGAAACAATGACTGTATAAACTCGTACCATCCACTTCATTATCTAACTAATTCTTATGTAGGTTATTAACTATCAAGTCTAGGCTTACCGTGCTATATGGAATGTTAGTTCCTATCATTCTAGGATCACACTTCAAACTAATCTTAAAAATTAGAAACCTCACCTATACCATGATTTGGTAAATTCCCTCCCACCTCACATCATCATTTCTCAATATTCAATATAAATAGCACAACCACTAGTCAATATGTTCAAGCTATTTAATAATCCTTATCATTGAATACAATGTCAATACTTAATAAACCTATGTTATTTTCATATAACTAAAGTAATCATCATACCCAAACTAGAATACTTGAGATCCCTCCATGCCTCAATCTCAATATGATGCAACAACTAATACCACCACCTAAAAAAGTAGTTGGTCAACATAGAAAACTTATCTCACTTATTTCACATAATTATTTCTACCACTGACTCTATGTGAACTGATTCATAACAAAGGCCCTCTAGGTTTACCACTTATCCCTAGTGATCAAATCTCAAGATAATGAAACTAGGTCCATTCACCAATCACAAATATCCTAAGAAAGAGAACAGTGTCCCACTTATGGTCCAGCTGCATGGAATGTAATGTACCTTTAAACACACCCTAATGAGGTAATTCTAATGTTAGGTATAATACAATTGAAATGCATTGGTCATAGCCAATAAAAATAAGAAAAATCGAATCACTTTCTATGTATTTGGATAATAGGCTCGGATCCTTTCCATGTATCCTCATTTGGAACTTCTCTTGAGAGGTTCACGATAAAAATAAAAAAACATAGAAGGATATGAGATTCATATATGATCCTTATATGATAATACACCCCCCTTGTGTTTCAACTTACCATTCAACAACCCGCCCACTCAGGGTGTCTTATCATTATCTAGGATCCCTGCTAGATGTAAAAGGTAAATCAAAATCACCTAAAATTCTTAGGAACTCATCTCAAAATACTAATATTTTAGTATTTCCACGGGAGATTGCTACATGATTCAAACCATTATTTACTTGAGGCATATTCTTTTGAAAATATTGTATTTCTTATAAAGGTCATTATGATATTTTTCCTAACCATTATGCCCCACACAATAAAAGAAGACCAATAAAACCTACAGAAAACGTCCAGATTCCCTTTCAAGGAATCCCTCAAGGAAACAATTGGGATAAATATTATAGTAGATTTTATTTTATTATCACCATTGAAATTTTTTATTCTTTTCCATTACACTACATCACTTATATTCGATTCCTTCAATAGGCATATTAATAAAAAATATCTAGAACCATTTATAAAATTCGAACCATACTGGTCAAATATTTATCTAATACCTCAAATAATTTTAGGAAAATTTTCTCATAATTTATTTTTTCTTAAGAACAATTTATTGATCCAATGATTCTCAAAATGGGGCTTAGATAAAGAAAATTTCAATTACAATATATAGGGGGAAACGATCATTATGTTATAATCATTATTTTAAGCAACTATAACCTCATAAAAATAATGATCAAAATTGAAAAAATATCTTTAATCATTTAACATGAATAGTTTTAGTAATATTTCACCATAAATTTATATGTTCCACCCTATAATTGGTTGTTTAAACATTAAGAAACCACACCATTACCAAAAATATTCCCCCATGGGTTTAAGAACTAGAACAATCATGAAATAAATACAACCTATGAGTGTCCCATCATATCAACCTATGTTTAGTTATTTGGTAATACATTTCCAATTTATGGAATCAATGCTCTATAAATTAAAATAAGAATCCCATTTAATTGAAAATTTAAATAGTTAAATTCATTATGTATTTAACACAACCAATGTCATGTTATCTCAAAGGAATATAATATTAAAACTCACCTACATGGGTGAGTTTAGAATATAAGGATTCAATTATATGTGTTATAATTCCCATGTTATAATAGAACTATCATTTATAAGTTGCAATTAGAACACAATTTAACTGACATCTATAATAAATAATCGGAATTATTTAAAACACACCATTAAATTTCAATATTCCAAATTCAACTTAATTTTTTAGTAATTAATAATAGTTTAATTAACAATAATTCCACCATTAAACAATGATGGAATCTAATAATTTTTTTCATGTAGAAACTTTATGTAACAAATAATACATTAAAAACATAACAATGAAAGCCATCACATAGACAAAAAAAATACATGTCTTCATAGAATGAATCAAAGAATAACAGTATTCAATTATGACTTATAAATATTCACATAGTCCTTATATTCTAATAAGAATCACACATAATAACGAAATCATGGTATACAGATAATCATTATAATGAAATGTGAATGTTGTGTTCATGTAATCATGCATTAACACATCACACCTCTTTCTATACTAAGACATATAGTAAATATGATAAATCTATAAATCAATAACCAGTATATGTTCAACAATAACTTAATGATAAATAATAGTAAACTATAATAATAGAAGTATGAATAAGAATCAAATCCTAGGACACATGAACTCTACCTCCTGTGTGGGTTGGTCGAACCAACAAACAAGATATTTAACAAGTTTATATATATTCCTAGTCTCCTATTTAACAACCTGAAATAGTAAAACAAGAAAACAATAAATTCCTGGATACCACTTGTAACTTCCTATGTTGATTTCACTTAGATGTAACATTATCAGGTGGTTCATGTGGCCTTATTCACACCTCTCCATATGGAATATGTTTCGAACTACTAACAAGTGTCTAAGCGTGGTATAGTGGGCATACTATGCCCTTTAGATTATTAATAAACATGGAAGATTCTTAAAAAATAAATTTTTTAATAATATAATAATAACTAATATGTAATAATGAACTGATTAAATCCAATTAAACCACCCATTAATTAACATGATATGCCTAAACATACAAGATAGTGGTAATAACCCAAATATTTATAAATAAAAATTCCAATTGGGATTCAAATTAAATATCTTATTTCATATTTTGGTTATATAAAACACATGCACTTATATCATTTTTAAATATTTTATCATGTTTAAAAGACCTTTATTCATTATAACCATTAATAATATAACCTTTGAAGAGAAATCATATGATTAGTATAAATACAGGGTTTAAACCAATCCAATTAACACAAAAAATGGAATTGATAGACTTAATGATTAGTATCATACCTTATGCATCCCATTTATTGCAACTTATAAGGTACATAAAAAGTCTAGGATATTCTCTTGACTATGTGAAGGATGAACTTTAATAGCTTAAGTATGAGAGAAACCTTTTAATGGGGGGAAGTTCAATCTCATTGAAATCACAAACCAAACCATGTTCGTCAAACAACACCATGAATGTATCAGAGTTTCACACCTTACCCTTATGTAATTTTATGGTGTATTAATGGGGTATGAATCATTTACATAGTAATATGAACATATATATTATATTTATAATATAATAATGGTTTTATTTACTTCTAATTGTTATTTTATACTCAATTTTAATTATTGATACAATAAAATAAAAATTAAATACTCAGATAATATTCAAATTAAATTAATGAATTTATTTTAATAAATTATTTTATTTTTTAAAAAAATAAAATTTTATTATTAAATAATATCTATTAAATATATATGATCATATATTTTATATGAAGTCAAATGTAATTTTTAAAATGGTTAAAAAAAATTATTGTCAAAAACCCATAATTTCTGAATAAATGATGATACTTATTTTAAAAATGAAAAAAAATATTTTGAGAAATAATTTTATTAAATTAAAATTATTTTTGAAATAAAAACATCGATATAATTAAATTGGTAATTTTTCATAATTTTCTAAGACAGTCCAATTTTAAGGTAAAAATTAAATATTTTATAAATATATGTTGTGTATTATGACTTCATAATGACCTAGTAGTGATGTAATAAATTCTATAGAGGGTATACACGGCCAAATATATGTTTTCCAATTAAAATAATGTTAATTTATGTTTATTTTAATAATTTTTTAAATCCCTTATAAAACCTTCAAAACTATTAATATATTTTAATGTTTTAAACTCATTTCTTTAAGAGTATCACTCACTTCATTATCAGAAAGTGTATTATTTAATTATTTTAGGCCTTTTTCTTTATAAAATAACAAAAAACCACTCCCATATTTCTAAAAACATGGTAAAACCCAAGTGGTGGTTTTTGTTTTTAGTTATTTTATTATATAGAGTCCAAAACCTAAGTTGAAGAAATATTAAATAAATCCACACTCATTTCCCATATAATACCACCCAATATCCCATTTATCCTCAATAAAAATCCTTTTATAATGTCTTTAATCTTTCCACCCATCTCTATATCCCTCTTATGGTTCCCCCATTCTCTCAAGAAGCCCCTCCCAAGCATTTGGTACCACACACTCATGTAAAGTATCTTCCACTCTCCTCTTTATTCAACCACCACTTTTAGGTTATGATTCTTAATTCCCATTTGATCATGTTGTAATATGTTATTATATACCCCATTTAAATCCATTTTATTTCTAAAAATGAGATACCTCTTTCACTCTCATTAATATTTATCTTGAATCGTTATGTACACTCATTACAATACTGAAATTTAGTAGGGGGTCCTATAATTCTCCTCATTATTAAAGTTCTTTTTATTATCATTAGCCATATATTTCCAATTAATAATGTTTGGATATGTATTTTCATGTCCCTATTACTTCCCATTTGATTTATAAATTATGATAGACCCATTTCTCTCTCGTCAAAAAATTTTATCAATTTTTAAGTGATGCCATTATGCTGCTAGAATTTATCCACAATTTTCCACGCAAAAACAATTGTGTAGTGAATACCATATCCATTTCATATCAACAGTGTTCAACTTTATATACTTATAATTATTTTAATTTGGATTTACATTTGCATTCAATAATTTTTAGTCTTATGAGACGTTCTTTTGGGACATTGAGTAATCCTTATTCCTTTAGGGAACATTTTTTCATCACGATGTTTTGGCAGTTATCCTTGACCTATTTTTATTATGTGGTGGTTTAATTTATTGCCTCATTTCCCATGTTTCCTATATTTTATCATGTTATATCTTATCTTATTATGATTCTCACCCCATTAATAATCTATTTATATGCCCATTGTCTAACATTTATTAATTTATTCATGTTATTCCATGTTTATTTCTCTTAATGGGCTTTATATATCACCCCTTTCTTATGTATATCATCAGTTTATCCCATGTAGTTTTATGTACGATAATTTTCAGGAATTTTTCAATAAAATGGTGTTTTTCCTATTTAAAATTGTTATGTAATGTACCTAACTCTGAATAAAACTATACCTATTGATATTCTTGGTTGTATTATGTGAAATTTTATGTAATAGATCATGAACTAATGTGTAATAAAGATAAGGGTCATTATAGTAGGTATCGAAGGAAATGATGAGTTATATTTGGGATTCGGATTAGAAAACTCTAGAAAAAGCCTTAGGTATAAGAATAAGTATTAAAAAATTCCAATATTTTTTGTATGTATATAGGTAGTGGTTTATCAATCAAATAAATAAATTTCTGGAAACTACCTATGGATTTGGTTCTTACATAGATGTACATAGTGGTAAAACCTGAAAATAATGCATTCATCTAGACTTGAACAGGAACTAGTTCATGAATATGAGTCTTTCTGCACACCTCATTTGACACACCCAAGAGATATTCTTTAGTAAAATCATAGGTTCATTACAAAACATTATTAATGGAACAAAAAAATACCATAAGCATATATGTTAGGAAATAGATCATGGATAACATAGTTTTAAGCCTTTAAATTCCTAAGTGAAGAAATACATGTAATTTATAAGTTATTCCATTAATTTCATTAGATTCCCCCTTTATGAGTTTAAAAGACTAAAAATAGTCATCGCTAATATTCCTTTTATTCTAGATAATGTCTAAAAAAATAAGTAATTAGGTAAACAACATATGTAAAGGGAAATGTGTTGAATTCCCTAACAATATGCCCAACCCCATGGTAGTGGTAATCACAAACTTTATGATGATACTCTCTCAACTAACTCTATTTATGAATAGAAATATTTATCAGGAGGAGTTTCCAAATCCCCCTAATAGATAACAATTTGTGATTTAGGTCTTTATGAGACAAAGCCTTATGATTTTCAATGGATCATCTGATCCTTTAATCACATAACAATGAATCAACTCCATTGAAGTGATTTTATCCATCCTTAAATATTTAGATAAAGAGAAGGTTCTACTATATGTTTATAATATTCCAGGAGAAGCATTTTAGTGATGAACATTGATCAAAAATATGAATCCCTATGAAGATATCGAAGCGATGGTGTATAAGGAATTCAAGAAAATGTTTTTTGAAAATTATTTTCCACACACTCTTTGACTTAATATGGAATTTGATTTAAATGACCTCAATTAAAAAGGCAATGAATCTATCAAGGATTATGAGGAAAACATCATAGGATGTGCATAATAAGCCTCTGACATTTTTTCACCATCTAATTCATGTATGAATGCTTCTTTGGTGTGATAAAACCAAGTCATCATTGATAGTGATGAGGAATTTTTCTAATGTGCCCTCAAATTTGAGATGGATATTGGTGAATATAAAGGGAACCACAAGGATAATATTCAAAATTTTTAATTTAATTATGGAATTTTTTTTGAGAAATTAAATGGTGCTAAGAAATTTCCAAATCCCATTTGTCAAAGGTGTGAAAAGAAGAACCCTAAAAATTTCATAATGGGGACAAGGAAAAGATTTAGGTTCTGGAAGGAGGTTAACCTAGATAGTGATTTCTTATATGAGAAACCCAATAATGTGATAGAGGAAAGGAATGCTCAATTAAACCCTCGATGTATTTTTCATTTTTTCAACTACAGGAAACCCGAGCACTTTGAAAATCAATACACTAATATGAGGGTTTTCTGAGACAACCAACAACCTCAAAGAAAACAATTGATATATTTTTTAATCATAAATACTATGGTTCATGAAAATTAATTCTGGAAAAGAATGCTAGTTATTCATTCAAGACTAGTGAATGTACTTTTTGATTCTAGTTCAATGCATTCCTTTATGCCATGAATATTTTGTAGAACTATTAAAACACCACCATGAAGCATCGAAGTAGAGTAGTCAATGAAAATAAAAAATGTGGAATTTTTTAAATCCCAAGTATATAACTTATCCCCTATCATAATATGTGGGTTGTACATCCCAGTGAACCTTGCCATACTCCATTTAGTATAATTGAATGTAATTCTGGGTATTTATTTTCTTTCCCTATATAAAGCTGAAATAAATTTCTGTAATAATGAAATCACGCTTTGTATCACGAATCTTCCTCTAATTCTATTCAAGTGCAAGAGAGTGGATGAATCTTCTTTAACAATAACATCTCAAGAATGGATATTGTTGCCCTATGTTAAATAATATCTAGCTAAAATGATTGAGTCTATGTAAATAATCATCCTTGAAAACATGAACATTATAAGGGAATACACTGATATGTTTCCCAAGTAATTTCCTAGACTTCCTCCTTACTTATAGGTTGAATTTTCAATTGATATTGTAACACACTGAGATTTCATAGTGTGTTACTTCTTCAAAATAATTCAATAACTTTCACTACACGCAACACCGAGTTCAAACGCACCATGACTTACCAAACAAGCCGTTAAAAAGTGGTTATGAATAGTATTAACTAAATTTTAAACTTTATATAATCCTTATAATTTTAGAATCCATATTATGAGTTTCTTAGACATAATGTATTAACAAATTCATATTTTTCAGATAAAAGAAGTAATTTTCAAAAATTCACTTTTATCAACTTTTAATAGTGAACCCTTTTAAATCCAATATTTTAAACTTTTATATATTCAATTTGACTAAATAAATTTATTCTTTAGAATGGGGACATCAAAAATTTAAAATGTAAAACCCCAAGCTTCCACGGTACGCTTCTCTTTGAATAATACAGTAGCGTGTGTTGTACGCAACTTCAATATTCTAACATGTCGCGACCAATCAAAGTAGCCGTTATGAATAGTAATACCCACTTTTTGAAATATTATAAATTTTATCTTTCAAAATAGACTTCAGTTTTGGATTTGGAATATCGAAATTATCCTAGGATGAAATTTTGGTACTTTTCGGATAAATTTTATATTTTCATGAATAGTGAAAATTACTAAATTTTTATTAAAAACAACTTTTTTAATCAAAATAATTAATAGTAATAAATTATGAATTTGAGTGGTTTTAATGTATATTTAGAATATATTTTTACCATTTAATACGATGTTGGTCATTGGACATAATTTCACAATTAAACCGGACATAAACAAGCGTCAATCTTTTGATAGTTATTATCTCTTAAAAAACGCTTTTTGTTTTGACGACGGGGATTAATTTTAAATTAATTTCTGTCACTTATGTGTTTTGAATTTGGAAAAATGGATTCCATATTTTTAATCAGGAGTTCCAAATTGTGTAAATACGTAACTTTAATTTTTAGACATTTTGAATAATTATTTCGGTAAATATTTTATTTACCATGGTTGAAGGGTAAATCTGGTTAATAATGGTAAAAAAATTATATTATAACAATAATAAATTACCCTAAAACGTGTCTTAACCTTATTGGTTGATACATGTCCGACCATGGGAATTTCTGGGTCTATTTTGGGACCCCATGAAGACACTTGATGGTGATAAAGACACTTTATATTAATTAAGTTAAAATAAATACAAAAAAGACATAAGCATATATCTTTTGGAAAAACAATTTTTACAAAGGGTTATTTATGTTGCAATTTAGAAAATAAATATTCATTAGAAATATAAAAGTATTTCCTACATAAGTGTATTTTACTTATAATTTTTAGACATTAAATAATTTAATTTATCTATGACACAATGATGATTCAGTAATTACCGTATTAATGAAAGATTAAGATAATTGATATTATAAATACCCAAATAAATGTAATCTGAGATTTTTTATAAATTAAAATAATTTTCTAGGTTAATATGACATATTAGGATTCTTTATATAAATTTTTTTCGAAGTAATAATCCTGTTATTAATTTATCAAAAACCAAATACTCAATAGTTTCAAAAATGACATAAAAGAGTTTTTAAAACAAATATTATATTATTAATTCATATTCAATTCCTAAAATACTAAGGTTAGAACAATAAACTTATATCATGATATTTGAATCATTAATTTACCACTGGGTGGTCTCTTTGAGGTATATAGTATGTTTATTAACTATATAATATAAAAATACAAAGTGACATGGTAAGTGTCAAACTAATTAACTAAGAGTCAACACTAAAAGATAAGGTTAATATAATGACACAAACTTGTCTAAATTCTATTGGTTGAGTGGTTTTCGACCTATCCCCACCTTAACCTTTAATTAATCCATTGTTGATCCATTTGAAACCGAATATTAATTTATTATAAAATAATATTTCTAGATTTTCCTAATGTGCCCATCCTCCCCCTTACAAAAGGACATCACTTCTAACCAATTCTCCACACCATCAAAGCCTTTTGGTTCGGCCAAACCCTTACAAAATACTCTCTCAACTTCCCTAAATTCAATATAGAGGCCATAGTTTGATCATAAATCCAACCTATGTTTCCCTTTTGATCAAATCAAAAGGAAAAACCTGAAGAAGATGTAATGTTTTCACCACCCTTTTTCAAGTTCATTTCTTCTTCAACTTCTTCATTCTTTGTTATTCCCATTCTAAAATAATAACACAAATATCTTATATATAATGAGATGTTATTATAAATATGGTACAACCATGTTCAGTATTCTATCCATCCTATGAATGATATGTCACCATACGTGTGTACGTACAGCTTACCGTCTCCACGTCGTGGTGTTATTTTTATTCAAAACATTATTATTTGGATGGGTATAATAATGATGTCTAAATCATGTAAATAGTAAATATAACGTGATAATGATTCTGTATATTTGATATACCATCCAATCATATATTATTTTAATATCAAAAGAATGATATTGCCGCTCGTGGGTACGTACGGACTACCGTTTCCACAAACGCGATGAGATTCATTCCCCATCGTATCCATTCAAGTATAATTCTAATTTTATGATTAAAAATAATTTTTAAGGACTTGATATAATTCTATATATGAATAATATACAACCTATCCATAACAAACACAACTTATGTAACAAAACATGTAAAATAAAATGAGTAAGTTAACACCCAAAACAACGATACTACTAAGATATTATTAACAAAGCAATGTTAAAAGATCATATATGATATCATATTAATTTAAATGATTCTTGTATAATTAATAAAAATTATTTCACCATTATACAGGAGGTTAACGTACCCCCAACCAGGGATAAGTACAAGGTAAGGGTTTATTTCGCAATCTCTTCATTATCCGAGGTTGTTTATACGTAATAGTCTACTGGGACCTCCTTATCATCCACATCCATGTTTCTTAAAAATATATTTCAAAACATTCTCACCATTTTACAGAATATGGGTTAAATTCATTTATACCCTTGTTTGACTTTTTATAAGAATTTTATAAAGGAATCTTTTTGTCGTTTTCCAAACATAGTCCTTTTTAACCTTTTCAATAAAATTAAGGTAAGAATGTTTTTTTTAACTTATACGGTGGGTGCGGCTATTTTCTGCCGTTATAACATCGTCAAAACTTCCCTTACAAGATTATAAAAATAGTTTCAAAATAAATGGTTTCTTTATGTGACTCTTAAATGATTTCAAAATATAAAGAGATATGTCTCTAAAAAAAGGTTTTGATTTCATCTATGTCAACATCCTTTGATGGATTTTACGTTTATTTGAAGTTGATTTATTATGATACAAATCTTCCATATTGTATTGAAGTTTTTGTGATATGTTTGATTGTGGGTGTGCTATTTTTACCCCTCATTTATTATGGTTAAAGTATTGACATTTCGTATGCTAGTTTTAATACAAATGTTTATAATATGTTTAAACCTTTTCATATGAGGATTGTATTGGACTTAGTAAGTGACGGGTGGAGCCCGCTATAGCTCCTCGATGCATCTGTAGGTCTCATGAGACAACTAGACGTGGAATTGTCTGAGGCCCTTTCCCAATTTGATTTATGGTTTTGGTCGAGGCCTTAATCATTTTAGACGTCTTGGATGAGGCATTGAAAAATTGTTTCAGAATGTCTGGCATTATACATTCCCTCATTATGGAAATAATATTGATGGTTCATGTGGTCATTCAACTAGTAGAATACCCATGATTATGTTTTATTATTGAATTATTTACTCATCTCATGTTCTTTCCATAAAATTATTCATGTATATTATTGGTAAGGGCATGTGGTTTCAATTATTTACCATGCTTAATATTTATGTCATTTTCTAGTGTATTAATTACCCTTACTGAGCATTTGATCTCACCCCTTTCAATGTTTTATTTTTTCCCAGGATATGAAGAAGTTAGTTATGAGTGACCTACAGGCATAATCTAGGAGTCTCGGATGTTCCTAATGAAATATATTTGTGTTGTATTTCTCTTCAAGATGTAAATTTGAACATATGTATGTATCTTGTTTCCAATAATACAAAATTGATCGGTCTTTCATGACATGATTTCCTTATGATCATGCCAATGTTATGTAATAATGCACCGACTCAGGGTAACTAGGGTCAGGTAGTTACAGTTGGTATCAGAGGAAGTTTAGTACAAACCTTGGAAACTAGATTTAGATAATCTTTGATTAGAGATCATATCCCTAGGATAGAATTTGAGGATTAGTATAGAATAACTTCCTAGAATTTTGGTATTGTAGAGATTTTGTAAGTTTTCTGAGCAATACATCTATGTCTAGATACGAGAAGGTAGAGGCGGCTCTAGAACAGATGTACCTAGGGGTAAAACCCGAAAACACCGCTTTGAGCTAGACTCGAACAGGAACTAGTGCACGACAACTGGCCTTGCTACACTCTTGGTTACGACACTCTCAAGGGATATGCTTAGGATAATTCTCATTTTCATTACAAACCATTATGAAGTGTTGTTAGTATATACTTCCTCAAAGAAAACAATTTTATGATTATGGATTATATCCATAAATTGTTCAATTTGCGTTAGGTATTTTACAAGTTTGTAATTATTCATTGCAATTCATAAACTGACCTAGTTTATGCTGTTGTATAGAAATGGCGCCCAGTAGAAGGAATGTGAACTCCCGCAATACGTATGATCCAAAGTGTAAGAAGGATCATATCCTTCATGGTATTAAGCCATCATTTAGAATGGAAATAGTCTCCCACGTATTATCATCATATGAAGAAATAGTATCATGTGTTGATAAGATAAGTAAAGAGTTCTCTGAGTCCTATGGCTTTGAAGGGAATTAAGAGAAGAAAATAATGGAAGAGAGAAATATGGATAAAGGGAAGAGGGAAAAGAAGAATTTTCCCATATTTGATAACTGTGGGAAGAAACACCCTGGAACTTTCACGAAAGGAATGGGTGTTTGTTATAAGTGTGGATTAAAAGGACACCACGTTCGTGATTGCGAGGGTAAGAAAAAGGTTTCAAATGTACAATGCTTCATCTGTAAAGAGAGGGGAAACTACGCGAATCAATGTTCAGATCCTCAGAGTATGCCCCAAATGATGCAATTGGATAATAATAAAGTTATGATACTACCACAGATGAAGAGGAATGACTAGTGTTCTTATGTTGTTATTAAAGAATTATTTCATTTGAGTGTTGTATCAATGATGTACTGGTTATATGAATTATGGAGATAAATAAGGATTGTACTGCAGTACTATTTCATTGAGGATTTGAGATTATATGGTTCTATGAAAAGTGACTCAACAACAAGTTAAACATTTTTTTTTGAAAACACATGTATGAAGGAAAGTTAATCCTTAATATGGTCTTGATACCCTGGTAGTAATTTTGGAATAAGAGATGGTTGATTTGGATAAATTATATTTGATATTCTTGACTGCCTTGTCACTAATAAATGGTTTGTTTATTTCATCATTGTTGGAATATTTAATGTTTTTGGATGTAAGGAATATATCTAGTATTATATAATGAATAAGGGATCATGAATGTAATCAATAAGGTTTTATGGTAATTCATGTTATTACCATGTTTTAAAAGAATACATGATGAATGTATTCACATGTTATTACATGGAAAAAAAACCTTCATTATATTTACCTTCCCTATAAATTTTGGACTGTGATTTTGGACAGAAGTAATTTAGAGAAGTCTAAATGTTGGAATGGATTATATATGACATTTGATACAATTTTTAAGGTTAAATAATTTTGAAGATTATTTTTGGATTGTTATAAAAAGGACAACCCGGAGGTCGGGCGGTAACCCATCGCGTCCGGAAAGGCTGTGAGACTTGAACCCACAACTGAAGGGTGACAAGGGTGTATCACCTACCACTGACCCACGTGATGTCCCAGATTGAATAATGTAGTTTTTTATGGTTCTTATAGATCAATTATAAATTTATTTTTTAAACCCTATACGAATATGATAAATAGAATATTATTTGTAAGTTCTATTATCTTTTAGAGTGAAGGATGAGTTTGTGGTAGAAATTAGTTAAAGGATGGAACTCTACTTGTCAAGTATATATTTTTCTTCTACTCTTATTCTATGAAGAAATTAATTCATATACTTTATTGAAGGAATCTTAAAACCAAAAATGTGTTATCCTAATACCTTATGTTTTTTTGAACCGATGGTATTTTAAATCATCATAGATTGATGAATTTAAGGACCTCAATTTTAAACTTGTTTCTGATTGATGACCTCAATCACTACCTATAAATATTTATGTTATTCCTCCAATTATATGTCTCTAATTTCCACCAATGTTCTTCTAATCGAGATCATAATTTTGTGGTGACCCTTTCATTTCTCTTTTCCTCTTATTAAGACTAAATTTTATTAACCAAATTTCCGATCTGGGTTTTCCCATAATGATATTTTCTATTTTCAACCCTTATTTTCGAAGAAAAATATCAAATTGCGAGGACACAACTTATTGAAGTAGGTAATAATGTAACACCCCAAGATTTCATAGTGTGTTACTTCTACAAAATAATTCAATAACTTTCACTACACGCAACACCGAGTTCAAACGCACTAGGACTTACCAAACAAGCCGTTCATAAGAGGTTATGAATAGTATTAACTAAATTTGGAACTTTATATAATCCTTATAATTTTAGAATCCATATTATGAGTTTCTTAGACATAATGTACGAACAAATTCATTTTTTTAGATAAAAGAAGTAATTTTTAAAAATGAACTTTTATCAACTTTTAATAGTGAACCCTTTTAAATCCAATATTTTAAACATTTATATATTCAATTTTACTAAATAAATTTATTCTAATGGGGATAAAAAAAATTAAAATGTAAACCCCCAAGCTTCCACGGCATTATTCTCTTTGAATAATAGAGTAGTGTGTGTTGTACGCAACTTCAAGATTCTAACACGCCGCGACCAATCAAAGTAGTCGTTATGAATAGTAATACCCACCTTTTGAAATTGTATACATTTTATCTTTCAAAATAGACTTCATTTTTGGATTTGGAATATTGAAATTATCCTAGGATGAAATTTTGGTACTTTTCGGATAACTTTTATATTTTCATGAATAGTGAAAATAACTAAATTCTTATTAAAAACAATTTTTTTAATCAAAATAATTAATAGTGATAAATTATGAATTTGAGTGGTTTTAATGTATATTTAGAATATATTTTAACCATTTAATATGATGTTGGTCATTGGACATAATTTCACAATTAAACCGGACATAAACAAGCGTCAATCTTTTGATAGTTATTATCTATTAAAAACATGCCTTTTGTTTTAATGACGGGAATTAATTTTAAATTAATTTATGCCACTTATGTGTTTTGAATTTGGAAAAATGGATTCCATATTTGGAATCCGAATGTACAAATTGGGTAAATAGGTAACTTTAATTTTTAGACATTTTGAATAATTACTTCGGTAAATATTTTATTTACCATGGTTAAAGGGTAAATCCAGTAAATAAGGGTAAATAAATAATATAATAATAATAATAAATTACACTAAAATGAGTCATAACCTTATTTGTTGATACATGTCCGACCATGGACATATTTGGGTCGATTTTGGGACCCCATGGAGCCACTTGTTGGTGATAAGGACACTTTATATTAATTAAGTTAAAATAAATACAAAAAAGACATAAGCATATATCTTTTAGAAAAATAATTTTTACATAGGGATATATATTTTGGAATTTAAACTATAAATATTCATTATAAAGAAAAAAAGATTTCCTATATAATGGTATTTTACTTTAAATTTTTAGACATTAAATAATTTAATTTATTTATGACACAATGATGATGTAGTAGCTACCGTATTAATGAAAGATTAAGATAATTGATATTATAAATACACAAATAAATGTAATTTGAGACTTTTTATAAATTAAAATAATTTTATAGGTTAATATGACATATTAGGATTATATATATAAATTTTTTTTGAAGTAATAATGTTGTTAGGAATTTATATAAAACCAAATACCCAATAGTGTCAAAATTGACATAAAAGAGTTTTTCAAACAAATATTATATTATTAATTGATATTCAATTCCTAAAAGTATTATGTTCATAAGCGAAACTTATATCATGATAGGTGTATCATTAATGGACCACTTGGGGGTCTCTTGGAGGTATATAGTAAGTTTATTAACTATATAATATAAAAATGCAAAGTGACATGGTAAGTGTCAAACTAATTAACTAAGAGTCAAAACTAAAAGATAAGGTTAATATAATGACCAAACCCGGTCTAAATTCTATTGGTTGAGATTTTTTAGACCCATAACCACCTTAACCTTTAAATAATACACTTTGGAGCCATTAGAAACCGAATATGAATTTATTATAAAGTAATATTTCCTGATTTTCCTAAGGTGCCCCTCATACCCCTTAGAAAAGGAGACCACTTCTAACCAATTATCCACCCCTTCAAAGCCTTTTGGTTCGGCCAAACCCTGACCAAATACTCTCTCAACTTATCTAAATTCAACATAGAGGCCATTTTTTTATCATAAATCCATCCTAAGGATCCCTTTTGATCAAATCAAAAGGAAGAACCCGAAGAAGAGGTAATGTTTTCACCACCCTTTTTCAAGTTCATTTCTTCTTCAACTTCTTCTTTATTTGTTATTCCCATTCTAAAATAATAAATCCCGTATATTCTATATTCTGAGATGTTATTATAAATATTTTACAACCATATTCATTATTCTATCCATCCTATAAATGACATGTCACTATAAGTGCGTACGTACGACTTACCGTCTCCACGTCGGGGTGTAATTGTTATTCAAAACATTATTATTTGTATGGGTATAATAATGATGTGTAATTCATGTAAATAATAAATATAACATGATAAATATTCTATATATATGATATAACACCCAATAATATATTATTTTAATATCAAAATAATGATATTGTCACTCGTGCGTACGTACGGACTACCGTCTCCACGAACGTGATGAGATTCATTCCCCATCGTATCCATTCAAGTATAATCCTCATTTGATGATTAAAAATAATGTTTAAGGACTTTATATAATTTTGTATATTAATAAGATACAACCTATCCATAACAAACACGGCTTTTGTAACAAAACATGTAAAAGAAAATCAGTAAGTTAACACCCGAAAAAACGATAATACTAAGATATTATTAACAAAGAAATGTTAAAAGATCATATATGATATCATATTAATTTATATGATTATCTTATAATTTAATAAGAATTATTTCCCAATTATACAGGAGTTTACCCTATCCCCAACTAGGTAAAAGTATAAGTTAAGGGTTCATTTCGGAATCTCTTCATTATCCGAGGTTGTTTATACGTAATAATCTACTGAGACCTCTTTGTCATCCACATCCATGTTTCTTAAAAATGTATTTCAAAAAATTGTTACTATTTTAATGAATATGGGTTAAATTCATTTATACCCTTGTTTTACTTTTTATAAGAAGTTTATAAAGTAATCTTTCTATTGTTTTCCAAACAAGGTCCTTTTTAACCTTTTCGACAAAATTAAGGTAAGAATGTTTTTTTAACTTATATGGTGGGTACGGCTATTTTCGGCCATTATAACATCGTCTATGCTTCCCTTAAAATATTATAATAATATTTTCAAAATAAATTTTTTCTTTATGTGAATCTTAAATGATTTCAAAATATAAAGAGATATGTCTCTAAAAATGGTTTTGATTTCATCTATGTCAACATCCTTTGATATATTTTAAGTTTATTTTAAGTTGATTTATTATGATACCAAACTTCCATATTGTATTGAAGTTTTTGTGATATGTTTGACTGTGGATGTGCTATTTTTACCACTCATGGATTATGGTTAATGTATTTAAATTTATTATGCTAGTTTTAATACAAATGTTTATGATATATTTAATCCATTTCAAATGAGGAATGTATTGGACTTAATAAGTGACGGGTGGAGCCCGCTATAGCTCCTCAATGCATCGGTTGGTCTCATGAGACAACTTGACGTAGAATTGGCTGAGGCCCTTTCCTAATTTGATTTATGGTTTTGGCCAAGGCCTTAATCAATTTAGACGTCTTGGACAAGGCATTGACAAAATGTTCCAGAATGTCCGGCATTATACATTCCCTCATTATGGAAATAATATTGATGGTTCATGTGGTCATTCGACTAGTAGAATACCCATGATTATGTTTTATTATGGAATTATTTAATTATCTCATGTTCTTTCCATAAAAGTATTCATGTATATTATTGTTAATGGCATGTTGTTTCAATTATTTACCATGATTAATATATATGTCATTTTCTGTTGTATTACTTACCCTTACTGAGCGTTTGAGCTCACCCCTTTCAATGTTTTATTTTTTCCCAGGATATGAAGAAGTTATTTATGAGTGACCTGTAGGCATAATCTACGAGTCTTGGATGTTCCTAATGAAATATATATATTTTTTGTATTTCTCTTCATGATGTAAAGTTGAACATATGTATGTATCTTGTATCCAATAATACTAAACTGATCGGTCTTTTGAGACATGATTTCCTTGTGATCATGCCAATGTTATGTAATAATGCACCGACTCTAGGTAAATAGGGTCGGGGAATTACAAATATTATAAATGGGTAATTACCATTATCATAGACTCTGTATTGAATAGTTGTTGTGTAAATTGAGGAACTGATGAAAAACTGTAGAATAATCTATATAATAGTTCATATGCCCACGTGTTTCAGCATGGGGTGCACCATACTTATTCACCAAGAAGAATGATGAGTCAATACACCTTTTAATTGATTATACAGATCTTAATATGATCATGATAAAGAAAATTCACCATCTCCCATGGACTAATATCTTGTCAGATCAGTTATGTGTAGCATAATACTTCTCCAATGTGGATATGTGATCAGGATATTACCATGTTTGGGTAAATAAGGGGGTTATCCCCAATAATACTTTTCAAACAAGGTATGATCTCTATGAGCTCATAGAAAAGAATTTTATACTTAGTAATTCTCTAGAAACCCACATGGTATTTATTAATAGAGACTTTAGGAATTACATAGAAAAAATTCGGGTAGTCCTTATAGAATATATTCTAATACACTCTAAATTCTAGGAGGATCATAATGAGCATCTGAGTACTATGGTAAAGAACTTTTAAAATGATAGTCTTTATGAAAAGTATAGAAAATTTGATTTATTGTTGAAGTATGTCTCATTCATGGGGAATATCATCATAAGAAATGGGATATATGTAGACCCAAAAGAAGATTTAATAAATTTAAGGAACTTTAAGGAAAATATATATGAATGATATCTATAGTTTCCTTGGATTAGTTGGTTTATATCATCAATTTGTGAAAAATTTCACATGATTTCTTAATCCTATAAACAAGATAAGTCTGTTGGGATTCAAGTTTTCCTGGAATGATGAATGTGAATAGAGATTCCATGAGTTTAAGAGGAGCCTTATCCCTGTAACTATACTCACACTGCCCACAAGTGGATAACGTTTCATGGTATTCAGTGATTCTTTGAAGACGGTATTGAGAAGTTTGTTCATAAAAATAACTAAGTGTTATCCTATGATTCAAGTAAATTTAAATTTCATGAATAGAAATATAGAAAGCATGATATGAAGTTAGTTTCAGTGATCATATATTTGAAATTATGGCATCATTATCTATTTGGGGAGAATTATGAAATATATATGGATCACAAAAGCCTCAAGTATATTTTCACATAGAAAGAGATGAATATGTGCCAAATAATATGGTTAAAACTTAAAAAGAACTATTAATACTCAATTGACTGCCATCCTTGGAATGCGAATAGTGTATAAAATAATCTATGTAGAAAGGATCCAACAATTCTATAATTGATTATAATTGAGAGGGATTGGATCTTTATATATTTTGAAAGGATGGACATGGGAATCATAAAATAAGGAATATCATCTATCCTTTCACAAATAATTTATCAACAATCCATTCAGGAGAAGATAATGGATTCTCAAAGAGATGATCTAAGAATTCAGAATAAAGTAGAAACTATACGAAAATTTATATCCTTATTGTTAAATGTTAATGAAAAAAGATTTGTATGATTTGGGTCACAACTATGTGTTCCATAAAATCATGAAATAAATAAGTATTTTTTGGATTATGTAAATGGTTTGACTTTTCCCATCTATCCAAGAAGAAAAATATGCATGATTGTCTCTAATAGAGATATTTGTGGTAAAATATTAAGAATTTGTTTGAGGAATTTACATAAAGATGTATTTTGTTTTAGTTTGTGAATGTATAATGGAAAAATCACAAGGGATGATGTAAAAATTTCAGATACCTACATGAAAATAGAAAAAAAATATCCATGGAACTTATCCCTAGTCTTCTGAAGACATTGATATAAAAAAATCGTTATGGTTTTGGATGGATCATCTTATAAATAATGCACACTTAATGGATATTTGATAGATTTTATCACTCAATAAACTTACAAGGAGATATATTTGGTAAGTGGTGAGGCTACATATAAAATCACTATCAATTATAGCTTATCAAGATCCAATATTTATTTCTATGTTCTGGAAGAATCTTCAATATGATCTAAAATACTGATTTGGAATCAACATGACTTTTCACCCTAAAAAAGATGTCCAATCTAACAGAATAATCCCATAACATGAGAATATGTTCAGAGGATTATCAATAAACATCAATGGATGATGGGATCAACATCTTCCTCGTGTCATGTTTGTATACAATAATAGTTCTCACTCTAGCATCCAAATGGCCCCCTATGAATCCCTTTATGGGAAGATATACAGAACACCTGCATGTTGAGATGAAGTTTGGGAATGAAAACATCTAGGTCCTAAATTGGTTTAGTAAATGGTTGAAAAGGATCAGAACCTTCATCATCACATCAAGGATTCTCAAAGTATAAATAATATCTATGCTTACAACCATCGATGAGACCTAGAGTTCGATTTTGGGGACATGTTACTTCTCCTCATATCTCCATGGATGAAATTCATGATATTTGGTAAGAAATAAAAGGTTATTAAAATAAACATATGTCCCATTAATATCCTTGATGGCATTGAAGTGGTGGCCTATTTACTAGAAAACCCACCGAAGTTATCTCAAGTACATGATGTTCCATGTATCCCTATTAAGGAAGTACATTCTGAACCCCTCACATGTAATTAATCGAATGGTGATACCATTGGAGAATAAACTTTCTCATGAGGAGTGTATGGTTAGGATCTTAGATTGTAGAGACAAAGTTTTATGAAATAAAACAATACACCCGGTCAAGGTATTGTGGAGGAACCACATGTTTGATGAAGTAACATAGGAACTTAAGGAAGTGATGAAATAGAATTACCCTCATCTATTTTATCATGTGAAATAAAACTTTTTAGGGGAAAATTAATTAAGAAGGGAATATTGTAATGACTCAAACATTTATAAAAAAATATCCCTTATAATTTAAATTAAATGTCTTATTCTATATTATGGTTATAGAAAACACTTGCACTTATTTGGTTTTATAATATCCTATCATATTTAGAATACCATAAATCATCATAACCATATTTAATATAGTCATTGAATATTAATCATATGATTTTTAAAAATATATTGTTTTAAAAAATCCAATTGACACATACAAAGAAATTGATGGCCTCAAAAATCATGATCATACCCTACAAATCCAATTTATTGGAGCTTCGAAGGGAGATAGAATATTTGAAATTGGCCCTTAACCAGGCCCAAGATGAGACCCAACAACTTAATCATGAGAGAAATTGTTTATGTGAGATGTCCAAGCTCATCGAGTTCATGACTCAAACAATGTTCATCGAACAACCCATTTAAATTCTCATAGTCATACACCTTACACATAGGGTTTTTTCTAGTGTATTAAGGGGACATGTATCAAGACCTTAATATTATTAACAATTATATTCTATTTTCAATATAGTAATGGTCATTTTTTCTTCTTATCATTACTTTATAAACAGTTTTTATTATTGATACAATAAACCAAAAAATTATATTTTGTTATAATATTCAAATTCAATTAAGGAATTTAATTTAATAAATTTATGGATTTTTAAAATAAATAAATTTTTAGTAAAATATTATTATTAATTATTCTTATTAAATATAAATTATCATATGATTATTATGAATTAAAATGTAATTATTTATAAGGGTTCAATAACTGTTATTATCAAAAACCAAACATTTATCAATGAAATTCAATTCTCATTTTAAAATAAAAAGTCCAAATATTTAGAAAACAATTCTGATAAAATGAATGTTATTTTTGGAATTAGATCATTGAAATTATCCAATGGATATTATTCATAATTTTCATGGATAGTTGATTATTCTAGAAAATAATTAAATATTGTTAAAATACATGATGTGTATCATGACATCATAATGACCCAATAGTGATGTAATAGATACTATAAAAGCAATCTATGACAAAATATATGCTTAACCATTAAATTAATGTGATTTTTTTATTTTATTAATTTTATATTTCCTTTATTGATCCTCTAAATCTATTAATATATTTTAAGATTTTCTAATCGTAACTCTAATAGTATAACTCACTTCCACATAAGCAATGGTATTATTTTATTATTATTGTCCCCTATCCTTATAAAATAATTAAATCCACTTAAATTTGGAGGTTTTATTGTTTTTGTTATTTTATTATAGATTCTAAAACCTATGTTTCAGAAATAATTAATAAATCCACAATAATATCCTAAATAAATACACCAAATGTCCAATTTATCATTAAACAAAATCATTACAGAAAGTCCTTACTCTTCCCTCCCCTCTCTATATTCCTCACAAGGAACCACAAAGCTATCATGTATCCCCTACCAAGCATTTGGAATCACACACTCAAGTAAGGGATCTTCCACTCTCTATTTTATTCAATGACCTCTTTCATGTTATGCTTCTCAATTTTTATTTGTTCAAGTTGGGATCTGTTCTTCTATATCCCCCTTAGTTTCCATATTATTTCTATCTGATGAAATACCACTTTCACTCTCATTAACCCTTATGATGAACCATTATGTACACCCATTACCATGATATAATTTATTAAGGGATCCTCTCACTCTTTTATTTATTAAATTTTCTTTGTTATATTATGATTTTATTTCAAATTAATAATATTATGATATGTCATTCCATGTCCCTATTACTTTACATTTGATTCACGAATGATTAGATACCCCTTTATCTTTTATCAACCCATTTTATGATTTTTTAAGTAATGTAGTTATCCTACCAAAATATTATAGTGATTTTCCACGGTAAAACATTTGTGTAGTGAAAACCATACCAATTTCCAATCTAGGGTGTTCACATTTATGCACGCATAATTATTTGAATTGTGAATTATATGTATCTATTGTAAACACATTAATTTTGGAATAAAATATGATGATGAATGATTCCATGTTTTATGATATCTATAGAACACTTAATCAGGAGAATGAAATGAATGTGATGGGTGTGCTGGAAATTATATAGAGCTGTATTTATTTAGGAAATTTTATTCTCATGAAACATCATGTTAGGATAGGGGTTAAACCGGATTTATTTATGGGGATTTTTTCAGCATTATGTCAAGACATTTAGACTTAACCTATGATAATGATGCATTGTTTTAAATTGTTTCCAAATTTCCCATGTAACATTTTTGTTATCATTCTATATCATGTCTTATTGTGATTCTCACCCAATTTATTCTCAATTGATATGACTATTTTCTAACATCTATTAATTTATTCATTTATTCATTTATTTCAATATTTATTTCCCTTATTATACTTTATATCTCACCCATTTCTTATGTATGTTCTCAATTTATCCCATTTTGTTTTAAGTACAAGCATTTCAATGACGTTTTCATTAAGGATAATCTTTTTTTCATGTTTTAAATTGTTCTATAATGTACTAATTCTTAAATAAACTAGACTTCTTAATATTCATATCTTTATTATGTGTAATTTTATGTAATAAAACATGAATTAATGTTTAATAAAAAATAATGTATGTTATAACTAGTATTGGAGGAAAAGATTACTTATTTTAGGGATTATAATTATAAAACTCCACCAAAAGACATAGGGATAAGACTGAGTATAAATAAATACCAAAATATTTTAAGTATAGATTAATTGGTTTATCATGAAAATACATCCCTATCTAGATACTACATATGGAGGTGGATCTGGAATATATGTACATAGTAGTAAAACTCGAAAATATTTCATTGAGCTAGACTCAACCAAGAACTGGTGAAAAATAATGTTCTGTTACTGCACACCAAGTTTGACACTCCCAGAGGATATTCATGGGTAAATTCAAAATCCCATAATCAAATATTATTAAGGGAAAAATTCCCATTATAGTATATGATAAGAAATAAATCATGGATAAAATATATTGAATCCTATATATTCATAATTTAAGAAATAAGGGTAATTTTTATGTTATCCCATTAATTTCATTGGATTCCCCCTTAATGTGTTTAATTGTTTAAAAATAAAAATCCTTAATTTCCTTTTATTCTATAAAATGGTTGTAAATTGGAGGAATCTTGTAAATAACCGATCTGAAGGGTTATGTGATGACTTGACTAATGAGATGTCCAACCTGATGTGAATAGGAATCATGAACTTTATGATGATAATCTCTTAGCTAACTCATGTTATAATTAAAAACCTAGATCATGTGAAGCATCCAAATACCCATAATAGAGAACAAGTTTAAATTGATATTTGTATCACATAAAGGCCTATGAATTTCAACGTACCATCTGATCCTTTAATCACATAACAATGGATCAATACCATTGAGAAGATCTTCTCCATCCTTCAATGTTCTGAGAAAGAGAAGGTTTTTCTTTCTTTTTATAAAATATATGGAGAATAATATTAGTAGTGTACATTGATAAAGATATGAAACATGAGTAAGAGAAAGAAGTGAAGGAGTATAATGAATTATGGATGGTTTATTTGATAAATATTTTATCACACTCCATAACAGAAAATGGAAATATATTTCCATGACCTGAAGAAAAAAGATGATGAATCTATCAAGGCATAGGAGGCATACTTCACAAGACTTTCATGATACATCTCTAGATTTTTCATTACCCTAAAATGCAAGTTTAGATGCATATTTTGTGGGGAAAAACCTAGTCCATGAAAATCCCCCATGATTCAAGACATTGATAGTTATGAGGATATTGGCTGATATGCCCCCAAATTCGATATGGTGATCAGAAAATATCAATGTTATTATGGGGATAAGAAGTATAAAGTAGGGTTTATTTGTAGTGTTATTATGGGTAAATAAAATTGTGCCAAAAAAATTCAACATCGCACTTCTCAAAGGTGTGGAAAGAATCACCCCTAAAATGGCCTAAGTGGGGAAAGTAAATGATTTATGTGTGAAAAATAAGGGAAAATAGCTAGCGATTGATGATAGGAGAAACCCGCCAATGCCATAGAAGAAATTAATTCTCTATTCAAACCTTAATGCATTTTCCATTGCTTCAACTATAATCAACCATGGAACTTTACAAACCAATTCACTAAGCCAACAATTTTCAAGGACAACCAACAACATCCAAGGAAACAAGGATGATATTTTTCCATCACAATCATTGAGGTGAAACCCTACAATGAAGTGATTAAACATGCACTAGTTATTCATTAAAAAATAAAAAACATACATTTTTATTCATGTTATATGGATTTCTTGATATCATGAATGTTTATTATAACAATTAAAACACCACTACAAAGCATGGAAGTAGAGCTATCAATGAAAATGGAAAATGGAAAACATTTTGCATCCCAGTTATATAACTCCTCCACTATCAAGATTTATTGTATGAAATTCCATGAGAACCTTGACATAATCATTATTGATGAATTTTATGCTATTATAGGTATGTATTATAATTCCTTATATATATCCAATATAAATTTTCCATGATAAGGAAATCAATATTCTTATCACAAATCATCCTCCAATTCTGTACAAGTGCATGGATGAGGATGGATCTTATTTATAAGTAACATATAAATAAAAAATATTATTTCCACAAAAAAGAGTGTCTATATAAAATGGATATGCTTAAATTATAATCATCCTTGAATACTTTCCCCTTATGATAGAATACATGGATGTGTTTCTCGAATAATTTCAAAGTCTTCCTCCTATCTAAGAGGTTGGATCTTCAATCAAGATTATACCTTGGGTGGTAGAATTATCCAATGATCCATATTGAAAGGATATTTTGGAACATGAGGATTGAATGAAAAAAAATATGAAGGAATCTATATAAATGATTCATATTCCCAAGTGCTTCACCATGCGGTGCACTAGTCCTCTTCGTTAAGAAGAAGGATGGGTCATTGTGTCTTTGCATTGATTATTGTTAGCACAATAGGCTCCTGATAAAGATCTAGTATACACACACATGTAATGATGAATTGTTCAATATGATATCTAGAGATTAATAATTCTCCATGTTGGGTAAATGGTTAGGGTATTACCATGTTAGTGTAACGAAGGAGGATATCCCCAATACTCCTTTTTGTACAAAGTATGGGCACTATGAGTTCAACATAATGACTTCCAAATACACTAATACTCCAAAAATATTCATCGACTTGATAAATAGAGTATTTAGGGACAACCTAACAAAATTATTGGTAATATTTATAGGTGATATTGTTATATATAGAAAAATTAAGGTGGAATATGAGGGGAATCTGAGAACTCTTCTAAAGACCTTGTGAAAGGAGAAGCTTTATGAAATGTAAAAAAATGTGAGTTTTGGATGAAGGAAGTCTCATTAATGGGGAATATAATCACAAGAAATGGAATATATATATACCCATAAAAATATGAGTAATTTAATTGTGGTTTAGGAAAATATATGTGACAGATATACATAGTTTCTTTGGATTGTAAGGGTATTATCATCAATTTGTTAGAAATTTGTCATGATTATCCAACCCTCTAACCAAGATAACTTGCAAGGGAGTCATGTTTTTTTGGAATGATTAATGTTAATAGATATTAAATGAGTTTAAAATAAGGATTATCACTTCACATTTACTCATAATTCCCACAATTTTAGAACATTTCGTTATATTCATCATTGTTATGAAGAAGGGATTGAAATGTTTGTTAATGAAAAATGACAAAGTGATAGCCTAAGATTCAAGGAAGATGAATTTTCACAAATATAACTACCAAAAACATGATTTTTGATTTTTATAAAATGATAATATCTTTTAAAATAAGGTGGAATTATATTTTTTGAGAGATGTGTGAAATTTATATGGATCACAAAAACCATAATTATATATTCACATAGAAAGAGATGAATATGCACCATCAAAGATGGTTAGATCTGATCAAGGGCAATTAATACCCAACTAAAAACCATTCTAGGAAATATAATATAGTAGAAGACACTATAAATATAAAGGGTCCATAAATAATATCATTGGTGAGAATTTAGAGGGATCCAATCTTCGTAGATTTATAAATGATAGACATGGGAATCATAAAGGAAGAGACATAATATATACTTTCTAAAATGGTTGCTCAAACATCCCTTATAGAGAAGCCAATGGATTCAAAAATATATGATTTATGAATTCAGAAGAAATTTGAAACTATAAGGAAAGATAAATACTCATATTTCAATATTTTAAGTAATGACTTGTAAGATTTGGGTCAAGACTATATGTACCATAAAATCCTATGTTAAAGGAGTTGTTGGATGATGAACAATGTTCAACAATATCCATCCATATAGGAATAAAAAATATGTATTGAGATCTATAAGAATACTATTTGTGGAAAAAATATGAATAAATAAATCTCATAATATACATCAAGTTGAATTATATGTCAAGAAGTGAAGGTAGAAAGGCATAAATAGAAGAGCATGATGCAACCATTACTCATACCTACATAGAAATGGAAAAACATCACCATGGACATTTTCACATGTCTTTATAAGACATAAAGAGGAAATAATTTTAAATGGGTTGTGTTGGGTCATCTTACAAACACTACACACTTCATTGCAATTTGAGAGGATTTCTCACTAGATAAAATTTCATGGATATACATAAGAGAAGGGGTGAGGCTACACAGAACACCACTATCGATGGTATCTAATTAAAATAAAATATTTTCCTATATGTTTTTTAAGAGTCTCCAACATACTATAAATGATAAGTTTATCTTCATAAGGAAATATCACCATCAAACTAATGTTAAATATGAGAGGACTATCCAGACACTTTAAGACATTTTGAGAGCATGTTCAATTGGCTTCAAACAAGGATGGGGTGGACATATTCCTCTAGTACAGTTCTCATACAATAACAGTTTCCAATATAGAATCCCAATGCCCCCTACGAATAACTTTATGTGAAGAGGTGAATAAGAGCCGCATGTTGGGAAGAAGTTGGGGAATGAAAACTACTTTGTCCTAAAATGGTTGAGGAAGTGGTGGAAATGTTAAGACCATTCAGTAGTACTTCAAGGCTTTTTAG
This sequence comes from Viscum album, assembly GCA_963277665.1. Taxonomy (NCBI): domain Eukaryota; kingdom Viridiplantae; phylum Streptophyta; class Magnoliopsida; order Santalales; family Viscaceae; genus Viscum; species Viscum album. Next base: position 1,138,520,635 of record OY728156.1, read on the forward strand.
AGTTGAAAATAGACTTATACTTACAATCATTGATGAGACAATCTGTTTTATGATAGAGACATGTTAGTCCTCTACATATCTACATGGAATAAATTCATGAGATCTGGGAATAAAGTAAATCATAGTTCAAGATACATTGATACCTTTGATATCCTTTTAGAATTAGAGTGGAGGCCTATTGACTAAAACTCCCACCTAACCTATCTCATGAACACTTTATATTCCACGTATCCATATTAAAGTTGTACATACCAAAAACCTCCCATGTACTCAATCCATATGTGGTACCATTGGAGAATGACCTTTCTTATGAGGAGCATTCATTGAATATCTTAGATCGTAGATAAAAAGTTCTACGAAGTAATACAATTCACCTGGTCAAGGTGTTTTGGAGAAACCACATGTTTGAAGAAGCAATTTGGGAAATGGAAGAAGTGATCAAACAAAATTAAACTCATCTGTATTAGTGTGTGAAATAAAAATTTCTACAGAAACATTTAGTAAGGGGGGGAATATTGTAATAACCTGAACATTTATAAACAAAAATTCCCCTTCTAATTTAAATTAAATGTCTTATTATGAATAATGGCTATATAAAACAGATGAACTTATTTTTTTTATAATATCCTATCACATTTGACATACCATTAAGAATAATAAACATTTATAAAAAATCTTTTGTATAGAAATCATATTATTAGTTTAAATATAGGGTCTTAACAAATCTAATCGACACAGAAAAAGGAATTTATGGTCTCAAAAAGTAGGATCGTACCTTATAAAGGCCATTTATCAGAGCTTCTAAGGAATATATCATCTCTGTGGTTTTACATTGACCGGGACCAAGATGATATCAAATAACTTAATCATGATAAAACCTATTTATAGAAGAATTTCAAGATCATAGAGATCAAGACCCAAACCATATTTGTCGAGCCACACCATGAAAGTCTCAAAATCACATACCTTAACCTTCGGGTGTTTTATGGTGTATTAAAGGGATATATATCAATACCATAACAATATTATTTACATACTATTTTCAACAGAATAATGGTTATATTTACTTTGAATTGTTACTTCATAAATGATTTTTATTTTTGATACAATAAATCACAAATTGTATTTTCATGTGATATTATAATTAAATTAAGGAATTTGTTTTAACAAATTAATGTATTTTTGAAATAAATAATGTTATAATAAAATATTATTACTAAATAAATTTTATTTAATTTAAATGATCTTATAATATTTATGAAGTCATATCTAATATTTATAAGGGTTCAAAAAAATGTTATTGTAAAAAACCCATCATTTCTAAATAAATGTCAATTATTATTTTAAAATTTAAAATACACATACATAGAAATATATTTATATAAAATGAATATTATTTTTTGTATCATAATTTTGAAATTATTCAATAGTTAATTTTTCATATTTTTTTGAGTTAGTCTAATTTTCAAGTAAAAATTATATATGTTATAAATATACGGTGTGTATTATGACATAATAATGACCCAAGAGTGATTTAATAAATACTAAAAATGTTATAAAAGTCCAAATATATGTATTAAATATTAAACAATTTGATTTTATGTTTATTTAATTAATTTTATAAACCGCTTATGAATTCTCCAAAACCATTAATATATTTTAAGGTTTTAAAATCATTTTTTAAGAATATGACTCAACTCCACAATATCATGGGAACTATGTTATTGTTTTATACCATTGAACTTATAAAATAATTAAAACCAATAACTTTTGTGATAAACCATGTTCAAAAACCATGTTAAGGTTTTTGGTGTTGGTTATTTCATTATTTATATCCCAAAACCAAAGTTTCAAAAATATTAATGAAATTAGAAGTAATTTTCCTACATAAGCCCACTGAATATCCGATTTATATTCACTAAAAATCCTTGAAAAACATAATTAATCTACCCTCCTACTTATATATTCCTCCCAATCCACCCCAAGCCCTCAATAATCCCCTCCTAAGAATTTGGAATCACACACTCAAGTAAGGGATCTACCGCTCTCCTTTATTTCAAGAACATATTTAATGTTTTACTTCTTAATTTCAATTTTATCAGGTTGGGATATGTTCTAAAATATCTCTATTAATGTCAGTTTTATGTCTATATTATCATATACCACTTTAATTCTCATTAATCCTTCCCATGAATCGTTATGTCTTCCTGTTACAACGTTAAAATTTAGTAAGGGGTCCTCATATTCTCATATTCATTAAAGTTTATTTATTACCATTGCCTTCTATTTAAAATTAATAATGTTTGTATCTGTAATTCTAGGTCCCGATTTCTTCCAATTTAATTTAAAATTATTATAGGATTTTTTCTCTCTAATCATAAAATTTTATGAATTTTTATGTGATGTCATTATGCTTCCGAAATTTCACTAATATTTTCCATGCTAAAACAATTATATAGTGAATACCATACCCATTTCCTATCTTGGGTGTTCACCTTTATAAAATTATAATTTTTTTTGAATTACATTTATTTATTACACACTCATTGATGATGGAATAAAATATTATGTTGATATAATCCATGTTTTATGATCTATGTGGCGCACTTAAGCATGATAATAGAATAAAAGTGAGAGGTGCAATGGGAATTATATAGTGCTTCAATGTATTGGGTAATGTTTAGTATCATGAGACATTATATTAATATAGGTAGTAAACCTAAATCCTTTATGGGATGTTTTACCATCATGATGTATTGGAAATTATCCTTAAACAATGTTTTTTATGCAGTGTTTTAAGTAGTTTCCACATTTCCCATGTTGTCATTATGTTATAATTGTATATAATGTATTATTATTATTCCCACCCATTTTATGATCCATCAATATTCATATTTACTAAAATTAATTAATTTATTCATGTTCTGTAATGTTTATTTCCCTTACTGGTATTTATAACTCACCACATTCTTATGTGTGCCCTTAGGAAATCCCATGTTGTTTTAAGTGTGAGCATGTTAAGGAAGATTTCATTAAAGTTAATTTTTTTCCTATTTTAACTTTTTATGTAATTTACATAGTTACCAAATAAACTATACTTATTGATCTTCTAGGTTATATTATCTATACTTTATTTGCAATAAAACATGGATTAAGTTGTAATAAATAGAAGGGTTGTTATATTTGTCAACATAAAACATGACTAGAGAGATATGAATTAAATAGATAAATAAGATACCCAAATCCTATAGTAAAATAAATTACATTCTCAGTTCCAATACCCCTTTCATGTACTAGTCCATAGATAAAACAATAAGAATCACAATCTAAGATCCTGGCATGAAGCTATGAGATATGTCTAGGTTCCCAACAAACAACCCAAACTTTGTGCGGGTAAAATTCAATAAAACACAGCTAATATTGTCTAATTGAATATAGTTCATTAATATCGAATAATTTTTTATAATTTTTAAAAAAAATTAAGATTAATGGAATAATTAAATGTATACCATATTAGTATGGGGTCCCTCAGAGTTTCCAGAGCAACTATACCTACTTTGTTTTATGCCAGATATCTATAAACATAGGATAAATAATGTAGAAAAATATGAAAAAAGTCTATAAAACATGTAGTCCCTATGTAACAATGTTCGTCTATACCTAATGGCATTACAAGAATCAATACATTTAATTAATATCATATAATTTTCTACATATATCATAGAACTTTGATTTATAATTTAAGGCAACACAGATGGTAACTAATAATATTATTATTTGAAATATCCTTTAATATTATCCAAGGAATTTAATATAATTAAAAAAATTATTACCCATGACATAACATAATTCACATACCCTCTAATGCCTTCTAAGGCATTTCGCCTAAGGAACATGGATATCTCTCATGGAATAATGCAGATCATTTGTCCCATGTGTATGTCCGTGTAATTACACTTGTGTACTATATGTATGGAAAATGTAATATATTACCCATATAACCTATTATCTCATCCATTATTTTCCATCCAGAACCCATGTATCTATCATGGTGTAATTTCATTCATAAGTCTTACGATCCCGTCCACTGAATCCTGTATATAGAACCCAATTCTCTCTCAAGGGACAATATTTTATATAGTTATATTACATTTAATAATCAACTGAACTCCATGATAAGTATCCATTCAATTTTACAAATAAATAAATTATTCATATGATTTTAGTCATAAGTTACATGAACAGTTAAGTGATGTTTTCTTATAATTTACACAATATTTAGTCCCATTTAACCACAAGCAAAATTCAAAATCTAACAAGGACCAATTGACATGGCCTCACTATTTATTTTACATTTAGAAACATTTTAATTTCATTTTAATTTAATACATTCCCCTCTATTCATTAAAGCACAAGGTGCTAAGTGTAGTATACTTTTATTATCATAACTAAATTCAATTTAATTTTTTTAATCTTTATTATTTATAATTAATTGATTGGTTTATAGAATTTCTATACCGCATGCTAACTCATTAATTTATATTAAAAAAATTAGACTCATTTGATTAATAAACACATTATATTTCATACATTCCATACTAAAATTAATTTCTACTTTAATATGAACAATTTGTAACTTCAATAGTCAATTTCAATCCAAACACACCATAGTGGTGTTTTCTATAAGGAAAATTGGTCATCACAATATATGATTAAACCCACCCAAGTGGTACTTTGGATTGAGTTTATCAAACTCCATCCATGTATAAGGGTGTAAAATTATTTATTCACAAGTTATAGGTGATTAATATAAGTTATTTCATATTTTATGATAAACTCTTAGAATTTATGTCATGTGGAACAATTATAACAATTATAGAAATGATGAAAAATTATGAGAAAATCCATAAACAACCTACCTAATTCTATGGAAGATTAACTCATAAATTATTGGAATTTTATTAGATATTTAATGATAAAAATAGTTGAAATGGATAAACTCTTTTAAAATTGGTCATATGAAATCATATGGAAGACACATTATATAAGAAAAAAGGAAAAAATAAAGGAAGAAAGTGGAATTATTGTGTAGCTGGTAGTGATCCAATGAGTTCAACGATATTTTATTTTGAGTCCATATCAAGGAGAAATCACCAAGATTAAAAGGAGATATGAAATAGAGAAACCCATTAAAGGGCCATTGTACACTATGATGTGGTGAAATGAGGAGTAAAGGTGTCAAGGAGGAAGGGGAAATGATTTTCATTTCTCCATTTTTAATGTGGAACACTATTTGGATAACCACAAACCAAAAATGTTTCTCATGATTCCTAAAGGCCATACCCTTCATGGTTCATGTACAATGATAAAAAACCATACACAAACCATTCCCATGACACTATCTCACATCCACACCCATTATGGAATAGGTTCATGGTTAGACAACCCATTCACAACCCATTATACAAACACTGAAACAAAATTTAGATTTTATCATGGTCTTGTGACATTAGGTTCAGGGTTTCACAAACCATGTGACTCTCTCCAATTCCTACAAGGTGTTATGGACCCTCTTGTATGGTTTATAAATACAACGTTCCTTCATAAAATAGACTACACATTTGAGAAGCACTTTTAGTACTAATTGTACACCATTCATGCACCAATGGTTTTCTAGCTTGTAAATTATTTTTCAAATCCTAATGATTTCAAAACTCATTCTAAATATTGATAAACCATCAAGTAATAAATAATCATAGAGAAAATTTTATTGGTTTTAACACACATATTTCCAACTCAATTCTCAAATTCATATTATCCCAATACAGAAATTGAAAATATCAAAATCATTATGATATTTCTTGATATTAATATTTTTATAATTAAAATGTTAATGGAATAACCATTATCCATTTATCCATCCATTAAATGAGAAATGAAACCATTATTCATGTGTATGGTAGACTACCACCTCACGATCTAAGGTAATTAATTTTCCATCACCTTCACTTATGGATGGTTGCAATTATGGATATAATGTATATATATATGATATTAAAAAATTATTTATCATTATTAAATGATATTATATCATTTAATTTCTTAAAATTCCATTCACATAAAAATCATAACAACATTATTTCAAATGTGAAGACTACTGACTCCACTAAGACATGTGATTCATTTTTCATCACAACATCAAGTTGATGATATATATCAGTATATATAATGAAATAATATGGTAATTATGATAATATTATAGCTATATAAAGATTAAATAACCAATTCCCATATTTTATATTGATCATTGGAAAATGGAAAAGTTACTCATGTGTATATACAACCTACCATCTCTATGATTGTAACGAGGTAAATTTTTTATAACAATATATAGAGATTAGTTTTAAAAGTGTAATTTATTTATAAAAATCATAATTAATTTATTATTATTATTATTATTATTTATTAATGACCACATTAACCATACTCAACCTTTCAAAGTCATTTTTAATTTATGAGCTAAATCTACACAAACCCTCTAACAATAACATAATTGATTAAGTAGTTGAATATAACATGATAATAAATAAAATAAAAGGTATAATAAAATTGAAAAAAGTTCATAATAAAGATAATAATTATTAATTTCTTATTATTAATTAATATTGAGAATGTATTTCAAGACTAAATCTCTATGTAATAGAAAATCTTTTAAAAACATAATCATATTTTAAAATAATTTTACATTCATTATAATGTTTTTAAAAATAAATTTTTTTGGTTTTATGTGATGGATACATTATTTAATAAAATTATTTTAATGGTATTATAGATTAATTTTCTACACCGTTATCTTATTTATACAGATTATTAATAAAATTATTTTACATATATGAAAATAAATGAGCATGTTTCATTTTAAATTAATTAAAATATTTTTTAAATGAATTTTATAATGTTTTTATATGGAGTGTTTCAACTTTCATTATAATAGGAAAATGGTTTATCTTATTTTTAACAAATATAATTTTTTTATATTTGGATTTTATTATAAAAATATTTGTTTTATTTGAATAAAAACAAGTTTTCCATTTTTTATTTTATTTTCAAAAATATTTTTAAATGAAATGGATATTTTGATATCTAGAAATTTTTTATTATGTGAGTAAGGAATAACTCTCAAAAACTTCCTTTTAGGGTTTATAAAAAATTTCTCCCCAACACACTTAAGGGGTAATACATTCCATAAGTTTTATTCTCAAACAATATGAATTTCATAACAGGTGTAATTTTTATATCATTTCCTTCAGATTGATTTCCTTTTATGGAACACATATGAGTGTACATATTATTATTGGTGCTCCCAAATATCACTCTAATACACTGGGGAAAATAGTTTTTCTAATGAGAAGATATATATAAGATTAAGTATTAAAAATAATATATTATTAAACTTTGTCAACTATGTGATATTTTCTTGGAATTTATCCCATAATCAAGTCTTTGTAATGTTATATGTTGTTGAAACATTTAATAGGATTCCATGAATATATTCTACCATGTTCTTTATGTTATGAACCCATGAGATTACTGATGGTATTAATCTCAAATTAAAGTATAAGCTCATTCATAATGGTTAAATGTATAAATTTTATTTGGAGAATATTTTATTAGACTCTCATTATTACAAAAGATTCTTTATAACATTTATTTTTCATTGAATATTTCATATGAAATGGGTTTTTAAAATTCATTGGGATAAAATTTTATTTATTTCATAACTAAATTTTTTATTTCAATCCTAATATTTAATTCTTAAAATTAAAAATCATATATATGTATTCATGAAGTAACATGTTTATTTATTTCTTTTTATATTTACCATACCGTGATTTTTTTCTCAACTCACATTTTTAAATTATTTTCAAAAAGTTTCAAGTATGAGGAAAAGATAAAAATTTGGAAGAAATTTCATGAAATTAAAACTCGTTATATCATAAATGTTTTGTTTAGTGGGAAATATGGATACTAAGTGGAGGTTTACACTTTTTTATGTAATATTCATTTATAAAAGTATTATGTTATATTTCAATAATAAAATAAACTAAAAACCTCCTAAAAAATTAAAAATGATTTCATAAAATAAAACAAATGTTTTTCTAATTTTTAAGGTTGGGCCCATATACATACATTACTCCCTTCCGAGTAATATTTTTTGGATGGATTTTTAGTCATGGGAAGTTGTCCAAAAATTGCATATAGTACTAAACTAATCCAATAAAAATATGGATCTCCATTTTAGATGATGGTATAGTCCAATCATTAATCTACTTCTTCATAAAAGGGTCCATAAACATTAGCTAAAACCTGATAACATACCCATATAATGATACTTTCTTCACCCAAAAATAACATTTACTATGCTTTTATATAACTTCTCCCCCTTCATAAAATTCAATACGACATTAGAATATAATTTTTGTTCCCCGATTCTTTATGAGTATAAAATAAAATAATTTATAATTAGTATAAAAATTTATCATGTTAAAATTTAAAGACTCTAACAGTAAATTCTCTAAATAAAAATGGAGAATTTACAAGTCCAAATGGAATAAACATGAACTCATTTTTTACGTGCCTTATATGAAATGTGGTCATTAGAAAATATGCATTCCTCACATTTAAATGATGATATCCCAAGAAAATGTATACATTAGAAAATAATTTATATATATATAAATTATTTAACAAGTATTAAATCCATAGAATATGATATTTTTTCATTATCATAATCTTTTTGAGTTCATTAAAATTCATACTGAGAATGATAAACCAATCCTTATTCTAGAAAAAGTAGACTATGGAACCCCATATTAAAGAACTCAATAAAATGAAACATGTGTCCATATATCCTTGTAATTTATTCTTTAGTTCATAAATTTCAATGGATAAATTATATAAAGATTCATTGAAAAGGATATAGATCTATATATAAGTCAAAAGTAAATTCAACCTCTCATTATGGAGGATGTCCAAGAAATTATTCAGTGAATACATAATTATAATCCCATAAAATAATAATTTACTCATGATTGATCCCATTATTTAAATAAACCATTTTGTCTATATATTCTTTCTCATAATGCAATAATATCCATTCTTCTAAATAATATTAAAAATTAGAATCATCATCATTATTACACATGAATATAATCAGAGTGTAATTTGATATATTCAATGTGATTTTATTCTCTTGGAATTCAATTTGTACTCTATAAAAAAAGAAAATATTCCATTCCAATAATATAATCAAGTTTAAATAAGGGATTATTCATATGTTTTCTAGAATATTCATCCCATAGATATTAATAGGGGAAAATTTGTGTACTTCAGATGAAATAATGACCCAATTAGATATTTTTACAAATAACTTGTCAACCATGTTTTGTGGTGGTGTTTGCATATTTCTTCTAAAATCAATGACATGATTGAGTTCATAAGACCATAATAAAATAGTTTATACACTATTATTAAATGAATAACTCGAGCACTAGTCACTACATTATTCCCTTGATCCATCACTATTGTATTAATAGCATAATCCATTCCTTTCTATCATAGCCATGGGAGATGTTGTCATTTGTTTTCATTAAGAAACCATTTCTTAGTTCATTGGTTTTCATAGTTTCGGTTTTCTATGTAAATGAAACATTGGGAAATAGGTATAGGATTAATTTATATTTTTCCTTTATATCATATTGGTGCTCCACATGACCTCACTTCTATAGGTGTGGGCTTGACATAAAACCTTTCCAAACATGAAAACAATTATTCACCCCCTATATATAGTTTCTTAGAGGTTTCATTACACACATTTTACATGTTATAAATTGGATTAGCTAACCTCTATGATTTTTATAAGGTGATCCCCTAGAGTTAACCACTAATCTACTATTCTTATCTCTAGTTCCATGATACCACCGCCAATCACCCATTTCCATCTCAATATTGAGGGTACATAGAAAAATGTCTTCATATGATTCAATGTATCAAATATCAAAATATATTCATAAAATCTTCTACAACTCCCTAATGAAGTGGCCTATTTTACATTTAGTTTCAATGATAAAACCACTGGTATAACGTAAATCCTTGTCAATTTTATCTAATATGATCTGAAAGATGCATCTTTATTTACAATTTGTGTAATAAAACCCATCTAATTTTAAGAAAAATATCACGAGGGAAATAATTATTCATTATTAAGTTATTAAATTCATCCCAAACCATATATAGTATGTATTCCATGGGCTTTATATTATTGACCAATTTCCAACACTTATTATCTCTTCTATTAGTGTTATAAATAACCAGTATGACTGTATTTCACTCCAATAATTTATGGATGGTGTATATCTTCTCAATTAAGCTAATCCATTATTTAGTGATTATGTGATCAGAAGATCCACTAATAGTTTAAGGTCTCTAACACATAAAGGATTAAACTGCAACAATTATCTCTTGGAGATAATTCCACATGATTAAAATTAATAATGATAACTTCAGTCAATTATTCTGGTACTTTTATTAGTTTCTCATCTCATACTCCTATTACATTAGGAATTCCCTTAGGAACGTCATCACATTTCTTATTAAAAATATCATTAGAATGATTATTCATATATAAAACTATTTTTTAAAAAAAGGAATAATTAGGAATGGCAATACTTTGATTAAAAATGTATAACTGGTAAATCAAAATAATCTAATAAGAAACTTATACATGATGTATAAAACCTAAAATAAGATAATATATGTTTCAATATATGTTATCCTTTCCCATTTTTCAATTAAGATATCAATACTAATTAAGATACATAAAAATATGTTCAAATCCATTATAATGGTTTATAAATAGAATTTGAATTAACCAAATAATATCTCCCATGTGTGTTAATATTGGTCTGAAGTTGGTCTGTTTTTTCATGCATTGGGGAAAGGTTTAGTAAATAATAAAGACACTCACTTTAGTGTTATTACCCCTATGTGCGACTTAGTCAGACCATATTCCCACTTTTTAGTATCCATAAATGGATGGATTGTAAGTAAAATGAAATATTCTCTACATTAATAAAATTTTGTGTTGTAATATTATACTTAGAATTATACCTTAGACATCTCCAAAGGGTTTTCACTATGGTCCTAGATTCCTAATCTAAAAATATAACTAAAAATCCATTTAAACTAAATATGGAGACCCAATATTCAAAAAAGTATTATTTCATATTTATTAACATTCATTCCCAACATATAAATGCCATGGATTTAGAGATATACTTTAATTAGAATATTAGATATAAAAATACATCATCACACATAGAAATCAATTCATATTCATTTAAAACACCATTTAATCCTACTAATATCCAAATATCCTCTTGAACTAAAGTTCTTATCCATGGAAAAATAAAAAATGTAAATAACAAGCTAGAAATTATTCTAAGGAAATAAACATTGCAATAAAGGATAACATGATATTCAAGAGGAATAACATGATATCATAAAGGTGAGAATCCTATGCAGGGAGACATAGAGTTTAAAAATCATTTTATAAGATCCTAAACATGAATCACAAATATAAAACATGATATTAAAATAAAATGACAAGGGTCACACGCAATATAATCATCATAATGTGGAAAATATCCCTTGTTGGATCATGTTCCCTCCTAAATCCATTATATAAAACTCACGAGATACAAATAATTACCTAATAAATTAGATAGAGGTGTAATTTTTGGCCTAAATATCATGTAAATTAACATCATACATATTCATTCCACATGAGAAATTTGTTAACATATATCATTATCATTATCAAAACCATGAGAAGGAAGTTGAATTAATAATTCATATTCATCACATAACCGATGGATAATTCATAATAATTCCTTGGATAAGAAGTAATAAAAATCATTTTTAACATTAATTATTGGAAATTGTATATTTTTAATGAATAAGAAATTCTAATGTTGAAAAATAAATTGAATGATAGAGGATATTCTAGAATAAAAAAGATCCCCCTAGGTTATGCTTTGTGAAACAAATAAAGGATCTTTTTGAACAATGAACGAAATTATTATTTTCCATAAAACCAAAATGGTTATCTGTAAATAAAATTTAGTATTTTACATTTCATTACTATATTAAAAACATTTTATGGGGTTTATTATTGACATGAGACAAGGAATAAGAATATTCCCTAAAATCAGGTTTACATAAATGAGGGAATTTTAAAGGGGACTAAAAAAAGTATAACCCCAAACATGGATGGGGTATTTTACTTGGTATATATATAAGTATTATGTATAAAAATAGAAGAGGAACATTAGAATAATATTGTATAATATTTTGAAAAATAAATAGAACTTGTAACTGACAAGTTATGAAGTTGGTATGTAAGATCTCACACCTAATGTTCAAGATTCATTCTATGCAACCACATAACTTCCCAAATATCCAAATTGTAAGGAACTGACCCATTGTGTCCCACTTGGACAATATAATAATGGGTCACCACAATCTCATTATCACCTCCATATATCAAGGGATGGTGACAAGCGTTGAGAAGGTATAACTAAAATGGGCGGCCATTTTCTAAATTACAGGTACACACACACTAAAACATATCTATACAAAAGTGTAGATGAATAAAATAAAAGATTATAAAATATAGATTAAATATATTTTATTTAATCACCTATATGGAATACGAAATTTAATGATAGTGTAATCTAAAATTTATAGGGGAAAAATATACTCGCAACCAGATTATGATTTCCCAATATGATATTAATAAGTTAAATGAATATGGGAGAGTTAGGATCCTGATCTCCTATCCCCAATAGTTTTACATAGTCAAATACACCCAAGTACCCCTATGATATACCAATAACACTACCAAACTCTCGATAATCTTCATGAGACATGATATTTGTAGGAAAATCCCATACATTGGTGATTAAATACATACCCAGTATGACGCCGCAAAAATCAAAGAGTGGGCAATAGAGACCTGATAGAAGTAATTATATCAAACCAATGTAATAGGAAAATGAAACCCAACATCATATATGTATATATATATATATATTATAATATAATTATCTTTTATGATATATATGGGAAAATATTCCTCTCACATACCATCCTAGGGTAATGTATCGGATTACAGCTCTAAAGATTGATCATCAATACCCAACATCTCGCATGTATGATTAAGTAACTGCATTGAGTACCCACACCCCAATATTGTGCCTCATTTTTGAGGGATCACAATCTCCATGTATAGAAACTTGTCCCTAGTGTGTCAGGGAGTGCCACTTAATATGTGGATTCCTCACACCCTAGTCTGTTTGGGTGGTGAAACTCAGTAAGTAGAGGACCCAAACCATTGTTCATCAAGGGGTTCCACTCAGTAGGTAGAAGAATCATGCACTAGTTTATCAAGGTTTTTCCAATCAGTAGGTAGAGGAAATATTCCATCTTCTATAATTGTGTTCCACTAAGTATGTAGACGACCCATGCCCTAATTTATCAGGGTGGTTCCACTCATTTGTAAGAGGACCTACACTCTAGTCCATCATGGTGGTGCTAGATAGTAGATAGAGAACCCACCTCATATTCCTTTATAGGGTTCTAATAAGTACATATAATACCCATTATATAATCTTCGAGGGTATTTAAACTCAAACTAATGTGAGGAGTATAGATGACCCATGCCCTTGTACAATATGGGGGTCTCTAACCCTGACTTATCATTGATGATCTGACCTAATCATTATCATCATCAAGTACTGCCTTAAGAAGAATAATTCCTGGAAAATCTCACATAAAATCTTAAAATGAAAAAAAACATTACACAAAAATGTTGTATTTGAAAAAACACAATATAGGAAACTCACTGGCTAAAATCTATATCCAAATTAAGGTGATACGATAGAAATATTTTGAGAGAGAAGTATATGGAGTATATCGGGGTCCACACAGATTTTGACCACACCTAATCTTCTTATAAATGTCTTCTATGTACCTGAATATGTTTTAATGAAACCATAGATTGTGTTTATGGGGTCCATATAGAGTGTCTCAACCATCAGAGGACTACCTGTGTGCTACTGGCCATGTATATGTATCTTGAATCATGCCCTTGTAGTTGGTTGTGTACCAAACTGTGACCCATCTTTAGTACATAGCCATGTACAATCCCATGAATTTGTGCCATGTCTCTATGTCTAGTTGTGTTTATTCCCATGTACACTTGGAGCACATGACATGCCACTATCATTAGACCACACAATGTGTGGAGGTCCCAAATAGTGTATGATTCATTTCTCCACCCTAAAACTCTAGCCACCATTTTTTCAGGGCTACATAGCATGTGTTTATACTAATACACTTAGTGTAGTAGGGATTCTCATAGAAATATTAAAATATCACATAGCTTCTAGATATTCCACTCTAACTACTGAATCCAGCTGATTCCACCTTGAATCTCATCAAAGAGTGTGGATCAAGGGTCGTTTTCACTTGATCCATCATTGCTGGCTAGATTCTAGACACCTAAGGTCCCCACATTACTCTTATCACTATAACACTCCACCCATTGAAGATGGATGTCAATATGTTGTTTCATCTATATCTGCATCACCTTTGATCCCTCAAATCATCTAAATAAACCCACAAATCACTAATATGGTCATTCTTCTCACATACTTCTTCAATATAGGGGTTCGATCATGCATGGTCCTACCCAAAAATGTTGAACAATGGCCCTATATCCTAATGGTAAAGAATTCAATTAATATATGGGGGAAAGGAACAAGATGAAAGGTGAATCAATCATTGGACAAGTGTTCTTGTACAATGACCATATATTTGGGTTATTCATGTTTAAAACTATAGAATAATAAAGAATAAATAAAATTAATAGTTTTATTCAACACATGGGATCATGTGAAGGATTAAATTAATTTCAAATAAAAGAATAGAATATAAGAAATTACTCAATATTTTAATCAAGGAAGGAACTACACTTGATTAGCCATATCATGATTTTGTATCGATAGTTACTGAAGAACATGTTTTCTAGTTATGAGGAATATCTTCTGTATATATTTTCATCGATCCACCTCAGTCAGATCACTAGTCATTGTCCAATATTAGTCCATCGATGATGAATTATGAAGCCTCCTCTCAATAAATCCATTTTTATCCAGCTAACCCTAGAGATTTTCTATAATAGGATATTTATATAGGTAAATCAGTTTTATGAATTAAAATTGTTAAATAATTAAATATATTAATTAATTAACTCATCATTCTCAATAATGATTTCCTCATCCAAATTTTTAGTGATAACCAGCCTCTAGTCAATAATAGGGAAAACACAATGATCTAAATTTAGTAGTGGACTCATATTTATAATTCAAGACTATGTTCAAGGGATACTCCATTATTTCTTAAATATTTTGTTTGTGTGATATAAAATATATTTAGTTCTTCATAAATTAAATTTCAGGCTCTTTGGGCCTCTAAATCTCATCCCACCTCAGTACCTGGCTCTTAAAATATTATTTCCATCAAATATTTTCATCCCAAAAATGTATAAAATAAACAAATTATTTGTGATAATGAGCTCAAATCTTGATATTTTTCTATTAATAGATCTCCTACATGATCCCATATTGTCAGAGCACATGATCTAGGGGAATGGTCCTTCCGCATCAAATCATATCATATCGACCCTTGATTTCTAATGGGTACACAGTGAAGGTGGATCCATCATCTATGTTCATATCTACCTAGTCAATAATGTGTTTGGGATCATGGATGTATATCCTTATCTATACATGGTAGGATTTATGCATCCTCTCCAACTATGGGGGTAAACCTATGAAGTATAAAACCTCTCCAAACCCCACTATGATCTAAAACATCCTAATTAACCTCATGGATATCTTGCTTCCTAGTCTAAATCTTTATAATTTTCATTATGGGGAGAATATTAGGAAAACATGGTCTCCATTCATGAAATAAAATATCATAAATCATCAATCGATATATGATATTTTTTGGCTCAAGGATGTCCTCATTCTCTCATAGATCACCTTGACCTTCTCTATCATTTCCTACACCATCTTGGGATCAACAGGAGATGTGTCACCAATCTTAATCTACAATAAGGCTGACATATATGGAATATCATAAAGGGCCTCAAAAAAGAACCATGCCAATAGTGGAGTGATAGATATTATTATAATAAAACACTATCTAGGGAAAGTGATCATTAAAGATTCACCCATACTCTAACACACAAGACCTCAGTATAAATTTCTTGAACCCTTCACTAAACTCTTCACCATAATAGTAAGGAAGTGTGTTGACAAGGTATATTGGTTATCTATTAACCATATGGAATAATAGACTTTCACTATCTATAGAATACCTGTAAAAATTTATATTGATATGTTATCGATTTTTTCATCTCTCAGATCTCAAGGGGTTGTAACAATCTTATTGGATCCTAGCGCTCAAGATTCACAAACTGACATTTTGGACACAAAGAGATGAGCCTGGAAACACTCCACCTCATGGATTCCCACAAAAACATCCCTAGGTGAAATATTTAAATATTCCCAACAATATGATGTACATTTAAATGATATGCATGAAATATAATCATCATCTCCTCTTGCAACCTGACTAGAACCTCCATATGTCTCTAAAAAGGATTTCAAGATTCATTCCTTCAAAAAATCCACAAATGAATACCCTAAGGATTTCTGGTCAAGTAGGAGCTCATTTTTGATGTCCCCAAAATGATCCTCCATCACCTTATGGAGAATAAAATAGGTCAGCACCATCATCTGTAGACAAGATATGCCCCTAAACTCCACTGTGGATGGAGGTAAAGAAGATAATTGTTCAGAAACCTCCGCTACCTATCAAGACCATGACTTCCTGATAAGGGAATATTCCACCACATTTCCCATAGTATTAGTATAGAAAATCATAATGTAATTTTATTTAAGGAATTCTAACCAATTCATCTACATCAAGATAAAATCCTTCTGTGTTAAGATATATCTGAGACTCTGATAGTCTGAGTAAACCAAAAAATGCTCCCCCAGAAGATAGTTCCTCAACATCTTATGGGAGAATACTACCACTAACAACTCCTGATCGTGAGTCACATAGTTTTTTCATTGTATATCAACTTCCTCAGACCATATATGATCATTTACTACCTATATATCTACAAAATGCTAATACTATATCCTAAGGCATTGAAATACATTATGTACTTCATTCCCTCTTCTATAGTATCAATATAGGAGCACTTGTCAGCCACAACCACAAGTGACTCTATGAGTGTTTCTAGTGACATTGGTAATCTCATAGTATTTCCATATTACTTCCTCAATTTACTCTCATACTTTTACTCAGACATTAAGGAAACGAGGGTGAAATTGTAGAATTGTTTTATGAATAGATATATAAAGGTTTTAAGGACCCGTATCACAAGTATCTCAACATTATTGAGTCATCCAATTAACTTATAGGCATCACCATCATCTCAAAGTTACCATAAATATTTAAAAATAGACTTTTGTTATAGTATCCTCTAGACCCATGATTTGGGTATAACCTATCCTGAGGTCATACTTTGAGAGCCACATTAACCAAAACCTCTATTCTAAGAAGTTATCCATTCTTGGTGGTGGATACTCCTACCAAATAGTGACCCTATTTGTGAAACATAAATACACACCTCAAATAAAGATCTAATATACCTAACATAATAAAAACATTGGGATTCCCATGTGAACACACTAGTTATTTTGAATCCCTACCTATGTAGACCCTCCAACTACACCACTAACTATCGTATCCCCATGTGGTCATACTAAATTCTAGAGAATCCATATGGTCATTCTGATTTCAAGTATATACAATGTTTCATCTTATGGTGTGGAGTTTAACCAAGAATTTCCTTAGAAAATACTTTATCATACCCCACTATCATTTGTCTAATATAGGAAGTCATAATATCTACAACTCCATGTGAAATAATATCCAATGGACCAATTAGTGGTAGCCTACTATGAGTGAGGTAATCCTGATCTTCACACAGATCACTCCTAATCAAAGGTTAAAAAATCCATCAAACAAAATGAAATCACTACCATACTCACTTGTAGAAATAATCTGATCATGGATGGTTGACAACCGGTCCATACATAGGAAAAGATCATAGGGTCACACTACCACTATGGAATGATTTATTTTGAGGCACTCTTTCCTCATGGATTAATGACACCCCGTCATAAAATTGTGTGATCACTAATCCTATTTGTAGGATCCTCTAACAAAATGGTCAAGAAAGAAAGAATCCACTGGTATTTCTCTATCTCAAATCGATTCTACATCATGTAAATGTTAAATAATTATCTATTCTAGAAACTACAGCTGGAGTAGTTGTGACATATTTCATAAGTCCAACCACATTGAGGACTCCATGCCAGATGCACCTACTACCAAAATCTCTTCCTTTCCCAAATCCTCAAAATCTCATAAACCAAGCCCTTCTTTGACACGTAATCTTTCCAAACTTCCCTAAACACATAAGTTAATGTAATTCATCTACTACACTTTGACACTATCCTTTATTGGAATCACTGACTCAACCTCATGGTTGTTAAATCACCTCACAAGAATACGTTCTGGTGGGGGGAAGTGAACTTACTTAGGGATTGTTTGAATCCACACTAAAAATATATAACACAAGACTCTACCAAGGAAAAACTTCATATTTTAGAGTTCTCACCATAGGGAACACCATATAAAGGGAAAATATACAAGTGGGATATCTAGAACAAAAAATTGGGAATGGCCTCAACCACTTTATAATGGAGTCTTTATGTACATGAAACCTAGGATATCTTTATCTCTTGAAGCCGTAATGAGAACTCAGCATAGGTGTTTCATCTTCTGCTTGGATAACCTATTTCGTTTGTAGGGTGAGGAAATCATGTTCCCTTTTACATCACCCATCATATGAATTGAATCACCCCTCTTTGATTCACCTTGGTCCTCTATGAAGTCCCTAATCGGTATGATCACATGCCGGAGACTGATCATGGGTATACCTTCAACGCCTCAACACCAGTCATCTTCCATCTTATATATAAGACTCATCCCAAGGATTCCTATTGAATGGAATATAGACATGGAATCCCACGTATATGAATATATCCATAATCAATTCCCACTATTTCACTTCATCATATGTGTGAATGTATAGGGTCACAACACTAGCATGAATGAAATTTAGGAGACCCTACTCAAACATTTTTTCCAAGAATGAACCAACAAGAATCATTTCATGGGAGTACCATGTAGGTTTATTAAACCATGCATCTTAATTATTAACTTTGAACCACCCTTCTACCTCTCCAAATGTTCATTAATCTAAACTGAACAAAATAAATAGGTGTAGGACCCCTAAAAATATAGTTTCTAGAATTTGGACCATGTGACTGTTGACTAGTCATGAATATATGTTAGTAAACTCCATCAACAGTCAGCCGATCCCTGAAATATACTAGCCACTAGTGAAAACATCTGATCATTCAATGATCAAATAATTCTAAAAACTCATCTCTCCAACTCAAGTATATCCTCCACTGCATAGGGATCTGGGTAACCTTGGGACCTCAATGTACTTTGAAGCTGGTAATCATGGAGTGAGATAAATCTTCATGGAAAATCATCCTTATCTTATGGTATAATTTTGTTCTCAAAATGTTAGGGTGGTTCTTCCAACCTCCCTAGAGGAATTATCTCATGACATAACCCTTGATTTGATCCCTCTTCACTCATCGGAACATTGTGACAATCATGAAATTCTAGTGTGGCTAGAATATCTTCTTAGTGGAATCATAAATGTTAATCATGTTATGCAATATTTTTAAGAGAATATATATGTGTGTTTGTGTGTGAGAGAAGATGAATCAATAATGATAGTTAATGGAATCAATACTATATGAATTATATACCAATGTTACTTGTAATAAATTCTTTGGTTTTTTATATAACAAGAAGGTAGTCAGAGTCCTTCTATTTTGATACATCAACTTTCACAAAAAAACTCAGTTTCATAGCAGGAAATCCGCACATGAGAAAATTTGATATTGTTGAACTAAATGAAAAACTAAGACTTATAAGGGTAAAATACTCCAAACACCATCCCGATGTAAAATGACTTGTGATACCAATTTTAAAAAAACCATAACCACATTGTCCCACTAGGTTAGCAGAACACTGGGATGCCACGTCCCCAAAACCACCTCCATATGCTAAGGGATGGTAATAAGTATCAAGAAGGAATAACTAAAATGGGAGTCATTTTCTTAAATTAGTTTTATATAATAACCAAAACCTCTCCATATAGAATTTAATTGTAATAAATTAAAATATGGTAACATCTAGAGTAAAAATTATGCATGTAATAACAACTAAGGAATACAAAATTATACACCATCAAAATCTGAAAATTATAGGGGGAAATACATTCCCAGGTAGAAATGATTTCCTAACCTAAAACAGATTGAATAAATAAATTTGATACAGTCCATCTCTTGATCTATGTGCTCTGACCACTGTGCATAGTCAAGTGCTCTCATGTGTCCCTAAGCTACATCAATGAAACCAAAAAACTATCTATCACCTGCATAAGAGATGACACGTGTGGGAAACAACTATGATGTGGTGAGTATGTAAATATCAGGTAGGACACTCCAAAAACTGAAGAAGGATCAATAGAGACATGATTGAAGTAGTTATAATAACACCAAAAAATGTGTAATAGAACCCAACATCATATATATATTATCATATAAATATCTGTGATGATATAGAGAGGTAATATTCATATCATTGCCTAGCCCAGGGTGATGAGTCTATCTACTACCCCAAATTTCCATCAATAATTCCCAAAATCTCACATGTCTAAAGAAGTAACTTCATGGAGGGTACGCACCTTTCCATTATTACTCTCACTAGTTGTCATCCCCTAGCTTGTAGAGGAGGACTTGGGGTTTTTATGACTCATTCTTCTTCTAGCCATTCATTCCCTAGTGGGTCAAGTCATCAAAAAAATTTATGTTTATTACCTACTTATATAAGAATGTTATTTATCCCCATTTAATATTTCAATTTCCTTTAACTATGATATGTAACTAATTTAATATATAGTTTTATTTCATACGTTGATTACATGAGGTTTTTTGGACAATTTTTTTTATAACTTCTTATGTAATTAGACCAAGGTAGAATAAATTGTAAAATAGATTCATAATATACATAATTTTAATATTTTTATAAAAATAAATTTCATATATTTGATATATTTTTATGTCCAACCATGATGGGTGGGGATGACAAAGAGACTCATTCCTTGTGGAAGAGGTAGTCCACACATAGACATAATTTCTATGCTCATTTATAAATGAATTAGAGGGAAACAAGTTTAATTATATTTTTGAAATTTTAGAACCATATTTATAATATAAATATCATATTTAATTATCAATTAAAACCTTTTTATAATTCATGAATGGTGGTGCTAAAATGAAATAAATATATTTGTGGAGGATATAGTCTGTAGAACACACTATCTTTGATTTTTTTTTCCTTATCGGGTACAGAAGATAAAATAATTTATACTCAATTAACATAATAACATATATTTATAGTTAATATATTTATTTAATTATATTTATTTTTTTAAAATATTTTTTTGAGAAAATATTTAGCATAAAAATTTAGGAATAATATAACACTTATGTTGGAGTTGTGATCTTGTATTTGACATTTCATTGGACGTGATGTCATTAAGATAAATTCTTCAAAATAATGAGTCAAGGATAACAAATTATATCATAGAGATGTAAAATTTGTATATGATAATGGATAATTAGAATTTCATGTGAAACTATGGAGTTGATTAAATGATCTTTTTTTATAAGTGAGTTAAATAGAAAATTTGGGGATATTCTTTACACTTCCATTATATCAAAACAATATCCATTGGTCAATGAAACCAAAATTTCATTATAATTAAGTGTATTTAGTTATTCGGTTGATAAAGCCTCATCAATTACTTTACACACATGTTCTAAACATGTTTCGGGTCTTTTACCATATTTTTTTACATTATTAAATTTTAATTTATACTAATGTAAAAAGTTTTTATTAAAAAATAAATTTATATTTATATTACTAAAATATAAGGTATCACTAATTAAATAAATTATATTTTGATACTATATTTAATATCCATTTATTATAATTCATTTTATAAATATCTGGAAATAATTTTTCAAATTATGATATCTAATTTGTAAAAAATGTTTTGGTATAAAAAAGATATTTAAAAATTATGCCTACATTAATAAGATTTAGTATCTATTAGAAATTGAATGAGTGTTAATATAGTTTTGTATTGTTATATATAGATTTTAAAAAATATTTCAATCATAATTTAAATTATAAAAAATTTATTAAATAAAAATTTTATGATATGAATAAAACAATTCATTAAAAATGATAATGTTTAATAATATCATTGTAATAAACATTAATCAAAGTAATATTATATTTAAGGCTAAAGATGAAAATTAATATTTTAATTGATATTCATGTTTTTAAATAAAATATGAAATAAATTTTTTTCATTAATTTTTAAAATTGATAATGCCTGATTTTTATTATAATCGCATAAAAATAGTTTTTAGAGTTATAAACTACTTGTGTTTCAAAAAAGATAAAAATTTTTATTATAAGTTCAATATATTATTATTAAGTGAGTTATATTACATGTTAAAGATATATTTTATATATTAAAATGGTATATAACACATTTAATTAATTCATGGACTATAAATGTTATAGTTTTTTGAAAAATTGGTATTTTCACTGTGAACAAAAAAACAATTTATTTTAGAGATGAAAAATTAATAATAATATAATATTGGTATTATAAATCAAAAAAAATATTTAATTTTGTAAAATTAAAATTCTAAATGTATTATAAATATATGAATTACTATTGTAGTTACTACAATCTTTTACCACAATTTTAACAATTAAATAGTCATCTTGATAAATTTTAACTTAGTAATCTTTCATAGTTGTTGGGTTAGTATATTATTTCATGTACCATAAGATAAATAACACAATAGATATTATTTGGAAATATTTATTAATATCACAGGTAGTTATACAACAAATCTCCCAATTTTGTACCAATATTTTCCATGTGTTACTCATAAATAATAATAAAACACATATAGCATGGATAATAACATATGACATCACAAGAAAAATAGAAATATTGAATAAAAACATAATAAAAAATTATTGACATATATATAATTCTTATAAATAAATTACTCATATGGTATTTTTCTTTTTTAAATTTATTTCAAATATACTTTTATTTAAAAAACATTTTAATTTTTTATTCAAACACATCATGTGCATAAAATGTGGTTTAAAATTAAAACCATATAAAACACAATCTATAGAGAATAAAATATCCTAAAAACAGGTGGATTTGGCATAAATTTTTTACCAATACATAATCTCAATCACTATATAATGAAGAAATCCATAACAGTAAATTTTTAATTAAATTGAATTGTAATGAACCATTATATATATAAGACTACATAAAATGTGATAAATAATACCCACTATTATAAGATAAAATAATAATAAATACTTTGATAATATTACAAACCTATGGACTAGAAAATCCCATTTTAATAACTCACCGCTAGTTTGACTATTGGACACCATGGAAAACTAAGTATATAGAACATAAATAATGGGGAAAACAATATTATTTAAAATAGAATAGATAAAATCCATTATAAATTGGTAGTTTTCATTTAATAAACTTTATATATTCCATAGAACATTAATTATGGAGAATGGGATTAGATAATTTCACATTTATTAGACCCTAGGTCTAAAAATGACGGAAAATAAGATGAAAGGGGGATAAAAAATTATAGTGTTCTAAATGGAATTTAACACATTATATGAAACATGGAATAATGTATGGGTTGGTTGCATGGAATGGTATACCATGTTCTACAGTTCCCACTTTATGGCACCCCCGATGTGTAGGAGTTATTCACATAGTTTGTCAACATTTTATATCCTCAAAGTGCACTCTACCCGTACACACTAAAAAGAGATTCATTCTTTTCTTAAAGAATCTTAGGGTTCGATGTACTATGTATGAGCCTCTAAACCACACTAGATTCACCAATTTCAGGGAAGACTATAAAGGTGCATGGTTATAAATAACAGTGCACACATACCTATAAATAAATTTTTTTATATTTTCCATCTCAAACTCTTCAAAATAGAAAATTAATTACAAATAAAATTAGTAATAAAATATAATTCATAATTGTGACCTGGCTATATAATAAGATCTCTATTTACCATACTCCCTAGTCTATGAATTATTTGATCATATATGTCTATATACAGTCATCTCACGATAATAGAAATGGAAAAATAACCAAACATTCTAAAAAAATGTGAAATTATATGATATTATAAAAACTAAATAACATAACCATCACATTCTACCTTCCAATAAACCATTTAACCATATTAAATAAGATCCATATTTAGGAAACCAAAATTAAACAAAAACGTACATCACATTACAAAATAGACATAAAAATCATCAATACAATAACGAAAAAACAATCAACACAATTATAAATTAAAATAATAATATGTGAATAATATTAATTAAAATAAATATTTTTATTTTCACCATATATATACCTTAAAATACTAGGATATATCCTTTTTTACACAATCCCTCACATTCAAATACACCATATGAATACAAACAATAAAAACCATCTCATGATGGTCGTGTATGTTTACCAGATACTCAATGAATGACACATCCTCATCCCACTTACACTATTCAAAGTCAATTACATAGTAAGGGTTAAACATATACTTTCTAAATTTAGAACAACAAATATATCATGGACCTTCTCCAATTGAGTTGTATTATCCAAAATATACATGACCTCTCCAAATCATTAAACAAAATTGAGTATCCAAATAATACATTGAAATAATTTCAACCCTGAAAAACCATCACATCCTATGTATTGAAAAAACATGGAAAAATATTTCTTCACATTTATTGTACTCCAAGATCCTATGATTCTCAACTGCATATGATTTTTTTTATTCTATTTAGTTCCCACATCCACTCATGAATCAACTAAATATACTTCATTAGTTTTTTTAAATTCAGAATAATCATTGATGTTTGACTAACATGTACCAAATTCAAATCAGACTGATAAGGTAATCATCATAGTAACTTATATGATTTCATAATAATGAATGATTAATTATTTTTTTATGAATTCCATATATGTTAGAAGCTTATCCCAACAGTTAAAAATTTTGAATTACTTGGTTGAAGCATATAATCCAATTTCTAGGCTCATCAATCTTTCATGAAAACTATTTCATGATGAAATTAAATTATAAGGAAAAAATAATCCAAAAAAGTGTGTTGAAATCCTATTAAAAATTAATAATAAAAATAATCATCATTATTAGAAATAATTTAATGGGGAAGTAAATAAACATTACAATCTCTGAAGTATTAATCTTTTTCATATAGATTGAAAAAATATTTATCAATGTTGGGTAGAAAATGATCTAATATATTAATATTCAATATTCATCCTTATTTTATTCCAAAAACAAGGAGAATGGAGAATCCTAATAAAAAAATACATGGTGATTCACTCCTATTTCTATGGTGGTATTAAAATAAACAATAAAATATAATGAAACCTAATGCTCAAGCATTACCTAATAACAAGTAAATAATCTCATATATAAATCCAATATGGATCATTTTTAATGAAAAAAATGGAATTTTTCTGACATGATACATTTATTAATAGATGATATGGTATTGGTAAAGGAAAACCATGAAATTATTATAGTATATTTCCCTATATACACTATAGGGAAATAGTATTTTTCATAAAATTACCTTATACTCCTAAATATTAGATGACTATGTAGTTTTATTATATATAATAATCATATCATGATAATCCTTCATCATATTATATACTACATGATGATCAAGAATCTACTTACCCATGCAGAATATAACATATATTTGATATAGTAAATCTCAATCATACACCACATCACTATCAAGTTATTTGTAAGATAACTATTCCATCATCTTTTATTCATTATATGACTTTTGATCCGTATAACCATAATATTTTTTGATTGATGAATTTGAAGAAAATATTAACCATCCCTAGGATAAATTTAAACTCAAAATTATAATACAACTAATATTTAATCCATTATAATTTCCTCCAATTCCATTCACATTCAGAGAACATAAAGTATAATATTATATAATAAATTAAAAATATAAATTAATAATATAGTAAATAAATCCACTAAATCCGTAATATATACAATATATAAAATAAATTAAGTTCATGTGAAATAGAGTTATTATTTTAATTTCATATATATCTAGACGCATATGATATTATGTTACTTTGATGTATCTCAATACATCATAAACTATTAGGAGAAGTATTAAAATACACCAAAAAAGAAATTGGATCCCCTGGAAACCTAAAAATAGGTATATATATAACCAATCATATATCTAATGAAAATTATAAAAACAGTAATTTTTTATATAATAACATGGCCCTTTTATGATCCCATTTTTATTAGTGAGTTACTATTTTAGAGGTATTATTAACAAACCAGCTACAGTATCCCATATAATGAGTAAAATAGTGCACCGCTAATGAATTATTTATAGAATTCGGATACACTATTTTGGAAAAATGGAATTTATCAATTGAAATAACACACTAAATAATAACATGAACTATTAAATTCATCACACCCAATAAAAAAATTTAATTACATTTTATAAAATTTAGGTACAAACAATATTTCTATGAAAATCATTATAATCCTCATACACTTTTTATTAAATAAAAAATAAAACAGGATATAATAAACATAGAAAATATAAAATACTATGAAATGGAAAAGATATCATCTCTATAAAAATTATAAAAACGATATTATTTTAAATTAATGGAAAATAGATTCACCATAAACCCCGATTGCACATACAATTAGTGAAATATTTTCTTCATAATTTCATCTAACAAGAACCTTAACAGATGATATTTATAACCCAAATGAAAAATTGAAATTAAAGGAAAACCATGTATCCAAAAACAATAGTAAATATATCCTTTTAAGTGGCTAATATTTTATCATCATTATTGAATTTAATTGATGGTAATATATGCAATTTTTAAAACTACCAAAATTTTTACTGTAAAAATAATCGATACAAACCACGGTGGTATGTTATGTAGGGTAAAACCCTTCATCAAAAAATTATTAATCTAATTAATAATATAAAGATATCCAAAAATCATTCTAAATTAATATAAAATGATAAATTGAATATCAGGACACACATTGGTATTTATCTGAACCTCTTCCCATAGAATAAAACACACAACATTCTCTCTAAAAATATTCATAAAATCTAGAACAATATTAGGAAACTCTACCATCATCTACTTAAATGGATTAATTTATAGTATTACTAACTATGATTTGGAGAAAAATTTCAAAAACGAATGAAATTATTATACTAAAAACCATTGAGATATTGAAAATTTCTCTTAGAACTCTAAAATTATTGAAGGATTCACACTGTAGCCCAAAATAATTACATCTTGATAATAATAAAAATATGTTTTCATAAAGAAAAAATATTCCATACTATATATATAAATATAATATATTACCCTAATTAAATAAATATTATGTTCGAAATTATGTTAAATTAAAATAATAACATTATATTTGAAACTATATATGACCTGAAAGACAAAGCCTAAAAGAAACATAGGATATTATTATTTAAATATGACTCATATAACCTATTAATTAAATTAGTTGGAATAAATAAAAATAGAAACATTATTAAATATATATAATTGTCATACTCAGCACAAATGTACTCATTAATTCTTAATAAATAATAATTCATCTTTTTGAATGAAGTTATATTATTCTTTAAAAATATGTTATAATTAAACTTTATTTTTATTTGATAATGAGAAAATAGTAAATGCCATTTTTTACATTTTAAACAAATTTAATTTATAATATAAAATTTATTTTTTGAAATAAACCACTCAAATTATCATAGTGTGAATTTTTATGAATTTTATAAATTGAATTAATTTTCAATGAGTAGAAAAAAAAAATTGATTTTCACATAAAACTCCATTTATGTTTTAAGCATTTATAAAGATCCATTTTATTATAAAATTGTTTAAAAGTAAATTTACTTCCTTAATATCATGGATAATCAATTTATTTATTTTTTAATAAATTTATGGTTGTATTTGGTATAAAACTATTTTTATACTTAACCATCCAATTATCTGAAAAACTATTTTTAATCACGTTATACATTTTTCTCAGAAATATTTTTTACAAATCTAGAAATAAATTAATTAAATTTAGATTAAAAAATTTTAATCATGGGTTTCAAATTTTTTTAGTAGTTATATTTTACTTTTGGTTAATATGAGTTCTACCCAAAGTAAATTGTTCACCTTGGTATAGGTAAAATGGGTAAAAGAGGGTTAAAACCTTTTGATAAGGATTTAAAATATATATAACAATTGAATTTATCCTATTCTATGGGGTTTTTTTAGAAATTTTGTTCTTTGTACTAAATATATGGACACATGGTACCAAATTTATATGATTATATCTTTTATATTAATTTACATAAAACATAAAGTCAAAATTGCCACACTCTTGACTATAATATCTGTAATATTTTATTATAAGAGTAAATATATGTTATTTTAGATTTTAAATGATTATATTAAAGATTAATTAATTATATTTATAAATATAAGTTTTTTTAATTTTAAGTGATTATGTAATTTCCCAAAATTCTTATGGAATTCTAAGAAAGTATTTATTCAACTGATATAAAAATATTGTTATTAAAAAACTAAATTTGATACAGTTTGGAATAATTATAATATTCAATGAATGTTTTAGATAAATTTATTATATTAGTTATGTTTGAATGTTTTCTACTCTAATTTCATTTCTATAAAGTTGTGTGAAATTTAAAATTGAATGAATATTATCAAAATTGATATAATTGCTACTTTATGAAATATAATGTTTTATTAAATTTTTGAAAAATTAAAAATATATTAAAAGAGGAAAATTAGGGTGTTAAATGGTCTAAAATATCATCCACTGGAAACTTATTATCTAATATTTACCTTATATATAATATTGTATCCCTTTAAGAATGAAAAAATAATTACCATAGTAAATTAAAATTTTAATAACTAAGGGGTTAATACAAATGACAAGGTATAAAACACCACATTAAATGGTCAAAATTTAATTCTTTTATGGTTTCTGAAACAAATAATACCTTAATATTAAATATATATCCCTTTGGAATAATTTTTCTATATTATGAAATGAATATATCTCAATATTTTTTGAAATCCCTGGAGTTCCCTTATCCTCATTGATAAAAAGAAACCCTATATTTCATTTTGTTACACCACATTGAGCCATATAGATTGACCAAAACATGGAGGAATCTATTATGAAATTACATTATAGTAATTTATAAGCTCTGGTATTCTTCTAATACCATTCCAAGGGTCCTTCAGTAGGGATTTAGAGGAGATCTACCGAGGAAGATGTAATCTACTTATAAGACCTCTTTTAAATTGTATCTTATTATATCTCCTCAAAATATATTACATTCTTTTTGAAATAATGTATTTTTTATCCTAAATATAATAAAAAAACTTTTATTAATATGAAACTACCTTTATTAATCCACTTTTCCATAAAATTGGAGTGAAATTATAACTCGTATGTACGTACAACATACCATCTCAACATAGCAATCCAATTCAGATTCTATAACCATCATTCATCAATTGTTATTATGATGGTTTTAATTATTATATATGATATTAATGAAATAATTAATATTATGGAATTATAATATCATATTTAAATATTTAAATTCTAGTCTATTGGAAAATGATAACATCACTTATGCATATGTGTGGACTACCACCTCCATGAATCCATGTAATTTGTTTTTCATTTATGATTAACATGTATGTTAATAAGGATATATTTATGTAATATATATGTTATATATAATATTTTAATTATTCCAGAAATTTTATTTATTATATATCATCATTTTTTCCATCGATCAAAAAGTGAAAACAACATTCATGCATACGTACAACCTATCGTTTCCATGAAAAGTGTGATTCATTTTTATATATTTAATTTATATAATATCTTATATATATAATAGATATGTATTATTTATATCATGAATAAAACTTCTAATATTATGGAAACATGATCAATGTTCGATGATCAAAACTACCAAATCAAAAGTCTCATGAAAACAAAACAATTAATACTCAAAAATTGTAATTTAACCAAGAATTATAATTAAATGGGTGATGAAATGTTATAGGTGGATAATATATGATATTATAAATATGTACATGATTAATGTATATGTTTATTATAAATTTACATTATTATAATAGGATTTATAGTACATTAAATGATAGTCAAACTTAAGGTAAGGGGTTTCTCATCTAACATTTATATATATGAGGCACATTCCAAAACATCCAATCATTTACTTTTTGAAAATAATATATAGACCCTATTAAATTTTATAAAATCATTATACATTGTTTCATGATATTTAATCTTTCATTGTAATTAATTCTTAAATGGTTCATACGATTCAAAATATACCATTATGGTAAGAGATTTATGTTACAATGTCATTATTCATCTAGATAGTTTATGGTTATGTTTACTATAATTAAATTACATGATCTATTTAAAAATAATATCAAGAATTTTATTAAGATCTTTTCATTTCAAAATATTTCAAATTTTTCTTTTTATTTATCCGCAAATCAAGTACCCACAAAGACCAAAATAATTTATTTTTGAAGGAACTATATTATTTCACTCTTCTGTTAAAAATCATTTTTATTCCATATATATGTTTTCAAAAAAAAATTAATAAGTATTATAATAATATAAAATTATTATTTGAATAAATTTCTACCTATAATCTATTTTTAAAAAATTATTTTAAATGAAACCTCATCTCATTTTCGGAATGAGGTACTTTTGACTTTTAATAAAATGTATGAATTAAATATTTTCTCTAATACACACTACATGAATTGAATTTCATACCCTAATGAATGATAAAATCAATAATTATTCATTTATGACTCTCCAATGTTATTTTAAAAAATACATCCATAATAGTTTTAAATATTTTACACCTTAATTAATTTTTTCAATGTGAAAGGATTATTTTTCAGAAGAAATTTTCCAACAGATATTATAAAGTAATTTTCATTTAAGATGACATCATTTTATGTTACGTATACTTTACTGGATGTGTGAAAAAATAATAATATTCTTATTATTTCTATATATTGTATATGATTATGATTATGAGATTTTAAATAAATACATTTTTCATGGGTCATTTTCAAATCTTTAAATGTTTATGAAACTCTTTCTCTTTCCAATGGTTATGATATATAATGAATGATTTATGATCGTTTAGAACACATATGAATTAATTTTGATAACATGAATTGTGGTAAAAGAATAATATATACCTATAATGCATTGGGTAGTGATAAATAAATAACGATTTAAATATTTTTTGCATGAAATAGATTTTACTTTCACAATTTTATTTGTATATCTAGTTTTCATGTTAATAAGATTATAGATGGAACTATTTTTAATTTTTATAATATTATAGATGGATCTAGTTTTCCTATCTAGAATATTATATAAATAACGTTTTTCATGTCCATAAGTTTATGAAAGGTCCTTATTACATTTCATTAATATAATGAAAAAACATTTTTCTAGTGAAAATTGTTCAAAATGTTATAAGCATTTTTTTCCACATTACTATGTCTATAGTATGCTCTCATGGATCATGTTATTTTTTTATTTATGATTTATTTCTTTGGAACTACTATGATTTATTTTATCACATAGTATCATGATATATGGTTTTTAGGTTAAGGATTTAAAATTTTATTCTTACATTCTCTTACTCTTATGTAAATATTATTCTAATGTAATTGTTGATATTTCCATTATTCTCCCTTAGTAAGAATCTAAGCTCACTATTTCTTCTATTACATTTCCCATGTTATAAATAAATGTTTTAAGTGGAGAATTTATAATATTAATACTATGTGGACGGAACATTGTGGGATATGTTTGAAAATTTATCAGTAAATATGGGAATTTTTTAAATTTTCTCTGAAGATGCTAAACCTTTAAGGTTAAATCATGGATTGTAATGTTATATATTAAATATTAATTTAAAATGATGTAATATTTATTATGGAAAATAATGATTCTATATAATTGGTATCATATTAGTTTTTAGTTACTCAATAGATGATAGGATTAGAAAATGTTAGCAAAAAATATATTGATGTGTCTTTGTATAAGTTAAAATATAGGAGTTTTGTGAAGGAAGGGATTAATCGTATTACCTATCAATAAACCCCTATCTTGATACTGTAGATTGAAATGGATTTGTAATAGATGTATCTTGGGGTAATAACCTCAAAAATATTTTTCTATGTATACTCAGTCATCATTCGGGTGCATGGTGATAGTGGCCTTATTATAAACCTAGTTTAACACTCATATGGGATTTTTGGGGTTAACTATCATTTTACTTATCAACCATGATAATGGATTTAAATTTATTATAACCAAGAATGGACTAGGAGAAACCTATGGTGACATATATTGAATATAAGGGTTCATGATTTAGGCATCCCATGAATGAATTTTCATGATTATATTTTTTATCATTATGAATATTATTACTAACTCTATAATTTTTAGTATTTTTTATCAACAGGAACCCAATGGAATTTTGTGAACAATGATTGTGATAAGAAATCAATGACTATACCAAATATAATCCAAATAGTTTTGGATCTGAGATGAAATATTATGTGACTATGCTCACTCAACTCTCTCCAAATATGAGTAGTAATACAGATAATGATGATCTTTAGAATACACCATTGAAGAAGAAATATTACATTTAATATATTATAGGTATATTTATAGTGAATTTATTTAGTTTTTCTGATCCACTAGTTTCTGAGCTATAGAATAATGTGATATAAAATATATTTCATGTTCTTCAGAGCTTAGATCATGAAAAAATGTTCCTAATAGTTTATCTTTCAGGAGGAAAATCATATCAATGATGGAATGTTATTAAGAATATAAGTCAAGAAGAAGAAATACACTCCATGTAATGGGATGTGTTTAAGAGGATATTTTTGAATAATTACAATAATTATATTCTACAAGAAATAAATAGATAACATATTCCTTAATTTTATGAACAAGTTTGGTTAATCTATTAGTACATATGAGGAATATTTTAGAATATAATAAATTTAAGTATCTGTTTTAATCATTAGTCCTGAAATAAAAAATTATTGATTCATTAGTGATTTGAAACCTTGTATTTGAAATTCATTAGACATAAGGGACATTGGAGTCTAAGAATAAATTGAACAATGTTCACTTATAGTGGTAATATATGTTGGAAACACTCATGCTTAATTTGATATGAAAAGTATAATAGAGTCCCATGGAGGCTCTAGTGGCATGTCATATAAAGGGGGGAAATGTTTCATCCTCCTAAATGCTAAAAATATGTGAAGGAGTACTAAGGTGAATACATAAAAGTAAAAAAATATGTTTCAAATGTGGGAAACATATTCATCAAATAAAAGAATTTATAAATGATGTGAAAAGTCTAGTCAATGAATTAAATAGGGAGAGAGATCAATAGAATTCACTACACTCACTGGGTGTTTTAGCTGCTAGAAGCTTGTGAGTTATGTGGATCAATTCCCTAATTTGGAGGCTAATGAGGGTAATAATATCCAACAACCACTAATTTCAATGAAAAAAATGGATACTTATGAAATCACAATAACTCATGTGAATCATGATAGTGTGGGAAATCTTTTCCCCCACTAAAGTGATGGGAATTCAATGTAGAAGTTTGTATAAAAACACTATTATAAATTTATCCATTAAGGAAATATGATGTGATTATTATCAATGATTATATCTCATTGAATATATTCCATATATATTTTTAGTATAAAGAAAACATATATGATATTTATATATATCCTATCATTGTTCATCATCACAAAGATGAACCTAATCTTCTAATGAAAATATTTTTGGCTAATATATGAACATATTTATTCAATAATGTAAGAATTATATTTTGGAAGCATATATTATTTTATTTTGACATTATTTTAATCAATTAGTATTATATTTTGGTGAATATGTGACCCATAATATACAGTTTTGTGTGATACATTACGAGTGATTAAAACTATTTTATTATAATTATTAATTTAATTGAGGTAGAATGTGAGATTAAATAACTATAATCATTGGGTTTAAATTTTTTCAAAAAAATGGAGCATCCTTATGTTTTTATTTTTAAGGAGTTGATTATGTTGAACATTTGGTGTTAATGTTTATGTTTTATAGAGTAAGGTATTATATTTATCCAAAATGAATAAAATACAATAAACTTTTTGGTTTCAATAAATATTTTGAGACCTAATAAATGAATTTTCATTATTTTATGGTTTTTATAATCTATTAAAATTTCATTTTAGTGGTTCAAGAATAAAAAAATCATATTGAATAATAATTTCATGGAGTAATAGATTATGAGGAAATTGATCGAATAACAAACAATGGATTTACTTTTGTTTATAAAAAAGAAGAGATATCAATTAAGTGTATTTTCATATGTCAAATATCTTCACATTAAAATAATATCACAACTTTAAAAAATTGAACTTGATCTAAAATGTTATACTTTTACATTCATTTTTGATGATTTGATGGTCTTTTAATCCTTTATTTATTTATAGATATATGGTCATTAACATTCTCCTACTTACATTCCCTAACCCTCTTTATTGATTCTCGAGAATTATTTTTCTTATCCACGTATATATTTTCACATCCCTATATTTTTATTATACTTCTAAATCAATTTTTGAGTTATTTTAAATGACATCCTATTCCCCTTTTCTTATTTTTAATAGGATGTTTTATAAACCATTTTTGTGATGTGTGTTTTTTGGAAAAACAAAATCAATTGGAAAACCCTTGATTACTGGGTAAATTATTAAAATAATGATTATAATATTTATCTATGTGGGGAGAATATAAAAATATAAAATTTTAAAATAAGAAATTTATTTTTGATGGCATACATGACATTTAACATTGAGCATAAATGAACAACAAAATAATTGTATTTAAAAAATATCATAATGACCTAGTCATTAAATTAGATTGTATTAATATGAATTAACAAGTTATGAATTATATATTAAGTTCCTACTAAATAAAAAACTATTTATTGATTCCTAGTAAGTAAGAATTGAATTTTTTAGTAAATTCATGGTATGCTTCAAATATATATTCCCTTCAATCGTGATTTTATTACTTATCTTGAGA
Source organism: Viscum album (assembly GCA_963277665.1). Classification (NCBI taxonomy): domain Eukaryota; kingdom Viridiplantae; phylum Streptophyta; class Magnoliopsida; order Santalales; family Viscaceae; genus Viscum; species Viscum album. The sequence continues at coordinate 1,138,556,533 of OY728156.1, forward strand.
AATTGTTAAAATTAATTTAAAAAAAATTTAGAAATTTTTTTTGATAAAATGAAAAATTATTTATATTTATCAAAATTATATTGAAAAAAAACTTGAAACGTTTTTGAAAAAAATGAACTTTTTATGAATAGTAAAAATTCTTATTTTATTGAAAATGATATTTTTTATTCAAGAGTTTAAGAATATCACTTTTGGTTTTAAAATTTATTGAAATTTATATTATTTATCAAATATTATGAATAATTTTATAATGTTAATTAGAATTTTTTTTGAATTTACTAAAAACAATTATACATAAAATTCAATTTTTTGGAAAACTCTTTTTGAAGCACTATTATTTTTCATAATAAATTAATTTATAATGGTTAAAAAATTCAATTTCAAAACATGGATTCAATATTTTGAATTATGTGGTCTTTATTTTCTAAATATGTCCCTTTTTTAATATAATTAGTAACTATTGTAAATTTTTTCACCTTTTTGTGAGTAAAATGGTTAAATTTTCGATAAAAATTTATATTAAGGATTTAAAAATTCTATTTAATATTCATTTAACTGATTTTATGGTTGTATTTAGGCCATGTTAATACATGTATCCAATATAAAGACAATTGGTTCCATATTTATTTCAATATTTCCATTATATTGATTTAGGTGAAAGTGAATGTCAAAAATTTTACCCTTGAATTTAATATCTCTAACAACTTATCCGAAGGATAAAACGAGGTTACGTTATGTTCCAAATATTTGTTTGAAATATGTATTAGTTTTATTTATCTAGTATTTTTTAGTGATTAAATAATTACCCAAAATGCTTATGTAATTCTGAATCCCTAGTTATTCAATTAATTTAAATATAAATAAATTATTATAAAAAATTATAAGTAATAAAATTTTGAGGAATTATTGTGTATCATTAATTTTTTGGAAAAATATTGTACATTAGAGTAGTTTTAATGGTTTTAATTTGAACTCCATTTATGTTATGTTGTGTTCAATGTCACATTAAATTAATATAGTAAAAATGAACTAAATTATATTTCATGAAAAAAATTATTAAATTGATCAAAAATTATAAAAAATGTGAAGGATGAAAATTATGATTATAAATTGTATTGAATATAATTTTTTGTCTATTTATATTCATATTGATACTTTATTAGTTAAATTATAACCCTTTATGATTGAAAAATCTATTACCATAGTTATGGTTATAATTGATTAACTAAGGGTTTAAAACAAACGATAAGGTTAAAAACGCCACCTATACCTATGAAAATTATATTTTTTTTATGGTATTTGAACCAAACAATACATTATTTTAAGATATATTTAAAATTTGAAGAATATTTCAAGATAATTCCTTTATTATATTCTAAAATTTAAATTAAATACAAGATTTTTCCTTCTATCACTTATAAAAGGGAACCCAAACTTTCACTTCATTACACAACATTGGGCCACCTTGTTCAACTAAAACCATAGTAATTATATTATAAACTTCTATATATATGAATTAGAGGTTCCAGAATTCATAATAGACCATTCCAGGGGCTCTTAAGAAGGGGTCTAAAGATGCATACCAAAGAAGAGGTAATCATCTTAATCAATATATTTTAATTTTTTACATCTCCTATATCATAAAAATAAATAATAATCATCATAAAATAATAACATCATTATCCTAAACATACCTAAATAGTATTATTATTATTATAAAACCACCTTTAATCCTCAACTTTTCCCTCAAATAGGAAGTGATTGTGTTGCTCATGCTTGTATTATTATTATTGTCTCAACATAGAAATCCTATTGTTTGTCTATCACCACAAATCATGGATGGTTATTAGGATGGTTTTTTTATATTATATTTATGACATAAATATTCTTCTATGAAAATAATATATTATCTACCTAATTACCTTCTAATCCATTTGAATATGATAACATTTTCTGTGCGTACATGTAGACTACCTCATATACAATGTGGTGTGATTTATTTTTAATTTATTAAATACATTTATTAAAATAAGGATATTTTATTGAATTTATATGTTATATATGATGTTATAATGATTTTATAATTATTATTTTCTATTTACCATTATTTCATTCTATCCATCAAAATGTGAAAAAAAACGTTCACACGTATGTGTGACCAACCGTATCTGTAACCGATGTCATCCATTCCTATATTTCTATATTTTTTATATAACTATATATATAAGGGATATATATATTAGTTATATAATAATTAAAATTATTATCATGATGGATCCATGATCAATTTTTCAATATTGAAACTATAGAAAAAAAGACTCACAAAAAATGAAACAGTTAAAACCTAGAATAAATAATTTAAATGAGGAATTTTTACTAAATTTATATTAAAATGTTAAATGAGGATAATATATTATATTATAATTATGTACATGATTTTTTTATATATTTATTTTAAATATAAATTTATTATAAAATAATTTTGAGAGCATTCTACGAATGTCAAGCTTGGGGAAAGGGGTCTCTCATCTCACATTTATTTTTTTATAAATAAACTATAATCACCTATTGATTTCTATCAGATGTGTACATAAATCCCCTTTGAAAAGTTAAAATATATTTATAACTAATTTAATCATATTTAATGATTCATTGGATTTTATTTTTCATAGGTAATTTTATTTAAAGTTTACCAAAGTAGTGATAAATTTATGTCACAATCTTGTGGTTTATTAGGATTATTTATGTTTTAGATTTTGATGATGAAATTTCATTATATTTCTCCGAATAAATCCCTCAATTTTCATATTCTATGGTCATTTCTATAGATTACATTTCTTTCATTCCGTTTTTCTCACTTAATGTACTTAATATACTGAAAAAACAATTTAAGAAACAAAAAATTTATCTCTTTAGTAGAACTTACTTTTAATTCTATATACGTGTTTTATAAAATGATTTTAATAATTATTTTAAAAATATACAATGATTATTTTGAGATATTTTTACTGATGTATTATTTTTTAACAAAATGGTTTAAAACTAATATTCTTTTCATTTTCGTAAACATGGTAGTTTTGTCAATTTATGGAATATGTGAAAGGAGTCGTTGTTTTATCATGCATGAAATTAACAGAATTTCCCACCCTCATGATAATACAATACATTGAATATTCCTTAATGATTATCCTATATTTTTTAAAGGAAAATTATTCCCATAGGATTTAAAAAAAATTAAATTTTAATGAATTTATTTTTATATGAGTAGGGTAGTTTCCTCAATAAATATTCTATGTGATATTTTTATGGAATTTTCATCAATAACGAAATTATTTGATGTTTATTAAGAATTCAGAGGGGTAAAATATAATGATAAAATTGTTTCTTTATCAATAGGGTTCTTTAATATGAAAATAATGTATTTATGAACCCCATTTCTTTTACATGGTTAATGATGAAATGTTGAAATATTTATGAAGACAGTTTCTTTTCGATGAGATATTATATATAGTGAATAATTTATAATATTGTGTAAAATTTATAAAGGTATTATAATTTTGTGAAGGGTGTTCTTGAAATTACATATCCATCCAATACATTGTGTAAATATTTATAACACGTGAGATAAATATATTATTCATTGACATGATTTCAAATTCAAAATTTTATGTGTGGACCCAATTTCCATGTTCATAATATTATGTGTAGACCTAGTTTTCATGTCCATAATATTTTTTTGAGAATTAGATTCATTTACATAAGTCTATGTAAGGGTCTAATTTCATTTCCATAACTTATTTATAGAACCTAATTATTTTTATATGTGTTGATAATGTTTTAATATTATATTCATTCCATATTCCTATTTCTATGAAAAATTATTATGGACCATGGTTTTTCTTCCTATATGATATAAATTTTTGAACTACCTAGATTAATATAGGACTTGGTATTATGATCATTGATATGTAGGGTATGGTTTTCAAATGTAAATCTCATGTTCTCCTACCCTAATTCTTATATTAAGCTAATGTGATCATTCATATCTACCTTGTTTACCCTTACTGAACATTTGAGCTCACCCTTTCTTATATATTGTTTCCATGGATATTAAAAAAGTATTTAGGTAAGTTATGTATAATTAGAGTACTATCTAGTATGATCATTGTATGATATATTGGATATAATTTAAGAAATAAGAGGATTTTTTATCTAATCTGCAAATACATTAAACATTTACCTTTTTAGTTTGGATCATATTTTAATGTATTAAAAACTCATATAAAATGAATTGATATTTATATATGATATTTATGGGTTTCTATATTCAATTATTTATATTCATAAATTATATGAAAATAACATTTACTACAATCCAATGGTGATTGATAAAAACTTCCCACTAATTGATAGTTTATCTAGTCATTCTAGTAATAAATATTGACAATAAATTTTAGATAGCTTGAAAATGGAATAAGAAAAACTAATTTATATTAAAACAATTGGAGGTGATGAATATAAAATAGATCATACTATCCAATAAATTTTCCCCCATTATACATTATATCATTAATAACATGAATCTACTATCTTTCAGTTTCTCCACCATGATGTCTTAACTTATTAAAATGATTTCTACACATATCTAGAAGATATTATGTACTAATATAATACTACCTCTATAACATCATCCTTTAAATAGTTAACCAATATGAAAATGATCATTTGGTTACATAAATAACTTTAGTTGAGGAATCTAATAAGAAGGACCATCTTAATACATAATATATATCTTCTTTATCGGATTTTCATCCATTGTGGGATAAACTAAAGAAAAATCCTATTATCCAAATAATGTGAACCAATTAATATTGTTACATGATAATAAATAATATTAACTATAACCTATAAATTAATGAAAATATTATTAATAAGAGGATGTATTATAATGATATAACCATAACCCCTTATTTATAGAATGATATCCCCAGCCAAAAATACTACTATAACCACTATGATCTACCAAATATGTCATATAATTAAACCTCTAATTAATATCAACACTAATAGTTATTTAAGTATAATTATTAAGAAAAAAAGTTTATATAATCAATAGAATATCATTATGGAGAAGAACATTAAATTATCTGACTCACAAAAAATCATTGGCTATAATACATAAGAATAGTTAAGAAATAGAATTGATACTATAATAATGTATTAAATACTATATAATACCTAATGAAAAAAACAAATCTATTATTGAGGATCCAATCACATAGTATAAAACAATAAATCCTTTAAAATTACTATAAAAATAATGTTCTTGAAAATCGATATCATTAGATGATCTTTTAGGTATAATCTTCATTACAACAATGATTCAATAACATTATCGCCACTTAAGGCACTTAATGATACATTTTAATGTAAATTATTTGAAATGATATATAAAAAACATCTATCATCTACATAGTGTTTTCATATCACATATATACATAATCTATTAGAAACTAAAAATGATTAAAATAATAATAATAACATCCCAGAACCCACGCTCTAAAATCTGATGATAAAAACATAATATTTAAATTTTTTTCTTTGAAACTTAAGACATAACCCCATTTTTGTCATCCAAAACATATAAAATGAAAAAAAAGTTCATAAAAAATAAAAGTACATTTTAGGTTTAAGTTTTAGAGAATTATAAATAACTCTTATATAACAAAACTCATTTATTTAAGTTATAATTGTTTCAACTATATCCATATTTCCTTATTCCACAATAATTATTCCCTATAACCAAGATGAAATACATCTATAAAAATTTTAAATAACATATTTACTTATAATCATAGTAAATGAACCAAAATAAGGATGTTCAAAAATTCTCTATAGGGGTAAAAATATGCATTAAAATTTGATTATATTCATTTTGTATAATATTGTCATAATGGTATGAGAACATATTCAATATAAATGAAATTTTTATAAGGTAAGTCATACCCAACAAAACCTAGATCATTGAACATGTGGCATGGAATAATGAATTTACAAAGAAAAGAGTAATAACAATCAATAATCACGATCCCTTGGATGTCAATAATTATCAATAGAACCAATAAAAACATATATTAAGAATCTAGGAACAATATCATAATCACTCATGTTCACCAGTATTAGAAATAAATGGATCTTGGTTAAATCTATAAGAAAAACCTCACTCGTTAACTCCCTCATTATTTTCGTTAAACAGATGGAACATTACTTAATGCCTTGTAGAGATATATTGGTGTCACATACCATCATCAATAATGTCCATGTAACATTTATTAATATAACACAATGAATCTAAAATTTTCATTATCAAAAATTTAAAAATAGTTTTCATTCTTTTATAAATTGAATTAATAATTGAAGAGAAGTTGTATTCATTAAAATGTCACTAAAGTAATCAATTTATGAAATATATTTAAAGAATATGGATTCTGTAATAGGATAATACTACCAGTGATGTAGGAGAATCACTAAATTATATTGATAGAGATGAAAATTCGTTAAAGTAATATTTATAATGTTTTGTTTAAAATAGGGAAAAATAAAATTTCCTTTTGGTAACATTAAAAATAGAAAATTTTCAAAACAATGAGAATTTTTTTCATTGAAAGAATATATTATAACATGTAATGTAATATTAAATTAAAATAATTTTTATTATTGGGGTAAAATCTTTTCATGATGTATATATTAGAAAAAATTATTTGTTTACACCCATAGTAAAAGTTCCTTATTTAGAAAATTACAAGATGATACATTTTAAATTTACTTATAAAAATACATAAATTCATAATAATGTCTTTAATAAATAATTTAATAATATTAAAAATATTATTTTAGTAAATTTTAGGAATATATGGGATACAAAAAAAACGTTACAAGCTGAAGATAAACTAATGTTGGGTCTCCTTAAAAACATTTTATTAGTCATTTTAATTACCAAAGTGATGGAAATGAATGTAAATAATATACTAATTAATTAATAGGGGATTATAATAGATATGTAATTCATGAAATTTTAATCATAAAATTTCTCCTAAAGGAACCTTGAAAATAAAAAAAACTATAAAATAAATGATATTGTATCATTAATCCTTTATCAGTTTGGTAAAATTTGAATAAAATTTCATCGAAGTAAGGATTATGTTATGGATCAGTAAATAAAATTAATTATATTATGTAAAATTTAAAAATTACATCATAGGTAAATTATTACACCATAGAAATAAATAATGTTTTGTGATAAGAAAGATCTCTCATAAAAATTAGATTAATTTGAATAATCCATAAATGGATCATATCACAGAATTTATAATTAATTAAAGGTGTGATGATATGTGTATATTTTAAAACCAAAAAAAAATATTTAAATTCAGCATGATAAATTAAGTGGTCATTTCACATAGAATCTTGGAATAACGTAATCAATGAAGTAGATGTATAACCAAATTAATGAAAATTGAGTTATGAAAACCCTTACCTCGAGTCCCGACTAACTATGTATGTTCTATAATTCTATTTTAATAATCATATATAAATATTTACATGTTTTAAATCTATGTATACATTTATTACCTTCTCATTAGTCCATTTATTTCAAAAACATATTTTTTTACTTTATATCAGGTGTTTTGAGGGATGATTGTTCATAATTACAAACTGAATTTGTTAGGCCATCCATGGTAAAATTGTTTATTTTACCATAATATCAATAATAATAAACCTAAAATAATTTTTATTTTTATATATCAAATACATGTTTATATTAACACATGTAAATTTGTTTTGAAAAAAAATATTGGCGGACAAGGTGGTAGTCTACACAATCACCGAAGAGATGATTTAATTTTCATTGAATAAAAAATAATGAAGAATTATAAAATAATAACTTCATATAATAATTATAATGTTATAATAACAAAATAAATTCATGAAATCTATCCATAAGACTATCCATGATAGGTGGTTTCTTTCATAACCAGTATGAGTGGGGATCATTCCATAACTCCCCAGGGCCGCCTCTAGTATGCTAGGGGGTGGTGATTAGCACCAATTAGGAATATAACTAACATGGGAGGCATTGCCTATGTATCTTTACACATGCACACATCTCCAAGCCTAAAAAAATTGAACTATAAATTAAACTGAACAACTAATTCATGTGTACATAAATATCACACAACAAGAGTATGACAATATATAAAGAAAGTAAACGGTCCCAAATACAAGCCCACCATAAAAATTTTGTAACAGAACTCCAGCATGTAAGTAAAGGTATTGGGACTACTGTCTTAAAGGATAAGGAACATAACTTAGTATGTCTGGTCTCACAAATCACCATATGGTCCTGATCCGCATATAAATCCATCAAAACGTCAACCCTATGCACAATACATGACACGTGTGGGAAAATCCCATTCATGGATGAGTATAATAATACTCAGTAAGACACACTAAAAAATGACAAATCTTATAATAAAGGGAAATACATTCCTTTATATACTGATATATGTCTAAAACACATATAATAAGAATATCCAAATATACTCAATCCAAGAAACACAGTTTAGAGGTAATCAACACCCTTAGAATACCGACCTAGGATTCTAGTTTAAAAAGTTCACAAAGTACACATCTGGGAGAACAAAATCTTGAGTCCGATAGGACTAATGATGTCTTTATGATAGTTACTACTCATCAATTCTCTTCTTTATATAGAATAAAAGTTGAATGATAAGAATAAAATATGGCACACATATTAAAGTCATAGTCGAGGCCATGGGGTGATACCAACAACTCAAGTTGGATTAACCCTACTTAGTATAGGATCGGTGCCTGAGTAGTGTTGTCCACGTCGATACCAATAACTCCACCTAGATAATATATATGGATAGAGGACCTCACTCTGGGAATCTCTAAGGTAATCTAATGACTCTATCTAAAAATTCATCTTAAAGGGATCTTAGCCCTTAGTGTAGGAAATGATTCATAACTACCTTAATGGAAATGATAAGGGGAACAAACACAAATGAAACCTATCCAAGATATGAAGTAAAGGATATATAATCCATGTACAAAATATTACATAGTGTTCAAAAGGGTTACACGTCATGTCCCTTGAGCCCAGGACATGCCCGTGTAAATGGCCCGCATCATCAAACCATGTCTGTGTAGTAGTACACACTGTGTAGGAACCCCGTGTACTCTACATGTGTTCAAGTACATATATTTATACCATGTACCCACATATGTGCACCAGTATATGGCTTAGCTAATATATTTAGTACAACCTATTTCATGTGGAGGAGTATACACCCTGTAGGAAACCCATGTACTCCACCCTATTTCTTGTTACTTCCCAAAGTACTCACAGAGTATCCAGGTAGATACCATATAACATGTGATAGTGGTCACACACCGTGTGATTTTTAATATCCTTCGGAACCTTATCCACTACTCAGGGAGGGCCACATGGTGTTTATACCTCGTTTACACATTGTGTTATTTGATATTTTTTTTAGAATCCCAAATCCATTTTCCGAATTCTATCTAGAACCTCCATATTTCGATCCGATTATCATATTTCCATGAAAATTAATATCCCTTATCATCTAAGCCATGAAATCATCTAATAACACATTTCATCATTATATATTCTAGGAAAACAGATCAAATATTTGTTCTTTGATGTGCACCGAAGAATGCCGAAGAACATGAATTCAGTTATCCTTCATCTTCCTAATCACTCTATCACCATCATCTCACCTCTGAAAGTCCATGTTGATCCAGTATCTATGATAATGTATTGTTTCACCAATAAACAGGTTTGCAATGATTGATTTACTAGGATAATCCAAGTTGTGGGCCAAACAAAGAACGCCCATGAAGGATGATGGATTGGGGGAGAAAATAACAAACCAAAAGACAAAAATGAAACTCAATTAATTTTTGTGTCGATCTTGATCCATTTATATTCGAATGAAAAATGAAAAATCGAGAATCATAATAAAACTCATGTCAAAACCCCACAAATAAACCCTTCCTGCAAGTTGATCGATCAAAAAAATCACCTTATTCATCAATTGAATTAAGTTCATTGTAGAAATTAATAACATAAAAGAAATACAACATCGAAATATATGCCCTGCCTTGATTCTATTTGATCACTAATGAAGAACAATATATGATCATCATCTATGGTGGGATCTGTCAAATCTGAGGCACATCAGTTATCAATCCACAATCTCTCGTTCATTTCCTGATGGGATTCTCTAAATCTATCTCTATAGTGGTCCTTAGGAGGCTCTAGAGTTTTGCGACTAACCTTGGGATTCTTACAAAATAGAATATTTAAAAAAATTTGTCACCACATCAACATGAATAAAATAAAATAATTTTATTAAATAATTTTATTCATTCCAACAATCGTGATGAATTTTCCACAAATGACCCATGATGACTAATGTTAAGACCTGCATAAAGTAAACCTTTTATTCTGAACTCAACATTTCCCTCAGATTTCTGATATAGGCACCCTTTTAGAAGTATTACACTTTTTCATAAAAAAATGTCTTAACCTATAATTTAATATATATAATATATTTAAATCATTTATTATGGGTACACTGGGCTTCATAATTTCAAGGTGTCACTGCATATGGCCTCAAAAATAATCCATATAATATTTAATAATAATTCATAGAAAATATGAGACATTTCATTATCCCTACCTTTGAGATTTATGTCCTTGAAAATCCAAAATAAGGGATACTCAAAAAGATGAGGGTACTGATCACAAATCTAAACCTCTCACTCTTAAGTTCACTCTTGGAGATTTCCATGATTCCACCGGACACATAGCAAATGAATTGATCACCCACGAAGGATTCTCTCCTACTGATCCTATATCTTCATTGGGTACTCAGAAAATTTCACTCTGTCATCGATGTCCATCTTTCCCTAGTCGATAATGTGTGATGAGTCATTCACATACCTCATCAACTGTGACATGTGGAATATTTCAGGTATATAATCTAACTATAGAGATAGAGTTAATTAGTACCCCACCTCACCAAATCTATGTAGTATCTGTAAAAGGACTATGAAACTTGAAGATATCTTTCTACCCTGGAAAAATATCAATAATCCAAGTTGATGTGAAACCCATTAGAACACATGTTCCCCTTCCTTAAACTCCATGGGCCTTCATCACCTATTAGCATAGGACTTTTGGTGACTCTGTGCAGTCTTTGTCTACTTCAGGATGATATGCAGCTTCTCTATTGTAGCTCACACCAACTCCAAGCCCATGAGTGTTGACTCTCCTAGGTAAATCCAACAATATTATGACCTACAGGATCACCCATAAAAATCCTAAAATGGTTTCATACTAATGGCGTAATGGTATTTATTGTTGTATGAAAAATCCACTAGTGGTAGGTGATCCTACCGACTATGGCCAAAATCCAATATGCAAGATCGCAACATGTACTCCAGAACCTGAATGGTATGATTAGTCTGGACATCATTTTGGGGGTGAAACATTGTGCTTAAGCATAACTGGGTCCCAAATAGCTCTTGTAATCCCTTACACAACACTGATGTAAAGTGAGCATCTCAATCATAAAAAATTGTTTATGGGACACCATATAGTCGTACTCTCTCTTGAATTTAGAGGTGTCCAAAGCTCTCTACTAAACTCTGCACTCATATAGATAGGAAGTGGGACACCATTGTGTGTCAATCTATGATCACCCAGATGGAATTGTTTCCCTATTTCATATGTGTTAATCCTAACATCAAGTACATATATATCTCATCCCACTTTCATTATAGATCCTCAAGGTTTTGGGTCAAACCTTCTAGAACATAGTGCTCAACTTCACTTTCTGACAAGTATGGCATCAAGAGACATAATCTAAAAATCTATTCTACATCACTAGAAACAAAAAATGACGTTTGAGGTCCTAGTAAATCTTTTCCACACATTGATGTACCACTAAAGTATATTTGTAAAACTCTCTCGGAACCTCCTCCCACAACATCGTTATTATCATCATTTATCCTATAAAAATAATAGTGTTCTCCCCACCTTTTAAGAATCTATCATAAGCATGCCCTGTATATATATAACCATGTAGGGTCTTGTAGTTGATATCCCCAAGGTGCACCTCCCTGACTTGATGTAAGATAGGAGGGTTAACAACCATTAACTGGAGATAAGCTTCCCCATCTCCATCCACAAAGGATAAATGTATTGATGCCAACTGCTCTGATGCCTCAATTAGAAAATTTGAACAAGATCCCTTGTGGATATAATTAGCTACTATGTTCCCCTTCCCATGAGTATAGAAAATTTCAAAACCATAATCCTGGAGGAACTTTATACATCACCATTGTCTCAAGTTAAATTCTTTCTGATATGATATATACTTCAGACTCTTGTTATCAAAGTATATGATAAAATGCTCACCCATCAGGTAGTGTCATCATATATTTGAAGTGAAGACTACCAATACTAACATAAGATTGTGGGCTTCAAAGTTTTACTTATGTTTTTTCAACTAGAGTGAAACATATGTAATTATCACATGCCTATATATTAGAACACTACATACTCAATACCCTACTCTGATAATCTCAAATGGGTTCACTCGATAAACACTACATCAATTTCCAGAAAGTGTGCAGGCACTTTTCTATCCACACAAATTGAATCTCTTTTTATGTAAAAGTTTTCATATGTGTTGATACTCTAAAGAAATCAAGTATGAATCTCTGGAAATATCATGCCAACCCAAGGAAGCTTTGCGCCTCCATCACATTCTTAAGTGGGCCCCATTTTAACATTTTCTAAACCTTGGATAGGTCCAATTTCACTCCGTCCTCTGAGATAACATGTCCTAGAATGTGGACAACATGAATCCATAACTGAAACATTGAGAGATTTTTCTAGAGCTTGTTCTCCCAGAGTATTTCCAGAACTTTCCTTAAGTTTCTCACCTACTCTTTCATGGATTTCAATTACACAAGGATAACCTAAATTAATACTATCATGATCCGATCTAAGAAAAGATGGAATATCCAATTCATGAGTCTCATGAACACTGCTAGGGATGTTATCACACCAAAGGGAATCACCAAGTACTCATAGTGACCATTGGGAAATCATAAGGCTATCATTAGTATATCTACATCCCTTACTCATAACTGGTGATAGCTCGATCTGAAGTCAACATTTGAGAACCATTTTCCCTTATCAACTTATCAAAGAGGTTATCAATCCTTGATTGTTGATACTTGTTCTTCACAGTCACCTGATTAAAGTGTTATTAGTGCACACACAACCTCAAGATCATGTCTACCTTTTCGGAAAACAAAATTCATGCTGCCCAGGGTGAGACATTGGGTCTAACAAAGCCCTTACTGATCAAGTCCTCCAACTACACCCTCGTCTCATGAATCTCTATAGTATCCATCTAATATACTGTAGAATATATTATAGCCATCCTAGGGTGTAGATCAATGCATAATTATATCTCTCAATTGAGGGTAAACTTAGAACAACATTGAGGAAGACATTCTTATACTCTACCACTACTATAGGAAACTGGAAACTCAAAGCATCTAAATCACCAAGGGTCAGGCTATCCAACTAGTGACTAATTGTTTTCACCCTCATATTTATGATTCTGCCATTCTCTTCTTGGGTTTCCTTTTCACTGACAAAATATAATGTGGTTCTGTCACGACGAAAACACCGCACCCTTCTCCTGAAATAGTCAATCTGAGCATGAACTATGGATAACCAGTCCAGAACAAGAATAGTATTTTAGTGCCCCGATGATACTATCAGGATATCCCAACCAATACTCTCACCTCCAAGAGTCAGGTCCCAATATCTGCATAACTACGTGATCACCGAATCTTTTCTAGTAGGTGTCTCCAATCATATGGGTCGAGTCAACAGTTCAACTAGAATCTCTATGTATCGAACAAGATTGGTGGATATAAAGTAATGAATAAAAATTGAGTCTATATATACTACATCTAAATTAGAAAATACACATATCATACCTTAAACCATTCCTGCATCCCTTAGGTCGTAAGCCTCGACAGCCTGCAGTTGTCCCCAACCCTATCCTATAGCTCCATGAGCCTGGTGTGGACCACTTAGGGGTGGTGGTAGTAACATGTTGAAATATTGATCAACTCTTGATGTTCTTAAATCTCCTATACCATGTTCACCACTTTTTGGAACTTCTTTCTCCTTTCGATTTCTCTACCTCAATGGCCCATCTACGGTTCCTCAGTCAGCTCTACAGTGGGTCAGACAATCTTGGCCTAGATGTCTCATGCCATCTCACGAGTAGCACCGCCTATCTTTCGGAAAACTAGACCCACCCTATGAGCCATATACTCAGAACATTTATCTTTGTACCACCTCCTCAAACATCTCCCAGATCCAAGTCTCCAATACTGACATCGTCTCCTTGCTTCCAAGGTATCTTCTCCTGTTTTCCCACTGCTGACAACTACCAGTTGTATCTTCTCAGCCAATAAAATGTCAACCACCAAATCTCCCTTTAGCACCCTAGTATAGGTAGGAATTCATAGATGAATAAAATTGTATCTAATTATCCTACACATACCTTTCTCAAAGGTTACAGCCCTGAAAAATGGATCTCAAACCATATCCATTGAGTAGCTAGAGATTTTGGTAATCTTAAATGAATACATATCCACGGTCATTCTGACCTCCTAAACCTGCAGAAGCTATGGGATATCCCTCATTGTAGATAGTGATAAATCCTCTCTGAATATATGCTTGATCTCTGTCCATGAAAGAGTATCCTCTTCATAAGACATGGTAACTAAACCCCACCATCACCCAGCTTAGATTAGAAGAAGGATCGCTTCCAGGACCACCATATGATCTATTGGTGTCTTGAATAGATGGAAAACATGGGTCACCAACTAAATCTTGCCCTCATACACCTATGGGTGTGCATACCGAGGAACCTAAGGGGTCTCTATAACTGAAACTCATGAAGCGCGCTCAGTCTGTGCACCTCATCTTCCGATACTACTGTTTCCACATATTTCTATACATATGGTATGGATGGTGCACCACCTGGAGGTAAAAACTCATGAAATGGTCCTTGAATCAATTTCATATCACTGAGGGGATCATCCTCATGATAAAGCTTCTGAACACTATTTAGAATACATTATTGAGGCATCTTGAAAGTAAAAATGATGTAACATGGTCAATGACTATATCCAAAGTGTTGACTCAAGAAGGACATGGAAGCCACAACCCAATACTATATAGTACATGTACCATTGTTTTCTATACAACCAGTGTTATCATGTACCGAGTCAAAAAGTAGGTTATCATAGTCCTGCTGTATGGATATGTTGGTCGCTACACAAACACTAGAGTCCCTTACCTCAAATATGAACTCAAAACACTTAACAATGTTTCCCCAAACCAATCTTATAGACTCTCGGTCCTGGAGATTAATGGACCAGCTCTGATACCACTCTTTCATGACCCTTCCCAGTGGGGCCTATGTTATGACTCTCCAAGACCACCTTCAATAGTCCAGGGGCTGGTGACTAGCACTGAGTAGGCATATCACTTACATAATAAGAATTTCTTAAGTACCTATACAAACACACACATCTCCAATCCTACAAAATGATGAAATGTAAATGCAGTTGAACAATGAATGCATTCATATATCTATATCCCAAAACTAGAGTATGAAAATAAGTAAAGAAAGTAAATTGATCTAAATACAATCCCACCACAAGGATTCTGCAATGCATGTCCAACCTGAAAGTAAAGGTATTGGGACTACTATCGAAAATCCATAGGAATACACCTTGGTATGTTTGGTCTCACAAATCACCATCTGGTCCTTATCCGATTAGGACTCCATCAAAAGGGCGGTCATTTTCAAAAGACATAAAAAGTGCTAGAAAATCCCATGTAGGGGTGAGTATAAAAATACTCAGTAGGACACCCTAAAAACCCAAAAATAATATAATAAAGGGATATATAGTCATATCTATATAGTTATATGTCTACAAAATATATAATAAGAATATTCATATATAATGAATCCATGACATGCATTTTAGAGGTAATCAGCTGTTGTAGTATAATATGCTTGCATTCTAGATTGAATATTCCACAAATAACTCATTTGAGAGAACACACTCCTATGTTCCATAGTAATGATGTTGTTTATCCAAGAGGAATTGCTCCTCGAGTCTCTTTATGAGAGGGAATACACATAGAAAGATCTAAAGAGAATATGATCGAGATGGGGATCAGAGAAAGGGTCATGGGGTTATACCAAAAACTCAATCTGGATTATCCCTGCTAGGTAGAGGATCAGTTCCCAAGTATTGTTCATCATGTCAATACCAATAACTACACCTTGGGCATAAAGATGAATAGAGGATCTCACTTTGGGCCTCTCAAAGGGATTCCAATGACTCTGTCCAAGAAATAATCCATAAGGGATCATGGTATAAGGAGTACGAAGTGATTCATACCTACTTTTAGGGAAAGTATAAGGGAATTAACACTAACAAAACTTTTCCAAGATACTGAGGAAAAGATATTTAATCCATATATAAATGAGTACACGATGAGTACAAGGTTTACACATTGTCTCCCTTAACCACAGGTAATTCCCATGTAGGTGACTTGTGTCATCAAACTGTTAATGGATAGTAGTACATGCTATGTAGGCATCCCATTTACTATACCCATTTTCTAAAATACAGCTTCAGCATGTTTGCCAATGTCTATACACGATTACACTTCTTAGACCATTTTCTTGTTCTAACCTGTGTCATGTGCGGGAGTACGCATCGTGTAGGAAACCTGTGTACTCCACCCTATGTCTTTGTACTTCCCAAAGTACACACTGAGTATCAGGGGAGGGACCACATGCCATGTGATAGGTGTTATATTCTATGTAATGTTTAACTTTCTGTAGTACCCTATCCCCCACTTAGGGGGCCCCACACAACGTGTCTATCCGATTTACACACCGTGTTTTTCGGATTTTTGCATAATCCTAGATCCATTACCCATGTTTGATCTTGAAACTCTTGCCTTTAATCTGATGATATTCTCTCCATGGATATGAATATCAAAGATTTTCCAAGCCATTGCTTCATAAAACAATGTGTTTCATCATCATATATGCTCGGAAAAATAAATCAAATTGACATTCTTTGATGTGTGTTGAATAACGCGAATTCGGGTATCCTATGCTATTTAAATCAATCAGTCCCCATCATTGCACTTCCTTTGAGTTTCGTTGATCCCATATCTATGATATGGATCATTGGGCCATGAAATAGGTGGTGAAAGATATATTTATTGGGATTATTCGAGTCATAGGACAAATGAATAATGCCAATGATAAATGATTGATCAGGTGAGAAAAGAACAAACCAAAATATAGAAACGAACCTCAATAAATGTTCTTGTCGATCCTGATCCATAACTATTTGAATAGAAAACAAATAAAAAAATAATCATAATGAAACTCCCATCAAAACCCAAAAAATAAACCCATCCCATGAGGTGATTGATCTAAAAATAAATCCATTAGTCGATTGATTTGTGTTCATTGTAGAAATTAAGAAAGGAGAAGAAATCCAAATAAAAACGCATGACCTACCTCAATTTAATTCAATCTATAATGAAGAAAGATCGGCCATCATCGTCATTGGAAATATTTTTCAAATCTGAGGTGCATTGATCGTGGATCCACGATCCACCATCATTCAACTTAGTGGATTTTCCAAAAATCTCTCTTCAATGGTCCTCTGTCATCTCCAAGGTTATGTAGTTAAACCTAGGATTATGAAATAAAAATCTATTTAAATATATCTAGTCATTGTATCAATGAAAATGAAATAAAATAACTTCATTAAATAATTTTATTCAATCCAGCACCCATGAAGTCTTTTACCAAAATATATTTGTTGACTATTATTATGTCACTACTATGGTAAACCTTTCATTCTTAACTCAATGGTTCCCATAGTTTTTTAATATGCTCACCTATTCTAAAGTTATTCAACTTTTTATGGAAATTGTCTATGTGTGCTATTTAATATATTTAATATAATTAAAACATTTATTCCATGCACATTGGGCCTCATAATTTAATTTAGTCTCATCACATGGCCTAAAAAATAATCCATATAATATATAAAAATAATATACAAAGAAATATAAGACATTACAATTTTTGTTGAATAATGTAGATCACTGTGTGGTAAAACATTCATGTTAGTATACATGTGCGATGATTCCATTTTTAATGGTTGGAATGGCACATGAGCCTCAGCATAGTTGGTGAGGTCTCACTAAGTGCATCCATGAGACCCAGGTTCAAAACCAAGAGAAGGAATAATTTCATGGTACTATAGTTGTATTGTAGCAGGCACTATAGTAGGCACTGTGGTAGTACTATATTAGGTACTATTTGGTACTGTAGTAGCCGGAACTATTCACCTTGGGAAACCAGTTTGGGCTTGGTGTCCTTAAGGCCTTCGAGGAACCCAGGCCTTTGGGTCAGTAAGGATTTTGGGCCACCTCCTGGCCTTCGGTCCACCTCAAGGCCTTCCTTCGGGCCACCTCAAGGCCATCAGGGCCACCTGATTTGCAGTTTTATAGACAGAGTCTACAAGGAACAACTCCAGAGGAGGAAAGAGTAGTGAACATTCACCAGAGCAAGGCTAAACAGACTTACAGGATTGAGAGTGTATGGAATTTTCCATCAGTGTCGCACCTGTGCACCTATGAACGTGGACATTCTAGCTGAACAGTCATCTAAAGGTGTAGAGCTGATCACGATGTAGATGTTGGGGAAGGGAGGTTTCATGTAGTTATAGTATGTATGATTTCCTTAAGACCTATGGGTCCTGTAATGTCTACGAACCTACGGTAAATGTAATCTCTAAGCCTACGGGCCTTTTAAGGGGTTCCCCTCCTCCCTTGAAAGGGGGGTTATCAAAAAATCAATAAAAAGAAGGCCTTCGGGAAAAAAATGATTGGAATGGAATAAATATTGATGATATTTTATATTTCCAAAATCATATTTATTTAATGAATATAATATATTTATATTAAAAAAATCATAATACCAAAAAATGAAATGTAATTATTGTAAACAAATTATATTGGTTCATGAGGTGGTATTCCGTGTGTATGAATGAAAAATGGTTCATTTCCCATTAGATGGAAATGGAAAGAAAATGTGGTTATTACATTAAAATAATAACATATAAATATTTAGTAGATGGTAATGAAATTAATCATTGTGTATAGGAGAGTTTTAATTTGGTAAAAGAATAAATAAATTTAAAACACTCAGTTAAGAACTATACCTCATTATCAAATAACTCCATTTGATTAATACATAAAAACATAATACGATGCTATTATGATCAAACTGAGACCTATTGGATGTGGGTAGAAGCGTTTGGATCTAATTTGGGTAGGTATTAGATAAGGTAAAATTATCTTTATTTGTAGAGAACAATTGGGAGTGGTGTCCATTAATAAGTGAGGTAGAGGACACACAAGGTAATGTTCAATGGACTAAATTATAAAAATTACTTCCTAAATCCATGTGGCGCAAAATTAACTCATATTCAATGAATATAATAGATAGGTTATAAATATGACCATATAATATGATTAGACATTTTTTTGAGTCATTTTAACTATTACCATTTTTGATATACAATTTATAACCTCTTTTAACTCTAATTGTGTTAACTGAATATTTTTTCCAAATGTACTAATCATAATGACAAAAAATGAAAATGGAGTCATTAAATTTTCTTAAAATTTTATATTCAAAATATTCAATAAAATTTACTAAATCACTCCTCTATAATTATATGAAATTAATTCCAAAATAATCATGTAATGCGTGACGACAAATATTATTGCAGAAAAATAAATTTTTAATTATAAAATCTTTTATTAGAAAAATAAATTATTATATTAAAGTCAATAAAAAAAATAGAATTATTTTCATTCTAAAGGATTTAATGAAATTTTAAAACAAAGGAAAAACAAAATAGGATATTTTAAATAATAAAAAATAAAATGAAATTTTCTATAAAGTCAAAATTTCTTACTATTAAATAGAACAAAATTATTTCAGAAAAATATCACAATTTCTTCCAATGATAATATTGATATGTTTATTTTAGAAAATTTATTATTTTTATCAAATAAAATTTCTAAATGTGGCATTAATTATTTATAATATAATCACACAAAAAATGAAAATATTTTTTATGAAAATGTATTTTTGAAGCATAAAATGACTCTATTATAATTCTTCTCTGCATGAAGATTATTAAATGGTGATAATTTATTATATGGATTATATAATATCATTATTTCAATAATATAATGAATAAATAGTGATTAATTTAATTTATCAAGTTAAAAATACATTTTACACCATAAAATAGATTTCAAAAGGTTATCTATTTAAACATTAAATCATTTTATCTTCATTTCAAAAAAATTCATTTTCAATATACCTAATGGTTTAATATCTGAAATATATATATCTAATAGATATATATATACATAATTATTTTTTCTACTGAAAATATATATAAGTATCATACTGTATTCTTATATATAGCCTTTCAGGATTCACTAAAATTTATTCATTTACTTCTCTCCTAAAATGAGCATTATATTAATAATTGTTTTCCATGTTTAAATAGTTTTTATTGGTATCAAGATCATTATGGTGAACCAAGAGGATAAAAATTTTATTATTTGGTTATTTCTATATATAATTATATTTACTCCACTTATATTTTTCTTATTGTTGTTTCATATTACAACCCTATAATATATAGTTATTTATCATACACAAAAATATTATATTTCAATTAACGTATAAGTGTTCCTTATTTATTGATGTTTCATGTATCATATCACACATAATGATCAATTAATGTAGAAATATATATTTCAAGATATTATGGTTTTACACTTTCACTGTATTTAATAAATTTATTTATCTCAATTTTCTATTGAGAATTGTGATGTCTCGACTCAACTGATCCCTAATACGGTAGTCAGATCGATGGGTAACATGGCCTCAAGCACACCTCCTAAAATACTAGTGGCTTCCAAATAGCATAAATGGTCTTAGGAGGTGATATTGGGGAGACTATACCCTCATATCAGAGTATCGTAGAGGTTCATCCAAATATAAAAAAAATACAACATCAGAAGCATTAATAATATAAAGAGAGACTAGTGGAACAATAATATATATGGAATTCAAAGGATGGACAATTCTAATATTCAATAGATTCATGAATTTCCAGAGCATAATACATAATCTAAAAAAGTATACATATATAATTCTACAAGATACAACACAAAAAAAAATAAAGAATATAAAATCCCCAAAGAAGGTCTCCATAAGAATCCTAATCCCCAACTCGTTACTATGCTCCAAACTCCAAAGTAAAAGAAAAAACTCACAAGGAATAATACATTTTCCTGCCAACATATGTTCTACCAAGGAACCTGCCTACAATGGTATCCCAAGTGGGGTGTGAGATATAAATCCCAATAGGTTACTACCCACAGTTTCTACATCTAATCCAATATGTAAGTTTAAATTAAAGTAGTGTGCAAGTAATATGAATAATAAATAAAACTAAATAAATAAATAAACACTCGTTATATTAGGTTCAATAGGACAACTGGAAAACTCTAACTGCTCCATCTCACATCCAAAAAAATAGTATAAATATTAATCATATGTATATAGTAATAATATATTCATTGTATAGTTCTATGTTGAATCAACCTATATAAAAAAATTGGTGTGAATGTAAGTGTCCATATACCTAGACTACTAGTTGCTAGTTTGACCGAGCGTAACTCATTCATTTGTAACTAGTCTGAATGATCCATTAAGCTCAAGCATTAAGGTACAATACCTACTTCCCAATAGATTGTGATGTGTCATGAATGACACTTGGGATGGTGAGTGATCCATAATGTCATGACTCTAAATAGGGAGTATGGTGCCTCATCCCAATGTACTATATAGTATCAATGGTGTGAGATGTCATGACTCCACACCTGATGTAAGGGAACATGATTTTCCTCCATGCTCAAAATAACCCTTACCATCATTCCACAAGCAATATCAAGGCATAATCATATTTATAATAGTAATAATTTGATCCATGTGTAAATACCTCTCATGCTCTTCATTTATTAATCCCAATTGACATTAAGTGCATCACATTTTTATTATATAATGTACTAAGTGTACAATTATTGTTGTGGCCTTTTTACCCTTTACAGTTTATTCCCATTAAATCCTTTAATTAATTCAATACATAAAAACTGCCTTGAATAATGTAGTACATTATAATCAATTCATTTCACATAATCCATTTAATATAATCAAGAGGTGTTGTTTTACTACCCAAATAAATTTCATTAATTTAACTATTTAATACATTAAAGGAAGTTAATGAATCATGAAGAAGATAATTAAATTTAACACATTCCTTTTAATTAAAAAATTGGAAATTCATTTATCAATGATCAAAAAGGAACATGGAATGTTTCAATGTAATTTTGGAATTTACCTACCTAGGAAAATCCATTTATAAAGCTAGAGAAGCACTTAGAAGGTTCTTGGTTCATTTTTAAATGTAATTGGAGTTGTCCATTCCATGCACTTTTAAGGTTACATAGTTCAAACAAAAATTTATAAAAAAGGAGGGACGAATCAATAAAACCAAGCACGTTATAAACTACTAACCATCTTTTTGTAATTTTGACTAAAATTAACCTCAATCAAAGGTTTTCATTATAAAATATTTCACTGTTACCAACAATTAATTTAATCATAAAATTGAATTTAATTTATGTAACATAAATCACGGCACCAAAATAATCATTTATAAAGATTCAATAAAAATTAAATGAATTTAAAGGATCAAAAATTAATTAATGTGGTGCCATAATTAATTGGACAATTACCTACAAGGTTAAATTACATTTTGGATCCAAGACAATGATTATAAGGCATTCTAGAAATTTATTCATTTAATTCGAAAGGGAAATTTTGGGCAGGCACGCCCATGGGGTGTCTTTAATCAAGGTTGAAAATCTAAAACTACTAATTAAGGCTCAATGGATTTATATCATGGTACATAAATAGTTTTAAAATTAATAACTCAATTATAGTGAAACATACGACAAAGGCTTGTATGCAGCACACCAGTGCAATTTAAAAATTATTAAAAAATTGATGAAAAATCCATAGACCATCTACCTTATTCTCATAATGCTTCGTTAATCTGATATCAAGCATTAATTTGGTCTGGTTTAGATGAAATCGATGAAATAGATATTTTCCCTGAAAATATAGAAAATGATATGGCACCATGACAACTTCTTCAAAATAAGATCAACCAAATAATGGTTCAAAAGGAATTAATAGCTACTTTCTTAATCCATAGAGTCCAACAATCCTCTATTCTGATGATAGATAGAGGATATCCATTGAAACCTATATTATTCTTGGAGAAGGAAACCCATGACGCAAGGGAGAGGTTTCATGGGGATACACGAGGAGAAACGAAAGAAATTTAAAACTTCATTAAGCATTAAATGGTAAATTTACCCCTAAAATGTGGTCACATAGTTTGTATGCATGGTTCAGAAACATAGTTTGGCCTAACTATTCGCCAACCATGTGTTACCCAATCCTTAAGAAACCACCTCACATGGTTTTTCCCACATGGTTACCCTAACAATGCACCAACCATGTGATGGATAGTGTGAGGATACTTCTTAAGTGGAACTATACATGCAGGATAGACACACAGTTTAGGTAAAGTGTACATATCCCATGCACCTTACATAAGCTCCTCCTCTACATCATCACAGTGTTCTACTGGGGGTTTCACAATTTTAGAAAAAAACTATCACCCTATGAAGACCTTACAAACATGGGATTTCTGGGCCAGAGTGATCCCAAAATGTGAATAGAAACCCAAAGGACCCCTCATGCTTTTTATCAAAGACCAAAAACTGCATAAAAGTGTTCCAAATCTCAGAATTACATTCCTAATCTCATATCAAAGAAGTGAATGTCCATTAAATCCAAAATTCAAATTTTCTTGGAATTCCACCTTGGCTCAAAGACCCTGGTAAATACAACCTACCCACCTTATAACTTTTCATCCATAAAAATCATTTTGGGAAAAATTAAAACATCACCCGACCTATGAGGGTTGTAAATTTAAATTCAAATGGACACATTGTTTTTTCAAACGACCAACGCACCTTCAATATTAACTTGAGAATATGGCAACTAAGCTAACACAGCCCGATAAAATGCATTATTTTTATAGGAAACACTAAAATAGTTCTCACCCAAGCTCGTTTAGCGAGGTATTTGATCACATCATTGTCTTAGAGAACATATGGTCAAAGGTGCTCCCCAACGTAGGCATTATCATAAGAAAGGGATAAATTTGATTCATGGGACCTCCACCGTCAGAATTATCTATGAATAACACACCCATTTGTACTAATTATTCTCTTGAAATTCTTTAAAATTATTACATAAGACCATAAACAATAAAAAAACAAGGTCAATCTACCTTTATCTAACCATTTCCACGACCCTCGTATTAGATGGTTGACATAATAAAAACAAATATGAAACAACTTCTTCCAATGCAACGTACATTTATAATAAGCACATTCACCAAATTCCATAGATAACTTCTAGTGAAGTCCCTCAATCAGTCGAACACCTAAATATTTAATCTATCATGCCTCAGCATGAATAAAGATTTACCCTAATCCAGCCACTAGAATCATTACCCATTAAATGTCCTCTCTCATCCCACCAACAAGTCTTAGATATCATAGGATTCATTAAACTAGATTCCGTGGAATTAACCCAAGGTATTACATACTCCATGTTTATGAGATATACATCAGTTCAAATCCATGAAATCCACATCTTATGATTGACTAAACCCAAAGTAGCATCCATCTGGAAGTCAATTCAAAGAAGAACAACTGGTGTTCCTAATTCCATATAATTCCTTCCTACCTAGGAACCTAGGTAAGACTCTTAACTAACCACACCCCAATAAAAACCATTCATCTAGCATGAAATAATGATAGATAATACCTATAAATCCAAACATCATTTAAAAAATTATCACGACATAAAACTGATAGTCTATTAGTGAATCATAGACGACATCAATATTAGGGACATGCTCATCTCTTTCATATTAGTACACAAAGTGGAATTGAACAGTTTCTAAAAAACCAATAAAACCAAAAGAAGAATAGTTGAACCACTATTGGTCAACTTCTCAAAAGAAACTCAAATTCACCTATCAATGCACTGAAATTAACCAATCATAATTCCTTTACAGACTGAGGTGTTCCGTGATCATTAAATATTTACCATCAAAGTCATTCCAAGACTGATGGTGTTCTCCAAAGGTTACATACACAGCCAACCACTTCAATGTCATATTATAGAGGAAGAACCAACACATAAAAGCTAGAATTGATATGATTCTCCCCACCTTAGGAGTGTTTTAGTCATAGAAATAAGATATAGTCTAGCCTCTCACAAGCATGATAGATCAAACCCACCTTTGGAACATGTGTGAAACTCCTTAGAGATATAATCATGTATTCCATAGCATCTTAGAAATTATCATAAAATCCAAAACCAATATGATTGATGTGTAAAAACACTCATTCCTAATGAAACATCATCCTGGAAATTAGAACGGACTCTATGGGTACTATGTATATCAACGCATAAAACCTTGATATTTCAAAAACAAGATATCATATCCTTGATACTATCCATAGGGTGTTTACCGTATGCATTCAAGTATCAGGTGCCCTATTCAAGAAATTGGATTAAAGGATAGTTATCTAAAAAGACTATAAAATAGAATGATAACCTCCCAAGTAACCCAGGAAAATAAAAAGGGTCACAATACCTACTTAGAAGCCAACCATGTTCTAGAAATGTCTGACCTACTAAAAACGAGCATTACTCAATCCTCACACCCATATCTAAGGCCCATAAAAACATGACCACCCATCCGAACAAGGGTTTAATTTATAAAATAAGATTCCTACTTTGGAAAATGGTACCCAAATGGCTGAAAACTCACAACATTTATCAAGGAACTTCAACTATGAGGGTGATACCAACCATGTTCTATCCCCTTACAAAATCACAATGCATTGACCCATAATGAGATCATGCCAACTAGAAAGTCAATTAGATTAAGATCCCATCAATTAATCCATTTCTAAAAAGGGAGAAGCCTACGTAAAATGATCACTCTTCTATTCTAAGGAAACTGAAAAGAAAAGTTTGAACTACCCTTACATGAGGTTTTTAAACAAAGGGCACCACTTGTGGTTCAATTTTAAGTCATTACATTTATACCCATTCAATAATTAAACATGGGAATGATTTAAAACAAAACAATAAGTCATAATAGAAAAATATTGTCAAACATATATTTTAAACATTAAACATTTTTGGCATCTCGTTATAATTATGCAATTTATCAACTAAATTAATTTTTAAGTTATAATATATATAGAAACATATGAGGGTCCCATTAAACCAAATTGGTTTATCCAAATGATACCAATTATTTGGTATTTAATTTTCAAAATTTTAAAACACCACTATCAATTTATCTTAGAAGAAACATTCTCCGACTAACATACTTGGGTCCATTTGTGCATTTATGAAGTCAATCATTCGGGTCATTATTCTCGAGTAAAAAAGGTACAATACTTAATAATTAATCTAAGCCATTCCAGCTTAAAATAAAATAGCTTTTACATTTATAATCATTTTAAAATATAACAAATGTTCATACATAGTGGCTCAATTATTTGGGTTTCCATCTACCAATCCATAAATCTCCCATACACTTTACAGTTTTGGATTTAGCTCCCATTAATCAAAACCAGTTCACTTTTGTATTTTAACTTCAGCATATTTTCATTTCAATAATGTTAAATATATATATATATTAATCCTAAAATACGGTTTGAGTAAATGGGTTAACTTTCCTTAACTATAAGGTTCCCATACACCTTAAAATTAAAGACTGAATCCCGTTTAATCTGAACCAATAAATTCATCCCATGCAACCAATTATATGTCAAAATATATATATCATATTATCACAAGATGTAACATAGAGAAACATTCTAAATAATTAGGAATCATGTCATACAATCAAAAAATTAGGGAACCCAATTAACATACTAAATAAAAGACCCATGTATGTTATATAAGAAGACATGATAATGAAAAAAAGCATGTAATAACACTAAAGGCATACAAATAAAATCAGAAAGCATCTACAAATGTAACTACATGGCATGGAATATACATCACTTGTTAATTTTTTATGTTCCTATAGTGATTCATGCAATGCTTAATCCTCACATAGCCAAGGGTAAAATTAAATAAATTCCATAAATCAGTAAGAATAGAAAACTTCACCAATAACTCAAGGTGAAGTCCTGATAAACTATAATAGAAAACAAAATGAATAATAGCTCCAACCCTGACTACATTGACTTTTCCCTTTGGGTGGGGTGATTAGACCTAGACATTACTATTTACTATGTGCTAACACATTCCTAGTCTCATTTATACTAGTCTAAAATAGTAAGAAAAATGAAAATAGAAAGCCTTGATACCACTTTGTGATGTCCCAACATGAATGACCACTAAGATGCTACTTGAACGGGTGGGTTACATTTCCTCAAGCGCACCTCTCCATACACCAGATGTTGTTAACTATAAGAGAGGGCATCAGAAGGTGATAGTGGGTAGAATATACCCTAAAGTCAGAGTATCGCAAAATATTATCATAATATAAATAACAAACAATAGTGGGAGTATAAATAATAAAAAGACTAATTATTGGAAGAATAATATAAAATGAATACAAAGTATGGCCAACACCAATATAAAATATATGTATTCATGTCCAGATAATGATAAAAAATCTAAAATATTAGACATACAACATTCAAAAAGGTAAAGTAAAACACTAAATAAATAAATAAAATAAAATCCCCAAGGGTGGACTCTATGAGAATCTTGATCCCTAGCTCAATCCTATGCTCATAACTCCTAGGTACAAGAAAAACATCACAAGTAAGAATCCATGGTCCTACAAACTTAAGGTCTACTCAGGTAACCTAGTGTAGTGGTAGTCTGATAATGGTGTGAGATAAAAATCTGAGTATTTTATGACCCATGATGTCTACAACTAATCTGAATTGTGAATTTAATGTAAATTAGTGTAAAACTACTAGATATAACAAACAGTACTGAATAAATAAATAATCATCAGTCATCTCGGGTTCAAAGAAGACACTTAGATGACTTTACCTGCTTTGACTCACAGCAAGAATGAAAGTCTGAATTGTATGTATATGTTTGTTTTAATAATATATACATAGAATATTTATATATTTAATCCACTTATATGAACCATGTACATTTGTACATAAGTTACTATATATGTGAAATACTAGTTTCTGGCTAGACCAGGCATAACTCAGTTATCCATAACCAGTCTGAATGAGCCTATAATTTTAAGAAATAGGTTACATAACCTATATCCCAATATAGTGTGATGCATCATGCATGACACTCGGGGTGGTGACTGATCCACCATTTCACCGCTCTAAATAGGGAGTGTCGCACCTCAAACTAACTTCCTACATAGTATCAAAGTTGTGAGGCATGATGAATCGACACCCATTGTAAGGGAGTATGATTTTCCACCATACTCAATAGAACCATTACCATCGTTTCACAGCCAATATCATAGCGTAATCATATTTATAAGAGTAATAACTGAATCCATGAGGAATTACCTATCATTCCCTATAATTATTAATCTTAGTTAACATTTGGGGTATCGCATTTTAATTATATCATTTAATAAGCATAAAAGGATCATTGTGGCCTTTCCACCCTTTAAAATTCATTCCCATTCAATCTTTTAATTAATTAAAGTCATTTAAACCATTATGAAGCATGTAGTATATTATAATCACGTCATTTCCCATAAGCCATTTCATATAATCAAGAGGTATGGTTGTACCACCCAAATCAATTCCATTAATTAAATCATTTAATACATGCAAGGAAAGAAATACATAATGAAAAATCTAATTAAATTTAAAACATGACATTTAGTTAAATAAAATTGGAAATTCAGTTATCAAGGATCATGAAGGCACTTATATGGTGTCAAGTTCATTTTGTCATTTTCCCAATTGGGAAAATCCATTTATGAATCCAACCAAGCACTTAGAAACTCTACAAAATATTTTAATTTTTCCATCTGGGGAATATATGTTGGTAAAAGTGCATTTCCTGTTGGTAAAACATTTTACCAACATACATGTCCCTATCACTAAACTGTCGGTAAAAACTATGATGCTAAATGTTTTTGGAAGAGATAAAATAGTTTTTTTTCAATTATAATAAAACCAATAGATAATATATATGTTGGTTAAATTGTTTATAAATTGGTTCTGGTGACAAATTTTTCAGTTGGTAATAATATTACCATTATATAATATTTATTTATAAATAACATTTGAATAAAAATTAAAAAAAATTTATAGTAAAAATTCATATTATATTTATTAATTTATCATATATAATACATCTATTTTAATTATTAAACCAAAGAAAATTTTAACACATGTTCAAACTTAAAAAAAATAATTATATTAATAATGAAATTCATTTAAAAAATAATCAATAGAAAAACATTGGACACCCCTCCCCCCCACAGACCCTGCCCTAACCCCAGCTTCGTCAACCAGCTCCGATGAGTCAACTGTAAAACCAGAAGCTCTAGCCCATCATCGTCGGCAAGGTAGCTCCAACAGATAATATTACAATAGATAAAAACACAAAAACCTAGGACACATCTAGGACGCCACCCCAAGGGTATGTCGTCTCTTAACTGTAGTCCTCCAGCACCCACCATGGAATAAGAATAGTTACTCCCACAAAATATCATTCTTTAACCCCCATGTAGGTCACTAGAAGAAACAAACCAAGTCATATCCAATACCAGTGAGGAACCTCAAGTCATTGTTACTCCACACCCTTCATGTCCATGATCTACATCACACACAACCAAAGTACACACACGCAGCCCACTCAATGCAATAGTGCAAAGTAAAAGAGAAAGTAAAGTACCAACTGATATATACAACCACAAAGGTGCATCGACCTCTAAACAGTACAAAGCAAGTGCTGAAGGTAAACTAAAAATAAAAGGAAAAAACACACGCCCAACCAGGAAAGTACCACAACCCAGCCATAGGTAAACAAAAGTAAACAGCTGGGAGAGTCCCAAAAATGGAACCTGACTATGACCATCGTAGATGGTCCAAGATCCCAAACTCCTATGCTCCGCTGCAGTCATGACCAACCTGTCCGTCGTCTGTAAGGGAACACCAAGTGCAGGCAAATCCCAAGTAGGGGTGAGTATAAAAATACTCAGTAGGATGCCCCGAAGGGTCGAGGGAGAAACAAAGGAGATACTGAAGAGGTGAGAAGTAGATCGAATAGGGAAAAGTAAAGGATTTCAACTGAGAGTGCAGTAAAGAGTACAGCTCAACCCAACAAGAGGAGGGAAGTAGACTCATCCAAACACAAGGAGATAGAATCGGTGAGAAGAAGAACTTCTCACCGAGTCTTCGCTATACATAGTAGGAGAGTAGACTCGTCCAACCAAGAGAAGATAGACACGGAAAGCATGTGGTATACCATGCGTGTCTTCGCCTCTCCTGGAAGGAGAGTAACCAAAACACAAGGAGTGGGTACTAGAACAAGGTATATAAATATCCATATGCTCAATCAAGAAGCCCGAAAAAGATCGTAAGGGGATATCCATCCTGTAGCGCAGCCCAAGAAAGTGAGTAGCCAACAGTCTTAGAAGTAAACACCATCGATGCCCAGCATCCCACACGTCTGCCCTGAACTGCAAGTCAAGGGGATCAAATCACCGCACCTTGATACTATCCACTTTGGGCGGCACTGACTCGCCCTCACAGTATTAGTTCGCATCACAAAGACACGTCTCAGTGGGGAAAGTGCCCCTCATCCTTGAGAGTTCAAGGGTAAGTCAAACCACACCACATCACTGCCAAAGTTGTCACATCAATAACACGTACAACCAAGGGTACCGCTCCATAAGGCACAGAGAAAAACCACAGACTAGCCTTATAGAAAGGAATGAGTCTGAAAGAAGCCGTCGGGTTACCCACTGCCCAGTCTCTGCTGGAGGGTAGACCCTAAGAGATCATCGGGTGACCCACTGCCGAGTCTCTGTTGGAGGGTAGACCCAAAGATGTCGTCGGGTGACCCACTGCCCAGTCTCTGTTGGAGGGTAGACCCTAAGAGGTCGTCGGGTGGCCCACTGCCCAGTCTCTACTGGAGGGTAGACCCTAAGAGGTCGTCGGGTGACCGACTTCCTAGTCGCTGCTAGAGGGTAGACCCTAAGAAGTCATCAAGTGACCCACTACCCAGTATCTGTAGGAGGGTAGACCCTAAGAGGTCATCGGGTGGCCCACTGCCCAGTCTCTGCTGGAGGGTAGACCCTAAAACATCAACCGAAGACCCACTTCCCAGATTTGTTGGAGGGTATACCCTAAGAAGTCGACAGGTGACCCACTGCCCAGCCTTTCTAGAGGGTATACCCTATGAAGTCGACAGGAAACCCATTCTCTAGCCTTGCTGGACGGTAGACCCTAATAAGTTGACAGGCAACCCACTACCAAGCCTTGCTAGAGGGTAGACCCTAAGAAGTCAACAGGTGACCCACTTCCTAACCTTACTGGAGGATAGACCTGGAATAAGTCTGGTAACTCAGCATTGCAACTGACATCACCGGGTGTTACCAACATCCCTACCGTGTGTTGGTTCGGAGTGCATCACAGGGACCTCCATCCAACACCCTTTCATGTTTCCACATTTAATATGATTTCAAACAAGGCTCTGCATGCCCAAACAGATAACACCATTGTAATATTCATGGAAAACCCCGTGAGATAGGTCATTTACTCACCCGAAAAGGTCAACTGGTGAATATGGTACTATTCACTATATCGAGCCAGTGTGGGGTCTACACCAAGATACCAAAAATGAACAAACGGATCACACCTCTACGATACCCTCAGAAAAACACCTGTGATTGAATAATCAATCACCCAAAATGGACACCCGGTGAAAAAGGTAATATTCACCGTAGCCAGCCCAGGTGGGACCCACACCACGATCCTGAAAAAGGTCGGGTTAACTGCGCCATCGTGATGTTCTCGGAAAAACACATCAAATTGACTTATCACATGCAAGGAACAAGTGTTTGGAGAAGAAGATGCATTTCACCGCACTGCATATGAGCGGTGCTACATGGGACCCGCATCTCGGTCCCAAAGCACAATGAACTTATCGCACCATTTCAATTCTCTCAAAAAACAACACAAGATTGACTATTCATTTGTCTAAATCGGACACAAGGTGAAGAAGATGGAAATCACCGCCAACTCCCAAAACGGCCCTCATGGGGCCCGCACCATCGTGAAAAATTAAAGCGGGCGGATTGTTCTATTGCAATTCCCTCGAAAATAATACCCAGAATCGACTGCTCGCACGCCCCGAACGGACGTCCGATGAAAAAGTTACAAAATCTTGCTCATAACTTAAAAGACTGCATGCGGGGCCCACGTCTCAACACTGGTTTCAACATCGGAAAACCCCTTTTAAATATTCTTCTTGATGCCATGGTTGCAATGCCACTGATGGCGCTCAAATAGGATTTCTGATGTGCCCTGGTCGTCCAAAACAATAACCCCTGGAAAAACGCCAAACTACTTAATGGGCGTGTCCTGACACCGGGGCCCCCGTATTGGGAATTAAAACCCCTGGAACCATCTCAAAAGGTCTGTCTCGATCCAAGGAACGCGTCGCCACACACAACACGCAAATCCAATTTACAGTTTTCCAATTAGGAGTGTTTTAGTTTTGATGGACCGAAACGGGGTGGGCTAGGCCGGTTTGGCCGACCCACCCGTTTGTTGAACTGGCGGTCCGTGGTTTACTGTGCAGACCGCCCCAACCCGCCAGGACCCGCTCAGCTAGTCCGGTCTCTTGAGTGGAGTCGCAAGGTTCAGGTCCTGTCTGCTGACCAGGGTCACGAGGACCCCAAGTTTTCCACGTCAACCGGCCAAAGGCTAGTCCCCTGCTCCGCGCCCTAGCTGGCGTCCGCTCGCCGTCGCCCCCAGCTTTCCCGGCCACCGCACTCGCCGCCTACGCTCGACCTCATCTGACCGCCACCCACGACTGCTTAACACTCCCCGCTCGCATCGACGCTGCCTCGCCTCGCCACCCTACTGCCGAGCCGTCGTCGGCTGAGTTGAAGCCGACCGCCGCCAAAGGCGATCCGCCTGCCGCCGGACCGGCCAGAACCACTGGAAAACCTCCAAAAACCCACTGATCTTCAGCGGATGACTGCGATCGCATCAAAACTCGGATTTTCAATCAGAAAAATGCGTTGGATTGATCGGAACGTATAATACACAACCAAGGACTTTTATCGACAAAATAAAGGTAATTATATTCTATAAATTGATATCAAATTAGGTGAGAGAATTAAAAATTTAAACGCACGATCCTACCTCTTGGGCGTAGCCCGATGCTTCATGTGCGATCCGCCGGAAGTTCCAACACCTCGGGGAGGAGATGACGATGGGGAGCTTGAGGTGAGAGATCCTTGGTTGAGATTCTTCCACCAGAGAATGAACAAAGGGGGAGATGGTGGGGTTAGGATTAAATAAAGAAAAATTATTTAAAAAATTAATTAATTTAAACCCCCAATTTAACCCCCATCAGAAACTCTCGACCGGTTCGAGGTTAAGCCTCACCTAGGGTGACACAACCTCCTAAGCACAACTGTAGTCTCAGAATTTTAATTTGAGAACTCATTAAAAAGTTATAAAACTTAACGTCTGAGGCCACTAAATTACAAAAACGCCCCTGGGACCATTTTCCACAGGAGGTCTGTGCCCGTGAAAATTACACCCCTCATAGGGTAGGTTGCACGCTCCGGACTCAAAAGTACCCTCGGTTTTCTAATCTGATCTACCGTTTAAGAGACACCTGAGTTTAACCATTAAACGAATAAATTAATTACTTTATTTATCCATTTAACATTCTGTTAACGGGCGAGTGGTCCCAACGTCCCGCGCCGAGATGCTTTATGTCGTTACTATGGTAAGAACCCAATTTCGGACCCATAAGTGAACTCATATTTATGATCTGGATCACCATTTAGGATTTATCCTATTTATTTTGAGTGCCCAGTTTGAATGCACTGAAAATTTAATTACGGCCATACCAGGGCTTGGAATCGTACGCTGTCTGAAGGCGCTTCTCTGGTATAACATCATGAATATTACAAAGTCTTTTATAGCAAAAACCAGGTTCTTACATAATTCCCTCCTTCAAGATTTTCGTCCCCAAAAAGCAAAACTAGGGAAACAACTCAGGGTACTAAGCCCACACCTGGCTCTCCCGTACCCAGAAGAACATCTGCACAGTTCTGCACCACCGCACATGGATCATAGGATTTAGTCCATTCGCGTGGGGTCTGCCCTCACCGATGACACTCTTAGGAGCACGCACACATCTCCTCAGGTATGTCACATGAGAGGCGTCGTGCACCTACTCCAGACTTTGGGGTTAGGGAAAGGCTGTAGGGAACCTCACCATCCCATCACATGGTCTCAAATGGCCTAAAGGCCCTTGGGGGTAGCTCACCTCCCCGGCCGAACCCCTAAGTCGAACACCGCGACTAGAATCACCGTTTGGACCTGGGACAAATCCCGGTGATTACCTCCTTCAAAATATAAATATGGTGAAACACTCAAGGATATATAGTTACGCAAGGTTCCACAGTCGATGTCCCATGACCTAGACTCTCTTACATGCTCGAAAGGGGAAGGAGTCGCCACCATCGAATAAATAGAAAGGTTCAATGCCTTCTATTCCACTAAAATAGGGTTACACCAATGACCCACATCACCGTGGTAATAAATCAAGCAAGGATTATGGAGAAAAGAATTTCACACATAGATTATAACAATTCTATTATAAAAAGTAGAAAAGCTTTAGAGCATACCTCTTATCACCTCATGCTCTGCCGAATCATAGACATCCAAAGCTTGCGGCTATTTGTGGTCCCAAATTTCAGCTCCCAAAGCCTAACATGGACCTCCTGGTGGTGATGGGAAGACCTTGTAATGTCGTCCCCCACTTCCATATCCTCGCTCTCCTCTTCTAGCACCACCTCTCTGGCCACCACTCTGGTCATGGCGATTCCTCTGTCGTGGTGGTGCACCTTCTACCTGTCTGATATTCCTAGCATTCCTAGTGGGGCAGTCCCATGCCATGTGACCTCGCTCATCGCAAGCATAAAATAGACTCTATCTAGGCTTCACTGGTGCCCTCTGGCTCCACTGTGGTGTACAACCACACCCCTAATTGTGGTTATCATAAAGCCACCTGCGTCGAGGTTCTGTCTATCGATGCCTGCTAGCTGTGGTAGACGTATCAGCTCGGTTATGCCTACTGCCACCACCAACTGTAAAACATTACAGGAATCTCTCTATCACCAGTTCCTTCTCTAAAACCTTAGCATAAGTAGGAATTCACAAGGGTACTATGATAGCACGAATCTATCTACGGAGACCATGCTCAAACTTCCGCGCTCGGAAGTTTCCATCATGGAATATGTCCGGGTAAAAATGTGCACGGTCTGCAAACCTGGTCGCGTACTCAGTCACTGTCATCCCCCCTACTGAAACTATAGATGCTCCAGAATCTTAATGGAGCGTAAGTAGGAGGGGTAAAACTCCTCATGGAACAGCAGTAGAAAGTCATCCCACGAAAGAGATGACTCATCGTGTAACTGAGTTACCAGACTCCACCAACTCCCAGCTGCTCCATTGAAAAGGTTGGCTGCCAAAGCCACCCTCTGATCTACTGGCGTCCACGCATGCCTAAAGAGGCAAACCACTGTCTCTAGCCAAACCTCTACTGCTTGAGGGTCTTTCTCACCACTAAACTTCAGCGGTCTCTGTCACTGAAACTCACGGAGCGCGCTCAACCTGTGCTCAAGCTCCCTCTACTCTGTTGGAGCAGTCTGCTTCTCACCATGTGGGGGTGGTGCTACTGGCCCACCTGGAGAAAGGGACTCGCATGATGGGTCCTGGACTAAGGCCTTATAGCTCACAGGGTCATCTTTACGAACCAAATCCGGTATCTTGGCTGGCTGTCTTCGCAGAAACATAATGAATGATATCAAGGAGTACCGCATTCAGATGAGCATATATGTATATACCAGTAACAACAATGGGGAGCTGACTCAAGATGGATAGTCTAAGACTCAATCCTATATGATGCAAAAAACAATTTCCCTACAACGAGTGTTTCAACATGTCGAGTCAACAAGCGGGTTATCAGGGTCCTGGTGAATGGATACATTGGTCGTCGCACCATAAGTAGACTCCCTGGCCTAAGATCTACTCTCGATACGCATTGACATTGTTGCCCTAGATCCCAACCAATTCCTTTTTAGGGACGTCCAAACAACTTCCCAAGGAACGAACCACCTATGATACCACTTTGTCATGACTCGACTCTACCCGGGCTCGAGCCGCAACTACCCTAATCCCGCCTCCATAGGCCAGGGGCTGGCGACAAGCACCGAAGGATAAACGACTCGGGGAGGCCTTTTCCTAAGTACCTGTACACACACATGAAGCACACTCAATGACATAGTGTAGAGTAAAAGAGAAAGTAAAGTAACAACTGCTATATACAACCAAAAAGGTGCATCGACCTCTAAACAGTACAAAGAAAGTGCTGAAGGTAAACAGAAAAGAAAAGGGAAAAATACGCGCCCAACCAGAAAAGTACCACAACCCGTCAATAGGTAAACAAAATTAAATAGCTGGTAGAGTCCCACACCTGGAACCCGAATACGACCACCGTACGTATTCCAAGCTCCCGAACTCTTAATCTCCACTGAAGTCACGACCAACTTGTCTGTCGTCTGTAAGGGCACTCCAAGTGTGGGTAAATCCCAAGAAGGGGTGAGTATAAAAATACTCAATAGGATGCCCCGAAGGGTCGAGGGAGCAACAAAGGAAGTACTGAAGAGGTGATCAGTAGATCGAATAGGGAAAAGTAAATGAGTACAACCGAGAGTTCAGTAAAGAGTACAACTCAACTCAATAAGAGGAAGGAAGTAGACTCATCCAAACACAAGGAGCTAGAAGCGGTGAGAAGATGAACATCTCATCGAGTCTTTTCTACCAATAGAAGGGGTGTAGACTCATCCAACCACGAGAATCCAGACATGGAAATAACGTGGCATACCCCACACGTCTTCGTCTCTCTTGGAAGAAGAGTAACCAAAACTGTAACGCCCCGACCCCAGTTACCCAGAGTTGGTGCATTATTACATAACATTGGCATGATCACAAGAAAGATCAAATCTCGAAATACCGATTGGTTTAGTAGCCTTGGAAACACTAGATATATTCATAAGTTTTACATTACATCATTAAACGACAAACTACTACAACAACATATTGTCTCCATAATCCACACTCATATCCCCACATAAAATCCCTGCAGGTCATTCATAACTTACTTCTTCACTTCCTGGGAAAAAATAAAACATAGAAAAGGGGTGAGCTCAAATGCCCAGTAAGGATAACAATATAGCGGAAACTTTCATAAATAAGAATAAACTTTTAAGGCAATGTATAACTAAAACAAAAGCCTTTCAAACATGAACTTTCAACATGGTATGGCATAAATAAAATGAAATAATGCCATTTACTTACTCACATGGATATTCTACTAATCGAATAATCACATGCAAAAATCAATAACCACTTTCATAATGTTGGAATGCATAATGCCAGACTATCATAACCACATAGTCAAGGCCTCGTGCCAAGACTACAAATAAGATTTTGTCAAGGCCTTGTGCCAAGACACTAGTTTGTCTCATGAGACCTACCGATGCATCGAGGAGCTATAGCGGGCTCCACCCGTCACATATTAAGTCCAATGCATTCCCATATGAAAAGGTTTAAACATAACATAAACATTCATATTAAAACTAGCATATGAAATGTCAATACTTTCACCATAAACTATGAATGGTATAAAAATAGCACATCCACAGTCAAACATATCACAAAACCTTCAATACAATATAGAAGTTTTGTATCATAATAAATCAACTTCAAATAAGCGTAAAATCCATCAAAGGATGTTGACATAGATGAAATCAAAACACTTTTTGGAGAAATATATCTTTCTATTTTTGAAATCATTTAAGAGCCATATAAAATAAAACATTTTATTGGAAATATTATTATAATCTTGTAAGGAAAACTTTGAAGATTTTATAACGGCAGAAAATAACCGCACTCACCGTATAAGTTAAAAAAAACATTCTTACCTTAATTCTGTCGAAAAGGTTAAAAGGACCTTGTTTTGAAAACAACAGAAAGATTCCTCTTATAAAAAGTCAAAAAATGGTATAAATGACTTTAACCCATATTCTTGTAAATAATAAAAATGTTTTGAAATACATTTTTAAGAAAACATGGATGTGGATGATAAAGAGATCCCAGTAGATTATTACATATAAACAACCTCGGATAATGAAGAGATTGTGAAATAACCCTTACCTTGTACTTTTCCTTGGTTGGGGTAGGTTAACCTCCTGTATAATGGTGAAATAGTTGTTATTAAATTATACAAGAATCATATATATTAATATGATATCATATATGATCTTTTAACATTGATTTTTTAATAATATCTTAGAATTATCGTCGTTTCGGGTGTTAACTTACTCATTTTCTTTTATATGTTTTGTTACAAAATCCATGGTTGTTGTATCTTATTCATATCCAGAATAATATCTAGTCCTTAAACATCATTTTTAAATCATCAAATGATAATTATACTTGAATGGATACGATGGAGAATGAATCTCATCGCGTTCGTGGAGACGGTAGTCCGTACGTACGCACGAGCGACAATATCATTCTTTTGATATTAAAATAATATATAAATGGATGGTATATCATATATACAGAATCATTAACATGTTATATTTATTATTTACATGAGTTACACATCATTATTATACCCATCCAAATAATATTATATTGAATAACAATTACACCAAGACGTGGAGACGGTAGTCCGTACGTACGCACGTATGGTGACATGTTATTCAAAGGGTGGATAGAATACTGAATATGGTTGTAACATATTTATAATAACATCACAGTATATGTGAGATACTGGAGTTATTATTTTAGAATGGTAAGAACAAAGGAAGAAGAAGTGGAAGAAGAAATGAACTTGGAGAAGGGTGGTGAAATCATTACCTCTTCTTCGGGTTCTTCCTTTTGATTTGATCAAAAGGGCTCCTTAGGTTGGCTTTCTGATCAAACTAAGGCCTCTAGGTTGTAGTGAGGGATGTTGGGAGAGTATTTGGGCAGAGTTTGGCCGAACCAAAAGGCTTTGAAGGTGTGAAGAAATGAGAAGGAGGAGTGCCCTTTTATAAGAGGGGTGAGGGGCACCTTTGGAAAAGCTAGAAATATTAATTTATAATAAATTCATATTCGGTTTATAATGGCTCCAAAGCTTATTATTAAAAGGTTTAGGTGGGGATTGGTCTAAAACCACTCAACCAATAGAATTTAGACAGGTTTGGGTACTTATATTAACCTTATCTTTAAGTAATAACTCTAAGTTAATTAGTTTCACTTTTACAATGTCTCTTTGTATTTTTATATAATATGGTTAATAAACTTACTATATACATCCAAGCGACCCCCAAGTGGTACATTAATGATGAACCTATCATGATATAAGTCTCTTGGCCGAACCTTATATTTTTAGTAATTTAATATCAATTAATAATATAATATTTGTTTTAAGAACTCTTTTATGTCAATTTTGACACTATTCAATAGTTGATTTTTGTGAAACTCATAACAGATTGATTACTTCTAAAAAAGTCAATTAAATCAATACTAATATATCATATTATCCTATAAAATTAGTTTAATTCATTAAAAGTTTCATATTATATTTATTTGGGTATTTATAATATCAATTATTTTAATTTTTCACTATTATAGTAATTACTGCATCATCATTGTGTCATAAATAAAATAAATTATTTAATGTCTAAAAATTATAAATAAAATATCATTATGTAGGAAATCTTTTTATCTTTCTAATGAATATTTATAATCTAAAATCCAACATATATAACCCTATGTAACAATTGTTTTTCTAAAAGATATATGCTTGTGTCATTTTTGTATTCATTTTAACTTAATTAAAATAAAGTGTCATTATCACTTACAAGTGGATCCATGGGGTCCCAAAATAGACCCAAAGATTCCCATGGTCGACCATGTATCAACCAATATGGTTAAGACACGTTTTAGGGTAATTTATTATTATTATAATATTATTTTCTAACCCTTATTTACCGGATTTACCCTTAACCATGGTAAATAAAATATTTACCGCAGTAATTATTCAAAATGTCTAAAAATAAAAGTTACCTATTTACACAATTTGAACATCCTGATTCCAAATATGGAATCCATTTTCCTAAATTCAAAACACAGAAGTGGCAGAAATTAATTTAAAATTAATTCCCGCTGTCAAAACAAAAAGCGTGTTTTATGAGATAATAACTATCAAAAGATTGACACTCGTTTATGTTCGGTTTAATTGTAAAATTATGTCCAATGACCAAAATTATATTAAATGGTAAAAATATATTCTAAATATACTTTAAAACCACTCAAATTCATAATTTATCACTATTAATTATTTTGATTAAAAAAATTGTTTTTAATTAAAACTTAGTAATTTTCACTATTCATCAAAATATGAAAGTTATCCGAAATGTACCAAAATTTCACCTTAGGCTAAATTCGATATTCTGAATCCAAAAATGAAGTCCATTTTCAAATATAAAATATATATAATTTCAAAAAGTAGGTATTACTATTCACAACGTCTAGTTTAATTAGTTGTGGTGTGTGTTAGAACTCGAGGTTGCGTACAACACACGCTACTATATTATTCAAAGAAAGCGTACCGTGGAAGCTTGGGATGTTTCATTTTAAATTTTTGATGTCCCCATTTAGTCAAAAAGTTTAAAATATTGTATTTAAAAAGGGTTCACTATTAAAAGTTGATAAAAGTGCAATATTGAAAATGAATTTGTTCTTGCATTATATCTAAGAAACTCATAATATGGATTCTAAAATTATAAGGATTATATAAAGTTTAAAATTTAGATAATACTATTCATAACCTCTTTTGAATGGCTTCTTTTTTTTGTAAGTCATGGTGTGATTGAACTCGGTATTGCGTGTAGTGCAAGTTATTGAATTATTTTGAAGAAATAACACATTATAAAATCTTGGGGTGTTACATTCTCCCCTCCTTCAATAAATTGCGTCCTCGCAATTTGAAATTGTTCTTCGAAAATAAA
Organism: Viscum album; assembly: GCA_963277665.1. NCBI lineage: Eukaryota > Viridiplantae > Streptophyta > Magnoliopsida > Santalales > Viscaceae > Viscum > Viscum album. Next base: position 1,138,598,395 of record OY728156.1, read on the forward strand.
AGGTTGAAAATAGAAAATATCTTTGTGGGAAAACCCACATCGAAAATTGGGTTACTAAAATTTAGTCTTAATATGAGGAAAAGAGAAATGAAAGGGTCACCACCAAATTATGATCTCGATTAGGAGAACATTGGTGGCACTTAGATACATATAATTGGAGGAAAAACGTAAATATTTATATGTAGTGATTGAGGTCATCAATCACAAACAAGTATAAAATTTAGGTCCTTAAATTCATCAATATATGATGATTTGAAATAACATCGGTTCAACAAAACATAGGGTATTAGGATAACACATTTTTGACGTTTCAAAATATCTTAGTTGAAATCCCACATCAAAAAATGAATTAACGAGGCCTCTATTTAAAATAAAGAGTCGAAAGTATGAAGTTTACCGAAAATAACACATACTAGGGTTCCATGTAGGAAAATATGGATATGGAAGAAAAATATAACCATCAATTATCTGATGGATAGTGGTAGAGAACATGGCTATGAAAAGGCCAACAATCCCAAAGCCATGAATTAGTGATGATTTAAGGTACCATCTAGGAAAACATTTTTGTTCTAAGTTGCTTTTCTTAATGTTGAGGAATTTATTTATGAGATTGGCTAAGATCATAAGGAGATGTACTTACTTTATAATTAGAGTTTTATCCATTAATAAATTTCTACCACAAACTCATCTTTCACTCTAAAAGATAATAGAATGTAAAAAAATTCTATTTACACTATTCGTATAGGGTTCCAAAATAAACGAATTTATAATTCATCTACAAGATCTTTTAATAAAAACTACATTATTTAATCTAGGACATCTCGTGGGCCAGTGGTAGGTGATACACCCTTGTCGCCCTTCGGTTGCGGGTTCAAGTCTCGCAGCCTTGCCGGACGCGACGGGTTGCCGCCCGACCTCCGGGTTGTCCTTTTATGGAAATCCAAAATAATCCAAACTAGAACTATCCAAAATACTTCTATCCAAACTCACAGTCCAACATTTATAAGGAAGGTAAACATAATATAGATCCTTTTTACCCCGTAATAGCATATGAATACCTTCATCATGTATTACCGTATTCCTTATTGATTACATTCATGTTCCTTTATTCCATATAGAATGCTGGATATACTTCATTAATCCAAAAATGTTTTAAACCCTAACAATGATGGAATATACAAATCATTAATCAGCTTCAAGGTAGTCAATAATATCCAATATAATTTATCCAAATCAATCATGTATTATTCTAAAATCACCACCTCGGTATCTGAACCATATTATGGTTTATCTTTATCTCAACCATATATTTTCCAAACATTTAACCTGCTACTGAGTCACTTTTCTTTGTTCCACACCATCTCAAGTCCTTAATGAAATAGTACTGCAGTACAATCCTTATATACTCCATAATTATTATAACAAGTACATTGTTGATACAACACTCAATTGATATAATCAACATAATAACTCTAATCATTCCTCTTCATCTGTAGTAGTATCATAACTTGATTATTATCCAATAGCATCATTTGCGGCATAGTCTGATGACTAGGACATAGGTTCGCATAGTGTCCAAACTCCTTGCAAATGAAGTATTGTACATTTGAAACCATTTTCTTACCCTTGCAGTCATGTACTTTGTGCCCTTTTCCTCCACACTTATAACAAACTCCCATTCCTTTCAGGCAAGTTCCAAGGTGTTTCTTTCCACAGTTACCACATATGGGAAAATTCTTCTTTTCCCTCTTCCCTTTATCCATCTTTCTCTCTTCTATCCTTTTATTCTCTTGCTTCCCTTCAAAGCCATAGGACTCAGTAAACTCTTTACTTATCTTATCAACACATGATATTATTTCTTCATATGATGATAATACATGGGAGACTATTTCTCTTATAAATTCTAGCTTAAGACCATGAAAGATATGATCCTTCCTTCTCTTTGGATCATGTGTATTTCTGGAGTTCTCATTCCTTCTACTGGGCGCCATTTCTAAACAATGGAATACACTAGATCAGTTTATGAATCAAAATACATAATCCCATACTTATAAAACACTTAACATAAATTGAACTATTTATGGATATAATCCATAATCATAAAAATGTCTCATTTGAGGATGTATATACTCATAAACCCTTCTTAATGGTTTGTAAAGAAAATGAGAATTATCCTAAGCATATCCCCCGGGAGTGTCGTAACCAAGAGTGCAGCAAGGCCCGTTGTCGTGCACCAGTTCCCGTTCGAGTCTAGCTCAAAGAGGTGTTTTCGGGTTTTACCCCTAGGTACATCTGTGCCAGAGCCGCCTCTACCTGCTCGTATCCAGACAGGGATGTATTGCTCGGAAAACTCACAAAATCTCTACAATACCAAAATTCTAGTAAGTTATTCTATACTAATCCTCAAAGTTCATCTTAGGTCTACGTGCTCTAATCAGAGTTTATCTAAATCTAGCTTCCAAGGTTTGTACTAAACTTCCTCTGATACCAACTGTAACGCCCCGACCCCAGTTACCCAGAGTCGGTGCATTATTACATAACATTGGCATGATCACAAGAAAGATCAAATCTCGAAAGACCGATTGGTTTAGTAGCCTTGGAAACACTAGATATATTCATAAGTTTTACATTACATCATTAAACGACAAACTACTACAACAAAATATTGTCTCCATAATCCACACTCATATCCCCACATAAAATCCCTGCAGGTCATTCATAACTTACTTCTTCACTTCCTGGGAAAAAATAAAACATAGAAAAGGGGTGAGCTCAAATGCCCAGTAAGGATAACAATATAGCGGAAACTTTCATAAATAAGAATAAACTTTTAAGGAAATGTATAACTAAAACAAAAGCCTTTCAAACATGAACTTTCAACATGGTATGGCATAAATAAAATGAAATAATTCCATTTACTTACTCACATGGATATTCTACTAATCGAATAATCACATGCAAAAATCAATAACCACTTTCATAATGTTGGAATGCATAATGCCAGACTATCATAACCACATAGTCAAGGCCTCGTGCCAAGACTACAAATAAGATTTTGTCAAGGCCTTGTTCCAAGACACTAGTTTGTCTCATGAGACCTACCGATGCATCGAGGAGCTATAGCGGGCTCCACCCGTCACATATTAAGTCCAATGCATTCCCATATGAAAAGGTTTAAACATAACATAAACATTCATATTAAAACTAGCATATGAAATGTCAATACTTTCACCATAAACTATGAATGGTATAAAAATAGCACATCCACAGTCAAACATATCACAAAACCTTCAATACAATATAGAAGTTTTGTATCATAATAAATCAACTTCAAATAAGCGTAAAATCCATCAAAGGATGTTGACATAGATGAAATCAAAACACTTTTTGGAGAAATATATCTTTCTATTTTTGAAATCATTTAAGAGCCATATAAAATAAAACATTTTCTTGAAAATATTCTTATAATCTTGTAAGGAAAACTTTGAAGATTTTATAACGGCAGAAAATAACCGCACTTACCGTATAAGTTAAAAAAAACATTCTTACCTTAATTCTGTCGAAAAGGTTAAAAGGACCTTGTTTTGAAAACAACGGAAAGATTCCTCTTATAAAAAGTCAAAAAAGGGTATAAATGACTTTAACCCATATTCTTGTAAATAATAAAAATGTTTTGAAATACATTTTTAAGAAAACATGGATGTGGATGATAAAGAGATCCCAGTAGATTATTACATATAAACAACCTCGGATAATGAAGAGATTGTGAAATAACCCTTACCTTGTACTTTTCCTTGGTTGGGGTAGGTTAACCTCTTTTATAATGGTGAAATAGTTGTTATTAAATTATACAAGAATCATATATATTAATATGATATCATATATGATCTTTTAACATTGATTTGTTAATAATATCTTAGAATTATCGTCGTTTTGGGTGTTAACTTACTCATTTTATTTTATATGTTTTGTTACATAAGCCATGGTTGTTGTATCTTATTAATATCCAGAATGATATATAGTCCTTAAACATCATTTTTAAATCATCAAATGATAATTATACTTGAATGGATACGATGGAGAATGAATCTCATCGCGTTCGTGGAGACGGTAGTCCGTACGTACGCATGAGCGACAATATCATTCTTTTGATATTAAAATAATATATAAATGGATGGTATATCATATATACAGAATCATTAACATGTTATATTTATTATTTACATGAGTTACACATCATTATTATACCCGTCCAAATAATATTATATTGAATAACAATTACACCACGATGTGGAGACGGTAGTCCGTACGTACGCACGTATGGTGACATGTTATTCAAAGGGTGGATAGAATACTGAATATGGTTGTACCATATTTATAATAACATCACAGTATATGTGAGATACTGGATTTATTATTTTAGAATGGTAAGAACAAAGGAAGAAGAAGTGGAAGAAGAAATGAACTTGGAGAAGGGTGGTGAAATCATTACCTCTTCTTCGGGTTCTTCCTTTTGATTTGATCAAAAGGGCTCCTTAGGTTGGCTTTCTGATCAAACTAAGGCCTCTAGGTTGTAGTGAGGGATGTTGGGAGAGTATTTGGGCAGAGTTTTGTCGAACCAAAAGGCTTTGAAGGTGTCAAGAAAAGAGAAGGAGGAGTTCCCTTTTATAAGAGGGGTGAGGGGCACCTTTGGAAAAGCTAGAAATATTAATTTATAATAAATTCATATTCGGTTTATAATGGCTCAAAAGCTTATTATTCAAAGGTTAAGGTGGGTATAGGTAGAAAACCACTCAACAAATAGAATTTAGACAGGTTTGGGTACTTATATTAACCTTATCTTTAAGTATTAACTCTAAGTTAATTAGTTTCACTTTTACAATGTCTCTTGGTATTTTTATATAATATGGTTAATAAACTTACTATATACATCTAAGCGACCCCCAAGTGGTACATTAATGATGAACCTATCATGATATAAGTCTCTTGGCCGAACCTTAGATTTTTAGGAATTTAATATCAATTAATAATATAATATTTGTTTTAAGAACTCTTTTATGTCAATTTTGACACTATTCAATATTTTATTTTTGTGAAACTGATAACAGATTTATTACTTCGAAAAAAGTCAATTAAATATATCCTAATATATCATATTATCCTAGAAAATTAGTTTAATTCATTAAAAGTTTCATATTATATTTATTTGGGTATTTATAATATCAATTATTTTAATTTTTCACTATTATAGTAATTACTGCATCATCATTGTGTCATAAATAAAATAAATTATTTAATGTCTAAAAATTATAAATAAAATATCATTATGTATGAAATCTTTTTAGCTTTCTAATGAATATTTATAATCTAAAATCCAACATATATAACCCTATGTAACAATTATTTTTCTAAAAGATATATGCTTGTGTCATTTTTGTATTCATTTTAACTTAATTAAAATAAAGTGTCATTATCACTTACAAGTGGATCCATGGGGTCCCAAAATAGACCCAAAGATTCTCATGGTCGACCATGTATCAACCAATAGGGTTAAGACACGTTTTAGGGTAATTTAGTATTATTATAATATTATTTTATAACCCTTATTTACCGGATTTACCCTTAACCATGGTAAATAAAATATTTACCGCAGTAATTATTCAAAATGTCTAAAAATAAAAGTTACCTATTTACACAATTTGAACATCCTGATTCCAAATATGGAATCCATTTTCCTAAATTCAAAACACAGAAGTGGAAGAAATTAATTTAAAATTAATTCCCGCTGTCAAAACAAAAAGCGTGTTTTTATGAGATAATAACTATCAAAAGATTGACACTCGTTTATGTTCGGTTTAATTGTAAAATTATGTCCAATGACCAACATTATATTAAATGGTAAAAATATATTCTAAATATACTTTAAAACCACTCAAATTCATAATTTATCACTGTTAATTATTTTGATTAAAAAAGTTGTTTTTAATTAAAACTTAGTAATTTTCACTATTCATCAAAATATGAAAGTTATCCGAAATGTACCAAAATTTCAACTTAGGCTAAATTCGATATTCTGAATCCAAAAATGAAGTCCATTTTCAAATATAAAATATATATAATTTCAAAAATTAGGTATTACTATTCACAACGTCTAGTTTAATTAGTTGTGGTGTGTGTTAGAACTCGAGATTGCGTACAACACACGCTACTGTATTATTCAAAGAAAGCGTACCGTGGAAGCTTGGGATGTTTCATTTTAAATTTTTGATGTCCCCATTTAGTCAAAAAGTTTAAAATATTGTATTTAAAAAGGGTTCACTATTAAAAGTTGATAAAAGTGAAATATTGAAAATGAATTTGTTCTTGCATTATATCTAAGAAACTCATAATATGGATTCTAAAATTATAAGGATTATATAAAGTTTAAAATTTAGATAATAATATTCATAACCTCTTTTGAATGGCTTCTTTTTTTGTAAGTCATGGTGTGATTGAACTCGGTATTGCATGTAGTGCAAGTTATTGAATTATTTTGAAGAAATAACACACTATAAAATCTTGGGGTGTTACAAAAACAAAAGGAGTGGGTATTGGAACAAGGTATACACATATCCATATGCCCAATCAGGAAGCCCGAACAAGATCGTAAGGGGATCTCCATCCCGTAGCTCAGCCTAAGAAAGTGAGTATCCAACAGTCTCAGAAGTAAACACCATCGATGCCCAGCATCCCACATGTCTACTCTGAACTTCAAGTCAAGGGGGTCAAATCACCGCACCTTGATACTATCTGCTTTGGGCGGCACTGACTCTCCCTCACGGTTTTATGTCACGTCACAAGGACGCCTCTCGGTGGGTAAATCACCCCTCATCCTGGAGATTTCAAGGGTAAGTCAAACCACACTACTTCACTACCAAAGTTGTCACATCACTGACCTTTACAACCAAGGGTCTTGATCTGGAAGTCATGGATAAAAATAGCAGACTAGCCTAGTAGAAAGGACTGAGTCTAAAATAAGTCAGCGGGAGACCCACTACCCAATCTCTACTAAGAGGTCATCAGCTAACCCAGTGCCCAGTCTCTACTGGAGGGTAGACCTTAAGAGGTAGTTGGGTGACCCACTGCCCAGTCTCTGCTAGAGGGTAGACCCTAAGAGGTCATCGGGTGACCCACTGCCTAGTCTCTGCTAGAGGGTAGACCCAAAGAGGTCATCGAGTGACTCACTGCCCAGTATCTGCTAGAGGGTAGACCCTAAGAGGTCGTCGGATGACCCACATCCCAATATTTACTAGAGGGTAGACCCTAATAGGTTGTCGGGTGACCGACTGCCCAGTCTCTGCTCGAGGGTAGACCCTAAGAGGTCGTCGGGCGACCCACTGCCCGGTCTCTGCTGGAGGGTAGACCCTAAGAGGTCGTCGGGTGACCCACTGCCCAGTCTCTCCTGGAGGGTAGACCCTAAGTGGTCGTCGGGGGACCCACTGCCAAGTCTCTACTGGAGGGTAGACCCTAAGACATCGACAGGTGATCCACTGCCCAGCCTTTCTAGAGGGTAGACCCTAAGAAGTTGACAGGTGTCCCACTGCACAACCTTGCTGGAGGGTAGACCCTAAGAAGTTGATAGGTGACCCACTTCCCAGCCTTGTTGGAGGGTATACCCTAAGAAGTTGATAGGTGACCCACTGCCATGCCTTGTTGGAGGGTAAACCTGGAATAAGTCCGATAACTCAGCACTGCAACTGACATCACCAGGTGTTACCAACATCGCTACCATGGGTTGGTTCAGAGGGCGTCAAAGGGACCTCCATCCAAAACCCTTTCATGTTTCTAAATTTAATAGGATTTCAAACGAAGCTCTAGATGCCCAAACGGATCACACCGTTGCAATCATTGTGGAAAAACTTGCGAGATAGACCATTTACTCTCCCGAAACGTTCAACCAGTGAATATGGTACTATTCGCTGTAGCCATCCCATGTGGGGTGCACACCAATATCCCGAAACTGAACAAATGGATCACACCTCTACAATACCCTCGGAAAAAAACCCAGGATAGACTACTCAATCGCCCAAAACAGACACCCGGTGAAAAAGGAAATATTCATTGTAGCCAGCCCGGGTGGGACCCACACAATGATCCTAAAAAAGGTAGGGCGAACTGCGCCATCACGATGTTCTCAAAAAAACACATCAAATTGACTGCTCACTTGCATGAAATGGATTTCTGGAGAAGAAGATGCATTTCGCCGCACCGCACATGAGCGGTGCTTCGTGGGACCTACATCCCGGTCCCAAAGCACAACGAACGAATCGCACCGTTGCGATTCTCTCAGAAAACCACAAAATATTGACTAATAATTTGTCCAAATCAGATACCCAGTGAAGAATATGGAAATCACCACCAACTCCCAAAACGGCCCCTGTGGGGCCCGCACCATCTTGCAAAATAAAAACGGGTGGATTGCGTCATTGTAATGCCCTTGGAAAAAACACCCAGAATCGACTGCTCGCATGTCCCGAATGGATGTCCGATGAAAAAGTTACAAAACACTGCTCATAACATAAACGATGGCATATGGGGCCCACGTATCAATTTTGGTTTCAATGCTCAAAAACCCATTGGAAATTTTCGTCTCGACACCAGGGTCGCAACACCGTTGACTGTGCTCAAATCAGACATCAGATTTTCCCACACCGTATAAACAATAACCCCCAAAAAATGCCAAACTACTTAATGGGTGTTTCGCGCCATCGAGGCCCCCGTCTCGGGAATTAAAACCCCTAGAACCATCTCAACACTTCTGTCTCGATCCAAGGAACATGTTGTCGTAGACGTCCCATGAATATGATTTACGGTTTTCCAATTAGGAACGTTTTAGTGTTGATGGACCGAAACGGGGTGGGTAGGGTCGGTTTGGCTGGCCCACCCATTTCCTGAACCGGTGGTCCGCGGTTTACCGCGCGGACCGCCCCAAACCGCCCGGACCGGCTCAGCCGGTCCGGTCTTCTGAGTGGACCCAAGAGGTGCGGTTCTTGTCTTCCGACTAGGGTCACGAGGTCCCCGGGTTTTCCACATCAACCGGCCAGAGGCCTATCCCCCACTGCACGCCCGGGCTGGCGCCTGCTCACCATCGCCCCCAGATTGCCCGGCCACCGCGCTCACCCACTCCGCTCGACCATGGTCATCCGAAACCCACGGCCGCCTACCGCTCGTGCCGACGTTGCCTCACCCGGACACCGTACTCCCGAGCCGCCGAGGCGCCGCCACCTGAGCCGAAGCCGCCCGCCACCTGAGCCGAGCTGCCCACCACCGGACCGTCCAGAACCGCCGGAAAACCTCCAAAAACCTACGGATCTTCAGCGGACGACTGCGATCGCATCAGAACTCATATTTTCAATCTGAAACATGTGTTCGATAGCTCGAAACATATACTACACAACCAAGGGCTTTATGCGACAAAATAATGGAAATTCTATGATATAAATGGACATCAAAATAGGTGTGGGAATTAAAAATATAAAAGCACGATTCTACCTCTTGGGCATAGCCCGACGCTTCGTGTGCAATCCGCTGAAAGTCGCAACACCTTGGAGAGGAGGTGACAATGGGGAGCTTGAGGGGAGAGCTCCTTGGTTGAGCTTATTCCACCATAGAATGAACAAAGGTGGAGATGGTGGGGTTAGGCTTAAATAAAGAAAAATTAATTTAAACCCCCAATTTAACCCGCATCAGAAACTCTCGACGGGGTCGAGGTTAAGCCTCCCCTAGGGTAAACAACACCTCCCGAGCACAACCGCGGTCTCAGGATTTTAATCTTAGGACTCGTTCAAAAGTTATAAAACTTAACATCTGAGGCCACAAAATTACGAAAACGACCCTGGGGCCATTTTCCACAGGTGGTCCGCGCCCGGGAAAATTACACCCCTCCTAGGGTAAGAGGCATGTTCCGGACTCAACGGTGCCATCGGTTTTCCAATCTGAGCTACTATTTAAGAGACACTTGAGTTTAACCATTAAACGAATAAATTAATTATTTTATTTATCCATTTAACATTCGGCAAGGGGTCCCAACGTCCCGCGCTGTCATTATTTATGTCGTTCCTAGGGTAAGAACCCAATTTTGGACCCATCCGTGCACTCAGATTTCTGATCCGGATCACCGTTTAGGAGTTATCCTATTTATTTGGCATGCCCACTGTGAATGCACTGAAAATTTAATTCTGGCCATACTAGGGCTCAGAATCGCACGTCGTCTAAAGGCGCTTCTCTGGAATAACATCAATAATATTCCAAAGTATTTTATAGAAAAAACCGGGTTCATACACTAAGAATTTTTAGTATTAGATTAATATTATTGAGTGAATACTTAACATGGTGGAGACTCATGTGGAAATTAAATTTAAACTTTCCACCTATATGCTAAAAAAACATGCAAGTAGGTGGTGGGGTGTCATTGGAAAGGAAGATAGGCATTAGCTACTTACTTGGGTGGCCATAAAAGAGATATTATTTGAGGAGTTTGTTTCTGACATGGTGAAGTAAAACCAATATCAGTAGTGTTTGAGAATACACAAGGTGAAATTTCATTTTATTATTTCTAGGTTAGGTATATTTAGTTTCTATGAATTTATAATTATTTTGATGGGAATACAGTCCATAAGTCTGTGAAGATTGAGATTTTCCTTCTTCTGGAGATCAAATGCTAGATTAGGGTCTTTTACCTAAAAACATATGCATAGTTTATCCGCATTCCCTAAATTTTAAAGAGGATACATATAAAGATAGTATTTCATGTTTTCCCCATCTTATACTGTGTTGAGAACTAGACTACCATATATTGAAGCTTCTACATATTCTATTCTAAATAAGAGGAAGGTTGAGAATATATAACATTGTGGTAGATAGGAAAAGAAGAGTAGATCTTCTCCTAATCCCTATATGGGAGGATTCTAACAACTAGGACCCACTAAAAACATAGAAACCCCACCTTAACATGGTCGTTATGTCCTAGAATTCCAAGTAAAACCATTTTCCCCACAAACACATTGTACCCTCCCCAGGGCCCACCCACATGCCCAAATGGGTTATCAGACTAATAACTTTCCCAATAGGGAAAAACATGTTCTTTTAAGTGTGATTTTTCTTCACTCAAACACACCATGGGAAACTTCCATGAAGTTCACCTATCCAAATCACTACTCTAAGACAAGCATGCTTAATTGTTGATTTCTAATCTGGTAGGCTCCTAAAAATGTTCAACTTTTTGACATGAGTCATATCATTTAGTGATTTGACCCTTCATCATTATGGGGTGTTACATTCACCCCACCCCCCACCCCCACCCCCCTTTAGAGCATAATTTTCTCATCATGGATCCTATATCTCAACCCAATAATGCCACCAAACTTAAGGTAATACTTTTTTCTTTGATACCAATACAACAACTGGGACCCACTGACAACATAGACATCCCACCTTAACATGGAAGTAAGGTCTTGGCCAGCCAGGTACCACCAGTTTCCCTACAGACATGTCTTCCCCTCTTTATGGCCTACCCACGTACCCAAATGGATCATATGACTAAGTACAATCCCTATAGGCCAACACATGTCCATTCAAGTATAATTTTTACTCACTAACACACACCCTAGGGAACTTCCGATAAGGTTATTCATCATTATCAGTACTCAACTCCAAGAACTCTTAACTATATAAGTATAATCTAGTAGGATCTAAAAAAGAAAGATTCACCTTGATAAAATGAGCCATATCATTTAGTTATATAACCCTTCATCATTTTAGGGTGTTAAAATTTGTGTTGAGCAGATGATAAAACTATAGTTATAAGGGAAATTTCAATAGACCAATCATGAAGACAATAAATAAATGTCATTGATGTGAAAATATAGGCCTTCTTGATCAATTTTGTTCGCATGCATCATGTACATGTCTGAGAAGTAATGGTATAGATTCATGAAGGGGTTATCAGTAGTATTACACTAAGAAACTAAATATATTGAATACATAGGTAAATCGGGCTCTCAAATATGGATTGATTTATATTATGGATATTGTTCTAGTCTTCTTTAGGGAGGGAAACTCTATAGTTAGTTTTATTTTCTTTATTAGATAAATTATATATTCCCATCCATTCATATTTTCTCATGTTGTTATTTTACATCATTTCTAGGTTATTTTTCCTTCAAAGTTAATATTTATTGACCATATTCTGGGGGAAAAGGTAGGTTATCTTCAGTTTTTTACTAAATTTTCCTTAGTTTTTACTAAGAATAGAGATCTATGAGACATCAAGATCTCATATATGACTAAATTATATGTTAAATTTATTAGGGATAGGTTGACTAGTTATCAATATCAAGTCTCATTTTATCAAAGAAGTGTATCTTTAACCATTCCCAAAGTAAAGAGTTTTATGTTGACCATTTAGTGAAATATAAGAGAAGGAAGGGTGGGATAATTCTTCTGTTACATATTAAGGGTAAAAATTCAAGTATAAGGCTAGAATATTTTAGTTGGATCATTAGTATCCCCCTCTATCTTTCCATAGTGGTGGATTATTAGCAGGATGTTTTCCCAGATGACTTCTTAGGTCATCCTCTAAATAGATTAACCGAGATTGATTTTGAGTATGATCATAGAGTGAATATGATATTAGTTCCTTTTAATCATATGGATAAAACTATATTCAGAGATTTGAAGGTTAATTTAGGGTATTTGGAGGTGAAAGGTGTGTATCAAATTGATAAAATCATATTTAAGTTCTCCAGAGTTATTTCACAAGTAGGTAGATGGTATTCAGTGGATTTTTGTTGACAACAACAATATGAATGATGTAACAGTAAAGAACATAAACTCATTACCCATTATTAATTATCTCTTTTATTTTTTATTATGGGATCGATGGTTTTCCAATATTTTTCTATGTTCATGTTACCATCATATTTTTTGTTAGAGAAGAGGATATTCCAAAGGAAACATTTAGGAGTAGATATGAACAATATGTGTATCCTATCATGTTTTTTAATTTCGAAAAATTATAAAGTTGCCTTAGATTATTTTAGAAATATAAATTTTTATATATATAATGACCTATTCATATTTTTTATTCTGGTATGATATCGTGATATATTCCAAGGCACTGGATATAAATTCAAGTAAATATGAGATTATGTTGAGTGTTATTTGTTTGAATCAAAATTCTTCTAAAATTAATAATTTCTTCATTGAGATTCATGAGGTAAATTTAAATAGTCATGTGACTTATGAGAAAAAAAATTTAGTGGAAGTAGAGATATTTCATTTATTAACATATTAGAAACATCCTATTAATGTGTTCGAGATTAGGATCTTACTTGGGATTTTGGATTATAATCGATAATTCATCCAAGATATCTCCCATTTTACAGCATTGATGATATGTCTAACCAATAAATTGGGAGAATATTGATTGGTTTTATCATTATTATTAGGAATATATTGATCTGAAGTGTATATTTAAAAACCCATATTTTCTATTCTTTTAGAGCATGATATTTCATGAACAATGTATTTTGATGCCTCGTGTGTCAGGTTGGGAGTTGTGTTAAAGAAGAGAAAACATAAATTCTAATAAGGATCATTTCACTTGTGTCCCCAGGATAAGATTTACCTAATTAATTACTTAGAGTTTGTAGATAGTGTCTACACCATGATTTGTTTTCACTATCTATTCATTTAACGGATTCTGGTCTATATAGACCTCAATATCATTTGATACATATTCTATCAGTTGGATCCTAATCTGATGTAGTGAAATTTTTTAGAGTATCTATAGTCATTAGATATTTATATTCATACCATGAAGTATTAATTTCATTCTAGATTCTCTTATAAGGAAAAAAACTAAGGCATATGTGTATAGAGGGAGGCCTTTGTAGGAGGAATGACATATGACAATTTTGATGGCTAGGTGGGTATGGATGCATTGATGGATTTTTGTGTAAGAAAATTTACAAATATGGATATTATTTATTCCATAGGGGGGTTTTAAAAGTTATCTTGAAGTCATATATCAATTTTATAATGACACAGAAGCTATTGGAAGGGGATGATTTAGTTCTGTGGTGGTCCTTAGTTGATAACGACATGGTCTTCATTCATGGGAGTATATTGGTTCCAATTTCTTTGAGTGAATATCTAATGAGAAACTATAAATATAAAAAATGTGTAGAACACCCATTATATAAAAAATTTTAACATGATATTAGATTTGGGGGGGAGGCTATAAAGATAGTGGTTTATGGTTTTGCTTAGGATATTTCATACCTTCCAATTGGTAAAGAATGAGAATTAGTGTCGTAATGGTTTTTTTTAATATGATTATAGTTCCTATAAGTATGAGGTATTGTTTGATGATGTAATTTTTTATGGTTTTATCAAGGACCCAGATGATTTATTGTGTTTTTTCAGTGATATTCGGTCACCTGATGAAAGTGGTATGTTCCTTTCTGATTCTAGAGACCCTTATAGAGAATGATATATATAATATATATATGTTTAAAATATTTTATGACTTAAAGGGGAACCATTAATAATTTTATCATATACATAATCATTTTTCCTATTATTATGGTTTTAGTGACTAATGATGGATTTGGGTACCATGTTGAAATGGAGTATATTGTATCATCTGTAGACTGATGAAAAGTTTGGTAGGATGATCAATAATTTAGAATATATGTCATCAGCATGCATGTTAGAAGTTATTGTATCATGTTATGACAACATAAACATGGTTTAGTTTTAATATAATAAAAGATTCCATGAATCAATTCATATTGATCATTTTTGGGCCCTATATAATTTTCCATGTCCTTCGCCGCTATGTTGTCGTGATGTGGGCGAGGTAGCTTTGTGAGGATGAGCATAGTATAAGAGTCCTATGAGAGAGTGTAGTTAATATGTAACTGGATAATCTCTACTTAGAGTAGACAATGATCATATTATAATAGGAGTATTAGACCCATAGAGTTCATTGTGGGATATTATGTTTTCTTATGGATGACTTCCTGACTAGGGAATCAATGTATATTAATTATAAGGAAGATAGTATTAAGATTTATTTATCTATTTGAGATTACACATCATATTTAGATAGGGAACCACTTATTAGATCCTTCTCTATAATATTGAGGTGTAAATTATATTTTTCATTTATCTCACCTTTATAGGTATGTTTCAGACACTACACATGTAGTCAAATTCACATACATTGAATAGAACTCTAAAATGTAATTTGTATAGAACTTTTTGAAGATTATAGACTGGAGTGATAATGTGATGAAAGTTTGGATGATATCACATGTTGTATTATTCTGGTTGTATGGAAAGATTCATGAGGAGACTATGTATTTTAAGGCTTATATTTGGGTGAAGAAACCTGAGTTTTTTGTTTTGAGATAACTGGAGGCACTTCTTAAGGATAATATATCGTCAGAGGGTAGAATTATAACATCCTTGATTTTCAATGTATGTTATTTTAAAATTATGAAATATCATGTATTTTTTTTCTCCATTAGAATTGTTATATGTGGATCAAGGGGTCTTAGAGTTCATATTTTAGATATTGGAGGATTAGATGGCTACATGGTGGCTAAAAAAATCCCTCAATTATCTAATAGAATGCACCTATTAGTCGGTGTTGATTAAATTGGGTCCATAATTTGAAAAAATACAACTAAACAACTAGAATAGATCTATCTATCATCCATTCATGGAGTAAAAATTATTGGAATTCTACCAGGTACACTTTCCAATCGACGGTTCCAATATCCTATAGGTGAATTCCACTAGATATCCAGTGTAACACTAATTTATATCTCATTAGTGTTGTTTTATTTGTTTTATAAAACATTGAATATTTAACTAATAATATTAAAAATTTGAAAAAAAATCTACCAAATCTTCATAGATTAATCTCACATGGTGTTATATTCATCCACATCCTCTATTGTTTGTTCTTAAAGTTGAGATCTATCTGGTCCATCATTTGAGGTAAAATCTATCCAATATTTTTAAAACTCATTAATTTAATTGGAATTGATAATTTATCTAAGAAATATACTCTATATATATATATATATCCACCTATATAAAATGGATAATTCATTCTTGATTAATAGATTAGTGTAAAAAAAAGAACATTAGGTAGCCCCTACATGGTTGATCTCACCTCAATTGATGATTGATAATCTCATTGAGTATGTTGATGTGGATTTCATACCTTTATGTAATTACATACTTTAATTACTATCCAAAAGGATTTATTTTGATGGATTGGACCATGTTATAGAGAATAATGGTGTACAAGCATTATTTTTACATTGTTTTTCATCAAGTCCTTGGAATTTTTCTTCAAAATGATTAAGGTAGGATGTCATTACTATTATAGACATTTATTTTGGATTTCATGCCATGTTTGGATTGTTTTTAGTCCAAGGGTATATATCATTTTTATCTCTGATTAATAAACATAGGGTTGTATGTGAAACCCTAGTTGGATATATTTTTGTGTTTCCTACTGTGTTATTTATTATTTGATTAATAATTCATATCTCATGGAATGTTGATATCCTATGTTTTTTCTTGTTATTTAATTTATTACTTCTGTAAAATTTCATACACTATTTAATTTATTATTGTGATATCTTATGTATTTTAGGTTTTAGAAATTATATGTGGACTTGTGGATAGTTAGTGAAATATTTAATTCAATTTTTAGGATGACAGGTGGCCCTCACGGATTTAGCTAACTCTATATTGGTAGACCTTATTTGACATAAAACATTGAACATGGCCCTACATTGTATGTATATCACCTCTTTATGTAATGTTTTCCCCAATTAATCATCATTCATCATTATAAGAGTGTAAATATATTCCATTATGATCTACCAGTGTGGAAAATACTACAATATCAAAGAGAGTCCATTATTTGGGATTTTCTTATGTGTGTACCATCAAAGGTAATCATGTAGTCATGTGACATTAGATATTAATTCCCATGAATGTGGTTATTGATTGGTTCCTTAAAAGATGAATGGGAATTGTCCTCAAATGTATCTAATTCCATATTTAATTATCTAAGTCATGAAATTGACTATATATGATATTCTTATAGTATAGTATCAAATAAAGTATGACTGGGGTTCATGGATTTTCTATTAGGGAATGGTCTCTCGATAAGTTTTTTATTATATTGTTGGTTGAACAATTACATTAGATCATGGCATACTCATCCACATAAATGTTAACATATGTTACAGACACATTGGTAGTGTTGTTATGATTTTATAATCCCTACCTATACATGCACCTTGGTGAAAGTGAAGACTTCATGACTAGGGATCCTATGAAGGGAAAGGGATATGAAATAGGTTATTGAGGATAGTGGATATAGAAGATAAAATATGTAATTTAATACACTATATATGGGTTTCATATTATTCATATTTATTAATTAATTTCTTTCAGTTATGATTATTGACCCTCTACATTAGGGGTCTATTTGATTAAAATTTTGTGATTTTAAATTACATATGATATTGAATTTTTTATTTTTATCACCTAATTTATCATTTTTTAGTCTTACATTTATCTTACATTAACCCATAGTAGATATGATTACTGAGGGTGCATTCTCACCATGTTATTTTGGACCCTCTCTTCTATTTGGAATCCTTAGGCGTATGATGAGCCATTCCTGAGGATATACGGTACTTCATATCAAAACCAGTGGTTCGGGTTGGGGTGTTACAAATATCATCCTGTAATTAATTGATCTCATCTATACCTATAACTATATAATTAATATCATATACTAAAAATAGTGCATTATTTTCGATATCTTATCATATGATATAGATCATTAGGTTAACAGTGTCTTGTTTTAGGTCATAATTTTCCTTCTATGGGACACTGATACTTATTTTATATATCTTAAACCATGTTATTGGAATTATACTACCATACTAACCAATGAAATCCCAATAGTTCCTACTCTAAATGATATACTAAAACTAACTCCTTGATAAAACACTCTATGGAATTAATTAAAATTGTCTTTCTTCTGATGGTAACTGATAAATATATTTTGTGAAAACCTATGTCCAAATATAAGATATTAGTTATTGTAATTATATTAATATGATTATAATAATGGTGAGATATATTACCCATAGTTACCAATGGGCAGGATCAAAAACCTGAAATATGAAAGGTAATCAAAAAAATTGTACCCTATAATGAAAATTTCATGATTATTTTCAAGGAATGTATTTTTATAATGTATAAAATAGATATAAGAAACAATCAAGGGGAAATAATATCAAAAATTGACAAAAAAAAGGTATGATATAATGATCATGTACACCACCATAGGGTAATAAAGCAATTATTACTATATATATATCAGTCTCAATCCTAGAAAACATAATAATAAGTCACTAAAATTACATTCTTGATTATATGAAATAAATATATGTGAAATGAATGATGTGTATAAATATACCAACTAGGATCCAAATATATCTCTCAATTGTATTGATTTCATAAAATAATACTCATGCATATTTTTATGTAAATGCTAAACTAAAAATAAAACCCATGATCTTGTTTAGGCTACTAGAACTACCATTTTAATCTACACAATATTGATACCAAATATTACAAGAACATATATATATATATATAATAAAAATAACTCACAACCCTAATTCTATCAAAATAATGGAATCCACAAATTACCCCCAAAACCCATATATCCCTTCATAAATAATTCATGTTCTATATTATCCCTTGAGAATATCTAACTAGTTGTATTAATATTCATGTAAATAATAAAAATTATTATATATTGATTTATGTTACGTGTTCTATAAATCTCTATATCCATATGAATTTCTTATATATTGATATTTTAGAACACAATCATCACTCCATTACAAATGTGGTGGCTGGTGTATTGAGTAAATCATTACCATAACTTGAATAAAATAAAATATAATTGATAAGAAGTATTCATAATCCAAATCCAAAACCCTAACTCAATGATTACATCCCATAAAATATCTTCTATAGGTGCAACTCAATTTCTCACATCAAGCCTTGACCTATCAGAGTTAGATGACTTATCTTCTAGTATAATTAAATACAATGTAATCAAATATGCTTATACATGGGTGGGGTTGAGATAATATGACACTCCAATTATTATTGGAGGAAAATATTGATTCCCATTATAATGTATCTAAACTAATAAGATTTTGATAGTATCTTAACTAAGGATAATTATATCTCAACCACATTTTTGAGGACTATAACAAAATAGTGAAGAGATAATACATACACATTCTATTCAACGAAATATTACTACACATGAATCAATCATACAGTAAACAACATGGAACAACTCATTAAGGGATAAAATTATAATTTTTTTCATAATAGTGTCATTTGGGATAAAATATCTAGAAAAAATAATTTATAAATCATAAATTCGGAATATTGTCCTCGTAGATTCACTAAATTGACCTAAACCATGAACTATATCAAAAATGGATATCATATAGAACTAGTAGCCAAAACACAATGATATACCACAAGAATTAGTATGTATTAATACATAATATATCACTTTATATCCACATACTATGTCACAGTCCATTAATATATGGTACTTTTTTCCATTTTATATTTTAAAACATCTTTAAAATATATCCATGTTGTGAAGCATATGTCCTATAAAGTATAATTCACACCCTTTTAATTAAATATTAACAAAGTCAATAAATAAAGAGTATATGAATAATGATGTAAAAATATTACAATATAAACACAATATGACTCAATCTCTTAACTTAGTATTATCGACATAATTAATAAAATTTCACCAAATACCTTACTTATCATAAGATAAATTCGTACAACTATTCAAACTGTAATTTTTAACTCCTTATACAAAATTAATTAAAAAATCTAATCTTTTAATAATCAATAAAAGGAATACCAATAGAAATCACTCATAGTTCTTTACTCCTTTCATAATACAGATATATAATAAAATTAATCTCTTATGAAACTATCCAGTACACAATTACGCATCAAATTTTTATCATATCATGTTCTAAAAATCTTTGTTTCTATCATTCTATTAATATAAAGAATCCTTAAAAAGTACTTTAATTTTTTAATAAGTGTCGTAATCAATTTTTTCATCTATTAAAAATAAAAATACTATATTTTAAAATAATAAAACATCATTCCATTGGATTATCCAATAAAATTTTATAAAAAAAAGAAAATTATGTTGTAACTCACAAAGGTTGGATCAGAAGAAGGGTACAAAAATTCAATAAAAGTAAATTGATAACCAATTCTGAGAAAAAAAATAGAATATTTAGCTCTATATTATTGAAAATGTTAATATCTCTATAATATAAGAGTAACAGTAGAACACTAAAGAAAAAATACCTTATATCATGTAAGTAGACCCTCAATATTTATTAAATAACTATTGATTTAAATTTTAATGGTTTCTTCAATAATGTTTCCTCCTAACATATAGAGAGAAATCAACAAGATGGAGATTCTCTCTAGGAGTAAGCACCCATAAACCCAATTATACTAAATAAATCAAATAATAAAATCATTTTTTACACCCCATATGGTAAATTTGATCAGATAGTACTACATCCAATTGTACATTAAGAAATAAAAAGAAACAATAAACTAAAATTACTTTTTCTAATACTTCCCTTTTTATAAATTGATCAATCATACCATTTACATGTATATTTACTCATACCAAATGAAAACATTATTCCTCACCCAACTATACCACATTATTAAAAATCAAATAATTTCTCTAAATATATAATATATGATATGACTTTATGTATCTTGCATCATGTTTTTAACGAATACATTATATTATATAATTATTAAATTATACAAATGGTTGATATGATACATGTAAAATGAATTCCATCATTCTGAAGTATAATAATTTTTCATTTTTATAAAATAAATATCATGTAAATAATTAAATAACTTAATATAAATTAAATTAATATGATTCCCCTTAAGATAATTTTATACCTGTTTTGTTAATCAAAGGATTTCTTGAGGAATGTATATACTATGAAACAACTCCTGAGTCATGTTTTTACCCACTTTCACAACATTGATGGACCTCTCCTCAATTAAAAACCATTATTAATCTAAAATTCAATCAACCTTTATATGAAAAATAAATATTTCTTATACATTACAAATAGATATTGAGAAATATTTATCTTAATATATAATTCATAAAAAATAGTCCATCTTTCAAAAAACATATAATTATATACATGTTCCTCATTAACCTTTTCCTTATTCATTGATAGTTGTTATAATATAATCATATATATTGTGGGTCATGGAAATATTCAACTAAATTCACTAAAAATAATAGAATAATTTTTAGAAATAAATTGCATCACTAATTTGAATGAAAAATTCTTAATTATTTAAATTATTCATTATAAATTTATCAATTATTGGATTGAATATGATTATTTTGTCACATTACTTACCCAAATTTTAAAACTCTTCTATTTTTTTCCACTATCCTAAGAGACCACATCAAAATCATGGAAATATTTTACTTATCAAATAGAATTCATTAATATAAAACTATTATTTAATGAAAAAAATATAAATATAGGAATAGATTTTTCCCCTTATCGATGAAAATAAATAATCAATGGATATAAAAAAAGGCATTATAAAATTATAAAGCTCATGATGGAGTGAATAAAATTAAATTATTAAAACATATATTAAAAATAATTATTTTATTGTAATTTTTCTATAAAATATATGTATAATCATTAATCCAAATATTACAAGGAATGAAAATAAATATTTGATTTTATTAATTTTTATTCATAAAAATAAATTATATTAGATATTACTATACTGTCAAATATTCCAATATTTACTAATTCTATTTTAAAAACTTAACTAAAGTTGTATACACTTTCATAAAGAAAATGAGACATCAAAATAAGACCTAGAATATATATATTAACTATTAAATTAAAATTAATTTGATATTTGAATGTGGATAATCAAGATAATGATTAGTGAGAACCTAACGTTATTGTTACTTTTTGAATTATAAAAAATATTTTCATATTTATCACATTGTAGAAATATCTAAAAATAAACTATGAAAAAATCTAATAATAAATATATATCTAAACCATAAATAATTATTTAGTAAATTTATACAATCTAAAATAGAGAACCTTCCCTTTTATAAATAAACTAACAATCATAAAAATGGGAATAAATAAGTGTGGAAATAGTGAGGGGATCATAAGCAAACAATACTTCTTGAAAAGAAAGAGTGGATGATGAAATTGTCTATATGATGAATGAAATAATATAATAGCTCTCAATAATTGATGAGAAAAAATTTATGATTTATTTTTAAAGTAAAATTAAATCAAAATATTTATTATTTTATTTAATTATAATTAAAATATATGAAGAAATTATATTAAATTTGATTTATTTTTACAATTTTCATTATATATAATCTTTATCTTAATATTATTTAATAAATAATAATCAATTTATTATACAAAAAACTCAGTTAAATTATAATCATTCTGAACTAAAATAAAAAATAAATGATAATTTTTTACATTACAATTAAATATTTGATTTTATATAAAAAATATATACAATCTACCTTGGAATAACTGAAGAATAAAATATTCATATTATATCTTATTTAGTTAACTAAAGGCTATATTAAATGAAATTGTTAAATACTTATTTAATCAAATGTTTGTGTTTTTCATATCACTACTAAAGAAAGGATTTTATGAAATTACTATAAAGAAAAATATTTTTACTCACATAATCCAAATATCACTACCATAAAAAAATGAATCCATCAAATCCATTTTGGATTTAATGTTTTTTATTTCACATATATTTTATATTTTTTCTGTATTCATCTCAATAATTTACTTCTTTCCCTAAAAAATATTCCTAAAATATCAATCCCAAATTTTTTATTCATATTTCTACATCCTCTATAACACTAAAATTATATATAAAAAATAAGAAAAAGTATTATTCATGTTTAATTTAATACAACTATTTTGTTATTATTTTTGGATTTCTAGAATTTATTATGAAATATTTTCATAAAAAATAAATGATTCCTTATGAAATCAATATATTATTGTGACTCTCATTTAAATTTTTACCTTGATATTTTTTATATTCCCTTTTTACTAAAACATTAAAAGTAACTTTATTTTATATTATAAATTTAGAAAATAAAAAATTTATACTGTTCTGAGAGATATTTAAAGTATTTTCATGAATTATATCGATCAGAATTCATTTAAACAATTAGTTTCCTTGGTTTCTTATGAAACTCCTTGTCTTTCACTTATGGTTCAAAAATCTCCAAGGTTTATTTGGATGAATTACCAAAAATCACTAATCAGTTTTAAATATTATTATTACATTAACACATGTATCATCTTAAATATTCAAACTATAATTGAATATATTGATATTTAATATATATTTTATTTATTAAAAAATATTGATATTTATTTTATAGCTTTAAATATATAATATATTTAAACATTTGATTTTTTTTATTATTCAACATCTTTTTGATAGTTAAAACAATAATAAAGAATAAATATTAAGAATATTTTAAATAGTATTTTGATTTCATTATATAATTGAATTATTTTAAAAATATTTTCATTAATATATCATCTAAATAAGAAATTTATTCATGTATTTCCCTCTCCAATATCTATATAATGTTATTATATAAATGAATTTCATTAACATTTAAATAATTTAGAACCTCATTATCATGATATTCACTTAATATTTCATTTTTACATTATCATATATTACATAAATTTACATACTACATTGTTATAGAATATAATTTTTCAAATGTATTATTCCTAAAATTATGAGGAGGTGTACCATATTTGAATTTTTTTCATTTTATTTAATAAAAATTATAGGTTTAGTAACCCTAATGGATGAAGAAATAATGTAGAATTATTTTATATAATTTTATATAAAATTACAATAGAATTGATTATATTATTTTGATTGTTCTTCATTTGATAAATTATTTCTCTCATTTATATTCATTTTTTATTATAAAATCATTAGTGTGTAATGTGTAATAATTTTTTAGATATTATTGTGTGTAATGATATACATGTCTCTATTATAATTATCCAATTCTATTAAAATACATTTATACAAAAATATTCAATTTAATTTAAAAAAACTGTGATATAATAAATATTTTATCATTAATATTTTAATTTATAAATATTTCACGGAATTTATTACTTAAACTATTTGAAAATTTCATCATCCACCATGAATTATTCTTTATAATATTGTATTTGAATTTTCATATTTTATTATTTGATATTGTTATCAAAATATTTAATATAATATTGTTTTCAATTTATATATTTATATATTTTTCATGTAATAACTATGATAAAGTATTCCTTGAAATGTTTTCTTAATAATGAAATGGGGGAAAATATATCATATTATTTATATTTATAAACATGTTTTATCTTATAATTAGATTTTAGTGATTAAAAAAAGAAATTATTTTACTAAGAACATTTATTTTGAATGATATGTGATTAGTTAATGTCCTATATTTCAAAATTTAGTAGTTAATTAAACCTCAATTCTTAAATATAGTACTTTTAAGAAAAATATTTTTATCTATGATAGTATTAAGAATTTGTTTTAAATAGACATAATTACTTCTCAATGATCATTAGAGGGATAATTATGTTAATTACTAATTAATGAACCATAAAAATGTTTAGTGGCACACTAAGATAAATTTATAAGTGGTTGAAGGTGTTTTTATAAATTTTATATAATTTTTTTCATAATAATAATATATAATTGGGTAGAGTATAATTAACATTACATATTTTATCACAAAATTTTCTACCGTATAAAAATATCTTCAATGTTTTTTTTAAATAATAATAGTTTCTGTAGGTTAATATATCCTTAAAAGTCCTATATTCATCTACGTCAATCATTTCAAACTAATTATCCCATTAATTCTAATAAATATAATGATTATCTTTTTTACACTTCAATATATAGAAATATGTAATGATCTTTGAAAATATTTATCCTCGGAATCAAATAATTTAGATGAAGATTATTCACATTTACCATATATTGGATTAATGACATTATAATAATCTATCAACTACAATGATGAATGGCCTCATTTTTCCAATGGTTCTAAATATATTCTATTCAAAAATAGCACACCTCTTGAATGTTTATTCTGAATAGGTTTTATCATTATCTTTCACATCATCTATAAGCATATTAACATTGTAATATAATTTCTCTAATAATTCATTCTCTAGAAATTATTTTCCATAATAACAAATAAATTTTGTAATTTTTCATAGAAAATTTATTAATGGAATTATATCCAAAATTTAATTTTCTTTATTTTTTTAATTTATTAAGGACAAAACCTCTTTATATGAATATATATATATATTCAATGAATATCTTAGAAAAATTGACGTTTATTTTCCTCCAATGGGTATAAAATATATTTTTTTATCATTCAAATTTTGAAATTTCAATAAATTTCATAGATAGTTATATCTTTTTTTATTTATAATTTTGACACCCTCTAAGAGGGAATAAGGATGTTTAAATACAATTTATGTAATTTTCGATTCCATAGTTTCCATAGATGATTCTGTAGAGAAATTTATTTTATTTTTATAATATGTCATAGTGATTAATGGATTAAAAAATTGTAACTTGGAGACAATGGTTTTTATATATATATAAATTATTTTATTTGTATTTCTATTTATGGATATATTTTTTTCAAAAAAATCATTTGAGTTGAATAAATGTATATATGGCATTATGAAAAAACTTTATTTGTTTATGTAACTAAATAATACAACAACATTTAGATATAACCTAGATCATGCGTAGTTTATATTTTAACTTTGATATATGTAAAAGTATTATCAATTATATAATTATTTTTACCAGGTTCAAAAATGTAATATTTTTTATTTAAATAAAATCATGTGTATGAATCCCATTCTTCATAGTTTCTCACCCCACTATACATGTGATAATCACATATACATAGACTCTTTAAATCCATTAAAATTCAATAAAAATTATGATTTCTCTATCTAAGATATAATTACACAACATGAAATAAATTTCCAACCTATATATAGTTCCTTAATATACATTATTGATTTTCTAATATCCCTGATAAATTTTAATAGGCTATCAGTTTCATTTAGGATTTCTAATTTTTTAATCAAAACTAGTATAATGAAATTTTCAAACACAATGAATATATTTTTTTTTTATTTTTTTTTAAATACTTAATTAAAAATTTTAATAATATTTTTTAAAATATGAAATATTAAACACTTGGGATCTTTAATAAAACCCGTAATAAATAGGATCTCGTTAAAAATGTTATTAATGTGAATTTTTTTATATCTTTTTTAATTCTAAACATTTCAATATTATTCTAATGACAATTTTCATGTTTTTAATTTTTTTATATATAGTTTAGTAATATTCTACTTCATTTTCTTATACCCAAAAAATTGGTAGTGACATGTTTGAGTAATAGATATTTCAAAATTAATTTAACCCTTCATTTTCTCATATATAATTCCATACAATATTATGATTGAAATAATCTGGTTTCCTTCTTCATTATATTATTCATAAATAAATAAGTTTACTTATATTGTGGTGTTGTTGTATAATTATCTTATTGATTTCAACATAGTTTACACTTATACGAGTAGTCTGACACTCTATTTTCTATTTACATCAAGTATAGATAATGTCACCTAGGACCATGTATACCTTCTATTGTTATTTTATTTTTATACTTTCTCATGATATTTCTTCCAAAAATGGACAACATTTTAAGTCTACTATATTATTGAATATTATCATTTAATGTTTGAAAAAAAATTCATGAAAATATATCTTCTTTAAATTATATTTAATCATATCTCAAGCTTCATATATAGACAGCCAATTATTTTAATATTATTATGAATTTATTTTTGAATCATGAGCATTTAGGATGAAATAAAATTTTTAAACTATTATTTTTGTAATAATTTTTGACATTTAAATGGTCATAAAGTTATGAATCATCATCTATTATTATTATTTTTCTAAAAAAATAATTATAACACTAAATAAAAAATTTAATCATTAAAACATTAAAATAGTATATATTTTAAAATATTACTGGGTTTCATGAAATTTTTTCATTGGTTTGGTCAATAGGTATCCACAAAAAGGACATTGTGTCATGACCCCTCCCTATAAAGGTACTACAATGATGAAATAGAGATAATGACCCTTGAGTCCAACCTCCAGTAAGCCTCGGGTTGGCAACCATCACCAAGGGTATAAAAATATCATGAAATAAGAAGCATTTCCTTATTTCATAATGTAAAATTGGGAGATAAAATTAATTTTCCACAATAAATACCATGACATAATATAAAAATAAGTAAAAAATCATAAAATAATAAATGATTAAATAGAACTTATACATTTAAATTCTCTAATGTAAATTCCCAAAAATAAATCTAAAGTTTTGATACAGTAGCTATCCATAGTATGAGATATTAATGTCCATAACGGTCCACATAATCCTCCTCGAATCCTGAAAACTGTTTCATATGCATAGGGTGAGAATAGAAGTATACTCAGTAGGGAAACCAATGTCTCTCATGCACATGTGAAAGAATAATACTAATTCACCAAGTAGATTATAAAAGAACCAACAGCACCTCAATGGTTATTCCACACTCAAATCACAATGTCTCACATCCATGGGCTTTTATATCTTCTTTATACCACATCGCCCCACCAGAATAGTCACAACACACCTCACTCGAAGACACGGGGGTTCACCATACGAAAAGAATAGCCCCATCACATCTCTCCCAAAAACACCAGGGCCACGACACATTTAATGTCATAATCATAGTAGTAGGGTATTGTGATCATATATGACATCAACCATATTCCATATTCTAACCATGAACGACCCCCACTGGAAGCATCCCGACAAGGATAGTCATATAAAATCTCGCCCAAAGACACATGAGATATCAAATCTCTTCTAAACCCACCTGGGCGATCACAACCACCATCTCATAAACTAGTATACCTACATCCATCACATCCTCTTCAATACCTACATCACCTCAAAGAAATAGCACGGTGAAGAGGTTACCCAACCATCTTTCCTCATCACCAGATGTCAGTAAAAACACCCCTACATGACTATGTGAGTGTCAACACAGAGTTCCCAACATGGGTGTGGTGCATATAGAAATCACAAGGAATACGAATGTATATATATAACCACACACAACTCCAACTTATGGGTTCACAACCAAACACTAACTAACTAACAACTTCATCACATTTTCTTCCACCTAACATTTCATAACACCAAACAACAAGACATAATCCTTATATCAAATTTCCAAAAAAAATCCATTATACATAAAATTCATTTCATTATTCAGAATCAACCACATATAACCACACAACCCATCATTTATTTATAATTTATTCAATATCATACCATTAACCAAACCAACACATTCCATTTCAATAATTATTAACCAATTATTTATTACATTAATACTCTGGCATCAAGCACAAAACAATCACATATCAGAAGCTTCTCATCATCACCATCATACCATTACCTCACCACCTAAAAATAATGACTAAAAAACCAACACCTCGCCGTCCCAAAAGCACACACAAACAAAAAATCTCACCACCCCAAAATCATGGTCAACCAAACCATTATCCCCACATTCCCCAACCACACATCATTGTCAAGGAATAATGTCCACACATCACAATACATCAAGTTCATTTTATATATTTATAAAGGTAATTTTTATCAAATTTAAATTTAATTAAGGGGTGTTATCACACAAACAATAATCCTAGGGAAATAATCTCATTATCCCAATATAAGGGGTTAATAAAATTATATTTTAAGGTGATATCACAATTATCATGACAATCAAACAAGAACAACACATATAATCCAATGAAAACAAATCCCGCAATGACCAAAATCTCTAGTGGGGCATCAAGAACATAAAATATACAATATCAAAATCATATAAAAGCTATAAAATAATGTGAATAAAACCCCCTTACACATCAATTTTTTAAAAAATTATCCTTAATTAAGTAATAACAACCATCCCCCATATATAAATAAAATTAAACCATTCTAGCGCGACACACGTTAGAGAGGAATGAGTGATTCCCTACCTTAAAGAAGTTACCAACACACTTTTCACCACATGGGTGGAGAATAATGCCAAAAAACTACAAACACACCATGAGAAACCACATATCAACCAACACCACTCCCAAAGACCATCAAAACACAACCCAACACACACTCACAACCAAAACTACACCATAATAATGGTTTCTCAAAAGAAGAATGTGAGAAAATCCACCATGATAAGGGATAATGACTTACCATGGATCGCTAATGGGAAACCACTAAAACCAACTTATCAAAGAAAGGAATAATGAGGATAAAAAAGATCCTCACGGTTCCTATTATTCCAAAAATATGATAGAGGGAGGTAGAATCTGAATGAAATAAAACTCATCAAATAAATTTATTTAATATCAATAATTCATCCATTTTAACATTTTGTAATACTTAAAATATATGTATGTTGAGGGTTTCCAAAAATTAAAAATTTATCCCAAAAATTGTCACCCATTTATTATTTAACCAAAAAAATATAAACATCATGTAACACCCAGTGAACCTTCCGTCACAAGTTATGAACCTCACATACATGACTTGTAATCTTTACAGGTCATGTATTCACCCTATTTACCTCATTTAACATCTAAACTCTTCTAGGGCCACTCTAGGCCTTATTCTAGAACCTCAAACCCCAAAAAATGACAATGTAATAGTTCGATAACTCGTGGACTACTACACATGGTGTTCTTAATTACTTATCAAATATAAATTATCATCATTGACTTATTTTATCAAATATGTTTTATCATAAATCATATACTTATTAAATGAATTGATAATTATTCAAAAACTATGTGTTTCTATAGTATTAAATGTGTTGGTTAATCTTTTACTTAATAATTCTCTCATTATTTTACTATGAGAATGTTATTTATGATTTCATTGACTCAATGAATACATTAAATAATATAGATTCGTCTCCTAGACACAATTATCATCCTCAAGTTATGATAAATTTTATAAACCAATAAACATTAAAATTTCTGAGCATGAGTCCCAAAAATTACATTCAAAAAAAGATAAAAATAATATCGTGATTAATATGTTTCAACTCAAATTACAACTAATAAACAATGATAAACTTTACAACAATTCCATTATTTGGCATACCAATGATATGTTACATTTAAATCATTTTAAAATAATACATTTTTATACTATGGTGTCATTGTTGATCCAAAGGAAAGACATTTTTTTGATATCTATTAGTAAATTATGTTACAAATTTTATATATATATTTAATAAAAAATCCCTTTTATAGAAAATATAAAAAATAAATTTGGTTGTTATATTAATATTTATGATAATTTTAATTATAAAAATGACCTTAGATCATGTAAATAATAAGGTTTTATGAGAAATGATATTATCATTTTCATAAATTTTTCCTTTTTATTATTTTAATAAGTATTAAATTACAAATATGATTTTTATAACCAACTATACATCTAAAAAAAATATAATAATTAAACATTATACTATATGATTTTTTTGGAAATATGGGTTTTCAGCACTAAATATAGATGTAATAAGATTGTATTTTCTATATATTTGTTGTTGAAGTTGTTTTCTATTTCAAAAAAATATTCATTTTAAAATTTTTGAAATAATTGGAAGGTTTATGTACAATATCTACATGGTTCTATTAAACATATTTTGAAAGTCATGTTCATTTTTATAAAAACTCAATCCATCTATAAAAAAAAATTGATAACATCAAAAAATCATTAAAAACTCATGTTATTTTTATAAAAACAGGATAATATACTCATAATTTAATAATGATATTTCATCATCACACAAAATAAATACTAGATAATTCTTTTATAATGGTGAATATCAATTTATAGAACACATAATTAGTCTCACTAGTTTGTTTTATTTATTACAAATAAATCAATATGCCTCTCTCCAAATAGATATTTTTATTATTTTAAACTCATAACATTAGGTATATTGAGTATTGAGAAACATAAAATATTTGAAAGTAATGGAAAATGAAAGAAAATATACATGTCAAGAGATGCAATAATTTATTCATATAAAGTCATCAACCTCATAGAATCATCATAAAATATCCTCACCAAAGCTCCAACTTTTGCCCTAACAATTGTATAAAGAGATATTATGGAGAATTTAGATGAAAACTATTATGTGAGATTTATTCCTAAACACTAATGTATAAAAAAATTATAGATAAAATTAGTGAACCACCACAAAATAAATAATTCCTCAACATGTTTCATATTTTATGAAGTATAAGTCAGCATCTACACCCAGATAAATTTGAAAATAAGTGCATCCAACAAGAACATTTAATATCAATTAATATATTATAACCCTTTAAGCTGTCTTTTTGAATTCCATAAATTATTTTTTGGTTTTAGATAAAAAAAATCATCCAGGACACTTTTTGAATTGTAAATACCCCAACCCCAGAATCCCAGAGTTGGTGGTTAATTTATTACATGAGCATTAGATATAATTAATTGAATCCTAAAGGAATGAATAGTTCAGTATTCATGGTAAATAGGATGAATACTTTAAATTCAAAATAAAATTGAAGTTATATAATTCAACATAATGATTCCTTTAAGAAAAATTTTATTCTCAAACCTTACCCCTGCATTTCATTCATAATATACATCTTGGCATTGGCGAAAAAATAAAATATAAGAAAGGGGTGAAATCATATGAT
This sequence comes from Viscum album, assembly GCA_963277665.1. Lineage (NCBI taxonomy): Eukaryota > Viridiplantae > Streptophyta > Magnoliopsida > Santalales > Viscaceae > Viscum > Viscum album. Next base: position 1,138,630,609 of record OY728156.1, read on the forward strand.
CAGTAAGGGTAATCATACCTTGGAAGCTATAATAAATAAATAATAATAAACATTAAGGCAAGGTGAATAAGTGAAACAAAACCCATTTAACCATAATCTAGCACATAATATTACAATAATAAATTATCATCAAATAATGCCATATAAATAATCACATGAATATTATACTAATCAAATAATCACATGGAATATCAATAAAAAATATCATAATGATGTAATTCATAATGAGGGACATAATAAACATATGATGAAGGATTTGTCCAAGACAATATACATAAATAGATAAGACCTCATGTAGAGACCCGAAGCTTGACGTACATGGAAATTACATTACTTTTGCGGAATACTTAGTACATAACAAAAATACACACACACAAGGATCGTAATAGTTTAGTGTCTTTAGAAACTCGGAATATAATCTTCTAATCGTGGTGAAAGATCTTCAACATCTCCCATAAAGATCTTCTTTTTTTACCTAAAACCATTCTTTAAATCCTGGGGAAAAGAAAACATAAAAGGGTGAGCTCAAATGCTCAGTAAGGGTAAAAAAAGAAATATCAATCACATCATATACATAAGCAGATAACTTTTGGAAATCTTAACCTGTAAAAGAGATCATAATTTCATAACATGGGATAAATCATGGCAGTGAAATGTAATCACAATAATCATAACTTAAAACATGAAACTTTGTGGCATTCACACATAATCATATAGAATCATTTCTTGTTAGTCAAGACTCATTGCCAAGACTATCTTAGTGGACAATGTCCCTTTCTGAACCGAGTCACCCTCGTTTCAGTCCTGTTTCACTGAACCGGTATAACCTACCGTTCCATCCATGTCTATCTCATGAGATATAAAATCTTTACCCAATGCATTGGAGAGAGATATAGGTCCCACCCATCTTATAATGAATCATTTCTTATGTGTTCCACATAATCATAAATCATACATCATCACATAACACATGTAACAAAAATGGGATTCTTGAAACATCATGACATCATAAAACAAATCATATAAGGTAAATGACTTCATTAAAATAATTTCCTCAAAACATAATCAAATCAATGTAATAATAGGGATAAAAACAGAACCCTATATTATCTTAGATGGAAAATAATTTTGATAAAACATTTGAACTCCATTCTTGAGGAAAATATCCTTTCTACTTCAAAAACACTTTTCTTTTCTTAACATGTCATACAATTATAAACTAAAATAAGTTGATTAAAAATAAACATGAAATCTTATAAAGGAATATTCTTGGAAATAATGTTTTAAAAATCCATTCTTTCCGTATAAGTTAAAAAAACATTCTTCGTACTTTTGTCGGAAAAGTCAAAAAGTACCACGTACGAAAAACGACAAAAGATTCCTTTCATATATTTTACTAAAAACTCACCGAAGGGAAAAATTGGATATAAACTATTGTAGAAGGATGGAAATTAAATATTGAGTGAACATGGATGTGGATGATAAAATACACCCCAGTAATTACCAAAGTAAAAACAATCTCTGATAAAAGTGAGATTGTGATATTTCCCTTACCTTAGGTCTGATTTGCTTCGTAAGTGTCTGAACCTCCTGTATAATGATTTAAATAATTTCATTGACTTATTACAGAATAATATTCATTTTTATTATATCATATATGGTTCACTTATGACTTTATATTACCCGTTCTTTTGTAAATTCCATGTTAAAGAAGCGTTTTGGGTAAAATTGTTTCATTAATCGTAGGTGTTTGGACTTGTTGTTCTTGACATTATTATTAATTATATCATGATTTACTTACTTCCAGAATATAAAACATGATTTATATATCATATATATTCAGTATATATATATATATAATAGATAGATAAATGAAATGAAACACACCGTTCATGGAGACGGTAGTCCGTACGTACGCATGAACGCTGTTTTCCTTTCCTTATTGTCATGAATGGAAGTAAGTAGATGACATACATATATACATAAATCCAGTAGCTTTATAATGTCATATATTTCATTATTATTTCTTATATATACTTTATAATCATTCTTAAATGGTTATCATGGATAATGAATCTCATCGCGTCGTGGAGACGGTAGTCCGTACGTACGCACGAGCGATGATATCGTTCTCATGATCATGAACTTGTGTTGTAGTGTATGTATACTATTTCAGTATTTTATAATAATCATATATAGTTACTCATTACACCATTATACCCATCCAATTAAGGTGGTGGCAGAAAATAGATTACACCACGGCGTGGAGACGGTATTCCGTACGTACGCACGCGCAGTGATTTCCTTTTTCCGTAGGATGGATAGAAGGTTAATTAGAGTTGTTTAATATTTATAATAACATATCAGTATATAAGAAATACTGATGTTATTACTTTATCATGAAACAACTAAAGAAGAAGAAGTTGAAGAAGAAAGAAATTGAAAAAGATCGGTAATGGATATTACCTCTTTTTGACGCGCCTTTTCTTAACCTCCACTTAAAGAACTAAGGATGGTATTTGAAGAAGACCAGAACCTCTAGTATGATACTAGGTAAGTGGATAAGAGATTTTGTCATGGTTTGGCCGAGCTTGAATGCTCAAATTGGTGTGAGGAGGAGAGGGAGGAGGTTCCCTTTTATAAGGGAGGAGAGGGACTCCTTTGGAAAAACTAAATATATTATTTTATTATAAAGTCAAGTTCGGTTTTAAATAGCTCAAAATTGATTTATTTAGAGGCTATGGTGGGGATGGGTCGAAATCCTCTCATCCAATAGAATTTAGACAAGTTTAGGTTCCTATTTTAACCTTATCATTTAGATTTAACATTAAGTTAAATAATTTTACTTTTACCGTGTCTTCTTGTGTTCTTACACTATAAGGTTAATAAAATTACTATAAGAAGCCAAAAGAACCCCAAGTTGTTTATTATTAATATATATAACCTTATCTAAGTCATTTGGCGGAACCTTAGATTTTTAGGAATAAAATAACAATTAATAATATAATATTTGTTTTAAAAACTATTTTATGTCAATTTTGACACTATTTAGTAATTGATTTTTTTGAAAATCATAACAGAATAATAGGTTCTAAAAAAGTTAATTAAATCAATAATAACATGTCATATTAACCTAGAAAATTAGTGGAATTCAAAAAAAGTCTCAAATTATATTTATTTGAGTATTTATAACATTAATTATGACAATATTTCATTAATAAGATAATTACTGCATCATCGTTGTGTCATAAATAAATTAAATTATTTAATGTCTAAAAATTACAAATAAAATACCATTATGTAGGAAATATTTTTATCTTTCTAATGAATATTTACAATCGAATTTATCTTATGTATAACCCTATATTAAAAATGTTTTAATAAATAAACTTTGATTTTAACTCTTTTAACTCTTCTTTGAATTAAATAATAATAAATGTCCTAATCTAATCCAAGTGGTCCTAAATGGTCATATTTTATTCCTAAGCTTGTTTTTGGTCAAATTACACTTATCCAATAGAATTAGGAAATGTGTTAGGATAATAATAATATCATTTTTACCCTTAATTACCCTATTTACTTTTAACCGTGGTAAATAAAAGTAAAAAAGTTACTATTCACCAAAAATTATTTTCATCTCATTGAACCACATTTTACTTACTGACATCAACCGTGTCTCTCGGATTTTTGAAATTCCACTCACAGAAGCGGTAAAATTAAATTTTATGAAAAATTCAATTTTTTTAACTACCACTTAGTGGTTTCACTATTCATCAAAAATTGAAAGTTTTCAGAAAAATACCAAAAATTAGGCCTAAGCTATATTTGATATTATGAACTCAAAAATGATTTCTATTTTACCAAATTCAAAACATATCAGTTGAATTAATTAATTTAAAAATTAATTCTCGTCGTCAAAACAAATAGTGTGTTCTTAAGAGATAATAACTATCAAAAGATTGACACTTGTTTATGTCTGGTTTAAATGTGAAATTACATCCAATGACCAACACTGTATTAAATTGTAAAAATATATTCTAAATATACTTTAAAACCACTCAAATTAATAATTTATCACTATTAATTATTTCGATTAAAAAAGTTGTTTTTAATTAAAATTTAGTAATTTTCACTATTCATCAGAATATGAAAGTTATCCGAAAATCACCAAAATTTTACCATAATCTAATTTCGATATTCCGAATCAAAAAATGAAGTCCATTTTGAATAATAAAATTTACAAAATTTCAAAAAGTGGTTATAACTATTCATTACGGCTAGTTTTAATAATATTTTAATAGCATATCGTTGTTTAGTGAAACTCGGTATTGCGTACTACACACGCTATCAAGGAAGGTCGTGATTGCGTGTAATGAAAGTCAAGTCAAGGATGCATGTTTAGCAAGCTCCTTTTGGTGTAGCGTACAACACAAGACATTAATGAAATTAAAAAGAATATTTTTTATAAAATCTCGGGGTGTTACATTCTACCCCCCTTAAAATGAATTTCGCCCTCGAAATTCATCGGGGTTATAAATGGTTTACTATTCGAAAGTTCCTTTGATAGAAACCCACATCGTAAAAAGGAATACCAAAACTAATCTTTAAAAACAAAAGTATGAAACTTAACGGTTACCCAAATAAACTAATCACTGGGTTTCCACATAGGTGAAAATATGGATAGGGGAGAGAAATCTAACCATCATGTTCTGATGGAGAGTGGTAGAGAACATGGATATGGAAAAGCCAGCAATCACAAAGCCATAAATTTTTGAGGATCTAGGGTACCATCTGATTCATTAGATATAAGAGCACTAGGACAACATTTTTGGTTTTCAAGATCGTTTCCCTAAAGTTGAAGAATTTGAATTAGAATAAATACTTACTTTATTTTGGTACAATCTCACTGTTGTTCATGCCTTGAACAATTTCTACTTCATCTCTTAAATAAATGAAGTTGAATTTGTTATTCGTGAAGTGTTAGCAGATCATGTGATAGAATGACGGGTCATTCCATCTGTCTCAAACAAAAGGTTAGAAAAAGTTATTAAATATACATAAGTCATTCTATAGTGAGATTAATCATATATGGTTCCTAAAATGGACTTATAATTCATATATCATACTGCTTAATATAATAAAACTAGTTTCTACTAAACAGGGACTTCCTGTAGGCCAATGGTAGGCGATAAAGGCCAGTCGCACTTCGGTTGTGGGTTCGATTCCCACAGCCTTGTCCGACGCGATGGGCTATCGCCCATCCTGCAGGTTGTCCTTTTTCTAAAACTATATTACTATAACATCCCATCAATAATATCAAAAAAAACAAACAATACTAACTTATGTCCAACATAATCCATTCCAATATTTAGGATTATCCATAATACTGCAGTCCACTCTCAGAGATTTAATACCATCGTTGATCCCCATATATCATAAGATATATCTTGTTGGTCACATTCCAAACATTCAAAGGCCTTAATCTTGTACTCTCTTGAATACCCATTGAACCATAGTGAAAAATTGAATGCAGTTAAAAGTTAACACTTTTCACATACCAAAATCCTCAAAATTCTATATACTCAAACCATGATATCACTTAGTCTTTATATCAATCATGAGCTCATGAATACTGTTAAACATTTCGTTTTCTCGTTTTCCCTTCATTATGCGCATATCATCATATTTCCAAAAATATCTCAATCACTTTGAATACCACATTAGACCAATACATAAATATTCCAATACTTTATGATACAACATTATTTTGGAATCCCATTACATAAACACTTAATCATTCCACCACATCGTTGTCATATTCAACATCACCAATAGTGATCGCATGTGACATCCCTTTGTCCTTTTCCTTAAGCGGTTGCTCATGTCGATCATCACTAACCCTTGGATTAGGGCATTTATTAGCATAATTCCCCATTTCCCGGCACTTTAAGCATTGAAGTGTTGGTGGTGCATTCTCTGCAGTGTTTGCTTTATTCACATCATTAGAAACCCTTTTTCCATTACTTCGACACTCAACTGCTCGATGACCTTCTTTTCCACACTTAAAACATTTGCTAGTCCCTTTAAGACAATCTCCACCATGCTTCTTTCCACACTTTGTGCATAAGGAAACATTCATCTTCTTTTCACCATTATTTTGAGATTTCTCCTTGAACTCCATCTTTCGTTTCTTGTCAAAACCATGAGATGGATATGTAACACCAACTTCCATTTCTACCTTGATAGCACAACGCACAATTTCTTCATAGCTACTGAAGTCTCTTATAGCTAATTCCCTTCAAAGACTTGGTTTTAAGCCACTGAAAAATCGATCAACTTTACTTTCAGGTTGGATGATAATGCCAGATGCATACCTTGCAAGTCTTGTAAAATTCGCTTCGTATATACCAACAGATTCATCATCCTTCTGCTTCAGCTCAAGAAACTATTTTTCCATCTTTGTTCGAAGAATACGAGGGAAGTACTTACTGAAAAACAAGTTCTTGAACTCGTCCCATTCCATGGACTCAATTTCATCTCTTGGCCTCGTATTCTTGATAAGATTCCACCATTGATCAGCTTCACCTTCCAAACGATATACTGCTAAGATGACTTTATCATGTTCAGAACATTGAAGAACTGAAAATATCTTTTCAGTGGTACTGATCCATTGTTCAGAAACAAGTGGATCGGAAGACCCACTGAAAGAAGGTGGACGTTGCCTCATGAAGGACTCAATATAATATTGTTCCCTTCTCTGGTCATTTGGAAGTCCAGAATGATTCATATCTTGTGTAAGTATAGAAATAATATTTTTCACTCCATATCCCATAACATTTATTTGTTCAGGAGGACAATCATTGCATTGTCCATTGCATTGATCCACACGGTTCCTTCGGGTTCCAGCCATCGTCTAAAACCCAAAAAGAATAGTGTGAGAGGCAAAAATCATGCTAGGGAAAACAACATAATAAAGGGGGAGTACCTTCAATATCTAACATCTTAGGTTTAATTCTATGATCGTTAGCGTAATTCTAGTACTATAACCTATACGTATACTTAACCTTAGGGACATTCCTAGACATACCTTATAAATATCTCTAGGGATCTCACTAACGTTTTCACATCCTAGTTTCCAAAGGTTGACTAAACCTTTCCTCTGATACCAACTGTAGAGACCCGAAGCTTGACGTACATGGACATTACATTACTTTTCCGGAATACTTAGTACATAACAAAAACACACACACACAAGGATCGTAATAGTTTAGTGCCTTTGGAAACTCGGAATATAATCTTCTAATCGTGGTGAAAGATATTCAACATCTCCGATAAAGATCTTCTTTATTTTACCTAAAAACTTTCTTTATATCCTGGGGAAAAGAAAACATAAAAGGGTGAGCTCAAATGCTCAGTAACAGTAAACAAAAGAAATATCAATCACATCATATACATAAGCAGATAACTTTTGGAAATCTTAACCTGTAAAAGAGATCATAATTTCATAACATGGGGTAAATCATGGCAGTGAAATGTAATCACAATAATCATAACTTAAAACATGAAACTTTGTGTCATTCACACATAATCATATAGAATCATTTCTTGTTAGTCAAGACTCATTTACAAGACTATCTTAGTGGACAATGTCCCTTTCTGAACCGAGTCACCCTCGTTTCAGTCCTGTTTCACTGAACCGGTATAACCTATCGTTCCAGCTATGTCTATCTCATGAGATATAAAATCTTTACCCAATTCATTGGAGGTATATATATGTCTCACCCATCTTATAATGAATCCTTTCTTATGTGTTCTACATAATCATAAATCATACATCATCGCATAACACATGTAACAAAAATGGGATTCTTGAAACATCATGACATCATAAAACAAATCATATAAGGTAAATGACTTCATAAAAATAATTTCCTCAAAACATAATCAAATCAATGTAATAATAGGGATAAAAACAGAACCCTATATTATATTAGATGGAAAATAATTTTGATAAAACATTTGAACTCCATTCTTGAAGAAAATATCCTTTCTACTTCAAAAAAACTTTTCTTTTCTTAACATGTCATACAATTATAAACTAAAAGAAGTTGATTAAAAATAAACTTGAAATCTTATAAAGTAATATTCTTGGAAATAATGTTTTAAAAAACCATTCTTTCCGTATAAGTTAAAAAAACATTCTTCGTACTTTTGTCGGAAAATTCAAAAAGTACCTCGTACGAAAAACGACAAAATATTCCTTTCATATCTTTTAATAAAAACTCATCGAAGGGTAAAATTGGATATAAACTATTGTATAAGGATGGAAATTACATATTTAGGGAACATGGATGTGGATGATAAAATACACCTCAGTAATTACCAAAGTAAAAACAATCTCGGATAAAAGTGAGATTGTGATATTTCCCTTACCTTAGGTCTGATTTGCTTCGTAAGTTTCGGAACCTCCTGTATAATGATTTAAATAATTTCATTGACTTATTACAGAATCATATTCATTGTTATTATATCATATATGGTTCACTTATGACTTTATATTACCTGTTCTTTTGTAAATTCCATGTTAAAGAAGCGTTTTGGGTAAAATCGTTTCATTTATCGTAGGTGTTTGGACTTGTTGTTCTTGACATTATTATTACTTATATAATGATTTACTTACTTCCAGAATATAAAACATGATTTATATATCATATATATTCAGTATATATATATATATATAATAGATAGATAAATGAAATGAAACACACCGTTCATGGAGACGGTAGTCCGTACGTACGCATGAACGCTGTTTTACTTTCCTTATTGTCTTGAATGGAAGTAAGTATATGACATACATATATACATAAATCCAGTAGCTTTATAATTTCATATATTTCATTATTATTGCTTATATATACTTTATAATCATTCTTAAATGGTTATCATGGAGAATGAATCTCATCGCGTCGTGGAGACGGTAGTCCGTACGTACGCACGAGCGATGATATCGTTCTCATGATCATGAACTTGTGTTTTAGTGTATTTATACTATTTCATTATTTTATTATAATCATATATAGTTGCTCATTACACCATTATACCCATCCAATTAAGGTGGTGGCAGAAAATAGATTACACCACGGCGTGGAGACGGTATTCCGTACGTACGCACGCGCGGTGATTTCCTTTTTCCGTAGGATGGATAGAAGGTTAATTAGAGTTGTTTCATATTTATAATAACATATCAGTATATAATAAATACTGATGTTATTACTTTATCATGAAACAACTAAAGAATAAGAAGTTGAAGAAGAAAGAAATTGAAAAAGATCGGTAATGGATATTACCTCTTTTTGACGCGCCTTTTCTTAACCTCCACTTAAAGAACTAAGGATGGTCTTTGAAGAAGACCAGAACCTCTAGGATGATACTAGGTAAGTGGAGAAGAGATTTTGTCAGGGGTTGTCCGAGATTGAATGCTCAAATTGGTGTGAGGAGGAGAGGGAGGAGGTGCCCTTTTATAAGGGAGGAGAGGGGCTCCTTTGGAAAAACTAAATATATTATTTTATTATGAAGTCAAGTTCGGTTTTAAATAGCTCCAAATTGATTTATTTTGAGGATAAGGTGGGTATGGGTCGAAATCCTCTCAGCTGATAGAATTTAGACAAGTTTAGGTTCCTATTTTAACCTTATCATTTAGATTTAACATTAAGTTAAATAATTTTACTTTTACCGTGTCTTCTTGTGTTCTTACACTATAAGGTTAATAAACTTACTATAAGAAGCCAAACGAACCCCAAGTTGTTTATTATTAATATATATAACCTTATATAATTAATTTGGCCGAACCTTAGATTTTTAGGAATAAAATAACAATTAATAATATAATATTTTTTTTAAAAACTATTTTATGTCAATTTTGACACTATTTAGTAATTGATTTTTGTGAAAATCATAACAGAATGATAGGTTCGAAAAAAGTTAATTAAATTAATAATAACATGTCATATTAACCTATAAAATTAGTGTAATTCATAAAAAGTCAAAAATTATATTTATTTTAGTATTTATAACATCAATTATGTCAATATTTCATTAATAAGATAATTACTGCATCATCATTGTGTCATAAATAAATTAAATTATTTAATGTCTAAAAATTACAAATAAAATACCATTATGTAGGAAATCTTTTTAGATTTATAATTAATATTTACAATCGAATTTATCTTATGTATAACCCTATATTAAAAATGTTTTAATAAATAAACTTTGATTTTTACTCTTTTAACTCTTCTTTGAATTAAATAACAATAAATGTCCTAATCTAATCCAAGTGGGCCTAAATGGTCATATTTTATTCCTAAGCTTGTTTTTGGTAGAATTACACTTATCCAATAGAATTAGGACATGTTTTAGGGTAATAATAATATCATTTTTACCCTTAATTACCCTATTTACTTTTAACCGTGGTAAATAAAAGTAAAAAGTTACTATTCACCAAAAATTATTTTCATCTCATTGAACCACATTTTACTTACTGACATCAACCGTGTCTCTCAGATTTTTGAAATTCCACTCACAGAAGTGGTAAAATTAAATTTTATGAAAAATTCAATTTTTTTAACTACCACTTAGTGGTTTCACTATTCATCAAAAATTGAAAGTTTTCAGAAGAATACCAAAAATTAGGCCTAATCTATATTTGATATTATGAACTCAAAAATGATTTCTATTTTACCAAATTCAAAACATATCAGTTGCATTAATTAATTTAAAAATTAATTCCCATCGTCAAAACAAATAGCGTGTTCTTAAGAGATAATAACTATCAAAAGATTGACACTTGTTTATGTCTGGTTTAAATGTGAAATTACATCCAATGACCAACATTGTATTAAATTGTAAAAATATATTCTAAATATACTTTAAAACCACTAAAATTAATAATTTATCACTATTAATTATTTCGATTAAAAAAGTTGTTTTTAATTAAAATTTAGTAATTTTCACTATTCATCAGAATATGGAAGTTATCCAAAAATCTCCAAAATTTTACCCTAAGCTAATTTCGATATTCTGAATCCAAAAATGAAGTCCATTTTGAAAAATAAAATTTACAAAATTTCAAAAAGTGGTTATAACTATTCATAACGGCTAGTTTTAATAATATTTTAATAGCATATCGTTGTTTAGTGAAACTCGGTATTGCGTACTACACACGCTATCAAGGAAGGTCAAGATTGCGTGTAATGAAAGGAAATTCAAGGATGCATGTTGAGCAAGCTCCTTTTGGTTTAGCGTACAACACAAGACATTAATGAAATTAAAAAGAATATTTTTCATAAAATCTCAGGGTGTTACACCTCATCCAATACCCAAACTAGTTTTTGTAATGAGAACTACTCATTCATCAAGGTGCTATAGTGGGCCATTCTCATCACTAACTATGTCTAATGCATTCCTTGTATGAAAGGGGTGAAACATAAACAACCTTAACTTTTTTATTTAAAATTATCACTCAAAATTCTAATACATTAACAATAAACCTTGAATGGTATCAATATAGTGCTCGTGTAGTCTAATTGATCATAAACCATTCAATAAAATTTGGTATATGATATCATATGAGATGAAACTTAATAGTTTATAAGATACAACAATGTATGTTGACAAAAATAAAAATACTCTAATAAAATCATGGAATATTTATTAATAGAAATAACCATTTTTCCTAAGAAATACTTTATTTCAAAATCTGTGCAAGTATAAAAGGAAAAACATTATTTCAAAATAACCTCGTAAACCTATAAAAAACTCAATAAGAAATTTATTCTTCATTAAATAATAAAAAACATTTCATGTAATATAATTTATTAAAAACATTCCTTCCATTTTTTTGTAACATCCCCAAAGAGAATTCTTTAGAAAATGATAGAAACATTCTTTTCAAACCATTTGGTAAAAAGTGAAACATGGGTAAAAATTAATTCTAAAATTAATATAATAATATTAAAAACATTTTTGAAAATAATTTATAAAACACTAACATGGAATATAAATATTACCTAGTAGAGACTTAAACAAAAATGATCTTGATTAATGATGAGATTGTGAATTAAACAATTACCTTAGGTATGATTTCCTCTAAACATGTACTAAGATCTTTTATAATAGTTTTAAATATATTATTAACTCTTAAAATGATCTTAATAATATTTATTATACCTTATATAATCCCCATATAACATTTTTCCACTGATTTGTTTATAATATTTTATTCATTTCATTGTTGTGGGTGTAATTTCCATGTTTTTTCATGGTTCTTTTGTCTTAAAAGACATAGTTCTATTACATAGGATATAGATAGGACATATAAATAATTATATTAATGTAATAAATATCATATTTATTCATTAAATACATTTTTGGAACCACTCTTTAATTCTTATCACATACAATGAACCACGTCGCTTCCTGGGATGGTAAATTTTACATATGCATGAGTGATGATATAATTTCAATTTGGTTGAATAGGTAAGGAAGAGGATGAAAAATTAATATTACAGAATAAATATAATTTCATAATTAATAAATATATATCCATTACTTCCATCATTATAACAATCCATGTAAAATGGTGATGAAAAATAGATTACACCATGTCATGGAGAAAGTGAGGCATACGTACGCATATAATGTGATTTGTTTTTTATAGGATGGATAAATGGTTAGATAAGATTTATCCATATTCATAATATCATCTCAAAATATATATTATATTTTATTTATTATTTTATCATGTAAAAAACATATGAACAGTATTTAAAAGAAAAAACAAACATGGATGATGGGGTAAAAATGATTACCTCTTATTTGGTGTACATACTTTAGATATCTTCTTAAGAGATAAAGGGTTGGTATTTTTGGAAGATTGGGATCACAAGAATGAAGATAAGGATGTTTTTAATAGAAATGGGTAGTTATTGGTTGATATAGAAGGAAAAAGTGGTGTGAGGAAGTGTGGGTTAAGGTTCCCTTATATAATTGAGGTGAGGGGTACTTTTGGAAACTCTCAAAATATTAAATTAAAAAAAATTAATTTTAAATTAAAAAAGGTTAAAAATTTATTTACATAAAATATAAGATGAATATGAGTCAAAAATACATATATAAATAATTTTTTGAACAGTTTAGGTCACATTCATACCCTGGTATTTTAAAAAAAATTATCTTTAATTAAGTAATAACAACCATCTCCCATAGATAAATCAAATCAAATCATTATGGAATGATACACGTTAAAGTGATATGAGTGATACCCTATCTTAAAGAAGTTACCTACTCACTCTACACCACATGGGTGGATAATAATGCCAACAAACCACTAATTCACCATGAGAAACCACAAATCAACTAAAACTACTCCCAAAGACCATCAAAACCCAACCAAACACACACCCCTAACCAAAACTACACCATCATAGTGATTTATCAAAATAATTATATGATAAAATACAACATGATAAGGGATAATGAATTACAATGGATCACTAATGGGAAACTACAGGAACCAATAGATCGAAGTAAGGGATAATGGGGATACAGTAGATCCTCATGGTGCCTATGGTTCCAAAAATATGAGAGACAGAGAAAGCAACTGAATGAAAGAAAATTCATTGGAGAAAATTATTTTAAACCAATAATTCATCCATTTTAACATTTTGTAATACATAAAATATATATAAGTTGAGGGTTTCCAAAAATTACAAATTTATCCAAAACATTTCACCCATTTATAATTTAACCAAAAATATATAAACATCATTTAGCACCCAGTGAACCATTCATCACAAGTTCTGAACCACAGTTACATGGTTTGTAAGCTTTACAAGTCATGTATTCACCCTACTTCTCTCATTTAACATCTAAATTTTTCTATACCCACTCTAGGCCTCATTCTAGAACATCTAACCCCAAAAAATGACAATGTAATAGACCGATAAGGCATGGACTATTACACATGGTGTTCTTCATTACTTATAAAATATAAAGTATCATCATTAACTTACCATATCAAATATTTTTTGTAATAAATCATATGTTCATTCAATGAATTCATAAGTATTAAAATCCATGTGTCTCAATATTATTAAATGTGTTGGTTAATCTTTTACTTAATCATTCTCTCATTATTTTACCATGAGAATGTTATTTATGATTTTTTTTTCCGACTCAATGTCTATATAAAATGATATAGATTCATCTCCTTGAAAAAATTATCATCCTCAAGTTATGATAAATTTATAAACCATTAAACATAAAAAAATCCTAAGCATGAGTCCCAAGAATTACATTCAGATAAAGATAAAAATAATTTCATGATTAATATGTTTCAACTTCAATTAAAACAAACAAACAATGATAACCTTAACAACAATGACATAATGTGTCATACCGATTATATGTTACATTTAAATTATTTTAAAATCCTACTTTTTTATAGTAGAGTGTCACTGTAGATCCAAAGTAAAGATAAATTTTTTATATATATTATTAAATTATGTTAATAATTTTACATATATCTTTAATAAAAAAACATATATAGAAAATGTAAAAAATAAATATTGTTGTTATATAAATATTTATGATGAAATTAATTATAAAAATGACCTTAGATCGTCTAAATAATGTAGTGTCATGGGAATTAATATTATCATTTTCATAAATATTACCTTTTTATTATTCTAATAAGTATTCAATTATAAATATGAATTTTCTATCCAATTATACATCTAAAAATCAATACAATAATTATCCATTATTTGATATGACATTTTTATATATCATATATTTTTAGCAGAAAATATAGATAGAAAAAGATTATATTTTCCACATATTTGTTGTTTATATTGTTTTTAATTTCAAAAAAATATTCATTTTAACAATTTTGAAATAAATGGAAGTTTTATGTAAAATATCTAAATGGTTCTATTAAACATATTGTAAAATTCATGTTCATTTTTATAAAAACTCAATCCATATTTAAAAAACTATTTTGATATCCTCAAAAAAATCATTCAAAACTCATGTTATTTTTATAAAAACAAGATCATCTACTCATAATTTGATAATAATATTTCATCATCAAAAAAAATTAATACCTGATAATTCCTTTATATGGGTAAATATCAATTTATGGAACACATAATTAGTCTCACTGGTTTGTTTTATTTCTAAAAAATAAATAACTATTCCTCTCTCCAAAATGATATTTTTTATTTTAAATTCATAACATTAGGTATAATGAGTATTTAGAAACATAAAATCTTTTAAATGAATATAAAATGATATAAAATATGCATGTCAATAGATGAAATAATTTATTCATATAAATTTATCAACCTCGTAGAATAAACATAATTAATCCTCACCAAAGCCCCAACTTTAGAACTTACAATTGTATCAAAAGATATTTTGGATAATTTAGATGAAAACTATTATGTTACATTTCTTCCTAAACACTAAAGTTGAAAAAGTTATAGATCAAATTAGTGAACCACCACAAAATAAATAATTCCTCAACCTGTTTCATATTTTATATAGTATAAGTCAGCATCCACACCTAGAGAAAATTGAAAATTGGTGCATTCAACAAGAACATGTAGTATCAATTGATATATTATAACCGTCTAAACCATTTTTTTAATTCCATAAATTATTTTTTTGGTTGAAAAAAAATCATCCATGACATTATTTGAATTGTAAATACCCCCACCCCTGTAACACATAGTTGGTGGTTACTTTATTACATTAGCATAAGATATAATTAATTTAATCCTAAAGGAATGAATATTTTAATAGTCTTGGTAAATATGATGCATACAATAAATTCATAATACAATTGAATTTATATAATTCAACATAATGAATCATTTAAGAACAATTTTATTCTCCTAGATTATCCCTGTATTTCATTCATAATATATATCTTGGAATCCAGGGAAAAATAAAACATAATAAAGGGGTGAAGTAAAATGCTCAGTAAGGTTAAATATACCATGTAAGCTATTATATATAAATAATCATAAACATTAAGTCAAGGTGAATAAGTGAAACAAAATCCATTTAAACATAATCTAGAACATAATATTACAATAATAATTATCATCAAATAATTCCGTATAAATAATCACATTGATATTATACTAATCAAATAATCACATGGAATATCAATAACTAATCTCATAAATATAGAATGAATAAATAGGGACATCCTGAACATATGATCAAGGATATTTCCATGAAAATATACATAAACAGGTAGGACCTCAACTAATACCCAAAATAGTTTTTCTCATGATAACTACTCATTAATCGAGGGGTTATAGTGGGCCATTCTCATCACTAACTATGTCTAATTAATTCCTCATATGAAAGGGTTGAAACATAAACAACTTTAACTTTTTTATTCAAAACTAGCATTCAAAATTCCAATACATTAACAACAAACCATGATTGGTATCAAAATAGCACCTGTATAGTATAATTGAACATAAACCACTCAATAAAATTTTTTATATCATATCATATAAGATAAAACTAAATAGGTTATAAGATACAGAAAATTATGTTGATGTAGATGAATATACTCTAATAAAATCATTGAAAATTTCTTTAGATAATTAACCTTTTTTCCATGAAATCGTTTATTTTAAAATCCTTGCAAGTATAAAATGAAAATAATTATTTACAAATAACCTTGTAAAAGTTTAACGGATTCCATATATAATTTATTCTTCATTAATGAATAAAAATCAATTCATTCAATATAATTTATTAAAAACATTCCTTTCATTTTTTTTAAATAGTCACAAAGAGCGTTGTTTAAAGAATGATAGAAATATTCTTTTCAAACCATTTTGTAAAAAATGAAACATGGGTAAAAATAAATTCAAACATTAATATGGTAATTTTAAAAACCATTTGAAAAAAAATTATAAAACACTAACAAGGAATAGAAATATTCCCTAGTGGAGACTTAAACAAAAACGATCTTTATTAATGATGAGATTGTGAATTGAACACTTACCTTAGGTATGATTTCCTCTATACATGTCCTAAACTCTTTTATAGTGGTTTTAAACATATTATTAACTCTTACCATAATAATAATAATATTTATTATATCATATATGATCCCATTATAACATTGTACCACTTTTTAATTAATAATATTTTATTCATTTCATTGTTTTGGGTGTAATTTCCATGTTTGTCCATGGTTGTTTTGTCTTAAAAGATGTAGTTATCTTATATAGGATATAGATGATACATATCCATAATAATATTAATGTAATAAATATCATATTTAATCATTAAATACATTTTTGGAACCACTTTTTAATGCTTAACATAGACAATGAACCACATCGGTTCATGGGGATGGTAAATTGTACGTACGCACGAGTGATGATATAATTTCAATTTTGTTGAAAGGGTAAGGAAGTGGATGAAAAATTAATATTAAAAAATTATTATAATTTCAAAATTATTCAATATATATCCATTATTTCCATAATTATAAAAATCCATGTAAAATGGTGATGAAAAACAGATTACACCACGGCGTGGTGATAGTGGGTCATACGTACGTATATGATGTGATTTATTTTTTATAGGTTGAATAAAAGGTGGGATAATGTTTTTACATATTCATAATATCATCTAAGCCTTTATATGATATTTTATTTATTATTTTATCATGAAAACAACATATGAATAGTATGTAAAAGAAAAAATGATGATGGATTAGTGGGTAACAATGATTACCTCTTCTTTGGTGTACTTACTTTAGATATCTTCTTAAGAGATATAGGGTTGGTCTTTTTGTAAGATAGGGATCTCAAGAATGTTTATAAGAATGTTGGGAATAGAAATTAGTAGCTATTGGTTGATATATAAGTAAAAAAGTGGTGTGAGGAAGTGTGGGAGGAGGCTCCCTTTTATAGATGAGGTAAGGGGAACTTTTGGAAACTCTCAAAATACTAATTTAATATAAATTAATTTTAAATTAAAAATGGTGAAAATTTAATTATATCAAATATAATATGATTATTAGTCAAAAATACTCTTAAAAATTAATTTTTAGAATAGTTTAGTACCCATTCATACCCTTATCTTTTAAAAAATATCCTTAATTAAGTCATAACAACCATATCCCATAGATAAAAAAACCAATTCCTTCTATCATGATACAAGTTAAAGATAAATGAGTGTTTCCCTACCATAAAGAGGTTACTTACTCACTTTGCACCACATGGGTGGAGAATAATTCCAACAAACCACTAATACACCTTGAGAAACCACAAATCAACCAACACCACTCCCAAAGACCATAAAAACACAACCCAACACTCACCCCCAACAAAAACTACCCCATCATAGTGTCTTCTCAAAAAAATAACATGAGAAAATCCTACATGATAAGTTATAATGACTTATCATGGATCGCTAATGGTAAACCATTGGAACCAACATATCGAAGCAAGGTAGAATGGGGATATAAGAGATCCTCATGGTGCCTATAGTTCCAAAAATATGAGAGATGGAGGGAGTAGCTGAATGAATGAAAATTCATCGAAGAAAATTATTTAAAACCAAGAATTATTCCATTTTATCATTGTGTAATACTTAAAATAAATTTAATTTGAGGGTTTCCAAAAATTCCAAATTTATACAAAAAAATGTCACACATTTATTATTTATCCAAAAAAATATAAACATCATATAACACCCATTCAACCTTCCATCACAAGTTTTAAACCATAGTTACATGGAATTTAAGATCTATAGGTCGTGTATTAACCCTAATTCTATAATTTAACATCTAAAATCTTCCAGGCCCACTCTAGGCCTCATTCTAGCACCTCTAACTCCAAAAAAATGACATTATAATAGACCGATAAGGCATAGACTACTACACATGGTGTCCTTCATTACATATAAAATCTAAAGTATCAACATTAACTTAATATAAAAAAATATGTTTTCTAGTAAATCATATGTTAATTAAATGAATTAATAAGTATTAAAAGTCCATATGTTTCTCTATTATTAAATGTATTGGTTAATCTTTTACTTAATCATTCTCTCATTATTTTACCATGAGAATGTTATTTATGATTTTTTTGATTCAATGACTACATCAAATGGCACATGAGCCTCTTACCAATTTGTGAGGACTCCTTAAGTGTATCCAGGAGACCCGAGATCAAATATAGGATGAGGCTAATTTCTAATACTATAGCAGGCACTGTAGCAGTACTATAGAAGGTATTGTAGCAGTACTGTAGCAGGTACTGTGCAAACTATAGTAGGTACTGTAGAGGGCTCTGTATTAGGCACTATAGTAGGAACTGTTTGGCACTGTAGTAGCTGGGAATATTCCCCTGTTTGGGCCTTCAGGCCACCGATTTGGTCCCCGAGTCCTTTAAGGCCTTCGGGCCACCTCAAGGCCTTCAGGCCACCTTAAGTGCATATACAAACTAGACAACCTTTAAGGAACAAACTTCAGAAGGAGCAGGAGCAAGGATCTTTCACCATAGCAGAAGCTAAACGGATTTCATGAATGAGAGGGTATGGCAGCTGCCATCAGGACAAGCTTGTGCATGCATGGTAAATCCTAGCCGAATAGTCATGTGAAGGTAGAGAGTTGATTTTATAATGAAGATGCTGGGGAAGAGCAGTTCCAAGTAGTTAGTCTTGGTTTTATGTAATGTTTGAAGCCTATAGGAAATGAATTCCTCTAAGGCCTATAGGCCATGTAATATTTATGCCTACGGGCCTTTTAAGGGTTCCACCACACACCTTGAAAGGTGGATTATCCAAATCAATAAAAAATGAAGGCATTCGGGCCATTGGAGAATGACTACATCAAATGATAGAGATTCATCTCCTAGAAACAATTATCATCCTCAAGTTATGATAAATTTTATAAACCATTAAACATAAAAATTTCTTAGCTTGAGTCCCAACAATTACATTTAGATGAAGATAAAACTAATATCATGATTAATATGTTTCAACTTGAATTAAAACTAAGAAACAATGATTACCATAACAAAAATTTCATAATTTTGAATACCAATGATATATTACATTTAAATTATTTTAAAATCCTACTCTGTTATAGTACGATGTTATTGTCGATCCAAATGAAAGACAATTTTTGATATCTACTAGTAAATTATGTTACTAATTTTATATATTTCTTTAACAAAAAAAATTACATTTATTTAAAATGTATAAAAGAAATTTTTTTTTTATATAAATATTTATGATGAAGTTAATTATAAAAATAACCTTCGATCGTGTAAATAATGTGGTTTCCTGGGATATAATATTATCATTTTCATAAATACTGAATTTTTATTATTCTAATTAGTAATTAATTATATATATGAAATTTCAATCAAACTATACAACTAAAAATCAATACAATAATTAACCATTATTATGTATGATTTTTTTATAAAATATGGGCTTTCAGCACTAAATATAGATAGAATAATATTATATTCTCTACATATTTGTTGTTTACATTGTTTTTTATTTCAATAAAATATTCATTTTAACAATTCTAAAATAAATGGAAGGTTTATATAAAATATCAACATGGTTCTCTTAAACATATTTTGAAAATTATGTTCATTTTTATAAAAACTAAATCCATCTTTAAAAAAATATTTTGATAACCTCAAACAAATAATTCAAAATTCATCTTAGTTTTATAAAAACAATATCATCTACTCATAATTTAATAATAATTTTTAATCATCACACAAAATAAATACTGGATAATTCCTTTATAGTGGTGAATATCAATTTATAGAACACATAATTTGTCTCATTGGTTTGTTTTATTTCTTAAAACCCAATCAATATGCCTATCTCCAAATAGATATTTTTATTATTTTAAATTTATAACTTTAGGTATAATGAGTATTTAGAAACAAAAAATCTTTGAAGTGAATATAAAATGCTATAAAATATTCACGTCAAAAGATGTAATAATTTATTTATATAAAGTCATCAACCTCATAGAATCAGCATAGCAACTCCTCACTAAAGCTCCAACTTTAGCACTAACTGTTGTATCAAGAGATATTATGGAGAATTTAGATGAAAACTATTATGTGAGATTTCTTACAAAACACTAAATTAGAAAAAAATTATAGATCAAATTAGTGAACCACCAAAAAATAAATAATTCCTCAACATGTTTTATATTTTATGCAATATAAGTCAGCATCCAGACCCATAGAAAATTGAAAATCGGTGCATTCAACAAGAACATATAATATATATTGATATATAATAACCCCCTAAACCTTATTTTTGAATTCCATAAATTATTTTTTTGGTTTCAAATAAACAAAATCATCCAAGATACTATTTGAATTATAAATACCCCAACCTCAGTAGCCCATAGTTGGTGGTCACTTTATTACATTAGCATAAGATATAATTAATTGAATCATAAAGTACTGAATAGTTTATTAGTCTTGGTAAATACGATAAAGAATTAAAATTTATAATACCATTGAAATTATATAATTCGACATAAGGATTCTTTTAAGAACAATTTTATTCTCCTAGCTTATCCCTTCATGTCATTCATAATATACATCTTGGAATCTGGGTAAAAATAAAACATAAAAAAGGGGTAAAATCAGATGCTCAGTAAGGGTAAACATACCATGGAATCTTTCATAAATAAATAATCATAAACATTTATACAAGGTGAATAAGTGAAACAAAATCCATTTAAACATAATCTAGATCATAATATTTCAATAATAAATTATCATCAAATAATTCCATATAAATAATAACATGAATATTCTACTAATCAAATAATCACATGTAATATCAATAACTAATCTCATAATTATGGAATGCATAATGTTGGACATCATAAACATATGATCAAGTATTTTTCCAATACAATATACATAAACAGATAAGACCTCGTCCAATACCCAAACTAGTATTTCTCATGATAACTACTCATTCATTGAGGGGTTATAGTGGTCCATTCTCATCACTAAATATTTCTAATTCATTCCCCATATTAAAGGGGAGAAACATAAACAAGGTTAACTTTTTAAATTAAAACTAGCCTTCAAAATTCCAATACATTAACAATAAACCATGAATGATATCAAAATATCACATGTATAGTCTAATTGATCATAATCCATTCAATAAAATTCAGTATATGATATCATATGAGATAAAACTCAATAGGGTATAAGATACAACAAAGGAAGTTGACATAGATGAAAATAATCTAATAAAATCATTGAAAAATTCTTAAGATAAGTAACCTTTTTCCCCTGAAATCATTAATTTAAAAACCGTGCAAGTATAAAAGGAAAATATTTATTCCAAAATGACCTTTTTTAAAAGTATAATGTTTTCCATATGAAATTTTTTCTTCATTAAATCATAAAAATCAATTCATGCAATATAATTTATTAAAATCATTCCTTCCATTTTTTGTAATAGTCACAAAGAGCATTGTTTAGAAAATGATAGAAATATTTTTTTCAAACCATTTTGTAAAAAGTGAAACATGGGTAAAAATAACTTCAAACATTAATAAGATAATAGTAAAAACCTTTTTTAAAAAGAAATTAGATAACACTTACATGGAATAGAAATATTCCCTAGTGGAGACTTAAAAAACAATCTTGATTAATGATGAGATTGTGAATTGAACACTTACATTAGGTCTGATTTCCTATATACATGTCCTAAACTCTTTTATAGTGGTTTTAAAAATATTATTAACTCTTAAAATAAAAATAATAATATTTATTATATCATATATGATCCCCTTATAACATTTTACCACTTTTTATTAATTATATTTTATTCATTTCATTGTTTCTGGTGTAATTTCCATGTTTTCCCATGGTTGTTTTGTCTTAAAATACATATTTCACTTACATAGGATATAGATAAGACATATCCATAATTATATTAATTTAATAAATATAATATTAAATTGTTAAATACATTTTTGGAACCACTCGTTAATGCTTAACATGGACAATGAACCACATTTCTTCATGGGGATGGTAAACTATATGTACGCACGAGTGGTGATATAATTTTAATTTGGTATAAAGGTTAAGGAAGTGGATAAAAAATTAATATTATAGAATAAATATATTTTAATAATTTTTAAATATATATCCATTATTTCCATCATTATAACAATCCATGTAAAATGGTGATGAAAAATATATTACACCATGGCATGGAGACAGTGAGTCGTACGTACGTATATGATGTTATTTATTTTTCATAGGATGGATAAAAGGTGGGATAAGGTTTTTCAATATTTATAATATCATCTCAGCCTATTTATGATATTTTATTTATTATTTTATCATAGAAAAAACATATGAACAGTATGTTAATTAAAAAATGAAAATGGATGAGTGGGTAAAAATGATTACCTCTTCTTTGTTGTACGTACATTAGATCTCTTCTTAAGAGATATAGGGTTGGTCTTTTTGGAAGATAGGGATCTCAATAATGTGGATAAGGATGTTGGGAACAGAAATGGGTAGCTATTTGTTTATATAGAAGTAAAAAAGTGGGGTGAGGAATTGTGGGAGGAGGTTCCCTTTTAGAGTTAATGTGAGGGGCACTTTTAGAAATTCTCAAAATATGAATTTAATATAAATTAATTTTAAAATAAAATTGTTGAAAAGTTACTTATATCAAATATAATATGATTACGAGTCAAAAATACTCTTATAAGATAATTTTTAGAACATTTTATGTCACATTCATACCTTTATCTTATAAAAAATTATCCTTAATTAAGTCATAACAACCTTCTCCCATAGATAAATCAAATCAAATCCTTCTAGCATGATACACGATAAATATAAATGAGTGATTCCCTACATTAAAGATTTTAACTACTCACTTTTCACCACATGGGTGGATAAGAATGCCAAAAAACCACTATTGCACCGTGACAAACCACAAATCAACCAACACTACTCCCAAAGACCACCAAAACACAACCCAACACACACCCCAAACCAAAACTACACCATCATAGTGGTTTCTCGAAAGAATGACCTGATAAAATCCAACATGATAAGGGATAAGGACTTACCATGGATCAGTAACAGGAAACCACCATAACCAACAGATCAAAGCAAGGGAGAATGGTGATATAATAGATCCTCATGGTGCTTATGGTTCCAAAAAATATGAGAGAGGGAGGGAGAAAATGAATGAATGAAAATTCATCAAATAAAATTATTTAAAACCAAGAATTCAGCCATTTTATGATTTTTTAATAATTAAAATAAATTTAAGTTGAGGGTTTCCAAAAATTCAAAATTTATCCAAAAAAATGTCACTGATTTATTATTTAACCAAAAAAATATAAACATCATATAACACCCAGTGAACCTTCCATCATAAGTTCTGAACCACAATTACATGGAATGTAAGCTTTATAGGTCATGTATTCACTCTACTTCCCTCATTTAACATCTAAACATTTCCAAGCCCACTCTAGGCCTCATTATACCACCTCCAACCCCAAAAAATGATAAATTAATAGGCCTATAAGGCATGGATTACTACACATGGGGTTCTTCATTACTTATAAAATATAAAGTATTATCATTAACATACTATATCAAATATGGTTTTTAATAAATCATATGTTCATTAAATGAATTGATAAGTATTAAAAATAATTTTTTATATATTATTAAATGTGTTGGTTAATCTTTTACTTAATCATTCTCTCGTTATTTTACCTTGAGAATGTTATTTATGATTTTTTTAATCAATGACTACATCAAATAATATAGATTCATCTCCTAGTAAATTTTATAAACCATTAAACATAAAAACTTCTGAGCATGAGTCCCAAAAATTATATTTAGATACAGAAAAAAAATATCATGATTAATATGTTTCAACTTAAAATAAAACTAATAAACAATGATAACCTTAACAACAATTCCATAATTTGGAATACCATTGATATGTTACATTTAAATTATTTTAAAATCCTACTTTGTTATAGTAGGGTGTCATTGTCGATCTAAAGGAAAGAAAATTTATTGATATATATTATTACATTATGTTACTAATTTTATAAATGTATATATTAAAATAATCCATTTATAGAAAATGTAAAAAATAAATTTGTAGTTATATAAATATTTATGATGAAATTAATTATAAAAATGGCATTAAATTGTTTAAATAATGTGGTTTTAGGGGAAATAATATTATCATTTTCAAAAATATTACCTTTTTATTATTATAATAAGTATAAAATTATAAATATGAATTTTCTATCCAACTATACATCTAAAAATGAATACAATAATTAACCATTATTCTTTATCATTTTTTTATAAAACATGGGATTTCAGCACTAAATATAGATTGCATAAGATTATATTTTCTACATATTTGTTGTTTACATTGTTATTTATTTCAAAAAAATATTTATTTTAACAATTTTAAAATAAATGGAAGGTTTATATAGAATATATACATGGTTCTATTAAACATATTTTGAAAATAATTGTCATTTTTATAAAAACTCAATCCATATTTAAAAAACTATTTTGATAACCTCAAAAAAATCATTCAAAAATCATGTTAGCTTTATAAAAAAATATCATCTACTCGTAATTTAATAAAAATAGTTCATCATCAAAAAAAATAAACAATAGATAATTCCTTTATAGGGGTGAATATAAATTTATGGATCACATAATTAGTCTCATGGTTTGTTTTATTTCTTTAAAATCAATCAATATACCTCTCTCCAAATAGATATTTTTATTATTATAAATTCATAACATTAGGTATAATGAGTATTTAGAAACATAAAATCTATGAAATGAATATAAAATTAAAGAAAATATACATGTCAATAGATTCAATAATTTATTCATATAAAGTCATCATCCTCATAGAATCAGCATAATAACTCCTCACCAAAGCTCCAACTTTAGAACTAACAGTTGTATGAAGGGATATTATGGATAATTGCGATGAAAACTATTATGTGATATTTCTTCCTAAACAATAAAGTAGAAAAACTAGATAAAATTAGTGAACCACCAGAAAATATATAATTCCTCAACATGTTTCATATTTTATGCAGTATAAGTTAGAATCCACACCGTGAGAAAATTGAGAATTGGTGCATTCAAAAAGAACAAGTAACATCAATTGATATATTATAAAACACTAAACCTTCTTTTTGAATTCTATAAATTATTTTTTTTGTTTCAAATAAACAAAATCATCCAGGACACTATTTGAATTGTAAATACCCAAACCCTAGTAGTCCAGAGTTAGTGGTTACTTTATTATATTAGCATAAGATATAATTAATTGAATCCTAAATGACTGAAAAGTTTAGTAGTATTGGTAAATAGGATACATATTTTAAATTCCTAATACAATTGAAGTTATATAATTCAACATAATGATTCCTTTAAGAACAGTTTTATTCTCCTAGCTTATCTGTACATGTCATTCATAATATACATTTTGGCATCTGGGGAAAAATAAAACATAATAAAGGGGAAAAATCAGATTCTTAGTAATGGTAAACATACCATGGAAGCTATCATAAATAAATAATCATAAACATTAAGGCAAGGTGAATAAGTGAAACAAAATCCATTTAAACATAATCTAGAGCCTAATATTAAAATAATAAATTATCATCAAATAATTCCATATAAATAATCCCATGGATATTCTAATATTAAAATAATCACATGGAATGTCAATAACTAATCTCATAATGATGGAATTGATAATGTGGAACATCATAAACATTTGATTATGGATTTTCCGTGACAACATACATAAATAGTTAAGACCTCATCAAATACCCAAATGAGTTTTTCTCATGAGAACTACTCATTCATCGAGGGGTTATAGTGGTCCATTTTCGTCACTAACTATGTCTAATGCATTCCTCATATTAATGTGGTGAAACATAAATAACGTTAAATTTTTTATTTAGAACTAGAATTCAAAATTCTAATACATTAATAATAAACCATGAATGGTATCAAAATAGCACTTATATAGTCTAATTGATCATAAAACATTCAATAAATTTTGATATATGATATTATATTAGAAAAAACTCAATAGGGTATAAGAAAAAACAATGGATTTTTACATATATGAATATACGCTAATAAAATCATTGGAAATTTCTTAAGAGATATAACATTTTTTCACTGAAATCATTTATTTTAAAATCCATGCAAGTATATAAGGAAAATATTTATTTCAAAATAACCTTGTAAAATTTTAATGGATTCCATATGAAATTTCTTCTTCATTAAAGCATAAAAATCAATTCATGCAATATAATTCTTTAAAAACATTCCTTCCATTTTTTGTAATACTAACAAAGATAATTGTTTAGAAAATGATAGAAATATTCTTTTCAAACAATTTTTTAAAAAGTGAAGCATGGTTAAAAATAAATTCAAACATTAATAGAATAATAATAAAAACATTTTTGGAAAAAAATTAGAAAACACTAAAGTGTAATAGAAATATTCCCTAGTGGAGACTTAAATAGAAACAATCTTGATTAATGATGATGTTGTGAATTGAACACTTACCTTAGGTCTGATTTCCTCTATACGTGTTCTAAACCATTTTATAGTTGTTTTAAACATATTATTAACTCTTAACATAATAATAATAATAATAATATATCATATATGATCCTCTTACAACATTTTACCACTTTTTTATTAATAATATTTTTTTCATTTCATTGTTTTGGGTGTAATTTCAATGTTTTTCCAAGGTTGTTTTGTCTTAAAATATGTATTTCTATAATATAGGATATAAATAAGAAATATCCATAGTAATATTAATGTAATAAATATCATATTTAATCATTAAATACATTTTTGTAACCACTCTTTAATTCTAAACATATACAATGAACCACATCGCTTCGTGGGGACGGTAAACTGTACGTATGCACGAGTGACGATATAATTTCTATTTGGTTGAAAGGGTAAATATGTGGATGAAAAATTAATATTAAAGAATGAATATAATTTCATAATTGTTAAATATATATCCATTATTATCATAATTATAACAATCCATGTAAAATGGTGATGAAAAAGATATTACACCATGGTCTGAAAACAGTGAGTCATACATATGCATATGATGTGCTTTATTTTTCATAGGATGGATAAAAGGTGGGATAATTTTTTCTGTATTCATAATGTCATCTTAACCTATATATGATATTTTATTTACTATTTTATCATGGAAACAACATATGAATAGTATGTAAAAGAAAAAATAAAAATGGATGAGTGGGTAAAAATGATTACCTCTTCTTTGGTGTACTTACTTTAGATCTCTTCTTAAGAGATATAGAGTTGGTATTTTTGGAAGATAGGGGTCTCAAGAATGTGGATAAGGTTGTTGGGGACAGAAATGGGTAAATATTGGTTGATACAGAAGGAAAAAAGTGGTGTGATGAAGTGCGGCAGGAGGTTCCCTTTTATAGTTGAGGTGAGGGGCACTTTTGGAAACTCTCAAAATATTAATTTAATATAAATTAATTTCAAATTAAAATGGTGAAAATTTATTTATATCAAATATAATATGATTAAGTTTCGAAAATATTCTTAAAAAGTAATTTTTAGAATATTTTAGGTCGCATTAATACCCTAATGTTTTGGATTTAAACCTTATTTAATCCCTTTAACTCTTTAAGTGACAACATATATTTTTACTCTTTAAGGGTAAATATTGTTACTGTAAAATAAAAAATGACCATAAATTAATAATGTATAACATTTTAAACCTTATCTAATTAATTTTACTCAATTTTATATTTTAATGAACATTATATCATTTACTAAAATATAATTTATTTTAAATAACATTAATGCCAATTTTGAAACTATTCATTACATTGACATTTACAAAATAATAAAACAAGCTATCTTAGAATAAAATCTTTTAAAATATCACTATAATGTCATATAAATATATAAAATTTGTGTATGAAATTAATTATCCAAAATTAAATTCATTTTATTATTTTTAAAATCATTTATTTAATATTTCCATTAATAAATAATTAATACATCATCATTGTGTAAGACATTAATATTATTATCTATTTCCAAAAAATTAAAAAAATAAAAATTTTTAAGATAATAATTTTATATTTCAAATTACTATTTATTGGTAAAGATGTATTATGAATATTCAAATATTAAAAATCTTATACTTGTTAAAAACAAGAGTATGACATATTGGCTTTTAAAAAACACTATAAAAGGCATAATTTAATCCAAGTGGATGAAAGAGTCCATAAAATATGCCAAAGGATGATTTTTGTAGAAAATCACTCATCTAAAAAAATTAGAAAAAGTGTTAAGGTAACTTTCAAATATTTATTATGTAATTATTTAATCATAATTACCTGAATTACCCTTAAATACGGTAATTAAAATAACTATTTTTACTATTCATATTGTCCAAAAATAAAATGGAATTATTTAAAAAATATGGAAATTTTATTTCCAGATATGGAATAAATTTTCAAAATTCAAAAAAAATGGATAAAATTAATTTAAAATAAATCTCAAAGATAGGGTGAGAAAACTTGTTTTTAAATTGGAAACCTATAAAAGTTCGAAATGTTTTTATATCCAAAATAAACAGAAAAAATATTAGAAATTATTTCATTGAATTAATATAGTTATTATTGATCCAATTTTAAATTAAAACCAAATTAAATTATAATTTAATAGTAAAATTTTTTTGATTAAAATTATGTTTACAATTGAAATGTCATTTTTTTTACAATTCATTAAAAAATAAAACATATGAGGGAATTAAAATATGTCAACTAATGTAAATTTTGATATTCCAATTAAAAAAATGAATTTTACCTTTTGAAATATAGTATATAAATATGTAAAAATTTAGATTTAAGATAAGTGCTCTATTAAAAGGTAGAAAAACTGCCTTTAGAAAATCTAGCCTTGTAATACATAAAATTTGATTTATTCTTTTCTTATGACTATAAATCCATTTTGATGAATTTGAAAAAATTTGATTGAATATAAAATATTTAAATTTCATAATTTGGTTAATAATATCAATTCCCTCCAATTTAATAGCTATGTTATTATAATATTTCATAGTACGGTCAAGTTGGGTGTTGCGTGCAACATAAGCTGTCGAAAAGATTAACTTTAAATAGAGACGTACCATAAAATCATGGGTTGTTAAATGAAAAATCATATATTTAAACCCAAAATAATATCTCTAATTCAATCATCCTTCAACTAGTAATCTTCTTAGATCATATACTCAAGGACACCAACATCATCAGGACACCGCCATAACTGAGCCGATCACATGATATTTTCCACTATGAAACTTATAATTTTATATATCTATAGAAATTAGATTAATGAAATATTTTTTTTTTAATTTCTATATCATTATGTTTGTTTTAATAAAACCTTAATTATTTATCAATCTAATAAAATGTTATATTTTAAGATTAAAATGGGTTCATGTTTTCCAACTTCCAGAAATATTATTTAAAAATAATCCTATTTATAAAAATTAATAGACATAAAATTAATTTTCTATTCAATGAAATTTGTTTTGGATTTATTATAAAAATTATACATATTTTATAGTTTTAAAACATTAGTTCATATAACAAATTCATTAATTGGTTTATAAAATTATAAAAATATAATAATAATTATGATTAATAATTTTATTCCCTCATGATTTAATAACATGATTTATCAATACTATGTTATGAATTATAATATTGTATAGGGTGAATCAATATATTATTTTATTTTAATTCATAAGTGTGTATATTTTACATGATAATCAATTCCTTAATGAAAATAAGTTATTAACTCTTATTTTCTACATTTTAATAAATTATTTCACACCGAAGAGTTTAATCACATTAATATACACTAATTAATGATTTCATTGTAATTCATGTATGGATGTTCCCAATTTTAAAATGTGTTTTATGGGATATATTAATATAACATATCAAATTAATATTTATATAAACATAAATTCTCTTTTTTACTATAGTTTTTTATTTTTATTTTTGGAGTTGTTTACCATGGGGTTCTTGTATAAAAATATTATAACTTTTTCATTAATTTTTTAGAATTTTTTTCCCATGATGCATGATTATAAAAATGTTTATAGATAATATAAACACTAAATGTGTATTATTTTTATTATGTAAGAGATTGTTTTTTTAAGATCTTGACCTTTCTGAAGATGTCATGTGAATGTTTTATGTACACTTTTACTCTTATTTTTTTGTATCTTATCCTGGTTTTTTTGGGTTATTTCAAAATAATTTGGATAATTATTGATGTTTTTTGAGGGGCTCAGGGTTGTGCATGGTTGGCGCAAGGTTTTACCAAACCATGTCCACTTCCACAAAAAAATCATGCATTCCAAGACAAATGGGAAATGCCCATTTGGGGCACAGTTTGTCAAACTGTGAACCCTCTTAGTAGAAACTGTAAACCTCTAAGTAGAGGAACACAGTTAGGGCGCAGGGTTTGGAAAACCAAGCACCCCTTCCATGAAATCTGTGTTCGTGGGATTAATTTCTCCAAAAAAATATTTTAAATTTCTCAACCCCCCCCCCCCTAATATTGACCCTAATTCACCCAGTTTTGGACATAATGTTTCTCTTTCATTTTTAAAAGATCCAAGATGGATTCCAATGATCCTAAAACACCATTCATGATGAATATATGATCTGATTGAAGGATTTTTACCCTTTCTAATAGGTAATATCTTCTCATGTGGTTTCCTCTCTCTCTCTTGTTTGTCTTTCTAGATTAATAGTAATTATTTATTCCCCGTTGTAATTTTTTATATCTATTTTTTTATGGTTATGATTTTTTGAATCTTGATCAATGTTTTTTGGTTCCAGATTTTCCAAATCATAGTGATCTATATTGTTCCACTTCAAATTGGGGTATTTTGATTGGGGAACATCCATAAAAAACCTTGAGTTATGTGGTTTAATTATCAATTATCATAGTCGTTATTATAATTGAGTGTATGTAATTGAGAAATTCTAATTTTCATATTGGTAAATTTCATTCAAAATTGTATTGATTAATTTAATTTCCATGTGATAATGAAATGTGTTGAACTTGGGAATTTAATATGTTAATTGTGGTTATGAATTTGTTGAATAATGTGATTATGATTTTATTGGTAATGATAATTAAGGTATGGTTGGAATAACCTTGAAGGTTTAATGTTTTATATGATTAAATGTTGATAAATTGTTTAATGGTGAATTTTCTAAATTATTCCATGTGATTAAAATGATGAACCATGTTTGTTTAACAAATTTAAATGGTGCACCGAGAAGAGAAATTTTTATAAGAATGTTAATGATTAATAACCTTGATGAATATGATATACGTGATATATGTGTGATTTATTAATAAATGGGGTGTGGTATGGGTATTGATTCTCTAAATACCCATGGGGTGCTATACATGGCGTTATATACCTAAATTCATGCTTTTGAATAAAAATGTATCGGACAGGGATTGATGCTCCAAATATACATGAGGTATGAGATAGGGGATAATGCTTGAAATAATCATGGGGTTCTAGACATTAATTTTTAGGCCCAAAAGGTTTTCATTTCACTATGGTTCCAAGTATCCTTGATATGAAAATAAAATTAAATGATTAATAAGAGACCAGAATATAATTAATTGTGATTCCCTATGATATATTTTCCAAACACCATCACAGTTCAAAGAAATTATTGGTGGTTTGGGTGTTATCATAAACCTGATGAATTTCTATGGTTAATTATTGAATAATGAATTGTGAAAACTATTTACTTGTTGTATTTTTTTATACTTTATACAACTGCATACACTATTATAGACTAGATAGTATTTAAGATGTCCTTAGTGGTGGCCTACTGAATTGTACTCACAACCTACTCGGGCTAACTGATTGGTATCAAAATACACTTTATGTATATAGGAAAGGATAATGGTAATAACCCTATACTAGATGGATGAGTTAGGATGGAGCTTGGATGGGGAACCAAACATGGTGTTGGGAGCTACTTAGGAGTGTTAGTGTGTCATTATTTTGGTTTTACAATTAACATTGTACACTTATATGGAATGACATATATACTTATTTAGTATTGGAAATTATTTTTTTATTTCGGTTCATCATTTTATACTAGTATTTATTGGTTATGTTACTTATTCTGGGTATTGGTTTTTTAATTTGGATGTTGTTTATTTATTTATGTAGTTGTGATAATTTGATAAAGAGGGTAGAATATCCCCTTGTTATATATTATACCCTCACGACTAGTCAACAACCTATGGAATATAGTGAGGCATGCTTGATGTCATGCATCAAACCAGATTAGGTAACTGAAATGTGGCACCCAGGACAGGATGTTATAGAGTGGTATCAAAGGGGATTTCTTTTCATTTTTTTAATACTATATGGGAAAGTTATATAAGAGACTTGGATGATTTTTCCCTTGTTTGTGAGCTTGTACATGGAATTATTTATCCCCTGTATAGGGAAAACCTAAGTTAACATGGTGGGATTGTTGTCATTGATGTTTTTTTTACTGTTGGATGTCATCTCACCTTGGGCGATACACATGTTGTGTGATTTTTTTGATTTTTGATATTTTCTTCATGGAACGATATGGAACAAGAGTTATTTATACATGCATCATTATTGGCACTTAGGAATTATTGTGACATACATCATTTTAGGCATGCATAGAAAAGATGGTTTTGGGGAGAGTTTTTTGAAAGAAAGTGATTTTCATTATTGTGTCATTTAAATTAAAAGGTGCTTAATAGGAAATTGAAATTTTATATGATATTATTTATGGTGTATCAAATTGGATGAAATGGGTGCCTAATTAGAAACCAAATTGTTGAACGTTTTTACCCTTTTTTAGCTATAACCGAGATTAGGGATAATTAAGGGTACAAATAGTGACTCAGTTTTGATTGGGTGTCAGGGTATATAATATGAACTATTATAGATATATGTGAAACCCACTTATTTAAATGTCATAATTTTATGTTATTATTCCAAATATGTGTTTTTGTAATTGTATAGTTATTCCTCCATGATAACACTTGTTGATTGGATGTGAGGAGGACATTACTAGAAATAATCCTCCATTAGTTGATCCAAAGGCTCTAATAGTTACGTGTGGGGAAGTTATAGAGAAGTTTCATGATAAATTTTCTCATATAATGCAGTGTATAGAATGAGACCCATAGTAGGGTGTGAAGAGTATGTCTGACTTGACATGAGATTTCTAGTTACAACACCCTCTAAATTTTACTAGATAGGGTTGAACTGATGTATCTTTGTTCTAGATTGAGTCTATCAGGATGATCCTCGGCCACCTAGAGAGACCTTGTAAGAAGAGAGTCAAACTTGTTGCTTATATGTTACACAGTCAGAAGAAGAATTAGTGGGACATCCAAACTCAGGATATAGAGATGGATAGTATGGTCTGGAAGGACTTTTAGGATATGTTCCTAGAGAACTTTAACCCTGAGATGCTCAGTCTGGAGAGAGAAGAAATATTTATGAGTTTGATCTAGGAGAGTATTTCTATGATGGTAAATGCATGAAGATTTACTAATTTGCAACTCTTTATTAAAGAATTGGCAGGGGATGAGGCTACAACAGCATAACATTTTTAGGATGGGATTAATTGTGTGTCTAATTCCTAGGTTAATATATTTAGTTTGAGTAACATTTCATAATTAGTGTATTATGATATCATAACAGAGGGAAACATGAAAGAGGAATCAAGTGGAGGACATGTAGTTTATTTTGTACAACCAAGAGATACATCTTTCGAGAGTAGGAACTGTCTCAACAATAATGTTTAACAGGTGGATAGCAAATAGAATAGCCAGGGTGAAGGATATGTTACTCAAGACCTAACATGAAAAATCTTCCACCATTATTGTAGGTCAAGTCACCTTTATAGATAGTGTCACTAACCATCGATTAAGTTCCAATATTATTGAATAATTGATAATTTACAATGGTTCTACCAGAACCCATGACATATGGGTAGTGATGTAGAATCTAGATCAAACTAGAGTGTGTGAATGTGGTATTTTACACTGTATCAGTATAGTAG
The DNA here is from genome assembly GCA_963277665.1 of Viscum album. Lineage (NCBI taxonomy): Eukaryota > Viridiplantae > Streptophyta > Magnoliopsida > Santalales > Viscaceae > Viscum > Viscum album. The sequence continues at coordinate 1,138,665,953 of OY728156.1, forward strand.
TTGGCATTATACTTCCAATGGTGGTCGACGCAGTGGATGTGTTACTTTGTAGAAGGATAATGAGTATCAATAGATTGGTGCATCTCCGGGGACTAAAACTATAGCAAAACTAATAGGGGTGGGACAATTTCATGTAGTTTAGTCAGCACTTTTGGATAGAGAGGTTGGACCATCAACAGTCATAAGTACTATTCTAGTAGCTTCTATGATTTATCGTCCCTTATTTTATATCAGTTCCTACCATTCATTTATATCTACAAAACATTTGAATGTGTTGAGTATGTGAATGGGTTATTTGAGTGGGTTTATGATGATCGATTCACCTTTTAGGTGTATGGTTCTGAGACGTCAGTTTGTGCAAGGGGTGTTCTCTTGAGTTTGGGAAGTATTATTTCCAATGGGTTCTCTACATTATTGATAATTTATGTTTTTACTTGACTTTTTGTGTGGGTTGTTTAGTAACAAACCAATACCATATAGATTATTACCATAAGAGAGTGGATTTTAAGTATCCTAAGGGTGATAGTAATATATATATCGTGGAGAGTGGAATATCCATTTAGGCCATGCAGGGCCAGTTCATTAGAAATTGGGGGTACTTACATCCCAAGTTGCAGGTCTATTGTTGGATTATGGGAGTGTGAATTTGGATGTATTTACACTCATAGTGTACTGGTTCCAGGATGTGTTTCTTAAGTAATAATCAAGGATTCCACCTAAGAGGGTATTGACTTTACGATTGAGCTCAGTCCTGGAGTGGAGACAGTTCCTATTCCACCATATATAATATGAGAAAAATAGATTCAGGTTCTTAAGACTCGATTGGAATAGTTGATATATAAATGGTTTATCCATCCAATTAGTCCACCTTGGGGTTCTCCAGTTTTGTTTGAAAAGAAGGTTGATGGTAATTATCACTTATGTGTTGATTACTAGAAGTTGAACTAGATGATAGTGAATGACTTAAATCCTCTTTCGTGTATTGATGATCTCTTTGATCAGTTGAAAGGGGATTGTGTTTTATTTAACGTTGACTTGTGATCACGGTATCATCAATTAATAGTTATACATTCTGATATACCATAGTCTTCATTTAGAAATTCATAAGGCCTTAATGAGTTCATAATGATTCCATTTAGGCTGACAAGTACTCAATAAATGTTTATAGACTTGATGAACTAAATCATATACCCATACCTAGATCAATTTTTTATTGTTTTATGGATGAAATCTTGGTGTAATCCAAGACTCATAAAAATCATTACCAATATCTTAACATCATCCAAATTACATTGATAGAGTATAGACTATACACCAAAATATCAAATATGCAATTATGTATTGATCATTTTCATTTGTTGGGTCACATAATCTCAAAGAAATGTGTTTTAGTAGTCTTATAGAAAGGTCAATAAGTGTTTTATTAGGAGAATCCCAAAAATGTTTTTGATATCCATAGTTTTCTTGGATTGTATGATTATTATCATAGGTTTATCTAAGACTTTTTTCGTAGAAGTATCACTTTAAATATTGAACAATAAGAGAGTAAACTTTGAATGGTATAGAGTATGTGAGGATTCTTTCTAGGATTTGAAGAATCCCTTGACTAGTGCTCTCATTTTGATCCTACTCGATCTAGTGGAGGAGTATATAATATTTTTTGATGAATTTCAGATAGGTCTTAGAGTAGTGTTGATGCAAGAGGGTTGGGTTGTGTCATATCGATCATGACAGTTCATGATACATGAATGGATATACCCTATGCACGACCTCTAGTTAGCAGTAGTGGTTTATGCTTTGAAGTGTTTGTGACATTATTTTTTGTGAGAAAATATTATTATATATACTGATTGTAATAGTTTAAAGTACATATTTTCACAATGATATTAAATATTTCATAATGGATCTAGGTTGAGTATATGTAGTCATTTTATTTTTAGTGGTCATATACACATGGGAAGGGAAATAGTGTTACTGAATCTTTGACAAGGAAAACATATACTCTGGAAGTTCATGAGTCCATTTATTAGTGGAATATGATGACTTTTCTGGTTGAGATGCATGTTTAGTTTCAAGAGGTATAAGACTATATAAACCTAATATCAGTATCATTGTAATTAGATTAGTTGAGAGAATTCATAATTAGATTAGTTGAGAGACATTAGTATTCATGAGAGATTTTATCTACATAGAGGGTCTCCCAATGATTCCTATGAAGAATGATTATATTTGGGTGGTTGTGGATCAATTCATGAAAGTAGATAATTTCATGCCTATATGGGAGAATTTATAATTATATTAGTTGAGATACTTGAACATTCAAGAGAGATTCTATATGCATGGGGTGATGTGGAGTATAGTTTTAGACCGTGACTCCTGTTTCACTTCACTCTTCTGTTAAGGCCTGTAGAAGGAACTTGGTACACCAGTATTACTGAGTAATGATTTTACCCCATATATATATGGGAAGTTATAATTAATTATATATGTTTTAGAGGATACTCTATGATCATGTCTCCTATATCTTTTTTGTTCTTTGGATAAGCACTTGGAACTCATTCAGTTCTCCTACAATAATAGTTATCAGATGACTGTTTAGATTTCACCATATGAGGAACATTATTGTTGTCCATGAAAATCACTCAATGAAATAAATAGGTTGGTAAGACGGATTTATTGGGACTGATTTTCATGCAGGAGGCTTTAGATAAGGTTTTGTTAGTTCAAAAATATAAGTATATAGCTCAAAGTGGACAGAAGTTATATGTATATAAACATCGATGACACCTTTATTTATAGTGGGTGATTTTATTTTCTTTTATGTGTTGCCTAGATTGGGTCATTATTGTATTCCTACATAGTTCATGTTGGCACCCAGTTTTCTCAGACCATTTGAGTTTGTGGTGTTAATCGGGTCGTTGGTGTATCGATTCGATCTTCCACAAAGGTATAGTATTGTGCACATTGTTTTTCTTATGTCGCATATTTAGTGGTATCACCTTGGCCCTTCTCATATGATTGATGTGGTTGATGTTGATATTGAGACCGATGTATCATTTGAGATGCATTTGATACTTATTTTGTATAGAATCGAGAATCTTTCATGGGGAAATACTAGGCCGGTAGTTTAGGTATTGTGGATGGATGGACATGTTCAGGAGGAAAAATGGGAGAGATAAGAAGTTATTTGGGTTCGGTGTCCTGATATTTTTACCTTGGAATCTTAGAGATGCATGGGAGTATAGATCAAGGATGAGATATTATAAGGTGGGTATATTGTAAGATCTTGAACTTTATTGAGATGTCATATGCTCATTTTCAAGTATTATTATACCCTTGTTTTGAGAATATCTTGGTTGGTTATGGGGGGGTTGTTTCTGGAAAATTTTAAACATTATAGAAGTTTTTTGAGGGGTTTTTGGAAGTTCATGGTGGTCACATGGTTTCCAAAATATTTTTCATATGCCTAGTATACCATTCATTCCCAAACAGAGGGAAATGCATGGTTGGTGCATGGTTTTTTAAATTGTGCACCCTATTAATTGAAATTGTGAACCCCTAAGAAGAGGCACATGAATAGGGGCACAGTTTGCAAAACTATGTACTCATGATAAGGAAACCATGAATGTGAAATTAATTTATCCAAAAAAATATTTTAAATTCCTAAACCTCCTGTATTTTCCCATATTTTTCCCATCTCATTCCTAACATTTTTCCTTTATTTTTTGATGCTCCGAGATGAATTTATAGGCTCCTTGAACTCTTTTCTCCACAAATATAATATATAATTGAAGGATTCACGTCTCTTCTATTATGTGGTCTCTTCCCATGGGGTTTCCTCTATATCTCATATCTCTTTCTAGATGAAGAGTAATGATTTATTCCCTATTGGAGTTGGTTTAGATCTAGGTTTTAATTTATATATTCTTTTGGATATTTATCATAGGTTTTGGGTTCCAGATCTTCTATGTTGTTTTCATCTATGTTGTATCACTTAAAACTTGTTTTTTCCATTTAGAGAATATATATCAAAAACCTTTAGATAAGTGGTATAATTATCAATTCCAAAAGTTTTGATTATAATTTCTTGTATATAATTGAGTAATTTCAATTGACACGTTAGAAATTTCATTCTAAATTGAATTGATTAATTTAATTTACATGTTTTAATGAAATGGGTTGACCTTGAGAAATTGGGTTTGGTAATTATGGTTTTAAAATTTATGATTAATGTGATTATCATTTTATTTATAATTGTAAGTATTTGATGGTTGGATCAACCATTAATGGTTAATGGTTTATCCATGAGGAATATGATATATGTGATATATGTGTTATTGATTGCTAAATGAGTGTTGGATAGGGATTGATGCTCTAAATAACCATGGGGTACTAGACATGATGTTTTAGGGCCAAATGCATGCTTGTGAATATAAATGTATCAGCCAGGGAATGATGCTCCAAATACTCATTAGGTGTGAGACATGGAATGATGCTCCAAATACTCACTTAGTGAAAAAATGATGTCTTAGGACCAAATGTTGGAATTGGAATATACTTACAAGTATCCTTGATATGAAATTTGAATTAAATGATTTAAAAATACCATTATATAATGAATTTTATTTACCTAAGAAATATTTTTTAGACTCCGAAACAGGCCGAAGAAGGTATTGATGGTTTGGGTGTCATCATTAACTTAAGGAATTTATGTGGTTAATTAAATAGTAATTAATTTTGAAAAGTATTTACTTGATGTATTGTATTTTATTCCTTATACAACTATAGACACTATTATAGACAAGATATTATTTTATACATCATTGGTGGTCACCTACTATGTTGAACTCACACCCTAATCAGGCTACATGGTTGGTACCAGAATATACTAAATTTTTGTAGGATAGGATAATGGAAAGATACCTTATGTTAGATTTCAATGTTGGGATGGATCATGAATGAGGGAATTGGACATCGTGTTAGGACCCGCTTGGGAGTGTCATTGTGTCTTTATTTTGATTTTCATTTGACACGTGACATGTACATGGCATGACATATATACTGCTTTAGTTTTGGATATTTTTTTCTTATTTTGGTTAATCATATGATACTAGTCTATATTGGTTATGTTATTTATTCTAGTTATTGGTTGTATCATTTGGATATTGTTTATTTGTTTTTGTTTTTTTTATTTTGATAAAGAGGATATAGTCTCCCCATGTTATTTATTAGAACCTCTCTACTAGTCGGTAGCCTTTAGTGTATGGGGAGTCATGCCTAAGGTCATGTAGTGAACTATCTTGCAACACCAACATCTAGAACCTGGGTTAAGACATTACAGTTTCATATTTATATAATCTTTTTGGGTGACCATGTATTCATCCCATGAATTTTTCATTTCAATGCATTATTTTTTTCATAATAAGTTTAAATATTATAAGTAACATGCAAATAACTGTTAATTTAAAATTATATTATGATATTTTCATTTATGAAAATCAAAACCACATTTAACGCGCATAATTTTTCCTAAAAATATCCAATAATATATTTGAAATTCATATTTAATTTTATGGTGTGTTGTGGTTTAAATTTTAGGTTACATGTATGCATCTGGTTTAATTTTTTATTCTAGGTCGATTGAGAGTTGTTAAAGGGAAATTTCAAAGTAAAGAGGATGAACCAGCAAAAAATTACTTCTATGGTGGGTTTCACATCATGACACCATGTGTCATGCTATAAACATTCAAGACAATGGAGGTTAGGGACTAACCGATCATTAATAATGTGGCCCATGTGGTCACACAAATAATGGATTTGGATTGAATAATATAACATCGTGTGAAGGGGAGTTAGTTAATTAACATAATTTTCAGGCTGTGAAAGGCCTAGAACTGAAAAATTAGTTTTTAATTAATTCATAACATTACCGAAAAATTAAATTTTACAATCTCATTCATTCCATTCAATCCAGTCATGATATTGGTGATATGAGAGGATACTTTTGGAGTTGTTTGGATCTTTTATTCCAGTATATTCGCTGATTCGGGATCCATTCATTGAGGTGGTTATCTCTTTGTGAGGCAAAGAATATTCTAGCACAGAATGTCTTTTTTTCATTTATTTCTCATTCTAGGTAGTTGGAATGATGAATTTTGGTACATACCATTGTGTATTGGTTTCTTTGGATTTATTCTTGTTTAAATTCATGGAAATTAGGATCCTTATTATTTGAGTTAAGAATAAATTACTATATTACAACTATAATTTAATTATGTATGTCTCTATGTGCCTATGGGTCCATGTATAGACTTGTGAGAACTCTAATTTGTGATATTATTGTAATGTGGGAATTTTTATAGTTTTTTGATAACTCTATTATATGAATTAGATATGGAAATTGACTTTTCCTACAACTATCCATCATGTGATGATTAATTCATGTTAAGAAATGTCTAACCTTTTTTTATTAAATTATGTCTATTAATCATGAGATGATTAAGACATGGGTTGGAATGTTTAACCTGGTATTGATATTTATGTGGTAATCCATTAATGAGATTTTGGATTCTTTAGATGAATTATGCAATGTTTATAAGATTATACAACTCTCTTTATATGTCATATTTGATAGCATGATGTCGAATAGAGTTTTTTGAAGTCAGGTTAACTCTTGATGATGTGTTGAGTAGTATGATTATTTTTTCATTTATTTTTTAGTCACAACAAACACTATTATATAAAAATGCTACACATATTTAAATGAAAGATGGGAATAAACCTACTAGGTTTATACTCACATAATATACAAGAATTTTAGTGTGTTTTAATGATTTTTGGATATAGTTCTTGCAAATAGAAATAACCATATGTTAGGAATTGAAGCTAGAGTATTTTTGTGTACTAAGGATATACCATGATAGAGTATGGTATCATACATTATCATACCTATTTTAACATTTTTTTCATTTAGTTTGTACATTGATCTAATCGGGTTAGGATCCTTATAACTAGATTTGTGAAGTTCATTTTCCATTTTGGAAAGCATAGATATTGTTTATTTATGATTATATTTTTATATTATATGAATATTTATTTATAAATTTAGATATTATATTTAATGTCTCAACTATATTTTATGATTTTTGTTTATCTTCTATCAAGGGAATTTTTTCCACTCATTCCCACAAAATCTAGCACTGCTAGATAGCAGCCACTTGTGAACGGTGAGGGGCACATGAGGTCAGGTGAAACTTGATAATAGACCATGTTCATTGTTTGAGGATGTTGAAAAAATTTCAATAGAGTCAACTATTGTTCTTTTCTACAATATGTAACATGGAATAATAGATATAGGATTGTTGGTACTCAAGTAAAGGAATTATGATAGTGGCTGATTGGAACAAAAAATAGTTGATTTTAGTATAACCAGGGAAGTGGGATTTCTTTTATGAGTTATGTTATTATAGTTTTATGTCATATAATTTGTTTTATGGTGTTGTTATTGTTTATGGAGTTTCATCTATGTTTTATTGAAATAGATATTGAGTTTATATATCATGCATATGCATGTAGAATCATACGTCATGTCCATTCTTGCATGTTTTTGTTATAAACTTTTATACAATATATTTTGACTAATATGAATGTTACATGATGGTCTTAGGACATGGGTAGTTAAAGATGGATATTCTTATTAACCATGGGTAGAGTCATATGGTTTTTCTTCTAGAGTTGTTATCACGAACCAAATATGGTCTCCATCAAAACTGATACCAAACCTAGCCCATGACAAGGCCCGAAAAGCATTCCCAATCCCCACAGGATGACACAAGTTCCCGGGTATTATAAACTGAAAATTGGGAATTATTTTTCTGAGTTTATAAACATAAAAAAACAAATGAACACAATAAAACGAATCTGGATTTTTCAAACCAAAAATTATTTTACAATAATCTAGAACTGAATTACATAGTTTAAAACAACTCACAAGGACTATAACAAAGGTACAAAACTGAAAATAAAAATCCCAAAAACAAACTCAAGGCAAGGGGAACCACCCTCAAGACATCTCCACAAGACATCACCACTAAGGACCTGCTAGAAACCTAAACCACTGGAACTAAAAACTGTACCAAACCTATGAAAACAAAAATAACCAAGTCTACTTACACCAAAGGGTGTAAGTTGGGTGTGATCCAATTCCTAGTATGATACCACAACTAATATATTCAATGTGATAAACATTTAAAGATGATAATTTTTCATGTTTTCATAAACAGGAAATGCTAGTCACAATTTATAAAAGATGCAACTTAAAAATTAGAACAGTTATCAAGTGGGATAATTTAAATAATCAAAACTTTTAAAATAAATTCCAATGTTACTGAGTTTTCCATCCAAATATATTGTATGCCGACAGTAAGTATAAAGGATCTAATGAGCACAAGCAATAGGAAATAACCCCTAGGCACTAGCTAGTTTTGTATCCCAGGTACCTCGTATCTCGGTGAGAGTAACCATCACAAATATCCATTCTCATGCATGAACCACTAGTATGAAACATACTGATAACCTAGTGCTAACCAATCATCATCATCATAGTTTAGTTTGAGTAGTAAGTGTAAATCTAGTTAAGTAAAACTAAGGCCAAACCCCACGGATTCACTAGCATACTAGTACATGTCCACTCACCTAGATACCCGGGTTTCCCCCTTGTGCTCAAACAAGTTAAACAAGTAAAGAAATGTAATTTACACATGAAAATATCATTTCAACATCACAAATTCACCAAAAATCCCACATGTATACCACACAAGTCACAAAAGTCCACTTTTCATTTAAATTGATTTTGAAAACTAACCATTTCCACCAAAATGAATAAGAAACCCCCAAAACGAAGCAAGAATAGAAATTAAATGAAAAATTCCTTTTAAAAAATTCATGGATGTGACAATTCTTCCCACCATTAAAACATTCAACCCTGAAAAATCACAGCATGGCCAAAGAAATAACCAATCCCAACTGAGAAACCAAGAGGTACTCCCTTGCTAGGTTTCACCCCCAAAGGCCAAAACACCTCCAGTGATCAATTAAGTAAGGAATACTCTCAAAAACCAAACATACACCACTTTCCTGAAAAAAATCAATAGCATTCAGGCATTATCCCAAAAGAAAACTCCTCAAACACAATCTAAACAAGATTTAACCAATTTACCAAAACAAACAACAACATCCAACAAGGTTACACTTACCCTGCTATAAATAAACCATTGGGCACTCTCCAATATCAATTTTAACCCAAGGAATATGTAGTTAGTTAGATATATTTTATTGATAATCCCTACTTACAAGCCAATACCAAGTAAAAAAATGAGTTACTCGTACGAGGAGACACAAATGTTCTCCCCACCATAAGAGACAACATAAATTTTTTCTTGAGACAAAATCGTGACACTAACAGGGGAGTCCCAAATAGACTCCCTAGTACAGGGGGTATACATACATTAGACATTTCAAAAATAACATACATGATACCCATGGTGGGACTCCCCACCATAAGAACCACCCATCTTAACCCACCAGTATGGGCCGACACATAAAAACCCCAAAACCCAAAGAGTTGGGACGGTCGCACGGTTAGTCCGAACAGTTTGGGAAACTGTATGCTAACCATGTGGATCCTTATATCTTCATGGTTTTATGGGGAATGGATACAACTCACCATGTTAAAATCGTGCGCTCAAACTATCTAGCAAAATTCTAAACCTTTCTCAAAAAACTCAGTGGAAATCAAAGGGGGAAGGAAAGACATTAGGAGATAAACATGGCCATGAGGCCCTCCACCTCTTTCAATTGAATAGGAATAACAAAAGAAAGATGATGACACCAGAGGTTTAAACTCTTCCTATCATTCATACTGAGGGTAGTACTTGTACAAGGGTTAAATGACCTTAGTATTTCCCTTGACTATGCGACAGCTTCCCTCTGGGACCTATGGCTGGAGCTTAAAATATTAAAGAATATTTGGCCTCGTAGATAGGCTTTTGAAACCCCTGTATGGAACTTCTTCTTTCAGTGCCACAGACAACTACATTGCATACCCCTATGGGTTCACCAAGACCTAACACACTACAAAACTCACTTTACCGAAACATGACATTTCACTTATATAAGGGCTTAGAATATGCACACACATCATAAATTTTTTATTTGGGTAAGAAACAACTGTAGTAAAGGACACGTATAAACACCTTCCTCTAAAACAGAAGATTTTAATGTTTTTTTGAAGGAAGACATACTCCCAACATAACAGATACTCTCATAGGATTTCACAACCATCACCTTTATAGGTAAACTAGCACACAACATCACAAGGAATCACCAAACATGACCATTGCGACTGATATAAACAATACATGGAGAGGGACGTTATGAAACTTCCCTAAAAAACACACAATTCCAAAAGGTGACCATGAAATAATCTCATGACCATATCTCCCACACTGGTGGTTTAAATTAAACCCTTGATTTGAAAAGACTACGAATAGAGTCCCTCTTAGACAACATCCACACTAGCAACCCCAGACTACTTTCACCTTCGATGGATCAGGTAACTTAATAAACTAAGGTCTCCTTCAACCTTCCACGAGAACTCTCATACTAAAAGAGGGTCCACAAAACAAAGAGAGTAAATTATATAAATTAAATCTACAAAGATCGAGAAAATTATTCCTTATATTGATCAAGTGGGGGATCTTTCATTGGTGAAACAACCTGGGATGCACTTCAGTTTTTTACTAACCCTTAATGGTGGAATACCTCATCCAATGAGAGAACCCAAGGACCCAACCATCTTGGTCCTTTGGTTAAGAAATACCTCAACCAGATCCAAACAGATGAGGGGAACCACCATAAAATCTTCCCAAACATTTATCAGAATCGACCACTAACCCGCCCTTCAACCCAGCTTACCGACCAAACACAAACCCAAAACACCATTCAAACAAGAGGGGTTCTTGGACTCAAAACATTCTACCAAATCGAAATTTCCAAAACAAATAATACATGCCATCCCAAACCACTCATCAAGACATCAAGTTTTCCTTTTAAGAACATTTCTTTTAAAACAAACGGTTTAGTGGTTAGTGTATCCCCCGATGGTACCCCATGGTCCCCACACATGCATGTTTCTATGCCACACCAAGAACCCTATTCATATACATCCTCACAATAATCCAATCATTCAATTAACCATCTATATTCCCATATAACCCCTTGCATGTGGTTTATCATGAAAATACCAAAGGTTAATACAAAAAGTCTTTCCACTTTTCAAAACCAAAACAATCAACCAATACTTCCATTTTCTCAAGACCGCTAACCATGAAATAAAACCCAAATTACCACTTAAAAAACTTTTCATAAAGGCACAATCATTAAAATGAAAAATCAATTTCAATTCATAAAAATTAATTTCAAAACATCTCATCCCATCAAAACACCATTCAATAGTTTAGAAAACACTATTGGAAACACTTTTTCAAAACCAACTTTAACATACTTCCTGGTTTCAAAAGAGGTGTAAACACACCATTTTCTAAATTAAAAAAAATTCTAAAATTTTAGTTCCACCATTTCAAAAATCAAACCCTTCCCTATTTATTAGAAAATAATTTCACAAAAACCTTATGCTTTTTAAAACCATGTCATTTTTTCTTTAAAACCAAACTTCCAAGATTTCAAAACTAAAGGACTAAGATAATGTGATGGGGAACTAGCTTTGGTGGGTGACTTGGACATATGGTTGGAAGCTATATGAAAATAACTTCACTGTCAGGGAGAGTGTTCTAGGAAAATATCCCTGGCTCCACATGGAATTACAGGCCCTGTGATCTCACTGAGACCATTAACCCAACTCTCTTTTCATTTCCCATAATCTTCATCAAACCAAGAAAACCAAAGGACTTGAATAAGTCCCAAATTCCCCTAGTGATTTGAATCCCATTATGAGTTGTGGTGATTGTTCATAATACCCATAAATAGAATTTAAATTCTCAGCAATCCTAACTCCATACTATCTCGACTGCTCCCCAAATAACATGACCCAAAGAGTTAACCTGAACCTCCTCTGATACCATTTGGTCATGAACAAATCTGACGGCCATCGAAACTGGTGCCAAACCCAGCCCATGACATGGTCCTAAGGTATTTTCCAATCCCCAATGGCTAGCACAAGTGCCCGAGTATCATAAACTGAAAATTGGGAATGATTTTACTGAGTTTATAAACATAAAACAACAAATGAGCCCTATAAAATGAATCTGGAATTTTTAAACCAAACAATATTTTATAAATATCCATAAATGAATTACATAGTTTAAAAAAACTCAAAAGGACTATAAAAAAAGATACAAAACTGATAATAAACATCCAAAAAACCACCTCAAGGCAAGGGGAACCTCCCTCAAGCCATCTCCACAAGACATCACCGCCAAGGCCATGCTAGAAACCTGAACCATTGGAACTACAAATTGTATCCAACCTGCGACAACAAAAATAACCAAGTCTACTTACAACCAAGGGTGAAAGTAGGGTGTGATCCAATTCCCAGTAGGATAAAAACACTAATAGATTCTATGTGATAAACATTCAAAGACGAAAATCTTGTAAGTTTTCATAAATAGGAAATGCTAGTTATAATTTCTAAAATCTGCAACTTAAAAATTAAAACAGTTTTCAAGTGGGATAATTTAAAGAATAAAAAATTTTAAAATAAATTCCAAATATACTGAATTTTCCATCCAAATATATCATATTCCTATGGTAATTTTAAGGGATATAATTATCATAAGCAATAGGAAATAACCCCTATGAACTAGCTAGTTTTGGGTCCCAGGTACCTCATATCTCAATGAGAGTAACCATCAAAAATATTTGTTCTAATTCACGGGCCACTAGTAGGGAACATACCCATAACCTAGAGGTACCCAATCATCATCATAAATATAGATTAGTTAGATTTGTAAGCATCAATCTTGATAAGTGAAAATTAGGCCAAACCCCATGGATTCACTAGCATACTAGTACACATCCACCCACCTAGATACCCATGTTTTATCACTTTGTGCTAAAACAAGTTAAACAAGTCAAGAAATGTACTTTTCATGTGAAAATATCATTTTCATATCACAAATTCACCAAAAATCCCACATGTATTCCACACAAGTCACAAAATTCCACTTTTCATTCAAATTGATTTTGAAATCTGATTCACACTAAAATAGTCCACAACACTTTTCACATTTCCTTAACACTTCCACAAATACATTAAAAAAATTTATAACACCATTCAAATATATTCCAACTCTGATAACATCCCAATCACATGTTACATAATACCCTTTTCATAACCAAAATCTATTTTGCACATCACACTCACACAAAACATCCCACATCTCTTACACACTTTAGAAAATCCTATAAAAATTTTTATAAAACATTTACAAGATGTCACACAACACCAAACATCCCCTTACACATTTAAAATGTACCATTTCAAAAATATACACACTCTAAAATATATTTCAAATATGGTTTCACTTATTACATAAATCATTAAACGATTCATAACATTCATAAAACAATTCCAAGGAGTGTACCCAAGATTTTAACATAAAACCCATTTCAAAACCATATTTCAAGGAAAAAATCACACCAATTCCAATTAAAAACAGAATTTTTATCCCCAACAACATTTATTAAACCACCACCAAGTTTTATACAAATATTTCAAACAATACCACAAAATATCCATATGAAAATCACACGTTTTTAATGTCACTTCCAAGAAGTACAACATTGTTTTAAACAATAAACCCATTAAAAACCATATTTTAAACTCAATGTAACACCAATACCATACCAAAGAATAATTGGAAGCCCAAAAATAATTTATTAAACAAATTTCTTATGTTCAAAAATACCCCCAAATAATACCCCAAGTGTTACACATGAAAAACACTCAATTTTAAGCTAAAATTAAACTATAAAATTAAACTCTTATCCAAATTAGTCATGAAATGTTTTCACACCACACAAAACATATGATTAATATGAATAATGATTAAATACAGCAATATAACTCATCAATAATTGTATACACATGGAACCACCCACCAAAAGTGTTGAATCCCCCAAATCTTGGTGTGAAACTTCAATCGCACCACCACCACACCACAAGGAAGGTAAAACCAACCTGAAACCACCAATATTTCACCCAAAAGACAAGAAGTTAAACCCTAGGTACTAATATTAGGTTCTGGACAATTTATAACTCAATAAAGGGTGAAAGAAACTCTAAGTAAAGGGAAGAAATCAAAGGGAGAAACACTTACCCGGATAAATCTTGATGAAAACGACCCAAATACACCAGTAGCTGAATTTTAAAATAGTTAAACATTCAATGGAGGTTATAAAAATTATTAGGAGATCATATAGGAATATTAATGGGTGGAAATATTGAGAAATGAAATATTTATGAAAGAAGGAAGTTACCTCTTCAAATCTGGACGATTTGAGAACCCCTATGAAGGTCTGCCATAATTCACAATTCACACAAGCTCCAAAGAGGGGGTAAAGGTAATGGGGACGTAACTAAGGATGTTATTTTTGAGTGGGATTTGTAATCACCAAAATATAGTACAAAATTAATATGTTATTAAATAAAAAAGTTCATTTTTAAAACTAGAAATGGGCTTCCGGGCAGGCCCAAGTTTTGAAAACCGACCATTTCCACCAAAATGAATTGGAAACACCCAAAACAAAAAAAAATAATGGAAATTAAATGAAAAATTAATTTAAAATATTCATGGATTTGATACTTTTTATATTGGTTTCCAAAATATTTTTTCGTTTATGATTTTAGAGTTTATTCTGAGTTCTATTTTAGAATATTACTAGTTTTTTATGATAATTTGAATTTGTAAAAACTAGAATCATGGGTTAAGAGGTTATGGTAGTTTTATATGATCTATAAATTCCTTCTTATGTATAATATGGGTTATTGGGAAATTCCACTTGATTATTACCTAGTATTCTAGGTTACAGAGCCACTATTTCCAATAGTTTTTTGTTTTGTTCCTATTTCGGATGGCAGAGCATATAGTGTTCATAAAGTGATGATTTATTTTTGTCAGGAATCCAAGATACAACATCCTATATCCTTATTAGGTACATATGTCCCTCAATATATAGTGGGTTGGACAGATATAATTGATGGAATGTCCAATCTTGTTGATACTTCTAATGAATAAATGGTAAAGTTATCCACATGTATGATATAGGGACCCGTTAGGAGGTGGTGGGAATAATGATTTAGGATGAGGAACTATAAAATATAACATGGGAGGTATTTGAGGATAAATATTTTAATATATCATTTGAAATTTTTTTATATTTTATCAATCCCTAGTGTTTATAGGGAATCTACTCATGGTGATGTTGGTTTCCAGTTATGATTCATGATTCATGAAGGTGTAGTCTTGTTCACCTTTCCTAGCCATAAATGAGGATAAATCATATATGAATATTAAAAATTGGTTATGAACCAATTTGTGATGTAAATTGAGAATCATTTACCAATATTATTATCAATAAGTGATTCAAATGACTCTAATATATGATAAGGTTCTATAGTAAGATATCGAACGTAAAATTATTCATGATTTTTGTTAACCAATGTGTATTATTTCCAATGGTTTTGTGTATGAACCATCTAGTGGCTGGAAGAGGATATTTGGTGAGATAAACTAAGTCATAGAGTGGCCTCCATATAATAATAGGGTTTCCTCAACTCCTTTCACTATAGGATGTCTACCTCAATGATTCATTTTTAGAAAAAGTGGGAATAATCAATAGTTATATATTGATCCACATAGTGTGTGTCATTAGTGTGGTAATATGGGTAACATCCTGTTATTTTTATAAACTCTATTATAGATAGGTTCAATTATATATTTTTGTTGATGTCACAAACATGGTCTTGGTCTGGGGGAATCATGCTGACAGATTGGAATGTATAAGATGTTTGGGTAATGGACAGTGATGAGTATCTATGAAGAAGTTGAAGACTGAATTCGAATCAATGTAAATTGTGAGTTGGGTACTTTGATAAAATTTTCATGGATTATATACATATTGATTTTATGCACTACCTTGTTTGATATAATATTTTCCCACTCATTTATTTTTTTCAAGTTATTTATAGTTTATAGTTGATTGTTATGTTTTACCTAGATTGTTATATATTTACCCGCCTCTTAGAATGATAGAAGATCATTTTCAGATTTTCTCATTGTGAATTGTAGTGTTTAAAGGCTATAAATATAAATGTGATTTTATAGTTGGGTAAATTTCATGAATCAATTTATTTTTCATTATGGACTTAAAAACATGTTTCCAATATCACATCATGTGATAAAGTATGTGATTGTCCATTAAAAGTCTGGATATAATGGTTTTTATGTTAGCTAGAGAATAAGATTTAGGAGAGGAATAAATATTATGAAACCTATATTAGAATGACACAATTATAATTCATGTGTTATGATTAGGTGTCACAACCAAAAAGGTGACTATTACAATCACTATTAATTATTCGGTGGATCATTACTGAGATATTTTTTAGGAGGATTTCTTGGAAATTCCAACATATGGTGGAATTTAGTTTGATATTAAAGGCATGAAATTTTTATAGCTTATATTGATTAGAAAAATATCATTTGTAACCAGTGGAGTTGATGAAAATTATGTTTTATCTATGGGACTTAAAGTAAAAGGGGTAAATGTTTTCAAAAACATCTCATTAGGTTCCCTTTTCCTATTAAAAATGGATATGTGTGGTATTCTTTGGTTGTGTGTAGATTAACAGATAATAAATCAGTTAATATATATGAAAAAGAATCTATTGTTGAAGATATATGATATTTTTGATCATTCAAGTGGGAATAATAGATCTATGTGATTGAAATGGGATATGGAAAACATTATATTCCGGTTATGGGTAAGTATGTGATGAAAATAATTTCCAAAAATAAGTATAGACTGGCGGAATATCTCATGATGTGATTCATTTCAATAAATACACTGATAGAGTTCACTGATCTCATTAACTAGATTAATCATAATTATGTAGATTGTTTAGTCATTTTTTTGTCAATTATATATCGGTATACTCCCAATCCCTCGAGTTACCTGATCGATATTTGGAGATCATGTTTATTAAACATCTTGTGATTCATTTCTATTTCATCCTCTCAATATTTCATTTAAGGATATAAGCAGTATGTTTTCTAAGAAATTTGTTCTTTATCGAAGGAATTTTTGTAGATCTAGAAATGGTAGAATCATTGATTTCATAGGAAGTACCATGGAACATTATGGATACTCATATCATTATGGGGTTGGTTGGCTATTATAGGTAGTGAATTAAAGGTTTTTTTAATAATAAATGTCTATGATTATGCTAAAAATGATATGGGTAGTGTTAAAATAAAAAAAATAGATTTTAAAAGGATTTCCAATAATTAAATATTTGTTTCACATCCATTCTTATTTTGATTAATTTGATCCCTAGGATTTTTTATAAATTAATTTATGATTATTATGAAGTTATTTTGGGGTTTTTCTTGGTTCGTGGAGATCATTAATTCACTTAGAAGTTTCGTTAGATGAAACTACATCACCCAAAACACCATACTCATAAAAAGGATTTAGATTATGTGATTACAACTTATAGTCTCAATTTCATTATCTTTTTTGTGAGTGAATTTTAATCAAAACATATCACAAAATCATTGGATACATTTTCTCCTAGTATAACATAAGTGTGTGAAGAAGAAATTGGGTCATGTACTTGAAGTAATTTCACTTTGAAATGGAACATTCCACATGGAAATAGAATTTTTGTGTAGATTCACTCTATATAAGTTCACAACAACAAAAAACATGATCATCATAATAGAAGTGTAATTTGATGAGGATGTTTGTGGTTTGGGAGATGGGTGATACCGGGGATCATGGTATGGTGACCTAATCATCCTTTATTATGAAATCCTACTTGGTAGATCAAGTGAAATCCATCCATAAATTTGATTATAACTATTAATTGACGAGGGATGGTCTAGGAGATATAAACATGTATTGGGATGGAACTTAGATATGAACTACGTAATTCTTGTCCATGGTATGGTGGGATTTCTAATATTCATGATGTAATAATTAATGTGGGACTCCCTCATCGCATAATGGGATGTGTATCTAAGATCAACCTAGATGTATAATGAAATCCGGTGCCTCACTTTTTCTATATAAGAAAATATATACTCTAGGGTTTTTTACTTTCTATATAATATGTTAGTGTATAAAGGATGAACATTAGTGAACAATAAGGTTTCATAATACTGTTTTTTTGTCGATACATATTTGGGATGAGGTAGCCATGGATTTTTTATAGGGTCACCTAGTAACCTGAGGGTTCAAGATGAAGTGAGGTTTTTGGTTGATTGTCATTTGAAGGTTTCATACATCTTATCTATCTGTGATTCATAATTAGTGGATAAATTTTTTTTAGTTTATATTCAAGAGATTTTACTTTTTCATTGTGTACATGTAAGTATAGTGTCAAATCAGAATGAATTCCTTTCATCATGATTATTTAATGGTCTGGAGAAGGTGATAAGATCTCATATGAACATGAGCATGATGATTCATCTTTTGACTGACAGGTAGTCTAATTGGATCATCAAGATTCTGGATGATATTCTTAGAGCATGTCTACTTGATTTTAGCAGATCATGGGATGACCATATGTTCATTTATGAGGATAAATATAAAAAAAGTTATTAATAAAATCATATAGACCCATTTGAAGCTCTTTATGGTCAAACATTTAGTTGTTAACATTATTGTAAGGATGTGGTTGAGCTAGTAGTGGTTTAAATGAATTTATTTTAATAAATTTATAAGTTTTTTAAATGTATATAAAACATATGGATGCATATTAGAGTAGTTAGCATTCATATGTAGATCGATGATAAGGACCTTATAGTTTTCATAGGTTGTCCATGTGTTCAAATGTGTTTCAAACCGATTGAGGCATTAATGGTTTTGGAGACAAGTAATATTTTATCAAAATTAGACTTTCCCATTAAAAAATTTTAAATGATTTTGATAGTGTCTTACTAAATGGATCATTCACCACACCAAAATCAGTGTTTAGTTGTGTTTTTTTAGCGGTGGTTTATGAAACCGCCGCAATTTTTTTAAAATAATTTAGTAGCAGTTTGTTAAAAACCACTTCTACATATTTCATTTTTTTACAAAAAACCAACACTTCTCCATCCCTGAACCCCCCCCCCCCACTCCCCCAACCCTTCTGACCCTCATATTCCTACCCTTGCCACACCTTACCACCGAACCTCGCTTCCAGTATCGAGCATCGCTACCCCTCTTTACTCTTCACTTCCCCTTTTCGCACCTCGTCTTCGATCCCAAGCCTCTCCGCTTCTAACTACTAGTCCAGAGCCTCTCCACCTCTCTATTTCGGCTTCTAAACTCTTGGATCATAAAAAAACATATACCCATTAATCACGGTAACTTCTTTTTTCTCTATTATATTGATTATGTATTTTGTGTTATACCAATTGATGTGTTATCATTAGATTTTTAATTGTTATTGAATATTGTGTTATCCTTACTTAAATAATTTATAAATTTTGTCATTCTAGAATTATGTAATTTTTATTAAGCATGAGAAATTATTTTTTCTATTTCTTTCTACATAACATGAAATATTTCCATATAGGTTTTTAATTTACTGATAAGCTATAAATGACATGGATACATCCTTGAAATAATTGAAAAAAATTCAAGTTGTAATGTTATATTAAACCATGAGTAAGTTACTCATGTTTATGATTACATGTTTGGGCTTATTAAGGAAATTTCTATATGATTATGTTATATAAATTGGTTAGTTTATTTTTTATGCTATGTTGTTACTTGTATAAAGTATGAAGCAATTTTTTATTTTTTATTTTAGGTTAGGAAAGGAAGTTAAGATGTTTAATTTACAGTATGCCATAATTAATAAATTATGTAATAATTAACTAGGTTTTTAGTAAAAATAGTAACAATATTTATATTGGTTTCATTTACATTGAAATGTTTTTAGTATAAAATAGGGTTTTGACCAAAAAATCAATTTTATAAACACTAGTTGTATTTATTTTGGAAATTTATTGTGTATGATTTTCTTGAACCCAAACATTATATTGGATAAAAACTTTTTTAAATCTATTTATTAAAGTTTTCAGGTATGGGTTAGTTCATGAACCACAATTTAATTATATAATATCTTCTATGTTGAAAACATATCCTTTTAGAGTTTTTATTATTTTTTATAATTCAACTACATTTATCAATTTGTAACCATACATGATTCATTTGGTATTCCTTAAGATGTAAACATATTTTTTATAAATGGAACACATGTTATATTAAAAGGGTTTAATGTGTAAAAACATTTTTTCCTTGGATACTGCCTAATTTTCTAAAGAAATTTTTCCCAAAATTATGTTTTAAAACATTGAAAAAATATTTGGATGAAGAAAATATGATTTTTCTTTTAGAATGTATTTCTTGTAACTTAATCTAAGACATGTTCTTTGATTGGAATGTTACTAGTATATATTAGTTGTTTCTTATTACATGCCTTATCATTGAGTCACTTTATATTCCTGGTCTTTCCACATTGGTGAAATGTCTAGAGATAAATGTTATATTCCTTAAGAACATTTCCCTCATCCTATAGTTATGTAATCCAATATAGTTGTTCCCTACAAAAGGAGTTGAAAAATATCAACTCTACTTTGACTGTCGGTCACCCCCTAAAATATGTCATCCATTAACATGTATGATATTTCAGCATGACATCCAACCATCATCTAGTTGTACCTTAATGCATGAAGTTCAAAATATTAACCTTCTGGTCTTATGGGGTCTTTATTAGGTCTAATGTCCATTAAATGACCAATATATAGTTCTCTATGCCCTTAGGTACTCCAGTTCCCTGGAAATATGGGGGCCTTGGAGCTGGAAGTCACATGGATTCAAACATTGTTGGCATTCCTTTGTGGGATCCACCACCCTAAATAAGCATCAGCCTAAAGATTTATAGTTAGAATAGTTCTATTGCTTGAACAACTAGAGTGATAAAGGGAACATTATCAATAACATCCTCCTACACAATAGGTGGAGCAACTAGCTGCACGATACATCTATTGGGAGACATTTTCTTAAATATTAGAAGAAACCTTATAGAAGGATAATAACTTAATTAAGAAAATTGATAACTAAACATAGGAAAACACAATGGTTGACAATATGGTTCAACCTAATTTTATACCCATAGGAACAATTCATACCCCCTAAACACTACTCAAAGCCCAACTCAAGCCTCTAGTGCATTCACATTAGTCAAAACCACACATATATACACTCAAGAATAGAAGTCAGTAATATCAAATTAGGAATTCAAGAAATAATATACCAAAGAATATATCATAATTACATTAGGTATTTAATTATTTGTGATCTATCTAATTCAAGAAACATATATATATATATCATGTGAACCTACATGCATAGTATGATGCATGAACGCACACCAATTCATATAAATAAATATATCAACATCATATTCATAACCCTTGGTGAATTTAATCAATGTTAACCTCAAACAATAAAAAATAATTCCCCATTTTATGGTAACTCAGAGGAGCACTATATAGTGCTATCCAAACACTAACACAGTCCCAATTCTCAAGTCTCAATCATCCTATCTCTTGTCTACCCTACCACAAATGAAGACAGAGAGGAGAAACAAGTTAGTTAACCTGGTCTTATGATATAATTTTTTAATATCTAAACCCAAACAATTAAGTCTGATCTAGGGGTGTAAAATGACCATATTCATTCCTCCCCACACAAAAGAGTTTTCCAACAAGTAGTGAGGTCCTATAGAATGGTATGGGGAGACTATTCTCTTAGTACTGGATGTAAATCAGTGGATATAAACAAATTGATAACAATAATCAATAAATCAATGATAAAACAATAACCACTAGAGTGGGAACATATAAAAATATATCACATGCAATAGTGGTGTGGAATTCCAAATACAAAACCAAAAACTAAAAAAAGGATCCAGAGTAAAGTAAGCCAAAATAATAATAGCAGCACCTGCTGGAATTCGATCCAAACTCCATCCAGAAATATCTATATCCTCCTACCTACCAACTCAAGCATAAACCATAGGGACCTTTCCCTTGAACATATCCTTGAGAATGAATTCTATAAGTGCACTAAAATTACTGAGTGGGTGTGAGTACAAGATTTACCATATAAGAAAAGTTGTTTCTTAGATAAATAATTATGTTTTCTATTAAAATTGAGAGAAATAAATCTTAGTATATTCATAATTAAAATTAAAGGAGTGGAATGAAGAATTATATATTTGACTGGTTTCCATTTATCAATCCTCACGATAAATAATGTTTAACATATAAATAAGATGATGGGGTGATTATACATGATACAACTGATGAAAGTAATGTTGTTGAGAGAGTAAAAAATGATGGACGATGCAAGGAATCTTGTATATCAAGAATGTGGTAAAATTAATTAGTTGGAAATTTTAATGTGGTTGTATCATAAGAAAAACATGTATGTAATTTCTCGTATTGTAATCAATTATATTCTTACCTTTATTCAAGTGATTCTCAACTTTATAGAAGTTTTTATTACCTGTACACAAGTGTTTATTACCTCTATGCAAGTGCTAAGATTCCCTTATTCCACATGAAAAAAATGTTATTTACCCTTTTTAGTGAACTAGAAACCTTTAAATTATGTGTTGAATTTATTTTTTTCCTTTACGCATGCTTTAGAAAATTTATATTACCCTAATATAACTTTTGACTGCCTTTATAAAGCTTTTCTAGTTACCTTTACATGACCAGTTTAAGTAAAATATTACCATTACACAACTTTACTTGTTACCCTTATGAAATTATAATAATTGTTTCCTACCCGTACATAGCGTTATAATTTACTTAGATACAGAATGTGTAAAATGAAACATATATTTATATGTGATGTATATTTTAAAGGTTACCTTTACATAAATTATAAAAATTATGAGGTACCCTTATGCTACTAGTGAAAAAAATATTTTACCCTTACTTTGTCTATATAGGTTTCCCTAATATATTTAAGTAGTAGCATATCTCATCTGTTTGAATTGTACAAATCCTCTGTCACTGGTAAATGATACCCAGACTGAAATGCATTGAGTTTTTTTTAATTTGAGTGTGATACTTTAAACAGTAATATATTTCTATTTTAATTTATGTCTTTTGGGTTTTAAACGTATGATGAAGAATTAGGAAACACCCATGTGTATAACATTCAATGGATTTCTAAAGAATGTTATCCATTTGTGTTTTGTCTATAAATAAAAGCTAAGTAAATATGTGGATAAAGAATAAGAAATATATTTAGAACTTCATGGATTCATTATACTGATTTGTTGAGGTATTTCTGAAGTCTATTTGGTAGAGGAGTGTCTTGACTTTTTTTCTAGATACTTGGATGATATTGAGACTATATTCAATAGAGTTATACATGTTGATGACACATCAAATCAGTCTGAAATACATGGTAAATCAAAAATATTTCCTCCTATTAGCCAATTAGTTGGGAGGAGCTCAAATTTACACTAACTGAAATGAAATTATTATAGGCACATAGATATCTTCTGCTAAATAGTGAAATTATAGATCCATTTATTGAACAATTGAGGATATAAAAAAGAGACGAATGAGAGGAAGAACATGAAATGAGAAAGATATAACAAAATATGTTAATAAAGAGATTTTAGAATGGTTTTCATGATGTGTAAGTTCATAAATATTGTAATTAATACAGATATTATGTAGATACATATATTTTGTAAATATAATAAATTATATTAATTTTTTCGATCATCAATACTAATACTTGAGAAAAGTTGTTAGAATATTTGAAGTTTCTTACTTAATGTCCTCTAAAAAATCTAGAAAGTTCGATGCTTACAATTTGAATGGATTTAGATTTTGTACAGTTGATCAGGAAGAGGGTTTGAAAACCTAAAATAGTGGAATATTTACATTTTCTAAAGGGGAATACTATGGAAAATTGACTGATATTATCAAATTAAAATACCATAGATATTTTTTAGTTGTTTTATTCAAATGCAATTGGGTGGATATTATCAAGGGTGTTAAAAGAGATTCCTTGCAATTTACTTCTGTGAACTTCTCTACCTTGATAGATATTGGTGACCATGAACTACACAATCCGTATATCTTATCACTACATGTAAAAAAGGTATATTATGTGAAAGATGTCATGGATGAAGGGTGGAGTGTAGTTGTTCACATAAAACAAATAGACTTGTATGATATGGGTTATGAAGTGAAATATTTGACATTTGACATTGAATCCCATCAACAGAAAGAAGCAAACATATCATGATATTGAAAAATATTAGTCTTAAAAGAGTGGATGATGTAGATTAAGTAATGAAGGAGTAGTAAAATGACATGATTGAAGGATAAATTGATTGTATGTGCAGTTATCCCTTCATTTATCAACCACTTATATCATTTTTACAGTTATTCATTATCATTGTTATGTATATTTTGTTTGTTAGTATTGTTCATCTATTATCATTTATATTATTTTGTATGCATTAATTTTTCAAAATATATGTTCTGAACTTTATTTTATTTGATTAAATGATAGGAAATATGAGGAAGATTTATACTCACATTGTTGGGTCAAAGAGTTTTTCTAGAAGTCGATCAACTCTGGTAATATTTTCATTAGATTAAATATTTATTATACAATGTTATCTATTTAATATATTAAATTTTTTTATTTATCTTTGTTTAATGCGGTCACTGAGTTTAGGCCAGCAAGAATCATGAAGAGTGGTGTGGTTGAATGTTCAAAAAAAATATGATGGGAGTTTTGTTAATGATATTGCCAAAGAATTTAGGGTATGAATTCATTTTTCATTATAATAACTTATTATCAGTTTTCACTATGTTAATATATATTTCTTATAATATGATTGATATTTGATTTATATGTTAAAATTAAAGAACTATGGGATCTCGATCCCACATACTCTTACTCAGTCTCCTAAGATTACCAAGATGGTAAAGTCCTTAGGAAGGAGAAACCTGGTAGAGTGCGCGGCTGGGTTTAGTACTATTACCATCTGAGGTGTCTGGAAGAAAAATGGGGATTGCAAGTGATGACTAGTGGTTAGAAGATAAATCACACAACTTAAAAATCATTTAGTTCACAAAATTTTATTGATTTTAAGTTTCAATATAAATATACAATAATGTTTAATTTTCAATATAATTGTCTTACAAGTGTCGGTAGAATAAAGTAGAGACGGAGATGGAGAGGGTGACGAGCAGAGTTCATCATTGGAAAATTATTAGTTCAAAGTTTTTGTTCATGTATCAGTATATCAAATGTGGGTATTTTTTATCATTTTCTTATATTTTATTTGGGATCGGTACAATGGGTGCCCTATGTATGTGTTGTATAACCATGTGTCTATATGTTGTGTTTCAACTCACTATGGATATTGAAATTTCTATATAATAATATATTATTTTTATTTTCTTGTCTCTCTTTTACATAGAGGTTAATTCATTTAATGTGTTTTGTTTTGTTTGATTCTTTCAATGTATTGAGAAATGTATTATTTCTTTCAATGTGTTATTTTCCATGGTCAATGTGTCGATTATTTATGTTTTGGTTGGAATCAATGTACATTGATTATTTAGTTTTAACATGTTTTCTTCCTTGTACATTGATGATATATTTGATGATCTAGTAAAATTATTAATGTCACTATTTTGTTCTTCTGGTTGCAGGTTCTAGGGCTGCAGAACCTACAACCAGTTTTTTTTAATTCATTATATAGCAGTGATTTAAACCACCACTAGAGATAGATTTTTTTTTCACAGTGGTTTAAATGGTCTCTATATTATTGTAGTTTTTTAGTTTTTGTGGTAAAAACTGCTTCTAAATATGAAAAAAAATAACTTAGCGACAATTTCATCCATATTAGGGGCGGTTTTTTGGTAAAAAAGGCCAGACTTTAGCGGTGGTTTTCAACCGCCGCAAGATCCCAGTTATTTTTTTAATCCAAAAATACTGCTGAAACAAAGAAAACCATTGTGAAATATGTCTTCTACAACACTTTCTAGAAACCAACACTAAATGGAAGAAATTGCTATGTGTTGATTGTCGACCCCAATTTTAGCTACGGTTTTTTGAAACCGTCACATCACCATAGAGTGGTGGATTAAACCGCCGTTATACGGTCGGTTTTTTGTAGTGATTAATTACAAAATTGAGGTATGAATGATTTTATCCATGTATCATAGATATGTAAGTAAAAACTATAACCTTCACATTTGATTGATAACTATGATGTTGATTTGGAAGTAGAATCTTCTTGTGAGGAATTTCTAATGTGGATTTTTGAACATTGATATAATTTATTATGATAAATGATATTACATCCCATTTGTGTTTATTCACAACATGGGAGCACCCAATAATTGACATGGGATATGGAGTGTTATATTAGGGAAAATAGGCTAGAGTTGTTCTAGCACAACCACTAGAGGTTTTTCTGGGGGATTAAAATCAAATTGTGGGGGAAACTTTAACAAACTATTGACTTTGAGGAGTGTTACGGATAAGATTTATTGTTGTTTTTTTGAAATATATTGGGATTTGTTGTTTTTTGTATATTAGGAGTTGTTAGAGTTCATGTTTCAATGAATCTGTTTATTCCTTCAATAATCTACTATGTTTGGTGGGTATATATAGTGTGTGTCCATATTTTATTCTTCGAAAAAAATGAATGTAGGGATTCCTCAATATTTCACAATGATTCATCATGAAACACATAGGTTCACACCATGACTAGATTCATAAGAAAAGAACATAACTTATCTTGGATGGGTGTCACACCATGAAAATAATTTTCAAATAGTAAAATTATTGGATGAATAAAATTAACTATGGATTAATTCATAACATTCCTCAAAACCCATATTTGACCTTACATTCATCCCCTCTATCCCAAACATGATCGGCGTAAATGGAGAGCACTAACATAGTGAGTTTTGGATCTCTCTTTCTTATATCTTGGAACATTGATTATTTTTTATTTTTAGTTGTAATATATTATTAATACTAAACCTATTCTATATGTATATATCTTTTTCTCCTTGTATTCTCACTCTAGTGTGATGGTATAAAGAATTTTGGGGTTGAACATAGATATTTTTTATGAGAGTATTGATTAAAAATGGGACTCTTACCAATTTGGATACATCACATTTTTTGTAGGTATTATATACTATTTTAAAACATCTCTATAAATATGATTATCTTGATTTCAATATAGTTATGTTTGTAACCCTTTAAGAGTACTAATATGATACTTAATTAAAAATTGGGTGCATGTGTATCACTCTAAGAACAATGATTTGTGAATGAAATGGTCATGTTGATATCCATTATGATACGGTTTAGTCATGGTATGAAACATGAAAATATGTTCTGATTATATTTTTTATATCCATCATGAGATGGTTTATTAATTGAATGATATGTTTTACATGGGTTCAATATTATTATTCCTATCAATCTATGTGATGGTTGAGTCATCAAATTAATTTTGATACATTATTCTCCTTATGTGATTGGATTGATGTAAAATATCTTTGGGTATGGTGTCATATCAAATAGAACTTGGGTTCATGGATGTATTAATGGATCACAATGACTATAAGTGTTTTATATTCATTTCTATATTTACATTTTTGTCACTCTGCACACCTTTGTAT
The DNA here is from genome assembly GCA_963277665.1 of Viscum album. Classification (NCBI taxonomy): domain Eukaryota; kingdom Viridiplantae; phylum Streptophyta; class Magnoliopsida; order Santalales; family Viscaceae; genus Viscum; species Viscum album. The sequence continues at coordinate 1,138,694,005 of OY728156.1, forward strand.
GAAAAAATTCACTTATGATAAGGATGCATTAGAGGATTCCTACTATGTTTATACTAAAACCTTTACTGGGAATATAAGTGTTCATACATACATTATATTTATGGAACCATCAAATGTAATGATCTATATGTCATGTTTGTTTGTATATAAATTAGATCAGACTAATTTGATACAAGGATATACTATGATATATTGTGATTTCATTACATATTTTACTCTATAGATCTCATTTCTTATATAAATTGATCAACCACTTTTGACTATCCTATTAACTATATTTTCGGATACTATATGTCATTTTCTACATCATTTGTATCATTAAATGTTATTTACATTAGGATTATTGATGGCTATTTATTTATTTATTAACCATGTTTATTTATTGATTTAGATGTATTTTATGATTGTTGGTCATCTTCTTCTGAGAGAATAATCTACACACTTTTCAATTTATGCCATTACAACTATTTAGTAGCCATATGCATATAGGGATGCGTGCATGAGGTCATGTGACCCTTTTGCCGGGACCAGTTGATTTTGATCATGATTTTGTAATTTTCATCACTATTAGGGTAAATTTCGGTTCCCTCTTCAATTGATTAATGGGTTTGTTGAAATTTAATGGTTGTATCATTATAAGATTATCATTAAAATATATAAATATATATTCACTTGATCTTTCACTCATATACCAATTAAAAACATATTTTCTAATGAATTATATTTATGATTATTTAATACTTTAAATTCTTTAGTTGGATTTAATTATATATAAACATATAATGATAATCACTCTCAAATTGGGACTATAGAAACAAAAATATCAAAAGTGAAGGATCATCATATTAATAAAATGGTACCTTAGTAATGAATTGAGGCAGTTGATTAACTATATTTTTTTATATTGATTATATAAATTGTGAATATTTTAATTGTCCTAAATTGTTTGATTAATTCTATAAATTAGTAAGTAATATGGAATAAATTATACAACTGGTGAATTATATTGAAATATATGGATTTTTTATCAATTGATATTGTATACTATTTTAACATGGAGATTAAATTTTAATTAGATATTAAAAATTTGAATTCTTCGGTACAATGAAATTATCATATGTTTAATTCTAAAGGGGAAAACATTTTATGGAATTTTGGTTAAAAATAATGTTGTTTTAAATTTAAATAGGATTATTTTGATATGGTATTTTTATATTAATTTGATGATATTGTATTTCACGAATGATTATTAAATGAAGTATAATTGAAAAAAGAATTATTTTATTTTTTTATGATGGAAAAATTATTATATTTCAATAAATGTAAATATATCCTAGGGATCATATATTGTTATTACCATTTAAAATTTTGAATATTATTAAATGACCTATTTGTGAAAACTATACAATGGAAGTAACATTTCCTTTTTAATATATTGAAAAAAATTATGGGAATTATTGAATTTAAATGAAATTTTATTTGGGTGTTAATGGATTTTTATATATAAGTCACTGAGATGTAGAATTAATAGAGTATTATTTTATGTTTCATGATTTTAGTAATGATAAATGTTTTATTAAACATTCTCTAGGGGACCAGAACATCAGTTTTATAATTCATGATTGAACATAAATTTTTTATTTGATTTCATTTAAAATATATAATCTCTGTACTTTTGGGAAACCATCTAGTCACACATCATGTTACTCATATAGGATGTTGTATTTATTTCATGAGTATTTTATTCATTAGATTTATTTATTTATGGTATTTTTTATTCTTAAAGTGATACTATAATAACTATAAAGGTATATTTGTTTGAAATAATGTTTTGAGGAACCTTTTTCATTTATTATTTCATCACTGTTATATTTATTATATATTTAATTATGAGGATTTTTATTATGGTGAAATTAAAGGAGAATTTACAAATAAAATTTGATAGAGATAAACACAACTATGAATGAGGTGTATTATGAGAAGGATAAATTTGTTCTCAAAAAACATTTATCACTTCAAAAACTTCACAAAATATCGATTAGTTCATATGATAATTATCTAAACCAATTGAATTGTGTTAAAAAATGGATGATAATAAAAAAATAAAAATAAAATTACATTTTCTCATGGATCACTAATTATTTATTTCTTTCAATTACTAGGTGATCATTTTATATTATCCAAATAATCTAATTCCTTGTCTTATTATTGAAAAAGAGAGATTAATATGTTATGTTAGTGCTAAATTATTTATATTGATATATATTGAAAATACAAATGTTCCTATCACACATTAAAATATATTAATGTATTAAAAAAATAAAATAATGGATAACATTAAATAGAAGAAACCATGTATAATTTTTTTGTTCACCCAAAATTTCATCAGAATAATGATAAATATTTTATACAAATTCACTCTAAAAACCATAATTTTTTTTATCAAGAATGATATAAGTATTTTTTTTATATCTTTGATACTCAATATATATAATTCATGCTGCTTTTTCAATTTTTCATACCATTTTTAATGTTTTGATTTAATTTTAGATGGATAAATGTGGTCAAGAGGTTGGAAATGGTAATGGACAATGATGACCAGCATATTGTTGCTAAAAAAACTAATGGAGAAGAACTGTCTAGGTATTGTAATCCATAGGATAAGAAGAATGGATACATATCACACTCACAATATGGGGGTCCTTGATAGAGGGTGTTCTTCCTTAAACCCATGGGATAACTGGTGCAGACCACAGTATCATAGATGTTGTCATTCAGATCCCGACAAGCATAATGATTTGTAATGTATTTTTGAAAAATCCAACCCTTAACATAATTTATTTCATTATTATAGACCATCATTGAACTCCATCACCCTAGGATCTTTCTTATGGTGTTTTGGATCCATATCCTCCCCTTTAGTCTCCTATGTTCAACACATAGAAAATATTTTGATCCTATAATTCCAAAATGGTAATTTGTATCTTTCTCTAGATCAATATTTCCTACTTATACATGATTAAAATCAATTACTCCATGATGTAATAATTATATAAATTTTTTATCATGGTATAACAAGGTTTTTATTAATAATTATTATAATTGGAACACAAATTCAGGGATTTTGAATATGAACATCATTTGGAATAGTTTTATGATTCGGTGGTGAAATTGGAGTTGGAATTTGACCCATGGAATTAAAGGTTATTTCACCTAATGTATGTGGTCCTTATAATTAGAGAATGTTATTACGTGTTGTTTTCATGATTGATTGGTCTGTGTGTTTGTGTAGATATTTGAGACCTATTTTTTATTTTGATCACATGAGGTGTGAATCTGTAGCATTATGAAACATATGTATGTAATTTTCTCACATGTAGTTTTATAATTGTTGTGATACTTACTTTATCTTGTGTGATGTGTGATATGTCATCCATTTTCAATTTATTCTATGTTTTTTGTCCTCTATCATGAATAGTGGATCCACATATACTATCCTCATTAGAGGTGTGTGTATGATATTTATCGACAAATATATTTTCTATACCATTTAAGAGGATTTCAAAAACAAGTTTTTTATAATATCTATTCAATGGGGTATGTGTCATACAATTATGAGTGACAAACCATTTTGAATGGTGTCGAAGTGGGAAGATACATTCTCTAAGGACCTAAAACATATGATATTCTTGTGTGATATAGTTTTCTCTTAACATTTCTCTATATATTATTCATAGATCATGCTATTATATATGGTTAACATATGTTTTGGACCATTGGTGGTATCATAATCGGTATTTTACTCAAACCCTACTTGTGTGTCTCTAGGTTATTTTAGATTTCATTAAAATTGATATTTTAAATGGAAAGGGACCTTTGATGGATGATATAATAGGTTTAGTCAGATGATGCTAGAATTTCAAGATGGACCTCAGGATAGTTGTATGTTGCTACATTTTCTTAGATACCTCATTTCATACATTGGTCCACCACCTATGGAGATCATTTATTTTTTTGGGTTGAGTAACTAGCATTCCATATTGTGACAACATGGGTTGGTATATTATTTGAGTATGCTACTACTCTTTTGATTATTTATTTATTCTTAAATTTTCATTTTACTATTATCAAATCCATTATTTACATAGAATTTTCCTTATATCAAGAGAATATTCTCCCCGTGATATCTCTCTTAGACCTCCTTAGTAGTCATTAACCTCTTTTGTAAAGGGAGTTATACATGAGTTCATATAGAATCCCAACTCAGACCTAATTTTTTGGGTTTGGGTGTTACACAATGTTACCGTAGAACCATGTTCTAAAACAAGTTTAATTTTCATGGATTTATCTAGGATATGGTAGAAAATAGCTACTATATTTGGGACTCAGGTAGGGGAATATATTTAGTTCCTGGACAAAAAATTATAGTAGTCATTAGAGTTTCCATAAATGTGGGAATTTATGTTCTTATTAGGAGGTATTACCTTTGATTGAATTCACCTTGGGTGATGCATGTGTTGTCGGTATACTGATAGTTGGGATTTGGTGTTTGTTCGTGAATAATTATGTGGAACATAGAAATGCCATGAAATATTCAATTATCTTTCATTAGATAGATACCAAATAATTAAATTCCTATTAAAATTATGATGTGTTATTTTATTTCATTATTTCTTTTATTTTTATACTTCAGCCTATGTATACTATGGTTGAATTTATGTATATATGTTTGTGAATATCCTGAAATGTATATATTCTTGAGACATTGGTAGTTTATACGTGAATTATTATTATTATATGGGTATCCTCTTAGGTAAAACCTTATTTTAAGCCATTTTTTGTGTTTTTTTTATCATTTTTTGTTCTTACATGTATAACTGTTGGATTTGCTATAGTTTTTTTGTAATGTTAGGAAATAAATCCTTATATACTTCTTTACTATAAAGTTGGACCAACTATTTTTTATAAGTAGGTTGTTGAAGATTCCCTCATGGATGTTCCAGCCTCTCAAGCTATAGATACAATCTACTCAGGACCATTTCAAAAAGTATTTGTTTATTGAAGAGGATCCCATAGGACCAGGCTAGTAATTTTTTATTATGTTGTGAATTCTATATTTAAAACCCTCGATGTCTCCATGGTTCATGATTTTCTCAAGATGAGGCGTTCTATATATGATTCATCAAGAGGATTTTTAACTTGGTAGAGACACCAAATCACCCAAATGTGAATCTTTTGACCTTTTTACTTCAATGCTATATAGGTATATTAAGGAAATATTTTCCTTAGGATATTTTACATGATGAGATAACATGGGTATTATTCAGGGACCACTTATTTTACTATTTATTCCGAGATGCACTAAATTTTCCTCATTTGTAGAAGGTCATGGCGGTCTATAAATGGATGAAACTTTTTCTACCTATTCAGTATGGTTCACTGAGATCATTCACATTTCACTTTTTATGGATAAGAATGATTATTGAAATGTAAATATGATTGAGATAGATCTTATTCCAATGTTGGAACAACCTTTCAAGAAATTTTATCAAAAAACATATGAAAAAGTTATTCATAAATATCTAATAATATAGAACTGCATCATGGTGGATAGAGTTGTATGTTTTTTTGTAGTTGTTGGTGAAATCACAAGTACCTTCTCTATAATAGTTCAAGTTTATTATTCTAGAAATAAAAATAGGATGTTAGAGGATGTATGTCATCGTTATGGTCAATAGTCATAGAAAGGAAGATATTACTTCACTCCCTCTATCAGAATTAACTATTTTATGCTCAATAACAATTTCAAGAATGAAAATATCTCAATCATTGTTATGATTCTCTCATTACATGTCACTAGTGAGGTAATAAAAGTCATCAGAGTTTATTTGGTCATAAGTATTTAAAGATTCGCATAGTAATGTTGGGATATAGTATGGGTTATGGACCTCATTAGAATGTTATAACCATGTAATGGGTGGTGAATAAGCTAACTGATGAGCCTTTAGAATAGTATGGAGTGATTATTTATAGGTCTTATGTGGCTAATCATTCCAATAATGATAGTGGATATAGAAAATCAATAGTTTTTATCATGGTTTTTATTTCTTCTATATGTTCTATTTCATTTTTTGATACAGATAAATAGCATTCACTCATATCTTCTCATGTGTTTGTGGGGATAAACCTACTTTCAAATCTATCTTTTGAGTTTATTTTTATCAATACACCCTAAGGAAGAAAATTATATCATCTTCATATTTATGCTTAATTTTTTTGTTATGGATTCTAGCTTTGATCTTGTGTGGAGCTTCAAAATTATAGGCATTATAGGTTTCTATGTGATCCTTGGAAATGAATAGTTGTCCATATACCATGCACATATCATTACTATCAGAGATGTGTGAAATTTATGTTTCTTAAAGAGTAAATATCATGTTTACTAGTGTGTGGGACACTGAAGTAGGAAGAGTGTGGAAAGATCCATGTTAGAGAGAATCATTTTCATCATATATGGATGGATTGATCCTTGTTTTCATCAGATAGTGACCCCCTCTTCATTTTCTCTTATGTTTGAAATATATTGAGATGAATTTCTAGATAATTTCTTAGGGTTTCTTCCATTTAGGTGAGTTATGTTATTGATCAATATCATGACTAGTGTGTGACACATATTTATTCCACCATACTGAATGGAAACAACTTTATTGAATGATATCAAAGTATAGTTTGATGATCATGAAGCTAAATGCCTCATCAGATTGAGAACTTTCCCATGGGGAGTTGTAATATTATTCACTATGATATAAGACTATAGTATTCTGATTTAAATATATTGCTAGTTATTTAATTGGTTCACTATGAAAAAAGGTACCCATTGCATAAAATGGAGACTTGTTTGATCAATTTAGAAGATACCAATGGTTTTTTATGATTGTTATACATTCTAGAAACAATCATCTTTGTGTTAGTGGAGAATATATTTCAAATGAAATATTTATGATCTAGTAATGGTTTTATTAGTATCTTATTATTCCTTTTAGACAAATAATTACTCTAACGGTGTCTTTGGATCTCATGAATAATATCTTTCTTTCATAATAAGACTCCATTGAAATTTTTTTCATTGTCAAAATCCAAATATTTTTATGATTTCTCAATCACATGCTATAATTCTTGAGGTTATATTGAATTCACTTTTGGAACATTGGATTTATTCCATGTATTTTATGTGTCACATTTCAATATAATAGGATTTCTTTCTTAGGCATGTGGATTCTCATGAAGGAATATCAGGAAATCAATAGATGGTAGATGTATTTATTTCTTGGTAATGGTCAAGGAAAGTGTTCAAGATTCATATTTTCTTCAATTTCTATCAGTATTATAGGATTTTAATTCAATAAATCTCTAAACTAGAGGAACCAATGAATATTCTCACAATGAAGGAGGTCATTTGTGAATTGGAAGAATATTTTGAAGAGGAATTATTAGTGTTATAGAAAAGGATGACATAGTCCCTAATTTTTATTCATCCAGATCATGGAGTTAGGTGTGAAGGGTATTACAACACCTCTATAATTGGCCTAGGATATTTAAAAATCCATGGTGATAGAGTGGTTTTTTTGGGTCTCGTCATCGGTGACCCCATGAGTGTAACTACACTTTAATAAAAATAGAGTTTCCAGTTGTGGTTAATATATTGAAATATTTTCAATACTACTGCTTTAGTGAGATATTATTCATATATATAAACCATTAGAGAATGTGGAATATTTTCTTCCAGCATTACCGTAATATATGTTAGAGGAATTGGGTATAACACCTATAAATGTTTTCATTTTATATAGTGTTTGAACCTTGGAACTGAAATGTTATTGTAGACACCCTTAGAAGTAAGATTCTTAATGTTTTACAATGGTATTAATAAATAGGTTGTAATATTGTGTATTTACTAATATATTGAGTGGTGATAATATATGTGGTTTAAGGTAAAATGTCTTATTAATTCATGGTGATCTCATCCTGAGTGGTGGAACAAGGTAAGGATAATTGGGAGACTAATCCAAAATTTATCATGATGAATGTGTGGTTGGTGTAAAATGGTTCCATTAAAAGATGTAATTTAAAAAGAAATAGTGTGATTATTGTTCATGGTTGAGTGATGATTCCCTATTCTATGGAATAATAAGTGATGAAATACTCTCCTAATTTTTAGTGGGAAGTGAACCAAGGATCAAACAAAATGCATCATTGTGTTAGATGAATGTGTTGGATACCTGGTATGAAAATAGACAATGCATTATTTGTCTACCATTGTCTAAAATGTCAATTGATCAAGGTAAATCGCCATAGACCTGGAGGTTTACTCCTAGTAATCCTAATGGATTTGTGGAATCAGTTTAAGGCGACCATAATTGCTTTTATAGGTTTTCCTAGGACCATAATTGGTTGATATACCATTTGGGTTGTTGTCGATAAATTGATCAAGGTGGCATGTTTTATACTGAATTGGAACACTAACTTTGTGGAAGTACTAGAAAATATCTATATTAGAGAAATAATATGGATTAATGGATTTCCTTCAAGTATAATTTATAAAATATATTCATGGTTTACATCATGGTTTAGGAAACACTTGAAAAAAGATATGGGCACTCAGTGGAACCTATGTACAGCTTTCATCTATAGAATTAATGGTAATTAATAGAGAATTATTAAAAAATTAAAGGATATTATTTTAGCATTTTTTATGGATTTCATGGGATTTGGGGATATCAATTGTATATGTTATTGTTCACTTACAAAAATAAAAACCATTATTCAATTAAGAATATTCCAATTAAGTCAATTTATGAATAGGTAAGTCGCTCCCCGTTATGTTGGCATGAGGTAGGTGAATATTCATTTTTTGGGCCTAGAATAGTAAAAGAGACCTCATAATGGATTAAATTTATTTATAAGTAACTATATATGATAGAGAGTATATATAAATCATATTTCGGATGAAGGTGATAACCCTTGGATTTTTCAGTGGGCAAAAAAGTGTTCTTTATTGTGTCCCCTTGGTTAGGGAATTCAAATTTAAGGAGATAATAAATTTTGGAACAATGTAAAATTAATACATTAAAGATATTCAAACACATTATAATTTTATCTTATTATTTAGTTCTTCCTCTATGGAAATATTTTATGAATAATGTTTTCTATGTGCCTCATCTTATGATGTAAGATCCCGATCCTACGTATGTTTCAAAATGTGAGAATTTTGAGATGGAACTTGATACATATTTTTGGATCAATCAATTTAGATTCTAAACCAAGAAATTGGGTTCTATAAGGGAATAATATTCCTCTTATATGGGTTCAGTAGTTATATTTTGGTTATCAATATTGTATATGGAAGCGAGAAACAGACTTTCAGGACTTGCATCTCATGTTATTCAAGAAAACCTCTATGGATACTTACCAATAAATAGAATTCATAATATGGGGAGTTTTGAAAACCTCTATTTATTTTGTTATTATATTTTTCGTATTCATATATTTTTTTATTTCTTTATGTAAATTGAGATTGTATGGGGGTTTTGGGCTACTAGAAAAAGTTATGGGATAGGAAAGTGGATATGTAGTAGCTTCAAAAGGATACAACATCAACATTAGATATACAATAGGATCCACTATCCCATTAGTTGAAATATGGTATATGTCCAATGGGATCCTAATAAGTGTAATTCCTATCCAAAAAAAAATTTCATCTAGTGGAGGCCACTGACTAGTTGGCATTATTGTTCAAATCCCATCTAGAATGCAGAGTTTTTCATGTTTTTTAAAACTAGCCCCTATCTCAATTTATCTCATAATTTTATAAAAAAATAACTCTATAACCTGAGGATCAATATTATAATATTTTAGGGTTCTCTTCATCCCTTACATCGTCTCTGTTTAAAGCCCAGAATATTATTTTATTCCATGATTCTAAATCAGTACAACTTATCATGATATAGAGAAATCCACTCCTCTTTTCCATGAAAAAACCAATTAAATAAATAATGTTTTGAATCAATATATGTGTTTTTTAAATATTCTATAGGCTAATTTTTTTATTTTTAATAGAATCAACACTATGATTTATGTATTTTTCATCAAACAAGGTTTGGACCTTGACTATTATTGGCTATAGGTCTTCTATTGTAATCTTTTTGTGCAATTTGGATGTAGATTTTACTCAACCGTGGTCCTAAAAATATTAACACGGTAGATCGAGAATGGTTTTAGGATTTTATTATGAAATTGGATTCATACATTGACTATTTTAATACTGATTTCTTACAATTAATGTAGGTTTTATATATCAAGAACATATTAAAATAGGTTATTGTTAGGATTTATTGGCTTGTTTATGTGTCACTATGATACATATATTCTTGTTAATCACATGAGGTGTTACTGAGTATCTTAGTTAAACATATGGTTGATTTTTTCTTGTATATGGTTTTTTATGAATTAGACACATTCTGGATATGAAATCATATTTGATCTATCATCATATATCTATGTGTTGTATTTATTTCTCCCCAATGTTTATCATCCAAGCCATATGAACTATCCCCTTGAGTGGGATGTGTATGATATTTATTGACTTGTATGTGGTTAGTCCCATCTAGTTGGATATGTCAATAAGGTTTTCTGAACTATCCTGTTTAGCAGGTATGTGTATGACATTGTTGGGTGATGTTTCTTCTGGAATGGTGCCAATGATATTAGAGCCCTTCTATAAATACCTAAAACATATATTATTATTTTGTGATATACATGTTCCTTTTATGTTCTCTATTTATTGTTCGCATAATGTACGAATATTTCTCATTTACTTATTTGAAGTACCATTGATGGTATCCTAACAGGTCTTGTACTCACACCTTAACCACGAATCTTTGTGCCCTTGTAGATTTTATGAATGGGGATCCTTTGAAGATAAAGGGACCTATGGTGGATAGTTGAGAACGTTTAGTAGGAGGAATTAGTAATTAGATGATGTACTTTGACATAAATTTTTAATATTAAATTGTTTAACATCATTATTTCATAAATTGATCCACCACTTATGGGGATCCATTCATTTCTTTAGGTTGTGAGATTGCCATGCCATACTATTACTGAATGGGTAGGTACTTTGTTTTTACATTATTATACTACAATGAATATTTATTTGTTTATTATATAATTAGAACTTACATTATAAACTTTTATGTTTACCTAGTATTGAGGGAATACTCTCCTGATGATGTTCATCTTGGCCCTAGCCACTACTCGACAACCACATACATATGGGTGGTGTGCATGATGTCATGTGAAATCCAAGCTCAGATCTAATATTTTTGTTTGAGGTGTCACAATATTATATTTTATATATGTGAAACTCTATTATATACATATTATAATAATATATTTTTTAAGGGACTTTCCATGTGAAATATCACTATGAAAACTATAGATTCGAAATCAAAATTTAATATATCGAATCTATATAATATTTGGAATACTCATACATTTAAAATTTTATATATTTTTTTAAACCATTAGTTGTTTTCATTAGTATAAAAAATGATTTAATTTTAGAAATAATAATTATTTCTATTATTAAAATGATCAAAAAATTATCAGAACATGTATATTTCTCCCAAGAAATGTGACACGGTCAATAAAATGTTAAGAAATTTTAAACCCCATAAATCAAGTTAAAACAACAAATATTTCCTCAATAATATTCAATAAAAACAAAAACTTTAGTTAAATTGATATTTTAATTACATGAAAAAAATTTCAATATTATTATTTAGGATAATATTGAGCTCTAATATTAACCTCATTGAACCATGAATAGTTCCTTTAACTTCATGGATATTAAGTTAGTTTTTATGGAAAATAAAACTAATTTTTTTATCATTCAAAAAATAATATCATTATTAAAATAATTTAAATGAATCATTACTTATAAAAAATTAAAATATAGTCAAATTCAAATAATTCAACCAGAAGTCATACAAAATATAATAGAAAAATGTATTTATAAATCACAAATAAACTGCTAGAAATTCAATAAAATATAAATAATCACATTCTATAATTTATATATATTATTTAACAGTACATTAATGAGATAAAATCCATAGGATATAATTAATTTATAGAATAAAGCTCATGGAGATTACAATTTCATATGATAGAATTGGCCAATGATATTAGATATCAAGGGAATATCCACATCCACATCTTCTACTCAGTTTACTTTTACAAGAAATTAATTAGAAAATTCATTTCTAGAATGAATAATAATTTAAATGTTTAATTATTATGAAGAACTAAAATCCATGTATTAAGGTAAAATAAATTAGCACCCGAATATTAGATTCCAACCCTTGAAATAACAAATTAAATGAAAGAGTTTTATAGATGAAGGTAGTTATATGAGTGTTTTTTTTTGTGATTATATATAAATGTAAATATGGATCCATTCCAAATTAGATTTTAATTTTTTAACATCCAAGAAGGTTTTATTACAAATATGAGAGATGTCATGATCCACTAACAGTGTACATGTATTCTATATGCATGTTTACTACCAGTGGAGGTCAGATAACGTAGGTTATCCCTTAGTGGTATCTATCAAAAAAATGTTCTTGATTAATAGATTTGGAGTTCCCCATGATAATATTTGATCAAATATATTATAGAATAAAACTAAAATTATGGGTATTATAAACTAAGTCATTGTTTCAATGTAATGATATAGTGTATACCATCTAATAAAAATGAAATCTTTGATTATGCTTAACATAAAAACATATAATAATCATATCTTATGATATATAATTCCCTCTACCCCATGAAAAATAAATTATAAACAAAAAATAAATAAAAATATTAAATTTTTTATAACATGAATCTAGATTATAAAATGTTAAAAGATAAGTTTTAGGCATTAAAAATAGAATATATTCTCTAGTATATTAAATATAAAATGATCATAGTAACTACTTGGGTGAATTAAATTTATAAAATATTTAATTATTATATTAAAATATATATGTTTATAAATATATTATAAAATAAGAATGTTTTTATGATTTAATTTGAATGAAAATATCATCATTTAAAAATTATCATGTATTGTTTTACATGATAGGTATGAATACATGATATATTATTTTTACCTACCTAATCATTGATTTTTTTGCGGTTTTTAGCATGAATTTTAATGTTGATTATTGAATATAAATATTTTTTGATAGAGGTATGAGGGAAGTAAAATCTCTTATGGGTAATGAATCATTGAGTAAAATCACTTTGGGACTAACTTCCCACTATTTAGATGGTTTTTCCTTTCTTAGAAACGTGGGTAATTTATAGTTTTGGTTCTATTATAACATATGTATTGATTGTCAAATTCAAATAATTCTTATCATTTACATGAATGGTTATCATACCTTAACTATGGGATAGATTTGGATGTTTGTTAATATGAACAGATTCTATTTTTTTGGGAGTAACACCAAATCTGGATTATAGAAAAAGGTACATAGTAATATGGTTTAAACATATTAATTTTATGGATAGAATAGGAATTAAAAAAACCATTATAAGAATGCATAAATAAATTAATACTTCTAAATTTAAAAAATATTTCATGGGAACAAATACTAAATATTATATACATGTGAAATATTTCAATGGAGAGGAAATAAATGAATACCCCTTAAATATTATGTGCCCATTTCATTACAAATCAAGAAACTTTCATGAACTAGATCATTAAATTGATTATTCTAATTAAAAATATGTATTCCTATGGATTATCCTCTATAGGTAACTAGTTATGTGGATAACCTAAAGATTTAGGTAACCAAAAACCACTATAATTATTGGGGGACACATATCTCTTAAACCCCATGATATATGATCATAGTGGAATATAGTTATGTTTATGAATATGTTATAGTTGGGAAGAGGGTTTTCTAATCAAATATCTGAGATTTAAATCAATATTATTTGTATGATAGATTATCTAAATAGATTTTATTTACAATGAACTCTAAATAGTATAAAAAACTCACTAAAATATAATTCCTATATCACTAATGGTAATGATGTATAGAGTCATTATGTTAGTACAAGATTTGTTCAATAAATATTCTTGATGAAAATATATAAAACATGTTAATCATCCATAGTGATATCATTATTTTAGATTTTGATTACCATTTGTAGATATATTTTTTGTATGATTTATAATATTGTACTATATGTGTATTTAAGGAGTCAAACCATTCTCAAAAAGAAAAATTATATGAATATTAATATGATTTTTATTGGAATAAATTTCATTAATTCTAAATCATGGGTATTAGATATTGGGTGAAAGTCAAACATTTGTGATGATAAACATGTGCTATTAAAAAAAGATAATTAATGAAAGGTGACGTAGATAAATTTGTCTTTAGTGGATATGGATATGTTAAATTTGAATTATACAGTTATAATATACATATTTTTAGTATTTATTTCCTAGATAAGAAAATTATTATTATTTACCTATCAAAAAAATTACTTTGTGTGTTCTGATTGGATAATATTGGATTTTCAATAATTATTTATAAATAAACATTCACTATATATATGAATGAATTGTTTTAGAGAATCTATAATAAAATAAGTGTTTTATACATTCTAGATTTGCTTAGCCACATTTGTAAATTTCAAATTAAAAGGTTACAGTAGATTCTACCCCCATACACCTATATCATTTTTTCTATGGATATATAAATGAGAAAAAAAAATAAACACACTAGATAAATGGATAATTAAAATCATTTAATTATAAATTTTTTATCACCTATGAATTTTTTTTGTTAGTGAAAAATACCAAACCACCTTTTTGAGGAAAAGGTGGAAGGGATCAATAAATATTATATTATAGACATTATGATGTATTTGAACCTATGATTAATCTACCATGTTATGTTTATAGGTACATTATAACATTTAATAATGATATTAGTGGATATGGAAATGTGTTTATAATGAGAAATTAGTTTGAATCAATTGGATAGATCAATTAATTTAAGAATGATATACAAAATCAGCTAGAAAAAAATTATTTATGTTATCAAATCATAAAATGGTGAGGAATACATCAGATAGAAATTTAGTTTTCATTTGAGATATTATTGAATATCTTTATATTTCACTTTAGTTATAAAATTATAATGGAATATCATTTCATGAGGTGGAATCATACCGATTTGGATATTTTCTGATTAATGTTGACTCATAGTGACAATCATATATCATTTTGGGGATATTATCATAAAAATGTCCCAGTACAACATATAATTATTGAATCTAAAGAATTAATAATGACACTATAAGAGTTTTAGAATTAGAAACATGATATTTTATCCATTATGAGTATATGTGGTTTTAAATCATGTGAATGGTGTTTATCTTATGATAAAATAGAACCTATATCTGAATGGGGTTTGTTTTTAATTATCTAATTGAAAATATTGGATGTTATATATAAAATTATACTAAATAGAATGTGTTTGTAACCTAATACTACATCTACCATGAATGGAAACACAACAATTTGTATGTTATTGTGATTAACTTATTGGTTTGAGTATCATTTGATAGAGGTGGTTTAATTTCCATTTAAATGTTTTTAAAAATTAAACCATAATTTTACGTAGTTGAAATAATTATAGATATAATAAGAGTTATAAAAAAGAATAAAAATTATAAGGGTAAGTAATTAAATAAAAAAATTAGAATAGTGAAAATAAAATTAATAACATAGTAGAGTTTTATAATAAAGATTGTAAATCACCCATGAATTATGCCTCTTTCTACACCTCCATATCCTATAGAGGATATATAGTTCCCTTGGTTTATTAGTACCTAATAAATCCATTTACAAGGTAAATCCCTTGCTTTAATTACAAATAAAAAAACTATATCCCTTAATATTTAGATCACTTGATTCCCCTGCTTTAAGTAATAGGTATATAAACCCCATACATAGTTCATTTAAGGAAGACATAAGGACTAACCCCATTCTCTAAGGACTAAGAAAAAAAAAGATACTTTATTATGTGTAATCCCGTTTAAGAACATAATATACTCTCTTTTTATAATTGATAAGATAATAAATTTTCGAGAGTGAGTAGGAGAGATAAATATATTTATGAGAGCTCAAATATATACTAATTTACATAAGTTCTCTAAATAAGTAAAAATGGAATAATATTATTTTTATAAGTGGTCCGTGTAAAGACCCAGATTTTCCATATAAATTTTTTTTATTATATGGAATAATTACCAATCTGCGAAAATTGACGGCGCGTGATTCCAAGGCTTGGTGTGCCAAGAATAAATTTTTGAAATTTTTTTAAGGTACATTTAGTAAACGCACGGGCGGCATTTTCTATCTTTTGAACTGCTGCTCGGATTAAAAATATGAGGGCACTGTTCAATCCGCTGCGTTGGGATTCACTCAATGGAGGCTTCACTTTAACTGTAGTAGGTCGGGTAAAAATTTTAATTTTGCAGACTTTTGAAAAAAAAATATTAAAATAACATGTTACGTTATTTTATTTTTATTTTTATTTTACCTCCAATAGACAAGCGGCGTGGCGGGACCAACAACGTTTCAAGCCATTAAATTCCTTGACTTCTGTCTTCTTTGTAATAGAACCATTGTAATTAGGAAGGTTCATTAATTAATTGAACCACATTAATTATACGGGCATTACTCATCCTCCCCCTATCCTATTTATATGGATCTTAGGGAGGATTATTCACACAGATTCACCAAGTGAAAATGATATGGAAAGGTACCGCGACCCCAATCACTTGGATAACGGAACTGGTTCCAGTAGGTGGTGATGAGAGCCCCCAAAAGACAAACACCGACTCTTCCTGAAATGCGACATTCTACGACGATATTGAGGTAGGGATTTATCTTGTTTTAATTTCAAGAGTTTGTTTAATTCTATTTTACCCTTGATATCAAGCTAACGCGGAGGACGTGGGACAAAAAACAAGGCTTGAACCCTCTTCTAATTTTTTTACCAACATGCTCTTCATGTGATTTTGTTTGGATTGGACATAGTTTAGAACAGAGAGACAATCGGTGAAGAGGGTGTCCTAAGAGGTCTGTTGGCACATTCATATGGAAATACAGACCACTAGATCTCACCCGCTGACCCGCGGATGAATGTCGGCGTGGCACCGGTGCTGCTGAGTGATGGTGGTGGCTAGCATCGGCTGGCCGTAGAGGAGGCGGCCTTCCTTCACATGCCGTAGGAGGAGGCGGTTGTATCTTTACAGTCACGGTGGTTGAGTAGGGAGACCGGCACCGGCGGGCCGCAGAGACAGTGCGGGGCTCCATCATGCACCGCTGGAGGAGGCTGTTGTTCGAAGCGACGGTAGTGGAGGGACCCAACCTCTTACGGGTCTCGCGGAAACTAGGCGGTGCAATGAGGAGTCGCTGCTTCACAAACCGAATGGCTATGGTCTTTCCGGAAAACAGGGGTGAGCCACTACCCCCCCCCCCCCCCGCCAGCTAGGGCGGACCCCATACAGCAATCCACGCCCCCCACGGTTCGGGCTGCGTGAGCCCAGTGGACCACACCCCAACGCGGGCCAGGCTACGCCCTTCACAGATCGGGTCGTGAGAGACCAGCGGGTCGCGCCCCTCCGTGGGCCGATTCATGCCCTCCGCAGGCTGGTTCGTGCCCCCCTTGCATGTCGGGCCTCACTCCCTACAGGTCGGGATAGATTACGGCCCATCGGGCCAAGCTCACCACAACCCAGCTCGGCTGGGCCAGACCCAGACTGGGTCAAGCCGGACACGGACACCACCAGGTCTAGTTTCACTTAAAGGGTCATAACTTGTGAATCAGACGTCTGTTTGACGAACTATCTATGGTGCTAGGATCCATGGAGAGATATTGACCTTTTTATATTCTCCACTTGAGTTTTAAAAAAAGTTGGAGTATTGATAGGTTGGATCGAACCTGAATCCAATCAGGACCTCGGTACTAAAACGCTTATAAGTCACAGACCGGGCATCTGATTGATGCCTCGTCTATCACATTGAAACCCTTAAGACATGGCGGTCCTTTGGGATACTTCTTCATGGAACTTCGTGGTGGTTGAGGTATGACTGATGGCTTCAGAAGGGGATCCTCCTAGAATCATGCATGCTTAGTGCGGTGGATGTGGCAAAGAAGATGGACGTGCAGCAGGCGGTGGGCGGCGATTTGAGGTTCTACTGCCACCACCTCCAGGTTGTCCAACCTGACCATAGGGAGTAGGAGTACAAGGATGATATCATCTCTAGGCAACTGATTCCTATGACCACGGTTCTATGGAGATGATTAGAGGTACGATCCATGTCTAATCTACCCAAGTTGTAGTACTTATAGACACAGGTTCTAGTTACTCTTTTATTTCCATGACCCTCATTCGGAGCTCATAGATTCTGATGGAACCTTTGGCTCGATCCTTACAGCTAGAGACTTCTACGGGGGGGATTTGACAATTACACATTGGTTCCGATAGTGTGAGATTACACTAAGAGGTGAGATCTTTGGCTGTGATCTTCTAGTAGTGGCATTGAGGCCTTATGACATCATCTTGGGTATGGATTGGTTATCCAAAATCCATGCTTAGATTGACTGTATTGGGTGAAAAGTGTGGTGTGTTTGTGAGGATGGGACCAGGTTTTCCTTCACCAATGAGAAGGTATCCTTTGCAGCACAGGATAGACATTCCCAGAGGAGGGATCATCCAATCACCCATCAGTTGGCTTGCCTTACCCTCAGAGCATTTTATGTTGAGATTACGAGTTATCCTATAGTGGTGGACCAGTGTGTCGATGTTTTCCATGATGATGTTCTAGGACTACATATATGCAGATAGGTAGACTTTTAAATTAACATGTACCCTAGGACAGAACCTATATCTACACCAAAATATCGGATGGCTCCCATGGAGTTTCGTGAGTTATGGGTACAGTTGGAGGACTTTCATAGGAAGGGGTTCATCAATCACAGTGTTTCTCCATAGGCAGCCCCAATTCTGTTCGCCAAGAAGAAAGATGGGAGTTTGAGACTCTGTGTGGACTAGCGATGCCTGAACTAGGTGACCTTGAAGAACAGGTATCCACATCTGAGGATTGATGATCTATTTGATCATTTGAAGTGAGATCGATGGTTTTCAAAGATAAACCTCATATCAGGCTATCGTCAACTCAGGGTACAAAATGAGGATGTGAAGAATATGGACTTCATATGTTGGTATGGCCACTATGAGTTATTGGTTATGCCATTCGGCATGACCAACACCCCAACAGTGTTCATGGGACTCATTAACATCTCGATCGCTTTGTGGTGGTCTTCATCAATGACATCTTGATATACTCGGAGTCAGAGGAGGAGCATGCCTATCATCTACAAATAGTTCTGGATACACTCCAAGAGAACCAACATTATGGTAAGCTCTCTAAGTTCCATTTATGGATATGGGAGGTCTACTTTCTGGGACGCATTATCTTGGAGGCTAGAGTTGTAGTGGATTCAGTGAAGAAAGAGGCTGTGCTAGCTTGGGAGCCACCCAAGAGTGTGACCGAGGTGCATAGTTTCCTAGGGTTGGATAGGTACTACCAGAGATTCATACTTGAATTTTACAGAGTTTTGGAACCCTTTTTAGTGCTGACAAAGAAGGGGCATCCCTTCATATAGACAGAGATATTTCAGTTTAGTTTTCCGGAGCTGAGGTAGAGACTGACGAGTTCCCCTATCTTGAGGCTACCAGAAGAAGGCATTGGTTATGTAGTCTACTGCAACGCATCAGGAACCAGACTTGGATGTGTCCTGATGCTGGAGTGAGCAATGATCATGTATGGTTCTCGACGGTTGAGACAACATGAGAAGAACTATGCTACCCATGACCTGGAGTAAGCAGTAGTGGTCTTCACCTTGAAGATGTGGTGACATTAATTGATGGGAGAACATTTTATAGTCTACTCTAATCAAAAGAGTCTCAGGTATATCTTCTCACAGAAGGACCTGAACCTGGTATAGCGACATCGGCTAGAGTTCCTCCAGAACTATGACGTTGATATATTCTACACTCTTAGGAAGGGGAACGTATTGGCAGACGCACTCAGAAGGAGGTCTGGCTTACAACTACTGAGTGAGGTGACAGAGTAGCTAGTCACGTTGTAGATATCCTCTGTGGATAGAGATGGAGGAGCATACCTACATTCTCTGACTATCACTCCCCCCACTTCTTCAGTGAGTTCGGAAGGCACATCTTGGGGACATTGGCTGCAAGGCTCGATGTGCCCAGATATCCTGAGGATAGGCACCTGATGGATTTTCTGAAGGTGGGGAGCTTGTCATCTTCTTTAGAGGATGAACCATGGTATCAGTGGAACTATGGGAGGAGGTGTTGAGGGATTTTCATAAATTCCCTCTGGTGGTACATTCTGGTGTAGAAAAGATGTACTAGGACCTCCGGAATCAGCACTGGTGGCCCGGGATGAAGAAGGTAGTGGAAGAGTTTGTTTCACGATGCCTCACTTGTCAGTAAGTGAACGTCGAGCATCAGGTTCCTGGAGGCTTAGCACAACCATTAGAGGTACTAGAGTAGAAGTGGGATGGTATCTCCATGGAAATTGTGAAAGGTCTTCCACATACATCTAGGGAACATGATTCCATATGCGTGATCGTTGACCGACTCACCAAGTTGGCCCACTTCCAACCCATCCAAGAGTAGGGATCAGTAGAGGGATTAGGATGCCTCTATGTACAGAAGATTTTATGACTTCATGGGGTGACATCGATAATCTTCTCTAACCATGACACATGTTTTACATCCTGGTTGTGGAATGGATTACAGGAGGCGTTCAGGACTTAGCTACATTTGAGCACTGCCTTTCATCCTCAGACGATTGGTCAGAAGGAACAAACCATTCAGACACTCGAGGACATGCTTTGTGCTTACGTCCTAGATTTTGTCCGCATTTGATAGGATTACATGCCCTTGGTGGAGTTTGCATACAAAAATAGTTATCACTCCACCATTGGTATGACACCATTTGAGGCCTTATACAGGTGACCATGAAGATCACCTCTTTGCTAGATAGACCTAGGGGAGTCATCACATAATGGTCCAGAGTTGGTATGGGATACCACTGAGAAGGTGCAGATCATCCGGAAGCAGATGAAGACTGCACAGAGCAGACATAAGTCTTATACTGATAGGAGATAGAGACCTCTAAAGTTTCAAGATGGGGCCATGTATTCTTGTGAGTCTCCCATCAACAGAGACTACAGAGATTATGTCGAGGCGTAAAACTCTCACCGAGGTTTATCGGACCATTTCTGATACTTCGGAGGATTGGCGAGGTGGCATACCGCTTGGTACTGCCACCGCGGTTGGAGAGGGTGCACGACGTCTTCCATGTATCCTAGCTGGGGAGATACGTTCATGACCCATCTCACATCATCGACCATGGAGAGCTGGACTTAGATGATGGGGCGACATTTATAGAGGTTCCAGTGGAGATTGAGGATAGATAGGAGTGGGTCCTTTGTGGACCATCGATACCTCTAGTGTGCATTTTTTGGTATCATGGGAACCTCCAGGAGAGCACATGGGAGCAGGATGCTCAGATTCATGCTAAGTACCCCCCATTTGTTTACTTAGTCTATGTTGCAGCTTTGGGGGACGAAAATACCTAAGGTGGCGAGAATGTAAAGACCTGCATTTTTAATGAATTTTTTTTAATCATATGGAATTATTACAAGTCTAAAAAAATTGATGACATGTGATTCTAAGTCTTGGTGTTCCCTGAATAAATTTCTGAACTTTTTTTAAGGTGCATTCAGTAAACGTGTGGGTGGTGTTTTCTATCTTTTGAACCGGTGCTTGGATTACAAATATGAGGGAACCATTGAATCTTTAGTTCTATGATTCTATTAAGGGGGGATTCACTTCGACCATAGTAGGTCGGGTGAAAAAAATTAACTTTGTAGACATTTGACAAAAATTAATAAAATAACATGTTGTATTATTTTCTTTTTCTTTTTCTTTTTCCTCCAACGGACAAGCGGTGTGGTGGGACTAATGACGTGTCATGACATTAAATGGCTTGAATTCTATATTCTCTTTAATAGCATAGTTGGAATTAAGAATGTTACTTAATTATTTGAACCCCATTAATTCCATAAGCATTACTCACCCTCACCCTCCCCTATTTATATGGAGATTGGAGAAGAGTATTGGAATGACTTCACCAAGTGACGAAGATTTGGAAAAGTACCATAACGCCAATCACTTGGAGGACAAAACCAGTTTTAGTGGGTGGTGATAAGTTCCACTGAACGGGAAACACTGAATCTTCCTCAAACATGACGTTCTCCAACAATCTTGAGGTAGGGATTAATCTTGTTTTAATTTAAAGATTTTATTGAGCCCTGTTCTACATCTTGCTATAAATCTAATATGGAGAACATGGACCAAACAAACAAGTCCCGAACCCTTTTCTACTTGTTTTACCAACATTTTATTCACAGGATTTTTTTTGGACTGGATGGATTTTGGAACAAAGAGACAAGCGGTTAAGAGGGTGTCCCGAGAGGTCTGTTGGCACCTTCTGATGGAAAGATGGGCCACTGAAGCTCACTCGGTGACCCGCGGAAGACTGCAGATATGGCACCAGCATAGAAGCACTGATGACCAGTGCAGGCAGGGGATGGCAGCGGTCGGTACCGGCTGGCCGTAGAGGAGGAGGCGCGTCGTCGCGTGCTGCAGGAGGAGAAGGTCACAACTTTACAACTATGGCGGTCGAGCAGGACGGCTGGCACAGGCCGGCCGCGGAGGTGGTGAAGCATTCCATTGCATGAAGCTAGAGGAGGCCATGGCTTAAATCCACAATAGTGGAGGGACCCACCCTCCTACGGGGCCCACGGTGACCGGGCGGTGCCACATGGTGCCGCCACTTCACAAATCTAACGGCTACGGTCATTCGGGAAAACTGAGGGGAGTCACTCCCCACCCCCCTCCCCCGTGCCAGCTAGGGTAGACCCCCACCCATGGGTTGCGCCCTCAATGGGTTGTTCCCTTCACAGGCCGGATTGCGCCCCTCCGTGGGTAGGGGCCGCACCATCCCAGCCGGCCACACTCTCCACGGGCCGGGTTACACCCCCCCTTGCGTGTCGGGATGCGCCCCATACGGTTCAGGCCAGATCACAGCCCAGTGGGTCGAGCCCACCGAAGTCCAGCCGATTCGGGCCATACCCAGACTGAGTTGGGTCAAGTCGTTCCGACCAGGTCGGACCGGACCCGAACCCCATCAGACCCAGTTTTTATTAAAGGGTCGTAACTTGTGAATCAGATGTCTGTTTGACGAACCGTCTATGGTGCTGGGATACTTGGAGAGAGAAGGGCCTTTTGGTATACTTCACTTGAGTTTTGGATAAAGTTGGTGTATGGCTATGTTGGATCAAATCTGAATCCAACTGGGCACTCGGTACTAAAACGCTTATAAGTCAATGACTGGGCGTCAGATTGACGCAATGTATCTCACAATGGGAATCTCATGGATGGATGTAATGTGAAGAAAGAACAATGATCCTATATGTTTCAGCATCTATCGATCCTATGTGGATCATTGCCTATCAATCATGTATGGGTTAGACTCTACTGATCCTATGTGGGTTAGCGCTCAGCGATCTTGTGTGGGTTAGCGCATTTACCAATCCCGTGTGGGTCAGCAATAGAGGCTCTCGACGAAATAAGATGATTTAGTGATACGCCTAATCATTTGTACTTAAGTTATACCTGGTGTGAGATGAGCCTTTTACCTTCATGGTGTTACCTTTTTATTACTTTTAATATCATGGTCTTACCTTCGTGGTGTTACCTTTGTGGTAATTTCACCTTCGTGGTGTTACCTTCATGGTGTTGCCTTTGTGGTACTCTTACCTTCGTGGTGTTACCTTTGTGGTTTTCTCGCCTTCATGATGTTACCTTTTTTGTATTACCTTTGTGGTATTCTTCCTTTGTGAAATAGTTGGGTAAATGGCTTAAAATTTGGGTCCTTAAGTTTCCTCATGAATGAGATAAGTATATTTTGATAACTTAGTTATATGTATGGTCATATACCTGAGTAGAGTTGATGACTACTTCGTGCTTTGTGATTGAAGTCTTAATTTTTTCTATTTTCCTTTTTGGAACTCTAGGAGACCTACAGGGATCTCGGGGTCCCTACTGAGTATTGTTATACTCACCCCTGTACGGGCTACGCCCGTACCATCATGTGTCTTGTGGAGATGACGAACAACGTTGAGTGAGGGTGAGGGAAATAGGACTGGACAGTGCACAGAGGTGGACCATTTGATGTGACATTCTACAGTGACTACTGATCATGATTTGTACCTACCCTTTAGGTAAGAACCTCAGTGGATGATCCAGGAGATGTTTTATCCTTTCAGTTATACTTGTACTTTTCAGTTCACTAATATAATTTTTAGCTTTCGAGGTGGGATAAATACAGTGACCGCCATTTCGCGGTAGCTATTGATATCAAAAGCGACCGCCAAAGGGTGGTTGATGTATTTTTACTACCCCAAACCTAATTCCCCCCCCCCAACTTTACCCTCCCTGACCCTGTGACCCAATTATCTCCCCCGTTTTTCCCTCCCCAACCCCGTGACCCTCTTCTTATTCACCCACCCAGCGACCCCGATACCCCCGACGACCCTGATCCCCTTGCCTCCGCACTGTTCCCCCCATGACCCCGAGACACCCCCACGACCACAGAAATCCCCACCCCCTTACCTTAGTGTTGGACCCCTCGTGACCCCGGTGACCCCAGCGACCCCCACCACTTACATCCATGTTCCCCCCCCCACAACCCCAAGACACCCCGGTGACCCCCACCCCCCGCCTCTGCGCTGGACAGTCTCATGGTCGTTCCCTCCCGGCCTCATTTCACCCCTCTGGTGATTTTTATTTTATCCCAATTTTTCAATTACAAGGTTAATAATATCCAAAAAATTATCATTTTCTAACTTTAGGACACTATTGATGTCATATTTAATTCATCTGATAAGATATTTTTTCTGATCATATAAAAATGAATATATTGGCACAAATTGAAAATATGACATAATAAATTACTATCAAAACAATATTTTTAGTTGTAGACTTCCCAATCCTTTTCATTTTGATCTAATCATTTTTTTGATCACATCTATTCATTGTTAAAATATTTGTTCCTCTTCAATATGCGATAGATCATCCTAATCTATCAAATATGAAAACCTATTTTATATTTTTATCTTATTCTATGACTCCTTTGTTTTTTTACCACACAACTTTCGACCTCCATTATAACATTCATTCACAAACCTAATTAATTATATTTTTTTATTGTTTATAAAATTTATACTAGAAATAATATCCATAAAACAAATTAAGAGTATTTATATCTACATGAATACATCCACTTCTCTTGTTCCTTAACGAACTTCTTTACAATATAACACTTTTTTTGTATAACCTACATTTCACCATAAGTAGTTAAATTTTTTGTATTATAATGTGTATTTTTTAATTATTTAATTTCCTTTCTAACCACTACATAATCATTATTCATCATAAGAGTGGGTTCTTTTTATAGTTCGATGACAATGATAAACTTTTGTTTATGATCAATCCCCACACCTTCCATTGCTCTATGAATAGATCATTATTACTCTATAAAATCGATTAAATTTCCTCAAGGATCATCATGATTTTCCATTAACTTTTATATATTCCATGTGAGCATACATTTCAATGTAATTATAAAGGTCATAGAACTTTCTTGATCATTATGATTTTCCCACGTCCCGCCTCCGTTGAACACTCCCAGCCTGTCGTGCCACACCGTGTAGAAACCTCATGCGCTTCGTCCAGCAGTTCCACCCCTTTTGAGTCTGGCCATCAAACCCCTATCATCAAGACATTATGCCATCATGGATCCGCAATCGAGTCACACCCCATTACCCACGGTCGAGTCCTCTACAGGTAAGTTATTTTTTGACTTCTGCAATATATTATGTAGGTTATTTATGAAAATTTTATTGCCCAAAGAGACCTCTCAGAGGGAATATATTTTTATTCACGACCGAACCTGTAAGATATGTTTTTTTCCTAAAAATAGATTTGAACTCATTGGTTTTTGAGTTTTAATGATATGAGTTTTTTTAGAATTTAAATAAGATATTTCAATTATTTTACTTCTATTAAATACAGATATAGAAAAGAGAAGGATTGATATAGAAAGATAGGTTTTCTACTGAATATTATGAGGGGATTAAGTAATTTATGGATTTCAAAAACGTATTTCCATGTGATTTGATTAGTTGTACATGCAGAAAATGCACAAATAGATATCTCTTCAAATGAGATAGTGTTAGAGAACATATTTTTTTGAATGGGTTTTTGAAAAACTATAAGACATGGACACATCATGGAGAAGAGTACGCTTCATGTCATTAATCAGAAAATATTCATATGGATGTTTATTTGATAATAGTTGATATGAAGAACATAATGCTCAATGATATGATGCGTCAGTTTCAACCTAAAGACAGTACTGTCATAAATGACGATGTTGGATCGAATAATCCACGTTCTTCTGTAGATGGAGAAACATTGAAATTATTTGAGATTATTGATGATGTGCATACTAAATTATATAATAGATGCACTAAATTTATTAAATTGTCGTTCATATTTGAATTGTTACACATGAAGGACTTGAACCAGTGGTCAGACACCTCATTCGACATGTTGTTGGTATTGTTGAAGAAGGTACTCCCTACTGGAGTAAAGATTCCAAAGTCACTCTATCAAGATCTCAACTTGACCGATGATCTTGGTTTTACATGTGATACCTTTGATGCATGCCGCAATAATTGTATGTTTTTTAGAAAAGAGAATTTGCAATTAAATAATTGCACTATTTGTTATACATCCAGGTGGAAGGCCAGTGAGATTAATCAAGGTTGTCAGATTCTTCCTGGAATAGTCTTGAATCAAGGGAAACAAGTTGCCTCTAAGAAGATGCATTATTTTCAACTGAAACTTTGTCTGAAGATATTCTTCATGTCAATTAAAATTGCTAAATTGATGACTTGAAATTCAGAGAAAAATAAAAAGGTTGATAAATTAACTCACCCGGCAGATTCTTTGGTATGGAAAGAGTTTGATAAAAGACACCCAGACTTTTCTCGAGATGATCGTAATGTTCGACTAGGTTTGGTAGCAGATGGTCTTAACCCATTTAGGTACATGGTTGGTGCAACACATAGTACGTGGCCATTGGTGTTGGTTCCATACAACCTTTCCCCATGGGTATGTATGAAGAAACCATATTTGTTAACTTTGATTCTAATTGATAGACCGAGAGGACCTAGATATAAAATAAATGTTTATATAAAACCTTTGATTGATGATATGTAAGAATTTTGGGCCGATGGTGTAATGACTTTTGACTTGGCAGCTAATGAAATGTTTAGACTTCGGGTCGCTTTGTTATGGACAATTAACGATTTCCTCTCATATTCTAACATGTCAGGTTGGAGTACAAAGGGATAATTCACCTTTCCTTATTGTAATAAAAGTAAGAAATCTATATGGATTAAGGACTCTAGAAAGTGGGAATATCATGGTCACATACGCTTTCTTCCTCTATTGCACAGGTTTGGAAAAGACCGTGTGTCATTTGATGGGAATAGAGAGTATGACCCATCACCAAACATACTGTCTGGGGTTCAAATTTGTTCCCAACTAGATCAAGAAAACCTCCATACAATGTATGATTTTCAAGATTTATCGGCTCCTACATTGCCTTCTATTCCTGACACAAATAGATAATGCAGTCATAATTGGAAGAAACAGAGTATTTTTTTTTAATTTCCTTATTGAAAATAAAATATTTTAAGACATAATTTGGATATGATTCACATTGAAAAAAATGTATGTTATAATATATTGTTCACCATTTTAGGCATCAAGGGGAAATCAAAGGATAGTGCTAATGCTCGACATGATTTTCAAGAAATGGGATTGATAAAACCTTTACATTTATAACTGGGTGAACGTAATCAAGAATACATGCCTGATGCATAGTAAAAAATGGGTAAAAAAGAGAAACAAACATTTCAATCAATTTTGAAGACCTTTAAGGTTCCATATGGTTATTACTCTAATATTTCCAAATGTGTCAATATGACGAGCATGACATTACATGGGTTGAAAAGTCAGGATAATCATATTCTGCTTCAAAAGTTAATTCCTATAGTAATTCGTGATTTCTTACCTACCTAGGCTACTGAGTCTTTGATTGAAGATTATAATTTTTTTAAATATCTCTATTCAAGAAGTCACCGCATGAGTAATTTGAAAAAGAAGCAGGATAAGATTGTACTTGAACTATGTCACCTAGAGAAACTATTCCCACCATCTTTTTTTGATGTCATGGTTCACTTGACTGTGCATTTAACTGGTGAAGTCATTTCTAGAAGTCCTTTTCAATTTAGGTGGATCTATCCAATAGAGAAATACTTAAATACATTGAAATGGTATGTGCGCAACAAAGCTCGTCTGGAAGCTTCAATTGCCAAGGGATATTTAATGGATGAGTGTACTAATTTTTATACTTCATATATTGATGAGGTTGAAACGAAGATAGATAAACCCTCCCAGAATGACGAGGGTCCAATTGGAGAAGGAATAACGTTTGATATTCACAATGATGAGTGGGTTCATGCTCATCGATATGTGTTGTTCAATACTCCATCATTTATGCCATTGATACAGTAAGTTTCATAGTTGATGTGAATTCTATTTCTATATTTATTTTATTACTTACTTTTTATTGTGTTTTTATTTAGGACACATATTACTGATTTGAAACGTGAAAGGCCATGTGAAACTGACTATCAAATCCAAAAACATCATTTCAAAACATTTCATGAGTGGTTCAAGACTCATGTACTTATAAATAATAGATTTAATATTTTTATATTTCAATTAGTTGTATTTTCATAATCCTTTATCCATTGAACTATGTGAAATTTGAAGATTCAAAAGATACATGATTTAATTACCCATTCTATGAGCTAAGAACTCAACCAACTTGCTGATGGACCATTTATTACAGCTCGCAGCTATAAGTCTCTGGTTCCAAATGGATTCAAATTTTATATTAGAAATGTTGACATGAATCAAGACACACAAAATAGTGGTTTTGTTTGTTCTTTTGTTGGTGTGGGTTATTATTATGGATTACTGAGGGATATTATTGAGGTTATTTATGGTCGTGTCTTAAAATACATATTGTTAAGGTGTGATTAGGTCAATCCGGTTCATGGAATGAAAGTTTATAACTTCCAATTTACATCAGTAAACTTTTACAATATGATATATAAAGATAACTGAGTAAGAAATGACCCCTTCATATTGACATCGTAGGCAGAGTAAGTATACTTTGTCGGTATTGATTCTGATTGGAAAGTTGTGGTGAAAATGTCTAGAAGAGGGGTGTTTCTGATTGATCAAGAGGAACCTAATGTTGTCTCATTTTATAATCAAACACTTGACCAAACAATAGTAGCTGTACGCGATGAAGATATACAATGGGGACGAGTGGAAATTGAATGAGATATGATAGAATTGCATGATTAGTGAAAATTGTAATTATTTCCCCATATTGTTTGTAAAAATATTTTCGAGTTATATATATATATATTTCTTGATTTAACTATAATTTTTTTAATGTAGGTATGTCATAGGGTGATCAGAGTGGTTCACCTGATGCTGTCGGTATGTATGTTTTCATTTTTCTAAATTAATTGATTGTAATTTTCTGTGTTTATTTCCCTAATTATTTCTATTTTTTAATTAAAAATTCGGTTATGTTGTAATTGAATTATGAATTTATGTTTATTAGGATCTAGTGCGTCTTCCAGTAGAAGTCAGGTCCTAGTAGAGGGGTTTGATCCTGGAACTCTGGAGCCCGATTAGATGTGTTATTTAATGACACATTCCACCCAGTCAGAGAAGGTGTTACTATATTGATTATTTAGTTTGAGCATATGATACAAGACCCACATATATTCCCCCTGACAACTCATGATTGGACTTCTTTCCCCCAGGATACAATTGACAGATTATGGAGGGAGGTTCGGGTAAATTCAATGTATAATTATTCATGATATTGTTTTTATTATTGTTTCATCTTCTAAATATTTTTTTTAATAGGATAATTGGAAACCTTATACAGATGAGTTTAGGGCCGTATGTATGTCCAAATGCTGAAAATTATGGAAGGATTACAAGGGAAGGGTGAAGAGATATCAATGGATAGTATTTCCAGGTGTGTCAGGAATTCTACAGCGAGTCACTCCGGGCATTTTTCCCATGTATGGTAGGATTTGGTTGTGTTTTGGTCGAGTGAGGAAATGATGGTAAGATTTATTGATTTTAATCTATAAATGACTATTTTTTCAAATATCTATTAACTACATACATTCAATGTAGACCAAGTCTGCTCGTCATTCACGTAATCGGGTGATGTAGGGCACATATTCTAGACTTGGCCCTCGACATGTGTCATAGCTCAGACATGATGTAAGTTTAGAATTTACTATTCATTCATATATTAAAAATATTTTAGTATAACATGGTGAATCCCTTTATTATAGTTACACCAACGAGGTGAACCGATTGATTGGATGTCCATATGGGTGAGGACTCGTAGGGCGGGATATCCTGATGTTTTCGGTGTTATTGTAAGCAAATTATTTACTAATAAAAGTATTTTTATTTTATAAAAATTATTCATATTAGTTTATTGATTCATTATATTCTACAGGCTCAGTTTGAAGCTCATTTAGCAGAGCAACGTCGTAGTATTGTGCGTAGAGATGAGATATTTCAGCATGTCATGGGGCATGACAGTCATGGTTATTCCTTGACTTATGGTGGTGGTGTCCCATGATGTCCAGTTGTTAGAGAAGAGGCGATGGGTGCATGCAGAGATGCAGGGATGCGCACACAGGCTGAGATAGATGTGGCCATGCAGGCTATGCAACACAATATGGATGCGTAGTTTCAGTAGTTACGTGCAGAGTATGCGGAGAGATTATCACATATGTTAGGACGTATCGATGAAGTGACGACACAAAATCATGTTGATGGTACACAAATGGCATCACAGGTAAACAATAAAACAAACCATACTCATATTGACTTTTATTGATATATTTTTAAGATACATAATATTGATATATATTATAGGCTTCGGATATATCTGGTGGACATCGTAGTGATATTGGTGATCTAGTTGAGGATGAACATGCATGAGGTAATTTACATTACCATTTTAATATCATAAATGAATAAGGAACTAATAATTATTCTCGAACCTTGAGGTTTATTTACACCTATGGGTTTTATTGTTTTAATTCTTGTGATTTAATTCATTCTTTTAATGTTTACCTAATTGTTAATCATGATATATTACATAACACTTCAACTTATTAACACAACAACAAAAAGTGAGTGAATTGTGAAATGGTCGGGTAGACGGCATGTCAATCGGAAGTGTGGTTTTCATGGTATGGATGAATATGTGTTTTTTTGGTGTTTGGTGCGCTTGAAAAAGGTGCGTGGGGTGGTCAAAACCATCCAAACAGCCTCGAAATTCGATGAAATCAGGCCCCAACAACCGGAAAGTGAATTTTGAAATGGTTGGGTAGAAGACACATCAACCATAGGTGTCGTGTGACCGCGATGACCGAAAATGCAATTCTTGTTTCATAAATGACAAAAATAGGAATTTAATGGTAAAATTCATACTGAACAACATCATAATTACTTGAAATCACAGTAAAAAATTCTAATTTTTATTCTTGATGTGTACGTAGAGACGGAACGTCAATCAGACATGTGTATTGCACGATACGGCTGAATATGTGTTTTTAGGTGTTTAGAGCACTTGAGAAAGGTGTGTGGGGTGGTCAAAACTAGTCGAACGACCTCATAATTCCATTAAATTGGGTAACAACAACCATAGAGTGAATTGTGAAATATCTAGGCAGATGACATGTGAATCGGAGGTGTCGTGTGACTGTGGTGATCGAAAACGCATTTCTGGTGCCATAAATGACAAAAACAGGCATTTAATGGTCAAATGCATACCGAACGACATCTAAATGACTTTAAATAATAGTACAACATTATTATTATTATTATCCTTGATGTGTACGTGGAGACGGAATGTCAATCGGACATGAGGTTTTCGCGGTACGGATGAATATCTGTTTTTCGGTGTTTGGCGTGCTTGACAAAGGTGTATGGGGTGGTCAAATCTAGACAAATGACCTCGAAATGCCATGAAATCAGGTGACAGCAACTCGTGGGTAAATTTTGAAATTTTTGGATAGACGACACATGAATCGAAGGTTTCGTGTGATGGTGGTGACCGAAAAATCATTTTTGGTGCCATAAACGACCAAAACCGGCATTTAACGGTCAAATGCATACCAAACAACATCAGAATGGCTTGGAATCACAGAAAAACATTATAATTATTATTCGTGATGTGTAAGAGGATACAGAATGTCAATAATACATGCGGTATTCATGGTTTGGCTGAATATGTGTTTTTTTCTGTTTGGTGTGCTTGACAAAGGTGTGTGGGGTGGTCAAAACCGGCCGAATGACCTCAGAATGCCATAAAATCAGGCAACAGCAACCAGAGAGTGAATTGTGAAATGGTCAGGCAGACGACACGTCAATTGGAGGTGTCATGTGACGTCGGTGATCGAAAACACACTTTCGGTGCCATAAACGACCAAAACAGACGTTTAATGGTCAAATGCATAACGAACGACATCAGTATTACATGAAATCATATGAAAACATTATAATTATTATCTGTGATGTGTAAACGGAGACAGAACATCAATCGGATGTTTGGTTTGCGTGGTATGGCTGAATATGTGTTTTTTAGGTGTTTGGAGTGCTTGAGAATGGTGTGTGGGGTGGTCCAAACCGGCCGAATGACCTCAGAATTCCATGAAATCAGGCGATAACAACCGGTGAGTGAATTATGAAATTTCCTAGTAGACGACACATGAATCGGAGGTGTCGTCTTACCGCGGTGACCGAAAATGCATTTTTGGTGCCACAAACAACCAAAACATGCATTTAAAGGTCAAATGTATACCGAACGACGTCAGAATGACACGAAATCATAGGAAAATATTATAATTATTATCTTTTATGTGTACGCAGAGACGAAACATCAATCGGACAAACGGTTTGCGCGGTACGGCTAAATATGTGTTTTTTCGGTGTTTGGCGCGCTTGAAAAAGGTGTGTGGGGTGGTCAAAACTGGTCGAACTACCTCAGAATGCCCTTAAATAAGAAGACAACAACTACAGGTGAATATTGAAATGTTCGGGTAGATGACATGTAAATTAGAGGTATCATGAGACCGTAGTGACCAAAAACACACTTCTTGTGCCATAAATGACCAAAACAGGCATTTAACAGTCAAATGCATAACGAACGACATCGGAATTACTTGAAATAAAAGTGCAAAAATATAATTATTATTCGTGATGTGTACGTAGAGACGGCACGTCAATCAGATGTACAGTTTGCACGGTACGGCTGCATATGTGTTTTTTGGTGTTTGGTGCGCTTGACAAAGGTGCGTGGGGTGGACAAAATCGGCCGAACAAACTCGGAATGCCCTAAAATCAAGAGACAACAACTAGAGAGTGAATTTTGAAATGTTTGGGTAGAACACACATCAATCAGAGTTGTCTTGTGACCGTGGTGACCGAAAACGCACTTCCAGTGCCATAAATGACCAAAATAGGCATTTAATAGTAAAATGTAAATCGAACGACATCGAAATGACTTGAAATCACAGTACAACATTGTAACACCCCGAGATTTTATATTCTTTTTAATTTCACTAATTTCTTGTGTTTTACGCTACACCAAAAGAATCTTGCACAACACGCATCCTTGACTTGCCTTGCAATCGCGGCCTTCCTCGAGAGCGTGTGTAGTACGCAATAACGAGTTTCACAAAACAACAATATGCTATTTAAAATATTATTAAAACTAGCCGTTATGAATAGTAATAACCACTTTTTGAAATTTTTTAAATTTTATTTTTCAAAATGGAATTCATTTTTGGATTCGTAATATCAAAATTAGCTTAGGGTGAAATTTTGGTGATTTTCGGATAACTTTCATATTTTTGATGAATAGTGAAAATTACTAAATTTTAATTAAAAACAACTTTTTCAATTGAAATAATTAATAGTGATAAATTATTAATTTGAGTGGTTTTAAAGTATATTTAGAATATATTTTTACAATTCAATACAATGTTGGTCATTGGATGTAATTTCACATTTAAACCAGTTATAAACTAGTGTCAATCTTTTGATAGTTATTATCTCTTACAAACACGCCTTTTGTTTTGACGATGGGAATTAATTTATAAATTAATTAATGCAACTGATATGTTTTGAATTTGGTAAAATAGAAATAATTTTTGAGTTCATAATATTAAATATATCTTAGGCCTAATTTTTGGTATTTTTCTAAAAACTTTCAATTTTTGATGAATAGTGAAACCACTAAGTGGTAGTTAAAAAAAACTGAATTTTTCATAAAACATAATTTTACCACTTCTGTGAGTGGAATTTCAAAAATCCGAGAGACACGGTTGATGTCAGTAAGTAAAATGTGGTTCAATGAGATGAAAATAATTTTTGGTTAATAGCAACTTTTTTACTTTTATTTACCACGGTTAAAAGTAAATAGGGTAATTAAGGGTAAAAACGATTTTATTATTACCCTAACACATGTCCAAATTCTATTGGATAATTGTAATTCAACCAAAAACAAGCTTAGGAATAAAATATGACCATTTAGGCCCACTTGTATTAGATTAGGACATTTATTATTATTTAATTCAAAGAAGAGTTAAAAGAGTTAAAATCGAAGTTTATTTACTAAAACATTTTTAATATAGGGTTATACATAAGATAAATTCGATTGTAAATATTCATTAGAAAGCTACATAATGGTATTTTATTTGTAATTTTTAGACATTAAATAATTTAATTTATTTATGACACAACGATGATGCAGTAATTATCTTATTAATGAAATATTGACATAATTGATGTTATAAATACTCAAATAAATATAATTTGAGACTTTTTATGAATTACACTAATTTTCTAGGTTAATATGACATGTTAGTATTTATTTAATTAACTTTGTTCGAACTTATCATTCTGTTAGGATTTTCACAAAAATCAATTACTAAATAGTGTCGAAATTGACATAAAATAGTTTTTAAAAACAAATATTATATTATTAATTGTTATTTTATTTCCTAAAAATCTAATATTTGGCCAAATGACTTAGATAAGGTTATATATATTAATAATAAACAATTTGGGGTTCTTTTGGCTTCTTATAGTAAGTTTATTAACCTTATAGTATAAGAACACAAGAAGACACGGTAAAAGTAAAATTATTTAACTTAATGTTAAATCTAAATGATAAGGTTAAAATAGGAACCTAAACTTGTCTAAATTCTATTGGATGAGAGGATTTAGACCCATCCCAACCTTAGCCTTGAAATAAATCAATTTGGAGCTATTTAAAACCGAACTTGACTTTATAATAAAATAATATTTTTAGTTATTCCAAAGGTGCCCCTCTCCTCCCTTATAAAAAGACACCTCCTCCCTCTCTTCCTCACACAACTTTGAGCCTTCAAGATCGGCCAAACCCTGCCAAAATCTCTTCTCCACTTCCCTATAAACATCCTAGAGGTTCTGGTCTTCCTCAAAGACCAATTTTAGTGCCCTAAGAGAAGGTCTCAAAGAGGCGCTTCAAAGAAGAGGTAATTTTCGTTACCAATTCTTTCACCTTTATTTCTTCTTCCACTTCTTCTTCTTAGGTTGTTTCATTATGAAGTAATAAAATCAGTATCACTAATATACTGATATGTTATTATAAGAATGAAACAATCCTAATTCACCATCTATTCATCCTACGGAAAACGAAATCACCGTGCGTGCGTACGTACGGAATACCGTCTCCACGCCGTGGTGTAATCTGTTTTTCCACCAAAACCTTACATGGATGGGTATTATGGTGTAAAGAATAACTATACATAGTTATTATAACATCATAATGATTCTGATATATTGTATCATCCACTCCAATTCAATTCAATAATTATGGAAATGATATCATCGCCCGTGCGTACGTACGGACTACCGTCTCCACGATGCGATGAGATTCATTCTCCATGTTAACCATTTAAGAATTATTATAAAGTATATAAGCAATAATAATGAAATATATGACATGGTAAATCTAATGGATTTATTTCATCTACTTACTTCCATTCAAGACAATAAGGAAAGGAAAATAGCGTTCATGCGTACGTACGGACTACCGTCTCCATGAATGGTGTGTTTCATTTCATTTATCTATCTATTATATATATATATATATACTGAATATATATGATATATAAATAATATTTTATATTCTGAAAGTAAGTAAATCATGATATAAGTAATAATAATGTCAAGAACAACAAGTCCAAACACCTATGATAAATGAAACAATTTACCCAAAACGCTCTTTAACATGGAATTTACAAAAGAACGGGTAATTTAAGTCATAAGTGAACCATATATGATATCATAACAATGAATATGATTCTGTAATAAGTAAATGACATTATTTAAATCATTATACAGGAGTTTCGGACACTTACGAAGCGAATCGGACCTAAGGTAAGGGAAATATCACAATCTCATTTTTATCCGAGATTGTTTATACTTTAGTATTTACTGGGGTGTATTTTATCATCCACATCCATGTTTCCTCAATATTTAATATTATTTCCATCCACCTACAATTGTTTAAATCCAATTTTACCCTTCGTTGAGTTTTTAGTAAAAGATATGAAAGGAATCTTTTGTCGTTTTTTTTCGTACGAGGTACTTTTTGACTTTTCCGACAAAAGTATGAAGAATGTTTTTTTAACTTATACGGAATAAATGGATTTTTAAAACATTATTTACAAGAAGCTTCCTTTACAAGTTTTCAAGTTTATTTTTAATCAACTTCTTTTAGTTTAAAGTTGTATGACATATTAAGAAAGGAAAAAAATGTTTTTGAAGAAGAAAAGATATTTTCCTCAAGAATGGAGTTCAAGAGTTTTATCAAAATTATTTTCCATCTAAGACAATATAGGGTTCTGTTTCTATCCCTATTATTACATGGATTTGATTATGTTGTGATGGAAATATTTTTATAAATTCCTTTATCTTATATGAATTGTTTTATGATGTCATGATGTTTAAGATTCCCATTTGTATTACATGGGTTATGCAATGATGTATGATTTATGATTTTGTGGCACACATAAGAATGGTATCATTATGAGATGGGTGGTACCTATATCTCCCTCCAATGCATTGGGTAAAGATTTTATATCTCATGAGATAGACATGGCTGGAACAGTAGGTTATACCGGTTCAGTGAAACAGGACTGAAACGAGGGTGACTCGGTTCAGAAAGGGACTTTGTCCACTAAGATAGTCTTGGAAATGAGTCTTGACTAACAAGAAATGATTCTCTATAATTATGTGTGTATGCCACAATGTTTCATGTTTTAAGTTATGATTATTGTGATTACATTTCACTGCCATAATTTATCCCATGTATTATGCTCTCTTTTGCAGGTTAAGATTTTCAAAATGTTATGTTCTTATGATGTGATTGATATTTCTTTTGTTTACCCTTACTGAGCATTTGAGCTCACCCTTTTATGTTTTATTTTCCCCAGGATATAAAAAAAGGTTTTAGGTATAAAAAAAGGAATATCTTTATGGGAGATGTTGAAGATCTTTCAACATGATTAGAAGATTATATTCCGAGTTTCCAAAGACACTAAACTATTACGATCCTTGTGTGTGTGTTTTTCTTATGTACTAAGTATTCCGCAAATGTAATGTAATGTCAATGTACGTCAAGCTTCGGGTCTCTACAGTTGGTATCAGAGGAACGGTCTAGATAACTCTGGAAATTTAGAACCCTTTGATAAATTGACTGTCCTTTTCAGTCAACATACTTCTTTGTAATTTTCAGATGGAAGGAAGGAGAACTCAAACAAGTCTCTTAGGCCTTCCGGATGAATTACATGCTATGATCATGGCAAAATCATGAAAAGAATAATATGATCCCTATGAAGCCATGCGGCTTTCTTATAAACAACTCTATAATATATCAGGCACACCAGATATACTTCATTTTCATCATGGTTCTGGTTTCGTTTTCAAAGATATCAGGCAGATCCAACGTCATTTCTATCGATGCCAAGGAGCATATTACGAAGTACTTTTTAGGTGTTTTACAATGTTTGAGCAACCAGAATCAATCTCCAATTTTTATAGAGCAGCTGAAGAAGGAAATCTTCGCGCAGCATTTATGTGTCAACTTTTAAGCTTTTGCTTCACAGGAAGAATTTATGATGAATTCAAAACATTCAAAGACGAAGCAATGAGACTTTCTTTTGGGAATCAAATTCAAGACGAACTTCTTGGATACTATATTGATTATCATTCCTTGAGGACTGTCTTCCGGTGCCTACATCCATACAACCCCTCTTGCACTAGTTGCATATGGGTGAAGGAAGTGGAAGATTTCGAAGCCACATTGAACTTTAATTTCTTAGGGAGACATGGAAACCGTGGAAGACAAATATACAGACCTTGGGGACATCATGTGAGACTCAGAATAGATGAGAATTGAGAGCGATAAGTGTAAATGAATTTCGAGGATGAAATTCTATTTAAGGGGGGTAGAATGTAACACCCCAGGTTTAAAATTAAGTTTTATGTTTTTCCAATGTTTCCAAGATGTAATAAAATAAATTACCAAATGAAAATATATAATTAGCAAGCACTTTATTCATTCAAATTCCAGAATACATCCTTGATACACAATAACTAACCCATTAAACCCACTACTATTGATAATAAAACAATTGGAAGACTACCGAGAAACACAACGATGCCGATCGAGTAGTTATCATCTCTTGGATCTGATAGAAGAACAAACGTAATGGCAAGGATGATAGCAATAGAACTAAAAATAAGAGGAACATATAAAACCATCTCCAAAAGCAAAGGCGTGATCATTGTGATATTTTTCTTCTGAGTATTTGAACGACCCATAAAACATTGGTATTTATAGAGTTTTATCCGACCGTTACAAAAAAAAACTATCCATTATTACTTTTAAAAAAAATGTATATATATAAATAAAAATGACCGTTGATGTATAAATAAAATAACTAAATAAAAACATTACTAATTTAAATATTATTACCGAAATAATATAAACAAAATTTATATATATATATATCCAATTTAATAAATAATGTTTTAAGCGTTAAAAATTAATATATTTAGAAAACTATATTATGAAATTTCAAATATTAATATAAGTAATATATATATATATGTATAAATATAATAACAATAATAAAAATAAAAAAAATGTATGAAATAAAAGTATCGTCAAATCGGGATTTGGGGATTTGAGGCTGGTTCTTCGGGGGAGTCCGACGCAGAAGATTTCACAGAGCTTCGAGCAGTTGCGCGGTGAGCTCAAAAATGTTGGGTTCATCTTCGGAGTCGACTTCGAGAATGGGTATTCTGAGTTCGTGGAGGTCGATCGAGGTTATCGCGGAGAAGAGATGCAAACCGGGTATAACAACACTGTTTATTTTCTTTTTTTAGGGTTATGTTTGAGTCTGATCCGTATCTGATCTGAGTTCGAAGTCCATAAATCACTCGATCTGCTTCACGTTGAAGTTTCTGAACCAGATTTAGGATAAAAATGACCCGCGATTTTGATGTTTTGACTGGTTTCCGCAAATGGGTACCGATTATATAAATATATTTTGTTATCCAAATCTTCTGAAAACATATAAATAGTACTTTATCTTGTCCTTATCGACGATTTGCTCCGATTCTATTGACTTTTCTTATTTGTGGAGCTTGATGTCAATACGAATTAATTTTATGAACGGCTGGTGTTGAATGCTTCGTGAAGAACTTTGTGGTTCCTATTTTGACTATCCTTGATTGATTCCATAAAGTACCTATCATCAGAATAAAAAAATATACCTGTAAACATCCGACTTAAATTGCATTTTTCCATTTCCATAAAATTATTATCCTATAATTGATTCATATCTATACTCTATACAACTCAATCCATACTTTTAATTCGGATATGGATGTTTATATATTATATGTACATCCAATCAATAAATTGTTCTCACAAATTAAAAAAATATATAATCAATTATATTATCATGGTGGGTGTATAAATATAGGGGTGTTGTGTGGTTGTAGAAAACAAAATGGAATACATGGTTTTTCCTGGCTTGGAATCTTTGAGTGGCAAGTAGCTTGGAAAGGAGATGTAAGAATAGATCTGCATAACAATTTAGTAAGGGATCTTTCTATTTATTCTGTCAATTTGTTTATGCAAGTGAAATTTATTTCTTTTATGGGTTTTTCAAATGAAAATCAGCATGTTTTTCACTTTCGAAATTGTGGTAGATTATAGTAGAGGACTTTATTTTCAAATATGTACTCTGCTACTTCATTATATCTGTCATGCCAAATTATTTTCTACCCAAATTATAT
Source organism: Viscum album (assembly GCA_963277665.1). NCBI lineage: Eukaryota > Viridiplantae > Streptophyta > Magnoliopsida > Santalales > Viscaceae > Viscum > Viscum album. The sequence goes on from OY728156.1 coordinate 1,138,734,928, forward strand.
TTACGCAATGAATATTAATTTTATATCTGATTTCTTCACATTTCAATGATGATCGCAATAGAGTTTTTCTCCATTTTTCATCTAAGTTTTTCAAAAAAATTAATTGGATTTATGTATAAGGATTTATATATAATTTCAGTACAATTAGATATATTATTTTAGTAAGGGAATTTTAATTATTGAATTCAAATCATAAGTTCTATCTTTGTGTAAGGGAGTTTTCTCCTTTAAAAATTATAATCCCCATTTTTGTGGTTTTTAATAGTTTAAATATTTTATTTTCATGAAATCCAAATCTATACTTTGAACTGACAAATTAATGTGTTTATTCTTTCTTCATGCATGATATATTTATATGAATATTTATAAATTATCATGTTTATTAATAGTATATGTAAATTCTTGATACATATAATTATATTGAATTGTTATTTTTCAGACTTTAATTTAAACAATCCAAGTATCTAATTATTGGAGTGAGATACATATGTACATGCTAATCAAACATATACATATAAAAAAATAATTTAATTAACTTTTAAGATCGTTGGTTCTAATTCATGTTCTATGATTATGTATATTTTTATAAACTTCTTAAATTCACATTTCATAAAACTTAAGTGCATACAAAAGTATGACTTTATTATACTGCTTTGATAATTTTGTGTGTGACATATAATTATTCATTGATATTGATTGATTTTTAAGAAGATAGAATTATATGATTGTTATTGTTATCAGTTTACCTTCATGCATAAAATGAATTTTAATAAATATGCCTTTAAAATTTCAAGTGTGTGGATGTTGATTTATCATATACGGGATTATCCAACGATTAGATCATACCATGTCGAAAATGTATTATTCAGTAAATACTGGTATTTACTTGTTCCAAGAATGATTTTAAATATATTTTCAAGATTTAAAACTCCAGTGAAAATTATAAATAAGTAAGGCAAGCTAAAAAAAAGTTGTATAAAGAAAATGGTTCTAGAACTTTGTAAATATGATAGGGAGTTGGATAACAAATCCATCCCTTAAGTGGGTAGGCCCAAGATAGCCTTCAAAGTTTCAAGTGGCCTCAGTTATTTTGTTTTAAGAGCTTGCTAACATTTTCAACTGAATCACTGGATTTATTTTAAAAGTGTTTTCAAAGTATAATTATTTTTTTCAAAAGGATTATATTAATTTATAATGGTTGTTTTACGAATGAATTTACAATTGAATTTTTTTCAAATGTATTAATGAAAGGATGTTTTTTTAGAGCCATTTATCAAAGGTTTTCAAAACCCCTTACTGAGCATCTTTTGTGCTCACCCCTAGATTTGAAATGTTTTCACAGGTATCTTAGGAGTTTATCGTAGATGTCTTCGCTTATGGAGTTAGCGCACGCGGAAGCATAATGGAAAAATTTATTATTTCTGTTCAACTCTGATAATGTATGGCTATGTCTAATCTTCCAGAACCTAGACCGGTAAAAGATCCTCGTTTTTTTTAAAGTGTTGTGTAATTTTTAAGTTAAGAAAATAAATAAAAAATTATTACACAACATTTTGAAGAAACGAGTCCGGAAGAGCGGGCTCGGGGCGTCACACTTGGTATCAGAGGAAAGGTTTAGTCAACCTTTGGAAACTAGGATGCGAAAACGTTAGTGAGATCCCTAGAGATATTTCTAAGGTATGTCTAAGGATGTCCCTAAGGTTAAGTATACATATAGGTTATAGTACTAGAATTACGCTAACGATCATAGAATTAAACCTAAGATGTTAGATATTGAAGGTACTCCCCCTTTATTATGTTGTTTTCCCTAGCATGATTTTTGCCTCTCACACTATTCTTTTTGGGTTTTAGACGATGGATGGAACCCGAAGGAACCATGTTGATCAATGTAATGGACAATGCAATGATTTCCCTCCTGAACAAACAAATGTTATGGGAGATGGAGTGCAAAATCTTATTTCTATACTTACACAAGCTATGAATCATTCTGGACTTCCAAATGAGAAGAGAAGGGAACAATATTCTATTGAGTCCTTAATGAGGCAACGTCCACCTTCTTTCAGTGGGACTTCCGATCCACTTGTTGCTGAACAATGGATCAGTACCACTGAAAAGATATTTTCAGTTCTTCAATGTTCTGAACATGATAAAGTCATCTTAGCAGTATATCGTTTGGAAGGTGAAGTTGATCAATGGTGGAATCTTATCAAGAATACGAGGCCAAGAGATGAAATTGAGTCCATGGAATGGGAAGAGTTCAAGAACTTGTTTTTCAGTAAGTACTTCCCTCGTATTCTTCGAACAAAGATGGAAAAGGATTTTCTTGAGCTAAAGCAGAAGGATGATGAATCTGTTGGTATATACGAAGCGAATTTTACAAGACTTGCAAGGTATGCATCTGGCATTATCATCCAACCTGAAAGTAAAGTTGATCGATTTTTCAGTGGCTTAAAACCAAGTATTCGAAGGGCATTAGCTATAAGAGACTTCATTAGCTATGAATAAATTGTGCGTTGTGCTATCAAAGTAGAAATGGAAGTTGGTGTTACATATCCATCTCATGGTTTTGACAAGAAACGAAAGATGGAGTTCAAGGAGAAATCTCAAAATAATGGTGAAAAGAAGATGAATGTTTCCTTATGCACAAAGTGTGGAAAGAAGCATGGTGGAGATTGACTTAAAGGGACTAGAGAATGTTTTAAGTGTGGAAAAGAAGGTCATCGAGTAGCTGAGTGTCGAAGTAATGGAAAAAGGGTTTCTAATGATGTGAATAAAGAAAAGACTGCAGAGAACGCACCACCAACACTTCAATGTTTCAAGTGCAAGAAGATGGGACATTATGCCAATAAATGCCCTAATACAAGGGTTAGTGATGATCGACATGAGCAACCGCTTAAGGCAAAGGACAAAGGGAAGTCACATGCAATCACTATTGGCGATGTTGAATATGACAACGATGTGGTGGAATGATTAAGTGTTTATGTAATGGTTTTCCAAAATAGTGTTGTATATAGTATCGTGGAATATTGGAATATTTATGTATTGGTCTATTGTGGTTTTCAATAATTTTATGGTACCAGTAACCATGGAAAGTGATTGAGATATTTTTTGGAAAAAGAATGATATGCTCATAATGAAGGGAAAACGAGAAAATGAAATATTTGACAGTATTCATGAGCTCATGATTGATATAAGGACTAAGTGATATCATGGTTTGAGTATATAGAATTTTGAGGATTTTGGTATGTGGAAAGAGTTAACTTTTAACAGCACTCATGTTTTCAATAAGGTTCAATGGGTATTCAAGAGAGTACAAGATTAAGGACTTTGAATGTTTGGAATGTGACCAACAAAACATATCTTATGATATATGGGGATCATTGATGGTATTCACTATGTTATGAGAGTGGACTGCAGTATTATGGATAAGCCTAAAGATTGGAATGGATTATGTTGGACATAAGTTAGTATTGTTTAAGGATAGAAGTTTTTTTCGATATTATTGATGGGATGTTATAGTAATATAGTTTTAGAAAAAGGACAACCTGCAGGACGGGCGACAACCCATCGCGTCGGACAAGGCTGTGGGAATCGAACCCACAAACGAAGTGCGAATGGCCTTTATCACCTACCACTGGCCTAAAGGAAGTCCCTGTTTAGTAGAAACTAGTTTTATTATATTAATCAGTATGATATATGAAGTATAAGTCCATTTTAGGAACCATATATGATTAATCTCACTATAGAATGACTTATGTATATTTAATAACTTTTGCTAACCTTTTGTTTGAGATAGATGGAATGACCCGTCATTCTATCACATGATCTTCTAACACTACACAAATAACAAATTCAACTTAATTTATTTAAGAGATGAATTGGAAATTGTTCAATTCACGAACAACAGTGAGATTGTACCAAAATCATGCAAGTATTTCTTTTAATTCATCAACTTTAGGGAAATGATCTTGAAAACCAAAAATGTTTTCCTAGTGCTCTTATATTTGATTAATCATATGGTACCTTAGATCATCACAAATTTATGGATTTGTTATTGTTGGCTTTTCCATAGCCATGTTCTCTACCACTCTCCATCAGAACATGATGGTTAGATTTTTCTTCTATATCCATATTTTCACCTATGTGGAAACCCAGTGATTAGTTTATTTGGGTAACTGTTACGTTTCATACTTTTTTTTTTAAATATTGGTTTTGGTATTCCTTTTTATGATGTGGGTTTCTATTAAAGAAACATTCGAGTAGTAAACCATTTATAACCCCGACGAATTTTGAGGGCGAAATTCATTTTAAGGGGGGTAGAATGTAACACCCCGAGATTTTATATTCTTTTTAATTTCACTAATGTCTTGTGTTGTACTCTACACCAAAAGAATCTTTCACAACACGCATCCTTGACTTGCCTTGCAATCACGACCTTCCTCGAGAGCATGTGTAGTACGCAATAACGAGTTTCATAAAACAACAATATGCTATTTAAAATATTATTAAAACTAGCCGTTATGAATAGTAATAACCACTTTTTGAAATTTTTTAAATTTTATTTTTCAAAATGGAATTCATTTTTGGATTCGTAATATCGAAATTAGCTTAGGGTGAAATTTTGGTGATTTTCGGATAACTTTCATATTTTTGATGAATAGTGAAAATTGCTAAATTTTAATTAAAAACAACTTTTTCAATCGAAATAATTAATAGTGATAAATTATTAATTTGAGTGGTTTTAAAGTATATTTAGAATATATTTTTACAATTCAATACATTGTTGGTCATTGGATGTAATTTCACATTTAAACCAGTTATAAACTAGTGTCAATCTTTTGATAGTTATTATCTCTTACAAACACGCGTTTTGTTTTGACGACGGGAATTAATTTTTAAATTAATTAATGCAACTGATATGTTTTGAATTTGGTAAAATAGAAATCATTTTTGAGTTCATAATATCAAATATAGCTTAGGCCTAATTTTTGGTATTTTTCTGAAAACTTTCAATTTTTGATGAATAGTGAAACCACTAAGTGGTAGTTAAAAAAAACTGAATTTTTCATAAAACATAATTTTACCGCTTCTGTGAGTGGAATTTCAAAAATCTTAGATACACGGTTGATGTGAGTAAGTAAAATGTGGTTCAATGAGATGAAAATAATTTTTGGTGAATAGTAACTTTTTTACTTTTATTTACCACGGTTAAAAGTAAATAGGGTAATTAAGGGTAAAAATGATTTTATTATTACCCTAACACATGTCCAAATTCTATTGGATAAGTGTAATTCGACCAAAAATAATCTTAGGAATAAAATATGACCATTTAGGCCCACTTGGATTAGATTAGGACATTTATTATTATTTAATTCAAAGAAGAGTTAAAAGAGTTAAAATCAAAGTTTATTTACTAAAAAAAATTTAATATAGGTTAATACATAAGATAAATTCGATTGTAAATATTCATTAGAAAGTTAAAAAGATTTCCTACATAATGGTATTTTATTTGTAATTTTTAGACATTAAATAATTTAATTTATTTATGACACAACGATGATGCAGTAATTATCTTATTAATGAAATATTGACATAATTGATGTTATAAATACTCAAATAAATATAATTTGAGACTTTTTATGAATTAAAATAATTTTCTAGGTTAATATGACATGTTAGTATTGATTTAATTAACTTTTTTCGAACTTATCATTCTGTTAGGATTTTCACAAAAATCAATTACTAAATAGTGTCGAAATTGACATAAAATAGTTTTTAAAAACAAATATTATATTATTAATTGTTATTTTATTTCCTAAAAATATAAGGTTCGGAAAAATGACTTAGATAAGGTTATATATATTAATAATAAACAATTTGGGGTTCGTTTGGCTTCTTATAGTATGTTTATTAACCTTATAGTATAAGAACACAAGAAGACACGGTAAAAGTAAAATTATTTAACTTAATGTTAAATCTAAATGATAAGGTTAAAATAGGAACCTAAACTTGTCTAAATTCTATTGGATGAGAGGATTTCGACCCATCCCCACCTTATCCTCGAAATAAATCAATTTGGAGCTATTTAAAACCGAACTTCACTTTATAATAAAATAATATTTTTAGTTATTCCAAAGGTGCCCCTCTCCTCCCTTATAAAAAGACACCTCCTCCCTCTCTTCCTCACACAACTTTGAGCCTTCAAGCTCGGCCAGCCCCTGCCAAAATCTCTTATCCACTTCCCTATCAACATCCTAGAGGTTCTGGTCTTCCTTAAAGACCAATTTTAGTGCCCTAATAGGAGGTCTCAAAGAGGCACTTCAAAGAAGAGGTAATTTCCGTTACCAATTATTTCACCTTTATTTCTTCTTCCACTTCTTCTTATTAGGTTGTTTCATTATGAAGTAATAACATAAGTACCACTCATATACTTATATGTTATTATAATAATGAAACAATCCTAATTCACCATCTATCCATCCTACGGAAAATGAAATCACCGCGCGTGCGTACGTACGGAATACCGTCTCCATGCCATGGTGTAATATGTTTTTCCACCAACACCTTACATGGATGGGTATTATGGTGTAAATAATAACTATACATAGTTATTATAACATCATAATGATTCTGATATATTGTATCATCCACTCCAATTCAATTCAATAATTATGGAAATGATATCATCGCTCATGCGTATGTACGGACTACCGTCTCCACGACGCGATGAGATTCATTCTCCATGTTAACCATTTAAGAATGGTTATAAAGTATATAAGCAATAATAATTAAATATATGACATGGTAAATCTACTGGATTTATTTCATCTACTTACTTCCATTCAAGATAATAAGGAAAGGAAAACAGCGTTCATGCGTATGTACGGACTACCGTCTCCATGAACGGTGTGTTTCATTTCATTTATCTATCTATTATATATATATATATATATACTGAATATATATGATATATAAATCATATTTTATATTCTGGAAGTAAGTAACTCATTATATAAGTAATAATAATGTCAAGAACAACAAGTCCAAACACCTATGATAAATGAAACAATTTTACCCAAAACGCTCTTTAACATGGAATTTACAAAAGAACGGGTAATTTAAGTCATAAGTGAACCACATATGATATCATAACAATGAATATGATTCTGTAATAAGTAAATGACATTATTTAAATCATTATACAGGAGGTTCGGACACTTACGAAGCGAATCGGACCTAAGGTAAGGGAAATATCACAATCTCATTTTTATCTGAGATTGTTTATACTTTAGTATTTACTGGGGTGTATTTTATCATCCACGTCCATGTTTCCTCAATATGTAATATTATTTCCATCCACCTAAAATTGTTTAAATCCAATTTTACCCTGCATTGAGTTTTTAGTAAAAGATATGAAAGGAATCTTTTGTCGTTTTTTTTCGTACGAGGTACTTTTTGACTTTTCCGACAAAAGTACGAAGAATGTTTTTTTTAACTTATACGGCATGAATGGATTTTTAAAACATTATTTCCAAGAAGCTTCCTTTACAAGTTTTCAAGTTTATTTTTAATAAACTTCTTTTAGTTTAAAGTTTTATGACATATTAAGAAAGGAAAAAAATGTTTTTGAAGAAGAAAAGATATTTTCCTCAAGAATGGAGTTCAAGAGTTTTATCAAAATTATTTTCCATCTAAGACAATATAGGGTTCTGTTTCTATCCCTATTATTACATGGATTTGATTATGTTGTGATGGAAATATTTTTATGAATTCCTTTATCTTATATGAATTGTTTTATGATGTCATGATGTTTAAGATTTCCATTTGTATTACATGGTTTATGCAATGATGTATGATTTATGATTTTGTGGCACACATAAGAATGGTATCATTATGAGATGGGTGGGACCTATATATCCCTCCAATGCATTGGGTAAAGATTTTATATCTCATGAGATAGACATGGCTGGAACGGTAGGTTATACCGGTTCAGTGAAACAGGACTGAAATGAGGGTGACTCGGTTCAGAAAGGGACTTTGTCCACTAAGATAGTCTTGGAAATGAGTCTTGACAAACAAGAAATGATTCTCTATGATTATGTGTGTATTCCACTATGTTTTGTGTTTTAAGTTATGATTATTGTGATTACATTTCACTGCCATGATTTATCCCATGTTATGAAATTATGCTCTCTTTTGCAGGTTAAGATTTTCAAAATGTTATGTTCTTATGATGTGATTGATATTTCTTTTGTTTACCCTTATTGAGCATTTGAGCTCACCCTTTTATGTTTTATTTTCCCCAGGATATAAATAAAGGTTTTAGGTATAAAAAAAAGGAAGATCTTTATGGGAGATGTTGAAGATCTTTCAACATGATTAGAAGATTATATTCTGAGTTTCCAAAGACACTAAACTATTACGATCCTTGTGTGTGTGTTTTTGTTATGTACTAAGTATTCCTCAAATGTAATGTAATGTCAATGTACGTCAAGATTCGGGTCTCTACAAACATTCTAATTATTATCCATGGCATGTACGTGGAGACGTCACATCAATGGGGTGTGCAGTTTGCGTGGTACGGATGAATATGTGTTTTTTAGGTGTTTGGAGTGCTTAAAAAAGGTGTGTGGGGTGGTCAAAAACGGCCGAACGACCTCGGAATGCAATGAAATCAGGAAAAAATAACCATAGAGTGAATTTTTAAATGTTCGGGTAGACCACATGTCATTTTGAGGTGTCGTGTGACCACGGTGACCGAAAACACACTTCTGGTGCCATAAATGACCAAAACAGGCGTTTTACAGTCAAATGCATACTGAACAACATCGTAATGACTTGAAATCACATGAAAATGTTATAATTATTATTTGTGATGTGTAAACAGAGACATCACATCAATCGGACATGAGGTTTGTGCAGTACTGTTGAATATGTGTTTTCTCGGTGTTTGGCATGCTTAACAAAGGTGTGTGGTGTGGTCAGAACTGGTCGAATGACCTCAGAATGCCATGAAATCAGGATACAACAACTGGCGAGTGAATTGTGAAATGGTCGGACAGAAGACATATTAATCGGAGGTTCCATGTAACTGCAGTGACTGAAAATGCACTTCTGGTGCCATAAACGACCAAAAAGGGCATTTAACAGTCAAATGCATACCGAACAATATCAGAATTACATGAAATCACCTAAAAACGTTCTAATTATTATCCATGACATGTAAATGGAGAAAGAACGTCAATAGGATGTGTGGTTTGCACGGTACGTCTGAATATGTGTTCTGTAGGTGCTTGGAGCGCTTGATAAAGGTGGGTGGGGTGGTCAAAACCAGCCGAATGACCTCGAAATTCAATGAAATCAGGTAAAAACAACCAGTGAGTGAATTTTGAAATGGTCAGGTAGAAGATATGTGAATCAGAGGTGTCGTGTGACCGTGATGACTGAAAATGCATTTATGGTGCCATAAACGACTAAAAGAGTCATTTAACAATCAAATGCATACCGAACGACATTGGAATGACTTGAAATCACAAGAAAAAATTATAATTATTATTTGTTATGTGTATGTAGATACGGAATGTCAATCATACATGTGGTTTGCGCAATACGGCTAAATATGTGTTTTTCAGTGTTTGGCATGCTTGACAAAGGTGTGTGGGGTTGTCAAAACTGGTCGAACGACCTCAGAATTCCATGAAATCAGGTGACAACAACCAAAGAGTGAATTGTGAAATGGTCAGGTAGACAACACATCAATCATAGGTATCGTAGGACCTCAGAGACCTAAAACGCACTTTCTGTTTCATAAACGACCAAAACAGGCGTTTAACGGTCAAATGCATACCGAACGATATTGGAATTACTTGAAATAATAGGACAAAATTCTAATTATTATCTATGACATGTATGCAGAGACATCACATAAATCGGATGTGTGGTTTGCACGATACGGCTGAATATGTGTTTTTTAGGTGTTTGGAGCACTTGAGAAAGGTGCGTGGGGTGGTCATAACCGGCTGAACGACCTCAGAATTCCATGAAATCAAGCGACAACAACCGGAGAGTATATTGTAAAATTTTCAAGTAGACCACATATCATTTGGAGGTGTCGTGTGACTGCGATGACCGAAAATGCACTTTCAGTGTCACAAATGACAAAAACAAGCATTTAATGGAAAAATCCATACTGAACGACATCAAAATGAATTGAAATCATATTAAAACATTCTAATTAGTATCTGTGACATATACATAGAGATGACACATCAATTGGACATGCGGTTTGTGTGGTACGACTGAATATGTGGTTTTTAGGTGTTTGAAGCGCTTGAGAAAGGTGCGTGGGGTGGTCAAAATTGGCCGAACATCCTCAGAATGACATGAAATTAAGGGAAAACAACCAGAGAGTTTCTGAAATTTTCAGGTAGACCACACATCATTCGGAGGTGTTGTGTGATCGCGGTGGCCGAAAACACACTTCTGGTGCTATAAATGACCAAAACAGGTGTTTAATAGTCAAATTCATTCCGAACGACATCAGAATTACTTGGAATCACCATAATACATTCTAATTATTATCATTGATGTGTACGTAGAGACAATACATCAATTGGAAGTTCGGTTTGCATGCTACGGCTGAATATGTGTTTTTTAGGTGTTTGGAGCGCTTGACAAAGGTGTGTGGGGTGGTCAAAACCAGTCGAATGACCTCAGAATTCCATGAAATTAGACGACAACAACCAGATAATGAATTTTGAAATGGTCAGGCAGAACACACGTCAATCAGAGGTGTCGTGTGACTGTAGTGACCGAAAACGCACTTATGGTGCCATAAATGACCAAAACAGATGTTTAACGGTCAAATACATACCAAACAACATCATAATGGCTTAAAATCACATAAAAACATTCCAATTTTTATTCATGACGTGTATGTGGAGATGAAACGTAAATCGGACATGTAGTTTGCATGGTACGGCTGAATATGTGTTTTTTAGGTGTGTGGAGCGCTTGACAAAGGTGTGTGTGGGGTGGTCAAAACCATTCGAACGACCTCAGAATTACATGAAATGTGACGACAACAACTGGGAAGTGAATTGTCAAATGTTTGGGTACACCACACGTCAATCAGAGGTGTCGTGTGACCGTGGTGACCGAAAACACACTTCTGGTGCCATAAACAACCAAAACATGCGTCTAATGGTCAAATGATTACCAAAAGACATCGTAATGATTTGATATCATAGAAAAAAAATTCTAATTATTATCTGTTACATGTAAACAAAGACAGAACATCAATCGGATGTGTGGTTTTCACGGTATGGCTGAATATGTATTTTTTAGGTGTATGGAGCACTTGAGAAAGGTGTGTGGGGTGGTCAAAACTGGCCAAACGACCTCAGAATTCCATTAAATCAAGATAAAACAACCGAAGAGTGAATTTTGAAATTTTCGGGCAGACCACACATCATTCAGAGGTGTTGTGTGACCACGGTGATCGAAAACACACTTCTGGTGCCATAAATGACAAAAAAACGTTTAATTGTCAAATGCATACCGAACGACATCATAATGACTTGAAATCATTGAACAAAATTCTAATTATTATAGTTGAAGTGTACGCAGAGACAGAACATCAATCAGACATGTTGTTTACATGGTATGGCTGAATATGTGTTTTTTCGGTGTTTAGCGCGCTTGACAAAGGTGTGTGGGGTGGTCAAAACCCGTTGAACAACCTTGAAATGCCATGAAATTAGGAGACAACAACCGGTGAGTGAATTGTGAAATGTTCAGGCATACCAGATGTGAATCGAAGGTGTCGTGTGACCGCGGTGACTGAAAACGCACTTTTGGTTCCATAAATGACCAAAACAAAAATTTAATGGTCAAATGCCTATCGAATGACATCAGAATTACTTGAAATCATGGGACAACATTATAATTATTATCCTTGATGTGTGTCAGCATTGGACACATCAATCAGAAATGTGGTCTGATTAGAACTATAGAATTAACGATTTTACATTTTTTAAAAGGTATTTGAAATTATTAATATATTTTCAAAATCAAATACTTTTGATCTATTATATTAAGATTTTATTGAAATATATGTTATTGAATTTCAATTATTTGTTTGGATTTTATTTTTGTGTTAATTTTTTTATTAAAATTTTTCATGCAGTTATATTCGATGATGGATGTGGATGTTAGGAAGATGAAAAGTTGAAGAGATTTATGCGCATATGAGTTTAGATATTTTGGAAAAGTTTATTTTTTTGTGATTTTGAAATATAGAGTTTTTTATTGTATTGCTGGCACTTTTAAAAAAAAATAAAAACACCTATAGAGACCTCCATTTAAAAGTCGCTATAGGTGATATCGGCGGCACCTATAGCATCTTCCAAATGGTGGACGTTGCAGCAAAATCCAAACTGAGCTATAGCATTCGCTATTTCGTGGATGCTATAGGTGTCGCCGATATCACCTATAGCAACCACTAATTTGTGGTCTCTATAGTCAATGCTAGATCGTCTATAGCATCCATAAAATGGTGGACTCTTTTAGCAATAGTGATGGGCCTAAATTGTTCTACATTTGGGGGACGCTAGGCAGCCTCTAAAGACCTTTAGCAACGGCTTTTGACAGTCACTAAAGGCCTTTATTCTAATAGTGGTTGGGCTTGTATTCTGGCCCCTTTACTTTTAGTACACTTTTTATTACAGTAGTTTACATCATGGTTGCTTCTTGTTGTGTTCTTGGATTGTGAGTTTGTACAGGTTTAATGGAAATGCATTCCCATTATAGGGATACGCCTTTTCGGTGTTAGTCGCCAGCCCCTAGCTTATGCAAGGTGGGATTGGGGTAGTCACGGCACGGGCTCCGGGGGACAGGTGTGATAGTCTATTACCTTTAAAATGCTCATGGTGGTGTATCTATCAGCTCCATGGGGTTCAGGAGGGTTCTTGTGGCCTTTGGGGTTGAATATATAGAGAGGGTAAAATAATAGTTGAGACCACTCCCTATGAATATTTATTTATTCTATCTTAATGAATGTATGTATCCACTAACACCAATAGGTGGGAGGACCCAAAAAATAATAATCCCATTCTCTTAATGATATCTCTAATTGGTTTGGTACCTTAATGAAAACATGGATAAAATATAAATAAAAAATCATATTAAAAAAATTGTTTCAAGAATTATTTTTGTAATCATTTAAAAATACCTGACATAGTGAGGTGTATAACATTCTCCCACTTACGGTTAAAAAACCCATAATAAATATATAAATAATGATAGGCATGGTGTATTTATATAAATATATCCAAAATGAATTTCAATATTTCCTAATGATATTAATCAAATAATTTCAAAAATGGTATTATGAATAATTTAATTTCAATACTTATCCCCTTTAGTGATTATAAAAAAGTCCAAATCACAATAAATTCACAATTATATTATAAGTTATTTTCAAAACTATTCAATTTTCAAAAAAATAAGTCAAGATGACTTTGGTAGCATTATATTTCTCCCCATAAAACAAATATGAATGATTCTATTATATCAAACCCAATTCCTTCCATAATGATATAAATAATTAACTATTCAAATTCATTATACAAAACCAATTTAGAAATAAATTTAATCCTTTTGAAAAAATTTATTTATAAACTAGAATATAGAAATACCTTTGATTTCATAATTATATCCCCTAAAATATGTTTAAACAAGGTGTTCATAGAATCGTACCATTAATCTCATCACATTATCCCATCATTGGAATCATAATATATCTTATAAATAGGGGTTAGAGATATAAAGTTAATTTATTTGTGATAAGATGATTTCAAATCATAATAAAGAAAAATGAAAATTTAATGACATATTATCATTTCATCAATGATTTTCAAAAATAAAATTGAATATGATGACTTGAAAATTTTTGAATTTCCAAAACTAATTTTTAAAACTATAAAAATAGTTTAAATGTGTTCATATTTCTAAAACATATAAAATTTTATATCAAATAAAAAATCTACAGTTTTTTGAAAAAGGTATCTTTTAAATCATAACATGCTTAAAATTTAATCTAACTTAAAAACATATTTTTCTCCTCTCAATTGATGTATTTGTGATAAATTACAAGGGACCACCTAGAGCATATAAATCATGATTAAAAAATAAAATAATAAAAAATAACACAAATCAGAGTTTGATAAATAAATTGATCATATAAATATTTAAATGAAATGAGAAAATGAGTCAATAATATCATGATTTAATGTTATATCACTATTTCAATATTTTCACACAATTCAATGAAATCAATAATGCTCAATATTGAATGTGAGAAAAAACATCACATTTTTTAATTTTAAGAAAAAATAAAAATATTTAATATAATTTAAACACACCATCAATTAGAAGAAGAAAAATTCAAGAAATGTGTTTTAGATATGAAAATTCATGAATTAAAGAATAAATTTTTTCCAAAAAATAAATCAAAAAATGGTTTGAAAAATAATTTCAATAAATTTAGAGTCAATTTTAAGATTCCAAATAATTAGATAAATATGTTTACAAATTATTTAATGATAAATAATGTATTTTATATGTCAATAATTTATAGGAAAATTACTCAATTGATGTAGAAGTTTTCACCATATTCCAAATTTATTTAAAAAAATGGATTCATTGATAATATTTTAGGTAATGAAATAGAATCTCCCTCTAAATAATAAATTTTTCAAAGAAGGGGGGTAACCAAATTTTAAATAATTAATAAAAAAATTAAAATGATTTAAATAATTATAAACAATTATAAATCCACCATAGAAGTGTCTTGAGTTCCCACTATACATGTACAATGTTTCTCTACAGGAATTTTTCCCAAGACATGATTTCTTGATCGAAAATTAGTTTTTTATTAAAGGATGATAGAACATCTGCAAAAATATACAGATCATGGGGGGTCGAAAATGATGAAGTCCAAGGGAATCCCCCTGGACAACATCCTTACATTCCTGTGGAAGAGATCCAACAGTGGAGTAAATCACTAATGGTTCCTCCTCTCTTCCTGCATGAGCAAGAACATCCGCAGTAGAATTAGCTTCTCTCCATATATGATGAACCCTACAACCTTCATTGATTTCCTTCGAACATCTTCTAACAAGATAGATCAAATCCCATGGAGGATTGGTTTTTCCTTGTATAGACCACACCAAAATCTCGAAATCAGATTCAACCGTACCAACCTGGAATCCGAACCTTTTGCAAAGAGAGACTCCAGTGAGAAAGGCCCTCACCTCCACGCATAAGGAATTACCCAAACCATAGAACACACTGAAAGCCAAGAACACTGACCCATTTGAATCCCTGAGCAGACCACCCCCTCGCATGCATCCATTCATGAAAGATCCATCAAAATTAAGCATGTTACCACTATCAGGAAGATTCCACTTTACCCACTAACTTGGAAAATTATTATTTTACATTTGTCTATTAAAGAACCTGTTCAGTGCCTGGGAATTCTACCCACCCTTCAAACAAAAATCCAAATCGGAAATGAGTACCTTCACCTTTATAAGCATGCTAGAGAGTGCAGGTCGCTTGTCCAACCTGGTTGTATTCTGTGACTCCCAAATAATCCAGCATATGGTGCTAAAGGTGATGCTATGGATTTTCTTTTGCATCATGCTATGATCGGACTCCATAAAAAAGAAAGAGATGAAGTCATGTATAGAATTGAAAACACGTCCAGAAGATATCCGCATATCAAAATCATACCATAGGCCAACAGCCCAATCGCTCATACAGAACAGATGCATGACAGACTCATTGCTCGGACTATTTCAGCAGAAACAACATGACGCTAGAGAAATACCCTTTGATTGAATATTTTCATCCAGTGGAATTGACAGATTCCACAACCTTCAGACCAAAAAATTCATCTTGGAAAGGATATCCTTACACCATAACCACAGATCCCATTCACTCCGCACTGATATTGGGTGCAGCAGTTCTCTAAAATCATGTCCATTAAAGCACCCAGAAGAAGATCTGGTAAAATAACATATATTTGCCTCCTCTGAAAAAGAAATGCTATTAAAGACCCCCATATGCTTCTTACTCAGAATAGCCTCCATCATCGCAGGATAAGTGCTTTCCTCCCTAACAGTCATATCAGGACCCGGACATCCTGGAAAAAAAGTTTCTCTCCCACCCAGTTATCCCTCCATAAGTTAATTGATACTCTCCCAACCACCCATTGGGTACCCTCCTGGAGAGTTTCTAAATGCTGCATAATACATCTTGCCAACTTCAAGAGCATGCCCCGATGACTTTTCCAATCTTCCCAATGTCTTCCATAACGATTTCTAAGCAGAGTGGCCCATAACGATTCCCCCACGAGAAAATCCCAAGATAATCGTGCTTTCATGGATTTCATGGCCTCTTTGATGTCCCTTAGACCAATACCCCCCCCCCCTCCAACACTGGTTTAGCCATACGATTCCAGGAGGCCCAATGACATATTCCGATGGAATTTTCATCCCATAAGAAACAATGCATGATCTCCTCCATCCTATCTACGATCCCTTTTGGGGGAGTGATGGTTGAGAACATGTGCATCGGAATGGAAGACAAAAAGTTGTTGATTAAAGTGATCCGGCCACTAAAGGATAAAAATCTGCTCTTCCAGTTCACAATTCTCCCCAGAATTCTATTCATAATATCCTCAAATAATGACTTTTTAACCCATCCAAAAGAGATTGGGGCTCCGAGATAAATCATAAAAAATGGTTTCCTCTATATTCCAATAGTATCTTGAATGTTCCTACTTCTTCAAGAAGAACACTTATTGGATATGAAAACACTACCCTTTCTTGAATTAATTCTTTGTCCGCTTAAATCCCCATACACCCCCATGATCTTCATGAAGTTAAGAAGATAATTCCTCCTACCGTTAATGAAAATAAGAATATCATCCTCAAACATGAGGTTTCAAATATAACCTCCCCTGGTCTGTCTGTACGGTAAAATAATTCTTACACTCATGCTTCTATGTAGATTTCTAGATAAAGCATCCTGGGCCAAAATGAACAGAGAGGGAGACAAAGGGTCTCCTTGACTCATACCCTGTAAGCTTTTGAAGAAACCAAACCATTTCCTCATAAGAGAGACCGACAACCATGGCGAGGAATAACATTTGAAGCAAAGATCAATGACCCACTCATGAAAACTCATACTTCTCATGGATCTAATAATAAAACTCCATTCCAGTTTATCATACGCATTATCCATATCCACTTGAATGATAACATTGGAGCCCACAACTTTTTTTTAATATCCTCCACTAACTCCTTATAAATTCTGATCGCTCCTTGAATATTTATGCCTTTCACAAACCCATGTTGTTCCTGCGACACAGTCCGAGGGATAACCTCATTAAACCTCTTAGAAATCAGACTAGCCAGAATTTTGTAAGAAACATTGAATAAGCATATAGGTCTATATTGATTAAGATTTTTCAGGTCCTTCAATTTTGGAATGAGGACCACCCTGGAGGCACAAGAGCTTCGGTTAATAGAACCACCCTGGAAAAAATATTGAATTGTCTCAATGACATGTCTCACCACAAACTCCCATGTGGCCACATAGAAAGCTCCAGGGAAACCATTTGGACCTGGAGCTCTCTCAGGAGCCATGCATCGAATAACTCCCCAAATCTCCTCCTCATAAGGAGTAGTTAGTAAGGCTGCATTATCCTCCTCCATTAACAGTCTTGGAAAGCCACCCAAAAACTCTGCTTCCTCCCCTGATAAACCATGGTTATTAGCAGAAGCCTCTCCTTCCAGAAGCTTCTCAAAATGTTGCAACGCCAGCTCCCCCACCACATTCAAATATAATGTGTAGGAACCATCCTACAGCTTAAAATTGATTTTCATATTTTTTTTGTTCCATAAAGAAAGCCTGGAAATAAGCATTATTGCGATATCCCTCCTTAAGCTAGCGAATTCTGGATCTATGTTTAAAGTCTCTCTCAATTTCCAACAATCACACCCTCAGAAGACTACGTTTTTCACAAAGAAACAAAAATTTACCCTCATTCCATCTTATCTAGATCTCCTATTCAATTATATCCATCTCCAATTGTAATTATTCAACTGACACATCACCAAAAGGATTATTCAGCAACCATCCCTTTATATCCAGTTTAAGGATCCTAAGTCGCCTTGAGAGGCCAACCCAAGACCACCCGGTCTCCACCTTTTCCTAGGACGTTCTCATCATTTGTAATAATCCATCAACCCGATTACCAAAGAGTAAACAAAAGAAAAATTATCAGCCTCACCTCTTTTCACTTCCACCAGCAATGAAGCATGATCTGACAGAACACGAGAAAAATGAGAAATCGATGTTTTCTAGAACGAGTCTAAACCTTGAAAGTTGGTCAAACATTGGTCAAGAAGAGTCCAAATATGATTGTTTCCTTTATGGTTATTGCACCAAGTGTATTTTCATCCCTTGAAACCCAAGTCCAGCAACCCCCTACTAGTAATACAGCTTCTGAAATCCTGTATACCAATCTTAGTGCTGCCAATTCCTACCCTTTTTTCGGAATTCTCCACAATCATGTTGAAATCACCGCCAACCAACCATGGAAGTCCAAGTGAGTCAAAGGAATCCAAGTAGTCCCAAAGGGACCTTCTGCCTTGCATGTCTCCGCTGGAATAAATGAAATAAAATATAAGTATCGATCCCTTCATCAAAATCCTAACCGTAATACATTTCTCCCAAGCATGGACCACCTCAACCTGCACTTCCCTTTTCCAGCATATCCAGATGTGTTTATTGTCAGTATAAGCCTGCTTAGAATGACCAAACCTCATTTTCTTAGATAATGAAGTGGTCTTGATGGAATCTTTCTTTGGTTCCAAAATATCAACCAACGACACATTATATTTCCTGACTTCAGAGGCCATGAAGGCAGCCTTAGTAGGTGACCCCAGACCTCTAGCATTCCCTAAAATCAATGACATCATTAAAATAAATATAACTTGGCCTTACAGCCCGGAGTACCTGACTTCAGAGCCAAGATAAGCTTACCATCCTCCTTGGACATGGATCTGGTAATTGGTCTGAAAAGACCATCTGGAGATGCAGATTTCTTCGGTGTAGGTACCTTCTGTTTGAAAGGGCTATCCACCTCCTCTATCAAGGAGATTCTATTAAAAGATGTAGCTAGAGGGGAGAATGTATCGGAATCCTCATGTATTAGGGAGAGAAACAAAATCCTATGATTAGAATTCTTGGCCATGATCATCTCCATCTTTAACCCCTCAGAGAAAGCCTTCTTCGGACCCCATTCCAGAGTATCCTTGGAAGAGCCGGATGAGGTCAAAATGGATCTCTTAATTGAATCTTTAGACAATATGGTGGAAATACGAAAACAATGTGACGGAGGAGGAATCTACCTGGGAATTATCAGGGGATATACAGCCTCACAAATTTCCCCTTCTTCCCAAGTCAACTTAGATGAACTGGGAAAATCCGAGATATCTTCTAAAGTGGCAGAATGACTCGGAGCATTAGGCAGCAGCTCTAAATCACATGCTGATTGATTTAACATAGAAGAAACCAAAGCTCTAGCCTCATCGATCTCCTTTTCCGCTTGGAGAAACGGAAACCTATGCACCGAAGCTTCAGCCAATGTTGGCGAGACCAGACTGATTCCAGAATCCTCCTCTATTACCACCTCCGATGATGATGTATGAACACCCTTTCCCTTCTAAACTCCACGAGATTGCACTCTTGGTCTCCTCTTCTTACACACATCAAGAGAATGACCCTGTAAGTTGCACGCTATACAGAACCTCGGAGGAGCCTGATAAATCAAGTGTTTCCACCAATTGAAACCCTCAAGGGTCTTGACAAGTAAACATGGAGGAAAATTCACTGATAAATCCATTTCAACACAAATGAATTATGAGAGTATTCCTCATCATTGTACATAATTCTCTTGGTGCTTGAATCACTTTAGGAGGATAAGGAGGTGAGTTAGTTGATATCTACACTCCAAATTAATAATATGAAATCCTTCATACTTTCTTACCAATCCAACAAATTATTTCTAGATAATGGTTACTCTGACTTGACTTCACACCTTTTCTTAAAACTGTATAACTAGACATCTAATTCCCCATTCTATTTCTCTTTTTTATCTTGGTTTTAAAATTTATTTTTCATCATGAATTTTGTTAGTTTCTTAGAAAAGTTCATAAATTCTTCATCACTTGTGGATGTGTCATTATTGGTTTCATTAAAGGTAATTTTCATCTTTTTATCATTGAATTATTACACTTCCACTAAAAATTTCCTTTTTATTTTAATTTAATAGGTCATGAGTGACCCTATGAGTTCTTTAAAAATATTATTTTTGGTCTCCTTTTCTTCTTGAATAACCATTACATTGGGTTCCCATTAGCTTGGGAATAACCATACAATCTTCTTCATAAGGATTTATAAGGAAAAAAATCCCAAAGATATTTCTTAAAATATCATATGTCAAAAAAAATGAAAGTATTTTAGAAAATGAATCGTTAGGAAACATTATAAAGGTTTCAAAACCACATCAGTACATATCATGTCTTGTATATTTAACTTTATGGGTGTCCTCATGTGTTACTTTTAAAATCATCCAAAATTAATGAGAAATTTTACATTTAAAAACTCTATTATATTATTAAATTATATTTTAAAATTAATTGTATTCATGGATTTACCATCAATATTGAATGTAGTGACACATTAAGGAATCAATTTTTCATCCGACTCTTCGGCTGGGTATAGCCCATAATTAATATTTTATACACTGGGAAACCTATACTCCTTTGAAATGTAAATATAAAGGGTTTTCAAAAACTATAGGATAAAACATTAAAAATGGATCACATTCAATATAATAACACCCTGGAAAACTTTGGGTATTTGAGGTTGAGTCCAACCTTTAATGATCTTTCACTAAACCGATTAAGATTTCAAAAAATAAAAGGTTGGCTCTGATTTTAATTTTTTTACTGTGTAATGATGTAATTAAATAGCATGATGGGTGAATTTATTTTTAAATCATTTTAGAAATTAAAAAATAATTTTAATAAATTGAATGTATTAAATAAATAATAAGAGTTAATTGAATGAACAATAATTTTGATTGTAACCAATGAAATAATAAATTTAGTATAGTTTAAATAAAATAAATAACATAATAGAGTTTTATAACAATGATCATAAACATCCCATGAAAGGTGCATATGTCTTTATCCCATGACAATGGAGGATTTATACACCCATGCTTTCCATAGTTATAAAAAACCCATTTAAAGAGTAAATCCCACAAAGAAGGAATCTAATATTAATCAATGAATTTTTTGATCCCCTAATACAATTTATTCAAGGACCAAGTATGCAATCCAAATATACCCTTGCTTTATGGAGTGAGTAATAACCGAATTATTTATTTAAGAACAATTAAAGATCCAAAATGGAAACTAATAGAATACTTACTATTTTTTATTCCCATTGAATAAAACACTCCATTAAATTTCTAAAGTGAATATGGTAACAAATACTTGAGAAAGTGGGAGATATAATTACATAAGAGATATCAGATATACATGAATGAATAATAGATCTTTAGAGATGGAAAAATGGAAGAAAATGATTGCTACAAGGGAAAAATCTTCTTCCATGCACCCGAGGGGGATTATATATAGCTTATAGGGTTATTTGAGGTTTTATGTGAAATTAGGGGTTCAATGGACCCATTTGAGAGAACAACAAGTTTGTAGGGACCATGCCAAGTGTTTTTTTCAAGGCCATCTATTTTCTAGTGGGTTATGCCAGATTATGGATGACCCTAGATAGAATTGGTCTTCTATCTAGGACACACAAAACAACAAGTGTTACCCCACTAGGTATCCACTAGTACCTATAGTTTGGAGGCTGAAAAGATGCTTCTCATTTTCCTCTTTATAACTCTGATAGATCTAGTACCTTAAGAAAAAAGAATCAATAATATAAAATATTTAAATACATGAGAAACTATTAGAAACAAAAAAAATGAATTTATGATCATCTAGAACTACTAAAGAGAGTGATGTGTGCAACAAAATTATGAATAAAGATGTGTTCAATAAAAAAAATTAATTATTAATTATAATGATGTTCAACAAGTTCGATAATGTCTTTTGCATTAGTAACTAACTTAGGATACAAATAGAACAAAAATGGACATATAGGATTCATCAATAATACCAAAGATATTGATATCGTTTTAAAAATTATGATGAAATAATATTAATATATAAATAACCTATTAAATATGGAGAGACCATTTAAAATTTCTATTTTATGATATTAATAAATTCCATTAAATCTATGATAAAATCCTTATACACTAAAAATGATTTTAATTTCTGATGAACCAGAAGGGGGATTTCCATAGTGTGTAAGTGTGTTATGCAAATGGAAACTGAAATTAATTGTAGTGTGTTTACATAATAATATATCGGGGTGGTTATGGGATACAAATGAATCATGTGATTAAATCTTAAAAAAAATTACATTTTTATAATAAATTACATTAGGATATTTTCATCTATAATCATACTATATGATAATGTTTTATATTAGAGTAATTTATAATATTATTTCCTTATCATTAATTTAGTATAAGATGTTTATATAGTACATCTTGAGGGATTTTATCTTCCAAATTATTTTTCTTTGTTTTTAAAGTTTCAATGATCATTTTACTCAATGATTTAATCTTCTAAGAGTTTAGACATATACTTTTGTGATATATCAAAATGTTTTATTTCAAAATAAAATATGTATTATTCATACATATACATGTATATTAGTGGGAGTGATTTGGTATTTATGATAATGTATGTGTATGTTAATCAACATATGAAAAATGATATCTTGGTTTTATATTCCATAACGATATGGATATTAAGATTCTTCTTAATGAAATTCATGAGTGAATAATCTCATAATATGGGTATTAAGATCTATACAGATTTACCAAAGAGGATTCGTAATATTACTCAATTCACATATATCCATAATTTTCAAAATATGTATGTCATAGAGATATTAAAGAATTTTTAATTAAAAATAATTTCATGTCATGAATAATAGGATGATTCAAAACCATTTGAATGTGATGGAATGAATGGATAATATTCCATCCACTAGAGGATGTATTATGTATTCTATGTTATGAACTCAAAATATTTCTCGTATTCACTAAACATGACATGTATATACCCTTCCAATAGAGGTGAGAGTAACTAAATTATTGTAAAGAAAACCCCTAAGTAATTAAGATACATGAGGGTTATGTTATTGGCCTATAATTGTAATGGTGATGTTATTATAAGTTGTTATAGGGATACTAGTTTCCAACCATGAAAATATGAAATGAGTTTTCAATATTTTTTTAATTTCTAAATTGTGGAGTAATCCTTTATAAGTTCTTCAGTAATGGAATAATAGTAGAACAAATTGGTGAAGTAGTGTACATCACTATATGAAATTCATCAGAGGATGTCATTTGGATTATGAATTCAATTTCTAAGAATAAATAATTTCCTTGCATTGAGGGTGAAATTAAGGATTACTATGGTAATAATTGATATATTCCACCAATAATGTAACCTTATTCCCAAAAATATAACAAAATCATTTTTTAAAATATTATCTCTTCAATGAGATTACTAATAGTGGTGATGTAATGATCTTTTGGGTGGATATATACGAAAATTATTTAGATCATTTAAATAAAACATTATCATTCAAAAATCATATGGGTTTGGTTAGATCTAAATATTTAGATACATGAGATATTTTATATAATGTTTTAAATTTTTTCATGATTTACAATAATGGTAATATCGATTTATTATTCATTTTTTACTGTATTTATTTACATGAATAGTGTATTAATAATTTACCCTACATGTCTGTCTTCGAGTTGTACCTAATTGATGAATCGACCATGTGTAATTTTAGTTGTTATGATATTTTATTATTAACGATAGAATAATCATATATATGATACAATGATTTCTTAATTAAAAAAAATATAATTTGTAGATAATAAACCAACACTAAATATATTGATATAGACACTAAAATACATCATTTATAGTATCATTTGGTAATTTCTATATATAAGGGTTTATACATATTTTGAATCCCCATTACCTATGTATGGAGTGGTACCTAGTATGAGAACATCCATACATTAATTCCATTCTTATATAAGACTTGCATATTAGATAACAGAAATTTGGCTTGGTCTATTATTGATCATGTAATAGGTTTGATCTTAACCGATATAGGATTTTTTTCAAATTAATAATAAGAAAAAACATTTGGGAACTTGATTTCATTAATCTTCCCAATTCATGTCCTTAATTAATTTGGATACATGTGATATGCTAAAATAAATTAATAAATTAATTGGGTTGTAATCATTGAAATAGGTCATTCAATTTTATATTTTCATAGATCAGTGAGGATTATAATACTATATTAATAAGTTATAAATCTATTTTTAAATGATTTTATGGAAACATTTATTATATTTGTAAATATATTATGTATATGATACATAAGGTATAGTAAATTTTCATATAGAGATATGTGTACGTATGATTGAGATCTCCCTAGAACATGTTATTCCTTGATTAGAATAGATGTTTCACTAGAGGAAACTATTTTCATAAATCTATGAAAATAAAATTTCCTAATTGTTTTAAATTACAAAAATTCACTTGGAGTTAAAAATGTTTGCCTTAAAATAATACTTAATGTTATGAAATTTTTTTACTGAAAAATAAATGGTGTTTTATAAATTGTATATAAAAGATTTCATATAGATTCACAATGAGTTTTGAACTTTATGAATCAAGTGTATATGGATTTTAGTGTAGGTGTGATATTACTAAAAAAATTAAAATGATTCCAATTGTATTATAGGGTTTATTTTTATTTTAAGAAAAGACATGCATGAGATTTAAGTTATAGTATTCAATTTAGACATATCATAATGGCCATACAGATGCATATGTCTTATGATGGGATTTTCTAGTCATATGGGGTATCATGTTCATGGAAAATGAAAATTTTTCTACTTGGGTTCATTCAATATGTAGTCATTATATTGATAGATTTATATAGTTTTAAATCATTGAAATATTCATTGATTATGAAACCATGTTGACCCTGGGTTATTGAAACACATGTTCACTACCATGTATTAGCAACAAAATCTCACATCCATTCAGTAAATAAAATCAGTCTATATAAGGATGGTATCCTCTTATTAGTGGTGTAGATGATTCTATATATCCATATTCAATGATCCCTTCAAGACTAGTTCACCATTTTTTCTTTTCAAAGAATGTCCTACCACATATCATGTGCCTCTCATAGTATAAGAGGATTCTAGAGGCCAATGTTCTACCTATGGATGTGACAATATTTAGGACATAGTTTAGTGATCTCCATGAAAGAAACATCATCATGATTGATAAATATAGATAGAGCTATTATAAATGTGTTTCTATATATGTTTTTTTCATCTTTTGATACTGATGCAGAGATTATATATCAAGAATTAAATAGTTTTATTTCACTAAAACAATCATGATATGACCATAAAACCCCATTATCAAATACCTAGGAAATGAGGAACTTATATGATCTCAATAAGGTATATTGAGTATGTATTGTATATTTTATTCAATCCTTTTATATGATTAATATAGTGGACTTAATTAGTTATGAGTGGGGCCCAAAATAATATAGCCCCTCGATTCATCAGAAGGTATTATGATACAAACTAGTTTTGGTATTTAGTTAATTCCTCATAAATTTATGTTTAATTCCATAGAAAAGGTCATGGTGATGTGATTAAGATTTATATAATTAATAATTCCATCCCTGTAAATTTTATTATTGTTTTATATTTTATTATTTTTCTTTTTCTTTTTTCTAGGGATATATTCCATTATCATTTTAATAGTTTTATGAAATATTTTAAAATTATATATTTTTCTTTATTAATCATCAATTTTTTATTTATTTATATAATACAATGTATACTACCCCTTGTTGAGACTCATAGATCACAATATTATTATATTTCCATTCCTTAGGGTACCCAGAAGAGAACTCTGAATAATTAATTGATATGGTAGATAAAACAAAATGATCTCACTAATTGTTAATGTGTTATTTTATGTTTTTAAATACATTATGTGGGTCATGTATGTATCTAGTCTCTTAAGACATCAAAAATGTTGTATCATGTGAAATTTGATCTATTGTATTATACACCAATATATGAAAGTATCCACCAACTCTGTGATAATGGAGTCAAGATTATTATTTCTTGTATTAGATAATTTTTAGTAGAAACCATGAGAACTAGATATAGAGGAATATAGTTAGATAGAAAATAAATTATTAATAACCCTTGAGACAATAATTGTAATTTTCTTATTAATTTTATAATATGGTCCAGTATTCTTAAATTTGTGAGATAATTATGCCTATTACACTATTTTGAAATTATTATTAGTGGAAGGAATGTAAAATGTACCAGAACCTATAATCTATATATTGATTTCTATACTAATAAATTCAATGATGATGGAGTTTTATATAAGAATATTATGATCGTATTATACTACATCAATGATGTTGTGACCAATAACCTTTCCTGTATGTAGAGACATGTTGATCCATAACATGGTGTATCAATGTTAGACTACATCATGTGACGATAATGTCATCACTCTATGGAACCAATAATTCATTAGTAGATAAGAAATGGATCAATTCCCCCCCCCATGAATTTTATTTTTTCTTTGGTATATACCAATATGTGGTTGTTTATTACAATGGTGTGTCATCTAAAGGGAGATTTTTATTAATGGTGGTATTTTTTCAAAACACTACGGAGGAGAAATAAATGGATCATAGAGAATAGAATAAATTTGTGGTGATATTATTAATAAAATACTTTATTTATTACCAAAAGGGTGATATGGAAAATAAATTACATATTTTAAGACAAAATTATGTGCAGAATTTTCCTGAGTATGGGGATTTATATAAAAAATTAGAAAGACATTTAATAGGCTATATATATAATCTATAAATTAATAATGAACCTCCCAATGGTTATCATAAATTATAACTAAATAATGATGATATTTTAAATGAAACATTTTCTATAATGTATATAAATTATGTAACTCCATTTGGATTAAAAAATGACACCTATGTACTTATGGATCTAAAGAAAAGAGTTCTTAGATATTATCTTGGTAACTTTACCATTGTATTTATTTATGGTAACCAATTATAATCTAAAATCTATGAGGAAAATAAGATTCATCTATGAATAATTCTTTATACTCATATAATAAATGTGTTATATGGGAAATTTAGTAAGTTTAAATTTTAACTCTAAGATATTTTTTATAGACCTATAGTCTTCAAGGATGGAATATCAGTTGATCATTTAGAGGAAAATGTAGTAAAATAATATCCCGCCCCATTTAATATAACTTATATATGTTACTTGTATGGATTAATATGTTAAATTAAGATATATGTTTAAAAAAAATCCTGATTATTCATCATAGTGAAAACGTTGGCATGGAAATTGGTCAAATTTAGATATATAAAGTCATGTGAGAAAAGTGTTGAAAATTAAATAAGTGATTGATAAATGAAGCAGTATTAAAATTACTATAAGGAAAGGAAGGATATAAAATATATAGTAATGAATCAACAACCACTTTTGGAAATTACATTATGTAAACGATATAGTGGTTTCTTGTTAATAAAGAAAACTAAGAACCATGAAAAAAGTATCTAGAACATGAAAATTATTTAGAATCTTTATTCATTGAATTATTTATATGATGATATCCTCTCTATTTTTAATTATTTGACATATATACAGATTGTAAAATTACTAGTTATACATTCTCAAACAAGTAGATCGACAAGAGAAAAATGGGATTCTATTAATTACCAAATATCTATGAATTCTCAATAGAATACCACCACAAGATATAATTAAATATATTTGATACATTGAGTAGGAAGGATCATTTTGTTTTGACCGTGATATAGATAAAAAATTATACAATATCAATGGATATAGTGATGTTCGATATGAAAATTATTAAGGAAGTGGAATTAGGATTACTTTTTCTATTATTTTTATAGACTTATTTAAAAGAGATGATAAAGAAATCCCAACATTGTGATGAGAATTTATAAATAAAACTCTATACAATAAATACTGAATATTGAAACATGTCATTTATGAAGATTTTATATTGATTTTTGGAAAGAGAATATATATTACATCCATTTTAGATCTTAATTGTAAAATAGTAGGTAAATTTTTTAACTATAATTACTATATATACCATAGAAACACTATGATGTATAGGTATTTAAATACATATATCTTTTGAGACAACATCAAATGATAAATTTCTTAATATGTGTTAATATGGATAGTGCACCTATGGGTAATGGATAGGAGATTATATCTTATATGGGTCATGAATCCTCTGAAAATATCAATGTGGAAGTGGGATAACACTGAAATTGTATTTTTTTTTCCTAGAATATTGAAGATAGATAGATAGAATAATTCAATATCAGTCACTATTGAAGGCCTTACCGTGTTAGTATATTCCCATGAAATAGAAGATTATATTACCCTCATTAGCCATTATCTAAACTATATTTTTGATTTATTGAGAAATTTTATTAAACTATTATCAACTATATTTGATCATGAGAATTGGTTCACTTTGTAAGTTTATAAAATACAAAAGAAGGATATTCTTACTAAGGTATATTTGATCAAGGATTATTATCAAAAACACTGATGGTGGTTTGAAAGAACTATAATGAAATTAGAATTCATTATGAGATCGTGGTCTACTTTAATTAGAATTCATTATGAGATCATGGTTACTGCTTCGGTTGTGGAGTAGTGGTGTAGGATCGAGGGCCACAGTATTAATGTTCGGTGAGGTCTAGGGTTCGATTCCTGGGAGCCTGCTCTTGGGGTAATTAATGTATCCCATACTCTTCTCACCTTGTCAGGTCACACGATGTCTCAACGAGTGGGAATAAGGGTGAATCTCACCTAGTTTAAGGATTGTTGTGTTGAACCATCATTGATTGGGTTTTTACCCCATGGGATGCTCTGCCATCTCGGCTGGAAACAACTCCTTCCCGATTGGGGCTTCTCTGGATGACCTCTTTGTGGGGAGGGGGTTCTTATGTGTGGAGGGTTCGAAAAGGAAACCCAAGGGAGTATCTTTTTAGAAAATTAATTATTAGATCGTGGTAAATTGATTTATATAGATTGTGGGACTAGTGTCTATATATGTTGTAATTTTCTTATCTAAATATATTTTATACAAGAATTCATATTTAACCATATAAAGCATTGTATGTCAAGGGATTTCATATTCTAACATGTTATATGGAAGATTAAGAAGGATGATGTAAGGTACAAAACCAGATTGGGAAACAAATATGTTTGTGTGACATATAAAAGAGTTTATATCAAGATAGATCAAATAAGGCGTATGATCTATGATTATAATAGAAGGTTGGACTAGAAATTTAAATTGGGGGATCATGTAATCTTATTGGTATCTCCAAGGGATGGTGTTTTATGGATTAGAAATAATAGAAATATATGTCTTAGGTATATAAGTAATTTTTATATTATATAGGAAATCAGATTTAGGATAGTCCATCTGGCTATTTCACCCATTCGTTTTAATGCAAATGATTATTTCCATGTTTCATTGTTGAGGATTTACATACCAAACCCAACACACATACATACAATAGAGGAAAATGGGTTAGATCAATAATATTTTTATAATTAAGTGTCCATATTTATTCTTGATACTAGATTGATTGTACTAAGGAATCAAACCACATGAATTATGAAATTACATTACAGAAATCACATATTAGTATATGGTATGTGGGAACCTAAAGAACTAGTGATGATTAATTACCTGTATTTCTTTATAAGATAATTTATACCAAATAATTCACATAAGAAATTATTTATATGGGGTGAATATAAACGATTTTACAATATATTTTAAACAATATATTCAAAAAAAGTATTAGAAAATACACTTTCTATTACATCAACATTATAGTACAACAAAAAGTTTTTTTTAATAATTTATTTAAATATGGAATTTATAAATTAGAGAATTCAAATTTTATAAAATGGACCTCATTATTTTTATTTAGGGATACATTGTTTTAATGAATGTATATTTGGAAATTTTTTAAAATGGTTGATTTTTTGGTAAATATTTCAAAATAAAGTCTTTAAAAATATAGAAACTCTTATAAGATCATAATTATATAAGGAAAGATTAAAAAACTCTAAATTTTATTCCTTGAACAATGATTTATCTATAGAGGAATATAATGAATTTATAATTAATAAGTATAATTTATAAAAATGTTATTTAAATTATAAATACTATATTTTATTTTATTCTAATAAAAACAATTTTTTATCCCTTTAATTACCCATACATTTATAAATTAAATTAAATTTTTAAAAAATATTTAATTATTTTTTATGAAATGATGTTATAAAAAAAAGGAACACAACATTTGTTATTTTGGACCATTTTATGGTCTATCAAATTTAAATGGCCATTTTGAATTATAAAAATTAATAATATAGGAATTATATAATGACCAATAAGTATAGTATATTAAGGGTTATGATAAAGTCTAATTGAAACAGATAAAGTAAGACATGGACTCAACGAGTCAGATTTTACCTTATGAAGCCCATTTATAAAAGCTTATAAAGGATATATAATCATTGATATTTTCCCTTAACCAAGCCCAATATATGATTTAATAACTGAAGGAAATGTTAATCCATTTATAGTAGAATTTCAAGATCATCGATATCATGGACGAAACCATGTTTGTCAAAAAAACATTATGAAAATCTCACCATTCTACACCTTACCCTTAAGGAATTTATTGATGTAATAAAATAATATGTATCTAGACCCTAAAAGTATAAAATTTTATATTTTATTTTCAATAAAAAATATTATACTAATCTATTTTTAGTTATACTTTCTTATGATTAAAAAATGAATTCTAGGAAAATTAGATTTTGTTATGATGAAGCACAAATTTAATTTTTGGGAAATATGTAGTTTCAATCTAGAAAAAAATTATGAATTCAAGAATTTTTTAAGTAAGATAAATTTTAATAAAATATTAATATTAAATAATACTTATTTAATATAAATTATAATATAATTTTACAAAGTAAAATGTAATTTTTATAACGGTCTCAAAACTCTCATTATAAACAAAATGCAATATTTTTCACTAATTAGAGAATTGTTATCTTCTACTGTTAATTTTCATATACATGGAATTATTTTACTAAAATAAATATTATTTTTGAAATAAGAACATTGAAATTATTCAATGGAGAATTTTTTTTATTTTCTGACACAATTGTATTTTCGGGAAAAAATTAAATATATTATAATTCTATGGTATGTATTATTGAATAATAAAATGAAAAAAGTGACGTAATATATAAAATAAATTGTATCCATTAAAAAAATTATACATCCCATTTAATATATTTTATTTTTTATTCTATATTATTAATTTTATAAATCCTTAATGATTCCTCTCAAACCTATATTATATTATAAGATTTTAAAATCAGTTCATCATATACATGACTCCCTTCCACATCATGAAGGGTATTATTCTAATTTTTTTAGGTAATTAAATGTATAAAATAATGAAACACAATCCTATTTGGTAGTAATAATGTGAAAAAAACTATGAGAACAATTTGTGGTTTTAATTACATTATCATATACAACCCAAACCAAATGTTTGGAAATTAATAATGAATTTCCTCTCTTTTGATATATAAATTGAACCAACCTTAAATTCCTCATCACCCAAAGCTCTAGGATACTAAAGATACTATTTAATTCACTATATATCTCCCTCTAATAGTTTCCCAAATCTCTTAAAATTATCTTCCAAACCTTTTTTAAGATCCCTCTCAATGTAAGGGATCCTCTCCTTCTAATCTTTATTCAAGTACCTTATTTATGTCATTCCTTTTTTATTTCCAATTGTTCATGGTGTGATATGTTTTTATTAATACCTCATACTATACATATAATTCACTTGTTATTAATTTCCCCTTTTATCTCATTCAACCCTTCTATAAAAATTTATATATAAATATTATGTTGTCGAATTTATCCTACAATTTTCCATGCCAAAACTTTTTCAAGTGATTACCCATCTCCATTTCCACTTAATAGTATTGATCTAGTTATTACTATCCTTAATTTACTATGGATTTAATTTTTTGTATCCCACACCCCTTAATAATGGGGTTAAATTTTATAAAATAATAACTTATGTTATATGGTCAATGTGGTACACTTATACATGTAGATGTTATGAATATGACAGTGGGCCTAGAATAATATATCCCTCTAAATAATTGGGTAATATTTTTCTCTCATGATATTCCATGTATGGTGTAGTTTTGGTTACCTTGAGTATACTTTGTTAGGTTTTCTTTGTGGTTAGAATTAACTTGTTTTTATGATTCCATGTTATATGTTGTTTTTCCATTCATATGTTTCCCTTATTTTATTATGTTATATCATACCTTGTTGTTAAATATTATGATTCTAACCCCTATTTATATTCCTTGATATGCATCCTGGATCAAAAGTACCTCATTGCCATAGATTATGTTTTTTTATGTTCTTACTGGGATTTATATCTCACCACTTTCTTATATATAGTTTATATTGTGTGTTTTTAGAGGATCATGTAAATTTAAGGGCATGTTATGGAGTTTTGTTTATGTATTTTAATTTTTTTCAAGTTCTTATGCAATGTACCTAATTACCTAATGAAACTAGGTCTCATGATCTTTTTGGGTTTATTTATTGTATCCTTATGTAATAAATAATGAATTAAGGTGTTAAAAAAATCTCTTATCATAGTTGGTAATAGATTAATGGATAGTAGTTTTTTGGGAGTATGATTATAAAACACTATTGAAATCCTTTGGGAGAAGGAAAAAAATTGGAAAACAGCCCTAGATATTTGTAATGTATAGTGTAAGTGGGTTCCATGAAAATAAATCCCTATCAATATACTAAAAGTGGATATGCATCTAATACATTATTACCTAGGGGTAATAACCGTGTAATGGGAACATTTAGTTTCACTCAATCATCACCTAATTTATAAAAATTAGCATTTTCATACACCTGGTATGACACTCTTAGGGTATATAATTCTGAAAATTCACAATATTCTTAAGGACCGTTATTAAGGGAAACAATTTCATGAAATATTGTATATTAGGAAATAGACCATGAAAAACATATATTGAAAGATATAAATTCATAGGTTAAATAATATATGTCATTTATGAGTTATTAATTTAATTCTAAATGTTAAATATTTATATATTTAATAATTAAAAAAAATCCAACCCAATATTATCCTTTAATTATAGTTAATAACTAGAAATAGGAGGAAATCAGTAAAAAACCAATATAAGGGGCAATATAATGACCTCCCAATTGAGATACCTAACCCGATGGGAGAAATTTTTGAGAATTTCATGGAAATAAATTCTCAATTAACTCATGTTTTGATAAAAAACCTGAACCATGAGGAATAATCTAATCCCCCCCCAGAAATCAAAGGTTTCAATTAGGACCTTCTTATTATGAAGGCCTCTGAAATTATATATATCTACGGATAACATAATCCTAGAACAACAGATAAATCCATTTAAAATATTATCTACATAAATAAATGATACAAGAAAGAGTAGGTCATGATAGAAATTTATCTCATGAAATGAGAAGATAATCAAAGATATAAATTGGTCACAAATATGAATCCCAAAGAGTAGATTGAAGAGATGGAGTAAAAGAAATTATGGACAATTCTGGTCAAAAAACATTTTCTTCACTCTCTACATCTTAAAATGTGGAGGTATTTCTTTAACATCAATAAAAATGATGAAGAATCAGGAAGATATTATGATGAAAACATTATGATATTTTTAGGATAATATTCTAGATTTTTCATCTCCCTCGAATGTATATTTGGCATCTTAATTATTGGGATAAAGTATCATCTATGAAAGGTGTTGTTTATATATACCTTTATAGATATGAGAAAATTTATGATGTTTCATCAATTTTGATATAGAAAGCAGTAAATATTAACTATCTCATGGGTCTCCAGAAAATAAACAAATAATCTATTTTAGTTATATCATTATGATGAAGAAGTATCATCTAGTTAAGAAATTACATCATCCCACTTGTTAATAGTGTGTGAATAATCATCCAATAAATTTACTAAATTTTAAAAGGAAATGATTTAGGTGAAAAAAATAAGGGAACATGTCTAATGATTGATGATGGTAGAAACCCACCATTGTAATGGATGAAAATAATTCCCTAGTCAACCCCCAAAATATTATCTAATGTTTACAATACATGTAACATGAAAATTATGTGTATTAATGCACTAATTCATGGATTTTCAATGAAAACCAATGAAAAAAACATCCATGGACTAGAGAGAAATGGTGAGCTTATGGAATCCCAACTTCTCAGGTGGATCCTGATAATGATGTATTGGTAGTTACACTAGATTTTCATTAATGAATATAAAACAAACTATTTGATTTTGGTTCTACATATTCTTTATTATTAGACAATTTTTGTATAAATATTCAATCACCACCTCAAAACATAGAGTTTAATCTATTATTAAATATGAAATATTGGTCAATTGTTGCATCTAAGTCATATAAATTTTCCCATGTCAAAATATATGGGATTTACTTCCAAGAAAACATTTTCATACTCCCTTTATTATAATTTGAATCCATTTTAGATAGGTAATGGATTTACTTTTATTGTTTCAACATGAATTGTAGAAAGTATGAAATAACCCTCCATATCACAAATCACCCTCTGATTCTATATATGTTCAATGAGGAGTATGAATCTTATTTAGTACCAATATCTCAAGAGTGGATATAATTTTTCTATGATCAAGAATATTTACCTCAAATGATTATAAATAATGAAAATGTAATCCATGAAAAAATATCCATTATAGGTGAATTCACTGATGTATTTTCCAAATATGTTTGTGGTTTTCCTATTAGCTGATAGTTTGGTTTCTCTATCAAGATCATTCCCAAATATTTTAAATATACAAGACTCTCTTTTGAATGATCATTTTTTAAATTGAAGAGGATAAGAAATTTTATTGGAGAAATTGGATAAAGGGTTAAAATTCCCATGTGCTTCACCATGGGGTGAACTGGTACTCATTTTCAAGAAGAATTATAGTTCAATGTTCCACTATATATATTATCATGAGCTAAAAAAGATCAAGATAAATAAAAAACATCCCCTACCATGGATTGATTACTAGTTTTATCATCTATATGGAGCCTAAACCTTTTCTAATTAGATATTTATTAATGATATCATCATGTAGTGGTGAAGAAGGATGATATCCCCAAGAATAATTTTCATACAAGTTATCTTCACTAATATTTCATAGTTATTAAATTCAGACTCAATATTTCTCTATCATTATTCGTGAACTTAATTTGTAGTTTCATTAGGGATTACCTAAAAAAAATTAGTATTTATATATGATATTTTTATCTACACCAAATGTAAGTAGAAAAGTGAGGAGTATTTAAATACTTTACTGATGACCACGAGTAAGGAAAACTGTAGGAAAAGTATAGTAAATTTTATTTTTAGGTGAAGTAGGTAAATTTCCTAAAGAAATTTATAACTAAAAAATTTATATAAATTGATACTTCAAAAAAGTGTCAATTTAAGGATGGAACATACCAAACACTATAACTTAAATCCATAGTTTCCTTGTTTTAGCTTTTACTATCATCAATTTGTGAGAAACTTCGCATCTTTTTCAATCCCTTTAGCAAAGCTAAGATGATATGGGGTGCTGTTTTTTGGGAATGATAAATGTGAGGAAAGGTTTAATGAGGTGATAATGTGGATAATTACTAAAAATGTTCTCACATTAACCACCATTAAGGATAGATTTTTTATCTAAAATTATTCTTATAAATAATTCTTGGTTTTTTTACAAATACCAAATAAAAAAATGGTAGTTTATGCCTCCCTCAAATTCATGATTCATGAGAAGAAACAACCAACACATTATGTAGAGTTGGATGTATTGATCTTCATGATAATTATTTTAAGACATTATGTTTACAAGGATAAGTGTTGAATATATATGTATCATAAATTCCACTATTATATATTAAAAAAATAGAGATCAATATTTTCCAATGAAGTTTTTTAGATATGATCAAGGATTATTATTGTTCATTTTATTAACAAATTGGGAATCCAAACAATGTGGTAGATTCCATGAATAGATAGGATCCTACAACCCTATTAATGAAAATGATTTCAAGATATACAATTAACTTGGAGATGAAAATATAGACATTGGAATTATAAGAGGATCTTTATTCTACCTTTCTCAAAAAAAATGCTCAACTATATATTCATGATATGATCAAAGAGGCCTAGAAAGGGGATGATGTGATACAGAAAAAGGTAGAAAATATTTTAGAGTTTAACTTTTCTAAAGATCTAGTTATAATGTTTGGAACATTGATATGCATCCCATAAAAACCATAACATAAGGGGGATCTTTTGGGTTATATGAATAGATAATCCTTATCTATACATCTAAGAGTCACTATAGTATATCTAGATCTAAATAAAAACTACTCATGGGAAAATAGGAAGAAGGATATTACAGAATTTTATCATGAGGATTGTTATGAAAACAACTAAAGGCTGAATAATTTAAGTCCAATGGTATGATAAAACCATTACCCAATCCAGTATGGAAATGAGAAAGCATAATAATTTTTTTTAGGAATCCCCTTGACCCCTAAAGAAAAAAATGAAAATTTTTTATATACAATCACCTAAAAATGTCGACACATTTCATTGTTATAATTTAATATTTCTCACTCGATTTACTTGCCAAGGATATATATAAGGGATGTTGTAAGAGTTCATAGATTTCCATAAACTTTCATATCTGATAGAGATATAAGGTTAACCTTCTAGTTTTGGAGAATCCATCAACAAGCATTGTATATAGAAATGAGTTTCATCATTGTTTATCACCTTAAGATGGATAGTAAATTTGAAAGGGTTATTGAAAATATTTATTATATTACATGATCATGTTCAATGGATTTACAAGGAATCATGGATGATAATTTTCCCCTATTGGAGTTCCCATATACCCACGGTTTTCATTCTAGAATTACAATTGAACAATATGAGGCTCTTTATGGGTAGCGGTTTTGAACTCCAACATGTGAGAGGATTTTGGAGAGAGAAATATAATGGGACCTAATATTATCCATGAAATAAAAAATAAGGTTCAAACCATTAATTTTCATAAATTTTTCAAAAAAAGGTGATAGAAATGATATATATACAATCGTAGATGGATCCTGGAAATAGAGATTGGAGATAAATTGTTACTTTGTATATCGCTATGGAAGAAATTCATGTGGTATCAGAAGAAAGGAAAACATAGTCCAAGATACATTAGAAACTTTGAGATAATTTATTGAATAATATAAATGGCCCATTGACTAGAACTCCCACATAACATATTATAATTTCATGATTTTTTCCATATAACCCTCTGAAGGAAATACATACCAAACCCCTCAGATGTAACGAATCCATAGGTGGTACCATGTTATAATGGCCATTCATGTGAGGAGAATTTGGTGAATAATATATATCATAGACACAATGTTTTATGAAACAATAAAACTAACATAGTCAAAGTGTTGTGGAGGAAACACGAGTCCAAGGAAACGACATTGAAACTGGAATAGAAAATGAAATAAAAGTACCCTCTTCTCTTTTAGTGTATGAAATAAACATTTCTGGGAAGAAATTTATTAAGTGGGGACTAATTTAATAACTTGAACATTTATAAATAAAATTAATTTTTATGAGTAAATGACATATTATGAAATGATGTTATAGAAAACACATACACCACTTTAGATATTTTGTACTAATATATGGTCTATAAAATTTAAAATACCATTATGTATCATAAACATTGATAATATAGAAATTGTATAGTTCCCATTATTATTAGTATATTAATTTTTATGATATTGTCCCTTTGATATAGTGAAATAATGCAATGGCCTCTACCAGTAGGACTGTACACTTTGAATCCCGCTTATTGATGCATATGATAGAGATTGAATCACAGATCTTTTCCCTTTACAAATACCATGTTTAGATTCAGCAACTAAACAACTAGTGAAACCATTTATAGGAGAATTTAAAAATTATATAGATCACAACCAAACCCATTTGGAAATATTTTTATTGAGTGTTCCATTATTATATTTTAATATTTTAGAAAATTACATGTGTTTCCTCTAGACCAATTTTAAAATGGCAACGTCCTTTCATTTCATTATAGATCTTTTGAGACATCTAGATCAACTAACCCCTAACCATTTCTATTATAACCTTCCCTAACTACTATTTAGAGTTTACATACTAACTAAAATACCATTCTAAGTTTCTTTTAAAATGGATATATAGAGGTCTACTGAATAATATGTAATCATTTTACCCAACATATTTCAATTTATTCTCTCTCGTACACCCTCTAAATCTGTGGTTTTAATCATAAAATAATGAAATTAGCATTCATAATATAATAAAATGTTATCACCAAAATATATAACATCAAGTGTGAAGTAAATGTATCACTCATCCATACAAGTGGACTACCACTTCCAAGTAAAGATATAATTCATTTTCGATCATCATCATTCATGGTTAATTATTTTTATTAATTTAAGATATATATATATATTTAATACTTATCAAATGATTGTGTTTATGAACTTATAATATCATATCTACCTTATTACATTCTAATTCATTAGAAAACAATGGTGTCGCTCACGTGTATGTGTGGAGTACCATCCCTAGAAAGAAAAATGGTTAGTTTTAAATTTATTCTTTATATAGATTGTAATAAAAATAAATTTAATATATATATATATATATATATATTAATTTTAGTAAATTATTATGGTTATTTATATATAAAATAATATTTATATTTCTTTAAATCTTATTTTTATAAAATAAAAAATATCATTCATGCATACATATGACATATCGTCTCATAGAACGGTATACATTATTTTCCAATCACTAAATTTTATGTATGATTATAAATAGAAATTTAATGAATACATATTCTGGTTAAATTTTGAATAACAATCTCAATATTATTTAACTGTGATAAAAGTATAAGGAATAGAAATGCAGAACCATGAAATCTGTGAAAATTGAATCAATTAACACCCATAAATGAAAATTTTAATAAGCTATTAATGATAAATTGGTGTTAAAATGTTATAAGTGGATCATATATGATATTATAGGTATGTAAATTACTCTATTATTATTTATAATAAAATTTAAATTATTATAGAATAGGTTAGAGTTCTTCTAATAAAATTCTAACTTGATGTAAGGGTTTTATGTTATAGTTTCATTGTTTAGAGGGATTGATTATTTTTATATTTTTAATGATGAAATATAATTATATACCTCTCATTAATCTCATGAGCATTCTTATACTCTAGTTATACAAGTAATTTTCATGTAATAATACAATTTTCCTCTATTTTGTACATAAAATGTTTGAGAAAATATTTTTAAGAAAAACGTGCTTCATTTCCACTATGGCCAGGAAT
Organism: Viscum album; assembly: GCA_963277665.1. NCBI lineage: Eukaryota > Viridiplantae > Streptophyta > Magnoliopsida > Santalales > Viscaceae > Viscum > Viscum album. The sequence goes on from OY728156.1 coordinate 1,138,774,994, forward strand.
ATTTTTCTTACTTGTTCATTTTTACAATAAAATGTTTTCTAGAATTTTTTTTATAATTATAAAATGATTATATAAATTAATTTGCCCTCTTTTTTACTATTTATATAAATTTTCAATAGAATATTATTTTTATTTTCTAAACGAAATACTTTTGACAGTTTACTGAAAAATGTGAAAGGGACCATTATTTTAAAGTACACAAAATCAATGGAATTTTCCATAATCATGTATGTTAAATGGATTAAATATTCCTTTAAATTTTTACATGGTTTTTTTCAATAGATTTTTTTTCCTAAATAATTTTAAAATATTTAGATTTTATATATGTGATTCCAATGTGAAAAGAGTATTTTCTTCATGAAATATTCCATTAATATATTAATATAATTTTTCACCAATGATAATATATTTTTATGTTAATAATGATTTACTAGTTATATGACATGCAGGTGAAATCCTTAGTCTTTTTATGGGTGTTTTATGATTGTGATGCTGATATATTTATGAAACTATTTGATTTTCCACATGATATTCAATAAAAATAGTTGATTTTTTTATGTAATGTGTTTCCTTTCCACAAGTTTTGAAATATGTTAAATTTTATATGATCATATGGAATTCATGTTAATAGACTATGATTATGTGGCTGGTCTCCCTAGAATTAAACATCTCAATAATGCGATGGGTAATTATGGATATATCATGAGATAATAAAAACAAGAATGAGGAGTGAATAAATTTTAATAATGAGATGTATCTACTATAATAATCTTGGGAGTGATATTTGTCTAGGTATATGATGGAATAAGGAGTGAACCCAATCCAATATGATATACCTTTTAGTCAAACTTGACTAAATAATTTCTTTCTATACTTATGTGTATTCTGAAATCTTATGTATTATTACAATGTAATGAACTCATGGATCATGTTCTTTGATTCCATTATGATTCATTTATTATGAAAACCCATGTTGTATCCCATTAATTAAGGTTGTGATTTATTATATACAGGTAATGGTTTTCAAATGTATGGTCATGTTAATAAACTTATGAAAATTGTATGCATAAGTGATCATTGATATCTACATTATTTACCATTACTAAGAAGAAAAACTCACCCTTTATTATGGTTCCTTTTCTACATTATATGTTGAAAGGTTTTTGTTGGGACCAAGTTGGATGGAGAAATAAGTAAGAAGATTTGGTTGTTACAAATTGTTGTCTTTTGTTATCAAAGAAGATAAATCAGTTCACTTTGTAAAGGACTTGAAAAATCAGACGATGCTTTGCTGATCTGTATTTTCACAAATAACATAATTCTGGAGAACTTGTGATGCAAGCCTTATTAATAATAGGGGTAGAAAAAATTTGATGCCAATCATATTCAGTTTTTATTGGAAAGAATGATGTTTCCTGGAAGACAGGAAAGTTGCAATACTTTCCATTGAAAATATGACAATGCTAAAGGTGTTCGATCAAAGACTATATATCAAAGTAGATACAGTTCATGATAAAAGTAGTTTTTTATTGAATAATCCATATAACAGTGGAGTAGCATTGGTTTTCTTGTCAAATCATATCTTAAGAAGGCTTTGTTTTCTAGTGTTTGCAAAAATTTTGGGGCTAAAAATCGAGAGATAGAGAAATGTGATTTTGGCCAATGATGTTGTGAGAAAGTGTGAATATGGATTGTTATGATGCATGCAAGTGGAGTTAAAAGATCTAAACATTGAAAAATGAAAAAAGTTATAAAGTGTGATAAATATTCAAAAAGTGCGTGAAAGATGATGTTGGCGCGAATGCGACTTATGCGCCTAATGCAACTTAAAATGGGGTTTTTCGCGGCGTGTCTAGGTTTGTGTGACACATTAGGGTTTTTGAATGTGGGGTCATTGAGGCCTATAAATAAGAGGTGACCACGTCTCATTGGTGTGGATCTACACTTAGATAAATCTAGATCTCTGAAGCGTGGAGTAATTTTATGTAAAGGGTGGTGCGCAAAAGAAATAGAGTTGCGCGTAAGAAGGAGAAGTTTCACGCAAGATTGAAGTTGTGTTCAAGAGGTGTTTCACAAAAAAAGTAAAATACTACATGTGTGGAATAAAATTTGTGTGAAATACACCTAAGAGGCTACGTGAAATATTTTATTTTAGCACAATAAGTAAGTTTTGTGCAAGGTAGTTCTTACTAACTTCTGGGTAGGAAATAGAAGAATTGTTTTAAATGATCAAACTGTGAAAGCTCATTAAGAAGAACTGAAAGTTTGTTTCCCCTATTTTTTCTAAGAGGGTGAACACATGATTTATGATTGTTTTCCATGTGATATACATGTGTAAGGGTATATCTTACTCATTTTACTCTACATCAAAGGATTGTTTTGTAGTGGATTGTGTGGTACTAGATTATTTTCATACCATGCCAAGGACATAGCTACTCTTGTTGAGTAGTGAACCTTGTAAATATTGTTCTCATGTGGTTGTGTCTATTCATAAAGGAAAAAACTCTTTAATTGGAGGCGAATGTTGTTTCAAAAAGAAAGAAAACATAAAAGAAAATATATCACTGATTTACCCCCTCCCCCTCTTAGTGATACTTCAATCCTGATTGGGTAACTTCAATTGGTATTAGAGGGACAGGTTCCTATTGTTTATTCTTTACTGAAGTGTTTTAAGAGGATTTGTGATATAGAATATAAATTGCATGAACAATAAGTGGATTTTTATATTTTATGGAAAGAACTATCACATCTGGAAGGACAGAATGATACCTTATCTTATGTTTCTTGGGTATGAAGTTCTTGAAACTACAACAAATGGATTTCTTCCTATTGATGAAAAAGTTCCTCTTACACCTTCTGATAAGAAGAATCTTGAAAATTATGGAAGACCTAAAAATGAACTACTCCCATCTCTTTCTGAGTGTGAGTTTTTAATATTAAAAGGTGTCACTATAGAAAAAGGAATCTGGGATAAGCTAAAGAACATCTACGAAGGAAATAAAAAAGTGAACAAGAAAAAAATATAAGTCTGGAGGTTGATGTATGAAGACTTAAAAATGGGAATGTCTGAATCTATTGGTAACTTCTTTACCGGAGTAAATAAAATTTTACATACTATTAGATGCCTTGGTGAAAAGTTAGAGGATTCTACAGTTGTTGAAGAGATCCTGTGAATTATTCCCAACAAGTTTGATGTTAATGTTTTATTATTGGAAGATAGAGATCATGAAACATTTTCTTTAGATGATTTTCATAGCACTTATGTCACTTGTGAAATGAGAAGGTAGAATACTATGAAGGTAAAAATAAAATCTGATCGATAAATGTATTTCAAGGATACAAAGAAAGAGAATTCAAATAAAATTCATATTGATGATGAAGTTGGTGAGTCTGATTCTAAGGATTAGTTATGTACAAATATTGATGCAATTTTATCCTTGTTTGCTAATAATGTTAAAAGAGGTATAAGTAAATACAAGGGGAAACTTCCATTGAAATGTTTTGAATGTGGATGTGTTGGCCACTTTGTGTCTAATTGCCCTAAAAAAGGAAAATATGAAGATAGTGATGAAGAAGATATATGGTCAAGAAGATCGTGGAAGAAATAGGTTGACAATGATAAATATTCCTCAAATGGGAAGGATAAAAATTTCTTCAAAACAAAAAGATGAAGCTTTTAATCTAAATATGATGAAGAGTAAGATAGTGAATCTGAATCCAAAGAATATTTTACTGAGAAATCTAGGAAAAATGTATTTATTGCAGTAGTGAATAATGAAGATCATGGGAGCATTATTTTTGAAGAAGAAGAAACTCAACTTGAATATAATCTGAAAGAAGAGTCGAAAGAATGCTTGAGGAAGATCAAAAAACTGGAGAAGGAAAACAAGAAGTTTTTAAATGAAAAATCAACATCAAACTATAAAAAAAAGTTTTTTAATGATAAAGTAAATATGTAAAAGGAAATTGATGGTATGACGATTTCTCCTGAGAATTATAAGAATCATAATAATCATCTTGAAGTTAAGATAAAGGAAAAATAATAAGTGTCGGAACATATCCAACAGAAACTTTCTAAAATGTAGAAAGGAATATAATTTTCAAACAATCTATCTCAGAAGCTGGTAAAAGTTATAGTAAGGATGTACCTAAGAAGGATTAACAAAAGTTATCTTCAAAGGATGATAAGAAATATGGAACTGTTCTTGAAAAGAACAAATCTAGGAAGGATATGTATGTGGACAAAGTTAAAAATTCTGAAAATTATGAGTATCTAAAATTACTAAGACCCAAAAAATCTCTTCTACTTTTAGTTTTGATAAGTCTAAAAAAATCTAAACTAAAGAAGAAATTTACAGTTTAAAACATGATGGTTTATGGTTAGAACAGTTTTTTTAAGAACTTTTTTGAGAATAATGCTCACAATATCAGTCGGTATAGAAGTTTCATAGGGAAATAATCATTCTATGGATACTACTGGTATTGTGGTGGACTCTAACACATGGTAAATATGTGTTGGTTCAACCAAAAACATTATTACTATTACACAATCGTTGAAAGAAAAGGATTGAAGGGGATTCAATCACTTTAAAATAAAAAACCTCAAAAGAAAGTCCATAATACATCTGATAATGTTGGTGTGAAATTTGAGAATAACTTCCAACTACTAGAAACTATCAGTGAAAATTTTGATTGACCTAAACATCTTGATAAGCGTTTCCTGATTGTGTTACCGGAATAAGAAAAAAAAAACCTCAGAATTCGGAGATTTTAAATTCAATGAAAGAAATATCTTCTAGGTTAGAAATGAAAGAGTGCTTGGTTGTCTAGCCAAAACACATTGACTTGGCTAGGAAATTGTAGGAACAATAAGAAAAAGTGGAAGAAAAGGATGAACAGAAATCTTCAGTTGTTGAAATCACTTTGAAATCTATGAAAGGAGAATGACCATGGATCCTTGGTAGTGGTTGTTCCTCTCATATGATAGGAGACTTAAATTTTATGAATAATTTTAAAGACTTTAAAGAAGGAACAATGACATTGGGTAATGATGAATCTATGAGGATCAAAGGTGTTAAATCATCCATCATCAGGAAATAAAAAAAGAAATCTAGGAAAAAATTATATGTTGATGGGATGAAACACAATTTTTTGAGTGTTTCAAAAAAATTTAATGAGGGAAAAAAAGTTATCTTCAGAAAATATGGGTTTGTTTTGAAAAATGAAAATGATGGAAATGTAGTTACAGGAGGCTAATGTACAAAAGGAAATTTTTTACAAGTTGGTGAAGTATATAACTCTCATTACATGGGTGTGGTGGATGAAAATTAGTTATGGAATAAAAGGCATGGACATATTTATCAGAGAAACATGTGAAAGTTATCAATGTAAGACAACCTCCGAGATATTCCTAATTTATCCTGAAGAAGATATTGGTGTTGCACTATTTGTTAGAAATGGAAGATTACAAACTCTATGCATAAGAGAGTTGAAATTCACTCAAAACGACCCTTGTAACTTATACATTCTAATATATGTGGACCAATGAGAAATAAATATAAAAATGAATATAAGTACTTAATTACTTTCATTGATGAATTTACTTTCATTACTTGTGTTATGTATATGATACATAAGTCAGATGCTATGAAAATGTTTAAGAGTTTCTGGAGGAAAGCATAGAGGGAATGTGAGTATTTAGTGGAGAAGTTGAGAACTGATAATGATGGTGAGTATAAGAATAATGAGTTTCAAATTTATCTTGAGAAACATTGAATTCGGCATTAGTTTAGTTCACCATACACACCTCAACAAAATGGGTTTGCTGAAAGAAATAATGGAAGTCTAGTGGAAATGGGGAGAACTATGTTACTTGAACATAGTATTTCTCATTATTATTGGAGGAAATCCATGAGCACTACTGTGTATATTCATAACTAATGTTTCTATAATCCAAAATCAGATATGACTCCATACAAAACGTTCTATTTAAAAACTTCAAGTATGAAACACTTAAGAGTTTTCGGGAGTCCATGACTTATAATGAAGAAAGGTAGGAACCTTGGAAAGTTTGATCAAAGAGGGGATGATGGAATTTTTCATGGCTATGATCTAGAAAGAAGAGTATATAGATGTCTCAATAAATAAATAATAATAATTGTTGATTCTATAGATGTGAAAGTTGTTGAAAATTTTGAGAAAGAAAAGTAGTCACATGTTGATGTGGAAGTTGGGCAGGATAGAGAGGATCTTGTGAACAATTTTGATAATGATGCAGACTATGTTAATCCTACTGATGAAGAGTAATTAGACTCAGCAATCTCAAGTGATGAGGATGAAATTCTAATAACTCATCCAAGAGTAAGGAAACAAGTGTAGGCTCATAACATTATTGGAGATCAACATCAAAGGGTTCAAACAAGAAGAATAGTGAATTCTATTACACACACTTCTCTCTATTCAAAAGTTGAATTGAATGATGTAAATAAAGAATTTGAGCATCCAGAATGGGTTTAGTCTATGAATGAAGAGCTTGATCACATAATGAATAATGATACTCTGGAACTTGTACCCAAGCCGGACAATAAGAACATTATTGGTACAAAGATGGTTTTCCGAAACAATATAAATGAAGAAGGTAAAGTTATAACAAACAAAGAAATATTGGTTTGCAAAGGGTATTCACAAATTGAAGGAATTTATTTTGATGAATCCTTTTCTCCAGTGGCAATATTAGAAACAACCAGAATCTTTATTTCTATTACTGCACAATGAGGTTACAAAATCTTTCAAATGGATGTAAAATCTACATTCATGAATGGTGATATTGACGAGGATGTTTACAAGGATCAACCTTGTGGATTATTTATTGGAAATGATAAAAGTTATGTGTGTAGGTTGAATAAGGATTTGTATGGGATAAAACATGCTCTGAGGGCATGGTATTCTAAATTGGATACTTTCTTGAGGAAGTTGAGTTTCAATAAAGGTATAGTTGACAACAATCTTTTCATAAAGGAATGTCAGTAGTTTTCTCTCATCATATTTATTTATGTTGATGACATTTTCTTTGTTGGATAATATGAAAGATCATGTGAAAGATTTTCTGAGGAGATAAAGAAGTCATTTGAGATGTACATGCTGGAAGAAATGAAATACTTTCTTGGGTTGAAAATTTTATAGAAGAGGAATCGCATTTTTATTTCTCAAGAAAAGTATGCTAAGGAACTTCAGAAAAAGTTTGGCATGGAAAATTCAAAACCAGTTTCTACACCAATTTTAGTGGAAACCATGTTTTCTAAATATGTAGAAGGCAAGGAAGTTGACCAAAAAGAGTTTCAAAAACTAATTGAAAGTATAATATATTTTACTTCCTAAAGACCAATCATCATCTATGTTGTTACCTTATGTGCAAGATTTCAGAGCGCTCCTAGAGAATCATATTTGGTTACCAGAAAAATACTTCTCAGATATATCAAAGGCACAAAAAATTTTGGAATCAGGTATGATGGCTCAGAAAATATTGATTTGTTCAGGTATTCAGATACTGATTGGGCATCAAACGTTGATTATAGAAGATCCAAATATGGTAGAGTTTTATTTCTGGATCAAATTTGTGTTAGTTGAAATACAAATAAAAAATACTTAGTAACCCTTAGAACAGATAAATCTAAGTATATTTTTTCAACTCAAGAAATTACCCAACTTATATGGATGAAGATTTAGTTGGAAGATCTAATTGTTGAAGTAACCTTTGCTATTGGGTTATGAAAATCAAAGCACAGTCAATCTTACACAGAACCCGGTACAAAATTATCATTCAAAGCATATTTAAATCAAGTAAAACTTAATAAAATTTCTTATAGATAATAAGGAGTTAAAGTTAGAGTATGTTCCTACATCAGATCTAGTTGCTGACATATTTACAAAATCTTTACCGAAGGAACCATTTTCTAAACTGATGTTGAACATGGGTGTCCAACCATCTTCTTATCAATGTTGAGGTATATGTTTCTTTCCCATCTATCATATTACCTTTGGATAGTGTTTTCAATGGGGTGAATTGGTTTATAAATCTATTCTTATGATTTTATGTATAAAGAGAGTGTTGTGGGTAAGTTGTGAATCCAATATGTAAGTGTGTGAACTATTCTACCTGTTTGTTGGCGTGGTTGTAGGAAAAAAAATTATCCAGGATCATTGAAGGAGTGGATTAGAATTATTACAATAAACATTTTTATGTTTTTTATAAGTCTGAGGAAGAAATGCTAAATACATTTCAAATAGCATGGTCTTACTGTCAATAATTCTTGTTTCCTACAATGAGTTATCTCGTGTAGGATTATAATTGTTGATATGTAATCCATTGAATGAGGTTATAATGTTCATTGATTTACGAATATTGGTTGACAGCAAAATCCAAAGGGGATATTTTTGGGACCAAGTTGGATGGATAAAGAAGTAAGAAGATTTTTCTATAATAGAGTGTTGTCTTTTATTGTCAAAGATGATAAATCAATTCACTTTGTAAAGGGCTTGAAAAACCAGATGATGCTTTGTTAATCTGTATTTTATCAAAAATCATAATTTTGGAGAACATGTGATGTAATCCTTATGAAGAATAGGGGGAGAAAAAATTTGATTCCCATTATATTCTATTTTGATTGGAAAGAATGATGTTTCCTAGAAGATAGGAAAGTTGTAGTACTTTCCATTGAAAATATGACGATTCTAAATGTGTTTCATCAAAGACTATATATCATAGTAGATGCAGTTCATGGTGAAAGAATTTGTTTGTTGAATAATCTAAATGGAAGTGAAGTAGAATTGGTGTTCTTACCGAATCAGATCTTAAGGTGGCGTCATTTCCCAGTGTTTTCCAAATTTTTTGGGCTGAAAATCACAAGATGGAGAAATGTGATTTTGGCCAAGGATGTTGCTCTCAAGTGGGAATATGTCTTGTTATGTTGCGTTCAAGTGGAATTACAAGATATAAACATTTAAAAATGAAAAAGTCATGCATTCCATGAAATATTCAAAAACTGAATGAAAGATAAGGTTGGTGCAAAAGAGACTTATGCACCCAATGCGACATCAAATGGGGTTTTGTGCAATGCATCCAGGTTTTGCACGACACATCAGGGTTTTTATGTGATGAGGTTAGTGAGGCCTATAAATAAGAGGTGAACCCCTCTCATTGGTGTATCTCAACACTTAAAAAATAAAGAGCTCTCATGTGAGGAATAATTTTATGCAAAGGGAGGTGTGTGAAAGAAAGAGAGTTGTGCGTAAGAAGGAGAAGTTACGCACAAGATTCAAGTTGACTGTGAGAGGTGTTTTTCAAAAAAATCAAATCTTTCATGCGCAGTATAAAATTTACATGCAAGAAACCTAAGAGGGTGCGTAAAATATTTGAGTTTAGAATAAGCAGTAAGTTTTTTACAAGATAGTTCTTACCAACTTCTAGGTAGGAAATAGAAGAATTTTTTTGAAAGATCAAACTATGAAAGCCTTTTAAGAATAACTAAAACATTGTTTTGTCCTATTTGTGCTAAGAAGGTGCATAGACACTTTAGTATTGTTTTCCATGTGTTACACGAGTGTAAGGGTATATCCTAATCATTGTACTCCATATCGAAAGATTTTTTTGTAGTGGATTGTGTGGTACTATATTATTTCTATACCATACTAAGAACGTAAATACTCTTGTTGAGTAGTGAACCTTGTAAATCTTATGTTCCTATGGTTGTGTCCGTTCAGAAGGGAAAGAACTCTTTAATATGATGAAAAGTTTGTTTCAAAAAGAAAGAAACATAAAAGAAAAGATATCACTAATTCACCCCCTCCACCTCTCAGTGATATTGTATCTTGATTGGGTATCTTTAATTGGTATCAGATGGACAGGTTCCATTTTTTATTCTTTACTGAAGTGTTTGAAGAGAATTTGTGATAGAGAATCTAAATTTTGTGAACAATAAGGGGATTTTGATATTTTATGTAAATAACTATAACATCTAGAATGATAGAATGATTCCTTATCTTATGTCTCATTGGTATGAAGTTTTTGAAACTACAACAGATGGATTTCGTTCTATTGATAAAAAGGTTCCTCTTACACCTGCTGATAAGAAGAATCTTTAAAATGATGGAAGATATAAAAATTCACTGCTCTCATCTCTTTCTGAGAGTGAGTTTTTATGAGTGAAAGGTGATGCTATAGGAAAAGGAATCTGGGATAATCTGAAGATCATATACGAAGGAAAAAAAAGTGAAGAAGTAAAAAACTACAAGTCTGGAAGTTAAAGTATGAAGACTCAAAAATGGGCGAGTCTGAATCTGTTAGGGACTTATTTACCAAGGTAAATGACATTTTCAGTACTATTATATTTCTTGGTGAAAAGTTATAGAATTCTACAGTTGTTGAAAAGATCTTGTGAATTATTCCTGACATGTTTGATGCTAAAGTTTCATCATTGGAAGATAGAGATCCTGAAACATTATCTCTAGATGATTTTCATAACACTCTTATAACTTATGAAATGATATGGGAGAAGACTATAAATATCAAAACAAAATCTGATAGAGAAATTTCTTTCAAGGATGCAAAGAAAGAGAATTCAAAGAAAATTAATATTGATGATGAAGCTGGTGAGTCTGATTCTAAGGATGAGGTATGTAAAAATTTTGATGAAATTTTATCCTTATTCTCTAAGAATGTAAAAAAAGATACAGGGTAATATAAGGGGAAAATTCCCTTGAAATGTTTTGAATGTAAAGATGTTGTCAACTTTGCTGCTAATTACCCTTAAAAAGGGAAAGATGATGATATTATTGAAGAACATAGAAGGCCAAGAAGATTGTGGAAGAAACAGGTTGACAACGATAAATATTCCTCAAATGGGGTGGAAAAAAATTCTTCAAACAAAAAATAATAATCTTTTTTATCTAAAGATTATGAAGAGGAATAAAGTGAATCTTAATCCAAAAATTATTTTTCTTAGAAATATAGAAAAAATACATTTGTTACTATAGTGAATAATGAAGATTATGGGAGCATCTATTCTGAATAAAAAGAAACTCAACTTGAATATCATCTGAAAGAAGAGTTGAAATAATTCTTGAGGAAGATCAAAAAACTTAAGAAGGAAAACTAGAAGTTGTTAAATAAAAATTCAACATCAAATTATCAAAAAAAATTATGAGAATGTCAAGATGGAAAAGGAAATTTATGATATGAATAATTCTCTTAAGAATGCTAAGAATCGTAATGATCATCATGAAGTTAAGCTGAAGGAAAAAAGAAGAAGTGTTGGAACTTGTCCAATAGAAAATTTCTAATACTGAAAAAAGGAACATAAGTTTCAAACAATCTATCTCAGATGTTGGTGAAAGTTCTAGTAAGGATGTACCTAATAAGGATCAACAAAAGTTATCTTTAATGGTTGATAAGAAACATGGAAGTGGTCCTGGAATGAACAAAGAAAGAAAGGCTATGTATGTGGCCAAAGTTAATAACGCTAAAAAATCAAAATTATCTAAAATTCCTAAGACCTGAAAAATCTCTTCTAATTATGGTTCTGATAAGTCTGAATAGAAATCTGAACTTAATAATAAATTTACAGTTGAAAACATGAATATTTATGGTCAGTAGAGTTATGTTAAGAAGGTTGTTTAGAATCATGTTCACAATCCTGGTTGGTATGGAAGTTGTAGAGGGAAATATTCATTCTATGGCTGTTGTTAGTATTGTGGTGGATTCGGACACATGGAAAATATGTGTTAGTTCAACCAACAAAAATACTACTATTCCATAAGCATTGAAAGAAAAGGATTGAGGGAGAGTCAATCTATTCAAAGGAAAAAACCCTAAAATAAATTCCAAAATACATCTGAGAAGTTTGGTGTAAAATTTGAGAATAACTTCCATCCACTAGAAACTATTTGTGAAAGATTTGATTGACCTAGATATCTTGCTAAGGGTTTCCTGATTTTGTTACAAGAACAAGAAATTTTTTTTAAAAATCCTCAGAAGCCAGAGATTTTAAATAACAAGAACAAAATATCTTCTAGGTCTAAAAAGAAAGAGTGCTTGGTTTTTTGGCCAGAATACATTGACTTGGATAGAAAATTAGAGGAAGCAAGGTAAAAAGTGGAATAAAATGATGAATAAAAAGCTCTTGTTGTTGAAACTGCTTTGAAAGCAATGAAAGGAGAACAATCATGTATCCTTGATAGTGGATGTTCATCCCATATGACAGGAGACTTAAAGTTTCTAAATAATATGAAAGTCTTCAAAGAAGGATCAGTGAAAATTGACAATGATGAATCTTTGAGGATCAAAGGTGTTGGATCATCCATCATATGGAAAGAAAAAATGAAATATAGGAAAAAATTATATGTTTGTTGGCTAAAACACAATCTGCTAATTTTTTCACAACTTTTTTATGAGATAAACAAAGTTTTATTCAGTAAATATTGGTTTGTTGTGAAAAATGAAAATTATGGAAATGTAGTTACAAGAGGCCAACATAAAAAAGGGAATTTGTTCCATGTTGGTGAAGTAAAGAAATCTTGTTACATGGGTGTGGTGGATGAAAATAAATTATGGCATAAAAGGCTGGGATATATGTGTCAGAGAAACATGTGAAAGTTATCAACATGAGACAGTGTCTAAGATTTGCCTAATTTATCTAGAAGAAGAGATTGGTGTTGCACTGTTTGTGAGAAAGGGAAGATTACAAAATCTATGCATAAAAGAGTTGACATTCACTCAAAACGACCCTTGGAACTTATACATTATAATATCTTTTGACCAATGATAAATAAATCTACAAATACAGATAATTTCTTCATTAGTTTCATTGATGACTTTACTCGCATTACTTGTATTATGTTTATGAGACATAAGTCAGATTCTCTAAAAATGTTTAAGAGTTCCAGGAGGAATTAAGAGAAGGAATGTGAGTATTCAGTGAAGAATTTGAGAATTGATAATGGTGGTGAGTATAAGAATGAATATTTTGAAAGTTATCTTGAGAAACATGGAATTCAGCATGAGTTTAGTTCACCATACACACCTAAACAAAATTGGGTTTCTAAAAGAAAGAATATAAGTCTAAAGGAAATGGGGAGAACTATGTTACATGAACATTATCTTTCTTATTATTATTTGAGGCAAGCCATGAGCACTAATGTGTATATTCAGAACTAATATTTCTATAATCTAAAATTAGATATGACTCCATATGAAATTTTCTATGGAAAAACGCCAAGTTTTAAACACTTAAGAGTTTTTGGGGGTCCATGCATTATAAAGAGGAAAGGTAGAAACCTTGGAATGTTTTAAAAAAGAGGAGATGATGTATTTTTTCTTGGTTATACTCTAGAAGGAATAGAATATAGATGTCTCAAAAAATAAACAGGAATAAATATTGATTTTTTAGATGTGAAAGTTGAAAATTTTGAGAAAGAAAAGCAGTCATATATTGATGTGGAAGTTGAGTAGGATAGAGAATATCTTGTAAAAAATTCTGATAATGTTGCACACTGTATTAATCCTACGCAAGAATAGGAATCATACTCAACAATATCAAGTGATGATGATGAAATTTGAACAGATCACCATATACTTAGGAAATAATTGGAGGCTCAAAACATTATTTGAGATCAACATCAGAGGGTTTAAACAAGAAGAACAATGAATGCTATTACACACACTTCTCTCAATTCTAAAGTTGAACCGAATGATGTAAATGATGAATTTGAGTACCCTGAATGGGTTTAGGCTATGAATGAATAGCTTGATCATATATAAAATAATTATACATGAGAAATTGTACCCAATATGGAGAACAATAACATTATTAGTACAAAGTGGGTTTTCCTGAACAAGATGAATGAAGAAGGTGAAGTTATAAGAAACACTAAAATATTGGTTTGCAAAGGGTATTCAAAAATTGAAGAAATTTATTTTGATGGAACCTTTTCTTTGGTGGAATGGTTAAAAACAATTAAAATCTTTCTTGCTATTACTACACAACAAGGTTACAAAATCTTTCAAATGGATGTAAAATCCACATTCTTGAATGGTGATCTTGACGAGTATGTTTACATTGATCAACCTTGTGGATTTTTTATTAGGAAGGATGAAAGTTATGTGTCCAAGTTTAAGAAGGATTTGTATGGGCTAAAATAGGCTCTAAGGGCATGGTATTCTAAATTGGATACTTGCTTTAGGAAGATGAATTTCAAGAAAGGTGGAGTTGATAACAATCTTTACATCAAGGAATGTTAGGAGTTTTCTCTCATCGTAATTATTTATGCCGATGACATTATCTTTGTTGGAAATGATAAAATATCATGTGAAAGATTTTCTGAGGAGATGAAGAAGTCATTTGAGATGTCCATGCTGGGTGAAATGAAATACTTTCTTTGGATTAAAATTTTATAGAAGAGGAATCAAATTTTTAATTCTCAAGAAAATTATACTAAGGAACATCTGAAGAAGTTTGGCATGGAAAATTCAAAACTAGTTTCCACACTAATTTCAGTGGGAACCAAGTTGTATAAAGATGGAGAAGGTAAAGAAGTTGATCAGAAAGAGTTTTGAAAGCTGATTGGAAGTCTGTTATATTTGACTACCTCAAGAACTGACCTCATCTATATTGTTACCTTATGTGAAATATTTCGGAGCACTCATAAATAATCAAATTTGATTTCTGGAATAATAATTCTTAGATATATCAAAGGCACAAAAATTTTTGGAATTAGGTATTATGGCTCAGAAAATATTGATATATTCAAGTATTCAGATACTAATTGGGCATGAAACGTTTATGATAGAGGATCCACATCTGGTGGAGCTTTCTTTTTGGGAAAAAGTTGTGTTTATTGGCATACAAAGAAATAGAATTCAATAACCTTTAGCATAGTTGAAGTTGAGTATGTTTCATCCAATAAAGATGCTACCCAACTTATGTGGATGAAGACTCAGTTGGAAGATCTACTTTTTGAATTAAATTTACTTTTTCTCTTGGGTTGTTATAATGAAAGTGCAATCAATCTTACACAGAACCCAATACAACATTCTCGTTCAAATAATATTGATATCAAGTAAAACTTAATAAAAGATCATGTGGAGAAGAATGAGATAAATCTAGAGTATTTTTATACATCGGAATAAGTTTCTGACATATTCACAAAACCTTTACCGAAGGAACCATTTTCAAAATTGAGGATGAACATGGGTTTTCAACCTTCTTCTTATCATGGTTGAGGTATATGTTTCTATCCCCTCTCTCATCTTATCTTTTGATAGTTTTTTCAAGGGTGATAATTGGTTCATAAATCTATTCTTATGATTTTATGTATAAAGGGGGGTTGTGGGTAAGTTGTGAATCCAGCATGTAAGTGTGTAAATTATTCTAACTGTTTATTGGAGTGGTTATATGGAACAAATTTTTTTAAATCCAAGATAGTTGAAGGAGTGGAGTAGAAGTCTTGCAAGAAATATTTTTTTGTTTTTTAGAAGGTTGAGGAAGCAATGTTTAAGACATCTCATATAACATGGTCTATCTGTCAATAATTCGTGTTTCCTACAATTAGTTGTCTCACGTAGGCTTCGAATTGTTGATAAGTAATCCATTTCATGAGGTTACAAAGTTTAGTGATTTATGAATCTTGGTTGAAAACAAAATCCAAAGGGGGAGATTTTTTGGACCAAGTTGGATGGGGAAGTAAGTTAGAATAGTTTGTTATTATAGAGTGTTGTCTTTTGTTGTCAAAGAAGATAAATCAATTCACTTTGAAAGGGACTTGAAAAACCAGACGATGATTTGTTGATATGTATTTTCTCGAATATAGTATGTTTGGAGAACTTATGATGTAATCCTTATGAATAATAAGGGGATAAAAAATTTTATTCCAATCATATTCAGTTTTGATTGGAAATAATGATGTTTCCTAGAAGACAAGAAAGTTGCAGTACTTTCCATTGAAAATATGATGATGCTAAAGGTGTTTGATCAAAGACTATATATCATGACAGATACAGTTCATGATAAAAGAAGTTGTTTTTTGAATAAGCTAGATGATATTGAAGTAGCATTGTTGTTCTAGCCGAAGCAGATCTTAATGTGGCGTCATTTCCCAGTGTTTTCAAAAAAATTTGGGCTGAAAATCGTGAGATGAAGAAATGTGATTTTGGCCAAGGATATTGCACACAAGTTTGAATATGTCTTGTTATGTTTCATTCAAGAGTAATTACAAGATCTAAACATAGAAAAATGGAAAAGTCATGCATTGTGAGAAATATTCAAAAAGTGCTTGAAAGATGAGGTTAGCATGAAAAATACTTTTGCGCCCAATGCGACTTCAAATGGTGTTTTGCAAGGTGCATCCAGTTTTTGTGTAACTTGTTAGAGATTTTGTGTGTGGGGATAAGTTAGGCCTATAAATAAGAGGTGACCCCTATCATTGTTGAGGCTTGACACTTAGAGAAATCCTAATCTTTGAAGTGCGGAATAATTTTAATTAGAGTGTGGTGTGTGAAAGAAAGAGAGTTGCGTGCAAGAAGGAGAAGTTGTGTGCAAGATTGATATTGCACGTAAGAGGTGTTTCATGAAAAAAGAAAAATCTTGCATGCGCATAATAAAATTTGAGTGCAAGACACCTAATAGGGTGTGCAAAATATTTGATTTTAGTACAAGTAGTATGTTTTTTTAAGGTAGTTCTTACTAGCTTCTGGGTAGGAAGGATAAAAATTTTTTTGAAAGATCAAATTGTGAAAGATGGTTAAGTAGCACTGAAACTTTTTTCCCTATTTGTGCTAAGAGGTTGCACATGCAATTGAAGATTGTTTTCTAAGTGATACACAAGTGTAAGGGTATAACCTACTCATTTTACTCATCATAAAAGGATTTCTTTGTAGTGGATTGTGTGGTACTAGATTATTTACATACCATACCAAGGATGTAGCTACTCTTATTGAGTAATGAACCTTGTAAATCTTGTGTTCCTATGGTTGTGTCCGTTCAATAGGGACAGAACTCTTTAATAAGCGATGAATGTTTTTTCAAAAATAAAGAAAACATAAAATAAAAGATATCACTGATTCACCCCCTCCCCATCTCAGTGATACATGGATCCCGATTGGGTAACTTTAGTTTTAAGAATTAAATCTCTATGAAGGTTTGTATTTATAAATAATTAAGTGAGAAAATATATAAATATCATATATACATGTTGTTTATGTATTCATGTTCCCAAATACACTACACCTATACTTTTATGTGGTGGATCTTGATGTTACATGTTGATTATTCATCCAATAATATGTGATATATATGTATGAAAAGTTTGGGTCACAATATAACTCTCTACCCTCATCATAGATTGGTTAGGATTATCATCATCATTCCATAGGCATATAAAATTAATACAATAGTTTTATAAACCCATGTAATGATAGAATAAATTGCATATATATATACATCATTCATGAATGAGATTGTTATATTCATTATAAAATTGATATATAGTTTTTAAATCAAGAATAGAAATGGTTTTAATAAACAATTTTCTTATATTTTTTAATTTAAAAGTTAAATTTATAAATTATAAAATTTTAATATTAAAAAATAAATTATATTTTTTAATAAACATGACAAAATTATCTTATGTTTAATTTTTTATAATTTTATGAAAATATTGATTATTTAGTGAAATATAAAAATACTGCTTTTATTATTGAAAACTGTATTTTCTTTCAAGTATATAAATATTTAAAATATATTTTTGTATATTTATTAAATTAATTATTTTATTTTGATTAAAAATAATTAGAATATTTTTTTTAATGAATTTAATATTTTAATTTAGTATAAAAACATAATTTAATTAAACTTCCTTTTTTTGAAATGATTTTAGTCCTTTGGTTTTTCTGATTTATTTTTATGTTAAATTATACCAAATATTTCATTTGAAAATGGAAAAATTGATTCCAAATTATGAATTAGTGGGTCCCAAATTATGAATATAGGGTCACAAATTATTAAATATTTCCCTTTTATTTTTTTTCAAAATGAATAGTATCCATACTAATTTTTGTTACCACGGTAAAGGGTAAATTTGGTAATTTGAGGTTAAAAATAATATGATAAGGACTATAAAATGACATTAAAAATGGGAATTATTTTATTTTATCTATTACATATTTTCTATAATCATCCATGATTCAGTTATTTTCCCTTTTCTAGTTTGTTTTGATTATGACCTTTATAATTTTTTATGTAAAGAGAAGGCAAAAATGACACTATTGTTTTAATAACAAAAATATTTTTAACACGGGAATAACAATGGTATATATTTGGTTATAAAAATTATATTGAAATATAAATTAGTTATATCCATCATGGTAATTAATTTTTAGTTTTTCATGAATAGATAATTACATTTAATTCTTACTCAATGTTAATACAGTAATTACTCAATTAATGGAAAAATAAAATTAAAGACATTAAAAATAATAATTGAAGATAATTTGAGATAATTAATTTGATTCATGAACTTTAGAGATTAATATAACAGTCCAGGTGCGTAATAAAATATTTGGTTCTAATTTTAATTATTGTCTTGTTCTATTAATGTCAATTTAATGAATATATCTAATGAATTAACTTTAATGATAATTTTTTAATAAATAATATTTTATTAAATGATATAAAATTACTAAAAATAAAATATTTGGAAAATTTATTATAATATGGTTCATAATATCAGCCATTTTCCCTTTATGGGTTGTTTTTCTTTTTTATTGTAGCTATTATGGCCCTCAAAAATTCAAAACCCATGTTATCATGTTAAGTGTGGAAAATATTAACTAGGGGTTAAAAAAAATATAAGCATTAAAATTTGATATAAATATGTAAAAATACTATTTTATGAGACTTTATATACTCATACTCATATACTCATAAAATTATATCAATTTTTATCCATTTGGATATTAAAATTAATTATATTAAATTAATATTTTGATAAATTCTAAGAGTTCCCCTTCCTCACATAACTACTCACATTTTTGAGGATTTTTTTTCATAAAACTATCCTTAAATTGATTTTGGTGCAAAACGTAAGAGATAGTTCGAAGAAGAAGATCGTTCTTAACCGAGTATTTTTTTGTTTTATTTATTCTTTCAACTGCTTAAAATGTTATTTAACCATGATGACATAATAACACTAGTATATTGAGTGCACTTAGGTGTTTTTATGTTTATAGTAAAACCTATATCCATCTTATCATTCATAAAATGGGAAACAAAAACCATCATTCATGTATATAATGGACTACAACCTTGTAAACCGATGTAATTAGGTTCCCATAACCTTTTCCAATAGATTGTTATAATGATGGTAATAATTAATATATATGATATTTATGACAAATTAATCATTCTAAAAATATATTATATCATTTATTTTCTTACATTCCTAATCACTGGAAGATGAAAACATCATTTGTTCGTACGTGTGGACTACCACCTCCAAAAAGCAATATAATTCATTTTTCATCACCACAACACATGGATAATATATATAAGTATGTTTAAAGAAATAATATGTTATTTATTATATAATTAAAATTATATAATTACAATATAATACTTTCATTTTTTCTATAATAATTTTTGAAAAGCGGAAACATTACTCATGCATGCGTATGTCTTATTGTCGTCATGATTGTTATGTATATAATTTTTCATAATAATCATTAATGATTTGTTTTAAATGTATAGTTAATTTATTAAAATGATAAATATGTTCTCATTATTATTCTTCACACGACAGAATAATGACCCATTGGACCATTGTAATCAGACTGAAGTCATTTTGTCCTTGTAAAACAAATATCATCAAAACATCCCAAATAAACTTAAATGGTTATGAAAAGGTATATGAAATGGTAATAAGTAAAATAAATGGAATGATTATAATTAAATTAGTTCTTAAAAATATTTATCATTTACATGAGTTTATTATTTATTAATAAAAAGAAAATAAATGATGATTAATACTTGAATTAAAGAACACTTTAACTTAAAACCTCGTTTTATATGTTATAATGATTTATTTTCAAAATCCTTCTCTTAATTTCCCATGATTTAAAAAATATTTTTTGAATTTATTTCTATGGATATGAAAGAAATATTATTTATTTTTATTCCACATTGTTTCAAAGGATTTCATTATTTAATCCTTTATGTAATGTTGGTCTTTATTAAAAAGGGCATAAGAAATGCTCTATTTTTTCATATATGATGATAAAAAATTCCCTCCACCTTAAAATTTATTTTATGTTCAGATTACTTTATAATATTTCATTTTTTATTCAAATAAAATCCATCATTCGTTTTTTTTAATTTATGGTTTGAGATATTGTTTTTAAAGGAAGTGGTTTCTCATCCAAATTCAAATTTGAATATGAGTTTACAAGAGTTTTACAATGGTGATATACATGATATAGTTCTTAGATATTATTTACAGAGGTTTAAGACCCATTATTTTTCATGGGTGAACCCATTATATCTTATACAATGGGTGAACCTATATATCTCTCTAATTAATTGTGTATTGACGTTGTTATTACATGAAATATATTGGAAGTCGGCCATATGGTTATTACAATTATAAGGGTGTTTTAGGAATTTCAAAATTATGATTTTCCAAGGAACCTAGATGAATTTTCAATAATTTATAATGAGTTTTTATAGAAATATATTTATTTCAAAAGTTAAGATGATTATTTTTTAAAAGAAAAAATAATGGCCTTTTTAGATAAAAAAGTATGTTTTTAAGAATGTGGTATTCATGTTTTCCATTGGACTAATAGATTTATTATTTTTATATATGTTACTGAGATTTTTGTGAACATCCCAAATTTTAATATTTTTTATAGGTAATTAAGGATGAGTACGGACTTAGATGAGGTCTAGATAAATTTTTCGATTATATGTCAATAAAAGAAAATATATTTCCTTTTAAATGTTTTTTAGTTCAAAAAATAAATATAATGTAGAAGTGTCCACATTATAATATATGGTTTTTTATGTAAGATTTATGACATAACTCTATAAAAATTCAAACCTAAATGATTCTCGAAAATACAAGTATGTGAATTCTAGTCTAAAATCACTAGAATCTTTAATTTTCATGGTTGGATCCATAATTATTGTATCATAGTAAATGTTTATATAAAATTAGGGGTAAGGATGATGATAATAATAATAGAATATACATAAAATATTTCACCTAATGGTAATGTCAAAATGAAATATAATTTAAAGATTACCGTTTTTCTTAATATAAATTATGTCTGTTTAGAAATTTTTTACACAAGGAAAATAGTGAGGATGTAGTAAAAAGGGACCAAGTGGACAATATCCATCTAAATATTAAACCTGGAATGGTTATAATTGGAAATAAGACTTTTATTGTTGTCATAGATCAATTTATGCAAGTTATAAATGGTTTCAGAATGAATTATAGAGGTAAACTAGATCTACCATAGAGTAACATGACACTTTTTTAGCACTTCATGTATATGAACTCTCTAGATTTTTTTGAAACATCAGATCTAGTGGTGGATGAATTATGGATCAATTCACTAGAAATGATATCTGAATTCATGGTTGTGTTTCGAAAATCAAAAGTTAACCCTTTCCATTTATCATTTTTATGGTAAATCTAATTGATGGTGGTATTTGTTTTAGAATACCAAAGATATGGATGAGATTGATTCCATGGAATGGGAAAGTTTTAATAATCTCTTCCTTGAGAAATATTTCCCTATTATTGTTTGAATCTATATGGAGAAACAATTCATTGAATAGAGGCTCAATTTTAAAGATTTTGTTGTTGTGTATGAATAAAATTTTACATTATTGGCCATCTATGTACATTATTTTATCTGGGCTATTGTCAGTAAAATTAATCAATTTTAATCTAGTTTGAAACCAAGATGTTAAATGGAATTATATTCCCATAAATTCAAAATATATGAGAAACTTATTCAGTGAACCAAGATGGTAGAAATTGAGTTTGTTGATGATCAAGTATTCCATGACAAAAAATTGAAAAAATATCTGTATGGAAGGAAAGAGAGAAGATTTCATAAATGAAACATTTTGGTAATAAAATTAAATTAAAATATTATAATATTTGTGGTAAAAATAATCATTGTAAATTCTTGGTAAACTGTAGAATGTTTTATCGGTGTGGTAATTTTTGTCACAGGGCTCCTAACTACAAAAAAATAGTTCAAACAATCAATGAATGTGGTAATAGATAAATATAAATTGGTGATATTTTTTAGTTTCAATGATTTTTCTCACTATTATAACAATATTCCAAAGTTAGTTACTTAGGATGGAAGTCATTAATACCGAATATATAAAGTTGTGGAAAAATATTTTTTATTACTACGGTTGATGTAAGGATATCTAATGAAGTGGTGACATGTATGTTACTTTCTTATTCAAAATAATATAATATATTGTTCTAATATGGATCATCACATTCATTAATTTATGAGAAATTTTAAATAATTATCTAGATAACACATCATGAATATAAGATATAACTTTTCATGAAAACTTCACGTGAAAAAATTAAATCAATCAAGATTTATATAAATCATCCTATGGTAATCAGTGGAATATTCTTTCTAATAAATCTTGTTGAACTGTCCATTGTATAGTTTGATATTATTTTTGGTATGTATTATATTTCAATTTTTCAGTCTATTATAGATTTTATATCCATTAAAATTTAATTCAATGATTTCATAATTCTGATTACCATCCAATAAGCTGAGAAATTGATTAGAGATGGAAGTGAATGTTATTTACCACATATTATTGAGATTAATTAAACAATTTTTAGTAGTGATGTCTCCATTTTAAATTAAAATATATATGTATTTCTTGATGATTTACTTGGTTTTATTCCTGATTGAGATGTTGAGATTACTTTTGTCTTATTACATGATGCTAAGACAATTACAAAACACCTTTATCATATGGTACATAGAGAGTTTCATATTTTAAAAAAAAGTTTCATGAGTTTATTTATATATGTTTCATTCAAAAAAGTAATTTACTATGGTGTTCTATTGTTATATTTGTTAAAAAAATTATTGTTCCATGAGACTTTTCATTGATTATATAGCCTTAAATGACATCACTATTAACAACATGTACTGTTCTCCTCATATCGATGATTTTATTCAATATATATAGGGAGTGTAGTATTTTTTTATGATTGATCATTTCTCAAGGAACTTTTAATTGAATTTGGATGGTGAAGATAACATGATAAAATTTCACACTAGATATAGGCACTATTAGTTTGTATGTATTCCCTTTGGGTTTTCTAATTCACTATCTATATTTATGGATCTTATTACTAAACTCTCCCATAGATATTTAGATAAGTTGGTGGTTTTTTTAATTGATTATATATTTTTATATTATATATTTATGAGTATCATGAATGAAAAGTAATGATTTTTTTAAAACCTTAAAAGAAAGGAAACTTTATGGAAAAAATCTCAAGTGTGAATTTTGGATCCAAATTTTTTTTTTAATTGTTGTATCTTTTGTAAAGATTGAATAACTATTTACCCTACTAAATATATAGTTTTTTATGAGTGTACAAGAACTAACAAAGCCATAAATATTCATAGTTTTATTGGTTTTGTTTGTTACTACTAGTGGTTTGTTAAAATATATCTTCCATTGTCTAACCCACTAATAATGATAGCTTGATAAGGAGTTAAATTCATCTGGACAAAATATTTTTATGATTGATTTATAGAACTTGAAATAAAAATGTAGGATTATCTAGTTTTCAAAATTTCCTCTATTAATGATGACTTTATCAAGTAAATTTATTCTTCTTTGAAGGGACTTGTTTGTTTTCTGAGATAGAATGATCGGGTAATTGCTTATGCTTCATATCAACCAAAACATCATAAGTTATATTATCCTATGCATGATCTGGAATTAGATTTTTTGGTTTTCGAATTAAAAATCTGGATGTATCATTAATATATATACTATTATTAAAAAAATACTAATAATAAATTTTTTTAGTATATATTAACTTATAAAGAATGAAAATGAGACTGATAAGTTGGTTTGAACTGATCAATGATTATGATTTAATGAATTTTTATCATGGTTGAAAGAATAGAAAGTAGTAAATGATTTGAATCAAAAAAATAATGACACACTAACCATGATACATTTTAAACATGAAAATTGGTTTATAATTTGATAAATAGTGGTCTAGAATTCATGCATACAGGAAAAACGTCATTTTGGTTTTTTATAATAGTATAATCATCGCTATTAGAAACAATTTTGTATGTTAATAAATAAGAATATGAGTTAGAGAAAAATGTTGAATTTTATAAGAAGGTTATGTTTTATGAATTTAATGTTGAAATAGAATTTTTTTTGTGGTTTGGAAATATATTATATGTGCCTTTTAATTCATATTTGAATGTATAATTTTTTAGTTATGTTTATAGATCCCTGATTTCTATTCATCCATCTAGCATTATGATGTATAGTTTCCATGGAATGTGTTACTAGTGGGATGGAATTAAAAGAGATTTTTTTGAATTTACCATGAAATATTTTACTTTTCTAATAGTTAAAGAAAAATGACAATGAACAAAATGGATTATTCATCCTTTAGCATTTCCAGAGTGGAAATTGGTAAATATATCAATAGATTTAATAGTGGTATTTCCAAATACATCTTGAGGTAATAATTCAATTTGTGTTATTGTTAATCAATTAACAAAATCTACATATTTCAATACCATTTGAGATAAAATTTAATTTTATCAACTTTCATTATTGTATCTTCAGTAGAAAGTTGTGTTACATGGAGTTTCTCTCTAAATTTTATCTAGAAGTGATCCCAATATCACTTAAATTTTTTTTAAATTAATTTAGAAGTCCTTGAATACTGAATTAATTTTCATTAAAAAATTCATCCATGATTTGAAGTGTAGTCCTAAAAAATTATTCATTCCTTATAATACCTGATTCATGATTTTTGAATGGATTACTATTGAAATTGAGATCAAAATCATTCTTTTTTTAGTTTTCTTATATAAAAAAAGTTCATTCTAGTATAATTATGGAACCTATTTCTGATTTATATTTAAATTAGTGTCAAACATAATCTATTTGGATGAATTTTTCTAAAATAGGTTTATGGAAGGTGATATAACAGATTAAATATATTATAAGGTAAAGATTATTTAGAAGTGCATGAGGAAAACTCAATGTAGGAAGAAAAGTTTTTCATAAAACCAGAGGAAATAACTTTCATTCAAGGTAGGTGATCATGTTTTTATTAATGTATATCCTTTGATATGTGTTATGTATTTTGGTAAAAAGGGGTAGTTAAGTACATCTTCTTTAGACCATATGAAATAGTAGATAATTTTTTATTATTTTCTTACCATGTTTACATGCCTCTATGTTTATCCTAGGTATACATTGTTTTTCTTGTTTTGATGTTATGAAATTATGTTCCAAATTCATCTCATGACTTGAGATCTTAGGTAGTTTAGTTAGAAGATAATATTTCTTATGAGGATCAACATATCAATATTCTTTAACATATAGAGAATGTATAGTGGAAAAAGATAATTCACCAGGTTAATGTTTTGTGGAATAATCATATAGGTGATGAAGAAAAATGGGAATTTGAATATTCTATGTGATAAAATATATCCCCACTTTTTTAATATGAGAATAAAAATGAGTGGAAATAATTTAAAAAGGGGGTATGAATGTAAAAAAATATAATGGTAGAATAAATAATTTTAATATCTATAGTATCAATGAATCAGATAGTTGTATTCATTATAAAAATTTTAAGTAATTTATCTTTTAAAAAAAGAAATGGTTTTATTGAACTCTATTATAATATAGATATATTGAAAAGTTAAATTGTAAAATTATAGATTTTGAATTTTAAAAAATGAATTTAATTTTTGAAATCATAATGTCACGATTATCAGTGTGTTAATATGTGAGAATTTTCTAAAATAATTAATTTTTAAGCGAATACTAATAAATACAATTTTTTAATTGAAAATTATATTTATTTTCAAGTTATAACATTGTAAAATTATATTTTTGATGTGTTTTAAAATTTAATTTGTTTATTTTGATTTAAATTAATTTAATTTTTATATTTAAATTAATTTATTTTTTAATTTAATATAAAAAATTGCAATGAAAAAGGAATTTTATGAAGAATTTTTTTTCTTAACATTTTTCCTGTTTATTTTTAAATTAAATTATAAAACTTATATGAATTGAATATTGAAAAACATATTCAAAATTTTATATCAGCAAGTCCAAATTTATGAAATATGTCATGACCTGACCTAATGGGGCTTGAGTTGAAACTCCCTTGGTCAGCCTCCAATAGGCCATGGGTTGGAAACTAACGCCGATTAGGCATATCACACAACACCAAGGCCTTTCCCTAAGGTACCTATATGAACGCACTCACAAACACCTCGATGCAGTAGTTTAGAGATATAAAAAGATATAAACTAAAATAATGCATACATCTATCCCAAACTAGATAATAAAATAAGTTCTAAAAGCCGAAAAGGGAAAAACACGTGCCCAAAAAAACTGTAAAATCGTCCAACCTTCTCAGAAGGAGGGGATTGCTATCAAATGCAACTACTATAAATATCCTTAACTTGTCTCTAGTAAACACCTCATCCAGTCTATCCCTCTAATATTTTCTTACCTCACGTCCTCTAGGGACTCCATTTAATGTCATATAGTATTCACATGACACAACTTGTGTGGGAAAATCCCATATTTGGTTGAGTATAACAATACTCAATAGGCACCCCAAAAACCTAAAAGAAAACATTGCAACTAAAATTATGTAGTTTGGTTGACCATGATATAGAGAACCCAATCAAGTGAGAAACACCACCTAGAACCTTTGTCTGGTATAAATATCTAGTAATATCATTCAACAAGGGGTGTTAACCCAGACACATAACAAAACCACAAGGACTCCTAGAATCACCCAGATAAAATCATCTCAAACTCAAAGTCTCATGAGGTTTTGACCTCATAGCCAACTATTGGAATCTAATTGTGGATCTAATGTTAACAAAAAACTACGAGAACACACTCCATGAGCTCATACATCCCATATAGAACTTTTTTGAGAGATAAAATCCAACTGGAACATATCTACCATCCCTGATGGTATGTATGAGAAAAAACACTCCATCAGAAACAAATCACCAGGTCAATCACTAGTGCCTTGAACCAGAAGTCCTTTCATTACTAACTTGTGCCTTATGCAACATTTTAAGAATCCATGGGGATAGATCCCACCCCTCACCACTTCCCATAGTTGAGGGAACACTACTAAAGACTATGCACCATGTGCATCCTCTCTAATGAGAGAGAATGGATGGACTTTCACCTTTCCACTACCCCTTAGTTGAGGGAGTACGAACTCCTAACTAGTTATCACACATAACTAGTGGAGGGTCCCTCTTCTAATAACATCTCTCCACAACTGAGGGAGCTCTAACACCAGTGGAGGACCCACTCCCCACCACTACTAGAATATGGGGGAGTACTACTCTATAGATGAGGAACCTCACCCTTACATGATATGGAAGTACCACTCAATAGATATAGGACCCCCACCCTAATATTAAAAGGGGTGTCCAACTCTATGAATAGAGTAACTGCATCATGACACGACATGGGAGTACAACTATGTGGCTATAAAAACTTCACCCTGGTATTAAAGGGGATTACCACTCTACCAGTATAATCACTATGGGGTACCCACACCCTGACATGACAGGGGTTACCAAAACCAGGCTAGTGGACCCATTCCCTAAAATGGAAGGGGACTACCAACTCTTCCATAACCACATGTATGGAGGGCCCATGCCCTGGAACAATAGGAGATATCATACACTGAGTATATAGGACCCACACCCTAATATGGTATGGTAGTAACCATTATATTTATATATAACATATGGAGGCCCCTCTTTCTAACACTTAAGGGGAGTTTTGACTTAATAGATAGAGGAATCACACCTCAGTCCAATAGGGGAGTACCTACTCTATCTATCCAATGAGTATGGAGGCCCTCCCTCTTTCACAGAGTGGGAGTTCTATCTCCATCTACAAAATGATGCAAGGAACCCTCACCTTGGTTTATTAGGGGATTACTAACATCGAGAGAACTACCCCATGTGTAGGGAACCAAGGCCCATAATGTGCGGAGTCTCGTCTCTAATAAATAAGAGAGGTAAGGGAAATTGATACATGGATTCCACAGCGGGGTTCTAGTCCCAATGTATCTCCTTCTAAGAACTAAAAGATCTATCACATCGGTCAAACACTATAGAAAAGTGAATCACACTCTTCATAACTCACTTCATAACACTGCTATTTGTATGGGACTCTTACCCTAATACAAAAGGGGAGCACCAATATAATGGACTAAAGAGTCTAGGGGACCCACATCCTAATGTGATAGGGAAGGGTATATACCCCAATTTCAACCTAGTGATCCACCCAGATCACTAACCAAGGATAGGAACCTCTAATATATCATCATACAAGAAATATGCCACACCATATATTTTATGAAAAAAATGGAAGCCACCTTCACATTCTACATGGAAAAAATCAGGTTATGCTACACTCATGCCTAAATTTTTGTTCCAAAGAAGGAGATATGCAAGGTAGAAGATCCCAGAACTATCTTAAGAAATTACACAGTGTGAACTAGGGTATACAAAGTAAGTAAACCCACCTAATTACCTGTAAGTTTACTCTTATTTCACAAATTGGTTGTCCATGTAGTCATATATAGCGTCTATGGGTTGTACATGTCATGACCTACCTTACCTCGGCCCATGAACCGTGTCTTTCCTCACATGGCTCGGCTAGTAGTGTCTCGCACATGGAGTTTACCCTAGGTACATGGAATGTCTGGGAAAAATTTTCCCTGGGAAATGTCATTTTAAAATCCCATGTCTGGAACCCCATGCCTGTGTACTTTGGTCGTGTACTTCTACAAGACCATGTAGTATCACATGGCTACACTGGACATGTCCCCTGGACACATGACATGGGGTCACTACACCTCATGTAACCCTAATAAATGGTGTGTGGTTCCAAAAATCTAGCTTCCCCTAATGGTAATAATACATGGAATGTCTCACTAGTTTACATGTCATGAAAACAAGAATTATAATGGTAATTTCCATGTGAGTCACCAGATTCATCTTGGTTTCCCATGAAACCTAAAAAGCAACCTACAATTTTTATCACTCAATTTTAATAGGGATTTACAACCTTAAAACAATACATAAAAAGGGTATTATTACTAAAACTCAAATATTCCTACATCATGGTGAATCGATGAAGCTTCAGGTGTATAACGATGCCCGGATCATGCTTTTCTTCAATATGATGACAGTTAGTGTTAGAAATGGGAATCAGTAGCACCTCATTACCATGATTCAACCTCTGTTTCATGTGATTCTCCAAAGGGCGATGAGGGATCTTCCACACACTAGTTTCGTGCTCACCAAAGGGGTGGTATATGGGTTAAATGGTTTTAATTTAATAAAACAATTAACTTTATTTTACAACCTTCTTCCAACTCTCCTTTAGTGGAACACCAAACACCTATAAATTTTACGTCGTGCCTTGGGTAAACACAAGGATATGACCACAATTGTGGAATCATATTTCCAATTAGAGACTCTAAACATGAGTCATTATAAATTTCAAGAGAAAATATTTGTGCATGATAAAATATATTTTATATTTTTAATATCATTGTGCCAACGTTCTCTAAGCCCTGGAATCCTAGATAGACTTAGTTCCTAGCTTCAAAAATATTCTTATAAATATAAAAAAGTCTTATAGATCTAAACAGGAGTTGTTAACTTATCCAAACATTAATTAATTTTTCCTCAAAAAGATAAAACCTAGGTAAAAGGGAAATAAACTAATCTCTCCATTCGAACTCTCATGCTAGTGAGCTCACTAAGGGTTATTGTGCTAATTACAAGTAAAAACTATGGAGAACCACCAAGGCCAAACCAAAATCACACCCCAAACCAACTGAGTCGACATCATGAAAACAAGAGTCATGTGTCACCTCATTTGTGAAATTTAGAAAAATACCATAAAACATGGATGATTTTCAATCATAAGTTCTAGCAGTACACGTCCTCGCTAACCTGAAGCAGATATCGACATAACCTGATAGTTCACATCCACCCTAGGATTAAATGCACCACAACCTTCTCAAGTGTGTTTCATTAAAGTTTTATGTTTAGGACATGATGGTACCCATGAAAAAATAGGGCTTCCCAAGTGTAAACAATGGGTATTACCTAACCATTCATCAGTGAACCTCTATTGGTAACACAACACACAAAACCAGAAACAATGCCACACCCACTATTTTCATCCTGGTTGAGTATGGACTGAAGGAAACCATTACACACTATGGAAACATTATAGATTATAACTCTTCCATTAGGTAATTGTTATAAAAAAGGATCTCCCTTCACCAAGTATTCCAAGCATAAGGGTCGAGAAAAAAATCTCCACAGGAAATGTCAGGAACTACTCTGACACACCAGCACACAACCTCACCCCAAACACACAAGTCTTAAGGAACTCATCCACCACACCACGAAATTATCCTATTTTGGTGGCAATGACTCCCCTAAATGGTTTTTATCAAGTCATATAATTGTTTCACGGTGTGGAAATTGTATATATTCCTCATGAGTCCAAATTTACGTCAATAAACACCCACATAGGGTTATACCGATTCCCTGTGTCTCTCTGGTTAAACCACGAGAAATAGGAAGAATGTATACCCCATAATAGTGTCTGAAAATTATGACTATTTAAAGTATAAAGGACAGAAATTGTACCTTTATTAATCCTGGGAGACTTTTGGGTCAAATCCCTCTACAGCATGCATCTATCCTCACCCCCCCCCTCCTCTAGCTCCCTGAGCCTGACATGGACAGCTAGGGGGTGGTGGTGGAAACATCTTGAATTCCTTACCAACTATTTCTTCTCTACCTACCCCTACGCCACACCCTACATCATGTAGAACTCCCTTATCCAAATTCTTCCTCCACCAAGGTGGTCCCTTGACCAGATCCCTCTCAACAGCACAACGGGTCGTAAAATCTCTAGCAAGATGTCCTTGTCCATTTCAAGCATAACATTGCCTATCCCATGGCTGACCAAAACCCTAGAATAGATCTTACACTATAGGACCACATGTTTGGGTCTAATAATGGGTAATAATTCTATTTTGTGATCCTTTAATATGTCATGTACCAACTACTATATACATATCATCCTTCTTATGGCCACTACAAGACACATCCGCTCATCCCACCTCCACAAATATCTCTACTTCAAGAGCTTTCTCCAATACCCTTGTATAAGAGGGAAGAAACAAGAAGACAAATCCTTCTTAGAAATCTCAATTAAGTACCAGATAAAAGGTATAATATCTGATAAATGAGTGATGAACCATATCTTGGGAGAATCCTGACATGACTTGAACCTCACTGAATACTTTTTCATGGTCATGATACCCTTATGAAGCTACAAAAGCTCCTGGATACACACAGATATCAGTGTGTCTGGGTAAAAAACATCCCTAAGGATCCACTAAAACTCCACCCAAGTTATTGTATCCTCATTGTGGGGTTTTTCCACTAGAATCCACCATCGCTCGACCGAACCATGTAGAAGGCTCACTACTAAGACCACCATTTGATCGAGAGGTGGTCCTCACAAGTCGGAAGAAATACATGAATACCTAAATCCATTCATCACCTATCTAGTTTTTTGGATCACTCTAATACCTCAGGGTTCATTTCCTTTGGAACTCAAGCAGTTCACTTATCCTACACGCATTCTCAGCCTAAACTTCCAATACAACCTACTTCTCAACATGTAGTGGATCAACTGGAGGACCACACTAAGGTACGACCTCAGAACTAGTTACATGCACTAAAGCCTCATAAAGGGTTAGATATTAATCAAAATCCTATCATATAAGCCTATTTGTATTTCATTATGGTGGAACACTAAAACAAAATCAATGAATGCCATGATCAATGAGTATATCTGGGGAACTGACTCGAGAAGAACAAGGAACCCACAACTGGGTCCTATATGCTACATGAACTATTATTTCCATGCTACTATTTCCCTAATGTACCACATCAACTAGAAGGTTATCAGAGTCTAGGAGAATGGATACTTTTTCCACCGCACCAATACTGGAACCTTTGGCCTGAGATCTAAACATGAAACACCCTATCACCGTCGCTATGAAACCTAAACCAAGATCATGACATTGTGGTCCCAATGTGGAACCTCAGATACCACTTTGTCGTAACCTGACCTAATGAGGACTGATCTATAGATCCCCAAGACCGCCTCCAATAGAACAGAATATGTAGACTATTTTCGAGTAGTCATATCACACAAATGGGAGACCTTTTCCTAAGGAACATGTACTCATGCACCCATAAACACATAGATGCAGTAGTGATGAGATATAAAAAATATGTAAACTAAAATCCATGTATAAATCTATCCCAAATCAGAGTACTATAGAGTTAATGAAATTATAAAATCTAAAAACACATACCCTCCAAAAACTAAACAATAATCCAACCTCTTCAGATGGAGAGGATCGATATCAAATTCAACTACCATATAGCTCCTCATCCCAGCTCTAGTAAACACCTCATTCTGTCTAGCTCACTAATATCTACTTTCCTTGGGTCCTTAGAAGACTTTTTCTTAAGTCATGTGGTCTACAAAAGACATGACATGTGTAGAAAAATCCAATGTAGGGGTGAGTATAACGATGCTCAATAGGTTCGCTAAAAACCCAAAAGAAAAGGGAGAAACTAAAATGAAACAGTTCGATCTTCTTAGCTAGAGGGAACCCAATCGAGATAGAAACTCACATCAAACCATCCTCGACTATACATGAGTATCAAGCTCATTCCATAATGTTTTATAACCTAGACAAGTGATAACACTACAAGAACTACCAAAATCACCCAAAAATACTCATCTCAGACTCCAAGTCTCATGAGGTTCTGACAACATATTCAGCTACAAGATTCTACTCAAGGATCTAAAGGTATTGTAAGACTAGGAGAACACACTCCATGAGATCATTTGTATCATATTTCACTATTTTGAGAGATACACTCCATTAGGATCATCTCTACCATCCTTGATGGTATGTCTAAAATAACACACATGATATGGAACAACTCACTTGGTCAAACTCTAGTGCCCAACACTAGTGTTTCTGCCATCACTAAGTTTCACCCTACACAAGGCTATAAGAACCCAATTGGAGAGATGCATGCCCCTCACCACTACCCACTATTGAGGGAGAACTATTATAGACTATGCACCATGTGTATCCTCTCTAAATATAGGGAATATAGGGACCTTCACCTCGCTACTACCCCATAGTTTAGGGACTACTAACTTCTAACCAAGTTTTTAAAGGGACTAGTAGAGGGGCCCGCTCCTCCTAATTTTTATCCACAGACAAGGGATATCCGACTCTAGTAGAGGAACCACTCCCAGCTACTACTAGAAGTTGGGGGAGTATTACTCTATAGATTAGAAACCAAACCCTGGCATTATAGGGGAGTACCACTCAATAGAGAGAGGACCTGCACCTCGATATGATAGGGGAGTAAAACTCCATAGATAGAGGACCCACACCCTAACATGACTGGGGACTACCACTCTATGGTTGGAGTACATACACCTAGGTATGATAAGGGATTAAAACTCTACTAGCACAATCTATATGGTGGACTCGCACCCTAAATCGATAGGGGGTATCGACCATAGGCTAGAGGACCCACACCCTGACATGGTAGGGGAGTACCAAATCTTTTGAAATAACATGTATGGAGTGATTTCACACTATAAAAAAAGGGGAGTTTCAACTCCAAGGAAAGATGATCTGCACCCTAATATAGAATGGGAGTGCCCACTCAATCTATAAATCACATATGGAGGACCATTGCCCTAACACAAGAGGGTAATATCAACTTCACGGATAAAGGACCTACATCGCGGTCCTATAGGGGAGTACCTAATCTATCTGGAAAATGATTATGGAGGGCTCACTCCCTACCATGGAAGGGAAGTTCTTTCTCAGTCTACATGAATCATGTGGGGAACCCTCCCCCCAGTCAATCAGGGGTGTAAATATCCCAAGAGAACTAGCCCATGGGTAGGGAACCTTCACCCATAATGTGTGGATTCTCATCTCTAACAAAGTATAGGGGTAATGGAAGTCCACTCCATGATTCATAGGTGAGTACCAGTCCAACTGTCTCTATTTATAATAACTACACAAATCACTCTCATAGATTAGGTGTTGCTGAAAGGAGAAACACACTCATCACAACTCACTTCACAACCTGGCCATGTGTTAGGGAACCATTCCATAATACAACAGGGTATCACCACTCTATCGGGCTAAATAGTCTAGGGGAGCCACATCCTAGGATGATAGGGAAGGGTACCTGCCTAGACAGCAACGCAGTGATCCACCTTGATTAATACCTATGGTAAAGCACTGATACTACTGTTTTAGCCTCCAAACAAGATACCTCATATATCATAGGCCAGAATAGAGGTCATCGTTGTGTTGTTTATGGAAAAATTCTTAGGATAGGCTACTCGCAAGCCAAAATCCATGTTCTAGAGAAAGATATACGCAAGGCGGAAGATCCCAAAAATATCTCAAGAAAGTAACCGACATCCAATGGTGCCTTTAAGACATGAGAACCCACCTGAGAACCTAGAAATGTCCCATTATTTCATATATTAGTTTCCCATGTTGGTGTACATGGCATGTATGTGTTTTACATTATGTGTCTTATCTCACAACGACCCTCGGGATGTGTCTTTCCTCACACAGAAAAACAAGATATGTCTCACACACAACATGTACCATAGTTACATGCCGTTCCCCAGATAAACATCCCCTTTTCCATGTCGTTTTCGTGTGCATGTTTGCAACATCTCATGCCCATGTACTTTTTCCATGTACTTCTACACGACAACGTAATATCACAAGGTAACCCCAGCCATGTCCTCTAGCCACATGACATGGGGTAATTACACAAAGTATAACCTTGATACAAGGAATGTAGTCCTCATAATTCATATTCTTATAACAATAATAACATAGGGAGTTCCTCATAGGTTTTCAAGCTGTGTGAATGGGAATTTCAATGGGAATTTCCCTATGAGTCTCTCGATTCACCTTGGTTTCCCCCGAAATCAACATATCAACCTAGATGGGACCTATAGAAATAATAATAAGTCTATAAAACCTTAAAATAATGCATAAAAATGGTATTGGGACAAAGAATAAAATACTCATACCTCATGGCGAATCACCAAAGCTTCAGGTGTAGAAAAAACCAGAATTGTGCTACTCCCCGATCTAATGATGATCGACATCAAAAATGGGAATCAGTATTCCCTCTTCACCTTGATTCAGCCTCAGTTACATCCTAAGCTCCAAATGGGGAGGATGGTTACCCCTGTTCTTTTTTTCATGTGCACTAAATGGGTGGGTATTAATTAGTTTTAATTTAATAAATCAATTAAATCCCTTTAACATCCCACCGCCAACTCATCTTTGGTAGAACACCCAGTGCTGAAAAATTCTATATCGTACCTAGGAAAAACACAATGTTATGAGATAAACTATGGCCTTAGATTTATGATCTGAGAATCAGAACATGAGTTATTACATGTTTCAAGGGAATCTGTGTGCATGTGACAAAATATATTTAATATTTTTAATATCACTACATTGAGGCTCTCCAGACCCCGAAATCATGTGCCAAATCAATTCCTAGAATCAAAAAGATTAATT
Organism: Viscum album; assembly: GCA_963277665.1. NCBI lineage: Eukaryota > Viridiplantae > Streptophyta > Magnoliopsida > Santalales > Viscaceae > Viscum > Viscum album. The sequence continues at coordinate 1,138,811,087 of OY728156.1, forward strand.
TACATATTCCAATGTATTAAATTTTAAAACACAATTCATTAAAAAATAGTTCATTTTTTGTAAAATTAATAGTAACCCATGTAATTTTTGTTACAATAGTGAAGGTTAATCAAGTAAATATGGGTTAAAAATAATTTATTATGTAGTATATAAAATTAACAAAAAATGAATAAATTTTATTGTATGGGTCCATATCATCCATAATCATCCATGATTTAGTTATATATCCTTTTCATTTCCTTTGGGTTTGATTATGATATTTATAATATTTTATGTAATGAAATGTAAAAAATTTCATAGTATTGTTTTTAATATATATAATATTATTAAAAAGAGGATAATAAGTGGATAAGTTCATTTAAAAATATTATTTTTAAATATAAATTATATATATTCATCGTGTAAATTTATTTTTAATTTTTTGTGAATATTTAATTACCTTAAAGGATTATATAAATCTAACTCAGAAATAATTAGATTACTGGAAAAAGATAAATAATATAAATTTTTTTAAAATAAATATAATTTCATATAATAAATGTGATCCATGAAAATTATATACTATTATAATAGTTTATGTATGTAATAAAATATTTTGTTTTATTTTCATTTTTTTCATGATGTATTATAATCATTGTAATGTGTAGTTCTAAAACATGGTCATTAATTATTTTCTATAATAAGTAATAATTTATTAAATGATATAAAGTTTCTAAAAAACTTATATTTTTACAATATATTTTTATATAGTTTATAATATCATATATATTACATTTATGGTCATTTTTTGTTTTTATATTATCTATTATGACTCTCATGTTGTAAAATACCTTTTTGTTGTGTTAAGTGTGAAAAATATTAATTTATAGTTAAAACAAAAATATAAGGATAAATATGTTATCAAAAACTGTTTAAAAAATATTTTATGATTGCATTTATTCTTATCCTAATGTTTTATTAGAATAATATGAATTTACATCTATCTAGATATTAAAATTAATTTATAATAAATTAATATTTTAAGAAATGACATGAGTGGCCCTTCCCTCTCCTATAAAAGGGGTCCCCTTATTCTCATTTTATCAGACTTAAAAAACCTTTTAGTTCGACAAATATATTCCTAAATACCTTCCAATAATCCCTCCTAACATTCTAAAGTCTTATGTTTGTTCATAAAACCATATATGAAATTCTTTGGGTGTAAACCTTAAGAGATAGTCTAAAGAAGAGGTATCATTATTTATCGAATGTTTTTATTTTATTTATTCTCCCTCCTCAATAAAATATTCTTTAACCATGATGAAATAGTAACACCATTATATTATATATACATAGGTGTTTTTATATTAATTTAACAACCTATATCCATCTTCTCATCCATCAAATGGGAAATGAAACCATCGATCGTGTGTACAATAGACTACCACCTTGCGAACTAATGTAATTCATACTCCATAACCATATCTCATGGATTGTTATAATGATAGAATTAATCTATATGAATGATATTAATTACATATTTATCATTCTAAAAATATAATTATCCTTTCACTTTCTTCCATTTTCATTCATACAAATATTATAATTTTGTTAGGGAGTACGTATGGACTACCACCTCCAAAAAGTGATGTGATTAATTTTTCATCCCCACAATACATGGATGATATATATAAGTACGTGTAAAGAAATAATATGGTATTTTTGATTTAATTATAATTTTGTAAATCTAAAATAATACATACTATCTTTCAGTAATAATCATTGAAAAATGTAAATATTACTCATTCATATGTACGACCTACCATCTATATGATTGTTACATAGTTTATTTTTCATAACCATTTTCATGACTGGTTATAAAAGAATAATTTATGTATAAAAATGATAATTATTTTATTATTATTAATATTTAGATTATGTAATAATGATCTCTTTGACCATAGTAAACCTATTGAAGTCATTTTGGACTTATGAACCGAATATCATTAAAACATCTAACCTAATCATAAATGAATAAGTAATTGTATGCGACATGGAAATAAGTAAAAAAATGGAATACTGAAAATGGAATGGTCCTCAAGAAAATAAATAGTTACCCTGAGTATACTATTTAAGATGATAAAGAACATATATGAAAATTCAGACTCAAGGTAAGGGACACTTTTACATAATACATTTTTTAAAATGTTATAATGATATATTTTCAAATTCATTGCCTTTTATGTCCATTTTTTCAAAATTATTTTTGAATTTATTTTTATAGACATAAAATAGCTATAAATGGAATTATATTCCACTTTTGAAAAAATTCAAAATTGAAATTTTTTTCAGAATTTTTGAATGACTTAAAAATAAAAAAAATTAATATTCTATTTTAAAATATACTAAAACAATGACATTTCTCACTGTTATAACTAATATTTGAATTTTGGAATAATTTATAATCATTTATGTTTTCTTTAATGAAAAAACCCATTTTCTTTTTTCGGGTATTCATGATATGAAAAAAAAAAATTAAATAGAATGGGTATTTTGATATCTAATAGTGGTTTGGCATACAGGTTAAAAAAATAAAAGGGTTTAATTTGTGATATGCTCCTTAGTCATTGTTTGTTAAGTGTTGTGCCCCATTATAGATCACTAATGAGCTTGTTGTTGATTATATTATGAGTGATACCAAGTAGCTCTCAAATGCATTGTGTAGTGACTATATTCTCTGGATAATTCTATTTCAATTTAACCACTTTATTATTCCTATTATAAGGGTATTTTTAAAGTTTTATGATGATGATGTTCCACGGAACCTTACTGACTTTTATATGATTTATAGTGAATTTTCAAAGAAATTATTTGATTTAAAATGGTAAGATAATGATATTTTTAATGGAAAAACAATTCCCTTTTCAGATAAGAAGTTATGTATTTACAAAAATGTTTTTCATGGATTTTCATTTTTTTCTCTAGACTAATATATTTCTTATTCTTATATCCCATACAATGATTTTTTGATCATTCAATTATTAAAATTATTTTTCACCAATATTTAAGGGTGAGTAGGGATAAGGATGAGGTCATGATCAAATTTTTCAATATATATCATGAAAAGAAAAAAAATCATATAATGATTTTTTTGTGATAAAATGGATATTTATTAGAATTGTTCAAATTGTAATATATGGGATTTTTATTCAAGAGTTATGACCTAAATCTATAAAGCACTAAATATATAATATCATTGAAAAATAAATTAAGTGAATTCTAGTTTGAAATCACTAGATTATGTAATATTTAATGTTGGGTCCTTTCATTCCTAATCTGTGTTATTCCCACCTAACTACATTGAATATATGTTATTCTATGAAATAAAACATTCAAGGGGATATCTTTTATTTAAATTAGTCATTTAAAATCATCACCATGTTATAGTTTTAAACATTTAATTTCATTTCAAAAAACTGAAATTCATTTCAATCCATTAATAAAATTATTCCATATTTTCTTCGGATATCATCGCCATTTTTTCCATCAAATCATGCATTTAATTCAGATCCACATTTCAGAAATCATCTCTTTATTTGAAAAATCACTAAAACAAAGTGGTTCAACACACCCATTCCATTTTTAAATGGTGTATCATGGATTCCAATTTAAACTTATAATATCCTTTAGACATACATTTCAAATCAATCAATAAAAAAATATTTCAATTGATTTTTACTTCATTAAAGAACCACCTACCAAAATTATAGTATTGTCAACACCCAGAAATGGATCCTCAATCAATGGGAGATTAAGGGATTGAGTCAATAAAGTAGGGATCCTAGAATAAGGATCAATGAAATAAAAATATATATGAATAAATGACATTAAGATACACCACTATATTTGATAGAAAGAGAGGAGGAATGGAAAATGTTTAATCAAAATGTTATTAAATGTGCTAAAAGTGATCCAGCAATTAAAATGAAAATTTTATGCATGATGTTTCAAGTTTGAAACAACCAAAATCACCACTAGATAGTATCCATGATCATATTTATTGAATATGGTTCAGGGGATATTTTTTTAGAAATATAATATAGTTTAAATTAAAAACAAATGAGATTTGAATGTTCTGAAAGTCACCCACATCAATGTCACTGGCTAGCCGCTTACTACCCCCAACTTGCTGATAGTGCTTGGAAGAATGCCTCTATGATAGGGAATACCACTATGTATTTAGTGTGATTCTTTTAGATTCCATTTTAATTCCTATATTAAATCACATATGAAATAAATATAGTGGATATCCAATTCCCTCTACTAATGATCTAATGGACATCCTATAGGAAATCCATGATTCTAACATGGAACCAGCTGGATGGTGGGATTCCATAGACCAACTGGTGAACCACCTATATCCATTCTGGATATAGGCTCTTTCCCACTATTTTATTAAAATTATTTTACATCTAAAAACCTCTAAAAATGAATAAAAACACTCTACTAAACCCTAAAATGAATCATCCATGTATAAATATACAATACTCAATAAGTAAAACCATAGATCAGTATGAAAATAATGAAAAGTAAACATAAACGAACGATAGTAACTAAATGTTATAACCATGATGTTACATTTCTCTCCACCATAAAATCTTTCCCCCATAATTATTTCCCAGAAGAATGATCAACAGTGAGATTAGGCCATGACATTCTTCAACGCCTCATGAAAAACAAATCATGAGAATCAAAACAATTATTACATCTCTTAAAAAATCTAGAGTTATAACCAATCCATGATGAACCACAATTTAATAATCAACAATATAAATCAACTTTGTATTCAAAAAAATATCAACTTCCACCTCATGATTCTCCAAAATCAACACATGATATGAGTATGAATGATATATTTAGAGTAGTGATATCTAAAAAAATCATATGTTGATGTCATCTGAGGTGGAAAATGAAAATATTTGGCCACTAATATAATATTCTCATTAATATAAAATTTTTCCACATATCATGGATCCATCTTACAATGTTTTCAATGATTTTGGTGACCTAACAGAAGTGATACTATAAAAAGAACTTGGTCTCTATCCAAGAACATTGATGGATGTTGAAGACAATCCACACAAAAAAGTTATATTTTCTATGTTCTATCAACAATCATTATCAAATCATCTAGATAATCACTATCATATATTGGAAAAAACTTGGTCCCACATGGGATGATTCACCAATTTCGTTCCATCAGAGTGTATTTTTACAAGGAATACCATTCAAGGCCTTAAAGGGTGCCGACTTATTTCTATACTGATATAATAATGAGAAAAAAAATCATTGATGTCCCCTTTCATACTAGGAAACTAAAATAAAGACTTCATATCATAAAATATATTTACTCTTCCCATGCATACTTTCAACTGAGAATGATGATAGTCCTCCATCATATCCCTCCTCATATGTGATAGAACAAAATATCAGCTCCCTAAGAATAAAATACCGACTCATGATAGAGACCAATTATAGATTGTCTCCCATACATATAAATAATCCCTAATTTCTATAAAATCGTCATATAACTTCTTATCCTGAAGAATCATATCAATATTGTGTCATTTAAACTAATCACACTCCAAAATAACTTAATATTGATTCTATCAGCCTCCCAAAATCATGTGAGCAAAGAGGTAAATGAGATTATATTCTTCTAATGATTCATTAAAGGCATGGGATGGCAGTTACCTTACCAATGCATCAGCAACAATTTTCCCCATTATAGTGGTGTTATATATATCAATATAGAATTATTGTAGATTTGTCACCCATAATCATTTATGGAGATTCATATATTTTTTGAGAATATAAGACTATAACTTGTGTGATTAAGATAAATGGTAATAATTTATCAAAAAATATAGAACACTAAACTCATATGTGTGTAAGTCACATATGTGAATTTTTGATCATGTGTGGGTTGGTTCTTTTTATAAGGTGGAATTTAATGAGAACTATAAGCCACCACATTATGACCTTATATGAGAACTCATCCCAAACTCAAACTAGATGAATCATAAAAAAATCACACATCCATGTCCATCCACTTTAAGGGTCTACATTGGGGATATATTCATATCATTATTTAACTCATAAAATTAATCTTTAAACATAGAATTCCATAACAACTTCACTCCCTTATATGTGAGAGTCCTCAGTGGATAATTTATTGTAGAGAAATATTAAATGAAATAGTGGTAATACCCCCTCTAAGACCAATACTCTATGAATCTCAGACATTTTATTATTCATCTTACCACTTTATATATTTCACCTTCTTAGTACCAACTATGATTATATGATTTGAGAAAAAATTACCTCATGAACCTCACCACTCAAATTATAATTGTCACTTATACAACTTAGCATTGAAATTTCTAATTATCTTTTTCTAACAGTTTTATTTTATAACATTCATATTAATTCAAACTTCTATTTAGAATAATTGAAACACAAAAATTAATTTATTTAAAATATATATCTTTATTTAATCTAATAAATAACAATTCGAAATTTGAAATAAAAATTAATATTAAATTTCAATTGTATGGATTGAAAAATTAAATAAAAAAGAATAAAATCATTTAAACATATTTATTTGATCCTATTATAAATTCAGTATAGAATTAACAAAAAACCTAAATATAAATATTTTTTCAAGGGTATTTTATTATATTATGTGTATTTTCTTTGAATATTATAATATAATATTTAAAAAATTCATCTCACATCACCTAACATTCTATCCTTCTCAATTTTATTCGGTATAGATCTTTCTATAATATCATAATATATAGAAATATTCAACATAAATACATGTGATAAAATATCTCATTTAAGACCCATCTTCAACCTTCATCCCTTGATTTTCTCTTCCAATACTACCTCGAGTAAAAACTAAGAAAGATTAGAAAAAATAATTGGAAAATTATGTCACTGCCTTATCACCATGTTGATGGTCAAGAAATTTCATGGAAATAGAGAAAACCATTTATTATTGACAATATTTCTATGTAAAACCCTTATGTATTTCCACTATAATCTATCATTCTTATTTTTCAGAGCTATAACATCTCACCAAATTCTTCTAAGAACCAAATTCTTTAAGCGGACACACATTACCTAACTAGAATTTATAATCTCTAAAAAAATGAAGAGTCTTTCAATATTACCTAACCAATACTCTTCATACATAAGATAATCTATTCCATGAAATTATGGTGGCTTAGGATAAATAAATTCCTAGGCATGATCCATGTTATCATAACTCCAAGGTATTTCCTCAATAGCCTTAGCACGGTTGGTGAAACCCCATGGACCAAGCCTAGACCACACACACCACTAAATCAATGAGATTTTAGTCAACTATAGGGTTTGTGTGTTGTGGTTCATCATAATATCACTCCCAAAGTGATTTTTAAATGTATTATTAGGGAATATTATGATATTAGGTCAATATAAAATAATTAAACATCAATCCGGATACATAAGATCATATAATTTATCAATCACAAAATAACATGGTATCACAAATCTTAGGTCAAATTTGGGAAAAACTATAAAATAAGATTAATAAACTCCATATAATAAATATTTTCCCAATAACCCATGGTAATATATGGATCTCCATGATGATATCAGTCTAAAAATAATATCATTACATACCACTTATTTCCCAAAAACCTTTTATTAAATCTATAAAAAAAATCGTAAATTGTATACTGATATCCAAGAAAATACATAACCGCATTTAATGCCAATTTTTAATGAACTAACCAATATATCTTCCATAAATGGTACCCAAATAAATCCTAAAATAACCCAAGGTGAATCCTCAATCCCTGTGTTCTAGCAACTATAGCCTCAACCTCAAAATAAATCAAGAGTTGTAGATTTAACCACATTAATAATAAAAAAAATGAATAATAAAAAATAAATAGTTGGAATGTGAAACACACATCTAGATAAAAGTATCAAAAAAATAGATAAATATAATTCCAAAATAGGATACATCAACTAATGTTGATATATGAATCATCAAGAACACAATCACATGATTTCCATGTAACAAGTTCATCTCATACTCTAAGGGTTACCACAAACTAAAATGTTCCCAAAAATCAATATCACCCGCCACCTCTAATAACTCCATTTTTTTCCTATACATGGAATAATAATATATACAAACACCCAAATGTAAATGTAGGGTGTTAGAAACACTATTGTGGTTGGTTCCCACCAATTATACCATAAGTATTGTATTTAAAATCAAATTAATATATTCATTTACAAATAATTGATGTCATGAAAATCATTCCACAATTTATATAAAAACATGATTTTCAAATCATATTAATGGTGAGTGTTAAAAGGTTACTGAACATAATTTCCATCAGAAGATGAAAAAATATGAATTTTTTTCAAAACATGCATGATTAATAATTTCTATAAAAAAAATCAATATATAAATCATTTACAATCATAAAACATTGGATAGGAGTCCCATGGTTATGTTGTTATAAGTATTATAAAACATCATAGTGAAATATGTCCCCAGGTGTACACACATCCCTTGATCCCAATCATAGGTGGAATAGGAGAACACCCCAAAAAATGAAATCCCTTACCAAACCATAGTTTGGTTATCACTTTCATCCCCAATACATTTCTAAGTAGAGATAATACATTCCTATTATGTGTTATTTCACATAACTATCCAAGATTCTATGGGCTTCAATGAAAATAAATGTTCAAGGATCTATCATTCATTATAATCAATAATTTTAAATATTCTCCAAGTTTATATTCGATAAATGCCATTTCATTTCAAAAACAAACATCAAATAATTTTCATCTAGACTCATTCCTTTTAAAATAATCCATTTAATTTAAATCCATAAATTATTTCACACATAGTTTTCCCATAAAATCATCATCAATGTTTGTTCATCAATTCATTCATTCATTTCAATAAACTTTCCAAAAATCATCACATTATTTAAAAATACATAAAACAAAGATGTTCAATACACCAATTATATTTTAAAAACATGTCCCAAAAATTCCAAAACATTATTATAAAATAATTTATAAATATATTACAATTCTATAATGAGAATATGGTTCCAATTAAGGGGAATTGAATTGAAGATCCACATACCTCAATTGTAATATCATCAAAATGTAAAAAATTATCCTCAATAAATGATAGTCTAAGGGATATAATTAAATGATAGGGGATACCTGAATAACAATTCATTAAATCATGATCTTTATATGTTAAAAACATGAGTATCCACCTATCTTGAATAGGTAAAGAGGTGAGGAAATAAGAATTCGTAATTAAAATAATATTACACATACAACAAGACAACCAATTCTTAAAATGACACTTCGGTCTGATATGTTTCAAGGTAGTAAGGGATAAAATCATAACCAAATATTCTTAAAGATCATTAGTGTCGAAATACATTTGAGGGATATGTTTTTATAATTATTATAGATTTTAACTGGAAGACAAAGTTGATATTTACCGTCTAAAACTTATTCAATTTAGTGTCACTAGTTAGTTGATGCCTCCAATCGACTAGCTAGTAGAAACAAATATAATTATTGTAGGATTGTTAGTCCATACAGATGGTCAATGGGAATAAACAAGAACAAGGGTGGAGTTCTTATAGGAACTCTATTCTGCCATTTATTTGCCTACTATCTAGTGTACTTCTTATAAGAAATCCTTACTTTGGGCATGCCACTAGCTAGCTGGTGGGATTCCTCCACCTAGAATATGGATATCGAGTAGCCATTCTAGTTATATTCTATTTCTATCCAAAATAAATTTGGGATAGTACCTGAAATATGGATTTTCGATGTTACATAAATTTTCAATATAATAATATCATGGAAAATAAATGTTTATCCAATGATAGTGAGTAACATTCTAGATAAATAACATGTATTCAAGATATTAAACCATATAATATTTTAACTGTATATATAAAGTGTATAGGACTAAGGCATAAATATCTCCAATCAATAGATGAATAAAATCAATATGAACATACTTCAATTAGTTATAATAAATATAGAGTAATCAAAAAGTGTAGGTGTTGGATGAAAAGTTATTATTATTCATGGCGGATTATTAGGATATACAAAATTTATTGGTGTGTCATATAATTGAAAAAAAATAAGATCACATAATACATATAGAGAATGATTTTATATAGTTGAAAAATAAAATATCCCATGTGTAATAAAGTAAACTCAAAATGATTTTGAGATAAATGGAAAAATCATTGCAATAGAATCCTATGAACAGTATCATTAAAGACGGGATAAAAAATATAATTTCCTAACATATCAAGTTCAATCCTGAAAATTATATATATATATATAATATAATAAATAATTTAACATAAAACCCATATATGTAAATCGTTTTTATTTTTCAAAGGAAGGTAGTGGAGAAAAAATAAAAGTTCTTTGAGAAAACATTTTTAATTGATGTAAAATTAAAACAAAAATGAAAAATTAAAAAGTATGATATAAAACGGTAAAGTCAAATATTTTTAAAACTATTAATTTTAAAAATTCAATCACTAATAATGGGGGATTGAAAATTACTCAATGATTTCTATAGGAAATGTGGATAAAATAATAAAACATTTGATAATGATTGTAAATGAACCATTTCAATACATAAAAAATGCTATTGTATAAAACATACATTGGGGAATGTGTAATAAAATATTCTTCTTAATAAAAATTTTTCCAAAAGTGGAATATAAAATTCCATATTAAAAAATATTATTCTAGGAGAACACAATAATGGAAATAGTATATTCAAAATAAAAAATTATAAGTCAAATAATGGAGATTTGAGTGATTAATATCCCTTATAGGAAAAATACTCTTGCACCATGTGAAATTTGAAAAGGGGTTTATAATATGAAAATATAAAAAATGATATAATATCATATAATAGAATCAATGTGAGGAATTTTTCAAAATTGTATAAAATAAGTTCAAAAGAATGATCATAACTCAAATAATGAAAATTAATTCACCAAAAACTCTTACGATTGGGGTGACACTTGAGTCAAAAGACATTTTAAGAAAAATAATTATATTTATCTTATCATATAGTTTGAGTTACAAGTAAATAGTTTTTAATAATTAATAGTACAAAGGAAACATGGTACATAACATGAAACATGTCTCCAATAATTTTAATTGAGCCAATGAAAACCCATACAATATATGGTGAATTTAAATAAAAACCTAAATAAGGAGAGATATAATTAATTTGAACATAAATTAACATAAATAATTTTTATTTCATTATATAAAATATAAATTAGGTGGAATGTACAAAACATAACTGAAATTATCTTCATGATACAAAACATAACCTGATGACATGAATTTGAGATGAAAACCCCTTACCTCATATTACTTCTTACTCGACCATGATTTAACACACTATATAATGAACATTGAAATATTAATCAATTATAATATAACATAAATAAAAACAAAATAAAATTTTTATAATTATTTTTAATGATATATTATAGATATATTAATCAATTATAGATTATTTTCAATATAATGTGTTAGAAATTTTGGTTTCTTACTTCTTCTAGACATCCCAAAATGGATTTATATTTATCATTCCCAGATCATTCAATATATAATAATATTTTTTTCGTTCTTATTCATTGAGAGATGTGCTCATGACTAATGGAATGTGTTTATATAATGATAATATGAAATATTCAAAAGATAAAACATAACATAATTATCATATATTCTTAATAAATATATTATTATCAATATATATAATAGATGGTGATGAAAAAGAAAATTCCTTATTTGCGTTGGTGGCAATCCACATGTACACATGATTAACGATAAAATTTCTCTATAAAAGAATGGAATGATGGTATGTGGTTAATTATAATTTAAATTTTTTATTAGAATAATTGAAATTATATTAATTCATAATATACCTCCTTGAAAATATTCATGAGTGTTAGTGATTATAGTTGAAAAACAATGATTTGAAGAAGAAGTAGTCTACACATGCATATGATCAATGTCTTGGTTTTTCTTACTAGTTGGAATGAATTGAATAAGTTTTTTATAATTAATATAATGAAATTTATATATAATAATGATACATTATTCATTATAATCCCAATTTTATATAATTTTAGGACTGAATAAATTATGATTGATACACTATAAGAAGTGGATACTCACATCATGGATATTAAATATTGTTAGGAATTCTCTATTTAAATAAATTATTTTTATTTATTAATAGTGGAAAATGAATTTGGGAAGTGGGATAGGTTTATATGAAGTGGTATGTGTCAATTTTCAAGTATAAATTCCATGTTAAGGTGATCCTTTATGTGGTAGAAGTTTTAGCTATTTATAAGTTAATAAAAGGTATGTTTTGGATGTAACCCTTGCATATTAAATAATGTAAAGTTACTATTCTAGTCTCAATGTATATAATGTTGATAATGGAGGAGATTAATTTTAATGTTGGTTGAAAATCACTACAACCGCTCATTTTTTATACAACCTTTTTTTTAGTGCTTTAACTTTTAATATATTAACTTTTACACCAATTTACATATACCTTCATGATTAATTTTTAACCCTAGTAATAAATTTTATTTAAAAAAATATTATTGGATATTTTACATATTATGAATCATATAATATAAAATTTGTATGTAATTAAATCAACTAAAATTTATAATGTTTTGAAATGTAAAATTTATTACACATAACATATACAAAATATTTTTTGAAAAATTTTTTTTAAAGAAAAAAAATTGTGCTGGACATGGATATTAAATTTATCAATTCCCAAGAACAAAATAGCAACTATAAAAAAATAAAAGTTATAATGCTTTCATTGAAATCAAGAATGGGATCTCACCATTAATATACTTTATTTAATAAAACACCAATTTTTTAATGAAACATTTTACTATAGTTCTAAAAATATTAGGCATAAAACTCCAATGTTTAAGGATAATTTTACAAATTTTTAAAATTTTATTTATTCAATTCAAAATTTATGACCTGTATTGTTTTTTATTTTTATATATCATTCTTTTGTAATGATAAAGTCATAAAAATAACATGTTTTTTGAAAACTATATTTTTTTATTAAACCATCCATTTCGAAAGAAGCTAAAATATTCATAGTAAGTCAATTTTGATATGTGGAATTACAAAATTATATTTGAATATATCAAACGTAAATTATTTAATTTTTATATTTTATATTTTAATATAAATCAAAAAAATTATTGAAAAATTATTTTTTTAAAAATAATCCTTTACAATATTAAATCATATATATTATTGATCCTGTGAAGTTATAAAATTTTAATTTATTATAATAATAGAGGATTTATCATAGTATTATAAATAATAATTATCTAATAGTTTATGGCATATTGAAAATGGGAATTAGGTTTAACATGATTTATTGGAAATATAATATTTTTTTATGGATATAAATTCTCATGAAAATCATTACAAAATATGTCACATAAGTTAAAAAAACAAACCACACTAGTGACATTATTCTATAAGTGATTAGGTTTGATTTTGTCTTCAAATTTGGTTAACTTATTTTTGATAATTTTAGTACATTAAGAACTATATTTGATCATTAATTTCAGTGATATGGGAATTCATTTCAATCCCCTAACTTGTATTATTATATATCCTATTGAGTTTTCATCTTTTAGAATCTTTGTGTTGTGATTAAAGGATGTATTTTTTAGATTTGTCTTATTTTATCATTTTATTTATCCATGTAATTTCTCCTAGAATATTTTTCCACCGTTTTCTAAATGGAAGTGGAGAAACCATCAAAACAAAGAATCTATAAATTGATGGTAAAGGAGATAGTGATTTAGTGATTTTATAAAAATATCCTTAAATCTATTCTATGACTCATCAAAGGCCTCAATATCAACTTCATAGAAACTAGTAATCTTATTTCTCACCTATATTTTTAGAATCTTAGGTTATAATTTCATAAAAAATGTTTTTTAAACCAATTACTATTTTTAAAAATTCTTTCATATAAGATGAAAAAAATAGTTTCTCACATTCCCCATTAGGAAAATGGGAAGCACTCTCATTTTCAGTTCATATTCATTAATCGAAATTAAATGAAATTTTTGTAGTATATTAAACAATACTAATTATGGATACATCTTAATCACTAAAAATTTAATTAAATATATGTGATAGTGATAAATATGACTATTTCACCTAATTAATTTGACTTATAAGGGATAAACTAATGGGTTATGGGTAGATTGACACATTAGGATATTGATACTCTCACCTCATATCCCTTTAAGTATTTTCTTGGTTGAGTTGTTCATTGTTGGAAGAATCTCTCCCTCTTGATTCTTCCATTTTAATTTTCAATTTTTTTAAGTGAAAATATTTTAATTAATTTCTAGAATTATGATTCAATATTCTCATCTCTTTACCTAGTGTGCATCAACAACCAAATTTTAAATTTTAAAAACAATGAGGCGGTTGGATTGACATTATTTTTATATTTTATTTTTTTAATATTTTTTTACTTTTTTGTTTTAATTATTTTTTTCCCTTGTCCACTCATGTTTTCCCTAACATCAATGCAAGAATTTTTTTTCATATAATTTTATATTATACCTACTAAATTTGATATAGGTATGAAGTCTTGTATCCAAATGGAATGAAAAAATAAATGTGTGAAAAATAATAAAATGACATAAAACAAGAAAAACATCAATCAATTGAGTAATTAAAAACAATAGTGATGTGATGTGTAACTAAAGAAGAAATGTGTGTGAATATATAAATTTTTTAAAATAGTTTATTTAAAAAACATTAGTGACAAATAATTGATAATTTGGGGGATTTATACTTTTTTTCTTTGAAAATAATTTTTGATCATGAAATATATGATTGGATAGTAATTCATAAAAAAATAAAACCCATTGAACTTATTTAATAATTAATATATTTTTACTAAAATACTATAGTTTATAACCACCTACATTAATTAATATTCAAAAAATTATTGAATGTATATCAACATGTAAAATTTCATTATATCTTGGTGAAATATTCTTTAACATTTGATTAATTTAATAATTCATTATCATAATATATTTCAAAAAAATATTGGCATCTTCAATAATTGTTAGGATATAATGTTTTTAATCCCTGATTAATGAAAAAAATTCATCCCATAATTAATAAGATCAAAAAATAATTCCCAAAAATATGTAAATCATGTAAATTGATTAAAACCCAAAAATTATCATTCCCCCAAATGTGATTTATCCAAAAATTATTATAAAATTGAATGATTAAGTGTATTACATATCAAGAAAATGATATATAAGAGAAAATAGAATGTAAATGAATCTAAAATTTTAGTTGAACTCTTCTTATAACTCTATAACACTCTTTTCCACATACTCAATTCTTCTATAATTATCCTTGCATGTTCTTTTCATTATGTATTAATCTCATAATTAAATAATAATCTAATTCCCCCACCCTCCAGAATTATTGTTTTACATTCCTCTAAATCGTGAAATTATTGAATATCCTTTACCATTTATAACCACACATGGCTATAATTAACATATACACCACATGGATGTAGTACGTCATCGAAAATACATCTTTTCTTCCAACTCCATTTATCCCATGAATATGATTGGAAACTAGCCTCCATATAGATTTATAAAATGTTATTATTATTTTTAATATCTCTAAACTTAAATTACCAATGAAATTTTTCCATCCTCTATCTGTAGCACCATGATTATCCAAATTATTCCCAAGTACTGACACCATTCAATACTAAAAAGAGATATTGGGATCCAACTTTATATTAGCATTGATCTTCTATTCTTATATTATATGATCTTATTTAATCTGGTTTCAAATTCTTGAGTTCCCTCAAAATGGTTTTCAATCGACTATGCAAGTTGATTCCTTTTAGTAATTTTATCAAACAGAAAGAGTTCTCCCTTATTCAATAAAGACACCATATTGTTGGGTAAAAATTAAGGCACCCCCATCATCATCTAGTAGGAAAAAACATAAACAAAATAATGAATAAATAGAGAAAAAAATAGAACACACATCAGAAATAAACTATCTTCCCTTTTAAGAAATCCTGAATAATAAAGCATATGCACAAAAACTAAAAAAAAATCAGGAAAATAAATGATGAAACTATAAATTTTTAATGTTGAAAAAAGAAAAATTACAAACCATATGAAGTTTTCCTTAAATAATAATCCATTAAATATAAAATTTATATGACATAGAATCAAGAATATGAGTGGGGTATCAAAAAATATACTTTGATAAAATAGAGGATCAATGGAATAATGAAGATGCAGTCAAAAAGTATCAGGAAAAAAATAGAGTGAAAAATAAAATCCCTAAAAGATCAAACCATAAAGTGAAGAATATCATCATCTAAATACAAGTGTAGAATAAAAAATTGGATTTCAAATTAAAAAACCACCATATATGGAAGTCAATTAGACAAAGGGATTTCATAGGTTTCATATCTAAGAATTTCTACCATACCATAGACACACTTCAAGTCAGAGATAAGGAGGTCCACATATATTTTTTGAAAAAAAATCCATGAAAATTGTATGTAACCCTAAAATATTTTTAATATTTTTTAAATATATAATTTGGGTCCCTCATGTGATGAGGAAACCAATAAAATTCAACTCCAACTCAAGTTGTTATAACCACCAACCCTAAAATTAGTCAGATAGTTTATAATTTACCACTAGGTTACATATTTCTCCACATTTCTAACCCATTTTCATATGATTAGATTTTTTGGATATCATACTATCTCTAATCATTGTCATCATGGATCCAATGAAACATAATATTGATATGTCATGATCATCCATTAAAAGAGTTCATGTTTCCCCACCAAATATGAATCCAAAATTTAAAAAATTAAAAATTTATATATTGATTAAAATTTATATATATAATAAAATTTTTCATTCATAAACATTATTTTAATACCTCTATATCTATAATAAAATTATACTCAATGGTAGATAAAGAATAAATATTAAAATTATGGACTGGAAAGAAAAATACCCCCTGAAAAAGTGATCAAATAGACGGAAGTAGACTTATTTAAATCCATATCTCTTATCATATATTAATCTATAATGACGCAAATAAATAGATCCACACTACCAAAACATATTCTTAATTGATAAGTACAAAAAATAGTATGAAATATAAATTTCACTACTCTCTAATTCATTCTACATGGAATAGATTGTAAATGAATAACTTGACCAACTACATGGCCTATATCAGGTCTAGTATATATCATTACATACATAAAAAACCAACAATAAATGAATAAGGTATGTTCTACATCTCTTCTATATATTCACTAGAGAAGGAAATTGTCTCTTAACTGATCACAAGTTTTTGGATAGAGGATTACTAACCAATTTTTCTCTATTGATTGGATATCATTGAAAAAACTTCTCAATATCTCTCTCTAAAGTTAAACATAATTTCTTAGCCTTTCTGTCATAGTAGATCTACATTCCAAGACTTTGTTTTGATGGCCCAAATTTATTAATCACTAATTAATAACAAATATCCTTATATAATATCTCAATTCAAGAATAATTATGTCCAACAATGAGCATATCATCAAAATAATGACATAAGATAATAAAAATATCTTCATCAAAACTCTAAAAAACAATGATAAGAAGATTTCATTCTAAAACCATGAACAAAAAAATATAGATTATAACTTCTTATACCTATACCTCAGATCATTATTCTTAATAGTAAAACTCTTCTTTAATAATCCTAAATAATTATCTTTACCTATTTTAACAAAACCCTCTGGATGCTCAATATAAATATTCTATTCTAAGTCTCCATAGAAGAAAGATGACATAACTTTCATCTTCAAAATTTGTAGATCCAAACTACCATCCAAACCCAGAATAATCTAAATGGAAGACATCATGAAAATATATTATAAAATGAAATCAAAATTAATAACATAATTTTTATGGAATACATTAACAAATAACTTTACTTTTATCATGGAATAAAATTGGATTATTTATTATTAATATGATAGATCCCCTAATTTTCCAAATCTCTCTTAATACTGGGTAAATTCACCAACTCAAAATTATTAATTTCATAAAATGATCTCGTATTGTTATCCATTTCTATAACCCATATTTCTTTTTAATAACTTTCCATCACCTCTTTAAAATATTATTCTTCTCCACCTTCAGTGATAAGTATATATACATCTAGTTAATACTGAGTAGAAATGGTATGATGTCGAGTTGATCTCTAAAGTAAAGCCATTGTTTCACTAATAAACCCTATAATTATATCATCAAAAACAAAATATTCATAAGAAACATCAACTCCAACCTTTTCACCATGCACATCATTCTTCTCCTCAATACGATCATCAAAATCAACAACATAAGGTAGATGTGACTCTGAAACAATATCAAGACTAAAAAAGACATAAAAACATGGAGAATTAGTTATTTATCCCTTATAAATGTCTATAATATAATGATTCTCCATAAAACATTACATCTTGAATTATGAAATTTTTATTCCTTGTATCCAAACTATTCATGTCCATAGAAAATAAAAATACAATGTCATGACATACCATCCATCTTGGATCTCTCATCTCTAGGCCCATATACAAAAGTCATCCAACCAAAAAAACTAATTTGATAAAACATTATATATTTTCCATACCAAAATATCATAGGGGTTTCTATATCCAGTGACACCACTAGTTATAAGATTATAATATAAGTAGAAGGAAATAAATCCTCACCCCAAAATTTTTTTAGAAACATTACATCTGAATATAAACATAAAAATATTTCCAATAATTTCTTGTTAATATTTTTAGCTACACAATTTAGATGAGGTATCTTAGGAGGCATCATATGATGTTGAATACCTTCCTGACTGAAATATTGATTAAATGGAAAAAAATACTCACCCCTATAGAGAGTGAGAACACATTCCAACTTCCTACCAAATTCCCACTCAACTAAACCATGATAATTTCTTAAAAAATTGAGCACCAAAATTTGTAAATAAAAACAAAAAATATAATTCATACATTATTAGTCATCAAAAAAAATTACAAAATAAATACCACCATAAGAATTCATATAACTCAAAGGACCAAAAAAGTTATAAGGAACTAATTCAATTATATGTTACTTCATGTGTAAAGGATGATATCTAAAACTAATGATGCTCTATTTTCCATATATATATAGTGATCACACATGTCTAATATAAAAACATTAAGTCAGGGAATAATATTTATCTTTGAAAAAATCCATTTATCACAAATTCATCTGAATTTATTAATCCATAACATACATGAAACCATACATTCTATAATGTATGTTCTATCAGAAAAAAAATAATTTGTAGTCAATTAAAATCATGAATTATTATTAACGATATTAACTATCATCAAACAATTTTAAATACTCCATTTTCTATCAAAAAAATTACTGATAAAACCATCACCATCAAGAAAAAAATGATAAGAATTGTTCATAGGAACCTCATTCTTATGTCGAATATTCTTCAAAACCAGTTTATTTTAAATGTTGGTCTCCAAAAATTGAGTCCCGATACCTACCAAACCATCTTTAACATCATTAACTATTATTAAAATACCAAAATTAATTGTTTTATACTATGCAATGAACACCTTCCTCAATTTCCTATAAAAGTTGTTACCACTATCAATAACTCAACAAGTGTCGTCATAAGCAATAATAATAAAGTAATAAAAAATAACATGATTGCCCCTATAGTGGTGAAAATATGATAATATCCATCACCATTTTTTATATTCTAATTTTATTTAAATATATTTTCCCTTTTTAGATGATAGAAATACCTCTTGACATGTCCTTTCATACCATAATGATGACATTCATACCCCCTCTACTTCAACTTGGATATCCTTCTTCTTTTACTATAACCTAAGCTATCCTATCCCTATTTAATTTCCTGACATCTCCTATCAAAACACGTCCCAAAGGGGAATATGTCGCGACAACCCTAAGTCCACCTCTAATAGGCTATGGGCTGGCGACTAGCATTGAGTAGGCATATCCCACAAATGGAAGGAATTTTCCTAAGTATCTATACACATGAACACAATCTCCAATCACAAAAGGATGAAATGTAAAAACACTAAGTAGAAAATGCATGCATACACTAAGATACCAACCACATAGTATGATAGTTGGAAACTAGAAAGTTAACAGGGCTAGAATACAAGACCGCCAAGGAAAAAGTCTGCAAAAGTAAATACAGAAATTCTTGAAACTCGTCTGAAAAAGAATCCTACATAAAGGGTAGTTGTAGGACATATGTATGAAGCTTTGGGAGCACACCTCATCTATTTTATCACTCTAAGAACCACTTGGTCCTGGTCCACCTATAATTCAATCAAAGCATCGATTTCCTACACAACACATGACATGTGCGGTTAAATTCTATGCAGGGGTGTGTAAAAAAATACTCAGTAGGGTGCCAAAAACCACAAAATAATACCATTAAGAGATACATGAATTAAACCACAAAGAAATAAACAACATATACCACAAATAAATACATGGTATACCTCAAAGGAAACACATGATGTATAGTCAGATCATACAGGTATAAGTCTATAGCATGAAAATAGGATTATTAAATATAGTCCACAAGACACCTTGTATCAGTAAAACACGGTATGACGATAACACACAAAGTGTCGATAACACACAAAGTTTTGATAACACATGGAGTGTAGATAAGTCATACAGCCCCCAATTAATATAGTAACCAAGTCACGACCCACCACAAGATTCCACTCATAGCACACGTGTACTATGAGAACCTACTTCTCAAGCCATTAGGTTGTATGCCAACTTCCACAACAACTCACTTTGAGTACCTCAAAAGTACTTTCTCATCTCAAGGGACCCAATGTCATAAACTACACATCAAACGGACATGAAATTTGAATGTTATGGTTGTTTTACTGAAAAGGTCTGACTTGGGTCTAGTCTGGCTGACCTGACCCAGTCTATTCCTACCTGAACCAGCCTAGCCTAATGGGAAACTGGATCAGCCCGAATCCTTTGGTTCGGCCCATGCTACATGATTCCTTGGTGCGTGGCACGCAGTCCACCCTGACCGCATGGACCCCGACTCTACGCAGTGTTGCACCACATTCATGCGGTCGTCCCACCGTTCGCCTACCCAGTGGCTTGATTGTCACTGTGGGGTTCCACACAACCCACCTATCATGGATGCATCCCCTTGTCACAGCATCTCTGGTCACCGACCATAGCATATCTCATCACGAGATCCCACGTGGTCCCGCCAGGACCACAACCTCGTGCCCCCCTGTTAGTCGAGCCACCAACATCCCATCTGCCTCATGCTCCACCTAGCTCGGCCCCTCGTCGGGCCACACGTCACCTCAAGATACACCTAAACCCAACCAAATGCACTATTCTAGGCACCACCGTAAACCACTAGCTCGGGTGATTCATGTTGTGCCTTCATCGTCGCACCTTCGTGATGTTGTTGCGGTGTTGGATCCCTAATCTAGGACTGTTACACTATAGATCAAAGTCGCAATGATCCATTGTTCATATTTCATGAAGAATAAGGAATGAAGAATTATTGTGGGAAGAGATAAATGCACAAGAATTCCCAAATAATGGATCTTGGCCTTATTCATGTAGCCTTGATCCATTCATTTTAGAAGGATTAATGAATAACGATAAGGATAATCACAAAGATCTATCACTCATTTACCCAACAATTTAACCATCCCTAAAGAATGATCGAACCACAAATCAACCTATTCATTGGTTGGTTCGTGTTCATCATTGGATCTAAGAAGGGGAAGGGAAATCACAAAGAGATCAAACTCCCAACATGGAGTTTGGATTGGCCATTAATGAAGGATGAAGTTGTGTCATCGTTGTCCATCGATATATCGATCTTCAATCCAGGATCAGATCTCTGATCTATCGTCGTCGAATCTCAATCCTCAAACATTCATTGTAGAGAGGTCCCTCTCTTAATTCTAAAGGAATTCTAGGGTAATCATGATAAACCTAAATTCTCTAACAAACTTTATTTAAAAAAAGAAGCCCTCGTTGGGTCGCAATAAAATATTTTTATTAAATATTTTATTACTGATACATCCAAAGACTAATTTTTTTATCTGGCCCATATTAGATGATGTTAGCCCCTACCTAAGGTAAATTTTTTGTTATGAATTCAATAGTTCCATCAGATTTCTGATCTAGGAAACCTTTGATAATTTATTTAATTTTAAAGAAAAACTACCTATGTATTTTATAAAAAACTGAACATTTTTTATCAACTTGTCCCGGGCACACTGGACCTTGGAATCACATGTTTTCTTAGCTTCTAGTCTCATAATTTTTCTAATTAATTTATAAAAATAAAACAGGAGAAAATTTGAGTCATTAAATTATCCCCACCATAGGGCTTTACATACTCAAAAGACAAAACAAGGGCTACTCAACAAAAAGGTGAGGGTACTAAGCAGGAATCTGAAACTCCCACTCCCAAGTTCTCTCCTAGATATTTCTATGATACTATCAAAAGTGCACTAAAATAATTTAATTACCATGAAGGATCCTCTCCTGTCGATCCTCAATCTCCACCAGGTACTACAAAAAATTCACCCCATCGTCAATGTCTAGATTTCCCTAGTTGATGATGTGTGATGGATCATGCTCGTACCACCTCAGTTGTGATATGTGGAAGAAATCATGTAACTTATGCAATAGTGTGGGTATAGCTAGGTGGTACACCACCTCGCCAACTCTATGCAGAATTTGAAAAGGGCTGATGTATCTCAGAGATAACTTATCACATCGGCCAAACCTATGTAATCCTCATCGAGGTGAGACATGAAGGAACACATGGTATCCTTCCTAAAACTCTAAATTCCTCCATATCCTATCATAATATGACTTCTTCTGGCTCTGTGAAGTCCTCGTTCGTTCCTGGATGATTTGAACCTTCTTCATGGTATCACGCACCAACTCTGGACCCATGAGTTCTAACTCTCCTAGATCATTACAGCAAAGTGGTGACCTTCATGGTTTTACATACAAGGCTTCGAACAGTTCCATACCAATGGTGGAGTAGTATATATTGTTTTACACAGACTT
Organism: Viscum album; assembly: GCA_963277665.1. Taxonomy (NCBI): domain Eukaryota; kingdom Viridiplantae; phylum Streptophyta; class Magnoliopsida; order Santalales; family Viscaceae; genus Viscum; species Viscum album. The sequence goes on from OY728156.1 coordinate 1,138,834,498, forward strand.
CATAAGTGGTAGGTGATCCTCCCAACTATAGCCAAAATTCAGGATCTAAGCATGTAGCATGTCCTCTAGAACCTGAATGGTCCTCTCTATCTGTCCATATTTATGGGGATGAAATGCTATGCTCAAGCATAATTGTGTCCCAAATTCCTCCTACAATCCCTTCCACAACTAGTATGTCAAATGAACATCACGATCTAAAATGATCATCCATGGAACTCCATGAATCCGAACTATCACATGCACATAAAGGTGTCCCAAACTCTCTATTGAACTTCACTCATAGATTAGTAAGAAGTGGGATGACTTGGTGATTTAGTCAATGATCACCCATATGGTATTGTTTCCCCTATATAGGCATGTTAAACCTATCACAAAGTCAATTTATATCTCATCCCACTTCCAATCTAGAACCTTAAGTGGTTGGGACAAGCCTGTTGAAACCTAGTGCTCAGCCTTCACTTACTAGAAATTGAGGCATCGAGAAATGAACTCTAGCACTGCCTTCTTCATCCCTGGCCACCAGAACTAACATCGGAGGTCCTGGTACATCTTTTCCACACTTGAATTTACTGTCAAAGGGGATGTGTGAAACTACCTCAGAACCTCCTCCCACAACACCACTATTACAACTATGCACCCTCTGAAAAGAACAACGTGATACCCACCTATCAAATATCCATCCATTGATTTCTCTATGGAAAACTAAGAACATCAGGTCTCGTAGTTGGTATCCCCTAGTTATGCCTCCCAGACTCATTGTATGAATGGAAGGGTGACAACCATCAACTGGAGGTAAGTTTCTCCATCTCCATCCACAAAGGATATCTACAACGCGGCCAACTGCTCTGATTCCTTTCTCAGCAATTGTAATTTGGATCTTCTGTTAAGAGAATATTCCACTATGTTACCCTTCCCAAGAGTATTGAAAATCTAGAAGTCATAATCCTAGAATAACTCTAACCATTTCCTCTATCTCAAGTTTATATCCTTCTGAGAGAATATATACTTGAGAATTTGGTGGTTAGAGTAGACAGTAAATCATTCACCCATCAGGTAGTATTTCCACATCTTCAATGCAAAAACTACCGCTGCTGGCTCAAGATCATGAGTTGTGTAAATCTACTCATGCTATCTCAATTAGTGTGAACCATAGGAAATCACTACTTTCCCCTTAATCAGGACACAACCAATCCTAGTCCCTAATACATCACAGAACACTACATACCTGACATCTTCCTCTAGTAGTCTCAATATAGGAGCTCTCGTCAACCTCTTCCTCAAATCTTGAAAGAACTACTGGTAGTTCTTTTTCCACATGAAGGGATTCCCCTTCCGTGTCAAAGTTGTCAAGGGTGCCGCTACTCAAGAAAATATGGGTACAAATCACTGATAGTACCCATCAAAACCAAGGAAACGTCGCATCTCAATAACAGTCTTGGGTGGATCCCAAGTAAGAGCCACCTCAATCTTCACTATATCCATAGAAACTCTAGCCTCTAAAATAACGTTTCCTAGAAATTGGACCTCTTGAATCCAAAATTGACACTTCAAGAGCTTTCTATAAAGTGGGTGATCTCAAAGTGTGTCCAAGACCATCCTCAACTGTATCGTGTGATCCTCCTTAGTCACAGAGTACACTAGAATGTCATTAATGAATACCACCACGAAACGGTCTAAGAAAGGCTGTAAGATCCTATTCGTGAGTCTCATGAACACTTATGGGGAATTTTTCATGTGAAATAGAATCACCAAATACTTTTAGTTGCTATACTGACATCTAAAGGTTTTCATCATTATGTATTCATCCCGTACATGAAGCTGGTGATACCCAGATCTGAGGTCAATCTTCTAGAACCACCTCGCTCTTTTTAGCTGATCAGAGAGGTCGATGATCCTTGGTAGTAGATAATTTTTCTCCACGGTCACCCAATTCAGGAACTGGAAGTCGACACATGACCTCCATATCCCATCTGCCTTCTTGGAAAACAAAATTGGGGCCGCCGAGGGTGAAACACTAGGTCTCATGATGCCCTTCCTCTACAGGTCCTCCAACTGTACCCTCAACTCATAAAACTCTATGGGAGACATCTAATATGCAGGGGTAGATATTGGTGTTGACTTAGGGTCTATATAAATGTATAATTATACTTCCCTGTGGGGAGGTAATCTGGGGATATTCTTAGGAAAGATGTCCCCATACCCCACCACTATAGGAAAATGGGAACTCCTATCATCCACAGCAATGAGGGTGAGACTATCCAACTAATGGGTAATTGGTTGAACCCTCCTATAATTAAGTTCATCCTATGATGCATGTGTTTCTTTTTCACCAACAAAGGAAAACATGGTCCCATCACCGCAGACACACCTTACTTTGTTCCTAAAACAGTCAATCTGAGCATGGAATATAGATAACTATTCCATACCAAGAATGACATCATAAGGCCTCAATGCCACTACCAAGAGATCCCAACCAAAACTCTCACCTCGAAGAGTAATTTAATACTATCGATACAAGTGTGTGATAATAAAATCCCCTCCCATAGGAGTCTTTAAACTTAAGGTTTAGGTTAACAGTTCAACTGGAATCTTCGAGTCTCGACAAGGTTCATGGTAAGAAAAGAATGACTGGCACCTATTTCTATCAAAACTACTTCTAGGGTAGAAAAGACACAGATCATACCTATAATAATCCATGGAGCACTGGGGGTATAGGCCTCCATCGTCTGCAGCTGTCCTCATCCCTGTCCACCAGCTCCCTGAGCTTGGTGTGGACCACCTAGGGGTAGTGGTGGTAATATGTCGAACCTATTCCCACCTCCTACTGCTCTACCTGATACTCTACCATGTTTGTATCCCTACATACCACCGTTATCATTCCTCCTCCTCTACCTCTAAGGTCCCTTGACCATCTCCTGATCGACCATACGGTAGGTCGGGAAATCTCATGCCAAATTTTCTCAAATTCCATACGGGTAACATAGCTTGTACTTCAACTAACATGCTATACTCTGGTATCCCCACACCACTAATTCCATGATATGGGGTCATCCCATGGAGTTCATAACCCACCTGGTTCATGCGTCGGTTTTTAGCTACCTATTGTCGAAGACTCAACTTCCTGGTGCCTGCTGGTAGCTCCCACTGCTGATGTCTGCTCTTCCAGAAATCACTCCACTAGAAATGATTTCTCTAATACCACAGAATATGTAGGGATATGAAGGTATATCATGGATTCCCTAATCTTACATTGTATCCCATTCTCAAAACTTTGATCCCTGAAGAACAATTCTCGCACCGTATTAATGGAGTAGTGAGAAATATTAGTAAATCTGGTGGAGTACTCTACCACAGTCTGACTTCCCTACTATAGATATTGGAGATCCTGTATGTGTATTGAGCATAATGTAGCTGGGAAGAACTCATCTCTAAATATTCTCTTGAATTATTCCCAATAGAGAGTCACCTCATCATGTGTCCAGGTCACTAAGCACCACCATCACCCCATTGAACCCTGAAGAAGACTCACGACAAGGACCATCATTTGGTCAGTATTTCCTCACAAGACGTAAGACACGAGTAACTGCCTGCAACCAATCCTAAACTACCTGGGGGTATGTCTCATCCTAAAACTTGGGAGTTCACTGCCTCTTAAACTCATGCAACATGCTCAGTCTACGTGTATCCCCATCTGGTAGCACTGGTAGTAATTGTTACTCGATGGGCAACACTATAATAGGAAAACCACCTAAAGGTTCCATATTTAGAACATGCCCTAATACTAACGCCTCATTTCTAGGAGGATCATCCTCATGATCATGTAACAGAATCCTATCTGGATGTCTTTGGGTAGGAATCCTGAAACAGATCAAGATGGTCCATGGTCAATAGAGTATACTAGGTGAGCTGACTCAAGAAGGACATGAGAACAGACCCAAATCCTATATGATGCATGCACCATTAATTATTCCCTACAATTAGTGTTTTCATGTACCGAGTCGAAAAGTAGGTGTCCAGAGTCCTGGTGTATAAATACGTAGCCTGCCGCACTAACACTATATTCCATATCCTGAAATATGATCTTGAAACACTTAACATAGTTTCCCTAAACCAACCTCATAGATTCCCAGTCCTTAAGTAGAACTGACCTGCACTGATACCACATTATCACAACCCATCATAGAGGGTCCATATCATAAATTCCCCAATCCCGCATCCAATAGTTTAGGGGCTGTAAAATAGCCCCAAGTAGGAATATCCCACAAATTGGAAGAATTTTCCTAATCACCTGTACACAAACCACAAAGTCTCCAAGACCAAAATGACGAAATGTATAAACAATAAGTAGACAATGCATGCATGCACTAATATACCAACCCCAAAGTATGATAGTAAGAAACTAGAAATTAAATAGGGCCAGAATACAATCCCACCATGGAAAGAGTCTGCAAATGTAAATACACAAGTTCCTAAAACTAATCCACAGAAAACTCTACCTGAAGGGTAGGTGTAGGACAGTTGTCTAAAGCCATAGGAGAACACCTCGTATCTCTGATCAGTCTAAGAACCACCTGGTCCTTTTCCACATATAACTCAATCAAATCTTCAATCATCTTCACAATATATGCCATGTGCGGGATAATCCCATACAGGGGTGAGAAAAACAATACTCGGTTAGATGCCCCAAAACCACAAAGGAATACCACAAAGAGATACATAAAGTACACCAAAAATAAATAAATAAATCATACCACAAATAAATACATGGTATACCATAAAGGAAACACACTAATTATATTCATGTCACATAGGTATAAGTCTATAGCACAAAATGCAGGATTATCAAACGTAGTCCACAAAACACCCAGTATCAGTAACAAGTAGAGAGTTGATAACACACAGAGTGTAGATAAAACATAGAGTTTCAAAAACACATAGAGTTTCTATAACACATAGAGTGTTAATAACACACAAAGTGTCGATAAATCCTAAATCCTCCAAGTCATGTAGTCACAGAGTCATAACCAGTCGCAGGATTCTACTTGTAATGAACTTGTACCAGGTGAACATACTACTCAAGCCATTAGGTTGTATAAAAATTTTCAAAAAAAACTCACTTAGAGTAACTCAAAAGGACCATCTCTTCTCAAGGGTCCCAACACTGTAAAATTATCATCAAACAGACAAACGGTTTAAAATTTATGACTGTTTTATTGAAAAGGTATGACTCGGGTCTGGTCTGGGACCGATCCAAACCATCGGACCCGACCCAACCCACCAGCTGACCTGACCCACCAGTTGACCCGACCCACTGGCTGACATGGCCTGGGTCCATCCGACCTGACCCAGTATGGTCCTACCTGAACAGGCCCCACCCATTGCGCTGTCAGGTCCATCCCACTGGGTCACTGGAGTGGCCAGGCTCCTCTGGTCTAGCTCGCCCGGCAGGTTGGCTCAATGCCCCGCACGCGATATTCCCCAAATTTGTGTCACATAACACAATGCGGTACCACACCATGTTTATGGGGTTAGCCTGCTTCCTTCCTACCCTATATATTCGCTGCTGCCACAGGTGTCCATGCGGCCCACCTGCCACAGATGCGGCCAACCTACCGAAGATGCATCCCGCCTACTGCAGATGTGGCCTCACTCCACCATGTCCCTTGTCACCACCCATAAACTCGGCTGCCCCAGGATCCCATGATATTCCTCCTAGACTGCAACGTCACACTCCACCTAGCCCGGACCCCCATCAGGTCGCCTGCCACCTCCACCACCATCCACCCTACCAGCGAACCACTGTCTGCCTCATGCTCCACATGAACCCGACCGGAGACACTAATCCGGGCACCGCCTTGCACCACCGTAAACTACTACCTCAGGTGAATCATGCAACACCTTCTCCATCACACCTCTGTGATGTTGTTTTGGTGTCGGATCCCCTATCTTAGACAATTGTTTCATAGATCTAAGGTGCAATGATCCTCATTTATATTTCTTGAAGAACGTGGAATACCGAAAGATTGGGGGAAAGCGATAACTTCAAAAGAATTCCCAAAAAATGGATCTTGACCTTGTTCATGTCAGCCCTGATCTATTAATTTTATAAGTATTAACAAGGAACGATAAGGATAATCATAAAGATCTATCACCCGTTAACCCCACAATTATACCATCTTGCAAGAACGACTGAACTGCGGATCAACATGTTCGTTGGTTGGTCAAAATTCATTGTTGGAGATAAGAAGGGGAAGGGAAATAACAAAGGGATCAAACACCCTACCTAGATTTTGGATCGGTCATTAATGAAGGGAAAATTTTCATCATCGTCGTTCATCAATCTATCTATCTTCAATCCAGGATCTGACCTCTGATCCATTGTCATCGAATCTCGATCTGCTGGAGTTCATTAGAGAGAGATCTTTCTCTACTTGTCAAATAAATTCGAGGGTTATAATGATAATCCTGAATTCTTTAACATATTTCATTTAAAAAAATAAACCATTACTTAATTTCAATAATATATTTTTATAAATATTTTATTACTGATACATCCAAAAACTAACTTTTTCATCTGGCCTATACTGGATGATGTTTTTCCCCACCTAAAGTAAAGGCGCTATTCTGAACTCAAAGGTGCCCTTATATTTCTGATTCGGGCACCCTTTTAGATATTATTCAGTTTTAAATAAAAAATTCCCGCGTGTTTTATCAAAAAATGAACATTTTTCATCGACTTGTCCAAGGAAGATTAGGCCTCATAATCACACACTATTTTATCACCTGGTCTCAAAATTTTCCCAATTAATTTATAAAAATAAAACTAGAGAAAATCCGAGTCATTACATCTCCCATGGTTCTCAGTCAACTAAATCTCTAAATTTTATCTCTCATGTGCATATATATGAATATCTTCATTTAAAAATGAAAAAATGACAACATTAAATGTCACAACATAATTAAAAGTAGATCTGATTATAGTAACACACAAATTCTCACATGAATCAGTTAAATTATTAATAAAACCTACCACTAAAACCTAATCTTCAAAATTCATACCCATACTAAAAAACCTAAAAAATAGAAATAAAATTTTCTCATATAATCATAAATATATTCACCTTTATTATACATCAAATTCATCGCCTGTTTGAGAAGAAATACTTTATTTTTTCTTATTTTTTAAGTATAGGTAGCCTCAAAATTATCCTAAAATGTTCTAGAATGGGAGATATTGAGAATATTGAATATCATTTACTCTTAAACCCACTGATTAATGGAACCAAATACAACCTCATTCTCAAACTCCCATTCTTCATCAAACATTCTTTCTAGTTGCATGGTACTGATCACTAGTAGATGAATTCACATGAAAAAAAGAATATCCTTTATTTTTAATCTCTATATATGATGATAGGTGTCGTTGAATAAAAATATCTTACTATAATTCACATGAATGATTTATCAAAAAAAGAACTAAAATCTATGATTCCATATGTTAAGAGGGATGGAAAACTATAAAAGGATAAACGAGCAACACTGAGAATGAAAAACAAAAATAAAATTTTTTCCATTTATAAGTGCCTAAAAACTAAACCATATGTGGATTAAAAAAATATGTGAAGAAAAACTAATGATGACATTGTAAATTTGTAACATTGAAATCCAAAAATGGAAAAACCCACATGAACTATTCTAGAAAGTAGATTCCACTATAAATAAATATTATATAGAAGAGAGTCCCAAAGTTTAGTAGGATCTCAAAAATAATAATCTAACAAAACAGAAGATCATGTATAGAAATAATATGTAGTCTAAAATCATCTTGAATCAAAGAACACATCCTAATAAATAAAATAAAAAATTGATCTAACCATGAAGAGATGATGATCTGCATACAAATAAATGTGAAAAAGAAAAACACTAGGATTAGATTAAAAACTATAGCTGATAAAATACAATAATACCTGAGGGATTTATCTGATTATAGATCTAAATATCTATTCCAAAACCTATACGTAATTAATTCCAAATGAAAGAAGGGCCACAAACCTTTTATTAAAAACAATCCTACCAAAAATTATATATCCCTAAAATGTGTTTTAATTTTTTATTATTTCATGTTTCTAGTGGGTCCTTATGTGGGGAGGACCTTAAAACTTTCAAATACCTTCAATAAGATAACCACTAAATGAAATCATCACCATCCTCTAAAAATGACCAAATCCATTATTCTTTTTATTTTTTTATCAAGTTATGTATGTTTTAATTGTTTTTCGTAAAATAGAAGAAATGATCACTTGAGATACCAGTCCTATATTCATGAAGAATGGACTCAAATGACCCTCTATTTATGAATTAAGGTACTCTTATACAGGATTTGTGTCCTTTATTTTTTAATAAGTTTCATTTAGTTCATGCATGGGAGTTCTTCTTTAATCTTGGATGAAAATTAATTTCCCAAGTCTATCAACCCCCATCTGCTTCAAATTATCATAAATAGAAAATAATGTTACACATACTCATTTTTTTAGATTTTAATTAGGATATTATTGATAAAACTTATCTTAAAATTAAATTCCCTTTATTTGACTCATCATATGAAACACTTAATATAATTAATCAATATATTCTTCCATGATCCAAATCTCATTTCACAATTCAAGAAAAACATGAGTTTCAACTTTTCTTTTTTGGATTGGTTTTTGAAATAGCATACGACATGTGAAAAATTTCATAAGTGGATGGCCTTGTTATTTATTTCCATTATACTTATGGATAAAGATTATTTTTCATAAAAAATTATAGAATCTAAATATGAAATGATTCTTTATATTGGAAACATAATATTTTTTATCATTTTGATTCAATATATGATATGAGACCTTCTTCCAAAATTATCATATGAACCCAATATGCTTGAAATTTATACAGATTGAAAAATCATCTTTCACAGATAGACATAAATTATATTACATTACCAAAATACAATTTATTATATATGTTATAGAAACCAATTACCTAATGGGACATTAATGAATTTATCATATCAATGATGATAAAGTTTAACATATATAGGAATATAGAAAATTCCTTATGTGGGATATATCCAAAAATCAAATGGGTTTTCATATAAATAAAAAAATTACTTAATATTACTTAATTAAAAATTAATAATTTCAATCATCTTTATAAAAAACATAAAAATAAATAATTAATTCCATGCTTCAATAGAATTTTAAAATTTATCCCATCAAAATAAATTTAGGCATTGAAATTATGGAAAGTATATATTTAAATTCTAGGACCCATAAAATGTATATTTTCATTTAGTATAAAATTTCCATAATAATTTGAAAAAAATAGAAATAATTTTCATAAAAATATTTGAACATTTGATCCAAAAACACAAATAATTTATTTAAAAAATATATTCACAGTCATTAGAATTTTTTAGGAATTAAATTTCAAAAAAAAATATCAATTTGATGGGTTTATTATTAATTTATCATTTAAAAAATAAAAATAATCTCATTGAAAATATCTTTCCAAAATTATCGATTAAAGGTCATATATAATTGGGATAATGAATAGGCAACCATGGGATGCATGTCCTAATAAGATAATAAGGTTAAGGAATGAGTGATTTTACCTTACACCTGGTAGGAGTCCCATATATGAAACATGATCCAAAATATGGGTGATAATTGGAGACTGAGTGGGACTTACACATTGGGCTTCCCATTTTCAAAAACCTATCTATTATTATCATTAAAAGAGATGATATGGAAGAGTATTACTCCTATTATGAGGAAAACATGAGTATATCATATATAAAATTTCATGAATGAGGGTATATAATGGTGTTGAGAGTAATATATTATCTCCATTAATTTTTGGACACCAAGTAAATTATCTTGACTCTATGAATTTTAGGATTCCAAAATGAGTATCACTACTCATAGTGTTTTGGGATACAAACAAGATTATCAAATTTAATTTTTCATATGGTATCTATGGGAACCTAGGAGGGTGGTATGGATAGATTGGTACCTATATATGAGACATTGGTGGGTAGTTCCATGGTTAGAAGACTTTTAAATTTTTGGTACCCTACTAGAAAAAAAGGTGATTTTGTACCCTAATATGAGAGTCTTTGTTAATATATTACCCTAGTAGGGTGAACCTTGGTGAATGTTCTCCATATTTAAGGGTCTATGTGTGAAGGATCAATTAAATGGTTAGACATGAATAAGAGGTCTACCAAGGTAAGGTCATTGGGATAATAGTACCTGAAGTGAGTAGGCCATAGAAAAATGGTCGCACTAGTGAAGGGCCTTGGGGGAAAGGGTGAGAAATTTAAGTTACAAGGGTGAATGGTTTCACAGGTGAGGGAAAACCTTTGGTTAAGGGCCACCCAACTAATGTATTTACCTTTTAAGGGACCACCATATCAAGGGATCTAAATAGTGAGGGATTTCCCAGGAGATGGATTTCTTATGTGATAGTTCCTACTAGTGAGGGACTCCAGGATAAGTAATGATAAGTGAGGTAGAACATTTTATATTATCTGGGTATCCTTCTAATTATACACTATAATTAGTGTCTTGGGGTTATATTTCTAAGATAAAATTTTAGTATGAGTGAATTTTCCTTAGGTAGCTGGACTTGGGAGAATGGTGCATGGGTGAATGAACATAGGCTAATGGACTTGTGTGAATGGGACATAAACTCATCCCAATAAATGAACGTCTAAAATTTGACCTATATTAAATATTTTCGCTCCATAAACTATTAAATTTAAATTAATATATAATGGATTTATTTACCACCACTCATATTAAATCCCTTAATTTTCAATGTTTCATCCACATGACATAAATATGATAACTTTTTATATTAATATTCATGTATATAAAAAAATACACTTAACATAATTATATGATGATATATCAACCAACAAATCAATACCACACAAAAACCTAAATTATCCTCTATACAATACTATATTCATCCCCTTAATAATCATTTCCCTCTATGGGATGATTTTGTTTTGAATATAATCCTTTAATTGCTTCAAAACAAGATGGTTTCCTTAAGGGAATATAATATTTTTTTTGTAAGTAATAACTTGTAATCAATATTTAAATTTTTATTATTCATTAAATTATTCCATATTATCATTAATATATTAAAAAATCTTTATATAATTCTAAAAATTTTATAATGTTGTAAAATAAATTCATACTCATACTCATACATTTGTTATATAATGTCCTTGTTTGGGATGGTTTAATGACCAACATGGATGGTGCTTTGAATTTTTAACATGGATAGTTATAGAGTCATAATTACATGTGATATATTATATTAATAATAATTTTTTTTTTATTTTCATTCTAGGTTGATCAAATTAATATTTAACACATTATTAATATATTTTATTTTATTTAATGAATTTTTTTTAAAGAAACACATTATGGATCACATCTTGGAGAACCATTTATGATACACCAATGGATTTAAAATGGGAATTTATATCCAATTATGGATACCATAACTAATTTGGGGATGATAAAATTTCGAATGTGGAATCATAATTGAAACCACAATACTGAAATGTACAAGGGATAGTGAGAACTACAAACAACTCATGATCAATATTATCAGAAGATAAGAAATAAGTATGTAAGAAATAAATATAAAAGATTTATATAAGTGAACATAGAAATGAATAATATTATAAAATTAATGGATGATATGTATTAGTTTATTATCTAGGATTTTAGTAGGTGTAAAAGGTGAATTAAAACTATAGGTAAGAGGATTCATAACTAAATTACCTTTCATTAATTTAGGATCATTTTTATCATTCTCTTATTGAATTTATTTTTAAACTATTATTTCAATATTTTTTTATGAATCATTATCTTTAAATTTTCATTTTTTTTTCTAGAGTATATTTTATTCCCAATTTCTATGAATTTTTCATTTTAATACAAATGATAATAGAAATATCATGGGCTTATATCAAAACCTCATTTTTTTAGTAAACTTTATTTGTTTTCTTCAATGAATCAAGTTCATGCTCTGTGATGATATTTATAGCTTCATACATTAATTTTTCATGAAATTAAGAACTTATTATATCCCTTATAATTGTATATATCATACCACACTTTGTTTTTAAGGATTTTGTTCTCTATCACACTTCATCTCTCTCTTGAAATTATATTTCTTTTTCCTATCATTGTTTTTTAATCTCATTTATTTATTGTTTATAATTTCCACCATTTAAATATTTTATATTCTATTATTTAGATAATAATAAAATCGTTACTATATAAAATTATATTTAAAGTGTGCTTATTCTGATGCTTATTCAATTTATTAAATGGGGAAATATAAACATTTTGAATACTTGTTATTTAATTACGGATTATATTGTATATTATCGAATGATCATAATTTATTTTAGTTTTAATTCATTTCTTGAATATTAATAATACATTATACTTATTTGATGAATGGTGTGGCCAAGAATTATATAGCCCCTTAATTCATCATTAGGTATCATTAGAAAAACTATCATAGGTATTTATTATTTTCCATATCTATTTATGTATGATTTCTTGGCACATAGAATCAATCATAAGATTAATATTTTTGATAATATGCATTCCACCACTATGAAATCATTAACTAATTTCAATGGGGTTATTTTCATTACTTTTTTATAAATAGATACTTTCCTCACCCATGTAAACATTTTTATGGAATATTTTTTTTAATATTTTTTCCATCCATATTTATTATTCCTTTTTTATTCCATGATTACTCATTTTGTGCCCTACCACTTACTCAGAATATAACATAACCCATTTATATTCATTTCCTTTCCTCGGGTAACCAAGAAAAAAACATTTAATAATTTTATGGATATTATAGAATGGATAATATATTTTTATAATATTTTTAATGTGTATTTTATATTATAAATTATAATGTGCGAGTCATGTATGTTTCTCATTGAAAAAGACTACTAGTCTATCAGACTCAATGTAATGTGTTCCTTACTTTTATCGACCAATATAGTAATGTAACAACAAGCTCTAGGATTATTGATTTTGGTCTGTTGCATTTATCTAAAGTAGTATAGTTAAAGAAAATCACAATTCAAAAATTATTATAAATGTGTTTTAAATAAGAATACATAAATCATAAATGAAAAATAAATCATTCATTCATTAATTTATAGCTACATCTTCCACTTTATTCATAGTATTTAATAAATAAAATTAAGTAGATAGTGTTGGACTCATTTCACTTAGGGTGTCATTGTGACTCAAAAAGAACTCAATGACTGAGAATGATTTCTTTAAAATTATGGACTAATGATAAACTAATAAAATTATATATATATATATATATATATATATATATGTTTGAATATTTTAATATGTCGAACACTAGTTATTGTTAAAACATACAGGATTTTGCATTATTTATTTATGTGAATGAAGATAATACCCTCAATACTCATACATTTATGTAATGTTTTATTAATGTATTTTTGTTGCAATGATTTTATTATTTTATGGAAATTAGTCACATAATGTTTTTTGGGAATCGATTATAATTCAATATATATTATCAAATAATGTATGACCAATAAATTTACATAGTAAATGTATTGAAGATAAAATCTCCTTGAAATCCATTATTATTGTCACATTTTGATATACATGATATTATTATGATGTCCATATATAATAATAGATTATGTGTCCAATAAAAAGTAATATGAAATGATTATTATGACACTGTAACAAATCAGGGGATTGGTGGTAGTTTTATTTCAGTGGGGTGATTGTTTTGACCACCTATAAATGTTTCTGTAATGGATTTTGTAATCCACTGATAATATAATAATTGGGAATCATGTAGAATATTTTTTACCCATTTTTTGGTGGTTACTAGGATGTTTCATGAAATATTATTTAGTAGTGGTTATATCAATTCTTAGAAGCTATTTTCTCACTTAAAAGTGCTTATGGTTTAGTGGTGGTTTAATCCACCAGTAAATTTTTTCACCATATATAGTGTCACATTAAAAAAACACTATATATAAATGATAGAAAAATATCACATAAAATTCATCCTAAAAAATACTAAAAAGCTAAAACTAGAAAAATACCAACCCATAACCACATAACCATCAATGAAACTGATGGAAGTGCCTTGACTACATAAACTATAAATGAATGAGTAAAAAATAAAACATCATTCTAAAACCATAAATAACACTAAATCAGTCAATAATAAATAATAATAATATCTAAAACTAATGGATTATAAATATCATAAATAAATATCAACTAACAATGTATGAATGTCCTTTTAAAAAATCCAAAATCCACAACAACAATCAATAAAATAGAAAAGTTCCTAAAAAGCAAAACTGTTGTTACCTCTTTGCTTAAAATTTTCTCAATAAAATAATTGGGTGGAAATCCAAGTTAGAAAACCCCCATGATAACTATATTATAAGACAATAACAAAATAATTACATCGCTACACCACCACATATTCTTAAAAAATCATCATATCAAATAGTAAAACCTCATCGTTTTTTCACTTCATCCATTATTATATATAACCAAAATCCAAAATAATACAGCGTCAATTCATATAACCACAAAACCTCATAATCACATAACCCCTACCATAGTTATATAATATATTTTACAACATCAAAACCTCTTCATATCCATTTCACACCTCTTATTCTTCCTCAAATCATACTCATAAATCCTTACCACATCATAAAAAACAACTTCAAAGATACAAAAAATAAAAAAATAACATGGAATAATTTACTAAAATATTTTTCCCATAACATGGCTTACAAATAATAATAAATCAATGGAAAATACATCATAATCTCATCGGTATTTCCTCCATCGATCTATAGAATCCTCCACGCCTCACTATAAGACAATAGACCTTCCACCACAATCCCACTTTCATTCGGGAAACCACACAACACCCCCAAGGGAATAATTATAACAACTATAACATGAGAAAAAATAGACAAATCCCAAGTCATATTTAGCCATGTAATTCATTCCAACCTCCTCGTTATATGGAAAACCTAACACTCCCATCTAAAATGAGCCTATAAAAATCCCTTCATTCATCAGAATATTTTTATGCTTCCAATCCTAAATATAATATATCATTTATGAAAATCATTCTAGGATTACACCTTCTCATATATCCCCTATCAAAAAAACATATCCCCTAGACCATAACAACATAAGTTTAGTAGGATACCAACCACCCCATATTTTCCTACTTTACTACACTCTTCCCCAATATTAATACATAACACCATCACTTATTGTATTAGTGTCTATAGAATAAATAAATGGAAAAAACTTCCCAAAACAATCCCCAAATAAGATGTATTTACTATTTATCAATAATTCCAAACCAACTCATGAATTCCTAAGACTATTCCCATCCATTTACTCCATAAAAGGAAAATGAAATAAGTTTTCAATATATAATTAAAAAAATTACATGGATTCATCTAAAAACCCCTAAAGTGAATTTGAATGTTGAGTATAAGGTAATAATTGGAATAATACTAAAAAAAATCAACCAAAGATAAAAATTTCATGTAATGAAATAGAAATGAAAATATCCCCTAATTCAAACAGATATCTATAACCACTACATGGTTTCTAAATCACTATATAATTATGTTATTATATTGTAATTTTCATTTAACAATACCACTGATGAATCCAATGACAAGACCCATTGCTACCCGATGAACTAAGATTTTATATGTCCTTTCCACTATATCCACTCCCTTCTCCCTACACCTATATGAAAATTTTATAGAAAATTATATAGTGATGTATATTTAAATTTAAACTCAAAACTAATAAAATTTTGTGTACATAATTATTTATAAATTATACAATTTAATTTCTAAATCAAACTATTCATCGACACAATTTCATTAGGGACACATCTGTTCATCTTCTAATATAATTAAACTGGTGATTTCTTCAAAGAAATTAACATCACATCCCACAACTATATGTGAGTCCCCTATTATGGGATGGTTCTATAATGTTTCTGAATTAAGTTATGCATTAGAGGAAACTACCTTTGAGATTATAAATGGAGGGTGTTATAATAAAATGAAGTATATGATACTGAAATCGATGGTGACATACCAAAATATCATAGATGGTATTGTTCCCAAATATATCCCATACATGTGACTAGGATGCTCCCTCCAAAGGACCATTCCAACTAGATCATCATGGGAGAATGATAATGACAACTTAGTATTGGAATGATATATTACAATTATTTTTACCTATAAATCAAATATTAGTCAAATATAAAGTAAGCATATTAAAAAAGTGACAAAAAACAATAAACATTGGGCCTAATTAAGAAGGAATATATTAATCACAATACTAGCTATAAAACTATGTTTATATTGAGAATTGATATCTAACTTTTTATGAACCTATTGTTTTATATTATATAATTCATATTTATAATTGAATATAGTTTTTATCCTAAATAAAAAATTTAATTGATATATTTTTTTTGAAAATATTTTCCAATTTTGATTTTTTTATGAATTATTACAATGAAAAAGGAATACATACATTAACTTCTTCGGTAGGATATTTCACATTACTCCCATAATATTTCATATCAACATACAACCAAAATTATTTTTGGGAGAATTAGTTCCCTATATATTTTTTCTATGTTAAATAGATATAAATAAAAAATTAATTATATGAAATATATGATATTATCAAAAAAAATACTTGAACTAATTATTTTTTTCATAATGTATTAGTTTCTTGAAAAACACATTTAATCGGTAGTGAAGTGGTTGATTTGTTTTTCTACACATTATAAATTTTTTATTGAAACTTGGAGAAATAAATTAAATTTTATTTCAATCCCATGTTCCTCTCTTATTAATGTGTATATGTAAAATGTGATTAATATAATAATATATTCTTCAATTCCATGTACTTTTCATGGAGATGGATAACAATAAACACATTCCAAAAATCTCTAAGTACCCCTTCAGGTACATTTTCATACCATAGTTTAGTGTTCAATGATGTTTCATTGAATTTATTCCTCAATTTCTATTTAAAATTTCCCATTTCATAACCAAATTTTTTGACGTCCAATTTCATGTGATAAGAACAGTGATATTAAAGTGTAATAACATCTATAAAAATAGTACTATTTCAAAAATAAAATAATTTAAATAAATAATTCCATTAAATAGAGCTATAATTAATTAAATTTTCCATTACTGGGGAATAAAATACTTCATTCTTAAAACATTGAGTCATATACCTCCAATCATAATATATAATTGGATGTGAAACAAACCAAAATCTAATAACCCAGATTCAGTCTCTACTTTATTACATTAAAACATATACAGGATCTAATCCGAAAATACCGATCATTGTAATAGTATTTGAGATATAGCTACAAAAATAATACAAATTTTATAATGGGAATAAAATTAAAAGAATGGTAATAAAAAACATTCAGCATCCTTGAACTCATTCAATGAATTCAACTTAATATTCTAAGAACATAAACAAAATAATATTGGGATCAAATTATTAGTAAGGGATACATACAGTGAATTTAATTATGATTAAATAAGGTATAGTCAATATGGAAAGGTAAATATCTAAAAAAATATACTTATATAATAACTTAAGCACAAAATCCATCCATGGATAATATCAAAGAAATATTATCGTGGAAAATAATAACCAAATTTTCAATGATGGAAATTATTAATATTGGATATAAGGAACTTATAAATCATTATATCTATATAGTCAATACCTTTAACAAATAAATTTTAATTAATTTGGAGGTATAACCAAAAATTGATTTAATTTTGTTGGATGATTCATCTAATGAGAATATCTTTGCATTGAGGGGTGAGTTATAACTGGACCCCACCTTTCACTTCATGTCCAATGAATTCCTTATATATTTAATGATCAATTAAATTTATAAATAATACAACTTATCAAAAAATATCCATATTGAGTAAAGTATATGGACTTATCATGTTTTCCCCTATCAATCATATAACATCAATAGTAAAACACCGTATATAAAAAAAATTATGGTTTTGTAAATAATAATATCCATTAAACAAGGAATATAGATATATAAGAGAAATGTAATGTCCAATAATCATAAAAAAGTGAATATTTCAAAAGAATGTCAACAACTATAAAATTAATAAGAGATAAGAGATTACTATAAGTTTATCAGATATATAAGTTTTGTAATAAAATCAGGTCCATTAGAAAAATAATCAAAATAGAAGTGGAACATTAAAATAATATATCATTTATGGTATTTATTTAAAAATGTATAAAATTTTTATTAGAAGCTAAATATCATAAAATCGTTATGGCGATGAGGAACTCAATTAATTATATATACATTAAAATCATTCCATTTTTTTGTAAAGATTGTTTAAAACATAAATTTCTTAAAACATTATAAATATTCCACTCATACCTTTTAAAATTTCAATGATAACATAAAGTTTCCTTAATAAATAATTAGAGTAATGAAATGATCTTTTTCAAAACAATTTTTAATATGTATTGTCATGCAAGAAAATTTTATTGATCAAAAGGAGAAATAAGATCAGATATTCTCTTAAGAATCTCACTTCTTGATTCAATGTCCAAATAGGAGAAAATATTAAAGAAAATATGGAAAGTCCTTAATTAAATATTGGATAAGAAAATTATTAGAGACTATTGAGGATAATTTTTAATATTCCTTCAACCAAAATATAAGAAATCCAAAATGAAATTGATATTATGAAATAAATTCTTACTTATTTAGTAACATTAAAATTGAAACCATTGAAATAATAACCCTGAATTGAAATATTAATTATCATCAATATTTATATATTCATGTTAAATTTATAAAATGTGCAGTATGGAAACCACATAAAATTAAATATGTGCATAATATCAAATATTTCTCAATCGAATGGAAATTGAGATGATATATTTTAAATCACTCTTCCCTTTAGTTGAGAAATTTTTAACCACCTTCATAATGGTCTTTATAATTATAATAATTTATATCATAAAAAATTTAATATTTATAATATCTTATATTATCCTCTTATAACATATTATCACTAATTTTTTGACACTATTTAATAATTAATATTGTATGTGATGTTTATTGATTCATTTTCTCATCCATGTTTTATCATGGAAGATTTCGTTATTTTTAATAGGATATAGTTAGATAATATATATAATTATGTTAATTTTAAAAATATAATATTTAATTATTAGATACATTTTTAGAATCATTATTGAAATTTTAAAGTGGATAATGAATCAAATCGCTCTGTGTATATGGTAGGCCATAAGTATGCATGTGAAAAATTATAATTTCGTTAATGGGAGAATGGGTAATGAAGTAGAAGATATATTAATTTTAAAGTATAAATATGATCTCAAACATATCAATTAAATTCATCATTTCCACCATTATGACTATCCATGTGAGTGAGTGATGGAAAATAAATTACATCGGTTCGTGTGGTGGTAGTCTATCATAAACATGAGCGATGGATTTTTTTCCATTTATTAGAAAATAAGATAGATAAATATAATGATATAAACATAATAATATCTCAGTATATGTGATATACATGTTTTATTATATTTTAATTTTTAATAAATAATTTAATGTGGTAAATATGAAATAGAAAGAAAGATCTTAGTTTAGATGATTACCTTCTCTTAGAAAAACCTATTATTGATCTCTTATTAAGGACCATAGGGTTGGTCTTTTGGAAATACTAGAATATCTAGAAAATTGATAAGGATTTTTTGAAGATTATTTGGTATGGTTTGGTTGAGATAAATGGTTTGAGTGGTGTGAAGAAGTTATTGGAGTGGCACCCTTTAATAATTTAATTGAGTGGAACGCTTCAAATTTTTCAATGTTTTTCAATATTAACAATTCACTTTCATATAAAAATTAATCAAAAATAGATTATATTCAAATGAGATAAGATTATGGTTAAAATATAACAAAATCATACGTTTTAGGCATGTTTTTAGTTCATTTTAACTCTTATCATCATAGATTAATCCCCTTCTCTCCCCATTTTTACCTTAACAGTGGTAATTAATTTTTACTATTTTTACTATTAAGTATATTAAAATTTTAATTTGATTTCATTAACTAATATTAAATATATCGATTAAAAATATGGAATCAATTTTATCAAATTTATTTCAATTAATTTGTATAATTTAATTTAAACATAAGCCCATAAAATGTGTTGAAACATAGTTTTTCAAGAAATGCATTTTTTAAGCATAAGATGATCTTACATTAACTATATGACTAGTAACCTCCATTATACATATTTAAATTCATATAGATAGTTTTATAATATAAATATTTAATTTAATTAATTCATTATTAATGAATATTTTAATTAATTAAATTTCATGACCCAACCTGAAGGGGCTTGACCGGCAACTACCCCAAGCCCACCTCAAATAGATCTTGGGCTAGAGACTACTTCCTAGTAATCAAATCACACACGTCGGAAGAATTATCCTAATGTATATGTACACATGTACACATATTCAATTGCATAAAATGATGAAATGTAAAAAAAAGATAAGAATTCATGAATACATCAATAATCCCATAATCAGATTACAAAATAAATTACTGGAAATTTTAAAAAGTGGTTTAATACAAGACCACCCAAAACTAGAAAATAATGATTGAACTACTCAGAATGAGGGGACTATGGTAAAATTTAATATTTGTATACATTGTACTCTTTCTATTCTAAATTATGCTTTACATGCTTGTATTCCTCCAAGTACTTCATAAAATGATCTTTTATTAGTATAACAGAAAACATGTGTTCGCAGAGCCCATATGGTAAGGAGAATAAAAGTACCCAATAGGACACTATGAAATAACTATGAAAAATAATCAATAGTAGTCATATCATTGAACATAGGTTTGTTAGAAAATATAGGAGACATAATGGAAACCACAGATATCCCGGATATTCTCATAAATGACTTCAAGTCATAAAATGTCTCAACCACTGCAATTCATAGATCGGCCAAAAGGTTTCAATATAATGATCATCTTAGAGATCTAACTCCAAGAGCCATATTACCCATGATATCACTAAACCATGATAAATCAATACCAAGTTATTTATATACTAATTGAACATCCCCACCTTCCAGAGGTCAAACTCATTCGGGAGGAACCACACCTTAATCTATACTTCCACTGATGACACTCATCCTAGAGGACACGCTCGTTAGGTCATTCCAAGAAGAATCACATCGAAAAATGAGAGGGTTCATATAAGATAAACACTACACAATAATAATACCCCATAAAAATATTATATCATGATACAAATCTTGGGTTTTAATGCCTAGGGATCACTAGGAGGACACCATACCCTAACAAAAACATTATTCTAGATAATGGATTGACACTCGTGTATGTTTTTGTCATGATAATTCCACAAAACCTACTTAAGGAAACATGATTTAAATGGGTATCAATTGGGTCCTCTATGATGGATACATGGTCCAAACTGCTCAGGGATATGTCAAAGTGTACTGAGACTATACTCTCTAGAATTTGGAAACATTCCCATTGCAGTTCATGTTGGTTGTCTTGAAAATGAAAACATAACTAGTCATCCACTTACCAAATCCAAATAAATACCATTTCAATTAATAACAGAAAATATAAACCATTACAATTCCTAAAACCAAGTGTAATTACTAGAAGAAAATATAAACCAATGACCAACACCAAATATAAACCATTGAAATTACCAACAGAAAATGTAAATCATTGCAATTACGGACACCACTTTTAATCCATTGAAATTACCAACATCAATTATAACAGCAAATCCATAATTACCAACAGCCAATATAAACCATTGAAATAACCAACACCAAATATAAACCATTGTAATTGCCGAAACCACGTTCAAACCACTACAATTACCAATAAAAATTATAACAGAAAAACCAAAATTAATAATAGAAAATATAAACCATTGAAATAACCAACACTAAATATAAACCCATTTCAATTTCCAAAACCACTTTTAAACCACTTTAATTACCAACAACATATATAATAGAAAATCTATAGTTACAAACCGAAAATATAAACCATTGAAATAACCAACAACAAATATAAACCATTGTAATTTCCAAAATCACTTTTAAACCACTGCAATTTATAACAAAAAATATAACATCAAAACCAAAATTACCAACAACATATATAAACCATTGAAATAACCAACACCAAATATAAATCCATTTCAATTATAACAACAAAACAAAATAAATAAATATTCATACAAATAAAAACAAACCATTATTAAAGTGGGTAGTATATCTATTTAAATACCTAACAACAGTCAAATGTAGTTTCCAGTAACATCCATTAAAGTGAATTGTATAAATGTTTGAAACCTTCCAAACCATTTCAATTCTACTCTGATGTCAGATCTATTGAATCCGGATGTTTAACCTGTTACGTTAATTCTGATCATATTGTTTCCACTAGACACTCCTGCTTCTATATGAGGTTTCATTCCAGTTGTATACAGGGTCGGTAAGGAAACAATGCACCATATACAGACATATATCATCAACTTAATCTTGTGATATATTCTTATTGTACACGTCACTTGTTTCCAGCTTCTAAATAAGATAGCAAACAATTATCTCACAGTCTAATGTTACATCCCCCTATTGAGAACTATCTTCCACTATAAATGGCTACATTAGAGTAGTATTCT
Source organism: Viscum album (assembly GCA_963277665.1). Taxonomy (NCBI): domain Eukaryota; kingdom Viridiplantae; phylum Streptophyta; class Magnoliopsida; order Santalales; family Viscaceae; genus Viscum; species Viscum album. The sequence goes on from OY728156.1 coordinate 1,138,857,461, forward strand.
CTAAGTATTTGAGATTCCATTGTCTAATGATTTCTTCAATAAATTTTTTCTTCAAATGTTGTAGAAATTGTATTCAGTTAGTTGGTGCATATGAAAATGAATTTGATGTTTAAGAGGATAGAATTTACCATTTATAAATAATATTGCTAGTAATAATCAATTGTAGTATCACCCATTTGAGGTTGCATGTAGTTATAGTAGTTGAAATGTTTTTTTAATATCAAATACAAGCAAAGTCCAATTCAGATTTTCTGTGTTGATGGGGATGAAGACTTTGCCATTCAACTGCATTGCTTCTTTTATGGGTTTCACTACCAAACACTCTTTCAAATTATTGTTTTTCCTAGATATAATGCTCTATAAAAATGAATACATTTATATGAAATAATAATTAATATATTTAAAACTTCAAGAATATAGAGAATATTACACTCACCATGGAAACACTTGTAATCATAGTTGATTTTTCATCAAAAATTCTGATTTTTTTCCCTATTTCACACTTGTTTTTATAAGAAAATCATATGAATATATAACTTGATATCAATAAAAAAAGAATGGAGAGTATGGGACTAATTTAATATTAGTTTATAATAATCTTGGTTAAATTAAACTCACCCTGCTACTTATCGTGATTTTAGTGAAAAGAGAGAAATTTTCATCTAATCCAACTGAATACAAGATGTTCTCAGCTTCCTGTACATATTAACTACATTATAATAATAGTAACATATAATAAAACATATAAAGTTTGGCAGAATTTAATTTAAATCCTTTAAATTAAGGGTGGACATACCAGTCGGGTTCTATCTGGAGAATCATTTGTAGCTTTTCATAGTCTTTTTTCTGCAGACATCTACTCTACCTGACCCATTTAGGTATTCTTGGAAACCTTGTACTAGCTTTTTTGGTTTTTTTTAGTTGAAACACTTCCTAACTTAATGGTTTTTTCTAGATGACATGGTTATTCTATTGTTTTTTTGTCCTGCTGATGTTATTCTTCTGGTGTATCAGGTTTGATACTAAAAAGATGAATCCAATTTATTCTATTTTCTAGCTCTAGACTTCACATTTATAATCATTGATCTCATTTGGTGAATCTCTATTTATGTCTATCCAATTTGGATACTTTTATGCATAGGTGTGGTTTGTTCATAACCTTCTTGAAGTTGATCAGCAAGCTCCTCAATCCCAATTTCCTTGGCTCCCTTTTTTTGGTTTTCCTTATGATGTTCTTCTTTGGGGGAGATGTGGGTTTTTTAGGAGGATCATGCTGCATCCTAGCTTCAATTTTACCCTTTATCTGTGTTTCCTCCTTGACAGAATGACTTTTTTGGTGTTACCTTCTTTTATCCTTCCCTCCTATATATTTTCATTTTCACTTATAGCAACTTGAGTATTTTAATTTTTTCGGCCTGTTTTCTAAAAATTTCTTCTAATTTATGTAGTTTTCTTTTTAGGGATGAATTTTCCTTTACGAGAACTATTATTATGTCATCCTATATTTCCCCCTTTTCCTTTGGTCTAACAGCAACTTCCATAATCATTAGTATCTCCTCAATTTCTTCAGCTTATTTAATCGTTTGCGGCTCCTCCTCAATTTGTAATTTTGTTTTTATCTATAATTTTTTTTGACATATTATTGGATTAAAAAACCAGTGAATTGATACAGTAATTGGTAAAATTACCTTTCTAGCTAGAACATGATGAATCTATGGTTTCTTTAAAGTTGAATCAAAATCTGAGAGGCTCCACTTTTTGAATAGTGGATTGGCTGCTTGTTCATTACCATTAACTATTCTACTTTTCTCACAGTACCAATACTATAATAACAAGAATCCTATAAAGAGTATATTATACATGTAATTGAAAATTAATATTAACCCTTACCAGTAAAGAAATAATTTCCCTCATAATCCTTACATGGTGCATGTGAAATTCTTTAATTGTGCTCATCAATTGTTAGTGGATTGCAAGATACCACCTTAGTGTTCTCATGTCTCTTGCAGTATTCACATAATTGATAAAAACCTCAGCTTAGGTGAGAACCTATAGTTGGGAAAAAAATAGTATCACATTTATATAAACATAGTAGTGATGTTGTGTTAAGATGATTGGGTTCTTTTTCTCCCTTTACTGCTTCCAAAATAGATGATTTTATTTCCTTATGTGTCAAAAACTTCACACGAGTTTGAAATATCCTTACATATAATGAGTCTTGGTTGGTTTGAACAAGTATGAGTCCTTTATTTCTACTTGACCTTCTTTTATTACAAAGATCCTTTGGATATCACCATCAAAGAAACGTCTTTCCCCTCCACTGAATCGAAAATATCTTGTTGATGGATTGTAGTTATCCAATACATATATAATATAACTATAATATTTTTTACATTATGATGCCGATATAGTATTGGATATGAACTTTTCAAGCATATTTCAAAAAGGAGTATTGCGCAAATCATTTCTAGGACCTTATTTCAGTTGATATTTTATTCCTTTTAGAAGTCTTTGTATAAAGGTAAAATTGGATCTAAAATGTACACCTGAAAATTGAAAGTATGATCTTTACTTGGAATCAAAAAACTTATATAAGGACTACAAAGAACATAACATTTCCACATTGAATCATGTAAAAATTTCACTACACTATAAAAATTAAGGAATTATTGGGTTCATCCAAAAAATTATAGCATAGAAGGTAGAATAAGTCTAAGTTTGAGTGGGACTTCCAGTGGAAGTTCTAGTAGAAGTTCCACTGGAAGTTCCATTGGAAGTTCCACTGGAAGTTCCACACTACAAAAAAATGTATATTTCTAAAACTAATATTATTGTTAAATATAATTCATAGAAATATGGATTGCAATTGTTACACATAATTATTATAAAACTAATTTAATTTATAATTTAAAATTAAATAAACAATGATAAATTAAATTAATTTTTCACTACCCAATGGAAGTTCTAGTGGGACTTCTAGTAGAAGTTCTAGTGGGACTTCCAGTGGAAGTTTGAGTGTGACTTCTAGTGGAAGTTCCGGTGGAATTTCTGGTGGAAGTTCTGGTGGTAGTTCTAGTGGAAGTCTCAGTGGAAGTGCCAGTGGAAGTTCCAGTTGAAGTGTCACTGGAAGTTCCAGTGGAAGTCCCACTGGAAGTTTGACTGATGTTCTAGTGGAAGTTATAGTGGGAGTTATTCTAGGAGTTCCAATGGAACTGCCACTGGAACATCAATACTACAACAAAAATGAATATTTTTAAAACTAATATTATTGTTAAATATAATGAAAATAAATACTCATTGAAATTGTTACAGATATTTATTATAAAAATGATTTAATTTATAATTTTAAAAAGTATAAGCACTTTTATATTAAATCAATTTTCCAAAACCCAATGGAAGTTCTGGTGGGATTTCCACTTGTATTTCTATTGGAAGTTCCACTGGAACTACCACTAAAACTTCCACACTGCAACAAAAATGTATATTTCTAAAACTAATATTATTTTTAAGTATGATTAAAATAAATAATCATTGCAATTGTTACACGTAATTATTATAAAAATGATTGAATTTATTATTTGAATAAGTATAAACACTTTTCTATGTAATTAATTTTCCAAAACCCAATGCAAGTTCTATTGGGTGTTCTAGTGGATGTTCCAGTGGAACTGCCACTATAACTTCCACACTACAACAAAAAATGTATATTTATAAAACTAATATTATTGTTAAATATAATTAAAATTCATTGAAATTTTTACACATAATTATCATAAAAATGATTGAATTTATCATTTAAAAAAGTATTAGCACTTTTATATGGAATTAATTTTCCAAAACCCAATGGAAGTTCTAGTGGGAGTTCCACTGGAACTACCACTGGAACTTCCACACTACAAACAAAATGTATATTTCTAAAACTAATATTATTTTTAAATATAATTTAAATATATAATCATTACAATTGTTACACATAATTATTATAGAAATTATTGAATTTATAATTCCAAAAACTATAAGCACTTTTATATTGAATTAAGTTCACAAAACCTAGTGGAGGTTCCGGTGGGAGTTCCACTAGGAGTTCTAGTGGAGGTTCTAGTGGAACTAACACTAGAACTTACACACTTAAACAAAAATGTATATTTCTAAAACTAATATTACTGTTAAATATAATTAAAATAAATAATCATTTCAATTGTCACAAATAATTTATATAAAAAATTATTGAATCTAGAATTTCAAAAATTATAATCACTTTTATATTGAATTAATATTCCAAAACCCAATGGAAGTTCTAGTGGGAGTTCCAGTGGGAGTTCCCCTGGGAGTTCTAGTGGAACTGCCATGGGAACTTCCACACTACAACAAAAATGTATATTTCTAAAACTAATATTATCATTAAATATAATTAAAAGAAATACTCATTGAAATTTTTACACATAATTATTATAAAAATGAATGAATTTAGCATTTGAAAAGGTATAAGAACTTTTATATTGAATTAATTTTCCAAAACCCAATTGAAGATCTAGTGGGAGTTCCAATGGAACTGCCACTTGAACTTCCACACTACAACAAAAATGTATATTTCTTAAACTAATATTATTGTTAAATATAATTAAAAGAAATAATCAGTGAAATTTTTTCACATAATTATTATAAAAATGATTGAATTTATCATTTGAAAAAGTATAGGAACTTTTATATTGAATTCATTTTCCAAAACCCAATGGAAGTTCCACTGGGAGTTCCACTGGGAGTTCTAGTGGAACTTCCACTGGAACTTTCACACTACAACAAAAATGTATATTTATAAAACTAATATTATTGTTAAATATATTTAAAAGAAATACACATTTCAATGGTTACACATAACTATTATAAAAATGATTGAATTTAGCATTTGAAAAATTATAAGTACTTTTATATTGAATTAATTTTCCAAAACCCATTGGGAGTTCCACTTGGATTTCTAATAGAAGTTCCATTAGAACTGCCATTTAAACATCCACACTACAACAAAAATGTATATTTATAAAACTAATATTATTGTTAAATATTTTTAAAATAAATTAAATTTTTCAATTTTTACACATAATTATTATAAAAATGATTAAATTTAGCATTTGAAAAAGTATATGAAATTTTATATTGAATTAATTTTCCATAACCTAATGGATGTTCCAATGGAACTGCCACTGGAACTTCCACAATACAAAAAAAAATATATTTCTAAAACTAATATTATTTTTAAATATATTTAAATGAAATACTCATTGTAATTATTACACATAATTTTTATAAAAATTATTGAATTTATCATTTAAAAAAAGTATAAGCACTTTTATATTGAATTAATTTTCCAATACCCAATGGAAGTTCCAATGGGAGTTCCAAAAGGAGTTCTAGTGGAAATTCCTATGGAACTGCCACTGGAACTTCTACACTACAACAAAAAAATGTATATTTCTAAAACTTATTCTGTGCTTAAATATAATTAAAAGAAATAATAATTACACTTGTTGCGCATATTTATTATAAAAATGAATGAATTTAGCATTTGAGAAATTATATACACTTTTTATTGAATTAATTTTCCAAAACCCAATAGAAGTTTCATTGGGAGTTCCACTGGGATTTCCACTGGGATTTCCAGTAGAAGTTCCACTATAACTTCCAGTGGAACTCCCAGTGGAACTTCCACACTACAAAATGATTTAATTTAGAATTTCAAATTGTATAAAAAATTGTAATTTGAATTAATCATCCACCTAGTGGAAGTTTCATTGTAAGGTCCACTGAAACTTCTGGTGGATGTTCCGCTGAAACTTCAACTAGAAGTTTCAGTGGAACTTTTGCACTATAGGTTTGGAAGATTGAATTAGAGTGGAAGTTCCACTGGAACTTCCACTGGGAAATAACGCTTCGATTGAACAAAAAATTAGAATCCACAGAAAGTGACACTACATGTTCCAATGCAAGTTCCACGAAGTTCCACTGGAACTTCCAGTGGAAGTAGTAATTGTAGTTTCAATGTATTTTCCACGAACCTCCATTAGAAGGTGAAGGTGTCGGTGCATGTTAAAGTGGAACCTGCAACGGAAACCTCCAGGGTAAGTTCCATTGGAACCTCCAGTGAGGAATAATACACCAATAGAAATGGAATTCGAAATTGATAGATAAAAAAAATTACTGAAAACTGAACATAACACAAAAGTTCTAAATAAGAAATAGTAACAACAGAAATTGAATACAGATTTTTGAGTACATATTTCATTAAAAATAACTAATCTATTCCAAATTAGTCTGATATTTCTACTATTTTGTACAAAAATGACTATCGGAGACTGAGATAAAACCTCACCGGAGTCAAGTAGTTCTCGGAGAAAAAAACTCATGCCTTTGAGTTGGACAAAACTTGAGGAAAACGCAATAATTTCCTTTATTGGAGTTTCCCCCACTATCATACTCATTGGAATCCCTATAGTTGTTATCAGAGTAGCTTGATTCATTATTTTCACCACAATGTTGGATTTTAGTGTTTCGTCGTAGTCACCACAACTGAGGTGAAGTCGATCCGTCTCTCAAAACGTGAGGGAAAATCCGTCTCCAAATTTGAATCGAAGGAATGATGTGATCAGATGATCCGATGGGTGGAAATACAATAGGACACATGTTCTCATCTGATGGGTGTACTAGATATTCCAGTTAAAATATTAACTAGAGACGATTCTTATCCGTTTATCCTAACCCTCCTAGGTTTTGCTCCTGATGTCACATCCACTGTAAGTAATTAATAATTATTTTTTTTGTTTTATTTATATATGTGTGTGTGTGTGTAATTAATAATATAATCAATTTGAGCTTTTTAAATAATTAGTAATAATTATTAATCTGATTTTTTTAATTATCATTAACAAATAATTATTTATTTTCATTTAAATTATTATTTTTATTATATTTATGAATATTAATATTGATAATGATAATAATGATAATGTATATAATAGTATTAAATATTTTTCTAATTAAGTCAAATAATTTAAATATAAAAATTAAAATATCTTCATTATTATTAAAAGGAAAACATATTTCTTTCTTATTTTTTAAAATAATGAATATTTTATTATTATTTTCATATAAATTACAATAGTAATATTGTTAAATATTATTATTAAATAATAATTATGTGTATAAATTCATTTTGACTTATTGATTATTTATAATAAATTAAATTATTAATTATATTATTATTAACTATTATTAAATAACTGAATAATTAGATTATATATAACATTTATAATAATTTTTTATTACCATATTAATAAAATATTATTATATTACTATTCTGATTATTGTAAATAATTACTAATTGTATAATAAATTGCTAATAATAACATTTTTATTAGTAATTATATTTTCTATATTGCTAATATAATTAATATTTATTTTATATTATATTATTAACTACTTTATTAGTTACAATAATAATTATATTATTTAGATCATTATTCATAATTATTTTTCTAATTATTTAAAATATTAAATAATATAATTAAAATTTATAAATAATGAAATTCATAATATTTTTTAATAATAATTTAATTAATAATATAATGCTTAATAAGAATTATGCCCAAAAAAAATTTAAACTGTAAATCTGAAGTTTTTAATCATTAATATTTGTGTCATGTAAATTAATTTTGATTTTTCATATTAATGAAATTATTTTACATTTTAGTTATTTTTTATATGTTCAATCCATGTCTTAAGTTTCATTTAGATTGTACGTAACATTTATATTTTATAGGCATCCAAAGCCACCCACTTGAAACATAATAATGATTCAAGTACATGATTTTGAAATCATATAAATTATAAAATATAAATAAAATCAAAATAAAATTTGAAACATTGACCAAACATATAATAAATAATTGAAAATAAAAATAATCTCTTAAAAATAATTAATGAAAAATATTTTGAATGGCACAGAATATTGTTGTTTCAAAACATGACATTTATACTTAGAGTTTATATTTTATAAGTATCCAAAGTCACCTAATTTAAATTTAATAATGTTTCAAATAAGTGAATTTGAAAGCCTATAAATTATAAAGTATAAATACAATCTAAATAAAATTTGAAACATTGACTAATCATATAAAAAATAATTGCTAATGAAATGAATTCCTTAAAAATAATTGTTAATGAAATGAATTTATTAATAATAATTGATGAAAAATCATTTCAATCTCACAAAATATTGTTGTTTCAAAACACTACCACAAAACAGGTTTTTGCAGCACCACCCTTTAACAGCGCTAAAAAAAGCACTGATAAAGGGGTACCTTTATCAGCGCTTTTTTTAGCTATGTTAAAGGGGAACCCTTTATCAATGATTTTTTTATTAGTGCTAATAAAGGGTGTTCTTTATCAGCATTTTTTTACTAGCTATGTTAAAGAGTATTTCAAAAAAATCATCAAAAATAATATATGAATATATTTATATTGATATAAATATAATTTATATATGTTTTTAAATATGTTCTAGATAAGTATAAATAGACATTTACATATAATATATAAGAAAATTAGTGTAAATGGATTTAAAATATTTGAAAAAATATTATTATTTAATAATTTTATAATTATCATCAGTTAATAATCATTTAATAACAATTTGAAGACATAAAAAATCAAAAAAATAATAATAAAATATCTAAAATAAGTTGAAAACGTAACTAAAACTTCAAACAATCATAACTTTTTATCCGGGTGTTCGTTTGAGCTCTACAGTATATCAAATTAAAACCTATGAAGAGATTTATGCATTGTTGACACAAAGGAATCTTTTTTTCTCATTTTTTGAGGCCAAAAAGGGCTCATAAGGCCCCCAAAACTGATTTTTTAGTCAGGATAACCAAATTGTTTAACATTCTATGGAATTTCAGCCTTGTTTCACGGGGTATTTTTTCCATTTTTCAATGGGGAATGAATTTATTCAGAAGGATTACATTCATATTGATATTATGGAATTGAAATTTTATTGATTTTCGCAATGTGATGTTATTTATAATCAAATATATAACAATATATACATATTTTTTATACATTCACAGATAAAAGTTTAATTTTATAAATAAATAATTAATCATATTAACATATAAAGTATACTTCTCAATATATAAGCCTTATAATATCCATTTTATTTAAAATACTACTATATGTATATTTATATACCTATATAATGTGTGTGTAAGTGTGTGTACATATATATTAGTGTGTGCGCGTATTAACAAAATAATATATATTATTTATATATTCTAACATATGAATATACATATGAATATATAATATATATGTAAATATATATAAATATGTATTATTACACTTACATATACATATATATAAATATAATATATACATGTGTATGTATGTTGTATATATGTATGTATGTATTTATTTATAAATATGCACACAAAAATATATTTTATAAATATATTTAAAACTGATATTTTAAATATATATTAATATATGAATAAATATACGGATAAAAAAATATTACTATATATATATATATTAATATACGAATATATATATATATATATTAATATACAAATATATATATATATATATATTAATATAACTATATATATTAATGTAAATCAATGTTAATATATGAATAAATATAACTATATATATATATATACAAATATATATATCATTAAAAAGAGAACAAAGCAACATGAGGGAGTGGTAAAGGGTCCAGGCGTGCAGACGAGAGGTCCTGAGTTCGAATCCCGGGGGAGGAAGAGGCACGCGGGTGGGTGCAGATTGGGTGTGTTAGCGCTGTTAAAGGAGGGTGGAAGGGGTGTGGGTGGGTGCAAGTAGGGGATAGAACTGTTAAGGGGGGTCTCAAGCGCTATTAAAAGTGGGGGCTCCGATTTAAAGATTTTTTTAAAAAAAATTAGTTTTATCAATGCTTTTTTTAAAGCTCTGATAAATAACCCTTTTATCAGTGCTTTTTTAGTAATGATAATAGGTATCTTTATCATCAATTTTTTGAGAGCTGATAAAAGGGACCCCCTATCTTCAAAGATATTAACAATATTTTTTTAGTACTATAAATTCTATTTTCTAGCACTTTTAAAGTCCATATTTGTTGTAGTGAAACATAAAATTTGAACTTATAATAAACATTTTTTGTGTAAATTTATTTATTTTAGTTATTTTTTATCATTTTTTTTTTATTTTTTTATTTTTACAGTCAATTATTTCTTATATGTTTAATCTGTTTTTTAAGTTTTATTTTGATTGGTCTTATAGTTTATATTTTATAGTCTTCCAAAATCACTTACATGAAAGGTAATTATGTTTCAAGTAGGCAACTTTGGAAGTTTATAAAATATAAACTATAAGACCAATCGAAATGAATCTTTAAACATGAATTAAACATATAAGAAATAATTGAAAATAATTTTTTTAATAACTATAACTAATCAAATATAATTAAATGATACAAATATTATTGATTAAAAACATTACATTTACACATCAAAAAATATATGTGCATTAAATATAGCATAAATAAAATCTATATGAAATTTAAAACATTAACTGTGAAAATAAAAATTAATTGAAAATAAAAGGAATGTACAAAAATAAAAAATAAAAAATTATTATTATTTTATTATTATTAAATATTATGAATTACATTTTTAATAAATAATAATTATATTTTAAAATACATACAAGAATTATAAAAATAATTATGAATAATTATGTAAATAATATATTTCTTAGTGTAACTAATTAATTAGTCAATAATATAATTTAAATTAAATATTAATTAAAATTTTAATATAGAAAATATAATTTTTCATAATGATGTTATTAATAGCAATTTTCAATACAATTATAAATCATTTATAATAACCATAATAGTAATATGTTTAATATTTCAATAAAAAACTAATAAATAAATATGAATCTTAAATATTATATATAATCTAATTATTTACATATATAATAATACTAAATAATAATATAATTAATAATGTTATTAATTATAAATAATCATTAAGTTGAAATGATTATATGTCTATAATTATTATTTAATAATGATAACATTTAATGATAATATGTTTTTAATTTATTTGACTACCAACAGAAAATAATAATTTTTTCAGTAAAGAAAAAGTTATTATTTATATTTAATAATAATATTTTATTATTTTTATTTTTATCTTTTTTATTTTTAATAATAATATTATTATTATTATTTTATTTATATTATTTTAGTTATATACATCATCATCATCATCATCATTATTATTATTATTTATTAAAAAAGTGTTATAATATATATATATATAAACAAAACGTGACAATTTTTTTAAAAAACATAGGAGGGTGTTGTTTCAAACAATGACCACTTAAAAAACTTTATGAAGAAGGCATTGACCAAGACAGTGCCTTCTATATCAAAGTTCTAAAGAATGTGCTTTCATGGATAATGCATTCTTCATAATAGTTGTGTAGAAGGCACTCTCCAAAATAGTGCCATATTTATAATGTTTTTTAAGAGGGTGTTGTTTCAGACAACGCCCACCCTTCTACGAGATTCACCCCAGGTTCAATGGTACATTGGGAATAAGATTACCAAAAGGCATATTTGGGGAAATAGTTTTAAATTTTCTCTTATATGTGGAATTTCCTCAGCAAGTGATCTACCTCCAACGTCAATAGAAGAACCCACTCATTTGATCCAGATTTGATGGCGTCAATGGTCGAGGATGTCACTCCTTCATATTCTCAACTTTCCTTGTTGTTTATCTTCCCTCCATAGCCTCTCCTTCCCATATAGATCTACCTCTTCCTTGCAGGTTGAATCCATTCATGGAGTTGGTTCCATTCAAGCCCCATCTACCCCTCGTTCTCCCCAATGAAAGGGGCCCTTCCATTCTATTGAATTCTGACAGCGCTCATGTCAATGGAATTGAGATAATATCATTTGGTTACTTGGACCTTTTTCATCCTACCAGTGGCCTTGGAAGTATGCAGAGGTATGAGGTTTTATCTAAAAATCAAACTGGTTCTGTAATGCATGTACATTCTAATGATACCCAACTATCTCCCTACTATGATCCTAACACCTTGTCTACCTTGATGATTTAGAATGATAATTCCTTCGGAATTTTCTCACAAGATCCAGCGGAAGATGTTCTACCTTCTCCCACTCCCTCTTTGGAACCAAGTAGAGTCTACACTCATTCTCATTCTGAGTGGGGGGAATTCATTCCCCCCTCATCATTCAAAAATTAGAGCCAAACCTAGGTCCAAAACTAGGGGTATTCTTAGTTGGGATTCATCCCACTCATGGTTATCTTTTAGATTTGAAGATAAGTTTTTTTAGAAATTCAAATTTGGGACTTTCCGCTCGGTATCTGCCAGCATGGGATACAGGTAATATCTCATGATATCTTTTTGAGATATACTTTCATATATCTATTTCAATCAATATATGTGGAATATGGGAGCTTATAAAAGGGGAGGCATCAGCTCAAAGAAGAAGATGATTTTGGTGGTGCATGACAACCCAAGGAGAGCAAATACATGGGTGAATCTATGGTCTATGGGTTGTGCAATGAGGTTCTACAAAGCACCACAAGTTTGAGATTGATCTCTGAAGGGTGATGTTTGGTCACATACTATTATCAGAGAGGCGGCGAAAGGTGTGTCGGGGTGTGGTTTTTCACACAGGTTTTTTACACTGTATTTGCAATTCATTTCTCAGGTTTTATTTAGATTCTTTGTACTCTCTAATTCATAGTGAATTTTCTCAGAGTTTCCCTATGGTTTTTTAATCCTCTATGAAGAGGGTTTTTCCACGTTAAAATCATTATCCCCATTTATTATTCTTCTATTTGGTTTTTCTCTTCACTTACATGGTCATTCTCACAATTATTGAGGTCACAATTGAAATGAACAACTATAGATTTCCATTATGTTACATACTATTATCATGTTTGATATTTTGAATATGTTACATAGTGTTGTCATATTGCATATTTCCATTACGTGAAATAGTGTTATCATAATATTTATAAATTAGATTGTATACTGTTATCATTAAATATGATGATTTACACATAAATTACACATAAATTACACATTTTATGAATATATGATGGAGGATATAAAAATAATTAAATAATATCCTCCATCATATATTCATAAAATGTGTAATTTATGTGTTATCATATTTCATATTTCCATTAGGTGCAATGGTTTTATCATAATATTTATAAATTATGATCTCCTTTATAGTGTGGAATGCCCGAGGCCTAGGTGCTAAGGTAAAATCTGATTTCCCGTCTATTGAATTATCTAAGAAAAATTCTACTATAATTACTATTTTGGAACACAAACAATCATCATAAAAGATCGAGGTCTTCGCTACCAGGCTAGGACTCCATAAGTGCTTGCATGGATAGCCTCTAAATCATTATATATGGGTATTCTGGAGGAACATTGTCTATGTTGATCTTATCAATTCCTCTAAACATCATATCACTATGAAAGTTATTCTATGGAGTTCTATGTGTTCTATCTCCTTTGTGTATGCCATGTGTGACTTGAGGTAGTGAACTCATCTATGACATGACATAGTCGACTTAGACCTAGGTGACACATCTTGGTTTATCAGTGGAAACATCATATAATCATGGATCCTTTATAAAAAAAGGGCATAGGGATATTTCATTGGAATTAAATAAAAGAGTTTTGTATTTTTTTTGTAGAGAGATTTTTGGTAGATTTGGGTTTCTCTAGGGACAGGTCCACTTGGTGTAATAATCAAAAGAGTGGTAGACGGATGTGGTGCTGACTTGATCACTTCTTAGATAACCTCAATAAATCTATTCATATCCTAGTGTGAGTGTGGCTCACTTGGTGCGTGTTTTTTATAACCACTCTCCGATTTTGGTTCTATTAGCCACTAGTGTAGATGGTGGGAATAATTTTTTCTTCTTCAAAAGATTAAAATTGGACTCAATTTTTTCCTCCTTGGTTTATACATCATGGGAAAAAGACAATTCTTGATCACTCTTGTCTTGGATTTTATAAAAAATGGGAATGCTAAAATGTGATCTCCAGGCTTGGTCAAGAGAACACCCCTCGAGGCTTCATCATCTGGAGGCTTTCCAAATGAAATTAAAATTTTGGAGACTAACCTAGAAAATGTTTGGAATGGGGATATTTTTTTGGAACTCATTGACAATAATAACACCCTATCAGTAATGCTTTTGGAATAAGAACAGTTGGCTCAAGATAAAATAAAGAAAACTTGGTTGAAGGCTCGGGATAAGAACACAGCATTTTTTCATGCTTGTATCAAAGAGAAGGAAATAATTCTGTTACATAACATTCTTCTGGAGGATGGTTATTTCACTAATGATCAAGCGTTTTTTGGAAGTATGGTGGAGGATCAATTTACATCTCTTCTATATGGTATCAACCTGGCTATGTAGGAGGGCTTCTAAAGTGACCACTCCCTCTTTGTGAGGCTATCACTTTGGTGGTGTCTGAGGCTATTAATCAGGGCATTGCGAGAGTTCCTGAGGAGAAGGAGGTTTTGGATTTGGTGAACTTCCTTAACCAGGAAAGTGATCTAGGATCAGAATACTTTCCAAGCTCTTTCTATGTATCCTCATGGGATATGGTTAAAACGATCTCCTCATGATTATTTGGAATTTTTTCTTGGGGGAAATTTACCTCGAGTGGCCTATGTGACAAAGATTGTCCTTATTCCAAAGGTGAGAGATATGACATCCATTAAGCATTATATACCCATCATTATGTGTAGTTTTCTATACAAGGTCTATGCGACTATGATTAATAGGAGGTTGTCAGTCTATCTATCCAATTGGATTTCGGAGGAGCAACATTACTTTATTAGAGGTAGATCAATCCAATGTTCTGTAGATCTTGATCAAGAGATATTTTTTGACATTAATGGGATGATTTAGGGCTCTATAATTGCATTCAAAATAGACATGGATAAGGAATACGACCATATTGAATGGGGATTCATATTGAAGGTGATGAATTTTATTGGATTTTCTCCATGGGATTATAATCTATTCATTAAGTGTTTTTTTTCTTCCTGGATATCCTTGAATTTCATGGGTAAGTGGTGCGATTTTTTTAAAATAGTGTAGGGCCAGAGGCAAGGTAACCCTATATCCCCAAGTTTATTCATTCTCTCATAGAATTCCTTTAGAAATTTTTTTCCTCATGAATTAATTATAAAATCATATTCCCCTATAGTTCCAGGAGACACTTTAATGGTTTGTCTCAACTCCTATTTTCTTATGAAATCTTGTTTTTATTAATGATAATAGAAGATTTATTCAAGTCATTATTAGGGATTTTATGGAATATTTCAAGTAGAGTGGCCAATGAACTAATTCTGGTAAGAGAAACATTTATTTTGCGAAATCATGTTCAGAGCATTGTGCTAAAAAAGTTGACGACATGCTTGGATTCAACAATAAATCATATCCTATGGATTATATTGGGGAACTAATTTCTCCATGGGAATTCACATTCTTAACTTTAAAATCATGATATCCATAATCAAATCTTGTGTAGTTAATTTGAAGAGTCATTTTTTATCCTTTGGAGGTTGTACCACATTGGTTAATTATAGTATTTTATCCATTCTGATGTATGTTATGTCTGTTCTAAAATTTCCTAAATAGGTGGTCTAAAAATTGAGAAAACCACGAATTATTTCATTTGGTACTCCCATATGAAATGGAATTTCCATTGGGCATCCTAGTTCTGAATGTCCAAGATGGAGCAATATTGAGGTATTGTCCTTAGGAATGTGGTAGAAAACATGCACAGTCTTTAGGACAAGTTGGCTTTGGATGTCCTAGAAGGTTGGTCTTTTGGTCTTGATTTGTTATGGGATTGTATGAGTAATACATTAGTAATCCAAAAGGGCATATCTTACTCGAGTGAAAAATGCTAAGATTTCATTTACCAATGATTCAAAAAAGTTCAAGATGGATTATGGGATGTATTGAATTAATCTATTGGAATCATAACTAGGTAGGTGTACCCTTGAGGTTTTTCAAGCTTCCCTGTAGTATATATTAGTTTTTCTCAAGCTATCACTTTCCCATCATTTAATCAGGCTACACTCAACCCAGAATAGTGATATTTCTTTAACAACATTCCACATTCCTAGGAACGAGATAAAATGGCTTTCATCTATGCTTCGTCAGGGGTGTTCTCAGCTAAGGAGTACCATATAGCCCTTCATATACATCTCGAAGCTAGAATGGATAAGATCCTTTGGTGTAAATAAATCCTGATTAAATACTGATTCTATTGAGTCAATAATGTTTCCTTATGACTTTTCCATTCCTTCATGATTGGGGAGATTTTTGAGTCAATAAGGTTTCCTTATGAATTTACCATTCCTCATGTTTTGAAAATCACAAACACCTTATCTTAAGGAAAATTTCATTTTACCATGTGTTTTACATTCATAAGGAAAATTATCCTTCCCCAAGGAAATTTATCCTTACCATGTTTTTCATTGTTCATTATCTTGTCTAGGTGTAAAATTTTGTTTCATATCTAAAACCTCAGATTCATATAATACTTAGATACAGAGAATTCTATTATCCAGATCCAAATTCAGGTTCCGAGTTCTCTAAATTCAGACTCTGAACTCTTCTGAGTTCTGACTCTGAGTTCTCTGAATTCAGACTCTGAACTCTTCTGAGTTCTGACTCTGAGTTCTCTGAATTTAGACTCCAAACTCTTCTGAGTTCTGAATCTGAGTTCTCTGAATTCAGACTCAGAACTCTTCTATGTTTTGACTTCGAGTTCTCTGAATTTAGACTCCAAACTCTTCTGAGTTCTGACTCTGAATTCTTTTGAATTCAGACTCTGAACTTTGTAAGTTCAGACTCTAAATTCTTATGAATTCAGACTCTGAACTTTGTAAGTTCATACTCTAAATTCTTATAAATTCAGACTTTGAACTTTCTCAGTTCAGGTTCTTAATTCTAATGAATTCAGACTCTGAACTTTGTAAGTTTAGGTTCTGAATTCTTGTGAATTCAAATTCCAAATTTCCTTGAAATTAAGACTCCAGAATTCTATAGAGTTCAGGTTCTGAATTCTCTTAAAAATAGAATCTAAATATCCTTATATTATAGAATCCGAATTTATTTTTCGTTAGAGTCTGAACTGTCATTTTTTCTTACATTATGAATATTTGATTTTGATTATGTAACCATATTTTTGCTTACACTTGTTTTTGTAATAAAATAATGGCATGCATTCAGTTACGAATTAACCATTGTTTGAGTAACATGTGTACATGTCTCTCTAAAATTCAAGGAAAAATATGACCATTGGAGGAGGGAGCCGACTGTTGAATCTTTTCCTATAAATAAGATCTCATTTGAATGATATCATTTACTACTTGTTACATGTTTTGTTTCAAGTTTTCCACTGCATTTTGTTTGTTGAGGAAAGTATAAATTTATTATACTTCCTTATACTTGTACACTCTATTTTTGTGACATTCTTTACACTTTAAGGTAGAATATTTATCTTTGTAAACATTTGTTAAGTATCATTTCCATATTCACTTTTCCAGAATTGCTTCTCGGAATCATATTTTTGGAATCAAGCTAGTGTGCAGACTTAGAGGTGTTGTAAATTTTTTTTATGAAAAATTTCCTTAAGGATTTTTTAAAGTATACAATTCACCCCCCCCCCTCTTGTATATTGAGTATCGACAGTATCAGTTTGATCCTTCGGTTGGTATCATAGTAGATTATCATACTCCATACCAACTCAACAATTGGTATTAGAGGATTGGTTCAATCTGAATTAATCTCACTATTAGATTCAGAAAAGAATTCTTCTTCTTCTTATTTTCAAAATCAAATTTTCAGACTCATAAAGTTCGGATTCATATTCTGCTTAGAGATACTCTAGTTTAATTTTTTCCATGCTTAGGATATTTTTCTCTTGTCTACAAACCTTTATTATTGACAAGTTTGTGTGGAATGATATTTCATTTGAGATAACAGGAATCAATGTTGGTTCCATAGACAACCTGGATCCAACCAGACCTCCTATTTTTGATGGGAATGATTATGAGTATTGGAGAGATCGTATGAAGACATTTATTATCAATACTGGAGTAGATAATTTTTTTATGCTTACTGGAGGATATAAAATCTCTGACAAGGAAGTTAGTACCTTCACCAATCAAGAAAAGCATGAATATCAACTGAATTATAAAGTACACAAGACATTGCTTTATTCTATGACTAGAAATATATATAGCCAGATTTCATCATGTGAAGCATCAAATGGTATTTGGAAGAAACTTAAATTTACTCACTTTGTAACTTCAAAAGTTATTGAAACTAGATGATCCATGCTCATAGCTGAATATCATGGTTTTTTCTTTCCTTATGGAGAACCCATATGTAAGGTGAAACAAAGGTTCATGAGTATTTTTAATAGTTTATAATCTATGGGTGAGAAAAGAATTAGATGATGAAGCTCTTGTGGATAAAATCATAGACATCATTCTCAACGAGTGGGAATCCAAGAGAACTACTATTGATGAAAATAGAAATGTTACTCAGATTTCTCTTGATGAACTCTTTGGAACTCTTCTTCAACACGAGACTAGAATTAAGAGAGATGCTGATAATGTAAAGAAGAAGAATGGGAATGGCAGTGTTTCTTTTACTACAAATTCAAATCATATGAAAGATAAGACTCTTGAGATAGTTACTTGATCCAAATCTAAGAAGGTTATTATCCAATCCAAATCTAGTGGAATTGAATCTTCAGAAAATGAGTTAGCAAATCTTGCTTGAAGGATGGACAAGATTGTTGGTCAGAATAATTTTCAATCTAGATAAAAAAATAAAGAAAGGAAATATAAGAAATATTGAGAAGGTACATGTTATGAATGTAGGAGAAATGGACATATAAGGCCTGATTTTCTTATGATTAAGAGAAAGGTAATAAAGGAATAACATTTTGAGAGAAACAGAAAGAAGTAATACAAAACTAAAGCTAAGAAAGTCTTGAAATCTAATGACACCTGGAGTGCCAGTGGTGGAGACTCTTCAGATGAATTCTCATATTATAATTCTTCTGGACAGAATAATCTTGGTCTAATAGCCAGAATACCTATTGAAAATCATTACTTAATGGATAAGGTACAGAATTCTGAATCCATGACCAATGTATCTTTGAATGATAATCATAGTGATAGTAAATATTATAACTCTTCTGATGAATAATCTTCTTCTGATAAAGATGATACTTTACCTTCCTATGAAGAAGTTTCTAGATTTGCTAAACTTCTTGAGAATGAGAATTCAAAACTCAAAAAAAAGATTCATAAGGCAAATTATTGGAATACTATTCTTACTAAGGAAATATGAGATCTTTCTAAAGATCTTGATAAGAAAATTTTGGATTTCAAAAGTATTTCAAAAAACCTTGAGGAAGTAAATTCTGAAAAGGATAAACTTTATAAGGATCTAGAAAAAGTAATTTCTAAGAAAAATGTTTTCGAGCCTAACTATAGTTCTAAAGCTAATGTTTTTGAAGACAAGAACTTAGTTATCAGACTAAAGTCTGAAATTTTTTCCTTGAGAAAATGTATGTCAAACTTTACCTTAGGTAAGGAAAATTTTGAAAAAATTTATTTTTAAATCAAACCACTAAGGAATAATTCTGGATTTTGTTATACTAGTTCTAAACCAATTTTTAGTAACAATTATTTTGTTCCTCAAAGTGATTCATTCTGTACTAAGTGTCAGTGTGTTGGGAATTAGGCAAAAAAAATTCTTTAAACAAAACCCAGTCTTTAGGTTTTTATAAAGCCTATTTTTCTAAGAAAATGTGGGTGCCTAAGATTTTTCTTTCTGAAATTTCTGAATCCAAGAAAGTTTGGATTCCGAAAGTCTAACATTATTATTTTCAAGAAAGTAGAGAAAGTACCAACAAAAATACTTGGTACATGGATAGTGGATGTTCCCAGCATATGACTGGTAACAAAAACTTCTTTGAAAAGATTATCATGACGAAAAGAGGAAAAGTAACTTTCGGAGATAATGCTAAAGAAGAAATTATTGGTATAGGTAACACCATTCTTCTTGGAAAAACATTGATTTCAAATGTTTTATTTATTAAGGATCTTAAGCACAACCTCATTAGCATAAGCCAATTATGTGATGAAGGTTACCTTGTGAATTTTTGTAAGAACCCGGGCTTTTGGAACGGGTCAAAATCCTGACCCTGTTTGAATTTTTGACTAGTTTCTGAGGAAACTGGAGAAAATGTAGAGTTTCTGGAAATTTCCAGACTACACACTGTGTACTTTAAGTACACGCCGTGTATGTGTAGGCGAGTGGCCGGCTGTGTACTCACCGAGTACATGCTCTGTGATAACCGTGTAGTAGTTTCTTACTACACGGTGTGTAGTTTTGAACATGTTGTCTATACCCCCGACCGTGTGAGCCCATACATGGCGTGTAGGCCTGTTGGCCAGGTAGAACCAGGGACATGTTGTGTTCCCTTTGGGTACGACGTGTAGTCTAGCCGTGTATAAGGGAAACACATGGCATGTGGGTTTGTCAGCGAGGAAAAGAAGAGGAACCCGGTACACGCCGTGTACCTAGTGGTACACGCTGTGTACTCATGTTAGTAGGTTCGGAAAGTAATTTAGTGGAATCCTTCTATCTTATGAATAGTTAAATGAACTATACACGACATGTAGTCATGAAGCACACGCCGTGTACTTTTTTTTTGTGTTAAAATGGCCAGTAGCCTCGTTTTTTAGGCAGAACTCATCTCCTTCGCCTGGTTTCACGAACCAGGCCATTCGAACCCCTTTTCTCCTCCCGATCGTCCATCCGAGACCCGATTCGAACTCCGATTAGTGCATTGTAACCCCCTCGATAAGGCCTAGATTCCTCTTTTGCCGTTTTTTTATTTTTGTTCTAGAATGAGTTATAGGCATTTGAACGGTATTGAATCTTTTGTAGATCTACCGCGTTTTAGACTGAATCGGCAGCTGTTACCGGAGGAGTAGCATCGTGCGAGTCTCAAGTAGGTGGTGTATACCTCATTTTTTTTGTTTTCGTGGTTTTTTGGGGTTGCGGCCTCCAGGCGCGATGTCGGGTATTGAGCGAAACCCTATTTAATTGTTTTTATTTATTTATCTGCAATGTGGGATGTCTCTAGGAATTCCCTGACCAAGTTGTGATTGAGTGAGGATGGGTTAGAGGTCGTTGCTTGTTTGGGGCATTTCGGCTGGGGTGCTGAAAGGGGTATAAATTGAACTTCTTAGTTTAAACTGTTGAGTTTAATTTGTTAAAGCATAATTGAATTTGTTTAAGGCATTCAAGACCTTAGGTGTTGGTATGGGGAAACACCTGGTATAGTGCAATCCAACTGTTTAGTTTGTTTTTCCGGTTTATGTTTCTGCTTGAATATGTTATATATGCAATTTCTGGATTGCATCTACTGGACCCTTTTTGGGTTGTGTTGGGCTTGGCCCGGTTACGCTTGAGTGATGTTGATCCCAGGTTGGGGCTTTTCCCAAGTTATTTTGGGTGGTTATGACCATGGGATTGGGTGTCATGGACATTGGCTTGAGGTAGTACGACTGTCAGGATAGGCATGGCCAGGGATACTAGGGTGGCGATGCCATCGGACTTGAGCGACATGGTCGTAGGGACACGAGGTGTCAGACGTGTTGATGGATTAGGACTATTTTGGTGATCACCGCTCACCCGTGACTTAAGTAGTATGCACACAAAGATACTCTGTGATGAGGTGGTTTTGACCACTTGTGTGGGTAGAGGCCCCCATAGTTACGATTAGGTTTTTTGGTTGGGGGTGCTTGCCGTAGAAAGCCACATGGGAGGTGATTAGCCTTCAGGGAATGGGCGTGCCTTTGAGATGTCAGTACTTGAGACACGAGGTGTCAGGAGGCACATAGTGCCGGGTTACTATTTTCTGGGTGTACCTTCGGGACGTCAGTACTTGAGGCACGAGGTGTCAGGAGGCACATGGTGCCGGGTTACTATGTTTGGGCGTGCCTTCGGGATGTCGGTACTTGAGGCATGATGTGTCAGGAGGCACATGGTTCCGGTTTACTATTTTGGGCGTGCCTTCAGGATGTCGGTACTTGAGACACGAGGTGTCAGGTGGCACATGGTGCCGGGTTACACGACAGAGATTCCAGCATTGGCCGAAGCAGGTGATACTCCATGGTGGCTGTTGATCACCAGTGGAGTTTGTATTTATTTTTGCATTGTAATGTTTACTACTTTCCTTGTAAATGCATGACTTCTTAAACACATATATTTGGTACGCACTATTGGGAGGTATCCTACTGAGATTTGTCTCACACCCTGCACGGGCCCTTCGAGACGTGTGCAGACTTTATGGATTTATGTGAAGGTAAGAGGCCAGTTTCAGGAGCTGGGTTATGTTAGTTGTTTCTTGGAGATGGTATGGACCTTGAGGTCATGCCTAGCTGGGTTTACTTTGTTTCGTTTCCTTTTCTGTATCAGAATGCTTACTTGTTGTAGCTACTATTGGTTATCCATTGGAACCCTTTTTATACTCAGTTATGTATGACCGGATTTGGATACATGTTTGGTTGTTTACAGTAGTTGTTGCAGTTGATTGCTATCATGTTGTTCTGTTTACTTTCCGTTGTAGTTGTTTTCTATATTGCTTCCACTGTTTATTGATATTTGATATGCTTCCGCATTGTGGTTCTGGTTTGAGTCTACTGAGTCATTTATTTCCATTGCATATTTTAGTATTATACTCGGGCCAGTACCATTTTATTCCTCCGAGAGGCTATAACCTCCCCACTATACCTATTCAGACCCTCAATGCTAGTCGGCATCCTTTGGCATTCAAGGGAGGTGCACCTAAGGTAGTGACACCCAACCCATTCGGCATTGTTTGGGTGGCTGGCCGGGTCCGGGTTGTTACAAAGTGGTATCAGAGGAGTTCTTGACAAGGATTTAGTGGCAGTGTTTTTCTGGCTACTAATGATATTGAGACTTCTCTTTTTATTTCTACTGGTTTTACTATTTGGGATATGGTAGACTAGAGATAAGTTTTTGTTACCGGGACTGGGTTTTTAGCTTGTGCTTGGGTGCCTATAGCCCCAGGTATGAGGGATGTACCTAGTTGCCAGGGGTGGGAATTTTTGTTTTCTTTTTCTCATATTACAGTTTATATGATTTCCACCTTGATGGCTCACATGGTGTGTGATGTTCTTGATTGTTATATGTGACCCTTGACCCGGTATGGTAAGGGAGAATTGGACCTCGGCCCTGAATGGTGAGGCTACTTTGCTTGGATTTTATAGACACATTTTTAGGGTATTTCAATTTCATAATTGCGCGTATGCTTTGTGAATTGATAATACCATGTGAATAAAACAAATCAATTTCCATGCTTTATCTGCTTTTAAATGTGAAACGGTGAAATTCTTGATAGAATTGCTAGTTGTGAAATGTGTATGCCATGCTTTATATTTAGTAGAATTGTATGTTGTAGGATATTTGGGTCTGAATCTTATGAGAGGATGCAGGTACTATGACTGAGGTAGTGTAACTGTCAGGATTGAGCAACTCGGTCTTCGGTTTGAGGCAATGTGAGTTGTCGGGACGAGCATGGCCTGAGGTACTATTGATACTTGGCTCTGTTGCGCTGGTAAGGAGGCCATGAGGCTGGGATGCCATGGGGCATGGGTTGTGGTGAGGGGGAGTAAGGGTAGTTGTTATGCACTGCCTTTTACTTTTTTCCTTATATGCGTAGAATATATTTATATATATATATATATATTTGGGATGTCTAACCATTTATGGTATTCAGCGGGTTACTCCTTCACGACTCGATGGAGCGTGAGGCAGGAGATGATGTCGTGCTGCATGATTAGGGTCAGAATTCGGTATAGTCAGAGCATGAGCCGCAGGTACAGGCTCAGGGACAGGATCAGGTTCAGGATCCAGTGTAGGCATGACATCCGCCAGGTTTGGCATCGTTCGGGCCATGGCTCGACGAGCAGCTTTGAGCGAGCCTGGAATGCGTCTTGCAGGGGATTGATAGAGGCGCGCAGGGTACAGAGCCTTCTATGGCGTATCTGACGTGGGAGTTCCAGTCGCAGCACCCGCCGCTTTTTCAGGGTGAGGGTGGTCCACAGGCAGTAGAGAACTGGATAGAAAGTATGCAGATTATTTTTGAGCAGCTCGAGACTCCTCCAGGGTGGAGGGTTAAGCTGGCGACGTACATGCTGAGAGGACCGACGAAGCGTTGGTGGGGCATACAGGTTCAGGATCGTAGGCACGAGGTACTGGCATGTAAGGACTTAGAGGACAGGTTCTTCGATCACTTTTATATGGAGACACTGAGGGCAGAGAGAGCTCGAGTGTTCTTGAGTCTTTAGCAGGGAGACATGTCTGTTATGGACTACGCAACTACTTTCATTGAGTTGTCTCGATTTTCACCTGGTATGGTGAGCAATGATGCAGCTAGGGTGAGGCGATTCGAGGACGGCTTACGACACGCCATTCGGGTGCATGTGAACATCTTTAGGCTGGGTTCTTTCTTCGAAGCGGTGAATCAGGCGCTCATAGCTGAGGTCAACGAAAGATAGAAATATCACTTGGGCAACACGACAACTTTGGGTGACGGTTCAGACAGCAAGAAGCATGGATGGGATGAGTCTCTATAGGGCAGTCAGGTTAGGGATTCAGCTAGACCACCTCGTGGGAGTTCTTTGGTGATTTTCTTCCAGTGTGGATAGCTGGGACATGTTCGGGCGCATTGTGATAGGCCTCCGAAGGAGTGCCTGGCATGTGGATAGGATAGACATCTAGAGAGGTTTTGCAGGCAGCCTTCTCAGATAGACGACAGGTAGGGACCAGGACAGACTGCAGCATCTGGAGTTGGGTCAGGTTCAGTACCCGGTGAGGGTAGTCGAGGTTCATCTGTGCGCGGAGGTCATGACAGAGACGGTGGGACCCAGCTAAGGGGTCATTGTCCGGTGACTGGAGCAGCATCGGGAGGTCAGGTGTCAAGCAGCCGTGTTTCAGGTCAGGTGCACGCCGTGGAGCTACCAGAGGTCGAGCAGGCTGGTGAGCCGATGATGGTTAGAGGTACACCGCGGTGTGACCGTGATCTCCATGTTTCCTGTTTGGCATGACCTGTAGAGGCATGTCTGTTTTGAGTGCACGTAGTGCACATGATCTATGTGGACTGACTAGATGCTAGTCAGTGGGATTGGCACCATATCGAGTGCGTGATATATATATATATATATGTATGTATGTATGTATGTATGTATGTATGTATGAGATGTGTGGAATCGGGGCATCGAGGATGCGGGTTATTTGAGGTGTCGTGGGCATCGGGGCATCGAGGATGCGGGTTACTTGAGGTGTCATGGGCATCGATCCATCGAGGATGCAGGTTACTAGAGGTGCTCAGCACCGGGACATCATGGAGGCGGACACCGAGGTGGTGTGGGATACGTTGGGTGTCAGAAGTGACACAGGAGAACCAATGGGGTGCAGGGGTGACGTTGTGTCACGGGAGGACTATGTGTCCAGAACACAGGTTAGTAAACCCTGTTTGCTTTACGTTTTGTTTGGTTGAGACCGAGTAAGGTGATTCCTAAGGTGGGGAGCCCCCTTGGGGAACTTAACTGAGACCTTTGTGACCGGGGATGTCGGGGTTATTTTGATCGGGGTGGTATGTTCAGTGCCATCTCTGGGTTTCATTCGGTAGCTCGGGGACGAGCTACGTTAAGGTGGGGAGTTTGGAAGAACCTGGGTTTTTGGAACGGGTCAAAATCCCGACCCTGTTTGAATTTTTGACTGGTTTCTAAGGAAACTGGAGAAAATGCAGAGTTTCTGGAAATTTCCATACTACACGTCATGTACTTGAAGTACACGCCATGTATGTGTAGGCGAGTGTTCATTCGTGTCCTCGCCGAGTACATGCCTTGTGATGATCGTGTAGTAGTTTCTTACTACTAGTTGTGTAGTTTTGAACACGTCGTGTATACCCCTGACCGTTTGAGGCCATACATGGCGTGTAGGCCTGTTGGGTGGGTAGAACCAGGGACACACCGTGTTCCCTTTGGACACGCCATGTAGTCTGTCCGTGTATAAGGGAAACACATGGCGTGTGGGTTTTTTGGTGAGGAAGAGAAGAGGAACCCGGTACACACCGTATATCCAGTGGTACACTCTGTGTACTCATGTTAGCAGGTTCGGAAAGTAAGCCAGTGGAATCCTGTTGTCTTATGAACAGTTAAATGAACTATACACGGCGTGTAGTCATAAAGTACACGCCGTGTAATTTTTTTGTGTTGAAACGGTCAGTAGCCTCGTTTTATAGGCAGAACTCATCTCCTTCGCCTGGTTTCGTGAACCAGGCCGGCCAAACCCCCTTTATCCTCCCAATCGTTCATCTGAGACTTGATTTGAACTCTGATTAGTGTGTTGGAACCCCCTCGGTAAGGCCTTGATTCCCCTTTGGCCGTTTTGTTTGATTTTTGTTCTAGAATGAGTTATAGGTGTTTTAACGGTATTATATATTTTGTAGATCTACCTCATTTTTGACCGAATTGGCAGCTGTTACCGGAGGAGTAGCATCGTGCGAGTCTCAGGTAGGTGGTGCATACCTCATTTTTGTGTTTTCGTGGTTGTTTTGGGGTTGCGGCCTCCGGGAGAGACGTTGGGTATTGAGCGAAACCCTGATTAATTGTTTTTATTTATTTATCTGCAATGTGGGATGCCTCTAGGCATTCCCTGACCAAGTTGTGATCGATCAAGGCTGGGTTAGAGGTCGTTGCTCGTTTGGGGCATTTCAGTCAGGGTGCCGAAAGGGGTATAAATTGAACTGCTTAGTTTAAACTGTTGAGTTTAATTTGTTAAAGCATAATTGAATTTGATTAAGGCATTCAAGACCTTAGGTGTTGGTATGGGACATCACCCGGTATAGTGCAATCCAACTGTTTAGTTTGTTTTTTCGGTTTATGTTTCTGCTTGAATATGTTAAATATGCAATTGATGGACTGCATCTACTAGACCCTTTTTGGGTTGTTTTGGGCTTGGCCCGGTTATGCTTGAGTGGTGCTGATCACAGGTTGGGGCTTTGCCCAGGTAATTTTGGGTGGTTTTTACCATGGGATTGGGCGTCATGGACGTCGTCTTGAGGCAGTACGACTATCAGGATGGGCATGGCCCAAGATACTAGGTTGGCGATGCCATCGGACATGAGTGACATAGTCTCAGGGACACGAGGTGTCAGACATGTTGGTGGCTTAGGACTATTTTGGTGATCACCGCTCACCCGGGACTTGAGTAATGTGCACACAGAGATACTTCGTGATGAGGTGGTTTTGACCACTCATGTGGGTAGATGCCCCTGTAGTTGCGGTTAGATATTTTGGTTGGGGGTGCTTGCCGTAGAAATCCACGTGGGAGGTGAGGATCCTTCAGGGAATGGGCGTGCCCTCAGGACGTCGGTACTTGAGACATGAGGTGTCAGGAGGCACATGGTGTCGAGTTACTATTTTTTTGGTGTGCCTTTGGGAAGTCGGTACTTGAGGAACATGGTGTCGGGAGGCACATGGTGCCGGGTTACTATTTTTGGGCGTGCCTTTGGGACGTCGGTACTTGAGGCACGAGGTGTCAAGAGGCACATGGTGCCGGTTTACTATTTTGGGCGTGCCTTCGGGACGTCGGTACTTGAGACACGAGGCGTCAGGTGGCACATGGTGTCAGGTTACACGACAGAGATTCCGGCATTGGTCGAAGCAGGTGACACTCCATGGTGGCTGTTGAGAACTAGTAAATTTTGTATTTATTTGTGCATTGTACTGTTTACTGTTTTCCTTGTAAATTCATGGCTGCTTAAACACATATATTTGGTACGCACCATTGGGTGGTATCATGCTGATATTTGTCTCACACCCTGCACGGGCCCTTCGGGATGCATGCAGACTTTATGAATTTATGTGCAGGAAAGAGGCCATCTTCAGGAGATGGTTTACGTTAGTTTTTTCTTGGAGATGGTATGGACCTTGAGGTCATGCCTAGCTAGGTTTACTTTGATTCGTTTCCTTTTCTGTATCATCATGCTTACTTGTTGTAGCTACTATTGGTTAGCCATTGGCGCCCTTTTTATACTCAATTATGTATGAACTGCTTTGGATGCATGCTTGGTTGTTTACAGTAGTTGTTATAGTTGATTGGTGGCATGTTGTTCTGTTTACTTTCCACTACAGTTGTTTTCTATATTGCTTCCGCTGTTTATTGATATTTGATATGCTTCCGCTCAGCGGGTCTGGTTCGAGTCTGCTGAGTCATTTATTTCCACTGCATATTTTATTATTATACTCGTACCAGTACCATATTATTTTTCCGAGAGGATATAGCATCCCCACTATACCTATTCAGACCCTCGCTGCTGGTCAGCATCCTTTGGCGTTCAGGGGAGGTGCGC
The DNA here is from genome assembly GCA_963277665.1 of Viscum album. Lineage (NCBI taxonomy): Eukaryota > Viridiplantae > Streptophyta > Magnoliopsida > Santalales > Viscaceae > Viscum > Viscum album. The sequence continues at coordinate 1,138,886,081 of OY728156.1, forward strand.
CTAAGGTAGTGACACCCGACCCGTTTGGCATTGTTTGGGTGGATGGCTGGGTTCGGGTCGTTGCAATTTTAGGAATGACAAGTGCTTAGTACACAATTACATGGAAGAGTTTATTCTTTCTGCCCATAGGGAGGAGAATGTATACACACTAAACTCATAAGAACTTATGATCCAAAATCTACTTGTCCTTAGTGCAATGGAATATCATTCATGGTTATGGAATAGAATGTTAGGTGTCATTGACCTAAGTAAAAAACCTTCACATCACTCTAGTGAAAAACACATAGATATTAGGCATCACTTTCTTAGGGATCATACACAAAAAGGAGATATCATTCTTCAATTTATCAGAACGCAAGATCAACTTGCTGATATTTTCACAAAATCTTTACCCTCTGATAGATTTGAATACATTAAACAGAAGTTAGGAATGATAATCATAAGGTAATCATCCTTATTAACTTCCTATTAAAACCAATATCCTTACAGTAATAAACTCCTTTTCATAGGTGGGGTACATTTTCTTGTTAGTTGTTTTTCAAAATTTTCATAATGAAGTTTTTCAAATTTTTCGTAATGGAGTTTTTCAAAAAAATTCATGATGAAGTTTTTCAAAATTTCTTATAATGAAGTTTTCCAAAAAAATCATAATGAAGTTTTTCAAAAAAAATCGTAATAAAGTTTTTCAAAAAATTTCATAATGAAGTTTTTCAAAATTTTCGTAATGAAGTTTATCAAATTTTTCAGAATGAAGTTTTTCAAAAAAAATCGTAATGAAGTTTTTCAAATTTTCTCGTAATGAGGTTTTTCAAAAGATTTCACAATGAAGTTTTTCAAAATTTCTCATAATGAAGTTTTTCAAAAAAATCCGTAAACAGTTTTTCAAATTTTTCGAAATGAAGTTTTTCAAAAAAATTCGTAATGAAGTTTTTCAAAAAAATTTGTAATCATGTTTTCCAAAAAAAATCATATTTAAATTTTTCAAACTTTTTCATAATGAAGTTTTTCAAAAAAAATCGTAATGAAGTTCTTCAAAAAAAATTGTAATGAAGTTTTTTAAATTTTTCGTAATGAAGTTTTTCAAAAAAAAACCTGTAGTCGGTTTTTCATATTTTTCGTAGTCAAATTTTTCGGAATCTAAAATTCTTCAAGAAGAATTTTTCCTCACTACGAATAAAATTCCTGGAAATCCGAAAGGTGTGTTTCCTTTATTAAGTTTTCATAATCATCATTTACTTGCTGGTATTTTTAATTTGGTTTTAAAAAAATTTGGATTCTCTTTTCCTTAAATCTGAATGTTTTTCTTAAAACCCTTAAAAGATCAGATTCTATCATGTTTTCCTTGCGACTATCACATCAACCATCAGATCTGATCAGAAAGATTTTCAGCCAGTGAATTGAGTTTGTAAGATGAATTGTTGCTTCTAACACCTATAAAAGGGACCCCCGATGGTTGTCTCACATCGATCTCAAGCTCTCACGTGCTGAAATTATGACCCTTTATTTAATCCCATTCTGAAATTCTCATAGTTTTATCAATTATGAATGTCTGTAGAAGAATCCTATTAGAAATATATGTCTACTATCAAGACAATTCTGGAGTGGCATGTGTACAGAGAAAGGTTGGTGCATCCGAACTTCTTTAACAAGTATGATTTGATTATCTCGAAAAACATTAAGATGAATGGATAGGAAAGTGTCTACATATCAATGTCAGGTGCTCAATATTTGGTGTATCCGGATCTTCTAATTGAATTTTATGAAATAGAAAATTTCTTTAAGGAAGAAGGCATAGAGGAGTTTTCGTTTAAGAGTAATGGAAAGACTTATGCTCTTTCGTATTCAAAGGCATCTAGTTTGATTGGAGTTCCATTCGAAGGGGAAGTTGAGTTCTTTTCTCATAAGTTGATGGTTGTTCAAGGAAGCTTTGTAAAGGTGAAAGCTATGGAGTGCCTCAGTCTTACAGATGTTAAGACTCCGAAGATTTCTCGCCTCACTACAAATAATCAGATCCTTGAATTATGGGTTCAAGGATTTATCATTCTGAGAAAAGGTGACAAGGACACATTGAAAATGAGTGACATATACATCCTAGATTTTTTGTTGAACCAAAGGAAGATCAATTTGGTTTAGCACATTCTCATTACGATTGAGAATATTAAGAATGGAAACTTGAAGGCTCATATAATCATGTATCCAGCCATTCTTTCTAAGTTTATTGTTTGGTGCTTTGAATCATTCAAAATTCCTTTCAGTTCAAAGCCAAGGAATTTTAAAGTCATGCTTATTAGTGATGATATCTTGAAAAGGATGAAAGTCGGTTTTTCTAAGGAATCTGGATAATTTTATGACCTACTGATGGAAGAATCTGAAGTTATTCCGAAGGAACAAGAAGTGGTTGAACCATTGAAAAAGGCAGGAAAGAAGAGAAAGTTGAAGGAAGTATAAGGGGAAGAGAAAAACTCCAAAATCTAAGGAAACCCAATCCAAACCTCCAAAACCTAAGAAACAAAAATCCTATCCAGATGAGGTTGTAGAAAAATGGATGGAAGACAAGAAAAATAATAAATCAGGGGAGCTTAGTTTTGGTTTAGATCCTGCTGAAACCAATGCCTTAAAAGAGAAGATAGTAGATGAGCTTGAGAAGAAAGATAAAGAAAAGAAATAAAAAAAAGAAGATTTATGAGGCTGAGATAGTGCAATCCCTTCCGAGGGATATTGAGAAAGCATCAAAGAATATCTCAGTACCAAAATTGTTCTTGATAGAAGCTTTACCTGAGACTCTGGGGAAGAAATTCATGACACTGGAAAAATCCCAAGAAAAATTTTTTGAAGTAGAAAAAGTTATGGAAGAAGAAGAAGAGGAGGAAGAAGAAGTTAGTGGTGAAACCACAGATTTGATTAAGTAAGTTGAAGATTTACATGAGAAAGAAATTCCATCCGAAAAATTTTCAATCTGAACTTCAGAAGATGAATCCTCAAAATTGGCTACACCTAGGAAAGATGAGAAAGGAGAGGATAAGATAGACGAAGAAGAAGTGAACAAGCTATCTGAGGATGAAAGTTCTAACCATGACTTCATTCATCCTGAAGATGCTGAGGTAGGAGCTGAGAAGGAGAAGATAGATGAAGATAGAATTGTTCAGTTGTCTGACAGTGAACATGAATCCCCTAATGAGGAAGTCGTTCCAAAAACCGGTAAGGGTAAACAGATGGTTGTTGATACACCAACTAAAGTTATTATAAATAAAAAGGAAGTTGGTGGATATTCAAATAGGAAACTTGTTGAGCTAGAGAAATATCCCTCACCTGGAAGAGTCTCAGATTCGGAATCATCATCCCTTGGACATGATTTCGTTTTTCAATCGTTGAAGAAGCTTGTTGAGACCATTCTTTTTTTTTCAAGCATATACTCTAGATGCCAGATGCTTCAACACACACTAAATAAGAAATCATATTTAGTATCTATGGTGATGGATAAGTGTGAAAAGCTTGATGCTAATTTCAAGAATTTCTTCATTAACTACGATGCCCACAAAAGGTCCTGTAATAAAATGGTTAGCTGGTCAAAGAAGACAGTTGGAGATTTGAGAGAACTTAATGAATTCCAAGATGGTGTCAAGGAGGATTTTGACATTGAAGATGGTAAGATCAAGAATCTCACGAGTAGATTTGAGAAAAAGCTAACTCTCGAGCAGAATACTTGGATTCAAGAAGTGAAGGATTTTAATGGGAAGTTGTACTCAGTTTACCAAAGCTAGAAGAGATAAAGAGATCTTCTGATTGAGATAGAATAAAATCTTGTCAAGTAGGAAGAAGTCTTGAAGGCTCAGGAATATGTTCTCAAGGCTCGGGAAGATAGAATCAAGGCTTTATAGAAGAAAGATGAGGATTAGGGTCAACTTCTTAAGCGAGTAGAGGAAGATCATAAGGAGATCAAAAATCTAAATACTGTAGTCAAGAAGTTTATGTCGAAGGAAATGTAAGGATAGCTTTTTTGCAATCCGATCTTTTGTTGTATTTTTCTTCCTTGTACAAATTCTTTCTAATCATAATGAATTTTTGGTTACTTGTCTTTTGGATGTGTTATACTAATCTTTCAGGTACTATAATTTCTTTTCCATTCCCTCAAATTATTTTTGAAAATCACAAAGGGGGAGAAAGGAAAAATAATACTAAGTAAAGAATAAATATCCCTAAGTAAGGGAGAGTTTATCTAAGGGGAAGTTTTCATTACATAGATTTCCATATTCAAGATAATGGAAAATATCATTCTAAAAATCTAGAATATGATCCTTAGTGTTCCAAATCCTAAGGTGGAGTTAGTTATATTCATATTTTCCCATTTGATAAGGGAGATAAGTTTTATTTTCAAAGTCTAAAAAAATATTTTCTAAGTCCTTATTTTCTTTTTCATAAGGATGTTTGTGCTTTCCAAAAAGAAGGATATTGTTAGTAAATAAGGTTTCCTTATGACTTTTCCCTTCCTTCATGATTGGGTAGATTGTTGAGTCAATAAGGTTTCCTTATGACTTTACCATTCCTCATGTTTTGAAAATCACAGTCACCTTATCTTAAGGCAAATTTCATTTTACCATGTGTTTTACTTTCATAAGGAAAATTTTCCTTCCCGAATGAAATTTATCCTTACCATGTTTTTCATTATTCATTATCTTGTCTAAGTGTAAAATTCAGTTTCATATCTAAAACCTCGGATTCATATAATACTTATATATAGAGAATTCTATTTTCAGGATCCAAATTTATGTTCCGAGTTCTCTGAATTCAGACTCCGAATGCTTCTGAGTTCTGAATCTGAGTTCTCTAAATTCAAAATCCAAACTCTTCTGAGTTCTGACTCCGAGTTCTCTTAATTCAGACTCCGAACTCTTCTGATTTCTGACTCTGAGTTCTCTGAATTCAGACTCTGAACTCTTCTAAGTTATGACTCAGAGTTCTTTGAATTCAGACTCCAAACTCTTCTAAGTTCTGACTCTGAATTCTTATGAATTTAAACTCTGAACTTTGTAAGTTCAGATTCCGAATTCTTATGAATTCAGACTCCGAACTTTCTAAGTTTAGACTCCAAATTATTATGAATTCAGACTCCAGAATTTCTCAGTTAAGGTTCTGAATTCTAATGAATTTACACTCCGAACTTTGTAATTTCAAGTTCTGAATTCTTGTGAATTCAGATTCTGAATTTCCTTGAAATTAAGACTCCATATTTCTATAGATTTCAGGTTCCGAATTCTCTTAAAAATAGAATCTGAATATCTTTATATTATAGACTCTGAATGAATTTTTTATTAGACTCTGAACCTTCATTTTTTCGTACATTCCGAATATTTGATTTTGATTATGTAACCATATTTTTGCTTACACATGTTTTTGTAATAAAACGATGTCATGAATTCAATTACTAATTAACCATTGTTTGAGTGACATGTGTACAGGTCCCTCTGAAATTCAAGGAAAAATATGACCATTGGAGGAGGGAGCTGACCATTGTAGTTGTGCCTATAAATAGGATCTCCTTTGAACGAGATCAGTACATGACTTTAAATTGGCTTTACTTTAACTTTTGGCAGAACTTACTTACATGTTTTTGAAGTGATTTCCAGAGATAGAGGATCTTATAAAATCTCAAGATTCTTAAAGAAGTTTGAATGTCTTGTTCAAACTTTTCTTTGTTCAGAATTGCTTCGTGCGACTCCGAATGTTGCTGAGTACATTCGAGGGCTTCCGGGGATAGGAAGACCGAGGTGCTGACTACCTTGATGTTGAGGGCTTGCGGAGATAGAAAGATAGACTCCGATCTTTGTATCAAGTTATTACCCTGGTGTGGGTAAGATAGACTTTCTTGAAAGTATTAATCAAGGGACCTTTATCCAAGTTTGTTTGATACTCTTCACTTTGGGTTAAAAGATTTACTACTTGTTACGTGTTTTGTTTCAAGTTTGCTGCTGCATTTTATTTGTTGAGAAAAGTATAAATTTATTATACTTACTTATACTTGTACACTCTGATTTTGTGAGATTCTATATGCTTTAAGGTAGAATCTTTATCTTTATAAACTTTTGTTAAGTATAATTTCCAGATTCACATTTCCAGAATTGCTTCTCGAAATCATATTTCTAAAATCAAGCTAGTGTGTAGACTTAGAGGTGTTGTAAATTTTGTTTATGAAAAATTTTCTAATTTATTTTTTTAAGTATACAATTCACCCCCCCCCCCTCTTGTATATTGAGTATCTACAGTATCATTTTGATCCTTCGGTTGGTATCATAGGAGATTATCATACTCAATACCAACTCAACAGTTTCTCGGTTTGGCGTATCTAGTATCCAGATATTCCTACGTATGGTTCGATAAAATTTAAAGGTTTTCAGGTTTTTTATAAATGATTCTGTTTTCGTGAATCAAAAAAACAAATTGTGGATCATCTGCTTTTAATAGCGATTGGTTCAGAGCTGTTTGGAACGGCTTAGGGAGCCTCATTGGAGTCAAGTTTTCTGATGGTAATGGTGGTAATGTTTTCCAGGTTTGGTTTTAGGGGGTGGTGGATAATAGAGTGGAATGCAAGAAAAGTGCTTCCCTAGTTTCGGATGTCTAATGGTGTATTTTTAATTCCAAGAATAGGTATATAGTGGAAGGTGTTTCAATTTCGATATTTTCCCTACAATCTCGGTCTAGGTGTTTGGCTGCTTAGCATCACCCTCTCCAAAAACATTGGAAAACTTCTCGCTCCATGAGGATGGTAATGGGTGGAAGGGGAAATGAATCCTCAATGTAGAGAGTTATTACCATAGGTATATGGGTTCGGTGGAATCCCCCTACAAATGGGTTCAAGATCAACTCTAATGGTTCTTGTTACCATGGCTATATGAGAGGATGAGGAGTTATTTGTGACTGCAACAGATCGATGTTGCTTAATTTCTGTTGTTTCTATGGGAGAGGGTACTCTCTTCTAGTGGATTATGAGGCTTTTATGAATGGATTGGAGGTGTGTAGATCCTATAACATTACCCCCTCTATGGTTGAAACTGATTCTCCATTCCTCTTCAACTCTCTCCAAGGGAGGTACATCACTCTGTGGTCCATTATCTATTCAATTTGAAGTTGCAAGTCCTATATTGGTCATGTAAAAATACCATGTACATGGTGGGAAGTTAATCACATGAAAAAATATCTAGCTTCTAAGGGTACCCAGGACATTCCCCTTATTATTTATTTTGATCTCAGTTACTTGACCACAAAGTGTGCTGCCTTTGTTTGGGTTGATGATCTGGGGATCCACTATTTTATATTTCCCTAAGGTCTATGCATTTTTGTTTCCTATTGTACGTTCTTCTATGCTTAATAAAATTCCCCACATTGAATGAAAATATACATTATATTACAATATAAATCATTTAGAATTAACAAAAATCCTTTAATATCCAATGAATAGTGAAAATAATTGAATAACTAAACCGAATGTGATATAAAATTGATTCCAATGAATATAGGGAGTGTATTATCTTAAAAATGGATAATCACATCCCATTTATATTTCCATTGACATTAATATCGTGGGGGTGGGGTTTGTTGAAATGAAGAAATGCAAATTTTGTAATAAAACTATGTATGAAATGAGTTAATGATCAGAAGACAATGATAATTAGGGTAAATAGAAAGAGGAATGGATAGAAATATAGATTTTACCTTCATCTAAGGACCTTCTATGGATGTAATTTGAGGGATTAAAGGGAATATTAGGAGGAGGAACCCCATAAAAATCCTCATTGACCTAACATGGGAGAAGAGAGTGTAGGGTGAGGTAAACTCCCTTTCACAAGGAAATGATTATTAAAAATAATAACAATAGAAATATAATTTTAATAATCAATTTATTTATATAATTTTATATAGAAAAATAAATTAAACACACAGTTACATACACATATTTGTATGTCTTTATTTAATGTCAATAATAGAAACTATTAATATTTTTTTAAACACACACTTATTAATATTTTTTTATAAATTTAATAGTACATTTCATTAATTATTTATTTTTATTAAAACTAATTTTAATTACTAAAATAATATTTCCTAAACATTTCTACCATATTTAATACAAATTAATATGATTATAATTTCTCATAAATAAATTAAGAAGGGTCTTGAGATATTGGGACTTGAAAATGATGTTTTGGGTAAATTTTAAAGAATCGATGATCGCATTTTCATAGTTTTAGTGTCCATGCACAAGAAAATGAAAATAATCTCCTCATAAATGATAAACTACACAACCAAAATGCATTGTATCTAAGACTGTGCACTGACATTACTTCACCCAATTTTTTTTATAAAATCAGGATATTTAGAATAAATAAATAATTTTATAATATAATATACAGTAAAAGGATAATATGGGGTATTACCCCATGAAACACATATATAGATATACATGTATCCACCATTTGTATAATATATATGAATAATAACTTTTGATGCTAAAAAATTCATCAAATATGTATAAACATGGAATAATGAAAAAAAGAAGAAAGAAGGGGATACGGAAATGAGTTCCCTTGCAACTAGAATTATGTGATTCCATATGTGGTGGTGTTGTGAATGAAATAATTTTTTAAGAAAACATATATTTCTTGAGAACATAGCTCTTCCATGACCCATGTAAGATAGTATATATGTATGGTTTGAAATTACATAGGGAATTTGAATTTTCATTTATGAGATGTGTCAAATATTGAATTATACGACTCGTAATGAGATTCCAAGAATTGGGATGCCTAAATGTGATGTTTTGATATGAGTAATGACACTTGGGATGTATCCATGTGTTTGGATGTTCTTTATACGCTTCATGATAGGTTTCAAAAGTTTTGGAGTTGTTTATCTAGTGTACATGGTTTGGTATTCATGGTTTTGGAGAAACCATGAGAGGCCTTGATGATAAGAGAATTTCCAGTTCATTTTTGAACTGAGCATGGTTTGATTATGTAGTTAGAGAATAGTTTGGGGTAAATAGTTTAATACAAAGGGGAAACTATGTGAGGTTTAGGAGATCCTAGGACTTGGGGATTAGACTATGCATAGTTTTTGAAAAACTATGTTCCATGACAAAGAGGGTTCCAATGGTTTGTTTTGCGATTTGCATAGGGTTTGGCCAATTACATTGGAAAACTGTGTGGGTGGGTTATCTTTAGACTATTCCAACTACATAGTTACAGCATGTTTTGGAAAACAATAAGTCCAAACATAGTGGTTTCCCAGAACTTCATTTGAAGGGGGATTATAAAAAACACCCCTTTAGATTTTAGGACACTTCACCCCTTTCTCCTTCTTTAGGTGTGCATGAACCAAAGTGGCTCCCAAACCCTTCTTCATTCTTCAACCCCTAGATTTAGGTTGTGTTCATGAAGTTTAATTGGAATTTCATGTGAGTTATTATCCTTTGGTGAATTCTCCTCCAATTATTCTTACTCATCTCTAATTTGGTGTTCTCGAGTTTAGGTTTTGTTGACGATTCCACTAGATCATGGTGGAATTACCCATTTATCATGAAGATTTTGGTATCCTTATGTAAAAGTGATCACGAGACTATTTCTTCACATAGTTCCATGACATTTCATTGATTTTTATGACCATTATTAATTTTTATAGGTTTCAATTAATAAATTATTTAAATTAGTTATTGGAGTGGAATTACCTCTTAGGGAATTTCCGGAAAATGGTGTCAAGAGTCCATTGTGGATAACCAGTAGTATTTGTGCAATGTTTTGATTAGAGGTGAGTGACTAAAAAGTTTTCTAGCATTATTCCAAGTTGGGGTTTAATTAAATAGTTAATAATAACTGTTCTAATAGATTGTTTATTTTTACTTGGAATGAGGTTAGATCATAGGCAGCTGAGATGAGCTCATTTGGATGTATAATAGGTGGACGAGACTTAGACAGGCCTTAACAAGACTGTAGTTAGTTTGAAAATGACATGGAAAGCTTCTTTTTTTTTGTAAGTGTTTCATGATATTTACAAATTATTTTGTTAATTGATTTGTATGTCCATGTGGCATGTGACCTTAATTTAATGAGCAGTGTGTTCACTTCCATATTTTAAGTAAAGTAGTAGGGTTATGAGCATATCTTGATTTAAATATTTGGTTGGATTGATAGAATGGTCAATGAGAAAATGGGAATAACTTGGTAATTAATGGTAATTAATTATATGTGGTTAAAATGGGATTTTATTTGTTATTATTTTTTTGAAATTCTTATGTGGCCTTTGAAATGATCATGCCGAGTAAATTAGGTTTTGACTTGATTTTTGGTGTTAAATGGGGAAATATGTTATTCTAAGAGGTTCATGATTTAAAATTAGGTGTTGGCCTCAAATTTGTTCTATAAAATTGGGTTTATAAATTTATTTCAATGATTATTTCAAATGCGTGTGTGGTTTCCCCTTCAGGGAAATGCCTTGATGGATCCTTTAATAATATGATTGAAGGAATGGCCTCTGCATTATTTTTTGGGGATGAAGGCTTGTAGGGACCACAAAAAATGATAATGGTTTTAATAAAGTGTCGTTTTTTTTATTTTTGAATATTTTTTAAGGTCAAGGTGATGATCCTTAGTAATCGAGAAAGATGAATTGTTTTAGATGTCAGCCAGATGATCCAAAAACATGTAATATATTATATGGATTAGGTTTTGGAACTGGAAACTGATAGTATACATCATGGTTTATGTGCCAGAATTATTCTCTAGGAAAAAATGGTAAATCATATGGATTTGGATGATGGAAAAATTCTCCTTATACTTGGACTAGTGAAAAATTGACTCTCTGTGATAGATAATGGACTAATACCCCACTCACTATTGTTATTATTCTTTACGAGAATTTTGGACCTGGAAATTTGTGTTGGTACTGATAGTTTTGTATAGTGTTTGGGTAATATAATTAGGATTTAGGCATAGTTGATATTGATGCTGACACATGATTAAGATTCTATTAATTCTCTAGGCCCTGATAGCTTGGGTACAAGAGATGTATACCTTGTGTTGAGATTTTATGATTTCATGCATTATATTATGGATGAAAATACCCTTCCCTTATTTAATGTATGTTTCACCCTCTATCCTTTGACTCAGATGACCAAATTAGGTTAATGCAGGTTTATTTGTCCTATGATTCACTTTATAACCTGAGGGCCAATGTGTACTAGATGAGTTGTTGTTTATTTTGAATGTATCATCATTTAAGTAAAAATATATTTCCCACTATTTACTTGAAAACATAGTTTTCATAACTTTTATTTGATTTAGACACCATTGGTGGGGTCCTATTATGTTTTACACACCCTTTTTTGGTCACTAATACACATGGGTACCCAATCAGCTCTCACGTATTTATTACAAGAACATTTTTGGGTTGGGGTTGTATTGAGTTTTTCATGTTCCGAAAGGATAGCACTGATGATATTAGGTGACAATATGGGATTTGGTTCAAATATTTCATGAATCCTTTTAATGGGTTTATTGTGTTATGGGTTTTTATGTTATATTCCTTGAGAATTGATGGTTTTATGTATGACATGGTTGTTTGGTCCTTTACGTCATTTTATTTTATCATGTTGTATTCATTTGATTTATTATTTCTATGAAAACTGATGTATTTTTTGTTGTTTTTTTATTTTTATAGAGAAATTTGATAATGTGGTGAAGTCTCCTCATCAAAACAACCTAATCCCCTGATGATAGTTGGTAGCCTTTGGCTTATGAGGAGATGCATCTGAGTCAATGTAGTGAACTAGATTATTCCACCGGTTTAGTAGATCCTAGGCCAAGATGTTAAAAAGTGGTATTTATGGGGTTACCTTCATGTTGTTTTACTATTTTGGAATTTTTTAATCATGAAATATAAAAGTGTGTCAATGCCTATAATGGATACCTAACTAGTATGTCAAGAACAATTATTCCAATTAGAAGTCTCAGTAACCTGAGGTAAGGATTCTTATTTTATGTCTGATGTTACTATTGTATTTTATTTTTTTCATCAACTTCTATGCATGTGGTTTGGATTTTTGATTTATGATGTATTTGTGATTTATGATGGATTTAAAGCACTTGGGTCTTTGGACAAAGACCTATAATTTGTTTTTTGATCTTTTCCTGTAGAGGTAAGAGGCATCTTATGAATCATGGTAGGCACATAGGATATACATGTTACATGTCTTCTGGTGTATTCTCTTAATGATAACAGATTTTATATTGTTTAAAGTGTCGAAAACTTCTCATACTACATTTTTCTATATTAATAAATGGTGGAATTCTACATAGATAAGACAACTTGTATATGTATCTCTTTCTGATGTATGGTTATGCGGATCTATGGTGAGTCACCTGACGATGATGACTATGATATAGTCCTCATGAACAGTAGGTTCAGTGACCATGGTAGGAGATCATCATATAGGTATTCGACTGTTGGATCTCTTGTGTGTGGTTCGTGTCATGTATTTTTTTTGTGGATCGATCCTTCATGAAGTCATATGAAGAACAGATGCTTAGAGAGGACAAGTGCCCTTTCTATGGGTGGGTTCTTTGGCTTTTGAGGTCTTTCGTGTATAACAACCTAGGCATGGGTATTTATACATGTTTATTTCATGTGACATTGGGAGAGGATCAGGTTTGAAACCCCCATGATTTGTGTCCTATGAGTTAACCTGGACCTAGGTGGTTAGGCCCAGTGACTATCATTGAGATTTTACTAGAAGGGATGGGTGTCAAAACCTAGTGACCTTCTAGAAATGGCAATATTTTAGTGATTGAGTGTTGTTTTATTATCAAGGGTCACCCATGAAAGGCCTCAACCCAGTTTTTTATTCCATAGGGTGAGTATTACATGAGTAGATATTTTTGTTTTTTACAATGGTGTATGAAGGGTGTACCATGGTATGGGGTTTAGGCATGTCTTATGCCTACTATTTTGAGAATGAGAACATGTTTCCTAGTGGTTCAACCTTGTTTTTAGTCTAATGAGGGGAAGTACCATTAAGGTTCCTAGCATGTCTAATGGATGTCCAAGAAGGATGCAACCGGTGGTTAGGCACTATACATGGAGCATAGGAGGTTCTCGAGGGTACATGTTTTTTTATGCATGAGATTACTTGGGATACAACCATATAGGTGGGGTATACGTAGTATGTTCTTATAGCGAGGAACATGTGTATGTCTAGTTTTTTTGAGATAGAATTCACTTCGAGTGCTAATTCTTCATAGAACATGTTGTTTTTTAGGGCAGGGTCAGCCAATTGAGAGACCTGTCTATCTATGGATGTGTCTAAAAGAGCATGGTGAGAGTGTAAAGGAACATAGTGGAACATCGAATAATGCTATGGACCTAGGTGGTTTTTGATCGATAAAGTTCCTCTAGTTTTGGAAGGCACCAATGGTCTTTCAAAAAACAATATGGTTTATTGTGTTGCAATGTTTCTCCTTGAGTTTAATAATTAAATTTAGATGTTTCACCTTATTTTAATCTATGGATATAAAATTTAAATCAAATATTTCTTATTAATGAGATATATTCCTTCTTAAAAATGAAACAATGTTCCAATATAATCTTACATGAAATTGGGAATAATTTTCCCTTTATAAAAAACAATTAATAAATGTGATGAAAAAAATAAATCAATAATAAACATACATTTATAAAATATACTATAAGAGAACTGATATTTAAAATATAAAATATATGTGACTGGACATGAATAAAAGGATTGAGCTAAATATCTCTATGTGGCGTATGGTCAAATCAATTTTCCACTACATCTATAGTCCATCACCTGATCTAATGTTCCTCTCCAAAATAATTGGATTCATGATCCTACCAATGAAAATTCCAAGTGAATACAAGGATATGTAAAAACAATGACCTATATTTGGGGTATGAGGGAAATCCATGAAAGATTCTACAAAATATTCTACACATTCCATTACATTGATAATATATCAGAGACAGTTTAAAATTCAATTTAATAAAATACATTTTTATATTTTAGGGAAAAAATTTAAATAGAAAACTAATTTACCTATATCAAGAAGAATGAAATAATATAAGTTAACCATTAATTATAAATTGAACTAGTTATTGAAATAAATGGAAATTAAAATGGTAACTCAAAATATGCAAGCGCATGTGTGAAATTTTAAATGAATATAGTGTGTTATAAAGATGAAATCGTTGCATCATGGGAACATACTAATGTAACTCTAAAAGTAAAACCAAGTATCCTAAATTTAATAAAATCCATCACTATAACCTTATTTATCATTATATACATAATCATATCAATAATCATTTCAATCGTCTTATCCAACTCCACCTAGGATGGTAGGTTGAGCTTCATTATACACTAGTATAAAACTAGTGATTGTATATAATATTGTCTCACCCCAACTAATCCCCCCCAACAAGATTCTTATTAATATTAAGAGGGTAATATCTTTGGGGAGATACCCCAAACCCATTGTTGGTTTTTATCCTTAATTCTCTCCTATGTATCAAAGTATTTTTCCTTGTTTTCTCCAATATATTTAATGGATATAAATTCCCAAAACATTATACCTAATACCACCCCCTAAAAAATATCTATATTTAATTCAATAAAATTTATTTATTCAATAAAAAATCATTTAAAAAAATATTTCTTTATTAATTGGTGAGTAATGTAATAAGAACATATAAATAATCCAAAAAATACTTTTCTCATGAAATAATTTCATAAAGAAAACATTAATTTTCATTAAATTTTACCCTATATAATTTATTAACACTAATTAATTACAACTAAAAAGTGATTGATATTAAGATCTGGCATGAACTACATAGTAATCTCCCACATGATAAAAAATATAATTAATCCAAACACTGCTTGGTCATTTTTGAAGTATAAAATACAATAGTTATATACATTATAATTATATAGAAAGTTTTTCTAAAAAAATCCAAGGATATTTTTCTATAAATTCAAAATAGAAATTTTAAGTAACACATTATATGCCTAAAAATACAAGAATATGATTTTACATAATTTTTCATGAAGAATGCCTTTTTTGTTCATTCTATCGAGTGAAGGAAAATGAAAACTCCATAAAGAATAATTATAGAGAATCAACATAGTTTCTTTGGAGACATATGATAAAATTATAATGATATAGAGAAGATTAGCATGACTGGTGGGCAAGGACAACACACACAAATAGAGAAATGGTCCAATTTTTTTAATTGAAAAAAATATATTCTTTTTGGATTGCAAGAGAAGACACTGTACTCACCTCTGTAGTATGAACGCAAATTGTATCCGGTAAACTGGAGCGTTCGGTCCACTGGAAACGATTCCAATGGATTTTTTTGTCTGATTCTAGCGAACAGATAGAGACAGTTCTCCTTTTCGATCGTTTCCTTGGAAACGATTGACCAAACTGTGGCATTTCCTCCCTTCTAGACGGAAATGCTTGTGGATTCGTCCTCTCTTCATGTTATGGGCTCTCTGGCTCCCCCAGTGTGTGTCTTCACAAGTGGATAGGATGTGGTGGAGGCCTCTAATCCGTCCTGGATGGAGGTTCTTCTTCGGTGAGATCCTCCAGAGAAGCATTCTTCTCCTTCCCAGATTTCTGAGATTCCACTTTTAGAGGTCAGATCAGATTTATTGGAGGGTTCTCTGGTGATTACCTTCGTAGATCCCTCTTTCGTGGAAGCTTCGGATCTCCGCAGATGGACCCTTGTGTCAAGATTTGGTTTCGACAACCCATCTCTCACCGTTTTTCAGGCCTTTGTTCATTCTTATGGCTCGTTTGGAACTGGTGATTCGGGAAGAAAAGAAAAGATTTGGGGTGATTGAAACGGATTTTTGTCATTTGGTTGGCACAGAGATGAAGAGGGAAATATCATGTGGGGAGAAACGGGGAGAAATATTTCTCCCCAACTGCAGTTTTACAATCACCCCAAAAGTGAGGTGATTTGGAAAGAAACGCGCACAGCGTATCATGTGATTTTTTAATTTCCTACCATGCCCCTATAGTTGTTTTATTTTACATAACATTTTATTGAATTAGTATTTATATAAATTATTATCACTGTGATTATTAATAATAAAAATTAGTATTTTTATAATATAATATTATTTGGAATAATTAAGTATTGAAAAAACAATATTTTCTAAGAACATTACTCGAACTCATCTGAAATAATAATCAGGTAATAATTTCAAATTTGATTTTGTTATATATATATATTTATAAATATATTTATATAAATATATTTATAAATATATATCTAATATATTAAAAATATATATATTTATATAATTGTAAATTTATTTTGTAAATATATATATTTATGAATGCATATTTATAAAATTATATATGAATAAATATATTTAAAAATAAATAAATATATATATATATAAAGATATTTATATATATATATATATAAAGATATTTATAAATATATGTTTATAATTATATAAATATTTATAATAAATATATATATATATAAATATTTGAAAATCAAAGATACAATTTAAAATCATAATATTTTTTTATTTGGAATAATTGAGTATTGGAAAACTATATTTTTTAATAGGGGTTATTTTTGTCATATTTCCAAAACATTTCTTTTCTTTTCTTTTGATAATTGTCACCAAACAAGATGGAGAGAAATTGCAATCATTTATTTTCTTTTACTAAATTTCACATCCAAAAAAAATGAAGAGAAATGAAAATCAATTCTTTTCTTTTCTTTTCTTTTATGAATTAGGAAATCATTTCTTTTATTTTACTAAATCATGACCAAACATAGTCTTAGGGTTTGGACGCTCTGGATTCCGTTCTGGGGAATTCGGATGCTACCCAGCTATCTTCCTACTATGATCCTAACACCTTGGCTACCTTGATGATTCATACTAATAACTCCTGAATTTTCTCGGAAGTTCCAACGGAAGATTTTCTACCTTCTACCATTCCCTCTTTGGCGCTAAGTGGAGTCTGCAATCATTCTCATTCTAAGCGGGGGCATTAATGCCCCTCTCATCAGTCCAAAAGTACAGCCAAACCTGGGGCCAAAACGGGGTGTATTTATTTCCAATGATCTCTTTCATAGTGTGGAATGCCCGAGGCCTCAGTGCTCGGGTAAAATATGATTTCTCATCCAGTGAATTATCTAAGAACAATGCTTCTACGGTCGTTGTTTTATTACACAATCAATCGTCATCCAAGATTGAGGTCTTCGATACTAGGTTGTGACTCCATAATTTCTTGCATGGAAAGCCTCTAAATCATCATATATGGTTCTTCAGGAGGCACAATGCCTATGTTTATCTTATCAATTCCTCTGAAAATCATATTACAATGAATGTTATTCTCGGGAGTTCCATGTGTTTTATCTCATTTGTGTGTGCCAAGTGCGACCTCAGCTATGACATGACATAATCGACTTCGATCTGGGTGACACACCATGGATTATTAGTGGAGTATTCAATGTAATCATGGATCCTTGGAATGACATGAAAGAGTTTCAGAATTTTCTGGGAGAGAAAGGTTTGGCAGATTTGGGTTTCTCTGGGGATGGGTCCACTTTGTATAATAATCAAAATTTTGGTAGATGAATGTGGTGTCGTCTTGATCGATTCTTTGTTAACCTCTATGAAATCCCTTCATATCCTAGTTCCATTGTGACTCACATGGTGTGTGTGTTGTCTGGCCACTCTCTGTTTCTGGTTCACCTAGCAACTAGTGCAGACCGTTGGAATAATTTTTTCTTCTCCAAAAGATGGATGTTTGACTTGAGTTTTTTCTCCTTGGTTTATACGTCATGGAACAAACCAATTCCCGATCACTCTTGTATTTGATTTCACAAAAAAATCAGAATTCTGAAAGATGATCTTCAGGGTTGGTCAAGAGAACGCCCCTCGAGGTAGCATGATCAGGAGGTTGTCCAACTTGAAATTGAAATTACAGAGACCAGTCTGGAAAATGTTTGGAATGAGGATTTTTTTTTTGGAACTTTTTGATAAGAAGAACACCCTATTGGTAATGCTTCTTAAACAAGAACGGTTGGCTCGAGTGAAATCAAATCAAACCTGGTTAAAGGCTAGGGATAAGAACACAATATTTTTTCATGCTTATATCAAAGAGAAGGAAAGAATTATGATGCCCAACATCTGTCTGGAGGATGGTTTTTTCATTAATGATCTAGCGGTGGTTGGAAGTATGGTGGAGGATCACTTTAAATCTCTTCTAGCTGGTATCAACCCGACTATACAGGAGGGCTTCCCAAAACACCACTCTCCCCCTTTTGAGGATATCACTTTGGTGGTGCCTGAGGTTGTTAATCAGGGCATTTCCAGAGTTCCTGAGGATGAGGTTTGGGATGTGGTGAACTCCCTCAACCTGAAAAGTTCTCCATGATTGGACAGATTTCTAGGATCATTATATGTATCCTATTGGAATCTGGTTAAAAATGATCTCCTGGTGATTATTCAAGATTTTTTCCATGGGGGAAATTTACCTTGGGTGTCCTATGCTAAAAAGACTGTCCTTATTCCAAAGGTGAGAGACCTGGCATCCATTAAGCATTATAGACCCATCAGTATGTGTAGATTTCCGCACAAGGTGTGTACTAGTGTGCTTAATAGGAGGTTTTCAGTCCATCTACCCGAGTGGATTTTGGAGGAGTAGCATGACTTTGTTAGAGGGAGATCAATCCAATGTTCTGCAGCTCTTGCTCAAGAGATGTTTGGTGAAATTAATAGGAAGTCATCAGGCTCTATCATTGTAGTCAAAATAGGCATGGATAAGGAATATGACTGACTAGAACGAGGATTCATATTGAAGGTGATGAATTGTATGGGATTTTCTCCATGGGTTTCTGATCTCCTTATCCAGTGTTTCAGTTCTTCCTAGATCTCCTTGAATTTCATGGGTAAGAGGTGTGGTTTTTTTAAATCAGTGCGGGGCTTGAGGCAAGGTGATCCTATATCCCCAAGTTTATTCATTTTGGCTCAGAATTCCTTTTGCAGTTTTTTTTAAATCAGTGTGCAGCTTAGGGAGCCTCATTGGAGTCGAGTTTTATGAAGGGAATAGCGGTCATTTTTTTCAGGTGTGGTTTTAGGGGGTGGCGGATAACAGCATTGATTTCAAGGAAGGTGCTTCCTTGGTTCGGATGGCTGCTGGTGTATTTGGAATTCCAGGAACAGGTCTATAGTGTAAGGCATTTCGATTTTTGGATTTGCCCTACAATCTCGGTCTAGGTGTTTGGCTACCGAGCATCACCCTCTCCAGAAACATTGTCAAACTGCTCACTCCTTGAGTATGGTCACGGGTGGAAGGGGCCATGAATCCTCAATTAATAGAGTGACGCCCACAGGTAGATGGGTTTGGTGGAATCTCACTACCAATGGGTTCAAGCTCAACTATGATGGTTCTTGTAACCATGGCTTTATGTGTTACACCCTCTTGAAATGTTTTTATTTTATTATTTTGTCCGTCTTTGAATATTTTTTGTCTAGGTTTTGGTCGAGTTCTGGTTGGAATTTTGCATTTTTCTTGATAAATGAATGTTTTGGGTTTGACAACGTTCGGCGTATGGGCAGAGCATGGTCGAAACCATGTGGCTTCACCCAGATCACCGTGCGGCCTGCTCGGTGTTGAAAAAAACATTGTTAATTAATTAATAAGATGAATAACAAAGTGAAAACCAAATAAAATAAGAAAAATAAAATATATTAAAAATTGTTTTAATAATAATAATAATAATGTTAATATTATTTAAGATTATTATTATTAGTATTAGTATTTTAATTAAGAATATTATTATTATTATTATTATTATTATTAATAGGATTACATTTTTTTTTAGGTTTTCTTCCCCCCCTTTTCTTTTTTTTCCCTCTTTCCCTCCTCTCCTTTTCATCGTGCCTCCCCTGTGTGTGTTGCCCTATCTCCCTTCCACCTGTTGTGCGTCGCTCCCCTACCCCTTGGTCAGATCCCTTCCACCTGTTGTGCGCCGCTCCCCTACCCCTTGGTCAGATCCCCTCCAACGACCTCATACTGGCGCCCTACTCCCCCTCCGACTTGCATTGCCCTGCTCCCCCTGCGCCGCCCTCACGCAGCCCCCTTCCCCCTAGCACGCGGCTCCCGTCCAGCAACCCCCTCCTCACGTGGCCAGCCTCCCAGACCCTTCGCCGCTCCTCCTCTCCCTCCGCCGCAGCCGTGTTCCACCCTCGGTAAGCTTCTTCCCTCTTTCCTTGGGGTTTCAATTTAGGGTTCCATTTTATTTAGGGTTTGATCTTGACATTTTTGGTTTGATCACTTGAATTAGGGTTTAATTATCTTTCTTGTGGTGTGGTTGAATATTCACATCGATTTTAGGGGATTTTGACACCAAAGGTGTGTGGTTTCGGCATATAAATATTATTTGGTGAATTAGTTTGCTTGATTAATTAATTTAGTATGTTCTTTAATTAATATGTGGTGTGAAATTATTTTTTTAAAGAGTTTAATATGTGTTTGATTTAAGTAGCATGTTTATATGAAATGGGGTGCGTTTTGGTGAAAACCCATATTATGTCACTTGGCACTGTTTTGTAAATTGTGCAATTAGTTTATTAAATTATGCAAGGGCTGTGAATTATGTTTTTATGGGGTGTTGGTGTGAATTTGATCATAATAGAGGATTTTGAGTGAGTTTTATGTGTAAAGCCATGTGATTCTTCTTGGAATTGTTTTATATAATTTTCTTAATTGTTTATTAAATTATATGGAAGGTGAAAAACATGTTTGCAAACAGTTTTGGTGTGAGTATGGAATGGAACTTGGATGTTCAAGTGGTGTTATGGGACATGTGGAACTTGATTGAGCACAAAAGGGAAGCCCGAGTATCTAGGTGGGTGGACTGAGACTAGTATGCTAGTGATTCGAAAGTGTCAGCGACTCAATTTTACTTAAAAAGATTGACGACGATGACACCAACTAAATAATAATGATTTATTGGAGACCACTAGGTTATGTGTGTGTTCATTACTAGTGACTCGTGCATGAGAACACAGTTGGTGATGGTTTCTATGCCACATTTCACCGAGATACGATGTACTTAGTGTTCCATTGTTAGCTAGTTCCTAGGGGTATTTCTCGTGACTAGTGCTCATTGGTTATATCACACTTATTGTTGACATACGGTATGTTTGGTTGGTAATTTCAGCAAAAAGTGTTCTTTTTTAAATCTGTTTATTTAAAGTTGTCTTCTTAAAAACTATTTCTCATTCAAAGTTTCTTTCCTTAAAATTGTTATCATCATTTCTTTTTTATGAAAACGTGCAAGCTATTTGTCTTTATAATGTTTATAGCCTGAAATATTTTCTTGGGTGGCATCCTGCTGGGTGTTAGCTCATACCCTACTTACACCTTTGGGTGTAAGTAGATTTGGTGATGTTTGATACAGACAAAGGTAAAGCTTATAGAGATCGCGGTTCAGGTTACTAGCTATCTTTTTGGTGTGAGTATGGTTTTAAATGGAACTTGGATGACTGTTCAGGTTGCTAGCTATCTTTATTGGATTTTCCCTACAATATCAGTCTAGGTGTTTGGATACTGAGCATCACCCTCTCCGAAAACATTGTTAAACTACTCACTCCTTGAGTATGGTCACAGGTGGAAGGGACCATGAATCCTCAATGAAGAGAGTGACACTCACAGGTAGATGGGGTTGGTGAAATCTCCCCACCAATGGGTTCAAGCTCAACTGTGATGGTTCTTGTAACCATGGCTGTATGTGTCACACCCTCTTGAAATGTTTTTATTTTATTATTTTATCCGGCTTTGAATATTTTTGTCGAGGTTTGGGCCGAGTTCTGGTTGGAATTTTGTATTTTGTTAATAAATGAATGTTTTGGGTTTGACAACGTTCGGCGTATGGGCAGAGCATGGTCGAAACCATGCGGCTTTGCCTAGATCACCGTGCGGCCTGCTCGTTGTTCAAAAAAAATATTGTTAATTAATTAATAAGATGAATAACAAAGTGAAAACAAAATAAAATATATTAAAAATTGTTTTAATAATAATAATAATGTTAATATTATTTAAGATTATTATTATTATTATTATTGTTGTTGTTAGTATTTTAATTAAGAATATTATTATTATTATTATTATTATTAGGATTACATTTTTTTAGGTTTTCTTTCCCCCCTTTTCTTTTTTCCCTCTTTCCCTCCTCTCCTTTTCATCGTGCCTCCCCTGTTTTCATTGCCATATCTCCCTTCCGCCTGTTGTGCGCCGCTCCCCTACCCCTTGGTCAGATCCCCTCCAACGACCTCGTACCGGCGCCCTGCTCCCCCTCTGACTTGCGTTGCCCTGCTCCCCCTGCGCCGCCCTCACGCAGCCCCCTTCTCAGTCAAAACCTTCCGACGACACCCTAACACGCGACTCCCGTCCGCCACCCCCCTCCTTGCGTGGCCAGCCTCCCAGACCCTTCGCCTCTCTTCTCCCTCCGCCGCAGTCGTGTTCCACCCTTGGTAAACTTCTTCCCTCTTTCCTTGGGGTTTCAGTTCAGGGTTCCGTTTTGTTTAGGGTTTGATCTTGACATTTTTGGTTTGATCACTTGAATTAGGGTTTAATTATCTTGCTTGTGGTGCGGTTGAAGATTCACAACGATTTTAGGGGATTTTGACACCAAAGGTATGTGGTTCCGCATATAAATATTATTTGGTGAATTAGTTTGCTTGCTTAATTAATTTTGTATGTTCTTTGATTAATATGTGGTGTGAAATTAGTTTTTAAAGAGTTTAATATGTGTTTGATTTAAGTAGCATGTTTATATGAAATGGGGTGCGTTTTTTGTGAAAACCATATTATGTCACTGGGTAGTGTTTTGTAAATTGTGCAATTAGTTTATTAAATTATGCAAGGGCTGTGAATTATGTTTTTATGGGGTGTTGGTGTGAATTTGATCATAATAGAGGATTTTGAGTGAGTTTTATGTGTAAAGCCATGTGATACTTCTTGAAATTGTTTTATAAAATTTTCTTAATGGTTTATTAAATTATATGGAAGGTGCAAAACATGTTTGCAAACTGTTTTGGTGTGAGTATGGTTTTAAATTGAACTTGGATGTGCAAGTGGTGTTATGAGACATGTGGAACTTGATTTAGCACAAAAGGGAAGTCCGAGTAACTAGGTGGGCGAACTGAAACTAGTATGCTTGTGATTCGAAAGTGGCAGCGACTCAGTTTCACTTAAAAGGATTGACGACGATGACACTAACTAAATAATAATGAATGATTGGAGACCACTAGGTTATGTGTGTGTTCATTACTAGTGACCCGTGCAAGAGAACACAGTTAGTCATGGTTTCTATGCCACATTTCACCGAGATACGATGTACTTAGTGTTCCATTGTTAGCTAGTTCCTAGGGGTGGTTCCCGTGACTAGTGCTCATTGGTTATATCACACTTCTTGTTGACATACGGTATGTTTGGTTGGTAATTTCAGAAAGAAGTGTTCTTTTTTAAATTTGTTTCTTTAAAGTTTCCTTCTTAAAAACTGTTTCTCATTCAAAGTTTCTTTCCTTAAAATTATTATCATCATTTCATTTTTATGAAAACATGCAAGCTATTTGTCTTATAATGTTTATAGCCTGAAATATTTTCTTGGGTGGCATCCTGCTGGGTGTTAGCTCATACCCTACTTACACCTTTGAGTGTAATTAGATTTGGTAATGTTTGATACAGACAAAGGTAAAACTTATAGAGATGGCGGTTCAGGTTGCTAGGTATATTTATTGGTGCTGTAATGACCCGTGTTTTGAACCAGGTTAAAAAGTGGGGGAAATTGAACTTTTTTAATTACTGAACCGGTCGTTTTTAGAATCGGGTTTCGGAACGTGGTTTCGAAGGTTTCAACCCTTTTTTTTAATGTTTTTGGACATGTGCGAATGCCCGTTAAGTTTCTCGGGTGGCCCGAGGGGTTTCTGAAGCGCCGGACCCATGTTTTTAAAGTGCTGCAGAGGGTGCACGGTTTGACAAACCGTGCGGCCTAAATCGTGCAGCCTTATTAAAGGAGGTAGTGGCGTGCGCATGGGCTGCGCACGGTTTCCCCAAACCGTGCGCCTAGCCCGTGCGAGAGATCTCTTGGAGGTAGAAGACTCCGCATGGTTTGCGCACGGTTTGGCAAACCATGCGGGTCAAACCGTGCGCTCGGATGTGTTTTAGGTTTTTGATTAAAATTAAAAGAAAAGAAAATTATATAAAATAAAAACCTAAAATCTAATAACACTCCCTCCCCTCTCCTCTCGGCAGAAGCGTGACACCATCCCAAGAGGGGCTCTCCCTGCCGCGCGCTCGACCCCCACCTCGGCCTCCCTTCGATCGGCGTTTCCTCCTCCGTTTATTGGGGTTTCTTCTCCGGATCATCGCGGTAAGGTCTCCTCCCTCATTCCTCTTCTTCCTTGGCCGATTTTCGGCCTCCCCTTTTCCCTAATCCAATTCGGCCGAACCCCCATGGTTAGGGTTTTTGTTTAATTCGTTTTCGCTCTTGTTTCTCTTGTTGTAAAGGGGTGTGGAAGGTCCCTTGGGACCTTGTTGGTGTGCGTACGACATTCGCCGTCGAAGGCGAGGCGGATTATGGTTGATTCGGTCTGCCATTTTGATTCCGAGGTAAGGGTTTTACCCATTCTTGGTGTCCGCAGCTTCTAAATTATTACCTTAGTTGTTCTAAAGGGACCAGGTATGTGTTTCTTAGTGCGTTGGACCTTTGGAGTTGGTTTCGGGTAGCCGGAGCTTAGGCGACTCGCCTGCGCAGGCATAGGTACGTATTTATATGTACATGGGTTCCCCCGGCGTGTGTATATTTATCCATGGCAGCGAATATACACGTACGGGGCTAGTTGTCCCCATTGTATATATAAAAAGTGTCTACGCAGGTGAGCGGAGACAGGTATATGTGTATAAGCATATGTGTAAGGATCCTCTTATGCACGCTCATGGCCATGCGGGGCGTGTGCATAGAGGCTAGGTGTCCTTATACATATGTGAAATCACATATACCTCATGGGGAAGCAGCAGTGGCAGCTTTAGTTAGAAAGCGCCAAGAGCCGATGTGGACGGATGGATCCACCTTGAGGTAGGGTCCCTCTCTTTGCCCTTTAATTTAAAGTGAAGATTTTAAAGAGTTTAATACTGATTTGTTTTAGTATTTTAATTATGCAAGTTAGTCTTGGATATGTGCTTCTATGAAAACAGTGTGAATTGCAGGAATAAGATAAAATGGTTGCTGGGTCATTAAACTAACGATTTAATAATAAAACCCCTCGATCAGAGGTGCGATGTCTCCAAGATAAAAGTAGGAAGTAGATTCTTATGCTTGCCTGCTGGATTATTGTTATGCTTTGGTGATAATTGATGCTGTCATATTTACTTTGAATTGTACTAAATGGTTAAAGAATAACAATTGATATCTTTTGATGAACTGGTTAAACTTGAATGAAATGGATTAGGGTGGTAAGACCACGCCTTAGGATAATGTAATAAGCACGACTTATGTTAATGGAATGAGTCTAGTGAGTGGGACTTACCTAGGAGTAGTCCTTAGCACCTCTTATTTCTTTGTAAATCCTTATATGTCTTTGAAATGAAATGAAATGAATAAAGAATGAATTGAGGGTTAACCAATACCGTACAAGAGCGGGTTGTCTCATGTACCTTATATCAATATGATGAATATGAAAAATGATGTGATTATGTGATATTGTGAGATGGAAATACCATGTTTTATTTATATGAATGTTATAAGAATTGTATGCCTTGTAACCCATCCTAATTAAATGATACATCTTCGGGCCAGGGGTAGCCGTGAGAGCTCCCCTTTTACACAGCTTCGGGCTAGGGGCAGACCGTGAGAGATCCCCTAATTAAATGATACAGCTTCGGCCCAGGGGTAGACCATGAGAGCTCCCCTTTGACACGACTTCGGGCTAGGGGTAGACCGTGAGAGATCCCCTAATTAAATGATACAGCTTCAGACCAGGGGTAGACCGTGAGAGCTCCCCTTTGACATGGCTTCGGGCTACGGGCAGACCGTGAGAGCTCCCCTAATTAAATGATACAGCTTCGGGCCAGGGGTAGACCGTGAGAGCTCCCCTTTGACACGGCTTCGGGCTAGGGGCAGACCGTGAGAGCTCCCCTAATTAAATGATACAGCTTCAGGCCAGGGGTAGACCATGAGAGCTCCCCTTTGACACATCTTCGGGCTAGGGGAAGATCGTGAGAGCTCCCCTAATTAAATGATACAGCTTCGGGCCGGGGGTAGACCATGAGAGCTCCCCTTTGACACGGCTTCGGGCCGGGGATAGACCGAGAGAGCTTCCCCAAGGTTGGTCCAGGAGTTGGATCGAGAGCACTGCTCCTGGGTTAAGGATGTCTGTGAGTTTCGTCCCGGTCCTACCCAACATATTATATATATATATGTATTCCTTTAATCATTTGTAAACCTTCGGGCCGGGGATAGACCGTGAGAGCTTCCCCAAGGTTGGGCCAGGGGTAGGATCAAGCGCGCTGCCCCTGGGTTAAGGACGTCCATGAGTTCCGTCCCGGTCCTACCCAACGTATTATATATTTATGGTGACATGATCGGGTTACTTTACCGGCAATGAGCTGAAGCTAGTATAGTCGCCAGGTTTCCTCTGGGGAAACCGGGATGGGTGTTGTTGTTCTTTATTGTTCTATTTATCGAATCCTGGAATACCTGCTTACTACTTTAATTACTACTACACTGTCTGGATTGGGTTAGACACCGGTGGTGCTAGCCTACTGAGATTTATATCTCACACCCTACTCAGTCTGTCGTTGCACTGGGGTACCTGAGTAGACCTTTCTTGTTTGCAGGACCTGGGTTGGTTGTTGTGTTGTTTGTACCTAGGGAGTTTGGAGCAAAGGACCAAGCGGGAGCTTGGGATGCTCAGGAGATCGCCCACCGGGCTTTGCTGTCTTTTCTTCATTTCGTTTGTATTGTATTGAAAGCATGCTGTACTGTTTACCGCTTTCATAAATGTATCATCATTTTTACATACATGTATTGTAACTGGCTCGGGCCACCTTTTATAAAAATGATCACTATTTATTTTCTGCTGTTGTCTGTTCATTGTTTGACTATTACTGCTTTCGTTACTTTTGTGCTTCACTCTGATAATACCACTGTGCAACTCTGATAAGAGGGTATATTCTCCCCACTATCACCTCCCGAGACCCTCGCTGCTAGTCGGCAGCCTCTGGCGTACGGGGAGACGCGCTTGAGGCCATGTGACCCACCGGTCCGGCCACCGGTTGGATGGTGAGCCGGGATGGGACGTTACATGTGCGGTGTTGTGGAGGTGACTTGAGGGTGATTCCCTTTACCATGTGGTGGTTTTTGATTTAGTCCCATAGTTCCTTTTTTCTGTATCCTTTTTTGGGTTTTAGTTTAAACTATGTAACTCAATTCTGAAAAATTATTAAGACTTGTTTGGTTTAAATTTTCAGATTTGATTTTTTAGTTATTGTTGGTTGTTTTATGCTTATAAAATTTGGGTAAATCATTCCTAAGCTTTATTTATGATACCCGGACACTTGTTTCAACGCATGAGGATAGAAAACGCCCTTCGGGCTTTGCCACAGACTGGGTCGGGCACCTGTTCGGATGACGACCCAACTTGGTTCTTGATAAAATTACATCAGAGGATGGTTAAGCCCTTTGAGTCATTTTATTTGGGACGAGTCTGGTTAGATAGGAGTTAGGACTGTCGGGGCTCGGAGTTCTGGTTGCGAGTAGGGTGCCTGACCAGCGCACCTCGTGACAGACCTCGAGTCGCCATAGAATTTTGGGATCTTTGTTTGACTTCTCTTCCAGGTGGGACATGCAGGCTATATACTACATGTGGAAAATGGATGGAGGTGAAGTGGATTGGTCATTTCGTTATTGTGGCAAGTTTTATTTATTTACATTTGAAGTTATTGCTGAGATTTTTCATATCGGTTGTACTAATGATTTTTTTTCTTATGAATGTTGTTTTTTGTAGAAACATGCCTCCCCAGAGAGCTTCCTTGCACCCACAGGAGGAATTCAGAGAGTGTTCTCCCTCACCCACTTGATCTGAGGTTGGTGAAAGCTGTGGTCCGAACTATTTAGGATCTAGGACAGGGAGCGGCTCCTGCTCCTGCTCCTACTCTAGTAAAAGAAGATGAATATGGTCCTAATAAGGACAAAACCTAGGAGTTTCTCAAGAACAAAACCCCTTCATTCTGAGGTAGCATGAAGCCTCATGAAGCGGAGGAGTGACTTGAGAAGATCGACCACATGTTTGAGTTTCTTGATACTCCTGAGGAAGTCAGATTCAAGTGCGCCTCATTCTTGCTAGAGGGTCCCAGTCGAAGGTGGTGGGACTCAGTGCTTCAAGATGGGAAGCATGAGCAGATGAGCTGGAAGGACTTCAAGGCGATCTTTAATGACCAGTATTGTCCTGAGGTCTTGGCTTATGCCAGATCCCGGGAGTTTATGGATCCTGTTCAGGGGGACCAGTCAGTGATGAAGTATGCCAACCACTCTGCCAAACTAGTCGAATATGCACCTGAAATAGTCTACAATGAGCAGATGAAGGCTCAATGGTTTGAAAGGGGTTTGAGACCAAAGATCTATTATCAGGTATTCCTGTTCAAGCTAAAGACCTATGTTGAGGTATTTGATCGGGCTTGTATGGTGGAGATTGACTGCAAGAGAAAGCCTGGTTTCTTTGGGGCTATGCCAATATTGGGCAGCGAAAGTTCATCCGGGAAGAAGAGGAAGCATGATGAGTAGCGGAAGAAAGGAGGTGGTAGTTCAGACCATCCTTCCAGGCAGACTTCATCTGTGGCTTCTGGTGCAAGGTCTGTTGTGTTCCATCAGTGCGGAAAGGCAGGGCACGTCCGACATGCATGTACATCTTTTCCTAGGACCTATCACCTATGTGGAGTTATGAGACATCTGCAACGTTTTTGCAAGGTGACACACCCATATTAGAGTGGGGCAGGATCTATGGCTTCCAGGGGAGTGTCAATTCAGTCAGAGCAGAACAAGGTGGGATCTCAAATTGGTGGTCGTGGCAGCAGGACCAAATCATCTTCTGGGCAGAGCCAGATCAGGGCAGAGTCACAGGTGAGCGGTCTTTCTCAGGTAGGGACCAGACATCTGCATGCTATGGATCAGGCACCAGCGGAATCAAATACATGACTTTTGACAGTCCGAAGTACCATCCTGATTACATCTTCTAGAGCAGCTGTTTTATTTTATACTGGTGCATTTGTCTCTTTTATCTTTGCCCGTCTTGTGAATCTGCTGAACTTACCAACTGAGCTAATATCTTTTGTAATGGAGTTGGTAACACCATTGGGTAAGAAGGAGCAAGGTCTTAAGTGCCCATCTTGTGCACTCTCCATTTTAGGGTTTGAAATGGAGTGGGATTTCCTAGTCTTGGATATGGACCTTTTTGATGTAATCCTTGGCATGGATTGGCTAGTGCACTTCCATGCACATATCGATTGTTATAGGCGATGAGTGAGTTTCATGGCACCTGATGAGAGTCCTTAGGTATTTATTGAAGAATGAGATCCTTGGTCAGGTTGTGCGGGACCTCCACTCCCAGAGTTGAGAAATCTTGCTTATCAGTTATCATCACTCATGTTGGAGGACGATGGTGGTTCTCCTCTGGGTGGATTACCTCCTATAGTGGATGAGTTTCTAGAGGTATTTCCAGATGATTTTTTAGGCTTACCCTTAGAGCGGGATGTGGAGTTCACGATTGATTTGTCCTTGGAAACACAACCGATCTCTTCTCTTATAGCGTTTGGCCCCCATCAAGTTGAGAGAATTAAAGATACAACCGGACGATTTGGAATCCAAAGGGTTCATTTTCCCAAGAGTCTCTCCTTGGACCGCTCATGTTTTATTCGCAAAGAAGGCCGACGGATCTCTCCGATTGCGCATCGACTACCAAAAGCTGAATAAGGTAACCATTAAGAATAAATACCATTTGCCCGAAATCGATGACTTGTTTGATCAACTGAAGGGGTAAAAGTGTTTTTCCAAGATAGACTTGTGTTTTCGGTTGCAACCAAGTCAAGGTGAGAGAGGTGGACATCCTGAAAATGGCTTTCCGAAGCAAGTACGACCACTTCGAGTATTTGATCATGCCTTTCGGATTGAAAAATTCTCCAGCGGTTTTTATGGTGCTCATGAATAGGGTGTTCCACCAGTATCTTGACTCCTTTGTTGTGATATTCGTGGACGACATCCTAGTTTACTACGGATCTGAGGAAGAGCATGAGCATCATTTGCGGATCGTGTTGGTCACTCTGTGGGACCATCGCCTTTATACGAAGCATTTAATGTGCACCTTCTAGATTAGGGAAGTGAAGTTTCTAGGCATGTGATTTTAGAGCAAGGGGTTTCAGTGGACTCTGAGAAGATCAGTGCAGTTATGTCATGGGAACAATCGAAGAATGTGTCCGAGATCAGGAGTTTTCTTAACCTAGCAGGTAATTACAGGCAATTTGTTCAATATTTCTCACGGTTTGCTTCCTCAATGATTGCACTCACTCGAAAATGGGTGAAGTTTGAATGGAGCCCATAGTGTTAGGAATCCTTTGAGGAGTTGAAGCGGTGGATGACTACTACACCTGGGTTGATCTTTCCAAAGTCTGGGAAGAGATACATGGTTTATTACGATGCTTCCGGTATGGGCCTCGGGTGTGTGCTCATGCAAGATAATCATGTAGTGGCTTATGGTTCTTTCTAACTCCGAGTGCATGAGAAGAATTACCCAAACCACGACTTGAAGTTATCAGTGGCGATGCATGCCCTGAAGGCTTGGTGACATTATCTATTTGGGGAGAAATTTGTCGTATATTCCAACCATAAAAGCTTTGCCTATATATTCTCCCAAAAATATTTGAACTTGAGGCAGTGCCACTGGATCGAGTATTTGTAGGGGTGCGACTTTGATATCATCTATACCCTAGGTAAGGGTAATGTGGTGGTTGACTCCTTGAGTAGAAAAGTGCCCGTGCAGGCTTTGAGGAAGTCCAGTGATGAATGAACCTTGATGGGGCTCTTTTCCCAGATACACTTGGAGACCAAGGAGCACAGTGGAGGTGCGTTCTTAGTGAGTGTTCAATTGACTCCTTCTCTTCTAGAATTGATTCAACAGGAGCAGCACAGTGATGAGTTGTGTCAGTAGTCTATGCAGTTTCTTCATGGTGGAGTGAATTTTTCTAATTGGTCTTTGTCTCCCGAGGGAACCTTGTGCTTTAAGGGCCATGTAGTGGTGCCGTTGTCTCGGAGGAAGGTGGTGATGCAAGATAACCACCAATCTCAGTGGGTCATACATCTCAGAGCTACCAAAATGTGTTATGACATTGGACGACAGTTCTGGTGGCTAGGTATGAGACGTGACATATCTGACTTTGTATCGAGATGCTATACATGTCAGTAGGTAAAAGCAGAGCATTAGAGAACCTCTGGTTTGCTTCAGCCGTTACCCATTCCTACATGGAAGTGGGATGAGGTTTCCATGGAATTTATTGTTAGATTCTCTCGTACACCTCGAGGAAGGAACACTATTTGGGTAGTGATTGACCATTTGACCAAATCATTCCACTTCATTCCGATTAGTGATTCAGCAATGGTGGATGAGTTGGGGCAGTTGTACGTTTAGGAAGTGGTCAGACTTCATGGTATGCCGTTAGCGATTGTTTCTTAAAGAGACTTCCCGCTTTACCTCTTGGTTCTGGGAAGGCCTTCAAATGGAATTGGGGTCGCAGATCAAAATGAGCATGACATACTATCCTCAAACGGATGGTCAGACGGAGTGGGCAAATAAAATTATAGAGGACATGCTTCTTGCATGTGTTTTAGATTTTAGAGGATCATGGGATATCCATTTTGGATTGGTCGAATTTTCTTATAATAACAATTATCAATCTTCAAGTTTCATGGATTCGTTTGTGGCGTTTTATGGTCGGCCATGTAGATCTCCGTTATGTTGGGATGAGGTAGACGAGACCTCACTTTTGGGATTGAGTTTTGTGCAAGAGACGTCTGAGAAAGTCAAGTTGATCAAGCATCGGTTATTAACAGCTCAAAGTCACCACAAATCTTATGCTGATCAGAGGCATCGAGACCTTGAGTTTTCTGTGGGTGATCGAGGGTTCTTAAAAGTGGCCCCTCGCTTGGGTCATCATCGTATGGGAAAATAGGGAAAACTAAAGCCGAGGTATGTCAGACCTTTTGAAATTACCGGGTGGATTGGAAAAGTGGCATACATGTTAGCTTTACCGTCACAGTTGGTGTCAATTCACGAAGTATTTCATGTCTCCCAATTGAAGAAATATAATCTGAATCCTTCACATGTGTTGAATTGGGAAGAGTTGGAGATAGAGCTTGATTTATCAATGTTTGAACGACCAGTGCAGATAGTGGATTCCCAAATGAAGGTGCTTCGTGGGAAGTCTATTTCGCTAGTCCATGTCCTTTGGCAGCATGAGAATGATGTGCATGAGACATGAGAGCAAAAGTCGTGGGTTGAGCAAGAGTATCCATTTTCATTCTCTAATCATTCTCCAAGTTGACTTTTCGAGAGCAGAAAGTTTTTATGGTGGGGAGAACTGTCACACCATGAGTCTTGAAATATTTTCATTTTATTATTTTATCTGGTTTTGAATATTTTTGTCAAGGTTCGGGCTGAGTCCCGGTTGGAATTTTGTGTTTTTGTTGATAAATGAATGTTTGGGGCTTAACAGTGTTCGACGTACGGGCATAGCACAGTCGAAGCCATGTGGCTTCGCCCAGGTCACCGTGTGGGTTGCGCGGTGTTCAAAAAAAATTGTTAATTAATAAGATGAATAATAAAGTGAAAATAAAATAAAATAAGAAAAATAAAATGATTTAAAAATTATTTTAATAATAATAATGAAGATAATGTTATTTAAGAATATTATTATTATTGTTAATATTTTAATTAATATTAATATTATTGTTATTATTATTATTATTATTATTATTAGGATTACATTAGTTTTTTTTAGTTTTTCTTTTCCCCCCTTTTCTTATTTTATTTTCTTTTTTTATCTTTCACTATTCTCTCCTCCCCATCTCCTTCATGTACCACCTCCCCTATGTATGTTGCCCTATCTCCCTTCCCACCTGTTGTGCACCGCTCCCCTACCCCTGGGCCGGATCCCCTCCGGTGACCTCACACCGACGCCCATCTCCCCCTCTGGTGACCTCACACCACCCTACTCCCTTCATGTTGCCCTCACGCCACCCCCCTCTCGATCGTAACCTTTCGGCGACCCCCTAGCTTGCAACTCCTCTCCAGCAACCCCCTCCTCGCATGGCCATCCTCTTAGACCCCTCGCCGCTCCTCCTCTCCATCCGTCACCGGTGTGTTCTACCCCAGGTAAGCTTCTTCCCGCTTTCCTTAAGGTTTCAGTTTAGGTTTACATTTTGTTTAGGGTTTGATCTTGACATTTTTTTTTGTTCAATCACATAAATTAGGGTTCAATTTTCTTGCTTGTGGTGCGGTCGAGGTGAAGTTGAAGATTCACACTAATTTTAGGGGATTTTGACACCAAAGTTAGGTGGTTCAGTGTATAAACATTATTTGGTGAATTAATTTTCTTGCTTAATTAATTTTGTATGCTCTTTGATTAATATGTGTGGTGCAAAATTAGTTTTTGAAAGAGTTTAATATGCGTTTGATTTTTTAAGTAGCATGTTTATATGAAATGAGGTGTGTTTTTGGTGAAAACCCATATCATGTCACATGTTAGTGTTTTTTAAATTATGTAATTAGTTTATTAAATTATGCAAGGGCTGCAAATTATGTTTTGATGGGGTGTTGGTGTGGATTTGATCATAAAAGAGAATTTTGAGTAGGTTTTTTGTGTAAAGCCATGTGATACTTCTTGGAATTGTTTTATAAAATTTTCATAATGGTTTATTAAATTATATGAAAGGTGGGAAACGTGTTTGGAAACTTTTTTGGTGTGAGTATGATTTCTAAATGGAACTTGGATGTGCAAGTAGTGTTATGTGACTTGTGGAACATGATTGAGCACAAAAGGGAAGCCCAAGTATCTAGGTGGTTAGACTAGGACTGATTCAGAAGTGGCCACAACCTGGTTTTTACTTAGCAGGATTGACGATGACAACACTAACTAAATAATGATGATTGATTGGAGACCACTAGGTTATGAGCGTCTTCCCTACTAGTGACTCGCGCATGAGAACACAATTGGTAGTGGTTTCTATGCCAAATTTCACTGAGACACAATGTACCCAGTCTCCCATTTTTAGCTAGTTCCTAGGAGTGTTTCCCATGAGTAATACTAATTGGTTATATCACACTTACTGTCGACATATGGTATGTTTGGTTGGTAATTTCAGCAGAAAGTGTTTTTAGTTTAAATTTGTTTCTTCTTTAAAGTTTCCTTCTTAAAAACTGTTTCTCATACAAAGTTGATTTCCTTAAAATTGTTACTAGCATTTCCTTTTTATGAAAACTTTCAAGCTATTTTCCTTATAATGTTTATATCATGAAATCTTTTCTTGGGTGGCATCCTGTTGGGTGTTAGCTCACACCATACTCACACCTTTAGGTGTAAGTAGATTTGGCAATGTTTGATACATGCAAGGGTAAAGAATATGGAGATGGAGGTTTGGGTTGTAGCTATCTTTTTTGGTGCGATGTTGGGGAGGTGGCTTGAGGGTGATGCCTCTTGCCATGTGGTGGTTTTTGAGTTAGTCCTATGGTTCCTTTTTGCTGTAACCTTTTTTGGGTTTTAGTTTAAACTGTGTAACTCAATTTTGAAAAATTGTTAAGGCTTGTTTGGTTTAAATTTTCAGATTTGGTTTATTAGTTATTTTTGGTTGTTTTATTCTTATAAAATCTGAGTAAATCATTCCCAAGATTTATTTATGACACCCGGTAACTTGTGCCTTCCCATGGGGATAGAGAATGCCATCCAGGATTTTCCACAGATCGGGTTGGGTGCCGATTTGGATGACGACCCTGCTTGTTTCTTGACAATATGAGAGGAGTTGTCCATGATTGCAACAGCTCGATGTTGCTTGCTTTCTGTGTTTTTTATGGGTGACAAGGCTCTTTTTGTGGAGGCCAAAGCATTTCTGAATGGATTGGAAGTATGTTGATCCTACAACATTACCCCCTTCGTAGTTAAAACAGATTCTCTGGTCTTCTTCAACTCTCCCCAATGGAGGTACGTCTCTCCGTAGTCCATTATCTATCTAATTTAAAGGTGCAAGTCCTATATTGGCCATGCAAAAATATCACATACTTGGAAGGAAGGTAATCATGTGGAAGAATTTCTGGCTCCTAAGGGTACCCAAGACAGACCCCTTATTATTTATTCCGACCTTGGTTACTTTCACACAGAGTGTGTTGCCTTTGTTCGGGTTGATGCTCTAGGGCTCCACTATTTTAGGCCTCCCTAAATTCTATGTATTTTTGTTTCCTACTGTATGTTCTTCTATTATTAAAAAAATTCCCCACATTGAATGAAAATATATATTACATTTTAATATAAAATCATTTAGAATTAACATTAATCCTTTGATATCCAATGAATAGTGAAAATAATTGAATCTGTAAACTGAATGCGACATAAAATCGCTTCAAATGAATATTGGGAGTATATTATCTTTAAAATGGATAATTACATCCCATTTATATTTCCATTTGCCATTAATATTGTGGGTTGGGGTTTGTTGAAATGAAGAAATGAAAATTTTCCAATAAAACAATGTATGAAACGAGTTAATGATCAGAAGATAATGATAATCAAGGTAAATAGATAGAGGAATGGATAAAAACATAACTTTTACCTTCATTTGAGGACCATCTATGGATTTAAGTTGAGGGATTGAAGGGAATATTAGGTGGAACCCCATAAAAATCCCCATTAACCAAACATGGGAGAAGAGTGTAAGGTGAGGTAAACTCTCTTTCACATTGAAATGACTTAAAAATAATAACAATAGAAATAGAATTTTAATAATCAATGGATTTATATCATTTTCTATAGAAAAATCATCTAAACACACACATACACATATTTATATGTCTTCATTTAATGTCAATAATAATGACTATTTTCAATAACAATTTCTAATAATATATAATAATATTATTTTTATAAATTAAATAATACATTCCATTAAATATTTTGTTCTATTAAAAATAATTTTAATTACTAAAAGAATATTTCTTAATCATTATTACCATATTTAATAAAAATTAATATGATTATAATTTCTCATAAATAAATTAAGACGAGTCTTGAGATGATGGAACATGAAAACAAATTAATAAGTAATTTTTAAGGAATCGATGATCACATTTTCATAGTTTTAGTGGTCATGCATAATAAAATGAAAGTTATCACCATATAAATGATAAATATGCAACTAAAATGTACAGTATATCGGATTGCGCACCAAACTTCACCCATTTTTTTTTTATAAAATCAGGATATTTTGAATCTATGAATATTTTTATAATATAATATATAGGAAATGGAGAATCTGGGGTATTACACCATGAAACACATATACAGATATACATGTATCCACCATTTGTATAATATGTACGAAGAATAACTTCTAATGCTAAAAAATGCATCAAAGATGTATCAACATGGAATCATGAAAAAAAATAAGAAAAAATAGGGGATATACAAATGAGTCCCACTGCACCCAGAATTCTGTGATTCTACATGTGGCAGTGTTATGAATGAAATAATTATTTATGAAAACATACATTTCTTGAGAACATCGATCTTTCATGACCCGTGTAAGATCCCATGTCTGTACAGTTTTAAATTACTTAGGGAATTTGAATTTTCATTTATTGGATGTGTCAAATATTGAATCATGACTCATAATGAGATTCCAAGAGTTGGGATGCCTTAATGTGATGTTTTGAGATGGGTAATGACGCTTGGTATGTATCCATGTGTTTGGATGTTATTTAGATGCTTCATGGTAAGTTTCAAAAGTTTTGTAATTGCCTATCTTATGTGCATGGTTTGGTATGCATGGTTTTGGAGAAATTATGACAACCTTTGATGGTAAGAGAATTTTCAGTTCATTTTTGAACTGAGCATAGTTTGATTATATAGTTATAGAATGGTATGGGTTAAATAGTTTAATCCAAAGTAGAAACTATACGAGGTTGAGGAGATCCTAGGACTTGGGGATTAGCCTATGCACAGTTTTAGACAAACCATGTTCCATGATGAATAGGGTTCTAGAGGTGTGTTTCATGATTGGCATAAGGTTTGGCCAATTGCGTTGGAAAAATATGCTGGTGGGTTGTCTTTGGACCATTAAAACTATATAGTTAGTGCATGTTTTGAAAAAAAAAATGAATTCAAACATAGTGGTTTGCCAAAAATTCATTGGAAAGGGGATTATAAAAAAACACCCACTTTGGATTTTTTTGACACTTCACCCCCTTTCTCCCTCATTAGGTGTGCATGAACTAAAGATGCTCTCAAACCCTTCCTCATTCTCCAACCCCTCGATCCGGGGTGTGTTAATCAAGTTTAATTGGAATTTAATGTGAGTTATTCTCTATTAGTGACTTCTCTTCCAATTATTCATACTCATCACTAATTTGGTGTTCTTCAGTTTAGGTTTTGTTGATGATTCCACTAGATCAGGGTAGAATTATTCATTTATCATGGGGATTTTGGTCACCTTGAGTAAAAGTGACCATGAGACTATTTCTTCACAAAGTCTCATGATTTTTCATTGATTTTTGAGACCATACTTAATTTTTATTAGTTTCAACTAATAAATTATTTAAATTAGTTGTTGGAGTGGAATCACCTCTTAGGAAATTTCTTGAAAATAGTGTCGAGAGTCTGGTGTGGATAAACCGTGCTAGTTACACTCTTTTTTGAGTATAGGCAAGTGACTTGTGAGTTTTCTAGCATTATTCCAAGTTGGGGTTTAATGAAATAATTAACAATAATTGTTCTAATAAATTATTTATTTTTACTCGGAATGAGGTTAGCTCATAAGCGGATGCGACGAGTTAATTTGGATGTTTAAGAGGTGGAAGAGACTTGTATGGGCCTTAACAAGACTGTATTTAGTTTGGAAATTATATGTAAAGATTCATTTATGAGGTAAGTGTTCAATGACAAATTATTTTATTAATTGATTTGTATGTGCATGTGGCATGTGCCTTTAATCTAATGAGTGGTGTATTTGCTTCCTTATTTTATGTAAAGGAGTTGGGTTATGAGCATACCTTGATTTAGATCTTTGGTTGGTTTGATAGAATGATTAATGAGAAAGTGGGAATAACTTGTCAATAAAGGGTAATTAATTTTATGTGGTTAAAATAGGTTTTTATTTGTTATTATTTTTTGAAATTCCTATGTGGCCTTTGAAATGATCTTGTTGTGTACATTAGGTTTTGACCCGATTTTTGTTGTCAAATGGGGGAATATATTATTCTAAGTGGTTTATGATTTAAAATGAGGCATTGGACTCAAATTTGTTTTATAAAAATGGGTTTATAAATTGATTTCATTGGTGATTTTAAATGTATGTGTGGTTCCCCTTTGAAAAAATGAATTGATGGCTCCATTAATGATATAATTTAAAGAAAGGACTCTATTATTTTTTTGGTGATGAAGGCTTGTAGGGACCGTGGAAAATGATAATGGTTTCAAGAAAGGTTCATTTTGTTTTATTTTTGAATATTTTGTATGGTTAAGGTTATGAACCTTAGTAATCGAGAAATATGTAATGATTTAGATGTCGGCCTGATGATCCAGAAACATGTAATATATTATATGGATTAGGTGTTAGACTATGACTTTGGACACTGATAGTATACATAATGGTTTATGCGATAAAATTATTCTCTAGGAAAAAATGGTTTACCATATGGATTTGGATGATGGACTAATTCTACTCATACTTGGAATAGTGAAATATCAAATCTCTAGGAATCACTAAAGTATATTAATGGATAAATAACATATTTATACCCCAATCACTATTATTATTATTCTTTACTAGAATGCTGGACCAGGATCTTTGGGTTGGTACTGATAGTTTTGTATAGTGTTTAGGTACAGTAACAAGGATCCATGCATAGTTAATATTGATGCTAAAACATAATTAAGATTCTATTAATGATCTAGGCATTGATAGAATGGGTAGAAGAGATATACAACTTGTGTTGATGTTTTGTGATTTCATGCATTATATTATGGATTAAAATACCCTTCCCCTATTTAATACATGTTTCACCCTTTGTCCTTTGACTCAGATGACCAACTTAGGTCGATACATGTTTAGTTGTCCTAGGATTCACTTTACAACCCGAGGGACAATGTGTACTAGATAAGTAGTTTATTTTGAATGTATCATCATTTAAGTAAAAAAATTTATCCTACTATTTAATTTCATACATAGTTTTCATGTTTGTTATTTGATTTATACACCATTGGTGGGGTCTTACTATGTTTTACAAACACCATTTTCTGGTCACCAATACACATGGGTTCCCAAGAAGCTCTCACATATGTATTATAGGAACATGTTTTGGT
The DNA here is from genome assembly GCA_963277665.1 of Viscum album. NCBI lineage: Eukaryota > Viridiplantae > Streptophyta > Magnoliopsida > Santalales > Viscaceae > Viscum > Viscum album. Next base: position 1,138,925,800 of record OY728156.1, read on the forward strand.
TAGAGGTTGTATTGAGTGTTACATGGTCAGAAAGGATAACACTAACGATATTAGGTGACAAGATGGGTTTTGGTTCATATATTTCATGAATTATTTTAATGGGTTTATTGTATTCTGGTATGTTATTTTACATTCCTTGTGGGTTTATGGTTTTATGTATGCCATGGTTTTTTGGTCATTTATATCATTTTATTTTATCATGTCATGTTCATTCGATTTATTATTTCTTTGAAAAATGATGTATATGTTGATTGGTTTTTTTATTGTTACAAACAAATCAGATATGGTGGTATAGTCTCCTAATTGAAAAAACCTAACCCCCGATGCTAGTCGGTATCCTTTGGATTATGAGGAGTTGCATATGAGGCTAGGTAATAAACTGGACCATTCCATTGGTTTAGTGGCTCTTAGGCTAGGATGTTAAAAAGTAGTATTTGTAGGGTTACCTTCCTATTGTTTTACTATTTTGGAATTTTTTAGGAATGAAATATAAAAGTGTGTCGATGCCTATAATGGATACCTAACTGGTATATCAATAAAAATAAATCCTATTGGAATTCTCAGTAACCTGAGGTAGGGATTGTTGTTCTATGTTTTGATGTTACTATTTTTTTTTCATCAACTTCTATTCATGTGGTTTGGATTTTTGATTTATGATGTGTTTTTGATTATGATGGATTTAAAGCTCTTGGGTCTTTGGATAAAGACCTATAATTTGTTTTTGGATCTTTTCCTGTAGAGGTAAGAGGCGTCTCATGAATCATAGTAGGCACATATGATCTTCATGTTATAGGCCTTATAGTGTATTCCCTTTATGAGAACAGATTATATATTGTTTAAAGTGTCGAAAACTCTTCATACATCATTTTTCTATATTAATAAATGGTGGAATTATACACAGATAGGCCAACTTGTATATGGATCTCTTTATGATGTATGGTTATGTGGATCTATGGTGACACACATGACGATGAGGACTATGATATGGTCCTCATGCACATTAGGTTCAGTGACCATTATAGGACATATTCATATAGGTATTTGACTGTTGGATCCCTTGTGTGTGGTTTGTGTCATGTATTGTTTGTGTGGACCAGTCCTCCATGAAATCATATGAAGTATAATGCTTAGAGTGGACAAGTGAACTTGGTATGGGTGGTTTCCTTGGATTATGAGGTCTTTCATGTATAAGAATCTAGGTATGGGTATTTTTACATGTTTATTTCATGTTACATTAGGAGAGGATCATGTTTGAAACCCCATGAGTTGTGCCCTTCTATGAGTTCACATGGACCTAGGTGGTTGGACCCAGTGACTTTCATTGAGATTTTACTGGTAGGGCTGGGTGTGAGGACCTAGTGACCATATAGAAATGAAAATAGTTTAGCGAGTTAGTGTTGTGTTATTATCAAGGGTGACCCATGAGAGGGATCAACCAAGTTTTTTTCCCTTAGGGTGAGTATGATACGGATGGATATTTTCAGTTATTTACAATGGTGGATGAAGGGTGTAACATTGTATGGGGTTTAGGCATGTTGTATGACTACTATTTTGAGAAGGATAACTTGTGTTCTAGTGGTTTAACCTTGTTTTTAGTCAAATTAGGGGAAGGCCCATTAAGGTTCCTAGCATGTCTAATGGATGTCAAAGAAGGACGTGACTAGTGGTTAGGCATTGGACTGGGATCATAGGAGGTTCTTGAGGGTACATGGTTATTTATGCATGAGATTACTTGGGACGCAACCATATAAGTGGGGTATACCTAGTATGTTCTTATATTGAGTAACATGTATATGTCTGGTTTCCTTGATATGGAATTCACTTTGAGTGATAATTCTTCAATGAACATGTTGTTTCTGAGGGAAGGGTCAACTAGTTGAGAGACTTGATTATCTCTAGATGTGTCTACAAGAGCATGGTGAGAGTGTAAAGGAACACATTGGAACATCGAATAATGCTCCGGCCATAGGTGGTTTTGGATCTGTAAAGTTCCTCTAGTTTTGGAAGGCACCAATGGCCTTTCAAAACATAATATGCTTTATTGTGTTATAATGTTTCTCCTTGAGTTTAATAATCCAATTCATATGTTTCAAATTATTTTAATCTATGGATATAATTTTTGATTCAGATATTTCTTATTAATTAGATATATTCCTTCTCGAAAATGAAACTATGTTATGAATAATTCTCATCCACTTATACGATGGTTTCCTCTTCTTTCCCATAATTTCAATTCCTTCCAATATTCTTCCCTACCACCCCACGTTACATGTAGATTACATGTTGTCATTATATTTATCCTTATTATTAAATATTATTCTTATGAAATTATCAAAAAAAATTATAAATATCCCTTACATATATACCCAGTTAAATAATCTTTTCACTATTGGGGTTATATATATTTTAGTTTGATTCAAAATTACCATTTTTAAATCTACATAGTATAAGGGAAAATTCCTATTTCTGATCTCCTGTAAATAGTTACACAATCATATAGTTTTAAATCATTTATAGATTATATAAAATATCATTCTTTTATAGATAATCCTTTTAGTAAAATTCCTAAATTATGGAAAGATAATATTATAATTACTTATTTAAATGGATCTATTAGTTATTTTATAAAGGTTCACTGAATTTGTTTAATATTATTATTTATTAATCAGATCTTTCATAAGAATTATATAAATATATAACTATATTCATGATATCAATAAATTTTTTAATTATGTAACACCCAAATAATTTATTACTAATTCGCTTGGAAGTCGTTATGATTTAGCATTCGTTTCTGTAGCTAATTTGAATTATTTAACCTTGTTCATTCTCATTAGTATAATCAAGATTATGATATATGTATACTTTATTTTTTTCAAGTGGAAAACATATATATTATTTTTGATAGGTGATGGGTATTACTAGAATTATATATATATCCATGTTCTGGGAAAAGAATTATACCTCGTGAGATGTTATGCATGGGTTTAAGGTTTGAACCTAATCCACCATGGGACATTATCCACTACATTTATGGGAATGGGAGTGATCACAATACACCATATGAATTTAGAGAAATTGAGATTATGGTCTTCAGAGTGACCATTACCACATGTTTATAATTTCAAGTTTTATGTTGTGGTGACTTCATTTATGATTCCATGATCTTATGATTTCATTACCTTATTCAATATCTCCATTAATTTGATATGATCTCATTCTTCTTGAATCTAATATTATGATTCATTATAATTTACATTTCCTTATTGTTATTTATAGATCAACCTTTTCATTATTATTTTCCAAAGTATATCCTATGTAGTTTTATAAGATCTATAGGAGTTTGGAGAACTATTTGGAATTTTAGAAATAATACTATATTTTTGTTAATGATATTTAATTAAGGTTTATAATAATACAAATATAGAATAACTCTCAATAATTTGATCATATATTTTGGAAGAATATGTCATAAATCATAAAATAATGTTTTATTATGGCTTGTGTCTCTATAGTTTGACAAATAAAAATGAAACTAGAATAATAATGATATATATTACATCATGGAGGTGGTTTTCCATAGAACATCAGGTTAAAATTTTCATTTCCATATGAATGAGAGAGAATGAATGTGTATTATTAATTATCACTTCATAATAATTATTCAAAAATATATTTAAATTTTAATATATAATTCCATAATTTTAACCTTTGAATATAGGAGACATAGAAAAATGATAGAAACCCTTTCTTGAGGCAGTAGTTCACAAAAACACATGATCATCGATCATTTATTATTCAATGTGGATGAAATTAAAAAAATAATGGTTCTGAAATTTTTATAAAAATATATATTTATAATAATGATAAATAATTAATTATATTAATATCATTAGGGTTGGTTTGAAAGATAATTAATAATAAGAAAATAATAATTATTATGTAATACTCATGTTGGGACCTTGAAAATTTTCTTTTATGTCTCCTTTGAAATGGATAGAATATGTAAAATTATGGAGACCATGGTCTCTAGGCCATTCAACTGACATTATGGATACAAAATTTCGGTAGTCATTCAAGGAAATTTAGAATGTTAGGTTTAACTTTGAGATGGTGGGAGTGATCCCATTTTATATGTGAAGAAAAGAGCAGTTTTGTGAACTGCTACTATAATTCAACAATATAATGACACCATTCAATTGTAAATGGAAAAAATTTGAGAAAAAATTGATATTAAAGTTTTATAAGGTTGATAAATCCTAACTAATTTTATTTCTAAATAAGAAAAAATTAACTTTCAAATTATAACAGTTTATGTGTAGGATTAAATATTACATTAAATTCAACTTTTAGAAGTTATTTATTTATTTTATTAGATAAAAATTATACATTGTTTAAAAAATGTTTTTTTTGAAAATAAAAGTTCTATAATTATCAGTCATTAACTATAATCATAGTAACTGTACATTTATGACTAGAAATAGAATTTAAATTATAATATAATTTTAAAAACACTATCTAAAATATGAAATCAAATTTTTATGATTTTTTTACACATGGTGAAAACTACTTTTTAATACAAGAGAATAATATAAATTAGAGTAAAATATTACTTACACTTAAATAGCATTAAATATCAATTATATATCATCAAAAAAATGTTTATAATTTATTTATATTATATTATTAATTTTTATATATAATATGATTTATAATACTTTTATTTCATTCAATATTTATGATAATTTCATAAAACTGATTATATTAGCAAAAAATATAATTTTTGAAATTTTCTAAAAAATTAATTATTTTATAAAATCCCAAAAATCAACCTAATATAATATTGAAATTATCAATAAAAAAATGAAGTTACTTTTCTGAAATTAAAAATTTGAAAATAATTAATTTGATTTTTTATTTATTAATACATACATACATACATATATATACATATATATATATATATATATATATATATATATTTAAAAAATGACATTAAAAAATTAAGTGACATTATCATGTTTTATAAAAATTTGTAAATAATTTAATGTTGGAAAAATAGTTTATAAATACAAATAATCATTATTATAATAATCTTTTAATTTTTTTTAATTAAACATATTAATGTAAAATACAATACCTATATTTAGTTGTTCTTTGAATGGAATACTTTTTTAAAATAAAAATTAATGAAACATATTAATATGTAATTATATTAATTGGGTTTTATATTTTAATTTTCTAATGATTATATTCTTCATGTAATTTTAAAATGTTTTGGTTTTCTTTAGTCTGGTTTTGTGTTAGTTTGGTGTTTAATGTGTCACAAGATATTGAAGAGAGTACTAATTTAACGAGTTGAAAATTTCATGTCGATACATTTCTCATATCATTTCAACCACTACGTGTTAATTTTTTTTATCTAGGCTAGGATCTATATCCCATACACACTACCATAAATGCTATTTTGACTCTCCCAACCACTCATTCCCCTAGCATATATATCAGAGGTTTTCTCCATGATAATGAAGTACAACACCCTGAAGGTCGTCCCCTGGCGAACTTACTATCATTTATCGAAAAGGGAATCCCTAAAATATAAACAATTCCTCTTGGGGAAATGATCCCCATAAAATGGTGAATCCTACACAAAATAAAATCCTATGATAACAATGAAAATCTAACTTGCTGATCCAAATTACATCTACCTTGATCTTTTAGGATCTTAGAGAAATGGTTGTGACTTTATTTCAAGAACCCAAACTAAAAATCACTCAAAAATTGATGATTTATATTACAAAAACATAGTTGAAATAGTCCCATTGACCCTCTATATGTACAAGTACATGTTGGATGTAATTTAATCCGACTAGGAACTACCAATGATGTTATAACCACATACCCCACCTTGTTTTCCCTCTACATCTTCATTGGTGGAGGGGGAAACATCATGATCTATGTAAAAAAAATTTAATGTTGAAAAACCTATATATGATTCCTAGTTATATGGAACTCTCCTTCAAGGTGATGATACAATACCCACTTTAAAAAATAGATATTATTGGGGAAAAACCATCTTATTAAGACAACACATAATCTCAAGGAAAGGTCTCCCATATGACAAAATACCCTATAACGTCCCGGTTCCAGGTGCACCCCATACCTGGTTGGTTACATGGCCTCAAGAGCATTTCCCTGAACGCCAGAGGCTACCGACTAGTAGCGAGGGCCTTGGGTGTGATACTGAATATATATATAAATAAATGATGCATGCCACATGTATCTAGGAAATCAGTCAAACAAGTCACAATATTGGAAATACAATACCAAAACCAATGTATAGAAAATAGTAACAAGCCTCAGCTTGGTCCCATGCTCTCCAGCTCCACAGTAATCAAGTACCTGATGAGGAAGGGCGCTTTACCTTATCTATACTTGCAACCATATAATCTGTCTGGGTCCAAAAGCATGACCCAATCTGGGTGTGAGACAAATACCAATAGGCAACCACCAAAAGATATGTGCCTAACTTTCAGTTAATATATATAGCAGGTAATATGCATAAATGAAGTAATAAACAAGTACTCAAAAGTAAACAATCCTATAGTTTCCAATTACATCCATTTACATTTATTAATTATTCAATCCATTGAGTAATGTAACCTCGGGATCTAGCATAATCTCTGTATTCGCTTGTTTAACAATAACAAAGACATCTCAAAAGTCCATCTGAAAATCAAGTATGTCAGAGTCCAATCTTGTGATTTGACTTGGCAGACTCATCACAATCATTCAAACATTCATAAGCAACCCTTTGGGAAAGTTCTAACAGTTTAATCCCCTCTGGTTTCACATATCACCCATTCAATAATAATAACGACCCTCTGGGAAAGCTCACACCGTCTAACCCCTTTGGCCCCACATAGCACTAATCAAATAAAAATGACCACTAGTGTAGCTATCATGGTTAATACCCCCCCTTGGTTTGTATTATAATGACCCCCTAGCAGCTCTCACACTCAATTCCCTATGATCCAACATTTATTTAATAATGACCATCTGGGTAGCTCTCACAGTCTAACCCCTCTGGTCAATGAACCACAACAACACTCATAGTCAATACCTCTGGTTAATCAGAACGACAATTCATAATTAAAAGACCCTACTTCGAGAAGCTCTCACAGTCAATTCCCCTTGGTCATACTTTCATAATGCGAAACACATGCATCTCATATAAACAACAACTCCATCCTAACAACACTAGGCATGAAAACAAAGCATCCTAACATGCTTTCGAGACCCAACGACAATAACCAAATAAAACATAGGTAACACATCCATGAGAAAGTTAATAAACCTTATGCATAATAAATACCTATTTCTCAATCAGACAAACCATATCAGGCATTAAACAATGTTAAATTCCAACGCATGCAATACCCTAAACAAGGGTGTTCATAACTTTTAGCACATATAATCCAGTGACAACCAAAGAAAGACACAGACCACCTACCTCGATGTTGTACGATGATCAATCTTGAATGTCGGCCCTTGAATAGGTACAGAACGTCGTATATCTACAAAATGGTCAAAATCATTCAACCTTGGATAACTCAAGAGAGAGAAGAAATCAAGAAGAGAGGCTCTAGGGAAATAGAGAACTCACAGGTGGGAATCCAACACACCTGACGACATATCAATCAGAGCTTGGACGGAGGAACGGGAGGAGCTTGAAGATTTTTGGCTATACGTTGCTCTCCTATACGAGACATGGGAAGAAGAAGACGCTTCTGGAGATTATATGCAACCCCAGTATGATTAATCAAATAAAATGAAAAGTACATGGTGTGTTCATTTAATGTACATGTCGTGTACTTGCCTCAAATAGCCCCCACTTTAGGTGGTCTGCCAGGTCACCCATACGGCCATGTACTGTCCGTCGCAAGGCCAATACACGACTACCCACGACAACTGGATACACAGTGTGTACTCAATAGTACACGGTGTGTACTTAGAAAATTTCCAAAACATTATTTTCCCTAAAAAACCACCCGAAATAAAGATCCATACCTGAAATGAAGATCTGGGTTCTTACACCCCCCCTAAAAGGTCTCTAATGAGGTAGTTCCTCATAGATACCTCATGTGGATTCAAACCTATCCCAATAGAATTATACAGTTATGGGGTGATAGAGTGTCCTTATATTCCATGTGTAGATTATAAAAACTTATGGGTTCCCTAAGTCACTAATGTGATTTCATTCATGTTTTGGGCACACATGACTCTACACTTATCAATCCTTGAGATACATACTGGAAATTAAATAACATACCTCTAGAAGAATATGTGGGTGATGTTCAACCAATTTATTATTTTACAGTCGATGGATCAACGATGATTCAAGAACTATTAGGCTGCTAAGTAATAGGGTTTAAAGGTTGACCATGCCACACTTCTGGTTCCTATGTACCCTAACTTTGATAGATATTAACAAATATTTCAAAATTTATTAATGAAATATATGCATTACTATTTTAGATAATTGAAGATACATATCTATATAAGAATCTTATAGGATTAATATTGTATGAAACCCAAAAAATTTCTCCTTTTTAATATCGTAACTGGATACCAAATCGAATCTATTATATGATGTCATTACATATTCACCACTTATTTTTTATAGGATGAGTGTTTTTATGTCAATCCCAAATACCACAAGGATCATAACACATGTGATGAACTAGGAATGGATGACTCATCATTTGTGGATCCTCCATGATATGTAAATCCCATTAAAAGTGTTCACTCACAAATAAAGATCCAGGCCATGGGTGAAGGGAGTTCACCTATTAGACCACTTTTTATCACCCATAGAAACCATGATATTGGTAATGGTGTTCCTTATAATTCATGTATGATCGATGCCATATAGAAAACCTATATGGAGAACCATATCTCTTCCTTGATCTAGGATTGTGTAACCAATTAATATCATGCTTCTAATCTCATTAAGGGAAAAAATCTAAAAAAAGTTGATGTTTAAGATGATCTAGACACACCTCCCCTAATTAATCTTCAACCAGATTCATTTAGTGGATCAATCTAAACTGATTTTCTAACCTCTTCCAGCAGGATTCCAAATATGGTATTCATTGTGTCTTCCCCTTTGGATTAGTGTGATTTCATTCGTCTTGGTCCATGCCTCTCTAAATGATATGTATGTTGACCAGAATAATCATAGGGTTATGAATAGGTCTCAAAAAAATATTTTATCAGTCACATTACCAATCAAATATAGTCAATAGAATTACATAATTCTTTAAAAAAACATATAATATAATTTCAACCCAGAGTTGATTTATAATGTCACCTTTCTATAAAAAATTAAAAAATCTATGCATCACATCCTTTGATTGAAAATGTGGTCCAATGAATCACCTCATGAATGTTTCCTCTATGTGTGTAATTATGATGAGGATCCCATAGTAGTTGGATTTTTCCAATCATATTTACATTATTGAGTTGTCAGAAACAGTAACCCTAGCCAATTAAAAAACCTTGCATTAGATTCTATATCTTTTTATGTGGATATCCTTTGACGTTTACTCTACCAATTCAGCTCCACCATCTAATGGATGATAGTTATTAGATTCTCCTAAAGAATATTATTGGATAGTAAACATGAAATTAGCATTACCTCTAAGTGGATATGTATGATGTTCTACTTCATCATTCTACTACTATATGACCAGCTATTATGGATACGCATAGAGAACATTTAGGACAAGCTTCTTAATACTTTTGTGTCCCAAAAGTATCCTTGGGGTTTCATAGTATACACCGATTGGGAAATATATCCTAATGAGGCTATAAAACAAGCTATGTAATATTATCATCGAGTACCACCCACACCTAAAAGAATGCATTAAATGTTAGAGAATTCATTTTGTTACATAATCAAAACTCTCAATCGATCTATTTTTATATATCCCCTAGAAGAAACCCTTATATGCATCATATTTCATTAGGAATCATTCCCATGGAGCATATTAGGTATATTTGGAAATGTAGTTCAACGATCAATATAATAGAGTCTACTACTAGAGGGACAACTAAGTCCCTAACTATTTGATATGTTCAATGGAAAAGATCCTTCTTAATATTTTGGATGTGAGGATCTATATATTGATATTTTAATAATCTATCCCTATAAATTCTTATGAAACATGTTCCTTAAAAACACAATACTTTAATGCTTCATCATTATAGATTGGATCTAGAAAATCATATATCCTTGTATAGTGTAATTTTGTTATCCTAAGTTCGACAGTACATGTGTTTCAAAAACCTTATATGATGATTAATATATCAGTGATAGTTTTGGTTTTGATTTATGGTTCATATAAGTTTAATGAGTGGATTTCCTTAAAGTAGACATCTTAGTCCCACGGTATAATTCATGCATAGATAAATTTATTATCACCCTTCCAAGACAACACATACTTCTCAACAACCTTCAACGGTCCAAAGGCATTCAATTTTTTTATTATTTTAAGCAGAGACCCCCTTTTAAGGAAAGAAGGGGGAAAACCCTAACAAGCATCATTGACTTAAGACAATACCGATCCAACGGTAAAGTGAGACAAACCAAAATGACAACGTGGAGCTACCCCTTCCTAGCATATAACCATGATAGAGCTCTCCACCAAAGCATGATTGACCGACGAACAAGTGTCCTGTGGCAAAGCACAGGCTCGATCTGATGGCTTACACCATACCCTCTCAAACATCCAAATACGAAAAGCACTGTAGTAGTGAACATCAAGCTCAAGAACCTCCTTTGGGGCCTGAGCCATGTGGAGTCCGGGTGCATCACCAAACCAATAGACCTCGTAAGACAAAACCTCTCCACCATTCCACAATCACAGATCCAAGGCTACAAACCCTTCCACCATCCACAGACACCCCCGCCACCATAGCTTCACAAGCCTGGAAGACAATTCAAAAGGTGTGAGATCAAACCATAGTCACCTAGGAATGAATGACCCAACCCCACACTGAGGGAACGCCACCGATGAAGTAATCAGGGTCATCCTGAAATAGAAACGCCACTCTGGGCATGGATCTTCTCCAATTAGAACCACAGATACACCTCATCAGGATCTGAAACTAACCTCATGATAACGAGGAACCAATAGAAGGGCAGAGAAGATCCAACAAAATGAATACAAACCAAAACAAGAACCATCCAAATTCCGAATCACAACATACCAAAACGATACCTGAAAACCCACAAACCAAAACGGAAGCTCAACGCCTCCCCCTCCGGAACACGCAGATCTAGGCAAGTCGCATCGGAACTGCTGAAGACCACCTTGTCACGGCGGCTGAGCCGGGAGACCATGATGGAGTCGAGCCACATCGTCGGATGTGATGGTGAACACCAAATCACCACTGCCGATCCCTACTGTCTTCAGAAGAGGCGAGTCATGCCGAGCGACCACAAAAGCATCACCGAGAATTAAAGACTCCGAGCCCCACCGAGACGCCGAGTATGGGAACCAGAAGCGCGACGTCTCCCTCTCCAAGCCGAAACTAGATGGAGCTGCCACAAACGGAACTAGCTGGTGGGGGAAGGGGAATTGACTCAGGAAGAAACCCTAGGCGGTGTAGGATTGGGAGAAGATGTTGCTTAGAGGCATTATTTTTCAACAACACCATTTTTTTCACAGCACTCTTAACTTTGATATGGTATGTACCAGTGTTTAAAGTGTGATAAGGTTCCCATACTAGCACCGATATTAGTTTTTTACTCTCATTTAACATATTACACCTATATTTGGAATAATCACTATTACTTTTCACTACATTTATGTACTCTTTAATAAGGCGTATTTTGTTTCATCTATCAATAACGTCTTATTGGAAAACCATATTATTGACGCTGAGAATTCCTAAAAAATTTTGTCTCCTCTTGTGACCTCTCACCATGGATCATGACCCAGGGGAAGATATCCCTTGGGCATGAGAAAAATACATGGTGGCTTCCTTAAAAATATGTTCCATATTGTAGGGAAAGTAAGAAAATAATTTCTCCAAGATTAGAAGGAAGCAGGATCTACTTTATGGCCCTTCATAATGGCTCTTCTTCCAATTTGGAAGGACAACCACTTGGATATATAACATCCATCTATTTTACATCATAATTTATATGGTTCATACCATTCACCTCTGACCCTAATATATTATTCATTCCCCGCATTTAGTAAGAGTACAACACCTTGATAGGTGAAACATGTCACTTATATAGAATTATGATCTGTTTAAGAACCTCTCATATATTTTTTTATAATTCTAAATCATTGATTCATTACATATATCAAAATAACCACATAAGGCCAACATTAAGGCCCTAGTTATCCCTTTGAAATTTAATACTGATATGTACCCCACCAAATCATATCAGTTAGAAGAATTCAATTATTAAAAATTTCGAATAGTTACTTCCATTTCTAGGGAGGATGTGGGTGTAGTGATAAAGGGACACAATATTTCCACTTTATGTATCTTGAAACCTAAATGGTGTTGATGTATGATAATGCATGGTAGATAATTTATATGGGATCGATCTCTTCCTAAATTTCATGCTTTATCATCTAGGATATACAAAGGCCATTCTGACCCCATATGCATAGAAAATTAAGTGATATGAATGGAGTTAGAAAATCTAAAAATAAAGAATCGATTTAAAGAACTAGTTTAGTTATTTAGTTTCCCATACCGAGTCCATGGTAGTCTTATAAGTCGCACTTTCAAGGCCATACCAGGGAGGCCTTGGATCCACATGCATTCATATATTACTTCATTATATAATAAATTCCTAAAATAATAATACATTGGTGGAGTATAGGTACTCTATATTGATCATTCCCCTTTTAACTCAGTTGATAACTTTTTTATTGATGCATTGTTTTATAAATTATTTGGAATGTATCCCTAGGTTGAAATTTTTGAGTAATTAATTGTCACATGGTGTTGAACATCACCTTGATAAATCCTTATATTGAATTTAGGTGTACATTTTCTTTTGTATCCACTATCTTAATGAATATTCTAAATTCTCTAGACACCACATCATCATTATAGAGATAAAGGGGACCCCTAGTTCACGTAAAAATCATATGAGGGATAAGTGGTTCTATGTCTAGAGGATAACCCTTCTATAATATGTTGAATAGGTTTTTATATTCCCAAAAACCAATTTATCACTTGTATATATGAAATATAAGGGCATAGAAAAATGTGATAAATTTAACTATAGGGTTTTGATATACTCTATAGAGCACCTTGGAGATAAAAACACCGATTAAGATCCTTGAAATCTTTCAAAAATGTTCTATAGAAAACCAAAGGGCCAGAAAACCACTCATACAGATTCCTCCCCAACATAGATATATTATCCTACCCCACAACCACATATAACCAAGGTATGAGTTCTCAATCTTTCCTTCAAACCTCTATGGGAGAATAGTTGGATAAATCCCCTTTATCTCATTAAGATGGAGTTTCCACCTCCATATACAAACAAAAAAAGTATACATTGAATCTTAGAAAGAACTAATCCAGACCATGATTACTTCTATCATGTTATTTAATCAAAATGAGTGATACATTACATTCCATAATCAACATTGTGATTTATTTTCCTACAAATATGATAAAATTGATTGGAATTATCCTCATGTCACCATCCATTTTTGGGTATTCACATCATAAAAATTAGATTAAATAGGGAACATAAAAGAATGCATCCCACCCGTGGTTCCATGTTTGAGATTGAATTTTATAATCTAATCAAGGCTGACATCATTATGGTGTTCAACTAACTCATGTATATGACTATAATTGTCTTAGTCATGGTGATGAATGTGAATATCAAATTTTTATTAACTTATGAGATCTAAATGATAAATGAATTATGTTTGAATTATTAATGTCAGTTATAGATTTACTAATTGAATCAAATTCCAACATTACGACCCTCTCATTCATTGAAGGATACATTGATTAAAATCAAAACAAGATTTTCCATTATTATTAAGATCCCAATGCATTTTGGGAACCCTATGAAACATGATATTACTTACCGATGATGATTTTATTGAGGAATAATTAAGGAACCTAATAGTTGGATATGAAAATCATATTTAATATGATTAAGTGAAACATGATGGACTCTTATGTAAATGATTTTTAGGTTAAATAATTCTTATACTAGGACCATCTTAACGATTTTGAGAAAAATCATTAAAAAATAACCTGATTAATTTTATGATGTACCCATTTGATATTCTCACCCAGTTTCACCTATGGGAATAAAATTGTATTCATTGTTCATAAAAAAAGATTATATTTCAAACATAATATGATCAAAGATATCAGTGAAATTACCCCTCCATGCGACTTTTGAGATCTGAGAGGTTTTCAAGGGTGTGTGGACTACATGTGTAGATTTTTTTCTAACATAATTGGATAGTTTATCAAATTCTCATTTTTTCAAATGAATGGTGATTCCTACCACTAAGATGATTAATTCCATAGAATATTAAATGAAAACAATATATATTTATTGCATCCTCTATTTTTTAATGAAACTTGTCTAGTGGAACCCCTTGAACCTCTAGATGATAGTATTGGAGATATTCCTTGGTTTCTATCATTTGTATTGTGAATATCCTATATCATCATAGATTGATTATGATTAATAAAAGTTCGAATATTCCCATATCGAGAAAAAAATACTTTTCCTTGAACATTGTATTTATCATGTTATATCATTATTTTCACAATCATGAAGTCCATTTTTCCTCCCACATTGATCCACTAAAGAATATCATCTGACATACCTTGTAGACTGGCTGATTAGCATGTTGTCTAGTGATTATCTAGTAATTTGAATATAAATTCATTCCTTATAATGATTTACTGGGACAAAAACTGGAATATTTCTTTATCATGAACTCGATGCATAATGTGTCTCCCTAGAAGCATCGTTCTTTGATGTGTACATTCAATATGTTGATGAAGTGAAACCATGATGTAAAAATCACACTAATAGTGCCTATTGAATCCCAACATAGATGAGATGGAGTACCGTAAACTAAATAGGTCCCACTATGGAGTTATTATTCTCTCTATAACCACCAAAAAATTCATACATAACTATAAACATAATTATTTTTTAAAATTATCCCACCGATCAATTCCCCAGTAACTTTTTTATGTTTAGTGTGACTGAGACTAGGAAAAAAATACTTGGAACACCTTGATCACATAAGAAAACATAAAAAAATATCTCTGTAAAAATGAAATCTCTAATATTCCCTCCTAGATCACTTTACTATATAGGATTTCTTATGGATATTTTTTAAAAGTGGTGAGAATAAATCCCAATAAATTATTAAAAATGAAAACAAAGAATAAATGAAAGTCAAGGAAAAAACATGAGGCATGATATAAGATCATGATAAAAATGGAAAGTGAAACAACATGATCATTATAAAATTAGGGATATCATATGTGCATGAGGGATAGCATGGAAATGTGATGAAACATAAACATGAGAAATTAAAAATAATAACACAAAATATTAGTATTAATGTCTCATAAGAGATCATTTCCATGTTTATTCCCCAAGGCATTCAAACCATTACAAAGGCATGCCACCAATGTATCATGAACATTTTATCTCTTTAGATTAATTATTTACAAATTTTATTGGAACGCTACCATGTGGAACAATTAATATTACCAAAGTTATTCACAAGGGTATAATCAATAATTACTAAGTTATTTTTCTAAGGTAAAATAAAATATACCATCCCTATATATTAATTATTTTCCTAATAGATTCTATAATTATTAAGGTGAACCGATCACTTATATATCATTATGAGTGCCACACTAATCAATGATCATAAGAACATATAATTTTAACACATGAGTAGGAAATGTGGGTTTAAAATATGAAATTTACAAAAAATAAAAATGGTAAAACTATATATATTTACCTCAATGATATTAGATATATGTATATACAAAAGAATATGAAATCTATTATCAAGGAATAACTTCTATAATATAATGGATATTCAATGGAGATTATGTAATGGGTTATATAAGAGAGAATGCTAATATCTCATTAATAGTGCATCATTTAGACATTAATAGGATTATTATGAACACATGTAAGCATAATATCATGAAATTAAAATTTTCCATTACAATGGAAGAGATTAAAATGGAAAGAGGATGGAGATAATCAAAGAGTGTTTTCAGCAGCATTGTTTCTAAATAAAAGGGACTTTGAAATGAGTTAAATGTTAAAAAATGGCAGTATCTCATCAATAAGACATCATTTGGATATAAAATGATTGAATATGAAAGAAATGAAGAATAATAACATGTAATCTAAATGGTTTGGACAAAGGAAGTGCATGAATTTAAAAGAGGAGGGAGAGAATCATGGGGTTATTTTGAAATCATGATGGATATAAAAAAGGGACTATGAAGTGGGATTAATGTTAGATAAGTGTAGTATATCATCAAGAAAACATCATCTTTATTGTAAGGGATTTATTATAAAAACATGTAAGCATTATCATTTTTAAGTAAAAATGGATTATTACAAAATAAGTACTTGAATGAATAAGAGGATGTGGATAACCCTTACCATTATATGAAGCTTCTTGAATTATTCTCAAGACATTGTAGAACCATAGTAACTATTTTAGATGAGTATAGATTTTTTTGGTAAGGAAAATCCAAGGTAAATGACTCTGGGTGGAGAGGGATGAGATAATGACTAATAGTGATCTTATTGTTTATGTAAAATGGAGGGGATTTTTTAGAGAAACAAAATATATATAAGCTATATGAATGGATCCATAATGGTGTTTGGTGGGTTATGTGATTTAGGTGAGTTATGTGGGGAAATACATGTGAAATAAGTAGATATATATTTCTAGCCAAAAAAAGTAAATATAAAATGTTAAAGTGATAAATTGATTTATTAAATATCAAGCAACATTAGGTTTTCTACTTTAACACTTATTAATATTCACTAAATTTCAATCATGGTAATTATTTTATCACAAAAAATATAAGATAACCCTTTATGAACAATTTTTATGTGATGAATCTAAATCTGGGCTTCACATAACCAAATATTATATCTAAGTATGGGGATATTATCTTTTAAATAAAAACATATAATGTGTAGAAATTTATTTTATTCTAATTTCTATTTTAATTTTCAATATTTCATAATATTAACATTAATTATCAGTCAAAAAAGTATTAATTTTTTATATTTTTTTGAAACTTAATATTATATTATTAATTTAAAATAGTTATATTTAATTTGAAAAATTCCCAATAGCTAGAAATGTATCTTTCCCTGAAAAAACATTGGAATTATTATATAATTTAGACCATATGATTAAAAATATAAATTTAATGTTATCAAATAAAATATTTATGTTTTAGAAAACTTGATTTCATCATTTGAATATGTGATTCAAATTTTTTTTATAAAAACTATATTTCTAAGAACTAAACCAATTCTTTAGGAAAAAATGTAGTGGTATTTTATTTTCATGCTATGTATTGTATTTTTATAAATATAAAAAAATTCTTTCAAATCATTACAAATACAAATTTTAGATAAATAATATTTAATTGAATAAAAAGTCCAAAAATATATATATTTCATTCATAAGATATTATTTAAGACATTAAAATAATTATAAAAGGTATTTGGAATTCCACACAGTATTTTTTCAATATATAATTTTACATGTTAAATAATTATTTAATCAATTAAAAGGTTTTAAAGACTTATAGTTTTTTATTATATAATTATAATTTATAGTTTTGGTAAAACTCATATTTTAAATATTCACCTAAAAATTGTGTATTTCAAACAAATAAAAAAAACTCATATTAAGATATTTTTTACTTTAAAAATTTGAAATGATATTCATTATATTTACTTAAAATTGTGAAATTTAGTTTTCAAATAAAAATATAAAAATAAACTACTTTTATTGAAAATGGTGTTTTAAAAAATCATATACCCTAATTATTATTTCAAGAAAATTTCTAATTTAAATATTGTTAATATATTAGTTCATGGATAATAATATTTTAAAAGATTTAAATTTAATATATTAGGATCTAATATACAATACATACCAAAAGTTTTCTAAAAAATAATAACATTTTACTAAATAAACATTAACAAATAACATTAAAATATTTTTTTAATATTATAAAAAATTAATGATATTAAAATATTAATTTTAATTTGATATATACATCACATTATATTTTAATAATAATTTTAATATATATACATAATGCATAAATATATAAACATATATATAATATTAATATGATATTTTTATTTTTTTTATAAATTATATTATATTAATATTACTTCTAAATAATATATGACAATGGTATACCTATTGGATATACATATAATTAAAAAAATTCAAGGAAAATATTTTGAATGACCATATTTACAATGAACATATTAGAAATGGCCAAATTATATTACTATATATTTAAAATAACTAAAATTAATCCATTCACACTAAAGTTTCCATACTTTTCATTTTAGAAATCACTAAATGCTTGATCCAATCATAGTACTCTTTATAATTTTTATTTTTCTTGTACTAATGATTATTCATAATGGAAACAAATTTCCAAGGGTGATACTAGTCTTAAAGATACTATTCATTCAAGTTTAATGTCCGCTTTTTATTTTTTCACTATTAATAGATGTAATCATTCGTGATGTGTAATAATTTGTTTCATATTCATTTTTTGTAACATTTTATTGAGAAAAACTAACAAATTTTTAGTTTATTCCCAATATTTTATGGATTTTTACCTAATATATTTCAATTCTATGAGAAAAATGAAATAAATATTTTGAATTATAAAAATATAGTTTATAGAAATATTATTTTGTGGACCTGACATTAAACATCATATAATCAAGTGTTATTATACAGTAAATCACATTTTTTCATTCCTAAATATCTTTTAGGTTTTTATTTTAGATAATTAGGTTATAGATCAAAAATATCAAATCCATATTTTAAAAAGTGGACACTTCTTACCAGTATCTATTTTTCCCACAATATAAAACCTTTAAAATAATACATGATTTCTTTTCTTGAAAAATATTCTTAACATTCAACTTTATTTATTCAATTTTCTTACCCATACTTTTAATCCTATTAGAATCATGTAAAAACATTTTAAAATCACCATAATATCAGTAAGGTATATAAAATGAAAGAATAATTTAGTATTCGATGAATATAAATATAAATTTACCTCATCCAAAACAAACATTAGGCTCAAAATAAAATTTTTCATACCCACGAAATAAACTTCTCTCCTCATATATTTTCATAAAACATTTTATAATAAATAAGAGGAAAAATAAAAATCACAAAGGTATCTTTGAAATCAAGAAAAAAACTCATAATATCATTCTCAAAATGTTCTAATTTTCAACCATATGAAGTATCATATACTCACTTTACCTTGAGGAATAATATGATTTCCATAAAAACTCAAAGAGAACATCGATAAACCTAGTAGGTTACATGAGGAATCATATAACACACACATAAAAAAAACCATCATAATTATACGTGGAGTAATCATAATAGTTACAATAGAAATAACCATCACAATTATACTTGGAATAACCATTTCAAAATATTTACCAAAATATCTTAGGAGAATCCTAATCGGTTAACTCCATCCCATTACCCAATGAATTAGAGATCTATAAATGGATCACGTGAATTTTGATTATATTTAAACCACACATACTCAAAAAAAATCCCCAAGAACCAAAATAAAATACATAAAAAATTTCCTTATAAAAACATTATCTTCACCTAGAATAAATCAATTATCGATATTATTATATCCATTTTCTTTAAAAACCAAATTTAAAACTAAAATACTAGAATAAAGGGAAATATGTTTTATTTTTATTTTTATAGTATATGGAATCTTATTAAGCAATAAAAACATAAAATAAAAGTTTTGGTGGCGGGAAAAGGCATTGTTGCTGTATATGATAAAATAAAACATTCCTTTTGTCTTTTTGTAAAGGACGTTAAAACATTATGCAAAAGCGTTTTTTTTAAACTATTGAATGAAAGAAAAAAAGTAGCATAGAATATACTTTATAAATGTTTAATTTTCATATAAAAACATCCATAACATTAAAAATATGGATATTGAATAAAAGGAGTGTTTTGAGGGAAACATTAAAAGATTATTTTAAAAAAAAGAAAGTCTCCTACCTTGAGTCAAATCATCACTTATATTATTTATAATATCAAATAATAAAAATAGGTAAATTATTTAATTTTTTAAGAAAATTTAACATTTTCAATTTTAGTTTTATCTCTATTAATATGTTTAATAAATATTACATAATCATTTATGTTCACGTCAGGTGTTTTGACAGTATTTAATTCATAAGTCCAAAATGACTTAGTATGATGACTACGATCAATGATTTCATTCAAACATAATAAAAAGAATAAAAATGATTCCATAATTATACTTTTTACAAATCATGTATACTTTTAAAACAAATTCTTAAATGTAGTTATAAAAATGAACTATGTTACAATCATAGAGACAGTAGGTCGTACGTAAGCATGAGTAATGTTTCCATTTTTAAAAGATTATTATGTAAAGAAGGTAAGTATTATTTTATCATTCAATAATGATAATAATATTATAAATATAATATTAATTTAATAAATATAATTATATATATCATCCACGTGATGCGGTGATAAAAAAACCACATCGCTTTATCATTATGCTAGTCCACACATACACACGAACCACATTATCATCTATTAGTGAATAGAAAGGTATAAAATTAAACGATATATTATCTTATAAGAATAATAATTTTTTCTTAAATATCATATATAAATAGAAATTCCATCATTATAACCATACTCAAGAGATGGTGATAAAAAATGAATTACATTGGTTTGTGATGCAACAGTCTTCTGTACACACGAATGATGGATTCCTTTCCAATTTGTTGGATGTTATAGATGGATATAGTTTATTCCATTAAAATTAGAAAATTTAATAATATTTAGTAAATTGGTTTTCTTATTTTATCATAGTTGAATAATATTTGAATTATGTGGAAGAATAAATAGAACAAAAACAAGCAGTTAAACTATACATTTACTTTGGAAAATATCCTTTCAATAACACCTTAAGACCACTATAACTAGTATTTTTTTCAAAAATAAAGCTTTTAAAACGTGGGTATGGATGTTTTGATAGTATTTGAGAAGTTATTAGATGATAAAATGGGCTTTTTAGTGTGATGTAATTATAATAATATATTTCCTCTTATAAGAGAGGGGAGGGACACTAAGAATTTTAAAAAATATAAATTCATATAAATTCATATTCAATTCAAAAAAGATCCAAACTGATTTATTTATAATATAATATGATAATTATTTGAAATTATCTCATAAAATAAAAATTATAAAAGTTTTGACTCATTTTTGAAACTTAGCATTCGATTTTAACCCCTAATTTACTAATTTCAAACTAGTTGTCACAATAAGGATTTTTTACACCTTGAGGGTTGGGATAGTTACTATAAATAGATGTACAACACATCAATGCACAATGGATGATATTATAAACCAAATAATAACAAAATATACTACTATAATATTATTAATAATTTTATATGATAAAATAAATTATTAAATATTTTATAAGAACAATAATGTCAATTTGTAGAACTTTTCATTACATTGAATTTATTAACATAACAAAAATAAATAAATTTAAACAATATATTATAAAAAAATTGTAAAAGGTAATTTTAATATGATAAATTAGTTGATGAAATTAATTTTTTCGAATTATAATACCATTAATATTTTTATTATCATTAATTTATTTTTACATTAATTGAAAAATTACTTCATCAGTGTTGTGTAAGAATCTTAGGTAATTATATCAGAAATAAAAATTATAAATAATATACCATGATGAAGATAAATGACTTAGATTTAAAATTTATATTTATATATTAACATATCTTCTAGTTATCCCAATGTTAAAAATATTATACTGATTAAAAACAAGAGTGTTAAATTGTTGACTTTTCTTTACATAAAATATTATAATTTTCACAATCATACCCAAACGGAAAAAAGGATATATAAATTGATCATTGATGATTATTTATGAAATAAAATGATAATTTAAGAATGTTTTAGGGTTATTTTTTAGTCTTTATCATTTTATTTTTAACACATATTTACCTGATTTACAATTAATCAAGGTAAAAAATTACAATGATTACTATTCCATTTGACTAAAAATAAAATGAAACTATTAATTTTTTTTGGAACATATGATTTAAAATACAAAATCCATTATTAATAATTCAAAACATATAATTTAATTTCTTTTCAATTTGAAATCAAACAAAAAAATGTGATAAAATAAAGTTTTTTAGAAAAAATGACCTCTTAAAATATGTGTTTTTTACTAAAATCAAGTATAAAATCCCTTCAAAAAACCATAATTGGTTTATTTTAAATCATAAGTATATAATTAAATTTTAAAACTATTTCATAATGGAATTTTAATTTATAAATTCTTATAATAAAAATAATTTTTTTAATAAAAATAAGTATTTTTTCACGATTCATTGAGGAATAAATATTTTCAAAAAATTCAAAAAATTCATCCTAATGTAGTTTTAACATGTTAAATTCAAAACAAAAATTCATTTCTCTAAATAAATTTTAAAAAATTTCTAAAAAATATTTATAATATTTACCCTTTAAAAGAAAGAAACCCTATTTTTGAAGAAAATGAATTTTTGAAGAATAAAACGACTCTATTAAAAGTAATTTTCTTATTTAAAAATAATTAATCAATCAATTTGAAATTAGTAGGACCATTGTATATTTCATAATGCAGTTAATACTATTCATTCTCTTTAATTTAACGTCTGGGATATAATACTCACATTTAAATAATAAGAATTCATTGTTCGTTTAACCTTAGTGTTGTGTATCTTGTATGATCTCTATCATTATAATTATTTTTAAAATCTCAGTGTATTACATCATACCCCCTAAATAATTTTCAACCATACAATTTTAACTTAGGTTCAATAACCAGGGTTTGACTTTGCAAAATACATTTGTTGAAAAACCATGTTGTAAATGCAAATGAAAAGAGAGAAAATTGATGTATGTATGTCATTTGGAATAACACATATATAGGTTTACATGTAGGAGATCATAATTGGGAAGTGAAAAAATTAATTTGAAAGAATAACCTAACTCCCAAGTACTCATAATGAGTGATAGAAAACATGGTTTGGAGAATGTTAACCCTAAAAAACTTTAAATCCATGATGGTTTTAAATACCATTGATTTCTTGGTAAGAAATTTAAATGGATAAAGTTTTTTTCAAGACCCTTTTCATAGATTTGAGAAATTCCTTTATTATATATACTAATAAAACAAGAAAATATATTTACATGAAAAGTATAATCTCATCCTCAAATCAATTTCCACCACAATATCATTTTTTTTCCAATTGATGAGTATTAATGGGGATTTTTTCATGTCAAAAGTACTAAGATACTCTTCTTCTAGATTACATAATTCAAAAAAAGTTTCAAAATATATTCCCCTAAATATATATGTCATCCAAAACTAGTAATGTTTAAGAAAATTCAATATGATTCCAAAAATTAATAAAAATTAATATGATAAAATACAACATTAATCTATAAAAATCAACCATAATACCTAATGTTCAATCTCAATCATTTCATAAATAACTATCCTAAAAATTATTCAAAAAATTCTATACTAAGAATTATACCAATAAATTAAAAGTATTTGATCACAAGGTCTTCCAATATAATTTTAACATATACCTCAAAATATAATTAATCAATTTAAATGTATCACAACAAAAATTATATGATCCAATCATATAGTCTCAATAATATGAAAATAATTTTAATAAATGGACTGAATCACCATAAAGGCATATGAAAATAATATATTTCTCTAAAATTCAATTAAAACTTTTATCCTCTAAAAAAATCTTCTTCTGTTCTGTTCACCTTAATAATATAAGGTTATTGAAATAGTGACATTCTTTTGAAATAATATTAATCACCTAATCACTAAATCACTATTTCAATCTCATGGGTTCTCTATAATAAAACATAAGTTCAAAAAAACTTATCCTTTATCATTAAAATTGTTTATGTAATGAAAAAATTAAATTCTAACTAGGACATCACATATATTAGTGGTAGGTGATTCACCTTTATCACCCTTCTATTGTGGGTTTAAGCCTTACAACCTTTCAAGATGCGATGGGTTGTTTCTTGACTTCTAGGTTGTCCATTTTTTGTAAATATATCAATAAGATTCTTATAAAATTCCAATAAATGTTATAAAAATCATCAAAATAAACCTAAATATATTTAACAATAAATAAACTTAATAACCTCAAAGTTTATCGCATAAATTTTCTTTAGAATCCCAAAAATTTAATAACCCATCATTACTTAAAAACCAAAGATCTTATAAACCCTAAAGGGTATCAAAATATTTTAAATTATGTCTACAAAATGAAATTATCATTATTCCTCAAATAACTTTTTCACATGATAATTTTAAGAGCTAAATATACCTCAATCATCTTTCAAAACTAAATAAAAGTCTCCCAAAGTAATCCCATAATCAAAATTGTATTAATTCTTTAAAATTTATGAAAATCCATAAATCTATAATAACTATTGAATCCCTTATAATTGTACATATTAATCATTAATTATTATTATTAATCCATTAAATATGATTTTCAATCTTGTTACTTAAAACTACATTCCTATAAGGAAAAATATGAATAGTGTTCAAAGATCCAACAATGTTAAAACATAATTCATGAAATAATTCATTCCCCTCATATATCAATTTTAGTTTACTAGTATTGAATGATAATGGAATTATATATTTCCAATAGATATTTTTATTGTATTTATTATCATATTTTTGATCTTTTCCCCTTGGGAATCGATTTTCCTAATGACCATTCTCCCCACATTTAAAACATTCAATTGATACATCGAGAAGAACATCATTTCACTTCATGAAGATAACTAAACACTTTTTATTTCCTTGAAATATTATTTCATTATGACATCCTTTACAATAAATAAAACACCTTCCCATTTCTTTATGTAATTTCCTTTTGTGATTCTATCTACTTTCTTGACACACAGGTCATTAAATATTTTTACCTTTGTTATCATTATCACATGAACTTCCCTAGGGATTTATTTTTATTGTATTGGATGAACTAAGAAAGTCACCAAGGATCGAGTTACTAATCATTTCACCTAATATCTAGTTAATAATAACCACAATATTTCTAACTATAGCTCCCATTACAAATTTTTTCTCAGTCAAAGAACCATTTCATATTCCATCACATTCACTACTACTTTGGTGTTTGCTGGATATAATGATTTACTAAAACCAAAAAGGTTAGTGTGAGCATGTCAATTTAAAATAATATTCCATCTTATGAGAAGGATATAAACTAATACATCATTATTAATATTATCTCAATATATTTCTATTTATCCTAAATAACTATGATTCTCCCTAACATACTAACCATTACTGTTATAGTAGTTTATTAACTTTTTTTCTAATAATATAATATGCAATAAACTTATCTAAAACCTTATATAAAACCAAATCAAGGACCCAACATAAATCATAATATAATTGACATTATTAATACTATAATTCAATTTATTTCATTCCCACATATAATTTAGGTTTATATTTTTATTTTATTAGGTCATAATTATTACGTAACAAAATCATATTTTTTTAAAGTTGCCTCCTCTAAAAATTATCCATTTTAGCCACTATATAAAAACATTAAAATAAAACATGATTTATTTTATTGATAAATCTTCATGACATTCAACTTGACTTATGTCTTTCCCTTACCCACCTTAAACCCTATTTAAAACATTTCAATACATGGGATGAGTGAAAAATGATCAATAAGGGAAATAAAAATAATGAAAACAAATCATTAGTCCAAATGTATTTATAAAATTTTCCCTTTTTCAAAATAAACTTTGGCCTCAAAATAAACATTTTAATACAAAAGAAATAAAATTATCTGCCCAAATAATTTCATAAAGAGTTTCATAATAAATAATTAAGGAAAAAGGAAAGTCACGAGAGTTTCTTTGAAATAATGAAAACTCCTAATAACATTCTCACAATGATAAACATTTCAACCTTAAGAAGTACTATATACATTCCTTTATATTGTGAAATCATATTATTTATATTAAATACCATATAAATAATTGATAAATCTTTTAGATAACATGAGGCATCATATTACTTACACATGGAATAACCATCACGGTTATACCTGGACTGACCATCACAATTACACTTGAAATAACCATTATAGTTATATTTGAAATAACCATCATTGTATATTAAATAATATATTAGGAGAAACCAAATGGGTTAACTATATAATTTTACATAATGAATTAGATATATATAATAGGATAACTTTGCCTTAGTATATAAAATAACCTTGATTCATCATAAAAAATTCCAAATAACAATAACACAATACATAAATTCTTGCATCGTAAAACCATTCTTTGTAACCATATAAATACATTTCTAGATATTGAAGTATCTATTCCATTTAAAAACCATATTTGAATAAAACATGAACAAAAATAATGAGAGTTATTCTTTAAATAAAACAAGAAACTTTATAATGGAATCTAAAAATTGAATAATGATTACAGTGGCGAGAATGGTCATCAACGTTATATATGTTAAAATAGAACATTCACTTTTGTCTTTTTGTAATGGATGCTAAAAAATTAATAAATGAATAAATTTGAAAAAATTTGAACAAAAGTAAAAAAATAAACATAATGTGACTTTATAATTCAATTATATCCATATAATATCCATAAAATAATTTTAAAAATATGCATATGGAAGAAAAGGGAAGTTTTATGAGAATCATTAAAATATAAATTTAATTTTAAAAATAGAAATTCTATTACCTTGAGTCTGACTCGTCACACACATTATTTATCTTCCTGAATAATAAAATTATGTAATTTATTTATTTTTTTAATTATATTTTTTTTTATTTCATTTATATCAGTTATTACTATGTTATAACAATTATATAATCATGTAAGTTCAAGTCAGATGTTTTGAAGAAATTATGTTTGTTAATCCAAAATTACATCTGTAAGATGAAAATGGATAAAGAGTTCAGTATTACATCATATATATAATATTGAAAACGAAATTATTATTATTCTTATACATCAATTATAATTCTAAAAAAAACTATTTAAATAAAAATAAGTGAGTTTATAAAACAATGAAATCACAATTGATGGATTTAATTAATGAAATATATATTAAATATATTCAATATAGTATTTAAAATTCATATTATATGTTTTATAGACATGATATAAGAACAAGTTATTTATTTGGGATAAAAGAGGTATTTTTCAAAATTACAATTTTCCACCTTTTGATGGCGCACCCATTTTAAATATATTTTTAACACCTTGTTATATTCTATTTGATAAAAAAACTTGTTATTTTGGAGAGGGATATAAAAATTTAATTTAGATGATTTTTTGATATTTTTCTGATAAGTTTCAAGTTTTGATCAATAGTAATAATATACTAAATTTTAATTTATTTTTTTCATCGAATTAATTTATATGGTTAATTTAAATTAGATAATGGTTTAAAATATAAATAAATTATATTTTTATAATTTAATATAATGTAGGTCATTGACATTAATTTTATGTGGAATTTTGATGTAAAACATTTCAATCTTTTACAACATTTTAACTTTTAAAACCCATTTTCTCATTCTAACAACATCATTAATTTTAAAATAATTACTGAAACTTATTAATTTTTAATTTTTAAAAATGAACTCCATAGTTTGAATTGATGATTCCATATTATGTAAATATATTTCTTTTATTTTTGGATATTATGAATAGTAACTTCAGTAAACTTGTTATTAATACAGTAAAAAGGTAAATTTGGTAATTAAAGGCGAAAAATAATATTATAAAATTACCCTACCACTTGTCCTAATATCATTGGATTATTTTTTTCCACCTAAATGATTCTTGGGTAGAAATTATATCCTCTGGAAGATACTTGGATGAGATTCAGACATTTAATATATTTTATTTATAGAGAAGTTAAATATGTCTTACTCAAATTTTAATAACAATATCATTTTTAATAAAAGGATATAAAAAATATAAGTTTGAATATAGTTAATCATTTGAAATATAAATTGTTTTTTATTTATCATGGTAATTTATTTTAAATTTTTAGGATATAAATAATTACCTTAAAGTCTTATACAATGATGATGCAAAAATTATTTAATTGATGAAAAATCAATAAAATAACTTTAATTAAAATGATAATAACCATTAAAAGACCAAGAAACCTGACCAAATCTTATTTGGAGAGTATATATTGACCATAATAATATTTTTGTATAATTATTGACCATTCGGTGAAACATGGAAATGATTATGACACTTATAATATCTTATTTAAAGTGATGTTAAAGTTGTTACATTCATGTTTTAATAGATATAAAAATTTTATTGTAGAATTTTATAGAATATATATTTTACTATACGTATGATTCTAAAATATATATGATTTATCTTCGTCATGGTATTTTATTTTTAATTTTTATTCAACAAATGGGTATATTAATTAATTACACAAAACTGATGTAGTAATTATTTTATTAATGGAAATATAAAATTAATGTTAAGAAAAATATTAAAATAAATATAATTTTGGATGATTAATATATCCAAATAATTTTATAGATGACCTTTACCCCATAAGTATATAATAAAATTTTTGTTTGTAGGTTAACATCTTATCTTGATATTTTTAAAAATCCATGAAATGAATAGTGTCAAAATTAACACTATTGATATTTTGTCAAAATAATGTTTTATTAAATTATTTAAAAATAAAATTATATTTTTAAAAAATATGTAATTAGTATTATATTGTCTAACATATTCAATTTTTTTTATTTATGGTCTAATTGACATAAAGTTCTTAAATATTACTCTCTTTTAATATTAAATTATTTGTTACCTTAGTAAAAATTAAAATAGAATAACTAAGGGTTAATTAAAATTATAAGGTATAAATTGAAAACAGAACTTGTCTAAAATTTATCGGTTGATTATATCAAAACCTTATCTCATCCAATATTTTAAAATATTACATTTTGGAGGTTTTTGGATGGGTTATAATTTTACTATAAATTAATATTTTTGGATATTCCAAAAAGTGCCCCTTACCTCAATTATAAAAGAGCACATCACCCCTCACAACATCACTTCACTTAGAGCCCTCAATCTTGGATATCCCATGGAAATTTCCTTCCCAAACATGCCTAGTTACATTTTAGAGGTTTTGGTCTTCTCAAATGACCAACTCTAGTGCCTTTAAGAGGAGATCTAGAGGGAGCTCATCGAAGAAGAGGTAATCTCTTATACCGATTATTTCAAACTTATTTATTCTTATACCTACTATTCTTGAGTACTTTAGATTATAAAGTAATAAATCCAGTATAAAGTATATGCTGAGGTATTATTATGATTTTCTAACAACCATATTTTACCTTCTACCCATCCTATGAAACCATGCGTGTGTACATACGGTTTGCTGTCTCCACGCCACGGTGTAATCTATTTTTCATCACCACTTTATTTGGATGGTATAATGATGGATATAATAGACATATATAGTGATTATAACATGATATTGGTTTTGGAACATTATATATACCATACACTTCCTTATTTTTTCACTATTAATGGAATGATACCATCGCTCATGCGTACGTATGGTTTTCCATCCCTATGATGAAATGTGATTCATTTTCCATATTCACCATTAAATAATGATTATATAAATTTATATAATGATTAAATATGATATTTACTACCTTAATATCATTCTTTAAATGAAATAACTATATCCTATGTGCATGAATTGAAACGTACACAACAAGACATGCATAAGAACATGAAGCAGTTAACACTTGAAAGATGAGTACAATTATTATTAACAAATAGGTAATAATATGACCACATATGATATCATAAAAATGAATATGATTCTATAATTAGTTAATAACATTACTTAAACCCTTATACAGGAGGTTCATACACCTAATAAGGAACCCATACCTAAGGTAATGAGTTTTGTATCACCTTTACTTCTATGGGACGCATGCCTCACACGACACCAAAATCTGACACTAGTGGCGGTTTATGAAACCGCCACTATTTTTTTAAAATAACATAACGTTGGTTTATTAAAAAATACTGTTAAATATTTTAATGTTTTAATAAACCTGACACTTCTCCCCCAACCCCTCTGATTCTTTACCCCTAACCCCCCAACCCACTGAAACCCTACCCAACCCCCTGAATCCTCACTGATGATCCCAACCCTCACCATTGATCCCATCCCTTGCCTCCCTTCACCACCAGTATGACCCTTGCCGACCCCTTCTATGCTTCACCCCGACCCCCCAACTTCTCGAATCCTTACATGACCCCTGAAGCCTAGCTGCTGATCCCAACCCTCACCACCCCTCAATGCCGATCCCGACCCCCACCTCTCCTCCCCTTAAAGGTCAAGTGGTAAGTGAAAGGAAGTTTATGTCTAGCTTTTTAAATTTTGATTTACAATGGGTTTTTAGGAATTACATCTTGATTTGAGTTTTTTTCTTGGGTTTTTTGATATGGACTGATGTGATTGACAACTATTATGAGTAATTGGGTAGCCTTTTATGTGTTATCCATATTAAATTATGTATTTTTCAAATTATATGTTTCATGATTACAAATAATACCTCCTAGAAGTTTGAGTAGGGATGTTATTCAATGATGGAGTATATATCTTGGTTTTTGAGTTAGTTTTCATTCCCCCAAATCCCATCATGAATTATTATGGGAATTAAAGTTTTACTTTAGTAGAAGAGTTATAATTTTAATACTCACCAATTTATTTGGTTTATTATAAATTGAATGTTTTAATTAAATTACATTTGAATGAAAATTGTTTTTATCAATTAAAAATGGTTTAATTATATTATTGAAATTTAATTATTTTATTTTTAAGCATGTGTTTTTATGATAATGTTGTTTAATTTAATTATTATTTAAATCTTCACCATTTATTCATATTATTTTTATTATTCATTATAATATTTTTGTTTGAAACATATGAAGATTTAATTTTATAAATATTATTTTTAGCTTTACATAATCCTTACAAAGATCTTGTTACCCTTTTGTAAATTTGGTGCACCCTTACAAAAATTCTATTATACCTTTACATATTTAGTTTAATGTTATGTTTACCCTTACGTAACTATTCTTCTTACCCTTACATGACATTTATAGTTTGTGTGTTACCCTAAAATATGTACCTTTTTACCCTTATTCATACTTTGTATTATTGGTTTTACCCTTATGTAAGCTCTTCTTACATTTACACAAGTTCTTATTACCTTTATATAAGTGATTCTTACCTTTACACAAGTGTTGCTTACCTTTATGCATGTTTTTCTTACCATTATGCAAGTGATAAGATACCCTTAAGCGACATGAAATAAATGTAACTTACCCTTGTATAGTGAACTAGATACCTTTAAATAGTGAATGGAATTTATGTTATTACTTTACGTAAGCTTTAGAAAATGCTTATTACCCTTATGTAACATCTGAGTGCCTTTATACATATTTTCTAGTTACCTTTACATTACCAGTTTAAGTAAAAGCTTACCATTGCACAACTTTACTAGTTACCCTTATCCAATGCTTATAATTTGTTCTTACCCTTACATAGAATTATAATTTACCTATATACAGCATGTGTAAAATGCATATTATCTTTATGTGAACTGTATATTTTAAAGGTTACCTTTACACAGATTGTAAAAATTATGAGGTACCCTTATGCTACTTGTGCAAAAATTATTTTACCCTTATGTGGGATATATAGGTTTAAAATTTTCTTATTATATTTAAGTAGTAGTGTCACTCATCTGTTTGAATGGTAGAAAACCTCTGTCACTGGACAACAATACCAGGAATGAAATACATTGAGTATTTTTTAATTTTATCATGATACATTAAACAGTAATATATTTCTATTTTAATTTCTAACTATTGGGTTTTAAATTTATAATGAAGAATTAGGAAACACCAGTGTGTAGAAGATTCAATGGATTTTTAAAGAATGTTATCAATTTGTGTTTTTTCTATAAATAGAAGCTAAGGAAAGAAGTGGATAAAGAATAATAAAGACATTTAGAAGTTAATGGATTCATTATACTGATTTTTTGAGGCATTTATAGTCACCCTGTATTTCCTTGTTCTGTATCAATTAAAGAAGGGTCGAAGTTCACTACTCTACACTAGTTTCTTCATTGACATTTTCTAATAGTACAAATAATTTTATTATTTTTATAAGTTAATATAATTTTTATTTCAAAAATGGTTATACCTACATTTAAAATGTAGTGTATGGTTATTCTTACCGGATCAAAAGGTAATAAAAAATATTTTTTCCATATTTTAGAATAGACTAGGTTCTGTCTACACCTAAAAAATACTGAGTGATAAGTCAGGGCTTTACCTTAGAAAAGCATGGGTTTTTTATTGAACCCGCAAAAGGAAAAGGTAAGTTATATCCTATAATAGACTAGGTTGAGCCTAATCCTATAAAAGAAATCTTCTCTATTAATTTTAATTTGATGTTAAAAATGTTTTCAAAATGTTCTTTTATGTTTTCAAATATGTTTACATTTTATATTCAAAAGTATTTAACCTCAAGAAATTTATGTTACATTATTGATCTATTCATAAATATAATTATTTATAATTTTGGTTATTGAACTCAAGGAGTCATGAAAATAGAATATTGACCCCTTCTTGTGTATTTATATAGGAAAAAATTATTTAACATATTCATATTTGTTTAAACTAGTATATATGAATCTATTTTCTTATTTAATAATAGTTATGTGTTTTAATTTTTTTTAATAATTTTTAGGCACATTGTGGTATATAAAGATAAAAGCTGAATCACATTTCCGAGGAACACACCTCAGTATGCTAAGGGTTTGGATGATTTTTTAGAATTTTCAATTTCCAATCAATCCGTTTATAGGAGAATAACATGTCCAGGTGCTAAATGTAAATTTCGAAGATGGTTAAAGAGAGACGAAGTTTATGAACACTTGATATTGAAGAAATTCCCTGCTCAATATTTGTGTTGAATTTGGCACAGAGAATAGAATGTTACAAAATGGTTGAGAACTGATGTCAATCCGCAGAATGAGCTCCCAACATCATCGAAAATGGAAAATGAAATAAAAACCCTTATAAATGGTGAATTTGTCATTACAAGACACCAACATCAACAATAAAATATATTATAACAACCAGTTGAGGGTGCTACAAATAAAATTGGGAAAAGCGATGTTTTTGAGATTGTAGGACAACCAGATCCAGATTGTAACATATCATTGGATCCTCATCTTGATTATATGGGGACTAATGTAAGATAAAACTTCACTAAGAAGAAAAATGTGCTTCATCATTTATTTGATGATGGAAATCAAGAGTTTTATAGTGGATGTTTGAAGTATTCTAAACGTTCTTTTCTGAGGAAGTTGTACCATATCAAATGCCTATGTGGAATTATAGATAAGGAGATGTCAATGATATTAGAATATTTTTATGATTCATTTCCTGAATAAAAGATCCCTAAGTCTATTTATGATATGAAAAATGTTTTTAACAATATTGATATGAATTATACAAAAATTCATGTGTGTCCTAATGATTGTATGCTTTATTGGGGAGAGGATTCAAGCAGACAGGATTGTAAGAAACATTCTTCTTCTAAATGGCAGTCTATGGGTGATGTTGGTTGTCTGAATCAATATAGTACCATGAATAAGAAGAAAATGAACACACCTAAAATGGGTTTTCATTACATTTCTTTAAAGCCTCAATTGCAAAGATTATTCATGTCATCGAAAACCACCTAAAACATGAAGTGGAATTATATAGATAATAATAATGATGAGTTAATGCAACATCCAAGAGATTCACAACTGTGGAATATATTTGATTCATCACATCCAAATTTCTCCTATGATCCTAGAAATGTTTGATTAATATTGTATACTAATGGATTCAACCCATTTAGGACTTTGAGTACCAGTTATAGCATTTGGATGGTTTTTTTGATCCCTTACAATCTGCCTCTATGGATGTGTATGTAACAAACATATTTTATCATTTTGATGATTATTCATGGAAAAAAAATGTTTGTAAATGATATTGATGTATACTTTAAGCCTTTAATTAAATAATTACAGGAGTTACCAATCAATGATGTTGATACATATGATGCATATTCTAGAAAATTGGTCAGAATGCCAGCTTCTCTAATGTGGACCATTAGTGACTTCCCTAGACTTAGGAATTTTACTGGTTAGAACACTTACTAGGGTTTGTATTTTCTTATTTATAACATTGATTTTGAGCCTGAATGTCTACCTTATAGTAGAAAATGGTTCTTCTTATGTCATCAAATATTTCTCAATGCATCTCATAGATTTCAGCTAAAAAATTCAAAATTCAATGGTATCATTGATTGTAGACCACCTCCAAATTTGTTAACATGTTATGAAATATTGGAACAACATAGAAATTTTGAAATATAATTGGGGAAGGTGTATCATTTGACTGATAGTGGGAAATGAGTTTGAAGTGTATCATCATGTGAAATCAGAACACAACAATGGAAGAAAAAAAGTACATTCTTCAAACTTTCATATTGGGAATTTATTTTTTTGTGGAATAATCTTGATGTGATGAATATTGAGAAGAATTCTTATGAAAATTTTATATTCACATTCCTTAATGATATTGTAAAATCAAAGGATCATCTCAATGCTCAGAATGACTTATAAGAAATGAACATAAAGTGTGATATCTGGAGAGATGAGAATGGAAATTGTGCTCCGAAAATTTTCGCAATGAAAAACAGGGATAAAAATATATTACTTATAATTTTAAAAAATGTGATGTTATTTGATGGGTATTCAAGTAACATATAAAGGTCTGTTAATTTAAATCATCATAGGTTACATGGATTGAAATTCCATGATTCACATATTTTGTTAGAACAGTTACTTCCATTGGCATTGCGTACATTATTACCTAAAAAGGTTACTACTATTGTACTCCAATTATACACATTTTTCAAAAAAATATATGAGAAAACTCTACATCTATTTCATCTTGACAACCTTCAGGAGAGATTTTTATTGACACTTTTTACAATGGATATGATCTTTCCTCTTTCATTTTTTACTATCACGATGCATTTAACTGTGAATTTGGTTGAGGAAGCTAAATTAGGAGGCCCCGTACATTATCAATGGATGTATCCAATTGAGAGGCACTTTATTTATTTTTTTCTCCTTTTAGTTAAAAAATCTCGGAACATCATTAAATACGTAATTTTTTATTTATTTTATCTCATAGATATCTTGGGCATTTGAAATCATACGTGAAAAATAAAGCTCAACCTAAAGGATCTATTTTTGAAGACTATTTGGTAGAGGAGTGTCTTACCATTTTTTCTAGATACTTCGATGATATTGAGACAATATTCAATTGAGTTGGATGTATTGATGACACATCGACTCAATCTGAAATACATGGGAAATAAAAAATCATTCATGGTATTGGCAGATTAGTTTGGAGGAGTTAAAATGTTACTCTAACAGAAACAAAATTATTAAAATCACATAGATATGTTATACTGAATAGTAAAATTGCAGATCCATTTATTGAAGATTTGATGATACAAAAAAAGAGATGAATGATAGGAAGAACACGAAATGAGAAAGATATAACAATAACTATTAATAAGAATCTTGTAGAATGGTTTGCATGATGTCTAAGTTCATAAATATTTCAATCAATATAGATATCAGGTTGATACATATATTTTCTAAATATAATAATGTATATTACTTTTTTCATATCATGAATACTGTTACTCAAGAATATTTTTTAGAATATTTGAAGTTTCTTGCTCGAGGTCCTCTAAAACAAGCTAGAATGTTCAATGCTTACAGCGCGAATGGATTTAGATTTCGTATACTTGATCAGGAAGAGGGTTTGAACACACTGAATAATGGAATATTTATGTTTTCTGAAGTGGAATACTATGGAAATTTGACTAATTTTATCAAATCAAACTACCATGTACATTTTTTAGTTGTTTTATTCAAATGCAATTGGGAGGATATTATCAGGGGTGTTAAAAGAGATTATTTATAATTTACTTATCTGAACTTCTATCGCTTGATGGATATTGGTGACTATGAACTACAAGATCCATATATCTTATCATTGTAAGAAAAAATAGTATATTATGTGAAAGATTTCATGGATGAATGTTGGAGTTTAGTTTCTCACATAAAACAAAGAGACTTATATGATATGGGTGATAAAGTGGAAGATTTGACCTATGACATTAAATCCCATCGACAGTAAGAAGCAGAATTATTTTTTCATTATGATATTTAAAATATTAGTCTTGAAAGAGTGGATGATGTAGATGAAGTAATGATGGAGTAGGAAACCAACATGATTGATGGATAAAATGACTGTATGTACAGTTATCCATTCATTTAACAGCCAATTATGTCATTTGTGTAGTCATTAATTATCATTGTTATGTATATTTTGTTTCTTCGTACTACATATATGTTATCATTTATATTTTTTTTATTCATTATTTTTTCAAAATATATGTTCTAAACGTAATTTTATTTGATTAAATGTCATCAATGCCAAGGAGGAATCTCTATACTCATGCTAGTCGAATCTCAGTCGAAATTCTATTGACCACATCGATAGACGATGATCAATCTATCTCTATCCCTACATCATCTGAGACACCATTCGTTTCCCCCCTGCACCATATCTTACACCCTCTATCAGTATCCCATTAGCAGCTCATTTGATGCCTTCCCATTCAGTAGTTTCAACAATGAGGGAGCATGGCGCCACTTCTAGTTCTTAATAAGGATATTAGAGGGTGATTGTTATAGGTACAAATTTTAATATGAATAAATTTATTGACCTTTTTTATACTTCTAAATATTTTTCATAAAATATGGAAATAATTCTACTAGAGAAAAAAATATTTAAAGTTCAGATGTATGGAATCTGACTGAACAAAAGATAGTTATCCCATTTTATTCATATGGGGTCCCTACGGATGACACTATAAGATTACTTGCCCAGATTCTATGACTTCTAGTGGCAGAGCCCGTTTCCCTTCCCATTACGTATGATGATTTGATGCACATGCCTTCTTCTTGTAAAAATGAAGTTTTTGATTCCCAAATAAAGGTAATTTTAATAAATTATGGGGTAATTGAATGTCATTTTATTAAATGATAATATTTTCAAAATCAATATCTCTATACATATGTTTTTCCACTTTACCATTGCTGATATCCTTGCATGAAAGAGGAAAATGAAAAATTTGGGTAAGAAATGGAAAAATTATAAATAGAGATTATGGACCAAATTCAATGATACATTGTTGAGCGCCCAACAAATGCATGATAAGGTAACCAATGGGGTACCTAGAGATTAATGGAAAGTTTTCATTGATAGACATCGTGATGAGAAGTACAAAGTATTTAAATATATATTATTAAATTAATCTCATTTTACATTTATACATTTATATGAAAAGGAGATGAAATTGTATACATTACTATTAAATTAAATTTCATTTATTTTAGGATCTTTCAAGGGAGAATACATCATGTTGAGCTAAGAAAATCATCCCTCACACTGTGGGGTCAATGTTTTTTTCTAGAAATCGATCGACTCTGGTAATATTTTCATTAGTTTAAATATTTATTAGACAATGATATTTGTTTAACATATTAAATTGTTGATTTATCTTTGTTTAATATAGTCACAAAGTTTAGGTCACCAAGAATCCCAAGCAGAAGTGTGGTTAAATGTTCATAAAAAAATATGATAGAAGTTTTGTTAATGATCCTACCAAAGAAGTTGGGGTATGAATTCATTTTTCATTATAATAACTTATTATCAGTTGTCACTATGTTAATATATATTGCTTATAATATGAATGATATTTTATTTATAGGTAAAAATGAAATAACTATGGGATTTCAATCCCACATAGTCCTAATCATTCTCCTAGGATGACCCAGTTGGTAAAGTCCTTGGGAAGGAGTATCTTGGTCGAGTACACAGGATGGGTTTGGGACAATTACCATCTGAGGTATTTGGTAGGAAAACAAGGATTGCAAGTGCATATACTCCTGGTTGTAGTAAATCCCTACCCTAATATGCTCAGAGAAAGATTGATTCTATGAAAAACACAATCCAGGAATAGGGGGATGAGATATCAATTTTGAATAAAGTGTTGCTTGATTTATATGAGAAGATGACCAGATATAACCACAAGGATTTTTCAGTGATGACTGGTGGTGAGATGGTAAATCACACAACTTCGAAATCATTTAGTTCAAATTTTTTATTGATTTTAAGTTTAAATATATATATAAAACATTGTTTAATTTT
Source organism: Viscum album (assembly GCA_963277665.1). Classification (NCBI taxonomy): domain Eukaryota; kingdom Viridiplantae; phylum Streptophyta; class Magnoliopsida; order Santalales; family Viscaceae; genus Viscum; species Viscum album. The sequence goes on from OY728156.1 coordinate 1,138,964,784, forward strand.
CAATATAATTGTCTTACGGGTTCCAGTAGTAGGAAGTGGAGATGGAGATAGAGAGGGTGACGAGAAGAGTTAATCATTGTGCGATGATTAGTGGAGAGGGTTTTTTCATGTATTAGTACATCCAATGTGGGAATTTTTTTATATTTTTCTTATATTTTAGATGGGATCAGGACAATGAGTTCCTTATGTATGTGTTGTATAACCATGTGTCTATATGTTTGGTTTCAATTGGCTGTGGAGGTTAAATTTTTTTTATGATCATATATGATGTTTAGTTTCTTATCTCTATATTACATATAGGTTGATCTGACTATTATATTTTACTATTTCCCAATTTTTTTCATAGTGCCTTACTAAGTATGTTTATACCCACACCTATATGGTCTTTGCATGCATGATTTTTTTCTTATACAGACAACTAGTAGATGGTGTCTTTAGTGGACCTAGTATATATGGAACATAGAAGTAAGTGGAGGCACTAACCATGTTTGGTGGTCAGACATAGGGATCTTGAGTTGGGAACTCCTATTCTTTTTTACTTTCATTTGATTCTATATTGGGAACTACTTTCCTTTTTATTGGTTAGGCATGTATTTTACGCTTTTCCTTTCCTAGATATTTATCTATCTCATTTTGATATATTTCGTAGAGGTTACTATATGATTTTTTTACACCGAGAGTTTTTATTTTGTTATATCTATGCACTATTTCATGGAGTTGAGTGTGTGTGTGAGTGTGTTCACATATAATAGGATAAATGCTACCAATTTAGTGATATTATTACTCTGTTCTTGTTACTGGCCCTTCAACTATTTGGGGTGAACATATAGTGTCACTCCCAGCTTACTGGTGTCCCAATTGGGGTCCCTATAGGTCAAGTCATGACACAAAACCCCATAGTTTTCTATAAGATAGTAATCTCTATCTAACCCCATCCATTATAGGAAAATCTATACCCTTTTACAAATCTCACATCATGACCCAGTCCTACTGACCAAGGATCATTCTGTGTTATCACTCACTAAACTAAGGTCCTATATCACTTATCCATACAATCAAATCTCAAGCCTATAACATATAGTATAACCCCTATCTATAAGACCCTCTGTTCAATCAGTATCCTCTTATTTTCACCTTCACAGTTAGAGCTCAATCTTAATGTGTTGGGTGATCTCCATTTTGGGAGATTTTTGTGCTCTATTTTTGTATGGAACCTATTTTTGAGATCTATCTTATTGGTATTGGATAGGTTGTGGGGATGTAATTGGGTAACTCAGACTATGTGGATTCTTGTCGTACTATGCACATAGAGGCATCTATATTGTTTTACATGATCTCATAAAGGGGTGGGATTAGTGTTGGAAGTCCTAGGATTTCATAAAGTATTTACCCGCTGTACACATTCAAATCAGTTTTTATCCTCAGTTGTGGAAGTTTAGAAAATTTAAGGATATTTAGGGTGATTTATCTTTTTTCTAAGCATTGTTAATTGGTTTTGAATCATTAATGTCCCTTTTCATGAAAATGTCATTGATGATGGATGGTTTCATATTGAGAATTATTTCTTCATTATTAAATTAATTTATCTTGTTTTTAATTTTGCTGGACTTAGTTTCAACATGTGAAGCCTCATTTTAATGAAATTATGTAGATTCTTCATAGATAGTTTTAAATGTATTAAATTTATGTTTTCCTTGAAAATGTGTTGTGTAATAGTTTAAAGAATCAACGTACTTTCAATGAGAAATGTATTGATTCTTTAAATGTATTGAGAAATGTATTCTTGATTCTTTCAATGTGTTGATTCTTTCAATGTATTTATATATTACTGAATATTTTAATACTTCATGCCTTATTTTATTCTTTCAATGTATTAAGAAATGTATTATTTCTTTTAATGTGTTTTTTCCTTGGTCAATGTGTTGATTCCTTATGTTTTGGTGAGAATCAACGTACATTGATTATTTAATTTTAACATGTGTTTTTTTCCTTGTAGGTTGATGATATATTTGATGATATGGTAAAATTTTCAATGTTACTGTTGGGTTGTTTTGGCTACAGGTTCTGGGGCTATAGAACCTATAGCTTGTTTTTTCGTAATTCATGTTTTAGCCACGGTCTAAACCGCCACTAGATATAGTTTTTTTCACTAAGGTTTAAACCGATTATATATTATGGATTTTTTTTAGGTAGGTGGTTAAAAACACTACTAAATATGAAAAAATATTTACTTAGCAGTAAATTTATTCATTTTAGTGGTTATTTTTTTGGTAAAATGTTCAGAATTTAGTGGTGGTTAAAAACTGCCGCTAGATCGTAGTTATTTTTTAATCAAAAAACACTACTAAAACTAAAAAAACATCCACAAAATACATGTTCCATGAAAATACTACTAAATGGAAGGAACCTCCATGTGTTGAATACTGACACCAATTTTAGCAGTGATTTTTTGAAACCATGGCAGAACCATCTAGCTGCAGTTTAAACCGCCGCTAAATGGGAATTTTTTCATAGTGTTATACACTACTTGTTTCTTCTATTTGGTGTATATACATCTTAGGAATATATTTTATGAATATTAACCATAAGATTATGGTATTTTCATATCCATATATTTTTTTCCTTTCATGGGGCATATAATTCTACAAATTATAACATTTTAAGGGATAATTTTATAATCTCATTATTGTATGGTATTGTTTATACATAAGTATTTACTGGGGTATATTTATCATCCATTTCCATATTTATTAAAAAAATCCAAAATATTTATAATATTCTTATAAAATTTCCTAAATTCATTTTTACCCATGCGTTAAGTTTTACTAAATGGTTTGAAAGGAATCTTTTGTCATTTTCCTAACTAGGTACTTTTTGACTTTTCATAAAAAAGCACGAGAAGAATATTTTTTTAACTTATACTGCATGAAGAAATTATTATGATTTCATGATACATTATTACCTTGAATCTTACCATACAAGATTACAATTTTATTTTCAAATAAAATGTTTTCTTTTAAAATTGTGCAGCATTTTAAAAAAATAAAATGATTCAAATGAAGAAAGGATAATTTTCTCAAGAACAATTTTTAATGATTTTTATGATTCCTTTATATGTTTTCAAAGTGGTTTCACAGAAAAGGGGTTTGAAAAAATGTTATGTTTTAAAAGGTGATTTTTAAGGAAAATTCATGTTCCAAGTGATCTTCCATAATCCTTCCCCATATAAGTTGACATACTTTTTTATAGTTCAATAATACCATTCATATTCTTTCTTAGAATGGTTTATGTTTTTATGTCCTGATGTCTAAGAAAACAACTTCTTTTCACAGGTTAGGCTTATGATGAAATGATTATGAAACCTATATCTTTTCCATAGGTTATGATATTATTACATGTTTATCATTCCCACTTTATTTCAGGGTTTATGATATCACTGTTTATAATCTTGTGGCACATGTATGTATGATTTCATTATGAGTGGGTGGGACCTATATCTCCCTTCGATGCAGCAGGTAATGATGGATAACTCATGAGGTATATATGTTATGTGTGAACCCTATTTCATGTTCACAATTATATGTATGTACCATGTTTTCATGTCCATAATTTTATGTGTGGACTTGGTTTTCATGTCCATATGTTTATTCTAGAGCCTAATTTTATGTTTTTAATTTATTGAGTGAACTTATTAATATTTATACATGGTCACGAAGTTATAATTTTATGTGTATGTCATAATTTCTTTCCCTATGTAAATTTTATGATCATATGGATTATGGTATTTTTTTCCTTATGATTCAAGTTTACCTTTGATATGCAGGTCTTGATCTTCTAATGTTATGACCACATTATCATACCCTTTATGCTTATGTTTATATTTATATATCACCATTTTTTACTCTTACTGAGCATCTAATCTCACCCTTTATTACGTTTTCTTTTCCCCAGGTTATAAAGAAATGTTTTAGGTAGGAGTACAAAAGGGGAAGATCTTCATGGGAAACATTGAAGATCTTTGGCCAAATTAAAAAATGTGTTCCAAGTTTCTAAAGGCACTAAACTAATATGGTAATTGGGTGAGTGTTTGTGTAATGTATTAATTATTCCGAAAATTTGGTGTAATATCCATGTACGTAAAGCTTGGTTCATTACAGTTGGTATCATAGTGGAGGTTTAGTCAACCTTTTGAGTCTAGAATGTGAAAACTTTAGTGAAATCCTTAGAGACATTTCTAAGTATATGTCTAGGGATGTCCCTAAGGATAGTTCTAAGTATAATTTATAATCCTAGAATTTATTAATGACAATGTATTACCTAGGATTAATCCTAAGTCGTCATAGATTGAAATATTATAATCAAATTCCATTGGTTATTTTATTTTCAACTATGATAATTGTTTCTCACACTTTTCTTTCTAGTATTAGTCAATAGCCAAAACTAGATATAACATGGTTAACATTTAATTTTTCAGATGTTTAACATATGGGAATTATGAAAATCGATTTTTTTAATTGGAATTCTCATGAAGAGAATCATAAATGTGGTATGAGTATTAGTTATATTTTTAAAGATAAAGAGATTGTAAATGACATGTGAAAGGTATGGGATGTTCTGAAATTGTTGTTTATATTAAACTTAAGAAGCTTGGTTAGATTAAGGTTGAGGAACCTTAAGACACGATTCATATTTTAGGAGAAAAATTAAGATGATGTATCATAAGTAATGGTTTAAGAATAAATTTGGATTATTTAGGTGTACATGTTTCATAATTCAATGATTATTTTATAAAAATCATGAAATATATAAGTGCTTTCAGTATAAGTTTTTCATTAAGGATTGGAAAGGATATGTTGAATAGTTATAAAGGCCTAGAAAAGTGATTTAAGGGTAAGGTGATATATTTAGAGACACACATGATTAAGGTAAAGATAACCCTTAATATGCCCCTTATGTAGAGATAATGATGTTTGGATAATGATATGATGGATATGAATAAGTAAATGGGATGATACTAGTTTCTTGGGAACTAATTATGGATTTTTTTTCAAGTGGTTTATACTATCATGGATGATGTATATAACTTTTTGAGACTTAAGGAATATATCCAATAAGTTTTGGAATAAGGAAACATGCATGATTTTAATAAGGATTTATGTTAATTTAGGTTATTATCATGTTTCAATAGAATACATGATGAAGGCATTCATATGTTTGGAATGTGACCAACAAGAGCTTCTTTATGATATACGGGGGATAAATGTTAAGATGATTTAGTGAACCTCTTTCTAAAGTTTTTTATTTTCATATTTCAAAAGGATTTTAAGGTTATCAATTTATGGAAATTTAAGTTAAACTTCAGATGAAGTTTGTTAGAATAATGTATCATCTCACCATAGGTGGACTTATACATATCTTATACCTTGTTATGACCTTTTTATTGTGATAAAGATAGATATAATGACCTATCATTCTATTTATAGACCCCATGATCTACTAACAATTTTGGAATGAAAAATTCAACTTCATTTATTTGAAAAAGAGATAAAGTGGAAATTGTTCAAGGCATGATAAATAGTGAGATTTTACTAAAATAAAGTAAGTATATATTTTCATGTAAATTCTTCAACATTAGGAAAAGGGATCATAATGTAAAACGTATTATTATTATCATCATCATTTTTGATGATATCAATTAACTCATTCATGATTCATTAGTTTATGGTTTTGTGATCATTAAATTTCTTTAGATCACCCACTTTCTTGTGATCAATGATCTTTATCAATATCTATGATTATTTATTCTTTTCCTCCATCCCCAAGTATTCACCTATGTTATCCCACATAGACACCTAGTTATGATTTACTTTGGGTAACTATTATTTTCTAACTATTAATTTTTAAAAGGAAGTTTTAGTCAACATTCTTATTATGTGGGTTCTTATGAATGAAACTTTGAAGTATTAATAATTTTATAACCCAGACCAATTTTGAGCACAAAATTAATTTAAGGGGGGTAGAATGTAACAAAGATATTTTTATGAGATATATTATTTTTAATTTATTTGATGTATTGTGTTTTATGATTCACTAAGATAATATTGCACTACATACAACACAGTCTTATCTTGAAGTATATGCAACACCTTGTTTGACTTGTGTTACACACAATTTCAAGTTCTTTTGATAGAATTCATTTCACGCAAGACTGAGTGTAAACAAACAACTAAATATTATTATGTTATCTTATAATAAAGAAATTATAATACAGGGTATGAAGTTTTTTAATTTAATTCTGAAAATATGATTTACACAAGTATATTTATTTAATTATTTTGTGAGTAATTAATTATAAATGAAAATAAGACCCTTTTTAAATAAAAGGAGTTTTTTTTCTAAAAAACTATTTAAATGAAAATAAGTTAGTTTATGAAACAATAAAATCACTCTTTATGGATGTTATTAATGAAATATATATTTAATATATTCAATATAATTTTTAAAATTAATATTATATGTTTTCTAGATATGATATAATAACAAATTAATTTTTTTGGATAAAAGAAGTATTGAAAAAATAGTTTTTCTTCCTTTTGATGGTGCACCCATTTTAAATATATTTTTTAACACAATTTTAAATTATATTTGAAAAAATAAACTTATTATTTAAATTTGGGATAGATAAATTTACTTTTGATGAATTTTTGATATTTTAATGATAAGTTTCATGTTTTGAGGAATAGTAAAAATATACTAAATTTTAATTGAAAATATCATTTTCATTGAAATAATTTAAATGGTTAAGTTATATTATTTAATTGTTTTATGATATAAATAGATTATACTTTCATCATTTAATATAATTTATGTTATTTTCAATAATTTTCCATTGAATTTTGATGTAAAAACATTTCAATATTTTTCAATGTTTTAACTTTTGAAAATCATTTTCTCATTCGGACAACGAAATTAATGTTAAATTAATTACTTAAAATTCTGTGTTTTTAATTTTTAAAAATTGATTCCATATTTGGAATTAGTGGGTTCAAAATATATAAATATATTTCTGTTACTTTAGGGCATTATGAATAGTAACTTCAGTAAATTTTTTATTAATACGGTAATAAGGTAAATTAGGTAATTAAAGGTGAAAATAATATTATAAAAATACCCTTACACGTGCAATAATATCATTGGATGATTTTGTTTCAACCTAAATAATCATTTGGAAAAAAATTTATCCTTTGGATTCCACTTGGATGAGATTAGTACATTTAATATATTTTATTTATAGAAAAGTTAAATAAGTCTTACTCAAATTTTAATAACTATATCATTTTTAATATATTGTTATAAAAAAGCCAAGTTCAACTATATATAATCATTTGAAAGATATTTTTTTGTTTATTGTGGAAATTTATTTGTAAATTTTAGGATATAAATAATTACCTATAATTCTTATATAATGATGATGCATAAATTAATTAATTGATGAAAAATAAATAAAATAATTTTAATTAAAATTATTATAACCATTAAAAGACCAAGAAACTTGACCAAATATTATTGTGAGAGTATATAAAGACCATAATAATCTAATTTTTAATTTATTGACCATTTGGATCCACATGGTGATTATTATGACAGTTATAATATATTATTTAATGTGATGTTAAAGTTGTCACATTCATGTTTTAATAAATATAGAAATTTTAATTTTGGATTTTACAGAAGATATAATTAATTAAAAGTATTTCTATAAAATATCTAAAATTTATCTTTATCATAATATTTTATTTTTAATTTTTATTTAATAGATATGTATATTAAATAATTACACAAAACTGATGTAGTAATTAATTTATTAATGGAAATATCAAATTAATGTTAATAAAAATATTAAAATAAATATAATTTGGAATAATTAATATATCCAAAGAATTTTATAGATTTACTTGACCTTATAAGGATATAATAAAATAGTTTTTTAAGGTTAACATCTTATGTTGCTATTTTTTAAAATCCAATAAATGAATAGTGTCAAAATTGAAACTATTGATATTTTGTCAAAATAATGTATTATTAAATTATTTAAAAATAATAGGATATTTTTTAAAAATATAAAATAATTATTATATGTTATAAAATATTATAATTTTTTTTATTTATGGTATAATTTAAATAAAATTAACAAATATTACACATTTTTAATATTGAAATATTTTTTTACCTTAGTTAAAATTAAAATATAATAATTAAGGGTTAATTAAAATTATACGGTATAAATTGAAAAAACAAATTGTCTAAAATTTATTTTTTTGATGATATTACAATATTATCTCATCTAATATTCTAAAATATGACATTTTGGACGTTTTTGGATGGGTTTTCATTTTATTATAAATTAATATTTTTGGAGTTTCCAATAGTTCCCCTCACCTCAATTATAAAAGTGCACATCCTCCCTCATAGATTAACATCACTTTGTGACTAAAATATAGGATATACCCTACCAATTTACCTTATAAACATCCATAGTTACATTCTAATGTTTTTAGTATTCTCAAATGACCAACTCTAGTGCCTTTAAAAGGAGATATAGAGGGAGCTCATCGAAGAAGAGGTAATCTCCTCTTCCGATTCTTTCAAACTTATTTCTTCTTCTACTTCATCTTCAAGAGTTGTTTACATTATAAATTAATAAAAATGGTATCAACTATATTATGAGGTATTATTATTATTATGAAACAACTATATTCCACCTTCTACCCATCCTATAAAAAATGAAATCACCATGTGTGCGTACGTATGACTTACCGTCTCCACATCGTGGCGTAATATGTTTTCATCACTACTTTATTTGGATAGAATAATGGTGGAAATAATAGACATATATAATGATTGTAACTTCATATTTGTTCTTAAACAACATATATACCATAAAATTATTTATGTTTTCACTATGAATGGAATGATACCATCACTCGTGCATATGTATGGCCTACCGTCTCCACGAGGCGATGCAATTAATTTTTCTTATTCACCATTGTATAATGATTATATAAATATATATAATGAATAAATATGATATTTACTACCTTAATATCATTATATAAATGAAATAACTATATCCTATGTGCATGAACTGAATCTTTTACTACAAAACATGCATAAGAACTTGAAGTAGTTAACACCCAAAAGATGAGTAATAATGTTATTAACAAACATGTAATAATAAGATCACATATGATATTATAAAAATTAATATGATTATTTAATAAGCTAATAAAATTATTTAAACCATTATATAGAAGGTTTAGACATGTACTAAGGAACCCAGACCTAAGTTAAGGGATTTTTGTCTCACCTTTACTTCTGTGAGACACATGCCTTATACACTACTTTTTTCTTCTACGTGGTGTATATACTACCCATAAATGTATTTTATGAGTCTTAACCATAATATTGTGTTGTTTACATATAAATATAATTTTATTCCTTTCATGGAGAATATGATTCTACTTATTATAAAGTTGAAAGAGATAATTTCATAATCTCATTATTATCTGAGATTATTTATACGAAAGTATTTAATGGGGTATTATTATCATCTATGTCCATGTTTCTTAAAACAAATTCTAGAATATTTTTAATATTCTTCTAAAAATGTTTAAAGTCATTTTTAACCATGAATGAAGTTGTATTAAATAGTTTGAAAGGAATATTGTTTTTTCCTAATGTAGAGACCCAAAGCTTGACGTACATGGGCATTACATTACTTTTTTGGAATACTTAATACATCACAAAACAAACTCCTAATGAATGTATTAGTTGAGTCTCTTTGGAAACTCGGAACATAATCTTCTATTCATGGTGAAAGATCTTCAACATCTCCCATAAAGATCTTCTTTTTTTCATACCTAGAACTTTCCTTTATATCCTGGGGGAAAAGATAACATAAAAAGGGTGAGCTCAAATGCTCAGTAAGGGTAAACATGGAAACATAAAACAATCCCTAAACATTTTAATGTAAGAACATGAACATAAAACATAAAAATCATGAGTAATGACATAAATCTTGACAACGCATAAGGAATAGATCATAAAGGAACAGTAATCATGATAACCAACATGGGAACAAAACATGGAATTGTGGAAAACCATTAAGAACATGATATGATTTCCATAGTAGCCAAGGCATTGCTTCCAAGACCATCATAGTGGAAAAAGTCCCTTACTGAATCAAGTTCACTCCTCGTTCCAGTCCTGTATCACTGAACCAGATTAACATGTCATTCCATCCATGTCTATCTCATGAGATATAAATATTTACCCAATGAATTGTAGGGATATATAGTTACCACCCATCTCATAATGAAACCATTATTATGTATGCCATAAAATCATAAATCATACATCATAGCATAACCCATGTAATAAAAATGGGATTCTTAAACATCATGCCATCATAACATAATACATATATGATAAATGACTTCATAAAAATAATTCCATCCTAACATAATCAAATAAATATAATAATAGAAATAGAAATAGAACCCTATATAATCTTGGATGGAAAATAATTTTGATAAAACACTTGAACTCCATTCTTGAGGAAAATATCCTTTTTTTACTTCAAAAACATTTTTCCTTTCTCAACATGTCATATAATTTTCAACTAAAAGAAGTTAATTGAAAATAAACTTGAAAACTTGTAAAGTAATATTCTTGTAAATAATGTTCTATGAAATCATAAACAATCCATTTCGGCCGTATAAGTAAAAAAAACATTCTTCTCGTACTTTGGTCGGAAATGTCAAAAAGTATCTCGTACTGAAAATGACAAAAGATTCTTTTCATATATTTTAATAAAAATTCACCAATAGGTAAAATTGGATTTAAACAATTTTAGGAGGATATAAATAATATTAAATATCGAGGAAACATGTATGTGGATGATAAATTTGACCCCAGTAAATACTTACGAATAAACAATCTCTGACAGAATGAGACTGGAAGAGTTATCCCTTACATTATGTCCAATTTCTTTCATATGTGTCTGAGACTCTTGTATAGTGGGTTTAAACATATTATTATGTTTTAAAAGAATCATAATAATATTTATTATAACATATATGATTCAATTATGACTTTATATTAACCATTTATTTGTCAATTCCATGTTGAAGCAGTGTTTTGGGTAAAATCATTTCATTTATCGTACATGTTTGGACTTGTTGTTCTTGATATTATTATTACTTATATAATGATTTAATTACTTCCAGAATGTAAATCATGATTTATATATCATATATATTCAGTATATATATATATATAATAGATAGATAAATGAAATGAAATATACTGTTCATGGAGATGGTAGGCCGTATGTATGCTTGAACGCTGTTTTCCTTTCCTTATTGACTTGAATGGAAGTAAGTAGATGAAATATATATATACATAAATACAGTAGATTTATTATGTCATATATTTCATTATTATTCATTAAATATACTTTATAATCATTCTTGAATTGTTAACATGGAGAATGAATCCCATCGCGTCGTGGAGACGGTAATTCGTGCGTATGCACGAGCGATGATATCGTTCCCATAATTATTGAATAGAATTGGAGTGGATGATATAATATCTCAGAACTTGTATCATGTTATAATAATCATATATAGTTATTCTTTACACCATTATACCCATCCAAGTAAGGTGGTGGTAGAAAAACATATTACACCACGGTGTGGAGACGGTATTCCGTACGTACGCACGCGCGGTGATTTTGTTTTTCGTAGGATGGATAAAAGGTTAAATAGGGTTATTTCATATTTATAATAACATATCAATATATAAGTAATACTTATGTTATTACTTTATAATGAAACAACTAAATAAGAGGATGTAGAAGAAGAAAGAAACTTGAAAGAATCGGTAGAAGAGATTACCTCTCCTTCGACATGCCTCTTTTAAACTTCGTCTTAGGGAACTAGAGTTGGTATTTTGAGAAGACCAGAACCTCTATGATATAACTAGAGAGGTTGAGAAGAGAAGTTGGTAGGGTTTTTCCAAGATTGAAGGATCAAAATTGTTTAAAGAGGAGAGGGAAGAGGTGCCCTTTTATAATAGGGGTGAGGGGAACCTTAGGAAAAACTTATAATATTATTTTATAATAAATTCATATTCGGTTTATAATGGCTCCAAAGTGACTTATTTAGAGTCTAGGGTGGGTATGGGTCAAAATCATCTCAACTAATAGGTTTTATACAAGTGTAGGTTACCATTTTAACCTTATCATTTAGATTTAACTCTAAGTTAAATAATTTAACTTTTACCGCGTCTTCTTGTATTCTTACACTATATGGTTAATAAACTTACTATAAACTGCCAATCGAACCCCAGTTGGTTCATTAATGTAATATATATTATTATATAAGTCTTTTGGACTAACCATATATTTTTAGGACCATTTTATCAATTAATAATATAATATGTGTTTTAAAAACTCTTTTATGTCAATTTTGAGACTATTTGTTATTTTGTTTTCTCTAAATTTATAACACCATTATAACTTCGCAAAAAATTCATATAACCAACCATAATATGTTATATTAACCTATAAAATTAGTTTAATTCATAAAAAGTCTCAAATTACATTTATTTGGGTATTTATAATATCAATTATGTTAATATTTCATTAATAAGGTAATTACTGCATCATCATTGAGTCATAAATAAATTAAATTATTTAATGTCTAAAAAATATAAATAAAATACCTTTATGTTGGAAATATTTTTAGCTTTATAATGAATATTTATAGTCGAATTTATCTTATTTATAAACCTATATTAAAAATTATTTAGTTATTAAACTTTGATTTTAACTCTTTTAACTATGCTTTAAATAAAATAATAATAAGTGTCCTAATATAATCCAGCTGGACCTAAAGGGTAATATTTTATTACTAAGGATGTTTTTGGTCGAATTATAATTATACAATAGAAATATTACATGTGTTAGGGTAATAATAATATCATTTTAACCCTTAATTACCCTATTTACTTTTAACCGTGGTAAATAAAAGTAAAAAGTTACTATTCAACAATTTTTTTATCGTATTGAACCATATTTTACTCCTTGATATTAACCATATCTCTCAGAGTTTTGAAATTCAACTCACAGAAGAAGTAAAATTAATTTTTATGTACAATTGCAAATGATCCTAGGAGGTGGGTAAAAGATGGTAAAAAGTTAAATAAAAGTTTTATGTATCTCTATTATTATAAAATGACTCCAATGAATTACATTGAACTTATAGAGGTATTATGTATCTATTTAGACCTAAAATAAAATAAAATAAAATAAATTATTATTTAAATAAAAATTCAGTTTTAACCAATAACTAAGTGTTTTCACTATTCATCAAAAATTGAATGTTTTCAGAAAAATACCAAAAAATCACCATAGGCTAATTTTGATATTCCGAATCCAAAAATGAAGTCCATTTTGAAAGATAAAATTTATAAAATTTCAAAAAGTGGGTATTACTATTCATAACGGCTAGTTTATATAATATTTTAATAACATATCATTGTTTAGTGAAACTCAGTATTGCGTACAACACACGCTATCGAGGAAGGTCGCGATTGCGTGTAATAGAAACCAAGTCAGGGTTGCGTGTAGTGAAATATTCCTTTGTTGTTGCGTATAATAGAATCCAACCATATTTCATTTATAAATTGAATATATATATATATAAACACTCAATGCTGCGTAGAATAACTTCTATCAAATGAACATGAAATTGTGTGTAACACAATCCAAGAATAGTGTTGTGCATACTGCAAGCTAATACGGTGTTGCGTATAGCATAAGATAATCTTGGTGTAGCATACAACACATGAAATCAAATAAATTAAAAATAATACTACTCATAAAATCTCAGAGTGTTACACCTAATGAGGTACTTTTTGACTTTTTAGCAAAAAGTATTAGAAGATTGTTTTTTTAACTTATACAAAATGAAGTGATTTTTATGATTTCATGACCCCTTTTTAAATTGAATATTCCCTTTCAAGATTACAATTTTATTTTCATATAATATGTTTTCTTTTAAAATTGTGTGTCATTTTAAAAAACGAAAACAATTTTAATAAAGAAAGGATATTTTTCTCAAGAACTATTTTAAAATATTTTTTCATGACCCCTTTATATGTTTTTGAAGTGGTTTAAAAGAAAAGGGGTTTGAAAATGTTTTACATTTTAAAAATTTATTTTTAAGGAAATTCATGTTTCATGTGATCTTTTAAAATCCTTCCAAGTATAAGATGACATAATTTGTTATACTTCAAGAATACCATTCATATTCTTTCTCCAAATGGTTTATGTTTTGATGACATGATGTTTAAGAAACCAAATGTTTTCATGGGTTATGCTTTTGATGAAATGATTATGAAACCTGTATCTTTTCCATAGGTTATGATATGATTACAAGTTTATTATTCCCATTTCATTTAATTGTTTATTATATGGATGTTTATGATCTTGTGTCACATGTTTGTATGATTTCATTATGAGATGGATGAGACTTATATCTACCTCTCATGCATTTGGTAAATATGGATAACTCATGAGGTATATATGTTATGCGTGAACTTGATTTCATGTTCACAATTTTATGCGTAGACCTGGTTTTCATGTCCATAATTTTATGTGTGGACCTAGTTTTCATGTCCATATGATTATAGAAGAGCCTGATTTCATTTCCTTAATTTAATGAGTGAACCTATTACTATTTATAGATGTTTACAAAGTTATAAGTTTATGTGTATGCCATAATCTCATGCCTTATGTCAATTTTATGATCTTATGTATTATTTTATTTTTTTTCCTTATGATTCAAGTTTACCTTTGATATGTAGGGCATGATATTCTAATGTTATGATCACATTATCATAAAATTTATGCTCATGTTTATGTTTACATATCATCCCTATTTACTCTTAGTGAGTATCTGAGATCACCCTTTCTTATGTTTTCTTTTCCCTTGGTTATAAAGAAAGGTTTTTGGCAGGATTACAAAAGGGGAATATATTTGTGGTAAACATTGAAGAACATTAAACAAATTAGAAGAATGTGTTCCAAGTTTCAAAGGAACTAAAATAATACGGTCATTGGGTGTGTGTTTGTGTAATGTTTTATGTATTCTAAAAAATTGATATAATTTCCATGTATGTCAAGATTGGTTCATTACAATTATAACCATCCATAAGAGATAGTTATGGAAAATGAATAACATTGGATCATGAGGCGGTTAACCGTTTCCCAAATGAACAATTGATTACTTTAAAATTTTATGGATATTGGAGATAAATATAACTAATTCCATTAACATAATAACATCGAAGTATATGGAGTATACTATTGTTATTATTTTATCATGGTTG
The DNA here is from genome assembly GCA_963277665.1 of Viscum album. Lineage (NCBI taxonomy): Eukaryota > Viridiplantae > Streptophyta > Magnoliopsida > Santalales > Viscaceae > Viscum > Viscum album. The sequence goes on from OY728156.1 coordinate 1,138,980,240, forward strand.
AAGAAGATTTTATGGAGATGGAAAACTAATAAAACTAAAACATGATGTTAAAAACTATACCTCATCTTTAGAAAATCTCCACTGCTTAGCACCTTAATAATTATACGATTGGTATTAATAAAAAAAATAAGACCTTTAAAATGTCTAGAGGGATACTATGATGGGATTTGATAATAAACTGGACCAACACAATGGGTTTTTTAGTATGGAATAAAGATAATAAGAGATGTCCTCTTATACGAGAGGGAAGGGGCATTTGTGGAATTTATAAAAATATTAAGTTAGCAAAAAATTAATTGCAAATTAAAAATGGTTCCAAATTAATTAATTTACAATATAGGTTGATTATGGTTCAAAATTAACTCATCTAATATAAATTAGATAGTTTTCACTCTATTTTTATCCATATATTTTGGTTTTAACCCATCGTTAATCACATTCAATCTTATTGTGACAACAGGAATTATTTACTCTTTAAGGGTCAAGATATTAAAAATAAAATGAAAATTAGCCGATAAATGCCCATTTTTGATATTGAAAACCTTATCTTATCCACTAGTATTTATATTTTATTTTTATTATTTTTTTTAATTTAACAAAATAATATTTATAATAAAATATCATATATGTCAATTTATAGAACAATTCATTATGCTGACTTTAATAACATCATTAAAACAAGTAATGTAAAATTATAATATTTTTTATATAATTTATTTTATTTTCCCATTAATTCAATATTTATTGTGTCAGTGATGTGTATGCATTTAAGACAATTATTTTTTCAATAAAATTTTAAAAAAATTACCATTTTGAATATAAATAATTTATATTTAAGATGACTATTTATTAAAAAACACATCCTCTAATTATCCCCATGTTAAAAATATTATAGTTATTAAAAACAATAATGTGAAATTTTTTACTTTTCTTTATATTAAATGCTTTAATTTTTATAATAATAACCAAATAAAAACAAAAGTCATATTACTGAAATTTTTCTGAGTACGAAAAAAATGGACTCCTCTAAAAATATTTATCCAACTACTAGGGTTATTTTATATCCTTTTTATTTTATTTTATACACTTAATTACAGGGTTTACCCTTAACAGTGGTAATAAAAATTTCTAAGATTACTATTGATTTTTACTAAAAATAAAATGGAACTATTTAAAAAAATTATACCTTGTAATTTGAAATATTGAATCCATTTTTAAAAATAAAAACCAATAAGTTATAGAATATAATTTAAAATCAAATTGAAAAAGTGGGATGGAATATTGTTTTTTACAAAACTGACCTTTTAAAATAATTTTTTAATAAATTCAACTATATAATCCACTTCAGCTACCATAATGGAATTATTTTAAATCATAGTGAACTAATTAAATTTTATAAATAATCTAAAATATTATTTAACATTTTAAATACATAAAAATAAAATTTATTTTTTTATTAAAGATCATCCATTTTCTGTATTGATTGAAAATTAACCCTTTTAAGAAAATTTTAAAAATTCATCGTAAGATAATTTTGAAATGTTTTATTCAATAATTCAATTAATTCTTTTCATCTATAATTTATATAATTTCTAAAAAATTTATTATAATATTCACTCATAAAGTAAAAGAGAACCCATTTTGATGAAAAACTATTTTTTTAAAATAAAATGACTTTACAAAAAATAATGTGTTTTTCTAAAAATCATTAATTAATACATTATAAAGTAGATAGAAAATTTGATATTTCATAATATTTTTAATACTATTTTCCCCCCAATTTAATGGCTATTTTATATTGGTCACATTTAAATTATAATCATTCATAGTTTTTTTTAAGTTGGGCATTGCATGTCTGGTACGCTATCGAACATATTATTTTAATAAAAATATAAGTATATTAAATTAACCCTCCTTTAAGTAATTGAATCCTTAAAATTTTGACTCAGGATTAGTAACTAGGTATTTAATTTTTAAAATACCTTTTTTGAAAATTCAAATCATAAAAAGAGTTAATAAAACATTTACATGAAAGAGAGAGAAAAGGGATGTTTGAAGTTAATATAGAATGAAAAATAACTAGGTTTCCATGTTGGAAAATATTATTGGAATGTAAAAAAATGGATATGGAATAAAAAAGTAACTCCCAAGGACTAATAATATTTTATTTTAAACTTGGTTAGGATAATGTTAACTATCAAAAAACTGTAAATCTATGGTGGGATAAAAGACCATTGATTTCTTGGAATGGAAAGTAAAAGAATAATATTTTAGTTTCAAGTCCATTTTCCTAGAGTTGAAAAATCCCATTAATATATATACAAATAACACAAGAAAATATAATCACTTGAAAATTATAACTTCATCCTCTAATGAATTTTCATCAAAATATTATCTTTTTCTCCAAATGAAGAATATTCAAGGTGAGTTTCTCATTCCTGAAGCATTAATATTATCTTCTAATGGATCACATAATTCCACAAAATAATCACAATATATCCAAACAATAAATAGATATTTAAAAAACCAAAAATGTTTAGTAAAATATAATATAATAATAAAAATTAATACAACTTCATAAGAAGAAATGAAATACTAATCTATAAAATTTAATGGTAGTACTAAAATTTCAAACTAAATCATTCCATAAATAAGTATGCTTAAAATTATAAAAAATGTTCAACTATAACATTAAAACAAAAAAAATATGAATGATTTTATCACATATTATTCCAATATAAATTTAACATTTATTATAAAAAATCATCAATCACTCTTAAAGTCTCACACTAAAAATTATATAATCATATATTCTCAATGATATACTAATTATTTCTATAAATGTCATGAGTCACCATAATGATATGTTAAAATCATATATGACTCAAAATAAAATTCATCCTTTTATCCTCAAATAAAATCCCATAATTTTTTTTACCATAATCATATATGGTTTCCAAAACAGTAACCTTCTTTTGAAATAACATTAATCACCTAATCACTAAATCAGTTTTTCAATACCATTATTATCTCTATGATAAAACATATGTTTACAAAATAAATATAACCATTATTTGTCAAATCATTTATGAAAATAAAAACAATGCCATACTATCCAAGACATCATGTAGGTATATAGTAGTTGATTCACCCTTATAAAAATTTGATTATTGGTTCAATACTGATAAACTTATTGGATGCGATGGTTTGTCACTTGACATATGGTATGTCCCTTTTCTAGAACTATATTAACATAATCCTTATAGCATTCCCAAAAATTTGATAAACATCCTCAAAAATCCATTTATATATTCAACACTAATAAAATGTTTTAATCTCAAATTTTATCTCATATCATTTATTGTACATCAGAAAATGTGAAAACTCATAATTACCTCCTAATAAATGATCATATAAACCCTAAAAGATATCCATAGAATTAAAATTTTGTCTACAATAAGAAAAAATAATAATCACCAAATAACTTTTTCACATTATTGACATTAGGGTTACATAAATAAAATTTTCCCATGATGAAAATAACCATTACATATACCTCGAACATCTATCAAAACTCAATAAAAGTATCCCAAAGTAACACCATCATCAATATAATATTAAGTTATTTAAACATATTAACATTACTAAATCTTACATAACTCTTGAATTGCCTATATATAGAAAAATAAATCATTTAAAGTTATTCATAATGTATTAACCATGATTTTTAATATTATTTATTAGCATCTAATACATATAAACTAACATATGAATCATGTCCTAATATTCAACAATGTCAAAACATAAGAAAAGAAATAATCCGTACCTTTAATATTTCATTTTCAGTTTCTTCATACTCATTTTTAATGGAGTTAGGTATTTTTAAAAAAAATATCTATATGGTTTTTTTGATTCCATTCAAGAGACTTCCCCCAATGACATATATTTTTATAATGAAAATTCCCCCAACATTTAAAACATTTAATTGATACCTTGGGAAGTAATAGATTCCCCTTCATGGAGTTAACTAAATGCTTTTTTTATTAAATATCATTACTTTAAGTCTTAATTTTCAAAATATAAAACATCTTCCATTTATTTTATAATATTTTACTAAGTCTTCTAATAATAGTATTGACACTTTAGTAATTGAATATATATATCTTTGTGATCATTGTCACCTGAACTTTTATAAGGATTCAATTCTCTCATATTATATGCATTAGTAAATTATCCAAGGTTTTTGTTTTTAATCATTTATTCTGATAGCTTGTGTATAATAACCATAATAGGTCTCACTACAGCTCCTATTCCATTCATTCTGTCATTAAAAAAACTACAATATATTCTATCACATCTATTGTTACTTTGTTTCCTGATTGATCGCATCATTTACTAAAAGCAAAAAAGATTTGTGGGATCATATCATTAAAATCATAATATACCATCTTATAAAGAGGATAAAAACAACGATATTCATGTTATTATTATCTCAAACTCATTAGATTAATTGAAAATAACTATTAACCTACCTAACATATAACCATTGTGGTTATAAAGGACTATTAACCATTCCTACTACAACATCCTATCATCTAATATTATCTAAACCCAATAGTGATACCAAATTTAAGAAATTATCCTCAACCATCATTTAAATGTTTTTCATTAGAATATATTTCACTATCATTCATTAAAAAGATACTTTGGGTATGATGTTTTTTATAATTAGGACATAAGTATCACATAAAAAAACCATATTTTGAAAAGTGGAAACTTTTGACCGTTACCCATTTTTCCATAACATATAAACTTTAAAATGAAACATGACTTTTTTTTATGAAATAACATCATTATTTTCAACATAAATTATTCAATTCCCTTACCCATCCATAAACCTAGTGATTTTTTTTTCAATACTTATGATGAAAAAAAACTCATTAAGGGATATGTAAAGAAAAAAAAACATTAGTCCATCAATACTCAAAAAAACTATCCTTTCTCAAAATAAACATTGGTCTCAAAATATACATTTTCATATCCAAGAAATAAAATTCTCTACCAAAATATTTTTAAAAACATTATACAAGAAATAATAAATGTAAAATAAAACTCATAAAGGTTTCTTTAAAATAATAAAATATCATAATATCCATTATGAAAAGTTATACTTTTTATCTTTATAAAGTAGCATATATTTTCCCTTACCATGTGAAATCATAATATTTCCATGAAAACCCATAGAAATAATAGATAAATCATTTAGGTAACATTAATAATCAACTTACATACACATTTTATACTAATAATGGTTATACATGAAGTTACCCTCATAGTTACACATGAAATAACCATCATAGTTATACTTAGAAAAACCATGATAGTATGTTCTAATAATCTATTATGGGAAACCTAATCCATTAACTCATTCCCTTTAACCAATATATCAAAAATCTATAATGAGCCCACCCAGATTCTATTTATAACTAAACCAACCATCCTTATAAAAAATTCCCATGATCTATAATTTAATATAACAAATATTTCATTAGAATTTTTTTTTTAAAATCATAATAATTCATTTTAAGATATTTTTATATCCTTTTTCATTAAATATAAATTTCTAAAAATAAAATTCCAAAAATAAAATAAATATGATTTTTAACATTATAAAACATGGTATCATATACAGAAATTAAAACATAAAATAATGGTTATTATAGTAGGAATACTCATTATCATCGTAAATATTAAAATAGATCATTCCTTTTTTCTTTCTATAAAAGAAGATAAAACATTCCATAAAATTTTAATATTTAAATCCATTAAAAGATAGTAAAAAGAATCATAAAATTTAATTTATAACTATTTTATGTCCATATAAAAACATATATGTATTTAAAAAGAAGGATATAAAAGAAAAAGATAGTTTTAAAGGAATTTGTAATAAATGATTCTTTTTAAATCAATACCCTAACCTTGAGTTTGACTATTCACTTAACTTATTTATATTATGAAATAATTATCATATGTAATTTATCTAATTTATTAATTACATTTTTCATGTTTTTTATTTATTTAATATCACTTAATACCATGTTATAATAATTACAAAACTATTTACATTCACGTTAGATGTTTTGATGATATTCAAATCAAAAGTCCAAAATGACTTCAGTAGGTTGACTATGGTCAAAGTGGAAATTATTTACTTAAAAATAGAATAATAATAATTATATAATTATTATTTTCATATGTAAATTATACATTTAAAATCAATCAGGAATAATGTATGAAAAAAATAATCTATGTTACAATCATGGAGATGGGAAGTCATACATAAATATACAAAACAGTTACATTTTCTCAATGTTCCTAATTAAAATAAGGTAATTATTATATTATATTAATATAATTATAATAATATCATAACTATAACGTTAATTATATATATATATATATATATATATTTCATCCAAATGATGTGTTGTTGTAAAATGAATTGCATCTCTTTGTACAGGTAGTGGTCCACACGTATGCACAAACAAAATTTTCATTTTTTAGTGAATGGAAAGGTAAGGAATTAATTGATATATGAATTTTAAAAAAATATAAATTCATCATGAATATCATATATAATAATTCATTACATCATTATAACTATCCATGAGAGATGGTGAGGGAAAACGAATTACATCAGTTCATGAGGTGGTAGTCCATAGTACACACGAACAACGAATTCATTTCCTATTTAAATAATTTTGGGTTTGTATATAAGTTATTACATTAAGATAAAAAATATAATTATATGTATGATAATTGTGTTATTATTTATTCATTTTTGAATATTATTTTATGGATGTGGAAGAAGAAGCAAAATGAGACATGACGTCAAAAACTATACTTATTCTATGAAAAAATATCCTCTTCTTAACACCTGAAGACCTCTAAGATTTGTATTATTCCCAAAATAAGGCCTATAGAACAAGGGGTGGGATTTTGGGTTGGTGTTTTGGAAAAATTTTTTGGAAAAAAATTATTTTGAGTGTGAAGTAAATATAATATGAGATGTACTCATATAAGATAGGGAAGACACACTCTTGAAATATCTCAAAATGTTATAATAATATAAATTAATTTTCAATACCAAATGCCTAAAAAGAGATTTATTTAAATGATAGGGTAAGTATAAGTTTAAATACTCTCATAAAATAAAATTTATACATGTTTTTACTATGATTTTACCCATATATTTTAGTTTTAAACCCTCATTAACTAATTTCACACTTTCCGTGACAACAAGGATCGTTTACTCATTGAGGAAAAAGATAGTTACAATAAGTTTAAAAGAGAACAAAAATGGATAATTGATGTTATTATAAACCAAATATTAATCAATTTTATAAATCTAATTTTTAGGAATTTTATATCATTTAATAAATTATTATTTACTTTAAAATTCAAATAATGTTTGTTTGTAGAACTATTAATTAAATCACCATTTATACCAGCATGAAAATAAGTTCAATTTAAAGAAAATATTTTAATAAATACCAAAAAATTAATGATAATTTTGAAAATTTATGGATCACAATAGTTTTTAAATTATGATAATCTCAATATTTTTAGTATCATTTATTTTATTTATCCATTAATTGAATAAATATCATGTCATATTTTTGTAAGAATTTAAGGTAAATATCACTTTAGTAAAAATTGAAAATAAATTACCATGATAAAGGAAAATAATTTATCATTAAATTGAATATTTATAACCAAAGATATACTCTCATTATCCCCCTGTTAAAATATTATAATAATTAAATACAAGAGTGTTAAATATTTTAATTTTCATTACATAAAATATTAGAAGAGCTGTAATGATACCAAAATGGAATCAAAAGATAATATAATAGAGTATTGTATGATTTTTTATCAAGTGTAATCATCCAATAAAATTTATGTTTGTTTTTTGGTTATTTTATAGTCTTTTTCATTTTATTTTTAAAACATAATTACCCAACTTACACTTAATAGAGCTCACATAAATTACTAAGATCACTATTAATTTCAACTAAAAATAAATGGAACTATTTACCATATTAGGACCATATAGTTGTAAATATAGAATAATTTTTTTCCAAATTAAATACACATAATATTTAAATTTTGATTTAAATCAAACTGGAAAAAGCACGATTAAATATGGTTTTTTAGAAAAAATAACCTTTTAAAAATAAAAAAAATATTATAAAAAATTCAAGTGAAAAATACATTTAAATATAATAACTGGATTATTTAAAATCATAAAGGTGTAATTAAGTTCTAATAATAATCCAAATTTAAAATTTTATTGTAATTACATAAGTAGAAACTATAAAATTTTATAAAAATCAATAATTTTCATTATTTATTGAAATATCAATCTTTGTAGAAATATATAAAAAATTCATTCTAAGGTAATTTTTACATGTTGAATTGAAAAAATATATTCAAATATTCAAATATTTTTTTAAAAATTTCTAAATATTAATTATAATATTCACTCTTAAGAAAATATATAACCCATTTTTGAAGAAACATAATTCTGAAAAATATATCAACTTTACTTAAAATAAAGTGATTATTTATGAATAATTATTCAATACATTAGAAATGAGTATGACCATTATATATTTCATAATGTTATTAAGATTATTAATTTCCACCAATTTTTGGATATGTTATAATGGTCAAATTTAAATAATAATAATTTGTTGTTCATTTATGTTTGGTGTTGTGTATCTTCTACGCTATAGAACATAGTGTTTTTTTAAAATATTAGCGTAATAAAATTATTCATTTTAAAATTTTGGGGAATTACATTCCATACACTATATATAATTTTCATCCTTCATATTTTAATTATTACATACAAATAGAAATAACTAAACGAATAATAATTATAAATATGAGTCAAAATATAATTTCAAGGGAATTATAAACCTTGTAAACATGAGAAAAATATATTTTTACATAGAATATATCTATCTTTGTTATTATGATATTCATTAACAATTTTCTTCAAGAGTCCATCAGTATTCTGTATCGAGATCAAAATTACATAATTTCATCACAGACGATGTTTATTATCATCATCTCATTTATTGAGTATCATATGTTAATATGAATTTTTTTCTTGCTCTATATAATTTTTCGTCATATGGGAGTGAACCAATACATCACTAAAAACATGTTAAATTTTGAGTAATGATGGATAATATTATTTTTAGAGGGTGAATTATTATAAACATAAACTTGGAATATAATAATCATACCACCTAAATATTTCATTGACTATAAAATAATTTTGCATTGATTTAATGATAATAGAAAAATTCATAGATATACATGATTTCCAATAATAATATTACAACAAAAAATTTATAACTATGTATTGGTGGGTAAATATACCATAAATATCACTATCTACATTGGGAGTAGTGATTTCAAAATAATTTCATTGTCCTTCTTAAATTAGAGGTTGGTGATACACATTTCCTTGGTTAGACAATGGAATTATTTTCAAAGAATAGTGACACACATTGCCTTGGTTAGACATTAAATTAGGGATTTGACATGTATAATTCTCACATTCCCAAAACATAAAATATTTAATTATTAATGATAACTTATGATGAACTCTATTTCTTTCAATCTTGATAAATGAACTCTTCATTTCTCAACAGTTTGAGGCTCGATGACACCATTTTCTATGAGAAAATAAACCTCCTATCCCCCATAGGAAATTAACATAGATCTTCCTACCAAAATTTTTATATATATAAGGTTTAATATTCCTTCATTAATCATATAAATTTACTAAATATTAACGATTCTCTATATTTACCTATTTTTTCACTAGTTATTTCATCTGTGGTGACATTTTTAATCAAATTTCATGATTATTGGTTTTTCATAATCCATATATTCCACAATATATCTCTTATTATATTGGGTTTATTGTTGATAATGTCACTAAAATTTACCTAACACCCATTATTAACATCATTCTTTCTAGTTCTATCCATCAACAAAACTGAAAGGGTTAACATAACTAATGAAAAATTGATAATATGAAAGAATTATCATAATCATAAAATGAATTAAACTAGATAATTTATTTCTCTTTAATGTATAATATAGTCCAAAAATAAACATTACATTAACCAATATCATTAATATATTAACATAGGTTTCGTTATGATGGTTTATCTTATACTTATCATCATAATCTATCAATATAACTAGGAAATAAATCCCACGAATAAGATCCTAAAGTGAATATGATCAACCAAAGCATATCCAACATATGGGATTTCTAGGTCTTCATTCTTAATCTCAATCATCATGCATCATAGTGATTATTGATTCAATGACCCACTAACCATTTTATGTGCTATTACCCTTAGGTAAACTATTCCACATCCACCTCAACTTTCCAGTATCCAAACAGATATATATAAGAAATAAACCCAAAAAATAAACTTTTGAATGACTTCATTATTATTCCATCCTAAATCACATCACTAGATATGATTTCCTAGGTTCATTATTTCAAAATAAATGAGCGACCATAAATCCTAGTCTCGGATAAAAAATAAAAATATAGCATAAATAAACATCATGGGTAAAGCATGAGCAAATATATAGGAACATGAACATTAGGATAAGTGTAACACCATGATGATAATAACATGAGGTATAATAGGATCTATATACATGATGTATAATATAGAAATGTTGATACAATATAAACTTGAGAAATTCAAGATAATAAAACCAAATTTCATGATTAAGGTGTAAAATATTAACATTCCCATGGTTATTCCCATATATTTTGTAAAAATTTATCAATCCTTGCCATGAAGGTATCATGAAAATGTCATCTATAGATATTAATTCATTACCCAATTCATTAGACTACTGTTAGGGTAATCCCATCACATTACTAAGGATATTCATCAAGGTGACATAAAACATTATCATGAAAATTTTACAAGGTAGCACAAAACATTTAAAATCTATATATTAAATCATTACCAAACATATTAGAGTGATATCAACGCACACCTTTCATATGTATATAATTACTAGTCCTATATCAATCATTGATTATAAAAACATATGATTTTACCCCATGAACATGGAATTAAATATTTGAGAATGGATATCCCCATCCAATAAATAAATGTTACATCTATATCGATATCCTTGATTGATATTAGAGTAGGGTTTTTAAAACATGAAAATATGACATGGATAATCAAGTAATTACATTAAAAGCATGGTGTTTAAACGAAATGCACTATGGAATCGATTAAATAATAAAGAACGATATCACCTCATTTATATGGAATCATTCATACTGTAATGAGAATTATTATGAACATATATAATAATAATCTCATATAGTTCAAAAATCCTATAAAAAGGAATGTTTTGAATTTAAAAGTGGAGGGAGAGAGTCTGTGAGTGATTTATGTAGAATAACAAATATGAAAAATGGACTTTGAAATTGAAGTTATGTGAGATAAGGATAGTATCTCACTAATAGTGCATCACATGGATAATAAAGGATATATTATGGTTAAATTGAATAATAATCACCATTAATTTAAATTTATAAAAACATAGTAATAAATAAAATTGAATAATGGCGGAGAGAATCATGTCGAGATTCAGCAGTATGGAATCATTCCAAATAATTTTTAAATAAAAATTTATTATCATAAAAAAAATTACATGAATAAAATAGAAGAGTTAGAGAACCCTTACCCTTCTAAGTCGCTTCATAATCATTGGTGAGGATACCATATATATTAGTTACAATTTGGGAGGGTTTTATAGAGGTATAGGGAATGTAAATTCATGTTAAATTCCATAGTGTTATAGAGGGATGAGATAATGATTTGGAGTAAGATCCTTTTATAATTTAAAAGGAATTTCATTTCCATGGAAACTAATGTTAGGTGAGGTCTAAAATAGAATCTATTAGGTGTTAGGTGGGTTATCTGGGTTAAGTGAGTTAGGTGAGGAAATTTTTTTAAAACATCTTGAAATTAATTTCTAATATAAAAAATTATTTATATTAGGACTATTTGTTAAAATAATTTTTTTAAACTCTATCTGCATTAGATTAGATGCTTTAAGAATTAATAATCCAAATAAAATATTAATCATGGAAGTTATTTTTCACTAAAATAATATGATGACCCTTCAAAAATAATTTGGAAAATATGAAATTATTTTTTGGATTTGTTTAAAAATATTCAATTAATATATATTATGAAATTAACTTTTAATTAAAACCATTAAATGTGTAGAAAAATAGTTTTGGAAAAAAATGAATTTTTAATCATTAAGGGTTGTTAATATAATTTAACATTAATTATAAATTATATGATTGTGAATTTATTTTTATTATCTATATTATTAATATTATTATATTTTTTAGAAAATATATACAATTAATTGGAAAATATACAATGCCTAGAAAAAAATATTTTTTTTAAAAAATTACCATTTTATGCTGGTAACTAATCTTCACCTATGTAATTTACATTTAAAGACTCAAATAATATAATAAATATCACATAATTTTTATCTAAAAAAATATAATTCATTTTATCATATAATATTTTTATGTGTATGAAAAATTAATTTAATAATTAGTGTTTGTAACACATAAAAACCCATTTTTAGAAAAAATGTATTTTAAAGCATTGAAACATATTCTTAGGAAAAATGATCATTTTATTTTATTTTAATTATAAATATTCATTTATTATAAAAAATTTAACGTTATATGGATTTAAAATAAATAAAAAACTTTATTTCATAAAATTAATATTCAATTAAATGAAAGGACCAAAAATGGATTTTACTGGGAAATGATTATTTAAGTCCATAAAATTCTACTCATCTATTTTATAAATTAATTGTATTATTTTTAAAATTTATATTTTTTACTTATTAAATACATCATTAATCAATTTAAAGGTTTTATAAACATCTAAGTCTTTATTATATTATTTCAAAGTTAATGTTTTGGGAATGAACGTATTTTAACTAATAACCTAGAAATTAACTAGTTAAGAAAAATCCAAAAAAATTAAATCTAATATATTTTTTCATTATAAAATCAAAAATGTCATTAATTTTATGTAATTTTTATTTTATAAATAAAATTTGGAATAATTTTTTTAGATAATCTATTTTTACTAAAAATTAACATTTTTAATCATTCTATGCTCTTATTATTATTTCATATCAATACTAATTTGAATGATTCTAATATATTAATTCACATATAATAATAGATTAAAAATATTGAATTTAATATATTAGGATGATAAATGAGGAAAAAATATTTTATATTTTGAAAAATGGTTCACTAAAGCAACAAAAAATATTAATTTTATATAAAATACTCTTAAAAATATACAATTAAAATTAATTATTTTTATTATAATTTTTTATAAACCATTGATTATAAATATTCAGATAAGTTTTTTGTATACATATTATTATATTTTAATAATAATAATAATAATATTTATATATAACATATAAATAAATAAATAAATAAAATATATTAATATCAAAATATTCATTCCTAGTGAGTTATATTATTCTAAAGTGACTAGATAAAAATGCACAATATTATTATAAATTTTTGATATATGTCCAATGATAAAAGTTTCAATGATGTTATTTTTAATGAACATATTTTCAATGACTATATTTCATTTATTTACATATAACCATTTAAAACTCATACCATTAACCCATCCCATTTCCATAAATTTTATTTTAGATGTAAACACATGATTTCTCCTTTCATTTCATTATTTCTAATTTCTAGTATTTTAATACTAATAGTTATTGTTAAAGGTGATGGTGTTCTATTAGATATTCCTATTCTATAGACATTAAACTCTTCAATTTGGTGTCATGTTTTTTATTTTTTTATTTTTTTGGATGTTATCATCCATGATGTGTAATACATAATTTCATGTTATTTTGTTGTAATGTTTTTCTATGAATGAGTAAAGTGTTGTTATTTTAATCCATATCTTGTATAATTTTCTACTGACTCAATTTAATTTAATTTAAATAGATTTTAAAAATACATTTATAATTACATAAATATAATTAAAGAAATTAAATAATTCCTTAAACTCTAGGTCATTATAGTTACTCCTCCCTTTACTCATATTCTTAATCATTTTTACTTTTAGAGGGGTATTCCAAAAATACATATGAAAAGAAATCCCTTATTTCTAATAGTTTGTTGACTATCATTATCCATGTATAAAAATTTCACATTAGGGGTGATATCTACTAGGTCGTCAAGATTATCAATGGTCACTACACTGTTAAGAGAGAGGATCTTGTCCCATTTCTTGAGAACGCCTGAAACATTATAGAATATTTTCCATTTTAATCGATGGTGATTCAAATCCATGACTATTGAATCATTAGTATCATTCTCTCAAATATATCATGATGTCCCTTTCCATCCTTATATAGGAGGACGTGGTCATCCTGATGGTGCATCTAAAAGTAATCAAAACTAAAATTCATGATGGGAATGGCCTTGAGATAAATTAGATTAGAATACTATCATCAATGGTGGATACTTTAATGATTTGTTTGATAGAGGAAGTGTTTGATTTATAGACCCCATTCATTGGTTACCACTAACATGGAATGCTACTATTAACCCATAATGGGGAAAACATATCTCTAGGTGAGCATCAAACTTTTTTCATTTTGATTTCCCCAACATTTAGAAATTCATATATAAGAACATTTTGATTAAATTAATATCCATTTTTTCCTATTAAAGAAAATTACTCAGGTCTTACAGGAGGTTCATGTGATGTCATGGGATCAGTTTACTTATAAGTAACTAAACCCGAGGGCCATATGGCCTTAACCAAACCTCCCCATATTCCAGAGTCTACCTACTAGTTTCAAGAGTCTATGGTGGTACTGTGGTTAGGTTATACCCTCTCTATTAGAATGAATAATATTGGTAAATAATAATTTAGTAGGAAAAATAGTCAGTGAATAGAAAATAAACCATTCAAATAATAAAAAACAAACAAAATAGTAATGAAATCAAATAAATATGATCTCATGATGATACCAAAATTTTCCAGTCACACATTCAAGGAAAAAAACATAAAATATAAGTATAAAAAATAAGAAAAAAATTCATAAATAAAAATCTTCATGTGCATCTTGGGTACTAGCTTAGTCATATGCTCCCAACTATTATATGAAACTAAATCAAGCATCCATGGTTGGGTTCTTCTTGTTATCCTTACCAACATTCAGGTAATCTTCCCTGGTATTTTATAGCAGTCTAAATAGGATGTGAGTATAACATAGTTGTCTACCTTCTTTGAGGCTCTAATTCAAATCTAGTATATATTTATAAAATTTAACGGTTCTTAGTTACAATAGATGAAATTTAGTAAAAAAATGCAAACCATGTCATGCTCATTCTTCTCATTCGATACCTGAAAACCCTACCTACATAGGCCTATGAAACATTTCTATAATAAAATGATCATTAATTTTACACATACACATGAAACATAACCAATTCACACATGTATAATTATAAAAATGGATCCATCAATAAACCATGGCATGCATAACCTTAGATAGGTACACCAACCCACAATAATCAACTGAGATGTTAGGCTTGGGGTACGATTCTAATATATGGTATTATGCATTAGCATTACACCTTAAAAGTTTCAATTTTTTCCTAAGGACACATCTATAGTAATCTCATGATTGATTTTATTGGATCCCATCAAGTTACTCTAAGGCATACCATATTTGAATATATGAGGCCAAATCTAAGGAGATAATCCAAGAAATTATAATTTCAATAAATTAAGTTAATTTGATAGTATCAAATGAGTAATTCCAAATTATAATAAGTTGATCAATCCCAATTGAGGTGTCTCATTTTTAGTTCAAATTCATGAATTGTCTTGCATTCTATGAGTTCTACCAAGGCATTCCCAGTCAGAAATATTTGTTTTATTCAAGGAAAGGCACACCATTAATGTTATTTAGGTCTAGTTTAAAAATTAAGTAGTATATAACATGTTATCAAATGACTATGTGAAGTATCCATGAAATTTATCAATTAAAATTATCATTTTAGTTCAATATATTTACAACTATCAAACCAAACACTCTTTATGTGTGTGTTTTTACAATGGAAGCATAGTTTTATGGGAATAATGAAACAAACCCTAAGGGTTGGTTTCAGATAAGTTCATCCACCTCAAATGGTGCCAAGGTCCTTATAGAACTTATCATACCTTATTTAGACAATAATTTAAAGGAATAATATTTTTAGATGCAACATGTTAAATGTTCGATATGTGGTATAATGATGAAAAATTATAATCCTCGTGAACTTTATGTAAAATTAGTAGACCACCTACCATATCCATGTAGTATGATACTCTTCTAGTATCGATGTCATATTTAGGCTGAAATGATACAAAATGAAATAGAAAAAACACCTAGAAAATATGGCATATTAGGATTCAGGATTATCACAACAAATAAGGGAAGAGGAAGAGAGGGATGAATCAAGAGAAGTTCTAGACTAACCGAGGGGGATCCAACATTACTGGTGATGATAAAAATAGATTTAGAATGTGGAAGATCTATAAAA
This sequence comes from Viscum album, assembly GCA_963277665.1. Taxonomy (NCBI): domain Eukaryota; kingdom Viridiplantae; phylum Streptophyta; class Magnoliopsida; order Santalales; family Viscaceae; genus Viscum; species Viscum album. Next base: position 1,138,996,996 of record OY728156.1, read on the forward strand.
ACCATAAATATGGAGAGGGATATTACTACTTGACTAGTCCTATCAAAATGGGGGAGGTGGATGATAAAAATAAGGTTTCAAAGAAAAGAGGGTAAAAAGGCCATTTTTTATGATTTTTAACAAAGATCATAGTTTATCCACAAGGTTTTCCAAATAAGGTTCCAATTTTGTGCACCTACTATCCATGTGAACACACCTTGCATGATTCATGTATATAATTAAAAAAAAGTAATGGAAACCATTTGTTTGACACTACATTGAAACCCACATCCCCGCAGAATCTAAGAACCCCATTTAAAAAACTATGCACAAACCAAGAATGGTGCACCTAAAATAAATTTTAGGTTTTAAATGGTATTTAAGATCCATGATAATGGTTTAAAAAACTATTCTCCCCTTTCTAGGGTTGTATGTTTTTGGATCATGGTTAGTGAAAACCATGTGCTAACTGTGCACCTCAACCTGATTCTTTAAAATCCCTTACTCCTGTCTCTAAACAAATCATGAATGATACTGAAACCTCTATGAAAACTATATGAAATTACATTAAGGTAAAAAATAAAGTTTAGAATAAAATCTAAAGGATCCATACCTCTATAAAATTACAAAATCATATAACCTCCCCCTAAAACAATTCACCACCAAGTTTCACTTCAGAGCATCGTTGAGATGCATGAAAGAATAAATCCTACCACTAAACTGTAATATTAGGATCACATTCCAATGTATCAACCTATAAAAGGATGTGATTCTATAGATTCTAAAATATAGAAAATGTATTACCTCAGAGGGACTTTGTTCTATAATCAATGATAATAACCAGATACTCCTCAAATGGATCATCATCCTCCAACTCAACATTCACAAGATCAAAATTATGAGACATGTTTGAGTAATAATAGTGGAGCTGAGAAACATTGAACACACCACAAATTTACCCATACCACTAAGGAATTTCTATATAATATTCTATCATCCAAAACGCCTCCAAAATGATAAAAGGACTGATATATATATTGGTGAAAACTAACCTTGAATCTGATTCTATTGATGATCTAATCTAGATGATACTCATAAAAAGAACCAACCCCCACCTTAAACGCAAGTGGTCAGGTTTGATCATCAGTATATCAATTCTTCCCACACATAGCCATATCAATATTTTTCCAGATAAACATTTCTACTCCAATGTCTCTTGAATGAGACAAGGTCACAGTAGAGCTACCAACCCATTCTTTAACCATAATAGAGGTAAACTAGAAGGCTTATTGTAGATAACCTCATAAGGATCCATTTTTTTATTCCCTTGAAAATTATTATTTGAATAGAAAATAACTGAAGAGAATGGATTTTCTCAGAATAGTATAAAATCAATGATGAATTCATGGACATGTATTCTAGTAGTAATATAGTGTGCATAAAGAGACCATTGATCTAAGTGTGGTATTATATACTCATAAGTACCTGTGAACCCATATCCTTTTACAACCCCTTCCAAAATTGATAAGTGAATTTCATTTCCCTATCAATATGATGGTTTTTGGAAAACCATGACATCATATTATTTCTCTAATATAATCTTTACAATATCATAAATTGATAAGGTATATTTGATATTATATAAGTGGGAAACATCTTTTTTACCATCCATGATCACTAATATGGTGTCACTTCCCCAAGGTGATCTATGTAAGACTTACAAAAAACCATAGTGATGTCATACCATTTCCACCCTGATATGAGTAATTCATGTAATAGAAATTCTAGTCACCAGTGTACTACCTTCACCTACTGATAAGAGAAGAATTGAATAAAAAAAATACAATATCCTTTTTTCATATCAACCCAACAATAATTACAGTGAAAATCAAGATACATATTTGTGAGACCAATATATACCACCCATTTGGATGCATGATATTCATGCATTAGCTCACTTACATGTTTATAGGAACCTATACAAGACCATGGAGATGTAGGATATCTTCCTCATCAATAAGAAAACATGGTTGTCAGTCCACTTATGAAATAAATTCCTTGATGACCAATCCTTCTAGATCTAAATGTTTCCACCTCTCTATCATATGAAGAAGTTACAAAGTAGTTGCTAAATAAATGATAATAGAATGACTCTTATAAATATAGATGAATTTTAAAAACAAGAGCCTTTAACATAAATTCACTATTTTTTTCTCAATATCTTGAATTTGATTCTTCTATCTCAAAAAATATGTAATAGTATTTCCCATACCTAGCATATAAGAAAGCTAAAATTTATAATACAAATGGTATTCAACCTAGCAACATTGTTGGAGGTTTGTGTAACATAGAGTGAATAATTATTTGAAAATTTTATGGTTCATGTATACCATGAAAAATTCCCTCATCATGTAATGTCTCTAACAATGTAAAGAATAACAATAATATTTTTAAATGGGGCAATTTTATAGGTAATTAAACTCATGCTTCCTCATATGATGCCACCCATATGCTACGAATCATTCCACACACCCCAAAATTACTTCTAACAAGATATATGATGCATCAAAAAAACTTTAAATAATATTTCTAGATTTCATTACCTCCTCCCTCCAAGGATACCCCTCCTGGGTTGTAAATTAAGAACGTGAGATAATGACCTTCGAGTACCACCTCCTGAAGGCCCCGGGTTGGTGACTAGCATCGACAGTATAAAAATATCATGTATGGGAGGCATTAACCTCTATAGTAATATAATATTGGTAGATAATATGAATCATCCAAAAAAAGCTCCAATACATAATATAAATGATAAATCCAAAACCATCCCACATGCATGTATACATATAACTGATACATATAAAAGTCTCCAAAGTAAATACCAAAAATAAAACTAGTGCAACGACATAGAAACTATCCCAAGGTCTGAGCTAGAAATTCCCAACACAGTCCCCAAAATTCTCTTGGAAACCTGAAAATAGTTTTATATATGTAGGGTGAGCATACAAGTATACTTAGTAGGAAAAGATCAAGCTTATCATACACATGTGAAAGAAGCATACTAATGCTATGGTGAGAAAACAACAGAACCAAACAACACCTAAACATGTATACTAACTATCCCAACCTCATAAAGGCATGCTCACCAAATAACACAAGCCATGTAATTTAATATAAAGCAAAGAACATTGATGATAGGGGACCCTACACCACGTTCCCACCGATTATCCGCTCTCACACGCTAATGGAAGATGTTATGGCACTCCCACCTCGTACCAATATACCAAATCAAATCCCGACCGCACACACCCAGGACACATACCAAAACACATCCCTCCCACACACACTTGGACAAAAACCACAACATATACCACCCACACACATCTGGGCCACATACGACAACACATCCCTCCTACACACACCTCGACCACATACCATAACACATCAAATCACATATCATCTCATCCTGAAGGCACCTAGGAAATCACATCACAATCCATATTGAAGACACTTGGGAAAGCACATCACAACTCATCCCAAAGACACCTCGGAAACCACATCACAACTCACTGAATGAATCTTGGGCCATCATCTCCTGGAAGAGGGATAAAGGAAGAGCAGGTGGCCAACCATCCATCCTCCCACCAGGATGTTGGGAAAGAAACCCCCTGCATGAATATATGGGTGTTTAGTACATAATGCTAAATGTTGGTGGGGTGCGTATAGAAATCATAGGGGAAATACAAGTATATATATAGCATCAAACAATTAAGTCAAACTTATGGTTTTCAATCAAACAACCAACTCACAACACCATCACTTTTTCTACCACCTCTAAATTCATTTATTAGTAACTGAAATAGTCATTTTAAAAGGTGAACATCCCTGATAATCTAATGTGGATTCACATTTCCTTCACTTTTAACAACCATTCATTTTATTATTTAGTAGAAACCTAATTAAATCACACAACCCATCAATAAAATTTCCTTTGAAAAATTTCCATCCCATTAACCAATCAAACCCATTCTATTTCAAATATTATTAAAAATTCATTTATTCCATCACTACATGAGAATCTATAAGAAAGAAACCATATATCACAAAGCAACCATTCATCCAAAATAATCTCACCTCTAAGCCCCACAAGCATGGCCAAACAAGAACCACCTCACCACCCCAAAAGCACGGCCCACAAACCATTATCCTCACAAGCCCCAACCATAAATCATCATCCCATAAGCATGGCCACACACATCACAACACATCAAGATTATTTTGTATATTTATAAAGGGGATTTTATCACATTACAATTTATTTCTTTTGAGTGTTACCACACAAGTAAAAATCCTAGAGAAACAATTTTATTAACCAAATATATGTAATTAACTAATTTATATTTAGGGTGATATCATAGAAATATCAAACAAATAAGTAATAACAACACATAAATCCAATGAAAGAAAAGCCTGCAACGACCATAATTTTCAGAGGGGCATCAAGAACGTACATTTCAAAATATCACAAATAATATCAAAGTTGTAAAAGCATGAAAATAAAACCTCACTTCCACCTTTCTATTAAATTAACCAATTCTTTATCTTTAATTAAACCGACACAAACATAATCCATATATAAACAAAATTAAACACCTCCTGCATGATACTTAATAAGGATAAATGGGGAAATCCCTACCTCAAAAAATATTTCCAACTCGCTGCACACCATAGGGTGAAGAAGAATGACCATGAACTATAAAAACCACAGACCAACCTATACCACACCAAGGATCCATCCAAAAAAACCCAAACACACCCCAAACCAAAGAAACACCAACATAGCATATCCCCAAATAAGAATGAAAGGAAACAGATGAGAATGAGGGGATAACTCACCATGGATTGAATATTGGATCCCAAAGATCAATCCCCATTGAAAGGAATATCCAAATGTGGAATGATAAGGCTGTCAGATGCATGAAATGAGAGGAGAGCCACTACCATAGAGTTTGGGAAATAACCCAAGTGTATGAAACCTTTAAAGCTATACAACATCATAGAATTACACAACATGTAATACCCTTTCACATCGGGTAATCCTGGGATTCTAGGTTCCACTGAAAAATGCATTTCTTTTTTATTATTTAACCCTAAAAAACTACACATCATGAACTAGCCTTGGAAAATCCATGAAACCAACTTTCATGTCATGTAATACACATACACAACATGTATTTCTTACAGTAGCTCTACTTCACCTCCAACTTCAACTAATAACTCCTAAAACATCCTCCGAGCACTTCCAACACTCAAAAATAGAAAATTAGTTGAATGAGAAGGCACACGACTATACATCAGATACCTATCAAATGATTCTCACCCTCAAGAATCCAAAACCAATCCCAGTAGAAAAAGGGGTCTGAACAATCGCTATGTGAGATACCTCTCAAGTATATCGTCATACCTCAAACAATACCACTATCCAAACATGCCAAACCAAACAACCACAAACATCCCACACAACCTCATCACCATGAAACCACAAATACAAACCATGTCAAGATATTATCTGCTCCGGGCAACACTAACTCACCTGCATAGGTTTAATCACATCACAGTTAACACATCTCAATTAGGAATAGGGTCATCCCATTATTATAAGTCAGGAATTTATTACACATCATACAACACACATCATAAACTAAGGAAAACATCACATCTATTAAAACAAGGTTCAACCATCACATCAAAAAGAAAAAGAGAGAGAAGAAAAACTTAAAAAAACTCTGGGTACTGGGAACACATCTACATATTTTTCTCCTATGAAATCTCTTATAGGCCATCATGAATCCACAACACATGAACCAAGGGAATGGTCTATCCTCACAAAACCTTCTCTTTAAGGTTTTGGATCTCCACTTGATGCTCCACGAATGACACGTCATCCTCAATATCAAACTATCTGTAGTCAAGGATGTGGGAGTCATCGTGAAGGTACTGATGAAGCTGATATATGTGGAAGACACCCCGGATCATCTCCAACCATAGTGAAAACACCAACCAATATGCCACTTTTCCAACTCACCCCAAAAACTCAAAGGGCTAAAAAAAACTAGGAGAAATCTTACTCCCTCTACCAAACCTCTTGTACTCATGTTGAGGGGAAACCTTCAAGAATACATGGTCCCCAACCTCAAACTCTAAGGGCCTCCTCCCGCGATCAACATAAGACTATTTTTGGTTATGTGCTACTTTTGTCTTCTCACGAACAAGACTAACTACCTATGTCATTCTCTGCACCACATCAAGACCAAAGATAGTTGTCTCCCCAACCTCTTTCCAGCACAACGGAGAACAACAGTCTCATATAAAAATCCTCAAAAGGAACATGAAAATTAAAGAGAGATAGATATTATTATAATAAAACTCTATCAAAGGTAGGTGTTTTACCCAAGATCCTCCAATGTAAAATATTAGAGCCCGCAACATGTCCTTCAACATATCGATAGTCTGTTCTATTTTCCCATCTATCTAAGGGTGGAAAGCAGTGCTGAGGCATAACTGTGTTCCAAAATAATTATTTAATCCCCTTTAAACTCATGAGGTAAAAAATAAATCTTGATCCAAGACAATGAACCTAGAAACTCCATGAAACTACACCACCTCATCCACATACCTCCAATCCAAAGCATCCACTGCGCCCAACTACTTGACTACTAAGAAGTGGGATTATTTCTCCAACTAATCAACTATCACCCATATACCATCACAACTTCCTTAATTTATAGGTAAAACTAAGTTGAAATCCATCTATATTTTATTCAATTTATACTTAGTAACATCAAGGTCTTCAATAAAATACTAGTAACATGATGCTCAACCTTTACATGTTAGAAAAAGAAGCATCTTGCCCCAAACTTTTCCACTACCCACTTTATATTGGGCCACCAAAAATGAAGAATCAATTCGTAGTACATCTTAAAAATTCTTAGGTGTACAACCAAAAGTGATAAATATAACTCATGAAGAACTTCCTTGCGCGTTTCTACTGGAAAAAATATCCTTTCATGAAACACCATCCTTTCACAACATCATACTAAAAAAATCTTCCACAAAATTCCCCTTTCCTGAGATGTAAGATATCTAAAAATAATAATTTTAAAGAAACTCCATCCAGCTATGTTGCCACATGTTTATATCTTGATAAGAAAAGATATACCCCAAGTTCTTGTGATCCGTGAAGACCACAAATTGATTTATAATGAGGTAATGTCACCACAACTTCAGCATGAACACAATTGTTAATAGATCTATAATATGGGTGGAATAGTTATGCTCATGGGGTCATAAATTTATAGACCCATAAGAGATCACCACCCACTACTGGATCAACACTCATCCCATGAACAAAGAGGAATCATCACAAAACACCTCAAACATCACCCCATCCTCAGGAAACAGAAGCACGGGAGCACTAACCCACCTCCCCTTCAAGAAACCAAACACTACATGGAACCGGTCAATCCACACAAATGTTTTGTATTTCCTAATCAAAGATATCAACGGGGATAAAACCTGAGAGAAATCTGGTAGAAAACTCCGATAAAAGCCTATGAGACCAAGGAAAATATAAACATATACGATGTTCTTGGGTGATTCCCAAGAAAAAACTACTTCAACATTCGATGGGTCTATTGCCACACCCTATTAAGACACCACATTCCCATGTAAATGCACCTATCATGTTCATAACATAAACTTAGAAAACTTTCCATAGAGATAGTGGAATCGAAGAACATCCAAGACAGTTATGAGATGTTTGGAATGCTCTTACTATGAGTTCGAGTAGATTAAGATATCATCGATGAATACAATGATGAACCAATCCAAGAACTCATGAAACATTGAGTTCATAATACCCATGAATATGGATGGTGTGTTCATAACACTGAATGGATTGAATACAAACCTGAAGTACCCATACTTGTATTTAAAGGAATTATTCAAGATATCTCCCTCCTTTACACTCAACTAATGATATCTGGATCGCAGATCGATTATAGAAAACCAAATCATCCCTTTAAACTAGTTGAAAAAATCATCTATCCTCACAAGTGGTTAAAGGTTTTTGACAATCACCTGATTCAACCTCTGGTATTCACAACCACAGACCACCATTTTCTATATTAGAGAACAGCACTGGATCTCCCCATGGTGACACAATTGGCCCCTTCCTTATCAGATCGTCTATCTGAATCCTTAACTCCCGGAACTTAGAAGGTGTTATCCGATAAGGATTCATCGAAATCATAGAAACACCAGGTTGCAAGTCTATCCCAAAATCCACATCACATCAAGGGGGTAACATCACAATCTCCTCAGGGAAAAACATTATGGAAACTCCCAATGACCATGGGAAACTCTACCATCCTAGTGTCTAATAATTCCATAGAATACTCAACCAACAAGGAAAGAAGGGAATTTACACACCTAATGCCCACCTAACTACTCCTCTCACCGAAGAAAACCACATGCTAAACACCCACATTAAAAAAAGACTATCCTACGAAATTAGTAGATAAAAAAACCTATGAAATAAAACTAGTCAATATCGATGATGAAATTGTATGGCTACATTTTTAGCAGGAAAAGGTCCCAATAGAACTGATGTGGCCCTATCATTAGTATACACCACTAACACACATAAAACAAGATGGTATGACCTCCAAATAGCGTAGTCAACACAAGGGGTATGGGAATCATCTCTAAATATAGTTCGAGAGCATGGGATAGAGTGGGTTCATCAAATGAGAGTGAAGATCATGAATCAAACAAGGCACAATCAAGAGTACTAAATAAACTGATCTTACCTTTGATGATCTTTGGCCACTTTGGAACTGCTTCTGCCCACTACATGAAACTAACCACACCCAAATCCTCAACCTATATGATGAGGAACACCTCCAAGGTCATGCTTGGGTCATGGTCCCTGAACATGAAGAAAATAATGAGTTTGGAATCTACCTTATCCATCTCCCCTCATTGGATCATAATCTTACTACCCCTACTACTGAAATGACCTCACTAGAACTGTTACTGAGGCTAATGCTGACCTTATCCACCTCAACCTAAATGAGCTTGATCAGCCATTGAGAACTAGTTCTGAAGATAGATTAGCACCATAAATAAGAACCACATCAAACATAACCCCATAGTAAAGGCATATAATCAAGAATATTGAAAGGTAATCTATCAAGGATTATTCTTGGTTGGTTGAAACCTTGAAGGTCCTAGCACCTGATACCTACAACTGATAACTCTGTCCCTCGAGGAACCTTGGAGGTTCCCTTACAATGGAAAGCCTCCTAATGAGTGCATTATATAGATCACCTATTCATTCTTCTAAACAACTAGTTATGTTGGGAATGAAAAAGGAGTAACTATATATGATATAGAATGATAGAATGTATCCCTAAGATGCCTCATATGAGACTCCTCATTGAGAAAAAGACATGGGGAAAATGAATAAGTTCCATGAACTTGATTCCCAACTCCTTCGCTGAAATTATACCTTAATGAAGAAAAAGAAGATCATGACTCTTCACTGACTTCATGGTTGATGAAAGGAACTCTTCCTGGAACTCCTTCTAAAAGTTGAACCACAAAACATCTACCTCCTTCTGCTCTCTTAGATACAATGTACACAACTGACATGCATCTCCTCACATCTGACTGACATCCAAAAAGACCATATACTTCGCCGAGTCCTGTATAAAACTAAAAGTGATCTCAAGCTCCTCCAACTAGCTCTCTATTTCCAAATTTAAAACAATTCCCTCATACTTCCTCAAAGTCTTCCACTAGAAACCATGCAATGTTCACTGCCATTGATCATCCTCCTCAACCGGATCAACCCTATATTGATCAACCATGTTTGCCTACTAAAACTCAACAGTCTAAGTTACCTGTTGATGAAGACCAAGATCCATAGCTAAAAGGGAAACGAAGAAAATCATAATCCCAGTAGTATGAATTTTAATTAAGATTCATTTGAACTCATTTAAATTATTTTTTTTCCATTTTAAATTTCCCAAAACAACCCAATTTAAATAAGAACAGAAGTCATTATGATGCAAATACCTCTCTGAGGTCTCTACCTTGTAAGTAAGTCCATCACACGTGGTTGTTAAATAATCTTAGTGTCCTTGCACTAGATCACGGGGGGCCTAAAATACCATGTCTTAGCTAGTCTCCCTGGCCAATGTCACACACCAAGGTCTACTGAAACTGTTTCCATACCAACCCATGTAACCCCAATGTTCCTAACTCCAAACTCAATCATATCCCTCAAAAATCATTCTAATACCACTCTTTCACAACACCCTCCATCCATGGATACCCCTATTGGGATGGAAATGAATAAAGGGAGATACTAACCCTGAGTCCCACCTCCAATAGTTCATATGGTGATGATTGACAATGAGGGTATAAAAATGTCATATATGGGAGGGATTACCCGCTATAATAATATAGTATTAGGAGATAAGATGAATCGTCCAAAAAAATCCAAGATATAATATAAAAAATAAATCCAATACCATCTCACATGAAAGTATAAATAGAACTGATACAAATAAAATTATACAAAGTAAATACCCAAAATAAAACTAGAGTAGCAACACAATAACTATCCTAAGGTTAGAGCTTGAAATGGCTAGAATGATCCCTAAAATCCTCCTGGAAACCTAAAAACTTTATATACATAGGGTGAGCATACAAGTATATGTATTAGGAAAATCTCAAGTCTATCATGTAGATGTGAAAGAAGCATACTAATGCTCTAATGAGAAAACAAAATAACCAAAAAGAACCCAAATAGGTATAAAAACCATCCCAACCTCACCAAGGAATGATCACCAAATAACACAGGCCAAGTAATATAAAATAATTCAATGAACATTGATGATAGGTTAACCTACAACATTATCCCACTGATTATAAGCTCTCACATGACGATAACATATTTCCCATCACTCCCACATCTTTGGGATATACCACATCACATCCTTATTGCACACACCTAGGCCACATAATAGATCACATCCCACCCGCACACACTAGGGGCACATACCACAGTATATCTCACCCACACACACCTGGGCCATATATCACAACACATCCTGCTTGCAAATACCTAGGCCACATACCACAACACAACACATCAAATCTCATCCTGAAGACACATGGGAAAGAACATCACAACCCATCCTGAAGAAACCCTAGAAAGAACATCACAAATCATCCTGAAGACACCTGGGACACCACATCACAACTTACCTGAAAAATATTGGGACATCATCACATGGAAGAGGGAGCAGAAAAGAGCATATGTCCATCCATCCATCATCCCATCGAGATGTTAGGAAAGACACCCCTATGTGACTATGAATGTGTTTGGAACATAGTAATCAACATGGGAGGGGTATGTATAGAAATATTAAGGGAAATAAAAGTATATATATATATATATATATTATCAAGTAGTAAATACCAGCCTGTGGGATCTCAATCAAACAACCAAATACTAACACCATCACTTTTTGTTCCACCTATAAATTAATTTATTAGTAACTGAAACAATAATTTCATAAGGTGAAGATCCTTGATAATCTAATGCATCTTCACATTTCATTCACATTTAACACCCATTAATTTTATTGTTTAGCATCAGCCACATTTAATCACACAACCCATAATTAAAATTTCCATTAAAAAATTTCCATACCATTAACAAATACATCCCATGCCATTTCAAAAATTATTAAACATTCATTTATTCCATCACTACTCTGGTATCTAGAAAAAAGAAACCATATATCCCAAGAAACTAATCATCCTCAACAATCCCACCTCACTTCCCCACAATCACGACCAAACAACCACAACCTCCACACCCCAAAAGCATGTCCCACAAACCATCATACACACAATCCCAAACCACACACCACCATCCCACAAGCACAAAATACACATCACAACACGTCAAGATCATTTTGTAGATTTACAAAGGGTATTTTATCAAATTACAATTTATTTTTTTGGGGAATTATCACACAATTCAAAATCCTGGGAAAACCATTTTATTAACCAAATATAAGTAATTAACCAAGTTATATTTAGGGTTTTATCAAAATAATAAAAACCAAATCATCAATCATAAAAGATACATCCAGTATAAAAAAAATCCCCCAATGACCAAAATTTTCAACTGGGCATCAATCCCTTACATTTCACAATACCAAAAATAATATCAAATCCATAAAAGCATGAAAATCAATCCCCACTTTTCCCATTCAATTCAATTAACCAATTACTTATATTTGATTAATCTGACACAACCATAATCCATAGATTAAAAAAATTAAACCCCTCTCGTATGATACACAATAGAGATAAATGAAGAAATCCATACCTCAAAGAATGTTTCCAACTCACTGTGCACTGAAGAGTAAATAAGAATGCCAACAAACCACAACTACACCACGAGAACTGTGGATAAAACTATACTACACCAAGGATCTATCCAAATGAAACCCAAACACACTCTAAAATAAAGAAACACTACCACAGTGTATCTCCAAAGAAAAACAAAATGAAACCGATATGAATTAGAGGAGAACTCTCCATAGATCGAAGATAGAATCCCAAGGATTGATCCCCATTGAAAGGAATCTCTAAATGTAGAAACAGAATATTTTAGGATGCCTGGAACGATAGGAGACCTACTGTTATGGGGTTTTATAAATAACTCGAGTGGCCTAAACCTTTTAAACTATAAATCATTAGGGAATTACATGATGTTAAATCCCCTTTCATGTCATTTAATCCTAGGATTCTAGATTCCTCTGAAAAACATATCTCTTATTTATTATTAAACCCCAAAAAACTACACGTTGTGAAACAGCCTTGGAAAATCTATGAAACCAACTTTTACATTGTGTAATAAACTTACATGATGTTTATTTCTTATATCATCTCTACAATACCTCCATCTTTCAATAAGAACTCTCAAAACCCCACCCCCTCATACACCTCCAATACTCAAAACTGGAAAAGTAACATACCAGGAAGGAACATAGCATTACATTAGATCAGGTAGAATCATGTTCAGTATTGATTTACACCTTTATTTAATTCCTCCTAAAGGCCTTATCACAAGCTTCATACCACATAAAAATTACACCTTTCTCTACTAAGCCCATATGTGCTTTTAAAATTTATGAAAAATTTTAGACAAAACATTGATAGTAACTGTCTATCCCCAAGAAACTATATATTTAAAATATTTTATTGGGATGATCTCAGGAAACAATTTCTCTCAGATTTTGGGATTCATATATACCTTTAAATATGATATATTATGACCCAAAAAGTTTACATTATCTATAATTAAATGGAATTTTTCCATAATAATATATAACCCATTCTCTATTAGTGTACTCAGTGTGATATAAAATTGTTTTTCATGATCATTTATATTATGAGAATACATTGAGACATAAAACTTGAAAACACCCACAATAGAATCCATGAATTGGTGTAAAACCCAATTCATCATTGTCATAAATAAAAAAAGTGAATTTGATATAGTGAACGATATCACTAGGTAATTATATCTATCATAACATCTTCAAAATTATACACATGGTACATTATATGATATAAACTGTTCTTGATTCTAGTTGTATCAAAAATAATTATTCGATAAGATTATAATCCCTCATATATGAAAAATGTGATCATCTATACAAGTTAGTGGGTATTGGTTCTTTAACATAATATGATTTAGTCATTGGAAATCCATAAAAAAATCCTTAAGGTAGAATACAACTTATTGGAAAAAAATATAGGTGAACCGTAACTTGATGTACTGGGTTGTATAAATACTTTGTCCTCTAGGTCCTCCTACTACCTATTAAGTTTATAATGACCAGTAAGATATATCTTGTATAGAGGTATAAACAATAGTTATTCTCTTCAAAACAGTTTGATAGTAAAATCCACCTCTCTCTCAGGAGGTATTCAGGAAAAGTAATCAGGGGAAATAATATATGAATGAGTATACCAATAGAGAAAATATAGCCTATTAGACTCTTAGATCATTGAGAATAAGTCTATAATTATAGGCTAACACTATACCCAACCCATGAAACTCAGGTCCAATTCAACTTTCCTAGACATCACATCCCCTTTTATAGATAGATCTACTACCATCATGTGATATAAAAGTCACCATTTGATTATAACAATAAATAATGTCTTGATAAGGAACTAATCAATATAACCTAATGATTATTTCAAAACATTTTTTCTTGAGGAAAAAAATGTTTTATACCAAATGGCATCCACTAAAATTGAGGGTATACTCCTTTTATCAGTGAATAATTTCAGACCATACTCTTAATGGTCTACCAATAGACATCACCTCATAAAAGTATAAAACTAATGAAAAAAATTTCCCATTAAACAAACTGATATGAACAAGTTTCATGAACCTTTTTCCAACAATATATATTCAATATTTGAGGATATAAATATTATACCTCACACTGTAGTTATCCCAACACTCCTCTCTTCATGTATATGTTGCAATACATATAAATGGAAAGAGAACCTATGCAAAAACATGACCTCCCTGGGTAGTTCCACTCTCCTATCTCTATATATCATAATTATAGATTCCTTAACCTATTATACCTCCTCAAAATCTACAACATATGGTATTACAACTCTCATTCTATCATGGTTCCACCAATCCCACTCCAGAATTCAAAGAAAGTAAATATTCTCTCCCACTAGGGACGTATGGAATGTTTCTACCAAATCTATAGAACGATCAATTCTTGAATATTCTCAAAAATCTATTGGGAAACTACTATTTTGGGGATTTGTGTGACCAGAACATCTGCACTGATGGTATACCATGTAAATACTTGTGGACACACTCTAACAACTACTGCACTCACAATATGTCTCAAGGAAATACCACCTTCTACTAGAAAAACCACTTTTCTTATGAGGAACTAAACTACTATGACATATCCCTTCATATTCTAGAATATTAAACTAATAGATAAGGTTCAGGTAGAATATATTAGATATGGTAGTCATTTGTAATATGTTCATATCATAAAATATGAACTACACAAATCCATCCTCAAAACATCTCTCATGGGGAAGCTCATATGTAAGAATGGTTAAAAAAAGGAACCAGATCACTACAAAAAAACTAAATAATCTACTAATTGTAGAGACCCGAAGCTCGACGTACATTGACATTACATTACATTTGCGGAATACTTAGTACATAACAAAAACACACACACAAGTATCGTAATAGTTTAGTGTCTTTGGAAACTCGGAATATAATCTTCTAATCCTGGTGAAAGATCTTCAACATCTCCCATAAAGATCTTCCTTTTTTTTATACCTAAAACCTTTCTTTATATCCTGGGGAAAAGTAAACATAAAAGGGTGAGATAAAATGCTCAGTAAGGGTAAACAAAATAAATATCAATCACATCATATACATAAGAACATAACTTTTGGAAATCTTAACCTGTAAAAGAGATCATAATTTCATAACCTGGGATAACTCATGGCAGTAAAATGTAATCAAAATAATCATAACTTAAAACATTAAACTTTGTGGAATGCACACATAATCATAGAGAATCATTTCTTGTTAGTCAAGACTCATTGCCAAGACTATCTTAGTGGACAAATTCCCTTTCTGAACCGAGTCACCCTCATTTCAGTCCTGTTTTACTGAACCGGTATAACCTACCATTCTAGCCATGTATATCTCATGAGATATAAAATCTTTACCCAATGCATTGGAGGGAGATATAGGTCCCACCCATCTCATAATGATACCATTCTTATGTGTGCCACAAAATCATAAACCATACATCATAGCATAACCCATGTAATAAAAATGGGATTCTTAAACAAAATGACATCATAAAACAATTCACATAAGATAAAGGAATTCATAAAAATATTTCCATCACAACATATTCAAATCCATGTAATAATAGGGATAGAAATAGAACCCTTTATTATCTTAGATGAAAAATAATTTTGATAAAACACTTGAACTCCATTCTTGAGGAAAATATCCTTTCTACTTCAAAAACACTTTTCCTTTCTTAACATGTCATAAAATTCTAAACCAAAAGAAGTTGCTTAAAAATAAACTTGAAAATTTTTAAAGGAATCTTCTTGGAAATAATGTTTTAAAAATCCATTCATGCCGTATAAGTTAAAAAAACATTCTTCTCATAATTTTGTCGGAAAAGTCAAAAAGTACCTCGTATGAAAAACGACAAAAGATTACTTTCATATCTTTTACCAAAAACTCACTGAAGGGTGAAATTGGATTTAAACAATTTTAGGTGGATGGAAATAATATTAAATATTGAGGAAATATGGATGTGTATGATAAAATACACCCCAGTAAATACCAAAGTATAAACAATCTCAGATAAAAATGAGATTGTGATATTTCCCTTACCTTAGGTCCGATTTGCTTCGTAAGTGTCCGAACCTCCTGTATAATGATTTAAATAATGTCATTGACTTATTAAAGAATCATATTCATTGTTATTATATCATATATGGTTCACTTATGACTTTATATTACCCGTTATTTTGTAAATTCCATGTTAAAGAGCGTTTTAGTTAAAATTGTTTCATTTGTCGTCCGTGTTTTGACTTGTAATTATTGATATGATTACTTAGATCATGATTACATAATTCCAGAATATAAAAAATGATTTATATATATATATATTCAGAATATACATATATATAATAAATCAGTAAATGGAATGAAATACACCGTTCATGGAGACGGTAGGCCGTACGTACGCATGAACGCTGTTTTCGTTTCCTTATTGAATTGAACGGAATTAAGTAGATGACATACATATATACATAAATCCGGTAGCTTTATAATGTTATATATTTCATTATTATTTCTTATATATACTTTATAATCACTCTTAATTGGTTAACATGGAGAATGAATCTCATCGTGTCGTGGAGACGGTAGTCCGTACGTACGCACGAGCGATGATATCGTTTCCATAATTATTGAATTGAATTAGAGTGGATGATACAATATATCAGAATAAATATGATGTTCTAATAACTATGTATAGTTATTCTTTACACCATTATACCCATCCATGTAAGGTGGTGGTGGAAAATAGATTTCACCACGGCGTGGAGACGGTATTCCGTACGTACGCACGCGCAGTGATTTCGTTTTCCGTAGGATGGATAGATGGTGAAATAGGATTGTTTCATACTTATAATAACATATCAGTATATGAGTGATACTGATGTTATTACGTCATAATGAAACAACCTAAGAAGAAGAAGTGGAAGAAGAAATAAAGGTGAAAGAATCGGTAACAGAAATTACCTCTTCTTTGAAGCGCCTCTTTAAGACCTCCTCTTAGGGAACTAAAATCGGTCTTTGAGGAAGACCAGAACCTCTAGGATGTTTCTAGGGAAGTGGAGAAGATAATTGGGAAGGGGTTGGCCGAGCTTGAAGGCTCAAAGTTGTGTTAGGAAGAGAGGGAAGAGGTGCCCTTTTATAAGGGAGGAGAGGGGCACCTTTGGAATAACTAAAAATATTATTTTATTATAAAGTCAAGTTCGGTTTTAAAAAGCTCCAAATTGATTTATTTCGAGGATAAGGTGAGGATGAGTCGAAATCCTATCATCCAATAGAATTTAGACAAGTTTAGGTTCCTATTTTAACCTTATCATTTAGATTTAACATTAAGTTAAATAATTTTACTTTTACCGTGTCTTCTTGTGTTCTTACACTATAAGGTTAATAAACTTACTATAAGATGACAAACGAACCCCAAATTGTTTATTATTAATATATATAACCTTATCTAAGTCATTTGGCCGAACCTTATTTTTTTAGGAATAAAATAACAATTAATAATATAATATTTGTTTTAAAAACTATTTTATGTCAATTTTGACACTATTTAGTAATTTATTTTTTTGAAAATCATAACAGAATGATAATTTAGAAAAAAGTTAGTTAAATCAATAATAACATGTCATATTAACCTAGAAATTTTTTGGAATTCATAAAAAGTCTTAAATTACATTTATTTTGGTATTTATAACATCAATTATGTCAATATTTCATTAATAAGATAATTACTGCATCATCTTTGTGTCTTAAATAAATTAAAATGTTTTATGTCTAAAAATTAAAAATAAAATACCATTATGTATGAAATCTTTTTATCTTTCTAATTAATATTTACAATCGAATTTATCTTATGTATAACCCTATATTAAAAATGTTTTAGTAAATAAACATTGATTTTAACTCTTTTAACTCTTCTTTGAATTAAACAGTAATAAATGTCCTAATCTAATCCAAGTGGGCCTAAATGGTCATATTTTATTCCTAAGCTTGTTTTTGGTCGAATTACACTTATCCAATAGAATTTGGACATGTGTTAGGGTAATAATAATATCATTTTTACCCTTAATTACCCTATTTACTTTTAACCGTGGTAAAAAAAAGTAAAAAGTTACTATTCACCAAAAAATTATTTTCATCTCATTGAACCAAATTTTACTTACTGACATCAACCGTGTGTCTCGGATTTTTGAAATTCCACTCACAGAAGTGGTAAAATTAAGTTTTATGAACAATTCAGTTTTTTAACTACCACTTAGTGGTTTCACTATTCATCAAAAATTGAAAGTTTTCAGAAAAATACCAAGAATTAGGCCTAAGATATATTTGATATTATGAACTCAAAAATGATGTCTATTTTACCAAATTCAAAACATATCAGTTGCATTAACTAATTTAAAAATTAATTCCCGTCATCAAAACAAATAACGTGTTTTTAAGAGATAATAACTATCAAAAGATTGAAACTTGTTTATAACTGGTTTAAATGTGAAATTACATCCAATGACCATCATTGTATTAAATTGTAAAAATATATTCTAAATATACTTTAAAACCACTAAAATTAATAATTTATCACTATTAATTACTTCGATTGAAAAAGTTGTTTTTAATTGAAATTTAGTAATTTCCACTATTCATCAAAATATGAAAGTTATCCGAAAATTACCAAAATTTCACCCTAAGCTAATTTCGATATTCCGAATCCAAAAATGAATTCCATTTTGAAAAATAAAATTTACAAAATTTCAAAAAGTGGTTATTACTATTCATAACGGCTAGTTTTAATAATATTTTAATAGCATATCGTTGTTTAGTGAAACTCGGTATTGCGTACTACACACGCTATCAAGGAAGGTCGCGATTGCATGTAATGAAAGGCAAGTCAAGGATACGTGTTGTGCAAGCTCCTTTTGGTGTAGCGTACAACACAAGACATTAATGAAATTAAAAAGAATATTTTTCATAAAATATCGGGGTGTTACATTCTACCCCCCTTAAAATGAATTTCGCCCTCAAAATTCGTCGGGTTTATAAATGCTTTACTACTCGAAAGTTTATTTAATAGAAACCCACATCGTAAAAAGGAATACCAAAACCAATATTTAAAAACAAAAGTATGAAACGTAACGGTTACCCAAATAAACTAATCACTGGGTTTCCACATAGGTGAAAATATGGATATGGAAGAAAAATATGACCATCATGTTCTGATGGAGAGTGGTAGAGAACATGGCTATGGAAAATCCATCAATCACAAATCCATAAATTTGTGACGATCTAAGGTATCATCTTATTAATCAGATATAAGAGCACTAGGACAACATTTTTGGTTTTCAAGATCGTTTCCCTAAATTTGAAGAATTAGAATTAGAATAAATACTTACTTTATTTTGGTACAATCTCACTGTTGTTTGTTCCTTGAACAATTTCCACTTCATCTCTTAAATAAATGAAGTTGAATTTGTTATTCATGAAGTGTTAGTAGATCATGTGATAGAATGACGGGTCATTCCATCTGTCTCAAACAAAAGGTTAGCAAAAGTTATTAAATATACATAAGTCATTCTATAATGAGATTAATCATATATAGTTCCTAAAATGGACTTATACTTCATATATCATACTGCTTAATATAATAAAACTAGTTTCTACTAAATAGGGACTTCCTGTAGGCCAGTGGTAGGCGATAAAGGCCAGTCGCACTTCAGTTGTGGGTTCGATTCCCACAGCCTTGTCCGACACGATGGGCTGTTGCCCGTCCTACAGGTTGTCCTTTTTCTAAAACTATATTACTATAACATCCCATCAATAATATCGAAAAAACTTTTATCCTTAAACAATACTAACTTATTTCCAACATAGTCCATTCCAATCTTTAGGCTTATCCATAATACTGCAGTCCACTCTCATAATATAATGAAAACGATTACCAGAGATTTAATGCCATCGTTGATCCCCATATATCATAAGATATGTCTTGTTGGTCACATTCCAAACATTCAATGGCCTTAATCATGTGTTTTCTTTAATACCCATTGAACCTTAGTGAAAACATGAATGCAGTTAAAAGTTAACACTTTCCACATACCAAAATCCTCAAAATTCTATATACTCAAACCATGATATCAATTAGTCCTTATATCAATCATGAGCTCATGAATACTGTTAAACATTTCATTTTATCGTTTTCCCTTCATTATGCGCATATCATCTTATTTCCAAAAATATCTCAATCACTTTGAATACCACATTAGACCAATACATAAATATTCCAATACTCCATGATACAACATTATTTTTGAATCCCATTACATAAACACTTAATCATTCCACCACATCGTTGTCATATTCAACATCGCCAATAGTGATCGCATGTGACTTCCCTTTGTCCTTTTCCTTAAGTGGTTGCTGATGTTGATCATCACTAACCATTGGATTAGGTCATTTATTAGCATAATGCCCCATTTCCTTGCACTTGAAGCATTGAAGTGTTGGTGGTGCGTTCTCTGTAGTGTTTGCTTCATTTACATCATTAGAAACCCTTTTCCATTACTTCGACACTCAGCTACTCGATGACCTTATTTTCCACACTTAAAAAATTTTCTAGTCCCTTTAAGACAATCTCCACCATGCTTCTTTCCACACTTTGAGCATAAGGAAACATTCATCTTCTTTTCACCATTATTCTGAGATTTCTCCTTGAACTCCATCTTTCGTTTCTTGTCAAAACCATGAGATGGATATGTAACACCAACTTCCATTTCTACCTTGATAGCACAACGCACAATTTCTTCATAGCTACTGAAGTCTCTTATAGCCAATGCCCTTCGAAGACTTGGTTTTAAGCCACTGAAAAATCGATCAACTTTACTTTCAGGTTGGATGATAATACCAGATGCATACCTTGCAAATCTTGTAAAATTCACTTCGTATATACCAACGGATTCATCATCCTTCTGCTTCAGCTCAAGAAACTCCTTTTCCATCTTTGTTCGAAGAATACGAGGGAAGTACTTACTGAAAAACAAGTTCTTGAACTCGTCTCATTCCATGGACTCAATTTCATCTCATGGCCTCGTATTCTTGATAAGATTCCACCATTGATCAGCTTCACCTTCCAAACGATATACTGCTAAGATGACTTTATCATGTTCAGAACATTGAAGAACTGAAAATATCTTTTCAGTGGTACTGATCCATTGTTCAGCAACAAGTGGATCAGAAGACCCACTGAAAGAAGGTGGACGTTGCCTCATGAGAGACTCAATAGAATATTGTTCCCTTCTCAGCTCATTTGGAAGTCCAGAATGATTCATAGCATGTGTAAGTATAGCAATAAGATTTTGCACTCCATCTCCCATAACATTTGTTTGTTCAGGAGGAAAATCATTGCATTGTCCATTGCATTGATCAACACGGTTCCTTCGGGTTCCATCCATCGTCTAAAACCCAAAAAGAATAGTGTGAGAGGCAAAAATCATAATAAAGGGGGAGTAACTTCAATATCTAACATCTTTGGTTTAATATAATATCGTTACCATAGTTCTAGGACTATATCCTATACGTATACTTATCCTTAGGGACATCCCTAGACATACCTTAGAAATATCTCTAGGGATCTCACTAAAGTTCTCACATCCTAGTTTCCAAAGGTTGACTAAACATTTCCTCTGATACCAACTGTAGAGACCTGAAGCATGACGTACATTGACATTACATTACATTTTCGGAATACTTAGTACATTACAAAAACACACACACAAGGATCGTAATAGTTTAGTGTCTTTGGAAACTCGGAATATAATCTTCTAATCCTGGTGAAAGATCTTCAACATCTCCCATAAATATCTTCCTTTTTTTTATACCTAAAACCTTTCTTTATATCCTGGGGAAAAGTAAACATAAAAGGGTGAACTCAAATGCTCAGTAAGGGTAAACAAAAGAAATATCAATCACATCATATACATAAGAACATAACTTTTGGAAATCTTAACCTCTAAAAGAGATCATAATTTCATATCCTAGGATAACTCATGGCAGTGAAATGTAATCATAATAATCATAACTTAAAACATTAAACTTTGTGGCATGCACACATAATCATAGAGAATCATTTCTTGTTAGTCAAGACTCATTGCCAAGACTATCTTAGTGGACAAAGTCCCTTTCTGAACCGAGTCACCCTCGTTTCAGTCCTGTTTTACTGAACCGGTATAACCTACCATTCCAGCCATGTCTATCTCATGAGATATAAAATCTTTACCCAATGCATTGGAGGGAGATATAGGTCCCACCCATCTCATAATGATACCATTCTTATGTGTGCCACAAAATCATAAACCATACATCATAGCATAACCCATGTAATAAAAATGGGATTCTTAAACAACATGACATCATAAAAAAATTCATATAAGATAAAGGAATTCATAAAAATATTTCCATCACAACATAATCAAATCCATGTAATAATAGGGATAGAAATAGAACCCTTTATTATCTTAGATGAAAAATAATTTTGATAAAACACTTGAACTCCATTCTTGAGGAAAATATCCTTTCTACTTCAAAAACACTTTTCCTTTCTTAACATGTCATAAAATTCTAAACTAAAAGAAGTTGATTAAAAATAAACTTGAAAACTTTTAAACGAAGCTTCTTGGAAATAATGTATTAAAAATCCATTCATGTCGTATAAGTTAAAAAAACATTCTTCTCGTACTTTTGTCAGAAAAGTCAAAAAGTACCTCGTATGAAAAATGACAAAAGATTACTTTCATATATTTTACCAAAAACTCACTGAAGGGTAAAATTGGATTTAAACAATTGTAGGTGGATGGAAATAATATTACATATTGAGTAAACATGGATGTGTATGATAAAATACACCCCAGTAAATACCAAAGTATAAACAGTCTCAGATAAAAATGAGATTGTGATATTTCCCTTACCTTAGGTCCGATTTGCTTCGTAAGTGTCCGAACCTCCTGTATAATGATTTAAATAATGTCATTAACTTATTAAAGAATCATATTCATTGTTATGATATCATATATGGTTCACTTATGACTTTATATTAACCGTTCTTTTGTAAATTCCATGTTAAAGAGCGTTTTGGGTAAAATTGTTTCATTTGTCGTCCGTGTTTTGACTTGTAATTATTCATATGATTACTTAGATCATGATTACTTAATTCAAGAATATAAAACATGATTTATATATATATATATTCAGAATATAGATATATATAATAAATCAGTAAATGGAAAGAAATACACCGTTCATGGAGACGGTAGGCCGTACGTACGCATGAACGCTGTTTTCGTTTCCTTATTGAGTTGAACGGAATTAAGTAGATGAAATACATATATACATAAATCCAGTAGCTTTATAATGTCATATATTTCATTATTATTTCTTATATATAAATTATAATCACTCTTAATTGGTTAACATGAAGAATGAATCTCATCGCGTCGTGGAGACGGTAGTCCGTACGTACACACGAGCGATTATATCGTTTCCATAATTATTGAATTGAATTGGAGTGGATGATACAATATATCAGAATCAATATGATGTTCTAATAACTATGTATATTTATTCTTTACACCATTATACCCATCCATGCAAGGTTGTGGTGGAAAATAGATTTCACCACGACGTGGAGACGGTATTCCGTACGTACGCACGCACGGTGATTTCATTTTCCGTAGGATGGATAGATGGTGAAATAGGATTGTTTCATACTTATAATAACATATCAGTATATGAGTGATACTGATGTTATTACTTCATAATGAAACAACCTAATAAGAATAAGTGGAAGAAGAAATAAAGGTGAAAGAATCGGTAACGGAAATTACCTCTTCTTTGAAGCGCCTCTTTGAGACCTCCTCTTAGGGCACTAAAATTGGTCTTTGAGGAAGACCAGAACCTCTAGGATATTTCTAGGGAAGTGGAGAAGAGAATTTGGCAGGGGTTGGCCGATCTTGAAGGCTCAAAGTTGTGTGAGGAAGAGAGGTAGGAGGTGCGCTTTTATAAGGGAGGAGAGGGGCACCTTTGGAATAACTAAAAATATTATTTTATTATAAAGTCAAGTTCGGTTTTAAATAGCTCCAAATTGATTTATTTAGAGTCTAAGGTGGGGATGGGTCGAAATCCTCTCATCCAATATAATTTAGACAAGTTTAGGTTCCTATTTTAACCTTATCATTGAGATTTAACATTAAGTTAAATAATTTTACTTTTACCGTGTCTTCTTGTGTTCTTACACTATAAGGTTAATAAACTTACTATAAGAAGACAAACGAACCCCAAATTGTTTATTATTAATATATATAACCTTATCTAAGTCATTTGGCCGAACCTTAGATTTCTAGGAATAAAATAACAATTAATAATATAATATTTGTTTTAAAAACTATTTTATGTCAATTTTGACACTATTTAGTTATTTATTTTTGTGAAACTCATAACAGAATGATAAGTTCGAAAAAAGTTAATTAAATCAATACTAACATGTCATATTAACCTATAAAATTAGTTGAATTCATAAAAAGTCTTAAATTACATTTATGTTGGTATTTATAACATCAATTATGTCAATATTTCATTAATAAGATAATTACTGCATCATCTTTGTGTCATAAATAAATTAAATTATTTGATGTCTAAAAATTACAAATAAAATAACATTATGTATTAAATATTTTTAGATTTATAATGAATATTTACAATCTAATTTATCTTATGTATAACTCTATATTAAAAATGTTTTAGTAAATAAACTTTGATTTTAACTCTTTTAACTCTTCTTTGAATTAAATAATAATAAATGTCCTAATCTAATCCAAGTGGGCCTAAATGGTCATATTTTATTCCTAAGCTTGTTTTTGGTCGAATTACACTTATCCAATAGAATTTGGACATGTGTTAGGGTAATAATAATATCATTTTTACCCTTAATTACCCTATTTACTTTTAACCGTGGTAAAAAAAAATAAAAAGTTACTATTCACCAAAAAATTATTTTCATCTCATTGAACCACATTTTACTTATAGACATCAACCGTGTCTCTCGGATTTTTGAAATTCCACTCACAGAAGCGGTAAAATTATGTTTTATGAACAATTCAGTTTTTTAACTACAACTTAGTGGTTTCACTATTCATCAAAAATTGAAAGTTTTCAGAAAAATACCAAAAATTAGGCCTAAGATATATTTGATATTATGAACTCAAAAATGATGTCTATTTTACCAAATTCAAAACATATAAGTTTCATTAACTAATTTAAAAATTAATTCCCGTCATCAAAACAAATAGCGTGTTTTTAAGAGATAATAACTATCAAAAGATTGAAACTTGTTTATAACTGGTTTAAATGTGAAATTACATCCAATGACCATCATTGTATTAAATTGTAAAAATATATTCTAAATATACTTTAAAACCACTAAAATTAATAATTTATCACTATTAATTATTTCGATTGAAAAAGTTGTTTTTAATTAAAATTTAGTAATTTCCACTATTCATCAAAATATGAAAGTTATCCGAAAATTACCAAAATTTTACCCTAAGCTAATTTCGATATTCCGAATCCAAAAATGAAGTCCATTTTGAAAAATAAAATTTACAAAATTTCAAAAAGTGGTTATTACTATTCATAACGGCTAGTTTTAATAATATTTTAATAGCATATCGTTGTTTAGTGAAACTCGGTATTGCGTACTACACACGCTATCAAGGAAGGTCGCGATTGCGTGTAATGAAAGGGAAGTCAAGGATACGTGTTGTGCAAGCTCCTTTTGGTGTAGCGTACAACACAAGACATTAATGAAATTAAAAAGAATATTTTTCATAAAATCTCGGGGTGTTACACTAATGATATAGTTTTCCTCTATAGGTACATGAATTCCCAAACTCTATTGAATATTAGCATCTCTAGTAAAAAGTAATTAAAGAAGGTAGTTTAAAATTCTAATCTTCCTATATAAGAACATCCCACCATCACATATAAGATCATTAAAGCACATACACTATGAGAATATCCATTATTTTTATAGTTGTATTAAGAAACACAATTATTGAATTCATGACATCATTCCATGAATCAGTATCACTGGGATGACCTTCCACCATAAAAGTATGTGGGTTATGTGGTTAGAACTCCATTTTCAACTATGAAATCCACTGTATAGCTCATGAAGATACCTCTATAGTCTAAACAAGATATAGAAAACCCTATATGAGTTGAGTATTAGTGGATAATCAAAGAAAAATAGGTGGTTCTATTGGATTTTCCATTTTTTGTATTACAAGTGAGTCGGTTCCCACAAAATCAGGAACATGGTCATTTCCACCATCTTAGAACATGACCTAAGTTCATTGTGGAGGCATATAACTAAGAATTTAATAACTCAACTTAGAATAGATAAAAGGAATAAAGGATTTGAGATATGAAAATAAGGAAAAACTCAAGAGCTTACTACAAGAGGTATGTTGGACAAATTCCTGCTTTTATGATTATATTATAAGGTGAAATTACATGTTTCAAGCATAAGGATTAGTTATATGAGGTGCCAAATCCTTGTTATAAATAAAAAAATCATTAATTTGTAATTTGAATCCATTTTAATGGAAACTAATTCCATTAAATGTTAAAATATTTTATGTATATATAAGGGTTAATTTATATGTACTGTAATTCCAAGATTATAAATACCTATAAATTA
This sequence comes from Viscum album, assembly GCA_963277665.1. Lineage (NCBI taxonomy): Eukaryota > Viridiplantae > Streptophyta > Magnoliopsida > Santalales > Viscaceae > Viscum > Viscum album. The sequence goes on from OY728156.1 coordinate 1,139,024,241, forward strand.
TAAGTTATAATTTTCATTTCATGTAACTAAAACAAGAATTTTACTTCCATCCCTAGGATATAACAAGTCCATATATGATATTTCAATTATATAGATCTCCATACCCAATTTATAACGATTGCAACTTAAAAAATTACAATTTACATCCATTTAATCAAAACAAACTAATTTTTCATCACATGTAATTAAAGTTACATGGTTTAAACATGTCAGAATTGGCTAGTTAAGGTTTAATTATCAATATATGTAGGAGAAATACATTTTGGAAAACAAAAACATATTTTCTAAAAAAAATTAACTCTCTTTTTATAAATGATATATTACAAAATTACAAGTATAACAATACATGCACATATCATAAGCAGTAAATAATGTATTTAAATAAACATAAATGAAAAAACACATGAATGAAACATATAGATATATATTCCTATAATTATGTGTCAGATAATACCCTATATACATACCATCCTAAGGGTAAAAATTAATAGTATAAAATGTCATAAATCATGTTCTTTAGCCAAAAATTAATTTAGAGAAACTGTAACTGAAGTATACAAAAAAATAACTCCCATACATTGTATCATGTAATTTCCCTCTCACATGGGTTAACTACTCCTAGGAATGGTTCATTAAAAAGATCTAACATGCCCTATTCTTCTATATGCTAACCTAAAACAGTACTACAAGGATATGAAACCAATATGATTCCACTTTGTTATTTCCAATTCCTAGATCACTCATAAGAAAACAAACATGAGGGCCACATGGACTCAAGTGTGTCTCCCATTTACAAGACACTTCCAAATAGTTGTTTTGTTTTATGGTTGTATGTTTGGGAGACTATAAACTCATTATTAGAGTTCATAAAAATGTTAAATAATAATGTAGCAACAAAATATGTAAATTAATGTAAAATATACCCTCCATTTTGTATACAAATGATATTATAGTAACGAAAGAAAATACATATGATGTGAAGATGATACAAAAATGAAGTGAGAAAAAATTGATGTAAGCATACATACAGTATCAATATTTACAAAAGAGAAAATAAGGCCAATATAACTATCTCTGTCATCATCCAAATAACTAGATCCTTCATCTGATCCCAACGTGTATCTGAAAATAAATCAACCATACATATATGATATCTTCCCTTTATCCATACCAACAACTATGTAATCTTCCTAGAAACTAAATGAAATCCCGAATATTGTGTGAGTAAAATTTTATAATCCACCACCAATGGATAGTAATGAAAATATAGTCTGTTGGAATAAAAATTAATATTCTGTTGGTATAATATATGTAAATTTGTAAGTAAATATAACCCCTGTTGAGCATAATATCCACATGGAATACAAGTCTAACCCTTCCATATTCATCCTAATTCATATTTATCAAAGCATATGAATATTAATTGTCTAGGGACCGAAGAAACAAATCCTTGTAACCAAAGTATAAAAATTAAATGTCTTCTTTTGTCAACCCATGGTATCCATGACCTTAGAAGGTATGTCCCACTCACAGTAATAAATTTAGATTTTATATTAGGAGTATGAGTGTAATCCTTGATGTGGACCCCTGAATTTACACTTCAAAAGTTTCTATCCAAGATTGAAGATAAGTCTATATCAATCATAAAATATTCACGATTAAACCCCAAACAAATAATTAATGGCATTTAGTTTTTGAGGACATCAAGCCAAATCCAATGATATGATCTCAAGAATTATATTTTATAGAAAATATTATCAATAATCATTATAAACCGATTAATTAAAAATTATAATAAATTGAGTGAGCCCAAGTTTGGTGTTTCACATGACAGTCACATCAATTAATTGGTTGACATCCTATGAGATCGTCTAGGGAATCTAAGATTGAGAATCTATGTCTTAATAAACTAATTCCACTCTCTTAAAATGATATTTTCCTAGAAAAAAATAAATCATAGTATAAAATGTGATAAAAGGGACATGTAAAGTATCCAAGACATTAATTTATTCAATTGAACAATTTTGTTCAATCAATTATATAATATTTTATCAAGAATAATTTAGAGGTGTTTTGGTCACAAAAGATACATGGTTGTCTAAGAAGAAAACAATCACAACATAAGGGGTGGTTTTGGTTGATGTTATCAACCTCGAATGGTGTCATGGGTCGCATATAACTTATATAACAATTCTTAGAAAACATTTTAAATGAATACTAATTTTAAGAGAAATGCACAAAATGATAGGTGTGTAGCACAATGGTGATAAATTATAAAACTCAAGACCATTAGAAAAAATTAGTCGACCACCTACCATAGTCCTATAGTATACTCCTCATACTATAATATCCAAAAATTTGGGATGTAATGATAGAAAATGGTAGAATAAAAAAAACCCAGAAAATAAGGCATATTAGCTGGCACAATGATCATTCCAATGATGAGAATATTAAAATAGAAAACATAAAATATGAGTGATAAAAATACCATGTGGGATCCACTGTGACTGATGATTATCAAATTGAAGTTTTTATAAGGGATATATATAAAAAATTTATACAGGGACTGGGAGATACCTATACTATTGGTGCTGTACAAATGAGGGAGTAAGAATATGGTAGTAAGGATTAAAATAGAAGTGGAGAAAAAACCATTTTCATGGATTTTTAATAGGGCACAAGGTTTGACCACATGGTTGAAAAAACTGTACATAAACCATGTTAACCTAATCTCTATGTTCAAACACATCACATGGTTCATGTTTCCTATTAGAAAATTTGTTCAAAATCTATGCATTCAATACTACCTTGAAGCCCACATCCCGCATGATCTTAATACACAGATAGAAAAACTGTGAAAAAACATGAATGGTGGACCTATAATAAATTTAATTTTATTAAGTTTTGTGCAACCACTAGTGAATGTTTTGAAAAATGGTGATATTACCTTCTAGGGACACATGGTTTAGGGGAATGATTAGTGAAAACTAGGTTATAAACATGTGCCTCACTATGCTTCTTTAAAAACACTTAATTCTAGATCTGAACCAACTCTAAACTATCATGAATCCTCCATGACCAATTTACACCCATAAATTTTGGTAAACCAAGTGTTTTAGACTAATATTTAAAGGATACATAACACTATAAAAAGCATGGATCTTATATTACATGTCCAAGAATGTGGATCTCATCTTATAAGAGTGAATCCCTCTCATCTGATTTGGTGGATGGGATACTGTTTTCCTATAGTGATACATGAAAACCAGGTAGGTTTTTCAAGAATTCTAGGTTTACATCTAATTTATGTATCATCCTCCAAATATACTATAAGACATCATGTAATCATTCCCCTTTTCTATATGGGTATTCAACATCATTGGTACCAATATGTCAATGATATAATTATTGTTCAAATTTATTTATATTAATAATTGGAAGAATTCATATGTCATGACCCGTCCTCGGGGCCCGTGCCGTGACTACCCCAAGCCCGCCTTCCATAGGCCAGGGGCTGGTGACTAGCACCAAAGGCGTAAATCTAGATGAAAAGGGAAGGCATTGCCTTTATAAAGGAAACAAACACCACAGAGAATGCAAGCTGAGTAAACACTAAGTAAAATGAGTACAAAAGTAAGTGTTGTAAAGTAAATGGTCCAGAATACAAACCCAACTGAAAGTAAAGTACAACTGAAATGAAAGTACAGCAATGGGAAAGTAAAGTAGTGAGTCCGAGTCGTCCTCTAGAAATCCCACCTGAAGGGTGGGTACAGATAGTCCCCTCTTCTCCTCGGCTCCAGTCGTTCGCTCCGAGCACGTTCCATCCAGTGATCCACCTCCAGGCACCGTCCAACTCCATGAGCTCCCACCTCAATTAGCGTTGTCCATCATCTGCATCCAACACAACATAGTATGGGCATATCCCATGTACGGATGTGTATACGCTACTCAGTAGGGACCCCGAGACCCCCGAAGGTCTCCCAAAATCCCCAAAGGATAAACCACAAAGGAATGATACAATCACGAAGTAACAACCAACTCTACTTAGGTATATTCCCATACATATACCTAAGTCATCAATTCCAGTTTGGCTCCAACATCCGAGCCCAAGTTCGATCTATTCCACACAGGAAAGTACAACCCAATCCACATAGGAAAGCACAACCCAATCCACACAGCAAAGCAAGTCAATCATATCGAAGATAATGATTGAAAGTCAAGACTCTGCTCACACAGGTATACTTCTTCATAAGGCGATAGAGATGATCATATGTAGCCATTGATTCATCTAAGATATCAGACCCACATAGGATACAAGTCCAGCTAAGCTGTCGGACCCACAAAGGATACAAGACCAGCTACTCTTCCAGACCCACATAGGATACAAGTACAGAGTCAAATACTACTGGACCCACATAGGATACAAGAATAGTAGTCATGTACTTCCAGACCCACATAGGATACAAGAACCTTAGTCATCGTCATCGAACACACGGAGGATTCCAGTACGGTCGTCATCGCTGCCGAACCCACGGAGGATCCCAGTACAGTCATCATCGTTGTCGTAGTCGCAGCCAGCTCTAGGGTTCCTGCACACAGTATGCCCGATTCCGGGAGGGTCCGCTCCACGATCCAAGGAGGTAGATACATTAACTAACACGATTTCCATATTTTATGTATCCCAAATTTCCGTCTCATTAAAAGGAACTCAACGCGACAGACGACGCGTCAATCAGACACTCGGTCTGAGAGTTATTGGCTTTTTCATCCTAGGGGCCCGGTTGGTTTTTAAGCTAAAACCAACCTGAACATACTCCAATTGCGTCCAAACCTCGAGTGGATTAAGCCAAAATAACCTTCTCACTAAGAGGAATCCAAAAAAGTCGACGACACGTCAATCGGACGTACGAAGCTCAAGTTATAAGTGTTTCCGCTCTGAGGGCCCGATTGGTTTCGTGTTCGAACCAACTCGGACATACAAAAAGTTCTCCGAACCATTGAGTGTAATATACCGAAACGACCGTCTCGATCTAAGGATCTCTACGCAACTGACGGTGCATCATTCAAAGGTTCGTAGCCCATGTTATGGGCATTTGAACGGATCTGTCCGAAAACAGGGGGTTTGGGCCCAGTCCGACCCGGCCCAATACCCCCGGGGTTGGCCCGCTAGGGCGAGGCCCGACACGGCTGGAGCGGCCCGGACCAGCCGGCATGGTCCGGCCCATCGCGGGGGTCCGGCCCACGTGGTCGGTGGCTCGACCTTCAACTGAGCGGGATGCAGGGGGGGGGGGGCACTGCCCCACTTGATTGAGAAACGACGGAACCCTGTGGGGTCCGCCCTTGCCACATGTCGGGGGTTACGACCCCCGGTTTTCCAGAATACGGCCGACCGGTGTGCCACCATGGGTCTCGCCTTCCGAAGCGTCGACGGTCGGATGATTCCGGCCGCCCTCTTCTACACCGCCGCGACCTTAGGCCGCGGCCCTTGTCCGACCGGTAGGGCGCGATGGCGCCACGCCACTCCGTCGCAGCCCACACTGGCCGCGTGCCTCCATGGTGCTCCGGTGCGGCGTGACGGCGCCGTGTCCCTCCGTCACAGCCCGCCCTTGGCCGCGGCTTCCTTCGGCTTCGCCGGCGCGGCGCGATGGCACCGCGTTCCTTCGTCGCGGCCGCTCCGGCCGCGGTTCTCTCATTCCCACGCGGTGCGACAGCACCGCATCGACTCCGTTCCAAACCAAAACGAAGTCCAATATCAAAGGGGGAGGAGGGTCGGTCGTGTTTGTGCGGTCCGACCTCCTCCCGTTATATTGATAACAAGCGTCCAAGAAATAATGAAGAACGACAAAATAATAATCCTTGAATGATGAAACAACCCCTACCTCAAAGAAGTTCGAGTAAGCTTGCATCGTGGAATACGACGTCGTGGGTGAGGATCCGTGTACGTTGATGATGAACTTCTGTGGAAGAAGCGGTGTCTCCCTTTCTTCGACGCGGGAAGGAGATGAAATGGCATGACGGCATTCTTCGTCGAGGTAGAGATGTTCTTTGCCGGGAAGATGAAGTTCTTTAAATGTTGGAACTCACTTTCCCCCAAAATCTCCACACAATGAAACAAACCCAATAAAATAAGGCTTTTGCCTTATTTTATTTACTTATGCCAACCTTTTTCAAAATTCAAAAACATTAAATCACATAATTAATTAGTCTTGAATTGACAAAATTAATGGTGAGATAATTCGGCATGCATTCATGAGGAAGAGGGGTAGCCACAACATTTAATACATGGGAGGTTTAGAGGGGATTGGGAATTTGAAGGGGTGGGGCTCGTGTGGGCCCCACCTCACTAATATCCTATCAAGAGGAGTCAAGTGGGTCCCATCCCAACTCCCGCACATGGGAAATAATTACATAGAGTAGAAATAAAATAGTAACACATATTTTATTTCACTCTTCAATAAATCCACTTTTTTTTAACAACACCTCCCGAGAAAACGCAACTCCAGAAAAGGTCTTATTAAGAAAATACCGGAACTGAGGTTTCATCGGTGCCCGCGGATTTCTATTCCGAGCACCGGTTCAAAAGTTAGAAAAAACCTGCTCGTTCATTCACTGAACGTACCCAAGCTAAACTTCGGAAATTGATCCCGGGCACACCTGGCCTCGGAATCAGGCGCCGTCAGAAACTATATACTCGTAAAATCCCAAAGAAATTAAGAAAAAAAATTCCCTTGAAATTTACGGGTCTTTACATTACTCCCGCCTCAGGGCTTTACGTCCCCATAAAGATACATCACAAACTAGGGAAACAAATGAGGGTACTGAGCACGCATCTGGGCCTCCCTCTCCCATGTGCTCTCCTGGAGGTTCCCGTGCTGCCACCTAATGTGGACAAGAGGAATCGACCACCCATGTAGGACCCACTCCTGTCGATCGTCGATCTCCACTGGGACCTCTGCAAAAGTCACCCTGTCATCGATGTCCATCTCCCCATGGTCGATGATATGCGCCGGGTCGTGCACGTATCTCCTCAGCTGAGATACGTGGAAGACGTCGTGCACCCGGTGCAACTGAGGTGGAAGAGCCAGGCGATAATCCACCTCGCCTATCCTACCGCGAACCTAGAATGGTCCGATGAAGCGTGAAGATAACTTGTCACCCCATCCAAATCTCTATAATCCACATTGAGGTGAGACCCGTATGAAAATGTGGTCACCATCCTCGAACTCTAGTGGTCTCCGCCTCCTGTAAGCATAAGACTTCTTTCGGCTCTGAGCTATCCTCATCTACTCCTGGATGACCTGGACCTTCTCTATCGTGGCCTGAACCATCTCTGGTCCCACAAGTGCTGACTCCCCAGGGTCTGTCCATCATAGAGGTGATCTGTGCGGTCGGCCGTACAATGCCTCGTATGGTGCCATCCCAATGGTGGAGTGGTAGCTGTTGTTGTATGCAGACTCCACCAAAGGTAGGTGATCCTCCTAGCTGCGACCAAAGTCGAGGACACATGCACGAAGCATGTCCTCGAGAGTCTGAATGGTTCTCTCCGTCTGACCATCCGTCTGAGGGTGAAAGGCGGTGCTCAGGCGTAGCTGCATCCTGAATTCCTCCTGAAACCGCTTCCAAAGCTAGGAAGTAAAGCGAACATCTTGATCGGAGACTATAGATGATGGTAACCCATGAAGCCGTACGATCTCCTGAATGTAGAGGCCTCCCAAGCTCTCAACCGAGCCTTGCTCTCTGATGGGTAAGAAGTGGGCTGACTTGGTGTGTCGGACGACGATCACCCAAATGGAGTCATTTCCTATGGATGTACATGGATTTCCAGTCACGAAATCCATAGATATCCCATCCCACTTCCACTCTGGGACCTCCAAGGGATGTACCAAGCCTTATGGTACCTGTTGCTCCGCCTTCACCTACTGGCAGGTGAGGCATCGAGAAACAAACTCTGCCACAACCTTCTTCACACCCGGCCACCAGTGCTGTCATCTGAGATCCTGGTACATCTTTGCCACTCCTGGATGTACCGCTAATGGGGAAGTATGAAACTATCTCAGCACCTCCTCCTGTAAAGCAGCTGGTACCATGGTACGTCCTCTAAAAGGGACAACGTGCTCTCCTCCTACAGAGAATCCATCAGGTGCATTTCCAAAGGATATCTGTGCACGTCGCGTCTCACAGTCAATGTCCCCACGCTGTGCCCTTATGACTCACTGAAGAAGTGGAGGAGTGACTGTGAGTGACTGAAGAAAGGCTGCTCCATCTCTATCCACAATGGATATCTGCAAAGCGGCTAGCTGCTCTGTCGCCTCTCCAAGTAGCTGAATGCCCGTCCTCCTAATGAGAGAATTGGATACTACGTTCCCCTTTCCAGGAGTATAAACTATCTCAAAGTCATAGTCCTAGAGTAACTTGATCCATTTCCACTGTCTCAGGTTCAGGTCCTTCTGCGAGAAGATGTACCTGAGACTCTGGTGGTCAGAGTAGACTGTAAAGCACTCGCCCATCAGATAGTGCCGCCACATCTTCAAGGCGAAGACCACTGCTGCTAAATCCAGGTCATGGGTAGCGTAGTTCTTCTCATGCTGCCTCAAATGTCATGATCAATAGGCGATCACTGCTCAATCCTACATCAGGACACACCCGAGTCCGTTCTCTGATGCATCGCAGTAAACTACGTACCCCACTCCCTCCTTTGGTAGCCTCAAGATGGGTGCACTGGTCAATATCTGTCTCAGCTTCTGGAAGCTCTGCTGACATCTATCTTACCACATGAAGGGTCTTCCCTTCTTCGTCAAAGCTGTAAGTGGTGCTGCAACTCTGGAGAAGTTTGGCACAAATTTCTGATAGTACCCAGCCAAACCTAGGAAACTACGCACCTCCGTCACGCTCCTGGGTGGCTCCCAAGCTAGCAATGCCTCGATCTTTGCAGTATCCACCGCAACTCCCACCTCAGAGATAATGTGTCCCAAGAAGTGGACCTCACGTATCCAAAACTGACACTTAGAGAGATTACCATAAATCCGGTGCTCTCGGAGTATGTCCAGTACAACCCGCAAATGGTATACGTGATCCTCCTCAGTGGTCAAGTATATCAATATGTCGTTGATGAAGACTATGACAGATCGATCGAGGTAAGGCTGGAAGATCCTGTTCATGAGACTCAGGAACGTTGTTGGAGCATTGGTTACGCCAAAAGGTATAACCAAGAACTCATAGTGGCCATACCGACATCTGAAAGCCGTTTTCTGCACATCCTCGTCTCGAACTCTGAGCTGATGATAGCCTAACCTAATGTCTAACTTCGAGAAACACCGGGCTCCCTTGAGCTGATCGAAGAGGTCTTCAATCCTTGGAACCAGATACTTGTTCTTCATGGTCACCTGGTTCAGGTGATGGTAATCAACACACAGTCACAAGCTCTCGTCCACCTTCTTGGCGAACAAAATCAGGGAAGCCCAGGGTGAAACACTGGGTCAGATGAATCCCTTGCCCTACAAGTCCTCCAACTATACCCGTATCTCTCGAAGCTCAGTAGGAGCCATACGATATGCTGGAGTAGATATCGGGGCTATCCCAGGGTACATGTCAATATAGAAGTCTACCTCTCTGCGAGGAGGTAGTCCTGGAACATCGTCTGGAAAAACGTCCGCATACTGATCCACCACTACAGGAAAACTTGGACTCCGCACATCCACTGCTCCTAGGATGAGGCTAGCCAACTGATGAGTGATCGGCTGTCCTCTCCTCTTTGCAAGTCCATCCTGCGCTGCAAAGGCTCCCTTCTCACCGGTGAAGGTGAACCTGCTCCCATCAGTGTGAACACACCGCACCTTGCGCCTAATAAAATCGATCTAAGCATGAACTGTAGATAACCAATCCATGCCCAAGATGACGTCGTAAGGCCTCGACGCCGCTACAAGAAGATCCCAGCCGAAGCTCTCGCCTCCTCGAGTAAGCTCACACTCCCTCACTAGTGAATAATCATCGAGTCTTCTCCCGTAGGAGTCTCTAGCCGTAAGGATCGAGCCAACGACTCCGTCGGAATCTTCGAGCTCTGAACAAGAGCAGCGACAATGAAAGAATGACTCGCTCCTGTGTCTATAAGAACTACAGCAAGGGTGGAGTAGACACAGATAGTACCTCGAATCATCTCTGGTGCGCTGTGGTCATAGGCCTCCACTGCCTGGAGCTGGGCCTGTCTCTATCCATCAGCTCCCTATGGTCGGGGTGGACCTCCTAGTGGTGGTGGTGGTAGAGCCTCAAAGAGTTTCCCACAACCTGCTTCTCGGCCAGCTCCTCTGCCTCGTCCACCTGCTCCCTACGAACCGCTATGGTCGAACCTCTGGCTCTACCTGGGTGGTCCCTCAACCATATACTTCTCCTCTGCATGGCGGGTCGGTCAGTCACGAGCCATGTGGCCTTGCCCACCGCATGCATAGCATTGTCTACTCCTCGTAAGGCTGGTTCTGCGCCGTGTGCCCCGCACCTCTGAGCCAGTATCTTGAGGTCGTCCGCCTGAATGTCTGGTCTGCTTGGACCGCTGTGTCATCTGTCGACTACCAGCTACAGAAGACTCTTCTACGTGCTTCCCTACAGTAGGTCTCCATGCTGGTGTAGGCTCAGCAAGAAAGCTCTATGCAAGAAGGGCTCGCTCCAGTACTCCTGCTTGCGTCGGTATGCTAAGGGAGATCATCAAAGCCCCGATCTCATGCCTCATTCCCTGCTCGAAGGTCCGGGCCTGGAAGAATGGGTCCCGTACCATGTCTGTGGAATAGCGCGAGAGATCGGTAAATCTCGCCGAGTACTGGGCTACTGTCATTCTGCCCTGCCACAACTGCAGTAAATCCTAAATGCACACCGCACGGAGGGTGGCTGGAACAAACTCTGAGCGGAAGAGGCTCTCGAAGTTCAACCAAAGGAGAGATGCCTCGTCGTGCACCTGGAGCATCAGGCTCCACCATCTACCTGCTGCCGCGTGCAGAAGACTCACTGTATGGATCACCATGAGGTCTTCCGGTGTCCCTACTAACCTAAAAACTAGAACAACAACCTCCAGCCAATCCTCGGCTACCTGAGGGTCCGTCTCCCCCCGGAACCTGGGCGGTCTCTAACGCTAAAACTAGTGCAGTGCACTAAGGTGACGTGCACTATCAGCTAGTGGGGCTGGTGGCATTAGTGGCTCAGTGGGTAGAGGTACCGCCGGTGCCTCCGCTGTAATAGGGCCCTGTACCGAGGTCTCGTCGCTCGGTGGGCTGTCGTCTCGCACAAAGCTCGGAACCCTAACTGGCTGTTGTCATGGGGCCATCCTGAAAAGGGACAAGTGCGTCACGGTCAATATAGTATACCTGGTGAGCTGACACAATGTAATCACAATGAAAACTTTTGAAACACACATTCAATCAATGTTTTTGTGCACTGAGTCGGAAATCAGAAGTCAGGGTCCTGATATATGGATACGTCGGCCACCGCACCAACACTGGACTCCCTGGACTGATAACCACACTCAATACCCTTAACATTATTGCTTTAGATAGAAGAAAGATCAGAGTCTTGAGTTTTTTGGTAGAACCGAACTCCTCTGATACCAATTTGTCACGACCTGTCCTTGGGGCCCATGCCGTGACTACCCCAAGCCTGCCTTCAATAGGCCAGGGGCTAGAGACTAGCACCAAAGGTGTAAATCTCGATGAAAAGGGAAGGCATTGCCTTTAATAAGGAAACAAACACCACAGAGAATGAAAGCTGAGTAAACACTAAGTAAACTGAGTACAAAAGTAAGTTCTATAAAGTAAATGGGCCAGAATACAAACACAACATAAAGTAAAGTACAACTGAAATGAATGTACAACAACTGGAAAGTAAAGCCGCAAGTCTGAGCCGTCCTCTAGAAATCCCACCTGAAGGGTGGGTACAGATAGTCCCCTCTGCTCCTCGGTTCCAGTCGTCCGCTCCGAGCACGTCCCATCCATTGATCCACCTCCAGGTACCGTCCAGCTCCACGAGCTCCCACCTCAATCAGTGTTGTCCATCGTCTGCATCCAACACAATGTAGTGCGGGCATAACCCGTGCAGGGGTGAGTATACGCTACTCAGTAGGGACCCCGAGACCCCCGAAGGTCTCCCAGAATCCATAAAGGATAAAGCACAAAGGAATGATACAATCACGAAGTAACAACCAACGCTACTTAGGTATATGCCCATACATATACCTAAGTCATCAATTCCAGTTCGCCTCCAACATCCGAGCCCAAGTTCGATCTAGTCCACACTGGAAAGTACAACCCAATCCACACAGGAAAGCACAACCCAATCCACACAGGAAAGAAAGTCAATCATATCGAAGATAATGATTGAAAGTCAAGACTCATCTCACACAGGTATACTTCTTCATAAGGAGATAGAGATGATCAGATGTAGCCACTGATTCATCTAAGCTGTCGAACCCACATAGGATACAAGACCAGCTAAGCTGTCAGACCCACAAAAGATACATGCCCAACTACTCTGCCGGACCCACATAGGATACAAGTACAGAGTCAAATACTGCCAGACCCACATAGGATACAAGAACAGTAGTCAAGTACTTCCAGACCCACATAGGATACAAGAAAAATAGTCATCGTCATTGAACCCACGGAGGATTCCAGTATGGTCGTCGTCGCTGCCGAACCCATGGAGGATCCCAGTACAGGCGTCATCGTCGTCGCAGTCGCAGCCAGCTCTATGGTTCCCGCACAAAGCATGCCCGATTCCGGGAGGGTCCGCTCCACAAGCCAAGGAGGTCGATACATCAACTGACACAAAGTCTGGAGTTGATGTATCCCAAAGTTTCATCTCGTCAAAAGAAACTCAACGCGACAGACGGCGCGTCAATCGGACGCCTGGTCTGAGAGTTATTAGATTTTTCGTCCCAGGGGCATGGTTGGTTTTTAAGCTAAAACCAACCCGAACGTACTCCAAATGTTTCCAAACCTCGAGCAGAGTAAGCCAAAAGAACCGTCTCACAAAGAGGAATCCAACAAAGTTGACATCACGTCAATCGAACGTCAGGAGCTCAAGTTATAAGTGTTTACACTCCGAGGGCCCAGTTGGTTTTATGTTTGAACCAACCCGTACATACACAAAGTTCTCCGAAATCCTGATTGTAATATACCGAAACGACTGTCTCTATCCAAGGATCTCTACGCAACTGATGGTGCATCGTTCGGAGGTCCGTATCCCAAGTTATGGGCATTTGAACAAATCTGTCCGGAAACAGGGGTTTGGGCCCGGTCCGACCCGGCCCAATACCCCCTGGGTCGGCCTAAACCGGGTCGACCCGACCCAGGTCTAGGTCCGGAGGTGTGGCTCTGCCCGGCCAACGTGGCCCGGCATAGCCGGCGCGGCGCAGCGCGGCCCGGGGGTCCGACCTGGTGCGGGCCGTCCGGCCCATGTGGCCGGTGGCTCGGCCTTCGGCCGAGCGGGATGCAGGGGGGGGGGGGGGCACTACCCCCCATGATTGAGAAATGGCGGACCCCTGTGGGGTACGCCCTTTCCACCTTCCGGGGGTTACGACCCCCTGTCTTCCGGAATACGGCCGGCCGGTGTGCCACCCTGGGACCCCCACGGGTCCCGCCTTCTGAAGCATCGGTGGCCGGCTGAGTCCGGCCACCCTCCTCTACACCGCCCTGGCTTTTGGCCATGACCCTTGTCCGACCGCCGCGACGTGACGACGCCGCGCCCCTCCGCCGCAGACCGCCCCGGCCGCGGCCCTCCATGGTGCTCCGGCATGGTGCGACGACGCCGTGCCCCTCCGTCGTGGCCCGCCCTTGGCCGGGGCTTCCTTTGGCTTCGCTGGCGCGATGTGATGGCGCCACGTTCCTTCGTCGCGGCCGCTCCGGCCACGGTTCTCTCATTCCTGCGCGGTGTGATGGCACCGCATCGCCTCCATTCCAAACCACAACGAAGTCCAACAAAAAAGGGGGAGGAGGGTCGGCCATGTTCGTGCGGTCCGACCTCCTCCCATTATAATGATAACAAGCATCCAAGAAATAATGAATAACGTAAAAATAATAATCCTTGAACGATGAAACAAGCCCTACCTCAAAGAAGTTCGAGGAAGCTCGTGTCGCGGAATACGACATCGTGGGTGAGGCTCCATGTACGTTGACGGTGAACGTCCGTGGAAGAAGCGACATCTCCCTTTCTTTGACGCGGGAAGAAGATGAAATGGCATGACGGCGTTATTCGTCGAGGTAGAGATGTTTTTCGCTGGGAATATGAAGTTCTTAAAATGTTGGAACTCACTTTCCCCCAAAATCTCCACACAACGAAACAACCCCAATAAAATAAGGCGTTTTCCTTATTTTATTTACTTATGCCAACCTTTTTCAAAATTAAAAAACCTTAACTCACATAATTAATTAGTTTTGAATTGACAAAATTAATGGTGAGATAAGTTGGCATGCATTCATGAGGAATAGGGGTAGCCACAACATTTAATACATGGGAGGATTAGAGGGGTTAGTGAATTTGAAGGGGTGAGGCTCGTGTGGGCCCCACCTCACTAATATCCTATCAGGAGGAGTAAAGTGGGTCCCAGCCCAACTCCCACACATGGGATATAATTACTTATAGTAGAAATAAATTAGTAACACATATTTTATTTCACTCTTCAATAAATCCACTTTTTTTTAACAACACCTCCTGAGAAAACGCAACTCCAGAAAAGGTCTTCTTAAGAAAATACCGGCATTGTGGTTTCATCGGTGCCCTCCGATTTCGATTCCGAGTACGGGTTAAAAAGTTAGAAAAACCCGCTCGTTCGTTCACAGAACGTACCCGAGCTAAACTTTGAAAATTGATTCCGGGCACACAGGGCTTCGGAATCAGGCGCTGACAGAAACTGCGTTCTCGTAAAATCCCAAATAAATTAAGAAAAAAATTTCCTTGAAATTTATGCATCTTTACATCATAACCCATATTGAGTTTAAGGCCACATCTATGATTGATTTCATGAAGTCCCATAACATCTTTTTGTTGGTGATCTATTTTTGGTAAATCAATCAATTCTCTCCAACATCTAAGATGTTTTTTTTAAATGTTATTGTCAAACTACTTTTCAAATATAGGAATTAAATGTGATTTATTTTTAGTAGCACTTTATAATGTGTTTATATTGATAGGATGAGATTTAATTGTAGTCAAATACTTTTTAGGAGAATTATGTCTCACCCCAAGAGTCTCCTGTTGATTTATAAACTATATATGAATCCTTTACAAACCCCAACATGGATCTTGTTACCCCTATTAAAATGATTTGATTGAAACCATGCGTTTATGTGAACATGTTTTTCTTTCTTATAGTTTCTCTATATTTATTTTATTAATTATTTATACATTAGTTTAAATTTATATAGATGGGATATTTATAGTTTATCTATATCTTTGTAAGCGGTAGGTGATCATTGTTTTGATATCGGCCCCATAAATATGGATTCATATGAATCCTTATCCAGGGAATAAGAACCAACATAGTTTGTAGATACTTAATGTCACAATTGGTTCCATTTTAAGGTTTTGTAATAATGAAATCATCAAATAAGTTTAATATCATATAGAAACAACTACTAAGAATAGGGGTTTATAATAATGGTTTTTATAAGGATTAAAAATAATTAAATCTTATTTTATACTTTTATTTTAATGGTATCTTGATAGAAGATGATTTGGTTGGGACTTACACCTAAATTTGATTCCATTTATATCATCCTCGTTTCATCCCATTAAGAAATGTCTTGGTTATCACATGAGTAATGATGGATCATCCATAGAATATAACTAGTGTAATCTATGGATCACCATAATAGGAATCCTTATATCAACAATAGAGGAATATTATTCACATTAATAAAATGAAGATACCATTATCATCACATTAGAGGTCTTAGTATCCTCACCCAGGGGAGGTTCATCATGATTTTCATAAGCATGTCATCTATAAATGGTGTTATTAATGCTATTCTCATAAAATTAGTGTCTTATTACCATTAAATAATCAGAATTTTTTTATGGGCTCAAACCATGTAGGTTTCCTATATATATAAAAACCCAGAGGTGTATCTCAACTCATGGTATTGTTGGAAACTAAGTGGATTATCTCAATTCATGATGAATAAGGGGGATCAAGAAGAGTATCACTAGTAAAGGTAAAATGTTTAATCATATATCCATACCAAAATATAAATTGAATTATTTTGTAATTTTTTTTATCCTTATAAATTTGTATTACATATCCTAGAAAAAATGAACCAAATTCCATAGTGATTTATTTTTACACTTTATGGTTATGAAACCTATTCGATTTATGTAGTTTAATGTTATTTAATATAGATGTGCACTAAATTTTAGATTCATGTATCTTTGACTTGAATTTTATTCAAATTTTTCTTTTAAATTATGTTAATATAATGTTTAACAAAACCATTATTACTATAAAATTCATTCTTAGTGTGAGAAACAAGCGATAAAATATTAAATTTATTTCAATGGAGTAAAAAATAGAGGTCTTAGTGAAAAAAAAAGACTCCCTAAGATGCATGAACAAATGATTAATTGGGAAATGGAATGATTTATTGGGTCTTAAACATTATAGCATGCCCATGTGTGATTCATGTGTCGTAAAAGATCTAAAAACAGGAGACCAAGATGGGATTACATATGAAGTTACACATTGGGTTCACTTTGACTATTGTTAACTATATTGGAGGATATATGGAAGTGTATTATAGCCTTTATGACAACCATTTATGGTACATCCATTAAATTTTCTTAGTAAACGGTATAATTGTGTTCCAAGGGGAGTATCTCTATTCTCGACATTCTGGGACACCAATAGGGGTACCCTGACTTAATGAATTTTAGGAATCTAAGAGGATTTTATAAAATTATAGTGTCATAGGATACAAATAAAAGTGTCAAGACTCATGGTGAATTTACTAAAGTTGTGAAATCATGTATGGTGGGGGTGGATTGATTAGTACCCTAGTGGGAGACCTGAAAAAGTGGTTCCATTGTTAAGGGCCAAAGGAGAAATGGGGGAACCCCAATCCAGACAATAGTGAATCAATATTCTGATATGATAGTCCTGGTCAATGATGTCAATGATTCTTCCTAATTGGGTGCCCTATTTGAAATTTCTCTCCAGTGAAGTGGCCATAGGAGAATTCTGGCCCATATGGGTTGTCCTGGATAAAGGGTCTCCCATGTTATTCCCTTTACTTATTATCAACCCAAGTGAGTTGGCCTTGAATAAAGGTTTCCCTAATTAATGTTTTTGGGAGAATGGTTTCTCATGTTATGGATCACATTGGGATAAGTATTTAGTAAGTTAGGGATCTCCCTTGTGAGAAATCTCCCTTATGAAGGCCCGTAATATTGAGGGCCCACTGATGTTAGGAGAACCAGAAAAGGTAGGGTTAAGGAAGATCCTACCTTATCTTATACATATTTTCATCTTGTGAACTAATAAAATTTAAGGTGAGGGGTTCTATTTATAGTAACATTTTTAGGTATGGAAAAATAGCCTTTTTGGTAGTGGATGTGGGAAAACTGGGCATGTGAAAATGGACCTTGGTGAATAGACCTAAGAAATTTCAACATTACCCCTTCCCATCATCAGACTCCCATAACCATTATTCTATAGTTCTATATTGACTCTAATAAAATTTAAATAGAATTTTATGAAGAGATATATTTTCCAATATATTGGGTATACATCATAAATGTTGGTTTTTAAGTAAAAAAAATGTCAGTAAGGAACTAAAAATGCATTTTAAGTATTCAACACACTTTTTTTTATCAATTTATGAAATCCCTGAATACTTCCATAGGGGGGTTCTCAACACCATGTCTATGGACTAGGAAACATTCATTAAGAATATAAATCCTTTAGTGTGTGATAATATCATGTGGTACATGGTTAAACCATTTTACTCTTATTCAGTAATTGAGATAGTTTCCAACTCCCACTTGAATTGTGTGGTCTGAGAGAGGAATGTATCTTGGATTCTATGGAACATTTCATGGAACAAAAATTTTGGATCCTACATAATCCCCCCTATGATTTAATTAATTCAAAATAATTTTTGATAATATAGTATCATAGGGATTTTTTGGGTTACTTGTACATCTAGGGGGCTCTAGATTAGACTCTCCATTGGTATTAATCATAAAAAATAAGAACTGAAGTCTATGGTTTTGTCTTTCTAGGAGTATTCATCTTAATCATTTTAAATATACTAAGATGAATAATAATTTCATATATTTTAAAATCTTATAATATGTTTTATGATGAAAAATTTGAACTGAATTGATAGATCCAAATACTAAGATGGTAGGTGGAATTTATTGAAGGTTGTTTTTGTGGCTGAGTCCAATATATGAGATATAGACATCCAAACATATCTTTTGAGGATATAAATTGAGAAAAAAAATTCATGACATAGATATCTATAAAGGTCAAGTTATACATGAATGATAATATACTTTCTTTGGTATATGTTTAATGGAAAAAATATAACATATATTGGGAAATCCCATTAGAAATGTGGTCATTTTTATACTAGTGAAGGACTATTGATATAGAACTAAATATCATTGACCTTTTTTCTAGATCTGACGTTAATTTTAAAATATTAGGTTTCATAATAAAAACAACTATTTTATAATATATATCATGTTGGATATGCTATTACATTTTATATTGTTCGACAAGGACAATACCTCCTCAGATGGGTCAACTAAACCAGTATATGAGAATAACCAGGGGCCCTCTAACTTCTTCTAGTTCACTATACATAGAGTACATAACTATATTTTTTAGGGCATAATATCAATTCTTATGAGGTTTATATATATATTTATTTTTCCATAACTATTCACTAGGATAATGATGAAGGTAATTGATAGGATGGAACATGTATTTTTATCTTGATTCCAATTGAGAGGTTTCAACCGGACAATTTTACATATTTTTTTTGTATTTTTAATGATCATAAAATTTTCTAATATTTAAATAGTTCATGCTTAAGGAGTAAAGAATCAACTATTTATTAGGTATCTCAATATGTGGGTTTTTCACCTGGGAAGTAATATGGCACTTTATTTCTTTATTTTATAGTCTACCTAGCCATACTTATATAAGTTTAAATTTATGCTAAATTACATTGACAAAAAGTGAGGTGGTTTTCAAAATAAAACTTGGGTGGAACAATGCTAACATGAATTGATATACCACTATAACATATCTAGTAAAACTTGAGGATTCATTTATGTAGTGTAATGTCATAATGGTCGAACGACTGTGTTTATGAGGTTTTAGGATAAACAAAATTTACTACATTTTAATAATGTTTATGGTTATATATATTTTCCAAATGTATGAGATTGGTTATCTAATATGGTAATAAAATCCCCATACCATATAAAGGAAATTTTAAAATAAATACTATATAAGAGAAATGGGAATTTAGTTTGTTTTAATGAAGCTTATACCATTGTAGGGTATTTTTTATATTCATATAAAAATGACCATCATTTCATTTGGGTTAGGTTTATAGGACATATACCATTTTATTAATATGGATATTCCCCATGAAGAATCTCAACTCGAGGCATGGGGTGCTGAGTGGAGTATCTTGACTAATAGAAATTGTGTAATCATCGGATGTGTGGACCCAAATATTAATTATCAAAGGAATATTATGGAATGGTCATGAAATAAATTTGGAAATGATGAAAATTTTAGTAACATTGATGGTGTTTGAATCCAATTGATTATTAGGGTGGTGGGATGCATAAATAATAACATAATAATGTATTAATAATGAAAAATAGTGACTAGTGGGTGTTGTGAGACCATTAGTAATGGATAAATATATTGTTCCACTCTCAATAAATATATCAATTTGTAAAGGGGGGTCATACATCATGTAACAAAACCACCCAATATGTTTAATTCACAATCTTATGGGAAATTGTTTTTTTTCAACATTTAATGGTGACTCAATGAAAATATATTAATCTTTTTTACCAATATTTCTATAAAAGGGTTAATTATGAAGATTTTATAAAGTTTATAGAATTCCAATATGAGTATCTCAATGAAAGGAATTAGATTTTTGATTCAGATTACAAAGATATGATAAAGGTTTATAGAGAAAAATTTATTAAGGAAGGGTTTGAACGCCCTAAATGTTATATCACCATGTACTAAACTCATTCCTTGGGGGAAGGGAAATGATTTAACATCACTCTAATTTTTTCCTAGGCCACTACATCTAGAAAAAATTGAATGAGTTTTTTCTATGAGAATATTGTTGTACCCCTAGTATTTGTGTCTTTTTCAACTGAAACATTAATGTTTTCCTAAAATAATAAAGGGGATGTCTTAGAGAGAAAATACCTAAATTTTCTCAATATTCCCTTTATAAGATTTTAACCATGAAATACTTTCCATCTAGTATGATATTCAGTTTGTGGTGATTTCATTTTGATCATTTGGAGAATGATTTTAAGGTTTTACAACTTTGATAAGATTGCACAATGTCTAGCTTCATGATTTTTAAAGTAAGGAACCAATATTTTAAGTTCATGATTATTATACTAAGTCACCCATGGTTTAATTTCATAATTCTTGGGATAATTAACAAACTATTTATAGTCCAAATACATGGACCAATTTATGGTTAGGACTAGGGAAAGATATCATGATGTCATAATCTATCATGAAATGATAGGAATCAATACACACAATGTTTTTATAAAGAGATTTCCCATGGAGTTCTAGATTATAAGCAGGATAGGTGGAACATTCTATTTACAGTTGGAATTCATATAAATAGAGGATACATGGTTATTCCAAGCATAGTGTTATAGTATAAATCTATAGAAAGTGATAAAATAAAATGTAATAATCCCAAAAACACTAGGATAAAATTTAAAGAGAGCATAGTTTTTCAATATTACATATTTACATAGAGAACCTATTTTGGGTATTCTCACATGGATCTATATCCCACATAGGGAAATTTTGTTACATAAAAAATTTATATCTAACCAATTTGATCCCATTTAGGGTGGAACCTATGAAGTGTAGTTCAAGGTCATTTGATAAGGATTTATGTTCCATGAAATTTTTGGTCACATGACAATGAACTTTATACAGGGTATTTTCACATATCTATCTCATTGAAAAAATTATATGGATTTATATTAGTGATGATAAAATGAAGTGAATATTGATGTGAATAAATGTTATAAGAATGAGGATGAATATGGGGATTGATTGGATTTATTTACAACCATGCCCCAAATAAGTGATTTTGGTTCCAATTCATATACTACACGAATAATTATTATTCTACACATACATCATATAGATAAATTTACAATATATATTTAACTCATAAATTATAAAGGGGTAATTTTATATCTTATGATAGTTGAACCATGAAATTATGGATGGACACAATAGACATAACCATTGAATCACAATAAATTAAAAAAACCTCTTATGTAAGTTATAATCAAACATTGTGGAGTGGAATTTATTATTAGGTTCATATATGAAAAACCCATTCTAAATGCTCAAGGTCATGTGGTATCAAATACTACAAACATGACAATGTTTTTTTCGATGAAATATATAATGTGTAGTTTAGCATCACGTTAAATAGACCCCAGGGAGCTCGTTTTTATGGTTATACAACATTGACCAATGTATCATTTAGTTTATACTCAATCAACATAGAGACTTCATAATAAATTCTATATTTAATAATAGAATAAATCATATAAATATTTATAATCCATTTGAATTTTTTGAATACATGTTATATAAATCATTTTATTAAATGTTTTAATTAGAGATGATAGATAGACTACTTGTGGGAGTAGGGTGACCATTTTTAATGGTGGAATGAAATGGAAATTTACTTCTAAATTGATCATGAGTCTATATAGTTACTTTACATTACGACCAAAATAAATAAAATCAATTACATAAAAGGATAAATGTCAATTATTTTTTTCACCAATAAAGGGGGTCCATTTAAATCAATCATACCTAGATATTAATTAAAATTAGAAGAAAATCCATGATAATGTGTTCTTATCTTTATTTAATTCCAAAATGAGAATATCAACTTACTAATTTTTTGAATTAAATATAAAAGATGAATTATGTGGATGAAAAAGTGGATGAATAAAGGGTTTTTAATACCCTATACATAATCATTTGATACAAAATATAATTGTGTAATAGGAATATACCATGATTAAGTAGGAATGTAAAATAATGTTAGACACAATTCCACAAGGACAAAAGTTATAATAGGGGAAACACGGTCATTGAATAAGATAATCCATTCTTCTATTCTATAAGTAGTTTTTGGTCATACAATGTGGATCATTCATCACACAATTTAAGGTTACATGTTATGGACCCCAAGTCATGTAGTTTATTGTCTTACAGTAAGGACCACATGTTGTATATGTTAACATCATGAGACAAGGACTTGGGTTACTTAGAGATTAAATTCATACTACCGGGGAATGAAATTGTGGAGTTTAATGTTATAAAAATATAGTATAGGTGTATTATAATATATTTTCATGAAACAAGGATCAAACATTATTTATTTTTTCATTATAAATATTAGAGTTGGGTGTCTTGCAGTATAAGGTCATACGACTATGACCAATGATGTAATGATTAATGTCATATTGCAAGGACCTATATTTCATTTAGTGTAATATCAAACTACTTAGTAAAATATATGAATGTACATAAAAAGTATTATCTCATATGGAAGATAGGTATGTGGCCTAATATCAATGAATTTTTTTCATGGGACTCAGAAAAAATGAGGGAAAATAACATGAGAATTAAGAAAAGTGTAACGGGTAATTTTCATACATATCCTATGTTTCATTTTCTATACTATTTGGAACCATAGGGAATTGAGAGGCCCAAATACAAGTACTATATTCATAAAAATTATGGTATTTTTCTAATGATTAGGTACACAAACAATGAATTCCATGCATAAGGATTCTTATATAGATATAACTAATATGTTTGAGAGGTAAAATAATTTGGTCTTAGAAATAATCCCTAAAAGGGAGATCCTTAACATGACTGAAGATATCAAGAAGCATAGGAATTTTCACATTCCCCCAGGGGTTATATGTGGGTCCCATGTGATGGTAATTATATTATAAATATTTGGATCTCATTAATATAAGAAAATCCATGAATAGTTTCTCTCCTCAAGTAGTTTCAGGTCATACAAGATGGATAAAAAATGCATTGTAGATTAGTTTCAAAACACCAAGATGTAAAATTGTGTAGTTTAATGTCAGGTCAGAATTACATCATTCCATAAAATTTATCATCATTTGGAAATTACATAGTATAGTTCAATTTATAGTCCTAATATAAGAACATGTGTTGGTAGACCTTCCTTTAGGTATGATGCATCATGAGGGGGATAATAAAATTGATCATTAAAACAGTTTAATTCCACATGAGTCAATACTTTGCTTAGATAAAAGGTTAATTATGAATGATACATATTCCATAAAATATTGACAAAAATTATTAATGTTAACCATAGAGTTTATAAACATACAATGAGAATTAATATGTTGAAAAATTCACAGTCATGAAATAAGGGATTCTATTTGAGTTTTCATGGATTTTATTCCCATAAATTATTTATGAATTTTAGGATATTGTTGAGTAATGAAACTTCTAACATGATTTTGTCAAGGTTAAAGAACCAAAAGAGTATATGGGTGTTTCAATTTTTAGGACTGGACACAATTTCCATTGTCTTAAAGTGAATAAAAATAATACATGTATAGGAATGAATCCACATGTTATTATTAAGTATTGTGTAATCTATAGATATAAAGACCATATTATAGGAGTTGGAAGTTTTATATTTTAATTATTTAAAAAACATGGAGAGCACTTTTTGGTGCCATCATGGACCAAATCATTGTTATAAATTTTATTTTTTTTCTTGGTACAGTCTATAACGTGTGGGAATCACTTTGTATCCAATATATACAGGAATAAAGAAATATATTATTCATAGTTTAATAGATCCATATAAATATTGAAATAATATTTAGGGATATAGAATATAACTATTTTCAAAATTTATCAAAACAAGGACACTACACTTTGGATCCATCTTTGACTGGAGCATTGGGATGGCGCATAAATTTTTGATTGGCTATGGAATAAGTAGTTTATACATCACTATATATAATTCGAGTAATATATTGATGTATAAATTAGTTTTATTAAATGGTATATGTTTCATTTAATTTTATTCATAGATAATCCTTTTGTGATGTGAATGACGTATAAAATTGAAATTTTCATGGAATGTGAAGGAAGGAAACATTATGTGATCAATGTCTGAAATCAAGGGATAAAGTAGGATAACATTCCCATAGATTGGGTATATTGATGAAAAATGAGCATGATATGGTAAAACATTAGTCTATAAACCAACTATATATATTAATAATATTAATAATTAAATGGGAATAATATAGGATTACCGCATTTCATGATGTTTAATTTAATATGACATAGAAAATAGTCCTATATAGTTTAATTTTGTACAAATCATACCTATAATACAAAGTCTAACATCATTTTACAGTGACATTGTGAACCAAACTAAAGTTATTAAATATATTTTCTATGTAATTTTTTAGTGGTTTTCATTGATTGAAATTACAATAGAGTTCATTATCTTTATGTAATTACAAATATGTTTGTCATTATTGTTTATGAATTGTACTCCACCAGGTGAGTGACAATTATTCACATAAAATTTTTATGAATATATGGTTTCCCTAACTCTATCCTACCATCATATATCCTATTTTGGATATAAGATTATATTAATTACCATCCTTATGTCATATTTAATTAATGCTAGTTTTTGGTAAAATAATTTGGTTGATTATTCAGCACAAACTCCTTAGGCCACCTGATTTTCAGGTGCTTTGGGAATTTAATCTCAAATCAACATGTGAAATATTTGTCCATGGGTTCTGGACTATAGGGTTAGACCTTTCTTTATCTTTCACAATGTGATAGATGGTCCTCACTCTTTTTTATAGTTCATATGATTTACTCATGGTTGTCACATGGATGAAGATGAGGTTTTAATAATGGTTTCTCCAATATACCATCTCCCAAAATCTTATTAGGCCTAACATTAATGATGAATCATTCCTCAATTGTATTACCTAATAATCAATGGTATAAACAATTAATTGCAGTTAACTAGAAAATAA
Organism: Viscum album; assembly: GCA_963277665.1. Classification (NCBI taxonomy): domain Eukaryota; kingdom Viridiplantae; phylum Streptophyta; class Magnoliopsida; order Santalales; family Viscaceae; genus Viscum; species Viscum album. Next base: position 1,139,049,609 of record OY728156.1, read on the forward strand.
GAATTTTCAGGTATCCACTTCTTGATTCACATGTGTCTGACCAAATTACTATCCTTAACAAAGGAAATAAACCAAGGGAAATTCTATAGAAAGAATTAATACATCAAGTTTTGTTGATCATTGAGATAGAGATTACAAAACTACTTTACATGGGTGTAATAAATGCCATTATTAACATATTCACAGTGCTGAAATTTATTTTATAGAGTTATGGAATCAAAATCGATCAATTTAGTGGTAGACTTTGAATCTTCTAATGAATCAAAAATCAAAAAATAGATTCTAAGGGATGGATAACTATAATTTTTTAGGAATAACTAGTGACCAATGAGGTTTAATAAATTCCATCATTCCTCCGATGAGAGGGTGTATGAAATAAAAATAACCCTATATTTATGGGATGGGTTAAGGATGAATGATCTTTGAAATTCACATAATGATGGGGTGAAAATTTTAAAGTGACACCGTCCCTATTGGATTACATTAACAACTAGGAGAAACTCTATAGGATGATTCTAGTATTTAACCCTGGATAAAGTATATATGAACAATCTTCATAATTATTACCAAGATATACTAATTATCTCATTGTATATGAGTGATTTTTTCTTTAGTAGAGATTCATTTTCATCCTAAGGGGGATACAAAAATAAATATTTTTTACCGACTATTTATTTTTTCATTGGTAAGAAGAGTGGATAATAAATGGAGTTCTGGTACATCAGGAGGGTTGGTAATTAATTTTTTAAGGAATGTATTGGGATAATAAATCTCTCTACACAAATCCTAGAAGATAAGGTGAGGGAACCCACTGAGGCTTGAATGATTACAGATGTATATAATTATCTCTACCAAGAGTCTTCTAAATGAGAACCAGGTGAATGTTATTCAGAACTAGTTGATATACATTTGATAAAAACACATTGAAAATATTGTTACTCATAAATAGATTGTTTTTTAGTGAAATAGTTCCCATTCACTATTTTTGTGTGTCAATTCCCAATGGATTGATTGGTGGGATGGTTCATGTTGGAACAGTTTGTGGGATGGATTTTATTAAATGGTTTTCTGAGGCTATTCCCATTATACCATTTTTTATTATGGTTTATGTTCTATAAAATCTATAAATGAAATTAGAGTCACAATTATTTGATTCAATCATACATTGATAATTGAATATTGTTATTCTAAGGATTCTCCTATCATAAGCTCATCAAAATTTGTGAAATTATATATGTTGTATTTTCCCATTATTTCTGGATAATTTCATAAAAATAATCCCAATGTGCCCTGGGAATTTCTAAGGGAAGATAAACATCATCAAAAGATATTCTCATAATATATTTTACATTGAATGATTCATAGTATGTGTGTCCTTATATATAATGGTATGTTGTTTAATTTAGGTTATCATTATTCCATAAATAATCAAACTAAATATTCATAAGAAGTGTTATCTTGTTTTTCTTCAATGTTAGAGATGAATAACCCTATATCCATATCAATATTGAAGGAATAAATTTTATTCCTCCCATTATTATGGTCATGTCATCTAAAATTGTTTGGTTTGAGGATGAATATATTTGTTTCTTCTTTCACCGATTCCCTCATACTTGATGGATGTTCTTGATAATATATTTATATGGTTTTTTGAATAACATCCTATAATTTATGTGTTATATATATCCACAATTAAAAACCCAATGAATAATTATGGGGGATGACTTGTAATGTATCGACCAGGCTTACCCTAGAACTGGTAGCCAGATTGGTCACCACATGACATCAAGCACGTCTCCCCATACTCTAGAGGTTTCCTAATAGTAGTGATGGTCTATGGATAGTCAGTGGGGAGAATATACCCTTATATTCAAAGTTCACATTGGAAATATATAATAAACTTAGACAACATCGAAAGAAAATATAAGTAATAGCCAACTGTATAAAGAAAATAGCCAATTTCAGTTTATACAGTTCAAGCATGTCAGGGTGATACATATTTGAAAAAGTGAAAAAACAACACGATTTACATTCCAATATAGAAATAAGGAAGATACTCAAATCCCCAAGGGAGATCTCCATGATCATTTTGATGCCCGCTCTGTCTTTTGCTCCTAAATCCCATGTACAAGCAACCACCAAAAGCAAAGGTCCACAGTCCTGTAAACAATAAAATCTACTTGGGTACCCCAGTGTAATGGAGGACCGAATAGGAAATGAGATATACATCTCAGTAGGCCGGGAACACTGATTTTCTATCTCAATCTATAAAATTCAATATAACAAAACTGTGTGTAGATATAACAAGGCAATAATAGAACTGAATAAATAACCAACAACCCATCCAGATTCCAAAGGGACACCTGACGACGATACCTGATTCAGCCCGTAGCCAAAATAAGAGTCTTCATAAGAATCATACAATCATATTTACCAAGAAAAAATACATGTTCAAACTTTACCAATTATTCTGTATTTAATCATTTATTATCTCCAAGGTTCCCATGGTTCCCCGTACCAAAATATTAACTTCAGTTCATGATGGGGCCCGAAGTGTTCCCTGGGAAATATCATAACCCAGTACCTACTTCAACACATGTTGTAATTATAACCATTCTAAAACATTATTTAATTACATTTAACTCAGTATTAACTCATATGTCTCATTTAAATCACAATTCATTCATACCATATATTATTGGAGTAGAACGCCATGTCTAGCACCTAATCTCCCATTCATATATTTATACTATTGGTGTAGAATGCCATGTCATAAACCAATCTCAATCGGTTTAGATATCCATGTCTACCAACACATATCACATCTAGTGTAGATCACTATTTCTAACACCTTATATCTCAGCGCTTGGATAACTATTTGGGAGGAACTCCATGTCCAAGTCCCGACTTCTTCATTGGTTTAGAATGTCATGTCTAGCACGGATATTCTCAATAGTTTACATCATTTTCTAACAATTGGGGAGGAATTCTATGTCTATGTCCCAACTTCTTCATTGGTCTAGAACGTCATGTCTAACACCCACATTCTCAATCATTACTTAATTGATAAATTTATTAATCCAATCCCAATAATTAATTCACCAGGAATTATCCACACCCATTCCCTTACTAATATGATGATTAGTGAAATGTACCAAATTAATTAGTTAACCTCAAAATTAAATAATTCCATAATTTCATTAATTAATTCATCAATTAATTAATATATTAACACAAATATAATTACATAATTAATTCTCCACAATTAATTATCCCAAACATTACTATAAAACCACATAATTAATACACTATAAATTATCTAAATATACCCAAAGAAACATATCACAATTAATCCACCGATTAATTATATAAATTATCCAATTAAATATCTTATAATTAAACCCCTGATTAATTTTCTATATTCGAATCTCAAATAACATAATTAATTAAAAAATTAATTATCTCAACTTATCCTACTCAATACTCATAAATAATCCCCTTATTAATTATCTCTATTTAAATATAAAGGCACATAATTAATCCACCATTAATTATCTTAACTTATCTAATTAAAATCTCATAGTTAATTACCCAATTAATTATATCAAATTATCCCCCCATACTCATAATTACCACTTAACCCAAGTGCGTCAACATGTAAGGGTGACAATAACAAAACACACAACGACAATCTAAATGAACATATCAATCTAATCACTATGTTTTTAGCTAGAAGGATGAGCACCTCTATTGGAGGGGTTTTATTACAAAAAACGTGATTTTGTAATATTTCAAATAATTTTATACCAATAAACCATTTATTCCACATTTGTAGTCAAACTTATCAACAATAGTTATTAAACAAATACTGTATTTTATTAATTAAGAAAAGTTGAGGGCCCTGCCTGAAGGAATTGTCTGAGCCAATAATTTTTAACTTAATTCGAAAACTGCTCACACATACACACCTCCAAAAAAGCATGCGCACACTCGAAATTGGTCGCATCACCCTAAAATGATAACCAACACCCACAATTAGTGAGGCTAGGACCACCACACCTTAAATTAATTAACCAAAACCCAAAATATACCATAAAAATCTAATTAAAGGGGTGAGAAACCAATTATCAGGTATATAGCCTTACCCAAATATGATGGTAGTGAACCAAATCAATTCGAATCGCTTCACCTTCAGTGGCAGTCGTCGGAATATGGACCAACGGGTCATGAGATATCTTCTACACCACCTAAATTTAAGTGAAAAGAAGAAACTAAATTAATTCCTCGGTTTAAGGTTTCGACCTAATGGAGACCGAGATATGGAGAGACGAAACAACTGATGTGAATAATAAAAATCATGTAGAATGACTTATGTCACAGAGATAGAAAACTTTCATAAAGGAATAGGAAGGAACTGGCACACATATAGGGAGATAGGAGAAATGGGTGGTGCACCATCCATGGGAGAGTCGAGGGGGAAGGGGTCACACCACACCTGTTGTGCCCCTCCTCCGCTCTTTTCTCCCTCAAATAATCCCACATAGATTTATAAGAATTAATATAATAATAATAATAACAAACATATTATTATTATTATCATTTAATTTAAACGCTTATTTGATAAACCCCATAACTCCCCCATTACACATCATTTAATTAAATTCTCCTCGAATGAAATTAATTAAATAAATTCACCAACCCCTCGTTATTTAATTAAATTATCTCAAAAAAATTTAATTAAATAAACCCCACATTATTCATCAAATAATTAAATTCATCGTAACCTTGAATTTAATTTGATAAAACCCAGACTCCACATTTATTCCTCATTTAGTTAAATTGTATTCACTTAGATTTAATTAAATAAAAACCCCAACTCATTATCATTTAATTAAATTACCTCAAAATTAATTTAATTAAATGAAACCCCATTTCACATAAAATAATTAAATTCTTCTTAACCATGAATTTAATTAATTATAAACCCCCATATCATGACATTTAATTAAATCCCTCTCAACCTGGAATTTAATTAAATAATTTTTACCTGAAACCCAAAACTGGGTAAGCCACACGGTTTGGCTCGAATGATCTAAAAAACCATGTGACAACTATGTGGAATCATCTATCTAAAAAACCCACCTCATACGGTCTATCCTACAATGTTTTCCTAACAGTGTGCATATTGTGCAAGCATCTCTTTTTAATACACTCACCTCACATGGTTTATCCCACACAGTTTTCCTAACTGTGCACAAACCGTGTGAGTGTATTCATCTCTCAGAATTAAGCTACATGGTTTCCTGCAGTAGGATGTATGGTTTAACAGGATGTACACCAATTGTGAGATCTCTACAGTTCTTTAAAAACCTGACTTTTCTTGGTCCAATGCTCCCGAATTCCAATCATCCATCCGATAAAATCCTCGAGCCTGTACCGATACTCGGTATAAACACATTTAAATGATCCCAACTTGAGAAAATTCTTCCCAACGCTTGGTTTTAAGACCGACCGATCTAATAAACCAAAAATTTCAAAAAATTTCATATTTTAACTTAGTTCAGAACCACAAGACTTTACAATCTACCCACCATAAAAACTTCTCGTCCCTAAGAAGCCATTAGGAAAAACTACAACATAAATCAACCCACCAAGGTCATAAAGTCTTGTTTGAATGATCACGTTGCATTTCATAACACTAAACACACCATTAACCAAAAAACCAAGCTTATTGGATTAATCATTTAAAAACATGATCCAACTCTCAGAATCCAACCCAAAACATTGAAATAGCACATAACCAATCCCATGCAACTAGATAAATGATCCATCATCATATCCTCAATGACCCGCTCATTGGTTCTTTCCACCAATGGTCTTATCAATTAATGTTCAAATTCCAAACCACATCTCATTCCTTGAAAGTCATCACTAACACCTAAAACGCACATTCTACCTCAAACTAATGATGTGCCTTTAAAACGATTCCATCCCCAACCACATGTATGACAAAGTCCTCACATGAATTCTAGTGACCTCTCTAAGTGAAGACTTATCAAGGATACTTTAAAACTGTCATTTCATATAATGAATAAAGCATAACCCAAAGTACCATGCATCCCACCTAAAACCCAGATAACAACCACTTATCAAGACCAACGACTTTTAAAAATTTAGCACAGAGTAAGATTTATGTTGTCTCAATGCCTCTAGGATGAGGTAAATATAGGGGACCTGCTCATCTCATTCAGAAGAGAACACTAAGAATAAACCCAGGTCACCACAAGATCAGTTGAACTATCACCAGTCGACTCTTTACAAAAAGGCTCGGCTTATCCTACCTACACGTCATCAACCAAACCTCAATGCCTATATCACCAAAGTAATCATTGTTCCTTAAAATTTTAACACGAAAACTATTCCAAAAACCTACCGATGTGTCCCTACCCACCTTTAGAGTTTCCATGACATCGAAGAAAATACTAGATGTTCTCAATCATGATTTTTCAAAAATTCCTTAAACACACGTGTGATGTTCCACAAACCTCTATCACCATGTCAAAATCCTATATAAAAGTCGAAAAATAAACCTATAAAAATGTCAAAACAAATGAGTCCCAAAATTTCCACCCAATCTGTGGGATGAACTTACCTTAACACCCAAAACACTCTACTATAAAGTTAACCCAAGGATGGCTAACCATGCTCGAGGAATGTCTAACCTGCTAAACCAAGCATTCCATAATGCTTATTCCCATATCAAGAGTGAAGATACAATCAACATCCCCCAAAAGGGGGTTCTATTCTTTAAAATCCAAAATTTCTACTATGAATAATGACAATTAAATGGTACTAACATAAAAAAGCTTACAATGGAAACAAAGCATCTCAAGCTATAATGGTGTTACCTACCGCGAGCTAGTCCCATATGAAGCATATGTGTCGACCCTATCTATTGGTCAAACAAAACAGAAATCTCTTACCTTAAAAGAACCTTTTTATTTTATCCATATCATTAATTCATTTAACACTCTAAAAATTTGAAATAATTTTAACAAACCCATAAGTACTATTCTACAATAAGGTACATGGTTTCCAAACAACTCCCAAGGGAAACACAGGAAAGCTTTAACAACCTTCCTCTTTAACATTTAACACTCATAATCATTTAATTGTAAATACGAAATTTATCATATAAATTCCTTTTAATCATAAGACAACCTCTGAGGAGCCCATTTATTAAAAAAAATCTAGGTTGTTCAAAAAGAAACCCTATAACAGTTTATTTCAAAAAAATCATCCGTTTTTTATTTATAACCATTTTCAAACACAATATGGTTATACAAGGCTTAGTCACATGGGTGGCCACCCACCAATCAATAAAGTGCCCATACACCTTACCACTAGAATTTAGATTTCATTTATGACATCAAATTTCCATTTAACATTTTAACTTTAGCATCCACTTTTTTAATCATGTGAATACAAGGGTTATATTTTTCTAGTTATAAGGTTACCATACACCTTAAAACTGAAATTAGATCTTTCTGTAAACACAATAAATAAATTTTATACTCATTCATCCATATACACATCAAAACTTCTCTAGCATGTTATCATAAGCAGTAACACAATAGCATGTTACAACACAAAAGCATGGCGCAACAACAAAACACACTAATCATAGAGGTAACATGGAATATAAACACCCAAGCATGTTAAATATATCATTGGAACATGCTATCTAAATATGCATGCTAAAGCAGATCAAAACATGTCATTTAACCAAAGGCACATAATGAAAATTAGAAGGCATCATACTATGAAACTATATAGCATGTTATATTCATGACATGTGAATCTCTAAGTGCCTAAGATGATTCATGCAATGAAATTTCCTTGTCATATCAGGCTAAGGAAAAATTTTAAATTTCTCAAAATCAATAAGAAGTAGAAAATGCACCAATCAATCAAGGTGAAATCATATCAACTATAACCTCAAATATTATAAACATCAATTCCCATCCCTGGCCACTTGGTCATTTCCTGTACATGGGGTGATCAGTCCCAAGCACGACTATTAACCGAGCACTGACACTTTCCTAGCCTCTTATCAGCCAACCAAAAATATAAAGACAAAGGAAAATAAAGAAAACCTTAACCTCTGATACCAATTTGTAATATCCTGACATGGATTACCCCTGAACCGGTAGCCGGACCGGTCTCCACATGACCTCAAGTGGGTCTCCCTATACGCCGGAGGTTTCCAGCTACCAGGGAGGGTCTATGGATAGTCAGTGGGGAGACTATACCCTCATATTCAGAGTGAAAAAAATGGAAATATATAATAAACTTAGACAACAACAGAAGAAAATATAAGTAATAGTCAACTGTATAAAGAAAATTGCTAACACCAGTTTATACCCTCATCTTCAGGGTGCTTGTGACGTGACTTGGAATTTGGTGTATGTTTTTAGAAGGTGCAAAGCGGAGACTAGTCAGGGCAGGTTGATTCATCACAGTGTGAGAGAATCCAACTTTGCGGCGGATGCTTTGGACCGCGGGGGCAGGCCAGAGGAGACTCTTATAGTGTATGACAGTCTTAACTCCCTTCCTTGCGAGTGTGCCAATGTGATCCGAAAGGACTCACTGGGCCTTCATTACTTTCGACCTCCGTGACTTGTACCCCTTGAGCTTCATGCTCCCTTAATAAAAAAAAATAACTTCATTCATATAAAAAAGCAGTAAACAAAAAAAATTCTTTACATTCCAATACAGAAATAAATAAAAGACTCAAATCCCCAAGGGAGATCTTCACAAGAACCCCAAGTTACTGGTCGGTCCTTTTCTCCTAACTCCCAAGTACAAGCATCAACAACAATTAAAGGTCCAAAGTCCGGAAAACAAGAAAATCTACTTGGGTACCCCAGTGCAATGGAGGCTCGAATATGGTGTGAGGTATACATCTTAGTAGTCTGTGGCCACTAGTTTTCTAGATCAATCTAGACAATGGAATATAAAAAAATATTGTGTAGATAAAACAAGGAAATAATATAACTAAATGAATAACAAACAACCCATCCAAGTTTCAAAGGGACACCTGACGACAATACCTACTTTGGACCATATCCAGAATAAGTGTCTTCACAAGAATCATACAAGAATATTTATCAATCATAAAACCTATTAACACTTACCAATTATTCCCTATTTAATCATTTATTATATCTAAGGTTCCCATGGGTCCCCATACCATAATACTAACTTCGGCTCATACAGGGGTCCAATGTGTTCCCTAGGCAATACCATAACCTAGTACCTTCTTCTACTCATGTTGGAATTATAACCATTCTCAACCTCTATTTAATCACATTTAACTTGGGCTTAAATCAAATGTCTCATTCAAATCACAATTCATTCATATCATATATTATCGGTGTAGAACTCCATGTCTAGCACCTAATCTCCTATTCATATATTATTCTATTGGTGAATAACTCCATGCCTACACCAAATATCAACCAGTGTGGATCTCCATGTCTACCATCACACATCACATCTGGTGTAGATCTTTATGTCTAACACGTTACATCTATGTGCTTAGATAACTATTTGGGAGGAACGACATGTCTAAGTCCCAACTTATCCATTGGTCTAGAACGTCATGTCTAGAACCCACATTCTCAATCATTTACATCATTTTCTAACAATTGGGGAGGAATTCCATGTCCAAGTCCCAACTTCTACATTGTTTTAGAATTTCATGTATAGTAGCCACATTCTCAATCATTAATTAATGGATAAATTAATTAATCAAAGACCAATAATTAATTCATCATGAATTATCCACACCCATAACCTTACTAATCCAATGATTAGTGAAATGTACCAAATCCATTAGTTAACCCCGCAATTAACTAAGTCCACAATTACATTAATTAATTCATCTATTAATTAATCTATTAACAAAAATATCATTCCATGATTAATTATTCACAATTAATTACCCCAAACATTACTACAAAAGCACATAATTAATACACTGTCAATTATCTCAATTTACCCAAATCAACATATCACAATCAATCCGTCAATTAATTATCTCAATTATCCAATTCAATATCTTATAATTAATCCCCTGATTAATTATCTATATTCTAATCTCAAAGCACATAATTAATTCAAAAATTAATTATCTTAACTTATCATGTGCAATACTCATAATTAATCTCCGGATTAATTATCTTTATTACTATCTCAAGGAATATAATTATTCCACTATTAATTGTCTTAACTCATCCAATTAAAATATCATAATTAATTCCCCAATGAATTATATCAACTTATTCCACCCCATACTCATAATTACCACATAACCCAAGTGCATCAACATGTAAGGGAGGAAAAAACAAAACACATAGCAGCAAGATAAACAAATATATCAATCTAATAACTATATTTTTATATTGAAGGTAGTGTACCTTCATTAGAGGGGTTTTATTACAAAAAAATGTGATTTTGTAATCTTTCAAATCATTTTATACCAATAAACCATTCATTCTGCATTTGCAGTCAAACTTATCAAAAACAATAATTAAAAAAATACTGTGTTTTTATTAATTAAGAAAAGTTGAGGACCCTACCTCAATGAATTAGATGATCCAAATCTTTCTAACATAAACCACAAACTGCTCATGCACACACACCTCCAAAAAAGTGTGCACTCACTTGGAATTGGTTGCATCACCCTACAACGATAAATAGAACCCATAATTAGTGCGTCGAGGAGCAACACACGTACAATTAATTAACTACAACCCAAAATATACCATAAGCATCTAATTAAAGGGGTGAAAAACCAATTATTGGGTATATAGCCTTACTCGAATATGACAATGGTGAAAAAAATGAAGATGAATTACTTCACCTTTGGAGGAAGTCATTGTTATACATACCAACGAGTCACAATACATATCATTCATTGCTTAATGTCGAGGGAAAAGAAAAAACCAAATTAATTCATCAGTTTAGGGTTTTGGCCTAACAGTGACTCGACGATGGAGAGCTGAAACAGCTGATTAGAATAACGAAATGCATGGATAAGGACATAACCCATCGAGACATACAACTTTCATGAATGAATTATAAGGAACTATCATGCATAGAGGGAGCTAAGAGAAATGGGTGGTGCACCACCCATGGGAGAGCCATGGGGTCGTACCACACCTATTGTTCCCTTTTCCTTCTTTATATTCTCCCTAAAATAACCCTAATTAGATTTAGAATAATTCATATAATAATAATAATAATAATAATAACCATATTATTATTATTATCATTTAATTTAAATTATTCTTTGATAAACCCCACAACTCCCACATTAAACATCATTTAATTAAATTCTACCCCAATTAATTTAATTAAATAAATTATTCAACCCATCATTATTTAATTAAATTCTATCAACACAATTTAATTCAATAAAACTTCATTCTTCATCAAATAATTAAATTCATCCTAACCTTAAATTTAATTTCTGTAAAACCCAACTCCACATTTATCCTCATTTAATTAAATTCCATTCACCTGGATTTAATTAAAAAACAACCCCAAATCAGTGTCATTTAATAAAATTCTATCAACATTAATTTAATTAAAAGAAACCCCATTTCACATTAATTAATAAATTTCTTCTTAACCATGAATTTAATTAAATATAAACTCCAATATCATGAAATTTAATTAAATCCCTATCAACTTGGAATTTAATTAAATAATTTTAACCCAAAACCCAAAACTTGGTAAGATGCACAGTTTGGATCACACGATCTGTGTGATGGCCCAAACCACTCTAGTAAATTCCTCTATGAAAATATAGTTTTTGGGGTGTTCTGGTGGTCGAGGTTTCTTATCCTCAACACTTTTCCAATTTTTTCCATTTTTGCAAATAGTTCCATCAGTGAGACAGATGTGAACAGTTCAATCGGTAAGACCGATGTGAACAGTTCTATCAGTGAGACCAATTTGAATAGTTCCATCGGTGAGACCGATGTAAAGATTTCCATCAGTGAGACCGATCTCAACAGTACCATTAAATCCGTGAGTCATTCTATAAACAATACTTGGATCAGTGAGTCCAGGATATGTGAGTCATTCTGTGACTAGTACCAGGATCGGTGATTCATTCTATGAACAGTACCAGGATCACTGAGTCCAGGATCATTGAGTCATTCTGTGAATAGTACCAAGATCGGTGAGTCCAGGATTAGTGAGTCATTCTATGAACAGTACTAGGATCAGTGAGTCCAGAATCGGTGAGTCATTCTATGAACAGTACCAGGATCGGGGAGTCCAAGATCGGTGAGTCATTCTGTGAACAGTACTAGGATCGATGAGTCTAGGATCAGTGAGTCATTTTGTGAATAGGGTTTTAAGGATCTGTGAGTCAAGGATCAGTGAGTCTAGGGTCGGTGAGTGTATAGTGTTTTCAGAATCACGTATATTGTTTCCAGGATCGGTAGATGTACAGTGTTTCCAAGATCGTCAACAATGTTTCCAGCTTCCTACAATTTCACCCCTTTGAAATTTTCTTTGATGTAAAACGCATTCAAGGACTTGTTTTAAGGGATTTAAGGCCAAATCAAATCCCCTAACTCCTATATTATTTTTCATAAGGCCCGAGATGTCTTTAGTTGGTCAAACTATGTGGTTTAATGTGATCCTTTTTTAATGTAAAATCCAACATATCTTAAATTGTTCCTCCGTTAAATCATCTAAAGGGATAAGATATCTTCCTACCTTTTTCTTCCTCCTTGTTCTACCTTGTTCAAGATGCTCAAAACATTATTTCTTCCCATAGGAGCGGTGTTATTGAACCTTAATCCTTGGATCGTTTCCCCTTGAATTTTCTTCCTACTACATGCGCACCCCCTGCATTGGTGAAAACAACAAGGGTTGATCCTTCATCGATATAAGGTATGTTTTATCATGGTTATTTTGGATTCATAATATTCTATTTCTTGTTTCCATGTTACGGAATGTGATCTACATGCTTCTAATGAAGTTTTCTTGGGTTTCAGTTGGTTCGATCATGCCACGACATCCTCAGATGGATGCAGTTGTCGGAAGTGGAGGTGATCGTGATCTATTATGTGGATCATTCTCGTATAAATAACTTCAAGAACCATTTGAGTTAGGGGATTAGTTGCTTCTCTTTCCTTTTATGTGCAACTATATAGTTAGCATGTTTTATCCCACTAGATCACAATGGAATTTACAGAATAAATATTTGAACCGGATAAATAAATTGATATCGATAATATGTTATTGCCTCTTGTTTTTCTAGATAGTGTGATATATATGCTTTATTTTTTTAGATTTTCGTTTTTGATGGAAATTGGTAAAGAACCTAAAGCCGGAATTAATCAGTAATTGATTTGCTAAAGATAAAGAGGCATGTAAATAAATCTGGCTCTTCTTGTTGTAATTTTATGATAATAAAATTGGTGCAGTAAGCATGTTTACATATTTATGATATCTTACTGGTTATTTTTTCCAAATTTGGAACTGGAAAATAATATATCGGTTAATTCAAGATGGATTAAAGAACTGGTTGTTTCATAAAATATAATTCCTTGTAGGGTTCTGAGTTGCCCTCTTGTTTGTTTAAGGGCCAAGATCCTATTTGGTATGATGTTTGTTTTCCTGTTGCTTGTCTTGTGGTGTGATACTGGATGGATATTGGGATATGTGGAGGAAGGGAGGCCTATTGGTTATGGTAGAAGTTGATGTCTAGAGTGGCGAGATGCATCGGTTTATGCATGTGGGTGTCAGGGAAGAAACTAGGGATACTGGAATGAGTTGGATGTGAATGTTTGGATGCTTTCTGATTCCTTGATTGGTTATCTACTTTACTTTCCCCACTGATCAAGGAAACTGGTCTTGCTTACCTTTCTTCTGAAAGGGGAGAAGACATACGGGGTATGCCACATGCTTTCTGTGTCTATCTTTTCAAGGGAGGATGGGTCTACGCTCTTGCTATAAGCGGAAAAGACTTTATGGGTAGTTCATCTAATCACCATGTTGATCCCATTTGTGTTTAGTATCATATAATGTTTTTCTAAAATGACTAGGAATATGGAAAGGTAATGCTGTAATAAATAATTTAATAAATGTTGTTAACCCGTGGGGGTGGAGCTTTCCGGAACAAAATGTTGAGGTTAAAATTTTAAAGGGATAGTGGAATTTGGGTGTGATGATAATGAAATATAATGTGAAATTTTTAATGGTTAATTAATGTTAAAATAAATAATTAAAATAAAGTGGGACTGAAAAAAATGGAATGAAGTAATGTAATTAAACTCTTTAAATGGTTGCGTTCTTATAGGATACCTAGTCTTAGAAGTGGCAGCTGGGAGTCCGAGAGATGTTAGCTGCAATTGATTCTAAGACTAGGTTATGCCTATAGTGTGGTTTTGAGATATAGTATATTATGTATTGTTTGTGTTTCTATATGCTAATCCACCCCGTCAGCTAGGGAAACTAACACCCCAGGGATTCTGAGCCCTGGGGGGGGGGTGTTTTCCCCAACAATCTGGCGGGAGGATGGATGGCTGACTACCCCTATTGGCCCCACTCTCTTCTTTTGGTAGTTACTTGTGTTGGTAGTCATAGTTTTTAGTTTTCCCCATATATGTGTGTAGAGGGCTGTAATGGATTATGGTTATTCACACACATATATTCTTGATATTGTATCATATGTACTACTATAAGTGTAACATGTATAGGATGTGATGGCTTGAGGATCCTTACTCACTGTACAGGATGTAATGGATTGAGGTATAATACCCGATGTATAATACACGTTATACGAGCTATGGTGGCTTCTAGAAACTACCTGGTTACTTTCTTATGTGTATGTGATGGTTTTTTTACATGAGGTGCTTGTTGTGGTGCTTCACCTAGGTGTCTGTAGGAAAGCTTTTTAGAGAGAGATGCTTAGGACGTGCGATGTTGGGGCCAAGAAACAAACTAGTGGGGAAGTATTAGTAGGGTACCCTTGATATTCTTTATTATATTATACACTCTTATATGCGTTACTTGGTGAGAGTATCCATGGTGAGGCTGGGAACATAGTATACCTGTTTAGGTGATGAGTTAGTTTCACTTGTTGTTCACTGTGCTTTAGCATGCTTTCTTTACTTTTGCATGAGAGGATCTGGGGAGGATCCTACTGAGTATGCAGTTATACTCACCCTGTGTATATATAAACTATTTTTCAGAGGTCCCTTAGAGTAGGTTGGAGATCAAGCTAGTTTCTACTAGCTTGGAGTTGCAGGAGCTGTTCGGGCTTGTGGTTGCTGCTGTTTTTACTTTCTTTTTGGTACTTGCAGTTTTCCCCATTCAGTTGTAGTAGATTTGCATGAAATTAAATATGTGCACTTGGGTTTTCTTTTATATTTATATCTGAGATGGAATTGGTTGGTGTCTATCTTATCTCTATCTTTCGCATGTGTTCTCTTAGGGGGTAATGCCTCCCATCTTTGGGTTTACTATACCCTCGGTGCTAGTCACCAACCCGAGGCCTACTGGAGGCAAGACTTGGGGGTCATTATCTCCCTTCTCACATTATCATCCTAGGAGGGGTACACCTTGTGGGGAGGGGGTCATGACAGAGTGGTATCAGAGGTCAGTTTGAGGGATAAGATGGAGTTTAGAGTTAGGCACAGGAGAGGTTTCTTGAGTTGGTAGGGAAAAGATGTCATTCATGTTTAGAAAGTTATGTAAACACTAGATACCAGCTGAGACATAGGCGTTTAGGGTCCCCTATGATCTGATGTATGGAACTTTATGTTTATAATGTCTACTAAACGTGGTGATACTTGTTATAGGGTAGAGACCTAGGAAAGGATCGTGCATCATTCTTCTTGTGCCTGTGTTTGAATGGGTATACATTGGGATAGGTTAACCTAAAATTAATAAATGAAAAAAATTAATTAATTAATGTCGAGTCTTCCATATTCTAGGTTTATGAGCTTTAACTGTTTGTTATTTTACAGGTATGGCTCTAGGTTGACATCATCATCAAAATCACATAGAATATGTCCAGTAGGTTGTGCTAAAAGATCATCACAGGGTAGAGGTTGATGACAATGACACTTGGAGGAGGACACTCCAAGATTTTCAGTGCCAGGGTCTACAGAAGTACGCGGGCTCCATTTCAGATGCAGTCATGGAAGACTGGTTGGATGAGGTCGAGATAGGATTCAATTTGATCTGTGTTCAAAATGAGCACTGGGTGTCCTTGGTTGTGATGATGCTGTGTGGAGCAGTGAGGTAGTGGTGGTTCTTGTTCCTCAGGGATCGCGAGGAGTAAGTGATCTCATGGGAGGAGTTTCAAGACAAGTTTAGAGTTGAGTTTCTTTCCTTGACTGCGAAAGCATCCAGTCACCATGAGCTTCTTACCTTTCAATAGGGGAGCTCCACTGTGTGAGAGTTTGGAATATATTTCAAGAACCTTTTACAAAATTATTTGGGCCTATTGCAAGATGATGAGGCTAGGTTGAGGAATTTTGAGGAGGATTTGCATCCATAGATTCAGCGTCAGGTCATCCCATTTATGCTGAAGACATATCTTGAGGTGCTGACAAGGGCAGAGGTTGTCGAGAGGAATTTGGCCAGAACCGGATCATCATGATACGAGAGTCATCATGATTCCTCACGAAACAGATATGTGGTCCGGGGTGCCTGATTTTCCAGGCAGAAGAGTTTCCTTTCAGCTGGTGGTAGGTCCCAGCCCTCTGCATCTCATTTCTCCAGAGGCAAAGACTCTCATTCCTATGATAAGGGATCGGGTGCTTGTTTTCCTTGTGGTGGATGAGGTCATTAGCAACGATAATTCCCAACCTTTCAGAGTAGTCATCGTGCACCAGGTTTTCTGCTCCAAGTTCCTCCATCGAGGCAGTTCCAACCGATGTATAAGTAGTAGGTTGCACCAGCTTTAGATCAACAGTGGGTAGATGGGGCAGACAAAGAACAACCCTATTACAATCCCCATCCTCATAGAGAAGATCACAACCATGGTGGTGGTCGTCATTAGGGTCATATAGGTTGTTGAAAACTTCATGCTTTAGCTTTGCCAGCACCAGGTGAGCTAGACGTCGTTCGAGGTACCATTTTCTTTTTTTCTACCTTACTGTATGCCTTGTTTGATTTAAGAGTGACACACTTATTCATATCACCTAACCTTGTCCATGCTTTGGGATTTGAGTTAGAGAGACTTCCAGTACCCTTGGCGTTGACTACGCCAGTTGGAGGTCGAGATGACTTGTTTGAAGTATGTAGAGACTGTGAGATAGTGCTGGGGAAACACCAATCTTGGGGAAATTTCCAATGTTTAAACCATATGATGTCATGCTTGACATGGATTGGTTGTATTCAGTGCAGGATATAATGGATTGCTTCTGGAGGGAAGTTGTGTTCTTCGATGCGAATGGAGAGCCAGTGGTGTTTTTTGGCGAGCGAGACCCTCATATGGGTCATAGGTGTAATTCGTTCTTATCATCCATGATGGCTAAGACAATTCCAAGTTCTTCAGAGGTTCAACAGTTGGTGTTTCCTTGGGTCATAGAAGAGTACCAGGATGTCTTTCCAGAAAAGTTTGCAGCATTACCCCCACAACGAGAGACCGAGTTTCGGATCGAGCTACAACTAGGAGAATCACTTATCTCTATGTTTCCATATAGGATGGAACCTTATGAGTTACAATAGTTGCATATAAATCTTTATGGTATGTTACAGTGCGGTTTTGTTCGACCATGTGTGTCCCCGTGGGGTGCAACAGTTTTGTTCATGAAAAAGGCTGACGATAGTTTGCGGTTGTGTGTCGATTATCATCTCTTGAACAAAGTGAAAATAAAGAATCACTATCCTCTTCTATGGGTTAATGATTTATTCGATCAACTGAATGGTGAAAGTTGGTTCTCAAAGATCAACATGAGGTTAGGATATCATCAAATTCCCATGAAGGATGAGGATATCCCAAAGACTGCTTTATGTTGTCGTAATGGGCATTATGAGCTTATTGTAATTCCGTTTGGCATGAAAAATGCTTCAGTTGTGTTCATGGGATTGTTTAATGCTGTTTTCCATGAGTTCCTGGAGAAATTATTGGTTATTTTCATTGAAAAAATCCTTGTGTACCCCACATCTGAAGAGGAGCATGCAGAGCATCTTCACGCCATTTTGGGAGTTCTTTGTCCACATCATCTATTTGGGAAGTTGTCGAAGTATGAGTTTTGGGATCAAGAAGTCTGTTTCTTAGGGTATGTTGTGTCCCAGCAGGGAGTAGCTGTGGATCCATCGAATATAGAAGCAGTTGTGTCTTGGGAAGCCCCCAAGATAGTTTCAGGGTGCAAAGTTTCCTTGGTCTTGCAGGCTACTACTGGAGGTTCGTATCATATTTATCTTGAGTTGAAAATCCTCTAACAGATTTGACCAGGAAGGATCAAGAATTTATATGGACTGATCAGTGTCAGGAAGCTTTCAAGTATCTAAAGGAGAAGTTAATAAGTTCTCCAGTTCTTTGTCTTCCAACTGAGGGAGTTCGGTTCAATGTTTTCTACGATGCTTTGTATATAGGGTTAGTATGTGTTCTGATGCAGCAAAGATCAGTTGTTTATTATGGGTCTTTTCAGTTATGTCCCCATGGACGTAACTATGCCACCCATGACCTTGAGTTGGAAGTTGTGGTATTTGATCTGAAGTTGTGGAAACATTATCTCATTGGTGAGAGCTTTGTGGTTTTCACCGATAATAAGAGACTGACGTATGTTTTCTCCCAGCGTGACTTGGATTTACAACAACGTTGGTGGATGGAGTTATTATAGGAATATGACTTCAAAATATCGTATACACCTAGAAACATGATTGTTATAGCTGATGCGCTGAGTCTAAAGTCACGTAGTGATGCAGTGCATGAATCTGGTGACTCCTAGAAAGTAATGGAAGAACTGTCAACATTACATATTGATATGGGATAAGTTGGGGGTAGAGGTTGTCTTTTTTAGATGATGGTGCTGTCATCTTTGGTGCAGAAGGTGGAAGATTCCCAGTTCCGGGATCTAGAGGTGGGGTTCTAGAGAGACCAAATTGTTTATGGCGAGGCCTCTGATGGTTGATCTGAGGATGAACAACACTGAGTGTTGTATCATGAAAGGATTTTTGTTCCTTTGACGATGCACGAGATGGTTCTCATAGAGTTCCATAGCTCTCCTTTAGCAGTGCATCCTAGTGTGAGAAAGATCTACCAAGCCTTGAGGAGCCAATTTTGGTGGCCTGGGCTAAAGCATGCAGTTGCATAGTTTGTGTCTCGATGTTTGGTCTGCCAGAAGGTGAAGGCTGAACACCGTGTTCTTGGTGGTCTGCTCCACCCAGTAGATGTTCCTTAGTGGAAGTGGGAGGACTTGTCAATGGACATTGTTACTGGTTTACCTCGATCTTAGGGAGGACATGATGCTATTTGGGTGGCAGTGGATCATTTAACAAAATCAGCCCACTTCATAGCAATCAAGGAGTCAAGCTCAGTGGAAGTTTTGTCGAGGAATTATCTAGAGGAGGTGGTGAGACTTCATGGTTTCCCAAGTATGATCATTTCTGATCAAGATCCTCATTTTACCTCTAGGGCATGGAGAGGTCTCCAACATACTTTTGGTTTACAAATATGCCTTAGAAATGCTTTTCATCCTCAAATGGATAGTCAAACAGAGTGCACCATATAGACTCTTGAAGACATGTTACGCTCTTGTGTCCTATATTTTGGAGGTTCGTGGATGATGCAATTACCCTTGGAGAAGTTTTCTTACAATAATAGTTTTCACTCAACCATCGGTATGGTGCCATTTGAAGCCTTGTATGGCAGACCTTTCCATTCTCCATTGTGCTGGACTGGGGTCAGAGAGTCAACAATTCTCAGACCAAAACTAGTGCAGAATATAATAGAGATGGTTTAGGTGATTTGTGAGAGGATGAAGACAGTGCAGGATCATCAGAAATCATATGCCGATCAAAGGATGAGCCCCTTAGAGTTTGATGTTGGGGATCACGTGTTCCTGGAGGTGACTCCCCATCATGGGAAGCGATGGTTTGGTCATGGAAGTAAGATTTCTCCCTGGTTTTTTGGACCTTTCGAGGTTTTGGATTGTGTTGGAGATGTGGATTATCAAGAAGCACTTCCCCTATAGATGATCCAGATACATGATGTTTTCCATGTATCATAACTTCGTCGTTATCTTCATGGTGACTCATATGTCATCGATTGGGAAGAGATAGATGTCGATGATGATGAGACCTTTGAGGAGCAACCTATGGAGATACAAGACCACAAAGAGAAGGTGTTGCAGGAGCATTCTATCCCCTTGGTTCATGTATTGTGGAGACATGGTGGCATGGAAGAGAGCACCTGGGAACGTGACTCACAGATACATTCTCAGTACCCAGAGTTGTTTGTTGTTTAACTCTTTTCATGTAACAATGTTCACTTTGTGGTTATATACCTTTTGTATTTATGAGATGGCTTTATTTGGTTGCTTCTTGTGGCTTGATCTCTTTTGAGAGGTATCTCAATGGGTGGTTGTTCAGACTTATTTTCTGTACCTTTTAGGTGGGTTTTGAATTCTCAAGGATGAGAATGTTTTGAAAGGGTATCTAATGTGATGGCCTGAACCTCTCTGGTCAATTTATCTATGAAAAATCTAGTGTTTGTGGTGTTCTGGTGGTCGAGGTGACTTATCCCCAACACTTTTCCAATTTTTTCCATTTCTACAGATAGTTCCATCAGTGAGACTGATGTGAATAGTTCAATCTGTGAGACCAATGTGAACAGTTCCATCGGTGAGATCGATGTGAACTGTTCCATCAGTGAGACCGATGTGAAGAGTTACATTTGTGAGACCGATCTCAAAAGTACCATCGGATCAGTGATTCATTCTATGAACAATACCATGATCGGTGAGTCCAGGATCGGTGAGTCATTCTGTGAACAGTACCAGGATCGGTGAGTCATTCTGTGAACAGTACCTGGATCGGTGAGTCTAGGATCGGTGAGTCATTATATGAACAATACCAGGATTGGTGAGTACAAGATCAGTGAGTCCAGGATCAGTGAGTCATTATTTTAACAGTTCCTGGATCAATGAGTCCAGGATCGGTGAGTCATTCTGTGAATAGTACCTGGATCGGTGAGTCCAGGATTGGTGAGTCCAGAATCAGCGAGTCATTCTGTGAACAGTACCAGGATCTGTTAGTCCAGGATTGGTGAGTCATTTTGTGAATTGTACTTCTAGGATCGGTGAGCTGAGGATCAGTGAGTGTACATTGTTTCCAGAATCATGTACAGTGTTTCCAGGATTGGTAGGTGTACATTGTTTTCAGGATCATGAACCGTGTTTCTAGCTTCATACAGTTTCACCCCTTTGATGTTTTCATTGACATAAAATTCATTCAAGGCCTTATTTTAAAGGGTTTAAGGCCAAATAAAATCCCATAACTCCTATATTAATTTTCCTAAGGCCCAGGATGTCTTTAATTGGTCAAACTGTGTGGTTTAATGTGATCCACTTTTAATGGAAAATCAAATGTATCTTAAAATATTGCTCCGTTAAATCATTTAAAGGGATGAGATATATTCCTGCCTTATTATTCATCCTCCTTATACCTTGTTCAAGATGCTTGAACCTTTCTTTCCTCCCATATGATTGGTGTGATCAAACCTTAATCCTTGGATCGTTTCCCCTTGAATTTTCTTCTTACTGCATGCGCACCCCCTACTTTGGTGAAAACAGCATGGTTCGATCCTTCATCGATATAAGGTATATTTTAGCGTGGTTCTTTTGGGTTCATATTCTCTTGTTTCTCATTTCCATGTTAGATAATGCGATATCCCTGCTTCTAATGGAGTTTTCTTAGGTTTCAGTTGGTTCGGTCATGCTGCGACATCCTCAGATAGATGCAGTTGTTGCAAGAGGATGTGATCTTGATCCATTGTGTGGATCGTTCTCGTATAAAGAACATCAAGAACCATTTGAGGTAGGGGATTCATTGATTCTATTTCCTTTTATGTGCAACTGTATAGTTAGCGTGTTTTATCCCTCTAGATCACAATGTAATTGATATAATAAATATTTTAACCAGATAAATAAATTGATATCGATCGTATGTTATTGCCTATTGTTTTTCTAGATAGTGTGATATCTATGTTTTCTTTGTTTAGATTTTCATTCTTGATGGAAATTGGTAATGAACATAAATCTATAAATAATTAGTAAGTGTTTGGATAAAGATAAAGAGTCATGTAAATGAATCTGGCTCTTCTTGTTGTAATTTGATTTTAATCAAATTGGCACAGTTAGAATTTTTACTTATTTATGATAGATTACTAGTTAGGTTTCCCAAATTTGGAACCTAAGAATAATAAATTGGTTTATCCAAGATAGATTAATGGACTGGTTGTTTGATAAAAGATAATTCCTTATAGGGTTCTGAGTTACCCTCTTGTTTGTTTTATGGACAAGAGCCCATTTGGTATGATGTTTTTTTTCTTGATACTTATGTTGTGGTGTGAGCCTGGATGGATATTGTGATATGTGGGGGTAGAGAGTCCTATTGGTTATGGAATAATTTGACACCTATAGTGGAAAGACGCATCAGTTTATGCATGTGGGTGTTGGGGAGGACACCAAGGATGATGGAATGGGTTGAATGTGAATGTTTGGATGCTTGCTGATACCTTGATTGGTTATCTTCTTTACTTTCCCCACTTCTCAAGGTAGATGGTCTTTCTTACCCTTCTTTTAAAAGGGGATAAGACGCACGGGGTATGCCACGTGATTTCTGTGTCTAGATTCTCAAGGGAGGATGGGTCTACGCTCTTTCTATAGGAGGCAAAGACTCAATGGGTAGTTCATCTACTCACTATGTTGAGCCACCTTGTGTTTAGTAGTATATAATGATTTTCTATAATTTTTGGGAATATGGGAAGGTAATGCTGTAATAAATAATTGAATAAATGATGTTAACCCATGGAGGTGGAGCTTGCTGGAATGAAATGTTGAGGTTAAAATTTTAAAGGGACAGTGGACTTTGGGTGTGATACTAATGAAATATAATTTGAAATTGGTAATGGTTAATTAATGTTTAAAGAATTAATTAATTCAAAGTATAACTGAAAAAAGGGAATAAAGTAATGTAATTAATCTCTTTAAATGGTGGTGTGCTTATAGGATAATTATTCTTAGAAGTGGAAGCCGGGAGTCCAAGAGATGTTAGCTGCAGTTGAGTCTAAGACTAGGTTATCCCCATAGTGTGGTTGTGAGATATAGTATATTCTGTACTTTTTTTGTTTCTATATGATACTCCACCCTGTCAGTTAGGGCAACTGACACCCTGGGGATTCTGAGCCCTAGGGGGTGTTTTCCACAACATTCCGGTGGGAGGATGGATGGATGAATACCCCATTTTACCCGCTCTCTTCTCTTGGTTGTTACTTGTGCTGGTAGGCACAATGGTTAGTTTTCCCCATATATGGGTATAGAGGGTTGTAATGGCTTTTGGTTATTCAAAAACATATATTATGGATATAGTATCCTATGGACCACTATAGGTGTAATGTGTATAGGCGGTGATGGCTTGAGGATCCTTATTAGGTGTATGAGCTGTAATGGATTGAGGTATAATACCTGACTTATGATACACGTTATACGAGCTGTGGTGGCTCCCGACAACTACCTGGATACCTTTTTTTGTGGAAGTGGTGGTTTTGTTGCATGTGGTGCATGTTGTGGTGCTTCGCCCAGGTGTCCGCAGACAAGCCTTTTTGGAGAGAGATTCTTAGGACGTGAAACGTTAGGGCAAAGTGTAAAAACAGTTGGGAAGTAGTAGTGGGGTACCCTTGATATTATTTATTATATTATATACTATTATATGTATTACTTGGTGAGAGTATCCATGGTGAGGCTGGGAACTTAGTAGACCTGTTTAGGTGATGAGTTAGTTTCACTTGTTGTTCACTGTGCTTTAGCATGCTTCCATTACTTTTGCACGAGAGTCTCTAGGGAGGATCCTATTGAGTATACTGTTATAATCACCCTGTGTATATATAAACTATTTTTTGGGTCCCTTGGAGCAGGTTGGAGATCAAGCTGGTTTCCACTAGCTTGGAGTTACATGAGCTGTTCGAGCTTGTGGTTACTGCTATTTTTACTTTCTTTTGGGTACTACAGTTTTCCCCTTCCAGTTGTAGTAGCTTTTCATGACATTATATATGTGAACCTGGGTTTTCTTTTATATTTAAGTCTAATATGGAATTGGTTGGTTTATATCTTATCTCTCTCTTTCGCATGTGTTATATTAGAGGGTAATGACTCTCATCTGTATATTTACTATACCATTAGTGCTAGTCACCAACCTGGGGCCTACTGGAGGCGGGACTCAGGGGTCATTATCTCCCTTCTCACATCGCTGGCTCAGGAGGGGTACACCTTGTGGGGAGGGGGTTGTGATAGTCTGGAAAACCATGTGCCAACCATGAAAAACCTTCTATCTAAGTAACCCACCACACTGAGTCTGTCCCATACGGTTTTCCTAACCATGCGCAAACCATGAAAGAATCACTGTTTAAGACACTCACCTCGCACAGTTTATCCCGCATGGTTTTCCTAATTATGTGTAGACTGTGAGAGCACCTCTATCTCCCAGAATTAAGCTACATGGTTTCCTTTAGTAGGCCACATAGTTTAAGAGGTTATGTGCCAACCGTACGATCTCTATAGTTCCTTAAAAACCTGAATTTTCCCTGTCTGATACTCTCTAATTCCAAACAGCCATCTATGAAACTCCTTGAGCCTTTACCCAAGCCCGATATAAACACATTTAAATAATTCCAACCCACGAATCTTCTTCCCAAGGCTTGGTTTTAATACTGACCCATCCAATAAATAAAAAATTTCAAAAACTTTTGTATTTTAACCCGGTTAAAAAACATGGGACTTTACATGACTGTAGTTGAAAAATCATCTTTTATAACTTGTATGATGATTTCCAATAATTGTTCTTGGGGATCTATTTTTCTAAGAAATATGTATATTCTATCCATAATTCGATAAATCTGTAACTCTTACACACCATTGATACATGATATTGTAGAGGTCATGGATTATCATTTTCCTCAATGTAATGTAGAATTTTATGACAAATATTTGATAATGATCATCTTATTATTCAATAATTATAAATATATGGTTATGGAACCAATAATAAATGGTTCCTTTATGGTATGTATAATTTTTTTTTATTTTATGTATCTTTTTTATAGGGATCCAAAAATTGGTCCACTCCATTAAAAAATGGGTGATATTATACTATAGATCACCCATTTCATCAAATGTCTAGATCATTTGATTATGGGTGTTAGGTGGAGGAGGAGATGAATCGACACATTCAAGCTATGAATTATTCTCTAGCCATATCAGCGAACCTCAAAATTTTTATAAATTCATTAGATTACCAATATAATCTAGTAATTATTTGTATAACACTACCTGAGATAGCCTCTGGTTCAATTAATAAACTATTATTTGATGAATCCTCATTGGTGGAAACTCTTGATAAATAATTAGTTCTACAGTAAAATGGGTAGATTAGTAATATAAAAAATTTCCATGGTGATTATATCCTTCCTGTTTGAGTTAGGATACCTTCTTCTATTAATGTAGATCAATTAAAGGTAGAATTTAATCTTCAAACTGGTGACTATAAACAGTGTTTATGTTTCAATAGAGAAATTAAAAATAATTTTTTCATGATCCTCTATTTTGGGATTCAACTTATTAATTTATTATTTTATAAATATAGCCACATCATTTTATAGTAGTGGGTGGGTGGTGAATGTCACTTCCCCTATTTCATAGTCAATAGTATGATTGTTTAAAACATTAATTTTCTAAAAACATATGACAATTGATGATGTGAAACATTCCATAGAATGTACATAATACTTTGGAGGTTATATATATGAATTTTTTGTTTGTTTCTTTATAATGGATTCTACTTTATAAACTTATAGTTCTAAAAATGATAAAATTCCCCTAACCTTATGGGTTGGTGTTCTCATTGGGATTATATCATCAACAAAAATAGTTTTTATGATGTTTTAATCTACTAGATAGTGGTTATCAAGAATTGGATATAGTGTATTGTTGGGATATTAATATGAGACTCATGGGTGATGAGAGTAGTAGGGACATAGGAATAAATTACATTATTAGTGTTTGGATACCCTATGGGATCTCCTTTTCGGTGGACTAGTCTGAATGTCTAGGACACTCATAACTTCCTCAATATCTTAATAAATAACTAGGTTCACATATTTGTAACAATGATGATGGTTAACAAGGTCCCTCCTAGGAATCTAATAGGATGTTTCCTAGACATGAGGGATTAACTATTTTACCTCTATAGAATATGGGAGGAATGAGTTTCTCTACTTTGGTAATTTTCAACCGAAGTGACTAGATTTGGAAATAAGGGGATGCTGTTTTTCCCAAAATATCAATGATAGGAGGATAGTTAGGTAATAATATCATGGATACTCTCCTAGATTGACCCTAATGATGGGATATAACTATTATAATAGTAATCACATACTATAGAATTAAAAAATGATCAATGGAGTCCCATAGTTAGTGATAGTGTACATCATGGTCATGGAATATATGGTAGTAGAGGAATACGATTATTATGTATACTATTTTTTCATATATAATTAAATTTTTCTATAGGTATGTGTAGATTTTCTAACAATAATCACATTTATTGTTTAATTTATTGATTCTATTTTGACTGTAGGTCATCCTAGAAGTCATGAAAATAATTAAAAAAATTAATTTCATCAACGAAACAACAAAACTATGAGTTTAGGATTGATTTATTTCATTCGTTGTTTATGAAATTTACATCTTATTCAATATTCTATTTTTTATGGAAACACTGACTAAATTAGATAGAGAAATCAAATGAAAAATATGATTTTTTATGCGAATCTCTTAGAAATGTTGAATTATTCCCATCTTGTTCACCATTGTTTTTCTGAAATAATATTATGATTCACTCCTACATCAGTGATATTTCATTGAGAATGTTGTTATAGGAATGCATTTGAAATGATGAAAGATGATTGAGTTTCTGAATACAGACACATTATAATGTGTTTTAATCGAGTGGAAGGGTGATTTGGCTCATCAAACCATTTTTAGGGGAGTTATTTCCCACATAGGGACTCTAAAATATATTTTAGATATACCAATGAAACCATTAAAAATCCCAATGGGGGACTAGTTACCACTATGTAAATGTTATGATCAAAATCATGGGTTTATGAGAACATATTTTTTGTATTTCAAGATCTCCATATTTCTCTAGTTAAATACTATTATTTGGTTTAATTCCACAAAGTGGGGTTCTTGAGATATTATCATCATGTAGATTGGTGGTCGGTGTCCATGGTATCAAGATTGGTCCCATAAATCATGATCCATGTGTATCATAATAAAGGTAATTATAACCAATTTAATTGTGTGCCACATTGTCACGACTTGTCCCCCGGGACCCATGTCGTAACTACCCCAAACCCACCTTCCATAGGCCAGGGGCTGGCGTCTAGCACCAAAGCCGTAAATCCCTATAACTAGGAAGGAATTGCCTTTATAAAACGTAAACACACACAACTAGAGTACAAGAGGAAGCAAACACTATGTAAAAACAGTATAAAAAAAGATGTGCTAGAAAGTAAAAGGGGCCGAAAATACAAGCACAATAGTAAAGTATAAGGAAAAGACAAAACAGGTACAACTAAAAGACAAACAGCTAGAAGGTGTCTAGCAGCTCCTGGATCGTCCACCACGAATCCTACCTGAAGGGTAGGTACATATAGCCTCCTCAGCAGTCCACGTCCATCCGTCTCCTCTAGGTATCGTCTTGTCGTGAGGTACACCTTCGAGTACCGTCCAGTCCTCGCACACTCCGCCGTGGTCAGCGCTATCCATCGTTTGCATCTAACACAATGAGGCGCGGGCATAACCCGTGCAAGGGTGAGTATAACGATACTCAGTAGGGAACCCGATACCCTCAAGGTCTCAAAAAACCCAACAAGGATAAACCACAAAGTATGAATCAATGGATAACCATTACTTAGGTATATGCCCATAAATATACCTAAGTTATCTAGTAACCCATCTCAATCATGAGGAAAACAAAAAGGTCATTGACTCAGCTCAAACCAGGATTTTTCATTATCGAAACCACGACATCTAGAGAAATCCTCCTCTATCAAGAACAGTGGGCCTATTATGACACCAAGGCCCTTCTAAATAACCTTGGACTGCTGAGGTACTCTTTTTGTTGAGTACCGCAGGTCTGCTACCAACTACCAGGCGCTCCGTCCGCTGTGGGTCTACCACCAAATACAAGGCGCTCCCCCTAATAGCCTGTAGAGGTACTCCACCTTTCGAGTACCGCGGGTCTGCTACCAAATACCAGGCGCTCCTCCACCATGGTTCTACCTCCAAATACCGGGTGCTCTCCACTGGTCTAGTCAAATCACTCCGATTCGAATCAGTCAAGCAGTCGTCCGGTCTGTCAGATACTAGGTCTCCACACTCTGTACGCTCATCTCTTGGAGGATTCGCTCCATGAGCTACTGGTTGAAACTCCAAGTGTTACAAAGTATCACGTGGAAGTATCTCAAAGTACCGCCATGTCATAGGGGTCCTAACGTAACAGACGGCGCGTCAATCGGACACCCGACCTGTGAGTTATTTGCATTTCCGTTCTAGGGGCCCGGTTGGATTTTAAGTTCAAACTAACCAAACTATACCCCAACTATGTCCAAACCTCATGTGGGGTATGCCAAAGGAACCATGTTCCTCTAATATTTCCATCGCCGTAGACGGTTCGTTGATCGGACACCCGTGGCCCATGATACGGGCGAAAAGGTGTAATTCGGCCATAGCAGGTCCTGGTCCGGTCCGACCTAGTCAGACCAACCCGGCCCGACCCAGTCTGAACTGGGGTCTGACTCGGTCCACGGGTCTGACCTGGTCCAAGGGGGTGGCCGGAACCATGGGGGCGTCATGACCCAAAGAGGCAGCCCGGCCCGAAGGCGGCCCGGTTGGCCCGGTGGCCCGGTTGGCTTGGCGACCCAGTGGCCCAGCGGCAAACCCCCTTAGCCATGGCCAGGGGGGAACCGTGCGCCCCCTGGCACCCGAATGGCTTAGCTGTTTGGGTAGAACTGAACCAGAACCGAGTGGCGCCGGTCTAGCTCACACGGGACCCAAAGGGGTCCCGCACCTCCCGGATGGCCCGGGCGGTCAGCCGCTCCACACCACGGCACAACGTAATGGCGTCGCGCCCCTCCTCCATGGACCGGCCTGGCCGCGACCTCCTACTGGTCTTCATGCGGCGCGACGACAGCACGCCCCTTCGGCACTTCCATGCCCGACCTGACCGCGGCTTGGTTCTTTGTGCGGCACGACGGTGCCACATCACTGTGGTGACCAGGCGGCCTTGCGCCGCCAGCTTCTTTGCGGCCAGATCGTTGTCGGTCTCCGCGTGTACCGCCACCGTCATCAACGAACAAGAATAAACCAAAGGTGAGGGTCAGTCCATGTTCATGCGATCCTAACCCTCGTCATTACAGTGATATCATTCGGTTCTCATACCAGAAATTTGTACGATGAAGAACGAGTACAAAACAATTCAAACCCCCTACCTCAATTGTCGTGCATTGACAAAGTCGCGGGAAGCGGAAGTCATTTTGTTGACACTGGGTAGAAGATGAAGAATTCAAGGAGAAAGGATTTAGGTAAGGTGGGTAGAGATGACGTCGGCGGCATTCTTCGTGGGCGACAATGTTTCCTCTACTTGCTCCGGTTGAAGAGGGAGAAGACAGTGCCCGTTTTTCATCGGTAGAAGGAGCATTCTTCGCGTTCTTCGTTGAGAGGATGAAGTTCTCTCTCAAGTCCCACCCAAAAGAATTTCCAAACAAATGAAATAATAACTTTGTCTATTATTTAATTTTTTTCTTGAATTCAAAATAATTCAAAAGGAGCTAATTAATTAATTTCAAGGGTTTAATTAATTAATTGTGAGAGAGTTGGAACATTAAAGTAATGGGGTAAGGTGTAGAGTTTAACCCATATAAATGGGGGGTTAGAGGTGTTCAAAAATTAATGGGGAGTTAGAAGAGTTATGGAACTCGTGTGAGCCCCACTAAATAAAATCCTCCCAAGGTAGGTTATGTGCGGGTGACCCCCACCACTAACCTCCACTTGGAGGTTTTAACCACCATAAAATAAAAATAAGTTAAGTATTATTATTATTTAATTTTATTTAAAAACCCCAACAATTATCTTCTACGCTCGTTAAAACACAACTGTGGTGAAGGTCTCACTAAGAATTCACCGACACTGCGAGTTCAACGGTGCCCTTCGATTTCGGTTCTGAGCATCGGTTCAAAAGATATAAAATCCTTCTTGTACGTTTACTGAACGTACCGAAACTAAACTTCAGAAATTGATTCTGGGAACACCGGTCCTTGGAATCAAGCACCATCAGAAACTGCAGACTCGTAAAATTCCCATGTATTAAAAAAATTTCCATGGGAAATACAGATCTTTACATTCTCCCCACCTCAGGGATTTACATCCCCGTAAGCTACAACTCACACTAAGGGAACAAAAGGGGGTACTGAGCATGCATCTGATCTTCCCTCTCCAATGTTCTCTCCTATAGGTTCCCGTGCTTCCAACAAACACACACCAGAGGTATCGACCATCCTTGTAGGATGCTCTCCTATTGATCCTCAATCTATACTAGGACCTATCTGAAAGTCACCCCGTCATCAATGTCCAGCTCCTCATGGTTGATGATGTGGGATGGGTCGTGCACGTATCTCCTCAGCTGAGATATGTAGAAGACATTGTAAACCTGGTGAAACTAAGGTGGAAGAGCTAAGTGGTAAGCCACCTCACCTACTCTACTGAGGACCTGTAATGGTCCGATGAATTTCAGAGAAAACTTTCCGCCTCAGCCAAATCTCTGTAGACCTCGTCGAGGTGAGACCCGTAGGAAGACGTGGTTGCTATCCTCGAACTCCAGAGGTCTCCATCTCCTGTCAGTATAAGACTTCTACCTACATTGTGTAGTCTTCATCCGCTCCTGGATGATCTGCACCTTCTCTGTGGTAGCCCGTACCATCTTTGGTCCCACTAGTGCTGACTCCCCTAGGTCTGTCCAGTATAGTGGCGATCTGCAAGGTTGTCCATACAATGCCACAAATGGTGCCATACCGACGGTGGAGTGATAGATTTTGTTGTAGGAAAACTCCACCAAAGGCAAGTGATCCTACCAGATGCGACCGAGGTCGAGGACACATGCACGTAGCATGTCATCGAGGTTCTGGATGGTCCTCTCGGTCTGACCATCCATCTAAGGATGGAAAGTGGTGCTCAAGCAATGCTGTGTCCTGAAAGCTTCCTGAAACCCCTTCCATAGCCGGTAAGTAAATCGTGTGTCATGGTTAGAGTCAATAGAATATGGCACTCCATGTAATCGCACAATCTCCTACACATAGAGGCATCCCAAGCTCTCTACTGAGCCCTACTCTCTGATCGGTAGGAAGTGGTCCGACTTGGTGTGTCAGTCGATGATCACCCAAATCAAGTCATGACCCCTAGATGGACGTGGAAGAACTGTCACGAAGTCCATGGATATCCCATCCCACATCCACTCCGGGACCTCTAAGGGCTGAACCAATACTAATGGTACCTAGTGCTCCGCTTTCACTTGCGGACAAGTGAGGCATCATGAGACAGACTCCGCTACCGCTTTCTTCATACCTGACCACCAATGCTTTCATCGAAGGTCCTAGTACATCTTCGCCACTCCCAGATGTACCGCTAGAGGGGAGGTGTTGAAATCCCTCAACACTTCCTCCTGAAGTGAAACTGGTACCATGGTACATCCTCTAAAGAGGATGACGTGCTCCTTACCTTTAGAAATTCAATCAGGTGTCTGCCTTGTGGATACCTGAGAACGTCACGTCTCGCAGTCAGCGTCCCCATGATGCACCTCTCTGACTCACTAAATAAGTGGGGGAGTGACTGTAAGAGACTGTAGATAGGCTACTCCATCTCTATCCACAATGGATATCTGCAAGGCATCCATCTGCTCTGTCGCCTCTCCTAGAAGCTGTATACCAGTCCTCCAGCTGAGCGCATCTAAAACAACATTCCCCTTCCCAAGAGTATAGACTATCTCAAAGTCATAGTCCTAGAGGAACTCAAGGCATCACCGCTGTCTCAGGTTCAAGTCCTACTGAGAGAAGATATACCTGAGACTCTTGTGATCAAAGTACACAGTAAAACGTTCGCCCATCAGATAGTTCCGCCACATCATTAAGGAGAAGACCACTTCTGCTAACTATAGGTCATGGTTAGCGTAGTTCTACTCATGCTGTATCAGCTACTGAGAACCATATGCAATCACTACTCACTCTTGCATTAGGACACAACCGAGTCTGGTTCCTGATGCATCGCTGTAAACTATGTACCCTACACCTTCCGCAGGAAGTCTCAAGATAGGGGCACTAGTCAGCCTCTGCCTCAGCTTCTGAAAGCTTTGCTGGTATCTCTCCGACCACACGAAGGGTTTCCCCTTCTTCGTCAATGATGATGGTGGTGCTGCAACTCTGGAGAAGTCTGAAACAAATATCTAATAATATCCAGCGAAGACTAGGAAACTTCATACCTCTGTCACACTCTTGGGTGGATCCCAAGAAAGAACTGCCTCAATCTTTGATGGATCCACTGAAACTACAACCTCCGAGATGACTTTTCCCAAGAAGTGAACCTCTCAAATCCAAAACTGGTACTTTGAGAGCTTACCATAAAGCTGGTGTACTCGAATTGTATCCAGAACTACCTGAAAATGGTAGGCATGTTCCTCCTCAGTAGTCGAGCAAATCAGAATGTCGTCGATGAAGACTATGACAAAGCGATCGAAGAAATTCTGGAAGAGCCTGTTCATGAGACTCATGAACACTATTGGAGCGTTTTTTACGCTAAATGGAATAACCAAGAACTCTTAGTGGCCGTACTGACACCTGAAGGGAATCCTATGTACATCATTGTCTCGAACTCTGAGCTGGTGATAGCCTGATCTAAGGTTTATCTTCGAGAACCATTGTGCTCCCTTGAGCTGATCAAAGAGGTCGTCAATCCTCAGAAGTGGGTACTTGTTCTTCATAGTCACCTAGTTCAGGTGATGTTATTCGACACAAATCCGCAAGCTCCCATACGCCTTCTTGGTGAACAGAATCGGGGATGCCTAGGGAGAAACAATGGGCCAGATGAATCTTTTCTCCTGCAAGTCCTCGAGATGTACCCACAGCTCATGAAGCTCTACGAGAGCCATCCGATATGCTAGAGTAGATATTGGTTCCGTCCTGGGGTACATGTCAATATAGATGTCCACCTCTCTGTGAGGAGGTAGTCCTGGAACATCGTCAGGGAAAACATCCGCATACTGGTCCACCATTATAGGATAGTTCAGACTCTCCACATCTACTACTCCAAGGGTAAGGCAAGCCAACTAGTGAGTGATCAGCTGCACCCTCCTCTGAGTAAGTCTGTCATACACTACAAAGGTTAACTTTTCACCAGTGAAGGTGAACCTTGTACCATCTGTGCGGAAACACCACAATTTTCGCCTAATATAGTCGATCTGAGCATGGATTGTAGATAACCAATCCATACACAAGATGACATTGTAAGGCCTTGACGCTACTATGAGGAGATCCCAGCAGAAGCTCTCACCTCCTAGAGTAAGCTCACACTGTCATCACCAGTGCGTAATCATCGAGTCTGCTCCCATAGGAGTCTCTAGCTGTAAGGATCGATCCAACGACTCTGTCAGAATCTCCGATCTCTGAACGAGGGCAGTGGATATGAAAGAGTGACTGACAGCTGTGTCTATAAGAACTGCAGCTAAGGTTGAATAGACATAGATAGTACCTTGAATCATATCTGGAGAACCATGGTTATATACCTCATCTACATGAAGCTGATCTCTCCCCTGTCCACCCACTCCTTGTGGTCAGGGTGGACCTCCTAGTGGTGGTTGTGGTAGCACCTCGTATCGTCTTCCACCACCAGCTGCACATCCAGATCCTCTACCACGTCCGCCTCCACCCTGCAGACCACCTTGATAGAACCTCTGCCTCTGCCTGGGAGGTCCCTCAACTATCTGTTGATCATCAGTACAACGGTTTGGACAGTCCCGATCCATGTGACCAAGCCCACCGCAAAAGTAACACTGCCTGCTACTGGCATGTCTGGCTCTGTCTCCACTCAGGGTGCCCCGCACAACCGATCCTGAGATGTGCAGTCAAACACCTGTGGGTTTATTCCTCTTGGACCTCTGCGTCATCTGTCTACTACCAACTATAGAAGACTCCACCGCAAGTCGAATAGTGGTGGGTCTTGCTGCTAGAGACTGCTTAGCAAGGAAACTATCCACTAGGAGGGATCACTTCAAAAACCCCGTCTACATAGGGATGTTGTGGGAGATAAATGATGCTCTGATCTCTCACCAGAGTCCCTGCACAAAGGTCTGAGTCTTGAGGAATGAGTCCCGTACCATATCAGTGGAGTAGCATGAGAGTTCGGCGAACCTTACTGAGTAATGAGCTACACTCATGCTGCCCTGATGAAGATGAAGTATCTCTTGTATCCACACCTCTCGAAGGGTGGCTGGTTCAAACTCCTCCTGGAACAAGCCCTTGAAGTCTGCCCATAGAAGTGACACCTCATCATGCACCTGGAGCATTAGGCTCCACCATCTGCCTGCTGCTACCTGAAGGAGGCTGGCAGCAAGGATCACCATGAAGTTGGCTGGTTTACCTACCAGTATGAAGACACTCACCATAGCCTCCATCAAATCCTCAACCGCCTGTAGGTCCGTCTCTCCCCAGAACCTGGGTGTCCTCTGGCGCTGGAACTCATGCAGTGCACTCAAGCGCTGTATACTCTCTGCTATTGGGGCTAGTGGCATCAGTGGACCAATGAGAAGTATCACCGCTGGTGCCTCAACTGGAAGAGGGCCCTGTACTGAGGCCTCGTCTCTTAGCAGGATGTCAGTACATACAAATCTCGGGGCTATAACTAGTTGTCCACGGGGAGGCATCTTGAAAGAAAAAGATGCGACATGGTCAAAAGAATATACCTGGTGGGCTGACCTGGTTTGAGCAAACTTAAAGAAAAATTTTGAAACACACACACAATCAGTGATTTAATGCACTAAGTCGAAAATCAGTAGTCAGGGTCCTGGTGTACGGATACGTCAGTCGCCACACCGACACTGGACTCCCTGAACTGAAAACCAAACTCGGTACCCTTAACACTATTGCTTCACAGAAAATAATGATAAGAGTCCTTAGTTCTGCGGTAGAACTGACATCTCTGATACCAAATTGTCACGACCCGTCCCTCGGGGCCCATGTCGTAACTACCCCAAGCCTACCTTCCATAGGACAGGGGCTGGCGTCTAGCACCAAAGACGTAAATCCCTATAACTGGGAAGGCATTTCCTTTATAAAACGTAAACACACACAACCAGAGTACAAGCGGCAGCAAACACTAAGTAAAAAATGTATAACAAAAGATGTGCTAGACAGTAAAAGGGGATGGAAAAACAATCTCAACAGTAAAGTACAAGGAAAATACAAAATAGGTACAACTAAAAGACAAATAGTTGGAAAGTGTCTAGGAGCTCCTGGATCGTCCACCATGGATCCTACCTAAAGGGATGGTATAGATAGCCTACTCAGCGCTCCACGTCTGTCCATCTCCTTCAGGTACCGTGTAGTCGTGAGGTCCACCTCAGGGTACCGTCCAGTCCTCGCATACTCCACCACGGTCAGCAATGTCCGTCATCTGCATCCAACACAACGAGGTGCGGGCATAGCCCGTGTAGGGGTGAGTATAAAAATACTCAGTAGGGACCCCGAGACCCTCAAGGACTCACAAAATCCAAAAATGATAAGCCAAAAAGTATGAATCAACGGATAAACATTACTTAGGTATATGCCCATACATATACCTAAGTTATCTAGTAACCCATCTCAATCATGAGGAAAAAAAAAGGTCATTGAATCACCTCAAACCAGGATTTTTCATTATTGAAACCAAGAATACAGGAGAACTTCTCCTCTGTTGAGAACAGTGGGAATGTCGCGACACCAAGGTGCTTCTCACTAACCTTGGAATGCTGAGGTACTCTTCCTGTCCAGTACCACAGGAGTGCTACCAACTACCAGGAGCTCTGTCCACTGTGGGTCTACCGCCAAATACAGTGTGCTCCCACTAATAGCTTGCAGAGGTAATCCTCCTATATAGTACCATGGGTCTGCCGCCAAATATCGGGAACTCATCCGCCATGGGTCTGCCACCAAATACCGGGCGCTCTCCACTGGGCTAGTCGAATCACTTCAAGTCAAATCGGTCAAGCAGTCGTCAGGTCTGCCAGCTACTAGGTCTCCGCACTATGTACGCTCATCTCTGGGAGGATCCTCTCCAAGAGCTACTATTAGACACTCCAAGTGTCAAGAAGTCTCATGTGGAAGTATCTCAAAGGAACTCAACACCATAGGGGTCTCAACGTAACAGACGACGCGTCAATCAGACACCCGGTCTTTTAGTTATTGGCATTTTTGTTCTAGGGGCCCAATTGGATTTTAGGTTCAAACCAACCTGACCGTACAATAACTATGTCCAAACCTCAAGTGGGGTATGTTAAAGGAATCGTCTCGCTCTAAGATTTCCGTCACCAAAGATGGTTTGTTGATCAGACACCTGTGGCCCATGAAACGGGTGAAAAGGTGTTATCGGGCCATAGCCAGTCCGGGTCCGGTCTGACCCAGTGGGATCGACCCAGCCCGAACCGGTCCGAACCGGGGTTTGACCTGGTCTGTGGGTTTGAACCGGTCCAAGGGGGCGGCCCAAACCGTGGGGGCGGCCTGACCCGAGGGCGGGCTGGCCCGAGGGTGGCCCGGCCCGAGGGCAGCCCTGTCGGCCTGGCGGCCTGATGGCCTGGCGGGGGACCGCCTTAGCCGCAGCTAGGGGAGGAACCACGCACCCCCTGACACCCAAACGGCTTAGCCATTCGGGTAGAACCGAACCAGCGTCGGGTGGCAATGATACAGCTCACACGGGACCCGATGGGGTCCCGCACCTCCCGACTGGCCAGAGCGGCCAGCCGCTCTGCACCACGGCGCGGTGAGCTGGTGCCGCGCCCCTCGCCAATGGACCGACCTGGTCACGGCCTCCTGCTGGTCTCCGTGTGGTGAAACGGCGACGCGCTCCTCGTTCGACCGCCGCGGCCCTTCCTGGCTGTGGACCTTCCTTCCTGCGCGGTGCGACGACACTACACCCCTCCGACACCGCCGCGGCTTGCCTGGCCATGGCTCGGTTCTTTGCACGACACGATGGTGTTGCGTCCTTGTGGAGACCCAGTGGCCTTGCGCCGCCGGCTTCTTCACGGCCGACTCATTGCCGGTCGCCACATGTACCGCCTACATTATCAACAAACAAGAACAAACCAAAGGGGAGGGTCAGGTCGTGTTCATGCGGTCCAAACCCTCGTTACGGTGATATATTTCATTTCTCATACTAGAAATCTGTATGACGAATAACGAGTAAAAAACAATTCAAACCCCCTACCTCGATTGTTGCTCATTGAAGAAGTTGCGCGAAGTGGACATCGTTCCGTTGATGTCAGATAGAAGAAAAAGAAGGTGAGGAGAAGGGATTTGGGGAAGAAGAGTCGAGATGACATCATCAACATTCTTCATGGGCGGTAGTGTTTCCTCTACTTGCTCTGGTGGAATAGGGAGAAGACGGTGCTCGTCATTCTTTGGTAGAAGGAGCATTCTTCGTGTTCTTTGTTGAGAGGATGGAGTTGTCTCTCATGTCCCACCCAAAATAATTGACAACCAATTAAAATAATAGCTTTGTCTATTATTTAATCATTGGATTTAATTCAAATGAATTCAAAAGGAGCTAATTAATTTATTTCAAGGGTTTAATGAATTAATTCGGAGATATTTGGAACATTAAAGTAATGGGAGAAGGTGGAGAGTTTAACCCACATAAATGGGGGGTTAGAGGTGTTCCAAAATTAACAGGGAGTTAGAAGAGTTAAGAAACAGGTGTGGGCCCTACTAAATAAAATCCTCCCAAGTGAGGTTATGTGCGGAGGGCCCCCACCACTAACCTCCACTTAGAGGTTTTAACCACCATAAAATAAAAATAAGTTAAGTCTTATTTTTATTTAATTTTATTTAAAAACCCCAAAAACTATCTTCCACTCTCGTTAAAACGCAACTGTGGTGAAGGTCTCACTAAGCATTCATCGACGCTGTGAGTTCAACGGTGCCCTCAGATTTCAGTTCCGAGCACCGGTTCAAAAGATATAAAATCCCGCTCGTATGTTTACTAGACGTACCTGAACAAAACATTAGAAATTGATTCCAGGAACACCGGGCATTGGAATTAAGTGCCTTTAGAAACTGCAGACTCGTAAAATTCCCTTGTATTAAAAAACATTCCATGGGAAATACAGGTCTTTACACACATACTGGAACATTTCATAAAATTTATGTTCATA
The DNA here is from genome assembly GCA_963277665.1 of Viscum album. NCBI lineage: Eukaryota > Viridiplantae > Streptophyta > Magnoliopsida > Santalales > Viscaceae > Viscum > Viscum album. The sequence goes on from OY728156.1 coordinate 1,139,088,381, forward strand.
TAACAAGGACAACATCCACAATTTTTAATGTAATTAATAATAAAATATTATTTGAAAGGGTGCCTATAAATGAATTTTATTATACCTAAACATGAGCGGCCTATTCTAGTTCATCTAGTTTATTGGTAACAAAGTTGAAGAACAAACAGTTAGGGATGACCCTTATAGAGAAGGAAGGTTCTATATTATTCCTGACTAACCACAAATAAATCTCATTCTCGACAACTAAGAAATAATTAATCATCAATGGATGTTCAATATATTATTCTCAAGCACATCCCTTGTGGAATTTTATTCATCTTCTACTAATCAACAAAAGAATATACAATGATAATCCCAAAGGGGGTTCTATGATTATCACCAAAGGTTTTTTCATCACGACTTCCTTATGATTTTATACTAAAGATGGTTTGGGTAATCCCATGATTCTCATAGAGGTATATTTTCTATATCACATAAGAAAAAGATATCCTATGTTGTTCAATAAATAGTGTAGGAGGCCATGATATGAAAATAAAAATAATATTATCAAGACTAAATGTATCCTAGATACCAAAGAGAATAATTTAAAATCATTATATATATGTGGATATAAATTGAAGTACATTAATATATGGTAAAATGTGTCATCTTATTCTTATAAAAAAAGATAAAATTAATAATTTGGTAATTTTGTGTAGGATCCTTAGAGGGGAATCCAAACTATCCTTGAAAACATGAATAAAATCCAACATTTTTTGATGTGAATATTTTATAGTATTTTGATTGGATTGGTCTGTGAAATTTAACATCATGTGATAAAGATGTGCACTATTCTATTTATATTCAAGTATCTTGGATAAGAAGGTGAATCCTATGATTCGTGTCAATTATAATAATGGAATGAATAACTAAGACTATAATACCATGTGATTTATGATCAATGTGAGATACAATAAATAATAGATCAATCATATTATATTAAAGCATAGAATATTGGATTGAGTTGGTCTTATGAGTGTGTTACCCTAATATTCCTATCTTGATTCATGACTTAGGGAGATATGGAATGGATTATGGATTACAACTACTAGGAGACCCATATTTGATTCATGTTCCATAAAAGTAATAATAACATTAGATTGAGGGGGGGATATATATATGAGGCTGATTTTTTTTTCAACTTGGCTTTTAGTTATTAATGAGGAGAGGATGTGGTTGGTGAATTCACAATGTAGTATTTCACCTAGATATGTTTCCTAGTTGAAGTTATCATTGGGTGATGATAGGGGTATCTCTACTCTTAGAATTTGGGAACACCAAGAGGAGTATCTCGACTATATTATTTTTTTGGGAAACCAATATGATTATCTCAACATATGTTTTTTAGACTATGTGAAGTACCTAAACTTGAGGTGTATGTGGTAATGTTTTACAACCAACAAAGGGTATCTGGAAACATTTGTTCCCATATAGGGTGTCTATGCGAGTTGTTCCCTAATTATAGGACTAAAACGAAGTGGGGAAACCTAATAAAGAATATAATGAATCATAACACCAATATGAGTGGCCTTGTAGATGTTTCTTCCTACCAGGTGGACTTGGGTGAATATTTTCCTGATTAAAGGGGCCTTAAGAGAAGGGTCACTAAATTGGGTAGGTCATAATTTAGGTTTACCCAAGTAAAAGGGCCATGGAATAATGGTCAACCTTTTCACTCTACCTTTTAAAATTGTTACCTTAGTGATAGGATATACATGAACAATCATCCATGTGAAATCACCTAGTAAAATAGTAAAAATCATAGGGATTTCCATTGGTGAAGGATTACCAAACTTAGGGATCACATTACTGAAGTCTCACCTATCATGGGTATCTCCCTTATGAGGTATCATCAAATTAGAGACACTCTTTATTAAAAAATCACCATAGTTAGGGATCAAAAATAGTTTGGTAAAAGGGATATCATACCTTCGTTTGTTCTGAATGACCATCACAAAATCCTAAAAAATGGTTGGTGATTTTCTTTTAGGAAAATATATGGGTCTAGGAATAGTTTCCTTGGGAATGTAGACCAAGGTGAAAAGATAATTTATGAATAAACCATGGAGAATTAAACATCATCTTGTATAGAATTTAAATCTAAATAAATACTGATACATTTTTATAATTTGCCAACATGAAAAGTAAAATATAATATTATGAAGAAAGATTACATCATTTATATGAGGTCTACCTTCTATAAGGTTTCTAAAAAAACATCTTGTATGACCTTAGAAATTTGGTTTTAATGATGAGACACTATTTTCATCATCAATTTTTTAATCCATGGGCTACTTTCAGAGGGAGGTTATCAAACTCATGTCACTGACCATGGAAATTTTCTTGAGTAATATAAATCTCTCGATGTTTGAGAATTCATGGGTCACATGGATAAACAAATTATTTCATATTCATTTATGGATAAATATTAATTCTCAAACATGAATTCTATTTTTTTAGTGTAGACCATATCATGGATTTCATTAAAATTTTCATAGAATGTTGTGTTTTTCTTCCAATGGGATATATCACACCATTATCACTGAAAAAACAACTTTCATTGAATAATCCAAGATAAATGAGGTGTGCATCATGTTTATTATCCTATCTAACCACACATACCAAAATCTTGTTCTTACATATGTACAAATAAATTCCATTAAAACATTCACATATATCATTTTATAGAAGCTGGAAAATAAGAACAAGAATATTTGAGGAGGTAATATCTCTAATTCCTAGATGGGATATTAGATTATGAATAATAATTCTTACATGAAATCCCCTTTCCCCCTCTTTTATAGTACATATTCAGTGCAACCTATTATAGTTTATGTACCATAATTTTGGATACTCTTCAATAACTAGTTGATTCATGATGAAAGGTCTTGATTATAAATATTCAAGTTATATTACAATGGTGATTATATGTTGTGTTCACTTAACAATATCAAGGGCCCACAAAATCATGTCTATTAGGAATTCAATATGAGGTTTTAACTTTGCTTGTTCCTATAAGGTAATTTGGGGATGTTATAGTGAATGGTAATGATAAGAGTAAGAAAAATGATAGAAATCATGGGGGTGAATGGACATTCTCTACTTAAAAAGAGTATGAAAATGTTTATAGTTATAGTCCACTATGTATGTGGAGTATATCATTCCTCCCACCACCCGAATGTTACAGAAAATTAAAAATCATTATCTAAAATGGCACCAAATAATCCTAGAAGTATGACGTTGAACATCACATAAAATTTCCTTTGAAACATCATATTAAACTACATAGAAAAATTACCTCACTAAAATACAATAAAATACATTGTATATGCATAATAATCATGATGTTTTATTACATAACACAAATCCAAGTATCATGAAGTCAAAAAAACATGGCTAATATTCCTCCCCGTAAGGTATTAAATTACATCGAAGAATCACTATAACATGTCATTAAACATCATTATTTCTTGTTTCTCAATATAATACAATAAAATATATTATAAATTTCATTAAATTTTATTCTCAATGTAGAAATATCATCTTAACTCCATAAAAGTTTGGGCACCCCCACCATGGTGGTATGGGTTATATAATACACCACCCTAAAAAACAACGATTTTTTGGATTCTGATATCATGGGATTTATTATTATTCAAAAAATACCTAATAATGGGCCTAACCAAAACTTCCAATCTCATTATATTTTATAATGTAGGAAAATTCATGTTCTAATGTCATTACCCCTTTACCTGAGAATCAATAGGAAAATTATGCAATTAAGCCTTCCCATGTATACAAGACTAATCTATGATGAGTTTTTTTCTTTTTATACCATGATATTGATATTTTTAATAATTCATGTTGGTTTTGAATCTCCCTACTCTTAGTTGGGAATCCTTACAATCTATCATTATTTATTTCATGGGACCTAGATCTATGAAGTAGATTGATAACCAAGAACTATATCTGGAATAATTTTTATTATACATAATACATAGTAAGGGATAAATATCATATCCCTAGATATCTAAAAATATCTTATCACCCTCATCTAATCTTTACATTAAATGATACTCCATTGGTTTTTCTTATCCCACCTAATAAAAACATTTCATCAATATATAATGATTAAATCTAGGCTATAAAACCATAAATTCTATCCCTCATGTTAATCCATAGTATATATCCTTAAACACCATCTCTCATTTGATCCATGTTTTATAAAGATAAACTCTATCTAGATATTTTTCCATGTTTTATAACCTATACATTAACCCAATCTAGTCTATGAATCATGAAATGAAATTGAATACATCCTTCATAAATGATTTTCTACATTAACATTGGTCACCTATTCACATTGTGTTTACCTTTATACTATTTTTATATATACTCCCTATCTCATTTTCATAAATAATTATATCAATAAAATAGTTCTACATTTAGTTCAACCCGTATAAATTTAACATAATTTAGAGTCCCCCAATTGATTTTATGATTTATGAATATAAACTGGTAGGAAACATTCCATAAATTTGGTATGAACTGATAATATAAGACCGTAGGTATTTCATCGTTATCCTTCTTGGATCATTATGGAACTCTATTATTTTCTCTATCTTGGGGATATATTTTTCATCTTACTAGAAGTAACATCTTCCAACAAACATCAAATCTTAAATTATATTCTCTATCTATATTCAAAACTCATTGAGTAATGATACCATAGTGTATTAATTCCAATTTATTATCTCCATTTTTCATCAATCATACTATGTGTCCTATGAATTTGAATCACCCTATATTCATTTAATTCAGGAAAGTCTCCCCTCAGTTTATGGTAATGAAAAAATATCTAATATCATCTTACCTATAATCAAGGGATAGGATCCCAGTACAAACATAATCTATACAAAGTGACTAGACCCCAACCTTCAAATACGTTTTTTTAGTAATCATCTTATTGTTTTACTCTATTCTCAATGTCATCATAGTAGAACCCAACTTTCAGATAGCATCCCTTTTTTCATACTCAAAAAATATTCCCCATCACCCTTCTTAATAGAGTATTTAAGTAATAATTTCAATTTAACATAAAATGATTTGTTAAAGTAGAGTTTTAATAATCTTGTTGTTTCACCATCATCTATATCATCACATTGGTAGGGAGAACCGATCACTCGAAAGAGATCCCAATACTGTACCACCATCATCAAAGGTTTACTAAATGTAATCTATGTTACATTTTGAGCATGATTCACTAACCCTATATAAATCCTCTCATATAATATGGAATATATTATATTATCTATTATGTATCACACCAATTATAACTCACATTGTCATATATATATATATATAGTTTATTTTATCATTAACATAATCAAGATGCATTGAAAAATAAATCACTGTGTTTAAAAAAGAAAAACTTTATTACATGGACAAAAAATGGGGTTATTCCATAACATATAGTATCCAAATAAATAAAATTTGGGTGAATTGATGTCCAAGTTTTCATTATTTTTCACTCTCAACCATTATTTTATTGAAGGATCATTCACCTATTCAAAGCATTGAAATAACCTCAATATCATCCTCCTCCTATGAGATCACACTGGCCTCTTTCACTTAAAGAGTGTCTTAGTGATCCCACCAATTCTCGAATTGAATAATTTACTAAGCCACCATGAATTAATTATGATCTACAATAGTGCTAAAGTGAGTGAATATCTCCTTATACATCATATAATGTTCCAAGAACATTCACGCATCATTTTCCTGAAAATAGTTCCCTAATTGAATCACCCATAGAGACTCCATGGAATGTGCCCCATCTTGGACATGATAGAGATTGTATTCCTCCCCTCCATTCACTCCCACATAACCTATAATTTATAATTCATGGAATCAATGGAGATATTTGGAAGTATGATTCCCTAGTATTATTATCTAGTTGTGAACAATTTTCATTAAGATACTCATCATACCTAACAATGTTCTTGAATTGGGATGAAAATGTAGAACCTAAGTTTAATCCATAGATTTGGATATTTCTTCCCTCTCAATAAAATGTTGTGAGTGGGGATTGGATTTATTAATTCTAAAAATGTATCATCAATAGATCATGGTGGAAGTGTCACGACCCCCTCCCCACAAAGTCTACCCCTCCTAGGCCGACAATGTGAGAAGGGAGACAATGACCTCCAAGTCCCGCCTCCAGTAGGCCCCGGGTTGGCAACTAGCACTGAGGGTATAGTAAACACACAAATGGGAGGCATTACCCTCTAAGAGAACACATGCGGAAGAGAGAGATAAGATAGACACCAACCAACTCCAACTCAACCAGTAAGATGAATGAAATCCCAAGTACACATATGAAATGTCATGAAAAACTACTACAACTGGAAGGGGAAAAACTATAAGTACCCAAAAAGGAAGTAAAACAACAAAAACTACAAGCCCAGATTGATCCTACAACCGCAAACTCGTAGAAACCATCTTGATCTCTATCTTTCTCCAAGTGACCTGAAAAATAGTTTATATATACATAATGTTAGTATAATAGTATACTCAGTAAGATCCTCCCCAAAGCCTCTCGTGCAAAAGTAAAGAAAGCATGCTAAAGAATAGTGAACAAAAAGTGAAACTAACTCATCACCTAAAAAGTTATTCTATGTTCCCAACTTCACCATGGATACTCTGACCAAGTAATGCATACAAGAGTATATAATATAAAAAAGAATATAAAGGGTACCCCATCACTACTTCCCCACTAGTTTTCCACTTTTCCCCAATGTTTTACATCCTAAGCATCTCTCTCCAAAAAGGCTAGCCTGTAGACACCTGGGCAAAAAACCAAAACATGCACCTCGTGCAACAAAACCACCACGTCTATGCAAGAAAGTAACCAGGTAGTTTCTGGGAGCCACCAAAGCTCGTATAACATGTATCATACGTCGGGTATTATACATCAAGCCATTACAACCCATACACTGAGTAAGGTTTATCAATCCATCAAAACCTATACACGTTACGCCTATAGTAGTCTATAGGATACTATATCCAGAATATATGTGCATGAATAACCACAATCCATTACAGCCCTCTACACACATATATGGGGAAAACTAACCACTTTGGCCACCAACACAAGTATCTACCAAGAGAAGTGAGTGGGTCCGAAGGGGGTAATCAACCATCCATCCTCCCACCAGAATGTTGGGGAAAACACCCCCCAGGGCTCAGAACCCCTGGGGTGTCAGTTTCCCTTACTAACAAGGTGGATTAGCATATAGAAACACAAAAAGTATAGAATATACTATATCTTGCAACCACACTATGGGCATAACCTAGTCTTAGACTCAACTTCAGCTAACATCTCTCGGACTCTGGGCTTCCACTTTTAAGACTAGGTAGCCTATAAGCACACAACCATTTAAAAAAAATATTTATTTCCTTACTTCTTTCACTTTTTATCAGTTCCACTTTAAGTTAATTAATTCTTTAAACATTAATTAACCATTTACAATTCCACAATAAATTTCATTAGCATCACACCCAAAGTCCACTTTCCTTTTAAAATTACAACCTCATCATTATTTTCCAGCTACTCCAACCCCAAGGGTTCGCATCATTTGTTCAACTATTCCTTACAGAATTAGTTTTCCATATTCCCAGGAATTATAGAAAAACATTATATGCTACTAAACACAATGGGGATCAACATAGTGAGTAGATGTACTACCCGTCGAGTCATTGTCGCCTATAGTAAGAGCGTAGACCCATCCCCACTTGAGAGGATAAACACGGAAAGCACGTGTCATACCCCACATGTCTTCGCCTCTTTCAGAAGAAGGGTAAGCAAGACCATCTACCTTGATCAGTGGGGAAAGTAAAGCAGATAATCAACCAATATGAATCAGCAAACATCCAACAATCACATCCATTCTGTTCCATCATCCATGGTGTCCTCCCCGACACCCACATGCATAAACCGATGCATCTTTCCACTCTAGGTGTCATCTTCTACCACAACCAAAAGGCCTACATGCCCCCACATATAACAATAGCCATCTAGGCTCACATCACAACACATGCAGCTGGAAATCAAACATCTTAACAATTGGGCTCTTGGCCCTTTAACAAACAAGAGGGTAACTCATAACCCTATAAGGAGTTATATTTTATCGAACAACCGGTTCTTTAATCCATCGTGTATTAACAGATTATTATTCATAGGTTCCAAATTTTTGAAACCTAATCAGTAAGCTATCATAAATAATTAAACATACTTACTACACCAATTTGATTAACCTAAAAAATACAAAAAGAACCAGATTCGTTTACACGCCTCTTTATCGTTATCTAAATAATTATCAATTATTCCCGGTTTACGTTCTTTACCAATTTCCATCAAGAACAAACAGTTAAACAAAGAAATAATAGATATCACACTTGTATCAAGACAAGAGGAAATAAAATACGATTGATATCAATTTATTTATCTATTTCAAATATTTATTATGTCAATTCCATTGTCATCCAGTGGGATAAAACATGCTAAAAATAAAGTTTCACGTAAAAGAAGAGGGAAGAAACAAATCCCCTACCTCAAACATTTCTTGACGTTCTTTATATGAGAACAGTCCACACAACGGATCATGATTTCCTCCTCTCGTGACAACTGTATCCACCTGAGGATGCCACGGTACAACCGGACCAACCGAAACCCAAGAAAACTCCATTAGAAGCATGGAGATCACATGATATAATATTGAAAAAAGAAAAAGGAGAAGATTAACCAATAAGAACCATGATAAAACATACATTATTTTGATAAAGGATCAACCCTTACTACTTGCACCAAAGAAGGGGGTGCACATGAAGCATGAAAAACTTCAAGGGGAAAATGATCCGTAGATTAAGGTTCGATCACACCGATCATATCAGAAGAAGGAAAGGTTCAGGAATCTCGCAGAAGTTAGAACAAGGAGGAAGGACAAGGAAGATATAAAATCCCTTTAGAATATTTAATAGAGAATTAGTTTAATATATGCTTGATTCTATATTAAAAGAGAATCTCATTAAACCACATAGTTTGACCAAGTAAAAATATCTCAAGCCTTAGGAATAATTAATATAGAAGTTATGGCCTTTTAATTAGCCTTAAAGTCCTTAAAACAAGGATTTTAAATGCATTTTACGTCAAAGGAAATGTCAAAGGGGTGAAACTGTAGGAAGTTGGAAACATTGTTCACCCTGTCATTCTGGAAACACTGTACACCCTACCATTCTGGAAACACTGTACACCCTATGGTTACTGATGTCACTGTTCATAGAAGGGCACTGATTTCACTGTTCACAGAAGGTCACTATTCATATAAGGTCACCGATGTCGCTATTCACGGAAGGTCAATGATGACACTGTTCACCTAAGGTTATCATTGCGCTGTTCACCAAAGGTCAATGATGACATTGTTCACCTAAGGTTACCGTTGTATTATTCACAGAAGGTTACTGATGACACTATTCACATAAGGTCAATGATGACATTATTCACCTAAGGTTACCATTATACTATTCATTGAAGGTTACTGATGACACTATTCACAGAAGGTTAATGATGACACAGTTCACCTAAGGTTACCGTTGCACTGTTCACAGAAGGTCAATGATGAAAATTTTCACCTAAGGTTACCCATTGCACTATTCACTAAAGGTCAATGATGACACTGTTCACCTAAGGTTACCGTTGCACTATTTATATAAGGTTACTGATGACACTATTCACAAAAGGTCAATGATGACACTGTTCACCTAAATTGAAAATTGGAAAAGTGTTGGGGATGAGTCACCTCGACCACCAGAACACCTCAAACACTAGATTTTCATAGAGGAATGGACTAGAGAGGTCTGGGCCATTACATCAGATACCTCTCAAAAACATTCTCATCCTTGAGAATTCAAAACCAACCTAAATGGGAACAGAAAAGAAGTCATAAAAACCTCCCATCGAGATACCTCTCAAAAGAGAGAAATCCACAAGAAGAAACCAAAGAAAGCCTTATCATAAAAAAGAAAGGTCTATAACCACAAAGGGGACCTCGTTACATGAAAAGAGTTAAACATCAAACAACTCTGAGTACTGAGCATGTATCTGTGACTCACGTTCCCAGGTGCTCTCCTTCATGCTACCGTGTCTCCACAAGACACGAACCAAGGGAATAGAATGCCTGCGCAACACCTTATCCTTGCGGTCTTGGATCTCCACAGGCCACTCCTCATAGGTTCCATCATCATCAATGTTGATCTCTCCCCAATCGATGGCGTGAGAGTCATCATGAAGATAAGGACGGATCTGTGATACATGGAAAACATCATGTATCCAGCTCATTTGTGGGGGAAGTGATACTCAATATGCCACAACTCTAACATGAGCTAACACCTCAAAAGTCCCAACAAACCGGGGAGAAAGCTTACTCCCACAACCAAACCTTCGTTGCCTGTGACAGGGAGTCACCTTCAGAAACACGTGATCCCCAAAATCAAACTCTAAGGGTCTCTTCCTTTGATCAGCATATGATTTCTGATAATATTGCGATGTCTTCATTGTAACATTGGAGACTTTTATGAGAAATATTTTGTTTTTATGTTATATAAATCATCAAAGGAATCTTTCACTACACACAACACTAGCTTGGCTTGCTTTACACGCAACCGCGGCCTTCCTCAATAGCTTGCGTTATACGCAATACTGAGTTTCACTGAACAACGATATGCTATTAAAATATTATTAAAACTAGCCGTTATGAATAGTGATAACCACTTTTTGAAATTTTGTAAATTTTATTTTTCAAAATGGACTTAATTTTTGGATTCGGAATATTGAAATTAGCTTAGGGTGAAATTTTGGTACTTTTTGGATAACTTTTATATTCTGATGAATAGTGAAAATTACTAAATTTTAATTAAAAACAACTTTTTTAATCAAAATAATTAATAGTGATAAATTATTAATTTGAGTGGTTTTAAAGTATATTTAGAATATATTTTCAAAATTTAATACAATGTTGTTCATTAGATGTAATTTCACATTTAAACCAGACATAAACAAGTGTCAATCTTTTGATAGTTATTATCTTTTAAAAACACGCTATTTGTTTTGACGACGAGAATTAATTTTTAAATTAGTGAATGCAACTGATATGTTTTTAATTTGGTAAAATAAACATCATTTTTGAATTCATAATATCAAATATAGCTTAGGCCTAATTTTTGGTATTTTTCTGGAAACATTCTTTTTTTGATGAATAGTGAAACCACTAAGTGGTAGTTAAAAAAACTGAATTTTTCATAAAACATATTTTTACCGCTTTTGTGAGTGGAATTTCTAAAATCCGAGAGACACGGTTAATATCAAGGACTAAAATGTGGTTCAATGATATGAAAATAATTTTTGGTGAATAGTAACTTTTACTTTTTTTTACCACGGTTAAAAATTAATTCGACCAAAAACAACCTTAGGAATAAAATATGACCATTTAGGCCCACTTGGATTAGTTTAGGACATTTATTATCAATTTATTTAAAGAAAGGTTAAAATAGTTAAAATCAAAGTTTAATAAGTAAAGTATTTTTAATATAAAGTTATACGTAAGATAAATTCGACTATAAATATTCATTAGAAATCTAAAAATATTTCCTACATAATGATATTTTATTTCTAATTTTTAGACTTTAAATAAGTTAATTTATTTATGACACAAAGATGATGCATTAATTTTCTTATTAATGAAATATTGACATAATTGTTGTTATAAATACCCAAATAAATGTAATTTGAGACTTTTTATGAATTCCACTAATTTTATAGGTTAATATGACATGTTATTATTGATTTCATTAACTTTTTTTGAATTAATCATTCTGTTATGATTTCCACAAAAAATCAATTACTAAATAGTGTCAAAATTGACATAAAATAGTTTTTAAAACAAATATTATATTATTAATTGTTATTTTATTTATAAAAATATAAGGGTCGGCCAAATGACTTAGATAAGGTTATATATGTTAATAATAAACAACTTGGGGTTCGTTTGGCTTGTTATAGTAAGTTTATTAACCTTATAGTGTAAGAACACAAAAAGACACGGTAAAAGTAAAATTATCTAACTTAATGTTAAATCTAAATGATAAGGCTAAAATAGGAACCTAAAACTGTCTAAATTATATTGGATGAGAGGATTTATACCCATCCCCATTTTATTTTCGAAATAAATCAATTTGGAGCTATTTAAAACCGAATTTGGCTTTATAATAAAATAATATTTTTAGTTTTTCCAAAGGAGCCCCTCTCCTCCCTTATAAAAGGGCACCTCCTCCCCCTCTTCCTCACACCACTTTGAGCCTTCAAGCTCGGCCAACACCTGACAATTTCTTATCTACACTTCCATAGAGACATCCTAGAGGTCCTGGTCTTCTTCAAAGACCAATTTTAGTGTCTTAAAAGGAGGTCTCAATGAAGCGCTTCAAAGAAGTGGTAATGTCCATTACCGATTATTTCATCTTTATTTCTTATTCCACTTCTTATTCTTTATTTGTTTCATTATGAAGTAATAACATCAGTATCACTCATATACTGATATGTTATTATAAGTATGAAACAACCATATTTCACCATCTATCCATCATACGGAAAATGAAATCACCACGCGTGCGTACGTACGGAATACCGACTCCACGTCGTGGTGTAATCTATTTTCCACCACCACCTTACATGGATGGGTATAATGGTGTAAATAATAACTATATATAATTATTGTAAAGTTATATTGATTCTAAAATTGTATATATACACTCCATTACAATTTCACGATCATGGGAACGATATCATCGCTCGTGCGTACGTACGGAATACTGTCTCCACGAGGTGATGCGACTTGTTCTACATGATCTTCATTGCATAATGATTATATAAATGAATTGAATTAATGAATATATTACACTAATACCAATCTAGAAATTAGGTATCTATAACCTAAAAATAAGAATAAGAATTTATTCGACAAAACACGCAAAAGAACAAAAAGTAATAAACACCTGAATAACAAGTAGTAATGAAATATTACTAATAAGAAGCTAAGAATATGACCATATATGATATCATAAAAATAATTATGATTCTAGAATAAGTCAACAACATTATTTAAATCATTATACAAGAGGTTCGGACACTTACGAAGCAAATCAGACCTAAGGTAAGGGAAATATCACAATCTCATTTTTATCTGAGATTGTTTATACTTTGGTATTATTGGGGTGTATTTTATCATCCACATCCATGTTTCCTCAATATGTAATATTATTTCCATCCACCTATAATTGTTTAAATCCAATTTTACCCTTCTGTGAGTTTTTAGTAAAAGATATAAAAGTAATCTTTTGTCGTTTTTCATACGAGGTACTTTTTGTCTTTTCTGACAAAAGTACGGGAAGAATGTTTTTTAACTTATACGGCATGAGTGGATTTTTAAAACATTATTTCCAAGAAGCTTACTTTACAAGGTTTCAAGTTTATTTTTAATCAACTTCATTTAGTTTAAAATTGTATGACATGTTAAGAAAGGAAAATAAAATTTGCAGTAGAAAGGATATTTTCCTCAAGAATGGAGTTCAAGTGTTTTATCAAAATTATTTTCCATCTAAGATAATATAGGGTTCTGTTTCTATCCCTATTATTACATTGATTTGATTATGTTGTGATGGAATTATTTTTATGAATTCCTTTATCTTATATGAATTGTTTTATGATTTCATGTTGTTTAAGAATCCCATTTTTATTACATGGGTTTTGTAATGATGTATGATTTATGATTGTGGCACACATATGAATAGTATCATTATGAGATGGGTGGGACATATATCTCCCTCCAATGAATTGGGTAAAGATTTTATATCTCATGAGATATTCATGGTTGGAACGGCAGGTTAAACTGGTTCATTGAAACATAACTGAAACGAAGAATAAACTCGGTATAGAAATGGACTTTTTCCACTAAGATAGTCTTGGAAATGAGTCTTGACTAATAAGAAATGATTATCTATGATTATGTGTGCATTCCACAAATATTCATGTTTTATGTTATGATTATTGGGATTACATTTCACTACTATGATTTATCCCATGTTATGAAATTATGATCTCTTTTGTAGGTTAAGATTTCCAAAAGATATGTTCTTATGAATATGATGTGATTTCTATTTCTTTTGTTTACCCTTACTGAGAATTTGAGCTCACCCTTTTGTATTTTTTTTCCCATGTCAGGAAGAAGGTTATTAAGTAATATATGAAAAAAGGGACTATATATATGATGAAATAAACGGGAGACAGTGTAGACGCTTTATGAACCAGTTGTTTATGTTTCCCAGTTTCTAAAGACACTATACCTATACGGTCCTTTCGTGGTTTTGTTATATGTTTTAATAAGTGTACTTCAATTTTGATGTAATGAAAATTTATGTAAAGTATGGGTTGTTATAGTTGGTATTAGAGGAAATGTATAGACAACCTTTAGAAACTAGGATGTGAAAGACTTAGTAAGAACCCTAAGGATAAGTCTAAGCATAGAACACAATTTTAGTGTTTTAGAAATGGCAATGAATAACCTAGGATAAGACCTTAAGTGTGAAATTTTATTCTTGATTATGTGGTTTTCCTATTATAATTAGTTTTTCTCACACTATTCCTCTTGGTTTTAGTCAATGGATAGAACCTGAAGGAACCGTGTTAATGCAGAATGCGACGGGAAATGCAATGATTGTCCCCCTGAGCAACCAAATTTTATGGGAGATGGAATGAAAAATCTTGTAGCCATGCTGACACAACTTTCTCAAGCTATGAATCATGCAGGACTTCCAAACGAGCAAAGGAAGGAGCAACATTCTATTGAATCCTTCATGAGGCAGCGTCCACCTTCATTCAGCGGGTCTACTGATCCATTAGTTGTTGAAGAATGGATTAGTACTACTGAAAAGTTATTTTCAGTTCTTCAATGTTATGAACATGATAAAGTCATCTTAGCAGTGTATCGTTTGGAAGGTGATGCTGATCAATGGTGGGATCTTATCAAGAATACGAGGCAAAGAGATGAAATTGAGTCAATGGAATGGGACGAGTTCAAGAACTTATTTTTCAATAAGTACTTCCCTCGTATTCTCTAAACAAATATGGAGAAAGAGTTTCTTGAACTGAAGCAAAAGGATGATGAATCCATTGGTACCTATGAAGCAAATGTTACAAGACTTGCAAGGTATGGTTCTGGTATTATTATCCAACCTGAGAGTAAGATCGATCAATTCTTTAGTGGCTTAAAACCAAGTCTTAGAAGGGCCTTAGCCATAAGGGACTTAAATAGCTATGAGAGAATCGTTCGATGTGCTCTCAAAGTTTAGATGGAGATTGGAGTAACCCATCAGTCATATGGGTTTGATAAGAAGAGGAAAATGGAATTCAAAGGAAAATCTAAAGAGCACACTGAAAAGAAGATGAGCTTTCCCTTATGCTCAAAGTGTGGAAAGAAACATGGAGGGAGTTGTCTTAAAGGGACAAGTAAATGTTTCAAATGTGGAAAGGAAGGTCATCGGGCATTCGAATGCCGCAATGATGGGAAGAAGATGTCTAATGATGCAATCAAAGGAAGGGACACACAGAATGAACCTACTACACTTCAATGTTTCAAGTGCAAGGAGATGGGTTATTATGCCAATAAATGCCCTAATCCAAGGATTGTTGATGATGATCGACATCAACAAAATCTTAAGGCTAAAAACAAAGGAAAGTCACATGCAATTTCTATGAGCGATGCGGAGTACGATAACGATGTGGTGAAAGGTACACTTACCATCCACTCTAAAGTAGCAAATGTTTTATTTGATTTTGGATCCACCCACTCTTTTATTTCTGAAGATTTTTCTATGGGTATCACCGTATTAGCTCAACAATTAGATGTTGAGTTAGCTGTGACAACACCTAATGGCACAACAGTCCCATCAAAAGTTTATAATTCTTCCCCGATTGAAGTTTGTGGGAAAGTGCTTCCTGTAAATCTTGTGATCCTTCCTATAGTGGAATTTGATGTTATTCTTGGCATGGATTGGCTTTTTTTATATGGAGCTCATATCAATTTCCAAAGAAGGGAAGTCACATTTCATATTCCATATCATTCTATGATCGTCTATCGATGCCAGGATGAACATAACCTTCCATTGGAAATTTCTTCCATCTTATGGGTCTTGATTCCACAGAATTAAGGTTATTTATCTCAAATGGTTGGTGAGAAACTCACAATTAAGAATATTCCCATTGTACGGGAGTTTGATGATGTCTTTCCGGAGGAATTACCGGGTCTTCCACCAAATCGTGAAGTAGAGTTTTCAATAGAACTCGTACCAGGTGCTTTACCTATTTCAAAGACACCTTATAGAATGGACCCAATTGAGTTGCAGGAATTGAAGAAGAAACTCGAAGAGAATCTTGATAAGGGATTCATACTCCCTAGTGCATCACCTTTGGGAGCACTTGTTCTATTTTTTAAGAAGAAAGATGGATAAATGAGACTCTGCATTGATTATCGAGAACTTAACAAGATTGATATCAAGAACAAATATCCTCTCCCACACATTGATGACTTATTTGACCAACTACACGGAGCTCAATACTTTTCCAAGATTGATCTTCATTCATGGTATCATCAATTAAGGGTCAAAAGGGAGGATATACCAAATACGGCTTTCCGTACAAGGTATGGACACTATGAATTTATAGTGATGCCATTTGATATTACTAATTCCCCTACTATCTTCATGTATCTGACGAATAGAGTCTTTAGAGACTATCTTGATCAATTTGTGGTAGTCTTTATAGACTATATTCTTGTCTATTCAAAGAGTAAGGAAGAACATGAAGATCACTTGAGAATTATATTTAAGACCCCGAGAAAGGATAATCTTTATGCCAAATTTACCAAGTGTGAATTTTGTCTTCAAAAAGTTTCATTTTTGGGTCACATAGTCTCAAAAGAGGGGATATCTATGGATCCAGAAAAAATAGAGGTTATCGAAAGATGGTCGAGACCAACAACAGTAACTGAGATCCGAAGTTTTCTTGGTTTGGCTGGATATTATCAATGTTTTGTGAAAGATTTTTCACGATTATCTAATCCACTCACCATGTTGACTCGGAAAGGAGTTAAGTTTGACTGGACAGAGGAATGTGAAGAGAATTTCAAGGAGTTGAAAAGAAGGTTATCCAGTGCACCTGTGCTCACACTGCCTTGTAGTGGAGAAAGGGTTGTGATCTACAGTGATGCATCCAAGAAGTGATTGGGGTGTGTTCTTATGCAAAATGATATGGTGATAGCTTATGCCTCACAACAGTTGAAAATCCATGAGAAAAATTACCCAACTCATGATTTGGAGTTAGCTGCGGTAATATTTGCATTAAAGATTTGGAGGCATTATCTTTATGGAGAAAGGTGTGATATTTATACTGATCATAAAAGTTTAAAGTATATTTTCACACAAAAGGAGCTGAATATGTGCCAAATAAGATGGTTGTAGCTGATTATGGATTATGACTGCTCAATTCATTACCACCCTGGGAAAGAAAACAAGGTGGCAGATGCATTAAGTTGACAAGACCATGCCAATTTATCCATGATGAGGATCACAAAAGATCCAATATTTATGGATTTACAGAGGATGGATATTGGAATTATAATGGAAGGGGGAAAATCATATCTTTCTCAAATGAATGTTCAACCATCTATACATGTGAAGATTTAAGAGGCACAGAAAGAAGATGTAGAGTTACAAAATAAGTTGAGAAATCTTCCTGCATTCAACCTTGATTGTGATGGGATAATAAAGTTCAGGAATCGGGTTTGTGTTCCTCCCATCCCCGAATTAAAGGAGCTGCTGGATGAGGCTCATAGTTCTTTATTCTCTATTCATCCTGGAAGCACGAAGATGGATAGGGACCTAAAAGAGTACTTCTGGTGGGATGACATGAAAAGAGATGTTGTTGAATATGTCTCTCGATACTTGGTTTGTCAGCATGTTAAAGCTAAGAGATAGAAGTCTAAGGGGATGTTACAACCATTACCCATACCCGAATGGAAATGAGAAAACATCACTATGGAATTTGTCACATGACTTCCTAAAACATCCAAAGGCAATAATGCTATCTGGGTTATAGTTGATCGTCTTACAAAGTCTGCACACTTCATTTTTATTAGAGAGGATTTCTCTCTGGATCAGCTTTCCAGGATATATGTAAAGGAAGTGGTAAGATTGCATGGAGTACCACTTCCTATTATATCTGATCAGGATCCGAGATTTACCTCGAAGTTCTGGTGAAGTCTTCAGCATACTCTGGATACAGAGTTGAGTTTCAGCACTGCTTATCATCCTCAAACAGACGGTCAGTCTGAGAGAACAATTCAAACTCTAGAAGATATGTTGAGAGATTTCTCTATGGATTTCAAAGGTGGTTGGGATCAACACCTACCTTTGGTGGAATTTTCTTATAATAATATCTTTCACTCCAGTATTCAGATGGCTCCTTATGAAGCTCTCTATGGAAAGAAATGCAGGACTCCAACTTGCTGGGATGAAGTTGGGGAAAGAAAGCTATTAGGACCTGATCTTGTTGATGAGATGGCAGAAAAGGTCTGATCTATTCAACAACACATAAGATTAGCTCAAAGTCGACAAAAAAGTTATGCCGACAACCGAAGAAAAGACATAGAGTTTGAAGTGGGTGATAAAGTGTTCTTATGAATATCTCCCTGGAAGAGGGTCATGAGATTTGGAAATAAGGGGAAGTTGAGCCCTAGATATATTGTTCCTTTCGAAATACTGGATCGTGTTGGAAAGGTAGCTTACCGATTGGCGCTTCCACCAAATCTCTCTCAAGTTCACGATGTGTTCCATGTATCTCTCCTGAGAAAGTAAATACCTGATCCTTCACATGTACTCAACTCAGAAGTTGTACCGCTGGAGAAAGATCTTTCTTATGAAGAACAACCGATAGAGATTCTGGATCGTAGCGAAAAAGTCATACGAAACAAGACCACTCGATTGGTGAAAGTTTTATAGAGGAACCACCAATTAGAAGAAGCTACATGGGAGCTTGAGGATATTATGACGGAGAGGTATCCTCATCTTTTTGTTACAAAGTGACGAATTTCGAGGGCGAAATTTATTTTAAGGGGGGTAGAATGTAACACCCGAGACTTTTATGAGAAATATTTTGTTTTTATTTTATATAAATCATCAAAGGAATCTTACACTACACACAACACTAGCTTGGCTTGATTTACACACAACCGCGGCCTTTCTCAATAGCTTGTGTCGTACGCAATACCGAGTTTCACTAAACAACGATATGCTATTAAAATATTATGAAAACTAGCCATTATGAATAGTGATAACCACTTTTTGAAATTTTGTAAATTTTATTTTTCAAAATGGACTGCATTTTTGGATTCGTAATATCGAAATTAGCTTAGGGTGAAATTTTGGTACTTTTCAGATAACTTTTATATTCTGATGAATAGTAAAAATTACTAAATTTTAATTAAAAACAACTTTTTAATCAAAATAATTATTAGTGATAAATTATTAATTTGAGTGGTTTTAATGTATATTTAGAATATATTTTTACAATATAATACAATTTTGTTCAATATATGTAATTTCACATTTAAACCAGACATAAACAAGTGTCAATCTTTTGATTGTTATTATCTTTTAAAAACACGCTATTTGTGTTGACGACGGGAATTAATTTTTAAATTAGTTAATGTAACTAATATGTTTTGAATTTGGTAAAATAAACATTATTTTTGAATTCATAATATCAAATATAGCTTAGGCCTAATTTTTGGTATTTTTCTGGAAACTTTCATTTTTTGATGAATAGTGAAACCACTAAGTGGTAGTTAAAAAAACTGAATTTTTCATAACACTTAATTTTACCGCTTCTGTGAGTAGAATTTCGAAAATCCGAGATACACGGTTAATATCAAGGACTAAAATGTGGTTCAATGAGATGAAAATAATTTTTGGTGAATAGTAACTTTTTACTTTTTTTTTACCACGGTTAAAAGTAAATAGGGTCGTTAAGGGTAAAAATGATATTATTATTACCCTAAAACATATCCTAATTCTATTTGATAAGTGTAATTAGACCAAAAACAACCTTAGAAATAAAATATGACCATTTAGGCCCACTTGGATTAGATTAGGACATTTATTATCAATTTATTTAAAGAAGGGTTAAAATAGTTAAAATCAAAGTTTAATAACTAATGCATTTTTAATATAGGATTATAAATAATATAAATTAGACTATAAATATTCATTAGAAATATAGAATGATTTCCTAAATAATGATATTTTATTTGTAATTTTTAGACTTTAAATAAGTTAATTTATTTATGACACAATGATGATGCAATAATTATCTTATTAATGAAATATTGACATAATTGATGTTATAAATACCCAAATAAATATAATTTGAGACTTTTTATGAATTCCACTAATTTTATAGGTTAATATGACATGTTATTATTCATTTAATTAACTTATTTCGAATTAATCATCCTGTTATGATTTCCACAAAAATCAATTACTAAATAGTGTCAAAATTAACATAAAATAGTTTTTAAAACAAATATTATATTATTAATTGTTATTTTATTCCTAAAAATATAATTTTCGGCCAAATGACTTAGATAAGGTTATATATATTAATAATAAACATCTTGGGGTTCGTTTGACTTCTTATAGTAAGTTTATTAACCTTATAATGTAAGAACACAAAAAGACACGGTAAAAGTAAAATTATCTAACTTAATGTTAAATCTAAATGATACGGTTAAAATAGGAACGAAAACTTGTCTAAATTCTATTGGTTGAGAGGATTTAGACCCATACCCACCTTAGATTCGAAATAAATCATTTTGGAGCTATTTAAAACCTAATTTGTCTTTATAATAAAATAATATTTTTAGTTTTTCCAAAGGAGCCCCTCTCCTCCCTTATAAATGGGCACCTCCTCCCCCTCTTCCTCACACCACATTGAGCCTTCAATCTCGGCCAAACCCTGAATATTTCTTCTCTCCACTTCCCTAGAGACATCCTAGAGGTTATTTTCTTCTTTAAAGACCAATTTTAGTGTCTTAAAAGGATGTCTCAAAGAAGCGCTTCAAAGAAGAGGTAATGTCCGTTACCGATTCTTTCATCTTTATTTTTTCTTCCACTTCTTATTAATTAGTTGTTTCATTATGAAGTAATAACATCAGTATCACTCATATACTGATATGTTATTATAAGTATGAAACAACCCTATTTCACCATCTATCCATCCTACGGAAAATGAAATCACCACGCGTGCGTATGTACAGAATACCGTCTCCACGCCGTGGTGTAATCTATTTTCCACCACCACCTTACTTGGATGGGTATAATGGTGTAAATAATAACTATATATGATTATTTTAAAGTTATATTGATTCTGAAATTGTATATATACACTCCATTACAATTTCACGATCATGGGAATGATATCATCACTCATATGTACGTAAGAAATACCGTCTCCACGATGTGATGCGACTCGTTCTACATGATCTTCATTGCATAATGATTATATAAATGAATTGAATGAATGAATATATTACACTAATACAAATCTGGAAATGAGGTATCTATAACCTAAAAATAAGAATAAGAATTTATTCGACAAAACACGCATAAGAACAAAATGTAATAAACACCTGAATAACAAGTAGTAATGAAATATTACTAATAAGAAGCTAAGAATATGACCATATGTGATATCATGAAAATAATTATGATTATGGAATAAGTCAATAACATTATTTAAATCATTATACAGGAGGTTCGGACACTTACGAAGAAAATCAGACCTAAGGTAAGGGAAATATCACAATCTCATTTTTATCCGAGATTTTTTATACTTTGGTATTTACTGGGGTGTATTTTATCATCCACATCCATGTTTCCTCAATATTTAATATTATTTCCATCCACCTACAATTGTTTAAATCCAATTTTACCCTTCGGGGAGTTTTTAGTAAAAGATATAAAAGGAATCTTTTGTTGTTTTTCGTACGAGGTACTTTTTGACTTTTCCGACAAAAGTATGGGAAGAATGTTTTTTAAATTATACGGCATGAATGGATTTTTAAAACATTATTTCTAAGAAGATTAATTTACAAGTTTTCAAGTTTATTTTTAATCAACTTCTTTTAGTTTAAAATTGTATGACATGTTAAGAAAGGAAAAATGTTTTTGAAGTAGAAATAATATTTTCCTCAAGAATGGAGTTCAAGTGTTTTATCAAAATTATTTTCCATCTAAGATAATATAGGGTTCTGTTTCTATCCCTATTATTACATTGATTTGATTATGTTGTGATAGAATTATTTTTATGAATTCATTTATCTTATATGAATTGTTTTATGATGTCATGTTGTTTAAGAATCCCATTTTTATTACATGGGTTATGCAATGATGTATGATTTATGATTTTGTGGCACACATATGAATGGTATCATTATGAGATGAGTGGGACCTATATCTCCCTCCAATGCATTAGGTAATGATTTTAAATCTCATGAGATAGACATGGCTGGAATGATAGGTTAAACCGGTTCAGTGAAACAGGACTGAAACGAGGAATGAACTCGGTTTAGAAATGGAATTTGTCCACTAAGATAGTATTGGCAATGAGTCTTGACTAATAATAAATGATTATCTATGATTATGTGTGTATGACACAATGTTTCATGTTTTAAGTTATGATTATTGTGATTACATTTCACTACTATGATTTATCCCATGTTATGAAATTATGATCTCTTTTTCAGGTTAAGAATTCCAAAAGATATGTTCTTATGAATATGATGTGATTGATATTTCTTTTGTTTACCCATACTGAGCATTTGAGCTCACCATTTTTTATGTTTTTTCCCAGGTCAGGAAGAAGGTTATTAAGTAAGATATTCCAAAAGGGACTATAGACATGACGAAATAAATGGGAGACAGTGTAGACGCTTTATGAACCAGTTGTTTATATTTCCCAGTTTCTAAAGACACTATACCTATACGGTCCTTTTGTGGTTTTGTTATAATTTGTAATAAGTGTACTTCAATTTTGAAGTAATTACAATGTTTGTAAAGTATGGGTCATTATAGTTGGTATCAGATGAAAGGTATAGTCAACCTTTGGAAACTAGGATATGAAAGACTTAGTAAGAACCCTAAGTATAAGTCTAAGCAAAGAACACAATTTTAGTGTTTTAGAAATGGCCATGAATAACTTAGGATAACACCTTAAGTGTGAAATTTTATTCTTGATTATGTGGTTTTCCTATTATAATTAGTGTTTCTCACACTATTCCTCTTGGTTTAAGTCAATGGATGGAACCCGAAGGAACCGTGTTAATGCAGAATGCGACGGGCAATGAAATGATTGTCCCCCTGAGCAACTAAACATTATGGGAGATGGAATGCAAATTATTGTAGCCATGCTCACACAACTTTCTCAAGATACGAATCATGCCGGACTTCCAAACGAGCAAAGGAAGGAGAAACATTCTGTTAAATTATTCATGAGGCAGCGCCCACCTTCATTCAGTGGGTCTACTAATCCATTAGTTGATGAAAAATGGATTAGTACTACTGAAAAGATATTTTCAGTTCTTCAATGTTCTGAACATGATAAAGTCATCTTAGCAGTGTATCTTTTGGAAGGTGATGCTGATCAATGGTGGAATATTATCAAGAATATGAGGCAAAGAGATGAAATTGAGTCTATGGAATGGGATGAGTTCAAGAACTTATTTTTCAATAAGTACTTCCTGCGTATTCTCCGAACAAAGATGGACAAAGAGTTTCATGAACTGAAGAAAAAGGATGATGAATCTATTAGTACCTATAAAGCAAATTTTACAAGACTTGCAAGGTAGGCTTCTGGTATTATTATCCAACCTGGGAGTAAGATCGATCGATTCTTTAGTGGCTTAAAACCAAGTCTTCAAAGGGCATTTTCCACAAGGGACTTCAATAGCTATGAGGAAATCGTTCGATGTGCTCTCAAAGTTGAGATGGAGATTGGAGTAACCCATCAGTCATATGGGTTTGATAAGAAGAGGAAAATGGAATTCAAAGGAAAATATAAAGAGCACAATGAAAAGAAGATGAGCTTTCCCTTATTCTCAAAGTGTGGAAAGAAACATGGAGGGAGTTGTCTTAAAGGTACAAGTAAATGTTTTAAATGTTGAAAGGAAGGTCATCGGGCATTCGAATGCCGCAATGATGGGAAGAAGATGTCTAATGATGCAATCAAATGAAGGGACACACAGAATGAACCTACTACACTTCAATGTTTCAATTGCAAGGAGATGGGGCATTATGCCAATAAATGCCCTAATCTAAGGGTTGTTGATGATGATCGACATCAACAAAATCTTAAGGCTAAAGACAAAGGAAAGTCACATACAATTTCTATAAGTGATGTGGAGTACGATAATGATGTGGTGAAAGGTACACTTACCATCCACTCTAAAGTAGAAAATGTTTTATTTGATTCTGGATCCACCCACTCTTTTATTTATGAAGATTTTTCTAAGGGTATCATCATATTACCGCAACAATTAGATGTTGAGTTAGCTGTGACAACACCTAATGGCACAACAGTCACATAAAAAGTTTATAATTCTTCCCCGATTGAAGTTTGTGGGAAAGTGATTCCTGCAAATATTGTGATCCTTCCTATAGTGGAATTTGATGTGATTCTTGGCATGGATTGGCTTTCTTTATATGGAGCTCATATCAATTTCCAAAGAAGGGAAGTCACATTTCATATTCCAGATCAATCTATGATCGTCTATCAATGCCAGGATGAACATAACCTTCCTGTGGAAATTTCTTCCATCTTATGGGTCTTGATTCCACTGAATGAAGGTTATTTATCTCAAATGGTTGGTGAGAAACTCACAATTAAGAATATGCCCATTGTACGAGAGTTTAATGATGTCTTTCTAGAGGAATTGTCGGGTCTTCCACCAAATCATGAAGTTGAGTTTTCAATAGAACTCGTACCAGGTGCTTTACCTATTTCAAAGACACCTTATAGAATGGCCCCAATTGAGTTGCAGGAATTGAAGAAGAAACTCCAAGAGAATCTTGATAAGGGATTCATACGCCCTAGTGCATCACCTTGGGGATCACCTGTTCTATTTGTTAAGAAGAAAGATGGATAAATGAGACTCTGCCTTGATTATCGAGAACTTAACAAGATTACTATCAAGAACAAATATCCTCTCCCACGCATTGATGACTTATTTGACCAACTACACGGAGCTCAATACTTTTCCAAGATTGATCTTCATTCAGCGTATCATAAATTAAATGTAAAAAGGGAGGATATACCAAAGACGTCTTTCCGTACAAGGTATGAGCACTATGAATTTATAGTGATTCCATTTGGTCTTACTAATGCCCCTGCTATCTTCATGGATCTGATGTAGAGTCTTTAGAGACTATCTTGATCAATTTGTGGTAGTCTTTATAGACGATATTCTTGTCTATTCGAAGAGCAAGGAAGAACATGAAGATCACTTGTAAATTATATTGAAGACCCTGAGAAAGGAGAAGATTTATGCCAAATTTACCAAGTGTGAATTTTGGCTTCAACAAGTTTCATTTTTGGGTCACATAATCTCAAGAGAGGGGATATTTGTGGATCCAGCAAAAACAGAGGTTATCGAAAGATGGTCGAGACCAACAACAGCAACTGAGATCTGAATTTTTCTTGGTTTGGTTAGATATTATCGACGTTTTGTGAAAGATTTTTCACGATTATCTATTCCACTCACCAAGTTGACTCGGAAAGGAGTTAAGTTTGTCTGGACGGAGGAATGTGAAGATAATTTCAAGGAGTTGAAAAGAAGGTTATCCAGTGCACCTGTGCTCACACTGCCTTGTAGTGGAGAAAGGTCTGTGATCTACAGTGATGCATCCAAGAAGGGATTGGGGTTGTGTTCTTATGAAAAATGATATGGTGATAGCTTATGCCTCACGACAGTTGAAAATCCATGTGCAAAATTACCCAACTCATGATTTGGAGTTAGCTATTGTAATATTTTCTTTAAAGATTTGGAGGCATTATCTTTATGGAGAAAGGTGTGATATTTATACTGATCATAAAAGTTTAAAGTATATTTTCACACAAAAGGAGATGAATATGCGCCAAAGAAGATGGTTGGAGATGATTATGGATTAAGACTGATCAATTCATTACCACCCTGGGAAAGAAAACAAGGTGGCAGATGCATTAAGTCGACAAGACTATGCCAGTTTATCCATGATGAGGATAAAAATAGATCCAATATTTATGGATTTACAAAGGATGGATCTTGGAATTATAATGGAAGGGGGAAAATCATATCTTTCTCAAATGAATGTTCAACCATCTATTCATGTGACGATTAAAGAGGCGTAGAAAGAAGATGTAGAGTTACAAAAGAAGGTGAGAAATATTCCTGAATTCAACCTTGATTGTGATGGGATAATAAAGTTCAGGAATCGGGTTTGTGTTCCTCCCATCCCCAAATTAAAGAAGGAGATACTAGATGAGGCTCATAGTTCTTCATTCACTATTCATCCTGGAAGCACGAAGATGTATAGGGACCTAAAAGAGTACTTCTGGTGGGATGGCATGAAAAGAGATGTTGCTGAATATGTCTCTTGATGCTTGGTTTGTCAGCAAGTTAAAGCTGAGAGACAGAAGTCTAAGGGGATGTTACAACCCTTACCCATACCCGAATATAAATGGGAAAACATCACTATGGACTTTATCATAGGAGTTCCTAAAACATCCAAAGGCAATAATGCTATCTGGGTCATAGTTGATCGTCTTACAAAGTCTGCACACTTCATTGCTATTAGAGAGGATTTCTCTCTGGATCAGCTTGCCATGATATATGTAAAGGAAGTGGTAAGATTGCATGGAGTACCAGTTTCTATTATATCTGATCGGGATCTAAGATTTACCTCGAATTTCTGGCGAAGTCTTCAGCATACTCTGGATACAGAGTTGAGTTTCAGCACTGCTTATCATCCTCAAACAGATGGTCAGTCTGAGAGAATAACTCAAACTCTAGAAGATATGTTGAGAGATTGCTCTATGGATTTCAAAGGTGGTAAGGATCAACACCTACCTTTTGTGGAATTTTCTTATAATAATAGCTTTCACTCCAGTATTCAGATGGATCCTTATGAAGATCTCTATGGAAAGAAATGCAGGACTCCAACTTGCTGGGATGAAGTTGGGGAAAGAAAGCTATTAGGACCTGATCTTGTTGATGAGATGGCAGAAAAGGTCCGATCTATTCAACAACACATAAGAGAAGCTCAGAGTCGACAGAAAAGTTATGCCGACAACCGAAGAAAAGACCTAGAGATCGAAGTGGGTGAGAAAGTGTTCTTACGAATATCTCCCAGGAATAGGGTCATGAGATTTGGAAAGAAGAGGAAGTTGAGCCCTAGATATATCGGTTCTTTTGAAATACTGGATCCTGTTGGAAAGGTATCTTAATGATTGGTGCTTCCACTGAATCTCTCTCAAGTTCATGATGTGTTCCGTGTATCTCTCCTGAGAAAATACATACCTGATCCTTCACATGTACTTAGCTCAGAAGTTGTACCGCTGGAGAAAGATCTTTCTTATGAAGAATAACCGATAGAGATTCTGGATCATAGCGAAAAAGTCCTACGAAACAAGACCACTCGATTGGTGAAAGTTTTATGGAAGAACCACCAATTAGAAGAAGCTACACGAGATCTTGAGGATATGATGAGGGAGAGGTATCCTCATCTTTTTTTTACAAAGTGATGAATTTCGAGGGCGAAATTCATTTTAAGGGGGGTAGAATGTAACACCCGAGACTTTTATGAGAAATATTTTCTTTTTATGTTATATAAATAATCAAAGGAATCTTTCACTACACACAACACTAGCTTGGATTGCTTTACACGCAACTTCGGCCTTCCTCAATAGCTTGCGTCGTACGCAATACCGAGTTTCCCTAAACAACGATATGCTATTAAAATATTATTAAAACTAGCCGTTATGAATAGTGATAACCACTTTTTGAAATTTTGTAAATTTTATTTTTCAAAATGGACTTCATTTTTGGATTCGGAATATCGAAATTAGCTTTGGGTGAAATTTTGATACTTTTCGGATAACTTTCATATTCTGATGAATAGTGAAAATTAAATTTTTTAATTAAAAACAACTTTTCTAATCGAAATAATTAATAGTGATAAATTATTAATTTGAGTGGTTTTAAAGTATATTTAGAATATATTTTTACAATTTAATACAATGTTGTTCATTAGATGTAATTTCACATTTAAACCAGACATAAACAAGTGTCAATCTTTTGATAGTTATTATCTTTTAAAAACACGCTATTTGTTTTGACGACTTGAATTAATTTTTAAATTAGTAAATGTAACTAATATGTTTTGAATTTGGTAAAATAAACATCATTTTTGAATTCATAATATCAAATATATCTTAGGCCTAATTTTTGGTATTTTTCTAGAAACTTTCATTTTTTGATGAATAGTGAAACCACTAAGTGGTAGTTAAAAAAACTGAATTTTTAATAAAACTTAATTTTACCACTTCTGGGAGTAGAATTTCGAAAATCCGAGAGACACGGTTAATATTAATGACTAAAATGTGGTTCAATGAGATGAAAATAATTTTTGGTGAATAGTAACTTTTTACTTTTTTTACCACGGTTAAAAGTAAATAGGGTAGTTAAGGGTAACAATGATATTATTATTACCCTAACATGTGTCCAAATTCTATTGGATAAGTTTAATTCGTCCAAAAACAACCTTAGGAATAAAATATGACCATTTAGGCCCACTTGGCTTAGATTAGGACATTTATTATCAATTTATTTAAAGAAGGGTTAAAATAGTTAAAATCAAAGTTTAATAAATAAATCATTTTTAATATAGGGATATAAATAAGATAAATTCGACTATAAATATTCATTATAAATCTAAAAAGATTTCCTACATAATGATATTTTATTTGTAATTTTTAGACGTTATATAAGTTAATTTATTTATGACACAAAGATGATGCAGTAATTATCTTATTAATGAAATATTGACATAATTGATGTTATAAATACCCAAATAAATGTAATTTGAAACTTTTTATGAATTTAACTAATTTTATAGGTTAATATGACATGTTAGTATTGATTTAATTCACGTTTTTAGAAATAATCATTCTGTTATTATTTCCACAAAAATCAATTACTAAATAGTTTCAAAATTGACATAAAATAGTTTTTAAAACAAATATTATATTATTAATTGTTATTTTATTTATAAAAATCTAATTTTCGGCCAAATGACTTATATAACCTTATATATATTAATAATAAACAACTTGGGGTTCTTTTTACTTGTTATAGTAAGTTTATTAACCTTATAGTGTAAGAACACAAAAAGACACGGTAAAAGTAAAATTATCTAACTTAATGTTAAATCTAAATGATAAGGTTAAAATAGGAACCTAAACTTGTCTAAATTCTATTGGATGAGAGTATTTCGACCCATCCCCATATTATCACTAAATAAATCAATTTGGATCTATTTAAAACCGAATTTGGCTTTATAATAAAATAATATTTTTAGTTTTTCCAAAGGAGCCCCTCTCCTCCCTTATAAAAGGGAACCTCCTCCCCCTCTTCCTCACACCACTTTGAGCCTTCAAGCTCGGCCAAAACCTTCCAATTTCTTCTCTACACTTCCCTAGGGACATCCTAGAGGTCCTCGTCTTCTCCAAAGACCAATTTTAGTGTCTTAAAAGGAGGTATCAAAGAAGCGCTTCAAAGAAGAGGTAATGTCTGTTACCGATTCTTTCATCTTTATATCTTCTTCCAATTCTTATTCTTTAGTTGTTTCATTATGAATTAATAACATCAGTATCACTCATATACTGATATGTTATTATAAGTATGAAACAACCCTATTTCACCATCTATCCATCCTACGGAAAATGAAATCACCACGCGTGCGTACGTACAGAATACCGTCTCCACGCAGTGGTGTAATCTATTTTCCACCACCACCGTACTTGGATGGGTATAATGGTGTAAATAATAACTATATATGATTATTGTAAAGTTATATTTATTATTAAATTGTATATATACACTTCATTACAATTTCACGATCATGGGAACGATATCATCGCTCGTGCGTACGTACGGAATATTGTCTCCACGATGTGATGCGACTCGTTCTACATGATCTTCATTGCATAATGATTATATAAATGAATTGAATGAATGAATATATTACACTAATACCAATCTCGAAATGAGGTATCTATAACCTAAAAAGAAGAATAAGAATTTATTCGACAAAACACGCATAAGAACAAAAAGTAATAAACACCCGAATAACAAGTAGTAATGAAATATTACTAATAAGAAGCTAAGAATATGACCATATATAATATCATAAAAATATGTATGAGTCTGGAATAAGTCAATAACATTATTTAAATCATTATATAGGATGTTCGCCACACTTACAAATCAAATCAGACCTAAGGTAAGGGAAATATCACAATCTCATTTTTATCCGAGATTGTTTATACTTAGGTATTTTCTGGGGTGTATTTTATCACCCACATCCATGTTTCCTCAATATGTAATATTATTTCCATCCACCTACAATTTTTTAAATCCAATTTTACCCTTCAGTGAGTTTTTAGTAAATGATATAAAAGGATTCTTTTGTCGTTTTTCGTACGAGGTACTTTTTGACTTTTCCGACAAAAGTACGGGAAGAATGTTTTTTTAACTTATACGACATGAATGGATTTTTAAAACCTTATTTCCAAGAAGCTTACTTTAAAAGTTTTCAAGTTTATTTTTAATCACCTTCTTTTAGTTTAAAATTGTATGACATGTTAAGAAAGGAAAAATGTTTTTGTAGCAGAAAGGATATTTTCCTCAAGAATGGAGTTCAAGTGTTTTATCAAAATTATTTCCTATCTAAGATAATATAGGGTTCTGTTTATATCCATATTATTACATTGATTTGATTATGTTGTGATGGAATTATTTTTATGAATTCCTTTATCTTATATGAATTGTTTTATGATGTCATGTTGTTTAAGAATCCCATTTTTATTACATGGGTTATGCAATGATGTATGATTTATGATTTTGTGGCACACATATGAATGGTATAATTATGAGATGGGTGGGACCTATATCTCCTTCCAATGAATTGGGTAAAGATTTTATATCTCATGAGATAGACATGGCTGGAACGACAGGTTAAACCGATTCAGTGAAACATGACTGAAACGAGGAATGAACTCGGTTCAGAAATGAACTTTGTCCACTAAGATAGTCTTGTAAATGAGTCTTGACTAACAAGAAATGATTATCTATGATTATGTGTGTATGGAACAAAGTTTCATGTTTTTTGTTATGATTATTGGGATTACATTTCACTACTATGATTTATCCCATGTTATGAAATTATGATCTCTTTTGCAGGTTAAGATTTCCAAAAGATATGTTCTTATGAATATGATGTGATTGATATTTCTTTTGATTACCCTTACTGAGCATTTGAGCTCACCCTTTTGTATGTTTTTTCCCAGGTCAGGAAGAAGGTTATTAAGTAAGATATTCCAAAAGGGACTATAAATATGATGTAATAAATGGGAGACAGTGTAGATGCTTTATGGACCAGTTGTTTATGTTTCCTAGTTTCTAAAGACACTATACCTATATGGTCCTTTCATGGTTTTGTTATATGTTGTAATAAGTGTACTTCAATTTTGAAGTAATGACAATGTACGTAAAGTATGGGTCGTTATATTCATCCTCTCATGAATCACCTGAACCATCTATGTTGTATTCTGCACTAGTTCTGGCTTGAGAATTGCTGACTCTCCAACCCCAGTACAACACAGTGAAGAACGGAAAGGCCATCCATACAAGGCTTCAAACGGTGCCATACCGATGGTGGAGTGAAAACTATTAATGTAAGTGAACTATACCAAAGTTAAGCGCCTCATCCACTAACCTCCAAAATCCAGGACACGAGAGTGTAACATGTCTTCAAGAGTCTGGATGGTCCGCTCTGTCTGACCGTCCGTATGAGGATGAAAAGTAGCGATAAGGCATAACTGGGAATAAAAAGCATGTTAGAGACCTCTCCATACCCTAGAGGTAAAATGAGGATCTTGATCTGAAATGATCATCCTTGGGACTCCTTGAAGTCTCACCACCACCTCTATATATTGCATTGACAAAACTTCAACTAAGCTCGACTCCTTGATCGCTATGAAGTGGGCCGATTTTGTTAAATGATCCACTACCAGCCAAATATCCTAATTTCCTCCCTAATATTGATGTAAACCAGTAATAAAGTCCATTGAGATTTCCTCACACTTCCACTGAGGAATATTTAATGGCTGGAGAAGATCACCAGGAACACGGTGTTCGACCTTCACCTTCTGAGAGACCAAACATCGAGACACAAACTCTGCAACCGCACACTTTGGCCCAGGCCACCAAAACTAGCTCCTCATAGCTCAGTACATCTTTGTCACGCCAGGATGCACCGCTAAATGAGAACTATGGAATTCTAGGAGAACCATCTCACACATCACCAAAGGAACAAAAATCCTTCCATGATACAACACTCGGTGTTGTTCATCCTCAGACCACCCATTTGGGGCCTCGCCAAAAACAACTCATTCTCTCTATACCTCCACCTCTAGATCCCCCAACTGGGACTCCTCCACCTTCTACACCAGAGATAACCGTACCATCATCCAAAAAAGAAAACCTCTACCCCCAAATTCTCCCATATTAATATGTAATGCTGACAGTTCTTTCATTACTCTCTAGAAGCCACCAGATTCACGCACTGCATCACTACGTGACTTCCAAATCAGTGCATCAGCTAGAACATTCCCCTTTCCAGGTGTATAAGATATTTCAATGTCGTATTCCTATAATAAATCCATCCACTGATGTTGTCGTAAGTTCAAGTCATGCTGGGAGAAAACATACCTCAAACTCTTATGACCAGTGAAAACCACAAAGCGCTCACTAATGAGGTAATGTTTCCAAAACATCAGTGAAAAAACCACGGTTGACAACTCAAGATCATGGGTGGAATAGTTATTCTCATGGGGACGCAACTTCTGAGTCCCATAAGAAACAACTGATCTCTGCTTCATCAGAACAAAACCTAACCCCAGATGTGAAGCATCGCAGAAAACATCAAACTGAACTCCCTCAGCTGGAAGACAAAGAAGAAGATCACTTACTAATTTCTTCTTTAGTTGCTCAAAAGCTACCTGAAACTGATCATTCCATATGAATTACTGTTCCTTCCTGGACAAGGCTATCAGAGGAGTCACAAGTTGTGAGAAATTGGCTACGAACCTCCTGTATTAGCCTATGAGACCAAGGAAACTTCACACCTCTGACACTATCTTGGGGGCTGCCCAAGACAAAACTGCTTCTATCTTCGATGGATCCATAGCTACTTCCTGTTGGGACACAACATGACCTAAGAAACATACTTCTCGAGCCCAAAAATCACACTTTGACAACTTCCCAAATAGCTGATGTTGACAAAGAACTCCCAAAATGGCATGTAGATGCTCTGCATTCTCCTCTTCAGACATAGAGTATACATGGATGCCGTCGATGAAAACCACCAAAAACTTTCCCAAGAACTCACAAAACACATCATTCATCAATCCCATGAACACATCTGGAGCATTCATCATGGAGAATGGCATTACAATGAACTCATAATGCCCGTGAAGACAACAAAAAGTAATCTTCGAGATATCCTCATCCTTAACATTAATTTGATGATATCCTGACTACAAGTTGATCTTTGAGAACCAAATTTCACCCTTTAGTTGATCAAATAAATCATCAATCCGTGGAAGAGGATAATGATTCTTTATTGTCACTTTGTTGAAGCGATGACAATCGACACACAACCGCAAACCGCCATCAGCCTTCTTCACAAACAAAACTGGTGCACCCCATGGTGACAGACTTGGCCAAGAAAACTGCATTATAATAGACCATCAAGCTATATAAGTAGCTCTCATAACTCATAAGGGTCCATCCTATATGGAGACATATAGATAGGATACACTATTAGTTGTAGCTTGATCCCAAACTCGATCTCTCGTCGAGGGTATAATGCTACAACCTCTTCTGGAAAGACATTAGGGTACTCTTTTACGACCCTAGGAAACACCAATTGATGAACCTTTGAAGAAATCAACGTCATCTTAGACATCATGGATGATAAGGAAGGAATGCGCCTACAACCCATCTAAGGATCTCGCTCGGCAACAAACAACACCGGCTCTCCATCCGCACCATAGAAAACGACCTTATTCTTGAAGCAATCCACAATAACCTCACCGAATACAACCAATACATGACAAGGATGACATCATATGGTAATATTCATAAACATAGGAAATATCCCCAAGAGCGGTGATGGCCCAACACTAGCTCACAGTCTCTTCATACTTCAAATAAGTTAGCTCGACCTCCAACTGACGTAGTCAGTGCCAAGGGCACTAGAAGCCTCTCTACCTCAAGTCCCAAAGCATGGAAAAGGGTAGGTGATATGAAGTAGTGTGTCACTCCTGAATCAAACAAGGCATAAACCAAGGTAAAAAAAAAGAAAAAGGTACCGCAAACAAAGTTTGGCTTGCTTGGAGCTGGCAACGCTAGAGCATGAAGCTAACCACGACCTCCTTCATGGCCTCTCTGACCCTGATGACGACCGCCACCACGACCATGATCTACTCTCTGAGGATGAGGAGCATCATGGGGATGTCCTCTGCCTTCCCTATCTACCCTCTACTAATCTAAAGTTGTTGAAACCTACTAATGCTGCCTCGACAGGAACTACCTCAACGAAGGAACCTAGAGTGGAGCACCTGGTGCATGATAACTGCTCTGAAAGGTCGGGAACTCCCGCTGCTGATGACCTCAACCACCATAAGAAAAACAAGCGCCTGATCCCTTGGCATAGGCCTGAGAGTTGCTGCCTCTAGAGAAATGAGATGTGAAGGGTTGGGACATACCCCCGGCTGAATGAAAACTCTTCTGCCATGAAAACCGGGAACCCCGGACCACAACTCTGCTTCAAGAGGAATCATGACGATTCCCCTATCATGATAATTTGGTCTTGGGAAAACTCCTCTAGACAACCTCTGCCCTCACCTGCACCTCAAGATATGTCTTCAACATAAATTGGGTGACCCGACGCTGGATATCTGGATGCAAAACCTCCTAGAAATGCCTCTCTCTGGCCTCCTTATCTGGAAACAAGTTCGAAGCATATCGTAAAAGGTTCCTGAAAAAAATTCCAAACTCTCGCACACTAGAGCTCCCCTATCGAAGGGTAAAAAGATCTTGGTGACTAGAAACCTTTTTGCTCGAAGAAAGAAAATCGACTTTAAACTTGTCTCAGAACTCCTCCCATGAGATCTTTGACTTCTCGCGATACCTGAGGAAAAAGAACCACCATTGACTCACTAATTCACAAAACATCATCACAAACAAGGACACCCAGTGCTCTTTCCAAGCACAGATTGAACTGAAGCCTATCTCGACCTCCTCCAACCAGTCTTCCATGACTGCATTTGAAACGGAGCCCTCGTACTTCTGTAGAATCTGGCACTGAAACTCTCAGAGTGTCCTCCTCCATGTGTCATCATCGTCAACCT
Source organism: Viscum album (assembly GCA_963277665.1). Classification (NCBI taxonomy): domain Eukaryota; kingdom Viridiplantae; phylum Streptophyta; class Magnoliopsida; order Santalales; family Viscaceae; genus Viscum; species Viscum album. Next base: position 1,139,124,349 of record OY728156.1, read on the forward strand.
CTACCCAGCGACGATCTTCTGGAATGGCCTGCTGAACATCTTCTGCACAAACCTGACAAGGAAGTCGACCTGGAGCCATACCTGTAAAATAAAAAACTGTTAGAGATCCTAAACCTAGAATATGGAAGACTCAACATTAATTAATTAATTTTTTTCTTTCCTTCATTTTAGGTTAACCTATCTCAAGGTCTACCCATTCAAACACAGGCATAAAGAAGAATGATGCATGATCCTTTCCTAGGTCTCTACCCTGTAACTAGTATCACCTTGTTTTATAGCCATTGTAAACTTAAAGGTCCGTACATCAGATCATACGGGGCCATAAAAGCCTATGTGTCAACCGGTCTTCAGTGTTTACATCACTTTCTAAACATGAATGACACCATTTCCCTACCGAGCCATGCAACCTCACTTGTGCCTAACACCAATCTCCATCCTATCCCTCAACCAGACCTCTGATACCACTCTGTCACGACCCCCTCCCCACAAAGTGTACCCCTCCTGGGTAGGCAATGTGAGAAGGGATGTAATGACCCCCATGTCCCACCTCCAGTAGGCCCCAGGATGGAGACTAGCACCGAGGGTATAGTAAACACACAAATGGGAGGCATTACCCTCAAAGAGAACACATGCGGAATAGATAGATAAGATAGACACCAAACAAATCAAAATCAACCACTAAGATGAAATAAATACTATGTACACATGTGAAATGTCATGAAAAACCACTACAACTAGAAGGGGAAGAACTGAAAGTACCCAAAAAGGAAGTAAAACAGCATCAAACACAAGCCTGAATAGCTCCTGCAACCGCAAGCTAGTAGAAACCAGCTTGATCTCCATCCTGCTCCAAGTGACCTAAAAATAGTTTATATATACATAGGGTGATTATAACATTATACTCATTAGGATCCTCCCCAAAGCCTCTTGTGAAAATGTAAAGAAATAATTCTAAAGCACAGTGAACAATAAGAGAAACTAACTCGTCACTTAAATGGTATACTATGTTCCCAACCTCACCATGGATACTCTCACCAAGTAATGCATACATGAGTATATAATATAACAAAGAATATCAAGGGTACCCCACCACTACTTCCCCACTGGTTTTAAACTTTTCCCCAACGTCGCACGTCCTAAGCACCTCTCTCAAAAAAGGCTTGCCCACAGACACCTGGGCGAAGAACCAAAACATGCACCTCATGCAACAAATCAACCACGTCCATGCAAGAAAGAAACCAGGTAGTTTCCTAGAGCCATCACAGCTCGCATAACGTGTATCATACGTTGGGTATTATATGTCAAGCCATTACAACCCATACACTGAGTAAGGATCCTCAAGCCATCATATCCTGTACACGTTACACATATAGTATTCCATAGGATACTATATCCAGAATATATGTGTGTGAATAACCACAAGACATTACAACCCTCTACACACATATATGTTGAAAACTAACCACTGTTCCCACCAGCACAAGTATCTACCAAGAGAAGAGGGCGGGGCCAATGGGGGTATTCAGCCATCCATCCTCCCACCAGAATGTTGGGGAAAACACCCCCCAAGGCTCAGAATCCTCGGGCTGTCAGTTTCCCTTACTGACATAGTAGAGTAGCATATAGAAACAAAAAAAGTACAGAATATACTATATCTCACAAAAACACTATGGAAAAAACCCTGTCTTAGACTCAACTGAAGCTAACATCTCTTAGACTCTGGGATTACACTTCTAAGACTAAGTATCCTATAAGCACACAACCATTTAAAAAATATTTATTGCCCCACTTCATTCCCTTTTTATAATTTCTACTTTACGTTAATTAATTCTTTAAACATTAATTAACCATTTACAATTCCACATTAAATTTCATTAGAATCACACCCAAATTCCACTGTCCCTTTAAAATTACAACCTCATCATTATGTTCCAGCAACTCCAACCCCAAGGGTTAACATCATTTATTCAACTATTCATTACAGAAATACTTTCCCATATTCCCATCCATTCTAGAAAAATATTCTATGCTACTAAACACAAGGGGTCTCAACACGGTGAGTAAATGTACTACTTTTCTAGTCTTTGCCGCCTATAGCAAGAGCATAGACCCATCCTCCCTTGAGAGGCTAAACACGGAAAGCACGGGGGCATACCCCCATGCATATTCGCCTCTTTCAGAAGAAGGGTAAGAAAGACCAACTACCTTGAGCAGTGGGGAAAAGTAAAGCAGAGAACCAACCAATAAGAATCAGCAAGCATCCAACAATCACATCCATCCCATTCCATCATCCCTGGTGTACTCCCCGACACCCACATGCATAAACCGATGAATCTCTCCACTCTAGGTGTCATCTGCTTCCATAACCAAAAGGCCTCCATGCCCCCACATATCACAACAGCCATCCAGGCTTACATCACAACACAAGTAGTAGGAAAAAAACATCTTAACAATTGGGCTCTTGGCCCTTTAACAAATAAGAGGTTAACTTAGAACCCTACAAGGAGTAATCTTTTATCGAACAACCGGTTCTTTAATCCATCTTGGATTAACCGATTATTATTCTTAGGTTCGAAATTCATGAAACCTAATCAGTAAGTGATTGTAAATTATTAAAAATTCTTACCGTGCCAACTTGATTAACATAAAAAATACCACAAGAACCAGAGTAAAATGCATATTGATACATTATAGAGTATGGAATATCATTCCATAAAATCCTTCATATGGTTTCATTTTTATATTATATTGAAAATGATATTTCATGAAAACATCACTTTTTATTAATATTGATACCAATATCCTCTCATGTCATGTAAAAATGATCATAAGTCCTACTATATCATGTTAATACATTTAGACTATCAATCCATTTTAGAATGATATTTTGTGTATATAATAATATATATTTAAATACACAAAATGACTTAACTAGAATATTTATGGGATCCTTGGGCAATGATAATAATACATTGATAAAGGTTTACCTTGATTCCTAAAAAAATTATATAAAATCATAGTGGATGATAAATTTTAAAAACATCATAAATTTCATGGTATTTATAGTAAATTGTATGATGATATACAATGAACCAATTTTAATTATTCCCCATGGATGATCTTGGTATCATTTTTGAAGATGTCTTCCCAACAATACTTGTTACTATAAAAAGAATCTTGATATATAATCTACAATAATTAAATTTATATTTTACCATGATTAATTCCCTATGGTATCCATATATATATACACACTATAAGGATGGATTAGAATGATTTATCTATAAGCCTTATCTTATAGATCACTATTTAATAATTTTATTGATGGAGTATATCAAATATTATGAAACCATAAAACCCAATGTTCACAAATGTAACTCTTGAAATCTCCCAAATCTCACTTCTTCCATGTTATTTTGTAATTATTTATCATTATTTTTATATTTCATTATCCTCTTCAACATGGATGGTTAAGAAAATATATGGAAAGAGTATGATTATCCCCTTCCATCATAATAACCTAGACCATTCTTATAGAATCCTTGGAAATTGGATTATTCTCTACCCTTTACATGTAAAACATACGATGTCCTTCTATATTAAATTCATATTCTATATTCTTTTCTTTACCAGGATTAAAAATGTTTTAGAATAACAATACTTTAGTAATTTTAAACCTATCTTATTCAATATATTGGGATAATTCAATGTAATGATATATTTTAAAATCTTGTTATCAATTTATGAAACACATTTTTTCTATACAAATATATTACCTCTATATATTTTATATAAATTTCAATAATGAAAACTCAAAATCATGAGTTGGTTAATTAATTTTACTTGGATTCATATATTGAGTTTCATAATCCACATATATATTATTTTTAATTGGAAGACATCCACGACCATTCTTTGCGGCATCACAGTAAAAAAAACTTTACTAGAAGTCATATTTAATATAATATACTTTTTAATAACTAAAATAAACATTCAAATTCATTTAATAATGTTAGTATAACCCCCCTGAAATGATATGATTTTAACTAAATAGATAATCATAAATTATTTACAATAAACCAAAAATATTATTAAGCTAATCCATCAATATAAATTTTTTATGATTTTGGGTCATTTCCATTCAAGGGAAATTATAGTAATAAAATAATCAATATATACAATATCCCTGATAATATTTTGGCCATGGAAATCAATTTTTTTAATAAAAATTTACATTTAATAATTTTAAAAAATAATTAAATTTATTGAGAATCTAAATAGTGATTTGAAAATATGTTTCATTCTAAATATAAATCTTATAGTCTATAAGAATATGATCAATAAATATAAACACAAACATTTCCTAATAATCATTAAGTACTATATTCAACAAATCCATAAACACAAATGTTTTATTTATTTACCAAAAAGAAATTATTTTGAACCCATAATGACCATACCTCATACTAAAGGGTGTCTTTGGTATATCATCCTTTACAAAATTTAGATGATGATAAATATAATAAATAAAAATAATTTAGATGTATGTAACTTTATGATGCTAACCAAAATTTCATCAATACATGGATTTGTATACTTGTTCTTTATAAAAATTCCTATTATTTCCCAATGATAAATGCATAACCACATTGTACTATATTTCTTTATTCAAAAATAAAATTTGTTCTCCCCATAGGTAAATACATATAAGATTTAATCCCTGATAAAATAAGTCATTTAATTTATTCATAAAAAAACTATATAAACTATATTCATTCAATCCAGTGGTAGTGATATGGTTATTGAATCATTTTTATGAAGAGTAATATACCCAACTTCTTCATTTGGGGGAAATTAATGTAATTTATAGGAAAGTTCATCAATATATTCTTAAAAAATTACTATTAATTTTATTTATAGAAACTAAATCTCATTCATATATTAAATATCATCTCACAATAATGAATTTAATTAATATAAGTTACTTGTAATGGTACTTGAGAGATTCATGTATTGAAATCTACCCTCAAATAAAAATAATTATATATTTTATTTATAATTTCTATCATCCATTTAAATATAAGAAATTATTTCTATATAATTTGATAGCAAATACATCAAAAATGACATGTAAAAATAATTCAAATTTACGATGATTTTATTTGAAACTAGACAGCAACCATTCACACTAGGTTGAATTTTTAGAATTTATTTTTTATATTCAATATACCACATGGTGTTATAATGGATAAAATTACATAATATATCATTGGTGATTGGATATTATTTGAAGACCTAAATGATATAAATGACTGTGTAAATATATTATCCAATAATAAATTAGATAAAACACCATGAATCCATAATCCAAGGTCTAGTTATAAAAACATCAATTTTTTAATGGGTATTAAAACCAATGATGTAACCATATATTAAATAAGTTTCAATTTATTATTAGTAATTAAAATTTAATTCATACATGATCGAAGATATTCTACATTTATATATTTTTTGAATTATGAAAATATATATCAAAATCTATTATAATAAAAACCAATAGCTATTATTTTTAACCACATATTGAAATAAATCTAACATTTACATGGACTACATTTCTGTAAAGACCCAAAAATTCCAAGGAAATGTTTTTCATAGATACATGGTAATTTTACGATTCTGCAGTTTCTGACGGCGCTTGATTCCATGGCCCGGTGTGCCCTGAATCAATTTATGAAGTTTTGTTCAGGTACGTTCAGTAAATGTACGAGCAGGATTTTATATCTTTTGAACCGGTGATCAGAACTGAAATATAAGGGCACCTTTGAACTCGCAGCATCGGTGATTGCTTAGTGATACCATCACTACAATTGTGTTTTAATGAGAATGGAAGTTAGTTTTTGGGGTTTTTAATTAAATTAAATAAAAATAAAAGAGTTACTTTATTTTTATTTGTGGTGATTTAATCTTCTAAGGGGAGGTTGGAGGTGGTGCCCACCCACACATAACCTCCCTTGGGAGGATATTATTAAGTGGGACCCACATGAGATTTAACCGTCTTATAACTCTCCATAAAGTGGGGGAAACCCTTAAACTTCCCCCCAATAATTAATGTGCCAACCCACTTAATGATTTAATTGAACCTCTTTTAATTAATTTTCACCCATTTGAATTCTTTTAAATTCATGTCGACCATTAAAATAATGCATATGATATTATTTTGTTTTGGTTTGGCAATTCTTTTTGGGTGGAGCTTTGGGGAAACCTTGGAGAACTTCATCCTCTCTGACGAAGAACATGAAGAATTCCATCTTCAACTTTGTCACCTTTGAACACTTTCCAACTCACAAGATTGAGTATTTGGAGTGCGTGACAAACGCGGTGAACGACGAATCGATGCCCGCGTTTTCCCGTGCATTCTTCAACATTCATCGAATTGAGGTAGGGGTTTGAGTTTTACACTTCTTTCTTCATTGTTCAAATTGTGGAAAGAGAATTGCCTTTTTTTCATCATAACATGGAGGGTGAGGGCTGCACTAACATAGCCCGACTCCCCCTCCGTTTATCATCTTTTGATGGCAACGGTGGTGGTGCAACGGCGCCACCGGAGGAACGGGCCATGGACGACGGGCCGCGGTGATACATGTGGCGACTGGTAAAGAGACGGCCATGAGAAGAACCGGTGGCGCAAGGGACGCTGGGACGCCGAAGGAGCCCGGAGCCGTCGCGCCATGCAGAGGATCGGGTCGCGGCCAATCGGGCCGTGGCGGTGTCGGAGGGGCGTGGTGCCGTCACACAGTGCCATAGGAAGAAGTCGCGACCACGAAGGACGCGACGGTCGGACGGGATGGGTGTGGTGCCGTCACATGGCACTGGAGAGGAACCGCGGACAAAGGCCGCGGTGGATGGAGGAGGGCGGCCGACTGAGCCGGCCGCTGGCAGGCACTCCAAAAGGCAGGACCCTTCGAGTCCCGCGGTTCACTGAACCGGCACTAGGTGTAAGTTCCTTTGGAAGCTGGGGAGTGCAGCACCCCCCCCCCCCCCACCGTGGCCAGCCAGGCCACGGGGGCCGGCTGGCCAGGCCACGCGGGCCAGCCCTCCGGGCCAGGCCAACCTTGTAGGCCGGGCCGCCACCGTGCCGGGGCACCCTTGAGGGTCAGGCCGCCACCGGGCGAAGCCAACCTTGCAAGTCGGGCCACCACCGGGCCGAGACACCCCCTCAGGTCGTGTTGGACCCATGAACCGGGTCGGACCCGCGGACCGGGTCGGACCCCTGTCCGGACCCGTTTAACCCAAAATCACATTTTTGTCCGTATCTTGGGCTACGGGTGTCTGATCAATGAACCGTCTGTGGCAACAGAAATCTTAGAGAAATAAGGTTCTTTTGGAATACTCCACTTGAGGTTTTGACGCAGTTGGGGTATGTCTTGGTTGGATTGAACCTAAACACCAACCGGACCCTGAGAACAGAAATGCCAATAACTCACAGACTGCGCATCAGATTGATGCACTGTCAATCGTGTTTGGTTCCTTATGATGGGACAAAACTATAAGATACATCAACTTGAGACTTTGTGATAGTTGATGTATCGAAACTTGAGTCGAGGAGTGGAACCTTCGGGAATCGGGCGTGCTGTGTGCGGCTGTGACTAAGATGATAGGATCCTACGTGGACCTACTACTATACCAGGATCTTCTGTGGGTTTGACATCAACGATACTGTACCAGGATTCTCCATGGGTTTGATAGTGATGGCTTCTGTACTGGGATCCTCCGTGGGTTCGACAACGTTGATATTGTTCCAGGATCCTACGTGGGTTCGATAGAGGAGATGATTCAGTGGCTATAACTAATCATCTCCACCCCTCTACATGAGTTGTGTACCTGTGTGAGTTGAGTCTTGTCTTTCAGTTGTTAACATCAGGATGATTGAACTTACTTTCTTTGTGGAATGGGTTGTTCTTGGGCTTGAGTGTTGGAGTTGGACTGTGATTGGTAACTTAGGTATATGTATGGGCATATAACTAAGTAGGATGGTTGATACTTCATGATTGTATCTTACTAATGTGGTTTATCCTTAGTAGATTCTAGGAGACCTTTGGGGGTCTCGGGGTCCCCTACTGAGTATTGTTATACTCACCCCTACACGGGCTTCACCCACACCTTGTTGTGTTCTGTGCAGATGACGGTCAGTAGTGATCGAGGCTGAGGGTGATGGACAGAAGGCTGTACAGAGCTGGACCAGATGGGACGTACCTCGAGGATGAGTTGTTAGAGTTCTATACCAACCCTTCAGGTAGGATTCCCCAGTGGATGATCTAGGATTTTTTCCCTTTTTTACTTGTACTAGTACTTATTGTTCAGTTGGGTTTGTATACTGTCCCACTTACTTTCATCACACCTTTATTTTCTATATTAGTACTTTTTTTTCTTCTACTGCTTGTGTTCAGACTGTGTGTGATTCAAGTTTAAAGGCAATGACTTCCCTTTTTATCAGGTATTCCCCTTTGGTGCTAGTCGCCATCCCCTGGCCTATGGAAGGCAGACTTGTGGTATTCACAGCACGGGCCCCGAGGATGGGTTGTGACAAATTGGTATCAGAGGAGTGGGTTCTACCATAGAACATGGAATCTGATTCTTTTAATAGAAATAGTGTTATGTTTTTTGGGGGTTATTATCAGTCTAGAGAAACTAGTGTTGGTGCGGCGACCGGCATATCCATACAATAAGACTCTGACTTATGATTTCTAACTCAGTGCATGAAAACACTGATTGCGTGTGTGAAGTTTTCTCCATGATTACTTTGTGTCAGCTCACCGGGTATATTGTTTTGACCGTGGTGCTCCTGTTTCTTTTTAGGAGGCCCCACGTAGGCATCCATCCTGGGTTATGAGTTTTTTACGAGATGGTAGCCGACCAAGCGATGAGGCCTCAGTGTAGGGCCCCATCACAGTGGAGGCACCAACGGTACCACTACCTGCTAGGCCACCGATACCACCAGCTCCAGCAGCAGAGAGTGCACACCATCTGAGTGCGTTGTATGAGTTCCAGCGCCAGAGGCTATCCTGGTTCAGGGGAGATATGGACCAACATGCAGCTGAGGATTGGATGGAGGTTGTTGTGAGAGTTTTCATATTGGTAGGGACACGAGCCGACCTCATGGTGATCCTTTCCGCGAGTCTCCTATATGCAGCAGAAGGCATATGGTGGAGTCTGATGCTCCAGGTGCATGACGAGGCATCACTACTATGGGTAGACTTCGATAGTCTCTTCTGGTCATAGTTTATTCTAGCCACCCTTCGTGTGGTGCGAATACATGAGTTACTACATCTACAACAGGGTAGCATGATGGTAGCTCAGTACTCAGCGAGGTTCACCGATCTCTCATGCTACTCCACGGATATGGTATGAGACCCATTCATCAGGGATCATACCTTCAAGAAGGGACTCAGGCATGCGATCAGGGCTTTGATGATCTCCCTCAGCATCTTCAAGCAGGCGGGGGTGCTGGTGCGATCCCTTCTTGTGGAGAGTTTTTTTGCTAAGCAATCACCAGCAGCGAGACCCACCACAGGGTGACATGTAGTGGAGTATTCTACTTCCAGTAGTAGATAGATGTCGCAGAGGTCCAAGAAGACCAGACTGTCTGGTGGGAGACCCCAGGATACATGTTCGGTTGTGTGTGGCACACGAGACAGAGCCATCCATACGAGGAGCAGGCAGTGCTATGCATGTGGAGGGCAGGGTCACATGGCTCGTGACTGCCCGAACTACCATGAAAATGAGTAGTAGAAAGTAGAGGGACCTCTCAGGTGGAGGCAGAGGTTCGACCATGGTGGTCCACTGGGAGCAGGTGGATGAGGCAGAGGAGCTGGCCAAGCAGCAGGTGGTGGACGACCTATTGAGGCCCTACCACCACCACCTTTAGGAGGTCCACCCTGACCACAAGGAGTTGGTGGAAAGAGGCAGTCTTAGCTTGAGGCAGTCGAGACCTATGACCACGATGCACCTGAGATGATTTGAGGTACTATCTGTGTCTACTCTACCCTTGCTGAAGTACTTATAAACACAGGTGGGAGTCATTATTTTATTATCGCTACCATCGTTCGGAGCTCGGATATTCCGACAGAGTCGTTGGCTTGATCCTTACAGCTAGAGACTCTAAAGGGAGAAGACTCGATGATTACGAACTGGTTCCAGCAGTGTGAGCTTACTCTAGGAGGTGAGATCTTCAGCTGGGATCACCTCGTAGTGGCGTTAAGGCCTTACGACATCATCTTGGGTATGGATTGGTTATCCACAATTCATGATCATATTGACTACATTAGGAGGAAAGTACGGTGTTTCCGTGAGGATGGGATGAGGTTTACCTTCACTGGTGAGATGGGAGCCTTTGCAGCGCAAGATGGACTTACCCAGAGGAGGGGGCAACCGATCACACACAAGTTGGCTAGCCTCATTCTCGGAACGGTTGATGTGTGGAGTCCGAGTTTTCCTATAGTGGTGGACTAGTACGTGGATGTTTTCCCTGAAAATGTTCCAGGAATACCTTCTCATAGAGAGGTGGACTTCTACATTGATATGTACCCTAGGACAACACCGATATCTACTTCATCATATCAGATGGATCCTGCTGAGCTTCACGAGCTACGAGTACAGATGGAGGACTTGTAGGGGAATGTATTTATCCGACCCAGTGTTTCACCCTGGGCATCCCCGATTTTGTTTTCCAAGAAGGTGGATGGGAGCTTACGTCTGTGTGTTGATTATTGGAACATGAACCAAGTGAATGTGAAGAAAAATTACCCACTTCCGAGGATTGACAACCTCTTTGATCAGATGAAGGGAGCACATTGGTTCTCAAAGATAGATCTTCAGTCGGGCTATCACTAGCTCAGAGTACGGGATGAGGATGTGCAGAAGATGACCGTCAGATGCCGGTATGACCATTATGAGTTCTTGGTTATGCCATTCGGCATAAACAACACACCAACAGTGTTCATGGGACTCATGAACATGATCTTTCATCCATACATTGATCGCTTTGTGGTAGTCTTCATCGATGACATTCTGATCTACTCAGCTACTGAGGAGGAGCACGCCTACCATTTGTGGGTAGTATTGGACACAATCTGAGAGCACCAAATTTATGGTAAGCTCTCAAAGTACCAGTTTTGGATCCGAGAAGTACACTTTTTGGGACATGTCATCTCAAAGGTTGGAGTTGCAGTGGATATAGCGAAGATCGAGCCAATACTTGCTTAGGAGCCACCCAGGAGTGTGATGAAGGTATGGAGTTTTCTGGGACTGGCAGGGTACTATCAGAGATTTGTTCCATACTTCTCTAGAGTTTAAACACCGCTTTTAGCATTGAAGAAGAAGGGGAAACCCTTCGTGTGGTTGGAGAGATGCCAGCAGAGCTTTCAGTAGATGAGGCAGAGGTTGACTAGTGCCCCAATCTTGAGGCTTCTAAAGGAGGGCATAGGGTACGTAGTATATTGTGATGCATCAGGGACCAGACTTGGGTGTTTCATGATTCAGGAGAGAGCTGTGATCTCTTATGGTTCTCAATAGTTGAGATAGCACGAGCAGAACTACGCTACCCATGACCTGGAGTTAGCAGCAGTGGTCTTCACCTTAAAGATGTGGTGGAACTATCTTATGGGCGAGCATTTTACAGTCTACTCTAACCACCAGAGTCTCAGGTACATCTTCTCTCAGAAGGACTTGAACCAGAGACACCGTAATTGGCTTGAGTTCCTCCAGGACTATGACTTCGAGATAGTATATACTCCTAGGAAGGGGAACATTGTAGCAGATGCTCTCAGTAAGAGATCAGGAATTCAGCTTCTTGGAGAGGAAACAGAGCAGGTGGCCGTGTTGAAGATATCATTTGTGGATAGAGATGGACAAGCCTTTCTACAGTCTCTCACAGTAACTCCTCCACTTCTTCAGTGAGTCAGGGAGGCGCAGCGTGGGGATGTTGACTAAGAGGCTCTACATGCACAGATATCCACAGGGCAGGCACCTGATGGATTTTCTATAGGTGGGGAGCACGTCATTCTCTTTAGGGGATGTACCATGTTACCATTTTAACTTCAAGAGGAAGTATTGAGGGAGTTTCACACTTCCCTCTAGCGGTACATCCAGGAGTGGCAAATATGTATTAGGACCATAGACGACAGTACTGGTGGCCAGGTATGAAGAAGGTTGTAGCAGAGTTTGTCTCACGATTCCTCACTTGTCAGCAAGTGAAGGTGGAGCACCAAGTTCTAGCAAGATTAGTTCATCCCTTAGAGGTCCCAGGGTGGAAGTGGGATGGGATATCAAAGGATTTCGTGATAGTAATTCCACATTAATCCAGAGGACATGACACTATTTGGGTGATCGTTGACCGAGTCAATAAGTCATCCCACTTCCTACCGATCAGAGAGCAGGGTTCAGTAGAAAGCCTGGGACGCCTCTACATATGGGAGACCATACAGATTCATGATGTTCTATCGAGGATCGTCTTAGATCGATATGCTCGTTCCACTTCCCAGCTACAGAAGGGGTTGTAGGAGGCTTTCAGGACGCAGATTCACTTGAGCACTACCTTCTATCCACAGACGGATGGTCAGACTGAGAGGACCATTCAAACACTCGAGGACATGCTCTATGCATGCGTCCTCGACTTCGGTCTCATTTAGGAGGATCACTTACCCTTCTTAGAGTTTTCATATAACAACAACTACCACTACACCACCAGGATGGAACCTTTAGAGGCACTTTACGACCGACCTTGTAGATCACCTCTGTTCTGGACTGACCCGGGGGAGTCAGTACTTATGGGAAAAGAGATGGTGCAAGATATTATGGAGAAGGTGTAGATCATCCAGGAGAAGATGAAGACTACACAGAGCAGGCAGAAGTTCTATGCTGATAGTAGATGGAGACCACTAAAGTTCGAGGATAGCGACCACATCATTCTACGGGTCTCACCTCTATGATGTCTACGAAGATTTGGCTGAGCCAGCAAGTTATCTCCGTGATTCAACGGGCCTTTCCAAGTCCTCAACAGAGTAGGCAAGGTGGCTTACCACTTAGCTCTTCCACCTCAGTTGCACCGGGTGCACAACGTCTTCCATGCATCTCACCTAGGAAGATACGTGGATGACCCTCCCACATCATCGACAATGGAGAGTTGGACATCGATGATGGGGTGACTTTCACAGAGGTTCTAGTGGAGATCGAGGATCGATAGGAGCAGGTCCTACGTGGATGGTCTATACCTCTGGTGCGCGTTCCCTGGCAGTACGAGAACCTCCAGGAGAGCACATGAGAGCAGGAGGCTCAGATGCATACTCAGTACCCTCATTTGTTCCCTTAGTTCGAGTTGTATCTTATGGGGATGTAAATCTCGGAGGTGGGGAGAATGTAAAGACCCGAAAATTATATGGAAATTTTTTTCTAAAATAAATGGAAATTTTACGAGTCCGCAGTTTCTGACGACACTTGATTCCAAGGCCCGGTGTGCCCGGAATCAATTTCTAAAGTTTTATTTGAGTACGTTCAGTAAACATACGAGCGGGATTTTATATCTTTTGAACCAGTGCTTAGAATTGAAATCCGAGGGCACCGTTGAACTCACAGCATCGATGATTGTTTAGTGAGACCATCACCATAGTTGCGTTTTAATGAGAATGGAAGTTAGTTTTTGGGGTTTTTAATTGAATTAAATAAAAATAAAAGAGTTACTTTATTTTTATTTGTGGAAATTTAATCTTCCAAGGGGAGGTTGGAGGTGGGGCCCACCCGTGAATAACCTCCCATGGGAGGATATTATTAGGTGGGGCCCACATGAGCTTTAACCCTCTTGTAACTCTCTATAAAGTGATGTAAACCCTTGAACTTACCCCCACAAATTAATGTGCCAACCCACTTAAAGTTTTAATTGAACCTCTTTTAATTAATTGTAACCCCTTTGAATTCATGTCGACCATTAAAATAAATCATATTATATTATTTTGTTTTGGGTTGGAAATTCTTTTTTGGTGGATCTTTGGAGAAACGTTGGAGAACTTCATCCTCTCTGACGAAGAATGCCAAGAATGCCATCTTCGACTTCGTCACCTCCGACAGTTTCAAACACATGAGCTTGAGTATTTGGAGTGCATGAAGAACATGGTGAACGACGAATCAATGCCCACCTTTTCCCTCGCTTTCGTCAATGTTCATCGAAATGAGGTAGGGGTTTGAGTTTTACTCTCCGTTCTTCGTTGTTCAAATTGCAGAATGAGAATTGCCTTATGTGTATCATCATAACGTGGAGGGTGAGGGCTTCACAAACAGACCAAATCCCCCTCAGTTTATCTTCTTTTGATGGTGATGGTGGCGGCGCAACGGTGCCTCTAGAGGAACAGGTCGCGGCCGACGAGCTGCGGCGATACGCGTGGCGACCGACAACGAGGCAGCTGTGAGAAGAACCGGCGGCGCAAGGGTCGCCGGGTCGCCGGAGGAGCGCAACACCGTCACGCCGCGCAGAGGATAGGGTCGTGGCCAAGCAGGCCACGGCGGTGCCAAATGGGCGTTGTGCCATCGCACCATGCAGGTGGAAGAACCCCCAACCACAAAGGCCGCGACGGTCAGACGGGATGGACACGGCGCCGTCGCGTTGTGCCGAAGAGGAACCGAGACCAAAGGCCACGGCAGACGAAAGAGGGTGGCCGGCTGAGCGGGCTACTGGAGGGCACTCTACAAGGCAAGACCCTTCCTATCTTGTGGTTCACCGAACCGAACCTAGGTACCGGTTCCTTCGGAATCCGGGGGGCGCGGCACCCCCCCCCCCCACCATGGCCAGCCTGGCCACGTGGGCATGCCGGCCATGCCATGCAGGCCGGCCCGCCCATCCATGCGGGCCGGCCAGCCAGGCCATGCAGTCTGGCTAGCCGGGACGGGCCACCCTTGCGGGCCGGGCCACCCCTTCGGGTTGGGTTGGACCTGCGAACCGGGTCGGACCCCTGTCCGAACCCGTTTAACCCGGAATCACATTTTTGTCTGTATCTTGGGCTACGAGTGTCCGATCGATGAACCGTCTATGGAGAAATAATGTTTTGAGCAAGAAATTTCTTTTGGAATACCCCACTTGAGGTTTGGACGTAGTTTGGGTATGGACGGGTTGGTTTCAACCTAAAAATAAACAGGGCCCCTGGAACGGAAATGCCAATAACTCACAGACCGTGCGTCCGATTGACGTGCCGTCTGTCATGTTTGGTTCCTTATGATGAGACAGAACTACGAGATACATCAACTAGAGACTTCGTGATAGTTTATGTATCAACACTTGACTCAAGGAGCGGACCCTCCTGAAATGGAGCGTGCTTTGTGCGGGAACCCTATGGTTGGCTGCGACTGAGATGATATGATCTACGTTGACCTACTACTGTACCAAGATCCTCCGTGGGTTCGAAAACTACGATACTGTACCAGGATCCTATATGGGTTCGATAGCGATGACTTCTACACTGGGATCCTTTGTGGGTTCGACAGCGTTGATACTATTCTAGGATCCTACGTGGGTTCGACAGAGGAGATGATTCAGTGGCTACAACTAATCATCTCCGCCCCTCTATATGAGTTGTGTACCTGTGCAAGCTAAGTCTTGTCTATCATTTGTTAACATTGGGATGACTGAACTTACTTCCTTTGTGGAATGGGTTGTGCTTGGGATCGAGTGTTGGAGCCGGACTGTGATTGGTAACTTATGTATATGTATGGACATATAGCTAAGTAGGATGGTTGATACTTCGTGATTGTATCTTACTACTTTGGTTTAACCTTAGTTGATTATGGGATACATTCGGGGGTCTTGGGGTCCCCTACTGAGTATTTTTATACTTACCCCTGCACGGGCTTCACCCGCACATTGTTGTGTTCTGTGCAGATGACGGTCAATAGTGATCGTGGTTGAGGGTGACGGATGGAAGGCTTCTCGGAGCTGGACTATACAGGACATACTGTAGAGACGAGTTGTTCGAGTTCTATACCTACCCTTCAGGTAGGATTCCCCGGTGGATTATCTTGGAGTTGTTTTACCTTTTTTACTTGTACTAGTACTTGCTGTTCATCTGGGTTTGTATATTGGACCACTTACTTTCAACACAACTTTCTTTTCAATATTAGTACTTATTGCTTCTACTGTTTGTGTTCAGACTGTGTGTGATGTAGGTTTAAAGGCAATGACTTCCCTTTTTATTAGGGATTCACCTTTGGTGCTAGTCTCCATCCCCTGGCCTATAGAAGGCGGGCTTGGTGTAGTCACGACACGGGCCCCGAGGATGGGTAGTGACAATTACATAAAAGATGAAATTGTCCGTTAGTCTCTTACCAATCACTATTCCTATAGAAATCAATTTAAAACAAGGGGTGAGAAAAAAATTTCTTGATATGGGGTTAGAAAACAAGAGGTGAAATTATTTATTTTTTAAAATAAAATAAAATATATCTTTAGAACATTTAATTTTATAAAATATATTTTGAGAAAATTAAAAGATTTGATATAACACATAATTTTTTTCCTAAAAAATAAATTTGAATTTTTAAAATCCAAAATAAGAGATTATTTTAAAAACTTTTGGTAAAACACATATTCTTTTGAACCCCAATTATTTCATAACTTAATATCCTATGAAATAAATATCTATTTATCCTTTGATACTTCAAAACATTAATATTGAAAATAATATTTCTTTATTGAATATAATAATACTCCACAATACTTATGAAAATATTATGGACATTAAGAATTTTGAAGGTATAAACATTTCATTTATGCTAAATTTCATTTAATATTACAGTTTGAATCCATATTCTTTATTGTCATAATTAATACTCAAGTGCTAAATTTTATTTTTTTTAAGATTTACTTTCACATTATACATTCATTAAAATAACCATTAAAAAAACCACATATGTGTAATCTATTTTCAAATAGGAATGTAATTGCCTATCTATTAGACATTTCCAATTTTCCTATAATGAATATATTTTTTTTTCAAAAAGATCTGATGTAATAAAAGATTCACCAGTAACACATAGAAATAAATGTTAATCAAATTATTTTCATAACATATACAACATGCTAGTGATAAATATAGTGCATGTCCATGAAATATGTATAAAAATGAATAAATAACATGAATGTTAAAGAAAATTACCTAAATTAAATAACCATTTAAATAATCTATAAAAAAATTTATGAAATTATAAATTTTATAAAATAAAATCCATAAAACAAAATCCATTAAAAATATTTTTTATGTGATAGATAATTTTGAAAATAGGTTTCCATACAAATATTGTATTGAAAACCATAAAATTGAGGTTTCTCAAATATGATCAACCCTTATTATAAGTTTTTATATATAACATGATATATGTTTTTATAAAAAACAAAATTTACCATAAAATAAGGTTATTATAATTAAATCGTAAAATAGATATTAAAATTCATGCCACATAACATGAAAAAAGATACTAAAAAATAGATACTTTGTAAAAAAACATTTTTCATTTAAAAATCAGGGGTTTAGAGAACAATGAAAAAATTTGTTAACAAATATATTTATTCCCATTCATTATAATGGGATATTAAATTTAATTATACTTCGTGTAGAAACCCTTAGTTAATATGAGTTTTATGATTGTCTCTTATGAACACTGAAGGATGGAGAATAGGCGAGGTGCTAACTAAACCCATTTATTATCACCCATCAAGAGAAATCTAACCAATTTAAATAAATAGAATTAATAATTAAAAATTATATTTCCTTAAAAATATATATTTAATTTGGAGATGCTATATTATCAAATTAAATATGGGTTTTCTAAAAAAAATTCTCTTTAATTGATCGGATATTTTATATCTCATATATTTTTATGTATGCTCTCTACTAGAATTCAGATAAGATCTATATCTTGTCAAATTAATTCAAACTATCCTGTTACACGAGCCTTCACATAAATATTAACATTATTTCCACGTTTTATAAAATTTGTCCTTATTTGTCAAAATAATGGATTATAGGAAAATATGATAATTAAATGTTATATACATATAATTAAATTATATTTTGATTAGTTTTACATGAAATAAAATAACTTGGGTAGTATTTAATGAGCAGTAGTATATACAAATATATTTAACGATGAATAGTGAGTCATTTATGATGCTTGAGGAAATTGATTCTATTTGGAGATATCTGATTGATACTATATATATATATTGATGTAGGAAATATAATATATATATATATATATATATATATATTATCATTATAACTAGTGAAAACTAAGGAGGAAGATGACTGAAAAGGATTATTTGAATGAGTCTCGGATGATTCTATGAAGATCCATTTTTTTATATGCAATACATAATTATATATATAAATGTATAATCACATAATTTTATTTCCATATGAAAAATAAAATGGTATTAGATTTAGTATTTGATGATTAAGATGAACTTTCAAAACACTATTACTAAGTGAAAAATATAATCATATGCATATATCATCCATTCCATGTGTAAAACCCCAAACTTTTCTAGTGATATCTCGGGCTCGTTTATAGTACATATTTTACCTTTTTATCACATTTAATTTGGATTTTTCCTTGGGGTGTGCTTGGGTGAAAAATTGAGAGAAATGGAAGAAATAGAGAATTTCACATTTGGTGCATGGTTTTCCCTAATCGCGCGCACTGGCCTAGAAAACCATACAATCTTGGATATAGAGGGTTTACATTGATAATGTATAGTTTTTCAATCCATGCACCAAATTAGGAGAAACCATCCATTCCCTTGAAGAGGCGCATAATTAAGATTCATGGTTTGAAAAAACATGTAGCCTTGCCCAACAAATTATACATGTGGTTTTAATTAATCCAAAAAATTAGTTTTTAAATCACTAGAACCACCAAAACTCACAAAAATCAACTTTAACTCGTACCAACTAATTTTATATCATTTTTTGAGGGTATAGGATGTATTAATAGTGATCCTAACCCCTGCTATTGGTAAATTGAAGGATATATTGAATATTTTTCTCCACTCAATCCATATCTCATTCTACATTGTTATTCTTCTCAGATTGGGGATTTCCATTGGTGATTGTTTATTGTCAATCTTGAGGTAAGTGTTATATAATTCAAATCCCAAAGTCTTTATTTCAATTATGAGTACCTATTTTTATAATTTCTATTAAATGATTAGAAATTTATTTTATTAAATTGAATTAATTATTTTTTTGAATTAATTAGTTGGGGGAATTATAAAATTAGGGATTATTGGGATTATGAATTGAAATAATTAATTGATGAATTAATTATAGATTTATTATTATTATGGGTATTGATTAATTAATTTTTGAATTAATTAAGGTATTTTTTTGTGATTGGTAAATTGATTTAATAGATTAATTAATTTTTAAATTAACAAATGGAATAGATGTAATCAATAAATTGTTGAATTAATTTAATTTATTGAATTGATTAAATAATTGTTGAACTACTTAATGTAATATATGTAATCAATTGATGGGTGTATTAATTTAAAGTATTTTCATAATTAATTAATTAATTAATTAATTAATGGAATCAATGTGATTAATTAATTATTGAATTAAATAATAGATTGATGTGATTATGAAAATTTTGAATTTTATTAGTTAATTAATGAATTAATTAATGTGATATTATGACACATGTGAAATTTTGATTCTGTGATTTATGTGTTAAATGTGTGTGGGATAAGGAATGAGGCTCCAAATACCCTTATGAGATAGTGAGTATGGGATAGGGGATGAGGCACAAAATACCCATGTGACATTAAGGTGTGGGACATGGAATGATGTTCCAAATATCCACGAGGTGTTAGACACAAAGTTATATGCCAATGAGTTGGAATATTACTATGATTCCAATTGGATGTGATATGAAATGAGATGATGCATGGTAACAAGGACATTCATATATATGATATTCTTTTAGGATAGTTCAGAATTAGGCATGGGCTGAAAAAGGTATTGATGTTTGAGTGTCCTAAGGAACTTTGGGGCTTTGTGTTTAAATAAATAGTAATTCAATAAATGTAAATGGTTTTCTTTATTTCTTGTATTTTATTTTTTAAACAACTATATACACTTCTCTATACTGTATATTGTTTTTGACACCATTGGTGTTGGCCTGCAGAGTTGTACTAGCACCCTACTATGGTTGTCTAATCAGTACTCAAATAGAATTCTTGTTTGTAGTACATGATAAGGGAAAAGGCACTGTGATTGATGGATGATTTGGGATAGAGTATGGATGAGGGAAGCAGATATGGTTTGGGACCTTCTTTGGAGTTGATAGTGTCTTTAATTTTGGGTTTTCATTTTGACACTTGGCATGTACTTTATCATGAAAAGTCTAATGTTCAGTTTTGATAATGTATTTCTAGTTTTATTTATCTTGTGATACTAGTATTATCTTGGTTATGCTGTACATGTTGATTATTCTTATTTATTTCTTTAGTTGAGATACTTTTATAAAGAGAATATAGTATCCCCACTATCGACACAGACCCTCACTTCTAGTTTATAGCATTTAGCATATGTGGTGGCATGCTTGAGGTCATGTGACTAACCTACTCTGGGAAATAGTGTGTGGCCCCCAGGTTGGGATGTTAGGAAGTTGTATTAGAGGGAAGTTCTCTTTTATTTTTCTTTTGTATTACTATATGGGAAAGTTATACAAGATATTAGGATGTGTTGAGTCATGGTTAAGATCTAATATAGGGTACTAAGTACCTCATGTACAAGGGTAAAATCCTAGTAACCTAGGTGTTATTGTTGTTATTAATATGTGTGGTAATAGATGATTCTATTTCACCTTGGGTGATGCACTTGTTGTGTGATGTGATTATTGTTTATAGGATTTTCTGGGATTTGACTTATGACCCATTATGGAATGAGAGTTGAGTTTTACTTCATTATTCTAGGTACTCAAGATTATTTTGTGACTTGCATCATGTGAGGCAGGCATGGAAAACATGTTTTGGGTAAGCTGTGGACTTTAATTGTTTATCCTTTCTTGTGAAATTTAACTAAAAATGGTGCCTAATATGAAATCTGAAATGAAATGATGCAAAAATTTAAATAAATCGGTGTCTAATTTGAATAATTAGAAATGAGAATGATTTTACCCCTTGTTAACCATGACCAAGATGTATGATGGTTAAGGGTAGTTATAGTGCATCATTTCTGACATTGGGGTGGGGAACGGGGGAAATGAATTTTTATGGATTATTCCTTTATGATGACACCTATAGAGATGGCGATAGGGGGATATGGATGGAGAATATATAACATGAGTGGAACCGGAGTCATTGATAGTGTCGGTTTAAGAATTCAAATTGAATTTCCTTGAGAGATTTTCTCACTTCATGAAGTTTATGGAAGAATACCCATAGCGGGTTGTGACAAGTATGTCTGGTATAAAAAGTGAGTTTCAACTATAACACCCTTACACATTTACTGGGTAGGGTGGGCTCAAGATGGAAGAGTTCTAAATTGATTCCATCTAAACTATACATTGTAATGACTCGGATTTTCTAGATTTTATTTGTAGAAATTATTTGGGAAAATTTTGAGACCATGAACTGAGACAATGTGCGATTATGAGGCCCAGTGTATCTAGAACAATTCGTTGAATTTTTTTTAGTTATTAATAGTACGCACGTGCGACTTTACTGAGAAAGTGGAATAAATTTTAAATGGGTACCTGGATCATAAATATGTGGGCTTTGTTGAGCTTAGAATGACAACTTTACCCTAGACATGACCTAACTTTGGTCGACATGGGTCATCTGAAGAAAAATTCTCTAAGGACATAACCATAAATAAAATAATAAAATTTATTTTTTTTAAAATCTAAATAACTCATGAATGGTGACTTGGATTGGAAATTTGAGACCACAGTTGAGTTCATGATGTGGTTTTTCCCTAGGTGTGACATAACTTTAGTCAGCATGGGTCTTCTATGGAAAACATAAAAAAGACATATTCATCATTAAATAATTTAAACAAAAATTATTTTTTTGAAGCAGTGATGATTTCCTTTAAAATTATCCTTATGAAAAAATACTAGGATTAGGTGCATAACCATGGAAATGCTGGAGAATCACTATGGAGAGCTTGGAGGATTTTCCCTTGGTGAATGACGACTAGATTGTGGATCAATGATCAACATGTGAAAAAATCAAAGGATCATATTCATGATCACAACACAGCTTTGTTCTTCATCGGTGATTGACCCCAACGAGATAGGGAAGTTTTTTCTTTGTTATTTTCCCCATTATTTAATTCTATGATGAATGTGGTCCAATCAATAAATAGATTGTCCCACAGATCGATCGTTGTGGAGGGAAGGGATTTTTATCTGCTGGTTTATCATAAGATTAATTTTATTATTCTTAATTATTCATTATAATGATAATGGATTGAGGGAGACATGAAAAAAGGCCCATGATTGTTCCTCATAGTGTTTTTCATTTCCCCCGTTCATCACGTTCTTTATTGTTGGACCCTTATGGCCATGGTTTGACTTTCTAGGTGGATCTAAATGTTATTGGACCCCCCGAATTGGAGGCAAACCAATTAAAGAGGTGAGATCTATATATATCGGGACCCATGGAGCTAGATCTTTGACTATTTCAAATTACGTGAATCAGGGGAAGATTAGTGGTTTGTATAAGGTAACACTGCCATGGGTCCAACGCATCTATCTAGTGAGGTGTGGTTGCAGTTCGATGAGATGTGGTGGCAATTTAGTTAGGCAAGGCGGTGGTGATCGACTGTGGTGGCAACCAGAAGTGGCGAAAGTGTCGGTGGCATGTGGAGAGGCATCAACCATGGGGGAGCCGGTGGAGTTGGTGGGAACAAAAATGTGGTGGGTGGATACGTTTGATGACCAATAGATATGGTGGGTGACACATGCGGAGGAAGTGGTCACAGTGAGTGACCATGTGGAGCAAACTGACTAAGAAATGGGCCAGTTTGGGTGAGCGGGCTTGGTCGGTGAGGTGGACAGGGCTGGTTCTAGTGGGTTGGGTCGACTCGGTAGGCTGGGTGAGACCCAGCAGGGCGGGTCATACCCTACGGGCCAGGGAGGACCGAGGTTGGACCTAGGTGGAAAAAACGGGCCACAATTAGTCCACGAATCAGTGAACCTCCTTTTGAAATTTTCAAAAGGCCATAACATTCAGAACTAATTCCCATTTGACAACCCGTCTACGGATTTGGGATCCTCATGATGAGACGATCATTTAAATATATCCTTAGTGGGTTTTGTGGGAGTGTTCATATGACCTAATGGATTGAGGAGTGAGTTCTCTCAAAAAAATGTGTGCTTAATGAAAACATTTATTTGGATGGATTGACCTAGAGACTATGTGTCTTATGGAGACTATGTGTCTTATGCATACTATGTGTCTTATAGAGACTGTGTGTCTTATGGAGATTATGTGTCTTATAGAGACTTTGTGTCTTGTTGAGAATGTGTGTATTATTGGATTGAGTATATCTGGATAATTATTTTTATATGTGTTGCTGACATATAAACGTGTAGAGCTATCTAGTATTTCCTTTGTGGTATTTCCTTTATGGTATTTCCTTCATCGCATTTCCTTCGTGGTATTTCCTTCACGATATTTCCTTCTAGGTATTTCCATTGTGGTTTCGTGGTGTCCTAATAAGTATTGTTATACTAACCCCTGCATGGGATTTTCCAGCACGTATCGTGTCTTGTGTAGATGATCAAACCTTTGAAGGAGTCCTGGGTAGACCAGGACCAAATGGTTCTTAGTGAGGCTGGACATACAAGGTGTTCCTGCGGTTCAGACAATAGTCATCGTACCTCTTTTCTTACAGGTTAGACTTGTGGTTACAGACTCTTTTAAGTGGGATTATATTCTAGAAATGTTTACTTTAATGTACTATCATTTTTGTACTATGGTTGTGGGATATAGTGATTTTCATGAATTGTTTACTTAGTGTTTTAACATTTCAGCATGTGTGGCTTGGAGATGTGTGTGTATGTATAAGTACTTAAGGCTAATGCCACCCATTTTTGGGATATACAAATCGGTGCTAGTCACTATCCCCTAGCCTATTGGAGGTGGGCTTGGGGTAGTCCTGACATGGGCCACTCTAGGACATTTCATGACATACATGACCTGTAACAGCGAAATATTCCATGGTATTCTTCCTTTTAAATAATTCAATAGCTTTTGTTGTACGCAACCCTGAGTTCAAGAACACCATGACCTATCAAAGTAGCCTTTTAAAAAGAAGTTATAAATAGTAATAACCACATTATAAAGTTTTACAAACTTTATTTTTCAAAATATATTTTATTTTTGAATTAGTAATATCAAAATTAGCTTAGGGTGAAATTTTTGTGGTCTTCTGAAAAGATTCAATTTTTGATGAATACTGAAAATATACTGCATTTTAATTCAAAACTGCCTTTTCATCTAATTTATTAATATTGATAGATTGTATTTTAAATTGGTTTTAAAGTGTAATTGGATTAATATTTTATCCATTAATCCAATTATGATCATTGGAAGTAATTTCACATCGAAATTATACAAAAACACATGACAATATTTTGATAGATATTACTTCTTAAGAACCCACTTTTTTCTTTTGACAACTGGAATTAATTTTAAATTAATTACTGAAACTTATGTGTTTTAAATTTGAAAAAATGGATTCTACATTTGAAATCATATGGTACAAATTGTTTAAATAGGTATATTTTATTTTTTACATTATGAATAGTAACTTTAGAAATTATTTCATTTACCGTGGTTAAAGGGTAAATATGGTAAATAAGGGTAAACAAATAAAATTAAAAGAATATAAAACTACCTAAAACGTGTTCTCATCCTATTGGATGATATATTTCCAACCATGGTCATCCTTGGGTCAATTTTGGGACCCCATGGATCCACATGGATGTGAAAATGACATTTTATGAAAATTAATTTAAAGTAAAGAAAAATGTAACATAATCATGTATCTTTTATAAAAAAAATTTATATGAGGTTATATAAGTGATATTTTTAAATATAAATAGTAAATAGAAATATAAAAATATTTCCTACATCATGGTATTTTATTTATACTTTTTAGACATTAAATAAATAAATTTATTTATGACATAATAATGATGTAGTATTTTACTTATTAATGAAATAATCCAATAAATTATATTATAAATACTAAAATAAATATAATTTGAAAGTTTCTATGCCATGAAAGAATTTTATGGGTAAAATTGACATATTAGGTTTGAGTTAATTACTTTATTTATGTAATCAATTTTTTATGACTTTAATAAAAATCAATTCCTAAATAGTGTCAAAATTGACATAAATGAGTATTTAAAACAAATAGTATTTTATTAAATGATATAATAGTCCTAAAAATAAAATATTTATACAAATGACTTATATAATGTGAAAAATGATATTAATTATCTAATTATGGTTCTTTTTGAATTTTATTATAAATATACATACCATATATTATGAAAATGAGAGAAGACATGGTAAGAGTTAATGTTTTTAACTGAGGGTTAAAGCTAAAATATAAAGTTAATTTTGTTAACTAAACTTGTCTAAAAACTATTGGTTGATTGGGGTCCGACCCAAAAACATCTTATATTTTAAATAAATGAGTTTAGGACCATTTTAAACCGAAAATAATTTTATAATAAAATAACATTTCTAGACTTTTTTAAAGTGCCCCTCCTCCCTCTTATAAAAAATCACCACCTATACCCACTTATTCACATCTCCAAAGCCCTTTGGTTCAGACAAAACCTTCACAAATATCCTCCAAACTTCCCTCAATTTATCCTATAGGCCTCCCTTTGGGTAGAAAACCATCTTAATGACTCTTTTTGTGCAAATCAAAAGGAGACACCCGAAGAATAGGTAATCATTTTATCCCTTCTTCCAAAGTTCATTTCTTCTTCTACTTCCTATTAATAAGTTTTTACCATAGTAAAATAATAACTCTAGAATCTACTATATTCTTACATGTTGTTATGATTATGGGACAACCATATTTCTCTTATAACCATCCTATGAAAAATAATATCACCATGTGTGCGTATGTACGACTTACCATCTCTACGCTGTGGTTTAAACTATTTTTTCATATATACTTCATTACGATGTGTATAATGATGAATAAAAATGAATTAAATAATAAATATAACCTAATATTATTTATATAGATTTAATTTTCAACCCAAATCTATACCATTATACCATTAAGGAAATGATATCATTGCTCGTTTTTACGTACGACTTATCGTCTCCACGACGCAATATGACTCATCTTCCACGTTCACCATCCAAGAGTGATTATATTGATATATATTATGAATAATTATGAAATATATGAAATAATAATTCTACTGGAATAATATATATATATATGTATGTATGTACATATATTTCATTCACTTACTTGCATTCATATGATAAGAAAACGGAAACAACATTCATGCGTACGTATGACCTACCATCTCCATGAATGGTGTATTTCTATATATTATATATATTTAAGAATATATATGATATATAAATCATATTATACATTTTTAATTTATGTAAATAATGTTGTAAGTAATATGATCAAGAATAACAAGTCAAAACATTTATGATAAAATGAAGCGATTATTAGTTGAAATGCTGCATTATCATGGAATTGATAATAAACAGATAATATAAAGTCATCAAAGAGACATATATGATATCGTAAATATTATTATGATTCTAATATAAGTTAATAATACCATCATACATGATTTTTGGACAAATACAGAGAGTATAGGTATTACGGTAAGGGATTTTGTCTCAATTTCATTTCATTGAGGCATATTGTGATGTTATGCACCTAGTTTCTTTTATATGGTGTTTATTCTACCTTTTGACTTTATATGTCATGAATACCATTAATTTCATGATATTATATTATTACCTTAATGTAAATTATTGATTGATTCATATTACTCATTCAGTATGTTTATTTGATAGGGCATATTATTTATTCTAATTATTCAATATGAGAAATAATTTGGATTGGAAATGATGGGTGGTGATCAAACTTTATATAGCTCCTTGATGCATAAATAGGTTCTCATGAGATGAATAAGTTGGAAAAATGTGTTTCTACCCTTAATTTTAAACCATCTAGTGAATGGTCTTGACGGTAATAGGTTTTTATGTGCCTGAGACATGACATCCTTAAATAAAGTATTTACCTTATTTAATTTCATTTATTATTTATCCATGAGATTTTTCATCGACATATCTATGGAAGTAGATCATTATCAGTTTAATAATTCATGGCATATGTTTCTGTTATTTACTTGCCGTATTATTTTTTCCTTATCTAGTTTTCTAAAGGGAAAGTGTTATCAGATATTTAACTTTCTATAAATATTGATTATTTATTCCACTGTACATAACCTTACTAATCATTTTATCTCACCGTTATTATGTTTCTCTACAAGTTATGAAGAAGAGAAATTTTTTTAAGCTTTCCAGGACACATTTTATTTCAATTTTTGTGTGGCATGTTTTTTTTCCATAATGTATTACATGTATCATGTATGTAATTTGGATTTCCAAGTGTTCTAAACTGTATGGTCCATCAGGATTTTTTCCACATAATAATTCCAATGAAATAAAATAATGCACTAGTTTCAAGTGATTTGAGGTTGCAGCGTTACAGTTGGTATAAGAGGAGGTTTAGCAACAACCTTGGAAACTAGATTTAGAAAACATAGATTATGGAACATACCCTAAGTTAGACTTTGAGGATACACTTATGATAATTCACCCAGAGTAATAAAAGTTTATGATATATAATGCATAATATTTTAATTTATGATGAGTGTTTTACCATATTTGAAACTCATAATTTTATGTTCTAATCTGATATGTGTCATTATTTAGTGATGGCACCTGGAAGGAAGAATGGTATCAAAAATCGAGGAAATTGTTGGGGTTTCCCAGTAGAGGAAACCAATAGAGCTGGTATTGGAACAGAGAAAATTATGGAGTTATTAGAAAAACTTAATCAGGTTATGGAAAATAACCTTTCTGGAATGGAACAACCCATTCCACAGATGGAATATCCTATGTTGGATCAATTTATGCAAAAAAATCCACCATCATTTTGTGGGACTACTAATACAATTGTATCTGAGTAGTGGATTAAGTATCTAGAAAATTTATTTATGGACTTGGGATGAAATGAAATAGAAAAGGTTACTTTTTTAGTCTATTCTCTCAAAGGTGATGCTGATCAGTGTTGGCCGTAGAGCTAAAACACTAGGGATGAAGAAGAAATAGAACTTATCAAATGGATAAATTTTATGGAGATATTCTTCAACAAATAATTTCTTTATGATAAAAAAGTTGAGATAAAGAGGAAGTTTCATAGCTTAAAGAAAAAGGAATAAGAGAGTGTTGAATATTATGAATCAACTTTTACAAGGTTATCCAGGTTTTCTATGGATTATATATGCAACACCGTGTGCAAGATCGATCACTTCCTCTAAGGTCTTAAGACAAATATTTAAAGGGAACTGATTTCATAGAAATTTTCATCATATGATGAAATAGTTTAATGTTCCATCAAGATAGAGAAGTAATTTTCTAGGATCAATATATTAAAAGGAAAATAGGACAAAAATACATCATCTGAGAACCATAAAAAAAGGAACACATCAAATAAGAAGAAGAAGTTTGAACAATTTTCATCTTGTGAAAACTGTGGGAAAAAGCACCATGGGAAATGTTTGAAGGGATTGGGAGTTTGTTATAATTGCGTAGATAAGAGACACAAGGCTCATGAATGAAAAGGTAAGAAACAAATCAATGATTCATAGTGATACAATTATAAAGATATGGGACACTATTCAAATGAATTCCCCAAACGTTAAGGGAATCTACCACAGAAGAGGCTGAGGGGAGATGGCCAAGCTTTTTCAATCACAACTACTGAGGTTGATGTTCAAAATAAAGTGGTGTAAGGTACATTAATGATTTCTTCAAATTTAGTTAAAGATTTATATGGTTATGGATCATCTCATTCCTTTATATCTTCCCAGTTTTCATTAAAAATAAGATATTTCCAATTCATCATGAAAAATGAATTATCAGTCATAACTCCTAGTAGGAACATTATTGAAACAAATATGTGTTGATTAGTTCCTATTTTGGCATATAAACATTATCTAATTGATAATTTTGTTATCATACCTATGGCAGATTCTGATATAATCCTCGATACGGATTGGGTTTCAAAATATGGTGTGAAAAGAATTTCAATAAGAAGTAAGTTTTGATTTGTGAGGTAGATATAGAATTCGTTATCTTTAGAGTATAAACTTTATCACCTGATTCTTATCAAAATCCACCCCTAGTAGCTTTACTGATTGAGATTATTAGAGAGGAAGAGAAATCAACATCTAAGTATGAAGGAGGTAATATTAAAATTTAGGACGTACTTATTGTAAAGAAATACCTTGATGTTTTTCTTAAAGATTTACCTGGACATCCCCCAAAGTGTGAAGTTGAGTTTTGTATTAATTTTATCCCTAATACTAGGTCTATATAAAAAACTCCCTATAGAATGGCCACTGATGAATTAATATATATAAAAAAACAACTTGAATTATTGGGTCAAAAGGGATTTATTTGCCCTAGTGTTTTTCCATGGGGATCCCCTGTTCTCTTTGTCAAGAATAAAGATAGATCCATGAGGCTGTGTATTTATTATAGGGAAATCAATGTGATTACAATAAAGAACAAGTATCCTCTCCCTTGTATGGATGATTTATTTGATCAACTTTAAGGAGATAAATTCTTTTCAAAGATTGATCTTCATTCTAGATATCATCAATTATGGGTGAAGAAGGAAGACATTCCAACGATATCTTTTCAGACAAGGTATTTTCATTACAAATTTATAACAATGCCTTTTGGACTGACTAATGCACCCTCAGTTTTTATAAATCTCATGAATAGATTATTCAAGGAATATCTTGATGATTTTGTTGTGGTATTCATTGAGGATATTTCAATATATTATAAATTTTTTAAGATAATGAGTATCACTTGCGAATCATTCCTGAGACTCTCATGAGAGAAGAATTATATGGTAAATTTAGCAAGTGCGAATTCTGGTTTTAGGAAATTTCTTTCCTTGGCGATATAGTGTCTAAGAATGGAATCTCTATTGATCCTTGAAAAACAAAAGCAATTAAAGAATGGCTAGAACTGACAAGTATAAATGATGTACGTAGTTTTATTAGTTTATCCGGTTACTATTGGTGTTTCATCTAGGACTTCACCTGATTGGATAACCCATTAACTTAACTCACTCGAAAAGGGGATAAATTAGTCTAGACAAAATAGTATTAAGAATGTTTTGATGAATTAATGAGAAGATTATTCAATGATATTATCTTGAAATTACCATATGGCAATGATGGGTTTATTATTTATAGTGATACATCAAGGAAAGGACATGGTTGTGTCCTTATACATAATGATAGGGTTATTACATATGCATCAAGGCAATTAAAAACCCATGAACAAAACTATCCAACTCATGATATTGAGTTAGCTGTTGTAATATTTTATCTGAAGATATGGAGACACTATCTCTATGGTGAAAAATGTGAGATATATACTAATCACAAGAGTTTGAAATATATTTTCCCACAGAAAGAAGTCAACATGAGAGAAAGGAGGTGGCTTGAGCTACTCAAGGATTATGATTCCACAATACACTACCACACAGGGAAGGCAAATAAAGTGGAAGATTATTTGAGCAGAAAATACCATGGAGTTTTAAAAAAGATGAGAGTTGAATGGGATCCTATGTTCATGGATCTAGTAAAGATGGATATGATAATTATCATTGATGGTGATGCATAAATACTATTCAAATGGTTTCCAAACCAGCTTTACTAGAAAGGATAAAAAGTTCCTAGACTGATAATGAGTAGTTTCAAAAGAAAATTAAAGCTGTGAATGAGGGGAGATTGATTTATTTCATATTTGAAGATGTAATTTATAAATTTGGGAAGAGGATTTGTGTTCCCACTATACCTGATCTAAAAAGGGAATTATTGGATGATACTCATAACTCTAATTTCTCTATACACCCCGATGGGACTAAGATGTATAGAGATTTTAAGGAATATTTTTTGTGGGATAACATAAAGGGGGATATTAATGATTATATATCAAAATGTTTGGTTTTTTAGTAGGTGAAGGCTAAAAGACAACATCCTAGAGGAGTCATACCATGTCTTCCTATACCTTTGTGGAAATGGGATGATATTACAATGGAATTTGTCTTCAAGATACCAAAGACTCACAGAAGGAATGATGGGATATGAGTTATTATTGACCGTCTTACCAAGTCAACACTTTTTCATTATATAAGATAAGATTTACCACTTGAAAATTTATCAAGACTATATATTAATGATGCTTTAAGATTTCATGGTGTACCCTTATTGATTATTTCTGATTGTGATCCCCATTTTACATCAAGATTCTGAAAAAGTATTCAGAAGGCCCTAGATACTGAAATTTGTTTGAGCACTGTATACCAACCTTAAATAGATAGACAATCAGAACTAAATTTTCAAACATTAGATGACTTGTTGAGATCCCGATCAGTTGAATTTCAAGGTATGTGAGATCTGTATTTACCTCTAGTAGAATTTTCTTATAACAATAGCTTCCATTAAAGTATTGAGATGGCACCATATGAAGAATTATATGGAAAGAGATGTTATACACCAACTTTCTGGGATGATGTTAGTGAAAGAAAACTTTTAGGTCCAGAACTTGTTGAAGAAACAATGGAGAAGGTGAATATTATGCAAAACCATATCAAAATAGATCATAGTATATAAAAGATCTATGCCGATAACCGAAGGAAGAATTTGGAATTTCAAGTAGGAGATCATGTTTTCTTGAAGGTATCTTAATGAAAGGGTGTTATACATTTCGATAAGAAAGGTAAATTAACTCCCAGGTATATCAGACATTTTTAAATTCAAGAAAAAATAGGACCTGTGGCCTACCACATTGCAATGCATCCAAGTCTCTTGAAAGTTCTTGATGTGTGCCACATATCACTGTAAAGAAAATACATGCCAGACCCAACACACGTACTCACCTATGAAGAAATAGAACTGGAACCTGATTTATCTTAATGTGAAGTTCTTATCAAGATACATGATACCAGAGAACAAGTTTTGAGAAATCAGATAACTCTTATGGTAAAAGTTTTTTTGGAGAAACCATAAAATGGAAGAGGTGATGTGGGAACTTGAAGAATATATGATGAATAAAGACCAGAATATTTTTATGTCATGATATTCTGGAAATTTCAAGGATAGAATTTTTTGAAGGGAGGAATAATGTAACACCCCAAGCTTCTACGGTACACTTCCTTTTAAACAATTCAATATATTGTGTTGTACGCAACCCCGAGTTCCAACACACCATGACCTATCAAAGTAGCCATTTAAAAAGCTGTTATGAATATAAATAACCAAATTTTGAAGTATTATAAACTTTATTTTTCAAAATATATTTCAATTTTTAATTATGAATATCAAAATTAACTTTGGGTGAAATTTTGGTGATTTTTTGAAAAGATTCAATTTTTGATGAATAGTGAAAATATACTGCATTTTAATTCAAATCAGCCTTTTCATCTAATTTACTAATATTTTTAGATTTTATTTTAAATTGGTTTTAAAGTGTAACTGGATTATGATTTTATCATTTAATCCAATTATGGTAATTGGAAGTAATTTCACATTTATATTGTACATAAACACATAAAAATCTTTTGATAGAAATTACTTTTTAAAAACCCACTTTTTATTTTTGACAATGGGAATTAATTTTAAATTAATTACTACAACATTTTTGTTTTGTATTTAGGAAAAAATATTCCATATTTGTAATCAAATGGTCCAAATTATGTAAATAGGTACCTTTTTTTTGACATTATGAATAATAACTTGAGTAATTATTTTATTTACCGTGGTTAAAGGGTAAATCTGGTAAATAAGGGTAAAAGAATAATATTATAATAATATAAAACTACCCTAAAACGTGTCCTAATACTGTTATATGATATATTTCTAAACATGGGAATACTTGGGTCGATTCTGGGACACAATGGATCCACTTGGATGTGAAAATGACATTTTATAAGAATTAATTTAAAGTAAAGAAAAATGTATCATAGTCATGTATATTTTAGTAAAAAACTTTTTATATGTGGTTATATAAGTTATATTTTAGACAATAAATAGTAATTAAAAAGATAAATAGATTTCATACATCATGGTATTTTATTTATAATTTTTATACATTATATAAATAAATTTATTTATGACACAATAATGATTTAGTATTTTCCCTATTATTGAAAGAATCAAATAAATGATATTATAAATGATAAAATAAATATAATTTGAAAATTTTGATGCCATAAACTAATTTTATGGGTTAAATTGACATATTAATTTTCAGTAAATGACTTTTATTAGGGAATAAAGTTTTTATGACTTTAATAAAAAGCAATTCCTAAATAGTGTCAAAATTGACATAAATGAGTTTTTAAAACAAGTACTCTTTTATTAAATTATATAATAGTTCTAAAAATCATATATTCTAAAAAATGAATTATATAATGTATTTTTTTATTAATGATCCAATTATGGTTCTATTGGAATTTTATATTAAATATAGTTATCATATATTATGAAAATGCAAGAAGACATGGTAAGAGTTAATGTTTTTAACTAAGGGTTAAGGCTAAAAGATAAGGTTGTGTTTGTAATCAAAACTTTTCTAAAACCTATGGTTTGATTGGATTTAGATCCAAATAATATTATATATTAAATAAATGAGTTTGGGATCATTTGAAACCGAAAATAAATTTATAATAATACAATATTTCTAAACATTCTTAAAGTGTCCCTCCTCCCTCTTATAAAAGGGAACCACCTCTACCTATTTATTCACACCTAAAAATCCCATTGGCTCAGGCCAAAACCAGAAAAAATCTCCTAAAACCATCCCTAAATTTATCCTAGATTCCACTATTTGGGAATAAAACCAAATTAAGGAGTCCTTTTGTGTAAATCAATAGGAGACACCCAAAGAAGAGGTAATCATTTTATCCCTTCTTTCAAAGTTCATTTCTTTTTCTACTTCCTATTACTAAGCTGTTACCATAATAAAATAATAACTTTAGTATCTACTATATACTAATATTTAGTTATGATTATGGGATAACCATATTCCTCTTTTACTCATCCTATGAAAAACAATATCACCATGTGTGCGTACGTACAACTTACCATCTCCACATCGTGGTGTAAACTATTTTTCATCTATAATTAATTTTGATGGGTATAATGATGAATAAAAATGAATTAAATAATAAATATAACATGATATTATTTCTTTAAAATTCATTTTCAATCCAAATATATATCATTAAATCATTAAGGAAATGATATTGTCTCTCGTGCGTACGTACAACTTACCGTCTCCATGAAGTGATGAGACTCATCTTCTATGTTCACCATCCAAGAGTGATTATAAAGATATATATTATGAATAATTATGAAATATATGGAATAATAATTCTACTAGAATATATATATATATATATGTACTTATATTTCATTCACTTACATGCATTCAAACGATAAAAAAACAGAAACAACGTTCATGCGTACGTACGACCTACCATCTCCATGAATGGTGTATTCCTATATATTATATATATTTATGAATATATATGATATATAAATAATATTATACATTTTTAAAGTAAGTAAATCATGATGTAAGTAATATTATCAGGTATAACAAGTCAAAAAAAGTACGAGAAAACAAAGCTATTATTACCTGAAATGTTGCATTAACTTGGAATTATTAATAAATGGCTAATATAAAGTCATAAAAGAATAATATATGTTATCATAAATATTATTATGATTCTAAAATAAGTTAATAATACCATCATACACGATTTTCAGAAAAATACAGAGAGTACCAAAATTTAGGTAAGGGAATTCGTCTCAATTACATTTCATTGAGGCATACTATAATATTAGGCACCTAGTTCATTTTATATGGTGAATACTCTACCTTTTGACTTTTTATATTGTGAATCTTATTAATTTCACGATATTATATTATTTCCATCATGGAAATTATTGATAGATAAAAATTAATCATTTAGTATGTTTATTTGATAAGGCATATTATTTATTTTGATTATTCAATATTAGAAAAACATTGGACTGGAAATGATGGGTGGAGCCCGAACATTATATTTCTCCTCGATGCATTGATGGGCTATCATGAGACGATTAAGTTGGTCAAATGGGTTTCTACACTTAATTTTAAACCGTATTTTGAAAGGTCTTTATGATAATTGGTTTTCATATACCTGAGACATGACGTCATTAAATAAATTATTTCACTCATTTAATTTCAGTTATTATTTACCCATGAGATTTTTCATTGACATATCTATGAAATTAGTTCATTATCAGTTTTTTGATTTATTGCATATTTTTTAGTTCTTTACTTGCCATATTATTTTTGATTTATTTAGTTTTTTAAAGGTAAAGTGTTCTCAGTTATTTAACCTTCCATATATATTGATTATTGATTCCGCTGTACATAAGCTTATTGAGAATTTGAGATCACCCTTATTATGTTTCTCTCTAGGTTATGAAGAAGAGAACTTTATTTAGCTTTCAAGGAATTAATTTATTTCAGTTGTTTTGTGGTATGTCTTTAGCTGTTTTCCCCAATGTCTTATGCATATTATGTATGTAATCTATATTTCGAATACTGCTAAACTGTATGGTCCTTAGGGATTTGTTTCCTCGTAATAATGCCAATGAAATGTAATAATACAACGACTTCAAGTGATCTGAGGTCGGGGCAATACATGAAAATTTAGATAGTCATTATGAGAAAAGCATCAAGTTGGATTTTGACATGCTGTGAGGATCAAAAAGTCACTGGTGTGATATTTAGGCCCATTAAGAGAAGGGAGATGAGATGACTTGGAATGAATTTTTTTGATAGGTTCCTGGACCATTTTTTTAGAGATAATGAGACAATAGAGAGTAGAAAAGGTCATGTGGTTGACTAAGGGGAATATCTATGACGAACTATGATGGATTTTTATAGGTTTTCAGTGCTTTAATCTAGCACTAGTATGGGATGAGAGAGTTTTAGAAAATATTTTTTAGGATAGGGATAAATTTTAGATTAATTCCGAAGTTAATATTTTTTTATGAAGTTTGATGAGGTGGTGTATAAGACTCTAATACCTAAGGGGAACCTAAAAGAGGATTCTAGTGTAGGAAATATGCTTGTTGTCAGACGATATGAAGGTATTTCTTCTGAGGGTAGAAAGCATAACTATGAGAATGTTATACAGGGGTATCAAGAATAGTGAGCAAAGGGAAGGATCAGTTACTCATGATATAAATTATCAGCATTAAACATTACATAAACTAGTAAATTCTTATAGAATTCACTTCCTCACATTCCAAAACATCTTTTCATTTTAGAGTTTTAGAAAATTAGGAAATCATTCATACATATCAAATTAAAAGCATAAAAAGTGGGTGCTATTAAAGCAATATCCATTTCATCTATAATACAAATGTTTTTAATAAAACATGAAATCTTTTCATGAAAAATCTTCACAATATTCAACTTGGATTCTTATTTTCTCTTACCCATCCTTAAACCCTAAGAAAAACATTTTAAAACATGGGATGAGCATAAAAATATCAATAATGGAAATACAAATAAAATAAAAAAACCATTGTTCTATGAATACTTATAAACATATGAAATTATTTTCACAAAGACGCCCTTTTCACCTAAAATTTATCATATACTTAAATTGTGAAAATAGTATATTTTCATAAAACATAGAAAATATAAATAAAACCATAAAGGTAAGATATGAAATTACTTACATAATATTGTAACCATAGTAGATACCATATGAATTTAATCCCTCATGAATAACTTATAATGCAACCCTCATGGCTACCTTATGATGTAACCCTACAAGATAACTTATGGTGTAACCATCGTAGTTACATTTGGAGTAACCATAAGGCCAACATCAAATAGAAACTTACCCAATGCATTGGTGGGATATATTGGCCACACCCTTCATCAAAAAAAATTCCCAAGGACCAACACATAAACATAAAACATTAATACATTCATCATAAAAACATTCCTTTTTGAATTTTTTAAACATAGAAATTTAAAAGAAAATTTTAAAGAAAAAACTCTTACCTTAGGTTCGTATTACTTCAAATATGTTCAAACCACCTATATAATGATTTAAGGTGTGTTATTAATATATTATAGACCTATATTAATATTTATAATTACATAAATGATCTTATTATAACATATTCTGACCCATTTATTAATAGCATTTTGTTATTTTCATTGTTTTGGGTGTATTTATTTCCATTTTTCTATGGTTGGTTAATTATGGATTTTCTTATAAAATGGTAAAAAAATAGTAAAAGTGTAATGAAATGACATTAATATGTTTCAATAATTTTAAATGATACCATATATCATTTTTTTATGAGGATGAATCATTAGATAAAACATTAACAAAAACGATATAATTTATTTTGGTGGTTTTTATGACTATCATGAATATAAATTATTTTTATTTAAAATCATGTTTTTATAATGGTTTAGAACATTATATGACTTATAATATGTATAATAAAATCTTATTTCACATTAATAATGATTTTATTACCATCCTTGAAGGCAATAAAAGAAAATTAAAATGTATCGTCCATGGTGGTGACAAATCGACACATAACGTATGATGATATCATTTTTATAATAAAAGTTAGAAGATAAAAATTTTGATAATTAATTTTTCCATAAAAATGATAAAATTTCCTTATATATAAGATACTAGAGTTTTAATGAATCTTGGATAAGGTTAGGTGAAGAGATAATAATAAAAGAAAAGAAATTAAAAATAAAATAAAAGAAAAAGAAAGAGGATTTTACATCTTGAATTCTCCCTCTTGAGAACCTCCTTAAGGCCCATGGTTTTGTCCTTTTGGTTAGACTAATAGGTCTTGTAAATGAGGAAGAATATTGGGAAGGGAATTTGATAGAAATTAAACAAGCTATAAGGCTTTTAGGTGTTAGGATAACAGGTGGCTAGGGGTAGTATTTATAGTGGAGGAGAGGGGTGTCTTCTCAATAATTTGTTCATTAGTTTATTATTTTCGATCAAGAATATAAATAGTTTGAGAATTATCACGAAATATATTAAAATAATGAATTATAGTTAGAGATGTTGGGCTTACATCATACTTTCATCTTCTATGGATCAATAATTAATGAATTTTATAAATACCGCAAATTACTGTATCTCATTATTCACAAAAATTCAACTATTTTAAAAAAATACCAAAAATTAATTTTATGAAAATATTTTCCTAAATATGATAAATATTAATTTTAATTACAGACCTAATTTATTATAAAAATACAAATTTTAAAACTATAACTGATTTTATAACACTTTGAAAAATTTATTAATGTCTCATAAAATTATCTTATAATAATTAGATAACAATAAATTAATTTGTGAATCTATTTTATGAAGATAAATTTTCTTTTAAATAATCAATTTAATTATAAAATTATAAATAAAAATTTATGTTTCACAAAAATTACAACACTTAATTTATCATTTTTGAAACATTTATTTACTTATTTGATGATATAAATATATCATATTTTCACTTATAAGATAAATAAAATTTTTTGATACTCTAATAGGAAAGGTTACTATTTTATTAGTACAAATTCCTTAATTTCTATAAATACCAATTATTTCATTATAAATTTATCATAAGTTTAACTATTTAATTATCGAATAAAAACAAATTATTTTATAAGTACCTGGGTTGTTAAATTCTATCCACCTTATGAAAATTACTTCCTCACAATTTTTATAAACTTATTAAATAGGTGAGGGTACATTTACCTCATATTATTTTCATATTCCCATGTTTCTTCATCAACCACGTGGTTAATCCACAAAGCCTTAACCTGGTGAATTACTTTATTCCGCAATGCATACAGTCTACAATCAAGAATATGAATAGGTTTCTCTTCATAAGAAAGGTTCTCTTTAATATGGAATAATTTTGGGCTCAAAACATGAGATAAAACTATCACATACAATATTAACATTGAAACCTGAGAAAAGTTATGTACTTGATATAAAATTGAAGGAAAATCTACTCTGTAGGAAACTGGTCCAACTTTCTCTATGATTTCAAATGGTCCAATGAAACCTAGACTTATCTTTCCTTTCTTACCAAAACACATAACACTTTTCCAAGGATATATTTTTAGGAAAAATTGACCACCTACCTTGAAAGATACATCTTTCCTCCTGTTATCTACAAAGATTTTTTGTCTACTTCGAGATATCCACATATGTTGTTGGATCACCTTCACTTTCTCAGTTACTTCCTCAAATAATTCTTGTACCATAACATTCCTTTCCCCAAATTCATCCCAAAATATGGGATTTTGACACCTCTTTCCATATAATACCTCAAAAGGTGCCATCTTTAAAATAGAATGAAAAATTTTATTATAAGAAAACTAAAATAAAAATAAATTGATACCAAAATCCATGGTATTTCCTTGAAAAAGAACATAACATGTCTTCCAATTTCTAAATTTCTTACTCAATATGTCCATCAGATTGAGGATGAAAGGATGTGATGAAATTTAATTCAGTTCCCAATGACTTCTAAAGGACTTTTCAATAAGTTAGAAGTGAACCTAAGATCATGGTCAGATATAATGGATTGAGGAAATCCATTTAACCTAAAAATATATTTGTGTAATAGTCAAGAAAGTTTATCTAAAGGCATAGTATCTCGAATAGGAAGTAAATGTGAAGATTCATTCAGTCAGTCAATAGTAAACCAAATTGAATTGTTACATAGGGAGGTATTTTTTAGTACCACCAAGAAGTCCATAGATATATTTTCTAATTTACACTCTAGCACTGGAAAAGGATGAAGAATCCACTTTGGTATTTGTCTCTATACTTTAACTTGTTGACAATTCAAAAATTTCATGGAAAAATCTGCAATAACCCTTTTCATTCCATCCCACTAGTAATACTCAATAAATTCACTATACATCTTAGTGCTGATAGGATGAAATGAAAATAGAGAACTATGTTCTTAACTTATTAATTATTTCTTTATATGGGGATCACAAGGAACACATAATCTCTTTCCAAATCAGATGACACAATATTTATCAATATTAAATTCTAGAAACATTCCCTTTTTAAAAAATTCTTCCTTTTTCTGTAACCCATGGTCTCTCTTCTATACTTTCATAATTCTATCTATTAAATAATATTACACTAACACCTTAAACCAAATATAGGAATTTAAAACACCAAAAACATCCATGAAAAAATTAATCAAATCATTATTCAAGGGTTCATTTACCAAACATAACATGGTTAATATAGCACGATGTTTTTGACTCAAGGAATTTGCCACTTTTTTTACTTTTCCAAGATTTTAATTGATCATGAAATCATAATATTTTATTAGTTTAAGACATATTATTAACATCATATTCAATTCCTTCTGAGTAAATATACACTTAATAGTTTTGTGTTCAGTATGTGTTTCACATATGGCTCCATATAAATGATACCTCAAAATTTTCAAAGAGAAAACCAAATCTTCTAATTCCAAATCATGTTTTGGATAATTTAACTCATGAGTTTATAGTTTTCATGAATCATAAGAAATTACCAAATCATTCTACATCAAATCGCAACCAATTATCTTCAATGAAGCATCATTGTAAATGAAAAACTCATCATTTTTGTAAGGGAGGGCCAAAACTAGAGTATTAACCAATTTACTCTTCAGTTCTAGAAAACTAACATCATATTATTCTTTCCAAATAAATTGAACCCCTTTTATTGTTAACTTATTTAGTGGGATAGATAACCATGATTTTTTTTAAACCGTCGGAAATAGCCTTTTAATCCAAGAAAAATATGAATCTTATTAACATTTGTAGGTATTGTATATTAATCAACCAATTTTGTTTTGTTGGGATCAACTATTTTACCATCCTTATTTAAAGAGTTTCCAAGAAAATAAATATATTGCAACCAAAAGTCACATTTTTAAATTTCCCATATAACTTATTTTCTTTGAGTTTTTTCAGTACAATCATTAAATTTTTTTCACGATCCTCAGAAATTTTGGAATAAAAAAATTCCATAAAAAAACAACGAAAAATTATCCAAATATTCAAAGAATATTCTTTTCATAAGATCCATAAATATAGTAGGATCATTTTTAAACCAAAGGGAATGACAACAAACTCATAATTCCCATATCTAGTATGGAATGTTGTTTTTGTAATGTAATCCTCATTCACCATTATATGATAGTACCCATATCCCATGTCAATCATAGAAAAGTACTGAGCTCCATGGAGCTCATCAAAAAAGTTGTCAAAATGAGGAAATGGATACTTATTAATAGTATTAATGTTATTTAATGATCTATAATCAATGAAAATCCTCAAAGAACCATATTTATTTTTAGAAAATAAAATAGGATCACCCCATAGTGAAGTGCTAGGAAGAATGAAGCCATTATAAAGAAACTCATGCAACTGATTTTTCAATTCCAGAAGTTCCACATGAGCCACTTGATTAGGGGGTTTTGAAATTTACTTAACATCAGGAATTAATTCAATAGTAAAGTCAACTTCCCAATCAGGTATGACACTAGGAAACTCATCAGAAAAAACATCCAATTATTCATTTACCACTGGTATGCTATTAATCCGAACAGTTCCATTATTTTCAATAATATGAGAAAGATAACATTCATTTAAATATTTTAATAGTTTCTTAGCTTCTTGATGTTTTATCAAATGTATGGGTTCATTCTTGTATATAAACTAAATCTCTTTCTAAGAAACAACTTAGTTATATCTAAAATCAATCTTAGCATGGTAAACAGAAAGATAATCAATACCTAGAATAATATCAAACTCTACTATGGGAAAAAAGGTTTGTAGGTAATGTATTTCCATATAAAAAGATGAATATTCTTATAATGAATTTTTGTTGTAATATTTCTCACATGTGTTTTAACTATAAGTTCTAGTTTCATTTCTTTAGGTGCTATTTCTAATTTAACAGAATTTTTTAGAAATAATGGAATTTGTAAACCACGTACCAAAAAAAACATTATAAAAATATAAGTAAAAAAAGAAAGTACCTAATACCACATCATTGGATTGCCTAGAATCTGCTAATGTATTCAAAAATGATATCATGTCACCTTTCATATTATAATATGGCTGCTTTCTATCATTCATATATTTCTTTGGGAAGATATTATCATAATTACCCATCTCACCAATTTTAAAACACATTAATATTTTCTTATCAAAATCAATTTTAATATCATTTCATTAAAATGGATATCCATGTGTACAAACATACCACATCAAAAAAATTCATAGTTTTGTTAAGGAATTCCCTAGGGTTATTTTTACCACACTTTACACAAACTAGAAGTTGGAGTTTCTTAACATAATATTTATTTGATTGATACTTATGCATTTCACATCACCTGAACCATTTCTTATGATTGTTTTCAATGTGAATGTGATCATCATAAAACTCCATTTCCACCATCTCAGTACACTGGAAAAGTTTCTCATAACTTTCGAATTCATGGGAGTCCAATTCCTTTCGATATACTGGATCCAATACTGAGTAAAAATGATCGATTTTTATATCAAGATCCTGAATAAGATTTTGAGTATACATTGACAAATGAGTTAAGTTTGATTCATACATGGAAATTTAATCATTCTCATTTTGGTTCTATTAAAGAAATTTATTTTACATCCTACATTTAACATCTTTAAGAAAATATTTTTTTATGAAAAGATTCTTAAATTCATCGCATTCCAAGGCATAAATCTCTTCACTATCCCTAATATTCTTGACCTTTGACCAACAATGGTAGTATTAACCTTCAAAATAGTAAATATAATGACTAAAATTTTGATTATCTAAACACCCCATGACATTGAATATATTTTCAAGGGATATAATCCAACCTTCAGCCACCACTAGGCTAAAAGATCCACTGAAAGAAGGTGGTTTTTTCCTCATAAAATGTTGCACTATCATCATGTTACTCTGTCATAGCTATATATATTATCTTGAATGTATTACACTACCATTTATAGCCCATGAAAACTGATCCATTAATATCATAAACTGCTCAGTTCCAATTCCCAGCATTCTAGGTTTCAGATTTGAAAAGATATTATCCTTTTCGTGCCTTCCTAATTCAGCTTCCCTATTTCTTCTACAGAAAACCATTTTGAAAATTCATATCATAGATGAATAAACATGGTAATATTTAAATGATATATCATTTCAACAATTCCATAATGTAAAAATCATTAATGGTAGAATATTGACATCATCTTAACCCCAAAAGTTAACTAGACCATTCTTTGATACCAACTATAAATACAGACATAAAAATTACATAAACTAGTAAATTATTTTAGAATTCGCTTCCTTACATTCCAAAATATCTTTTAGGTAATGGTATTTAGAAACATAGGACGTATTTAATACATATAAACCTATAAGAATAAAAATTGGGTACTATTAAAATAATTTCCATTTCTTACATAATAAAAAAGTTTTTAATA
Source organism: Viscum album (assembly GCA_963277665.1). Lineage (NCBI taxonomy): Eukaryota > Viridiplantae > Streptophyta > Magnoliopsida > Santalales > Viscaceae > Viscum > Viscum album. Next base: position 1,139,168,360 of record OY728156.1, read on the forward strand.
AAATATGAAATCTATTCATAAAAAATATTTATAATATTCACCTTGGTTCTTATTTTCTCTTACCCAACCTTAAAACATATGATTTTTTTAAAACTTGGAATGAGCACAAACATCAAATTATGGGAAATAAAAAATGGAATTAAATCATTATTCCATGAATACTTATAATCATATGAAATAATTTTCACAAATACATACATCTCTCCCAAAAAGTATCTTATACTTTATGAAAACAAGTGATTTCCATAAGACATATAAAACATAAATAAAACCATAATGGTAAATTGGGGAATTAATTACTGAAGATTATAACACTCTCCGTAACAATATTATTTTTAACCCTCATGAATACATTATAGTGTAACCCTCATATCTACCTTATGATGTAACCCTCACGGTTACCTTTTTATGTAACTATCACAGTTACACTTTGAGTAACCATATGGTCAACCTCTAATATAAACATACCCAATTAATTAAAGTGAGATATAGTTCCCACCCTTCATAATAAAAAATTCCTAATAAATATAGCATACTAATAAAACATGAAAAATTTAATCATGAAAACCTTCCTTTTTTAATTTTTTAAAAATATAAATCAAAAAGGGGATTTTTAAAGAAAAGACCATTACCTTAGGTTCGTCTTAATTAAAGAATGTTGAAAACTCCTTTATAATACTTTAAAGAGTGTTATATTAAATGACCATATTAATATTTATAATTAATTATATGATATTCTTATAATATATTTCCACTAATTTATTAATAATACTTTGTTATTTTCATTATTCGGGTTGCATTTATTTTATGGTTTTTGTGGTTGGTTAATTATGGATTTTGAGGTTGAATGGAAGAAAATATATATCAGTGGAATGAAATGTTATAAATATGTTTTCATAATTTGAAATGATACCTTATATAATTTTTTTGATATTAGGATGAATCATTAGATAGAACATTAATGAAAATGATTTATTTTATTTTTGTGATTTTTACAACCCTCATAAACATATATAATTTTATTTAATATCATGATAATATAATGGTTTCAGAACATTATATGAACTATAATATATAAAATAAAAAATGATTTAACCATAATAATGGTTTTATGACCATCCTTGAAGGTGTAAAAATAATATTAAAATGTATCGTCCAAGATGATGGTAAATCGACACATCATGAACAATGTTCCCATTTTTAGAATAAAAGGGATAAGTGAAGAAGTTGGATGATGAATTTTCCCATAAACATGATAAAATTCCAATATAGATATGATAATATAGTTTTCATGATACTTTGTTAAGGAGATTTTAATACATAATAATAAAAGAAAAAAATTGAAAATAAAAGAAAAGAAAAAGAAAAAGGATTTTACCTCTTGAATTCTCCTCCTTGAGAACCTCTATAAGGAACTTTTTTTGGACTTTTGGTGAGACCCATAGGTCTTGGAAATGGGAAAGGGTCTTGGGAATATAATTGGTAAGAAATTATGAAATATAAAAGGCTCTCATGTGTGAGGAGAAGGTGTGGTGAGGGGTGATATTTATAGTGGAGGAGAGAGGTGTATTCCCATTATTATATTCAGTGGTTTATGATTTTTGTCTCAAGACTATGAATATTTTGATCAATACGACTAAATATATTAAAATAGTGAATGATATTTCAATATTTTAGTCTTATATCAGCCTTATATAATCTATGACTTAATAATTCATGAATTTGTTAAATACCGTAAATTACAGTATTTCACTATTCACCAAAAAATCAACTATGTTAGAAAAATCCAAAATATTCACCCTAACCATTTTATGATGTTTATAATTAAAAAATGAACTTCATTTTATTAAAATATTTTTCTAAGTATGATAAATTTTATTTTTAATTAAAATCATAATTTATATTAAAAATACCAATTTTAAAACTACAACTAATTTTATAAAACTTTGAATAATTAAGTAAGATCTCAAAAAATTATCTTCTAATCATAAAAAACAAAATATTAATTTATGAATCTATTTTATAAAGATAAATTTTATTTTAAATTGTTAAATTAATTGTAAAATTATAAAAAAACATGTATCGTTCATAATAATTCCAGCACTTAATTTATCATATTCAAAAATATTATTTAATTAATCATATAAATATATAATATTTTCACTTATAAGATACATAAATTTTACTTATACTTTCATAGGTTATGTTTCTATTCTATTAGTTTATGTTCCTTAATTTCTTTAAGTACCAATTATTTCATTATACATTTATAATGAGTTTAAATATCTAATTACAGATTGAAAAAGATGTTTTAAAAGTACCTAGGTTATTACACAGTATCTTAATTGATTTATTTTTCATTAGAGAGGTTGGTTGTAACAGTTTCATAAACATTTCCCTCGACCACCGGTAGAGTGTTGAGGATATATAATTATGGGACATATACAAAGGTTCTACCGGAACCTATGACTGACTGGTATTGATGGAGGAGATAGATATAACTATGGTAAAGGAATATGATATTATTCAATATATCATTCTAGTAGCTATAGATCTACTGGTCGAGGTGGTAGAGTTAGTGGGTGAGGTGCTTCAAAGAAAGATCACTCATATCAGTAGGGTGGAGTCATTCAGGGGATTCATATTGCATCACTGGGCATAGGGTAATGAAATTTATATTCCATCAGCCTAGGATAGCCAGGTTGGACCATCAATGTTTAGAGGTACTATTATTGTACATTTACTCTAGCTTGCTCCTTATTTGACACCATCACCTTTCTTAAAGCTCTTGTACTTTTACGCTAGCTTGTTCCTTATTTGATACCGACACCTATCATTCTTTTATAGTCTAGAGACATATTATTATTAATGTGATTCTCTCTAGAGGTTGGGGATTATCATCTTATTTGGGATACTTACATCCTTGAAATTTTAGAATTTGACCTAATTATGGGTATGGATTGGTTATTATCATTCCAATCCCACACATATTTTTACCAAATGAGAGTTATGTTTACATCTCTCAGGATGACAAGTATATTGAATGTGGAGAGTGGGATATCAAGGTGGGGTATACTGGATAGTTCACCAACAACTAGGGGTGGGGGGGGGGCTCATTGCCCAAGTTTCTAGTCATTTGATGAATGAAGGAGGTGTAAAGTATGATATATTTACACCTATAGTGGAAATAATTTTGGATGTGGTTATTGAATATTTATCAGGGTTTCCAGCTAATAGAGATGTGGAATTTATGATTGAGCTCATGTTAGGGGCTAAGCTAATTTCTATTTCACCATATAGAATAGAACTGACAGAGCTTTAAGATGTCAAGAATCAGTTGGAGGATTTGGAGGATAAGGGATTTATCCATATGAGTATGTCACCTTGGGGTTCACCAGTGTTGTTTTCTAACCATGATGGTTGAAATTTATTCTTGTGTGTTGATTACTAGAAGTTGAATTAGATGACCGTGAAGAAACAATACCCTCTTCCACTTATCGATGATCATTTTGACCTATTGAGATGAGAATGTTTTTTTTACAAGATCGACTTCAGATTAGGGTATCATCAGTTGAGAGTTTTCCCTTCGGATATGATGAGGACTAATTTTAGTAGAAGGTATGGCTTATATGAGTTCTTCATAATGTCATTTGGGTTAAGGAATGCACTAGCCATGTTTATTCCATTGATAAACATTGTTTTCCATATGTACCTATATCAGTTCATGGTGGTATTTGTGGGTGAAATATTGGTGTACTCTATGATTCATGAAGATCATTACCAACATCTTGAAAAAGTATTGAGTGCACTGGGAGAGCATAAACTATATTCCAAGGTATCTAAGTGGGAGTTTTTGATTGATCATACAAACTTCTTGGGTCACATCATCTCAGAGGAAGGTGTTTTAGTGGGCATATACAAGGTTCCTGAATTTGTATCTTAAAAGCATCCCAATAATTTTTTTGATATCTATAGATTTCTGGGTTAAGAAAGATATTATCAAAAGTTTATACATGAAATTTACCGATTGGTAGAACCACTATTGGTCTTGGCCAGGAAGGGGATAAAGTTTGAATGGAAGGAAGCATGTGAGAATACCTTCCAGGATATGAAGAATAATTTGACATATGCACCAATCTTGATCCTACCACAGTCATGTGAGGGTCATATAGTTTTTTATGCTTCTGTGATAATACTTGGAGAAGTGTGGATGCAGGGATATTTATTTGTGGCGTATAGGTCTTAGAAGTTTAGGAAACACGAATGGAACTACCCTACACATGACCAAAATTTGGAATTAGTGGTTTATAGTTCAAAGTGTTGGTGACATTATCTATTGGGAGAAAAGTTATTGTGTATAATAATCACAAGAGATTAAAGTATATATTTTCTCAGTGATATTTAAATCTCTAGAAATAGATACTGGTTGAGTATATGCATTAATTTGATTTTGATCTAGAATATATGCTTAGGAAGGGGAACAGTGTGGTTGACACTTTGAGTAGGAAAACTAAGGCTTAGGCTGTTTAGGAGTATAGTGCTGAGTGGAAGATGATGGAATTCCTAGTTTATATTCATGTTTTGGTTCAGGAGAGTTAAGAGAATATGGATCTTGTATCCATTTTAGTGGGGTATACACTTTTGAGTCATATCAGGAATAGCCAATATGATATCCAGCGTGTTTGAACTTGAGTTTAAGCCTTGAAGGTGTGGAGTCACCTTCTAATTAGAGAATATATGAGGATGAAATCATATATATTAGGAATCATGTAGTTCTACCTGAAATCTTGTAGGAGTATCATATGCATGATTTTCATGCATCGAAGTGGGAAGTACATCCAAGTGTGACCAAAATGTTCGATGAACTATGAAAATAGTTTTGGGGGATGGAATGAAAAATGATATAACATGGCTCATGAAACGATGCTACAAAAGTCAGTAGGTGAAGGATGAACATCAATGAACTCGTGGTTTACTACAGTCATTTCCTATTTCTAAATGGAAGAGGGATAAAATTACTATGGACTTTGTGGTGGGTATCCTGATGAATCCTCATAGGAATGATGATATTAGGGTTATTTCGAACCACTTGAAAAATGTATCTAATTTTTTTTCTTATACATGATACATTCTTAGTGGATCAATTGGGATAACTATATATTTGAGATATATTTGATTAGAACGAGGTTCCATTGGCTATAGTTTCATATTTTGATTCTTTATTTACTTTGATCTTATAAAAGGGCTTGAGGAAGGTTTTGGGTACTCAATTTATTTTGATTATAGATTTACACCCAGAAACATATGGGTAGTCAGAGCATTCTATACAGGTGGTTGAGGATATACAAGGATCATGTATTCTAGACTTCAGTGGGTCTTGGGAGAAGAACCTAGATCTAGTAGGGTTTTCCTATAAATGATGTTATCAGGAAACTATTCATATAGAACTTTACGAGGAACATTATGGTATAACATATATATTACATATATGATAGATGGAGGTAGGTGAGTTAGAGTTGTGGGATAGAGTCTCGTGTGGGAGACATTAGAGCAGGTACAACTGATTTTATAGAGTATGACTATGGATTAGAGTATATTGAAGTCGTAAGAAGATAGAAATCAATGAACCCTATAGATTATATATGGTTATCATGAATTATTCCTAGTGTCTCCTATATTGGGTCACTATAGGATATAGAGATAGGGAAAGCTGTGCTCATATTTTATGGACCGTTTGAGAATGGTGAGAGAATCAGACTGGTGTCATAATGATTTGCTCTTTCATCGGGATACAATGTTTTTCATGACGTTTTACTTGTGTCACAAATTCATCTATATCACCCCAACATTTATCATGTGATATATGGGGATGATATTGAACCGGATATAGACAAGTCCTTTGAGGATAATATGAAAGATGTGTTGGATCATTGTGAGAAAGTGTTGTGGAAAAAGACTATTCTGATAGTTTATATATTGTGGAAATAAGTAAATTTTTAGGAGGGAACATGGGAGAGATAAATAGATATATGGGATATGTGGCCTGATATTTTTGACTCAATATCTTATAGATGCTTTGGAGTATAGCTTGAGGAAAATATTTTTAATGTTGAGGAGATTGTAAAACCCAAACCTTTCCTAGAGATGTATCTGAATCGTTTACAGGTACTTATTTTCCTTTTGTTGAGAACATTTTGCTCATGTTTTAACATGGGTGTGTTTGTGTGAATATTTTATAAAAATAGAAGAAATAGTGCATTGAACAGTTGGCACCCGATTTTCCATAACAATGCACATTGTCCTAGCAAACTATGAAACCCTGTAAAGAGAAGGTTTTCATGACTAGCGCACGATTTGTCAAACCATGCCCCCAATTAGGAGAATCTTCTAACCCCTTATAAAAGAAAAACCATTAATTTTCATGGTTTGGAAAACCTTGTGGGCTTTCCAAGAAAACAATGCACAAAGTAACAATTAATCAAAAAAACTTATATTTTAAATCACATGAACCTGCAGAAATCACCCAAATCGACCCTAAATCAGACCAATTGATTTTATCTAGTTTTGGAGGTTCCCGGATGCATTACTAGGTCTCCCAACATAATTTATTGGTGAATAAAAAGGTATATTGATGATATAAACCCCACCCGATCCATTTATCATTCTACATCATTATTCTACTCAAATAGGGGGTTTCTGTTGGCCAGTGTTTATCATCAATCACGAGGTAGGTATTATATAATTAAATTAAAAAATTATTTATTCCAATTACATTTATATTATCGTATAATTTTCATTAAATTTTTAGAAATTGAGTTTCTTAAATTTATGTAATTAATTTGGTGAATTAATTAATTGAGGGAATTGTGAAATTTTAGAATATTGGGTTTATAAATTGAAATAATTAATTGATGAATTTATTATGGATTTATTGGGATTGTGGGAATTTATGAATTAATTAAGTTATATTTTTATCATTAGGAAATAGATTGAATTGATTAATGAATTATACAATTAATTAATGGAATGGGTGTGATCAATTTGTTATTGAATTAATTAAGGGGATTCACGTGATTAATTAATTATTGAATTATTTAATGGAATCAAAGTAATCAATTAATGGGTGGATTAGTTGAAGACATTTTTATGATTAATTAATTATTTAAATAATTAATGGAATTTAGGTGATTAATTAATTATTTAATTAATTAATGGATTGATTTAATTATGAAATTGTGGAATTTGATTAATCCATTTATGAATTAATTAATGTGATATTACGGTGCATGTGAAATATTGAAATATTTGTTAAATGTGTTAGGGATAGGGACTGAGGCTATGAATACCCATATGTGTTAAATATGTGTGGGGCATTAACTGAGGATCCAAATACCCATATGTGTTAAATGTGAGTGGGACTTTTACTACAACTCCAAATAACCATATATGATAGTGATTATGGGACCAGGATTGAGGCTCCAAATACCCGTGTGGCATTAAGGTGTGGGAAAAAGACTCATGGTCCAAATACCTACAGGGTGTTAGACATGAAATTCTATCCCCATGAGTAGGCATTGAACTATGGTTCCAATTGGCTATAATGTTAAATGATATGTTGAATGGTGATAATGTAATTCAGATATATGACATTCCTTGGGGGATAGTTGGAATCTCAGATGAGATGAAGCAGGTATTGAGTTTCATGTGTCCTAGGAAACCTGAGGTTTTATGTGGTCAAAGAAATAACAATTGAATAAATTTAAACTATTTTCTTTATTATTGTAAATTATTATTTATATAATTTTATACACTATTATAGACTATATATTATTTTAAAATCCATTTTGGCGGAATACTGAGTTGTACATACACCCTACATGGGATGAATGATTGGTACCAGAAGAGACATTATTTTTCAGGATAGAATGAATGAAAAGGCCCTGTGTTAGATGTCTAATTTGAGATGGATCATGGATAAAGAAACCATATGTGGTTCAAGACCCACTTTAGAGATGATAATGTCTTAAATTTTGGGCCTTCATTTTGAAACATATCACATACTTTAGTAGGGCATGTCTAGTATTTATTTTATATATTATATTTTTAGTTTTAGTCACCATTTGATGTTGGTATTTTTGTGGTTATATTTCATATGTTGGTTATTCTTTTTTATTTATATCTTTAGCTAATTTATTAAAGATTTTATAGTCTCCTTATTTTTGAAATTAGACCCTCAGTGTTAATTGGCCTCCTCTAGTATACAAGGAGGAATTCTTGAGGTCATCTAACTGAGCAGTTCATGGAACCCGTGTGTGGTACCCGATATGGGATGTTATAAAGTGGTATCAGAGGGAAATTTTATTTTCTTTTTATTTTGTCTTACTATTTGGGAAAGGTTGATAGGAGAATAGGATGAGTCAGATCCTGGTAAATACTTTATACATGGGAGTAGCAACCCCATGTATGAGGTTAAAATCTAACCACACAGAGTAGGATTACTATTATTGATATGTGTTGTAATAATTGATGCTATTTCACCTTGGGTGATAAACTTGTTGTGTGATGTCATTATTGTTTCAATGATTTTATTGTATTTGACTTATGGCTTGGTATGGAATGAGAGTTTATTTTTCATGTATCATTCTAGGCACTCATGATCATTTAGCGACATGCATAATCTAAGGAATGCATGGAAAAGGGGTTTTGGGTAAGTTGTGAACATGAAATATTTTCCTTTATTGTGAAATTGAACTGAAAATAATTCTTAATATGAAATTTTAAATTGTGGAATGTTGTAGAACATGTAAAAAAATGGGTGTTTAATGTGAAACTTGAATAATGAGAATGAGTTCACCCCTTGTTTACCATGACCTATATGTAGGACAATTAAGCATAGTGAAAACACCTTGGTTCTTAGTATGTGGCGGGGAAAGGGTGGAAATAAATTTTTATGGATTATTTTAATTTCATGTAAATGTGTTACTATTCTATTATGTCTCCTAAGGTGTGTGTTTGAAATTTTATGGATATTCCTACATGATGATGATTGTGGAGAGGACGATGGAAGGATATAGTTGGAGATGATCTACCAGTAGTAGAAACTGAGGAACTAATAGTTCCAAGTGCGGAAATTGGAGAAATGTTCTAAGATAAATTTTATCACATCATAGACTTTATGGAAATATAAAATAGGTGGGTTGTGAAAAGGATGTTCGTCCTAACAAAGTAATTTTAGTTACATCACCCTTCTAATTTTAATGGAGAGGGTGTACCTGAGGTGATATAGTTCTATATTGAGTCCATACAGACTATACTCGACCATTTAGAGACTCATGCTGAGAAAATGGACAATTTAGATGCTTACATGTTGCAAGGATCAGTAATGTATAGGTGGGAAATTAAGGACTAGATAGGGCAGGAAAACATTATGGCTTGGAAAGTCATATGAGAGAATTTCTTGGAACACCATTATCTAGAGATTCTAATATAATAGATAACAATTGAGTTTTTGTCATTTACTCTGGGGATAATGTCTGTGATGGGCTATGCTAGTCTCTTTATATAATTTTAGTGATTTTATCCAGTGTTGGGAGGGGAATATATGGCTAGGGAAAGGAATTTTCAGAATACGATTAAATGTGAGAATAATTCCTATGTTAACCAATTTTAGTTAATGAAATTTACAGTGGGGGTGGATTGTGATTTCATAGATTAAGTAAACCTAAATGAGGATTCCAATGAAGGATAAATGATTGTTACTAGAAGATCAAAAGGTATTCCTTCTGAGGGAAAGAAGTGTCACTATGAGAATGTTAGCTAGGGGGATAGTAGGAAGAGTGGAAAAGGGGAGGGATTAGTTATTCAGGATCTTACCTGAGTTCTTTTACTCCAGTGAGGTAGGGTGGGCCACTTTCATAAACATTGTATATAAAAACTAATAGAGTGATGAGGATGTGGAAATATGGGACATCTATATAGGTTTTATTAGAACCCATGACAAATGGGTAGTGATATATGATCTAAATAGAACTAGGGTGTAGGAAGAGGATATTTTTCAACATATTAGTCTGGCAGATAGAGTTCTACTAGATGTGGTGATAGAGGTTGTAGGTGAGGTGCTTCTGGGAAAGAGTGCATGTATCAGTAGGGTGGTGTAGTTCAGGGGTTTCAGACTACATCATAGTGAAGAGGGTCAAGAAAGTTACATGATATCTAGACTACACTTGTGGATAGTGAGGCTGGAATTTTAAGGGTTAGAGGTACTATTCTTGAAGATTCTATACAAGCTAGTTCCTTATTTGATAATAGTTTCTCTCATTATTTTATTTATGAATTAATTTTGAATTGTTTTAGCTTGGTTGTAGACCTCATGAGCGGGGTTTCGAAGATAGATACACCAATGAGAGTGTGGTGTATAGACATATTCTTATGTAAGGGATAGTTTCTTGATGTTGGGGAGTATCATTTTCTATGGGATATTTACATCCTTGAAATTTGAGGCATCGACCTAATTATGGGCATGGAATGGTTAGTATCATATTGAACCCATATATATTGTTACCAAAGGAGAGTGACATTTATGTCTCCTCACGATGACAAGTATATTCACTATAGATAATGGGATATTAAGGTATGATTTATAGAGCTAGTTCACTAGAAACTAAGAGAGATCACCGCCCATGTTTCTATTCTTTTATTAGATTATGGAGGTGTAAATCATCCAATGAGCCCGTACCCAAGTGGTGAGGGCTCCTACTTGGCATCCAAGAGACCCAAGTAAAAAACCGGGTGGAGGAGAATTTCTGGGGTACTGTAGCAGTGCTGAAGAAGACACTGTAGCAGTACTGTAGCAGTTACTATTTAGTAATGTAGCAGCCGAAACTATTTACCCGATTTGGGACTTCGGGCAACCGGTTTGGGCATATGGGTCTCAAGGGCCTTCGAGCCACCAAAGGACTTTGGGCCATAGGTCCTTCAGGCCATTGAGACCATGGATTAGGCCAATTCACTTAGAGTAGGCCCCAGAAGAAGATAAGAGAAACAAGAATAGCAACCACCAGATACAGAGATAACAAGATTGGAAGAATGAGACGGTATGACAACCGCCATCGGGACCAGGCACTGTGCAACTTTGTATGGGGTAATGCTAGCCGATCAGAAATGCATGGTGGGAAGATAGACGATCAATGATGAGGAAGCTCAGGAGGGTTAGTTCTAGTGGGTTGGACCTACAGGTCATGTATTGGGCATGGTATGCCTCTGGGCCTTCAGGTCATGTATTTTCAATTCATATTGGGCCTTGTGTCTTGGGCCTATGGGTCATGTATGGGTTCCCCTTCAACCCTTAATAGGGGTATTATCCATAATAAAATATAAATGAAGGCCTTCAGGCCATTCGGGCGGAGGAGGTGTAAATTACGATGTCTTTCCACCAGTAGTGGAACGATTCCAAGATGGGTTTTTTGAATATTTCACAGGGTTTCCTCCTAAGATAGATGTGGAATTTATAATTGAGCTCATGTAGGGAGCTGAGCTAGTTTATATTCCACTATACATTATGGAACCGATAGAGCATTAATATATCAAAACTCATCTAGAGGAGTTATAGGATAATGGATTTAACCATTTGAGTATGTCACCTTGGGTTTCATCAGGTTTTTTGCTAAGAATGATGAAAAAACTCTATGATTTTGTTTAGATTACTAAAATTTAAATCGGAATACTATGAAGAAATGGTATCCCCTTCCATGCATCGAAGATCTTTTTGACCAGTTGAGAGGATCTTGTGTTTTCTCTAAGATCGAATAGAGATTAGGGTATCATCATTTTAGTGTTCATATTTTTGATATATTGAGGACTTCTTTCAAAAGTAGGTATGGATTATTCCAGTTCACCGTAATTTCATTTTTGTTGATAAATTAAGCAATAGTGTTTATGGCCTTGATGAATAGAGTTTTCTATCCCTAAAAAGATCATTTTTTGGTGGTGACCGTGGATGAAATCTTGGTGTACTACAAGACTCATGATGATCGTGCTCAATATATATTCATTATACTGAATACACTAAGAGAGAATAACCTATACAAAATATTATCTAACTATAAGTTTTGGATTGATATAGTGTGATTATTATGTCACATAATCTTAGTGGATGGTGTGTCAATGGAACCAAATAAGGTTAAAAAAGTTATATCTTAGGTCCATCCCAATAAATTTTTTTATATTCATAGATTTCAAGGGTTATTAGGATATTATCAGAGGTTTATAAAAGACTTTTATCAATTGGAAGCACCACTATCAGTCTTGATAAAGAAGGGGATAAAGTTTGAATAGAATAAATCATGCATTAATTCCTTAAAGGATCTGATGAAGAATTTGACACCATCACCAATATTGATCCAACCTGAGTTCGGTGAAGAGTATATGATGTTTTTTGATGATTTTGGGAATGGAATTGGAGCTGTGTTGATGTAGGAAGATCGAGTTGTGTAATATTGGTCTTGGTAGTTGAGGTCACATGAATGGATCTAACCTACACATGACCTCCATTTGGCATCAGTGGTTTATGATTTGAATTTTTTGTGGTATTATATATTGGAAGAAAGTTAAACTATATATACTTATCAAAATTTTTTAAATTAAATCTTTTCACATCAAGATTTAAATCTTCGACAAAAAATATGGGTTGAGTATATGAAGTCATTTTATATTGAACAAGCATATATGCCCAGGAAGGGAAATAATGTGGCTGATGATTTGAGTATGAAAACTCAGAATCAGACCATTCAGGAGTCTAGTGTTGAGTAGAATATGATGAATTAACTAGATAATATGCATGATATGGTTCAAGAGAGTCTGGTTCAGATGAATATCATATCAGTTTCAATCAGTTATACACTTTTGAGATAGATGTGGGACATACAGTATGGGGATTCAGAGTCTTTGACCTTGGGGGAAATCCTTGAATGTGGGGGAATCACCTTCCAATTAGAGCATAGATGAGGATGAAATCATCTATGTCAGGAATCTGGTAGTTGTGTCAATGACCATATGGGTGGATCTTATGTTTTAGTTTCTTGCTCATTGTGGGAAGTACATTTAGGTATGAAAAAAATGTACCATGACATATAAAGATAGTTTTGGTGGCTGGTCATGGAGAAGGATATATCATATTTTGTGACACGATGCTACACCAGTTATAAGGTGAAGGCCAAGTATCAATGACCTGGTAGTTTACTACATCAATTTACCATTCCAGAATAAAACTGGGGCAACATGACTATGGAATTTTGGTGGGACTACCAAGGATTCATCATAAGAATGGCATTATTTGGGTTATTGTGGACCACTTGGAAAATCTATCACATTTCTTACCTATAGGAGAGACTTTCTAAGTGGATCAGTTGGGAGAACTATATGTTTGGGAGATAGTCTATCAGCATAGGGTTCCATGGCAAATAGTCTCATATTGTGATTCATGTTTTACTTCATGCTTCTAGAAGGTCTTATTGAAGGATCTTGGTACAAAGGTTTTTTTGAGTATGGATTTCAACCCACATACATATGGGATGTCAGAGTGTACGATACATGTTCTGGAATATTTTTTGTTAGAGTGCGTTCTAGAATTTGGTGGGTCTTGGGAAAATCTCATGGCTCTAGTAGAGTTTGTTTATAACAAAAATTATCAGGTATCTATTCAAGTAGCACCATACAAGAAAATTTATTGTAGACCATGCATATCACCTATATGCTATATGGAGGCAGGTGTTTCCGATTAATGGGGACTGAATCTCATTTAGGACACACCCGAGAAGATACAATTAATTCTAATGCATACGTATATAGATTAGAGTAGACATAATTCATATGAAAATAGTTTTGAATGACCCCTAGAGTTTATATAGGGTGATCATGCATTCCTTTTCGTGTCACCTAGATTAGGTCACTACAGGATATGGAAGCAGGGAACAATGATACCCAGGTTCATTGGACCATTTGAGATTGTGGAGGGAATCAGGTTGGTGGAATACCGATTAGATATTCTATAGAGATACAGTGTCATGCATGATGTTTTCCTTGTGTAAAAAAATGACGATATCACCATAACCCTTCTGATTTGATCTATTTGGATGAGGTTGATCTTGATATAGATGCATACTTTGAGGAGCACTTGTTATGTGTGTTGGATCATAGTGATAAAATGTTTTGGGGAAATATTGTGCTGATAGTTTGAGTATTGTGGCAACATGTTCGTGTTTAGGGGAAAACTTAGGAGAGATAAAAAGATATAAAGGATTTATGGAATGACCTTTTTGACATATAATCTTAGAGATGCTTGGGAGTACAACACGAGGATGAACTATTATAAGGTGGATAGATTATAAAACCCCAACCATTTATAGAGATGTATCAGGTTAGTTTAGAGGCCATCATTTCCCTTGTATTAAGTTTTTTTTTTGGTTTTATCTTGGGGGTTTTTGGGTAAAAATTTGAGAAAATTGGAAGAAAGGGGGGTTTTATCATTCGGTATACGACTTTCCCTAAATGTGAACTCTAGCCCAGCAAACCGTGCAATCCTGGACAGAGACAGTTTGTACAGCTGGCACACGGTTTTTCAAATGATGCAACCCATTAAGATAAAGTGTACACCCACCCCCTAGAGGTGTCACACAGTTAATGTGTATGATTTTGAAAACCTCATGCCCTTTCCCAAAGAATTGTGTGTGTGGTTTTAATTAATCCAAATATTAGTTTAAAAGTCACCCGAACCTCCAAAACTCACCCAAATAGACTCTAACTCAGATGAAATCATTTTATCTCATTTTTATAGGTTCCCAGATGCATTAATAGTTCTCCAAACATATTTTCTTGGGAAATCAAAGAGAATATTGAAGATATTCACCTCAATAGATACAGATCTCATTATACATAATTATTCTGCTCAAATTTGAGATTTATATTGGAAACTATTTATCGTCAATCTTGTGGTAGGCAGTATATATTTCAAATAACAATTTCTAGATTTCAATTACATATATTTAACTCTATAATTCATATTAGATGATTTAAAATTGAGTTTATTAAATTGAATTAAGTAATTCTGTGAGTTAATTAATTGAGGGAATTGTAAATTTATAGAATATTTGGATTATGAATTGAAATAATTAATTTTTGAATTAATTTTGGAGTTATTGGGATAGTGGGTACTGATTAATTAATCAAGGGATATTGTTGTGAATGGTAAATTTATTGAATCAATTAGTTAATTATTAAAATAATTAATGTAATGGATGTAATAAATTAATTTTTGAATTAATGAGTGGGATTAATGTGATTAATTAATTATTTAATTAATTGATGGAATTAATGTAATCAATTAATTGCTGGTATAATTGAAGGTATTGTTGTAATTAATTATTTTTAAAATTAATTAATGTAATTTATGTGATTAATTAATTGTTGAATTAATTATCGGATTAATGTGATTATGAAAATTATTAATTAATTAATTTGAAATTCTGACATGAGTGAAATTTTGATATTGTGATATATTTGTTAAATGTGTGTGGGACAAGGACTAAGACTCAAAATACCCATATCCATTAAATATGTGTTAGATAGGGATTGAGGTTCTAAATACCCATATGAGATAATGAGTATGGGATATAGACTAAGGCTCCAAATACCCATGTGACATTGAGGTGTGGGATAGGGACTAAGGATCCAAATACCTATGGGGTGTTAGACATGACATTCTTCGACCATGTGTAGGCATCTAAATATGGTTTCAATTGTCAGTAATGAGAAATGAGATGATAAATGGTAACAACAACATTGATATATATATATGATATTCTGTGGGGATATTTCAGACTCTGGAATGGGCCAAAGTAAGTATTGAGGTTCGAGTGTTGTAGGGAACCTGAGGGTTTATCTGGTTAAATAAAGTGTAACTGAATAAATGTAAACTATTTAATTTATTACTTGTATTTTATTCTATTTAAAACTACATACACTTCTATAGAATAGATATTTTTTAGACACTACTGGTGGTGTTTTACTATGTTATACTCACACCCTACATAGGATGCTTGGTCGGTACCCAAATAGACTTCATGTTTAATGGAATGGATAAGGGAAATGCCTTGTGTTAGATGGCTAATTTGGGATGAAGCTTGGGTGAGGGAACCCAATGAGGTTTAGGACCCACATGGGAGTTGAAAATGTCTTTACATTTGGGTTCTCATTTTGAAACATGGAAAGTACTTTAGAATGACATGTTTACTATTCAGTTTTTTATTGTATTTCTAGTTTTGGTCATCTTGTGATACTTCTATTTTTCTATTTTTGTTGTATATGTTGGTTATTTTTATTTATTTCAACTATTGAGTTACTTTTATAAAGATAGTATAGTCTACCCACTATCAAAATTAAATCCTCACTACTAGTCGGTAACCTCTAATGTATGGGGAGGTGTATTTGAGGTCATGTGACCATCTGGCTCAGGGAACTAGTGTATGGAACCCAGGTTGGAAAGTGACACCATGTAAATCATTTGTTTATGAATGAAGTTTGAACATAACATAAATATTTAATAAATGTATATTTATATACCAAAATATTTATATAGAAAATGATTAAATTTTTAGGGTTTCTAGGTTTAAAATGTGAAGATAAATACAATCCCTCGAGTTGATTGAATGACTTAAATTGATCAGATCAAATTCCCCTTATTCTATATTTAATATTTTAAAAGATCTTAAATTCTAAAATACTATGATCCCAGATCAGATATTCACATTGTCATATGCTCTCATATTAAAAATTACACTTCATACACTTCCCGAATGTGATTATTCAGTTCCTCGCAAGGAATATCCTTTTACCCACCTTGGAGCATGAACCATTCATTCTCAAACTCACCCATGCATTCAATGTAATAAATATGAATTCCAAAGATGATGTCCCAGATCCATTGATGGGATGTCTTGTAACTCCAACCAATATACTTTATCTTAAGGGATGACTGCCTTAATTTTTTTTATAAAATTTAATTTATATTAAACAATTTTGCATAAAGAAAATATACACATAATATATATAAAGAATATACCATATTTATTTAAAATAATATATCTATTATTATTTTATAAAAATATGTATAAATTAAAAATTTTCATTTTAAACATATAAATTTACTTCTAATTATGTTCAGATATCATTTTATTTTCTACATTATCATTTTTTAATAATATATATTTTATTGCATTTAAATATTAATAATTATATAAAATTATTATTATCTTAACTATATATTTAATGTTATTCCATTTGTTATTAAATTTTTATAGTTATCATAAAAAATAAATTAGTTTAATTTATACCTATAATTATTTATTTAAATGTAAAATGATTATATTTACTAAATTATATGATGTTATATTCTAAACCATTAATGAAATTATGACTCTAGAATTATAGTTATAAAAAAAATTAACTTCTAAATTGAATGATTAATATATTATTATTATTATTATTATTATTATCACTTATGAGTTTTTTTAACAATAAAATTTCATTGAAAAAGAGAAATAGATTACTCCATGAAATCGTTTCCAAAAATTATTAGGTCTTCATAAAATAAAATTCATTTAATATACATTTAATCACTTAAAATATATCATCATAATCCTTAAAAATGGATTCTAACATCAAATTTATACATAAATTATATCATCAAAATTTATAATGTGGTCAAAACCATTTCTCGGAAAGCAACCAAAATTCCTCAAACCTACTCTTCTAGATATGGTGAAAAAAGCATCAATTTTTTCATTTGGTTTAAAAAAAAGAAGTAAACTATTTTAAACAATTAGAAGTATATTATTACTAATTAATAATGGTAAAATACATTCCCTTTCATCTTTTGGGTCTATATATTTAGTTAATTAGGACAACTTATACCAAAACCCATTACAATACAAACATAAAACTATTATTTTTATACAACCCTTTGAATGAAATCTCAATATTTCTTACATTTAATTACTTAGATGAGTATATTCAACATTGATATTATATACATAACTATACATGTGAAAATGTTTCTAAAACATGCGTTTAGTATAAAATATCCCAGTAAGCGGTTAAAAAGAAGAGGTTAAATGTTATCTATTTTAAAATGCTATAATATTTATTTTGATAAAATTATCCTCAAATATAATTTATGTTTAGATAAAAGGATCATTTTATATAATGAATATGTTTTTTCTTACAAAAATATGGTTTTCCAAATAAAAAATAGTGGATCACTTTAAATAATTACTTAAAAGAAAAATTATTTTTATAAACCATTTTTATTTAAAAAATACATCCTTTCAAAAAATAAATATTTTTCATTTGATATGTCAAAAAATTACTTTTCAAAATAATATATTAATATATAATATAATGATACTCATCAAGCTTTATGAAAAAATTGAGGCCACTTGGAATATTGATGTTCTAAACATAACTTTTAAGAAAATTTCCCCTTGACTTTATGGGTTCACTCCCCATTCCCCATCATCATAACCAATACACATGTGCAATATTTTAAATAAAAATTTTTTTAAATCATTCCTTTATCATTATAAATCTGTTAAAATAAAATTTCAAAGACATCACATATATATATTTAAATTTTAAAGGGAAAAAAAATTAAAAATCTAATATAAATATACAATGTAACATTAAAAGAAATATGATTTTTCATATATAATATATTTAACAGAAAATTCATGGGTAACACTTTTATGCTAAAATTAATCAAATTATTTTCATAACACATATATAATGTCAATGAAAAATATAGTTCCTAGAGATACAATACATATAATCTTTAGGGACATCCATGAATATTAAAGAAAATTTCACACATTAAATAATAATTTTATACTCTATAAAACCATTTCATGATATAATAAAACCATTAAAACAGAATTCATAAAAAACATTAAAAATAAGAGTTTAGAAATATATATTTTCCATGAAAACATCCCTTACAAAATGGTTTTTTAAAACCATAAAATTTGGGATTATAAAAAATTATTGTTTAAAATATACAGGTTATACATACCAAGAAATTTGAAATTAATAAAAAGATTCCTTATAGTGGGTTTTTTATTGATATATTAAAAATAATGTTCATAATATTTTTCCATTAAATGAAAAGTGTTTTTAAAGTTAGATATTTAATATTATTATTTTTATCTTATATATATTGGGTTTGGAGAAGATTAAAATTGATTTTTATAGAATACCAATTTACATTACCTTACATCATGATTTTTAATTGAAAAAAACTTCTTATGGGAACCTTAAGTGGAATACAACCCATATTATTATCTCTTATGATAGTCAGATTATGAATAATAGGTGAGGTCATAAATATACCCAAGGGATATTTCTTGTCAATATATTGTTCCTCTAATTAAATAAATAGTTTGTAGAATTTAAATTTTTATTTCGTTAATATATATATATATATATATATTGATTATATAAAACATATTTCATCACATAAAATATGGGTTTCTTAAATTATTAACTATTTTTAATTTTTTATACTCACAATGCTATGATTTTATATATCACATATGTGGCTATGTTTGGTCTCTTATAGAATTTAGCTAAGATTACCATCATGTGGAAGGAACTAAATGTATCTCTGTATAAGAGGGTTTATATCAATATACATACTATTTTCATGTTTCACTCAACTTTGACTTCTACGTGAAAGAAATTTCATATAATAAAATATTATAGTTACATGTTACTAAAATATTATTACTTGTTCCTCTATTGTTTGAGCAACTCCTCTATCCTTATTTTGAGAAAACACATTCCATGCTTCCTCTCAATCATGTGTAACATGAACTACCTATACATACCATAGATGATGGAACAAATCTCATTATTGGTAATATTTTTAGGCTGACCTCTATACCTAAATGAAAGGGATGGCTAGCCATGGTCATTTTTTATACCATGAAATTTATTTTAAAACATTTTTCATAAGGACACATTTAATATATATATATATATATATAATATTTTATTCATCTGATATAATATATCAATAATTATTTTATACATATATTTTGACATTAAACATTTTCATTTAATTTATATATATATTTTGATAATTAAGTTCACTTAGAATTTTATTTCCCATATTGATGATATTTATTAATATTTTTATACTAAATTAATGTTTTAATATAAATTCAGAAAAATAATATTCTACTTACTAGAATATTTATATTATTTAACATATCATTAAATACTTATATTTGTTTTAAAATAATATAAATTAATTATCATTATGTAATGTCACGTCCCGAGTGACTACTAACACGGTAGCCAGAATGATTGGTCGTATAGCCTCAAGAACATCTCCCTATATACTAGAAGATTCCGAATAGAAGGCAGGGGTGTAAATATGGTATAATGGAGAGACTATACCCTCATGTCATAGTAGCATAGTGGTATAACAGAACTAAACATCAGAGAATAGTGGAAATAAAAACAAATGAATGACAGAACAATGGAATAATAATAATAATCAACTGAATAGTAAAGAAATAGACAACACAAATATACAATATATGCATGCATGTCCTAATAAATATACATAAACAAAAAAATAATACATATAATTGGTCGTGATATAGTATAATACATTAATAAAGAAAAATATTTAAAATAACATCCAAACAGGTGATCTCCCTTAGCATCCTGAGCTCTATCTCAGTCATGTCATCCAAAATCCTAGGCACTAGATAAACAACACAATAAATCAACTAAATTAATACAAGCATAAGCTCTACTCAAGTACCCCAATTCAATAGTGGCCTAAGTAGGGTGTGAGATAATAATCCCAATTGGTTCCCACCCATGGTGTCTATGACTGAATATAGTCCCTGAAAATATAATGTAAAGAATGTGTAGCTATAAGTTGAAGGATAAGTAAGAAGCTATGAATATATAAACTACAACCCAACTAGGTTCTTAAAGAACACATGGTGGATATACCTGCTTCAGATCATATATTAAAATAAAAGTAAAAACATGAACTATATAATATATATATATAGTATAGTTTTATATTACATCAACATATATGAACTAAGTGTGTGTCGACGCCTAATGGCCATATAATTGGAATACTAGTTGTTGGCTGGAATAGTGTATAACTTAGACATCTATAAATATTCTAAAAAATACTATAAGATCGAGCAATAGGGTACTTTCCATAAATCTCAATAGAGTGGGATACGTCATGAAAAAATACTCGGTATGGTGAGTGAGCCTCCATAGAAAGACTCTAATTGTGGAATGTGGCACATAAATCCCAACATCTATATAGTATAACTGGTGAAAGACATCATTCTCAATACCTGATGTAAGAGAGAGTGATGAACCAATTCTCAACAAATCCATTACCATTATACACATCCTACATAAAGGTGAAATCATATTTATATAAACATACATGAAAAAATACCTCTCATGATTTTCATTCAAATAACCCATTATAATCAATGGAATTCCATTTATAAAAATTCAACTTATGAATGTGTTAAACGGTGTGTCCTTTCCACCCTTTTCATTTCCATTTAAAATAATCCATTTAATACAGTCAAAGAGAGAAAGCCATCAGGAATAAGTTATTCAGATTAAAGAATTCCATTTAATTAAAAAAGTATGAAAATTCAATAAAAAGGCTCAAGGAGGAACTTAATAGGTGAGATGGTCAAGAGGTCATTTACCAACTAGGGTAATCCCATATATAAAGCAATCCAGTACCTTAAGAGGATTTTGGTCCATTAATCAATTAGATTGGATTGTCTAAGTTATGCACTTAGAAGGTACAATGGTACCATGCCCATTTATAATGAAGGGGAAATCCAATCTAATAAAATTTTTGTCTCTTTAATCATTTAGTGAAAAGGTACACCCCAACATTGGATTTAACATTAAAGTGGACAATTTCGAACCACAAAAATTCCCACCACTGTAATTTCCTTACAAATATTGCATCAAATCATTCTAGTGACAGTCCAGAAATGTTTTAATTATCTGGGTGAAACAAATTTCATCTGAGGTCATATTAGGGACACCAATAAAATGGAATGGTCAAAATATGATCGACCAAAATGGAATTATTCATTCAATATTTCCCTAAAGATAATGACTACCTTAAAACCTCACCCGCCTTAACCCAACAACGTTTCTTAAAATGATTATTCACTATCTTCATTCAATGAATAAGAGAAAAACAGGTCAATCTACCTCTATTTAACCCTTCCCACAATACTCAGATTAAACATATGGAATAAAATAAACAGAGAAAGAACACCTTCTTCCAAGGCGTCATGCATTTAATACAAGCACGATCATCTAATCCCATAATCGTCTTTCAATGACATCCCTTGGTTAATCCATCACCTGACCATGTAAACTATCAGAAATTAGTTAGATCAGTGGTGTAAGATAGATCCAGAACACTAGAATCAATACCCTTTAAACAATATCACTATGATCCTAAAAACCAATTTGGGGAAACCTTGGATTCAATGATCTAATGTAACACCCGAACCCCAGAATCTCGAAGTTGGTGCATTATTACATTGCATTTGAATTTTTACAAGGAAGAAAATTCCGAAGGACCATTCAGTATAGTAGTCTTGTAAATATTGATAACATACATGATATCCATAATACATCGGGAAATAAGAAATACAATCATGATACAAAATAAAATAAAATAAATAGTGTCCTTGAATTCTTATTCAATGATTTATTCTTCATAATATGGGGAATGAAACATAATAAGGGTGAGGTCAAATCCTTAGTAAGGGTAAATACAATGGAAAAAATAATGAATCAATCTATAAGGAAAGATAAATAATTGAGCACACATTCCATTTATAAAACTAGATAAGGCATAAATAATATATAAAATAAGAAACTGAAACACATGCCATAAATCAATAAACTGATAATAAACTACATCCATAGATATGTCGATGAGAAATATAATGGATAAAGAATAAAGGAAACTAAATGAAGAAAATTTATTTCCTATTAGTCTTTATTTATGTGGAATATGAAAACCTATTAATGTTAAGACCTTTCCCAAGAAGGTTTAAATTATGGATAAAAACATGTTTAATTCTGCCAACTTGTTTGTCTCATGTGAACATGTCGATGCATCAAGGAGCTATATAAATTTCAGGATCCACCATTAATTTCTTATCTAAATAATTAATCACATTGAATAGTAAAAATTTCTAATATTCCTTATAAAATAACTGTATTTAATGAGAAATACAGATTTATTAATAATTCACCAATTAATCAAATTATAGTCCAAGTAACCACCGTATGAATAATGGTAGAAAATTGAGAAAATAATAATATAAATTGTTTGAGAATATGGATATTCAATTAAATTTTAAAATAAAAATGATTACAATAAATTTATTTTTTCAAGAAAAAGTTAACAGTCAGAAAAAGAAGTGAGATTAAGAACATTCTTAAGGAGAATAATCATTAAACATTCCAAAGTTTCCCATACCTCTTTGAAAAATTAAAATCATAATCACCAGAAAGGTATGACATTAAATATATCTTATAATATCATGATAATAATATTATTAATGATATAATATATCAAAATGGTTTGTAGTTATGTAACAAAAAAATAATTATGTAGTGAATATAACATTAAACTCACAGATTTGGAAAGTGAGATGAAAATACCTTAACTTAATATTTCTATTATTGTGTGGACTTTATCCTTATTTATAGTGGTTTAGAGTATTTTAATAACTAATACCAGAACCATAAAAATGTTTATAATATCATATATTAGCTTCTTATAATATTATATTACCCGTTTGTTATCAACCTTCCATTATTTTGACTATTTCGGGTGTTAATTTATAAGTTTGTCGAGTATGTTTTAACTTGTTATTTGTTGTTTTTATAAAATATATCATGGTTTCATAATATATATTATTTGAACCATGAATAAAATATCTTATATATTCATTACAAATTTATTTAGAATAGTTCATAGTATTTGGAAATTAAAAATGAAGTGCACCATTAATGGAGACGGTTGGTCGTACGTACGCATGAACGCTACTTTCATTTCTTTATTCAATTAAAAGAATTAAAAATAAGTGATACATATATATATTATAATTACATTATCATATCAATAATATATATGTTACATATATTTATCAACACCATCCTTTATACGTTCCATGTATGGAATGAACAAGTCATATCGCTTTGAGGGGGCAGGTAGTCCACACTTCCTCAAACAAAATTATCGTATTTAAAATACACGGAAAACATAAAGGTATGTTATAAATAGAAATTAAAGAATTATAAAACTTTATAAAAAACATATATGTCATATATAAAGAGGGTTTCCATCTTAATGGTCACTATGAGAGGTGGTAGGGAAAAATTGATCAATCATCATTTCGTGAGACAATAGTTCACCATACACAGGAACAATATGTTTATTACCCATTAAATGGAGGTGTGTGTAAGTGTAGATTGAAAAATTATCCTAAAAGATACTAATATATTGAGTATACTGGTTTTTTATATACTAATATAATACTAATACTATAGTGAGTGGAGAATGAAAATCAAACTAGACAGCATGAGAGAAGGTGTTACCTCTTAATCAGGTAACATCTTTTGGTTTATACCAAAAGATTCCTTATAACGTTTTCTACCCAGGGGGTTCTATCTTGAGGGGAGGTATGTTGTGAGACTATTTATATAGATTTTGGATGAGCCAATGTGTCTTGAGATGTGTGAGGAAGGGGTAGAGTGCTTACCTTTTTATAGGGGAGGGGGAGTGGCACTTTTGTAAATACCAAAAGTTATTCACTATTTGGGGGTCAATATTACCTAAATTACCTCCACAATAGAAACATAATAGGGTAAAAGAGAAAAAAGGTTAATAAAAACATTATACACACAAAAATATGTTCATTTTAATAATTTGGTTCCTTAACTTCTAAGATTTTGAAATTTTATCATTTTGGTTTTTATTAAAGAATCTTTTGTACTAATATAATTAATTTAACCATAAAGACTAAACTAAAGCGATATTTGTTAGAAAATATAGAGATAGTTAATTATTAATATTATAAATAATTTATAAATTAACAATTCCCATATGTTTTGGAAATTAATTTTAAGACAAGCACATGTGACATGCTTAAACACTGCTTAAACCATGACCGTGTGAACAACATTTCTACAATATATGGGTCAATATGTTAATTAAAAAAGATTAATTTTTCCATTAATAAAACATATTTAATATTTATTAACACTTACAAATCAATTTAAAGAATATATTATTTTTATTAATATTAATTAATTTAATAAAATTTAATTTACTATAAAATAACATTAATGTTAATTTTGCCATTATTTATTTAATGTTAATTTTAAAATATCAATATAATATTATAATTAAAATATATTAGGTTTAAAGATGTGAAAAATTATATTTTAATCTATGAAAATAAATAAATACAATAATTGAATCAATTAACTTCAATTTTAATATTTATAGTATCATTTATTTTAGTTAATTATTATCTAAATAATATGTACATTAGTGTTTATTAAGAAATTTAAGTACCTAAACCATCTCTATAAAATTATTGATAATTATTTATGATAAAAATAACCCATATATATTTCGATAAGATATCTATATCTGAAAATATGATGTTTCTTATATATCTCAAAATTTTATAAATATTAAATGTACGAAAAGTTCCCTTTTTGTTTTTTTACTTAACCTTTTATATAGGGAACTTCCATTTATTAATATTTTAATAACCCATATATTTCGAAAAAAGATGGGATATGGTCAAATTATTGGTATTTAATGGATTTTGGAAATGTGTCTAGGTCATTTTGGTTCTTAATATTAAGGTTTTTCACTTATTAAGCTTATTCATACCTTAATCACCGTAATTAATTTTAATCACATTAACAAACCATTTTGTTCAAAAAAATAAGTTATTCTTATTAGAACACACTTATTATACTAATTAAATCTGTCCATTTCTTATTTTTAAAATTAAAATCATAGAAGTGGGAAAATTATGATTAACGCTAATCCTACAGACATGGTGAAATAACATGTTTTTAAAGTTGAAAAACATTCAAAAGTTTGTTATGTTTTTATTCTCAATTTCAAAGTCAAATTGATTCTAATGAACTTTATTGTATAAATAGATGTATAATTAATATAATTAGACTCTAAAACAAATCTAAAATATAAATTATCATTAATAATTATTTAAAGGAAAATTATATTTTTAACTTAATTTTAGTAATTTTCTCTATTTATAAAAAAATAAAGTTTCTTAGAATAATACCAAAATTCAACCTAAGAGAATTAAGAAATTCTGAATTAATTTTTTTTTATTTTTAGAATAAAAATTATAAAAATTATCAAAATTCAGTTTTAAAATAGGGTTTTCATTAAAAGGTGGTAAAACTCAGTCTTTCATGTAACACACATTAATTTAGTGTTGTGTGTAACGTAATATTAAATTTGAATGTAAATCATCCTAACAACAAAATTATATTTATTATAAGGAAAATATTTTAATGTCTTGGGGTGTTACATTCTCCCCTCCATAATTAAACTGTGCCCTCGCAATTTAAAATTTATCTCTGTAATCTTGGAATTGATATTTGAATATAACTATAGTTGAAAAACCAACATCATAAAAAGGGTTAACAACAAATCTACTTAATAAGAGAGAAAGGAAAGTAAAATGGTCACATACATAGGTCCCTTAGTTATAGAACATAGTTGGTAAATGAAAACATGGATATGTAAGAAAAATCCAATAATAAAGTTCTAATGGAGAGTTCTAGAGGACATGTTAAGATGAAAGTTGTATCCCACAAGAAATAAACCATTGATTTGAGTAAAGGTCATTAATATCATAAAAAATGATGATAATAGGACAATTTGTTGTTGTTTGAAAACCATTTTTTCTTATAGATATAGTATTCTTCCACTGTATAATAATATAAGTTAATATACATTTCTATAATTATAGTGTTTTTCCTATAATTACACCTCGAACTATTTCTACTTCATCTCTTATAACATGATACAACATATAGTGAAGTAATACATTAAAATTTAAAATCTCATACAATGATCATCTTACACCATTTTATAAACTATTAACTTTTCCAACAGATTATTATCCAATCACTTCAAAATGAAATTCTCTGAACTTCCAAAGCGAACTTATCATTATCCTTTAATCAACATAAAGAAGAAATAAATTTTCACATTCCAAACATGTGAATAACTTCATCATGTATCCTCTTGAAATATGGTAATCACTTGATTCACCATAACACCATATTGGAAATGTGAGTTATTTATTATTACTAAAGTAAGACATATGTTATTGGATATACTCCTTAAATACAAAAGTGTTATTAACTCCATCAATGATATCATAGACCACTTTTCCACAAGTCATTAATCATTTCCAAGGTAGTTAGCACTCATCCAAGAAGTCATTTATTCATAATTATCTAACATCAGAAATATATTAAGTGTTCTCTTTCCCTAAATAATTTTTTTTAAGAAAATTGTAACTTTCTACTGAATAACTTTTCTTGGAACCATCTAGCATATTATCTCAAATCCTAAGTGAAAATGTACTGTAGTAAAATCCTCATATATTTAATAATTATTACAACCAGTACATTGATGATAAAATATTCAAATTACATAATTTTTAAAAAATTACATTAATCATTCCTCTTCATCTATGGTAGTATCATAACATTATCACTATCCAATAACATCACATAGGGTATATTCCATTGACTCTTGGGACATTGATTTTCATAGTGTCCCATCTCCTTCTAGTGGAAGCGTCGAACCTTAGAAACCTTTTTCTTACCCTTTAAATCACGAACTTGGTCCCCTTTTCCTCCACCCGTATAAAAAACTGCAAATCCTTTCAAAATTTTACCAGGGTGATTCATTACATAGTTATCATAGGTGGGGAAATCCTTCATTCCCTTCTTCCCTTTATCCATTTTTTTCTATACCATCATCTTCTTACCTTTAAATCTCTAGGACAAAAAGAATTCATTAAATATATTGTTAAAAATGATACTATTTTTTTCATATGATGAGAGTACTTGGGAGACTATATCTCTTAGAAATGATGGCATAAGACCATGAAAGATATGATCCTTCTTACTATTTTTATCATGTTCCTTGGTGGAGTCCTTATCCCTCACACAAAGTGAAATTTATAAAAATTTCTATATTTTAGATTAGCTCATAAAATTATGAACTTTATATAACTCTAAACATGGTATAGTACATGGCATAAATTTATACATCATAAATTCATAAATCATAAACTTTGGCTACTTTAGGGAAATCATTACTTCTAAATCCTTCATTATGGTAGGTAAATAAAATGTGAATTATCCTACGAATATCCCCTGAGATTGTCAAACCATGTGGGAAGTAAGGCCTATGTTCATGTACTAGGTTACCCTAAGTCAGTTTCAGAATAACTTGTTGGAGTTATTACTCTAAGGTATATCTGTACCAGAACCACGTCCACTTGTAGTATCCAAACATAGATGTATTTCTAGGAATACCTACATATTCTCTACTTTATAAAAATTCATGGATTCTCATATATACTTATTGATTAGCCACTAAATGAGGCTAATATTCATTGTTAATATACATAATATTCATGTTATTTATTATTCATAAACACCATTATAGTTCATTTTAAACTTTGAACATCATTTCACATTATGATTGTAATACCTTCTTAAAATGCATTATTATGTGGTTCATTTTTGAACATCATTTGAAGTACCCAATGATTCATCTAATTTTAAGAAATATAATTACAAATATTTTAATTTTATATTCTTTTTTACTGGATATTCACTTAAATATGAACATTTTTCATTAAAGGATCAATGAAAGATTCATAATGGATGATGGAGATATTTGGCAATGAAAGGAAGCAATTCTGGAGAAGACAAATTCGACACCATCCCACTTATGAGAATTTGGGGCCCAAAATAAAGGCCCAATGAATCCAAAATTTCGTGTTATGCTATAAGACATGTATAGTAACAAATAACTCTCCATGATCCAATGCTAATTCGGCCTCCATGGTGTCCATTTAGGCGGCCCAAGTTAGAGATAAAATTATGGGCTAGATTCTGCATCCCATAAAAACATCCCAATAATATGATCATATCATAGAATCCAAAACTCCAAATGGACCCAACATTTACAGACAGTTAGAAGACATCCGGGGATCCATTTTCTTCATTTATGTCCCACTCTGATTCGGCCATATAGAAGGTCATACAAGCACGTCTCTTCGGTAATGGAAAGCTGGATGCCACCTCGGGTCAAGGGTGGAAAAATCAACTCTCCCTTACTTTCCACACACCTATGGCCTACCAAAATTAATTTAGGAGACTTGGACTGTTGGAGGATCGACCGAAGGGCTCAAAAATTCCTATTTAAGGCTGTGGTGTAGGAGGATTGAAGAATCTTTGGTTCTTTGTTCAATTGTAATGTTATGCTTCAATTTTGTTGTCTCAAATTTTTCTTTCACATGTAAGTTGTTCAATTCACTTTAGTTTCTTAATAAAAGTTCTTCTTATACTCTTATTATGTTGTTCTTCATATAACTTTGATATCTTTGGATCAAGGTGTGAATTTATTTACACCAAACCTTGTGAAATTATTCACACAAAGGTGGAGTGATTATTATATTTTTGTTGTTTTCTTTACTTCTCCATTTCCTCCCTCATGAGTCTACCTTCCACTTCCATTGAAACCATGGGATCAATAGAGGGCTAACCCACTTATGGGTTGATCCAAGGGAGTAGCAAGGGGATGGATTGGATGTTATTTATCACTACATTAATGTATAATCACTTCTTTAATTGATATTTTTATTTGAAGATTTTTAAACTCCACCATCCTTGTTGAATTTAAGGCCACACACTTCAAGTGCTAATACAAACCTTTACCCTGAAGTGCTCAAAACATTGATCCTTCAAGTGTATAGGTGATTAGTATTAAAGGGTTTAGGCATTAAACCAGTAAGTGATGATGTTGTTTTATCTACTTGAATGAACCCATCTCAAATATAAGAAATTGAAATCATCGAAAAGGAAATACATCCAATCCACCCCGAGCAATAACCTAGGATCAAATAATTATTTTAAATTGAATTAACATAAGCCTCTTATAGTTCCTTTAAAACCATCTAAAACCAACCAAAGTTGGCCACTTAATATCCAATAACATTCCATAGAATGTACGTGTCTATAGGTTTCTTCTTTGGTCTTTGATGATTCGACAAGCCAAACTAAACTACAAAGGCCATTCTACCTTCTTCTCTTGGGTAAATTTGAGCCAGAATAAAATTTTGGCGCCATTGCCGGGGACCCAAGTAAGTCATCTAAACACTCATTCTATTCTCCCCCAAGTCATATTTTTTCATCCAAATTCTCTTATATTGTCCCTTTCTCGTTTTTTTCTTTTGGCGCATGTCCGCCTACACCTGTGATCAATCAAACCGTATAGTTAGGGTGGATAGTCCTGGGGTTGGGGAGTCAAGTACACCAAGGTAACTCTTTCCATTAGATCCTAATCTTACAAACACCCTCGATTCAAAAATTGAGCCCATTTCAATGGAATGTATTCAATGAAACCAACTCATAAACCTGGGTGGGAACCAAAATGGAAACCCAAATGAGGTAGCCCCAAACTTGGGGAATGCAATTGATCAAACCATGAATGACTACCTCACACATTCCTGGACCAATGCCCCCTCATGCATTAGACACAATTCCCTAGGAGATGCCAACTACATCTTTAAACCCCATGTCCTAGACCATCTTCCCACATTCCATGGAATGGAGTCCGAGATGCCCTATGTTCACATTAAGGAGTTCAATGACATTGTAGAAACCCTGTGTCCCCCACATCAACTAGAATCAGCTAAGATGAGGCTATTTCCTTTTTCTTTAAAAGATCGAGATAAAAATTGGCTAAACAATTTGATATTATCATCCATAAATTCTTGGGACCAACTACAAAGAGAATTTTACAAAAAATACTTTCCCCACCACAAAACAAATGCACTTAAAAAGTGTATCCAAAACTTTTTTGAAAAAGAGGGAGAGTCATTCTATGAAACATGGGAAAGGTTGAAAGACACTATAGACATGGTTCCACACCATGGTTTTTCTATTCCTGAACAAGTGAGAATTTTCTATGAAGGGTTGGGTCCAGGGAACAAACAATTCATTGACATGATGTGTAATGAAACCTTTAAAAAAAAGCCCCAAATGATGCTTACGAGTATCTAGAAAGCCTTTATGAACAAAAAAAAAACATGGGGAACTTCACATTTTTCTGAAAAGCCACAAAGAACTACTGGAATTCATACACGTAGAGAAGAGGAAAGCCTCAGGGCTAAACTCACAGCACTCTCTAGGAAGGTTGAAGAGATAGACCTTAGGAAAGTCCATGAAATCCAAATTGTTGACCCTGTCTGCACAATTTGTGACAAACATGACTATAAGACAGAAAACTGCCCAACCATTCCATCCGTAAAGGATGTTCTTTTTGGAGGACCCCCAGCAAAAGTAAATTCTTTGAAATTTCAAAAGCATCAATACCAAAACAACTTCAACCCAACGTATAATGACCACCCAGGCTTCCACTGGAAAGATAACCAACAACCTAGCCAACCACAGGGAAAAAATCCTTACCCCCATCAGAACTACCAAACCCATAACCAGTTCCAAACCCAACCTATCCAATACCAACATCCACCGGTCCATTATCAACAAACCATCCCACCTCCAAAATATCCCCCCCGGGATAAACCAATCTTCTCAAGCACTAACCCAAACTGTTCCACAAAGCCTACTAGAAAAACTGTGCAAACAAATGGAGAGGATGAACTCAGAAGTCTCTTCCCTAAAACAAGAACTTCAAACCATCAAAAATGGAAAGGCACCCATGCCTACTCAGGAGGTTCCATCCTCAACTTCAAGGGTAGAGTCAATTTTTACTCAAACAACTCATGAACAACTAAAGGTTGTGACTGTTTTATGAAGTGGGAAATCAATTGACAAACCTGAACAACTAATTCAAAACCCACCTGAAGATTCAAATTTGGATGAAAATTCAAATGAACCAAATTATCAAATTGAAAAACATGATAACATTTTCAATGAAACAACTCTTCAACAAAAAACCCCACAACCTACACCATTTCCTCAACGCATGAGGGGGAAAACCAAGCCTGAATTGAGTGAAACATTGAGGGAAATCTTTTCACAAGTCAAGTTGAACATACCCCTTCTCGATGCAATCCAAAACATACCTGCCTTCTCAAAGTACCTTAAGGAGTTGTGAACTTTTAAAAGAAAATTTTCACATAAAAACCAAGTCCTTTTGGATACTAATGTGAGTACCAGCATTCAAGGGACCATTCCTCCTAAGTTGAAAGACCCGGGTTTCCCTTACATCAATGTTTAACTAGGAGAGAGAAAAGTTTTCAAGGCCTTGTGTGTCCTAGGTGCTAGTTTCAATCTCATCCCATATGCTGTGTACTGCCAGTTAGGCCTAGAATAACTCCAACCCACATCTGTCACACTTCAGCTTGTTGATCGTAGCATTAGGGTTCCAAAGGGGATTTTGAAGGATGTTCTGGTAAAGGTTGAAAACTTCATCTACCCTGTTGATTTCGTTGTCCTTGACAACCATCCAAACCTAGGAAATAAGGAACAAACCCCAATCATCCTTGGTCATCCTTTCCTTGAAAAAATCAACTCTGTTATCTGAGTCCTAAACAGGAACATGACCATCACCTTTGGAAACATGAGTCTAGACTTGAACATCTATAATGCAAGCTCACAAATAGGGGATGACGAGGAAATTCATGAAGTAAACATTATAGGAAGCATTGATAATGAATCCATAGAACATCAAGGAATATTTGATGAATGTTTAATTCAGGATGAGATTGATTTCCTTTGTTCATATGAAGGAAGATTATCTCCTTGGCTTGAATCATTTTCAAATTGCTCTAATGATGAAGTCTTAGGTCCAAAAATCAGTGAAACCTTTCAGAAAACCACTTTCATAGAGACCACTCCAACTTCCTTCCCTAAATCTGATCAAGCCAATATAGTAGATGAAACTTCTACATGTGGGGAATCAATCCTATCTCAAACTCTAAAAAAAGAAATTGAACTTGATCCAATGTCCCAATATTCTTCTGAAATTCCGAACCAACCAGATCTTGAATTGAAGGAACTTCCTGCTACACTCAAGTATTCTTTCCTAGGGGACAATCAAACACATCCTATTTTCATTTCTTCTTCTCTTGAATCCAATCATGAGAGGATGTTTCTAGATATCCTTAGGAATCATAAGAAAGCCATTGGTTAGACCCTTTCTGATATTCCTAGGAATAAACCACTTATCGGGACTCATAGGATTGTTCTAGAATCTGATTCAAATCCATGTCATCAACCTCAAAGGCGACTCAATCCTAATCTCATGGAGGTAGTAAGGAAAGAACTTCTTAAATTGTTAAATGCTGGTATCATATATCCCACAGCTGAGAGTGAATGGGTGAGACCAATCCAAGTGGTTCAAAAAAAGGCTGGAATCACAGTGATATCCAATGAGGATGGAGAGATTCTTCCAACAAGGGTGAGTAGTGGATGGAGGGTCTGCATTGAATATAGGAAGCTAAACTCATTCACCAAGAAGGACTATTTCCCCTTACCATTCATTGACCAAGTCCTTCAGAGAGTGGTAGGTCATGCCTTCTACTGTTTCTTAGATGGGTTCTCGGCGTACAATCAGATTGAGGTCTCCCTAGAGGATCAAGGGAAGACTACATTTATATGTCCATTAGGAACCTTTTCCTTCAAACGCATTTCCTTTGGTATATGTAATGCTCATGGAACCTTCCAGCGGTGCATGATGGGAATCTTCTCAGACATGGTAGGGGATTTTCTAGAGGTCTCCATGGATGACTTCTCTGTGTTTGGGGATACATTCGAGGGATGTCTGAAGAATGTGGAGAGAGTCTTGTCATAATTTGAAGAAAATAATCTTGTCCTAAAATGGAAAAAATTCCATTTCATGGTTAAAGAGGGACTAGTTCTAGGCCATCTGGTCTCAGGTAGGGGGATTGAAGTTGATAAATCCAAAGTTGACATCATTCGTCACCTTCCCTCACCCAAAACTGTCAAGGAAGTGAGGTCCTTCTTAGGAAATGATGGTTTCTATAGAATATTCATCAATAAATTTAGTTCAATCTCTCGTCCCCTTTGTGATATCCTAGTAAAGGATGCTCCATTGGTTTGGACAGAAAGCTGTGATGGTTCATTCTCAACCCTCAAATCCTCTCTCACCTCTCCCCCCATCTTGAAATCTCTAAATTGGAACCTTCCTTTCGAACTTATGTGTGATGCCAGTGGCTTTGCTGTAGGAGCTGCGTTAGGACAATGTTGTGATAATACTTTTTATGTCATTTCTTATCCAATCAAATCCTTAAATTATGCCCAAATCAACTACACCACTACTGAAAAGGAGCTAGTTGCTATTATGTTTTATTTAGAGAAGTTTAGGTCCTACCTCTTAAGATCCCCCATCACTGTGTTCACTGACCACTCTGCACTAAAATACCTCTTCCAAAAACAGGATTCGAAGGCTAGAATGATTAGGTGGGTCCTTCTATTACAAGAATTTGACCTCAAAATCAAGGATAAAAAGGGCGTTGAAAATGTTGTAGCTTATCACCTCTATAGGATGGAATTCAAAGACAACTCAAATCACCTTTCTGTGTCTGATTCATTTTCTGATGAACACCTATACTCTGTGAGTGACTGCCCTTGGTATGACGACATAGCCAATTTCTTAGTTATAGGAGTCACTCCAAAATTCTTAGGGACTCAAGCTCGAAGGAAATTCCTTTCTGATGTTAGACACTATGTGTTTGATGATACATACCTCTATAAGTTCTGCCCTGACCAAGTCATTAGAAGGTGTGTCCCAGAATCTAAACAAGAGTCCATCCTTAAATTCTGTCATAGTGAGGCATGTGGAGGTCACATTTCCTCTAAGAAAACATCTTCTAAGATTCTTCAATGTGTTCTCTTCTGGACCACCCTCTCAAGGGACTCTTACACATTTTGTCAAAGTTTTCCTAGGTTTCAACAAGTAGGGTCCATCACAAAAAGGAATCAAATGCCACTCACTCCCATATTAGTGGTTAAAATATTTGACTGTTGGGGAATTGATTTCATAGTTCCCTTACCAAACTCTAGGGGATACCTCTACATACTCTTAGCTGTTGATTATGTCTCAAAATGGGTTGAGGCCATTCCCACTAAGTCCAATAATCTTCATGTTGTGATTCGATTTCTAAAAGAGAACATATTTTCTCGATTTGGAATTCCTAGGGCTCTAATCAGTGATCAAAAAACCCATTTATGCAACTACCCATTCTCTTCACTCATGTCTAAGTATGGTATTTCTCATAAAGTGTCCACTGCATACCATCCTCAAACCAATGGTCAAGCTGAGTTAGCGAATAGGGAGATTAAGCAAATTCTTGAAAAAAATGTCAACCCCTCTAGGAAATATTGGTCTGAGAAACTCTTAGATGCTCTTTGGGCCTATCGAACGGCATATAAAACCATTTAGTAATGTCCCCATATAGGTTGGTTTATCTAAAAGCATGCTATTTACCTATTTAAATTGAGCATAAGGCCTTTTGGGCAATTAAGAAAATGGATTATGACTTCTCATTGGTTGGAAAAAAAGGAAATTAGATCTCAATGAACTAGAGGAACTAAGGATGGAGGCTTATAAAAATTAAAGGATCAATAAAGCTAGAGTTCAAGCCTACCAATATAGGAATATCAAGGTCAAACATTTTGAACCAGGAAAACTTGTGCTCATGTATAGTTCAAAACTTCATTTACACCCGGGAAAGATAAGGTCATGATGGTCAGGAACTTTCATAGTGCATCATGTATTCCCCCATGGGGCAGTAGAGATTCAAGATCCCATAAGTGGTTACATTTTCAAGGTTAATGGTCAAAGGTTAAAACCATTCATTGAATCATTTAATAAACAGGAAATAGAGGTTGAGTTAACTGAGACCACCTAAGAACTAGGTAAAAATTGATAGATTTAGGGTCCATGTCGGGCTAACGACGTTAAACAAAGCGCTGCATGGGAGGCAACCCATGGTTTTCAAGTTTCCTATCATTTTGTTGTTTTAATAAAATTTATATTTTAAATGGGATTAATTAATGATTTTTATTTTAAAAAAAGACTGTTGACCTGTTCTTCTATTATGAGTATGGATGGGTATGAAAGGGGAGCACCGTATTCATCTGTGTCATGCGGTGGGATCCCTGAGTAATACCTTACCCAGAAAATTAAAAGAAGACAATGTATCATTAGTTTGATTTAAAAAAATAGAAAAACAAGAAAAACCATAAAAATTATGATACTTGGAATTAAATAAGTCTTTGTGTTGTTTGTTTTGTCTGGATTGTTCTTCTTTTTATGGTTTAGGTACTATTTTGGGTGATACATGTTCAATAAAGGAGGATCCTACATCCCCCAAGAGATCAAATGACTAATTTGGAGCAGCAAGAACTTCAACTTCAACCACCAGGTGATTTCATTCCATGATCCTCAGTTTCAATTTCCTTTTTGAACTTCCATTATCCACCTCTACTCCTTTTAAATTTTCATTTCTTCAAACACTGGGGACAGTGTTGTTTTAAGTTGGGGGGAGATAAAATAAAAAAATGATAAATGATTTGAAAAAAAATTGTGAAAATGGAAGGAAAAATTCCTTTAACTTTGAACATGGTAATACACATTACACACTTTGAAACTGAAGATCAAATAATTTAGCATGCTCTAATTCTAATTTTAATCCTTGTATAATTTCATGAGCATAGATTTTGGAAAGTGTGGCTGTCCAATGTGATATTTCATCGTTTATATTTTCATCCAAATAAAAAAAAGTTCACAATGCACGTCCTTTGGATAGTGGGGTATTATTTTGAGTTCATGGGGTCCCCCAAATAAATAGAATAGGTTTAGAGATCATTTTAGTTTTAATATGAGTATTCAATAAAAAAATTTAAAAATAATAATAATAAATTTGTGCATAGAGCAATGAAATGACCTAATGTGTGGCTTTCGGCACTTAGGGATCATGACTCCATAGTTGTCTGGCCCATAGTTAGTAATTTTATCTCTATTTTTGGTAATTTGAATTTGTTTTTGACTGAGTTAACTTGAGATGATGCATGAGTATGTGGGATTCACTTGGTGCCCTAAGGTATTTGAGCCTGGGAGTCATCAGCAAAGTCTCGCTATAGGGGTTGACTCTTTTGAGTGCAATTTAAATTACCATGGCAAAATTGCAAAAAAAAAAACAAAAAAAAATAATACAATAATTTTTTTTTGAATAATCATTTTAATATTGAAATGTGATTCCACCTAGTGCTTCCTTCCTTTCCCCCTTGAATAAATATGAACCCCCCATGTCTATTGTGATGCACAACACATCCTCATACTAAATTGATATTGGATGAAATATGGAAACAAATTTGAACAAAGGAATGAGATTGGGATTGATATCTGCCTATGAAAATATATTGTATTAAAATATTTTGGTGGGTTTCATGATTTTTTGGTATAAGGGTTCTTGGTGATCATTGTGTATTAAAATGTTTTTGGAAAAGGGAATTTTAATTTGATATTGTTGAGATATATTTTGCTCGGGACTAGCAAAACTCAAGTTGGGGGGTGTGATTAGCCACTAAATGAGGATAATACTAATTGTTAATATACATAATATTCATGTTATTTATTATTCATAAACACCATTTTAGTTCATTTTACACTTTGAACATCATTTCACATTATGATTGTAATACCTTCTTAAAATGCACTATTATGTGGTACATTTTTGAACATCATTTGAAGTACCCAATGATTCATCTAATTTTAAGGAATATAATTATACATATTTTAATTTTATATTATTTTTAACTGGATATTAACTTCAATATTAAAATTTTTTATTAAAGGATCAATGAAAGATTCATAAAGGATGATGGAGATATTTGGCAATGAAAGGAAGCAATTCTGGAGAAGATAGATTGGACACCAGCCCACTGATGAGGATTTGGGTCCCAAAATATAGTCCCAAATGAATCCCAAATTTCGTGGGATGCTATAAGACATGTATAGGAACAAATAACTATTCAATAACTAATGCTAATTATCCCTCCATGGTGTCCATTTAGGCAGCCCAAGTTACAGATAAAATTTTGGGCCAGATTCTGCGTCCCATATATACATCCCACTAATATGATCATATCTCAGAATCCACAACTCCAAATGGGACCAAATTTTACAGGATGTTATAAGACATCCTGGTATCCATTTTATTCTTCTATGGCTCACTATGATTATTCCATATAGAAGGTCTTACAAGCACTTCTGTTCGGTAAAGGAAAGGTGGCTGCCACCTCGGGTCAAGGGTGGAAAAATCAACTCTCGCTTACTTTCCACCCACCTATGGCCTACCACAATTAATTGAGGAGACTTGGAATGTAGGAGGCTCGACCCAAGGGATCAAAAATTCCTATTTAAGGTAGTGGTTTTGGATTATTGAAGAATCTTTGGTGCCTTGTTCAATTGTAATGTTATGATGCAATTTTGTTGTCTCAAATTTGTCTTTCACGTGTAAGTTGTTCAATTCACTTTAGTTTCTTAATAAAAGTTCTTCTTATAATCTTATTATGTTGTTATTTATATCACTTTGATATCGTTGGATCATGGTGTGAATTTATTCACACCAAACCTTGTGAAATTATTCACACAACGGTGGAGTGATCATTTTATTTTTGTTGTTTTCTTTACTGTCAATGTCCTCCCTCATGAGTCTACTTTCCACTTCCATTGAAACCATGAGATCAATGGAGGGATAACCCACTTATGGGTTGATCCAAAAGAGTAGAAAGGGGATATATTGGATGTTATTTATCCCCTCATTAATGTATAATCAATTCTTTAATTGAGATTTTTATTTGATGATTTTTAAACTCCATCATCCTTGTTGAATTTAAGGCCCCACAATTCAAGTGCTAATACAAACATTTACCTTGATGTGCTCAAAACATTGATACTTCAAGTGTATAGGTGATTAGTATTAAAGGGTTTAGACATTAAACCAGTAAGTTATGATGTTGATTTATCTCCTTAAATGAACCCATCTCAAATATAAGAAATTGAAATCATTGAAAAGGAATACGTCCAATCCACCCCGAGCAATAACCTAGGATCAACTCATTATTTTAAATTTGATTAACTTAATTATCTTAGAGTTCCTTTAAACCCATATAAAACCAACAAAAGTTTTGCACTTCATAGCCAAAAAAATTCCATATAATGTACGTGTATATAGGTTTCTTCTTAGGTCTCTAAGGATTCGACAACCCAAGCTAAACTACAAGGATTATCCTACCTTCTTCTCTTTGGTAAATTTCAGCGACAATCACTTATACTCAATATCTATCTAGTGTTTTTCTCCCTAATATATGTTTTCCAAATCTAATTTCCATGTTTTTTTATAAACATCCTCCGATACAAGCTGTATCACCCTGACCCCATAATCCCGAAGTCGGTGCATTATTACATTACACTGGCATTATTACAAGGAAGAAAATCCCAAAGGACCATTAATTTTAGCAGTCTTGGAAATATAAATTACATACATGACACCCATAATACATTTTGAAATAGAAAATACAAACATGGTACATAATAAAATGAAATAAACTGCATTCTTGATTGCTTATTCAAAGATTGCATCATCATAACCTGGGGAAAAACATAATAAGGGTGAGCTAAAATGATAATTAAGGGTAAATAAAAATGAAGTAATAATGAATATATATATATATATAAATATAAATAACTAAGAACAATTTCCATTTACAAAATAAGATAAGGCAACAATAATATTTCAAATAATAAACTGAAACACATGCCATAAATCAATAAACTGAGAATAAAATATATCCATAGATATGTCGACACAAAATATCATGGATAAATAATAACTAAAAGTAAATGATGTAAATTTATTTCTTATCGCACATCATTTCTTAGGAACATGAAAACCTATTACCATCAAGTCCTTTCTGAACACGATTTGAAACACAGATAAAAACCCATTTAATTTTGCCAAATTATTTATCGCATGAGAACCTGTCGACTCATCGAGGAGATATATAATGTTTGGGATCCAAACTTAATTTATAGTACAAATAATCCCTTATATTTAATTGTAAAAATAACTAATATTACATATCAAATATCTATATTGAATGAGAAATACAGATTTATTAATAATTCCCAAATTAATCAAATGACTTTCAAAGTATTCACTATATGAATAATGGTATACGGTTTAGGAAATACTAATATCCATTGTATGAGAATATGGATATTAAAATTAAATTTCCAATGAATTATTGTTACAATAAATTGATTATTTCATGATAATGTTAACAATAAAAAAAATAAGTGAGAATAAGAACATTCTTAAGGAGAATAATCTTTAAGCATTCCAAAGTGTCCCATACAACTTTGAAACATTTAAATCATAATCACATGAAATTTATGAAATTAAATTAATATTTTAAAATCATGAGAATAAGATGATTCATGATATAATATATCAAAATGGTCTATAGTTATGTAACACAAAATAAGTAAGTAGTGAATATGACATTAATCTCAAAGATTTAAAAAGTGAGATGAAAATACCCTACCTTAACCTTAATTGGGTTTTGTATTATTTAGACTCATGAATAATGGTTTAAAATATGTTACTAAATAATAAAATAACCATAATAATTTTTATAATATCATATATTAACTTATTACAATATTTTATTACCCTTTTGTTAAGAATCTTCTATTATATTGAGCATTTCGGGTGTTAATTGCCTTGTTTTTTGAGTATGTTTTAACTTGTTATTTGTTGTTATTATAAAATATATCATGGTTTAATCATATAAATAATTTAAACCATGAATAAATTATATTATATATTCATTATATATTTATTTATAATAGTATATAGTATTTTGAGATTAGAAATGAAGTGCACCGTTCATGGAGACGGTAGGCCGTACGTACGCATGAGCGCTAATTTAATTTAATTGTTTTATTGAATGAATTAATACTAGATGATAAATATTTATATTTTAATTACAATATAATATCAATAATATATATTTTACATATGTTTATTGACACAATCCTTTATCCATTCCATGTATGGCATGTATGAGTCATATCGCTTTGAGGGGGCAGTAGTCCACACTTCCTCAAACGAAATTATCATATTTTCACAACGTGGAAAGAATAAAGGTGTGTTATAAATAAAAAATTCAGAATAATAATACATTATAAATATTATATATATCATATATAAATAGAGTTTCCATCATAATGGCCACCATGATAGGTAGTAGGTAAAAATTGAACAATCATCATTTCATGAGATAGTATTCACCATGCACCAAAATAGTATGTTCGTTATCCATTAGATAAAGTTGTGTGTAAGTGTAGGTCAGAAAATTATCATAAAATCATCCTATTATATTGATAATACTTTTTTTGTTATGTAATCATAGAATAATAATATTATAGGGAGTGGATAATGGAAATTTAACTAGAAAGCATGAGAGAAGGCATTACCTCTTAATCAAGTAAATTCTTTTGGTTTATACCAAAATTTCCGTGGATTTTTTTCTACACAAGGGGGGATTTTAGGTATAGAGGAAGGATTTTGGGATAATATTTTGATATATGTTCGAAGGTCCAATGTTTCTAGAGAGGTGTTAGGAAGGGGTAGATTGCTTGCCTTTTTATAGTGGTGGGGGAGTGACACCTTTGTAAATACCAATAGGTATTCACTAATGAGGGGTCAATATTACCTAAAGTGACTTAAAAATAGAAAAATAATAATTTATTGGAGATTTATTTTCTATAAAAACCTCATCCATAGAAAAATACGTTCATTTTAATAAATTGGTTCCTTAACTTTTAAGATTCCAAAATTTTATCATTTTGGTTTTTATTAAAGAATCTAGTTTACTAGTTTAATTAATTTTACCATAAAAAATAAAATAAACTGATATTTATTAGAAAATATAGATCCACCGAATTATTAATATTATATCTAATTTATAAAATAAAAATTCCCAAGATTTTTTGAAATGAAATTTTAAATAAGAACATGTGACATGCTGAAACACAGCTTAAATCGGGACTGTGT
Source organism: Viscum album (assembly GCA_963277665.1). NCBI lineage: Eukaryota > Viridiplantae > Streptophyta > Magnoliopsida > Santalales > Viscaceae > Viscum > Viscum album. The sequence goes on from OY728156.1 coordinate 1,139,210,926, forward strand.
GAATAACATTTCTACAATATATTGGTCAACGTGTTAATTATAAAAGATTAATTGGTCCATTATGGAAAATATTTTATATCTATTAACACTTAAAGATAATTTAGTAAAAGATAATAATTTTATTAATTTTAAATCATTTAATGAAATTTCATTTATTGTAAAATAACTATAATGTCAATTTTGACATTATTTATTTAATGTTAATTTTAAAAAATATATATAATATTGGAATTAAAATATATTTGGTTTAAAAATGTGAAAGTTTTATTTTCATGTAAAAAAATAAATAAAGACAATAATTTAATCAATTAACTTTAAATTTAATATTTATTGTATCATTTATTTTAGTTAATTATTATCTAAATAATCACTACATTGGTGTTTGTTAAGAAATTTTAGTACCTAAACCATATCTACAAATTATTGAAAATTTTTTATGATAAAAATGACCCATATATATTTCAAAAAGACATCTATAACCTAAAATACGATTTTTTTAAATATCTCAAAATTTTATAAATGTTAAAAGTAATGAAAGTTCCCTTTTTTTCTTTTTCCTTACTTAACCATTTATAGAGGTCACTTCCATTTAATAATATCCTTATAACCCATATATTTAAAAAAAGTGGGGAAATTGTCAAATTATTGTCTTAGAATGGATTTTATACAAGTTTCCAGGTCATTTTGGTACTTAATATTAAGGTTCAGTCCCTTATTAAGCTTAATCATAACTTAATCACCATAATTATATTTAATCACACTCTCTAATCATTTTGGTCAAAAGAATAAGTTGATCTTATTAAAAACAAATATAATAAAAATTAAATCAGTTTATTTCATATTTTCAAAATTAATATCCTAGATGTGGGAAAATTAAGATTAATGCTAATCGTGTGGAAGGGGTAAAATAATAGGTTTTTAAAGTAGAAAAATGATCAAAATTTTGTGAAGTTTTTATTTTCAATTTTAACGTAAAATTGATTCTAATGAAGTTTATTGTATAAATGTAATTATAATTTATCTAATTTGACTCTAAAACAAATATAAAAATATAAATTATCATTAATATTTTTTTTAAAAAGGATGTTTTAACTAAATTGCAGTAATTTCACTATTCATCAAAAAATGAAGTTTCTTAGAAAAATCCTAAAAATTCACCCTAATATATTTTGAACATTCTAAATTACAAAATGATATTTATTTTTAAAAATAAAATTATTAAAAGTTTCAAAATTTAGTTTTAAAATAAGTTCGTCCTTAAAAGGAGGTAAAACTCGTTCTTGCATGTAATACATGTTAATTCAGTGTTGAGTGTAGCGTAAGATTAACATTGTGTATAAAACATGATAAAAAAATAAATATATTCATTAAAAGGAAATTTTTTTAAAGTATTGGGGTGTTACATATAATGTCTAAGTATTTAACCCATGGTATTCAATACTCTATGATTACATGAGAGATGTTGTTATGATCCAAACATCCATATCTAATCATTGATTGATCCTAGAGTGGTATCCAACTGGAGGTTGATTGAAAGGAAACAACTAGTTTCAAAGAGTCTGTCTAAGGAGTTCCTACTTTTGGGAACCCAAGTATCACTTGGAACTAACCAATACTCGATAATAACCAAGCGTCCAATGTGAAACTCTAAGAAACCCACCCAGACAATCCTAAAAGCCTTTAAAGCTTTAGCATGGAAACAACCAATGTTCTTTTAGTTTATATAGGATAATTTCAAAGTAATGGACATTTTCACCTCTTTATGAATATTAAACTAATAATAAACCAAGAAAACCAAGAGAATAATAGTTGAAAAACTACTAATCACATTCTTAAAAGATATTCGACTTCACCTGCTGATGCACCACCATTAAGTGAACCATGATGCCTTCAATACCTAAGACATCCCATGACCCCCCCCCCCCAAAAAACCACCAAATACTATTAAATACCAATGTTTTTCCAGGGTTTCATAAAAACTAAACAAATTAACATTTTTCTACTGAGAAATCACACACATGATTTAAAAAATGACAGATAGAGAGGGATTCAGAAAGACCCACCATTTCTAAATGGTCCTTCTTAGTTGTATTCCTTACAAATATAAGGAAATATTTACTAGATTGGACACAATTCTCATCACCCAAGGAGTGTTCTAGTAATAAAAATATTAGAGCGACTAGCCTCACCTAAGCGCACTAGTTCAGAAAATTCTTAGATATACTCGTTCCACTCCTTTGAATCACGATCACCATGTCAAAGAATCTGGAATAAAACAAAAAACTGACCTAACATGACCAGAATATTAAAACACCCGAGTCTCAAGGATGTCATCCTAACAATTGGGATGAAATTTATTTCTATTAACTCTTAGGTCACTCTACTACAGAGATGAACTAAGATCGTACTCAACAACACAAGCTTCCATAATTTTACCAAACTCGACCAGTTTGTTACAAACTTAAACACTCAACAAGAAATTTGTAATTGAAGGAATAATACCATGAGGTTTGGAAGAAAAATGTTAAACCCTAGATAATATCAAAATGTTTTCATCCCTAGGCATTCAAGTAGTAGGTGTCCAATTTAGGAAACAAAATTGAAGTCATTTTATCTCATACGACTGTAAAACAAACTAATGACTTCCCAAGTCACCCAAAAAAATGAAACGTGGTCATGAGACCTAATAATAATCTAGCCATACCTAAGGAATTTATAGCCATATTAAATAGATCATTACTCTATGTTCACAATTATAAAAAAGTTCAAGTATACCATTATCACTTATCCAAAAGAGGGTGTTATTCAAATACTAAGAGTCCTACTAGGGACAATGACATCAGAATAACACCAAATTTCAGAAATCTCATTGAAAAAGAAAGTAATTTAATCTCTAAGGGTTCTACCTACCTTAGGATAACACCTTACAGAATTATAAGCATTGAACCTGTCACTAGGTTATGGTAAAAAAAGTCATCGAATCAAGATCCTTCCATCGAGGACATTGCTAAAAAATAGAAGGCCTATATAAAATTCTCACGCTTCTACTCCAAGGAAACTCTAGGTGAAAAGATCATATTACCCTCAAATTGGGGGTTTAAACTAATGATACCACCTATAGTTCCACTTTCAAACCATAAGACCAATTCATATCCATCCTTTTAAACATTTAAGGAATATAACTCAAAGCATCAAGAACCTATTTATAAAAAACCCCTTGGTATCTTTTTGAATTAATGAAATAAGGAAAATCAGGCAAGTTATATCAAACATTCTTTTTTAGGAATTGAAAATTTATTGACATCCCAACATAAATTTTTTAAATTCGTCCCATAATTTCATTTTATGTTATAAAAGATAAGGTGACCTATGAATTTAACATCTTTCACATTTATAACCATTTCAAAATATATAATATGACCATGGATAATGGTTCAATGATATGGGTGGCCATATAATAATCTATAAATCAACCATACACTTTATAGTTTCACATTTTTTCCCATCATTTGAAAAAAATTCAATTTATCATTTAAACTAATTTAGCCTTTTAAATTTTAACAACACTTTCTAAACGTCTATAAAGCTCAAAGATGGTTCGATTAACATGTTACCTTTTCACAGTTATAAGGAACTTATACTCATTATAACTATGAACTTGGTCTTTCTTACTCTCAACCCATATATTCATCTTATGAAACCATTGTCATAACATCATGACTGACTAAGCTATAATAAGAAGTAATCACTGAAAAACATGTTAATAAGCACAAAAATATGATAGATAAGAAATTATAGATAAATAATTAGGAATGATGGAACATAAAAAATAAAGGAATTATAAGGAAATAAAACATAACATAACACTCAAGGCATAGAATTATAATCAATATGAATGCTACAAATGAAACTACATGGAATGTAATATGCATGAACTATGAATTTATATGTGCCTATAATGATGCATGTAATGCTTTGTCCTTTCTGTACTGGGATAAGGTTATTTATTATAAGCTTCATAAAGAAATAATAATAAAAAATTATACCATTAAATCAAGGTGAAATCATAATCAACTATAATAGAAAACCACATGAACATCAATCTCATCCCAAGACTGTAATATCCCAGGTAATTATAGAATAATAAATTTTTCTATCTATTAATATTTATGAATTAGATGTTAATTTTACCTTATTGGGGACTCTATGTCTAATAGAACACCCAACACGCAATAATAGGTTTCTTAGAAATCTTATGTTGCACACAAGACTTAATTACACAAAAAATAATACATTATTAACATTATTATTTTAAATTGTATTTAATTACAAGATATTTAATTTGAAAGAGTAAACATAACTAACTATATTATGTTTGTACATGTTTATTAAATGTTTTTACTTTCTTCTAATAAATTTTATGTGCTTAAAATAATAATAAATTCAATTTTAAGCATAAAAGCTCTAATTATTTTAAAAGGCAATTTTACCACCTTTTGATGGAGAACCCATTTAAAATTTATTTTTTGACACATTAATAAGTTACACTGGAAAAAATAAACTTCTTATTAGGGACCAGAACATAAAAGTTTATTTTGGTTAATGTTTTGGATTTTTTTATAAAATTCATATTATAATGAATAGTGTAAAATTATGCGTTTTAATTAAAAAGTAAATTTTCATATAATTAATTTATATCGTTAGATTTCCATTTCAATTGGTTTTAATGTATAATTAGGTTAATATTTTATCATTTAATCAAATTTGGGCCATTTTAAATAATTTCACATTGAAATTTGATTTAAGAACATGCCAATTTTTTGATGGTTTATTACTTTTTAAATAACCCATTTTGTCATTTTTTCAATGAGAATTAAATTGAAATTAATTTCTAAAACTTATGGGTTTTAAATTTTTAAAAATGGAATACATATTTGGAATCAACGACTCCAAATTATGTAAATATTTATCTTTTATTTTTTGTGGATTTTATGAATAATAACCTTGATAATATTTATTTACCGTTGTTAAAGGTAAATAAAGTAAATTAGGCTAATAAATAATATGATAAGGATAATAAAATTTCTCTAACACCTAAAAAAATTCAATTGAATAAAAAAAGTCGAACATTAACACATAAGGATCATAATTGACTCATTTAATGGAATGTTTTCTATTAATGTGATATAAATATTATTAAAACAAAATAAAGTGACAACATGTCATCCAATTATTTATTATAGGTATAAAAATTTAAATATAGGTATAAACATTATAAGACTTCTATCATAAATAGTATCCATAAAGATAATAAAATTATCTACATCATGGAAATTTATTAATAATTTTTAGATATTAAATAATTACCATAAATATTGATGACATATTTTCATTAACATCTCTCGAGACTGGTAACAATGATAGAATTAATGTTTATATATGATTTTTCTGACATATTTAGCATTATAATAGAATAATATATCAATTATGTTTTTACTTTCCATGCATATAAAAATGATAATGTCGTTCATGCGTACGTGTGAACTATCACATCCGTGAAGTGATGTGAATAATTTTTATTAATCACATCACTTGTATGATATAAATAAGTATATATTAATGATTATTATGATTTTAATAATAATATGATAATTATAGAAATATTAAATAATAATTACCTTATTTTCCTAATTATCAATGAAAAATGGAATCATTACTCATGCGTATGTACGACCTACCGTCTATATGGTTATAATGTTGTTCATTTTTTCATTACATAAAAAATGGTTTAATTTAAAATTATAATTGAATTATAAAAGTGATAAATATTTCATGAATATTATTCAGGTGATGATGAACTTATGACCATATGGACTATTAACATTGTACCAAGTTCATTTTAGACTCAAGTACTGAATATCGACAAAATGTACGATGTGAACTTAAATCATTTTGTAATTATTATAACATGGAAATAATAATGAACATAAAAAAGGTTTTAAAAGAAGTATAAATTAACCTAAGTTTATTATTTAGGAAGATAAAGAACTTGTGAGATGATTTAAACTTGAGGTAAGGGACTTCACCTTAATCTCCTTTCATTGAGGCATATTCTGACTTCATACACCACCTTCTTTTATATGGTGTATAATAAAACTCTTTTACTTATAATTTAATTCAATGGTTTTAAAAGGAATATATTTTTAATGAATCATTTTACTAAAAGGCAAAATTATTGTTTTTTTGACATACACAGTGATAATGAATTTTCTTCCTCCATGAACACTATTTGATTTGGATTCCTTTATAAGACTTAATGTACTTAAAAAAATACCATATCCCTTTTCATTTATTTTGTTATTGAAAATAGTTTTGATAAGGGATTTATTATTTCAATATCCTGAAATGATATCATAAGAATCCAATGTGTAAATGTTTTATTATTCATATTAATGTGTTATGATTATGTTATGGTTCTTGAGAATTGATTATTTATACATTTGGTTCCATGATAAACCAGGGGCGGGTGATCCCGTGATATCTCTTCAATGCATTGGGTAATGAGATGGAGTTAAATTGTTGGGTTTCTTTTAAGATATTTAGGGAATATACTGTGAGGGGTATTCTAAACGCAACCATGAAGGTTATTCCATATGTAGCTGTGAAAGATAAATTGTAACTATGATATGGATTCCATAAGTTACCATTATGATTTATTAATTATAAGAATCTTTTCAGGATTATTACGATTTCATGAGGTATGTTAAGGAGTTTATGTTTTATGTGTGAAAATTATAAATTTCTGAAAATATTTTCATGAGTTTTTAGTATTCACGGAGTAACAATTTCATTACTTATTTTATATCCCCAACTGAGCCTATTATTCTCATCCTATGTTTTTGAAATGTTTTTCCATAGGTTATAATGATGGTTAAGAGAAAGAAAGGAGTCAGGATGAATGATATGAATATTTTATCAAGAAAAAGAAATAATTATTTAATTTAAAATGTTTTAGATTATGAAAAATGGATATTGGGTATAATTGTCTACTTTGTAATATTTGAGTTTTTCTGTAATAGTTATGGCCTAATTCTTTAAAACTCTAAACCTGAAAATATCCTCAATTGGAATTCGAGATATAACTCAATATTATGAAACGATTAAGGTTGGGGCCTTTTAGATGGTATCAGAGGCTAGTTTAGATAGCTTTAGGAGTTAATATATTATTAATTGAATATGCAAAAATAATTTTTATTTAATATAAAAATGCAATGATACAAACTTTGAATATTACAAATTTTCTTTGTCTATGATCTATCAATTTAGAATTTTTTTCCATAGTGGAAATAGGGAAGCTATGTTAGGAAAACATCTAGAGGAATAAAACCTTAGAAATTAGAAACCTGAGATGGTCTGAAAAATAAATAAACAATTTTTTGTAGTGATGTCACAGTTGACTCAGTTTATTAATGGTGGTGGTATCCATGCAAGATATCATCTAGATCAAACATAAAAGAGCATGTCAGTTGTATAGAATTTCATGAGGAAACAACTTCTATAATTCATATGATCATATAACCCCATTCTAGATGAAGAGTGGATTAAATCACTAGAAAATATTTTTATTTCATGGAGTGTTCATAACATTAAAAGTTTAGTCTTGTTGTTTACCATTTTGAAGCTGAATTCTATTAGTGGTTGTCTATAGTTAAGAATATCAGGTATAATAAAGAGATTTATTCCATGGAATGGGATGAATTAAAAATATCTTTCTTGAGAAATATCTTCCTATGGTGGTTCAACTTAGGAAAAAAAATTCTAGGAATTGAGGAATGATAAGGATTAAGTGGTGGCATATGAAAAAAAATTCACTCAACATGAAAGGTATGCTCTGAATTTCATTAGGTATCTTAATATTAAAATCAATCATTTTTTACTTAGGATTAAATCCAATGAATCTAAGGGCGTTGGATTATCATGAGTTAAAATGTTATTAAAAACTTGTTTGATGTGCAGAGAAGGTGGAAATAGAGTTTTCTGATGATCATGTGTTCTTTGAAAACTAGCAAAAAATAGGTTGAGGTGGTAGGATAAAGGGAAGAATTCATCAAAAAAGTCTATTGGTAAGAAAATTATGTTTATAGTTTGTGAAAATTGTGGTAAAAATCACATTGGGGAATGAATTTTGAATTCTAGTAAGTGATTGTGATATAGGAAAATGGGACATAAGGCTCATAACTTTGCTAAAAAAGATCTAGGAAATGGTAAGATAGAACATGATTAACTTCCATTAAAATGTTTTAAATGTAAAGAGATGATTTATTATTAAAACAAGTGTTTAATGAAGAATTTGAACAATAGGAAGAATCCAGACTATAAGCAGAAAGGTGCGGTGAATCCCATTGAAACTACTTCAGAAAATGTTAGGACATAAAATATAGTGGTTTTAGGTTCATTGTTTTCTTTTTCAGATTATTCCAATGTGTTTTTTTATTCTGGATCTACAAATTATTTCATATCTGAGAAACTTTTGGGAAAATTGGAAATTCCAATAGAAGAAATTAATCCAAAATCTATGGTAAAAACACTTGGGGGAAATGTTGAGGCCAAAAGAAATTATTATAATCTTCTTGTATTTGTATGTGGAAAAAATATACATAAAAACCTTTTTTTTACCCTAATAGAGTTTAATTTTATTTTGGGTATGGATTGGATTTATCTTTACCATGATAAGATTTAATGTAGAGCTAAAGAGGTTGGTTTTTAAAAATACTTTCAGTTTGTGTAAAATAACAAACCCTTACCATTGATTACATATGAGGAAGATGAGAAACTATTAAAAGACATAAATTAATGTTATCTTGCCCATATTTTTGAAAAAAAGTAACTATTCATTTTAATGATGTACCAGTCCTAAATGAGTATGTTTATGTTCTTCCTAATGAGTTTTTTGGTATTATACCTAATTGATAAGTTTAATTTACTGTTGAATTTGTTCTTAATAAAAATCCAATTTCAAAACCCCCTTATCAAATGGATGAATTTTAACTTTTATATTTGATGATGAAAATGACTGTTTTATTAGATAAAGGTTTCATTCAACCTAGTACATCACCATAGGGTGATCCTATATTGTTTGTTAAAAATAAAGATGATTCAATGAGACTTTTCATTGATTATAGAGCCTTGAATAACATCACTATTAAGAACAAGTATCCATTGCCTCATATTGATGATTTTTTTGATATGATCTAGAGAGAATAATATTTTTTGAAGGTTGACATGAGTTTGGGTTACCATCAGTTGAAAGTAAAGGAAGTATACATTCCAAAGACTACATTTGGTACTAGATATTACCATTATGAATTTATAGTTATACAGTTTGGATTAACTATTTCACCTACTATGTTCATGGATATTACGAATATAATATTTCATGAGTTCTTGGATAAGTTTATGGTTATGTTTATTGAAGAAATTTTGGTATATTTTAAAAGTAAATAGGAACTTCTAAGTCATTTAAGGGTTGTCTTTAAAACCTTAAAAGAAAAAACCTATATGGGAAATTCATCAAGTTTGAGTTTTTGTTAAAAAAAATCTCATTCCTTTGACACATGATTTCTAAATATGGCATAACTATTGATATTTATAAAAAAGTTGTTGAAGAATGGCCAATACCCACAAATATAACATAGATTCGAAGTTTTTCAGTGTTTAGAAGGCTATTACTAGAGGCCTATTGAAAATTTTTCATGATTATCTCGCCCACATACTAAGTTAACTCTAATGGGTGTTAATTTCATCTGGAAAAAATAACGTGATGATTCTTTTCAGAAATTAAAAATAAGATTGGTGAATACACTAGTTTTGGATCTACCTTCCAGAAAGGGTGAATTTGTTATCTATAGTGATGCTTCATTGAAAGGAATTGGTTGTGTCCTAATGTAGAATGATCAGGTAATTTCTTATTCTTCATGTAAGTTGAAGCCTCATGCAATAAATTACCCTACAAATGATTTGGAATTATCTAATTTTGTTTCTTTCTTTAAAAATTTTGGAGGTATCATCTGTATGGAGTAAAATTGGAAATATATACAAACCATAAATTTTTGATGTATATATTCACCGAGAAATAATTGAACATAAGAAAAAGGATATGGATGGAATTAATCAAGGATTATTATTACACAATTCATTACCATCCTAGTAAAGAAAACAAAGTGTCTGATGATTTGAGTCAAAAAATTATGATACATTAACTATGATATGTTTGGAACAACATCCTTTGTTTAATGATTTGATGAAATTTGGAATGGAACTTTTTGGTGTAGGAAATTCTTATATTTTGCTTCAGGTATCTATGTAATCATCTCTATTAGACAGAATTAAGAGAGAACAATGAGAGGACAATGTGTTCTAGAAAAAGGTATAATTGGTTCAAAAGGGTAAGTTTCCTAAATTTAATATTGATAAAAATTGTATTTTGGGATTTCGAAATAGATTATGTGTGCCTTGTGATTCATAGTTGAAGAAAGAGATGTTATGTGAATCTCATAGTTTTCAATTTTTAGTTTAACCTGGTAGTACTAAGATATAAAAAGACCATCAAGAGTATTACTGGTGGGATGGAATAAAAAGAGATATTGCTGAATTTACTGTGAAGTGTTTGACTTGTCATCTGGTTAAAATAAAGTAGAAGTATTCTAAGGGGTGCTTCATCCTTTTCCAAGGCTAGAGTGGAAATGAGAGAATATATCCATGGATTTTATAGTGGTATTACAAAATAGTTATGGAGGTAACAATGCGATCTGGGTTATTATTAATCAATTGACTAAATATACTCATTTTATTCATATTCAAGATAATTTATCTCTAGATCAACTCTCAGTAGTATTCTAAAGAGATAAATAGGATACATGGAGTTACTCTCTCCATTGTATATAATCATGATCCCAGGCTCACTTAAAACTTTTGGACAGGCCTTAAGAAGTCGTTGGGTACTGAATTAAATTTTAATACTTCTTTTCATCCTCAATAAAATGGTATGTTAGAATGAAAAGTTAAGATATTCGAGGATATTCTACAAGCATGTTCAATAGATTACCAAAGAAGTTGGGATCAATATATTTCTTTGGTTTTGTTTTTGTATAATAATAGTTTTAATTCCAGTATACATCTTGAACCATTTGAGGAATTATATGTAAAGAAGTGTCGAACTATAGTGTTTTGGGATGAAGTAGGTGAAAGGAAGTTGATGGGACTAGAATTGGTATAAGAGATGGAAGAAAATGTTTTGATGATTCAGAAACACATGAGGACTGCTCAGAGAAGGCATAAAATTTATGATAATAACTAGAGGAAGGATATTTAGTTTGAGGTAGGTGGTCATATCATTCTCAATGTTTATCCATGGAAAAGTATGATGTGTTTTTGTATGAAAGGGAATCTGAGTCCACTGTTCATTTGAACCTATGAACTCCTGGAGAAATTTGGATCAGTTTCCTACTGAGTGTCTTTACCTCTGTGTTTATCCCATGTACAAATTTTTTTTCACATTTTAATGTTAATAATGTATATGTTAGATCTATATCATTTTTTGAGTCTAAAGGTAGTTCAGTTGAAAGAGAATATTTCTCTTGAGGAACAACCAGTAAAAATTAATGAACGAAGGGAGAAAGTGTTGTGAAATAAGAAGATTCAATAGGTTAAGGGTCTTTAAAAAAATCATATGGTTAAAGAGACAACATGGGAATTTAAAAATGTTATGAGGGAAAAATACCCCCACTTATTTTATAAGTGAATAAAATTGTAATGACATAGTTTCCAAAATGGTGGAATGATGCAATATACAATGTAAGTATAGAATAACAAATTTTCATATATATTAATATTTATAAATTAAATATTAATTTTACTTTATAAGGGATGCTATTTCCAATAGAATACATGACATGAAACAACAGGTTTCTTCGAAATATTATGCTGCAAACAAGGCTTAGTTACACTGAAACATAATACCTTATTAATATTATTTTTAAATGGTAGTTAACACCTAATTATTGTATTGGAATAAATGAAAAAACTAACTATAATAGGTTCACACATGTTTATTAAAAGTTTTTACTTTCTTCAAAAAAAATTGTAGTCTTAAAATTAGAATAAATCCAATTTTAGGCATAAAAAATAGAATATTTTTAAAGGTAGTTTTACCGCCTTTTGATGGAGAACATGTTTTATATATATTTTTGACACATTATTCAGTTATTTTTGGCATAATAAACCTTTTATTTTGAATAGGGACATAAAAAATTAGTTTGGATAAATATTTGTTATTTTTTTGATTGAATTCATATTTTAGAGAATAGTAAAAATACGACATTTTAATTCGAAACTCATTTTTCATCTAATTTATTAATATTTTTAGATTATATTTTTAATTGGTTTTAATGTATAATTATATTATGTTTTTATAATTAAATTTAATTTTGGTCATTAGACGTAATTTCAAATTGAAATTTGATATAAACACATGTCAATCTTTTGATGTTTTTTACTTTTTTAAAAACCCATTTTATCGGTTTTCAATGGGGATTACTTTTAAATTAATCACCAAAACATCATAATTTTAAATTTTGAAAAATTGGTTCAATATTTTGAATCAATTGTCAACTTATTTAAATATGTTTCTTCTATTTTTTGGATTTTATGAATAATAAATTTGGTAATTTTTTCTTTACCATGGTTAAAGGTAAATTAGGTAAATTAGGCTAATAAATATTATGATATGGACAATAAAATTTACCTAAAACCTATAAAAATAATATTTGACGAAAAAACGTAAACCTTTAAATCCAATTTATTTAAATTTACTCATTTAATATAATTTTTTCTAATAAAGTGATATAAATATTATTAAAACAAAATAAATTGACAAAATCTCACCCTATTATTTCTTATATGTATATTAATTATAATATAGAAATAAAAATGATAAATATTGATCATAAATAGTATCCAGAAAGATAATGAAACTATATATATAATGGGAATTTATTTAGAATTTTTATAGATTAAATATTTACCATAAATACTAACACAACAATGACATAGTAATTATTTTATTAAGAGAAATATCAAATAAATAATATGAAAAATATTAAAATAAATATAATTAGAATTAATTAATGTACTATATTAATTTTATAGGTGAATATGATATATTATATGTATATTAAATGGTTTTTTTATAATTTATCATTCTGTTTGGATTTTATTTAAATTCATGGAAATGAATAGTGTCAAAATTTACACAATGGATATTTAATAAAAAAAATAAAATTTTATTAAATTATTTAAAAATAAAAAAAAGTTTTTAAAATTATAAATTAGATATTGTAAGGTCTAAAATATAATAAATCATCCAAATATTGGTAATTGACACCATATAAGTAAAATTTATAGCCCCTTAATATTTAAAATATTGTTACCACAACTAAAATTAAAAGAGAATATTTAAGGGTAAAACGAAATGATAAGGTATAAAATACAATAAAAACATGTCTATAAAATATAGTTTGAGATTATTTAAAACTATCCTCATCTTATATTTTACATAACTAATTTTGAATTCATTTGGATTTAAAAATTAATTTATATTAATTTAATATTTTATGAGTTTCCAAGGGTGCCCATCCCCTCTCCTATAAAGAGGTACCCACTCATCTGTATTTCACACACATATTAAACCATTTTTTTTCCATGATCCTCCCAAACCCCTTACTAGAACCCCTACCCACATTCTTGAGGCCTAATTTTTGGCATAACAACCTTTTAAAAGGTGTCAAGGTGTTCTTCAAAGGTGATTAACCAAAGAAGAGGTATCATTTTCTTTAAGTGTTTCTATTTTATTCCTTCATCCACTTCATCAAGTATAATTAAAACATGATGAAATAATAAATAAAGTTTCCCCAATATACTGATATGTTATTATGTTAATATCATTACATGAATCCATCTCCAATTCTATCAAATAAGAAATTAACTTTTTGTTCGTGTGTACAGAAGACCACCGCCTCACGAACTGGTATAGTTCATATTTCATTACCATATCTCAGGACTAGTCATAAAGATAAAATTAGTGTTTATATATTATTTTCATGACATATTTATCATTATAAGAGAATAATATTTCAATTATTTTCCTACTTTCTATGCACATAAAAATGATAACGTCGTTTGTGTGTACGTGTGAACTATCACCTCCATGAAGTGATGTGAATCATTTTAATTAACCACATCACTTGTATGATATATATAAGTATATATTAATTATTATTATGTTTCTAATAATATTATGATCATTCTATAAAGATAAAATTACAATTACCTTTTTTCCATAATGATCAATGAAAAATGGAAACTTTACTCATGCGTACGTACGACCCACCATCTCCCTACTTATAACTTTGTTAATTTTTCATATCATAAATAAATTGTTAGATTTAAAAGTATAATTTATGTATAAAAGTTATTATTATTTCATTAATATTATTCTAGTGATTATGGACTTATGGCGACATGGACTATTGACATCTTACCAAGTTCATTTTTGACTCAAGTACAAAATATCAACAAAATGTCCAACGTGAACTTAAATCATTATGTAATTGTTAAAACATGGTAATATGTGATATAAAAGGAATAATGAACATAAAATATATTATAAATACATTATAATTTAACCTAAGTTTATTATTCAGGAATAAAAATAATGTACATATGATTTAGACTTGACGTAAAGGACTTTGTATCAATCTCCTTTCATTGAGGCATATTTTGAAGTTATACACCACCTTATTTTATATAGTGTATATTAAAATAATATTACTTTTAAATTAATTAAATGGTTTTAAAAAAGAATCTTATTTTTTTGAATCATTTTACTATGCGACAAAATGAATTTTTTTAACATACACAATAATACATTTTCCGCCGCTATGGCCATTATTTGATATTTGGATTCTAATAAAATCCTTAATGTTTTTAAAAAGGAAAATAAAAAATATATTACTTTGTAAAATATTAAGGTATTGAAAATGGTTTTGAGAAGGTATTGATTATATCAATATCTTGAAATGATATCTTTTGATTACAATGAGGATATTTTATTTTTCTTTTATTCTTGTTAATGTGTTATGATTACATTATAGTTCATGCGAATTGATTATGTATACGGGTGGTTATATGATAAACTGAGGGTGGGTGAGCACCTGATATCACTCCAATGCATTGGGTAATCAGACATAATTAAATAGTTTTGTTTCTTCTAAGAGATTTAGGAAATATAAGGTGATGGGTATTCTAAATGTTACCATAAAAGTTAGTCCCTATGTAGCTATGAAAGCTATAATGTAAGTATGATATAGATGCCACAAGTTACCTTTATGATTTATTTTTTCAAATATTTTTTTCATGAATCTTATTACATGATGAGGTATGATAGAGAGTTTATTTTTTATGGGTGAAAATTATTATTTTGTGAAAATATTTTCTGGAGTTTTAAGTATTCATGGACTAACAGTTTCATTACTATTTTATATCCCTTACTGATATTTTGGTGCCAGTTCCATTTTTTTGAATTGTTTTTCCATAACATGTAATGATGGGTATGATTAAAGAAAAAGTGAAGATTAATGTTATGTAGAGTTTATCTAGAAAAAGAAATCATGAATTATTTTAAAATGTTTTAGATTATGAAAAAATTGATATTGAGTAGAATTTTATACTTTGTAATATTTGAGTTTTTATGTAATAAATATGGTCTTATTATCTAAAAATCTATACTCAAAAAGATACTCAGTATAGATTCTTCATTTAACTCAAGATTATGTAATTTTTATGTGTGGGGCCTTATAAGGCCACTTGGGAATTTCCCCATGGGTGGGGTGATCAATCCTAGACATGACTATTTACCAAGCACTGAAACATTTTAAATCTCTTATCTACTAGCCCAAAATAGTAAGACAAAGGAAAATAAACACTCTTATACCACTTTGTAATGTCCTATTTTTACTGAACACTATGATGGTAGCTAGACCGGTGGGTCACATGGCCTAGCCGGACTGATGGGTTATATGGCCTAAAGTGTGTCTCCCTATATGCCAGTGGTTACCGACTAGCAGCGAGGGTGTAAATATGTTATAGTGGGGAAAATACACCCTTATGTTAGAGCAGAACAACACTATAATAGAAATATAAATTATAATATAGTAGAAGTAGTAATGAATGAAAGATATAAAAATGAAAGAATAATATTAATCAAATGAATTGTAAATAAAAGACAACACAAATATATAAAAATATCTTGCATGTCCTAATGATGACACATAAACTAAAAAACTACACAAAAAATATAGTGATATAGAATAATACATTAATAAAGAAAAGAAATAAAATAAAATATCCAAGGGTGATATCCATGAGTATCCCGAGATCTATCTTTGTTAGGTTCTCTTTACATCTATGTACTAGCTAAACAACACAAGAAATAAACTGAGGTCCTGAAAGGATAATGTATACTCAGGTACCCCAGTGCTATGGCGGCTAGATCAGGGTATGAGATAATAATACCAGTAGGTTCCCACCCATGGTGTTGATGACTGAATCTAGTCCATTAAAATAGAATGTAAAACATTTTTTAGGTATAAATAGAAGGACAAATAAGAATTACTGAATAAATAAACTACAACCCGCCCAGGCTCCTAAGGAAAACTTGTTGTCTATACCTACTTTAGATCACTTACAGAAATAAAATAACAAAAAAGGAAATATATATATATATATTATATTTCTATATTTCATACATTTATATGAACCAAGTGTGTAAGGACACCTAATATCCATATACATAGAATACCAGTTGTTAGATTCCACTGCGGCATAACTCATACATCCATAACCAATCTGTAACGACCCAAAGTTTTATCAATGGAATTCCCTTACTATAAATATTCATTATAGTATAATACCATTAGGAATCACAATGACATATTATGATACTAAATACCATGTGACCATTAAAAATAATTTTTCCACTTCTATGGTCTGAATTTCAAAAATATGACATTCACGGTTGTGATCAGTAAGATGTTTGGAGTCTGATAAGAAAAACATTATTTTTCGTGAATAATAACCGACCGTTATGAATTGTAACTTACCCTTATTAATAGTAATATGAACCTTATGAATAGTAAATAATCCAAAATAAGAGTAACCTTTCCCACGAATAAGTTAATAAAATTTAGGCATCTTAGAAAGTGACAATTTGACCACAGTAAAAGTATTGGTATTTTTTGTAAGTCAAAAATAATTATTTATAATTAATTTGTTAATTTAAAATAAAATATATTTTCTTAAAATTTATTAATAAATTAACAATTCTATGTCTTCTAGTTGTTATATAATTTTATAATACCTTACATAATTTTTTAAATTATTATAAAATCAGTTTTAATTTTAAAAACTGTATTTTTCACATAAATTATAATTTTAATTAAAAATTAAATTAATAATAATCAAAAATTTATTTTTGAAAAATTTAATTAATTTATTATTCTATATATCAAAAAATGGTTTGGGTGAATTTTTTGTATTTTTCTGAACTACTTGAATTGTTTATGAATAGTAAAATACCACAATTTACAAAAGAAGCTAGATAAGCTAATTATAAAGTAATTCATGATGTTACACTGATGTAATCCCAATTTTTTTGGGTTTATATGATAAAATAACTTTTCATGGTCATGTGAGACTCATTCTTGTCTTGTGGAGAAATAATAAACTAATGAATTTTATATTGAGAACCCCCTACACTATAAATACCACCCTTCAGACCCTCATTTACTCACACCTCTCAAGCTTCCATAATTGTCTAGACTCTACCCAAAAATATTACCTAGTCCCTCCCCCACGTGCAAGAGTTTCTTTTCTCATCAAAATACTAAGCCCAGGTCCCTTAAAGAGGATCTCAAGAGGAGGATTCAAGAGGCAATTTCTCTCCTTCTTTTCCTTTAATTTCCTTTTAATTTAAAGTCCGTTTCTTATTCTATCCCCACATATCTTTATCCAAATGGTATGGTAACTCTATTATCATACATATAATATAATTATATGATACTAATGTGATATTATACCATCAAACCCCTTCTCCTCTTCCTTTTATTTTATAAAAGAAAACGTTGTTCGTGAGGTGTTAATATATCACCTTTAAGAACTGCCTGTTTTCTTTTTTCCATTTCTACATTCAGATCTGGTCATGAAAATTTTTTTATGGTTGAAACATAATATGTTATAAGTATTATATCCTATTTCATGTTTTTTTAACTAATATAGTTACATATTACTAAATTATTAAACAAAACAAGTTCATTTTGGTAAAAAAACCGCCCAATTTAACCCAAACAATCATCTTTTAATTATTGTCTAATGATTCATTCACATGGTATGTAATATAATTCATTACAATATCATTTAAACTTCTGGAATATCATTAATAACATGAAATATCATTTCTTTATGTTTACCTATGTTCTTCAAAAACTTCCATTTATGAATACATGTGAACCTCTTAAGAAAACCATAAAAACGAATATTCCCGAACAATGTTTTTAAACTCTATAACTCATCCAAAGGCCCATTAAATAACATAATTAAACAATATTTAACATTATAAATTTAAAAAAGGTTCTTTAAATTTAAATTAATGAATATAATGTGGTTATATATGACTTTAAAGTGAATAAAGCGTTTAGCAACAAGGGAAGGGGAAAATCTTGAACCCAACTTTCTTTCCTCGG
Source organism: Viscum album (assembly GCA_963277665.1). Lineage (NCBI taxonomy): Eukaryota > Viridiplantae > Streptophyta > Magnoliopsida > Santalales > Viscaceae > Viscum > Viscum album. The sequence goes on from OY728156.1 coordinate 1,139,229,780, forward strand.
GTTCTCCCTTCTTCACTCAATTTTTGGTATGGTCACTCCTTAAAAATAATTTTTTCATAATTATATTAACTTTTCTGGGATAAAAATGTTTTATACTGAAGTTTATGTCAAACTAATGTTTTATAAAAGAACTCTTCTTTCAAAAACACACATTTTACTTCTCACTCAAGGTTGATGGTTATCGTATCAAGTATGTTATTCAAACTTAATTTTGGGAACCCAATGTTTATGAATGTGTTGTTATGATATTAAAAAAATTATTTTCCATGGTTTTTTATGTTAATTTTTGATATATGTTTATTTTTACATGCATGATAAATGATAATGTTTCAATGTGACCTGTGCACGTGAAATTATACAGCGCTCCAATACAATGGGTAAAGTGATGAATCTCATGAGTTATGTGAAATGATGTGTGAAAGAGATTATATATTTTTTCAAAATTATGTGTTGTAGTTAACCACTAATACATGATGTTTCATTTTCATTCATTGCCACATTTTAGGTCTCTTATTAATGTTTCCTCTCATGTTCATGATCCTTTGCCTATGTTATAATTATGAACACCCATTGTTATATTGTTCTTATCTATCCTTTTATTGGGATTTTAGATCACCCATTTTGATGTATATACTCAGGTGACTACATGTACTAAGGAGAGGACAAGTTCCAATAAGAGGATATAGAAGAAGTAATTAAATATATTTTTATGCTTGATGTTGTAATTGTTATGTATGGTCCTAGTTTTCCCAAGGCACTAAACCTTTGGATCCTCTATGTGTAATACTATTATGTTGTTTGTCTTCAAAATGATGTAATAGTAATGTAAGAAAATTCTGGGTAGCTATACATTCTAAAAAAGACTATAATCTCATGTAATATGGTATATTACCTACATCCCAATAAAGTGAGAGACTTCATGCAATGACACTTGGGATGGTGAGTGAGCTGCCCTCGCAATAATATAATCATATAACATGGAACATAACAATCAATGCCCATTTAGAATCACTGGTGTGAGACATCATGATCAATAACAATTGTAAGGGAACATAATTCCACCATACTCAATATAACCCTTAACATCATACATAGCCTACATATATGCACAATCATATATATAGAAAATAGCCATGAGGAAATAACTATCACGCTTTTCATTTAAATAACCAATTATAATTGAGGGCATTTTGTTTATAAAAATTAAAATTAAGCATATAGTAAATTGCATGGCCATACCACCCTTTTGTTTTTTTTCAAAAAATCCATTTAATACAGTTAAAGAGAGGAATTCATCATGATCAAGATATTCAAATTAAAGCATTCAATTTAGTTAAAAAACAACGAAAATTCAATTACAAGGCTCAATAATTCACATAGGAGGTTCCAAATTCAAGAGGGAATTTACCTACTATAGTAATACCATATATAAATCAATCCAAGCCCTTATGAGGAGCTTGTTCCATTAATCAATTAGATTATAGTGTCCACGTTATGCAATTAGAAGGTTCATTGGTTGTACGGTCAATTATAAGGAAGGGAAAACTCCATTTAATAACATTAAAGGGGACATATACTAACATTACACATATCAAACCTTATCAAAAAGGCATATGGAAGACTCAAATCCATAAGACAAGAATTATATGAATAGATAATTAACACCTTTTAATTTAGAATACATTTCAACTCATTTTAGTGGTTTTATTATTAAATCATGAAATTGTTCTTCAAACAATTCCTTTAGAATATTTTAACATAAATTTCAAAATCATTTATCAATTCATCAAAGAATAATTTAAAATAAACTACCACATATGGAAATTAAATTCATAAGGTTTAAAATGGAATTACGAAGGTTCAATTATCATTTACAAAAAATAATTCAAGGGGAAAATCAATTTATTGTCTAAGACGAATAATTAGATGGTGTTCATGGAATTCTAACCAATTAATACAAAGGGCCAATTAAATCCATAACACTCGCAGGGTGTCCATGGTTGAGGTTAATGGCTTATAATTACCTATCAATTCTCAACGGGCGTAATATAAGGAAAACAGATCTATTTAATATGAAGTATCCCACTATAAGGCAACGTGATGCAATGGACATCATGCGGTGCGACAACACTATTTATAAACATCAATTTTTTTTTGAAATAGTCATAGAATACCAACCTCATACAATGCACACCCTACTTATCCAATATCAGGATTTGATTTGATCTGGTTTGGAAGAGACACATGAAATTGACATTCTCCCTAAAAATATGGAAAATGAGCTCACACCAATATATAACAATAGATGTAATGAAGAAAATGAAATAGATTAGAGGGGATTTGAAAGCATAGTGATATAGATACATAAATACAAACAACAAATGATTCAGATGACTGGTGAATGATTTATCTTCATTCATAGGAGGGAGAGGAGGGCAAGCCCAATCATCAATGGGGATATCTCACACTACTACCAGGTGAAAAAGAAATGAGGAAATAAAATCCTAAAACTCATTAAGGGTTATTAAGAAATTTCAACCCCCAAACCAATTCATATGGTTTGGTTGCACGGTTTGGCCACACGTATTAACCGAATGGTGAACCAAACATGAACCAACTGTGTGACACCCCCTGATTAAGAAACCATATCACATGGTTTCACCCACATGGTTACCCTAATTGTGCGCCAACCATGTGATGAATAGATCCTAAGTACTTCCAATTTTGGCACAAACTATGCGGGATAGGAAAATGGTTTGGGTAAAGCATGAAAAAATAGTGTGGGGGAATTTATTCTCATTTTATATCACTTCATGGTTTCTTTATAGAGTCCACATGGTTTTAGACACACCATGAACCTCTATTAGACCCCCCAAACCCTTTATTTCTGGGGTCCATTGCTCCCAAAAAATAAACGTTACACCTGAAAAACCTATCAGTATATTACCCAGCTATAAAAAGAACTCATTTAAGTGTTCAAACTCTTGAAATTATTTTATAATTATTTGTTTTAAAAACATATCAACCAGTAAATGCAACATATCAAATTCCTTTGGTTTTTTATCTATTCCAAAAACATGGGTTGTTACACATTATACCCATGGAAATTTATTTATATGTAAAGATATTATATTTACTAAATTTAGAGATATAACATTATCGAACTCATATTAAAAAATTAATGTACTTTCTATCAAATAATTTAAATAATTAACTACCATAGTTAGTGAAAAATATCAAACAAGATCCTCAAAACACTTCTATGGTATACTCACTTAGAGATTGGGAAAATTATTATATTATTATCTAATCTTCTTAGAAATAAAGAACTTTACATTTATTTATTCTCTAATTTATTTTCATAGAAGATATTGATATTATTTTTCTCTATAGTTAATTAATACACCCCAAACCATTTTTTTGTACCTTAAGTATTTCATCCAGTATTTATTTCCTATAGACATCTTCACACTTTACTTATATTATTCTCTATATGTTAAATCCACAAGGTGATCATCCATTTTTTTAATCTTTATATTACTTTTGTATATAAATATTTCTTAAACTCATTATCCCTCTTGATAAAACTCATCACTATGTCCTCATTTATTGTAAAATTTTGAGAAACTTAATATCATTAATGAATTTTCTTTTATCCTTCAACGAAGTGAATAAATATTCTTTTCTATGATTCATATATAATCTAAAAGATAATTTTATTTCCTTGTTAAATTGTACATATTTTTATCCACTATCTATTATTATTTTTGTTATAAATTTATGAACAAACAATACTTCTCAACACAAAAAAATTCCTACACAAATCACTATAATGAAATTCCACTATATGTTTTCAATATTATATAAATTCATATTATTTTGAAATGGAAAACAAAATTGGTCAATATATTCCTTTAAACTATATATAACAAAGATTGATTTTTTCCTTCACATTATTTCCTATTACAATAAATATCATCCCTAGATAATTTTTATAATTCCCTACACCCATTTTTTATATGAACCAGTAAAGTATAAATGTTATTTCCTACCAAAATGATCTAATTTTAGTAAAACTTATTTAGGGAAAAAGGGTTGCATTATTAGGGAACAATTATTTTCCACAATGTGAGACATTTCCTTAGAATAATAATAATTTAATCAACCTGAAACTCAACTCATTATTATTGATTATTCAGAAAATCCCCATGCTCAATTTTTCATATCCTAATATTTTCAAATGTAACACTATGCTCGATAGTATACAAGATATAAAAGAACGAGTATAAATAAATAATGAATTATTACTATTTAAATGTAAATGTTACCACTTAGACCTTAAATTTATGGGACTAAATAGTACTAAACATGTTATGAAATATATAAGGGTCCTATCCATTTATAATGTATTAATTAATTCATTATATAAAAGAATTTGTATTTTTAGAGTCTTATTATTCTTCAAAATTATTTTATCTTCAAAATGGGATTTTTGTATTTTTATGAGTGGATATTATAATTAAATTTGGTAAATTTTACAAAATTTATTTGAAAAATGAATATCAATTTTAGTTCATCATTTCAAAATTATATTCAAATTATTTTTAAAAATTTAAGGAACATATATTTTTCCAATAAAACTGAAAAATAATAAATTTTATTTAAAATTTTATTTTATTTTTAACTATTTTATATGTGAAATATTATTTTTATTATTATTAAAATTTAATTAGTTCCTTAAGATTTAAAATAATCACATTGTGGTTTCTCAAATAGATTTTAAACTTTAAATTAGAATAAAAACACAACATATTTAAAAATTCATTTCTCTAAATATCCATTTTCATATTATTTTTTCTAGTTTGATTTTAAATAAAATTACAGAACATATAAGTTATTAATTTTGAATAATGAGTTCAATTTTTTTATTCAAAATTTAAAAATGTAATAAATAGTCCCATTTTCTTTCATGTCAAAATTAATAGTAATCATATTAATTTTTTTTACCTATTTTAATTTTAAATCATGAAATAAATGGTTAAAAATAAGATGATAAAGAAAATAAAATTAACCTAACACTTGAAAAAAATTTATTAGATAATTCTATATAGTCTATAACCATCCCTGATTCAGTTTAATGGCCTTTTTTGCATTTGGGTGTGATTATGACCTTTATTGTATTTTATGTAATGAAAAGTCAAAAATATAACTCATTTTTTAATAACTATAATTTTTTACCATGGGAATTATCATGGGATATTATTCTTATAAAAATAAATTTTAAATTTTATTATTTCTCTATATCATGGTAATTTAGTTTTAATTTAATTTAATGAAATTATTACATTAAATTCTCATGAAATTATAATGCAATAATTAATCAATTAATCAAAAAATAAAATAAAAGGTAATACAATTTTAAACATATTATTATTTTAGATAACTAATGTGTTGAAATAATTTGAGAGTAAAATGAAATGATAGGGATGCATTAAAATATTTCTTGTTAATGTTTCTTTTGTTCATGATGTAATTAAATTCAACGTAATGAATAGTTCTACAAAATGACATTATTGATATTTTATAAGAAAGTATATTTTATTAAATAATATAAACTTCGAAATGATAGTATACAAATCCAAGTGAATAGGATATGGATGAAAATGTCAACCATTGTCTATTTATTATTTTTATCTCCATTTATAGTCAATATATTGATTATTACTGTTTATAAAAGCCCTGTTATCCCAGTAAGTGTGAAATTGCTAAAATGGGGGTCAAATGAAAATTATAATTGTAAAAAGATAGTAAAAAATTTTATAATTTTGTTTATAAATTATATTATTAATAATTCCCCTTATAAATTATTATAAATGAATTATTTTTGTGATAACATTAATTTAAAATTAATTTATTTTAATTTTATATTTTGAAAAAATTACATGAGTCCCCTTCCCTCTCTTATAATATGATATCTCTTCTTCTCTCTACATCACACTCCAATTTTTTCACTTATATTATTAAATTTCTATTCAGTGAAAAATTATAAAGTTTTTCATGCATACCTATAGACTACCACCTCTATGAAGCGATGATGTTCATTTTTCATCACTACATCTCATAAATGAAATATATAAGTATATTTAAATAGATAATAGGATATTTATTATATTTTTATAATATTTTAATATAAAATAATACATACCTTATTTCCATAATGACATTTGGAAAATGGAAACCTTACTCATGCATATGTATGACCTACTGTCTCCATGATTATGATGTAGTGCATTTTTCATTATCATATTTAATGATTGGTTCATTAAGAATAATTTATTTATAAAATTAATAATTATCTAAAATATTATTTTGTTATGTAAGATTCATAACGTAATTTCTAAAACTTTAAGCCTAAAATTTATTTGGGAAGAAAGTAAATATAATTATAGTCTAAAGAAACAAGATTAAATGATGTTTACGGTCATTTCCTTACATTTGAAGAAAGATTAGGGTTTAGATAATTTTTGAGGATAGGATGTTATTAGTGAAAAAGAACATAGTACTTTATATCCAAATGGTTAATATGTTAGAGAGAATCATATTTATTTTGGATAAATAGAAAGAGTTTGAGATAATATGAATAAGGATATATTAGTTTTTATCCTCCTCATAATATGGTATATCATGATTTTATTGATATGTTCACACTAAAATTTTTCAGTTAATAGATACATATTATTGGATACAAAGTAATCCTTGATTTGAAGGGGGGAAATGGTGGTTGTGCGAATGAGAACCCAAATGGAATGGGAGATATGGATTTGGTTTTTTAACAAGATATTGGGAGTAATAATTAATAACATGAACCTTGGTGAGTTTCCTAATGCATATAATATAAGATAAATGAATCCCTATGGATGTTCAGGTTATAATTATCATAAGGGATAATATATTCAATGACCAATGTGTCAATAATTTAGAAATAATATCATAGAAAAATGTCTAAAAATAATGGGAAGATGTTTTATATATGATATAAGTGGTCATAAAAAAATTAAATCAAGGAAAAAGGATGTGTCCAGTTAATTCTATGAAGGGTAAAGATGTTCTTCTCAAGGTATCAAAGAATATTTTTAAATGTTGGGAGAATGTTCATAATGAAAATGAACATATTATAGGGAAGGATTAAAAATTATATTAAAAATATAATATGTATATCTATTTAGAAATACCTAATTCCATTATTTTTGATGATGAGGAAACTTGAAAGCTCATATAAATGGTGAGGATTAATTCTCAGATCATTTTTTTAAATTGTTGACTCTTAGGACATGATTTGTGTTTATTTTTATAGGAAAAAAGTATTAAGGAATAATATTTAAAATAAATTTTAATGGATTATGAATAAAACTAAATGCTTAATATTTCTAGATATAAGAGAAACAATTATTATGGTATATTTAAGGATGTTCATAATTTTAAAACAATTAATACTCTTTTAATTATGGGAGTAAATTTGGTTACTATTAAAGTGTTTTGATAGAAGTTTGATGTATGTTTAACAATTATTATTGTCATGTGAATATTTCATTTCATGAAGAATGTTGTTTTCATTCTGTATGAATAATTTAAAATCTATGGATAGCATTTATAGTTTATATGATATTTTATTTTGAGGTAATTATGGGTTATTACATTTTTAGAATGAAAAATAAATCGTATGAGATAACCATTACTACTAATCTACATAATCTCCTAGTTAGTATGAAATTATTTTTTATTATATAAATGTTTTGAAAGAAAAAAATTCTTTTTAGTTTTGGTAATTTTTGTTATTATGGAGGGAACAATTTGATTGAAAAAATGATTTAGTGATTAGGTGTTTAAAATTATTTTGAAATAATTTTTCTATTTTAGGAACTAAAAATGATTATGGTAAATAGAAAATTATAGGATTTTATTTGATGAATAAATGATGAATTATCTATTGGATGAATATAATATTTTTATATAGCTTTATAGTGGTTCAGTTCATTTATGGCAATGATTATAATATCATTGAGATTATATGATCAGATCATATATATTTTGGTGTGAGACATTATGAGTGATTCATGATATTTAGAGATAAAAATTAAATTTATCTTGGTATAATATATTATTAAATACATTTTATTTTTCATTTTCAATTTTATTCTAAAATACTTTGATGAATTTTATAGATAGTTTTTTATAGACTGAAATTCATTAGAACATTGATAATTATTATTGAATTTTTTAGATTAATATTTTTTTCATCATGTGTAGGATTATTCCATTTGAAAATTATATTATGGTATACAAACCATTTTTTGGTTCGGTTAATATCAAAATATGGTGGTAATATCTTGTGATCCATTTTGGAATTATGTGATACATTAAAAGCTAATATTAGTTTCTCATGCATGAATAATTAACATGAATACTCATAATTTGGAGAAAAAGATGACATTGTAGTGGAAATTAATTAGAGGATAAAATTAGATTTTTTATTTATGTATATATCCTTATGTTAATTGTATTGGGGATAAATTAATTTCTAAACTCTAGGAAAAGGTTCTCTGTAAAAAATATTTATCCATTTACTTTTCTTACAGAGATATCAATTTTATTTTAACCCATCATAGATTTACAGTTTAATGATGGTTAACTTTCTCTAGACCATGATATCTACTACCCTCTATCAGTGCATGAGAGATATGTTTTTCTCCCAAACCCATGTTTTCACTTCAAACCAATTTTTTTTCTTACTTTGAATCCAAGTCATGTGTTATTTTAGATGATAGTAATACTTCCCTTTTCTCTCTTTTCAATTAGATGTTTTATCAACCTCTTTTACGGTGTGGGTTTTTAATGAAGGTATTTTTAATATTTGAACCCTAGTTATCAAAACTACGTTCTAATTATGAGAAAAAAATTTATTAATTTGGCGGAAAATTAAATACCTTTTGACTTTTAAAAATAAATACTATGTTCAATATAGTACCAAGTACGCAACACTAAGATTAGATGAACAACGAATTATTATTATTTATATGTGATTATTTTAACCTCGAAATTAAAAAAGTGGTAATGAATTATATTAACCATTTTATGAAATACATAATGGTATTACTCATTTATAATATATTAATTAATACTTTTTATATAAGAACTTGATTTAATGTAAAGTCATTTTATTCTTCAAAAAATGATCTCTTCAAAAAAATGGGGCTGCTTTCTTTCTATGAGGGAATATTGTATTTAATATTTTTAAATTTTAGACTAATTGATTTAAAAAATGAAATTCATTGTTTAATCCACAATTTAAAAATTATTTTATGTTTAATTTTTGACAATTTTTTTAGGATAATTATTTTTTAAATGAAATGAGAAAAAAATACTATTTTCTATTAAAAAAAATTCCATTTTTAAGTATTTACCAAAAAAATAATATTTTCAAATAAAATTAATATTTAATTAGTTCCATTTGAATTAATATTATCTAAATATATTTTTTCAAATGTATTTCATACTTTATTTTTGAATGAAAATATTAAATATTTTTTAAGGTTATTTTTCTAAAAAACCGGGCTTTCTTTGTGTTTTGTAGGCTTGATTTTAAATTAAAATATAAAATTTCCATGTACTGAATTTTGGGAAAGATATTCAATATTTGGAATCAATGGGTAAAAATTTAATAAATATTTTGCTTTTATTTTTTTTAAATTTTAATTTTAACCTTAATAATTTTTGTTACCATAGTAGAAGGCTAGATCATGTAAGTAAAGATAAAAATAAAATGATAAGGGTTAAAAAATGACTCAAAAACTTGTATAATATTTAGAAGATGATTATATTACATTCATAATCATATAATATTATATTATATGGACTTTGGTTTATATTTGGTTGATTTTATAACAATTATAATATTATATTTATAAAATTTTAAAACTGTCGTGCTATCATTTTTAATAACAATAATATTTTTAGAACAACGTTAAAAAATAGAAGTATATTATTATAAATAGTGATTAAAAATATAAAATATTGATCTTAATCATAGTAATTTATTTTTAAATCTCAGTGAAAAAATTACCTTAAATGCTTACACAACGTTGACACAATAATTATTCAATTATTAGAAAAATGAAATAAATGATATAAAAATATTAAAAGATTTATAATTTGTAGAAATTAATGTGATCACTTAATTTAAGAGAGAAACATGAAATTTAAGGGATTTATTTAAAATTTTCTTTCTAATTTTAATTGTTTTCTATTTTTTTTAATGTTATGTAATGACCAGTTTTACAAATTGACATTGCTAATATTTTATAATAAATGATATATTTTTAAATAATATAAAATTAATAAAAATGATAAATTTATCCAATTGATTATAATATAATTTAAAATATAAACCATTGTGTATTTTCTTCCATTCTTCCATTTATAGTAACTATCATGACCCTAAGATAGTAAAAGATCCTTATTTCCATGGTAAGTGTGAAAGAAGTTAAATAGGGGTTAACATAAAATGATAATGGTAAAAACATAGAAACAATTGCCTAATTTTTTATTTTATGAGATTATTTAGATCCATAATCACCATATATTCAAAATAAATTAGTATTGACATAATTATAATTGATTATTATTTTTTATGAATTTTCTATTTTATTAAATTTCAAGAGTTCCCCTCCCCTCTCTTATTAGAGGAACTCTCTTATTCTCCTTAATTCTCTTCCAAAACCCAATTTTTTCAGAATATCCAAATATCCTTCCCCAAATTTATTCTACTCATTATATAGGCCTTATTTTGGTCATGATACCAATTATAGAGGTCTTAAGGTGATAAGCAAAGAATATTTTCCATAGAAGATATATAGTTTTAACCAAATGTTTATTTTTGTTTCTTCTTCCACCTCATTAAAATATTAATAAAAATGAGAAATCATAAAAAAATATTATCTATATACTAATATGATATCATTTTAAAGTATTATACTATATTGTTCTCCATCATTCATCAAATGGGAAATAAATCCATCATTCTTGTGTTTAGAGGACTTCTGCCTCACAAACCGATGTAATTACTCTTACATCACTATCCTTCAAGACTGATTATAATAAAGTAATTATCTTTTAAACATGATATTCCAGAAATATTTATCATTATTAAAATATAATATATCATTTAATTTCTTACTGTTCCATTCACTGAAAAATGATGACGTCTTTTGTGCGTATGTGTGGACTACCACCTCTACGAAGTGATCTGATTTTTTTTTCATCACCACATCACATGGATGATATATATTCTTATATTTAAAAATTTTATATGATATGTAGTATATTAATATAGTTATTTAATAATAAAATAACACTTACATTCATTCCATAATTATCGTTGATAAATGGAAACATTACTCATGCTTATATGTGGTGTATCATCTCCACGAGTCTACTATAGTTCATTTTTCATGACCATCCATCAGGATTAGTTTTAAAATTCCAATTTATGTTTAAAATTTATAATTACTTCAGGATTTTTATAATGGAAAAGATTGAATAATTACCACTTTTACCATAATCATCATATAAAATTCATTTTGGACTTATGAAACGAATATCATCAAAAATTCTGATCTGAACATAAATGATTAAGTAATTGTTAAAAAATATTAATATTTAATATAAAAGAAATAATAAAATGGACAAAGGATATTTAAAAATTAAATAAATTATAAAATTTTATTATTATATATGTTAAATAATATACTTAAATAGTTGGACTCAAGGTATGGGATATTCATTTTAAATAACAATCTATTAAAGATCCCCTTAAAAAATCCCTATTTATTTCATATCCACATTGGAAAAATTATTTTATAGATTCAATTATATGGATTTTAGTGATTTAAAAATTACACTTTATGTTTCTTTTGAATTTTCTTTAATGGTTTTCAAAAGAAACCATTTACAAGATTTTTTAACATCCTATAAACAAATATAAAAATGAATTTTCAAATTTAATGTATAAGGATACATCAACCTTTCCTTCAAACATAACTATTATTTAATTTTTATAATCCTTTAAAATATATCATGTTTTCTTTAATGAATAATCCTACTCCACTATATTCTTGTTATTTTCAAAATGGGTTTTAAAATAAAATGAATATTTCTGTATCTGAAAATAGTTTCTTATGGGTACAAATCATTGTTTTTATGATGAATGAATTTATGTATTGTGTTGTAGTTTATGGGAATTATTTATGATTATGGTTTTTTATATTATAATAAAACTTTTTGTGATCCTATTATATCTCTCAAATTCATTATGTAAAGGAATAGAGTTAACCAATTACATTTCATCAAATAGATTATTGGAATATATTGTGATTGTTTTTCTGATTATAACTATGATGGTTATTTCAAGTATAACTATGATGTTTACCCAAATTATAACTATGATTATTATTCTATTAAAATTTAAGATGATGAATCAAGTTATGTACATTATTTATCTATGCTTTATATTTGTTTATATGGAAATAATACGATTTCACAAGGCAAAGTAAAGTATAAACTATTTCATAAGGATAAAAATTATACCTTTGTGAGAATGTTATAATGAAATTTTCAGTATATCAATGTAAAAATTTTGAGTTTTATTTTTTCATTTATGATTTTTTATAAAAACAATTATGAAAGGATTTGGGAAGAAATTTATATTTCCTATGTAAGAACAATTTTTTAAGTGAATTTTTATTTTAAAAAAGTAATTTTTATAGTATTCATATAATAACAATTTATATGATTATTTTTATGTCCCATACATATATTTTTTATTCCATAATATTTTTATAAAAATATTCACAATGATTAAATATGGTTTATGGAAAGTAGGAAGCTATATTTAATTACGTGATATTTTTCCATGAAAAGAAATCATGTTTTATTTTAATGGTTTTATATTTAGGGAAAAATGGATAATGATTATAAGTATCCACTTTGTAAAATATGGTTTTGTTATATATGATTTATGACATAATTATCTAAAAATATAAACCCAAATTATCATTAGAAATTAAATAATGTTATTTATACTATAAATAAACTATATTATATGATTTTTATGGTTGTGTCTTTACACTTTTATATTGTCGTATTGATTTACATTACTTCTACCAGGTTATATTATCTAATAAATTTAATAATATAATCAGTTATTTTATAATATGCATATATATATTTAATTTATAAAATGTCTTCCTATGTATAAGATAACTTTCAAACCAATATTCTCATGAAATGTTTTATGGGAATATCATTGGTCTTTATCTATGTTCATCTAAATCTAGTTCTTAAGGTTTTTTTAATCCTTGATCTTATAAGAAAAATAACAACCTCATCCCTAATCATTTATATATTATGGAAACTTTATCACTTGGTAATTAGATAAAATGAGAATATATTTTAAAAATTGAGTTTTAAAAGTCACCAATAGACAATATTTATAACATAATATTATATCATCACATATTATATCATTCCGATGAAATTATAATCTCATATTTTAGTCCATTTATCCAACAATACAAAATATTATGAGTCCTTAAATTGTAATATTAGAAAAAATGAATTGTTTGAGGTGAAATGATCAATAGGGGATATCAAACAACATAAGATAACATGGAATGAAAATATAATAATAAATATAAAATAAATATTAAAAAATTATTCCATATCATTGAAAATAAAATCATAACATACTCTACGTGTGAATATGGAAATAAAAAACTACATATATAAAATTTTAAGATCTTATTAAGTCGTAAATGAATATAATGCATAATTATAGTCATCTTGAACATACTGAAAACCAATGTTCCAAAAAAAGCATATATAAACATTAAGGATTCTCCAAATGACTTATAATAGCTACCTCATAGGGCCTACTAGTAAAATATGGGGAAATATAATTTTATTAGCCATTTGTTTCAAAAAATTACTATATACATAACATATTCTCAAAGTTAATATGATATATATGGCATAATATTAAAAATATAAACACAGAGTAGAATTTCTTAATAAATCTAAACTGATATTATTCTTCCTTATAGAACCAATGATTATATATTCTTCTCAATATATTTACCTAGTAAATTAATTAAAAACATATTATTAATGAGTTACCTTGAGTTATATAATTAATAATTATGGTTTCAAAATATTAAAATAGGTACTCCATTATAGTGAAGGATATGGAATTTGTAGTTATCAATTATAGATAATGGGATTATCATTTTTTTGTTATTTAATATATGTTCTTGTAATGGTAGTATACTAATGATATTATTGATTAATTCCTGAAAAAAATTTGATATACATTCCTTGTTGAAATAAATTGAGGTCAGGATACATTGATGGAAAACATAAATATGTGACAAAATAGAATTTAACACAGTAGGGAACTAATAGATTAACTATTAGATACATCTCCATCATCATTCCTTAGATAAATCCATAAACATATGAAAAACACATCCATAATTCAAAAAATATATAATATACATAGTGATATCGATAACTGAGTATATGGGTACTCCTATATTAAATAATAATAACAATACCTTAGGTATGTCATATAATTTTAGTGAAATGGGTAATAACATGTATAATATATCTTAATGACTATTCATATAATTATTTCATAATAATAATGAAATAATAACATGTAATTATAAAAGTATATAACTATGTAAATCTATATATGAATTGAAAAGATAGAAAAAATGAACATTTCTCCTCTTGAGTTTGTTAACATAGATTGAATCCATAAAACCAAGAAAACGCATTAGTTTTGAATTGAAAACTATTTTAGAGATTCTTTCAATGATTCATAAAGAGATGAAATTGAATTTTATTTTGGATAAATGAGAAGAGGGGGAGGGAATTTATTTTTTGGGATAAGGGTATTTCATTAAATATACTATTGAATAAATTATATTTTAATTATCATATTTTCTATATTACCCTAAAAATTACCTATTTCCTCCCATAATTATCCTCCATAGAGGGAAGTTCCAATTTAATCAAATAGAACATCTGTGGACATGGAGGGTTGAAGATATATATATAATATATAATATTTACTATATTTAACCAATTTTTATTATTTATTTAATAATTTAGAAAACACAATAATTTATCTTATTTTTACAGCTAGATTCCAAAAATATAATCATTTTTATGATATTAATACCTAATTATGTATTTTTTTATATGTGTGATTCATTTTATAATAATGTGGTGTTATAGTAAAAATAATTTCTTTACAAAACGAATTTACATAATAATGTTACATAACACGAGGAAACACAAACCATTTTCATACTAACATAATACTTATGGGTATGGTGTAAAATGGATGTAAATTTATTTTAAATATCATCCAATATAGTTAATGTAGTGATTTTAAATAATATTATCTTATCTGAAAGGCAATTCAACTCCAACCATATTTATTGAATTTTTTAATGGTCATAGTGAAGGGAGAACCCTAGTGATTCCACTTCCTTATGAAAAGATGATAAATGTAATATATACGTGATTTTCCTACTGCATATTAAAATATTTTCCACTTATTTAGAAACATCCTATCAATATTACCCTTTATAAACACAACCTCTAACATCAATTGTTTATTAACTATATCACTATTCATTGTAATTCCCAAGAGTCATAATTCCAAACCTTTTTTTATTATCCTTGTTAAATATTAAATACTATAAATTCATTCAATTTAATCCCTAAGAAATAATTTAAAATTTTATATTACACAATATTTCATTTCAAATCAAGTATTTGTTTTTATTTTTTATAGTAACTTTTTTAGACATTTTATTGATTATAGAACACGATCCATGAGATATCATCAATTTACATGAATTTTTTATATTTAATGTTTTTATTTATAGTGGTAATAATATATTTATATCTATAAATTATATAATTTTTTTTAAATATATAAAAATTTATCAATAGATTTTTTTATTATTATAGGGGAAATATAAAAATTTTGAACAATGAATTTCATAGAGAACCACCACTCACATTAGTAATGTTACAGAGGTCCTCCCTCTAATTAGAAGTAATTTTTGACTATCCAATAAATTTTTATTTAGATAATATTAATAGAAAAACCAATCTATACATAGATAGACCCGATAATCTTCAAGAATAAACTAATCTAATAATAAAAATGATAATGAAATCAATAAATATGGTAAAAAACTACATCAACGAATTCCCACATATTGAGATATAAATAATGAGGTTATATAAATATCCTAAACTAAGATCTAGGATCTTATTTGTATCACCGAAGTATTTAAAAATATATTTTATATTTTTTTATTCACAATAATGTGTGTTTTGATGGGTTTAGCCTATTTTTGGGTGATGAACTAAAATTGTGTTTGAGTTATATTTTTTATTCAAAATGGATTCAATAATAATCATATGAATATGAAATTATGTAGGATATATTGTAAGGAAGGTGTGGAAATCAATCATGATAAGAATATTAAGGATGTTCCCAAGAATCATCTTACTTGGTGTTATAGAATAAAAAAATAATTGATGATTGGATGTGTTTATTCTCATTCATGTTTTTAAAATAAGGATATTTAAGATGGGTTTTTATCATATAAATGGTAAAAAATAACTAATGTACTAGGATTTAATGTAAAGAATCATTTGAAGCATATTTCAAGAAGGCATTATCATGAGATATAAGCAAATCCGGTCACTTGATTAAAAAGGAAATGAACACTACTAATTTATAATTCTCCCATTATATATTTTTAATGATGAATATTTTTGTAAAAGATCATTTGAAAATGAATTATTCTTCTACTTAATTTATGGAAAAAATATATGATTCAAGTATATTTTATCTAGAAATAAATTATAGTCACATGGAGTATTCATACAAATGAATATTGTAACAAAGAAGCTATAATTATAATAAATCATTTTCATTCCTTATTAACATTAATTTACTAGATAATATATATATATATTCATTATAATATTATTAAGTAATATTCCTATATGAATTGAAATAGTTTTATTCTCACTAATATTGCTAACATATATTTAATGATTTTATATAAAGGATTGATTTTAAAAATTATTAATTTAATTTTAAAAAAATGGAGTTTTTTTAAGATATTATTATATCAAAATTATTATATGGTTAATTTTTTTCACTTTTTGGGGAAAAATGAATTTTCAATGAAAATTTGAAAATAATGATTTTTTGGTAGTTTATTTTAATTTAAATTATTTACAAAGAATAATTATATATTGGAATACATTTAAAATTGAATTCATCACTTTATATTATAAATTATCAAATTATGGTATTTGAATGAAATTTTATACCTGAATTTGGTATATAAACATTTTTAAAAATTAAGAGGAATTTCTCTAAAAAACTATTTTTCATCGCTTTTTGTGACTATAAATTTAAATTAAATTCATTAAAATATAAGTATTCAATAATTGAATATATATTACATATTTTTAATTACTATATCTAAATATGTCAAATATGTCCCTTTTTTATTTTGAATAAAAAACATAATTAATATTTTCACTTATATTCTGGTTAATCAAAAAATAAATATTAAAAATAATGTTATAAGGCATAAAAATCCCCCTAACACTCCTATTTATTTTATTTTATAAGTTTTATTAAACAATTACTATTATAGGCTAAAAAATGCTGAATTTTTATGACATTTTGAATGATTATGACCACAATACAATTTTAAATACACAATAAATAAAAATTGTTACAATCCTTGTTTTAATATATGTAAATATTTTTAACAGAGATAGAAATAATTTATCATCCCATATAAATAGATTTTATAAGGATAAATTATATTTTTAATTATATTAATTTACTTATAATTTTTAATGATGAAAATTTTAGCATAGATGCTTACGAAACACCGACAAAACTTCTTGTGCACATAGTAGAAACATCATGTAAATGATATTAAAAACTATAGAGATATTATTTCATTATTTATTTATTAGGTACCAAAAAAATTATAAATAAAATAATATATTATGGACATATTAATGGATTATATAGAAATTAAATTATTTTTTGGTTGCTTTGAAGTTAAATTAAATGAATACTTCCAAAAATGACATTATTATTATTTTATAGTAAACAATATTTAATTAAATAATTTAAAATTTATTAAAAACCAATAACAAACCATGTTATTAGGATACAATTGAAAATACCAATCTTGAAATTTTTATTTACCACTTTTTATTTTATATTAAATATCATGACCCCCAAAGAATAAAAAACAATGATGCTGTAGTAATTGTCGAATGGGTTAATACGGGTTAAATAAAAGAGTTAAGTGTGAAAAAGTGATGTAAATTGATCCAAATATTATTTTATGAGATTATTTATACCCATAACCATCATATTTTCAAAATATATCACTATGTATACTTTTTTATAGGAAAATTAATGTTTATTAATTTAATTTGTTATGAAATTTACAGAGCACCCTCCCCTCACTTATAAAAGGACGCATCCTCTTATCTCTTAGTCACACTTATGAAAACATTAAATCATCTAATTACAAACTAATCACTAAAAAATTTCAATACCCACATTATATAGTCTATATGTTTATCATAAAATTATCCAAATATGGGTTTAGGAATAAACCTCATGTGGTTGTCCAAAGATAAAGAATAGTTATTAACACAACTTTTCCATTTAATATCTTCTTATAACTCATTAAAATAATCCTGATACATGATAAAATATTAATATCATTATAAAAATAGTATTATTTGTTATTACGTTAATTGAAAATATATATCAATATCCTATTCTATTAATTGGTAAATGAAACTGTTGTTCTTGTGTATGGTTGACTAACACCTGATGAACTGATGTAATTTTTTTCCATCACCACCTCTCATGGATAGTTATAAGGGTTTATATAATGTATATATAAATATAGGATGATAATTAAATTCGAATCATTCAATAATTATTACGTATCATCAAATTTCGTACCTTTCCATCCATTGAAAAATGATAATGTCATTCATGAGTACATGTAGACTACAACCTCCAGTAAGCAGTGTGATGCATTTCTCAAAACCACATTACAAGAATGGTATATATAAAATTTTATTTAAATATATAATACTATATTTATTGTATAATCATTATTTTAGAAAGACAAAATAATACTTACCTTGTTGCATCTTGAGATTTTTTGATATATTTCTCATTAAATAAATTTCACTAATAACCTGATTTATCGCCAAAACCAAGTTAAAAAAATATGAAAATATATTAAAATTAAATTTCATATATATATATATATATCATTTTTTAATTCACCATTTCAATATTATCTTATATTTATTTTTTTCATTTGTTTCAAAATATTAAATATTCTGTTAAGAATGAATAATAATATTTTTTGTAAAACTAGCACATCTTTTCATTAAATAATGTAATTTAATAAATTAAATTAAATTTTAAATTTGGTATTAAAGTGATATGATATACATTTAATTTAAATTAGTATCATAAATTTAAATTATTTTTTTATTAGTATATTTTTACGCTTCAAAATTATTTTTTCAAAAAAACTAATTATCATCTAATTTTGTGACATTTTTTAAAATTAATATCTTTAACTTATTAGAATTTAATTTTATAAAAGTTATTCCATTTTCAAAATAATGTTTTTAAAATTTGGTTCCACAAACTATCCCAGACATCTTGGTAATCTCATACCCAATGTGACACTCACGTAGGTCGAAGGGAGTTCTCGATCCCCATGGGTTGGCCACTTTCACCAAGCATCATTCAAGGTAAAACTATGAATGTTTTTACCACAAAAAAAGTGGAACAAATAGAAATATGTTAGTATTATCAAAGAATAATATCAAAGGAGACTATACTAAAATTCAAATAGGTATCAAAACCCAAAAAAACACATACCCAATGTAATATAAATAACCCTATAAAACTCTACTCCCAATGGAAACATCTCTCGAAGACAATTGACCAGCAACAACTTTCACCTACATGTGGTGCTTTCTCCTTGCTTGAAACTGGTAGAAGGAAATCTACAAATTCTCGAAAGAAAATCTTGTGTGTGAACTAAAAATCCAAACAGGGTTTCACCAAGTCTTCTATAAGAATATTACATAATTATTAAAATAAATCATGTTTTCAATTAAAAAAACCATATATGGAATTAAAATTACATATTAAAAAATGATTTTCATTTTAATTTATAGAGAAATTTCAAATAATAAATTAATTAAATATTTTATATTCTAAAATCTATAAAAATTACAAGGAATGGGAAAAGAAGTTTTACAAATAGATGGAATATATATCAAAATAATCACAATAAGAAACATGTTCGTCTTCCAAGAGGTATGACAGTTCCATATTATGTTATCCTAACACAACACATATTGGTGATCAAAGTAATTAGTGTACACACATTTCTCATAAAATGGTCAAAGAGGTCTCATCAACATCCCATTGGTGGTAAGATCTACCACACTATGTTTTTCTCATAGTTATAAAGTGTTAATTCATTACTAAGGAATTACCATCCTAGAATGTTTCTAAAACATAACGAACTTACTACCAAGGTTTTCATGTGATAAAAAAAAATCTAAAATGGGATAAGTATTTTTAATCATATAAAAATACAATTTCATAATTTCTAATTTTAATATTACAATTTCCATTTAAAAAAAAAACTGAGTTTTTAATCAATTTATGCATTTTACCAAGATAAAACCAATCTTAGGATCTTATAAAAATATTTTAAGACATTTTTCTCAAATAAAAATTTCCAAAATCAATTTCACAATTCCATCAATTTCAAATAACACTTTAATTTACAATTCCATTGGAATTAGGGGTCCTCCATGAATTTCAACACCAATTCAAATAAAATATCTATTTCCATCAAATTGGGGTTTCAAAATTTAATTGAAAGTAATTTAAACAATCAATAGATTCACGGGTTATTCAATTGTCCAAAGTCAAATGGAACCAACTACCTTTAACATGAAGTTCATGTATCACAATGCCTGCAATGAGAATTTCCAACAAAGTAGGTCTGTAATAGAGATCAAGAAAATAAAACCTAGATTCAATATATGAAACAATAGAGTTTATATTCATCAAAAAATTATATGATCTATCAACTATAAAGATTATAGATAGGGAGGGAATGATACAACTAACAAGAAAATAACTCTAACCATAGAGGAATCAAATGAAATTCACCAAGATTTTATCCACCTCAAAATATGTTTAAAGGATAAAAAGGGGACTTGGGAGATCTAAATACCTAGTAATTTTTCCCATCTAGAGTTAGGGTTGAGAGGGGCTTCATATGGGGGTTTGGGAATTTTTAATTTCATTTCCATAAAAAAAATTCATCTGCATGGTTAGTATAGAAGGGCTGCAAGGTTTATCAAACCATACTCTCTAACCATGTGTAACAACCCACCTTCTTCAAGATGAGGGAAGAGATAACTAGATATTGAGACCTTCCTTCCTCAAGATGAAGGAGAGATAATTAACCTTGAGTCCCACCACCAATAGGCCATGGGGTTGAGACCGACACCAAGGGTATAGAACTATCAAAAAATTGGAGGTCATTACCCTTTTTACAATAACCAAGATCCGGAGATATGATATGTCAACCTCAACAACTCCATGATATATATATATATATATATATATAAGGAAACAAAATTACATCCCACATGCATGTTTAAATTAAAACTGAAAGAATTACAAGGAAAAATACAAAATAAGTGGCAATATAAAACAAAGAAGCAACACAACAACTATCCCCAACTTCCGAGATAGAAAGGTCCAGCACGGTCTGCGTAATCTTCATGGAAACCTGAAAACTATTTTATATACGTAGGGTGAGCATACAAGTATACTCAGTAGGAAAATCCAAAGTCACCCATGCACAAGTGGTAGGATCATTCTAATTCCCTCATGAGAAAATAACAGAAACCAACAATACATATCAAGTAATACTAACCACCATACCTCACCAAGGCACACTTACTAAGTAACACAAATCAAGTAATGTAATATAACAAGCACATCATCATTTGGGTACCCCGTACAAGTTCCCTCTAGTTAATTTCTAATCTCTAATGGTGAACATCCTAATACTACCAAACTTTTCCACGAGACCCACTACCACAACCCACCCACCCACACCTAGGCCAATAACCACACACATCCTGCCCATAGAAACCTACACTGCAACCACTACAAAGCTCACCCAAAAACACCTGGGACTTATCTTGAATACACCTAGGACACAAAACACCTCTCACACATATCCAATACCATAAATCTGGTATTAAACCACATTCCATTATAGCCTACCTGAATAAGTCATGGGTGATAATATACCTCAACCTATTACATTCTTCCTGAATAACTTATGGGTGATAAATGCCTAGAAGAGGGAATAGAGAAGATCCAATAACTAGCCATCCACCCACACACCGAGATGTTGGGAAAGGAAACACTCCCCCATAACAATGAGGGTGCCCGGCACATAGTGCTCAAAATGGGTTGGGTGCATATAGAAAACAATAGGAACTGCAAGTTTATACATATAGGTAAAAAAACACTCAGCCCAACCTATTGGTTTCCAAACAACAACTAGCCCACACAAAACCAACCTTACTAAAACACCTACATGCACAGGTACAAAACTTCCAAAATCTGAATAACAACCCACCCCTTTTCATTTAACAACTTATCATTATTTATTAATAATTTATCTTATTTCATTCCAACAATACCTAGGATACTTCCAAACACTGCAAACTTTATAAGGTAAAGAAACAACACCATGCACTGCGAAATACAAACATGGAAAGAGGGACTAATGTAAAGGAATGCATTTTAACACCCATTCATAAAAACAAATAGAGAACAACCAGCCTACAATCCCATTGCACACCCCCATTCCTAGAAACCTCTTCCACCATTCTTTACTGTAATGACTCCCCGTACTATCCTTAAACAAGAAAAATCCCCAACACACCTCATCACAAACATCTTTGGTTGCCCCGTTGCATAAAAAACCACTCTTGACACACCCATAAACATGAAATCATGACACAAACTAGCCCTATAGCCCTGCTACCCAACTACTGCATAGATACAGTACCAATCCATAACAAGTCCATCAATTCAACAATAAATCAATCTCCCAGCCAGAGATTCTATCACACTACCCATACTTTCTAGTAAACACATTAATACCCCCATCCATTACACCACAACCCCCATAAGGCTCAAAACCTAAAAGAACACAACACACAACCACACCTATCCAACAATGTGTATTCATATTTTTCAAACACTATTATTTAAATTTAATTTGATAAATAGGGGTGATCACATGAGGGTTTTCATCCTGGGGCATCAATTTCATTTCTTTGGTCATATGTGATTGATGAGATTGATATTTATAAAAAATATTCACAGGGAGACAATAAAAGTTATAAAACATCACCCATGTGTAGTAAAATACCACTAATGACGATGATTTTCAGAATCCACATGTCCAAAATATATGACATCATCAAGAAAGATAACAAATAAAACATGCGATCAACATAAATCCTCTCCCATCCCGTTATCAAGTTCGTATTAGCATTCATCTTTGTTAAATGACAGATTCAATATCTTTAAAAATTAAATTACTATTCCCACCCCAAAAAATACACAATTAAAAAGAGATGAAGGAAATCCCTACTTGGAATAGTAGATAATTCACAAGTCTTCCTTGTGTAAAAAAATAGTGGGTCGCGTGAGCAGGAGACCCCAAAGAAAATGAACAGCGGGGTTACAGCACAGGCTCACAGCTCGGGTGGGGAAGAAAAGTTCTACACACACTAAGAGAAAGAATAAAATAGTAAATTATATTTAGAAAATCCAGATCCTATATCAACGGAAGGGATACTGTTTCAAAGTCCATTAAATTCGGATCTTGGCCCAGACCACACAGTTTGAGGAGTCAATGAAAGATTAAGGTTTTTAGAAGATAAATACCATTTAAAATGGCCCAAAACTCATTAAATATAGAATTTAAATAATTTAATGTCAAATAAATCTTTAAATGGGTCGAAGTGGAAAAAAAAGGAAAAAAGTGGAAATGATTCACTGATGGGTGAGTCACCGAAACTAAAAGCGTGTCACTCATGGCTGAGCCATTGAAGCTGAGAACCGGATGTTCACTCACCAATGAATTAACTCAATGATGACAAAAATAACCTATTCCTAGAATCACTGAAACCCTGACTCAATAATTCCATAACTCACTGAAGCTCTGTCCCACTAACGCCTAGACTCACCGATGCCCCGAATCGCTGATGCTCAGACTCACCGACGCCCTGACACATTGATGCCCTGACCCACCGAAGACCTGACTCATCGACACGCTAACTCACTGATGCCCTGAATCACCAACACCGACACCCTGAGTCACCAAAACCGACTCCTTGAGTCACAGATACTGAAACCCAGAGTCACTGAAACCGATGCTCAGAGTCACCAGCCCTAAAGACCTAAGTCACCGACACGAACTCCCTGCGTCACCGACACCGATGGCCAGATTCACCAACACCGACACCCTGAGTCACCAATGGAAAAACATTAAATTTAAAAAAATAATGAAATAAGTTACCATTTCCTCCCATAACATCCCAAACACATTAGTTTGACAAAGTAAGGGACCA
This sequence comes from Viscum album, assembly GCA_963277665.1. Lineage (NCBI taxonomy): Eukaryota > Viridiplantae > Streptophyta > Magnoliopsida > Santalales > Viscaceae > Viscum > Viscum album. Next base: position 1,139,254,698 of record OY728156.1, read on the forward strand.
TTGAGGTCTGGTCCATTACATCAGATACCTCTCAAACTATTCTCACATTCGAGAATAGAAAACCAAAACCAGAAAGAAAAAAGGGGTCCAAACAACCACCCATTAAAATATCTATCAAGGATAAACCACCTTGTGTTGTTCATCATCCAAGAACACCTCCTATCACATCTGTTATCCCAAACATGAACAGAATACCCCACACAAGCGCCTACTATCCATACACATGAATTAGGGAATTCACTCCTCTATATCAAGATACAATCTGCTTTAGGCCGCAGTGACTCACCCCCATGGGTTTAATGGAATCCACATTAATTCACCCTGATTAGAAATCAGGTTTCCCATTTCCACATGATATGACTTTATCATGGATTATAGAATAAAGAAACTCCCCATTTCATAATAAACAAGGTTCAATCACTATATCTCATATCAAAACACACAAGAAAAAATCAAAATATCCCTAGGTATTGGGCACACATATGCGTCTCTCACTCCCAAGTTCTCTCCTCTACACCACCATGCCTCCAAAACAAACAATCCCAGGGAATGTTCCTTCTATGAAGCACCTTCTTTTAAAGATCTTCGATCTCTACTGGTCGCTCTACAAACATTGCGTCATCCTTTATATCCAACTCTCTCCAATCAATGGCATGGGAGTAATCATGACAATAATGATGAATATGGGAGACGTGAAAGATGTTGTAAACCCTCCCAAAATATGGTAGAAATTCTAGATGATTTTACAACATTCCAACTCATCGAAACACCTCAAAGGGTCTCAAGAATCTGGGAGAATGATTACTTCTTCTTCCAAAACCCCGCTACCCACGTTGAGGGGAAACCTTTATGAAAACGTGGTCCCCAAAATTGAACTCCAAAGGCCTCCTACTGCGATCAACATATGAATATTTGTGATCTTGTGCTACCTTAATCATCTCATGGAAAATATTCACCTTCTCCATTGTACTCTGCAGCATGTACGTACCGATAACAACTCCCTACCCAACATCCATCCAGTATAACAATGAATTACACGACCCCCTGTATAGAGGTTCTAATGAAGCCATAAAAATATAAGAGTGATAGATATTATTGTAATTAAACTATAACAAGGGAAAAAATTTCACCCATGACCCACTAAAGTCTAGAACACAAGACTCCAACATGTCCCACAACGTCTGGATAGTCCACTATATCTGTCCATCCATATGAGGGTGGAAAGAAGCGTCAAGGCGTAACTACGTGACAAATTCATGCTACAATACCCTCTATACTTATGACGTAAAATGTGTATATCAATATAATATTATGAATCTAAAAACTTCATATAGCCTCACTACTACATCTACATACCTCCATGCTAATCCGTCCACTGCGCTTGACTGCTTGATCGCTAAAAAGTGATCCAATTTTTTCAACTGATCCAGTACTACCCAAATAGCATCACATACTATTGGATCCCTGGGTAATCCTATGATTAAATCCATCAAGATTTCATCCAAATTCCACTCGGGGACATCTAGGGGCTGTAAAAAATAAATAAGAATGCGTTTCTCAGCCTTCACATAATGGAACACTATACACTTTTCCAGAAACTCGGCCACTGCCCACTTCATCTCGGGCCAGCAGAATTGTTCCCCCAATCCTTGGTACATCTTGGATACTCCTGGGTGTACTACTATGGGTTATCTATGAAATTCATAGATAACATACTTACAGACTACCACTGTAACAAACATCTTTCCATGGAACAACATCTAATTCTGACCATCCTCTGACCATCCCTCCAGAGCATCACACTGGTCATTGCTATCACGAATCACCATTGCCTATGAGTCTCCCCATCAGGACTCCACCTTCCACATCAGAGAATACTATACTATCATCTAAAATAGGTAGCCTCTGTCTCCATCCATTCCCTCATCTTAAGTGCAAGGCATCCAGCTCCTCTATCATCTTCTAAGAATCTACAGATTCCTGAACTACTAACTTATGCAACTTCCTACTCAAAGATCAGCCAGAACATTTCAATTATATAAGGTGTAAGAGATCTCAGAATCATAATCCTAGAGAAACTCTATCCACCCCCACTTCCTCAAGTTCATGTATGGCTGGGAAAATATGTACCTCAAGCTCTTGTAATCTATGAAGATGAAAACATAATCCCCAATGAGGTAATATCACCACAACTTTAACACAAAAACGACTTCTGATAGATCCAGATCATGGGTGTCCTAGTTACATTCATGGGGATTAAATTTCTTAGATCCATAAGATATAACTCCCCATTTCTGCATTAGAATACACCCCATGTCTAGGAATAAAGTATCATAAAAAACATTGAACATCAACCCTTCCCATAGAAGCCTAAGCACTGGAGCACTATCCACTAACCCTTCAGAAAGCCAAACGTTTCTTGGAACTGCTCACAACGCACAAAATATTAGCCTTTTTTGGTCAAATCCATTAATAGATCTACTACTCAGGAAATATATAGTATGAATCTCTAGTAGTATCCTTCCCGATTGAGAAAACTGTGAACCTATGCCACATTATTGGGTGTTGCCCAAGGAATGACTGCCTCGACCTTCAATGGGTCCACTTCTACACCCTTCTCAGACACAAAATGTCCAATGAATTGGACCTCCCATGACCAAAACAATAACTTGGATAACTTTCTGTAGAGCTTGTGGTGCCTATGGACCTCTTGTATAGTCTTGAGGTTCTCAGTATACACCTCCTATGACTTTGAGGAGATCAGTATTTATTCAATGAATATGATAACGAACAGGTCTTGGAACTCACGAAAGACATAGTTCATGATCCCCACGAATATGGATGGTGCGTTCATCTCCGAGATGTAAAAATACTTCACCATAAATTGGTGATAACTATAATTCATTTCAATCACGGAGAACCAACTAGCTCCCCTCATACATTAAAAAATATCATCTATCCTTGGGAGAGGGTAACCGTTCTTGACCGTTAGCTGATTCAGTTTTCGATAGTGTATGCACAACCTTAGGCCATTGTGTTCCTTCTTCGAAAACAAGAATGAAGAACCCCATGGTGAAACATTGGGTCTGATGAAACCGTTCTTCATCATATCATCAATCTAAATCCAAAACTCCCACAACTCTTAAGTCCCCAGCCGATAATGAGCCATCAAAATCGGACTACTACCAGGTTGTAAGTCTATTCTAAATTCAATGTCACATCAAGGGGGTAGAGTCAAAAAATCATTAAGGAAAATATCCAAAAAATCTCTGGAAACTTCTGGAAACTCCACCATTTCAGCATCTATCGATCCCACCGATATCTTGTCTAATAAAGGAAGAAGAGGCTCCAAACTCCAACTGCCCACATGACAGCTCGGATCTCTAACGAAATCTATATATTGTCCCTTCACATTCAAAAACACGACCATTATTTGGAATAAATGGATAACAACATGCACCAAAAAAACTATTTGATGGAAAGGATGAAATATTATGGATGAATATATATCAAAAAGAGATCCTCGTTGGACTGATGTGGCCCCAACATCACTCTACATCCATAGAAAACATCAAACAAGATGATCTAACCTCTGAATGGTGCACTCAACACCTAGGGAATAGAAAATATCTCTATTTATAGTCCCAAAGGAATGTTCCAGACTGGGTGAAACAAAGAAGTGGTAATATCTCAAATAAAAAAAGTCCCAATAAAGTGTACTAAAAAAACTGATCATACCTCGAATGATCTTTGGAACTACATGAACTAATGCCTCTGTGGAGTGCAACATTCCACACCCTACTCCTATTCCCCTTAGCTATTAGCTACCTCCCCAACCATGTCCTGTTCATGTTCCTTGAGGAGCACCCTAAGGTCAGCCTCCTCCTGCACCATCCACCTTTGGTGGAGTAGGGTCCTGTTGTCTTTACTACTGGAGAGGCTGGGATGGCTACTCCTACTGACGCAGGCGCTGAACCTACCCACCTCTACTATATTGAGCACAGAATGTGAATTGTATATGAAGGTTCTAACAGAATTCACAAGCTAGATACCTCATTCCCAAGCTGTTGGGAAATGGGCGAGGACCAGAGGGTCAGAACTGAAACTTCTGGGGTAAGCTTCTCACTAGCCGAAACTTGGAAGGTCCTAACACCATAGATTTTCTGCTAAAGAACTTCCCCTTTGAAGAATTAGGGTGAATTAACTCTCATGAAAAACCTCCTCATGAGTGTATTTCTTTCAATACATCATCATTCTTCTGAACCTCTATGTATGTTGATCGGGTGGAAGGAGTAACTTCATACTAAATAGAAGGACATAGTGCCTCCTCTAAGCACCTCGCCTGAGACTCCTCATCCAAAAAAAGATCTTGAGAAAAATATAGGAGATCATTGAACTTGATCCCCAAATCCCTCACCAACATACTCCCATATTAGAGGGAGAGTATATTCTTTAACTTATTATATTTCATTATGGAATAATGGATTTCCACCCGAAACTCTTTCTTAAAGTCAGACCATAAAACATAGGCCACCTTCTTCTCCCTGAGGTAAATCGTCCACCACTAACGCATTGATCACCTCATCTGGATCACTAATAGTGGAACCTAGTACTCTATAAGATCATATATCTAGACGAAAGTGATTAACATATCCTCAAGAAAACTCTCTATTTATGCATCTGAGACACTACCCTCGTACTTTTCCAGAGTCTGTCTCTAGAAGGCACTAAGTTTCTTCTTCCACTGATTGTCCTCCTCCTCTGGGTCAACCCTCTACTGATCGACCAGATTAGTCTGCGGATCCTTCAATTCTCATACCACACACGGATGGTGACTTGTTACCATAACTGAAAGATAAACATGGAATTCCTAAGACTGAGTAGTATGGAATTTAGTTAGGATTCACTTTAACTCATTGTTTATTTTAATTTTTCTGAAAACAGACAAAAAAAGAACCGAAGTCATAATGATGCATATACCTTTCCTGTGGTCTCTACCCTACAAATTGTGTAGCCTGATTTGGTCATTTCGTAAGCTTAGAGTCTATGCATCAGATCATGGGGGCCCTAAAATCCTATGTTCTATCTGGTCTCCCCTAGCCTATGTCATTGACCATGATAACCTAAAACCGTTTCCCAACCAACCCATTCAATCCTAACTCTTCCTAACCCCAATCTACATCCTATCTATCAACCATAAACCTAGTATACCATTCTTTCATAACCCAACTTCTTAAATATGAGGGAAGGGATATCATGACGTTGATACTATCCTTACTCAAGATGAAGGAGAAATACTGACCCCCCGAATCCCACCTCCAACAGGTCTTGGGGTGGCAACCAACACCAACAGTATATAAATCTCACAAAAATGGAAGGAATTAAGCATTTTATAGTAACCAAGATGAGGACATAAGATGAATCAAACATAAATACTCCAAGAAAGATATATATAAGGAAAAAAAATACATCCAACATTCATGTTTAAATAAAACTACTAGAAATACAAGGAAAACTCCAAATAAAGTTCCAAAATAAAAATAATCAATGACACAACAAATGTCCCCAAAGTTCAAGCTAATAAGGTCCAGCACAGTCTCTATAATCTCCCTATAAACTTGAAAAAAAAATTATATACATAGAGGGATCATACAACTATACTCAAAAGGAAATGTAAAATTTCACCTTGCACAAGTAGGAGGATTATAATAATTAACTTATGGGAAAATAGTAGAAACCAACATCACCTATCAAAGAATAATAACCACCAAACCTCACCAAGGAACACTCACTAAGTAACTCAAATAAATTAATTTAATATAATAAGAGCAATGATATTTGGGTACCCCGCGCCACTTACCATTGGTTAACTTCTCATCCCTAACAGAAAACGTCCTGACGCTACCATGCTCTTCCATAAGGCCTACTGTCACAGCCCGCCCGCACACATGTGAGACACAAATGACACACATCCTACCTACAGACACCTAGGATGCAACCACCACACATCTCACCTAAAAAAACATGCGACTCATCCCGAAGACACCTAGGATACAAACTTACACTCACTCATATCCGATATCATAAATCTAATATTAAACCTCAAGCCATTAGAGAATTCTCAAATAGGTCATGGGTGATAATATAACTCAAGCTATTACAGCCTGCCTGAATAAGTCCTGGGAGATAAATGCCTAGAATAGGGAGAAGAGAATTTCCAATAACCATCCATCCATCATCCCATTGGGATGTTGGGAACGGAAAACCTACCATATTAAAATGGGGGTGTTCGGCATATAGTGCTCAACACGGGTGGGGTGCGTATAGAAATCTCAAGGAACTAAAAGTTTTCTACATATAAGAAAAAAAACACTCAGCCCAACCTAGGGGTTTCCAAACAACAACTAACCCACTAAAAACTATCCATGTTGCTACCCCTAAATGCATATCCACACAACAGCCACAACCAAAACATCAACCCACCCCTTTTTATTTAACCAGTTATCATTATTTATTAATAAGTTTTCTTATTTTATTCCAAAACTACCTAGAAAACTACCAAACACTACAATCATTATATGGTGAAGCAACCACACCAACCACTACCAAATCCAAACAAGAAAATAGGGACGAAGGTAAAGGAATCCATTTTAACACCCATTCATAAAATCAAACAGAAAATAACCATCCTGTAGTCACACTGCACACCCCCTTTCCTAGACACCTCTACCATCGTTATTCAATGAAATTTCAAACTTTCATTTATTTTTTCAAGAAAAATCCCCAACATACCTCACCATAACCACTCGTAGTAGCCCCGCTACATAACAACACCACACCTAACATGACCATAAACATGAGATCATGACACAACCTAGCCTTGAATCCCTGCAACCCATGAACTTCCCAGATGCATTCCCACTGCATAACATGTCCATCCATTCCATAATCAATCAATATCTCATCCTGATATTCCATCACACCACCTGTACCACCTGGTACACACAATCACACCCTTTTCCACTACACCATAACCCATACAAGGCACAAAACTAAAAATAACATAGTACATATCCACACCTATAAAATAGTGTGTATTTAGATTTGTGAAATAATTTTCTTTAAATCCACTTTGATAAAAATGGGTGATCACAAAAGGGTTTTTATCTCAGGGAATCCATTTTATATAACTGGGTATACATGATTAATCAGATTGATATTTAAAGCAATTATTCACTAAGAAAAACAATAGTTATAAAGTATCACCCTTGAATTGGAAAATACCACCAACAACCATGATTTTTAGAAGCCACTAAACAACAATAGATCACATCATCAACAATGATAACAAATAAAATAGGTGATCAACATCAATCTACTCTTATCAAGTTCGTAATAGAATTTATCTTTATTAAAAGTTGGATTCTACAGTTTCCAAGAAGAACAATACTAGGCCCACCCCGTAAGATACAAAATTAATAACATATGATGGAAATTACTACTTGGAATACAAGATGATCCGAAACTCTTACTAGTGTCAAAAAAATAGTGGGTCACATGAGTAGAAGACTCCAAGGAAACCCAATAGGGGTGGCTAAAACACAAGTGCAAAACTCATGTGGGGAAGAAACTTTCTCTACTCAACAAGAGAAAAGAGAAGATATGACCTCAACTTTATAAAATCTAGATCCCATATCAATGGAAGGGAGAGGGTTTCGAAGGCCATTAAAGTCAGATCGTGGCCAAGAGCATGTGGTTTGAGGAGTTAATAGAAGCATCCAAATTTTTGAAGATAAATACCATTTAAAATCATCCAAATATCATTAAATATGGAATTTAAATCATTTAACATCATAGAAAGAGTGAAAGGGGATGAACTAGAAAAACTGGGAATGAGTCACTAAAGGGTGAGTCACCGACATTGATAACGAGTCACCAATGGGTGAGCCACCGATACTGAGCTACCGACACTGACTCATGATGCCCTGACTCACCGATGCCCCGACTCATCGACACCTTGACTCACCAACACCCTAAATCACCAATTATTGGACTCACCGACACCCCGAATCACCAATGCCCAGACTCACCAATGCCCTGACTCACCGATACCCCAACTCCCTGACACTAACACCCTAAGTCACCGAAACTGAAACCCTGACTCATCGACACCGACATCTTGAGTTACTGATACCAATTCCCTGAGTTACTATACCCAATAGCCAGAGTCACTGACACTGATGCCCTGAGTTACTGACACCAATGCCTTAAGTCACTGATGGAAAAATTGGAAATTTATAAAACTCTTAAAATGAGTTTCTATTGTCTCCTAAAACATTCCAACCACTTTATTTTGAGAAATTAATAGACCAACCAGTTCTAAGAAAAAACACCATGAGTCCCTTTAATGGGAAGAAAATTTTCTACGTAGTTGGTAGAGATTTATTCAAATGGTGTTCAAGCAGTTAAAACCCAAATTTTTTGGGTTTACACGATTACCTTGGGTGGGGCACAGTTTGGGAAAACCGTGTGCCAACCATGCACAGCCTAGAAACATTCAGAGATTTCTGAATTTTCACTTGAAGCACCCCTAAATGAGACCCAACAAAATAATTAACAAAAATAGGGTTCATGAGTACCTTAAAATAATAACATAATATTAATAACTCCCTACAATAGAAACATTATATCCCTTGAAATAATGTTTATAAGTCTCTATCCTAAATACCATGGTACTATGAAGCCCAAGCCAGAACTAACATAAAATGAAGTGTGATTATAATCCTGATGGGTTTTTTATTAGCAACTAGAATCACAGAAGATAAAACATGGAATTTTTTTGCATAGAAATAGTGGAATAAGATGAAAAAATCAGTATGCTCAAAGAAAAATCCCAAAGGATATTGTACCGGAATTCAAAGTGTTATCAAAACCTAAAAATTAAATAAAAAATATACCAGAAAGAGAAATATAAATCAACCCAATTACTAATGAAAACAACCAACGAATCAAAAATAAATTCCACCACTATGTGGTTCTTTCCCCTTACTCAAACTTAACAGAAAGAAATATTAAAATTCCTAAAGGAAAATGGAGGTTGTGAGATAAAAATCCTATTATGGTATCAACTATTTTTCTATTAGAGAATTCCATATTGAATTAAAAATTAATTCTTTCAATTATATATAAAATAAGTTTGGAAGAACAATCGTATATTAAAAACAAAACAAAATTTTTATTTAAATTGATGGAGACAGTTCATACAATTTCTAAGTAAAATTTTTATAAATAATAATTTATATAAATAATAAGGCATGTGTAAATCATTTTTTCAAATAATGGAATACATATCAAAATAATCACTATAAGAAACATGGTCATCTTATAAGAGGTATGATTGTTCCAAGTTATGGGATCGTCCCACATCTTACATCAGTGACTAAGGTAATATGTGTACATACTCCCCTCAGACACTGGTAAAATACTACTCATCAACAAGCTATTAAGGATAAGATCCACCACACTATGATTTTGTTAGATTTTTAAAGTGTAAATATTTTTCTATAGAATTACCATTATAGCATTTTTCTCCCAAATAACCCACTAAATACCAAGGATTTAATGTTCTCAAAACAAAATCAATATTGGGAAAATTATTTCAAAACATTTTAAAATACAATCAATCCATTTATTATTTCAATATGTTAATTGACATTTAAAAACATAACATGGGGTTTTAATCAAATAATTACTTTTACCAAGATAAAACCAATTATATGTTCTTATCAAAACAATTTATGAATATTTTTTCAAATAAAAATTTCACAAATCTATTTCAAAATTCCATAAATTTTAAATCACACACTAATTGTCAATTACATTTTAATTGAGGGTTTTCCAAAAAATTTACAAAAAAACAAATTAAATACCTATTTTCATCATTTTTTGTTTTCACAATTTAATAAAAAGTAATATAAACAATCAATAAATTTAAGGGTTATTAAATTGTCCCAACATAAACAGAACCAACTACCTTTAACACTAAGATCACATGTCATAACACCCACAATAAGAATTTACAATGAAGAAAATTGGAAATGGATATCAAGGAATAAAACCTAGATTGAAGATACACAACAAATATTTTTATATCTATAAACCATTATATTATCAAAAAAACCAAAGAAGGAGAGACAGATTGACAGAGAAGAAATAAAAGAATAAATCATTCTAGGGAGGGATCTAATGATGTTCAAAAATATTTGATCCACCATAGAATAGGTTCAGAGGATAAAAAAAGAGTTCTCTGGATCTCTAAAGACCTAAGAATTCATCCATTACTACATTAGGGTCAGACGATGGTTTATATGGGGGTTCAAAAATTTTAAATTTAATTTTAGGAATTAAAAAAACATCTTCATGGTTAGTTGGGATGAGCAGTACAAATTTTCATATTCTACGTGATCTCTACAAATACCCACTGTTTGGGTTTTCACATTTTATCCTGGGTGGTAGGATTTTATGGGTAAACCATGTGTAAATTGTGTATAGCTTATAAATTTCAATAAATTCCTAAATTCTACCCTCAAGCACCACTAAATGAGACCCAACCAAAACATTACCAAAACAATTATTGGTGTGTACCTGAAAATAGTAACATAATGTTAAATTTGGTATATATGAACCTTTTTTTTGTAAATATGAATAGTAACTATAGTAAAAATTTATCTCCTCATTTAAAGGTAAATCGAGGAATTAAGGTTTAAATTAATCTGATAAGGCATTAAAAATATATCCAACCCATGTCATTATTTAATTGGATGTCTATATTTCGTCCATAATCATTTATACATGGATTATATGAACTTTTTTACCATTTAGATTTGTTTTTTCAAAATATTCTAGTAAAGGATAAAGTCAAAAATTTTGATCTCATTCGATTAATACAACAAATATTTTTCAATTTTTATAAAAAGTGGTTATGTTTGGTTTTCAATGATCATTTGAATGATAAATTAATTTTTTTCTCATGGTAATTTATTATTAATTTTTAGGTATTGAATAATTATCTTAAGTTATTATAGAACACTGATATTGTATTTATTTAATTAACATATATGTAAAATATATAATTTTAAAAATATTAAATAAAATATAACTAGGATGAATTAAAGTGTTTCATGAAATGTTGGAATTCACCTGAGATGTTTGAGATTCCTAAAAGTAGTATATTTTTATTCCATATATTTCATGATAAATATAATGTCAAATTAAATTAACGGTGAAAAAATTAAATTAGTTATATTTTATATTATATAATATTTTATTAAATGATTTATAATTAATGAAAATACTATAATCATGATAGATAATTATAATGGTTTTGAAAAACAATTCTTGGTAAATTTATTGGTCATTTGTTTTCTAATGGTGACATTTTTATCTTCTATAGTTTAAAATACATTAATAGTGTCATAGTTCTCAAAAGAGTTACTATAGGGATTTAAATAAATAATAACGTTGAAAAAATAACCAATAATTTCCCAAATTTTATTGGATGAGATTGTTTTGAATAAATCTAATTTTATATTTTAATTATAATTTTGGATCAATTTAACATGAAAAATTATTTATATTTATTTAATAATTTTTCAAACTCAAGGAATTATCCACCCTTCATTTATAAAAGGAAACACCATTAATATTTTATTTTCACCACAATAGGTATAATAGAGTGACCAAACACTACCCATTTATCTCTTTAATATCCTTATACAAGTGCATTAGGATCCTTACTTTGAAGAATACCATCCCTATCTTCGGTAAGACGAGATATAAGAAATTATTTGGAATAATATGTAATCGTTATTACCAAATATTTCAAATTAATTTCTTTCTTATACATTATATTAATGTGTTGTAAACATAAAAAAACAATTAATACCTTATCATAAATATTATGAGATGTTATTCTGATTATGTTATTTCTATTTTTCATCTCCTTTCCAAACTATGATAAGGAAAAATATATGTCATATGTATGCACAACATACCATCTCCCCAAAATAGTGATTATTTTTTTCATTACCACATTAATTGGATGGATATAAATATAGAAATAATGATATATATAATATTTTGACATAATTATTTTTTTATAATTATAATAAAATATATAACTCATTACATTATAATCATTTATAAAACAATAATGGTGATCATGCGTATGTGTGTACTATTAACTCCATAAAGGGATGAGATTCATCTTTTCATATCCACATTACATAGATGGTAAATTTAAGAGATTTAATTAATATATATGTTATACAGAATATAAAATTTATATTTTAAAGGAAAATTTTTATTTAAACATATATCATTTCAATCATTGAAAATTGAAAATATAACTCACGCATACATATGACTGACCAACTCCATGGGTGATGTAATTCATTTTCCTATTACATTAATTTTTAGAAGATTATATATATATGTATATGTATATATAATTATTAATTTATTTAATACATATGATAGTTATATAATGAATAAATTTCTTAAGATGATGGAACCCTGTGAATGATGCAACAATTGAGACTACTGAATCAAAACTTATATGGAAAACAATGAATTTATCACCTGAAATGATGATAATGATAAAATATTAGTATAAAAAAGAGATAAAATGTTATAAATAGATCATATATGATATTATATCCATTAATATTGTTCGTAAATTTTTTATAATAAATTAGTATTTATTATATATGAGGTTATATCACCTATGAGTCATGTCAAACTCAAGGTAAAATATTTTGTCCCAATTTCTACTCCTGTGATACATATTTGGTATTATTCACATATGAATTTTTAAATAGTGTAAAAATTGATCCTCTAAGATTTTTATATTGAATAACTATTTATTCACGATGATTTATGTTTCAAATCATTTTTAATCTTTCAATTAGTTTCATAAGTTTTTACAACATTTCTATTTTTTGGCACTTGAATCAAGAAAAGAAATATTTAATATAAAAGATGATCCTATTTGTTTTGGATAAATTATAATATTATTCTATGTCGATATATTTCAAATTTTTCTACAAAAGTAATTTTTATTTACTCAAAGGAAATTTAATGTTATTCCATTATTTTTATGTGGTTTGGAATGGATACTTATAATTTTTTTAAAAATGGAATTTTTTATTATTCTTTAAAAAATGATAGAAGAAGTTTTATTTAACATATACAAAATTTAAATATTTTCCCCGTTGTATAACCATATTATGATATTTAACATATTATACATGTTTTCAAAGGTTTTACAGAGGAAAATCTTATGAAAGCTAATTTTAATGTATCTTATTTATTTAATTTTATTATCTCAAATACATGAAGTTATATAAAAACCTATATTTATAATTAGTTGAATGTTATATTTATTCACTTATTAATTATTTTGTCATTAAATTTCTCTTAAAACATTAATTATCTTGTTTTCATTCCTCATTGGACATTACATCTTAGTTAAATATCCATCATGTATATTTTTATTTATTAAACTACATATAATTTCTACATATTCTGTTTTATAATTATTTTATTTTATTTGCAAGGGAAAACATTAATAAACCCTTAATTTTTCTCAGTATAGATACTTTTTTGATGAGAATTTTTTTATGAATTGAATTTAGGATTCAATATATGAGGATCTAATTATACATGCAGTGATAAGTGGGGACTAAAATTATACATCCCCTCAATGCATCAACACTTTGGTTTATAAAAATTAGTTGACCAAATTAAATGGGTTTCTAGAGTATACAAACTCATCTATTAATTTTCATTGGAAAAAGGAATTGGCATTATAGATATCATTATGTCTAAGATCGTGGATTCCAATTTTATGTACTTCATTCATTGGGATATTTTTTTTAATCCATGATATTATTTAATTTATATTATCCAAGGATGAATTTTTAGCTCATGATATTGATTTAATGGAATGTGTTTAATTATTTAGCTTTCTATAATGATTATGCCTTATTTCCCCTAGTAATCTTCTATTGTATATAAATATTACATAGAATATTATCCTACCCACTATTTGTTTCCATATATCAATATATTAAGAAGGATATACTGAATAATATCAGGGTTGAAAAATAATTTATACAATTTACTTTATATTTCCAATGTAATTTTTGAATCATTCATGTATTTGTTTATTCAAGAATATAAAACAAATTATTCATTTGGGATGAGATCTTTTTTATCTTATAAAAATTTAATATTTTAAAAAATTATCTAGGTTACAATAATTTGGTTTTCTATAGTTTTTTAAATGATTTTTGGTATAAACCTTTAAAACTAGATTTTAGATAATCATAATTGACATGATATTCATGATAATCCATTATTGTATTTCAGAACAATTATCTTTAGAGAGATTTTTATTTTATTACTATATATTTATGATGTTTATGAGGTAGATCCATGTATTTCATAATTTAGTGGTGGCACCTAACAAAGGGAAAAAAATAAATACCAATATATAATATAGATATTATCCATACGGGGAAAGCCAATGAAGTTTGTATTGAAACTTAGAGGATCATGGTTATATTAGAGAAGCTAACCTAGGTTATTATGTATAACCATGAACTAATAAAGTAAACTATTAATACATAGTTTGATTATCCTTTGTTGGATAACATCCTTGAAGAAAATCTTTGATATTTAAACAAAACTACATATCCATTGGTAGTTGATAAATATATTGTGTCTCTCAAAAATATATTCCATTGTTTTTGATTTCATAAAATTGAAAAATATATTATATAATTGTAATATTTAAAAAAAATATATATCATTAGTGGTCATTGATCTAGAAAACCAATGAATCTTGAGAAATATAAATCATTGAATTTACAATTTTTAGTGTTAATTTTTTTGATAAATACACCCCTCGATAACAATGAACTAAAAAAAGATGATGTTCCTCAATTTAAAAAATTAAAAATAATAATTTATGGAAGAGTAAAAGGATAATTTTACAAGATTTACTATACATTATTCTTATTACATACATAATCATGAAATCATGATTGACCATTTATTTGATGGGATCAATCGATTCATCAATGTGAATTAGTTTCTCAAATATTTTCCTGATATGATAATATATTATCAAGTTTCATTATGATGAAGAAATAATTTTATAGATAAAATATTTTCAATGGAAATTAAAAGACGTATAGTTTTTCATAAAATAAATAAAAAAGAAACACATAAAATAGGAATATGGGAATAATGAAATTATCATCATGTAATAACTATAGACTAAAAAATATAGTGAAATTCTTGAAGAACATGAGAGTTAGGTCCACGTGTGGAGATAATGGTCATCTAGATATTGATAGTAAGGAAAATAAATAATCCAATTCTATCCAATTATTTAACTATAAATAAATATTTCATTTTTAAACTATTACCCAAGGAATCGATTGAACATACCATAGTAGAATCCAAGTGGAGATGGAATTACTAAAGATAAAATGGGTGTTAAAATAGATGTTTGGAATGATACAATTATCATATACTATTGATGAGATTTTTTTATTTCATTCATGATCTACCCACTATTTTATATATAAAATATTTTTAGATGGTATTATACTACTGACTCATGATTATATATTGAGTTGGTATCATAAATTATCAATAGTGGAATGATCACCTATCAAGTCTATATGTCATCTTCAATTTTTTTTTGAAATTTACATCCTACAAATATTTTTGTTATACAACATTTTGAATTTAAATCAATTATGTTTATTCATTATCTATCTTAGTATAAATAATGTATAAATTGTTGTGTAAGGGATGTTACCTTCATTTTTTCTGAATCAACCAATAATAGTCTTTATGGTAGAGAATAATACTATAGTCAAAATAGAAATTACATTCATAATACGAGTTTTAATACATATTCATGAGGGATATTTTAATTATATGGTTGGGGAGAAACTCAATATTTATGATATGATTATTTTACAAGAGTTCATTGATGCCTTTCTTGAAGAGTTTCTTAATCTTCACACAAATCGTGATGTTCAATATTCAAAATAAAACATACCTATAAATCATCTATTATAAATAATATATATAGAAATACCCAATAAATATATATGAATTTAATAGAAAACTCTTAGAGAATCATTATAAGAGATTTAGTCGGCCTATTTCATCATTATGGGATGCACCTATTATCTTGGCTATGAATAATGATAGGTAAATGAATCTTCTCATTGATTATGAAAAACATAAAAAAATCACTATTAAGAAGAATTATCTTATACCCTATATCTTTTATCTATATGATCAATTACATTGAGCTCAATTTTATTCAACGATAGATCTTTGATCTTGAAATCATTAACTAAGGTTCATGAAAGATGATATATTAAAGATGACCATCTGTATGATGTATTTAGAATATTAATATATACTATTACCATTTAGAAGTACTAATGATCCTTCTATTTTAATTAATTTAATGTATATAGTCTTTATAGATTATGTTTATCAGTTTGTGGATATTTTTATTGACAATATTATTATATATTAAATGTATAGGGAACAACATGATGAATTTTTGAGAATTGTGATAAATCCGAAGTAGAAGGATAAAATATAGATAATGTTAACCAATTGTGAATTTTATCTACATTTCATGGTTCATATAATATCAAGTTATTTTAAATCACTTCATCCTTCTAATATAGAAGTTACTGAGCAATTGGCTAGACTAAAAATAATAACTAGGATCCATAGTTTTCCCAAAATTTATGGATACTAATAATTATTTGTGGGATATTTCAATTGAATACCTAATACAATATCCAAGATGAATCAGAAATGGATTATGGTATTTTGGACTGATGAATGTGAGGAGAATTTTAATTAATAGAGAAAATGGTAGGTTTGTGAACCTATTATTACATAACCCCATAGTAGAGATTAGACTGTGATCTATATTAGAGCATTAATTAATGGGTTGAGATTCTAACTCGTGTATAATGTTACTATAATATATTATACCACCGACCAAATTATAATTCATTACTAGAATTACCTAACTGATGATCTAGAGTTGGATGAGGGAATTTTGGATTAATGGTATAAAATCATTAACATTATGGTCCATTGTGTGATATATACACTGATTATAAAATCATGAATAATATTTTTATATAGTAAGAGTTGAAAATGAACCATTTCAAATGTTTGGTGTTGATCAATGATTCCCACTTCTCAATACATTACAACTTAGGGAAGGAAAACATGGTGGTTGATGCTCTGAGTGGAAAAGATCATGCTAGTTTTTATATGATAAATATTGAAAGAGATTCATTTTTTTTGTATTTTAAGAGGATAGATCTTGATATAATAATGAGAGCAGAAAATTTTCATATTTCCTAAATTAATTTTTAACTAAACATTAATGAGAGGATTATTAAGGTATATAAAGAGGTTGATTAATTATAGAAGAATGTGAAGGATTTTTATGGGTTTAACTGTGATGAAGCTTGAATGATTAGTTTAAGGAATTGATAATGTATCTCATAAATATCAGAGATAAAGAATATTTTTTGATGAATCTCACAGTTCATCAATACCTATTCATCTTGGAAGAACAATGATGTATAAATATCTAAAGTAATATCTCTGTTTGGATAACATGAAAAGGGATATTTTCAAGAATGTGTCCCAATTCCAAGAGTTTCATCATGTTAAGTCTTATAGATTAAAGTATAATGAAATGTTACAAGAATTACCCATGCCATAATAGAAATAGGAATACATTAAAATGATTTTTTTCATCAAACACCCCAAAATAGATAAAGGGAATAATTATATTTTGGGCATAGTCAATCACCTTACCAAATTAGTTCAGGTTATCACTATTATAGAAGATTTATCTCTTGATAAGCCTACTCAATCATAAATTAATGATGTTTTGAGATTGTATGAAGTACCAAAATCAATTGTATCTGATCAAGATTTGAGGTTTACCTTGATGTTCAATAGATGTCTTCAATAGGGACTATATATTAAGTTGAGTTATAGTACTATTTATAAAACATTGATTGATATTTGGATTGAGTGGTACATTCAAATAATATAAGTTATTTTGATATATGACACTATTTATTTTAATTTTTGTTGAGATCAAAACCTTAATTTGGAATACTTTTCATACATTAATAGATTTCACTAAAGCATTCAGACCACTCATTATTAAACCTTATATGGAAGGAAGTGTATAAATCCAACATGTTGGGATGAAGCTGGTGAATGAAATCCTTTGGGACCTCACCAAGATGATTAAATTCTAGAAAGGTTTAGATCTATTCAACCAACCATAGAAGTAGCTTGTATCTAGCAATTTTTTTCTAAGAATCATCAACAATATCGAGATTTAAAATTTAGTGATATGGAATTTCTATGAACATATCTTTCAAAAAAGTTTATATTTTTTGGAGAGAATGAAAAACTGAGTTGTATATATATGGGTCCCTAAAAAATTATTGATACTATCAAGACTGTATCCTATCATTTGGAGCATCCACCAAATCTCTCTCAAGTTCATGATGTGATACACTCACTTCTCACAAGAAATTACATACCTGATTCTTCACATGTACTGAATGTAGGGTTTGTTTGGAAAGAGAAAGACCTTTCAAACAAGGAACAATCAATAAAAATTATTGATCATAGAGGTAAAGTTATATGAAGTAAGAATGCTCATATGATCAATGTTTTGAGCTAAAATTATATAATTGAGGAAGCTATGTTTGAACTTGAGGATATTATTAGGAAAAATTATACTAATTTATATGTACTAAAGTGGTAAAATTTTATGGTGAAATTCTTATAATAGAGACATAATATAATAGCCTTCTATATTTTAAATATCTTTCTTCAAATAAATTTCTTTGATTGATTCCATTATATGAAATAATGAGTTTAGAAAAACCCATTAAAATCTATTAAAATAATATTTTATAATTTTTTCATTTTTGAATTATTCATTTCAATAAATTTTGATTTAAAACTTTTAGTATATTTTTAATAAAAATGATTTTTAGTGAATAGTAAAAATTATTTTATTTTTGTAAACATTCATTTATTTAAATAAAAAAATTATTTTATAAAAATAATTTATATTTTTCATCTTATATTAATATTATTTACGAATATTTTATTTACATTATAATCATTATTTGATATAATTTTTATATAGTTCTATTTTCAGTCTTAAAATGATATTTTCCTAGAAAATTATTTTCAACACATTTTGTGGAATTTTTTATATATTAATTTATAAAAATTATAAGAAATGAATTTTACAAAATTTATTCTATATTTGGAATTAGGATTTTAATATTCCTTAAATAACCCCCTTTTAATTTTAGTCATTATGAATATTAATTGTGGACAAATATATCACCTCAGTTTAGGATAAATTAGTTAATTAAGGTTAAAAATAATGTCATAAGTCCTTAAAAATATATCTAACACAGTCTATTATTTCATTGTATTAGTCTATTTTGACTATAATAAAAAATTGAAGAAGTACTTTTATTCCATTTATAATTGATTTTTACCTTTATAATATTTAAGTGAAGGATAAAGTGACCAATGTCATTCTCTTAGTTTTATTATTTTTAACATTTTTTTATAAGGATGGAAGGATATTATTTTTAGATTTAAATGTTTATTTTAAATATTAATTAATTTATTATTTTTAAATTTATTTATAATATTTTGTGATTGAATAATTACCCAACATGATTACACAACATTGATAGAATATTTATTCAATTAATAGAAAAAAGTATATAATTTTAAAAATTTAAAAATTAATATAAATTGGATTAATTATATAGTTATAATAATTTTATACACACATATGTAATTTTATGGTCCTTTTACAAGATTATATTTGAATTCCATTTTTTATCGATGCATTTAAAGTCAAATTTAATGAATAGTGTCAAAAATAATAGTAATGATATTTTATAAAAAATAATATTTTATTAATTATTTTAATATTCATAAATATTATATCTTTGGACATGTTAATGGGATAATTCTGAAAATATTACCCAAAGTCCATTTATGGGTCATTTTTTATCTTGTGGTGACTTACATGACCCTAGTAATTTTCAAAATGGTTAGTTGGGGGATGAAACTAAAAGATATGGGTAAAAAGAAAACCAAAACACATCTATATTTATTTAGATTATATAATTCCAACTCATAGTAATATAAAACTAGAAATATATAAATTTTAATAAATTTTAATATGATGAATTGTTTATATTATTTTTTTACTTTATTAAATTCCAAGAATGACCCTCCCCTCACTTATAAAAGGACATCCCTTCACTCTTTTCATTAAAAAAATTCAAGCATCCAAACTCAGAAAAAAAAAACTACCAATTTATGTCCTCAAAATAATTATACATTTTCTATATATTCTTTCATTCCCAAACAACTGATCGTATTTCCTGAAAGAGGAAATATAAATAAAGTCTACCAAATAAGAGATAATCACATTTACAAACTCATTAAATATTATTTTTTCTTCTTCTTCATATTAATCTTTTATAACCATAATAAAGTAAAAAATTACACTATAAAAATATATTGATATTTTATTATGAATATAGAATAAAAAATTTCATCTCTTTTACATCATAAGAAAATAAAAAACATCGCTCGGGTGTATATAGGGCTTACCGTCACCACATAGAGATGTTATTTTTTATTCATCACCATGTTACCTGGAGGGTTATAAAGATAAAAATAATAAATCTATATAATAATTATGAAATTATTTTGTTTCTATTTATTTAATATAATATATACCTTATTACAATCCAATTTTCTAGAAAATGATAACATCGATCGTGCATATGTGTTGACTACCACCTACACAAACCGATGTTATTTATATTTTCATTTCAGATTTACATGGATGGTAATAAGGATGAGTTTAATGAAATTATATGATATATATATTATAAAAATGATATTTTAGAGGTGAATTATTATTTTTCATTCTTTATTTTTGACCCTTTATTAGTCAAATCAATATTCATGTGTATGTATAGTCTACCGTATCCCTGAATGATGTAATTGATTTTTCTATCTCTATCTTCTAATAATGATTCATAACATCATTTTAATAAATATATATTATATTTATCTTTAATAAAATTTTGTGGATGATGGAACCATGATAAATATTCAATGATGGAGACAACCAAATCAAACCATACCTAAAAAATAATGTTTTATACATCTAAATTAATGATAAAAGTAAACAATTGTTAACAAATGAGAGACAAAATGTTATAAATGGGTCATATATGATATTATATAAATGAATATTTTTATGGTAAATTTTTATAATAAATTAAAATATCTTTTATAAGAGGTTATATCACCTTATAGGAATGTCAAAATAGATGTAAGGGGTTTCATCTAAAATTTCAATCCATTGGAATATATTTGGTATTATGCACTGATTAATTTTTATGTGGTTTATTAAATAACCCATTTATATATTTAACATGAATATAAATTTATTCATTATGATTTAAGTTTCAATTAATTTTTAGCCTTTCTTAGATTTTCCATATTTTCTTTCAACTTTTCATCTCTTTGGTACTTGAATCAATCCATCAATTTATTTAATGAATAATCAACCAAATTTATTTATGATTAGATACATTTATATTCCATTTTTATGTCATTATTTTTTTAAAAAAAATGTAATTTTTATTTACATAATGTAAATTTTATTTAATACTACATCTTCTAAAGGGATTGATTGTAATAATTCAATTTTTTTTCAGAAAGGTCATTTTGAGTTTCTTCACAAAAATTCAAAAGGAATGATTTTTTAACATGAACTACATTAGTTTATTTTCCCACCATAATATACATTTTATTCTATTCATATTAATTTAGAAGTTATAAAAGGTTTAATATAGAAAACTATTTTAATGAATCTTATTTTAATGTTTCTTTTACATTTTAATTTTTTCTCAAAATAAACTAGATTTTATTTCCAAACATGTATTTATAATGAATTGAAGGTATTTTATATATCATTAATTTTTTGTTCATTTTAATTATCATGAAATATTCTCTTTCATATAATCATTTTTAATTATAAATTTTATTTATATGAAATTTATATAAGAGATATACATATTGTTTATAAAATATATAATTTTAATATATTGTGTTTACTATGAAAATAATTTGACATACATGGGAAGACAATGATATAACGTTAATCATTACTAAATATGGATATTTGATAGTAAGGAATATTGTTCTTGAATTTAATTGATAATTAAATATATGAGGACTGGATTAGACATGCTATGAATGGTGTGAACCTGAATTATATAACCGCTTAATGAATCTACATTTTTCATCTAAAAAACCCGTTTTCCAAATTAATTAGTTTTCTATCATAACCAACCCATTAATTAAACTATCATAGAAAAGGGACTTAGATCTAAAAATATCATGATTTTTAATGTCATGAAGTCCTATATTAATAATTTCCTTAATTGATAATTCAATTATTGTTATCCATGGCATTCAACTTTCATATTATCCATGGATGAATTTCTTACTGAAGTTGTTGGTTAAATTCCATGTGTTTTAGTTATTTACCATCCATATTTGTTATCAATTACTAACTTATTATATATTATATTGTACATAACTCTTACTAATCATGCAAGATCACTATTTATTTGTCTAACAATCCATATGATATGAAGAAAGATATTATGAATAATATCATGGGTGATAGAATGATTTTTATTTTATGTATTTCTTTTTTTCAATGTAATATGGGAATCATATATGTATCTAGTTGATAAATACTATAAAACTTATTAGTACTTAGAGATTAGATCCTATACATATTATAAAAATGTAATCAAATAGACAATGGATCTTGGTCACTATAGTTTTTGATTTTATATACCTTCTTTCAATCAATATCATTGAAAAATTAAAATGATACTCATGCGTACATACAACCTACCATTTATAAGAATGTAATGAATTTTATTTTCCATAACAATATTTAATGGTTTTTTTATTCAAATTATATATGATATAGTAAAATATTATATATTTCATGAATATAGTCAACTTACCATAATCATTATAAACATGTGATCCAAATATCATAAAAATATTTAATAGTCATATAATTTATTAAAAAAATTAAATATGACATGGTAATAAATAATATGAAATGAATAATAAAAAGGAAATAGTTTATTAGTAAATTAAATAATTTACATAACTTTATAAATAAAATATATGAAGAAGGGAAATTATTTTTTAGACACGAGTTAAGAGACACATAAACTTAATACCTCATTTTAATTGTTTCCAATATTTATTTCCAAAATAATTTTCTACCATGTCTATATGATTGAAATAATATTATAAAAGTATTTATATAGAAATAAATGAATTATAAAGGATAATTTATCTATCTTTTGACAACATTTCTACAGTAACTTAGGTTTCTCTATTTTAGTCCTTAGAATGAATTTACTTATATGTCATGATATTCCATTAGATTCAGTGCTATGGTTGGGTGTCATGAAACCCCAAATTTAGTATAATAAAAATATTAATATATTTTAAAACATTTCTCATAAATATTCCTGGTGTTAATGGATTTCCAATTGGTTGGATCCTCATATAAAAAATTTGTCACGAAGGTTTTTTCTAGAATAATTTTCTTACACTAGGTGTGACATAAGGTTGCTAAGTGTTGGGAATTCAATAGAATGAGATCATTGGGTCATAGATAAATATGTTAGGGTATTTAATTAATTAAAATATTTAATTAAATTACCTCCCCCTCCTATTTTACAACCAATTCAATAGATAAAGTAAATTGGTATCTCCCTCACATGGTGGATCAATCCAAATGAGCTTGTGTCACCTGACTTCATTCTTGATAGTGATCATAATCAGATCTATATGAAAAGAATTCCATTCATTTATTTTTTCTAGATGCTTTGGAGTTTTTTCAAGGAGTTATGATTTATTTTTAGTTTTATGTCCTGATCTATGTATATCAATATTTAATTGGTTTAAATGCCCTTTTATAACGGTAATGGACAACCTTAGGGTCAATCTATGTGTCTTAATGGAAAAATGTTTCAGATGTTTTCTAGGGATTTACCAATTTTAAATCACAATCATAGGGTGTGTTGTTTGGAAAAAAAGTTGGTTAGACTTCCCATTTGGGAATGGAAATCTTTTTAGGACTACCCACCATTTACATAGACTACACGTAGTGTAGTGGGATTTTTCCACATGGATGAGTCCATAGGAAGAAAAAAAATTTAAGGGTATATGAATGTGTGGTAGTATATGACCAGACAATAAGTGTACATGGGATAAGTTATGTGGCCAGATACATAAGCATACTTCTCGGTACGTGGGAAAATTCAAATACCCAAAAACAAGGGCTGACAGAAGTGGGCTTGGGCCAGTCTAGGATGTAAACACATTTTACTCTGTATGCACCCCTTGTAGAAGAAAATGGAAAACTAGGCTCTTTGATGGAGAGTGAATTCCCAAGTGACCATGTGAGGGTTCAAACCATGTAACCACATGTACATTCCACCAATATTCATATTACATTATGAGTACTGCGAGGCGACACATTCAGGGTTCTTCCTCATGAGACCTGATGTGTACCCTAGGTAAAAAATTGTATACTCCTATCAGATATGTCTACATCACATATGTAGTTATTTGGGGGGGTCATATTTAATACCATGAGTATCTTATACCATGTAGTTTTCCTAATAGAACTGGATGATGTAATCCATTTTATCAATAGAGATATGATGCAAGGAGATTCTATTATGGTGATTCTTCTAGTGTTTCATAGCCAATGGAAGTGATCAGGTGTTAATCATATATAGTCTTAGAGGTGGGAACCCCATAGTTACACCAGGGTATGGGTCCCCCATACTAATTAACTAGGTATCAATGATTGAGTGTGATCATTAGAGTATTACAATAGTCAGTACTCCACTGTCTTTCTATGCAATGGATCCATCATACTCATTACAAAGGCAGGGTTGGAAATCACCCATATTAGATTGAGCGTGGGACCTTGGTATATATAGTGATAATCCCATATTTTTTAGCACTGTTAGGGAGTGAGTCCACCACTAGAGTAAGTTCTCCCATATCTTTATATTGCATTGGAAAAGTGCAGGTTCTCCACATTTATTTTTAAGGATGTTGTGAATGAATTTTGGATGATGTTTTTGCTCCCACATATTTGAAGCATAGTTGAGAGGTGAGGTATCTCAAAATAGACACTTTTTAAGATTCAAATGGTGTTCTTCAATGCTTATGGATCTTTTGAGCTATAGGACGCATCATCCTTCTTATCCTGTCTATGGAGATGGATATAAACTTTCCATATTACTTAATATTATTTTAAGAATATCTAGGTTATTAATGTTTTGTCTTATGTACTAATCAACATGAATTCATGTTTTTTAGATTACTACACTCTCCTTAATTCATTATTTTTTATGATTATGGGGAACCTATTAGGTATGTATATATTCAGACCTATATTGGATTCTCCCACACATGTTGTGTCTTATGAAGATGATGGGTAGATTGGCGGTGATATTGGTGGACTTGGTTGCTGGGAAGCACAATGACTCTTGGATCTAAATATCTTCAGTGGTCAGATATGGGGATTATATGATGAGTTCTTCCCAAAATTTTACCTATACTTGTTTTTTTAGTTATATAGAACCCTATGTTTTTAGGAAATATTTTCCCTAAATTATTTAACTTCTTTGATAACTTTTGTTACATGCAATGCTTATTTTTAACAAACCATAAAATAATATTAACATTATTATGTAAAAATCAAAATTATAAAATAAGAGTTAACTTAATGATATATATAAGAATAACTAAATTTTATAAATTAATTATAATGGTTTTATATAAACAAAACATATTGATAAAAAGTATTAATTTTAGTAAAGACATTATATGTTTTAAAAATACAATTTTCTTAAAAAATGTTTTTATAGATTTTTGTGAACAAATAATTAAAGTAATATTAAATAATTTTATAAAATTATTTAAAATAATAAAATCCATTTTTAAATCTATAAGTCAAAATTATGTTTGACTTAATTTTTGTGAATTATCTATAGTGAGTGATTTTTTTGATAAAGAGTAGAAAAATATTGATTTTTATTAAAAATGTCCTTATCATATATAGATTTTACAAGATTAATTTTATTTTATGATGGATTTAAAAGTTAAATTAGTTAAATAATATGTTTTCTACTTGCATTTACGCCATGGGAATCAATTTCATATTTAACTTTGATGTTAATATTTTCTACACTTATGAAAAATTTCACTTCAGAAAACTGCTTTTTGTCACCCCTACTTGTTTAAATTTTAAATAAAATTCTGAAAATTTTGTGAATGGATTTTGTATAAATTAATTCCATATTAGTATTAATAATAATTAAAATTATATAATTTGGTCAACTTTTTTTATCAAATTTAAAAGTAAAAACATATGAAATTAATTACAATAGTTAATGTAAAAACTAGTTTACATGTTGTTAAAATGTATATATAAAGTGTAAAATAACCTATAAACTTGTTTAACCCTAATTTTTTGAACATATTATGATAGAATGTAATATAATATTATAGTGATTCATTTTTTAGTATTTTTTTATTTTTAAAATGAGGGTATACCTTTTTCTTCCCAAGAATTCGAAGTGTTCCCACACCCCCACTTATAATGGGGCATCTCATACCCTCTAAAAATAACACATACAATAAAATTATGATAAGATAATAAAAAAAATAAATTAATTAATTCAAACCTCGAATCCAAGATTCCTTATTTTTATTATGATTCCTCGATTATTATTCTTTTCATTGTAAACCAAAAGTGGTTCTCCAAAGAAGAGGTGTAGTACTTAACAATGCATTTTAATTTTAATTCATCCTATAACTCCTTAAAATCATCTTCATCGATGTTGATATAATAAAAACCATATTTCATATAAACTAATATATTTTTATATTAATATATTTACCTTTATTTATCCCCTATTCTATCAAGTGGGAAACGAAACTGTCGACTGTGTGTATAAAGGACTACCGCCTTGTGAACCAATCAAATTATATTCCCATTACACACTATTATGAATAGAGATAATGATAGATTAAATATTTTTATATATAATTAATAACATGATTATAATTATTAATTCTTTATATTACAAACAACTTCTTACAATGGAGTCAATTTGGAAATGTTAATGTCACTCATACGTAAGTGTGGATTAGTACATCAATGAAGTGATGTTATAGGTCTCTCATTTAATTTTTAATTATACTATAAAAAAGATATTTTTTATGAATATATTTGATAAAAAAATTATACATAAATGGTGAATTAATATTCAACATTATTTCATTATAGGAGTTTTGAAAATGGAAACACCATTCATGTGTATGTACGACCAACCGCCTCTATGAAAAATGTAATTCATCTTATTTACCAAACATTAATTGATTACTATAAATAAATATAAAATGATTATATTTGATATATATATATTGATTAGAATTATGGATATTATTTAACCAATATCAATGTTAAAGGATGTAAAATATAAAACTAGATTATACATAACAAACTATGAATTTATTTCCCAAAACACAATTCTCATAATTAATTGTTAATATATGAGTAATAAAAGATCATATGTAAATCATATATGGTAAGATAATATTATTACACAACTGTAATTGATTTATAATATATATATATATATATATTATTTTATTTTTGAACATGTAAAAGGATGTTAAAACATATGGTAATGAATTTTTTGTTACAATCCCATTATTTATTTAGATTTTTTAATATTAAATTTACAATGATGAAATATTATGATATATGTCTCAAGAAAATAATTAATTTTATTATCCTAGAGATATTTATGGAAAATGAATTTTTTTTCTTTAATTTACTCTCTTTATGTAATATTTATCTTGAAATAATGATTTAATGTAAAACTGATATTATTTCCCTAGAATGTCCAAAAACTATTTTCTTCCATGTCAATGTTTCCTAAATGAATGATTTAATGAATGTTTTTAATTTTATTCCAAGGATTTTAAATTAATTTTTACACCTGTCTTTTTCAAAATGATTGTAAATAAATATTCTTGTCAGTTTTTAAATTTGGTACTTTTGAATTTTATAGAAAACATGAAATAAATATTTCTTTTAATTTATATGTCCTAAAGGTTATTTTCCCAATAATGAAAACTAAATTTTATAAATATTACCTTATAACATTCCATGATAATTTTAAATGAAAATGTTTTATTTAATTTTTAATAAACGTTTATATTTTAAAGATGTGTTTTCAATATATAAGTTAAATATTGCTTATGAAATTTTTAATGATCATTTTATGGAATTTATATTCATAAATAGAAACAAAATTTGTTGTTGCATGTATTTTTATAGGTTTATGATCCAATTGTACCTTAATTATTCTTTCTTTGGATGGTTTCTGATTATGATAAATAGATATTTATTATAACTATTCCATTTCTATGGGACTTTCTATGATGAATTAATGAAATGATTATGAAACTCAATTATTTTTTGGGGGTTAAGATATGATAAATAATTTATTATCTTGTGTAACACAAATGTATCGATTATATGATGGGTGTGATCTATATCTCGCTCAAAATCACTAGGTAATGATTAAAATTCAATGAGACCAAAGGGTATGTTGGAGGTTTTAGTAAACCTAAATGAGAGGGTTCATGGTAGGTTATCCTAATCCCAAAGAATAGTGTACACTAGAGGTTATTACAATATTGAAGAAATTATATTGTTTGTTTTCCCAAGACTAACTTGTTTTGAATTTATTTTTCTTTATCCTTGGCATATGGGTTTTTATACTTATGTGTATGTCCTAAATCTATGTCTTATGACAACTTAATGTTCTCATGGATCATGTTCTTTGATTCCATTTTTATTAATGTATTATAAACTACAATTATTTATTCCATGAATCAATTTTATGATCTATGATATGCAAGGTATGGTATTCAAATGTTATTACCCTTTTTCCATAACATTATGCTCATGTTATGTTTATGTCCCCCATTTTTACCCTTACTGATCATATGAGATCACCCTTTCTAATGTTTCTTTTCCACGAGTAGTGAAAGAAGGGTTTAAGTGTTGTATTTATAAGAAGTGTACTATGTAGGTAAATATTTATGGGGTATGTTGAAGATCATTCATGAAAAAAATAATATTATGTATCTACTCTCTGATGAAACTATGCCTTTTATGTTACCTAGTTGAGTACTTGTTAAATGAATTTTATATTCATATATTAATATGTAATATTCATTTATGAAAGGCATGGGTCATTATATTTGGAATAAAAGGAATGGTATTTTTATTCCATTCAAAACTAGCATGATAAAACATCAGTAAGCACCATAAGTATAAGTTAATGTATATGAAAATATCTAGAAATTTTGGTGAAGGATATAGAGAGTTGTTTCTAAGAAATTATAACCTTATATATATACTACAAGTGTATTTGGCTTTATAACATTTGTATCTAGGTTTAATTACTAAAAAATAGAAACATTGAGCTGGAATTTATCATCGCCTAGTTCATAATAATGACCTTACTATATACATTGTCTGCACTACTAAGAGAAATGTTTTGAAAATTCAAAAA
The DNA here is from genome assembly GCA_963277665.1 of Viscum album. Lineage (NCBI taxonomy): Eukaryota > Viridiplantae > Streptophyta > Magnoliopsida > Santalales > Viscaceae > Viscum > Viscum album. Next base: position 1,139,284,631 of record OY728156.1, read on the forward strand.
ACTCTATAAAAATTCATTAAGGATTTTAATAATTTAAATTAATGAAGTAGGTTAATCTTATGGTTTCATATAGTGAAATTAATGAGACATGATTTAGAAATAATATAAGTGTTTTTTTCATGATTATGTTTTTTCCCACTTTGATTATTGTTTCTTACACTATTATTTTTCAACATAGTCTATGGATTGAACCTTATGGAAAACTATTGATAATATGTGAGATATAAAATGTAATGATTTTATTCCCATTAAAGAAAATGATATTGGGGAAGGAATTAAAAAACTTTTCTATAATCTCATACACCTTTCTCAAGCAATGAAACATGATGTAATTAAAAAAAATAAAAGGAGGTAACACTGTTCTATTAAACCCTTCATGAGGAAATGTCCAATTTATTTTAGTGTTTCTTTTGATCCACTAATAATGGGGAAAAAATCAATACCACCAAAATGATTATTCTATTCACTAGTGATTTAGCATGAAAAAGTCATTTTAGATGTCTATCAGTTTGATGTTGAAGAAGATTAATGGTGGAATCTTATCAAGAATATGGGGAAATAGAAAAAATGTGACTCCTTGTTGTGGTATGAGTTTAAGAGCCTATTTATCAATATTAAATACACTCATATTATTTGTATAAAATGGAGAATGAATTACATAATCTAAAAGAAAATGACTATCAATATTTTGGTACCTATGAGGAAAACTTTACAGGACTCTAGGTTTTCATTTTTTATTATCATCCCACATAAAACTATGGATGTTCGATTATCCAATTGATTAAAAACAATTCTATGAAGGTATTTATACATAATGGTATTTTTTAGATATTAATAAATCCATTCTTATTTTATCATGGTGAAAATGGATGTTGGAGTTACCATCAATCACAAGGTTTTGATAAGAAAATAATGAACTGATTCATGGGAAATGCTAAAAACCTTGATGAAAAAAAGATCTTATTTTCTCTATGATAAAAATGTGGAATGAAACATATATAAAATTCTATTAATCAGAATACTAAATGTTTTTTGTGTAATGTAAGGTCATCAAGAATATGAATACATAATTTATGGGAAGAAGTTAGGTAAATATATGAATAAATATAATTATACACATAATACTCCTCCACATATTAGTGATTGAAAGGAACAGAATTTGGGAATTATTATGACTTTTGATCAAATACAAAGGTTAATGATGATTTTCGGCATCATCAACCTCTTAAACCAGGGGGAAAATAGAAATATCTTGAGATCACAATTTTTGATGAGGGGTATGATAACAAATTATTGAAATGTATACATACCATCCACTCTAGAACTACAGATGTCTTAATGGAATGTAGATCGAACCAAAAATTTATACGAAAATAATTTTTTTTGGGTATAAAAATACCACCCTAATGACACAATGTTTTATTGTTATTGATAAAAATTAATATCCATGATTTAGTTTCAATAATGGAACAAGTAACTTTATGAGGTCATCAAAAAGGTATTTTTTTGGCCTACAGTTTCAACTAGGGTTTCACCTATACTTTTTGGTATGAAGAAAGATAGGTTGATTTGATACTATATTGATTATCAAGAACTAAACAAGGTCACAATCAAGAACCAGTATCCTTTATCCCATAATGATTATTTTTTGGACTGACTTTATGGATCACAATACATTTATAATATTAAACTCCATTTTTGATATCATCAACTAAGGGTTAAGAATGACAATATTTCAAATAAACCATTTCGTACAAGGTATGGGGACTATGAATATATAGTGATTATATTCATTCTTTCTAATGTCCAATCTATGATATTGAATTTAATGAATTGAATCTTTATATATTACCTCAATCACTTTATGATAGTCATTATATATGATATACATATACATTAGAAGAGTATAAAACAAAATAAAGATAACATAATAATTTTACAAAATAACTAAAGGAAGAAGAAATTTTATTAAAAATCTACAAAGTGTGAATCTTGGAATAAAAATGTTTCATCTTTTGGTGATATAATCCCAAACGATGATATATCAAGGGATTTATCAAAAACAGAGGCTATTTAACATTTTCCTAGAACTAAAATTTCAACTATGATTTTGTTTTTTCTTCATTTTAATAGATATTATATATTTTTTGTGTATAATATCTCATGAATATTTCTTACACATGTCACGAACTAAGATGGGTCTCTATCAAAACTGGTGCTCCAACTAGCCTATGATAAGGCCCAAAGGGCATTCTATATCCCAACGGCCTTGAAAATAGTTTCGGGAATCAATATAAGATAGTTGAGAATGGTTTGGTCCATAATCAGAAGATATATTACAGAATAAGATTTGAAAAAATATCAAAAACATCACTAGAAATGGAAATAAAAATAAACTAAGTAGTGAAACATACCTTAAGTGACCTCGTGGGTTACCACGGGACTCGAATCCACACTCACTCCAAGAAAGACCCAAACTACGAGAACCTTAAATTACAAAATAAACAAATTAGGCATGGGCACTGAGATGATCAGTAGGAATTCTAAAGATCAACAACGCCCTATTCTCCAACCTTTAATAAGAAACCCAGTCATTCTTGTTTAAAACTAATAAATAATAAAATTGTGTTTTTCATTCATTTCAAATACAAGTAAATAGTTTAAATTTTTAGAAGAACATTTCTATTCCACTACTTTTTCAAAATAAATCCTAAGTGTGCATTACATTTTAAAATTTAAAGGTAATAAATTTTGAATTGAAATATGGTTTTCCTAAAATAGAGAGAATTCTTCAACCAGCTGAAATAAAAAATCACATCACAATGCATCATATTGCAAATGATCACCATTGGAAATCCCTATAGGTAGCTTGCACAAGTGGGACGCTAGAGACATCGTATCTTAGGGTAAATGTGGCCTAAGAACCACAAAGGTCTATGTTCTTGGCCACAATCCCCTAGTAGGGAATACACCGTAACCTATTGGGATCTAATCATTACCAATGTTTAGTTAGTTTTGTAACATCAATCATTATATAAAAACCCAGGACGAACCACCTTGTATCATGTAGAGTACTAGTCAAAAACCACCCACCTAGATAACTGTGGCTTCCCATGTGCTCTATTTCGAGTGGTGGTGAGTTTTTATTAAGAAAACATAAGTGAACATAACACATTCTTTATCTGAAACTCATTCAACCTATTTCCCTCATTTTACCTCCTTATGTGAATTCTCCCTCTTTCACATCACACAATAATGCACAAACCATTATGTTAGGCACTGTAACACTTGCATCACAACTCTAAAATTATGTAGAATTCCTCATGAGATGTTTTTAATTTCCATAAAACATTTTCAAAATGCCAAAGAGGCTTAATTACTTGAAAGGTAAACTTTTCATATTGTAACACATAATCAACAATGCCTTTTCATTCCCAAACCCATTAAAAGTTCAGATAATCAACTAAAGTACTATGTATATTAAAAAAATATTAAAACTATGCTTCAAACATTCCAATTCCTTAAATAATATCAAAACACCATTTAACCACAAGTTCACGCCCAAAACCATTTTTGGGAATCACATTGGGGCTTTTTTTTTGGAAAAAAACCAAACATGTCATTAAACTCTTATATCTAAAGAGGATTAAGTCCAAAAACCTTTGGAAGTATTCATTTAAAATGAAAAAACAGTTAGGAAATCACTTTTCAAGAAAAGTAACTTAAGACAAAACAATCTTTAGAAATACAATACATTTTTGAAAATAAAGGCATAATCCTTTCTAGAAACTACAACCAAATTTCATCTCATGTGTATATTTCATAAACATAAAACCTGTTTTTAAAACAAGAAATCAATCACTAGATTAAAAATTAAAGGCATAAGAAAAGGGGCATACCTCAAACATTTCACTCCGTGATGACGACCACTCGAACCGACCCTTCACACTTACACACACATGGATTTATACATACATACATACAAACAAACATACATACATACATACATACATACATACATACATACATACATACATACATACATACATACATACATACATACATACATACATACATACATACATACATACATACATACATACATACATACATACATACATACATACATACATACATACATAGATACATACATACATACACACATACATACATACATATATAAATACCCCTTGCTATATAGAACATATTCCCTATGCCACAAGGTAATATGTAAAAATGAGCACATGCACACACACATATATGTATTACCTATGCATGTACATATATGTGTTCTTGATACCTGCAGCCCGAAACCACTTCAACAAGACTCAAACGTCTAGAAAGAAACCAACAACTCAAAAAACTATGGTGAAGACCCACACATCACCCAAAAAAACTACATTTCATGATTTTCATTACTAAAGTAATTTAATAGAATATTTTCAAGAAAACACCACATGACTTCACAACCAAAAGTACACTCAAAATATTATTTTAAAATGTTGGGCATGGAAAAACCATTTTAAAAAATGATTCACATCACATGAGTAATTTAATAAATCACTTAAACCACTTAGAAAATATTTCTAAATAGCACCTCAAGGGTTTTCACTAATAAAAACCTTAGTTTCATGCATAAATGTAATTTTAAAACCAAACTCACACTAACGCCACATCAAAAAACAATTGAAACCACAAACATAGCTGAATAAAATAATTTTAAAGATCATAAGATGCTATTAAATGACACACTATGGATTTCCATAAAAAAAATCCTTTTTTATATAAACATGTCACAAAATATAAAATGTGTACAAAACCCTATTAAAAACCAATTTTGCATCAAACCAATTATTCATAAAACACAAAATATTAATGAAGAAATTAAATAATTCATTAAATAACTATTAAACATGGATTCAACTTCTACTTATGAATAAATTGATAGGAAATTCTACATAATAGCAACCACACTTCACCCGCACCTATGAGAGGCCACATCAAACCCTAATCTAAGATATAGGACCAACAATGTCAATATTAAACCCCTAAAACAACACCCTACCTGCTGGAGGAACCAAAAACTCAATTAACATGATCCAAAATCATAAGAAAGGATGAATAGGGGTTTACAAGGGGAATTCGTGTGCGTAAGAGGATAGATGGACGTCAACGAGTGGTTACTAGAAGAACAAGGGCGTGGAGGGTGTCACGATCATTGGAAGGGACATCTATGCCAGTAAGGGGTCTGGATAAGGGAGACCATCGTGCATAGGGGTGGCAGGGTAGTGTGAGGTCACTAAGGCCGAAGTGAAGCTTTACAAGGTGGGAGGAAAGGGAATCCGCCATGAAAGAGGAGGGGGGGAGAAGGATATGCGACATGGGTAGGAGGAGGACTGAAGGCATGACACACAGGTTTTCTGGGGGAAGGGAGGGGGAGTTCGCGCCTAGTGGGTGAAAGAGGGGCTTCATATTATCCTTTTTTAACCCTAATTAGATTCAAAATAATATTATAATAAATTATAGAAATAATAAATTAAAAAGTTGTCAATAATTTAAATAATATTATTAATACCAATAATAATGTTAATCTTATTAAAAATAGTAATATTAAGAATAATAATGATAATAATAATTACCATTTGTATTATTTATAATGTAATTCATTAAACTTCATTTTTTTTCTGAATTTATCCTCACATTATTATTCACTCTGTTAATTAATTATTAACAATGATAGTTATAATATTGTTTTGATCACCCAGCAGGCTGTACGTTGTCCCAGATAAGCCACCTAGCCTAGACCATGCTCTGCCTGTGTGCTGGATGTTGCCAACCCCAAAACATTCATTTATCAGTAAAACAAAAAACATTAACCAGACTCTCCCCCCAAATTGACCAAAAATCTTAAAGCTAGATAAAATAATAATAAAATCAATAAATAAATCATTTGAAAAGTTCAGGTGTGACAATTTTCACCATAATAATGCTTTCCACTCCTGGAAAGCCATCACAAGGTTGATTCGAATGAAAGAACCTGTACTCAATTACCACACACAGATACTCTTGGACAAATAAGAAATGAAAAATGTCAAGAACGCTCCCAGCATGAAAAGAGATTTACAATTTGAAGCTAGGAGGCTAAAATGGACTCCCTTTTATGTGCCACCCACCCCTAAGAGTTTAACCATATCTAGTTGATTAGTCAAAGAAAAAGAGATTTTCCACAATTCAAAAACCAAGTTCTTAAGTTAAAACACATCAAAAATTACCAAATGGAACTCACACCACTATCCTGAAACAAGCGAACAAAATCAACCCACATCAAGAATAATACTACCCTATCCTTTATTCAATGAAACTGTTGGTAATTCCTTATAGGGAAGCCCAAATTGACTCCCCACCATTAGAAACTAACCAAAAACCGAGTAAAGGCAGAAAGAAAAACACGGGGAGGCCCAAATGAAATCAACACCATTAAAATGGACTTACATCAGTTTACTCCCAAGGAGTTCTGTGAGACCTATGGTGGGTCTCCCCACTATATTAACCAAATTTCTTAACTTATTATCATGAATTGGATCACAAAGTAAAACATGGGCGAACTTGGGAACTTCCTGTATAGACCAAATCCCCCACCATTAGGGGCCCGACCAAAAAATCTCCAAACCAAACCAAATTCATTACATGGTTCACCACTTCCATGGGTTTAACCATCCTCAGATGAGCCTAACTAAAATCAAGAACTATTCGTTGGGATGGACCTATATGGGAAGCAACCCAGAAACTCACATCCATAATCATACAAGAGATAAGAGTTAAGAAAGTAAGGTAACAACACATCCTTGTAACTGAGGAGGAACTCTTCCACCCATGCGACATGCAATAAAGGAATAGGGTCCCCATGTATTTTTTCACCGAATGGGGCCTCTTGGAATGAGACAGTTACATAGGAAGCGATTTGAATTTCCTTTATTTTTAACATTGATGATAGAGATTATACTAGGATCTCTTACACTCTAAGGGATCTTGACTACGCACCAACTTCACTTCAAGACCTACAACTGGAGATCTGATGATTGAAGCATATCATGCCTCTTTGTTAGGTACTGAAAACCCTAGATCGAAACTTCTTATTCTCATTATAGAAGAAAATACACCAAATCCTAGATAAAACCACTAGAACTCAACACAACTTAGAGCTCCCTTACTCTAAAAAATTACTTTTATGAGATGGGGGCTTCGAAAATGCACACACACCACCCCTTTTTTACTTCGAATGGGAAAAATCAGGTTGGAGATCACTTAGAAGATACCCCCTTATAAAACATAGGGATTCTAAATTTCCCAAAAAGGAACATGCTTTAGTTAAAGTTTGAAAAGTACCATGAAACTCACCCTTACATTTCAAAGGGAATCCACAATACATGATTTCACCGAACATGACCCTTGAAACTAACAGATATATTATAAGGAGGCGAACTATGAAGTGAGTCCCCAACAACATGAGATTACTGTGAGTATCTATAACGGCCCCTTACTACTAGATTTATTAAATAGGAAGCTTAGAAAGGACCTTGCATAGATGAATCCAAATAAATATTCAAAGACCTTTCTAAGATAATGGCCAACAGCAAAAACCCAGACTACATTCTTCTTTTCCACCAGGAATTTCCCTTCACCGCTTCCAGGCAGGTCATTCAGGATAACAGGTGTCGAACATCACATTTCAAAACCTAAATGACTCAAAGAAACTATTATTTCTTTTAATCCCTTATATATATCCTCCCTTTCACTATGAAAGGATTCACATAATCTATAATAATAGAAAAGGACTTAACTCTAAAACTGAAGAACGAAACTATGACTTTGATCCACTAGAGGATCCGCCAATAGTGAATCACCTCTGGCTACACTTCAATTGTGTGTTAACGCTTTATGGGGGTGCACACTAGCCAAAAAAAACCCAAGGACCCAATCCAATATGTATGTTGTCCAAAACATTCCACAAAACAAAACCAAACACACGAGGGGAGTAACCACAATGGATTTCTAATACAACTCTTGAAAGAGACTACAAACCATTATTTAAAACCAACTTACCGATGAAACATTAACCAAAAAAGGTCATTCAAACAAAGATTTTTTAAACTCAATACACTTCACAACAACATTTCCAAGAATAGAATAATACATATGATGATACAAGTAGAAATTAGTGTTGATGGGAAACTTAAACATATGGTTTCCGATAATACGCCGATCACACCACCATCACAAAGAGTGTTCTAGGAAAATATCGCTGGCTCAAAATGGAATTCCAGGCCCTACGAGCTCATAGAGACCATTGAACCAACTATTTTTCATTTTCCAAACTTCAATGAACTATAAGGACCAAAGGAATCATTTGAAACCGAATTCCCCTAGTAACTCAAGTCCTGTTATGCGGTGTGTTGGCCATGCACCTTACTCGTAACTAGAATATTGTGTCCCAACAAACCTAGCTCTAGTCTACCATGAATCATCCCAAAGAAACAAGACCCAAAAGAGAAAACTTGGCCCCTATGATACCATTTTTTCATGAACCACGTCGGGTCTCCATCCAACCTGGTGCCCGACCCAGACCATGACAAGACCCAAAGGGCGTTCCCAATCCCTATGGGTTGGCAACTAGTGCCGAGCATCCAAATAAGAAATTTGGGAATGGTTTGTCCCATAATCTAAAGTCAGATAACTACAAAAATCCTAAAAAACACTAGAAACAAAAATAAAAATAAACTAAGCAGCAAAACATACCTCAAGTGACCTCATGGGTCACCACGGGACACAAAACCACACTCGGTCCAAGAGAGACCCAAACTAGGGGAACCTAAAACTGAAAAAAATAAAGTAGGCATGAGCACCGAGATGCTAGTTGGAATTCCAAATAACACAAATTCTATATGCCTCTACCTTTAAAAATAAAACCAATCATTCTTGTTTGACATTAATACATAATGAAATAATGTTCTTCATTCTTTTCAAATTCATGTCACAAGTTTACATGTTTAGAAGAATGTTCTTATTCCATCAAATTTTCCTAATAAATCCCAATCATGCATCAAATTTTTAAGGTGAATGGAAATAAATTATAAATTGAAATATAGTTTTCACAAATGAGAGGGAAATCTTGAAACAAACTGACATGAAAAATCAAAGCACAAAGCATCACGTCCCAAATGAGCACCATGGGAAATCACTATAGGTATCTAGCACAAGTTGGATCCTAGAGACATCGTATCTTAATGTAAACATGGTATATGAACCAAAAACATCTATGTTATTTTTCATGATCCACTATTATGGAACACACCCATAACCTAGCGGTCTCTAATCATTACAAATATTTAGTTATCTTTGTAACGTCAATCCTATTAGAAAAAACCAAGCTGAAACACCTCTGTATCACCTAGCGTACTAGTCTTAGTACTCCCACCTAGATACCATGGGCTTCCCATGGGCTCTATTTCAAGTGGTGGTGAGTTTTTATTAAGAAAACATAAATGAACATAACACATTATTTATCTGAAACTCATTCAACCTCTCACCAGTATTCTCCCTCTTTATGTGAATTCCCCCCCTTTCATGTCACACAACAATGCACAAACCATTTAATTAGGCAAGGTAACACCTATATCACAACTATCAAATTAAGTGGAATACCTCAAGAGTGATTTTCTATTTCCACAAACCATTTTAAATGTTCCAAATGGGCTTAATTACTTACAAGGTACATTTTTTATTTCGTAACACATAATCCACAACACTTTTTCATTCCCAAACCATTTTAATGTTCAACTAAACAACCAAGGTAATATATATATTTAAAAAAAAGATTAAATCCATTCTCAAAACAATGAAATTCCTTCAGTAAAGTTAAACCACAATTTAACCTCGAGTTCATGGAAAGACCCATTTTTGGAAATCCAATTTGGTATTTTTTTGAAAAATACCAAACATGTCATTACACACTTATATCTAAAGAAGACAAAGGACAATCACCTTTGGAAATATTCATTACAAATGAAAAACCATTTGGGAAATCTCTTTTCATGAAAAGTCACTTAAGACCAAACAATAATTAGAAATACACTACATTTTCCCCATCAAAGGCACAATCATTTCAAAAAACCTTAAAAAAATTTCATAGATTGCGTATATTTCGTAAATATTAATCCTATTTTTAAAACAAGTGAGGAATCATGGGATTAAAAATTAAATGCATAGGAATAGGGGGCCTACCTCAAACATGTCGCTCCTTGATGAGGACCACCCAAACTGACCCATCACACTGACACATATATGCACACACACACACACACACACATATATATATGTACCCCTAGAGACATTGCACATATTCCACGCACCATGAGAGAACATGTCAGAAGAGAGAATATATATATGTCTTACCTATGTGTAATTGACTACCCAGTATTAGAATAATACTCCCCTATATTTGATTCAATGAAACTATTGGGTGTGCCTTGTGGGGTGGACTGAAAGGACTCCCCACCACTACAAACCAGCCAACAACTGAGACAAGGTCAGAAGACCAACACAAGGAGGCCTGAACAGAATCCCCATCATTAAAACAGACTAACATCGGTTTACTATCAGGGAATTTAGTGATATATTTGCTGGGTCTATCTAGCATTGTAACCAACTAGATTAACTGGGACCCACTAACAACACAGGCACCCCACCTTAACATGGATTTTAGGTCCTATCCCACCAGGTACCACCAGTTGCCCTGCAGACACATGGTCCCCAACCTGTGTCCCACCCACGTGCCCAAATGGGTCATCAGAGTAATGAAATTCGCCATAGGCCATGACATGTCCTTTAGAAGGTGATTTATCCTCACTCACACACACCTTGGGGTCACCCATCCTAATCACTAATCCAGGCCAAACATGATTAACTGCAGTGTTCTAATCCGGTAGGCTCTCAAAAAGAAAGGTGCACCTTATTGGTATGAGTTATCATTTATTCATTTAACCATTTATCATTCTTGTTTTTTATAATCACCCCTCAATAAGAGCACAATGTCATCATTATGGACCCTACATCTCAACCCTAGCAGTGAACCACACTTAAGGTAGGGTACCACCTCTGATACAAAATATAAAAACTGAGCCCTGCTGAAAGCACAAGCACTCCGCCTTAAAATAGTCATTAGGTCCTAGCCCACCATGTACCCCCAGTTTCCCCTAAAAAACATGGTCCCTACCTTGGGGCCCACCCACATGCCTGAATGGACCATTTTACTAATTAAAGTCCCCAAAAGACAACACATGTCATTTCCAGTGTGATATGTCCTCACTCACACACACCCGGGAAATCTTCCCAAGAAGGCCAGCTATCCTAATAACTACTACAGACAAAGAATGATTAACTGCAGAGTTCTAATCAGGTATGATTATATAAAAAGGTGCACCTTTTTTACATGAGTAATCACTTAGCAATTTAACTCTTTATCATTCTAATGTGTTACACCAAAACCTCATGTTTACTCATAAGGGATCCATGTTCCAATTTATCAGAACCTAGTTCTTTCTTGAGGTATATAATATCATACTTCCTGCAGATTCAGTTAAATAATTTAAATATGGCCTAATATTATTTCTCTTTGTGGTTGTAGAGGCAACGGGGGTGTACGGTGTAGAGGCCCGAAGCCTGACATACATTGACATTACATTACATTTGCGGAATACTTAGTACATAACAAAAAAATACACACACAAGGATTGTAATAGTTTAGTGTCTTTGGAAACTCGGAACGTAATCTTCTAATCGTGGTGAAAGATCTCCAATATCTCCCATAAAGATCTTCCCTTTTTTTTACCTAAAACCTTTCTTTATATCCTGGGGAAAAGAAAACATAAAAGGGTGAGCTCAAATTCTCAGTAAGGGTAAACAAAAGAAATATAAATCTCATCGTATACACAAGCACATAACTTTTGGAAATCTTAACCTACAAAAGAGATCATAATTTAATAACATGGGATAAATCATGGCAGTGAAATGTAATCACAATAATCATAACTTAAAACATGAAACTTTGTGGCATACACACATAATCATAGAGAATCATTTCTTGTTAGTCAAGACTCATTGCCAAGACTATCTTAGTGGACAAAGTCCCTTTCTAAACCGAGTCACCCTCGTTTCAGTCCTGTTTCACTGAACCGGTATAACCTACCGTTCCAGCCATGTCTATCTCATGAGATATAAAATCTTTAACCAATGCATTGGAGGGAGATATAGGTCCCACCCATCTCATAATGATACCATTCTTATGTGTGACACAAAATCATAAACCATACATCATTTCATAACACATGTAATAAAAATAGGGAATCTTAAACATCATGACATCATGAAACTATTCATATAAGATAAAATAATTCATAAAAATAATTCCATCACAACATAATCAAATCAATGTAATAATAGGGATAAAAACATAACCCTTTATTGTCTTAGATGGAAAATAATTTTGATAAAACACTTGAACTCCATTCTTGAGGAAAATATCCTTTCTTCTTCAAAAACGCTTTTCATTTCATAACATGTCATACAATTCTAAACTAAAAGAAGTTGATTAAAAATAAACTTGAAAACTTGTTAAGAAAGCTTCTTGGAAATAAGGTTTTAAAAATCCATTCATGCCGTATAAGTTAAAAAAAACATTCTTCTCGTACTTTTGTCGGAAAAGTCAAAAAGTAACTCGTACGAAAAACAACAAAAGATTCCTTTCATATCTTTTACTAAAAACTCACCGAAGGGTAAAATTGGATTTAAACAATTGTAGGTGGATGGAAATAATATTACATATTGAGGAAACATGGACATGGATGATAAAATACGCCCTAGTAAATACCAAAGTATAAAGAATCTCGGATAAAAATGAGATTGTGATATTTCCCTTACCTTAGGTCCGACTTGCTTTGTAAGTGTCCGAACCTCCTATATAATGATTTAAATCATGTTATTGACTTACTCGAGAATCATATTCATTGTTATTATATCATATATGGTCCAATTATGACTTTATATTACCCGTTCTTTTGTAAATCCATGTTAAAGTAGCGTTTTGGGTAAAATCGTCTCATTTCTCGTTCGTGTTTTTAACTTGTAATTATTAATATGATTACTTGGATCATGATTACTTATATCCAGAATGTAAAACATGATTTATATATAATATATATTCAGAATATATATATATATATATAATATCGATAAATGGAATGAAATACACCGTTCATGGAGACGGTAGTCCGTACGTACGCATGAACGCTGTTTTCGTTTCCTTATTGAAGTGAATGGAATTAAGTAGATGAAATACATATAAATTTACATAAATCCAGTATCATTATTATTTCATATATTTCATTAGTACTTATTATATATACTTTATAATCATTCATGAATGGTTAATCATTGAGAATGAATCTCATCGCGTCGTGGAGACGGTAGTCCGTACGTACGCACGAGGGATGATATCGTTCCCATGGTCGTGGAATTGTGTTGAAGTGTATTTAGACTATTTCAGTATAAATATTACTTTATAATAATCATATATAGTTACTCATTACACCATTATACCCATCCTATTAAGGTGGTGGTGGAAAATAGATTACACCACGGCGTGGAGACGGTATTCCGTACGTACGCACGCGCGGTGATTTCATTTTTCCGTAGGATGGATAGAAGGGGAATTAGGGTTGTTTCATATTTATAATAACATATCAGTATGTAAGTAATACTGATGTTATTACTTTGTCATGAAAAAACTAAAGAAGAAGAAGTTGAAGAAGAAAGAAATTGAAAAGATCGGTAATGCATATTACCTCTTCTTTGAAACGCCTCTTTGAATCCTCTACTTAGGGAACTAATATTGGTCTTTGAAGAAGACCAGGACCTCTAGGATTATTCTAGGGAAGTGGAGAAGGGATTTTGGCAGGGGTTGGCCGAGATTGAGTGCTCAAATTGGTGTGAGGAGGAGGGGGAGGAGGTGTCCTTTTATAAGGGAGGAGAGGGGCACCTTAGGAATATCTCAAAATATTATTTTATATTAAAGTCAAAATCGGGTTATAGTGGTTACAAAGGGTCTTATTTCGAATCTAAAGTGGGTATGGGTCGAAATCCTATCAACCAATAGGATTTAGACAAGTTTAGGTTATTATTTTAACCTTATCAATTAGATTTAACTCTAAGTTAAATAATTTAACTTTTACCGTGTCTTTTTGTTTTCTTACACTATATGGTTAATACACTTACTATAACATGCCAAACGAACCCCAAATTGTTTATTATTAATATATATATCCTTATATAAGTCATTTTTCCGAACCTTAGATTTTTAGGAATAAAATAACAATTAATAATATAATATTTGATTTAAAAACTATTTTGTATCAATTTTGACACTATTTGATATATGATTTTTGTTAAAGTCATAACAGAATTATATGTTCGAAACCAGTTGATTATATCAACAATAATATATCATAGTAACCTAGAAAATTAGTGTAATTCATAAAAAGTCTCAAATTACATTTATTTTGGTGTTTATAACATCAATTATGTCAATATTTCATTAATAAGATAATTAATGCATCATCATTGTGTCATAAATAGATTAAATTATTTAATGTCTAAAAATTACAAATAAAATACCATTATATAGGAAATCTTTTTAGCTTTATAAGTAATATTTATAGTCGAATTTATCGTATGTATAAACCCATATTAAAAATGATTTACTTATTAAACTTTGATTTTAACTATTTTAACTATTCATTAAATAAAATAATATTAAATGTCATAATCTAATCCAAGTGGACCTAAATGGTCATATTATATTCATAAGGTTGTTTTTGGTCGAATTAAATTTATCCAATAGAATTAGGACATGTGTTAGGGTAATAGTAATATCATTTCTACCCTTAATTACCCTATTTACTTTTAACCGTGGTAAATAAAAGTAAAAAGTTACTATTCACCAAAAATTATTTTCATCTCATTGAACCACATTTTACTTACTGACATAAACCGTGTCTCTCGAATTTTTGAAATTCCACTCACAGAAGTGGTAAAATTTAGTTTTATGAAAAATTCAGTTTTTTTTAACTATCACTTAGTGGTTTCACTATTCATCAAAAATTGAAAGTTTTCAGAAAAATACCAAAAATTAGGCCTAAGCTATATTTGATATTATGAACTCAAAAATGATTTATATTTTACCAAATTCAATACATATCAGTTTCATTAATTAATTTAAAAATTAATTCCCGCCGTCAAAACAAATAGCGTGTTCTTAAGAGATAATAACTATCAAAAGATTGACATTTGTTTATGTCTGGTTTAAATGTGAAATTAATCCAATGACCAAAATTGTATTAAATTGTAAAAATATATTCTAAATATACTTTAAAACCACTCAAATTAATAATTTATCACTATTAATTATTTCGATTGAAAATGCTATTTTTAATTAAAATTTAGTAATTTTCACTATTCATCAAAATATGAAAGTTATCCGAAAATCACCAAAATTTCACCCTAAGATAATTTCGATATTACGAATCCAAAAATGAATTCCATTTTGAAAAATAAAATTAAAAAATTTCAAAAGGTGGTTATTACTATTCATAACGGCTAGTTTTAATGATGTTTTAATAGCATATCATTGTTTAGCAAAACTCGGTATTGCATAAAACACACGCTATCGCGGAAGGTCGCGCTTGCGTGTAATGCAAGGCAAGTCAAGGATGCGTGTTGTGCAAGCTTATTTTGGTGTAGCGTACAACACAAGACATTAGTGAAATTAAAAAGAATATTTTTCATAAAATCTCGAGTTGTTACATTCTACCCCCCTTAAAATGAATTTCGCCCTCGAAATTCGTCGAGGTTATAAATGGTTTACTATTCGAAAGTTTCTTTAATTGAAAACCACATCGTAAAAAGGAATACCAAAACCAATCTTTAAAAACCAAAGTATGAAACGTAACGGTTACCCAAATAAACTAATCACTGGGTTTCCACATAGGTGAAAATATGGATATGGAAGAGAAATCTAACCATCATGTTCTGATGGAGAGTGGTAGAGAACATGGCTATGGAAAATATAGCAATCAAAAATCCATAAATTTTTGATGATCTAAGGTACCATCTGATTAATCAGATATAAGAGCACTAGGACAACATTTTTGGTTTTCAATATCATTTCCCTAAAGTTGATGAAATTGGAATTAGAAGAAATACTTTCTTGATTTTGGTATAGTCTCACTGTTTGTCGTTCTTTGGACAATTTCTACTTCATCTCTTAAAGAAATTAAGTTGAATTTGTCATTCGTGATGTGTTAGTAGATCATGTGATAGAATGATGGGTCATTCCATCTGTCTCAAAAGGTTAGAAAAGTTATCAAAAAATACATAAGTCCATATATAGTGAGATTAATGATATATGGTTCCTAAAATGAACTTATACTTCATATATCATACTGCTTAATATAATAAAACTAGTTTCTACTAAACAGGGACTTCCTGTAGGCCATTGGTAGGTGATAAAGGCCAGTCGCACTTCGGTTGTGGGTTTGATTCCCACATCCTTGTCCGACGCGATGGGCTGTCGCCCGTCCTACAGGTTGTCCTTTTTCTAAAACTACATTACTATAACATCCCATCAATAATATCGAAAATATTCTATCCTTAAACAATACTAACTTATGTCTAACATAATCCATTCTAATCTTTAGGCTTATCCATAATACTGCAGTCCACTCTCATAATATAGTGAAAACGATTACCAGAGATTTAATACTGTCGTTGATCCCCATATATCATAAGATATGTCTTGTTGGTCACATTCCAAACATTCAAAGGCCTTAATCACGTATTTTCTTGAATACCCATTGAACCTTAGTGAAAACATGGATGCAGTTAAAATTTAACTCTTTCCACATACCAAAATCCAAAAATTCTATATACTCAAACCATGATATAACCTTCTCCTTATATCAGTCATGAGCTCATGAATACAATCAAATACCTCATTATCTTATTATTCCTTCATTATGCGCATATGATCTACTTTCCAAAATATTTGAATCACTTTTCATGGTTACCGGTACCTTAAAATTATTGAAAACCACAATAGACCAATACATAAATATTTCAGTACACCATAAAAGTACCTCAACAACATTATTCTTGAATACCAATACATAAACACTTCAGTCCATCCACTTCAATGATTGTCCTGGAATAAGTCCTTCCTTGATTTAGAAGTAACTTTTTAGGTCAGGGAATTGAGTTGGGTAATGCCCATGTTCTCTACAAATAAGACATTGAACTCCATAACAATCTGTCACTCTATGACCCTTTTCTCCACACAGATAACATCAGTCCCTCCATTTGAGGTATTCCTCAAGGTTCTTCTTCCCTTCTTTAGAAATCTCAATCTTCCTTTCTTTATGCTCCTCAACATGCGAACATGCATAATAGTTTATCTTCCTCTTCTTTGATGAATTAGTCATACCACTAAATTTCACCTTGTTAATCATATATCGCGATGACTGATTCGGCATAATCACAATATCTTTATCTCGAGGCATTACACAATTTTGTTGCTCATAGTCACCAATTTGTCCATTGGATTCAATGTTAACCGAATTCCTTCTAGTTCCCTCCATTAACTAAAACACAAAAAGAATTTTGTGAGAGGCGAAATCATGCTAGGGAAGAAAACATAGTAAAGGGGGAGCACCCTCAATATCTAACATCTTAGGTTATATTCTAAGATCGTTACCGTAGTTCTAGGACTATATCCTATACGTATACTTATCCTTAGGGACATCCCTAGACATACCTTAGAAATATCTCTAGGGATCTCACTAACATTTTCGCATCCTAGTTTCCAAAGGTTGACTAAACCTTTCCTCTGATACCAACTGTAGAGGCCCGAAGCCTGACGTACATTGACACTACATTACATTTGCGGAATACATAGTACATAACAAAAAAATACACACACAAGGATTGTAATAGTTTAGTGTCTTTGGAAACTCGGAACGTAATCTTCTAATCGTAGTGAAATATCTCAAATATCTCCCATAAAGATCTTCCCTTTTTTTACCTAAAACCTTTCTTTATATCCTGGGGAAAATAAAACATAAAAGGGTGAGCTCAAATTCTCAGTAAGGGTAAACAAAAGAAATATAAATCTCATCATATACACAAGCACATAACTTTTGGAAATCTTAACCTGCAAAAGAGATTATAATTTCATAACATGGGATAAATCATGGCAGTGAAATGTAATCACAATAATCATAACTTAAAACGTGAAACTTTGTGGCATACACACATAATAACAGAGAATCATTTCTTGTTAGTCAAGACTCATTGCCAAGACTATCTTAGTGGACAAAGTCCCTTTCTGAACCGAGTCACCCTCGTTTCAGTCCTGTTTCACTGAACCGGTATAACCTACCGTTCCAGCCTTGTCTGTCTCATGAGATATAAAATCTTTACCCAATGCATTGGAGGGAGATATAGGTCCCACCCATCTCATAATGATACCATTCTTATGTGTGCCACAAAATTATAAACCATACATCATTGCATAACCCATGTAATAAAAATGGGAATCTTAAACATCATGACATCATGAAACTATTCATATAAGATAAAAGAATTCATAAAAATAATTCCATCACAACATAATCAAATCAATGTAATAATAGGGATAAAACAGAACCCTTTATTGTCATAGATGGAAAATAATTTTGATAAAACACTTCAACTCCATTCTTGAGGAAAATATCCTTTCTTCTTCAAAAACACTTTTCCTTTCATAACATGTCATACAATTCTAAACTAAAAGAAGTTGATTAAAAATAAACTTGAAAACTTGTAAAGGAAGCTTCTTGGAAATAAGTTTTTAAAAATCCATTCATTCCGTATAAGTTAAAAAAAACATTCTTCTCGTACTTTTGTCGGAAAAGTCAAAAAGTACCTCGTACGAAAAACGACAAAAGATTCCTTTCAAATCTTTTACTAAAAACTCACCGAAGGGTAAAATTGGATTTAAACAATTGTAGGTGGATGGAAATAATATTACATATTGAGGAAACATGGACATGGATGATAAAATACTCCCCAGTAAATACCAAAGTATAAATAATCTCGGATAAAAATGAGATTGTGATATTTCCCTTACCTTAGGTCCGACTTGCTTTGTAAGTGTCCGAACCTCCTGTATAATGATTTAAATCATGTTATTGACTTATTAAGGAATCATATTCATTGTTATTATATCATATATGGTCCACTTATGACTTTATATTACCCATTCTTTTGTAAATTCATGTTAAAGTAGCGTTTTGGGTAAAATCGTCTCATTTGTCGTTCGTGTTTTTAACTTTTAATTATTAATATGATTACTTGGATCATGATTACTTATATCCAGAATGTAAAACATGATTTATATATAATATATATTCAGAATATATATATATATATATAATATATTCAGAATATATATATATATATATATATATAATATCGATAAATGGAATGAAATACACCGTTAATGGAGACGGTAGTCCGTACGTACGCATGAACGCTGTTTTCGTTTCCTTATTGAAGTGAATGGAATTAAGTAGATGACATAAATATAAATTTAAATAAATCCAGTATCATTATTATGTCATATATTTCATTAGTACTTATTATATATACTTTATAATCATTCATGAATGGTTAATCATTGAGAATGAATCTCATCGCGTCGTGGAGACGGTAGTCCGTACGTACGCACGAGCGATGATATCGTTCCCATGGTCATGGAATTGGGTTGAAGTGTATGTAGACTATTTCAGTATCAATATCACTTTATAATAATCA
This sequence comes from Viscum album, assembly GCA_963277665.1. Taxonomy (NCBI): domain Eukaryota; kingdom Viridiplantae; phylum Streptophyta; class Magnoliopsida; order Santalales; family Viscaceae; genus Viscum; species Viscum album. The sequence continues at coordinate 1,139,304,590 of OY728156.1, forward strand.
TATATAGTTACTCATTACACCATTATACCCATCCTATTAAGGTGGTGGTGGAAAATAGATTACACCACGGCGTGGAGACGGTATTCCGTAAGTACGCACGCGCGGTGATTTCATTTTTCTGTAGGATGGATAGAAGGTGAATTAGGGTTGTTTAATATTTATAATAACACATAGGTATGTAAGTAATACTGATGTTATTACTTTGTCATGAAACAACTAAAGAATAAGAAGTTGAAGAAGAAAGAAATTGAAAAGATCGGTAATGGATATTACCTCTTCTTTGAAACGCCTCTTTGAATCCTCCACTTAGGGAACTAAGATTGGTCTTTGAAGAAGACCAGGACCTCTAGGATTATTATAGGGAAGTGGAGAAGGGATTTTAGCAGGGGTTGGCCGAGCATGAGTGCTCAAATTGGTGTGAGGAGGAGGGTGAGGAGGTGTCCTTTTATAAGGGAGGAGAGGGGCACCTTAGGAATATCTCAAAATATTATTTTATATTAAAGTCAAAATCGGTTTATAATGGTTCCAAAGGGTCTTATTTCGAAGATAAAGTGGGGATGGGTCGAAACAATATCAACCAATAGGATTTAGACAAGTTTAGGTTATTATTTTAACCTTATCAATTAGATTTAACTGTAAGTTAAATAATTTAACTTTTACCGTGTCTTTTTGTTTTCTTACACTATATGGTTAATACACTTACTATAACATGCCAAACGAACCCCAAATTGTTTATTATTAATATATATATCCTTATCTAAGTAATGTGGCCGAACCTTAGATTTTGAGGAATAAAATAACAATTAATAATATAATATTTGATTTAGAAACTATTTTGTGTCAATTTTGACACTATTTGATATATGATTTTTGTGAAAGTCATAACAGAATTATATGTTCAAAACAAGTTTATTAAATCAACACTAATATATCATAGTAACCTAGAAAATTAGTGTAATTCATAAAAAGTCTCAAATTACATTTATTTTGGTGTTTATAACATCAATTATGTCAATATTTCATTAATAATATAATTACTGCATCATCATTGTGTCATAAATAAATTAAATTATTTAATTTCTAAAAATTACAAATAAAATACCATTATATAGGAAATCTTTTTAGATTTCTAATAAATATTTATAGTTGAATTTATCGTATGTATAAACCCATATAAAAAATGATTTACCTATTAAACTTTGATTTTAACTATTTTAACTATTCATTAAATAAAATAATATTAAATGTCATAATCTAATCCAAGTGGACCTAAATGGTCATATTATATTCATAAGGTTGTTTTTGGTCGAATTAAACTTATCCAATAGAATTAGGACATGTGTTAGGGTAATAGTAATATCATTTCCACCCTTAATTACCCTATTTACTTTTAACCGTGGTAAATAAAAGTAAAAAGTTACTATTCACCAAAAATTATTTTCATATCATTGAACCAAATTTTACTTACTGACATAAACCGTGTCTCTCGGATTTTTGAAATTCCACTCACAGAAGCGGTAAAATTAAGTTTTATGAAAAATTCAGTTTTTTTAACTACCACTTAGTGATTTCACTATTCATCAAAAATTGAAAGTTTTCAGAAAAATACCAAAAATTAGGCCTAAGCTATATTTGATATTATGAACTCAAAAATGATTTCTATTTTACCAAATTCAAAACATATCAGTTGCATTAATTAATTTAAAAATTAATTCCCGTCGTCAAAACAAATAGCGTGTTCTTAAGAGATAATAACTATCAAAAGATTGACATTTGTTTATGTCTGGTTTAAATGTGAAATTACATCCAATGACCAAAATTGTATTAAATTGTAAAAATATAATCTAAATATACTTTAAAACCACTCAAATTAATAATTTATCACTATTAGTTATTTCAATTGAAAAAGTTGTTTTTAATTAAAATTTAGTAATTTTCACTATTCATCAAAATATGAAAGTTATCCGAAAATCACCAAAATTTAACCCTAAGCTAATTTCGATATTACGAATCCAAAAATGAATTCCATTTTTAAAAATAAAATTAAAAAATTTCAAAAGGTGGTTATTACTATTCATAACGGCTAGTTTTAATGATGTTTTAATAGCATATCATTGTTTAGCGAAACTCGGTATTGCGTAAAACACACGCTATCGCGGAAGGTTGCGCTTGCGTGTAATGCAAGTCAAGTCAAGGATGCGTGTTTTGCAAGCTTCTTTTGGTGTAGCGTACAACACAAGACATTCGTGAAATTAAAAAGAATATTTTTCATAAAATCTCGGGGTGTTACATACGGGGCTAGTTTAGAGCCTTGAACCCAACATTTGGGGGTGAAAAAGGATTGTCACAAGGTTAGTTAAAACCATGTTGGGTAGGCCACATGGTTAGATAAAACTGTGTGATTCTTGATTGTGGTGTCCTATATGGTGAAAGGTTTTAAAACCCATTTTATTTGGGTTGCACGATCATGCAAAAAACTGCAGACTTTTGAAAGTTGAGTTTTTTCTGGTTTTTAGACGGTTTGTCAAATTGTGTTCACAAACTATGCATATTTCACGTTCCGACCGTAATGGGAATAGGGTTGGTGCATGGATTGGAAAATTACGTAGCCAAACCATGAGACCTAGAGTTTTGGTGAATTTATCGAATTTCTCCTAATTGATCTATTATTTTAACCCCATTTTTCTATTTCTCCTAAGGATAACGACCTCACCTTTTTGAGAGACCTACTTGATTCTTAAAGTAGGAATTGATAGATATCCTCTATTTAGACTCAGAATTAAGAGTTATTCAACTAGTTTCATTTGTATTAGTATATTATCAATTCGTTTTGTTTTATTCCTCGTTTAGTTTTTTATCAGTTGTGCTATTTATATAAAATCTAATATGACCTATTTATAGGTTCTTCATCTGTTCTTCAATTTTCTCTTGATTTAAATCAAAGAAGGAGATGATATTGGATGATCACTTCACTATGGACCCACGGTTGGTGCTCTCATTCATTTCTATAAAAATTAAAGTGTTTATATATATCATGTTTTGTCAGGAAACCAATTATCCAACTGATTCCCTTAAAATGGAATTTAATCCTTATTTAAAAAGAATAAGTGTGACCTCTGTAATTAATGAGATCCATTGATATATAATTATGTTTTATAGACAATGAATTAAAACCACCTCATGGGTGAGTAATTTAATCAATTGGACCACTATGGTGGGTATGTGAATTTGGTTACATTTGTGTTGTGTCGTTACCCCTTTCCAAGGGGTGCTAAATATTGAATTATAATTTAACTAAATCTTAATTTTAATTATAAATTATTTGATTAAGAAATAAAGATTTTATGACCATGACCCTTGGTCTTTTACATGTAATTTCTTTTTAAATCATAATTTTCCCTTTTATAATGAAATCCCCACATGAGTAATCAAGAGGTAGGCCTTCTAAGATTATAAATTCCATGAGCCACCTTCTGAGGTAATTTTTAATTGAATTGCATATAGTATTGAACCTTGATATAATTGAATGATATTTACTTATTATATTACTATGGTGAAACATGGGTTGTTATATGAAAGCTATGGATATACTCATTTAGATTTAACCTGGTTTATTCTAGAGTGACAAACGGACTCCTTATATGGATTTCCATGGATGAACACACAAGGGATGAATAATATATTCTAGAGGGATACTTGGACTACTTAAGGACTACCAAATATGGACTGAGAGGGAAGTTAACCATATATTCCATGGGTAAAACTTGGTCTCCTTTAGCGGGACACCAAAAAGGTGATGTTATACCAAACCTTGTCCGATACTAGGATTCCAATAAATAATTACTAGGATGGGTTTGTAAGATGCTTGGTTCATTCTACACCTGAAAAGATACCTAGATTCCAAATTAGGAATGAAAATGACGTGTTTAGATTTTTATATAAATAATTAATGGAATTAATCATATGTAGAATCCTCCAAGACAAATCCCAAGCATATATTTGATCATAGAATTATACCTTTAGATGTTCTGGATAAGAATCTCTTGATCACATAACATTATGGGGGATGATAGGCTATGTTCTATGTCTCTAGAATTATTAATAAATGTGAAATAAAATAGTAAATAATATTTATTATAAAATGAGATAGTATTAGTAGATATTCAGATGCATTTCCAGCTAAGCTAAAGAAAATAGGATTGGACATGTATCCATGGGAACCCGAACCTTTATGGGTTGTTTACATACAATACACACTTCCCATATTCTATTAGTTATTACACAATTTTTATATTATATATTCATTGACTATATGGAACAAGACCTTTGGGTGGTAGGATGCTAGGATTATATCTAACAACTCCTTATTTGGGAAATCGATGGGTACCCAAATAGACTATATTATTGCAGGTACAGACAACTGAAAGAACCTGAATATAGGTTATTGACTACTGTTAAAGATATTTGGAGAACAATACCAATATTATCCTCATGATACTATCTTGGATAGTTTTGTTTTTTTGACCATTTTTTTCATGTATAATACTGATACCATGTATACCTATTTTGGATAATTTTTAGAGACATATGAAATGTATCATCATTTATGTATATGATATTCCTTATTCTAATTTTTTATATATTCATGCCTTGTTCATTTATCATTTTTATTATTGATGTACTACTTACAAAAAATACATGATATTGAATTTCCACTATTCTACACTCTGGGGGGACGAGGGAATAGTCTCCCCACAGACACACCCTATCACCTCACTACTAGTTGGAAGCCTCTAGCATTTGAGGAGATTTGCTTGGTTCCAATTGACCAACCAGTATCAGGGAACCTTTTAGTGGAATCTGGGTAGGAATTCTAGAAATTGGTATCAGATAATTATTTTCTTATTTTATTTACTACTCGGTGAGAACATAAATGAGATTAGAAAGGTAATGTAATTTCGTAATGAATGGTGTATCTAATCCACATAAAATGAAAAAAATACAAATTGCCTTAAATGAAATAATTGGTTTCTAGATTTTGGGTATTATAGTAGATTTAATTTCACCATTTTGTGATTCAATTAAATTGGGATATTATTTTTAATATGAATATGTTTTTTATTTTTCTTCAAGCTGTTGAGATGAGGGTATTCCATATCATGCATCATTTTATGAACCTATTCAAATTTATATTCCATGCATTATTTCATGACATAAAGGATGAATCACTCAATTGTGTGATTATGTGATAGGTGTTGTGATTGATATACCTGCTATTTTATAGATATTTGTTCTGGGATGAGAAAAAATAGCTTCTATTCAGAGTTTCTAGGGTACATAAGAAGTGTTTTCTAAATTAGGCTACAACAGACTCCCTAATCAGCCAATTGTGTCACCCTAAGTCATGGACCATGAGTCACATGGGCAGTAATGTGTTATGGTGGGAATTATATGGACCACATATTTTCGTTCACAAGAAGTATGAACATTTATGGATCAAAATTCAGTGAATAATCTAGTTCCACCATTTAAAATGAATTACGATATAATGAAAATGAATATGATAAAAACTTTGAAACTGAAATGGTTATAATAGAGAACTTGACCCAGACCTGACCTTAGTAGTGGGTAGTATGTGGTATCTCTTGGTTTTATATTATCTATAAGACACCCAAACTAGACTCAAAGAGAATGTAGAGGGGTTTATTTCTTATATATGAAGGCTTGTACCTATCCTATTTTTGTATCTATGCTTTTTAGTTATGAAATTTGATAATGTTCTTATATGAGGAATATGTTTGGAATTATAGATACATTTCACCACAAATAAATCTAGTCATACTCTAGTATGGTAGAGACATCCACACTCCAGAGGTGGTGGGCTAGGGGATACTGATGGATCCTCCTTTATTTCTAGTTGTGGAACCATTAGTTGTACCAAATACAAGTGTTGAGGCACAGTTCCATGAAGGTTTTAGGAAATTCAGGCAGACCATTTAGGGATCACTATGACCTACCCCGACCATATTAGAGTTTATGTGTGAGTTCTAGTAGTAGAATCCACACATGTTTTTGGTGGATAGAGGACCACAAGAATCAGATCCATGGCTTGAGGTCTTGCTATCTATCTTCGAGCATCTCTAGACACCTCATAAGAGGAGGGTAAATATTGATACTTATACATTGTATGATTCTTCCAGTAGATGGAGGGATGTCATTACTGATATGGATCATCATAAATAGATTTCATAGAGGGACTTTCATTATACCTTATATGACTACTTATATCCCAAGTTATTGAGGGATGATAAAGACCAAGAGTTCATGTACTTAGAGTAGGGTGCATTATTTGTTGTGGATTATTCAGCTCATTTTACAGATATCCAATACTTCATACCTACTTTTATGGGTGAGGAGTTTCCTAAACCCAAGAAATTCATGAATGGTCTTAGATATGACATTTTACTGTAGGTGAATTTGTTTTGGAGGAATACCATTTCTAAAATAGTGTATCAGATTCTTATCAAAGAGAGTAACCTAAGAGAGGATGGGGTAGTGAGCCAAGGCAGTTTGGAATTTAGATCTAGTTTTATATCAATCAGTAGTAGGATGAATTGTTTGGATTTTCCATGTGGTGAAATTAGCATCCAGATAACATACTTAGGTAATCTGGTGAGGTTCCACCACTATGGTAGACTGGTACATATGATACCTCGGTGCATGAGGGACCCAATTAAATGCTGGTCCTATGGAAAGATGGGTCATCTACAGATATTCATCAGAACGTTTCCTCCAGTATCCAATGGGAGATAATCTACACTTACTCCGTGTGAAGGAGCAAGGTAACCAGATTCTTGTCAAGTAGAGAGATAGATTATAGTTGTCCAATCAGTCTGAGGAGTTGGTCTTGGTCATGGTAGTCATACCTTGGACTTCCTGTGACAATAGTGCAGATCTGCTCAGGGTATCTAGGTTGTATCACAGGGCCACAAATCATTACAAAAAAATTTAGTGCAACCAACACCAAAGGAGATGAATCTCGAGCCTTCTAAAGTGAGAGATACTATTATAGTATCCTCTACTTTAGCATATGAACTTTTTGATACATGGGATTCTCATATTTTTATATCTATATTCATTGTGAAATATCCTTGGTCTCAGTTTTCAGTGATTTGATGGATTTATAATGATTGATAATTTGTTGGGAATTAGAACTAAGGATGTAAATCCATACATGGAGTTCTTATTTAATATTGGCGAGTGTCACATCATATGGGACCTCTTTTTCCTTAAGATGAATGGTCTTGAAATAATTATCAGGATGGATTGTTTGGTTTTGTTTCATGATTTCATTGACTTATATTGCCAAATGGTGGAATTTACATCACTAGTGGGAAAAGAGTTTAATACCAAGGGTGTTTGGGGTGTCCAAGAGAGTTTAGCTAGTCCCAAGAATCATTGTATAGGTAGGATGAAATCTAAAGTTTAATTTTTATAGCTGGATGATCAGGGAACATGTCAGAAAGATTTATCCCTAGTGGTTGGTCATTTTAGGGATGTTTTCCCGAATGAATTTTTAGAAATAACTTTAGTGAGATAGTTATATATCTCTATCAATCTATTACTATAAGATGAACTAGTATACAATCCCCCTTACAGGATGGATACTACTGAGATTCAAGAGTTCAAGAGGCAGCTAGAGGATTTAGAGGAAAAGGGGTTTATACATCTCTTCACTTCTCTTTGGGGGTTTGGAAATCAATTTTATGAAAAATGTGGATGATACACTTAGGATATGTGTGGATTAACATAAATTATTCCAGGTGATGGCTATGAAAAATTATCCTTCATTATGGATGGTTGATCTCTTTGATCATCTCAAAAGAGATCAGGTGTTCTCGAAGATTTATTTGAGATATGGTTATCATCAGGTGCATGTTATAGTATCATACATACCTCACACAACCTTTCGTAGAAGGTATGGTCTATATGAGTATTTTTTATTTCATTCAGTCTCATGAATGAACCAATAATCTTCCTAGAACTGATGATTCATATTTTTCAACAATATCGTGATTCATTTGTGATGTTATTTGTTGATGATATCATGGTTTTTTTCTAAAAATCAACATGATCATTCTAATAAAACATGAGATTATATTGGATACACTTATAGAGAATCATTTATATGCTAATATAAAAATTTTATGCTTATGGATGGATGGATCAGATTCACTTCTTAGGTCATATTATCTCAAAGACGAGAGTATTAGTTGACCCTGAGAAGTTAAGAGCTATAGTTTCCTGGGATCATCACAAGATCTTATTTGAGATACAATGTTTCTTGGGGATGGACGGATATTAAATTATTTTTATACAAGACTTATCACTATTAGTAGAACCATTAATTTGATTGAATACGAAGGGTGTGAAGTTTTTATGGTCAAAAGCTTGTGATTCAGACTTTCAGGAGCTGAAAGGGATATTGACATCAACACCGATATAGATTTTTCTAGATCTAGGAAGGGGTTACACTATATACTACTATGCAATAGGTATTAATCAAGGAGAAGTTATAATGTTGGGGGTACAATCTTAACATATGAGTATCAGAAATTAAATAAGTATGAGAGGAATTACTCAACACATGATATCGAGTTAGATGTTATTGTTCACACATTTCATTGTTGGGGAAATTACATACATGGATAGTGTTTTGTGGTTTATACATATGAATAAATTATCACGTACATATTTACACATTTTTATATAAATATGATGTAGTGAAGTTGGTTGAATATATATAGTATTTTGACTTTGAGATTTCCTATACACTTGAGAAGGAAAATTTAGTGGTGATTTACTGGGATGTAAGACTAAGATAAATGTAGTTCAATAGTCCAGTATTGAGTGGAAACTTATGGATTTTTTATTTGAGATATGCTTGGAGGTCTAAGAAAACTAGGGTAAACTTTTCTATCATCCTTAGTTGTAATGTCTACCCTTATGGATAGAGTGAGGATGAAGAAGCTATCAGATTCTGAGATCCTTTTCCTATTGGAGAGTTTGGTAGGAGGGGACCCTCAAACTAGTTGGACCATGGGTGAGGATGAAATTCTATATGTACATGATCCTTTATGGGTTTCAGTGGAAATGTTAAATGAGTTGATGCCAGAATTTCTTACTTCATCTTCAAAAGGTCACCCTAGGATCACAAATATGTATCATTATTCCCTCTCCAATACTGATCGTAAGGAATATAAAGATAAATAGCTTGATTTATCATGAGATGTTCCACCTGTTAATAGGGTAAGGCGGAACACCCATGACCAGATGAACTATTACATTAGCTTCCCATTCTCAAGATGAAATGAAACGATTTTGTGATGGATTTCAGGAAAAGTCTTCCTAGTTCACTTCTAGGTAATGATGTTGTTTTGGTTGTAGTTTGTAATTTTAGTAAGGTTTATCATTTCCTACCTATCAAGGATACATTTTTAGTAGATTATCTTGTAAGGTTTTATATCCATGAGATAGTAAAACATCACTGTATACCCCATACTATTTTTTTAGATAGGGATTCTCAATTTACATCATGGTTTCATCAAGCATTATATAGGGTTCTTGCTACATAGGTGATTCTACGAATGGAATACCACCCTCAGACCAATGGCTAGTCAGATCACATGATTTTGGTGCTCAAGGACATGATACAAGAAAGAATCCTAAATTTAAGGGGATATTGGGAGATGCACATACCCCTAGTTGAATTTTTCTATGACAATATCTTTTAGTATGATATTTATATGGTACATTATGAGGCTTTGTATGATAGTTTTTGTTAATAACGCATGTGTTTGTAAGTGGAAATACATGATACTATGGTTGTACCTTGTATTATTCTGGAGACTATAAAGAAGGTTTAGTTAATTCAAAATCAGATGAATAATACACGGTCTTAACAGAAATCATATGCATATCACCAAAGATGTCCTCTGGAGTTCAAGGTCAAATATCGATTTTTTCCATTGTTTCACCGATGTTGGGACATATGAGGATTATGAGATAGGGTAAAACTTCACCATGGTATGTTAGACTGTTTGATATTCTAGAGAGAGTAGGGCTAGTAGCATATCACTTTTAATTACTTTAGAGGGATTTATTTATTCATGATGTCTTCTATGTATCTTAGCGACATTATTTTCATTCATAACCATCTTGTCCCTTTCATACTGATGAGGTTGAGTTTTATCTAGATGCCTCCTTTGAGGTTCATCCTATACGCATTGTGAATTGTGGAATTAAGGTTATCTGAGGTTGGTTATTTATTCTAGTATTGGTGTCATGGAAATATAGCTACATGCATGATGAGATATGGGAGCAGAAGTCCAATTTTTTAGCATAGTGTGCAGAGTTTTTCTCTGGTGATTCTTGACCACCCTTGAGAGGGAAATTTAGGGTTGAATTTATTTAAAGGGAGAATATTGTAAGAACCCTAGTCTTTATTGATGTATATAATATCTTACATCCATCCTTTTTCATTTTAAATGTTTAATTATGGCCTAATATGAATTATCTATGAAGTCGTAGAGGTAACGAGGGTGTCTGAGTCTGGTTCAGGGCCCAGAACCCAACATTTGTCATAAAAAACAATGTCGCGAGATTAATAAAAATAATAGAGGGAAGGCCATATGGTTAGATAAAACCATGTGGGTTTGGATAGTGGTTTCCTAAAGGTTTCATGAATATACAAATCATGATTTTTGTGGTGCATGGTCATGAAAAAAACTATAGACAGTTGATGAACAAGTTATGCATGATTTTTCACATGGTTTCACGAGTTTTGTGTAAACCATGAATCTTTACCCTTATATACAACAGTGGAAAAATGGTCAGTTCATGGATTGAAAATATTTCCATCTAAACTGTGAAACCCATGGTTTTTGGGGACTTTTCCAAATTACCACTAATTAATATAATATTTCAACCCTATTTTCATATATTAGTAATGGACAACAACCTAACCTTTTGAGAGATATCCTTGAAACATAATGAAGGAATTGATATATATCCTCCATCCAGACTCGGAATTATGATTCATTCATCTTTTTGGATCCATGTTAGTAATTTATTAATTCCTTTTTTAGTTCCTCATTTGGTTTGATATTGGATGTGCTATTTAGGTGCAATATAATATGCTCTATTTATATGATCTTCATATATTCTTAGATTTTCTCCTAAGATGAGCCGAATACAGAAATCATATTGGTTGAGAACTCTAATATAGACCTATAGTAGGTATTCTAATGCTTTTCTTGAAATTCAAAGTGATTAAATATGTGTTGTTTTTTCATACGCCTAATTATTAGAGCGATTCCCTTGAAGTAGAATTTAATCCTCATTTAAAATGAATAGGTGTGACCTATGTAATTAATGAGATATATTGGTATATAATTAATGTTTAAAGACCTTAAATTAAAAAACATTCAGTGAGTTGTTTAATCAATTAGACCACCTTGAGTGGTATATGAATTTGATTACTTTTGAGGTGTTTCATTACCCCTCTCTAAGGTATGTTTAATGTTGAATTGTAATTTAATTGAATATTAATTTAAATGGTAAATGAATTGATTAAGGAAATTTAAAGGGAGGACCATGAACCTAGGTCATTTCCATTTAATGTCTTATTAAATCATTAGTTACCCTTTTATAGTGAAATGTCAACATGAGTAATTAATAGGAAAGACTTCTAAGCTTAGACAAGCCTTGACCCACCTTATGAGGTGATTTTGAAATAAATTTAATATGGTGATGTCCATTGATATAATTTATTGACATTTATTTCTTATTTCAGTCAAGTGACACATGGGTTCTTATATGAACACCATGAATAGACTCATTTAGATTCTAACTTATTTATGCCCAAGAAACACTTGGACTCATTATACGAATTTACATGGAAAAAGTCAAAAGGGATGAATATTATATGATCGAGTGATATGTGAATTCCCAGTAGACTTCCATTGAAGGAATCAGTGGTAAGTTGATCATATAATCCATGGGTGACACTTGGTCTACTTTAGTGGATCGAAAAGGATGGACTGAGTGAGTGTTGATGTTATACTGTAACTAGAGCGATACTAGTAATCCATTGAGAAATTCCTAGGACATGATTTTAGGTTTATCAATTAATTCTATGCCTGGAGTGATACATGGATTAAAAATTTGGAATTCCAAATACAGGCCCAGGTTCTTATTTAAATAATTAATGGAATGATTCATATGACATTTCTTCTAAGACAAATCACAATCATGGATTCATTTAGAGACTTATACTATAATATGGTTTGGTTTTGTATCTCTTGATCACAAACCCTTATAGGGGAAGCTATGATACATGATAGGTCCTATGAATTATTATTAAGTGTGACATAATTGATAAAATTAACTTGATTATAAAATCAGACAAGGCTCACTGCTATTCCAAGACATTTCCGACCAGGATGATGTAGGTAGCAGAGGAAGAGTGTCCATGTGAACCCAGAACAATAGGGATTGTTTAATTTTACTACTTCCTTTAAATATTCTATTATTTCCTATGAATTATTATTATTATATATTCACTAACTATATGTCATGAGACCTTTGGGTGTTTTCCTACTAAGATTATATATTAAAACCTATTTGTACCATTAATGGGTATCAAAAAAGACCATATGATTACAGGTATAGAAAAGAGAAAGATACCTATTATAGGTTCTTAATTTCTTCTTTAGAATAGGGGCACGAGACCAACCAAGGCTTAAAATTCTATCTTAGATAGTTTTTTATTTTTATACTTTTGTTGCATGTATTATACTGACTCCATGTATACCTTTTTTGGCAGTTTTTAGAGACATATGACATATATCATAATCATATGTATATGAGATTCGGTATGTTATTAATTTATATATTCACATTTTGTAAATTTGTCATTGATCTGATTAATTTACTTATTTATCTACTTAAAAAATATTATATTTTTATTTTTCTACACTATGGTGATGAGGGTGTAGTCACCCCAAAGATATTTCCTAAGACCTTGGTACTAGTCACCAAAATCTAGAATTTGGGAGATTCTCATCAGTCCATGTGTCCAACCATGGCCGAGGAACTATTAAGTGGGATATAGGTCAGGTAAGTTACACTCTAGATGGATGAATATAAGGAAATATTCAAATAACTGAAGAGAAGATGAGTTTGTGCAACTGTACTTACATAACCATATAGTGGATAAGGTTTTTTTATCTATAGTGGTGCATCCAATAAGGGATTGAGATTTTTTCATGATGAATTACTTGGTAATAGCTTATTCTCCATGATAATTGAAGAATCATGAGAGAAAAATACTCATCTCATTATTTTCGGTTAGTAGCGGTATTTTTTTCATTAAATACATAGAGGAATTATATTTATATATAAAGGTATGATATATACACTGATAACAAATTTTTAAGGTATATATTTAAAAAAAATAGAGTTTAACATTTCCCAAAGAAGAATGTTATATATTATTAATTAATATGACAATAAAATACATTACCACCCTGTGAAAGTGAACAAGGTGGTCGATGATTTGATTAAACAGAATAATTCTAGATTTAATATGATGTGAATAAAAAAAATATCCAATATTTATGGATTTTCAAAGGATGGATCTGTAAATCCTGAAGAAAGTGGATATATATTATCTTTTTAAAATTAGTGTTCGACCATATATCCAAGAAAAGATTAAATATGTAAATAAAGAATATTAAGATATTCGGGATAAGTTGAGAAATATTCCTATGTTTAACCTTGATCATAGTGAAATGATAAGGTTGGAGAACCATCTATGTGTTTTGAAAATACCATATTTTAAGAATTATATTTTATAGGCATCTTATAGTTATTCATTTTCTATTCATCCTACAAGTATAATGATGTATAGAGATATGAATGAGTATTTTTTGTTGGATGGTAAGAAGAGAAATATGGAAAAATATATAGGTTCATTCTTAGTATATTGGGAATCTAAGGAAAAGATATAATAGTCTAAGTGGATGTTACAACAATTACCCATACTAGAATAGAAACCGGAAAACATCACCATGAATTTTGTTATCAAAATCCACAAACATTCTTAATGTAATAATGATATACGGGTTATAATTGATCAAAATAAAATGTCCACACTCTTATTTTCTATCAAAAAAGATTTATCACTGGATATTTTTATAATTATATACAATATGGAAGTATAAATGTTTCATAGAGTACCACATTCAATTGTATCTGATTGGGATCTAACATGTACCTCATTTTTTTGGGCGATGTCTTCATAAAGATCTTGAAAAAGAGGTTATTTTTACCACTACATATCACCCTTAGATAGATGTAATGTCTTATAGAACAATTAAAACCCTATAAGACATGTTTAAATCTTGTTATATGGATTTAAAAGGTGGTTGAGATCGACACAATCATCAGGTTGATTTTTCAAACAAAATTAAATTTCACCTAATAGTTTAGATTGATATTTATGATGAAATTAGTGGAAATAAGTATAAATATCCAATGAACTGGGATAAATTTAGAGAATGAAATCTATTTTGACATGAGTTAGCTGAAGAAATTGGAGGTAAGGTTAGATCAATTCATCCACACATAAGGGAAGCATGATGTCATCAAAAAAGATATAAAAATAATTGTTAGTGTGATATAGAATTTGGGGTTGGTGATAAAGTGTTTCAAAGAATTTCTCCTTGAAATAATTTAACGAGGTTGGGAAATAAGGTAAGACTAAGCCCTTGGTATTTTGGTCCCTTTGAAACTTTTGATCATATTGGGATGGTAGCTTATTTATTGGAACTTCCACCAAGCATCTCTCTAGTCCTTAATTACTTCCATGTATCCCTCTTGAATAAGTACATACCCGATCCCTCGCATGTAATAAACTTAGAATCCATAAAAATAGGAAATGAAATTTTTTATTAAGAATAACTGGTGTAGGTTCTGGATCATAGAGTGAAAGTACCAGGTAACAAGACTACTCACCTAGTTAATGTTTTTAGGTGAAACCCCTAATTTGAAGAAGCTATAGGGGAACCTCAGGATATGATTAGGGTGAATTATCCTCTTTTGTTTTTTTAATAGTGATGAATTTAGAGGGAGATTTTTTTTATGGTTTGTAGGATTTAATATCCCATATTTTTATGAATTTTTTTTCTGAATAATTTAATTTCTTTGATAGATTTTATTACATGAAACACAGAGTTTTAACAAATGATAATAAAATATTAAGATTATCATTTAAATAAAAATTTTATAACATAACTTTTAAACATCATAGTATCTATACGAATAACCACATTTTAAAAATTATGTATAATAGTTATATATATATATATATGACATTTTTATAAAATGTACTTAATTTTTAGTAAAGACATTATATGTTTCAAATATAATAATTTCTCAAAAAATAATTATTTTTTTTGTGAAAAAATATTAAAATTAAAATTTCCACAGTTAGAAAATTTATTTTAAAAATAAAAAATTATTTGAGATCTACATGTCCAATTTTTTGTTGAGTTAATATTTGATAATTTTTTAAAAAGATTAGTTTTTTAATGAATAATAGAACATATTGTTTTTTATAAAAAAGTACATTTTTTTATAAAAACTACATGCTTTATCTTATTTTATAATTTTATAAAAAGTTAAATTAGTTTAATTATATTTGGAATAATCCAATTTTTATCATTTTAATAAATTTTATATTGAATTTTTATTTTAAAACATTCTACTGTTATGGAAATATCCTCTTTAGAATGTATATTTTATTCCCTTTATGTCTCTGAATTTAAATTTTTAATTAAAAATTTCCATATCAATGAATAGAAATTTAAAAAAATATTTCATATTTGGAATCATAATAATTTATATTTCATAAAAATCTAACGTAATTTTTTGTTAAAAATGAACATAAAAACACTATAAATTAAATCAAACTGTTAAAGTTAAAACAAGTTTATCAGGGGTTAAACCTTAAAGGTAAATGTTAAAATATCCTCAAAACATGACCAAAAACCATTTAATTGACCTATTTTGACCTTATTTCATATATGTTTTTATAATGATCCATTTTGGAACCCTTTTCATTTTTAATGCTTGGATAAAACTTTTTGTTGTCAAAAATTCCAAGTGTGTTCTCTCTCCAACATATAAAAAGGAACTCTCTCTTCTATCGTCTTCAAAATTACAACAACATTTGGATATCCCATGAATCTCCCAAATGGATTTATTACATCTGTACCTATATTCTAGATTTATTATATTGATTGGTAATCCATCCTAGTAAGTTGTTATTTGTAGATATAATGAAAACTCTAAAAAGATTTATATTATTTAATCATGCATTTTCCTAAAATTTATTCATAGAACTCATAAAAATATTATTCCAACATGATGATATAATAAAATTATAATATACCGCATACTGAGATTTATTATATTAATGTAATAACCTAGATCTATATCCTCTTCCATCAAGTTGAAATGAAACCATCAATCATCTGAACTACGAACTACCACATTACAGGACGTTGTAATTAATTTTCTATCACCACATATCATGGATGGAGATAATTATGGATTTAATGTTTATATATGAAACTCATGAAATTATTATAATTTTATATTTATTATATCATTTATTCCATCTTACCTTCCAATCCGTTGTAAAATGAAAACGTTGCTCGTGCATATGTAGGGACTACCACATACACAAAGTAGAGTGATAGGATTTTAATTTTTTTTGGAATTCATAGTGATATGGATTTATTAAATAAATATATATGATATATAATATATAAAAATTCATTTGGGAAAGATAATTAATATTTATTTTCTTTTCATTCCAAACATCAAAAAAATTGAAACATCATTCATGTATACATACCCCCTATCATCTCCATGAATGTTGTGATTGTTTTTCTATATATATAATTAATATACCAGGAAAGTCTGAACCAGGCGAAAGCCTGATCCCGCATATTTATTGAAGAAAAAATGCAAGTAAAGACAGTAGAAAGAAAAGACGTTACATTACATCAAAGCCATAAGCACCCCTCTCCCCAACATCAGATAACTCATCATCAGGGTCAGCTGACTCCCATTCAGAAGACTCATATTTGCGCATCATCTCAAGATACATGTTTTTCTTCCGAAGAATTTATTCAGACAATTTCTCCTTGATCGGCCTCTTCCCACTGAGCCCTTTGTCTGTCTTCGGGGGCCCTCCTCTTCTTTTGCAATTGTACCCATTTACAATGACAGTTTCTTGTGACCCTACATTCTTGTGTGCAGATCTTGTCACCATTGATTTGGGTAGGTCCGTATAATCTCTCCTTGTCTTCCTCCTGCTCTGAGTTTTTTCCTCCACTTCCTTTCTTTGGGTCTCATGAATTCCATACTTAACAGCATCCCTGTAGGATGTTTTGTTACTGTGGGGCTCTTCTTCATCTTCAGATCTATCCCCCCACTTCTTTTTATGGGCCAAAGGAGGACTGACATTTCCATCCTTCCCACCCTCCATTTGAGGTATCATGATTATGTCATCATCACAGGGGCTTTTACATTCCTCACTCAATCCACCCAGGCTAACATTCCCCTCTTTCTCTCCAGCTTCCTCTGCCATATCAATCTCCTTTGTCTCATTTGCTTCAACATCAAACAGTGCTGCAAATTTGTTTATAGAACAGTTGAACAATTCATTAGGATTTACCTGCACCATGACATCAGGTGTGCTCCTCTATTCAGACATGAGTTCCACAGGTTTAGAATTGTCCTGCCTCGAAGCAGACCCCCTGCCAATGTTCTGAGAGTCAGTGTTTGATCTCTCCATCTCATGCTGAACCTTGGATTCAGTATTCACAGATCTTGTCATCTTATGTAGATATGAATCTTCTGTCACCTTCATATTTGTGTGAGATTCAATCAAAATTGCTTCCCCAGGCTGAGACATAGCCACTCCAGTTTTTCCCAGTGGGGTTCCCCTAGCACCATCCATGAGAATCTGCCTAGATCCAGCAGTCCGAGAGGTTCCATTCATCAAACCCCCTGATGGTATTACCTGATCCATGATAGCAGTGACAGATGGATGAGATTCATCTTCAAGGTGTGCACCTGGGACAGGATCAGCCAGCGCTGTGCAGGCATCCACTCTTCGTGCAGCTGTGCCACTCTTTCGACAATCATCCCTCTCGTGTCCCTGCTTATGACAGAAGGAACATAATGGCATCCAATAATCATAGTAAATCTTTTGTGCATACCTGCACTCACCCTCCACCACGATCCAGACAGTACCAGGTGGCTTCTTTGTGGTGTATACAATTCCCATTAATGTATTTTATAATTATTCTAAAAGTATTATGTGATATAAACATATCCATATAATTTTATTTCATCTATTAGGATTTTAATTCAAAAAAAATCTAAGTGTTAAAGGTTTTATTTTACAATACCATGGTTTTCAGTATTGTTTAATATTAACTTCCCAATGATATAATATCAGGATATATATCTCAAGAAACTCATGAATTCTATTCTCATTTATATATATAATTAAAATATATATTTTTACTTTATTATTAATCTCATTATGTACTCATGAGTCCAACATAATTATTTTAATGAAAACTAACATAATTCCTCTCTTTGGTCAAAAATCCATTTTTCCTCCATATCGAAGTTTTCTAAAAATGGTATTAAATATTTTTTTTCTATTTACCAAAAATTATTTAAAATATTTTTTAAATATTTTTATATTATTTCAAAATTGTTAAAAATAAATAATCATTTTCAATTCCAAATGAGGTAAATTGGATATTTACCATAGATATGAAACAAATATTTATTTTAATGTGTACTCCATGAATGAATTTTTTCCCATCAAGAACACTCAGTGGTATAGAGATTAAATTAAACGTTTCCATTATTAATTTCATAATAAATTATTTCATTTATATTTGAGATATTTTTTTTATTTTAAATAAGTGTTTTTAAAATTTGAAGGATATTTTCATCAAGATTTTTTTAATGATCACTTTATAGAATTTGTTTTTATCCATGATGATAAAATTAGTTGTTAATTTTGTCTTCTTGGTGATGTGATCTAATTTTACCATCCTTATATTTTCTTTAGATGGTTCATGATTATGAATATGATTTTTTTATAAAGAATTTTTATTTCGACATGTTATGTTATACACAATTGATGAGATGATTATGAATCCCATTTCTTTTCTATGGGTTATGATGTGATGAATTTTTTATGATGTAGTGTCACCAAAAGGTTTATATTTTGTGATGGAATGGACCTATATCTCCCTCTAACTCATTTTTTAATTAGTCATGTTCTAAAATATTATAGGGTACATGACATGTTATACAAAAACCAATTAAGGTACATGGGTAGTTATCCTAATACTAACAAGTTATGAATTTATTGGTGGGTATCTATGAAAAAAGATTTTCCATTCTTATGTGTATGGCATTAAAATATGTGTTATAAAAATATATTTTTTTATACTTCTTATATTTGATTCCTTTAAAATTTATGTATTATCAATTTCCATGATTTACATCATGACTCATTTTTATGATCTATGGTATTCATGGTACGATTTTAAAATGTTATTCTTATGTTCTCAAACCCTTATTCCCATCATATTTTGATATCCCCCATCTTTACCCTCACCGAGAAGCTATAATCCCCTTTGTTATATTTTCTTTCCATAGGTTATAATGGTTTTATAAAGGGTATATTTATGAATTTTAATATAGGGTATGATATTTAAGTGGGAATATGATGATTTTTCATTAAATAAGAAGATTTTGTATCTATTATCTAAAGTCACTAAATTGTTACAGTCTCATGAGTGTATTTGTGAAATATATTTTATATTGATCTATTCAGATGAAATATCGTTTTATTAAATGATTTAGATATTCTAATTTTGGGGTTTAACTTTTATTATTGGTTGAGAATGTATTTTTTCACTTTATAATGGTACACTCTAATGTTTTCCTAGAGGTTTTTTCATTCATGTTTTCACTCTATATTCTTAGTTTATTTTATATCACTTCACTATTCTATGGAGCTAGTTGTGATTGTGTATTTATGTACCTAGGATAAGGACTCCCATTTCAGAATTTTTGACTAATATATTTTTATTATCCCCTAGCCTATTGTAGGTAGGCACTGGGTTTCTACACATGGCCCTCCATTTGTAAGGCAGGCCCCAGTGGGTCTTCTTATGATGGAGTTGTACCATAGGTGATATTTTCTATGATTTTGTGAGTGCATTTATATTATTTAGAGGATAAGATTTTGGAAATGGTGTTGGTGTGTCCTGAGTATAGATTTTAGTCCATGTAACCCAAAGTTGGGATGTCAACTGCAGAATCCATACACCAAAACTATGACTACATAGTTATCAACTAAACATAATGAGGCATAAATTTAATGGAAAAATAGACCTTGGATCATATTTTATTTTGTTTGTTTGAAATAATTTATTTACTGAGTCATCCCCCCATATATTGTCTTTGACCATGGTATATCATGGTAACTTTCAATTATTCATCATAATTTCACCTATCTAGGATTTCAATATAGTATCATTACTATGACCATTTGAGTGATGATGCCTTATATCAGGGACTCATTCATGATGTTATTATTCTAGGAAGGTATAGAGGAATGATAACACATATTTAGAAGCCCATAAATCCACCTTCAATGGGATGTATATATGATTTATAGCATTATTAGAACCATATATAAAAAGAAATTCAACACCATTGTACACATAGGTTTATCATGTTACACAAGTTATAGTGAATGGGACCACATAGGTTTCCTAGAGAGAATGAACCTCATGAATTTTAGGATTTAATTATGTTTTTGGTTTGTGATTTCTTTAATTTGGATTCTAAATGATTGGATGGTTTCACTTAATACTAATCTTCACCTTGGAGTATTTATTGTTTCTTTTGGTACTCATAGATGATGTACATATGTTGAGTAAATATCATGAGTTTCATAGGTATAATTTTACTAGTTTTACATAGTGGTAAAAAACCCATTTTTAGGTAGAATTAGACTAGGTTGATTGTGTGGAGTGATAATCATTCTTTCATATGACCCTTTTGATGGTGGTTCTGGTTTTGATAATTCACCTGGGAAACACAAGGTGTTTTTTGAACCATTTTGTAGGGATTTTTTATATGTATTTATACATACATGGAAGAGGGAAACATTTTTTACCCTGATTAAATCTTGTGATTCTATTTAAAACCATGTGGGTTGGTTATTTAGTCCCAAAGTGGATAGTGTAAAGGTATGATAGGTGACTTTGTTTTACTTTTATGTTTGAGGTTTAATGATGTGTTATGGTGTGTGAGGAATCCATGATTGTGGAAACCAACCATAAAATTTAAGGATATCATCATATATAGAGTCTTTTAATTTGGATATGTCAAATTGATCTATGGTAAAATTTGGGATTTCTCTTCCTTGTTGTAGTTCCAATAGACATGGGCATATTTATCTCCATTATTGTCACTTCATATTGAGACCTAGTGTTTCTAGTGAAGATTTATGCACAAACATTGTGTTTGGAATATTCTAAATTAGAATATTGGTGTTCAAAATTCTATCAACTATGTGACATAATTGATAATGGAGATAGATCCCCACTTAGAACCCTTTCATAGCATCAATAATTCTATGTGATGTTTTCCTTGGTACATTCTAGCTGTTTACTACATATGAAAAGATAACTATAACCATTGATTATTTAATTATTCCCAATATAGTGGGATGCAATTTTCCCTATTTAGTGGGAAGAAATAATAAGGATTGTAGTATAACCACATATATAGGAGGATGTAGCTAATTTCTTTTCTATTGGATAGTATGACCCTTGAAGAAATAGTTATTTTCACTTTTTGGTTTCATGATATGTGAAATGTAAATGAAGACATATTCCCTATGGATTTTATATGCCTACCTTCCTATAAATTATTCGTTTATTTATTATACTAGCACCTCAGGACAACCAAATCTATGTGTTATTATATCAAATGACCCCACGTTGTTGTATGATCTGAAGGTTCTGTTAGAGAGTATATAGTTCTTGAGATCTGTTAGACACAATGTGTTCTCCTAGGAATCCCACTATTGTCTGTCAAGATGGTGGACATGTACTTGGAGTTAGGTTTGGATTGATTTTAACTTAATTAGTTGACTTCTAGGAATGAGTATCGACAACCCAAGAATCAATGACCTCTTCAACTAGTGGTTTAGGGTAAAGTGTTTCACATAGTTTGATTTAATGATGAGATATCCCCAACCCCAAATTAGATGGGTGGATGTACCAAATGAGGATTCCTAATGTTGATATGTATTCATTAAGAACATGCTGATACAATTCAATTTATAGGGTAACCAATAGTTTAACATGACAAGTAATTATAGAATAATACTTTTTCATATTTTTCAATATCTACGAATTATATAGTAATTTTACTTTAAAATGGATGATATGTCTGATAGTGTACTTGACATACAACTATGAGTTTCTCTGAAATCTTACGTTTCACACATGGTTGAGTTATATCAAAAAATAATATATTATTAATATTATTATTTTAAGTTGTAATTAGATCATAACCATTATAATGGAGGGAATGAATGATATTAACTAAATTATAAAAAAAGTGTTTAAAAATGTTTAGAAAATTATACATTGGTTACCAAAATAATTAGGAAATTAAATAAAAACTAATTGAATATAAAGATATGATTTAAAAAAAACCTATTTAAATGAAAATAAGTGAGTTTATAAATAATAAAATCACTCTTGATGGATTTTTTAATGAAATATATATATATATAAATAATATATTCAATCTAATTTTTAATACTCATCATATATGTTTTCTAGGCATGATATAATAACAAATAAAATTTGTCTTGTAGAAGAAGTATTTTTCAAAAAAATGCAGTTTTGCCATCTGTTTATGGAGAACATACATTAAATCTAGTTTTTGAAACATTTATATGTTTTAATTTAATAAAAAAACTTATTCTTTTGAATCAAGACATCAAAATTGAGTTTTGATATTTTTTTTTATTTTTTTAATAACTTTCATATTTTAATGAATAGTGAAAATACAACATTTTAATTCAAAACAATGTTTCTTATAACTTATTTATATTGTTAGATTATAATTTTTTTCAGTTTTAACATGTAATTATATTAAATTTTTATTAGTTAATACAATGTTGTTTACTTTATTATTTTTAAAATTAAAATTAAATAGAAAAACTCTGTGAACTTTTGAACGTTTTACTTAAAAACCCTTTTCTCTATCTATCAACAAGATTAGTGTTAAACCTAATTTAACTAGTTATGTGAATTTAATTTTCAAAAATTTAAATGCATGGTTATACTATGTGTAAAAAATGTGGTCCAACAAGATCAATATATTTTTTTGTGAATAGTAACATTTGTATTTTATTTACCACAGGTAAAGATAAATATGGAAATTAAAGGTAAAATTAATATTATTGTGTTATAAACTTACCCTAAGACTTGTATATATATTATTTGATGAGTTATTATCTTCCATTTCCATTTATGGGCCTAAATTGTGACATTTGGAATCAACTTGGGTGTGATTATGATATTTATACCATTTAATTTAAAGTAAATGCAAATATGTCATAAATATGTCTCTTCCTACTAACTTTTTTTTAATATGGGGTTATGTAAGTGATATATTTGACTATGAATATCCCATATAAATATAAAAATATTACCTACATCATGTAAATTTATTTATAATTTTTAGAAAATAAATAGTTAAATTAAATAGTGACACAATGATGATGGAGTAATTGATTTATTGAAGAAGAAATAAAATAAATGATATTAATAAAATTAAAATAAATATAATTTGAAATATTTGATGTCATACCAGAATTTTATAGATGATTATGACATGTTAGTATTTAGTTATTGTAGTTTTTTTATGGAATCAAGTAGTTATGATTTTTTAAAAAGTCATGAAATGAATAGTGTCAAAATTGACATAATTCATAACATAAATTATAAAATACCTAATTATATGATATAAAATTTATAAAAATAAAATATTCCTCAAAAAAAATTATATAACTCTAAAAATGTCATTAATGACCCATTCATGGAACATTGTTCTTGATTTCGTAATTATTTTAACCGACTAAGTGTAAATTACTAAATAAAACGGTAAGAGTTAAAAGGGGTTAAAACAAAAAGATAAGGACTAAAAAAATAATAAAACTTGTCTAATTTTTATTTTATGAATATATATAGACCCACACTCAGACTATATTTCAACTAAATGCATTTGGGACCATTTGAAATCGAAATTGAATTTATATTAATTTAATACTTTTAAAAATTCTGAGGGTGCCCCTCCCTACTCCCATAAAAGGCACCCATTCTTCTAAATTACTCACACATCAAAGACATTTATTTTGGACAACATCTAACCAAAACCATTCCATGAATCCATCCCCACATTCTGATGTCATTATTTTAGGTATAAGAACCTTTTTAGATGTGTTAATGTGTTAAGAAAAGTGATCATCCGAAGGAAAGGTAACATTTTTATTTTAGTCTTTTGCTTTTATTTCTTCTTCCATTTACTTGAAATATTATTCATACTTGATTACATAATAACTCTAGTATCATAAATATATTGATATGTTATTATTTTAATATCATCCCCTAAATCCATCTCTACTTCCATTAAATGGGAAAGAAATTAATTGTTCATGCATACTTGTGAACTATCACCTCCATGAAACGATCTAATTTTTTCTGATAACCGTCTCTCATGAATAGTTATAATAATGTAATTTATGTTAATTTGTGATATTAATGATATATTAATCATTATAAGATAATAATATATCAATTAAATTTTTATTTTCTACATGCATAAAAATGGTAATGTCGTTCATGTATACCAGTGAACTATCACCACCAGGAAGCGATGTGACTCATTTTTATTAATTATATCACTTTTATGATATATATAAGTGTATTTAAATTATTAATATTATATTAATGATTTTATTTAAATTCTTTAATGATAAAATAATACTTACCATATTTTCATAACGATCAATGAAAAATGGAAAACCTTACTCATGCGTACGTACGACTTACTATCTTCATGATTATAAAATTGTTCATTTTTCAAAACCAAACATTAGGGATTGATTTAAAATATAATTTATGTATAAAAATGATAATAATTTCATGAATATTATTCTAGAGGTGATAGAATTTTGACCTTATAGACTGCTGAACTCATACCATGTTCATTTTTAGATCAATTACTGAATATTGAAAAAACGTCCCATATGAAATTAAATAATTATTTAATTGTTTTAAAATGGTAATAAATGATATAAAATGAATAAAAACTTGAAAAATGTTCTTAGTCAAGTAGAAATTAACCAGGGTTTATTAATCATGGAGATAAAGAAAGTACGACACAAGTCAGATTAAAGGTAATAGACTTTATCTCAATCTATATACACCACTATATTTTATACGGTGTATAATTAACCCCTTTTAATTTTAATTACATTCATAGTATTTTTTAGAAGAATATTTTTCTATGAATATTTTTACTAAATGTCAAAAGGAATTTTTTTTATGTACATGATGACAATGACATTTCTACCATCGTGACCATTATTTGATATTTAGATTATTCTACAGGCCTTATTGTTTTTAAAAGAAAAATAAATAGCATATTCCCTTTTCATGTATTTTGGTTTTGAAAAATATTTTTTGGATGTATTTATTATGTCAATATCTTGAAATTATATGTTGTGATTGAAATGTGGAAATTTTATTTTCACCTTATGCTTGTTAATGTGTTGTGATTATGTTATGGTTCATATGAATTTCTTATGTATACGGGTGGTTCTATGATAACCCAATGGAGAGTGAGCCTTTGATATCTCTCTAATACAGTGGGTAATTGGAAAAATTTAAATTATAAGGTTTCTCCTAAGTTATTTTGGGAATGTACTGTAATTGGTATTCCAAATGTAACCATAAAGGAAAATCCCTAGGTAGCTATAAAAGACAAAACATAAGTAAGATATGGATGACAAAAGTTACATTTATGATTAAAAGGATGTTTTCAGGAATATTAGTATTTCATTATGTATTTTAAGAGCTTATTTTTTATGAGGGAAGAGTATGATGTTTTGAAAATTATTTAACGAGTTTAAAATATTCATAGACTAATGATTTAATTCCTTTTTTATATTCCTTGGTAATATTTATATTCTCAACCCAATATTTAAATTGTTTTTCACAGATCTAAAGATTTTTAAGGACAAGGAAGATGTCATGTTGAAATAATTGAGGATGTTTCTTTAAGAGAAATCTTGTTTTATTTTCAAATGGTTTCCTTTAGTTAAGAAATGGATACATTTTTGAAGTTTCCACTTTACTTTCTTATGGTTTTTGTGATGAAATAGTTATAGAATAATTATTTAAAAATATAAACCTGAAAAGAAACTCAATTTGGATTCTTGACATAACTCAATATTATGTAATGTTTAAGGTTGGGCCCTTATAGTTGGTATCAATGGAAAGTTTTAAACAACCTTAGGGATTATGAGATTTAGTTAAACATATGGTAAGTTTCTATGTCCATTATTTTGGTTCATTCATGGTTAAATAAATTTTATAAATCAAGTAAAGTTGGTTAAAAATGGAAGGATGAGGATCTCACACAAAATTCTCATCTCTTCTTCATGACTTTCTTGAAATACTTATTGTAATGTCATATCTAGATGATTATGAAACTTTTCCTAACATACAAATCACTTGAAAATAGTTGTATGAGATCTCAAAAACCTCATCTATAACTTGATTCCATAATGGGTCATGGGTATTTTTAATCAAATACCATTTTCTCAATATTCTCATATTTACAAAAAAGGTAAATATCTTCAAGGAATTTTTAGATATTTTACCTTATCATAAGATTTTAAAGCATATTATGATTTTGAAAAGGCTGTTGAAGAAGGAAATACTTGTGCATACTATTTATACCTGATTTTAAAATATATCCCTTCAGAGCATATTTATGGTATTTGAAAAGGACCATTGATTGAAAGGTTCAATTCATACTCAGTCCGAATGGTTTATAAAAATCATGTTTTATTAGATGTTTTGAAATTATTTTACATATATGATTATTTTCCAAAATTATTTTCCGATGAACACCCATACAACCCGAGTTGTAAAAGGTGTATTTGGATATAAGAAACTAGTTATTTTGAATAATTTCTAAATCATTGTTGCAATGAATGGACCGTATATCTATATGAACAAAATAATAATGAAAACAGGTGGACACCATGATCAAGGTACAATGTTATTTTTTTTGTGAATAGTTTTATTAAATAATATTGAGGTGAAATAAAAAAATGTAAATATATATAAGAATTAATGAATAAAGATGTTGATGTCACTATGATTTGGGATGAAAATTAGTGGTATAATACATCCTTTGAGGTTAAAACATGTTATGGTTATTTTTGAGTTTTATGAAAATAGACAACCCACAATATGGGTGACAACTCATAATGTCTGGAAAGGAAACAATGATCAAACCCACAACAGAAAGGTGAAAAGGGTGCATTGACTACCACTAGCCTACGTGATGTCTTTGGTTTGCATGATTTTTTATATTTAGTTAAATGAGTGGATGGATTTAGAATAAGTTGATTTTAAGAACCCATGTTTTATTGAATATAAAACATTGCGATTAGGAAATGATTTAGAGATTTAGTGATTAATATTATTTTGGAAGACATTCACTATTTTGGTATATTTATATGATGAAGGTGAATATAATACTATGGGAATTTATTTGAAGAGTAATGGTTGAATTATATTTTGGAAGAATATATGATTTTTAATTGTGAAATTATGGGAATTAGATTATTTATGGAAATTGTTAACCTATCATGGAGAATATGTGATTAAGAAATTACGTTTTTTTATAAGATATTAAGATATAATTAAGTTATTTAGATACAAACTGTACATATTATTTAGGAATACTATGTGATCAAATTCTTCTGAATTTTGGGTTTCAATCTTAGTTTTTATTATTTGAGTAATATTAGGAAAAGTTATTTTCTTAATGGTTTATGATAATACGTTGATGTTATAATTGGATTTTGGAGATTAAAAGTAGTTTTTCATCATCAAATGGATTATTCTTTTTTCAGAATTGTATTATCTTATCCTAACCATATTGGTTATGTTTAATGTTTCATGAAAAGAGAAATATTTAGTTAATCTTTTATGGATTGTGGGATTCTTTAGAATATGATTCTAGTTATTTAGGTGTGAAAAATTCATCTTAAATACTCATCATTTGGAGAAAAGGATGAGTTTATAGTTGAAATTGAAAAAAGTACAAAACTCTACTTCTCAAGTAAGTATATTTACTTATGTTATTATTCTAAGTAGTAAATGAATTATTTAATTTTATGAAAAGGATCTTAAAAAATGATCTTTTTATGTTTACTTTTCCTACTATGAAATCAAATACTATTTAACCCATCACATGTTTGGGGTTTTTAACTTTCTCCTAATCATGTCTCATATCACTCTCCATGAGTACAAGATGGTTGGTTTTTCTTCCATATCGATGGTTAGTTTTTCTTCTATATCAATTTTTTTCAACATAGAATCCTAGTATGTATTATCTCAGGTGGCCATAGTAATTTCCTTTATTTATTTTAATGTATAATTTTTGTGAATTATTTTTCCAATGTGGTAATTCAATAAAAGTATTTTGAAATGTTATACCTTTGTTACCATACCCACATTTAAAATATTGAGGATACAATTTCCAAAAGAGGGGAGGAATGTAACATCCTAAGTAATTATAGATTAATATTTTTTTATATTTATTAATATTTATGAGTTAGATAGTAATTTTACTTTAAATGGTATGTTATGTCTGATAGCGTACCCAACACGCCACAATTGGTTTCTCCAAAAGCTTAAGTTGTGCAAAAGGTTGAGATATACCAAAAAAATATATTATTAACATTATTATATCAAGTTATAGTTATTTCGTAGACATTGGAAGGAAAATAATGAATTATATTAACTAAATTATTAAAATAGGGTTTTCACATGGTTATATAATGATTTATTATTTTCCAAAATAATTTGGAAGCTAAATAAAAACAAATTGAATATAAAGGATGTGCTTTTATAAAAAACTATTTAAAATCAAATTAGTTAGATTATAAAATAATAGAATCACTCTTTATGGATTTTATTAATGTAATATTTATGCAATATATTAAATGTAATTTTTTAAATTATCTTATATATTTTATAGAAATTATATAAGAACAAAAAAAATTTTGATAAAGAAATATTTTTCAAAAAAAGTGCAGTTTTTCCACCTTTTAATGGAGAACCCATTTTAAATATAGTTTTTCAAAATTTTATATGATATATTTGAAGAAAAAAACATATTATTCGTAATAAAGACATTAAAATTTAGTTTGGATAAATTTTTGGTATTTTTTGATAACATTCATATTTTAATGAATAATGAGAAATACTGCATTTTAATTCAAAACTTATTTTTATTCTAATTTATTTATATTGTTATATTATAATTTTAGATATTTTTAATGTATAATTAGATTATTTTTTATCATTTAACCCAATGTAGTTTTTTTTTATACTTTATAAAATTAAAATTAAATAGAAAAACTATGTGAATTTTTTTGAACATTTTACTTTAAAAAACACGTTTCTTGATCTATCAATGGGATTAGTGTTAAACCTAATTTATGAACTTATGTTAATTGAATTTTAAAAAACATAAATACATTGTTGTACTCATTATAAAAAATTTGGTCCAATAGTATCAAAATAATTTTATGTTAATTGTAACTTTATTTTTTTATTTACCACGGTTAAAAGTAAATAAAGTTATTAAAGGAAAAATTAATATTATAATATTATAAAATTACCTTGAAACATGTTATAATATTATTGGATGGGTTATTATCTACCATTAACATCATGGTACTGAAATGGTGACCTTTGGATGTTACTTGCGTGTGATTGTGACATTTATAATATTTAATTTATTATAAAGACAAATATGTCATAAATACATTTTTTCTTACTAAACCAATTTTAATATGGGGTTATGTAAGTGATATCTTAAAATATTAATATTATTTAAAATTATAAAAATATTATATAAATCATAATAAATTATTTATAATTTTTAGGAAATAAATAACTAAATTAAATAGTAACATCATGATGATGTTGTAATTGATTTATTAAAGAATAAATCAAATAAATGATATTAATAATTTTTAAATAAAAATAATTTGAAATATTTGATTCTTAAAACCAATTTTATGGATAACTAAGACATGTTAGGATTGATTTAAATTTTTTAGAAGTAATCAAGTTGTTATAATTTATGAAAAAGTTATATAATGAATAGTTTCAAAATTTATATAATTCATTACTTAAATTATAAAATAACTGATTAAATGATATAAAATTTATAAAAATCCATGATTTGGATTTTTTTTAGAAAACTCTACAAATTTCATTAATGTCTTATTCATTGTACATTTTTCTTGATTTGGTAATGATTTTAACCCTATATGTGTAAATTTATTGATAAAATGGTAAGAGTTAAAAGGGGTTAAATCAAAAGGATAAAGATAAAAAAGAATAAATTATGTCTAATTTTTATTGGATTATTATATTTTGACCAATAATAATCCTATATTGTAAATAAATAAGTTTATACACATTTGGAATCGAAAATGAATTTATATTAATTTTATAATCTTAACAATTCCAGCGGTGCCACTCCCCTCTCCTATAAAAAGTCACCCATTCCTCTCTATTACTCACACTTCTAAAAAATTTTGGTTTAGAGAATATCTTGACAAAACCCTTCTTAGAATCCCTACCCATATCGTTTATGTCTTATTTTAGGCATAACCCCCTTCTTAGGGGTCTTAAAAAGTTAATAAAGGCGATAATACGAAGGAATAATAGTGTATTTATTTAAGAATTTCTATTTTATTTCTTCTTCCATTTCAATAAAATATTATTCATCTTGGATAAAATAATTACTCTAATATCCTAAATATTCTTATATGTTAATATGTTAATATCATAACCTAAATCCATATCTACATCCATTAAAAGGGAAAGTAATTAATCGTTTGTGCATACGTGTGAACTATCACCTCCACGAACTGATGAAATTCATTTTCCATAACCGTCTCTCATGACTGGTTATAATAATAGAATTAATATTCATATGTGATATTAATGAAACATTAATTATTATAAGATAATAATATATCAATTATGTTATTACTTTCTATGTGCATAAAAATAATAATATCATTCGTGCGTACGTTTGAACTATCACCTCCATGAAGCGATGCAACTCGTTTTTATTCATTATATAACTTGTATAATATTTATAAGTATATTTAAATTATTAATATTATATTAATTATTTTATGATCATTATATAATGTTAAAATAATACTTACCTTCTTTACATAATGATCAAAGAAAAATGGAAAACATTATTTATACGTACGTACGACGTACTATCTCCATGATTATAACATTGTTCATTTTTCATAAAAATACTCAGCGGATTATTTTAAAACTATAATTTAATTATTAAATTGATAATAATTTCATGAATATTATTCTAGAGATGATGTAATTTTGACCTCATGGACTATTGACATCATACCAAGTTTATTTTTTACTCAAATACCGAATACTGACAAAACATGTGAATTGAACTTAAATAATTATGTCATTATTATAAAATGATAATAAATTATATAAAATGAATAAAAATATTTAAAATTATTTTTAAGAAACTATAAATTATCCTAATATTATTATTCAGGAAGATAAAGAAAGTATGAGACATGTCCGACTCGTGTTAAGGGACTTCGTATCAATATCCTTTCATTAAGGAATATTTTGATAATATACACCACATTATTCTATAAGGATTAAAATTAACACATTTAAATTTTAATTAAATTCAAAGGTTTTTTAAAGGAATATTTTTCTATGAAGTGTTTTACTAAATTACAAAATGAATGTTTTTTATGTATGTGACTTCAAATACTTTTCTACCACTATGACCATTATTTGATATTTGGATTCCAATATAAGACTTAATGTTTTTAAAATAAAAATAAATACTATATTAACTTTTCATGTATTTTTTAATTGAAAATTATTTTAAGGATGGATAGATTATTTCAACATCTCGAAATGATATCTTCTGATTGAAAATTGGAAATGTTATTTTTTCCTTTATGATTGTTAATGAGTTATGATTATGTATAGTTCTATGAAATTTCTAATTTATACAGATGGTTACATGATAAAAATGTTGTGTAATCCCATGATAGATCTCTAATTCTTTAAGTAATTATATGGAGTTTAATGATAAGGTTTTTCCAAAGTGATTTAGGTAATATAATATGATGGGAATTCTAAACCTAACCATGAATGTTACTCCCCATATCGCTATGAAAGCTACAATGTAAGTATGATATGGATGCCCCAAGATACCTTTATGATTTATGTTTGATAAGATTTTTTTTGGGAATATAATGATTTCATGAGGTATTTTAAGAGATTATTTATATGGGTGAAAATTATGATTTTGTGAAAATGTTTTCATGAGTTTAAAATATTCATGGACCGATGGTTTCTTTCTTTATTTTATATCCCTTACTGAGATTTTTATGCTCATACCATCTTTTAAATTGTTTTTCATAGTTATTAATGTTTATAAATAAAAACAATATTTCATGATGACATAATTGAGGATGTGTCTAAAAAAGAAATCATTTATTATTTTAAAAAGGAATCCTTTGACGAAAAAATGGATACTATTTGGAAGTGTCCACTTTAATTTATTATGGTATTTTATGAAATAGTTATGGCCTAATTCTCTAAAACTATAAACTTCATAAGATCCTGAATGTGAATTATTGACTTAAATCATTATTATGAAATGTTTAAGTCTAGTTCCTTATAAATAGAGTTTATGTGACATATGAATTGGTTCCCTTAATTCTCATTTGATCAGTTCGTGGTATTCTTTATTGATGACATCCTTATGTACATGGAACAATAGGTGGATCATGTGAGACACTAGAGGGTTGTTTTGGGAATGAATTTTGAGTTCTATCTTTGTGGGAATCCCTCTAATCATCAGTTATGGTTTTTTGGGGAACACTGTTAGGTATATGAATCCATATGTAAGGTTATTATTATAGACATAATAATTTTTGGTATAGTTTTTTCTCTTGATTAACCTAGAAGTGTGGTGGAAGTGTAGGGATTCCTCATTTTGGAATGGTGGTGATAGAGGTTCATGGATTTTTTTTTTCAATATACAATCACCTTTGACCACTTTACTATGGAAGTGATAGTCATTTGATAGAAATAGGCACCTATAAATCCTTCAATGTTTTGAGCCATATATTTTTAGTACACCAGTGTAAAGACTACTAAATAAGGGATTCAAGTGCCTAATATTATTTAATGCCTCTAGAGTTGGGATCTTATTCTTGTTGACGAGGAGGAAGGTAGTGTTTTGTTGTGGGTCGAGCTTGTTATTCCTCCATGATAAGGTTTATGTTATTGACTATGTCTTGGAAGTGGAATTTTTTACCTTGGATATGTGGTGGTTTTTCCTCCTTGGTGAATTTTTTTTTCTTAGACCACAAGGGTCATAGGTACATATTTATTCCATTATATCTCGACCTGAGATATATTTTTTTGTATATATATACTCTAGAAATATGAGAATTTGATTATTTGAAATCTGCATATGGTATTGTGGTTTTAGATTCAGTTAGTAAGATGAAAGAACCATCTTAATGGGGTTATAATATAAGAATATGGATTCATATAGCTATCCCTAGGGCATAATAGGGGATTAGTTTTTCTTCAGACAATGGTGGTGACTCACTTTATTTTTCATTATCTGAGATAGAATAATATGGTAAAAAATGAATATAATGATATATGTGACAATATATCAATGGGAGATTCACCATATGTATATCCTGAAAGAAAGGAACACATTACCATTTATAGGGATCAATAGTCTTTCTAGTCAAATTTTCTAAGTAGGTGATGAATGTGATTCACACATATCCATTGGTTGTACCTCCTAATGTGGTCATGATGTAAATGAACATTAGAGGATCTTTTATATGGTTGAAACGAGGTGATGGATTCTCAAGAATGTTTCTTACTGTCACACGTCAGTAGGAAAAGGCCATACATTAGATTCCATCATAATTTAATAAGCCTCTTGAGATCATTTGATAGTAGTTTGATTGAATATAAATGGATTTCATGTGGGTATTCCATGGAAATTAAAATCCCAGAGTGCTATCTACATGATTATTGACCGACATTCTAAATCAACATGATTTATTTATAAAAGTTCTTAGATATTAGTTGTGTGTTTGGGGTAATTGTATGTTCAGGAGATCGTACGACCTGATGGTATGCCTAGGATGATCATCTAGGTCTATGATTTTGGGTTTACTTTATGGTTGTTGAGGGTACTATAAAAGTCTTTTGGGAACTAGTTTCAGATGAGAATGGTGTTTCACCCCCATATAAACCATAAAACTTATAAAACTATCTCGTTTTTGGAGGATATTCAATGATCATGTGTGTTGGAATTCATATAGATATAGTATGAAAACTTCCCCTAGTTGATTTTAATATCTATTACACTATTATTGGTATGGTGCACTTCAGTTACATGTTTGGGGGACTATGAAGGTCAATATTGTGCTGGCCATAGAGTATTAAAAAATCTCGTATTAGACTAATGATGGTTCTGATAATGTTAGAGAAGGATTCATGTAATCCACGACCATTTGAGGAAAGATCATTATCGATGAAAAATAGAAACATTTCAATTATGTTATCCTTTGTAGTTTGATAAATGAGATTATTATTCCCTAATAGACACACCACGTGATGGTTTTTGTTTTCTATTTACAAGAAATAATGTTATCCAAAAGGTATCTCAAAATTTTCAACATCATATGGAGGTTTATCTAGATATGTTTCAACATCAGCATACCCTGAAATGAAACCGAGTACTCTAATTTTTCCATGTGGCATGGAAAATTAAATATTTTATCGACTCATATGAAATTACCAAGCATACTGAGATTGACATTTAGGATAGAGATACATTTTCTCTATACTAGTGGTGGTCGACAATTAGTAGGATATGATCCTATATGGAGGAACCATATTTTTTAATTGAGTGATTTTGCAATATGGGATCATGAAAGAGATCTGCCTGTAAAATGGAAGCTTGGTGTAGGATTAGTGCATCCAAATATTGTTTATACTTTTCATTTTGGGATAAAAATACTTGAAGGAGTGGATAATGAAATAAATCTATTATTACTATTTTATTCAGTTGAATGTTTCTACATTAATATGAGGATTTCGCCTAGAGTTGGTTCTATGTTTGGGTATCATGGGACCCCATAACTTATATATATAATATATTAATATATATTCACTCACATATGTGCATATTTTCTTATTAATAATGTTTCTATTGTTTGGGATATTAGATGTGAAATTTGAGACCACACTTGTTTTTTGAATATGATTTTTACACTAACTATGACATAACAGTAGTCATAATTAGGATTTAACTCGAAGGAGACCATTTTCGGGTATAATAAGTAATTTTGGTTACTTAATTAATAAAATAATTTGTTAAATAACCCTCCCCTCTAATTTTCTTTCCCATGTAATGGAATAAGTGGGAGGGTTTCTCTCTTATAAAATGGATTAACCCTAGATAAGTGGTGACCTTGGAAATCATCCTTGGTGGTGATCATGATCAGACCAAGTTATGGAGGCTTTTTTGAATGGAGTTTGACATGAAGGGTTGGCATTTACACCATGAAGTAGTCAATTTTATTTTTTTTGTTTCCCATTCCATTTATTTATGTTTTTTTTATAATTTTGAAATCCCTTTTATAAATTTTAAGAAGATGTTGGGATTGATCTAGGAATAATTTGGGAAAATTGGATTTTTGGGTGTTTATAAGGATATCCCATTCAAGAATTCTGACCACATTACCTAGAGTATAATACTTATGTTGTGTGTTCTACTCAGAAGGTAATTAATGAATTTTTATTGATATATTCCATGTACTATATGAAATAACTATACATTGGGACCTTTCTATAGAGATATACAATATTTTAATACATAAATACCATATCTAAATAGATGAATATTCAATTCATAACATAAAAATACATTCCAAAATAATATATCTATAGTTCCTTTGGAAACATAGATAAATAAACTATAGGTTCATAAATAAAAATCAGCATCTCCAACATAGTTCATTATACCTATCACCTTTCATAGATGTATCATATTTAAAATATTTCATGAGAACCTAATGAATAGAAACAAAAGAAAGGCTAAGCTCGTATGTAGTAATGGTAAACAAGGGAGATATTAATGATAACATGAGCCTTACAAGATCATAATGGTATGAGGATATGCCAATAACATTTTAAAATCATAACCATTATATCATAGATCATAATATTTGTTAATGGAATAAATATTGGTAGTTTATAATACATTAATCGAAATTTAATCAAAGAATATGATATATGAGGGGACATGTTTTTTATAAGACATAATTTTGTGGTATACATAGTAGAGTTGAAAATCATTTACCTAGTAGTCATGTCTTATTCCCAAGACTACCATAGTAGAATGGTTTCACTCCACAACCCATCATCGATGTCTAGTATAACTCCATATGCTATTTTAGTGGATAATGCCCCTTACTAATTTGGGTTAACCTAGTATTATAGTCTTATTTATCTCATGATACATCAAAATTTTCTCAAATCATTAGAGGGATATATAATTCAAGTAACAATAACCATATTTTGAAAATCATATATACATATTCCAAAAAAATATAATAAAGAATTCATCACATTAGAACCTATGAAATTAAATGGGTTTCATAAATATTTCATCACTAAACAACCCATGTGAAAAAATGGGTTTCATAAACATTTAATTAGTTATTCATGTCATAACATGTGGTAATGGAATGGATTTCATAAACTTCTTGACATAGTAATCACAAACCATCGAGAAAAATAATAATAGTGGTATAATAGAATTATATCTCTATTAATTCATATTTTAAATCAAGGGTTGTTGACTATAATGAATATAAATAACATTACATGATCATTAAAACATTCTAGAGGAAAATATACTTTCCACTTTGAAAATCACTTTTCAAAAAATAAAAAATCGTAGAGAATTGTTAAAATGGTATTCTTTGAAAATAAAATTGGATCCATTTAATGTAAGCTCTACATTATTTAAAAGTAATTAATTTTTGAAAACAATTTCATGCCATATATGTTAAAATAATACATTCTTTTCATATTTTTATAAAAATTCATAAAGTACCTCATTCAGAAAAAGAAAAGAATATTTCTTTTAAACCATTTTGTAAAAAATTAAAAAAAATTGTTTAAAATAACTTATAATAATTCATAAGAGTATAGTTAAAAACATATTTAAAACATTTTTAGAATACCTAGATAAGGAATAAAAAGTTTCTTCAACCGAAGAGAGAAATAAATTCATCTGTGCACAAAATATATTTTTAGACTAATGAGTACTGTAGGTGAAGAAAATGAAAGGAAAATAGTTATTTTATTGAAATAATAACAGGAGATAAAATTTCATGTATTTATTTATTGAGAAATAAAAAGATATCATCCTAAAAACATAACAATGAATAATCCCAATAAGTAATGAGATCGTAACATAAAACATTTACCACTTTGTTAAAATTTTAATCATAAGTCCTATGAAATAAGAGACAATATATTTTTTTGTAAATCACAATAAAATTCATGATATTATTTAAAATACATTATTGGGTATTATATAAACCACATAAAATAACATATACTAAAAATGTAATGTGTTTGAATGAAATTAATGTGATAAGAAAATCCCTTACCACAGATTTGAATTACATTAAAAGAACTCTAGTATCATATATAATCTATTTACATTTATTATAATTATATACCAGTTTCTTTAAAAAATTATAATATAATAAATGATACCCTTATAATATTTTTACACCCTTCAATTAAAAACCCATTATTAAAATCATCTTTTTCAAGAGTTAAATATTTCATTCTTTCATTAGAATTTTAGTTTGGTAGTTTAAGTCGGTGAAAATTAATCAGGGTGGAAACAAATTTAGAATTTTAACACTGATATAAAAATAATATATATTTATTATATTAATATTTAGAGTCCTTAATAAAAGATATATATTGAGAAACAAATTACATCTTTCATGGGGAAGGTAGGCCTTACGTACGCATGAATGCTTTTTCACTTTTTGATGGGAGGAAAAAAATAATGGTAAATAATAAAAAAAACTTTAAAGAATCAATAAAATATAATATGTATATATATATATATCATATATTTTAATGAAATGCATACTTATTACATTCTATGTAATATAAAAATGAAAATGGAATCACATCATTTTGTGGAGGTGGTAGTCCCCACCAATACATGAGCTTCATTATCATTGTACAAATAATTTTATGAAAAGAAAGTATATGTGATATTATGATTATAGAAGTTTAATTACATCAAAATTATCATATATAACCTATATTCCTATCATTATAACAATCCCTTGAATATAGAGATGAAAAATGAATTTCAATGCTACATGGATACTGTAAGTTGTATGTACCCAATAGTGACATATTCACTTACAATATTTATAAACTGGATGATTAATGGTGGAATCATAAAAATAATAAAATTTTACTTTAATTAGGATCCTAAATTTATTATTTTTTGAATAATATATCATATTTATAGGAGGTAAAATATGAATTTAAATGAAATTGATTAGTTAAGAAGATTAACACTTTTTTTTGTAACAAATCCTTTATATATTCTCTTATAGACCATATAGTTAGACTTTTGGGAAGACAAGAACATCTAGAATATAGATAAAGAAATATTTCCCAACTGTAATGTAATAATTTTTAATAACTCTTATTTCATTTTTATTCCATTAATTGTTATTCTATATCCACAAAATATTTTCCTCCTATTCTAACATAATTATATTAGAATTTTATTTTGTTATAGAAATTAAAAATTCTACCTTCCTCCCATGAATTTGAAACATAAAAATTTCCCCATGTGAATGTGAAAACTACCTTTATCATGAATTATGCATTTAATTTTACATAAAAACTACACATGACCTGTTTTTAAAAAAAAATTAATTCTTAAAATATTTTATTTCTGAGATAATTAATATTTTTCAAAGATAAATCATTTTTTACAATCTTTTTCTCGCATTTAATAGAAAATTAAAACATTAATCATGCCTGTATGCAGACTGGTTCTTCAATGGATGAGTTATACTATTTCCATCACAATATTAAAAGGTTGGTAATATGTTATATTTCCTAGTATTGATATCTGAAAATTACTCAAAATAGCATCGACACCATTTTCATCATCATGAATCATAAATAAAAACAGCTTGGAATGAGAATGGATTTTTATAAATACTTATAGAAAATATATTCCATTAAATTTAATAATATTTTAATGATGATATTGTTGTCATAGAATGGGGTTTAATA
The DNA here is from genome assembly GCA_963277665.1 of Viscum album. Taxonomy (NCBI): domain Eukaryota; kingdom Viridiplantae; phylum Streptophyta; class Magnoliopsida; order Santalales; family Viscaceae; genus Viscum; species Viscum album. Next base: position 1,139,344,591 of record OY728156.1, read on the forward strand.
TCATAAATACAAAACATATAAAAAACAACAATGGTTTCCAATATTCGATGACTGAAAAAACAATATTTAACTGATAATGGAATAATGAATGATTATAATTAAAACAAGTTAATAGAAATATATTTTAATAAGGTTATTTATTGATTTATTAAAATTCTTATTCATATCCATTTGGCAGATAGATAATTTTATTGAATATGAGAGTTAAGTTAAGGGTTTTTCATCTTACTCTATTTCTTGAGGCATGTTCCATATTCAAAACATGTTATATATTGCCTATTTTAAACAAAACTATCTGTACCTTATTATCAATGTTTCACGAAATTTATTAAATTTATAATTTCACATTATGTTCGGTATTTCTTAGTATTTCAATTCAATATATACAAATGTTGTAAGGGGTTTCGTCTAAATTACGCTACATTGAATTATGTTTTCATATTCTTCATATATTATTAAAGGTTATCTACAAAAATCCATATATGTTTCTATAATTATTATTAATTTTTATTTAAAATAATGCGAATGTGTTTTCATTAATCCTATTAACAAAATATTTTTAATCAACCATTTTCGAAATTATTATTATTTTTGTTATGTAAACCCCATTTTTTTGAGTGATAATTTTTTGTCCTGAACATATTTCCTTTATTATATGTTTATTGCACCCCAAGGTTTTATAATATTTCACAAGAAATTTATCTATAGGTTAAATGTAATTTATAATTAAAAGATTCTTTCCATATAAATTTATTTCATATAAAAATGTGACATTATTATGAATAATTCTCATCCCCTCTAATTACTATTTTCTACAATATCTATATTATTTCATTAGAAAAATATTTTCCATTAATATTTTGAAAATTAAGTATGTATCATTTATTTTAATACATATATTTTTCATACTTATTTGAAAAATAGATCATTATTAATATTTTTTGGAACATTGTTTAACAAAAGGCATTTTAAAATACTGATAGTTTTCCCTTTCATGATCATAGAGTTTATCTTCCAATGAACATTTCCTCTAAGAAACATTTTTCCATTATCAATAATATATTATTTTTATTAAAATCAATATAATGATTGAATAGGTTTTCATTTAATCTTTTAAAATTAAATTTTTTAATCTGATCCAAAATATTCTGTTTTTTAAATTTTGAAAATTTGTTTAAACATGTTTTATTATTAAACATTAATTTACATATATCTCTAAAAAATATCTATCTCTATTACTGTAATTTTTCATAAATAACCCTATAAATTCACTTTTGAAATACTTCAAATAAGTGATTATATTCTAGGTATCAAGAAATCTAACACAGGAGGTTATTTTATGTGATAACATTTTAAAATTTTATGAAACCCATATTCCATAAATGGTATATTCATGATATGATATATTGAAAGTAAATGTTCCAAGAATTTATATATTTTGATGACTTTAAATAAGAATGAACTTTCTTACATTCATAACAACCATCCAGGTTTTTTATTTTGAAGAGTTAGGTCATAAAACTTATATAACAAAACCATATATATATATATATACTGACTGTATAATTAAAATTAGTATTAATTTTTTACACAATATAAAATATCTAAAAAATCATGATTTTATTTCCTAAAAAATATTCAAAAAACTATAACCTTACTTTTTCATTTCTATTACCCATCCTTAAGACCTATGGAAAACATTTTAAAATGTGGGATGAGAAAAAAAAACTTGTAAGGGACATAAGAAGAATAAATTCATCACTTTAGTGAAAAAATGAAAACCCATGAAAGTATAATTTTTAAATTATTGATCATTTATAAAATAAAATAAATCATTTTCACTAGAGAAATAAGAAAACTTTTTCATTAAAAGAATTCAAAAACCACCTAGAAATTAAATAAATAGAATGTTTGGAAACATAATGCATAAAATTCATATCATATTTTTAACCCATGGAATAAATATCTGGATCCTACTTAAATCCATAAGATAAAGCCGTTAACAACTCCATCTTTTTTCCTTAAAATAAATGGTGTATTTTCTAATTCATTATAGCACTACCTGGGTACACCCATCCTATAACTTGTAATGGGATCACCCAATGTTATCTGGGTATAACAAATGTATATATATCTATTTTGATCACCTATGATCTATAATGGTCAAGATACTGTCATATAGGTCTTATCAGGCTCACTTGTTTCACATATAATGATAAATTACAATAAAAAACATTTTATGTTTGTGATTTTTCATCATAAAACATTTAATCTCATATTAAAAACACAATTAGATATCAAAATACCATTTCAATTTGAAAACCTATTTTCAAAACCAAAATACCCATATAATGGATATTGGTTTTTTCTTTAAAGATAACACTAATGATAGTAATGGAGTACAAAAATCAATTAATGGTTACTATGGTGGAAGAATTCATTGTTGTTATATATGTTAAATTTGAACATTACTTTTGTATTTTAGTAAATAAAGTCAAAAAATTCAATAAAGATGATTTAATTTGAAATAATTTTCAATAATGTAAAAAAAGAAGAAAATTTCATTTTTAAATCTTTTATGTTCATAGTAAAACATATATAAATTATCTTAAAAAATGGATATTAATGAGAAATTATAACAAACCTTATCTTTATGGAACATTAATTCATGATTTATTACATAAGATTATGCGTAATAAAAGCCATAAGATTGATTATTATAATGCATTTTAGAAATAGGTATATTTCATAACAACTTAAAATATGAAATATATCATCTTTATTAAAATATTCCTTAACATGATTGTACTTAAAACATCATAGGATAACTAGGGACATACATAAGAAAGAGGTGAAATATAAAGTCCAATGAGGAAATACACATAGAATAAAATGAAAAAATTAATAAATTTCAGAAAATAGGAATATAAATTGGGAATTAATGGGGTGATAATCATAAACATGAACTATTATACATGATATAGCATGATAATCATAAAGAAAACATGGGAACTATGGAAATGACTTAAAACACTGAATCATAAACATAGTTCAAGGATAACATACAAGACATCATGATGGAAAAGATAACGTGATGGATGAGGCTCACTCTCTAATCCCTTGAAAGACTTACAATGAAACTAAAACATTTCCCAATGCACTGAAACTCTATATAATTTCATATGCATCCATCACTTTTATTTTATTCCCATGATTAAGTGTGCCACATAGATCAAAAAACATGGAATAATTTATCATTACATATAATTATGGGGTCAAGGAGTTTGGAATATATATATATAGTTCCCCAACAAAATTATTATAAGTGTATAAAGGTGAATTCCATTGATATTAAATTGGTATGGTATTCACTACACAATTGTTTTTTCATGGAAACACACAGTGAAATTTCGGCAACATAACAACGTTAACAAAAGATTCATAAAACGTTTTGATTATAGTGAAAGGGGTATCTCATAATTTTTACATAAAATGGATAGAAATGGTTATATGTAAATACATATACTGACATTAGGAATTAGAAATAGAAGGCATAAGATAATGAAGAAACTTGAAGAAAGAATAGCAGGAGAGGAACCCTTACCTTGATATTAGGACTCCAAATGTTTAGGAAGTTCTTATTAAGATCTTGGGGGAACCTTGGGAGGACTTTAGAGAGGGGAGTGAAGATTAAATATGTTATACAAGTATTTTTATAGATTATAAATGTCATTTTGGATGGGTTTATATAATAAATTGTTAGAAAATTCTTTGTCATTTCTAAAATGTAGGTTTCAGACTCCATAAAATAAAATAACTCAAAAAAATGTTATCATGGTTTGTTACCATGGTTTATAAAAAAGGGTATTGGTTTTATTTATTTTATTTTTCTAAGGTCAAAACTTATTTAAATATTACCCTTGGTGATGTGGAAGTGAGTCATGTCTTTAAATAAATGATTTTAAAATTTTAAAATATATTATATGTTTTGGAAGATTCAAAATTCCATTATAAAACATTAAACATAATATTAAATTATTTTAAATATAAAACATAAATTTGGTCATGGATACCTATTAAAGTATTTATTACATCTCTTTTGGGTTATTATTATTTCATAGTTCACACCATATATTTATATGGTATTTAATTTTTACATGAAAATTTGATTATCTCAAGAAATTATGAACAATTCACTGTTGGATAATTTAGAGATTATGATTCCAAAAATAATATTAATTTTATCTACAAAATTATCTAAATATATAAATTTTTACTTTTAAAAACAACAACTGATATTAATTAATAAATGATGGGGTTTTTTGATAATTACAATTTTCAAACCGTTACAAAAATTACATATGAATTTATAAAAATTATATGACCAATTGTATTTGACAAAAATAATTTAATAATAATATTTTATTAGAGTAATATTTATTTTTATAATCCATTATTTCATCAAAATAAATGTATTAATTGAAATTTAATACTAATTAAGGATTCAATTTTTTTATTGGATAGAAATAAAAATCATTTATAATATAATGATAGGATATAATATGAACATTTTTAGATTTAAAATACAATAAAAATATTCATATTATTATGATATTGATATATATCCCTATAATAAACCAAAAAACTCTCTAAGCATAAGGTTTGTGGCGGTGAAACATTCAAGGGGTGGATTGACATACATAGTTTGGGTCATGACAACGATGAGCTTGAACTTTTTCCTTAAACAGTTTTGATCATGAGTATATTGTTAGATATCAACTTGGAATTTTTCAAGGGAAAATCCCAGTGATCTAAAATGTAATGGTAATTTTATTTATAAATATTCAGGCCATTAAAAACCCTCGTCAATAAATTATTCCTTGAAATTTTCATTTAACACACTTATACAGATGATAGTAATTTTGTTTCATCACTTCCTCAAGTTCCCATAATACTTCTTCAAACTTGTGGAATCTCCATTTGAACATGTACAATGTATAATTTATAGGAAATTTGTTTATATGATCTAAGATATTCACTTGGTGCCCCTCATATGATAGATCATGTTTCAATGATACCACCTATGGATTGAGTATATGTGAGGGGTTTCGTATATACTTTCGAAATAGTAATAAATAGAATAAATCATCCAATTGAGATAGTCTTGGTGCGAGTGCTAGTCGATAGGCCACATATCTGATGAGATCAAGGAACTCAAAGGGAGCGATGTATGTTAGACTGTGATTTCACTTATTCCCAATTCAAAGGAATTTTTTCCATGTTGATATGTGGAGGAATACCATGTCTCCAAAAGCACACTCTAGATCTCATTGATGATTTTCAATATAGATATTTTGTAAACCCTAAGAAACATTGATGATATGTTGAATATTATTGACCATTACCAAAATTTCCTTATCTATTTTTGGACCTATCAGTTTCTATTCCCCAACATCATCCAAACATGAAAATGTTCTTCACCTCTACCCATAAAGTTCTTCATAGGGAGGTGTTTGTATTCTTCATTGGAAACTATTATTGTATGAGAACAATACCAGTGAAATATGTTGATCCCATCCTCCTTTAAAGTCAATTTATAATGATCACAATATGTCCTCTAGGGTCTAGATAGTCCGCTCAGATTGTCCATCAGTTTGGTGGTGATACGACACGACAAAGTTCAACTCGGTATTAAGTGTGTGTTGGAGACTATTCAGGAACTTGAAGGTAAATCATTGGTCTTGATTAGATATAATCAATAGTGTTTCGTACAACCTCACAAAATTTTTAGTGTATATCCCTCCTATTTGATCAAGTGAGAAGTCCTCTCGAATTATAATGATGTGAAAAATCTTTGTAACCTGATCCGCCACAAACTATATAGATAAATTTCCTCTTAATGTCTTCAGAAGACCAGTGACAGTGTATATAGTTATATTTTCCCATTTTCATGTAAGTATGAGAAATTTTTGCATCATCCATTTGGATATTTTTCTTTTCTTCCATGAATTTCTAGCATTCAAGACATATTTATGTATATTCCATGATCCCATTTTTCATATTATCCCACCATTGATTATATTGGAGATATCATTATATATTTGTGATTCTTGGATGGATGGAGAATCTAAATCCATTTGTATCATCCAAATTCTCTTTCTATATCTCAGGATTTGATGGTACACATAATCATGACCCATATCTCACAAATCCTCCTTCATTAATATTAATCTTTGAGTATTTCCATTTTTTATAGCTTGCAATTTCTTCTAAATTACCACATCATCTCTTTAGTAATCCTTTATATTTTATAAGAGAGAAGATTGATAATTAATTTATGAAAGGATTAATTATGTTCCTTCCTTTATGATCCCCATGTTCGTACACTTCATATCTAAGAAGATCAGATCCTTCTCAATTCTCATAAATGATAGAATTACTGAATGCTTTCTACATAGTGCATCTTTCACTTTATTAACTTTTCCAAGATGGAAGTGTATTGAGCAGTTATAGTCCTTGATCAAATATAACCATCAATTTTGGTACATATTCATCTCTTTTTGTGTGAATATATACTTTTTGTTCTTGTGATCCATATATATTTCACACTTCTCCTAGATGAGATAATACTGCCTAATTTTCAACATGAAGATCACTATATCCAACTCTAGATCCTATGTTGAGTAGTTCTATTTGTGAACATTCAACTTCATTTAAGCACATGATATAACTTTTTTATTTTTCATTAACACATATCCCAATAACTTTATCAAATAATCATTTAATACAATAAAAATATCTCCACTTTCGGGTAGTGTGGGTAAAGGTGTAGTAATGATCCTCCTTTCAGAATCCTTGATTCTCAATTCACATTCATCATTCCAAGGAAAATTGACTCCCTTATGAGTTTTCTTGGTTAGATTCATTTATAATCATTACAAATTTATCACAAATCATTGATAGTACTCATCTAATATAAGAAAACTATATAAATTTGTAATATATGTTGGCTCATTAATCCGTCAATTTCTTTTTTATTTTAAGGGTCTATAGATATCCCATTTCTTGTGATAATATACCCCATGAAAGACACTTCCTTCATCTAGAACTCAAATTTTTTACTTTACATAAATCTTCTCCTTTTATAATGTATTTAGATTGGTGCTTAGATTCTCCTCATACTCATCCTTGGTTTTGGAGTATATTTGAATATCATTTATAAAGTCTACCATTTTTTTGATTTATTCTCTAAAGACTCTATTCATCTATTAAATAAATATTTTTGGAGAATTAGTGAGACTTAATGGAATTACTATGAACTCATAGTGCTTGTACCTTGTACGAAATTTCATCTTGGGGATATCCTCCCTTTTCACTATTACATGATAATATATTGACTAAAAATCCATATCAGAGAATTATTTTACCCCACATATCTGATAGAACAAGTAGTCAATTCATGGAATAATATAATTTTTATTTATCATGATCTTTTGGAGGTCATGAAAATAAATGAAAAGACAAATTGACCCATCCTTCTTCTCAATGAAGAGGGCTAGTGGACCCAAAGGTGAAGGACTTGGGAATATGAACCATTTACCTAGATTCTCTTATATTTATTTCTTCAGATCCTCATGATCCACAATATCCAGTGTATATAGAGTCATAGATAATATAAATATGATAAGTATATACTCAATTGAAAATTCACCCTCTCAGCCAAGAGGAAGACCATGTAATTATTCAGAAAAAACATTAGCATATTCCCTCAAAATGGGAATGAATTCAAGGATGATTATTTCCTTAGACTAAATCAATTTATGCAGAAATTATTTCTCATAGGGAAATAATATCCATCCCTGAGATATTGGTTCTAAAGAATATTCAACCTCCTCTTTTCACTGGTACAAAACCGTGGGATGATTCATAATACATAGAGTGAATTTCTTCTTGTGAAAATTTATGTGAGCTATATATTTGTAAAGTAAATCCATAAACATAATTTATCAAATTCCACAAAATGGAGTATGAAAAGGTTTATTGGGAATTTCATCCCTCAAATCATGACTCAAGAGAAGTTATATACTTGGGGATAAATAATTTCATCATTTTTCATATTCACTTATATCTCTACTTATATTCATTGTTGTCATGTTTGTATAGTTCTACTAAAATTCCGTGATATGATGTAATTAATTGAAACAGTATAAAATAGTATTTTATCTATTATTAAATGAATAAATAGTTTACCTTTCACCAATTCATTGTCGGTATCCACCTTAGTGCTTGTGATGGAAAAATATCACCCTGTCTCCCTTAGAGTTTGTTGATTGTCTTAGAAAACCCTTGGATTAATGCATTAGTTTTCAAAGCTTCATGGTTCCTTGGTTTAAATAATGATTAATGAGACGAGGGTTGATATGAGAATTCCTTTTCTACATCACATTAGTTGGATTCTCCCATCGACACTCTCTAGCTAGGCTTCCTCTATTCCATCACCTAAATAATTTCCTCATTGTCCTTAAGACATTTTTGTGGTGTTTCTTTTTTAACTTTTGACAACTATGATGTTGAAATTTCTTAAAAGCATTATATTTTTCTATTAGACAACTATAATTAAACTCCACTTTCTGATTCTTATCTCTATGATAACCTTAACACGCTGATCTCCATTTTAACTTAGAGGGAACATTAAACAATTTCCCCATAACTATCAAAATATTTGATCATAGGGGATTTTAATAGACTAGGATTTATCCCACCAAAGATGTGGTCAACCTTGAATTCGGGGGTAAGGACAATGTCTAAGTCATATTGTGAATGTCTTATGATGTTTTCCATATATGAACCAATATATTCATTATATTTTTTCTTATGGGAAAGAAAATACCTTTCCATTTTAAATTTGATAGTGCGAAGAAATTTTTTATCAAAATAAATTTCCAAGATTCCTTCTACACCATCACATAGATATATTCCTTTGGATTTGTATTCTTGATCAATGTACACCATTGATCAGCTTATACATCCATATAATAAACAACCAGTTTAATATTCTCTTGTTTGAAATATTGAAGGATGGAGAAGATCTTCTCAGTGGAGTTAATCCATTATTCCATGATTAGGGGATCATTTAACCAATGGAATGTCTAAGGCCTTTGTCACATAAATGTTTCTATAAAATCTTGTTCAGTATTAGGTGGATTTGGGAACTCCTCCTGATTTAGTTTTCTTTTCATAACCTAATCCATCTGAGAGAGTATCATAAAAAATGTTTCAATTCCTGCTCTTATGAAGCTAGGAATCTTCTTGGGGGTAGCCATCAAATTGCTCGACACATTAGTTTTTACCCGATTCCTCTTATTTAAAGCCACTAACTAGAATAAATGAAAACATTAGTGATGGGTATTTTTAAACTATTAAACACATATACAGGAATCCAATGACATTAAATATTTAACTTATAAATTATATTTATCTAATTAACTTATGAATTTCTAGGCTTTAATCTATGTTATCCATGATCTATTTTCTAAAAAATATTATTATGGTTATTTTTTCCCCTTGATAATTTTTTTGAATGACCTTATGAATTTACCAAAACATATCCCATGTTAGTGAAAAAATAGGTGTATAACAAGGGCTATTTGCATACACTAGTTCCCAGTTGACTCTATCTCAACACTGTGTTTTTTGGGTTTTACCCCTATGTAAATCTTTTCCAGAGCCACATCCACTTATAGTATCCATACATGGATTTATTTTCTTGATAAACCACATCCTCTATAATTACCAAAATTAAGGGATGTTTTCTTATAATTAGTTTTATTTTAAATTTTTCATTATAGTTTTCGATTCCTAATCCCAAAAATAACTAATCCTCCATTTAAAAAACCCTACAACAATAATTCTCTTTATTTAAAATTATTTTATTCTTTATTAAAAAATATTACATATAATAAAACAGAAAATATTGATAAGTCTAGTTTATTTGAGAATTATGTACATTACATAAAAAATTAGAGTAAATACATCATTATTTTTGAAATCTTCCTTAATATACTCATACATAAAACACATGGGATATCCTTGGGACATATATAAGAAACGAGTGAGATATAAAGCCCAGTAAGGGAATAAACATGGTGTAACATTATGAAATTATTATATATTATGAAATAATCATACTAATGGGGAATAAAATGCATGAAAATCATAAACATGAATAATAAGACATGATATAACATGATAATCAGAAAGGAAAAATGGGAAATGTGGAAACAACTTAAAACACAATATCATAAACATAGGTTAATGATAACTACCAAGATATAATGATGGAAAAACTTTAATAATGGATGAGGTTCACTCCCTTTTATACAATATCATGAGACTAAAACATTACCCAATACATTGGAGTGCTATATAGTTCTGGTCACACCCATCACTTTTATTTCATTCCCATGCTTATTATGTCACATGGATCTAAAATCATGGAATAATTTATCATTAAATTTTATTAAAAGATGAAGGAGGGTGGAAAAAAACATGTCAGTCCCAAATATAATAATTATAAGTGTATAGTGTTGAAAACCATTTAAAGGAAATTGATATGGTATTCATTACCAAATTATTTTTTCATGGAAAATCATAGTTAAATTTCTGCAGAAAAACATTGTCACTTAACGATACATAAAATGGGTTTATGAGAGAGAAATGTATCCCATCATTTTTAAATAAAATTAAAAATAATAGTCACATTTAAATACATATTGCAACATTATTAATTGTAAATAGAAGGCATAATAAAATTAATAAACATGAATAAAGGAGAGAAGGAGAGGAACCCTTACCTTGAGAGTATGACTATAATTACTTGGGAGGACATTCATGAGAGCATTGGGCACTTTATGAGGCCACTAGAGATATTAGTGAAGTGTTCGAAAGTTATTAATATATTTTTAGTGAATAAAAATGGGTGATTGGGTTGGTTTACATATAAAATGATTGGGGAATTGTTTTTATCAATTATCATCTATATGTTTTGGACTCTATATAATAAAATAACCAAAACTGTAATCATTTCCATGGGTTTCTTACATGGTTTCTTCTAAAGGGGTGTAGTGTTCATTAATTTATAATGTTTAGGGTTTAAATTATTAAAATATCATCCTTTGTGATGTGGAATTGAGTCATTTTCTTAAATAAATATTTTAAAACATTAAAATATATTATATGTTTTGAAGGATTCATAATGGAATTATAAAATATATAAAATAAAATTAAAATTGAATTATATTAGAGTGAAAAAATATATTTTCTCATAGATACCCATTATTGTATATATTAAATCACTTTTGGGTCATTATAATGTCATAATACACATCATATATTAATACAATATTTCATTTATAATAGAAAATCCGTCTGTTCAAGAAAATTATTAAAAAATCACCATTGGATAATTTTGATTTTGTGAGTATAAAAATAAAATTCATTTTATCTAGATAAATTTTTTAATATGATAATTTTTAATTTTATAAATAATAATCATTATTAATTTATAAATGTTGGGTTTTTTTGACTATAACAGTTTTAAAACCCTTATAAAAATTCCATTTGAATTATTAAAAATTATATGTTCATTTATATTTAATAAACATTATCTAGTACTAATATTTTCTTAAATAATTATTTATTTAAAAAATCAATTAATTTATCAAAATATATATCTTAATTTAAATTTAATAATAATTAAAAATAAAATTTATGTTTTATTGTATAAAATTAAATTCATTTATAATGTAATTATAAGAAGAAAATATGAACATTTTTATAATATAAATAAAATATAAATATTCATATTATTATGGTCTTGATATATGTCTCTTTACTAATACAGAAAATTCTATAAGAGTAAGGTGTGAAATGGGGTTACATTCATGGGGTGGTTTAGTATACATTGTTGGGGTGGTGATCTTGATGGGTATGAACTTTTCCCATAAATAGTTTCACTCATGTTTAAGTTGTTAGATATCAACATGTGCTTGGTAAATTTTAAAGCCCAATTATAATATATCTCTTAAAAGATCAAATAAATGTTATTCAAAGGGTACGATTCTACTGGTTAAGGCCATCATATACAATGTGTGTGTCAATTATATTTATTAAACCCCAATATTTATATTAATCATGTGAGTACTATTCCTTTACTATATTATCATAGGTAATGATTCTTTACGGTCATTTAAATATGATAGGATAATATAAAACCAAATAATTACATGTGTTTTACATAACCATAATACATAACAATACATTTAATTCAAAAAATAAGGGGTATTTTATTAATAAACATTCAGGCTGTTAAAGAAAATCTTATTTAATATGAATGTTATCAGAGGATTTTATTAAAAAATAATGTCCCTTAACATGAGTATTACTCATCACATAAGTTCTTTATATTCTTAAATAACATAATTTTTTAATTTTATAGAATCACAAGAACCTTTTTCTTGTTCATTATTATTATTTTTAATTAATTGTAGGTTATATAAAGTTATTGAATCTATTAATTTTAAGCCAGGTGTTTTGATGATATTCGAATCATTCATCAGAAATGAATTAGGGAGGTTAGAAATAGTTAAATTGGTCATTATTAAATAATATTTTAGATAATAATCATGATATATTTATAATATTTTAATATAATTTATAATTTTAAAACTTTCATGAAATATGGTTATGAAAAATGGACTACGATAGAATAATTGAGACGTAGGAAGTACGTAAACATGAGTAATGTTTCCATTTATCAATGATCATTAAGGGAATAATGAAATTATTATTTTTTCCTTTTATATAGATAATAATATCATTAATATAAGATTAACCCTGTACATATAATTATTGTTAAATAATAGAAGTTTTGGGGAGACGAAAAACGAATCACATTTATTTATGGAGGTGGTTTTCCACACATTATCATAAACGACGTTATCATTTTTTTGAGAATAGAAATATAAGAATTTAAATGATCAAGTATATATTTATAATGATAAATATTTCATGAATATCATATATTAAAATAAATTTCACCATTATAACCATACATGATACATGGTGATGGAAAACTAATTACATCAGTTTGTGAGGCAGTATTCTTTCGTACATTATAATGATGGTTTCATTTCCCATTTGATTTAAGAGTATATTGATATATTTTGTTCCATTAACATACAAAAAATAATTACAGAGAATATATATTTTTATTTAACAATGATTGGGGGATATTTTAATGGGATTGAAGAAAAATAAATAGAAACTCTTGATTAAAAAAATTATTCTTCTTCATAAGACCTCCATTGCATTACACTATAAAAACACAAAGCTCAGTACAAATACAAATATAAGGCCTCTAAAACATGGGGTGGGATGTTTTTATTCTATGTTGATAGATATTTTCCATTTTCAATATGTTATTATGTGTGAATTATAGGGTAGAATATATTTTTTTAAGAGAGGAGAGGGGCACTCTTAGAATTTCATAAATCCATAAATTAGTGTCAATTTATTTTTAATTCAAATTGATCTAGACTGATTTATATTAAAAATAAGACTAAAATGGGTTTAAATACACTCATATAGTAAAATTTATACACGTTTTGACAAGTATTGTACCCTTATCTTTTAGTATTAACCCCTTGTTAGCCGCTTTCCCACTTAACGTGAAAATAAGGATTTTTACACATTGAGGTTCAATATAGTAACTATAAACAGAAAAAAAATCCACTAAATGGACCTTGCTTGATATTAAAAATTATATCCTAATCAATTTCACAAATAAAATATTTCCATATATTTTTTATTATTTAATAAAATATTACCAATTTTAATATATTATTAATGTATATTTTTGGAACTATTTAATACATTAGATTTAATAAAAAAATTAAAAAAATTAGAAAAAAATAATTTCTTATATCATTAAAATTTTATGTTCACCTATAAAATTATTAGATCACATTAATTATGTAATATTATATATTTTCTATTTCTAATATTATATATTGGATTTTTTGATTAATTGAATAATTACTATGTCATCACTGTGTAAGCACTTTATGTAATTAATTATTTAGAAAAAATCAAAAAAATTACATGAAAAAGTTAAATATTTCATAAATTTAATTAATATTTATAACGTAACATATCCTCTGGTTTAATTTGTGAAAAATATACTTTTTTACTAAAAAAAAGCTTGTAAAATTTGATACTTTTTTTAAATTAAATAACATTAATGTTATAATAACACCATAATGGAAAAAAGGGACATATAACTAAATATTATATGAGAATAGATGATATGTGAAAATTTAATAATCTTATGAATAGTGTTTGGGTCATTTTAAAATCTATATCATTTTATATTTAACATTAATTAATGGATTTACCCTTTCACTATGGTAAAACTTTTTACTAACGAAACTATTAATATTGAAAAAAACCAAAATATACCTATTGAAAAAATTACCCACTGATTAAAAATAAAGAATCACTTTTTTAAAAATTAAAAAAATAAAATTGATGAATTTAATTTAAAATCAAAGTATAAAAAAGTCAAGAAGTCTGTATTTTAGAAAAATTTCCATTTAAAATATAATTTTTTATACTAAATTCTTGTATTAAATCGATTTTAAAAGAAATAACTGATTATTTTAATTCTATAGTAACTTATTAAATTGAAAATTCAATCCAAAATATAATTTTACTTTTAATATAATTTAAAAAAATAATTTTTTAGTAGAAATCAGTATTTTTAAATATCCATTAAAAAAGTAAATATATTTATAAAGTTATCAAAAATTAATTCTAAGATAATTTTTACATTATAAAAGAAATTTAATTAATTTTGATAAATTTTTTAATTTTTTTAAAAAATAATAAAAATATTCACTCATAAAAAGAATAAAAATCTATTTCCTTGATGAAAACATATTTTTGAAGACTAAATTGACCTTTCTAAAAATTATGTGCTTATTTAAAAAGTATTAATTAATAAATTAGAAATTATTGAGACCTTTATATATTCTATAATTTTTTATATACTATTTGTTCACACCAATTTAATAGCTAGGCTATTATGATCACATATAACTAATAAAATTTCATTTTTTATTTTTTCTCAATGTTACATATATTTTATGAAATCAAACATAGACTTCCCTTTAAAAAATCATTGGATAATACATTCTAACCCTTTCAGAAATAAAAACCTCATTATATAAACATAGTATTGAAATGAATTTAGTAAATTCTATTTTCAAAGTTCCAACACCGTAAATAATTATAATAAAATATCAATAAGAAAATAGAGAAAAGGGATGTATAAAGGTCATCTGTAATGACTCATAAATAGGGTTTAATGTTGGAAAATAATGGTGGGAAGTAAAAAATGGATATGTGTGGAAAACTTAAATTTAATGGACTAATGGATAGTCTTATAGAATATGATAATGAGATATTTGACCATTACAATATCGTAAATCTAAATTGGTAAAAAGAACATTCATTTCATAGAAAAGTTAACCAGTAAAAGTTTTATTTCAAGATTATTTTCCTAATTTTGATGAATTCCTTTATAATATATACTAAAATCATAAGAAAAGGAAATTAATTTTCAATAATTATTTCATATTTTAATAAATTTCCACTATAAACTTAATTTTTTTGCTCCAAATGATAAATATTCAAAAAGAATTTTTAATATACGAAACACTAAAATCCAAATCTAAAATATCCTATAATCCACAAAAGGTTAATAAGATATTCTAATGATCTTTAGACATTTTGAAAATCCAAAATGGTTTTGAAATGATATGATAATTCCCAAAATTAATCAACATCATATAAAGTAAAACAACTTTTATTTCCAAAATTCAATAGTAGTACCCAAAATTCAACATATGTCATTCAATAAATAATTGTCAAATTTCTTAAAGTTATTCTAGACTATGACTGAATCTAGACAATTAGATGGATTTCCTCATATAGTAATGCTAGATAAATTTATTATTTATCTCTAATTTATATAAATCGATCTTACTATCTTATACAAAAAATGTAATTTCCCTAATCACATAATCTCTAATTTATTCTAATCATTTCATTAAATAGATAAAATAACAAAAAATGTTTATTAAAATCATATACGCCTCCTTAATATAATTCAACCATTATTTTTCAAAATAAATCCCATAATATTTTATTTACCGTAATAATATAGGGTTCTCAAATCAGTGAACTTAATCCAAAATAATGGTAATAACAAAATTTTTAATCCATTTTTAATCTTATTGATCTCTATAAAAGAAAACATATGTTCCAAAATAAATTTTACAATTATTTATAGTTCAATTTAATAATGAAATATAATTTTACACTAAGATGGAAATCTTATAGGCCAGTGGTAGTGATTCTTCCTTGTCACAATTAATTTGTGGGTTTTATCCTCATAGACTTAATGGATGAGATGGTTTATCACATGACCAACAGGTTGTCCATTTCTCACATAATATTAATATAGTCTTAATAACATTCCTAGAAATTTGAAAAAATTACAAATAGTAATTATAATATATTATATATTAAATAAATGTATTATCATCAATGTTTATCTCATACCATTTATTTTTCAGCATAAAAAATGTATTAACCCATAATTAACTCAAAATAAAAGATCATATGTCCCCTAAAAGATATACACATCATTAAAATTAAGTCCAAAAAATGAAATGAATAATCTACCTCAAATACAGTTTTAGTATAGTAAACATCATTGTTATATATGCCTAAAAAATAAATGTCTCCCAAAGTATCTCAATCATATAAAACCTCAAAAGAGTTAAAATTATTATGATCATCTTTAAATAATAATTATTGAATCGCAATAAATAGACACATCAATCACTTTACATTCTTTATATTCCTTTAACAAAGATTCTCTATCTTATTTATCAATGCTTCCTTCCAATAAAAAATATAAATAATTCCCAATGAATCAATATTATCAAAACGTTGGACAATATATAATCTATAAAAATTATATTTCAATTTCATATTCCCCCACTTCAACAATAATGGAATCATATATTTATTAAAATTCATCTTTTTGGTCATAAAAATAATAGATTTGATATTTCCCCCTAGGAAATTGATTTTCATAATAACCATTCTCCCCATATATAAAATATACAAATTATGCCTCATGAATAACATCATTATCCTCTATATAGTCAATTGAATGTTTTCTTTTTTCATTTACAGATTATTACTTTATAAAACCCTTTAAAATATATTACTTTTATTTTAAGGCATTTTCATAGGTGTTTCTTTCCACATCAATGGAAAATAAGTCATTTATTCTATTTAACTTTATGATATTTATAACATGAACTTACAAGGATCATACGGTATATCTAATTTGATTTGTTATAAAATAATCTAGGTTCATGTTATTAATCATAACTCTAGAAATATAGTTAAGAATAATCATATGAGTTCTCAATAAGGATTCTATTTCTTTTGGTTTCTCATTCATAAAACCACAACATTTTTTTCACATTTATTATTACTTTTTTTACTTATATATCCATCCATTTACTAAAAAATAAGATTAATGTGATTATAATAATAAAATCACAATAAAACATACTATGAGGATAACAAACACTATGATATCCTTATCCATGATGTCTTTATTTACTTTATTTGTATCCAATATTACCATAATTATTCTCAATATTCTACCCATTTTTGTTCTAGGGGACTTTTAACTCATATTAAAATAAAATACTAACCTATACTATTATTTAAACCCTACACCCATATTAATGTTAAGGATCCATCATTTTAAATTATACATTTTTGTGAATTTCAAATAGAATTCACATTTTTATATTCCCAAATAATCTGTATGTAAAGATTTTAATATTAGGTCATAAGTATAACATAAAAAACAGTATATATATAGGGTGGGCCTATAAAATAAGAATTCTTTTTCCCACAATATAAAATATTTAAAATGAAAAATTATATCTTTTCATGAAAAATCAATCTGATATTTAACATTCATTATTTCCCTTCCCTTAGCTATCTATAAACCCTATGAAAAACATTTTAAAATGTGTGGTAAGCATAAAATGGTCAATATGAAAAATAAGAAAAATGAATTCATCAGTTTAGTAAAGACATTGAAAACCCATAAAATATTTAATTTCAACTCATTAATAATTCACTAAGGAAATAAATTCTTTACACATAAAAAGGCATAAAAATATTTCTAAAATAAAATCATTTAAACATATAGAATGAAAATAAAAACCCTATTTGGAAACATTTATAATCACATTCATAATCTATTTTTAAACCATTCAAAAAATAACTAAATCCTAGTTAAGTACAAGGATTCATCCTTTAGTAACTCCCAATATTTTTTATTAACCTAAAAAGTTATACTACTAAGTGAATTAAAACACTATCTTGGTGTCACACCCCAACTGAGTTTGACACGCGACTTATAAAACTGCGCAACAACACGCAGTTTGAATCTTTGGGTAGTTAATGTCAGCTGTCATGGTTCGATTTCACCTCACTTGACCGCATACATGATGACACACAAGCTGTGTGATTTCCCAAAATCTGAAATAAGTAAATAAATTATTTAAAGGTCAAGTAAAATGAAATGAAGTAAAATAAAAATTTAATTAAATAGAGTTTGATAAAAGAATATATAAGCATAAAATAACAATAATATTATTGTTTTGATAGTAATAATATCATTATATTTGTTGTTGTTATTATTATTATTATTATTATTATTTTTATTTTTATTATAAAATAAAATGATTTCGGGACTTGGTTTTTCTTGAAAAGTGGGTTTTGGTATTTTGAAAAGTTGATTTTACATGTGTTTGTGTATGTTTGATTTATGAGTCTGTTACCCTAGTATTGTGGTGTTGCTTTTGGTTGTGTTTAATCTTGTTTGGAATTCCGGGCTGGCTGTCTCAGCTCGGGGTTTTTCTATTGATTGAGTTTTGGCTTGATGCCAGTCACGATTTTGTTTTTTATGTTTTTCTGAATATGCCACCCAGAAATGTCCTCAAAAGTTGTTAATGAGTCATGAAAAATTATGGTTTCTATCGAGTTTTTCTTGTCTTTTGAGGCATTAGGAGATTTTTAGGGGTAGTGAAGTGGTTTGAGTGGAGTAGAGCATGACTTCAGGTGTTTGGGGACTCCCGAGTTTGTTAGAGTTCATATTGTCTTGGGTTTAGTGGATGGTCCAGTCTTGGACCAATGGGGTGGATGTCTCATCATAATTATATTTGGGATGATGTGGGATGTGTTAAAGTCCGTTTCCATCCAATAGATCATACCTGAGGAGGTGAAGGTGAAAAGAGGTGGGAGTCCGTTCATAGCTTACAAGGCTAGTGGTTAGTGAAGGCATGTCTCAGACACATTAAGGAGTCGATATCTAGAGCGCAAGTTATTGGAAAATCAAGTGCCTCTCGTCATTCATAAGGGTTCCCCATTTTGCGAGCGAGGTATACGAGAGGAACCTACCTCTGAAGAAATCCCTTTTGCCAGTGTTGACTTGTGGTTCATCAAACTACTTTCTAATGCGTGATCGATGTTCCTGGTTCGAGCTTCATAATCCATCTTGTCTCATCCCTCTCAAGTCCTTCTATTGTGTGACCATTTGGGTCACTAGTAAAGGTTCTAAAAAGAGTGTCGTTCGAAGGAGTCCTAATCGGGGGATGCCTGTGTCTGGCTGTGAGGTATAAGATGCTTCAGCCATCAGAGTCCCAGTCTCAGGTCTCAGGGTGAAGCTCGTGTACAGTCATGGCATCAGAGGCATGCGAGACCTTTTCTTGGTTCTTTATTTTTCATCTTGAAATAGAGACATTCAAGAATTTATTGTCCTTGTTTTATCGCTGTTATAAGTTCATCTTTTTAATTAATAGTGTGATAATCTTATTGTTTTATGATCATAGCAGTTGTGTTCTTCTGAATGTGGCCTCTAGTATTGTTTATTTTTCTTAAAAGTGTATTTGGCCCTTATGTGGGTTGGTCATGATTTCATTAGTGATCATTTGGAGATGTGAGTGTTGGGGGTTTTTATATTGTGCCGAGAGTTCCAGGTTTTAGTGGAAGTTTTGTCTCGATCATACTAAGGGTGTTGGATGTGCTGGGAGTTTTAAATCAGTTTGGAGAATTCTTATTTCCAACGGTGTTGTTATAGGGAGTTCATTATTTTGGTGCCTTGATATTTCGGGCGACCTTGTAGTGGGTTTCCTTTTAAGTCTAAGTGGTTCCTCTCAACTCAAGTGGAGAAGTAGGTAAGTACAGGTTGGGAGTTCCCGCATTATCCCATATTTGGGTTTGTGTACATGGGTTTTCATGTTTCTGTGTTAGTCGAGTTCTTGTGGTGGGGAGAACCCTCTCATGTTCTCCCCTAATTTTATATCATGGTTTATTCGTGATCTGTCAGGTGTGACTTGTGGAGTGAATTTTCAACCCAAGGTTCTTGATTTTCCTTTTGGATCTGTTTTGGTAACAGACTCATGCTTTGGCTATCTTTTGACTTGGTGACGTTTTGGGGGCAGAAAGTGTCTATGGTGGGGAGAATAATGTATGTGTGTGCTAGTGTGAGTGATTTCTTCAGAAGCTTCAAGATCTGAAGTGTCTCGGCATGGTCTACATTCATATCTAAGGTAGGACCTATATGTATAAACCTTTAAATTTAAGAATCCTCTATTTCTTGCATTTCACACCTAGTTTTAATATTAATTATTGATATAGAACTGTTAGTAAATTTTTTTGTCTTGAACTAGAGTGGTTAATTTCTTGTAATGTGTTCCAATAAGTAGTTTGATTGTGTTTCACATAAATTTACTGATGAAATTCCCCTTTGGACCTTGTGAATGTGTTTTATATTTAAAATGCTAGTTTGGGTTTCTTAATTGGATTTCAAAGTGTTTTTATGGTTTTCAAAGTGGCGTGCATGTGACTCTTAAGAAATGGTTTTTCATATGAAATTTATGTGTATCCCGGTTGGAACTTTTGTATATCCAGTTATCTTAAGAACACTCTCCTCGGATGTGACCCCCTTGCTTTGGTTGAGTTATGTGTTATGGAAGGTCCTCCATGTAGGACATTCCTATGATCAAATGGTTGAAAGGTGAGGGATATATTCCATGGGGAGATTCGGGGGATGACTTTGTTGTGTGTGTTGACTGTGTGCGAGGAATGTACTTGTGACTACTTGTTTGACATTATTGGCTCACCCCCCCTTTTTAGTCTGAACATGGGAACCTAGCATAGCGAGAAAATTTTCAGTGAACAATTACTGCACTAGGTTATACTATGCACTGGATAGTGGCCCTTAGTACAGATGATACTCTGCTAGGGGATTGGGCCCCTCGGTTAGGCCAGTTAGGGCAATACCAAGCATTTGGGAGTTATGAAATCATCAAGAGTAGGAATTCCTTTGGGACGAGTCACATGTATAGTACGTTCTAGACTATTCACGAGCTCCTAGGTTATCCCATGTATATCGGCACTTAGTTGTCTGCAGCTGATGATTTAGGTGCCTTGTTTGGTTGATTACTCTTGCTTGTTATTTTCCATTCCCTTGTTTGATTATTTCTTTTACTTTCATGTATGATATATCTCTTTGTGAAAGTGGATAAAAGTGATATTCACAAGTTTGTGGAAAAAGGTTTTTAAAATGTTTTACACTTCACTATCTCTCTTTCTCTAAAAAGGTTAAAAATTAGTCCTTGGAAAAGAACTAAGTTTAAAATATAAAGGTCAGTGGATCATGATTTTCTTTTAAAGAATAAAATGTGTAAAAACCTAGTTCTATACATTGTATTTCAAACTTGAAATTGATGGATCTTTTATTTAAAGGAAATGCATATGAGAATATACTATTTGGGCATGCCTATTGAGTTTTAATACTCACGCCTATAGTTTTACCTTTTTTTTAGCTTCGGTTGTTGCACCTTTCTTGGATTCCATCACCATAGTACGATTTTGGTTTGAGGTTGGGGGTGACCCATAAGGTCACATGGAGGTAGGTACGACTTTGTTTTCTCACTACTCATAGTTTTTGTTTCCATTGTTCAGTTTTTGTTTGTTTATTTGTCTTTCATTTATAGGAAAAATCGTTCCCACTTGTTTAGTTTTGATGCCCGACACTAGTTTCAAGCCCATGGGGATTGGGAATGCCCCTCGGGCCATGTCGTGGGTCGGATTGGGTGATCGGTTCAAGGTCGACCTGGGTTTGTTCGTGACACTGGGTGCACCAATCGTATAATCTATAACATACTCACCTTACACTATCTAGGCCCACCTAATGTATAATATGTATTGACCTCACCTAAAATATATAATGTGGATAAACCCTTCATATAAGCTATATATAGAACACCAATTACAAATATTACTCTCATGTATAATAGAAATTTTTTTATGAATACAGATTTTCATTATAAATCCATTAAAACCTTATGAAAATCACATTTGGATATCAAAGTATAATTCTATATTAAAACACTATTTTCAATACAAAAATACAAGTAAAATGGTAAAGATAAATTTATTTAAAGAATAAAAAAATTCTAGAAACGAAATCTAAGAATAAAATGACAGTTACAGTGATGGGAGAAGATGTTGTGGACATACATAATAAAATAAGAACATTCCATTATCCTTTTGTTAAAGAAAGTCCTAAATTTTCATAAAAAAATTTCATTTGAATAAGATTGAATGAAATTGAAAATAGACGTAAAATTTAATTTTCAAATATATTATTACCGTATAAAAACATAATTTTAATAAAATTTAAAAAATGGTATGTTGAAGAAAAAGAGTGTTTTATAATAAACTTTATAAGATGATTTTTAAAGAAAAGTATATTACATTGATTCAGGTTCATCACATATGTTATTTTCCATCCTAAATAAATAAAAGATGATAATTTGATACATGATTAATATAAATTTTCATGTTAATTTTCTCGTTTTTTCATTTTATAAAATATTATATATAATTATATAATTAATGGAGTTTATGTCAGGAATTTTGATGATATCTAACTCATATGTTTTAAATGACATTGTTAGTATAAATATGGTAAAAGATTTTATTATTCCACAAGATATTGAGTAATAATCATTAAATAATTATCAATTTCATATATCAAATATAATTAAAAAGAACATGAATTTTGGTTATAAAAAATAGATTACGTTATAATCATGGAATGGGTAAGTCGTATGAATTCATGAGTGACGATTATATTTTTAAAAAATCATTATAGAAAGATGGTATGTATTATATAATTATTACATAATGAAAATAATATGATAAATTTCATACTATATCTTTATATATATATATATATATATAACCCATTTGATTTGTTAATTAAAAATGAATCACATCACTTCGTGGAGTTGGCAGTCCACATGTTCGGAATAACAAAAGTGTCATATTTCATTGAATAGAGTGACAAGAATATAAATGATATATTAAATTATTATAATGAAATTTTTTTCATTATTATAATATATTGTTATTTATTAAATCATTATAACCATCCATGAGATATGATTATGGAAAACAAATTACATTGGTTCATGAGGCGGTAACTCATTGTACACATGAACGATTGTTTTGTTTCGTATTTTATGGAAGAGAATATGGATATATGTTTTAAAATTAACATAGAACAACCTAAATAATTTAAACATACATTTTAATTATATAATCACAATTATGGAATATTTATAGGGAATTTAAAGATAAATAATATATAAATTCTGGATTAAAAAAGATATTTCTTCTTCTTTAGGTAAACTCATTTTCTTGACACCACAATACTAATAAAGTTGTATTATTTCCGAAATAAGGCATATATAACCTATAAAGGTATTTTAAGAATGTATTTAGGATGATATTATAAAAAAAATTGGCTTTTATGTGTGATGTAAGCGGAATAAGTGATTACATTTTAAAAGAGAGGGGAGGGGAACTCTTGAAATTTTTCAAAACACTAAATTAATATAAATTAATATTCCATTCAAAATGGAACCAAAAATATTTTACTAAAAATATAATTTTATTATAGGTCTAAATAATCCCATATAATAAAAAATATACATGTTTTTAATATTTTGTTACCTTATCCTTTGGTTTTAATCCTTCTTTAAACCCTTAAATGCTTAATGTGACCATAATAATTTTTACTCATTGAGGATCAATGTAGTAACTATAAATTGAAAAAAGGTACATAAATGGATCATGTATCATATTTTAAATAATATTTTAATCACTTTTATAAATCTCTAATTTTCTCGAATTTTATATCATTTTAAAAAAGTTATTATAAAATATCATAAATTTATAATTTAATAACTATTTATTACTTTTACAGTAATAACCTCAATAAAACAAGTAAAATTAGATCAAATTAAATTATTATATACATAAAATTTATTTACAATCATGAAAATTATTGAATTAAATTATTTATGTAAAATTATCTTAAATTTAATAGTATAAATATTATTTTTTATCTAATTGAATAATGACTATTTTAGTGTTGTGTAATATTTATGGTGATTGTTTCTTCTCTAATAATAAAAAATAAATTAACATGATGAAGATAAATATTTAATATTTAAAATTTATTTTTAAAACCAAACATATCCTCTTGATAACCCTATTCTATTAACATTATATATATTAAAATTGAAAGTTTGACATTTTTTACTTGTTATTAAAATAAAAATGTTATAAAGGTTA
Source organism: Viscum album (assembly GCA_963277665.1). NCBI lineage: Eukaryota > Viridiplantae > Streptophyta > Magnoliopsida > Santalales > Viscaceae > Viscum > Viscum album. The sequence goes on from OY728156.1 coordinate 1,139,369,461, forward strand.
TAATCACAACCAAATGGAAAAAGGAACATATTACCAAATATTTTATTATAATGGATTAAATATACTAATTTTATAATATTAATGAAAAATTATTTTCATTTTATAATCCATATCTTTTTTATTTTTACTTGAATTAAGATATTTACCCTCTTACCATGGTTAATAACATTAAAAATGTTTCTAATCAAACTGAACTAAAATAAAATCAACCTATTTTAAAAATTAACCCATTTATTACAAATATAGAATCCATTTTTTGAAATCAAAAATAGATAAATTATTGAATTTAATGAAACATAAAAATTAAAAAGGGGTTGAAAGATGATTTATATTGAAATTGATCTTATAAAATAAAAAAAATGTTTTTAATCTAAAATCAAGTATAAAATACATTTAGAAAACCGTAATTGTATTATTTATATTTAAAATGGTATAATTAAACTATCAAAATAATTGAAAATAGTATTTGTATTTTTACATACTTAAAAATAAAATAAAAGTTTCTAAAAAATTTGTATTATTATCTATTTATAAAAAAGATAAATCATTTTATAAAATTCTAAAAAATATAACCATAGATAATTTTGACATTCCATATTCAAAAATTAAATACATTTTTTCAAATATATTTTCTATAATTGAAAAAAAAATTATAATATTCATTCATATAATAAATGAAAACCCACTTTTGAATAAAATATGTTATTGGAGAATTAAATTACATTAATAAAAAAATGAGTAATTGTTTATAAATAACTAATTAATCAATTAAAAAAGGGTAATACCTTTATATATTTCATAATATTTTTAATATTATTCATTCAATAAAATTTAATATCTTGGATATAATAGTGAAATTGAAATAATAATAATTCATTATTCATTTAAGATCATTGTTGCTTATCTTGTACCTATCGAACATAGTCATTCTTTCTAAAAAATATTTTGATATTGCATTTATTATAATTGTTTTTGAACATTAACATATGGATTATCATTATTAGATTATTTGTGTTCTATATATCATTTCACTTCATTTCTAAGAGTTTTACAAGTCCTTATATAGTGATATTGTTCATGGGTATGATCACGTTTAACATTGTTCACATGATTGTACATTAGCATCATAACATATAGATTTGTTCACATTATTTTTTGTGGACATGGTCATATATATAATTTTCACAGTGATTTATCATAGATATGATTGTGTATGTCATTGGTCACATGAATGTGAATTTACATGTTCCGGCTTATCATTGCTCAAATGATTTTTTATAAAAATGATCATTTTTTCTTTTTTCAAATGATTGTATAAGGAATTGATCTCATATACAATTTCTCTTATGGATTTTCCTTGAAATGATCACATTTATCATTGATAATAGAACTTTATATGCATATTTTTATATTTATCTTTTTTCACATGATTTTTCCTGGACATTATCATAAATTTATTTTTTCACATGATTTTTCATTGAGATGGTAACATTTTCCACTATTTACAATGTTATGATTTAGTATCCATTTTCAAATTTATTATATTCTACAACATTCCTATCTTATACCCCATGGATTATATATATTTATCTCAAAATATTATTATGTGTTACATTCCCTATGATATGAATACGGTAATAACATATGAGACTATTTGATAGAATTCATGTATGGTAAAATTATGGGGAATTGATCTGAATTATTTTAAAACATGTTATTTATGTGGATAAACTTTCAATGAAAAAAATCATTCTTGATGTTGTGAGAGATTATTATGTGTTAAGATATTAATTTTTAATATATTAATATTTCTATTAGGTTATCTCACATTGTTACGAATCCAAATATTAAAGTATGTGCTTATAACTCCACTCTCAAGAGTGCGGGTCTGAGGTGACCCATTTTAACTTTCCCATGTGAGTATTATGAGTTTAATTCCATTCATTTAATCATTAATTAATTTATAATAATAATAATAAATTATCTATGTTGGATAAAAACAACCAAACACTGGGGATATAATAATTTTTTTGGAGGTGAACCTTATTATTAACCCTTGGTGTTCTCTTATAGTGATTTCTAATTATATATATTCTAGTTAATGAAAGGATAGATAATTCTATATATAATAAAAATTTAAATGAATATGCGATATTGGATAATTATTGAATTATTGAAAAAGAAAATGAAAATTGATCACCCTACCACTCTCAGTGTTAGAGACATCCATATGCGATGCTAATAGAGATGCTAGTAGGGCCATTAGGGGTTAGTTTCAATTGTATACATTTAGTTCAATGTGATATTATATATATATTTTTATATTCAACCACAAACTATTCATTATTCTATGAAATCCTTCTCAAGGTGGGGTTAACACACCATATTATTGAATACATATTCTATGTAGCACGTAAATACTTGACAATAAATGAGAACACTTTTTTGGTGTTTCTAAGTAATAAATAAATGTTTCTTAATGGTGATGGTAATGTTATTAAAAATCTTGAAGAAGGTTTATATATTTTTATCTACTTAATAGAATTTTTTCATGATCATCTGAGTTATGCCTCAATGTGACCTACACAAGGGACATTCCCCATGGCATATTTAGTCACTAAGTTACCCCATTCTAAAGATTATTTTTATATTTAATATTTTTAGTGAAAATAGGAAATATTATTAATGGATGTTTTTTCATTTTTCCAATACATACACCCCATTGTCTCATAATCCTTGATTATTCTATTATATCCATTTGATTTCTCCATGATTGGAAATTGATTTTTTACAGACAATTCCATACCATCACAATGAGTACATAATTTACTCTTATTTTATCTCATTGATTTTTTATATTATATTATATATTTTACTAATGTATTCCATAATTTTATTATTTAGTTAACATTTAAAAATCAAAATAATATAGTAAATTACACTGATAATTATTAGTGACTGAGATCTAAGTGTATCAATGTATGTGTCTCTATACATTCCCATATGTTTATACATATTTCTCAAGACATATTTCATGTGCAGTTTCACCATCCATGATCACATAATTATAAATATTTATAGATCATTTGACATACTCTTTAATGAGAAGGTTATGGATTCTTATAGTGGTGATTGACCCTTTTTATTTGGATATTGTTTCCATAGACACTTATGTCCATCCTTTGGATATAATGTTTTTTGATGAAGTTATGTAGACCATAATGGGGTTCCCTGTGAGTTATGTTATAATTTTGTTTAACATTATATTTTTTTTTGTTATCTTTTACTGGAAAAAAATATTTTGTTTATTGAATTGAGAAATGATGGGTTTTGGTTCATAGTTAGTATAAGGATATCTATATATATATACATTGGAAAGTTTAGTGTTGACGAGGTTTATGTTGTCCTTAACTTTTATTTTTATACATTTTCATAGGTTTATCATTGATTTTATACTATAAAATTGGATTGGGTGAGGGATGAAAATCTTAGATTATGTTTGACTATTTCTTGATGTTATTCTATCCTCATTTTTAATTATTAATTATTTTATTATACTTATTTATAATAAAATTTTATAGTTAAAATTATATAATAACCTTCCAAATATGATACTTATAAATATAGAGTCATTCATAATGACTTTTCATGTTTTAAAACATCTGATGGGATATATTATTCACCTATATGGTATGTATATGTCTTTTATGTCCTTAACCCTTTACTTTCCATTTCCTGTTGAACATGGATGTACATCTATTTGAGTGTAACTAAAATTTAAGGGGATTAATTTCTAATATGATTTTAAATATTAATGGGATATTATTCCTATTAATTCATTAAAAATAAATTGTAGGATCATACCCACTCTAGTTATTATACCAATTTCTAGGAATTTTATTCCCCCAATTGATGTTTTATATTGGAGAGAATTCAATATTTTTATAATTTCTCAAAGATTTTATACACACCTATTTATTATTAATCTAGTATTTTATTTCCATATATGTAAAATTTTTAACAACGATGCAATAAATTTGATTTATATAATGTTTTTATGGATTAATATTCCCATTTATTAAAATTTATTACATGATTCCAAGTTAGTATTCATAAAATTTGTTTATAAACACCATGTTGCTATCTAAAAATATTATGGAAACACCTAGTTAGCATATAAAATTCTCATGGTAGTTAATTTTAATATTGTTTTATCTAATTATTACAACCTTATGGATCATTTCACACCATATATGAACTTGTATATTATTTTTTAATATAGGGACACATTTTTTGGTGTCTTACTAATTTGTAGTCACACCCATCTTGATAACCTTGGTATCCAAGTATTTTTCATTATAGATGAGACATTTCTAAGAAGGTATAATACTATACATGATCACATATTGATTCATAGTTGTATCTGGGTGAATAGAGTGGTTAGGGACTTGAGTCTAATTTTAGAGATGACCCAACTCTTTTTCAGAACATTGTTTATATGGTTTAAAATTTTTTATTCCATTTGATATATATATTTCATGTATGAAATTTTAGTATCTAATTTTGATATAGCATGTATATTTATATTTATATAATTTTTGGATTTAAATATGATGTGAAACTTTAAATTTAATTTTCTTTCTATTGATTTCTTATAAATTGATTCTGATTTGAATTTTATATATATGTACTAGAGAGGGTATAGTGTCCTTTTAGTATTTTTATACCATAATAATTGTTCAAAACCCACTAGAATATGAGGAGGAACACTCAATATATTTTTCACCCAATTTCGTTGTAATATATGTAAATAAGGCTATGGATTTTATTTTCTAAAACATCCCATTATGATATTCCACATAACACATCTACTGTCATACCATGTTTCCTCAGGTTATAATAGGTCTTTAATTGAAAGTATTTTATCCACATTTTTTAACACAAATATATATTAATTTTATGTATGATATATAAAATAATAATGTAACTTTTTAGGAGAAATGACCACTTTATGATAAGATAATTCCAGTATAGCTTGAGAGTAAACAACATCACTCTAAGATTGTGATCATGGGGTGAATGTATATAATCATGAGTATATAAATATCAATAAATATTGGAAACAAATAAATTAAAATATATTAGATCATAAAAAAGGACATGTCTGGAATCATATTAAAAACAACATGAATATTACACCATGGTGTGATAAATTGATTTTTAGAGTACTGATAAGATTCTTTTACACGATCTGGAAGGTCACCAAGAATTAATATCATTATAATATGGAAAAATAAAAAACATTTGTAACACCCCAAACTTCCACTGTACGTTTCCCTTCGAATAATGCAATAGCGTGTGTTGTACGCAACCTCGAGCTCTAACACACACCACAACTAATTAAACTAGCCGTTGTGAATAGTAATACCTACTTTTTGAAATTTTATAAATTTTATATTTCAAAATGGACTTCATTTTTGTATTCCTAATATTGAAATTAGCCTATGTTGAAATTTTTGTAATTTTCCGAGAACTTCCAAATTTTTATGAATAGTGAAAAATACTTAAAACAACTTTTTTAATCAAAATAATTTATAGTGATAAGTTATACTATTTAGTGGTTTTAAGGTATAATTAGAATATATTTTTACCATTTTATCCAATGGTGGTCTTTAGAATTAATTTAACATTAAAATTGGACATAAACAATTGTCAATCTTTTGATATAAATTGTTTCTTAAAAACACGCTATTTGTCGTAACAGCGGGAATTAATTATAAAATTAATTAATGCAACTTATATGTTTGGAATTTTGTAAAATAGACATCATTTTTGAATTCGGAATATCAATTATAGCTTAGGGTGAAATTTTGGCATTATTCTGAAAAACTTCAATTTTTGATGAATAGTGAAACCACTAAGTGGTAGTTAAATAACTGATTTTTCTTTTAAATGAAATATTACCACTTCTGTGATTTGATTTTCAAAAATCCGACATACATGGTTGTCATTAAGAAGTAAAATGTGGTTCAATGGGATAAAAATAATTTTTTGGTGAATAGTAACTTATTAAGTTCTTAATCGCGATTAGTGGTAATTAGGGTAGTTTAAGGTATAAATAATACTTTAATAATATTAAATGACCTAGACACATGTCCCAACCTCATTGGTTGTGTCATGGCCGACCAAGACAAGCCATGACCTAACTTGGGGACCCCATGGATCCACTTTTGTTGGGAAATAACATAAATTACTTTTTATTTAATGTTAAAGTGAAAATGACACTAACATAAAGTGTTTTACTAAAACAATTTTTAAGTAGGGTTACACAAGTCCAAATTTTGATTATAAATAGTCATTGGAAAGATAAAAAGATTTCCTATATCATAGTATTTTTTTTATAATTTTTAGACATTAAATAAATTTAATTATTTATGACATAATAATGATGCAGCGATGACATCATTATTTGACGATTTAAATAAAATGGAAAGGTAACATAAAATCTATGAACTACACATGGCCAAAACCAATTGGATGAGTGGATTTCGATGCCTTATCACCTTATCCACGAATTCTATCAATGTGGGACCTTTTAAAACCGAAACACATTTTCAAATAATGTAATGTTCCTTTACTTTCCAAAAGTGCCCTTCCTCTCCTCTTATAAAAGGCCCCCACCTCTACCTCATTTCACACACTCTTCAAGCCATTGGCTCGGCCAACCCCTGCCCATTTGCTCTCTCCACATCCCTCTCCTCATCCTAGAGGATTCCCTTTGGGCAGAATCCTTTCAAAGGAAGCCTTTAGGCTCAACTCAAAAGGAGTTACACTTTTTAAGGTAATTCATTCTCTCATGTTCTTTTGTTTTATTTTGCTTCTCCAACCCCCTAAACTCTTTTTATTTACTTCTTTTGTAACAACACCAGTATCTTAAATATACTAGGATGTTGTTATAAGATTTATTTGAGCTACACTTCCACACAACTACATCAAATGGTTAAAGAACATAAGGTTTCCGTGGATGGCGAAATTCTGCCTCCCGAAACGATGATTGTTCAACACTCATTTAACACCTTCAAAGGTGGCCATTATGATGTCACTATTTTTATATATGATATATAATATGTTTATGTTTTCCTTAAGCTTCTGTTTTTTTTCATTTTGGGCATACCTTTATGGTTTCCATTATGGGTAAAACACGATATCTTCATTTTAGGAAGCGCGGACTACCGCCCCCTGAAAGTGATTTGATTCGTTAATACCATATGTGGGATGTGTGAAGGATAAAGTTAATGATATTATATATGTTATTATACTGGAATTATAATATACTCTCATATCATTATGATTCCATTCCAGAAAATATGAAATAGAAATGGAAGTAGCGTTCATGCGTACGTACGGCTTACCGTCTCCATGAACGGTGCATTTCATTTCTTACCTCTAAATGTGATGTAATATTATAAATGAATGTATGTACTGGATATATATGACATATATGATATCTACATCATGAATACCATTCTGGATATAATGAACCTTTGACCAAATTAACAACATGTAAGTGTAAGAAGCCTATTTTTGACTTAAGAACCAAATACCGACAAAATGAACATTATTAACTTAAATAATTACATAATGTTCATATCATTGTAATAAGTGATATAATAAGGATAATGAAGTTGAAAATGGTTCTTAATAAGGTATATATTAACTCTAGTTTATTATTCAGGAGGTTAAAGAACGGTTGAGTCAAGTCAGACACGAGGTAAGGGAATTTCTTAACCCAACTTCCATTCTTTGGGTTAATCTCCTACTTTCAAATTATGTCATGATATTATTATGTCCTATTTTGTATTTTTACTTTCTTTATGTGTACCTATAGTGAATACACATAATAGATCTATTTTATTTTAAAAATGATCTTTTTAAGGACTTTGTCTCAATCTCCTTTCATTGAGGCATATTTGGCTTTATACACAACTTTCTTTTATACGGTGTATAAACCCCTTTGACTTTCATGTTTATTCAAAAGGAATCTTTTTTATACGAAGCATTTTACTAAACGAAAAAAAGGGAATGTTTTTCTTTCCGTACTTATGCGGCGACAACGACTACTCCGCCGTCGTGACCGTTATTTGAGTTTCGGCTTCCTCTATAAGCCATCTTTTTTTTTAATGAAAAATAAATACAAAGTTTTAACTTTCTTTTATTTTGGTATTGAAAATGGTTTTGAAAGAATTTTTATTATATCAATGTGCTGTATTGATATCTTGTGATTGAAATGTGGAAATGTTATGTTTCCTTTATGCATGTTTTATGTGATACAATTATGTTATGGTTTATGATATGTTTAAACCTATTCATATGAGGAATGCATTGGACTTAATAAGTGACGGGTGGAGCCCGCTATAGCTCCTCGATGCATCGGCAGGTCTCATGAGACAAACTAGTGTCTTGGCACAAGGCCTTGACAAAATCTTATTTGTAGTCTTGGCACGAGGCCTTGGCTATGTGGTTATGATAGTCTGGCATTATGCATTCCATCATTATGAAAGTGGTTATTGATATTACATGTGATTATTCGACCAGTAGAATATCCCTGTGAAGAAGTAAATGGCATTATCTCATTTTACTTTTGCCATATTATGTTGAAGTTCATGTTTAAGAGGCTTTTGTTTTAGTTATACATTGCCTTAAATGTTAATGTTTATTTATGAAAGCTTCCGCATTATTGTTATCCTTACTGAGCATTTGAGCTCACCCCTTTCAATGTTTAAAAATTTTCCAGGTTGTGAAGAAGTATTTTATGACTGACTTGCAAGAATAATCAGTGAAGATATGAGTGTGGAATATGAAGACCATGTTTTTTTGTAGTTTGTTTAATTTTGATGTAATGAAAGACTTATGAATGTATCTAGTGTTTCCAAGGCTACTAAACTAATCGGTCTTTCGAGACTTGATCTTTTGGGATCATGCCAATGTTACGAAGTAATGCACCGGCTCTGGGTAGCTGGGGTCGGGGCGTTACAGTTGGTATCAGAGGCAGTTTAGTACTAACCTTGGAAGCTAGATTTAGATAAACTCTGATTAGAGCACATAGCCCGAAGATAGACTTTGAGGATTAGTATAAAAGATCATCTTAGAATATTGGTATTGTAGAGATTTTGTGAGTTTTCCAAGCAATACATTCCTGTCTGGATACGAGCAGGTAGAGGCGGCTCTGGCACAGATGTACCTAGGGGTAAAACCCGAAAACACCGCTTTGAGCTAGACTCGAACGGGAACTGGTGCACGACAACGGGCCTTGCTGCACTCTTGGTTACGACACTCCCGGGGGATATGCTTTGGATAATTCCCATTTTCTTTACAAACCACTATGAAGGGTTACGAGTATATACTTCCTCAAAGAATACATTTTTATAATTATGGATTATATCCATAATTAGTTCAATTTATGTTAAGTGTTTTACAAGTATGGAATTATGTATTTTGATTCATAAACTAATCTAGTTTATGCCATTGTTTAGAAATGGCGCCTAGTAGAAGGAATGGAAACTGTATCAATGCACGAACTCCGTGTAGGGATTGCCCTCCTGCTCAGGATAATTATGGTGGAGCTAGTGATACAACTGGTGCTGATCAGCTTCTCACCATACTGGGACAACTCACGCAGGTTATGAATAACAACCTTACTCGTATGGAGCACCCTGATCCGCAACGTGGAGGATCAATGCTAGACCGTTTCATGAGGCAACAACCGCCAACCTTCAATGGGAGTACAAATCCTATAGTAGCTGAGCAATGGATAAATTCCTTAGAGAAAATATTCCATGCCCTGGGGAGTAGTGAAAGGGAGAATGTTGTCATGGCAGTTTACCGCCTCACTGGAGATGCCGATCAATGGTGGTCACTAATTCAAAACACAAAGGAAGATGATGAATTAAAAAACATGGAATGGCAGGAGTTCAAAGAGCTGTTCTTAGAAAAATACTTTCCTCGAGACCATCGAGCGGATATGGAAAGGCAATTTCTGAGTCTGAGGCAGAAGGAGGATGAGAATGTCGCAAAGTATGAGGCTAACTTTACAAGGTTAGCAAGGTATGCTGCAGATTACATACGTAACCCAAGAAGTAAGACTGATCGTTTCTTTGATGGGTTGAAACCATTTCTCCGTCGAGCTTTAGTATCACAAACCTTCTCTTCATACGAAGGTATTGTCTCGTGCGCTATCAAGACGGAAAAGGAATTCTCTAAGTCTTATGACTTTAAATCAAAGCAAGATAAGAAGAGATCCGCTGAAAACTCTGGGAAAGGAAATAAGGAAACAGGGAAGAAGGGTAGAAATGAATTTCCACCCTGTGATAATTGTGGTAAGAAGCACCCTGGTGCCTGTCTAAAAGGAAAAGGAGTATGTTACAAGTGCGGTGAAAAAGGCCACCAAGCTCATGAATGCAAGGGAAAGAAAGCGGCTGTCAACGTGGAATGTTATAATTGTAGAGAGAAGGGACATTATGCAAATGAATGTCCTAAGCGTCAGGGGAACTTACCTCAGAAGAGGCCAAGGGATCAAGGCCAGGCTTATGCTATCACTACTGCTGAGGTGGAAGCTCCGAAAGACATGGTGGCAGGTAATTTAATGGTTTCCTCAAGTTTAGCAAATGCATTATTTGATTCTGGATCATCGCATTGTTTCATATCTTCCCAGTTTGCTAAGAAAATTAGATATTTCCAATTTGATTTAACAAGGGAGTTGTCGGTCAAAACCCCTAAGGGAAGTATTGTTGCAACAAAGTTTTGTCGATTAGTTCCCATTAGAGCACCTAAATGTTCTTTACCTGCTGATCTCATCGTCATACCCATGATTGAATTTGATATAATCCTTGGTATGGATTGGCTTTCGGACCATGATGCAAAAATTTATTGTAAGAGGAAAGAGGTTACAATTCTTGATGATGATGATAAGGAACACCTTATCTTTAGAGCAGAATCGTCGCCACATAATTCTTATCTAGATCCACCCCCAGTAGCTCAACTAAATTCAATTATTGGGGAGGAAGAGAAGGAAGTTACTGAGGATGAGGAAAGGAATATTCAAATAGAGGATGTACCTATTGTGAGAGAATATGTTGATGTGTTTCCGGAAGATTTACCTGGACATCCTCCAGAACGAGAAGTTGAGTTTTCCATTGATTTAATTCCTGGATCAAGGCCCATATCGAAGACCCCTTATAGAATGGCCACTGTGGAATTAGTTGAACTAAAGAAACAACTAGAGGAATTGAGTAATAAGGGATTTATTCGCCCTAGTGTTTCTCCTTGGGGAGCCCCTGTTCTTTTTGTTAAGAAGAAAGATGGATCTATGAGGTTGTGCGTTGATTATAGGGAGATCAATGCTATAACAATAAAGAATAAGTATCCCCTACCTCGCATTGATGATTTGTTTGACCAACTGCATGGAGCTCAATACTTTTCAAAGATTGACCTTCGATCTGGATACCATCAGTTGTGTGTGAAGAAGGAAGACGTTCCAAAGACAGCATTTCGAACAAGGTACGGGCATTACGAGTTTACAGTAATGCCTTTTGGATTGACTAATGCACCCTCTGTTTTCATGGATCTAATGAACAGAGTTTTCAAGGAATATCTTGATGACTTTGTAGTGGTATTTATTGATGATATCTTGGTATACTCCAAAAGCCACGAAGATCATGAAAATCACTTACGCATTATCCTGAAGACTCTTAGAAGACATGAATTATATGGGAAATTTAGCAAGTGTGAATTCTGGCTTCACGAGATTTCTTTTCTTGGCCATATTGTCTCTAAGGATGGAATTTCCGTTGATCCTTCTAAAACCAGGGCAATCCAAGAATGGCCAGCACCAACAAGTATAACTGAGGTACGCAGTTTTATTGGTTTAGCAGGTTATTATCGACGTTTCGTCCAGAATTTTGCCAGATTGGCTAACCCATTGACAAAGCTCACACGTAAAGGGATTAAATTTGACTGGACAAAAGAGTGTGAAGAATGTTTTGAAGAACTAAAGAGAAGATTAGTCAATGCCCCTGTATTGACTCTACCATCGGGGAATGATGGGTTTGTTATTTTTAGTGATGCATCGAAGAAAGGACTCGGTTGTGTCCTTATGCAGAATGATAAGGTCATTGCCTATGCATCACGACAGCTAAAAATTCATGAGCAAAACTATCCTACTCATGATCTTGAGTTAACAGCTGTGATCTTTGCTTTAAAGATATGGAGACATTACCTCTATGGTGAAAAATGTGAGATTTATACTGATCACAAGAGTTTGAAGTATATTTTCACACAAAAAGAACTCAACATGAGGCAAAGGCGATGGCTTGAACTACTCAAGGATTATGATTGCACGATACATTACCACCCGGGGAAGGCAAACAAGGTGGCAGATGCTTTGAGTAGAAAAGACCATGGAGTTTTGAATGTGATGAGAATTGAAAGGGATCCAATTTTCTTGGATCTAGTGAAGATGGACATGGGAATAACTGGGGAAGGTGAAACATCAATGCTTTTTCAAATGGTTGCCAAACCATCATTACTAGAAAGGATTAAGAGTTCTCAAACCAATGATGAAGAATTTCAAAAGAAGATTAAAGGTGTGAATGATGGAAGATTGAGGGACTTTGTGTATAAGGATGGAATTTTGAAATTCGGGAAGAGACTTTGTGTTCCCGATATACCTGATCTAAAAAGGGAATTGCTGGATGATGCTCATAGTTCCAACTTCTCTATACACCCGGGGAGCACCAAAATGTATAGATATTTAAAGGAACATTTTTGGTGGGACAATATGAAGAGGGAGATTGCTGATTTTGTGTCAAGGTGTATGGTTTGTCAACAAGTGAAAGCTGGAAGGCAACATCCTGGTGGAGTATTGCAACCTCTTCCTATACCTGAGTGGAAATGGGATAATATTACGATGGACTTTGTCATGGGACTACCAAAGACTCCTAGAAGGAATGATGCAATATGGGTCATTGTTGATCGACTTACTAAGTCAGCACATTTTCTGGCTATACGGGAGGATCTACCACTTGAACGTCTAGCAAGACTATATATTAATGAAGTTGTAAGACTTCATGGAGTACCCCTATCGATTGTTTCTGATCGTGATCCTCGTTTTACTTCAAGATTCTGGAAAAGTCTTCAAAAGGCCTTGGATACTGAACTTCGTTTGAGCACTGCCTATCACCCTCAAACAGATGGACAATCAGAACGGACTATTCAAACCTTAGAAGACATGTTGAGATCATGCTCTCTTGACTTTCAGGGTATGTGGGATCAATATTTACCACTGGTAGAATTTTCCTATAACAATAGCTTCCATTCGAGTATTCAGATGGCACCATATGAAGCGTTATACGGAAAGAGATGTCGTACACCAACCTGTTGGGATGACGTTGGTGAAAGAAAACTTGTAGGCCCAGAACTAGTGGAGGAAACGGTGGAAAAGGTGAAAGTGATTCAAAATCACATCAAAGCAGCTCAAAGTAGGCAGAAGAGCTATGCCGATAATCGAAGGAAGGATTTGGAATTTCAAGTTGGTGATCATGTTTTCTTGAGGGTATCTCCATGGAAGGGAGTCATACGTTTTGGTAAGAAAGGTAAATTGAGTCCCAGGTACATCGGACCTTTCGAAATTCTAGAACGAATTGGGGCTGTAGCTTACCGTTTGGCAATGCCGCCAAGTCTCTCCAAAGTTCACGATGTGTTCCACGTATCTCTGTTGAGGAAATACATGCCTGACCCAACGCATGTACTCACCTATGAGGAATTAGAACTGGAACCCGATCTTTCCTATTGTGAAGAGCCTGTCAGGATTCTTGATGTGAGGGAGCAGGTGCTGAGAAACCGGACGACTCGGCTGGTGAAGGTTTTGTGGAGAAATCATAAAATGGAAGAGGCAACGTGGGAACCTGAGGAATTTATGATGAAAAACCACCCGAGTCTTTTTATGCAGTAATACCCTAGAAATTGCGAGGACGCAATTATTTGAAGGAGGGGAGAATGTAACACCCCAAACTTCCACTGTACGTTTCCCTTCGAATAATGCAATAGCGTGTGTTGTACGCAACCTCGAGCTCTAACACACACCAAAACTAATTAAACTAGCCGTTGTGAATAGTAATACCTACTTTTTGAAATTTTATAAATTTTATATTTCAAAATGGACTTCATTTTTGTATTCCTAATATTGAAATTAGCCTATGTTGAAATTTTTGTAATTTTCCGAGAACTTCCAAATTTTTATGAATAGTGAAAAATACTTAAAACAACTTTTTTAATCAAAATAATTTATAGTGATAAGTTATACTATTTAGTGGTTTTAAGGTATAATTAGAATATATTTTTACCATTTTATCCGATGGTGGTCTTTAGAATTAATTTAACATTAAAATTGGACATAAACAATTGTCAATCTTTTGATATAAATTGTTTCTTAAAAACACGCTATTTGTCGTAACAGCGGGAATTAATTATAAAATTAATTAATGCAACTTATATGTTTGGAATTTTGTAAAATAGACATCATTTTTGAATTCGGAATATCAATTATAGCTTAGGGTGAAATTTTGGCATTATTCTGAAAAACTTCAATTTTTGATGAATAGTGAAACCACTAAGTGGTAGTTAAATAACTGATTTTTCTTTTAAATGAAATATTACCACTTCTGTGATTTGATTTTCAAAAATCCGACATACATGGTTGTCATTAAGAAGTAAAATGTGGTTCAATGGGATAAAAATAATTTTTTGGTGAATAGTAACTTATTAAGTTCTTAATCACGATTAGTGGTAATTAGGGTAGTTTAAGGTATAAATAATACTTTAATAATATTAAATGACCTAGACACATGTCCCAACCTCATTGGTTGTGTCATGGCCGACCAAGAAAAGCCATGGCCTAACTTGGGGACCCCATGGATCCACTTTTGTTGGGAAATAACATAAATTACTTTTTATTTAATGTTAAAGTGAAAATGACACTAACATAAAGTGTTTTACTAAAACAATTTTTAAGTAGGGTTACACAAGTCCAAATTTTGATTATAAATAGTCATTGGAAAGATAAAAAGATTTCCTATATCATAGTATTTTTTTTATAATTTTTAGACATTAAATAAATTTAATTATTTATGACATAATAATGATGCAGCGATGACATCATTATTTGACGATTTAAATAAAATGGAAAGGTAACATAAAATCTATGAACTACACATGGCCAAAACCAATTGGATGAGTGGATTTCGATGCCTTATCACCTTATCCACGAATTATATCAATGTGGGACCTTTTAAAACCGAAACACATTTTCAAATAATGTAATGTTCCTTTACTTTCCAAAAGTGCCCTTCCTCTCCTCTTATAAAAGGCCCCCACCTCTACCTCATTTCACACACTCTTCAAGCCATTGGCTCGGCCAACCCCTGCCCATTTGCTCTCTCCACATCCCTCTCCTCATCCTAGAGGATTCCCTTTGGGCAGAATCCTTTCAAAGGAAGCCTTTAGGCTCAACTCAAAAGGAGTTACACTTTTTAAGGTAATTCATTCTCTCATGTTCTTTTGTTTTATTTTGCTTCTCCAACCCCCTAAACTCTTTTTATTTACTTCTTTTGTAACAACACCAGTATCTTAAATATACTAGGATGTTGTTATAAGATTTATTTGAGCTACACTTCCACACAACTACATCAAATGGTTAAAGAACATAAGGTTTCCGTGGATGGCGAAATTCTGCCTCCCGAAACGATGATTGTTCAACACTCATTTAACACCTTCAAAGGTGGCCATTATGATGTCACTATTTTTATATATGATATATAATATGTTTATGTTTTCCTTAAGCTTCTGTTTTTTTTCATTTTGGGCATACCTTTATGGTTTCCATTATGGGTAAAACACGATATCTTCATTTTAGGAAGCGCGGACTACCGCCCCCTGAAAGTGATTTGATTCGTTAATACCATATGTGGGATGTGTGAAGGATAAAGTTAATGATATTATATATGTTATTATACTGGAATTATAATATACTCTCATATCATTATGATTCCATTCCAGAAAATATGAAATAGAAATGGAAGTAGCGTTCATGCGTACGTACGGCTTACCGTCTCCATGAACGGTGCATTTCATTTCTTACCTCTAAATGTGATGTAATATTATAAATGAATGTATGTACTGGATATATATGACATATATGATATCTACATCATGAATACCATTCTGGATATAATGAACCTTTGACCAAATTAACAACATGTAAGTGTAAGAAGCCTATTTTTGACTTAAGAACCAAATACCGACAAAATGAACATTATTAACTTAAATAATTACATAATGTTCATATCATTGTAATAAGTGATATAATAAGGATAATGAAGTTGAAAATGGTTCTTAATAAGGTATATATTAACTCTAGTTTATTATTCAGGAGGTTAAAGAACGGTTGAGTCAAGTCAGACACGAGGTAAGGGAATTTCTTAACCCAACTTCCATTCTTTGGGTTAATCTACTACTTTCAAATTATGTCATGATATTATTATGTCCTATTTTGTATTTTTACTTTCTTTATGTGTACCTATAGTGAATACACATAATAGATCTATTTTATTTTAAAAATGATCTTTTTAAGGACTTTGTCTCAATCTCCTTTCATTGAGGCATATTTGGCTTTATACACAACTTTCTTTTATACGGTGTATAAACCCCTTTGACTTTCATGTTTATTCAAAAGGAATCTTTTTTATACGAAGCATTTTACTAAACGACAAAAAGGGAATGTTTTTCTTTCCGTACTTATGCGGCGACAACGACTACTCCGCCGTCGTGACCGTTATTTGAGTTTCGGCTTCCTCTATAAGCCATCTTTTTTTTTAATGAAAAATAAATACAAAGTTTTAACTTTCTTTTATTTTGGTATTGAAAATGGTTTTGAAAGAATTTTTATTATATCAATGTGCTGTATTGATATCTTGTGATTGAAATGTGGAAATGTTATGTTTCCTTTATGCATGTTTTATGTGATACAATTATGTTATGGTTTATGATATGTTTAAACCTATTCATATGAGGAATGCATTGGACTTAATAAGTGACGGGTGGAGCCCGCTATAGCTCCTCGATGCATCGGCAGGTCTCATGAGACAAACTAGTGTCTTGGCACAAGGCCTTGACAAAATCTTATTTGTAGTCTTGGCACGAGGCCTTGGCTATGTGGTTATGATAGTCTGGCATTATGCATTCCATCATTATGAAAGTGGTTATTGATATTACATGTGATTATTCGACCAGTAGAATATCCATGTGAAGAAGTAAATGGCATTATCTCATTTTACTTTTGCCATATTATGTTGAAGTTCATGTTTAAGAGGCTTTTGTTTTAGTTATACATTGCCTTAAATGTTAATGTTTATTTATGAAAGCTTCCGCATTATTGTTATCCTTACTGAGCATTTGAGCTCACCCCTTTCAATGTTTAAAAATTTTCCAGGTTGTGAAGAAGTATTTTATGACTGACTTGCAAGAATAATCAGTGAAGATATGAGTGTGGAATATGAAGACCATGTTTTTTTGTAGTTTGTTTAATTTTGATGTAATGAAAGACTTATGAATGTATCTAGTGTTTCCAAGGCTACTAAACTAATCGGTCTTTCGAGACTTGATCTTTTGGGATCATGCCAATGTTACGAAGTAATGCACCGGCTCTGGGTAGCTGGGGTCGGGGCGTTACAACATTGAAATTAGTAATTGGGATTCCAATTAAATATAAATGTGACATAAAATTATTTAGTAAATATATTGATCAATGATACACCAAACATCTATAAAATTATTCACAATTACATGTGAAAATACTACCTCAATCATTGATGGATTATCTGTAATACATTGCACTAAATTGACATTCCCAAGGTAATCCACCTATTTTATCCTAATATTTTATACAGGCGGCTTATAATAGAGCTAATTTCATCATACTATGCCCAAAATAGTCATGAAACACGTCTTTATCATCGTAATAACATCAATATATGAAGATGACATCAATAAACTCAATTAAATTTTTTTCTAAGAACTCATGATGAAATTTGGTGATTTTGTCATGATATTTAACGAAATAACCATTAACATTGTGTCCATAATGATAAAAGAAATAATGTCACATTATATTATTGTATGTCACAATCATCTAATGAAATTTTCACACCAAGATGACAATTGGGAACCCACTACAACAATTTAACTGATTGAATAATTCATAAATCCTTACAATGATATAATATATTTTCAGTGGGATAACTGAAAATAATTTATTCACATAAAAAATATACAAGCAATAATATTTTATAATAACACTTTTAATATCAATTGTGTAATATTAGTCCTGATGAAACCCACCAACAACTGACAAAATGATTGGAATAAAAAAATCTTATAGATTTTAATGAACCCTCATAAAAAGTGACATTCCAATTATAGTGTTTTTATAACAATATGAAAAAAAAATTAATTTAAAATTAATTTATTCAAATTTTCATCTAAAAATAGGATTATTGTTACAAACACATTAGACATTTTCCCTGGAACATACAAAAAAATTGACATCGGCACTTCTAGTAGAGAAATATATGACTTCAAAATATATATATTCTATTTTATTGACCTATTTTTTAATAAAAATTTCTTTCCAATATTAAAAATCAATAAAACAAAATTTTTCAGTAACACTTTTATGAATAATCATATATAATATATAAAATCCATTCCAAGGCTGACATCATAGAGTTCAATATGGAAATCCAGGTGGTTAAATCATCCCCGTGATTAGTTCTCAACCCTAACACAACTTAAATATGTTTTACTAAATTCTAGAATGCATCATCTATATATAATAAATAGATTATTGTCAACCATGTATCCCAAAACATGATTCAATGAAGGCACCACAAATATTATTGTTTACCCATAATTGAACAATGTTTAATCTAGTGGATATGTTAAAAATGAGAACAAAAAATATATTTATTCAACGTAGATCTAACATCTCCACAGCATGAGTGCCACTATGACCTACTCCATTACATCTATATATTTGATGAAATCAAAAAAAAAGTCTAAGATTAAACCAATGTCTATAGGAAGATTAAACATAAAAGGTTTATCCTATACAATGTCTATCACCTCTATGCCACTTAAAATCATAGAATAATTGTTGATATTTATACATCGTTAGAGGTTATTCTTGTTGAGGTTACACATATAAATAATCACATATTACAGGTTGTCTCTAAGAAAAATAATACACTAGAACTAATGATTGCCTAAAATTCCATATATAATATAAACTACACATAAATATCCCAGAAGAGGTCTGAGAATGGAAAATATAACATAAATAGAAAGATGAAAGTTGGGAATGAATCTCGATATCTAAAAACATAACGAATGAGACATATATAGTTATTTATCAATAATTTTAATACTCAATATTTCTTAATGACATTACTATTGAGATAAAATTTCCCCCATTTACATCATCTTGTTTACTAAAATCTTTTCTATCACCATTAATATTTCTTAAATGTGAAAGTGGGGACCTGGTGTCCAATGAATTAACACAATTTCACTATAAATTCCATTCTCACGAATTTTCATTTAGAATAATAATAATATCATTTAAGGGTTGTTACATCAAATGAATGCTAAATATATACATAATCTAGCTCTCTAGTTATATATATTTAAGTTCATTCCACTCCACTTACAAGAATTTCATGAAATGAAAAATAACTAACAAAACACTTTAAAAAATATCCCTAGATACATCCATCTCCTCATAGTCACCATGGAATATAATCCACTACATATATAAAGTTAACAATTATATTAACAAAATACACCACCTCACATGGATAAATATAAAATTACTCTTAATACTCTAACAACTCCCCTATCTTTATATTATAGATAGTTCCCTCATAAATTGGGAGGCTTTGACACCAAATCTCCCATAATTCCTTTATCCATGAAACTTAATACATTTAAAGAAACCACTTATAATTAATTATAGATTAATTATGTACATATCTAATCTAAAAAACCAATGATACATTTAAAATTAATCTCATAAAATAAAAAATTTACTCATAATAAAATAATATTGAAATATATTAATTACAATATTTTATGATTCATTTTATTACTACATCACATTCACCAATTAAATCAAAATAAAAAAATTATCTTTTAACCATAACATATACTCTACTAAACAAAAAACATTAACACACATTAGTATCTCAATATTCTCAATATCACAGTTTCATATCATAAGAGAATTTTCCACGTCCTAAGTTTTCTAAGCTTCTTAAATTATATACATGATTGAAGAATGAAACTACCCAACTGACCAAATAAAATCCACACCAATTTCAAAATATTCATATCAACCTAACTCCAAACTAATAATTTCATAAAAATATAACAAGAACTATCCCCATTAGAATTCTTCTTTGTCATGGAAAAAAATAATTTTTAAAGCTTGAAGGTTTCCTCTGATAGGCCATGGGGTATTATTTATCTCCAAGGGTATAAATTATACATATGGGAGGTATTATCCCCATAAATACCAACAATAAATGAATGATACCTCAATGAAACTCAAAAAATAAAATAAAAACTATGTCCAATCAACTCTAAAATAAACAAATTTTTAAGTGACTATATCATTTCAAATAAACAAAATATAACCTTCCAAATACCTACCAAATATCCAAAAACATATTTATTGTATGTAAAAATGGAATATTTTTGATATTTTAAAGCATTTAACTTCACAACATAGGTTTATCCAAATGATAACTATTCAAATATTTAAAACATATACAATAGAATTGATAAATATGTAGACAACGAGATTCATTACCTAATAATATTACTAATATCCATCCTCCCTATATCTCACTAAAAATAACCAAAATATAATATTAATAAAACTTCAATATAATACAACATGGATCATCCATACAACAACATCCCTACTAATATAATCACTTTAACATCAATATTGACTTACATCGTAGTGCTCCCAAATATTTTATATCCATAGAAACTAGCACTGAATAACTAAATAAAAAATAAATTCATACTACAATAACTTAAAATATAGCACATTAGGAACTCATATGGAATATGATCACATAACCATGCCTTGGATACATCATCACATCATCAACCCATCACCTCAGACTACCAGGAAATCTTAGCCAGAGACAATATCTTTGAAAATTTATTAAAATAATGGAAAAGTATAGCTAGAACACAATACAAACCAAAACAGTCAATTACATATCATAGAAGTCATACCCATAGCCATATACTTGATCATTTTCTTCATATACGGCGGAAGATTCCCACTATGAACTTTCATAATGCTTCAGAGTCTTCACATACTCTCGTCTGAGATTTAGTTTCTCCAAATACAAAAACTCCTCAGAAAAAGGCATACCTTTTCCTTGGATAATAGAAGATCTGGCAGGCATTGTCTTAGGCATAGAAGAATAATCATTCCTTTGTCTTCTCCTTGGATATACTCCATTCCCCTGCTCACCTTGACTATTATTTTCAATCAATGCTAAACACTGTGGTTGCAACACAAGTTCATGAACTTCAGGTGCCCCCTTCTGCAATAGACCTTCTCCAAACACATCATTCTGAGAATTCAAACCAATTGACATATTGAAACTTTCACTCCTTGGGAGTTCTTCCTCAGCATGAGAGAGTCTCCCATGATTCAGGTCCTTTATAAGATTTCAAGAGCCCTACCCCTGCACCTTCTCAATCATTCTTCCACCATGATGACAATTTTGTTCTGACCCCAAAACCCTGCTACCATTAGGTTCACCTCAGACTATTACTTAATGGATTCACAATATATTCTAAATATATAATAGAGTGTTTAATTATAGAGTATTTAACCATTAAAATGTAAAACATAAAATATTTTAGGGGAATAGATGAAACCCATAACATTATATGATTATTTATAGTGTTATCTTATTATGGTGGTAGTGCATAAAAAACATAAAAAATAATTAATATAATTGAATAATATAATCCCATGATAGGATCCACTCCTACCCAAACACCTCAATAACTGTAACCTATTTTCATAATAGTACTACCATTTTAATGATTTCCACCTATAACTATATAATAAATAATCATTATTAAATGATGTATCCACATAACCTCACATTAAAGTAACCTCAACACATTTTCAAATTCATAATGTATTTTTTATTATTTAAATTGAAAATATCATAGATAAATTTCCTTATATATATTTCTATAAAAATTACCTATTACATAATCCACTATATAATTCATTAAACATATATCATTTATAAACCACTATTTATAATTTATTGTTTATAATTATCTCTTAATCTCTTATTCAAATTTATATTAAATAATTTTTCCCAGTATTTATTTCCGAAAAATATTGTATCCCATTTAGTAATGAAACCAACCACATAATCCTCTCTTTTCCACCTTACCAAACATAATTTGAAATTTATAATAGTAAATATACTTTTTCTATAATAATAAACCAATAAACACCACAACTGAAAAACATAACAAATACTACCAAAACAACTACCAAAATAAATGAGCCTCACCAAATCACTAAAAAATTATTATAACAAACATAGATCACAATAACAAATAAAAAATTTTATAACTTCAACCTCATTCATCTATTTGTCAAATATCCAACAGAATTTAAGGAAATGTTTCATATTTAAAATAGTTAAGTAAATCACAATCATTATGTTTTTTTAATTTAAAAAATGATTCTAAAATAATAATTTATAAATAAAATGTAATAAATTCTAATTAGATAATAAAAAACAAAAACAAAAAAAATATTAATATAAAAATATTATAAGGTAAGAACCAAATACAATCCATTTCACTTTCAAACACAATTTATTATCTTTTTTATGATAATCTCATGAATTTAATAAATGAATAAAATAAAATGATTTTTCCACATCAATATTAAAATAAAATATAAAAGGTTTAAATAACCTACCTTGGTTTAAGATTCAACAATAAAATACCTAAAATGAAAAGGATGAAACTAGAATCAACCACTTATAATCAAAAGAGAGAATATAAAAGATATGACATATCATCTCAGTAATATCCTTTACCAATATCTTCCCAAGTAAAACACAAAACCACTTATATTCCTTATACACAAGTGTAAAATCATATTAATGATGGAATAAATATGAAAAAGGTACATTGAATCATATGGGATTTATTATATAATGTATATGGATTTACATTCCTTATAAGAAATAATTTTGAACAATGATAAGCCATAAGTCACATATTATTGAAGATATTATTTAAAAAAGAAAATTTTAAAATTTGGGTATTTTAATTTATAAAAAAAATTAATATAACTAAATTATGGAACATTATATGACAAAACAGGTCCTGGTGGTGTTCATTCAAAGGACCTTAAAAATTAATATATTTAAAAATTGATTAATTTCATATTATGTTATAATTGTTTCTTAAATTTAAAATATATTTTACCACTAATAGAAAATAGTGTTTTCCACTAATAAAATCTTCACGTTATCCCTCAAATTGAACCAAAGTCCCCCATTGAAAAATTCCCTATGACAAATATATTTCAATAAATCACTCATGATAAGTCCATGATAAAATGTTAATTAAAACATATTGTTTCCCAACATGAATCTTAATATATGTATTTATTACTTACCCACTTTATAACAGGAATAAATTAAGTATAATAATAAAGAATTAGACACCTATAAGTCATTATCAACCACCATTCAATAACCCATTATCAAAATATAAAATATAATAAAATATTATCCAACCTAGAAAAATTACCTATTACTAAATATTTATTTAGAATATATAAAACCCCAACAAATGTCTTGAAATAGTGAAAGTAATAAAATATTCTGGTGTTAGATTGAATGAAAAAGAATCACTCTTCTACCATGACACCTATGAAACATCACCCATCGCTCTTACCACCTCAAAACTAAAATTTAATGACCATGCATTTTTTTTGATATATTTTTATATTTAATGGAATGGAGTTGGTGGATGTATGAGTTTATCATTATATATTTATTATTATTTATTATATTTCAATAATAGAATAATTTTCAAGTTTCATTCACTTAGACATAGAAGAATTCAATAGATGAATATACAGAGTATATTTATATTGTCAAAATTACATTTAATATTCTATTTTCACAATTATTAGGATAGATTTCATGGTTATTTCTATGACCATAGCTCAAGATACATCATATTTTTGGAAAAGTAATATTATATTATACTATTCTAGACATACTAACAGGATAATAAACATTTTTTCTATCTAAAAAATATATATCTTTTCATTATAAGGGGTGACAAACATTTATTAAAAGTATATAATTTTTTCAATGGAATATTCTATTATCTTAATTGTTGTTTTCATTATTTTATTCAATATGTGTAGTTCCTTTTATATATGTATAGTGATATACCCATTTTATTAGTCGTTAATTCAGATCCTATTAATATTTGGATTTGGGAATTATACCTAAAACTATCTAAATATCAATTAGATTCCAAAAGGTGGTAGTGAAATAAATTTATTCATATTGACTATTTTATAATGAAATGTTGAGTAATCAATAGAAAATATAGAATGATTTGTATTTAAATAAAACTAAATGATATAGGAATATAATGTTGACAAGAGAATGTAGAATAATTAATATGGTCTAACTAAATCAATGTTCTAATATTTTATCCTAGGGAATAATTCATTTTGTAAAGAATTAAAACTAATGGGTTTCCCAACGTGATTAAATTCATACATCCTGTAATAATAGGTCATTATTATTTTTTATTTTATTCTTAGGATGGTGGTCTATTTGGGGGTAGATGATGTGGTATTGTGGATAATTTTTGTTCAATATATTAATGGGATGATGTTGGTATATCAATTTATATTGATGCGAGTTTTCAATAACATAATGATATTTATGAATAAAGGATGAATAAATCACTAGAGGTTATTCAACATAGGGTATCCTAAAGGGGTCAATAGCAGAATAGGAAAACATTCTATGAGTTCTTAAAAAAAAATTGATCACGTTAATACAATATATTATTAGTCATAATAAAAAATTATTTATAAGAATAAATGATGGATTTTTTATTATTTAGGTTGTGGATAATATCCACATTCCTTGAAAAATAAATTCATTAGAGGGTTTCATATGTTTGTGTTTTATGACATTCTTTGGAGATCTGGATGTATCAAATATCATATAGACTAAATTTGGTTCTTATTGAATAAGATATTCTTATATGACAATCATAGGAACAAGAGATTATATATTGATAGTAATACTAAAATATTGTTCTTCTACTGTATTAATAAGTGTTAATTAATGGTTTTGATATAGTGATCCTCAGAATTGATTATAGGTGAGATGATAACATAATGTATCTTTATCAGTCATCAAGTACTTAGATCATCAAATAATTAGGGTTTTTATCTCCAAGTGAATCTATATATTTATCTAAAAATTAATGATTGTTTTAAATTTTTTATAGATGAAGTTATCTCTCTCAGAGTGTTCTTGAAATGTAAATTATTAGAGTGATTTTTTATCTAAGTGTTCATTATTCATGAAGCAATTTTATTTTATGAGGGGGAAGGTAAGTGGTCTACCATCATGGTTTCATTTTTTATATGGGTAGTAGGACTCCATGTAGTGTAATATATCTATATGATGTATCTATTTTGGAGTTATTTTCCATTTTAATGTTATATTATTATCATATCACAATATAAACTACTAAAATGAGTAGATTGTGACTATTAATGGATATAAATTATAGATTAATCCAATATATCAGTAGTATTTTCCATCATATAATAATGATAGATGACTACTAAGACCACTATATTAAAGAATTATTAAAAGAGTCCACTAAGTGGATAAAAATATATAATAAATGAGTAATGTGTTAAAATTTGGAATCATTGACAATGTATAAGAGGAATCCGTAGATGAATAATCCATTCTTGTGATTCTTAATATTCTTAGGGACCAATAATTATTCTATATAAGATTAAAAATTCCATTACCGATTAATCTATATTTATCAATATATGATCCTTTTATTCAATATTTATTAATCCCAAACATATGTGATATAATATATCTTTTGAATATTCATATTAAAATACATTTGATTATACTATTTATATGTTAGACAAGATTGGGTGAGGAGGATATTTTTATTCTTTTTTAGGAAATATTGATTCACATATAAAATTTTATTTTTATAGGTGAATCCACATAACATAATCCTAGTAATTGAATGTTTCTAATGCAAAAAATATTATGTTGATTATTGTCAATGAATTGTGATATTAAATGGTTTTTATAGAGATCTTATATTCAATATTAGATAAAAATGTGTTTATATAGATTATTGATTGATTTTGTTTTAGAGTATTATAGCACAGTTAGTGAGAATTTTTGTTTATAAATTTAAGGATGATATGTAGAAATTTACCATATTTCTAAAGTTCTATCCTGATGAATTATTAGAAGGGGTCATGATTTTACTATAATGGTACCATAATAAATTCTGAATCAAGCTATAAAAAGGTGTATATCCTTCTTTAACAGATGAGATTTATATGGAAACTGAAGACCTTATATAATTGTGTATTTATATTAATTACTTATTTTAGGGTTTTTTTGTAATTGTATTTTTATATAAATGTACACTCCATTATTTTTTGAGAATATGGTTGATTATTAATTCAATTGTTTTAGAAATTACTAGAGTAATAATCAAGTGATAGGAAGAATGTATGCAAATTTTACATGGGTGATGATTTATTTGACTAATTTAAAGGAGAAATATGTTTTTTAGATATATTAATTATGTTGATATCACAATATTATGATAAATGAAAATGATATCACTATGATTCATTTATATTGACATTATGGTTCTTTAATGTTTCTAGTAATGCTTTATTGTGTTATAATAGAAGAGGAAATTTTAATGTGATTATGAATTTGGAATTTATTCCCAATTATTAATATTTTTTTCTCTTATTCATTGATTTTATTTATATTTGTTCTTTAAAAATCAAGTATAATAACTAATTCTAGTGTATGATGTTGGAGTTTATTAGGGGAAACTAGCGGTATGGAAATATGTCATAGTGTTAATTCTCAATATGTTAGTTTCATAATAGTTAAAACTTCATTATTGGTTATAGTGAATTAGTGTGTCTAGTTAAGGATGATAAAAAAAATTCATGGAATTTCAATTAGGATACTTTAAAATTTAGGGGTTATATAGTCTGGGTTGATTATTACAAGTTGATTTTCCACATGTTTTTTAGTGATAAATAAATTTTCTACATTATCTATGAAATGGGATGATTTTACATAAATGAAAAAGTTTAAAGATTATTTTTAATATTTTATGGAGATATTGAAATAATAATTAGTGCCTCAATGTAAATATACTATTACAACTCATATTGCATCCACCTCAGCTAATTTAAAAGTGGATAATTGTAATATATATTTTTTTTCCTTGAAATACTATATTTTATTTAATATAGTATTTTGATGATAATTTATGTAAAAGAGATTTGTAATATTTTTTGGGTCTATGTAGTTACATCCTTATGAATTTAAATATGTTACGAGTGATTTGAAACTTACAGATTTTCTATTTATGAAAAACAATAGAATGGATTAAATTCATTTAGAAAACTGTTTTTAAACCAATTAATTTTATATGAAATATATCATTTTATATAAAGATTTATATTTTCTGTAGAAAATTTGTCTTTAATATCTCCAAAATTATAGTTTGGCATATTTTATTATATAATAAAAGATAATATGGTGGAAGAAAAATTTATGTTAGATGTCTTATAGGGATATGATTGGTTGATATCAATAGTTTATCTTACTTATTCATTTCGAATTAATTATTTAATTAGTATAACATTTAAGAATCACATTACAATAATCCACCTCATAAATTTTTGAAAAGTCAAACCAAATATAATCAAATTGATTTAAGATTAATGGATACCATTGATAAATTTAATGAGGATCATTACTTTGTTTAATTTAAAATTTCACCATTTTCTGGTTTCAAAACTCTAAGTATGAACAATAGGATATATTATTCCTTTTGGACAACGATGTTCTATTAATTATCCATCATTTAAACATTTTATCCCAAAAATAATGAAGATATATCAAATAAAAAATGAATCTCCTAAATCAAACTAATTAAAAGTTCTTATATTCCATCACAAATGGTTCATACATTAATATGTTCTCTATTACCATTGATATATATTTTAATTATGTTTAAATAAATGTAATTCCTAAAAAAACATAGAAAAATTGGGGTTATGAAAATTAGTTCAATGCATTTCCATCATATAACATTGATATAAATAACTAACCAATTTAGACAACAAGGGGTGAAATCATTTATCAAATACATAAAATTTAAAAAGGTTTATGATAAATATATTATTGTTATTGGAGAATTATTCTTCCAACCATTAAATATATGACCAAAAATACTATAATATTGGTTATAATCTAAAAATATCAAATCATTCAATTTGGTTCATTAATGATAACATAATACCATACTCTAATGATAATACATGAAATAATTTCCATCATCTTTTTAATTCCATTATATAAACTTTTGAATAAGAACCATATATTATTACATCCATATCTTAACATCAGGCTCTCACTAATATAAATATTTTAACTTTTATATTTTCAATTAGTATGAAAAATAAAACACATATATATACCATTTACATTGGATAGATTGTTATTTATGATAAAATATTTCCCAGTTTTATTTTTTTTATTTCCATCTAGAAAAATATCATTTATAACAACATGTAACACATCATCTACAAAAAATCACTATGCATATTAATCTCATTTAATAAATTGAAACATTTAACCATAATGTGGATAGTAAATATTTATCTTGATGGCCCCAATAAATCATCTATTAGCCACCTGATAAAATATATAAAACTTGATAAAATCCAACCAGTTTATAATAAACCACATGCCTTTCATATTTTCCATTTTTTATGGAAATAACTTTTTGTTGAAAATATAACATAAATTAATACATTTACTAAAACCCAAAATTTATTTGATACACATTACACATATCGAGTAATCAAATAAATATCTTTATTGAATTTCAATACTATATTTTTATGTCATATTCATAAAAGGTAAGGCTAACTATGTATTTAGTCACATAATTCAATAGAACCATGAACCTCTAAAATGAATCTAGTTGAAGCCGGCTTCAATGATACCCAAAATATATATATTTTGGGAAAATTCATTATAAATAAACTCCCTTAATGAATGAACATTAATTAAGGAACACACCAATACTCGTTAATCTTCAATTCATATTCTCTATATGAAATAACCTGAATAAATGATTTTACTTCTAAAAATATTAATTAAAATGATTTTTAATCAAAATAATGAAAAAACAATTATTTTTTATGATAGAATCCATGAAATACTTATGAAACCCCAATAGAATTCCATATGGGCATATATTCCATAGAAAATATATTATTTTTGAAAAAAATCCTTATATATATCAATGAATAATGATAATTCTATAAATATTAAGATTTCAAATTAAATAAATATTGATCTTTTAATGATAATCCTTAAAAAAGTTGGTACTTATTTTCAAATCAATTTTATAATGAGATAATCATTATTGAATTATTCGTGTATAATTAGTGGAATTATTTTGACCAATTCCATCTAGATAATGATCCCATACTAGGAAAATAGATTACAACCAAAACAAATTCTCTAATAATAGATCTTCATGGAATACATTGACCCAAACGATGTAATTCAATGGGAAATATTTTTATCCATATCATAAAAATCAATTGTTACTTTTTTTGTATTCTATAAATATTCATTCAATAATTTTGGTGGACTAAATAATCCTTATTAAATGTTGGGAGATTACTTAGGTAGTAAACTACACTAATTGTGTAGGAAAAACATGAAAATAATTATTAATTTACATGATTATACTAATGGAGGACCAGAACCTAATTAATCATTTTAGCACATACTTATTTTGATAGTGGTCCCACAACCATGATTTAAAGGGAGTATCTACTTCTTCTGTTGAAGGAAGTACAACCTTGTTTTCTATTTTGTACCAACTACTACCACTGATAGATAACCCACTACATTTTTATCTTTGGAATACCTCACCCCATAAATAAAAATGGGGAAACATTAATTTTTTATGATTAAATCCCTAAATAATTACCTAAAACAATTATATAAGCAGGAAACCAACACCACACCAAGGAGAGTCCTAAAATTTATTCCCCTCACCATTCTTATAACAAGTACTCACAGCCACAATGATCCTCATCCATGACCTAGGTGTATTGTAATAATTTTTTTTGGAGGGTTCCTGATAGAATATTTGTATAATATTTTCTTATTTAAATCTCATGTGTATGTTCACATCCTCGTCTTAGAGTGAAATTACTACGATTATATTACATATCATCTAAATTAAATTTCATAAATTCATATATGATGATTTTCTAAATTAGAGTTTCTTATGAAAAATTATCCAAAATTTCATGTTAGTTAGAAAAATAGCAGACCCCTTCAATAATCTTTCAGTCATTACTTGTCATAGATAATCACTATTTTATTATAACTATGATCAATTATGTCTATACATTCGGTACAAATTTAAGGTTCTAATTATTCTCAGCACATCATGTCATTGAGATTTTATCCAAATACCAAAAATCATCCTCTAATTCCACTATGTCGTCAATTAACCCATTGAGGCCCCACATGAACTAAAAAATTGGTCTAATAAGCTACCCCAATTCCAACTCCATTCTGTCATGAGATTAATACTACCACTAAGAAATAAAATAACACACAATATGATTTAGCTATGTGATCCTATATAAAAATAAAAATATTTTTATTTTAAAGGATAGAAGTAAACAATAGATAAAACCACCCATAGAATAATATTAATTTAAGTGAAACTAATAATCCAAAAAATATATTGGTATAAAAACTTATGTATTATTAAAATATAAATATATAAAAAAATTATGAAGTATGAATAAAATAAAATCAATGAAATAATACTTCTCAATATAAACTCCAACAGAAGTAATCTACCATTTGAACCACTATAGACTTGCTATTCCGACTCCAGTACACCACGATCAAACTTGAAATATAGTTCATTTTAAAAAACATAAAATCTGTGACAAATTTCCCTTTCTACAATCTAGAGAAATATACCCCGAATAAAAATAAATCAAATGGAAGAAATAAAATACATATAAAAAATAAAGACACGGAGAAACCACATATACGAAAAATGTGGGCATCGAATATGATGATCAGAGAATGTTATATCACTAATACCAAATTTACAAATAAATAACTATATCAATGAGACATCAAAAATAAAATAAAAAAATTCAATTATTTTAATAAGGACTACGTAATTGAATTATAATTATTATTTGAGTTGGTATACCTATCGAATTGACCTCAATATTGGATAAAAATAGGGAAAGTTAACCAAGTGATAGAACAAACAACCCATTCCTCTATATCACCCCATGGGTTGATGATAAAGACTAATAGACTCATATAGGCCTATTGATTTACAAATTAAATAATTATCAACAATAATCCTCTTATCCCAAAAAATATATAAAGATATAGATGTTAATTTTAATCATTATTAATGTAATAAAATATTAGACCATGATAAACTATCAAAACTCTATACTAAAAATATCTCATAAAAAATTTCTATGATATAGAAAGACCCATGACAAAACTAGGTTACATATATTTTTGTTCTTATTTAAACCTCATTAATTGGGCATCATAGAATCCTCATGTGGAGTAGTTCAATATCCAAAATTATATAATATTGAAACTTTTCCTAGTTGATAGAGAAAAAATAATTGGGATTCTAAAATAAATCACAAAAATTTAAAACATACTCTATAAAAATAAAGGGAAGTGTCGATAACACCATGTTAGGGATCCCATCCCACATTGACAGTGTCTCAGCAATGGAATACCCATGATATAATTTATGGATTGTGATAACAATAATTCAGTGCAGTATAAATTTTATAGTTCACTACACTATGATAATAAATTATAGTTAAAAAATATGCCACCCATTAAAATTTAATGACATGTAATAGTGAATCTCCAATGTTCTGTAAAGAAAAACCTCCTCGATAAATTTAATTCGAGGGAATCATGCCTTTTAAAGTAATGCGTATTGGTTTAATAATTTATAATACTTATGTAGTATTCTTGCATTATTATGTATAAATTTTTGATTAAGGGAAGACTAACTTTTTGAATGAAACATAGTATATGTTATTTGGATGCATTAGAGCATAAAAACCCATATTATTTGGGTAGTATACCCATTCCCTATAATAAATATGATTATAGATGATCATTAAAATATTTTATTAGTCTAGACATAATTTTAAAATAAATTATCTTTCCCTATAGTGATAATGTACACAAACTACACAAGAAACACAACATGTTTTTTATAATGGATACGAGGACCGTAGTACTATTATTTGTGGGAATAAATACTTTGAGTGAGATAATTATTTCTCTATTTATCAAAATTATTATAAAATGTCTATATAATTACTTAATAAGGGTGGAAAAGACCACATATATGTTTCATGGGTACACCATATGACACTATGGTGGAATGGGGTGGGTTCCTTAGATAATGTGAATTACCATTTTAGGACATTGGATGAATACCTAACAATATAAATGTTTCCACCTATGAAGGCAGGATCGATGCATATATAACTTGTGGTGCTGAGTTATCTGGTTAGTTGGGCCTCATAAGGGGGAATGTCTAATGGTGTTTGCTTTTATCATTAACTAGGAATCATGGGGAAATGATTTTTTAGTCTAGAATAAAATATCTAAGGTATATATTTTATATATTCAACCAATGTAACCTAACTCACCAAAATAAATGATGTGGAATATATCATTTATTAGCCGATCTACTCAATCATTCCGTACAATTGGATGGATTTGTATGGGATATGATAATAATGTTTTCCCTCAAGAATACACCATCCTCCATCAAAATTTAATTCTAATCCACCTCCCATCTCAAGAACAACTAATGGATGAGGTTTAATGAAATTAATACCCCTTATAAAAAACCTATCAACCATATCCTAAACAATGCATAGTAATTACAATGTCAATAATATAACCAAATATTCACCATATATCATGTTTGTTATGCCCAAGGACATCATGTTATACCCCCACCTTACTTCCATGTTTCTCTACGTGAATTCCACAAGGATCACTAGTTTTATTCTATCTAATCCCATTTCCATCAACTATCTGGTACTTTGTTCGATCCATTTTCAATTCACTGTCAATTTAAAAGGCATTTTGTGGTTCTTTAAACTAGTAGGGTAAGATAAATTTTGAGTCTAATTGAGATAAATGGTGATATTTCATGGAATTTTATGGGGGTGTGGTGCTCATTGTGACCTAACCACACTTTCGATATTCATAGTTTTCCAAGTGATGGATTGTTTTTTCAAATGTGGTGACGTGCATCATGAGGTAGTGAATTTACATGGGTTAAAAATGTATTACCACATGTTCCTTTATTTCTATAGAATCAAACTTTTAATAGAGACCATATAAATACAAATTTCAATATAAAAACTAATTAATAATTAATTAACCATTATTGAGGAAACAAAATATAATGTTAAAAGTATTTCTAACTAGATGATAAATATAGAAAGAATAATTTATAATGAAATTCATTGTTATAAATCATAACCACACTATCAGAGGATTTCTTATTGAGTATATATAAATTTCTTCCTATATAAGAATGAAAAAATATTCTCTAAGGTGTTTGAAAATAAAAAAAATATTACCTTAATTATAGGACTGATTGGGTATTTCATGTAGATAGAGAATTGGGAACAATCCTCAGCCAAAATCCCAATTGTGGATTATTCCACTCTTAGACATACCCCTCCTTCAAAAGAGATTTAGCAACAGTGGATTTCATTTCATGGAATTTATTTAAGAGATATCACTGGTTTATCTCAATAAAAATCATAAAAGTAATTGATTTTTTATTACTGTCGACTAGTCCATTTAAATTAAACTACCTCTATAATTTGATAATCCTTAACAAAATGTTAATCACTACATATTTTAAGAATACACGATCCATAGATAATATTTACATAATATTACTTAGATTAATTTATTATTTTTTACTTTTTATTTATTTGGAGATATGAAACACTAGATTGGGTGAAGCTTATCCTTGAGAAAACAACATTTCTCTATAATATGAGTTGATAAATACATGAGTATATAATAGTGAGGTGCCTATGGGTGAAAATATACTCACATCATGGATATTGTTTATTATTTTTTATTATAGTGGTTTTCATTTGATGATGTCTTAGGGGAAGTGTTGTGGTTTAGATTTTGATATGATTATATAGTATGGAATGGATGAAATTTTCTAGTTGTATATTTATTTACGGATATTTATTGATTATTAATAATAAATTTCTAAAATATAGATAAATTAAAATGTTTGATTCATATGAACACATAAATGTTTTGGGTGGAAACCTACTAATTATATTTATATGTTATCCAAAATTATATATATATATATTATTATATTGAAGATTATATAAATAACTCCCTAATATAGATACCCAAATAGTAAACTGGATGGTGGGATAATCTAACCTAATTCATGTATCATTATATTCAAAACTCTATACACTAGAGGAGGGTTTCTCTAATCGAAAACATGTAGAAAATACTCATAGTATCATTAAAGATAATAATATATAAATAAAATAATCATCCACAAAAAAATAGAATTATCTTAATGAAATTTAACACTATAATGTAAATTCAAAGAAGAATTGACCAATGTTCTATGAAATATTAAATTAAGTAAAAAATAATATTTTTATTTTATGTTGGCCTAGTTATATTAAATGAATATAAATGAAACAAAATAAAACATGTAATCACTACTACATTATAAGGAACTAAATTCAAGATATAACATCCAACCCTAAAATTCAACTCTTTCCTTACCTTCTATGAATCTATCATCATATACAATCCATCACATAGTCCATACATCCAATAATATTTATATATAGGGTGTCAAAGTAAACCTCATTAAGACACAACCAATGGGTACCTTAACAAGTATATATGTATATCATGTGTATACATGGGAAATTAATAATTTTGTTACACATATCATAAATGAAATCATATTGGGTTATTGTGTGATAACTATTCCACCAAAGCACATAACTCTAGATTTATTTTATAGTGATAATGAATCATGCCTATTAAATATTAATAATGACCATGGAAAAAAATAAATTATATTGGTCTCAAAAATTTAATCCTAATAAAGTGATGTTGCTAAATATTTTTTCTAAAGTACATGGAAATTACATAGTGATAATATTATATATTTTATTCTCAATGAAAAGATTGTGATGGATAATAATAATTAGATATTTAAAAATATCCATGTATATATCTTTATATTATTGTTGGATCTCAAAATAGTTACAATAAGAAATCAAAAATCTCTATCATAAGTGAAAATGTTAGATTATACCCCACAATTATAAATTTAAGTCTAATAATAGTTAAATGAATTGTTACACATGACAAGAATGTAAAATTAATCACTCAATACCCCACCACTTATAGAATCCAAATAGTAAAAATCACTTTGATAGATCTATATTATCCGTATTATTAAAAATAATCCCTAATATATTATTAGATCATCCATTTCATTTTTTTCCAAGAGTAAGCTCATCTACCATTTTATTAACCACTTATAATTTCAAATGAATGAGATATAACATTAAATGCTATCTCAAATCATATTCTTATACATTAGCTATCCTAAATTGAATAAATTAATAATAACATAGAAAAACTCACTAAAATCATAATATAATCCTATTATCTATAAAAACATATAATATTGGTCTAAGGTATGGTAAATATTTTGATAGGGTTAACAAATAAGGTTATTTCATTTTTTCAATAATGACCCCTTTCTAATGATATGTTTTTATAGGTTTTTGGGGAGAATAATCCCCATAATTTTTATTACTAATTAATAATGAAATTATAATAGGGACTTATATAATTTACATGGTTTTTCCAATCCAAAATAATCCGAGGATCATGAAATGATAAATTCTTTTGCTCCAAAAATAGAAATCACGGTATTTGTTTGTTATAGTTTAGAGTACCATAATTGTCCATCATGGTTAACAAAAATCAAAATATTAAATATATCAGTGCTCTCACACCCTTGAATAACTAAATTTCACCACATGTTCTCGTTACATTAATCCACATGAATATGAGTGAGTTTACACCAACAAGGTTGTTTCAATTCTTCTCTGTGAACCTCTATTGAGAATACCTTTTTGATCTTATTTAATGATCAACTTCTATAAATTATGGAATTAAACTAATAATTTACACTTATTTATAATGTTCATGATCCATTCATCTGATTATTAAATATAAAAATATCTATTTTTACATCTGTTAAAATTCAAACTGTTACCACTAGATAGATTATTTATTTTTATTATTTTAATAGTGTAAATTTTTTAAAAATACATCTGTGAAACTATAATCATGATTTATTAATTAATTATTTCATCATACATAAAAATGATATGAAATTATAACCCATGAGACTAGGGAAACAAACTTCAATATGGTGTAACAATCTCAACCACAGTATCTAACATGTGATAATGGGATCTTCTTTTAAATGTAGACTATATCTTCCACTCATTTTTTTAAAAAGTGTATTGTTGAATAGATTAGAAATCCTCTATCCATGGAATAACATAGTGAGAGATATCGAATACAATTTCTCAAAGAAATATTCTTTCTAAACACTCAACAACATACTTAACCCATATATTTACACTTCCAATTTAGAAAAATAAAACTCGATAAGATTTTGACTATGATAATAGGGTTCTCCAACTTCCAAACTAAGTTATCATTACATGAGTCCACTATGTTATCCTAAATTCCCATAATGGGATTCATTATTTCCAAAATGGATTCTAACAACCCACCACAGTGTCCTCTATATCATATCAACCATAGTCTTATAGTTTTATCTATTTTAATTCTACATTGAATTGAATCTAACATGACTATGGATCCATAAAACCGATGTTACAATTACCTATTTTCTATAAGAATATATATAATGAAAAAAATACATTCACCATGATATGAAGGGAAGATACACCTCATTTTTTCATGATATATTGTGACCTCAATAAGCCATACTCCATGGTGTATCATTGGCTTGATCAACAATTTTCATCCACAATAGATGTGGTCCTCGATTCCACTATGTGTTATCTGGTTGATTAATAGAACCTCCATTATTACCGTATTTTGAATTGTAATGTAATTCTTTTATTACTATATATGTCATTTAAAAACTCCATTTACATTCTTATAATTTTTTTCATAAAGAACCACAAAAAATATGACCCTAGGTTATTTATTTTTATTTCCCCAATTTTGGTTTATCAAAAAACATCTAAAAATCAGATGAGTTTAGAAATTTTCTCACTTGAAAACATAATAATTACTTATAACTTGTACTTTGATACCTTCATCCATTAGATTGTGAACCAAAGATTCATTTAACAGCATATAAAATCCAACATAATAAAATATGAACTTGAGAAACAAGATTTAATAGAATTGATCATCAAGGAAACACTTCCCATGATATCCAATCTCTTTAATACTATTATGACCTACAATTCACCCATGAATAAGAATTCAAGAACATTCCCCCGTAACATAAAATAATAATTTGATGTTTCCAAATAATATAATGGGAATTAAAACTCATTGTCTTATTCTCTATGTATTGAATATATTGTTTATCCCATGGTAGTTATGTTGACATATTCATCTCCACATTTTTCAATGATCCCAATGACCATATCTATATATTTTTCACTAATGTTTTTTATAAATTTATGTAATTAATTTAAAGGATATTTTCAATCCATTAAAATAATGAGAAACTCCCAAATTGGAGTGTAAATGAATTCTAGAAAAAAATGTTGCTTTATAGATATAGTTTTCTCTATGATTTAACATATTTTTATCAAAATCTATGTTGGATATTCAATTCATCATGATATCACTAATGTGGTCAAGAATTAAAATTTACTCAAATTTCAATACCACTCATTTAACCTTATCCATAATGAAATGAAGCTATATCTATATTTTAATTAAATCTATTGATAGAAATGATTTTTTTCTATGATTAACATCACTCGACTTATAACATATGATTTAAATATGTTATTTCACTTCAATGACAACATCATCAAGTGGTTTCTTCATCCACTATAGTTGCATAAATGACTAAATGGGAAGTTTGTATTTTTCCTACAACATTCAAAGTGAAATGATGAAATTCTACATTCTCATATAGAAAAATCTAAATAATCCATGATATATTGTAACACAAGATATTTCTATATGTTCATATGATGAACTATCACAATCCATATCCATGTATTCCAAAAATTATGATTTCTCATTTCTATAAAGAAACAACCAAAAATAAAAAAATGAACATGATTTGTAGAAGATATGGTATTAATAATTGATTATGAATTTACTTTGGAAAAAATGGAAGTTTTATATATTGAAATTGGCAGAACACAATTCCCTATCATGTAGTTTTTTATATTAACAATCTTCTAATTATATTTCCATATTCCACCACATCGACCTTCTTTATAGCATTATCCCAATAAAAATTCATATGATTAGCCAATGGTGTTGTCAACTACATTGAATCCTTTATTCCATAAATCATATGATCATCATTGGTAAACTATTAATGGAAAATAAATTTATAGTACATTCCATGAGTTACATAAAAAACCATGAAAAAATATTAAATACCAAATTATGGATGTTATGAATATGCAAATAAAATAATTCTCAAAAACAAACATTTTGAGTCGTATGATCCTCTAATGAAAAAATCATCCATTTAAAAAACCACATAAAATATATATTAATTCCTTTAATTCATGTTTATATTTTTATTAACTATTCATCATAAAAAACTAAGTTGGAATTTTTCACATATTTATTTTAAATAAAATATAGAATCTCAATGTAAACCTCATCCATGAGAACAACATTGAGGAAAAATTATTTAACATCAGTTATATACACATAAAATCAATTTTTTACTAACATTTTCATGAAAATTTATATTATCTCAAACTAGGATACATGTGTATATTCCTTTTTTGCATTGAATCTGTCAATATTGGTATATCATGTTCATACCATCATTTAAAAGTTATAATATACTAAATTATATTCATTAAGATAATATATCACCCCACTTGGTTTAGAATACCCTTTAATTTCTTTTAATATAAGAATATTTTGGACATTTAGTTCTCCTCAATTTGGTCATGTTCATGAAAAAGTTATTTAACCCAACAGAAATCTTTTTAATCCACCTCAAAACACATAAGATCTAAATGATAATCAATAGAGTTTTTGGGTATTATTTACCCTCTTGATTTTACCAAAGTTTTATAGTCATGAATAATATATCATTTATAGATTTAATATAATAATATTGATATATGAAAATATGATCAACCTGTTGTGAGTTGTTCATCGTCATTTTCTTATTTTGAGTCTTTCAGTGCCATGTGTACTCCATTGATGATTTTCACATCATCATAATTCTCTTCTAAGTGTTCCTAAATAGTTATTTGACAGATCTTCTTACATAATTTATAAATATACTCATATTCCAAAATAATACAATCATTATACTCAATTATTTCCACAATCCACTTTTCATAATTAAAATTAAATTTATTTAGATTAAAAATCATGGAAAATACCTTTTCAGACTATAAAATGATGTTCTTATTTCTTTTTAAAATAATGGGCTTACTCCTAAATATGTTAATATAATTCAATATCATGTTTTTTATATTATCTTATCCCATAGTGTGTATACCCCCTTTTTTATGTTTTAAATCCCTATAAGATATAAATATTAGTGTAAACACTACAGACTTCAATTACATCTCCAGTAGATCCTTCACTACGAGCATCATATATTCCATGTTGTTGAAAAAATTAGTTCCTTCTCAAAATGAATTTTTTTTCTAGATTCTACCTCACAAAAAAATTATTTCCTATCACATTGTACTCATGGGACTTATAACCATGATTTATAATGAATTGCATAAAATTATTATTACAAAATAATATAATTTTTTATACTAAGATAATTCAATTACAATCTTCATTAAAATGTAATGAATTTTATGCGAGATTACCCAGAGCAATATAATTATGTTATAATCATCAATAAATGATACATAATATTTTTTTGATCCATTTTATGGTTATATTTTCGCACCCACAATAACATGCACCAAGTAATGAAATATTTATAATTTCTTCTCAAAGGGATTTTATTTCATCCAAATAAATCTCTCTAATAAGTATCACACATGTGAGTGGTATAACATTTGTATTTAGGGAAATCATGGGATCCTTAATTTTTTACCAAGTAATCCATGGTCTTTTGGACTTAGTGGATGATCCTCTTGTGCCATAGATTGTTTTCTCCATTATTGGGAATAAATAATATGTCATCACCTATATCAATGAGTTAAATATTCCAATTAGTGAACTTTTATTGCATAAAGATCAATCTATATCTTTTATATATGATGAAAGACATTATGTTCATATCAAATTCATACCCCAGGTCACATAGTGATCTTAAAGACAATAATGTATTATAATTGAATTCAATAAAATTACTACAATGAACCTCATTTATCTTTTTCTAGTATTCGATTCTCCTGAGGTGATGATATTCAATCCTTTTTCTTTTCCAAAACTATCTATATCTTTATTTTAATACTTGATTATGAGGAGAAAATTATCATATATAAATAAATTTTAAATGAATCAACTGTTATAGAACTATAATCTAGCCCAATCATAATCATTATAAGAAACCCCCATAAATTCAACATAATAAGATTTTCCTTCCAGGGTTGATATTCTCAATTTAAATTCCTTCAGTTGAAAATCAATTTGTTTAACTATGGTATCTATTAAATTATATTCATCTTACAAGTATGTGAAATTATTGTTTTTTTAACCTATTGATTAAACATATATATAATTATATTTTCTTCTCAAGGTATATATTTGAATAATTATTTTAACTTTATAAGCAATTAAAAAATTTATGTACATAACCATCATAAAAAACCTATTCTCTAAACACAAATTGAACATAAGAATTTATTCTCACGTATTTCTGTTGATCATAAGAGGTGAAAATAATTTATTCTATAGAATACACATATCTAATATTCTATGTCATTAAATGAAAATAACACTGGGTTCCTGGAATATTATTGAATGTGTTTACTCTTTCTTTCATGATATATTTTTTTATTTATTGAACAACAAAAATTTAAATTCTTCTTGGGGGTTAGTGATTTTGATTTCATATCATATACTAATAATTTTATCTTTTTATTAATCCTGTCAATGTATTTTCTTTAACTTTTAACAATTGTACTTATGGTTAGGTATTCACCATCCATATTGATTACCGATATTAATATAATTTTTTTAGTGGTCCATCTACTAGAACACCCTGATTTCATGCCAATAGGTTGAATTCTATCTAGATCAGCATGCTTTCATTACATGGAATATATATCACCATTAAACTAATAGATCATTTTTATATAATATTTTACATAATAATTCAATACATCAATGATATATGCATGAACAATAATTTTTATCTTCGAATAAATTTCTATACATGTAGTTCCTCTATTTCTATCTTTGATTCAATTTATCTCATCAATGAACTCATATTTTTCTTCTTTTTCTAATGGATGTAAAGTTTGTAATAATGATTCACATTTATGGATTATTTTTTATTTAGACCCTACTAACATGAATTTATTCAAAATAAATTTCTAGTTTAACTATGACTTTTATTATTCCAAAAAAACACAATGCCTTAATAATTAATGTACTCTGATTACAGATTTCCTATGAGAACAGCATGAACATCCTCACTATGGTTTTTGTGGTTCTCTACAAAATTAAAATTACATTATTCTATTATAAAATAATATTTTGAATGTATTTTACTCTTTTTAAAGAGTATATTTAATGAATTACCCTTTCTATTCACAGATATTAAGAAATTATTAATGTGATATTAGTTTTTACCATTGTCTTAGAACATTATTGGGAACTGTTTTGAAAACTTATCAGTACTTAGACATCAAAATAATGAAAATGGGATAATAAATTTTAATATTTTTTATATATTTTTTAGAGGATCAAAATACATCATATCATCAATTTATCATATTTTTTATTCCCTTTCAATGAAATTTTATCTATTTTCATGATTTCCACTTCCTATCAACTCTCTTTAACCATTTTTCATAATCCCATATTTGATGACACCTCTAAATACTAATAATTTTACGCCTCAATAAGGTATTTTTCTGTGAGAAATGTTAAAATTATAATGAATCACGGTGAAAATATCATCATAATCATCAAAATGATTTTTATATCAATGAGAATTTCTCCATGTCCACACATATCTTCCACAATGATTTTTTTCTCAATCACAGAATGCATAGATGGAATAATTTGGGTGAATACCTAAATTCACAAACTAATTCCTTAGTATATAAAATTGATTTTCATGTATAATGAAGTTTAATTTTTATATGTTGATGATATTTTCCCACATGGTGATGATAGATTTAAATGATATAAGATTCATGTAAATAATGAACCACATGGTGCCTCAAAACTATTTTACTCTTTGAGAAGAAACAAGATGCTACCTTCAGTCTCTCTTTGATATATATAAACTATCCATCTAACTAAAATCCCATGTATCTATTTTGACGAATATTATCGATGATTGGAAATGAATTTGTTATTGATTCTTTAATATATCGAAATTATTTATATTTAAGATCAAAATCCCATTTTGGATGATAACTAATTCTATCCCATTAGAGTGGTAATGCTTCTCGAAGAACCATTAGCATTGACAATAAATCTTGGTCCATTATAATGTAATGTCCATAATGGTTAGAGGGGTGAATTAGTGTTTTTTAATAATTTACAAATAGTCCCTGTAAAATAAACTTATTTAACTATTTATCTGAAAAAATTCAATCCCTTCATATTTATATGTTGTGACAAAGAAAATAAATTTGTGATACATTAAACATACATGGTTCATCGAAACTAAAATATATAGCCGATCAGAAAAAAAATTCATGCAACCGAAATAGTAAGAACAATACTTGTTGGTCAAAATTTATAGGAGCCACATTGTCCCTATTTT
This sequence comes from Viscum album, assembly GCA_963277665.1. NCBI lineage: Eukaryota > Viridiplantae > Streptophyta > Magnoliopsida > Santalales > Viscaceae > Viscum > Viscum album. Next base: position 1,139,413,324 of record OY728156.1, read on the forward strand.
TTAGAACTCTGATAGTGAAAAATAAGCCATGCATTTTTCTCACTTGAATAACGCATTATTTTTAAAAATTATTAACTATTTGGTGTTCATTAACAAATGTTATTGTATATGAACATGGGTATACCAAATATACTCAATAAACCACTTTAGAATAATTACTTGATCTTCCTAACATGGACATCAAACAATATTTTTATTCTTATATTCATTCACTCTTATCTACTCTATGTTCATCCATTTTCTATACTTCCACATGCTAATGAAAGAGATATATATTTCTTTTTATATCTTCCAAAAATAAATATGTTGAACACTATATAAATAATTTATAATTATTTATTTAATGGTGGAAATACATCCAAAATAATTTTATGAAACACTATTTCAAATCACATATTTAATTCTTAACCCATCCAACTAAATGTTAGTAGATTCTAATCTATGAGTATATTTATTCAAACACCACCATACCGGGTCCATATCCCCACAATAAGTAGCATTCCTCCATAATGTGTAACCTATATCGTCAAATTATTAAAGAACATGTCATCATGAATATTTTTTAAATCCACTAAAGATACAAAAAAATAGTGATAATCACATCATAGCTCTTATTTATGGTAATCATGATTCAAAATATGGATGTCTATAATAATCCTTCCAATTTTAACATCTTATTTAGAAAACTGAAAATCAGAATTCCTTAGAAAAAAGTGTTAGTTTTCTATAGATAACTTACTTAAAAAGATTTACATGAGTCCCCTACATATTCATAAACTCTTATAAAATGATTCCCTATTTCAAAATATGATTTTGAAAACCAACCATTATATTCCCTATGGAATGATCCCTATCAGTCACTCGTTTTACCTATTCCATTAATTATTTTAACAACTCAAAATTTTCTATGAAATATAAAACATATAATCATTAAATCCACATTTTTTATTATGAAAACATCCAATGTAAACTCTCATTATCCATGGAACTAAGAGAGAAATTCTATAATTTTCACAGCAATATTGTATCCCTGGAACATTATGAACCATGGTATGAAATTAAACTGGTCATTATTTTTAAACCACAATAGTCATGGTCCTCTCTTCCATGGTCTTTTATCTAGACCAAAAATAGAACCACAGTTCTATATACCTATTCTAACCCATTTTACCTTAATCATGATCATGTAGCTCTTTTATAAACTCTAAAGAAAGTCTTCAAAATATTTTTCAAACGAACACAACCTTACAAATTTGGAATGTGTATTTTTTCTGAAAAATATTATTTACTCTTATGTATGTGTAATAATAAAATTTCATTACCCATTATGAAATTATAATACAAAAAATGATGGAAAACCAATCACAAATCTTAAATACCCACTCACTCTCAAATAAGACATTAATAATTCAAACTATGACAGATAATTTTTCCCCCGCAATGTCCATTCCTTAATTGCCATTTTCACCTTCTCTCTTATAGAACCAATGGGCCTTGGTACTCATCACCCAAGGGAACCTACAAGATATTTTTTTCTTAACTAGTCTAGTAAGGATACTCAAAACAGACAATGTCATCATGATTGAACAAACCACTAAATTTTATATAGAATAGAAAAATTAAACCCTTATCCACGCCTCTATGAGAAAATTAAATAGACTATTTTCTAGAAACACATTATTTTTTAAGAGTTGTGAGAAAATAATCAATATATAATATTTAAAATTCCCCCTAACCCTATCATAATATGTTAATTGTCTCATAATATATATTTATCCAACATCCTATGAATACCATATATTATTGGTAACTAAATATTAAAATACAAAAATTACCTACACTAGTCCACAAAAACTAATCATTGAGTTCACATCCCTTATATATCGGTATATTTTACAAATATAAATACTTTCCCAGGTTTATTTCACATAACTGAAACATGAGAACATTAGTATAAAATTATACTTGTTATATGAAATTCACCTTATAGAACACATAAAATTCATTCAATTATTAACAATCTCTACTTGTTTTATCTTGATAACACATAGCATCATGATACCCACTCTTGTCTCTGTAACAACAATAGAGATACAAATGAATAAAAAATAATGATATGATGATAATATCATTTTATATGTTATGGAACTCTTACCTCACATCTATAGATTTTATTTGATGAAATTTGATCCCTTGATTCATCCTTGTTCAAAATTAATGTACAAATCGATATAAAATATAAAATTGTGAATCTGAAAGTGATATGGAGATCCAAAAATAAAGAAATAGGTATGAAAAAAATTTATTGTGACTGAGGTTAATATTAATTTAATGTAGAAACATGTGTATAAATATCTCATCTTCGAGAATAATAAACCAATGGTCAATTGAAAAGTATATTGAAAGGGGTCCATAGACATCCTAATATTTTTCTATAGGATGAGGTTCCTATAATAATTTTTTTTAAAAATAGGAGATAAAATTTAATATATTCCCCATAGAGGACACAAGGTACCGAATATATCACCCCTATGTTCTACTTTTTTATATAATGTAAACCTCCCATCAGAGTATCCCACCTAGAACTTGGTACAATCCCATAAGGAATATAGTTCTATATTTTTTATATTTTAATGCCTCTAAACTATTCCAAAACACAAAAAAAATATTTCCATAAAAACATATAATTTTTTCTCAACCCATCACAAAAAAAGACCTCATCTGTATGAATTTTGAACTATGTCCTAATATTAAATTCTCTCATTACTTAAAATATATTTTTTTACTCTCAGTTCCACTAATTGAAATTTGAATAAGGAAATAAATCAATAAAATACATTTTTTATTACATAAAATTAACATATTTTTATTTACCCACTGAATAAAACTTCTAATTGAGACTCATTATCTATATCATATTACAAACACCATACTAAAATCCAAAATTTATTCAATTAACTCTATCAATATATTTGTCTATTTTTTGGATACACTAACTGTCTAAATCATTACACACACCCAAAACATCAACTAAAATTCATATTATATTAATTATATCATAACACATATGGTTAAGTTCAATAATATATGGTTTTTCTCTATTTCTCTATTTTTAAATAAAATAACCACATTAGACACATGTTGACATCATCTCCACAGCATGATCACAAAATTTCTTATTCACAATGGGTCTGTAAAATAATTCATCCATAGTTTTCTTTCCCTACTAATCCATGATGTTGTTTTTATGATATCCTTTGATATCCTCATAAGGTACTACAAATAATAAAATTTTTTGGGGGATAATATATTATACCCCATACCTAGTGAATCTATCGACCCTTTAATTTGATAAAAACAATATAGCCTACCCATGTGGAATGAATTTAGTCATGACCAAATTTAGGCTCAATTGATTCATAAAATTTATCAATTGGTTATATTTTAAAACAGAATATTTTCATAAAAATTTGTATATTGATTCAAAAAATCTATTTTTTATTTTAATAACATAAGAACTCATGATGATAATAATGATAAAAAGGTACACTCTCTTAACAACAATGGATGAGTTTTGTACACATTCAATTTAAGGTGTAAAAAAATCCACCATTAATAATTGATGGATTATTTTTTAGTTGATGAAATTCTCTCCAATATACAATTTTAAATATAACCTTTATTTTGAAATATATACATGTAAAATAAGTACATTGACAAAAATTAAATGCACATATACCCACCCCTAGTAATAAAATATCTCACGCCTTCTATAATTGATCATAGTTTATAAAATGAAAATGATTCCAAGGAACCCTACATAATAGGTAATCCAACCATTGAAAAAAATTAAAATTTATAATGATATTCAAAATAGACATTAATTCTTCATAGCCATCTTACCAAAGACCTAAATTTCATGTGATCACGTTATACATAAAAATTAGTGAATTCTTTTTATAAGAACTTATTAATTGATAAATTCTTATGGGTGATCAAAAAACCCTATATTATATTCATTAATATAATTTCATAATAATTTGATCTATGAATGTCTTGAAATCATTACAGAATTTTATTACAATTCTTATGTTTCTCATTTCAATGGTATTTCACCTCAAAATGTGGATTCTAATAGGTACTAATTATAGAAAAAAAATCATATTAAAATTAATTTGTATCAATAATTTATTAAATCAAGTAATATCTATCAATTAAAAATTTACTTTTAATAACTTCACATAATCATAGAAAATGATTCTCAATCATTACCACTTCATCCGCCATATTAAATTTCACCTAAAATTATATGAATTGACTCTTTTAGGGTATCATTTATAGGATGAACCATTAAAAACCACATATATGGATTTAATATAGGAAACTCATATAAAATTCATAACATGAATAAATTTTATAATCCCATGAAATAACACATAAAATGAAAATCAATTTCCCAATATTTCTCACCTTCTATTCCATACCAACATTTTCCCAAAAACAATTCCATTTTTTTTTGATTTTTCGATATTATCATAGAGAATATTTCATCTTATAATTTGAAATATAAAAAATGGAACCATAATACACACAATATTATCTTATAGGAAGAAAAAATACCACATATCTCTCCCTTTACAAGATCCCAAAATGCTCTCTATAATATATCTAGTGACATAACATAAACTTTATACCTTATCAGCACACCAAATATAATAAAATACTCAAAAAAAAATAACTCCATGTCATGGAACATCTTGAAAACACTATTACTAATTATGATACTCATAAATTCTCATATATTTTAAATTAAATAATCATACACTTTCTTCCTTCAACATAAATTATAAGCTAAATATCCAACAACTACCCTATGTAATTGATTATATATGAGAATGGAAACAATTTTTTCCATTGTACCATTCTATAATTATTGACACTCAAAACTACAACATGAAAAGAATAAAAAATAATTCATACATAATCTAAATATCTTGGAATATAACCAATATTATATATAATTAATACAAACTTATATAATTACTTTAGGGTTTATTGATTCCAAAATATTCAATTCAGTCCATATATAGGATGCAATTCCCCATGGGTTTCTATCTATCAAGGCATCCCATTTCTGTTTATAATTATACATATATAATATAAAACAAGTAAAAATCCATAACTCATATGTCTAATGTCAGCATAATATAACTAATTTCTTTTGATACAAAAATATACATCATAGAATACTATCATATCATAAAGATAATCATGATTAATAAATTTATATTGATGGTTTTTAGTAATTTACACAACCCATATATGTTTTTACAGTAAATATAAATATAAATAATTTTTAATGTTTATTATCCCTACACTCATTTTCTATAGTATAACTTAAAACTGTTAATTAATATTTTTTTTGTAAAAAAACTCTTTTGTAATCATTTTAATCACAACATGTCTTCTTAAACTAATTTGTAGTGACAAATAACCTTTCATATTGAAAAGTAATTATTAATGGTTGATGATTACAGTTTTGTTTTTATCAATATATTATAAATAATCATATATAAATTTATGATGATTTCCTTTACAATTGGTTATTAATCAAGGAATGAGAAAGCTATAAGGATTTTTAGATATAGTCATGTAGATTGGTGGTTATGCCTAGAGAATTGTTATGGAATCATTTTTTCACTTGGTAAGACATTTCTACATGATTTTTTATGTTTCCAATAAAAATTTTAATGATTTATATAATGGAATTGTTTTTCAAGCTTGGAAAATTACCATTTTTACTCTCATTATAAAAGTACTATTTTTAATTTTAGAGACATGTTTAGATTTTACTAAGAGAGTTTACACTATCTTCAATATTTTATAAGGTGAAGACCATTAAAATACTTCTTTTCTTGAAGAATATGTTTCGGTGAAGGAATGAAATACTATTATTATTTCTTAAATAATATGAATAAGTATATATGAAGTCCATGAAAAATTCAAGAAAAATTTATATGATGACCATTAAAATACTCAATTTCATGATGATTTGATTATTTCCATACAAAAAAATTATATATTTCATAATGAAAGAATTAAATAAGGGATCTTGGAATTTAGTAATGAGATTAAAATGGATTATTGTGGGAAATATACTTTATACACTGTTTTTATTATGTATATTTTTATTATGTCTATTTCACAAAAAAAGGGACCAACCAAATTGGGAAGCCTTAACCAACCACAACTAATGAATATATACAACTTGGAGGTGAACTATGGAAAGGGAGGTCATCTTGGGCTAGCTAGTAGGCCTTAGGGTCTATGTATAAGCTCCTATAAGAGAACTCACTAAAAAATTATCATGTAACCATTTATAATTCCTAGAGAGTATTTCAATAGTTCAAATCCAATTTTTTGTTTGTCCAGTGGTATGCAAGTGCTAGTCCCCCATGTCTAGCATGAAAGAGTAGTAGCAAGCGTTGACTAATAAATTAAAGAAAACACAAGATGAATTTATGATGTGGGATAGTGTGGTGTGGTCAAACATCACCTATGCTATAATGATATAAAAATAAGGATGAACATCCATTCTATTTAATCATGACCTTTTCATTAAGTCCCTAAATCATATTTAACCTCTTGCAACCTTCAACGAATACTTATTCAGGCAGCGAGCTTCGATCAGAATAAAAACAACCATTAGTCATATCTACTAATCCCCTCATGTAAATGAGACTTCTTTAACCAAACTGAATTCATGCTTTCTATCCATGTCATTCATGCATGTGAATAAATCAAAGAATCTCTTGGATTATTGAAAATATAGTTGGAGGAGTCCATTCAGTTATCTAATCAACTTTAATATACTATGAGATTCAAATTGGAGATCTATGTGATCCTCATTTCGTACATAGGAGGATATTAACTCAATTAAAAACTCAAATGTGCTGTGATTTTTTGTGAACACTTGAAAAAAACAAACAAATCATGTGAGATAATATATTCTTCAATATGATTTTTTCAGGATCTCAATACAATAAAAAAGGTGGGTTTTATGTAGTGTAGGGAACATGATGGTCACTTATAAAAGGAGATGAAATCAATCTTGAATGTTTTTTTTCTATTCGAGAGATATCTCATTATTCCAGAAAATATTTCACCTAAAAATGTGTTTCATGAAGAGTTAGTTCTAGGAGCCCCCATGGTTTTACAAATAAAAAATGTTCACGTCTTTTGAGAATGAAATATATGGACATGTTACTGGTGTTAAAAAACCCTTTTAAGTATTCGTAATGAACCTATTTTGTGAATCCATTCAATGTTGCATGATACCCTTATATTTTTTCTTCATGGTTTTCATAAGGGACAAGCCTTTCCTAATAATTTTTTCTCCATGCATCTGTAAAGAAAATACACATGTTCAAGGCCTTGAGTTGAGAAGGAGATTCTATATCTTATGTGAAGAATACAATGCTTCCACTTGTGAGATAGTGTAGTGATAATGAGGAATATGTGGACTCACATGCCATTATTGTTGTGTAAAGAAGTGAATTCATGCTCTATGCCTATATAAACCAAAAAACATAAGATGAAAATGGTGTGTGTGAATGTACATATGTGTGAGAGGTAAATTATAATATGTGGATAGTGTGTTCATGATGTTTCACAATAGAATTTTTTTACGACCACATTCACATGTGAAGAACCCCATAAAGACATATCCAGTACATAACTTGGTTGTTCACATATAAAATAATAATAAAGAAGAATTATTTTTTCTATGGTTTTTTAAATAATTCCACAAAACATCCATGTCTGAAGTAAATTACCAAGTGAATTGATATTGAAAAGGTATTATTATTTAAAAATATAATACAGAATAATTTTTGTGCAACTCTTGAAAACAAGTTATAAATGTATGCTACATTAACAATGGAAGGAGTATCTACCTATGAAATTGATATATTGAGGTAGAAGATAACATAATGTGTAATTATATATTTATAATTGGATCATTTTTTATGAGTAGAGAGTTGAAGTAGAAGTTATATCTTCCACTTGTTGAAGAGCCATGGGATAATGTGCATATAATATTTTTAATTATGTAATAGTCAATGATCTTCAGTTAATTGATAATACTATTTAGTTACGCAAATACATCAAGTGAATTAATGAAAATATTATAAATAGTGTGGATTTAATATATTTAAATAACTGGTGATGAAAGTATGGACAATGTTATTGAAGAATGGTGGAACTAGTATAATGAATTCCACTGACTTAGGATGATTTTATATTTACTATATAAATATTATGTTCCAATTACAGGAATTTTTAATCACTATAAGATATAGTGATAAGATACTCTATAAAACAACCATAGGTTAATCACGATAATTAGTATGTCTTAGAACTAAACCTTTTAAAATTTCTTGTGTGATTTTTACACATTAATTATTTTCATTAAATTTTTATATAAATTTTGAGAGAACACAATAAATCCATTCCTATTTACAAATAAATAGGACCAAGAGTAAGTGGGGATAATTGAAAATAATATAAATTCAGTAGAAATATGGGTACCCTGGTTCACTATAAAACCCTAACTTTTTAAGAAATTAAAATTATGTCCAATAGTATAAATTACACACAACACTAAACATAAATGATAATGTAAAACTTAGAGAATTTATGATATTTTTTAAATAAATTTAATCAATTAAATAACTTATGATACATGTAACCATGATATTTTTATGTTCGATTGTGTATTAAACATGCAACACGAATCATATAAGTCCTATGATATATATATATATATATATTATAACCTTGAAATTAAATTGGAGGGTATAAATAGTATTAACTAAATAATAATATATATATATCTTACTAAATATAAATTATTAATAAATTGTTATTAAATAATCTATAAATTATTAGTTTTGTAATTTTATCATTCATAAAAATGTTGTCTTCAAAAATTATTTTTATTGATTTTCATTAAATTAATGAAATATTACTTTTTTGTAATTTTAGAAAATTAATTTCATAAAATTAAATTCATTTTTTTGGATCATAATATCATAATTTACCTTGTGGTAAATTTTGGGACTTTTCAAAAATATTGATTTTTCACTAAATGGTGAAAGATAATAATTTTTTTTCATTATATTATGTAATTTAAATTACCCAGGATGTTTTAAAGTTACATAATAATTTTTTATTAATATATAATTCACTTAATAACTTTTTAATCAATATTTCATTGTATTTTAGTATAAGTTATTTTTTGGGTTTAAAAAGGGATTTTCTTAAAACTATTTTAATGCGCATAATGTTTCTCCATATTAATTTACTATAATAGTCTATAATTACAAGGTATATAATTTTATTTTAACTTATATTCATAATTTTATTAATAACTATACATATAGTTAGTATAATATAATATTTTACTTGAAATAATACAATTCTTGAGAACCTATTTTTTAATCACATATGTGGGTTTTGTTTTAAATTTAATTATTTCAAATTATAGAAAATATATTTTGAAAAGGAAATAATTTTTTTGATTCAAAATTTCAAAAATATTTTAGGGTGAATTTTTTAGAATTTTCTGAAAAGTTTCAGTTTTTTATTAATAGTGAGAAATAATGAATTTTAATTTAGAACTACCTTTTCGTTTAATTTATTGATAATTTTAAATTATATTTTGATTTTTTTATAAATTTAAAATATTTCAATTTCTCATAATTTAATCAAATTAAAGTCATTTTAATTGATTTCATTTTTATTTTTTTTATAAAAAACATCATAAACTTATGAACATTTTACCTTTAAAAACACACTTTCCAGTGACATCTCTCGGATTAATATTAAATTAAAAATTTCCAAATATGTGAATTGAATTTAAAAAAATTGATTAATTTTTTTAATAAAAATAATTTTAAATTATTTATATGGTCAAATTAATTTTTTACGAAAATGAATTGTTAAAATAGTTAATATTAATTATCACGATTAAAGTAAAAAAGCGTTTACCTGGGGTTAAACTAAAAATATATGGGTACAAATGGCTTATAAACTTGTATAAAAACTGTTTTATTGATATATTCAGTCCATTGAACCTATAAGGCTTAATAATAGTCCTTTTTTGACCATTTTAACTAATAAAAACATGGTATCACTCTTTTCATTTCAAAAATACTATGTTTATCCTCTCTCCCAATTATAAAAGCCAACACCCAATCCTCTCTTATTTAATCCTTAAAAATTCTTGGTAACATCGATCAAGTACACAAATAAATTTAAAAAATATCTTATATCATCCTATATGCATTATTATTTTTAATAAATTCAACCTAGGATAGCCTTTGGTGTAAACCTAAGAAAGATACCTGAAGAAGAGGTAACATTGTTCAATGAAGGTTTTTATTTTACATCATTATTGACCTTATTAAATTTTTATAAATGATTAAAATATTATATAATATTTACCTTAGATACACTATTATTTATTTAAAAAAATTCTTAACCTGAAACCATCTCTACTTCCATCAAATTGGTTACAAAGTCATTATTCATGTGTGTGGTGGACTACCACCTCACAAAATAATGTCATTCAATTTTATGTTACCACCATTCATGGTTGGGTATTATGATAGATATAAAGTTTTTATTATATATTTATGACATTATTATACCTATGGAGTCATTATATCATATATACCTTTTAAATTTCTATTCTATATTGGATATTATAACTTATCTCCTGTGAACGGTGGTCTATCACATCACGAAGTTACTTGAATTTCTCTTCACTAACGCATTACATGGAAAGTATCAATGATAACTATAGTGAATATATGTGATATAAATGGAATAATTATGATATTAATGACATATTTATCCTTTTTTGAATATAACATTTCATTTAATTTCTTACCTATTCACTCATTGAAAAAGTGATAATGTCATTCATGTACTTTTGGACTACCACAATCATTAATTGATATTACAATTATTTCCTCACCAAACCACATAAATGATATATGTAAGTATATATAATTAAATAATATTATATTCATTATATAATTATAATTATTTATATATAAAATATTACTTACCTTGTCCCCATAATGAGAATTAAAAAATTGAAATGTTACTCATGTATACGTACGACTTATTGTCCCTGCGATCATACAATTAGTTCATTTTTCATAACAACTTTCCATGATTGGTTTAAAAGGAATAATTAAGATAAAAATATGATAATTATTTCATTACCATTATTTTGGAGATGATGTAAATATATAATAATTTAATGAACCAAAATAATTATGACAAATAAGGAAATAGAAAACATGACAATTAACACCAGAAAGAATGAAAATAATGACTTTTAATTAGTGAATATGGGATATTATGTTATAAAAGGATAATAAAAGATGTTATTAATATTAATATGGTTATTTCATAAGTTAATAATATTTTGAAGACCACAACACATGATTTTAATGAATGATCAACAAAAAGTAAGCATGGTGTAATGGTTTTTTCATTTCACTTATATTTCTGTGATACATATTCAATATTCAAAAGTTATTTTCTTTTTAGTGGTGCATATACACGAGTTAAATTTATTTTATGATTATTATCCATAAATTTATGGTGATTTACATATAAATTTTAGGATATTCCATTTATGGGGTTTACAGTTTTAAAGTTACCAAAATTATAAGGGATATTTTTTTCAATTTTCCTTCTTTAGGATGTATGTTACGTTATAATCCTATCTTAATTTATGAGTTAATAGAATAAAATATGGAGATTTTATATTATTAATAACCTTATTTTTAAGAAACTATTTTTTTTATTTGATTTTAATCTTTTATGGGGCTTCAATTCATGGTTTCCAAAGTGGCAAGAGTTTTATGTTTCAATTTAATCATTTATCGGTATAATTCATGATTAAGTCTCAAATTTTGAAATAATATTATATAAAAAAAATAATTCCCATTAAATTTATTTTCCATTGGTTATTAAATATATTTTCTTGTAATAGTTACATTTTAAACTCTTTTTTTACATAAAATACTTGAGAAAATGATTTTAAGGAAAATTGACTATATGTCTCCATTTAGTATGAAATTCTTTCTATTCCAAAAAAATGTATTCTAAAAATAAATTCAATTATTTTATTACTCTAATATGATTTTTAAAATATATTTTAACTATGTTTACATGTTATTAAAAATGGTTGTAAATGAATCTTCATGTCGTTATCTAAACAATTACCATTTGGCTTTTACTGAAAATATGAAAAGAATATTTATGTAATTTACTAAGAAAGAAAATTTTCTAATAATTTTATATTGAAAAAGGAATATTATTTTTAAATTGTATAAAATTTTTAGAATTACCCACCATTATGAACTTCATTTAATTGAATATTCCTTTGTAATTGTACATGGATATTTCTAAAAAAACTGTTTTTCATAATATTATGTAAATTATTATTTTTTAAAAAGTGATTTTCAAAAAAATTGATTTTTAAAAGGATTAATATCATAAAAAGTTATTTAAAAAAATTTAAAAGTATATTTTACGCAAAAATGTCTCTAACGATATTTTTAATGTATCTATATTTATCAATATTGCCAACCATTGTAGTTAATTATATTTTACTTGGGATATTTTTTATTGATACTATCTGCATTCATTCCCTAGATGTATTAATATTATTTCAAGATGATTATTATGGAACCAATTTAATTTTAACTAGTTTATCATTTAATATATATTTTCATGGATCCTATTTATTTTTAATTGGTGAATCATGTTTTAATGAGATCCTTATGGAACTGGTTTATTTTCCACAAGGATATCATGATATGAAAATAATAAAGGTTGTTTCAATGAGTATTGATGAAATTCATTCTCTATATACATTATTAATTATTAAGTATATGGAAATTATATAATATGGGTGAACACAAATAATTTCGGGTGATCCTATTATAGACTATATGATTTGTGCACCCAGATAGATCTCAAATTCATTAGGTAGTGATTATGTTATAGAGATAATTTTATTTGAAGTTCATCTAATAGTCATTGCAAATGTAAGGGTACTATAAGTGTTATTTAAATATGATTTACCAAGATAGCAATATGTTTTATTTATTCTTTCTATGAGTTTATATTATTTACTTTGATCAAGATTGATATCATGTGGCTCATGATTATTGATTCTAATGACTATTTCCTTTTCTAAATCCTTATTACATGTGCTATGATTGATGAATCATAAATTTATGGGTATTAATTTTTTTATTATTTTCTCATACACTCTGATTTAGTAATCATACCCTTCTGAACATCATATGATCATTTATAGCATTCAATTATAAATTCTTATTTTTACACTTACTGTGCATTTGAGTTCACCCATATTATGTTTCCTTTTATTTGGGTCATATAGAATGTGGTTTAATGAAATATTTCTAGAAGGGATTTTATATGCATAATGATGATGACATAATGTGAAATAATAAATCTAGGTAAAGTGGGAGATAATCTCTTTTGAGAAACGAGAATTTTTTATGTTGGATTTTTTGATAATTATCTAAAATAATAAACCTAATTTTTTTTTGATAATTTATGTGATCTAAGTTTACCTTTTTGATGTATAAATATTCGATGTAAAAATTGGTTTATAATTATCAAAACCAAATCTACAAATATCATGTTTATGATTTCAACATAAAATCAAGGATTGTGGGTCTTGGAATTTTATAGTTGGTATGAGAGGTCAGTTTAGATAACAATGGAGATTATTATATTTTCATGATAGGTTATCCTCAGAGTTATATATTCCTTCACAGGTCTATACAAATATGATTTACCATTACTTAAAATTATTAGACACGATATTTTAGGTTTTATGTTATAAAAATTTTGAGTCTGTTAATTCCATTTTGGGAGACATCCTATCGAGTTGGAGAATTTGTGACCCCTAGGATCAAAATAATTTGTTATTTAGAGAGGAAATGTTTTTTCATGTTTAAATATAAAATGGAAAACCTAACAGCTGAGTAACAACTCACCACATCCAAAATGGCCACGGGGAATAAACCCAAATCCGAAAGGGAGATATTTATGTAGTACCCACCAATAGACTACATGATGTCCTACTCAGTATGACATTTTTACATGAAAATATTAACTTTATTTTTTAAAGTCATCGGATTTTATTTTTGGAATAATAGTTGATTTTGTTTGAAGAATTATGATCAAATCCTTCTATTATTTTCATTTCGAACACTGCTAGAAAATGTGTGAATGATTTTTTGGATAGTTTTTATGAAGTGATTTAGTATGAGCATTGCGAATTACTAATTAATTTTGTTGATTAATGTTTCATACGAAGATATACTCATTTTTTGAATTATCATACCATTTGATGACCATTTGATTGGTTAATATCTAAATATAGGTGGAATATCTTTACTATACCTTTTATAGTTATGTGGTCTTTAGAAGTTTACTTTTCTGATTTAATAATTTAAAATTCATCCTGACTATGCATCGTTTTATTTTTTTATATTATGGTGTCAAATTTTTAAAGGATGAAATCCATCTAATCCGGTAAGTGTATTTCTATCTTCTATGATTTAAGATGGTAATTGAATTCCTCTACTCTGGTAAAAGTATCCTAAAACCAAAATATTATCCTAGTACCATCATTTATGATAAAAATATGGTATTTTTAATCATTGCAAATTTATTTTTTTGAGGACCTTAACTTTCTATTGATCATTCATTTGTTTGTGATCAAGGACCTCAATCACCGTATAAAATTATTTTTACTTTTCCTATATGTCCACATATATTATTGCCAACAATGTTCCCCTACATAAAATCCTAGTAACATGTTATTATAGATAAACCTTATACATACCTTTCAATTTTATTAAGTGGTTTTTTATGAACTGTTTTTACGATCTGGGTTCATAAAATTAACTATTTTCAAATGTCCATCTTTTGATTAATGAGATAATGATTAAATTACAGGGATGCATTTTATTAAAGGGGGGAGGAATCAACAATCTATGTTTTTAAAAGAATAAAATTAGGTTCGATAGAGTGAAAAAAACTAAATATATATTATAATGAAACAAAATGAAAACTTAATATGTAATTATTTTTAAATAAATTTAAACTCTTTCATAGCTTGTGGTATACACGACCCTGAGATTTTTATGTTTGATAGTGTATTCAACACACAACCCCAAGCTTAAACAACCTATGATATATATAATTTTTATACCTTAGTTTTTTGGCTTGTGGTTATGAATATTATTAAAAAGTTTATGATATATATATATATATATATATATATTTCAGATCCAATAAAAAGTATTTATAATTTATTACTAAATAATCGATCAATATTTTATAATATTATTTTATTATTTATAAATATGTTTTCTTTAAAAATGATTTTTGTATTGATATTCATTAAAACATATTACACTAAATTTTTTGAACTTTTATAAAATTTAATTTAAAAAATAAACTTCATTTTTGGGTCAGAATCTCAAAATTTACCACGGGTGAAATTTTGAGACATTTTTGAATTTTTTTATTTTTCAAGTAATTGTGAAAAATACAATTGTTTGTAAAAATATAATTTATTTTCATTAAATTAAGTAATTTAAAAGAAAAATTATGAGTCAAAGTAACGTATGTATTATTTAGTTATATTTTATCCACTTAAACGATATTTAATCAACGTTATATTAGATTTTAGTATATGTTAATTTCTTGGTATAAAAGGGTATTTTTTCTGAAAACTGTGTTAAAGTGCATAATGTTTCTATATTTTAATTAATTAAAATATTTTATAATGAGAAATTTTTTAAATTAAATTTATAGATTTTATATTAGTAAATTTTAATTGATATTCATAATATTATTATTATTAGGCATAAAGATAATATTAAACCATCTAATTCAATATAAAATCCACTTCTTGATAACCTTAGTTTTTATTACATCTGTGGATTTTGTTTTAATTTTTTTTTTTAAAATTTTTTAAAAATAATTTGAAAAAAATCTCTTTTTAATTAACCATTTCAAAATTACATTTTTTTGAATGTTTGATAATTTTATGAAAAGTTTCACTTTTTGATTAATAGTGAAAAATACTGAATTTTAATTGAAAACCACCTTTTAGTTTAATTTATTTATGAAGATAAATTATATTTTTTAATTTTTAAAAGTATAATTAGTTCAATTTTACATCCATTAATCTAATTTTGTTCATTATTTTTTTTAAATATTGATATAGAAACTTTGTTTGATTTAGAACAATTTCCCTTTAAAACCCCACTTTTTCATCACGTCTACATTATTAATATTTAATTAAAATTTTCTCTTATGAAAATTGAATTGGTAAAAATGGATTCTATATTTTTAATAAGAATAATTTATTATTTATAATAATTTCATCTTAATTTTTTTTCAAAATGAAAAGTTAACACATTAAAAACTAATTACCACGTTTAAGATTAAAATAAGTTTATCGAGTGGTTAAACTAAAAATATTAGGGTAAAAACGACATATAAACATGTATAAAAACTATTTATTGACATATGTATACCATTAAACCTATAAGGATATAAAATTATACAATTTTTACCCTTTTTTACATATGAAAAATATTGGAAAAATATTTTATTTTCAAAATTACCAATTGTGTCTTCTATCCAACGTATAAAAGGCCACCCCCTCTCCTCTCTTCTTCACACCATCAACCCTCTTGGGTTCAACCAAGAATTGACTAAATCAATTCAAAATTTATCTCCTATCATCCTAGAAGACATATTATTTTCCAAATTCCATCCTAGGATGGATTTTCTTGTAAATATATGGAGGATACCTGAAGAATAGGTAACATTATTCAACGTGCATTTTTATTTTACTTTATTATCCACCACATTAAATTTGTATTAAAAAATTCTCATACAATAACTTCAGTACATTACACATAATTATATATTTTTTATAACAATTTTATTACCTAAAACTATCTCCACTTCCATTAAATGCGTTATGAAATCTTCATTTGTGTGTACGACCGACTACCTCCCTGGGAACAAATATCATCAATTTCTACATTACCACCTTTAACAGTTGGTTATGATGATGGATATAAAGTATATATATTATATTTATAAAATAATTATATATATCTTAATTATATCATATATAAAATTTTAATTTCAATACCAAAGTGGATACGATAATTCCACACCTGTGTACTGCGGGCTTCCGCCTTGCGAAGTGATGTGAATCAGTTTTCACTGACTCATTGCATGGAATGTTAAAAAGGAAATGAAAACGAATATATGTTATATATATTAAATAATTATTATACTAATTAAATATTTTTCATTATTGAAATATAATTTATTTCTTTATTTCTTACCTTTTCACTCACTGAAAATGTGATAATGTCATTCGTGTATGTGGGTACTATTGCATTTTCGAAATGATGTGACTCTATTTTCTTCACCACACCAAAATAATGAGATATTTAAATATATATATTAAATAATATGTTATTTATGATATATTTATCATTATTTAATGATAAAATATTACTTTACTTCTTTGTATAATGATAATTGAAAAATGGGAATGTTACTCATGCATACACACAACCTACGATCTCCATGATCGTAACATTAGTTAATTTATCATAATCATATTTCATGATTAATTTTAATCGTATAATTTAAATATAAATATGATTATTATTTCATTAATTTTATTACTTATATGATGTAACTATACAACATTTACAAGAATCATAACTCCATAATAATTCATGAAATATAAAACAGGAAAATTAAGACCTGAAACAAAGAAAATAATGAAATATTATTATCAAAAAAGTGATAATATGTTTAAAAATAATCATTAATGGTATTATAAATATTATTATTGTAATATAATAAATAAATAACATGTTAAAGACAACTATATACGAGGTTAAATCATGATCAGTCAAAAGAAACTCTATGGTAAGGGTTTTCTCATCTCACTTTTACTTCTGTGAGATATATAACATATTCACCACAAAATTTTATTATGCGGTGTATTTATTACCATGAATATATTTTACAAATATTATCATTAAATTCATTTTTATTTAAATTTTAATTTTAGTGTCTCTCTTTCATGGTCTTTATGGTTTCATAGTTACCAAATTTAGAAGTGATTTGTTTCTTAATTTTCCTTATTTGAGATGTATATTGACTTATAAACCTAATTTCTATTATGAGGTGTATATACTGAAAGATTGATAAGTAATATAATGAATTTAATTATTTTAATGATATGAAAATTTTATTTTAATGTTATTGTTTCATGGGTCTTACGATTATATTTTTCCAATGTTGTAAGAGTGTTATGTTAAAATCTCATCCTTTATCGAGATTATTTATTATCAAGTCTCCAATGTTGGAATATTATGATTTACCCCTTAATAAATTTCCATTATTTTCTAATAATGTGGTTATTCATGATATTTTAATATAATATTACCATTTTTACACTCATTGGTTCTTTATATTAGTCATAAAATGTTTATAAGTAAATACAACATGATTTTTCTAATTGGTCTGAAATCCGTTATATTCAAAGAAAATATTCTTCAAAAAAACATAAAAATGTATTATTAATCTCCAATTAGTTTTTCTAAAATAATTTATTATTCATGTTTAGATTTTTTTAAAAAAATTAAAAATAAATCTTTATATTTTTTTCTAAACAATGTTTTCTTGTCTTTTGCCAATTTTTTGAAAGGAATCGTCTTTTCATTTTATAAAAAATAATTTTCTTTACCTTTTTATAGTTAAAAAAGAAATATTTAGTTTATATTGTAAGAAATTTAAGGAATTAACCACCATAATGAAAATCATTTAATTTAATATTACATATTAGGTTTAAAATAATATTTCTAAAGAAGACTTCTTCCCTAATATTCTTTAAATTATTAGTTTTCAAAATATATTTTCAATGAAAAGGATTTTATTTTTTTTATTTTAAAATAAAATTTTAAAATGGAAAAGAAAGTTTACCTCAAAAAAATTAGTTATATTTTTATCATTTTTTCATTAATTAATATCAATAAATCTTTTTTTACCACTCTAATACTAGGGAAATTATATTATTGATTCCATCCTCATTATTTATCAAGATGTATTATGATTATTTCAAAATATTATCATAGAACCCATTTTTCATATGGGTTAATCATTATTCAAATATAATTTGAAGGAACTCATTTATTTTCCATCATATATTCATGTTTTAATAATATTTTTATGGAACTCATTTCGTTTCCATAGGTTAATCATGTTCAAAAAGAAATAAAGTTTGTTTCAAGGAGTTGGGTTGAAATGAATTATCTATGTATTTTTATTCATTATGTGGTTCTTTAAAATTATATATGGGTATTCTTAAATAGTTTTGTTTGATCCTATTGTATCTTATACTATGGTTGTGTTGAGATAGCACTACAATGTATGGGGTTATTAAATTTTTTTGTGGAGAATTATATTGAAAATTTAATGTATCATAATTCCAATTATAATGGTTCTTTAAGGGTTTTATAAGTGTGATATAAATATTATTTCCCAAGATACCAAGATTTATTATCTATGTTTTACATGGGTTTATAATGTTTCCATTTATCAAAAATGATATAACATTCCTCAATATTATTTATTTTTATGACTATATCCTTTGTTAAATCCTTATTCAATGTTCTATGATTTATGATTCAGAAATTTATGGGTATAATTTATTTTATGTTTCACTCATGCACTATGAATATGTCTTAATACCCATATTCACTTCTTATGTTCATTAATTATCTTATATTTTTAATCCATATGTGTACCATTATTGATCATTTTATCTCACACTTCTTATGTTTCATTTTCAACATTTTATGAAGAATGTGGTTAAACGATTTATTTCTAGAAGAGATTTCATGATGACTATGATGATGACTTAATGTAAAATAATAAATGTTGGGTAAAGTGAGAGAAATGATATTTTTATGACATCGATATTGTTTATGTAGGAGTTTTTCCTAATTCATTAAAACAAAAAACCAAAAAGGTCCCTGAGAAGATAACTATTCCATTTTTTTTTATTTTTTTTTATTTGTATGCAAAAATTGGTTCGTAGTTTTCGGAAGCAAAACAAGAAATTTAATGTTTTTGATTTTATAATTTAATCCAGAAGTATGGGTATTAGGTTGTTAGATTCACCCCAAGCTTCCTTACATGATCCATGTAGTCCCTACAAGTGGTATTATAGGGTAGGACATCCTTGAACTGGATCAAAGTTTTTTACCATGTTTTTCCTAAAATGTTAATATGAAGTGAAAAGTTTATGGTGATTCTGAAGCAGTAGAGGTGGAAAATTTAATCTTCAGTTATATTAATGAAAAAATGAAGTTATCTTCAAGGACTCTAAAAACTAGATGTATTGGGAAGGAATGAGATTGAGACAAATCTCAAAGAAAGCATATATGTATCAATAATCTTCTATAAAATGAATTTATAATGATCATTTTGATATCTCAAGCTATGGAGAGTATTAGGGAGATAACTCTATTAAAATTATGAATTCATATAATCATAATTTTAAATTAATTTGAATAATATTCCAGAATAAGTTATTTCACAAATACTATTATTATTTCAAATAGAATATTGAAAAAAAGAACATCTTTAATTGTAAATTAAAATATAAAATAATTCACATCCAAAAAATTTCAAAATGTGAATGTTCCCACATACCACATTGAATAAAAAAAGAATCTATTAATATTTAAATTAAAATGATTTAAATAATTGAAGAATAAATTCAATGTAATGGTTATGAGAGAAATATGAGTAAACATGTTTTTAGAGAAGTAGTCAATTTACTTGAAATATTATTCCATATTTCCATCAATGTTAGTGATTCTCAACATGAAGAAAAAATAAGAATGGTCAAATAGATTGACATGTTAGTGGAAGAAATGAGAAAAATTCATGAAGAATATATGAAGAAGATCCATGTTTCGGAAGAATCACATAAATTTAATATCTATGTCAAGGAATCCAAATTGGAGGTTAAATCCAAAGTAATTAAATACCATTAAAACTATGTAATTGAAGGTAGTAAATAGTATAAAGACCAAATTATTAAATTTACAAGGGAATGAGATTGAAAACAAACATCAGTTGGAAATGAGATGTTTTCCCTCAACATGAAACATATTGAACATGATGTGAAAATATTTAATTTTAATGATAAAAACGATGAAACTTTCCATGTTTCTATGAACTATAATTCTTCGACATAAACATATAAAGAGAGTAAAACCTCAAAAAGAAGTTGTTACTCAAAATTTAGAGATGAATCATGTATCTGAAGAGACTTGAATTTGAGGAAATAATGGATAAATATCATCTCTTGATCAACCATCTACAAACTCATCTATTAAGGTAACCCATAGTCGAGTTATTTCTCCTTCTACTAATGGAGCCTTTTCTTCTAGTGCAGGTTCAATTCCAAAAT
Source organism: Viscum album (assembly GCA_963277665.1). Lineage (NCBI taxonomy): Eukaryota > Viridiplantae > Streptophyta > Magnoliopsida > Santalales > Viscaceae > Viscum > Viscum album. Next base: position 1,139,434,985 of record OY728156.1, read on the forward strand.
ATGGTAAATTTTGAGTTGATATAAATCTTAATAAATCCAAAAAATCAGTAATGGTATATACAAGAATAATAATAAAAAATTACTCATAAAATTATTCTCCAACTAAGGAGAAGAAAAATCCAGAAACAACAAGTCCTGAATCTAGCCAGATTAATAGTATAATTAAAAGAAGTAGATTTGTTGGATATAATTAGTTTTATAGACATAGGTCCCAGTCACTCTTTCATAGACACTTCCATCGTTCAGATCTCGGAGATTCTGACGGAGCCGTTAGCTCGATCCATACGGCTAGAGACTCTTACGAGAGCAGACTCGACGATTACGCACTGGTGCCGACAGCATGAGCTTACTCTAGGAGGTGAGAGCTTATGTTGGGATCTCCTCGTAGAGGCTTCGAGTCCTTACGACGTCATCTTGGGTATGTACTGGTTATCTATAGTCCATTCATAGATTGACTGTATTAGGCGCAAAGTACAGTGTGTCTGCATGGATGGGACCAGGTTTACTATCATCCTTGACGAAGAAGGGGCAACCCTTCATGTGGTCGGAGAGATGCCAGAAGATCTTCTAGGAGCTGAGGCAGATTCTAACTAGTTCCCCCATCTTGAGGTATCCATAGGAGGGTGTAGGGTATGTATTTTACTACGATGCATTAGGGACCAGACACGGGTGTGTCCAGATGTAGGAGCTAGCAGTGATCACATATGGTTCTCAACGAGACGTACACTGAGAGGATAGACAGACGTGGGGTGCTAAGGAGGCCATCTGTACTGACCCTTCAGGTGGGAATTCTAGAGGCCTACCCATTAGCTACTTTACTTCTTTTCTTCAATTGTACTAGCTTTTCAGTTGTACTGTACTTTACTGTTGGGCATGTATTTCTGGCCCCTTTACTTTTAGAAAACTCTTTTGTATATTGTTTTACTTCCAGTTGCATACTCTATTGTGATTGTTTACTGTTATAAAGGCAATGCCTTCCCAATTTATGGATTTATGCATTTGGTGATATTCGCCAGCCCCTGGCCTATGGAAAGCAGGCTTGTTGTAGTCATGATACGGGCCCCGGGGGACGGGTCGTGACAAATTGTTATTGTAAATTTCGTCATTGGTAAATTTATTTCTAGGATAACGTGTCATATTATTAATGTTATATAAAGAAACAATTCATGGGGAGTAGATGTGAATAAATGAGGAATCATGAAATACTAAATAATAATTCAATGGTAAATAATAATCTCTCTAACAAAAATAGATTTGGTTATTTTTAAGACTATTGTGATTATTATAATAGAAATTTTCTAAGTAATTATGATTTCTAGTATATACCAACCAATAACATTTCATGTGATGATGATTTAAAAGGAAAAAAATAATTTAGGATAAAATAAAAAAAAGTATTAATGTATTCATTAGGGAATAATCAAAAGAAGGTAGATAAGAAAAATAATATACTTCTAATAAAAATTATGGGTTGGATTCAAAGAATGTAATGTCAACCAAAACAAGTTTACTATACTGTGTAAATAGAGATTACTTCATGTAAAACTCAAGACAATCCATATTAATTAATAAAATCAAGATAAAATGAAGAATTGAATGAATCCATGATGGAAACAATAAAATTAGATTAATTTTACCAAATTCTTGAAGAAGATTTTGTTAATTTACCCAATAAAGGTAACTCAAAAATATTTAAGAATCCATATTGAATCTATAATATAAAATATGTTTAGAATAAATTCTTAATCATTTTTCCTGGTCAATTTCAATCTTTAAGATAAATTCAAGTAGATGAATATAAAGAACTATCTAGAAGAAAATAAATATGAAAACATATTGTTTCACATGAGGAAGATTTCAAATTTCATGAGAGGTTCGTAGAAAATAAAAACTCTAGTGTCTCAAAAATTTTTGAGGAAGGTGAAATAAGGGTAAAGATAATTAAAATAATTAAATGAATATTTTATTATCTCAATGTGATATGTTTTAGATAGAAAAATAATAACTAGGGGAAGTTGAAAAACTATTGGTAGAAGCAATGATAAAGAATCCACACAAGTGCATTGTGAATGGAAGTAATGTTTACATGTTTTCAAAGAAGCCCCAAAATGTGAAATTTAAAGGGGAAATAAGCAAGATTAGTACAAAAAATTTTAAAACTATAAGGAAATGAGTCCTTGGGTTTATTGTAAAGTCTCATCCTTGTTTCACTTATTAAGAATATAAAAAGTATTCTATTTTATTTCCTTATTCTTGTTTATTATTTGGGATTACATTATAGGTAATTGATGTTTAAGTTCATTCTCATGATATGAAATGGGTAAATAAGTAGAAAATAATAACTTCTAATGATTATTCATGATTTTATTAAAAAAACATGAATAGATCCACAATGGTGGAAACATAATTTAACCATCTTGATGAGTATCAGATGAAATTTTTGACCAGGTAAAATGAAAAGGATTTCACTACAAAATCTTCAAAAAATGAAGGATATCATATCAAGGATTATTTAATGAATATTGTGAAATTTACTTTATCTTAATAATATTTAATGAAAAAGTTTACCCTATTACATTTACATTCATTGTCTTGTTCATATCGAATATGTGCATTAAGGGGGACTGTTGGTTGATGAGTAAAATCATATAAATGGGGATTAAAATATTATTTCACATGAAATTAATAATATTGTTGCTAATGTGTTCATAAGAATATATTAATTGATAAATACATTTTATATAGCCCTCTCTTTGAGAAATGAATATGTTTTGGTAATTATATCACATGCATAGTAGTTTATAGACACCATATAAAGCCTTGGATGTGTCTCTCATATTCTATACAATGGGTTTTCCCACATAAAAATATATTAGACTAACTAAATACTTCTTTCCATGTAAACCATGTGCTACCATCATTCATTTATAAAAAAAATCGATATGTAATTTACAAATTACTTGCAGGACAGAAAAAAACCCATACATTAATCAGTTTCATTTATTGTTAACAAGGGGGATAAGGGTCCTTGAATTTAAGAAAATGATATTGAAAACAATCCTATAGTGGAATATTGAAAATCCTATGTGGATATTTGGTGAGTATGGTTGTGTTTTTTTAATACATAACAATAAACCAATAGTCAATGTATGATGTAGTCCAATATGATGAGTGATTAATAATATAATGAGAATTTTGGAAATAGTTTTAGAAATATTTAAGAATATTGGTGATGATTCTTGGATAATTTTTATGGACTTAATGGATGTAATTTGGTAAGACATTTCTCTATGATTGGGGATGATTCTCGAAGAATTATAAATTATTAATCGAATGGAATTGGATGCCATCATTAGAGAATTCTCCTTGTAACACTTTCAATTATTGTAATGTTTTATGTTCAAAGTAATGTTCCACTTGTACTAGGTGAGTGTTCATTTCATCAACAATTGATAGGGTTAATACCAAGAAAATAATTATTTTCATGATGAATGTGTTTGGGTGAAGGAATACAATAGCTCATTATTTCATGAATACTTTGAAGAATTATATGTGATAGACATGAAAAATGCCTGAGAAAATTATATGAATACCATTAAAATATATATTTTCATGATTATTTGAAGGTTTCTAAGAAATTAATTTGTATATTTTATGAGTAAATGTTTAAAGAAGTTAGATTTGAATTTGGTTATGATATTATTATGGATTAAGGTTGGAATTATTCTTTATACACAACCTTTACTATGTATGTTGGTTAATGGGATCTTATAATAAAAATATAGATGAATCCAACATAGAAAGACCAAGACAACCTTAACTAAGGCATATGATGGACCTTAAGGTCAACCATACCAATTTTAGGACATCCTGGTCCAGCCAGTAGATAGATGGGGTTGTGTTTATGCCCCAATTGAGAGCACTCACTTATAGACATGCATGTTTATGTGTATAAGGACTTGAGAGTATCCATGTGGGTCGAATCCCATTTTTATTATGTTCAATGGTATATAGGTTCTGATCCCTTACAAACTTATCAACCGAGTACCGAAGCACCATGATTAATAAACTAAATCAAAAAACAGATGAGTGTTAGATGTTTGATATCATGGTGTGTGCATTGTTCACCCATGAATTAATGATTCAGAAATAATGATGTTCATCTGATCAATTTAATCCCATCCATTTAAATAAATAATTTGATCTTATTTAACCTCCCATGATCTATGCTAACATGATCTCCAGGCACAGAGCTCTGATCAAGCTCACAAAAAACATTAGCTATCTCTAGTAATCACCTCATGTGAATGAGACAACACAAATTGAATATAATCCATTCATGTAATATCTCTCTTGCATGAATGAGAATAAATAAACCACACTCTAATATGTCTAAAAACATACTTTTAGGAGTCCATTAGGTTATCTGATCACCATTGATGCAGTATGAGACTAAAATAGGATATGGATTCAAACCTCATAACATGCATGAGATGATATCACCAAAAGAAATAATGTGAAGGGACCATTATTTTTGGTTTACTCTTTAATAAACCCTAAAGATTCATGTGAGAAATGATATTCTTTAGAAAAACACATTTTTTGGAATCTCAACATATCTTAAAACGATGTATTTTGGTGATGCAAGTCATGGTGATGCAAGTCATGGTGATTTTCTCTTATAAATTGGATGAACCCAATATTAATATTGTGTTACTATTCAAGTGATATCTGATTTTTATAAAAAATAAAGCATCATGGAACATTGTTCATGAATTGTTAATTTTGTGAGACTCCCTGGTTGCACAGAGGGGAATTGTGCACATAATGCAATAAGGAAATCCATGGGTACATGATGGGTTTTAAAACAACCTCATCGTGATTTGGGGTGAACAATTTTCATGAATCCATTTGAAGGAATGATAACTATACGTTTTTCTATTATAGTATGCATCAAGGATAATCCATGCTTAATAAAAAGTATTGAAAGAATGTGTTAATACAAAACAAATGCATAGAGTCCTTGATATTATAATTCCATTCTATATCCTGCTTGAATAATATAGTTTTTTCACTTGTAATAAGGTGTAGCACACATGATTAAGATGTGCACTCACATCCCATTTTGGTAGTGTGATAGAGTGTATAAATTATCTATCAATGTATAAACCAAACAGAAAAGATGAAAATGATGTGTGTGCATGTGTCTATTTGAGAAAAGTAAGTAAAAAGATGTGGATAATGTCTGATTGATGTTGTGTGAAGGATTTTCTATACCTGATCGCATGAATATGTGAAAATGATATAAATATATAACCCAAACATAACTTGGATGTTAATTAACAATATATTATAAAAGATGATTTTTTTGGGTTTTTTATAAGAAGTCATTGCAACATCCAATCATGAAGTCAATTAAAAATTGAATTCATATTTCTCAAGTATTTCTCTTTTATAATATAATACAGAATACTTTGTGTGTGTATATTGCACAAATGTTATTAAGGCCGAGAAATTCACCATTAGAAAGAGTATCTACTTTTCCAATTGATATATAGTAGAAGAAGACAACCTGCATTATATTTCCAGATTTATTAGTTGATCATTATAAGCTAGTAGTGAGTTTAAGTGGAAGTTATATATTCCACTTATTGAAGATCAGTGGGTAATAGTTCATATAATATTGTTGATTTAGTCACATTCAGTGATATATAGTTAGTTTACATGATTATTTAGTTGACTCAAATACATCTAGTTTAGTAGAAAACATCTTTTACAGTGTGTTTATTAAATATCCTTAATGAACATTTGATGCCATTATAAACAATGCCTTTGTAAACTGGTGGATCCAATGAAAAGAACACCACTAACTCAGGAATAATTTTTAATTACTTCATGTAATTTTTTTTTCCAATTCCAAGAACTTATAATAACTACAAGATACAATGATAAGAAAATATTTGATATAACCACAGGTTGATCATGTCAAGGAGTGCATCATAATACCGATCCTTTTATAAATTCTTATGTGTCACTACCTCTTTAATTTTATAGATTTAATATGTATGTAATTGTTGACATAACACAAAATATCCATTCCTCATAAACAAGGTAGATTTTTGAGAGTAAGTGGGGCTACATGAAAAGAAAGTAAATTTAGTAAAAAGCTAGGTAGACAGATTCACCCATGCACTAAGTGTCCCAACATGATCAATCTAGGCTTTACACACATTTCATGAAATCCAATATATAATGTAGGATTCATATACACATCCATCCTTAAAGACCTATCTAATATTACCCTAAAAATAATAATACATTATAGCCTTATTTATTAAAAATATCTCAATTATTTCCATGACATGTAAAAAATACTTTTATATGTCCATAGTAATAATGAAATTTACTATACAATATTTATTTAGTCCGATGGTTATTTTACATAAAATTTTAGACCAATTTTACCTCAATAATATAATTGAAAAATAGAATGAAAAACTAAAACAATACTTATGTAAAATTTATTCTTCCATGAACTAGATCATCTGAAATATAGTAGTGCCTATTTTTATTTCTAACTATATAAACATATCATTGAATATTTTATATTTTAAACTCATAGAAATAATCCGTGATCCACCATGAGATATAAAACTCTCTATATCCTAATAGAAAACAATACACATTAATATAAATATAATAAATATAAAATTTTTGATAGAACATATATTTTTAATAAAAAAAAGTTATAATTAAGAGACTCGTGTCATATAGTTATAAATTTATTAATTCATATCCCATAAATATGGTCATATAAAATGATAATAAAATAAAAATAAGTAAATATTTCACACATCCACTCCATGATCATGATCCTTGTACAAGTCCATCACCATATGATTTCAATATTATCTTTTGTTAATGCCACTATAAACTTTCTAAACTAGAACCAAGCAGATAGTATGCACATTATTTAGGGTTTTTATTCATGGTGTTAGAGTAAATATCAGTAGGGAAACATGAATCAAACCCTTAATATATGCTTCAATATAATATATGTACATACACTGATTCAATAATTTTGAAATCAAAAATTCTATATGATCCCTTTTAGTCAATGTTTGAATAGAAATCCACCACCACAACTAAGTCAACCTACCTGAGACAATAGTAGTTTCTTGGGTATTCTTTACTCCCTTAAGATGTAAGGATTTCTCTAACCTAATCAAAACTAAAAAATGGAATACAAACCTAAAAAAGTAAAAAACATCTGAACTATAGAAACTAACACCACGTGGCTATACCTATATTTCCCCAAATCTATATAAGAATTTATTGGTGGATCACAACATAGTGATATACAAAGAATCTCTAAGACTCTATGATCATCTAGGATATAGATCATAATAAAACTTTAAAACAAAAATGTCAAAAAATTATACCATCAATAAATTATGGATCACAACCATCCTCTAACTAAATATAACAATCCTAAGTCACATGATTAATGTTTCATAAAAACCATACTACACCAATCCATGAAAACAAAACACCTTCTAGTTACCCACATATTCCCATTACCATCCTAGATCATAATAGGTCCAATGATTATATATGTGAAAATGAAGAGGTATGGGGGTGAATTAGTGGTATTTATTTTTCAGTTTTATTCATTAAAAAAATTGCCCCTTATTATAGAGCTCTGACTTTATTAAAATACAACACATAATAACACCCAAAAGAAAAGAATAATTTACAATGTTTACAACATAATAGGAGTGGATAGTCTACATAATTATCTATAAATAATCCATGATCACACATCTAATAGAAATAAATCTATTTTAGTTTATAGAAATAATTGTATATCAACCACATGTAGCACACTATATTCTATTTACAATGCATGTTCTACTAAGATAAGTAATTTGAGTATAAAATATTTTCCATAATGACATGAACCACAATTAACATCCATCAATGTTACATCACTATGGTTCTTTAATTCTCCACACATTCCCCTATAAAATTCATATATTGTATTTTATTATTTCATACATAGTAGAGAGAAAATAATATCTTATTCTTCATTTCACTCTATTATTTTCACTTTCATACTCCTTACATACCTGATCTAAAATAATTTTAAAACATATATCAATTAATGATGGTTACCATTTTTCTTTATTCTAAAATATAAAGTTTAAATCAAATTGTAAATGCTATTTAATTATGATTACCAAAATTCTTGGATATAGTCATTCTAATAAATTAATTGAGAAACTATGATATTAACTGATTGCAACTACATCAATACATTCCAAAATATAACACCCTCTTCACCCTTCACTAAACTAATTTATAATATAAAATATCCATTTTCATGTATGAAAATATGAATTTTACAATGAAATGATCCTAAAAAATTAAATCATGGAATTTGTCCTCATAAATTCAATTGAAAGCATTCTAGATTCTATCTATAATAATTTCCCAATACACTAATAAAATTATTATACACATTCATGAAATAAAATTTCCCACCCATTTTTTCATGAATAAATTTATTCCATGATATTTTTACATCATGGATAACATAATGAATTAACATATATATAAAAAGAACATATGTCAATAATTTTCCCACATTGTCTAGTCACATAAGAAATCAAATAAGCTACCTAGAATATTCACTTATGAGGTTAGGTTGCATCTATAGAGTATTTTTTCCCTTTATTTATTCATATATAAAAACATATATACATATTTATTTATTTTCATATATATTATATTCCTATACACAACCAATTAATATAAAAAGTAGTAAATTCTGATTTGTAGATTCTCTTACTTTGGAAGATAAATAGGTGTATATTCACATATGTTAATGTCTGTTTAGATATTTAGATTCATATATATAGGAAATTTCATATCAAAATATTTCCATACATGCATCACGTATGAAGACTCGTATATAATGTTATTCAATTATTTAAATTACTCCAAAGCAAATACTTCATCCCAATTCTAAACTTTTTTATTTATTTATGTTTCATCCAAAAACATATACCAGGAATCAAGATAACAAAATTGATGATATAAGATATTTAGAAGAAAAAATTACATTTCTATAAATAGTTTAAAAAATATTCATGAAACACATAAATAATTGTATTATTACAATAAAAAATAACAACAAATTTTTTTCCACTTCTCGATCAATGATCTATTCACCAAAACATTATTTAATCCTCTTAATTTCAATAATCATCCCCTTTTTATTTTTTTCATATAACAAACTAAAATAACTAAATATCCAAAACTAAAGCAATAGATAACTATCCAAAAATTCAATGACTACATAGTTATGATCAGTGTTTTATAGAGGATTCATTTAGTAATAAAAGAATGATTTTTTTAAAAGAGCGTGAAACAAATATCATATCTTCAACAATAAAATTGAAATTAACCTATAAATAAATTTTTTATCCACCCAATTTAATCAAAATTTAATATATTCCCCACATACTGAACTAATAACATACCTCTCTTTGAAGAACTAATATAATATATGTCCTACCAAGATATGTATAGATATTTTAAATGGTTAAAATTTTGTTCATCTATACACTAGTAAAAAATAGTGTTTTTCATGTCATTTTTTTGTTTTTTAAGATTTGATATCTTGAGAAGTTATTGAAAGTGATGTTTTTTTATTTTTCTACATTAGTTTTTGTTAACATACATGAAAAATAGTATATCATGTCTGTTTTTAATTTTCCATCCTAATAATTAGTATATATATTCATAACAAGAAGGATTTTTTATATCAGGTATTGTATTACTGATTAGATAAACCCCTTATAACATCGTCTGTTTAAAATAATAGGTGTGATGAAAAATGTTCCACAAAAATTATTATATAATTTTAATGATACATATATTTTATTGAATCATTAACATCATTTATACAATAATTTCAATAAAATTTCTTTCTTTTTTAATCAAATTAATATAAAATACAATTTACTAGAAGAATCCCAAATCAATTAAAATAATAAAATAGATGAAAAAACTAAAAAATAATAGAGCTTCACAATTTCAAATAATTTCAACATTGAAATTTTATATTGAATCATTAGCATATCGATATAAAATGATCTAAAACCCATTAAAACCTATGAAATAATCAACACATTATTAATACCATGACCCCAGTAATCTATATAATGTGTTAACTTCATTAAAGTATGACTATATACAATCAATCACATCTCAACAATCTAAAATATTTAGTAGTATGATAAAACGAGACATATACTTGAATTTCATATTACATTAGAAACTATAAAACACAAGATATTATTTTAATTGAAAACATAATTATCCACATTATAAAATCCTTATGTATCAATCATAATACAAATCTTGGAATAATTTGTAATGAAAACATAAGTGATGATCTCACATACTCAGTAAGGGTAATCCAATAGTGGAAGATAATAACTCATGAATAATAAGGAAAAAATAAAATATAATAATATATTTTCAATATAAAATATCACATAATCTTGAATCATATCCATGGACATCATAATTAATAAAATAATCGCATGGACACCAAGAACAGATTTTATAACTACTAAATGCATAATTTTATAAATAAAAAACATACTATTTGTCACACCCCGACCCGACACTTCACAATTTTTTTATTTGATTACTTATTTTTGAGTTTCTATTTAAATTTATTCATTTTTGGGTTTTATTATTAAAATTAAAATTATTATTATTATTATTATTTGTTTAAATCAATTGAATTAGAATGAAAATGAAACCTAATCTAACCCTCACCTTCACCGCATGGCCGACCCCCCATCCACTCATGTTGTGTGGCCAAACCCCCTACCCCTTCCCGTTGTGCAACGCCGAACCCCCTCCACTTGGTCCTCCGACCGACTTATTTATCTCTGCGTCGTGACCGCCACCTCCTTCCCGGTCAGCCTACTCGCACCGCCCCATAACTCCTACCTCTTCTCGAATGTGCAACCCTCCTCCAGCCAGCCTGAACCACACCAACACCATCTGTCCTCCTCACACCGGACCCGTCACACCCCTGCTCGACTGACGTAACCTTCTTCCACAGGTGATTCCCCTACTGATAAGCTCCTATTATCCTTTCCCTAAAATTTTGGTTCTTAATTTTGGGATTTTAGGTTTTCAGTAGGTATGGGGCTCATGTTATAATTTAATCTTATCATTTTTGGATGAATCATGACTTCTTAGGGTTTTCTTCTGCTGCGTTTTGTGTGTTGTTGATGTTTCAAATAGAGTTTTGGAGTTTTCGACACACGAGATAGGTGATTTCATGCATATCCTTTAATTGAAAATTTTTTATGCTTGCGTGAGAGTTTTTTCATGTTCTATTATTATCTTGGGTGGTGAGAAAATGTTATGTGAAAGGAATTGAGGTGGATTTGGTTTTAAAGCGGTGTTTTTTGTGAAACAGGGTTGCGTCACATCTTAATATTTTATAATTCATGCATGTAGTTTATTAAATTATGTATAGGATTGAAATTATATTTGATAAGGCTTTTCTATTTAGTTTATTTTTTGAGTGTTCGGTTTCTCTTTGGGTTTAGAAGTATTTGGGGGTGTTGTTGAAGTTGTCTTATAAGTTGTTTTAACAGTGTTTTTATTTGTGTAAAAGATGAAAACCATATTTGGAAAATGTTTTTAGGAATGTTTGGTTTTAAAGAAAAGAGATGGAGTGTATTTTTAGGGTAAAGCCCTGTTGTTCATTTTTTTTGAAATGTTTTATTAATTATTTAAATGATTTATGAATTTGTGAGTGTGATTCGAATGATAATTTGGGATGGTTTCGGTGTGCGCTTGGTTTAAAAGTGTGAATTTTTAGTGTTTTTTTGGTGTATAACCTTGTGAAGTTTCATTGAATTTTTTTATTAAGTCTCTAAATGATATATTAAATTATTAAAGTGATGCAAATTATGATTTGAAATGGTCTTATTGTGATTTTGGCCTCAAAAGTGTAATTGTGAGTGGGGTTTTGTGTACAAATCCTTGTGATGCCTCTTTAAATTGCTTTATAAAATTTTTAAATGGTTTATTTAAATTTCATAAATGGTGAAAGACCTGTTTTGGCATGGTTATGATGTACATTTTGTTTTAAAGTTACGTTTTGAAATAAATTGTTTGCGTTTATTTTGTGTAAAATTTGTGGTTCTAATTTTGAAGTGTTGAATAAATTGTTTTATTAATTTATTAAATGATATGTGCAGTGTGCTGAACCTCACTATGATAGTTTTGGGCTGCAGGTGTAGAGGTATCCTACATGTACATTCATAGGGTATGACATATATATATATTCAATCATTGTACATATTCCCTCATGGCGCGAGGAATATGTGAAATGTATCTAGGGGTGTATATATATATATATATATATATATATATAAATTCATGTGCGTGCGTGCGCCAAGTATCAGTTCGAGTGGTTATCGATGAATAACGACATGTTTGAGGTAGGTCCCCTATGCCCTAATCTTTAATTAGAATTTCCATAATTTCTTAGTGTTTTATTAAAAGTGCATCTTCTTCTTCTTCGTGAAATAGATATGAAATATATACATATATATGGAAATGTTTTGGGTTCTTGAAAAGTGATTTCATTAATGTTTCAAACATAAAGTGGGTATTTCCAAAGATGTGTGGTCTTTCAGCTGATTTTGTTGTAAAAGTTAAATGACATGTTGTTTTCCAAAGAAGTTCCAAAATGATATTCAAAATGGGTTTTGGGTTAACAGTTTTTCTAAAGTAAAATAATTCTTGTGGAGTAATGAGGCCATTTTTGCACTTTGAAAATGGTTTACAAAATCGGAAAAGCCCTCTTGAGGCATCCCCCTAGTTTGATAAATGTAATGCAAGTGTTAAAATGTGATTTTTGATAAGTGCCTAGTGTTTATGCTTATTCTTTGTGTGGCGTGAAAGAAGGTGAATAAGATTAAGGTGGGAGAACAGTGGTGAGAGGTTGAATTAGTTTTGGACAAAGAAAGTGTTGTGTACATATATGTTTTCTTGATAAAAAATCACCACCACTTGAAACAGATCCCAATGGGAAACTTGGGTATCAGGGTGGGGGAACTAGGACTTGTGGGCTAGTGGTCATAAGGTGACTTGACCCGGTTTCACAACATGTTTGACGATTGAAACACTAACCAAACATATGAATGACTGAGGGTTGTGGTCTTCTAAGACACGTTTTATAAAGGTCATGGTCTTCTAAGCCACATTTTTGGATGGTCGTGGCCTTCTAAGCCACGTTTTACAAGGTTCGTGGTTTCTAAGCCACGTTTCACCATGAAATTATGATCCTAAGTCCCCAACTAATACTAGCTGCTTAGGGACATCCCATTATTCTATTGATACAATTTTCATTTCAATTGTTTCATGCTTGTTCCCTCTTTTGTGAAAACCCATATTTTAATCTAAATTGGTCTCCTTTAATTTTGAAATGTAAATGCTTGCTCAAAAACTATTTTGAAAAGGGGGAGAAATTTTTTCATTGGAAATTAAATCTTGTTATTTGATTTTGAAAATAGCGAAAAACATTACTTTATTATGCCTTATTTTCAAACTAGCATGATTTGGATTTTTTTATTAAAGGTAGTGGAATAGGGTGTTGTTGTATTCTGGCTTTCCTACTGAGCATCTTGGTGCTCACACCTACTTTATCGTTTTAGTTTGAGGTTCTAGTTTTGGATCTCCCTTGCTATAAGCTTGTTCTTGTGTTTTGTGGTGACCCTTGAGGTCACCTGAAGGTATGTTTAACTATCCATCCTTGTTCTATTTTCAATTGCATGTATTTAACAACCTCTCTTAGTTTATCTTGATTGTTCATATGTATTTTCTGGGATAAATCATTCCCAACTACTTAATTGTGGTACCCGACACTAGTTTCCAACCCATGTGGATCGGGAACACCCTTCGGGCCATGTTGTTCACCGGGTCGGTCATCGAGTCAGATGACATCCTAGCATGGTTCATGACAGAATGGTATTAGAGGAGGTTTTTCCCATGTCCTTTGGGGATATCTGATAGTTTGTAGTTAGGATTGTCAGAATCCAAGTGTTTAATTGCTGGTAGGTGCTTGATCACCATTTATTCATAATTACACTTGAATTAATAAGGTGGTTTGGGATGGTCTTTCCTCAGAGTCCGTGGTTGACCCTCGATTGTTTTCATGGTCCTTAGTCATGTTTTAGTGTTTTTGGTTATTTTTGAGATTTGGTGGTCTTTTCGGAGCGTGCATTGTTGTTGTGCATGACCTGGAAAGCCATGTATCGACCACACAATTACCTCTGATGACATCCTTATATGCTCACTCATTTGGTGCACTGTCTGCCAAACCATTTGACCAAGCTATGTGTAGCAGTTTTTTATTTGATAATTTGGAACCTTGATTCATGGAGTGAATTGGTTGTTTTGGGATGTTCTTGGTGTGAATTATGGTTGGTTTTGAGATGTTTTTCTAAGGTTTCAAAATTGATGATTGATCTTTTGAAATTGGATTTCCAAAATGATAATCTTGGTTTGTATTAAAATGTAATGAGTTGTTTTGGGGATAGAAAGTGTTTTATAAAAATCTTTGAGATCTTGAAATGTTGTGTGAAAAGTGAAATTGAAAACGTTTTGGAATGTTTTAGGGGGTTTTTTATGTTATTGTGGATGTAAAATGAGAGTTTCTTAGAAACAGAAATTTTGAGATGCTTCATTTTAGAATAAAAAAGGGTTTTTTTAAATTGATTTGGAGTTTCGAATATGGTTTCGATGTTTTGTTTTATAAATGAAAAGGTTTTGATTTTATTTTGTATTCCTATAGATGCCCACATGTATGTATTAATGAAATTGGTTGTTGATGGTTGTTGGTATGCATGGTTTGGTGCCGGAGTTGGCACAGGAATGTACACAAGTGAGGTTTCATAGAATACCAATGGTGGGTGCTCAGTTTTCAAGGATTGTTTTGTTATCTAAAGGCATGTTTTGATTAGTGATGTGCTGGGATAAATTTAATTTCAGAAATATAAAAAAATAGGGTTTTAGAATTCAGAAGATTTGAAATGGGATGGTTTTGAAAATGGCTATCTGTTAAAGTGGGGTTATGGTTTGGTTTTGTAGTGTATTATTCTATGGGCTTGATGCTTGTTTTTGAGATAGTGTTTCATTTTAAATGATGTTTTGAGTTTGGTTTAATGATTTATGGTTAAATTTGGAGGCTTGTTTTGTGATGTGCTTCAGGATGATTTTGGGCTTCTTGTTTAAATTATGCGGCCCAGAAATGTCAAGAAGTCCCCGAGGGGTCATTTGTACTTTTTAGTTTTACCAAGACTGCCATTGGAGTGGTGGGGGTTATTTTCTTTTCCTCGTTTCTTGTTTTCTCTATGGTGGTCAAGGTTTCCTGGAGTTTGCGGTGTAACTTGAGTAAGTCAAGTGTTTCTTCCGGTATTTAGGAACTGCAGATGTTGTGAAGGGCAAGTTGTCCGAGTTTTGTTTGAAGGGTCATGTTCGGGAACGAGAAGGGTGATTGTGACCTTCTCCTTGCAAGTTAGGGTCACAGATTGGGAAAAATGACAATCTTGTTTTTCAAGGTGCTTATGAAGGGTTCCCCATCCGGTGTATAGGGTGAACTAGAGGAACAAGTTCTTGGCATTAGTCTTTCATGAGTTCTGGTATCTCATTCCTAAGACCACACAATCGTTTGATTCCAAGGTGGTCGATTTGGGAACTCAAATCTATTCATCTCAATATTCTGAAGGCTTATCAATATCATGGCTATTTGGGTCACCTAGGGAAGTATTGAAGCGGTCTTTCCAGAAGATGAAGGCTAAGTTAGAGGTTGTTAGTTCCTGACTGTGGTGCATCATATTCTTCAATATATCAGAGCTCCAGCCATAGTTTTTGGAGTGATTATTTTCATGCAGTCAGGCGGTTTCCAAGTGCAAGGGATGTGCTTCCAACCAATCATATTTAATGCTGGGGAATAGACCAGTTATGTTTTTACATCCTGTTGTTGTCTGTTTGAAAGGGGGACTTGTTTTGGAGGTCTTGGTGGCCTCTTTCATGAAGTTTTTGTGGTTGTGTTTTGTGGAGTATAAACTCTATGAGGTTTAGTATTTTCCATAATCAGTTTTGGGCTTTGGGTGTTGCATGTTGTAGATGCTTGTGTCCTAGGGAAGTGGTTAGTTCGGAGTCAGTGTCCATTTTGGGTTCCTCTTGTGTGGACCCCCCTCTATTGTGTAAGAATCCCCTCCGTGTCGGTGGGTTCATGATGAGGAATTCAATCTGCAGCGTTGAAACTAAATTGAGAGATCCCATGTGAGTGCTATGGTACTACTCAGTTTCTAATATGGTGGTGAGACCCACTATGGGTCTCGCCAATGTCTTCACTCATGCTAGTCAGGTGCGACTCGGAATGTTGAGGGGTCACACCAGCATCAAGGGTTTTGTTTGGTTTTCTAATTTGTCTCGATTGGGGAAATCTAGTATTTGGATGGAGTCCTAAAATGTTAGTGAGACCAACATAGAAAAAATTCGCAAAGAACATAATCTTCAAGGTGTTCTTGTCAGGAAACTCTTTTCCTCTGCTCCACCTAACCTTGATCAATTTATATGATGGGTCATATAGAAAATGTTCATTTGAGATCTCAAGCAGACTCGAGTGATTTCTATGTTTGGGTCGGGGTGTTCTATGTTGTGGTTTTGTTTGGAAGTTTGAGTCCTGTATCATTGGTTCTTTTTCCTGGTAGTCCAGGTCTTGAGGTTTTACGTCTTGGGTAGAAAGTAAGGGTTTGATCCTCAAGTGGTAGGGATTTTGTTTTGAGTCGTTGCATCCTTATTTTAATCTTTGAACAACCGAGTCTTTTGGGACTTTCTTGGGGCAGAAAGTGTCATGGTGGGGAGAATTGTCACACCCCGACCCGACACATTGTGATTTTTTTTATTTGCGTATTTATTTTCGAGTTTCTATTTAATTTTATTCATTTTCATATTTTATTATTGTTATTATTATTATTGTTATTATAATTTTTATTTGTTTAAATCAATTGAATTGAAATGAAAAAAAAAACCTAATCTAACCCTCACCTTCACCGCGTGGCTGACCTCCCCCCTCCCCATCCTTAGCTGTTGCGCAGCTTAACCCCCTACCCCTTCCCGTTGCGTGATGCTGAACCCCCTCCACTTGGACCTCCAACCGGCTTCTTTCTCTCCCCGCCGTGACCACCACCTCCTTCCCGGTCGACCTGCTCACACCACCCCACAACTCCTCCCTCTTCCCAACCATGAAACCTTTCTCAAGCCGGTGTGAACCGCACTGACTCCATTGGTCCACCTCACACCGGACCCATCGCACCCCTGCTCAACCGGTATAACCTTCTTCCACGGGTGATTCCCCTCCTGTTAAGCTCCTATTCTCTATTCCCTATAATTTTGGTTCTTAATTTTGGGATTTTAGGTTTCTAGTAGGTATGTGGCTCATTTTAGGGTTTAATCATGTCATTTTTTGGTCAATCATGACTTCTTAGGGTTCGCTTGTGGTGCCTTTTGTGTGAGATTCAAGTTTCGAACAGAGTTTTGGAGTTTTCGACACACGAGACAGGTGATTTCATGATTATCCTTTCATTTATGAATTTTTATACTCTTCTGTGTGTTTTTTCTTGTTCTATTATTATCATGGGTGGTGACAATATGATTTGTGAAAGGAATTGAGGTGGATTTGGTTTTAAAGTGGTTATTTTATGTGAAATGGTGTTGCTTCACTGCTTATGATTTTATAAATCATGCATGTAGTTTATTAGATTATGTGATGGATTGAAATTTTATTTGATAAGGCTTTGATATTCTGTTGATTTTTATTGATCGTTTGGGTGCGCTTTGAGTTTAAAAGAATTTGGGGGTGTTTTTGAAGTTTTTTTATAAGTTTTTTTAATGGTGTTTTTATTTGTGTAGAAGGTGAAAACCATATTTGGAAAATATTTTGAGGCGCATTTGGTTTTAAAGAAAGGAGATGGATTCTGTTTTTAGGGTAAAGCCTTATTGTGCATTTTTTTGAAATGTTTCTTAAATTATTTAAATGATTTATGAATTTGTGAGTGTGATGTGTATGATACTTTGGGAAGGATTCAGTGTGTTCTTGGTATAAAAGTGTGTATTATTAGTGTTTTTTGGTGTATATCCTAGTGGAGTTTCATAGAATTTTTTTATTAAGTTTCTAAATGATATATTAAATTATTAAAGTGATGAAAATTATGATTATAAATGGTTTTAGTGTTTTTTTGGCCTCAAAAGTGGAATTCTGAGTGGGGTTTTGTGTTAAAATCCTTGTGATGCCTCTTGAAATTTCATTATAAAATTTTTAAATGGTTAATTTAAATTTATTAAATTGTGAAAGTCATGTTTTGGCATGGTTATGATGTAATTTTTTTTTGAAGTTACCCAGAAAGTCCGATCCAAGCAAGCTTGGACCACCAAATTTATTAATAAAATAAAAGTGCAGAAACAGGAGAAAGAAGAGAGAGAGATTACAAGTCAAAACATTCATAGTCACCACCCCCATACCCGATCGTGTCATCAGCATCAGCTGATTCCCATTCTGATTGGGTCTCGTATTGTTTAAGAAGATTCTTATAGATCTTCCGTTTGTCCATCTGCTCCTTTGATAGCTTCTCAATCTCCTTCTTGGCAGATGCCCTAGTGGTCACGGTCTTCGGAACTGCAGAGTAGTCCTTCCTTGGTTTCCTTGAAACAGGGGCAGATCTGACACCCTCACTGTCAGAGCCAAATGTTCCCCCATTCCTCATGTAACTCAGATATCTGAAATTGCTTCTGGATTTCATGATGATAATCAACATGTAAATGCACATCACCCTGATTATAAACATCAACCTGGTGAGAGTCAGGGATCAAATTATCAGAAGTGATAACCTCCTGATCTCTGGAAGGGCCGCTATATGATCTTTTCGGAGTAGAGTCAACAATCAACCCTTTTCCCTTTGAAGGAGTCGGCACATCAGGGACTGCCTTCATAGGAGGGTCGCTGTCCTTGGTGACATGCTTTGGAGAGGACAATTCCTTCAAAGTATCCTTTTTTCGACAGAGATTGGAGGGGTGTCCTCGCATCCCACACTCTTTACAAGAGTTGTTTTTCCGACACAACTCCAAAGAGTGCCCCACAATCAAGCATTTAGTGCAGAAAAGAGGCATCTTTTCATATTCAACATCAATTTGAATTTGATCAGACGGAATAGAAAGAGTTACCGTATCAATGAGAGTGGATCTGAGATCAACTTCCACCAGCATTCTAGCAAAGTGCCCAAATCTGACATCAGTTGTTTCCTTGTCAAGGCGGATGGGAGTTCCAATTGCCGTTCCAATATCATGCAGGATCTCTGGATGCCAAAGAACCCAATTAAGACCATGAAGACGCACCCATACTTGTGCGAAGACATTTTTTGCATTCGAGACATTAAAGTCAAGTGACCATTTGTGCAGATGAAGCCATCCCGGTTTTAGAAACATGGAACCAGAACTCCATGCCCTAATCTTGAGATCCGCCGATGGAAACAAGCAGTGAAAGAATCCCCGCCCAAGGGAGACACATTTCCAGCTAGCAAAGCCCCACAACATCGAAATTCTACGGAATAAATCTTCACATTTCCAGGGTTGCGCACCTTTAGGAAGAACAATGCGAGCAATCAATGAGTTCTCACCCAAAGCCAACCTTTCAGCAATCACACCGGGGTTCGCCTCAACGTGAGCCAAAGATCCCTTTCGGAGAATCCTTCTAAAGCAGGAATTGTCAATCTTTTTCTGATCCGATAGCGAATCCTTCATCACATCAACAAATGAACATTGTCCACATGATGCGGCACCAGAAGGAACCCTCATAGATTCCTGAAACTGACCAAAATTGACATCGGAAGAGGAAAACTTCAAAACCTCCTTTACCTTGGACCTTGGAGAATCCCAAGCAGACTGATTAAGGGGTTTGCCGGGCGGCGATTTCGCAGCGTTCAACCGGTCCACCCTCGCCGCATCATCCTCCGATCTCAGCAAAGCAGTCCCACAAGAGGAGACCTTCGCGCCACCAGTCGATGCAACATCAGCAGAGGAAACCTCCAAATTTCTGAAGCTGCTCGGGTCCGCATCCTTCCCAGAAGGCCGTTGCTCTCCGGAGAAGACCACCCCACCAACCGACGCGAGCAAATCACGGGAGGAAGCCGCTGGTTTTCTGACATCGGAACTCGGCGCTGGTTTTCTGAAATCGGAACTCGGCGCAGGGGAAATACCGCTCAGAGCCGGATCCCTCCCCACCATTCGCATGTCGAGGCGATTGAATCCCAGGAAGTGCGGAATCGCCATCTCGGTAGAAAACCCTAGCAGACGCCATCCCGCGCCGTCGCTCGGTTCGCCTCCCGTCTCTCCTCCCGTCTCGCCATCCTTCTACCTCTCTTTGAAGTTATGTTTTGATAGAAATTGGATGTGTTTATTTTTTGTAAATTTTGAGGTGATAATTTTGAAGTGATGCATAAATTGTTCTATTAATTTATTAAATGATATGTTTAGTGTGCTAGAACTTTCGATGATAGTTTTGGGCCGCGAGTGTCAAGGTATCATACATGTACATGCATAGGGTAAGACATATATATATATATATACCCTCTTTGTACATATTCCCTCATGGCGCGGGGAATATGTGCTATAAAGCTAGGTGTATATATATGTGTGTGTTTATAAATTCATGTGCATGTATGCGCCAAGAGTTAGTTTGAGTGGTCATCAACGAATAACGAAATGTTTGAGGTGGGTCTCATATGCCCTGATCTTTAATTAGAATTTCCATAATTACTTAGTGTTTTATTAAAAGTGCATCTTCTTCTTCTATATGAAATACATATGCAATATATATATATATATATAGAAATGGTTTTGGTTCATGAAAAGTTATTTCTTTAATGTTGTGAACATAATGTGGGTATTTCTAAAGACACGTGGTCTTTCGTGTCATGACCCATCCCCCGGGGCCCGCGCCGTGACTACCCCAAACCCGCCTTCCATAGGCCAGGGGCTGGAGACTCGCACCAAAGGCGTAATTCCTTTAAAATGGGAAGTAATAGACTTTATAACCTATTAACACACACACAAGAAAGCACACAGCTGGATGAAACACCAAGGAAACTCTATAAAAAAATAGTGTTGAATGTAAAAGGGGCTAGAATACATGCCCAACTAAAAAGTACAAGTACAAAAATGATACAATACAACCGAAAGATAAGAGAAGAAAACTACCAGATCGTCCTTCGGGGTTCTTATCTAAAGGGTAAGAACATATTTCCTCCTCAACACTCCACGTCCGACCGTCTCCTCTGTGGGCCAACTCGTCATATGGTCCACCTCTAGGTACCATCCAATCCTGGTACTCTATGCCTCAGTCAGTGTTGTCTGTCATCGGAATCCAACACAACAAGGTGCGGACATAGCCCGTGTAGGGGTGAGTATAACGATACTCAATAGGGACCTCGAGACCCTCAAGGTCTCACTAAATCCACCAAAGATAAACCACAAATAATGAAATCAATAGATAACCCTTTTTAGGTATATACCCATACATATACCTAAGTTATCAAGTGATCCACCTCAATCATAGGGAAAATATAGAAAAATTGACTCATCTAAAAACTAGGATATTATTTCTAGGGTAGTATCAAGTAAAATCCTTAGTCACATTTTTGAAACATCGGCTGCTGGAGAACTCCTCTTCTATCAAGTATAGTGTTCAGTCCCGGGGCCCGATTGGATTCGTGCTCAACCCAACCTAACCACAACCCATCTCAATCCAAAACTTAGTGGGGTATCACTCAAATGGACAGTCTCGCTCCAAGGTTCCCAACTCCACTGATGGTTCATCAAATGAACGTCTCGTGCCAAAGTTATGGCAAAAAAAAGTACATGTCGTAGTGGGCCCGGGTCCGGTCCGACCCGGTTGGACCGAACTGGACCGACCTGGCATGGGTCAGGCCCAGCTCGAAATGCGACCTAGACCGCTGGGAGGTCCAATAGGTCACAAGGGTGTCATGATGGCGCGGGTCCTGTTTATCTGGGGCACCGCGAGGGGCATGGGCTGGTTCGGCCGGGGCGCCGTGAGGATTGCGGTCCAGTCCTGGAGGTCGGCGGGTGGCGCGGCCGGGGCGGCGCGACCAGCGGGTGGCACGACGAGTGGGCACGAGGCCTGTTCGGCTGGGAGGCCAGAGTTCCGCGGGGGTAGCGCGGGTCACGGTGGCCGCGGGGGGCCGTTTTGTTTCCTTCGTCTCCCTCGTCACCTTCATTCATGCCGAAGAACGCCACAAAGTAGAATGACGGAGTGGGGTCGGGCCATGTTTGTTTGGCCCACACCCTCCGTGTTTAGAGTGGTAGCATACAATTCACAAGAATGAATCAAAGAACATCAACCATGATCTTTCATAATTTAATCATTCCCAATCCCGCACAAGAGAAGAAGGGAGTACTTGGAATGTGATAAACAAAAGCATTAAACCCAAACCTAGTTCATTGACGTTGGAACAGGGATAAGTACGAACATCAATTCTCTGTAGATGAGGGCATCCCATGTCGGAAGAAGACCTGAGGAAGAAGGTAAAATGAGGTCAGCATTCTTTTTTGGCAGAGCGTTCTTCATTGGGGAGCGCGTTCTTCGTTGGAGAACACGTTCTTCATTGGAGAGTGTAATACTCCAAGTTTTGGGAGTCGCGTCACTTTACCAGCGCTTCGTCGTTTGGTAAAGCCATCCCAAATCCTCCTTCCAAGCTCCATATATATAGGAGAGGTGGGAAGGTAGGTAATGATCGTGGAATTTATGACGGTTCATTTATTAAGAACCTTCCTAAATTCCAATGATGTTGTTACTTAATTTAAAAAGGGGTAAAGACAATTAATTTACTTTGGCATAATAAAGTGGTGTTTTGGCACAAATTAATGTAGAGTAAGTCAAGAGGCTCTTCCACATTAATGAGGGGGGTTAAGAGTATCTTACAATTAAAGGAGGGTTTAGTCCCAGGTGGTTCCCACCACCTTAACCTCTCATAAGAGGTTAAGGTCCGGTGGTCCCCAAACCTCAAATTCTACATGGAGGTTTGGTTCCGGTGGACCCCACCAACCAACACCCACATGGGTGTTTCAAATAAAAATAAAAATAAAAATGTCATACAATTTCATTTTTATTTTTATTTTATTCTCACACAAAAAACCCAAAAACTAACTTTCACCCTCGACCAACTACCATCGAGGTGAATGTCTTCTTTAGAGAATATTGGCACTGTGATTTCAACGATTCCCGAAAATTTTAATTCTAAGCACTGGTTCAAAATTTAGAAATACCCGCTCGTACATTTTCTGAACATACCTGAACAAAACTTCAGAAATTTCTTCCAGGCACACCTGGACTTAGAATCATGCGCCGTCAATTTTCTTGGACTCGTAAAATTCCCATTTAATTAAAAAAATTACATGGAAATTCCAGGTCTTTACATTCTCCCCACCTCAGGCTTTACATCCCCGTAAGCCACAACTCAACAAGAGGAGTACCACAGCAGGCTACGAGGGGAGCTTGCATGGTGACGCGGAAGACCCACGGTGGGGAGTGTTCTTGGTGATGTGGTAGATCCATGGTACTCGATAGGAGGAGTACCTCAGTAGTCCAAGGTTAGTGGGAAGCACGCTTGGTGTCATGGCAGGCCCATTGTCCCCGATAGAGGAGGAGTTCTCTAGTAGTTGACGTTTCGAAAATGTGACTGGGGATGTTACTTGATACTACCCCTAGAATAAAATCCTGGTTTTGGGTTGATTCAGTTTTTCTGTGTTTTCCTCATGATTTATATGGATGACTTGATAACTTAGGTATATATATTGGAATATACCTAAGTAGGGTTATCTGTTGATTTCATTTTTTTTGTTTATCCTTAGTAGATTTTGTGAGATCTTGAGGGTCTTGGGGTCGCTAATGAGTATCGTTATACTCACCCCTGCATAGGCTATGCCCGCACCTTGTTGTGTTGTATGCAAACAATGGACAACGCTGACTACGGCTTAGAGTACCAGGACTGGACGGTACCTGGAGGTGGACCATATGGCGAGTCGGTACACGGAGGAGACGGTCAGACATGGAGTGCAAAGGAGGCAATCTATACCTACCCTTTTGGTAAGAACCCCAAAGGATGATCTAGTATATGTCTTACCTTATCTTTCAGTTGTATTGTATCACTGTTGTACTTGCACTTTCCAGTTGAGCTTGTCTTCCGGCCCCTTTTACTTTCAACACTCTTTTGTTATATAGTTTACTTGGATTTTCGTCTAGTTGTGTGCTTTCTTGTGTGTGTGTTTACAGGTTATAAAGGTAATTCCTTCCTAGTTTTTGGGAATTATGCTTTTTGTGCTAGTCGCCATCCCCTGGCCAATGGAAGGCGGGCTTGGGATAGTCATGACATGGGCCCTGGGGGATGAGTCATGACAAATTGGTAACCGAGGAGGAACCTAGCCTTAAGTGCGGTGCACAACCTGGGTTTAGATATAGGGCCCACAACGAGAACATTGTACTCTAAAGGGGGTGATTGTAACACCCCAGAATGATAAAGGGTTAAATGGATAAATGATGTGACTCATGTCAACAAGGTGTATATTCTTTTTTAGGAGCATGCCTGATTATAACTCCATAATTAAGCATTCTTGGCCTGGAGTGGTGATCAAGATGGGTGACCACCTAGGAAGTTTCCCAAGGTGTGTGTGAGTAAGGACAAAGTGCACCGGAAAGAAAACATGTAGGCCTTTGGGGACTATCATTAGTCAGATGACCCATTCATGCATGAGAGTGGGCCCAGGGCGGGGACTACGTGTCTGCGGGGAAACTGGTGGACAGGGCCCAATTTTTACATTTCAGCCGATTTTTTTGTAAAAGTGAAATGAAACGTTGTTTTCTAAAGAAGTTATAAAATGATCTTCAAAATGGGTTTTGGGTTGACATGTTTTCTAATGTAAAATCATTCTTGTGGAGTAATGAGTCTCTTTTGGAACTATGAAATTGGTTTAAAAAATTGTAAAACCCCTCTTGAGGCTTCCCCCTTGTTTGGGAAATGTAATGCAAGTGCTAAAATGTGATTTGTGATATGTGCCTAGTGTTTATACTTATGCTTTGTGTGGAATGAAATAAGGGGAATAAGCATAATAAGGGAAAACAATGGTGAGTGGTTGAATGGGTTTTGGATAAAGAAAGTTTTGTGTACATATATGTTTGCTTGATAAAAACACACCACCACATGAAACAGAGCACAATGGGAAACCTGGGTATCTAGGTGGGGGAACTAGGACTTGTGGGCTAGTGGTCTAGAGGAGACTTGACCTGGTTTCACTGATGCTTTGACGATTGAAACACTAACTAAACATATGAATGACTGAGGGTTGTGGTGTTCTAAGCCATGTTTTCTAAGGTTCATCGCCTTCTAAGCCACATTTTCTGAGGGTTGTGGCCTTCTAATCCACGTTTTCTAAGGGTCATGTTTTCTAATCCACGTTTCACCGAGACACAAAGATACTAGGCCCCCAACTAACACTAGCTACATTGGGACTTTCCATGGTTATTGTGATATGATTTTCAATTCAGTTGTTTCATACTTGTTCCCACTTTTTTGAAAAACCATATCTTCATCTAAATTGGTCTCCTTTAATTTTGAAATGTAAGTGCATGCTCGAAACCTATTTTAAAAAGGTAATAGAAATGTTTTCCATGGAAATGAATGCTTGTTATTTGAATTTGAAAAGGGAAAAAAACATTATTTTATTCTGCCTTATTTTCAAACTATCATGATTTGGATTTCTATAAAAGATAGTGGCATAGGGTGTTGTTGTATTATAGCTTTCCTACTGAGCATCTCGGTGCTCACGCCTACTTTATATTTTTAGTTTCAAGTTCTAGTTTTGGATCTCTATTTAAGTAAGATTGTTCTTGTGTTTGGTGGTAACCCATGAGGTCCCTTGGAGGTATGTTTAACAGTCCATCCATGTTCTATTTTCAATTGCAAGTATTTAACTACCTTTCTTAGTTTATATCAATTTTTTATATGTCTTTTCTGGGATAAATCATTCCAAACTACCTCATTGTGGTGTCCGAAACTAGTTTACAACCTATGGGGATTGGGAATTCCCTTTGGGCCATGCCGCGGACCGGGTTGGGCATCGAGTTGGATGACGTCCCGGCTTTGTTTTTGACACTAATGATGCCTCATACCAAATCATATTACAGAAATGGTCAAATCCACCTCAAAATACCCTATATATTTTCTGATGAATCCTACCAATGCATCGAGGAGAAATGTAATTTTGGGCCTCAACCATCTCTTATGAATTTTAATATATTCCTCATATGAATAAATAATAAAACAAAATCAAAATGCCTTAAAATCAATAAATACCTATATATAAAGAAATATAAAAGAGAATATCAATATATTACATAGTCAAATTAATTATAAATAATTCAATGAAATGTGTTTTATGATATCATTGTATCATATCCCCACTATTATATTCAATAATTGATGTTGAACTGGATTCAAATACTTTAAAATGGACACATAATTGTTTTTGAGGAAAATACCATTTTAACTTTGAAATAATTTATTTAAAGTCTAAAATATGGGAAACAATTATGGAATTTTTTTTATTTGAATAGACTGAAATATAATTGAAATTAAATATTAAACTGAAAGAGTGTTTTTGATATCATAAAATTCATTTCATTTATACATGTTAAAAACATTTCATTCACACATTCGTAAAAAGGTCAAAAAGTACCTTGTTTAAAAAATGATAAGAAGATTCATTTCATAAAAATTAAAAAACCATATATGGGTAAAAATTAATTTAATAAATAATATATCATTTTAAAATCATTCTCTTCTTCATTTTAAGGAAAATATGGACATGGAAGACAATGATTCCCAACCAAGTAGAAAATACAATGTCTATTTCCCTTAAGAACGTGATTTTTGCATCTTGATTACTTAAAGAGAGGAAATCAAAAAAAAAACATTTATTTTATAAAAATAAAATGATAATAAAGAAATAGTTTTATTCAATATAGATATATCATATAACACTCTCACTATAGAGTTAAACATAAATAATCCTAGATAATAATGATATTGTGAAATAAAGTCTTGCCTCAGTTTAAACATCATTCATATTTGTCTAAAAATATTATATAATTAAAATACATTTTTTATAGATATATTATATAAATATACTAACATATATAATATAATATATTATTTTATTATTTTATTTTATCACCCATTTATTAATAATTCATTATTAAATTATCAGTTTTAGGTAATAACAGCTTTGTTTGATCATATATGTTTTGGATTAGTATTTTAGGTCCAGTTTTAATAATCATTGTCCTATCAGCATAATAAAGTTAATAATTATAAAAATTTCTTATATTTTGATCAAATAAATATTTTTATTCATCCATATAGTATATGGATATTAAAATGAATTATATTGTTCGAGGAGAAGGTAGATTGTACTTGCAGATAAACCCAGTTTTCATTTTTTTAAAATGGAATAAATGAATGATAAAAAGTTATTAACTTTTAAAAAATAATTATGTTATCATATATATCATATATATTTATTAATTCAATCCATATGACCATCCATTCCAAAATAAAATTTAAAACAAACCACATCACATAGTAGAGATGGTAGTCCACAAGTATGCTCGAGCGACATTATCATTTTCCAACAGATTAAAAGGTTAGAATGTATATGTGATAATATAATTCCTTAAGTTTAATTATTTTATAAATATTTAATATATATATTTTATCCATATTTTGACACTTTATTTTTTCATATGAATGAAAATGAGATAAATTGAAGTACTTTAAGAAGAAGAGAAAAAGAGAAATGAAGAAGTCCAAGGATCCCAATGTCCTCCAAAGGTCGTTCACCCAAGTGTCCCAAAGTAGCATTGGTTCATAGGGTAATAGCACATGAGCATGTGAAACCGATCTTAGCGAGATCCTGCATGACATACCTATGCAACACCCCTACATGAAAGAACCCCATCTCCCATGGTCCCATATTTTCCTATAAATTGGACTTTGAGGTCTTCATTTGGGATGATTGAAATTCTATAAGGCATCTCGATGATTGGATCACCCTTTTACTTCACCCAAGACCTCTAAGAACTTCTAGGTACTCCTCAAAAACATGAATAAGAATAAATTTAATGGGGATATTGAAACTAAATTCCTCTGAAGGTATAAAATAAAAAACACATGGCCAAGGAACTTTTCCCAATATGGTTAGTGATCACTAGCATGAGATTCCATTCCTTAATCAGAGATCTATGTGAACAACTTCTGGGAACACCTGTGGATACCCTTGAGGTCTTGGGAATGGTCTTTTACTTGTGTAGTTTCCCAGGTGGTCTGTCACCCAAGGTACCATCACCTCACCCAAGAATACCTATGCGAGCCTCCATAGGGTCTCTCTATATTTTGCACTATAAAAGATTCTGATTACGCCATCTTCTAACCCATACATGGTTGGGACTCCCCTTTGGTTCCTCTGTTTGAAAGGTACCAAGATAAAAACATCCACAGATGCATTCAGTCGTGAAAAACTATAAAGTGGGGAACACCATCATGCCTCCCATTTGGATTTTCATTCATTAAGTTAATGTTTTCCTACACTTTTTCTACCATAAGGTTAGGGTACTGGAGGTACATAAGGTTTTATATTCCTTTTTCCATGATTACCCTAACCCTGGAGATAGTGTTGGGGAGTTACTATTATCAGGCACTATACTTAGGATCATATCGTATCGTTTTCATCACTAAGAACACAGTCCTCTTGTTCACAGATGGGAGGGTAAGTGTTACACATTCTTTTCCATTCAATATGGTATTAGATCCACCTCTCTTACATTGGAAATGATTTTAGGGAATCCCTCCTAGAGTAATCCCCTTTCCTTTTTTTCAACAGGATGCACTCTTGCTCCTCCTCGCCCAATTTCTACTAGGTTAGAGAGGGGATGGGCACCAGAGTCACTCCCCCTCTTTCATACCCTCCGAATCTTTCACTAGTGGAGGAGGATAAGTGTGGTTTTCAAGATCTTATTCTTTCTATTGCTCATCACAATATAGAATGGATCATCTTGACTTAGGTTTACATAAATAATGGCCACAATAATGGGATCCACATTTTTCAATTCATGTTTAGTCAAAGAATCATCCCTAAAATCAGCATATATTTTTCCATTTAAAGTGCCTCCATAGGCATGAGTCCTCAAGGCCATGTATCCAACCACATAAATATGTATATTGTGTAGTCTCATGGATCTTTTGATTCTTATTTTTTCTCATATTGAGTATGAATCACATGGGATTAGAGTTTGACAATGGTCATGAAATCATATTTTTCCAAACTATTCAATGGGAGTCCTCCTCCGGACTAATCCCCAACCATACTGGTCATCAGGATTAATTCCATGTATAAGCCCCAACCATTCACCATTATGAGAATACTCTTCAAGAGTAAGTCCAACCAAACCCATTATATAGGAATTCTTCTTAGTATTAATCCCTAAACCAAACCATAGGAACCATTCATCAAGTCATCCATTTTAAAAGTAACCCCCCCTAAATCAAACCCTTGGGCTTCCTTTTTAAGAGTAATAACTAAACTATCCCCCTCCTAAAAATCCACGAGTAAATATATTTTTCATGTCTTAAAATTCATTTTTATATGAGTCATTTTTAAGAATAATCCCTAACTTAATACTACTAATGTAAAATACTCCCTTAAAAGGAAAGTAACTGAACAACATGGGCTTTGATTCCAGACCAAATGAGATACGTAAGAAGCCTTCCTAGTGTTCAAACCCAGCACCTCAAATCAACCCTATTCTCTATAGGACTCATTCATATAAGGGTCTAATTCCTCCTAGAAATTCACATGCTATCCAGGTACACTTGGATGATTTAGTATAAGTCTCATACCAAGAATTGAGAGGGACATTTTTCCTATACATCCTAGTTTCATGATTTTAAACTACATAGTTTTTTCTTTACCTCATGACCTTAAAAGGTATTATGTTTACCTTTATGTGGAAATGAACTATATGGGTTTTGATTACTTTCACAAGGATATATAAGAATACCATCCATGTGTCCGGTCCTAACATTAAAAAAATCTCATATCCTTGGATGAAAATACACTCCATTGTGCTTCACTGTATGGTTAGAAAAAAATAAACATCAAATAATCTCTAATTAGTACATAAGAGGATACCATCAATGGAAAGAATCAGATACATAATGATATCACCATTGATGAACAATTGTGGATATATAGATTATTCTAAATTCCACACATGATAATAATTGATTATTAGTTCAATGGAGACCCATATAAAACTTTGGAATTTATAAATGATTATCAAACATATCTCAAACCTGTAAGAGAGTGACAGAGTATGATATAATCCCCCCCAAAAGTGTGTGATTAGCCCTACCTCACATCCTCATGACCAATGTGATTTCTTAAGCATTATTGTCCAAACATCCCAATGAATTCCCAAATTTAGAAAATAGGTCCCACTTAGATATAGAACCCTTTTGTATTTCTAGTCCCCTGAATAACCCTACTAAAAACAATTTAATGATAGTGAACTCATTGTAAATTATTTCATAAAAATAAAACTTCTACAATTGACTATCAGGTGAATACTCAAACAGTTATCTCTGAGGGAAACAAAAAACAGTGAACCAGATGTGAATGACTTAAATTAGGAGCCTCTTTAATAACATAAAAAGGCTATACTACCCAATCCATAGTGGACCATTTTTTTCTTGAACCACTCATATTTTCATCAAACAAAAAATAGTGAACCTGATTTGAATAATCAACCAAGATGATAGTATCACCAATCTGTCATTCCCATTTGTCTCTTTTAAATGAATTGGGGCCAAATAAGATAATCAATTATGAATTTTTTTCATTCAAATGAGATGTTAACTTGATCATGTTTTCTTTTTTATTTATTTCATATATTCAGGGAATTAATTTCAGAACTCCCAACAACCTAATAGCATCCCTCCACATTCCACATACGCGTGCCCTAACAACTATTCACATCAGGTATTCATCCAAGTAAAGGATGTCATCAACAACTTAGTGTCTTCAACACTATGTATCAAACTCATTAGATTCAGAGTACCATAATAATGGTACAATACCAACCCTAGAGGATTCTGGATGGGACCTATGGCTTCTAGAGCCTTGATAATCATCCACTCAGTGATAACCGATGGTCTGGTTGCTGACACCACCAACCATAATCTTCTACCATTTTCGGAGCTTATCCCAAGAATGTGAAAACTAGTACCTCCATTACATTGAGAGGGGAATCAAGAGACTGGATACAAACTCATCCAGAAGACATAGGGGTCCTTCTCAAGGGATCCTTCCAACAATCTCTTCCGCTAACTAAGTGTAGTAGTGAATCCTAAACATGATGAGGGTACAAAACTCGATCGACCGACCTAGGACATCTAGACTCAGGAATGCAATATGGACCCATGGGGGTATGAAATGGACAATAGAGAGTAGGCCCACACCCCTCCCCTATAATGAATCCCAAAAACCCAATTTGGTGAAAAACTATGAGCATGAACATACACCAACCCACCTTAATTCATATCTGCAGCATATTTTCTTAGTGGTTTTTGAGGAATAACATTGTTCAAATCTAGTATCCAATCACGTGTAAAAACATACACCTACCCACAATAAACAATACTATTATAAAAATCATCAGAAATCACTCAAATGAAGCCCTATAGATATGTTTAATGGAAAATCACAATCAGGCGCACACACCTGCCCACATTCATCAATACTTCCTGTAGTTTTTTCTAGAAGAACATGGAGAAGTCAGTCAGAAATCTCCAATGAAGAGAATAATAAAACTCAAATCTCTTCCCCCACACATGAATACTATCAATATCCCCTGGTAGGAAATAGAGGAAAAGAGCAGCCACATACAATTACTCTAGATACGAAATGGGAATATATCCTCATTACGACAACTACAGTCACCAAACATATACTAGAAATGGTGAAAGGGTAGACAAAATCTTGACCCACATCCTACAGACTTTTCAACACATCATAACATAGATGAAAATAGTACCCAAAGGATGGGAAAAAATCAATCCCCATAAATGATGTGGGTCATCAACATGTCACCCATGAGTAGAAACACACCTCTAATCCCATCCAGGAGGGTCATGGGAAAAAATCCACCATATTATATAGAAAACCGGATTAGGCACATAATCCCGCCCTAGTATGAGTTAATAGGCCTAACCTAATAGCCACTCCAAGGAAGGCATAAACACCAACCCATAAAAATAAATTCTCCCAGAATGTGAATCCAGTAGCTTGTAAGATGACATCCAAGAAAAGGCTCATAAAACATGATTGGAAATTATAAAGAAGATATATCATCCCCCTTTACTTATGTCACAACTCCATCCCTCCAAAAGAATAGTAATGAGGAGGGAGAGATAATGATCCCTGATTCCCACCTCCAGAAGGCCCTAGGTTGGAAAGTAGGACCAAGGGTGTAAAAATCTTACAATATGAAAAACATTATCCTTTATAAGAAACAAGATCGAGTGATAGAATAAATTATCCACAAAAACTCTAAGGTATAATTCAAGAGATAATTCCAAAAACCATCCCAAAATGAATATATAAATAGAGCTGATACCAAATAACTTCTCTATGAAAAGTAAATACAAAAAATGTAATTTTTTGTAGTGAAATTATAAATGTCTAAAAGACCATGATAGTAACTCCCCACATGGTCCATGAAATCCTCTTGGAAACCTGAAATAAGTTTTATATATGATTTTTGAGAATAAAACTTTACTCTGTTGAAAAACCAGAGTCTCTCATTCACATGTGAATGAATCATACTAATGCTTCTATGGGAAAATAGAAGAACTAAACATTTCCTAAATAGGTATACTAACCATACCAACCTCACCAAGAAAAAATCACCAAGTAACACTAGTCAAGTAATATAATATGTTATAAATCACATTGATGATATATTACCTCACACAGCTTTCCCATTGGAATATCGATATCGCCCAATGTCATATATCATTCCATTCTCATCCCATCCGAATACCACATCACATCCCACACGAAATAACTTAGACCTCATAGAAAATCATTCCTGCACATACCTAGGACTCACAACACATCCCACACTCACACACCTAGGCCTCACAACACATCACATCGTATCTCATCTCGGAGACACCAGGGAAGGAATATCACTTCACATCCCACAGATACATAGGATAGGACAAACCAACTTTCCTACAAACCAGTAGGCTATCACATCTCACCTGAAGACACCTAGGCCATCAAAACCGTCATATAAAGCACTAACATACCCCTTTCAATCACAACATGTGCCATACCTATCTCCAATGGAAGAGAGTAGAAAAGAGTAGTTACCCAGCTAACCATTCTCCTCACCGAATGTTGGAAAAAACACCCCTCACATGACAATACGTGTGTTCATCATATAGTTCTCAACATAGGAGGGGTGTGTATAGAAACCACTAGAATGTACAATTATATGTATATTATCAAGAACATGAGCCCACACTATGGGTTTTCAAACAAAAAACCAACTCACAACACTATCACCTTTGCTACCACCTCTAAATGAATTTATTAATAACTGTAATAGTCATTTTCGATGGTGAAGAGTACTGATAAATTAATGAGAATTCACATTTCATCTACTTTCAATATAAATTCATTTAATCATTTATCATAAACCATATTAAATCACTCAATCATTGTTTTAATATTCCAGTAACCACTTCCATATGATTAACCAATTCAACCCAAGTCACTCTAAACATTATCAAACAATTATTTATTTACTTCATCACTACTTGGGAAACTAACCGACATGAATCATAATAAGAAACAGAGTAAAAATTATTCACAGTCATCCGAAGGATGAATATACATTGCAAATTAACACACTTTACATTAATGACACATCATACAATGAACACTAAATATAGGGCGAAGCTTTTTAAATGTTATTAATAAAGACATTCAGGGAAAATTACCCATACCAATCACTACTATCCTATTTCAAACTCATCCACCCATTTCATCATATTAACATAACCAACCCCCAACTCACAACCACATCCAACAACACATTATAACACAACTATTTTCACATCCTTGTTTCATAATCACACCATACCCATCATATCCCCATCATACAACCACATGTCATCCACTTACCCCATATACACAAACCACAAGAATTCCACAAATCAAATCACCTCATATACCAAATCAAAAGACATTTTCAAATTTAATAAGTCATACGTTATTTAATATCGCTTTAAAATTTTGGGGGTATCAAAGAAATTGTATGATACTAGGGAATACATTTTTTAAATGAATATACATGGTTAAAAAACTTTTATATATAGGAACTCAACAAAAATAAAACTACATTAATTATAAAAAAATATCCCATATAAAAACAAGGACCCAGAATTGATATGATTTTTAGTTTGTGGTTAGACCATAGAAATCATAAGAATTAATGAAATAAAACATATAGAATCATCATGCATCACTTTTTTCCATACCTTGTATAATGATTCTTAAACAAATTTTATTATATTTATTAATCAGGAATCAAGTAATTTCAAAATGGAAAACATCTTATATCCATCCCTCATGATTCATAATTAAGAACGATGAAGGAAAACCTACTTGGAAGAGGAAAGATCAACACTTCTATGTTGGTCAAAAAACTAGGTTTCCCGTATAGTAAGTGACTCTCTAGGGAATCAAAAACCAATATCAGGAAAAATATTTAAGTGTTAAGCCTTTGGTGACTTCTGGTCTTAAGAGAAAAGATAAGGGATGAATGAAGGTAAGGTTATCTTGACTTTATGAAGATCATATCCTATTAAATAAAAATTAGATATTGTTTAATATTTCCATTACAGGTGGATCTGACCAAACCACGTGGTTTGACAATTTCCTAGCCTCTGTACCCTTAAGATAAATAAATATATACTTAAAACATTTTGAAACATCTCTAAAATCCATAAATTTAGTCATTAAGACCAATTACTCTAATAAAATTCCTAAAACTAAGAAGCCCGACATTCTCAATAGAAATAAAAAACTGTTGGAAAAGAAGAACCATTTGTAGTGAAGCACTGTTATAATAAATAACCTTCCACTGTTAATGATTCACCTCTAGGAGAGACACTGCTAGGCGAGGCACCTCTAAGTGAGGCACTACTAGTTGAGACACCACTAGGGAGATCTACCTCCAAGAACAAGGCACTACCAGACAAGGCACCACCAGAAAAGAGACTACTAGGGTGAGACACCACCAGCGAGCCACTGACAGGGTGAGACACTACCAGTAATCCACATCCAGGGTGTGACACTTCCAGTGAGCCACCACTATGGTGAGAAACTGCTAGTGAGCCAACACAAGGGTGAGACACCACCAGTGAGACACCTCCAGGGTGAGACACCACAAGGGAGCCACTGCTAGTGTGAGACACTTCCAATGAGCCACCACTAGGTTGAGTCACTAATGGAGTGAGGCTTTATTGGGATGAGGTGCCATTGGAAAACATGAAAAACTAGAAATTTTGAATTTTTTTGAAAAGAGTTACCTTGACATCTGAGGAATCCTCAAACACTAGATTTCCCACATTGTAATGGGATGGAATGTTCTAGCCCATTACATCAGATACCTTTCAAATGATTATCTCCCTCGAGAATTCAAAATCAACCTGAATGGAAATTGAGGAAGGGTTTGAAAAACCATCCCCCAAGATACCTATCAACGTTGTCATTACACTTGAAATACTTTTATCAACTTAATCAATCTAAACACATCAATGATGAACCACCTTGTGTTTTTCAAAATATGGATTGAAAACCTTTACACCCAAAAACACTTCCTGTCTACTAGTTATGTCTTATCATCATGGTTGTTCACACACCAACCGAAATGACCAAAAAACACATTTTCATAACAAAAAAACCACACCATCAGAACATGTGAATTAGGGAATTTTGTTCTCCATGTCAAGATACTATCTGCTCTTCGTAGCACTGACTCACACACATAGGATGAACTGCATCACAGTTAGTTCATCTTGATTAGGAATTAGTTCCCCCACTTATTATTTGTTAAAAATTTATCACACATAAAAAAACAAAGGAAAATAGCTCATCACATAATAAATAAGGTTTAAGCATCACATCATAAGGCAAAACAGAATAAGAAAAAACACAAAATAACTCCAGGTTCTAAAAACCCATATGCATCTCCCACTCCCAAGTATTCTCTTCCTAGACACCATGCCTCCACAAAAAATGAACCAAAGTAATGTTTTATCCATGTAACACCTTATCTAGATGATCCTAGATCTCTATTGGTCGCTCCACAAACATTGTGTCCCCCTTGGTATCTAACTCTCCCCAGTCAGTGAAATAGGGATCATCTCGAAGATACCAATGAAGATGAGATATGTGAAAGTCGTCGTGGATCCTCTCCAACTCTATTATAAATTCGAATTGGTATTCGACCATTCCAACTCACTCCAACACGTCAAAGGGCCCAACATACCTAGGAGAAAGCTTACTCCCTCTTAAAAACCTCTACTTCCCATGTCCTAGGGAAACATTCATGAACACATGGTCCCTATACTTGAAATCCAAGGGTCTCATTCTATGATCATCATAATAATTATTCTAGTTTGGTGCTATTTTGATCCTCCCAAGAACAAGATAAACTTTTTTATCTCATTATGCACCACATCGAGACCAAGAATGGTAGTTTCCCCAACCTCTATCCAACACAATATAGAATAACATGGTATTTCATACAAATTATCTAATGGGGCCATGCCAATAAAAGAGTGATAACAATTGTTAATACAAAAATCACTTAAGGTCATGTGTTTTACCAAATATACACTAATGTCAAGGACACACTCTTGCAACATATCCTCAAACA
This sequence comes from Viscum album, assembly GCA_963277665.1. NCBI lineage: Eukaryota > Viridiplantae > Streptophyta > Magnoliopsida > Santalales > Viscaceae > Viscum > Viscum album. The sequence goes on from OY728156.1 coordinate 1,139,472,231, forward strand.
TCATGATATTCTGATATATGTGTTCATCTGTCTGAGGGTGGAAAGTAATGTTGAGTCTTAACTGGCTTCAAAAATCATGTTGCAATCCACTCCAGACTTAGGAGGTAACCTGAGAATCCCAATATAATACAAAGTACCTCATATTAAACCATAATAATTCATCCACGTATATCCTATCCAAATCAACCATTTCTCTTGACTTCTTGATCACTTAAAATATAGATAATTTTATCATATAATCCACGGTCAACTAGATAACATCACAACTTCCCTAAGATATGGGTAAATATGAGACAAAATCTATAGATATTTCATACCTTTTCCATTTAATATCATACATGGGATGAAAAAAATGACCAAAAACAATGATGATCAGAATTTACTGGCCATAAAACCATGAACATTTCCAAAAACTCTACCACTTCTCATTTCATCATGGGCCAAAAAAAACTGTGTCATTAATCCATGATAAATCTTGTAAACTCTTGGGTGTACAAGAAAAGGTGATTTATGAAACTCACAAAAAACTACCTTTTCAACCAGAACAGAAACTTCCCACAAAACAACTTCCAATTTCGACCATCCTCTGACTATCCCACCAGAAAATCACCATGACCAACATGATTACGAATCATCTTTTCATATTAGTCTCCCAACCAAGAATCCTACACCTGATACCTAAAAAATACTACATTTTCATCTCAAAAAATAGTCTTTACCACCAACCACTCTTGCATCTAAGTGCGGGGTTTCCAACTCCTTCATCACTCTCAAAGAATCCACCGATTCCCAAACAACATCCTTTCATGACTTTCTACTCAAATCACAATGCATGACATTCCACTTTCCTGATATATTGAAGATATCAAAATCAATATCCTAAATAAATTAAATCCTCCTCTTATGTCATAGATTTAGGCCATGATGGGAAAAGATATACCTCAAGCTCTTATGATCTGTGAAGATCAAAAAGTGCTCCTTAATTAGGTAATGTCTCCCCAAATTTAGTGCAAAACCCACTTCTACAAGCTCTAGATCATGGGTAGTATAGTTACACTCATGTGCACATACATTCCTAGACCCATAATATATCAATTATAACTACTACATCATCATGAGTCCTAATAACAAATATGAGGTGTCACAAAATACCTCAAACATTACCCCTTAGGAAACCAGAGCACTGGAGAACTGACCAAATTCCCCTTCAAGTAATCGAACGTTGAATGGAACTGATCACTCCAAGAGAAATATTGATCCTTCCTTGTCAAATCCATCAATTAAGCTGAAATTTGAGAAAAAATAGGGAAGAAAACTCTAATAATATACTGCATGACCAAGAAAACTATGAACCTCTTCCGTGTTTTTGGGTGATTCGAAAGAAACAACTACTTCAACATTTTATGGGTCTACTGCCACACCCTATTGAGACACCACATGCTCAAGGAAATTCACCTACTGTGTTAAAAAATTACACTTAGACAAATTTTTGAAGATTTGGTGGAGTCTATGAACCTACAAGACAGTTCTGAGATGCTTGGGGTGCTCTAACTCTGGCTTCAAGTAAATCAAGATTTCATTGATGAATACGACGATGAACTAGTACAAGAACAAATGGAATACAGAGTTCATGATCCCTATGAACATGATTGGTGTGTTCATAACACTGAATGGAATGACTAAAAACATGAAGTTCCCATTCCTGCATCTCAAGGAAGTCTTCCAGATACATCCCTCCTTTACCCTTAACTGGGGATATCCAGCCTATGGATCGATCTTAGAAAACCATCTCACCCTTCTCAGCTAGTTGAAGAGATGATCTATTCCCAGAAGAGGGTAACAATTTTTGACTATCAACTGATTCAACCTTTAATAGTATATGCACAACCTCATAACATCATCTTCCTTCTTTGATAACAACACTAGGAAACCCCATAGTGACACATTAGGCTAGATAAAAACATTTGTCATTAGATCGTCTATCTGAATCCTCAACTCCCATAACATAAAAGGCTTCATCCAATAAGGATCCATCAAAATTAGATAAGCATTGGGATTCAATTATATCCTAAACTCAACATCACAATGAGGGGGTAGCATTACAACATCCTCATAAAAAACATCTAAGAACTACCCAATAACTTTGAGAACCTCTATAATCTGAACACCCATTGATTCCACTGATAACTCGACTAGTAAGAAAGGAATGGTCTCGACGTGATGACTACTAACCTTACAACCCCTCCAACTAATGAAAACTACATACTGGCCATCCAAATCCGAAAAAATTGCACTCCTACTAAATTATTCAAAAAATACATGGAATACAACTAGTTTATGCTGAAAATGACATCATATGGATGCATTTATAGAAAGAAGAGATCCCCACAAGACTGATGTGGACCCATCATCGGTCTACACCCCTAGCACACATCCAAGCTTTTCTAGCCTCTTACTGGCGTACTCAACACCAAGAAAACATGAGGCCTCTAAATTTTTAGTACCAGATCATGGGATAGAGCTAGTGATGAAAAGATGTGAGAAGATTTTAAATGAAACTAGGCACAAACAAGGATACAAATAAAACTGATAGTACCTCTGATGATCTCTGCCCCTCCGGAAGTACTGCCTTTACTACATGCAACTAACCACACATTGATCCTCTACCTCTCTATTGATGACCACCTTGATAGCCACAATTGATTTGCAGTCCCAAAACACGAGGAACATTCTATGGTCAGCCTCTACCTACCCCATCTCCCCTCAGCATAGTAAAATCCTATTTCCCCTACTGCTGAAATGATCTCCTTCGAAACTTTTTTGAGGATGGAATAGAACCTATCCTCTCCCACCAAACTGAACTAAGAAAAATAATTTCCAATTATGCTATTAATGACCATGAACACTACAACCAGAATATACTAGTTCAAAGCTACTAGAAAAATCATGAAAACCACTGGAACTATAAGTCCAGAAAGAAATCAAATGAGGTCGAATCCCCGTCAATCGAAACCTCGAAGGTCCTGGCACCTTAGATATTCCATTGAAAACTCTACCTCTCGAAGAACATTATTGGATCCCCACTAATGGTATACCTCCTTGCAAGTGCATCTGATTGATCACCTTTTCCATCTTCTGAACCTCCAGATAAATAAACAACATAAAAGGTGTAACTTCATATTTGAGAGAATTATGGAGTACCTCCTCAACACATTAAGCATGAGACTACTCATCTAGAATAACATCTAGAAAAAACACTAAAGTTCTTTGAACTTGATTCCCAGATCCTTCTCTAACATACTCCCCAAATGATGGGAGGGTAGCTCGTGCCTCTTCTCAAGCTTAATGTTCAATGAAAGTAAAAATTCTTGGAACTATTTATGGAAGTTGACCCACAAAACATATGCCTCCTTTTGATCTCCCAGATGTAGTGTCAACCAATGACACAAATCTCTTTGCATCTGACTAACTGCCAAAGGGACCCAGCACTCCATTGGAGCCCAGATCAAACTAAAAGTGATCCTGAGACCCCTTATCTAGCTCATTATCTCGACATCTAAAACACTTCCCCCGAACTTCAACAAATCCTTCTGTGGAAAAGTGTTCAATTTCTACTACCACTGATCATACTCCTCAATTGGATAAACCCTATGGTGATCAACTAGACCAGCCTATTGAACCTCAACAGCCTAGGCCACATGCGGAAGGTGACCAGGATCCATAGCTGAAAGTTAAACAATTATTTAAAAATCCCGAGTAGCATAGAATGTTTATTAAGATTTATTTTAATTCAATTTATTTATTTTAACAATTTTAACCTTCCCAAACCAACCCAATTCAAAAAATAACACAAGTCATTATGATGCATGTACCTTTCCAAGTTTTCTACCCTATAAGAAGGTCCATCTTTCTTGGTCATTCAATAATTTTAGATTCCTTGAAATAGATAAGTGGGGGAATAAAATATTGTGTCCAAGATGGTCCCCTTGTCTTATGTCATTCACCAAGGTCTGTTGTAACTGTTTACATACCACCACATGCAATCCTCACTATGCGTAACTCCAAAATCCATCCTATCTCTCATATATCATCTCTAATACCACTCTTCCATGACTCCCTCCCTCCAAAGATACCAAAATGAGGGGAGAGAGATAATGATCCCTAAGTCCCACCACCAGTAGGCCCCAAGATGGTTACTAGCACCAAGCATGTAAAAATATCGTAATATGGGAGGCGTCACCTTTTATAAGAAACAAGATCTGTAGATGTAGTGAATTACCCACAACAACTCCAAGTCATAATAAAAGAGAGAAAGAATAAAAACCATCCCACAAATGCTTGTATAAGTAGAACTGATACAATAATATTTTTCAAAGTAAATACACAAAATTAAATCTAAATAATGATATAGAAACTATCCAAAGGTCTGAGATAGTAACAGCCGACACAGTCTGAGAATTCCTCTAGGAAATCTGAAATATGTTTTATATACTTATGGGGACCACAAAAGTATACTCAGTAGGAAAACCGAAGTCTCTCATACACATGTGAAAGAAGCATATTAGTGCTCATGTGAGAAAATATAAGAACCAAAAAACACCTAAACAGATATACTAACCATCCCAACCTCACTAATAACACTATAAAATAATATAATATGTTATAAATCACACTGATGATATGGTACCCTGCACCAATTTCCCACTAGAATGCCTCTCTCACCCAAAATTGTACATTTGGGCGCTCACATCCCTTTTGTATACCACATAAAATCTTTCCCACAACACCTAGGCCTCACAAAACATCACTCCAACACACACATGTTCCTAAAAACACATCCCTCCCACACATACTTGGGCCTCAAAAAACATTACATCCCATATCATCCCAAAGTCACATGGGAAAGTGAATCACATATTAACCTGAAGACACCTGGTACATCATAAATCACATTTCCCACAAACATATTGTCTATCACATCTTGACCAAAGACACCTGGGCCATCACAACCATCATCTATTTCACTAAAAACCTTCATCTATCATAGCATGCACCATACCTATCTCACATGGAAGAGATAATGGAAAATAGAGGGTACTAATCTATATGTTCTCCTCACCAGATAATGGAAGAAACACCCCATTGTGACAATAGAGGTGTTTGGATCATAGTTATCTATATGGGAGGGGTGCGTGTAGAAATCACAAGAATATATGATTATATAATAGGATCAAATAATCTATCCAACCCTATGGGTCATAAAAAAACCAAATAAAAACACTTCCACCTTTAATGCCCCTCCAAATCCATTTATTAAGAACTATAATAGTAATTTTAGAAGTTTAAGAGCCCTAATATATTAAAAAGGCTTCACATTTCTTCTATGTTCAACAAAAATTCATTTTTTCATTTATCATAATAAATATTTAGTCACACAAAAATAATTTTAATATTTTATTAACCACTTATATCTCATTAACCAAACCATCCCAAGTCACTGCAAACTTTTTCAAAAAATTATTTATTTATTCAATCACTACCCGAACTACTAACATGCAGGACACATAACAAAAAAACTATAACAGTCTTTAAAAATCATCCAGGGGATTAATATCCATCGTAAATTAATTCACTTTACATTAATGACACATCATACCATGACCTCTAGATATGCGGTGAAGTTTTATAAATGTTATTAATGGAGAAAATATGGTTTCATTACCCATACCAATCACTATTTTACTCTTTAAAACTCATCATATAAGTTCATAATATTAATATAATTTACCCCCATCTCATTACCACATCCAGCAAGACATTACAACACAACCAGTATCACAGTCTTACTGCATAGTCACACCATACTCATCACAGACCAACCATACAACCACACATCATCCTTTTCCCCTATAAACACAAACCATATAAATTCCTCACATCACACCACCTCACATACCAAGTAAAAATACATTTTCATATTTAATAAGTCGTCCATTATTTAATTCCCCTTGTAAATTTTGGGGTTATCAAATAAACTGTATGATCCTAGGGTATTCATTTATTAGAAAAATATATGTGGTAAACCAACATTTATATATAGGTGTTCTTCAAAAAAAACAACATGTATCCCACAGACCATCCTTTGAGAAATCAAAAAACCCAAATATCTATGATTTTTATTGGTTAGTTAGCCCATACAAATCACAAGAATTAGCTAAATCAAACATAAAGAAAGATCATTCGACACTTTTCCCCATCCCCTGTATACTGATTATTAAACCAATTAAATTATATTTATTAATCTCGAGTAAACTAATCTCACAATGTAAAATATCTATATACCCATCCCGCATAATGCACAATAAATAAAGATAGAGGAAAATATACACAGGAGAAGAAGAATTGACACATCATAGTTTTTCCAAAAACATGGACGCACGTATAGTAGGTGAGTCTCCGGGGAATCACGAACCAAACATAATAAAAATATAAATGGAAGAAGACTTTGGGGAATTCTGGTCTCAAGATAAAGGAGAAATTATAAATGAAGGGAAGGGTATATTGACATTAGGAAGATTAGATCTGATTCATTAAAAATTAGACATAGTTTAATATTTCCATTAAAGGTATATCTAACCAAGACCTTGCAGTTTGACCATTTCAAATCCTTTAGACCCTAATGGAAATAAATATATAATTAATACATTTTGTAACAACTATAAAATATATTAATGTATTAATTAAGACCAATTATAATCACAAAATTTATAAAATTGGGAAAACCTGACACTGGTCGTAGAAATGGAAAACCATTGGAAGATAAAAACTGTTTGTTATGAGGAACCATATAAATGAACATCTTTCCATTATTAGTGAATCACCTCTTGGAAACCGATTTATAGGCCAAGACACCACCAGTGATTGACCTCTAGGTATGAGGCACCCTCAAATGAGACACTATTGACTGAGCGACCAATAGGTTGAAACACCACCAATGAGCCACTGGTAGTGTGAAACATAGCCAATAAGAAACTGCCAAGGTGAGATTATAAGGACATGAACTTAAACATTACATAATCTTAAATTAAATGAATAATTCACAATGAGTATCTTTTCAGCTTTATATTTTTAGAGAATTAGGCTATAACTATTACATTAGATCTCATAAATTAAATGGTAGACACTTCCACTCAGTTTCCAATTTTTTCATTAAAAAAATCCTGAAAAAAAAGAGTCATGTCTTGTCCCATGTTTTAGACAGCATGAATTTTCCTTGATCCCAACCTTGACCCTATTCATCTTTAGGTCTTGTGAATTAAATTTCAAAAACATAGGATGAGCATAAAAGGATCAATAAGGGTTATAAAAAAAAGAATGAAAACATTAGTTCATCATTTCATACAAAACGTAAGCTCTTTAACATACCTCATGAAATCATAAGATTTATGAATAACACATTGAAAACATAAATCATAAAGGCAACTTGTGGCATTCATATCATACATACATTGTAGCTATCACAACTATGTAGGGAGTTACATTTCGAATACCCATCACAGTATATTCCCTAAATCTCTTAGGAGACACAATCACATTTACCTCCATCACGTTACCCAATGCATTGGAGAGCTATATCGGGCTCACCTGCCCAAGGTTTATCACGGAACCACCTGTATACGTAGCAATACCCATGAACCATAACATATTCGTAACACAAAAAACAAACTTAAAGGGAAGATAACATTTCAACATTTCAATAACAATATATCATTTAAATATATTGACATAAAAAATCCATTATAAAAACCATTTTCAATACCAATATAATAAAAGCGTATATGGTATTTATTTTCCATATAAAAAAACATTAGGGCTTATTAAATAATCCAAAGATCAAATAATACTCACGGCAGAGGAAAGATCATTGTCACCACTTACGTTAAAAGATATATTATTTTTTGTCATTCAATAAAACGCTTTGTAGAGAAGAGATTCCTTTTGAATAAAAGAAAAAGTAAAAGGTGTTTATAAAGTTTATAAAAGGAAATCGTGTATTAAAACAAAATATGACTCAATGAAAGGAGATTGAGATGAAGTCCCCTACCTCATGCCCGACTTGAATCATTTGTTCTTTAATCTCATGAATAATAAACTAAAGTTAATTTCTACTTGCTTAAGAACCATTTTCATGTTTATTATTCCTTTTATATCACTTACTACCATTTCATAAACATTATTCAATCATTTAAGTTAATAATTGTCGATTTTTCGATATATTGTACTAAAGTCAAAATGAACACCTTATAATTACAAGTTGTCCATGTGGTCAAGAGTCCATTATCTCCAGAATGATATTCATGATTTAAATATCATATATATCATATATATCTAGTATATATATATGTATTTTAATATTACATAAAATTTATAGGTAAGAAATGAATTTCACCGTTCATGGAGATGGTAAGTCATACGTACGCATGGACACAACTTTCATTTTTATTTCATATTTAATGCAATGAAAACATAGTGATAAATATGTATATAACAATTATTGTATAATATAATATATAATTTCATTAACTCTATCCTTTATACATCCCATGTATGGCATAAATGAGTCATATCACTTTGAGGGGGTGGTAGACCACACTTCCTCAAATGAAATTATCGTGTTTACCCATAATGGAAACCATAATGGTATGCTATAAATGAAAAATAAAGAAGCATTAAGATAACATAAACATAATATATATCACATATAAATAATGTTCCATCTTAATGGCCACCATGAGAGGCGGTAGGAGATGATTGAACAATCATCTCTTTGTGAGGCGTTAGTTTACCATCCACAGAAGCAGTATGTTCTTAACCCATTAGATGGAGGTGTATGTAAGTGTAGTAAAAATACATCTCGTAACAACATCATACTATATTATGGATACTGTTTTTATTATGAAAGAAAGGAATAAAAAGAGTTTAGGGGTTTGAGATGTAAAATAAAAGAAAAGAATTAAAGAGAAACTGTTCCCTTTCATTCAGGTAACCCCCTTTGGGTTGAACCAAAAGGACTTCTTGAAGTGACTTCTGCCTAAGGTGAGTCTTATAGGTGGAATAGTGTTAAGGTAATTTTTTATTATTATGATATTTTTTTACCTTGAATTACCCTATTTACCATTAACCGCGGTAAATAAAAGTCAAAAATTACTATTCTCAAAAAATAATTTCATCTTATTGAACCAAATTTTACATAATAATAACAACCATGTATGTCAGATTTTTGAAATTAAATCCACATAAGTGGTAATATTTAATTTAAATGAAAATTTCAGTTTTGAACTACTACTTAGTGGTTTCACTGTTCATAAAAAATTGATGTTTTTCAGAAAAATACAAAATATTCAGCCTAAGCTATATTTGATATTTTGAATTCAAAAATGATGTATATTTTAAAAAATTCAAAACATAAAATTTACATTAGTTAGTTTAAAATTAATTCTTGTTATCAAAACAAATAGCATGATTTTAAGAAACAACATCTACCAAAATATTGATACTTTTTTATGTCCAATTTCAAAGTGAAATTAATTCCAATGAACAAAATTGGATTAAATGGTAAAAACATAATAGAATTACACATTAAAACCAATTAAGAAGAGAATATAAAAATATAAATAAATTATATTAAAAGGCAGTTTCGAATTAAAATACATTATCTTTCACTATTCATTAAAAATGAAGTTTACCAGAAAAATACCAAAAATTTACCCAATGTAAAATTTGATGTCCTGAATCTAAATAAAAATATTATTTTGTCAAATAGAACATATCAAAATGACCAAAACTAGATTTAAATAGGGCTCTCCATCAAAAGGTAGTAAATTGACCATTTAAAGAATATTAGAATATTTATGATTTACATTTTAAGCCTCTAACTTTTATTGAATAAATGTAAAAACATTCAACAAACATGTGTAATCATATTTTAGTTAGTTCTATTCATTCTGGAAATACAATGGATAGGCCTTAATTACAATTTAAAATAATATTATTATATTATTAGTGTGCAATTTAAGATTCCAAAGAAACTAGTTGTTGTGTATCAGGTACGCCATCGATCATATCAACCCCTTTAAAGTAAAATTAATATTTAATTCACAAATATGAATAATTATGAAAATTTATTATTTATATATTTACCTGGGATGTTATATCCTTCCCCCCTTTTGGAAATTGCATCCTCAAAATTTTATTCACTTATCAAATAAATGGAGGTATTTATCCCTCGTAGCATTTTAAGATTCCTACATTGCCTCTTCAACTATATGGTTTTTCCATAAAACCTTTACCTAAGAAATTACCTTATTCTGCAACACTTTCTCTCTATGGTCAAGAATCTAGACTGGTTTTTCCTCATAAGAAAGATTCCCTTCCAACTGAACTACTTATGGGCTCAAAACATGAGATGGATCTGGAATATACTTTCTCAACATTGAAACATGAAAAATATTTTGTACCTAGGATAAACATGGAGGTAAAGATACTATATTTGCAATTGATCTAAATTTATCTAGGATTTCATAATTTCTAATGAACCTTAGACTAAATTTCTCCTTCTTACCAAAATTCATCACACTTTTCCATAGAGAAACTTTGAGGAAGACATGATCACCTACCTCAAAAGAGAGATCCTTCCTCTGGTTATCTACATAAAATTTCTTTCAGCTCTGAGCTGTTCTCATGTGCTCCTGAATCAGTTGAACCTTTTATACCATCTCATATACCAATTCTGGTCCCATCAGCTTCCTTTCACCTACTTCATCCCAAAAAGTTGTAGTTCGACAACGCTTTCCATATAATGCCGCAAATGTAGCCATCTGTATACTGGAATAAAAATTGTTATTATAATAAAATTCACCAAAGAAATATGTTAGTCCCAACTTCCCTGGTAACCCAGTGAACAAGCATGTAGCATATCCTCCAAGGTCTGAATTGTTCGTTCTGACTACCCATTAGATTGAGAATGAAAAATTTTACTAAAATTTAATGTTGTACCCAATGACTTCTGAAGGCCTTTAAAAAATTTTAAAGTAAATCTAGAATCACGACCAGATATGATGGATAGGGGAACACCATGCATCTAGACTATCTCTTTAACATACAACCAAGAAAGTTGATCTAATGGCCAAGTATCTCCAATAGGAAGGAAATGGGTAGATTTAGTCAACCGATCAACAATAACCCAGATTGCATTATTACCTCAAGATGTCTTTGGTAATCCCACAACGAAGCCCATGGATATATTTTCTCATTTCCTCTCTGGCACCAGTAAAGACTGAAGCATCCCTTTTGGTAACTTCTGCTCTGCTTTAACCTAATAACAAGTCAAACACTTCATAGTAAAATCAGCAACATCTCTTTTTATTCCATCCCAACAGTAATACTCACGAAAATTTATTTACATCTTAGTACTTCCAACATGAACTGAAAATGGAGAATTATGAGCTTCACATAACAACTCATTCTTCAACTATGAATCACAAGGCACACATAATCTCTTCCCAAAACTCAAATCACAATCATTACCAATGTTAAATTCTAGAAACATGCCCTTCTGAACCAACTCTACCTTTTTCTACAACTCACTGTCTTTCTTCTACACTTTCTTTATTCTGTCTAGGAGATATAATTTCACTGACTCCTAAAAAATAGAATAATTTCCTACACCAACAACTTCTATACCAAAGATGAACAAATCTAAAACCAAAGGACCTCGTTTCAAATGTAGCATGTTTAATGAAGCATTAATTTTTCGACTCAAAGCATCAACAACTTTGTTTTCTTTTATTGGATGGTAAGGAATCATGCAATCATAATCATTGATTAATTCCAACCATATCCTCTATCTCATGTTGAATTGTTTCTAAGTGAATATATAGTTCAAATTTTTTTTTCAGTATATATTTCACAATTTACTCCATACAAATGATGCGTCAAAATTTTCAAATCAAATACAACATCAGCTAATTTCAAATCATGTGTAGGGTAATTTAACTCGTGAGGTTTCAACTGACATGAAGAATAAGCAATTACCTGATCATTCTGCATAAGGACACAACCAAGTCCTTTCAACGAAGCATCATCATAAATAACAAAGTCACCATTTCTGGAAGGTAATGCCAAAACTGGAGCATTCAACAATATTCTTTTCAATTACTGAAATGAATCATCAGATTCTCTTGTCCAAAGGAACATAAGACATTTTCAATTTAACTTATTCAGTGATCTAGATAACCATGAAAAATTCTCAACAAACCTCTAGTAATAACCTTCCAAACCAAGAAAACTATAGATATCAGTTATATTTGTGGGTTTTGGCCATTCTTCAACAACCTTTGTTTTAACAGGATCAATAGTTATTCCATTTATTTGAAACAATGTGACCATGGAAATAAATTTATTGAAACCAAAACTGACACTTGATGAATTTACCAAATAGTTTCTTTTCATTTTAAGGTTTGTAAGAAAACCCTTAAATGACTTTCATGTTCCTCTTTACTTTTGGAATAAACCAAAATATCATCAATGAACAATACCACAAACTTATCCAAGAACTCATGGAAAATTATATTCATAAGATCCATGAATACAGCAGGTGAATTTGTTAAAACAAAAAGGCATAACAACAAATTCATAATGGAAGTATCTAGTACTAAATATGGTATTAAGAATGTCTGCTTCTGTTACTATCATCAGATGGTACCCCGACCTCAAATCAATCTTTGAAAAATACTGAGCTCCCTTGATCTGATCAAACAAATCCTTGATATGAGGCAAAGGATACATATTCTTAAAAGTGATGTTATTCAATGCTCTATAATCAATGAAAAGTCTCATTGAACCATATTTTTTTTAACAAATAAGATAGAAGTACCCCATGGTGATGTTCTAGGTCGAATGAAACCTTTATCTAATAACTCATGTAATATCTTCTTTAACTCTAAAAGTTCAATTTGAGCCATTCGATAAGGGGGTTTTGAAATTGGCTTAGCATCCAAAACTAAGTCAAAAAGTAAATTCAAATTCTTGGTTAGGTATAATACAAGGTAACTCATCAGAAAAACATCAATATACTCATTTACCACTAGAACATTATTAATCTGAATTGTTCATTTGTTTTCAACAATATGTGCAAGGTAAAATTATTTTCCATATTTTTCTAGTTTCTCAAATTCTTGATATATTATCAAAAGAAAGGGTTCATTATTGTACACAAACTAAAAATATTTCTAAAAAGAAACCTCTTTAGCTCTGCAGTCAATCTTAGCATGATAAATAGAAATCCAATCCATACCCAAAATAATGTCAAACTCTACTAGAGGAAAAGAAATAAGGTATGCAGGTAGATTCCTTCCGCACAAAAGGACATAAAGGTTCTTATAATTTATTTTTAATTCAACATTTCCTCTAGGTATATTTACCATATGTTTTGTATTCATATCTTCAGATGGAATTTCCAATTTACTAGAAAACTTCTTAGAAATGAAAGAGTGTGTAGACCCTGAATCAAACAACACATTGGAATAATCTGAAAAAACAAACCATGTACCTGATACTACATCATTTGATGGCCCAACATCTGCTAAAGTAGTTGTAAAGGACTTCACCACACCTTTCTGCTTGTAGTCTAGATTCTTTCCCTCAGTTGAGTTCTTCGTTGGACACTCATTTGAATAATGACCCATTTCATTACACTTAAAACATTTTACTGAATGTAAATGAAAATTTTTATTACCATTAACTTGATTTTTTCAGTGCAATTTTGGGCCTTATGTCCCATTTTACCACATTGGTAGCACTTACTAGAATTCAAAAGACATTCCCCAGCATGATTTTTACCACAATTTTCAAAAACTATAGACTTAAGTTTCTTACCATTAGAATTTTTTGAAGATTTCTTCTCTTTTTTCCTGCCACCTCGACCTTTTTTCTGTTGTTTTTCATAGAACACCTGATCATCAGCAAACTCCATTTCCACCTTCTCCACACAACAAACATGTTTTTCATAACTTTTGAACTCATGAGAAGCTAAAGCCCTACAATACCTTGGATTTAATACTGAGTATAAATGGTTGATTTAACAATCAATATATCGTATGAAATTTAGAGCATAACTTTCCAGTCGAGTGAATTTTGCTTCATAAGCAGCCATTGAGTCATCATCCTGCCTCAATTCTAGGAAATGTTTTTCCATCCTAAGACGAACCACCTTAGGAAAATATTTTTCAAGAAACATACCTTTTAATTCATCCCAATAAAGAGCATCAATCTCTTAACTATCTATTACATTTTTCATCATCGACCACCACTGGTCAGCTTAACCTTCAAAATGATAAACAAAAAGACTAACCTTTTGATGTTCTGAACACTCCATGAGATCAAAAAACATTTATAGTGCTTTAATCCACCCTTATTCTAGCACAAGGACAGATGATCTTATGAATTATGTTGGATGTGGCCTCATTAAATTCTCCACTACTAACATGTTCCTATATGGATGATCCAGCTGATCTCGTGCATGGATACCACCACCATTTATATCCTGAGTCAACTGTGCCATTACTGGAAAAAATTGTTCAGTTACAATTCCGACCATCTCAGGTTGCTGATTTGGAAGGTTATCTTCCTCCTTATGTTATCCCAACATAGCTTCCCTATTTTCTATGTGGAAAACCATTCTGAATATAGAAGTATCTTAGGAGAAGCAACATGGTAATCTGTAAATGAAATATAATTTCAATCATAACTTAAAAAAACATAATTTTTGGATATTAATTTAACTATATTCTAACTCCTAAAGTTGTCTAAACCGTGTTCTGATACCAACTATAAGGACCTGGCCTTAAACAATACATAGCCTTGAATTAAATGAATAATTCACATTTAGGATCTTTTTAGGTTTAGAGTTTTATAGAATTAAGCCATAACTATTACATTACATCTCAAAAATTACAAGGTAGAAACTTCTACTCAGTTTCCATTTTTTTTCATAAAATAAAAACTATTCAAAAAAAGAGTCATGTCTAGTCCCAGGTTTTAGACATCATGACTTTTCCTTGATCCCATCCTTGACCCTATTCATCTTTAGGTCCTGTGAAAAACATTTCAAAAACATGAGATAATCATAAAAAGCTCAGTAAGTGTTATAAAACAAAGAAAAAAAATCATTAGTTCATCATTCCATACATAACATAAGCTCTTTAACATACATCATGAAATCATACGATTAATGAATAACACATTGAAAACATAAATCATAAAGGTAACTTATGGCATTCATATCATACTTATATTGTAGCTATTACAACTATGTAGGGAGTTACATTTAAAATACCCATCATATTAAATTCCCTAAATCCCTTTGGAGAAATATTGAAGTTTACCTCTATCACAATACCCAATTCATTGGAGAGCTATCTTGGGTTCACCATCCCTAGGTTTATCACGGAACCACCCATATACGCAACAATTCCCAAGAACCATAACATAATCGTAACACATAAAACAAACATAAAGGGAAGATAACAATTCCACATTTCAATCACAATATATCATTTTAATATATTAACGTAAAAAAATACATTATCAAAACCATTTTTGATACCAAAATACATAAAAGAGTATATGGTATTTATTTTACTTTTAAAAAAACTTTATGGCTTGTTAAGGAAACCAAAGATCAAATAATACTTACGACGACAGAAAGGTCGTT
Organism: Viscum album; assembly: GCA_963277665.1. Taxonomy (NCBI): domain Eukaryota; kingdom Viridiplantae; phylum Streptophyta; class Magnoliopsida; order Santalales; family Viscaceae; genus Viscum; species Viscum album. Next base: position 1,139,488,003 of record OY728156.1, read on the forward strand.
GTCACCGCTTACGTTAAAATAAACATTATTTTTTTGTAGTTTAGTAAAACACTTCTTAGAGAAAATATTCTTCTTGAATAAAAGTAAAATTAAAATGTGTTTATAAATCGTATAAAATAAAATCATGTATTAAAACAAAATATACCTTAATGAAAGGATATTGAGACGAAGTCCCTTACTTTGTGCTCGACATGACTCATTTGTTCTTTAATCTCATGTATAATATACTAAAGTTAATTTATACTTGATTGAAAACCTTTTTCAAGTTTATTAATCCTTTTATATCACTTATTACCATTTTATAAACATTATGTAATCATTTATGTTAATAATTTTCATTTTCTCGATATTTGGTACTTGAGTAAAAATGGACTTCTTATAATTATAAGTTCTTCACATGGTAAAAATTTCATTATATTCAGAATTATATTCATTATTTAGATATTATATATATCATATATATTCAGTATATAAATGTATTTATAATAGTATATAACATTTGGAGGTAAGAAATGAAATGCACCGTTCATGGAGACGGTAAGTCGTACGTACGCATGAATGCTACTTTAATTTCTATTTCATATTTTAATGGGATTAAAACATAATGATACATAGGTATATTTTATTTCCAATATAATATCACATATAATATCATTAACTCTATCCTGTATACATCCCACATATGGAATTAATGAGTCATATCACTTTGAGGGGGCAGTAGTCCGCACTTCATCAAATGAAATTATCGCGTTTACCCATAATGGAATCCATAAAGGTATGTTATAAATGGAAAATACATAAGAATATAAAAAACCTAAATATAATATATATATCATATATAAATATAGTTCCATCATAATGTACACCATGAGAAGAGGTAGGAGATAATCGAACAATCATCTTTTTGTGAGGCGTTAGTTTTCCATCCACAGAAACAGTATGTTCTTCACCTATTAGATGAAGGTGTGTGTAATTTTAGTGAAAATAATTCTCATAAAAACATACTAGTATATTTAGGATACTGTATTTGTTATAAAATAATGTAATAAAAAGAGTTTAGGGGTTGGATAAGGAAAATAAGATAAAAGAAGTTAAGAGAAACCCTTACCATTAATTTGGGTAACTTCCTTTGGTTTGAATCAAAAAAACATCTTGAAGTAACTTATGCATAAGTTAAGGCTTAAAGGTTGAATAGAAGGATTTTGAGAGATTATTTGGGAAGTGTTTGGATGATCCAAGGGGCTTGAGAGGTGTGAGAAATGGGTTAGAAGTGCTGTCCTTTTATAAGGGGGAGGAGGGGCTATTTAGGAAAGTGTGAAAATATTATATTTTTATATAATTATTTTTTGTTTCTAAAGGTACAAAACATATAAAGTCAAAGAAAATATGACTCATGGTATAAATAAAATCATCCAATAAAAATAAGACAGGTTTTAGATATTATTTTAATCTTTATAAAATTATTTATTTAATTCATTTATTAATGAGGTAAACACTACTTCATTATTGTGTCATAAATAATTTTATTTATTTGATGTCTAAAAATTATAAAAAATACTATAATGTAGGAAATATTTTTATATTTCAAATTAATATTTATAGTTGAAAATATAACTTATATAACCCCGTGTAAAAATTAATTGACTAAAAGATATTTGTTTGTCATTTTTGTATTTACTTTAAGTTAATTATAATAAAGTGTCATTATCAGTCCCAAGTGGCTCCATTGGGTCCCAAAATTAACAAAAAGATTCCCATGCTCGTAAATGACAAAATCTATAAGGTTAAGACAAGTGTTATGGTAATTTTGTTTTATTATGATATTCTTTTACCATGAATTAGCATATTTACCTTTAACTGTGGTAAATAAAAGTCAAAAGTTACTATTCACCAAAAATTATTTTCATCTTATTGAACCATGTTTTACATACTAATAAAAACCATGTATGTTGTAATTTCTAAATCCAATCAACTGAAGCGATAAATTTTCATTTAAATGAAAATGTCAGTTTTTTACTACTACTTAGTGGTTTCACTATTCATAAAAAATTGATGTTTTTCAGAAAACTTCCAAACATTCAGCCTAAGATATATTTGATATTCCGAATTAAAAAATGATATCTATTTTACCAAATTCAAAACAAAGAAGTTTCATTAATTAATTTAAAATTTATTCTTGTTATCAAAACAAATATAGTGTTTTTAAGAAACAATAACTATCAAAAGACTGATACTTGTTTATGTCCAATTTCAAAGTTAAATTAATTCCAAGGACCAAAATTGGATTAAATGGTAAAAAAATAATATATTTACACTTTAAAACGAATTAAAAAGTTAATCTAACCATATAAATAAATTATATTAAAAGGCAGTTTCGAATTAAAATACAATATTTTTCATTATTCATTAAAAATTGAATTTTATCAGAAAAATACCAAAAAATTACCAAAAGTAAAATTTTATGTCCCTATTCTAAAGAAGAATTTTATTTTTTCAAATAGAACATATAAAATTGACCAAAACTTGATATAAATATGGAACTCCATCAAAAGGCGTTAAATCGACCTTTTAAAAAATATTAGAGTATTTATGCTTCACATTTTAAGCCCCTAAATTTTATTGGATAAATATGAAAACATTTATAAAACATGTATAATCTTATTTTAGTTAGTTCTATTCATTATTCCAATACAACGGCTAAGTGTTAACTACAATTTAAAATAATATTATTATATTATTAGTCTGCAATGTAAGATTTTAAAGAAACCCACTGTTGCGTATCAGGTATGTCATCGAGTATATGAACCCCTTTAAAGTCAAATTAATATTTAATTCACAGATATGAATAATTATGAAAATGTATTATATCTTTATTTACCTGGGATGTTATAGAGATACCACCAGAGATCCACCACTAGGGTGAGACACCACCAGTGATCAACTACCAATCTAAGACACCACTAGTGATCCACTACTAGGGCGAGAGACCACCAACGAACAACCACCAGGGTCAGACACAACTAGAAAGCCACCACCAGGGTGAGACACTATTGACAAGAGACTCCATTGGGATGAGGAACCGTTGGAAATCATGGAAAATAGTGAATTTATAAAAGTGTTAAAAAAGTCACCTTGACTTACTGGGACACCTCAGACACTAGATTTTCCACAATGTAAAGGCTTGGAAAAGTCTAGGCCATTACAACTTAATACAAGAGTAATTGAAGCCCTTAGATGCTAATTTGAGGTAACTCAAGATCATGCTCTCTCATCACTAAATCATGGGGGAGTAGAAGTAATTATAATGGTCCTCATTGGACACTTAACCATGAAGGATTTTTTCATGACCACAATCTAGTTGATCTCAATATCACATCACGTGATGAGAGTCACGAAAGCCCTTAGCGTGGATGGAATATCAAGAAACAAGAGAGTATTCCTGTTTCTGTAATCCTATAGGGCAGTACTCCCCATTATTCCGTACTCTATGAAAGTTATCAATTCAATAATATTTCATTTGGTCAATATAATTATCTAATTGGAAATGTAATTATGATAAATAATTCATATCATGAGGAAAATGCTAAAACAAGGTCAACTATGTTTGATGCCTTGTCATTGTAAAGTGAAATCCTTTCTCAATAGGAAGAAAACCCAAGGTGACAGTCCTTCTTTAAACCAAAGTTGAGTCACATACCATCCAGTTCAATAGAAGAAATACCTTCCAATCTTACTTATTATGTTAAGGTGACAAGAATGAATCCACTTTGGTCATACCAGGTAGATGAGACTCTGAAAAAAGAAGAAGAAGATATGATTAACATATGGAAATAGTAGGCTAAAGATGACATACCGGTCCTGATAGACCTTTATCCACCACTCAATATGGTATTAAAGAGGTAATGTTAGAATATTACATGATTCAAATCCACCTCAACATATAGAGAAATATTCATCACTTGAAAAAAAAATATTAACTTACAATGAGTATCGATGCCATGTCAAGGTCATAGAAGGGTTGAAATTATAAATTGACATAGAAGCTCTCTTAGCTTCATGAAATCCAATGATCAGGAAACAGAAAGGATCCCATCAATGTCCATGCATCTTTGTATTAATGATATTATGATAGTTGATCATCAATACCCCATATGGTGTTCATATCATATGATGCGGTGTACATGGAGAATTGAATTTCATTGGGATATCTAACCAAAAAAGCTCACCAAGGGTTATAACATGCAATGTTATAGCTTTATTCCATCTTAAACTAATATATTCTATTCACGACAGAAGACATGATCAACAAAAACAAGCCTCAAATGACTCTCACTGACATTAGTCTAGAAGAGAGAAGTATATTGGGAGACTTTTTCATCATGATTTTGAGAATGTTGGGAAAGCCTTCCATTTCTGGTAAATCTATTCTCAGATAATGAAAATGTTTGGAATCACACAATGGCCTTCGGAAGTGGGAAATTTAAGTGTATACTAAATGATTCATGCAACGTATATTCAAATAAAACTCTAGATAATCAAAAGGGATTATGTGGAGGTAACATCCATGATAGTTCAGGAATGACCCTAGCCCTCAATAATGGGGGATTTTAACCTAACTATTGAGGCCACAAAAGTAGGCCCATGTTGTTATGAAATTAGAATAAGAACATCCCCAACCTTTAGGGCAGGGTGATTTTCTAGCTCAACAACCCCATCCTTAATGGGAATCAGGTTTCTGTCAATTAGGGAAAATTCCAAAAAAAATGGTTCCTCATAGTTTGTGCCATTCTATGATCAATTACCTTCACTAGGGTCACAAATTATTGAACAATATAGAGATTAACTTCGTATTACTATCTTCTAAGAAGCACCTGAAGAATAAGAAAAGGTGACAACAAAGCCTCATGGAGGGCATAGAATAAGATAGTCTGGTGAAGACCCTAATAGAATATATGCAATGCATTTTATGTTAGTTAATGACATAAAGACCACCCTTGATGATTATATAGAACACAATGAAAACATAGAGGTGTCATAATTGTAATTTATGGTTCATAATGTGGTCCACACCAAAACATTTGTTGAAGTTATTCTTACCTAGAACTGGAGGCCTAACCTAAATCTTGGAATTCTCTTAGGCAATCCATCATTACTCTGTCAAAAGGAATTAAATAGGGAAAAGGGTAAGGGGTAGATTGTACCTCTCCTGCCTCTCATAGAGATTAAGCCCCTTTCTCTGGAAGAAATATTTTTTATCATGAGTAAGAGATGATATAATTTAGAATAATCAATCAAGAACTACTACAAGAAAACCTTATTACTGAATATTTCCTATAATAAGATATTTAACTCCCACTTCCAGATGGTGAACCTCAACAAAGAGGGGTTTCCAAATCAGGTAAAGAAGATCTGGAACATATACTAAATTTGTGATACCATCCACCAATATACATTGACCCTGAAAAGAAATATAAGAAATTACCAATCCTTAGTGCACAACCAGAGTATGTTTAGGAACACCCTTATATATACCCCTATAGGTTACCCAAGAAAGATACCAACAATGCAGCCACTGATGACCCTGCCAAATTTCTCACCTATTCAGGCTCTAGTTTACACACCTATTCAACCTCCATCTCACCTAAACATTCCTCAAATTCTGATGAACACTATTGAGTCACTAATGGATTGATTGGCTACCATGGAAGAACAATTTGCACCAATACATTCAGAAAGGAATCCTTACCCTTAATGCGTAGATTCGAATCCTCCGTGTTTAATATTTCAAAATCTTACATTTCCCATTTTCAATAGCTTGAGAGATCTATAGAAAAATTTGACATATTTTATCTCCCGTTGTGATCTAATTATGGGGACCCCTGATAAATTGGAGGTGGTAAAAATCAGGTGCTTCATGCAGTCACTATGAGGACCAGAATCTGTATGGTGAACAAGTTTGCAATCTTGGTCAATTATGGGGTGTGAAGACCTCCATCAGAAGTTTCTATTCCATATCAACTCAATGCTACAGAAGTCAATAGTCTTCGACCTATCATACTGTAAATAGTGGGATAATAAAAGAGTCCTAGATTTCATTACTTAGTGGAAATGATTGACATACTCCATGAACCTACCACTACCTCATGAAGAGTTGTTTCCCATATATATAGTGAATCTTCCTGATGATTTGTGCACTCCACATATCCTTTTTAAATACATATGAGGGTTTTGGGACTATCTGTAATTATTCAATGGGTATAAGAATCAATCATAGAGACCAAACCCAAGTCCCATGTAAATCCATCAACTCGGGAAAAGAGATCAGGGAAAGTAGAGGCTTCTATATTACATTTTAGTAATCCCTTATTTGTGCACCCACTTTAAAGTCTACAACATATCATGAAGATCCACCTCCAGAGTGTTAGAAACAACACCAAACTCACCAGTATGATCAAAGAGATAAGTTATGAAAATAACTTGAGGAGATTAAAAAAACATCTATTCTTTCCAAAATGACCAAGTCCTCGAATACTTCATATCATCATCTGAAAACAATGTGATAAATTTACTAAATCCTAGGAAACCCAGCACAGAGGTTGATGAATATCTTCAAAATTATTTCTCATTCCATAAATCATTATGGCATAACATCCATGAGTGTTCCATTTTTAAATACATCCTTTTAATGTTGTAGGACTCTAGGAAAGTGAAGATAAAAAATTAACATACTTAAGTAGCTCATGTATCTTCCAACAAACTGATGGAAGAGAATGAATGGAAAGAAGTTAATAAGAAGAGTATGCAGAATTTCAGTGAATGGATGGTTAGAAAAATGATTAATGGAACTCATGTAATCCTATGACCATAGTTGTTGTAGCCAACTGTGCCTCTGACCACTTCCACTACAACACAATCACCTTCATCAACAACTCAGTCCTCTAAAATCCAGTCCTCCAAAAAGTTACATGGATGGATGTGTAAAAATAAAGTGTATGTAGATGATATCTTCTTAAGGAAAAAGTTATATTTGAATATAGAGGCATTCCTTATGAGGGTATAAAATTCAAAAAGAATGCCCCAAAAAAGGCATAATAAGGGTCCAACAACAAAATATAATCTTCTTCATATGAAGAGTTGGTTGTCTATTCCATTAATCTTATTCAACTAATAGATCCCCTCATAGTTGATCAACTGATTATAAACCAAAATTCCCTACAATTTACTGGGGAAATGAGAGGTCATTTAGTTTTAAAATACACGGGAAAACACAGTCATTACATAAGTCATTACATTAGCCATGCCCCTGCTCAAACTATCTATGTGGCTGGAACACATGGGAGAGCTCTCCAGCATTCTCGTTTAAAGCATGGAAGTCTCCCCCAACATGAAGAGGTTTTACTTGAAATGATAATCCTTGAAGATCGGTTAAAGGATATGCCACATCCGAATTAACCTCATCATGTGGGAAGACCTATCCAGCCCAATCCACCAAGAGTATCAACACATCATGCTCTAAGGGCTAATCCATCTACATCAGGAACATCACCTCCTAATGTACCTACACAAGAACACTCCCATATTCAGAATCACAGAACTTTGCACCATAAATTTGATTTATTGAAGCAATTGGCCTTGGTTCTAATTTTTTTTCCATCTTTGTCACCCTGAGTCTATCAAAAGATTTATAGGAAGCACTCATCAAGGCATTTTCAAGCACTTAAGAATTTAAAACTAAGATTGCTACTGCAGAAGTGTATCATGGAGAGAATAATCCTACAAAATTCCACATAGTAATCAATTTCACATACTAGGATAAGGAATCCATAATAAAAGGACACATCAGACCATTGTACATATTTATTTGGATAAATGACATTGATATCTAATGATCCTTCATTAAAAAAGACTCACAAGTCAACCTCATCCCAATTTGAACACTTATTCAGCTAGGTTTTAATGAATCTCATGTATACCCCTCTGCCCTAACGTTTTAGGGTTTTGAAATGAATGATAAAAATTACCCTCACCAAAATCAATCCCAAAACTCAGTTCAAGGATCTCATGTCTGACTTCGAATTTATGGCTGTCAGACGTGATACAGCTTTCAATGTTCTTCTTGGAAGACCTCAGATACATTATCATGCACGAAGCCCTTCATTGAACCACCAATGCCTCGAGTATTATATCACTATACAAATTGAGAAATTTCATGGTGGAAAATCTATATTCAAATCTTGTGAATCATAGTACATTAATATAGTATTATACCACAAGGAAGAGAAAGAGTCTATGGTTTATGATGTTTCTCGCATCAATGCCCCAAATAAACTAAAGATGATCCCAGCTAACCCCTTAAAATAGCTCAGTACGGATTATGTTATATCCATCAACCCAATCGAAGAGGTGGGATCAATTTCAAGCACAAACCTAATGATTCCTATTATGTCAATCATGATAGCTGATCTTGATGGTACTATAGATGTTTTAAACCCTAAAAAAAATAATGAATGCCTAGATGAAAATATATCCATTTCATTCCCAAAACTCCAACCAATCCTTGTTTCGTCAACCATTATGGAAAAAGTTGTTATTTCAATAGGGGAAAATGGAGATTCTCATTATTAGTACCTCATCCATCCTTAGAAGCTATAAAAAGGCCTTATACTAGCAAGTGAGTATAAAGTGGTTGCATCAACTTTTGTTTGTCCGAATGATGTCTCCTCTCCTAACTCAAAGAATATTTCTTCATAACTCACTTCAATGAAATGGTGGAAGAAGTAAAGAGTGGGGAAGAGGAGGAGGAGGAGGACCTCAAAGATACCCCTACAGCATTTGAGGAGGGCATCTCAATCACTATTGATGAACTCAAAGAGATTAATATTGGTATGGATGAAGACCCATGTCCCATGTTGATCATGGAGTCCATGAATATTGAAGAACATGAGGTGTATACATCTTTCCTGCCACAACATCAGCATATGTTCACTTTCAATTACATAGAGATTCCAGGCCTCAAACTCGATATATCCACCCATCACATAGGGTTTTCAGAAGACCATCAGGGGTACAAATAGACTTCTAGATTAACACACCCATATCATTCCACCAAAATTGTGGTTGATGTGGATAAAATCATCAAAATTAACTTAATATGAGATGTACATTATCTAGAATATCTATAAAAAACTATCCTTGTGAAGAATAATAATGATTAGATTAAAGTTTACATCAACCTCAGATATCTAAAAAGTAATTTTCCAAAAATTGAATTCATGGTTCCAATAATAGAACTCGAGATTGATGAAACAACTAGTTATTAAACCCTCTCTTTCATGGATGTATATCCAAGGTATGACAAAATTTAGATGGCCTCAGAATTTGAATATTATACTACCTTGAGATTCCCTTAGGGAGTATTATTCTATCAGATAATTCTCTTTGGATTGAATAACAATGACTCCACATATCAATGTGCTATGCATCATGTCTTAAAACCTTTGTTGTGAATGTTTTTAAAAATATGAATTGATTATCTAGTGGTTATGTCCCAAAAATGTTCAAACCACATGGAAAACCTGGATATCATTTTCATCAAGCTATGACTACATATCCTGATGATGAACCACTTAAAATGTTCTTTTTGGGTAACCTCAAGAAAGTATCTTATATTTTTCATGAACTATCAAAACATCTAAGATGATCTCAAGAAAACTAAATCTACCCTCTTCATGTGACCTCCTTGAAGCCTTAAAAAGATGAGAGGGATTCAAGGAAAATTGGATTACATATTGTTCTTTATAGCTAACCTTGTAGGAAAGTGTTTTCCCTTCACAAAATTGATGAAGAAGGGGGGACCATATTAGTGGAATAGTTACTATCAAGAAGAATTTGAAAAACTAAATGAATACCTACTGAGTTCACCAGAATTGATGCCACATATTTTGGTAAATCCAATCATCCTATAAGTGATGACCCATAAATGATCACTGGGTTCCTTACATGTGAAAAATAATGAAACATTGAACGAAAAAAATACATTATTAATTCATTAGAACCATGCTCGATATTGATACTCCTTATTCCATTATCAAGAAGATCTTTATGAAATCAATCTTCATAGTTCATAAATTGAGGCACTACGTACAAAACCACAAAGTCCTATTGGTCTCTCATTATAACCCTATCAAGTATATCCTTAGCCACCCTATGTTTATCGGGCATCTAGCATGCTGGGAAGTTATCTTCCAATAGTTTGATATATTGCTTATGACTCAAATGTAGTTAAATGTCAGACCTTAGAATAATTCTATGGAGAACACCCATCTACAAAAGAAACATTATTAAATAATGAACTACAAAATAAAGAGGTATTTTATATTCAATATGGAACCCAAAATTGAGAAATGTATTTTGATGGCACATATAGGATCCTGATAGGGAACATAATGGATGACCCTAAGCTCAACAAGGTTGGGTTAAGAATTTTTCTTATCTCTCCATAAAAGGAAGTCTTACCTTACTCCTTCCTATTATCAAAAGGTTTTACCAATAATTCAGTGGAATTTCATTCCCTAATTGTAGGTATAGAACTACAACTCCAAATACAAGTTACTACCTAGAGGTGAATGGCGACTCGAAGTTGGTAATCAGACACATCAACGAGGAATTCACTATCAGAAAAGAAGAACTAATCCCCCAATTTAACTATGTATGGGTGTTAATGGAAGAGTTCCCCTAAGAACCAACATTTATTAACATCCCACAATAATATAATTCCCATGAATATGAATTTTAAAAAGAATATATGTCTCTAGAAAATATAAACTGAGATGAAAAAATCATCAACATTGACTATCACTAGATGGTCACATATTTTGTTTAAGTCAGAACAGAAGAGATTAATAATGTCAGACCTATCATTGAGTTGTACGGGCCTATAATTGGATGAATTATTCTCATCATGAATGAACTTCCTCATGAACTACCCCTATCTAATATATCTTGTAAGCACAAAATCTAATAATGAGAAGTCAACTTCCCCCATAATTATGGCATGAATCCTAATAAAGTACCCTATAAATGAGGCTCTAATGGAGTCCTTCCCAAATGTATCAATGGAGATGAGACTAAGGATATTATGGAAAACATACTTGTTGGATCATAAAATTCACACCAATAAGGGACAATTATTTCCCATAAGACATGAAGTCTTGGATAACACTAGCCCACTGTGTCACATGATTGCTTGAAATTCACCAAGAAATGTCATTGTAGTCAAGTACATTCCAAATTCATCCATCAACCCAAATATTTTCCACATATAACCAAGTAATCTAGGACATATTCCATATGGGTAATGTATTTCATGGGTCAGTACCCTCCAATTACGGGAAATCAGTTCAAATACATCTTATGAACTACCGATTTCTTCTCCAAATGGGCTGAAGAAATTCCCCTTAATGAATTCGGGGAAAAATGATTTTTTGAGTTCATAAAAGCCAATATCATTACCATATTTTGTGTCCCTAATACAATAATAATGGAAAAAAGGAAAAAATTGTGTTTTTTCATGGGAGAAATTTATACCAAGAACTCTGTATGGCTTGATTCACATTCCCATGAGATAGGTAGTGACTCCCAGATCTCCAGTCTACGGTCCATACACAGTACGAAAATCACACATTCCCTAAATATGAGTAAAAAATTCATATAAAACCTTTGAATAACTATATGTGGCTTGATTATAATTCCCATGAGATATTTAGTGATTCCTCAGTTTCCATCATCCGACCTAACCACAAAATTTCTGTTCTCTCATATAGGCTCATCCTCATCCTCACCGCATAATGATAAACAGTATTGACTTCAAAAACTTCATATGGATTTATTCACATATTAATGAGATATGTAGTTATTATTGGATTATATCTCATGGCCTATCCACCATATAATATAAATTACCATATTCTTCACTCGTGTTGCCTTTTTTTCATGGAAGAAATTGTTTTCACTCTTTTTTTCTCACACCGAGCCTAGCTCACATGGGTTTAGGATTTTTGGTAAAAAGATTTCATGCATAAGTAATTCATATCAATTAACATTAGGGTTACAATGGTCCAAACTAAAATACTTTAAAAGTAACAGTATATATCATTTTCACATGAAAATAAAACTGTACAGTCTCTTTGAGAACTATGTTTGGATTGATTCTCAATTCAATGAGATATGTATAGATTATTAGATCTCCAATAATGATCCCAACCACAGAATAATATAGGAAATGTCCCTACATTTTCTTGTATGATTCAAATCTACATGAGAGGACCCAATATGAGTTCTCACCCTATGCATGAACCAATTTTCAAAAAACCCCATTTTTCCCATGCATAAATTCAATCAGTGTGGGGAACATTTATTTTTGAACTATGTATTGATTGATTATTACTCCAACAAGATATGTATTGTATATCATGTCTTATTCCCTATCCCAACCATATTATTCCCTCTATATTCTGGTTGACACACCTTTTTCATTACCGTACAACATTAAACAGCATGTCTAATGTCCTGGACATATGACCTTAAACTGCATGATACCTCAAGAACTATTTATGGATTGATTCACATTCTAATGAGATACGTAGTGATTCATAGTCCACATATACTAGTCCCAACTATAGGGTATTGTAATATTACCCCTACCATGTGTAAAAACCAATAAATATGAAGGATCCCTTAATTTGAGTCTCCTCATTAGGGGGTCCTCCAAGGAAATAGAGATTTCCATCTTATACTTATGAGTCAGATCAATGAAATGTACACTTCACTTCATGAATTATATCGATCCAAACATTTACTTTCTGCTTAAAAAATATCCTTTCACATTCCATAATTCTATTCTTGGACACTTTCAGATCCCCACAACCCTTCTCTATCTTCTAGTGATAGAATTTATAATACCCAAAGACTTCTTTTACTTACTATTCTATAAAATTACATAGTTGTATTTTTATAAAATATACCAATAATGTGTTTTTCATGAAAAATGATTCTACTATTGACTATGTTTTAACATTTCCCAGTTTTATTTTCATAAAACATCCCACAAAATGCATTTTTCAATTAGTAATAACTTCATCATAGGGAGAAGCCTTTTTTTCTCTATCATCTTGGATAAAATTATGTTGTAACTCATGATTCAAATTAATTTTTTGGTCATCCCCTACATAATTGTACCATATACATTCTCCTGATCCAAGAACCCATAATATAATGGTTTACAATTTCTCCCTCATTTTTTATGTATGTCAAAATGATCTTGGTCTAGTAAGCCATATATCACCTATCATTTCAATGATGTTGCGGTCCTAGTCATATGACCTAATACTACAAGAACCATATTTCCTTATGTTAGATCAGACCGGTGTAGGAAACCTATTTTTTATATTCTTGGTCAATCTTAACTCAAAATGATCCTCCAATGTTAATGTAATTTTCTTCCACAAACCAAACTTGTTCCCTAGGAAATTTGAATCTCCACAAACTTCCATTGGAAATTAATAATAAAATGTTTGAATTCTAGAGGACTTATTTTCATGACTATGATTTAAAATTCTCTATATGGATTTGCATAAAGTCTCCCACAAATGGAGTTTTCATCTAATAGATGCTACTATTGACTATATTGTAACATTCCCCAGTGTAATTTTCATAAAACAGCCTGCAAAATGGGTTTTTCAATCAGTGGTAATTTCTCCCTTGAAAGAGGCATCCACTATTTACATAATCCATTATTTTTTTATAACAGTTTTTAGATTTGGAGATTCTTGGATTCGAGGTTACAATAACATTCTCTTGTCACACCTGAATATGGAAGCACATTTCTTAATAGATAAAAAATAATAAAAGAATCATCAACCTTTCGGTCGAAGCTAATGGCCTTGAATTATTTCCCCTTTAATGTCATTGTTGTACACCATTAAACTACATTGAAAAATTTCTTTTCTATAATATTTCAAACTATATGGTTAATGTCTTGGTCACAAGACATCAAACTACATGATACTTTAACCATTTTTAGGTTGGGACCTTTCCTCTTGCTATCGACTATCTAATAATATGTAACCTCCTTCACTCAAACCAAATTCATGTTGGGTCAGTTTCCCATTCATATATAATGTGAATACAGATGTTCTAATCATTCATAGAAGCCTCCCTTCAGTAAATCCACTCATCATGGTATTGAGAAATCAAAATCTCAACAAAATACATTCGTTCATTAGTGATACAATATCAAAATTTCTATAAACTTAATTGTCTGACTATACTATAATACACCCCAGTTGACATTGCATAAAATATCCCACAAAATGGGGTTTTCATCCAAAGGATTCCACTATTAACTATGCTATAATATGTCCCAGTTTGATTTGAATAAAATAGCCTACATAACATGTTCCTCATCTAGTGTTAACTTTGTCCCAAGGAAAGACCTCCTATATTCCCAAATATTGTTTTAGATTTGGAAAATCACAAAATCATGGGTCAAGATTATTTATCGTGTATTTGAATAATGTTGTAACATTATCATCTGTCAATCCTTGTTTGGGATCACAATCTAAAAATTCATGGTCAAAAGCTTCTCATCCTAAAACACCATCTTCAATAGTCTATCTTATATGACATTAAACATCTTACAAAAAGATACATTGTACCTATCTGATTGAAAACCCCTAAAGGTTTCTCTAGAAAAAATTTGAGTCTCAACTTGATAGACATTTACTCTTTGTGGTTTAGGAAAAATTGATAAATGAAAAGAAATAAAAAAAATACATGTTATATAGAAAACCTAAATGGGAGGCCAAAGAAAAATCCATGCCTCGCCCACTATGTCTTATGTATACTTGTCATAGGAAAAAAATGGGGTGATGACACTAAAGACATAATTTTTTCATGGATATCTACATAACCCTTTCAACAATCAAGATATGCTTGCTATCCCTATATCTTAGAAAACATTTAGTGAAATTCACCATCCAGTAACTATTGTTATGACTAGATGGTGAAAAATGTATTCATGTTCAAATTATATTTAATTTGATACTATGATTGCAGAAAAAAATTGGGATGAAGACATAAATGATTATATGAAATATTATTTTCATTTGTGGAGATAAAAAACTAAAGGATTTTACACAAGATAGATTCTCTTCATCAAAATTTAAAAGAGAATATTAACATAAATCTTTATCTATTAAATGGCCAACCGGGAACAATCATTAACCTGTTAAAGTCCAGCAAATTAAATAGCTTTAGTCTCCTCTATTTGTAAATGTGCATCCACTACATCTGTAATAGCAGCCGACCCTTCAGTAAATTATTCCTTTAATGAATGTTTGATTTGTATGAGCTCCCCCTGAGGGGCATCAAATTCATACTAAAGGAATGAAATTTTATTAGTTTTACCATTAATAGGTTGTTTAGATTCCACCAGCTTCTTAGTATGGTTGGCATGTTCCTTTTATAATAAAGACTTGAAATCGTCAGTGTTGATAAGAAGCTTATCCTTTTTGAAGTCCTAATGATGCTAGTTCTCTCACTCTCATTTTTGAATGATTTCCTTCAAAACAACATAAATCATGTGGTAATAGAATCCTATATATCTCAATATATGTAAAATAAATGAAATCTAAAGGATTAATGAAGGTATGTATTCAATA
The DNA here is from genome assembly GCA_963277665.1 of Viscum album. NCBI lineage: Eukaryota > Viridiplantae > Streptophyta > Magnoliopsida > Santalales > Viscaceae > Viscum > Viscum album. Next base: position 1,139,503,722 of record OY728156.1, read on the forward strand.
TGTGTCTCAGATATTATTTTCCATATATCTCTCCAAACCCCATGGAGTGTGATGAAAAGAGCATTATGTAGCTCCAAATACAACTTAGAGCTAGTTTTAGAGGGAGAACATTACTCCAAGATCAGTTCCCTTATTGAAAAAGCCTTCCCCTCTCCCTCCTAGTCAATAATAGCCTCTTGTTATAGTATTAAATAAACTGTTATAGAGGCTTGTCCCTCCAACCCAACCACATAAGTTGATGATGCTGGGTAGTGGGAAAACTCATAATATGCCTCAAAAATATAACATATAAGAGAAATAGGTGATGATTAAAGTATTCAGTAACACACACCAAGTAACAGATCAGTATATTAGGAATATATCTCCCTAGTGTTCCTGGTTATGGAATTTCTAACTAAAATCTCTTAATGATGGGCACTCTTCTAGGTATGCATGGGGTTAAACAAATGATTCTCAGGAAGAATCACCATTTCAAGGACCACCTGGGATGAGGGCCCCATATTATTGGAACTGGTATGAACATTGATGTCTTCTTCATGCACCAACACTTAGACATTCTCTATATATGGAGATATGCATTCCAACCAGTCATTATCAGAGAACTAGGCGTAAAAATATTGGTTGTACAAAAAATAAATACTCACATCCATTCAATTCCACATTAAGTGCATCAAATTATTATAATGTAGTAAGAAGATTAATTTGTTCCATCATTTTATAAAAGTTCATTATAAGAATTATCATGTCATCTATTGATGTACAATGACCTATAGTAATCTCACCTGCGGGGACACATGAAATATTTGGTTCAGGGTGAAACACAACACCCTACTATGATGAATTGAGGCCCTGAACAACTTCCTCGGTGACAACTATAGGGTCAGAATCAGTCATCATAGGGTCTTATGGTGCATATGATGAGACTAAAATATCATAAGGACAAAATTCATTTATCGGCCTATAACACCTTATGATGTACCTTTAACCAGAATCCCCCACCATTTCTACTATGGAAGAAATAGTGACTAGAGTAGATGGAATATCCTTAACCCTTGAAATTTACTCTATCGATAGAGCCAAATCCCTAACAAGGATGCAAGCTTGTTCTATAGTTCCCTCCTTAGTTCTTGGATTCTCGTCCTTAAGCCTCTTGAGAGAGGAAACAGAAAATGATTTTGTAACCACAAATGAAGTTAAATTTTTTTATGGATATAGAATATATTAATGGGACCATGATGAATTACCACTACTCATGAGGAGTTTAGGATAAAAAATTATTCTTTGGTGTTTCTCATTTCGATAAAGGATGGCTAAGATCAACTTCCTCAAAGACAAGTATTATAGGGGGAAATATAGTTTCCCCCACCATTTCACCATCCATTATCTCCTGCCCTAGTGATATATCTTCCTATTTCATTGACAATTCATCAATCTTGAGATGGGTACCAGTTGGGCCATATTTTGGTAATGGAACCTCAGTTGATTCCCCTATGTCCGGCTACAAATTAAAATTACCTTCACCTAAAGAACAACTCTTTTTAAAGATAAAATAAATGAAGAAAAAAAGAGGAGATGAGAAAATGGTTACTTACATCCTCAAGATTGGTACAATCAATCCACTCCTCAGAGGATGAGTGATAGATCCCTTCAGCTACACCATGTATTGTCATGTCAACCACTCATCTCTTTCTAGGAATCTATTTTTTAGTTCCATAAATGAGCATCTCAGTTCCTGGATAAAAATCCTCACCTTAGTTGGACAATCCTTAAAGTGAAGATTAGGCAGGGATTAGGAATCTCCTATCACTATAATCTCCATCCCACCATAAAGTAGTTCCTAAAGGAGTTCAACATCCGAGTACATATCCTTCTAAATTTGTACATCATCTGATTGCACAAATTTTGTGGTCATCCCGACCTGCCTTGAATATGATTCGATGACCCTAGATTTCATGGGATTACGAACCATCTCCATCACATTTGAAGGATAATAAAATGGAAATTGTTTCTCTTCCTGGGGGTGATGACTAGACCGTCTATGTGAAATATTAGTTGGTATAAACCTTTTGATTCGGGATAGTGGACTAAATCTTTCGTGAGGTCGTTTGGGAAAACATGGGACCTCTTTATCAATATCTTCCAAAGGGGATGGAGCATTTTCTGGGGAATAGGAAACATATTTTTTAGGAGAATAAGCCTTTCAACCCCTCTTTCCATGCTTAGTTGTTTTCCTTGAACCGATTCAAGTAACATATTTTCCCATACTTCTCAAGGATATGATGTAATCCCTGCATTAGAATACTATGTAGTTAATCCACTGGTCGCATCTGCTAATGGTAGGTTGATGATTCCTTAAGTCAAATCCATGGCTGCAAACATCCATAGTAATCGAGTGATCATCAGATTATTTTCTAATAATAAACATAATGGTGGAGATATGGTTATTTATTATAGTTTCTTGAATTAGTGTGAAACCCTATATCGATAATATTCCTATCATATAACTTCACCTACATCATGAGTCACCAACACACCATCCTTAAATTCCATCATATATTATCTTAGCTTGCTACTATCCTTTTTGTCATTATTAAATCTCCTAGTAGGTGGTTACCCATACCGGGAGATATTTAACTGTCTTATAATCTCAGCCTCAATAGAGTATCATTTTGCTTTAGGGATTACGTCGAAATACATGAAATGGCCTAAACATGAGGTCAAAGCCAGATCTCCGGAATCTGGACCCTAGTCAACATATAATAGGTTCTAAAGCATATAGAAACATGTCCACACAGTAACTCTAATGGTCTTGTGATTCAAAACAATGCCTTACCCACATGGACAGGCAACAAACATCAATAAATCTTCACCTTTATGTGGATTTCTAGCCCCATGTTCTACTTCTAGGCCAACTTGGCCACCAAGATGAATTTACCTAAACTTATTTCAATGTTGGAATATCAAAAAGGTAGTAGGTAAATGCTTATCCACATGGATAAAAATCCTAAAATACATGTCTTTATAGAAACATTGTACTTGGGTTTATACCCCAATTGGTAATAATCCCCTTCCCTAAAAGTCAACTAGTAAGTATCGAGATCCCTCTACTTCACCATCTTAGGACACCCAGTTTTACATTTACAAGTATGTCATTCCCCCTCTAGCTCTAGGATGTTACTCATCCACACTTCAGTATGGATACCCCCCTTTAGCTGGGGGTCTTTCTTCATAATATATATAGCTATTATTAGCATCTCATTCACTATGGGAAGAATCCTTTTAGAATCATCCCACATCACCTTCGGACAAATGAAATCGTCATACATATCTCCAAGATTGAATCTCTAGAGACCTTGTCGACATCCCACAAGCTGATACCAACTTCCCCATGCATCATGTGGAAAGATTTATTCAATGTGATCCATAGGCATAAGAGATAAGGGATGAATTTGTCATTCTTAAATACATAAGTTTTTTCTTCCAAAATGACCTCATAGATTTGGAAATCTTGTAGATCCTTCGTAGACTATACACATTTTTGGTGAACCTCGAATGACCACATCCAATTGGATTGACACCCCCTACTGGGAGGGAGTCACAGTCCTTCCTCCAACCCTTTGAATGATCTTTTGGGGAATCTCAAAAGATAGATGCATAACATTACAACTTCGGCTTTGGTGTGTGCAACTTCAAATCTGGAGCACACTATCTATGGTTCATGACACAAGCTATGAATGATGTACCGTAATTGATATATGCACCCATAATTGAAACATTGGTAGTTTTGAAATTTCTATAATCTTGAAACCAAGAGAGACGAGTACAATTATTTGAGGCCTATATAAGGACCTCCTTCAGATGACTATGGTTATAAAGAGGTAGATAATTACTCTCTAAAAACTGGAGATGATATGTCTCTATATTTTTAGCGAGATCAGGTAGAGTAGTATCACAACCATCATAGTAGTCATGCCCTATAATTTGTACCATCTCCTCAATGAGATTCTTATATTTTTTAACAAAAACTCTAGTCTTCATAGATTCCATTGAACCTGAAAATAATCATAAAACATTCATGTTAGATAATTATTAATTTCAAAAAAGGTGATGAAAGATGAAAATCTTAAAATGGTATAAAATCGTACATGGTACTCACACAAGTGCTTCCCATAATTTTACCATGCAATCCCTTCACCCAAAGACCGAGCACAAGTCACTAAACTTGGATTATGAATTGTGCATGAAGGAACACCCCTAGTCTACATGAAACATTCTTCAGTAAAAAGGATTACGAAAAAGATCTATGTGGAGTACTATCACATCGAGGCCAACTTTTATGAAGCATAAAGGCCTTTAGATGAAATAGTGACCCAATTTATAGGCTAAAATCTCCCCTGTGTAGCCCTCATACGTTCCCCACCAAGACAAGATACCTAGGAGGAAAACCTAAGAAGAAAACTTGAGCGGATGAATTTCACGATACATCCACACATTTCATTCCTCTACCTCAGGGTTAAACGCACTCCCATCAATTGGTTCCAATCCCAATGGGGGATTTTGTTGAAAGTCTATTTTTTTATAAGGATGAAAAGAATGTAAAGGTAAATACATTAGAAAGAAGGAGAAATTAAGAAGTCTATAGATCCCAGATTCTTATAAATTCCATTCACCTAGGTATAATAAAGAGGAATCGACACTCAAGGTACCTATGCATCAGCCTTTGCAACTGGACTATGTGAGGGAATACTCAACATACCTACACAACACCCCTGAGATAAAGACACCCTTCACCCAAGGTCCCATATTTTTTTATATATAGGAACCCAGGTTCCTTATTAAGGATAAAAAAATTCCCAAAGGACTCCCTATGTTCTGATCGCCCATTTCCTTTACCCATTCCCTTTTAAACCATATAGTTACTCAACCAAAACCAAGGTAAAAGGTAACTAAAAGGGGGTAGTGAAAATTATGTCCTCCTGGGGTTTAAAATAAACAAAACATGCATGAGGAACTCTCTCCCTCATGGTTAACGAACACCATCGTGAGGTTACCCTCCTTAATTAGGGATCCACACGAGCCACATCAAGGAAATCCAATGGAGAACCATGAATTCTTAATGAAGGTCTCTCCCAAGCATATTTTCTAAGGTGTTCTATCTCCCATGGTAACATCACCTCACCCGAGCCTACCTAAATGAGCTTCCCTGGGAACTACCTAGATCATACCATATGTGTGCTTTTAATTAGGCCATCTTTTAAGCCACCCATAAAGGGCCTCTTTTGTTTGGTATCACTTTTTTGAAAGGGGCCAAAATGAAACTTCCACCAAAACCTATGGAATTGAAAAAACATGAAGTGGGGAACACCAGCAAGTCTCCGATTTCGATTTTCATTCCTAAAGTTAGAGGTTTACAACTCTTTTCATACTAGACTATTAAATTCCTGAGGGTTTATGTGGTTTTTCATTCCATTAGTTACGAGGACCTCAGCCCTAGGGATAGTGTTGGCGAGTTCCTAGTCTTGGATATAGGGTTTAGGACCATGTCCTAACTTATTTATCTCTATGAATTAGAGCCTCCAAATCATAAAAGTGAGGATATGTATTATACATTGTTTTATATTCAACATGGTTGTAGATCATACTCCCATACTAAAGAACCAATTCCAGGTCATCCCTCCCAGAGTAATCCCCTGGGCTTTCTTATAGGAGGTTTCACTCTTACCCTTCCTCACACCCTTGGATATTGGGTTAGAGAGGGAATGATAACCAGAGCCCTCTCCTCCATATTTTGTATCTTCGGCCTCTAACACCAGTAGTGGAGGAGAAGTGTGGTTTCTTAGATCTTCCACTTCCTATTTTTCATCATAATAAATAATGACTCATCCAGAGTCATGTGGAAACAAAGTCTAGGAACAATCACAACATCCACTTGGTTGGATTCATGTTTTGGAAGAGAATAATCCCTTGAATATTCATATTTCATTCCATCAATGTGCCTCCCTAGGCGTGAGTCCTCAAGTACATGTATCCAACCTCAAGGAAAATTAGATTTTTTGGTTTCATATATCTTCTATTTCCTCTAGTTTCTCACACCTTGAATGAATCATGTGGTATTAGAGGTTGAAAATGGCCATTATATCCACATGATCCCAAACTAATCGATGGTAATCATCCTCCAGAGTGATCCCCAATCAAATTATTCCTCGAGAATCATTAAATTCCTATGACCCAACCATTCACCCTCATGGTCATCCTCCTAAATATTAATCCCAAAACCAACCCATTTTTTATGAATTATTCTCAGGAGTATGCCTCAAACCAAACTATAACCCCCACTCACCAAGGGGTCATCTTCAAGAGTAATCACCCTAAATCAAACCTTCAGAAATCCACCATTGAAGTAAGCCCTAAACAACCCCACCCCATACTCCACGAGTCAATCCATTTCTCATGGCCTTAAATTCATTCATTCTAGTATCCTTTTTTGGAATAATCCCAAAATTAATCCTCTCAGTGGACCATCCCCCTTATGATACAACTAACTAAACTATGTTGGTTTTGATTTCCATCTAAATGGGATACATAAGAAGCCTCCCTGAGGTTCAAACCCAATAACACAAATCAATCATTTTATGTATTGTCCAAATTCTTAGTAGGGTATAATTAAACTTGTAAATTCATATCCCTTACAGTTCCTGTGGGCTGATTTAGTATAAATCCCCCACAATGCTTTGACTAGGAACCTTTCACAAACATTTCCTATCCACATGATGTTAAACATAATGGTTTGGTCCTTATAACATGACCTTAAAAGGTATTATGAGTCCCTTTAAATGGCACCTAACCGTGTAGTTTATGATTCCTATCACAATGATATGTAGGATGCCTATCCATGGGTCTGATCACAACATAAAAAAACTCTCATATCCATGGATAACACTACAATCCATAGAACCCCACTGTGTGGCTTGAAAAAAGCATCATCATTGAATCTCTAATCAGTACAGAAGAGGATACCTGGACGTGTCCATATTTACCCAAGAAATATGGTTAAAGCGGTCGCTTGTAGAACATCATGGGTTATCAAATCCCCAGATACCAAAGAATAAATGTAAAGAAACAAAAATTCTATGGAGGTTATTTGGCTAAGAATTTTTCAACTTGGTTTTGAATTTATTCTATTTCTAAATGATATTTTTAATGATCTAAGTTAATTAAATTTAAAAAGATTGATTTGATCATTGGTTATTTCATGGTGTGGATTGGATGAATTTCTTTTTAAATTAATTAAATGACTTAAATTCAATTGTTTCCTTTATTGAAATATGAACTTACTAAATAACACATTTAATTTTGAGTCTAAAATATCCTAATGCTAATAACCTATACACTTGGAGGATCATATTGATGAGAACACCAAGGTAGAGGATTGTTTTAGCACTATGGATGTGTATCCTTAAAATTAGTTAGATTAAAGGAAATCATATATCATTGAATGAAAATATCAAAAATATAATTAATTTAGAATTATTAAAATGTGAAATAACATATAATACATCCCCTTTCTACTCCCTTGGATCAACCCACTAGATGGTTATCGTTCTATTGATGTTATTCTATCAATGGAAGAGAGTAGTAGACTCCTGAGGGTGGAATTGGATAAGAAAAGAAAATAATAATCACTCCACCACTGTGTTAAGAGTTTCACAAAGGATTATGTGAATACCATTACTCTTAAAGAAAATAATGTCAATGTGATATTGAAAATGAAATAAAAAATAAAGAATAAGTTAAATAAGTACTTTTATTAATTAAATGAATGTGAATGAAAAACTTACATTGGAAAAATTGATGAGGCGATTACAAAATGAATGCATGAAATTACAATTTAAAGAAAAACTGGCAAAAAACAATATCTTCCCCAACAACTCCTTATATAGTAATATTAGGATCTTTAGGTTGACCCCAAAAAATAAATTCCCCTCCCCATTAATTAAGAGATTCATAAGGTAGGTGAAAATAAAATAAATTGGACATTATGATGTTGACAAAAAATTATGACAAGATTCGTCCCCCATTGTTGATGTGTGAATTATTAACTTAATATTTTGGAATAAAAAGGGTTCATAGGAAGAAAATATCTTCGTCCATATCACATATAATAGATGTAAAAATTTTAGGACAATTGGACCATTATTTTGGAAGTTATGCATGATATAGTGGGATGAATTTATAGACCTTCAAATCCAGCCCACCGTTTAATTGTCAACTTAGGATCCCTTTATCTCCATGAAAAATTTAGAATTAACTATATAAATAGTTTAATTAAATGATCCCCACATTTTTATTTCACTACAGTTAATATTTGAGCTTCATTAGGCTTGGATTGTGTGCCCAACATTTGTTTTATTGGTCTTACACCCATTATGCTTTTTCAAAAAAAATTATACATTCATGCCCAAAAATATTCATCATTCCTTGGGATTAATCCATATATCCTAGAAGATAAAATATTCTAAATAAATTGATCAATCGTATCCAAAAATATTAAATTCAAATAATGAATATAATTAATTATATAAGAATATGATTGATTGGGACCAAATATTCATTTTAACATGAATTGAACTTGTGATGATAAATAATGTTAAATTTATATAATATACTCAGAATTATGTTTATGGACTTTGGAACACCTAAATATTAATATATAATCAATTAAAATTATCCACTTTTAGTGGATAATCACACACCCCCACTTGACATTTTATAGTCCATAGAAAAATGTATCTCAAAAATACGAAATTGAATTCCATTTTTCAAAAACATTTCAACATACATTTACCACAGAAACATAATTCCAAACAATCATGAAACCACTGGAAATCATTTCACATAGGATATTTCCACAAGCATATCCCAAGCCTAATCCCATTCCTTGGATAAAATTCATCATCACATTTCAACCAATTTTAATTAAGCATGATGATTTGTTGTGTATCAAAAAATAAATGGGTCTGTTTTATTTTTCAAGGAGAAACAATTAGAATTGATAGGTGGAAATCACATTAAAAATTTAGATGAGTATACAATTTTTATTATTTATTTATTTATTTATTGAACTATAATAGATATGAAAAGAATAAATCTGGAAATAATGTTATAAATTCATGATCCATAAGTTTCATACACCACACATATTGCCAATTCCATGCTATATAATAGAGATATAAAGTCTAACTATGGGAAAGACAACTATGGAGTCACGATCCCCATGTTTTTTATGCCACACATTTGGAAAAAACATTTCTCTATATAGTCATTATATAAATTTTTTTGGATATTCAAATTAAACTAAAACTGACCCCAAACCCCATGCTATGATTAAAGGGACCTAAGAACTAAAATTTACTCCCATGATTCAATAGACTTGAATTATGGAATTTTGATTAAGATGATAAAAATTTAAACATTGATAAATCACATCAGAAAACCGCACTTTCCAAAAACTATGCTCATGAACATAAACATGCATTAAAATCATAATCAAGGCATTCAAAATCATTTTACAATCAGTTTTTTAGATTCCCAATGTATGTTAAGACGTGAATGCATAATGAATTGATTCTCTTTTTGAATTGATTTTTTTTATCATAAAAGGCCAATTTTTGTTTCAAAAACCCATATTTTCACTCCCCCCAACATAGAATGAAACTGACCATAGTTTTGAGAGAGAATAGAAGAGATATATTATAATTGGGAAGAAAATGATAGAGAATGTGATTTGAAATGAAATCATGGAACAAAACCATCTGGTTTCGAATTGATGAGACTTCTAAAAGAAACTAATCCCTTTGGATGTACGTTACCTGTTGAATCTCTGGGGATGATTCTTGGTTGGGCTTAAATTATGGAAGGTATGTGATTTAGTTTGAAAATACTGAAATTATTTTACTATTAAATCTCACAAATAGAATAATTAAATCATATTGGAAACCCCAAGGGGTTCCCTTAAAAAAACACAATGACACAAAAAATAAAATAATGAAAATTTAGAAGCAGGGTTGCCTCTAGAGAAGTGCTTAATTTATGGTTGTTAGCTTTACTTGTTCCCCCATATTAACTAATACAAAATTTCAACATCTCGGGGATTATATTTATCACAACATCCAAAATATCAAGATTGAGTCTCCATTGGGGTTTGTGGGATGGTTTAGAAACTTAATTGAGAAAAGTCATATTGGTCCCAGTGAATGGTATTATCCCATAAATATTAAAAATAGTCCATCTAATTCCTTTTGTAATATTTCTTAACACATTAAGTATAAGTTTATTATCATTATATTTGAGAGTGGATGGAATGAGAATTGTATTATTTTTGTTATCCCTTAAGAATTAATACATTAGAGAGGGATTATGGACCTTTAATTCAATCTTGGGTTGGATAACAATTTCATATAAAAGTTGAGATCTTGAATTGTACTCAGTTTTAGTTTCTAATTTGGTTAATAGAATATGTTTCTTTTGAACTAATGTTTCCACCACAAAATCAGCTATATTATTTTCATAAATGCGTATGGACTCGATTGTTATGGTTTCTCCCAATTGTTCGGTGATCTGTGATCATGCTTAATCGCTATTATACCCATCTAAAAGAGAATCAATCCATGGATACTATTTTCCCTCATATCAATACATGAAATTTATATCCTCTTGACGTAGATATCCTTGAGAAATTTGATGATAATTTTCGTGTTCATTTTCAATAGTCATTATCAAATTCCTTTCATGAACTTCCTAATCATCCCTAAAATGAGATATCAGGTTATAGATGTTGAGATCAAGGCTCATATTTCCAAAAGATATTTTTATGTTCCCAATTATAACATAGACTATTGAATTAATTGAGTCTAAGAAATGATTACCTTGGATGATGGGGTTTTTATTTCTATGACCTAAGCTTGGGTGATTATCGAAGAAAATAAAGTCAACTGGGTAAACAAAATTTTCCAAATTCACTAAAACATCCTCCAAGATACCCTTTGGAATCTGAACACTATGATCAGTGAGTTGGTGTGTGATTGGAGTGGGTTAGAATTACTCAATACCTAACTGACATTACAATATATATAGAATGAAGTTCACACTAGCTCATTGACCACATAAGGACTAGACCAATTAGTTCTCTCCCAGTTGAACTTTGTTGTAAGGAAAACATGGGTCCCTTAACATAGGTGGCATGGTTATTTGGATGGTGTTACTCACAATATCTTCCAAATGGCCATGATTTTTGTATGAAAACTTTATTTTTAATATACACAAGTCCTTCAGGTACACAGAGTATACATGTATGGTTTTTATTACATCAAGAAGGGGTATTTTCATATTAAAATGTGAAAATATTTCACTAATATTTCATTCAGTCCAGGTTTGGAATTTTATATCACTTATTGAGAGAATAGATAAAGTTACAAGATTTCTTTTGAAGGTGGTGGTTCATCAAAATTATCAACAGGATTTTCAGATTGAATGAGTTTTTCATCATCATTTTCATGAGATAATGAAGAACTAGATGTATTAGTAATGGTTTTCTCATCTCTTTCAATGGGTTTCCCACTCCTTAAAATAGTCACTACATTGAGATATTCCTGAGATCTTTTTCTGTAACTAGACTATCCCCTCAAATTTGTGTGATGAACAACATGAGTAAGAATGGGTGAATTTTTAGTTTTTATTGATTTTAATTAATGTTTACGTAATGAGACATATGAATTAATTTTTTCTATTTTCTTACACAATTGATCAAGTATTGGTTGATGGACATATTGGGTAGGGGTTTGGGCTGGTTAGATTACCCAAATTGGATACTTTGGCTATTGGAATTGGACTAGTTGATGTTGTTATTGGACTAGTTGTGTTTGAAACTGGTTATGTGTTTTAAAATGTTCATTAAGGTAAGGGTTGAGAAATTTTTGTTTTCTTGGTTTTTGATTTTCATTCCAAGGGAAGCCTGGAGGGTCATTTTACCTTGGATTGAAAGTATTTTGGTAGTTTTAATTTCAACTATTAAATGATTTAATGTCTGCTAGTGGTCATACCAATAGAACATCCATTATAGAAGGAATAGTTGGGAAATTACCGGTCTTGTGGTAAATTTTATCACAGATTGTACCAATAGACTCAACAGTTTGGATTTTATGGACCTTATAAAGATTGATCTCCTCGGCCTTCCTAGTGAATGAAACATGTTTTTCTCTAAGGTTTTCTTCTTCTCCAAAATTCTGCATTCAACCCGATTTGGGAGGCTTCACTTAGTAAAGTGTTATTCCCCATGTTTGGTTATGTTTAGAAAGATTTTCCAAATACCTGTAAGCATCATTTTGGGATTTGGTTTTGAATGTTCCATTGCACATCATATCAATAAACGGTTTGTTCCCTAACCCTAACCCTTCAAGGAAAATTCTCACTTGTTCTTGGATTCAGAAACCAAGGGTTGGTACCATGTTTAATGTGTTTTTGAAACTTTCCCATGTTTCATAGAATGTTTATCCATTTCTTTAAAAAATGTATTGGATGTACTTTTAAAATGATATTTTTCTATAATGGGGGAATTATTTATTATAGAATTATCATTGTAGTTTGTCCCAAGAGTGAATGAATGATGGTCTCAAATTTTTTAACAAATTATTTTCTCAGTCCTTCATATAGAAGGGAAATAGTCTCATCTTAGCATATTTAATTTTGATTTGGAGGGAACATGGTTTCTATAATGTTAATGAATTATTTAACATGAAGGTAAGGAATCTCAAACTCCATCCCATGAAAGGTTGGAAGATGGATCAAGACAAGAGGTTTAAAAATATATTGGTAATGTATTATAGTATAATGCTTAATGCAGGAGGGTGAATTATTACATGAATGTTGGAGTTATTTATAAATGGTTAGGTCAAAAATAATTCCCACATGATGGTATTTCTCATTTTCGCTTCCATTTGGGTTCCCTATCTAGTTTATGATTTTATTTTTTGGAAGATTCTCCATAATATTGAACTCAAAATTTGAATATAAAGTTATATGAAGATTAGGATCTGATATAATGATACCCCTATGTGTACTTGACTGTCCAACCTTAGGACTATCCACCCTAACTATATGATTTGAATGGTTACAGGTGTAGGCAGAGATGTGCTAAAAAAGGGGAAAAGATTAGAGAATTGGGATGAGAAAAGAGAAATGGGGGAGAATATAAAGAGTTTATAAGGTGAATTACTTGGTCCCGATAAAAGGTTCAAAAATTTGGTTGCACCCAAATTTACCCAATAAATATGGTTAATGTGGTCGCTTGTTGCCCAACACTGGTTATCGAATCCTAAGAGACCAAATAAGAAACCAAAAGAAAAAAATTCTATGAAGGGGATTTGGCTATGATGTTTCCAAATTTGGTTTGAATTGATTGTATTGTTAAATGATATTTTTAATAACTTAAGATAATTACATTTAAAATTAATTATTTGATCCTTGGTTATATCATGGGGTGGATTGGATGAATTTATTTTTAAATTATTTCAATGTCTTAAATTAGAGCATTTCCTTGAATGAAATATAAACATACCAAATAAATCACATAATTTTGAGTCTTTACTATACTATTTATAGTAATATATAAACTTTTAGGATCATATTGATGGGAAAATCAAAGGTATAGGATTGTTTTACCACTAATGATGTGTATCCTTAAAATTGGTGAGTTCAAAGGAGAAGGTACATCACTGAATGAAAATCTCAATAATATAATTTATTAAGTATTATTAAAATGAAAAATAAAATCAAATACATACCCATTTACTCACATGGATCAGGTTATCTATCCACTGATGCTATTCTATAAATGGAATTGGGTATCAGACTCATGTGGGTGGAATTGAAGAAAAAAAGAAATAATAATCACTCTACCATTTTGTGAATAGTTTCACAAAAGATTATGTGAATATCCTCACTACCTAATGAAATTATATAAATATGATCTAGAAAATTAAATGAAAAATGAAAAATTATAAAAATAAGTACTTTTATTAATTAACATAAGTTCAACAGAAAACTTACATTGGAAAAATTGACGAGGCAATTAAAAAATGAAAGAATGAAATTACAATTGAAAGAAAAAAATGCACACTGAAATACCTTCACCCAAAAATCCTTATATATGAATATTAAATGTCTTAGGTTTACCCCAAAAAATAAATTCACCTCCCTATTAATTAATAGAGTCAAAAGGTTGGTGAAAATAAAAGAAATTGGACGTTATAATGTTGACCAAAAAAATAGGACCAGATTCATCCCCCTTGTTGACATGTGAATTTATAACTAAATATGGAAAAATCAAAAAGGTTATTATAATGAAAATATATTCTTCCTTGTGTCCTATAACATATTTATAAATTACAGAAAAACATTTCCATTCATTTGGATGTTATACTCAATCTAGTGGGATGAGTTTATGGGCGTTCAAATCTAGCACATCATTTAAATATCAACTTCTGATCCCTTTATCTCCATAAAAACTTCAGAATTTTCTCTGTAAAAAGTTTAATGAAATAATTACCATATTTTTATCATTCTATACTTAAAATTTAATCTTAATTTGGGTTGGATTGTGGGCCCCACTTTTATTTGATGTGCCTTTGGTCCATTATGCTTTGTTCATAAAATTGATGCATTCATGCGCAAAAATATTCTTCCTCCCTTGGGATTCATACGTAGAGCCTAAAAGATAAAATATTCTAAACAATGTGGTAAAAAATATACCAAAATATAAAATTATAATATTTAATATAATTAATTCTTCATGAAGATTATTGATTGGGCCTAAATATGCATTTTAAAGTTGAATTGCACTTGTGATGAGAAATGAATTTCAATTTCTATAATAAATTAAAAATGATGTTCATTGACTTTGGAACACATGAATATTAATATATAATAAATTAATATTATCCCATTTTAGTGTCAAATAAATACCATCGATCACGAACCTCAGATACATAAAGATATCTCCACTAATGAAGAAACTCAGATACATATAAATGATTCTAAATTCTATACATGTTAATAATTAATTGTCAATAGAAGGGTGACCCATATCATAATTGGGAATTAATGAAGGATTCCGGAACATATCAAGAATAAATTATATTTTTCCAATGTAGGCAATAATTCCCCCAAAATGGTTTGATGAGCCCAACCTCCCATCCACTTGACCAATGTGAGTTCTTAAGCATTATTGGCCAAACATCCCAAAAAGATACTGCCTTTGGAAATAAGGTCCCTCATAGATATAGAACCATTGGCTATATCCATTCCCATGAATAAATCCTATCAAAACTAATCATAAATAGTGAACCTAGTGTACATTATTGTATAAAACTCAAACACCTACAATTAACCATCGGGAGAACACACAAATGAACATCTTTGAGGGAAACAAAACACTGTGAACCTGATGTGATTAACTTAAATAAGGAACCTCCTTCACAAGTTAAAAAATCATATATTTACTAGTCCTCATCAGGAAATTTTGTTCTTTAACCACTCATATTTCTATTAGATACACCATCGTTATATCGATCTTTGAGAGGAAATTATGGGAAATAAATAACATTGGTTTACGAGGTGACAACCCACCATACACATAATAAGTAGATTCATTTCACCTTTTTCGGAAGTGTAGATGGATATAGGGTTTAAATTTTACATAATAAAATATAATTATATATAAAATACAAGTGTTTTTATTTCAACATGGTTGAAGAAGTTTATATGCATGTATAAGAAGAAATAAAATGAAAATTCATGGTTAAGAACCATACCACTTATCTAGAAAAACTCATTAGATTTATATCTATATCCTTCCTATGATAGTTTTATGATTAAAAATTGGATAGTAGGTCAATTTTAGGATTCCAATATGGATTTCGGAAGATTTTGTCCCATATTAAATTCATTATAAGTGTAGAGACGATAGGAGAGGTTGTGTCCCTTTATCGGTGGGTGAGATGACACACATGAAATTTTATCGAAGAATAAAATATATAAATGTCTTCATTAAACCAAATAAATCATAAAATAGGCCATTACAAGATATTATATTATAAATGGTATAAATATGGTCATATAGTATAATTTATACATGTTTTTAGGTCATTTTAACCCTTATATATTTAGTTTAACACCTAGTTAAAATGTTTTTACATTAACTATACTAACCAATTTTTATTTTTTTTATAATTAACTATAAAAAAATTATTTTGAACATATAAACTTTTAGTAATTATTCAAATTCCTTATAATTTATGCATTTTTTAGCTTCAATTCATAGAAGTGGAAACTTTTTTGTAAAATGAAACCCATAGATGTGATGAAAAGTGGTTTTCCGAATAAAAAGTTTTCAAAAGTTTAATTTTTTTTGTCAAAATTAAACATAAAATTTCTTCTAAAGAACTATATTTTATTATTGAGAAAATTATTGAACTAATTTTACATTGAAAACTTTTTTAGTTAAAAATATATGTTTTAAAAATATTTAAATGCAAGTATATTTTTTAATAAATATAAGTATTTTTCAATATTCATAAAAATTTAACTTTTAAAAGAATTAAAAAAATAACTCTAAGATAATTATAAAAATTATATTCACTACTGGAAATGGAGTCTTTCCCAATGGTTCTGAACCATTGGGAAAGCCTGCAGAACCGTTCGTATATGTTATACCAACGGTTTTGCAAACTGTAGGGAAGTAAGCTGTTAGGAAAAGTTATCCCAACGGTTTACAAAGAATCGTTGGTATAGGTTAGTAAAATTAACATATGCCAACGGTTTAGCCAACCATTGGCATAAGTTTTCCCAAGGGTTCTCCTTGAACTGTTGGCAAGAAATTACCTAGGTCTTTCCCAACGGTTTGAGTAAACTATTGGGAAAGGTAAATATAAAAAAATGAGTTCCTATGGAGGTTTGAACCCACAACCTCCAGGTTATAAATCAATGAATTTACCACTATCCTAGAGTATCCTTTGTGAATATATTAGGATAAATATATATATATATATATATATTTATATGTAATTTATATATTGATTTATTCGACGATATTCAGCCAACGTACTCATAAAACCTATCCCAACGGTTCTCAAAACCGTTGGGAAAGATAGGTGCCCAACCTTTCCCAACGGTTTGGAGAAACTGTTGGGAAAGCCATACCCAAGGGACTTTTCCCAACGGTTTGGCGAAACCATTGGGAAAGCCATGGACTTTTCCCAACGGTTTGGCCAAACCGTTGGGAAAGCCATACCCAACGGTTTGGCCAAACTGTTGGGAAAGACATGAACTGTTCCCAACGGTTTCGCCAAACCGTTGGGAAAAGTGGCCAAAAAAGGATTTTTCTCAATGGTTTGGCCAAACCGTTGGGAAAGCCACACCATTAGTGGGATTTCCCAACGGTTTGGTCAAACCGTTGGGAAAGGGGGTCTATACCAACGGTTTTTACAACCGTTGGTATAGAAACGTTGGGAAAGGTGCGGATTCCAGCAGTGATCACCATAATGGTGTTATTTTTTTCAAATAAACTATATAAATTTAAAAAAAAGTAATTTTATTTTCTCACAAAAATCATCAGAATCCATTTTAGGGAAAAATACCTTTTTAAAACAAATAAATACTTTTCTAAAAATGTTTCTTTATCTGTAACCATTATATTTTTTTTAAAGTGGTTATTACTATTCATACTTAGAATTTAATTTCTTGTATGTAAAAGTATATTGTATCATGGTTAATTACAACTAAGGTTTTAATGTATCACAAGACATCAAGGAGGTAAAATTCATTTAAATAGTATATATATCATAAAAGTTTTGGGGATTACATTTTACCCCCCATAAAATGAATTTTACACTTGAAAATATATTACTATCATATAAAATAAAGATACCATTGGTTAATTACATCATTATGTTCCAAGGTTGCTTTGTCAAATTTCTAATTACCCTAGAGAACGTTAACCTGGTGGGTTGTCTTCTTCTATTTCACATTTCCACTTGACAAGATTAACACCGGTTATTCTTCATAGGAAAGATCATGCTTCAATGGTATGAATTTTGAGTTTAGTACATCTGATGGCTCATATATTCCTTCTTTATGATAGATATAAGGAAAACATCAGGAATTTTAGAGATGTCTAGTTGAAGTTCCAAGTTATAAACTATCATCCCTACTTGATAAATAATCTGAAAGCGGCCAATATACCCGTTGCTCTAATTTACATTCTTTTTAAATCTCATAATATTATTCTATTTATAAATTCAAAGAAACACCTTCTCACCAACTTTATAATCCCTATCTATTCAATTATTATCATCATAAATTTTCAATAAACTCTCAGATTCCAAGATGTGATATTGAATGGTTCTAAATTTCTATTACATTTCCTCATCTAGATTAGGTCCTAATAGATTTATCTCTCAATATTCATCCCAACATGTTAATTTTCAACACATCATTCACTATATATATTCATAAGGATCTATAATACCCTATTACATTTCTTTCAGGTATTTTCTAATACTTTCTTTTGGTTTCCTTTCCCATCGGGCATGTATTTCTAAACTTGAATAGAGAGGATACATATAATGGTGAACTCAGGTATTTGTTCGAATTTTTAGCATAGACCTAAAGATTATTCTCTTCAATGGGAAATTACATGATGTGTAATGGTATTTTATGAGATGAAATTCATGCTAGATATATCTCATGAGTTGAATACATAGTGTGAGAATTTCACAAATCGTTTAAGGGTTACACTTTGTGTAATGCCAAAAATTATTTTTAATTAAAAAGGTGACACATTTTCAATGTAACTTAAAATCAAAGGGTTTTGCTATATGTAAAATATTAAATGTAATGTAATACCTAAATTTGCATATTTTAGGTTTTTGTAAAGTTTCTAGAGGCTTTATGCTCTTTTCAACCCTTCTCTTCTTAGCTAGAGCTCTTACCCTATGCATTTTTAGGTAACTTCTATTCCTCTAGATCACTCAGTTCATCAACTGAACAGCATGTCTATGTGCCACATCAGTTTAGGTAATCATTTCCCATCAGGTTCACTCTCATTTTTGGTTTAGAAAATGTTTGTGGTGGGGATTTTTAATAATATTATGTTTCCATCAATCATGTTTTGACTTTTGTCATTCCTTGTATTCCTGATTAAAAACTTATGGTTTCCAATCCACATTGTCTAATATCGTTTTGTTTTCTACTTCATTGAGTTAGGATTATATATTAATGTTTTGTAATTTATTGACTTTCTTATATTAATTAATGATTATTTGAGATTTTAAATTAAATTTCATATGTTTAATCTAAAAATGGAATGGGTTCCTGTTTAAAATGGGGGTTTTCCTTTGAAATAGAATTGCATTGATTTGAAATGGAAATTTAATTTTCAAACCCTAAAACATATTTTATTGGTTTTGAAATGGTTTTATAAATACTTTGATAATTATTTTTAAAACATAAATTGACAAACATTGCACAGAGGTAACCTTGGGTGCATTGAGAAAGAGACGTGGGTATCCATTGTGTGTGAGACCCCACTAGATAGTAACATATTGTATGTTTAGGGTCTATGGAATGACACTATATTATTTGGATCCAACATTATTCATTTTTAATCTCATTAGTGTCTAGTACATATTGCACCATAGGCTAGATCCCAACTGGAAGGTGTGTTTGTTATTTCTTATTGCTTCCAAGTGTTTATCTCATGGTATATTATTTCATAGATATTAGATCACAAGTATTTATACATTCAATATTTTTACCTAATTTAGCAAATATCTGGAATGATTCTCATTTTTGAAACCATGATATAATTTTTTTGAAAACTCAAGGATGGTTTGAGAAATGTTTTCAAATTGGTTTATTTGCAAAATGCTTGTAGAACTATTTTGGTTTAAAGCTATAAATTGTGTAATCTTATTTTTAAAAATTGTATATATTATTTTGTGTTACCTTACTGGTATTTGTTTCTTACACCCTAATTCTTCTTTCAGGTGGCTGTAAACCTTGTAATTGAAATAAAAGTAAAGGTACAATCATTTTATGACATATTGGTTTCGCTTTACATCATTTTTTTTGTTTGGGGATGGTCTGGAGGTGACAGTTGGTCACATAAGGACTTTTTTATCTATACTCATCATACTTTCTAGTTTATCATATTTTTATTATGCGTTTTTCCATTTTTTATTCTTTTTAATCAAGTAGCATTTCTTTTTTCCCTTATATTCGACACTTTTTTGTTAAAATTTTTATAACTCACCACCTAATGGGCTGACATGGTTGACTGGTATGGTTGAACCACATTTTTCTGTTATGAATTGGTATCAATGGGGTTGCTTAGCCTGAAGTGTGTCATTAGTCCCTGTATTGGTTTTGTGTTATGGGTATACAAGAGTAGAATCATTATTATTCAGATAGTAGCTATGGAAAAGGGGTCTAGCCAGCTCACTCATGTTACTGAATCTGAGTTTACATGGGTGGTTAGAAAATATTTACAAAGTCCAAAACCTAGTATTTAGGTCGAATTGAATAGATTTTATTGGAAATTTGTTTAAATATACTTAAAAAAAAATTTGGGGACATGGTTTTGGTGTATGGTAGTTTGAATAAAATAAATTGAGGGTTTATTTATATAGATCCATTCCTCTATAATGATGTTTCCCTTTTTTGGTGAAATTTATAACTACATTAAATTATTATTGTTTCAAAAAAATGTTTTATTATTGTTTTTGGTTCAATGAGTTTAGAGTTTCTCTTAACTAATTGGTTGTTGTAATGTATTTAACAAACAATTCATCCTAGAAGAACTCTTCCATATACAAGAGGGGAAGTCAAGAGGATGTTTTTGTACAAAGATCCTCTAGTGGAATATTTTTTTATTGAAGATGTGATCTGTACCATTCAGACTATGGGTTCAGTGAACATAGTGAACCCAAAAAGAGTATTGGATCATGGATTAGAATATACCAAGAACAATCCACCTGATTTCCGTGGTGACAACGTACCATAAAATTTAGAGGAGTGGATGGAAAAGATTAAGAGGATCTTTAAATTTTTTATGAATCATGAACACTCCCAAGTGGGTTTTTCCAAATTCATACATGAAGATATAAAGAAGAGATCGTGGGAATATATAGTGAAAGATATATTGCATTAAGGTCTTATCTTGGTATCCTTAAAAAATATCTTCAAACATGTAATAATATCCTGAGATGTTACAAGAATCAATGAGTCAGTAATTTCTAACCCTGAAGAAAGGGGACAGTACAATTCTAGAGTAATCCACCTATTTTATTAAGTTTTTACATTTGGTACTAGACCATTTCATCAATTATTACTTAAAGGCTAAAGGGTTCAATATGGGGATGAGGGATGTTATTTAGTGGATTCAAGTTATTTTTTTTCCTTTTATCCTTTTTGTAGGAAGTGGATAATGTATCCTTGGCTGAGGTATACATATCTAGAAGGATAGGTGTGGGTGGATCTTCGTTGGGTATAATGGTTAGTCAAGGTTATTCTTCTAATTATCAAAGGAAATGTAAGAGTGTTTAGTTTTCTACAATACAAATTTCAAGGGATTCTGTAGTGATGAAATATGTTATTTTCTACCAGTGTGGTAGGAATGGCCATATGAGGCCTCATTTTCTAGAGGGTCCACAAACATTTCATCCTTATGGGATATATGTCCATCTGAATCATTTTTGTTATAATATTTCCCAAATAAATAAGGTGGGATCCACATTCACCAAGAGATTGTAGATATATTTTGATGCTTCCATGGGTGTTGGGTCTCATTCCCAGGCCATAGGGATGTCTTGGTGGCTATGTCCAGATAACTTTATGTGGTAGTGTGAACTAGAAATATTATAAGTAGGTTCATCTACATTTAGACGCATGGTGTTTATTTCATCTTCTATGCTATTATCTTTAATTAATATCTGTTATACTAATTCATTCATATCGTAGTGTTTGGTTGAAATGTTTTGTTTTAATTTGGATCTTATAACTTTATTATTTGATCATTCTATGACTTTGGGAAAGAGTTTCAAAAATGGTTTCAACTGCATCACATGTCGTGTGGTGATATGTGACTTTTAGGTGGTTCGAGACTTCTTAGTTCTTGATTGAGAAATCATTGACTTGATTATTGGAATGGAATGGATGATTAGTGTGAAGGCACAGATAGACTATTATTGTAGATGGGTAAAATTCTTATCTACCAATTGTGTCACTCATGTTTTCCAAGATAAGAGGGAATCTATATTGGGAAGGGATGATATTTTTTCATTTTGATAGTATAACATCATACCAATTTTTAGAAATATTTCATGATGTTATTGAAACTTTTTTAGGCAGTCAGCTAACTTTTGTTGTGTGTACATACCCTGAGGTCTTTCGAATTATTTTCCTAGTTTACCACAGCATAGAGAGGTCATGTTTTGTATTAACCTACTCATTTGAATGATTCCCATTTCAATTCCATCATATCGAATGAAACCTATTGAGTTTTTGGAACTTAACGTCCATCTTCAGGACCTAATGGTGAAAGGAATTATTCTCCCTAGAATGTCATCATTGGATTCACTTGTAACATTATCTGAGATAGAATATGAGTGCCTTAAACTTTTTATTGACTATCAAATGATGAATCAGGTGACCGATATGAAAATTTTCCTTTATCTAGAATTGATTATCTTTGTGATCATATTAGATGTTCTCATTGGTTTTATAGGCTTGACCTATGATCAAAGTACCATCAATAGAGATTCCAAGAAGAGGATATACTAAAGAAAACTTTTGAAGGTCCTTATGGGAATTTTAGGTTTTTTGTTATTCCATTTTGACTCACTAACGATCATGTGATATTTATAGATTCGATGAGATAAATCATTCATATGTTCTTGGACACTTATTTATATTTATAGATGACATCATGGTGTTCTGCAAGACAGATAATGAGCACAAAGAAAATTTGGATATAATTCTTAAAACCTTCAGGAAAAATCATCTACATGGTAAGATTTCTAAGTTTGAGTTTTGGATCTGGGAAGTGAAGATTTTAGGAATTTTATATCTATGATGGGTGTCTCATTTTAATCTAAAATGGTACAGGTAGTTGTGTATAGGTAGAAGCCCATAAGCTTATTTGAGGTCCAAATATTCTTAGGTTTGGAATATTACTTTAGACGATTTGTTTTTTTCATATCCTAGATCACATCTTTGTTGGCAGATTTAACCTATAGGGGTGTAAAGTTTGAATGGAATGAAAAGTGATAGATATATTTTGTGTAAAAAATATCATACTGAATTCAATGCCTGTTTTGATTCTTCAAGAACCACGTTCGAGTTATGATGTGTTATGTGACGCTTCTAGTACAGGTTTGGTATGTGTCTTGATTCATGGAAATAATGTCATGTATTATATCTCTCGCTAGTTATGTACTCATGAGAAGAACTAACCTACCCATAATCTTGAATTGTATACTATTATTCATGAACTAAAAATGTTGCATCACTATAACTTTAGGGAATGTTTTACTATATAATCAGATAAAAAACCCCTCAAGTATGTTTTTTTGAGAGAGATCTAAAATTGTGATAGATACACTGGTTTAGTATAATTTGTACTTTGTTATTGATATCGTATATACCCCCAGGAAATGAAATATGGCATCGAATTCATTGACAATGAAATTTATAAAAAAATTCATGAAGGAATCAGTTGAGTAGTGGTCTTTGATGATTTTGTTCAAAGAGATGAGATTGGAAGTAAAAGAGGTTGTTGGTTAGGTGTTCTTGGATTTGATAAATATTGACTCATCTTTTGATGAGTTATTTAGACTTGAGAAGACAAATGGCATTGAGCAATGACTCATAGGATAAATAATAAATAGCAAGGATACCTCAAGTGAGTGGTCTCAATATATTAGTAGATCTCTGTGCCTCCAAAGTATATTGTTTATTTGTATTCCCATTAGGTTGGAGTCTTTAGATAGTAGACATCGTTCATGTTAGTCTGTGCACCATAGGAATACAAAGATTTACCATGAATTGAGACATCATTATTAGTAGTCGGGGATGGGGAAATCATTTTTAGATTTTTTATCATCATGTCTCACTTTTCAAAGAGCTAAGGAATAAAAGGATAGACCTCTAGTTTGATATATCCTTTAACCATAATGTCTTGAAAGTAGGATGATATTTCCATGAATTTAGTTGATGGTTTATCATAAAATCTTAGTGGAAAATATGTGAATAGGGTTGATATCTACAGACTCACTAAATCATATCATTTTATAAAAATAAGGGAAACAATAAAAGTGGATTAGTTTGGGGTATTATATGTACGAATGATTTTAAGACTTCATGGGGTTCCATATGTAGTTGTTTTTTATAGGGAATCAATGTTCTAATCCATATTTTGGAAGGTTTTAAAGGATGAAATCAGTTCCTATTTGAAATTGGGCATGTCTTATCATCTATATATAGATGAACATATAATGAGGGATATTCAGGTTCATAAGGATATGCTTTGGGATTGTGTGCTTTATTTCAGTGGATCTTGGAAAAATCATTTTCATTTAGTATATTTTTTTATAAAAATAGTTATCAATCATCGTTCCAGATGGATCCCTTTGAGGCATTATATTTATGACCATGCCAATCTCCCTTTTGTTTGGCATAGTTGAGAGAGCAGTCCTTGGTTGGTCCGAGTGTTGTTCAGGAGGAAACATAGGTTTTTCAGTTGATCTAGAAGTGTTTAATCATGAGAAAGAGTCATCAAAAAATATTATGTAGGAAATAGTTGTCATCTTCAATATTTTATGGTCAGTGATCAAGTATTTCTTACTAATTCACCTGGCTTGGGACATCATCAGTTGGGTAAGTAGGGTAAGTTGGCATGGATGATTTTGGGACCCTTTTTTATCATTAAGATACTGGGGATGTTGGAATATCATTTTATTTTACCATTTGGATTGACTTATATATATGATGTGTTACATGTTTCCTAGTTGAAGAGATATATACTAGATCTTTATAATTATTTTATATTTTAGGATATTGATCGTGATCTAGATACCACTTTGGTTGAGAAGAAAGTTAAAATTTTGGATCACTATGATAAGGTACTATGTGATAAAATGATCCCCTAGTCTGGATAAAATGTAATCATGGATATGATTTCCATGAGACATGGGAGCGAGATTCATTGATGAGGAAGTAGTTATCTTATATTTTTATAGATCTAGGATTTTGATCTCTTTTGGGGATAAAAAATATTTTATGGTGGGGAGATTGTAACACCATATTACCTTTCTATTAGGTATGTTCTAACATTTTCGTTTGGTTTCCTTTCTCACCGAGTACGTATTTGCAACCTTGAATTGGAAGGATACATGTGATGGTAAAATCAAGAATTTCTTGGAATTTTCAACAAAAACCTTTAGTTATCTCTATTCTCTAGAAATTACATGATGTTTAATGGTATTTCATGACATGTAATTCCTACTAGAATTATCTTATGATTTTAATAAACAACATAAAAATTTGGCATGTTGTGTAAGGCTTACACATCATATAATGTGAAAAATATTTTTTAATTAAAAATAAAATGGGGTTTTCATCATGACATAAAATAAAAGGGTTTCACAGTGTGTAAAATATTACAAACCAAATAATAACCTGATTTTTAGATTTTTTGGTGTAGTACATGTGTTAGAGGCTTTGTTATCTTTTACAGCCTTCTCTTATTGGCTAGATCTATTACCCTTTTCATTTTTGGCTAACTTCCTTCCCTCCAGATCCCTTCATTAGGAAATTTATCAATAAGGACATGCAAATATTCTCTTTGGGTATGAATTTCCTCTCATCTTTTATCTTTTTTTTTGGTTTTTCTGCTATTTTTCGATAGAGATTGGTATGTTTTCTATCAATCCTTTTTTTCTTTCTTCATGACTTTTCATATGAAAGAAAATATGGTGGTTTCCAATCCCTGTTGTATAATAAGGTTTGGTTTTCTATATCCCTAAATTAGGTGGTTTTATTGATGTTTTCTAATATAATAAATATCTTATAGTTATTATTGATTATTTGATAATTGAAATGAAATTGAATGTGTTAAAATTGAAATGCGAATGGGTTCACACTTACAAGGTTTTTTTTATTTTGAAATAGAATTTCATTGATTGGAAATGGAAAGTGGATTTTAAAACAATGAAGTAGAATGTATTGGATTTAAAAAGTATTATAAAAAAAATGTGAGCATTGTTTTTAAAATAAAAATTGGAAAACATTGCACAATGGGAACCTTGGGTGCTTCGAGAAATAAATATGGGTAGCCTTAATGTGTGTGAAAACACTAGGATGTAAATTTTTGTAATTATAGGTTCTATAGTAGGCCTTGATGTTAGTTGGATAAAAATTATTCCTTGTTAGGATCATGAGTGTCTAGTATATATTGTTTCATAATCTAGATATCTGATGGAAGGGTCATTTTTGTTTCTTGTTGTTTCTGGTTGTTTATCTGATGATTGACTATTTCATGGATGTTGGATCATAAGTATTTCTAAATTTAGAATGTTTATTTTAACGTACCAACCCATCTCACCTCTAATACAGTGGCCAGACTTGTAACCATATTCCCTCAAGTGTGCCTCCCCATACATTAGAGGCTACCGACTAGCAGCGAGGGTGTAAAGTTGTTTTATTTTGGAGACTATATACTGATAATTAGAGTAGAACAATGGTATAATAGTATATAAACAACAAAAAATAGTATAATAAAAAAATAAGTGACATAAAAACAACGGAAGAATGATATAATATCTGGTTAAAAATGTTAAATGCCAATTTAAAAGCATATATGTATGACATACGATGTTACATGTGTAAGTATTATGAATTTCAAAATAAAATAAAAACCCAATGGTCAAATCATCGATCATACTGACCCTGATCCCAGCCCTATTCTCCCTAGCTATCATGTACATAGCACATGACAAGAAATGAATCCAAAGACCTATGATCAAGAAGATCTACTCGGGTTTCAAATAGCGCTTGAGAAGGGTGTGAGATAATAATCTCAGTAGTCCGGAACCCATAGTGTCTAACCCTATATATTGCATGATATATAATGTAAATCATTGAGAATTTATAAGTATAAAAATAAACAAGAAATCATTAATGAATACACAATAAGCCTCCTAGGTTCCTACGGGACACCTAGCATCTATACCTATTTCGGAACACTACCAGGTATCTATATATGTGGGTAGATCCTCCTATATCTGGATTGATCACCCAAATCCGTGGTAGATTCTCCTACCATGGATGGATCACTCATAATATACCACAAACATATGGCCACTACCCTCAAGATAACCAGAATCTCATCATCAAGAATAATTAGAATCTTATCCTCATGTATCATATGACTATGCATCTAGCCCCCAGGCATCAGACATAAACATATAATATTCCCTCAGGCTTTCATTACCATTTTTTCTAGCCCTCAGGTGGTATGAAAACATACACCATTCCCAATGGAGTCACTAGAATCTCTCCCTCATGAATAACTAGAATCTCACCATCAGGAGTCATGTGACTGTGAATTTATTCCTCATGAATTTTAAATGAATATATAATCTTCCCTCGGGTATCACAGAAGAACATACACTACATTCTCATGCATCACATTAAACATGAGTTATATCCATAAAAACTCGACATTCCAAAAAGTATCAAACCCTTAGGTATCAATCACATCAATATCACAGAATCTCAAAATCTATGCAACTAAAATCACTATTATAGTATCAAACACACTAGATTTATCTTCATAAGACACAATGGTCAGTTTATAAAAATTTCCATCAATTAAACCAATTCATTTCATTATCCTAGGTTCTTAATGATCATCCTAATTATATCAAACTTTTTTAATTAATAATTTGACACTAAGGTAGTTAATATATTAATTTACCAAATTAACCAAGGTGATTCTACCATAATAAATCATACAATTTTTCATTATGCCAATTTAAATGTCTAAGGCAGTAGTCAACAATTTATCCAAATTATTGTAGGGATTTAAAGTCAAATAGACCATGTCGTATTGATATCCATGGTTAACATACAAATTAGGTGGCCGAAGGACTGAATCTCTTACCTATATAACCAAAGTATCTAAGTGATGGTTGAAATGAACAATTATAATTTAATAGGGATTGTTCCATTTATTTTGTCTCATGCAGAATACCAACACAATCAAAATTATTGCATATACTGTAAATAATCAAATCACACAAAAAGTAATTGGGTTAAGACAACCAAAATCAATTCATTCCAAGGCATTAAACTACTATAAATCATGTTGTTGAATATATTCAAGTCATATGATTGAAACATTTTCAATAAACCATTCTTATTCTATCATAACAAGAGGTGTGGTCGTACCACTGTAATAAGTTCTACATAAAATATATAATGTAAAATATTTAAGTATGGAAATCCATAATGTCATGAAATTCCATTCAATTCAAGCCATTTAATTAAAAAAGTTAAGGAAAATCATCTATCAATGTTAAAGTTGTACTAATTAGGTACCATTGGAAATTAGAGAAAATGCATACATGGGAATTCCCTTTTTATAAACCATTCCAATCCTTTAGGGGGGGGGGTCTTGGTTCATTAATCAATTATATTGGAGTGGTCAGGCTATACACTTATATGGTACATTGGTTACATGAACATTTATGATAAAAACGTGGGAAATGTTTTCATAACTTCAATAAAGGCTATGTATCAACATGCTATATACCAAATGATAACATCAAGGAATAAAATGAGAACCAACTCAGTAATACAGGAATGAAAAAAATGTTAATATCTTCCTTTAACTAGAATACGGCGCACCTCCGTTGGAGGGGTTTTGTTATTAAATCATGAAATTATTCATAAAGAAATTAATTTATCTTACTTAACATTTTATTATTGAACAAAATAAATTAACATATAAGAAACATTTAATATGAAAATAATAATGAATTAGTTAAATTCTAAGGATGGTGTGACAGGTAAATTAATTAGTGCAATCATAAAATTAAAGGGAAAGGAAAGGGATCCATCCCCAAGAAGAAACCAATCCCAATACTCAATAGATGATTATTTTGATGACGAAATTGATCACTTCACCCTTAAAAAAACATATATCCATATATTTATATACCCTTTAAAACAACTTACACATTACCCTCTCTATGAGGGAACATGTATAAGGGGGATAAATATATACACATATATACATGTACAATTGTATGTGTGCGCAAGACTTTTAGGAGCAACCAAATAGTACATAGATAAATCTAGGAACCTTAAAACCATCTAAATGACCTGAAAAACAGGTGAAACCAAGAAGAATATATAAAACATTAACTCAAATGGGGATGGACAACTGAATTTACCATAAACACATCACCTTCAGTTATGAACATCGAAACAAGAACATAAGAGTCCTAAAAGACCCACCTCATAACCTAAAACTAGAAGAAACAAAATAAATCTACATTACCCCTTGACCTAGGGTTTCTATGAACCATACAAGGCAATAGGGAGACCAAAATTGTCCAAACAAAGTAAAGAAAGGGGTGGATAAGGACTTAACATAACGATTCAAGGAGAAATGTAGAATAAATCTGACAGAAATGATGCATAAGAGTAGTCTACGAGGGGCGCATCACGCACCAACATAGGGGAAGGGGGTTCATGTCACACACTAGATGAAGGAGAAAGGGGGAAACCCCTTATGTATCTAAAAAAACTAACCTATATATAATCATAATTATAATCATAATAATAATCATTATCATAATCACAATCATAATCATATTATTATTATTATTAAAACATTTATTATATATATATTTTTATTTTTATTTTTATTTTTTACTCACAATTTATTTTAATTTAATTTATTTAATTAAAACACATCGTAGTGTTCCATCTCTAAAAATTCATTCCAAAGCTTGGTCTCAAAAATATCCTATCTAGTAAACGAAAACATCAAATTTCATTAGTATTTCATTCGATTCAAAAACACATGACATATCAACCTTCCCACCTTATAAATTCTCATTCCCGAGAAACCTTCAGTAACTACGTAAACATCACCCGACCTACAAGGATCTTGAAGCATTATTCAAATGGTCACAGTGCATTTCCAAACACGTAACACACCCCCAAGAACCATTTAAGCAAGCGACAACTTAATCCATCAAAACTCAAGCCAATGATCATTCTCCAACTGAAACTGTGAGATGGCTCTTAGCCAATCCCATATATCTAGATGCATGATAACATCATCATATCATTAAAAAATTTCCAACAGTAATTTCCACCTTAGTATTTAACATTAAATAGGGCTAATTCTGACTCACGACACTTATCACCATCAGAATTTCCTTACAAAGCCTGCCATTAAGCATTCTAATGATAATCCTATTGTGATTTTGAAATGGCCAGACAGTCAATTCTAAAAATGATCCTTTGATGATCGATACATTGAAAATGATAGATAACTAGTCGAGGAACTTTGGCTAACCATTCAAGAAGACGCTCAGCTTATACGGTCAGTGTTTTTTCAAAATTAACTATGATGCCTTCTCCCAAGGAATATTGAATTCACCACTAAAATTCTCCCCAATGTCCATACCTAACATTTGGTGACCTTGCTTAGTAAAAAAACAACTTCAAAGTTATATTTAAGATCCGATATATCCTTGTATTGAAACTATTTCACTACAAATAACTAAATCAAGGTAGTCCAAACTTCATGTTTACATGTGATATGTTGGTGCTAAGACATCCAAATTAATCATTTTTTGATCGCAGAGCAGCATCATCATGGGGGTCAAGTTATAAGAAAATAATGATGTGAAAGATTTAATCCAAGTCATTCCAACATGGTAATCCAAGGATTACTCAATTCTAACAAAGACTTAATAAAAACAACACATTTGACATGAAACACTGGGAGACCACTTAAACCACTGAACAACTTTTAAACTACAATGTCGGGTAAGAACATAACTATCTTAATGTATCAAAGATGATATCATGATTGGGGAAATTCTTGTCTTTAAATTAAGAGTACACTAAGAGGATTTGAATTATTTCCAAGAAGATCTATCAAACCACTATTGGTCGTCCTCCTGAAAGAAGTTCTGATTCACCTACCGACGTGTCCTTATTAACTGATCAAAAGCCTTCACCACCTGAGTAATCTTCATGATCACTCAATATTGACCACTTATGTCCTCCACAATAAATTATGTTTCTCTAGGGTTGGATATCCATCCAACCACTTAAACATTGTGCTATCAAACAAGCAGTAGCATTATTCAAAACATGCATCCCTGAACGGAATTTGAGAAAAAATTACTATTTCTTGCTAGTCCTATTAGGTTGTTCTCTTAAACGATGAAATAATAGAAAGGTTAGTCACTCATAATCATGATATAATAAAACCACCTTAAAAACATGTGTGTTTCTCCTCCGGGTTGTGATCACACACATCAAATCCTTTGCCATAAAAACCAAAACCAACTTGGTCGGTGTGTCAAAATACCCGAGCCTCTTAAAGATAATCCAGATCATTGGGATCAATAATGATTCTTTTAACACACTGATCACATTACTGTGAATATGACCTGAGATTTACTCAACAACACAGGGCTCTACGATTACACCAAACATAACTTGTGCGCTACAACATTTAAAAACTCAACGGGTAATGTGTATATCAATGCATTCTACCCTGAAGTTCAGAAGTAAACATACCATCTTGAATAGTATCCATAAGATGTCCACCCTATTCATTCACGAATCAGGTGGTTTGTAAAATTTATTTATCTTAAAGTTTTATATCTCCATATGCCTATGAAACAACTATAAAACTATTGAGCCTCCCAATGTAATATAAAAGGCCAAGAGACCTACGAAGCAGCTGATTATGCCTGAGGCATATCTAACCCACTGAAACTGAGAATTACCTGATACTCACACCTATAACCTAGGTCAAAAGAAAAAAAGACCACCTTATTAAACAAGTGTTTCATTTATAAACAATGATTCTTACTAGAGACAAAAACACACAAATGACACCAAGTGTCAAAAAGATCATGGGGTTTAGCAATGAATTTAAACTCAAGGGTGAAACCTACCATTGGATAGCCCCTTATGAGAGCATAAGTGTCGACTCTAAAACCAGGTCACACAAAATAGAAGGACACTACGCTCAAGAGCTACCATCTAATCCATTTATAATAATAATTAAGTCTTATGGATAATGATCATGTTTCTGTTCCAAGGAAACATAAAAGGAAAATCTTAAGATAACCTTACACAAGGGTTTTAAACAACGGAAAACTATATAGGTTCTATTTTTCAAGTCAATTATTTTATTCACATTTAAATATTTAACAATTTAAAAGATTTAACTGACACATCAAATAAAAGTAAGAAAGTCTCAACAAAATTCCTTTTTTAAAACATTTTCAACTTATTTACATTCAGTCACAATTATGAAATTTATAAAAATAAATTATTTTTAATAGATAAGGCGACCTATGAGGGTCGGAAAAAACCAACCTACTTCAATATCATGCAACCCAAAAGTAGTCACTTAACCATTGAAGTTAAAAACACCCATTATAGTTTATCTCATAAGAACCATGCACCAAATAACCATCATGGGTCCATTTGATAATTTAGATGGTTAACCAGTTCATTTAAAAGTGAAGTTAAATAGCTTGTACATTTAAAACCATTTCATAATAAAACATGATCCAATTCAACAGTCTAGTCATATGAGTTTCCATATACCAATCCATAAAGTGTACATACACTTTATAGTTTGGAATTTTACTCTCATTTTAATCGAAACCAATTACATTTATCCCATGCCATCAATTATAGATTGAAATCATAGCAAAACATGTCACTACAACCGGCTAACAAAAAGAAACATGCTGATATCATAGAAGCATGGTATTATAAATACGTATGTAATTATAAGTATTAATCTAACGTGGAATATAAATATCTAATAATGATATATAATCAATCATGGAATGAAAATGGAGACACATAATCAAAATAACAAGCAGCCAACATATGCAACTACATGGCATGAAATTTGCATGGAATTTGAATTATCTCTGTGCCAAATATGATACATGTAATGCTTCATCCTTGTCTTAGAATTCCAAGGGTAAAATTAAATAAATTAATAAACAAATACATGATATAATGTACATTATTCACTCATGGTGAAATCATATCAACTAAAAAATCGAACAGTATAAAAAATAATCTGATCCCTGGACACTTTTTCTTTTCCCCATATGTGGGGTGATCAGTCCCAGGAATGGCTAAATACTAAGCACTAATACATTCCTGATATCTGGTCTTCTACTTAAAATATTAATACAAATTTAAAAGAAACCCTTTTATACCACTTTGTAAATTCTCAACCTGGATCACCTCGAAGATGGTGGCTGAACCAGTTTCCACATGGGCTCAAGTGTGCCTCCCCATATTCTAGACACTACCGAATTGCAACAAGGGTGTAAATGTGGTTCATCGGGGAAACCATACCCTCATAATTATAGTGGAACAATAACATAACAGTATATAAACAATAGACAACACCATAAGTAGTAAATAAGTGAAATAAAAATAGTGAAAGAATAATATAATATCTAAATAAAAATGGAAAATTCCAATTTACAAGAATAAAAGTATGATATATGATGATACAATTGCAAGAAATATGAATTAAAAAAGATATGAAAAACTCATTGGTCCACTCCTTGAGCATCTTGAGAAATATCATGTTCATGTGCTCCTTATATCCCATGTACATAGCACAACACAAGCATTGAATCGAAAGACCTGTGAGTAAAAATATATAGTCAGGTTCTAAAAGAAACATGATAAGGGTGTGGGATAATAATCTCTGTAATATTGTTCCCATAGTGTCTAATCTAATTCATTATTTAATATATAATGTAAATAAGTGAGCAAGTATAAGCGAAAAAATAAACAAGTGTTGTTGAATGAAAAAAAACAACCCTCTCGGGTTCCTAAGGGACACTTGGAAGCTATGCCTACATATTCACCCTTTTTGGTATCTATGTCTATGGGTAAATCATCTTGCATCAAGATAGATCACCTAAATCGATGGAAGACTCTCCTATTGAGGATGAATCCCTTAGAATATAGCTTAAACATATAGCATCTTCCCTCAATCTAACCAAAAGCTCTCCCTCCGGCATAGTGTGATGACAAATCTATCCCTCTAGCATCCAACATAAACATAGAGTCTTACCTCATGAATTTATAACCAGCTCATCTAGCCCTCATGTGATATGAAAGAATGAACTAAGACCTCAAGAATCATTAGAATCATTCCCTCCATAATAACTATAATCTCACCCTCAGGCATTGTGTGACTATGCATCTAGACTTGAGGACTATTACAAAAACATTTAAACTTCTCTCAAGCATCAAGTACCTAAGTTCCATTCCCTCAACTGGTATGTAAGATCATGCAGCAATCCCTCATGTGTCACATTAAACATAAGTCATATCCAGACAAAATAAACATGTCCAACAGTATCAAACCACCAGGTATCAATAACATTGATATCACATAATCTCAAAAGCTAAGTAAGAGAAATCACAGTTCTAGTATCAAACATACCAAATTTATCATCATAACAAACAATGGTAAATTTATAAAAGTTAACATCTATCGACCCAATTAATTTAATTAATCTAGTTTTCTAATTATATTTATAATTAAATCAAACTTGTTTAATTAATCATTCTACCTTAAGGTCGTTAATATATTAATAAACTAGATTATCCAGAGTGATTCTACCATAAGAAATCACACTATTTTCCATTTTGTAAATTTCAATGTCTAAGGAAAAAATCAACAACTTATCCAATTTATTGTATGGAATTAAAGTCTAAAAGACCATGTCTTAATCATTTCAAATGCTGGAACACCAATCGGGTGGTTGTATGTCTGAATATCCATGCCTATATAACCAAAGCTTCCAAGGGACAATTTGAAATTCACAATTATTATTTAATAGGGATTATTCAATTTATTTAGTCATTCATGGAGTGTAAGCACGATCAAAATTATTTTATCTATTTTAAATAATCATATCGTATAGTAATCTATTAAGTTTCGACCACCCAAATCAATTCCTTTCAAGAAATTCAACCTCCATGAAGCATTCCATTGAATATATTCAGGTTATATCATTGAATTAATTTTCATAAACCGTGTTTATTAAATAATAATTATTGGTGTGGTCATACCACCATAATAATTTTCTTTTAAATTAATTCATGT
Organism: Viscum album; assembly: GCA_963277665.1. NCBI lineage: Eukaryota > Viridiplantae > Streptophyta > Magnoliopsida > Santalales > Viscaceae > Viscum > Viscum album. The sequence continues at coordinate 1,139,539,255 of OY728156.1, forward strand.
ATAAAATTTATGGAAGGAAATATCTCATGTCAATCCATTCCATTCAATTCATTCCATTTAATGGAATAAGTCAAGGAAAATAATTTATCAATGTTTAAGTGGTACATAGAAGGTGGCATGGGAAATTAGGAAAAATGACTACAAGGGAATTCCCTTTCTATAAAGCATTCCAAGTATTTATGAGGAGATTGATTCATTATTCAATTAGATTGGAGTGGCCAAGCTATGCACTTATAAGGTATATTGGTTACATGAACATTTATAATAAAAAAATGACAAATCATTCCATATATTAAACAAAGGTCATGTATCAACATGCTATATACCAAACCATAACATCATTGCATAATAGGAGAACTGTAGAAATAAGGTAGGAAAGAAATAAAATCATAATCACTACTTTTTATCTTGAAGACAACACACCTCTATTGGAGGGGTCTTATTATTAAATCATGAAATTGTTCATAAAACAATTCATTTATCATATTTAACATTTCATCCATGAACATACTCAATTCAAATCTATGAAATATTTAACATAAAAATAAAATCTCATTAATTAAATTCTAAGGATGGTGTAATAAATAAATAAATTAATGCATTCATAAAATTAAAGGGAAAGGAAAGGGATCATACCTCAAGAAATAACCAAGACGAACACTCAGTATATGATAATTTTGATGATGGAAATGATCACTTCACCCATTCACAACCATACATTCCTATATATATATTCCTTTTAAACGTATTTATGCATTTCCCTCTTCATGATGTAACATATAAAAGGGGGATAAATGTACCAGTGTATGTGTGCACAAGACTTTGGGGAGATACAAAAAATTATAGGAATAATTATAGGAACTTTAAAACCAATTAAATACCCTAATTGAAATAGAATAAACCATGAAGCGGATGTAAACCCTTACCTTGGATAGCAGAAGAATAATGAATCGACCTGAAACTCATCACCTTCGGCACTAAACATCGAAACAAATATAAAGGAGTCCCAAGAAACCCACAACATAACCTAATAATCAAAGAAACAACAAATATATGCACTGACCCTTGACATAGGGTTTTTTTGAACCTCACGAGACAATATGAAGACCAAAATCAGCCAAAAAATGGAAGATAGGGGTGGATAAGGACTTTCCATGTCGATTCAATGAGAAATAAAAAAGAAATATGGTTGTAAATGATGCATCAGAGGAGGTCATGAGGGGGTATATCGTGCAACTAGAGAGGGGAAGGGGGTCGTGTCACGTGTTTTAGGAAGGGGAAAGGGGGACACCCCTTGGGTCTATAAAAAATTAAAACTAACCATAATATAAAAATAATAATCACCATCATCATCATGCTCATCATAATAATAATCCTAATAATAATAATAATATTATTATTATTATTAAAACTTGTATATTATTTTATTATTTATTTTTTTACTATCTATCTATTTTTTAAATTTTAATTTAATTTATTTAATTAATACATTTCATAGTGTTCTAGCTCTTGAAAAAGTTTTTTGAAACTCAATCTCAAAAACTACTCCTCCAGTAAATAAAAATTTTAAATTTCATTGTTTTTTCATCAAGTTCAAAAACATGGTATATCACATTTACCTAATTTATATTATATATATAATGTTTATGGTTTTGGAAAACATGATATAATTTTTTTTTAAAATCATGGATGGTTTGAGAAATGTTTTCAAATTGGTTTATTTATAAAATTCATGTAAAACTATTTTTTAAGCTAGAACATGTGCATTATTTTTATCATAACTTGTATAGATTTCATGGTGTTGTCCTACTGGGATTTTTTTCTCACACCTTAATTCTTACATTGGGGGGATATAGACCTTGTTTTGAAAGATACAGTTAAATGAAAGTTAATTATATAGAAATATGACCTCTTTTTACATCAATGTTTTTGTTTGGGTATGGTTTGTTAGTGATAGTTGTTCACATGGATACTATTTTTTATAAACTAGTAATACATTATGGTTTATCCTGTTTGTAATATTTGTATCTCCCTTTTTTATTTTTATTTTACTCTGGTCATATGTTTGTTTCCCCAATATACGGTATTTTTTGGTATCTTTTCCATACCTCACCCCATAATGGGATGACTTGGGGGACTGGTCTCATTGACCCGGGTTGGTCTATTACTAGAGCCATATAAATTCTCTAAATAAATATATTGTTGTAAGAAAACTATAAAATAGTAATGTGTTGATGTGACATCCTATGAAATTCATATAAAATATTCTCATCATATCCTCTGGGGTCAAATTCTTCCCTCAAAATGACCATCTTTCCAAGGATAATACACCATACTGTAACAAAACTCTGTATCGAGATCCTTATGAGGTCTTCTCTATAACATCATTGTAAACATAATATTGAGAGAAAATAAAATATAATGTTTTTCTCTAGGTAACCATACCACTTACATAATTTATATTCTTGAAAGGTGATCAAGAGAGTAGTATAATATAATATAAATGATGTTGGATGAATTAATATGGTGCTCGACTGCCACATTAATAGCATTATTTCATTTATAAATTTTGGGGAGTCCAACATAAAAATATATGGTGATGTTTTCCCATTTCGATTCTAGTTTGGGTAATGGTAATAGAATTACCATAGACATCTATCTCGTGAACATAACTTGAAGATATTGCAAGCACCAAGATACATAAATTACAATTTTTCCTTTAATTTGGTCTCTCCATAAATACTCTTTCATGTTTCTATAAATATTCATACTTCCAGAAGAAATAGGGAATGATGATCTATTTTATTCATACAACTAATCATTATTCAAATCCGGTATGGAAAAACACATATATTATTCATAAACAATATCATTCCATCACAACAAATGTTGAACTCAAGAAAAACACTTACCATATTTTATTTATCTACATCTTTTTATGAACCACTTTAATCTCAACATGGTTGGATGGTTGAACACATATTTGATAAGGATAATATTTCTCTCCTTCTATCAAGATTTCAAGATCTATCCTTTGAAAATATAGAAATATTTAATGGTTTTTTATCTTAAACATAGATAATCTAGCATGATCCTTTCTATGCAGAGCATTTTCTACATTGTTATTTTTCCTAGGGTGGTAGTGTATTGAGAAATCACAATATTTTATCATGACCAACCACCTTCATTGGCACATGTTGAACTTATTATTTTTCAATATACATGTCAAACTTTTATGATTACTATATATATCACACCATTCACTATATAGATAATGTCTACATGTGTTAACTTAAAAAAATTATTGCCTCAAAATGAAAATCATGTGGTGCGTAATTTTTATCATGAATTTTATATTGGTGAGAGGAATATGCTTTCACAATGTAATTTTGTGTGAGAAAACATCAGAGTCCCTTCTTTGATGCATCACTTAAGATAAAAAACCTTATCCACTATAGAGTAGTGAAAGAATATTTGAACTTACCAATATTCTCATCAATTATTTGAAACTATATTCACATTTATTTATCCATAAGAATAAAACAGACTCCCTAGTAATCATTGTGACTGAATTAGAGAGTCATTATAAATCTATCACGAAGCATTACAAGTATCTAGAGAATCCAATAAAACTATAAATTTATGTTATTTTGGTGGGTCTAGGACTTTGTTCAATAATATAGATATTTTATGGATCTATATATATAAACTCATAAGATATAAAATGGTCCATCAAGGGAAATTTTGGAATAAAATATTAGAACTTCATAAATTTGGAATAAACATTCTCTTTCCTCTAGGGATTCAACAAAATTTAAAAATTGAAAAATTATCTTCATGATCTTCATGATCTTCATTTCTCAATGAATATATTATAATATAATTTATAAAGAGTACCAATAATTAAGGAAGGTAATATCTAAATAAACAATTCACTAAATCCATGATGATAGTAGGAGGATTATTAAGTCAAAATTGAATTATTATAAATTCATAAGGACTGTACATTGTATGGAATATTGTCTTGGGTATATCTCCTTCATAATATTTAGCTAATGATACCCTGATCAATGATCAATCAATGAAAAATATAATTATCCTCATAGTTTATCAAAAATATCATAAATATAGGGTACATGATACCTATTCTACATAATGATATTGTAATGTTCATGATAATCAATGAAATTATCCATTAACTCGTATTTATTCATGAAAAAGATTCCTAGAAACCCATGGAGAAGAACTAGGATTATGTAATACCTTATATATTTTATCCTGTAGTTTCTTATTCAATTCATATAACTCAATTGGATCTATTAATAAATGGAATTATTGAAATTTTTATAGTACTAGGAAGGAGTTCTATTAAAAACACAACTTTGTGATTTGGTTGAAAAATCAGAAGGCCCTTAACAGATTCATTACCATATTTTTGAACTACAGATATATTGAAAATATTGAGTTTCTTCACAACCAATTAATATAAATAAATCTCAAAAATATATATATAAACCCATATAGTAGATTCAATTTTCTATTTGGTGTTAAGTTTCATCCTTTAGTTGAGAGAAAATTGAAGGTTTATTTAGAATATCTAATATAACTTCCCTTTCATAAAAAATAAAATGGTAACCATACTAAGAGAGATATTCCACACACTAAAATATGTCAAATTCATCTAGAGAAATAATAAAATTATTTTCATGAAGAAAATTACACCAAATTTATATCAGATTTTAGTTATAGACATGAGGTATGTTCATCATAACAATAGGAATGTATCTCCCTCCTAATCCATTTTCACATAAACCAGGCTATGCATTCCTTAACTAAAAACTGAAAACACATTTACAGAAAATGTGTGTTTCATTCCAAAAATAGTTATTCCATTTCAAAAAACTAGATCAATTCTTGATTTTTCCTCTATAATGGAAAAAAGTAAATCATTTTAACACTACTTCAAGGAAACCATGTCTACAACATCTCTTCATGAAACCATACACCCTAGGATCAAACATGGTCACTCACCTATTAATTGTCTAAATTGTACCATGTAAAACTAGAATGTACCATTTTCATATACCCCATAAAATAATGTGTACACTCCGAAACTACCTAGTTTAAGTTTTGAATTATTCTCTATTGATTCATCCATCAAATTGGCCAAAATTATCATGTTATAATGTATGTTAGTATTAATATTCTAGTATACTGCTTGGAAAAACTTTTTAAAATTAGGAAACCGAACTTTTCAATAATTTAAAAAATTACTAATCATTGTATGATGACATTTTTGTAGCATCCGGAGTTTTTTAAAAATAAATATTATGTTCAACAGCATAATCATTGGGCACATCGAGCTTAAATGAACAAAAAATATTATTATGTTTCCGTTTTAAACTAACATTTAGAATGAAGGGAATAAACATGATTTACTGAATTATGAATATATAATTTACACATGTATATATAGTTACTTATTTGGTGATAAATTTAATATAAATGAATGTAAAACCCTGTTTAAAATAAAATCAAATGTTTTTCTGAAAAACTATTCAAATGTACATAGGTAAATTTTATAACAATTAATAAAATATAACAATTTTTAGATTATATTAATGATATGAATATATATAATATTTAATACAATGTTTAAAATTCATCTTATGTGATTTCTAGACATCATATAAGAACAAATATATTTTTACAAAAAAAATATGTTTCTAAAAAGCCAGGTTTTCCACCTCTTAATGGGGAAGTTGTTTTAAATCTAGTTTTTTAACATATATAAATTATATTTGACATAATAAAATTTTTATTTGAATGTTTAATATCATAATTTACTTTGGTTTTATTTTTTATATGTTTTTGGTAAGTTTCATGTTTTAATGAATAGTGAAAAAATTACTGCATTTTAATTAGAAACTACTTTTTCATCAATATTCTTTATAGTGTAAAATTATATATATAAATGGTTATAAAGATAATTAGATATTTTTTATCATTTACTCTATTTTAGGTCGTTCGAAAAAATTTGACATTGAATTTGAATATAAAAACATTTCAATCTTTTGAATGTTTTCACTTTAAAAACGCGTTTTCTCATTCGATCAAAAAAAATATTTTTGAATTATTTTCAAAAATATATTTATTAATAGAAACTTTAGTAATATTTTCTATCACCCCAATTAATGATAAATCAAGTAAATAAAGGAAAAATAATATATTAAATATTATAAAAATACCATAACAGTTTTACTAAATTTATTTTATGTTATTTTTATCATCTCTAATAATTAAAAGATTTCTTATAAGACCGTTTAAGGAATTTTGGATGAGAATATAACCTTTATAATGTTATATTCAAAGGAAAGTCAATTTTGTCATACATTTTTTAGCAAGAAAAATATTTTTAATATGCTGTTATAAAATGTATATATTAGACTAAAAATATTATTTTAAAATATAAAATATTTATATACATCATGAGAATTTTTTTATAATTTTTAGTGTTATAATAATTACCATAAATAGAGACATAATGATTATGTAGTAATTTTATAGTTAATGAAAAAATAAAATAAATTATAAAAACTATATTAAAATAAATATAATTTGATATAATTAAAGTCATACAAGAATTTTATGCATTAAATTGACCTGTTAGTAATGAGTTAAAATATATTTTTACAATATATCATGTTATAATGAAATTTTTAAAAAGTCATGTGATGGATAGCTTCAAAATTGGAATTAATTATATTTTAAAGTAAGAAATATATTTTTAAATGAGATAAAATTTATAAAAATATAAAATTAGGCAAAATTAATGGGATAATTCTTAAAATTTCATAAATTACTCATTTATTTGTCTTTTTTAATTTTATAGTAATTATAATAACCTTCTAATATTAAATTACATGATATCACGGTGAGAATTAAAAATGTTAAATAAGGGTTAAAAAATGATAAGGATTAAAAAATAGTAAAAATTGATTAATTTTATATGGATAAATTTATTTTGACTCATAATTATCCTATATTATAAATAAATTTGTTTGGATCCATTTGGAGTGTAAAATTAATATATATTAATTTAAGAATTTAAGGAATTCCAAGAGTGCCCCCTCTCTTATAAAGGGGAACACATTATTCTCATTAAAATGCACCTAAAACCATATTTTTTGAATATTATCTACCCAAATAACTTAATATAATACCTAAACACATTATAGAGTCCTTATCTTAGGTAGAACACATTGTTTATAGGTTTTAAGGTGTTAATCAATAGAGATCATCCGATGAAGAGGTATTGTTTTTAATTAAGTGTTTTTATTTTATATCTTCTTCCACATTCATAAAATCTTTTTAAACCGTGATGAAATAGTAAATCCAGTATACCAAATTTACTTCTATGTTATTATGTTAATATCATCACCTAAATCTATCTCCACTTCCATCAAATGGGAAAATAATTATCATTTGTGTGTATTGTGAACTACTACCTCGCGAATCCATATAGTTCATTTTCCTTCACCATCTCTCAATGCTAGTTATAATAATAAATTTAATATTTATATATGATATTAATTTCATATTAATCATTATAAAATAATAATATATCCTTTATTTTCTTACCTTTCCATGCACATGAAAATGATAACATCGTTCGTGCATACCTGTGAACTATCTCCTCCATGATGCGATGTGATTCATTTTAATCACCACATCACATGGATGATATATATAATTATATTTAAATGTTTAATATTATATTAATTATGTTATTATTATTTTATAAAGGTAAAATAATACATAACCTCTTTCCATAATGATCATTGAAAAATGATAATGTTTCTCATGTGTACGTACGACCAACTGTCTCTAGGATTTTAACATATTTCATTATTCATAACCATAAAATGTGGATTAATTTAGAAATATAATTTGTTTATAAAAATGAAAAAATTACATTAAAATTATTCTGTAGATGATGTAAAAATAAAAACATTGACTATTGATATCATACCAAATTCATTTTGGACCCAAGTACTGAATATCATCAAAACCTTCGATATGAAGTTTAATAATTAAGTAATTGTTATAATATAATAATATATATTATAAAAGTAATAATAAACTTTATAAAGGTTCCCATTAAATTAGATAACAAATCTATTTTTATTATTCATGGAGATAAATATTTTATGTGATGATTCGGACTCAATGTAAGAGGATTTATTTTAAAACAAATTTTAATGTTACTCTTTCAACTATTTTTACAAAAGCCAAAAAAAATGTGTTTTTAACATATAAAGATTGATTAGTTTCTCCCATTCAATACTTATTTATTATGTTAATTCTTTATTATATGTTTTTATAGTTCTTTTCAAATAAAATGTTTTAAGTTTTATGTTCATGATTTTTATATTTTAAAACTTATTTTTAAATGGAAATAGTATTTTGATATCCAAAAGTATTTTACACATGGGATTAAAATATTTTTTAATGATTTCATGAATTTTTTTATAATTATAAATTATATATATAGGATTGATCCCCATTATAGCTCATGGGTGATCCTGGTATATCTTATATGAAGGGTTGAGTCCTATTATAGCTCATGAGAAGTGGGTGAGACTAATATAGCTTATACGATGGGTGATCTATATTATAGATCTCCATTGTGTTGGGTAAGATAGGGATAGATTTATTCCATAAGGTTAAGTTATTTTTAAATTGGAATGTAAGAGTGATATGGTATTGATTTCGCATGGAACCTCCATGTTTCTTCTACGTACTCTAATGTTTATTAAAGAAAAGGGTTTTAATGGTTTTTCATGATTTCACTAGATAAATTATTTTCTTTATTTATGTACATTATTGGTATTTTGTTCTCATCCCAAGTTTTAAAATTAATTTAACATGATTTAAGGTAGAATAAAGAAAATTTTGAGATCAAGGGGAAAAATGTGAAGATATGTTATTAAAAGAAAAATTGTTTTATTTTAAAAGAGATTCCTTTAGTAGAAAAAATGGATTGTGAGTATAAGTGTCCACTTTTAATTTATAGGTTTACTATTTATGTTTTTCTTTTAACTCTATCAAAATAATACTGAAAATATATTCAGGAAAAAAATCAATATCTAGTTTTAAAATAACTAGAATAAGTAATGTTTAAGGTTGGTTCCTTACAGTTGGTATCAGAGAAGGGTTTAGAGAACATTGGAGATTATGATGTTTTCTTAAGAGTTATGTATATCATCATAAATTTAAAAAATTTACATTTATTTTAATTTTTGTGCCTTATAAACCCCTTTTGATCCATTATGTTATGAAATTTTAAGGTTACTAATGTTATTTTTTGGCGACATTCGTTTTTTGAGGTAATTATGGGTTATCACTTTATGGGGTGAAAAATTGAAAGATGTTATATAACCATTGTGGTTAAAACATATTATAGTTTTTCTGAGTAATTTTTCATATTTTGGGAATTAAATAAAAAATATATAGTTTAAGAAAAAGGACAATCCACGGGATGGGTGACAACCCATCATGTCCAGAAATACTGTGGGAATAAAACCCACAACCGAAGGGCGACATGGATGCATCACCTACCATTAGCCTATGTGAATTCCTAATTAGTATGATTTTTTATTTTTAGTTAAATGATTTGATGGATTAAAAATAATTTTATTTTGGGAACATATGTTTTATTGAATAGATAACCCTTGAATTAGGAAATGATTTATTGATTAAGTGTCGAATATTTTCTTTGAAGATGTTTGCTATTTTCAAAATTTTATAAGATTATGGTAAATATAATATGATATATATTTTTTAGGATTAAAGGTTTAATTATATTTTTTAGGAATATATTATTTTATTCTTCGGAACCAGGGTGTTTCTATGTTAGAGATGGATAATTGTTTATGTTTTTTGTCAATCCTCAATGAAAGATCAGGAAATTTACAAGGGAAGGGATCTTACAGTTCAAGTAGACAACAGTATTTAAGGTGGCATCATTTCCCAATGTTTTCAAAATTTTTGGACTAAAAAATATTAATATGGAGAAAAAGGTTTTTGGAAAATTGATTTGTGCACAATATTGAAGAGTGTTTGGAACCTTGCGTACAAGGCTTGATTTTTGATTAGTGGATCAAAATATAGAAAAAGAAAAAATATGATGGAATAATTAAATATGTGTGAAAGATGAGGTTGTGTGGAAGTATCTTTCACACCTAATTTGATGTAAAAAGTAATTTTTCAAACTCATAAAGAATCTTACATGCACCAATAATGACACATGAGAAACTTGCACGTAGGGTTGACAAGGCCAATAAATTGGTGGCTACCCCCATGGAACACATAATAATTTTCCAAAAAAAAGATATGGTTTCTCTTCCGTATGAAATATTTTCACGTGAAATAATTACTGAGAGTTAATCTTATGCACAAAGTGTTCCTTTATTCTAAAAAGACCAAGTGAACACTTTAGTATAGTTTCATGAAAGATAAGGGTTGTGAAGAAAGTAAGGGTTATGAGAAATCCATATTAAATGAAAAATCCCAAATCGTGAGCTCAAGATTAGGTGTTGTTCCCAAGTGCAGTGTGGAGCTTCTATTAGTTTCCTAATATCAAGTTTGTTCGATCAGTGTCTTTAAGTGCATCAATTCTGGACATCGATGCAAGTAGAGTCTATTTATGGATAGAGACAATTAAGTCTATATAAATCCATAAAAAATACCTTTAAGTTGATAAAATGAGTTATAATTAACCCAAGGAAATGATATAGGGGGACTTGACGAAAGTGTTCTAAAGGATGCAATGAGATATCCCTAAATAGTGTCAAAGTTGACAACAATGAAATTTAAAAATTAATAATAGTATATTAAATGAAATAATATTCATAAAAAATATAAAATTCAGCCAAATTATTTTGATAAGTATTAAAATCTCATAAATGACTCATATATTTATCTTTTGTAATTTTATAGTAATTATATTAACCCTCAAAGTGTAAATTACATGATATCACATTAAGAATTAAAAAAAAGGTGAAATAAGGGTTAAAAAAATGTAAGGATTACAAAATAAATAACCTTTAATAATTTTAATTTTAATAATGTATATCAACACATAATAATTTTATATATGAAATAAATCTTTTTTTTCTATTTGGAATAGAAAATTAATTTAGATTAATTTTATAATTTGAAAATTTCAAGAGTGCGCCTCCCCTCTCCAATAAATGGGAACAAATTATTCTCATTTAAATATACTTTAAAACCAATTTTTTGTCCAATATATTTTAAAATACCTTTATATAATCCCTTACTTTGTTATAGAGGCCTTTTATTAGGAAGAACACCCTACTTTTAGGTTCTAAGGTTTTAATCAAAAGAGATCATAAAAAAAAGTGGAATTGTTTTTAATTACGTATTTCTATTTTATTTATTATTTTACTTCATTAAAATATTATTATTCCATGATGAAATAAAACTCTTGTATACTAAATATACTAATATTTTATTATATTAATATAATCACTAAAACCCATCTTTTCTTCCATAAAATGGGAAAAGATTTATCGTTTGTGTGTATGGAGAACTACCGCCTCACGAATCGATATAATTTTTTTCCATCATTATATTTCAAGACTGGTTATAAGGATGGTGAATTAAAACTATCATGGAACATGGAAAAATAATATTTTATATTAACAAATTATATTCTAGCGGTTAACCCTAGGTAGACTCTGTAAGATAAGTGCACACAAAACAGTTTGTCACTTTTTAATTAGAAGAAAAATGTTGTGTTTTTTTGTATTGTTTGGTTTTGAATAAAAAAATCAATAATAAAATAATTTAAATGAAATTTAAAATTCATGTGATTTATAACAATTATATGACAAGGGTTATTGGGATATGTTTGGTTTTCTAATTTTAATTTTGTCCTTGTTTTATTTTATTCAATCTTTATCTGCAAAGTTGTTTGAAATGAGATTCCACAATCTTTTCCTCTCACTCCTTTTGGTCATATAGTGATGGAAAGATAATAATTTTCCAAGATATAATTTTGGTCTAATATAATTAAATATTCAATAGATTTGTAGTTAATATTCTCAATCTACTTGGGAAATACCTGATATGTTCTTGTTTTTCCCAAACAATGAAAAACACTCACTACCTCTTTCACACGTACGGACGATCATTGAGTAATTAAACACTATGCCCTAGTTCATTGAAAATTATATAAAAAAGAACCTAGGGGAGGGACATAATTATCAATTACTAAAAATTCAATAATGGGATTCAAAATCAAATATGATCGCACCTGATAATAAATAACGCTATATGAAGTGTAAAACAACATTGTAGAAGAGAGTGTTTTTATTCAATAAAGAGCATGAAATCAAGTATTACAAAATAGAAAACCTACCCCTTCATAATCACTAAAATGTTTACCCCACCATTTTAAGTTTAATCATGAAAAATGGGGAACAAGAAGGAATTAAAAATTATTAAAAAGAAAAGAATGAAAATAAAAGTATAAAAGTTGTCCAGCCGATTATGTCCTCCGAATATTTGGTTATGTTTGGAACACCTCCCCTTAGAATCACCCCATGGTCCATTCTTATAGGATTATCCAAATATTATTTCATTTATTACATAAAAATTTCACACTAATTTTGTTTTTATAAATGAATCTATAGAATTATTATTGAGGATATCTTTGTATGGCATATATTTTCAAATATATTCTTTAAATGTTCACCATCCGTATCTACCTTAATGAAACCAAATGTACAAGATATTAACCAGTTCGAATTGTATTTCCATTATTCCTTGAATCAACCTAATTGGATGTTTTTTGACTAATTTATGATTAATTTACTGTGGTGGGCCCATGCGGTCATCCGAAATAATTGTCAAACTTGTCACTTTGACTCTAGATAAGTAATCATTAAAATCAAATTAAAGAAAATTTAAAACGCATACCCATGAGATCCATCAATTTTACACTATGAAATAAAAAGATATCATGCCTCATCAAAAACATTATTTCATGAAATCCATTTAGATCATTTAATATATTTCTACTTAATTACTTATAACATTCACACAAAAAAGCTACCTCTCATGAATTTTCTCTCATCTAACAAGTATCAATTTTCAACAATGTTTTCCTTATCCAAACTCATGAAATGTTAATCATAGGCTCGATAAATTCCTAAATAAACACCCGATGTGAGTCAAGGACTTGTGTTTATCATGAAGAATTTTTTATGTGGATTTGTTTGGTAGGATTTATATGTTAACATGTCTAAATATAAATGAGGAGGGCATGAATTTTTTGAAGCAAAATTTTAAGATTGTAATTTTTAATCCAGTATAGCCTCCTCCTGACTATCCTTTATAGAAAATAATCTCCATCATCCTGAAAAAGTAGATAAATTATAAACCTTTAATCATTTCAGTAGTAAAAAACACAATCATCTAAAACATGATTTTCTTCAAAGATCTAGATAGACACAACATCATTTTTCATTAAATCTCCATAAAGGAATATCTTTCAATAGTATGATTTTTTCAAAAAAAACACATCTAGTAAACATTTTATTACCTACCCAAATTATCGCTAAATGAAGTATCACAACACAAGATAGATTCACCCACACTTAATTTCAAATAGATCATGTAATTTTACTTTAAGAGCAGGTTGGATAGGGAAAATAGACTTGTAATGTGAATAATCTAATAGTAAATTCTTGGATTCTAAGGTATAAAAGGATTAAATGTAAAATGAATTCTAAAATAAAAGGAATTATTTTAAAAAGGTGGGATTTGAAACCAAAACAAATCCTCCATAATTTAAAACAAAAGTACCTCAAACCCTCATGTTTGGACTTGAATAAATCAAATTTTGTTCAAAGAAGGGATTGATTAGTTATTTCCATAAGTGAGGTGAATATAAATATTATGAAAAGGGGTTTAAAAATGTCATTGGAAAGTGATTTAAACGATAAAGACAGTGAAAAGTGGCATAGGATTCAAAAATCAGAGGATTTTTCATAAAAATTCCATAATATTTGAACTTGAAACAAAGTCATTTTCTGCATTCATTTAGGCGCAGTTTCATGGAATAAATTTTTTTCCTCACAGAAATGGGTTTCAAAAATGTCAATGATAATAATCATTTGATCTCACAATTTTCAAAAAATGCAAAAAAAAATTAAAGGTATGTTTTTTTTAAACAAAAAAATAAAAAACCAAATATATTAACATCAAAGTTTACCTCCTCTGCACATAAATTATTTAGTTTATATATTTAATACAGATCGATTTTAAGATGTAATAATAATTTGAATAGAATCATAACAACTAAGAAAGTGTAAATGAGAGGTACAACCTAACTTATTGTTATTGAAATGTTGAGTTAAACTCCTATTTGTTTCTCTAAGAAAACCTACAAGAAAAAGACAAAAAGATAACCTAATAATACCATTAAGAGAAAAGAAAATATAAATAGAATGAGAAAAAAATGATTGTTCATTGTTTAATTCTCCACATGGGCCTTGGGTTTTGACTTTATCTAAATGGGTAGTTCTAATTATTTATCCCCAATATGATGGTGTGTAAAGTTTCTTGATCATGAACCAATAAAAAAGTTTCATTTTAGCATTCATTTGTCCATTTTTATTGGGGGCTACATGGATATAGTCTTCCCAATCCACCCATATGGGAATCAGATAAAACATTCCTGGTTGGGGTATGACAATTAATGGGTCCTCCTATTTATTAGTTTCCACTTTCACAACATCTTCTTCATTCTCCAATGATTTATCATGCTATGCTGCTTAAATGGAATAATGAAAGAAAATGTTAGAGTGTAATTCAATTTAAACAATATTAAAGAATGAAAAATTAGTATCAAATTAATCCTTTTTAATGTGAGTATCATGTGCCTTGTTTTCCTCAAGAAAAATCACTTTGGTCTCCTCTTGAACTCCCTCTAATAAGTGTTCAACATGTCATGGGAGTTCTATATGTTCTTCATAAAGTAAATCTTCTTTTTCATGCTTATCCACCAAGGCGATAGATGTGTTGACTGAATTTGAAAATTTAATACAATTATAGGTGATACTAAGTTCCGTTTGAAGAAAATTAGAAGATAATGAGTTTTTGAAAAATTCATCTCCCTAAAATTATTCATATTAAATTTCTTTTTTAGTGGAAAACACCTCTTGGAGTTGATTAGTAGCTGGTAGAGGTAGATATTTAGGATACCCAATTTCTTGGATCTCTTTATAAATATCTGGGATGACTAAGTGGGTATTCTTGGACCATGGACACTTTATAAAATTAATTAATTTAATAGTAGAAATCAGTTTTCTCTCGGGATATAACTTCAAATATTTGTTTTTTTTATTCCCTCCCTTAGTCCATCGATGAATTCTTTGAATGCCTTCTCCACCTTATTTGACTTCCAAAATAACCTCACCTTTCTAATAATACCAGAAACACCATTCTACATAGAAAAGGGTGACTCAATAATTAGTTATTTCATTAGTGGGTTATTATTCTATGAATTTAAGAAATAATAATTTGAAAACATCATGTAACAAAATTAATTTTTTTATTTATAAAGATTCAAATGTTTATAATCAGATTTGAGTCACTTCCTCCATAAAAACAGTTCCAATTTTGACACACACCTATTGTGAGGCATAGAAAAAAAATATTTTATATTACCTAAGTATAGTATAGTAGTTAACCCTATGTAGTCTCCCGTAGAGGAGTGCACACAAATAGTTTTCCACTTTTAAATTAGAGTAAAAATGTAGTGTTTTTTTGAATTGTTTTATTTTGAATAAAAATAAATCAATAATAAAATGAATTAAATAAAATTTCAATTTCAAGTGATTGATAGAAATGATATGATAAGGGTAATTTGGCCGAGGTCGGTTTTCCAATTTCAATGTAATCCTTATTCTATTATCATTAATCTTCTTCAATTATGTTTTATGAAATATGATTCCATGATCATATCATATCACTCCTTTGGTAAAATGGTGCTGGTGAAAGTATACCTTACCAAGATCATAGTTTGGTCTAATAACTTTCTATTTTCAATAGAGTTTCAGTAAATATCATCAATTGACATTGGAAATTCCATATCAGGTCTCTTTTCTCCCTAACAATCAACAACGTCCACTACCCCTTTCACATGTACTGATGATCATTGAGTACTTCACCACAAATCATTGTTATATTACATCATATATAAACCAGAACCTATTGGAGGTAGATAATGATCATTCACCAAAGATAAAATCAATAATAGAATCAAAGATTAAATATGATATCACTTTATAATAAAGAAATCTATATGAAATTGAAAACAACATTGTAGAAGAAAGTGTTTCTATTCAATAAATCTCATGAACTCAAGAATTACAAAATATAAATCTTACCTATTCCAAATCAATTATATTTTTACCCCACCATGGTAAGGGAAATCAAAATAAATGTCTAAGATGAATTCATAACAAACTATGGAAAAGAAAAGAAAGTAAGGACATGAAGAAAAGTTGTCAAATTGATTCTATCATCTCAATGTTAGCTCTTATTTGGCACACCACCACATATAATCACCCCAAGGTCCATTCTTATGGGATTTCAAAAAATATAATTTTATTTTTGAACTCAAAATTTCACATTAACTGGATGTTTCCATAGTAATATAAGGAATTATTATTTAGGTTTAATTTTTCTATCCTAGATTTCCAAAAATATTTTTTGAATTTTCACCGTCCAATATCTTCCTTAATGAAACCAAATTGATAATATCTTCAACAGAAATATCATTTTTTTAATTGCTTTTATATTTGAGTATGAATCACTTTTATTGGAGTTGTTTTGAAAAATTTATGATTAATACACTGAGGTGGGTTCCATGTGGTCGTCAAAAATAATTGTCCAAATTGATAGATTTTTTCGGACCTTTACGTTATAGAATTAGCTCTTGGACCATAATAAAAAATTTTATCCCACAAATATAGGAGTCCTAAAAAATAATCACATAAATTTAATAGCTATTATAAAATTTAATCTTGAATTAACAATTTTATTAATATATATTAACTTTTCCGAGTTAAAAGGCTTTTCAATTTTATCTCAAAACATACCATAAATCCAAAATTGATAAAAATAAAATCAAATTGATAACTTGGAAGGTTTAAATATTTTAAAGAAAAATAAATTTTTTTTAAAATATTATCTCTATTAGATTTATTTAAGTTTTATGTATGATATTAATGACAAATTTATTAATAGTGAAGAATAATATATTATTTATGTTTGTACATTTCTGTACACATAAAAATGATAACGTTGTTTGTGCATATGTGTGAACTATCACCTCCACTAAGCGATGTGATTCATTTTTCATCACCAAAAAACATGGATGGTATATATAAGTATATTTAAATGTTAAATATAATATTAATGATATTCTGGAAACTTTTTAAAGATAAAACAATACTTACCTTATTTCCATAATGACCATTTAAAAATGGAAATGGTACTTAGGCATACTTAAGGCCTGCCATCTACATGATTATAACATAGTTCATTTTTCATAAACATATATAAATTTTTTATTTATAATTATTATCTATTTTTAAAAATTATAACCATGTCATTAATAAAATTTTTTAGATGATGAACTAATTACCACTTTGACTATTGACATCATACCAAATTCATTTTGGACTCAAATACAAAATATCATCAAAACGTCCGACATGAACTTAAATAATTAAGTAATTGTTATTACATGGTAATAAGTGATATGAAAGGAATAATAAAAATTTAAAAGTTTATTAAGAAAGTAAATAATTAACCTTTTTATATTATTTAGGAAGATATATAATGTATGTGACAAGTCAGAATCAAGGTACTAGACTTTCTTTTAAAAAATACATTTAAAGTTACTCATTAAAATATTTATAAAAAATCCAAATAGAGTGATTTTTAACATATAATTAATGATAATTTTCTCTAAATTTCATGAATATTTATTACTTTAATGAATTATTTATATTTTTTCATAGTTCATTTTAAAGAAAATGGTTTAATTCTTATGTGCATCGTTTTTATGTTTTAAATGTGATTTATAAAATGAAAGGGTATTTTGATATCTGAAAGAGTTTTACACATGGAATTAAAAGAGCATTCTAGGGTTTTATAAATTTTATAGTATTCCGAAATTATATATGAAGGGTTAAGACCCATTATATCTCATGAGAGATATCGATGTATCTTATACGAAGGGTTGAGCACTGTTATAGCTCATGAGAAATAGGTCAGCTCAAAACAGATTATATGAAGGGTTATCTCCATTACAGATCTCCAATGCATTGGGTACATTAGAGATGAACGTAGACCGTAAGGTTATTCCATTTTCAAATGTGAATGTAAGATTGATTTGGAAATTATGTCTAATGGTTTTTGATTGGTTTTTTCTATGCATACTAATAGTTTTTAAGATAATAGTTTTAACGGTTTTCAATGTTTTCATTGAACTAAATATTTAAATTTTTGTGTCCTTTACAAAAATTTTGTTCTCATCCAAATTTTTAAAATATTTATCATTGTATTTAGATGATAATAAAAAAAATTCTGAGATTAAGTAGAAAATTGTAAAGATATGTCATGAAAAGGAAACATGTTTTACTTTAAAATAGTTTCCTTTTGGGAAAAAATTGGAAACTAAGATTAAGTGTCCACTTATAATTTATTATTTTACTATGTAAGGTTTTTTCCTAACCCTCCAAAACCCTAAACTAAAATATATTTGGGGAAATAATTCTATTTATTGTATTAAAATAACTAGAATATGTTTTGTTTGAGGTCAGGTCATAACACTTTTAAAAAACAAAAAGACCAACCACTCAACCCTTATTCAATTAGTCTAGGAACCCAAATGTATTACCCATATTTTAAAGTCTCATTATAGAAGAACCCTAAGTTAAATTTTTTAGAAAAACATGGAATCATCATTCCTATATTTTAAAACTTGATCACCTCATGTACATCGATCTTAAAATGAGTGTAAAAAAATCATTACCTTACGACATCCATAAACCCAAGGAAACCTCTCTTATAGGTTTACCTCAATCAAACAAAAAACATTTGACTCACAAGATTTGGATTTAAAAGTAAGGGCCTCTGGGACTCCCACATAAAACAAATTGATCTAAATATACAACAAGACCACTAGGTCCGTCTAGTGAGCCCATGTTCTCTCTCACATAGGGGCCATATCCCACATAATGTACTCTATTACCTAATAACTAAAATGGTTTTATACTCTCTCAAAATACATCAAACTGATGTAGGTTTTGAAATCATCAACCCACGAGGTTCATAACCCATCAATACAGACCTAATAGAATCACCTACTAAGAATAGACCAACCAAAACTTGATACTATCCAAGAGACCACATAGGGAAACAGTCTCTAGAGGTATACAATTACATCATAAGAGGATAAAGATCCGGTAATAATCTAGTATCCTTGAATGGTTATATCACCATGAGGATTAACATTCCAGAAAACCACTGAACTACCTATAATATTATTTCATAGAAACTCATATCAATATTATATCACCATCCTATCCACAAGGTTTCTACCAAAATGGGTTACCCCCTCATGTACACAAGGTATCAACCATAAAATTATAGTTATTCCTAAATGTTCACTGGGTTATACTACCTAACAGTTATGTCTATCAAAACAAAATAAGTCCACTTAAACCTATGGAAAACATTAAAACTGCCCCTATTACTAGGGTATATGATTATAAGGCCACTAAATGGTTTAATTCGAGGTCCAAATTGATTCACATTAATTATAACCATTATAGAAGATTATATTAATGAATCTTCAAGTACCAGTTACTGATAGACTATACGTGACACTTTATTCAACTGATGTTTCTAAGCATTATAGGAAACTTATCACATAATTACCTTTTTTACCATAAATTTATCATTATTTTCTCAAAACAATATTATTAAATAAAATTTTCACCCTGAATATATAGTGGAAAACACTATTTAGGTTGTAAATTTTATTTTAATTAACTTAATATTTATAATAATAATGATCAATATGTAGAAAAAATTACTATTTTCACTTAAGGGGGATTTCTTATGTACAAAGAAAAAATACACCTATGTATAACACTATATTAGTGGTTGTGAAAACATTAAATAACTATCTCATTTATCACGAATACACCCACACGAGGGTAAAAATTAATCCTGAAGAATGAGAAAAGATGGCCGTAAGGGGTATATTAATGGAAATATGAGTTCAATTGTACGATTAGCCATTCCTATTTTATGGAGATAGTTATTTATAAATTAAAATTTTAATCCCATTTAAGGGAAAACATTAACATTCAAATAATAATAATTATATAACACCCTTAGTAGGGTTATCTTATAAGAATACGATGGTTAAACTCACCAACAAGGGTTAATTCATAAATAAGAGGAATCATTTATATGGGTCATAATTCCCATTTTGTGATGGTAAAATCATTTTTAAGTAGAAATTATTACTCCATTTAGTAGACATATTTCATTGAGAAAATTAACTGAGTAATAAAAAAACATCAAATTACATTAACCATTATGTAAATTATTATACAATCATATACTATAATGATCAAATTATAGTGATTAAATGAATCATGTAATGATTCAACTATGAAGGAATCAATTACCAGGTTATAGAGGCTCATCAACATAATATAAAATTAGAATAATATTTAACTGACACCCATAAGTAATAACTATAATTTATTAAAAAACATTAATGTTATTTCAATTTAAAAATATAATTGAGGTTCTTTTATTAACCGTTCTAATATCAACATAACTATTTAATGCATTTCAGTTGTTGAAAAATAATGGAAATATCATGTCATATGGAAAAAAACCCATTTAGGATGATGAAAAAAATAATTTACCAATGAATATAACATAAATACATCCAGTGATATTATCAAATTAGTAAAGAATACCAAAATATTAGTAGGAATACATATAATTATAGTATAAAAATAAACATACTAATGAAATATGAATCCAATTCACCTAAAAATGATGAATTAACACACTCATTATTTTACTATATTGGGAAAATAGGTAAATTTCATAAATTAGTATCCAATGAAAAAAAATCCATCACATAAGTAAAATTATAATAAAATGTAATATAGAACTTTATGAACAATAGTCCCATTCCAGACAACATGATATTTCCCCCTTATGTGGATTCTCAATTCCCCTAACCAACCTATTTTCCATGTTTCGACACATTCCTAGTCACTTTTCAGATAGAACAATCAAAGAAAAAATTTCATTGATACCATATTTTCACATACAGACCAAGGATTCACTAAAATGATTCCACAATATGGTTCTCCACAAGTCTTCATGTGTGCCTCCCCATATTCTAGAGGCTACAAAATAGAAACATGGATCCAAAGTTAGTATAATTGGGAGACTTTACCCTTTGTATTAGTACTAAATATATTAGAATAATTAATAAATGAAACTCAGATGACAATAACTATAAAGGAAATGTAAAAATAAAAAAGATAGCTTAGATTGTAACAAAAAAACCAACCATGCATGGACATGATGAGTCATAACACATGATATCAATATATAGTTAGTATTACATACAACTAGACTAGGTAGATGAAAAAATAAACAAAAAAATACGAAAATTCTATAGGAATACTGATTACATGCTCAACCTCCATCAATATGTTGAGTACATTTTGTAAAGGTTAATATATGAAAAAAAAAAGATATGTCCTAACATACAGCTAGAAGATCTACCTAGGTACCCAACAATGTATGAAAACATGGTGTCATTAAAACACATCATGCCACCACTAACCATATTTGATGAAAGACCATTATTTTAATATTAAATTTAATAGTTTTTAGGTATGATAATTGTATATAATGATTTTGTGTAAACATAATCATGTAGATCTTAGGTTCCTCATGTAACACAAGGATAACAAAACCTATTTTTTCCTAAGAAAGAATTCCTTTAAGAATATTATCTATATAATTAATTTGACATGGAACCGTGGTATATAACTAAGGCATCCGTGTACAATGATAATAACATGTTTTTCATATTTAAATAATGGTATTATACAAAAACAATTACCACGGGGATGTGTAAATTCATGTCCAAAAATTTCTATAAATAATTATAAATAATACCATGTTTTATAATTATGAACTTCATGTCCAAAATATTCTTATAAATAATTGATGGAAGACCATGTCAAAAAATTTTAATAAACTATAAGGAACATCATGCCCAATCATTTCTATAATCTTTATGGAACTTCATGCCAATAAATATTAATAAATATTTATATGGAATATCATATATAATAATGTTGATGGACATGTACAATAGTAAGTAATACCATGTCCAACACTACTTAACCACAAAAATTCATACAATTAAATATTCCTTATGATCTCGTGCAATTAATTTCATATAAAAAATAATGTATTGCTCATGGAATACTAATATAAACATGAATAATGAATTTAATAATTTAACAGAGGTCATGGGAAATATCCATGCCAATTTAAATTAATTATTACTCACTATTTTTAAAAACACCATTTCATTTAATAATAAAAAAAATTCCAGGGGAAAAGTCTACGAAAATTCATAATTCAGGAAGATTTAATTCAATACTAAAATAATTTAGTTGTGATATGAAGTTCCATTTAAATAATCAAATACTAATATATTCATTATAATTTATTTCATTTATAGATTCACATAAATGTGGTAGGAAAGGACATGTCTAGAAATAGTCAATTTAATAACTAATTCAACTCATTTTCATCTTCCATTCAACAACTCAATTATATCAGATAAGGGATTCAAGTGTGTGTCCACAATAAATAACTATATTTTAATTCATTAAGTCATTCAACTAGAAAGTGTAAAATTCAAAACACCCATGTAGTGGTTTGGGTAATAGGAAATCAGTGATATTCATATGAATTAAATCTTAAGTTTTGGTTTGGGTTTAGGTCATTGATCTCCAACCATGTTAAGGGGTCTATGGAACATCATAGTTGGGGTCTATAAATTTAATTTCATTCTATTCCCATTTCAGGAGAAACATTTGGTATATCTAATATTCTTCATAATGAAAAAAATGATAAAATATGAAACATTAAGGGAAAAGAAACTAAAACACCTAATAAATGGGTAGGTATCTTATGTCATCCAATATTGGACTTTAATTTATGCCAAAAAAATAATATTGAACTAAAAAATCCATAAAATAGGGAATACAAGATCACACAATGGTCTTGTTGAAACCAATAATAGAAACTATGAAAATAGGTATGTGGAGGCATTACATACATCTATGATTCAAACACATCTGATTATGTTCAACTTAGAACACAAATAAAGGATATCAACTCCATGTTGTACTTGAAAGAGTGGGTCAGACGTGGGGGACCAATTATGTGAAATGAGGGAGAAAAGAAGTTAAAACCCTTTAATGTTAGAGGGGAAAATGGTAATTATGTTAATTTTGTTGAGGTTCATGGTTAGGTTTTATAGTTAGGAAAATAAGTTTCTAACCATGTGTTTCCACTGTCTAAGTAACCTCCAATATGCATATTTTCCTCTCACAATTTGCTTACCACACTTTGTCAATGTATAGTTAATACCCCCAAGTAATCTTACCCAACATAGTGGTAGAACATTGTAAATAAAATCATGTTCCAACATTTCATGTCTCTCATTACCTTTAGATATTTTTTCCATTTTTACTAGTCCGAATTACATGGGTAACCAAACCATCTGATAATTGAAAACAGACCACATCATTTTTTCACATAGTTAATATGAATGGTGAACCAATAATCCTCTTAGGAAATCATTAACAAAACATCAATTCAATGTCATGAACACTCAATTTTATATTGAAACCTCTAAAAAACATATCAACATCATTACACATTTTCAAAAATTATGTTTAAGTATTCCATCTCTTTAATATTTCTTCTAAGGATCAATTTATGATTTATCCAATCCACCAAAAAATAGGATTCCATTAGAAAATATCAACAACATAAAAAAATGGGATCATATAATACCCAATATTTTATATTGAATAGTTTGATAAAGTTATCACATCACCTCCAAAACTATTAGATATTGAGTTGGTGTTGAAATATACTAATGGTTGAACAAACATATATAAATTCTAAAACTCATATCTAATAGATGTTTATGGGATAGTTCTTCCTATGAATATTTTCATTATTCATCTAATTGAATTTGATTTAATATTTGGTATGGATTATCCCTCCCAATATAGAACTGATATAAATTGTATATTAATAGAATTAAAAATTTATATTCTCAATCATCCATAAATTGTCTGTCAGTGTGGGCATGAACATGACCACCCAAGGTAAATTGCATCCATAATATGGGTCTTGAAAAATATTAGGGAGGATATTTCAATCCAATGTTTGGAGAGAAACTTAACATTGAAAATATACCTATTGTTCAAGAATATTCTAATCTATTTCTTGATGAATTTTTTATAATTCATCAGAATCATTATGTTTGGTTTTAGAAAAAAAATTATACATGGTGTTATACCTATTTCGTTGACTCCATATGAAATGGAGACAATTTAGTTTTAGGAATTTAAGTAACAACTCTAAGAGAATATTGATAAAGTATTCATTCTTTATAGGGATTATCCATGTGGTTTTCCTATTCTTTTTTTTTGGGAATAATGATGGTCCAATTCATCTTTTTATTTATTATTTGGAAATTAACAAGAACACTATCAAGAAAAATTATCCTTTACCCTATATGGATTATATCTTTGACCATATATGATTATATAAATATATTTATATTCAAGATTTATCATAGATTTTATTTTCAACAAACAAGGATCATAAAGGTTGGTATAACCAATACAACCTTCCAAATGAGGTATAGTGATATTCAATTTATATCAATTCCATTTGGGAATACCAATTCTCATGTTATATTCACGAATATAATGAATAAAGTATTTAGATGTTACCATTATTAGTTTTTGGTACATTTTATAGATTATATTATTATATATTCAAGTATCATGGAAGAACACCAAAATAATTTTATAGTTGTGCTCAATCTCATGAGGAAGGATGGTTGGAATGAAAATTTTACAAACTGTGAATACTATCTATATAATATTTCATTATTTGGTACTAAAATATAAATTAAGGATATATTGATGGATCATTTAAAGAAAAAGATTATCCAGCAATGTCCTAGACCAACTATAGTGATTTAGATTTGTAATTATGTTTATTTTACAAGATATTATCTATTATTTTTGGAAAAAACTTCATGAATTCAAAATCCAACCAACAAGCTAACTTGAAAGGATTTCAAGCTCCTTAGAATGAATTATTTTTTGAAAAAATTGAAGGAACTAAAGATAAGTATAATAAGGGATCATATGATCACACCCAACATATAGTGGATAAGGGAATGTAATATATAGTGATTCATCAAATAAGATACTAGGATTCTTCCTTCTGAAAATTGATATGGAGATATCTTATGCCTCATGAAAATTGATCGGTTATGAGAAAATTTACTCAAATCAATAGTTTGATTTAGCTGAGATAATTTTTTCAATAATAATACAAGTTTATTTATATTATGGGGAATGGTGTGATATGTATATTGATAAAAAATTATTACATATATATATACAAAATAAGTTTAATATCCACAAAAGAAGATAGTTTTATATGATCATATATTATTATTTTTTGATACATTACCACCATGTGAAGGCTAAAAAGGTTTAAAATTCGATGATTCAAAAGGATAATGTTAGATTACCAATTAATAGAATCATAAAATATCCAATATTTATGGATTTCTAAAGGATGGATCGTGAAATCCTGAAGGAAGGGTAGAAATCATGTCTTTTGAAAATGAGTGTTCAGCCTCCTATCTAGGCGAAATTTAAAGATGTGAATAATAAATTTCATAGATGAAAAATATGAATGAAATGTTCTTTAGTTAAGCATTGATGTTGATGTAATGATAATGTTGTGGAAACATTTATGTGTTTCTTTCATACCATATTTAAAGAACAAACTATTGGATAAGGCTCATAGTTCATTGTTCTTTATTAATCATAGATGTTTGAGAAAGTATAGAGATCAAAAATAATTTTTTTGTGGGACAACATGAAGAGATATATTGAAGATTCAGCATCTCAATGAATGTTTTTTTAACAAAGTTATATTAGAGGAAAAAATATAAGTGTATGATACTACCATTACCCATACAAGAATGGATAGGGAAAATATCCCTGTGGAATTTGTCTTCAGACTCCCCAAAACATCTAAAGGATATAATTATATTTGTGTCATATTAGATCAACATAAAACTTTAGAACACAATATTCATATTATAGATGATTTCTCCCACGATCATCTTTCTAGGATATACTCTAAGAGAGTTGTTATGCTGAATGAAGTACCAAATTCTATTACATATAGTTATGATTTGAGGTTTACCATGATGTTCAAGAGAAGCCTTAAGATTGCTTGGTATGAAGAATTGAGTTTATTATGAAATATATTCCATGGATTTATAGATATTCAGAGAGAACTAGTGAAACCAAAGAGGATATGATGAAGACTTATTCTATAGATTTCAACGTTTGTAGGGATCGACACCTTCCATTAATGTAGTTTTCTTACAAGAATAGCTTTCACTCAAGAAGTCAGAGGGATCCTTTTAAATACATTAATGGAAATAAGTATAGAAATATAATTTTATAGGGTATAATAAGAGAATTAATCTTTTGGGACATAATATATCTATGGGAATATAAGATTATGTCAAAACCAATAATTAACACATCCATCCATCTCGGGGATGATAAAAATGTTATGATGATAATCATCGATGATATCTAGAGATGGATATTGATGGGAAGTTGTTTCTTTGTATTTATCTATGTATAAGGTTTTTGGGATTCAAGAATAATATAAAGTTATTCCCTTAGTATAATTCCCCCTAAAATATTCTTGATTGAGTTGGTATAATAGCTCCTCGCTTGGAACTTCCACCAAACCACACCCCTATTCACAATGTGTTCCATGTACCTCTATTGAGAAATTACATACATGATCCCTCCCATGAACATAACTCATAGGTTGTAGTGATATATCATGGTCATTACTATGATGAATAACCAATTGAATTTATGGATTTTATAGATAAAGAGAATCAAAACAAAACTACCCAATTGGTTAATAATATATGGAGGAATAAAGAATGATAATAAGATAATTTGGAATCCAAAGACATGATGATATATATATATTATAATTATTTTGTATATAATTAACATAATTTTGGTGGAGAAAGTATTTTTAAGGGGGGATAATGTAATGCGCTATGATTTTATAGTATACTTGTTTTTAAAGATATCCATTTGCGGGCTTGCGATACTCGCATCCTCGAGTCTATATGAAAAATATTATAGTATATAATTATATCCTATCCATTAAACTTCCATATATGAATATTAATAACTAAAACTTTATAATTATATTATTTACACATTAATATAATAAATTCATTGGTTATTAACTGATTGGGAATAAAAATAAAAAACAATTGAATGTAAAATATTTTTTTTTCAAAAGCTTTTTTATGTTAGTGTAATGTGTTTTTATATTAGTAAACTGAATTATTAACTATTATTGAATGATTTAAATGATATTTATATTTTATATATTTAATAAAAAATTAAATTCCCTCTATCATTTTTTCTATGTGTGAGATAAGAATAAATCCATTTTTATGCTAAAATGTATTTTTCTAAATGTGGGTTCTTCATGTTATTCATTCCAATATTATTATTAATTTTTTCAATATTTAAAAATTTTATTTAAAATTTTATAATAATATTTTGAAATCAACATAACAAAATTATCTTACATTTATTTTTTATAATTTTTTGGAAGGATTTTTTTTTCTATGAATAGTGAAAGATACATATTTTTTTACAGTCATATTTTCTTCTCATATTTTTAAAAAGATCCATTCTGTATTAAAATAATTTCAAATAAAAAATTTGTATAGTTATGTTATTATTAATCCAATTTAGGAAATTATAATTAATTTTATGATGATTTTTTATATATACACTATTTATACATTAGGAAACCAGTTCTTTTAAAAATTGATTTTTTTATTGTGATTGTGTGTTTACATTTAAATAAAGGTACACCACTTAATTAAATTGAATTTCATCAAATGAGTTTCACATTTTGAATAAATATAATGAATATTATTTAATTTTTTCAACATAAATTTTTGTCATAATTAAGAGTAGAAATAGTAAAAATATGTTATAATGGTAAAGGTTAAAATATGTTTACTGTGGATTAAACTAAAAAATTGTGTTAAAAAGAAAATAAAACGAGTCTAATTCCTATTTTATATGCATATTTTGATCTTATAACATATTATATTTTATAATGGACAATTTTGGAGAGTTTTTTCTAAGAAAGGGACATGAAA
Source organism: Viscum album (assembly GCA_963277665.1). NCBI lineage: Eukaryota > Viridiplantae > Streptophyta > Magnoliopsida > Santalales > Viscaceae > Viscum > Viscum album. The sequence goes on from OY728156.1 coordinate 1,139,567,981, forward strand.
TTATTTTAAGACATCAAAAAATACAGGTGTGTCACTCACATCAATTATAAAAGAGAACCCCCTTATCATATCCTATACACACATTAATATGTATTTGTTTCATCAATTATATAACCACATCAAATTAATTAATCCATCCCTATGACCTAATTTTACTGGTTATATCATAAAACAATCTTAAGGAGTCATTAGGTATACACCTATATAGGTTTTCTGAAGATGTGGTATAGTTATTACCTATAAGTTTCCATTGTATTTATTATTCCACCTCATTGAAATAGTTATAAAATATAAAAAAATTAAAGCACTATTATACTAAATATAATGTTATTTTATTATTTTAATTTAATAACATATAGCATCTACTCTACTAGAAAATAAGAAATGAATTCGTCGATCATGTGTATGGTGGACTATCATCTCACGAGCATATGTAATTCATTTTCCATCACCAAATATCACGGCTGAATATAATTATATATTTAATATATATATATATATAATATTTATAATAAATTATACTTATGGAATTATTTTATCACTTTTACCAGATTACCTTCAAATCTATTTGAAAAAAGTAACATTTCTCGTGTATGTGCGGACTACCACCTCCACGAGGTGATGTGATATATATTTTTGTTATATATTATTATAGATAGTAATTTGGATAGATTTAGTTAATAAATATGATATATATATTATAATTATTCTATTCTATTGTTAATTACAATTTATCTTTCTTTTGATTGATCCATCAAAAAATGAAAACAACGTTCACAGGTATGTATGGAATACCATCTCCATGAACAATGAAATTTATTTTCCCATATCAAAATGTTATAGATTAATATAAATAAATGTATAATTAATTATCTGATATTTATATCATTATTTAAATTATATATATTATTTAACTGTGATCAATTTCATCGACCAAAACTATGGAACTAAAAAATATAAAAAAAACAAATAAGTTATTACCCATAAATAGTGATTTTAAAATATAATTATTACTGAATGGGTGATAATACAATATAAGTAAATCATATTTTGTATGATATATATGATTATGGTATTTAATATATCTATAACAGATATATATTTATTATAGAATTGTTTTAGACACATACAAATGAATTTTAACCTAACTTCCAGGTTTATTTCACAATATCACCATTTTTAAGGATTGTTTGTGATTAAGTATCAAATGGGGGAATTATTTGATATTTATATAATAAAAATAATAAATATTATTATCTTTTAATTATTTTTGTAAATGAATTTTTTTATTCTTTTGTATTTCATTCAGTTTGTTCTAAAGATACTGAAAAAATTTTATTAATGGAAACCAACCATGTATTTTGTACTCTTTTGTGAATCATTATTTTCCATATCAATGTTTTGTTTAAAAAGAATAATTATTTTTTAATATTTTAACATGATTTATTAAATAAAAAGTTATTCATGATTGAATTTTTAAAACATCGTTTAAAATTAATCTTCTTGTCATTTTCATAATGTGGAACTTTTTAACCTTTTAACAAAATTCTAAAATGAATTATTATCTAAATTATACCGCACGAACATAATTTTCCATAGTCATTACAACTCAATTCATTGAATATTAACTTAAAATGTTATAATTTTACATTCAATGTAAATGTTTTTCTTAACATTTAGAAAATATATTTCTGATTAAATTACCAATATTAAACATAAAGGGGTATTTTCCAAAAATAAATTTTCCAGCGATCTTTATAGTATTTTCATACAAGCCTGTATCCTTTGTTGAATCATATGTTGAGGATATAAACTAATTATTACATCAATAAAATTTCTATGGATGGTTTATGATCAACTATACTGGGGAAAGTATTGATATTCTATATGTTAGTTCTTCTAATATGTACAATTATTTATTTTTAAGGCATATTAATTTTGTTATGTTGTTTATAAATATAATTCATGCATTGGAATTATTAAGTGATGGGTGTGGAATGAAATTTTTTATCCCATTGATGCATCAATATGTATAATGAGAAAAACAAGAATGGGTATTTGTTCTAGTCTATACCCATTTATGTATAATATCTTTTCACGAGGTATCTATGGTATGTTTTAGATTCCCAGTATTATGTATTCCATCATTATGAAATCAATTATTGATGATTCAAAGATTTTTTTAAATAGTAATGATATCCATAGATAAGTTTCTAATTTATTTAAATATTCATGTGGAATTATTGGATAATAATTTATTATTGACACATTATTCATGACTTGTTAACTTATACGGTATGCATACACTTACTAAGCATCTGAGATAACCTCTTCAAAAGTTTCCTTTCCACCAGATTCCTGGATGTTTATTAAGATTGATATGCAGTGATATGGTCAAAGTCATAATAGTGATCTCAAGAAAAATTAATTTTTTTATTTAATGTGAGGTATATATATATATGATTCTTGTTTTCCATCAATACTAAACTATTTAGTACATTATGAAACTCTTACTTGTATCATGTACCAATGTAATAAAGTACGCACAAACACAATGGCACAAAGATCGGGGTCTTTACAACCTTAGTGAAATACCCAATCAAGTTTGTTTCATGAGACCTATTAATAGATCAAAGAGATATTTAATTCTAGGCCCCACCAATAATATAATATATCCAATGATTTCATCACAAGAATAAATAGTTCAAATTTATCAAAACACCTTAAAAATCAATAACTTCACAAATTAGAAGAACTAGAATACAAAATATGAATTCCATACCCATTAAAACTAATCATAAACCAACCATATATATATATATATTAGATTTTATCATTAGATTTTATCCTCATCACAAGATTCAATAAATTATATCAACAAGGATTAAAATAATTTACAAATGTCATTAGAAATTTATTGATGAATATAAAATTATCATAATGAAATAAAAAAATTAATGTCACAAATATTTCCAAAATATTAAGGAAAATAATATATTTTAAATGAAACTTTTAAAAATATAATGGAATATTCAATTAAATTATTTTTTAGTAAAGAATAAATTTTTCTTCATGCCACTTAAGATAAAAAACATTCATTTCACACTTTTGTTAAAAGGTTTAAAATATCACCATTCAGAAAACGAAAAGAAGAATTGTTTAATTCATTTTTAGAAAATATAAAATGTGTAAATACATATTTAATAAATATATAAATAAATTTAAAACATTACTTTATAAATTTTAATTCAAATATGGACATTGAAGAGTAGTATTTTCGATTGAGTGAAAAATACAAGGTTAGTTTCCCTTAAAAACATTATTTTGGAATCATGAGTACTTAAAGTTGGGAAAATGAAAGGAAACATGTAATTTATTGAAATAACTATAAGAAAACAAAATAGACTCATTATATGTTATAATTATCAAATAATACTTCTTGTATAGTATTAAATATAAACAATCACAAATTAGAAAGAGATTGTAAAATAAACCATAGCTTTAGGTTTGACATCATTTTAATGTTTATAAACATTCTGTATAATAATTATATATTTTTTTATAAATTTATTAAACATAAATAATCATATATATCTCACCATATATTGTTTATTTAAAATTTAATATCACCCATATATTAAAGATTCTTTGATAAAATAATTGTTCCCCGTAATAACTCTCTAGTTTTTCTTGTATGTTATAGTTCAGTAGTTTTAGTTCTTGTAATATGTTCATTATTAAAACACCTAAATAAAGTTAATAAAGACATAAATATTGTATACATTAATTATATAAATACATATATTCTTCAATTGTAGTTAGATATATAAAAATAAATTACATCATTAATGAGATAGTAGTCTGTATGTACATGTGATCACTATTTTAATTTTTGAATTGATTGAAAAAAAGAACGGTAAATAGTAATTCACCTTCATAGAATAATTATTTTATAATATATATTAACTAAATATTTGTATTTTAACACCCATTTAAAAATAAAATGAAAAACTAATCACATCATTTTGTGGAGGTGGTGGTCCACACCTATGCATGAGCGATGACATAATTTCCCAAAAGATAGAATGTTAAGAAGTAATAAGTGATATAATAATTCAATAAGTAAAAATATTTAATAAATATCATATATATATATACATTAAATCCATAATTATATCTAGTCTTGAGAGTCAGGGACAGAAAATGAATAACATCAGTTCGCGACATAGTAGTCTGCCATACACAAGATCAACATTTTTGTTTCCCATTTGATATAAGAGGAGATGTGTATAAGTTATGAATTTTACATGATAGAATATAAATATATGGATGATAATATTTTTATTAATTCATAATGTTTATATATGAGTTGATGTATCTATAATAATAAATTTTATGAAAAATCCTGGTTAAGTATAATATCACTTCTTACGACAACCCCTCGAGGTTAAAACCTAATTCCATTATAGGATGGTTATCTAAAAAAGAATCAAGGTCATATAGAGGTATTAAAGCAATGTATTTTGGTAGATTTTGGATGAACCAAATATAAAATAAATTGTGGACAGGAGAGGATATGGAGTTTCCCTTTATTTGTCGGGTAGTGGACACACTCGGAATTCTTTTAAAAGAATAAAATATATAAAGGACTTATTCACAACAAAGGTCTCCAAAAATGGGTCATTAAATAATATAATAAGAGATATGGTCTAAAAAAGACATTCTGATATAATGTTGACATGTTTTTAGGTAATTTTAACCTTTTCCTCACATGTTTAACCCTTGATAAACTTGTTTTAAACTTAACTATAAAAATATAATTTTACCATTTTTACTATTATTTATGGCGAAAAAATAATTTGGCATTATTAAATAATATTAATTACGATTATTTAAAATATGTAATAAATTTTATAAAATTTAATTAACACAAGTTTCAAATTTTAAATTATAATTAAACCCACAAATGTAACGAAAAGTTGTTTACTAAAAAAAGTATTATTAAGTAATAAATGTTTTTACATTAAAATTAAACATAAATTTTATTCCAAAAAATTATATTAAATTGATAATAATAAAATTTCTTATATTTTACTTTTTAAACAATTTTAAAAACTGGAACTTTTTAAATGACTTAATCATAGAGATAGTATTTTAATAAAAATTGGTATTTTTCATAATTCAGCAAAAAATTAATAATTTCTGAAATTTTTTAGAAATTAACTCTATGATGATGTTGACACATTGATTTGAAAAATGAAATTAATATTTTCCAATATATTTTATATGATTTGAAAATTTTAATTTTATTATTTTCTCATAAAAATTAATGGAAAATATTTCATGGAAAAACCATCATTTTTTAATAGGTAAATACATTACTAAAAAATGTTTACTCTCCCAAAAACCATAATACATCTCTTAATTACGTTTATTATTATTCCTAACACCAATTTAATGGATATTTTGTAATATTATTTTTTATGCCGGTTAATGTATACTCATTTTTGAATGTATTGTAAGATATCGAATAGTTTAAATTTATTTAAAATAAAAATAAATAATAAAATATTTTTTTTTGTTACACCAATCCCCCTTATATGTGATTTATCTTGTTTTTAGAATATCTAAAATGGTCAACATAATTTTTCAAATGATAATTAAAGAATTTAACTTGTATTCAAAATATAATAATAAGATAAAATAAAATAATAGTGATGATAAAATTTCATGTTATGGAATTTTGTAAGTGTCAAGATGAAATTATTTAAATCATAATATTTTGAAAGTAGTTTCAACATTTTTTTCTAGTCCTTGATGATGAAATTTATTTTTCCAAAAAAAATCAGTTAAAAATATTATATTATGTTCATGAACCTAAAATGTACTGATTATAAATGAGAAGTCCACTTTGCGCACACATATTTGATCTCTTTTAACCACTTCCCTATTATATATATAATAAAATTTATCACACTTTTTTAAAATGATATGTAAAAAATAATATTCAAATTTATTCTAATGCAAATTTATTTAAATACTCATGTGTAAATTTCCAATATGGTATAGAAATTTTCCCTCAATTCACCTTGTATAGATAATGACTACCATGTACCTTCCCTTTTGAAAAAAACACACAACATCTAATAGACAAAAATAAACAAAAAAAAATTAATGTGAATCGTTATTCCATTGAGTGAAATAACACTTTAATAAATATATGTTTTATACCCTTCATGATAAGAATGAATCCAACAAAGAATTGTATAATTTTGAAATATTTTTTCAATATATAAAGTTCTTTATATGTTATTCTTTTTCATTGTCATTATTGAAATATAATTTTAGTCAAGTTCTTCATATATTGATGTCATATAATAGTAAATGAATATTTTATATAGATACCTAATTCAAAACCAAAATATGTACTATGTTTAAGTAAATTAAAATAACTGAAATATATATTTTAAAAAAATACATGGAAAATACATGCTTCACAATGATGCTAATTAAATAACCAGTTACATGCTCCATGATATCCATTTTTAAAATCATTATAGAAATTCCACACCCAAAAATGATGTCATCAATTTGAATTCCATAAAAATCCAACAATTAAGATTATTATTATAAAAATAAATCAAATCCAGAAGAATTAGTATCTGATGTCATATCATCTTGTACTTGTAGTTGTATATATAGCATGTATTCACCATTATAGTAATTATATAGAAATGGATAAATATAAATACTATAACTTTTTAAAATGAATTAATAGAAACATGAAATATAATATATAATATATACATACCTCCTTGGTAATTTTTTAGAAAATTATAGATGGAAAAATTAAGAAATGGTCGTAATATCTTCCCTCTACAGTGACCATATCTATATTAAGGGGTTCTCTTGCTGATATATTTATAATATCTATCAGTATAAACCTATTATGATTCATCTCTATATGTTTATTATTAAACATATTCCTTAATATATATATCAATCCATATGAAAAAATATGAAGATGGGGATCATCAATATATCTCTCATAATAGAATGAAAGAAATAGATAAGGAGATACATAAGAATATTTCGGCAGAGATAGAGGATAGTGATGTTTAGATGATAGTGGAGGAGTTTTGTTTATTTTCTTAAATTATCTCTATATCTCTACAAACATCGGTTGTACCAATTCTCAAATACTATCATCCATCTTCTAAAATGTATATTTTGAAACTGATTTTATTTCCTTTGTATAAATTTTCATTTGAAGAAGCTCCAAAATTTTTAATTCCAATAGTGATTGAAACACCTACCTTATAACATCAAATGAAAAAAGAGTGTTTGGGAATTCCCAATGCAGTAGCTAAAATATTCTACATACCTAGATGTATTAAGGTAATATTTTTTTCACTTCTCTTTAAGAGATTCTTGTATATAATATTAGAAAAGCTCATTTCCAAATAATAATATATAAATAGTTGAAATAACTTAAACAACATAAATAAATCTAGAAAATCCTTTGACAAACATCTATTGACTCTTTGTTCTGATATCTTCTATAACACCCTGAACCCACGCTGTAGTATTTAGTACATAAAAATGCGGTGTATTTATTCTAAAAATATACAACTAAAAACACCAAAAATATTTAAGATTCCAGGGTGTTTTCTGGTAATGGTTCTAGAGAATTAGAAAACACCTTACAATTTTTCATCGTTGCAAAAAAGTAAAAAATAAAATAAAATATATATTTCACTTTTCATACACTAACTCCAAAAAATATTTCAACCATCTTATAACTTCTAAAATACCTGTTGAATTTTATTTAAGGCATGGGATGAGCATTAAATTTCTCCATAAGGGGTTTTAAAACAAAAAAAATAGTATTATAAAAACTTTTTAAAACCCTTTTATATAAAATATATATTTATATATTTGATATATAAAACACTTTTCAAAAAACAAACATTAAAAAAATACTTATTATTTTGAAAATCTTATTTAATGTAATTATATAAAAACTATTTTCATTTTTAAAATACTTTAAAAAATACCTTTCAAAAATAATTAGATTTCTCAATTAAAATTATTTTGAAAATAATATTTCTTTTATGGATTAAACTGATACTTATAATATCTTAGGAAACCATGTGTCCACAAGGAATATCACCGTTTGGACAACATCCCATGAAGTTGTGGGATCACTCCCCATTTCTAATTCTCCCACATGATACCCAAGAACTAGATCAAATTTGTAAGAAAAAAATTTTAAGGTGTACCTTTCTTAATCAAACTTAATTGATAACTTTTCCAAAATATATTCTTAAATTATTTTCATAGTTGAAAATAATTTTAGAACATTTTGGCTTTTATAATTTTATTTGTTCACAAAATTCTCAATATAAATCCACATTTATAAATAATTAGTTTTATTTAAAACATGTTAATATTAACACATTAAAATTGAAAAATTTATTTTATAAAAATACATGAACTATCATGTGAGATTATATAATATGTCCAATTCCTCTAATATTCATGACATTTGCATAAAAATGATAGGTGTTAAAAAAATTACATAGAGAATTAATAAATTAAACTTCTGAAAGTAAAACAATGGATTTAAAATTAAACAATATCAATTTGTAAAAAATCTAAATTTCATCATAGTAAATTATTTTTTTTAAAATAAATTATTTTATTAATTTCAATAAAATAATATAATTATTGAACATATAAATATATGGAATTTTTATGAAATATAAACATAAATTTTGAAAATAAATTCTTTATATAATTAAATTAATTCATATAAATACATAATATTGTAATTGTTTTTAAAAAATATAAGTCTTTTTATAGCATATAAAATAATATTTTAAACAAATAATCATTTTATATAATGAAATTTTAATAAAATATTAATTGAAAATAATAATTTTCCTTAGTAAAATATAATTTTAGGATGTAATTACGTAAAAATAATTAATCATCAGACTGAATATATAATTTGAGGACATAAATATTTGGAAAAAAATGCCCTTAAATGAAAGCATAAAATCCAAATATACCTTTTATTATAAAATTAAATCCATTTCAATAATGAAATTTTTTATTTAAATTTAGAAAATAAGTGTTCTAATCATTTTTCATTTGCATAATTCTTTTAATATTTGTTGGAAGTAGAATCATTCACTCTCACTCTCTTTGTATCTCTATCACTCTATCTCTCACTCTCTTTAAGAATGTCTCTCTAATATAAAACATCCACCTCATGCCTCTTCACACATAAGTATATATATACACTCAACAGGATTGTAAATTAATATATATACACTCATAATAAAAATTCAATCAGAAGGTGTAGACAGAAATTAACCTTATTGAAGAAGGAGGTAGAATTATAATTTAGTCGTTGCTCAACAACAATATTTCAAAATCAAAAATTAATTTTTAATTAGAAAAAAATAGTGATGAAGAACAAGCCATGAATGAAGATTCTTTCTACATTCAAGCTAAAAAACTCTATAGAGAGAAATATAAATCAACAATGACAAATGGAGTTAGACCTAAAGAAAATTACACTGTAAACATTAATAGAGATGGTTATGAATTGGATTAAATAAAGAAGAAGAAATTAAAACAACCCAAATATGAACTAGATCATTAAATAAAATCTGTTTTATTTAATACTAGAATTTAACTCAATAAAAAATGAGTATAATAAATAAAAATAGATCACTATCCATATTTATACAATAATAATAAAACAAATACCCCTACCTATAAATGATCTGCAAAAAAATTTTCATGAGTACAATGATAAAGAGTAGCTCGTGACCAACTACTCATGCATCTTCGAACCTCTTAATGTCATCAAATAAACCCACTATCTTACCTCAACTACAATTTCAACTTGATCTCAACAACTTGATCTATAATTAAAGCCCTGGTGGTCGATCTTCCCTTGTATCTCCCACTTCCGATAGTTGAAATGCCCATATCTCCTCTCCTTCGGCTCCATTTCTCGGTTTCTAGCAGATAACCCTAGATTGTGCTCACCCTAGGCTCCCTACATCTCAACCACTAGAGAATTAAGTCCTCATAAAAAAGTTCCCTTATTTTTAATACCTGGTCTTATCTATTTAATTTCTTTATTTTGTATCATTTGTCTTAATAATATTCATTTATTTATTTTATCATCCATATTTGTATATAAATATAAAATTAAATTTTTTTATAAATTAATTAATTTTTTAAAAAAATTGAACATATTAAATTTATAATGATAATTAATATTTCATAATTTCATTAATTTATAATTTCATAATTCTAAATTATTAAAATTCCAATTTTAATATAATTAATATAATTATTCATTTTTGAATATATTTATAATAAAATATATTTCCTTTAAAATTTTATTTATTTCATATAAATCATATTACCATTATTTTTAACTTAAGTACAAATTTATACCATAATTTTTATATTTCAATATATTCAATATTATATAGACTTATTTAATTTTAATTATTTTGATTTCAGTACATTATAATTACAAGTTTTTTATAATTATATTAAATTTAATAATTATGAATATTTTGAAATATTTTATAATGAAAAAAGTTTAATTGTGGTTATCATCCTTTATTTTAGTTCGTTTGTAAATTATATTATAATTTATACCCTTAAATTTTGTTTTTCAGTTATTTATTTTTTTAAAATTATTTAAAGAAATGAATTTATATGAAAAAATGATTTTCAAAAAAATAATTCCACATTAAATTTTAAAAAATAAATTTTTAAATGATTTGAGTACTAATTTTACAAATAAAAATTATTCATATTAATATTATTTTAACTTTAGTTATATTAAATATTTATTTTGACTAAATAAAATCATCAAAATATTAAAACTCATCTAATTACTCTGTTTCAATTATAAATTAATTAATTTAATAAAATATTTATATAAAAAGAATATAAGCTTATAATTTTTGAGACATTACATTCCCCCTCCACTTAAAAGAATTTTTCCTTCATAATTCGTTCACCAAACTCAAGAAAATTATGAATTATCATCTACAAAATTAATAAAAACTAGAACTTCTATATTCTTAGGGGAACTTAAATACAAAAATGTCAAAAAGAAATTTTTTTCTCTTTGATTTTTCCTCAAAAGACAACGTATAATCTCTAATGTTTTCTAGACCATTACTCTGATATCAAATATAACACCCCAAACTCATGCTTTTGAATTCAATCCATAAAAATTATTTTTATTTTTTTTATAAAAGAAAAAGGAAAAATACATTGAATTTTTTACATTCTATGACCTATTCCAGTCTATTTTCTAGATAAATAGATAACACCTTAAAATTTGTTGAAGTTGTACAAAAATAAAAATGAAATAATTTATCTATTTCACTTCACATGCACTAACTCAAAAAATAATGTTTTCCATCGTAGAACATAAAAAAGACTTGTAAATATTATTTTAAAACATGGAAAGAGTATTAAATTACCCAGTAAGGGGTTTTAAAACTGGGGGAAATACATTTATAAAAACTCATTTAAAATCTCTTAAAACCTTTTATATCAAATATATATATATATATATATATATGATATATAAAACAATTTTCCCAAAACAAACATTATAAAAAATTATTTGCTAGAAAATCCTTTTAAAAACAATTCTTTAAATATTCTATTTATTTTTCGAATCATTTTCAAAAATAATTTTATTTCTCTTTTAAAATAGTTTTGAAGATAATATTTATTTTATGGATTAAAAAAATTATTGGTAGATCCTATTAAAACCATGTGTCCATAAACAATATCTCTGATAGTACAACCTCCAGTGAGGTTGTGGGTTCATTCCACATTCTACATTCTCCTACCTGATACTCAAGTCCCCGATAAAAGTTTTCTGAAATCATTTTGATGGTTTTCCATTCTCAATCAAAATCAATTAAAAAAATTCAAAAATATATACTTAAATTTTTCTTGGGGTAAAATAATTTTTGAAAATCCTAGCATTGATAAATAACTTTTTAATAAAACTCATAAAAGAACTTAAATTTTAAAATAATTAGTTAAATTTAAAAAATAAACATTTAGGCATGAAAATTAGACAATATATTTTAATAAAATGCATGAAATATCATGTTAAATTGTTAAATATGGCCATTTCCTAAAATATTCAAGAAATTAAAATAAAAATGGTAGCATTAAAAAGAAATAAAATACAGAATTAATAAATTAAACTTATATATATAAAAAAAGGCTTTAAAATTAAATAATATCAATTTTTTAAAACATTGATTTTTAACATATTAAATTAAATGATTTTAAAATAATAAATTCTATTATTAATTTAAAGAAAACATTATAATTATGGAACAAATAAATATACATAATTTTGAAGAAATATAAACATAAATTTTGAAAATAAATTCCTGGAAGAATTAAATTCATAAATATAAATGCACAATATTGTAACTCTTTTTGAAAAATATAAGTCTTTAAACTGTGTATAAAATCATACATTAAAATAAATAATCATTCGATATAATGTAATTTGAATAAACAATTAGTTTAAAATAATTATTCCCCTAACTAGAATATAGTTTGAGGAAATAATTACATGAAAATAAGTAATCCTCTTACTGAATATATAATATTAGGAATTAAATTTTTGAAAATAACTTTTTCGCTTAAATAAAACCATAAAATAATTATATAATTTATATTAAATAATCAAATCCATTACAATGATGAGTTTTTGAAGTAAATATATACAAAATAGGTTTACCCCCTTACATTTTACTTGCATATTTATTCTGATAGTTATTAGAAGAAGACTCATTAACTCTCACTCTCTTTATCTATATGTCTCTCTGTCTATCACCCTTTTCCAAAATTCCTTGCTCAAACAAAAATTATCCCTCATTCCAATTTTCTTATAATAGTATATATATATATATATGATCAACAAAAAATAAAATCCATATCTATATATACACACTCTATATGAAATAACAAGTAGAAAGTGTGGATATAAATTAAGTCTACCACCAAAGGAGGTAGAATTATAATTTTGATCCAGCTCAATTAACTAATTTCACCATCAAAAATTAATTCAAAATAATATAAACAAAATTGGTAATGAATAACATGCCACATATGAAATTTATTTCAATATTCATACCAAAAAAATCAATAGAGAGCAGTACAAATCAACAATAATAAATAGAGTCGGGCCAAAAGAAATATTTAATCACAAACATTAATATATATGGTTATGTGTTTGATTCAACAACAAAGAATAAATTAAAACAAACCAACTCTGAATCAGATTATTGATCAAAATTATTTTGATTTAATTTCAACATTTAACATAATGATAAATGGGTGGAACAAATATAACTAGATCACTAACTAGATTTATACACTAACAAGAAAACAAATACACCAACTAAGAAACTATCTATAAACTGATTTAAAGGAGTATAGAGATGAATACCAGATCACACATAGCCCCTTTTTCTTTTTTAAACCTCCCTACAGATTCAAATATTTCTATACTTGAACCTTCAACAGCAGTCACACGTCAATCCCAACTCCTCAGTCCATAATTGAAGCCCTAGAGGTCAATCCACACTTGGATCTCCCTCTTCTAATAGTATATCTCCTCATATATCCTCGTCTTTAACTCCATTACTCTGTTTCCATTAGATAACCCTTAATTATTCTCTCTCTTGGGTCCATACTACTCGACCTCTATAGAATGAAACCCTCAAAAAAGAGTTTACTTATCTCTAGTATTTGATATTATCCCCTTTATTTCATTATTACATATCATTCCATTTTTTAACAATATTTATTTATTTATTTTATCATCCATATTTTGTATATATACATATATATATTCAAAATGTTATAAATTAAATTAATTTTTTTAAAAAATTGAATATATTAAATTGAAAAGGAATATTCATATTGTATAATTTATGTAATTTAAAATTTCATAATTCGCAATTATTATAATTCTTATTTTAATATATCTAATATAATAATTCATTCATGAATATATTTATAATAAAATATATTTCCATTAAATTTTTTTTCATTTCAAGTAAACCATATTACCCTTAATTTTAACTTAAGTAGGCATGTATGTAATAATTTTCATATTTTAATATATTCAAAATTTTATAAACCTATTTCTTTGTAATTATTTTTATTCACTAATTTATAAATTTATATATTTTATAACAATATTAACCTTAATAAATATTTCTATTTAAAAAAATATAATGATAAAATTCTGATTATGTTTATTATCTTTTATTTAATTACTTATTAAAATAATATTATAATTTATGCCCATATATTTTTTTATTCAATTCTTTATTTTCCCAAAAATATTTAAATAAAGATATTTATGTTAAAATATATTTTTTTAAAAATACTGCAAGAATAATTTAAGAAATATTTTTTTATGATTAGAGTATTAATTTTAAAAACATATTTTTATAATTAGATTATTATATCATAATTTATTTTCATTTTTTTTACTAAATAAAATCATTAAAACATTAATACTCATCATATTAGTTTATTTTCAATTATAAATTAATTTATTTAATAAAATATTTATATTAAAAGAAAATAAGGATATAATTTTTTATATGTTAAATCTTTTCTTTTTTATTATTCATCCCCACTTCTTTTTTATGTCTACCAAGATATAAGTTTGTCCATACTCTACAGAGCCATAAGTCTCAATTATCATTTTCTAAAAGTTTTCATGATTTATTTTTTCTTCTAAAAATGTATACCCATGATGAGATAAATTATGAGGCTATAAGTTTTTGGATTGGATATCCTAGTGAGTTCTCTATACTTTTTATAAAATAGGGATAAAATAATAATTAATATGATCATTAATAATAAACTAACTTTTAAATGATGACATTTAATGTAAAAATGATTCTATTCATCTTCCTTAAACAATATTCTATGATGTATCTTCATCTAGAAAAGTGTATATCTTATAAGGATTTAATTTTTTTTATTATCTAAGAATAATATCTGATGTGTGGGTTTATTAAAATCCATAAATATCAATGAATCCAATGATTAACATTTCTATTTGACTTCTCTAATTCATTTATATAATATATCATCAAATAAGAAGGGTAAAAACCTATATTAGTGAAAACATGTAATGATAAGTAAAAGAGTAATAGATGAGAACACCAAAATTGTCTCGGAAAAGTCATACATTATAACATTGATGAAAGTTTTCCAATATCAAACCAATTTATAAATTCATCCTAAGCATGAATTAAAAAAATAATGTCTAAAATTGTTTTGAATATAGACCCCTAGGATTATCATTATCATCAACCACATCATATAACATTATTTCATATCCAAAGGAAATTGATAAATTTGGTAAACATGTTCTACCATGTTTACCCACCCCAGAAGCATTCCCAACTTCTATTGAAGTAGATGACTCATGTACATAATGATGAAAACACTTCTTAGTATATATATGTGAAAGATCCTCTGTAGAATCCTAAGTGGTATAAATTACTGATATGAATTTATCTAACCGATAAAATAAATAAAACGGTACACATAAATACCAATCCAAATGTTATATTTAAAATTAAAATAAAAATTATAACTTATTTAACAAAAAGTAATATAAAATAATCTTATTTTTATTAATATTAAATTATTTTGTTAACTAAAATCATAAAGACATTAATGATAGATAATAATATATAAATGAATTAGAAACAAAATTTTATTGAATTTTATAAAAATCCAAGTATTGCCAAGAAATAAATAGATTTTTTCATTGATAAAAAGAAAAAAACGTCTATATTTCATAACATCCATTATATAATTTTAAAAAATGGTAAAATGAAAACAAATAGTATTATATATCTTATTATTTAGTAATTAACAACTTTTATAGAATATCAACCTTGTTTTTGAATCATAAAATGATATAGAAAAGTAATCTTAAGACAAATATTTTATAAATAAATTAGTTATATATAATGTTAAAGAAATGAAAAACAATATAAAATATTAATATAATTGAAAAAAAATATAATATTTTTTGAAATATATTTCTCATGTAAAAATAAAAAAACAAATACATCCAAATTTTTATGAAATTAAAAATCATAAAGATAAATTAATTATATGTTACGTTTAATATTATGAAATTACTAAATGAATGTTTCCCATATTATTTCATCATTAAAATTCCATATTTCACAAACCATGTATATAAATTGTTTATCAATATTATCTGATTATCATTCTATGGATATAGTGATATCCCATAAATCAGCATCACCATCTACTTTGTCATCACTAATTACTATTTTCTCTATATAAAAATCTACCATACTATATATTTGATGGAACAAGAACATAGATTTTTTAACATTTTTCCATGATTAAAGGAAAAGATATATATTATATTCTATTCATATTAACTAGTTTCATACCAAATTAATATTTTCTGTTATTCTTTTTTCATATAATACATCTACAGTTAAACAATATAACTGAAAATTTAATATATTCGGTCTCCCATATTTTTTTAATAACTCCATAATATTAACTTGGTAAAAAAAGTTTATCCATTAATGGAATACTAAAATCATGAAATCAAATTTAAAAATGGGCCACCAGCTAACAATATCAATATTTTAAATGCATCTGATTCACCATGCACAGTCTCTTTAAACCATAAAAAATTGTTTGATTTTTCACATTCAATGTTCATAGATTTATCTTATTTTGACAAAATTGTATTAGAATATTAATATTCATATTTTTATATATATGAGGATCATATATATTATTTAATATATAAAAATGTACCATTATTATCTATTCTCCTATGAAAAATTATATATTAATGATAAGGACCCACTTCCCCCAAAAAATATCTCATTTATGCTGATATATAGGTAATACAATGTGATTCACTATAGATAAATTATTTGTTCAAAAATATACAACCTCCTCAAAAATATTCTTAACAATAATTGGGGATTTAGGTTGATATAGATTCAGAACATATCCCAACAATATCATTATATATCTTTTTAAAAGGATAAATCAAACATAGTTATACAGGTGTCCAAATAATTTATTATCACATAGAAGAAACAATTAAATGAACCATGGTATCAAAAAAATAGGGGAAAATAAAACTTTTGATGACAAATTAGAGAAAATATATCCTCTAATAAATTTTATAATGAATTTAGATCACTATCATTAATACAGATTCATTAAAAACATAGTTTGACTTCATGATATAAAATATGACTTGTATAATAAAATTTTTACCAAGTTCTACATGTATTTTCTATTTCTTTAGGACATGGAAACAATGATATTTTATTTCTATCAAAAACAAATATTTTAAAAACACAGAACTAGTTACATTTGAATAGTAACCATGTAACACTTTGATACAATAAGGATAACAATAAAAAATAATTTTATAATAGTTGGATAATGCATAAAAATTCATTTGTAGGTATGTTAAGCATGAATTTGGAGATGGATTTGACTCAAATGTTATTCTCATTGAGAGTATGTACAATAAATCCTTAAAATGATCATTTTCCATTAACTTAATATTCAATAATGATTAAATAAAACTATCACATATATTCTTCTCTGCAAGAAATAATTCAATGTTTTGTTTAACCTCATAATATATCCAATATTGAATTTCAAAAAAATATTGACATTTTCTTCCAAATAATAATATCATTAATAGATAGTTTCATATTTTCTAATGTGAAATAAAGGGATTTTACACTCTAAAAATACTAATAATTAGAAAAATATTTTAAGAAGTATAAGATTCATGTGATTCATCTAATTCATTTAATTCCTTTTAAATATTCTATAAGAGAGATCTACTAACAAAAATATTTGATATCCCATCTATATAATTTTTATTCCATGTTATATTTGATAATATAAAGTTCATTCTCTATAAAATGTATATTATTTATTCCCCTTAACATTGTATCTACAAAAATATCAATATTATAGTAATTAATTTAAATTTAATATAATTATTTCATACAGATGAAAATTTCACATTTTATAAGAATCATTCACTTTAATACCTTCATTGCATAAAAGCTTTAAATAATCGATTAATGTTGGGAGTTAAAAAAATATCATTTCCAATCTATTTTTAATGATAAATTACTAAAATCAACATGAAATATTTCCACTTCATTAAAAATTTGAGAGATAACTTGTAAATTACCTATAAACCAAACCATAAACAAATTTTTCTACTATTGATTTGATATGAATTCATTCCATATACGTATAGTCGATTTTTGAAGTTTCTAACTTCATTTTTGAGTGTATGAATATGGGGAAAAATTTTCTTCCATTGTGGAAAATCATATGGATGATGAAAATTTCTATTATATATATACTCTTTTACATTCAATATTGTCAGTTTTTCATTATTTTAATTTTTTAAATAAATGTTTTAACTGTGGAATTATAGTAAGATACCATATTTACATTGCATGACTCTTTCTAACTAGTAAATCCACTTGATATTTTTATTTTAACTTATACCATGATTTTGTACATTTAATACACTCATATAGAATATACTATTTCTTTTTATATATAACACAACCATTTGTGTAAGAATGTATATTCTTGCACCCAATACCCATTATGAATTATTTTTTCTTTGTATTATAATTTGACTCTCAGAGATCACTATATTCTAGAACTATATCATTCAACTGTTGTAAAAATCTATAAAACACTTATCACACCATCCAATTTTTTATGTCAACATAATTTGTTTTATACCACATATAAAACCATAAATTTCATATAAATAAGGTAAAAAAATTATCATTACCAAATAGATTATCAATTAAATATTTCTTCCTAATTATCTATACATCATTATCATTAACCAATCCATCAATTTGATTGGAATTATCATCATGAAATATTCAACCTCATTAAATCATGAATTTTTTAAAAAAATGACCACGGAACTCTAATTAGTGTAACTCATATTAAAACCCAGTAAAATTAAATGAATTTTAATTTAACAATATTTAATCTTTATTATATTTTAACATTTTAGAAATTTATAGAACATTATTTATTTTAGAACATTTCTTTATTAAAATTCCAAAAAGCATTAAAAACTTCTCCATCCTCCCCAATTTTTCATTATGAAATAATAAAACATTTTATCAATACCAAAATTAAAAAATATCAATAATGGTAAATAATTTTTTATATTATGAAATTGAATTTTGAATTCACATATAAATATAAAAATAAAAATAAAAACAATACTTCCCATGTATTAAAAAAACCACATATCTAGGAAATTAATGTATGACATTGAACATATTTATTTATCTTTTTTCAAAAAAAATAAAACAAATAATGGTATATAAACAATAAAATTCATTCTAAAATGTTTCCCACAAATAAAAAAATTTATTATGTGTTTTTATTTAGTAATTTCAGAACAAAAATTCATTATGTTCAATATTAATAAAATAACATAATTTAAAAAGACGAATACAAGAAATTGATAAAAATGTCATTAACAAACAATATAGATAACATAATTCAATGCATACACATATACTAAAACTTACTTGCATAGGAGACTATACAAACATACTCATTAGGCTCCTCAAATACAACTTATGTAAAATTAAATATTGAATAACAATCTAATTGTTATTATTATATATTATTATAATACTTCTAAATTATGGAAATGTTTCATATAATATAATAATAAAAATAAATAAAATGAATCAATTTAGAAACTTATAGGTTTTCATGACACTTTAAATAGACAAAAATAACCACATAAATTCAATATAATGTTCAACCCAAGATAAGAAATATTTAGTTTAACTAGGTATAATAAATAATATGCTAGAAAATTGTCTCTATGTTAGAAAAAGGATAGTGCAACATATTGTTCATTATTAACGCAATTTTGAAGAAGATATACTTTTTTTCAACACAATATAATCTTGAACTACGCATGATCATTTAAATATCTTTTATCCAAAATTAATATTCCATCTCAAATAATAAACTATACCATTAAGAAAACTATTAAAAATATAGGTTAAATTGTAACTTTGACACCCATTAATAAAAAAATTATTGTTATGTATATCACCAACTCATTAAATAACCATTTAATCAAAATATAACCTCAAAACATGAATTCATAAATTTTAAAATAATATACATGCATAAAAAATAAAAACACAAATAAAAAACATGAAGATACTTTATATAGAAGAATTGAAAATGATAATTCATGTAAAAAAAACTATCCTAGAATATCATTCATCAGATTAAACATACCTAGGATGCATGAAAAATTAGAATAAAAAATATAAACCATAAATGGATATTAGTGAGGGGACATAATAGATATGTTTGAAAAATCAAAATTCAGTGATCCCACATATGGTGAGGGATATAGTGAAGTTTTTAGTAGTGTCATGAATTAGAGTATAGATTTAAAGGAAGAACAAGGGAAAGTGTTAGGACCTAGAGTTCATGGGAAGAAAATAATTCATTGATTAGGTGTAAATAAATGATTAGAACATAATGATATGGTTTAAAAAATCACATCTATTTCTAAAAATATAAGTAATAAGTTGGTTTTATACAATGGTAAAAAAATTAACAAACATGAAAAAAAATTCTTCATATTAGTTATTATAATTATATTGTGAAAGATAAATGAATTTTTTATGTCGGATAAGGGACAACTGATGTAAAAAATTTCATCTAACATAGAATTTAGAATACGAATTTTATTACTCCATCATAAAATAGAAATTTTATACTACTCTATTTCTCCCCCTATAATGGAAATATAATATGAAAAAATTAGAGTTGGGACAAAAATAAAAAACCTGATCCTTAAGATAGATGTGGATAAACACCCAATATCAATCGTCGATTATAAAAATATTCATTCAACAATTCCTTCATAAGAAAATTAACAATCTATTAAATTGGTATAAAATGATAAATATTAAATTTATTTTCCTCCAAAAAAATATTTGATGATTTGATATTTAATATCAATGTTTTTGCACATGGAATTGTGAACATGATTCTTTTATAATTTAATAATTCTCTAATAATCACATCCATGAAAAAAATTTATCTTCACTCCAACATTTATATCTTATAATTAAATATTCACCCACATTAACTATATTTAAAAATGAGGTAAAGAGATAGATTCTAACTCAGTAATGATTAATGTCACAAAACTCTACTTTACAGGGTTCCAACATACACACCATTCAATAAAGAAGAAATACCCACATAAATTTAATAATGTGTCATCAACAAAAATAGCCTAGTGTTCCTTAGTATAGTCAAGTATATTCAACTACCCCTTTTTTCAAAATTTATTCCATCGTTTTTAGTTTCAATTATTTATCAAAGAATTATTTATTCTTCAAAATAATTTGACTTTTTTGTTAAATTTGAAATCTACAATAGATGATAAAATCCTGAACCAAGTTAGGTCAATATAATTTTAAATATAGAAATATTATAATAAATTTCCTAAATTATGTTGGATAAATATAAATCCCATCATAATACATGGATATATTTGTTCTGACTAAGATATGTGTGTAAACTAGTTTTGAATTTTCTATGTAAAATATTTTAAGTAATTATAAAACTATTTTTGTCATGATAGGAATATTTGATTCTCCTTTTGAGAATTATTTAATAAAACAAAGTACATAATTTCATTTGGAATTGAAATTTCAAAAAATATCATTAAATCATTAAAAAATCATTCACAATATTCCTAACTATTCCCTTAAAATAATATATAATTGATATCAACATTCACAATGTGAGAAGCCTCAGGATTTCATTTTATTTAGAGGTTATTTTTTACTCTTTATATAATAACTATGATCTTTATTAAACATTAATTCATTATTAATTAGATAATATTACACATAATTCAACCCTTATGAAAGAGAATTCTAGTGTATTAGGGAATTAGGTACATTACAGAACAACTAAAAGCAAGAAATGCATCATATTTATTGAAAACATCCTTAACATTATCATACTTAAAACTGATTGGGATAATATGGGGACATACATAATAGATGAGTGATCTATAAAGCCCATTAAGGGAATAAACACACCACAACCTGAATACAGTAATACATTTTAGATAATAGGAATATCGATGGGTGTATAAAATGTAACATCCTAGGTATATAATGAATAAGGCATTTTCATATTAATTAATATTTGTGAATTAAATATTAATTTTACATTAAATTGGATTCTATGTGTGATAACATACTCATCATGAAACAAAGGGTTTCATTGAAATCATATGGTGCACACAACTTTTAGTTATACCGAAAAATAATATAATAATATTATTATTTTAAATGGCAGTTAACGCCAAGAAATTGTATTGGAGGAAATAAATAGAACTAAATAAAATATTGTTACACATGGTTTTTAAATGTTTTTACTTTTATCCAATAAATTTTAGCGTCTTAAAATAAGAATGAATCCGATTTTTAGCATTAAATACTCTAATATTCTTTAAAAGGATGAGTTATCGCCTTTTGGTGGAGAACCCTTCTTAAATATAGTTTTTTCCACTTTTATATGTTCTATTTGACAAAATAAATTTCATTTTTAGAAGAGGGACATCAAAATTTACTTTGGGTAAAATTTTGGTATTTCTCGGATAATGATCATTCTTTGATGAATACTGAAAAATACTGCATTTTAATTCAAATATTCCTTTTTATCTAATTTATTTATATTATTATATTGTCCTTTTAATTGGGTTTAAACTATATTTATATTATATATTTTTCATTTAATCCTATTTTTTTCATTGAAATTATTCTCACTTTGAAATTGGACATAAACACATGTCAATCTTTTTGTAGTTTTTTACTTCTTAAAAACACGCTTTTTAGTTTTGACAATGGGAATTAATTTTTAATTAATTTCTGCAAATTCCATGTAATGAATTTGGAAAAATAGATTCCATATTTTTAAATCAGGTGTTAAATTATTTTTAAATAAGTAACTTTTATATTTAGACATTATGAATAGTAACTTCAGTAAATATTTTATTTACCACGGTTAAAAGGTAAATCTGAAAAATAAGGGTAAAAAAATAATATTATAATAATATTAAATTACCGAAAAACATGTACAAACCCTATTGGATGATTCATGTATGACCATTTGAATCACCGGGTCAATTTTGGGACCCCATAGAGCCACTTGTAAGTGAAAATGACATTTTATAAAAATTAAAATAAAGTTAAAGAAATTGTAACATAAACATATATTATTTAATAAAAAACTTATATAGGGTTATATAAGTAATATTTTTGACTATAAATATCCATTATAAATATAAATATATTTCCTACATCATGGTATTTTATTTATAATTTTTATACATTAAATATATAAATTTAATTATGACACAATGGTGATGTAGTGATTGCTTGATTAATAATGGATTCAAATAAATGATATTATAAATGTTAAAAGAAATATATATTTTTTATTTTGATGTAGTACATGAATTTTTTAGATTATAGTTACATCTTATACTTTTATTAATGATGTTTTTTCTAAAAAATCAGGTTGTTATGGATTTTTAAAAATTCGTGATATGAATAGTGTTAAAATTGACATCATTAATTTTTTAAAATATAAAATATTTCATTAAATATTATAAAATTAAAAAAAATATAAGATTAATCCAAATAGTTATAATAAGTCTAAAATTTTATAATTGACTCTTAAATTGGATATTTTTCATGTTTTGGTAACTATTTCGACTCTCAAAGCGTCAAATTCTTGATAAATGGTATGAGTAAAAAGGGTTAAATAAAAAATATAAGGATTATAAAATATAAAAAACATGTCCAATTCTTATTGGGTGATTTTATTTCGACATAAATTTATCTTATATTATAATTTAATTAGTTTTAGGCCTTTTGAAACCGAAAATTTTATTATAATAAAATAATAATTTCAAACATACTAAAGAGCCCCTCCTCCCTCTTATAAAAGGACACCAACTCAAACCCATAACACACACCTCTCAAACCCCTTAGATCATTGAAAATCTTCTCCAAAAATCTATAACCATCCCCCTATTACTTCTATAAGATTTACTCTAGGATGAAGGCAATTCAAGAAATCCTTTTGGATCAAATCAAAGAGAGCTACATGTTTTATGAGGTAGCGTCCTCTCTAAAATTCCATTCCATTATTCTACTTCTTCACTCCCTATTATATTATTTTTATTTGATTACATAACAACAACAATGTCATTATTATACTATGTCTTTTTATGAGTATTATTCTAACTACACTAACACACACCTCCGTCTAATGGGTATATGACATATTGTTTCTGTGGACGGTGAACTACTGCCTCTCGAAACGAGGATTATTCAATATTCTCCTACAACCACTCATGGTGGCCATTATGATAGAACAATAATTATATATTATATTTATGATATTTATTTTCTCCCTAAACTTCTGTAATTATCATTTATAACATACCTTTATTCTTTTAATGTTTTAGTAATACAATAATTTCATTTGAGGTAGTGCGGACTACCACCCCCTCAAAGTGATATGACTCATTCACGTTATACATGGAACATATAAAGGAGATAATTAAGGATCTTGTGTAACATATATAACATAGATATTATAATGGAATTATAATATACCTATGTATCATTTAGTTTTCATTTTTTAAAAATGAAAAAAATGAAAGTAACGTTCACGCGTAGGTACAACTTACCATCTCTATGAACAGTGCATTTCATTTTATTATATCCAAATATAATGGAATAATATAAATGAATATATAATGGATCTAAATACATATATTCAGGATATATATCATATTTTAATCATGAATTAAAATCTGTAGATTGTGGACTTTTGACCACATGGAAAATTTGTAATTATAACAAGTTCATTTTTTACTCATGTTCCGAACATAGACAAAATGTCTGATATGAACTCAAATAATTAAATACCTGTTGTAGCAAGGTAATAAGTTATATGAAATGAATGGAACACTATAAAAATTTTCTAAACCAATTAGAAATTAACTCAAGTTTATTATTCAGGAAGAATAAGGAACATACGGTGACAAGTCGAACTCAAGTTAAGGGAAACTTTCACCATCATCTATTAGTCAAAGACTTATATTAAGTTATGTATTTTAATTTACATTTTCTTATGTTTTGATATGTTATTATATATATCATTATTTCTTTATATTTTATTTCCATGTGATGAGATACCATTTTTCCTCCTATCAACTCATTTTCTGAATTTCAAAGTGATGTCGTTAGGCTACAAATTTTTTTTAAGGGACTACATCTCAATCTGCTTTCATTGAGTCATATGTTAATGTTGTGAATCTGTATTATCCTATAACGTTTATATAAAAACCTTTTAAAATTTTATATCATGAATTTCTATATTCTTATGAAATTTATATTTTCCAATTGATGTAATTCTTTAAGGATTTCTATTCAAGTGTTTCTTAAGTGGTAATAGATCCTTTAACTGAAATATCATTTTAAATGTTTTAAAGATTTAATATTATAAATAAGTTTCATTAACTTACATGTTTTAGAAATGATTTTAAGGATTTATTTATATGTAAATGTGTCTTTTAAAGTTAAAATTCTTTTTAAAGGTTTCAACATGGTATGAGACACTTTGATTCAAAACTATTCTTTTTGAATGTTTTATATGAATTGATTATATTAGTATCATGAAATGATATCTTATTATTGAAATGTGAAAAATTTTATCTCTCTTTTATTCTTGTTTTATGTGATATGATTATGTTATGGTTCTTGGTAATTGTTTATGTATATATGTGGTTCTGTGATAATCCTTGGGTGGGTGAGCCCGAGATAGATCTCCAATGCATTGGTTAATGTGAAGGAGGTAAACGTTAATGTTTCTCCTATAAGAATTAGTAAATATACTATGATGGTTATTCCAAATGCAACTTTTTATGTATCTGTGAAAGCTAAAATGTATGTATGATAAAGATTCTATAAGTTACCTTTATGATTTCTATGTGTTATTCATAAATTGTATGATTTCATGAGGTATGTTAAATAACATATATTTTGTATTTATTGATGGGATATTGTATTATTTTGTTATTTAATAACCATTACTAATATTTTTAGGCTCATCCCATGTTTTTGAAATGTTTTTCAAAGGGATTAAGGAAGGGTAAGAGAAAGGAACAATTCAATATGATTTATACCAAGAAAATAATTCTTTTTTTCTTTTAATAGTTTCAATTTTATGAAAAATGGATACTCAGTAAAAGTGTTTACTTTGTAATATTTGAGATGTAATGTAATAGCTATGGCCTAATTATATAAAACTCTAAACCTGAAAATATCCCAAATGTTTATTCTTTACATAACTCAAATTTATGTAAGGTTTAAATATGGGGCCTTACAGTTGGTATCAGAGGATGGTTTAGAAAACTTTAGAGGTTAGGGTGTTATTTTAGCATAAGTGACATAACCATAATGTTTAACATATTAGAAAGAGTCATAGTAATATTAGATAAATTTATTTTGTTTAAGATACCATGAATAATTATATCTTAGTATTTACTCTCCTCATAATATATTATAAGATTATTTTACTAATATAATCACACTGGCTTTTTTGGTTTTAGTAAATAGCTAGATCTAGTAGGTACCAAAGTAACAATGGATGTGAAGAAAACTGTCATTGTTTTCTGAATAAGCATTCAGATAAAATGGGAGATGAAATGATAACTCTTGTGGTTATTCTCAACCAACTATCTAGAGTCATCATTGACCACCTGAACATTGGTTATTTTTATAAGGCATCATACATGGGAGAAAAAAATCCATACGGAAGTTTAGGTAATAATCATAAAGGTATGTATATTAAAAAATATATGTGTCAATGATGTGGAGAGAAACACCAAGGAAAATGATTCAAAGGGACGAAAAGATTCTATAGATATTTTAATGAAGCTCATAAAGCAATAACTATCCATGGAAAAAGGAAGCATCTAGTTTAATCTAAGAAAGGGAATGAAGTTATTTCTAAGGGATCAATTGAATGTTTTAAATGTGGCGTGCATGGTTATTATAAAAATAGATTTCCTATGAAGAAGGTTTGAGAATGAGATCAATGGGACCATACAAATATATGTTTACCAATACCTAATGCCATTCCAATTGAGGATGAATAAACTGACAGTGACCAATGAAAGGTATAAATAATTTCTTAGATGATGTTTTGAAAATATTGAATCTTAGGATATGATTTGTGAATTTGTTTATAGGAAATAAGTATAGTGTAATAAGTTTTAAAAAAATGTTTAATTTATCATTAAGAACTTTGAATGAGTAATAAGTCTACATATATGGGATTCAAGACTTGCGGTTGATTTTAGGATAATTAAATTCTTAAAAGTATTATGGCTCTTCGGATGAAGGGATTACTTTGGAACACTTTTTATACTATGTGTATCCCTAAAGTTTGATTTCTGAAAATTTTATTCAATAAATAATTATCTTTTATTGTGTGGACATAATGGATAATCTTATGGGTTCATATGAACTTTTGTTTTTGAGGTGATAAATGGTTATTACATTTTGGGATTTAAAATGAGAGGTATTATATAACCTTTGAGGATAAAATAGGTTATGGTTATTTTTTAGGAAATTATATTATTTTTTAGAATTTTATAATAATGATATGATTTTAGGAAAAGGAAAACCCATAATATGGGTTACAACTTGTCGTGTTTGACAAGGCAATGGGAATCAAACCTACAACTGAAGGGCGATAAGGGTGCATCGCCTACAACTGTCCTATGTGAGGTACCTGGTTAGTATGACTAATTATTTTTATTTAAATAATTTTATTGATAAAAAAATATTGATTCAGGATCTTATATCTTATCAAATGGATATACTTAGTATAGGAAAATAATTTGGTGATTAACTTATAATGTTTATTTTGGAAGACGTTTGTTCTTTTGGGAATACTATATGCCTAATGAAAATAGAATAATTTGTTATTTAAATTAAGGAATAATGGGGGAATTTTATTTTGGAAGAATATATGTTTTTATTATAGACATATAGTTATTTGGGTTATTTGTGGAAATTATTAACCTATCATAGATAATATTTGATTATGTTAATTACTTTTCATTATGAGACTTTAAGATTAACTGATGTTATTTGGAGATAAATGTTAAAATTTTTGTCGAAGATAATGTGATCTAACTCTTCTGAGTATCGGGTTTCAATATTAATTTGGATTATTTTGATGAATTTTAACGATATTTGTATATTGAATGGTCTTTATTGAACTTTGGGTATTTTTTATCGAATTTTGGAGATTAAGCGTAGTATTTGTTATTTATAAAGGATTATTATTTTTGGGGATAATCTGATATCATACTATCAATTTTGTTTTTTGTTAATTTCTAAAGGCATTGGAAATATATAGTTCATATTTTTTGGATTATGTGATTCTATAGATGTTGATTGTAGAAATTTTGATGTGACTATGTCCTCATAAATAGTCTTGATTTGGAGAAAAAATGAGTTTGTGGTTGAAATTTATTAAAGGATGAAAGTCTACATTATTGATAAGTATGTTTCCTTATGTTCTTAGTCAAGCTCATAAATAAATTCCTCATCTTTAAGAAAAGGATATTAAAACAAAAACATTATTTATTTATTTTTCCCACTACGAAATCAAAGACCATTTAACCCATCACAAGTTTGTGGTTTTCTGGTGGCTAAAATTTTCATTATCATGTTTTTTATCACTCTCTATCAGAACATGACACTTAGTTTATCTTTTATACCCATATTTTCCAACATGTAATCCAAGTATGGTTTATCTTGGGTGACCTTGGTACTTATTTTTTATTTCTTTTAATGTGAATTTTTTATTGACTCTCTTTCTGATGTGGGACTTTTAATGATGCTTCTGAGACTAATTTTAAAATTGCAAGGATGTAATTCCTCATAGGAGGGAAGGATGTAAAATGCCGGGTAAATAAATAATATGAAATTTTCATATTTATTAATATTTTTTAATTAAATATTAATTTTAATTTCAATGGGATGCTATGTGTAATAGCTTACTCAACATTCAATAAAGGGTTTCTTTGAAATATTACGATGCACACAACTTTGAGTTATACCAAAAAATAATATAATATTATTATTATTTTAAATGGAAGTTAACGCCTAGAAATTTTATTGGAATGAATGAATATAGATAATTAAAATATTATTACACATTTTTTTAAGTGTTTTTACTTTTATCCAATAAATTTTAGAGTCTTAAAATAATAATGAATCTTATTTTTGGCATTAAATACTCTAATATTCTTTAAAAGGTAGATTTACTTCTTTTTGATGGTGAACCCTTATTAAATCTAGATTTTATCTCATTTATATGTTCCATTTGAAACATTAAACATATTAATTAGAATAGAGCCATAAAAATTTATTTTGGTTAAAATTTTTGTATTTTTCTCATAAAGATCATTTTTTTGATGAATAGTGAAAAATACTGCATTTTATT
Organism: Viscum album; assembly: GCA_963277665.1. Lineage (NCBI taxonomy): Eukaryota > Viridiplantae > Streptophyta > Magnoliopsida > Santalales > Viscaceae > Viscum > Viscum album. Next base: position 1,139,597,783 of record OY728156.1, read on the forward strand.
ACAAAACTACCTTTTAATCAAAATTTTTTATATAACTATATTGTCCTTTTAATTTGTTTTAAAGTGTAATTAGATTATATTTTTATTATTTAATCCAATTTTTTTCATTGAAAGTAACTCCACTTTGAAATTGGAAATAAACACATGCAAAATATTTTGGTAGTTTTTACTTCTTAAAAACATGCTTTTTGATTTTGAGAACGAGAATTAATTTTAAACTAATTTCTACAACTTCTATGTTTTGAATTTTAAAAAATGGATTCAATATTTGGAATCGGGAGTTCAATTTTTTAAATAGGAATATTTTATTTTTAGACATTATGAATAGTAATATCGGTAAATATTTTATTTACCATGGTTAAAGGAAAAATATGATAAATAAGGGTAAATAAATAATATTATAATAATATTAAATTACCATAAAATTCATCCTAACCCTATTGGATGATAAAGTTTCGACCATGAGAATCCTTGGGTCGATTTTCGGACCCCATGGAGCCACTTGTAAGTGAAAATGACATTCTATAAAAAAAAATTAAAGTTCAGGGAAATGTAACATAAACATATATCTTTTAGTAAACAATTATATGGTGTTATATAAGTTATATATTTTAATATAAATATTAATTATAAATATAAAATTATTTCATACATCGTGGTATTTTACGTATAATTTTTAGAAATTAAATAAATAAGTTTAATTATGACACAATGGTGATGCAACGATTGCTTCATTAATAAAGGATTTAAATAAATGATATTATAAATGTTACAATTAATATAATTTTGGTATTTTGATTTCATAAAAGAATATTTTGGAAGATAGTTATATGTTATCTTTTTATTAATGAAGTTTTTTCGAATCAATCTGGTTGTTATGGATTTTTAAAAAATCATTATATGAATAGTGTCAAAATTGAGATAATTCATATTTTAAAATATAAAATATTTTATTAAATATTATAAAATTCTAAAAAATACAAGAATCGTCCAAATAGTTATTTTAGGTCTCAAATTGTATTATTGACTCTTTAATTTAACATTTTCATGTTTTGGTAACTATTTTTATTTTAAAGGTGTTAAATGCTTGATAAAATAGTAAGAGTAAAAAAGTGTTAAATAAAAATGGTAAGGATTATAAAATATAAAAAACCTATACAATTATTATTGGATTGTTTTATTTGGAATTATATTTATCTTATATTTTCATTTAATGAGTTGTGGAACTTTTTGAACCAACAATCATTTTATAATAAAATAATACTTTTAAACTTTTTTAAAGAGCCCCTCCTCCCACTTATAAAAGGACAGCACCTCTAACCAATAACACACACCGATAAAGCCCATTGGCTCATAAAAACTCTACTCCAATAAGCTCAAAACATCCCCTTATTACTCCTATAATCTTTACCCTAGGTATAAGGTAATTCAATAAATCATTTTGGCTCAAATCAAAGAGAGTTGCACATTTTATGAGGTACCATCTTCTCTAAAATTCCTTTCCATTATTCTACTTATTCACTCCATGTTATATTATTTTTATTTTATTACATAACATCAAAAGTTTAATCAGAATAATAGGTTTTTTTCTGAGAATTATTTGAACTACACTTATACACTCCTCCGTCTAATGGGTATCAAACATATTGTTTATGTGGACGGTGAACTACTGCCTCACGAAACAATGATTGTTCAATATTATCCTACAACCTCTCATAGTGTCCATTATGATGTTAGGGAAATTATATATGATATTTAGGATATTTAATTTATCTATATTCTTATTTAATTATCATATATAACATAACATTACGTTTTTCATGTTTTATAAGTACGATAATTTCATTTGAGGAAGTGCGGACTACCGCCCCCTAAAAGTCATATAAATCATTCAAGCTATACATGGAATGTATAAAGGATAGAACAAATGAACTTATGTAACATATATAAAATATATATTATACTGTAATGATAATATAACTATTTATCATATTGTTTTCATTCCTTTAAGAATGGAAAAAAGGAAATGAAAGTAATGTTCATGCATACTTACGACTTATCGTCTCAATGATCGGTGCATTTCATTTTCTTATATCCAAATGTTTTGGACTATTCTAAATAAATATATAATGAATCTAAATTCATATATACTGTTTATATATATGATATTTAAATCAAGAATACAAATATGGAGATATTTTACTTTTGACCAGAGTAACAATTTGTAATTATAACAAGTTCATTTTTTACTCAAGTTCTGAACAACGACAAAATTTCTGATATGAACTCAAATAATTAAATAATTGATGTAGTAAGGTAATAAGTGATAAAATAGAATAATAAACTATAAAAATGTTTTGAAACAAATATAAATTAACTTATTTTTATTATTCAGTAAGAACAAAGAAGATAAGAGACAAGTCAGACTTGAGGTAAGTGAACCTTTCACCCTCATCTTTTAGTCAAAGACTTATTTTATGTTATGTATTTTAATTTTAATTTTATTATTTTGGGATATCCTATTATATATATATATATCCTTATTTATGTATATTTTATGTCAATGTGATAAGAGTCCATTTTTTCTCCCATCAACTAATTTTTGGAATTTTAAAGTGGTATAGTTAGGCTGCTGAATTTTTGTAAGGGACTACATCTCAATCTCCTTTCACTGAGAAATATCATGGAATTGTGAACCTTAATTATACAATAATGTGTATATACAACCCTTTTTAAATTTTATTTCATTAATTTCTATTTTATAATTATATTTATAGTTTCCTTCTATGTTATTCTTTAATTATTTTTATTCAAGTGTTTCTCAAGTGGTAAGGGATTCTTTAACTAAAACATTTTTTTAAATGTTTTGAAGATTTAATATTTTACATCCTTTTCAATAATGTTAATTTTATAGAAATTATTTTAAGGATTTATTTTTATGGACATGAGTGTTTTAAAGCGTAAATTCCTTTAAGAATTTTCAAAGTGGTATGAGACACTTTGATTTAAAACTCTTCTTTTTGAATGGTTTATATGAATTGATTATATCAATATCTTGTAATTATATCTTGTGATTGTAATTTGGAAATTTTATATTTCCTTTATACTTGTATTATATATTATGATTATGTTATGGTTCTTGGGAATTTTTTACGTATATGGGTGGTTCTATGATAAACATTGGGCGGGTGAGCCCGAGATGGCTCTTCAATGCTTTGGGTAACGTGACATAGGTAAACGTTATTGTTTCTCTAAATAGATTTATGGAATATACTGTGATGGGTATTCCAAACATAACTCCATATATATCTGTGAAGGCTACAATGTAAGTATGATATAGATGCCATAAGTTACATTTATGATTTCTATGTGTTATTCAAAATTCTATTAATTTCACAAGGTATGTTATAGAGCATATGTTTTGTATTCATTCATAGACTAATATTTTCTTTCTTTATTTTATAACCTTTAGTAAGATTTTTATGATCATCCAAATTTTTTTAAAAAAAATTCACTAGGTATAAGGAAGGTTAATATAAAAGAATAATTCTAGAAGATTTATATCAAGAAAATAATTCTTGTTCACTTTTAACAGTTTTTATTTTATGAAAAAATGGATATTGGGTAAAAGTGACTACTTTTTAAGATTTGATATGTAATGTAATAGTTATGGCCTAATTCTCTAAAACTCTAAACCTGAAAATACCTCAATGTTAATTCATGAATTAACTCAAGATTATGTAAGGTTTAAGAATTTTTCCTTACATTAAATGGGTGAGAATCATGATCATGAAAAATGAGACATGATATAGCATGATAATTATAATGGATTCATGGGAAATGTGGAAACATATTAAAACACTACATCATAATCATTGGTCAAGGATAACCTGAAAATAAATTATGTTAGAAAAAGTCCCATGTTGGTATAGGTTCATTTCATAATCCCTTAAATGACATCTCATGAGAATAAATACTTACCCAACACATTGGAGTAGTATATAATTATGGCTTCACCTATCACATTAATTTCATTCTCGTTACTAAGTGTTCCACATAGATCATAAAACATAGAATAACTTTTCATTAAATTTTATTACACAATCAAGGAGTGTGGAATAAATAAATTTAATTCCCAAATAAAATAATTATAATTTTATAAAGGTGAAAAACCTAGATTAGAAATGGTAATGGTATTCACTACACAATTGATTTTCTATGAAGAATATCGGTGAAATTTTGGCCGCATAACGGCATCACAAAATGATTAATAAAATTGGTTTATATAAGAGAAATGTGTGTATCATAATTTGGTAAATAAATTCAAATTAATATATACATGGAAAAATATATCCAAACAATAGGAATTGGAAAAATAAGGAAAAATATAATGAATAAACTTGAATAAAGAGGATAAAGAAAAGAACCCATACCTTGAGAGTATAAACCAAATTCTTTGGAGGAGCTTAACTAGATATTGGGACACATTGGGAGGACTCTATAGAGTGTAGGGAGTAGTAATGATGTGATCCAAGTATTTTTAGTGAAGATAAATTGGATCATGGGTGGGTTTATTTTTTAAATGAGTGGATAATTATTTATCATTTCTCAAACATAGGTTTTGGACTCTAAATATAAAATAATAAAAAACACAAACCTTCCCATTATTTATTCCCATGGATTCTAAAAAAGTGGATTGGATTTAATTTTTTTATAGGTAAAATATCATAAATTAGAAAAACAATACCCTTGATGATGTCGGAGTGTGTCATACTCTTAAATAAATGATTTTAAAACCCTAAAATATATTAATGGTTTTGAAGGATTCATAAAGGATTTATAAAATTAGTAAAATTTACCTAAAATCCCATTATTTTAAATGGAAAAGATATATTTGGTATTTTATACCCATTATAGTATTTATTACATCACTTATATTTCATTATGATGTCATAATACACATAGTATATTTATAAGGTATTTAATTTTTACCCAAAAATTTGACTCTCAAAAAATTATAAAAAATTACCAATTTTATAATTTCAAAAATATGAATCCAAAAATAATATTCTTTTGGAATAAATAATTTTCTAAATATTTTAATTTTTTACTTTTTAAATAGTAATAGATAATTATTAACTAATTGTGTGTTTTTTATAATAACATTTTTCAAACCCTTATAAAAATTAAATTTCACTTCCTAATGATTATATGGACATTTATATTTAATAAAAATTATTTAATTATAATATTTTATTAAAATATTATTTATTTAAAAAAATCATTAATTCATTCAAATAATCTTTTTAATTTAAATTCAATACTAACTACAAATACAATTCGTGTTTTTTGTTTAAAAATGAAAATAATTTAAAAAATAATGATAATAAGAATATATGAACAATATTATATTTAAAATAAAATATAAAAATTCTTATTATTGTGGTGTTGATACATATCCATTTAATACACAAGAAAACACCCTAAGATTAAGGTGTGAGAGGGTGATACTTTCATGGGGTGGTTTGACGTACATGGTTTGAGTTGGGATCTAAATGAGCTTGAATTTCTCCCATAAATAGTTTCAATCACGATTAAGTTATTGTATCTCATATTAGGATTATTCAAGGTCAAATACCATTGATTTTATCTCCTTTTTAATCTAAAATAAATGGGAACCATACGTTACGATCCTACTATTTGAGGCCATCACTTCCATTGTATGTATCAATTTGATTTCTTAAAAAACTATATTTATAATAGTCATGTGATCATTGTTCAATTACTATATTATCAAAGCTAATGTCTTGTAATGATATTTTAAATATTATAGGATATTATACAACCAAATAAGTTCATGTTTTTTCTACAACCGTAATACATAGTAAGTCATTTAATTTAAATCAAAAGAGGAATTTTATTTATAAAAGTTTGGGTCATTACAATCTTCCACCCTTCAAAAATTTCACCCTTTAAATTTTCATTTCCTAGAATAAATCAGATGTGGGTAATTCTATTTCATAATGTCCTCTAGTTCCAAGTTTTCTTCTTCAAACTTTATGTTTATCTACATCACCTTGACTAGGTTCATTTTCTTATTCTATAGAACATTGTTTCTACAAACTAAGATCTTCACTGGATGATCCTCATAAGAAATATCATTCTATAATGGTACTACCATTGGATTGAGTACATGTGAGGGTTTCTATATGTAATTTTTTAGGAGGTATACATAGAATACATAATTCACATGAGATAGGTTATGTGGGAGTGCTAGTCAATAGGTCATCGCTCTGATGCAATCAAGTATCTCAAAGGGAACGATGTATCTTAGAAAAATATTTCCCTTCTTCCCAAATCTCAAGACCATATTCCATGGAGATATGTGAAGTAATAACATATTTCTAACATAAAAATATAGATCTCATCGATGTTATTCAACAATTTTAGTTTTCCAACTATGAGTAGCCTTGCTATTCTACTGAATGGTCTTCAGCTTTTCCACCATATCCTTGTCCATTTCCAAACTTAGTAGTTTGTGCTAACCAACTTCATCCCAGCATAGAGGTTTTATTCAACTCTTACCATAATGGTATTTATAGGTAACCATTTGGATTCTTCGTTAGAAACCGTTATTGTATGAAAACTTGTCTAGAGGAAGATTCTGATTCCATCCTCCATTTAAGTCAATTGATAATGATCCAATCATGTCTTAAAGTTTCTAGATAGTCCAATCATATTGGCCCTAAGTTTGAGGGGGATAATACATACAAAATTTCAACTCAATATTTAGATCATGTTGAAGATAATGGTGTTTCATGCATCCTCTCCACTTATCTAATGTATATACTTGCAAGTTGATCGAGTGAGGAGTCCTATCGGATCACAATTAAGTGTGTATTCTTTGTAAGATGATCTAGCACAGCCCATATATCATTATTTCATATTTATTTCTTTTTAAGAACAGTGAAAAATTGCATGGTGATGTTTTCCCATTTTCATGTAGGTATGGGTAATGGTTGTATCATCCCCCAGGATTTTTTCTTTTCCTCCTCCACCTACTAACGTACAATACATCATAATGTATATTCTATAATATCCTTCTTCATATTTCACCATAAATAGTTCTATTGGAGATCATGATACATATTTTTCATTCATTGATATATGGAGCAGATCGATCTATGTGAATCATCAAACAACTACTTCTTTAAGTTAGTATTTGAGGTTGCATATATTCATGACCCAAATATTACAAATCCTTCTTCATTAACATTGAACTCTGAGGATTTATATTTCTTATAGTTTCCAATTTTCTCTAAATTCCAACATCATTTCTTTGAACATTATTTATCTTTTATTTAAGGGATGGTTGAGAAATCATTTTTGAAATAATTGATAATGTAAAATGTTTATGATTCTCATGCCCATCCTTTTAAAATCTAAGATGATCAAATCCCTCTCAATTCACATCAATGATATAATTTTTAGATACCTTATACATATTGCATCTACTAAATTATTCTTCTTCCCATTATTGTAGTGTATGGAGTAGTCATAGTCCTTGATCATCTATAACCATCATCGTTGGCACATATTCTACTCTTTCAATGTGAATATAAACTTCATGATTTTGTGATTCATATGTATCTCACACTTCTCCCCAAAGAGATAATTTCACCTGATTTTCAACACAAAGATCAATAAATATAACTCTAGATCATTCATTGGGTAGTTTTTTTTCATAAACATCCAACTTACTTGAGGAATAGTATATCACTTTCTCATTTTTCAATTACACCGAACCCAATCCCTTTTTAATGGCTCGCTGAATACCACGAAAACTTCTCCACTTGAGGGTAGTATTAGTACACTTGTATTAATAAGACTATTTTTTAGCTACTTTAATCACTCTTCATATTCATAATTCTAATAAAATATGGCTCTCTTTAGAGTTATATTGGTTATAGGGTTTTATAATCAAGTGCAATTTCTCACAAATCGATGATAATAACCAGCTATTCCATGAAAACTATAGATACTTCTAAAATATGTTATCCTCTACCATCCTTAAATTTATTCTATATTTTAATGGTCAAAAAATACACCATTTATTATAATAATATATCTAATAATGCGACTTCCTTTAACCAAAACTCACATTTTTTGTACTTAAAATAAATATTCTCCTTTTATAAGGTCTTTAGTGCAGTGATCATATGCTCTTATCCTCCTTTATTTTGGAGTATATTATAATATAATCTATATATACTTAAAAAAAATTCATGTAAATATCTAAATACATGATTCATCAATTCCATGAGGATTTCTGGAGCATTAGGGAGTCCTAATGGCATTACTATAAACTCATAAATCCCATACCTTGTACAAAAACTAGTTTTGGGGATATCCTCCTTCTACACCCTAACGTGGAAATATCCCGACTTCAAATCCACCATGAAATATTGTTATACACCTAGTAGCTAAATAAATAAGTAATAAATATCTATCAAAAGATAAATTTTTATCATGATCCTGTTAGGTTCATGATAATCAATGAAAATGTGCATTGACGCATCTCGCTTCTTAATGAAGAGGACTGGTTAACCCCACATTAAATCAGTTGGGTGTATGAATTCTTTATCCAAATTTCTTCTATTTATTTATTCAGTTCCTCAAGTTAAAAAAACATCCATTCTATATAGATTCTGGGATAATAGAAATCCCCAAGTTTAAGCATGATTGAAAATTCAACCACTCTAATAGGAGGAAGATAAATAAATTATTCAGGAAACACTTCATCATATTCCCGCACAATGTTCATATCTTTAAGGATAATCCTTTCCTTAGACTCAATCATTTGAGATATATATTCTTTATCATAGTGAAATAAATTCCATTCATGATATTTTAGTTCTAGAAAATATTCATCTATATTATTTCATTTGTACAAAATTGGGGAATGATTCACAATAAAGATAGTTATTTCATTCTCATAGAGATTTATGTTGGCTCTATATAAGGAAATCCAATCCATATCTATAATTACATAAAATTCCACCAAAGTTAGTATGAAGTGGTTTTCTAGAAAGTATATCCCATAAATTGTGATGGTTGTAGTTCTATAGTTGGGATGAAATAATTTCCCCATTTGTTGTTTTCAGTGAAATATCTACTTCCATGATTTTTAGTGGTGTTTGAAAATCTCTAAAAAACATTATTGACATGAAGAAATGTGTGGAACTAGAATAAAGAAGAATGTTCACTATTCTTGAATGAATAACTAGAAAACCTATCAACACTTTTTTTTTGTATCTACCACAATGGTTTTGATGGTACAATCTCTTCCCCACTGCCTTGGAGTTTTTTGGTTGCCTCTTAAAACCCTTTTCCTAGTGAATTGGTTTAAAAAGTTTCTTTTTCTTGGAATTGAAATAATGAAAAATAAACTGAGGATTAACTAGATAATTACCTTTTTCCTTCGAATTCGTGGGATTCTGTTGTTGGATATTTCTATCTGGTGGTCCTTTATTCTCACACCTAAATCATTTCTTCCATCCCCTTAATAAATTTCATGGGTAATTTTTCTATAGTTTTGATAAGTGGTGTGTTTAAATTTCTTAAAACTGTTATATTTTTCTATTGGATATCTAGAATAAAACTCCACTTTCCACTTCTTATCCACATGATACACATGAGATTCATTGGTCTCCATTTCAACTTTGGGGTCACATCGGACAATTTACTCATAGCTATGAATGTCTTGTGTCATGAAATATTTTCATAGATTAGGTTTTATCCCAAAAAATAACTGTTCAATCTTGAATTTTGGGGTATGATAATGCTTTAAGAGTGTAATTCAAGTCATGTGAATTTTTTCTCATACGCCCAGATATGTTTTTCATATTTTTCTTGAGGGAAAAGAAATCCATTTCTATTTTAAATTGGATATTGTGAGGAAATATTTATCAAAAACATTTTCTTGAATTCCTTCCACCCCAACACTTCAATATCTTCCTAATGATTCATATTATTGATCAATTTCCACCACTGATAAGCTTCTACCTCTATATGATTAATAGCTAGTATAAACTTATCTTGTTTGGAACATTGTTGGATAAAGAAGATCTTCCCAATGGAGTTGAATCATTGTTCTGCGATTAGGGGATCATATTATGCCATGAAAGTTATAGGACTTCTTTAAATAAATTTTTCAATTGCATCTAGTTCTTTCTTAGGTGTATTTGGATGCTCCTCCGAATCCAGATTCTTATTTAGAAACTGAGTCATTTGAGAGGGTATCATCATAAAGTTCATGATTATTTTTCTCATCGGGTTGTGCATCTTGTTGGGTTAGTCACCACATTTCCCATCACATTGGTTATTTAACTAATTCCTATTATTTCCGACCATTATAAAGAATAAATAAAAAAAATACGGTTCATTATTTTTATAATATTAAAAACTTAAATGATAATCCAATGACTTTATTGAGATAAACTATGAATTTCATGTATTTATTTTACTTATGAATTTCTAGGCTTCAATCTATGTTTTCCATAATCTATTTACCAACATATATACTTATGGGAATTTTTTTGTTCCCATAATAAGGGTTTATAATGAGCTTATGAATTTAATAAAAAAATATCCCCTAGGCCTATCAAACTTGTTGTGTAGTTTGTCATGTTTTCATACACTAGTTCCCAGTTGAATATAGCTTAATATGGTGTTTTTGTATTTCACCAATATGCACATATGTGCAAAAGACACATCCACTTATAGTATCTAGATAGGGATTTATTTTCTTCATAAACCAAATACTATATACTTTAAAAAAATTAAGTATTTTTTCTTAAAATTAGTCTTATCCCTAAGGCTTTTACTAAAGTTTTCTAATTCTAATCCTAAAAATAAATAAATTTTTCCTTTCATACCGACTATAACAACACTTCTCTTTATTACACATTAGTTCCTAATTTATAACATAAGATTAAACATAATAAAACTAAAAAGATACAGATGTAAACTGTATTTTGGAATTATTTACATTAAATAACAAATTTCCATAGGAAATCTGCCATATTTATTGAAAAAAATCCTTAACATGCTTGTGCTTAAATCAAAATGGGATAACCTGGGGACATACATAAGAAACAGATGAGCAATAAATCATAGTAATGGAATAAACATGGAATAACATGAAAAAACTAATACATTTTAGAAAATACAAATTTTAATGGGGCATAAATTGGGTGAGAATCATAAATATGAAAAATAGGACATGATATAGCATGAAAATCATAAAAGAAACATTGGAAATTTGCAAACAACTTAAAACACTGCATCATAAACATAGGTCAAGGATAAACTACCAAGAAATCAAGGTGTAAAAGTCCAATTATGGATCATGATAACTCCCAAATCCCTTTAATGAAATCTCATGAGAGTAAAACATTATCTAATGTAATAGAGTTCTATATAAATCTCGGTGCACTTGTCATGTTCATTCCAATGTCATTATTAGGTGTTCCACATTAATCATAAGACATGAAATCAATTTACATTAATTTTTATTCCAAGATCATGTATTTATAAATAAATACATGTAAGTACCAAATCTAGTAATTATAAGTGTTCCAATTTTAACACCCTTTATAAGAGATGAGTATGGTATTCACTACACAATTGTTTTTTCCATGGAAAATCATAGTGAAATTCCGGCAGCATAACAACATCACATTAAGATTCATAAAATGGGTTGATGAGATCGGAAAGAAAATATCATAATTTTTTAAAAAAATTATTGTAATAGGTACATGGGAAAACATATCCAAAAAATATGAATCTGAAATATAAGGCATAATAAAATGAAGAAACCTAACTAAAGAGGAGAAAGAAAAGAACCCTTACATTGAGAGTTTGAGTCCAAATGATTCGAATGAGCTTTTGAGAGATTGGGTTTCCTTGAGAGGACTCTAGAGATGGTATGGATGGGTAAGGGCATGATAAATATATTTTTAATGTATACAAATGGAACCTCGGGTGGGTCTATATATGAAATTAGTGGAGAATTCTTTATCATTGTTCAAATATAGGTTTTGGACCTTATAATAAAATACTCAAAACCACAACCCTTCCCACAATTTGGACATTGTTTTTAGCCAAAGGGATGTTGGTTTAAATATTTAATAAGCTAAATGGTCAAACTTAATTAAATAATTCCCTTACTGATGTTGAACTGAGTCACACTCTTTATGAAATGATTTTCAAACATTAAAATATATTAATGGTTTTGAAGGATTCATAATGTTTTTATTAAATTAACCAAATCAAAATAAAATCAAATTATCTAAAAGGGGAAGCATATATTTGGTCATTTATACCCTTTATAGTATTTGTTACATCACTTTTTTCCATTATGATGACTAGATTCATAGTGTATATTTATACAGTATTTAAGTTTTACTTGAAAAATTTACTGTCTCAAAAAAATTGAAAAATTCACAGTTGGATAATTTAAAGATTATGATTCCAAAAATAATGTGAATTTTATCTAAATAATTTTCTAAATAATTTAATCTTTACTTTTATAATAATAATCAACATTTATTAATAAATGCTTGGTTTTTTGACAATAATAATTTTTGAACTGTTACAAAAATTACATTTGACATCATAAAAAAAGTATAATCATTTATATTTAATAAAATTTACTTTATAATAGTATTTTATTAAAATATTATTTATTTCAAAAATTTATTAATTCATCAAAATAAGCATCTTAATTTAATTTTATTACTAATTAAAAATACCATTTTTTATTTATTGTACAAATATCAATATCATTTATCAAGTAACAATAAACAAAATTGAAAGATATTATACTAAAAATAATATATATGTATATATTATTATTATTATGGTATTGACACATATCCCTTTAATAAATCTACAAACACCATAATATTATGGTGTGCGACAGTTATACTTTCATGGTGTGATTTTGCGTACATGGTTTGGGTTTTGATATTGAGGTTCTTGAACTTCTCCCATAAATTGTTTAGATCATTCTAAATTTGTTGGATCTCATATTGGGATTGGTCATGTTAAAAGGACATTGATATTGTCTCACTCAAAAAATATGATAAATGGGCCTCATAGGGTATGATTCTACTAGTGGAGTCCATCACTTCCATTTTTTGTGTTAATTGTATTTGGTGAAACCCTATATTTATAATAATCATGTGATAAATATTTAATATATTTTTTTAATGGTAATTATACTTTATATTCTTTTAATATGATAATATATAATAAAACAAAATAATTTAATGTGTTTTCTACAACTATAATTTATAGTAATAAATTTAATTTAAATCATTGTGGGATTTTATTTATAAAATATTGGGTCATTACAATTAACATATAAATATTAATCATCAGTAATCATGAGTTAATATTGGAATTCTAGGATACCAGGGTTTCCTCAGGCTATAAAAACCATTCCTCTTTTTTATAATTAATTATCATATTTTTATTAAAGGAAACCACATCACTACTCGATATAAAATTAAATATCAACATCTGCTTTTAGAAATGCATATTTTACATCCATTAGTGAAATCATATATTTCATTTTTATTGTAATATTAAGAAATTTTACTACGGTTATACGTCTTTCTACATGGGAAAATTTAAAATTAAAATAAATTACATTAACATGTTGGTATCCCATACAAACTAGTATTTCCATTATTTATACCACTTCCACTACTTCTTTCAACTTGTTCATGAATACCCACATTCTTCAAGTAAGTTTTTTATCTTCTGGTTTTAGTACTATCTCACATGTCACATTTTACTCATTCTAATACAATTAAATTTAAATAGAATCAAAACACTCTTGATGCTCCAATGCTTCTGCAACTTCTCTTGTCTTATACCGTGGAAACAATTTTTTATGTGGAACTTACTACAATGTTATTCTAGTTTGAACTTATTTTACTTTACCTTTAATTTTATTTTGTTCCATAACTTTCATATCTATCCTTATATGAGATGAATTTAATTTTACCTCATCAAATTAAATGGAAGAATCAATATATTTATTCTACGTAGCTTCGACATCATCATATTTAACATAGACATTATCTTGTTGTTTAACATAAAAAACATTGTATTTATTTCCAAGTAAATTTGTGCCTTACTATGACACCATTATATAATAATAAACCAATGCATTAAAATTAGTGTAATCAATGTGTCTTTTACTTTATGTTTTATCACATTCATATCCTCTCCAATTTATATGGTATATAGGGAACATATTTTCAACACATCTTTGGTCAAACATCCAACGATTTTCACAAATAATTATGATATTTCATGGGATAAAAAAACCCTTAAGTACATCATGCATTGCGTATTACTATAATACATATCATATAGATACATTTCTGAGTTTTTCTAGTAGAAGTAGTGATTTTGAATATAGATTGTCATAATAATAGATTGTATATAATAGATTCAAGAGGTAAAAAGTTAAATCATCATGGTATGACCCATATCTTTCATGAATCAAATTTATCACTAAAAAACACCACTTCTTTACCATTTTATGGTTCAATAAACTCAAAATTAATAGAATTGTTCTCACAATAACACTAAAATATTCCATATGTCTATTTAGCACAATTATCTATTTGGTTCTTCTTTATAGAGTAGCCACATTCCTTTTCACCACTTATCCTAAAACAAGTGATCATCTTTAGGTACTATTATTTATGTTTTGAAAAAATAATAGATGTTAAAATGAGAAATCATCAATATTTGATATAAAATACATTTCTATAGTCAGATAATGCATTCTCATCACACCACTTATGTTAGAATACACTAACTCAAAATTATAAGATTTATATTTTGCGATATTGTTTTGTGAAGAATTAGTTGAATTCAAAATTTTCCATATAAAACAACACCAATAACCATTTATTTTCATATTAGACACACAAAAATCCTATATTTAATAGCTATTTTATATTTATAGGGAACAGATGAACAATCCTTCTAGGATATAATTTATTTCCTTCCTTCATACATAGATAGCATAAATTTTTTTCTTCTCGAACCAAGAATTTGTTTTTTTCGGTTTGTTGTAATATAATCACAACATCCCCATCCTCGAGCCTTTTTATAGTAAATCCATCCCTGTAAAAGATAATTTCATTTCATTTATATAAAAATTTTAAATAACTCATAAAATACTATTTTAGTTATTCAATGAATAATGTATTATAAATTTCCCAATTTTTTTCTAATAACTTCAAATATAATGCCTTTATTTCTTAAGGACTCAACATTTCTAAAATACATTATTCTTTTATTTTATTCTTTCATATTCATCAATATCATAAAATCTAAAATAATGTATGATGAAAAAATTTTATTCGTGTTCTTCAATAATACTCATTTTGTTGCCTTGAGTATAATTTCAACCACATGAGATTTTTCTTTTCCATTCTCTTTCTTCTCATAATTCATTTTTTTCATTGAATTTTTATTTATGTGGTAGAATAAGTAGAAAACCATTTTATAAATTTCAAGGATGATCAAAACTATCCCAAATAGTATTAGTAAGTTATAATTTATAATCAATATTCAAACAAGATATTTTATATTATACTTGGGTCTATCTTGTTTTTGCGGGCTAACACCCCCTCATATTATGCCACAAATACCTCATGGATTCACAATAGTATCGGTGATATAATTAGTAAATTTTCAAGGTATTCCCAAAACCTCCATAGTGCTATAAATATCCATATAAATTATATTTTAATGTGTAATATTCAAATTATCTTGAACTATGTATATGTATTTAAATATCTAATTGATTGTTAATCAAGGATTTCTTCTAAACCAAAATTTTGATAGACATCAAAAATATTAATTTTCTTTAAATTTAACATCACCTCATCCTTAGTGTAGTCTGAAGATATATCATTTTTCCAAAATGAATTATTTCTTAGAGAGACATGCATTTTTTAGATCAATTTTTTTTCTCCATACATGGTTCTCATGAATTTATTCTTTGTAGGATTCAATTTCCCAACATCATTAGCCTTATAAAAGAAACAATGAGGATAATAATTACTTATAGTTCTATGATTTTCACACTATAGAGTATTCACTAACATTCAAAATTGATTTTTATAAGTTATATAATCATTATTTATGTTTATCTAGTTTCATTTGAAGAATATCATATTCATTAAACTTTTTACTCATATTTTATTGAATAAATATATTAAACAAATTATCGTCATCAAGAAATATTTTCAAATATGTTAATCTATTATAAATGTTTACATTTTTCATTTCTATGAACTATTACTTGATTTTTAATAAGTTTTACATCATTATTTATCTTCTTGATCAATATTAATGATTTGAAATTTTCAATTGACATTCATTAAATTATCATTTTATCATAAAATCTATCTATGTTTTTGAATTTTTATCTTTAAAGATTCTATATTATTCACTGGTAAAACTATCATCATTCACCATTTTAATAAGAAACTTCTTAATACCTACATCCCTAGAATTATATACTTCCACTTATTCAATACTAAGACCATATTAATTACATTTAGAAAATGGTTTTTTCATTCTAAATTTTGGGAAAATATTATTCTCTCATTTTGAATAAGTTAATCAATTTTGAACTATCTTCCTTAGTGATATTCTTGTCCAATATTATTATTCATCATTATATTCACCAACATTCCATGTTGTAAAATTTGTTAAAAAAATACTCAATTCCTTTGCATATAATGTACTTTAAGGGTAACATTCTTATATACTTTCCTAATCCTTATTTAAAATTTCTAGATTATTATGTCTTCAATTCATCAAAAATTTTACTCATTTCATCTTCTAAATCTGAATCAAAATCCAATTTGTTGATAAAACTATAATTGAATTTTATTTCATAATTCCTTTGAAAGATATTCCATCATAATCTATTTATTTATTTTTATTACATTCTCTGTTATCATCTCTTATATAAATATAATAGTATAAGAAATATCCAAGGATATTTTTTAGGCCCCCTAACATCCAATGAATAAAATTTGGCATCAAATATATCAGGATTAATTTTAAATATAATTATAATAACTTTTGAGTCTACTAATTGTTTTCACAAGGATTCTTATGGATATTATAATATCATTATCCCTTGTGAAGAAATCATAAATAAATTCATGGTATATCATTTTTAATCTATATATCTATATAAAAAAATTTACATCTATTTTTTCTCATTAATGTTTCCTTTTTAAATGTTTCCTACATATCCTTGATTCTAAAAGAATTCCAATTCCTTTAACCGATCAAAAATAATTTTATCATAAATATAGCGGAATGAATTTCATTTATATCTTTTAAACAATTTTCTATATTCCTATTGTATATAACTGTTAAAGGAGAATTTTTGGTAGGAGGATTTAAACCAATTACTCTAGATTTTATAAAATCACATCCACTTGATAATAGATAGGGTAGAAACCTCTCCTTCAATATATGATAGTTCTCCCTATTAGATATTTGAATCCCCATAATATTAATTTATTTATGAATATCCATGGTAGTCATATTCTTCTTCAAAATCCAAATATTTTAGAGTAAATGAAGGGTCCTACTATTATTATAATTGAGTGGACCACTCAACATCTATTTCACTAGTAGGTGTCAGTCAATGGTCTATATGTTTATATTTTCTTATTTAAAAATGAACATCACCCCAAGTTATAGAGAATTTACTCTGTTGAAATACAAAACATAAGACCACCCACAAGAATATAATAATTTATAAGGATCATTACTCCCTAAGGGAATTGAAATATTGGTGTGATCTAGAAATAGTATAAGATCACACATCAAAAAGAAAAAAAATCTTTTATTGTTTAAATAAAGTATGGTATATCTGTTACTTTCATTTACCTATAGTCCATTAATAGTGAATATGAGCCTCACATATATAATATGATAAATTTTTTTTAAAATAATGAAATGATAGTTTCCCATAAAGATGAAACACACCCTCACTGTATCGCTTAAATTATCCCTTGATACCAAACTAAAAAAATATCAACATTTTATTCAACTCCATCAAACATAGTGATAAGGAACCACTTATCCAAATCCTCCCTTTCTTATCCTTACATTAATTATCACCACACACAAAAATGTAAATTAATTTATAAATTATATTGAGAAATGAAAGCTATCATTTATATTTCATCTATATTTAAATATTCATGACACCACAAAAAAATATGAATTTAGATTACCTAATTTATCAAATATGTACTACAAAATAACATCTACGATAAATAGTGTTCAATAATATCTATAAAAGAATAAATACATGCAGAAATATCAGAACCTATTTACTATCATTTAACCATATTTTCCCCTAAAAAATCCGCTCACATGATCATTCTACTTTAAATTTTGGCATTTGTCCTCGTAAAAACAATTGAAATCATTCCTCATTCCTTGCATGAAAATTTCACAATAGAAAACACAAAATTATTGTATTCATTCCAAAATTTATGCATTTATCTTTTCATATATGGTTCTAGTATTCCCATGAAATTTTAATTTCACATCCATCTTGGACAATTTTCATCTATATAAAAAATTCATATGTGAACTATTTGTATACATTGTCCATTCATGCACATAATAAATTTTCCCACATGACCACTTCACCTATAAGATCAAATATCTTCTTGTGGAGTAATCACATATTTTTTCTATTCACATGATATGATTCATTTTCTTATATAGTCTACTCGCATACGTGACCGATTTATGTATATACTAGTTTATTGGGGAATTCATATTCCACTAAGAAGGATGAAACCATACATAGATATTTACACATGCAGTAGTTTATTCTAGCATGATGTTTTATATATATATATGAAATTGAATATGAAGATACTGGTATTTCAGATGATACTATGAGATCTGGTTATCATAAACACATTCTTATATACTCACATTCATGCCAGTGGTAAAATAATGCACTTAACAATCCATAACTAAAAAAATAAATAATAATTATATAATCTCTTATATTTTAATTATCATTTCAACTTTAAATCTTTAGATAAACATGTCACATGTACTATATTCATTATAACTTAAAGAAATAGACATTTATAAAGGGGTGGTCTCAAACTCTCTTGAATGTAAAACAAACAACTGAAGAAAACATGGCCTAAACATGGAATAATTGTTATGGAAGGAATATTTAAACAATTTTTTGTTATATTCAACATGAAAGAAAGAGGTGTATTTATCCATTTCAATAAATGAAAACATGGATATTAATATTAGTTCTCTCATACTGATGTAATACATAATGTTGAACATAAAAACTATAGTATCAGGGTCATATGACAAGACACTATACTATCATGGTAAGATCCATACACTAAAAACTAACTTATTATACATCTGACCTATTGATGCATCGAGGTGATATATAATTCTTCTCCCCAACCAAAAACATATTCTATCTAACACATTCACCATAAGAGTCACCAATACCTTTTTGACATTTCCTGAAGTAACCATTACTCAATAATACATTGATTTCTTCTTAATGAGATAGGTAGAAATTAAATACATAATATACATTAATGAGTAGTAAATAATCATAAATAATTTAGATTCATTGTACATGTTAATAAAATAAATAACATGACCACCACACATCAATAGAATGATGCTTTATAGTCAATAATTACATAGTAAACTTGTCAACAATCTACCATATTGGAATTATAATATATGGAATGGAAGTACCTTTCCCCATATCAAAATATTATAATATATACTAGGTGAACAACGGTAACACCTGATATTTTTATGAGAAATATTTTGTTTTTATGTTATATATGTCATCAAAAGAATATTTCACTACACACAACACTATCTTGGCTTGCTTTACACGCAATCACGACCTTCCTCAATAGCTTGTGTTGTACGCAATACCGAGTTTCACTAAAAAACGATATGCCATTAAAATATTATTAAAACTAGCCATTATGAATAGTAATACCCACTTTTTGAAATTTTATTAATTTTATCTTTCAAAATGGACTTAATTTTTGGGTTTGGGATATCGAAATTAGCCTAGGGTGAATTTTTGGTATTTTTCTGAAAACTTACAATTTTTGATGAATAGTGAAAACACTGGGTTACTATTTAAAAACCGACCTTTTATTTAAATAATTATTTATTTTATTTAAATTTATTTTAGGTAAAAATTGATACATAATACCTATATAAGTTCAATTTAATTCATTGGAGTCATTTTGTAATAATTTTAGATA
Source organism: Viscum album (assembly GCA_963277665.1). Taxonomy (NCBI): domain Eukaryota; kingdom Viridiplantae; phylum Streptophyta; class Magnoliopsida; order Santalales; family Viscaceae; genus Viscum; species Viscum album. Next base: position 1,139,618,203 of record OY728156.1, read on the forward strand.
TATAAAAATTTTATTGAACTTTTCACCGTCTTTTACCTACCTCCTAGGAGCTTTTTGAAAATTTACATAAAACATAATTTTACCGCTTATATGAGTGGAATTTTGAAAATCTGAGAGACACAGTTAATATCAAGGACTAAAATTTGGTTCAATAAGATAAAAATAATTTATGGTGGTTAGTAACTTTTTACTTTTATTTACAACGGTTAAAACTAAATAGGGTAATTAAGGGTAAAATGATATTATTATTACCCTAAAACATGTCCTAATTCTATTGTATAAGTTTGATTCGACCAAAAAAATCCTTAGGAATAAAATATGACCATTTAGGTCCACTTGGATTAGATTAGGACATTTATTATTAATTTATTTAAAGAAGGGTTAAAATTGTTAAAATCAATGTTTAATAACTAAATAATTTTTAATATATGGTTATACATAAGATAAATTAAACTATAAATATTAATTAGAAATATAAAAATATTTCCTACATAATGGTATTTTATTTATAATTTTTAGACATTAAATAATTTAATTTATTTATGACACAATGATGACGCAGTAATTATCTTATTAATGAAATATTAACATAATTGATGTTATAAATAACCAAATAAATGTAATTTTAGACTTTTTATGAATTAAAAAAAAATTATAGGTTAATATGACATTTTATTATTGATTTAATTAACTTTTTTATAACTAATAATTTTGTTATGACTTTTACAAAAATAAATTACCAAATAGTTTCAAAATTGACATAAAATAGTTTTTAAAAGCAATATTATATTATTAATTTTTATTTTATTCCTAAAAATCTATGGTTCGGCCAAATGACTTATATAAGGTTATATATATTAATAATAAACAACTTGGGGTTCTTTTGGCTTTTTATAGTAAGTTTATTAACCATATAGTGTAAGAAAACAAGAAGACACGGTAAAAGTTAAATTATTTAACTTAGAGTTAAATCTAAATGATAATGTTAAAATAGTAACATAAACTTGTCTAAAATATATTTGATGAGAGGATTGTGACCCATCCCCACCTTAGCTTTGAAATAAATCAAATTGGAGCTATTAAAAACAGAATATGACTTTATAATAAAATAATATTTTAGGTTTTTCCTAAGGTGCCCCTCTCCTCCCTTATAAAAGGGCACATCCTCCCTCTCTTCTTCACACCACTTTGGGCCTTCAAGATCATCCAAAACCTGCCAATTTCTCTTCTAAACTTCCCTATTAATATCCTAGAGGTCCTGATATTCTTCAAATACCAATTTTAGTTCCCTAAGAGGAGGTTAAGAAGAGGCGCTTCAAAGAAGAGGTAATCTCCGTTACCGATTCTTTCAACTTTATTTCTTCTTCTAATTCTTCTTATTTAGTTGTTTCATTATGAAGTAATAAAATCATTATCAATAATATACTGATATGTTATTATAAATATTAAACAACTCTATTTCACCTTCTATCCATCCTACGGAAAACAAAATCACCGTGCCTGTGTACGTACGGAATACCGTCTCCACGCCGTGGTGTAATCTGTTTTCCACCACCACCATACTTGGATGGGTATAATGGTGTAAATAATAACTATATATGTTTATTTTAAAGTGATTTTTATTCTGAAATAGTATACATACACTTCAATACAACTCCACGATCTTGGGAACGATATCATCGCTCGTGCGTACGTACGGCCTACCGTCTCCACGATGTGATGCGACTCGTTCTACATGATCTTAAATGATTAATGATTATATAAATGAATTGAATGAATAAATATAAAATATATTACACTAATACCATTATAGAAATTAGTTATCTATAACCTAAAAATAAGAATAAGAATTTATTAAACAAAACACGCATAAGAACAAAAAGCAATAAACACCCGAATAACAAGTAGCAATGAAATATTACTAATAAGAAGCTAAGAATATGACCATATATGATATAATAACAATTAGTAAAATTCTGGAATAAGTCAATAACATTATTTAAATCATTATACAGGAGGTTCGGACACGTAAAAAGCAAATCGGACCTAAGGTAAGGAAAAATCTCACAATCTCATTTTTATTCGAGATTTTTTATACTTCAGAATTTACTGAGGAATATTTATCATCCACATCCATGTTTCCTCAATATTTAATATTATTTCCATACACCTACATTTTTTAAAATCCAATTTTACCCATTGGTGAGTTTTTTTGGTAAAATATATGAAAGGAATATTTTGTCATTTTTATTACGAGGTACTTTTTGACTTTTTCGGCCAAAGTACGAGAAGAATGTTTTTTAACTTATACGGCCTGAATGGAATTTTAGAACATTATTTCCATGAAGCTTCCTTTACAATTGTTCATGTTTATTTTTAATCAACTTCTTTTAGTTTAAAATTGTATGACATTTAAAGAAAGGAAATATGTTTTTGAAGTAGAAAAGATATTTTCCTCAAGAATGGAGTTCAAGCGTTTTATCAAAATTATTTTCCATGTAAGATAGTATAGGGTTCTGTTTCTATCTCTATTTTTACATTGATTTTATTATGTTATGATGGAATTATTTTTATGATGTCCTTTTATCATATGATGGAATGATGTTTAAGAATCCCATTTTTATTACATGGGTTATGCTATGATGTATGATTCATGATCTTGTGGAACACATAAGAATGGTATCATTATGAGATGGGTGGGACCTATATCTCCCTCCAATGAATTGGATAAAGTTTTATATCTCATGAGATAGACATGGCTGGAACATCAGGTTAAACTGATTCAGTGAAACTGGACTGAAACGAGGAGTGAACTTGGTTCAAAAATGGACTTTGTCCGCTAAGATAGTCTTGGAAATGAGTCTTGACTATTAAGAAATGATTCTCTATGATTATGTGTGTATGCCACAAAGTTTCATGTTTTAAGTTATGATTATTGGGATTAAATTTCACTACTATGATTTATCCCATGTTATGAAATTATGGTCTCTTTTGCAGGTTAAGATTTCTAAAATGATATGTTCTTATGAATATGATGTGATTGATATTTGTTTTGGTTAACCTTACTGAGCATTTTAGATCAACATTTTGTATGTTTTCTTTTCCCCTGGTCAGGAAGAATGATATTAAGTATGATATTCCAAAAGGGACTCTAGATATGATAAAATAAAAGGGAGACAGTGTAGATGATTTATGAACCAGATATTTATGTTTCCCAGTTTCTAAAGACACTATACCTATATGGTCCTTTCATGGTTTTGTTATATGTTGTAATAAGTGTACTTAAATTCTGAAGTAATAACAATGTATGTAATGTATGGGTCGTTATAGTTGGTATCAGAGGCAAAGGAGGTAGGAATGAATCTGATCCTTGGGAACTCTCACATGTGAGAATTGGAAGAAGCATGGATCTCCGCCCAAGGGCTTCATGAGGAAATGGCTGCCACTAGGGATGGTGGTGTGTCCCACCCAGGGGGTGTAGCTACCCATGGACTTCCCTAATAGGTATCGATTATAGTCCACTGGAAGTAATTCTAGACCGCTATAGTTGGTATCAGAGGAAAGGTATAGTCATCCTTTGGAAACTGGGATGTGAAAGCCTTAGTAAGAACCCTAAGGATAAGTCTAAGCATAGAACACAATCATAGTGTTTTAAAAATGTCCATGAACAACCTATGATAAGACCTTAAGTGTGAAATTTTATTTTTTATTATGTGGTTTTCCAATTATAATTAGTGTTTCTCACACTATTCTTCTTGGTTTTAGTCAATGGCTGGAACCCGAAGGAACCGTGTTAACGCAGAATGCGACGGGAAATGCAATGATTGTCCCCCTGAGTAACCAAACGTTATGTTAGCTAGAATGAAAAATCTTGTAGCCATGATCAGACAACGTTCTCAAGCTATGAATCATGCAGGACTTCCAAACGAGCAAAAGAAGGAGCAAGATTTTTTTGAATCCTTCATGAGGAAGCGTCCACCCTCATTTAGCGGGTCTACTGATCCATTAGTGGTTTTACAATGGATCAGTACCACTAAATAGATATTTTCAGTTCTTCAATTTTCTGAACATGATAAATTCATCTTAGCAGTTCATCCTTTGGAATGTGAAGTTGATCGATGGTGGAATCATATCAAGAATACGAGGCCAATAGATGAAATTGAGTCCATGGAATAGGACAAGTTCAAGAACTTATTTTTCAATAAGTACTTCCCTCATATTCTTCGAAAAAAGATGGGGAAAGAGTTTCTTGAACTAAAGAAAAAGGATGATGAATTTTTTGGTACCTACGAAGCAAATTTTACAATACTTGCAAGACAAACTTCTGGTATTATTATCCAACCTGAGAGTAAGATCGATCGATTCTTTAGTGGCTTAAAACCAAGTCTTCGAAGGGTGTTATCCATAAGGGACTCCAATATCTAAGAGGTAATCATTCGATGTGCTCTCAAAGTTGAGATGGAGATTGGAGTAACCCATCAGTCATATGGGTTTGATAAGAAGAGGAAATTGGAGTTCAAAGGGAAATCTAAAGACCACATTAAAAAGAAGATGAGTTTTCCATTATGCTCAAAGTGTGGAAAGAAACATGGATGAAGTTGTCTTAAAGGGAAAATTAAGTGTTTCAAATGTGGAAATGAAGGTCATTGGGCATTTTAATGCCGCAATAATGGGAAGAATATGTTTAGTGATGCGAAAAATGAAAAGGCTACACAGAGTTCACCTCAAACACTTCAATGTTAAAAGTGCAAGGAAATGGGGAATTATGCTAATGAATGCCCTAATCCAAGGGTTGTTGATGATGATCGACGTCAACAAACTCTTAAGGCAAAGACAAAGGAAAGTCACATGCAATTTCTATCAGTGATGTGGAGTACGATAACGAAGTGGTGAAAGGTACACATACCATCCACTCTAAAGTAGAAAATGTTTTATTTGATTTTGGATCCACCCACTCTTGTATTTCTGAAGAATTTTCTAAGGTTATCTCCATATTACCTCAACAATTAGATGTTTAGTTAGCTGTGACAACCCCTAATGGCACAACAGTCGCATAAAATGTTTACAATTATTCTCCGATTGAAGTTTGTGGGAAAGTTCTTCCTGCAAATCTTGTGATCCTTCCTATAGTGGAATTTGATGTGATTCTTGGCATGGATTGGCTTTATTTATATGGAGCTCATATCAATTTCCAAAGAAGTGAAGTCAAATTTCATATTCCATATCAGTCTATGATCATCTATTGATGCAAGGATGAATATAACCTTCTAGTTGAAATTTCTTCTATCTTACGGGTCTTGATTCCACTAAATGAAAATTATTTATCTCAAATGGTTAGAGATAAACTCATGATTAAGAATATTCCTATTTTACGAGATTTCGATGATGTCTTTCTAGAAGAATTGATTGGTCTTCCACCGAATCGTGAAGTTGAGTTTTCAATAGAACTTGTACCGGGTGCTTTGCCTATTTCAAAGACACCTTATAGAATGGCCCTAATTGAGTTGCAGGAATTGAAGAAGAAACTCCAAGAGAATCTTGATAAGGGATTTGTACGCCCTAGTGTGTCACCTTGGGGAGCACCTATTCTGTTTGTTAAGAAGAAAGATGGATCAATGAGACTCTGCATTGATTATCGAGAACTTAACAAGATCACTATCAAGAAAAAATATCTTCTCCCTCTCATTGATGACTTATTTGACCAACTACGTGGAGCTCAATACTTTTCCAAGATTGATCTTCGTTCAGGGTATCATCAATTAAGGGTCAAAAGGGAGGATATACCAAATACGGCTTTCCGTACAAGGTATGGACACTATGAATTTATAGTGATGCCTTTTGGTCTTACTAATTCCCATGCTATCTTCATAGATCTGATGAATAGAGTCTTTAGAGACTATCTTGATCAGTTTGTGGTAGTCTTTATAGACGATATTCTTGTCTATTCAAAGACAAAGGAAGAACATGAAGATCACTTGAGAATTGTATTAAAGACCCTGAAAAGGAGAAGCTTTATTCCAAATTTACCATGTGTGAATTTTGGCTTCAAAAAGTTTCATTTTTTGGTCACATAATCTCAAAAGAGGGAATATTTGTGGATCCAGCAAAAACAAAGGTTATCGAAAGATGTTCGAGACCAACAACAGTAACTGAGATCCGAAGTTTTCTTGGTTTGGCTGGATATTATCAATGATTTTTGAATGATTTTTCATGATTATCTAATCCACTCACAAGGTTGACTCGAAAAGGAGTTAAGTTTGTGTGGACGAAGGAATGTGAAGAGAATTTCAAGGAGTTGAAAAGAAGGTTATCCAGTGCACCAGTGCTCACACTACCATTTAGTAGAGAAAGGCTTGTGATCTACAGTGATGCATCCAATAAAGGTATGGGGTGTGTTCTCATGTAATATGATATGGTGATAGCTTATGCCTCATGACAGTTGAAAATTCATGAGCAAAATTATCCAACTCATGATTCGGAGTTAGTTGCGGTAATCTTTGCATTAAAGATTTGGAGGCATTATCTTTATGGTGAAAGATGTGATATTTATACTGATCAGAAAAGTTTAAAGTATATTTTCACACAAAAGGAGCAGAATATGCGCCAAAGAAGATGGTTTGATTTGATTAAGGATTACTACTTCTCAATTCATTATCACCCTGGGAAAGCAAACAAGGTGGGAAACGCATTAAGTCGACAAGACCATGCAAGCTTATCCATGATAAGGATCACAAAAGATCCAATATTTATGTATTTACAAAGGATGGATCTTGGAATTATAATGGAAGGGGAAAGATCTTATCTTTATCAAATGAATGTTCAACCATCTATACATGTGTTGATTACAGAGGCATAGAAAAAAGATGTAGAGTTACAAAAGAAGGTGAGAAATGTTCCTGAATTCAACCTTGATTGTGATGGGATAATAATGTTCAGGAATCGGGTTTGTGTTCCTCCCATCCCCGAATTAAAGAAGGAGCTGCTGGATGAGGCTCATAGTTCTTCATTCTCTATTCATCCTAGAAGAATGAAGATATATAGGGACCTGAAAAAGTACTTCTGGTGGGATGGCATGAAAATGGATGTTGCTGAATATGTCTCTCAATGCTTGGTTTGTCAGTAAGTTAAAGCTGAGAGACAGAAGTCTATGGGGATGTTACAACTATTACCCATACCCGAATGGAAATGGGAAAACATCACTATGGATTTTGTCACCGGACATCCTAAAACATCCAAATGCAATAATGCTATCTGGGTCATATTTGATCGTCTTACAAAGTCTGCACACTTCATTGCTATTAGAGAGGATTTCTCTCTGGATCAGCTTTCCAGGATATATGTAAAGGAAGTGGTAATATTGTATGGAGTATGACTTTCTATTATATCTGAATGGGATCCGAGTTTTACCTCAATGTTTTGGCGAAGTCTTCATCATACTCTGGATACAAAGTTGAGTTCCAGCACTGCTTATCATCCTCAGACAGACGGTCAGTCTGCGATAACAATTAAAACTCTAGAATATATGTTAATAGATTGCCCGATGGATTTCAAAGGTGGTTGGGATCAACACCTACCTTTTGTGGAATTTTCTTATAATAATAGCTTTCACTCCAGTATTCAGATGGCTCCTTATGAAGCTCTCTATGGAATGAAATACAGGACTCCAACATGCTGGGATGAAGTTGGCGAAAGAAAGCTATTAAGACCTGATCTTGTTGATGAGATGGCAGAAAAGGTCAGATCTATTCAAAAACACATAAGAGAAACTCAGAGTCGACAAAAAAGTTATGATGATAATCGAAGAAAAGACCTAGAGTTTGAAGTGGTGATAAAGTGTTCTTACGAATATATCCTTGGAAGAGAGTAATGAGATTTGGAAAGAAGGGAAAGTTGAGCCCTAGGTATATCGGTCCTTTCAAAATACCGGATCGTGTTGGGAAGGTAGCGTACCAATTGGAACTTCCACCGAATCTCTCTCAAGTTCATGATGTGTTCCATGTATCTCTCCTGAGAAAGTACATACCTAATCCTTCACATGTACTAAGCTCAGAAGTTGTACCGATGGACCAAGATCTTTCTTATGAAGAACAGCCAATAGAGATTCTGGATCATAGCGAAAAAGTTCTACAGAACAAGACCACTCACTTGGTGAAAGTTTTATGGAGGAACCACCAATTAGAAGAAGCTACAAGGGAGCTTGAGGATATGATGAGGGAGAGGTATCCCCATCTGTTTGTTACAAAGTGACGAATTTCGAGGCCGAAATTCATTTTAAGGGGGGTAGAATGTTACACCCGAGATTTTTATGAGAAATATTTTGTTTTTATGTTATATAAGTCATCAAAGGAATCTTTCACTACACATAACACTAGCTTGGATTGGTTTACACGCAATAAATACCTTCCTCGATAGCTTGCGTTGTACGCAATACCGAGTTTCACTGAACAACAATATGCTATTAAAAAATTATTAAAACTAGCTGTTATGAATAGTAATACCCACTCTTTGAAATTTTATAAATTTTATCTTTTAAAATGGACTTAATTTTTGGATTTGGAATATCGTAATTATCCTAGGGTGAATTTTTGGTATTTTTCTGAAAACATTCAATTTTTGATGAATAGTGAAAACACTGGGTTACTATTTAAAAACCGACTTTTTATTCAACTAATTATTTATTTTATTTAAATTTATTTTAGGTATAAATTGATACATAATACCTATATAAGTTAAATGTAATTAATTGGAGTCATTTTATAATAATTTTAGATATATAAAAATTTTATTGAACTTTTCACCGTCTTTTACCTATCTCCTAGGAGCTTTTGGAAAACTTACATAAAACATAATTTTACCGCTTATATGAGTGGAATTTCAAAAATCCGAGAGACACGGTTAATATAAAGGACTAAAATGTGGTTCAATAAGATAAAAATTATTTATGGTGAATAGTATCTTTTTACTTTTATTTACCACGGTTAAAAGTTAATAGGGTAATTAAGGGTACAAATGATATTATTATTTCCCTAACACATGTCCAAATTCTATTGGATAAGTTTAATTCGACCATAAGAAACCTTAGAAATAAAATATTACCATTTAGGTCCACTTGGATAATATTAGGACATTTATTACTAATTTATTTAAAGAAGGGTTAAAATAGTTAAAATCAATGTTCTAAATAATTTTTAATGCAGGGTTATGAATAAGATAAATTCGACTATGAATATTCATTAGAAAGATAAAAATATTTCCTACCTTATGGTATTTTATTTATAATTTTTAGACATTAAATAATTTAATTTATTTATGACACAATGATGACGCAATAATTATCTTAATAATGAAATGTTAACATAGTTGATGTTATAAATACCCAAATAAATGTAATTTGAGAGTTTTTATGAATTAAAATAATTTTCTAGGTTAATATGACATGTTAGTATTAATTTAATTAATGTTTTTCGAAATAATCATTCTATTATTAATTTTAAAAAAATCAATTACCAAATAGTGTCAAAATTAAAATAAAATAGTTTTTTAAAAACATATTATATTATTAATTGTTCTTTTATTCCTAAAAATCTATGTTTCGGCCAAATTACATAGATACGTTTATATATATTAATAATTAATAACTTGGGTTTCGTTTGGCTTGTTATAGTATGTTTATTAACCATATAGTGTAAGAAAAAAAGAAGACACGGTAAAAGTTAAATTATTTAACTTAGAATTAAATCTAAATTATAAGGTTAAAATAGAAACCAAAACATGTCTAAAATATATTTGATGAGAGGATTTAGACCCATACCCACCTTATCTTCTAAATAAATCAATTTTGAGCTATCAAAAACCGAATTTGAATTTATAATAAAATAATATTTTATGTTTTTTATAAGGTGCCCCTATCCTCCCTTATAAAAGGTCACCTCCTCCCTCTATTCTTCACAACACTTTGAGCCTTCAATCTCGGCCAACCCCTTCAAATTTCTCCTCTACACTTACCTAGTAATATCTTAGAGGTCCGGGTCTTCTTCAAAGACCAATTTTAGTGCCCTAATAGGAGGTTAAGAAGAGGCACTTCAAAGAAGAGGTAATGTCTGTTACCGATTCTTTCAACTTTATTTTTCTTATACTTCTTCTTATTTAGTTGTTTTATTATGAAGTAATAAAATCAGTATAACTCATATACTTATAGGTTATTATAAATAATAAACAAACCTATTTCACCTTCTATCCATCCTACGGAAAATGAAATCACCGTGCGTGCGTACGTACGGAATACCATCTCCACACCGTGGTGTAATCTGTTTTCCACCACCACCATACTTGGATGAGTATAATGGTGTAAATAATAACTATATATAATTATTGTAAAGTGATATTGATTCTGAAATAGTATACATAAACTTCAATACAATTCCATGATCATGGGAACGATATCATCGCTCGTGCGTACGTACGGCCTACCGTCTCCACGATGTGATGTGACTCATTCTACATGATCTTCAATGCTTAATGATTATATAAATGAATTGAATGAATAAATATGATATATATTACACTAATACCATTCTGTAAATGAGGTATCTAAATCCTAAAAATAAGAATAAGAATTTATTCCACAAAACGCGCATAAGAACAAAAAGCAATAAACACCCAAATAATAAGTAGCAATGAAATATTACTAATAAAAAGCTAAGAATATGACCATATATGATATCATAACAATGAGTACGATTATGGAAAAAGTCAATAACATTATTTAAATCATTATACAGGAGGTTCGGACACGTACTAAGCAAATCGGACCTAAGGTAAGGGAAAATCTCACACTATCATTTTTATCCGAGATTGTTTATACTTCTGAATTTACTATGGAATATTTATCATCCACATCCATGTTTCCTCAATATGTCATATTATTTCCATGCACCTAAAATTTTTTAAATCCAATTTAACCCATTGGTGAGTTTTTTTGGTAAAAGATATGAAAGGAATCTTTTATCATTTTAGTACAAGGTACTTTTTGACTTTTTCGGCCAAAGAACAAGAAGAATGTTTTTTAACATATACGGCCTGAATGAAATTTCATAAAATTATTTCCATGAAGATTCCATTAAAAGTTTTCAAGTTTATTTCTAATCAACTTATTTTAGTTTAAAATTGTATGACATTTTAAGAAAGGAAGGATTTTTTTGAAGTATAAAAGATATTTTCCTCAAGAATGGAGTTCAAGCGTTTTATAAAAATTATTTTCTATATAAGATAATATAGGGTTCTGTTTATATCCCTATTTTTAAATTGATTTGATTATGCTATGATGGAATTATTTTTATGATGTCCTTTTGTCATATGATGGCATGATGTTTAAGAATCCCATTTTTATTACATGGGTTATGCTATGATGTATGATTTATGATCTTGTGGCACACATAAGAATGGTATCATTATGAGATGGGTGGGACCTATATCCCCCTCCAATGAATTGGGTAAAGATTTATATCTCATCAGATAGACATGGCGGGAATGGCAGGTTAAATCGGTTTAGTGAAATAGGACTGAAACGAGGAGTGAACTCAGTTCAGAAATGGACTTTCTCCTCTAAGATAGTCTTGGAAATGAGTCTTGACTACTAAGAAATGATTCTCTATGATTATGTGTGTTTGCCACAAAGTTTCATGTTTTTAAGTTATGATTATTGGGATTACATTTCACTACTATGATTTATCCCATGTTATGAAATTATGGTCTCTTTTGCAGGTTAATATTTCCAAAATGATAAGTTCTTATGAATATGATGTGATTGATATTTCTTTTGTTTACCCTTACTGAGCATTTGAGATCACCCTTTTGTATGTTTTCTTTTCCCCAGGTCAGAAAGAAGGATATTAAGTAATATATGCCAAAAGGGACTCTAGAAATGATAAAATAAAAGGGAGACAGTGTAGATAATTTATGAACCAGATGTTTATGTTTCTGAGTTTCTAAAGACACTATACCTATACGGTCCTTTCATGGTTTTGTTATATGTTGTAATAATTGTACTTAAATTATGAATTAATAACAATTTATGTAAATTATGGGTCATTATAAAAACATTAAATATGAATTATATAAAATGAGATGTCTACATCGTATAGAAAAATGAGTATAAGAACATATAAATACATAAATAAAATTATGATATATCATCAATAGGGAAAAGAATATTTTTTCAAAAAGAACATAACTCCATTGTAACAAAATAATTTGTGATGGATATTAACATTAAAGTAAAATATCATGTAAAAAGAATGGTTCAATGATTTCACCCTAGAAGGGATAAAGAATTAGTTTATTCTGTATTTTCAATTCATTTCAACCAAAAGGTAATATATATATATATATATATGAAAGGATAACTCATCAAACATAAACCATATTAGTGAAAATACATTGAAAGTGAAAATGGAAATGAAAGTGAAAATATTAAAGGGGTTTATGTAATCAATTTGAACATTAACATAAAAGAGGACGTTACAGGTAGCATTAAAAAATTATTTTTCAAAAGGTGATGTGAAAAAAATTTGGAAACCATTAATTTTAAAATAATTTCCAATAATGGATCCCGTTAAATGAAATAATTTTTTATTTGTGAAATGTGTATTGATAATATTTGTTTTTGATATGGTGGTTTTTCAAACCTAAATCTATTTTTTTAGGAAACACAAATTTGTTAAAACTCTAAGACAATATTTTTTGTATTAAAACATCATTTTTTAAAATTGAATCATAAAAACATATAATAAAATATTATTATGGGATAAATCAACCATGGAAGAACAATGTTCATCAGGAAATAGTATAACTCAAAAAAAGGATTTGAGTTACAAGAAATCCTTATTACTGAGTAAATAGCTATATCAAAAGCCACTTGAATAAGGTAACATAATTACTCTTTTGAATACCATAAAATTAATATTTTATGATGAAAATATATAAATTATTATTTATTAATCTATTAAAATAAAAAAAATTATAACATTTAACAATCCCTATAGAATTATAATTGTGATAAAAAACCCCTCATAGCTTGAGTTTTACATTATACAAAAACCTTGAAATAGTTATTAAGTAATTTTTAATCAAAGAACATGATAAAATAAATATTAATTATATGATTTATAAAATATTTTTTATATTCATAACAAATTTAAATTAGGTTCATAATACTAAATACGACTCAAAGAGTAAAATTTTAGATGAAAACATTTTCCACATGATTTTAGCATCCACAAACATACAATAACTTGTATCACAAGAATAGATATCCTAATAAATTAAACAATAATATTAGTTTTATCTAATTTTATTTATAAAATTTATATATAGATATTTTATATATGAATTATTACTATTTTCTACATCATGAGTTCATAGTTTGGATCATCTGTACTATTTTTATAATAGTAGAGTTCGTATTCATTCTTGATTCAAATATAAAAAATAAATTATTCATTAAACATAATTTTTGTTATGATAATTAATTAACTATGAGGATTAAAACTTTATTAATTAGTGTCATTGCCCTTATCCTGGAATTCGAAATGGATAAAAACATTTTCGGCTGATTCTTGATAATCAAAGTGTAATTTATTAATTAAAGAATTAAATAATAATATAAAAAAATAATAATAATAATTCTTTAGAAATTTAAATCATTTTATACTATTAATTATGTTCCTATACTCATTTATGATTAAATATTAATGTATTTTAAAATTTGGTGGTTAAACCAACCCAAACATGAACATAAACTAATTTAATTAATGAGTATGAGGTGGTTTTGATGTAATATCATTAGACCTGAACAATAATGATCTTATATTTGGTTTATTAGTGTGAAATATTATTTTTTATATGACATATAAGATGAATCAATTAATATAAAAACACTATATAATTTGAATAAAATAGAATGTACTTAAGAATCTTATTTTAAAGGATTAAATTAATGATGATAATTTGTTGGTAATATCGTTGATAGGATCTACTATTTTCATAAAAAACATAAGGATATAATTAAAATAATATTATCCTTTAATCCCATCCATATATGAAACCATATAAGGTTTTTAATGAAAACTAAACACATTACGTCGTGGAGAAGGTAGTTAGCACAATCCAAAAAAAAAGTTTTTTTTCTTAATTGACGAGGTCTATGAATAGAAAAATATAATACCCATGATATAGAAACATTATATTATAGATTTATAATAATAATATATATTATTTTTTTATAATATATTCAATATATGATAAATGAGGAGAAAATAAAAGTGGTTGATAATACTCACTCTGGGGAATAGAATGTTCCTTAGAAGTCTCTTCGTAAAAGAATAATATATTCGAACTAATGGTGAAAATAATCATTTCATCACGAGATAGGGTTCTATTAGTTAAGAATTATTATAGTTTCATGGATTTATTCAAATCTTAATTGATTCTTAAAGTGGGTAATATGTTTCCATTTTATAATTTTATAAAGGGATAGTTTTGGAAATTCCCATAGAATATTAATTGTTTAATTTCACTGTAAAAGGATCGAGGACATTAAAAATTTAAAAAAATAGGATTATGGAGAGTTTTTTTCATGTCAGGCCTCATCTATCCATTTAGAAACATGTTTTTTATTTACCAATTAGTAAAATACAATTTAACTTTTTTATATTTTACCAGGGTTACTAATTTTTTAGCATAGTATTATTTTTAATGATGAAAATAAAAAATTGATCGTATTATGTATTTTCATGATTTTTATTCAAAATATTAAAACCATTTTTTCAAAAAATATTTCTACATATTTGAAATTTTAATGTTAATTTATAATCACTTAAATGAAAAAATAATAATTTTTTGAGAAATTAGTTTTTAAATATTTAAATTTATATGCAGCCTAAAATTATCTTTTATACTGATTTTAATCAAATAAATTGATTTATTCTAAAAAAATTATTAGGATTCAAAGAAATCTATAAATAAATCTTATTTAAATAAATTGATTCTATGAAAATTCATAAAAATTTCTTTATGTTAAATTAAAAAATTTAATTAGTCAAAAAATGAATTCCCTTAGGATTCGTAATTAAAAGAATATTTAAAAATTAATAATTATTTCCAAATATCTATATTTTATTACATAAAAGTATTTATAAATTTATATGTCATTTCTATATACAGTAATGTCATTCAAATTAAAAAAATCATGAGAACCATATTTTTCTACTAAAACAGACCTTTTACAAATAACACAAAATTTCATACTATGTCAATTATAATATAAGGAATTAATAAATGAAGATAACATATACAAATTTTATATTAAAAAACCTCTAAATTTATTTCTTTATTAAATAATAAAATTTAATTAATAACCATTTTTATTTTAAAATGGAAATTTTTAAACAATAATTAATACTATTATTATATTATATTATTTACAAAATAAATTGTTGTAAGGTAATTATTAATTAGATAATTATTTTTCATTAATTATATGAATCTTTAAATATTAATTCATATCAAATTAATGTATATTTTTTATAAAGATACATACCTAAAATATAATTAACTTTATTAGTCATTTAACATAAACGAATTGGATTAGATTCATAATAAAAGTATCCTTTATTTTCAATGTACATTTAATGCATAAATAGATTACTCATAATTATTACCACTAATTCAATATCTATGGTTTCAAAGTTCATATGTAAATATATCATGGTTTTGTTTAGGTTTTGTGTTGCATACAAACAAATTGAATTATTTCAACGTAATCTTTTATTAGAATTTTTAGGTGTTTCATTTTCTCTCTCACAAAATCAAAATGTTTCCTCACTATTTGACTCTTAATATTGTAGTAATTTATAAATGGAACTCATAATTGACAACACATCTCAAGAATATTATAGGTTTATTTAGGATGTGAAATGAGATTTATCTATTTGAAAAATTATTATAAGTGATTTTTTATAGTGAGCTAACCCCTTACAAATTACATATAGAAATATTCTAATTGATTTTAGTCTAGATTCATTAGGAAAAAAATTCCAAAACCCAAATAAATGAGTTATATGGTCATCATAGAACTATAGCTTTTTATTTATAGCTCAATATCCTATAGTTAGTGAAAGAATACTTGACATTAGACTCTAGAAAAAATATAGTAATAACTAAATATCTAATTGGTTTATATTAGTTTAACAGTATATTCCAAGTAATCTTCGTTGTTGCTGATTATATACCTTATTTCCCCTTGAATTGGAAAATTGATATGTATAATACCATAGACTCAGAGAATTAATGCAACTAATTTTTGTAGCTTCTCTCCTTGCCTTACACTTGTGAGTTTGATGACCATAAACTCTACAATTATAGGATTTACACATCACATTAAGGGAGTTACTCCCATTTTCATCCCATATTATATATATATATATATATAAATTAATCATTTTTCCTTCATCACCACAATTACTCTATAATTCAATGCACTCTATATTTACCTTACTTAGTGTAGTTTATAATTAGACTATGGTCATGTTATTAACCATATATCATGATATATGGTTCTTTAAAATCACATGGTTTCTTACTATATCTCCCCTTATGTGGGGTTTTTTTTTGAGGTAATCTCCACAATTTCCCTCACACCCATGGTTCTTATATCACCCTCCATTACCAACACCAAAATATTCAACATGATTGACAATAACTATATGGTAATTATATTAAATTATCACATGAAAATTTATCCTCTAGATATATCATATTATAACACTATCATGTTAATATATAGTTCTTTTAGCATAACATATATTAGAATTGTTTTACACTATATCTATGACATTATAAACATAGGTTAAGGATAACCACCAATACATCATAAAATGGTGGAAAATGTACCTGGATAGATTAGGTTCACTCCATAATTCCTTTAATTACATCTCATGAAACTAAAACAATACCCAATTCATTATAATGCTATGTAATTCTAAGCACACTTGTCGCTTTCATGTTATATACATACAGAAGTGTGCCACCGATATCAGTCAACATTAGATTAGATTTCATCATATTTTATTACAAGATCTTGTAATATGGAATAAATACATGGAATTACCCATCTATAGAAGTATAGTTATTCTTATGGGAATACCCTTGATTGGAAATAATGATTGTATTCAAATTATAAAGATTTGGCATAAAAAATCACAGTGATATTTTGGAAGCATAAAAATGGTAAATAAATATTCTTAAAATGGATAAATTGGATGGAAAAAGGTCTTTAATCATTTTTAAATCAAATTTATAGTAATAGGGATGTGAAAAAACATATCTCAGTGTTATGAATTGTAAATAAATGGCTTAAAATAAATAATATTCTTGAATACAGAAGATAAGAAAAGGATCCATTACCTTGAGAGGGTTCTTCCAAAAGATTAGGATGAGGATATTGGGAGCTTGGGGATACATAGGAGGACTATAGATATGGGAATGAAAAGTCAGGATATGTTCTAAGGGTTTTTACAGAAGAGTGTGGGGATATTGGTTTGGTTTATCTTGGAAAATAGAGGAGAGTTCTTTATTATTTCTCAAATAGAGGTTTTGTACACTATATAATAAAATCCATCCAAATTTTTTTTACAATGGTATCTACCAAACAATATTGGATTTAATTATATTATAATTTCATAGTATTAAATCATTAAAACCTTACCCTTGTTGATTTTCAAGTGAGACAAGTTATAAAAAATGATTTTAAAGCCTTTAAATATAATATTGGATTTGGAATATTAATAAAGGATTTAGAAAATTAATCTAATAACCCATAAATATTTTTATTTTAAAGGGGGGAATATATTTATTCATGAATAAAATTTATTGAATTTTATACTTTACTTTTGGGTAATTATGATGTCATAATACGCACCATAAATTTATATTGTATTTACTTTTTAATTGAAATATCGATAATCTCAAAAAAATATGAAAAAGTAACTTTTATATAATTTTCAAATTATTATTCAAAAAATAGTATATATTTTATCAAAATAAATTTCTAAATCAATAAATTTTAATTTTAAAATAATAATTCACATTTATTGAGAAATGTTATGTTTTTTTAATATAACAGTTTTTAAACCCTTACAAAAATTATTCTTGACATCATAAAATTTTTATTATAATTTATATTTAAAAAATTGTTTAATTGTATTATTTTATTAAAAATTTAATTATTTTTAAAATTAATAAATTATTAAAAAGGAATATCTTAATTGAAATTCTATATTAAATAAAAAAAGAAATTTATATTTTATCATTTCAACATCACAATAATGTACAAAGTGACAATAATAACTAGTAAACATATTAATTATTCTATAAAATATAAAAATTTATATTACTAAGTCCTTGGTACATATAACTTTATAACACTAGTAAATTCTTTAAGGGTAAGGCTTGTGATGGTGATATTTTCATAGGTTAGTTCGGCGCACATGGTTTGCATCATGACCTCGAGGAGCTTAAACATCTTTCATAAACAGTTTAACCAATGATTTAGTTGTTGGATCTTAGTATAGTATTGTTAAAGGAAAAACCTCTTCTGTTGTTATCTCCCATAGAAGCTCTGATAAATGAGATTCATAGGGTATGATCCTACTGGTTGATGCCATCACTTTCTTTATATGTTTCAATTGGATTAATCAAAACCATATATTTATTCTAGTCATATGATCACAGTTAAATGACTTTATTATGAAAAGTTGTGAGGCTTAATAGTCTTTTATATTCTATATGATAAAACCAATGAAATGCATGTGTTTTCTATAACCATAAAATGGAATTTAATTTAATCACAAATAATTTCTTATTTATAAAAGTTAAGGTCATTATATTCTTACCCCATTCGGATATTGTTTCCCAAAAATTTTCATCTTATGCATGAAAATTGATGTGGGTAAATATGATTTATCACATAATCTAGTTCCCAAATCACTTATTCAGAATTGTGGTTTCTCTATAACAGTTTTACCTGGCACATTATCTTATATCATAGAAATTTTTATCTATGATCTATGTTTTTCACCGGATATTATCAATGTTAATTATCATTCTCCATTGATACCACCTATGTATTGAGTTCATGTGAGGGGTCTAGTATATACTCATTAAATATTGATAAATATAAAAAATCATGTACTTGATAAAGTCAATGTGGGAGTGCTAGTCGATAATCTGCCACTCTAATGTGATCAGAGATCTCAATGTGACTAATTTATCTTAGACTAAGCTTTCCCTTACTACCAAATATCATGGAATTATTCCATTGAGATAAGCATAGGAATACCTTATCTCTAATATCAAACTCCAAGTTTCATCAATTACTATTGTTACAAAACATATGTTGACTCTGAGAATCCCTAATGAGATTTTGAATGGTCTTAACCTTTTCCATGATTTCCTTGACCATTTCTGGACCAAGCAGTTTTCATTCACCAACTTCATCATAGCATGCAGGTTCTCTGCACCTCTTCCTATAAAGGGATTCATAAGGATCTATTTGGATGATTCATTAGAAGCTATTATTGTATGATAAATTATCTATAGGAATATATTTATTCTATCCTCCTTTAAAGTCCATTTGGTATGCTCTTAGCATGTCATTGAGTGTTCAGATAGTCCACTCAGATTGTCCATAAGTTTGTGGGTGATAATCTATGCTAATGCTAACTTCATTATTTTGAACTTGTTTAAGAATTATTTTGAACTTGGAGGTAAATAATGGATCTTCTTCATATACAATCTATAGTGGTGTTCCATGAATCCTCTCCACTTATCTATTGTAAATCAATTTAATATGATCAAGTGATAATTCCTATCAAACTGAGATGATCTGATATATCTTTATAAGATGATACACCACAACCCATATTACATCATTTCCACTTGATTTATTTTAATACCAAAGAAAAACTCTATGTTTCTGATTTTCCAATTTCCATGTACGTATGGGTAATGTTTTCTTCATTCCCTTGGATATTTTCTTTTAAAATTTAACTTATTTACATACAAGACATATTGATTCATATTCTATGATCTCCTTGTTAACCTTGGTCAAAAAGGATTGGTGCATTGCATGGTGAAACAATTAGGAATATGATCCCTTTATACAGATTCTCTTATAGTTGTTTATTTTACACCTCATTTTCCATAATATCCATTCTACATATATTATTGGATGTTGTAAATTTCCCTAGTATAATATCGATTGAAAATTAAACCTCTAATTTGGGATGAATATTCGAAAAATATTTAGGAAATACATCATCATATTTCCTCAATATGGGCATGTCTTAAAGGATGAAATTTTCCTTAAAATCAATCATTTGACCCAGATATACATTATTGATAGGTAAATAACATCCATTATTGGGTTATTTTTTCTAAATAATATTCAACCTTCTCCCTTAAATTTTATATAATGATAGGATTATTCGTGATACAAGGATTGATTTCCCTATCATATAAATTTATATCGACTCTATGTAAGGAAAGTCAATATATACCTAGAATTACATCAAATTCCACTAAAAGGTAGTATCACAAGGTTTGATGGGATGTTCATATAAAAAAATTTGATAAAGGAGGAGTTACATATTTGGTATATGATAATTTACCTATTTTATTTCTTCACTGACAACTCTACATTCATTCACAATGGTTGTGTTTGAATAGTTCTATTAAACTTACATGATATGAAGGAATCTGTAGGACAAGAATGAAAAAATTACATTAAATATTCTTGAATGAAAAAAAATAATACATGTTACCACTTAATTTTTGGGATCCACCTCAGTAATTTTAATGAAATGTTATTTACATTTTTTCATTGGAGTTTATTGGCACAAATTTTTACCAACCACCTTTAGAATAGTGCACTATTTTGAAAAGTTCCCTTATTTCTTTTAGTTGAAGCAGTGTAAAAAATGCTAAGGGATGACTATATCATTCTGCCCTTCAATTAAATTTCTGGGTCTCTCTCATCAACATTCTACATATAGGTTCCCTTAAATTCCATACATAAATCATTTCTTCATCCACTTTATTGAATTTATGTGGTTCTTCTTTCCACACATTTGAAAATTTGGATTTTGAAATTTATTATCACTATTAGATTTCCCTTTTACACTACCAAAATTGATCTCTATTTTTTGCTTCTTATCCCCATGAGGCCATTAAGATTCATTGATATCCATTTCAACTTTCAAACATCATTGAGAAATTTACTTATAGCTCTCAGTGTCCTGATACACCATAGATTTTCATAGACTAATTTTTATCCCATAAAAGAAGAGTTCAAGTATTCATTAATGAGTAATGAAAAATTCAAAGGTATATCTTACAAGCCTTGTGATGTTTTCCTCATACACCATGATGGATTTATCTTATTTTTTCTTGAGGATAAAAAAATACCTTCCCATTTTATGTTGTAGTGTACAAGGAAAATATTTTCCTAAAACCATTTAATTGGATTTCTTCCACCCCATCTCTTTGATCTCCTCTTCATGATTCATCTTATTGAGGAATGACCACCACTCATAAACTTACCCATCCATGTGATAAATATCTAATGTAACCTTGTCTTCCCTAGAAAATTGAATGTTAAAGAAGATATTATCTATGGATTTGATCTATTTCTTCATGATTAATGGATCAATTAATCTATTTAATGTCAAACACCTTTGTTTCATAAACTTCTAAATCAGATAATGTAATTTATTATATAGTTTTGGTAATTCATCCTAGTTATGTTTTCTATTCATAACCCAATTCAATAGAGATAGTATCATTATAATTTTCATGATTCTTTCACATATTGGGTTGGGCATCTCATTTGGGAATTTATCACATTACACAATAAATTTGGTTTTTACTTAGTCACTCTAATTTATGTCCATTGATTAGGGTAAAGGGAAAATAAGATATGAAAAATTAAAAATATTTAACACATAAATAAGAATAAAATATTATTAAAGTGGTAACTTATAAATGAAATTTATTTTCTTATCATATTAATTTCTAGGATTTAATATATGTTGTCCATGATAAATTTTCTCACAAAAAGTATTACGATGATATTTATTCGCTTAATAATGGTTTTTAATGAGATTGATAATTTAAAAAAGAATATCCCTAAGAAGTGTCCAACCTTGTGTGTAGAAAGTTCATTTTCATGAACCAGTTTTTGATCCAGTCATTCTCAATGTAGTGTATTGGGGTGTTACCCCTAGATACATTTGTTCCAGAGCCAAATTTACTTGTAGTGTCTAAACATGGATGTATTTTCTTATAATCAACATACTATAAAATTTAACATATTTTAGGGATTTATTCTAATTTTTATATTGATCCATAATTCTTTCTCAATATTTTTCAAATATTATTCCCAAAAATAACTAAACAATCTTTTAATACCAACAATGATATTTTTTCCCTTATTCCACATTATGTAATGATTTATTACATGATGGTACACATAATAAAACCTATATGATAATTAAGTATAGTGTATTTTTGAATTGGTTACATATAATAACATCTATAAAATGAGATAAAAAAATATTATCAAAAATATCCTTCAAATTCTCTTAGAAATCATTGATCGTCTAAAACTACATGGGATACCCTAGGGACGTACATAAGAAAGAGGTGAGATATAAATCCCATTATGGGAATAAAAAAAGTATAACCTGTTGATAAATAAGTAAATGTGATATAATAGACATATCAAGGTATTATAACAGGGGTTATTATTACAATTTTCAACAATAAACCATGATATGACATGATAACACAAAGGAAACATAGGAAAGCAGAAACAACATTAAATGTGAGATCACAAACATAGGTCAAGGATAATCGCTAAGACATCATAACATGTTGGAAAAGGTCCCATGATGGATTAGGTTCACTCCCCAAACCATTTAATAATTTCTCATGAGACTAAAACATTACCCAATGCATTAGAGCATAATATAATTTTAGGTGCACCCATCACGTTCATATCATGTACATGCATAGGTGTTCCATATAGATCATTCAACATAGGATCATATTTAAAAACATTTTATTACATGATAGAGTATTTTGAAATAAATATATTAAATTCTTCAATATATGATGTCTAGGTATTTCTAGCTGACTATCCTTGAGTGGAAATGGTGAAGGTATTCAAAATATAATGGTTTGGCATGGAAAAATCACAGAGAGATTTCAGCAGCATAATGGAAGTATATGATGATTTATATATGGTATTACTAAGATAAAATTGGTTCTATGTTATTATTAAAAAAAATTAGTAATATTGATGTGGAAAACTTATCCCAACATTAAGAATTGGAAACAAATATATTAAAATGAATAATATGCTTGAATAAATAAGAGAAATAAAGTTTCCATTACCTGGATATAGTGATTCAAAAATCAGAGGAGGAGATTATTGAGTGATTGGGGTATCCTTGTACGAAAACTATTGATTTTATGGTATATTGAGGACATTATAAAAGTTTTTTAAGTGAATATTGAGGCATGTTTGGGTAGTTTTATATAGGAAAAGATAGGAGACTTCTTTATTATTTCTCAAACATTGGATTTGGTATGTATATAATAAAGTAATCAAACCCACAGAACATCCCATAGTTTGTTCCCATGGTTTTTTCTAGAGAGGAATTGTTTTTATTATTTTATTTTTAAAAGGTAATAAATCATTAAAATATTACACTTGGTTATGTGGAAATGAGTCATGTTCTTAAAGAAATAATTTTAAAACCATAAAATATAATATTTGTTTTGGAGGATTTGTAAAGGCTTTCTAAATTTTTAAAAATAATCCCTAGATCACATTATTATAAATTTTAAACATATATTTAGTCGTTTATACCCTTTATATCATTTATTATATCACTTTTTGATCATTATGATATTGTAATACATACCATATATTTATGCCATTTTTAGTTTTCACCCAAAAAATCGATTGTCTCAAAAAATTTTGAAAAAATTAATAATGGATAACTTTAATGTGATGATTCCAAAAAATTATTTATTAAAGCTAAATAATTTTTATAAATATTTATTTTTTTTACTTTTATAATAAGAATTGAAATTTATGGAGTAATATAGGGTTTTGTTTTTAAAAATCACACTTTTCGAACACTTATAAAAAATATATTTGACTTCATAAAAATTGTATTATCCTTTATGTTAAATGTAAATTATATAATTGAATAAATTTAAAAAAAATAGTAAATTTTTAAAATTAACTAATTCATCAAAATAGAATATCTTAATTGAAATTGAACATAAAAAATGATATTTTTTTATCATTACTAAATAAAAATCATTTACTATGTAATGAAAATAAGAAGTAAATATATTAATTTTTAAATATAATATAAATGTTCATATTATTAAGGTATTTATACAAATCCATTTATTACACTAGTAAACACACTGAGTTTAAGTTGTACGATAGTGATATTTTCATGGGGTGGGTTAGCATACATGGTTTGAGTCGTGATCTATGTGATCTTGAAGTTCTCCCCCAAAAGAATTCACTTATGATTTAGTTGTTCAATATCAGCTTGTAATTGGTCAAGGTAAAATCCTAGTGATGCTATATCCTCTAGAATATCAGATAAATTGGATTTATAGGGTACTATCCTATTTATTGAGTCCATCAATACCATTTTGTGTGTCAATTGGATTTATCAAAACAATATATCTTACTAATCGTATAATCACTCTTCAACAACAATATTATCAATATTTATGATTTTTAAAAGTATTTTAAATTTTATATGATAAAATTAATGAAGAGATTGTGTTTTCTATAATCATAATATAGAACTTAATTGAATCACAAAGGGAATCATATTTATTAAGGTTTGATTCATTACAACATCACCCTCAATTTAAAATATATAATTCTTGAATCAACCTTTGTTACGTTGAGTTTTTTCTATCATATTTATTATCATAATCATTAAAATAGATATCCCAAAATACCATGTACATTCTTAAGCTATTATAAACATAATAAACATTTAAATTTATTCTCTCAAAATCCATATTATCCTTTCTTAATAAAAATTATTCATTCCTATAATCACACAACTGAATATAAAAACATTATAACCATATACACTCAGCAACATACCTTTGATACAACCTATTTGAATATCCAATACATTAAAACACAATGAGGTTATATATTACTTCAAAAACTAACACTATAATTAATCCAAAAATAGAATTAACCCCTTGTTCATTTTTCCAAACACAATTACAAAATATCACTATCCTAAAAATGAGATGAAATTATTCAAAAATATAATGAATTAATTAAAAATCCCAAGGTTACCAATTATATTCTACCTTAACTCTTCAATTTCAAATATAAATTTATTATATCATCATAATTTATAAATGTAACTTAATCATTATCTATACCTCAAGTATGTATTCAAAATTTAGTTATCCACTTAAAATTTTTCATCCCCAAAAAATTAATTTTCATTGATATTAAAATAATTTAATATAAATTTTCAGGACATTAGTGTAATAATACTGAAGAATAATCCTTAAATGTTACAAAAAAATCCTCAATGCAATAGAATATACCAAAATATCATTGATAAATATCACTCAATTATAAAAATAGCTCAGAGTAAAAAAATCACTACCATAGGTAAGGTTAAAATCCCATATTTTTAATCATTATAGAAATATAATTTTATTCTCAAACATTTAATTATAATCCCTTATTTAGTAACAATATATACTAGTGTGTAGGCACATACCTTTCCCATCTTTATTTATATGATGTTGAATCAACGAAATACTAAATAACTGGTTATGATAACATATAAAATATGTATATGATAAAATATATCTGAATATTTATTCCCTTATGAAACCTTTTTTTAACATATGATCCATTTGGATCTACCTGTGAATTTTTTTAATCGATGGTTTCCAATGGTCATTGTTCTATTAGGTTCTCTTAACAAATTAATCTAAATCCATAATCAATTCCAATGTAATTTTTCATTATGTTTATGATAGTAATCATTTAATATCTAATATGATTGTCTCACTATGTGTGAAGTATTATTCCCACTCATTTTATAGTGACAATATCTTTTAATACATAGATAATAAAACTTTTTAGGTATATAGTCAATAAATTTAAGAAATAATTACCCAAGGAAAATAAAGCTTTAGTTTCCTTGGAAACTAGATTATCAGTCATCTTATTTCATAAAATTTCTTGAAAATGTCACATAAAGATCTTACCATTTATTACCCATCATATACATACCCTACATAAACCCATTCTTTAAAATATAGGGAAAGTAATCATAATAAATAGAGACCTCATATACTCAATAAGGGTAAGAATGGGATATATAAATTTATGATTATATGAAATAATATGTTAAGAATAAGTGTATGAGATCATGAATATAAATTATAAAGTTCATAAAAAATATGTCATGGACTATAAATATGATCTATGAAATAAAAAATTATCATTTAAAAAACATGAATTGTAATATTGATATATAATCATAAATTAATAATGAACTCTAGGTTCATGCCATATAAGTGTACATCCATCATAATTATAAAAACCATTTTATATGTCAAGGTTGACAAAAAGATCATCAAATCATAAAAGATATGTCATAAACACTTTTTTATAATAGTATATTAACCACATCTACTTTCTTCCCATAGTGGGTAAGCACATCATGTTATTTCCCATAATGGATCAAGAACATTGACTTCATTCCCATAATTATCTCATGAGTTATAATAATTTACCCAATTCACTGGAGGAATATATAATTCCCTTCCCACCCATCACAGAATGAAATCATGTTTTTTTTCATAAACTCCTTAAAAATTTATCATATCATTATATCATAATCCATGAAAATAAATCGGGTTTCATAGATATTTTATCAATCCATCTTCATATAAACAATGGAATATAAATTGGATTCATAGATATCATATTATAATAATCATAAAATATATAGATATATAATATTTATGGTATAACATGACCATATCCTCAGTAAAATATAAGAAACAATAAAGTTTGTTTTCAATGATAAATGTGACTACCATAAAATATCATTAAAAATTTCTTGAGAGAAATAACTTTCCACTTTTAATATAACCATTAAAAATTTAAAATTATTTCTAAAATATTTTTTATTTGAAAATAACCCTAGAAAAATATAATAGAATATTTAAATTATTGATAATTAATTACTTCATAATTTTTTTTACATACAGTATAAATTAAAAGAAAACATTCATTTCACTCTATTATAAAAAAAGTAAAAAATTTACTCATTTAAAATAGAAAGAATATTTTTTGTAAAAATATTATAATAAAGTCAGTCATGTTTAAAAAATATGTTAAATAATTATTAAATAATATTGAAAACATTATTGAATTTTTTTAAAAAATATGGGCATGAAAGAGAATGAAATTTTAACCGATGAAAGAAATAATGTTTATTTTCTTTAAAAAATATTTTGTTATTATTAGTTCATAATGATAGGAAAAATGAAAGAAAAAAATGTATTATCCATTTATAATTAGAGGACAAATAAATTTATGTGTTTCTCAATATATATATATATATATATCTAAATATTTCATCATATGAAGAAAAATCGTATATAATCATGATTAATCATGAGATTGTATCATAAAACCCTTACCACTTTAATAACCTTGAATCAAAATCCCAATGAAAGAATAAACATTATATAGAAATGTATATCGGCATAAGGTTAATAAATATAATCATAAAAATAATTAATTTTTAGTATATATATCATAATATTTTATCATATGATGCAAAATGGTATATAATCATGATTAACCATGAGATTATATCATAAAACACTTATGACTTTGATAACCATTGAATCACTATCCCAATGAAAGAAAACACATTTTATAGAAATGTATATCTGCATAACATTAATAAATATAATCATAAAATACATTAATTGTCTGTATATAAACCATATAAAAGAACCATGTTGTGAGTATGACATGTATCTCATAGAAATAAAAGTGAGAGAAAAATCCATTACCTCATGTCTCAACATTCTTCAAACATGTTTGAAACTCCTATATAATAAATATATTTTTATTATAAATATATTATAGAACCATAATCATATATAATACCATATATTTTTTACATATATGTTTTTATCACACATTTATTAACAACACTTTATTAAAATCGGTTATCCTGGTGATA
Organism: Viscum album; assembly: GCA_963277665.1. Taxonomy (NCBI): domain Eukaryota; kingdom Viridiplantae; phylum Streptophyta; class Magnoliopsida; order Santalales; family Viscaceae; genus Viscum; species Viscum album. Next base: position 1,139,646,609 of record OY728156.1, read on the forward strand.
ATTGGTTCATTTTTCATGTATAGCTAATTTATGTAGTTTTGGTCTGTATACACTGATTATAGTTTTATCATATATAAAATGTTAATAATTATTTATATAACATATATATTCATTATATACTTGTTTATATTCATCTATAAGATTCAGATATAGAAAAATGAATTACAACATTCATGGAGACGGCACGTTGGTCATAAACATAAACACTATTTATATTTCGTAAAATATTGAAAAAACAAAAGGTAACGAATATTATACCTTAATATAATAATTATAATATAAAAACCCTATTTATCTATTAAATATATCTATATAACATTCCATTTCAAATAGAAATGTAAAACGAGTCACATCACATTGTGGAAGCGGTAGTCTACATGTACTCTTGAGAAAGGTCATTTTTTTCCAAATGATTGGAAGGTAATAAGGTATAAGTGATATTATAAATAAAAAAGTATTATTATGTCATAAATATTATAAAAATAAATTAAACCAATCACTATATCAATCATTTGTATATAGTGATTGAAAACAAATTATGTAGGTTCGCGAGGCCGTAGTCTGTCATATACACGATCAACAACTTCATTTCAAATTTGATAAAAGATGAGATGGATATGGGTTATTCCATAAAAATAACCAAATATAACTATATTTTGGATAACTATGTTATTATAATTAAATTAATAACATATTAATGATGGTGGTAAGGGAAGAAGTAAACAGAAAGAGCTTAGTGAATACAATTACCTTCACTTAGAAAAAAATATTTGTATCTATTATTAATGACCCTAAGGTTAGTATTTTGGGTATAAAAATCTCTATAACAAGTATAATGTTGTTAAAGATACATTTTTTAAAGATATGATCATGATAAATGGCTAAATAGATGTGGATAATTGTCTATAGGAGGTTTAATTTTATAATTTAGGAAAAGATGACTTTTTTTAATCATCTAAAATTATTCAATAATGGTGAATCACAATCAAACAAAATGCATCCATAATTGATAAATAATAAGGTATTTTTAAGTTTTGTTTGATCCACATATCAAAAAAGATTTTATTAAACGTTATTCCATCAACCAATATGTTTACTATAACATCCCGACCAGAGTGCCACTAAACGGTGCCCCAAGGCAGTTGGCCACATGCCCTCAAGTTCACCTACGCATACGCTAGAGGGTGTTGACTAGCAGTGAGGGTTTGATAAGTAAGTCCTGGGAGAGTATACCATATTTTATCAGAATAAAACACCAATGTAAGAAAATAATAATAATTGGGTATGAAATCATATAAATAACTAGAACAATACCATGTCATATGATATTCAAAAAAACAAAATACAATACTCAACTGGAAGGTAAAACATGCAATGAAAATTCAAGTGTCAAGTGTCTAAATGCAACTAAAATTAGAGACATAATGACTCCCAAATGGGCCTTGAACCACATCTATTCACTCTCCCATTCTCCAATCACAAACAGCAACCTATTCTAGGGCCATTCCCCCACCATTTCCTATAAGAACAAAGTCTACTTGGGTGCCGATCAGTTAGTCCAAATATAGTGTGAGTACATCAGAGTAGGCTACCACCAACGGTTTCTAAAACAAGTCAATTCTAAAGATTTTGTATGTATTTTTAGGAAGTAATAAATACAATGTATAATTAAATAGTTATCACATTGTCATTTAATCTTTAATTATCACATTATGAATAGTTTAAATTCTAGTTTTCCATTTGAATCATCATTCATTATTATCATTAATTTGGTGTTGAACGCCATGTCAAGCACCCAAAATCTCATTCAATGGTGATCTTCATGCCTAACACTCCATGTCTCATTCAATGCAGTTCTTCATTCTTATCACCCCATAATCTCATTCGGTTTAGGTTATCGTGACTAGCACCCCATAATCTCAAGCTTGGATAACAATTGGGGAGGATCTCCATGTCCATGTCCCAACTTATAATTGGTTTCGAATGCCATGTCTAGCACCTCAAAAATCTCCGTAATTTAATCATTATTTATTTCACAAGAATTAACCACATTTTTTTATTACCAATCAAATGATTAGTTAAACATTTCAAAGGCCATTAGTTAACTCAACAATTAACTAAGAACATAACCCATTAATTAATTCATTAATTAATTAATCAATCAACACAATTCTCATTCCTTAAAAAATTCTTAACAATTAATTATCCATATCAAATCTCATCTTGTCATAATTAATTATCATGATTAATTATCTTTGATCAACATTATGTCACATAATTAATTGTCACAATTAATTATCTTTCATAGCCAACATCACTTTATAATTAATTTCCCTCATTAATTGTCTTATCACAATCAATTAAATATCTCAATTAAAATATCTGAACCCATAACCAATCTCTAAAATGATATCTATTTTAGAAACCCCCTTTCATTTATTCCATTATTCAATTATCAATTAATCACCAAGGTAAACTCAATTCAATTCCACTATCCTAATAACTCTAATTTAAGAAACCCATTATCAAGGGAAGCTAGAAATTTGGTAAACTTACATTCACATATCAAATACACTACCATGGTAGTTCAATTTAGACCCCCTAATACAGTTTATTAACAAATTTTTTCCCAATGAAAATCCACAAAATCTGAGCATCACAACATCATTGATCAAGCTCCAAGTATAAATCCATAATCCAAAAATAAAATCAAAGGCATCTAGATCTTTCAAATCTAGATCTAGATCCACAATGCAAGATCTAGATATCTACTAATAGGTTTAGATCCATGGAAACAATGGATATCTTACCTAAAAATTTCAAGGAAAGATAGTTCAATTAACAGGAGAAGTAAGGGGATGAAATCAACTTACAGGGAAAAGAGAGGATCTTCAATCTGGGACTTCTATATCAAAAAATCATGTTCTAGTCACCTATTAATCCCTCCATAAGGCTATGGGATCACATATAATTTGTTAAGCCAAATCCAAGGTCAAAATATGGGGGTCTCGGGGGTTTGGGTGGTTTTAAAAATGATTTTAGAGTAAAAAATCATACATGTATGGTTTCCTAGGTAGGGGTGCATGGTTAGGGTAAATCTTGCATGAACTGTGCGAACCACTCTTCATAAGTTTGCATGGTTGGAATGGTTTAGTCACATGATTTGTGTGTAAACCATGCAGACCTCTCTGTCCAGTTTTTTCACACATGGCATGGTTTAGTCGCACGGTTTTTCAAACGGTGTGAAAACCTTGTACAACCAACTATCGATTAGTTGTTAGTAAAAATTTCACCCAAACTCACCCCAATCCACTAATCCAAAAAATGTATTTAAAAACTGAAAATATTACCTGAAAGTGCACTCGAGATGTCTCCAAAAAAGGTCGGGGTCTTACAATCTCCCCACCTTATAATATCTCATCCTTGAGCTGAACTCCCAAAATTCACTAAGATCCTAAGAAAAAAGATTAGTCCATTGATCCCTCATGTCTTCTTACCATTCCCATTTTTCCTCTTGAAAACTTCCATATTTCCATAACAAATGATCTAACGACACTATCTTTCCCTATAACTCTTTCTCAATGCATCCCAGCACACGTATCAGATGCTCCTCAAAGGACACATCTATCTTGAGGATAACCTGTTCCATAGAAATCACATGATAAGGGTTGATGTGATACTATTGTAGTTATGACACATGGAAAAATTCATGCATAGCTCTGAATATTTTGTGGAAGGGCTAATCGGTACTCTGTTGGCCTGATTATCTCCAACACCTAAAATGGTCCTACAAACTTGGTAACTAACATTCCCTACCTCCATATCCTATGGGGACCCAATCTAGGTGAAATCCTAATGAATACACAACCATCCACTTTAAACTCTAGGATTCATCTCCGTCTATCAGCATACTACTTGTACTTACTCTGAGTCGTAGCCATAGGTTTTCGAATCAACTGTACCTACTGTGATGTCTCCTGAAAGAGTCTTGGTCCCACCAAATCTAACTCACCCACCTCTAACAAACATAGTGGTGATCTATAATGTTTTCTATAAAGTGCCTCATATGCTTCCATCTTTATAGTTTTCTGATAACTGTTGATGTAGGAAAACTCCACTGAATCCAAGTGCTTCTCCCAAAAACCACCAAAGTTAAGAACACAAGCCCACAAATAATCCTCTAACACCTATATGGTATGCTCCAACTATCGATCTATCTGTGGGTGGAAGTCCATACTTAACAAAACATATGTACCAAGAACCTTCTGTAATCCTTCTAGAAGTGTGAAGTAAAGCGCGAATCGCGATATGAAATTATTGTATGTGGTACCCCATACAAAAGAACTATCTCTCATATATACAGTTCTCCAAACTATTCTACTGTAAAGGTTTCACTGATTGGTAAAAATGTTCTACCATCTTTATTCAATCCAAAACCACCCAAATTGCATCATTATTCCTAAGATTCATTGGAAGTCCTACCAAGATATCCATATTCACGCCAACCCACTTCCATTCTGGAATAGGCAATGACTGCAATAGGCCTCTAGGTTTTTGATGCTCTGTCTTCACCTACTGATAGTTGAAACATTTTTTTACAAAACATGCTCTCTCCTTTTTCATGCTCGGCCACCAAAAATATCGTTGTAGGTCATGATATATTTTTTTCACCCAAGGATATACCATACACTTTGAGGTCTGAAATTCCTATATGTGTTCCTATCACATACTCATAAGAACAAAAACATGATTTCTAACATAGCTGATCTCATCCTCATCCATTATCTTGTCTAAAGGTGTATCCCCACTTTCAAAGCTTTCCCTTAATTCTAAACACTATGGATCCTCATACTTCATGTCCTTGATCCATCTCATGAGTGTATACTCCACTACAAAAAAAACCGGAGTCATCCTCTCCTAACTCTCTTGAACTACCACATGTATTTCCACCAGCATGGTAATCATCTTCCACTATGCACTCACCTCATTCACCAACTAAGTTTGAGTTTTATTGCTTAATTCATCATCCACACTATTCTCTATTCTAGGTGTATATTCCAGTTCAAAATAAAAGGACTACATATATTCTACCCATCTTCACCGCTGAAGATTCAAGTTGCACTGTTAAAAGATATAATTAAAGCTCTTGCAATCTATTAAAACTTTAATCATTTTACCCAAAAGATAGTGTCACCAACACTTAAGATCATAAACCACTAATGCCAACTTGAGGTCATGTGTAGGGTAATTCTGTTCTTTTGGCCTCAAATGATAAGACTCGTAAGCAATTAATCAATCTCCTTGCATCAACATATATCTTAGTCTGATCCTAGAAGCATCACAATACACCATTTACTCCTCACTAGACTCAGGTAAGATGAAAATTGGTGTCGAGGTAAATAACTTCTTCAACTCCAGGAAATCATTCTCACATGCTTCTATATAATTAAAATTTACAAATTTATGGTGATACCAATCAATATAAGTCCCGGATGAACCTCTTTTAATATCCAGAAAATCCCAAAAAGCATCGTATATCAGAAATATTTTTGGGTTTCTCCCATGAAACCATTGCCTGCACTTTTTTTGGGTCCACTGCCACACCTTCTTCCAAGATGATATACTCTAAAAATTTTACCATGTAAATCCAAAACTAACATTTATAAATCTTTGCATCTAGTTGATGCTCTCTCAGTGTACCCAAAATGATTTCAAGATATTGGGATTTATTGTCATCAGTCTTAGAGTACACCAATATTTCATCCACAAGAACCACCAAAAACTGATCTAAGTATGGATGAAAGATCCTAATCATCAAGGCCATAAGTACTGTTGGATTATTTTTCATCCCCAATGGCATTACAAAAAACTCATAAAGTCTATACATACTTCTGAAAGGAGTTCTCGGTATATCAGAGGTCCGAACTCTCCACTGATGATACCCTGATCTCATATAGATCGTTGAGAACTTAGAATCCCCCTTCAGCTAGTGAAAAAAATAATCGATCCATGGAAGATGATATCAGTTCTTCATGGTCATTTTATTCATCTTATACCAATTAACACACAAATGTAAACTTACATCAGCTTTATTTAGTAACAAGACAGGTGATCCTTAAGTCGACGTACTTGTATGGATAAACCCTTATCCTCCAACTCCTCCAACTATTTATTGGGATATTGAAGCTTAGTTGGTTCCATTCTATAAGATGGAATAGATATCGGTTCAGCCCCAAGAATGAGATAAATAGTGAATTCCACATCTCTCTTAGGTGAAAACCCTGAAAATTCATCAAGAAAGACATCATGAAACAGTTATACTATTGTTGGAAGGATGTCTTGCCTACCACTCTGATCATCCAATAAAACACTAGAAACTTGGGTTGTGAGCTCTCCTAGTTGCTGAGTAATTGGTCTCGCTTAGCCTGTATGGATATCCCATTATCCATGATGAACATACTAGCCACCTTTATGTGATAAAAAGGTCAATCTCCTATGGTAAAAATCTAAGTGGGCTCCATATGGAACTAGCTGGTCCATACTAATAATCAGGTTGAAGCCTGTTGTATTCAGGACATAGATATACCAAAGAAAACGATACTCTCTGATCTCTAGAAAACATTCCACGCATAAAAATATATCCCTAAATCGTGTTCCCAACGGTGTAGTTATATTCATCACCTCGTTTATGGACTCCACCTCCAGGATGAAACCATTAACAAGATTTTTGTAGATATAAAGGAATGAGAGGCACTAATATCAAACAAAGAGATAGCTAAAGTAGAAGCAACTAGAATAGTACCTCTCACTATTGATGGACTAGACTTGCTCTCCAAAAGTATAGGATGCATTGTGTGTAACTATCCTACCCCACTTCCATGTGGCATCATCTAACTCCCTTGAGTAGCACAACTCTACTCATATGGGCGCTCATATGAAAAAGTACCATGTATACTACCTCTACCTTGTCTTCCAGTAGAACTCTAGGTGCCAGACCTATATGGTGTAGAAGACCCCTTCCAACATTCTGACTCTGTGCAGTTTCTCCCTCAGCACCAGCCTTCTGCTAATTCCTTTATAACTTATGTAGGTGACCCATCTTGCCACAAAACCATTACTCTACTAGTCGTTGAGGAAAATGTGTATGATAGTGTCCCTACCTACATAACTAGTGGAAAAGCACATGAGTAAGATCCTGTGCAACTGTTCCCCATAACAGTCCACCTTGCTTTCCACTTTCCTAACTAAGGATCACATAATGGAACATCCTACTCTTAGAATAGATACTCCTTGATCATCCCGTGATAGCTACCCGTCCAGTACTTTAAGCCTTCTTCAGGTTCCCCTCTGAAATGAGAGCCTGATTAACCACTTTTGAGAATTTCTTCAGCCTAAACATATTTACCTGGGACTTAATGTCACACCTAAGTATATCCTAAAATAATTTTTCCAAATAAGCATCATCTTTCACAAAATCTGGAGAAAAATTCTATAAATTTGGGAAACGTCTAGTGTAATCTAGTATGGACATGTTTCCATGAGTCAGATGCATAAAATATGAAGTCTTCTCTTATCTTAGCATCTCTAGATGGAAGTTCTCCAATAACTCTTCCAGAAATTCCTTTCATAACATATCATCAATCTGTCCATATCATACCTGAATGTCCCACCAGTGCTTTGCTGATCCCCGTAGCATATAAGTAACCAACTTGAACCTCCTCCCAGTTGGAGTCTTCAAATGTTCAAGTATCATCTCAATGGATTCAATCTAGAATTAAGCTCCCTCAGTTCCACCATATCTAGTAAAAATAGAATGGTTCTATAGCTTAAACTCCCTCATTATCTCAGACATTCTTTTCTAAACCTTCCATATGTCTCTATCCATGAATTGCAAGAAACGTGAAAAGTTCTCTCAGAACTATTCCCCTTCCTCCTCAGCTTTCACCAAGGGTGCCTCAATTTCCCTATTTGGAAGTTCATTTCGGGCCATACCCCTCGATATCTCCCTCAATAAACATTATGAAGGCATATCTCTAAAATAAAAACACACACCTTAGGTCTCATAATGAAACCTTATAAAATTTACATAAGATGAGAAACTAACACTACAAGTTTCAACATATCCTTTTCTCTTTTTTCTCACCACACGGTTAACATTGATTTCTTATCACTACCCTTATCTATCCTACTCCTATGTCTTGGTTAACAAGGGTACATACATTCTCATTATTTAATTCAACTATTAACTACTCAAATTACCAAAAATTAATTAATCAAACAATTAATTAAATAATCATACTCATTTAATCAATCTAGTTTCTCATTAGACACCATTTTATTCTCATTTTTCATAATTATTTCAATCTCACAAGAGGGGAAAATAGTTCAAGTTCAACAAATTTCCCATAACCCTTTTTCACATGAGTTACAAGAAAGATTCATGTCACAACAACCTTGAGTGTCTAGAATGATGCATGTAGAATCATGTATCATACATATTTAGGCCACAAATCAAAATTCCACAATTGCTAAAACCAATATCGCATCACACCACAAGTGTGTCTCCCATGCTGAAATAATATACCATTATAACAACAGACAAGAATCACAAAAATACCACCTTGAGTACTCATATTTTCCCCCGTACATGGGTTTACAACTCCCAAGCACAAGATCATTACCAAGCCTCAACTATTCCTAGTCTCATGTATAAATTTCCCAAAATTGTATGATAGAAGAAGAAGAAATAAAAGAAAATTCCTTTGATACCACTTTGTGACATCCCGACCTGGGTGCCACTAAATGGTGCTCCGAGACGGTTGGCCACATGCCCTCAAGTAGGCCTCCCGATATTCCAGAGGGTTCCAAATAATAGTGAGGGTCGGGTAATTCATTCTTGGGGTGACTATACCCTATTATATCATAATAATACGCCATTGGAAGAAAACAACAATAACCAAGTGCGGAAGTGTATACATTACCATAACAATACCATGTCATATGATATTCAAAACAAGAAAATAAAATACACAACTAGAAGGTAAAACATGTTATGACAATGAAAGTGTCAAGTGTCTACAATGAAATTAAAATAAAAGACACAACAACTCCCATGAAGGTCATGAACCATGTCTAGTTCCCTCTCCCATGATGAAATCCCAAATAGCAACCTAACCTAGGTTCTTTCCCTTGTCATGTCATGTAACAACAAAGTCTACTTGAGTGCTGATCAGACGGCCCAAATAGGGTGTGGGTAAAAATCAGTAGGCCACCACCAACAATGTTTAAAACAAGTACAGTCAAAAGATACTGTATGCAGTTCTATGAAGTAATAAATATAATACATAACTAAACAGTTATCACATTGTCATTTAATCTTTAATCATTACATAAGGCCTAGTTTCAATTCATTTTTTTCATTTGTATCATCATTCATTATTATCAATCATTTGGTGTTGAATGCCATATCCAGCACCCCAAATCTCATTATGTGTTGGTCAATATTCTAAACATTCCATATCCCATTCGGTATAGGTTTTCATGCCTAGAACCCCTAAATCTCATTCAGTATATGTTTTCATGCCTAGCACCCCATAATCTCAAGCTTGGATAATTATTGGGTAGGAACACCATGTCCATGTTCTATCAGCTAATTGGTCTAGAACGCCATGTCTAGAAACACAAAAATCTCATCCATTTAATCATTCTTTAACTCATAAGAATTGGCCACATTATTCCATTACTAATCAAACGATTAGTTAAACATCTCAAAGGCCATTAGTTAAATCAACAATTAACTAAGCACAGATACCATTAATTAATTAATCAATTAATTAATCAATCTACAAAATTATCATTCCAAAATTAATTCTTCATAATTAATTACCCATATCAAATCTTAACTTGACATAATTAACTCTCACAATTAATTATCATTGATCAATATTATAGCACATAATTAATTCTTTCAATTAATTATCTTTCATAGCCAACATCACTTCCCCATTAATTTCCACAATTAATTATATTTTCACAATAAATTCAATATCTAAATTACAATATCTCAACCCATAACCAATCTCCAAAATGATATCTATTTGAGAAACCCCTCTCATTTTTTTCGTGATTCAATTATCAATTAATCACCAAGGAAAACTCAATTCAATTCCACTTTCCTAATTACTCCAGTTTGGTAAATAAATTAACCAGGGAAGCTAAGAATTTCATAAACTTACATTCAAATATCAATTCCAATAGTTTGAGAGTTTAATTTAGACCACCTACCTCTGTTTATTGATAGATGTTTTCCTAAATGAAATCCCCAAAATCCGAGTGTCACAATGTTTTTGATCAAGCTCTGGATCTAAATCCCCAATCCAAAATTAAGATCAAAGGCATCCAGATCATGAAAATATAGATCTATATCCAAAATCCTAGGTCTAGATCTGAACTTATAGGTTTAGATCCCTAGAAATGGTGGAGATCTTCCATGAAAAGATCATGGAAATATAGAGGAATGAATGGGAGGATCAATGAGATGAAATCTACTTATTGGTAAGAGAGATGATCTTCAATCTGATATTTCGATCTTGAAGAACAATGTTAGAATTACCTTGGAATTCTTCTATAAGGCTCTGCTATCACCTATAACTTTTAAACTCCATCAAAGGTCAAAATAAGGGGTGTTTGGGGGTTTTGGCAGTTTTAAAAAGGATTTTCGGTTAAAAAATCATGCATGCTCAATTTCCTAGGTAGGGACACACGATTAGGGAAAATCGTGCACCAATAGTGCATGCCTCTCTATCCAGGTTTGCAAGGTTGGCATGGTTTAGTCGAATGGTTTTTCAAACTGTGCACAAACCATGTAGACCCATCTATCTAGTTATGCACGTTTGGCCCAGTTTAGTCGCACAGTTTTTCAAACTCTCCACAACCCACTATCTATTAGTTTTTATTAAAAAATTTAACCAAACTCACCCCAATACACTACTCCAAAACAAAGTTACTTGATGTGGATTATTTTTACATTGTTTTTTCACCTCTTTTTATTTAATTTTTAGTGAAATAATAATTTATTTTTACAGTTTTTATTAAATAATCATACTTTTTTATTTTTATAACTAAATTTGTTAACTAATAAATTTTTTTATAATTAATTGTGTGTTTTTAGTGTTTAATGTAATTGATTAATGAATTTATTTAATTTAATAAGTTTTGTAAATTAGTATTTAGTTTACAAGTATAACTACTTTATTAAAATTTGACACTCTTATTATTTAATCAATTAACATAAATATTTTCATTTAATTAATTAATTCATTACTTCAACTTATAATCTTTTGACTTTATATTTTTAAAATTTAATAAATTTATCAATTATATTGAATCACATTGCTTAATTTTAATACTACTAATTCAATTTATTATTTTTTAATTAATTTTGATATATAATTGATTAATTTTAATTCACTTTCCTATATTATTTATCTTAATGATTCTAAAATTAAGTGTATTTTTAGTTTTAATTTAGGTTTTATAATTTTATGCTTTTAATAAATAATATATTTTTTATTTTTTTAATAAATTTATTTATGTTTTTCAGTTCCTTATTTTTCAGTTGTCTTTGTTAATTCTTACTTTAAATTAATTATATCGTTTAGACATAATTTAAGATTTAATCTATTTTTAATTTTTCATTATTTTGCAGTGTCACGATAGAACCATCCTCACTTCATGGTCTCACCCCTATCACGGTGCCACCGTCAAATTCCTTATCACTATCTCACCACTCATTACAGTCTCATTGTTGCTTGACATGTCTATCACGCATCACACTTCTATATCATGGTGCCACTACCACAAAAATCACTCATCCGGTGCCACCATTCTCCCATACCAATGATGCCATTTTTTTATTGTTACCAATGTTGCGCATCAGTATCATTGGTGATACTAATGTCATACCCCATTCATTTCACTGTTCTCACATGAGTGTAACAACAGAATCACAACAAATAGGGAAGAAAATCTAGGTCCAGGCTTATAACTATCAAACCAGACACACATCGGAGGGAAGAATCATTTGTACCGATATCATTCAAACTTTAGACAATTTCTCTCTCATCGGAGTAGAGAGATTGGGTGGATAACCCTCGATTTGAAGGAGAATAGGAGAATATTTTCATCATAGAGTTCTTCTTCCCTTGTGTTTGAATTCTTATACTCTGTTTTAGTATGTTTTATACTACTATTATGATAATGAACATGTTTTATAGCTAGATCTTCTAGTTCAGTGATAAATTCTAGTCTTTTGGATATCTTCCTTCATCATTCTCACATATCATTTTGAATTTCATCACAATTGATCGGTGAGATTAGTTCTGAACACATTCAACTACATCATACCTCTAGCACTTAATTTTAAACTCTATAATCATTTTGTGAGACTAATTGAGGATACCTTTTCTTTAACATTTAAATTGAAATGAAAACTTTATAACATAAAGTGTGTTCATTCTGTCATATTTTCCAAATAAAGATCTTCATAGTTGATCAATCTTGGAGTGGAAAATTCCAAGAATTTATGGCTTTAGTGGCTTATCTCTTGACAAGGGAAATATGTGTCCATTAGTGTCCTTCATTAATGTGAGAAGGAATACTTTTAAAACCAGTATAATGGAGATTTTTCCCTAGAAATTTCATTCTCATAGTGAATTTATCAGCATCCTATTTTTTTGTTTACTATTTTAAATCTGTTTTCTACTTCATAATTATCTAGATAAAAAATTTAAAACAGTTTTGTTACTTTATTGCTTTATAAATTCACAAGTAAATATAAAAATTTAAGAAAAATAAAAATATAGTGATTTTACTTCCACTTCTAATAACAGTGGTGTCATTTGTGAAATTTTTAGAAGAGATGTGGTCACAAGCCTTCCCTCTGGGTTCGACCCTAAAACCCGCTTACATTGTAGTTAGTAGGAATTATAAATAATTAGACATTGATCGGCTTCAAAGATGGTCAGATCAAGTTTTTGGCATTTTTGGGGAGGGAGCGATCCATTACTTTTCTTTAAAAAAAACTTTAAAAATCACATAGAAAAAATCTCAAAAATTTTGAAAATTTTGAAAATTGTTAAAAAAAAATCAATTCTATCAACTTCTGTGTGTTACTGTACTGCTCTTGTTTTTTGAAATGAATTTCACTTTTTTCACTTATTACAGGAACACTAGGTCTACTGCTGATAGATTATATCCTCTGAACCCTGAATTAGATAAACACTTAATTTCCTTAAGAAAGAAAAACATATTTGAAATATAGAATCTATATGAGAGAGTTCATGAACCTAATGAATTAAAAAACCATCTAGAAAACTTAGATGTAGTAGAAAGGCCTAGAATGATAGTGTTTCAACTTCCTCAAGTTTCAAGAAATCCTTATTCCATTAGGTTATCTCCTAGAGCCTAAAACTATGAACCAAAACAATCACGCATTTCACTGTTTCCTGCTTTCAATGGTCTCTTTAATGAGGACACTCTTGCCTTCATTAGAGACGTCTATAATACAGTGCCACAGTTACCACTTCTAGGTGTTGAGTCAATACAGTTTCCTTATAAATTTTCCATTATTTTATGTTTTGAAAATCACAAACACTCTATCTCAAGGAAAATTTAATTTCCCCTAATATTTATCTTAATAAGGAAATTTTCCTTCCCTAAGGAAATTTTCTCCTTACCATTATTTTCATTGTTCATTTTATAGTTTCTCTAAATCATACTCATTATATTTCTATGTGTAAAATTAGGTTTTACATCTAAAAAACTAATAATCCTATAAATACTAAGATATAGATTACTCTATTTGGAGGTTTTGATTTTAGGTTCTGAATTATCTGAATTCAGACTCCCAATTCCATTGAATTCAAATTCCTAATTCATTGAATTCACACTCTGAATTCCTCTAAATTCAGACTTCAAATTCCTTAAATTCCAACTCTTAATTCCTATGAATTCAGACTCAGAACTTTCTGAATTCAGACTCTAAATTCTCTGAAATTCAGGCTCTGAATTTTCTAAAATTCAGTCTCTGAATTCTCTGAAATTCGGACTCTGAATTACTCATAATTTAGACTCTAAATTATTTCGAATTCACACTCTGAATTCCTCTGACATTTAGACACTAAAGTCTATAGAATTATGATTCTGAATTCCTTGAAAAACAAAATCATAATATCCATGTAATATATACTCTGAATTTTCATTTTCTTAGACTCCAAAATTTATTTTTCCTTTAACTCCAAAAAATGGATTTCTTAAAGAAACCATATTTTTCCTACCCTTGGTTTAGTTACGAAACGATGTCATAAAATATGTTTCTAACTAACCGTTATTTGAGTGACACCTGTACAGATCCCTTTGAGATTCAAAGAAAAATATGATCTTTGGAGGAGGGAGCTGAATGTTGGAGAAGTGCCTATAAATAGGAGCTCATTTGAACAAGATCAAAACTTTTGATGAATCGGTTGATCACTATAGATATTGCATGTGGCTGAAGTGATTTCTAGAAAGAGAGACTCTTATGCTTTGTGTGTACTGAACATCTTGTTTATATTTCTTCGTGTGATTCCGATTGTTTCTTTGTAAAATCAAGGGCTTCGGAGGATAGGATGACAAAGGTAAAGACTACCTTAAAGTTTGAGGACTTATTTGTTTATAAAGATAAAGGTGTTGACTACCTTGAAGATTAAGGGCTTGCTGGGATAGAAAGACAGATTTCTATATTCCTATCGAGGGCTTACCCTGGTGTGGGTAAGACAGACTTTCTTGAAAGTATAAATCAAAGGACTTTTATCCAAGGCTGTTGGATACCCTATTCATTATGTTAAAATATTTCATACTTGTTACTTGTGTTGTTTCAAGTTTATTTCCACTGTATTTTGATTAATAAGGAAAGTATAACTATCTTATAATTCTTTGCACATTTTTATACTCTGATAGGTAAGATTATGTATGCTTTAAGGTAGAATATATTTCCTTTTAAACTTTTATTATGTTTCATTTCTGGAACAATATTTCCAGAACCTAGCAAGTTTATAGAACTAAGAGGTCATGTGAATTTACCATTTATAACTTTGTTAAACATAGACTTTTTTTAGTTGAAAACAAATGTTTTATATGATCTTTCAAGGTTACAAAGGAATTTTTAAAGGATACATTTCACCCCCATATATATTGAGTATCTACATCATATTTCGATCCTATAATTGGTATCAGAGGAGTTCTCTGAAATACTTATATTTATATATAAGTTTTCTTGCTCAAGTTTTCATTGTTCTGAATATATTTTCCTTGTGTAGTATTTTTATCCTTCTTTGAAAACTTTTATTATTAACAAGTTTTTGTGGAAAGATATTTTCTTTTAGATGGTAGGAATAAATGTTGGATCAATTGACAATCTAAATCCTACTATACCACCTATATTTTACGAGAATTATTATGAATATTGAAGTGATTGTATGAAGAATTTTATTATTAATACTAGAGAGGAAAACTTTTTTATTCTTACTGGAGATTACAAGATTCCTGATAAGGAAGTCAAGAACTTTTACTAATCCAGAAAAGTCAGAATATCAACTAAACTACAAGGTACACAATACTTTTTTGTGTCCCATGACAAGGAATATATATAGTCATATTTTCTTTTATGAAGATGCAAATTGTATTTGGAATAGATTGGAGGTTACTCATTTTGATACCTCCAAGGTTAAAGAAACTAGAAGTGTTATGCTTAAATGAGAATATCATGGATTTCTATTTCCTTATAGAGAACCAGTGTGAAAGGTGCAATAAAGTTTTATGACTGTTGTTAACAGCTTACAATCCTTGGGTGAGAAAGGTTTAGATGATGAGGCACTTGTGGACAAGATTATAGATATCATTCCTAATGAGTGGGAATCTAAGAGAATATCTTTTTATGAGAATAAGAAATTTTCTCGAATTACTCTTGATAAGATCTTTGGAAGTATTCTTCATCATGAGACTTGAATGAAAAGCGATGTATATTTGAATAAAAAAATAATGGAAATGGAATTGTAGCATTGACTACTACTAAATCAAAGACTCCTAAATGGGTTACAAGATCCAAGTCTATGAAAGTCGTTGTTTTATCTGAATCAAGTTAAATTGAACATTTTGATAATGAGGTAGCTAATCTTGGATGGAGGATGAACAAGATAGTTGGGAAGAAAGACTTTCAGAATAGATATAATAAGAAAGAAAGAAAAGACCAGAAAGAATCTTAAGTCGCTTGTAATGAATGCAAAAGAGCAGGGAATATAAGGCCAGATTTTCCTATTCTTAATAGAAGGGATAGAAATGAAAAATATTTTGAGAAGAATAGACAGAATTACTACAATGATAAAGATAATAAATTTTTAAAATCTAATGACACCTACAGTTCTAGTGTTGGAGATACTTCTGATGAATCCTTAGAGAATGAATCTTCTGATCCGAATAATCTTGGTTTAATTTCTAAGTTACCCCTTTAAAATCATTGTAAAATGTCCAAGGTACACAATTCTGAATCAATAAACAATGTATCCTTGAATTCTAATTATAGTGATAATAAATATTATTAATCTTCAGATGAAGAATCTTCTTCTGATGAAGGTAATACTTTACCTACCTATGAAGAAGTGTCTAGGTTTTCTATGCTTCTGGAGAATTAAATTTCTAAAGTTAAGAAAAATCTTGATAAGGAAAATTCTAGAATTTTTATTCTTACTAAAGAATTATTAGATATCTCTAAAGATCTTGTTAAGAAAATTTATGATTTTTAAATTATTTCAAAAACACTTGAGGAAGTTAATTCTGAGAAAGATAAACTTTATAAGGATCTAGAAAATTTAATTTCTAAGAAAAATATTTTAGAGACTAACTCTAGTTCTAAAACTAATTTTTTTGAGGATATAAACAAGGTTATTAAACTAAAGTCATAAATATTTTCCTTGAGGAAGTGTTTGTCAAACTTTTTATTAGGTAAGGTAAACTTTCATAAGATGTATTCTCAAATTCGACCTCTAAGGAATAATTTTGGATTTGGTTATACTCATTCAAAACCATTTTTTAGTAATTATAATTTTTTTTCTCAAACTACTCCATTCTGTACTAAGTGTCAGTGTGGAAGGAATTAGTAAAAACATTTTTCCTTAAACAAAACACAATATTTAGGTTTTCATAAAGATTACTTTTCTAAGAGAATGTGTATTCCCAGAATTTTTCTTTTTGAATATTCCGGATCTAATAAAGTTTGTGTTTCAAAAGTCTGACACTTTTTTGGAAAGTAAAGATAGTACCAATAGCAATACATGGTACATGGATACTGGATGTTCTCGTTACATGACTATTAAGAAATATGTCTTTGGAAATATTATCAATACCAAAGGAGGAAAAGTAACTTTCAGAGATAATGCTCAAGGAGAAATTATTGGTATATGTAACATTGTTCTACTTGGAAAACATTGATTTCAAATGTTTTATTTATTAAGGGTCTTAATCAAAACCTTATTAGCATATGTCAGTTATGTGATGAATGTAACCCTGTAAATTTTAGGAATGATAAATGTTTAGTACACAATTCCAAGGAAGAGTTTATTCTTTCTGCCCATGGGCAAGAGAATGCATACAGACTAAACTTATAAGAACTTAAGATCCAAGACCTACCTTGTCTTAGTGCAATATAAGATCATTCTTGGTTATGGAAAAGAAGGTTAAGACACTATAACCTTATAAACCTATGTAAAATCTATAAAAAATACTATTTAAGAATCTACCATATCGTAGATTTGATTCTTCAAAAGTTTGTGATTCTTGTCAATATGGAAAGAAACATATATCAAGTTATAAATCTGTCGGTTAGGTCTCAACTACTAATGCATTAAATTTGGTGCATATGGATCTTTTTGGTTCAACACAAATTGAAATAATTGGAGGAAAATATTATTCATATGTATTAGTTAATTATTACACTAGATTTATGTGTGTCTATTTTCTAGCAATGAAATCTGAATCATTTTCTTATTTCAAATTTTTTAGATCCAATGTTAAAAATGAGAAAAATATTCCTTTGATAACTTTTTATAGTGACCATGGAGAATAATTTCAAAATTATGATTTTGAAACTTTTTGTAGTAGAAAATTTATTACTCATAACTTCTCAGCACCAAGAAATCCTCAACAAAATGGTGTTGTTGAAAAAAGAAATAGAATTCTTCAAGAGATAACTAGAACCATGTTGATTGAATATTTCATAGATAAACATTTTTGGGCTGAAGCTGTAAGTACTGCTTATTATACTATAAATCTAGTTTTGATTAGACATTTTCCTAATAAATCCCCTTATGATTTATGGAATGGTAGAAAACCTAGACTTTCTTACTTTAAGGTATTTGGTTGAATAGTATTCATTCTAAATACTAAAGATAATTTACATAAATTCGCCCCCAAATATGATGAAGGAATTTTCTTAGGCTACTCCAAAATTTTGAAGGCTTATAGACTTTTTAATAAAAATACTTGCACTGTTGAAGAAACAATACATGTTGAATTTGATGAAATTGATTCTTTTGTTTTTAAACAACCTTAACCAACAACTTCAGATGTGTTTTCAAAAACTGATTATCAACCCTTGTTAGAAGATCCATCTGATAAGGAAAATGTCCAAGAAAATATTTTTGAAGCATTTACCCTAGAATATTTCCTACCATATGTTGATGAGCAGGTTTTACAAAACCCAAATCCGTTGATTCTTAAAAATCAAACCATTGATAGCATTATTAATGATGTAAATCTACTTGTATGGACTAGAAGTTCCTTAAGAAATGAAGTAGATAATATATCATACATTTCACAATTAAAAACAAAAAAAACTGATGAAGGATTAGGTGATTATGATTGGATAAAATCAATGCAAGATGAGCTAAATGAATTTTAAAATAATAAATTCTGGAACTTGGTTGAAAGACATTAGGAAAAGTCCATTATTGGAGTAAAATGGGTCATTATAAATAAGTGTGATGAAAATGGAATCATAGTAAGAAATAAAGATAGATTAGTTGCTAAAGGCTACAATCAACAAGAAGAAATAACTACGATGAAACCTATTCTCCAGTAGCTAGACTTGAATCTATTCGTATTTCACTTTCTATTGCAGCATTCTTTAACATTAAACTTTTTCAAATGGATGTTAAATGTGCTTTTATTAATGGTTATGTTCAAGAGGATGTTTTTTTGAACAACCTCTTGGTTTTGAATAGAAAAAACATCTTTAACATGTCTTTAAACATGCCAAGGCTTTATATGGACTTATAACAAGTCCCTAGAGCTTGGTATGATAGAGTTATAGGGTTTTTGCTTCATAATAATTATGTTAAAGGAAATGCTAATACAACCTTTTTTATATAGAATGATAAAAAATGTTTTGATTTTTCAAATCTATGTTGATGATATTATATTTGGTACAACTCATCAATATTTAACTAATTCTTTTGCAAATCTAATGAAATCTGAGTTTGAAATGAATATGATGGGTGAGTTAACATTTTTCCTTCGTTTTCAAATTTCTCGAAAACCAGAAATAATTTATATATCCTAACATAATTATATTAAATATCTTTTTAAAATGTATGGATATGACAAAACTGAGAGTATAATTACTCTCATTGGTAACTCAAATTCATTTGATCTTGATGAAGCTAGGAAACCAGTAGATCAAATATCTTTTAGATGTATGATAGGAAGTCAACTTTACTTAATAGATAGTTGTCTAGACATAATGTTCTCAATATTCTTATTTACAAGATATCAATACAATCCTAAAAATTACATTTAAAGGAAGTGAAAAGAATTTTTTTCTACTTAAAGGGAACCATGGATTTACGAATCTTTTATACTTCTGGAAATGATTTTTTAAAGAAAAAAATGGATGCTGACTTTAGTGGATGTAGAATTGATAAGAGAAGTACATCCAGAATATTTTATTTCTTAATAGATTCATTAGTTTATTGGTCAAGTAAAAATCAACACTCAGTAGCACTTTCCACTATTGAAGTTTAATATGTAGTAGTTGGAAGTTGTTGTGCTCAAGTTTTGTGGATGCAACACACACTCACAGACTGTGGTATGAGTTTTACCAAAACACAAATATTTTCTAATAATACCAGTGTCATTTCCTTAAGTAAAAATCATGCACATAACTCTCATGCAAAACACGTAGACATTGGGCATCACATTCGTTGGGATCACACACAAAAAAGAGATATTATTCTTCAATTTATCGGAATGCAAGATAAACATTATGATATTTTCAAAAAATCTTTACCATCTGATAGATTTGAATATATTAAATAAAAGTTAGGAATGATAATGATAAGTTAATATTCCATATTAACTTTTTGTTCAAACCTATATCCTTATAGTAATAAACTCTTTCAAATAGGGGGTGTTCAGTAGCCTGTTAGTCAATTTGATTTCATAATCTAAATTTTCATAGTAAAAAATTTTCTTAGTGAAAATTTTCATAGTCAAAATTTTCATAGTCAAAATTTTTGTAGACAATTTTTATAATCTAAATTTCATCAATAAGAATTGTCTTCATTATGAATAATTTTCTCTAAATAATCTGAAAGGTATGTTTCCTTCACTATGTTTTTGTAATCATCTTTTTACTTGCTCGTATTTTCATTTTGTTTTAAATTTTTTGGATTCACTTTTACTTAAATCCGAATGTTTATCTTTAAAACCAAAAAAGATTGTAACCTATATGAACCCTTCTTCGATTATCATCTCAACTTTCAGATTTGATCAGAAGTATTTCAAATGTTGGATCAACCAAGGAAGTTGACTCGTCACCCCAATCACCAGTATAAGGACCCCCTGATATTTTGGCCCACATCAATCTTCAAGATCAAGCATGTTGAATCCCTACTTCTATACTTAAGGTCATTCCGAATTTTCAAAATTTTCCTCAGTTCTGAATGTCTTCGAAAGCCTCTCCTCAGAAATAAAGTTCGACTGTTATGGAAATATCTGAGTGATAGATATTCAGAGAAAGGATGGTTGATCTGATGTTTTATGATAAGTATGACTCTATCATATCTAAGAATGTCATGCTCAATGGTTGGGAGAGTGTATGTATATCAAAACCAAAATCACAGGATCTGGTCTATTCGGACTTGTTGATTGATTTCTATGAGACAACAAGTTTCTTCAAGGAAGATGGCAGAGACAAGTTCTCTTTTAAGGGTTATGGAAAGACCTACTCTCTTTCTTATAGTAAGGCAACAAGTCTGATTGGAATTCCAAACAAATGAGAAGAAGAATTTTGTACTCACAAATTACATAATGTATTAGGATCTTTTTATAAGGAAAAGGATATAGAGTGTCGTGGATTGAAAGAAGTAAAGACTCAGAAGATTATTCATTTCTCTAGGAACTTATAGATTCTTGAATTTTGGGTTCATGGCTTTATAATTTCAAGGAAATGGGATAAGGATACTCTGAAGAAGAGTTATATCTATATATATGATTTCTTTCAGATCCTCAGGATGATAAACTTGGTTAAATATATCTTGGTGATGATTGAGAATATCAAGAATTAAAATATCAAATCTCAAATCATTATGTATCCAGCTATTCTCTCAAAGATTATAGTTCTTTGTTTAGAATCATTCAAAATTCCATGATGTTCTAAGCCAAGAAATTACAAGGTAATGTTTTTGAGTAATTATACATTAAGGAGGATGAAGTTTGGATTCTATAATTAATCTGGAGAATTTTATGATCTATTTGAAGAAAAAGTAGAAGATTTGTTAAAGAAGCTGGAAGTGGATGAAACCTCTAAGAAAGGCAGATAGAAGAGAAAGGCTAAGGAACCAGAAGAGAAAAGGAAAACCCTTGTGGCTAAGAAAACTCAGTTAGCACCTCTGAATCCAAAGAATAAAAAACCCTACCCTAATGAAGTAGTTGCTAAGTAGAGAGAGCATAAGAAAAATAGGAAGGAAGGGGAGCCCATGTTGGGCTTGGACCCTACTGAGGAAAAATCCTTAAAAATAAAGGATGCTGAAGAGCTTGAGAAGAAAAAGAAAGAGAAGAAGCAAAAGAGGAAGATGTTTGAGGTTGAGATAGTACAATCTCTTCTCAAAGATTCTAAGAAAGAATCTGAACAAATCCTAGTGCCAGAATCATTTTTTCTAGAATCACTTCCTGTGACTCTGAGAAAGAAAGTGGTGATTCCGGAATCACATCATGAAGAAGAAATTGTTGAATAATAAGAAGTGGAAGAATAAGGAGAGGAATAAGGTAGTGGTGATACAGAGGACATGATAAGGCAAGTATAGGATTATCATGGGAAAGAATTTATTTCTGAGAAATTATCAATCTGAACTTCTGAAGCCAAGTCTTCAAAACTTGATACTCCAGGAAAATATGAGAAGGGTGAGGAATAAGTGAATAAATTCTCTGAAGAGGAATTTAGCAATCATGATTTTATCCAGCTAGAGGATGTTGAGGCGGGATCCGAGAAAGAATAAGTAAATGATGATAATATTGTTTAGCTATCAGATAGTGAACACGAATCTCCCAAAGCCCAAGACATCATTCCAAGAGATGATAAGGGAAATTAGATGGCAGTAGATACCCTTAGTAAATCTGTGGTGAAGAAGAAAGATGTTGGGGCTTCATCAAAGAGGAAATATGAACACATAGAAATAGAATCCTCCCCAACCAAACGCTCATATTCAGAATCATATTTCCTTGTACATGATTTTGTTTTCTAGTAATTGAAAAAACTGTTTAGTACTATTCTTTTATTCTCAATCATAGACTCAAGATGTCATATGCTTCAGCATACGAAAAATCAGAAATCAGATTTAGTATCTATGGTTATGGACAAAAGTGTCATACTAGAGACAAATTTCAAAATCTTCCTCATTGGTTATGAGGCTCATAAAAGATTTTTCTAGAAGATTATAAGCTGTTAAAAGAAAATAATCTAAGAAATGAGAATCTTCTATGAATTTCATGATAATGTAAAGGATGCTTTTGACACTGAAGATGGGAAGATCAAGGATCTTACATATAGTTTTGAGGAAAATTTATTCCTAGAACAGACAACTCAGAAGTAGGAAGTTATGGATCTGAAAGGAAAGATTAATTCTATAGCCATGAATTGGAAGAGGGAAAGGGATCTCAGAATGGAGATTGAAGAGAATCCTGTTAAGTAAGAAGAAGTGTTGAAAGCTCAAGCAGAATGTATTAAGGCTCAGGAAGAAAAAATAAAATCCTTATAGAAGAAAAATGAAGATCAGGATCAGCTACTCAAGTGTATGGATGAAGATCACAAGGAGCTTAAGAAGCTAAAAACCCTTGTGAAAAAGATAATGCTCAAGGATAAATAAAGATAATTTCTTTCCATTCTGATATTTTGCTGTAATTTTCTTTGTACAAATTCTTTCAACATTAATGAAATTTTGGTTGTTCATTATATATTTTGTTTGTGGTTGTTTAGTACTAATTTTTCCAGTACCAATTTTTTTCCATACACTTTATTCCTTTTTGAAAATCAAAAAAGGGGGATAAATTAATGATAAAAATAATACAAAGTAAAGAATATATTTCCCTAACTAAAGGGAGTTCATATAGAGGAATGTTCTTGTCAATAATGGTTTTGGAATTCATGAAAATGAAAAATATTATTTAGGAAATCAAGAAAAAAATCCTTAGGGATTGAAAAGCCTAAGGGGGAGTTAGTTGTATTCACTATGATCCATATGTAAAGGGAGATAATTTTTTATTTTCATGTTCATAAAATTTCTATGTCATTAGATTATTTTTCATAGGGATGTTTGTGTTTCCAAAAAGGGGGAGATTGTTGAGTCAATAAGGTTTCCTTATAAATTTTCCATTCCATTATGCTTTAAAAATCACAACCACTCTATCTCAAGGGAAATTTTATTTCCCCTAATATTTATCTTAATAAATTAATTTTCCTTCCCCAAGAAAATTTTATCCTTTCCTTTGTTTTCATTATTCATTCTATAGTTTCTCTAAATCTAACTCATTTTATTTCTAAGTGTAAAATTCAGTTTCACATCTCAAAACCTCAGAATCCTATAAATACTTAGATATAGAGTATTCTATTTTCAGGTTCTAAATTCTCTAAATTCAGACTACGAATTCTATGAATTCAAACTCCGAATTTCTCTGAATTCAGACTCCTAATTCTCTAAATTCATACTCTGAATTCTCTAAAATTCAGACTCTGAATTCATCTAAAAATCAGACTCTGAATTCCCCTAAATTCACACTCCAAATTTTCTAAAATTCATACTCTGAATTCTTTGAAATTCAGACTCTGAATTACTCTAAATTCATTAGAATTCAAACTCCAAATTCATCAAAAATTCAGACTCCGATGACTATAGAATTATGATTCCATGTTCCTTGAAAAAAAGAATCTGAATATCCATGTAATATAGACTCCAAATGTTTATTTTCATAGACTCAAAACTTTATTTTCCCTTAGAATCTGAAAAATAGATTTGGTTAAGTAACATTATTTTGCTTACGCTTGTTTTAGTTATGAAACGATGTCGTACAATCAGTTTTTAACTAAGCATTGTTTGAGTGACACGTGTACAAGTCCCTCTGAGATTCAAGGAAAAATATTACTTTTGGAGGAGGGAGGTGACTACTAGATAGGTTCTTGTAAAGAGAATCTCATTTTAATGAGCTCAAAACTTTTGATGAATCAGTTGATCACTCTAGATATTTCAGGCTGTTGAAGTGACTTCTAGAGAGAGAGACTCTCATGCTTTGTGCGTACTAAACATCTTGTTCAGATTTCTTCGTGCAATTCCAATTGTTGCTTTGTATAATTAAGGGATTATGGGGATAGGAAGATAGAGGTGATTACTACCTTAATGTTTTAAAACTTCCTTATTTAGGAAGACAGAGGTGTTGACTACCTTGATGTTTGAGGGTTTGCGGGGATAGCAAGACAGATTCTGATATTTCTATTGAGATCTTACCCTGGTGTGGGTAAGAAAGACTTTCTTGAAAGTATAAATCAAGGTACCTTTATCCAAGGTTTTTGGATACCATAATATTTGGGATAAAAGATTTCATACTTATTACATGTGTTGTTTCAAGTTTATTTTCATTGTATTTTTATTAATAAGAAAAGTATAACTATCGTATTCTTCCTTGTACATTTGAATACTCTGATAATTAATATTCTGTATGCTTTATGGTAGAATATTTTTCATTGTAAATTTTCTTAAGTTTCATTTCTGGAACCATATTTCTAAAACCTAGCATGTTTGTAGAACAAATAGGTCTTGTGAATTTACCTTGGTTAGCATTGTTAAACATATTTTTTCTTAAGGTAAAAAATGCATGTTTTATATCAACTTTAATGGTTCTAAACAAAATTTTAAAGGATAAAATTCACCCCCACCTCTTTTATATTTAGCATCAACATCAAATTTAGATCCTACACTATGACTCACATAGAATGAACTGAGGATGATAGTCTTTCCATTTTCCCTAAAAGTGAATTCTAGGAATTTATTTTTATGTTTAGATGAAAACATTTTTGAGAATTGGGATCTAGTGTACAATTCATTCATCATGAAATTTTATCCCCAAATATTGATAGTTGATCTTAGAACAAAAATCACTAGTTTTTATCAAGAGGATGGATAATATTTTCCTGAATCTTGGTATAGATTTCGATACCATCTTAGGTAGTGTACCCATAATCAACTCCAATATCACCTTCTCATGGACACCTTCTATGAAGGTTTGTCCTCCTCTGGACAAATTTTAATTGATCAAGATGCTGGGGGAAAATACAAGGACAAGACAGATGAAGAACATAAATAAATTTTTATCAATTTTTCCCTTAATTCTCAACATAAGAATTCAAAAAATTAAAGAGTCAATAGAAATTATAATTCAAATACTGGTTCAATGAATGAAACTCAAGATCAATTTTCTAAAATCACCAACCTACATCAATCTTTAATGAACTATAATTCAAGAAAAAGTTAATCAACTAGGTTTTCAAAACTCCAATCAGTCTATAAGAGAAAAATGTTCACAATGTGTAATGTTTGGGCATACTGAAAAATTTTGTCCTAACATTGATATTCCATCCCAACAATAAGAGAAATCAAATATAGTTAACTATGAAACTAGAATTCCTCTTAAAAAAGATCCATTTTCAAATAATTACCACCAAGTCTATAAGAACCATCCATATTTTTCATGTAAAGATCAAGGTTTAATTAAGAAATACACATCCCCTGACTATAAGAATCAACGAAGACCAAAGATTCAAAATCAACCAAGGGGTGGGTCTTCAAATTCCCTAGAAAACAATGATAATAAAATTTCCTCCAAGCTTGGTTTATTCTTGAATGAAATAACTCTCAAGAGGAAATATACACAACTCATGTAAACAAACAAAAAAATCAATATGAGCCAGATAAAATGCAAAATGATGTTAGAATGCAAAACATGGAAACAAAACTTAGCCAACTTGGTAGCGACTTTTCTTCTAGGAAAAAAGGTAGACTTCCAAGCACAACTGAATTGAACCCTAGAAATAATTCCATGGAGGTTTAACTAGTAGTGGT
Organism: Viscum album; assembly: GCA_963277665.1. Lineage (NCBI taxonomy): Eukaryota > Viridiplantae > Streptophyta > Magnoliopsida > Santalales > Viscaceae > Viscum > Viscum album. Next base: position 1,139,673,305 of record OY728156.1, read on the forward strand.
ATTAATAATCAAACTGTTGCTAAAAAAGGCTTAAAAATGCCCAAAAATAAAAATATTCTTGAATATAGTAATAAAAATATGCTTTGTTGACATACTGAAAATTCACATAATGGTTTTTAAAATGAAGAAAATATTAATTTTTCACCTGAAGAACATGCTGAAATGTTTTCGATAAATCAAAAGAATAAATAAAAGGAGAATTTTGAGGAAGTGGTTAATGAGATTCCTACTTTGCATAATTTTTTTTCCACCCATCCCTTTCTCTGAGAAGCTGAAACCTCAATGTAATATTAGTGCTGAACTTCTTCACTTCCTTCGTCTCTTTTCAAGACATCATGTAAACAATCCATTCATTCAATATTTGATAAAAATATATTTCTATTTGAAATACCTTAAAAAAATTTCTTCAAACAAAAAGTCCCCAGAAGAATATTCTACTTACAGCCTCACTGAAGAGTGCAGTTCTATGCTTCAAAAGAAAATTCCACCCAAATTAAAACATCTTGGTAGCTTTGTTGTCCCCTACACACTATGAAATTCTGATCATCTTAATTTATAGTGTGATTTAGGTGATATTATCAACCTTACCTTATACTCACTATTTAAATAGTTGAGGTTGGGGGACCTTCAAACAACCAAATTTATATTGCAGTTAGCTGATAGATGTTTCACTCATCCTATGGGTAGGGTATATGATTTTCTAGTTGGGGTTGGGAAACTATTTATGACTGCATAATTTCTAGTCTTACACATGGATTGTGATCAATAGGTTCCCATCATCTTCGGTATGACCTTTTTGGATATAGGTGGTGTTGTAATTGATGTCTCTATGGGCCAGATTATTTTTAAAATTAGAGAACAACAAAAAGCATTCAATGTGTTTAAAAATATCAAAAGACAAAACTTTTATTAAAAATATTTAATGGTAGAGTTTTTTGAGGATGAAAACTCAATTAGAAGCACTAAAGATTATAAAAACCAATTATTTGTTGAAGAAAATAATTTGGAAGTTGAGAATTATGACTTAAATGTTTTGCAAATTGAATAATCTGCTCAAACACTAATCTAGAAAATTTTCTATATCTAGACAGCTACCTAGTTTTTATTGTAGAAGGGTCCTCTGTTTCTAAAAATAGGTTATTTTTGAGTGAATTTGAAGTTTTTTATATTAACACCATAACTGCTAATAATTTTGATCATTTAACGGCAGATATTTTGAGACAAATTGATGATTCTTCTCTAATAAACTAGTTGAATTTTGACTTGGAAAATCTAGACAGTGTGTTGTCTACTTTGGACACCAGAACTGGTATTTTTGAAACTGAGATAGAAATTGAAAATATTCCATCATTCAATACTCTTTAAAAGATATTTTTTGAGGACCTTGGACATCCTGGACCAAAGATTATTCCTTCTATTGATGAACCACCCATTCTTGAACTGAAACCAATTCCTGCACATCTTAAATATTCATTTTTGTGTGATAATTCCTCTTTGACTATAATAATTTCTACCAGTCTTAATTAAAATCAAGAGGAAATATTGTTTAATGTGTTAAATAAGTTTAACATTGTCATGGGTTGGACCATATTTGATATAAAGGGTATTAGTCACTCATTCTTCATGTATAGAATTCTTGTGGATCCTGACCATAATACTAGGGTAGAGTATTATAGAAGACTAAATCTAGACATTAAAGAGGTTGTGATAGAAGAAGTAATCAAACTGTTAGACACTAGAATAATCTATCCCTTCTCTGATAGTTCTTGAGTCAACCTTGTCCGGGTTTTCCATAAGAAGGGTGGTTTCACTATTGTAAAAAATGGGAAAAATAAAGAGATGCATGTTAAGAAAGCCACAAAATAGAGAGTTTTTATAGATTATAGAAAGATTAATGTATCTGGTAGGAAGGATCATTTTCCCATTCCCTTTCTTGATCAAATTTTTGAGATGCTTTCTAGAAATGAATTTTTCAGTTTCCTTGACGGGTATTCTGGTTACAAACAAATTCTATTTTCTCAATAGGATCAAGAAAAGACCACTTTTAGATTCCCCTTTGGGACATTTTCTTACAAGAGGATGCCCTTTGGGTTGTGTAGAGCTCCAACCACCTTTCAAAGGTGTATGATGGTTATATTTTATGATATGATTGAGAAAGTCATTGACGTTTTCATGGATGAATTTTCTATTGTGGGTAGTACTTTTTATTCTTGTCTTAGAAATATTGAGTTAGTTTTGGAGAGATACATTGAAACCATCCTTGTTCTTTATTGGGAGAAGTGTCAATTCATGGTCATAGTGGGTATTGTTTTAGGTCATAAGGTGTTCAAGATAGGTCTGAAGGTTTATACTACTAAAGTAAAATTCATTCAAAAATGGTCACCTCCTGAAAATGTTAAAGGTATTAGATGTTTCTTAGGTCATACTGGTTTCTTCCAGAGATTCGTAAAAGACTTTTCTAAAATAACTAAGCCCTTGTGTTCCCATCTTTTTAAGGATGCACCTTTCAATTTTGATTAAAATTGACTGAAATTATTTAATCATCTTAATGATAATCTCACTTCATCATCCATCATCACTACACCAGAATAGAAACTAACGTTTGAACTTATTTGTGATGCTAGTGACATGGATTTAGGTGTTTTCCTTGGATAGTGGAGAGATAGGAAATTAAATGTGGTGTATTATTCTATTAGACTTCTCTATGGGGCCTAAAATAATTATACCACCACTGAAAAAGAATTTATACCTATGGTTTTTTCTCAATAGTAGTTTAGACAGTGTTTTTTATGCTCAAAATTCATCATTTCATTAATCATTCAACTTTAAAGAACTTGTTGTTTAAAAAAGAATCTAAACCCAAGCTGATTATATGGGTTATATTGTTACAAGAATTTGATTTAGAAATAAGGGATAAAGTGGGAGCTGAAAACATAGTTGTTGACCACCTATCTAGGCTTACTCTTACTCAATCTGAAGATCCTAGGGAAATAAACTCTTCATTTCCTGATGAAAAAATACTTGTTATGTCAATTAAGAAATTTTCTTGTTATGAATATTTTTCAAACTTCATGGTAGCAGGTGACTTTCCCAAAAATATGTCTAATAACCAAATGAAGAAATATATTTTTGAGCTTAAATATGATCTATGGGGTGATTTTTTCTATTTAGGAGATGTGATGATGTTATCCTTAGGATATGTGTTCTAGAAGAAGAAATTACGTCTATATTAGAGACATGCCACTCCTCACCTTGGGGAGCTCACCATGGTGGTGAAAGGACTACTCAGAATGTCTTACAATCTGGTTTCTATTGGCCCACTATCTTTAAGGATGCTAGGAGCTTTGTAGTTGGTTGTGATAGATGTCAAATGCTAGGAAATGTTGGAATAAAGAATGAGTCTCCCCAAAAAGATATTCTAGGTGTATATATTTTTTATTTATGGGGTTTATATTTCATGGGTCCATTTCCATCATCTTATAAGAATGATTATATAATTGTTTTTTTAAATTATGTTTCAAAGTGGGTTGATTAAGTTACACTCCCCAAAAATCAAGCCAATTCTATAAAAAAAATTGTCAAAAAGAACATCATTTCAAGATTTGGGGTTCCCAAAGCCATTATCACTGATAATAGAACACACTTTAAGAACTAAAAATTTAAACCTATGATGAAAAAATATGGTTTTTTTATAAAAATGGTATTATTTATCATCCACAGTCCAGTGGACAAGTGGAAATTTCAAATAGGGAACAGAAATAATACTTGAGAAAACTATGTCAAACTCTAGGAAAGACTGGTCTCTTAAATTGGATGAATATTTATCAGCATATAGAAGTACTTTCAAGACTCCAATTGGTATGTCTCCATAGAAGTTGTTGTTTGAAAAGTGTTGTCATTTTCATGTGGAGTTGCAACACAAGTCTTATTAGGCAGTTAATGCTCTGAATTTTGACTTTTAGAGTGATGGTGAGAGAATATTATTTGAGTTAAGTGAAATTTATGTGATTAAGAGAGAGATTTATGATAATGAAATAATTTATAAAGAGAGTACTAAAATATTTCATGTTTCTATCATAAAAAATAAATAATTCAAAAATGTACATAAGGTCCTCATATTTAACTCTAGACACAAAATCTTTCTTGGAAAATGAAGCTTAAATGGTCTGGACCTTTTACTGTTGTGATAGTGCTTAAGAATGGAGCTGCTGAAATTTTTGGTCAAGAAAACAAACCCCTGATGGTTATTGGGTAGAGAGTGAAACATTATTTTGAAAGACAGTTGAAGGTCTTGGTTTCCTTCACTGTGCTAGAAAAATTATCTTGAATAAATTCTGGATGAAGACTTTAAATCTTAGAGTTTCATGGGAGGAAACCCATGGTTATTTTTTTCTTTACATTGTTTCATTTTTATCCTTGAATAATGTGACGCTTCTTTTCTCTGTTTTTGGGAAGTTCTTGTTACTATTTGTTCTTCATATCCTGGTTTTGTTTTAGGGTTATAAAGATGACAGTGTTTGTCATTGAAGGAGTGGGATTCCATTGCTAAAGCATTAATGATCAACATTGATTTAGATAATTACTCTATTTTATAGTTTGAATTCATTTTTCTTCTCCATGTTCACTTTAATAAAATTTACTACAAGTTACATTTATTACTATCGATGATTCATTTTCTCGCTGATACGCCTCAGCCATTGATACGCTATTGTCGGTGACTCGTTAGTGTTTTTGTCGCTAACTCATTCATATTATTGTCAGTGAGACAGTGACTATTACTTTAATGATTTTTCATATACTAAAAAAGTAAATTTTCTGCATATTTTTCTTTTCAAAATTCTTCTTGTTTTATAATTAAAGTCTACATAGGTCAGTAAGTTGAATAAAAAAATTCCGCATTTTCCTCCTTGCTGACAAATTAAAATTCATTAATATATTAAAATCACTCACCTCTTGAACTTAATTGTGTGTGGCGAAGGGGGTACATGCATGCTGATAAATTTTGTATTGAATCTGCATTAGGTTGGGGTGTTTGGCATGATTTTTTTATGCTTTTTTGAATATCCAATTTAACTCAATCAATTAAAATGCTTACACCCTATCCATTATGAACCCACAAGTTATATGTTATTTCTTGAACTTTCTTGAATATCTTTATCAATGTTGTCAATGTTAATTCATGTCTCTAAATGTGAACCTACTATAAAATAATTTTTGTGGAAAACAATTTTTTGAACTTTAAATATATCCTTTATACATGTCCTTAATCTAATTAATTGAAAATCCCTTTGAACATAAATTGATAAATTGTTCTTCTCTATACATTAGAATCAAACTTTGGGGAAAATGATGGATTTTAAGTGTGGGGGAGGGGGTCAATTCATGACTTCTCTAAACTATACTTAATGATAATTCCATCAATTCCCACTACAACTTCAATCGTTTTGTAAAAAATGGTAAATGTTTTTCAAAATTCATGCACAATTTTAGGTTTTACACTATTTATAATATGGTTCTTACCTTAGTATGTTTCTTGATTAGTAGTTTAGAACTACTTTGAATCTGAAATTAATACAAATGAATTATTTCTAAGTGAATTTACTTATTGATTTAATGTAAATTTGGTTTAATAATTACTTTTGAGAGTGATATGGGTAACCTGTTAGTGGATTTATGATCATAATATTTGGATGTGGAAGTTTTATTTTGATTCTATAGAACTAATTTCATTTTATTTATTAAATTAATCACCTTAATGATCCAATGTAAATGGTTTTTATAAAAATATTTTGAAACTGGAGTAGTTTGGTCATCTGGGATCCCATAGTGAATCTCTGAGACCCTAGATGTCAGATGTGTTTCTGTTTACTATAATTCCTCTATAAACTGTGAATAAGTTCATTGCACAGTTCTTATCACATGTTAAATGTCTTGGGAAAAGTAAAATATAGTTTTTAGGGTAAAAAACTAGCTCATTAAGGGGAGGATAATGATGAACGATAGATGAAATATGTGTCAATTGGTTTATATGTGAGTCGTTTAGGTTTTATCATTAAGGAAATTCACAAAAAAAATAATTATTTTTAGAACCTGAGATTGTGTAAAATTATAATGTTCCTACTCTTATATTCTAAATTCCACTAATTTTTTACCTCTTTCTACTCTTGAACTTATAACTTGAGCTTTGATTGAAATGAATCATTAAGTTGTATCACATATGAGGCAAGACACTTTCTATGATTGATAAATCCTTGCTATCTTGATTACACTTTGAGTATTTTTTTTGAGAATGATTCATTTGAGAATTTTCTTTTCAAAAGCCTATTGACATGTCTATATCCTATATTTCAAATGTCTAGAGATGTTACACTATGAGTTGAATCATACTCACTATTCTATTTTTCAACTACAATAATGCATGGGATTATTTGAGGGAAAAAATGTTTATGTGTGGGGGAATTTGTTGTTGCCTTGTTTTTACATAGTTTTTCCACGTTTTTTATTTATTTTATAATGATTTAATTATTTATTTTTACACTTTTTAGTAAATAATCATACTTTTGTATTTTTATAACTAAATATGTTGACTAATCAATTTTTTATAATTAATTTTTTGTTTTTAGTGTTTAAAGTAATTAATTAACTGCTTTCTTTAATTTAAAAAGTTTTTTAAATTATTATTTAGTTTAGAAGTATAACTGCTTTATTAAAATTTGAAATTCTTATTTTTTAATCAATTAGCTTAAATATTTTCATTTAATTAATTAATTAATTTCTTCAAATTTTAATCTTTTGACTTAATATTTTTAACATTTAACAAATCTATCAATTAAATTGAATCACATTGCATAATTTTAATACTTCTAATTCAATTTATTATTTATTAATTAATTTCAATAAATAATTGATTAATTTAAATTCACTTTCTTATTATATTAACCTTATTGATTCTTAATTTATGTGTCAATTTAGATTTAATTTAAGCATTATAATTTGATGTTTTTATTAATAAATTTATGTTTTCTTTGCTTAATAAATTTATTTATGTTTTTTAGTTCCTTAGTTTTTAACTATTTTTGTTAATTCTTACATTAAATTAATTATATTTTTTAGAATTAATTTCTTTTTTAATCTATTTTTAATTTATATTTATTTTGCAGTGTCATGGTGCCACCATCATCACTTCACGGCCTCACCCCTATCAGGGTGCCATTGTCAAATTCCTTCTCACTATCTCACCGCTCTCCAAAGTATCATTGTTACTTGAACTACCCATCATGAATCACACTTCTATATCATGGTTCCACTGCCACAACAACCGCTCATTCGGTGCCATCGTTCTCCCTACCACCAACACCATTTTTTTATTGCTACTGAGAGTGTCCATCAGTCTCACAGGTGACACCGATGTCATAACCCATTCATCTTATCGTTCTCACACCGGTGGCACAATATAATCACAACAAACAGGGATTAAAATCCATGTATATACTTATAACTATCAAACTAGACACAGATCGGAGGGATGAATCATTCGTGTAGAGATCATTCAGACTTTCAACAATTTTTCTCTTATCAGAGAAGAGAGATTTAGTGGATAGCCCTGGAGTTGAAGGATCATAGGAGCAGAGTATCTTTGGGGAGTTTTTCTTCCATTGTATTTGAATTCTTATACTCAGTTGTAGCATGTTTTCAACAACTTTTATGATAATGAACAAGTTTTCTAGCTAGATCATCTAGTTCATTTATAAATTATAGTCTGGTACCTTCTTCCTTATCACATATCATTTTAACTATGATAAGAATTGATCAGTGAGATTAGTTCTGAACACATTCAACTGCATCATACCACTAGTACATAATTTCTAAACTCCATAATCATTCTACGTGACTGATTGAGGAATCATTTTCTTTAACATTTAATATGAAATGAAAACTTCAGAACTTACAACAAGTTTAATCTGTCGTCATTCCCAAATCAAAATCTTCACAGTTGATCTAACATGGAGTAAAGAATTCCAAGATTTTTTGTCTTGACTAACTTATCTCTTGATGATGGAAATAAGTCACTCCCATTCAGTGGTATTAGTTGAAATCATTAACATGAGAAGGAATACTTTTAAAATAAGTAGAATGGATATTTTTCCTCAAGAATTTCATTCTGATAGTGCATTTATCAGCGTTCTATATTTTTATAGTTTACTATTTTCAATTTGTTTTATGCTTCATTTTTATCAAGGAAAAAAATTTAAAAAATTTGTGTTACTTTATTTCTTTATAAATACACAAAAAATATAAAAAGTAAAGAAAAAAATGTAGTGAGTTTACACCCACCACTGAAAATAGTGGGGCTGTTTGAGAACTTTTTAGAAGAGAAGTGGTCACAAGCCATTCCTATGGGTTTGACCGTAAAAACTGCTTACATTGTAGTTAGTAGAAATTATAAATAATTATACTTTAACCGGATTCAATGAGGGTCAGATCAGTACTTAAAAAATTAAAAAAAGTACCTGAAAAGACACCTGAGATGACTCCAAAAAAGACTGGTATCTTAAATTTACATACTTTTACAATTTTAGTTTTCACCATGGTAACTTGGTTTTTTTATTTACCATTATAGTTTATCCTTTTATCCAAATAATAAATTATCTTTATTAGATAATTTGGACATGCTTATTCTAAATATGATATCTAATTTATTAAATATATTTACTCTTTTTAGTATAATTAATATCATCATAGGCACATGTTATAGAGACCCAAGATTTACATACATAGATATTATATCTTAAAAGATGAATATTAATTTAATTATACTACATCCCACCTAAGGAAAGTAATGGTTAAGTGTCTTTCGAAAATTAGATATAGAAAAAAAATATTCATAATTGAATTGCATCATCTCCCACCAGGTTATTCATAACTATCACCCTTCATTAACATATCATATATAATATATTTCTTCATGACCTAGGGAAATTAAATATAATAAAAGCTGATCTGATATTATTATTAAGGGTAAACAAGTGAGGTATCAATATAACGTAATCATAATAGTATCCGAAAACGAGAATAAAATTTTGAAACTAAACATTTCATATCATTGATCATAAATATGATTCATGGAATAAATCATGTAAGTTAATAAGACATGAATCATAAGAGAATCAATGAACATATTCCAGGATAGAATAAAAATGGAATAGTTCATAAATTTTGGGCATACAGATAATCCTAGAAAATTATATGTCAATGATACCCACTAAGACTGTCTTATCATGTTAGGATTGAGATAACCACCCATGTACCTACTTCAAGCATGGGATGGCCTATTTTTTACCCCTTTTTGGGATTGGGATAACCTCCCATATACCTTATTCTTTTAGTCATGGGATAAACTCCCATGTACCCACTATGAGACTTTATATTTTCTTTGAATGCTTTGAAATCATATACCAAATTTATCAGCATGTCTACCATAGATTTTACAGAATCAAAGTCATTATAATAGTTTTCCACCACTAAGAAAACTATTTTTTCAAGACAAGGAAATAAAGAAATTTCCTTATCCATTATGGTTAAGGTATAGAAGATAAAATCAACTCCTTGTGTAGTGATTGTATTTTGGGAATCAAATTCTTATTTGATGATTCATTTTAATCTTCTAATTTAGTCTTCTGGTGAATTTATTTTCTTTTTTATGTCATCTAGTTTCTAAGCCTTTTGATCACCATTTTTACATCATAAATTTGAATTTCATCAATTTTATCCTTCTTTCTTCCTTCACCCACTATGTTCTGATCATTCTTCTTTGATGAAGAGATATTTCCTAAATCAATAGAGATTTTTGTTTCAATGGGATTATAGTCTTCTCAATAGGATTTATTAAGAAAGATATCCTTTTTTATGAACTCGTATAAGTTATTATAAAAAGTTTATTAGAACCATTATTCTCATTATTTTCTTCATATTTTTATTTTTATTGAATATCATCACATTCTTCTGCTTCTTATTCTTATTATTCTTCTTATTCTTCTTTTTATTCTTCTTTTTCTTATTTTTCTTTATATTCTTCTATATATTTTAATATTTGTATTCTTATTCAGGTTATTTCTCTATTATTTAATGAATTTGAGGATTGGTTCTCATGTCTTCTTCTCCAACAACAATTTCTTTTCCTTTGTCTTTGATATAGGAGGCATCGACATGTACTACAATATTTTGTTTTAAAACAATACCAACATCGGTTTTGGGTAAAACAATTTTGGATAAGTCTGATTCTACACCCTTTAATATAGTGTCACAAATATGTCCTTCAATTTTATAAGAAAAATTGAATAGATATTTTTTTTCCTATGCACAAAAACTTCTAGATTCCACGTATTCATCTTTAGTAGGGGAAAGTGCTACTGAGTGTTGTTTCTTTCAAGACAAAGAAACTAATGAATCTTTTAAAAAATGAAAAATTATGGAAGTTTTTTTTATATCCATTCTACAACCACAAAATTAAAAATATGAAAACATTTTCAATTCAAAATAATTTTTAGAAGAATATAGAAGTCTTCAATCAATGGTACCCTTTAAATAATGAAAAATTCAATTTACAACATTTAAATGGAATTACTTTGGAATTTCTTGATATCTTTCACATAATCATACTAAAATAATTATGTCTAGATGACTAGTTGTTAGTTGTAGTAGACTTCCTATCATACCTCTAAAAGATGTTTGATCAACTAATTTCCCAGTTTTATTAAGATCAAGTGTATATAAGGTACCAATTGAAGGACTAATACTTTTATTATTGTTTTATCCTTACTTTTCAAGTATATATTTGATATACTTATGGTGGGATATATAGTTTCTTCCTTGTTTTTTGAGAAATTAGAAAGCCAATAAAAAATGTTAAATCACCCATCATACACATTTCAAACTCAGATTTCATAAGATTCATAAAGATATCTATTAAATATTGTTGATTTGATCTGAATATAACTTCATCAACATATATTTGAAAATAAAAACATTTTTTTTTATTTATCTATAAAAAGGGTTGGATCAAAAGATCCCATAACATAATTATTTTGTAAAAGAAATCACGTTAATATATCATAGTAGTCTCTAGGGGCTTGTTTAAGGCCATATAATGTTATTGTGAGTCTGTAAAAAAATTCAGGCTGTTTTGTATCTTCAATTGTAGGCGGTTATTTAACATAAACATCTTACTAAAAATATCCATTAAGAAAAGTACACTTCAGATTCATTTGAAAATGTTTGAAATTAAACAATTAAATTAAGTCTAATAGAATATAAATATATTCAAGTCTAGTTAATAAAGTATATGTTTATTCATAGTATGTTCCCTTTTATTGATCATATCCTTTAGAAAAAAGTCTTTCTTTATTTCTAATTATTATTCCATTTTCATCAAATATTTTTTAGAAACACCATTCCACACCAATTACATAGGTTTCTTTAGGTATTTCAACTATAGTCCATATTTTTTTTCTTTTGAATTCATTTTTTTCATCTAGCATTGATTTTATCCGATCTTAATCACATAAAGACTCGTCAGGGATTTTCTGTTCTAATTGAGAATGAAAAGAAAAATGTTCTGCTTAATTTCATGTAAAACATACAATCCTTACAGTTTTATTTATATCACCAATGATACTACCACTGGGATGATTTTTAATAAACAATTGACTTGGGTTTTGTAAAATCTATTCATCCACATGTGGTATAAAATCTTCTTGTATAAATACTTAAGAAAAAATTTCTTGGGTATTTTCCTTAGGAGGATAATATTACAAAAAATGTTGATAATAAGTTTTAGAAAACACATTTGAGGATGTTGATTGGGTATACTTAAAAACAAAAGGATCAGTTTCATCACATTTAATAAGTATTATTTCTTCAAAAGTACAAGACATTTATTAAAATCTATATATTCTTGGAAATAGTTTAATGGCCTAAGAATATACCTTAATCAGAGTTGGGTGCGAACTTTTGTAAGTTATATTATGTATTCAATAGGAATAATTTTCATCCAAATACTCAGAAGTATGAAACTTTTTGTTTTTAGTTTATCCCTAACTCGTAAGGTGTTTTATTAATAAAAGGTCAAATTAACACATGATTTATATTATATCAAGCAATACTAATAGCTCCATCCCAAAAAAAACATAGCAATTTAGTATTCGTGCAACATAGTTCTTTTTATTTAATGAATAATTTGATATCTTCTATCAACAACACCATTTTGTTTAGGAGTTATATGAGCGGAAAAGTTATAAATAATTCATTTCTTACTATAAAAAGTTTCAAAATAATAAATTTTAAATCTTACTCCATTATCACTATGAATAGTTATTAATTTAAGGTCTCTCTCATTTTTAAATTTGGAGAAAAAAATTAAAATAAAAAAAGGCTTCATATTTATTTTCTAGAAAGCTGACTTGTGTTTATATTGTGTAATCATCAACTAAAAAAATACATAGTAATTTCCTCCAATACTCCCAGTTTGCATGGGACCAAAAAAATCCATGCACCCTAACTATAAATCATCAAAAGTTGATACCTTACTAAATGATTTAAAACTAGACTAATGTTGCTTACTATTTTGACAAGGATCACAAACTTTTAAAGAATCACATCTAAGATCTGGTAAATCCTTAACAATATTTTTCTTAGTTAACATACATATGTTTATAAGGTTACAGTGTCTTGAACTTTTATTCCAAACCCATGATTGATCTTCAATTTCACTTAGGAATGGTATGTATTGTCTCCTAAGTTCTTCTTAGTTAAGTGTGTAAACATTCTCATGTCGATGGGAATAAGGAATGAATTCATCCTTATAAATTCATACAACCCATTTATCGTTCCAAAAATTCACAAGGTAACCTTCATTACATAATTGAATTTTTCTTATAAGTTTTTGATAAGGAACTTTAACAAATAAAACTTTTGAAATTAAGGCTTTTTTAAGAAAAACAATATTACCTATACCAATAATATTTCCTTGATCATTATACATTAAAGTAACTCTTCCACCTTTCATTTTGATAATCTTTTCAAAGAAGTATTTGTTACTAGTCATATGTCGAGAACAACCACTATCCATTACTATGTATTCTTATTGTATTTATATCTATTTTATTTCTTATTTGTAATACATTAATTTTTAAAATGTATTCTAGACGAGAGATCAATTTTACTCTATTTGGAATTTTTATAATCTGAAGATTCATCATAAGAATATCCTCCAATAACACTCCATGAGTTACTAGATTTCCATACTTTCTTCCTTTTTGTATTGTAATACATTTTATGATTTAATTCATAATGAAATTACTTTCTATATTTCCTTTTTAACATTGGTCAATCAGGTCAAATATTTCATGCTCTCTTGAAATCATAACAAGTATCTTTAGAATATTTCTTTTCAATTATTTCCTTTTTTACTTTTCTTGTAATGATATTAAAAATATATCATTACAAATATCCTTTTTATAATTCAATCACGATTACCTAACTCATTTCTAGAATGATCAGAATCACTTGAATGTGATTGAATGACATTCATTTTCTTTCTAGAAGATTTGATAACATTTTTTGGTGTTAGAGCTTTGGTATAAACTATAGTAGTTTTGAAAGCTACTCCACTATTCTTCTTTTTCAATTCTTAGCATCTCTTTTCAATATGACCTCATATTGTAATAGATTTCCAAATAAATCATCAAGATTAATCTTTGTGATCTTCTTTGACTCATAATTGGTTGTTCTCTTAGATTCCCACTCACTGGGCATAATATCAATAATATTTTCAACAAGGATGTAATCATTTAATCATTTCTCTCCCAAGGTTTGTAAACTATTGACCATTTTCTTAAATATTTGTTGTACTTTTTCAACTGGTTTACCACATGGTAATCTGAAAACATGATATTCACCTCTAAGCATAGATCTTCTTCTTTCAATAACTTTTGATGATGCAAAATGAGTAATTTCTAGCTTCATTCATATACTTCATGTAGCTTCGTAACATGAAATATCACCATATATATTTCTTGTCATACAAAAAAGTATTCCTTACCTTTTCATTCAATTAATACTCTTGTTTGTCCTGATTTGTAAAAGTAGTCACATCTTATTTATGAATCTTGTAATCTATAGTTATCATGAAAAAAAATTCAACTCCAATATTTATAATAAATGCCTTCAATCTATCTCTCCAATATTCAAAATTTGCTCCATCAAAAATAGGTGGTCTATTTGGATTTAGGATATCAATTGAACCAAAATTTAGTCTTTCCATCTTTAAAAAAATATTTTTCCACAATACACATTTGTGTAAAACAAATATTTAAATTCAAAATGTTTATTACAAAATCGAACTATTATTTAAAATTAAATAAGTAAAATATAGCATGTATTAGAGGTGGAACCATCCTCTGATACAAAATGTGAGTATTAGTAATATAGATACTTGGCTTTGATACCAATTATTGTATAAAAATGTATATGTAGATGGAAAACTACAATAGTGGGTGAATTGTAAGTTTAAAAACATTTTTTAACCTTTTAAGAATTTAGTTTAGAATATTTTAAACTAATTGAATTCAAAAAACCTCTTATGTATTTAAACAGTAATCGAACTGTCCATTGTGTCCAATTATATTGATATCATAATTAGGTTGATTCTAATATTATTATAAAGTCACTAATCACCAAATACATGATTCTACCTTATATAGTATAGAATCGTAATCAAAGTAAATGATGTTATTGTAATCAAAAAATCATATTCATTGTGTAATACACGAAGTATCATAATCCTAGAAACTATGATAAACATAATATAAAAATGAATATATTAAATAATACACTTTCGATAATAAATTGAAACAGAATATAAAAACTTGTAAAGTAACAATTAATACAATAAAATTGAATTATTTTAACCCATATAGAAGGTTATCCAATAAACAAGGATAAAGATCCCTTAATTTATACTTCTAAGAAAGTCTTGTTTGACCGTGATAGGGTAAACCCTCGATACGATGATTAGTTTCAACCTACCTATCCCAAATAGCAAACAATAAAGAAGGTGATTGTCTCCTCTGTCTTCTTATCCCCAGAAGGTCTTGATGTGATGGATCAGATTCTGTCTTAGAAGATTCACAAGCCCTCAATAAATCTGATTATATTCTTTCTTCCTAGCCTCAAAAGCGATCAATCGTAGTCACAACAATTGGTGTTTCATAAATAAAAAGGAAATAAAAAATATTACAAGTAAAAGAAAAAAATTTCAAACTTTTATGATTTGGAGTTCTCGTACACAGCAGTCAAATCAGAAGATCTCTCACAATGTCTCATTCAACTTGTACATGTCAATCAAATGACCTGGTAACTTTAGACATTCATCCACATGGTCATCTTAATCTTTATCAATCAAATTTTCACTGAGATTTTTGGGAAGACCTGGACACCTCGCACTTCAAGAGTCATATTTTAATAAAAATCACGACATCATATTCATTCATGCATATTGAAATGTATTCCATTAAAATAAAACAATTTTGGATTTTCAGCAGTGAAACATTGGTCAATCTGATGGACTTTAAATCCAATGTATTGTTAATCCAATGGATTTAGATGTCATTACGATTTTCTTAATGAGTGTGAATCCTCTGGTAATGGTTCCAATGTCAAATCTGATTAAAAAAAATTACTATGAATACAAGAAGAATTTTTTTTAAAGTGATATCATAAGGTGGATCCAATCATAATTGGATTAATGATCATTATGATAATTGAAATTTAAATTCATGAATACTTCAAAATTATTTTAAGTATGGTAAAAGAATATGTTTTCTACAAAAATATTGCAAAAATACTTTCCATATAAAATATTTATATATTGTATTTTTAAGAATGATTTTTTGATTTCCAAAAAAGGGAATGTAAAAGTAAAGAAGATAATTTTGACTCAACATATCTATTTCTAGTAAGTGATTTCAAAATAATTTAAGTACAGAATTCCAAATAAGAATATCTGAATAATGATAAATATGCATCATAGAATTAAAATTTATAGAAATACGCATAACTTTGGATTCCCACTTAGTTGGACATTATCTATCCTCTTTAATAATATACTAAGGCTCATTGATAATTTAATTTAAATACATACTCAATTATATTTAAATTGTTTTTCTTTAATTAATATCATATATGATTCATTTTTTAAAATGTTTTATCTCACCAGCCACTTGGGTTTATTCGATCAATTATTATAAAACCTCTATAGTATGATAAACATCATAAAATGTGTTATTAAATTTTAACATAATTTAAATAATTATATATTTTTAGATTATGTGACATTCCAGTCCCTAAAAATTATGCATTACTATATAGTGTCAAAAATATATTTAAATTATGAAATATATCTTTGTTTGTTCATTTTTGGATCTTAATATCTCTATGATTATTTATTTCTAATATCAATAATATAGTTATCAATTTATATTTATAAAATCTAATAAATTTTAATAATATAATATATATCAATTAAATAAATATATTTTACAATCTTTGTAATGTAGTGAGAACAAATTAAATATTTTTTATGTAGTGGTGGTGAAATTACTATAATAAGGTTGTCATTTTCATATGATGAAAAAATGGGATGAAAGTAGATATTTTTGATTTCTTAAATATAATAAAATCTACTAATAAAATTATATTCATTTAATTATATTATTATGGGTATAATATACTTAGAGGAGGTATAATAAGAAAATTTGAAGGAATAGAAATGATAATATAAGTTGGATTTATTACTTTACTCTTTGGTACGTCTCTATTGCTAATAAGGATATACATTTGAAAGGTGCTATTTTATTTGAGAAGAACCAATAGGATGGGGGAAATAGATTTTTTATATCATTTTCATTGAGCATGGTCAGGCTATGGTGTCTATGGTTTGAGAAGATGTCGGTTGGTGGGTAGGTCCTTGAATAGGGCGATTAGAGGGGTGATTTATAGTAAAATATTTTTTATTTTATCTTTTATTCCATTTTTTCATGATTAGAATAGGTTAAAAAAATACTTCCATTTTATTAACAAATTAATAGTTATTTAACATTTAAATCTGGAAAACCAATTTGGAACCACTGAACCATTAAGTTAAATGTAGTGAACCCAAATATGTTTTTATTCGAATAAAATATTATTTATGTAAAAAAAATTAAAATATAGGTTTTCAAATACAATAAGATGTTTTTAAATATTTTTAATTAAACTATAATAATTTTTTCTTGGATAATGGTTTTTCAAATTTTAATTTTATTCATACATTAGGATGATGTCATTAATGTCACGGTTCTTATAAAAAATATTATATTTTAATAATCGCTAAAAATTCAACCCTTTTCAAAATCCAAAAAATTAACGTAAACTATTTTCGATATGCTTAATCAAAAAATGAATTTTTTCTAGAAAAATTATAATTTTTGAATTTTTTAATTTATAATGTATTTAGAAACATGTAATATAATGAAAAAAATCCTTACAATTTTTTCAAAACATTAACTGTTATGAATCATGTTTAATGTAAATTAATGATAAAATAATTGAAACTATATTTTTTATAAAGTGAAAATTTTATATGAATAAAATTTAAAAAGATTTTAATTTCATTTATTTTTATCAAATTAATAAATACAGTGACTAATACAATTTTTCAAATAAAATTCCCTTTCCACATTATATAATTTTAATCGCATCCCAATAAAGAAAAGCCAAGGAATAGGATAAATAACTGGTCTAAGATAAAATTAAATAAATTTATAGGTACAATTTCACAATTAATAATAATATATATAATAATGAATTTTATCCAAATTTGGATTTTCATAATGTTTTAATGTTCTAGTAATTATTATGATGCAACATTGTTTGTCTCAATCAGTAACATATTTGACAGTTAATTATAATTTCGTGAAGTGTATGATATAAAATATTCCACATAGATTCTATTAAATGTTAAAAACAAATACTAAAATCATAGTTTTTTGCATTCTACCACCCTTAAATAAACTATTTCTTTTCAATTTTAATGTCATTCACTGATGAAAATATTTTATGAAAGTATTAATACATTCATTAATCCTGATATTAAATCATATTAAATTCAAGTATAAGTTATTGTAATGAGCATGTGAAATATCTATATCATATCCCCAAAAGTGTCAAACTTGGTGTGTTGTTATACCCTATTATTTTGCAGTAATTAAAACTCAAGTTAATAAATGACCAAAATTTTTTAGGGTTGTTACTCCGTTGTGAATCAGAAAAAAATCATATATCCATTGGTTTAATTCATAAAATGATACATTACTATGATCCCACACAATCTTTACATTAAAAAAACAGTAAATATTCTGATATTTTTGTTTATTCCTATGGTTTACAATAATGTATCATTGTAGTGATTCCAAATAATAATTAATAATATACTTATCAGGTCCTTTTATACTATAATAAAAATCAAAATTCCCAGAAATCATGTGCTCCTCCAAATACCTTTACCCTTCAATCACTATATAACTTAAAATACCATATCAATCAACATATTAGTAAATCATATAAACCACTCATATATTTTTTTTATTTTCAATAAATAACCTTCATTTACATACATTAATTTACATAAAAATCTATATTTATTCTTATACCTTGATGAAGTATGCAACCTAAAATGCAATAAGAATATCTAAATAAATCATTATTCATATAATAATCAAATCACATAATTCCATACAATGGGTTGTTCAGCCTTTAAAATCCTGGACAATATTAAACTTATTCACCCAATATTATATCTTTTAATCTTATAATATAATCATCAGATGACATCCTGACCTATAATGTTATCTAAACTCTGTATTGATTCCAACTGAGACTCCCCTAACTCACACTTCTAGATCATGTTCAAAAAACTTATTATTATACATAGGATTTCATACACAAAGACAAGACCCTAAAATAATAATCTATAATACAATATTAATAAAATAATATTATACCAAATAAACCGCCATGACCATTTAGGGTTATAGTTTTATGGAGATAGTAAAATCCATTAACTAACAAAACCCATATCATTCCCATAAAAAGACAAATTTTTAACTAAAAAGTATTAATTATCTAATAATTAGTCATTAATATATTGAATAATATTATCCAAAAATTTTATTTATCAAGACATATAATACATAATACTCATCAAAATAAATTTTAGAAATATAAATATAATATGTTTTATATTAAACACTTAATAATTGAAAATTTAGGAAATAACATTCAATGGTCATAATTGATCATATGATAAGTGTTTGGGTATGAGGACATAATCATTGTACAAGAATACATCATATAGAAATAATACCGAATAAAATATAGATCATATCTAATGGACCATAATATAAGGATTTTTACATATATAATAGTATGGTGAGATCATGGAATCATATGAATGTATAAGAGAAAAAAATAAAATAAATAATGCAATTAAAGGTTCACTACAAAGAAAACATGACATAGTGGATAATTTCTCATAGTAGACTAGGTTTACTCCTCAATCATATCAATATCATCTTATGATATATTAAATAATATCTAATTAATTTGAGGGATATATAATTATTGAACCACCCACCATATTATAATATATACATACATATATGTAACATACTTCCCCTCCTCATTGGCTTGAGTTGAGGAAGAATTTCTACTTAGCCTCAGGCAATATCTCCAAGATGCTAAAAGCTAGTAACATATGTCAATGGATTCAATAAAATTGGGGGAATATTTTCCCTTTGATAATAAAAAGACCACAAAAAAGCATACCACAACCCAAACCACGATATGATGCATGATATAAATGTAATACAACTCAATGTAACACCAAAAGAAAATAATAACAAACTACACCATGACTAAAATTAGAGTACCAAGAGGAATACTAAACCGAAAATCTCGAAGACTCTAAATACATAACTCCATATCTCTTAATACGATTAATGCTTCAACTCCACCATCTAGCCCAACTCATCATGGTGCATCACTATGAAAATGAGATACTTTTCCTTTACATGTGCCTTGATAAACAATATCTAAAAACACACCAAAGTTCCCAACCAAGGGGTGATCAATGAGACTTCGTTCATTTTCCCCCAAATGATTTCCCTACTCACTCCACCAGCATATAACATGTGAGATAATTTATATAAAATAATTTATATAAAACAATTTAAAATAGATTATATTGAATATAAAAGATTTTCTATACCAAAATAGTTTTCCCAACCCAAATCCATTTCCAAGGAAAGTATCCAAATAATACTTTAAGACCATTTATCATATTTCCATTTTTTGCATACCCATTTCATTCCAAAAATCTATATATCCACAAATACATTATAAGGCGATAGTTTTTAATCATGATAATTCCCTCATCGATCTTCCAAGTCATTAAAATGTAATCATATACCAGTTCCCCAATGGAACACTCCACTTCTATAGGGTCACATCAATTAAAATTAAATCACAATGACCAATTATTCCAAAATCATGTTGAAACAATTTTTCCAAACCATTTCAATAAAACAAAATTTTTATTAAAAACCATTCAACAAAACCTTTTTCCTTAAATTAAACCAAACAACCAATTTTAAAATCATTTAATAAAGAACTTTTCACGACAATTCTAAATTTTCACAAACCATTACTGAAGAAGGTTTCTACCAAGATTTGAAATGAAATTTCATAATAAAATTATATAAATTAAAAAATATATAAAACTAATTCTTAAATTTATAATAAGAGGAGTTGAGAGTGAATCCACCTACCATAGAAACTGTGGAAAAAATGAATATCTAAATGATTTCTTCAACAAAACTGGGTTGAATCTTAAAAAATCCACCTTAAATCTTGTTCGCTAACAAAAAATAGCTAAATATATTTGTGATTAGAATAAAATATCAAACATATATCCTCAACTGGATATATCTATTAGTCTAATAGATGGAAGAATAATATATATAAGGAAAACTACTAAGAATGAAGACCTACCAAGAAAGTTGGCCTTCAACACACTAATATTTGTAAATGGAACGCTCATGGATTGAAGGGGGCCTCTAGAACCATTAGTAGGAGTAAAAATATAGTTAGTTTCACCAAATTGGAAAAACAAGTGGATTATAGGAAAATATGAATGAGATTAACTTTTTAGGATCTAATATTTTACCTTGAATGGTTGGATCACATGGTTAGGTAAACTATGTTCACAATGTACACCATCCACTACCTCCAACCACCCTTTGCACAGTTGGATCACATGGTTTGAAAAATAAAGTACCAACCATGTTTTTTTTCTATGTTCCACTTTTCAAGATCACTCCTAGGTGGCCGCATGGTTTGACCAAATTGTGCACCAAACTAGAGCCCAATGACTTCCTTTTCACGACTTATTGAAGGTGTTTCATGGTTTCTACTAACCATGCTCAAAATATGAATATCTTAAAAAGACCCAAAAACTTGTAAAAAGTATGTAAAACTCTCCCTAACTTCACCTAAATTATAAACATACTTAATAAAACATAAATAAAGGGTTTATTACTTGAAACCAGGGGTACTAAATTCTCTACATAATTGGAATTTCCATCTCCAAAAAGTAGAAATTGTGAAACAACTTCAAAAAAATTCACAAAGGAATACAGTGGGATCTAGGAATGCACATTATTGGGAACATGATTTGGAAAACCATTCACACACCATGCACTATCCAGTGCCTCCCAATACTCTTTGCATGGTTGGATTTCCCTATTTAAAAAATCATGTGATAATTGTTTTTCCTCTACTCCACTTTTCAAGGAAACTCTTAGGTGGCTTCGTGGTTTTTCCAAACTATACACCTACCCATATCCCTTTTTTTTTCCTTTGAACGGTTTCTTAATGGTGTTTCATGGATTCTACTAACCATTACCAAATCGTGAACCTCTATAAAATCCCCAAAAGGTTCTAAAAAGTCCTTCAACCCCTCCCAAACATCACCCAAACACATTACATACTTAAACAACATAAATAAAGGGTTATTTACATGAATCTAGGGGTGAAAAAATATCAGGGACACATATGAAAACACTCATAATTTCATTAATGGTTAATTAACTCAAAACATAAATGGGATTCGTGAGGATTTTCACAACACTTTATCATATCCCATAATGAAAAATAAGAAGGATGTTAATAATATAAAATATACCTAGTTTATCATAAAACATTAAGGTGTGTTGAAGTAGATGAAAATACCCTTGTATATTAAAATGGTTTATATAAAAAATTCTGAATATATCACATATGACATGATAAATAATTTAATTGCTTGATACCATAAGTTCAATATCCTAAAAAAATTAAAAATAAATTTATAGGGTAATAAATTGTATATAATATTAAATGTGATAATGTTATTTAGTTTAATGGGAAATTTTAGATAAAATTATAGAAATAATTTTCATAAATATTTTGAACAATATTTCTAAAAAACATATTATTTAGTTCAAAATTTCATTTCATGGGGGTGAAAATAGATCATTAAATTTTTAAATTTTATTATATTTCCAAATACTCAATCCTTGAAAGTAAATAATGATTAATATAAATAAAATTAGAGTTGATGATAAAGGCATGTGTGAATGGAAATCCCTTTATTTATTCAACTAAAATATTAACAATTATTTTTTAAAACAAAAACATGCCAAAATAATGTGAATCGAAATTAATTTGGAATTCCATCATGACATGAAGAGTAATACACATTATGAAAAATGGTTATAGAATCTAGAAAATGATTTTAGGTGGTAGATGTAAAAAATGATATTTTCTCTATACATTTGTAATGAAAGTAATGATTGACCTTTTCTAAAATCATTTAGAAGTTCCTTTTAATCCTTTATTTAATTAAAAAAGGTAATGTTAAATGATGTTAATAAATATATTATATATATAATAAAACATTTGATATATTATAATAAATATAAGCATGAATGAAGAAGTGATACTATAAGGGATACGAATTATCCTTAAAAATATCAAATTTTTTAAGATAATGAAATCCATCAAGGAAGAATATTTATATATAAATATGTAATTTGAAAAGATTAAAAGTTAAAGAATCATATAGAATATATAAATTTTATAAATAAGTATTCTTATAAGATAAATTTATAGTAATAATGTTAATGACACAATGAAATAAAATTGAATCAACAAAACGCTTACCACGAACATAACATGTGATATAATAATATATAAAAGAATAGATTTTTTTTAATGAAATGTAAATACACCTAAAACAATTAGAAATAAACTATTTCAAACTAATAATTTACAATTCAAAAAATCATAAAAGTGAATATCCAATGATGGAAGGATATATCTCAAATAATTAGAATTGAGTTAAAGGAAGGAATGTCGGCCTTTTTTAATGGAGCTCTCGCACTAGACCTCTACGGTTTATTCCCACTCACCACCTTATTCATACCCATATTTGGTAGCCATTTTCATACCCTTTTATGAAATATCTCTGTATTTCTAGGACTGTTCCTTCTCTCCATTTCCTTCACCTCCATCTAAGGCACTACTTCTTTCCATCAATGGTTTATCATGGATTTTCTGAGGGCTACTTTGTTTTGTTGGTTCCCTCTAGGATAGTCATTCCCTAGTGATTCATGTCTTCTAGACATAAATCACACATATATTATCACCTAGATATTTTTGATAAAACCCCATATTTTTTTTTCATAAATAATCACCAGTGGTTCATGTTTTTGGTGGAATATTTTCTCGGAGACTCTTCCTTGTAGGATCATTCGACCTCCTATTCTCTTCCTAGCCATGCTGTTGTACTAGACTTCTCATCAGGTCAGTATGATGGTGTGTCTTGGGATGGAATTATATGATATTTTTAGTTTCTAGGGTTCATTTTTCTTGGGTTCATCCACTTCTATGGTGGTAAGTTGAATCGATTGGTCTGGAGGGGTTATGGTGTTCTATACTCATAGATAATTGTTTTTACTGGTTAGTGGAATTTCTTAGTGGTTCTTCATTCATTCATTATTATTTCTATATTTTGGCCAGATGGTATCTATGTTCTTATTGGTGGTTCTGAGTAAAGTGGTTTTTGGTCCAATATATGGTTGTAACTCCCTATTAAGGCATTCCCTCTCAAATCTCTTCTCTTCCCTCCTATTATTTCTCACCAAGCCAGTTCAGCCTAGTATAATGGTTCATGATGAAGTTTTGGGATGGTGATGGCTGCTAAATGGACGAAATTTTAGAAGGTATGACATCGAAGACGGTGTTTCTATTTGACTTGGATTGGGTAATCTAGGTTTCTATCGAGACATTGTAGTCGGTTCCAGTTTTCATGGTCGATGCATGTTGTTGGTAATTCTTGATGGATTATGTGCTTTATTGTTTGATTTTTTGTTCACATTGGTGATGGTGGTTTATTTTAGTATGTTTTCTGTTATTTTTAGTGATGTCATCGATCTTCTATCAGTTAGTCACCAGTAATGGGGTGTGGATGATGTGATGTTGACTTGTGTGATGGGTATGCAGCTCGAGGTGGTTTGTAGCCCATAGTGATGATAATGGGTAATGATTTTGATTTTATTATTGATTTTGAATGTGATGGATTTGTATTAGTACTATTTGGCACACTTTTTTTTATTTTGTTATGGTGAAATTGATTTGGCATGGTGGATTTTTTTTGGTTCCCACTCAACCATAAAAGTGGTTATTATTCAGAAAATTAAAAAATGATATGGAGACTAAATTTGAATTGATTTAAGAATTACCATTTAGGTTTTGTAATATATGAATTAAATGAAAATATAATGTTATCATAAAATATAATATTATATCACATTAATAAATAGTGGTTTGTGATAAAAACTTTCTATATAAATTTAACAAATAATGTTAAAGAATAATTGAATATTATTTTGAAATATTTTTCGAGGAATGGAAATAAAGAGAGTGCACTTTTACCACATAATCCTTCTTTGTCAGACACACTATAACCTTCTATATAGTTAACTGAGACTAATTGATTATTTATTTTAGAACCATATTCACGTATCTTTATTTTTTGAGTTACTTTTATTATTATATTTCATTAATTTTTCATATAATTATTCCTCTCATCATCCACATGGGGTAGCCCAGTCAATTTATCAAAAACACATTTTTTAAGTTTAACATAGTAAATGGTTTTATAAAATTCTTTAATAATATCTCGAAATATAGAGATATGTTTTATTTATCATCTATAATGAAAAATTAATATATATCAATAGATTTTCTAAAATAGATATAAATTTTGAATTATGTCTCAAAATACTTGTTTTGGGTGGTTCAAATCAATATGATCATTTATTATTAATATAATTAGCATAATGGAAAAATTATATCTATATAATCACATTCATGTAATAAATTTAATAATTTAAAATTAAAACCATTTTAATAACTATCCATCTAAGTAACTGATATGAAATAAAATACATAATTCTTGGTTGTGGTGGACCAACAATAATACAGAGGCCTATTTCATTCTATGAATAGATGGGTGGAAGGTTGATAATATAAACTCCATAGACATAATAACATTTAACAGTAATAATGATGATAATTTCATTGTATTGGTATTGGTATGATAGAAAATAAAGAAAGATAATAAAAATAATAATTGAATTGAAATGAGAAATGGATTAAAAATTCTTACCTTACACCTTTGGGAGACTTTTTTATTTGATTAATCCTTTGAACGGTGGTATATTGATGTGTCCAAAATATTTATCAAATGTAAAATATTATATATAATTTTATTTTATAGATATTGGGTTTTCAATGGTGCTTTTATTTTTAGGATAAGTGGGATGGAGAATTGGTCCTTTTATAATAGTAGCATAACTATATTTTAGAGTTAAAATTGGACAATTATTTCATTCATATAATTTTCCATGAATATTAATTTTTACCATTTTTTTGTTTTTTTTTTGATAAATGTTTTGGTTTTTTGACATTTAAATCAATATAAAATTATATGGAACCGTAAAACAACTCAATTAAATTAAAAAAACAAAATATAATTTTTTTTATTAAAATAATTTGTTATATATGATACAAAATAATAAATATTGGTTTCTAAATTGAAATAGTAATATCGAAATTTATTTTGAGAATCGTTAAATATATATTTTTTTATAGAAAAGGGATGTGTAAATTAATAATTTTTTAGTATATCATGATATTTTGATAAAAGTTTCCATTTTTCTAAAAACAATAATTTTTTATTATTCTCTAAAAAATTATATTTGTCAATAAAATCCAAAAAATTCACCCTATGATAGTTTTTATATGATGAGTCCTAAAAAGGTAATTTTTTAAAATTAATATTCTTAAATATGGAGATTTAAATTTTCAATAAAAATATAAAATATAATAAAATTTAGTTTCAATTGGAAAATGATATTTATAAATTATTATATATTCTAAATATTATTTAATATCATTTATTATTTAAATTTTTATTAATATAAATTGTTATAAATTTAAATAGTTTAATATAATAATCCATAATATATTTTCAATTAAATTTATTATGATAATAACATATAACATAGACAAATCTAAAATTCTTCATCAAATATGCCTTTTTATAATGATCTATCTTTTCATGAAGGTATGGTTCATTTGTTTTTTTAATTTCATTTAAACGGACCATATAACGTTACTCAATAAATTCATGGGGGTTACATGGGCATTCATGGATTTTTCAGATCCCAAAACCCTAGAAATTTGGAAAATAAATTGGCTCACATGATTAATAGAAATTATGATGCCTAACATGCACAGTCTCTACTATTCGTGAAGAGTAAGATACAGGAGCAGTAGGGGAACACAGTTTGTCTTCAACTGTAAGAACTAATTCATAGTGCCATGAAATCTATTTTAACACTCCAAGCTTCCATGGTACATTTCCCTTTGAAGAATGCAATAGCTTGCATTGTACGCAACTTTGAGATTCTAACACACTATGGCCAGTAAAACTAGCTATTATGAATAATAATACCCACCTTTTAAAATTTTATAAATTTTATCTTTCAAAATGGATATAATTTTTGGATTCTGAATATCGAAATTATCTTAGGGTGATTTTTTGGTATTTTTCTGAAAACATTTAATTTTTGATGAATAGTGAAAAAAACACTACGTTTTTTGTTAAAACTGAATTTTTATTTAAATAATTAGTTATTTTATTTTAATTTATTTTAGGTAAAAATAGATACATAATACATATATATTTTCATAATAATTCATTGGAGTCATTTTATAATATGTTTAGATGTATAAAATTTTATCGAACTATTTACAATCTTTTACCCACCTCCTAGGAGCATTTGAAAATTTGTATAAAACATAATTTTACTGCTTCTGTGAGTTGAAGTTAAAAAATACTAGAGACATGGTTAGTATAAGTAAGTAAAATACGGATCAATAAGATGAATATAATTTTTTTTGAATCGTAACTTTTTACTTTTATTTTCCACGGTTAAAATTAAATAGTGTAATTAAGGGTAAAAATGATATCATAATTACCCTAACACATGTCTTAATTCTATTGGATAATTTTAATTCAAAAAAAACATCATTAGGAAAAAAATATGATCCATTAGGTCCACTTGGATTAGATTAGTACATTTATTATTATTTTATTTAAAGAATAGTTAAAAGAGTTAAAATCAAAGTTTAATAAATAAATAATTTTTAATGTATGGTTATACATAAGATAAATTCAACTATAAATATTAATTAGAAATATAGAAATATTTCTTACATAATAGTATTTTATTTATAATTTTTAGATATTAAATAGTTAAATTTATTTATGACACAATGATGATGTAGTAATTACATTATTAATGAATGATTAAAATAATTGATATTATAAATATCCAAATAATGCTAATTTAAGACTTTTAATGAATTAAACTAATTTTATAGGATAATATGACATTTTAGTGTTGATTAAATTAATTTTTTTCAAAGTAATAATGCTATTATAAATTTAACAAAAACAAAATAACAAATAATGTCAAAATTTACATAAAAGAGTTTTTTAAAAAAATATTATTAATTGGTATTCTATTCCAAAAAATCCAAGTTTCATCTAAAGGTCTTAAATAATATTTTATACGTCATTAATGAACCACTTGTGGTTCTCTTGTAAGTTTATAGTATGTTTATTAACCATATAATATAAAAATAAAAAGAGACATGGTAAATTTCAAACTATTTAACTAAGAGTTAAATCTAAAAGATAAGGTTAATATGATGACCTAACCCAATATAAAACCTATTTATTGAGATTTTTTTTACCCATCCCCACCTTATACTTTAAAGTATTCATTATAGATCCATTAGAAACCGAAAATGATTTTATTATAAAAAAATATTTCAATCTTTTCCTAAAGTTTCCCTCACCTCTGTTATAAAGGGGCACTTCTCTTCTCTCAAATTCACACCTTCAAAGCCATTTGGATGCACTAACCTCTACCCAAATATCCTCCCAACTTTACTCGCATCATCCTAGATTCCTTCCTATAGTCATAATGCCAACCTAAGGAGCCCTTTTGATCAAATCAAAAGGAAGAACCCAAGGATAAGGTTAATATTTCATCACCTCTTTCAAGTTCTATTCTTCTTCCACTTCCTCATTATTTATAGTTTCCATTATAAAATATTAAATAAAATATCTTATATATACTTTTATTTCATTATAAAAATGGTACAACCATATTCCTTATTCTATCAATCCTATAAATGACAAATTCATCATACGTGCGTTCATACAGATTATCGTCTCCACGTCGTGGTGTAGTTATTCAAATACTTCGTCATTCGGATGGGTATAATAAAGAGTATAAATGATTTAAATAATAAATATAACATGACAGTGATTCTTTATATATGATATACCCTCCAATTATATATGATTTTAATATCAAAAAAATGATATTGTCGCTCATGCATACGTACGGATTACCGTCTCCACGAACGCGATGAGATCCATTCCCCATTGTATCCATTCAAGAATAATTTTCATTTGATGATTAAAAAAATGTATAAAGACTTATTATAATTATTAATATGAATTATATACATCCTATCTATAAAAAACATTACTTACGTAACAAATCATATAAAGGAAAACAAATCAGTTAACACCCAAAACGATGATTCTACTAAAATATCATTAACAAAGAAATATTAGAAGATCATATATGATATCATATTTAGGTATATAGTTCTTGTATAATTTAATAAAAATCATTTAACTATTATACAGAAGGTTAATGTACCTTTAACAATGAAAAAGTACAAGGTAAGGGTTAATTTCACATTCTCTTTATTATTTGAGGTTATTTTTACGTATCTACTGGGACCTCTTTATTATCCGCATCCATGTTTCTTAAAAATGTATTCCAATAAATTTTTAACATTTACTAGAATATGTTTTAACATCATTCATACCCTTTTTTAAATTTTTATAAAATTGTTTGAAAGTAATCTTTCTATCGTTTTCCAAACAGGGTACCTTAAGACCTTTTCGACAAAATTAAGGTAAGAATGTTTTTTTAACTTATATGGTGGGTGCTGCTATTTTTTCCATTATAACATCTTCAAATCTTCCCTCATAATATTATAATAATATTTTCAAAATAATTGTTTTCTTTTATAATTATATTACTTTTAAATGATTTCAAAATAGAAAAAGATATTTTTCTAAAAAAAAGTTTTGATTTCATCTATGTCAACATCCTTTGATGGAATTTAAGATTATTTGAAGATGATTTATTATGATACAAAACTTCAATATTGTATTGAAGGTTTTGTGATATGTTTGACTATGGATGATTTATTTTTACACCATTCATGGTTTATGGATAAAGTATTGGCATTTAGTATTCTAGTTTTAATAAGAATGTGGATGTTATGTTTAAACCTTTTCATATGAGGAATGCATTGGACTTAGTAACTGGCAGGTGGAGCCTGATATAGCTCCTCAATGCATCGATAGGTCTCATGATACAAACCAGTGTCTTGGAACAAGGCCTTGACAAAATCTTATTTTTAGTATTGGCACAAGTCCTTGACTATGTGGTTATGAAGTCTGGCATTATGCATTCCATCATTATTAAATTGGATATTGATATTGCCTGTGATTATTCGACTAGTATAATATCCCTGAGAATAATTAAATGGAATTATTTGATTTTATCTTTTCCATATTATTCTTAAGTTCAGGTTTAAAAGGCTTTTGTTTTATTTTTACATTGCCTTAAATGTTTATGCTTATTTATCAAAGTTTCTGCTATATTGTTATCCTTACTGAGCATCTGACCTCACCCCTTTCTGTGTTTTTTTTTCAAGATGCGAAGAAGTATATTATGACTGACCTATAGAGATAGTTTAAGGGTTATGAGTTTATCCTATGGAGACTATGTTTTTGTAATTTTTCATTTTATAATGTAATGTAAAACTTATGAATGTATCTAGTATTTCCAAGGCTACTAAACTAATCGGTATTTCGAGACTTGATCTTCTGTGATCATGCCAATGTTATGTAATAATTCACCAACACTAGGTAATTAGGGTTGGGGTGTTGCAGTTGGTATCAGAGGAATATTATTAAAAACCTTGGAAGCTATATTTAGAAAAACTCTGATTAGAGAACATTACCCTAAGATAGACTTTCAGGATTAGTATAGAAGAACTTCTTAGAATTTTGGTACTATAGAGATTTTGTGATTTTTCTAAAAATACATCCCAATCTGGATATGAGCAGGTAGAGGCGGCTCATGCATTGATGTACCTAGGGTTAAAACCCAAATACACCACTATGAGCTAGACTCGAAATGGAACTGGTGCACGACAATGAGACTTGTTGAACTCTTAGTTACGACACTCCTGGGGGATATGCTTACGATAATTATCATTTCGTTACAAACAATTATAAAGGGTTTATGAGTCTATACTTCTTCAAAGAAAACATTTTTATGATTATGGATTATATCCATAAACTGTTCAATTTATGGTGTTTTTCCAGTTTGGAGTTATGTACAGTGATTCAAAAACTAATCTATTGTATGCCATTGTTTAGAAATGGAGCCTAGTAAAAGGAATGGAAGTTGTATCAACGCACGTAATCCATGTAGGAATTAACCTCCTACTCAAAATAATTATAGTAGAGTTGGTGAAGAAACTGGTGTTGATCAACTTATCTCCATACTGGGACAACTCACTCAGGTTATGAATAATAACCTTACCCGTATGGAGCACCCTGATCCACAACATGGAGGATCAATATTAGACCACCTCATGAGGAAACTACCACCAACATTAAATGGTAGTAAAAATCTGTTAGTAGCTGATCAAATGAAAAATTCCTTATAGAAAATATTTCATACTTTAGGGAGTAGTGAAAGGGAAAAGGTTAACATGGCAGTTTATCACCTCACGAGAGATGCATATTAATGGTGGTCATTAATCAAAAACACAAAAGAAGATGAATAAGTATTAAACATGGAATAGGGGTAGAATAAATATCTTTTCATAGAAAAATATTTTCTTCGTGACCATCGAGCGGATATGGAAATTCAATTTTTTAGTCCAAGAAAAAAGGAGGATGACAATGTCACAAAATACGAGGCTAACTTTACAAGGTTAACAAGGCATGACGCAGATTATATATGTTACCAAATAAGTAAGATTGATCGTTTCATTGATGGGTTAAAACAATTTCTCTGTCGAGAATTAGTCTCATAATCCTTCTCGTCATATGAAGATATTGTCTCATGTGCTATCAAGACAGAAAAATAATTCTCTAAGTCTTATGACTTTAAAGTAAAGTAGTAGAAGAAGAGATCTTCTGAAAACTGTAGAAATGGAAATAAGGGGAAGAAAGAAAATTTTGAATACACATCCTATGGTAAATGTGGGAAGAAACAACCTGGTACTTGACTGAAGGGAATGGGAGTCTATTACAAGTGTGGTGAAAAAGCCACCATGCTCATGATTGCAAGGGGAAGAAAGAGGTTATCAATGTTGAATGCTACAATTGTAGAGAAAAGGGGAATTATGAAAATGAATTTCCTAATCCCCAAGGAATCTTACCTTATAAAAGGCCAAGGGATCATGGCCAAGCTTATGATATCACTACTTCTGAGGTGGAAGCTTCAAAAGATGTGGTGGAGGGTTATTTAATTTTTTTATAAAGTTTAGAAAATTCTTTATTTGATTCTGGATCATCACATTGTTTCATATCTTCCCAGTTTTCTAAGAAAATTAGATATTATCAATTTGACTTAACATGGGAGTTTTCAGTCAAAAAACCTATGGGAAGTATCATTGCAACAATGTTTTATAAATCAGTTCCCATTAGGGCATACAAATTTTCTTTATTTACTGATCTCATCATCATACCCATGATTGAATTTGATATAATCCTTGGTATGGATTGGATTTTGGACCATGATGCGAAAATATATTGTAATAAGAAGGATGTTACAATTCTCGATGATGATAAGGAGTAATTTATTGTTAGAGAAGAAACCTCACTACCTAATTCTTACCTAGATCCACCCCCAGTAGCTCAACTAAATTCAACTATTGGGGAGGAAGATAATGAAATAATTTTGGGTGAGGGAAGAAATTTTTATATATAGGACTTACCTATTATATAATAATAAGTTGATGTGTTTCCAAAAGATTTACCTAGACAACCTCAAGAACGAGAAATTGAGTTTTCCATTGATTTAATTCCTGGTTAAAGGCCCATATCGAAGGCCTCTTTTAGAATGGCCACTGTGGAATTAGTGGAACTAAAAAAAATTGGGAATTGAGAAATAAGGGATTTATTCTCCCTAGTGTTTCTTCAAGGGGAGCCCATATCCTTTTTGTTAAGAAGAAATATGGATCTATGAGGTTGTGCATTGACTACATGGATTTCGATGCTATAAAAATAAAGAACAAGTATCCCCTACCTCAAATTGATGATTTATTCGACCAACTTCTTGGAGATCAATATTTTTCAAAGATTGACTTTGATCTAGATATCATCAGCTGTGTGTGAAGAAGGAATACATTCTGAAAACAATATTTCAAACCAGGTATGGGCATTACGAGTTTATAGTAATGCCTTTTGGGTTGACCAACACACCCTTTGTCTTCATGGATCTAATGAATATAGTTTTAAAGGAATATCTTGATGAAATTGTAGTGATATTTATTAATTATATCTTGTTATACTCCAAAAACTAAGAAGATCATCAAAATCACTTGCGCATTTTTCTAAATAACCTTAGATGAAATGAATTATATGGGAAATATAGCAAGTGTGAATTCTGTATTCAAGAGATTTCTTTTCTTGTCCACATTATCTCTAAGGATATAATCTCTGTTTATCTTTCAAAGACCAAGGAAATCCAATAATGGCCAGCACCGATGAGTATAACTGAGGTATGTAGTTTTATTGGTTTAGCAGGTTATTATCGACGTTTCGTCTAGAATTTTTTCCAGTTGGCTAACCCATTAACAAAGCTCACATGTAATGGGGTTAAATTTGTTTGGAAAAAATAGTGTGAAGAATGTTTTGAATAACTAAAGAGAAGATTATTCAATTATCCTATATTGACTCTACAATCAAGAAAAAATGGGTTTGTTATTTATAGTGATGCTTCAAATAAAGCACTTGGTTGTGTCCTTATGCAGAATGATAGAGTTATTTCCTATGCATCACAACAGCTAAAAATTCATGAGAAAAACTGTCCTACTGAAGATCTTGAGTTAGTAGCTGTAATCTTTACTCTGAAAATATGGAGACATTATCTGTATAGTGAAAAATGTGAGATTTATACTGATCACAAGAGTTTAAATTATATTTTCTCACAAAAATAACCCAACATGAGGCAAAGGAGATGGCTTGAAATACTCAACGATTATGATTTCACAATACACTACCACCTGGGGAAGGAAAATAACGTGGCGGATGCTTTGAGAAGAAAGAATCATGGAGTTTTGAAAAATATAAGTGTTAAAAGGGATCATATATTCATGGATCTAGTGAAAATGGATATGGGAATAATCGTGGAAGTTGAAACATCAATACTTCTTCAAATTGTTTCCAAACCATCATTAGTAGAAAGGATAAAAATTTCTCAAGCTGATGATGAGGAGTTTCAAAATAAGATTAAATATTTAAATGAAGGTAGATTGAGTGGATTCATATATGAATATGGGATTTTGAAATATGGGAAGAGACTTTATGTTTCCAATATACCATATCTAAAAAGGGAATTGTTAGATGATGCTCATACTCCAATTTCTCTATACACTCTAGTAGCACCAAGATGTATAGATATTTGAAGGAACATTTTTGGTGGGATAACATGAAGAGAGAGAATACTGATTTTGTGTCAAGATATATGGTTTGTTAATAAGTGAAAGGTTCAAGGCAACAGCCTGGAGGAGTCATGAAACCTCATCTCATGCCTAAGTGGAAATGGGATAATATTATGATGGACTTTGTCATGGGGCTACCAAAGACTCCTAGAAGGAATGATTAAATATGGGTCATTGTTGATCGTCTTACCAAGTCAAAACATTTTCTTGCTATAAGAGAATATTTACCACTTGAACGTCTAGAAATTATATATATTAATGAAGTTGTAAGACTTTGTGGAGTACCCTTATCAATCATTTTTGATCGAGATCCCCGTTTTACATCATGATTTTGGAAATGTCTTTAGAAATCCCTCGATACTAAACTTCATTTGTGCACTTCCTACCACCCTAAAACTGATGGACAATCATAACGGACTATTCAAACCTTATAGGACATGCTAAGATCTTACTCACTTGACTTCTTAGGTATGTGGGATCAATATTTACCTCTGGTACAATTTTCCTATAACAATAGCTTCCATTCAAGTATTCAGATGGCACCATATGAAATGTTATATGAAAATATTTGTCACACACCAACTTGTTGGAATTATTTTAGTGAAAGAAAACTCGTAGGCCCAGAACTTGTAGAGGAAACAATTGAAAAGGTGGAGGTTATCCAAACCCACATCAAATCAGTCCAAATTAGGAAAAGGAGCTATGCCGATAACTGAAGGAAGGATTTGGAATTACAAATAGGAGACCATGTTTTCTTGATGGTATCTCTATGGAAGGGAGTTATACGTTTTGGTAAGAAGGGTAAATTGAGTCCCAGGTACATCGGACCTTCTGAAATTCTAGAATTAATTGGAGTTATAGCTTATCATTTGGAAATTCCTCCAAGTCTCTGCAAAGTTCATGATGTGTTCTTTATATCACTGTTGAGAAAATACATGCCTGAACCAATGCATGTACTCACCTATGAGGAAATTGAACTGGAACCTGATCTATCTTATTGTGAAGAGCCTATCAAAATTCTTGATACAAGAGAACAACTGCTGAGAAAACAGATGAATCGTCTGGTAAAATTTCTATGGAGATACCATAAGATGGAAGAGGAAACGTGGGAACCAGAGGAACATATAATGAAGAACCACCTGAATCTTTTTGTGTGGTAGTATTATAGAAATTTTGAGGATAAAAGTTTTTGAATGAGGGAAGAATGTAACACCCCAAGATTCCACGGTACGTTTCCCTTTGAATAATGCAATAGCTTGCATTGTACGCAACATCGAGATTCTAACCCACCATGACCAATCAAACTAGTCGTTATGAATAGTAATGCCCACTTATGAAATTTTATAAATTTTAGCTTTCAAAATGGACTTCATTTTTGGATTCGGAATATTGAAATTAACTTAGGATGAATTTTTCGTATTTTTCTAAAAACTTTAAATTTTTGATGAATAGTGAAATAAACATTGTGTTATTAATTAAAACCGACTTTTTATTTAAATAATTAGTTATTTAATTTTAATTTATTTTAGGTCAAAATAGATACATAATACATATATATGTTCAACGTAATTCATTGGAGTCATTTTATAATAAGTTTAGATATATAAAATTTTATCGAACTATTTACAGTCTTTTACCCACCTCCTAGGAGCATTTTCAAATTTGAATAAAACTTAATTTTACCACTTCTGTGAGTTGAGTTTCAGAAATCTGAGAGACACGGTTAACATCAGTAAGTAAATTATGGTTCAATAAGAAGAAAATAATTTTTTGTGAATAGAAACTTTTTACTTTTATTTACCACGGTTAAATGTAAATAGGGTAATTAAGGGTAAAAATGATATCATAATTACACAAACACATGTCCTAATTCTATTATATAACTGTAATTCGACCAAAAACAACCTTAGTAATAAAATATGATCCTTTAGGTTAACTTGGATTATATTAGGACATTTATTATTTTTTTTTAAGAAGAGTTAAAATCAAAGTTTAATAACTAAACCATTTTTATTATAGGGTTATAAATAAGATAAATTAGACTATTAGTATTAATTATAAATATAAAAATATTTCATAGATAATGGTATTTTAGTTATAATTTTTAGACATTAAATAATTATATTTATTAATGACACAATGATGACGCAGTAATTACCTGATTAAAGAATGATTTAAATAATTGATATTATAAATATACAAATAAATCTAATTTGAGACTTTTAATGAATTAAAATAATTTTATAGGTTAATATGACATGTTACAGTTTATTAAATAAATTTTTTTCAAAGTAATAATGTTGTTATAAATTTAACAAAAACTAAAGACCAAATATTGTCAAAATTGACATAAAAGAGTTTTTAAAACAAATATTATACTATTAATTGGTATTCTATTCCAAAAAATCTAGGATTTGGCCAAATAGATTAAATAATATTCTATATGTCATTATTTAACCACTTGGGGTTCTCTTTGACGTTTATAGTAAGTTTATTAACCATATAATATAAACATACAAAGAGACCTGGTAAATGTCAAACTATTTAACTAAGAGTTAAATCTAAAAGATAAGGTTAATATGATGTCCTAAACCTATCTAAAACCTATTGGATGAGAGGTTTTAGACCCATAACCACCTTATACTTTAGATAATTTATTTTTTATCCATTATAAACCGAAATTTATTTTATTATAAAATAATATTTCAAGCTTTTCTTAAAGTCACCCTCACCTCTCTTAAAAAAAGGGCACTTCACCTTCTCTAAAATTATCACATTAAAAGACATTTGTCTCGGCCAAACCCTACCCAAATATCCTACCAACTTTCCTCCCTTAATCCTAGAGGCATTTCATTAGTCAAAAAGCCAACCTATGGAGCCCTTTTGATCAAATCAAAAGGAAGAACCTGAAAAGAAGGTAAATATTTCATCACCTCTTTCAAGTCATTTTCTTCTTCCACTTCCTCTTTCTTTATTGTTTCCATTCTAAAATAATAACTCCATTATCTTCTATATAAATTTATGTTATTATAAAAATGTTACAACCATATTAATTATTTTATCCATCCTATAAATGAAAAAGTCACTATATGTGCGTACGTAGGGATTACTGTCTCCACGTCGTGGTGTAGTTTGTTATTCAAATACTACATCATTTAGATGGGTATAATAATGAGCATAAATGATGTAAATAATAAATATTACATGATAATTATTATTTATATATGATATAATATCCAATTATATATGATTTTAATATCAAGTGAATGATATTTTTGCTCATGCGTACGTACGGATTACCATCTCCACGAACGCGATTAGATTCATTCCCCAACGTATCAATTCAAGACTAATTTTCATTTGATGATTAAAAATAATGTTTAAATATTTAATATAATTCTTAATATGATTATGATACATCCTATAAATAACAAACATTACTTACGTAACAATGAATATAAAGGAAAACGAATCAGTTAACACCTGGAACGATGATACTACTGAAATATTATTAACAAAGCAATATTAGAAGATCATATATGT
This sequence comes from Viscum album, assembly GCA_963277665.1. Lineage (NCBI taxonomy): Eukaryota > Viridiplantae > Streptophyta > Magnoliopsida > Santalales > Viscaceae > Viscum > Viscum album. The sequence goes on from OY728156.1 coordinate 1,139,711,453, forward strand.
TATCATATTTATGTATATAGTTCTTGTATAATTTATTAACAATGATTTATCTATTTTATAGTAGGTTAAATTACCCTCAACCAAGGAAAAATACAAGTTAAGGGTTAAATTCACAATCTCCTTATTATCAGAGGTTGTTTTTACGTAAGTATCTAGTGGGACCTCTTTATCATCCACATCCATGTTTCATAAAAATGTATTCCAAAACATTTTTACTATTTACTATACTATGGTTTAAATTCATTTATACCCTTGTTTGAAATTTTATAAAATGCTTTTAAAGGAATCTTTCTATCATTTTCCAAACAGGGTATCTTATGACCTTTTTGAGAAAATTAAGGTTAGAATATTTTTTTAACTTATACAGCAGGTGCAGCTATTTTCCACCGTTATAACATCATTGAATCCTCCCTTACAACTTATAAGAATATTTTCAAAATAAATTTTTTCTTTTATAAATATTTTAATTTTAAATTATTTCAAAATAGAAAGAGATATTTCTCAAAAAAGTATTTTGATTTCATCTATGTCAACATCCTTTGATGGATTTTAAGCTTATTTGAAGTTGATTTGTTATGATACAAAACTTCCATATTTTATTAAAGGTTTCGTGATATTTTTAACTGTGGATGTATTATTTTTACACCATTAATGGTTTATGGATAATGTATTTACATTTTTTATGCTAGTTTTAATACAAATGTTTATGTTATATTTAATCCTTTTCATATGAGAAATGCATTAGACTTAGTAAGTGACGGGTGGAGCCCACTATAGCTCCTCGATGCTTTGGTAGGTCTCACGAGATAAACTAGTGTCTTGGCACAAGGACTTGAAAAAATATTATTTGTATTCTTGGCACAAGGCCTTGACTATGTGGTTATGAAGTCTCACATTTTGCATTACATCATCATGAAAGTGACTGTTGATATTGTATGTGATTATTTGACTAGTAGAATAACCATGTGAATAAGTAAATGGAATTATTTGATTTTATTTTTTCCATGTTATGTTGAAATTCAATTTCAAAAGCCTTTTTAGTCTTACATTTCCTTAAATGTTTATGCTTATTTATGAAGGTTTCTGCTATATTTTTATGCTTACTGAGCATCTAAGCTCACCCCTTTCTATGTTTTATTTTTTCTAATATACGAAGAAGTATATTATGATTGAACTGTAGGGATTGTATAAGGGATATGAGTGTGGCCTATGGAGACTATGTTGTCGTAGTTTTTCATTTTATAATGTAATGTTGAACTTATAAATGTATCTAGTATTTCCAAGGCTACTAAAATAATCAATCTTTCGAGACTTGATCTTTTGTGATCATTTAATGTTATGTAATAATGAACTGACTCAAGGTAACTAGGGTCGGGGTGTTATATCCATATATAATTTTTGACTGAGTATTTTTTTCACTTTTGGAGCACAGTTAGGGAAATTTTTCACCTTAACCATGCGGGGTCTTCTTATGTGGAGTGAGGGGAGCACAGTTTGTGCACAGTTTGGAAAAACCATGCATCTAAACTTTGCACCCCTTTATTTGAGGGTGAAATTCTTAAATTTACCTTTATAATTATTTAAACATTGTTTTTTTTTCTCCTCTATATTCCAGTGGATGAAACTCATCCTTCTCCTCTCATAGATCTCCCTCAATCCTAACTTAGAAATTGAGATATTTTCTTTATCTGATGTCCAAATAAAGCACCATATGAAGAATCATATATGTCTTTGTAAGATCTACATTCCTCTCTCTTCCTTTTTCAGTTTATCTTTGGATCATTTATGATATTTATGTGTAATCTATTTTTACCTATTTTTAGGGCATTGGACCATTACTTCGATTTATGTCAAAAAACATTGAGTCTAAGGCTTCCATCATACAAGGAGTTTTAAACCGCAATAAAGTAGGTGGTATCGTCATTTTCCCTAAGATTTTTGGTGTTTTTATAGGCACACCATAGTGAAGTATTCTGACTTATGTTGTGCATCACCCTAAAATATATTTCTATATTCTAAAATTATATATTCACATTGTTTAACTCCTGAGGATCATTTTCTAGTAATTTTGAGAATGTTGACCTCAATTATAGATACCCCTTCAGTGTGCTAACTTGAATATACCTTTATAGCTAATTGTTTAATCACATGGAACCAAATCTAAGCATTCAACTTTTTTATAATTGGAATTTCTCTCTATTATACAAATTTTTATTGATCTTGAGGCACCTATTAAGTTATTGGACCAACTTATAATTGGTATTTACCTATAGGTAATTTTCTAATTGGAAATGGAACCTTCTAAATGCCTCATTGAGCCTAATAAATGAAAATTCCATGTTTTGAAAAGTTAAATGACATGTATTAAATTAAATTTTGAATTCATGATAGTTTTCCTTTCCTTAAATAAGTTTATTGATTTAAATGAAATGAATTATGATAAGGTGGAAAGTCCAAAGTGATTATTGATTATTTTATGAAAAGATTAATTGAATTGAAATTCCTTGATTATAATAGGTTTGATAAATATAAATCATTAGAGGTAATGACTCATGTATATTATTATAAATATGATTACGCATTTGATATCAGTTATGGAAAAAAGGTAAGGGTTCTATTTATTATGAATATTTAAGGCCCCTTACATGGGGTGTAGAGCATGACATCTCATACCATTGAATCTATTTGGACAGTGGGCATGATGCACCACATCCATTATTTTGGTAGTTGACATGACGACACACCCACCATATCAAGTTTTGAGCATGAATTTTCTCACTCATTATAAGATATAGGGAATTTATGCTATTGATTGATCTTATAGGATCATTTAGAATGGTTATCAATGTCTGATTTATAACATGGTCCATCCAGCATCAGGTATTCCAGGTATATATCCATTTACATTTGCACGTACTTAGTCCATATAGGTGGATGAAATATATAACATTACTATGTATATATTATTACTATATATATATAGTTACTAATTAGAAAATCATTCTTTCCATGAGATAAATTAGGTAGAGATTCTAGGTTTCCTTTAGGAACCTCAGTTGCCTGGTTATTTATTTAGAGTTATTTCCTCTTTATTTAAACCTACACATTGATTAGTTGTGAGAACCTCTTGGATTACGTATAGAAACCATTGGTTTTAGACAATTTGGATTTATATGACACTATAATTGGTATACCTTTTTCACTTATGTTGATCACTTTTCTATAGGTATGGATAAGGGCAAGCACCCTACTACAAATTTTTGATGTGCTTTACCTTTAGTTAGAGCATAGGATTAGATGACAGATCATATTCGTGAGATTCTAATAGAGTAACCTTTTTTTATTTTGGTCTATTATAAATATTTATAGATCATGATTGTATATATTTGTCCCTTTTCCCCCTTTTTTATATCATCATATCATGAATCTATGTATATGAAACTGCCTTGTGGATTTTAATTTTGTTATTTAGTTGTTATGTTATTTATTCTTACACAATTTTTTTTATTATTTTTGTTCATATATGCTTCCACTATTTTATGTTTATGGTTATATCTATTGTTACACTCTAATAATAGGGTATAGAGTCCCCACCGTATCACTTAAACACCCTCACTGCTAGTTGGTAGCCTCTAGAATATGGAGAGTCATGCTTTAGGACATGTGACACATCGACTCAGGGCCCAGTTAAGTAGATGTCAGTTCATCACATTACAAAGTGTTATTAGATATTATTTTTACTTTGTATTACTATTTGGGTATTATATAAGAGACTAAGAGTTAAATGAATTTGGAAATGACCTTATGCCTAGATGTAGAAAACAATATATTGGGGAAATCCAAATTACCTAGGATAGAAAATTGGAATTATTGTTTATGCATGTTATGGTTGATAGGACTTCACCATAGGGTGATGAACTTTTTTTATGGTGTTATTATTATTGGTATTACTGAAATGGTGATTTATTTTACTTAGTCCCAATGAAATGTGGTTGTTATATTACATGCATCATTATAGGTACAATAGGAATAATATTCCATGTATTTTTCCATGCCATGTGTTTTTTAGCATGCATTTTCCGGTTTCATATTATTAGCACCATGATTATTATATATAAATGTGATCAATTTCATTGTAGGAATGAGAAAACATAATTGACATTTAAAGTGATTTCCATATCCTAATAGTGTTTTCTTGCATAGTTTAAGTAGAAAATTTAAGTGGTTAACTATGGTACGTTGAGCCATGGACCATTGGTTTCACTAGTTAGAATGTGTTATGGTATGAGTTATGTAGACACTATATTTTTGTTCGTGAGGATTATGGGACCTTATGAACTATAAATGGTGATCTATCTAATTCAACCATCAAAAGAGATATAATGTCTTAGATTAGAAAAAATTCCAATGAATATGACTTTTTGAATTAAATGTTTATATTTTGTATGTGAAATAGATAACTACGCTCAAATTCATCCTTAGTAGTGGGTAGTTAGTGTGTCTATTACGTTTTTATGGCTTGCTATGGTTTTTCTGTATTACATTATCTTGACTTTAGGAGTAGGAAGAGGGGTATAATCTATCTTTAGAAATACTATCAACCTACCCTAGTTTCAAATATAAATTATTTTCAAATGTAAAAATATCATCTAAGGTGTGAGTTTGGCAATGAAGTATCGCGCAACCATGAGGTCCTCTAGTCATACACCCTAAAGTTAGTGACAACCATACACTAGAGTTGGTGGGCCCTGATCCTCCATTTATTCCTTCTACAATTCCACCTATAGAACCTCTCCCTATTCTTTATATGGTCACAAACACCATGTTTCTATAGGTATTTCTATACATGTTTTAGAATATGTAAGGTGTTGTGTCACCTGCACTGAGTTTGGAAGAGTTGACTTGGGAGTTCTAGAAAGAGCATTCTCTAATTTTTTAGGGGATGGTGGACCACATAATTTTTATTCATGGCTCAAAGCTATTCTTTCCATATTAGAACTTCTAGAAATTCTTCTAGAGAAAAGGGTCAAACATTTTTCTTATATGATGTGAAATTCATCCAAGTAATTGTGGATGTTATTACCCTAGAATATCTGTATAGATAATGATTTAGTAATATTTAGAGACTATATTCTACTACTATTTATTTCCCTAGACTTTGAGGGATGATAGAGCTAGATAATTCATGAACCTACAATGAGGGGGAATGTCTGTTATGGAATACTCTGATTGTTTCACTGAGTTTTATTAGTTCACTTCTACTCAAGTAGGTGATGATCTTATAACCACCCAGTTATTTGAGGATGGGATAGTATATTCCATTCAATCATATGTAAATTTATTTTGGTTGATGATCATATAAATATAGTTAACCAATCCCTTATTACATAGTAAAATTTGAGGGAATTTGAGGGTTGTGGTCAAGGTGGTTCGGCGCCTAGATCTATTTGTGTTTCTTATTCTGGGTGAAATAGATTTTACAAGGCTACACATGAAGGTAGAAAGAGTCAAGATCCACTTATTTATTTCTTTTTGATATGACATGAATGTGGGAATTCAAGACACATGAGACCTCAGTGCTTACATGATCCATTCAAATGATGATTTTATGGTAGAATGGGGCATATCCAAAATTTCTACAAGACTTTTCCATCAGTGCCTAAAAATAGGGGATCTAATCCTACCCAATGTTCCAAAATAAGGCCAATGGGATTATTCCCATAAGGCAGCTATAATAACACTGACCACTCAGGCTGAGGTTTCGGTGGAGCTAGAGGTAGTTAGACTCAGGATTCTCAGTACCAAGAGAGCGGGCTTTCTTAGAGAAGTAAGGCATTGAATCAGGGCCACGATACAGTCTAGTTACATAAAATCCATCTTATGTTGGGGGTGAAGAAGGAAAAACCTTCAAATATGCAAGTTATATTATAGTATCCCCACTTCAGCGTTATATTTATTTGACATAGATGAATCTCAAACTTTTATATATGAGACTGTTATAGAGAGTCTAACACTCAATATTAATCACTTATATGGAATTATGATTACTGATACCCTATTAGGAATCCAGTCAGAGGGAATTATCCATTATAAGGATTGTCTCCTTGAGATTGGATAATTCCTCTTCTTTTGGAATACTTCTTTCCTTGACAGGACGAGATTTTATGTAACCAACAGGATGGAAAATATAGTTCTCTATCGATCCCATATTGACTAATATCATAATAGGGTGATGTATACATCGCCATAGGTTGTTCGGCATATGCATAAGGGAGAATGGTATGTTCAGGTGACATAATATGGAATCGAGTAGCAAAATATCAATAGTGTGACAACTCCTATTTCCAATATATTCCTAGATGAACATGGATTATGAGCCATTATTTTTCCTCCTATACTGGAACATTTTATGGAATTATTTCTCGACAACTTCTCTGGTCTACCCCTAGTGTTATAGGTATAATTAATTATTGATCTAATTATAGGAGCATCACTAGTGAACATTATTCCTTATAGTATGAAACATATGGATCATCTGGAGCTCAAGAAATAGGTGGAGGATATACACGCTAAAGGATTCATATTCCCCAACACTACTCATTGGGGTTCACTTGTCCTTTTTTCCATGAGGTGGGATGGTACCCTCCAGATTTGTGTTGATTACCAGTTATTAAACTAGCTCATGGTAAAGAATCGGTACCCACTGCCTCAAATATAAGACCTATTTGATCAAATTTGAGGAGAGAGTGTGTGTTTTAAAAGATATATTTTAGGTCGGGATATCATCAGGTGTGTGTTAGGTTTTCAAAAATACCCTGCACAGCTTTTAGGAGAAGGTATGGTTTATACGAGAACCTGTTCATGTTGTTCGGTTTCATGAATGCACCTATAGTTTTTATGTCTCTAATGAATTGGGTTTTTCATCTGTATTAGGATTCATTAATGGTTTTCCTTTTTGATAGAATATTAGTATATTTTTGTTGTAGACATGACCATGTGAACCATATTTATATCTTGATAAATACACTCAGAGAGCCTGAGCTCTAGGCTAATCTCAGTAATTTCCACTTTTGGATCAACAAATTCTACTACTTAGGTCACATTATCTCAGAGTCGGGAGTCTCAGTGGACCCATAGAAAGTGAATGATTTATTTCCCTATGGGAATCCTAGGAATGTATTTGAAATTTTAATTTTCTTGGGGATACCCTTATATTATAGATTCTTCATCTAAGATTTCTCACATCTTGCATCGCCACTTATAATCTTGAAACAAATGTTGGGAAATTGTTATGGTCAGAAGAATTTAAATAATCCTTTTAGGATTTGAGGGGATATTGACATAAATGCTTATAAAAAATATTATAGAGTTATAAATGATATATACTGTATATTGTGAAACATTAGGTATCATGCTTGGATCTGTCCTGATGTTGTATGAGTTAGTCATTGTGTACAGGTCTCATCAATTGAGACCTCATGAGAGGAATTGCCTGACACACGACCTCAAGATACATATTTTTGTTCATGCCCTCTGTTTTTTGATATACTATATACTTAGAGACTGTTTTTTGGTATTTACTGATCACAAAATCCTCAAGTAAATATTTACATAGTATGATATAAATCTTATGCAGTGTGGGTGGGTTGAGTACCTAAAGTCATTTGATTTCGATCTGGATTATATGCCAGGTAAAATAAATGGTGTAACTGATGCTCTAAGATAGAAGACATAGACATATGTAGTTCAGGAGATCAGTAATGAATGGAAACTCATGGCTACATTCTCAGAGATGCACATTGAGGTTCAGGATGACCATGGTCAGAATATCCTCTCACCCTTATCATTGAACTCTAATATTACAAAATGGGTAAGAATGTGGAAACTATATGATCTTGAGGTCCTTTTACTAAGTCAAATAATCTCATATGATGATAAATATTTAAGATAAACCATGGATGGGGATGATAATCTACTATTACATGGGTGTGTATGGGTCCTAGGAGACATTAGAGAGGTGGTGCTATGGGAATTTCATGCCTCATCATGGGCAATGCATCCCTATGTAACCAAGATGTATCAAGATCTAAATTACCAATATTGGTGGAATAGTACAAAATTTGCTATTGTAATCTTTATCACTCAATGTTCTACCTTCCAGCAAGTGAAGGCAGAACATCAGTGATTGGCATGACTTTTACAGTTTTTTTTGCATTCCCATGTAGAAAAGGGATGATGTTTCGATTGATTTTGTGATTGGTTTACCCAGATCACCTCATAAAAATAACATATTATGGGTTTTCATTGATCTTTTGAAGAAGGTATCACACTTATTACCTATTCAAGAGACCTTATCGATATACGGGTTATATAGGATGTATATTATAAAGGTTGTACATCTTCATGGGGATCCTCATTCTATCATTTCTTAAATAGACTCTTGCTTTATGTCATGGTTCAGGATTGGCTTGCATAAGGACTTGGGATCATAGGTGATTTTGAGAATTACCTATCATCATCATACTGATTGAATGATAGAGCATATGTTTCAGGAGTTAGAATACATGATTTCTGCATGTTTCCTTGACTTAAAGGTTTCTTGGAAGAAAATCATTCCCTGTATTGAGTTCACATATAATAAAGTCTTTCAATATATAATTCAGATGAACCATTTTGAAGCCTTATATGGTAGTGATTTCAATTCACCAATATGCGGGTTAGATGTAGGGTAGGTAGCTTTGTTGGGGACTCATCTCTTATAGAACACTATAGAGTCGATCCAATTGATTAGAAAGTTTACAATGACAGCTCATTTTTAATAGTAGTCATATTCCAATTGGAGTCGACTACCTTCTGAGTTTGATGTTGGAGATATAGTTTTTTTTTGCGATTATTTATTATGTTGGTCCATAGATGTATTAGGATGCAAGGTAATCTCTCACCAAGATTCATTGGACCCTTCGATGTTGTAGAAGGGATCATTCCAGTGGCTTACCGGTTGGAACTTCCTCAGAAATACTAGTATATGAATGATGTCTTCCATGTATCTCAACTTCACTGATGTAATCCAAACCCATCGCATGTATTTCAGTCTAATGAGGTTTATTTATATGTGGATGTTTCCTTCAATGAGTATCTCATTTGTAGTGTGGATCAGAGCATGAATACACATCTATGTAGGTCAGTTCCTTTAGTGTTGGTGATATAGTAGCACAAATGAGTATAATATGAGACAAGGGAACATGAAGCAGACATACGAGATTAATAAATTAAAATCCTTGTTTTAAATACCTCTTTTACCTCATAACATCAAATCATGATGAGTTTCATTAAATAGGGTAGGTTGTAATGACCCACATTTTCAAGAAGGTATAACTCATTTGTTTTTAGTTTAAATTTCTTTAAACTATATTTATAATGTTTCCAAATGGATTCACAGGGGTTAATAGCGTGTCTAAGGCTTGTTCGAGGCTCAGAAACCACGTAATTTGGAAAATAAATAGTGTCTCATGCTTAGTATCCACTATGATGCCTATCTTACACAGCCTCTACTAACTATATGGGGTGAGACAGAGGAGTTTTAGGGACCTCATGGTTTGTCTATAACCATGTGACGTAAGGTCCATGGTCATGAGATCCATATTCAATTTTTTTGTAGAGGATTGTTTCATAGTTTTTGTATTATATAGGGAAATCATGTGCCTTAACCATGAGGGGTTTCCCTTGGGTTATGAGGGAAGAAAGGTTTGCAAAGAGTTTGGCCAAACCATGAATCCAAATTTTATTCCCCTATATTTGAGGGTAAAATTCCCAAATATCCTTTAATGAATATATAAAATTAGTTTTTCTTTTCTCTTCTTCATTACAGTGAATGATAATCATCATTATCCTCTAATATAGCTCCCCTTCAAGACTAATCAAGGAATTGAGATATATTTTTGATCTAAAGTAAAAATCAAGCACTCTTGAAGAATTAGTTATACCTCAGTGATATCTACACTCCTCTCCCATCCTATTTCAATTTATCTTTGAATCTGTTATGTTATTTAGGTGAAAGATCTTTTTCCCCTATTTTCAGGGGGTTATATCATTTCTTTGATTTCTCCCAACGTACTTCAAATATAAGGTATACATCAGATAAGGAGTCATCAATGTCTCTAAGGTAGGTGGTCTTATAATTTTCCTTATGATTTTGGGTGTTTTTGTAGCTGCATCGATGTTCTTCACTCCATCCTTTTCCACACATCACCCTAAAATGGATTTCCGAATTCCAAATTGATATACACACCTTGTTTAACTCTATAGGATCAATGATTAGTAAATTAGAGGATTTTAACCTCAGTTATAGACACTTATTGTGTGTTCTAACTTGAATTTCTATTTATAGTTAATTGTTTAATCGATCAGAATGCCATATAATCATTCTTTTTTGTTATAATTGGAATTTCCCTATGTTATAAAAATGTTTTTCGAACATATGGAATATCCTAAGTGATTATACCAAATTATAATTAGAATTTACTTGTAACTAATTATCCAATTGGAAATGGAACATTCTAAATTCCTCATTAGTTTTTATAAATGGAAGTTCCATGTTTTGGTTAATTAAATGACATATATTAAATTGAATGTCTTATTCATGAAGGTTTGAATTACCTTAATAATGTTTAATGATTTAAATGAAATTAATTATGAAAGGGTGGAAATCCCACAATAATTATTTCCTATTTTATGAAATGCTTAATTGAATTTTAATTCCTTTATTATAATTTTATTGATAAATATAATGCATGAGAGGTAATTCCTTATGTCTATTATTATAAATATGATTATGCATTTGATATAGGATGTGGAATTTAGTTAATGTTTCTATAGTTCATGATGATTCATGTTCTCTTACATCGAGTGTTGAGCATGACATCTCACACCATTGACTCTATTAGGACAGTGGGCATGAAGCACCAAGTCCATTGCTTTAGGTATTGGCTTGATGACACACCCACCATATCGAGTGTTGAGCATGATGTATATCAAGTATTGTGATATTTAGGGAATATTCCATATTTCTTTATCTTATAGGCTTGTTTAGAATAGTTATGGATGTCTAAGTTACACCCTGGTCCATCCAAAACACTGTATTCCAGATATATGGCCACTCACATCCACATGTACTTATTCCATATAGGTTGATGTAATGAATAAGATTAATATGTATATATTATTACTATATATATGGTTACTGATTATACACTAATTTTAGACATGTTCCAAAGTAGGTAGATTCACCGGTTTCCTTAAGAAACCTGAGTAGGTTGGTTATTTATTCAGCATTGTTTCTTATTTATTTATACCTCCACAATATTTATCAATGAGAAATACATGGATTACATCTAGAAACTATTTGTGGTGGCCTGTTAGGATTTATCTCACACCTTACTTAAGCTACCTCTAGTACCCATGTAGAAAACTTGTTTGTAGGTATAGATAAGGGAAAGTTCTCAGAAATAGGGTTTTGATGTGTTTTCCTTTAGTTATAGCATAGTAATAGAGGACTGATCATATGATCAAGATGCTAATAGAACATACTTTTGTTATTTTTTTTCTTTTTTTTAGTTTTTTATAACAAGATGGTATATGAATATCCCCTATTCCACTTTTTTTATATCATCATGTCATTCATTTATGTATATGACAATTCTTAGTGGTGTTTAATATTTTTATTCAGTTGTTTAGCTATTTACGCTTCCACATTTTATTTATTATGTTTTTTTATATATGAATCTATTGTCTTATATTTAAGGTTACATTTTTTGTTCCATTATGATGAAAGATTATAGTCACCCCACCATACCACATTCACACATTCGCTTTTAGTCGGTAGCCTTTTGCATAAGTGGAGGTATTCTTGAGGTCATGTGACCCACCAGCTTGGTGCCCAGTTATATGGATACTGGATCGGGATGTTACACTTTTCAGTAGTATTTGATTTTAATCATAGTCTATTAATTATGTACGTCCTGAGAAAAAATTATGTCCAATTCAATGATACTAGAATAAATCAAATAAATCAAATAAATCATTAACATTTAAATAATAAAATGTAAAATAAAAAAATTTATCTATATTTTTATTTACTTGAGATGCTATTCTCATTGAATTTATCTTATTGATAATTTACATTTAATTTTAAGTATGTTTAAATGTTAATCATTCATTAAAAAATATATCATAGTTATTTTAGTATGATATTATCTATTCAAAATATTTTTTATTTAAAGGAAAAAAAATAAATAATAAAATATCGAGGTTTTAAAATGAATCCCCTGAACTTTATCTTTTGGTGGTGGTGTTTTCAATGATCCTATAAAGTAATAATTTTACCATTGTTTTCTTCTATCCTTATAGATCAAATAAACATTCTTTCCATTTTATATTTTTTGGTATAAAATTTCTATGAGAAGTGGTGGGTAGAGTTCATATAGTACAATCACTAAATAATCTATTACAATCCATGGATGTAAAATTTTGTGTTTAATATAATAAGTAGAAAATAATGTGTTTTTATTTATTAATATTTTATTGATGTGTCAAGGATAATAATATGGGATGAATCATTTCATTTGTATTTGTATTGATCTAGTAGATGAGTAAACATTTAAAATATGGTAGAGAATTTTTAACAACCAATATCTTCAATACAATAAATTTCATGATTTGTTACATAAGGGTACACTTGATATAACCCTAGATATATCATGTGGTGTAGTTTTTTTGGGTAATTCAGTACAGATCATAAAAATTAGAAATATAAATACAAGTACATAAAATAAAACTCTATATCCTTCCCTTAAATTTCCTTCATCTTCTAAAACTACATGGGATAACATGGGGGCATTTATAAGAAATGGGTGTGGTATAAATATTTGTAAGTGAATAATCAAAGAAGAACGTGATGAGTATAATAAATGTGAGTTAGTAGAAATATCAAGGTATCATATTAGGGTTCATAATGATAAACTTGAACATTAAATCATGACAAAAACATTACATAATGCATAGAGGGAAATATAATTCTAAGTCCACTCATCACATTCATATCATGTACATGAACAAGTGTTCTACATAGACCATACAACATATGGTTTCAAATCATCAATTTTAATCTCATGATCAATACGTGTGGATTATATACATTCAATTACCTAATCATTTAATGATATTTTGATCTATCTGAATAACCTTTAGTTGAAAAGGTGTTGATTATTTACTACACAAATTTTTTCTATAGAAAATCATAGGATAACTTTGGAAAAAAACCAAGGGTGCATAATGATTCACCAAAGGGTTTAATGAAATAAAAATGGGTATCTAAATACTTTTACATCATAAGGAAAGTAATGGGGATGTTTAAAACCATATCCCAAGATGGAAAATTGGAAATAAAAAGGCATAATATAAATAAGGTTCTTGAATAAAAATGAGAAGGAGGGGATCCCTTACCATAAGAGAGAACTTTTCAAAGCTTGAGAGGACCTTATTATGATCTTTATAAAACATTGGGATGGATCCAAAAAGGTATGGGTAGATTAATCTAGTTATACAAGGTTTTTTAGTGAAGAATAATGGGAGTACGGGTGGGTTTTTAAATCAAAAGATGGGAGAATTCTAAATTAATTTATAAACATAGGTTTAGACTCTATATGATAGATTAACCCATACCAAAGTTATTTCCCATAGTTACAAAAAATTAGAGTTTATTTTATCCTTTTATATGAATAATAACCGAATACCATAAAATAATAACCCTGGTGATTTGGAAGTGAGTCATGTTTATAAAGAATTGATTTTAAAAATTAAAATATAGTATAGGTTTTTTAGGATTAATTAAGTGTTCATAATATAATGAAAGTAACTAAAAAATTATTTAATATGGGAAACATAATTTTTTTCATGTATACTCTTTATAGTATTTATTATATCAAATTTTAGATTTTTTTGTTTCATAACACATATCGTATAAATATAGGGTAATCAATTTTAACCCAAAAAACCAACTATATCAAATGAATATGAAAATCTCACCATTTGATAATTTCAAAATTATAATTCCAAGAATAATATTTATTTGATCAAAATTATTCTTTCAATATGAGAATTTACACATTCAAATCATAAATCCCCATTTATCGCAAAATATTAGTTCTTTACAGCAATATTTTTATAACCATTATAAAAACTATATATAATTTTGCGACATTATATTTTCATTTATATTTAATTAATATTATTTAATAATAATATTTTATTAAGATTCATTTATTTAAAATGTTCTTTAATTTTTGAAAAATAATGTCTCGACTGAAACTATACATATCCCAAAATTATAATTTGGGTTTCAACATATCAAATTCTAATTTTTAAAAACTTTATTATTTAATAAATATAATATAATAATTAAAGATTAATATAATAATTAATTTATATAAAAAATATAAATCCATACTTTTAGGGTATATATACATAGACCTTTTTCATTTTTGAATTCCCTAAGGTTAGGGTGTGTAGTGGTGATATTTTTTTGGGGTAGTGTGGAAAACATGTTCTAGGATGTGATCTCGATGGGATTGAACTTCTCCCATAAACAGTTTAGCTTTTCATTTATTTTTTGAAGTTCTAATTGGTCTTGTATAAGGGAAAATTCTAATGATTCTATTTTTCTAGTCATAGGATCTATATATAATGTATATAATATTAATGGTTATTATTCTTAATAGACATTTAAATATGATATGATATAATGTATAACGATCCAATATAAACAAAATAGTTCGTGTGTTTTCAATAATTTCATTTTTTATTACGGAATTTACCCTTTTGAAAAGGGTGTTTTATTTATAAATGATCGTGTAGGTACATTATTATCCCTTTCTAAATATAGCTGTAAAAATTTCATTTATACACAAAAAATAAAATAGGTTACTTATGATTCATTATCTCTCCTATTTATCATATTACTTACCCAAACTTGGGGTTTAACTATAGCACTTTTACCAGGTGACTCATCTAGTTTCATAGAACATTGTCTCTATGATCTAATATAATCATAGGATAGTCTACATATAAAAAATATTTATCCAATGGTAACACCTATAAATTAAATACTTTTGATTGGTTTGGTATTTATATATTTAGGAGAGATATGTGGATGAAATTTTATACTTGATATTGGTTAGATTAGAGTGCTAGTTGAAAGGACAAAAGATTAATTTAATCATGAATATAAAAGGTGATCATGTATATTAGACTATTATTTCCTTTATTATAAAACCTTAGGACTATCTTCCATAGTTATATATTAAGGAACATATTATATCCAACCTCAAACTCCGAGTCTCGTGAATGATTGTTTACATAGATTTCCCATCAACTTCGTGAATATTTTATATAAAACTAAATGGTTTGAACCTTCTCAACCATCACATGAACATGATTATATTCAATCATCTTCTAGTCTACAACATTATAACATCATGTCAGTGTTTGAATCCACTTTCCATATAGATCCTCATAAGGTACAATTTGAATTCTAGAATAGAAATTTTGGGTATATGAGAACTCTATTAGGGGAAGGTTTGAATACTTACATCCTTGTAAATCCAATGAATATGATCAAAACATATACACTAGAAATTGAATGGGTATTTCAGTCTAAATATCACTATAAAGATGATAAAAAATATATTTCTCATTTTTATATCCTAGTATTGTTGAAGTTATCTTCAGAACCTTGATGTTATCCTAAGATCCCAATCAGATACAATAGAGTTTGGAATTCCATGATGTCGTAACACTTTTCTTAAGTATATCTTAATGATTTGTAAAGATAAAAATATTACTTGATGATAATGAAATGAATTGACTTGTTATAGTGATCGATTACCACCCAGATGGTGTTATTTCCATTAGGTTTACTAGGGAGTCATGTATCTAAATACATGTTAATGTTTTCTAATTTATAAATTGGCATGGGTAGTGATTTCATCATACCAATAGAATTGTTTCATTTATAACTCACTTATTTACATACTAATAATATAGATAAAAATTCTGAAATCACACTCTTCATGATATTTCATTAGAAGTTTTTCTTAAAATATCAATACATCATAGTTCATCTAGGATGAGTAGGGAAGGATGAGCTATGTGCAATATCTAGAAGTTACCTCTTTAGTTTTGGTTTTTATGGGATATATATTTGGGTACTAAACCTTATAACTCTATAATTATCAATGTTGAACATTAGAATATTTAGAACCATTTCTTGTAGAACCTTATAATCCTTAATAATCTCCTTGATCTTCTTGTGAAACTATGTTTGAGAAATCATTTGAGTAAGATATGATGAATATATTTTTTTATTCCCATGTCCTTCCTCTGCATCTCTAGGGAGATTGGATACCATGATACTCAAATCATACATAGGGTTATTGGTTTGTTTCTACTTTGATCATATACCACTTTTTTCACTTTCCCATAATGGATATGGATTGAACAATCATAATACTTGATAATATATAACCCACATAATTGGTTCATATTAATAGCCTTTTTTGAATATATACATAGGGATTTTATATTACATATATTTGTCACACTTCTCTTTGTAGAGATAGTTTTATGAAATTGTTAACATGATGATATCCACAACCAATTGTAAATCATGTTTTTGGTAGTTTTACTCATGGATATATAATTGGAAGTAGGAATAGTCTTATAATTTTTCATCATGAAAGAGTATAGAACCCAATAATTTTTTGGATGTCTAATTATAGATTAAAAAAATTTCCCCACTTGTGGGTAATATTGTAACTAGTGTAGTGATTGGCCTCTTAATTATCTCATTAAGTATTTATTCACATTCATAATACTAGATAAACTTCACCTATTTCTAGGTAATATTAGTTAGTGGGACTAAAATAATTAAAGGTTTCACAAAAATATTCCATAGTACCCTCTAAGTGAATAAAACTATAGATCTTTGTCACATAGGTTAGTCTGGGTCATTCTTCAATTTCCTTTTTTTGACAGATCCACATATATCCCTTTTAAGGTGATAACATGCCATATAAATGTCACTTTATCCATCCAAAACTCAAATTTACTATACTTTGAATACTTTTTT
The DNA here is from genome assembly GCA_963277665.1 of Viscum album. Lineage (NCBI taxonomy): Eukaryota > Viridiplantae > Streptophyta > Magnoliopsida > Santalales > Viscaceae > Viscum > Viscum album. The sequence continues at coordinate 1,139,728,635 of OY728156.1, forward strand.
TTCTCCATGGTCTTCAGTACAACAATAAAATCCTCAACAATTTTATCTTTTATTTTAGGGTAGATAAAAATATCATCTATAAATACTATAAAATATTTTTTTGAGCTGGTCTCTAAAGTATTTATTCATTATTTCTATCACTATTTATAGAGAATTAAGTAGTCCAAGTGTAATCAAAATGAACTAATAGTATTCATATGATGTCTGAAAATCAATATTTGCGATGACCTTCTACTTTACCTCTACTTGATACCATTCCAACCAAATATCCATCATAGAAAAGTAGTGGGATTTATATAGCTGATTGAACAACTCATCAAACTCTGGAAGAGGATACTTTTTATTTAACATGATCATTTTGAGACCATGATAATCAATGTAGATAAAAATAGTCTAATTCTTATTTCTTAAGAATATGACTTATGTAACCATGGGTGAAGCACTTGGGCATATAAATCCCTTTTCAAGATTCTTCTATACTTTCTTCTTTATATCTATATGTTCAACAATGGACATTCTATAGACTTTCTTTTATATTGGTAAAGATCTTGGTATGAGTTCTATCAAGGAATAAAAATATAGTTAAGGAGTAATATAGTACATTCATTAATGAATATATTCTTCCAAAATGGGATGTCATAAAGGAAGATGTTTTCCTTATTATCATTTATTTTATTTTAAAAATCTTTCTCATGCGTCAATAATATATATGATTGATATAATAATTTCAAAGGCGATCCATTCACCTTGAATTTTTATGTAAACAATGGTTGTTTTTTGGTACCAAGGTCAAATTTCTTGTCCTAGAAATTTATGTTCCCTCTACATAATAAAAACCAATCCATAACTATGATAAAATCAAATCACTCCAAATAGAGAATGATTATATTTACATTAAAAAGTTTCTACAATCATCATGTTTTCACACAATAATCATAGATTTTTTTAATGATGATATCAAAACATTTTGGGTGGATACTCGATGATCATAGAAAACATACAAGAAAACCCATTCTTGATTGAATTGATTTATAATAATAGATACACTATTCTATAGTAAAGGTTATGTTTACATAAATCATCACGATCTATCTTAACATATAACCTTCCTTTACCCCTATCCCTTAGAGATTTTTGGTTCTCATTATCCTTTTTATCCCATATAATATATAATTGTCTAGGATAATCCCCATATCCCCAGTATTTATGACATGGTAATGTTAATGGTACCATTGAGTGAATTTTTTCTTCCATATTTTCATATTAATTAATCATTTTTCCATGAAAATTATCTATTTTACTGCATATTATTTCACACAAAAAACATCATATAGTTCCTTTTTGACTTATAAATTGGTTCCTCTATTTAAAATTTTGACATAAAGGAACTTGAATCATCTTTCCTTTATCACATTTATCAAAGGAACTTCCATGAGGTGTTTTACTCAAAATATTTTATGTGTTTGGAGACTCAACTATGAACCATTTATTGATCATAATTTGTGATATATGGTTTAGAATATTCATGAAACCTATTAAATTAACCCTCATCATGTTATCCATACTATTTGGATAGTCATTACATCACCCATAAGAATAATATTTGACTCGATTTATCCTCTCCCCAACTATTGACTAAAATAGTGTGGAAAATATGGGTGAAAATTTTTAATGTAAAGATAAAATAAATAATAAACCATGAAAATTAATATGATAAATAAAAAATAAAATATATTTTTTTAACATATGAATTACTAGGTTTCAATATAATTTATCCATGATATATTTCTAAAAATAAATTATTTTGGGAATTGTTTTCCACTTAATAACAGTTCATAATGATAAAAATTTTATCAAGGAATATAGCCATAGATTTTCATACTATGTGTGTATAAATTCTCTTTTTCTACACTATGTGATGATCATGTCCAGATCAACATGCTATTTTTTGGGTTATTACCCCTAGATACAACTGTTCCAGATCCCCATCCACAAGTAGTATCTAAACAAGGATTTATATTTTTTTATACCACTTTCTATAATATGTAAATAAACTAGGTATTTTTATTATGTTTAGTATTATCCCTAAGGATTTCAATAGTTTTTTCAAATCTAAATCCCCAAAAATATCTATCCCTTGATTTGATCCAAACTATGGAAACCTGTATATTTAATACACCTCATGAAATGAATTATTAAATAAGGGTATACTTAATAAAAAACCCATAAGATCATGAGACCTTATTTATTTTTGTAATTAGATACATTTCTAAACCAATTGAAATAATAATAAAAAAAAGAGATAAATAAAAACATATTAATATTCCAATAAATTTCATTCATCTAAAACATCATCAGATAACTTGGGGGTGTGTATAAGAAAGGGTATATCTATAAATCCTAGTAAGGGAATAGTAAAATAATAAAATAATGAATGTAATATGGGTTATTAAATTTTAATATCAAATTAACACAATAGAGGTAAGAATCATTAACATGATTATCGATGCATGGTAAAAGATGATAACCCAAATGCAACATGTGTATGTTGGAAAAACATACAATATGACTTCACAATCATAGATTAATTATATATATAATTAAATATGTCATAGTTTTATTAGTTTAAACTAATTTTAACCATACATGAAATATCCTGAAATAAAATCATTACTAAATTCATTGGAGGGCTATATAATTCTTGACCCATCTGTCACATTTATATCATGTACATGCAGAAGTGTGCCATATAGATTATACAACATAAGGATGTATTTCATCACTTTTAATCTCATGATTAATAATTTTCAATTATATATAATTATTTCACCAATCACTTTTGGATATTTACATCAATTTGAATACCATTTAGTGGAAATAGGGATGGGTATTTACTATACAAAAGTTTGTAGTGGAAAATTGTAAGATAATTTTGGCAGCATAAATAGGGTATATAAATATTCATAGAAAAGTATAATGAGCATGAAAGGGTTAATTAAAAACTATTACATAATAGTAATAGTAATAGGGATATGTGAAAATATATCTAAACAATTATAATTGGAAATCAAAAGGTGTAATAAAAATAAGGCGCATGATTAAAAAGGAGGAGAGAATCCCTTACCTTAAGAGGGTGCTTATAAAGGACTGGGAGAAGCATATTAAGACCATGTGGGAATAAAAGGATGGATATATAAATGTAATTTCAATGTAACATTATACTCCTATGGTTGTGAGTGAAGAGGAATGGGAGGCTGGGTGGGTTCTTATATCATAAGAGAGGATAATTATTTTTTAATTTCTAAACATAAAATTTTTACTCTATATGATAAATTAATCCAAACCAAAATTCATACAATAGTTTTTGAAAAATAATTATGATAATGTGGATATTATTTCATTATATTATAAGTCTTATATCTGAACTCATTAAAATAATACCTTTGGTGATGCGGAAGTGAGTTAGGTTTATAAAGAATTTATTTTAAAAACATAAAATATAATATATGTTTTGGAGGATTCGTTAAGGGTCTATAAAAATAATAAAATGTCTTAAAAAATAAATTATTTTAGAGTGGAGACATGATTTTGGTAATTTATATTCATTAAAATATTTATTACATCACTTTTTTTATTTTATGATGTCATTATACATATCATATAATTATACAGAATTTAATTTTTACTTAAAATTTAAATGTCTATGAAAATTATGTAAAAAAAAATTTGGATAATTTAAGGGTTATGTTTTCAAAAATAATATATATTTTATCAAAATACTTATATATAAAATATAATCTACAACATTAAATCAAGAATACTCATTTATTGAAAATTGTTGTGTTTTTTGAAAATAATTATTTTTTAAACCTCATAAAGATTATATTTGAATTTTTAAAATAATATTATCTTTTATATTTAATATATATAATTAAAAATAATTTTATATTTACATAACATTAATTTCAAATGTTCTATAACTCATAAAAAAGACTGCCTTGATTGAAATTTTTCATTTCCCAAAAATACATTTTTTTCGTTGTTTCAAAATATAACTTTTATCAGCCTTATAAGTTAATAATTATAATTTATTAATTTAATATAAATATCACCATTAATGTATTTAAAAAAATTAAATTCATAATCTTATGGTCTAAATATATATCCTTTTTATTGCAAAAGTGATTTACCAAAGGGTGTGGTGTGCGATGGTAATATTTTAATGGTGTAGTTCGACTAGAATGGTTTGGTTTGGGATCTAGATGATCTTAATATTCACATTTAAATGAGTTTAGTTGTTCTTTATTTATTTAAACTCACATGTTATTGGTTAATGTAAAATCTTATTGATGATATCTCTCTTGGATGCTCTAATAAATGGGCTTCATACCATATGACCCTACAGGTCAAGTCCATCGCTTCCTTTGTCTATATCAATTGGATTCATCATAAACCTTAATATATACTAATCATATGACCATTTTATATCATCTATACTTTAAATTTTTATGATACATACTAGTCTTTTAAATATCACATGATATAACTTATGATAGTCCAGAATAACAAAATTTGTGAAAGTGATGTCTACTATTGAATTTCTTAGTAAGGAATTTACTATTTTAAAAAAGTTAATTAATTTATAAATGATTGCATCATTACGTAATTACCCATTTTCATAAATTGATTGGTTCTCTTATCTAGGAAGATTATAGTAGTAGAAATGGAAAGATAGTTTCATTTGTGATGATTCTCGTAAGAGATTGTTTTGGTAGAGAATGTATCATGTGTTACCTATGGGTGAATAATTATTCTACTAGCGATGTGAGGGGTAGTAATTTATTTGTTTCATAATTCACCCATAAAAGCTTATCATACTATATATAATATGTATAATTTTCTAAAAAATTATTTCTCATTATCAAGGATGAAGATGATGGTGGATAAGTTTGTGTTATAGTGTTTAAAATTTAATAGGGTGAAATCCATAAAAAGAGTTCTTATGGGTTAAAAACATCCATGAGGTGATCTAGTGAATTTTTATAATATTATATGGGATTTTGTAATAAATATACTTCCATAATTGGGATTATGTGATATTATAAGGTTTATTATTGAACATTTTATGATGTTGGATCATCTCCAAGTGATTAGGGAGTTGTTTATAGATTATTATTTTGTGTGGTTATATGATGATGAGGTGGACAATTTTATAGAGTTCTAAGGATGATTATCTATAATTAATATAGTTAAAATAAATTGTATATTTTGATGATTATAAATAATTTTTAACCCTTTTTTATATCAATATACTAATTTTTATCATTAGTCTAGTGGTTAGAGGGAAAATATTCCAAAAAATACATTTAATACATAAAAATTACATCTTATTAGATTAATATTCATTACATAATATTATGATCCAAAAAATAATAATATAGGTTTTAGAGTCTATAGAAAATTGATACATTAACAACCATTTCATAAAATATATGGATTGTATCCCACATAGTTCTTCATAACTAAAACCCTTCTTAGACACATCAAACATAAAACCATTCTTAATAACCTGGGGAATGGAAATATATAACAATGGAGAGCTAGGATGCTTAGTAAGGGTAAAAAAGTTAGATATCAATGATCACTTAATCATAAGATGAGAATAATGGTATTATAACATGCATAAAACATATTAAAATCGTAACCTAAGTATCATAGTTCACAATCTTGAGTCGTGGAATAAAACCTAGAAGTTTATAATACATGAATCATAAATGGATCAAAGAATATGTTCCATGAGTGAATAACATTAAAATAATATCATGTCATAAAATTGTGGCTTAAAATGTGGAATTATCCAAATCATAGAAATCATATGTCAAGTATATCTACCAAAATTTTCATAAAATTTTAGAATCGGGATAACCTCTCATATACTTACTTTGGGATTAGGATAACCTCATGTGAACACTCTAATTTAGGATTGGGATAAAATATCATGTGCCCCATTTTTTGGGATTGGGATAACCTCCCATGTAACCTTTGAGCCCATAAACATTAATTTTTATCCAATTCATTAAAATACAATATAATTCTAGGCCCACAAATCACATAATCATAAATCAGTTCATATTAATTCCATAAGATCATTAAAACTACCATCATAATTTAACCTATGGAAAATAATATAGATTTCACTGATATTTCATTATTATGATAATAAATCATCCATATAATGAATATGTACTATATAATAAGATCATATAACAATGAAATGAAATTTATAATCAAAGGATGTTATTATAGATTAAAAATTTTATTAAAATAACTCAAGAACATTTTTTGAGGAAAATACTCATCACATTGAAATAACATATTTAAATTCTAAAAAATACATATATATATTGGAAACAATTTTAATTAAAAATAAATATTTAAGACTTTAACTTAATATTAAAATAATTGTTAATTATTTATGGTGGTAAATTAAATTCATCCTATATACATTAAAACAAATATCCCTTTCAAATTTTCAATAGAATTTAAAAGTACTTCATTTTGCAAATAACTATAAAATTCAATTTATTTTTTAAAAAAATTTAACAAGGGTGAAAATTAATTTCAAAAATATTTTTATAAATGTTAAATCAATTTTGAATAAATATTTATAATACATGTATATGGAAGAAAATATATTTTTGAATGAATATAGAAATAAATTTGTTTTCCTTTAAAACATTCATTTAGTATCATGAGTATTTATATTCATAAAAAAGAAAGGAAAAAATTTATTCTAAATAAATTACTAGAGTAAAAGAAAACTCGTGTGATTTTTGATAGATATATCATCAAATTTATTCATCATAATATTAATCATAAACAATATTGATAAATAATTTTGATTGTAATAAGAATCTCTTACGTCTAGTTCCACTTTCTTTGAGTATTCTTCCACATCTTATATAATAAATTTTAATTTAATATAAATCTAAAATATGGTATTTTAAATTCATATAATATCATATATGATCCTCTTATAACATTTAAAAACCAATTTATGAACACTTCATCATTAAAAAATTTCATTATTGGTTGTTAACTATTTCATTTTTTATAATATTTTCACTTCGATTGTTATGGTTATTGTATTTTTGTCATAGTTACATAAAATAAATTTTTTTATACATTATATAAATATCATATTTATTCTTTATATCTAAAATAATATAATTTATAAAATATATAAATATAAAAATGAATTAAATTGTTTATGGAGACTATAAGTCGAACCTATGCATGAATGTTATTTTCTATTTTTTATGGATGGAATAAAAGAAAGATAAAAAATAATTAAAATTTTAAGAATAATTATTATATATTATATATCATATTTATTATTTAAATATAACTTTAATAATATCCATGTGAAACACAATTGAAAAAAATGTATTTCTTTGTGGATGTGGTTGTCCACACATACGCTTGTGCGACATTATCATTTTACAATGCATTGAATGGTATGAAGGTTTATGTAATGTTATAATTATATAATAAAAATTATGTTATAAATATAATATATAAAATTTAATCCTATTATATTACTCATCCATAACATATGGTGATGAAAAATTAATCGTATCTCTATGAAGAGACAGAAATTTGTACATACACACGAGTGATACTTTCACTTCCCATTTGATTGAAAATATGGTGGATAAAGGTGGTTTCATAATTATAGTAACATTTAATTATATATATAATAATTAAGTAGTTATTTAATGATAAATAGCATATATTTTTAGGATTTAAAATAATAAGTTAAAAAAGAAAGTTATCGGTTCAGGCTGATACCTCTTCTTTGAAATAACTCATGTAGATCTCATTTTAAGAATCCCAGGGTTGGTATTTTGTGATTAGAATCACCTCAAGAATGTGAATAGGGTATTTTGGAAGTTAATTTATTAGTTTTTTGTTATAGATGGTTATAAGTTCTATAAAGAAGATATATGATAGGTGTCCTTTTATAAGGGTTTGAGTGGACACACTTGAAATTTCATTAGAGATTAAAATATAATAAAGTAAAATTCAATAAATATACTCCCAAATGGAAATTAATTCTTAAAAATTGATTATATTGTATAAATAACATCATAAAATAAAATTTAAAATGTTCTTGGTTTCATATTAATCCTTAATTTTTTGATAAACCACTTAATTTATCATTTTTGACCTTAACCATGGTAATAACTATTCAATCTTAATTGTTTATGAATGTTACAATAAATGGAAAAGACACTAATAAATGGAAAAATTCGGATATTTTAAACCATATTAGATCCAATTTTTTAGAGATATTATTTTAATAATTTTTAAAACATTTAATAAATTACTATTTGTTATAAAATATCATTAATGCCAATTTTGGAACTATTTAATAAATTCGACTTCAAAGACACCAAGAAAAATTTGTAATTATAATATAATTTATTTCAAAAATCCTTAATATTTCATATGTATCTAAATATTTATTTAACACCATAATTATCTTAAATATCATTACTTTTAGTATTTTTAAAACCATTTATTTAATGTCTATAATAATTCAATAAATATTATGTCACTGTTGTGTAAGAATTTAAAGTAACTATCCAATTACTAAAATTTATAAATAAATTTGATTTATTAAAATATAAAATAACCTTTCAAATAAAAATTTTTAACTTAACATATTTTATTTTTATCTTTTTTAAATATTTTTTCAATACTAGTGCCAAGAGAGTAAAAATTTGAATTTATTATTTTTTAAATTAATAAAATTGTCATAATCTATGAAATATAGCACCAAGTGAAAATATATTTTAAAAATGAATTTAAATGGTATAACTATACTCATAAAATATTATAATGAAATTTTTTTAATAAATTGAAAAGTCTCATCCCAAATATTCAACCATTTTTTCCATTTTACCCTCATCGGGGTAATAAAACTTTATTTCAGAAACTATTTATTTTGATCAAAAATAAAAGGGACCAATTTACTAAATTTTATTCTCATGATTCTAAATATTAAATAATTATTTCAGGGTTCAATTTATAAATTTGGTTGAAATCTCTTTTCAAATAAGTGAAAAAAATGTTTCAAAAATAGTTTTTCTAAAAAATGAACTTTTAACCATTAAAGTGGATATATATTTTTAACAAATTCTTAGAAAAATACTATATGAATAAAAACACCTAATATATAAATTTCAATAAAATCAATCAACATTAGTGATAAATTTATTTTATTAATATAAAAACATATTTTCTGCATAGAAATGGTTTTTCATAAAAAAAACATTGTTAGTTAAAATGATTTTTATTTAAATTTATAAAAAAATGATAGCAAATTAATTTATTATAAACTATAAATTATTAAAAATATAGTTTTCCATATTCATTTATTCTAAGTTAATTTCAATTTTAAAATGGTATAATATATTATGATTCATTTACACTTGGGATTTCATATATTGCAATCTATCAAAAGAAATTTATTTTAAGATAAATATATGAGAAAATTTTGGGGTGTTACATTCTACCCCCTTTAAATGAAGTTTTACTTAAAACTATTATTACTAATATAAAAAATAATGATATACTTATTTCATCCCATCCATGGGTCCCCAATTAGCTTCATCAAATTTCTAATTCCTCTAATGATCGTAACTAGATGAGTAGCCCTGTTACGTCGCACTTTATCACTATGATCTAATACATTTACCAATTTTTATTCTTAAGATATATCCTAATCTAGTGTTATATTCTTTGAGTTCAGTACATGTGACTTTTTGGGTACATACCTCCTTATGATAGACACATGGAACACATCGTGAACTTGAGGGAGGTCTACCTGAAGCACCCCACAATATGATACCATCTATACTCAATCAAGAATATTGAAGGGGGAAATAAACCTAGTGTAACTCTCCGACCCTAATTACCCAGAGTCAGTGCATTATTACATAACATTGGCATGTTCATAAGGAAATCATGTCTCGAACGACCAATCTATTTAGTATTATTAGAGACAATATTCATACATAAGTTCAACATTACATCTTGAAAATAAATGCAACACGAATTTATTCCATTGGAAATATCCAAGCCTACTAGATAATGCCTGCAAGTCACTCATAACTAACTTCTTCATATCCTGGGAAAATGAAACATATGAAAGGGGTGAGCTCAAACGCTCAGTTAGGGTAAGCAATACAGTGGAAGATAACATAAATATTAAGGATGGTGAATAATTGAAACCTCATGCCTTTACCAAAAATAAACATGAATACTTTTATGGAAGGAATATGAGCTAAGTAAATAATTCCATAATAAAACATAATCATGGGTTTTCTACAAGTCTAATGACTACATGAACCATCAATATTATTTTAATAATTAGGGAATGTTTAATTCTAAAACATTTTGTCAAGGCCTCGTCCAAGATGTCTAAAAATGATTAAGGCCTCGGCCAAAACCATATATCAAAATGGGAAAGGCCTCAGCCAATTCCATGTCTAACTGTCTCATGAGACCTACCGATGCATCGAAGAGCTATAGCGGGCTCCACCCATCACTTACTAAGTCCAATACATTCCTCATATGAAAAGGTTGAAATATAACATAAACATTTGTATTAAAACTAGCATACGAAATGTCAATACTTTAACCATAAACAATGAATGGTATAAAAATACCACATCCATAGTCAAAAATATCACAAAACCTTCAATACAATATGGAAGTTTTGTATCATAATAAATCAACATCAAATAAACTTAAAATCCATCGAAGGATGTTGACATAGATGAAATCAATACCTTTTTAATGAAATATCTCTTTCTATTTTGAAATAATTTAAGAGTCAAATAATTATAAATAAAACATTTATTTTGAAAATATTCTTATAATCATGTAATGGAAGCTTTGACGACGTTATAAAGGAGGAAAATAGTCACACCTGCCGTATAAGTTAAAAAAGACATTTTTACCTTAATTTTGTTGAAAAGGTTATAAAGTACCTGGTTTGGAAAATGGCGGAAAGATTCCATTAAAAATCATGTAAGGACAAATAATGGTATAAATTTATTTAACCCATTGTCTAGTAAATAGTAAAAAAATTTCGAAATACATTTTAAAGAAACATGGATGTGGATAATAAAGTGGTTCCAGTAGATACTTACGTAAAAACAACCTCAGATAATATAGAGATTGTGAAATTAACCCTTACCTTGTACTTTTCATTGGTCGATGGTAGGTTAACCTCCTGTATAATGGTGAAATAATTGTTATTAAATTATACAAGAATAATATACATTAATATGATATCATATATGATCTTTTAACATTACTTTGTTAATAATATATTAGTATTATGGTTTTTCAGGTGTTAACAGATTCGTTTTCCTTTATATTCTTTGTTATGTGAGTCATATTTGTTATGGATGGGATGTTTCTTGTTCATATACAGAATTATATCAATTATTTAAACATTATTTTTAATCATCAAAAGAAAATTATTCTTCAATTTATATGATGGGGAACGAATCTCATCGCGTTCGTGGAGACGGTAATCAGTACGTACGCACGAGCAACAATATCATTATTTTGATATTAAAATAATATATAATTGGATGGTAAATCATATATAAATAATAATTATCATGTTATATTTATTCTTAACTTCAATTACACATCATTATTATACACATCCAAATAATAATGTATTGAATAACAATTACACCATGACGTGGAGACGGTAAGTCGTACGTACGCACGTATGGTGGCATGTCATTCGAAGGATAGATATAATAATGAATATGGTTGTACCATATTTATAATAAAATCACAGTATATAGAAGATACGGTATTTATCATTTTATAATGGAACCAACAAATAGAGAGGAAGTGGAAGAAGAAAGGAACTTGAAAGAGTTGATGAAATATTTACCTCTTCTTTGGGTTATTCCTTTTTATTTGATCAAAAGGGCTTCTTAAGTTGGATTTATTCTAAATGAAGGACTCTAGGATGAAGGGAGGAATTTTAAGAGGGTATTTGGGATGGTTTTTTCCAAGAAAACTGGCTTTTAAGATGTTAATTATAGAGAAGGGGGAATGCCCTTTTATAAAAGGAGTGAGGGGCACCTTAGGAAGAGCTAGAAATATTATTTTATAATAAAATCATTTTTTGTTTATAATGGCTCAAAATTGTATTATTTAAAGTATAAATTGTGTATAGGTCGAAAACCACTCATCCAATAGGTTTTAGACATCTTTTAGTCACTATATTAACCATATCTTTTAGATTTAACTCTTAGTTAAATAGTTTGACATTTACTATGTCTCTTTGTATTTTTATATTATATGGTTAATAAACATAGTATATAGTTACAAGATAACCCAAAGTGGTTCATTAATGATAAACCTATCATTATATAAGTCATTTGACCGAACCTTATATTTTTAGGAATATAATATCAATTAATAATATAATATTTGTTTTAAAAACTCTTTTATGTTTTTTTGAAAGTATTTGGTATTTTGTTTTTTCTAAATTCATAACAGCATTATTACTTGTAAAACAAATTATATAACCAACCCCAAAATGTCATATTAACCTATATAATTATTTTAATTCATAAAAAGTCTCAAATTAAATTTATTTGTATATTTATAATATCAATTATTTTAATATTTCATTAATTAGGTAAATACTGCATCATCATTGTGTGATAAATAAATTAAATTATATAATGTATAAAAAATAAAAATAAATACCATTATGTAGGAAATATTTTTATATTTCTAATGAATATTTATATTTGAATTTATCTTATTTTTAACCTTATATTAAAAATGGTTTAGTTATTATTCATTGAATTTAACACTTTTAACTCTTCTTTGAATTAAATAATAATAAATGTACTAATCTAATCCAAGTGGACCAAATAGGTTCCTATTTTATTCCTAAGGTTGTTCTTGGTCTAATTATACTTATCCTGTAGAATTAGGACATGTTTTAGGATAATAATAATATCATTTTTACCCATAATTACCCTATTTACTTTTAACCGTTGTAAATAAAAGTAAAAAGTTACTTTTCAACAAAATTTATTTTTCTCTTATTGAACCACATTTTACTCCATGATATTATACATTTCTCTTGTATTCTTAAAATTCAACTCATAGAAGAAGTAAAATTTAGTTTTATATAAATTTTCAAATACTCCTAGGAGGTAGGTAAAAGAATGTAAAAAGTTCAATAAAATTTTTATATATCTAAAATTATTATAAACATACTCAAATGAATTAGATTTAAAATATATAGGTATTATTTATCTATTTTGAAATAAAATAAATTGAAATAAAATAAATAATTATTTAAATAAAAATTTGGTTTTAAACAATGACTCAGTGTTTTTCACTATTCATTAAAAAATGAAGGTTTTCAGAAAAATACCAAAAATTCACCCTAAGCTTATTTAGATATTAAGAATCCAAAAATGAAGTCCATTTTGAAAGATAAAATTTATAAATTTCAAAAAGTGGGTATTAAATCTCATAAAGGCTAGTTTGATTGGTTGTGGTGTGTTAGAACTCGAAGTTGCATACAACACACGCTACTGTATTATTCAAAGAGAAGTGTACTATGGAAGCTTGGGGTATTACATTCTCCCCTCCTTCAAATAATTTTTTTCCTCAAACTTTCTATAGTATTACTGCGTAAAAAGACTCAGGTGGTTCTTTATCATAAGTTTCCAGGGTTCCCACGTTTCCTCCTCCATCTTATGGTTTTTTCATAGAACTTTTACCAGACAAGTCGTCTGGTTTCTCAGAACTTCTTCTATTGTATCAAGAACCTTGATAGGATCTTCTCAATAAGATAGATCGGGTTCCAACTCTAATTTCTCATATGTGAGTACATGCGTTGGGTCAGTCATGTATTTCCTCAATAGTGATACCTGGAATACTTCATGAAATTTGGAGAGACTTGGCACCATTGCCAAACGGTAAGCTACAGCCCCAATTCATTCTAGAATTTGAAAGGTCCTATGTACCTGGGACTCAATTTTCCATTATTACCAAAACTTATAACACCCTTCCATGGAGATACCTTCAAGAAAACATGATCTCCTACCTGAAATTCCAAATCCTTCCTTCGGTTATCGGCATAGCTCTTCTACCTACATTGAGATGCTTTGATGTGGTTTTGGATTACCTTCACCTTTTCCATTGTTTCCTCCACTAGTTCTGGGCCTACAAGTTTTCTTTCACCAACATCATCCCAACAGGTTGGTGTGTGACATATCTTTCCATATAACGCTTCATATGGTGCCATATGAATACTTTAATGGAAGCTATTGTTATATAAAATTCTACCAGAGGTAAATACTGATCACACATACCTTGAAAGTCAAGTGAGAATGATCCCAACATGTCTTCTAAGGTTCGAATAGTCTATTATAATTGTCCATCAGTTTAAGGGTGGTAGGAATTGCTCAAACAGAGTTTAGTATCTAGGTATTTCTGAAGACTTATATAGAATCTTGATGTAAAATGGGGATCACGATCAAAAACAATTGATATGGGTACTCTAGGAAGTCTCACAACTCCATTAATATATAGTCTTTCGAGAAGTTCAAGTGGTAAATCTTCCCTTATAGTAAGAAAATGTGCTGACTTGGTAAGACGATCAACAATGACCAATATTGCATCGTTTATTCTAGGAGTCTTTGGTAGCCCCATGACAAAGTCCATCATAATATTATCACATTTCCACTCAAGTATGGGAAGAGGCTGCATAACTCTTCAAGGTTTTTGCCTTCTATCTTTCACTTATTGAAAACCCATAAATCTTGACACAAAATCAGCAATCTCCCTCTTCATGTTGTCGAACCAAAAATTTTCCTTCAAATCTCTATACATTTTGGTGCTCCTAGGGTGTATAGAGAAATTGGAACTATGAGCATCATCCAGCAATTCTCTTTTTAGATGAGGTGTATCGGGAACACAAAGTCTCTTCCAAAATTTCAAAATTCCATCTTCGTATACGAATTCACTCAATCTCCCATCATTCACAACATTAATCTTCTTTTGAAACTCCTCATTATCCACCTGAGAACATTTTATCTTTTCTATTAAGGATGGTTTGGCAACCATTTGAAAAAGTATTGAAGTCTCACCTTCCATGGTTATTCCCATATCGAAATTTACTAGATCCATCTATATAGGATCTTTTTCAACTCTCATCTTGTTCAAAACTCCATGATCTTTTCTACTCAAAGCATCTTCCCCCTTATTTGACTTCTTTAAGTGGTAGTGTATCATGCTATCATAATCCTTGATTAGTTCATGTCATATCCTTTGCCTCATGTTGAGTTCTTTTTGTGAGAAAATATACTTCAAACCCTTGGGATCAGTATAAATCTCATAGTTTTTTACCACAAAGATAGTGCCTCCAAATCATCTAATAAAATATTACAGTTGTTAACTCAAGATCATGAGTAGGATAGTTTGTCTCATGAATTTTTAGTTTTCATGATGCATATTCAATAACCCTATAATTCTGCATAAGGACATAACCAATTCCTTTCTTTGAATAGTCATTATAAATAACAAACCCATCATTCCCTGATGGCAACGTCAAGATATGAGCATTGATTAATATTCTATACAATTCTTCAAAACATTCTTCACATTATTTTTTCCAAACAAATTTCACCCCATTACGTGTGAGCTTGGTTAATGGGTTAGCCAATCGGGCAAAATTCTGGATGGAACGCCTATAATAACCTGCTAAACGAATAAAATTGTGTACCTTAGTTATACTTGTCGGTGCTGTCCATTCTTGGATTTCCTCATTCTTTGAAGGATCAACAGAGATTCCATCCTTAGAGACAATATGGCCAAGAAAAGAAATCTCATGAATCCATAATTCACACTTTCTAAACATCCCATATAATTCATTTCTTCTAATAGTCTTCAGGATAATGCGCAAGTTATTTTCATGATCTTCATAGCTTTTGGGGTATACCAAGATATCATAAATAAATACCACTACAAAGTCATAAACATATTCCTTGAAAACTTTTTTCATTATATCCATGAAAACAAAGGGTCCATTAGTCAATCAAAAAGGCATTACTATAAACTTGTAATGCTTGTACTTGGTTCGAAATGCTGTTTTCAGAATTTCTTCCTTCTTCACACACAACTGATGATATCCAGATCAAAGGAAAATATTTGAAAAGTATTGATCTACATGAATTTGGTTGAATAAATCATAAATGTGAGGTAGGGGATACTTGTTCTTTATTGTTATAGCATTGATCTCCCTGTAGTCATTGCACAACCTCATAGATCCATCTTTTTTCTTAACAAAAAGGACAGGGGCTCCCCATAGAGAAACACTAGGGAGAATAAACCTCTTATTACTCAATTTCTCTAGTTGTTTCTTTAGTTCCACTAATTCCAAATTTTCCATTCTATAAGGGGTCTTCGATATGGTCCTTGATCGAGTAATTAAATCAATCAAAAACTCAACTTCCCATTCTAGATGATCTCCAATTAAATCTTCTAGAAATGCATCAACATATTCTTTCACAGTAGGTACATCCTCTATTTGAACATTCCTTTCCTCACCCACAGTCGTTTCATTCTCTTCCTCCCCAATAATTGAATTTAGTTGAGCTAATGGAGGTGGATCTAGATAAGAATTATGTGGGGACGATTCTTCTCTAAAGATAAGGTGTTCTTTATCATCGTTATCAAAAATAGTAACCTCCTTCTTCTTACAATAAATTTTTGAATCATGGTCTAATAGCAAATCCATACTGAGGATTATATCAAATTCAATCATGGTTATGATGATGAGATCACCAGATAAAGAACATTTATATGCCCTAATAGAAACTAATTCAAAAAACATTATAGGAATGATACTTCCCTTAAGAGTTTTCACTGGAAAATCCATTGTTAAATCAAATTGTAAATATCTAATTTTCATAGAAAACTGGGAAGATATAAAACAATGTGATGATCCAGAATCAAATAATGCATTGGCTAAACTTGAGGAAACCATTAAATTACCTACCACCACATCTTTCGGGGCTTCATCCTCAGTAGCAGTGATCACATAAGCTTGGCCTTGATCCCTTGGCCTTTTTTGAGGTAAGTTTACCTGCTTCTTAGTAAATTTATTTTCATAATGTCTCGTCTCCCTACAATTTTAGCATTGAACATTTGTAGCCTATTTCCTTCCCCTACAATCACTAGCAAGATGGACCTTTTGTCCACATTTTTATCATACTCTTTTTCCTTATAGAAAGGCATCAGGGTGTTTCCTTCCACAATTATCATAGGGTGGAAATCCAATTCTTCCTTTATTACCTATTTAATTATTTCATATCCCATAGTGTTTAGTAGATCTCTTCTTACCTTTTTTTCTTTAAATACATAAGACTTAGAGAATTTCTTTTCTGTCTTGATATCACACAATACAATATCTTCGTATAATGAGAAGGATTGTGATACTAATGCTTGACAGAGAAATGGTTTTATCCCATCAAAGAAACTATCATTCTTACTTCTTGGGTTATGTATATAATCTGCAACATGCCTCGCTAACCTTGTAAAGTTAGCTTTATACTTTGCGACATTCTCGTCCTCCTTTAGCCTCAGACTTAGAAGGTATCTTTCCATATCTTCTCGATGGTCATGAGGAAATTGTTTTTCTAAGAAAAGTTATTTAAACTCCTTCCATTCTATATTTGATACTTCATCATAATCCTTTGTGTTTCAAATCAATGACCACCATTGATCGGCATCTCCAGTGAGGTGGTAAACTTCCATGACAACTTTTTCCCTTTCGCTACTCCCCAAGGCATGGAATATTTTCTCTAAGGAATATATCCATTGTTCAGCTACTAAGGGATTTGTACCCTCATTGAATATTGATAGTTTTTTCCTCATGAAGTTTTCTAACATTGATCCTCTGCAATGTGGATCAGGGTGCTCCATACGGGTAAGGTTATTATTCATAACCTGTGTGAGTAGTCCCAATATAGTGATAAGGTGGTCAGTACCAGTTGTATCACTAGCTCCACTTTAATTATCTTGAGCAGAAGGGAAATCCCTACATGGAGTGCATGCTTCCTTTCACTTGGTGCAATTTCTAAACAATGTCATGCACTAGATTTGATTATGAATCGCAATACATAAATCAAAACTTTTAAAACACTTAACATAAATTGAACAGTTTATGGATATAATCCATAATCATAAAAAAATTATTTGGGGAATTATATACTCATAAACCCTTCATAATGGTTTGTAAAGAAAATGAGAATTATCATAATAATATCCCCTAGGAGTTTCATAACAAAGAGTGCATCAAGGCCCATTGTCATGCACCAGTTCCCATTTGAGTCTAGCTCAAAGCAGTGTTTTTGGGTTTTACCCCTAGGTACATATGTGCCAGAGCCGCCTCTACCTGCTCATATCCAGACATGGGTGTATTGCCTAGAAAACTCAAAAAATCTCTACAATACCAAAATTCTAGGAAGTTTTTCTATACTAATCTTTAAAGTATATCTTAGGGCTACATACTCTAATAAGAGTTTATCTAAATATAGTTTCCATGGTTTTTACTAAACTTCCTTTGATACCAACTGTAATTCCCCGACCGTAGTTACCCAGAGTCGGTACATTATTACATAACATTGGAATGAACATAATAAAATCATGTCTTGAAAGACCGATATGTTTATTATATTGGAAACAAGATTCATACATATGTTTAACTTTTCAACTTGACAAGAAATAAAACTCAAATTTATTCCATTGGAAACATCCAATCCTCCTAGAAAAAGACTGCAAGTCACTCATAACTAACCTCTTTATTTCCTGGGAAAATGAAACATACAAAAGGGGTGAGCACAAACACTCAGTAAGGGTAAGCAATAAAATGGAAGATAACATAAATATTAATCATGGTGAATAATTTAAACTTCATGCCTTTACCAATAATAAACATGAATACTTTTATGGCAGGAATATGAGCTGAGTAAATAATGCCATAATAAAAAATAATCATGGGTATTCTAATAGTCGAATGACCACATGAATCATAAATATTATTTTCATAATGAGGGAATGTATAATGCCAGACATTCTGAAACATTTTGTCAAGGCCTCATCCAAGACGTCTAAAAATGATTAAGGCCTCGGCCAAAACCATTTATCAAAATGGAAAAGGCCTCAGCCAATTCCACATATAGTTGTCTCCTGAGACCTACCAATGCATCAAGGATCTATAACAGTTTCCACCCATCACTTACTAAGTCCAATACATTCCTCATAGGAAAAGGTTGAAATATAACATAAACATTCCTATTAAAACTAGCATATTAAATGTCAATACTTTAACCATAAACCATGAATGGTATAAAAATAGCACATCAACAGTCAAACATATCACAAAACCTTCAATACAATATGGAAGTTTTGTATCATAATAAATCAACATCAAATAAACTTAAAATCCATCAAAGGAAGTTGACATAGACGAAATCAATACCTTTTTTATATAAATATATCTTTCTATTTTGAAATCATTTAAGAGTAAAATAATTATAAAGTAAAATGTTATTTTAAAAATATTCTTATAATCTTGTAATGGAAGCTTCGATGATATTATAATGGCGGAAAATAGCCACACCCTCTGTATAAGTTAAAAAAGACATTTTTACCTTAATTTTGTCGAAAAGGTTATAAAGTGCCTTGTTTTGAAAATGGCGGAAAGATTCCTTTAAAAATCATATAAGGTCAAATAAGGTAATAAATGAATTTAACCCATTATCTAGTAAATATTAAAAATGTTTTGAAATATATTTTTATGAAACATGGATGTGGATGATAAAGAGGTCCCAGTAGATACTTACATAAAAACAACATCGGATAATAAAGAGATTGTGAAATTAACCCTTACCTTGTACTTTTACTTGGTCGAGGGTAGGTTAACCTCTTGTATAATGGTGAAATAATATTTTATAAATTATACAAGAATAATATACATTAATATGATATCATATATGATTTTAACATTACTTTGTTAATAATATCTTTGTATTATCGTTGTTTCGGGTGTTAACGGATTCGTTTTCCTTTATATTATTTGTTATGTGAGTCATATTTTTTATGGAAGGGATGTATCTTATTCATATACAGAATGATATCAAGTCTTTAAACATTATTTTTAATCATAAAATGAAAATTATTCTTGAATGGATACGATGGGGAACGAATCTCATCACGTTCGTGGAGACAGTAATCTATACGTACGCACGAGCGACAATATCATTCTTTTGATATTAAAATAATATAAAATTGGATGGTATATCATATATACAGAATAAGTATCATGTTATTTTTATTATTTAAATCAATTTCACGTCATTATTATACTCATCCAAATAATAATGTATTGAATAACAATTACACCACGACGTGGAGGGGGTAAGCTGTATTTACGCACATATGGTGACATGTCATTCAAAGGATGGATAGAATAATTAATATGGTTGTACCATATTTATAGTAACATCACAGTATATATAAGATACTGGAGTTATTATTTTATAATGGAAACAACAAAGAAAGAGGAAGTGGACGAAGAAAGAAACTTGAAAGAGGTGATGAAATGTTTACCTCTTCTTCGGGTTATTCCTTTTGATTTGATCAAAAGGGCTCCTTAGGTTAGATTTATGACTAAAGTAAGGCCTCTAGAAATAAGGGAGGAAAGTTTAGAGGGTATTTGGGTAGCATTTTTCTGATCCAAATGGCTTTGAAGGTGTAAATTAGAGAGAAGGGGGAATTCCATTTTATAAGAGGAGTGAGGGGAACCTTAATAAATGCTAGAAATATTAGTTTATAACAAAATAATTTTCACTTTAAAATGGCTATAAAGTGGATTATTTAAAGTCTAAGGTGGGTATGGGTCTAAAACCACTCAACCAATAGGTTTTATACAGGTTTTTATCACTATATTAACCTTATCTTTTAGATTTAACTCTTAGTTAAATAGTTTGACATTTACCATGTCTTTTTGTATTTTGATATTATATGGTTAATAAACTTACTATACAATTTCAAGATAACCCCAAGTGGTTAATTAATGATACACCTATCATTATATAAGTATTTTTTCCGAAACTTATATTTTTTAGGAATAGAATATCAATTAATACTATAATATTTTTTTAAAAACTCTTTTATGTCAATTTTGACACTATTTGGTATTTTGTTTTTTCTAAATTCATAATAGCATTATTACATCGAAAAAAGTTTATCTAACAAACCCTAATATGTCATATTAACTAAAAAATTAGTTTAATTCATAAAAAGTCTCAAATTACATTTATATGGATATTTATAATACCAATTATTTTAATATTTCATTAATTAGGTAATTACTGCATCGCCGTTGTGACATTAATAAATTAAACTATTTATTTTCTAAAAAATATAAACAAAATACGATTATGTAGAAAATCTATTTATCTTTCTCATGAATATTTATAGTCGAATTTATCTTATGTGTAACCCTATATTAAAAATGGTTTATTTATTAAACATTGAATTTAACACTTTTAACTCTTCTTTGAATTAAATAATAATAAATGTCCTAATCTTATCCAAGTGGACCAAAGAGGTTCATATTTTATTCCTAAGGTTGTTTTTGGTCGAATTATACTTATCCTATAGAATTAGGACATGTGTTAGGGTAATAGAAATATCATTTTTACCCTTAATTATCCTATTTACTTTTAACCATGGTAAATAAAAGTAAAAAGTTATTATTCACAAAAAATTATTTTTATCTTATTTAACCATATTTTACTCCCTAATATTAACCGTGTCTCTCAGATTTTTTAAATTCAACTCACATAAGCGATAAAATTTAGTTATATGTAAATTTGCAAATACTCCTATGAGGTAGGTAAAAGACGGTAAAAAGTTCAATAAAATTTTTATATATCTAAAATTATTATAAACTGACTCCAATGAATTACATTGAAAATATATAGGTATTATGTATCCATTTTGACCTAAAATAAATCTAAATAAAATAAATAATTTTTTAAATAAAAACTCGGTTTTAAACAATGACTCAGTGTTTTTCACTATTCATCAAAAATTGAATGTTTTCATAAAAATACCAAAAATTCACCCTAAGCTAATTTCGATATTCCAAATCTAAAAATGAAGTCCATTTTGAAAGATAAAATTTATAAAATTTAAAAAAGGGGGTATTACTATTCATAACAGCTAGTTTGATTGGTTGTGGTGTGTTAGAACTCGAAGTTGTTTACAACACGCGCTACTGCATTATTCAATGAGAAGCCTACTGTGGAATCTTGGGGTGTTGCATTCTCCCCTCCAAATAATTTCTTCCTCGAAATTTCTAGAGTATTACTATGTAAAGAGACTCGGGTGGTTCTTTATCATAAGTTCCTCAGGTTCCCACGTCACCTCCTCCATCTTATGGTTTCCCCATAGAGCTTTTACCAGACAACTCCTCTGGTTTCCCAGCACTTGTTATCTTGTATCAAGAACCTTGGAAGGATCTTCGTACTAAGATAGATCGGGTTACATCTCTAATTCCTCATATGTGAGTACATGCATTGGGTCAGGCATGTATTTTCTCAATAGTAATACATGGAATACATCATGAACTTTGGAGAGACTTGGTGGCATTGACAAACGGTAAGCTACAGCCCTAATTTTTTCAAGAATTTAAAAATTTACTATGTACTTAGGACTCAATTTTCCCTTCTTACCAAAATGTATAACACCTTTCCATGAAGATAACTTCAAGAAAACATGATCTCCTACCTAAAATTCCAAATCCTTCTTTCGTTTATCGGCATAGCTCTTCTGCCTACTTTGATCTTCTTTGATGTGGTTTTGGATTACTTTCACCTTTTCCATCGTTTTCTCCACTAGTTCTGGGCTTACGAGTTTTCTTTGACCAACATCATCCCAACAGGTTGGTGTGTGACATCTCTTTCCATATAACGCTTCATATAGTGCCATCTGAATACTTGAATGGAATCTGTTGTTATGGGAAAATTCTACCAGAGGTAAATATTGATCCCATATACCTTGAAAGTCAAGTGAGAATGATCTGAACATGTCTTCTATGGTTTTAATAGTCCATTCTGATTGTCCATCAGTTTGAGGGTGGTAGGCAGTGCTCAAACGGAGTTCAGTAGCCAGGTATTTCTGAATACATTTCCAAAAATATTGATGTAAAACAGGGATCACGATCAGAAACAATTGATAGGGGTACTCCATGAAGTCTCAAAACATCATTAATATAAAGTCTTGCTAGAATTTCATGTGTTAAATCTTCCCTCATAGAAAAAAAATGTGCTGACTTGGTAAGATGATCAAAAATGACCCATATTGCATCATTCCTTCTAGGAGACTTTGGTAGCCCCATGAAAAAGTCCACCGTAATATTATCCCATTTCCACTCGGGTATGGGAAGAGGCTGCATAAATCTTCCAGGCTGTTTCCTTCCAGCTTTCACTTGTTGAAAAACCAAACATCTTGACAAAAAATCAGCAATATCAGTCTTTATGTTGTCGAACAAAAAATGTTCCTTCAAATATCTATACATTTTTGCTCTCTTAGGGTGTATAAAAAAATTGGAACTATGAGAATCATCCGCCAATTCTCTTTTTAGATTAGGTATATTAGGAACACAAAGTCTCTTCTCAAATTTCAAAATTCCATCTTCATATACAAAGTCACTCAATCTCCCATCATTCACAGTTTTAATCTTCTTTTGAAACTCCTCATTATCCACCTGAGAACATTTTATCATTTCTAGTAAAGATTGTTTAGAAAACATTTGAAAAAGTATTGATCTTTCACCTTCTATGGTTATTCCCATATCCATATTTACCAGAACCATGTATATAGGATCCTTTTCATCTCTCATCTGGTTCAAACCTCCACGATATATTCTTCTCAAAGCATCTTCCACCTTATTTTCCTTCCCGAGGTGGTAGTGTATAGCGCAATTATGATCATTGAGTAGTTAGAGCCATCTCATTTTCCTCATGTTGAGTTCTTTCTGTGAGAAAGTATACTTCAAACTCTTCTGATCAGTATAAATCTCAAATTTTTTCACCACAGAGATAGTGCCTCCAAATCTTCAAATCAAAGATTATAGCTGCTAACTCAAGATCATGAGTAGGATAGTTGTTCTCATAAATTTTTAGCTGTCGTGATGCATATTTGATAACCCTATCATTCTGGATAAGGACACAACCAAGTCCTTTCTTTGAAGCATCACTATAAATAACAAACCCATCATTCCTCGATGGTAATGTAAATATAGGAGCATTGACTAATCTTCTCTTCAATTCTTCAAAACATTCTTCACATTCTTTTGTCCAAACAAATTACACCCCTTTACATGTGAGCTTTGTTAATGGGTTAGCCAGTCTGGAAAAAGTCTGGACGAAACGCCAATAATAACCTTCTAAACCAATAAAACTGCGTACCTCAGTTATACTTGTCAGTGCTGGCCACTCTTGGATTGCCTTGGTCTTTGAAGGATCAAAGTAAATTTTATCCTTAGAGACAATATGGCCAATAAAAGAAATATCCTAAATCCATAATTCACACTTTCTAAACTTCCCATATAATTCATGTCTTCTAAGAGACTTTAGGATAATGCGCAATTGATTTTCATGATCTTTGTATCTTATGGAGTATACCAAGATATCATCAACAAATACCACTACAAAGTCATCAACATATTTCTTGAAAACATTGTTCATTAGATCCACGAAAATAGAGGGTGCATTAGTCAATCAAAAAGGCATTACTATAAACTCGTAATGCTCGTACCTGGTTCGAAATGTTGTTTTCGGAATGTCTTCCTTCTTCACACACAACTGATGATATCCAGATTGTAGGTAAATCTTTGAAAATTATTGTGCTCCATGAATTTGGTCGAATAAATCATCAATGTGAGGTAGGGGATACTTGTTCTTTATTGTTATAGCATTGATCTCCCTGTAGTCAATGCACAACCTCATAGATCCATCTTTCTTCTTAACAAAAAGGACAAGGGCTTCCCATGGAGAAACACTAGGGTGAATAAATACCTTATTACTCAATTCCTCTAGTTGTTTCTTTAGTTACACTAATTATACAGTGTACATTCTATAATGGGTCTTCGATATGGGCCTTGATCTAGGAATTAAATCAATGGAAAACTCAATTTCTTGTTCTGGAGGATGTCCAGGTAAATCATCTAGAAATAAATAAACATATTATTTTATAATAGGTACATCCTCTATTTGAACGTTCCTTTCCTCACAAACAGTTGTTTCATTATCTTACTCCCCAACAATTGAATTTTGTTGAGCTACTGGGGGTGGATCTAGATAAGAATTATATGGTGACGATTCTGCTCTAAAGATAAGGTTTTCTTTATCATCGTCATAAAAAATAGTAACATCCTTCATCTTACAATAAATTTTAGCATCATGGTATGATATCTAATCCATACCAAGGTTTATATCAAATTCAATCATGGGTATGGAAATGAGATCCACAGATAAAGAACATTTATATGCCCTAATGGGAACTGATTCACAAAACATTGCAGCAATGATACTTCCCTTAAGAGTTTTGACTGACAACTCCCTTGTTAAATCAAATTGGAAATATCTAATTTTCTTAGCAAACTAGGAAGATATGAAACAATGCATTGATCTAGAATCAAATAAATCATTGCCTAAACTTGAGTAAACCATTAAATTACCTGCCACCATGTCTTTTGGGGCTTCAAAATCAGCAGTAGTGATCGCATAATATTGGCCTTGATCCCTTTTCCTTTTCTGAGGTAACTTTCCCTGATTCTTAGGACATTTATTTGCATAATGTCCCATCTCCCTGCAATTGTAGAATTAAACATTGGTAGCATCTTTCTTTCCCTTACAATCACTAACAAGATGGTCTTTCTTTCAACATTTGTAGCATACTTCTTTTCCTTTTAAACAGGCACCAGGGTGTTTCCTTCCCCAATTATCACTGGGTGGAAATTCAAACTTCCATGCTTCACTGTTTCCTTATTTTCTTTCCCATAATGTTCAGTAGATCTCTTCTTCTCTTATTTTTCTTTAAATTCATAAGACATAGAGAATTCATTTTCTGTCTTGATAGCACACGATACAATATCATCGTATGATGAGAAGAAATGTAATACTAATGCACGATGGAGAAATGGGTTTAACCCATAAAAGAAATGGACAATATTACTTCTTGTGTTACGTATGTAATCTGTAGCATGCATCACTAACCTTGTAAAGTCAACTTCATAGTTTGCGACATTATCATCCTCTTTTTGCGTCAGACTCAGAAATTGTCTTTCCATATCCGCTCGATGGTCATGAGGAAAGTATTTTTATAAGAAAATTTCTATAAACTCTCCCCATTCCATATTTGATAATTCATCATCATCCTTTGTGTTTCGAATCAATGACAATAATTGATCAGCATCTCCAGGGAGGCGGTAAACTGCCATGACAACTTTTTCCCTTTCGCTACTCCCCCAGGCGTGGAATATTTTCTCTAAGGAATTTATCCATTACTTAGTTACTAATGTATTTTTACTACCATTTAATGTTGGTGGTTGTTGACTCATGAAGTGATATAACATTTTTCCTCTTCATTGTGGATCAGGGAGCTCCATACGGGTAAGGTTATTATTTATAACCTGTGTGAGTTGTCCCAGTATAGTGATAAGCTTATCAGCACCAGTTGTATCACCAGCTCCACTATAATTATCTTGATCAAGAGGTAAATCCCTACATGGAGTGCATGCATTGATACAGTTTCCATTCCTTCCACTAGGCACCATTTCTAAACAATGATATGCACTAGATTAGTTTATGAATCTCAATACATGAATCCAAACTTGTAAAAGACTTAACATAAATTGAATAGTTTATGGATATAATCCATAATCATAAAAATGTTTTATTTGAGGAAGTATATACTCATAAACCCTTCATAATGGTTTTTATTGAAAATTAGAATTATCCTAAGCATATCCCCCAGGAGTGTCATAACCAAGAGCGCAGTAAGGCCTGTTGTCGTGCACCAGTTCCCGTTCGAGTCTAACTCAAAGCAGTGTTTTCGAGTTTTACCCCTAGGTACATCTGTGCTAGAGCCACCTCTACCTACTCATATGCACAGTGGGATGTATTGCTTAGAAAAATCACAAAATATCTACAATACCAAAATTCTAGGATGTTTTTCTATACTAATCCTCAAAGTCTATCTTAGGTCTATGTGCTCTAATCAGAGTTTATCTAAATCTAGTTTCCAAGGTTTTTACTAAACTTCCTATTATACAAACTGTAATGCACCAACCTAGTTACCCAGAGTTGGTGCATTATTACGTAACATTTTCATGAACATAAGAGAATCATATCTCGAAGGACTGGTCAGTTTATTATTATTGGAAACAAGTTTCATACATAAGTTTAACATTACTACTTGAAAGGAAATAGAACTTGAATTTATTCCATTGGAAACATCCAAGCCTCCTAAATAATTCCTACAAGTCACTCATAACTAACTTCTTTATATCCTCAGAAAATGAAACATATAAAAGGGGTGATCTCAAACGCTCAGTAAGGGTAAGAAATAAAATGGATGATAACATAAATATTAAGCATGGTGAATAATTAAAACTGCATGTTGTTACCAATAATAAACATGAAAAATTTTATGGAAGGAATATGCGCTTAGTAAATAATGCCATAATAAAAAAATAATCATGGGTATTCTACTAGTCGAATGACCACATGAACCATAAATATTATTTTCATAATGAGGGAATGTATAATTCCAGACATTATGAAACATTTTATCAATGTCTCGGACAAGATATCTAAAAATGATTAAGGCCTTGGCCAAAACCATATATGAAAATGGGAAAGGCCTAAGCCAGTTCCACATCTAGTTGCCTCCTGAGACCTAACGATGCATCAAGGAGCTATATCGAGCTCCACCAGTCACTTACTAAGTCCAATACATTCCTCGTATGAAATGGTTTAAATATAACATAAACATTCGTATTAAAACTAACATTTGAAATTTCAATACTTTAACCATAAACCATGAATGGTAAAAAAATAGCACATCCAAAGTCAATAATATCACAAAACCTTCAAAAAAATATAGATGTTTTGTATCATAATAAATCAACATCAAATAACCTTAAAATCCATCAATGGATGTTGACATAGATGAAATAAATACCTTTTTTAGAGAAATATCTATTTATATTTTGAAATCATTTAAGAGTCACATAATTATACAGAAAAAATTTATTTTGAAAATATTCTTATAATCTTTTAAGGGAAGATTAGATGATGTTATAATGGCGGAAAATAGCCCCACCTGCCTTATAAGTTAAAAAAGACATTTTTACCTTAATTTTATCGAAAAGGTTATAAAGTACCTTGTTTGGAAAATGATAGAAAGATTCCATTAAAATCATATAAGGTCAAATAAGGGTATAAATGAATTTAACCCATTTTCTAGTAAATAGTAAAAATGTTTTGAAATAAATTTTTAAGAAACATGGATGTAGATGATAAAGAGGTCCCAGTAGATACTTACGTAAAATCAACCTTGGATAATAAAGAGATTGTGAAATTAACCCATAACTTGTATTTTTAATAGGTCAATGGTAGGTTAACCTCTTGTATAATGATGAAATAATTGTTATTAAATTATAAAATAATCATATACATTAATGTGATATCATATATGATCTTTTAACATTACTTTGTTAATAATATCATAGTATTATCATTGTTTTGGGTGTAAACGGATTCGTTTTCCTTTATATTATATGTTATGTGAGTCATATTTGTTATGGATGGGATGTATCTTATTCATATCCATAATTATATCAAGTCTTTAGACATTATTTTTAATCATAAAATAAAAATTATTCTTGAATGGATACGATGGGGAACGAATCTCATCGCGTTCGTGGAGACGGTAATCCGTACGTACACACGAGCGACAATATCATTCCTTTGATATTAAAATAATATATAATTGGATGGTATATCAAATATACAGAATAATTATCATGTTATATTAATTATTTACATAAAGTACACATCATTATTATACCCATCCAAATAATAATGTAATGAATAACAATTACACCATGGCGTGGAGACGGTAAGCCGTACGTTCACACGTATGGTGACATGTCATTCAAAGGATGGATAGAATAATGAATATGGTTGCACCATATTTATAATAACATAACATTATATATAATACACTGGAGATATTATTTTATAATGGAAACAACAAAGAAAGAGGAAGTGGAAGAAGAAAGGAACCTGAAAGAGGTGATGAAATATTTACCTGTTCTTCGGGTTCTCCCTTTTGGTTTGATCAAAAGGCCTCCTTAGTTTAGATTTATGACTAAAGTAAGGACTCTAGGATGAAGGGAGGAAAGTTAATAGGGTATTTGGGTAGGGGTTGGCCGAGACAAATGGATTTGAAGGTGTGAATTATAGAGAAGGAGGAATGCCCTTTTATAAGAAGAGTGAGGGGCACCTTAGGAAAAGCTTGAAATATTATTTTATAATAAAATCATTTTCGGTTTATAAGGGATCAAAAGTAGATTATTTAAATTATATGGTGAGTATAGGTCATAATCCACTCAACCAATAGGTTTTAGATAGGTTTTGGTTACTATATTAACCTTATCTTTTAGATTTAACTTTTAGTTAAATAGTTTGACATTTACTATGTCTCTTTGTATTTTGATATTATATTGTTAATAAACATACTATATACTTCCCAGAGAACCCCAAGTGGTTAATTAATGATACAAATATCATTATATAATTCTTTTGGCCAAGCCTTAGATTTTTAAGAATATAATATCAATTAATAATATAATATTTGTTTTAAAAACTCTTTTATGTCAATTTTGACACTATTTGGTATTTTTTTTTTCTAAATTCCTAACAGCATTATTACATGAAAAATGTTTTTTCTAACCAACCATAATATGTCATATTAAAATCTAAAATTATTTTAATTCAAAAAAAGTATCAAATTACATTTATTTGGATATTTATAATGTCAATCATTTTAATATTTCATTAATTAGGTAATTACTTTATCATCATTGTGTAACAAATAAATTAAATTATTTAATGTCTAAAAAATATAAATAAAATACCATTATGTAGAAAATAGTTTTATCTTTCTAATGAATATTTATAATCAAATTTATCTTATGTTTAAATTTATATTAAAAATGATTTAGTTATTAAACATTGAATTTAACACTTTTAACTCTTCTTTGAATTAAATAATAATAAATGTCCTAATCTAATACAAGTGGACCAAAGAGGTTCATATTTTATTCATAAGGTTTTTTATGGTCTAATTATACTTATCCAATAGAATTAGTACATGTTTTAGGGTAATAATAATATCATTTTAACCCTTAATTACCCTATTTACTTTTAACCGTGGTAAATAAAAGTAAAAAGTTATTATTCACCAAAAATTATTTTTATCTTATTGAACCATATTTTACTCCTTGATATTAACCGTGTTTCTCATATTTTCAAAATTCTACTCACAGAAGCGGTAAAATTTAGTTTTATGTAAATTTACAAATACTCCTAGGAGGTAGGTAAAAGACGGTAAAAAGTTCAACAAAATTTTTATATATCTAAAATTATTATAAACTTACTCCAATCAATTACATTGAAAATATATAGGTATTATGTATCAATTTTGACCTAAAATAAATTTAAATAAAATAAATAATTATTTAAATAAAAATTTGGTTTTAAACAATGACTTAGTGTTTTTCACTATTCATCAAAAATTGAATGTTTTCAGAAAAATACCAAATATTCACCCTAAGCTAATTTCTATATTCCGAATCCAAAAATGAATTGAATTTTGAAAGTTAGAATTTATAATATTTCGAAAAGTCGGTATTACTATTCATAACGGCTAGTTTGATTGGTTGTGGTGTGTTAGAACTCGAAGTTACGTACAACACACGCTACTACATTATTCAAAGAGAAGAATATCGTGGAAGCTTGGGGAGTTACACCTATTGGTTAAAATTCTTTTTTTTCAGATTATCAAAATATAGCTCCATTTATAAATTCATATAAATACAATTTCACAAACTTTTAAGTCAATTGTTCACTGACGATTGTTAGTATAACATTTCTATCAACTCTGACTTTCCTTTATGTTCACTAGAATAGTTATAACATTCCATAGAATTTTCTTGGCTAGATTTGGATCCAAAATCATTCAGTCTCCCAACATCATCCCAACACATTGGTGTTCTATACTTATTTCCATACAGGGCTTCAAACGAACTATCTAAATACTTTATTTAAATCAATTTTTTTAAGAAAACTCAAATATAGGAAGTTTTTGTTCCCATTAACCTTTGAAATCAATGGAATAAGATCTCAGTATATCCTCTAGTGTTTTAATTTTTATTTCATAATGACCATATCTCTAGGGATGATAAGAAGTAATTAAATGTAACTTTATTTCTAGTTCCTTTTGATGACATCTCTATATCTTTAAGGTAATCCACATATCCTAATAATATACAATAGAATGTGGTACTCTATGAACTATACTAATACCTTAATGAATATTATAGAAATATGATCAAGAGATAAATAATATTTAATACTAATGGTGTGTGCTAAATTCATAAGACGATTGACTATAACCAAAATAGAATTATGTTCTTTATAAATTTTGGGGAGTCCAATGGAAAAATTCATAGTGATGTTTTTACATTACCATTATATAATGGGTAATATTTGTAACATCCCCTTCGACTTTTTTCCATCATCATTAATATACTGACACACCAAACACCAAGATATATACTCTACAATATATCCCATCATTTTCCCACTATAAATACTCATTAAAATCTCTATACATATTCGTACTTCCTAGATAAATAATGAATCCTGAACTACAAGACTCAACCAATAGATCCTTATTGAGATCTCATATGGAATAAACACATACAAGGTAATTCAATCTTAAAATTCCATCGCCAACAAGGTTGAACATAGTAACATTTTTTACCATGTTCTCATTTTTCACATATTACATTATCCCTGAATTAATCCTCGTAATGTTCGAAGGTTAAAGACTCATTTTTGTAAGATAATATTTCTCCCATTCCATAAATATTTATATATCCATCCTTTTAAAGTCCATAAATATTGGATATTTTTAATCCTCAAAATAGACAATCTTGCATTATCTTATCGACTCAAAGCATCCCCCTCCTTTTTTTAATTCATGGGGTGGAAATGTATTTTGTATTAATAATCATTAATCAACTCCAACCATTTTCACTAGATTATATTATTATATTTTTAATTGAATATACACATTAATATTTTCTGTCTATATATAAATCACACCATTAAATGTGAAGATAATTCATCTAAATCATTAATGAAAAAATTATCGTAGCTAAAACTAAATAATGGTTTGGGTAATTTCTCACATTAACATTAAATTAGTGTGAGAAAAAAGATATCACTTTATCATTATTAATGATGATGGGTACCAGTCCCTATTTAATTAGTCATTACTAACTGTAAAGCATTATCCACTGTAGGATAGAGTTTGAATAGTTGCAAAGACTAAACTTATATATAGTTCCATGAAATTTTAATCACATTAATATTCCCAAAATAACTTGTATATTTTAAGAGTTAACATAGTGGTTGTATTTTATAGTAGATACAAATTCTACAAAAAACATCGATAATATCTATCCAAATAAAGAAAACTATATATCTCAGTCATAGTGGTTGGTCTAATCCAATGTTCACTAACATCCTTATAAAATATAACGACATATATACCCTACCTAGAGATTATATGTCCCAAAAATGAATATTTTTTATCCAACATTAACATTTTGAATATTTTACATAAATTTTCACATTCCATATGGTTTTTTGTACATTCCTCAAGAATTCTTCATGCTCTTTCATGATCATTGAATATATAAGAATGTCACCAATAATAACTACCAAAAACTGATCAAGGTAATCTTTAAAGACATTATTAATTAAATACATGACTATAGTAGGGTAAGTGATATAACCAAATGGAATAATTATAAATTCATTGTGTCCATAAATTATATGGATCCTTTTCTTCAGTATATCCTTCAATATGTACTACATGTGATGATATACAGAATGAATTTAAATTTTGGAATACTATTGAGCTCCACACAATTGATCAATCGAGTCATAAATATATAGTATAAGATACTTTTTATTAATATAAATCTTGTTATGTTCAAGATAAGAAATGTGGTGTCTCATTAATCCACCTATCTTTGGAACAAAAAAACTAATTCACTCCTTTTTCAATCTTCTCTTTGAGTTTTTTCTTCAATTCCTACAAATCAATCAAGACCATTCTATATGGATTATTTTAAATATGTTTATCACCATGAATTATATCTATTGAGAAATATTATTCATGATTAGATGGAATTGTGATAAAAAATTCTATAAATACATCTACAAACTTCCAGTTAATTAGCATATATTGGATAATGAGTTTACCTCTAAGTATCTTAGATAAAAATTCTTTTTGAATAAGAATGAAGACCCATATGATGGATGAAATTTTCAATGGATGCTAATTTTTGGCATTATTTTGATAGAATATCAAAATTTAGTTTGGAATATCATGTGTTACTTTCTATTCTAATAAAATAATATTAGACACATAAAATGAAATCCAATACAGGGCCAAATTAACATCAAATTGTGCATTATTAGTATTTTTATAAAGAACATTATTTAAATCTTCCACATGCAACAATACCTGCCTTAGTATAGGAGTTATACTTTAGAAGATGGAATTGTACCAAATAATTCCAAGGTAACCCACATTTAAGACAACAAACTTTAAATGAATCCTTATGTTGAAATTTACTTTTATCCATCAAACTCTTTATTTTTTCCTTATCAATACAATGTTATATTACATTATTTTACACTAATAAAAAATAATTTTCTATTGATACATTATATTATATTCTACATTAAACATTTATTACATGATGGAAATTGATGTTTTTTTTCAGGGTCTCCACTACCTGATCTCTTAGAAAACTCCATTCATCTATTCTTAAGTGAGTTTAAGAGTAGTCTATGGTTCTTTTTTTCAATCATATATTGTGAAATATTATTAGTCAATGTCACAATATCTTTCACATCATTTGTTATCCCATTTTTCTCCTAATTATCACCACATTCCCCATGAAATTAATCATTATAATGATTCCTCTTAGTTTCAGCGATTTCCAAAAAACAATCATAGTGTGATCTATTATAATCATAGTGGGATACCAGATAGTCATGAAAATCATTTATTTTATTTTATTAACTAATTAAACATTCAATTCAATCAATTAAAATGTATGTCGAACATTGGCTATCAATGATTACTATCTACTCAAATCTTGTATAATGGTTCATAATGAAATTGTGAATTATCATAATAATATTCCCATGGAGTTTCAAACCATGTGTATAGTAAAAGAAATGTCATAGTGAACTATAATAATATCCAAGATATAATTAAAAAGAATTTTTTGGGGTTATTACCACTTGATGCATCACTTATGAATCTAAGTCCACGAATATTATCTAGAATATGATGTTTTTCTAGGAAAACAACACTCTATTCATTACTATAACATATGAAGTTCTTCTATAGGATTATCCTAATGGATATTGTTAAATATTTATCATCCTAGTTTCCAAATATTCACTAAATGTTTCTCTAATACTAACTATAGAGACCCATAAATTTCATAAATAAATAATAAAAATTATTTCATGAAAATTCATTATATAAAATTATGATCCATTATAAAATCATATAAGTCTACAGACTTTGAAAATGAAGATACATAAAAAAATAGTTCATAAAATATTTATATCATATCCCACATATCTATTTATAACTAGATCATTTCTTAAAAAAATCATACATAAAACATTTCTTCATGAAATGGGGAAAGGAAACCTAAAAAGGGTGGTCTCAGACACTCAGTATGGGTAATATCACTCACCACATAAGCATAATAATAGAATAAGGGTATATGTACATGAACATTACATTTGTAAAACATAACCCGCGTATATTATATCATAATATTGAGTCTTGGAATAAATATTTTAATTTCATAATACATGAATAACAAAGGGATCAAAGAAAATGAGTGTTGATAGTGTAACTCTATAATAATATCTTCTGATAAAAGAGTGGAATAATATGTGGAATTATCCTAATAAATTAACTATTATGTAAATTATATCTATAAATACATTCATCAAATGTTAGGATTAGGATATCGTCCCATATACCATATTTGGAATTAGGATAACCACCAGTATACCCTCTTTATTAAGCATGGTATAACCTCTCATGTACCCTCTGTTTCCGAATTGGTATAACCTCCCGTGTACCCATTGATCATGTAGACTATAATCATTACCTAATGAATTGAATTACTATATAATTGTTGGATAACACATCATATAACAATAAATCCATTAATATGTATACCACAAGATAATAAAAAAATCTACATAACATAACCCATGTAAAATAAAATAGGATTCATCGATACTTAATTATAATGACCATAAACCATCCAAGGAAAAAATAAATAATGTAACATTAAAGGATATTATAATTGATGAAAAATAAATTAAAATATCATGATAATATTTCATGAGGAAAATACCATTTTCACATTGAAGTCGCAAATTTATAATTTTAAAATTACTTGAATATGAAGGAAAATATTGTCTCTAAAAATAACCTTGGAAAAATTTAAAGGTATATACAAATAATTAAGTGGTTGTAATAGAAGTAAATTTTATTCATGATGTATAGATTATAAAAAAGATACATTTCACATTTTTATAAAAATTAAAAGGTATATTGTTTAGTATTAAAATTAATTTTGATATATATTAATTTTTTTGTCATTAATGGATTTTGATCAAAGAACTATTTTTGATTTTTCTTCATATCGTAATATAAAAAGTAATTTCTTCAAATTCTATAAATTGAATCTTCAAAAATTATTTTTATATTTTTAATCATGTGGTTTAAATTTGGTAAATATTTTCCTTTTATTTTGAGTCTTTATGAATAGTAACTTTAATAAATATTGTCACCTCGATAAGGGAAAATCGAGTAATTAATGTTAAAAATAATATGATAAAGACCAAAAATAACCCAAACACTTTTCTCTAATATATTTTATGAGTGGGTTTTGACCGTCCACATCCAATGTTAGAATATATGGAAATATGTTTTATTTTTTCATTGAAAACAAAATATATATTTATTTTAGTAAATATAAAGTCAAAAATGTCACGCTTTTTATTTTATTATTGATTAGATTTTATAATAGGGATATAAATAAAATTATTTTACATTATAAAATATTATATTAAATACAAAAACTTTTATCATATAAATATATTTTTAATTTTTAGTGTTGAAAATTTACCTCAAATACTTATGTAATGGGAACTCATTGCTTGTGAAATTGGTAGAAAAATTATGTAAATAATTTTGAAAAAAATAAAAGTAATATCGTTATGGTGAGATAAAGTGACTAATGAGTTTTGAATAAAAATATAATATTTTATAAATGTGATGAAGGGTTATATTATAATTATACTGTTTTAATGATGTTTTCAATGTAATATTATGTAAAAAGTAATTAAAATTAAATTAATGTTATTTAATGCTAAATAATATTTTATTTAATTATTTAAAATTTATAAACAACATAAAAGAGGATCATTAGAGTGGTAAATGGACTAAAATTTTATCCCTTGTCTACAGATTATCCATTTTTACCTTATCATTAATAATGTTATACATTAATATTGAAATAGTCATTACCACAGTTAAGGTTTAAATTACATAACCAAGGGATTAATCCAAAATATAAGGTCTAAATGATATCAAAACATGTTAAAAATAAATTGTATAATTATATAACGAACATGTCCTATTTATCTTAAAATCCATGTAATTTTTCAAATAATTTTACTATAGTTAGACCCACATTATTCTATAATATTTCATGTATTTTGTATATGGCCTTAATGATATTTTCTAATGAACAATATTTTATTAAACATTTTAAAATTCAAAAAAAATCTATCATTGGACACATTAATGGAATATGTTTTACTATATATAAAATGGTCCATTTATGGGTCACATGTCTTTTATGTAAAAATTCATGTCCCTTAAAGTGTAAAACAACATTGATATTGTGTTAACTGTCAAAAGGGTTAATAATGGGTAAAAAACAGATAGTGGTGAAAATTTAACATAAACATGTGAAAATTTTGTTATATGAGAGGATTTAGACTAATAAATTCTATATCATCAAAATATATCAATTTGTATCCACATGAAACTGAAAAATAATAAATATTATTTTAATACTTTCTATAATTCTAATAGTGTCCCTCTCTTCACTTATAAAAGGACAACTATTATCCTCTATTCCTCCCACATTTTGAGATATCCAATTATACAGAATCCTAAATATTTCTATTTAAAACATACATATACATTATTTAGAGATTATAGTATTTTTAATATTAAATTCAAATGATCCTTAAGAAGATATCTAAAGGATACCCTTTGAATAAGAGGTAATCCTCTTTCCAACTCATTCAAATTTCATTCCTCTTCTTCTTTCTATGTTCTATTGTACCGATACTAACAAAAAAAATAAATTATCACAAATATGTTAATATTTTATTATTATTATTTAAAAACCTTTGTCCATATCTTTTTTATTCTATGAAAATTTAAAACACTAATCATGTGTATGTACATCTTACCGTCTCCACATTTTGGTGAAAATATTTTGTCATCACCATTTTAATTATATCATTATAAATTTGGAAATAATGAATATATATGATATTTATGAAATAATTATTATTTGTTATTTATAATATCATATCATCCTTCTAAACTTCAATTATTTGTTTAAACAGTTACGTCGCACATCTATAAATGTGGAATACTTGCTTCAGGAATCGATGTGATAAATTTTTCATTTTTTCTTTACATGGATGGTAATAAGGATAGATTAAAATAATATATATGATATATATGATATAATAATATTTAATTAATGGGTAATTATTATTTATATTTCTTTTTTTCTATACATCAAAAAAGTGAAAATAGTGTTCATGAATATGTACAGCCTACCGTCTCCATGACCGGTGTAATTAATTCATATGTATATATATATAACATTATAGATGACTCTAAATATATATAAAATTAATATATTTCATATTTATATAATTTTTAACATTATAGATTATATGGAAACATTATTAACATAAATTTACTCAAACATCTAAACCAAAATTCTCTTGTAAAACAAAATAGTTAATACCAACAAAAGATGATTTTAATAAGGAATTATTAATTAATGGAATAATATTTTATATGTGGACCATATAAAATATTATAAGTTTTAAAATGAAATTTTTACATAATTATAATAAATTAAATTTATTATATAGGATTTTTGTGTTTTTTTATGCAATTCGAACATGAGGTAAGGGTTTATCATCTCAACTTGTCTTTTTTGGGACATAGGTTTTAATATATACCTATTTTATTTTATGGGGTTTATATAAAACAATTTTTACATGTTATATAATTATAATAATTATAAGAATGTTATTTACTATTTAATTTCTTGTAATTATTTCATTGGTCTCATGATTAAAATTTTTCTAATATGGTAAGGGATTTATGTTTCAAAAACATATTAATTAGGATTATTTATACAAGAATATCCATTGAAAGAAATTATATAATCCATTCATGATAAATCACTCATAATTTGTTATAATCTTGTTATTTATTGAGAATATATTTTTTTCATTCCTTTTCCTCACTTTGAGTATGTAATAGTCTAAAAGAATTTTTTTAATGAAAAAAAGATTTTATTTCTTTCTTCCAGAAAAAATTAGTTTTCTTCCTTGTCCCTTTTTTTAATATTTTAAATGTGGATTTTTCAATTAGAATGTTATTTTTTAAATTAATCATTCCCATTATGAACATTTTAAAAAATGGTTTAAAATAAAAATTCTTTTCATTTTTTTTAATGATTTACTTTTTTCTGTTTACCAATAATGTTAAAGTAATTTTTATTTTAATTTAAATGACATGAACTGAGTTTATTTATATAATGAACACTCAAATCATTGAGTAATACTTTAAAATATTACATGTTTTATTCAATATAAATTATTCCATTAGTATTTTGGAAAAAATTAGATTTTAATGTGTGATTTAAATATGAAAAGTATATTTTTCTCAATAAATATTCCAATAAGCATTTAATGGAATTTTCATATATAATAAAATCATTTGATGTTATATAATAATTACATAGTATATTATAAAATGATACCATAATTATTATTTCTATGAATGGATTATGGTTATGGGGATTAAATATCGATGATCCTTAATCCTTTTAAATGAGATATATCATTATAAATATTTTGTAAACTTGTGGAATATATATAAAGGAATTTTTTTTTATGTGATGGTGGGATGATAATTATATACCCTTCTAATTATTTGGGTAAATATTAATGTTCTTTAAGATCAAAGGGTACAATAGAGGTCATCTCAAGCCTAAAAAAAAGGTTACATTGTAGGTTGTCCAAATCCCATAAAAGGGTACATGGGAGGTTATCCAAAACCCGATGTAGGTACAATGAGGGGAGGACAAACCTCACATATTATGAATATATTAGTGGGTAGCCTTTATATAATATTTATATGATTTTTAATATTCCATAAATAAGAAAATATTTTATGACATGATCATATGAGAATGTTATGTTCTCAAGGATCATGGTCATTGATTCCTATATGTTTCATGTGTTATAAACTATAATGTTTTATTCTGTGACTCATGTTTATGATCTATGAATTAATGCATGTAATTTTCCAAGGTTAATATCATGCTATCATACTTTTTATTCTCATGTTATGATAAAATTACCAAGGATATCTCCCTTTATTACCCATAATAATCATTTATTCTCCCCCTTTATTATGTTTTCTTTTCACTAAGTTATGAATAAAAGTTTTATATATGATTCATCTAAGAAGGTTACTATTTTTGAAGAACTATGTGGTAGAATAAATTGATATTTTATAAAAAAAAATTATGTATCTAAACTTCCAAATAAATAAAATATTTATAGTTCTAGCATGGATCATAATGACATGTATTGAATATCCAACATATAAGATTTAATATATATTAATGGAATATATGAGTTGATTTAGAATGTATCAGATCAATGATACGTTGATTTTGGAAAATACAATGAGAAAACATTAGTGAGAACCCATAGGGTGATCCTATATATAGGTGAACATACAATGTTATGGTAAATAAAGGACTGTGGTTTATCTAGAAAATATCCATATCTACAAAATAATAGTTGATGTGGTTTTGAAACTAATGCATCTAGTAGTAATAACCCTGAAAATATTTCATTAATTATATCTAATCCATGATTCTGGAGCACGGTGATTTTTCCCTTACCATGCACCTTTTTTTAAAATCTTAGGGGATATTTTTGAGTTGATTCACATATTATTTATAATCCATCATGTATTATTTGAATAGAATATGATCATGGATGACCTAGATCAAAACTAAAGTGTCATATATTTTTATGAATGTGTCAAGACATAGAAATCCTATAATTTATTTTTCAGGATTATATGGTTTCCCACATTGATTATTGTTACTCACACTATGGTTTTTTGATTTATAGAATGGTTGTAACCAGAAGGATTCAGGTTAATATTAAATGTGATAGATAATGGAATAATTTCCTCTGTGAAAAAATATATGAAACTGTAACATGAAAGTGAAACCTCTTGATTATTCCTAAACATATATAATGATATATGATTAAAGATGATAACTTCATTATGTTCCCTAACATTTCAAATAAGCAGATAGTGGAATTGTTTGAATGTTCATGTTTTAATGACCATAGAAGAATGAATATTATATTTTCATCATATTGGGAATTTGGGATATATAATCCTTTAAAATGTATCAGTACAATAGAATTATTTTTTATGTAGAAATGAATTTCATAGAGAATGTTTTTTTATGAATTCAATTTATTGTGTTTGGAGAACATGGAGATTATTTGTGTCAATGACCTAATCCAAGGGTTAACTCCTAGACTATGGAAGGAACTTTTCTATACCAAAAATTGAATAGAATGTATTGAAGTGTATATGTATTGGGATTCATGATTTTTATTCTAGAAAATAAATAATAATGATATTATTGTTAAAATAATCTTGAAACATATAAGTATTATGCCATATGAATTTTTATTTAAGGATTTAAAAACATATATTTAATGGTACAAATAATAAAGAAAAGTGATTTAGTGATAAGGTGATATTTTTGGAGCTTATATAATTAAGGGAATGATAAACCTTATCATGTTTCCGATGTAGATATAATAATTGTCAATTTATATAAATAGATTAATGAAATTGATATTGTAAATGGGATAATATTTTTGACATTGAAATTAGTTTGATATTTCCTGACAAGGTGATTTAAGTCATCATTGATGATGTTTATTTAATTTTTTTAATTTATGAAATATATTGTATAGAGTTAACATTAGTAAGCATATACGATTTCATTGAGGTTTTAGAGTGATTCAAGTAATTAATATGTTTTAAAAGAATATTTGATAAAGATATTCACAAGTTCGGTATGTGACATTGTGAGAGAATTACTGTTTTATGTATATAAATGTTAAATTTGAACTTGGGAGAAAAATATTTGTTCATATATTTCAAATTTTTTGGTATTTAATTTTTTCGTCCATGTTTTTTAGGATACATAACATTAACTATTTATTGAATGGATTATGTTGAATATTGGGGTTTATTGTTATGGTTTAAGATATTTATGTATAATATTGTATAATTTGTGCTAAAATTTTTGGTTATAATAATTATTTAGAGAAAGAAAGAATGATTTTCCATTATTTTATGGATCTTTTGATATGTGAAAAAGATAATTTTATTACTATGGTAATGAAAAATTCATATTGGAATAAGAGATGTAATGGAAGATCATCGAAGAATAAAAAAAGATGAAACTATTCTTATAAAATGTAATGAAATCATTTAATCATATTTTCTCTTGATCTTAATCTTGATTGTAAACTAAACCTTCAACATTATGGAAGGTATCTTTAAATATAAATTGTATACTTTTACCTTTATTTTTGATGATTCGATGATCTTTTCACCAATAACATATTTTTTTGTTATTGTTAAAATTATCATTAACATATTCTCTATCACTATTTGTTAGCTCTAGGACACTAGTTTTCTACTCCATGTCTAAATTTTTATATCCCACCAATATTATATTTAACTGGAAACATGATTATGTGAAATTTTGAGTAACCTTTCTATTTCCCACATTTCATTTTTAAAATTAATTTTGTTATCCTTCTGTATGATGTGGGATTTTAATGAAGATAATTTAAAATATTTTACTTTTGATGATAGAGATAAAATTGTGAGGGAATAAATTTTTAATTATAGAGAATGTAACACCCAAAAAAAATTTAAATGAATCATAATCTCAACACCTTACTTAACATAAAATATCGATCTTTAAGAAAATAGATATGTATTATTAAAAATTTATTATTTAAGTGGTACCTAACCATTTAGTTCGAGATTATGAATATGAGTAAATTCATTATTAAATATATAATTATTATTCATACTCAACAAAAATATATTTAATAATTATTATGAAATATGAAAAAAACGAAGTCCTTTTATATTACAAAAATAAATTTTCTTAGAAAATGATTATTGTTTCATTTTGTTCCAGAAATTATAATTAATTTATTCTAGATTTAGAATTTTTCTAATAAATTATTATATTGATTTCCAAAATTAGAATATCATAATATTTATCGGGTGAAATTTTGTGTTTTTCAAAAAGGATTGATGCTTT
The DNA here is from genome assembly GCA_963277665.1 of Viscum album. Lineage (NCBI taxonomy): Eukaryota > Viridiplantae > Streptophyta > Magnoliopsida > Santalales > Viscaceae > Viscum > Viscum album. Next base: position 1,139,771,977 of record OY728156.1, read on the forward strand.
GATGAATATTGAAAAATGTCAATTTTTGTAAATATTTTTTCCCTATAATTTTAATGTATCATTATGCATTGAATTGAAAATAAACTAACACAAGCCTTATTCAATTATATATAATCTAATTAAATTACAATATAGTTAGCATTATACATGATTTTTGTATATTTCCCTATATAGTATTAATAAAACATTTTTTCTAAAAAATAATTTCATTGAATTTTACTCATTTATATTAAAATTGATGTATGAAACATTTAAAAAATGAATATTTAAAAAGTATTTAAGTATTTTTAATTAACAGTTTCAATATTTTTAAATATTTTTCTTTAATTTTTTGTTATTATGAATAGTATCCTTACTAAATATAGCCACATTAGTACGAGAAAATCATGTAATTAATTTTAATAATAATATGATATTAACTGAAAATAACAATAAAAAATTTACATAATCTTTTAAATGAGTTATTTTCAACCATTCATGTCTAATAGTATAATTAATCAAAATTTTGTTCTATATTTCTTTCATAAATATCTTCTATATTATTTTAAGTATATATAAATTCCAAAATGTCAATATCTTTATTTTAATATATATATAATTTTTTGAAATGGATAAAAATACTTATGTTCTATTTTAAATGATAAATTTTATGATAAATTTTTTTTGATCTTGGTAATTCATTATTTATTTTTAGTGATAAAAAAATTACTTTAAATTCTTACAAAATAATGGCTCAATTATTGTGCATGCATTAGAAAAATCAAGTAATATATTTTAAAAATGATAAATGTAGTATTTTATTCAATGATTTATACTTTCTAATTAAATTTAAAGATAAATATAAAATATTAAAAACAATTAAAATGTCTTGATATGAATTATATTTATTTCATATTTTGAAAAAAATTAAGTGTATAGTTCATTAAATGAAAATAAGGGTATTTTATGTAAAATAATATTTTAATATGTGAATAAAATTTTATGTATTTATTTCCATGTCCATTTATGATTCAATTTAAACATATAAGTAAATTTATAACCATTAACATTGAGAAGTACATTATCGTCGTCAATGCTAATATAATGTGTAAATTGATATCCAATCCTATAAAATTTGATCTTCTAATTATATTATTTCCATATCCTCCATATATTTCAATCTATATAATTTTGGGACAATTTTACAAGGTTTAGACACATCTTATATTATAATATTTCATTTATTCTAAAAAATGGAATTAATGATATTTTATAATATTCAATATTTTATTAAGTGATTTAAAATTCATAAAAATAGTATCCTAAAATAATTTAATGGTATATGATTGAAAATATACACCATGGTTCATTTATTGTTTTTTTTATATTTTTATAATGAGAATCTTGATACATAAATAGTAAAAAAACATTGATATTTTTATAATTGATAAAAGGGGAAATGAGGTATTTAAACAAAGAGATAAGAGTATAAATATTACCTAAACATGTGTAAATGTTATATTATGAGTGTATTAACAATAAACCACAAAAAATAATCTAAATATTTTAATTTGGATCGACCTTAACTTGAAAACTAATTTATATTAATTTTATACAATAAGTAAATATAAGAGTGTCCCTCTCCTCACTTATAAAACGGATCCTCTTATCCTTGAATTGTCACTCCATTTGAGACATCTAGATTAAAAAAATACCAAATTATCTTAAAAAATCTCTATACAATATGTTGAGGTTTTTTATTTTAAAAAAATAATTTTGGTGGACCTTAAATAGTGATCTTAAAGAAGTCCACTGAATAAGAGATAATCGTTATTATCGACTCTTGAAAATTTTATTCTTATTCTACTTCCATATAAAATATTATGATCATCCTAAAATAAGAACTTTAGTATCATTAATATATTGATATTTTGTTATAATTATGTGATACATATGCGATATATCTTTTCCATTTTACAAAAAAGGAGAACATCACTCGTTCGTACGTATGCATTTCCATATCTACAGAGCGGTATAATTCATTTTTTATCACCATTTTAATAAGATCATTATAAATATGTAAATAAGGAAGACATATTATAATTATGACATAAATATTATTTTATAATTATTTTATAGTATCTATCTTCTCACCTTCCAATTTGTTGAAAGAGGATAATATTGTCGGTGCATACATATGGACTACCAACTCTACGAAGTGGTGTGATCTATTTTCAATTCTAAATTATATGTATCGTAATAAAGATATATTAAATTAATATATATATATATATAGGATATATATTATTTTATAATTATTTTTGAATGGTAAATTATTAATTTATTTTTATTTATTCCATCCATTGAAAAGTGAAAATAGTGTTCATGCATACGTAATACATATCATATCCATGAGTAGTGTAATTAATTAATATATATATAACTTAAATGTATGAATATAAATATATAAAAAATTAATGTAATGACTCAAATCCCAGAACCCTAGAGTCAGTGTCTACTTTATTATATTGGAATAGATACAATGGGTTGAATCTCGATGGACTAATCTGTTTTGTATTTTTGGAAAACAAGATATGTACATGATACCCATTTAAAAATGTGAGTAGAAAATAAAACATAATAAATAAGAAAATAAAATAATTATCATCCTTGAAAACTCATTCAATGGATTCATATTTATAAACTTTAGAAGAGAAACATAATAAGGGTGAGCTCAAAATCTCAGTAAGGGTTAAGAAGAAAATAATATGGCATTAAACATTAAGGAATAATAAATATGTAAAGTTAAATAATTGAACACACGTTCCATTTAGATAAACTGACTACATTAAAAGATAAGTTATAAAAAGTATGGAAAGGTAAATAAGTTAAAATTAATTTCATTTTATCGTTAAATTGAGAATCAAATGAATCCATAGATAATATTATTGTGAAAATATCCTTGATAATAATAATTAAATTCTGAATAAATTAATTTTTTTATTATTTGATATCATGTCTCGGGAAAATTTTTCTTGTACTAACAATACCTTTAACTGTATAGTTTAAACAACATGTACAAACCTGTTAAATTTTACCTACTGATTTCTCTCATGAGACAGACCAATGCATTGAGGGACTATATATTGCCAGTCCCCACCCATCACTATAGGTCAAAATCCTTCCTAATATATAAAATAATATATTTAATTCATGAATCATTATGGATTATCATAAAATATTCATATTGAGTAATAGATTTAGATTTATCAACATTTCCCCAGTTAATCAAATAACATCAAAAGTAAACATCATAAGTAAAAATTGGAATAAAATTTTGGAAATAATCATATCCATCATGAAATAATATGGATATTTAAAATAAATTTATTTACTAATAAAAAATGATTACAATAAGTGATTTTTTCAAAAGAATGGTAACAATCACAAAAGATTGTGAGATTGATCATTAATTTTTTCCACTTGGTAATATTCAAGTCAAATCCAATTAAATGAAATAAGTCAAAATAAATCATAAAATACCCTGAATTATTAATTAATAATGATATTACATGTTAAAGGGGTAGTATATACACACTAGAAAAGTGAATCATTGTATAATAACAAATAAGTCTCAATGGAATGTAAATTGAGAAAAAATCTCTAACCTCGTTCTTTCTTTTGGTTAAACATTATTTAAACTCTTGTATAGTGGTTTTAAACATTTCATTAACTTACAAAAAAGCCTTATTAATATATATAATATCATATATGTTCTTTTTATAGAAGTTTACCACTCATTTGATAATAATATTTCATTATTTCATTGTTTCAGATGTTAATTGCCTTGTTTTCTCATGCGTATTTCTTCATTAAAGATCTAGTCATCGGTAATGTTATATCGTTATATAATATCCACAATCAAATTTTTATTCCACTTATACTTTAAAAAATAATTATTAAATATGGTTATAAAAAATGAATTGTGTTATGATCATGTAGATGGTAGGTCATACCTATGCATAAGTAACGTTTCCTTTTTCCAATGATCATTATGGAAAGATATTAATTAATATATAATAATTTGATAATTATAATAATATAATATATAAAATAATATATATATATATATATATATAAATTATCTATGTGGTGTCTTGATGAAAAAAGTTTCACATCACTTTGTTAACGAGTTAGTCGACCCATACACGAACGATGTTATCATCATTAAGTGAGTGAAAATGTATGAAAAATAAAATGATGTATTATATTTAAAAACATGATAAATATGTCATTAATATTATATTTATATAATTAATATAACATATAATAATTTAATTTATCCTTATCACCTTCTTTGTGAATCATTAATGAAAGATAAACGACATTGCTTCGCGAGGGAGTAGTCTAACGTACAAAAAAGTGACATTATCATATCTCCTACGAAATGGATATTAAAATGATATATATGATATAATTAATCTATTTCTATTAATATTTAATGAATATAGTATATGTAATTTAGATTAATAATCATACCCAAACATGAAAGCTATTAATGGAAGAATGAATGACATTGATTCGTGAGGTGGTAGTTTTCCGTACACAAGAACAATGATTTCATAACCCATTTTATTGAAATGGATATGATTTTTGGTCATGAAAATATTGTAAAAACATAATTTTATATAGAATATATTGAGTTTATTGTATCATCATATGTTAGTAATAATTAAATGAGGTGGAGAAAGAAATAAAATAAAAATAGTTGTTGAAAAACATTACCTCTTCTTCGGGTATCCTCCTTAGGTTTATACTAAATCATTATTGGGTTGTATTTCTTACCAATATATGGATTATAGTATAAGGGTTGGGATTTTTGGATGTGATTTTGTAATTTCATGGAAAACCAAAATTGGTTTTAATGTGTTAAAAAGGGGGAGAGTGAGTACCCTTTTAGAGTTGAGGTGGAAAGACATTTTTGTTAATACCTAAAATAATTTATTATTGGGCGGTGTGTCTTTCCCAAAGTAGCCAAAGAATTGATAATTAAAGTTTTTTAGTGATTATATGGTTGATCCTAACCTCCACCACATAATTAAAAAAATTAAACATTTTTGTTTTCTTTAACTTCTATGTTTCCTTATTTTTACCATTTTGTTTTTCACTATGGTAACTATTATTTTTAACCTAGGTAATTTATACCATGAAAATAAAATAAATTCATAATTATTAGACAATTTGGAACCAATAAATATAAATATGATATATATATATATAATATAAATCCTATTGGTGTTGTAAATTAATATCAATACAAGCATATGTAATGTGAAAAAAAAAATTGTTTTAACCATATTATATATTTATTAATATTAACAAATAACTTGGAATAATATAGGTTTTTTTGTTATTTTACATAAATTAATTAAATTTAATTAATTATAAAATTCTAATAATTTCAATTTTGACTTTATTCATTTAATTTTTAATTAAAATATATCAAGACAACGATGGAATTCGAATTTATTATGTTCACACCTATAAAACATTATATATTTATCTAAACAAATTAACATAATAATTAATTCAATTTACATCACTTTTGATATATTTAGTATCATTTATTTTATTTTATTTTTAACTAAATAATTATTATGTTATAATTTCTTAAGAATTTAATATAATTATATCATCTAAAAAATTAAAATAAATTATCATGATAAAAAAACTCATTTATATTTCAACTGAATATTCATAACTGAACATATGTTGTTTTTGTCCATATCATTAAGATTTATAGATATAAAAAAACAAGGATGGTTCTATTTTTTTCATTACATAACATATTAGATAAGTCACTTTCATTTACAGGTGTCCCAAAAACTCATAAAAATCTAGCCTAAGTTAATAAGGGTCGACATATAGCCATCCAATGGGTGTTGGAAAAATTGGTAGGTTATTTTAATTCTTATCTTCTTATTTTATCGCCTTGGTAAACCCATTTTTTACCTTAACCATGGTAATTAATTTTTACTATTTTTTCTATTCAATGTATTCAAAAATTAAATTTTCCTTATCCGAAATTAAAAATTATGCACATTCTATATATTGAATCCATTTTACCGAATTAAATTCCAAACATGGGATAATAAATTTAAAATTAATAAAGCAGAATTGATGAGAAAGAAGGATTTTTATAAAAAAAAGTTGGCGCTAAATCCTATTTTTATAATGAAACCAAATACAAATTTATATATTGGTAGTGTGAGACCTATTACATAGACTGTAGGCCCAAGAAAATTAGCCCATAAACATGTCCTGAAAGCTCAGTGCAGCATCATGACTGCATCATCATGCCTATTTCATGCCCACATCACCACATACATCATAAATCCCCCAATTATATTTCTAGGATTAAATACCTGGTCATTTGGATGTATTGTTATGGGATTACCACTCAACTTCCATCCCAACTATAAAAAGCAAGTTTTTAAATGGAAAATCATCAAAAATTTACAATGTTTTTATATCAAAATTCAATAACAAAATGATTACAATGAAATATATTGGATTAATTTATATATAATTGAAATTATTTTACTTTAAATCCAATTAAATATAAAATTTATCTTTAAAAATTATTCAAATTAAAAGTCCATTTTTAGTTAAAAGTTAGTATTTTTCACTTTTCTTCAAAAAATGAAACTTTTCCTAAAAATATCAAAAATTGTCCCTAGATAATTCTTCAATTATGATTTCATAAATGAATATTATTTTTTAAAATAAAATTTCGCAAAACTATCAAAAATAAATTTATATTGAGTGTGTAAAGTGTGACTAAACCATGTTTTGTTTGTACCTGATGTTGCCTGCATCATAAGATATCGATGAAATTAAATTTATTCTAAAATAAATATATTGTAAACTCTTTGGGTGTTAAATTCTCCCCTAATTAATTAAATTTTTTCCTATAAAATTAAACATTATCTTGATAATTAGAGGTTTGAAATTTTAAAATTCCATTATTGAAAACCCCACATTGTAAAATAAAACATCCTCATAATAAGAGAGAATGGGAAGTAAGAAGGTCATATAGAATAATCACATAACTAGGATTACAAGTAGGATATTATGGTTGGTAATTGAAAATATTTACATGGAAGAGAAAACAAACACCCAAATACGGATGGAGAGTGGTAGAGGACATGGTCCAGTGAAATTTAATGTCCACAAATCCATAAACCAAAGGTGTGAAAATGGTAATTAATATCATAAAAATGAATATAGTATGACATAATTTTTTCTTCAAGACCCATTTCCTTGAGTTGAATAATTGTTTCACTCTGTATGAATATAAGGAAATATACTTAATAGATACATTATTATTTCATAGGAACCATTCCATCCTTTGGTTGTATTTTAATCAATTCCCATATTATCTCTTAATCCATGAAATGAATATCTAAAAATAAAAAATTTTATGCTTGAAGACCTAAAATACACTTTTAACATAATATAATATCTATAAATGAGTTACAAGATCTTTTTTATCTGTAATTACTTTATGAAACCTATATGGTTAGTGAAAGTTATCTGGTATGCATAATTTCTCATATGGTGAAGTAATACATTAATCTCTAAAACCTTCTCAAATTTTCAACATAAAACATTCATAAATGGTTAACCTTATGACCCATCAAAGAGATTATGATCGAAATATTTGTAAATAAGGTCACTAAATATTCAAAATGAACATACCACTAATCTCTTAGACAACAAAAAGTAACTATTAATCGTCAAACACCAAACATCTGAATACCTTCATCATGTATATTCTTGAAAAATGATAATAACCTAAATTACCATATAACCTTATTGAAAACATGTATTATTCCTTATTATATTAAAAACATAGATCATTGGATATATCCCATAAATCCAAGAATGTTGTAAATTCCATCTATGATGGCATAAACAACTTTGTCAATGAATCATTAATCATTTCCAAGGTAGTAAGTACTATACAATCCATATCAATCATCCCTATATCCCATAATCATTATATGAACATAAGAAGAATGTTAAGGTTTATATTTACCACAATCATGCATTTTCAAAGAATTTTAACTTCCACTGAATCACTTTTCTTAGTACCATTCAACACATACCTTCAAATCAATTAAGAAATAATACTGGATTATAATCCTTATATATTTCATAATTATTATAACCATAATTTCATCAAAAAACTAAATTTAAAACATTTTAAAATGATCCAAATACTAAATAACAATAATAATTTTCCTTCATTTATATCAATAGTAATGTTTTTCTTTGATCCCGATGTATATTCTCATTACTCTTCGGACATTCATTTCTATAATGCCACATATCCTTATATTTAAATATTTTAACAATAGAAACTTATTATTTTCATTAAAATCATTATAATAGTGGCCTTTATTATATAAACATTAGACTCTTACATGTTTTATTACAAGATTTCAAGCATAACATGACATCAAATACAAACCAAGGATCGTAAAGTCTAGTGTCTTTGGAAGATTAGGTAAATAATTAGAAATAATCAAAAAATATATTTTATTTTATATAAATAGTGATCTATTAAATTCCCTTGATATCTTACATCTTCATAGGGTAACCTGGGGACATGCATGAATAAAGGTATAATCTAGAAAACCCAATAAGAGAACAGACATAAGAATAATGCATAGCAAATGGGTTAAAAGTCATAATGTGTCTGACATAAAAATGCATCAAACGTGAATAAACACCAGGAATCGCATTATATAGAACATGGTATCATGTAATAATGGAATCATAATAATTTTCAAACAACATACAGCATGACATAAGCATTATTCAAGGCTAACTTCAAAAACTATTGCACATGGTGGAAAAATTTTCATAAAGGAATGTGGTTTAATCTCTATCCCAACATGATGTCTCATGAGACTAAACATTAAAAAATGTATTGGAGTAATATCTGGGAACACCCATTATAAAATATTCATGAAAATTTGTTCCACATGAAGAATCAAACATAAACATAAGGGTAACCCATATAAAGAAACAATTATTATAACCATGTCATAAGGCATAAAAATGGGGGTATCATAAAGGATTCCAAGAAAGAATATATTTAAATACTGTATGTAAATTAATAAGGGAAAGTAATCATTGATTATGGTAAATTATTTTTATCTTAAGTGAAAACATCTAAAAATAGTGCTTAAGAAACTTTATAAATGAGCCACTTTAGTGCGGTTTAAGGGAAATGTTAAAGATACTTTAAATGGGACAAAGGAATAATTTTTACATAAAATAGAAATGAAAAAAAAAATATTTTTCCATTATAAAAAAATATTTAGTTATGAAAAATATTGTTGGATTAAAATATATTTTGGATTTTACTATAAAATGTGTAAAAAATTGGGAAGTATCCTTTAATCGGGCTTCCTTATAAAGAGAAATTTAAATGGGAACCTTATAAAACATGTATTTCCCCATCAATAAAAGAAGTACTGGTCTACGTGAATATGTTAGTATCATAAAAAAATAATATAGGACGATTACATAATAATAATTAAAAATTAAATTGGGGTAAATATGGGGATAGATCATAACCCAAAGGTAATTTTAAGGTTCAGAGAAAATCCATTAACTTATGTCTGAAAGTGTAATAAACATGCACTTAATATCCTATATAATGAAATTATATTCATCAATAATTTAATTAATAACCTATTATAAATGTATTTTATTTAGTAAAAAATTATTAAGTTCATTTATAGCCTTTTTCACGAGTCAAAATATTCAATTTTTTCGTTTGAGAGTGTTAATTTTCTTTGTTTTCATGATTGATTCACTTGTATAAATGTATGAATGATCTGGAAAAAAGGGAATCATTATCTAGAATTGAAATTATATGTTATTAATTTACATAGATAATAGTAAATGTTCTTATATATCTTTTTTTATATATGGGGATGATTCATTAGATAAAACATTAATGATAACCGTTTAGATTTATTGGGAAATTTTTAATCATCACATACTAGTTTTGTTTTATTAATTAATATTATGTATATATACTCCTTCCAGAGCACTAAATAGGTTATAATATATATTTTAAAATATATTTTAAGAATTATAATGGTTTTCTGTTCATACATTAAGGTGTCACTAGAAAACAAAAAATTGGCATCTATGAAGGTGGTGAATCAACACCTCACAGATGATGTATTCATTTTTAGAACAAAAAGTTAAAGAGAAGAGAATTGATGGTGGGTATAACATTAAAATAATAACATTTCAGTATATATATGATATTATAGTTATCATTTTACTTTGTATAGGGTAGGTTATGTAAGTATAAGAAAGGAAAATAAATTAATAGAGTGAGAGGGATGGTCTTACCACTTGAGTCTCGTCTCCTTGAGAACCTCATTAAGGCACTTGGAAATGGTATTTTGGTGAGACCAACAAGACCAAAACATATAAATGATATTTGGGATAGTAATTGGTTATAATATAATCTAGTTCTATGTATTATAAGGTTTGAGGAGAATAGGTTGTGGGTGGTATTTATAGGGGAGGAGGGTGGTGTTTTTTTTGTATTTTATTCATTTGTTTATTATTTTGGCTCGATATGATCAATAATATTGATTATTATGACTAAATAAATTATATAAATCATTTTATTTTGTGATAGTTCCCACTTAAATCATCCATTAATCAACCATGACTAAAAAAATAATTTATTTGTTAAAAATGTTGAATACCTTAAATTATCATGTTTCACTATTCACCAAAAATCAACTATTTTAGAGAAATACTAAAAATTAACCCTAAAAAATTTTAGATGTTTATAATTTAAAAATAGACTCCATTTTTATAAAATAATCTTCTAAATATGAGAAATTTAATTTTTAATTGAAATAATCATTTATTCAAAAAATATAAATTTTAAAATTACAACTGATTTTATGATGCTTTGAAAATTTAATTAAGGTATAATAAAATTATATTGTAATAATAAGAAAATAAAATTTTAATTTTTAAATATATTTTGTGGAAATAAATTATCTTTTATAACATTATATTAATTATAAATTTCTAAATAAACATTTATTCTTTAAAAAATTACCAAAACATAATTTATCATTTTAAAAACATTTATTTACTTATACCAAGATATAAATATATAATATTTTCATTTATAATACACCCAAATTTTATTTAAACTCTCATAGGTGAGGTTACAATTCTATTGGTTAGATTACCATTCCTAATGGTCATATTATTATTCCAAAGTTCAAGTTATTATTCTATCGGTATAGGTTTTTTAATTTCTATAAATACATATTATTTCATTAATTATTCATTTATAAAGTTTTATTGTGTTATCTATGTGATTTTATGTGATTTATAATATATAACATAATCATAATAAGGAAATTCCATTGAAAAAATTTTGGATCATTACATTCTTCCTCCCTTATGAAATTTTTCCCTCAAAATTTCATTTTACATTTTAAGTTGAAAATAGGTGAGGGTACTTCTCCATAGTTACTTCCTCTAGTTACCCTGTTTCATCTTTATGTTTATGGTTCATTCATAGTACTTTGACCAGGTGAGTAGTCTTGTTGCGTAGAACATTATATCTATAGTCCAAGATCTTCACCAGCTTCTCTTCAAAAAAGAGATCATTTTCCAACTGTACCACCTTAAGATATAGTACATATGAGGGATATTGTAGTTACATCCCCAATAGGGATACATAGAATACATCATATACTTGAGACATGGTTAGTGTAACTATTAGTTGAGAGTCCATAGCTCTAACATGATCAAGAATATTGAAGGGGCCAATGTACCTTGTACTTAGTTTTCCTTTCTTCTTAAATCTCATGACTCTCTTCCATAGAGATATGCAGAAGAATCCCATGTCTCCAACTTTAATATCTAAGTCTCATTGATTATTGTATGTATAGATCTTATTTTAACTTTATGAATTCAAGATGTACAGTTGAATGGTTTTCACCTTTTCTGCCATTTCTTAGACAATTTTAGGTCCTAGCAGCCTCCATTCACTGACTTCATCATAGCATGTTAGTATACTACATATTTTACCGTAAAGGGATTCATATGGATCCATTTGGATGCTTGAGTGGAAAATATTTTTATAAGAGAACTCAACCAGAGGTAGATTTTAGTCCCATCTTCCCTTCAAATACATATAACAAACTCTCAACATGTCTCCATGTTTCTGAATAGCCTACTCAAATTAGTCATCAGTTTGAGGAAGATTAGTCATAGTGATGTTTATCTTAGTGTTTATTTCATATTAGAGACTTTTCTAAAACATGGAGATAAATATAATATCTTAATCAGATATAGTCGATTGTGGTACTCAATGAATCCTTTCCACTTATTTGATGTATATTCATGCAAATCGATCGAGTGATAAATACTCTCAAATTGAGATAAAGTGAGTTGTTTTTATAAGACAATCCAAAATGACCCATATATCATTATTTCATCTACATGACTTTGGAGGTCCAGTGAAAAATTCAATGGTTATTTTTTCCCATTTCCATGTTGGTATGGTTAATGGTTGCATAATCCCCTTATATTTTTTCCTTCCATCATTCACTTATCGACATAGTAGGCACTTTGATGTATATTCAGCGATCTACCTCTTCATATTGTCCCATAAATAGTGATCTTAAAGATCATGATACATCTTTGTGCTTCCATGGTGAATATAGAAAGTTTATTTATGTGTGTCATTCAGAATCTATTTATTTATCTCTAGATTGAATGGTATATAAATTCATGACCCAAATCTTATGATTCCTTCCACATCAATTTTTAACTCTGAGGATTTCCCATTTTTAATATATTCCACATTTTTCTAAATTTCATCATCATTAATTTGATCATCATTTATTTTATTCATAATGTAAGGTTGAGAAATAATTTGAGAAAGGTTTGGTAATGTTCCTTTCTTAATGAATCCCATTTCCATCCTTTGTAGGTATAATAATATTAGATCTCTCTCAACTCTCATCATGGATAAATTTGAAGTTATTTTCTTTACCAGGATGATAGTGGATTGAGAAGACATAATCCTTGATGATATATAACCATATTTACTACTTCATATTAATTTCCTTCTATGCGAATGTATATTTTAGTCTCTTATAATTAGTATATATCTCACACTTCTCCCCATTGAGATAATGCCGCTAAATTTTCAATGTGAATATCAATGTTTTCAACTCCAAATTGTGCGTACGGTAGTTTTTCTCATAAATTCCCAACTAACATGAGGCGTATGCTATCACTTTATAATTTTTTATCAGTACATAACCTAATCACTTCTTTAAAGCATAGTTTTATACTAAAAATGGTTCCCCATTTGTTAGTAGTGTGCGTACTACTACAGTGATAAGCCTCTTTTTTCACTCTTTGAAGTAGTTCTTTATATTCACTGGTCCAAAAAAACATGTCTCCCTTCTAATTAATCTTTGTTATTGGGTTTGAAAATAGTGATAACATCTTCACAAATTATAGTTAATACACAACTAGACCAAGGAAACTATGGATCTCCATTACAGATGTTATATCGGGCCACTCTTTGATTGCCTTTTCTTTTAAGGGTCCATAGATATTCCTTTTCTAGTGATGACATTCCCCAATAATGATACTTCATCCATCTAGAACTCACATTTACTGTACATTTTATAGAATTTATCCCTTCAAAAAAATTAGCAAAGTTTTCAAATTCTCCTTGTGTTCCTCATTGTTCTTGAAGTATATCAAAATATCATCGATAAAGGCTACCACAAATTTGTCAAGGTAATATAAAAATACTCTATTCATTAAGTCCATTAAAATTTCTAGAAAATTAGTGACTATGAAGGGAATCGATATGAACTCATAGTTTTCATAACTTGTTTGAATGGAATTTTTGATAATATCTTTTTTCTTCACCTTTAATTGGAGATATACTGATTAAAGGTTCACCTTAGAGAAATAATTTTCCCCAATTATTTGATTGAACATGTCATATATATGTGTAAAGAGATAATTTTTCATTATCATTATATTTTTGAGATCAGGATAATCAATGAAGAGGAGAATCAACTATCCATCTTCTTGACGAAGAGGACTGGTGCACCCCACAGTGAAATACTCAGGCGTATAAAACCCTTATATAAATTCTCCTACAACTGCTTCCTTAGTTATTCTAACTCAATTGTGCCCATTCTGTAAGGTTTCTTTGATATAGGCAATGATCCATGAATAATTTTAATTGATAACTCAACCTATCAGTCGGAAGGAAGGTCATACAATTATTAAGAGAATAAATCAGGGAAGTCCCTCACAATGGTCATGTATTTGATCATTATTATCTCTTTTGTCTCACTAATTTGAGTTAGATATGATTTATCATAAATAATTAATACCCAAACTGAGATGATGATTCTAGCAGAAATTTATCATCCTCCTCTATCTTTTACAGAATTGGAGGATGCTTCAAGATGTCAAGATTGATCGCCCATTACCGGAAATTGATGTTGGGTTTGTATAAAGATATCCAATACATGCCCAATATAGAATCAAAATACACTAAAAGAAGTTGGAAAATAATTTATCGGAGGTTTATTCCACAAAAATTTACTGGGGGGGGGCGAATTATATACTTTTGATGCAATAATTTCCTTATTCTTGGTTCTCTCAGATGACTCATCCTTCATATTTTTGAGGTGTTGTTTGATAGTTCTATTAAAATTTAAAAATATGAAAGATTGCATAGAACCAGAATCAAATAGTATATTTGGAATGAATAACCAATTTACCTTTAACCACTTTATTTTCATGCTCCACCTCAGTAGTAGTGATAGCATATTCCCTTATTTCCTTGGAGTTTATTTTTGTTGATTTCCTATAACAAACATTTTTTGAGGGAAATAGATCACATAATTCCCATGTTCCTTGCAGTTGAAACACTAAACTATATTAAAAGTTGTAATGTTATCCTTCCTTTCTTCTTCCACAATTGTGGGATTCTTCATCTCCCTTTGGAAATTTTTATCTAGATTCCCCTCTCTTCTACATTTGAAGCATCTCTTGGTTCCCCTTAGGCAGTCTCTAGGATGCTTCTTCCTACACATTGGACATGTGGGATGTTGGGATTTCTTCATGTAATGGTATATATTTTTTGAACCTCTCATATCAAACACCATTTTCCGATTTTATCTCTGAACCCATAAGACCACTGAGAGTCCCCAATCTCTATTTCAACTTCAAGGTCACAACATAAAATCTCTTCATTTCTATCAAAGTCTATAATCACCAATGCTTTTCATAGAATCATCTTTAGTCTGCTAAAGAGGCAATCCACCATGATTTCACTATTCATGATAATGCCATTGGTATTTCATGCAAGCCTTGTAATGTTTTCTTCATACACCCTGATATAATCGTGTTCATTTTTCTTCAGTCTTAGGAATATGACATGTTCCTATCATGGGGTGGAATAGAAACAAATATTTCCTAAGTTAAAAATGAAGTAAATTGTGTAACCTATGTTCTCTCCAGAGCACAATAATAAAGTTTTCACTATAAAAATTGAAAAATAAGTGGATTTTATTTTTGAAATTTTATAATTTTAAAATAAATAAATAAATTAAAAATAAATTTTAGACATAGGGTGATGAAGAGAGTGATGGGGTCAGGGTAGTATCACATTTTTCAATTTCATCATGCTAACAAAAACTATTCCCCCGCTTCCTATTGAAGGATAAATGACGGACTCCTCGTTTAAGTTTTCAATCACCCTTGGTTGAGGGAAGTAATGGAAACAACTCCTATATGCATGAAAATTCATAAACCATTACCAAAAACTAATAAAATCCTCGATAAAAAATCATTTCTCCTTATAAATATAGAAACAATACACTTATTCCACACATGTTTAAATGATTTCTAGACTCTCACCACCGAACCCAATATGCTCTATCGAGAAAAATTGTACTAGGAAGAATGGGTTTAAAGAACTTAAACTAAATAAATAAAAAAGAATAAAATCAAAACCTAAAATATGATCACATTAAGAGAATTGGTAAATACTAAAAATAGAAATCATTCAATAGAAAAATATATAGTTTTAAATTAAATCACAAGACTCTGACTTTATAAAATTAAAAATTCTCATTCCCTGGTCATATAAACGATTTACCCCTTTATGTGAAGGGTAATAGAGTTGAATGGAGAAGAAGAAATCATTATGAAAGTAATAAAAGAAAAATAGATAATTCACAGCTATTAAAGGTTCCAATCCTAAAAAATCCCATATTTAACATTCTTCACAACTTTTAATGGAAGTGAATAATCATATTTATAGATTTTAAATGTGGGAAATTTTCCATCAACATCTATTCATACAAAATATTGAGTTTATTTAACATAATAAATTGATGAATATCATGATAGTGTTATAATAATAGTTTTTTCTTATCTATTATAATTTCTCCCATAAAATCTCATCATATTTGTACTATTTTAATATAAGATATTCCTAAATTACAAAATAATACTTTTTATTCTCTATGAGACTCCTAAAATCCCTCCACTTTTTACATTCAATGGATGCTTTAATGATAGAAAATATCCATTAATTTTAATTTGAACATTATTCTAGGAGTCCTATTTCTCCTCCAACTTGAATCACAAAATTTGGATTTCTCTAGGCTGAGATATGCCTCCATTACTGAGGTAGGGTTAATTATATCATTAAAAAAAAATTATCCACTTTATTGATTTTTTTAGGGTAGTGTGTTTTGAATTGGATCTAGTTCTAGAAGAAAATGATGAATAAAAAGAAAAAATAAATTACAAAAAAAGAATCACAGAATTTTGATCAACATTTTAAATGTTATTATTGAAATATAAAAGCTTTGGAAAACTATTTAATTTTCATAATTACGAAATTTTCACATTTAAGACCACCAAAAGTACTGAAATGATGAATATCATCTCAAATTGATTAATTGGATGGAATTAAACAGATCATGGTGCCACCCAAATGTGCCCCAAACCCAATTGGTCACATGACCTCAAACACATTTTATCAAATACCAGAGGCTTCCAGCTAGCAGTGAGGGATATGGTGTGATATTGGGGAAACTATGCCCTCATTCTAGGAGTATACATAGGAGAATCTAAATAGTAAATAGTAGTAGAAGCAATAATACCAATCAAAAATAAACAGAGGAAGACTAAAGGTAAATCCTACAGAGGCCATAATATATATATATATGATGCATGGAATATGTATCTAAGAAATCATCCAAACAAGTCTCAATGCTGGAAAAAATACAGAAACCAAAGTAAAAAAAGAAACAAGTAAACTCCAATAGCATCACAAGCCTCATCTTGGTCCTATAATCTCTATCTCCAAAAGAAATCAAGTACTTGATGGAGAAGGGAGTCTGCCATTATCTATACCTGAAACCATATATTCTGTTTGGGTTCAAAATATGACCCAAACAGGGTGTGAGATGAACCCCAGTAGGCAACCAGCAAATGATCTGTGCCTAACTGTAAGTGAATATATATATAGCAAGCAATATGTAGAAATAAAGAGATAAAATAGGATGTACTCAAAAGTAAAAAATATTACAGTCTTAAATTACATTAATTTACATTTATTATTAAATCCATTTAAGAATATAAACCTTATGATCTATCCTAATCTCTATATCCCCTATGAAGGTGATAAAACAAATGTGTTAGAAGACCATCTAAAAAACCAGTAATATCGAGTCCATGATTGTGCTTTGTCTTGGAAGACTCATCACAATCATTAAATTATATAATAATGACCCTTTGGGAATTATCTCATAATCTGGTCCCCTTTGTCTAACATAACAACAAAATCATTTAATAATGAACCTCTAGGAAGCTCTCATTGTCTAACAACTCTGGTATACACAAATCATTTACAAATGACCACCTGGGTATCTCTCATGGTCAATACCCCTTGGTCAACATAGCCTTAATAAATTATAAATGACCACTTGGACATCTCTTATCACGCACTAGCTCCCAAGTACCCAGAGCCGGTTCCATATAGAGGATCGAATTCGGTTCAGGCTTTTGGAAACCAGCTACTTCTGAAATGATTCATCTGCTAAAAGTTGTTACCTAAAAATTTATAATAAAAAACATAGGGTGAGCATACGAATTCCCGGTAAGGGGTTTAAAAATAACATACTATACCCAAAACAACTTTTGAAAACATTCTTTAAACCATTCATAAAAAAATAATCTTATAGAAAATCTGTAACACATGTGACATGTCATAATAAAAGTTCTTAATTAGAAACATGCTAGCAGAATTACTAGGAAACACAATTTGAACATAGGCATGTTGAATAAAAGAAATCATAAACATGTATGTCATGAGAATATGTAAGAAAAAATTTAACAGTTATGGGTAATTAATAATCAGAGTTTCGCATAAAATAATAACATCAATTTCATACACTGAATACAAAATCACTGATTTTAAAACATATGTCATGCCATAAATATACAAGAAATTATTAAACATTTTATCAAGGCCTTGGCCAAGACATCTAATGATTTAAGGCCTCGGCTGAAAATCCATAAACACTTTTAACCAAATATTATACCAGTTGAATATTTTTCTGATTAATTAAATTATCTAGTCATAATGAGGGAAGTGAATATGTCAGACTGTTTCAAGGCCTCATGCCAAGACCTAGGGGATAACTATAACCCGACCCCAACCCGGAGAGCCCCTGTAACCAGAATTGAACCCAGAGTGCCTCTGTAACCGAACACCAACCCGGAGTGCCTATGTAACCAGACACCAACCCAGAGTGCCTCTGTAACCGGACACCAACCCAGAGGGTCTACTATAACCGGAACACAACCCAAAGGGATTACTTTTACCGGTCCCCAACCCGGAACATACATGGTCTAATGCATTCTTCATATCTCTAAATCAAAGTTCACATACCACATTGATTTATTAAATCTCTTATCATTACCAGTGTTGGTCGGAGTGGATACTCAAGAGGGGGGTGAATTGAGTTCCAATTAAAATTTCTGTTTAAAAACTTTGTCTTAAAAACCCCCAAATAAAATACTGAATTAAACTGTAGTGAATTTATATCAAAGTAAAGGTTATGTTGGGTTCTCAAGGGATTGATTATTTCCCAGTTAATCAAAACATAAGAGTTGATTAACTTTTGAAACTAAATTGCTGATTTACAACTAATATAAACACTTGCGAGTTTAATTATCAAAGTGACGTTAAAATAGTTTTGGTTTTAAAGTAATTAGCATCCGAATAAAAAAATAACTTTTAAAGAAATAGAACAGCAGATATAACCAAGAGGTTCAGTCTCAAAATGAGACTTAGTCCTCTCAACAATTTATATAAATTTGATCCACACCCTGGATCAGGGTTCACAACAGTTTACAACTGTCCAGGTCCAAAACCTCTACCACTGTTATTCGTGGGTAACAAAACAACAGCAACCATCTGTCCAGGTCACACACGACCTCTACCACTATTATAGTGGGAAATGAAATATGTAAAGAGTTTGCCGAGGATTTACAGATCCTCCAGTTAAAGTACAGGAGACAGTGTGTGTGTTAAATACAGCAGATAACACACACTTCTCGAAATGTAAAATAATGAATCACAGAGTAGAGATGTAGAGTTTAGAAATGGCTCTAGTGATTGTAGTGAAGCTTTTGACTCCTTGAGTTTGATCAGAAATGGTTCTGAGTCCTCTTCTAGTTTTTGTCTGAAAAAAAGAGTGTCATCTGTTTGGCATCCAGGTTCAGAGATAGTGAAAAATGTAGTCGATGAAGTTCTTCAATGTCCTCGTGAATGTACAGAACTCTTCTTGAGTAAGCTTGAGTGTGTATGAGCTTCTGTGTCTTCTTGTTCGTGCATGTATATCTGTATGATCTCTTCTCGTGTCTTCCACAACTATATAATCCACCACTCTTTTCACTCATATGTGTCTCATCCTCTTTTTTCACCAATAGGGACTTCTTGTATTTATGGCACGAGCTCCAGCAAAAGAAATGATTTCTTTTTGCAGGTACGATGTACGGTTCCCTGACATCCAACAACCTTAATTAAATAAATGACAGAGCATTAAAATATACCTAATATGACCGTTGGTTAGATTAAATAATGATAAAGAAATTCAAATAGCTGTTTATGACTATCGGTGAGTCAAGTGATCGGTAGGTCATCAGCATCAGCATCGGTGGATAGACATCGGTGTGTCCTGATCGGTGACTCAGATGATCAGCATCGGTGTGTCATGATCGGTGACTCATATGATTAGCATCGGTGTGTCATGATCGGTGACTCATTTGATCAGCATTGGTGAGACATCTTCGGTGACTCAGATGATCAGTATCGGTGTGTCATGATCGGTGACTCATTTGATCAGCATCGGTGTGTCATGATCGGTGACTCATTTGATCAGCATCGGTGAAACATCTTCGGTGACTCAGATGATCAGCATCGGTGAGACATCTTCGGTGACTCAGATGATCAGCATTGGTGTGTCATGATCGGTGTGACCATTGTCTTTTGATATGGATCGGTGCGACCGTTGTCTTTTGATATGGATCGATGCGACCGTTGTCTTTTGATATGGATTGGTGCGACCATTGTCTTTTGATATGGATTGGTGCGACTGTTCACTTTTGATATGGATTGGTGTGACCGTTCACTTAACATAACACAAAGTGTCTGTTTGATCCAGAAGATATCGAGAATACTTGTAAATCAATAACAAGCACAGATAAAAACATGATCCAATTGATATAAACAGATTCACTAAAAGATTGTGATTATGTATATGAGAAATCCAACTGGATTAAGTAACGATTATTTGTGATTATTAAAACAGCAATCATAGGAAGAATTCAACAATCTTCCAGAGGGCTCAACAATCTCCCCCTTTTTGATAATCACAAATCTTAGTCGTAAATAAAAATAATATATCATCAATAATAGTGACAAGGCATAATAAGAATAAAAACACAATGAGATATAAATCTCCCCCTCAATTTATGCCTTTGTATATTTATGTTAAAATTTCTCTCCCTGCTATAGTATGTTTCTCCCCCATAGATATAAATCTCCCCCTTTCGGATAATAAAAAAGGAGGGAAATCATATAAAGAAGAGATTAAAATAAGGCATCATAGAGAATAGAGAGAGAGAAAAAAGGTTTCTAAAGTACATCCGAGTACAAATAGAACACTGTTCACCCTATCAACAAAAAGACACAACTATTTCTTGGGATGTAACGGGGCTTTGCCTTTGTCAGAAAGATCAATGGTTGGTAAGTTGGAAGGTTTGGAGGCAGGGTGAACTAGGCAAATTTGAAAAGGTGGTAAGATGACTCTGGAAGGTGGAGGAGAGGATGCCACGGAGATATGCTATTGAGCAGTAGTAGCTGGTTGACAAGACTGTTGAAGAACTGGCCGTAGTTGAGATAGATCTTGAGCAACGGAGATCTGATTTGGAGCAACATCAGAGGCACTGAGAGGTTCAGCAGTAGGAAGCACAATGGCGGTGGCTTGTTCATTCATGTAAGGCTTCAAAAGATTTATGAAATCCTGAATAACTTCTGCACCATACTGCATAGCCTTCTAAAAATCATCCTTATTCTCCATGAACTGTTCCAAGGTAAGAGTAAAATCTTGCAACTGACGAACTTGAGTGTTGAAAGCTTGAGTGACTGGAGGTAGTTTCAAATTATCAGCGAACACCTTGAAATCTGCGGTCATCTCGTGCTTGGTATAAATCTTTGAAAAGTAATGATCAACCTTTTCCTTGATCTCTTTCTGAGCTTTATTGGCATCTGCTGAATATACTTTTACCATCTTATGAATGTGATCACTGTGCTCCTTCATCTTCCTCAATGAGTCCAAATCAAGAACTTGTCTAATGGCGGCCAATTCATCATGCACAATTTTCTTTAGAGCCTCTAGCTCATGAGTAATGATCTTGGTTATTTTGGTTGCACTGGCTTGAGCAACTATCTGAGTTATCTCAGCTTTCAACTTCCTTAGATCAGACTTCTTAAGATGTTCAATCAGATTCCTCAACACTTCCATCATACCAGAGATGGTTGATCTAAATTCATTTGATAAAGAAACTAAGCCAGATTGTAGATCCTTCAGAGTCTTATATAGAGAGGCTATTTTCCTGCCAATAAACTCACCAGTATTAGCCAGATATGGTCTAATAACATTTGATACTCTTGTTGAAAATCCTTCCAAAGAATCTTCAGAAACTTGTAGAGAAACTTGAGTAAGAGCATTTGAAATTTCTTCTATGACTGTATCTCTCACAGCAGCAAGAAACTCAATTTTTAACTTATCAAAATCAGACTGAGAGAGAGTAGAACTAGGTATATGAATGTATGCAGTATCAACAACATGAGCAGACCTTGCCTCAACTGGTTGGCTTTCCTTCATAACCACAGTAGATTCTGATTCTTACTCTTCTTCTTCAGAATACTTTAAACCCAAAACAGAAAAACCAGGGTAATCATCCCAGACAGCAGCACAGAGAGTATATTTCGGTTTATCATAACATGCTTTTCCACTGATTTCTAGAGAATCTCTCTTGCCACTGGTATTTGTTTCTTGCACAGTTTTATGTGGTTCTATTGGAGGTACAGTAAGACCATCCACTGGTCGGTTATCACCATCATCATCATCATCATCATCATCTCCATTACCATTTCCATTATTCATAGAATCTTCAGTGTCAGATACTTCAGTGTTAATAGCTTCTTCATCACCAAGAACTGGTTCTGATTCAGGTAAGGCTAAAGGTGGACTGGCAGGTCCAAAGTCCATTCTTCTCTTAGGGATCACAGTATTAGGATCACTCCTATCATCAGGAGGTGACATACTTCCTTCTTCTGTTTCAGCTTCTTCCATCCCTTGTTTACCAGACTCTTCAGTTTCCTTATTCCTTTCAATATCTACTTCTTCCTCGTCATCTGAATAAATTGGCTCCTCATCTGATTTCAAACTAGGGTCTCTCAAACCCTTCGTTCTCTTTCCATGATCAGTGGGATTGTAGGATTCATACAACCTGTCCTCATTAGCAACCCAGCATTTTTTCCATGGGTTCCAATTTATTTTCATCCTTTTACAAATTTCTTTGTTAACACAAAAATCACTATCAGATTCATCTATCTCATCAGCTTCATCAACACATACCAGATTCTTTAACATAGCAGAGATCATTTTGGAATAGAACAAGGCAGTGGCTTTCTTAGATGGTTTCACCATTCCAGTTATGTGCACCATTAGATATCTACACAAATTGATCTTCTCATGGGTCTTTAGTAAAAACAATAGAAAAACATCATGTAATTTTATAGCAAAAAAATCTCATTTCCTAGGGATAATTTGGTGCTGAATAAACTTAAAGAGAAGTCTACATTCACCATCCAACTCTGAGGATGTGATTCTTTTTGACTCTTTGTTTCCAGTCAAAAGCTATAAAGCTAACTCATAAGAGAAGTATTCAGTGGTTGGAGGAATGTTTTGAGCATAATCCTCATACCGACCCTCATGGGGTACATTTAAACATTCATCCCATTGTTTAGATGAAAAAGATATTTTCTTTCCTTTCACTACAGAAGACATTCCGGCAGCCTCTACACCATCTAAAGTAACATTCAGATTTATATAAAACGCATGCACTAGCTTTGGGTAGTATAAACGAGTGTTATCTGAGAACCAGGCTTTCCATCCTTGCGATTCTAAAACTTGTAACAACAGTGACTTACTTGTTAAAATCTATGCAGAACTGACTCCCTTTTCTACAGCAACAATCCGAGTTTCCAGGTTCTGATTTACAGATCTTTGAGTGGCACTACTCGAATCACCTCGAGCACGCTTTGAAGGTACAGGACTTTCTAATCCATTACTTGGCCTCTTTTTCTTAGCCATTTGAAGATTCTGGGGAATGTAGGATTTTGAAGGTTCGAAGTAGAGGAGAAGAGAGGATATAAGTCCTGGCAGGAAATGAAAGGTCGATGGTTTGGGGAATAGAAATAGTCGCGTATCATTTATTTCATCATTTAGGGTTCCCATAATAAAGATAAAAGTAATTAATTAATTACAACATAATAAAAATTAATAGAAAGATAGATTGGTTTGACTGATCGGTTTCACAGATCGGTTTCACAGATCGGTTTCACAGATTGGTTTCACAAATCAGATTCACATATCGGTTTCACAGATTGGTTTCACAGATTGGTTTCACAGATCAATCATACACAACTCTTGTTTAATAAAATTCATTCTTTCATAGCATAAAGGCTTTGTAAAAATATCAGCTAATTGATGTTCAAAACTAATAAATTCTAGAGAAATATCACCTTTCTGATAACGATATCTTAGAAAGTGATGTCTGACATCAATGTGCTTAGTCCTAGAGTGAGACACAGGGTTCTTAGATATGTTGATCGCACTAGTGTTGTCACAGTTAATTGAAACATGTTTAAAATCAAATACATAGTCCAATAAAGTGTGTTTCATCCACAGAATCTGTGCACAGCAACTACCATCAGCTATATATTCTACTTCAGCAGAAGACAATGCAACTGAGTTCTGTTTCTTACTACACTATGATACTAGAGACTTTCCAAATAAATGACATGTTCTAGATGTGCTCTTCCTATCTAACTTACATCCAGTAAAGTCAGCATCTGAATAACTAGTTAGGTCAAATGATTGTCCTTTTGGATAAAACAAACCTAAATTCACAGTATACATAAGATATTTAAAAATCCTTTTAACATCCAGTAAGTGTGATTCTTTGGGATTAGCTTGAAATCTAGAAAACATACACACACAAAACATTATATATGGTCGACTAGCAGTAAGATAAAGTAAAATCCCAATCATACCTCTGTAATTGGTTTGATCAACTGGTTTCCCAGTTTCATCAACATCCAATTTACAGGTAGTACTCATAGGTATATCACATTCCTTAACACTATCCAAACCAAAACGTTTTAATAAATCCTTAGTATATTTACTTTGATTTAGAATAATACCATCTTTAGTTTGAAAGATTTTAAATCCAAGAAAATACATAAGCTCTCCCATTAAGATCATTTCAAAATCATTTTTCATAACCTTTGAAAAATTAGTACATGAAGAATTTTTAGAAGATCCAAAAATAATATCACCAACATAGATTTGTACTAATAAAACATCTTTTGAAATCCTTTTTATAAAAAGAGTGGGATCAGCTATTCCTTTTGTAAATCCTTTTGAAATAAGAAAGTTTTAAAGTCTTTCATACCAAGCTGTTGGAGCTTGTTTTAAACCATATAAAGCTTTAGAAAGTTTAAAAACATGATTTTTAAAATGAGGATTTGAGAAACCAGGTGGTTGTTCTACAAAAACATCTTCAACAATAAAACTATTTAAAAAATCACTTTTCACATCCATTTTATATAACTTGAAATTCATATGTGATGCATAGGCAAGTAAGATCCTAATAGCCTCTAATCTAGCTACAGGTGCAAAGGTTTCCTCATAGTCAATTCCTTCTTCTTGATTGTAACCTTGTGCAACTAGCCTAGATTTATTTCTAATGATGTTTCCAGATTCATCAACTTTGTTTCTAAACACCCATTTTGTGCATATGGTTATAGTGTTCTTAGGTCTTTCTACTAATTTCCAGACTTTGTTTCTTTCAAATTGATTTAGTTCTTCTTGCATATCCATTACCCAAAATTTATCATTGATAGCATCATTGATATTTTTAGGTTCTAACTGTTAAAGAAAAGCTTGATGTTCAACCTGATTTCTTAGAGAAGCTCTAGTCTGTGTTCCTCTATCCAGATTACCTACAACAGCATCTAAAGGATGGTTCTTTAGAATTCTAGTTATTCTAGAAAAGGTAGGGCAAGAGATTTCAGATTCATCTATAGGTTGAGGTTCAACAGAAGCAGGTTCTGGAAAATTTCCAGAACTGGATGTTTTAACTACAGGTCCACTATCTTTATCATTAAGGTTCAAAACAGCGATATCATATTCAAGATTTTCAAGAGAGGTCTTAGTTTCATGTGGATCAGTTTCATCAAATTTGATGTGAACAGATTCTTCCACACATTTGGTTCTCTTATTGAAAACTCTATAGGATTTACTAGAAATAGATTAACCTAGGAAAATTCCTTCATCACTCTTGGATGAAAATTTGTCAAGATTTTCTTTAGTATTCAGAATAAATACTTTGCAGCCAAAAACTATTAATTAGTTAACCTTAGGTTTCCTATGGTTCCACAACTAATAAGGGGTCCTCTTAAGAATAGGTCTGATCAAGACTCTATTAATAACATAACAAGCTGTATTTACAGCTTCAGCCCAAAAATAAACAGGTAGGTCATACTCATTAAGCATAGTCCTAGAAATTTCTTACAGGGTTCTATTCCTTCTTTCTACTACACCATTCTTTTGGGGTGTCCTAGGGGCATAGAAATTGTGACTATAGCCACTATGTGAGCAGTAAGATTCAAACTCATTATTTTCAGACTCACGGCCATGATCACTTCTCAGGGTATTAATTTTAAGTCCACTAAGGTTCTCTACAGACTTGGAATATTTTACAAAGCAAGAACAAGCTTCACTTTTGTGAGCTAGAAAATATACCCAAATATATCTAGAAAAGTCATCTACAAGAACATAAACATAGTGCTTCCCATTTACAGGAAGATATTCTATTAAATTCCTCATCTCTTAAAGAACAGTAAAAGGCATTCATAGCTTTGCAATTATTATTGTAGGCAGCCTTAGTAGCTTCATTCCAAGTAGATCTAACAGTAGTAGGAATTTTATATTATGATTCTATAGCAGTCCAAATATCAAAACCCATGCTCTCTAAATGAATTTTCATCTTGATTTTCCACTAAGCATAGTTGGTGCCATTGAAAAATGGTGGTCTATTGGTAGCAACACCTTCAAGTCTATTATCCATGATATCTTACATAAATCAAAGATTTTAAAGAGATAAAATTTTTAGAAATAACAGAAATTTCAAGAACTTTAAAATACAACTAAAATCACAGTTAAAAAAACAGAGTACTTTAGAAAATATTTTAAATCTTTTGATACCAAATTTTGGTCGGAGTGGATACTCAAGAGGGGGGTGAATTGAGTTCCAATTAAAATTTCTATTTAAAAACTTTGTCTTAAAAACCCCCAAATAAAGTACTGAATTAAACTGTAGTGAATTTATATCAATGTTAAGGTTTTGTTGGGTTCTCAAGGGATTGATTATTTCCCAGTTAATCAAAATAGAAGAGTTGGTCAACTTTTGAAACTAACTTAATGATTTACAACTAATATAAACACTTGCGAGTTTAATTATCAAAGTGACTTTAAAACAGTTTTGGTTTTAAAGTAATTAGCAGCGGAATAAAAAAAATAACTTTGAAAGAAATAGCACAGAAGATATAACCAAGAGGTTCAGTCTCAAGCCGAGACATAGTCCTCTCAACAATTTATATAAATTTGATCCACACCCTGGATCGGGGATCAAAATAGTTTACAACTGTCCAGGTCCAAGACCTCTACCACTATTATTCATGGGAAACAAAACAACAACAACCAGCTGTCCAGGTCACACACGACCTCTACCACTATTACAGTGGGAAATGAAATATGTAAAGAGTTTGCTGAGGATTTACAGATCCTCTAGTTAAAGTATAGGAGACAGTGTGTGTGTTAAATATAGCAGATAACACACACTGCTCGAAATCTAAAATAATGAATCACAGAGCAGAGATGTAGAGTTTAGAAATGGATCTAGTGATTACAGTGAAGATTTGGACTCCTTGAGTTTGATCAGAAATGGTTCTGAGTCCTCTTCTTTTTTTTGTCTGAAAAACAGAGTGTTGTCTTCTTGGCATCCAGGTTCAGAGATAGTGAAAAATGTATTCGATGAAGTTCTTCAATGTCCTCGTGAATGTACAAAACTCTTCTTGAGTAATCTTGAGTGTGTATGAGCTTCTGTGTCTTCTTGTTTGTGCATGTATATCCGTATGAGATCTTCTCGTGTCTTCCACAACTATCTCATCTACCACTCTTTGCACTCATATGTGTCTCATCCTTTTTTTTCACCAACAGGGACTTCTTGTATTTATGGCACGAGCTCCAACAAAAGAAATGATTTCTTTTTGCAGGTACGAGGTACGGTTCCCTGACATCCAAAAACCTTCATTAAATAAATGACAGAGCATTAAAATATACCTAATATGACCATTAGTTAGATTAAATAAAGATAAAGAAATTCAAACAGCTGTTTATGACTATCGGTGAGTCAAGTGATCGGTAGGCCATCAGCATCAGCATCGGTGGCTAGACATCGGTGTGTCCTGATCGGTGACTCAGATGATCAGCATCGTTGTGTCATGATCGGTGACTCATTTGATCAGCATCGGTGTGTCATGATCGGCGACTCATTTGATCAGCATCGGTGAGACATCTTTGGTGACTCAGATGATCAGCATCAGTGTGTCATGATCGGTGACTCATTTGATCAGCATCGGTGTGTCATGATTGGTGACTCATTTGATCACCATCGGTGAGACATCTTCGGTGACTCAGATGATCAACATCGGTGAGACATCTTCGGTGACTCAGATGATCAGCATCGTTGTGTCATGATCGGTGCAACCGTTGTCTTTTGATATGGATCGGTGCGACCGTTGTCTTTTGATATGGATTGGTGAGACCATTGTCTTTTGATATGGATGGGTGCGACCGTTGTCTTTTGATATGGATCAGTGTGACCGTTCACTTTTGATATGGATCAGTGCGACCGTTCACTTAACAGAACACAAAGTGTCTGTTTGATCCAGAATACGTCCAGAATACTTGTAAATCAATAACAAGAATAGATAAAAACATTATCCAAATGATATAAACAGATTCACTAAAATATTGTGATTATGTATATGAGAAATCCAACCGGATTAAGTAATGATGATTTGTGATTATTAAAACAGCAATCATAGTAAGAATTCAAACATCTTCCAGAGGGCTCACTAATATCCCTCTTTTTGGTAATCACAAATCTTAGTCATAAATAAAAATAATATATCATCAATAATAGTGACAAGGCATAATAAGAATAAAAACACAATGAGATATAAATCTCCCCCGGAATTTATGCCTTTGTATATTTATGTAAATATTGCTCCCCCTGCCATAGTATGTTTCTCCCCCATAGATATAAATCTCCCCCTTTGGGATAATCAAAAAGGAGGGAAAACATATAAAGAAGAGATTAAAAGAAGTAATCATAGAGAATAGAGAGAGAAAAAAAAGGTTTGTAAAGTACATCAGAGTACAAATAGAACATTGTTCACCCTATCAACAACAGGACACAACTATTTCTTGGGATGTAACGGGGATTTGCCTCTGTTAGAAGGATCAATGGTTGGTAAGTTGGAAGTCTTGGAGGCAGGATGAACTGGGCGAATTTGAAAATGTGGTAAGATGACTCTGGAAGGTGGAGGAGAGGATTCCGCGGAGATATGTTGTTGAGCAGTAGTAGCTGGTTGAGAACACTGCTGAAGAACTGGTCGTAGTTTAGATAGAGATTGAGAAACGGAGATCTGATTTGGAGCAACATCAGAGGCGCTGAGAGGTTCAGCAGTAGGAAGCACAATGGTGGTGTCTTGTTTATTCAGATAAGGCTTCAAAAGAATTATGAAATCCTGAATAACTTCTGCACCATACTGCATAGCCCTCTCAAAATCATCCTTATTCTCCATGAACCATTCCAAGGTAGGAGTAAAATCATGCAACTGACGAACTTGAGTCTTGAAAGCTTGAGTGACTGGATGTAGTTTCAGATTATCAGCCAACACCTTGAAATTCGCGGTCATCTCACGCTTGGTATAAATCTTTGAAAAGTAATGATCAACCTTTTCCTTGATCACATTCTGAGCTTTATTGGCATCTGCTGAATATACTTTTACAATCTTATGAATGTGATCATTGTGATCCTTCATCTTCCCCAATGAGTCCAAATCAAGAACTTTTCCAATGGCGGCCAATACATCATGCCCAATTTTCCTTAGAGCCTCTAGCTCATGAGTAGTGATCTTGGTTACTTTGGCTGCACTGGATTGAGAAACTATCTGAGTTATCTCACCTTTCAACTTCCTCAGATTAGACTTCTTAAGATGTTCAATCAGATTCCTCAACACTTCCATCATACCAAATATGGTTGATCTAAATTCATCTGATAAAGAAACTAAGCCAGATTGTAGATCCTTCAGAGTCTGATTTAGAGAGGCTATGTGTCTACAAATAAAATCACCAGTATTGGCCAGATATGGTCTAATAACATTTGATACTCTTATTGAAAAGGATTCCAAAGAATCTTCAGAAACATGCAGAGAAGCTTGAGTAAGAGCATTTGAAATTTCTTCTCTGACTGTATCTCTCACAACAGCAAGCAAATCAATTTTGAACTTATCAAAATCAGACTGAGAGACAGTAGAACTAGGTAGATGAAAATCTACAGCATCAACAACATGAGCAGACCTTGCCTCAACTAGTTGGCTTTCCTTCACAACCCTAGTAGATTCAGATTCTTCCTCTTCTTCTTGAGAATACTCTAAACCCAAAACAGCAAAACCAGTGTAATCATACCAGACAGCATCACACAGAGTATATTTCAGTTTATCATAACTTGTTTTTCCACTAATTTCTAGAGAATCTCTCTTGCCACTGGTATTTGTTTCTTGCACAGTTTGATGTGGTTCTATTGGAGGTACAACCACTTTTCGTTTATCACCATCATCATAATCATCACCATCATCTCCATTCCCATTTCCATTCTTCACAGAATCTTCACTATCAGATACTTTAGTGTTAATAGCTTCTTCATCACCAAGAACTAGTTCTGATTAAGGTAATGCTAAAGGTGGACTGGCAGGTCCAAAGTCCATTCTTCTCTTAGGGATCATAGTATCAGGATTACTCCTATCATCAGGAGGTGACATACTTCCTTCTTCTGTTTCAGCTTCTTCCATCCCTTGTTTACCAGACTCTTCGGTTTCCTTATTCCTTTAAACATCTACATCTTCCTCATCATCATAATAAATTGGCTCCTCATCTGATTTCAAACCAGGGTCTCTCAAACCCTTCAGAATCTTTCTATGATCAGTGGGATTGTAGGATTCATACAACTTGTCCTCATCAGCAACCCAGCATTTTTTCCATGGGTTCCAATTTAATTTCATCCTTTTACAAATTTCTTTTTTAACACAAAAAGTACTATCAGTTTCAGCTATCTCATCAGCTTCATCAACACATTCCAGATTCTTTAACATAAAATTGATCATTTTGGAATAGAACAGGGCAGTGGCTTTCTTAGAAGGTTTCACCATTCCAGCTATGTGCACCGTTAGATTTCTACACAAATTGATCTTCTCATGGGTCTTTAGTAAAAACAATAGAAAAACATCCTGTAATTTTACAGAAGCAAAATCTCCTTTCCTAGGGCAAATTTGGTGTTGAATAAACTTAAAGAGAAGTTTACATTCACCATCCAACTCTGAGTATGTGATTCTCCTTGACTCTCTGTTTCCAGTCAAAATCTTTAAAGCTAACTCATATGAGAAGTATTAAGTGGTTGGAGGAATGTTTCCAGCATAATCCTCATACCGACCCTCATGGGGTACATTTAAACATTCATCCCATTGTTTAGATGAAAAAGATATTTTCTTTCCTTTCACTACAGAAGACATTCTGGTAGCCTCTACACCATCTAAAGTCACTTTTAGATTTATATAAAACTCATGCACTAGCTTTGGGTAGTATACACGAGTATTATCTGAGAACCAGGATTTCCATCCTTGCGATTCTAAAACTTGTAACAACAGCGACTTACTTGTCAAAATCCAGGCAGAACTAACTTCCTTTTCTACAGCAACAATCCGAGTTTCTAGGTTTGGATTTACTGATATTTGAGTGGTACTACTCGACTCACCTCGAGCACGCTTTGAAGGTACCAGACTGTCTGATCCTTTTCTTGGTCTCTTTTTCTTATCCATTTGAAGATTTTGGGGAATGTAGGAGTTTGAAGGTTTGAAGTAGAGGAGAAGAGAGGATATAAATCTTGGCAGGAAATGAAAGGTCGACGGTTTGGGGAATAGAAATAGTCGCATATCATTTATTTCATCATTTAGGGTTCCCATAATAATGATAAAAGCAATTAATTAATTACAACATAATAAAAAGTAATAGAAAGATAGATCGGTCTGACTGATCAATTTCACAGATCGGTTTCACAGATCGGTTTCACAGATCGGTTTCACAGATCGGTTTTAGAGATCAGTTTCACAGATCGATTTCACAGATCGGTTTCACAGATCGGTTTCACAGATCGGTTTCACAGATCGGTTTCACAGATCGGTTTCACAGATCGGTTTCACAGATCGATCATACACAACTCTTGTTTAATAAAATTCATTCTTTCAAAGCATAAAGGCTTTGTAAAAATATCAGCTAATTGATGTTCAGAACTAATAAATTCTAGAGAAATATCACCTTTCTGATAATGATCTCTTAGAAAGTGATGTCTGACATCAATGTGCTTAGTACTAGAGTGAGACACAGGGTTCTTAGATATGTTGATCGCACTAGTGTTGTCACAGTTAATTGAAACATGTTTAAAATCAAATCCATAGTCCAATAAAGTGTGTTTCATCCGTAGAATCTATGCACTGCAACTACCAGCAGCTATATATTCTGCTTCAGCAGTAGACAATGCAACTGAGTTCTGTTTCTTACTACACCAGGATACTAGGGACTTTCCATGTAAATGACATGTTCCAGATGTGCTCTTCCTATCTAACTTACATCCAGCAAAGTCAGCATATGAATAACTAGTTAGGTCAAATGATTGTCCTTTTGGATAAAACAAACCTAAATTCACAGTATACTTAAGATATTTAAAAATCCTTTTAACAACTAGTAAGTGTGATTCTTTAGGATTATCTTGAAATATAGCACACATACACACACTAAACATAATATCTGGTCGACTAGCAGTAAGATAAAGTAAACTCCCAATCATACCTCTATAATTGGTTTGATCAACTGGTTTCCCAGTTTCATCAACATCCAATTTACAGGTAGTACTCATAGGTATATCACTTTCCTTAATACTATCCAAACCAAAACATTTTAATAAATTCTTAGTATATTTACATTGATTTAGAATAATACCATCTTTAGTTTGAAAGATTTGAAATCCAAGAAAATACATAAGCTCTCCCATTAAGCTCATTTCAAACTCATTTTGCATAACCTTTGAAAAATCAGTACATGAAGAATTTTTAGAAGATCCAAAAATAATATCATCAACATAGATTTGTGTTATTTAAACATCTTTTGAAATCCTTTTTATAAAAAGAGTGGGATCAGCTATTCCTTTTGTAAATCCTTTTGAAATAAGAAAGTTTGAAAGTCTTTCATACCAAGCTCTTGGATCTTGTTTTAAACCATATAAAGCTTTAGAAAGTTTAAAAACATGATTTTGAAAATGAGGATTTGAGAAACCAGGTGGTTGTTCTACTAAAACATCTTTAACAATAAAACCATTTAAAAAGCACTTTTCACATCCATTTGATATAACTAAAAATTCAGATGTGATGCATAGGCAAGTAAGATCCTAATAGCCTCTAATCTAGCTACAGGTGAAAAGGTTTCCTCATAGTCAATTCCTTCTTCTTGATTGTAACCTTGTGCAACTAGCCTAGCTTGGTTTCTAATGATGTTTCTAGATTCATCAACTTTGTTTCTAAACACCCATTTTGTGCCTATGGTTATAGTGTTCTTAGGTCTTTTTACTAATTTTCAGACTTTGTTTCTTTCAAATTTATTTAGTTCTTCTTTCATAGCAATTACCCAAAATTCATAATTGATAGCATCATTGATATTTTTAGGTTCTAACTGTGAAAGAAAATCTTGGTGTTCAACCTGATTTCTTAGAGAAGCTCTAGTCTGTGTCCCTCTATCTAGATTACCTACAACAGCATCTAAAGGATGGTTCTTTAGAATTCTAGTTGGTCTAGAAAAGGTAAGTCTATAGATTTCAGATTCATCTACAGGTTGAGGTTCAACAGAAGCAGGTTCTGGAAAATTTCCAGAACTGGATGTTTTAACTACATGTCCACTGTCTTTATCATTAAGGTTCAAAACAGAGAGATCATCTTCAAGATTTTCAAGAGAGGTCTTAGGTTCATGTGGATCAGTTTCATCAAATTTTATATGAACAGATTCTTCCACACATTTGGTTCTCTTATTGAAAACTCTATAGGCTTTACTAGAAAAAGAGTAACCTAGGAAAATTCCTTCATCACTCTTGGATGCAATTTTGTCAAGATTATCTTTAGTATTAAGAATAAATACTTTGCATCCAAAAACTCTGAAGTAGTTAACCTTAGGTTTCCTATGGTTCCACAACTCATAAGGGGTCCTCTTAAGAACAGGTTTGATCGAGACTCTATTAATAACATAACAAGCTATATTTACAGCTTTATCCCAAAAATAAACAGGTAGGTCATACTCATTAAGCATAGTCCTAGAAATTTCTTGCAGGGTTCTATTCCTTCTTTCTACTATACCATTCTTTTGGGGTGTCCTAGGGGCAGAGAAATTGTGACTATAGCCACTATGTGAGCAGTGAGATTCAAACTCATGATTTTCAAACTCACGGCCATAATCACTTCTGAGGGTTTAAATTTTTGAGTCCACTAAGGTTCTCTACAAACTTGGAATATTTTACAAAGGAAGAACAAGCTTCACTTCTGTGAGCTAGAAAATATACCCAAGTATATCTAGAAAATTCATCTACAAGAACATAGACATAGTGCTTCCCATTTAAACTAAAAACTCTAGAAGGTCCAAATAAATCTATGTGAACCAACTCGATTGGTTGTGAAGTTAAAGCATCTTTCTTTGATTTAAAAGAAACTTTATGTTGCTTTCCCTTTTGACAGGGATTACAAAATTTTTCCACTAGAAATTCAAGTTTGGGTAGGTCTCTAACTAAGTTCTTCCTAGCAATTTTTCTAAGTGAATGCACATTTCAGTGTCCTAATCTTCTGTTCTAAAGCCAAGACACTTTATGAAAAGAATTTAAACAAGTAATATTCTGTTTAGCTAATGAATTTAAATCAACAGCATAAACATTTTCATTTCTTAAAGTAGAAAACACTACAAAAATTTAGAATTAAAAAAATTTCAAGAATCGTTTTCAAATTTAACATAAAAACCATCATCACATAACTGAGAAATACGTAACAAATTGTTTTTAAGTCCATCAACAAATAGAACTTTAGAAATTAATACTAAGTCAGTGTTACCAATCTGGCCTAAGACGATGATTTTTCCTTTTGAGTTATCACCAAAAGTGACAAAGCCTCCATCAACTTTTACTAAACTCTTGAAGCATGAGAAGTCTCCTGACATATGTCTTGAACATCCACTGTCCAAATACCAAGTCTTTCTACAGTATCTCTTTAAGCAGGTTCCCTACAAAACAGATTTAGATAGGAAATGATTTTGGTACCCAGATCTTCTTGGGTCTAGACAGGTTATCCAATAAAACTTTAGGTACCCATATTTGCCTAATGGGTCTCATAAGATTTCTAGAGTCAACAGATTTTGAAAGATAAACCTTATTTGATCAATAACTATGAATATAACTTTTTGAAGCATATGAAGTTCTAGAACTAGCTACATTTTGTCCAAATTTAGGAATGAATCTAGTTTTGGTAATTTTCCTTTGTCCAGGTTGGTATCCTATACCAGTAGTGTATCTAGGTTTTATTTGCTTACCTAGAATCTGAGTAAGAGTATCTTTTCCATTGGTAAATTTCTATAAGTGTTTCTTGAGTTTCTCGTTAGATAATTTCAGTTCAGTGTTTTCTTTAAGAAACTGAGCATTTTTTTCCATTTCAATATCAAGATCAGATTTATGTTTAACAGTTAAAGAATATTGTTTCTTTAAACCTTTGTATTTTTCTTTCAGCTCATTACAGGTTTCTTCTAACATATCAAAATATTCGAATAGTTCATATTTTGACATGTTATCAGAGTCAGTATCATCTTCAAAATAATAAGAATTTAAAGCAGGAGTTTCAGCTGTTACCTCAGAAGTGTTTGTCATAAAACACATGTTTTCCTTATTTCTGTGTTCAGTTTCAGAAACTTCAGATTTAGTGGAGCTATCTTCAGAAGCACTCCAAGTAGCCTTCATGTATTTCCTAAACATATTGTCCTTGTATTCATACTTCTTCTTGTATTTAAACTTTGGACAGTCTTCTTTTACGTGTCCCTTTCTTTTGCACTCATAGCAGACAACTTCATCTGATTTTTCATATTTCTTCCAATCCTTTTTCCAATGTCCCTTGTTGTCATACTTACCTTTATAATTTGATTTTATGAAAAACTTCTTCTTCCTATAAAACTTCTTAAACCTTCTGGAAATGTGAGTCATCTCAGCATCACTATCAGAAGCACTTTCACTATCTTCACAGCTTGAACTTTCATTTATAGCTTGGAGCTTCTTCTTATCCTTTTTCTTTGAAGTTGAAGTCTTGAAAGCAACAGACATCCTTTTAGGTTCATATTCTTCTTCTTTGTTAACCTTGAGTTCCTCTTCATATATCATCAACTTTCCAATTAGTTCTTTGACTGGCAGTTCACAAATATCACATGATTATCTAATTGAGACAGAATTTCCTCTCCATCTTTCAGGTAGACATCTCAGAATTCTCATAGTTTGTTCCTTTGATGGAATATCCTTTCCCAAAGAAGTCATTGTGTTGACAATTTAATTAAACCCGAGATACATGTCAGAAATGGTTTCATCAGGCTTCATCTTAAAATTATCATACTTAATATTATAAGTATTCAATCTCATTTCCTTAACATTAGTTTTTCCTTCATGAGAAACGGCTAAGGTATCCCAAATTTCATAAGCAGTTTTACAGGCAGATATTCTATTAAATTCATCATCTCCTAAGGCACAGTACAAGGCATTCATATCTTTGCAATTATTATTGTAGGAAGCCTTAGTAGATTCATTCCAAGTAGATCTAACAGTAGTATGAATTTTATATTCTGATTCTATAGCAGTCCAAATATCAAAACCCATGCTCTCTAAATGAATTTTCATCTTGATTTTCCACTGATCATAGTTGGTTCCATTGAAAAATGGTGGTCTATTGGTAGCAACACCTTCAAGTCTATTATCCATGATATCTTACTTAAAGAAAAGATTTTAAAGAGATAAAAAATTTAGAAATAACATAAATTTTAGGAACTTTAAAATACAACTGAAATCGCAGTTAAAAAAAGTGTACTTTAGAAAATATTTTAAATCTTCTGATACCAAATGTTGGTCGGAGTGGATACTCAAGAGGGGGGTGAATTGAGTTCCAATTAAAATTTCTGTTTAAAAACTTTGTCTTAAAAACCCCCAAATAAAATACTGAATTAAACTGTAGTGAATTTATATCAAATTAAAGGTTCTATTGGGTTCTCAAGAGATTGATTATTTCCCAGTTAATAAAAACAAAAGAGTTGATTAACTTTTGAAACTAACTTACTGATTTAAAACTAATATAAACACTTGTGAGTTTAATTATCAAAGTGACTTTAAAACTATTTTGGTTTTAAAGTAATTAGCAGCAGAATAAAAAAAATAACTTCAAAATAAATAGCACAGAAGATATAACCAAGAGTTTCAGTCTCAAGCCAAGACTTAGTCCTCTCAACAATGTATATAAATTTGATCCACATCCTGGATCAGGGTTCACAACAGTTTACAACTATCTAGGTCCAAGGCCTCCACCACTATTATTCGTGGGAAACAAAACAACAGCAACCAGCTTTCCAGGTCACACACAACCTCTACCACTATTATAGTGGTAAATGAAAGATGTAAAGAGTTTTCTGAGGATTTACAGATCCTCCAGTTAAATTACAGGAGACAGTGTGTGTGTTAAATACAGCAGATAACACACACTGCTCGAAATGTAAAATAATGAATCACAGAGCAGAGATGTAGAGTTTAGAAATGGCTCTAGTGATTGCAGTGAAGCTTTGGACTCCTTGAGTTTGATCAGAAATGGTTCTGAGTCCTCTTATGGTTTTTGTCTGAAAAACAGAGTGTCGTCTGCTTGGCATCCATGTACAGAGATAGTGAAAAATGTAGTCGATGAAGTTCTTCAATGTCCTCGTGAATGTATAGAACTCTTCTTGAGTAAGCTTGAGTGTGTATGAGCTTCTGTGTCTTCTTGTTCGTGCATGTATATCCATATGATCTCTTCTCGTGTCTTCCACAACTATCTCATCCACCACTCTTTGCACTCATATGTGTCTCATCCTCTTTGTGCACCAACAGGGACTTCAGGTATTTATGGCACGAGCTCCAGAAAAAGAAATGATTTATTTTTGCAGGTACGAGGTACGGTTCCCTTACATCCAACAACCTTCATTAAATAAATGACATAGCATTAAAATATACCTAATATGACCATTTGTTTGATTAAATAAAGGTAAATAAATTCAAACAGATGTTTATGACTATCGGTGAGTCAAGTGATCGGTAGGTCATCAGCATCAGCATCGGTTGAAAGACATCGGTGTGTCCTGATCGGTGACTCATTTGATCAGCATCGGTGTGTCATGATCGTTGACTCATTTGATCAGCATCGGTGAGTCATCTTCGGTGACTCAGATGATCAGCATCGGTGAGACATCTTCGGTGACTCAGATGATCAGCATCGGAGTTTCATGATCGGTGCGACCGTTGTCTTTTGATATGGATCAGTGTGACCGTTGTCTTTTGATATGGATCGGTGCGACCGTTCACTTTTGATATGGATCGGTGCGACCATTGTCTTTTGATATGGATCGGTGCGACCGTTCACTTTTGATATGGATCGGTGCGACCGTTCACATAACAGAACACAAAGTGTCTGTTTGATCCAGAAGACATCTAGAATACTTGTAAATCAATAATAAGCACAGATGAAAACATAATCCAACCGATATAAACAGATTCACTAAAAGATTGTGATTATGTATATGAGAAATCCAACCGAATTAAGTAACGATGATTTGTGATTATTAAAACAGCAATCATAGGAAGAATTAAACAATCTTCCAGAGGGCTCAACACCCAATACACATATTACATGGTTTCTTAATTCACATTATTCAAAGTGTCCCATACTACCTTGAATAATTAAATGCTTATCTCGTGAATTATTAATAATAAATTGTCTAATTTTCACATAAAATAATAAATTTACAAATCTTCCATGATAATAAACATTAAATTCATTAAAATACATGCTCGTTGTTCATGCTCAATTCATATGCTGATAAATGGAAATGACGTTGGACTAAAATATAATCTTTCAGTTATTATTTAAATGATAATTTTTCCCAACGACATCCATAAAATAGTAAACATTCTTTGCGCAAGTGATATTAATTCAAAATACGCATGTAATAAATGGATGGGGTTACCACATAAAATGATAGTTCATTAATTTTCAAAATCCTTGATTTATGGAAATAAATATTTGTAGTTTTAAATGAAAATTTTGAAATTAGACAGATGTAATTTTTACACAAACCATGTTCTGATAAATAGTCATGTCTTATTAAATGGCCATGCCTTATGTTGCATATCTTATAAGGCCAATTTTTTTGCAACGCATCATTTGTTTTATGTAATTCATATATTAAATTAAATATATTAAAAATATACTTTTACCACCGGAGTTTATTTTAGGACATGTTAATTCAGATTATGATTAAAACATATAGGTGCATATATATAACTATATATATGTATATATACACATAAAATATGTACATGTCGCACCCTTACTTTATATATTATGAAAAATAAAAATTATATATATATATATATATATTTCTATGTGTGTGTATGAATATTAACATCTTATAAGGAATGTAATTTGTTTAATAATTACAACCTTAACATCATGAAAGTAATTCATATTTTAAGAAAATGAACTCCCTTGCGAGAACTAGAAAAATAGATAGTATAAATAAGTAAATATACTTTCCTCACATCATTTGAAAATTAACCGGGTTGATTAAAACTCTATGGGTGTATGTGTAATAAATATGCCAATCTATTTGAACCCAAAAATTTATTCACATCCAAGTATCTATTTAAAGATTGTAATTCATCTTTAATAACATAAAATGAAGATAAACTGAATTATGTGTGTATGTCTAAATAAACACTAATTGTATAATAGAAAATAATTATAAATTAAAATAACCCTTAACATATGTACACATAAAATAATAAATTATACAAGTGTATATATATATATATACATATTTATATACACAGATATGACTATTGTAATTTGATTCAAATTATTTAAACTCTTAAAAAATATATATTTAATGAAAAATATTAAAAACATAACCCATACAATTCATAAGAGCATAAAATAAATATTTTAGGCAATTTATAATAAACCCTTACAAAAATGACTCTATGCATTTTATAGTTCTTCATTAACATTGAAACTCAAGTTATTAGTAAAACTTAATTCTAGACATAAGGTTTTATGAAAAACCATGGGGCTGTGAATAATCAAATATATTTATATACATTTAGTTGTATATGGCATGTGGAGGTGGTATGTAAATAAGTTTTAAAGGGGTATAAATGCTTCGGGTTCTCTAATTCTCTATAAACTCAAACAAATCCAGAAGCTCTAATCCAGGTAAAGAGGGTTTCAAACTCAACCGCATGGTGATGTATATTTATATAAAAAGTGTATATGAACATAAAAGTTAAAACTAAACAAGCAAGAAAAATATAAATCCCCTACCTTAGCTTGAGGAAGAAGAGGGGCTTGGGAGAGTTAGCAGAAACTCGTGGAAGATCGTTGGATGCTTGAGAGGAAGAAGTCCAGAGAGGTTAAGTGTGCAAGGTTTTTATTTTCACTATAAATTAAGGATTTTTATAACCAAAATACCCACTATATAAATGGTGGTACAAAACAAGGTTGTTGTGCAAGCTCAAATGCATATCCAGTCATCAAAATAAAAGAACAAAATAAAAAGGGCAGGAATAATATAGAAATAATACCACAAGATCAACCCAAAAGTCATTTGCGAACAAAGAAAAATGTGGATTGCAAGCTGTGTGAGTTAATGCAAAATAGAATATATAAATTTTATAATCAAAACTATGTTACGTAGATTCGTTTCAAACTTTGACATATTACATATAACCCATCAAAAGAAACTTACCTATGGATTGACAAAACTTAGAACAGGAGAATGAAAAAACTAAAAATCTGAAAGAGATTCGGGGAGAAGAACTACCCTGCTAGGTCCAGAAAAACAAAACCCCCCACTATCCAAAAGACCCACAGTAGAATTGGTAGGACACTGCATCATAGCTTGGTGTGACGTCACTGACCACATGCCATGGCCTCGATCTCACCGATCAACAACCACTCAGCGGTTCGGTCTCCTCCTAGACTTGGAACCGCTTAAACTCGATGCCCTTGTCTTGCGACAACGCATCCCGAACGATGAACTAGATGATACCCTCGATGACCCGTGTGAGATCCCCAATGCTGGCTCTGCTCAGCCCTGCGACCGCGCTCTCCCAGCCTGCTCGAGGACACCTGGATGAAGGGCCTGCTGAAACCCTTTGCGACAGCCCGACCATCCTCTCTCCCTTTTCGCGGCGCTACTCGGACGCGGACTCCCGGAAACACTCTACGGGATTCTTTTTTTATTTATTTTTTCTGATTTTCCCATTTTTTATTATTTTTTTATTTTTCATTTTTTTATTTTTTCTGGTCCGTTTGGCGCCTAAACCCTAATTCGGGTTCCAAAAATCGGGACTCTCCATGATTATTATTATATTTTGTCATTTTAATACTCTATTATTATTATTGTATCTTAATTATTACTTAACTATTAAGGAAGTCAAAAAGTTATATATTAAACTAATAACCCATTAACATTATCTAATAATTCATTAAAATTATTTAATAAATCACATTTTTCTTCTTCTTCTTTAAGATTGCTTTTCCATTTATTTTTTTCCAATCACGTTTTTACCTTTTATTGTCAATCACGTTTTATTTTTGTCAAAGTCATCATTGAAATATATATATATATATATATATATATATTATATATCCTTGTTTTTTTCATTTTTTCATGGTTGAATTTTACCCTTTTAATTTAACATTTTTTTAACTAAAAACACATCATTTATTTAAAAGAAAACAAATATTAGTCACATTTTTTGTATATTATGAAATTCGTATTTTTATGTATCATTGTAGATTTTATATACATATATAGTGTGTTTTTTATAATAAATAAAAAATGAAATAAATTATTTATATATATATATATAATAATTAAAGTGATAATCATATTTATAAATATCCAAACATATATATATTATATCATGTTTTTATATACAAAATAATTATATATATTTACAGAAAATATCATATTTTATTCTTTTTGTATTATTATTTAAATAATTTTTTTGTATATATATATATGTACATATAACATTTCCAAAAATATATATATATAATAGATTATGTAATTGTCCGCATAATTAAAATTGTGCACTTTTTAATCAAATATTTTTATTATATATTTAGAATGTTAACAATGTTTTGAAACTTTAATCCAATTTATAATATAATAATTTTACTATTTTTGAAAATATTTAAAACCCATATAATTATTCATATAATAGTTTAAATAGCTATCTTCATAGAGAATAGTGCAATAATAATGTCATTAAAATATTTTAAGATAACAATTTTTGATGTCATGCATAACCGCATATAAAATTATAATTTTATAATAGTATTTTCATTCAACTCCAATTTACAAACACACATATATATATATATATTTCACATTTTGGAAAGCAAATGAATTAGTTACATTATTTTAGTTATTATATAAAATATCCTGTTAAATAATTATTTGATACGAATAAATTATGTTTGACAATAATAGTAATTTTTATTCTTTAAATAAAGTGAGATAATATTTACTTTGAAGTTTTTAATTTGATTAGATAACAAAATAAATACTCAAAATTACCATTACATGAGAAACAAGTTTTTGGGGTGTTACAATATTCCCCCTACAAAGAATTGTGTCCTTGGAATTCTAAAATGCTC
Source organism: Viscum album (assembly GCA_963277665.1). NCBI lineage: Eukaryota > Viridiplantae > Streptophyta > Magnoliopsida > Santalales > Viscaceae > Viscum > Viscum album. The sequence goes on from OY728156.1 coordinate 1,139,815,370, forward strand.
GTACACAAACCGTAGCAATACCGGACACACATCACTCACGAGGTTCCTTTACCGGGAACACCACTAATGGTAGGGTGTTGAAGACCTCAGTTGGATTCCTAAGGTAGTGTTCAGCTACTTGATTTCCTTGGCCGAGACACACTATGAACAGCTAGGTTTGAAACTGTGCCTAAAGCACTCAGCCTTCCATAAAGAGGCACGAGAACTGTGGAAGTCAATAATTTTAGAGTGGACTAAATCCCTATAAGTCCCACGCATCACGTCATTCATAAAAATATTTATGTCATAGGGATCCTCGTACATACTAAACCTCAAGATCTGGAATAGGTAGGCCGCTCGATGGTCACCATCCAAAGCTGCTTCTAGAAATTTACCAACAGCTCAGTAGTTATCAGCCAAAGTGAAACATAGAAAAAGGGCTTCATGAAACTTTCCACTTTTACTATATGCTGCAAATTGTGAAAATTTGATACGGTAATAGACCACATTTCTTCCTTGGTAAAGATGGAGGATGTTTGGGTGGTTCGACACCTGATGTAGTTGTTTATAGGACAACCTAAGGTTGTTAAAAGTCTCGTAGTCCCCTGCACAAGACTTCACCACTATGGTTTCTACTATATCCGTTTGGAGAGACAGAATGCATGATGCATCAGTATTCTGAAAAATTAAGGAAACTAAAATTTAGTAACAAATAACTAAGTTTTTAGTATTGTTATGATTTTATCAGATGTCTCCGAAGATACATAATACTGGTATTTTTTTTCCATGAAACATCATACTTAGTAATGCTTAAATAAATTTTTCTTTGTTCAGTTCTAGTTTTCCAGAGTTATCTAAACCAAATCCTTTGATACCAACTATCATTCCCTAGCTCCCAAGTACCTGGAGCTGGTTCCATATAGGGGATCGAATTCGGTTCAGCCTCTAGGAAACCAGCTACTACTGAAATGTTTCAAATGCAAAAAGATTTTACCTGAAAATTTTTAATCAAAAATGTAGGGTGATCATACGAATTCCCAGTAATGGGTTTAAAAATAACATACTATGCCCATAATAACTTTTGAAAACATTCTTTAAACCATTCACAAAACAATCTTCTTAAAGAAAAGCTATAACACATGTGACATGTCATAATAAAAGTTCTTAATTAGAAACATGCTAGCAGAATTACCAGGACACACAATTTGAACATAGGAATGCGGAATAAAAGAAATTATAAATATGTATGTCATGAGAATATGTAAGCACAAATTAAATAGCTAAGGTTAATGAATAATCAGAGTTGCGCATAAAATAATAACTTCAATTTCATACACTGAATACTAAATCACGGAGTTCTAATCATATGTCATGCGATAAATATACAAGACATTCTGAAACATTTTATCAAGTCCTTGGCAAAGACGTCTAATGATTTAAGGCCTCGGCCAAAAATCCAAAAACTCTTTTAACCAAATATTCTACTAGCCAAATATTTTTCAGATTAATTAAATTAAATAGTCATAATGAGGGAAGTGAATATGCCGAACCATGTCAAGGCCTCATGCCAAGACCTAGGGGATAACTGTAACCGGACCCCAACCCAGAGAGCCCCTATAACCGAACTCTAACCCAGGGTACCTCTGTAACCGAACACCAACCCGGAGTGCCTCTGTAACCAGACACCAACTTGGAGTGCCTCTGTAACCGGACACCAACCCAGAGGGTCTGCTGTAACCAGACCCCAACCCGGAGGGATTACATTTACTGGTCCCCAACCCGGATCATACTTGGTCTAATGCATTCCCCATATCTCTAAATCAAAGTTCACATACCAATTTGATTTATTAAATCTCTTATCATTCCCAGTACATATATTACATGGTTTCTTAATTCACATTATACAAAGTGTCTCATACCACCTTGAATAATTAAATGCGTATCTTGTGAATTATTAATAATAAATTGTCTGATTTTCACATAAAATAATAACTTTACAACTCTTCCATGGTAATAAACATTTAATTCATTAAAATAAATTCTCATTATTCACGCTCAATTAATGTGCTGATAAATGGAAATGATGTTGGACTAAAATATAATGTGTCAGTTATTATTTAAATGATAATTTTTCCCAATGACATCCAAAAAATAGTAAAAATTCTTTGCGCATGTGATATTAATTCCAAATATGCAAGTAATAAATGGATGGGGTTACCACATAAAATGATATTTCCATAATTTTCATAATCCTTGATTTATGGAAATAAATATTTATAGTTTTAAATGACTAATTTTTAAATAAGAAAGATATCATTTGTACATAAAGAATGGGCTAATAAATAGTCATGTCTTATAAAATGGTCATGCCTTATGTTGCATAGCTTATAAGGCCAATTGTTTTGTAGAACATCATTTGTTTTATGTAATGAATATATTAAATTAAACATATAAAAAACATACTTTAACAACCTAAGTTTATTTTAGGCCATGTTAATTCAGATTATGATTAAAACTTATAGGTGCATACATATAACTATATATATATACATAAAATATGTACATGTCGCACCCTTACTTTATATATTCTGAAAACTAAAAATTACATATATATATATATGTGTGTGTGTGTGTGTGTATGTATATTAACATCTTAAAAGGAATATAATTTGTTTAATAATTACAACCTTAAATTCATGAAATTAATTCATATTTTAAGCAAATGAACACCCTTGTGAGAACTAGAAAATTAGTTAGTATAAATAAGTAAATAAATTTTCCTGACATCATTTGAAAATTAATCGGGTGGATTAAAACTCTATGGGTGTATGTGTAATACATATGTCAATCCATTTGAACCCAAAACTTTATTCGCATCCAAGTATCTATTTAAAGATTGTAATTTATATTTAAAAACATAAAATAAAGATAAGATGAATTATGTGTGTATGTACGAATATAGACTAAGTGTATAACAGAAAATAATTATAAATTAAAATAACCCTTAACTTATGTACACATAAAATAATAAATTATATAAGTGTACATATATATATACATATGTATATACACACATATGACTACTGTAATATTATTCAAATTAATTAAAATCTTATAAAATATATATTTAATGAAAAATATTAAAAACATAACCCATACAATTCATAAGAGCATAAAATAAATATTTGATACAATTTATAATGAACCCTTACAAAAATGACTTTATGCATTTTATAGTTCTACGTTAACTTTAAAACTCAAGTTTTAAGTAAAACTTAATTCCAGACATACGATTATATAAAAAACCATAGGGCTCTGCATATTAAAATATATTTATATACATTTAGATGTATAAGGCATGTGGAGGTGGTATGTAAATAAGTTTTTAAAGGGTATAGATGCTTCGGGTCCGCTAATTCTCTATAAACTCGAAAAAATTCTAAAGCTCTAATCCAGGTAAAGAGGGGTTCAAACTCAACCACAAGGTGATGTATATTTATATGACAAGTGTATATGAACATAAAAGCTAAAATTAAATAAGAAATAAAAATATAAATCCCATACCTTAGCTTGAGGAGGAAGACGAACTTGGGAGAGTTAGCTGAAAATCATGGAAGATTGTTGGATGCTTGAGAGGAACAAGTCTGGAGAGGTTAAGGGTGAAAGTTTTTTATTTTCACTATAAATTAAATATTTTTATAACAAAAATACCCATTGTATAAATAGTGGTACAAAACAAGCTTGTTGTGCAAGCTCAAACGCACAGCCCATCATCAAAATAATAGAACACAATAAAAAGGGCAGGAATAATATAGAAATACTACCACAGGATCAACCCAAAAGTCATTTGTGGAGAAAATCAAACATGCCTTGAAAGTCGTGAGAGTTAATGCAGAATAGAATATATAAATTCTATAATCAAAACTATGTTAAAGAGATTCGTTTCAAACATTGAAAGATTATATATAACCCATCAAAAGTAATCCAACCTATGGATTGACAAAACTGAGAACAGGAGAATGAAAAAACTAAAAATACGAAAGAGATTCAGGGAGAAGAACTATCCTACTAGGTCTGGAAAAAAAAACCCACACTAGCCAAAAAACCCAGAGCAGCATTGGTCGGATAGCGCATCATAGCTCGGCGCGACGTCACTGACCACAGGCCTTGGCCTCGATCTTACCGGACGACAACCACTCGGTGGTTTGGCCTCCTCCTCAACTAGAAACTACTTGAACTCGATGCTCGTGCCTTACGACGGTGCATCTCGAACGATGAACCAGATGATACCCTCAATGACCCACGTGAGATCCTTGATGTTAGCCCTGGTCGACGCTATGACTGTGCTCTCTCGTTCTACTCGAGGTCCCCTGGATGAAGCAACTTCTCAAACCCTTTGTGACGGCCCGACCATCCCCTCTCCCTCTTCGCGGCGCTACTCGGATGCGGACTCCCAGAAACCCTCTACGAGATTCTTTTTTTATTTCTTTTCTCTGAATTTTCCCCTTTTATTATTGTTTTATTTTTCATTTCTTTTCTTTCAGTCCGTTTGGCACCTAATCTCTAATCTGAGTTCCAAAAATCGGAACTCTCCCCTATTAGTATTATCTTTTGTTATTTTAATACTCTATTATTATTATTGTATCTCAATTATTACTTAACACTTAAGTAAGTCAAAAAGTTATATATTAAACTAATAAACCATTAACATTATCTAATAATTTATTAAAATTATTTAATCAATCTCCTTTTTTCCTTCTTCTTTAAGATTGTTTTTCCGTTTATTTTTTTCCAATCACGTCTTTACCTTTTTTTTAATCATGTTTTATTTTTTTCAAAGTCATCAATAAAATATATATATATTATTATGTCTTTGTTTTTTTTGTTTTTCTATGGTTGAATTTTACCCTTTTCGTTTAACATTTTTTTAACTAAAAACACATCAATTTTTTTAAAAGAAAAAAATATTAGTGACATATTTTTGTATATTATTAAATTCTTATTTTTATGTATCATTTTAGAGTTTATATATATATATAGTTATTTTTTTTAATAATTTAAAAAAATTAAATAAAACAAATATATATATATAATAATTATGGTGATAATCATATTTTAAAATATACAAACATATATATATTATATAATGTTTTTATATACAAAATAATTATATTTATTTACAGAAAATATCATATTTTATTATTTTTTTATTATTATTTAAATTCGTTTTATATATATATATATACATATAACATTTCCAAATATATATATATATATATAATAGATTATGTAATTGTCCACATAATTAAAATTGTACACTTTTTAATCAAAATAGTTTTATTATATATTCAGAATGTTAACAATGTTACGAATCTTTATTCGAACTTATAATATAATAATTTTCATATTTTTGAAAATATTTAAAACCCATATAATTATTCATATATTATTTTAAATAGTTATCTGTATAGAAAATAGTGTAATAATAATGTCATTAAAATATTTTAAGATAACAATTTTTGATGTTATGCATAACCGCATATAAAATTATAATTTTATAATAGTATTTTCATTAAAATCCAATATACAAACATATATATATATATAATACATTTTGGAAAACAAACGAGTTAGTTACATTATTATAGTTGTTATTTAAAATATCCTATTAAATAATTATTCGATAAGAATAAATTGTGTTTGACAATAATATTTATTTTATTCTTTAAATAAAGTGTGATAATATTTACTTTTATGTTTTTACTTTGCTCAGATAAAAAAAAATCCTCAAAATTACCATTACACAAGAAACAAGTTTTTGGGGTGTTACATCTCTCATGGTCTAAACCCCCAAGTCGATGACCACCTGAAAGCTCTCACAGTCAATACCCATGGGTCAACATAAAAGTAAAACATAATAAAATGACCCTACCTTAGGAAGCTCTCACAATCAAATTACCCTTGGTCAAAATTAAATATGCATCTCACAGGAATCTCATATAATTAGTAACTCCATCCTAAAAGAGAAAGGCATAGAAAACAAGGAAATTCTAACAGGGATCCAAGACCAAACGGCCACAATCAATCAATAAAGGGAAACACACCCACATGGTGTCCCATAAACAAGGTATCTAACCTTACGCATAGGAAACTACCATTTATCAATCAATAAAACCATTGCAGGCAATAAACATGGTTAAATTCCATAACAAGAAATACCACAATCATAGGTATGTGGCATTTTTATCATATATAATCTAAATATGAACAACAAAAGGCACAAACCGCCAACCTCGGTGTCTCACGATTGATATACTTGAACTTTGGCCCTTGAATAGGCCTAAAATGGTATAGATCTACAAAAAGATGAAAATTTTCAACCTTGAATAACTCATAAGAGAGTTGGAATCAAGAAGAGAGGCTCTAGATGAATTGAAAACTCATTGATGGGATTCCAATGCACCCGACAACATCTCAATAAGAGGTCAGATGGAGAATTGGGAGGGTTTCAAAGTTCGTTGGTCATTCCATTGCTTCATGTATGAACCATGGGGAGAAGAAGATATTTACGGATATAAAACATGACCCCAATCCGATATATAAAATAAAAATAAAATTATTTGGCATGTTAATTAAATATACACACCATGTAGTAGCCTTAAGTGGTCTTCTAGGTCACCACATGAGCATGTACTCGGCCGTTACACGGCCTGTATGTAGTTGTACACAAAAACTGGGTACATCGCGTGTACTCATAAGTACATGTCCTGTACTTAGAAAAATCCATTTTCTTCTTTTTTCCTCAAAAAAAACCAAAAATAAATATCCATACTATAAATGAAGATTCGGGTTCCTACAAACATCCCCCATTAAATCAATTCATCCCTAAATTTTCCTTCCAAGGGTGGTGAAGAAGAATCTACGAACAACTCTGGCCACTATGATCGTACATCAGCATCCCCCTCCTAAGTATCATCATGTACTCACTCGTTCTGCCATAGTACCCATACTATAGGAATATATGGGCCATGGAGAACCGCCGTGTTGCGATGCACAATCTATAATGGGTGATCCTAGAAGGATGTATCCACCTCCAACTCAACCTTCTTAAGATGAAAAACAAGAGACGGGTCTGAAAATTAACATCATAGATGAGAAACATTAAAGACACCATGCATAGCCTAGTACCTCTAAGGTAACTACAACCGATTGGAAACCATCCAGACCCTCTCCAAAATCTCAAATGTCCTGATGTATCTCAGTGAAAGATTCCCCTGTCTCCTAATCATCCTGTGTCCCAACCTTGTTATGACATGTAGGATAACCTAATCTTCGACCTTGAACTCCAAAGGTCGTCTTCATCGATCAACATAATTTTTCTAATGAGATTGTGCAGTATCCATCCTCTTCCAAATAATCTATGCCTGCTAAGTGGTCTCCTGGAAAAGACGAGGTCCCAACAACGCTTCCTCTCCTACCTCCAGCCAACATAGGGGTGATCGGTATGGCCTACCATACAAATCCTCATAAGGTTCCATTTGAATTGTTGCCTGAAAACTATTATTGTAGGAAAACTCCAATAGGGGTATGTGTCTCTCCTAAGATCCCCTGAAATCATGCAAGCATTCCTGAAGCATGGCCTCCAAAACATGATTCATGCGCTCAGTCTGATCATCTGTCTGAGGATGGTAAGCTTTACTCAGAATTACCTGTCTACCAAATCCCTCTATAGTACCTTCCAGACATGAAAAGTAAACTAGGAATCCCTATATAAAATTATAGAGTTCAGAACCCTGTACAAAAGTACTATCTCTTGGGTGTATAAAATTCTAATATCATCCACACTGAAGGTTTCCTTGATCAGTGGGAAATGTGAAACCTTTGTGAGTCTGTCAACAATAACCCATAAAACATCATTTACTCAAGGTGACCTTGGTAAACCTTTCATGAAATCCATTTCGACATCATTCCACTTCCACACAAGAATTGGTAACTAATGTAAACGACCTATTGGTCGCTGATGCTCCACCTTCACCTGCTGATAGGTGGAACACCTCATAACAAAACAATCTACATTCGTCTTCATGCCTAGCCACCAATACTAATGATGTAGATCTTGATACATCTTAGTGACACCATGATGAAATTCCCATATAGAGTCATGAAAATATCACAACTGTTCCTCACATATGTCTGTTGACACCCATACACGCCCATGAAAATGCAAAACCTTATCCACTCCTACGGTCCATCTAGGAGTAGGGTCCTTGCCTAGCAAACTATTCCGTAGAACTAGGCCTTAAATATCTAATAGCTTCCTCATTCGTACTTGATTTAGTAGAGTAGAGTTCACAACTATAGAAGAAAGAAATCTCTACCCAATTTTGTCATGCACCTCCAAATGCATCTTAGAGAACATATCCATATGATACCACTCACTGTTGGCCTCCTGAACTACCTGTATCAGAGTCCTCACACTCAACGCATTAGCCACGGTGTTAACTTTCCCAAACATGTAGGAAAGCTCAAAGTCAAAAGACTGAATATACTCAACCCACCTTTATTGTCTCAAATTCAGATCACGCTGAATAAAGATTTACTTGAGGCTTTTGTGGTCAGTGTATACCACAAAATGATCTCCTAAAAAATAATGTCTCCAACAGTACAAAGAATGCACAACTATAGCAAACATGAGATCGTGTGTTGGGTAGTTCCTCTCATGTTTCCTCAATTGACGAGACTCATACACAACGAATCCTTCCCCTACAAAAGTAATTCTCCCAGCCCGATACTTGATGTATCAAAGTAAAGGCTGAAATTATTTCCCCGATCTATAAAAATTAGTATTTTGTTGAAGTAAATCTCCCTTTCCACTCTTGAATGGCTGAATCTTAGGAATCTTTCCACAAGTACTTCTCACCCTTCTTAGTCAGGCATTTCAGTGGCACTACTAAGCGTGAAAATTCATGAATAAGGTGTTTGTAGCAACCCGCTTGCCCCAAAAAACATTGTACCTCAAAGACATTCTTCGGCTGGTCCTAGGAATCTACTACTCTCACTTTCTTTGGTCTACTAATACTCATGTCTCTGAGATAACATGACCCATGAAATGACTCAGGTCCATCCAAAATTGGAATTTTTAGAGCTTAGCATATAACTGATTCTCTCTCAGTGTACTCAATACAATATCTATATAGATGTCATGTTCATGTTGAGCAGGAGAGTATACCAATATATCATCCACAAAGAGTACCACAAAATAATCCAAGTAAGGATGGAACACTCAGTTCATTAGTGCCATGAAATCTATCTACGCATTCGTGAGATCGAACGGCATAACCAAATACTCGTACAGACTATAACTGCTATGAAAGGCTATAAGAGGTATATCTAATGGTCTAATATGCATCTAATGATGACTGGATCTCAATTATATCATCAATTACACTCGGTCTCCATGAATTTTATCAAAGAGATCATCAATCCCCAGCAAGGGAAATTGGTTCTTGACCATCAACTGGTTAAGCTTCCAATAATCCACACAAAGTTAGAGCCTACTTTTTTCCTTCTTCACAAAAAGAACTGGAGAACACCAAGAAGAAGTATTGGGTCAGATGAAACCCTTTTTTGGCAACTGCTCCAACTGCATCTCGAGCTCATGTAACTATGGTGTCGCTATCCGATAAGGATTAATGGACACCAGTGTCACTCCTGGAATAAGATCAATAGAGAAATACACCTCTCAATATAGAGGTGAACCTGAAATTTCATCTGGAAAGAAATATCTAAAACGATCTATCATTGGAAGAAATTACATTTTTTAATTCCCCTGATCATCTAGATATAACATAGCAATCTAGGCTGAAATTCCTCTCAGCCCATGATACTCGGGTTGAGCTTTGCATGCCTGGACATCTCATTCACCCTTGTATAGAAAATATTTTCCCTCTGGTGATGTCAAACTCACCCTGAAATGATAGCAATCAATAAAGTCTTGAAAGGAGAACAAATAGTTTATTTTGAGAATGACATCCAAACTTTCCATCTTTAATATATAGAGGTCCTATAAGAATTGATACACAAAAAACTCAAGAGGGAACTCCTTGAATTGACGTACACTAGCCGTCCTAATCCCCCATGGAGTGTCTTGCATCATAATGTCATCATAAGGAAAGATACAGATTCTAAGGCTCTCCACAACGGAAATAGATAAATAAATATGGGAAGAACCTATATCAAAAAGATCATAAGCTAAAACTGAGGAAAATAGAATCATACCCCCTATATGTAGAGGGTTCTAGATCCTTCTCTGGTTGGGTATGTTCCATCATAAATGTCTGACTTATAACATGGCCCTACAACCCTACCTGGCTACACTGAGCTAACCCAAACTGCTACCAATAAGATACTATCATCTGGTTACCATAGTTATGACCACCTTCTTAGCCTGAACAGGCTGATGAACTCCAGTTCCCTAAATGATGAGAAGCTAGTGGTCCTTCGCCTGAATTTGGAGTCATAATAAATACCTTCTTACTCACAACAGGTGAGAACATCCTACAAAAATGATGAATGTGGCCCATCATACCAAAAAATTGGCACTGACTCGGTCCTTTGAGAAATGTGGTCTCGTATGCCCACTCCTTCCGCACTGGTATTACTATACTTGGATATCTAAAGATATATTGTGTGAAAGATCCATGTGGCACTTCCTGCTATCAATAGAAAGAGTACCAAACCTAGATTTTGAACCAACCTAGCTCATAGATCTAAACACCCTCAGATTACGCTCGGTAATCAGCACCTGATTTATTATAGTAGTCACTAAATTCAACCTAAAAACATTCACCTATGATCATATGTCATACCTGAGACCATCCTCAAATCATTTTTCCAGTGATAACTCGTCACCTCCAAGAACAAGTGATAAGCACTGAAGATTTGTAAAGAAAGAAGAGTAATCCATCACTGAAAGAGAACCCTACTCCAAATGCATGAACTCTTGGGTCTAATCGGCCCTCAACGTCTCAGGATTGAAGTAATCATAGAAGGTCCTATGAAACACTTCCCAAGACATATCTCGATGATGTCCCACCTATGAGATAACATCCCACCATCTCTTGACAGAATCATGTAGCATATATTTTATGAGATTCAACCTCATATCAGGAGGAATCTCCCGATACTCGAAGATAGAAATAATGACCTCCAACCATGACTCTGTAGCATGTAGTCCTCCATCCCCAGAAAAAGTGGTAGGATGATGCTTCTGGAACACCCTCATTAACTCTTCCATGGTTGGGATAGGATGTGGTACTCCCTGAAAAGTCTGCATCATCCTCATAAATCCTTCATGGAACTATACATCAACACCTACATCCTATATAATAGTTGGTTCCAAGATGGGAACAGTAGAGGGATCTGCTAGTAGTCCATGATCTACCATTTCTAGTGTCTGATCACCACCCTGTACTTGGAATACAACTGAAGGACGTCTTGGTAGCATGAATCTAAAAGTTCAAACACACACCTCATCTCAATATTATCAAGGATAGAAACTTAAAAGTGTAATAATGGAATAGTATAATGAAATCATTCATGTTTTATAAAAGTGAGTTACACAACGTGTAGAACTACTACATAGAATGTTCCATTTAAGACTTAACATGGGTGTGTACTTATTACAACCTAGTCATGTAACACCCCATACACACGGCGTGTTCCTCATTAGAAATTACATGTACTTGTGTATTCCCACCTGCCAAAGTACTCTTACATGGATAGAACTACATAGTTCTTCCAGTGTAAAACTACACGGTGTTCACACTCTGGACATGGCATGTACCACGTAAGTTTCATCTACCCGTTTCATTAGTCACATGGTTAAGTACACGGTAAATTACTACAGAGTGTATATAAGTTAGAAACGGTGTGTAAAAACTAAGTTTTATCCACCTGTTTCATTAGTCACACGGCCAGATACATGGTCTTTTACAGCATGGTGTGTACTCCTAGTACAATTCATGTTCAGCCAAACATTTATAAACCATGTGTATCTACTCACACAGTCAATCCAACGATCAACAACTATAGGGAGTGTACATATGGTACACGAAATTTACTTTAGAAAAGTAAGTTATTCCATAACAAAATAACACATGGTGTGTGTTCATAACATCACATGCCGTGTTGTCTGGGATTCTAGATATTAAGCCTCTAAAACTTCTTTGGAACCCTTTAAAACTTAAAATTTGTCCATGTTATGAAAATTTATGATCCTTGAGAGCCCATACTCCCCACTGATCAATGTTTGGAATCCTTAATCATACCATATCAATATAATTCTATTAAAGTTCAAACATGATCCACCATATTCTGATCCAAGAGGGCCCATAACACCTCAGGGACCAAAGCTTGGCATTCATCCAAATTAAACTCTAAATATACCAATACCCTATACAAAATTAGGTATTTATATCACAACATCTATCACAAAAATAATTATATCTAGCATAAAATCTATCACAACATCATGAAATCGGTAATGAACCTTAAATGGAATGACAAGAATGCATGATATTTGATATTTATCAAGTGCCTATGTGATGCATGAGATGTCATACCCTCATCTCATCGGGTTTCAATAGAAATATAACCACAATTATATCAATCATAATAGCACAAAATAGTTGAATCACCCAACAGTGAAATCAAATCAACTATAACAATTGCAAGACTAGAAAAATTGCAATATTCAAGGTAACTCGGTTTTTTCTTGTACATGGGTTAGCTAATCGTGAACAAATATTATTAACAACTACATATTCCTTCCTATACCAATCTACTGGCTAAAATGGTAAAGTAATGTAAAAAAATAAAAACTTCTTTGATTCTACTTTGTAACATCCCGGATCCATGTTTCGCCCAAATGTGCCCCGAACCCGGTTGGTCAAATGAACTCAAGAACATTTTCCCAAATGACAGAGGCAACTAGCTAGAAGTGAGGGACAAGGTGTGATATTGGGAAAACTATGCCCTCATTGGAAGAGTATACACCTCATAATCTAAATAGTAAACAAAAGCAGAAGAGATAATACCAAAGAGAAATAAACAGTGGAAGACTGAAAGTAAATCCAACAAAGGCAAAAATTTACATATATATATATATATGATATGCGGAATATGTATCTATGAAAGAACCCAAACAAGTATAAATTCTAAAAAAATAAATAATCCAATGTATAAAAGAAACAAGTAAACTCTAGCAGCATCGCATTCCTCACCATGGTCCCATGCTCTCCAGCTCCAACAAAAATCAAGTACCTGATGAACAAGGGTGCTTTCCCTTATCTATAACTACAACCATATATACTGTTTGGGTCCAAAACATGACCCAAATAGGTTTTTATATCAATCCTAGTAGGCATCCACCAAAGGATCTATGCCTAACTCTTAGTGAATATATATATAGTAGGCAATATGGAGAAATTAAGAAATAAACAAAAAAGTGATAAAAAGTAACCAATCCTACAGTTTTAAATTACATTAATTTACATTTATTATTCAATAAATTTAAACATGTAAACCTTGGGATTTATCATAAGATCTGTATCCCCTATGAAGGTACCAAAATAGATGTCTTAAATAACCATCTAAAAAAGAAAGTAAGATTGAGTCCAAGCTTGTGCTTCAAATTGGCCAAACTCATCACAATCATTCAATTATTCAATAAAGACCCTTTGGGAATGTTCTCATAGTCTGGTCCCCCTATTCTAAAATAACAACAAAATCATTTAATAACGTCCTTATGGGAAGCACTCATGGTCTAAACCCTTTGGTCTAACTTAGCACAAATTATTTACAAACAACCACCTGGGAAACTCTCATGGTCAATACCCCTTGGTCAACATAGCAACAATAAATTATAAATGAACACCTGGGAATATATCATGGTCTAAACCCCTGGTTCGATGACCACCTAGAAGATCTCACAGTCAATATGCTTGGGTCAACATAACAGAAAAACTTGCATAAATGACCTTACCTTGGGAAGCTCTCAGAGTAAAATTCCCATTGGTCAAACATAACAATGCATCTTACAGGAATCTCATATAATCAGTAACTCTATCCTAATAGATCAAGGCATGAAAAACACGGAAATCCTAAAATTAATTCAATACCAAATGTCCATATTCAATCAATCAAGGAAAATGTACCCACGAGGTGTCCCATAAAAAAAGTATATATCCTTATGCATAAACAACTGCCCTTTATCAATCAATCAAACCATAGAAGGTAAAAAATCGGGTTAAATTCCAAAACAAGCAATAAACCAATCATGGGTATGCGGAACTTTTAGAATATATCATCCAAATATGAACAACAAAAGGCATAAACCACCTACCTCGATGTCTCACAATCGATATACTTGAATGTCAGCCATTGAATCGACCTAAAATGGAATATATCTACTAAAAGGTGAAAAACTTTAAATATTGAAGAACTCATGATAGATGATTAATCAAGAATATAGGTTCTAGAGGAATTGAGAAATCACTGGTGGTATTTGAACTCGCCTTATGGCGTCTCAATCAGAGGTTAAACGGAGAATTGGGAGGGGTTCGAAGTTTGTCAGTTGTTTCATCACTCTCCTGTAAGAGCCATGAGGAGAAAAAGAAATTTAAAAATATATGACATGACCCCGCTCCAATATATAAAATAAAAATAAAACTACACAGAGTTTTCATTAAATGTACACACCATATAGTATTCTTAACAATCCCCCACCTTAAGTGGTCTACCAGGTCACCACATGGCCCTGTACTCAGTCGTTACAAAGCCAGTACGCAGTTGTACGTGGCAACCGGGTACAATGTGTGTACTCATAAGTACACGGCAAGTACATAGAAAAATCCATTTTATTCCTTTTTCCCCAAAAACAAACCTAAATAAATATCCATATCTTAAATGAAGATATGGGTTCTTAGAAAATCATTGAAAAACTAATGAATAATTATGAAAAATATTATTTCTATCAGTTCACCCCTACTTAAACCTTGGACTCCTGGACAAGTCATCATCAAAATCATATCAAAGAACATTCAAAACAGATACCCCTAAGATCTATCAAATTGAAATCAAGAATCAAAAGATATTATGTCTCCTCAAAGACTATTATGACATGTTCTCCATTCAGATCATTCATTATATTTCCACTTAAATGTTTTGATCAACTGATTTTCAATTTTCATCAAGATGCAATTTACATGTGGTAATTATAAGAGTGTCACTACTTTTAATGCTATCCAAACCCAAATTCTTTAGAAGATATTTAATATATTTACTCTGATTAAAAATAACACCTTCATTATTTTGAAATATTTGAAATCCAAGAATGGATTTGATTTCACCCATTAAACTCATTTCAAATTCATTTTGCATCATTTCTAAAAAATCAACACATAAAGAAGATCCAAAAATAGTATCATCAACATAGATATGTACAACTAAAACATATTTAGATATTATTTTTATAAAGAGATTAGTATTAGTTGTAACTTTTTTTAAAACCTTTAGAAATAAGAAAATTACTTATTCTCTCATACCAAGATCTTGGAGCCTGTTTTAAACCATATGAATCTTTTGGTAACTTAAAAAAAGATTTGGAAAATGAGGGTTTATAAAACCATGGGTTGTCCAACAAAAACATCCTCAAATATATACCCATTTAGGAACTCACTTTTTAAATCCATTTGATATATTTTGAAATTTAGATGTGCTACATATGCTAGTAAGATTCTAATGGCTTCAAGTCTAGAAAATGGTGCAAAAGTTTCTTCATTGTCAATGCCTTATTCTTGACTATATCCTTGTGCAAACAATATAGATTTATTTCTTACAATATTACCAACTTCATCTACTTTATTTCTAAAAACCCACTTAGTTTCTATAGTTAAGGTGTCTCTTGGTCTATCCACTAGTTTCCAAACATTATTTCTTTCAAATTTATTCAGTTCTTCTTGAATATCCATTACCCAAAATACATAATTGATTATATCATTGATTTTCTTATGTTCAAGTTATGACAAAAAGGCTTGATGTTCAACTTGGTGTCTAATAGAATATCTAGTTTGAGTTCCTTTTTTCTATGTCTCTAAATACAAAATCTAAAGGTTGTATCTTAAAAGTTCTGGATGTTTTATAAAAAGAACTGCTGGTAAATTAAGATTCTTCAATGGGTTTGGGTTCATCTTGACTAGAGTATGGATAATTTCTAGAACTAGATGATTTAACGGGTTTCTTAATAGCAAGATCATAAGATTCGTTAGTCGTTTCCAGATTGGATAGAGCATCCTCAAACTTTTCTAGGGAGTTATTGGGTTTATGTGGATCTGTTTCATCAAATTTGACATGAACAGATTCTTCCACACACTTGGTTCTTTTATTAAAGACTCTATTGGATTTTCTAAATGATGGATAACCTAGAAACATTCCTTCATCACTTTTGGATGCAAACTTTTCAATATTATCCTTAGTATTAAGAATATAAACTTTACAACCAAAAACTTTAAAGTTGTTAACTTTGGGTTTCCTATTGTTCCATAACTCATAAGGGGTTTTCTTAAGGATAGGTCTAATAAAGACTCTGTTAATTATATAATAATATGTATTGATAGTTTCATCTCAAAAATAAACAAGTAAATCATACACATTTAGCATAGTCTGGGATATTTCTTGTAAGGTTCTATTTCTTCTTTCAACAACTCCATTATACTGGGGTGTCCTAGGAGAAGAGAATTTATGACTATAGCCATTTTATGAACAAAAAGATTCAAACACCTAGTTTTCAAACTCACGGCCATGGTCACTCCTTAAGGTTTTAACCCTAATACCACTTAGGTTTTATATTGTTCTATCTTACATAATGAAATGAGATAAATCTTCACTTTTGTGAGCAAGAAATAATTTCCAATTATATCTAGAGTAGTCATCTACTATAACATAAAAAAAGTGTGCCCCATTAAGACTTCAAACTCTAGATATTATAAACAAATCCATGTGAACCAAATCAAGAGGATTAGAATTTGAAACTTATTTTTTTGGTTTGAAATATATTTTTTTTCGTTTCGACAAGGACTATAGACTTTATTATTTAGAAATTCTAGTTTTGGTAGATCCTTAACTAACAATTTTCTTGTAAGCTTCTTAAGTGGTTGAATATTACAATGTCATAGTCTCCTATGTTATATCCAAGACTCATTATAAAAATCACTCCAACAAGAATCATTTTGAGAACTTAAAGAATCTAAATTAACAGTATAAACATTTTCAGTTCTAAAAGTAGTAAATACTGACTCATTTTTAGAATAAAAAACATTACATGAGTCATTTTAAATTTTAAAATTAAACCTATCATCGCATAACTGAGAGATACTAAGCATATTATATTTTAATCCATCAATAAAAATAACTTTGGGAATTAAAACTGAATTAGAGTTACCAACATGGCCAAATCCAGTTATTTTTCCTTTTTCATTATCACCAAAAGTGACATGCCCACCATCAACTTTGAAAAGATTCTTGAAGATCGAATAGTCTAATTTCCTATGTCTTGAAAATCCACTTTCTGTGTACCATAATATTTTACAGAATATCTTCAAAATATTAACTAAAAAAGTAATTTAACCAATAAAAGACTTTGGTACCCATACATTCTTGGGTCCAGTAATATTAGTAATAAATGCTTTGGGAACCCATATTTGTTTCATGGGTTTCCTATAAATAGTTTATAAATTTTTATAAAAATAAACTCTATTTGGTCTAGAAAAACTAGAGACATCAAATAATAATCCACTACTAGAACTTGCAGCAAATTGTTCAATTCTGGGCATGAAAATAAATTTTCCAGATTTTAACATAAATTTTTTTTGACCAGATTCATTTTCCATGGTTAGTATCCTATACAAATAGTGTATTTTGGTGCAAATTGTTTACCAATAATTTGTGCAAGATTATTCTTTCCATTGGGAAAATTTTCTATTTCCTTTTTCTATTGATCATTATACAGTTTAAGTTAATTGTTATCTTTTAGAAATTGATCATTTTTTCCTTTTTTCACAGAAATATTAAATTTAATAGTAGAGGTAAGAGAATGTTGTTTTCTTTAAATCATATATTTATCTATTCACTCATTGCATGTGTCTTCAATCATGTTTCAGTATTCAAAAAAATTCTCATTATACATATTCTCAGAATCAGATTCATCTCCAAAATAATATGAATTATGTGTAAGAGATTCTTATGTCACCTCAGATGTGTTTGACATAAAAAACATATTAGTTCTATTGGTATTTTCACCAAGTGAGGATTATGAATAACTTGATCTATCCTCTGAAGAACTCCAGGCGACCTTCATTTCTTTCTTGTACCTTTTTTCTTTATCCTCAAATTTCTTATTACACTTTATCTTAGGAAAGTCAGCCTTTAAATTTCCTCTTATCTTACATTCATATCAAACTATCTCATTTTAATTGTTATTTTTTCTCCAGTCCTTTTTCCAGTTGCCCTAATTGGCATATTTTCCTTTGTAGTTGGGCTTCCTGAAAAACTTCTTCTTTATATAGAGTTTTTTAAAACATCTGGATATCTAAGTCATTTCTTCATCATTGGTTGATAGTGAATCTTCAATACTCTTACTGCTATAATGAGTTTTCACACTTTCCATTTATTTATTTTTGGAATTAGTGGTTTTTAAAGCAACAAAATTTCTCTTCGCTTCATCCTCCTATTAATTAAAATTTAATTCTTCCTCATACATCATCATCTTACCTATCAGCTTCTTAACTGGAAACTTACTGATATCAAGATATTTTCTTATTGACACTAAAGTTATACTCCATCTGTCTGGTATACATCTGAGAATTCACATGATTTGTTCCTTGGTAGTAACTTCCTTTCCTATATAGATCATAGTATTTACAATTTCATTGAACCCGAGATACATGTCAGAGATAGTTTCATTAGGATTCATCATAAAGTTATCAAATTTTATAATATATGTTTTAAGTCTCGTCGCCTTAACATTCATGGTTCCATTATATGTATCATCCAGAGTATTCCAAATTTCATGTGTTGTTTTACATGAAGAAATACTATTGAATTCTTCATCTCCTAAAGAAAAATATAATACATTAATAGCTTTGTATTTTTTATTATAATTAGTCTTAGTTGGGTCATCCCAAGTATTTCAGGTAGTGTCATGAACCTTATATTCATCTACAATGGAAGAACAAATTTCAAAGACCTTACTTTCTAAATGCATTTTCGTCTTAATTTTATACCAAGAATAATTAGTTCCATTTAAAAATAGAGGTATGTTAGTAGCAGAACCTTCCAATATATTATCCTAAGAAGTAATAAATAATGGTTTTTTAAAGAGAAAAAAATTTAGACCTAATAGAAATTCAGAGATCTTAAAAACAAAACTAAAATCACAGTTGAAAAGATTTGAAAAGGATTTGAAAAAATTGACAATAGTATATTAACAACACCTCTAATACCAAATTTTGATCAGGGTAGGACACTCAATAGAGGGGTTTAATTGAGTTCTTATAAAAATTTATGTTAAAACTTATTTATTTGAAAGTCCCCCAATTTAAAATCAATGCAGGGCAGTTAACCCAAGTAGTAGATTTTTAAAAGATTTGAGAGTTTGAAAGATTCCTCAAATATTGATTAATTATCAGTTAAAGAAACTTATGAAGTTACTTAAACTTTTAAATTTAGTCTTTTAAAACAAATTTAAGAACAAACACTATCTAATATTAACTATCAAATCAAAGTAATTTTTTCTGGTTTGAATAAACAAAGATAGACAGGAAAAAAGAACATAAACAAAACGGATAAAAACAAGAGGTTTAATATCAAGAAGTGACTTAGTCCTCTCGACTTGGTGATCACCTATCACCAAGTAGTTTATATTAATAAACTTGATCCACACCCTGGATCGGGATTTAAAATAGCATACAAATCATTATAGGTCAACTAGACCTTTACCATAGTTTTACGTGGGAACAAAATATAACCAAGTCACAGAGAGACCTCTTCCACAATAATATGTGGGAGTAAAATGGAGTAAGAGAGTATTAGTTAGAGGATATATTATATTCTCCAGTTGAACATAGGATACAATGTGTGTTTTTAATACAGATACACACACTGCTCAAATAAATAATAAAAAGTACACAACATAGCATAATATAATAAGAAGGAATTAGAAATGATCTTAGTGTAGTTATATGAAGATCTAGACTATTTGAATCTATAAAATTTGATGCTCAGGTCTTCTTTTGTAAATAGACTCAGAAACAGAGTGTCGTG
Organism: Viscum album; assembly: GCA_963277665.1. Classification (NCBI taxonomy): domain Eukaryota; kingdom Viridiplantae; phylum Streptophyta; class Magnoliopsida; order Santalales; family Viscaceae; genus Viscum; species Viscum album. The sequence goes on from OY728156.1 coordinate 1,139,835,728, forward strand.
AGTTTTGTGTTCTAGTTTTTAGTTCAATGAGATGTTCTTCATAGCTCTTCTTCTTCGTTGAGTTGCTGCCACTACAAGGATGTTTTCAAGATGGTTCATAATCTATACTTCATTAGCTTATAGTAATCATGATGGATTATTGTGGATCATCTGCATAGTCTAGTGTGTGTCGCTCTCTCTTTCATCTTCATTAGTTTATGCACCATAATATATTAATCCTCGGGTGTTTGTGTTTTGGACGACAAAAATCATGATTTCCAAACCTCATACCTCATATTATCTGTTGAAATGTCTGCAAGAATCCTTAATAATATCAGTATCATTAAATAACTCAAATATGACCATTAGAAATAATTTTTAATTTAATTAGAAAAGGAAGAAATGGCTAAGTATGGAATGGTTTCACAATCAACAGTGACATAGGAACGGTGTCATAGGAAGGTGTGTCAGGAGAGGTGCCACAGTTAGTGGTGAATCTTCATTTTCTTCTAAGAGGTGTCTTCCGACTGGTGTGTCATACTTTACAAAAATTATAAATCATTTGGGTGATGAAATGGTGTTGTGGCAATGGTGTTAGGTCCTTTGTGAGAAATGGTGTCACTGAAAACAGTGCCATTAAAATGGTTTCTAGTACTTTGTGAATTCTAGAACTGGTAGCATCATAAAACAGTGTCACTATAACAGTGTCATTGAAATTGTGTCTGGTACTTTTCCGATTTTTAGACTAAATGGTGAGACTGTTTGGTCACAACAACAGTGACTGCGCGTTCAAATTAACGGTGAATCATACTTTGTCAAATATCTGCAATCTTTATTAATAAGTAATACTCACAGAATGGATTAAGATTAAATATAAGCATATTGAAAAATGAGAAAACATTATTAAACATGATTGAACATGATTTACAATATTTAAACATGATTTGTGAGCATTAAAACAAGAGGGGTCCAACAATTTGAAAGGGGAAGAAGAGAGCATTATGAAACTAATATAAGAGAAAGATAAAATCTACAGATCTTAAAGGTTATAATACTCTATAAAATCTCCACTTTCACCTTCTTCAACACCTTTTAATGAATGTGAACACTCATATTTATAAGGTTGAGGGGTGGAAAACTTTCCTTCAAGATTCATTCTTATTAAATCTTTTGTTTATTTGGAATAATAAATTTATTAATATTAGGAATGTGTCTTAATGAAAGTTGTTCCGCTATATCTTTTTCATGTGAAAACAACAATATCATATTATTTAGATAATTTTACACAATTTTATGATTGAATTACTAAAGAATACTTTTTCTACCCAAGGAGTCTCATAAAATCCCTCCACTTTGTATCATTCAACGAATTCTTTAATGACTGAAAGTATCCATGAAATTTAATGTGAAATATTTTTTTAGAGTACTCTTTATTATCTATCTATAGTCACCACATTTGTTTTTCTCTAGGATGTGATATTCCTGGTGGGGTCCAATCTGTCGTCCAAAAAAAATTATCCACTTAATTGATTTTTTTGGACTAGTTTTTTTATATTGGATCTAGGTCCATAATAAAAAGTTGAATAACATGGAAAAATGAAAGATAAAATGTAATTAAACAATTTGGATCAACATTGGAGAATATATTCTAGAAATATATTATATTTAGAAAATTGATAAATTTCAAAAATTAAGCAATTTTCACAATTAAGTCCAATATTCACCAAAAATACTAAAATGGTGAAAATAAACTCAGATTTATTAATTGTAAGGTATTAAAACATTTAAAAACATGTGAAGAATTATGAAAATATTATCTCTATCATAACTCTCATTCCATATTAAGACGAAGATTTCAGGGAAAACATTTATTGAAAAATATATTCTTCAAATCTTTTCATTCCATGGAATCAATTTCCTCCAAAGAATTTTTTTCTTTTGATTAGTGTATTCCACTTATCAGTTTCCCCATCAAAACTATAGATTTTCAGTTTGAAATTCTCTTATTCTGAGTGTTGAATGACAGAGAATATCTTCTCAATGTAGTTAATCAATTGTTCCACGACAATGGGATCAGAATATATTCTAAATATGGGAGTACATTTTCATAATAAAGTATTCAATAAAAACATTCTATTTATTAGAATAAAAAGGGAGTTATACACAATTAAAGTAATTATTCATAACTTGAGCCAGTTGAGAAATTATTATCATGATTTTTGGAGCTCCCGTTCACATCAGATTTGGAATTTCATTTGGGAAAAATTCACATTGCATATCACAATGATTGTGGGAACAAGTTATTATATTTACAACCATTAACTAAGAAAAATAATTTACAATTAGGGGGGCTTTAATACATAGCTAATAATCATATAAAAATGAAACATTGAACATATAAAGATAAAATTGTATATGAAAAGTATATTTTAACATGTGATTATAAAAATTCCAATCTAGGTTATCCATGGTGATATAATTATCCATAGGGTTCTTGTTAATGTTTTATAATCCTAATATAAAAAAACTAGACCATGATTAAATAACATATATATATACTCTATCCATTTACACATATTATTACATGATTTTAATTATAACTAGCCATCAATTACATAGCAATGATCATAAATTCTAGTTTCATTAGAAGATTAGGTGCATGATTAAAAAGAATGAAACCTAAATAAAAACTAGTTTTATTTCATCTCCAAAATTAGATCCTAAATTCCTTTGAGATATTAAATCTTTATAGGATAACCTGCAGAATTACATGAACAAAGGGATGATCTAAAAATCCCAGTAAGGGAATAAACATAGTATTAAAGCATAAAACATGGGTTAGAAGCAATATCCTAATGACATAAAAAGGCATGAAACCTGAATAAACATAATGAATCATAACATGTTGAACATGGGATTATATAATCATGGAATCATAGGAATGTGTAAAAAAAATACAACATGACATAAGTGTGAGTCACAACTAACTATGGTGACTATTTAACATGTTGGACAAAGTCTTATAAAGGAATCAGGTTTACTCCATATCCCAAAAAGATTTATCAAGAGACTAAACATTACCCAATGCATTGGAGAACAATCTAGGTACAACCAAAATAAAATTTTCATGAATATGTGTGCCACACGAATAATCAAATATATACATATGGGTTACCTATGGAAATAAATGAGTATCTTAATCATGTCATAAGGCATAACAAATGGGTGTATCATTAATGTTTCCAGGAAAGAATATATTTAAATCATACATGGAAATTAATAAGGTAAAAATCATATATAATGATAAATTATGTCCAACTGAAGTGAAAATATGTAAAAATAGTGTTTAAGAAACTTTATAAATGATTCACTTTAGTGCGGTTTATGGAAAATGTTCATGAGACTTTAAAGAGTACAAAGGCATATTTTTTGCATAAACCCATAAATGAAAAAAATTGTTTTTCATGATTAGAATAAGTAATTTTAGAAAAATATTTGTGTCTTAAAATATTTTATAGAGTGTACATGAAAATGTTAAACAAATTGGGAATTTCATTTTAATTGGGTTTCCTTATTAGGAGGAATTGAAAAGGGAACCTTGTAAAACATGTATTTCCCCATCAAATAAAGAATAATTGGGATAGGTGCATATATTTTGAACATAAAAAAATAACATAGGAGGAGTACAGGATAATGATTAAAAGTTACATTGGGGTAAAGATAGAGTGAAAGCATAACCCAAAGGTAGTTTGGAGGTTTGGAGAGAATCACTTACTTTATGTCTGAAAGTGTTCTTCACTTGCACTTAATTCCTGGAAAACTAAATTATATTTATTAATAATTTAATTCAGAACCTCTTAAAAATTTAACTGATTTGGTATAATTTTATTAAGTTTATTTATGGCCTTTTGATGAGATATAAGATTCAATTTCATCGTTCGGGAGTATTCGTTTCCTTGGTTTTTGTGATTGGTTCACTTGTATACATGTATGAAAGATTATGTAAAATGGGAATTATTGTCCATAATTGAAATTATAATTTATTAATGAACATACATAAGATTAAATGGTCATATATAACATTTTTTCTATATATGAGGATAATTAATTAGATAAAATGTTTTTGATAACCATTTAGATTATTATGGTGTTTTTCGATCATCACGCACTAGTTTTGTTTTATTAATTAATATTATGTATATATACTGGTTCCATAACACTAAATAAGTTATAATATAAATTTTAAAAAATGTTTTAGCTCTTATTATGGTTTTATGACCAGACTTGAAGGCAGTATTACAAAATAAAAGGTCATCACCCGTGAAGGTGGTGAATTGACACCTCACAAACAATGTTTTCATTTTTAGAACAGAAATATGACAAGAAGATAATTGATGGTGAATATACTAATAACATAATAATATTACACTATATATATTATTATGGATTTATCATTTTACTTTGGATGGGTTATTTGATGGAATGATAATAAAATAAAAGATATTGAAAGAGAGAGAGGGAATGGTTTACCTCTTGAGTGTTGTCTGCTTTAGAACCTCCTTAAGGATTTTGGAAATGGTTTTTTGATGAGGCCAACATGACCAAAACATATAGAAGAGGTTTGAAAATATAATTGGGCAAAATATACTCAACCATCATGGATTAGACGGTGTGAGGAGAAGATGTGGTGAGGGGTGGTATATATAGGGGAGGAGAGGGGTGTTTTTTGTTTTTTTCATTTGATTATTATTTTACCTCAAGACTATAAATAATTTTAATTATTGAGACTAAATGCAGTAAATATGGAACGTGTGTTCTATATATTGGTCACTTAATTAATCCATGACTCAACCCTAACACAAAAATTCATGTATTTGGCTATAATGATAAATACAATAAATTATCGTATTTCACTATTCCCCAAAACTTCAACTATTTTAGAAAAATCCCAAAAATTCACCCTAACCATTTTTCAATATGTGTAATTAAAAAATGGACTCCATTTTATGAGAATAATTTTATAAATATGATGAATTTAATTTTTAGTTAAAATAATCATTTATTAAAAAAATATCGATTTTAAAATTATAAATGATTTTATGACACTTTTAAAAATTGATTAAGGTCTCATAAAATTATATTATAATCATAAAACAAAAAAAAATATTAATTTATGAATATATTTTGTTAAAATATATTTTATTTTAAAACATTATATTAATTATGTAACTATAAATTATCATTTACGCTTTACAAAAATACCAAAACATAATTTTTTATTTTTAAATGATTTATTTACTTATATGAAGATATAAATATATAATATTTTCATTTATAAGAAACCTGAATTTTATTTACACTTTTAGGGGTGAGGATACTATTATATAGGTCACATTACTATTCATAATGGTCATATTACTATTCCAATAGTCAAGTTACCATTCCATCACTATAGGTTCCTTAATTTCTAGTAATACCTATTATTTCATTCATTATAAAATTATTAATTTTTTATTATTTTCTCTATGTGATTTTATGTGACTTATACTATATAAAATAATTATAATAAGGTAAATTACATTGATAAAATTTTGGTTTATTACATTTATCTTCACACTTTTAGCAAAATGTAATTCCCTTCATAGAAGTAAGAGAGTGTTTATTTCATAATTATCACATGGGAAAAATCCTACTTTCATTTATTCCTTTGATACCTTTATTTTATTATAAATACTCTTCTGATATTACTACCAGTTTCATCCATAATACATGGATAACTCATCTCTATCTTGATAGTACATAAAATTATTTCATCATATGAATAAAAAATTTTAGAGGCCAACACCCTTTGGGCCCATGGATTAATCCCTTAAAAGAAATAGTAAATATTACACTTCGTGTTGAGTATATAATCTTTAGTATACCTAGATAACCTTGTAAAGGCAGATTCATACTTCATAATACATTCTTATTAATTTTTCTTTAAGCTAAATAACTTCTTCTTCATCTTAGTTTTTTTCTCATGAGGGAAATTTCTGTTAAAGAATGTCTACATAGAAGCTTCCCATTCAATGGGTTTTATTTCCTCTTCCTACTTTATATTATGGATCGACGACCATTATTGATCAAAATTTAATTTCATACAATACACTACAAGTGTATCCTTTTTCTTTTCACCACATCCTAAGGCCATCTCTATCTTTTATAGAGACTTAATTCATTGTTCAGCTTTCATTGGATTAGTATTCCCTGACAAAGGATGGGTGTTTCTATTAAATAAAGAGATCAAACATGGGATAATTTCAATGTGGAATAGGTTTCTCCATCTGGGAAAGGTTTTTTTTTCATAACATGATTAAGATTCCCTAATATAGCCATAATTATCTTAGTTCCAATACTAGATATATTAGATTTTTATAAGGTAAATATCTACATTAGTTATGAGTCTTGATACCCTTATTCTTTCAAGGTTTCATTTATATTGATTTAATATTTCAGGTTAGATCATATCAATGTGAAATATTATGTATAATCCCAAAAATAGAGAAATAATTTACATAAATTAGAAAATTTATGCTTATAAAATATCATAATCAAAAACACAGTTTCTTTCAGGATATACTTATTTTCAAATCGTTCTTAATGGTTTGTAAAGAAAATGTGAATTATCCTAAACATATCCCATGAGAGTGTCAAACAAGGTGCATAGTAAGGCCCATTTTCATGCATGAGGTAATGACCGGGTAAAGTTTAATGTACCCTTATTATTATTATTACATGTATGTACAATTTGTTCAGAACCACGTCCATTTGTACTATTTAGATAAGGGTGTATTTCAAAGAAAACCCACATAATATCTACCATACAAAAACATTTGGATGTTCATAAATACACATCCTAAAATTTTATCATAGGTTTATGATACCTAATTTATTTTTTTCCTAAATTTAGTTCTCAAGGTTTTTACTAAACTTAATTTGATACCAGTTGTAATGACCTCAATCCCTATATCTCGGAGCCAGTGTCTTCTTTGTTAAATTTTCATATATACAATGGATTGAATCTCGAAGGATTAATAAGTTTAGTAGTTTTGGAGATCCAGATATATACATGATACCCATTTTAAATTGGTAATATAATGTTAAAAATAATAAATTAAAAAATAAAATGATCAACGTCCTTGAAAACTCATTCGAAGGATTCAACTTCATATCCTGGGGAAATGAAACAAAATAAGGGTGAGCTCAAAAGCTTATTAAGGGTTATGTATAGTATAATATTTCACTAAAAATTAATGAATAATAAATATGTAATGGTAAATAATTGATCACACATTCCATTTAAATAACTTGACTTTAAGAATAGATAATTTATAATCAATATGGAAAGGAAAATAAATGAAAACTCATTCCATTTAATTAACAAAAATAGAATAAAAAGAATTCATAGGTAATAACATGGTGAAAATATCATGGATAATAAAAAATAAATTATAAGTTAATTCAATTCATATTTATTAGTTTTCATGTCTCAGGCACATGATACATCTATATCAATACCTTTCACAACAGCGTTTAATCTTTTTGTAGGACCCCGTTTAATTTAGCCAACTGAATTGTCTCACGAGACCTACTAATGAATCGAGGGGATATATAATGTTAGGGCCAAACCTTCACTTAATTTTTAAGTAAATCCTCGTGTATTTTACAATAAATTTAATTCATCTATCAATACATATTATCATCAAATATCCATATTGAGTAAGAGTTACAGAATTTTCAATATTTCCCTTGTTAATCAAATAATTTTCAAAGTAAATTCCATATATAAAAATTATAATATAATATAGTAAATAATAATATCCATCATGGAATAATATGGATTTTTAATATAAATGTAATTTCCAATGAAAAATGATTACAAGAAAGTGATTTTTTCAAGAGAAAGTTAACTGTCAAAAAAGAAAGTGATATCGTTAAATAATTTTTCCCACTTTGTAATTTTAAATTTTAATCCACGTAGATTAAGTAACTCAAATAGAAACGTAAAATATCCTTACTTATGAATCAATCAGGATATTTCATGTCTGTTTTGTAGTATATACAGATCGTAAAATTTAACTGGTGCACAATAACAAATAAGCCACAATGGAATGAAAATCGATAAGAATTCCCTTATCTCACACTTCATTTTGGTTGAACATGATTTAAAATCCAATATAGTGGTTTTAAAATATTCATTAACTAACACTAGAACCATATTAATGTTAATAGTGTCATATATTATCCTTTTATGACATTTTACCACTTGTTTGATAATAATCATTCATTATTTTCATTTTTTCGGGTGTTAATTGCCTCATCTCGTGTGTGTTTCATCATGAATGATATGGTTATTTCACATATTATATAGTTTTATAATATCCAGAATAATATTTTTACATCAATTATTCTTTTAAATCAAATTATTAAAGATGTTTATGAATAATGAAGTATGTTGTGATCATAGAGATGGTAGGTTGTACGTCCGCATGAGTAATGTTTTCATTTTATGCTGATCATTATGGAAAGAAGATAAGTAATATTTAATATTTAAATAATGATAAAAATATCATATATATATATATATACCATATTATATTCATATATATATAATATATGGGGTGTGGTGATGAAAAGAGAGTCATGTCGCTTCCTAAAGGTGGCAGTCCACACGTACAAGAATGATGTTATCATCTTTAAGTAGGTGAAAAGGTAAGAAATATAAAATGATGTATTATCAATAAAAATGATTAATATTTAAATAATATAATAAATATTTTATTTACAACCCATATAATTATTAAATTTATTCTTATCACCCTCGATGAGAAGCGTTCATGAAAGACAAATCACGTCGCTTCGTGAGGCGGTAGTTTGTCGTTCACACGAGCGATGTTATCGTATATCCTAATAAATGGATGGTAAAAATATATATATTATATAATTACTCAAAAGGTATAACTTTGTAATAAATATCGTATATATACTTTAGTTCCATCCACATATTCAATCGTGAAATGAGGTAATGGAAGAAGGAATGACATCAGTTAGCAAGGTGGTAGTATGCCGTACACACGAATAATGAATTCGTAACATATTTGATGGAAGTGGAGATGGATAAAGTTTATGAAATTATTATATATGCATACCAGTATATGTAATATACTATGTTACTATGTCATCATTATTTAATAAGAATTCAAGTAGTAGAATAAATAAATAATATCATGACACTCGTTGAAAAACATTACCTCTTCTTCAGGTCTCCTCTATAAGATTGCACAAAATCCATCCTAAGATAGAGTTATACCAAATATAAGGATTAAAATATTAGGTTAGGGACGTTTATAAGTTATTTTTGTAGGTATTTTCTGATTTAAATATGTTTTAAGTTTTGATGAAGGGAGGAGAGTGAGTGCCCTCTTATAGTTGAGGAGGAGTGGCGTTTTTTTAAATACCCAAAAGTATTCACTATTGGGTGGTATCTCTTACCCAAAGTGTGTAAAAAATTAATAAATAAAGGTTTTTAGTGACAATATAATTGATACTCACCTCCAACACAAAATGAAACACATGTTTTAAACATTTTGTTCCTTAACTTCTATGAGTCCTTATTATTACCATTTTGGTTTTACACTATAGTAACTAATATTTTTAAACTAGGTAATTTATAAATTAATCCTAATAAAAATGATACTTATTAGATAATTTGGACCCAATTTTACTAAATATTATATATAAAATATAAATCCCATGTTTTTTGTCAATTAATTTTAACACAAGCACATGTAATGTGCACAAACATTGTTTTAACCTTAACTATGATAAAAAAATTACCATTTGGGGGTCAATATATTCATTTTAAAAGAAAAATTGGTTCATTAATGGACCATAGTTGATATTTATTAATATTTACAATTAACATGAAAAAATATATTATTTTTAGTGGTTTTAAATCATATAGAAAAATTTCATTTATTATGAAATGAAATTAAAGTAAATTTTTATATTATTCATTTAATATGATTTTAAAAAATATAAATATAATGATATAAATTGAATATATTATGTTCACATCTATGTAAAATGGTATATTATTCTAAAAAATAATAGAACATAAAAATTCATTCAATTTACTTCACATTTAATATTTATTATTTCATTTGTTTTATTTAATTATTAACTAAAGAATTACTATGTTGGTGTTTCTTAAGAACATAATGTAATTACTTCGTTTCCAAAAATTAAAATAAATTATCATGATATCAAAAATAATTTATTTATAAAATCAATATTCATAACCAAACAAATTTTTTTCTTATCCCTAAACTTTATAGATATTAAAGGCAAAGAAGGTTCTGTTTTTCTATTTTTCTTTACTAAACCTATTATATGGGTCACCTTCTAGAAAAAGTGACCCAAAAACTCATATAAATATTAAATAATGGAATAAGGGTCTAAATATTTCCAAAAAATTGGTATTGGATAAATTGGTAGGTAATTTTACCCCTTGTCTTCTTAGTTTAGCCCAATAAATCCATTTTTACATTAACCACAACTAATTTTTACTTTTTTGACTATTCATTTTTTTAAAAATTAATATTAAATTATTAGACATTATAAAATTTTCTCATTAGAAATATATAATCCAGTTTTTTAAAATTAAATTCATATAAATGTATAATTTTAACATAAAATTAATCTCACAAATGTGATGAGAAAGCTCGTTTTTTAAAGAGAAAATGTTCAAAAGTTTAGAATGTTTTTATATCAAAATTCAATATGAAAATGATTAAAATGATATAAATTGGATTATTTGATATATAATTATACTAATTTTACTTTGAAACCATTTCAATATATAATTTATCATTATAAATTTTTTAAATAAAAATGTTGTTTTCAGTTAAAATTCAGTATTTTTACTTATTCATCAAAAAATGAATATTTTTAGAAAAATATCATAAATTAAATCTTTGATAATTTTTGTATTATGATTTCAAAAATAAAGTTTATTTTATCAAATAAATTTTCTAAATCTTTCAAAACATAATTTTCATTTGGGTGTGCAAAGTGTGACTAAATTGTGTTTTGTTTAACCCGGCGTTGTGTGCATCTCAAGCTATCGATGAAATTAAATTTATTCTAAAATAAATATATTTTAAAGTATTTGGGTGTTAAAATGAATATAAAATATTTTTATATAATTATTAAAATTATGTAGATGATGTAACCATGATCAATGTATAAGTCCTGGATAACCAAACTGAAATTATCATGAAAAATGAAACATTTAACACCTATAAACGATGATTTTAATAATGAATTGTTAATATATTTGTGTTATAATGTTATAATTGGATGATATTAGATATTAAAATTATTTAAATTAATTTAGTACATAATTATAATAATTTAAATTTATTATAAATTATTTTAGAGTATTTTCCAAGTAATTCAAACTTAAACAAATAGTTCATCTTCTAAAATTGTCTTATTTCAGACATATGTTATATTATACACATATCTTATTTTATGAGGTGTATATAAAGATCTTTTTTCATTTTATATCATTAATTTAATTTTGAAAATTATATTAATGGTTTCATTTTATTTTATTCTTTCATGGGGCTTATAATTCAAAAGTATCCAATGTGGAATGGGATTTATGTTTTAATCTCATTTTAAATGGGATTATTGGTTCTTGAATTTACGTTAAAGGAAATTATATTATCCTTTAATGATATATATCTTTAATATTATTCTAATATTTTTATTTTTTGATAATACATGTTTTTATTTCTTTTTCCTCTCTTTATGTACTCATAAGACCAAAGGAATATTTTTTAGGAAAACGAACTCTATTTTACACTTAGGATGAAAATCATTTTTCTACAATGTCCATTTTTTCTAAAAAATAATTTTTTTTTAAAGTCTCTTACGGTTCACTAATTTCATTATTATACATTTTTTTTTTCAAAAATTATTAAAAGGAATCTTCTTATCATTTTTTGAATGGGGTACTTTTGAATTTTATTTGAATATGTAAAAGGAATATTTGTTTTTTCATACATGACATGAACTGAATTTCATGTTTTCAATACCTCTAATTACTTTGATGTTTATGTTACATTATTCAAAGTCTAATTTTAACGATAATGTTTTCCTTATCATTTGGAAAAAAAATTATAGTTTTTATTATGTCATTTAAAAATGAAAACGTTATATTCCTCAAGAAATATTATAGTGACCTTTAAAAAATCATCTATGATAACATTCATTGATGTGAATTAAGATTTACTAGGTATATGATATGATATACAATTTTGATTATTTCTTTGGATGGTTTGTCGTTATGGTAAAAAAATATCATTGAAACTAGTTTTCTTTTCCATATTTTAAGTTATGATGAATGTTTTATGTACTTATGAAGACGTATGGTATTTGTTTCTAATTGTGTGATAGGTGGGACTAGAATTATATGTATTGTAATTACACTATTTTTTCCTTTTATTAAATTGGAATACATTGAGTAATATTTTCTATGTTAGGAACTGAGTTAACATGGGATTCTGAAGACCTCAAAGGCTAGGTATGGGTATAATATAAATATTAAATATATTATTTCACCCATGTGTGGGTTTATAAAACATTGGAATAACTCCATAATATAGTCTCAGATCATAAATCAGTTACTACCACTGAATATGGAATGTATTTTTTTAACCTATGTGTGACATAATCTTTGTGTGTGTCAGGTGTTTAGCTTGGACACTGGCATGGTTGGAATAATAATTAAAGTAATTAATATATTTATTTAGTTTTTTTAATTTTTCCTAAACATAATTCCTCATCAATATAAACTTTCTTATAAAAAATACCTAAGGTTAGATGCCTAACCCTAGTGATTGATAGAGGAGACGTTAGAGGATTATTCTTGGAAGATAAATGATAGATCTTGGGTTGGTAATCAGTGTGCCAATCGGTGCTTGTGTATCTTGCTAATGACTATGACATGGAGCCATTCATTATTTGTGATTGATACAATCTCAAGGTATAGAATTTTTTTCATCAGTTTAATCCATGTTTGATAATCCCATGATGAATGTAGATTAATTCCACTAAGACATTGTTTCACATTTCAATCATGTTTTGAGGGTGCAGGTTTAACTTCATGGAATTTGGGAATGTAGATTATTTTATAGTTGATTCTTCATTCATCATTCTAATCATAATTAATTGAGGCTAACCCAAACAATGGATGAGGTTCATTCCTCTTATTGTGATTTGATCTTTTCTCTCTCCATTCAATGTATGTTCATCGTGGTTTTTTTTTCTTTAGATGGTCATTTGTTCAATTGCTAGTGAATGGTCATTGGACAATTGTTTTTTGGTACAACAGATTTATGTGGCCTTAATTTCTTAGATTCTTCCACTTACTTTTTGGGAATTTACTTTACTTTAATGATGTTTTATGCCTCAATTTGATTAATTATAGAGTTTTGTTAAATTTTACGTGTGAATTATTAAATTAATGAAATTTATGTTTATTTTTTGAAATTATACTTCTTTTTTAACTTCTGTTGAGTTATGTATAAATTATTTAATTGTGAAGTTTCTTTTAAGTTTATAATTCTAAATTTCATTAATTAATTTTTTGTTCTGTTCAGTCAATTAAATTGTTTTTTTTTTAAAAAATATTTTTAATTAATAATGAACTAATTATTATCGAGTAACAGTGATTTAATTACAATTTGAAGATAAAAATCAAAAAATTAATAAAAGATCTAAAATAAGTAGTAAATTTTACTCAAAAATCAAATGACCATAACATTTGATATGGGTATCCGATTTGGCTCTACCACATATCAATTCCAAGTCTTCGATGAGTTCTACATTATAGAGGTATGGATTGAGCTCTATGAGATTTGTCCTATTTTTTGACCCCCAAAAAGTTCCAGAAGGTCTCCAAAACTGAGAATTAGTTAGGGCACGCAAATTATTTAAAATTTGATAGATTTTTAGGCTTGTTTAAAGGGGACTTTTTGCCCTTTTTTAGTGGGGACTGAATTTATTCCTAGGGATTACTTTAAGATTGTTATTATAAATTTGAAATTTTATCATTTCTCAAAATATAATATTATTTATAATCAAATATATAACAATATATACATATTTTTTTATATGCACACATTAAAATTTTTTTTATAAATAAACAATCAATCATATTTATATATATAATATCTTTATAAGTATATAAACCATATCTAAATAAAAAATAATATTCATTTTATTTAAAATAAAAATATTTGAATATTTATATACATATTTAATGTGTGTGTGTGTATTTGTGTGTGTTTGTATTAATAAGCTTATATATATTATCTATATATTCTAATATATGTATATAAATATTAATATATAATATATGTAAATAGATAAAAATATGTATAATTATATTTATAGATACATAGATTATATATATATATATATATTGTATATATGAATGTATTTATTTATCTATAAACACACACAAACACAAAATATATTTTATAAATGTATCTAAAAATAATTATATATATATATATATATATATATTAATATGTGAATAAAAATATGAAAATAATATAACTAGATATACGAATATATATATAAATATAAATATATAAATAAATATATGAATAAATAGATAAATATAAAAATATAACTATATATATTAATATATTAATATATTTATATATATTAATAAACGACTAAATATATATATATATATGTATATATAAATATAACTATATATATATATTAATATAAGAATAAATATAATAATATATATATATATATAGATTTATCATAAAAAATAGAACAATACAAGATGGATTAGTGGTAAAGGTGCAGGAGCGCAAGGGAGAGGTCTTGGGTTCGAATCCTAGTAGAGGTCGGGGTGTATTGATGGGTGAAGGGGGCTACTAGCACTATTAAAGGGGTGGGGGCCTAACATTGTTAAAGGTGGGGGTGCACCTAGTGCTGTTAAAAGGGGATTGTAGTGCTGATTAAAGGGTCCAAATTTCATTTTTAATTTGAAGTTTCTTTTCTTTTTAAAAAATTATTTTTTGACTTTTATCAACGCTTTTTAGCACTTTTAAAGATACCTTTTATCAGCATTTATTAACACTGATAAAAGGGTCCTTTATCATCACTTTATTTAGAACTGATAAAAAGGGACTCATTTTTAATCAGGCTTCGATTATTGGTGTTTTTTAGCATTGTTAATAGATTTTCTTAGAACTATTAATATTATGTTCTATAGTAGTGGAAGTTTTGATCGGGAGAAACATATTGATCATATAAGTCAATGAAATTCTTTAATATAGTTAGGTACATGTCTGATCCAATTTTCCATGTTTTTATCACAGATATGATTGAATTTTTCTCATTTTAGAGTTGGAATTTCTTCATGGAGACAACACTTTCTAACATCAAGGCAACATCATATTTTAGATATGTTTTCTCATGTCATAGAAAAAGGATGCAACACGGTGAATGTTGACACAAGGAGCATTCTTCTTGTCAATAAATTTTTTAAATATTTTAATCATGTTTTCTTTTAAATAGATTTTTTAGTACAGAGGTCGTCTAGTAATTTTATAATTCATTTCTCTCTCTCTTATCTTCATTTTATTTTTCTTCTCTCTCTACTGTAATTTTCTATATTTGTAAATTTTGTTTTATTTTTTACGTTTTCTCCCGCAATCTATGATCTCTTACCTCCATACATGGAGAACTAACTTTCGGACCTAGTTCCATGTGGTGATGCTCATCATTGTTTGGAGATAAAATATTCATTTCATTCGTTGATTTTTTTTAACTCTTAGCAATATTGCGGTCATAAATTGAGGTAAAGCGACAACCCACATTCTCATAGGAACATTTTGGTACTCTCAACTTCTTCTTTGTTTTCTCTATTCTTCTCTTATCTACTCAATTGGGTTTTTGAAGATAGGTTGTGTGATTTTTTGACTAAATGATTATTACATTTTCTTGGGAATAGATTGTCACAACCCGACCCAATGGGGCTCGAGCCATGACTCCCCAATCCCGCCTCTAATAGGCCAGGGGATGGCGTCCAGCACTGAGTAGGTTATCACACACATGGGAGGAATTAGCCAAAGCTACCGGTACACACGCACCCACATACACCTCTATGAAACACTACAGAGATATATAAAACTGAAAATAAAGTGCAAGAATACATATATCCCAAACCAGAGTACAGCAGAAGTACAAAATGGAAAAATAGGGCCCACCAAATGAAAACTACAAAGCGCATCCAACCTGCTCTGAAGAAGGGGAACGCTGCCACAAACACCCGTTGGAACGCTCCTCAGCATAGCTCTAGTAAACACCCCGGTCAAACCCACTGACTAAGCTCTTCCTACTCCGAGTCCTCCTAGGACTCTGTTAAAAGGAATGTGGTCTGCACAATACACAAACAAGTGCGGGAAAAGCCCGTGCAGGGGTGAGTATAAAAATACTCAGTAGGCACCCCAAAAACCCAAAAATAAAAGAGAGAAACTGAAAGGCAACAGTCCGACCATCCCAACCAGAGGGAACGCAGACGAGAGAGAAAATCCATCTCGTGACCATCCTCGGCTAACCACAACTAGTCAGATCAATCCAGGTGTATTCCCATACATACACCATGAACATCCAGAAATACTCAGCTCACGCACCAAGCCACAAGAGGTACCAACCTCATCACCAGCAACTGTCCAAAACCAAGAGAGCACACTCCACGATCACTGTCATCCCAGATGACATTCGTCTGAGAGATACACTCAATCGGGTCCCACACAAACATCTCAGACGCTTACCCGAGAGATCATGCTCGTCGGATAGAGTCACTGAGGAAACCTCGCTGAAAAAACAAGAACAAAAAACTCCTTAGATAGGGGATCACTCCTAGGGTCAGCTATGGGATACCAGGACCCACACCAGTATACGAAGATCTCACAGATAAGGGATCACTCCCAGGGTCCGCTGAGGGATACCATGACCCGATCTGGCATACATAGATCTCACAGATAGGGATCACTCCTAGGATCCATTGTGGGATACCACAACCCGATCTGGCGCTCGAAAAAAACACATCACTCAGATAGAGATTTTTTCGCCCATGTAAAGGTGGTCACAATGATACCGGAACCCTATCTGGTACATCTCGCACTGTAGGGGATCGAACTGACGATGCCGCAACCATACTGAAACCATGCGCTGAGTAGGGGATCATATAACCAACGATACCGCAACCCTACTAAAAAACCTCATGCTAAGCAGGGGATCATATACCCAACAATGCTACAACCCTATTGAGCACGGCTCACTATGTAGGGGATCATATTCTCGATGATGCCACAAAACCTACCGGGATAACCTGCTAGATAGGGGATCGCCGCTCGTGGATAAGCAGTCACAGTGATACCAAGAACCCGATCAAGGGTAACGATGCTAGAGAATCCCACTACAGGCCCACCAGAGGGATACCACAACTCTAACAGATAAACATCTCATCAAGTGGATCACAAACCTATATCAAGGTTGTGATGTCGCGTGAACCCTCGTAGGAACGAACCAAGGGAGTAGCCTCAACCACTGTTGGTCCAAACGTCGCAAAATCGATCAACCCGCCACAACGCAACCCCACGCACCTTCAAGGAAGATATCGAGGCCACCATCGTGATCCACGCGGAAAAACACGCAGGATAGGCTATTTATTTGCCCAAAATGGATAGCTGGTTAAAAAGGCACTATTCATCGCAGCTAGCCCGTGTGGGGCCCACACAATGATCCCGAAACTCATCGAACGGATAATATCACATCGATCCACTCAGAAAAACATGTGGGATCGACTACTCATTCGTCCAAAACGAACACCCAATGAAAAAGGCACTATTCACCGAATCCAGCTCAGGTGGGGCCCACGCCTCGATCCCGAAACACATTGAACGGATCACACCATTGTGATACTCTCAGAAAGACACACAGGATCGACTCTTCATCCGTCAAAATCGGACTCCTGGTGCGAAAGATTTGTTTCTCCGAAAATGCCAAAACCCGGCCTCATGGGGCCCGCACCCCAAAATCGGCCCCCAACACCTGAAAATCAACAAGAAAAGTCTTCCATATCATCAAGGTCTCAACGCCAGTGATGACACGTCAATCGGACTCTCCGGGTAAAAGATACAGCGGCCCGAAGTCGAATAATAATAAAATATCATTATTTTATTCAACGTTTCAAGCTCTCGGGCCAGGATCCCAAACCTTAAAATTTATGAAGCCACTCCTAAGGGTTTTCCTCATCGCCAGGGTCGTGTCGCCGTATACTGCATGTGAATTCGACCCCCGAATTGCATGAAACGGGGGTTTAAAAAACCCCGTGTGAGAAAAAGTGGTCGGACCGGCCTGGACCGGCCCGCTCAGGCCGGCGGCCCTCCGCCGCGCGGTGCCCCGTGCCGATGCAAACCACCGCGCGCTGCTGCGGTTCCTCCAGTGCCGCCGCTGCCGTGCCGGTGTCGCACCGGCCGAGCTGCCGCGGACCACTTGGGGCACCCCGGTGGTCCTTTTTGCGATCCGAAGGTACCGGCGCGACCCTCGGGTCGCGATCTTCCCTGAGACGACAAAAAAATGAAGCAAGTCGCACAAAAAATGGGATCCGAGGATTAAAACTCAAACCGCCTACCTCGCGGGTGAAACGCCGAAGCTTTGGGTGTAGAACAACGTCGGCGACGCCCTGAAGCTAGATCTGCTGATGATCAGCGCAGAAAATGGACGATTACGGCTCGATCTAGAGAAGAAACAGACGTGGGAGGGGGTGTCGTTCCACTGTGCATAGGAGGAAGATGGGGGGGTGATTGATTTTTTTTTTAATTTAAAAACTTCATTTAAAACAAACACCCCCGACCAGACCTCTCGGCGCGGAGGAAATTAGGTCACCCATAGGGTAAACGCGCCGTTCGGAACGCAAAGGAGGACTCGGATTTGCGATCCGAGACTCCGTTCAGAAGTTATTCAAGCCGACGCTCGTAATTAAACTTTTCCACTTATTTACGAAAACACCCCCGGTGGCGTTTTCCACAGCAGGCCAGTGCTCGCAAAGATTACACCCTGCCTAGGGTAAATGGCACGTTTTGGACGCAATCGTGCCCTCAGATTTTTGTTCTGAGCTACCATTTAGGAGATATCACACCCCCACCACATGCATAGTATAAAAATACTTAATATTTTTATAAAATTTATTTCGGGCACACCGGGCCTCAGAATCACACGCCGTCTCCGCGCCTAACTCTGGAATTATTCGTAGAAATATTCCAAAGTCTGACAGGGCCAAAACCCGAGTCGCTACATCCTACCCCCTTAGAACTTTTCATCCTCGAAAAGCCATAAGTACAAGGAAAGCGACTGGTCTCTCAACTGGGTCTCTCACGCCAACAAGTTCACCAACAAACACCCATGCCCGAACACATAAGTCAAAGGGACTAATCCACCACACCTCAACAGTATCTTCTTTGGGAGGAACTGACTCACCAGCATGGTTTTAATCGTGTCACAAAAATGCGTCTCGGTGGGGGAAGGATCCCTCTTCCTCATGCACTCGAAGCATGCCAAACAACACCCACACAGGGTCTTACCAACGCCCTGAACAAAACTCGAGAAAGCAACAGAAAGAGTAGAGTACCACTAAACAATGTCAATCAAACTACTGCAGAAAGTAGAAAGGACACAAGGTGTACCTCTATCCATCCGCAGAGCCTCTAGGTCAACAGCTTCCAGGGCATGCAGATGTCCTCGCCCTCAGCCACCAGCCCCCTGAGCTTGGCGTGGACCACCTAGGGGTGGGGGTGGTGGTAACTGATACCGCCTACCACATCCTGGTGCTGCATCAGCTTCGTCACCACATCCACCGCCGTGCAGACCTCCTTGCTCGAGACACTGCCTCTGCCAAGGCGGTCCATCGACTGACTCCCTCTCAGCAGCACGATGGGTCAGACAATCTCGAGCAAGATTTCCCCAACCGTCGCAAGCGTAACACCGCCTTCCTGTAGCTCACCAAAATTGGCCTGCGAGCCCTGTAAGCCCTAGGATTCAGATCCTCCATCCTGGGGTCACCTTCTGAAACATCTCCCATGCCTAGACCTCTACGTCTGTCATCGGCTACCATATGTCGACGTCTCCACTCTCATGTACCCAGCACTAACAGGGGGATCTGCTCAGCTAGAAAACTCTCCACCACTAACGCTCGCTCCAGCACTCCAGCATAGGTGGGAAGGCACAAGGAAACCACACCTTCTCGGATGTCCCTGTGTAAGCCCTGATCGAAGGTCCGGGCCCTAAATAACGGGTATCGAACTATATCTATGGAGTAGCGCGACAGTTCTGTAAACCTCACTGAGTACTCCGACATAGTCATGCCCTCCTTCCAAAGCTGCAGATGCTCCTGAATCTTCACTGACCTCAGTGTCATTGGATAGAACTCTTCCCTGAAGAGCCGCTCAAACTCTGCCCACGTGAGCATCTCCTCATCATGGGAATGTGTCACTAGGCCCTACCATCGCCCGGTCGAACCATGTAGAAGGCTTGCCGCTAGGACCACCATCTGATCAGGATGTGTCCTCACTAGGCGGAAAACACTAGTGACTGCTTCGAGCCAGTCATCAGCTGCCTGAGGGTCTGGATCACCCCTGAGCCTCAGAGGTCGCTGCCTCTAGAATTCATGCAGCGCACTCAGCCTATGTGCAACCTCATCCTGCACTGCCGGCACAACCAGCTGCTCGACAGGTGGTGGATCAACTGGCGGACCACCTGGAGGTCTAGCCTCAGAACCTATGCCCTAGTCCACAGCCTCTAGACGGGGCGGATCTTCACCACAATCCTTCTACGGAACCCTCACTAGCTGTCGTCGTGGAGGCATCCTGAAATACCAGCAAGACGCCCCATAGTCAAAGAGTATATCTGGAGAGATGACTCAACGACAAGGAAAAAACCAAAACCCAGTCCTATATGATGCATGTACCATTTTCCCCCTACGACCAGTGTACGAATGTCGCGAGTTGAAAGGTAGGTTATCAGAATCCTGGTGTATGGATACGTCGGTCGTCGCACCAACACTGGAGTCCCTAGCCTGAAAGCCGAACTCGAAACATCAAAACATTTCCGCTATGCCACCCAAACCAAACTCAGAACTAGACCAGCTACGCTCCGAGATCCCAAAGGTGGAACCTCCTCTGATACCACTCTGTCACGACCCAACCCAACGAGGATCAAGTCGTGACTCCCCAAGCCCACCTCCAATAGGCCAGGGGCTGGCGTCCTTTGCCGAGTAGGCTATCACACGCAGGGAGGCATTAGCCTAAGGTACCTGTACACACGCACCCACATACACCTCCATGAAATAGTGCAGACATATATAAAACTGAAAAGAAAATGCATGCATACATCTATCCCAAACCAGAGTACAGCAGAAGTACAAAAGGGAAAAACAGGGCCCACCAAAAGAAAACTACAAAGCGTGTCCAACCTGCTCTGAAGAAGGGGAACGCTGCCACAAACACCCACTGGAAAGCTCCTTGGTACAGCTCCAATAAACACCCCAGTAAAACCCACTCACTAAGAACCGCATGCTCCGAGTCCTCCTAGGACTTCATCGAAAGGCATGTGGTCTGCACAAGACACAAACAAGTGCGGGCAAAGTCCGTGCAGGGGTGAGTATAAAAATACTCAGTAGGCACCCCAAAAACCCAAAACAAAAGAGAGAAACTGAAAGGAAACAGTCCGCTCATCCCATCTAGAGGGAACCCAGACGAGAGAGAAACTCCATCTCGTGGCCATCCTCGGCCAAACACAACTAGTCAGCTCAATCCAGGTGTAATCCCATACATACACCATGAACATCCAGATATACTCAGCTCACGCACCAAGCCACAAGAGGTACCAACCTTATCACCAACAGCTATCCAAAACCAAGAGAGCACACTCCACGATCACTATCATCCCAGATGACAGTCGTCCGAGAGATACACTCCATCGGGTCCCACACAAACATCTCAGACGCTTACTCGAGAGATCACGCTCGTCGGATAGCGTCACTGAGGAAACCTCGCTGAAACAACAAGAACAAAAGACTCCTCAGATAGGGGATCAATCCTAGGGTCCGCTGGGGGATACCAGAACCCACACCGGTATACGAAGATCTCACAGATAAGGGATCACTCCTAGGGTCCGCTGAGGGATACCACGACCCGATCTGGCATACGTAGATCTCACAGATAGGGGATCACTCCCAGGATCCGTTGTGGGATACCACAACCCGATCTGGTGCTCGACAAAAACACGTCACTCAGATAGAGGATTGTCGCCCGTGTAAAGGTGGTCACAACGATACTGGAACCCAATCCGGTATAACTCGCGTTGTAGCGGATCGAGCTGACGATGCCGCAACCCTAATAAAACTACGTGCTGAGTATGGGATCGTATAACCAATGATACCACAACCCTACTAAAAAACCTCATGCTGAGCAGGGGATCGTATACCCAACGATGCCACAACCCTACTGAGCACTGCTCACTACGTAGGGGATTATATTCTCGATAATGCCACAAACCCTATGGGGTTAACCTGCTAGATAGGGGATCTCCACCCATGGATAAGCGGTCACAGTGATACCAAGAACCCGATCTAGGGTACCAATGCTAGAGAATCACGCTCCGGGCCCACCGGAGGGATACCACAACTCTAATTGATAAACATCCCATCGAGAGGATCACAAACCTATATCAAGGTTGTGATGTCGCGTGAACCCTCGTAGGAACGAACCAAGGGAGTACCCTCAACCACTACTAGTCCAAACGTCGCAAAGCCAAGAGACCCACCACAACGCAACCTCGTGCACCTCCAAGGCCGATATCGAGGTCATCATCACAATCCACACGGAAAAACACGCAGGATAGGCTGTTTACTTGCCCGAAACGGACAGCCGGTGAAAAAGGCACAATTCACCACAGCTAGCCCGTGCGGGGCCCACACAACGATCCCAAAACTCATCGAACGGATCATACCACGGGGATCCCCTCAGAAAAAACATGCGGGGTCGACTACTCGTTCGTCCGAAATGGACACCCGGTGAAAAAGTCACTATTCACCGAAGCCAGCTTAGGCGAGGCCCATGCCTCGATACCGAAACACATCAAATGGATCGCACCATTGCGATCCTCTCGAAAAAACACATAGGATCAACTATTCATCCGTCAAAATCGGACTCCTGGTGCGAAAGTTGCGTTTCCCCGCAAACACCAAAATCCGGCCTCGTGGGGCACGCACCCCAAACTCAGCCCCCAACACTCGAAAACTAACATGAAAATTCCTCCGTATCATCAGGATCTCAGCGCCACTGACGACACGTCAATCGGACACTCCGAGTAGAAGATACAACGGCTCGAAGTCGAATAATAATAAAATATCATTATTTTATTTGACGTTTCAAGCTCCCGGGCCACGATCTCAAACCTTAAATTTTCCAAACCCACTCTGAAGGGTTCACCTCATCGCCAGGGTCATGCCACCGCAGACGGCATGCGAATCCGACTCCCGGATTGCAAGAAACGGGGGTTAAAAAACCCCGTGTGAGAAAAAGTGGTCGGACTGGCCCGTCGCCGCCCCTCCGCCGCGCGGCGCCCCGCACCACCGCGCTCCGGTGGCTGGGCCGGCGCGCCTCCGGAGCTTCCGCGAACCGCTGGGTGCAGCCCAACAGTCCTTTTTGCGATCCGAAGGTACCGGCGCGACCCTCGGGTCGCGATCTTCCCAACAACGACAACAAAACGAAGAAATTCGCAGCAAAAACGGGATCTGAAGATTAAAACTCAAACTGCCTGCCTTGCGGGCGAAACGCTGAAGCTTCAGGTGCAGAACGATGCCGACGACGCCCTGAAGCTAGATCCGCTGACGATCGGCGTAGAAAACAGACGATTTCGGCTCGATCTGGCGAAGAAACAGACGGGGGAGGGGGGGTGTCGTTCCGCTGCGCGTAGGAGGAAGATGATGTGATTGATTTATGTTTTTTTTTAATTTACAAACTTCATTTAAAACAAACACCTCCGACCAGACCTCCCAGTGCGGAAGAAATTAGGTCGCCCCTAGGGTAAACGTATCGTTCTAAACGCAACGGCAGACTCGGATTTGCGATCTGAGACTCCATTCAGAAGTTATTCGAGTCAACGCTCGTAATTAAAATTTTCCACTTATTTATGAAAACGCCACCACCCGCAAAGATTATACCCCGTATAGGCTAAACGGCACTTTCCGGATGCAACCGTGCCCTCAAATTCCTGTTCTAAGCTACCGTTTTGGAGATATCACACCCCCGCCATGTGCATAGTATAAAAATACTTAATATTTTTATAAAATTTATTCCGGGCACACCGGGTCTCGGAATCGCACGCCGTCTTCGCGCCTAGCTCTGGAATTATTCGTAGAAATAATACAAAGTCTGACAGGGTCAAAACCCGAGTCGCTATATAGATCATGTGCAAAATCCGATTTGACCTTGGAGATATTTTCACATTTTAGGAGAGCACTAATGTGTGGGAGGAGATCTTGTATGTGTTCATTAATTTCTCAAAGAGTGAGAGGTGCATGTATTGACAGATCAAGTGTGCATTGTGTGTGGTTGAATTTCTGCAGTTTAATTTTTTTAGATCAATGATGGGCAGTAGAGTTATTCAACCCGGAATTGTTTTTTCCTTGTCGACTTTCCTTCTTCTCAACCTTTTCTTTCTTTCATTGTTTTTATGCTATTTTCATTCCCTCTTCCACCTTGCTAATGTAGTCTCCTGTTTTTTTATGGCTATTAAATATATAAAAATACAAAAAAAAAATTAGAAGAATCATTGAGATAGACACACTACCACATTGAGACCAACTTTTGGGTTGGACATTTTGCTATATTTAAAAAATTATAAATGTATTCTTGATTGTTCAAAAGATAGGGTATCAAAAGTTAGCGTTGTTCCTGAGTAGAAAAGTTTTTTAGTGATTCTTCATTTTTGATTTCAAACTTAAAAAAACAAAAAGAATAAATTTACAAAAATAAAACCACCTATGAGATCAGAAGACTGTAGGATTTCTTTCATACAAAGTCAGAGAACTATATCAAATTTTATATGAAAAACACTATCTTTAAATTATTGATGATTATAAGTGAATAAGTTAGATTTTTTGGAAGTAATATTTGTGTTGTAATTGTTGTCAATACAATTGTTTGATAAAAAGTCAACGTGACATTAATTGAAGGTCAGTGTTCTACCTTTGAATTATTATTGAGAACCGTTCATGTTTTTTTTCCAAGGCTATACTTATACGAAGAAGTTACTTTTAATAAAGCATCAATTTATATTTGACGATTGTTAAAATGGACAGTAGTTCAGAAAACATAGGTTGTTAGTAATTGACAAGGTGTTCACAACCTTGGAAGAATTGAAATTTATGATTGAAATTCATGTAGCGAAGAATTGAGTTTGTTGAGGAAACATGTCATTCGTAATTGACTTCATGTAGTGAAGAATGGAGTTTGTTAGAGGAAAAATATGACCATGCCAAAAATTATTTTCAATTGGGGAAAATTTTAGAAAGTTGGAATTACGGGTTTTACACTAAAATGATTTACAAGGTATCAAATGTAAATGCAGTCCATGGTAACAGATTTCAGAAATCCTTCAAACGCGACATAAATATTAAAAGAGCACCGAGAGTGAGCTAGTTTCGATGTGGGATCCAGCAACTTGAATCACAACCAGTGGATGTGTTCGCTGAATATCCTGGACCGTCCGATTGCTCGGTCGAATTTTTCAGATTATCACGCTGAGCTCCTCAACCGTAAGATCTGGTCATCGATCATCCCACTCGAGCTCTCAACCGTGCGATTTGCTCGATTGTTTTTCCTGGCTGTTCGATTTTCCCCAGCTGAGTTGTCTTCTCCAGTAAATCTCTCGCCCGAGTATATTGCTCAACGGGATCTCCATGAGAAACGGTGATAGTCGATTAGATACGAGTTCCCAAGCTTTGCTTGAACATTCTATGTTATCTGATGGAATTTGTCACGCCATCCGGTCTCCATCCAACTTCATCTTCAACCTCAGCCCGCGCCCGAGATTTCTGCTCATCGAAGGGAATCTCCATTGAAACATCGACCGAAGCTCGAACCATTATTTCGGACCATTGTTTCTTTATTATGAAAATTCAAATAGGATTGAATTTATATACAAATTCATTTTCATGCATACTGGAATCTTGAGGATTGAGCAACATTATACATGCGATGTTTTTCATTTACAAAAAGATGGCAGCAGATTCTGGTGTTCTTCTTTGAGTTGAGTCGTTCGCGCGTATGATTCAAGAAAGAACAGTATCCCGTGATTTGGGAAGGATGTATACTCTTTATTGAGACTTTGTGTTGTGCGAAGGATAAGTGGGAAGTGTGTGTATTCGCACGAAGACTTTGATAAGTAACATCACACACACCGGCTATGCATTGCATGCCTGGTTCGTTGTGTATGTGAATGCATTTACATGCCCTAAATATTTGTATGAGATGATGAGAACTCCATACATGAAAAACACATGATGCTGATCTGTGTAATAATTGAGTTGAGCTAAATGAATATTTTTCAGTGAAGCAATGAAGAAGACTTGTAGTTTATTGATATATCTCCAATTGTTCTTTTTGATATTGTAGTGAACTTTAATGAAAGTAATATATTTCACTTAGATGAGTATACTGAACCATCCTGCATAGAATGTGGTTAATTATATTCAGTGGCAGTCGTAGAGTTTCAGTTGATATGAGCAAGTGCAAAATCAGTTTATATTCAGTGGCTTGTAGAGGAACATTAGATATGTGTTGCAGTAGCAGTTTGAAGTGCCTGCGATCTTTCTTGTTGTTTTAGTGTTTTGTTTGTAAACACTGGTGGGATGCCAATATAAAGAACACTGGTGGGATGCTAGTAAAATTTGGGAAAAGGTTCATACCTACCCACAATAGTTTGAGGGTGATACATGACCAACCCACTTGTAATTGATGATTCATTCATAGTGGACGATCTGTGTCTTAGATCATTCCGAACACAACAAGGACATAGTCACCCATATCGGGGGTGAACCTTGTAAAAATATTGTGTTCTGTGTTTCATTTACTTTCTATTTTTCATGTGATGTAATTGTGTTTGTAAATGGGGAAGATCTATACACTCTAACAAGTATAGAGGTTTGAATTTAAAAGGGGTAAGATAAAAAAATTAAAATTGGAAAAAACTTATGTACACTGATTCACCCCTCTCTCAGTGTACCTGCATGATCCACTGGACACTTCAATAAGGAGTTTAGGTAACCTATTGTGGAGGCCTTACCAAAGAACTTAAAGAATTATCACACATTTTCCTTTAGAATTATCTTGAAGAGGATCACCATGAAGTGAACATTCTACCTTCAATTGATGATGAGGTTGAATCATGGAAGAAGAAGAAAGATCCTCATATTGAGAGCTATCTTATAAACTATCATGAGATGGGAGATGCTGAAAATATAGAAGCTGGACAACATTTCGAGAAACATTAATTTTCTGATTTTCATTATGATGATTTTTATTAAACTAACAAGTCTTCTAATTTTTCCATTATAGAATAGGCCGAACCAGCTCAAGAAACCATATATTTTGCCATGAATGACACCACTTATGAGTTGTTTATTTTTTATGAGAGAATGGAGGAGGTTGACTTCCTCACTCCTGGTTCAGAAACACAGCCAAGAGCACTTTTTTACCTAATAGAAGAACAAGTTGTGCACATTTAGTGAGTTGGAGATTTTATGGATGGAGTTGAGTTTTTTTGTTATTTATATTTATTTTTACCCTACTTTTTATTGTGTTATACTCTATTTAAATAATAAAAGACAGCTCATATTTGTGATTTCATCAAGGGTCAAGATGAATTTGAACATTCGGTGCTTGAGGAATTTCTGAAGCTCTGAGAACACATTGAAAATATGATATTGGGGGATGTTAAAGATGATGTTTCTTAGGTTATAATTGAGGTGGAAGAATTTGAAGACCAAGTGCTCCAACCAATTGGTTTTTCATATATATTTACCTCATTTTTAATTGATCAATTAAATTTGGAAATGGGTGAAGATGATTTAAATGTAAAAGGTGATTTTAATTGTTTGTTTTAGGTTTAGGTTCCTCAATTCTTGATCTCACTTCCATTCCACTTCAATAACATATTTTAATCAGAAGTAGTGGTGATGAAATCTTTCTACATTGATAAAGTAAAATTTGATCATGAATATTTTTCTTCTTCTATGGACTAGTGTATAAGAAAACACACATGGAATACACACATGTGGTCTTTTCTAAGAAAGAAACCACACCAACCAAGTGATTAGGGGTAAACTAAAAGCTATCTAGCTGTGGAAAGTCTAAATACATCACCTCTTGAGAGGTTTAACCTATGAATATATATTTTTACATTGTTTTAGTTATGAAGTTATGTTATTTCTTTATATAATAAATGTTTTTTGTTTTTCATATACAAAAATAACAAGATGACAATATATTCCACCAATGACAATCCATCTTGAGTAACATCTTTCCCACCTTGTAAGGTTGTATCCTTCTACCCTTCATTCTCAAAGAGTTTAAATTCTTATTATAAGGTGAAAGAAAAGTGTTGGGGAGGGGTACAGTCCAATTTCACTATTTCTCTGCTATTTAGGCTCATGGGTGTTTGAGATTGTTGGATTAAATGGATAACATACTACATTACATAATTTTATTTAAAATATTATGTGTTGTCCATAAATAATTAATGCATGTACATATTAAATTCATCATTATTAGCACTGTGATGTGTATAATTTTTCATTTTTTTATTAGAACATGAATGTTTTTCAAAGTTCATCAAAAGATATTAGTTAGAGTAACTTGAATATAACTCCTAGAACTTTTACCGTAGTTTTAGGTTGTCTGAATTTAAAAATACTTGTATTTAATTCTTATCCTTTTCAATTTTTTGGAACCAAAATATTTTCATTCCAGGGAGACTTAATCAAGTGAAAAATTGGGAGGTGTATCATTCTGAACGTCATGTATTAAAGCATCGAAACAGAGGAGTAAAAATTAAAATTCTTGTGTCTTTATTATTATCTTTTCCATGATAAATAAAAATATACTACTTGTTGTCAGAGGTGTATTTAATCATTCAAAACTTTTTATTTAAGTTCTTTTTAATGTTGAAATAATTTGTTTTAATTTTCGGGTCACTTAAACTCTTTTTAGTACATATGTGAGGTGAAAATTTGGTGTGCATACTTATTTTAACACTTTGGAGAAAATCATTGTTGATCTTTAAATTTTATCTTTCATTTACTTTGAAAAGTATGAATATGTTATTGAATTTTTTAGTAGTAACTAGTAGGTTTCATTTTTCTTACTTGGAATGCATTGATGTGGAAGAATATTTTTGTCAGCTTAATTGCGACCCTACAATAATTTTATCTTGTGGATTGAAAATATTTCTAAACTTTTAAATGTCTTAAGTGTTCTTCCACCTTTAGTAAAACAATGGGGACCTTTTTGTGTTTTATGTGTGAGGGAAGATTCTTTAATTTCCTCATCATTAATTCATTGAGATCCCACAAAAACCCTTAAAGTTTTTAAAAATTGTATGTTTTTAAGCATCATATATGATTTTTCATTGGATCAAAATTTTTCTCAAATTTGAGTGTTGTGATGTCACTTTGAAGAGATAAATATCTATTACCATATGTATTTGATTAGGTAAATCTTTTCTCCTACCATCTTGAGAAGAATGGTTTTATGTAAAAGCATGGAAAAATGTTATATGTTTTTTATTAACTCTGAAAATTACAATTTGAATTTAACTCATACGATATACATTCAAATGAATTATAAAATGAAAATCTAAATTCATGTTGAACTCATTCATTCATCATCTTTCAATATTTATTCATGTTGGATGAATTATTTATTTCACCAATAAATTTTCACTTCACCCCATCTGATGGTCACTCTATTTATTTTGATTTCTTAAATAATGTGAGATTGTTCACATAGAAGTAAAAATATGTTTGAACATTTAGTTGGATGAAAGTTGAGGTTTTTTAAAATCTCTTTAATATTTTCAATTTAAATCATTTCTGTAAAATAGTTACTGAATTTTCACAAAATAAATTTAATTTGAGGGGTATTCATTTATACTACTTGAAAGAATATGTGACAGAAAACCAAATAAGGAAATCAATTCTTAGTGGAATTTCGAATTTTCTATTTGGAGATACAATTTCTATAATTGAATGTTACTAATGGTTTCCTGAGAAAAACAATATCTTATATATATATATATATAACAACAAAATCAATAGAATTTACCTACTATTTAATATCCAGAAGTACTGCCATTACCACAGTCTGGATTCCGAAAGAAGCTCTCACCCAGGGCTCCCTTTTATAAGAGGGCTTATACTGGAAATTATTCTGCATTTCTGATATGGGATTCTGGTTCTCCCTTTCTAGTGCAAAATATTTTGCATTTCTGATGTGAGATTTAGAACTATTTCAAGTACGTGGATTTGAAAGATTATAAAATATAAAAAATAAGACCAATATAATTGAAAATTAAAACATGGATTAAACTTGTAAGAAATATTTGAAAATAAAAAGAATTTTGAAAAAAATGTTGATGAAAAATAATTTATAAGCTTTCAATGTCACCTACTTGAAATTTAAAAATGTTTCAAGTCTGTGACTATGAAAGACTATAAAATATAAAATACCAGACCATCATAAATAGAACTTAAAAAGGGATTAAATATATAATAAATAGTTAAATTTAAAAAGAATTTCATAAAAAAATCTTAATGATAAATAATTTATAATCTTTCAAAGGCACCTACTTGAAACTTAAAAATGTTTCTAGTATATGACGTTGAATGCCTATAAAATATAAACTATAAGACCAATATTAATGAAACTTAAAAAATGGATTAATCATATAATAAACAGTTGAACAAAAAAAGAATTTCATCAAAAATGTGGATGAAAAATACTTTATAATCTTTTAAAACCAATTACATGAAATTGAAAAATGTTTCAAGCATGTGACTTTGAAAGACTATAAAATATAATCTATAAGACAAATATAAATGAAACATAAAACATATATTAAACATATAATAAACAGTAAATAATTAATTAGTCAATTAGTAATATATTTATTAATTATATAATTACTAATTATATAATTATTAATTATATAACAATTAATTAGTTAATAAGTAATAAAATTATTAATTATTAATTATTAAATATTAATAATATAATATAATTCATTAATTATTAATATCATTATTAATTATATAATAATTAATTAGAAATATAATTGGTAAATATATAATAATTAATTAGTTAATCAGTAATATAAATATTAAATGTTAAATATTGAATATTAATTATATAATTAATTTGTTAATTAGTAGTATCATAATTAATTATATAATAATTAATTAATAATATAATTATTAAATATATAATAATTAATTAGTCAATTAGTAATATAATTATTAATTATATAATAATTAGTTAGTTAATTTGTAATATAATTATTTATTATATAATAATTATTTAGTTAATTAGTAATATTATTATTAATTATAAAACAGTTAATTAGTTAATTAGTAATAAAATTATTAATTATATTTACTCATTATTCATTGTTAATTATTAGTTAAATAATTATTAATTAGTTAATTAGTAATATAATTATTAATTATATAATAAATAATTAGTTATTTACTAATATAATTATTTCATTATAATTAATAATTATATTACCAATTAACTAATTAATTACTATATAATTAATAATTATATTACTAGTTAACTAATTTGTTATTATAGAATTAATATTTATATTAAAAATTAAATAATTAAATATTATATAATTAATTATTAATAATTACAAATTAACTAACTAATTATTATATAATTATTAATTAAATAATTAATAATTAAATTACTAATTAATGAATTAATAATTAATAATAACAATGAATAATTATAATGAATAATTATATTACTAATTAACTAATTAATTATTTTATAGCCATTTTTATTAGTTACTATTTAATAATTGTAAAGAATAATTATAAGTTATAAATATATTACTAATGAACAAATTAACTATTATATAATTAGTAATTGTATTACTAATTAAATAATAAATTATTATAAAATAACTTTTAATAAATAAAAATTAATAATTATAATGAATAATTATAATTTATAACTATATTACTAATTAACTAATTATAGAAAGGGCCTCGCCTATATCTTTCTCTAAAAATTATCTGACTATTTATTATATAATTAATAATATATATATATATATATAAACAAAACAAAACAAAACAAAAATAAAAATAAAAACCTTAAATATTTAAAAAAGAATATTTAAAACAGTAATTTTTGGGGGGTTTTGGTGGAAGGTGGCAGTTCCACAAACTCCTTCACCCTTAAACCGAAAGGCGGCAGCGCGCCTGTCACCTTTCATACTAATTTTCAATTTTTTTAACTAAGACATTTTTTTCGAATATTTTTTAAATAAAAATATTTTTTAAAAAACTCATGTTTTTGCTTTAATTTCTCATAAAATATGCTTAATATAATTTCTTTTCGAGTTTGACTTAAAAATGAGTGGAACAAACTGAGAAGACGAAAACAAATCCGGGATTTCCAAAAAAACATAGATCAGTCCGATCCGTCCCCTATAGAAAACTTGAATCTTGGACAACCCTAGCCTAAGTTGAACTCACTGATTCGGTCTGAAGCTTCCAATGAAGAACCGAACCCGGGGATATAGATCGATTACCTTCGAAGAATTCATAATATTTAAAATCGGTACTTGATTTGTGTTGTGCCGAAGAAGATGAGAATCTAAGGTTGTCGACCGCCGATGCATGCCGTTTCTTGAACCAAAACCATCATCGACACAACGAAGTGTTGCGTGCTATCAAAGCTTCATTGTGGTCTGATTGCAGACCAAAAATTGATTTTTGGTGACGAATATGAACCCGATGAACTGTTTGGGGATAATATCAAATTGAGTCATTGGCTTTTGGATTTCACCAATGAGCCCGAGTTGATGAAGACCTAATATCAAGGAATGAACCAGAAATAAAGACACAAGTGAAGAAGGTAATAAATTGATGTCGATAGATGGCTTTGCTCTGTGTATGTTGAAAACCCTGGCTATCGAAGATAATGAATCTACGAATGTCGGTCAGGGTCTGAATTCGATGATTTAGTGTCCGGTGCCTTCCCTAATTGGCGGATCGTGCAACGCCTCTTCAATTAGAGCACCAGACAGTCTCTTAAAAGAATTAGAAACGTGGGTCAACGCCGCATGAATTAAATCATGTGGTAACATGCTTTTGAGGAGAATATATTATTTGACACAAATTTATTTTCTTATATAAGTAGGTAGTGGAAAGGCATTTGAACACACCAACACTGAGGGAAAATCCCATTTGGTGTTCACCTTTATTCGATGATCATTTTTTATCTCTATATTTGATTCACTACTTTTATTCTTGATTATTATTTTTGAGATCTATTCTATTTTTGGGGAGTCTCAACCGTGTACCTCTACATTTTAGTGGATCCCCCTTTCTGGACTAGGTCCTGTGGTGTTTCCCTTTTTAGGTTTTCTAGGTAAAAATATCTGGTTTCAACCTTTTATATTATACACATTTATTTTTGGGTCACTGTGCATCCTCTTTTATTTAGAATGAATGATTTTATTTCCGCTGCACATTCACCATTCGGTTGTTTGAGAATTCATTACTTTGTCATCTTTCCCAACATCTGGTATCCACTGGTTTTGTTTTTTATTTAATATTTATTTTGGAGGCCAATTACAGTGGGATTATTTCATTGAATGGTACCAACTACCATATGTGGTGACTTAAAATAAAGGCTCTGCTTTCTATCATGTGAATGCATCCTCTAGTATTTAGTACCCAGAATCCGGAGAAGATGTCAGATGAAGAATGAGCGTTCAAGCTTGAGATAGTTATTTGGATTCATTTTCTAATGAGACAAAGACAACGTGATGAACCACATTTTCAATATCTCTCATAACATAACTTTGTGGTAGAAGCTAGAGATGACCTACACTTCCAAGAAAAGAAATAATAAATTGTTCCTTCTCAAACAAATGATGAATTTCAGGTACAAAGAAGGTAGGTCTATTTCTGCTACTTAAGTGGATATCAAGGATGTTTTGATCAGTTGTCTAGCAGGATTATCAATTTTCAAGATGATGTTTTAGCTCTTTTGCTGCTTAAAACTTTACCGGATTCATAGGAGAATTTACATGTTACTCTAACTAGTTCTACTCCTAATGGTTTAGTGACATTTAGTTTTTTCAATTATACTATTTTAAAAAAATATGCCAGGAGATGTGCTGAAGAGAAATGTTCTTCAGTGGTTTTAGTCATAGAGAACATGGGGAGAAGCCATGATCAGGGATTGAGCAATCGAGGTAAGAGCAGATGCAGAAGAAAATCAAGATCGAAACAGAGATATTTTTAATGTCATCATTACGGTAAGAAGGGGCACGTTAAGAGGTTTTTCTATCAGATAAAAAGAGATAATATAATGAACTAAAATCCACAAAATAAAATTTTTTATGGATATGATCATGTCGTCTCTGCTATAGGGAGTGATCCTGTAATTGTTTAATACTCCATTAATATTTCTTATGATGATTCTCGATGGGTTGTTGACAGTGGTGTCTATTTTCATGTGATATCGAAGAAGTAGTTCTTTACATCTTACATCCTAGGTAATTTTGTGATTTTTAATATGGGAAATAATGGCCATGCCGACATTGCTGGTATCTGGGCTGTTTCTTTAGAGACCAGTACATGAAATAAGATGATTACAAATAATGTTCGATATGCGCCTATGGTTTTCTTGAATATTATTTCTACCTGTGTTCTTGATGATGAAGGGATTATTAGTACTTTTAGTGATTTCCAATGGATGATTTAAAAGGAATTTTTTATTGTGGATCAAGGGAAGAGTCATTCAGGTTTGTACTAGACTAGAGCTTCTATTTATTATGATACAGCTTGTGTTGTTGAGTGTAGTGTTTTGTCCAAGTTGTGGTTTAAGAGGCTTAGTCACATCAGCGAGAAAGGTCTTGGTTTTTTGGAAAAGAGAAATCATATTACATATTTTAATAGTGTCAAATTGGAAATGTGTGATCACTGTATGGCTGGAAAATAGATCAGAGTGAGATTTAGCAGTCATCCTCCACATATGAAGTCACATGCAAATGAATTAGTACATTCTGACATTTGTGGTCCTTTGAAATATAAGACCTTTAGTGGTGGTCTTTATTTTGGGAAATTTATTGATGACTACTCACATAATCTCTAGGTTTATTTTTTGAATGCAAAATGTCAGGTACTCAATATTTTTAAGAAATTTCATGTTTCTACGGAGAGGGAATCAGGAAAGAAATTAAAAATTATTCTCACTAACAATGGGGGAGAGTATTATGGTACATTTGATTATTATTTAACAAAGGAAGGTATTCAGCATCAATAGATGCCACCCAAGACACCTTAGTTGAATGATGTAGCTGAGCATATGAACTATACTTTGTTGAATGGAGCTCTTTTTTTTCATTCAGAAGCAAAGTTACATGGACATTTTTTGGGGTGAGGCTTTACTTACAGCTGCTTATATTATATATTTATCACATGTAGTTTCTTTCTAGATAGAAACTTCTGACATGTTTTTCTATGGAAAATAGATCAGGTATGACCACTTATGTGTTTTTGGTTGCAAGGATATTGTTCATGTGCCTAGAGATGAGGGATCCAAACTAGATGGAAAGACACACCATTGTATTTTTATTAGATATGGGCACAATGTTTTTGGGTATATGTTCTATGGTCTTGTTTTGAAGAAACTTGTCTGAAGCTATGATGTAGTGTTTAAGGAGTATCGGACTATTGCAAACGTTGATAAGGGATGAAAATATACCTCTCTAACTTCTAATGGTTTTGTTAGTCTTGAATCAGGTTTTGATTCACATTTAACTCACATTATTGATTTTTATGATTGCATTGATGTACACAATGATGCTCTGGGTAAACAGGTTGGAGTTTATGTTTTCGATGCACCTTTTGTTTTTGATGATTCGTTTCCAGGGGTTATTAATGAACACGTATTTCCAATCCGATGGTCATCTCGACATCACACTATTTTTACTCAGTATTCACCAGATGAGTATGTGGTCCTTGATAAAGGTGGAGAACCAGAATATTTTGATAAAGAAATGGAAAGTGAATAGAAGGACAGATGGGTTTCAACAATGGATGACCAAATGACATCATTTCATGACGACCATACTTTTGAGATGGTGATGTTACCAACAATTAAGATATCTTTTCAAAATCGATGGATTTATAGGATTAAAAATGAATAATCTATTTTTTTCCACGATACAAGGAAATGTTAGTTGTTAAAGGATTTAATTAGAAGAAATTTATTCATTTTGATGAGATTTTCTCACCTATTATCAAAATATATTCAATTCAGGTTGTTCTTGGATTAGATTCTAGTTTGGATATTCAGATTGAGCAGATGGATGTGAAGATAACATTCCTCTATGGTGATTTAGAGGAGTATATTTATATGTAGCAGCCAAAAGGTTATGTTGAAACAGGTAATGAAAATCAAGTATTCGTGTTGAATAAGAGTTTGTATGGTTTGAAGCAGGCTCCAAGGTTGTGGTATAAGAAGTTTGACATTATCATTTAACATTAGTGATTCATGAAGACATATTCTAATCATTGGGTTTTTTTTCTAGAGATTTACTGATGATGGTTTTATTATACAATTGTTTTATATTGATTAAATGCTCATTTTTTTCCTTGATACATCAGGAATTGATAGATTGAAGAAGTATATTTATTACTCTTTTGTGATGAATGACTTGGGACCATCATGACAGATTCTTGGCATGATATTCTCTCATGGCCGGAAAGTCAATAAATTGTGGTTATCTCAGGAAAGATACATTGAGAAGGTTTTTTAGAGTTTTTCTATGGATAGAGTGAAAGTGGTTAGTACTCCTCTTACATTATATTGTATGATCAGTACCATCCAGTCACCTTCTACTAATGAATAAAGAGAGAGAAGATGCATTAAATACCTTATTCGTCTTTCATTGGATGTTTTATGTATGTGATGGTATGTACTATATCTGATATAGCCCATGCAGTTTCTGTGGTGAGTCATTTTCTATAAAATCTAAGAAGAGTGTTTTGGATAGCATTGAAGTATATTTTTTTATCTTCACAGTACTTCTAATTCAATATTGTGTTTTGGAAAATGGAAACCTATGATTTGTGGATTTACAGATTCAGATATGATAAGAGACATTGATTTTAAGAAGTCCACTTCAAGATATTTGATCCCTTGAGCAGGGGGAGATGTATCTTGGTATTCTAGATTACATAGATTTTTTTCTCTATCTACCACATAGCTAGAGTTTATTGCAGCTACGGAGGTGTGTAAATAATTGTTGTGGATGAAAAATTTTATTAAGGAGTTCAATTTAAACCAGGAAAAGATTTTTTATTTTGTGATAGTTAAAGTGATATTTTACTGAAAAGAATTACACTTTTCATGGAAGGTAGAAACA
This sequence comes from Viscum album, assembly GCA_963277665.1. Lineage (NCBI taxonomy): Eukaryota > Viridiplantae > Streptophyta > Magnoliopsida > Santalales > Viscaceae > Viscum > Viscum album. Next base: position 1,139,873,588 of record OY728156.1, read on the forward strand.
TATTGATGTTCGATATCACTGGATATACCACATACTTGATTCGAGATATTTATAGCTTTAGAATATCCATACAGATGACAACGGGTCAGACATGTTCACAAAGAGTTTACCTAGAAGAAAATTTGAGACATTCTGACTGATTTCAGGGTTAGTGGTGTTCCCCACTTGAGTCAGAGGGGGAGTTTTTAGGTAGCCTTCCCTAATTGGCTCACCACATAACGCCTCCTCAATTAGAGCACCAAGCGGTCTCATAAAAGAAGGAGAAATTCTAGTCAATACCGCGTGAATTAGTTCCGATAGAGACATACTTTTTATGTGGAGATGTTGTTTGATGCAGACTATTTTTTCTATATAAGGAGGTAGTGACAAGGCATTTCCACACACCAACAACACCAAGAGAAAATACCATTTTGTGATCACCTTTCTTTGATGATCATTTTTCTTTCTCTCTATCTTGGATTCACTGCTATTATTCTTGAGTATTACTTTTGAGAGCCCTTTCATTTCTTGAGAGTCTTTAGCATGTACCTCTTGATTTTAGTGGATCTATCTTTTTTGGGCAAGGTCCTATGGTTTTTCCCTTTTTTAGTTTTCCACATAAAAAATTTCATTATCAACCTTTTACATTCTGAACATTTATATTTGGGTTACTGAGCATCCAATTTTATTTAGAAGGAATGTTTTTTTTCCACTATGCATTTGCCTTTTGGTTGTTTGCGCCTTCATCGCATTGCTTTCTTTCCCAATATTTAGCTGGGTCATTGAAGTGGTTATTTAAAGTTGGGATTTGTGCTCACCACATTAATCAAGGATTTTAGATTGAATATTAATGTATCCCTAGTCGAGTATAGAGGATTGAGAATGAGTCTATTTGATCTCTCCATTGTTGAAGTTGAGCCAGTTTTGAGGATAACTGAGTTTAGTTTGAGACGATGATGTTATTTTGTGTTTCTATTATTTTTAATGGCTCCAATGTCACTATCATAATTTTGAAGTAGATAGATCACTGAGTCTAAAGGGAAGTCATCGATCTAGGTTTGTGTCATTTTATTATTGTTGGGATATGTACTGATCCTTTTCTAAGTGAACATGAGGGTTTTATTGCTTGAGATTGACAATTGCTGCAAATATCTGAGATCACATACTGTTTTTCCAAATCATTTAAGATGAAACTAGATCCATTCAAATCCAACGTTGAAGATGAAAATAGACTGGTTCATCAATGGAAGTTGTGATTGGTAGAAGTAGATTGAGATTATCTAGTTAGGTACAGATAGATCCTCATGCCAGAGTTTTTTTCAGTGTGGGATGTTATTGAATTGTGCTCATTTTATAGTTATAATTTCATCTTGGAGCCAACCCTTTATCACATGAGTCCACCATCATTTTTAGAGAATATTACTCATGTCACAAAGAGATAATGCAATATGGTGAGGATTGAAATGTGGATAGTTCTAATTTTTATTCATGTTTAAAGATATTTTATTCTTATTTTCTGTTAAATAGTATTTGTAGTACACAGACGGGTGGAAATTCTATAATTTATTTCTCACTCATATCCCTCTCTTAAATTTTTTTATATCTAATTCTTCTTCACTATTTTAAATATTATGATTATGATTTGAGGTGATGTGATAACACACATTCTTCCATTAATGGGTTGCTACTCTCAAATTATTATTTGTTTTTCTTCTTACTCTCTTTTCTACCCAAATGAGTTTTTCAAGAAGAGATTGCATGACTTATTTAATTAGTGATGATTAAATTTTCAATAGAATATATCATGTGTTAATTTTATTTTACATAGGATATATTTTTAGAGTTTAGGAGCTCTCTCATGTGTGGTGTGTGATCTAGTATGTGTTAATTCATTTTTTAATGAGTGATAGATTCATGTATTGAGAGATCTACTGTAAACTGTGTATGGTTGATCATTGGTAGTTTAATATTTTTAGATCAATGATAGGAATTATAGTGATCGAACATGGAATTAGGTTGTTCATAATAACTTTACTTATCAAACTTGTCTTTATTTCTTTCTTTCTTTCTGCTATTTTCATTCAATATTCCACTTCCTCATAGTTATTTCATGTTTTATTTACGTCTTTGAAATAGAAAAAAATACAAAATTATTTTAGATGAATTTTAGAGACACACACATTTCCTCCTTGAGACCGACCATTGGGTTAACCAGTGTCATATATTTGTGTAATTTTAAATGTTTTCTTAATAGTTGAAATTATAGGCTATCACAAATAATTTCCATAGGATCATGACCGACATTTATGTTATGATTGCAGTGCTAAATGATTGTAAAAAATTGTGTTCACATTTAGAGAACCTCTATTCACGGTTTTCATCATTCGGACACCACATTGGATTGAAGTGATTACCAATTTTATTTGATGATTAGAATCTGGTCATAAATGAAAACTAGCCTTTAAAATTCAAAGAACCTTGTTTATCGACTGGAAAAGTGGTGGAATCGATGGCTATGTTGGTGTGGGTGAGACTCATGGAATAATATGGTTTTTCTCCTTCAAATTATGTCCACATGGTGTGTACTCTGGAAGAGCATACACCATGTGGTCCCCTCCTATTAAACTAGGGTTTAAGAGAATAGGAAAGACTTGATAGTTCAAATGGAACCACCACACACCATGAGAATTGTGTATAGTAGATCAATATGTAATATAGGGGTACACATTCAGGGATATGGCCAAGAACATGAGAATGAAATAACTACATGAGATAAAAATGGTACCTGGACTGACTAGGTGCATGTGAACGACCAAAGTATATAGGAATAACCAGAAGTAAATGAGTGTACTCAAACTTAGGTATGTGACACATGATGAGTGTCGACCCGAACATTACATGTATTATAAAACAAAAGGACATGTTATGTATATTTTGGAGGAAACATAATTTGAAATTGACAAACATAAGAATAACTTATATAGAAATGAAATGCAGTGTACTCCAAGTACTCACAGTGTACCTCCATAGTAGTGTTAGAACCTCTGATTATTTACTATAGGAAAGTTTTAGTTTGGTGTGTTCCCTTAGAAAATCCCTACAAGGGTATAATGATACATCTCATTGGGATCATTGGATTATGATCCCATATATGGTAGGGGTCTCATATAGTTTCAGGGAATCCATATGTGTGACCCCGGGTGTGATCCGATATCATTTCATTGCTTCCCTAGGTGGGCATTGATGAATTTTCCTTACCAACATACATGGGCATATGATCCCCTTCTAACGAGTTATTCTAGGTAGGGTCTGGTATACCCCATAGGTATTGGGTGAGATCCTCTATATGTATATCTAGATCATTGAGGTTCTTGTGAGTACTTATCTAGAGTTACTAATGAGAAATACTTCTCAAATGAGATACATCTGAGATAGCCTGTCTCATGGAAGGATTTCTTTAAGAAGTCCATTTCCGTGAAGTCTCGTATAGAATCGTATGGCTAAATGTATAGGTGATTCCTCTTTGAGACCTCTAGTCTGTTATGGGTATATCTGGGTGTTCATATTACTATGTATTGAACCCATATTGACATTACATCATGATAATGAGATGAATAAACTCATGATTCATTATGTTTAGTGATTTTGGGGTGTCTTATTGGGTATTTTTTATACTAAAACCTATATGTCCCTTCATGCCCATATCATGTCTTATAAAAATGACACACCATTTAATGGGGTCCTAGAAGGACTAAGAGCAGGGGGAACATAGTGAGATAGACACACCATGGTTCATACAAGATATTTCATTAGATAATAGTCATGTGATTAGTATGTTGGACACATTTAATAGTTTTGATGTTGTATCACCCCGAACCCAGTTACCCAGAGTCGGTGAATTATTAGATATCATTTTCATGATACAAAGAATCATTTCCCAAAAGACCGATCCGTTTAGTAGCCATGTAAGTACTAGATATATTCATAAGTTTTAAATTACATCATGAAATAAAAACATCAACTACATTTCCCCCCTTTTTAAAAACACTTATATCCATAGCCTATCCCTATAGGTCAACCTTAGAATACTTCTTCGCATCCTAAGAAAAAATAAAACATAGAAATAGGTGAGCTCATATGCTCAGTAAGGATAAAAAAATAGCAGAAACCTTCATAAATAAGCATAAAAATTTAAAGAAATGTTTTAGAATAAACTAAAAGCCTTTTAAAATTAAACTTCAGCATAATATGGATAAGATAACATCAAATAATTTCATTTACTTATTCACTTAGATATTCTTCTAGTTTAATAATCACTTTCAATATCAGTAGCCACTTTCTTAACAATGGAATGCATAATTCCAGACTTCATAACCACATTGTCAAGGCCTTTTCCAAGACTAAAAATAAGATTTTGTCAAGGCCTTATTCCAAGACACTAGTTTGCCTCATTAGAGCTACAGATGCATTGATGATCTATAGTGGAATCCACCCATCCCTTACTAAGTCTAATGCATTCCTCATATGAAAAGGTTAAAACATGACATAAAAATTCATATTAAAACTAGCATACGAAATGTCAAAATATTATCTATAAAACAAAATGGTATAATAATAACATATCCATAGTCAAACATATAAAAAAAATTCATTAAAATATTGAAGATTTGTATCATAATAGTTCAACTTCAAACAAGATTAAAATCCATCAAAATAATGTTGACTTAGATGAAATCAAAACTTTATTTTAAAAAAATACCTATTTCTATTTTGAATTCATTTAAAAGTCATATAATTATAAAAGAAAACCATTATTTTTAAAATATTCTTATAAGCTTGTAAGGGATGCTTTGATGATGTTATAACAGCAGAAAATAGCCGCACTCACCGTATAAGATAAAAAATATTCTTACCATAATTTTATCGAAAAGGTCAAAAAGTACCTTGATTAGAAAATGATAGAAAGATTAATTTCAAAACATATAAGGTCAAATAAGGGTATAAATGACTTTAACCCACATTCTAGTAAATAGTAATTTTCTTTTTAAATACATTTTTTGAAAATACAAATGTGAATGATAAAGAGGCCTCAGTAGATACTTACGTAAAAAAAACCTCAGATAATAAAGAGATTGTGAAATTAACCCTAACCTTGTACTTTTCCTTGGTTGAGGGTACCTTAAAATCATTTATAATTGTTAAATAATTGGTACTAAATTATAAAATATCTATATAAATAAATATGATATCATATATGATTTTTTGATATTGCTTAATTAATAATATTTTAGTAGTATCATCGTTTTGGGTGTTAAATGATCCGTTTTACTTTATATGCTTGGTTATGTAAGCCATGTTTGTTACATATAGGATTTATTTTATTCATATAGAGAATTATAGTAAGTTATTAGACATTATTTTTAATCATAAAATGAAAATTATTCTTGAATGATTACAATGAGGAATGAATCTTATCGCGTTCGTGGAGACGGTAATCCGTATGTACGCATGAGCGACAATATCATTATATTGATGGTGAAATAATTTGTAATTGGATGTTATATCATATATAAAGAATCATTAAAACTTTATATTTATTATTTACATCAGTTATATTCGTTATTATACCCATCCAAATAATGAAGTGTTCGAATAACAAACTACACCACGACCTGGAGATGGTCAGCCGTATATACACACGTATGGCGACTTTGTCATTCATATAATGGATAGAATAATGAATATGGTTGTACCATTTTAATAACATCATAGTATATAGAATATTCTGGAGTTATTATTTTATAATAGAAACCAAAAAGAAAGTGGAAGTGGAAGAATAAAAGAACTTGAAAGAGGCGACAAAATATTTACCTCTTTTTCGGGTTCTTCCTTTTAATTTGATCAAAAGGGATCCATAAGTTGGCTTCCTGATCAAAGTAAGGCCTCTAGGTTGAAGGGAGGATTGTTTTGAGGATATTATGGCAGGGTCGGCTGAGCCAAAAGGCTTTGTAGGTGTGAAATTAATATAAGGTCAATTGGTATTTCATAAGAGAGGTGAGGGTCACTTTAGAAAAAGCTTAGCATATTATTTTATAATAAAATAATATTCAGATTATAATGGCTCCAAAATGAATTATTTCTAGGATAAGGTTGGTATGGGTCTAAAAAATTTCAACCAATAGGTTTTATATAGGTTTAGGTCATCATATTAACCTTATCTGTTAGATTTAACTCTTAGTTAAATAGTTTGAGATTTACCATGTCTCTTTGTATTTTTTTATTATATGGTTAATAAACATACTATTAAAAGATAATGGAACCACATGTAGTTAATTATTAATATATATAACCTTATATAAATCCTTTGGATAAACCGTAGATTTTTAGGAATATTATTTCTATTAATTAAATAGTATTTGTTTTAAAAACTCAATTTTGTCAAATGTGACACTATTTAGCATTTAATTTTTGTGAAAATCATAACAGAATGATTACTAAGAAAAAAAGTATCAAATCAACCCTAAAGTGTCAAATTAACCTATAACATTATTGGAATGCATTAAAATTCTCAAATTACAATTATTTGGATATTTATATTATCAATTATTTTAATCTTTCATTAATAAGGTAATTACTGCATCATGATTGTGTCACAAATAAATTAAATTATTTAATCTTTCATTTCATTATGTAGGAAATTATTTTAGTTAAAGAGTTTTTAACCAAAAGAGATACAATTGAATACAAATAATTGGGGAATAAAATATAATCAAAACTTTATAATATCATGAGAATAAATAAATTCATGATATAATGTGTCAAAGGATAGTATATACACCGTATAAATGTGAATTGGTGCATAACAACAATGAAGTCTCAATGGAATGTAAATTGAGATGAAATATCTTATAAAGACCGTATCCTTAGGTTAAGGATAAATCAAGGAAATAATTATGTGTGACAAATTTAAATACACTCAATATGATTGGATATTTAGTGTAAATAAATCATAGGACATTCACACATATTCTTGTAAAAACAACACCAATGAATTAGATTTTTAACTCAATAAATGAAGATTGAGTTAAAAATTACTCTTATCAAGTTCATGTCGATGACTTGAGAACTTATCAATGGAGTGATTATGTGTATCAAAAGTATTTCCACAGAAAGGGGAGTGTAAATTACTACAAAAATAATAAATAGTGACTCCACACATAGTCATGGTGTAAAATAATCAATGAAGTATGTGTAATGCCCACCGAGTGAAAATTGAAGTTTGAAATTCCCTTACTGATTTGGTAACTTATGAAACATACAACCTATGAAAGAAGTATCATACAATGAATATGTAAATACACATAAATTTAAGTATATTACACAATTAATACAATCATGGGCAGTAAATAGACCACACAAAAGTAAATAGTGGCAATTATATCATGAATCTCACGGGAGTAAAAAGTGAGATGAAAATACCTTACAACTTTGTAATCAATCGAGTCGTATGAACAAAATTTAATAACCAAAAAATGAATCACATAATACCTTGAATATACATAGAATCATGATAATATATATCAAATGGAATTTTACAATGCACCAAATGCAATAAATAAGTGGCGAATAATGGAAATCTCACGGAATTAAAAGTGAGATAAGAAATCCCTTACATTGTGTCCGACTTGACTCGATTGTTCTTTAATCTCATGAATAATAATATAAAGATAATTTATACTTGCTTAGGAACCTTTTTAAAGTTTATTATTCCTTTTATATCACTTATTACCTTTTTATAAAAACTATGTAATCATTTAAGTTAACATCGTCCATTTTGTCGATATTTGGTTCTTGTGTAAAAAATGGACTTCTTATAATCACATATTGTTCATGTGGTCAATGGTTCGTTATATCCAGAATGATATTAATTATTTTGATATCATATATATCATATATATCCAGTATATATATGTATTTATAATAGTATATAACATTTAGAGGTATGAAATTAAATGCACCGGTCATGGAGACGGTAAGCCGTACGTACGCATGAACGCTACTTTCATTTCTTTTTCTTATTTTAATGTAAATAAAACATAATGAAACATAGTTATATTATAATTATATTATAATAAAATATATAATATGATTAAATCCATACTTTATACATCCCACATAAGTCATTAACGAATCAAATCACTTTGAGGGGGCGGTAGTCCGCCCTTCCTCAAATGAGATTATCGTATTTACCCACTATGGAAAGCATAAATGCACGCTATAAATGGAAAATACAGAATCATAAAGGAAACATAAAAAAAATATATCATAAATAAATACAGTGCCATCATATTGGCCACCATGAGAGGCGGTTGGAGATATATGAACAATCATCATTTTGTGAGGCGTTAGTTTGCCATCCACAGAAACATTATGTTCTTCATCGATTAGATGGAGGAGTGTGTAAGTGTAGCTCTAATACTTCTCATAAAAACATCATAATATATTTAGGATACTGATGTTGTTACAAAATAAAGGAATAAAAATAGTTTAGGGGTTGGAGAAGTAAAATAAAAGAAAACAATTTAAGAGAAACTGTTACCTTTAATTTGGGTATCTCCCTTTGGTTTGAACCAAAGGACTTCTTGAAGTGACTTATGCCTACAGTAAGGCTTCTAGGTAGAGTTGAGGGATGTTGGGAGATTAATTGGGAAGATTTTTGATTTGCGAAATGGCTTGAGAGGTATGAGGAATTGGTTAGAAGTGGTCTTCTTTTATAAGGGAGGGGAGGGGCTCTTTAGGAACATGTGATAATATTATTTTATTATATAATGATATTCGGTATCAAAAGGTCAAACAATCATTAGAGTCGAAGATAGTATGACTCATGGTTGAAATAAAATCATCCAATAAGAATTGGACAGGTTTTGGAGGTTATTTTAATATTTATAATCTTATTTATTTAAATGCTTTATTAATGATGTAAATATTGCATCATTATTGTGTCATAAATAGTTTAATTTATTTGATATCTAAAAATTATAAAAGACATACCATGATTTAGGAAATATTTTTATATTTCCAATGAATATTTATAGTTGAAAATATTATTTATATAACCCCTTGTAAAAAGTAATTTTCTAAAAGATAATTTCTTTTGTCATTTTTGCCTTTAATTTATGTTAATTAATCTAAATTGTCATTTTCACTCCCAAGTGGATCAATGGGGTCCCAAAATCGACCCAAATATGCCCATGGTAGTTAATGAGTCAGAAAATATGGTTTGGACAAGTGTTAAAGTAATTTTGAATTATTATAATATTATTTTTACCTTGAATTAACCTATTTGCCTTTAACCGCAGTTAATAAAAGTCAAAAGTTACTATTCACCAAAAATAATTTTCATCCTAATGAACCTAATTTTAATTATTAATAACGACCATGTATGTCGGATTTTTTAAATTCAATTTAAAGAAGTGGTAAAATTTCATTTAAATGAAAAATTCAGTATTTTTAATTACCACTAAGCGGTTTCACTATTCATCAAAAATTGAAGTTTTTCCGAAATATACAAAAAATTCAGCCCAAGCTATATTTGATATTCCAAATTCAAAAATTATTTCCATTTTACAAAATTCAAAACATAAAAGTTTCATTAATTAATTTTAAAATTAACTTCCGTTGTTAAAACAAATTGCGTGTTTTTAAGAAACAATAACTATCGAAAGATTGACACTTGTCTATGTCCAATTTCAATGTGAAATTAATTCCAATAACCAAAATTGGATTAAATGGTAAAAATATATTCTAATTACACTTTAAAACCAATTAAAAAGGTAATCTAACCATATAAATAAATTAGATTAAAAGTCACTTTTGAATTAAAATACAATATTTTTCACTACTTATTAAAAATGAACTTTATCGGAAAAACTCCAAAAATTTACACAAAGTAAAATTTGATGTCCCAATTATAAAAAATGATTTTATTTGGTCATATAGAATTTATTATAGGGACCAAAACTATATTTAAAATGGGATCTTCATTAAAAAGTGATAAATCAGCCTTTTAATGTAAATTATGCTTAAAATTAGATTCATTCACATTTTAAGCCTCTAACTTTTATTGGACAAATGTAAATACATTTAAGAATGCTTTATAATCATGTTGTATTTAATATCTTTCATTCCTGCCAATACAATGGATAGGAGTTGACTACTGTTTAAATAATAATATATTATTAGTGTGTAACATAAGATTTCCAAGAAACTCGTTTTTGCGTATCGGGTACGCTATCGAACATAGAAACCCATTTAAAGTAAAATTAAAATTTAATTCACAAATATTAATAAATATGAAATATGTATTATTCTTTATTTACCTGGAATGTTACATCCTTCCCCCCTTTTGGGAATTGTGTCCTCACAATTTTAAAAAAATGGGCTCAGAAACTTCATTGAAAGTCCCACATGGGAAAAAGAGTCAGTAAAACTATCACATTAAAAGAAAGAAAGAGAAGAAAAAAGGTCACCCGAGATAACCCATACTAGGATTCCATGTAGGAAAACATGGATATGGAAGAGAAAACAAAGGGTCAAGTTCTGATGGAGAGCGATATAAAACATGTTTAGGAGAAAGTTAACCATCAGAAAATCACAAACATGTGATGGGTTAAACGGTATTTGATTCCCTAGTAAGAAAAGTTAACATACATCATTTTTGTTTTAAGTTAGTTTTCATTGCGTAATTTATTTATGAGATTAAATAAAACATAAAAAAATATACATACTTGTAATGTAGACATTCATCTTTTACTAGATTCCTAACACAAACTCATATTTTCTCCAAACGATGAGTATTCAGGATGACTTTTTTTTACATTAAAAGTTCTATAATCAACTGAGAAAGAATCAAATAATCAAAAAAATACGAACTATATATTTCCCTTGTCTTTAGATATTAACAAAAACCAAAACTTTTAGTACAAGATCAGATAATCCCCCAAAAAGGTTAAAATTTTACATAAAGAGAAAGTACTCTTAATCTCCAAAATTTGTCTAACAAAACCCAAAGATCAACAAAGACCATTCAATAAACAATTGTCCCAAAAATTATTCAAAAGTAATCCAAACAATGATTGTAACCCAAATCTCACAAGGACTTAATTACATAAACTTCCAAGATACATCTGAACATTTATATCCAAGTAACACCAGTTACTCATAAAGTCTCATATTGGAAAGTAATTAACATAATCACATATTCTCCATGATTGGTTAATGATTTTCATAAATAAATAAAATCATCATTTATCCATAATAAAAAAATAGATTCTTCCAAACTAAAATTTCAACCATTATTCCACAATTGAAATCCCATAGTATTCTATCTTCCTTAGGCATATAGTGTTTCCTTAAAAGATAGAACGTCTTCCACAACAACCATTTATCACTTAATCACTAATTCATTTTTCAATATTAAGTATATCAATTTTATAAAACATAAGTTCCGAAAATAAACTTATTCTTATTCCATAAAGACATTTTACTAAAATAATACGTCATACGAATCAGGGACTTCAAGTAGGCTAGTGGTAGGCGATGCACCCTTGTCACCCTTTAGTTGTGGGTTCGATTCTTGCAGCCTTTCTGAATACGATGGGTTGTCACCCATCCTACGGGTTGTCCTTTTTAGAAAACTAAAAAATAACCCTAACATGTTTTAACCTCAAAGGTTTCCTTATACCTCTCATTTTCATCCAAATTCATTATGATCTCAACATCTTAATTCTTGAAGTCTTGTTTCACCACCTTATGATAAAATAAAACAATCCCCAAAATGAAGAACATCATACCTTGATCCTGGTGTCCATTTGGTTTCATTGTTATCTTGTTCACGTAGGTAGAATGTCCATGAATTGCAACAATGATTTAGAGATCCTTCAAAATAATTTTCTTCCATCATCCAAACACACCTTTTACACCATGGGTCATATGGGTGTTCACAGAAAAACAGTTTTGGAAAATAATCATGTATGACATATAATTTCAAAACATCTGATGAAAAATGATTTCTATAAAACAGTCGAACCAAATTTGAGTTGAAAATTTCAATTAACAGTCCTTTTTAAATACCATAAGTATGTTTTGAGAGACTATATTTTAAAATCAAATATTAATAGGTTGCACAAGGGTATTCTTCTTTAGCACCTTTTTTAAAATCAGAATATGCTTCAAAATCTTGTGATAAAGTAAAATATTTGAAAATTTCTTGATAATATTTACCTTTCATGAAAATATGAGAATATTGTGAAAATATCATTTTTCTAAATACAACCCATGATCCACAATGATAACTAGGTATAGTGTAGGAGTTAAATATCTCAAACAACTTCTTTCAAGTGAGTTGTATGCTAGAAATTTTTTCACAATCAACCGATCATGACTTTGCAATAATTATTACAAGCATGTCAATAGGAAGAGATAGGAATTTCGTTTGAGATCCTCCTCCTTCCATTTGTAATTGACTTCCCTTGATCTAAAAAATTTATAAAACAATTATTTGACTAAAATAATAGATACAGACTAACCATATGTCTAACAAATCTTCCTAATCCCTAAAGTTGTCTAAACCGACCTATGATACCAACTATAAGGACCCGACCTTATAATATTACATAATATTGAATTAAATGAATAATTCAAATTGAGGATATTTTCAATTTTAGAGTTTTAGAGAATTATCCCATAAATATTACATAACAAATTGAATATTACAAGTAGATACTACTACCCAGAATCCATTTTTTTCATTAAATAAAAACTCTTAAAAAGAAACATGTCCAGTTCCATATTTTAGACAGCATGACTTTTCCTTGATCTCATCCTTGACCCTATTTATCTTTATGTCCTAGGGAAAACATTTCAAAAACTTGGGATGAGCACAAAATGCTCAGTAAGGGTTATAAAATAAGAAAGAAAAACATTAGCCCATCAATAATTACAAATCAATGAAACCATACTTTTCAATTATAACAAACCTTATGAAATCATAAGATTTATGAATAACACACACACATCACAAATCATAAAGGATACTTATGGAATCCATATAAAACTTCCATTGTAGCTATCACAACTGCGTAGGGAGTCAAACTTGGAATACCCATCACAGTATATTCCCTAAATCTCTTAGAAGAAACATCACATTTACCTCCGTCACGTTACCCAATGCATTGGAGAGCTATCTCGGGATCACCCGCACTAAGTTTATCACAGAACCACCAGTATACATAAAAAATGCCCAATAACTATAAAATAATCATAACATATAACAAATGTATAAAGGAAAGATATAATTTCTACATTACAATATATCAAATCAAGGTATTGAAAAAAACAATGTTTTATCAAATCATATTCAAAACCATTTAAAAATAGATTTTTGAATCAAAGTGTACCATACCACTTTTTTGCTTTTAAATGAATTATCATTTTAAAACATTAATGTCCATATAAGTAAATCCTAAAAATCATTGTGAAAACATTGACATTAATGAGAAATATTTAGAAGAATAAATCTTTAAAACATTTAAAATGATATTTTAGTTAAAGAACTTTTAACCAAAAGAGAGATAATTGAATATAAATAGTTGAGGAATAACATTTAATCAGAACTTTATAATATCATGAGAATAAATAAATTCATGATATAATGTGTCAAAGGACAGTATATACACCATATAAGTGTGAATTGGTGCATAACAAAAGTAAAGTCTCAGTGGAATGTAAATTGAGATGAAATCTTTTATAAATACCATATCCATATGTTAAGGATAAATGAATGAAATAATTATGTGTGAAAAATATAAATACACTCAATATTATTGGATATTCAGGGTAAATCAATCAGAGGACATTCACAAAAATTCTTGAAAAAACCACACCAAGGAATTGGATTTTTAACTCCATAAATAAAGATTGAGTTAAAAATTACTCTTATCAAGTTTATGTCGATGACTTGAGAATTTATCAATGGAGTGATTATGTGTATCAAAATTATATCCACAGAAAGGGGAGTGGAAATTACTAAAAAAATAATAAATAGTGACTCCACACATAATGATGGAGTAAAATAATCACTGAAGTATGTGTAAATCCCACTAAGTGGAAATTGATGTTTGAAATTCCCTAATTGATTTGGTAACTTATGAAACATACAACCCATGAAATAAGGATCATACAATGAATATGTAAATAAACATAAATTTAATTATATTATACAATGAATACAATCATGGGAAGTACATACACCACACAAAAGGAAATAGTGGCAAATATAACATGAATATCACGAGAATAAAAAGTTAGATGAAAATCCCATACAACTTTGTAATCAATCGAGTCGTATGATCAAAATTTAATAACCACATAATGAATAAAATAATACCATGAATATATAGATAATAATGATAATATATATCAAATGGCAGTATACAATACACCACATGCAATAAATAAGTGGCGAACAATGGAAATCTCACGGAATTAAAAGTGAGATAAGAAATCCCTTACCTTGTGTCCGATTTGACTCGATAGTTCTTTAATCTCCTGAATATTAAAATAAAGTTAATTTCTACTTTCTTAAGAACTTTTTTAAAGTTTATTATTCTTTTTATATCACTTATTACCATGTTATAAACATTATGTAATCATTTAAGTTAATAATGTCCATTTTGTCGATATTTGGTACTTGAGTCAAAAATGGACTTCTTATAATCACATGTTGTTCATGTAGTCAATGTTTCATTATATCCAGAATGATATTCGTGATTTGGATATTATATATATCATATATATCCAGTATATACATGTATTTATAATAGTACATAACATTTAGAGGTAAGAAATGAAATGCACCGTTCATGGAGACGGCAAGTCGTACGTACGCATGAATGCTACATTCATTTCTATTTATTATTTTAATGAAAAAAAAAATAATGATACAAAGGTATATTATAATTCTAGTATAATATCATATGTAATATCATTAACTCCTTCCTTTATACATCCTACATAAGGCATTAATGAATCAATTCACTTTGAGGGGGCGGTAGTCCGCACTTTCTCAAATGAGATTATCGTATTTACCCACTATGGAAACCATAAAGGAATGCTATAAATTGAAAATAAATAAGCATAAATAAAAAATAAACATAATATATATCATATATAAATATAGTTTCATCATAATGTCCACCATTAGAGGTGGTTGGAGATATTTGAACAATCAATGTTTTGTGAGGTGTTAGTTTTCCATCCACAGAAACATTATGTTTTTCATACATTAGATGGATGTGTGTGTATGTGTAGCTCAAATACTTATAATAAAAACATCCTAGTATATTGAGGATACTGATGTTGTTACAAAAGAAAGGAATAAAAAGAGTCTTGGGGTTGGAGAAGTAAAATAAATGAAAACAATTTAAGAGAAACCATTACCTTTAATTTGGGTAACTCCCATTGGTTTGAACCAAAGGACTTCTTGAAGTGCCTTATCCCTATGGTAAGGATTTTAAGTAGAGGAGATGGATTTTTGGATAATTGGGAAGATTTTGGATGAGAAAAATGTCTTGAGAGGTGTGAGGAATCGATTATAAGTTGTCTCCTTTTATAAGGGAGGGGAGGGGCTCTTTAGGAAAGTGTGATAATATTATTTTATTATATAATGATATTCAGTTTCAAAAGGTCCAAAACTCATTAAAGTTGAAGCTAATATGACTCATGGATGAAATAAATTCATCCAATAATAATTGGACAGGTTTTGGAGTTTATTTTAATATTTATAATCTTATTTATTTAAATTATTTATTATTGATGTAAATACGGCATCATTATTGTGTCATAAGTAGTTTAATTTATTTGGTGTCTAAAAATTATAAAAGAAATACCATGATGTAAGAAATATTTTTACCTTTCCAATTAAAATTTATAGTCAAAAATATAATTTATATAACCCCTTGTAAAAATTAATTTTCTAAAAGATATTTTCTTTTGTCATTTTTGCCTTTACCTTAAGTTAATTAATCTAAATTGTCATTTCACTCCCAAGTGGCTCAATGGGGTCCCAAAATAGACCCAATGATTCCCATGGTAGTTAATGACTCATCCAATATGTGTTGGACAAGTGTTAAGGTATTTTTTAATTATTATAATATTCTTTTTACCTTGAATTAACCTATTTACCTTTAACCATGGTAAATAAAAGTCAAAAGTTACTATTCACCAAAAATTATTTTAATCTTAATGAACCACATTTTACTTCTTTATAACAACCATATATGTCGGATTTTTGAAATTCAATTGACAGAAGTGGAAAAATTTCATTTAAATGAATAAGTTAGTTTTTTTAACTACCACTAAGTGGTTTCACTATTCATCAAAAATGAAGTTTTTCAGAAAAATACCAAAAATTCAGCCTAAGATATATTTGATATTCCAAATTCAAAAATGATGTCTATTTTACCAAATTCAAAACATAAAAGTTTCATTAATTAATTTTAAAATTAATTCCGGTTTTTAAAACAAATAGCGTGTTTTTAAGAAACAATAACTATCAAAAGATTGACACTTCTCTATGTCCAATTTCAAAGTGATATTACTTGCAATGACCAAAATTGGATTAAATGGTAAAAATATATTCAAATTACACTTTAAAACAAATTAAAAAGATAATCTATCCATATAAATAAATTAGATTAAAAGGCACTTTTGAATTAAAATACAATATTCTTCACTATTCATTAAAAATGATCTTTTTCGGAAAAATTCCAAAAATTTACACAAAGTAAATTTTGATGTCCCCATTATAAACAATGACTTTATTTGGTAATATATAATTTATTAAAGTGACAAAAACTATATTTAAAAAGGGTTCTCCATTAAAAGGCGCTAAATCGGCCTTTTAATGTAAATTATGCTTAAAATTAGATTCATTCACATTTTAAGCCTCTAACTTTTATTGGATAAATGTAAATATATTTAACAAAAATGTATAATAATATTTTAGTTAGTTTATTTCATTCATTCCAATACAATGGCTAGGAGTTAACTACTGTCTAAAATAATAATATATTTTTATTGTGCAACATAAGATTTCAAAGAAACACGTTTTTGCGTATCGGGTACGCTATCGAACATAGAAACCCATTTAAAGTAAAATTAATATTTAATTCAAAAATATTAATAAATATGAAATATGTCTTATTCTTTATTTACCTGGTATGTTACAAATTATGATATCATTTTTTCCTTTAATTACAGTATTTACTTTTAACCGTGGTAAATAAAAGTCAAAAGTTACTATTCACCAAAAATTATTTTCATCTTACAGAACCACATTTTACTTATTAATATTAACCGCATCTCTTAGAATTTTTAAATTCAACTAATAGAAGCGGTAATATTATGTTTTACGCAAATTTTCAAATGCTCATAGGTGGTGGGTAAAAGATGGTAAAAAGTTCAATACAATTTTTATATATAAAAACTTATTATAAAATGAATCCAATGAATTAAATTGAACATATATAGTTATTATGTATATATTTTGACCTAAATTAAATTTAAAATAATGTAAATAATTATTTCAATAAAAAATTCAGTTTTAACCAATAACACAATGTTCTTCACTATTCATCGAAAATTGATAGTTTTCAGAAAAATACCAAAAAATATCACTAAGCTAATTTCAATATTCCGAATTCAAAAATGAAGTACATTTGGAAAAATAAAATTTATAAAATTTCAAAAAGTTTGTATTACTATTCATAACAGCTTGTTTGATTAGTCGCGGTGTGTTAGAATCTCGAAGATGTGTACAATGAAAGCTATTGCATTATTCAAAGGGAAACATACCGTGGATTCTTGGGGTGTTACATTATTCCCTCCAAATAATTTCATCCTAGAAATTTCTATAATACTACCGCAAAAAAAGATTCGGGTGGTTCTTCATCATAAGTTCGTCTCGTTCCCACATTGCCTCTTCCATCTTATGGTTTCTCCATAGAGCTTTTATGAGACGAGTCATCTGGTTTCTCAACACTTGTTCTCTTGTATCAAGATTTTTGACAGGCTCTTCACAATAATACATATCAGTTTCTAGTTCAATTTACTCATAGTTGAGTACATGCGTTGGGTCAGGCTTGTATTTTCTCAATAGTGATACATGGAAAACATCATTATATTTGGAGATACTTGGAGGCATTTTTTAACGATAAGCTACAACTCCAATTTGTTCTAGAATTTAAAAAGGCTATATATACCTGGGATGTAATTTACCCTTCTTACCAAAATGTAAAACACCCTTCCATGGAGAATCCTTCAAGAAAACATGATCTCCTACCTGAAATTCCAAATCATTTCTTCAGTTATCGACATAGCTCTTTTTCCTACTTTGAGCATCTTTGATGTGGGTTTGGATAACCTTCAACTTTTCCATAGCTTCCTCAACAAATATCGGGCCTACGAGTTTTCATTCACCAACATCATCCCAACAAGTTGGTGTGCGACATCTCTTTCTATATAATGCTACATATGGTACAATCTGAATACTTGTATGAAATCTATTATTATAAGAAAATTATGCCAGATGTAAATATTGATCCAACATACCTTGAAAGTCAAGTGATAATGATCTAAACATGTTTTCTAAGGTTCGAATAGTCTGTTCTAATTGTCCATCAATTTGAGGGTGGTAGGTAGTGCTCAAACGAAGTTTAGTATCCAGAGCCTTTAGAATACTTTTCCAGAATCCTGATGTAAAATGGGGATCATGATCAGAAACAATCGATACAAGTACACCATGGAGTCTTACAAATTCATTAATATATAGTCTTTCTATACGTTGAAGTGGTAAATATTATCTTACAACTGGAAAATGTGCTAAATTGGTAAAATGATCAACAATGACCCATATTTCATCATTTGTTATAGGAGTATTTGGTAGCCCCATGAAAATGTCCATCGTAATATTATCTCATTTCAACTCAGGTATGGGAAGAGGTTTCATTAATCCTCTAGGTTGTTTCCTTCTAGATTTCACATGTTGAAAAACCATACATCCTGACACAAAATCAGCAATCTCTTTCTTCATGTTGTCCCACAAAAAATGTTCTTTAAAATCTCTATACATATTAATGATACCAGGGGGTATATAGAAATTGGAGCTATGGGAATCATCAAACAATTCCATTTTTAGATCAGGTATATTGGGAACACAAAGTATCTTCTCAAATTTCAAAATTCCATCTTTATATAAGAAGTCGATCAACCTCCCATCGTTCATAGATTTAATTTATTTTTGAAATTCCTCATCATCAGTATGAGAACTTTTTATCCTTTCTAGTAAATATGGGTTTGAAACCATTTGAAAATGTATTTATTTTTCACCTTCCATGGTTATTCCCATATCCGTATTTACTAGATCCATGAAAATAGGATACCTTTCAACTCTCATCTTGTTCAAAACTCCATGATTCTTTCTACTCAAAGCATCTTCTACCTTATTTTCCATCCCTGGGTGGTAGTGTATTATGAATTCATCATACATGAGTAGTTGAAGCCATTTTCTTTGCCAATGTATAGTTCTTTTTGTACGAAAATATACTTCAATCTCTTGTGATTAGTATAAATCTCACATTTTTCACCATAGAGATAATGTCTCAATATTTTCTGAGCAAATATTATAGTTGTTAACTTATAATCATGAGTTGGATAGTTTTTCTAATGAATTTTTAACTGCCGTGATTCATAGGAAATAACTCAATCATTATACATAAGGACATAACCATGTCCTTTCTTTGAAGCATCACAATAAATAACATACCCATCATTCCCCATTGGTAGAGTCTAGATAAGAGAATTCACTAATCTACTCTTCAGTTCTTAAAAAAATTATTTAAACTATTTCTTCCAAACAAATTTAACCCCTTTACGAGTGAGCTTGGTTAATGGGTTAGCCAATCGGGCAAAATTTTGGACAAAACACCGATAATAACCTGCTAAACAAATAAAACTACGTGCCTCAGTTATTCTCGTCAGTTCTGGAAATTCTTGGATTGGCATGGTATTTGAAGGATCAACAGATATTCCAACCTTAGAGAAAATATGTCCATGAAAAGAAATATCCTGAAGCTAGAATTCACACATGCTAAACCTCCCATATAATTTATTTCATCTAAGAGTCTTTAGAATAATGCGCAAGTGATTTTCATAATCTTCATAGATTTTGGAGTATACCAAGATATCATCAATACATACAACTAAAAAGTCATCAATATATTCATTGGAATCTATATTCATTAGATCTATGAAGACATAGGGTGAATTAGTCAATCCAAAAGGAATTCTTGTAAACTCATAGTACCCGTACCAGGTTTGAAATGTTGTTTTTAGAATGTCTTCCTTCTTCACACACAACTGATGATATCCAAATCAAAGGTAAATATTTGAAAAATATCTAGCTCCATAAAGTTGGTCGAATAAATCATCAATAGTAGGTATGGGATACTTGTTCTTTATTGTTATATCATTGATCTCCCTAATGTCAATACACAACCTCATAGATTCATCTTTCATCTTAACAAAAAGGACAGGGGCTCCCCATGGAGAAACACTAGGGTGAATAAATCCCTTAATACTCAATCCCACTAGTTATTTCTTTAGTTCCACTAATTCCATAGTTGAAATTCTATAATGGGTCTTCGATATGGGCCTTTAACTAAGAATTAAACAATGGAAAACTCAATTTCTCATTTCGGAGGATATCCAAGTAAATCCTATGGAAACACATCAACATATTCTTGCACAACAGGTACATCCTCTATTAGAACATTATTTTCCTCACACATAGTTATTTTATCCTCATCCTCCATAATAATTTAATTTAGTAGAGCTACTGGGGGTGGATCTAGATAAGAATCCGGTAGTGATGTTTCTACTCTAAATATAAGTTACTCCTTATCATCAATAAAAATTGTAACCTCCTTCTTCTTAAAATAAATTTTTGCGTCATGTTCTGAAAGCCAATCCATTCCGAGGATTATATCAAATTCAATCATGGGTATAAAAATGAGATCAGCAGATAAAGAACTTTTATATGCCCTAATGGGAACTGATTCACAAAATTTTGTTTCGATGATACTTCCCTTAGGTGTTTTTACAAAAAACTCCTTTGTTAAGTCAAATTCGAAATATCTAATTTTCATAGAAAACTAGTATGATATGAAACAATGCGATGATCCAGAATCAAATAAAGAATTGGATAAAAATGAGGAAACCATTAAATTACCTACCATCACATATTTTGGTGCTTACACCATAGCATTAGTGATCACATAAGCTTGGACTTGCTCAGTAAGACTTTTCTGAGGTAAGTTACCTTGGAACTTAGGACATTGATTTTCATAATGTCCCTTTTCTCAACAATTGTAGCATTCAACAATGACAACCTCATTCTTTCCCGTGCAATCATGGGCTTAGTGGCCTTTTTCACCACACTTGTAAAAGACTCCAATTCTCTTCAGGAAAGTACTGGGGTGTTTCCTCCAAAATTTATCACATGATGGATATTAAACTTTTCCCTTCTTCCCATTATTTCCATTTCTAGAGTGTTCAACATAACTCTTTGTCTCCTGATTTTCTTTAAAGTCGTAATAATTAAAGAATTATTCTTCTATCTTGATAGCACATGAGACAATATCTTCGTATGATAAGAAGGATTGTGAGACTAATGCTCGCTAGAGAAATGGTTTTAGACCATCAAATAATCGATCAATTTAGCTCCTTGGGTTACAAATATAATTCGCAACATGTCATGCTAACCTTGAAAAGTTAGCCTCATGCTTTGTGATATTCTCATTCTCCTTTTTCCTCAGACTAAGAAATTGTCTTTCCATATCTGATCTATGGTCATGAAGAAATTATTTTTCTATGAAAATATCTTAAAATTCCCTCCATTAAATTTTTGATAATTATTCATCTTTCTTTGTGTTTTCAATAAATGACCACCATTGATCTGCATCTCTTGTGAGGCGATAAACTGCCATGACAACTTTTTCCCTTTCCATACTCCCAAAAGCATGAAATATTTTCTCCAAGGAACGTATCCATTTCTCAAATACTAACAAATTTGTACTCCCATTAAATTTTGGTGGTTTTTTCCTCATGAAGTGGTCTAACATTGATCCTCCGCATTGTGGATCAGGGTGCTCCATACGGGTAAGGTTATTATACATAACCTGAATGAGTTGTCCCTATATGGTGATAAGATGATCAACATCACTTGCATCACCATCTCCACTATAACTATCTTGAGTATGAGGGATATACCTACATGGATTATGTGGGATACACTAGATTAGTTTATGAATTGAAATACATAATTCAAAACTTGTAAAATAGTTAACATAAATTTAATATTTTATGGATATAATCCATAATCATAAAAATATTTTCTTTGATGAGGTATATAGTCATAAACCCTTAATGATAGTTTGTAATGAAAATGGGAATTATCCGAAGCATATCTCACTGGATTGTCGTAACCAAGAGTTCCACAAGGCCCGTTATCATGCACCAGTTCCCATTCGAGTCTAGCTTAATGTGGTGTTTTCAGTTTTTACCCCTATTTATATCTGTACCAGAGCCACTTCTACCTGCTCATATCTAGATAGGTATATATTTCATGGAGAACTCACAAAATCATTACAGTACCAAAATTCTAGGAAGTTCTTCTATACTAATCGTCAAAGTCTATCTTAGGGTAGTGTTCTCTAATCAGAGTAATTCTAAATGATGTTTCCAATGTTTCTACTAAACTTCTTTTGATACCAACTGTAATTCACCAAACCTAGTTACCTTAATTCGATGCATTATTACATAACATTGGCAGGATACAAATAATCATGTCCCAAAAGACCGATCAGTTTAGTAGCTTTGGAAGTACTAGATACATTCATAAGTTTTACATTACATCATGGAATTAAAATATCAACAACATTTTATCCCATTTTTAAACACACTTATATCCTTATACTATCCCTACAGGTCAACCATAAAATATTTCTTCACATACTGGGAAACAATGAAACATAGAAAGGGGTAGATTAGATGCTCTGTAATGATAGTAATATAGCAGAAACTTTCATAAGTAAGAATAAAAATTTAAGGAAATGTATTAGAATAAAACAAAATATTTTTAAACATAAACTTTAGAATGATATAAAAAAGATAAAATCAAATAATTCCATTTACTTATTCACATGGATATTCTAATAGTTGAATATTCACATGAAATATCAATAGCCACTTTCGTAATGATTGAATGCATAATGCTAGACATCATAACCACATAGTCAAGGCCTTGTTCCAAGACTAAAAATCAGATTTTGTCATATCCTTGTTCTAAGACACTAGTTTGTCTCATGAGACCAACCGATGCATCAAGGAGCTACAACGGGCTCCACTAGTCACTTACTACGTTTAATACATTCCTTATATGAAAAGGTTTAAACATAACATAAACATTCGTATTAAAAACAGCATACGGAATGTCAATAATTTATCCCTAAACCATGAGGGGTATAAGAATAACACATACACAATCAAACATATTAAAGAACATCCAATACAATATGGATGATTTTTATCATAATAATTCATCTCAAAACAATCTTAAAATCTATCAAAAGGATGTTGACATAGATGAAATAAAATATTTTTTAGAGAAATATATATCTCTATTTTGAAATCATTTAAATGTAATATAATTATAAAAGAAAAAATTTATTTTGAAAATGTTCATATAATCTTGTAAGGGAAGCATTGATGATGTTATAACGACAGAAAATAGCCGCACTCTCCGTATAAGTTAAAATAACATTCTTACCTTAATTTTGTCAAAAAAGTCATAAAGTACCTTGTTTGGAAAACGAAGAAATGATTCCTATAAAAAATATAAGGTCATATAAGGGTATAAATTAATTTAACCCATTGTCTTGTAAATAGTAAAAGTGTTTTGAAATGCATTTTTAAGAAAACATAGATGGGGATGATAAAGAGGTCCCAGTAGATAATTGCGTAAAAAAAATCTCGGATAATAAAGAGATTCTGGTACAAAACATTACCTTGTACTTTTCCTTGGTCGATGGTAAGTTAACCTAATTTATTATAGTTAAATAATTGTTATTAAATTATACAAGAAATATATACTTAAATATGATATCAAATATTATCCTCTAATATTGCTTTGTTAATAATATTTTAGTAGTTTCATCGTTTCGGGTGTTAACTGATATTTTTTCCTTTTTATGATTGATTATGTAAGCCTTGTTTGTTATGTATAGGATGTATTTTATTCATATCAAGAATGATATTAAGTTCTTAGACATTATACTTAATCATAAAATAAAAGTTATTCTTGAATGATTACGATGGGGAATGAATCTCATCACATTAATGGAGACGATAATCCGTACATATGCACAAGAAACAATATCATTATATTGATGGTGAAATATTATGTAATTGGATGTTATAAAATATTTAAATAATTATTAATATGTTATATTTATTTTTTAAATTAGTTATACTCATTATTATTTTTATCCGAATAATTAAGTGTTTGAATAACAAACTACTCCACGACATGGAGAGGGTAAGCCGTACGTACGCACGTTTGGTGACTTTTTAATTCATATGATGGATAGAATAATGAATATGGTTATAAAATTTTAATAATATAAATATATATATAATATAATAGAGTTATTATTTTATAATGGAAACAACAAATAAAGAGGAATTTGAAGAAGAAAATAACTTGAAAGAGGTGATGAAATATTTACATCTTCTCTGGGTTCTTCCTTTTGATTTGATCAAAAGGGCTACATAAATAGGCTTTATAATCAATGTATGGCCTATAGGATGAAGTTTGGATGGTTGAGAGGATATTTGGGAATGGTTTGGCTGATCCAAAAGGCTTGGGATGTGTGAAATTAAGATAAGGCAAAGTGACCTTTTATAAGAGAGGTGTGGGTCACTTTTGGAAATCTTGAAATATTATTTTATAGTAAAATAATTATCGGTTTATAATGGATCAAAAATAAATTATTTCGAGGATAAGGCGGGGATAGGTCAAAAAACTCTCAACCAATAGGTTTTATACAGGTTTTGGTCATCATATTAACCTTATCTTTTAGATTTAACTCTTTGTTAAATAGTTTGACATTTACAATGTCTCTTTGTATTTTGATATTATATGGTTAATAAACTTACTATAATAAGCCAATAGAACCCCATTTGGTTCATTATTAATATATATATATCCATTTATAAATCTTTTGGCCAAACCATATATTTTTAAAAATATTATTTCAATTAATAATATAGTATTTTTTTAAAAAACCAAATTATGTCAATTTTGACACTATTTCACATTTGATTTTGGTGGAAATCATAAAAAAATGATTACATAGAAAAAAAGTATTTAATCAACCCTAAAATGTCATATTAACCTATAAAATTCGTATAATTTTTCAAAATTATCAAATTACATTTATTTGGATATTTATAATCTCACTTATTTTAATCTTTCAGTAATAATGTAATTACTGCATTATCATTATGTCATACATAAATTACATTATTTAATGTCTAAAAATTATAAATAAAATACCATTATGTAAGAAATATTTTTATATATTTAATTAATATTTATAGTCTAATTTATCTTATGTAAAACCATATATTAAAAATATTTTAGTTATTAAACTTTAAATTTAACTCTATTAACTCATCTTTAAATAAAATAATAATAAATGTTCTAATCTAATCCATGTGGACCAAATAAGATCATATTTTATTCCTAAGATTTTTTTGGTAGAATTATGCTTATACAATAGAATTAGTACATGTGTTAGGGTAATTATGATATCATTTTTACCCTTAATTACCCTTTTTACTTTTAATCGTGGTAAATAAAAGTCAAAAGTTACTATTCAACCAAAATAATTATCATTTTATTCAACAACATTTTACATACTAATATTAACCTTGTTTATTGGATTTTTTAAATTGAACTCACATAAGTAGTAAAATTATGTTTTACGCAAATTTGAAAATGCTCCCAGGAGGTGGGTAAAAGACAGTAAAAAGTTTAATAAAATTTTTATATATCAAAACTTATTATAAAATGACTCTGATGAATTACATTGAACTTATATAGGTATTATGTATCTATTTTGACCTAAAATAAATATAAAATAAAATAAATAATTATTTGAATAAAAAATTCGTTTTTAACCAATAACGCATTGTTTTTCACTATTTATAAAAAGTTGAACGATTTCAGAAAAATACAAAAAATTCAGCCTAAGATAATTTCGATATTCCAAATTCAAAAATGAAGTTCATTTTAAAAAATAAAATTTATAAAATTTTAAAAAGTGGGTATAACTATTCATTATGTCTGGTTTGATTGGTCGTATTGTGTTAGAATCACAATGTTGCGTATAATGCAAGCTATTGCATTATTCAGAGGGAAACATACCATGAAAGCTTGGGGTGTTATAAATGTTCTAATATTAATCCCTTTATGATTTTCAATACTTATTTCCTACTATTATAAGGGATAGATGTTATGCATGCAATGTGATATTAGATGGGTATTCTTATTTAGTATTATATGGTTCTTTAGAAATTTATGTTTGTATATATAAATAGGATAAAGCCTCAAATATGGGAGATATTTTTACTTGACACTTTTCACTAGCCCCTTTTCAATTGGAGGGATTTTGGGGGTTTCACAATCAGCTTATCATCGGCCAAGAGGTACCGAGTGGGTTGGGTCATTACACAACCCTCTAATACCATTGGTAAATATTAATTTTATATGAGTATGAAGAGCACATAAGAGGTTATAACAAACATGAAATAGTGGGTACATGATAGGTTATCCTAAAATTGAAAGAACTCATGAGGTTATACTAAGCTAGAAGAAGTTACACATGTGGTTCTCCCAAGCATTACATTTTTTTAATGTCTTTGTGGGTAGCCTCAACATAATATTAATATTATGTTGATTATGCCACACATATGACACACTTTTATGAAATTTTATTATGCTAATGTTATATTCTCAATACTTATGTTCTTTAAAACCTTTAAGATTCTTGTTTTTTAAAATCCCATGATTTATTTTATGACTCGTATTTATGATCTGTGAATTTATGGATCTGATTTTTAAATGTATTCAACATGATCGTATACTCATTTTTCTAATGTTATGTTTAAATGATCATTGATACATCCCTTTTTAACCTTTATAATAATCTGAGCTGAACAGTTATTATGTTTTCTTTTACCTAGGACATAAACGGATGTTTTAAATATTATGTATCTAGGAAGGGTGCTAGTTATGATGAACTAAGTGAGAGATAACATATATCATTTATGTAATAGTTTTTTTATGTATCAAAGATTCAATAGAAACTGAAACATATGGTTCTAAAATGGATCATAATGTTATATAATGAATATTCATCTATTAATATGTAATATTTTTGTATGAAATGTATTTTTCACTATAAATGATATTTTCCATATGTCATATGTTAATAGACATCTTCTTGTCAATTGACAGGTAATTGGTTTGGGATATATGGATATTGAGAAGAATATGACATTTTTGGAGACAAATATTAAGATATATAATTTTACATGGAAGGTAATGAATGGGTGGATAATTCATTTAATTTACTTTTTCTAGAGTCATGATGCTTT
Source organism: Viscum album (assembly GCA_963277665.1). Lineage (NCBI taxonomy): Eukaryota > Viridiplantae > Streptophyta > Magnoliopsida > Santalales > Viscaceae > Viscum > Viscum album. Next base: position 1,139,901,404 of record OY728156.1, read on the forward strand.
AGAAGAATGATTATGGGAATGAGAATTACAAACATTTTCCTAGTACACAATGTTATTTTAAATTGTATTTTACTTTTATGTTGACATTAGTTTTATTCTAATATGAATATTTTTAGTGTATTCTAATGCAGTGTTGGTTCTTTTATGGTGAAATGATTATTATTTGATATATACCTACAAGGGTTTTGAATTCTATGTTTTTTTTATTTTTACCATTTTATATTTCACTATGGTAACTAGTATTTTTAACGTATGGAATTTGTACTATAAGACTAACATAAAATTATCCTTATTGGATAATTTTGACCCAATTATCTTAAATACGATATATATAATATAAATAATATGTGTGTTGCAAATTAATTTCAACACAAGCATATGTAATGTGAAAAAACATGGTTTTAACAATAAATGTGCTAAAATATTTTTTACCATTTAGGGGTCAATATATTCATTATAAAGAAAAATTGGTAAATTAATGAACTATATTATATATCCATTAACTTTAAAAAATCACTTGTAATGATATAGTTTTTTAGTAATTTTAAATAAATTATTTAAATTTCATTTATTATAAAATTAAATTAATGTAAAATTTTAAATTAATAATTTAATTTTAATTTAAAATATGTCAATAAAATAATGGAATTAGAATTTATTATGTTAACACCTATGTAAAATGATATATTCATCTATGAAAATAATGTAACACAATAATTCATTCAATTTACTTTAGTATCATTTATTTTATTTAATTATTAACTAAATAATTATTACATTGGTATTTCTTAATAATTTAATATAAATACTTCATCTACAAAATTGAAGTAAATTATCATGATAAAAACAACTCAGTTATATTTCATATGAAATTCAAAACTGAACAGACGCTATTTTTGTCCCTATCATTAAGATTTATAGATATAAAAAACAAGGAAGGTTCCATTTTTTGTTACATGATATATTAGATATGTCACTTTCATGAACAATTGTCCCAAAAAATCATAAAAATTGAGGCTAAGGTCATAAGAATCGACTTATGGCCATCCAATGGGTGTTGTAAAAATTGGTGGGTTATTTAAACCCTTATCTTCTTAGTTTATCCCCATGGTAAACCCTTATTTAACATAACAACAGTAAATAATTTTTACTATTTTTACTACTCAATTTATTCAAAAATTATGTTGACCTTATTAGACATTATAAATTATGCTTATTCAATATATTGAATCTATCTTTCAAAATTAAATAAAAAAATTGGCATAATAAATTTAAAAATAATCCTGCAGATGTGATGAGAAAGAAAGTTTTTTATAAAAATATTCGTTCTGAATCCACTTTTTTATTGAAATCAAAGAGCATATTATATTTGGGTAGATGGAGACCCATCACATAGATCTTATCCAATGTAAAAGTGTCCCATGGACATGGCTTAAAGGATAAGTGCAACGTCATGACTGCATCATCCTACCTATGTCTGGCCTATGTCATCGTATGCATCGTAAATACCCCAATGATATTTACAGGATTCAAAACCTGTTCATTTGGATGCAGGGTTATGGGGTTTACCACTTTGGTTCCATCCCAACTGTAGAAATCTATTTTTTAATGAGAAAATACTCAAAATTTTAAAATGTTTTTATATTAAAATTCAATAAGAAAATGATTACAATGACCTAAATTGGATTAATTAATATATAATTGAAATAATTTTACTTTAAAACCAATTAAATATATAATTTAACATTAAAAATTATTTCAATGAAAACTAGATATTAAAATTGAAATGCCCTTTTTAGTTAAAATTTTTGTATTTTTCACTTTTCCTCAAATAATGAAATTTTTCATTAAAATATCAATAATTCACCATAAGATAATTTTGTTAATCAAATTTCATAATTGAGTATTAATTTTTTTAAAAAAAGTAATAAAAAATTCAAAAATTAAATTTAAATTTAGTGCAAAAATCATGACTAAACCATGTTTTGTTTATACCCAATGTTGTGTTAATCACAAGATATTGATTAAATTAAATATAATCTAAAAGAAATATATTATGAAGTCTTGGGGTGTTATATTCTCCCCAACTTAATTAAAACTTTTCATAGAAATTTAAACTTGATCTCAGTAATTAGGGGTTCGAGATTTAGAAATTCCATTATTGAAAAATCCACATCATCAACTAAAACATCTTGTTAATAATAGATAATGAGAAGTGCAAATGTCATATAGAATAATTACAAAACCATGTTTCCAATTACGAGATCATAGTTCACAAATGGAAACCTTAACATGGAAGATAAAAGTAACACCAAAATATTGATGTAGAGTGATATAGAACATGGTATGGAAAAAGTTAATGACCACAAATCCATAAACCAAAGGTCTGAAAGTGGTCATTAATATCATCAAAATAAAGATAACGGGGAAATTATTTTAATTCAAGAACCTTTTCCTAGATTTGAAGAATTGTTTCACTCTCAATAAATATAAGGAAATATACTTGATATTTTTTTCGTATCCACCATTCCATCCTTTGGCTGTGTATTAATAAATTTCTACATCACCTCTTACTCTATGAAATAAATATCCAAAAAATAATTTTTTTATTCTTGAAGACCAAAAATTCACTTTTAACAGAATGTAATATCTATATAGGTATAATAATTCATTTTAATTAGTAGGGTATAAAAATTATTACATTATGATATGTTTATATAATATATAGAGAAAGTGTAAAAATTTGTATTATCCTTAGGAAATAATAGATGAAGTTATTAGTAAGAGATTAGAAACATGACTAGTTAGCTTATTAGATGATCCAGTTGGGTAGTTGAGTTCAAAAAATATGAATCACTATACAGAGTCTATATGATATATGAGATGATTCAACTAGAGTTAGATTATATTTTTTTTAAGTAATAGACGATGCGTTTCAAATGATATAGTATAAAATATGGGTGTGTTCCCAGACATAATGTTGTGAGAAAAAAGAGTGAAAAAGAAGAGAGACAAACATACATGGAGGAATTTTGTAATTGGATAACATAAGAACATATGTGTATTCACATGAAAGATATTTTGTGTGATTAATTAATGGTCAATAAAGCATTAAAAAAATGAAACTTTTGTTGACTCTATGTTGAATTTTCAAAGATATTAATTTATAAAGTCAATCAGAATATCATAATTAGGATATTAAGAATCATTAATATTTTATAAAGCCAGAATTTATGTATGGTCAAACATGGTATATTTATAACTACATTATATATGAATTTATAAACATCACCCATTATTTAAATATGATAAAATCCTATAACATGAATTGAAATATAAAATATTATTGGGGACGACTGAGTCAATAAAGAGTTGTTTTTACAATAATAGTAGGATATGAAGTTAAAGAAATAAATTCAGGCCACTTCTACTGAGATTAATTAATGAAGTGGGGATGATATGACTTGGTTTTATGAGATTATCATTTGGGTTAATGAATTGAGAAGAACATAACATGATGTTTGTAGGAAGAAGAGTAAGGTCCCTAGATTCAAAAGACCATATGTTGTGAGAATTTCAAGAATGATGTGAACCATGTATATGATCTATACATGGAAGATCTTGATAAAGATTTATTTGGAATTAAATATACCAGATACACTATAAGACCAACATTCTATTAAGTCAAATATAAGGTGATTTTACATTCAAAGACCTGTTCATGTTTTGGATAATATTAAATTTTAACTCAAATGAGAAATTATATCTTAATAACTGCGAGGAAATATTTTTTGGATGTAGAGTGGGTTAAGGATAATAACTTACTATACAACATATATTTTATCAAAATATTATTAGTATAAAATCTACAACTCAAAGGGAGTAAAAAAGATAAGGATCTTGTTTTTTTACTTTGTATCCAAACCTTTTAAAAATGTTAGCATGAAATTATTTACATTAAATAATTTTAAATTTATAAATTAAATGTAGTGGCATATCGTACATAATATTCATAAATCCTAATTGATGGATGTGATTCTGTAAACATAAAATAAGTAAAAAATTTATGATAAAATTAATCATATTTTCTTCACCTTTGATTTTTCCACATATATGTGTGATTATACAACCCACTTATACACTCAAGTGTTATTAAATCATATGGTCTAATTGATTGGATCTATTTTTTTCATAGTTTTTAACAAATTTATATGAATTTTTTATTATAGGATGTTTAAAAAATAATTCATACACATTTTAAGAGAGTTAGAGATATGTGTTCTCTAGAAGACATGAATGTTGGGAAAAAATTAATGTTAATAAGGATACTATTCTTAGAAGAAAAATAAAAGTTTCATAAAAAATATTATAATACTAGAAGAGGGAATAATCCTAGATGCAGTGGAATTTTATCTCTCAAAATAATCAAAAAGAGAATATACCACTACTAGAATTTAATGTTTGTTTTTTGTTAATTTAAAAACCAATTATAAATAATTATTCAAATGATGAATGTTTTATCAGTGTATAGGATGATTATATTAAAATAGTTGAGAAGTTTTATTCTAAAATAATAGACCATAAGATATATTCTAATGATGATGTTTTCACATTCATATATGAATTTATAAATTATCTACATGATGAACAATCACAATAAGAATTGTAATATATTAAGATGGATAAATCATAAAAAAATTTGTAAACATAAAAATATCCCAATGATCATCTTGAGATTACCCAACAAGGATTCAAGTATCAATTAGAGAGTTAGGGGTAAATAAATGATATCTTTTTCTTTTATGTTTCCTGACTCTAGTAACAAACTTCACCTCTTGTTAAATATTTATTACTCTACCAAATAAATCATACCCACAACCATGAAAAATAAAAATTTACAAGGTCCACTTCCAAAAAAGTTTACCTAGTCCATATATTTTTAGAAATAATCCAATACCAAAAAATCCACTTGAAAAAAAATCCTTTTGTGTGGAATACAATGTGTATGATATGACCTAACACTCATGTAACACTATGTTCAATACAATAGTGAATGTTCTTCTTGTAGCATGAAATGATGTAATACAATTTTTGAAACAAACATTTTACGATGTTTTTTTATCTAATTTCACCAATGTGGTATTTCAAAGGAAATTCTACACTTTCTTACCCAGAAGATGGTAAGAGCCTCCTTGACTTCGTAAGGCTACTCAATCCATTTTTCCATTCTGATTTCCATGTTCAATTGCTCAAAACATAAATCATACTTTTCCACATACTGTTAGTTTGCAGAAACTGATTTCACAAATTGTTTTAGTCCCTTCATGAACTTCCTTTTATCTATCATAAATTTTTCTATATCCTCTGTGAATTTCTTTGCAGTACATGGCACAAGTGCTTTATAAAAAAATTTCCCTTCACAGACTACCTCTAATTCTTAGACAACTGATGCCCCGCGAACTACCAATTCTTCATAAAATTCCTTAGATTTTAGGTCCCTTTTCCTTTGAGAGTTACCATGCCCCAAAAAATCTTTATGTGGATAAATTCATCCCTCACAGAATATTTTCTCTGAAACTACTTCACTTCATGAAATTATACCTTGCAAACTCCTTCAGACTTACCTAAATTCTTCTTACAGTGATGATCTCCTATAATTAACTTCTCTCTAATTATTGATATGATTTGGGGAATTCATATAGAAAAATATGACATGTAAAACCCTCTAATTTGAATTACCCAAAACTACAATGCGATATATCATTCACAGTGAACTGTGCTATGTGGTCGGCATACCACCTTTCATCTTTACGGCGACAAATTTCATCCACAAACTAAAATTCTTTGCGGCACCAATATTCAACGTCTCATTTCACAAAAAACACGTCAAAAAAATGTATGATATTTCAAAATAAAATCATTAATATATTGGATAATAAAATGGATATTATAGTAATAATATTCAAGGAAAATGATCATCTACATAAATGGATGATTATGTTTCATGATGAATTGATTTGGAATTAATAATATAAATACAGAGATAATATGAATTTCTTTAAGGGGTAGTAAAAAATAATTATAAACTATCTTTATTTTGAAATAAAGTTGAGAAATAATGAAGCTGGTCCTGATAAATCTTCAAATAATGTCAATAGAGGAAACAATATAATAAATTCTATAGAAAATTTTCTTTTACAGAAGTCTCAATTGAGAATTAGAAATACAGTTAATGAAAATGAAGTATCATATTGATACAATATAATAAAGAATGTATCCCCTCTTTCTGATGAATTTTTATGCACTAATTTTGATACATCAAATATTTATGGTTGAATTTATTGTTATAGACATCTGATGAAAATTGATAATACCACAACATTGAAAATGGTGGGTTAAATAAGGAATATAATACAATTATATAAATGTGTCTATAAGGAAGAAGTAAATTTCTAGATATTGGTAGATCCCTCCACCAACTAATTAAAACCAAATGTTATGAAATAATATTCTTTAGCTCTTATCTGTGATTTTAAATGATCAAAAACATGGATAATGATTTTTTGCATAATGTGAAAATGTATGGGTAGTATAGAATCCCCATATAAATTGGGAGAATAAAAAAGTATGAATTGTTTAGGTATATAGAACCAATCCACAAATAAAAAAGGGAAATATTTGAATATTCAACATATAAGAAAATATTAAACCTCTTATGAAAATTTTGAATAAAGTGGTTGTGGAAATTTTAAGCGATTCTCTATAATTACTATAAATAATTATGTGTCATATAGTGGAATGATACCACAAATTCAATATAAAAATTAATTGATGGTATATGTGTAACATAATAGGTAATTATAGAAGAATAATTTTTTTTATTAATATTTTTGAATTAGATAGTAAATTTACATTAAAAGGGAAGCTATTTCTGATAGTGTCCCCACACACAATATTGTGTTTCTCTAAAAATACGTTGCACACAAGACTGAATTATACTGAAAAATAACATATTATTAATATTATTATTTTATGTTGCAGTTACCACATAACCATTAGAATGAACAGAATTGATGATATTAACTAAATTATGAAAATAGGGTTTACACGAGTTTCTATAATGATTCATTGGCTAAAAAATTAATAATAAATGAATATAAAAATCAATTGAATAAAAAGGATGTGTTTTTATGAAAAACTATTTATGGGAAAATAATTGTGTTTATAAAATAATAAAATCACTATGGTTAGATTTTACTAATAAAATATTAATTCAATATCATATTTAAAATTCATATTATCTATTTTCTAGACACTATAAATGAACAAATACTATTTTATAGATAAAATGGGTATTTTTCTAAAAATGAACTTTTAAAACCTTTTGATGGGAAACCCAATTTAAATATATTTTTTTGACACTATTATAGGTAATATTTGAAAAAATAATCTTCTCTTTTAGAATTAAGAAATAGAAATTCACTTTGGATGCATTTTGGTATTTTTTTGATAAATATTGATTTTTTTTAATGAATTGTGAAAAACACAACATTTTAATTTAAAAGGGTTTTTTGTCTAATTTATTTATATTGTTAGATTATCCTTTTACAAGGTTTGAAGGTATAATTAGTTTAATTTTTTATCATTTAATCCAATGTAATTCATTGGATGAAATTTAAAATTAAGATGAAATAGAAAAACAATGTTAACTTTTTAATGATTTACATAAAAAACCCGTCTTTGCGACCCGTCAACGAGATTTTTGTTAAACCTAATTTATCCACATTTATGAATTTAATTTTCAAAAATATGAATACATGGTTGTACTCAGTATGTAAAATTTGGTTCAATGAGCTCAAAATAATTTTTGGTGAATAGTAACTTTAGTATTTTATTTTCCACAATTAAAGGTAAATCAATTAAATATAGGTAAAATAATATAATATTAATATAAAACTACATTAATACCTGTAATTATCTTATTGGATGAGTTATGGACGAACAAAAAAATACTTGGTCCAAAGTTGTGGCCTTCAGAATCCACTTGGGTGTGATTATGACATTAATAACATTTTATTTAAAGTAAAAATAAAAATATAATAAAGATTTACCTTATAAATATATTTTTGATATGGTGTTATATAATTGACATATTCAATTATAAATAGTCATTAGAAATATATAAATCTTACATACATCTTGGTAATTTATTTATAATTTATAGGAAATAAATAATTAAATTTAATTATCAAAAAATTATGTTGCAATAATAGATTTATTAAAGTAACAATCAAATAAATGATTATAATAATATTAAAATAAAAATAATTTGAAATATTTTATTCTATACACGAAATTTATAGGTTACTATTACATTTTATAATTCTATTTTATAATTTTTTTGATTTTATATTTAGGTTGGGATTTTATTTAATTTCAATAAAATGAATAGTGTCAAAATTGTCAAAATTGATATTGTATTAAAATCATAATTTCCTATATTATTTAAAAATACTAAAAATATTTTAAAATAAAAAATTGGATATAATAAGTTCATAAAGTTTATAAAGTGTCCAATTATGGGGAATTTATGTCATATAAGTAAAATTTATAGCATTTTAATAATTAAAATGTTGTTACAATAATTAAAATTAAATGAGACAATTTAAGGGTAAATAAAAAATATAAGGTTTAAAATAAACTCAATACATGTCTAAAAATTATTGTATGAGAGGATTTTGAACTATCCTCATCTAAAATTTTACCTAACTCAATTTGGAGTCATTTTGATTAAAAAATAATTAATATTATTTTAATATTTTAAGAGTTTCCAAGGGTTCCTCTCCCATCTCATATAAAAAGGTACCCACTATTCTTTAATACTCACACTTCAAGAACAATTTGGTTCATTGAATATATTCTAAAAACTCTTTCTATAATCTCTCCCCACATTCTCTATGCCTTAGTTTATAAAGAACACCCTTCTTTGAGGTGTTAAGGTGTTCTTCAATAGTGATCAACCGAAGAAGAGGTATAATTTTTTTAATTGTTTGTATTTTATTTCATCTTATATTAACATTAAATATTATTCATACATGATGAAATGATAACTACAGTATAATCAATATATTGATATTTTATTATGTTAATATCATCACCTAAATCCATCTCCAACTTCACCAAATGGAAAATAAACATTTTGTTTGTGTGTTTGGCAGACTACCGCCTCGTGAACAGATATTGTTAGTTTTTCATTACTGTCAATAAAGACTAGTTATAATGATGAAATAAATGTTAATATGTGATATTCATGAAATATTTATCATTTTAAAATAATAATATTTCAATTATTTTATTACTTTTTATACATAAAAACTGATAAAGTTCTTTCGCGTGTACGTGTGAACTATCACCACCACGAAGCACTGTGAATCATTTTTGTTCACCACATTGCTTGTATGATATATATAAGTATATTTAAATTATTATTAAGATGTTAATAGTATTATAATAATTATATAAATATAAAATAATAATTAGCTTATTTCCGTAATGATCAATGAAAAATAGAAAACGTTAATCATGCAAACGTACGACATATCATCTTCATGAATATAATGCTATTCATTTTTCATACCATAAATAAAAGGTTTGATTTACCAGTATAATTGATGTATAAAAGTTATTATTATGAAATTAATATTATTCTGGATATTATGGGCTTATGAACACATTGAAAATGTTCATCAAAACAAGTTCATTTTCGACTCAAGTACCAAAGATAAAAAAAAAACGTCTGATATGAACATAAATAGTTACATAATTTTTATAACATGGTAATAAGTGATATAAAAGAAATAATAACCATGAAAAAGGTTCTCAATCTAGTGTAAATCAACTATTTTTTATTATATACTAATATAACTATTGTACATGATGAGTCAGACTCAAGGTAAGGGACTTCATTTCAATCTCCTTTCATTGAGACATATTTCAATAATATAAAACACCTTCTTTTATATGGTGTATAATTAATCCATTTGAATTTTAATTTCATTCAAAGGTCTTAGAAATTAGTATTTTTCCACAAAGTGTTTTACAGAATGAAAAAATGAAGGTTTTTTTCAACGTACATGATGACAACGACCTTTCTGCCACAATAACCATTATTTGTTATTTGGATTCCCCTATAAAACATAATGTTTTTAAAAGGAAAATAATTAAAAATTTCTATTTTCATGAATTTTGGTATTGAAAATGGTTTTGATAAGGGATTAGTTATGTCAATATCTTGAAATGATATATTGTGATTGCAATGTAGAAGTGTTTTTTTACTTTATGTTTGTTTTATGTGTTATGATTATGTTATGGTTCTTGGGAATTTTTTATGTATACGGGTGGATACATGGTAAAATTAGGGCGGTTTACCCATGATAGCTCTCTAATGCATTGGGTAATGATATGGAGTTAAATTATAGGGTTTCTCCTAAGATATTTACAGAATATACTTTAATTAGTTTTCCAAACGTATGAATGTTACCCCCTGTATAGCTATAGAAGCTACAATGTAAGTATGATATTTATACCACAAGTTACCTTTATGATATATGATTTCTATGATTTGTTTCTAGAATATTATTATTTCATGAGTTATGTTGAAGAGCTTATGTTTTATGGGTGAAAATTATGATTTCATGGGTTTATAAGAATTCATGGAATAACATTTCCTTTTCTTATTTTATATAACCTTATTGATATTTTTATTCTCATTTCTAGTTATTGAAATGTTTTTTACAAGGTATAAGGAAGGTTAAAAAAAATAAGAATTAAAGATGAATTTTATGACTATTTTTATCAAGAGAAAAATTATATTTTATTTAAAGAGTTTCATTTTGTTAAAAAATGGATAGTGAGTAGAAGTGACTACTTTGTAATATTTCAGTTGATATGTAATAGTCATGACCTAATTATCTAAAAATATAAACCTGAATAAATCCTTATTGTGAATTCTTTATTCACTCATGATTATGTAATATCTTTGGATGGGTCCTTATAGTTGGTATTAGAGGTCTATTTAGATAAATTTCAAAGTTAGGGTGATATTTAAGCATATGTAATAAGTTTTATATAACCATAATTATTATCATAATAGAACGTTTCATAGTTATTTTAGATAAATTTACTAAGTTTTAGATAACACGAATACATAAATATTAGTGTTTGTATTCCTCATAAGATAAAAAATGCTCATTTTATTGGTACACTCACACTAACCTTTTTGGTCTTAGTAAACGACCAGATCCAGTAGGTACCAAAGTAACAATGGATGTGAAGTAAAATGTGGTGATTCTATGAATAAGAAACCAAATGAAATAGAATCTATAATGATAAATATTGTGGTTATTCTAAACCAAATATCAGAAGTCATGATTAACCACTAGAACATTAGTGAGTTTTTTAATTCATCATATATGAAAGAAACAAATCCCTGTGGATGTTCTGGTAATAATCATAAAGGTAATAATATTTAATGTCATATGTGTTATGGAAATGGAATGAAACACATGAGAAAATGAGGGACGAGAAGATGTTATAAATGTGCTAATGAAGGTTATAAGGAAATAAATTGCCAATGAAAAATGAAGTATTCAGTTGATTGTAGGAAAGAGAAGATGTTCTTTCTGAGTTATTAATTGAATGTTTTAAATGCAGGTAGTATGGTAATTATGAAAATCAATTCCCTATGAAGAAGTTTTGGGATTGAGATCAGAAGGACCGTACATATATATGTTTAGAAATACCTAATTCTATTCAAATTGAGGATGAGGAAACTTATAATTACCTATGAATGGTATGGATTAATTATTATCTCATGTTTTGATATGTAAAGACCTAGAAATTTCAAATAAATTTTTTTCTTAATTTTTTTGGAATTGTACGAGCCCATAGTTTCTGACGGCACCTGATTCCGAGTCCTGGTGTGCCCGAAATCTTTTTCTGAAGTTTTGTTAATCTTAAATTAACGCGCGAAAGCAGTTTTACTAAAAAAGTGGAATAACTATTAAACAGTTACTCAGATTAGAAATCCGAGGGCACCATTACGGGTTTACCCTAGGCGCGACATATTTTTAGTCGGCGTGATCCTCCTGTGAGAAATTCCAAAAATGGCATAACCGTAAAAAAATAATTAAAAAAATTATTTTATTTTTTGAATGCTTATAACTTACAAACAGTAGCTTGAATTAAAAATCTGAGACCACCGATGGACTCTTGAGGGTATGCTTTATTTAAGAAGATACTAATATTGGCTGGCGTGGGCCACTAGAAAAAGTTATTTTTTGGCCTCAAATAAAATAATTAAGTGACAATTGTTTTATTGTAAAATTCATAACTTCTAAATGGTAAGTCAGGTTGAAAATTCGAGAGTATCGTTGGGTCCATTGGGCCGTCATTTACTTAGGTAGAGCCTAACCTCTACCGGCACGGGTCGAGGGTGACTGATAATAAATTTCCAATGATTATCCCGGGTATGTTCAGTGAAAGAACGAGCGGGTTTTTTTATCTTTTGAACCGGTGCTCGGAATTGAAATCTGAGGGCACCGATGAACTCGAAGTGCCGGTAATTGCTTAAGGGGACCTTAACCACAGTTGTGTTTCAAGTGGGTTTAGATTTAATAATTGGGAATTTAGCTTGAAATAAATAAAATTGGTGTGTACAATTTTATTTGTATCTGAGGTAGTTATATCCTACAAAGGGGGTTAAGAGTGGGATTCATAACCACTTAACTTCCCAAGTGAGGATGTTTGATAGGTGGGGCCCACATGAACCCAAAACTCTCATCTCCCTTAACCTTCCCTAAACACCCCATAACTCTTATAAACCCCCGATTTATCTCCCTTGCATTAAAATGTGCCAAATTCCCCCCTAATTAAGTGAACCCTTCACATTCACCTCTCCCTTTAATTATGCCAACACTTTATTCAATTAAAGTGGTTTGATTTTTTGAATTACATGGGTTAATAAAATAATAGCCATAGTATATTATTTTATTTTGGGACTTTCATTGTGTTAAGAAGAGTTGGGAGAGAGTTCTTGAGAAGGAGAGAAAGGTGTTCCTCTCTTCAATGAAGAATGGTTTTCTTCCTCGACGAAGAACGCTCTGCGATTCGAAGAACGTGAATTCTCCAATGCTGATTCCTCCTCGGACACACCCCGATATCCACGGAATCATCGACCGATCTCCACGACGCCCGATGTTCAACATCAATTGATGAGGTAAAGGAATATTGTATATTTTCCATTTATGTGGTTTATACCCTCGATCTTGAGAATTTATTTGTAGGATTTATCTTTGTGGATTCCTTACCCCCAGTTTAAATTTCTCATGATGAACACAAATTAAATAAATTTATTCACAGATCGATAAAAAATTTCTTGAATTAATTTTCTTCTGGTTTATCTTGAATTTGAAATTCTTGAAGCATGATAAATATTAATTTCCAATTCCCCATGTTCTTGATTCTCAAAAATGAAGGCCAAACTAACACGGCTATCGATACGCACATTGAACGTGATATTTCTTTATTCATTGTCCGTGCATTCTTCGCGAATTATTCATCCCCAAATAATTAAGCGTGCTGGAAACTCAATGTTTCCTTGAGCGCGACATACAGATGTGAAGATCTCGACCAGAGGATCATGGATATGAATTCTTATCTTTATTCTGAGTTAAATCGAAGTTGGAATGGAGTGCGGACGGATCTCGTGGCGCGAGTAGGGTGGTCTGGCGGAGCAAGGTTGGCCGACCGAGGCGGAATCCGTCGGTGCAGCATGTTGGGGCGCTAATTGGTAGAAAGAAGTCGTGAATCTTGAAGGAGAAGGGAACGTGGAATAATGTGGTAGATTAGAGAGAGAATAAATTTGAAAGGATTAAAATTTAAAAGAGAAATAAAAGGTTAATGAGGTATTTGATGATAAATTCTAGTGTGCAAGGGGCCAAAGCGTGATTGAATTTAGAGTTAAATATTAATTAAATAAACAATTAATAATAATAATAAAGTATTGTTATTATTAATTTTGCAGATAAAACACCTTTTCGACCATAACTTATTCGTGCGACCTCGGTTTCACGAACCATCTGCGGTAGTGCGACTCAAATTACGAGATCGACATTCTGAGTCCAATATTGGATGTCTTTTTCGGGTTTTTGGATCAGGTACCCAAAGAACTCGGAAAATAATAGATTTAATAATATTATTAAGTCTTCGACCCGCCATAACTCATGCGTGCGACGTCCGATTGGCTTTCCGTCAGTGTCGATGTAATCCTATCTTTAAGATGGTCGATTCAAGTCTAATGTTCGATATTAAGTTCTGTTTCGTGGCTCGGGTCCACCAAACACCCAATGATAATAATAATATTATTATTACGAGATCTTGTATCTGACATATCTCTCTCACACGATGTCGGAATGAAGAACTGTCGACGACATTGCGACCCTGGAATTAAGACGGATGTTTCAAGACCAATTTTGGATATTTAAGTCGAGGTCGAGGTGCGGGCCCCACGAGGCCTGGTTCACGCATGTTGCGGTGAAACACAACTTTTTCACCGGCTATCCGTTTTGGACCAATGGGTAGTCCATCTCATGTGTTTTTCGGTGTGGATCGAAATGGTGTGACCGGTTTGGTTAACCGGTGTCATTTGAAGTACAACCGGGTTGGATCGAACATAAATCCAACCGAGCCCTCAGAATGGAAACACTTATAACTTGAGCTCCGGACGTCCGATTGACGTGCCATTGACTTTGTTGGATTTCTTTTGGTGAGATGGATCTTTTGGGATACTTCACCTGAGGTTTGGACGTAGTTGGAATATGGCCGGGTTGGATTGAACCCAAAATCTAACCGGGCCCCTGGAACGGAAAAGCCGATAACATTCAGACCGGACATCCATTTGATGAACCGTCAGCGACATTGGTGATCACGTTGAGAAACGGTCCCTTTGAGTATACCATACGAGAGTTCGGGGTACAGTTGAGATATGGACAGGTTGGTTCATACACGAAACCAACTGGGCCCCGAGACTAAAAGGCTAATAACTCACAGACCGGGCGTCCGATTGACGTGCCGTCTATTGCGTTGAGACCCCTATGACGAGACGGTACTTTGAGATACTTATTCTTGGGACTTTGTAATATTTGGAGTATCGACCGGTAGCTCATGGAGCGGACCCTCCTGGTGATAAGCTTATGGAGTATAGAGACCGTGTATCTTGCTGAAACCTGATGACTGCTTGTCCGATTCGAGTTGGAGTGAGTTGTATAGTCATGTGGGGAGAACTATTGTGATTGGGTGGCAGACCCACAGCGGAGAGAACTACTATTTTTGGGTGGAATACTCGCGGTACTCGACAGAAGGAGTACCTCTGTAGGCTATTAGGGGGGCTGCACTACTGTGTTTGGGTGGCAGACCCTGACGGGGAGCACTACTGTGTTTGGGTGGATGACCCATGTTACTCGACAGGAGGAGTAACTCAGTAGTCTAAGGTTAGTGAGCAGCACCTCGGAGTCGTGACATGATCAGTGTACTCGAAAGAGGAGGATCTCTTCAGCAGTTTCATTTCATTAATGAAAATCTTGGTTTGAGCTGAGTCAATAACCTTTGTATTTTCTTCATGATTGTGATGAGTTACTTGATATCTTATGTATATGTATGAGCATATACCTAAGTAGTGGTTATCTGTTGATTTCATATCTGTGTGATACCTCTTGATTGAGATGGGTTACTTGATAACTTAGGTATAAGTATGGGCTTATACCTAATTAAGGGTTATCTGTTTAGATCCTACTTTGTGGTCATCCTTTTTGGATTTAGTGAGACCTTGAGGGTCTCAGGGTCCCTATTGAGTATCGTTATACTCACACCTGCACAGTTTATGCCCACACATCAATTTTTTGGATGCATATGACAGATAGCGCAGACGGAGGCCGAGTGTTCAAGGACTGGACGGTACCCGGAGGTGGACCTCACGACGAGTCAGTATCCGGAGGTGGACCTCACCACGAGTCAGTATCCGAAGGTGGACTTCACGATGAGACGGTGCTTGGAGGTGGTTGACGGGCAAGACCATTGATGAGGCTATCTGTACCAACCCTTCAAGTTGGATTCGTGGTGGATGATCTAGGAGCTGCGCTATCTGTACCTACCCTTCCGGTAGGATTCGAGGAGGATGACCCATGAGCTACTTTTTTTTCTTCCAGCTTCTTATCTTTTCTATTGTACTTTCGTTCAGTTGTAGCTGTACTTTTCAGTTGGGTTTGTATTCTAGCCTATTTACTTTTCAGCACTTTCTTTTGTACTCAGTGTTTTCTTCCGCTTGTACTCTATTGTGTTGTCTACTTTTATAAAGGCAACACCTTCCCTTTTTTTGGGATTTACACCTTTGGTGCTAGTCGCCAGGCCCTAGCCTATGGAAGGAGGGCTTGGTGTAGTCACGGGACGGGCCCCGAGGACGGGTCGTGATATGATATTATTAAATATTAGGACATGATCAATTTTTCTGTTTGTAGGAATGAAGTATTATGAAATAATATGGAAAATTATGGTTAAACGATCAATAATAATTCTGAATGATTAAAAAGACTATATATAATAGATTCCAAAGTTATGGTAGGCAATAAGATGATGTAATGTTTAAAAGTATTAATGCTCTTTTGATGATGATATTACTTTGAAAGACATTTTTTTTAGTATGTGTAGCCTGGATGTTTGTTATGTGAAAATATTATTTGATGAAGAATTATCTTTTCTTATGTGGACATAATTATAAAGGTATAAATAACCATTACGGTCTATAAGATCTTCGATTATGGGGTAATTATGGGTTATTAATTTTTGGGATACAAAATGAAAGGTATGAGATAACATTTAAGGTTAAAACTTGTGATGATTATTTTTGGGGATTTTATTTTGGAAATTTTATAAGAATTATATAGTTTTTGAAAAAGGGAAATACACATACTGTGTGACAACCCATCGTGTCGGACAAGGCTGTGGAAATCATACCCACAACCGAATTGCGACAAGGATTTTTCACTTACCACTGGCCAATGAGATGTCCCTGGTTAGTATGACATTTAATTTTTAGTTAAATGAGTTGATGGAATAAGAATAACATTATTTTTGGAAATTTGGTTTTATTAAATGGATATCATTGGTAAAGTAAAATGATTTGGGGATTATGTAAATAATGTTATTTCAACAAACATTTACAATATTTGGCACCCTATTTGAATTAAGGATAATAGAAAACTTTGTAATTTTATTTGAGGAGTAATTGTTGAATTTTATATTGGATGAATATATGTATTGATTGTGGGATTATAAAAATTTAGGTTATTTATGGAAATTATTAACCAATCTTAGAGAACATGTGATTTTGGAAATTATATTTTTGGTATGAGACATTAAGATTGGTTGATGTTATTTTGAGTTAAATATTAGATCTTATCATGGAATATTATTTGATTAAATTCTTCTAATTTTTCATATTTAATCTTAGTTAAAATATTTTTGAGGTATTTCAAGAATATTTGTTTTTCATATGGTCAATGTTGGACTTCTGTTATTAATTTTTAATTTTAGATATTAAAATTAGTTATTATTCTCTTAAGGATTATTATTTTTGAGGAAATATATTATTTTTATCCAACCTTTTTAGTTTTAGGTTATATTTCATGACATGATGAATAGAAAATTATTTTTTCAAATTATGTGATTCTCTAGAAGTGAATTCTAGTGTTTTAGGCATGAATAAAATCTTCTTAAATACTCATCATTTTGGGAAAAAGATGAGTTTTTTTTGGAATTACATTAAAAGATGAAACTCTACTTGTCAAGTTAGTGTATTTATTTATGATCTTAGTCTAGGTAGTAAATGAATTCCACAAATATATGAAAATAATATTTAAAAAAACATTTTCTATTTACTTCTTCTGCTATGAAATCAAATACTATTTAATAAATCACATATGTTTGGTTTTATATTTTTTGACTATCTCCTGATAATGTTTTCTATCACTCTCTTTTTGAACATAATGGCTAGTTTTTCTTACATGTTTATGTTTTCATACATGAAATCCTTGTATGTTTCATATCAGGTGAAATTATTCATTCAATTTAATTCTTTTAAAGTGGATGTTTTATTTATTCCTTTTCTGATGTGATATTTCAATGAAGTAATTTTGAAAAATAAAACCCTAGTTACTGAGCCCATATTTAATATTGCGAGGATGCAATTTTCAAAAGGGGAGAAGGATGTAACACAACAAGTAAATATAAGATATTAACTATTTATATTTACTAATATTTATGAATTATATAGTAATTTTACTTTAAAAGTGATTATATTTCTGATAGCGTACCCAACATGCAACAATTAGTTTCTACAAAATCTTACATTGCACACAAGATTGAGTTCTACCAAATAAATAATATATTTTATTATTATTATTTTATGTTGTAGTTACCAAATAGTCGTTAGAATGGTGGGAATGAAATATATTAACTAAATAATAAAAATATGATTTACATAGGTTTATAAAATGATTCATTGGTAAGAAAATTTATTAGAAATGTAAATAAAAACAAATTTAATATACATGATTTGTTTTTATGAAATGATACTTCAGTTCGAATAATCATGTTCATATAATAATAAAATAACTCTAGTTGGATTATATTAATGAAATACTAATTAGTTATAATTTTTAAAATTCAACTTATTTGTTTTTTATACATTATATATGAAAAAATAAAATTTAATGGATAAATTTTTTGTTTTTTTCTAAAAATGTATTTTACCGCCTTTTGATGGAGACCACATTTTAAATCTTGTTTTTGACCCATTTATCAGTTTTATTTCTCAAAATAACCTTATTCTATTGATCTGGGAAAACAAATTTTACTTTGGTTTAATTTTGATATTTTTGTATAAAATTCATTTTTAATGAAATTTGAAAATACAGCATTTTAATTCAAAAGTGCTTTTTTCTTCTAATTTATTTATAATATTAGATTATCCTTTACTTTGATTTTATTGTATAATTATATTAATTTTTTTATAAATTAATATAATATAATTAATTCAATGCAAATTCAAATTAAGTTTAAATCGAATAACAATGTGAACTTTTGAACGTTCTACTTAAAAAACCCATTTTCTCGATCCATCAACAAGATTTGTGTTAAGCCCAATTTAACAAATTATGTGAACTTAATTTTTAAAAATAGAAATAAATTTTTCTAATAATTATGAATAATGTCGTTCAATTAGATCAAAATAATTTTTCATAAATAGTAACTTTATTGTTTTATTTTCCACTGTTAAAGGTAAATCTGGTAAATAAGTGTAAAAATAATATTATAATAATATAAAACAACCCCAAAAATTTTCATAATATTATTGGATGAGTTAGTGTCAATCCATACAATACATGGTCCAAAATTGCAGTCTTTGGAAGCCACTTGGGTGTGATTATATCATTAATAACATTTTATTTAAAGTAAAAATAAAAATATCATAAACATGTCTCTTAGTACTTATTTTTTTAATATGGTGCTATAGAAGAGATCTGTCTGACTATAAACAGTCATTATAAATATAAAAAGATTAACTACATCATTGTTATTTAGTTATAACTTTTAAGAAATAAATAATTAAATTTAATTATGACACAATAATGATGCAATAATAGATTTATTAAAAGGAGAATAAAACAATGATACTAATAATATTAAAATAAATATAATTTGAAATATTTTATTCCATATATGAATTTTATAGTGGAATATGAAATATTATATTTCTATTAAATTTTTTGAAGTTATCTCTCTATTTGTATTTTATTTAAATTCAATAAAATGATTAGTGTCAAAATTGACATAATTGATATTTTATAAAAATAATAATTTATTAAATTATTTAAAAATAAAAAAATATTTTAAAATTAAAAAGTGGATATAATAATTTCTATATGTACATAACTTTTACAAATATGTGTAATTTAACACATATAAGTAAAATTTATAGCCTCTTAATATTTAAAATGTTGTTACCACAATCAAAATTAAAAGCGAAAATTTAAGGGTAAAACGAAAATATAAGGATTAAAATAAACTCAATACATGTATAAAAATTAATAGATGATAGGATTTATAAATATTATATCTTATATATTATAGAACTCATCTTGGAGTCATTTGTATTAAAAAAATTAATTTATATTAATTTAATATTTTAAGAGTTTCCAAGGGTGTCCCTCCCTTCTTTTATAAAACAATTCACACTATTATTTAATAATATTACTTAAATAACAATTTTTTCCACCAATATATGCTCAAAACCATTTTTATAATCCATACTAATATACCTGATGCCCTGGTTTATGACGAACACCCTTATTAGATGTGTTAATGTGTTTTTAAATAATGATCAAACAAAGAAGAGGCGTCATTTTTTAATTCTTTCTTTTTTATTTATTATTAAATTTCCATTAAATTTATTTTATCCAAGATGAATTTATAACTAAAGTATCATCAATATAATGATATTTTTTTAATATAATCACCTAAATCCATCTCCAATTTCATCAAATGGAAAATAATCATTTTGTTCGTGTGTACGGCGGACTATCGCCTTGAAAACCGATACAATTTGCTTTTTAGTTATGTATATAAAGACTAGTTATAATGGTTAAATAAATGTTTATATATTATATTTATGATGTATTTATCACAATAAAATAATAATATTACAATTATGTATTACTTTCCATACATATAAAAATGATAACATCGTTCGTGCTTACGTGTGAACTATTACTTCCACAAAGCATTGTGAATTTTTTTTATTCACCACATCACTTGAATAATATATATATAAATATATTTATATTATTATTATGTTAATAATATTATAATTATTCTTCAATGATATAATAATAATTACCATATTTCAATAATGACAATTAGAAATGGAAAATGTTAATCAGGCGTATATACGACCAACCATCTCCATGAATATAATATTTTTCAGTTTTCATACAATAAATAAATGGCTTGACATAACTATATAATTTATGTATATAAATTATTATTATTTCATGAATATTAGTTTGGAGATTATGTACTTATGAACATACGAAAAATTTACATCATAATAAGTTTATTGTTGACTCAAGTACCGAATATCGATAAAACATCTGATATGAACTTAAATAATTATGAAATTTTTATGACTAGTTAATAAGTGATATAAAAGGAATAATAAACTTGAAAAATGTTCTAAATCAATTATAAATTAACCAAAGCTTATTATTCATTAATACAATTATTGTACATGATGAGTGAGACACAAGGTAAGGGACTTCGTCTCAATCTCCTTTCATTGAGGCATATTTAGATAATATACACCAGATTATTTTATATAGTGTGTATTTAACCCCTTTTAATTTTAAATTAAATCTAATGTTTTTGAAAGGAATCTTTTTTAATAAATATTTTTACTAAGCTACATAAGGTATGTTTTTTTAAAAATACGTGGCGACAACAGCCTTTCCTCTATTGTGACCATTATTTGATATTTGGATTCCTCTTTAAGATGTAATGTTATTAGAATGAAAATTAATACCAAATTCAATTATCATGAATTTTGGTACTGAAAATTGTTTTTATAATGTAATTTTTATGTCAATATCTTGAAATTATATCTTTTTATTGCAATGCGGTAATGTTATTTTTTATTTATTTTTGTTTTATATGCTATGATTATATTATGGTTCTTGAGAATTATTTACGTATATGGGTGGTTCCATAATAAACTAATGGTGGTGGATTCCATGATATCTCTCCAATGAAATGTTTAATGATATAGAGTTAAAATTTAAGGTTTCTCCTTAGATATTTAGAGAATATATTGTGATGGGTATTCCAAACTTATTTATGGAGGTTACCGCCTATGTAGATGTGAATGATACACTTTATGTATGATATGGATTCCAAAAGTTACCTTTATGATTAATTATTTCTATGATTTTTTCTAGAATATTATGATTTAATGAAGTAGGTTAAATATATTTTGTTTTCTGGGTGGAAAGTATTATTTTATGGGAATATAATTATTCACGCAATAATGTTTTCTTTCCTTATTTAATATTTCCTTACTGTGGTTTTTGTGATCATCCTTAGTTGTTGAAATGTTTTTAATAGGGTATAAGGATGGATAAAATAAAGGAAGAATTCAAGATGAATGTTATAAATATTTTTCTTAAGAAAAAATCATGTTTTATTTTAATGTGTTTTATTTTGTAAAAAATGGATAGGGAGTAGAAGTGTCTACTTTGTAATATTTTAGTTGTTATGTAAAAATTATGGACTAATTCTATAAAACTATAATACTAAAAATATCCTCAATGTGAATTCTTAATCTAACTCTAGATTATGTTTTTTATGGATAGGTAATTATAATATGAAAATTCTATAATGGGTAGTAAAGAACATAAAGTCACCTAGAAGGTTTCCCCTAAGGTGGTAGTAACCGAAGCTGTCATGAAGAGGAAAATATTCTTCTATCATAGATGAAAAGGAAACATCATTGAATGTTCTAAAACAACCATAAATATTAATATCATCATATAAAAGTTGAAAAATTCAAGGGAATCACACCAATATAGAAATAATGGTATTTTTTTGTAAAATATATCTTTGATGAGGATGTTAAGGTTCACTAGATGATACAAAAAACATGGAAATTACCATAAATAAATAAATTTTTTTGATGGTACAATATTTGTGGTTCAATAATGTTCTCTGTGAGGAAATATAAAAAATGGTTAACATAAAACATGCTGCTAATGTTGTCGTGAAATTTAAACAAATAATTTTGACGAATCGTTTTATATGGATTAAAAGGAGACCCAATAATAAATTAAGAGAATCCAAGAATATCAAAAATATGTATTAGATTCTTTTAGATGAATAATCAATACCACTAATAATAATACATGTTCCAAAACCATAAATTTTAGTTTCATTAAATAATATAAACATAATAAAATTAAATCAAAAATTATCTTAAAAATATCCCACAAACATCATCCCTCTTAATATACTTCGAATAAATTTCTTACATAATACTATCCCTCATTACCTTAGTGAAATTTAACGATATAAAATGAAGAGATTATATACTATTTAAGGGTAAACTACTGATACATCAATCAATTATCGTAAGTGGGAATAAGATAATAATAATGGTTTGATAACAAGATCATATCTTATGAAAGTAAAAATCAATCATTAAAGATCATCAACAATGAATCACGGTATAATGAATTGTTATAATAAAATACATAACCCATAGTTTTTTTGAATCATCATTAATAAATCATGATCCATTAGAACATATTATAAGATAAATCATTATTTTGTGGAAGTACATAAGTATAAAACATAATTTCACTAGTCAATTCACACTTCTAATACTATAATATTTTATTAGGTTTTCTACCCATCCAATTATTTCTTTTTTTATGGATTACTCCCTACACTATCATATTGGATTGAGTACATTATAGAACTAGATTCACTCCATGTATAATTCCCTATCATATCATGATATATCAATCATTATATATTAAATTTGATGTTTATATAATTATGTATCCAAAATTCATATAATAAAAACCATACATAAGTGTTAAACAATATCATAAATCAATCATTAATTAATTATGTCATAAATTTCAAAAATAAAATAGGACCCATAAAAATTCCATCATCTCATTATGAATAACCCATGTAGAATATGTTAGTATCATTTAATCGTCCTTAAACCACCATAATACATATATATAATAAATTTTGATGGTTTTATTTGACCATATCCCCAGTAAAAAAGTAAACATCTTAAATGAAGTTTAAATAGATGAAAATTACATTTATAAATTCATCAGTACATTTCATTTAAATCATGGATATTACACAATTGTTTTGGTATCTTAAAAATATAAAAATTATGATAATATCAATATTTGAAAAACTATGGAAAAATTTAAATGAGGGTAAAATGAAAATAATACTAATGACATGCATAATTGTTTTCTATAGTGAATGTTAAATAAAAAATCCCAATCACACATATATAAAGTCATAAATAACCAATTAGGAAAAAATTATAAAAATTCATTTTAAACACTTTTAAAATAAATTAAATTAAGGTTCCACGTAACATTATATAGTCATTAGAGTATATAAAAATCATTCTTGAAATTTTTGAGAAAATGTGGTCATGTATGAAAAAATTCATTTACTAAAGAGGAAATAAGGTCAGTTTTTCTTAAAAAAATTATCCTTAATTTCAGGTATCAACAAGTGTAAATGATAAAATAATTTTTTTATTTTAATAATAAAAATAGGTAAATAAAACATAAAATATTGTTTATAGATATATAATATACTTTTAAAATAAAACATTTAAGCTTAAAAAGTCCCACTAAATAGATTAGTTATAAAAATACACCATTTCCTTGGGTCTGAATTGCTTCATAAGTTTTTTTTTCAAATACTCTATAATTTATATAAATTTATGATCTTTCTATATATGAATCATAATCATACATATATTTCAATAAATTGATTATTTGTTACATTTAATAAGTCATTAATCTGATTTCATTCATTATCATCATCATTTCAGGGGTTAACTACTTCATTTTTATGTGCATTTAGATTCAGTATTTATGGTACATGATTATTGATCATGGTTACATCCTATAAAAAATTATAATCATGATATAAATATCATATATATTTATTTTATACATACCTATATCAATCCTTAAAAGATAAAGATAAATAAATTAATTATGTTGTTCATGGTAAAGGTAGTTTGTACCTATGCATAAACAATGTTTTTAGTATCTAAAAAAGAAGTAATTAATGATAATAAATATATTTTTATTAAAAAAACATCAATATATCTTTAATATCATATATATATTGAATACATCAGTATATCAATAAATTTGAGGTGGTGTTGGTAATTGAATCAAATCTATATATGGAGGCAGTAGTCCACACATATTCTTGATCAATATGTTCATTTAACATTTAAATTAAATGGGGTGAAAAATGATATTAACATAATATAAAAAATTTATAATCATATTTATGATATTTTATTCCTTTTTTTAGGTTTGATACAAAAAATTTAGAGAAAATAGACTTATTAATTAACTTTGAAGGTGTAAGGTAAGGTGTTTGCATCTTTTTTAAAATATATAAATTATCATAAAACTAAATCCATACTATGTTTGTCTTAGGGTAATAATTTGAGATCAATAATTATGTTAAGGAAATTATGATGGTATTTTGGTAGGGTTTTTTCTATATAGGGAGTTAATTTTTTTGAATAATGTTGGAGAAGAGGTTCTCTCTTATAAGTGAGGGGAGAGACACCAATAAAATTATATAAAATATTAAAATAATATAATCATTTTCCAATGAAAGTAGAACCAAATTTCAAGGAATTATATGTTATTATATGATAAGTTCAAAATATAATTTTAAAAATAATATTTATCCATGTTTATTGGAAAATAATTTAACCTTATTTCATAGTTTAACACCCCCTGTTATCGATTTTAACATTAACTATGATAAATTGTTTTTGATATTAATAATGGAAAAATCAAAACTTTACTCATTAAAAAATTTATAATTTCTACTCAAAAAATAAATTACATTTTATAAAATTTAATATCTATTAGTGGATTAAGTTAACACTAAAGTAAACACAAAAAATTAAATGAAAATAATTTTTTATAAAAATACATTTGTAAGAATAAAATTGAGATTACATTCACTACATTACATTTAAAAACTATATGATTAATGTTAAAATATTTTATTTCATATATAATAATCACATTAAATTATCATCATTTATAGAAAATTGTTTATTCAAATTATTAAATTAGATCACATTGCACATATAAAAATAGTTCAAGGAAAAATACTGTGTTTCACCATCAAATGATTTTATCTTTATTCCAAACCACTACATACCAAGTGTAAGAATTATTATTCAAAAATTATGAATAGTTTTCATTAAATTAAAATTTTACTAATGCTCAATAATTTTATTTATATTAAAAATTATTTTTTCAAGAAAATTACATTTCTTAAGAATAATTGGGAATTTAATCATGAAATTATTTTTAAAAATTTAATGATTATCTTGTAGGAAATAATCAGTACATTTTATTTAATAAAAAACACATATTTATATATATAATAATGTTTCCTATCCTAATCATGCTCATCAATCCAATGGAAATGGGGTAACATTCACATTAAATAATAATATTTTAATAGTATATTAAGGTTCTTTGAAACTCGATGTTATGTGTAATGTAAGATAGAAATGAAATAAATTTTTTTCAAAAATAAATATATTAATAAATCACAGGATGTTAAATTATATCCCCCTTATATTAATTTTCCCTATAAGTTACATCACTCTTATATAAATTACTATTCATACATATGCCTCATAATATCCCTAGGTTCCCATTTACTTTCGTAATTTTATAGTTCCACTAAATAACATTGAACAAGTTAGTGGTTTCACTCATAAAAAATTTATCTGTTTGATACAAAATCACTATATGTTTCTTATAATAAGAGACATCATGATCTAGTGGTATGACATGTGCGTCACGTACATGTGAATGTCCATGTTTGTATATACTTATAATAGATACTTGTAACACATCATGAACATGATATAGATTTAGTAGATGATCCATGTGATATGAAACCATATCAACACAATAATAAATTCAAAAGTTACTAATGTATCTAGGGCATAGATTTACCTTTTTTTTCAAATCTCAAAACCTTTTTCAAAGAAGATACTAAGAGTATTACCATGTAAATAAACATAAAATCTAGATCTTATAAAATTTTTATAGCAAAAAATTTATTTATACTCTATGATACACTTATTTTTTCCAAATATATCTAACATTATATTTAATTTAATTAGATAGATCATGTTCATATAGAATTTTTTCTCTTACATTATTCTGAAACACAATTGTTTTTAAATTACTTTAAAGAGGGATTATAATGACTAAATGAATTCTAGTTTGAAATAAATTATGGAATGAAAAATCAACCACCTAAATATATTGATTCCAAAAACCATGTAATTACATAGAGCATTCTCTCAACATATATTTTATGGTTTTTATAGTCCTATCAGTCTAAATATACCTCTAAAGATGATATTTAGTGAATTTTTTTTCTCTATATTTAATTCATGATTAATAATTCTCTACAACATCAGGTAATCCTTAGATCATGACTATATGAAATATAATATGGTACTGTATGAAACCATAAAACATCATTAATGTATATCCTTTCATGTTGATGAAGTGGAAAATCATCTCTAATTGAAATTAAATTCATTGACTTCTTAATGAAGTCGAATATAACCTAGATAACATTTTGGGAACTAGATGTTTTGTGGTTTTTGATGATGAAATCCACGGTAATGTTGTTCCATATCCATTCTAGTATGGGTAATGGTTATAAATTCCCCTTATACTTTAATCTCTTATCATTAACTTTATGAAATACAAGACACTAATTTGTATACTCTACAGTATCCCATTTCATGCTTTCCTACTAGAAGTAAATTTTTGATATCTATAAATCAATGAATTCTATATATAATAAAGAATAGTGTTATTTGTTTTTCATAAAATAGATACATATATTTATTTATTAATTATTTGAATCATACATAGTTTTTGAACCACATACTTCTATCAAAATAATGAATTATTTCTCAAAAATTCACCACCCACTTTTACAGTTCCATATCATAATTCTTTAATCCTAAAATGGATGGATGAGTGAAAATTCATATTAGAAACATAACATATTTCCACATTAAACAATATTCCATGGTCAACATTCTTAAAATATCTAATTATTAGATCTCTTTAAAACCTCATCATGGAAAAACAATCATGGTATTTCCAACTCATTTCATTGACCACCTTGTTCACCTTTCGTGTGTTGTAATTTATTAAGAAGCCATAATATTTGATCAACTCAACCAACATCCTTCAGAATTAATTAAATTAATTCTATGTGAATATTTAATTGAAGAATTTATTATTAGTATATACATCACATCAATCACTATTAATATAATTATTCCATATATTCAATGAAAAAACTACTACTAGAAACACCAAATCATGTGTTGGGTAATTGTTCTCACAAATATTTTGTTGTCATGAGGCATAAACAATCAACATATCATTATGAAAGAGTAATTTACATATTAATTTAATAAATTAATCACTATTTATCAATGGACCATTTCCACTATAGGGTATTGTGTGTATAGTAGAACCAACCAACCTTCTATTCACATCATTTAAAATTTCCTAATAGTCATATATCCAGTGGATCTCAACTTCCTTCAAAATCAACTTCATTATTAGGTTATATAGACATGAGAAATATCTCAAAAATAGTATGCAGTGTCCAAACATGATATGAAATATATATGTATAAATCACTATGAGTGGAATGTTCCATTACTCCACATCTTATTTCATTAATGTATCCATCGATGTACCCTCCCTTGAGATTAAATTACTGAAGAATGAATCTTTTTTGAACATGAATTCACACATTCTGAAATTTTTATATATTTTATCCTCCCTTATGGACATTAACAAAAATTTCATTTGATCCCCATTTTATTCCTTCTTCATGGAGTATATAATAATATCATCTATAACTTAATCCAAAAATTGATTTATTTTAACCCAAAATGATAGTACTCATTAAATCAATAAAGATAATGGAGTAATAAATATGTCCAAAAAGTCACAATAAATTCATTATCTCCCTAAATTATATGGAAGGATATCTTAGTTATGAATTCACTTTTACACTTAATTTATACTATATAGAATGAAAATAAATATTTAACAAGTATTTATCTCCCCACAATGAATTAAAAAAATCATATATACTAGATAGAGGATATTTGTTAATAATCATGATTTTTTATGTTCTCAATAGTCGATGCATAGTCACATATCCCTATATTTATTTTTAAGGTAATTAATTTGTGTACCCTTTGGTAATATAATAAGATGAATGAATCCAATAGTGACATTATAATGGAATTTAATCTTCAATTTGTGAAACTCAATGGTGGAATTCATTAAAGAGTCTTTGAAAATGAGTATTACAAGTTATGATTTATATGGAAAAATAAATATAATATTTCAGATGATAACTAGGGAACTATTTAGGAAGGATAAAATAATATACAATTGG
The DNA here is from genome assembly GCA_963277665.1 of Viscum album. Lineage (NCBI taxonomy): Eukaryota > Viridiplantae > Streptophyta > Magnoliopsida > Santalales > Viscaceae > Viscum > Viscum album. The sequence goes on from OY728156.1 coordinate 1,139,930,840, forward strand.
AATATCTTTGATGTTGAGTATATTAAAAAACATGAGAGATATATATATTCCCATTATGAATATTACATAAAACCCATAAAATGGAATTAATTTCCATAGGATGTTTATATTCATCCTTGCACTGCTTGATGATCACATGTTCATTTAGAATATGAAATGTCACAACCAATTAAAGGAAAGTTATATCAACTCTATATATATAGAGAAAATACAAGTAAGAGAATAAATTAAATTAATAATGAGGTAGAAAAATTATATTTTCATAGGTAACCACCATACAAATATTTTTATGACATCCCCAACTCTTGAGTGAACGATAAGTGTTCCATTACCACCATGATCATTTTTTGCAATAGGTAATTCCTAAAACCTAAAATGATCTTATATATTACCCTTTAATTAAGTAAATTAATTATATAATTCCCATTATCCCCTCACACTATTCATTTAACTATTGGTATCACCTTACTATGAACAATTTATCTCTACATCAAACTCTTCACATTACCTCTAAAATTTATTTCTTTATTCCCTTCATTTAAACACATTAAATACAATCCCATTAGTTTAAGTAAATTACATTAATTATTATTTCCATATTCTCTTCATATAATAAGATGAATTATCATTACTCATTGATCACCATCAACTGAACTCCCACGAAACACCTTTTTTTTGTCTCATGTGGTATTTCACCCAAGATGAAGTTGACAGTCACATTTCAAGACTGTTGGTTATACATAATCACATGGATTCACATTATATAACCCATTTAATTTTTTTATAACCCGGTAAATAATTTAATGTTTTATAACATTTCTTGTAAACACAATTCCTCTAAATTCCATTGATTGTTTAAAACTAAAAAACATTTTATAAGAAATAATAATCATTATGAGTAATAATATAATCATGAACCCAGGATATCCATTATCATTATCTATTAAAATAATTCTTAAATGTTAATAATAAAATTTTGATTCGATCTAATCATATCCAAATACTGGTGACTAGCTTGGTGTAAAATTTTAAAACAAGTCATCATGTACCAGTGATGATCAAGATAATACCCAATTCACCCTTATCAGAGTTTTTTCCCTTAGGTGAATCAATTCCACAACCATATACTCTTTCCCATATCCAGATAGGTACTTACTTTCAACAAAAATGTATACAATATCTTCTTTACTAGTTATTTAAGATGATAAAAACTATTTTGACTTATCCCCATGTTTTTTAGATGATCTCCAATCCTAATCTAAAAAATAACTAAATCATTATCTAGTACCAAATATTTCATCCTATGACCCATAAAACCATATTTGTTTCTTAAAAAATATTATTTACAAACTAGATCTAATTCCAAAGGAGGTTACATGATAATAACATACATATATATTACATAATTTTAGATGAATAGTATAAAAAAAAAATCAAAATAACATATACCACAAAACAATAATGGTTTTGTGTATATGATGACTAGATACATCATAAACATTTTTTTAAAGTGATCTTAAACATAACACATAATTATATTCCCACCTAGTACCCTTTAGTGATTTTTTTAATATAAAATTATTCTTTATAACAGGTGATAAAATAAAATGATATGGTAGGGTGATCATAGATTCTCATCATGGATTAAAAAGGAGATATAAATCAGTTACCATCGGTGCAAATAAGATAAGAATAAGGGTATTATAATATGATTAGAAAATTAGAAAACCATACCAAATCAAAAAATGATCATTAATCATGAATCATGGAATAAGGATTTTTAAATACAAAATACCTGTGTAATTTGAGTCTAAGATCAACAATAATATATCATAATCAATGAATAAATATCATAAGTAAAAGATATAATTTTATGAAATGTAAATAAGAAATGAAAATAATTCCATTGTTGTTGATCTATTCCAAGAATATAAAAGTGTATTAGGTTTACTCTCCAATCCAAATTTTAATTATTCAAGGATCACTCTGAAGACAATCATATTTGATAGATCCCCAAAATGGACTGGGTTCACTCCCTATACAAAGTCCATATTATGTCATGAGATAACTATATTTACCCGATACATTGGGGATTTATATAATTTTGGGCCACCTATCACATATGAAAACCATAAATATGTGTTATATAATATTGTAAAACATTGATCAATTAATTATATAATTAAATCTTGAAATGAAATATTTTTATAAAAATTTCATCTTTTTATCATATAATAACATGTGGAAATGAAAATATTTTCATAAAATAATCATTAAACCATCATAACACATAAAGATAATTATTTTGATAGAATAATATGATAATATAATAAATGAATAATAATAATAATAATCAAAGGATGAATATATTTAATAATATAACCTTTATATGATAAAATGAACATTTCATTGAAAAGAGGGAAAAAACATTTTTATTTATTATATTTAAAAACTTAAAAATCTAAAAATATTCAAAATATTGTTTACATTCAAAATTATGATGGGAATTTTCAATAGACCTATCAATTCATGTAATATTCACTACTATTGGAAGTGTTTTTCTTGCGGTAAATGATAAAATAAAAATTTATTTTATACTTTTATAAAATTTCACTAATAAATATTTCCAAAATAAATGTAAAAATTTATTTTTAATCCCTTAAAATGAAGTTAAAATATGTTATCAAATTATATTAGAAAAAAATTTCATCAATGAATTGAATATTCTTTAATTTGTTTAACATAATGTAGACCTAGATGAAAACATCATCAACAAATGAAGAAATAATGTTAATTTTTCTTAAAAAAAATTTGACAATAATTTTAAGAAAAAGATAGAGAAAAATAGTATTATATCATGAAAATTTAATGTTTAAATAATGGAAATAAAATAAATAATATTTTTATAGATATATCAAATAATTTCATCACAAAATCTATTTGTATAAATAATCCTAGAAGAAATGGTTGATTGTAACGTAAAACCCTTGTATCAGGTGTTACTTGCTTCGAAAGTGATCTAAAAAACCTATATAATACATATATATATATATTTATAATTCAATAGATTATTAATATTAATACCTATAATATGATAAATATTTTACGTATGACATCATAGAACTCATTATTTAGACACCTTTCATTATAATTATAATTTTGAGTGTTTATTGCTTCATATTTTTGTCTGTTTTAGTTTATAAAATATGGTCCACGAATCTTGAAATTTGTTACATTATATATAAAAAATATAATAATTATATTAATATAATACATATTAATTTTATACCATTTTATAACCATTCATTAAATCCATTTATAGAAAAATTAATTACACCATTCAGAGAGATGGGAGTCTGTATAGATGCATGGACATTATTTGTATTTTGAAATGAAAATATGGAAAAATGATAAATAATATTTTATGACTATAAAACCATAATTTTATAATATATATCATATATATTTATTAAATCTATTATTTTGTATACCAATTATGATTTAGTGATGAAAAATGAGTCATATAACTATGTGGAGGTGGTAGTCCACTCTAACACATGAGGGAAACAATCATTTACCACATAATGTAAACGAGGTGGAAAATGTTCATCCAATATTCATAATAACATATCAGTACATCGATGATACCAAATTCATTATATTTTACAATATAAAATATATTTAGAGTATTTATAATAATAAATAAAAATTGAATGTGGTGGGTAAGATGATTTACTCTTCTATGATATACCTTCTTTGTCTTATACCTTAATCCTTTGTAAGAATATATTATGATGAGACTAGATAATATAAAATAAAGGCAACAAATATTGGAAATGGTTTTGGGTTGTGATTTTCCATGATAGAAGGCTCGATGAATGTGTATAATGGTAGATAAGTGGTGACCATTTATAAGTTAGGGGGGATAGACATGGTGTTACATAAATGATTAAAATCATATAAATTTATTTAACTTTGAAAGTAGCACCAAATTTATATGAATTCTATGTTAATATATCATAATTTATAAATAACTTCAACCAATCATATTCAGACAACTTTATGTGGAATTTTACTCTTCTTTAATACTTTTATACCATTGTTACTCCCTTTTAACCGAAATCACAGTAACAAAAATTACTATTCATTATAGAAAAATAAATAAATACTCATTAAATAATTTGGAAATGAAATTTCAATAATTCAAGTCAATTTTATCAAATATAATTTATATAAGTGGAATTAATGATTTTTAAAATTATCATGAAAACATTGTATTTTTTTAACAAAAATACAATTTTCAGAATAAATATGAATTTACATACATTCCATACTGAGTAATAACTATTAGATGAAGTTAAAATATTTTATTGAATATATATTATACAAATTTGATTATCATTATTAGTTAAAAATGTTTTTTTTAATATATTATATAGAGAATAAAATTCACATAAAAAAGTATCTTGAAAAATAACACTTAATACATTCAGATGAATTTATCTATATTCGAAACTATTAGATGATAGTATATGAATAATTATTTATATAGTATAAATTCATTTCATTAATATAAATTTTTAATATTTATTGATCTATTTTTTGACAAGAGAAAAAAATATCACCACGAAAGTACATATATTAATAAAAATAGTGCTTTTAATAAAGATACAATTTAAATAAAATTTTATAAATATTTTTTTTGTGATTAATGAATTCATTTAAATTAAGGAAAAAATTATATATATATTTATTAATGTTGGTAATCCTATTCATACCCATTAATCCCACATATAAAAGATAACTAACACATTAAAAAATATTATTTCAACAGTATATCAAATTATATTGAAACTTGGTATTTTATGAAATGTTAACTATTGATGAAGTCAAATTTATTTCTAACATCCCGAACTGAACCATTGAGTCTTATAAAGAATGCATCATGACATCATCCATTCTTCCCAATACACAAGAGTCTTTTAACTTACTCTGAGGTTAGAAGTCTATCTATTGGGACACTATACCATCAGTATCATGTCATAGGATCAATAATAAACAAATATACAATATAATGAATAATCCTAGTGTAAATGAGGAAAATAATAAATGGGATACATGTCATAAAAATAAAAAAAATCCCAAAATGAAAGACATGTTTAGAGTATAATGATATAGGTAAATAAATATAAAAAAATTGTAGGGTCGTATGGAGTCTGTCCTAGGCTGTTACAGACTCCACACTCCTTCGATCAACCTTCCACCATTGGATCTTTCCCTTCACCACATCCCTTATAAAATATACAAGTAAATCTCAATTCATGAGTGTGGTTTGACTAAAATGTTAATTAGTACACCACACATGAATCCTTAACCTAGTGTTCTCATGTATTTAAGTGTATTCCATAATAAAAATAAATGTGTGATGATCCTAATAATAAAAGAAAAACTGAGCAGTTTCATTCTAAACAAACATCCACAAACCACCAACCATACAATTTTCATCTCCCCGATGAATTGAAGATCACAATTCATTTGAAAATGATATCATCCAAGTCATATGTCTATTATTAATCTACTTTAAATCTATCAGGCATCAAGTAGGTATATGAGAAAGAAAAAAGGTTGTATACATTCTACATAGAACCCATAAGTCATTGAGTGGGCATAAAAAATAGAATATCCAAAGAATTGAGTAAGTGGGATAATCAAAATAAAAAAGGAATTATGTATCAGCATGTTTCATTAGAATACACAAAGAATAAAGTTATATTAAACCCACAAGGCTATCATGAAACATTATCATCATTATCACACAAATGGATGGATGACTGAAAATTCATATTAGAAATATAATATATTTCACTATTAAACACCATTTCAAGGTCAATCTTCTTAAAATATATAATTATTAGATCTCTTTAAATCCTCATCATGGAAAAAAAATCATGGTCTTTCCAACTCATTTCATTGACCACCTTGTTAACCTTCTGTGTGTTGTAATTTATTAAGAAGCCATAATATTTGATCAACTCTACCAACATCCTTTAGAATTAATGAAATTAATTATATGTGAATATTTACTTGAAGAATTTATTATCATTATACATATCACATCAATCAGAATTAATATAAATCGTCCATATATTTAATGAAAAAACTACAACTAGAAACACCAAATCATGTGTTGGGTAATTTTTCTCACAAAGTTTCTTATTGTCATGAGGCATAAACAATCAGTATATCAGTATGAAAGATGAATTTACATATTCATTTCATCAATTCATCACTATTTATAAATGAACTATTTCTACTATAGTGTAGTGTGCGTCTAGTAGAACCGACCAACCTTCTCTTCACATCGTTTCAATTTTCCTAACAGTCATATATCTAGTGGAACTCGACTTCCTTCTGAGTCAACTTTATTATTAGGATATATACCCATGAGAAACATCTAAAAAATAGTATGCAGTATCCAAACATGATATGAAATAGATAGATATAAATCACTATGAGTGTTATGTTTTATTACTCTAAATCTTCTTTCATTAAAGTATCCACTGATTTACACTCTCTTGAGATTAAATTACTGAAGAATGAAACTTTTTTTAACATGAATTCACACATTCTGAAATTTTCATATATTTTATCCTCCCTTATAGAAATTGACACAGATTTCATATAATCCCCATTTTATTCCATCTTCATTGAGTATATAAGAATATAATCTATAACTAAATCCAAAAACTGATTGATGTTACCCGAAATGACATTGTTAATTAAATTAATGAAAATAATGGTGGAATCAATATGTCAAAAAAAGTCACAATAAATTAATTATCTCCCTAAATTATATGGAAGGATATATTGGGTATGAATTAACTTTTACACTTAATTAATATCATCTAGAATGACAATATTTAACATGTATTTATCTCCCCACAATTAATTAATCAAATCATCTATACTAGATAAAGCATATTTTTTGATGATCATGATTTTTTTATGTTCTCAATAGTCGATGCATAGTGACAACTCTATATTTATTTTTAAGGTTATTAATTTTTGCACCCTGTGGTAATATAATTGGATGAATGAATCCCATATTTACAATCTAATGGAATATATTATTCAATTTATGCAACTCAATGGTGGAATTCATTAAAGAGTATTTGAAAATTATTATCACTAGTTATGATTTATATGAAGTACTAAATATAATATTTCAGATGATAAATAGGGAACTATTTAGGAAGGAAAAAATAATATAAAATCGGAATATCTTTGATGTTGAGTTTATTCACAAACATGAGAGTTATATATATACCAATTATGAATATTACACAACACCAATAAAATGGAAGTAATTTCCATAGGAAGTTTATATTCATCCTTGCACTGATTGATGATCACATGTTCATTTACAATATAAAATGGTACAAACCATTAAAGGAAAGTGATATTAATTCTCTATATATAGAAAAAATTCCAGGAAAAAAATAAATTAAATTAATAATGAGGTAGAATAATTATATTTTCATAGGTAACAACCATACAAACATTTTGATGACATCCCCAACTATGAAGTGGATGATAAGTGTGCCATTACCATCATTAACCTTTTTTGTGAAAGATAACGCTTAAAACCTACAATGATAATATATTTTATATTTTGATTATGTAATTGACTTAGATAATTCCCATTATCCCCTTACATAATTTATTGAATTTTTGGTATCAACTTACTATGAACAATTTATCTCTATATCAAACTCTTCACATTACCTCTACAATTTATGTCTTTATTCCCTTCATTTCAACACATTAAATATATTCCCATTACTTTAAGTAAATTTAATTAATTCTTATTTCCAAATTCCCATTATATAATAAGTTGAATTATAATTACTCATTGATCACCATCAACTGAACACCCATGAAGCAGATTTTTTGTCTCATGCAGTATGTCAAGAAACTCACCCAGGATAAGGTTAACAATCACATTTCAAGAATTTTGGTCATGAATAATCACATGGATTCAAATTCTATAACCCATTTCATTTTTTATAATTTGGGAAATAATTTAATGTTCTATCACATTTTGTGTTAACACAATTATTCCTAATTCTATCGATTTTTTAAAACTAAAAAACATTGTGTGAGAAATAATCATCATTATGAGTAATCATATAATCATGAACCCAAGATACCCATTATCATTATCTATTAAAATCATTATTAAAAGTTAATAATGAAATTTTTATTCAAGGTAATCATATCCAAATGCTGGTTACTAGCTTGGTGTAAAATTTTAAAACAAGTCATCATATACCAGTGATGATCAAGATAATACCCAATGCACCCTTATTAGAGTTTTTACCCTTAGGTGAATCAATGAAACAACCATATCCTCATTAATATATCCAGATAGGGAATTAATTTCATTAAAATGTATACAATATCTACATGACAAGTTATTTAAGATGGAAAAAATATTTTGACTTATCATCATGGGTTTTAAATGATCTCCAATCTTACTCTTAAAAAATAACCCAATAATTCTCTAGTACCAAATATTTCAACATATGACCCATAAAACCATATATGGTTCTTAAAAAATATTATTTACAATCTATCTCTAATTCCAACTGAGGTTACGTGATCATAATATACATATATATTACATAATTTTACATGAATATTATAAGAAAAATCAAAATAAAATATACCCAAATACCATAATAGTTTTGTGTATTTGATGACTAGACACATCATCAACATTTTTTAAAAGGGATCCTAAACAAAACCCATAATTATATTCCCACCGAGTACCCTTTAGTGATTTTTTAATATAAAATTATTCTTTATACCATGTGAGAAAATAAAAAGATATGGTAGGGTGATCATAGATTCTCATCAAGGTTTAAAAAAGCGGATAAAAATAAATTACCATCGTTGTGAATAATATAATAATATGGGTATTATAACATGATTAAGAAATTGGAAAATCATACAAAATCAGAAAATGATCATTAATCATGAATCTTGGAATACTGATTTTTTAATACAAAATACCAATGTTATATGAGTGTAGGATCATCAATAATTGATCATAATCAATAAATACATATCATATGTAAAAGATATAATTTTATGGAATGTATATAATAAATGAAAATAATTTTATAGTTTTTGATCAATTCAAAGACGATCAAAGTTTATTAGTTTTACTCTCCAATCCATCATTTCATTATTCAAGGATCACTATGAAGACAATCATATATGATAGATACCCTTAATGAACTGGGTTCACTCCCTATATGAAGTCCATATTATGTCATTAGATAACTATCTTTACCTGATATATTGGAGAGTTATATAATTTTGGACCACCTATCACATATAAAAACCATAAATATGTGTTATAGAATATCATAAAACATTGGTCAATTAATTGTATAATTAAATCTTCAAATGAAATATTTTTTATTAAAATTTCATCATTTTATCATATAATAACATGTGGAAATGAAAATAGCTCCATAAAATAATCATTAAACCATCATAACACATATAGATAATAATTTTGATGGAATAATATTATAATATAATCAATGAAGAATAACAATAATCAAAGGATGAATATATTTATTAATATCACCTTTATATGAGAAAATAAACATTTCATTAAAAATAGGAGAAAACCCCCTTTTTATTTAGTATATTTTAAAACTAAAATATCTAAAAATATTCAAAAAAATTGTTTACATTGAAAATTATGATGGAATGTTTCAATGAAACCATGAATTCATGTAATATTCACTTCTATTGGAAGTGTTTTTCATGCGGTAAATAATAAAATAAAATTTTATTTTACACTTTAATAAAATTTCATTAATAAAAATTTCCAAAATAAATGTAAACATTCTTTTTTAATTCTTTAAAATGAAGTTATAATATGTCATCAAATTCTATTAAAAAATAATTTCATCCATGAATTGAATATTCATAATTTTTTTCAACATAATGTAGACCCAGATGAAAACGTCATGAACATATGAAGAAATAATGTTAATTTTTCTTAAAACAATTTTCACAATAATTTTAAGAAAAATATAGAGAAAAATCATAATATATCATAAAAATTTAGAGTTGAAATGATGGAAATTAAATAAATCATATTTTTAGAGATATATCAAATATTTTCATTATGAAATCAATATGTATAAAAAATCCTTACATAAAGGTAGATTGTAATGTAAAAGCCTTATATCAAGTGTGACATGATTTGAAAGTGATCTTAAATTCATATATGATAAATATATATATATATATATATATTATAATTCAATAGAAAATTCATATTAATACCTTTAATACCATAACTATTTTACATATGACATCATATAACTCATTCTTTAACCATCCTTCATTATAATCATAATTTTGAGTGTTTACTGCTTCATTTTTTTGTATGATTTAGTTCATAAAATATGGTCCACGAATCTTGAACATTGTTAAATTATATAAAAAATTATAAAAATAATTTTAATATATTATATATTAATTATATAACTTTTTATAACCATTCATAAAATCCATTGCTAGAAAATATAATTACACCATTTAGAGATATGGGATTCTATATAGACGCCTGAACACTAATTTCATTTTCAAATGAAAATAAAGAACAAATGATAAATAATATTTTATCATTATAGAATCACAATTATATAATATATATCATATATATTTATTAAATCTATTATTTTATATACCACTTAAGATGTAGTGATGAAAAATGAGTCAGATCACTAAGTGGAGGTGGTAGTCCACTCTTACACATGAGGGATACAATAATTTCTCACATAATGGAAATGAGGGGGGAAATGTTCATCTGATATTCATAATATCATACCAATACATTGACGATTCCAAATTCTTTATCTTTTACAATATACAATATATTCAGAGTATTTATAATAATAAATAACCATTGAATGTGGTGGGTAAGATGATTTACTCTTCTATGAGAGACCTCCTTTGTCTTATACCTTAATCCTTTATAAGATTGAATTAGGGTGAGACTAGGTAATATAAAATAATGGTATCTAATATGGGAAAGGGTTTTGGGTTGTGATTGTCTATGATAGAATTCTATTTGAATGTGTATAATGGTAGATAAGTGGTGACCATTTATAAGTTAGGGGGATAGAAATGGTATTAAATAAATGATTGAAATCATATAAATTCATTTTACTTTGAAATTAGAACTAAATTTATATGAATTCTATGTTAAGATATGATAATTTATAAATAACTTCAACCAGTCATATTTAGACAATTTTATGTGGCATTTTACTCTTCTTTCATACTTTTATACCACTGTTACTCCCTTTTAACCTTAATCACAGTAACAAAAATTACTTTTCATTATAGAAAAATAAATAAAGACTCATTAAATAATTTGGAAATTATATTTCCACAATTCAAGTCCATTTTAACAAATATAAATTATATAAGTGGAATTAACGATATTTAAAATTATCATGAAAAAGTAAATGGTATATTTTTAACAAAAATATATTTTACAGAATAAATAGGAATTTATAGGCATTCCATAATGAGTAATAAATATTAGATGATGTTAATATATTTTATTGAATATATATTATACAAATTTTATTATCATTATTAGTTAAAAATGTTTTATTTAATATATTATATAGAGAATACAATTCACATAAAAACAAGTTTCTTGAAAAATAAAATTTAATACATTCAGATAAATTAATATAATTTTGAAACTATTAGATGATAATATATGAATGATAATTTATACGGTATAATTTCATTTAATTAATATAACTATTTAAAATTTATTGATATATTTTTTGACAAGATAAATAAATATCACTATGAAAAGTACATATATTAATAAAAATAGTTCTTTTAATAATGAAATGATTTAATTAAAATTTAATGAATATTTTTTTTGGGATTAATAAATACATTTAAAATATATAAAATATTATATATATATATATTTATTAATGTTTATAATCCTATTCATAACCATTAATCACACATATAAAAGATAAATAACACATTAAAAAATAATATTTCAATAGTATATCAAATTTAATTAAAACTTGGTATTTTATGAAATGTTAACTATTAATGAAGTGAAATTTATTTCTAACATCCCTAACAGAAACATTGAGTCTTAGAAATAATGCATCATGACATCAGACATTCTTCCCTATACACAAGAGTATTTCAACTTACTCCGAGGTTTAGATTCTACCTATGGGAACACTATACCATCAGTATCATGTCATAAGATCGATAATAAACAAATAAACAATATAATGAATAATCCTAGTATAAATGTGGAAAATAATAAAGCGGGATACATGTCATAAAAATAAAATAAAATTATAAAATTAAAGGCATGTATAGAGTATACTGATAGAGGTAAATAAATTAAAAAAATAGTAGGGTCCTTTGGAGTCCCTCCTGGACTGTTACTGAATCCACACTCCTTCGATCAACCTTCCACCATAAGGCTCTTTTCCTTCTCCATATCCCTTATAAAATTGACAAGTGAATCAAAATTCATGAGTGTGGTTTGACTAAAAATCTCATTAGGAAACCACACATGAATCCTTAACCTAGTGTTCCCATGTATTGAAGTGTATTCCATAATAATAATAAATGTGTGATTGGCCTAAAAATCAATGAAAAACTGAGCAGTTTCATTCTAAACAAACATCCACAATCCCCAAACCATAAAATTTTCATCTCCAAGATGGAATGAAGATCACGATTCATTTTAAAATAATCACATCCTAGTCATAAGTCTATTAGTAATATACTTTAAATCTATTAGGCATCAAGTGGGTATAAGAGAAAGACACAAGGTTGTCCACATTATACACAGAACCCACAAGTCATTGAGTGGGCATAAAAAATAGAAAACCCAAATAATTGAGTAAGTGGGATAATCATAAAAGAAAAGGAATTATGTATCATCATGTTTCATTAGAATACACAAGGAATCAATTTATATCAAAACCACAAGGCTATCATGCACCACTATCATTATTATCACACGCCATGAACAATTCCTCTCAAAGGGTAGCATACCACTATAGTAACTTAACACATGCACCAAGAACCATACCTCCAAAGTAAAGATAAAATATAAAATGTAACTAAATGATAATACCCACAATACACATCATGAGATATATAGAACAATCATAAATCCCACATGTGTATCAACATGAAACATGGATCTATATATCTAAACAATACTCATGATTTTTTTCCATAATATTCTCATGTAATAAGAACACACCCACATCTAATTATGAGTTAGGAATAGATATAAATTATATAAACCCCCCAAAAATATTAATTAATACATGTGAAATGAAATCCAAAGAAGGCAAGGAACATCATACCATATGGTTTTAGACATAAAAAACTTGGTTTGATAGATGTGAATTCACCAAAAACATCTGAAATCTTATCATAACACACTCACACTTTAATGAACCGTAGAACTTGAGGTCAAATGTTGGAAATTCCATGATCTTCTAGAAAATAGGGTCCTCTAAAGTCAAGAAATTTTCCATGGAATGGAGGTGTACCATTAAAATATTTAAATAAAATAGGGTTGTAAAATGTGTTTTTTGGTTATACTATAAAATGTAACCATAGTGACAAGGTCCATATAGAGGAACCAAAATGGTGTAAATATAAGCATTGAGGTGAATAATGTTGTTGGGAGTTAACCCGTTGTGGGTTGGAGGTAATAACTACAGTGTGGAGAGCTTTGGAAGAATCCCATATGATGATGGGGGGATATTTATTTACAAGAGATAATTTGATGTTCAATTTCCAATGAAAACCCTTTATAAATCCACTTTAAAACCCCTAATTTAAATATGTAATACAATACATGAATTAAAAATTCAATAAAATAATAAAAATGATTAGCTATAAAAGATGGTATGCTTGACCAAACCAATGTTACATACATGGATAATAACTATATAGTGTGGTATAAGCCTCTATTGGGAAATATCATTCAATATCCCACCATTGGTATAGTCATAGAATCGATAAAAAAAGTAGTCCCATTACATGGTTTAGTACCATTCTATATGGTGTGGCCTCAGATCCATATCCCCTACTATGCAGCCATATCCAACATAGTGAAGTAGACTCCTCTATGTTGCAGCCACTTATCTATGGTGTGGAACATCCTATTTTTGATTTAAACATTCTCAAAACAATCATTATCCAATAAAACATCCCATATTCCTCATGAAATTATCTAAACAAGATCATAACTAAAAAAATGGGGAAATAATTATTTTCATTAATTAATATAATTTCATGGTTTCATAATTCATCTTCGCTAAATGACTTCTCATCCTTGAGAAACACCTCTAGGTATAAAGCTCAAACAACTCAATTCACTGAGTTTTAATTCCATCATCTCATTCCAAAGTAACCACCTATATCCACCCATGATACAACTGAAACAAGAGGGGTGTTTTCATCTTCCCTCATAAGAAATTATCCCCCTTGTCTATAATCCTCACTAGAAATCCTCATATGATATATCTGGCCACAACTAAATGTCATCACACTCTAAACCATGCTTAGGATCAACCATATACCTTTTAATCTATGATACATTAAACACATCATTCATACCCTAGTATAAAGGATGAAGGATAAGATGATATTCTAATATCAAAATCCACTTTATGATCTCAATTAGTCCAAAAAATGGGGTTCTATCTTTCCCCACTTCGCTAGGTGATGTTTCACAAACTCAAGACTCACTATATTGAAAACAAAAACTCCCATCGAAAACTCAAAATATATCCTTCTATGCCTAACATAATATCTCTATCCACACAAAGCGGTGATCAACCTCTTCAGAATCAGCTACTCTCTAATGGATGTCACTTTCACCTTACTAGGGCCAACAACTACTACCTCAACCACATCATTCCAATATGATAAGGAATGAAATCCTCTCTTATTGAGCCTCTTAAGGTAAGATCTAAATAAAATATTCGTACCTATTTTTATACATGAATTCATCCAATGCGGTATTATTATCCCATGTTCCACTATGTTTAAGAACACAATCCCAAAGCATGAATTCCAATATGTGTATAGTCTTCTCAGATTGTTTATATTTTAGTGGATAATATTTTGTGATAAATATCAGCTGAGTCCTTATAAACCTATGTAGGTCCTTCAAAAACCAATATATATATAGATTTTTATCTCTATCCAAAATAATTTTCACGGGTAGTCTATATAGGTGCAATATCTCACAGACATAGAGCATTCCCAACTACTCCACTGAATGAGTCACTTTGACCTATATGAAGTGATAAGTATTATTTTTTTTGAATGAAAATCACATTGACTACTTCATAAATCTTCAATGTATTGGGTAACCCAATCACAATTAACATTATGATGTCCTACAACTTTTACATTAGTATAGGGAGTAGATGAAACAACCTACTTGGTCAATAGTACATGAAATTTACTCTCTAACATGTAAGGTATTGGGGGATGATAATAGAAATGTCCCTCTTAATCTCAGCCCACTAAAACTGATGTATGAAGTCATGATTCATAGTAGTAAACATGGGATTTACTTAGCATATTGAGGAATGGTAGTCCATCATCATCTCCTCTCTGACTGAATAAGGGACTACTGCTCTCCTATTTACCAAGATGATGTCGTCGTTGTCCATCAACCATCCATGTATTAGATCACCACTATAAAAATTATACCATATCACATCACACTATAGATCTAACTCCTACCAATATTATGTAGATCTAAAAGTAAGTGTGTAAACACTAAAGGGGTACAAGACACATGTCCCATATCCATGGATGTATCTATCCACCAACCATCCAACAAGCTCATCAAACACCACTGTACATCTGAATGCTGCTAAAAAAGATCCTACTCATCCTGTATCTTATGGAAAGGCGTATCCACAATGATGTCACCATTTCTTTGAACGTAGAATATCTGAATTTAAAACATTTTTAGAATGTCATCCTAGTCAATATATATCTATTTCAGGTATCTCTATGTGAATACATAATAAAGGATCTTGTTGTACAAACACACACCAAATAGAGTGTGTCAGAAATAATTTTTACCTAAATCTAAATATTCAATATCAATGTCATGTGTAGGGTAGTATCACTTATGGGGACATAGATAAAGAAAACCATAGGCTACAAAATTCTTTCACAAAATCTTTATTTCACCTAGAAAATTACTAATTAATTACAATATGTTTCATAACCAATATCAATCATGGGGAGGTTAAGAATAAGTTTTTTCATAAACCTTCTCTTTAGCTCATGGAATAAATATTCACATTAGTCTTGAAAATGCAACATTACTCCTTTCATTGTCTGTGATTCCTTGTGTGGTAGTATTCAATATATTTTCTTGATAAACTATTAGTAGTATACTACTAAACCGAAAAATAAACTGATCTTGAACACATTTTGGGGATTTATCCCAGAAATGATTTCCTTTACATTCACTATGTCCATAGAAATTCATGTTTTGGACACCACATGCCCCAAGAATCTCACATCATGTATCCATTATACCCACTTCAATAACATGGATTAATAACAATGTGATCTATGTATAATCAAGACTATCATGTGATACCAAGAATGATGCTACAGTTTTGGTGGGTAGGCATGGATTTCATTGATGAACACCAAGAAAAATAAGTCCATTTATGGGTGTAAAATATTTTTCAAGAGCTCCATGAGCCCTACTAGAATGATTGTTTTCTTAAATGACATCACTGTGTACTCTTAAAACCCATACCTACTCTAAAACACCATATTTATAATTTATTCCCCTCTAAATCACAACTGGTGATAGCCTAATTTTAGATAAATTTTGGAGAACCATTGGGATTCTCGTAATTGAACAAAATGATCATCAATATTGGGTAAATTATATAAGTTATTTATCAACTCTTAGTAAAACTTCCACTAATCAATGAAGAGTATAATACTACCATATACCTTATTAGAGGAAAATAGAGGTACACCCAATAGTGAATTACAAGTTCTGATAAAATGATTCCACTCCAGTCATCCAAGCACACCTTGAGATCATTCATATTAGTTGAAACCATATGATATAGGGGTATTTAAATGGGTTGTACACCCAGTATAAGATATAAAACAATGTAAACTCCTCTATCAAGATGGAGTTCTATAAAGTAATTTGAAATATTTCATGATAGATATCCATGATTGGGGTAAGATTCATAGAGGCTGTCATGGATCCTGCTGAATGGACCAATCATGTCAACTATACATTGATCATCCTAAGTTGAATCATGTATATTCTAACTCATTCTGCTCCTAGATACCACTCCATGGTGACCATGAATATCTCTATATTTGGTGATGTGAATGAAACATTCATCTGATAGTAATATATGGGATCTTGGAAGCATTTCATTCAAACCATGATGAGAATCACATTGAAAATCATCATCTATATAATCATGATCTCCGATAAATAAACATAACCAGTAAAAAAATATATGGAAATATAAACATAGATGGAGATGATCCACTCTCATGCCCTATAGTGTACCAAGGGATACCAACTCAATGTGTAACATGGGCAGTAGGTCATGTACAAAAACACATTGAGAAAATATTATGGAATGAGAAGTGCCGATATTGAATAAGGTGGATGACAAAGTGGATGTGATCAAGACCACCCCTAGAAAAGTAAATGGCCCCTCACTACCATCTGTTTTAGTTCGATCCAATGTGTAGACATGATCTACATGATCAATGATTTTCTATCACAAAGGTATATGAATAGTCTTAGTACACTTCTAATATCATTGTGTCAAATATATAGTTAAACAAAAAACTCTATAGATCCACAAAAATTATTTATAGAATAAAAACTATTAAATAATCTCCATCATACTTCACTATTAACATGTGCTCTTGGTTCAGTACATTACTTACAATATATTCCCACTGATTCATAGTTGATGAATTGTAAAACTCCTCCCAATTTAATTGAAAAAGTCCAATCTGATCCACTTTTATGCAATAAACCTGATGTACTTCTTCATCTTCCTCTTATTGCAATATAAAAATGTTCTAATGATAGTAGTAGGGGTCCTGAAATATGTATAAAGAGGGATGAGTGTGAACCAGTAACTTGGAATTCTTCTAGGATGGTCTATATCAATATGGCCTTACAGATCACTTGAGTATAAGTCATTAGGTTGATGTTCACGACATGAATTATATTATTTGATCGAAGCCCAATCTAACCCATCCTGGATTTATACATATTATTTCTATACAAGATATGATTAATGTGAAGAAGTTATATAATGTGTGTCAAGTATGAATACTCTTTAATTTTTTCCTACCTAATCTCCACAAATTTCTATTCTTAGTCTAGCTTCATGATACTCAGGAAGAACTCATTGAATAAAATTTCTCAAAACATTGTCCATGTGAAACCCTCTCATATCCAAGACAAAAACCTAACATACCAAAAACTACAACAACAACTTTTAGCATAAT
The DNA here is from genome assembly GCA_963277665.1 of Viscum album. Classification (NCBI taxonomy): domain Eukaryota; kingdom Viridiplantae; phylum Streptophyta; class Magnoliopsida; order Santalales; family Viscaceae; genus Viscum; species Viscum album. Next base: position 1,139,949,503 of record OY728156.1, read on the forward strand.
GGTTACAAGATTCACTATCTGATCCTCCAATTCATATACAATGTGAATGATCCTTTAGATAACCTAAATCTAGAAATCTATATCCTAAGGAAATCTAGTTACTTGGAATGAAGGAGGACATTGGAGTTGAATGTCTTGAGCATAGTTAACCATTATCTCAGTGACTCTTCATCATTTGACTAATACAACCTAAAAGATTCCTAGAATAATGGGTTATTAAACCTAAATCATTTTTTCCAGAACATTATAATGTTCAGGTTTTTCATCCTATATAAAGGGGATAGAAAAGAACCATACCAGGATATCTTATCTTATAGTCCTACCATATGTATTTAAGGTAAAATTACTACAACATAAAGAACATTAGGAAAATATAAATTCTTATCCATTCTTACGGATCACCCATGGATCTATTATGATTTTACCCACAACCCAAGGTATTCACCTCCTAGAATTAAACCTTATCTCTATCCCTGTATGTTAGTAAAATTGATCATATATATAATAAAATATTAATATGGTCAATTAAGCTAAATAATGCCTAAAATGAAATAACATAACAGCATGTAAACACAGATATATCACACTACATAAAAGCTATCCTGGATGGATATCCCAAAACCAAGAATTTAAATACTGACTGATTATACAGTACAACAATACCTATATATACCTATGGAATGTGAAACTACTTGTCTATTCATGAGGAAATAATTTTCCCAAAATCTCAAAAATAATATATCAACATCATGTGGATCACCCAAGAAAAATTTAACCAATGGTAAACAAAAACATAATTTTCTCATACTTTATAGAAACTCATAGGTCTACCACATAATGCTTTATAAACATTATCATAGTTTCCCTACCCAAGTATAACCCTTTATATCTTATATCTATCAAATACCATTATAAGGAAAAAAGAAGTATAAGTTAGTGAGTCCTATAACCTGATACCATTTTGTAACATCCCAAATAGAACCGCCATGTCTGAGACGATATGCCACAATTTATCCTGTGTGCCTCGTAGTATGCAAGAGGATACCAACTATTAGCGAGGGTTTGAGTCTGTCTATGAGAAGAAAATAACCTCAGTATCATGTCATTAGATCAATAATAAACAAAAATTTATATTATGAAAAATAAAATTAAAATTTTAGAAACTATTAATAGGAATACCAATCATAAAAAAATGACACCCAAAGAGGAAATCCTATGCAGTGTATAAAGATGTAGGTAAATATGTATGAAAAAAATAAATATCGGGGTCCTCTAAAATATGAAATTTACTACTAGAAAATCCATACACCTTTGCACAAGTATCCACCATATATTCTTTTACCTTCATCATATACCTTATAAAATATATATTCCCACTAATATTACAATATAGGTTGTCAGTAAAGAACTCAATAGGACACCACCAATCTGTCCTTAGAGTAACGTTCTCAATTATAACAAGTCCAAGAAATAATAATAAATTTTTAATGATAATAAAAATAAAATAAAAACTAAGCTTTCAAAAACAAAATAAGCCTCCACAAAACCTAGGTCATACTTATTTTAGATCCATGATCGTATAATGATCACGATTCATCAAAAAACTGATCATATCCTTACTGCAAGGCTATCCGTATTCCAGTCTAAATCCATAAGGCGTTGAGTGGGTATACAAGCTACCAATATGGATATCATTATGCCACTATGAATAGACAAGGAATCAAGGGTTTATACTAGTCATAATCAACAAGGATTTAAGCATATGCGATACTCAAAATTCATAGAGCATCAAGTATGAGGGCATTTCCTCAAAATCCACAGGGCATCTAGTTACATATAAATAACTACACTAGCACATTCCACCATCGTTTTCATCGCAGTCCATGTGTAATTACCCTCAAAGAGTAACATACAACAATAGTTACCTTCCATGTGAAATAATCATTGTACCTTAAAAGGGAGGATAGTAGGTAATAAGGTATGACATGAAAATAAACATAGTACAGATATTGAGAATTATAACATCATTATATACCAAACATGTAAATTAATATAAAATATGGAATCTAGTTATCTCAATAATAATTAAGGAAGTAATTTAAAAATGGACTCATAGGCTATACACACCCAAATTAGATTATAAGTCAAGAAAAAATATCAACAATGTGTACTCTAAATAATCATATCATGGAATACATGTAAAACATAAGACCAAGATGGTAAGAAATATTCATACATAAAATTTTCAACATCAAAATCAAAGCTTGTCATAGGTTTGAACAACACAACATATACACAATCTAAACACAACATGCTATCACACCAATAAATCCTAAAACCCATGACCAAAAATTATAAATTATATGATCTTCAAGAAAATGGGGTCTCCATGACACATGCGATGTGTTTTGTTGTGGTGGTATACTAGAATAATTCTTCCACGATATAGGGTTATGCACCAAGATGTAGGAGTGTACTAGAATAATTAATCATTATGATAGATCAGACCCCAAGGTGAAAAGGTATACTGGGAGGAACCACCACAAAACAAATAATAGGGTTATATAATTAAAAACATCTTTGAGTCATCCCGATACGGTGCATAGATGATCATTATGGAATTAAGTTGGTTATAAAGCCCTTCAGAGTTATAGAATTATCCCAGATGATTATCGAGGATTAATTATATTCATGAGATCATTAGAAGTACAATTATGTGTGAAATCTATTTATAAAAACTCATTAAATCACCCAATTTAAATAAAAAATGAATTCCCCAAAACAAAAAGGGTAAAAAATATTAAATAGACTTAAATTCCAAAGACCAAATACTATACCAATCCAATGTAACTGACATTGAGAATAGATATGCAGAATGGTATAAGCCTCCATGGAAAAGTATCCTCAAATAGATCTATATGGGGATATTTTTGAGAAATACACCACTAGATGCCCAATTTAATAATGAATTCCCATTCCCTGTGGCATGGATTCAGATCCACAACACCTCTATAGTGCAGTCATATACACCACAGTATTTTCATCTCTTATATGGAGTGGTCAAATGCAATATGACATGGTACCATCTATTATGGTAGTGAAACTTCTCAAAACACTCCTAAGAATTTAAAAAATCATAAATACCTCATGAATTTATCCAAACATGGGCTAAAATAAAAAAATAGTGGGAATAAGGATTTTTATTAATGAATAAAATATCAAATTTTAAATTATTAAAAGGAAAAAATATCAAAATATATTATGGTGTTTCCTTTTATCCCCATTATAATTATTTTATCTCCAAATTCAATCACTTTGATACTAACAAGTAAGGATACATCTTCCTCATTACATCCCTAGGATCCCATTAAGCTTCACCAATTTTATGGATTCTCCAAAAAATATTGACTAGGTGTGTGTTTTATCAAAAAAATATACCTTTAATCTATAATGAAATTTTATTGTTTCAATTAAGAGAGATAAACCATCCAATGGGATAACCCATGAGTTAGATACATGTGATGGACTGGGTTTTTTATATCCCAATGAATGTACATTGAAAAGATCATGAACTTCAGAGAGATTCATTAGATGATAAGATTTACAAGAAACCATCCATATATGATCAACAATATAAAAGGGATAGGTATATCTAGGGACCATCTTTCCCTTATTTTAAAATTTTGAGACCTTATTACATAAATATATTCCCAGAAATATATTTTAAACGACATCAATAACTAGATACTATCGAGGATTGTCGACATATGCCTTTTTACCATATATATTCTACCCTTATGGATTACTGAATGGTTATAACCTTCTATGAATCTTACTTTGGAATATCATGTTTCCATATCATTAGTTCTCAAACTTCCTCTAATTTCATTATGGTTCTTCACTTGCAGACATATAAGGATTCATAAAGTGCCATCTGCATGCATAAATAAAATATATTGTTGATTAAAAACTCATCCAAAGAATGTATTTGATCCCAAAAACTATTTAAATATATAGAAAACACTTTAAACATATATTATAGGGTTTTAATAGTCCTCTTTCACTGACTATCTATCAGGAGAAGATATACAATGCTAATGTACAATGCCATATTCAATATTGGTTAATGAATTATCCAATATATCAAGGGAAAACATGGATCATGATTAGATATAAAAGAAAATGGTAATCCATGATACCATACCATTTATTTAATGTAAATCATATCAAGATGATATATAGGTAAATCTTATCTTATAGAAATTAAATATTCCGACTTCATACGGAAATTAATACAATATATATAGATTTATAGTTTTATATTGCTTTATGGTTCATGATGTCAAAATACATTGAAATTATTTCCCAATTAATTTCTTTTAGGGGTAATATTTCTAAAATACATTTAGAAATTAACTTCCCAACCTTAAATAAATTATATACTAGGTAATAATATGTATACTTTTTAATATCAATTTTCATTTTGTTCAACTAGAAATACATTTTTATCTCTATAAATCATTTCAATTCTATGATTAATAGAGAATTTTTATCAGTTAAGTTCATAAAATAGATCCTTCATTATATTTGATATTGATGGGACACATAATCCATTCCAGAACCTTATTATTCCATAACATGCATTCTTGATCTCAGGGAAATTTGTCACCTTATTATACCATTTCATATCATAATTTTCTGAATCTTTAATACTCACATGGATGGATAATTAAACATTCATCTATAAAAGAAAAAATATTTAACCTTTCAAATATATTTCAAGTTATTTATTATATAAATATTTATGTATTGGATCTCTTTCAAAACACAATAGGGATATAAATTAATGGTCATCCTGACTCAGAGAATCAACCATATTGTTTTCCTTACAATGGTTATATTGTAAAGGGTAGTGATAAACATTAATCAACTCCAACCATGAACTTTGGAACACATTAAACTCATTCAATGATAATATATAAATCATGATATAGTAATAAGAATATATATCACACAATTCACTACAGAGACAACACATCCATATTTTAAATGTGAAAATTACTACTAAAAAATCCAAACCCAGAGACATGGAATTTTACTCTATAATTTTCAATTGGCATGAGGAATATTCTTCAAATATATCATTATAAATTATGATGCATCATATTGATTTCACCAATAAATTCCTATAGATAAAATCCCCATTTTTTACTATAGGGAAGGGTGTGCACCGATGAAGTAACCAACATTATCTACATTAAAATAAAACTCTCCTCATATTAATCTATCTAATAGAACATAAAATCCATCTAATTCAGCTTGGTTATTAGATTATATAATTATGATAAACCTATCAAAAATCATTTACAATATCCTACCATCCGAAGAAAACTACATATCTAATTCACTATAATTGACCTAGGAAATTTCTCAACAACTTTGATCATTAAATAAAATAATGATATATCAACTCTATATATTATATTACCTAATAATAAAAAAATATATCTCTAAACAGAAAATTTTGAATTTTAAATATACTTTCTTCTTCCTAGATGACTTTAGAACAATTCTAATGTGGTCCCCATGCTCTTCTATTATCATATAGTATATAATAATATAATCCATAATGATTTCCACAAATTGATAAATAAAACCTCTAAAGAAAATATCTGTTGAGGAAATGTAATTGTGCACCCCATGGTGATACACATGGATTAATAAATCCATTATCATGATTTTGTTGGAGTTTCATATCAAATTACCAAAATTAAGTTGGACCATTGTCAATTAATAATTATTTTCATGACCCCCTCACCATAGAGATACCCTAACGATGAGAGATAGATAGTGAATTCTCATGTCCCATATCCAGTACGCCCTAGGATGGAAACTAGAACTAAGGGTATAATAATGATGCACATGAGATGCATTTTGATCAAATGAAAACATGTAAAATATGGAGATAAATTGGTTAACCCTTAATTAAAATGCATATTATTTATTATCAACAAGAATAAACATGTTTCAGAAAATTTATCAATTATATTAATCACATGGAATATCATTTTCAATAATACATGAAAATTTCATCTATTTGATCATTATCAAATTATATAAACAACCATATTAAAAACATGCATCTTCATTAATTCCTAATATAATTAGTAATCAATAAATTCTTTATTCACATTATTCATAAATTTCAATATTCTACACCAATCATATGAAAATTATAGCACAACATAATAAAAAAATCACACTATATATCAAATCAAGAGGAAAAATGTTATCAATGTATGAGAACATAAAAATTTTATTTATAAACAATTTTATATTAATATAATTTAATAATTATTAGGTTAATTCCATTTCCACACAAAGGAATAAACTATTCTTAATTTTCTATTTCGTTTAAATAAATAGAGAAACAATAAATTCCCTACCTCAATGGCTTAAAAATTCTTCATATAAAAATAGATCAACATTATAGATCTACGATTAGCTTTACCATGAGAAAAAATGGTATCATAAGGGCATTATTCAAAAAACACACCAACCACAACAAAAGAAAGAAAAATAGAACACAATGTATTAAAAACCACAGAATAGTGAGGTGAAATAGGAGAAAACGATACTAATATGGTATAACTCTATAGAAAATGAAGAATGAAAGTTCCTTGTATCACCACCGATCAAAGAAAATAATCCATGGATCGATCCTTAATGAAGGAATCCCATAACTATAAAAATAAAGATGCTATATCACTTTTAATTGGTCAATCCCATCAGGTTTTAGGAAAAAACAAAGGCATTGTACATATACAATCACAATTCCCAAGTAATTTATATGTTGTGTAACAATTTACACATTGTGTAAATGTCATGTTTTGGATATCAATGAAAAATTCGTCCCTTAATATTTTAAGTACGAATAAAAATATGCCTTTTAATACCCCATGAAAAGCCCTTAACAGGCCATGAAACTTAATTTCACAACATGAAAATATTACACATCATGTAATTTCTATATTTCTATCATTTGACATCTAAACCCCTATATACTCCCTCCAAGAATTCTCTATGATCCATGAGAATCAGAAGCATGAAAAAGGTTGGACTACATAGATTTGTGTCTATACACTCGATACCTCCCAATACATTATTTTCATCAAGAAACAAAAAATAACCTAGAGAGAAAATAAAAATGAGTCATCCAAATAGAAAACATGTGACATACCACTTAAGGATCTCACCATCTTAGTATCTCAACCACCTCATTAATGGAACAAGAACAAAACCAAACAACCACAACAACAATATCTCAAACACTAGCATAGGGGAGAAACCTATCAAATTAGAGTCAATCCACATTATGAAACAAGAGGATAAAATCTCATAAAATAGAATGGTAAATATCCCCAAAATGATCATCATTATAAGAGGAGGGTTAAACTTTAAAATTTTTGGGCTACCAAATGAAAATCTACAACTCACCTTTATAAGTTATCTCCTCTACACCAAAGTTCTTGCTCAATACATGAACAAAGGTAATAGAACACCCATCAAACACCATATCCTGGTGGCCTTGTATCTCCATAGATGACTCTTTTAAGGTCTCATCATCATCAACATTGATCTTTCCCCAATAAAATACATGAGAGTCATCACGAAGGTAAAGACAGTGTATACACATAAGAAAAACATCATGTATATAGCTATTCTATAGAGGAATTTATATTTGATATTACATAGATCCAACCTAATATAACACCTAGAAAGGCCCAAAAACCATAGAGAAATATTATCCCCACAAAGAATCCTCTTCTAACTAAGAAGATGAGTCACCTTCAAGAATATATGATCTCCTATTCCAATCTCTGGAGGCCTCATCCTATAATCAGAAAATGTTATCTGAGGATCCCATACTACCTTCATTATCTTGAAAATTACCTCAACCATCTTTGTTATATTCAATACCAGATCCAGCCTGAGAATTTCTAACTCTTTAACCCCATTCCATTATAATGGATAATTACATGGTCGTTTGTTCAAACCTTTAAATAGTGTCATACCAATGGTGGAGTGGAATAAATTATTATAAAAAAACTCAACCAAGGACATGTTCCTTATCCAAGAACCTCCAAAATATATAAAACAAGACTATATCATGTCTTTAAGAGTCTAGATGGTCAGATCGATCTGAACATTTGTCCATAGATTAAAATAATCCCTAAGGAATAACTAATAACCAAGAATAGGCTTGAGAACTCTTTACACCTTGAAGGTAAATAAGGATCGTGATCAGAGATGATCATCCTCAAGACTCCATGGAGTCACACTACCGACTCTATATAGTGCTATAAAAATCCCCCAATATGATTAAATACTTGATCACTATAAATTGGGATGAATTCATAAAATGATACACTGTTAACCATATAAAATCCTAGGCTCCATATTCTTGAGGTAAACTAAAAATGAATTTCATCAAGATGACTTCCCACTTCAACTAGGTAAATTTTAACTACTGTAGTAAACCACTGGGAACACATTGCCCGACTTTCACCTTTCATAAAACCAAATATCGAGAAACAAACTCTATAACTACTAAATATATCTTTGGCCACCAAATTTAATTCTCAAATCATGGTATATATTTGTGACATTAGGATGTAGCACCAAAATAAATCTATGGAACTGATTAAGAACCGTCTCATGCATCATTGAAGTAAAAAAAATCAATCCAAAAAATAAAAATGGTGATATAAATCCTTTGACCAACCATATGAGGCATCGCTAAAGACAACTTGGTCTTTCCATACCTACATCTTAAAATCCCCCAACTTGGAATCCTCTACTAGATGCACAAAAGAAAATAGCACTGTTATCTAGAAAAGAAAACCTCTACCTCAAAACTATCCTATAACTAGATGAATCATTGAGAGTTATTAAATCACTCTCCAGAAATAGGTAGACTCACACACAACATCACTACATTACCTTCAGCTCAATGTATTAGATACATGATTTCCCATTACTAGTATATAAAAAATATTGATGTCGTAATCATTTTGGAATTTTATCCACTAAAAATGAATAAATTTAATGTCACAATAGTATAAGATATAACTGAAGATCTTATGGTAATCAAAAAACCAAAAAACACTTCTCTAAGAGGTAATGTCACCACAACATCAAAGAAAACACAACTTTCACCAACTCATTTTCATGGGTGGTATAGCTACACTCATGGGGACATAACTTCAAAGACCTATAAGAGACACCCAATATGTGCTACATAAAAACACAACCCAAGACAAGATGTAATGCCTTATAGAAAACCTCAAAATGAAATTCTTATACTAGACAACATAGTAATGACGTACTAACCAACTTCTTCATTAAGTAATTAAAATTTTCCAGACACTAGTCATCCCATAAGAATTCCTGATCCTTCTGAGTCAAGGATGTCAGAAAAGTTGAAACCCGATATAAATAAGATAAAAACTTCTAATAATATATTGTAAGACCAAATAACATCTATACATCTTACAATTTATTAGGAGATTACCAATACACAACCGCCTCTATCCTATAAGGATCCATAGATACAACCTACAAGGACACAACATTACCCAAGTAGCAGACTTCATGAGGCCAAAAATCACACTTGGATAACTTCCAAATATATTATCTTGATTAATAACTCCCAAAATGGAATAAAGATTCTATGAACTCTCTACCTTTTATGTAGAGTACATAAGGATATAATTTATGAAAACCACCATAAACTTATCTAGAAACTCTCTGAAATTTTTTTTCATCAACCCCATGGACATGGATGGAGAATTCATCACACCAAACAATATCAAAACTAATTATAATTCCCATAAACATATTGAAAACCACTCTTCTTAATATCCTCATCATTCACTCACATATGATGTTATAATATCTAAAAATTGACATTTAAGAACCATATTGATATCTACCCCAGATTGAATAAATCATCAATCTATAGAAGTGGATAGAAGTTCTTACTCCCACTTTGGTTCAACAAATGATATTCGATACAAAGACAAAACACCCATTAGTTATGCTTATGAAAGAATTGGTGCACCCCAAGGTGAAATGCTTGGATTAACAGAACCTCATTGCAATAAATCACATAGCTATACTCAAAACTCTCACAACTCAATCTATCCAACATAGATACATAGAGATATGATACATGAATGGATATAACATGATCCCGAACTCAATATCCCATCATAGGGGTAACACTACAACCTCCACAATAATGAAATTTGGGTACTATACCAAAAACCTGAGAAACACCGACTACTGAACTTATGACGAGCTCAACATCAACTCGTCCATCAAATATGATAAAGAAAAATTACACCCTAACCCATCTCAAGGCCTCACTCATTAATAAAAACTATTCGATCTTCATCAGCATCATAAAACACAACCTGACTACTAATGAAATCCATCATATCTTGCACCAAATACAATTAATCCATGATATGGATGAAGTTATATTGATTAATATGTAAACATAGGAATTATTCATATGAGTGATGATACTGTATCACTAGCTTACAGTCTCTATATACTTATTACACATTATCTTGACCTACAACTGGCATAGTCAATACGAAGGGTAGTGGAATCCTATCTACCTAATGTTCCAAAAAATGAAATAGGGTAGGTGATAAAAAATAGTGTGTCTTTATTGAAATAAAAAACATGCACCCATGTAGAAAACAAGAAAAGGGTACCATGAATAACATCTAGATTTCCCAAATATGGAATTATAAAGAATTAACTTGACTACAACCTCCTCCATAGCCTCTCTAACCCTTCTGATGACCACCTCCACGACCAAACTCTACTCTCTTAGGGTAAGTATGTTCTCAAAGATGAACTCTTCCTACCAAATATCCTATCTAATAATCCAAAACAGTAACACCTGATTGTCTCCACCTAGGATGAACCTTCCTCAATAGAGGAACATGAAGAAGAAAACATAGAACATGCAATTGATCTAAATGTTCAGTTATTATAAAAATTAATAACCTCATAATCCTCATAAAAACCATGCATATGATCCCCATGCCTAAGTATGAGATCCACCACCCCAAGATAAATGAGATGAAGAGGTTAGAAGCCTACCCCCAACTGACCAAAAACTTTTATATCCTAAAAAATGGGATCCTTAGATAAAAGTTCTAGTTCATGTGGAATAATTAAAACTCCTTTATTATGAAGATAAAATTCAGGAAAACTTACTCTCAATAACCTATGCTCTTTATAGAACATCTAGACATATCATCTTCATAAATAAGAGACCTAATGATGGATCTCTATATTTAAATCCTTATCTAAATGCCTCATCATGGCCTCCTCATCTGATAACCTGTATGAATTATATCACAAAAGGGTCTTGAAACAAATCCCAAACTCCCACATGTTGTAAGTATTATGTTGAAGGGTAAGAATCTTCGAGCGAATGTATGACTTTTCTATCATGGAAAGAAACTATCTTAAAAATGGCCTAATAAATTACCCCATGAGACTGCTTACTTTTTGTGTTCCCTGAGGAACAATAACTACCACTTCCTTGTTTCTCCCAAAAACATCATCACAACCAATGAAACCCAATGCCACTTCCAAGAACATATCACACTAAAAGATATCTCCACCAATTATAACAATTATTCTTTGAATCCGAAATTGATCCCTTATACTTCTATAGATTCTAGAACTGAATCTGTCAATGTATCTTCCTCCATGTTTCATCATTGTCGACCTCTACTCTATAGTGATTTTCTGGGACATCCTATTGAACAAATTTGGTGCAAACCTAATTACGACATGGACATAGATCCATTCCTACAAAAAGAAAATAACTATTTTATCTTAGAATGATAGATTTTAGAACACATAAAATTAACTAATAAATTTTTTTATTATCCTTTTATGGTTATAACATATCCAAAGGTCTAACCATTTTAAACACATTAACAAAGATGAATGATTCATGATCCTTACATAGGTGTCTACCCTAAAACATCTATCAAATTATTCGGATCTACATGATTAATGTTCAATACATCAGATCAAAATGGTCCCTAATTACCCATGTATCATATAATATCCCATGTTTACATATCTTTCTATACTTAGATGATATAATTACACTACAAACCTATGTAATCTCACCTGTTCCGAACTCCAAACTCCTTCCCATACCACAAAATAAACCTATAATACCACTCTGTCATGACCCCATCCCTGCTAATATACTATAATGAGGAGATAGAGATAGTGATTTCCTAATTCATAACACTTCTAAGCCCCAGGTTGAAGGCTATCACTAAGAGAATAATTTACATGCATATGGATGGAATTATCCTCTATGATAACCATACTGAATAAAGAGATAAAATAGATATATCAATAAACTAATTCTAGAAACTATATGTATACAAATAAATACCATGTTTAAAAATGAAATTACATATAGTACTAAAACAACCTAAAGAGGATTAAAATTATAAAAAAGTTGAAGACGACAATGACCATAAATCCTAAGAAACTCAATCAAAACCATGAGATAATAATATTATCCTGATCTCCAACCTACTTTGGATAACCTAAAAAATAGTTTATATATAGATATGGTGAAAATAATATTATAATTAGTAGGATCCTCCTTGGATCCTATAACAAAAAGATAAATAAATCATGCTAAATCATTGTAAAAAACAGTGAAACAAACACAACACCAATTTTTTTTTACTAAAGTCATAGCCTCACCATGGATAAATCTCACAAAGTACAATATAAAATATAGAATATAATATAGTAATGAATCATAAAAGGTACCCCACACCCACATCTCCAATGATTTTCTACTCTACCCCAATGTTTCACATCATAATCCATCACTCCCCAAAATAGGCCAGCCTGAAGGCACGTTGGAGATGGGTCACAACATTCACCTCATGAATCACATCATCCAATAATCCCATCCAAATATCCATTTATAGAATCCAAGCAATTTATAAGAGCCAATATTAACTATGAAAAATGTATCATACATCAATTATTATACTTCAAGCCACCATATCCCAAACACCGAGTAATAACTTTAAACTATCATATCCTAGACACATCATACCGTTAATAATTTATTGGATACTATATTGAGGAATACATGTTTGTGAATAACCATAAGCCATCATAACCATCTACAAACATATATAGAGAAACTAACTACCATTAATAACATCACAAGTATATACCAAGAGAAGGGGGAAGGGATAGAGTGGGTAGTCATCCATCTATCTTGCCACTAGGTTTTTAGGGAAAACACACTCCCAATGTCCACTAGGTGATAGTTTTCCGAACCAATATGGGAAGGTTTTCACATGAAATCACAAAAAATATAGGACATAATATACCTCACAACTACATTGTGGGAATAACCTAGTCTTAGACTCAACTGTAGATAATGTCACTTAGATTACCTACTTCCATTTCTAGAACTAGATATCCAATATGAACATAATCATTTAAAAGAGATACATTAGATTTATTCTTTAATTTTAATCATTTCCATTCATTAATTAATTAATTAGATAATAATTAAAAATTAAAATTATTATATATTAAATTAAATTAATCACTAGTATAAATTCCATTCCCTATAGAGATAATAAAATATGTGTCTATGATTTTTCAAGATTAATATCTTTTTTGAATTTTTATTCCATATTTACCAACCCCATGGTTAATAATTAATTATTAATTAGTATAATAATTCTTTAAATTAGGTAAACTATGAAAATCATCCTCAACTACCACCATGAAGAAAAATTTAACCAAGAAAATCAAACTATCTCAATCAGGGTGGAAATGAATACGGATAAAACAAGAAAATAAGATATCTTCCATTAAACAAATTCATAAGCGATCACACCATGACTCAAAATCACATCAATAGGTAATCCTTGATTCAAAGCATTCTATCATCTTCAGGTGGAATCCTCATCACCCAAACACATATCCTGATATATCTCACCCTAACATGAGTAAAATTCTACCACATTATTTGGGGATCCCTTACCACATATCACATCATCTATCCAAAGCTCAGCAATCCTAGGATCATATCAACTTTTGGCATCCCCACCCAATATCACATCATCCATACCAGGATTAATAGTCCCAAGATCAAGAATCCTAGGCTCATATAACATCACATAAAGAAGGTCACATCTAGAGTATAACATAGAAGTAGCATGAAATAAACATACACAACCATAAAAGAAATCTAAGCCCCAAAACAGGGAATCTAAACGTCATACATAAACCGGCTCTCATAGATCCAATGTCAAGGCATATACACTCTTAAGAAGATGGAAAAAATATTCCCTATAGATTTCATTTATCATAGAACCAATTATTATTCCATATTTTAATTAACAAAATCATTATTCATAGGTTTCAACTAATGGAAACCTAAGGCATTAAGCTATAACAAGATATCAAAGTCTAAACCTTCACTTTGAATTTAACTAGATTTAACATTTTGTGAGATGAACCATTGTCCATTAACATGACAATTATTTATTATCACCAAGAATAAACATTATTCCCAAAGTTTATCAATTTCATTAATCACAAGGAAGTTAACTTTCGATAATACATGTTCATTTCATCAATCTGATCATTATCAAATTTTATCAACCAATATATTACAAACATGCCTTTTATTTAATTATTAATCAAGTTAATTATAAATTAATTCTATATTTAGGTTATTTATAAATATCATCATGATAATAATAATAATATATATAATATTATGTTAAAAAAATCACAACATAGATATTAAAATATCCATAAAATCAAGAAGAAACCCATATCATAGTATATATACATCAAAATGCAATCACTAATCAATTTTTTATTAAAAACATCTAATAATATTTAGTTTAACTCCATTTTTATACAAATTGATAACTAATAGTCAATTTAGGATTTTATATAAATAAATACATAAGAATACCCCCTAATACAATGGAATTAATGTTCATAACATGAAAATGAACCAACATTATGAATCTCTGATCACCTATCCCATAAAACAACTACGATCTCCTAAATAATTCATGGAAAAAGTGTACCTATAAAAACAAATAAAAATCATTAGAATATCATATAATAAGCGCTATGGCATGGAGATAAAAAAAATTAGGAAAGAAGTTAGATAAGTTAGATCCCACAAGAAAATGGGGAAAAACGCTCCTTGGATCTCCACAGATCGAAGATGGGAAGTCGAAGATCAATGCCTATAAATGGATTACCAAAATATTTAAGTGGGGGGGGGGAATGTGGGATTTTCTAGAATTTATAGATTCCATAGGTATTGAGGAAAAACATGGGGAGATGTTCCTTTTATAAAATCACTGCACTGTGGATTTACAAAATGTGTAAGCATTAACACATCATTTTAATGTTAGGTTTCAGATCTCAAAAAAAATGCATCAACTCAAACCTTTTATCCATGAATTAATACACATTGTGTAACACACAATGATGTTCCCTTAACAATAAATGAAAATCACTTAGAATTTAAAGATTACACATTGTGTAATGTCCCTATTTCCATCATTTTGTAGCAAAACACATCTAGAGTCACTCATGGACTCCTCTAAGCTGCACAAGATTAAAAAACCTGCAAGGGGTTGTGGTGCATGGATCTGGTCCCTTTCACTTCTAAATAGGTTTAATACTATGTCTATGATCTATTAATAAACTAACATCATGATTTGAAAAAAATACTAAGTAACTATTTATGAATAACATCAACATACTATAGTATAATAGGAATATCATTGATGAAATGTTTATACATGAATGTTATATATAAATAACCCATATTAATTGGAATTGAGTCCCATAAATAGATGTAATTTTCATATAATGTTAATATTGATTCATAACCAGTTACACGATAACTGGTTTAATCAGAATATGAACTATTACTAGTATTTAATGGAAATTAATATGATATATATGTAGAGAGATCCAATACATTACAAGAATTAGATAAAATTAAAAACATATGGATAATAATAATATTGTATATGTAAAATTATTCAAACATTTACATAAAATACACAACTCTGATGTAGAAGATAAGAATGCCTTAACTATCATGATCTACTTCAATGATTGATAATGAATATACCATTCCTTGAACTATGATTTATTATATGGATTAGGTCATTAAATTAGATAATTCCAAAAATCTCATCACATAATACAACGACCTATTAGGAGAACCTTATGATGCCATTTTTTTCTCTTTATCAAAATCGTTATTTTTTACATTGATGTTTCTTTATTTATGCCCTTATTTTACAAACATAAAACATATTCCCATTCCTTTGAAGAATTTACATGGAATATTATTCTTATATTATCAATTTATAATAATTTGAATTATCTTTACTCTATGATTATTAGTAACTAAAATCCCAAGAAACTAAATTTTTATCTAATTAGGTTTGATAGGAAAATAACTCACGATGATGTTGTTAATTGTATATTAAGATAGATGGATAAAAGTAATCTTAATTTATTTCATTCCAGTAATGATTTAATTTGGGTTTTCATCAGAAAAATCACTAAATGATTTATCAAAAATAACAATGACATTATTCATTCTCATTGTATCTACTGAGTAAAACCAAAGGGAATAGTGTGAGGAACAACAATCATCCAGAGTAATCCTAGATTGATGAAAATTGAATAATGTCTTGTTTAA
The DNA here is from genome assembly GCA_963277665.1 of Viscum album. NCBI lineage: Eukaryota > Viridiplantae > Streptophyta > Magnoliopsida > Santalales > Viscaceae > Viscum > Viscum album. Next base: position 1,139,966,352 of record OY728156.1, read on the forward strand.
ATCATGCCACAATCATTATTATTTGTGACATCATAGGTCTAACCTAGGCTATTTGCGATCATTATATATTTAAATCCTATATAATTATTCATAAATAAAATGTGAACTGACATACGAATATCACCCAAGTGTGTCTTTCTAATAGTCCATCTTAGGATAACTCATCATGTATTGGTGACAATCAATTTAATACCTACTCCACCACATTAAAAGTAGTTACCTATAGGTGAATTTATTTTATATAACTATTTACCTTCCATTATAATACTAGGAATTTATTTTCTCAAAATAAAACACAATATATAATTTAAAAAATATTACACATGCTAACATATATATATTCTGATCCCTATGTTTACCAAAAAAGTTCTCTAATACAAATATCAAAAAAACCTTCTCTAATCCCAACTAAGATAGAATTAGACCCATACACCAGGATTTAGTGATAAAATATTATTATTTACATACTAGCATTAATACAAACTAAGAAAAATCGATCATAACATAAAAATATATTACATCATTTAAGAGTAATATTAAATATATCTCACAATAATACACAACATTGAAATGTAATAATTTTCTATCTTTGATGACTAGTCACATAATAAACTTATTTCATTTATTTATATTCAACATCCCCCACAGTGATCATCCCATCGAGTACCCTTCAATGACATTTCATACTTAAAACCATTTTCTATAACATAGGGAAAATTAAAAGATAATAAATGGTGAGATCAGATTCTCAATAAGTATAAACATCAGTCTTATTAATAAATGGTCAAAAGATAGGACTAATTAAGAATAATTGTGTCATATGATGATCTAATATTTTTAAAATCACACAAAATCAATCAAATATCATTAATCATGAATCATGGAAGGGATATGTCATAAGAATACACATAATTAATATGGTTAAGGAATCATTAATAATCATTAACTATCTATGTGAACATATAAAAAAGTTATAATTTTTTTCACACATAAATTTATAGAATATAATTTCCTTAAATAACACTCTCTGAAAAGTCTATCGTAGTTTGTAATTTTCAATACACATTAATTTATTTCTTTATTAGAGGTTCAATCCCTAGGTAATCATATTTTTTATAGTCCCTTACTGTACCGGGTTCACTTCCTAATAAAGTCTATATTATCTTAAGAGATATCAATCATTAACATACACATTAGAGGGATATTAATTTTTTCCCTACATATCACATAATAAAAAACATATATATGTCTTCTATGTGGTCAGAAATCATTCATAAATTCGTAATATTATAACCCATGTAAACAAAACATGTTTTATAATCATTCCATAATTTCTACATAGAATTACTTCTGGAAAAGGTATTGGTTTCCATGATTTAACCTGAAATCATTATAATCCATATAAAGAATGAATGTGGATGGTATAATAATATAATATTCCAAGTTAATTATATAAAAACATAAATGGTATTGAAATATATGAGTATAATCTCTATATGATCATTTTAACATTTATTTAAAAATAGGGAAAACCCTTTTCCTTTGGCATCATTAAAAACCAAGAACTAATTGATTATAGAAAAAAATAAGTCCTTTGAAAATGAAATTAAAAAACATTAATGTAATATTCTATGAAAATAATTAGCATTAATATGGGAAAATATTCATGTGGTAAATGATAAAACAAGAAATCCATTCAAACTTTTATAAAAAGTACTAAATAAAAATATCAAAAAACTTTGTAGAAATTAATTTTTTTTCAATTTAAAAGATAAATAAATACTATTTCAATTGAATATAAACAATAATATGATAATATTAAAAAAATTACTCAAAAAAGTTAGATATCATGTCAAGGAAATATAAATTCATATAAAAATGTATATATATTTTAAATATTTCATAAAAACATTTTATTGATCATTTTTTTATAAAATGAAGTAAAATTGTAATATATCATTCAAATTTCATGGAAAATATATGGTTATAAAATTAATAATTTTTTTGATATATATATATATATATTATAATTTCATCATTTTAAATTTTATCCTAAATAATCATAGTAAAATGTTACATTGTAACATAAATCCTTTACTTCAGGCCCGACTTTCTTCAAAAGTGATTTAAACATCAAATATAATAAATTATATTTTTATATACATAAATAACAGATTTATATTGATAAATATAATACCATAAATGGTTTACCAATACCATCATATCACTTATTAATCAATTATTATTCATCATCATTATCATTTTCAGTGTTAACTGCTTCATTTTTTATATATATTTCTGTTTGGAAGTTATGGCCCATGCATGTTGATCTTGGTTCCATCACCAATTTTTTTTAAATAATGAAATAAATATCACTTAAATTCATTGTATATATATAAATATATAAAATGAAAAATATATAAAAATGAATTACGCCATTAATGGGGAATATAGTCTCTATGTACACATGAACACTAATTTCATTTTTTAACAAATATAATTAATGAAATTTAAAAACGAATTTATCATTATTCATTCATATTTGTACCATAAAAATCATATATATTAAATAAATCAATTAATATATATATCAATGATAGGGGGTGATTGAAAATTAATTATATCTCTATGTAGAGGCAGTGGTCAACACTTAAATATGAGGGATACATTCTTTTTCCATTTGATGAAAATGATGTATAATATTATTTTATCATTATAATAACAAAAAACTATATATTTATGATAAAATAGATACTATTTTTGGTTATATAAAATATATTTATAGGAATTATATGAATAAATAAACATTGAATGAGAATGGTAGGATGATTACCAAATCTTTGAGATACCTCAATTGACATACCCCTTAAAGCATCATAGGGTTGAATTAGTTTAATACCTATAGGTAAATAAAAAAGGGATTTAATATTGAATAATGATTCATTTTGGGTATTTTATGGGAAAAATTTATTAATATTTGTGAATATTCATATAGAACACCATTATTTAGAGAAATATACACTTTTGAATAAAATTGAGTTTACATTCCTTCAACATCGTATAAAATTTTATGTGTTATAATTATATCTATTTATTTAAATAACATTACACCAATAAGAAAACATTTCTTCCAAATAATAGGGATTTCATTGATGAAATAATTTTACTAAAACAAACTGATTATTATATAGAAATTAATAAATAAATTCTAAATAAGGAACAAATTCATATTAATATTTCATAATTTCTCCAATATAATTCATTACTTTTTATCCATCATCTTAAGGATAAATGTGACATTAAATTATAACACTTAAATAGAATTTAATGGTTTATTTAAAGTCATTTATTCATGTAAGTAAAGTTATCAAAAAATTAAATTTATTTATAGAGAAATATATCATAAAATCAAGGTTGTTACAATACATGTTTCATACATATAGATGTAAAATAATAAAACTCCACCTAAAATAATAAATTAAATTAAAATAGTAAAAATGATATTATAGATAAAGAATAGTTCTTATAAAATTAAGGGAAAGACATGAGAAGTTATTATGATGTGGTAAATTATGCTTCTTGGTTGAGGAAAATACTATATCACTATTTCAATAAAAAACCATATAAGATTCCCTTATTCCTTACAGACCCATTTTTTTATTAATAATGGAATTGAATGTGATGAAATTCAAGTGGATCCCAAGAATGATTATTAATGGAGTTTAAAAAGAATGTGTTAGTGAAGATGATCATAGTGATTCATGGGACATTATAAAATGATGTAAAAATAAGAAAATATTGGACTGGAAAAGTATGAAAAAACTGGATGAAAAAAGTCCATTGGAATGATTTTATCGAAGGATGAAATACTTTATTACGACAAATAATTTCTAAATTGTAATATTAAAATGTAATATGAAGTTTAATCATAATTCTATGATGATGTATTTCCTCTTATCCTTATATACAAAATCAATGTATATTTCAATAGGGGAGATAATTTTGTCACTAGATGAAAAATAGTGAAATGTATTGTAAAGGGGGATAAAAAAATTATTAAAGTTACAAAATTTTAATATTTTTAATGATATATTTATAGGAAATAAGTTTCATGGAAGTCTATTGAGTGTACCCCTAGAAGATACTTGGTTTTCTGTGACAACTTTATTAAATAATTATAGACCGATCTAAAATTAATCTTAAACACTCATGTTTTATATACTAAAAATGTCTCATATAAACAAATTTTTATTTATTTGTGTCTCATTACAATTATGATTGGGATTCGAACCCTATATCCTAATATTCTAGTTTAATAATATTTTCGATAAATGATACATATGGAAAACATGTCATTACCCCCTCCCCACAAAGTGTACCCCTCCTGGGCCGGCAATGTGAGAAGGGAGATAATGAACCCTGAGTCCCGCCTCCGGCAGGCCCCAGGTTGGCGACTAGCACCGAGGGTATAATACACACACAAATGGTAGGCGTTACCCTCTAGGAGATCACATGCAGAATAGAGAGATAGAATAGACTCCAATCAACTCCAACATAGAACTGAGATATAAAAGGAAACCAAGTACACATATGAAATGTCATGAAAAAGTACTACAACTGAAAGGGGAAACTAAAAGTACCCAAAAGAAAGTAAAATGATAGCGACCACAAGCCCGAACAGCTCCTCCTCCAACCACACACTAGAAGTAACCAGCTTGACCTCCAACCTGCTCCAAGTGACCTGAAAAACAGTTTATATATATACATAGGGTGAGTATAACAGTATACTCAGTAGGATCCTCTCCAAGCCTCTCGTGAAAAAGTAAAGAAAGCATGCTAAAGCCCAGTGAACAACAAGTGAAACTAACTCGTTACCTAAACAGGTATACTAAGTTCCCAACCTCACCATGGCTACTCTCACCAAGTAACGCATACAAGAATATAGCATATAGTAAAGAATATCAAGGGTACCCCGCTACTACTTCCCCACTGGTTTTCCGCTTTGCCCCAATGACATACGTCTTGTGCATATCTATCCAAGGATTGCCCGCAGACACCTGGGCTAAGCTCCACAATCTGCACCTCGTGCACCACATAGGCTTGCCCGCAGACACCTGGGTGAAGCACCACACCGTCCTCACAACCAAAAGTAACCAGGTAGTTTCCGAGAGCCACCACAGCTCGCATAACGTGTATCATACGTCGGTTATAATACCTCAATCCATTACAGCCCATACTCCGAGTAAGGATCCTCAAGCCATTATAGCCTATACACGTTACACCTATAGTAGTCCATAGGATACTATATTCAGAATATATGTGTGTGAAATAACCACAATCCATTACAACCGTCTACACACATATATGGGTAAAACTAACCCCTGTGCCTACCAGCACAAAGATCTACCAAGAGAAGAGAGCGGGGCCAAAGGGGGTAGTCAGCCATTCAACCTCCCATCAGAATGTTGGGGAAAACACCCCCCCAGGGCTCAGAATCCCCGAGGTGTCGGTTTCCCTTACCGACAGGGTGGAGTAGCGTATAGAAACACAAAAGTACAGAATATATATAACTCACAACCACACTATGGGCATTACCTAGTCATAGGCACAACTGCAGCTAACGTCTCTCAGACTCCAGGCTGCTACTTCTAAGACTAGGCATCCTATAAGCACACAACCATTTGAAGAGCTTTATTAGATTACTCCATTCTCATTTTATCAGTTCCAATGTACGTTAATTAATTCTTTAAACATTAATTAACCATGAACAATTTACCACATTAAACTAAATTGGCATCACATTCAAAAACTGCTCCTTTTTAGGATTCACATCACTATTAAATTCCAGTTTCTCCATCCCCATGGATTATCACCATTTAAACAAACTTTCATTATGGAATTACTTTCCCATATTCCCAGGCATTCTAGAAAATCATCCTATGCTACTAAACACAAAGGGGCTCAACACGGCGAGTAGATATACTACCCGTCAATTCTTTGCCGCCTATAGCAAGAGCATAGACCCATCCTCCATCGAGAGGCTAAACACGGAAAGCACGTGGCATACCCCGCGTGTCTTCGCCTCCTTCGGAAAGAGGGTAACCAATACCCGCTGTCTTGAGTAGTGGGGAAAGTAAAGCAGATAAACAACCAAACCAAACCACCAACATCAAACCATCACATTCATCTCATACCATCATTCTTGGTGTCCTCCCCGACACCCATATGCATAAACCAATGCATCTCTCCACACTAGGCATCATCCGCTGCCACAACCACAAGTCCCCATACCTCCACATATCACAACAGCCATCCAGGATCACATCAAATCACAAGAAGCAAGAAAACAACAATCACAACCATAGGCTCTTGACCCTTTAACAAACAAGAGGGTAAATCAGAACCCTTTTTAGAAATTCTCACACAATTTGTTCATTAATCCATATTGAACTAGAAGATTAGTTATTCGTAGGATCCAATTACGGGAGACCTAATCAGTAAGCTATCACAATTAAATAACCGTGCTTACTTCCCTAATTTGAATATCCTCAAATTAGAACAACTATAACAACTGCAACAACCAGATTAATTTACATGCCTCTTTATCTTTAGCCAATTAATTAACAATTAATTTCGGCTTTACGTTCATTATCAATTTCAATCATGAACGAACGACAAATCAAAGAAAACATATATATCACTATATCTAGGAAAACATGATGCAAACTGTTACCACGGTATAAAGCAACATCATACGATCAACCAATTCTTTTAATCCGGTTCAAGTATTTAATTAGGTCAATTTCATTGTGATCCAAAGGACTAAATCATGCTAATTCTACGATTGCACATACACAATTAGAGAAGCCATAAATCCCCTACCTCGAAGAGTTCTTGACGTCCTTTATCCACACAACGGGTCACAGTCCTCTTCTTCTCACGACAACTTCATCCACCAGAGGATGCCACGGTACGACAGTACCATCCAACCCCAAGAAAACCCATTAGAATCATGGAAATTACATGGTATAATTATGGAAAATAGGATAGTAGAAGATAAACCCCAAAAGAACGAAGATACAACATACCTTATATCGAAGATTGATCGACACGGCTCGGTTGCATCCAAAACAAGGAAGAACCAATCCTAAGAGTAAAGATTGATTGTGCAACTCCTACGGAAAGGATTGAAAGGTTCTAGTGACTCTTAGATGAGAACAAAGGGAAAGAACAAGGGAGAATGATATCTCGTCCCTTTTTGAAGATTTAATGGGGCGAAATTTTAAGATCCGGTTAATTCTCCATTAAAAACGGATCGCATTAACCCACACGGTTTGACCAAATAAAAACATACCGGCCATAGGAATAATTAATATAGAATTTATGGCCTTTGAATCGGTCTTAAAGTCCTTAAAATAAGGTTTTAAAAGTATTTTACGTCAAAGAAAACGTCAAATTTGCGAAGCTGGAAACACTGTTCAGATACTCAAATTTTGGCAAAGTATGGAATCAGTAGCTCTTATGAAGTCTGGAAACACTGTTCATTCGTGAAATTTGGCAAAGTGTTAGCCGAGCTACTGCTAAGCGGCGGCTACTGGTAGGCAGCAGCTACCGGTAGACCGAGCTACCGATAGGCAGCAGCTACCGGTAGCCAGCAGCTACCGGTAGACCGAGCTACCGGTAGGCAGCAGCTACCGGTAGACCGAGCTACCAGTAAACAACAGCTACCGGTAGACCGCACTACTGATAGGCAACAGCTACCGGTAGACCGAGCTACCGGTAGGCAGCAGCTACCGGTAGACCGAGCTACCGGTAGGCAACAGCTACCAGTAGACTGAGCTACCGGTAGGCAACAGCTACCGGTAGACCGAGCTACCGATAGGCAGCAGCTACCGGTAGACCGAGCTACCGGTAGACCGAGCTACCGGTAGACCGAGCTACCGGTAGACCGAGCTACCGGTAGGCAGCAGCTAGGGGAAAAGTCACCTTGACCTCCCGAAACACCTCCAACACCACATTTTCACAAAGTAGTGGACCAGAGAGGTCCAGGCCATTACATTAGATACCTCTCAAAATATTCTCATCCTCTAGAATAAAAAAAACCAACTCAGAAGAAAAGAGGGGTCCGAACAACCACCCCATAAGATACCTCTCATGGGAAAACCACCATGAGTTGTTCGAAAGCTGGAACAAAACTACGACATCCGAGAATATGGAAACAAACAATCCATATCCAAACAATTCAATCATATCATCACACAAAAGGTACATAAATAAAACATAAAAGGTCTAACCATAAAGGAAACATCATTACATGAAAAGAGTTAAACAATAAACAACTCTAGGTACTGAGCACGTATCTGTGACTCACGCTCCCAGGTACTCTCCTCCATGCCACCATGTCGCCACAAGACATGAACTAAAGGAATAGAACGCCCACGCAACACCTTCTCCTTGCGGTCTTGGATCTCCACAGGTCACTCCTCGAAGGTTGCATCATCGTCAATATCGATCTCTCCCCAATCGATAATATGAGATTCATCATGAAGGTAACGACGAAGCTGTGATACATGGAAAACATCATGTATCCGACTCATCTGAGGGGGAAGTGCTACTCGATACGCCACACCTCCAACACGATCTAACACCTCGAAAGTCCCAACAAACCGGGGAGAAAGCTTACTTCCACGACCAAACCTTCGCTGCCCATGGCGGGGAGTCACCTTCAGAAACACATGATCCCCAACATTAAACTCTAAGGGTCTCCTCCTTTGATCAACATATGATTTCTGACGATCCTGTGCTGTCTTCATCCTCTCATGAATCACCTGAACCATCTCTGTTGTATTCTACACTAGTTCTGGTCCAAGAATTGCGGACTCTCCGACCCCAGTCCAGCACAACGGATAACGGCATGGCCGGCCATACAAGGCTTCAAACGGCGCCATACCAATGGTAGAGTGGAAACTATTATTGTAAGCGAACTCTACCAAGGGTAAGTGCTTTGTCCATGAACCTCCAAAATCAAGAACACCAGAGCGCAACTTGTCTTCAAGAGTCTGGATGGTTCGCTCTGTCTGACCATCCGTTTGAGGATGTAAAGCAGTGCTAAGGCACAGTTGAGAGCCAAAAGCATGCTGGAGACCTCTCCACACCCTAGAGGTAAAACGAGGATCTCTATCATAAATGATCGTCCTAGGTACTCCATGGAGTCTCACCACCTCCTCTAGATACTGCCTCGACAAAACTTCCACTGAGCTCGACTCCTTGATCGCTATGAAGTGGGATGATTTTTTTAAATGATCCACTACCACCCATATAGCATCATGTCCTCCCGGAGCTCGAGGTAAACCTGTAACAAAGTCCATTGAGATGTCCTCCCACTTCCACTGAGGAATCTCTAAGTGCTGGAGAAGACCACCAGGAACACGGTGTTCGGCCTTCACCTTCTAGCAGACTAAACATCGAGACACACATTCTGCAACTGTACGCTTCAGCCCAGGCCACCAAAACTGACTCCTCAAGGATTGGTACATCTTCTTCACACTAGGATGTACCGCCAAGGGTGAACTATGGAACTCTCGGAGAACCTTCTCGTGCATCACCAAGGGAACAAAAAGCCTGCCATGATACAACACTCGGTGTTGTTCATCCTCCGACCAACCATCAGGGGCCTCACCACATACAACTCTGTCTCTCCAAACTTCCACCTCTAGGTCACCCAACTGAGACTCTTCCACCTTCTTCATCAGGGATGACTGCACCTTCATCTGGAAAAGACAACCTCTACCCTCAACTTCTCCCATATCAAGATGCAAAGATGATAGCTCTTCCATCACTCTCCAAGAATCACCAGATTCACGCACAACATCATTACGTATCTTTCGGCTTAGTGCGTCAGATACAACATTCCCTTTTCCAGGTGTATACGATATTTCAAAGTCGTATTCCTGCAAGAACTCCATCCACCGACGCTGCCTCAAGTTCAAGTCACGTTGGGAGAAAACATACCTCAAACTCTTATGATCGGTGAAAACCACAAAGTGCTCACCAATGAGGTAATGTCTCCACAACTTTAGAGAAAAAACCACGGCTGCCAACTCAAGATCATGGGTGGAATAGTTGCATTCATGGGGACGCAACTGCCGAGACCCATAAGAAACAACTGACCTCTGCTGCATGAGAACACAGCCTTGCCCCAGATGTGAAGCATCATAGAAAACATCAAACTGGACTCCCTCTGCTAGAAGACAAAGGACTGGAGCACTTACCAACTTCTCCTTTAGATACTCGAAAGCTGTCTGACACTGATCAGTCCACATAAAAACTTGATCCTTCCTGGTCGAAGCTTTCAGAGGAGACGCAACTCGGGAGAAATTAGCTACAAACCTCCTATAATAGCCTGCGAGACCAGGAAAACTTCTCACCTCTAACACAGTATTGGGGGATGGCCAAGACACCACTGTTTCTATCTTCGAAGGATCCACAACTACTCCCTGTTGGGACACAACATGTCCCAAGAAACGAACTTCTCGAGCCCAGAACTCACACTTGGAAAACTTCCCAAACAACTGATGTTGGCGAAGAACTCCCAAAATGGCTCGTAGATGCTCTGCATGCTCCTCTTCAGATGTAGAGTACACAAGGATGTCGTCGATGAAAACCACAACAAACTTGTCCAGGAATTCATAGAACACAACATTCATCAACCCCATGAAAACAGCTGGAGCATTCGTCACGCCGAATGGAATTACAACAAACTCATAATGCCTATGATGACAACGGAAAGCAGCCTTCGGGATATCCTCATCCTTTACATGAATCTGATGATATCCTGACCGCAAGTCTATCTTTGAGAACCAACTTGCACCCTTCAGTTGATCGAATAGGTCATCAATCCACGGGAGAGGATAGCAGTTCTTTATTGTCACTTTGTTTAACCGACGATAATCGATGCACAACCGCAAACTTCCATCAGCCTTTTTCACAAACAAAACTGGTGTACCCCACGGTGACACACTTGGCCGAACAAAACCACACTGCAACAGACCATCGAGCTGAATACGTAGCTCTCGTAACTCAGAAGGGGCCATCCTATACGGAGACATAGAGATAGGAGACACTCCTGGCTGTAGCTCGATCCCAAAATTGATCTCTCGTTGAGGGGGTAAGGATACAACCTCTTCTGGAAAGAAGTCAGGGTACTCCTCTTCGACCCTAGGAAACGCCAACTGTTGAACCTCTGAAGAACTCAGCGTCATCCCAGCCATCATGGATGATAAGGATGGAACTCGTCTATGACCCATCCGAGGATCTCTCTCACCAAAAAACACCACTTTCTCTCCATCTTCATCAATGAAAACAACCTTCTTCCTGTAGTAATCCACAACAGCCTACACCGAATACAACCAATCCATGCCAAGTATGACATCATATGGTTGTATTCGCAAACATTGGAAATCTCCCCAAGAGCGGTGTTGCCCCAACACTAGCTCACAGTCTCTACATACTTCAAACAAGTCAGCTCGACCTCCAACTGGCGTAGTCAACGCCAAGGGCACTGGAAGCCTCTCTACCTCAAGTCCCAAAGCATGGACAAGGGTAGGTGATATGAAGGAGTGTGTTGCTCCTAAATCAAACAAGGCATACAACAAGGTATAAAACAAGCAAAGGGTACCTCAAACGACATCTGGCTCACCTGGGGCTGGTAATGCTAGAGAATGAAGCTGACCACGACCTCCTCCATGGCCTCTCTGACCCTGATGACGACCACCACCACGGCCGCGCTCTGCTCTCTAAGGACGGGGGCGTCATGGGGCTGTCCTCTGCCTGCTCCATCTACCCTTTGGTGATCTAAAACTGGTGCAACCTGCTGCTGCTGCCTCGGCTAGAACTGACTCAATGGAGGAACCTGGAGTGGAGCGCCCAGTGCACGATGACTCCTCTGAAAATTCGGGCACTCCCGCTTCTGATGTCCTTGACCACCACAAGAAAAACAAGCGCCTGATCCCTTGGCATAGGTCTGAGAGTTTCTACCTCCGGAGAAACGAGATGGGAAGGGCTGGGACCTACCCCCAGGTGAACGGAAACTCTTCTGTCCTGAAAACCGGGAACCCCTGACCACAGCTCTGCTTCGTGAGGAATCATGACGATTCCCCTCTCGTGACGATCCAGTCCTGGCCAAAGTCCTTTCAACAACCTCTGCCCTCGCCAGCACCTCAAGATATGTCTTCAGCATAAATGGGGTGACCTGGCGCTGGATCTCTGGATGAAAAGCCTCCTCGAAATGCCTCGCCCTGGCCTCATCATCTGGTAACAGGTCTGAAGCATATCATAGAAGGTTCCTGAAATAGATTCCAAACTCTCAAACACTGGAGCTCCCCTGTCGAAGGGTGAGAAGCTCCTGGCGACGGGACACCTTTGCATTTGACGAAAGAAACTCGACTCTAAACCTGTCTCGAAACTCCTCCCATGAGATTGCTGACTCCTCAAGATCACCAAGGAACAAGAACCACCACTTCCTCGCTGCTCCACGCATCACCGTCACAACCAAGGACACCCAGTGTTCCTTCCGAGCACGAATCGAACTGAAGCCTATCTCGATCTCCTCCAACCAGTCTTCTGTGACTGTATCTGAAACAGATCCCTCGTACTTCTGTAGACTCTGGCACTGAAACTCTCGAAGTGTCTTCCTCCAAGTGTCATCGTCGTCAACCTCTACTCAGCGGCGATCCGCTGGAACAGCCTGATGGGCATCTTCTGCGCAAACCTGACGAGGATGTCGACCTGGAGACATACCTGCAAAATAACAACTGTTAGAGCTCCTAAGCCTAGAATATAGAAGACTTAGCATTAATTAATTAATTGTTTTGCTTTATTTATTTTAGGTTACCTATCCCAAGATCTACCCATTCAAGCACAAGCGCAAAGAATAATGATGCATGATCCTTTCCTAGGTCTCTACCCTGCAACCGGTATCACTTTGTTTAGTAGCCATCGTAAACTTAAAGGTTCGTGCAACAGATCATAGGGGGCCCTAAACTCCTATGTCTCTTCTGGTATCTAGTGTTTACCCCACATGCTAAACATGAATGACACCATTTCCCTACCATCCCATGCATCCTCACCTGTGCCTAACTCCAAACTCCATCCTATCCCTCAACCAGACCTCTGATACCACTCTGTCACGACCCCCTCCCCACAAAGTGTACCCCTCCTGGGCCGGAAATGTGAGAAGGGAGATAATGACCCCCGAGTCCTGCCTTCGGTAGGCCCCGGGTTGGCGACTAGCACTGAGGGTATAATACACACACAAATGGGAGGCATTACCCTCTAATAGAACACATGCAGAAGAGAGAGATAGAATAGACTCCAATCAACTCCAACATAGAACTAAGATATAAAAGGAAACCAAGTACACATATGTAATGTCATGCAAAAGTACTACAACAGAAAGGGGAAACTAAAAGTACCCAAAAGAAAGTAAAACGACAGCGACCACAAGCCCAAACAACTCCTCCTCCAACCACACGCTAGAAGTAACCAGCTTGACCTCCAACCTTCTCCAAGTGACCTGAAAAACAGTTTATATATATACATAGGGTGAGTATAACAGTATACTCAGTAGGATCCTCCCCAAGCCTCTCGTGCAAAAGTAAAGAAAGCATGCTAAAGCCTAGTGAACAACAAGTGAAACTAACTCGTTACCTAAATAGGTATACTATGTTCCCAACCTCACCATGGCTACTCTCACCAAGTAACGCATACAATAATATAGCATATAGTAAAGAATATCAAGGGTACCCCGCTACTACTTCCCCACTGGTTTGCCGCTTTGCCCCAACGACATATGTCCGGTGCATCTCTCTCCAAGGCTTGCCTGCAGACACCTGGGCTAAGCTCCACAATCTGCACCTCGTGCACCACATAGGCTTGCCCGCAGACACCTATGCGAAGCACCACACCGTCCTCACAACCAAAAGTAACCAGGTAGTTTCCGAGAGCCACCACAGCTCGCATAACGTGTATCATACGTCGGGTATAATACCTCAAGCCATTACAAACCATACTCCGAGTAAGGATCCTCAAGCCATTATATCCTATACACGTTACACCTATAGTAGTCCATAGGATACTATATTCAAGAAATATGTGTGTGAAATAACCACAAGCCATTACAGCCCTCTACACAAATATATGGGTAAAACTAACAATTGTGCCTACCAGAAAAAAGATCTACCAAGAGAAGAGAGCAGGGCCAAAGGGGGTAGTCAGCCATTCAACCTCCCATTAGAATGTTGGGGAAAACACCCCCCCAGAGCTCAGAATCCCCGGGGTGTCAGTTTTCCTTACCGACAGGGTGGAGTAGCATATAGAAACACAAAAGTATAGAATATATATAACTCACAACCACACTATGGGCATTACCTAGTCATAGGAACAATTGCAGCTAACGTCTCTCAGACTCCAGGCTGCTACTTCTAAGACTAGGCATCCTATAAGAACACAACCATTTGAAGAGCTTTATTAGATTACTCCATTCTCATTTTATCAGTTCCACTGTACGTTAATTAATTCTTTAAACATTTATAAACCATGAACAATTTACCACATTAAACTAAATCGGCATCACATTCAAAAACTGATCCTTTTTAGGATTCACATCACTATTAAATTCCAGTTTCTCCATCCCCGTGGATTATCACCATTTAAACAAACTTTCATTATGGAATTACTTTTCCATATTCCCAGGCATTCTAGAAAAGAATCCTATGCTACTAAACACAAAGGGGCTCAACACGGCGAGTAGATATACTACCCGTCGAGTCTTTGCCGCCTATAGAAAGAGCATAGACCCATCCTCCATCGAGAGGCTAAACATGGAAAGCACGTGGCATACCCCACGTGTCTTCGCCTCCTTCGGAAAGAGGGTATGCAATACCAGCTGCCTTGAGCAGTGGGGAAAGTAAAGCAGATAAACAACCAAACCAAACCACCAACATCAAACCATCACATTCATCTCATACCATCATCCTTGGTGTCCTCCCCGACACCCATATGCATAAACCAATGCATCTCGCCACACTAGGCATCATCCGCTGCCACAACCACAAGTCCCCATACCTCCATATATCACAACAGCCATCCAGGCTCACATCAAATCACAAGAAGCAAGAAAACAACAATCACAACCATAGGCTCTTGACCCTTTAACAAACAAGAGGGTAACTCAGAACCCTTTTTAGAAATTCTCACACAATTTGTTCCTTAATCCATATTGAACTAGAAGACTAGTTATTCGTAGGATCCAATTACGGGAGACCTAATCAGTAAGCTATCACAATTAAATAACCGTGCTTACTTCCCTAATTTGAATATCCTCAAATTAGAACAACTACAACAACTGCAACAACCAGATTAATTTACATGCCTCTTTATCTTTAGCCAATTAATTAACAATTAATTCCGGCTTTACGTTCATTATCAATTTCTATCGTGAATGAACAACAAATCAAAGAAAACATAGATATCACTATATCTAGGAAAACATGAGGCAAACTGTTACCACAGTATAAAGAAACATCATACGATCAACCAATTCTTTTAATCCGGTTCAAGTATCTAATTAGGTCAATTTCATTGTGATCCAAAGGACTAAATCATGCTAATTCTACGATTGCACATACATGATTAGAGAAGCCATGAATCCCCTACCTCGAAGAGTTCTTGACGTCCTTTATCCACACAACGGGTCACCGTCCTCTTCTTCTCACGACAACTGCATCCACCGGAGGATTCCACGGTACGACAGTAGCCACCAACCCCAAGAAAAACCATTAGAATCTTGGAAATTACATGGTATAATTATGGAAAATAGGATAGTAGAAGATAAACCCGAAAATAACGACGATACAACATACCTTATATCGAAGATTGATCGACATGGCTCATTTGCATTCAAAACAGAGCAGAACCAATCCTAGGAGTAAAGATTGATTGTGCAACTCCTACGGAAAGGATTGAAAGGTTCTAGTGCCTCTTAGCTGAGAACAAAGGGAAAGAACATGGGAGAATGATATCTCGTCCCTTTTTGAAGATTTAATGGGGCGACAGTTTAAGATCCGGTTAATTCTCTATTAAAAACGGATCGCATTAACCCACACGGTTTGACCAAGTAAAAACATCCCGGCCCTAGGAATAGTTAATATAGAATTTATGGCCTTTGAATCGGTCTTAAAGTCCATAAAATAAGGTTTTAAAAGTATTTTACGTCAAAGAAAACGTCAAATTTGCGAAGCTGGAAACACTGTTCACATACTCAAAATTTGGAAAAGTATGGAATCGGTAGCTCTTATGAAGTCTGGAAACACTGTTCATTCGTGAAATTTGGAAAAGTGTTAGCCGAGCTACTGCTAAGCGGCGGCTACCGGTAGGAAGCAGCAACCTGTAGACCAAGCTACCGATAGGTAGCAGCTACCGGTATACAGCAACTACTGGTAGACCGAGCTACCGGTTGGAAGCAGCTACCGGTAGAACGAGCTACCGGTAGGTAGTAGCTACCGGTAGACCGAGCTACCGATAGGCAGCAGCTACCGGTAGACCGAGCTACCGGTAGGCAGCAGCTACCGGTAGGCAGAGCTACCGGTAGGCAGAAGCTACCAGTAGACCGAGCTACCGATAGGCAGCAGCTACCGGTAGACCGAGCTACCGGTAGACCGAGCTACCGGTAGACCGAGCTACCAGTAGGCAGCAGCTAAGGGAAAAGTCACCTTGACCTCCCGGAACACCTCCAACACCACATTTTCACAAAGTAGTGGACCAGAGAGGTCCGGGCCATTACAAAACAGATATAACATTTCCCTCAAATAGTGAAACATATATTTTATTATTAATAATGGGGGAATACATAATTGATATAAAGAAGATGGTGGGGATGATAAAGAATTTTATTTTTTTAAAATTAATATTTTCAATTTATTTAAATGATATTCATGGAACAAGAAGTTTAATGTTCTTTTAGAAGTTCTAGTGGAAGGTTCATCGGGTGTTTAGAGTAAAGCCATTGGATCTTTATACCCAAAGGTGGTGAAACCATAAAAAGTATCATAACCATAGAAGTTAGTTATACTATAAGACTTTGAAACTAATGATGGACCAAATATGTTATTGTAATTTTTTTCGATAATCGATATACTATTTATACACAGAGTAAACTGATAGGACTAGATAACCATTGTTCCCTTTCTATATAGGGTACACATCACTATAATCCTTTTTCTTTATTTGGAAACTATTTTGATTTTTTTTTTCTTTAAATAGTTGGTATTTATTATAAATAAGATATAAATAATTAAACCTGTTGAAATACCCACAGTGATAATGTATTTTTTTAGTCAATTTCATAAATTTACTGTTATATTCATTATTTTGTTCATTAGATTTTGATTAACACTATATCCTCATTTGTTACTCACATAAATATTAATAAAAGAGATAAGATCTTAGAAAATACTCAAAGTAATTTTTTTATTATCATTATGTAATTCAATACATTCCTGTGATTCTATAAATCTTTATTAATTTTTATAAATTCTTGTATCATTGGACACATTCTATTCTATTAAAAAATAAATCAATTTTCATTATTTTATTTTTGAGTTGAAATTCATGTATTTTTTCAGTAAAAAATACATTGAAATTATGTTTATGTGTTGGGTTTCTGTTATGATTTCCACGACCCACACTCCCTGATATTATGTCATAGTCACATACTTCACATACAATCCTTGATACTAACTATTGATTCCAGTACATAAATACCATATAAATTAAATTCTATAATAAGAATATTCAATTATATATATTATAATTAACTTTTATGTATATAGTTTTTCAGAGTTAGGAAAAATAGAAATTAATCATCCCCGTGTACTTAAATACTAAGGGGATTTTTTCAACAATATTGAAACAACTTAATCCATAACAAGTCTTCAAAACTACTCACTTGTTCTCAATATATGATATTGAGTTAAAAAAATCATTTGTAATAACTTAATTCATATCCCAGAGAAATGGTAAAATAATAATGTGTGATATCCAAATTAGAAGTAACCTAAAACAAGAAACTAAGGCAATCATGCCATATACATGGAATAAATAATATATTAGGAGTGAGTATGTATTATAATTCCATAAAATAATAATAATAATACAATTCAATATCCATGAAAATAAATGAAATCATGGATACAAATGACTAATTATCACATATATGTGGAACATATAATTTTATACATAAAAATAAGTCCCATATACCTTGTTCTAAGACACTATACTGATATGGGGAGAGTTATATGTTGTATTTGGTGGACTATAACAAATATATGTTTATATAATGATTACCTATATTCAATTTTTTGAATATTAGTAAACCAAATATCATATTACGATGTTTTCCTATGTTACATTATAATGACTAAATTATTACATACATAGATATTTCATCTTTAATGATAATTATTAATTTCATTATACAAAAAAACTCATGAGGACCATAATGGTTTAGTGTCATTGGAAATTTGGATACAGAAACAATTGTTTCATAAGTAAACTACATAATCTATCATTAGGTTCTCCATAACTAGAACCCTTTATAAAAATAACATACATAATACCAGTCTTCATGTTCCATGGAAAGGAAACATAATAATAAGTGAGCTCAGATTCTCAGTAAGGGAAATAAAGGGAGATATCAACATAAAACAATCATAAGGATATGATAACAATATAATAACTTTTGAAAACCATACCCTTCATATCCTAGATCATAAACATGATTCATGGAAAAATCTTGGTAGTTTATATGATAGGAATCATAAAGGAATCAAAGAATAAAAACCATGAGATCGTAAAATTGTAATAATACATAGATTTATAGTAGACACATAATCATAAAAAATCCAATTCAAGGATACCCACTAATACATTTATAACATGTTTGGATTGGGATAACCACATATGCACATACTTTAGGCTTAGTATAACCTCTAGTGTACCCACTTTTTAGATAGGTATAACCACCCTTGTACCCTAATTTTTTTGGGATTTAGATAACATCCCATGTGACCTCTTATTTTGGGATTAGGATAATGTCTCATTTACCTTTTTATTTCAAGAGAGGGATAACCTCCCATTAACCCTTTGAGCTCATATAACATTAATCATTACCTAATGTATTGGATGAGATATATGTTCCACCCATCATATAATCTATAAATTTATTTTGAAAATGGTCAAAAAAACGTTTATCATATCATAATGAAGGAAAATGAAATGGGTTTTACAAAAAAATCATCATATCATAACCCATAAGAATGAAATGGTATTTTTAACATTTTTACTCATAAAAATAAAATAAAAAATCCAAATAAAGAATAATTATGGTACCATTAGATCAAATCCATAGTAAAACCTAAGAATCATCAAATTATTCCATATTATATAGAAAATGATTTTGAAAGATGACATGGAACATTTATTCTGAAAATTATCCTTTCCATTTTGAAATTAATTATTTAAAACTATAAAATTTATTATATATTAATAAAAAAAATTAATTGAAAATAATCATGGAATATTTTAATTAAATTATTAAATCATTTAATGATCATGATATATGAATATACTGTTCAAGTCATACAAATTAAAATAATTGATCCCTTCATATTTTTGGTAAATGGTCGATATAGAATTGTTCAAAATTTGAAAAGAAGATTCATTTTAAAACATTTTTTTAAAATTAAATCATGGTTAAAAATATATTTAAACAATCACTAGGGAATAGAAAAAACAATAATTAAAACAATTTTATAAAACTTTGTAATGGAAAAAGTTTTTTTGAGATAAGAGTTACATAAATTTAGTTTTTCATTAAAAACATTCATTTAGTCTCATATGCACATAAATAGAGAAAAGTGAAAGGGACAAATGTAACCCCTATAAATAAGAATAGTTCAAGAAATTACATGAGTTTCCAGAGATTTAGATCATATGATTTCATCATTGGAAAATTATTCATAAACAATCCTGATAAACAATAACATAATAATATAAAACATTTACCAATTTGAAAACTATTGAATCATAACACCCATTAAAAAAACTAATATATGGATATGTATAGACAATTATTTTTGAGGTAATAAACATAATATTCATTCATGGTCATTTTATAAACCACCTAAAATAAATAATTGGTGAATATGGGATGTTTCCAACGGAAGTAAAAAGTGAGACAGAAATACCATACGTCAAGCCTCAAATTTCTTTATAAAGATTCAAAACCTCTATATAATAAATATAGGTTTATTATACATAAGATAGATAACCTTAATAATATATATTATACCATATATGTTTTACTTATTCCCTTTTATTACACACTAATTGAAAATTATAATTTAAAATCACATTTTGGGTAATAACTGCTTCATATTTCACGTGTGTTTGGGTATGGTATATTCAGTCTTTTTTCATTCATCAGGGTTCTATATTATCCATAATTTTAAACATTATATAAATATAATATATATTAATTTTATATGTATTTATTTTAATCCATTATATATATATATATGTATATATATAGCAAATTAATTACACCATTGAAGTAGATGTTATGTCATATGAATGCATGAACACTGATTCAATTTTATCAACAGATGGAATGGAAAAAAGACAAAAAATAAATAAAAATTAATAAATAATTTTGGTTTCATATGTATTACTTTTTTTCATTAATATAATCCTTATTACCTTGCATATAAATTATATGTAAAAAATAGAGCACATTTCTTCGTGAGGGGTTAATCTGCCGTACAAATGTGGGATGTTCTCGTATCCCCAATTAATATAAAATAAGTATTTATATGTGATATTATAGTTAAATAATGTTAATTATGTTATAAATATAATATATATAATTTCAATCTATTATTATACCCACCCATGAGAGGCAGTGATGGAAAACTAATTACATCGGCTAGCGAGGCAATAGTCTGATGACACATGATCAACAGTTTTGATTCTATTTTGATGGAATATGAGATATATATAGGCAATTAAATTAAAATAATAAAATATAAATATACTATAGATACTTAATATTTATCTCCTAATCTTTGAAGAATATTTTAAAGATACATAGAAAAAAATAACATAAAAAAACAGAATTATGGATTATGCATCTTATTTGAACAAGTCCATGACCTTTACACATAATGACTTTCGGATACAGTTTAATAATAAAAACAATTACTATATTTTGTGGGGATGGAATTATAGAACACATTATGACAGTTATTTTCATATCTAAATGGGTTTTTAAGTGTTTATATGAGTGGATATGGGGTTCTTTATTCTAAGTGGGTAACGGACAAACATGTAATTTTTTCAAAGAAAAAGGTGTACCAAATTTTAAATCAGGAAAATAGGTTCCAAAATGGATAATTATTGATCCGTATATGTTATTAGGTTGCTAAATTTCTATCAAATTTTTATTTTACATGTTTCTAGTTCATTGTACCTCTTAATGTATTTAACCTCTGGTAAACCGGCTTGAACCCTAAACATGATAATTAATATTTAATGTTTTTAATAAATATTATGTCCAAAAAATAATTTGAAATTATTATTTAATTATTATTATTATTATTCGTATTATAGAATATATTTTTATAAATTAAATTCACATAATTTTTAATTTTTATTTCAAAATTAATCACAAATACGTAATGAAAAAGATTTTTTTCCCAAAGAGAACATATTCATAAGTAGAGAAAGTTTTATTATGAATATTCAATATGATTTTTTTTAAATGAACTATTTTTTTGTAATATATATATAATTTAACTAATTTTACTTTTATAAAAATCTTAAAAAATAATTGATATTTAATATTGTTTAATGAAAAGGTAGTTTTTAAAAAAAATTTATATCATTACTATTCATTGAAAAATTTGTCTTTACCAAAAATTCATAATAATTGAATCAAAGATAACTTTGAAAATAATATTTCAAAAAATGTTTTTATTTTGTAAAATAATTTTTTTAATGTGAAAAAATTTATACTTTTTTGTTTTAAAAAATAAATAAAAAATAATTTTTATTTCATAAAAAGTATTTTTCGGAGAATAAAAATACATTAGAATAAATAAGTGACTTTTTAAATTATATTTATTTATATAAAACCATTATATATAATTTATAAAATTTGGATATTAATATTCATTCCTCCAATTTTAATTTCTGGGTTAAAATTTTCATGTTTAAATAATAACATTAATATTATATTGCTCTTAATTAAAAATTGATTTTGCGGGTAATACAATTTATTGAATAATGTTAATTTATTCAAAAAAATATTTCATAAAAGAATATGTTGTCACATTCTCCTCTCCCATAAAATTATTTTACCATAATAAAATTTTCACTCTATTATAAAAAATGAGGATACTTCTACCTTATCATGTCCTCAAATTTCAACACAGCTTCTTCAAATTGGTGGATTCACCACAAAATGTTTTCTAGATTATAAATATTGTTTCACAACATTTTATATCTAACATATATAATATAAACTAGATGTTAATGTTAAAGATACTATGACCCCGTGGAACAACTTCTATTTTTAGTACTTTTGAAGGATCATGTTTGTACTTTCTTAGGATAAATATATTGAACACATCATTGTCTTATGGTAGGTTTTATGGAAGTATCAATTGATAAGACATCATCTAGATATGATCAATAATTTTAAACAGACCAATATAACTAAGTATTAGTTTTTCATGATCACAAAATCTCATTACCTTAATGAATAGTGAATTATTAGATATATTTTTTCTCTAAATTAAAATTCTATATCCTATTGGCGATTTTCAACATAAATTTTCCACTAAAATTGTGTTTCCATTATATTGTTTTAAATTTAACTAACCTTATATTAAATTTATTTAGATATAAATGTTCCTAATATATTTCATTTTTTAACATCATCCCTATGTGTTGGAGATTGGTTCTACGTTCCATAGTGGGATTCACAAGGAGAATTTTGAATGATTGAGTGAAAGCTATTTTTTTATAAAAACTCAACCATATGACACTAAATATCCCAACCACATTTGGATTAAATTTAATAACATCTCAACATATCCTATAAGGCTTATATATCTCTCTCAAATTGACCATCTATATAAGGATGTTACGTTGTGATGAAACTATACTCAGTATAAAGAGCTAGCTGAATACTTCAATAGAAAAATGAGGTAGACATTGAATCCATGTAATAAATATTGGAATGTAGAACTACTTATAACTTTAATTATTCCTTAATGTATTACCTATAATGTTGATACATCGAAAAATATTCTCTGATAGAGAATGAGTTTTATGAATTTATAAGGCACTGGACCACTAGCCATATATCATTATCCCTTATAGATATTTTGGGGGTGTCTAGTGTTAAAATCCATAGTGATGTTTTCCCATTTACATTCTGGTATAGGTAAATATTGTAACACCCCTATTAAAATTTTAATTTCAATATTAACTTTTTAACACAACAAAAACCAAGATAAAAAACATTATATTCCCTCTTAAAGACAATCCACTAGAAATACTCCTTGAAATCCCTATAAATCCGTCTACTTCTATGATGAATAGATAATAAAGAAATACAATCCTCCTCTAATAGCTCCTTCATAAAATCTTGTATGGATGGATCACATACATATATCTGAAACCTTATCATCCCATTATAATCATGATAAAACTCTAAAACATTTACATCCATATTCTCTAGTTATACATATTTCTTTTATGCCTCTTTAACCTTTAATTAGATTGATGGTTGATAAATTAATATAGAAATATAATATTTCCCCCTTCATTCCTGATTTAAACATCCATCCATTTCAAATCCATATATACTAGATATTTTGTGATCCCCAACATATATATGCTAGAATGATCATTTTGATTCAACATATCAGCCACCGTGTCCGCTTTCCCACTATGGTGATGTATTGCGTTGTCATAATATTTAATTAGTTCTAGCTATATTATTTGGTGCATGTTGAACTATTTATATCTTAGTATATACTTTAATTTTTTATGATCAGTATATATATGACACATTTCTCTAGAAATATAATGCCTCCATATCATTATTGAAATAATTACTATAGAACACTTCAAATATTGAGTTGTATAACTTTCCTCTTTAACCATAAATTTTCATGAGACATAATCTATAACCATATATTTTTTAAGTACCATGTATATCTCAACAATAAAAAATATGTCCCAAAGAATCTACTAAATCATAACCTATCAAATAATTTAAAAAATTACATACAAACCCAAACATTATTTTTTCTAATAGTGGGCCTTTCACCCTTCTATTCTGTGTTCAATCCCCACGACCATCGTAGATGTTAAAGGATGATACTAAAACTATATTTATATAATCCTCATATCATCCTTGAAAATATACTAAACATACATAAAATGTCTATAATCCTAAATGGCCTTTTAAACACTCAAGGTTATCAATTCCATTAAAATTATGAAAAGATCATTCATCCTTAAATAACCTAAGTTTTATATAAACCATATTCGAATAAATAACCACCCAAAATATCATTAATTACATTAAAATAACATCAATTAAAAAATAAAAACAAGAACCTATGAATTTAAACATATGATAAACCTTAAACACAGAAAACCATGATTGTATCTATAACTCTTAGGTTGATCTTAGATGTAGATAAATATTCATAAAAATGGACATGATCCATAGATGTTTCATGAATCAAGTAAACAAAATACCATTTGTAAAAATATATCTACAACATAATTATTGATCCCAATACATAAATACTTCAACCATTTTTTAATTTTTTTTTAAAATATTGTTCCTTCCTTAGTATTGGGTCTAACCAATTGTTTTAGGAACTAACTTGGATAATTCCAAAGTTCCCCAAATATAATAAATCAAATTATTTGTCAAATAATTGCTAAATGAACTCCATTTCCTCCTATAAAACATAATCCCCTACATTTGAAAACTTCTTCTAGGTACTCCTCTATCTTTATTGACATATAGGAATCATAATATTCATAACTATATATTAATTACCATAAGTACATTCTTGAAAGTAAATATTCATCTTATGTGATGGGTTATGAATCTCACCAAAGTTAATGTGGTTGATCATATTTCATGTTAGATGATTACCAATAATAAAAATGTCATTCTCTCTAGTAACTATCTAATTTGGTTTCACATAATCATAAAATTTTCTATAACATTATGTGTTAACATGATTCAATATGGTTCAATCCATTGACTAAAACCACAATGCATAGTATGAGAAACAATAATCATAGTAGAAAACCATGTAATCAAGAAAACTCAATTATATGATTTCAAAATAATGAAACCTTATTTTATATCTATGACACCTTATATTTGTTATAGGTCATTCATTTACATTATTCAAATACTCCATGATGGTTCAATAATAGTTTGTAATTTTAAAAATCATATCCCATGGGAGTGCCAAATTAGGTGTGTAGTAAGGCTCATTGTTAATAAACAAATGATGATGGAATTAAATCCCAATGATGAATTTGTAGAGATATTACCTCCAGGTTACACTATTCTAGAAGCATATCCATTATAAAATCTATACATAGATGTAATTTCTCAGAAACCTCTCTCTCTATCATTAAAAAAATTCCCTCATATATTTTCCTATTCATATACATCTATTAAGACTTATCCTCACACATATCACATGGTATCTCACTACTTTTTTTCTCATCATATTCCCCAAAGGTTAACAAGAAAATTATTCTAAAACAAACTATGAAGAAATATTCATTACATAAAAAAATATTATATCTTAAAGGAATAATATTGATTTCATAATATAAAAACATTCTTGGGAACTATAATGGTATATTTTATTTGGAATCTTGTATAAATAAACAATTGGTTCATAAGTGAACTACATCATATCCAACTAGGTTATTCATAACTATCAATATTCTTATAAATTTAGAACATAATAAAATTATTCATGACCTATGGAAAAGAAACAGAGGAAAGGGTGAGATTAGATGCTCAGTAATGGAAAACAAAATATATATCATCATACCATGATCATAATGGTATGAGAACATGAGAATACAAATTTAAAACCAAACATTTCATATCATAGATCTTAAATACTAGTAAAGCATAAAATATTTTTATTTCTTAAGACATGAATCAAGAATGAATAGAATATTATAATCTATGAGAGAATAAAATTTTCATAAGACATAGAATTTGGGCATACATAAAAGTCTATAAAATCCTAATTCAAGGATTCCCACAAATACAATCATAACATGTTAGGATTGGGATAAAAACTCATGTACCAACTTCAATCATGGGATAAAATTCAGTGTAATTTTTTTTGTGATTTGTATAACCCCTATTTATCTTTTTATTTTGGGATTTAGATAACCTATAATGTACTCTCTAAATTCAGTATTTAGATAACATCCCGTGTATTATCTTGTTTTAGGATTTAGATAACATATCATATACCCATTGTGCTCATAGAACATTAATAATATAATAATTAATTTGAGGGAAATATAGGCCCACATCAAATAATTCACACACTTGTTTTCCAAAATATAATAAAGAATTCATTATATAATTGTTCTCCTTCTTGATTCTTCATAACTAGAATCATTTCTGACATATACTACATAATACACTTATTCATGACCTTGGGAAAAGAAAATGTGAAAGGGTGAGATCAAATGATCAGTAATGGTAAACACGTGAAATATCATTCATACCATAATCATAAGAACATAACATTTTAAAATCTTATCCTGCATATAAAAGATCATAATATAATGTAATGGGATAAATCATTGAAGTTAAATTTATTCCAAATAGTCATCTCATAAGACATGAGATTTCATGGAATACACACAAAAGTATATAATATCATTTCATATTAGTCAAGGATCATTACTGAGACCATCATAGCGGTCAAAGTCCATTACTTTACAGAGCTCACTCCTCATTCTAGCCATGTATTACTGTACCAAATTTAGATGTCATTCCATTAATTTCTATATAATGGGATATAAATTGTTACCAAATAAATTTTTGGGAGATATAGGTCCCATCCATTTTATAATAAAACCATTCTTATGTATGACACAAAACACAAAAACATTTACCACAACATAACCCCTGAAATAATATGGGTTTCTTAAACATCATTCCATCATAATTGATATAAAAAAAATTTACAAAAAAAAATTCCATAATAAACACAATAAAATAATATTAATAATAGGGATATAAATATAACCCTATTTTAAGAGTATCATCATTTATGGAAAATAATTTTGTGAAAACACTTGAAATTAATTCCTAAGGAAAATATCATTTATTCTTCAAATTTTTTTTCCTCTCTCAAAATGCCACACAATTTTAGAAGAAATAATTTTATGTAAAAATAAATATTTAATATTTTAGGGGAATATTGAAGGGAATAATTAATTATGATTTTATAAAAATTCATTCATGCCATATAGGCTACAAAACATTATTCTTTTACTTTTCCTGGAAAAGTCAAAAAGTACCTCGTACCAAAAATGACAAAATATTACATACATACCATTTAGTAAAAATAGAAAAATGGGTGAAATTTAATTTTTACAATTATATATGGATATAAATAATATTCTGAAATACATATTTAGGAAACATGGATGTGTATGATAAATACATCCCAGAAAATGCTTACGATTAATCAATCTCAGATAAAAACACAATTTTCAAAGTTATCCCTTACCTTTGGTTTAATATGCTTAATATGCATCCAAAAGTCATTTATAATGATTTAAATAATTTTAAAAATTTATTATACAATAGTAATCATTTTTATTATACCATTTAGGATCATATTTTCTTCCATTTGATTGTAACATTTCATTGTTACTAAGTATTTAGGTATTAACTTGTTTATGTTCTTATGCATGTTTTTTCATAAAATTTCTTACTAACCATTTAGGTTTTAGTTATATCATTTACAGAATTATATTAGTATAATATATATAATATTTATTTATTCAATTCATGTATATAATCATGTTTTGATGTGAATCATGTAAAAACGAATCTCATCGCATCGTGGAGACTGTAGGCCGTATGTACGCACGAGCGTTGATATCATTTAAAGAATTGTTTAATGGCTTTGAAGTGGATGATGTATAATATTTCAGAATAATTATAATGTTATAATAATAATACATAGTTATAATTTCTATCATTATACCCATTTGAGTAATGTGGTCTTCAAAAACCGATTACACCACGGCGTGGAGATGATAAGCCATACGCACACACATGCAGTGATTTTATTTTTCATATGATTGGTAGAATGTAGACTATGGTTGTTTCATATTTATTCTAATATATCATTATATGAGTTATAATTATGTCATTACTTTATAATTAAACAACTAATGAATAATAAGTATAATAAAAAATAAGTTTGAATGAATTGGTTTAAGAGATTACCTCTTCCTTGACATGCTTCCTCTAAATCTATTCTTAGAGTACCAGAGCTGGTATTTGAAGATGACCAAAACCTATAGAATGAAAATAGGGATTTTTAGAAGGAAATAAGATAGGGGATGACTGAGCTTGATGGATAAAAATTATGTGAAGTGGTGAGGTATGAGGTGACCTTTTATAATTGAGGTGAGGGTCACTTTTGGAAACTCTGTAAATAATAATTTATAATAAAATCCAAACATACCAAGAAAACCTCCAGAATGTTTCAATTTTGAAGATCAGATGATATATGGTAGTAATCTTATCAACCAATAAATTTTGGAATATTTAATTTTTCAATTTAATCAACATTGTTTTAATTGACACTTAGTTATTATATTTAATTTTAATTGTTGTAATAATATTCTAAATATTTAATGGTTATAAATATTTAATTATATTTAATTAATTGACCATAAATAGATATTTTATGAAATTTTCAATCTTATAATTATCAAAATGTTATGTGTAAATATTTCATTGATTTTTAAATAATTTAATAAAATATTAATTTCATAATATATCAATATTGTCAATTTTGTCACTATTCATTTATTTGACTTTAAACAAAATAAAAAAAAGAGATAAATTAAAAAAAATATATTACATACACTCCAAACATTACATATTCACCTAGAAAATTTGGGAATAAAATTAATTAGTTCTTATGATATTTATTTTAATTTTTTTAAACTATTTATTCGATATTTATATCAATAAAATAGTTTTTACATCACTATTATGTCATCATTAATTTTAATTATTTAATCTATCAAAATTATAAATAAATTATTATGATGTACGTAATTCTTTTATATTTACAAAGACTATATATAGTCTATATTATATCCTTTTCATCCATATATTAAATTTATTATACTTATATAAAATGAGATTGTGATATTTGGACACATTCAATAGTTTTTATTACATTCAAGTTATATTCAAAGGTAAGTGGCCATAAAGTGATTAAATATTAAAAAATATATGATGATGGTAAAATTTAGTAATTCAATAGATTTTATACAGGTTTTAAGGTAAATTTATAATATTATTTTTTACCCTTAATTATCCGATTTACCTTTAACCATGGTACTAAAAATAATTACCAAAGTTACTATTCGAAATGTCCAAAAATAAAAAAAGACTATGAAAATAATTTGGACCTAATGATTCCAAATATGGAATATATTTTTCAAAAATTCAAAAAAATTATGTCTCAGTAATTAATTTAAAATTAAACATGTTTTTGAAATGTGAAAATGGGTTTTAAAAGATAAAAATTTGCAGAATATTGAAAATGTTTTACCTATGAATTCAATGTATAATTAATGATTATTAAATAAATTATATTGAGTGACAAAAAATTATTCTATTGGTACATTAAAACCATTCAATATTATATTTTTTCCATATAAATTATCTCAATAAAAAAATTGCTTTTATTTATAATTTAGCCTATTTTTATTATTCATCAACACATGAAAGTTATGTGAAAAATATCATAAATTAATCCAAATTAAATTATTATATCACACTTAAAAATAAAATTTTTATGTTATGATATACAATTTTTTAATGTATCAAAATATTAATTTAATATGGGTTCACCATTCAAAAGCGTAAAATTAAATTCTTCGAAAATTAGGGAATTATACATCGAACAGGGTTTTATTCATACCCTCTGACTAAAATATCCATTGAATGAATATATTTTTTTATTAAGTATATGACACATATATATCTCATTAATTTAATTACTAAAAGTTATTCACTCAAAATACAAATAACTAATTGATTTATATATTTTTTTATAAATAATTGATATCCAATGAATTCATAATTTATTTTAATAAGTTAGTTATAATTATTCTTTATAACCTAATGACTATGCTATAACTATAATTATATATGAACGGAATGTCATGATTTGTTTAAACTCACGATTGCATGTAAAGAAATATACAACAGAATAAAAAATATTTAAAGAAAATATTTCATAAAAAAATCCAAGTGTTACAAAAGAAATATTAATGATGGAACCATAGGATCATATACCCAATAAAACATACAAAACCAAAAAATATGTCATCTTAGTTAAAAAATGATTTTAAAGTATCCATTGAAACTTTTTATAAGGAATGATTCATTTATATTTTGATTTTTTTTTTAAAAACTATAAATTTCTAAAATATATATAAAAATTTTTATTATAAAATAACCACTGAAACATGTATTGGAATATTAAAATAATAGAGTATTCATGATGGTGTGAAATTCCATTCATTTTGTATGTGTTAAAAAATATTATGTTCCCATATTCCATAAAATATCAACAGAGCCTTGTTTGGAAAATGACATGAATATTTCATTAAAATATTTTTAAAAATGATAAAAATAGTTAAAAATATCTTTAAAAATAATTTTTTTATAGTAAAAACACTTATTATAACATTTTTAGAAACATGAATAAGGAATAAAAAGGATTTTTGACCGAAGAGAGAAATAAATTCAAATTTTTCATAACAAATTTTTTCTTGACACTTCTTTACATAAAAAGGTCAATTTGAAAATAAAAAATGTAATCTTGTAAAATAAAATGATCATAATAAGTTAAATGAGTTTCTTGATATTTGTATTATAATATTTCATCATTGGAAAATTAGCCATAAACAATCATGATAAACAATGATATTATAAGATATAACATTTACCACTTTGTTAACATTTGAATCATAAAACCCATGAATGAAATAACATTATATTGATATTTATATCCAATAATTTTAAATATAGTAATATTAAAATTCATTCATGGGTAGTATATAAACAATAGAAAAGAAACATGGGGTGAATATAATATGTGTCTTATAGAAATAAAAGTGAGACATAAATATTTTACCTCAAGTATTGAGGATCATTGTACACTTTAAAACCTTATATATAATAAATATAAAATTATTATAAATATATTAATAAAACATAATCATATATATAATAGTATATATTATTAAATTATATCCTTTTATTATATGTTAATTAAAAATTCATTGTTAAAATCATGTTTCAGGCATTATCTACTTTGTTTTTCATTTTTGTTTTCATTTTGTATTTTTGGTCCTTTTATATTTATCAGTGATCCGCTATCTTCATAATGTTAATAATGATAAAAATATTATATATATTAATTATATATGTATTTATATGAATATATTAATGGTAGATATAGAAAATGAATTACATCGTTCATGGAGAAGGTAGGTCGTACATACGTGTGAATGTTGTTTAAATTTTATTTATAGATAAAACAAAATAAAGAGAAATAGTAACTTAAAATTACATAATAATTAGGATGTAATATATATCACATATTTTTATTAAAATTACCCTTCTTACCTTCTATAAAAATGGTATGTGAAAAATGAAGCACATTATTTCGCGAGGCTGTAGTCCACCATACACAAAAGAAACATTATTGTATTCCTACAAAAATGGAATGAAATAAGATATATGTGAATTATAGTACTATAAAAATAATTTAGTTATTAAAATTATATATATAATTTATATCCATCATTAAATAATCCTTCAAAAGGTAGTGATGGGACACTAATTATATCAGCTCGTGAGGTAGTAGTTCACCATACACATGATCAATTGATTCATTTACCATTTGATGGAAGTGGGGATAGATTTTGGAAATTATATTAACATAATAACATATTAGAAAATAGGAGATAGTTTTTTACTATATCATCATGGTTGAATAATATTTGATGGAGTTAGAGGAATAAATAAAGTGGAAACATATGGTCAAGGAATATATATATATTATTTAGAGAACTCCACTATGTTTACACTTAAAGCCTTAATAAGATGGTTTTCTAATCAAAATGAGTCAAAAAATAAGGTTTTGGGGAATTATATATTGGAATTTTGAATGAATATTCTGAACTAAATAGTTTAGGATAAGTGTAGTGGAGAGGAGAGTGTGTTCCCTTTTATAAGTGGTGGAAATGAAACACGTAGAATTTTTAAAAATAAAATCATGCACTCAAATTTTAAACATGAAAAAGGATAAAAAATTAATAATTATAGATCCTTAAAAGATATAAGGTCAATATATGGCCATAGAGTTGTATTTTTACAAGTTTATAGGTCATTTTCCCCTTAATATTTTAGTCTATTCTCCCAGTAAACATGTTTTATCTTTTACCATAGGAATTCATTTTTACAATTTTTGTTATTTATACAGACCAAATTTTTTTTAATGTTATTATAAAATATAAATATTGATAATTTAAAATATTAATTCTATTTTCCAAAATTTATTCCCTGAATTGGAAAATTTTAATTTAAAATTAATCCCGTAGGTGGCATGAAAATGAGTTTTAACAAAGAGTAAATTTTCCTAATTATATAATGTTTTAATATCATAATTCAACATAAAATTTACTAAAATGACCAAAATTGGATTAATAAATATAAAATTTAACTGATTTTAATTTTAAAAGTATATTTAAATTAAATAAATTTGTAAATTCATTAAATATAAAGGTAGTTTTCAATGAAATTGAGTTTTAAACTATTCCTAAAAAAATAAATCATTACAAAAAATTACAACAAATTATCTCAAAGATAATTTAGAAATTAGAATTATAAAAATCATGTTTTTTGGGAAAATAAATTATCTAAAAGTGGATAGAATGAATTTTATTATTATTTCAAAAAATTAAATAAAATCATTTTTTTGACAACATATTATTTTCAAAACATATAAAGTATTTACTAGAAATTAAGTTCTATTTATCAATACGATCAATTTATATAAAAAATTATACCAAATTTTAAAAAATGTGTTTATTCCTACTCATATTAAAAACTATGACATCTAGGTTAAAATGATCATGTATTAAAAATAATATTAATAGTATATTTGATATTTGTGAAAACAATACATTGTGTGTAATGTATATTATTTAAGAAAATTATTTTATTTGAAAAAAACTATTTCATAAAAACTCATGGTGTTACAGACATAATATATGATTATTTTATAAGATTAGTGATCAAATTAAAAGGTCATAGTAGCTCCTTGCTATGATGGGGAATTAGAATCCCCATGAGAGTATTTTTAGATGTAGTTTTTATAGCCAAATGAAATTATTTGAGGGAAACACATGACATAATATATTATTATTGGAGACTCAATGTACTTTGAGAAACCATATCATAATATTTTCATATAGTAATATATATTGTAGGGTTTTATTATAAATAGAATTTCTAGTAGGAAATCCACATTTATGTGTTTTATTGGGGGTTCATATCCAATGACATGTGTATTGATCCTTAGACTTTAATATAATGTCAAATTTATATTACGAGTCACATAGATTTATTCATTGATAAAAACCATGATGAAATATGTTCGATATAATGTACGATACATTGGGCACTTCATGATTAAAATTCCATTAATGAGTATTACAGGAAATGTCTTGTCACTTCAATTATTTAAAGGAACTTGATATCTTAGGCCCTTTTAAGGAAATGATATAGCCTAAATAATCCCATGGATATGAAATTATATTAGAACATTCAATTCTAAAAATTTCAATGAAAAACACATTGGGAACATAGGTTTAAGGAACCATCACGAATTCTTCTTGATAAGAGATAACATGATAATAAGATTATATTACATTGTATGAATTCACATGAGGTTTTATATAACTATAACATTAAGATCTTGATCTATGTGTTAATATATGTGTTTCAAGATTATAACATTGGACATTGGGATACATCACCTAATGCTTTTGAGAAAGTGTCCTATAGGGTCATACACTAATGCTGTCCATAACCATAATTGAATAATAATTTTTTATTTAAATTTTTTAGTAAATATTAAAATCACATGTGGTTTATTAACTAATCATGTTTTCTTGATCACATATATACCATCAGCAGTTATTTGAGAGAATATTTTTTATATGAATATTTTATAATATTTTATATTTTTTCTAGTGAATATAATAATAAATTATTTATCAGTGAACGATTTTGTGATATATTATTATTAACTAAGTAGTAGATATTCAAATATAGATAAATATTTTGTACCAATGACATACCTATGTTACATTTTTAGAAATAAATAATATATATTATTTATTATTTAAATAAATATTATTTATTTAATTCCCTATTTTTTCACAAATCTATAAAAATATTATTATAATTATTTTTATATACATGGTATTCTATATGGATTAATGGAATTATTTATGGAAGATGTAAAATAATTATTTTCTAACCCTATATCTATTTAAAACAAATTATATTTTTTCTATACATAGGGATACTTTGTTTTTTTTGGCTGTGCGCAAAAGAAACCAATGAATTCTCTCTAATATCAATAGAGACCCCACTCTAAAAACATATTCAAGGACCAAGATCAATGTCCTTCTTTCACCACCCATTATTATAGAAAGATCGAGAATCGTTTTTGAAGAAACTATCTGGGTGATCCAATATGAATAACACAAGTACTAGTATCTACTATTCTTTCACTAGTAGATTCCTAAAAAAATGTTTAGAGGCTCACAAAGCAGATCTGGATCAGCGTTGGATGATATATACACATGATTATAATAATTTAATGATGGTGTGATGTAGATACATTGTCACATTCATTAAATAAGAAATAATTCATTTCATGGTAAATAATTAATTATATAAATTAATTATAAAAATAACTTGAATTATATTTTGTTTTGGTTCCATTATTATCTCATAAATTAATCATTGATTAAATTCCATTCATTAAAAAGATTTAATTTAATTAAATCTAATGTCAATCATTAATTTTGTAAAAAAGAAGAATTGGGAATACACCATTGGGCACATACACTTTTCCCAAAACCATCATGTGGTTTCTGAGTGATCATGAAATTATTTATAATTATTTATGGATTTTTTATCGATTTACACATTTAACGGTCTTTTTTAATTAAATTTTCACTATTCATTAATCAAAATTGAGAGATATTTTATTATATATTACACTTCAATATCAAAAATATAATAAAAAATGTATTAATTGTATAAATGAATGAAATTAAATAACCTCATCTATATGTAATGAGGAATATGATAGAATGGCATAAGAGTACACACCATGTATCCCAGTAGTACACATAATGTTCCCATGTTTAATTATTAAGGATAATTGAGGAATTAATTTGAAATTAATTCAATACAGGGGTGTTTATGACACATGGAATGTATATAAATGTACCACATGTTGATGGGGCCATCATGGCCCATGGTTACCTGGACTACATGAAATGTAAAATTTGTAAACACTGAATTGTATATTTGTTAATTAAAGTCCATGAATTTTATAACTTAACATACATGAATGGTCATCATGTGACGTTGAGATCACATGGCATGTATCCAATGTACATACCATGTATTAGATTAATTTCTTTGGTGGGATTACATGCTGAGTCCCTAGGGTGGATAAAGAGCAAGAAGCATAAAATACTTATATCTAGATTATATGTAACATGTATGTTACCAATTTACATAGAATTCAAAATAATTACATTATTCTACTTAAAATATAACATTACATGATCTCCGTGCAATTTATTTTACTATATACATGGCATGCAAAGGGTTTTATAAACTATTGAATACATAATTAATTTCCTCGTGATGTTCATAATTTCATATCATGTATATGTCTTAATACATTTATTACACAATGTGAAGTGAAACAAAACATGCTATGTAAATAATATGTGTTCTATGTGTCATTAATTTGACTCATATATAACATGAAATTATGTGATAAGTCATTTCTGCCACATGTCGTATGAGTAAACAATAAAAAAATTTAACCCATGTTGGGTTGTTTTGAAGGTACTCACCATGTTTCATCCAAGGTACTTATTTTGTTTATAGTTAAATTTAAATTAATTTTTTTTTATAATTTAGACTGATGTGAATCTCAATAATTTTTCAAATATAAATAAAATAAAATAATCTGTTACATAGAGAAGATAATTATTTGTTTTAAATGTGATTTATCTTAAAATGAATGATAAGATTTTTTTTATTAAATCCATAATTCATGGAATGCATATAAATGATCATGAGCATAAAAAGGACTTTTTATATGATTTAACTATTTTTATTATTTTATAAAATTAAATTTACGGTATCTCAATCATCCCTCTTCTCACTTTATAATGGATTGAATGCCCATAGTTTCTTTTAATGTTAAATACTTTAACAAATAATTTGGTCCCCCTACCTATGAGTGAGTAAAATCTTATGAAATGGGTGTATATCCTATGAGAGTGGAGGCTTTTCATATTTGGAGATGAGGAGAAACCAATCCAACAAGTGCATGGGTAAAAAGGTGAAAATATACCACACATACCAAACCATGGGTCACGGTATTTTTCCACTAGGTTAATGTTTTTTATCACCATCTTTATAAACTAACCACCAGTAAAAACTCATGATCACACCACTATGTTATTTGATTTCTGTCATGTTTCATGGTTAATTTTTTATGGACATTTTTTCTTAAAAACATGAATTAATGAATTTACAACCATCCAATATATAACTAAAATAAATTTTATTAGGAATAAATTATAAATAAAAAATGGTTTATCACATAAGTAATCCAACATAATATTTAAAAAAATGTAATAAAGATATAACGGGAAATTTTCACATAATGATAAAAATTCCACAATTATATATATATATATATTGTGTTGCTATAGCCTTAAAATAATTTGGTTAAATTTGAACCATAGTTTAAAG
Organism: Viscum album; assembly: GCA_963277665.1. Taxonomy (NCBI): domain Eukaryota; kingdom Viridiplantae; phylum Streptophyta; class Magnoliopsida; order Santalales; family Viscaceae; genus Viscum; species Viscum album. The sequence continues at coordinate 1,140,003,904 of OY728156.1, forward strand.
TGATTTATCAGAACAAGTTGGGGTGAAATCAAATTATCCATGAATTATGAATTGATGTATTGGTTCCACTTAACCCGTATCACTTTAAGGGTTGAATGACCCAACATGGCGTGGTGTAACTAAGAGTAAAAATTGAGGAAATAAAATTTAGTTATTTCAAGATTGGGGAGTCCACTCAATAGATTAATAAAATTTGAGTTAATATAGTTTTCAATTTTAATACCTACTTATAATCCATTAAATAACATTTTAGCAACAAGTATAGGTTATAAGGAGTGGAATATGGGTCCTTAAGACGATTAGGTACAAGGAACATGATATTATAAATCCAATGGCAGTGGATATTAGGATTCAATAAAATAATTGGTGATTAATATATATAATATTTATTATTTACATTTACTAGATAGAGTAATAAAATCATTGTATTTGAGATTTTATAAAAAATAATAAAAAGGTCATCAAATATATCACTGTGATCCATACTTGATGGATACCTTTATCACTAGTTCTAATTCCTAGGAATTTCAAATGTGATTATGCATTATCTTACTCCATGAGATGATATTATATATTCTAGAGAATACAATTCCTAAATTTAATGTCCAAGTGGCCAGAGCATAAGATTTTGATATCCGTGAGAACCATTTGGATGATGTAGTAATTTTTTAATGCTTCATACTATAATCCATAGACAAGGATATTTTAATGAATCATGAGGATATGTATATAGGCTGAATGATGTCTCAAATTCATGATATATATCAAGAAAAATATAGATAATAAAAGAATGATATCTACAATTCACTATTTACATTCAATATTGGGGAGGTAATTCAATATGTGCCTCAGGTATTCAATATTTTTAGCTCTTATGATCAATTAAAAATATTAAGAATTAAATTCCTAGAGGATTTGTGAATAGATCTCATTATTTCTACTCTAAACAAGTACCTCACTCTTATTATTTTATATGATAAATTGGTTTGTTTTGAGAAGAGTTTTTTTGAAGAATATAAATCTCATTTTCCATGTCAACCAAGAATAGGGGTTATAAACCTATGATCCCCATGGTGAAAAAAATTGATAAACATGGAAAAATATCATAAGTCTCATAACATGTCACAATTTTTTTGAGAACCATCCTCCAAAAAATTGGATGATCCAAAGGCATTCAAAGTAAAATAAAATAGTATTTTTTGTATGTGGAGTACAAGGCCACTGGAAAAGGAACTGCATCAAGAAGAAAGGGGATGATAAAGGTGTGTCTGTTATCAAATGTAATCCTTCTATATCATAAAATTGGGAATTAGATACAAATTTTGGTGATAAAATATTTATCAAAATGTTGTAAGAAATTAGATTTAAAAATATTTATAAAGGGGAAAGTATTATTTATGGGATTCCAATTTTGTGACCCTGGATGCTCTACTAACTAGATGTTAACACCTTTATTTTCAAATAGGAATGATCTTGGTTTTAAATGCTATTTATTATGTAAAAACTATTACCTAAAATAAAATATATGCATCCTATGTAGATACATACGATTTCTCCATGTATTAAAATAAAAACTATTTATTTTATAAAGATAGAATATGTTATGGAATAGAAAATATAAATAACATACTTTTTTTTATTAAATTATTAAAACCAAGTATTATAAATTGTTATCAAATACCATAAATAAATAGAATCAACACTCATGCATAAAGTCTTTGTGTTTCCCAAGGTTCCAATAATGGTTGTTAGTATAAGCCCAATATGCCACTAAAATTTTTGGCTTGTATTACATACGTATTTATACTAGTGTACGAATAAATAAATAAATAGAAACTAAAATAATTTATAAAACACATGACTCAGTTTACTAATGATCAATAGAAACACATAACCATTTATCTACATCAAATAATACCCCAAACCCATGCTTTTGGATTCAACACATATAAATGTTGTCTATTTTTTTTGAAATAAGTTCATTGAAAAAATAAAAAACATTTATTAGAAAAAATGAGCTTTTATTAGTTTAGTTTCTGGAAAATTATATACCTGTCTTAAAACATAATGAAACTGTACAAATTAAAATAAAATGAATAAAAGTACTTTACATGCGCTAATTATTTAATAAAAGTAAACACCATCATAAACTCTATTAAAGATATATAAAATAAATTTAAAACATAGGCTGATCATTTAATATAAATAGTATAGAGTTTTAATAATATATGATAAATCAATTTAAAAAATTATTTTGAAAATATTTTTGGAAATAAATTTATAAATAACACTTGTAAACTTTATTAGAAATTACATATGCATTAAAAATACTATATCACTTTTGGAATTACTTATGTTAAAAAATTTCTTTAAACATATTCCAATTACTTTATGAAAATATTACACAAGATTTAGAAAACAAAACACAGAGTTGAGGCCACACGAAACAATGAAGGTTATCTTGGGTAACCCACTTGACAAGGGATGGGTTCACTCACTAATTCCCTACCATATTTACAATGTTAAAGTGTATGATTTTATAAAAATAATCAAAAATTTCTTTACTTATATATACATTCACTGGAGTTTTTGATTTTGAAAACATGTAACTTCATTAAAATAGACATTCAAACTTATATTTATATATAAATATAAATTAAAATTCATCAGACACCACTTGGATGTTTTGTTACAACCAAAACACATTCCATAAAACATTGCATGAACTATCCATGTATTCGATCTTCCTTTCATGTATTACATATTCTATTTATATAAATAATTGATCTTATTAATATAATAATAATAGTTTATTATGTTTTCAACATAAAATTATAAAAGAATTTTTTTAAATAAAACACTTCCGTGATTAGATAAATACATTTATGTAATAATTTATAAAGTAAATCTTAATATTTATAAATAAATTATTAATTCATTATGAATTCAAGGTATATCAATGTTAAGCATAATTCATGGTTATGACTATATAAAAATGCGACATCCTTAATTTACAATTTACACACATGATAATATATTGGGAATCTATACATACTCTGTTAGAATTAATAATTACATAGATAAATGTTTATAATACCTAATAATAATAATATTATTAATCTTTTTTATAAAAGAGTAATTATTAATATGAAATCATAAATAAAAATTGGATTTTTTAAAACCAACCTTTGCAATAATTAATGGTAATATATATAATTTGTAAATCAATCTCAAATAAATGGATTGAAATTATACCCTTAAATAATAAATAATAAATATATTACAAGATAAAACATTTCAAATTCAATGAGAAATTAGGAGGAAACCAAAAAAAAATAAACATAAAAAAATTACCCTTACATGACTTCATCAATAAATTAAGAATAATTTCATTTACTTACATATAAATTAATGTTTATTTAAAACCAACATAATTTGAAAGAGTTGAATTGAACTATTATAAATTTAAGAACATGAATAGATAAGTAAAAATTTTAAATAAACCCTCACATAATTTTTATAAAATTTAGAAGAAAATATACTAATATAAATTTCAAACATAAATGAATCTTATATAATTTAATAAAAATCAAGAACCAAAAACAGAAAATAAATTTAATTACACAATTACATAAGATTGAATATGAAATATTTATATGGTTTTTACCAATAAATAATCATTTGAAAATAAATAATTTCCCTTTACAATATAATCTATGTGAATGAAAATATTAGAAAATTACTAATCCCATACATGAGTTGCTGGAATAATACAAAAGGTGACATAACAGATTAAAATTTCCCGACTCTAATATGGATTTCCTTAAAATTAAATTTACTCTTTGTTTTAAATGTATTTTATAGACATAAAAGAGATTGTGTGTATAATAGTCATAAACCGTCTTCTGGTGCAATATGAGTTTCATAGATATAGATAGAAAAACAGTAAAAAATAATTTGTATTTATGAAATAGAAACATTTGAATGAATCCATCTAAAATTAATAAAATAATCACTATAAAATGACTACTAAAAGATCAACCCAAATGATATATGCAAATTAAATTGAAAAAAATTTCAAGGACTAAAAGAAAACCAGATGAATAAAATTTTTTCACATTGAAAAACTTTAATTAAAAATGGTTAAAATAGTGAAATCCTAAGAAAAACAATACAATCGCTGTTCACATTGAAAAACTTCACTTCATATAAATGATGAGTATTTTTTTTAAATATGTAAAATAAAAAAATACACTAAATTTATTGCATACCAAGAACTTTTACCTATCAAAATTTTAGAGAATTTGATACATCACATAAAACATAAAAAATCCTACAAGGAAAAATAAAATGAATGAAATTAATTCACATATGCTAACTCTTTAATAAAAATTTACACCATCATAATATCTACTAAACCTATATAAAATAAATTTATAACACTGGGAAAGCATTAAATATACCCAGTAATGGGTTTTGAAAATGTTTTATAATTAATTTTGAAATATTATTTTGAAAATAATTTCAAAAATACATTTAGAAATAACTTTTGAATACATTATTTGAAATTAATTATGCATTAGAAATACTATAACACTTTTGAAAGTACTTGAATTAATAAAATTTCTAAATATATTCTAGTGATTTTATGAAAACAATATGAACGATTGTGAAAACAAAACACTAAGGAAAGGACACTTGAACCACTGAAGGATGTCTTGGGCCTACCCACATGATGAGGGATGGGTTAACTCCTCAATTTCATACCGTATTAAAATGTTTAAGTGTCAGATTTTATAAAAATAGTTCATGATTTATTTACTAATATATACATCCATTACTCCAATGGCCTGAAGGCCTTCAAATAATTTTTTTTTATTACTGATAAGTCCTCATTTTAAGGGAATAAGGAGGAAACCCAAACTCTACATGGACATAGGAAAATCACTCCTGATGTACAGAAATAGATACAACCATATTGAAAAACAGACCAGCCCCTCCCCAGCAGAAAAAAAAGATGAAGTACTCCAATGATGCAAGACTAATCCGCAGGCAAGTGTCCTGTTTCAAAGCAACGACCCGATCCAACGGCTGATGCCATACCCTGTCAAAAAACTAAATCCGAAAGGCACTGCAAAGGTGAACCACCATCTTTGAATCTTTATCTGAGACTGTTCCAAAGATCAAGTCCATCTGCACATCTCCCCACATCAAGATCGAACCAAACATACACAACTTACAATGAAACCATCAAAAGGGTAGAGCGAAGATGAACTCTCTTATATAAAACACGGAAGGGATCGAAACTAGAAGAACCCCAACACAACCCCAAGTCACCCTTCAAACATACCCATAGAAACCTGAAAATGAAGACAAAACCTGAAGATGTAGTCAAATATTCATCACCTATGACTGGAAGATCTGATATCATATCGAAAGAGCATCGCTGATGCGGGGAACCGAGCAGGTCTGAGCCGGCAACGCTACTCTGGGATGGAGTTAATCAGATTGAAGTTGCAGAATAACCCACTACGGATTACTAATATGAACATAGAAGTAGGGACCAAGGGGAAGAACCGGGACACCTCTGATGACAAAAACACCGAAAGAAATACTAACAACGCAACGAAAAAACAATGCAAACAAACCAAAACCAAACCAAACCTCCCCCCTCTGAGCCGCTTTGGAGTAGATGCTAAGATCTGCCAGAATGCACCCAAATCCTGTATACAACCAAGAACCGAACTCAATTTCAGAATCCAGTGCCTAAACATACTGGATCTGAAGCCAAGCCACCAGTAGCCATCAAATATCATCGTCGCCATACCCAAGCCAAATAACCACCGGGAGCCAATGCTGAGACCAAACCACAAGAGCTTTCCAAACACTCTATCGTCGAGCCGAGAAATGACCACTAGACCATCGCAAGGTCTCTCCATTGCCAATATGAGAGATCCAGAGCCTGCCCGAGTATCCCCACCATCATCGGGATGAGATCCAGAGAGGCCAGCGCCTAGCCATAGAGCAACCGGTGGATGGGAGAGATAACACCAACGAAGAAACCTAAAGTATAAATTTACATTCATTGGATACCAATTTCTAGTTTTTTTTACAAACAAAACTCTTTCCATAATCTGTTCCATGAACATTGCATGTATTCATTTATGTTAATTAAAAATATTAAATCTATTTTTCCAAAATCAATTCCCTAATTTGAAAATTTTAATTTAATATTAATCCCATTGCATGAAAAAGAGTTTTTCCAAAGGAAAAATGTTTATAAGTATATGATCTTATAAAATCATAATTAAACATGAAATTTATTAAAATTTCCATAATTGGATTAATAAATATATAATTGAACTAATTTTTATATTAAAACTATATTTAAATGATCTAAATTTCAAAATTATTTTAATTTAAAGGTAGCTTTCAATGATATAATAATTTAAGACTAATCATTAAAAAATAAATTAATAGAAAAAATCCCAAAAAATTAACTATTAGATAATTTAGAAATTAGTGATTTAAAAATTATGTTTTTTAGAAAAAAAATTATCTATAAGAGGAATAAAATAAATTAATATTTTTTCTAAAAGTTCAATAAAATCATTTTTATGTCAAAATATTATTTTCAAAACATATTAATAACTTACTAAAAATTAAGTTCTTTTTATCAATATGATTTATTTATATAAAAAATTATACCAAATTTAAAAAATGCATTTAGTTCTATTCATATAAAAAAGTTTGATGACTAGGTGAAAATGATCATGTTTTAATAATAATATTAATAGTATATTGTTATTCGTTAAAACTATGTGTTGTGTGTAATTTATGTTATTTGAAAAGAATTATTTTATTTGAAAAAAACTATTACATAAAATCTCATGGTGTTACAGACATAGTATGCAATAATTTTCTATGATTATCGATCACACTAAAACGTAATAGTAGTTCCATGCTATTATGGGTAATTAGAATCCCCATGATAGTAATTTTGGATGCATGTTTTATAACTTAAGGAAATATTATTAGGGACACAAATAATATAAGATATTAGTGTTGGAGACTCAAAGTATTTTTCGAAACCATATCACAGTGTATTCCATTAGTAGTATATAGTGTAGGGGATTATTATAAATAGACTTTCTAGTAAGAAATACTAATTTATATGTTTCATTAGATGTTCCTATCCACTGACATGTGTATTTATACTTGGACTTTAATATTATTTTAAATTTATATTATGAGTCACATAGATGTATTTATTGATAAAAACTATGATGAAATATGTTCATAATGATGTGTGATATATTTGGCTCGTCATGACTAATATTCCATTAATGAGTATTACGACAAATGTATTGTCAATTAACTTATTTAAATGAACTTGATATATTAGGCCCTTTTAGGGAAATTATATAGCCTAAATAAATAAATGGATACATATTTCTATTAGAGCATTCAATTCTAAAAATTTCAAAGAAATAGACATTGAGAACATAGGTTTAAGGCTTCATCACTAATTTTTATTGATTAGAGAGAACAATATAATAGGATTATATTACATTGTAATAATTCACATGATGTTTTATATTACTATGACATTAAAATCATGATCTATATGTTAATAGATGTGTTGCTAGATTATATCCTTGGAAATTGGGACATTTCACCAAATTCTGTTGAGAAAGTTTCCTATAGGGCCACAGACTAATGGTGTCCATAACCACAATTGAATAATAATTTTATTTAAAATGTTTAGTAAATATTAAAATCACATGTGATTTATTAACTATTCACGTTTTTCTGATCACATATATACCATCACTAGTTATTTGAGAGAATATTTTGTGATAAGAATACTTTATAATATTTTATATTTTTTCTAGTGATTATAATAATAAATTATTTATCAGTGAACAATATAGTGATATATAAATGTTAATTGAGTATTATTTATTCAAATCCTGATGAATACGATGTACCAATGTAATCCCTATGTTATTTGTTTAGAAATAATTAATATATATTATGTATTATTTAAATAAATAATATGTATTTAATTCTCCATTTTCCACATATCAATAAAAATAATATTATAATTATTGTTATATATATGGGGTTCTACAAGGATTAATGACATGATTAATGGAACATGTGAAAGAATTATTTTCTAACCTTATAACTATTTAAACCAAATTATATTTTTTCTATATAGAGGGTTATCTTGTTTTTTGTTTTTGGATATGTACAAAAACTACCAATTAATTATCTCTAATATCCATAGAGTCCTCTCTCTAAAAACATAGTAGAGTAAAAAGATAAATCCCCCTCCACCCCAAATTATTTTAGAGATATCAAGAATACTTTTTGAAGATACTATCTTGGCAATCTAATTGAAATAACACAAGTATTAGTATATTCTGTTCTTTCACAAGTGGATTTATACAGAAATGTTTAGAGGTTCATGAAGCACATTTGGATCACCATTGGATAGAATATACACATGATTATTATAATGTAAGGATGATATAATTTAGACACTTTGTATCATTCTTTTATGAAGAAATAATTCATTTCATGTTAATCATTAATTACATAATTTAATTATATTGGGTTTTGGTTCCGTTATTATCTCATAAAATAATCATTAATTCAATTCCATTCGTCATAGTGATTTTATTTATTTAAATATCATGTTAATCATTAATGTTTAGAAAAAGAAGAATTTGGAATACACCATTGGGTACTTAAACTACTCCCAAAACGATCATGTGGTTTCAAAGCGATCAAAAAATTATTTATAATTATTTATGGATTGTAGACCCATTTAAAACTTTAACGTTGTTTTTTAATTTATTTTTCATTTTTCTTTAATCAAAATTGTAATATTTTATCTTATTCCTGTTTATTATCCCAAATATAATAAAAATCTATTAATTGTATAAATGAAGAAAATTAAATAACCACATTCGAATGTCACGAGGAATATAATAGGATGGAATAAGAGTACACATCGTGTATCCCAATAGTACACATATTGTTTCCATGTTTAATTATGAATGATAATTTATTAATTAATTTGGAATTAATTCTATACTTGGGAATTTATGACATATGTTAGGTATTAAAATGCACCACATGTTGATGGGGCCATCTTGTAATATGGTTACTTGAACTACATGAAATGTATCATTTGTAAATACTGAGTAGTATATTAGTCAATTAAAGTACATGGATTTTTTTACTTAACATACATGAATGGTGACCATGTGACTTGGAGATCACATGGCATGTATCCCATGTACATATCATGTATTGGATTAATTTATATTGTGAGATTACATGTCGAGTCCCTAGGGTGGATAAAGAGTGAGAACTATACATAATTTATAGCTGGATTGTATGCAACATGTATATTACCAAATTACATAGAATTCACAATTATTAAATTATAATACATAAAACATATTATCACATGTTCCCTGTTTCATTTATTTAACTACATATATTCCATGTGAAATATTTTACAAATATTTAATACATAATTAATTTATTTCTGATGTTCATAATTTCATATTGTTTATATTTCTTAATTCAATCATTACACTATGCACAATGAAACCCAACATGATATGTAAATAATATACATTCTATGTTTCATTCATCTGAATCGTATAAAACATGAAATTACATGATAAGTCATGTATGACACATGCTGCATGAGTAAAAAATAATAAAATTCAACACATGTTGGGTAGTTTTGATGGGTACTCACTCTGTTTCATCCAAGATACATGTTTTGTATATAGTAAATTTTAACTTATTTTATAATTTCAACTTATGAGAATCTCACAAATATTTGGATGAAAAATAAAATAAAATAATTTAGTACATAGAGAAGATAATTATTTGTTATCAATTTCATTTATCTTAAAATGAATGTTATGAATTAATTTTTTTATTAAATCCATAATTCATTGAATGTATATGGATGATCCTGAACATAGAAAAGTCATTTTTATATGATTTGCCTATTTTTATTATTTTATAAAATCAAATTTATAGTATCTCTATCATCCATATTCTAATTTTATAATGTATTTAATTCCCATTTTTTCCTTTCGTGTAAAACACATTAAAAAATCATTTATCCCCCTTACCAATGAGTGAGTAAAAGAAAATTAGATGGATGGATATTCTATGAGAGTGGAGGCTGTTCATTTTTGGAGATGAGGAGAAACTAATCTAATAATTACATGGGTAAATAGGTGGAAATCTACTGCACATAAAAATCCATTGTTCGAGTTATTTTCACACAATTTCAATGGTTTGTTTATCAATATATTAATAAACTAACCAATAGTAAAATCTCACGATCACACCACTATGTTATTCTATTTATATCATGTTTCATGGTTAATTTTTTTTGGAAATTTTTTCTTAATAACATGAATTAATAAATTAACAAGAATTAAATACATAAATAAAATAAATTGTATTAGGCATAAATTCTATATAATAAATGGTTAATCAAATATGTAAACCAACATAATATTTAAAATAATGTAATAAATCTAAAATGGGAAATTGCCACATAATGTAAAAAATACCTCAATTATATATATATTAAGTAACTATAGCCTTCTAATAATTTGGTTAAATTTGAACCATATTTTTAAGTGATTGATCAGAAGAGGTTGGGGTGCTATCAAATGATCCTTGAATTGTGAATTGATGTTTTTGTTCCACTTAACGTGTATCACTACAAGGGAGGAATGACGCATTAGGGAATGGCTTAACTAAGAGGAAAAGTTTAAGGAAACAAAATGTAGTGATTTAATGATTGAGGAGTCCACTAAATAGATTAATAAAATTTTAGTTAATGTAGTTTTCAATTTTAATGCCAACTTATAACCCTTTAAATAACATTTTAGCACAATTATAGTTATAAAGAGTGGAATATGGGTCCTTATGACTAGAAGGTACAAGAAACATGATTTCCCAAATCTAATGGTAGTGGGTATTATGTTTCAATAATCTAATGGAAGATTAATATATATAATATTTATTATTTACAATTACTAGATAGAGTAATAAAATCATGAAATTTGTAATTGTATAAAAAATAATAAATATGTCTTTAAATATATCACTATGATCCATACATGAGAAAGATAACCTTATACCTAGTTCTAATTACTAGAAATTAAAATGGTGATTATTCATTATATTACTCAATGTAAGGATATTATATATTCTAGATAATACCATTCATAATGTGAATTTACAAGTGTCCAGAGAATAAGAGTATCATATCTTTGAGAACCATTTGGACGATGTGACAATTTTTTAATGATTCATACTATCATCCATGGACAATGATATTTTAATGCATCATGAGAACATAGATGTGTATAGAATGATGTCTCAAATTCATGATCTATATCAAGATAAAGATAGATAATAAAAGCATGATATATACAAAGAACTATTTACATTCAATATTGATGTGTAAATTCTATATGTGCCTCATGTATTCAATATTATTATCTGTATTGAGCAATTAGAAATATTGTGAATTAAATTCCTAGATCATTTTTTCATAAATTTCATTATTTATACACTAACCAAGTAACAAACTATTATTATTGTTAATTATAACATGATTATTATTTAGAAGAGTATTTCATGGTTATTAATCTCATTTTCTATGTCAACAAAGAAAAGGTGTTAAAAAACTATGATCCCATGGTGAAAAAGAAAATGATAAACATGGAAAACTATCCTAAGTCTCATAAGATGTCACAATATTTTGAGCACCATCCTCCAAAAAATTGGATGATAAAAATTAATTAAAAGTAAAAGAAAACAATAATTTTAATGTGGAACACAAGGCCACCCGAAAAGGAACTACATCAAGAAGAAAAGGGATAATAAATGGATTCCAGTTATCAAATTTAATCATTTTATATCATTATATTGGGTATTAGATACTAATTTTGGGTCTAAAATATTTATCCAAATTTAGGAAGTAATTAGATTAAAAAATATTTATAGAGGATAATGTTATATTTATGGTATTACAATTATGTGATGCTAGATGCTCTAATAATTAGATGCTACCACCTTTCTTTTGCAACAAGATTGCTATTAGTTTTAAAATATATTTATTATGTAAACAATGTTACCTTAAATAAAAGATATGTATCTTATCTAGATATATATGTTTTTTCCATGTTTGGAAATAAAATATATTTCTTTTATAATGATAGAATATGTTATGGAATATAACATTTAAATAACAGACTATATGTATTAAATTATGAAAACCAATAATTATAAATTGATATCAAATAATATAATCAAATAGAAACCACAGTTATGAGTAAAGTATTCATGCTTCCCAAGGTTCCAACAAAGGGTGTGAGAATAAACTCAATAGGACACTACCAATGTTTTCCTATATTAAATACATATTTATACCAGTGTATAAATACATAAATAAATAGAAACTACACTCATTTATAAAACACAAGACCCAATTTATTGATTCTCAATAGAAACATGAAAGCGTTTAGCTAATTTATTTAACCCCTTGAACCTGAGCTTCCGGGTTCAATGCAATTAAATTTTGTCTATTTTTTTGGAAAGAATTTCACTAAAAAATACAAAACATTTATTCGATACAATGAGCTTTTAACAGTCCAGTTTCTGGAGAATTATAATAATGTCTTAAAACATAACAAAACATACAAATTAAAATAAAATTAATAAAATTACATCACATGAACTAACTCATTAATCAAAATGAACAGCATAAAAAACTCTTCTAAAATAGAAAAAAATAAATCTAAAACATAGGGTGATCATTGAATATGTATATTATGGAATTTTAAAAATATTTTTTAAATCCTTTTAAAATAATTTTTTTCAAAATATTTTTGAAAATAAATTTATAAATAACATTTGAAAAAATTATTTGAAATTAATTATGCCTTAAAAATACTAAAGCACTTTTAGAAGTACCTATTTAAGAAAATTTATTTCAAAATATTCCAATTATTTTTTGAAAATAGTACATAAGATTTTGAAAACAAAACACTAAGCTGAGGCCACATGAAATTCTGAAGGCTATCTTGTAACTACCCACTGACAAGGGATGAGTTCACTCCTGAATTCCCTACCATATTTATAATGTTAAAGTGTCAAATTTTATAAAAATAGTTAAATCTTTATCTACTTATATATACATTCACTAAGGTTTTTGATTTTGAAAACATTTCACTTCATTAAAATACACATTCACACTTATATTTATATATAAGTATAATTTAACTTTCATTGGACACAACATGAATGTTTTTTTACAACCCAAAATCATTCCACAATATTTTTCATAAACTATACATGTATTCAAACTTCCATTTATTTATTACTTATTCTATTTATATAAATAGTTGATCTTATTAAAATAATCGTAATAATTAAATATGTTAGTCACATAAAATTATAAAATATTTTTTTTAAATAAAACACTTTCATTATTGGAGAAATCAATTTACTTAATAATTTCTAAAGTAAACCTTAAAATTTAAATATAAATTATGAATTCATTATGAATGAAAGGTATGTCTATGTTATGCATAATGAATCTCCATGACTATAGGAAAATGCAACATATTTAATTTTATATCCCCATACATAATTATATGAATGGATTGTTATATGTACAATATTATAATTAATAATTTCACAGAGCAATGTTTTGAAGATTTCTTAATGATAATAATTTTATTTTTATTTTTTCATAAAAGATTAATTCTTAATATGAAATCATAATTACAAATTGTATTTTTTAAATCCAATTTATGAAATAATTAATGGTAATATATATATTTATATATATATATATATATATATAAAATTTTTAAGTCAATCTCAAATAATTGGAAGGAAATTAAACCATTAAAAAATAAATAATAAAGCTCTTACTAGATAAATCATTTCAAATTTAATTATCTATTTTGAGGTTATCAAAAAAATAAACATCAAAAAAATTTATTTTATACGTCTTTATCAATAAATTAAGATGTATTAAATTTATTTACATATACATAAATGTGTTTTTAAACCATCATAATTTGAAAGAGTTAAATTAAACCCTTATAAACCTAGAAACAAGAATTGATAAGTAGAAATAATAATTAAACCCTTACATAATTTTTATAAAATTTAGAAGAAAATATACTTATATAAATTTTATACATAAATAACGGTTACAAAATTTAATAAAAATCAAGAACCGAAAAGTGAATATAAATTTAATTACACTCTTACATAATATTAAATATGAAATATTTAAATGGTTGTGACAAGAAATTAATCATTTGGAAATAAATAATTTCCCATTACAATAGAATGAAAAAGAATTAAAATATTTGAAAATAAATAACCCCTTATATGAGTTGCTAGATCAAAATAGAAGGTGATGCATCAGACTCCCATTCCCCTAACTATAAGATGGTTTTCCCTAAAATTACATTTACACAATGGTTTAAATGGATTTTATAGCCATAAAAGATATTGGGTATACAATAGACATACACTAGATTCCGAGGCATTATGAGTTTCATTGTTATAGATAGAAAAATAGAAAAAATAATTTGTATTTATGAAAAAAACATTTTAATGAAACCATCTAAAGAAATGAAATAATCAATATAAAATGACTACTATAGTATCATCCCAAATGATACATACAGATTAAATTGATCAGAAATTTCAAGGACTAAAATCAAACCTTAAAAATACAAATGGATCACATTGAAAAACTATAATTTAAAAGGATGAAAATATTGACATAAAAAAAAACACAATCCTTGATTGAAACTATTCTAAAGAATTGATAGATTCACAAATTCATCTTCAAAATAATGTGTATGAAATAAATATGTAATTAAAAATTCCATATAATAACAATATTATGAAAAATAAGTCCAAATTGATAGTAATAGGAAGTACCGACAGTGAAATCAGATGGGATACAATGAACATGACTAAACCAGATGATTCAAACACATACTAAAGATACAAAGCACATACCTCAGAGAAGATCTGAAGCATTAACTAGAAAAAATTCCCTTCATCAGCAGTTGGACCACTCTCAGTTGGTGGAATAATTACTCCTCCTATTTCTAACCATCATCTACTGTCGAACTCCAAGCCAAAATATTCCATATCGGTGACTGTAACTAGCTTGTCACTCAGTATCACCCCAAGAAATTCAGTGAATCCCGATCTACTATTCACTATGCCTCCTATGGATGAAACCCTCAAACTTAGCTCTCCCCCAAATGTGATTAACCCATTAAATACCCTCGTTTCACCCATCTGGTAGACTCTAAACCTAGTGCTCTCATGCTTAATAGAACCCCCTCATGCTGAAGCCCTAAACCCCTAAATATATTCCCATTTTTTTAATTATTTGTTTTTAATTTAACTTTTTACTGTTATTATTATGATTGTCATTTATTTAAATATATTTATTTAATATAATTATGGAATATATATATTTATAAATTGATTATTTAATTAAAATATTTATAACATATCATCAAACACTATAATTTTATTAAACTAAAATTGTAATATTAATAATATCATAAAAAAATCTAATCAAAATTTATAATTTTAACTAATAATTTTAATTTCATACATATATATATATATCATATTTTTTTGAAATAAAAATTTATAAAAATAATTTAATTATATTATTCTACAAATTATTCATTATTTATATGAAATAAATTGTCATTAAAAATTTATTTATTTAAAATATTTATTAAATAACCTTTTGATGGAATAAAATTTGTTATTAAAATTCTCTGATCATAATGTTTTTTAAAATAATAATAACAATAAAATAACCTTTTAAATAGAATAATAATATAATACAATATTTATTAATAATAAATTTGAAAACATTAAATAATAACAATAATTAATTAGTAGTATTATAATTAACATATAATAAAAATAACTAAATCACTTAATTTCAGTTATTCTTTTAACGAAAAATTTCCCTAAGATATTATTAGTTTTCTAATTATATATTAATCCATTTAGTAAAATAGTTATATAATAAAACAAAATATGGAATTTATGGTATTTATTCTCCCCTAAATTTTTTTATCCTCATAATTTATTTTTCGAACTCTAGTTAATTCTAAATATCCATCTTCAAAATTAAGAAAATATGACTAATAAACTATTATACTCATATAATTTTAAGGAATCATCTAATATCTAATGTTTCATAGACTGTTTTTCTAATACAAACTTTAATTCCCCAAAATTGATCTTTTAGGTTTATCAAGTATAAATTCTGTGTATATTTTTTAAATAAGTAAACTAAATATTAAAAAACATTTATTACATACCAAGAACTTTTACCGATCCATTTTATAGATAATTAGATACATCTCATAATACATAAAAAATCAAACCACTAAAAATAAAATGAATGAAATAAATTCTATTATTCCAATTCCTTAATCAAAATGAACACCATTAGAAACAGAACTAAACCTATAGAAAATAAATTCAAAACATTGGGTGAGCATTTAATATTCCCATTACAAGATTTTAAAAATATATGATAAAAAATTTAAAATATTAATTTTAAAATAATTTAAAAAATACATTTATAAATAAATTTTAAAGATATTCTTTTAAATTAATTTCACCTTAAAAATAATATAACTCTTTTGAAAGTACATACATTAAAAATTTTTTCTAAACATATTCCATTAATTTTATAAAAAAATATGAAATATTATAAAATAACACTGAGACAAGGCCACTTAAAACATTAAAGGCTATCTTGGGCCCACCCACTTCATGAGGGATGGGTTAACTCCCCAATTTCCTACCATATTTACAATGTTCAAGTGTCAGATTTTATAAAAATAGTTCAAGTTTTTTTACTTATATATAATTCCATTAGAGTTTTTGATTTTGAAAACATGTTACCACATTAAAATGTATATTCAAACTTATATTTATATATAAGTATAAATTAAATTTTATTGGATACCACTTTCTAGTCTAGTTACAACCAAAAATCAGGCCATAATCTGTTTCATAAACGTTCCATGTATTTAAAATTTCTTTCATGGAGTACCTTTGATATTAATATAAACATTTAATATTCATAAATAGTCAAAATAATTAATTGTGTTCTACACATAAAATTATTAAAGAAATATTTTAAACAAAACAAGTTCAATATTGGTGGGATCCATGTACTTAATAATTTTTGAAGTAAACCTTAAAATATAAATATAAATTATTAATTTATTATGAATGGTGGGTATGTCGATGTTTTTCATAATGGATGTCCATGACCATATGAAAATGTAGTGTCCTTATTTTTTAATCTACAGAAATGATTATATTTTTTCTTTCTATGCATACTCTATTAGAATTAATAATTTCACAAAGTAATTTTTAGCTGGCATAATAATAATAATAATAATAATAATATATTTGTGTAAATGATTAATTATTAATTGTAAATCACAAATAAAAATTGGATTTTTGTTAAAACAAATATTTTCAATAACACATGGTAATATATATAATTTTTAATTCAAGATCAAGTAAATGAAATAAAATTAAACCCCTAAATAATAAATTATAAATCTCTTACTAGATAAAATATTTCAAATTTAAAAGACTATTTTGAGGTAATCAAAAAAAATAAACATAAAAAAATTATGTGTGCATGCCTTCAATAATAAATTTAGAAGTATTACATTTATTTACATATCCATTTTTTTGTGAAACCAAAATATTTTAAAAGAGTTAAATTGAACTATTATAAATTCAAAAACATGAATTGATAAGTTAAAATAAGAAATAAGAAATTATATAATTTTTAAAAAATTTAGAAAAAACATACTTTTATAAATTCTAATCATAAATAACACTTACAAAATTTAATAAAAATCAATAACCAAACACTAGAAAAAATTTAATTACACCCCTAAATAATTTTGAATATAAAATATATAAATGGGATTGATAAACAAACAAGAATTTGAAAAAAAATAATTTCCCTTACCAATATAATCTCAAATAATAAAAATATTTAAAAATAAATAATCACTTACATAAGTTGCAGGAACAAAATAGAAGGTTCTACAATAGAATCGCATTATCCAGAATCTAAGATGGGTCTCCCCAAAAATACATTTACACACTGGTTTTAATGGATTTACATCCTTAAAATCTACTGTGTTTATAGTAGATATACACCAGTATGTGTTGCAAGCTATGTTTCATAGATATAGATAATAAAATAAAAAGAATAATTTATATTTTCAAAACAGAAACATCAGAATGAATCCATCAAAAAAATGACATAACCAATTTAAAATGAATACTACATGATCACCCCAAATGAAATACACAAAGTAAATTAAAGAAACTATTTCAAGTCTAAAAGAAAAATAGAAACATTCAAAAAGATCACATTGAAAAAACTATGATTTAAAACGATTGAAACAATGACATATGAAGAAAAATAGAACAATAGTTGATTGAAACTTTTCAAAACATCTGTAAAGACATCGAAATTCACTAGAAATTTTTTTCTTAAATAAACAAGATTTATACGAGCCCGCGAAAATTTACGGTGCTTGATTTCGAGGCCAGGTGTGCCTGGAACCAATTTATGAAGTTTTTTTGGGTACATTTAGTAAATGTGTGAGCATGATTTTATAACTTTTGAACCAGCGCTTAGAACTAAAACCGAGGGCACCATTGAACTCATAATTCCAGTATTCACTTAAGAAGACTTCCACCTCGACGGAAGTTGGTCGAGAATGAATGTTCGTTTTTAGAGTTTTTAAGAAAAAAATTAAATAAAAATAAGTTTGTAGATTATTTTTATTTGGTGGTAAAAACCTCCAAGTGGAGGTTAGAAGTGGGGGCACCACACCATAACATCCCATGAAAGGTTATGGTGGTGGGGCCCACCCGATTTCTAATAACCTTTTTTCAATAAAAGAGGTGTGGACCATACGGGCTTTAAACCCCCTTGAACTCTCCATAAGTCAGGGAAACCTGTGAAATTCCCACATAAATGTGCCAATCCACTCAAATTAATTAATGGAACATTAATTAATTTTTTTTGAAATCTTTTGAATATTTTTCCCAATAATTAAATAATGGGAAAGCTTAACCCATTATTTTTTGTTGGAATATACATTTGGGAGAGCATTGGGAGAAGTTTTGGAAGAGCTTGGAGGAACAAATTCTCCCAACGAAGAATGCCTCTTTTTCCAATGAAGAACGATCTTCAACTGGGGCAAGAAAGGGAAGTGTTGTCCTTGAAGAATGTCAACGATGTCATATTCAACTTCTTCATCTTCTTTCCGACGTCAGGGGAATGTCGTCCAACTTTTCACAACATCATCAACGAACAACTATAGGAGGTAAAGAATTTGAGATTGAATTTGTTCCTATTATACCTCATTCAATCTTGGGTAATGATTTTGCAGATTGATATCACCTTAACGTGGAAAACACAGTCCGCACAAACATGGAATGACCCTCCCCCTCCGTTTACCCTTTCTTGTTGATGATGGCGGCAACACAATGGTGTCGCTGAAAGAGTTAACAGTAGAGGAGCAATGAAAGATTGCGAAGGGCCGACAATGAAGACCCCAATGGCGCAAGGCCTCCAGGTCATCATAAGGGCACAACACCGTCGTGTTGCCCAGAAGAGGAGAGCCGCGGCCAGGGTGGGATACGGCAGAAGGGCATAGTGCTGTAGTTCCACGCGGAGGAGGAGAGCCTCGACCTGGGTGGGACATGGTGGAGGCGCGTGGTGCCATCGCGCCGTGCATAGAAGCAGAACCGTGGCCAGGGCAGGCCACTGCGGAAGAGCAGAGGCGGCTGGTGTCAGGCTGGCTGTCAGTGGAGCGGGAGTGGTTGGATTTTCGGCCTGCCAGGAGGAGAGGTACCCCACTGGGTCCCACGTTGTGTAGACCGGTGCCACCTGGCGCAGGTTTGGCTTCGACCGGAAAAGAAAATCCGTTCGGGATCTCCATGGAGCGCGCGATTACCCCCGGGACGTGGCTTAGGCGGACCCCACAATCCACTGGGCCGCTGGGCTGCCAAGCCGGACCCAGTGCAGGCCAGAACTCGCGCTGGCCAGACCCAGCGGGGGCCAGACCCAGCATGGGATGAGGTGCCCCCAAGGGCCCGGCCGCCCCCTCGGGCAGGGTCAGACCCGCAGACCAGGTCGGACCTGCGGACTGGGTCAGATCCCAGTCCGGACCCGTTTGACCTGAATTCACCTTCTCGCCCATAACATGGGATACGAGTGTCTGATTGACGAACCGTCTATGGTGACAGAAATTTTAGAGTGATAAGGTTCTTTTTCCATACCCCACTTGAGGTTTGGACAATCTCGGGGTACGATAGAGTTTGTTTGAACCTAAAATCCAACCGGGCCCCTGGGACAGAAATGCCAATAACTCATAGACTTGGCATCCTTTTGACGCGCCGTCTATTGCATTGAGAGCCATATGATGAGCCAAACATTTTGAGATACTTCTAAATGGGACTTTTTTATAGTTAGAGGATCAAACTATAACTCATGGAGTGGATCCTCCTGGAGATGAGCGAGCGGAGTACGAAGACCAAGTAGCTGACATAGACCTAATGAATGCTGACCTTTCGACACGGAGTGTTTTGACTAGCCCAGTGGGGATCACCCTTGTGTGATGCGGTAGACCCATAGTGTGGAGAACATCTGTGTGATGCAGAAAAACCACTGTACTTGATAGGAGGAGTACCTCAGTAGGCTACGAGAGGGAGCACCTCTGTGTGAGCGCGGCAGATACACAGTGGGGAGCACCTCTGTGTGAGCACAGAAGACCCATGATACTAGATTGGAGAAGTACCTCAATAGTCCAAAATCATGGGAAGTGACTTTGTGTGATGCGGAAGGCCCACAGTACTCGATAGAGGAGGAGTACACCATCAACCAAGGTTCCGACACTGTGACTGGGGATGTTACTTGATACTACCACTAGAATAAAATCCTAGTTTGAGATGAGTCAATTACTTTTGCGTTTTCCTCATGATTGAGATGGATTACTAGATAACTTAGGTATATATATGGGCATATATCTAAGTAATGGCTATCCGATGATTTCATACTTTATGGTGTATCCTTGTTGGATTTTGTGTGACCTTGAGGGTCTCGGGGTCCCTACTGAGTATCGTTATACTCAACCTCACACGAGCTATGCCTGCACCTCATTGTGTTGGATGCAGATGACAGACTTCGCTGAATGAGGCAGAGAGTACCAGGACTGGATGGTACCCGAAGGCGGACCACTCGTTGTGACAGTACATGGAGGAGACGGATAAACGAGAATGCTGAAGAGGCCATCTGTACCAACCCTTCAGGTAGGAACCTTGGAGGATGAACTAGTAGCTTTTTTATATTTCTTAAGTTATACATGCTTTCAGTTGTACTTGTTCTCTCTTATTGGGCTTGTATTTTTGTCCCTTTTTACTTTACAACACTTCTTTTTTATACAGTTTTACTTTGTGTTTTACTTACAGTTATGTACTCTGATGTGATTGTTTACAGTTATAAAGGCAACGCCTTCCTAGTTTAGGGATTTGCGCTTTTGGTGCTAGTCACTAGCCCCTATCCTATGGAAGGTAGGCTTGGGGTAGTCACGATATGGGCCCCGGGGGACGGGTTGTGACTAATTGGTATCAGAGGAGTCAGTTCTATAGTAGAACATTGGACTCTGATATTTCTTTTCCATGAAGCAATTGTGTTAAGGGTACTAAGTGTGGTATTTATTTTAGGGAGTCCAGTGTTGGTGTGGGTGGCCGATGTATCCATACACTAGGACCCTGCATTATGATATCTGAATCACTGCATGAAAACACTAATTGTGTGTGTGTTTAAAAATGTTTTTATTTAAGTCATCTTAACCAGGTCAGCTCACAAGGTATAAATATTTTGACCGCGTCACATCTATTTCTTTCAGGATGCCTCCTCGCAGAGCCCCGAGAGTCGTACACTCTGATAGATCACCGAGCTATGAGGCCTTAGTGTAGCGCCCTTTACTAGCGGAGGCACCAACGGTACCACTTCCCATTAGGCCACCGATGCCACCATCCCCAGTTGCAGATGATGCATGCCTCATGAGTGCATTGCATGAGTTCCAACGCCAGAGGACACCCAGGTTCTAGGAAGAGATGGACCCACAGACGGATGAGGATTGGATGGAGGCTATGGTGAGAGTCTTCAGGCTAGTAGGGATACCAGCAGACTACATGGTGATCCTTACAGCGAGTCTCCTTCAGGCAGTAGCTGGTAGCTGGTGGAGCCAGATGCTCTAGGTCCACGACAATGAGGCACTTCTCTAGGAAGACTTTGAGAGCCTGTTTCATGTGGAGATGGTTCCAGAGACCCTATGAGCGGTACAGATATATGAGCTACTACATCTATAGTAGGGTAGCATGACTATAGCTCAGTACTCAGCGAGGTTCACCGATCTCTCACACTACTCCACAGAAATGGTGTGAGACCCATTCTTCAGGGCCCAGACTTTGGAGCAGGGGATCTGGCGAGAGATCAGGGAATCGATGATCTCCCTAAGCATCCCGACATAGGTGGGGGTGTTAGAGAGAGCCCTTATAGTGGAGAGTTTCCTTGATGAGCAGTCACTAGTATCGAGATCCACTACTAGTCGACATGAAGTGGAGTCTTCTGTAGCTGGAAGTAGAAAGATGACATAGAGGTCCAAGAGGACCAGACCCATGGGTGGAAAACCGCATGACCCGGGATCTGTTGTGCGGGGAACCTGGGGCAGGGACTTACCTGCCAGGAGCAGGCAGTGTTACTCGTGCGGCGGGCATGGTCACATGGCTCATGACTGTCTGACCAGCCATTCAGATGATCACGAGATAGTTGATGGAACTACCATACAGAGGAAGAGGTTTGATCGAGGTGGTCCGCATGGTGTAGGTGGATGTGGAAGAGGAGATGGTCAAGTAGCTGGCAGTGGACGACTTTATGAGGTGCTACCACCACCACCGCTAGAAGGTCCACCCTGACCATAGGGAATAGGTAGACAGGGGACAGCTCAACTTCAGGCAACTGAGGCATAGGACCACGATGCTCTAGAGATGATTCGAGGTAAGATCTGTGTCTACTCCACCTTAGCTGTAGTTCTTATATACACAGGTTCCAGTCACTATTTCATTACCACTGCCCTCGTTCGGAGCTCGGGGATTCTGACAGAGTTGTTGGAGCGATCCTTACAACTAGAGACTCCTACTAGAGAAGATTCGATGATTAAGCATCGGTTCCAGTAGTGCGAGCTTACTCTTGGAGGCGAGAGCTTCGAGATGGGATCTCCTAGTAGCGGCGTCGAGGCCTTACGATGTCATCTTGGGTATGGATGAGTTATCTACATTACATGTACAAATTGACTGTACTAGGTGAAATGTGAGGTGTGTCCACATGGATGGGACTGGGTTTACCA
This sequence comes from Viscum album, assembly GCA_963277665.1. Taxonomy (NCBI): domain Eukaryota; kingdom Viridiplantae; phylum Streptophyta; class Magnoliopsida; order Santalales; family Viscaceae; genus Viscum; species Viscum album. The sequence goes on from OY728156.1 coordinate 1,140,027,504, forward strand.
TCACCGGTGAGAAGGGAACCTCTGCAGCATAAGACAGACTTACTCAGAGGAGGGTGCAGCCGATCACCCACCAGTTAGCTTGCCTTACCCTCTGAGCAGTTGATGTGGAGAGTCTAACTTATCCTGTGGTGGTGGACCAGTACGCGGATTTTTTACCTGAAGATGATCCAAGACTACCTCTTCATAGAGAGGTGGACATCTACATTGACCTGTACCATGGGATGACACCGATATCTACTCCAGCATATCAGATGGCTCCCAATGAGCTTCGTGAGCTGAGGGTACAACTGAGGACTTACAAGGGAAGGGATTAATCTGACCTAGTGTTTCTCCCTAGGTAGACCCGAATCTATTCGCTAAGAAGGTGTATGGGAGCTTGAGGCTCTGTTTATACTACTATTTCCTGAACCAGGTCACCGTAAAGAACAAGTACCCACTCCCAAGGATTGATGACCTCTTTGACCAGCTGAAGGGAGAATGTTGGTTCTCAAAGATAGACCTCAGATCAGACTATCATAACCTCAGAGTTCGAGATGAGGATGTGGAGAAGACGACCTTTAGGTGTCTATACGATCACTAATAGTTATTGGTTATGCCCTTTGGAGTAACCAATGCTCCAATAGTATTGATGAGTCTCTTGAACAGGATCTTCTATCCTTACCTCGATTGCTTTTTCGTAGTCTTTATCGATGACATATTGATCTATTAAACTACTAAGGAGGAGCGTGCCTACCATTTTCAGGTAGTACTGGACACACTCGGAGAGCACCGGCTTTATGGTAAGCTCTTGAAGTGCCAGTTCTATATTTGAGAGGTTCACTTCTTAGGACATGTCATCTCAGAGGCCAGATTTGTAGTGGATCCAACAATGATTGAAGAAGTACTTTCTTGGGAGCCACACAAGAGTGTGATAGAGGTACGAAGTCTCCTGGGCTTGTCTAGATACTACCAGAGATTCATTCCAGACTTCTTTAGAGTTCTAGCACCACTATCAGCCTAGACTAAGAAGGGGAAATCCTTCGTGTGGTCGGAGAGATGCCGAATGAGATTTTAGGAGCTATTGCATAGGCTAACTAGTGCCCCTATCTTGTGGCTGAAAGAGGAGGTAATAGGGTATGTAGCTTACTACAACACATCCAAGATAAGAATTGGGTGTGTCCGAATGTAGGAGATAGCATTGATTGATTAAGGTTATCGACAGTTGAGAAAGCATGAGTAGAACAACGCTACCCATGACCTAGAGTTATCAGTAGTGGTATTCATCTTGAAGATGTGGCAGAACTATCTATTGGGTGAGCATTTTACCATATACTCTGATCACAAGAATCTTAGGTATATCTTCTTTCAGAAGGACCTGAACCTGAGACAACAGTGATAGCTCGAGTTCCTCTAGGACTATGACTTCAAGATAGTCTATACTCTTGGTAAGGGGAACGTTGTTGCAGGTGCACTCAGCAGGAGATTTGGTATACAACTATTAGGAGAGTTGACAGAGTAGCTGCCTACCTTATAAATATCCTTTGTGGATATGGATGGAGAAGCCTATCTACAATCTCTTACGATCACTCCTCCACTTCTTCAGCGAGTCAGGGAGGCGCCGCATGGGGACTCTGACTACGAGACCCGAAATACACAGATATCCACAGGGCAAGCACCTAATTGAATTTATGAAGGTGGGGTGCATGTCATACTATTCATAGGACATACTATGGTTCTAGTGTCCCTTCAAGAGGAGGTGTTGAGGGAGGTCCACACTTCCCCTCTAGCGATACATCCAGGACTAGCAAAGATATACCAGGACCTCAGATGACAGCACTAGTGGCCAGGTATGAAGAAGGCAGTAGCAGAGTTTGTCTAATGAATCCTCCCTTGTCAGTAAGTGAAGGGAGAGAAACAGGTACCTTCAGGCTTGGTTTATCCCTTAGATATCCCAGAGTGGAAGTGGGATGACATATCTATGGACTTTGTGATGGGTCTTCCATGAACATCCAGGGGTCTCGACTTAATTTGGGTGATTGTTGACCGACTCACCAAGTCGGCCCACTTCATACCGATCATGGAGCAGAGTTTAGTAGAGAGCTTGGTATGCCTCTATGTGCAAGAGATTGTGCGTTTTCATGGAGTACCTTCTTCTATTGTCTCCGACCGTGAAGCACAGTTTACTTCCCAGCTATGGAAGGGGTTGAAGGAGGCTTTTGGGACACATATTTTCTTGAGAACCGCCTTTCATCCTCAGACAGATAGTCAGACTAAGTGGACCATTAAAACCCTAGAGGAAATACTCCATGCTTGTGTCCTAGAATTTGGTCACAATTGATAGGATCACTTACCGTTGGTAGAGTTTTCCTACAACAACAGCTATCACTCCACCATAGGTATGACACCTTTTGAGGGATTGTATGGTAGACCTTGAAGATCGCCACTGTGCTCGACAAACCCAGGGGAGTCCACACTATTGGGACTTGAGATGGTACACTCTTTTATAGATAAGGCACAGATCATCCAAAAGCTGGTGAAAACTACACAATGCGGACAAAATTCATATGCTGATAGGAGGAAAAGATCTCTGGAGTTCGAGGATGGTGACCATGTATTCCTACGAGTCTCACCTCGATGAGGTCTACATAGATTTTTCTGAGGTGACAAGTTATCTCCGAGATTAATCGGACCTTTCCAGGTCCTCAGCAGAGTAGGCAAGGTGGCTTACTGCTTATCTCTTCCACCTCAGTTGCACGGGGTGCACGACGTCTTCCACGTATCTCAGCTGAGGAGATACGTGCATGACCCTTCCCACATCATTGACCGTGGAGAGATGGATGTCGACGATGGAGTGACTTTTACGGAGGTTTCAGTGAATATTGAGATTCAACATGAGCAGGTCCTTCGTGGATGGTCATTACCTCTGGTGCGCGTTCACTAGAAGCACGAGAACCTCCTAGAGAGAACATGGGAGTGGTAAGCTCAGATGCATGCTTAGTACCCCAATTTTTTCCCTTAGTTCGAGTTGTAGCTTACAGGGATGTAAATCCTTGAGGTGGGGAGAATGTAAAGACCTGGAAATTCTCTAGGAATTTTTTTCATAAATACAAGGGTTATTTACGAGTCTATTAAAATTTACGGCACTGGATTCTGAGGCCCTGTGTGTCCAGAATCAATTTCTGAAGTTTTGTTTGGGTACGTTCAGTAAACGTGTGAGTAGGATTTTATAACTTTTGAACTAGTGCTCAGAACTAAAATCCGAGGGCACTGTTGAACTTGATGAACTGGTATTCTCTTAAGAATACTTCCACCTCAACGAAAATTGGTCGAGAATGAATGTTCGTTTTTAGAGTTAAAAAAACTAAACAAAAATAAGTGTTTATCTTATTTTTATTTGGTGGCTAAAACCTCTAAGTGGAGGTTAGAAGTGGGGGCCACCATATCATAACCTCCCATGAGAGGTTATAGTGGTGGGGCCCACCCAAGGTCTAAACACCTCTTATCAATTAAAGGGGTGGGGACTACAAGGGATTTAAACCCCCTTGAAATGTCCATAAGTGAGGGAAACCTTTGAATTACCCTCATAAATGTGCCAATCCAATCAAATTAATTAATGGAACATTAATTAAATTTTACTGAAATCTATTGAATATTTTCAGCCAACAATTAAATAATGCGTTATATTAACCCATTATTTTTAGTTGGAATATTCATTTGGTGGAGCATTGGGTGAAGGGTTGGAAGAGCCTGGAGGAACAAATTCTCCCAATGAAGAATGACTATTTCGCCAATGAAGAAAGATCATCAATCGGGGCAAGAAAGGGAAGTGACATCCTGGAAGAATTCCGAAGATGTCGTCCGTAGCTTCTTTGTCTTATTTTCAAAGTCAACGGAACACCATCAGCCTTTCTGCAACATCGTCAATAAAAAACTAGATGAGGTAGGAAATTTGTGATTAAATTTGTTCCCGTTCTACGTTGATAAATCCTGGGTGATGATTTTTCCGATTGATATCACCTTAACTAGGAAGGATCGGGCCGCACGAACACGACCCGACCCTCCCGCTCTGTTTACCCTTGCTTGTTGACAATGGTGGTGGCGCAATGGCACCATCGGAAGAGTGAACCGCGGTGGAGCAATGATAGGCGGCAATAAGCCGACTGTGAAGAAACCTGCGACGCAAGGGCACCGGGTCGCCGGAAGGGCATGACACCATCCCACCACGCGAAGGAGGAAATCCATGGCCAGGGCGGGCTGCGGCGGAAGGGCGTGGCACAATGGCACCGCACGGAGGAGGAAAGTCGTGACCAGGGTGGGCCGAGGCACCATCACGCCTCACGGAGAAGCAGAACCGCAGCCTGGGTGGGCCGTGAAGGAAGTGCAGAGGCAGCCGACATCGGGTCGGCTGCCAGTAGTGCGGGAGTGGCTGGCCGGCCGGCCATCCAAGAGGAGTGGGACCCCGCTCGGTCCCGTATGGTGTGGACTGACACCACCTGGCGACGGTTTGGCTCCCACCTGAACGGATTTTCCATTCAGGATCTCTAGGGGGCGCGTGGTTACCCCCTGGAAGCGGCTTAGGCGGACCTCACGAGTCACCGGGCCGGACCCAGCATGGGCTGAGCCGCCACCACAGGTCGTGCCGCCCCCTCGGGCCAGGTTGGACCCACATACCGGGTTAGACCCACGGACCAGGTTGGACCCCAGTCCGAACCCGTTTGACCCGAATTCACCTTCTCGCCCATAACTTGGGCTATGAGTGTCTGATAAACAAACCATTTGCGTCGACAGAAATCTTATAGAGAGAAGGTTCTTTTGGAATACCCAACTCGAGGTTTGGAAAAGTTTGGGGTACAGTCAGGTTAGTTTGAACCTAAAATCCAACATGGCCCCCGGGATGGAAATTCCAATAACTCACAGTCCGGGCTTCCGTTGGACGCGTTGTCTATTGCATTGAGACCCCTATGAAGAGTAAATTTTTTTGAGATACTTCTACATGGGGCTTTGTGACAGCTAGAGGATCAACCTGTAGCTCGTGGAGTGAATCCTCTTGGAGACGAGCAAGCGGAGTATAGAGACCTAGTAGCTGGCTCGGACCTGATGAATGATGACCTTTCTACACTAAGTGTTTTGACTAGCCCAGTGGGGAGCGCCTCTGTGTAATATGGAAGACCCACAATGGGGATTCCCACTGTGTGAAGTGGTAGACCCATGATACTCGACAAGTTGAGTACCTCCACAGGCTACGAGGGGGAGCACCTCTGTGTGAGCACAACAAACCCATAGTGGGGGGTGCCTCTGTGTGAGCACAACAGACCCACGGTACTCGACGGGAGGAGTACCAAAATAGTACATGATAGTGGGAAGCGCCTCTTTGTGATGCAGAAGGCCCACAATACTCGATATAGGAGGAGTACACCATCAGCTGTGGTTCTGACAGTGTGATTGGGGATGTCACTTGATACTACCCCTAGAATAAAATCTTGGTTTGAGCTGAGTCAATGACTTTTGTTTTTTTCTCATGACTGAGATGGGTTACTAGATAACTTTGTTATATGTATGAGCATATACCAATGTAATGGTTGTCCAATGATTTCATACTTTGTGGTTTATCCTTGTTAGATTTTGTGAGACCTTGAGGGTCACAGGATCCCTACAGAGTATTGTAATACTCACTCCTGCATGGGATATGCCCGTACCTCATTATGTTGGATGCAGATGATAGACTTTGCTGACTGAGACAGAGAGTAGTAGGACTGGACAGTACCTGGAGGTGGACCACTCGGTGTGATGGTACACAGAGGATATGAACATACGAGAATGCTGAGGAGGCCATCTATACCTACCCTTTAGGTAGGAACCCCAAAGGATGACCCAATGGCTGTTTTATTTTTCTTCAATTGTACTTGCTTTCAGTTGTACTTGTACTTTACTATTGGGATTATATTTATGGACCTTTCTACTTCCCAGAATTTCTTTTTCATATAGTTTTACTTTGTGTTTTATTTATAGTTGTGTACTCTGATGTGATTGTTTACAGTTATAGAGGCAATGCATTTCTAGTTTAGGGATTTACGCCTTTGGTGCTAGTCGGCAGCCCCTGGCCTACGGAAGGCAGGCTTGGGATAGTCACGATATGGGCCCCGGGGGATCGGTTGTGACAACACAACTATATTAAAAGATTCATTTTCAAAATAAACTCTATGAAAGAAATATACAATTGAAAAGGCATATAATACCAATATCGTGATAAAAAAGTCAATTTCGGCCACAACAAGAAGTGATGAAAGTGAAATCAAAATGGACATGATTAACATGGATTAACTAGATGACTGAAAAAACAACTAAAGAAGAAAAACACCTACATTAGAGTATATATGAAATCCTAACCAGCACAGATTCCCTTTCTCCAGCACTCAGAGCACACTAGGTTAGATGAAAAACTCGTCAACCTAGTTCAAACCTTCACCAACTATTGAAATCCATGCCAGAAAATTCCATGCCGAGGACCGTAACCCGATCCTTGCTCGGATCACCCAATGAATTTGGTGAAACTTGATCTACTGCTCCCTCAGCCTCCTGGAAAAAGAAACCCTCAAACTAGGATCTCCCCTATAATGCGGTCAACCCATTCGACACCCTCATTTACCCCATCCTCTTGACTCTTGACCTAGAGTTCTTATGCTCGGCAGAACCCCCTCCTGCTCGAGCCCCATACCCCACATAGATTCACCATTTTCTTTTAATATTCACTTTTCATTTAATATATTACTATTATTATTATGATTATCATTGATTGAAGTTGATTTCTTTAATAAATATTTTTCATATATATATATATGTATATAATTTCAGTATTTAATTAAAATAGTTAAAATATATCATCATACATTTTAATTCAATTAAAAAAAATATAATTTTCATAATTTTATAAAAATAATCCAATCATAATTTATAATTTAAAATAATTAGTTTAATTTCACATATATATATATATATATATATCATTTTTTGGAAAATGAGAATTTATAAAAACAAATTAATTATATTTGGGTATTGATTAGTCATCATTTATATGAAATATATTGTCATTTAAAATTTATTCATTTGAAATATTTTATTAAATTACATTTTTATGGGATAAAATTTTTTATTCAAATTCTCTTATCAGCTCTTTTTTAAGTATTAATAATAATAATAAAGATAATAAAATATTATTTAATGAGAATAATACTATAACATAGAATTTGTTTTTAGAATAAATTTAAAAAATATATATAATAAGAATACATAATTATAATTTTCATAATTAAATTATAATCAAATTAATTAAAACACTTAATTTCTGTTATTATTTTTAATAAAAACTTTCTCAAAATTATTCTTAGTTTTTTTAATTATAAATTAACCAATTTAATAAAATATAAATATAATAAAACTAATTTTGGAATTTTTGGGATGTTACACTTCGAATGACACTGAAAATGGAAAGATGAATCCCTAGTTTTTCATACCTTGATACCAATAGGTTTCAAAACCCTTTCTATATACAAGTCACCCGATTCCTTGTTCCAACCAATACTTCATGTGTCACATGTCGATTCAACCAATGTCCCATCGGTGCACTGAAATAATATGTCCCAAGTCCCTTGGACTTCCGTTTAACCATTAACCATTATCATATCATCCCAATAACCCAAGGAATGATGATGTGTATAAATTCACGTATAATTAACCACTATTACCTCGATAGCTCAACATCCGACATAATGATGAGATTCTTCTTTCTATAATTTGAGCCCATAATACAAAACATAAACGGTGAGTGTTACTACCAAAATAATGGTCTCACTCACCATCATCTACGTCTTTCTATGATGAGCACCTCCTCCATCAATGATGATCAACACCATCACCTAAGGTAAAAAATCTATGGAGGCCTCCACCCACATTGAGCGGTCAATACCCCCTCACTGAATTCATTCTTGTGTTCACATGACTCCAACGATGCTACATGATAATCATTATGAGGTGAAATAACTAACCATACCTAAGACACAAAAACCAGATAAACTATTTGCGGGTTTTATGAACATTTTCTATTATAAATGGGACACATAGTTTGGGTAGTAAGGTAAGCACTAGCCATGTTCTAGCCTTACGCTGAATACTTTATTTCTCAATTTATTTTTCGATTACCTTCACCAATAAAACCAAACCAAACCACTTATACACTTACTAAACATTACACCCCATATAATAAAAACATTATACAATGTTTGTACTCTCAAAAAATCATTTTGAATATAATATTAAAATATGGTTCATTCACCAAACGAAATATTAAAAATTATCTCGAAATTCAAACCCATTAAAAAACCAGTGATGTTACAACCACCTCACCTTATCATATCTCATACATGGGATATTTGGTCAGACAAATAGTTGATATTGAATGTAAAAATCCCCTAACATCACCCCAACCTATGCTGGTCACCACTCATAGGCTATTTCCTCTTGGGGATCACCCCACTTTAGGATGAACCTACCCAGCGCTTCCCGACCAAAAGTGATATTATGATGGTTCCACCGACCATACTCTAAACATAAATATACCCACATGACATTTAATAATTCCTTAAAACATCTAACTTTTCAATTTATACCTATGTCAATCATGACACACACATTACTACATCAAAACTAGTGATCAAGATTTCCCTCTTCACGTTAGATACTAAAATACTTTTTATATTATCCATGATGCCCACAATGTCTTCATTTAAAATGGAACCTTGATAAAACATCATCCCATATGATGCTATAAATCCATTATATATATATATATATATATATATCATATCAGAAAAGTGATTGGATTCCTACACACCCACACAAGTCAATCCTCAACGAAAATTTCTACAAAATAACTAGAAACTAGTTAATTTAGTTAGTATATTTGAACCACATTCACCTGAACCATAAATTAAAAACAATAAATGAAATTACATTTATCATAGTACAACTATAACTATAATTGGATCTAAAACCGAAACTATACATTTCAGATCAACTACAGGTAGAGGATCTACAACCCGACTACCTGAAGCATGTCCTTGTTGTTGAGTGACATCAACTACTGAATAATAAATACACTATTAAGTATCTATCACCCTTCCACAACCTGTTTGTGTATTTTGTGTCCAATGTATTATCTCTTTTTAATGGTCCACATCATACCTTATATCCCTAAGTCTATTGTTCTCTCGAACTCCAATCTATCCAAGATGTATTCCTACAGAACCTCTAAAAGTCCCCTATAGCTGCACACCCAGGACTCCTTTCGAGGCCACTCACACTAAGAATAAAGATGATCTAGTTGTCCCCATTGGAATCACACTGTTTAAGAACCAGTGATCATTATTCTTATTGATTCTTTGGCTTGAATCACCTACATATAATTATGATGAAATAAATTCCAGCTACCGAAAGCATCACTGGGAATATCACCCTATATTGCCACCCAAAAAAAATTGGTCATGTCTATTAGACTACACTAGTATATCAAGTCCTGGTTCACTAACTCTACAAATGAGGTTAGTTTTTAGATTTTTACCAACACCCATATGTAATGAATCAATCCATCCTTGAAACGAGTCACCCTAGAAATGTCATCCCCTGGAATATAAGGTGAAAAAATAAGCCATGCCAGTGAACCTTTGAGAATAATTCATAATAGATGTATCTTATTGATGGATTTTCATTAACTTATAGACTTAGTATATTTTGAATTTCATTGGGAATAAATTATTGAAAAAACAAGTCTCTAAATCCATCCATGTCATCCCCTCATAATCTCTAGATTGTACCTTTACGTCCCATAAGATATTTACTAGTTTTATGAGTATATAAATATCCATACACACCCTCTGACCTGGGGTGTCTCAAGATGGTACAATATTATCTTAATATACTTCATTTAATTCTCTACATAATTTAGTCTACCCTAATATTGAAAAAATGGTGGGTTATGAGATTGGGACTCCTATTTTAGATAATCCATGGAAAGAAGAGCACCCTAATATCCCATATTGATATTTAATATTACTCTAACCAGGATCACCCTATGCTACATGTGGTGCCATGTCCCATAATATAACACTTTCTTTGGATTCCCTACATATATCAGAGCCTCTACCTACAGGTCATGATCATCCCGACCCTTATGGATCTCATCCCGAATCTCAATGTCCTCATCCCATGAATATTGTAGTGTAACCTCATCTCCACCCCCTAACGCTCTACTAGGGATTGTCTATATGGAATCAAACTAAAGAATAAATACCATGTAAAATAATAGTAATAAAAATAATATATCAAAAATAGGGAAAGAAATAATTTACAACACATATCACAACCGTTAGACATCCCTACCACATGCACATCAAACATCATTCAACCTCATGGTCCCCTACCTACCCATATTTGAGTCAGGTATCACAAATCATGAAAATAAAAAATCAAATGGCTGGTGTGGCTGATTAGAAATTTCCCAACAATATATGAAAGAATAAATAATTTACCTTATTTTGATGTTTTAAAAAGCTCACCCCTTTTCTTTATAACTTCCTATAATGAACCAACATTATATAAATAGAATTTCCCTTATTATGTAATAAAACAAAAATATCACATATAGGAACAAATTAAAACATTATTATTTTTAAATTATTAAGGATATATTAGTCAAAATGTAATTTTTTTTCAAATATTACTATTGGATAATAAATGGAAAATATAATAATAATAATGGTAAAATTTGGATTTATTCGATCCACTAGAAGGCCTGCACTCCTAAAAAAACATTTTTAATTAAAACAGAATATTAATATTATTATTATATAACCTTAATAGAAAATATTAGTGAATAACTAATGACTAAAATTACAGTTGTTTATATAAATTAAAGAACCTATACCACTGGATTAGTAACATGGCCGTTGGAATAGTAATCTGAAAAATTATTATAGTAATATGGCCATTAGAATAGTAAAATTAGCTATTAAAGTATAAGTGAAATTTATAAATCTTATAAATAAAAATATGATATATTAATATCATTGAATAAATAAATAAATGATTTCAAAATTATCAATTAAGTGTTGGTATTTTTGTAAAATGTAAATTTTAATATTTAATATTATAATTAATATAATGATTTATGAGATAATATATTTTTGATAAATGATAATAAAAAATTAATAATATTTTTTATTATAATTATAGTATAATTTCATGTGACCTTTTTTAAAATTTCAAAGCATCAAAAAATTGTTTATAATATTAAAATCATTTGTTTCAAATAAATGAAGATTTTATTTAAAAATGAAATTTATAAAATTTATAAAATTATTTTAATAAAATGGATTCCATTTTTTAAATCTAAACATCAAAAAAGGGGTTGGGTGACTTTTTGGGATTTTTATAAATTAGTTGAATATTTGATGAATAGTGAAATACTATAATTTTCAGTACATAAAACTATGAGCTAAATACAAGAATTTTGGAGTCATGGATAAAGTAATAATGATTTAAGAACCCATGAGTTATAAATATATTTAACTATTTAATTTACTTATTCATAGCAATCAACACTATTTATAGACTTGAGACAAAATAATAAACTAATGAATACAATAGTGAAAAACACCCCCTCCACCCCTATAAATACTACACCTCACCACCTATTATCATTACACATTATAAGACTTTTATTTTTAAAATATTCTTAAAAATTTATATGCCAATCATATTACCCACATCCATGATCTCTTGGTCTAAAAAATACCATACCCATGTTCCTTAAGGAAATTTTTAAGGATACAAAATTCGAGAGGTAAAATCATCAATCCTCTTTTAATTTATTTTCATTTCTTATCCCCACTGAAACTCCCCTCTAAAATGTGGCATGATATCTCTATTATAATATATATATTTTAATTTTATCATGTTACTATAATATCCATCATTAAATATATTTTCCCCTCTTTTTATTAAAAAAATGAAAATATTATCTATGATATCTCGGTTCACCACCTTCATGGATGAAGAGTTTTATTTTTTCAATTACTACCTTAAAGGCTAGTCAGAAAACCATTATTATGGTTAAAAAATATTTTTAATATGAATACTAACTTTTTTCATGTTTTGTACCTAAATTATAGATATAATATTAAATAAAATAATACTAGTTTGTGATGATCGAAAAACCACCAAAATAAACTAAAAACATAATATTAATGTTTTACCAAATTAATTCATCCTTATACCAAAAATAAATGATATATGGTAAAATGTGACCTTCTATAAGTTCATTAATACCATATAATTTCACTGTAGGCAAACTATTATCATTTTAAAATAACATTCATAATTATATTCAAGTAAATAGACACTAAATCATGAAAACGAATGCTCCTAGAAAAATGAAATTGAACATTATATCTCATCAAAATGGACATAAATGAACAAAATAAAATTATAATAAATAAAATACATGTATAATAGGTTATTAATAATGTAATTAATGAATGTAATTTTATTATATAGAACATTAATTGCAAGTGTATAATACATTTAGACATACGGTAATAATCTCACTAAACCTCCATTTTTCCATTTTTTTTAAAATTTCTATCTAACTATTTTTCCCGAATGAATTTATTTATTATTCATATATACTTATATTATATACTATTTATATGTACAAAAAATATGTATTTATCACAATTAAATTTTCTTTTATGTAGAACTAAAGGTTTTATATGGTTCCCATCTCAATCCATCTCAATAAGAAAACCCGACTAAAGGGACCTTCTCTATTTCATACCCATTTTCAAGTTCAATATAAAATTATTTAAGGAAAAAATATTTTCCTAAATCACTTATTTTTTCAAGATTTTTTAGATCAATAATGGTTTTATGAAAATAATTATTCATTTCTCCTATATATATACTCTTTATAGTTTTTTCTAAAATTATGTCAAAGCATCACATTTATTAAGTTATCTAAAAACCAATTTTACATATTTTCACTTAATTTAGAAATAATTTATCATGATCTATGGTTGTTTTTTATTATTAATTCAAAATTATTATTTAAATCCATTCATTCATGGATACCACAATGATACACATTTTGGTTATGCCGTGGGACATTATTATAAAAACCATTTCTTCTCATGGGAAATTATTATGTTTATTAAATATGTATTATTATTTTTTTGTCACAAAAATGCATTCCCATGTTATGATGTGTTAAAATATATGGAACTCTAATTAATTGGGTAATTTACACCATGTATTATATTAGAGAGTAAACCCGTTATTTTATTGGACCTTTTCTACCATGTGATATAGAATTGGTAGATATCCTTGATTAATGTTTATACCATGTTATATATTTCCATAAAATTCCAATGTTGTCATGATCACATGATCCAATGTTCTATTTTTGATGATTCCATATGTATATTCATGTTCCATGAATTTTTATTAGAACATGGTATCCCCATCAATCTCATCATCTATTTTTCATTCCCATGAATATTCCCTTACTGGTATTTTTAGCTCATCTATTTTTTCTATATATTCCTTATATTATCGTATTATTTATATGAGATATAATGGAGTTAGTTTATAATTATGGATATTATCTTAAGTTTGTTTTTATTTTAGTTTCATGTTTTTTAATTATGTCCCTAGTCTTTAAAATACACAACACTTTTCAATCCTTGGTTTCTAATTTGATTAATTAATTTAATAATTTTTAGAAGGCTAGGGTGTCTATAGTTGGTATTAGAGGATAGTATAGATAACTTTGGATACTAGGACTAGAAAACATTATTAATAACCTAGGTATAATTATATCACCATATATAACAATGATTTAATCTTAGTGAATTATAATAACTGATATACATTCAATTTATAAATTTGTCCTTATATGTTAAAAAATTTCTTTTTTTATATTCTTATGGCTATTTATTAAATATTAATAATTGTATTTTATTTATTTTTATTAGTTAATGGAAGGAAATAGATGAACTTGTTCCAAAAATATATGTGATAGTCAATGTGATAATTTGTTTAACAGGTTTCCAAATTTTATTGGAATGAGAGACCATAACATCATAATATTACTTGTTCAATCGGATCATGTTATGAATAATGACATGAATCATTTTGAATGAAATCATTATCCTATGAAGGAGAATATTGTTGTATAACTATTTATGAAAAAAATACAACTATATATAGTTGAACTACTAATACCCTCATTGCATAAAAATCGATTAACTTATTTGAGAAGATATTATCAATCATTAAATGATCCTAAGAAGAGAATATCATAAGGGAGGTCTATCCTTTTGATGGGGAAGATGATCAATGGTTGGAAATATTCCAAATCACTAAGTACATGGAGGAAATTAATTATTTAAAATTGTATGAATTTATGAAAATATTTTTCAATAAATATTTTATATGAACTACTTATCTTAATATGGATATGGAGTTCCTTAGTATGAAGAAAAATAATGATGATTTTATCAAATAATATGAGGTAAAAATAACAAATAATGTATGGTATTTTCCTCATATTTCATGAGAATTGAATTTTAGGTGGAACAATTATTTTTTGGGTTGAAATCGAGTCTTCGAAAAGCCTTAATAATCCATGACATTAATAATTATGAAGATATTTTTCATTGAGGGAAAAAAGATAAGATGAAGATCAATGATTTTCAGTGGTCTCTTAGGATTTGGGACAATAAATGTATGATGAAATTCTCTTCAACTGGGGGAAAAATAATATAATGGAGGAAATAAAACTCAGCATCCCACTGGTCAAAAAGTTTATGAAGAAGCATTCTGGAAACTATATAAGTGTAACTAGAAGGTGATTCAAGTGTAGAAGAGAGGGGAACCAAAATAATTAATGTCGATGTGAAATGATAAAACCCACTATTCAGGAAGTCGAAAAGGATGTTTAGATCAACGTTATTTCTTTCTTTTTATTAATTGAACTACAAATAATAGAGGAACTATGTGAGCCAATTCCCTAAACCAATGGGTTTCATTGAAAATATGAGTCATAAAAATCTAAGGAAGAAAGAAATGGAATATGATTTCAATACTGCTTAGGTGGATCTAGAATATGATACAGTGACAATTAAACTGATTATTCATTAAATTATAGTGAATGAAATATTTTATTCTAGTTCTATACATTCATTCATATTTTTCATGTTTAGTAAAACAATTTAAATACCACCTAAAAATATTATGGTTGAGTTATTTGTGAGAATAGTGAATGGGGAAATTACTAAATCTAATGTGGATAAATCCTACCCAGTTAATTTTTTTGATCTAAACATCCCAACACACATCATCTTTCTTACTTTGGTGTATTTTTATTCTATATTAGGAATGAATTGGATAAATTTATAAAAAGAGATCATTAACTATCAGAATTGGAATATCACTCATTATATCCCAATGTATCAAAAAATTATATAAAAGTGCAAGGAGGAAGATGATTATCATTAAGAATAATCAAATCAATTTAAGATATTATTTCTTTATGAGAAAGCGTATCTAGCTCAAAATGTTTTAGAAAAATGAGATAATCATTCTTGAATACATTCCAAATGAGAGGGACTAAATTGATGTGTTCCTTAGAAAATTGTAAGATATTCCCCGTCCCCAAGAGGTTGAGTTCTTAATTGATCTTATACCTAGATCATTTCTAATATCAAATACTCCTTATTCGATGTACAACATTGAGTTTAAGGAGATGAAGAAGAAGTTACAAGAGAATCTAGAAATGGGTTTTATATGCCCGAGTGCTTCACTATAGTGTGTTCTAGTCCAATTCATTATGAAGAAGGATGTGGAAATACGGTTTATCATTTATTACCAGGAAATTAAAAAAATCGTGATATAGAACAAGTATCCTCTTCATAAAATAGATTAATTATTTAATCAACTATGTTGGGAAAATAATTTCTCTAAGGTGTGACTTTGATTAGGTTATCACTAATTAAAGGTGAAGAAGGGGGATATTACCAAAAATACATTTTTAATGTAGAATGTACACTATGAGTTCCTAGTGAATCCCATTGGATAACAAATTCTCCACAAATTTTCTTGGACCAAATGAATAGATTATTTAGATATTATCATGGAAGATTTATTGTATCCTTTGTAGATTATGTTCTAATATACCCCAAGATCATGGAGGAACACAAGGAGCATATGAACATTGTGATAAAGAATTTTTAGAGGGAGAAAAATATTAAATTTAAATTAAATGTGGGTTTTGGATGGAGAATGTATCATTCTTGGAAAATGTTATTACTAAAAAATGAATATCTACATGCCATTATAAGACAAAAGTAATTAAGAAGTGTTCCAAAACAACAACTTTAACAATTATTTTTAGTTTCCTTGGTTTATCTGGGTATTATATATGATATTTTAGGAACTTAACCTTCATATAAAACCCACTAAACAAGATGACATAGAAGGGAGTTAAGTATTTCTAGAATTGTGAATACAAATATTGATTAAAAGAGTTTAAAAAGATGATCATCACTGCACCAATACTGACACTACTGACAAGTGGGTAACTCTTTGTGGTATAGAATAATGAATCCAAATAGGTATTATGATCTTTAATTATGAAAAATGATAAAGTGATAGCCTAGACCTCAAGGACGTTTAGAGTTCATGAGAAAAACTTCCCCATGCAGGGTCTGGAGTTGGTGGTTGTGATCATTTTGTTGAAAACATGGAGGTATTACCTCTATTGGGAGAAGTGTTAGATATTACTAATAATAATAAATAAAATATATATTCACATAGAAGGAGATTAATATGAACCAATAAATATGGTTAGAGATCATCAAGGATTATGACTGCTCAATCCACTATAATCCTAGAAAAGAAAATAAAGTGGAAGATTACCTAAGTAGAGATGATCATGTAAATTTATCAATTATGAGAATTGAGAAAGATCCAATATTTATAGACATTAAAAATATTGATATGGGAATCATAAGGTAAGGAACATCATCAGTCCTTTTTTAAATTATTTCTTAACCATACCTTTTAGAGAAGATAAAGAATGATCAAATAAATATTCTGTAAATTTAGAAGAAGGTATATACTATCAAAAATGGGAAATCCTAAAAATTAAAAATTTATTAGGAATGATTTGGAAGATTTGGTTCATGTATATGTGTATCATATAATCCAGAGATAATGTAAGAGATTCTAAAAATTCCACATAACTCACCATTATTGATTTACCCAAGGAGTAAAAATATGTATTGAGATCTATGAGACCACTATTTGTGGGACAATATAAAGAGGAAGATCAATGAATATAAATCAAAGTGACTAGATTGTCATGAAGTTATGGATGAAAGGATATAGTTTAAGGGAATAATGGAACCATTACCCATACCTACATGGATATGGGAAAACATCATTATAGACTTTATCACCATAATTACAAAATCCTAAAAAGGAAATAATGATAAATGGGTCATTATGTATAATATTACAGAGATTGACCACTTAATTGTGATTCTAGAGGACTTCTCACTTTACCAACATTCATGTATATCCATTAGACAAGTGGTGAGGTTTCATGGAGTACCATTATCTCTCATATCCCATCAAGACATGCTATTTACATTAATGTTATGAAAATGACCCCATAATACTCTAAATACTGACTTAAACTTAAATATTTCATATTAACCCCAATATAGTGGTAAATTTGAGTGAACTATCCAGACACATCAACACATGCTAAAATCAGTCTCAATGAACATCAAAGGAGAATGAGATCAACATCTTCCACTGGTCATGTTCTTTAATAGTAATAGGTTCTAATCAAGAATCCAAATGGCTCTATATGTATCCATTTTTATAAAAAAATAACTATAATAACTGTACGATTGTATGATGTTGGTGAACATGATATACTAAGACATGAAATGGTTGAGGAAATAGTCGAAAAGGTGAAGATCATACAATAACATATCCATGCTTCTGAATGTTGAAAAATGATCTATCCATATAATTGACAATGATACTTAGATATTTAAGTTTGTGACAAGGTGTTCCTCTATATATATCCATTGGAAGAGAGACATGGGATTTGGGAATAATGGAAAGATAAGTTCCAGGTACATTATCCCCTTCAAGATTACTGACTGGTTGCAGATGCGGCCTATAAACTAGATCTTCTACCAAATATGTCCCAAGTACTAGATGTATTCCACGTATCACTCTTAAGGAAGAAAAATCTAGATCCATCACATATACTAAATTCATTGGTGGTATAACTAGAAAATGATATCTCTTATAAAGAGTATTCGGTGAAAATTTTGGATAGCTGAGACAAGATTATATGTAAAACAACCAATCACCTAGTTAAGGTAATATAAATAAACCATAAATATGAAGAGGAAAAACAAGAACAGAAGGAAGTTATGAAGGATAAATACCCTCACTTGTTTTTACCATAGTATATAAAACAAAATTTTTATAGAATGTTTCATAATGCAGGAAATATGTAACTACTGAAATTTATATCAATGGAATTTCTCTTATGGTGTCATAAAACACATATATCACCTAGATAACCAAATAAAACCATTAATCTCGTAAATTAATAATGATACATTAGTTATAAAATAAACAAATAATAATTCCAAATATTACTATTGACAAAAAATAGAAAATAAGATAATAATAATGGGAAAATAAAGATCTTCTTAATCTACTATAATGAATGAAATCATGAAAAAAATCAAATAAATGAAACATAATGTTAATAAAGTTCATATATATCCTCAATTGAAAATATAATTGAATGAAGAATGTAATAAATAAGTTGTATTTATAGAAATTAAGGAACCTATCCCATTTGAATATTAACTGACTATTAGAATAGTAATCTATCCATTTGAAATAGTAATTTGTCTATTATAATATGAAAGAGTAAATAAAATTTAGGAAACTTATATATGAAAATATAATATATTTACATTTTGGTATAATTAAATAAATGTTTTAGAAATGAAAAATTAATGTTGTAATTTTGTAATAAATAAAAGTTTATTTAAAATATTCTTATTAATATTGTGATTTTTTCCTTAAAATAGATTCATAAATTAATAGTTTGTTCTATTATAATTGTAAATTAATTTAATGAAACCTTAATTAATTTTCCAACGGGTCATAAAATTGATTATTATATTAAATTAGTATTTTTGAATAAATGATGATTTTATTTAAAGGTTAAATTTCTCATATTAGAAAATTTATTTCCATAAAATGGATTCCAATTTTTAAATCTACATGTTGAAAAATGGTTAGGATTATGTTTTTGGTTTTTTTTAAAAAAAATTGTTCAATTTTATGTGAATAGTGAAATATAATAATTTCCAGTATTTAACATTATAATCTAAATACATGAAATTTTTAGTCATGAATAATGTAAAAATGATTTAATTATCCATTATTTAAACCTCTAATAAAATATTTAATATATTTAGTTATAGGAATCAACATTACTGATAGTATTGAGACAAAATAATAAACTAAAGAATATAATAATAAAGAACACCCTATCATCCCATATAAATACCACCCCCACCACCTCTTATGCTCACATATTCTAAGACCTTTATATTGTCATTATTCTACCTAATTCCCTTTATAAGCATCTTACCCTCTTTCAGAAGATGATGGTCTCAAGAAAAGTACAAACTCAAATGGCTTTAATAGGTCCTAAAAGAAACAACATTCAAGAGATAAAATCCTCAATCATTCTATTTTTATTTCATTAATTTTCTTATCCTCTCCTAACCTACTCTATCAAACGTTGAATGATAAATCTAATATCATATATATAAAATAATTTTATTTTTTAATAGAATATAAATCACCATCCGTGATATGTCGGTTCCCCACCTTCGCCGATAATGAGTTTTTGTTTTCTATTCTGACCTTTAAAGATAGTCATAAATATTAAAATTGATAAAAAAGATTTTAATATGAATAATAAAACTTTTTTTATGTTCTAGAGCTAATATATATCCATTACATTAAATAAAAAGATACTAGTTCATGATGATCAAAACACCACCAAAATAAACAAAACAATTATCATTAATGTTTTATAAAATGAATCATCCCCATACCAGAAAAAATTATATATGGGACCTTTTAAACTTATGTAATATTTTTAATTCAATATAATTTCACTTCTTTTGAAGTATTCCCAATTTAATAGAATTTCCATAATTATATACAAGTAAAATGACTATGAAATCCTGAAAATGAACACTCCTGGAACAACAAAATTGACCATTATAACTTATTAAAAAAGATTTAAATGAGCATAATAAAATTATAACAAATTAAATAAATATATAATAGGTTCTAAATTATATAATTAATTAATATAATTTTATTATCTAGGGTAATAAGTGAAAGTGCAAAAGGAATTCAGATATATGTTAATGGATCTCTCAGAAACACTATTTTTTTCTATTGGGTTATGATTTATCATTATATTTTCCACAATTATTTAATTAATTATTATTATAATATTATCTTATACTATATGTATATGTACCAAAAATTTATAAGTATCTAAATTCATCTATCATTTCAGGGGAATTACATGTTTTATAAGGTATTATTTTAAATTACTGTAGATAAGAAACCCCGGTTGAAGGGTCATTCTATATTTCATACACATTTTAATGTAAACATCATAAAATATTTTATAGCACAAATATTTTTCCAAATTAAATCATTTTGTCTTGAATTTTTTTAGTTCAATATTGGTTTTATGAAAATAATTACTCTTGAATCCTCTTTAATGACTCCTTATACTTTTCCCTAAAACCTTATTAAAGTGACAAATTTTTGAAGTTAGATAACAACTATTTTTATATGTTTTCACTTAACTTGTACATAATTTATCATGATGTATACCTATTTTCCATTATTAATGTTTGAAAATGATTTACATCCATTCTTTCATGGATAGAATTATGATATCCCTTTTAGTTATGCCTTCGGACAAGATTACGAAACCCATTTCTTTCCATGGGAAACCATTATGTTTATTCCATATGTTTTATTATTTATGTGGAAAACAAATGCATAAAAATGTTATTACGAGTGCACCCAGATAGTGATTTAATGAATTGGGTAATTTTTAGTCTCATGAGATGTCATGGATGGGATTAATAAGTAAACCTTATATATTATAGGACTTTTTACACCATGTAACATTGTCTTGGTAATTATCCTTGAATAATTTTTATGTCATGTTATATGTTACTTAAATATTCATATGTTTTCATGATCACATAATCCCATGTTCTATATGTAATTATTCCAAATGTTTATTCATCCAACATGCAATTTTATGTCATCATGTTATTCTTTTAAAACTTATGTGATATTATTCATTCACATGTATATTTCATTACAGGTATTTTTAGCTCATTACTTTTGTCTATGTATTCCATCAGTTCTCAAATGTAGTTATATGATCTCAAAGGGAGTTATGGTATCGTTATGGAGATTAAATAAAAGTTATTTTTATTTTAGTTTAATATTTTATAATTATATACCTAGTCTTCCAAAGTCAATATAATTTTCAATACCTTGTTTGTATTTGACTGATAATAGTGGTTAAAATCATATAATATTACATCTAAAAGGATAGGGTCACAATACTTTCCACCCATATTAGAGTTTAATTCCACATATATAACACACATAAGATCACATATCATCTATATGGGGACCACATACCTGGGATGGATGAGTTTAATTCCAATAAAATTCTATGTAAGAAAACACTATCTAGTATTTTTTGATATTGTAAATAAACCATTCCAATTTATTTGATTTCATGTTCTAGTTATTTGTCCCATGAAAATAATCATATGATATGAGCCTACATACTAACCATGATTCATACATATTTCAACATTACCATACCTATCTAAGGATTAAAATAAAACAAACTGATAACATCAAACTAATGTGTACCAATAGTGGTAAAAATATGTTAATAATAATTGAAGAAAAAATAACATCAATTTACTTGCGATTGAAACATATTCTATCCTTTGTTTTTGGGGCTACAAGCACACAACGATGAGATCCTTACCCAATTCCAACTTGATCCTAGTCTATGGTATACCATCAGCCAAATATCAAACCATATTTAAAAACATAATATAATATCACTTATAAAGATGATGGATGTTTTTTATAGTTTCATAGTACCTATTACACCATAAATGATCCTCATTTTATACCATCTTATATTCCCAAACTAGGGAGCCACATAACCGATGCTATGGATTAGAGAGCCAGTAGGCCTTAAGCTTGATTCCCCATATTCTAAAGACTACCAAATATATGTATAGGTCTACTTGGTGATTGTGGGGTAACTATAACCTCTGATGATAATATTAATAATTTTCATATAATAGTAACAATATGGAATAAATAAAATAACTTATCAGATGAAATAATAAACAATGTAAAAATCAATACATGTAGAACATAGTTATATATATTAGATAGAGGATAATAATTCTATATCAATCACACAAAAAATAAAAGAACACTCAGAGGATGATCAAATAAGTATATACTCAAAAATCCAAAAAAGAAACTCAATTTAGAGTAAAATAACCCCATTATCCATATTCTATTCATTCCATGCACTCATGGTATATCCATTATCACTAAGGTCTAACCTATGAGTCTAATACCTCACATGATGAAAAATTTATAATGATTACACATGTAAAAAAGATACCATGTAGAGTGTGAGTATGAACATAAAAGGCCACCAACTATATGATCCTACCTTCCATCCAAATTTACACCTGTTTAAGAGTACATAAAAAAAAATCTACTACACTCATGGATAAGACATATGAAATTATTTACTCACTATCAGCAACCATTAGGAAGAATTTAACATCTTTGTACAATGTCAGAAAAGTAATGACATATCCCCGGCCATTCATAGCTAGAGAACCCTTTTTCCCCAACTATATGCATATACTATTCACCTGGAACCTCATTCCAACCAATAATACTTGCATCAAATGTTTATTCAATCGACTTACCATCCACACACCCAAATAATATTTCTCAATCCCCTTGTACTTCAATTTAAGAAATACAAATCGATATATTAACCTGAAATCCAAAGTAATAATGATTTCTATCCTTCTATATATAATGAACCACCATAATCTTGACATCTTGAAATCCTATGGAATAATGAGATATTTCGTTCAACAATCCTGGCCCATCTGCCAAAAAAATTATGGTATGTCCTGACCCCAAAATGATGGTCTAACTCACCATCATCGATTTATTTTTACAGTGATCACCACTTCTAAAACTTATGGTTAACACCATAGCCTACGTAGATAAATCTATACAGTCCTCCACCAAAATCGAGTAGTCCAGAACACATAACTATGTCCATTTATTTGTGGAAATGAGTTCAATGGTACTATCAATTAAAAAAGGTATTAAGAAATTAGTAACCATAGATAATATACACCAATTAGTGAACCTATTTTCCATATGTGAACCATTTCAATCAATATTTTCATGGTGATCACCATTCGATACAAATTGGTTATCACATCACATTACATATAACGGTATGATAGGTTGGTATGGAGTGTGATATTCTCCAATGATAGAAAAATGAGGACCGAAATGATACTATATATTGTCAATATAAAAGGGGGGGGGGGTGAATTTTAGACTTTAAAAATTCCTTTGGGAACTTTTAAAGTTTCTTAGAGACCCATTTATTGTTTAACAAGGTTAAACAAGGTATATTCATAAAACCTCTAAGTTCTACTAACTTGCTTGATTCCGAAAATGTGATTCCGAGAATGTAATTCCGGAAACGTGGTTCCAGAAATAAAACATAACAGGAGTTTACCAAAAAAATATTTTACCTTAAAGGGTATATAATCTAACTATATCAGAGTACACGTATAAGGAAGTATAAGATAGTTATACTTTCCTCAACAATCAAAATGAAGCGGAAAACATGAAATAATAAAAGTAAAAAGTTGTAAATCTTTTAACTTTAAGAGAATGGTATCCAAAAACCTTAGATTAAGGTCTGTTGATTTATACTTTCAATAAAGTATATCTTACCCACACCAGGGTAAGCACTCGATAGGAAGATCAGAGTCTATCTTGCTATCCCCACAAGCCCTCAACTTCAAGGTAGTTGACACCTCTGTCTTCCTATCTCCGGAAGCCCTCGAATGTACTCTTCTACATTCTGAGTTTCAAGAAGAAATTATGATTAAGATGTTCAGTATGCACAAATCAATAATGACTCTCTCTCTAGAAATCACTTCAGCAACATGTAATCTCAAGATTTATCAACTTGTTATGAGATCTTTCAAATGAGATCCTATTTATAGGCACATTTTCAACCGTCGACACCCTCCTCCATATGCCATATTTTTCATTTAATTTTAGAGGGACTTATACACATGTCACTCAAACAACTTTTAGTTAGTAACTGAATGCATGACATAGTTTTATTACCAAAACATGATTAAGTAAAAATATGGTTACTTAACCAAATTCATATTTTGGAATATACGAAAAAATGAAAGTTTAGAGTCTACCCAAAAACTATACGAAGTCTATAATACATGGATATTCAGATTCTTTTTATCATAATAATTCAGAGTTAGAATTCTATTGAATTCAAATTCTGAATTTTAAGGAAATTTTAAGTCTGAATTCATAAGAATTCAAAACCTAACTCATAAGAGTTCATAGTCCGAATTCAGAGAACTCAGAATCAAAACTCCAAAGTGTTCAAAGTCTTAATTGAAAGAACGTGGAGTCAAAATGTAATAGATTTCAGAGTCTGGATTCAGAGAACTTAGAGTAAGAACTTAGAAGAGTTTGAAGTCTGAATTCATAGAATTCAGAGCCAGAACTCAAAATAGTTCGAGGTCAGAATTCATAGAATTCAGATTCATAACTTAGAAGAGTTCAGAGTCTGAATTCAAAGAATTCAGAACTAGAATTCGTATCCTATAAACAGAATGATTTATATCTATGTATATATATGATTATGAGGTTTTGGATATGAAACTGAATTTTATACATAGACAAAATGAACAATGAAAAACAGGTTAGGATAAATTTCCTTAGGGAAGGAAAATTATTCTTATGAAAGTAAAACATAGGGTAAATTAAATTTTCCTTAAGATATGGTGTTTTTAATTTTAAAAACAATATGAAATGGTAATTTCATAAGGAAACCTTATTGACTCAACAATCTCCACAAACATGAAGGAATAGAAATGTCATAAGGAAAACTTATTGACTCAACAATCTCCCCCTTTTTGGAAAGCACAATAATCCTTTTGAAAAAGAATATAAGGGCTTATAAAATATTTTCGTAGACTTTGAATAAAAAACTTTTCTCCCTTATCACATGGGTAAAGAATAATATGACTAACTCTCACCTAGGATTTGGAACACTAAAGATCATATTCTAGATTTTCAGAATGAGACATAACATTCTATTGCATAAGAAAATATACTTGTATAAGAACTCCCCCTTAGATGAACACTCCCCCTTACTTAGGGAAATTTCTTTCTTTCTTAGAATTATTTATCCTTTATCGTCCTTTGTGATTTTAAAAAAAAATATAGGGAATGTAAAAGTAAATATAGAACCTGAAATATTAGTACAAAACATAAAAAAACGACCAAGTAAAATTTAATTATGAATTAAAAAAAATTATACAGTAAGAAAAATACAACAAAATATTGGATTTAAACAAAGTTATCCATAATTTTCCTTGGGAATAAAATTCTTCACAATTGGTTTTAGCTTTTTGAGCTTCTTATGATTTTACTCTGCTCGTCTAAGAATCTGGTCCTGATCTTCAGTTTTCTTTTCTAAGGCTTTGATATTTTTTTCCTGATCCTTAATAACCTCAACCTGAGACTTCAAGGTCTATTCCTACTTAGCAATATTCTCTTATATCTAAATCCTGAGATCCATTTCTCTCTTCCAACTCTAAGCAATTGAATACAACTTCCCATTCAGATCTTTCACTTCTTGAATTAGGAAATTCTGTTCCAGAGTCATCTTTTTCTAAAAAATATTTGTGAGATCCTTGATCTTACTATCTTTAGTTTCAAAAGCATCCTTGATACTTTCATGGAACTCAACAAGAATCCAAATATCTTCTATAGTTTTCCTTGACTAACTAGTCGTCTTATTGCAGGATCTCTTGTGGTCTTCATAGTGAATGAAAAAAGATTTGAAATCAGATTCAAGCTTGACACACTTATCCATTACAACAGATACTAAATCCGATTTTCTATTAAGAGTGTGTTGAAGCATCTAGAATCTGGAGTCAATGCTTAGAAATATATGAATAGTCCCAAAAAGCTTCTTTATGGGATGAACCATGAAATCATGTCCTGGAGATGATGATTCTGAATAAGAAACTTTACTTGGTGAAGGCTCTTTCTCTAACTCAGCAGCTTTCCTCTTTGATGATCTGTCAGCTTCCTTTTTCTTCAAAATAACTTTACTAGTTGTATCAACAACCACCTGCTTTCCCTTTTCAGTTCTCAAAATGTCTTCCTCACCCGGAGATTCATGTTCATTTTCTGACAGTTGAACAATTTTATCTTCATCTATGACTTCTTTCTTAGCTCTTGCCTCAACATCCTCTAGGTGTATGAAATAAGGATTAGAACTTTCTTCTTCAGACAACTTATTCACTTATTCTTCAAACTTTCCATCCTCAAATTTCTCATCCTTCCCAGTGGTGACATGCTTTGAAGACTCATCTTCAGAAGTTCAGATTGAAAGCCTCTCAGATGGCCTTTCCTTCTCATGAAGTTCTTCCACTTTCTTAATCAACATTGTGTTGTCACCACTACTTTCTTCTTCTTATTCAACTGCTTCAATTACCTCATCTTAGTTTTATTTAACTTTTTTTCGGAGCCACATACATCTTCCCCAGTGTTTCTAGTAAATCTTATTCCATGAAGGATTCTGGTATTGAAATATTTTCGGATGTTTCAGCATCCTTCAAAAGTGATTGAACTATTTTATCCTGAGACATCTTCTTCATTTGTTTCTTTTATTTTTCTTGCTTTTCAAGATCATCATCAGTCTTCTACTTTAAATCTTTTTCTTCAGCAAGATCCAAAATAAATCTAGGCTCCCCTATGTTCTTATTCTTCTTGTCTTCCCTCCACATAGCTAATACCTCATCTGGATAGTCATTTTTTCTTCTTAGTCTTTGATGGTGTGGATTGGGTTTCCTTAGCTTCGGGATTTTTTTGCCTTTTCTTCCACTTCCTTCACTTTCCTCTTCTTTCCGCCCTTCTTAGAGGTCTCAGAGGCCTCCGGTTTTCTTGAGATAGCTTCAAATTCTTCTTCATAAAAGTCATAAAATTATTCTGATTCCTTAGAAAATCCAATATTAATTATTCATAGAGTATCATCACTAACTAGCATGAATTTGGACTTCCATGGCTTTGAGCTGTAAGGAATTTTAAAAGTCTCTAAACACCGAACAATCATATTAGAGAGAATGGCTGGGTAAAAATTGATCTAAGCCTTAAATTTCCATTCTTTATATTCTCGATCGTAATTAGAATATACTTAACCAAGTTGATCATTCTCAAGTTCACCAGAAAATCCAAAATATACATATCTCTTTTCTTCAATGCAACCTTTTCACCTTTTCTTGTTATGATGATTCCTTGAACCTATAATTCGAGAATTTGGAAATTTGTACTCAGGTGAATAATCTTCAGATTCTTAACATTTGTAAGAAAAAATAACTCCATATCTTTCACCTTAAAAAAACTTCCTTGAACATATGAACAATTATGATCAAACAACTCACCTTCTTTTTCATATAGAACTCCAATAAAATTTGTATCCTTGGTGTACGAGAGAGAATAAGTCTTCCCATAGAATTTGAAAGAGGGCTTATCTCTACCTTCTTCCTTGAAAAAACATACTATTTCATAAAATTATACTAGAAAATCTGGATATACTAAATCTTGAGCTCCTGGATTCGATATACAAACATTGTACCATCCATTTAGCTTGAGGTTTTTAAGATTATAGAATCATACTTGGGGAAGAAGTTTAGATGCACCAACCATTCTCTATAAAATTATATGTATCGTTTCAAAAATCTAGAATATGATCCTTAGTATTCCCAAGCCTAAGTGGGAGTTATCCGTATTTATCATTTCCCATGTGATAAGGGAGATAAGTTTTGTATTCAAAGTATATGAAAATATTTTCTTTCCAAGTCATTATTTTCTTTTTTGAAAGGATGTTTGTGCTTTCCAAAAAGGGGGAGATTGTTGAGTTAATAAGGTTTCCTTAGGACTTTTCAATTCCTTCATGTTTGGTGGTATTATTGAGTCAATAAGGTTTTCTTATGACTTTTCCATTTCATCATGTTTTGAAAATCACCAATACCTTATCTTAAGGAAAATTTCAGTTACCCTATATTTTACTTACATAAGAAAAGTTTTAGTTCACTAAGGAAATTTATCCTTAGCATGTTTTTAATTAGTCATTTTTATAATTATAAAATTTGGTTTCATATCCAAAACCTCGAAATATTATATATACTTATATATAAAGTGTTATGTTTCAGGATACGAATTCAGGTTCCGAATTCTCTGAATTTAGTCTCCGAACTCTTGTGTTCTGACTCCGAATTCTTTGAATTTTGACCCCAAACTATTCTGAGTTTTGGCTCTGGATTCTCTGAATTAAAAATCCAAACTCTTATGAGTTTTGACTCTGAGTTTTCTAAATTCAGACTCTAAACTCTTTTGAGTTTTGAATCAGAGTTATCTGAATTCATACTCCTAACTCTTCTGAGTTTTGACTCTGAGTTCTCTGAATTCAGACTCTGAACTCTTATGAGTTAG
Organism: Viscum album; assembly: GCA_963277665.1. Taxonomy (NCBI): domain Eukaryota; kingdom Viridiplantae; phylum Streptophyta; class Magnoliopsida; order Santalales; family Viscaceae; genus Viscum; species Viscum album. Next base: position 1,140,056,598 of record OY728156.1, read on the forward strand.
GTTTTGAATTCTTATGAATTCAGACTCCGAATTTTTTTAAAATTCAGACTTTGAATTCTATAAAACTATAACTCTAAATTCTTCGAATAAAAAGAATCCTAATATCCATGTATTATTGACTGTAAATTATTTTTGGATACAAAACCAAACTTTATACTTAGACAAAATGAACAATGAAAAACATAGTAAAGATAAATTTCATTAGGGAAGGAAACTTTTCCTTATGAAAGTAAAACATAGGTTAAATGAAATTTTCCTAAAAATTAGGTGATTGTGATTTTCAAAACATGATGAAATGGTAAAGTCATAAGGAAACCTTATTGACTCAGCAATATTCCCAAACATGAAGGAATGGGAATTTCATAAGGAATCCTTATTGACTCAACGAGGTCAAACACATCCCTTATATATCGGGCCATTCCCTACATGTTATAATATAACCAATAAAATTACATCATAATTTATTTCATTATAATGTTGGCACATCATGTCCAACCCAAACCTTAAATCTTGTTTCACATATTCGATGTCATCCTCTAATGAACACATTTAATAATACATACACATTCCCATTTGAATCTCATAACAATAATAAAACGTTTAAAAATCAGTAGTTTATTTAGAAGGGTTTCACATGGATAACCCCACCTGAATGTATTTATTTAGACACTGAAAAGAACATGTATAAACTATTATAAATATAGGAAAGAAAATACCTTATTCTTGAAGGTTCTCAGTCATTGAATATTAGCCTTCAATTCAATCCAAATGGAAAAAATGATGAACTAGAAAAAAACATAATAATATGGTAAATGTTATTTTATGTAAGTTTTAATCCAAAAGGAGAGATAAAATAATAATAGAAGTAATAATATTGATATCTTTACCAATAGATATCCATCACACCTGAATGTGCATGAATCATAAAATGAAAAAATAATTTCTATCAATGACTATAAGAGGAGGGAAGGCCCCCCAAGGTTGTTAGTGGGTTGGTCGAATGGAGTGAGAAATGGGAGAGAAAAAGGATAATGGAAAAAATGGAAAAAATTAATTTTACACCCTTTAATAAACTTCACATTTATTTTTCATGGTTTGGATAATCATGTGAAAACATTATGATGCCACTATCCAAAGGGATCACCCCTCACATGGATAGTGACATAGTTTTTCAAACCACGAGTAAACTATATACACCATCTACAATTTATTAAAAATTAATCACATGGATTCCCAACATCCTCTCATCATTTTTTATAATCATTTTATAGTTCAAATGGGTTTAACTATTTGAACCATGCGGTTTCACTAAATTTAAGACAACAATGAACCCAATACTGTATCTCCTTCTTTTTTCAAAGCCTTCTATTCCCAAAACCATTAAAAACCCCCGAGACACATAAGAGTCATAAAGTCCTTTAAAAATCTTATTAGAGTTTTGAAACTATAAAAAACAATTAATATTCTCACATTAAAAATATATGTACTCACCAAACACAAAATTCAAATTTACCTAGAAATTTAGACCTATTTAAAAACCTAAGACATTACACATCTGCTCAGTATAATAAATACATTTACCTCCAAATCCTTGATCTTTACAATCACCATTATCAAATTCATCAATGATATATAATATATAATAATAAATATAGAATAAAACCCTATAATTAGTTCAATCTTTAAATTTATTCCCAAATCAAAAGATAACCTTGATAATTCATTATTGAATGCATTTTGATATAGGCTAACTATATGGTGAAAATAGAAAAAAGATACCACCTGATCCATCACATGAACCATGTCAGCTAAATTTTCATAAACCAATTCGGACCTATGTCTATAGCTAGAAATCTTGATCCAATATCACCTTATATATTCATGATGAAATTATCTCCCTTAGGTGAGGTAAATGTTTATTTTTTCTTATAGAAATCACTGTGAGCCTGATAACTAGACATCCTCTACATTCCAAGACAACATTGAGACAATATATCCTATGAATCATGAAATTACATATATTTTAATATCTAAAAACAACTAAAAATACTTATATAAATATCTGTAAATGAAGCACTTTCTTCTTAGGGGTGTTTCAAGATAGCATAATTCTGAAGATAAATTAAATGGGAAGTAATGTACAACTAAAACAAGAGAATATATAAACAAATATAAATATCATGTATCCAATAATAGATAATAGTTCATAGAGGAAATCAAGACCATACCAAACATTGTAGAAGGTCCCTATCCTCTATTAGATTGAATGCGGTCTATTTCATAAATTCTTAAAGATTCGCATCTATAGCCTTAATAATATAGATCATGGACCGTATTGGTAACTAAGGTAGGAAAAGTATGAATCTATTATTGAGGACTCTATCACGCACCTTGAATCATATCCATACTATTAAAATACTTCACATTATAATTATAATGCTAGATATGACATGTATTTGATGTTCCAAATGATCTAATAACAATTAAGAGGGGGGGGGGGGTGAATCAGTAGTTCAATTTTTATAGGTTTCGATACATTTCAACACATAACCCTTACATTTTGTTATGGTTTATTTCCTAATAAAATTTTAGTAAATTATCATGGATAAATACTTGGGAAAGAAAGTAAAGTAGGCAAGATTTACAAGGTTCAACCTTAGTGTGAGAACCTAAATCCTTTCTATATCCTCTCCCATGTTTATATGTAAATAATCTATTATGAAGTAGTGAATACAACTTATAAAAAATATATTTATACACCTTATATCTCCCGATAGGAAAATTATACTGAATCCCATCATTTTAATAAGATTTGTTATAATAAAAATGAGATAAACAAATTAATAAATACAATATTGTAACTTCTCTCCAATTTCTCAGTCCCAATCCTCATATTCATTTGGTTGGACCTGATTTTCTCAATCTGATGAGTCTGGATGTGATTATCTCAATACATTCTATCTTGATCTAATTCTATCAATATGAAGAGTCAAGATCTAATTTTTGTAGTACAATATATTTGGATCAGATTCTATCAATATGATGGACACAATATGATGAAGTCATTATCAATCTGAAATCAAATAATCTATATGATGTACCTCAGTCCGATTGAATAAATTCAGTTGACTAAATATGTTATTCTCAATAAAAATATTTATCAAAATGATCTTCATAAATCTAGTAAACAAATTTTCAACTATCTGATCATCTTCTCAAGATTTATGGTTGAAATGTATTTCACTATATTTCATAAAAACTCCTCCTTTTCAACTTACATGAAAGTTCACTGCTGAAAAAATCATCTGAGTAAGTATTTATATGTGACAAAGAAAAAAGTAAGAAACATTAAAACATTCCCTGGTTCATAAAATTTAAAAATATCTAAAGATATCTCAACTTTAAATTGCAACTTTTACTTATTTAACTCTACATATATTTCATCAATATTTACGCAAAATTGAATTTTAGGTTTTACAATTTCAATTATTCATAAAAATTCTAGAAATTTATTTTTTGTTATTCTTTATAAATAGCTATATGATTTTCTTAATTATTTCTCAATGAATCCTTTTTGTATGTCTTTGTTAGTGAATCTAATTTCTATTTATTTATTAGTGAATTTTATTTTTGTTTCTTTCTTAGTGAATTAAAATTCTGTATCCTTCTCAGTGAATATGAATTTTGTATCCTTCTCAGTGAATCCTAATTCTATATCCTACTTAGTGAATCTGAATTATGTATCTTTCTCATTAATATGGAATTCCCATTATGATTCAATTCCCATTATGATGGATATACCATTTAGATTTAATATCCCTTAATCAACATCGAAATTATTCAATCCTTATTATCTCAACAAATTCTTTCTTCTAGATTTGATCTTCTAAAACATTCTTCATTCGATGGATTTTTTCATAATTATTAAATCCCAATTATAATAAAATTATCATTATCATATAATTTTTCATTATGATTGAATTATCCACCCATCAATTTTTAATTTCATCAATCCTCTCCACAATTCTTTCAAAATATATTATCATGAAGGTTATCATGATATTTTAGAACTTCTTGATATGAAAAGAATCATTTGATTTGTTTTAGAAAGTATAAAAACATTATAACTCCTAACATCACAATATAATTTAAAAACTCTTCAGTAACAATAAAACTTATTCACTCAGTAACTTCATTATTTATCTGATTATGATAAAGGAAAACTACTAGAAAACAATAATTTCTACCACCATTCCTTTTTTGTTCTGATGATCTAAATATGATGCATATTGATCTGATTCATTTAGTTACATTCTACTTCCTTATAAAATCTCATTACGATAAAATTTATCAGATTCTGAGATAAAAAAAAAATTTATATTCAAAGGATAGTATCAAAAAATAAAAAAACATTCACTAAAAAATTTAACCACAAACGTTTTCCAACCTCCCCCTTTGTATTTGTTGACAACACTTCTAAAAAACTTTTCCAACTCTCATTATTTTCAAAACTCAACTTTTTGAAGAACACATATTTTTGACATTTATCAAAACATAGAATTTTATAAAAAGAGAATTTTTAACACCCCACTAGTAGATAAAGTAATATTTTTGAATGAATTCCATCCCTTGGTGACAAGAAACGTTTTCATCTATGTAAAGATAACCCCCCTCAATTTTATTTTTCTCTCAATTTTGTTTTTTACTCCCTGATTTTATGATAACATCAACTACAAATTTATTTTAGAGAGATAATTATAAACATATAAAAATATATAAAGTTGTTACTTTATCACACTATAGACAACATAATAAAAATTATGATTGGGGTTCTTCCTTATAAGGTTTAGGAAGACATGGTAAGAGGCTGAACATGAAGTTTCAGCCTCAATTACACAAGAAATTCTTTCATTTTTTCTATTGTAATGATATAAAAAATCTAATACTTTGGTGAAATATATTAAAACAAAACATCTCCAACAACAACATTATCTTCTATAAAGTGAAAATTTATATCAATGTGTTTTGATCTTGAATGTTGGAAAAGACTCTTAGAAAGATCAATTAAGCTCAGATTATCACAAATAATCTTCAATTGTTTATAAAATTTTACTTTCAAAACATTCAGTTGAACATTTATCCACAACATTTGAGTAAAATCTTGAGTAGCTACAATATATTCATATTCATCTGTGCTCAAAATTTCTGAATATTATTTCTTACAATTCCAACTGACAAAAAATTCAACTATGAAAAATGTGCCTCATGATGTGAATTTTCAATCAATACAATCTCTAGTCCAATCATCATTAGTATAAACATGAAACTTCATCTCACTATTTCTTTTATATAAAAACCCATGTTATGTTATTCCATTAACATATATCATAATCCTCTTTTCTTACAACATATGTGATTATTTAAGATTTATTTGATACTTAGCACACAAAGTCACAACAAAGACTTTACAGGCCTAGAGAATATATGTTAAATAATATATCCTATCAGCTTATAAAAGTCTTTCACATTCACACTCAATCTATATTCATATTTACTCAACATTTTTCTTAATGAAATAAGAGTAAAAACTCTTTATATTCTTCCATCTCAAACTTCTTTAATAATTACCTGAAATACTTTTCTTGAGATAAGAAAATTTATTTTGCATTGGGTTGAACTTGTAATCCAATGTGAAAAGTTAATTTTCCAAACATAGATGTTTTAAAAATATTTTTTTTATTTCATTAGAAAATGTTTTACAAACATATTATCTATCCCCAACAATAATTGTATCATTTACATAAACAATTACAATTTGAGATCCTAAATCAACATATATCACATATAAGTTTCTATAAACATTTCTTTTATAAATGTTCAACATTCTCGAGTTATTTTATGCTTGTTCAGTGGTTTTCTAATTTGTGGTTCGGGTTTGGTTTCGACCTTGACAACGAGTTTCTTCTTTGCAGCGACGATGATAAATAATCATCGACGATGATGGTCTCCAATGGTTTCTTTCAACGACGATTCTGGAGGTTCTCTACGGTGAAGACATCGGTGTTCTCAGCGATGACGTGGGTCTGTGGTGGTATAACTATTAGATGGATTAAGTGTCAGTGTGTGTGTCTCGATGCGTTACTACTTGGGCGGGATGATGATTTGCTGCTTTTTTATTTTCAAATTTTTAAATGGTTGTTTCGGTGGCGGTATTGTTGATTATATGGAGGTTTTTTTGGATTTTGGTATGTTGTGAATTTTGAAACAGGTTGCAATAGAAGTTAAGGCACGGTGTATGGTTGGGTTTTTATTTTAAAATTTGTCTCCTTAATGGGTGTTATGAGGTTGTGTCTGTGGAGTAATGGTTCTATTGGTTCCCACTTACCCTTAAAAGTGGATTTTCAATAAAATTAAAAAAATGGATTGTGGGAGAACAAAAAGCACATGGAGAATGTTTCAGTACATACAAGGAATTATTCAATATACAATATTTGTTTTCATGCTCATCAATTAGAAACCCACATGGGTTTTCAATGTAAAATTCTTCCTCAATATCACCACTTATGAAATATAACTTTAAATCCATGTAACAAACATTGAAATTTCAATGAGTATACACTGTAAGAAACATTATAGTAGTGTTAATACATGAAATGGAGGTACATGTTCCATTAAAATCCAAACCTTCTACATATGTATAACCATTACAAACATTTCTTGTTTTGTTTCATGAAACATACCTTTTTTCATTCAATATGTTTATATAAAACAACTTTGTTTTGATAACATTTTTATTTGTTGGACGATGAACAAGTTCCTGTATTTCATTATTCATAATCTGATCCAACTCTTCATTCAAAACGTCCACCAATTCTTTGTTTTTACTGGCTTCTAAAACTTATTCCTGATTAACTTTTGAGATAAGTGAAGTCTAATAATCTTATCTCAACTTTCTTTTTATCTAAACTTGATACTTGTGATTAATAATAATGTTTTTGAATTTAACATATTGTTTGTAAGGTTGCAAATCTCAAAGTCTCTTTCACATTTAAAATTTACTCACAACATGATTCTTCGGAATCTTGATAAGGATGTTTTGAATAGTTTTCACAATAGTTTGAATTCTTCAATTTTTCTAACTCTACATTCTCATTAACCATTTTACGGAACTTTTATTTTCAATTACCTTCACATCATAGGGGTACACCATCATTTCTAAACATTTGTTATGAAATTTTTATCTTCTAACATTTAGTGAATAACACATAACATTTCCTTCCTCATATTTCTCATAAAACTATCAAAAATATAGATTATTTATTTTTAACAAACATGGACATCCAAAAAATATTAAGTATTTAAATGAAGGTTTTTTATAATACCAAATTTCATAAGAATTCATCATAGTTTTTTGTCTAAACAAGCATCTATTTTGAACATGTACAACAGTACTGACATCTTGTATCCAATAGATTTTTTATAGATTGTATTCTATTAACATACTTTTTCACATTTCCAGAAAAATTATATTATTTCATTATGCTACTCCATTTTTTGTGGAGTATACGGAGAACTATGAATATGTTTGATAGAGATTCCCACTGGTTCTTTTTTATTTTGTAATAACATTTCCATGTTTTACAGTTTTGACGATAAAAAAATATTTTCTGATAACAACATATTTTTCATCATAAAATAGATGTATTACACTATTTAATTTATGTTTTATCCTATAAATGAATAAAAATTCCGCATATTTAAACTTTTCAGCATCAATCTCAGCTACTATGATTCCTTTTATTTTTAACGAAGTATCATTACTAAAGGTAACTACTCCACTATCATGCCATTCAACATGTTTCATGATTTTTATATCACCTATCATATGTGAAGAAAAACCACTATGAATTATCCATGGTTCTTTTATTTTACTTGATTTTAGTGTTCTGACAACAAAAAAATCCAATTCCTTAACATTAATTTTTTTGTCTTTATTTATTTTTATATTATAAGAAAAATGATCTGGAAGAAGTGTCATACTTATTTCGGAATAATGACCAGAATGATCACATCATCCTCAAGATTCTTCCATAAAATCAAATTGACTTTTTTTAATGGTTTTAAACATATTTAGAATTATTATTTTCAAATTTAATTATGATGGGAATCTTTCCATTCTACTTTTACTATTATTTCCAAATTTCTCAAATCTTCTTTATATTAGAGATAATTTGTGCCAAAAATTATATTCTATGTTCCCATATAGTCCACAACACTAGAAATAGGCATCAAAACATTATTTTATGTTTAGGAAATATGTTTCTCTATAGAATTTTTTTTAGGTTGGTAACTTATTTGATCTCTAACATACTTTGGATGTGGACAATCTTTTTTCTAAGTGAGTTTTCTACTTATATAGATTTAATAGGTTTCTCACATCCTATCTTTACTTAAGCTTTCGCAAGAGTATATATAGAACATTAAATTTTTAAATAATTAGATGAAACATTATTTTTTGTAAGAGAATATTTCATTTGATTCTCATATTGATCTTTCCCTGCAACTTTAAAAGAATTTAATTTTTCTTCTGAAACTTTTTTTATGTTTTCATTAATAACCCTCAAGGTAATTTCTGAATCAAGATGTTTTTATCAAAACTTTCCAACTTCTCATTACTTTTTTGGAAACATTATACTAAAATATTCAATAATCTTTCTTTGTACAATAATTCAATGTCTGTAATTTAAATTATCATTAGTGTATTCTTCCTCTAGCTTGATTACATATTTTATTCCATCAAAAACTTCTTTATAATAATTATTAAGACTATAATTTCTTTCTTAAGAGTTTTGTTTCCATCAAGAAATAAAATAGATTCAATTTGGAGTTGATAATATCTATAAGATTCTTCACCACCTTCTTCACTATATGAGGAATATTTTATTTTCGAAACTATTACACTGAAGGTTCTAAATTTTTCTGAACATTCATCCTCAAAATAATTGTTTCTTATTGAGTTTTACTGAACATTATTACTCAACATACTTTTTTTTCTTGTAAAATTATTATTGTATTTTTTAGAATACGTTTCTTCTTTATAATTTTTGTTCCCTTATTCCACCATGATTTTTCATTAGAATAACCTCTATATTCTAAAACATTCTTCTTTGGAAAATTTATATCAAAGTGTTTGATTCCAACACAAAAAAATTTAGAGGAAATTTACCTCCATATCTTCCTCTTCCTCTCGGATAGTTTTTAGATGTTAGAGACATTTGTTTTCATGCAACTCATCATCCACATTATCATTGGTCTCATATGAATCAACTTATTCATAATAATGCATTTTCATATTTCTCATGATTTTAAAATCCATTATTATTTCATCTTATTTTTAAATATTAGATATTTTCTCATTTCATATGAAGCAAGACTGTTATGAAATTCATCAAGAGATAAATCATATTTATATTCTAAAGAATAAATTTTATATTCAAACATATCTAGAATGTTACTTATAAGTTTCTTCACAAGTATTAGATTCTTTCAAGACATATCTGAGTCCTATGATGTTACAAGAAATTTAACTTACTCTGGTGAATTATTAAACAATTTTTTCTTCATATATCATTCTAATGTATTTATAATTACTACTCTATATTTGTCTATTTTCTTCATTAACATTACTATTCCCTTCAAAAACACATTCCATCTTGTCCCACATACTTATTGAAGTATTGAGACCCATAAAATTATGATAAAAATTATATGATAAGGACATAAGATTTTAATCTATATCCTTTTAATCAACTTATATATTTCCCTTATCAGTAAATATTATATGATCGTCTTTACCAATAGGTGGAAAACCAATAATACCAATATCAATACATTTTCAGACAAGAGATAAGAGATAAAAAAATAATGCTATTTTTACATCCAAAATAATTTTCCCATAAAATGTTTGAATTCCTATACTATTTAAAAAATTGACATTATCCATTATAATGATTCAATAAGGGAAACATCCCATATGATACCAATTAATTTTCCAAAGGATCAAATAACAACTATGGGGTTAATTAGTTGTTTACTTTTTATAAATTTAAAAACATTTCAAAATATAACCCCTACAACTTATTATGATTTATTTCCTTATTAACTTTTTTTATATAAGCATGCAAGAAAATATAGGAAGGAATGTAAATCACATAACATTTATAAGATTCATCCTTATTGTGAGAAACTATTTATTTTTCATAGCCACTCCTGTGGGTCTATGGAAATAAACTATTATGATGAAGTGAATACAACTTGTTCCAACTCCAGTTAGATACCTTATGTCAACTAATAGGAAAGATTATAATGACTCCCATCCATTTAAAATGATTTATTATAAAAGAATTGATCAAAAAACAATAATAAACACATTATTGAAACTGATTAACTATTGCTCAGTCTGAACCATTAGTCCAATTTGGATGGATCTGATTTTCTAAATCTCTGGATTCTAGATTTGATTCTCTCAATAAAATTTGTCTAGATAGGGTTCTCTCATTATGGTGACTCTGAATTTTATTTTCCCAATAAAATTAGTTTGGATCCTATTCTCTCAATAGAATGGACTCAATATGATGAATCCATTCTAAATATAAAAATATAAAACTCTTATCAAATACTTAATACGATGTACCTCAATATAATTGACTTAATCAGATTAAATAAATATGATCTTGTAAATACAATATTTTTCAACACAATCTTTCTCTATTTGGTAAACAATCTTTTGTCCATCTAATCCTCCTCAGGGGAACTCTGTCTGAAAATGGATTTCACTTTTTTTCTTCAGCGCTCGAAATTTTCTGATTTAATGAAAGTTAACTCTTGAATGGATGATCTAAGCATGTATTTATAGGTGACTCATAATACAAAATCCAGAAACATTAAAACAATCCCAACATCCTAAAATTTAAAAATATCTGAAGATCTCTTTCATTTAAACTGACATTCGACTTCTTCAAAACTCCTTATATTTCATTGAGATTTACACAAAATTAAATTTCACATTTTACCTTTTAAAATCATCATAAAACTTCTATAATTTTCTTTTTGAGCCTTCATTGTAATCAAATCAATAGGATTTCTATTGATTTATTAGTGAATCCAATTTCTATTTCTTTCTCAAAGAATCTGATTTATATTTCATAGTGCATCAAATTTCCATTTCGTTCTTAGTGAATAAAAAATCTATATCCTTCTCAGTGAATCCAAATTATATATCCTTATCAGTGAAACAAAATTCTATATCCTTCTTAGTGAATCCAAATTTTGTATCCTTCTCATTATGATGTAATTCCCATTACGATTGATATCTCAATAAAAAGGAATCTCAATACCATAACTTTGAAATTATTCAAACTATATCAACTTTACACATTCATACTTATACATCTGATCTTATAAATCATTCTTCCTTCAATGAATTTATTCATAATGATGTAATCCCCATTACGATGAAATTATCATTACTATAGAATTTATCATTACAATGTTATTATCCAATATTTAATTTAGAATTTATTCAAGCCTCTCCCCCATTTATTCAAAAGATTTTATCAAGAATGCTTTCACGATTTGTGAGAAGTTATTGAACATGAATTAATCACTTGATTTTTTTTATAAAGGAGGAAAAACTTCTAACTAAATACATCACAATATTATTTTAAAACTCTTAAATAACAATAAAAATTCTTCACTCAATAACTTATTTTGTTATTTTATTATGAAAAATGGAATATTCTAGAAAAAAATTTATACCTCTGATCCTTTTGGATCAGATGATCTTAATATGATGAAAATGGATCTAATTCTATCAGAAACATTATAATTTTTACAAAATCTCATTATGATGGGATGGATCTGATTATTGGATAAAAATAAATTCTTATACAAAAATATTTGTTATAAAAAATACAGAAAAACTATTTGAAATAATTTGACCATAATGGTTCTTCGGTATTTCTTCACTAGTGACACTCCATCACTAGTTTTCCGAATGATCTACTGAAATAAATCTTATAACCATGGATATAGAATCTTGAATAATTATATACCATATATGGTATATATGAACTCCATTTCTACTCCACCTTCTTGTTACTTCCCTTGTGAGTCTCTTCCACCTTATACTTCCTACTACATGAAAAGGCTCCCATAAAATGACCACACCAACCACACATATTTCCAACGAAATTTCAAATAAGGAATCCATATTTTGGATCCTCTAGAGAATTTTTAATCATTTGGTCCTTTCACAAAACCTCAGGATATATATTCAAGTTAAAACACTTGATCTAGAACCTCATGATTGGATGTTGGATGATCTTGAATTTCAATTCATTCAAAACCTTATTCCTATCAAGTATTTGATTGAACCAAAGGAAAATTGTCTAATAAAGAGAGTTGAAGATAGTAATATTGATCCCTTCCATGACCCTATAATCTCTTTAGCATGATCTACCTCTAGAATATCCAGATGGAACTCTATGAAGAAGATATCCTTGATGTTCATTAAAGAAAGAACCTTCTATGATCCCCAAGGTTCATAACACCACACTACCACTTATGATGATCTTGAACCTTGAAAGTAACTTACATAACCCATCAATCCTCATGGATCTCCACTATAACAAAGATTCCCTATTAATATAAATTTAATAATCAACATTTTTAGGGCCTCCAGTTCCCTACAAAGCTGTTGGATCCTAAATATAGAGATGCTAAGAATATTTTTTCATTATTCTAAAAAATTAGACACCTTGAGTGATACCCATATTGATGAATCCAAACTTTATCAGCTTGTCCACTAAAACCACTATTTTAGGTACAATAGAATGTTAAACTATATCCTCATATAGGTCTGGTTGTTGAACATGAGAACCCACCCTAGAGAGAGAATTCAATCATGCTTATACTAATATTTCAATCATAAAAATTCTAGGTGTCATCATCTGTAATTAAAAAAATCATAGAATTCATTTAAATATATATAGAATATTTCAACTAAATAAGTTTATAAAAAAACAATTCATTTATTTATGAATCCCTATCTTATAAGTCTACACAGAGGAATATGGCCTAAACCACTAGTACAATCCTAGGCATATGCCTCATCTTACACAATTGAACATTAGTCACACACACACACACACACACACACATATATATATATAACAATAGGAATACTCAAGTTCAAATAGTCCAAATTTAAAAATAATATATCATAGATGCATAAATATCGAATCAATACATTTAATTAAATTTACTAAAATCCTAACAAGATATAGAAATTTATAAATTGTTGTCTCATGTCCCTTTTATGATATATGAACACACAAAAATATTATAATTTTTTTAATATAACATATTTATGATTAGAATGAAATCAAAAATCCGCAACAATAATAGCAGTATGAAAAATTGTAACTTGTATGTATTTTATACATGAGATATCCAAGAACACATGTAAGTCCCACAGTTGAGTTACATATACCCTCACTCCTTTTATAATGTTCCCAAATATATCCATAAAGAAATGGAAAAGAAAACCAATCCTTTGATACCATTTTGTAACACCAAGAGTTGAATCACCGAGTTCGTGGAAAAGTAGATCACGACCTTATGTTTTCCTCCACAAACACAAGAGGCTACTGACTACTAGATAGGGTCACAAGAGTGTTGTAGGGAGACTATTCCATTAATATCAATATCCATACACTGGAATATACATGATATAAATATACAAAACAATAACATACTGGTTATTGAAACATTATCATAATTATATAACAATATAATCCCAGTCAAATAATTAAAAAAAGGACCTCTAATATAGTATGTCAGACCAATGTATATGAAAAATAAATGATAAATAAATAAATAAATAATGTAATATATCTATATTCCATCACATTACCACCTCCAAACACCAATTTCTATCTCCTCTATGACATACTATTGTACCATTTCTCTTCCTTGGTTCCCCCATTATTAATTCCACACATGCACTAATATTACCATATAGGGTGTGAGTATAACCCTTTTAGGACACTACCAATGCATTAATAAAAATTATTTAATATTTTTATAAAGAGTATTTAATGATAAATAAATTAAATTATATCATATAAATCATTCATGAATCGTGCTATTGTTCCCTAAATTTACTTCCATGATCTCTAACCATACATGATTAAACAATATAGAAGAATAGTAATCATAATGTATAGTCATATGACTCAAATAATTAAAATATTTCACATAATAAACATCTCACTATTCTATTGAGATTATTTCCTTGTTCCACCATTATGGAATAATCCTCACCCACCTTTTAGTTCTATCTACACATTACCTTTATTGAGTAGTCACCTGGATAATCCAACCATCCATAATAATATGGTTCTCTTCTTCACATGATAGTGCATCCACTAGGAACCTATCAAATCTTAATAATTATCTTAATTTAGCAGTTTTAAAAACATTATATCTTAATGTGTCTATCTGAGACTCATAATAATAGATCGATCTACATCAATTCCCAAATTATACCATCAGCTCAATGATTAAAAAATCATGAATTATACCATCATCTTAGTGTGAACATTTTTCTAAAACATAAATATGTACCTCTACCCACACCCAATCACAAACTAAAATACATGATACATTATAACACTCTTTTTCATTCCCTATTAAATTCATTGATATATAGTTCTATTCCCATTCACTCCCTCTAAGGAGTCAAAAAGTCACCCATGCTCAACATAATATCATGATACTAGTTGAACTTTTCCAACAAGATATGAAACATCCAAAATATGGAACAAAATATAATAATTTATGTACAATATATCATGTAATGGTTCTCATAGAAACACATTCTGTCATATACACATAAATAAAGCCTAGGTATATCAGGCTAGACATTGAGATAATGAATGTCATATCACACAACATTTATGATAGGATATGTGTGAATTCATGAAAAATTTATTTCAAAAAACTATATATAATTTTTATATAGGGTTAAGAAATCCTACCATATCCATGTCAATGCCAATTGTTGAGATTTTTCAAATTTTGATACGATAATATTTATTGGGCACCAACTAGATCATACCTTCACACCAAGGATCTATATAATTGATCCCAAATAAGTCCCATATTGATTTTAGAAAGATATTCTATAATAGTAATGAGATATGATATAAAAAACTATATCATCATAACTAAAGATAGATTCTACCAATGAATGATCATTATTTAATTGAATGGATGGTTTTAAATCCTTTGGATCTAATTTCAATCTTCCAATGGGGAAAAATAATTCATTAGTTCATAATGGGATCCATAAACCTAGATTACATAACATTTATAATTGGATAGTTTTAGTAGAATAATATAATTCATATTATAATTAATGAATCACAACTCATGGAAGATGATGGATGGATCTAGAAATCCAGCACCGAAGAGTGGAGAGGGAGAGGAAAAAATTGTCCGAAAGAATCATCAATGGTCATCCTAGAAAAATGATTCAGGATACAGAGGTGGTAGGTATCAAATAGAGAATTACTAGTTAAAATACAAGGTCTCCCGTAATAATATCACCATTTGGGAACCACGGGTAGGAGGGCCCTCCCAAGTTTACCACTAGCTCTACCGTATGGATGATGGGTAGAATTTGAAAATCAGAATACTATCTAATCCACTAGATGTCTAGTGGATTTTTACAAGATAGTCGATGGATCCTATTCTCTTAGGATATATTTACACCTCTACAAGATAGTCACTATATTGGAGCCTATTATTCAGTTACTCTATATTTGATCAAAACCAATTTGTTGGTGCCCAAAATCCATTGGTTTTCACTTCTCAATTCCTAAACACCATTAAAATTTATTAAATTTATAATATTTTTCACCAAGATATTCCCAAAGATAATTCATAAAATATAGTGAAATTAATTTGATTTTATAGTTGGTTGTGGATGACTATGTAATTTACATGGACACTATTTGTTTATCTGGATGGGTGAACAAAAAATATGGTAAGGGATTGAGGTATGTTAAGGGGCCCATTTATAGACATGATAGTAATTGGATGGATGGATTAGGGTATGGATTTAGGTAAAGTCATGGATGTATTTTTTTAATAACCTCATACATTATTATACAACGTATTATAAATAACAGACCCATTAGTCAATCTAGTTCACATACATATAATGGTATGAAGTTGTGGTTAATTTCTTTCTGAAATACCAAGCGTTACATTTTATATATTGGGATCATAATTATAATTTTCATATTATGTTTTTCATTATATATTATTATAATTTTTTTACTACATTCACTTTTATTTATGGTTATCTGATCAATGGTACAATCTCTCTTTATTTTGATAAACTCTTTCCACTAGTCAAAAACCTCATGTTTATAGGGAATCATGGTGGCAGTTTCAAGGATAGTTTATTCCTATCAGTTCATGTTTTCAAAGTTGAGTATTATACACTATGTATCTCAATGGTAAACATTTTCTAATTTAATATGCACTATACATTCACAAATTATTTCTTCAAATGTTACTCCACATCATAATGAATTGATTATTAGAATATACCAAAATTCAATATATGACCTATCCTTATAGAAAACAACTAATACAATCTCATGTGGACCACATTACATGTTATCATTCTTATAAAAAAAACTAATTTTTTAGAAATAACTATCCATTAATTTTTTTTTAAAATATTTTAAAAAATGTATTTCAGCCATTATTAATGATTAAAATAATTTTTTTATAAATATTTTTCAGAAAATATAATCTATCCCAAGTATTTTTTCTATAATAAATTTCTATCTCCTGATTTTAATCCTAATAAACACGCCTAGGTGTTTTAAGGATTTTTCCATCCAAAAAATAACCACGCTAGGTTTAAAAAATTTAAAATTATCAGAGTAAAAATTTATCCAAATGAAAAAAAACATTACATTTTTTACACACCATAAAAAATAATATTTAAAATATTAAAACCCAATTTATAAATTGTTATATTTTCTCTTTCATTTAAAATGTATAAATATTTTTTAATCATATTATTTATAAAGTATATAATTTAAAAAATTACTTGTATCCCAACACATGTTTTAATTTTTTTTGATATATTTTAATTTATAAAATGAATGATATTTTTTTATTTACGATGAAAAAATATCAAATTAATCATGGAACATCCATTCAAAATATATGTGACTAAATGTTCCATATAAAATAAAATAATGGATCACATAAATGTTCTATGAGTTGACTATTGATCCATTATCCATCATATATCGAGAATTTTGTTTGGAAACATATTACTCAACCTATAAGTCCTACTCCACATAATTGGGATTACAAGGTCAATTAGATTTATTTCTCATGCATTCAAACTAAAAAAAGACATATTCTAATTCTCATGTTCTAAAAAATATAATCATCCTCAAGCATTATCCACTCACAATAACAAAACTAATATAAAACCATTTTAAACTACTTATCCAATGATTTATCCAATCTTGATATGGAATATAATTTAACGATGACATTATTAAATATTATAAAATTTTAGGGATTGGAACTAGGCTATTGAGTTCATATTATTGTAGAATATACCATATAATACCAAAATATTTGATATATTCAATATTTATACCGAAATGTATATCATGATGATTTATAAATTAGATATATAAAAATATTCAGAAATATAAACTAATCCATAATTTGGTCTATTTTATTGAAAATATAAATATAAATCTATTATAATGCTGTATAAATAAAAGAATATATATAGAAAATATGTAGTGAAAGTATAGTATAACATATAATATTGATCACATGAATTATATATAGTTGATATAAATTAATGTTTCTCTAACCCAATAGTTATAACCTCATCATCACATATACCTTCCCATCAAACATTCTATTTAGTTTATATTTATATTACTGATTATGTGAACATATGGGTATCTTTACTACTTCAAAACCATATTACGTAAATAAACTTAAATCCCATATGTGAATATGAGAAACATAAATAATATTTATACTACTTTTCTCTTAGAACACTCACACTATCCCAAAAATATATAGTAAAAAATAAATTATATGCAAAAAATATATAAAAAATTGGATTTAATAATTTTTTATAGTGATAAACTAGGGAATTATAAAAAATATACCAACTCATTCCCTCAACAAATCTTAAAATTTCATTGAGAATACATATTTCATATAGGGTTACCACAAGAAATAGTTTATCCAATATTAGGGAGAAACTAAATGTTATAAGAAAATAACAAAAGTGGTATATCGAGGAGGCCATCCTATAAAAAGTTAAATAAAGGAAATAAATGAATTTATATCCACATTTTATTTTAATTTGTAGGACCCAAAATTGGAAATAATGAATTAATAATCATTTGTTTCATTAATATACAATACTAAACTCCTATGAAAAATAAATCAAATATTTAATCCATTCAATAAAAAATGTATCTCTACTTTCCCCATAATTTTATTAAAGGACATATATATTAGTTGATACCAATAGATATATGGTGATATCTCCAGGTGATACTTATAAAATTTGAATGGATTATTCATCGATATTGAATTAAATTACTGAAAACCCAATGATACATTAAATTAATCATAGATAATTGATCACTCTTCTCATGTAGAGTATAACAACCACCTACAATCTGAATATTGAATATAGATAGTGATGCGCCACACACATGACGATAATAAGATAATAGTAAAATTAATTTGAATGAATAATGTCTAGTTTGATCTCAAAGGGAACAATATTTTTCACAAAATTCACTAGGTCATATACATAATAATATTTAATACCCAATCCAACATTAAAAATGTTTCTAAACATACCACTATAATAGTCCATGAAAAATTTTGAAATGAAATTTTAACCATTTTAAAAACTTAATAGCTCTTTATATCAAAGGGAAAATCAATGATAAAATAAAAAGGAAACTCATTTCTTCCCTATGCATAAATAAAAATGGAATAAATTTCATAAATATAAATCCTCAAAAATAAACATAAAAAATTCATACTTTATCCTTTTAATTAACCCAAAGGTATACAATAATTCCATTTTCATAAAGAATTTAAAATCATTAATAATATTACTCATGAAGTTATATATCACATATTGTAGTGGTTAGTAATTAAAAAATTAATATATATATATATATATATTCTTAAGGTGTAATTTTTCTACATTTTTACTAAATTATGATCCTAACCATCCATTATTAATAATTCATTAAACACTATAAACTTATCTATGAAATAAACAAAAGAATGTTTATAATATTGTTTTTATTGAAACCCCTATAAAAAGAACACCATAACTAGAAAAAAACTAAATCCTAAAGTAAATTTACTTTTATTATTTTTAAAAATCCATTTTAATATTTTTAAAAGGAAACCCTTTACATCACCCTTAGGCCCAATGCACAATGACCAGATATGACCGAAAGCCCCATATACCAGACACATAGTCTACCCTATTACCATAGAACATACCCTTTAAGAACTAAATCTCCCTACCACATATGGCAGGGCAGAAACTCTTTTCCCCTTATAGAACTACATGTTGCCTAGAATTTTTGTGAATTCCATAACCTCTATTTATTCCCAATCTCATCTTCATTGATAATGGATTGTTCATACCCAAAATTTTCCACCTTATGGTCCTAAAGAATGTATATGGTTTGAAGGATGTATGACTAATGACCCCTTCACTAAGATGGTCATACACTGTCCCCAACCACCACCATCTAAGAACTCGATCGCATATCTACCATCCAAGATCTAGAAAAGTGAGATACAATTCCTACTACCATTGAAACTATCGATCCATCCCATCATCATCGATTATCCATCAACAATTTCCATCAACCACCATTCATATCCATGAATATATAACTATGGAAAAATTATTACGATCCTCTATCCTCAATCAAAGATGTGAACTAGTGACTCAATTTCGCCTTCTTTTTTTTCATGGTCATTAGACACTAATCTACCATGCTCAATGATAAACACCCCCCCCCCACACCATCAAATCAACCTCACCATACCCATACATGATTAAAAATCACCAAATACATGGGTTTCATGATTTTATTTTTGTATCAGATGTATGATTATGGGGTACCTTGATCAACTTGGAGAAACCATAAATTCTCTATACAACCCCATTTCAGAAATTTTATAACCTATATAACTATTTAAAATATTTGTTCTGATGCTAAATTAACATAATTGAAATTAATTATGTTTTATCTAAAAAGATTTCATTTTTCACCAGAATGAATAATTAGTCACTTATATATAACAAAAAACATTAATATACATATTTATTGCACCCGAGAAAAATCATTCCAATGAATTTTTACTTCTAAAAATGATCATATCATCACACTTAACATATATAATAAACAATTGTTTGTTTAAATAAATAATTTTACCAATATTTTAATATTGTATTTTAATTAAAAATATCATTTAAATTCATTTTTCATTTTTAAAATATAGTTTTAATAGTTTATTGAATGTGTTTTTTTGTTAATATAGAATATCTAAAGATATTTGTCACATACATGATGTCCTGGATGATGGATTTGAGTATCAAACCATTATTGAAGTTGAGGATGCCTATATATTCATAGATAATGAAGATTGAAGTAACTTGAAGCTATATGTGAAAATATATCTAGAAATAATTTTGGATATGGATAAGACTTTATAATACTATTGGGATTGTACTCATGTCTATGAAATGTATTGATGCTATAGAAGCCTTTTCTTCAATAGTGAGAAATGAAGACCTCAATACTAAACCTTCATATAAATATTACAGAGCTATGAATAAAATGTATAAAATATGTTAAAATATTTTGGGGATCTAGTTAATGTTTTAGGAAACATAACTGTACATAATAGAAATTTGGTTGTTAAAATTAGTTTATATATTCATTATATTATGTTTATAAAGGATTGTATAATTATCAGAATCAATGGAATTAATTTAAAATACATTTGAATAAATGGTGAAGTTGGATGTTATATGAAAACTAAAAAATTAATAATTATATAGAATTTCATATTTTTCAATGAATTTATGATTGGTCACATGACTTCATTTCTTGATTTTTATCCATATAACATGTATTCATGTTCTTCAAATAAATTTTAAATATGATCATGAGGATTTGCTGTAATACGTCCACATCAGACATAATGAATTATAATTAATTGACTACAGTTCCTATGTCTTCGGTTTAAATAGTATATAATTGGAATGAAATGAATGGATTTTAGGATTAACATATGACTTTTATGATATTATGAGTTTATTACTTTATATTTAGAGACTATATTAATATAAAGTCATATGAACCAAGTCACCCCAGGGATAGAGTGTATGAAATTGGAAATGTGGACTTCATATGACATTAAACAATATATGAAATGATGATAATATAATATATATAATTCAAAAATTTTAAATGGAAATATTAATAAGTTGAATGACATTATTGAAAATCTATAAAAAGATTCTTCCTAAAATTATGTGATTTGAGACCCATGTAAGATGTTTTTATTAATGGTAGAATTTTTTTTCATATAGTAAATTTTTAGAATTTATTAATAAATTTGGGGTGGTTGTATCTTATATTATAATGTGTATATCATTTTCATTTTCTATATTTCAAAAAATATGAGCCTATTTGACATTTTGGGATACTGATAGTAAAATTATCCTAAATGTATGTTAATTTTCATACAGAACGTAGGATGTTTTATCATATTAAAAGTATTAAGTTTGATGTTGTTCTATAGAAAGGTAAAATATACTTCTAATCCTATAAGAAATTTTACTAACTAAAAATTGATATTTTTAAAACTATCTAATTCTGAAGAATGAGATATCTATATATTCCAATTCTATTATTAAGGGTGATAAATATCCTCTAACTTTTTAAATCCATGATTCGAGAATTATAATATGTTTTCAAACTAATGGGTAAGTGGGTAAATGATGAATGAATTTATGAGTTTCCATAATATTTATTACAATGATATATATCCTATCAATACATACTTTATATTATTAGTGTTAAAATATCCAGAAATAATCTATAATCTATACATGAGAAAAAAATGATGTTTTGAGATGTTTTTTCTTTGTAATGACTCAAGTAGAATTTTTATATGGGTTTTAAGGATAAAATCATTCCCCAAGAGCTATCCCACACCAAAAACTAATGTATTGGGTGATTTTTATACACCATTGGTATTTAAATGTTGAAGGCATGGATTTTAGTTATAAAAATTTAAATATATCTGGCAAAAAATAAATAGATCCATGAAGATATTTGTTATAAAATAATTAATGAAGGTGAGATAAATAATGGGAACTACTAAAATTTACAATTATAGAATAGTTGAGGATATTTTTAAAATATTTGATGTATCTAGTCATGTTATTTACTTTTATCTATAAATTTTAAAATTTCTAATTATGAAAATATGATTAGAACCCACAAGAAGGTATAATTTTCCAAGAATATATAGATACTGGGAGACAATCCATTATACATGAAATTATGGTGAATGAGACCATGGGCCACCAAATTTTATGGGATTTAATATATTTTATATAGAATAAAAAATGATGGTAACTAGCATATAAAAAATTTAATAGAGTATAGAATATTTATGAAAACAAAGAAGGCCAAAAGGAATTATAAAATTCCATCCAAATAATAAATACAATAGAGTATTAAAACATTATGTGTGTTGAAGAGTGACATGAATAGGGAAACTGTGGAGAGAAAAACTGTGTTTTTTCATGTTATGATATGTCTTATTAGTCTTTTTAGAGATAATAAAGTGAGTGAAAAATACCTGTGAGTAGTAATTATTGAATATATATGAAGTGGGGCGGTAACATGATACCATGTTTTTTGGTATAACTATTATAGAATATTTTCGAAGTTAAAGACACTTTTTTAAGACTAAAGAGATCAATATTTGGATGTAGTTACATATAAAAATTGATTAGTGACCAATAAAAATGGATAAACTAAAATAAATAATTTCATATAAAAGTAATAAAAATTGTTTGAAATAATGTATATCCAAATTTCATAGTACAAATATGTGACCGAAGTGAGAATTTAAAGAGAAGAAGTCCAATGAGAAGTTGGAAAATGAAGTCTGTTGAGTAACATGAACTTATATACATGCGGGGACACTATGTAAGTGTGAGAATCACAAAAAATATAGTTAATCAATCATTGTGATGGAGAAACCATTTTTTAAAAATAAAAAATGATGTATAGGAGTGGGAATCTTAGTCGAACCATAAAAAGTCACATGTCCATGATACTTTATTATTTATATATTTGAAGGAGGATATGTGAAATAATGAAAAGTTGATCGAGACTAGGATCAGTCTTGGGGGATGAATAAAATTAGGAATAATTCATAAAATTTTGAAGTAACCATTAATTTACCAATCCTATATCAGTGGTCAAATGACCCTATGGGGATTTAAATTAATATCAGAGAGAAATCTGATTAAATCATAAATTTTCCAGGTTACCTTTGGATAATGTGAAAATATAACATGTTTAAATAAAAACCTCATATCAATAATTATATATATTTTTATACTAATATATATATGGATGGGTCAGTTAATATCATTAAGAATATATAGAATAATGAGGAAATTATGGAAAGAAATAATATTAAGAACGAGAAGGGTCAAATACTACATGAACCACTTCAATGTGGAAATATTTCACTAACTAAACCTATATATGGTGATATTTTTATGATTAAAGTACAATCCATCTATAATTTCATGATAATGAAGTGATAATAATAGTTGAATACATATAATATCATATTAATGTTCATTTGAGTATGATTCCGCTTGATGCAGTAGCTTATATATTTTTCTATAAAGGAACAAGTTAAGGAAAGGTAAACAATATAAGAAGACTCTAATTCCATAGATTACTCTTTAAATAATAAGGTAGTACTATTTAAATACATTACAAAAATAGTTAAATAAAATCATGAAACCATCTGACAATGTAATGAAGGATATGTTTAGATAACTAAAGAGAAAAAATCACATGTTTATGAGAAATATTTATTCAACACTATTTTCAATGAATTAAAAAATTCACTAGAGAAGCTATATATATTTATAGTGAGTTTTAAACTTTTACCAATTCATGTGATAGAAAAAATAGTGAAATAACGTGATAGTTCACTTTAAAAGATTACCAAGATTCGTAAGGTTATGTTTTATAAGATGAAATTTCAATGGACGAAATGATTTTCTTAGATTAGATTGAGAATAATACTATAATTTTAAAGGGTCTTGAGTTATAAGTGAAACTAAAAAATCTTTAATAAATAGAACATTTGATTTCCCCTCATACATGGAAACCATGTTCTCCAAAAAAACCACTAAAAGTGGATTTTATGTTTATAATACTAACAATTATTAAAAATAATATTTTGATCACGGGGAAAGGAATACACTTCATGCTCTTAGAAACACATATCACATTATTCCATTAATATTTTTTTTCATGAAATATTTTTTTCATTATGTAACACTAGGATAATATATATATATATATATATAATTTTCCATTGAAATAATCTAAAAGTATTCGATAACTTGGTTTACAAATAACCCCGCATCTAAATAGACTATTATATAGTTTACTATTGTAACCTACAAGTTAAATAGGTGGTATTAATAAGAATAAAAACATCAAGAAAAATATATATGATGGTTTTATATTTTGGCAATTTATATAAAAATTTATAAAAAATAAGTTATCAATTATAAGTAATGTCATTTTATACTTAAAAAATTTGATTTTATCAGCAATGGGTTTTATTGAATTTTGTGTGTAGAGATTATAATTAATATTATCCACATTTATAAGCTGTATTTAATAAAAATTATATATTTTTTTAAATCATGTAATAAAAATAATCTTATGTTGAAATTTTGATATATTTTGAAATGAATAATTTTTATAGTTAATAGTAATAAATAATGATTTCATAGGAAACTATCTTTTCCATTCATGTGACTAGAATTTACAATTTTATTATGTTTTTTTAAATAAAATTATTTAAATTTTATTAAACATAATATAATCTATGTCATTGGGTTTAGAGATATTCTTAGTTTTTTCCTATTTTTTACCTTAAAATTTATTTTTAAGAAAAATGTTTTCTGATGATTTTTACATTTTCATTTCAATAGTAAGATATTATAATTAATAAAATATAATAAAATATAATTTATTAAATATTTGTTTCATTATTTATTTTGTTTCAAATGTGTCTACTTTCATTTATTATCATAATAAATATTAGCATGTGGAAAATTTTTTCACCATGGATAATATTAAAAAAAGATTTCTAGGGTGTTAAATAAAGAGATAAGAGTTATACTGCCACACGATCCTATCTATATCATATCATCTAGACATATTTCTAACTCAAATCATATAATATTATAATATGGGTAATTTTTGTTCCATTGGTCACTAATAACATATTATTTGTTTAATATTTTATGAAATGTCATGTCAGTCCTCGACCCAACTTATAAAAGGACACCCCTTTCCTCTCTTCTGCACACAATAATTAATTATTAGCATAGTGAATCACTTAAAAAATAGTTTTCTAAAACATCTCATAATGTATTATATCTACCTTTTTTATCATAATTCCATCCTTTAAAGGCTTATGTTATATTCTAAATGAAGTTTCTCAACAAATAGGTATAGTTTTTAACTGAAATATTTAAATTTTATTTTGATCTTAACCCTTTTATAAAACTATTATATATATCATAAAATAATTAATATATAAAAATATATATGATTTTATTTTATTACCATTATTGAATGACCATTTTTATCCTCTTATCCATCATATCAGAAGTGAATCTATCACTCACACATACACGTGGACTTTCGCCTCCACGTCGCAATATGAATAATTTTCCATCAACACGTCATATGAATTTTTATAATTATTTATAATATATATATATATTATATTTATGAGGTAATAATGATTATATAATGATACAATATTATATATCTTTATTCAATTCTATTCATTAGATAATGTAAACATTGTTCCTCTATACGTATGGATAATCATCTCCATGATTAGTTTAATACATATTTCTATTTATAAAATTTATTTATGACAGTAAATATTTATATAATAAATATATATGATATTTATAATAATATTAATATTCCTTATATTGTTTAATGATAACCAAATTACAATTACTGTAACTTCTAGATCATATAATTCATTATAAATTAAACTCTTAACACTAGGAAATGAAAAATTTAATAAATAATTTTAATCAAATGGGTGTTTAAATGTTTTAATTTTATCATATATGATCATATAAGTATTAATATGGTTCAATTATAGGTATAAATAAATTTTAAATTTATTATATTGGATGAAAAAGTACTTATGAACATGTCAAACATGATGTAAGGGTTTTATGTCACAATCATATTATTCATGGAATATTTATGATAAAAATTAAATAAATTAAATTAAATGATGTATATTTAAAAATATAATTAATTTTATTCACCTATAGTGATTACAATATTTTACTTTTTTTACTTTTTTTCCATCTTTATTTACTCTAGATACTAAAATAATATTTTTAATAAAACATAACTTATTTCGCTTTTGGAAATGAATCATTTTCTTCAATGTCCATATTTTTCATTTAAATTATTTCAAGAATTATTTTAAAATTTAAAGAAAAATTAATTTTTTTAGCCTCTTTGAATTTTTATGTAATTTTTTAAATGTAATCTATTTCTCATTTTCCAAATGTAGAATTCTCGAGTTTTTTCAAACATGAAAATGAAACCATTGATTTAAAATATATTAAAGGTACATATTTTCAAGAAATAATGAAAAATATTATATTTTATTCTTCCTTTACATTTTTCCAATGTTATTTGTAATTAATTTTTTTTGTTTATTTTATTTAATTTTTTATATTTTAAATAACAATTTCAAAATGAAAAGGTCATTTGGGTAATTAATGTTTAAATGATCATTTATAATAATATTTAATTTTTGATAAACTAATTGAATATTTGTTATTATTCTCTTGGGAAATGATCCTATGTCACTATAGTAATTCATTATATGGATGGTTCATGATTATATTGATGAGGTATTTATGAAACACATCTCTTTTTCTTTAGGTTTAGGTATAATTAAAATTATAAACAATTTCATGATCTTGTTTTGTACATATGAATGAATTATGATTATATAATGGGTGGGTCATTATATACCTCCAATGAATTGTGTATAAATTAAGATTTTATGTTATAAAAGTTTATATAGTAGGTTATATAAATCCTAAAATAGGGTACAAGTATGTTTAGACCAGTCAAAAGAAAGTGTAACTAGAAGAATATACAAAGCCCGAAGAAGGTATATATGTGTTTATCCAAATAATAACAAGTGATATATGTCACGAATCTTAGGATTTCCATAATATTTCAATAATTATAACTATTCCACACATTTTCCACCCCTTTATGAAGAGATATTATAAAAATTTTGTGGTCTCATGGATCACATTCTTTGATCCCTTTATTATTTATGTATTATTAACCACACTAATTTATGCCATGACTCGTGATTATGATCTACGAATTATTGGTTATGATTTTAAAATATTATGTTTAGGTTATCATACCCTTATTATGTTGTTATACTCAATTGAAAATTGATATCTCATTTCTTTACACTTATTGAGTATATAATATCATCCAATATTATGTTTCATCCTCTACAGGAAATGAAGAGTGTTTTATGTATGGTATGTCTAAGAAGGGTTCTAATTTTGAAGTAAAAAGTTGTAGATGAGATAGATATTATACATACTGGTTATTTATGTATCAATGTATTTAAGGCCACTAAACATGTACAATTTGGGTGTGGATTATATTGGCATGTAATGAATATTTATATATTAATATGAAATATTGAAGTACAAAATGATTTGGTTACCTTAGTATTTCATCATGGTTTAATTATTTTTAGAAACATGGATTTGAACCATTTAGATAATCCTATGTATAATAGAATATATTATTTTATAGTTAATAATGAATTATTGTTTTCATATCAAATAAATTCATGAATGGATATGAGAAAGTTAATGTGGTTGTTACATAGATGTATCTTGGGGTAACAACTATGAATGGTGTGGATTGGGTATCACCTCAATCTTCATTGGTTTTAAATCAGTGGGCCTAATAATTAACAACTTGATAGACACACCCAAGGAATTTTATTTTGTTAATTCAAATTTTCATTATAATACTTTATATTTTATTAGAATAGTTAAAGACCACAAATGACCTAGGTTAACCCTAATAAGTCATATATTGAGAAAAAGGTGTCATTATTTTGATATCTAATAAATGATATTCAATAATATATGGCTTCATTAAATGATAATTATTTCTCATGTTATGATATTGATTATCTTCAATGGTTGAAAACATAACGAATCATTTTAGCACTAAATTTGATAGATAATGAAACTATTTTCCTCTTATGACTCATATTATTATTATATCTAGAATATGATATATTTATATTAAGCTATTGAAAGTCTATCAATGCATGACTCATAATGATATTCTAAATGATAAGTTGAGTTTATGATTTTCTGTAGAGTCCTTCATTAGGAAATATCCACCATCATTGAGTTGGTATGTTAATATACTAGTTACCGGGAAATGAATTCATATAATTGAAATAATATTTTTCATTCTTAAATATTAGGAACAAAAAATATATTTTAGTTTTTTATCATTTTTAAGGACAATCATAAAAATGGTGCAATCTTATCAAGTTAAAAAATATGTGAAATCAACTCTATAGAATGGTATTATTTAAAAATGTTATTTTTTAACAACTAAATTCATCTTACAGATTATTTAAAAAATGGAGAAGAAACTACTCCAGATAAATATGAATTATAATAGATCCTTGATTACCTATGATGAAAATTATTCAATACAAGTGATGTACACTTGAGGTATTATTATAACACATGATATTAATATCGATCAACTTTTAATTGATTAAAATAATGTATTCAAACTATGTCATCCATAAAATATATAATTAGATATGATGAAATCATTTAATGTAATATATTGTTATAAATGAGGATTGTATTCACCCCCCACTCTCATGGTTTTGATAACAATATAAAATTTTAATTCAAAAGAAATTATAAAAAAAATACCACGGAGGGAAGAAGATGAGTCTTCAATTATACCAAAAATATAGAATAAAAAAAGGTGAAAATTGAGTTAAGGGTAATAATAAATTAGTTAATTTTTGAAATGATAGTCACCAGGAAATAAAATTCAAAATACAAAGGATGTAGTTAGTGAATTATGTAAATGTGAAGAATGATCCACACAATACACCCACAATATCTAATGATTCAAATAAAAGGAATTTATAAACTATGAAAACCAGTGATCAAATTTGAGGGTTAATTAGATGATTAACATGAGTAACCTATTATATTAATGGAAAAGGTAAATCACACTGATCACTATTATTGATGTGGAATATAATAACAACATAGTGATATTTACACTTACATTATAATATATAACTAATAATGTATTATTTTATTGGTTATCTACCCACTATTTTACGCTTGGATATATTTTCTAGAATATCACAATACTAACTGAATAATTTGATGTTGATTTAAAACTAAAAAATCATAAAGAAATGATTATCACAAAATAAGACGATGATTCTTTTCAGAATAAATTTTACGAGAATCTACTTCATATAAATCATTTTGTTCTTCCCCTTATTGAATTTGATGTCATATATTATGTATTATAATTCTTCATATAAATCCAAAATCAATACTGAGGAAGAAATGTTACATTAGATATTATGAAGCAACCTATTATATTTTATCTATGTGATAATAAATATAAAACCCCAATGTAAATTCTATATATTGTATGTGTATTAATTATTATTAAATGAATTTATTATCATAAAATGTAGGGGATAATCTCACAATCAAATATGTTCCTATCATATGAGAGTTTTAATATATATTTTCAGAAGTATTTTCTAGTATTATTTTGAATCAGGATTTTGTGTTTCAATAGAACACATACTTCAGGATAAGCCTATTTTAATGAATCGATATAGAGTTATCTCAACCGTGTATCATTAGTTAAAGTAGATAA
Organism: Viscum album; assembly: GCA_963277665.1. Taxonomy (NCBI): domain Eukaryota; kingdom Viridiplantae; phylum Streptophyta; class Magnoliopsida; order Santalales; family Viscaceae; genus Viscum; species Viscum album. Next base: position 1,140,087,104 of record OY728156.1, read on the forward strand.
TCTGGTAGAATCTTGATAAAGGAATCCTTCATCTAACTAAATCACCATGAGGTGAAAATGATCATTTTTTAAAGAAGAAATATGGATAAATGTGACTTTAAATTGATTATTTGCAACTAAAAAGGATTATAATCGTGAATAATTATCCTATGTCATATATTTAGGGTTTTCTCGATCAATTATGTGGAGAAAAATATTTTACGAAGAGAAATATTTGATTTAGGTATTATCAATTGAGAGTAAAAATTGAATACATACTAAAGAAATCATTCTATATGATGAATGGACATGGTGAAATTAGAGTTGTTATATTTAATATTACTAATTAACGTATTATCAACATGTAATTAATGACTCGAGTTTTCATTCATTATGATGATTTGGTTGGGGTATTATTTATATTTGGTATTCTCATAAATTCAAAGAGAAATTAAGAGCATAAATATTACATAAGGATTTAGGGAAATACCAAATGGAAGGAAAAATCGAATAAATTTTTTCAATGTATTAATTTTGGATAAATAATTTTTCATTTTTTGTTAACCCTATAGAGGGTATATCAATGGATACATCAAATACAAATGTTATTTAACATTATCCCATAACAAAAACTAAGACTAAGATCCATATAAATTTTAAATTGGTTGTTTATTATCAGTTCATTTTAAATATTTTATAATTTTTATATAATTTAATAACCATGTAAACTCGGAAGACATATAAGTTCCATTGGATATATTAATGTGAGAAATATTTCAAGGAGATGATATAAAGGTTAGAAAACAAACCTATAATCACAGCACCGTATAATAGAGAATGCTTTTTTCATATATAATGATGAATTAATGAAGGATGTGTGACTATTTATTATATATATTGATATAGTGATAGAGTATGCCTCAATTCATTTGATGTTTCATGAGAAATACTACCGAAATAATGATTTGTAATTAGACTTGGTAATCTTTGAATTAAATATATAGAGGAATTATCTTTACATAAAATGTTAGTAAATATAAAATTATCATAACATTTTGATGTATATAATCACTTAGAATGATTAAAATATATGTATCATATGATGGTTAGAGTTGGTTAAAGATTATTATTGCTTAATAAATTACTACTCATGAAATTAGAACAAGGTGTCCAATGCTTTGATTCAAAAGAGTCACACTAGGTTATCTATAATGAGGATGAAAAGGATTAAATATTTATATATTTTCAAAATATAGACCTTGAAATATTTTTTTAATGGGGAAAAATTATATCTTGATCAAATGAGTGTCTAATAATCTATCCACGTGAATATTAAAGGGGCCCAAAAGGAAATATAGATCAGAAAAAGGAGCTGATAAATATACTTAATTTTAGGGATGATTTTTTGGGAATGATATGGTATAGGGAAATAGTGCATTTCCCATAAATAACTTAGTGTAATAAGGATCTATTGGATGGATATCATATTTTACCACACTCTATTAATCCAATAAGCATGAAGATCTATAAATATTTGAAATTGAATTTATGGTGGAAAAAATAAAGAGATATATTGAAGAGTATGTATCTTGGTTCTTAGTATATTAGAATTTTTACAGACAAAAAATAATTTATAAGGGGATGTTATGAAAATTAACTATACTATAAAGGATATATTATAATATCACCCTAGATTTTGTTTTCAAACACCCCAAAATGTTAAGAGGAAGTAATGTAATTATGGTTATTATAGATAACCTTAAAATGTCATTAAAATTCATTACTATCAAGGAATATTTATCTCTTGAGAAAACATCCTAAATATATTTTAATTAATTGATATAATTTAATATATTAAAACATTCTATTGTATTGTATTGATATCTATGGTTTACCTTAATTTTATACCAATGTTTTCAGTGAGCTCTAGATATGGATTTGTGTTTCTGTACTTCCTATCCTCCTTAGATATATGGTCATTCAAATAAGAACATTAAAAAAATTAGAGGCTATTTTATATACTTATCACTATATTTCAAATTTGGTTTGGATAAACACCTCCACCTTATCAAATTCTCTTATAATAATAGCTTTCACTAGATCATTCAGATGGATCCTTATAAATCCCTCCATGGAAAGTAGTGTAGAACCCCAACATGCTTGGAGGAAGCTAGTGAAATAAATATATTAATACCTAAGATAAATAAGGATATATAAAATAGGGTTAGATCTATTCATGAGTATATCAATAAACCATAGAGTCTATATATGAGTTATGTTAACGACCACTATTGATATATAGAAAAAAAATTCTGATAAGGTATTCTAATGAGATTATCTATGGTAGATATTTATGAGATTTAGAAATAATTGAAATAATACCACTATGTATTCTAGTTTCCTCAAGATTTGTGATCATTAAGGTATAATATATTATCTCTTATCACATCCACCAATCCTCACTCTAGATCATGATGTGTTCCATGAATATTTTCATAGCATGTATATAAATTATACTTCACAAATATTAAATTTAGAGGATGTAAAAAAATATAATGATCATTCATATGAATAAAAATAAGTATAAATTGTGAACCATATAAATAATTTTTATTAAAAAAATTACTCAATAGTTTAATGTTCTTTAGTAGATTCAATTTTCTTGAAAAGTGTCATAGGAACATGAGAATGTGATGAAAATGTGATATTATCAATTTTTTGTATTAGTGTTTTGATATTTTTATGAATAAATTTACTTTAATGATTATATAGTGTTACACCAAATTAATATATATATCTCTCTGTGTGTGTGTGTGTTCCTTTTAAATAAACATGAAGTATTCAATAACATGTTTTACATGAAACCATGACCCCAAATGAACTGTGATATAATATACCTTATAACCTATTTGTTAAATTGGTGGTATGAATAAGAATAAACATATTATAAAAAATACATATGAAATATTTATACTATTTCAATGAATACAATAACTCATAATAAACATGTACTCATTTTTTTTGTAAAGTAAATTTATGCTTCAAAAATGGGTTTTATTTCATTTTTTGCATGGATATTATAATGTTTTTTTACAAATTTTTATTTTTTAAAAAGATTATAATTTTAAAATTCATAATATTAAAATTATCTTAATTTGAAACTTTTGGATTTATATGAAAATATTAAATTTGTAGTGAATAGTAAAATATACCAATTTTATAGAAAACTATCATTTAATTTCAAGTATCTACAATGTAATTTTTTTGAATTTATTTTAAAATATAATTAGTTTATTTTTATTAAACATAATCCAAAAAATTTAATTTGAATCTACATTATACTTAATTTTTGTATAAGAGTATTTTTATACATAAAACACATTTTTTATGAAAAACAGTTTTTCTACGCGATTTCTTAGATTCTTTTAAAAGTAATATATTAAAATTATAGAAACTAATTTGATAAAAAGGATAAAATATTTAGAATAAAAAATAATTGTTTAATAAATTTTAAACATTAATTTTTGGCCCATAATGAATTGTTAAAACTATATAATTTTATTAGCACGATAAAGGATAAAATTGGTTTACAGGGTATAAAACTAAGATATAAGGGTGAGATTACAATATAATTTTTATAAAATAATATATAATGAAAATATTTAAACTCTATATCACCTCATAATATAATATTAATAATTTGGGGTCATTTTTTTTGAATTATAAATTATAATATTATAATCTTCTAAGAAATTATATTTTTTTCCTCTCTCCCGCTCATAAAATGAAGGCCCCTGTCCCATTTTCTACACCCATAATGATCCTCCTCGATCAGAAATCCTTAAAAAATATTTACAAAAAATAACTCTCTAGATCATATATGCCGTATTTTTTTAATAAAAATATGATTTCAAGGATTAATGTGTTAGCCAATGGAGGTTTCTCAATGAGTAGGTATAGTTATTAACCATGCTATTTCAATTTTATTTGTGTTTCCACATTATATAAAACATTATTTTATATCATACTATGATTAATCTAGTCTCATATATATACTATGATGTTATTGTGATAATTTCAGAACCATTTCCACCTCATTCCAATCAAATGAGAAATTAATGTATCACTCATGGGTATGAATGGTCTACCACCTCCTCATAATGATATAAATTATTTTTCATCACCACATCACATGGGTATTTATAATGACTTATTTAATAAATATATATAATTATTATTATGTAATAAAAAATATTTAAATATAAAATATTATTTATTTTTTTATATCATTTCATAAGAAAATGAAAATAACATTCATGTGTTGGTATAGATTACCATCTCCATGAAATATTTAATTCATTTTTCTATCTTTAGATTTTATGAATGATTAAAAATACGTATATAATGAATATATATGATATAAATATATTTATTAAAATTTATACTATGTTCAAAACATGAATAAATTAAAACTACTTGAATATCTATACATAAATTTCAAAAAAATGCAATAGTTAAAACCTGAAGAATTATGATTTTAACAAAATGAGTGTTGAAATATTATAAGAGAAAGAAATATGATATTAAAATTATGAATATATATATATATAATATAATAGATTTTATTTTAATATATATGAGGATACAGTTATTAAAAGTAATATCAAACATGATATAATGGTTTTACATTACAATCTAATTTTTATTGAGATTGATTATGACTAAATTTATTAGTGTTAAATTATTTCATATATATCACTAAAATATAAAAAAATTACATCTCCAATTTTTATTTATTAATATTTTTTTCATTTAATTTTACTGTCATTAATTACTCATGATACAAAAATACTATTTTTCAGGAAAACAAATTATTTCACTCTTTGGACGATAATAATTCTCACACATCCCTATATTTTCATTTAAATATTGTGAAATATACTTTTTATATTTAACAATTATTTTATAATTTAATCTTTAACCATGATTTTTTTATAAAAATGTTTAAAAATAATCTTCTTTTCATTTTCTAAATTATGTAATATTGACTTTTTATACAAACTATGAATGGAATCATTATTTTATCATATACTGCATGAAAGGGTTTTCAATTCATCATGAATAATCATTTATTTTTAGACTAAATCACATGTTCTTATGGTTCTTTTCAAATAAAATTCTTTCCTAAATATTTTGGAAACTTTTTGATTTTATACAAGTTATTTCAAAACTAAAATAGTATTTTCCACAAGAAGTTATTCAATGATCATTTAAAATAATTTTAAATCACAAATAACATAAATTGATGTTAATTTTGAAAAATTAGGTTTGTGATCCCATAACACAATCCTAATCCCTTATATGGATTTTTTTATGATTATAGTGATTAAATATTGATAATATTTTTCACTTTTCCTTGAGTTAACAGACGATTAAATTATAAATGTTTTATCAATCATGAGGAATATATATAAAAAGAGATTATGATTTTTATGGGTGGGTCTATTATATATCTCCAATGAATTGGGTAATATTAATTTTTTATAAGATAAAAGGTAAATTAGTGGTTATTATAATCCTAAAAGAGGTTATACATTTGGTTATCTCCACCCAATAATGGTACATGGGATGTTATCCCAAAATCAGGGAAGGTACATTTGGTGTTATCCAAAGACTAACATGTGATGAGTGTATTGATAGTGTCTTTGAAATAAGGTTAATAAAATTAATATTATGAATTTATTTATGAAATTTTTTATGACATGGTCTTATGAGAGAGTTATGATCTCATCGATTATATTTTTTGATTACATTATGATTCATGTCTTATGAATTTCCAATATTTATGCCAGGACCCATGATTTTTATCTACAAATTTATGGGTATGATTTTGAATGGTTAAGATCATATTCTCATTCCATTACTCTCATGTTCTATGTAAATTACCATGAAATTATTTGTATTCATTATATTTTAATTATAATTTACCTGTATTCATTCACGGGGCTTATGATTCAATGTAACCAAAGTGGAATGGTTTTTATGATACAATCTCATCGTTTATTGGGATTGTTTATGTTTATTCTCCCAATGATAAAATATAATAATTCATTACTCATGAAAAAAATGAATTTTATACTCATTTTTTATGTAATTATAATACATGTTTTCACATTATTTTCCTATGTTGATATACTCAAGTGTTCAAATGATTATTATTACGAAAAATCATCATTATTTCTAAATTAGGTTGAAAACCATTTTTTGACACTCTTGTTTTCTAAAAATTTAATAATGAATGTTTTAAAATTATCTACAAAATATATTAAGAAAATTTTTACCAATTTTTTAAATTTTAAAAGGTGTTTTAAAAGTAATATTTTGGTTGTTTTCCAAAAAATTATTTTTTAATTTTACTGAAAATATGAATGGAATCATTTTTTTTTCTAAAATTGATGAATATATTTTCCCAAATTGATGTCAAATAAAAGTTTTATATCTTCTATTATATGTTTCAAATTTTATTTTTAAAGAAAAGAATTAAAAAAATTGGGGTTTTTTCTGATTTTCAAAATGCAATGGATATTTTTCTCATGAAATAATTTAAATTATTTTTTAAATAATCCATTATAATTTTACAAGGTTATTTTTATTGGAATATATTTTCCAATTTTTTTACTTTTAATTTTTTCAAATTGGAAAGGATATTTCCCTCTAAAATGATCAAATTTATCTTTTAAAGTTATTTAAATCTAAGATGACAACCTTTGATATTACTTATTCCACACAATGGAAAATATTGAATGAACCAATCTTTATTATTTATCTAGTTTGTTAATATTTATTTCAATGAAATATTTATGAAACTCATTTATTTTTCATTATTTATGCTATGGTTAATTGATGAAATGTTTATGAAAAAAAGTTTTTTTCTTGGGTTGTGATGTTATGATTTGGTGAAAATTTTATGATATTTAATAACATCTAAATATTGTTTTCATTATGATATAGGAGGGACCTATATATCCATACCATTCATATGGTAATGATTTATATCTTAGGACATAATAATTGAAAAACAGTTTATGGGATTGAACTATAATGTGAAACTATTGAGACATGATCTATTATAGGAAAAAGGTGCGTCCTTATCCATAATATGAAACATTTCATAAATTTGATCCCCTATGTTGATTGACATGGTAATGAACCATGAAATTTGAATTGTTTTTATATATTTATGATGGTTCCACACTTTTATGACATGTGAATAGGGTTAATGAATAACTTAATGTAATTTATAACTACTACGGGCCATGTTATTGTAAATTATAATGTTTTATGAATTAACACATGTTTATAATATATGAAATCTTGGTTGTGATCGTCATAGGTTATATTTATTATAACATACCTTTATGATTATCTTAAACATTCATATGATCATATATTTATATATCATATGATCACTGATACTCCACACTTGAACTCACCATTTCTTATGATTCCATCCCTAAGTTATAAATAGTGGTTTAGGTTTGGTATTTAAAAGAGGATTACTGCATTGAAGGATATTTTTAGGATATGTTGAAGACATTTTAAGAAATAAAAATATTATGTATCTATTATCCAAATATACTATTATAGTTTAGTATATGGGGGGTTTTTTATAACATTTATTGAATATTAATTAAAAAGATAAGAAATTTATGTATGGAAATACTAGGTCTATATAGATGGTATTAGATGATATATTTAGTAAATATTTGTAGAAGCGAGTTAGAAAAACATTGGTTAAATCCCCAGGGATATATATATATATATATATATGATAACTTCCAAATGTTCTAGTAAGAAAGTGATTAATTATGTTTTCTAGAAATACATCCTTATCAAGATACTAGATGTGGATGTGGATCTAAAACAAAATTACCTAGGGGTAATAACTCTAAAAAAGGAACATTTTTTTGGACTTTATTGTCACCAGGTTCATGAAAACAAGACTTATTGCAAACCTAGTTTAATACTCATAGGGGATATGATCTGGTTAAATAACATTTTCATTATGAACCATTATAAAGGTTTTGAATAGATTATGATAATGGATGTCATAGGATCTACCTAAGGATTCATATATTGAAGAGATGGTTAGACATCCTATAACTCATTTTTCTTGATTATGTGGTTCTCCATTAAGATTTTTGATTCTCACTCTGATTTTAATTTTCACACAATGGTTTGTACCCATAAGAAAAATGTAAAGGATGAATGTGATGGACAATTAAATTATTTTCCATACGAGAAACCCGTACTATATGAGATGGTATATAGAACCATGTTTTAATTTGGACACAAAAATCACAAACTAATAACCATACTGATCATCCAATGGATCAAAAGAGGGAAAACATTTTGTCAAATCCTTAGCGATAAATCATCAACCTTATATTAGCGGGTCTTCTGATCCAATAGTCATTGAGTGATGGATAAAAACCATTGAGAATATGATTTATATTGTATTTTCCTAATAATATGTAATATTCATATTATTTGATTATTATTTAGAAGGTGATGTGAATAAATGTTGGGACCTTATTATTAATAATAGTTAAGAGGATGAAATTGAGGTTGTGTAATGTGACGAGTCTATGAGGATTTATTTCAGTAACTACTCCCATATATTCTATATACCATAATGGATAAAGAATTATTTATGCTAAAACATAAGGATTATGAGTCTATTGGAACATATGAATCTAATTTTTATTTTTTTAAGGTATGTTTCTTTTTTAATCATAATTACAGAAAAAAAATTCATCAATAATTTAGTGACTTAAAACCAAGTCTCTAAAGGTAAATAGATATAAGAGACATTAGTAACGATGCTAAAATTGGCCATTGTGCAGTCAAGGTTGAAATTTAAATATTTTATACCAACCATTCCTAGGGCCTTAATAAGAAATGAATGATTAATTATCATGAACACTCAAATAAATAACATGGTTGAAAGAAATTTTAACCATCTACATGCCAAATATTTGGGTATAAGTATCAAATGAATTTATTTAATTGAACTGTGAGGTTCATTAAATTTAGAAAGGTGGTTTATAAATGATATTAGTATCTAAATGAGAATAATGTCCGAGTTAATGAAATGGTGGATAGGAGGATTAAATATTTGGCCCCACCAACACTCTCTTGATTCATTTGAAAGTATTATGGGCATTATGAGAATCAATTCCCAAATCCAAGAGATATTGGGGAAGATAACAAAAAAACCTCTAAAGAAAAAGTATAAAGGTAAACTATATGAAATCTTAATGGATTAAGTGAATCATGATAATTAGGTAAGACTTATCGTAACCTATATAGTAGGTAATTTCATGTCTTATTTTCTATGTATGTTCCCTATGAAAATATTATTGCTAATAATTTAGTGAAATTTCATGTGATTATCTCCCTCATCATAGATTATAGAATAATTAACTTTCATTTTATATTATATTCGTACAAGGATGAAATCTATCTTCCAATGTAATTTTTTATTAGATAAGAGATTAAGTATGTAATAAAGGTTGAATAATCTCTTGGATATGTATATGTCTCCATGTAAGATTAACTTAAGAGTTATGGATAACATCATGGGTTTATGAATTTAAGTTTATGTGTAAGTTCTAATTCATTGTCAACTATTTTAAGGTTTTATTTAACAGGATTTTATCATGATTAATGATATATTATGAGACATTTATAGTAGTACAACCCTTTGGTTTTCTATATGTTTTATTGAATAGTTTGTTTTAGGTGTAATTATTTAACACTTTTTTTTAAATATGGCTAAATTTACTTGAATTATTTATGATTTATATTATCTTTTATTTTGAGGTAATTATAGGATGTAGTCAACAACTTTAAGAAGTTATAACGCTTTATTTCTATTAGATAATATTTCTCAATCAATCATCTTTATATAATATACATTAAGGAAGTGGTAAGGTTTCCTAGAGTACCAATTTCAATTGTATCTATTTAGGATATGATATTTGAAAAAATTGTTTGGTGAAGTCTTTGTCATGCTCTTGATACATAGTTGATATTTAGGACTACAAAACAACCTCAAAGAGATTGCAAGATTGAGAGAAAAATTAAAACTATATAAGATATGATAAGATCATATTCAATGAAAATAAAATGTTATTTAGATAAAAACATTCCTCTAGTTGAGTTTTCATACAAAAATATATTTTACTTGAGCATTCAGATCGATCCTGTTGAAGTTATAGGCCTATAGGGAACCATTAATTCCCAACCAGACTATTCAAATTTTTTTTTATAAAAACTCAATATATGCCACTAATTACTTAAAATTACAAAATCACCTAGATGAGATCAATCCATAGAGATGGTGAAATTAGTTAGATTAGGTTTCTTAAATATATTATTTTATTAGATTGATGAATGATATAATAAAAGGATGGGTTTTATTTATTTTAAATAATCTGAATAAAAATAATGCATATTGAAATATTTTTTTGAATAATATTTAAAAATAATTCAAAGGTTATATACTTCAAGTGTTCGAGTGTAATTTTATTTAGAAAATATGTTTTTTAATTCATTATTTCCATGAGAGTGAAGAAGAGGATGATTCAATGGTCTTAGTTTCCCCCCTTGACGTTGAAATTCACAATTTAACTTGGTTTGGTAATTTATGGATTCACCAAATCATGTTTGTCTCGATAACTTATTTAAACACGATTTACCCAAATTTTTACAATGGTCATGCCTCCTTTAGGGTTATTTGTTGCACAATTTTAAGATTCATTTTTTTGATTCAATTAGTAATGGTAATAATAAATGTAAAATAAAAGGTTCTAAAATTGATTAATATAATTAGAGGAAACCAAATACATGAATAAATAAAATTAAATCAATTCACAGGATCGATTTCTATAGGCATAGTAAGAATTTTTCATTCCAAACATGTCTATTCAGAATACAATTTTATTAAAACTAAATAGGTACCACTAATTAATTAAAATGAGTAACGTATCATGTCAAGATCAATTCAAAAAGACTGTGAAATTTTTTTGACTGTGTTTCTAAATGAAAATATTTTATTATATTTATGAAATAGGTGATAAAAGGATGGGTTTGATTGATTTTAAAAAAGAATTACAAAATAGAATCAAATTGATTGGTTAGTTTTAAAAATAACTTTAAAATTGTTGTAGGGTTTTTAATTCTTTGGTTAGGGTAAAATTAGATTTTAGAAAATAGGTTGGTTAACTCATGATTGGTGTCATAGTACAAATGAGGATAATCCAATGGTCATGGTATCCCCTCATTGATTTCTCAATCCCCTATTTTCTATGGTATAGTAATTTTGGGATTCATCGAATCATGTTTGTCTCGATATCATATTTAAACATAATTTAAACTAAATTTTAAAATAGTTTTCATTAAAAATAATTTAACATTAATTTTTGATGAAATTATCAATGGTCATTATAAAAGTGAAATAAGGGGATTAAGAATTAAAATAATTACATCAAAACAAATACATGAATATAGAAAATGAAATCAATCTAACAAAACCATACCCATTTTATTAATCCACCTTTGAAGAAGTAGGGGTTAACCCCTCATCATTGTTATGAGAGGATTATAGTAAAGGATAGAAGAAAAATAATGCATAATTAAAAGTGAGATGAACTCAGGGAGGACCCTTCATAATATAGCTTCTTGCTCTAGGATTTGGTCTCTGTGATCTCTCAAACAACATCTAGCTAGATATCTATTTATGTGCTCTATATGGGATCCTGTATTAATGGATGTCATAATAGAATGGTCAAAAAATTATCATGGGTGGGTAATATGTCTTAAATATTATCAAAATATTAAGTTATGTTGAATCTGCGTGTTCAAATCCTGTCCTGATAATTTTCACCATGTTTAAATTATTACACCACATATAAATTTACAATTTTCTTTTATTCACTTCATAACGTGTCTCTATTTCAAGACATGAACTCGTTAATAATTTGTAATGATTAAATGAAGTGTAATTTCATTTTTAATCTCTGGAAGCCCCATTTTTACTTTGTTCTTTAGTTTTGTGCCTTAGATGTTCTCCATGATCATTGTCCAAAAATTTGATGTTGCACTGTAAGAGAAATAAAGAAATGAGAGGTTTCATTTTTATATATTATTAATTATCATTTTTATCATTCTATAACACACAAAATATGTTAAACCATTAAAAAATATGAAATAATAATATAAAAAATATAGAAATAAATATATTAAAATACGATAAAGTTAATGAATTAAATATATATATCATGAAGCCCTTTATGAAAAAAAGTGTAGAACTTAAACGTACTAGATTAAATTTTTATAATGAAATATACTAAGACTTTATTTGGTTAATGAAATTATAGACATGGTTAGATTCATACAGTAACACATAAGGACATAAAAATTGTGGACGAAAGTTATGCTTACAATTTCCAACATAATCTGGAATTTGATGTTAGTGAGAAAGTGTTTCTAATAATTTAACCATGTAATAAAGAATGAAAAAATAATCCTAGGTACATTATTCCATTCAAAATTCATTATTATATTGTGTTGGTAGAATATAGTTTGACGCATCCTTTGATGTTCTCTTATGTCCATGATGAGTTCCATGTTTCTCTCCTAAGGGAGAAAATACATGATCAATTATATAAAATTAACTAAGAGGTTTTACCACAAAAGAATAATATTTCTTATGAAGAACTACAAGTGTATATTCATGATCAAACAAATAATGTTCTATGAAGTTAGAACACTCACCAAATCAATGAATTTTGGAGAAATCACTATCTTGTTAATGTTAAATGGGATCTTGAGAATGTAATGAGGTAAAAGTATCTTCAGTAATTGGTGATATTATTTTTGATATTTTTAATTTCACACAACATAATTTTTATCATTAATTACATGAAATATTGAGTTTATATTTCATTTCACACAATAACGAGTTTATCTTTAATTACATGTAACACTGAGTTTAAATGAAACATGACATACCCTTAAAATATTATTATTTAATAGGATTGTTTTCACCTAGCCATTATTAAGGAGTGAATGATTATGATTAAATAAATTATGAAAATATATGGTTTATATAAGTTCCCAACCTTAAACACTACATAATCATGAGAGAATAAAATAATTAACATTAATTCACTTTAGAGATCTTTTTAGGTTTAGAGTTTTATATAATTAGGCCCGAACTATTAAATAAAAACTCAAAATTTATAAAATTGTCTCTTCTACCAACTATAAATTTTTTCACAAAATAAAACTCCTTTAATATAACATTATTTCTTTAACTGATAAAAATATTATGGAATTATTCATTTCTCGTACCCATCCTTATACTTTTTAAATACATTTCAAAAACATTGTATATGTATAAAAATCTTAGCAAGGGATACACAAAAGAGAAAATCGTTAGTCTTGAAAAAACATGAAATCCATGAATACAATATCATAAAGTAATACTTTCAACCTATATAATGTTGTAAATAAACGTCACTAAATATAATATTATTTCTTACCATTATTGTAACCGAAAGACTACAAGAAACACATAGAAAGAAACATATATCATATAAATGTAACTTGGGACATAAACATACTTAAATAGAATAACCATACATTCGACTTCCACAAATATCACTAAATAAAATTTCCATTAAACCAACTTACATACCCAATACATTGTAGGATATAATGTAACTGCATATCCTTGTTTTATAAATGGACCAATACTCTTTGGTTTATCACATTACCACCCATACTTAGTTTATCACGTAACCACATGTCAAATATCTAAGTACCATTATAAAATTATAACATATAAAACATTGTAATTATCAACATTTCAATCACAACGAATCATTTAAAGATATTGAAATAGTAAATTAACTTTCAAAACAATTTTAAATACCAAAACAACCAAACATGGAGTAAGGTATTACTTTTCCTTTTGAAAACATTAATACTTTTAGAGGAATACAAATATCAAATATCATTTATAGCAGCATAGGAGTAATTATCGCTGTATACATTAAAAACACTCTTCTTTTTTAATTTAGTAAAACGATTCATAGAAAACAGATTCACTTTTAATGAAATTAAAAGTCAAAGGGGTTTATTATACATTTTTTAAAATAAGGTTGTTTATAATATCAAAATACGTCTCAATGAAGGGAGATTGAGACGAAGTCCCTTACTTCAAACCCGACTTCTCTCATCCATTCTTTATATTATAGAATAATAAAATTAGGTTAATTTATAATTTCTTTAGAATTTTTTTAAATTTTATTATTCATTTTATATCACTTATTAACATGATATAATAATTAGTTAATTATTTGAGTTCATATTAGATGTTTTGAAGATGTTTGGTACTTGAGTAAAAAATGGACTTATTTTGATAAAAATTATCCATGTTATCATCATTAAATCATCTAAAGAATGACATTAATGATTTAAATATAATATATATCAAGTATATGTTTATTCAGAATAGTCCATAATATTTGTAAATAAGAAATGAAATGTACCGTGCATGGAGAAGGTAGGTCATACATATGCATGAACACTACTTTCATTTCATTATAATATTAAAGGATTGAAAACAAATTGATACATAGTTATATTATAATTATAGTATAATATATATGTTCTATATGTTACATAATTTCATTAAAAACATACTTTATACTTTCCATGTATGGAATTAACGAGTCATGTCACTTTGAGGGGGCGATAGTCCACACTTCCTCAAATGAAATTATTGTGTTTACACAATATGAAAAGCATAGAGGTATGTTGTAAATAAAAATTATATATGAATAGAAAAAATATAAATATAATATATATCACATATAAATACAATTCCATCATAATAGACATAATGAGAGGTGGTAAGAGAAAATTTAACAATCATCATTTCCTGAGACAGTAATTCACCGTACACAGAAACAATATGTTCAATATCCATTATATGTAGGTGTGTGTAAGTGTAGGTTAAACCCGTAGAATATAAATTATATTATTATATTATTGATAATGGTGTTTTTATAAAATAATGTAATAAATATTGTTTTTTGGGTTGGAGGAGGAAAATAAATTAAAGGAGCTTGAGAGAAGACCTTACCTCAAAATTGGGTACCTCTTTTATATTTTAGACAAAATGATTTCTTGAATTTTATTATTCCAAAGTGATGAATTATAAGAGGTAGTGAGGGATTTATTGATATTATTAGAGTAGATGTTGGGTGATCCAAGATTATTTAAAGGTGTGATTAAGTGGGTGTAGGTAGTGGCCTTTTTTAAGCGGTAGGAGGAGCACTTTAGGAAAGCCTTGAATTATTATTTTATTTTAAATTTACTTTATAATTATAATAGATCTAAGGTGATATATTTAGAGTTTAATATGTGGATGGGTTTGAATCATCTCAACCAAAAGGTTTTATTAATTTTAGGTTATAAATTTATCCTTATCTTTTGGATTTAACCCGTAGTTATATAAATAATCTCTTACCAATTCTTCTTCTATTTTTACAATATATGGTTAAAATACATACTATAAAATGACAATAGAACCAAAAATGGATCTTTAATGAACATTTTAACATTATATAAGTCAGTTTTCATAATATTATTTTTTTATGAATATTATATCCTTTAATAAAATAATGTTTTTCTTAAAAACTCATCTATGTCAATTTTGACACTACTTAGTAATTGATTTTTGGAAAGGTCACAAAAACATTATTACTTATAAAAAACAACACTAAATAATATAAAAAATGTCATAATAATACAAAAAATTAGTGTATGGAATCAAAATTTTCATATTGCATTTATTTTATTTTTTATAATATTATTTATTTGAATCATTCATTAATAACGTAATCCCTGCATCATCATTGTGTCCTAAATAAATTTATTTATTTAATGTAGAAAAAATTATAAATAATATAATATGATATAGAAATTGTTTTTAGTTATATAATTAATTTTTATAGTTTAATATATCATTTATATAAACCCATATTGAAATTGGTTTTAGTGAAAATATAATTACTTTTGTTATATTTCTCATTACATTAAATTAATTATTATAAAATGTCATTATAACAACAAAATGGATCCATGGGGTCCTAAAATTGACCCAAGGATTATCATGGTCGACCATATATCATTTAGTAGTATTAGTATATGTGTTAGGGTAGTTTTATATTATTATAACAATATTTTTACCATTACTACCTGATTTACCCTTTAACCATGGTAAATAAAAATAATTTTTAAATCTATTATTGATAATGTCCAAAAATAAAATGTAAATTTTTAAAAAATTTGGAAATTATGATTCCAAATATGTAATATATTTTTCTAAATTAAAAATACATAAAATTAAATAACTAATTTAATATTAATTATCATTGTCAAAATGATAAAACACGTTTTTAAAAAGTAATAACCATCAGAAGATTGACATGTGTTTATATCTAATTTCATCATGAAATTACATCCAATGACCAAAATTGGATAAATGATAAACAAATAATCTAATTTAACATTAAAACCAACTATATGGACTCTCTATGTATATAAAACAAATTAGATGAAAAGGCAGTTTTGAATTAAAATCCAGTATTTTACACTATTCAATAAAAAATGAATTTTATCATAAATATAACCAAAATTAATCCAAAGTAAATTTAGATTTCCTATTTCTAGAAAATATGATTCTTTTCTCATATTTATCACATAAAAGTGACAAAAATCAATTTATAAAGGGTTCTCCTTCAAAAGGCGGTAAAGGACCTTCTAAAAATATTAGATTATTTTATTCTTAAAAAATGAATTCATTCTCATTTAAGCATATAAAGATTATTAAATTAATGTAAAAACATTTAACAAACATGTGTAATGATATTTTATTTATTTCGATTCATTCATTCCATTCCAACATCTAGGCTATTACAGTAACATTTAAATAATAATATTTAGTTGTTTGTTGAAGCTCTAAGTAGCGTATCATTTATGATATTGAACAAAGTGTTTCTTTATAAAATATTAGGATTTTACATCTGCATAAAATAAAAAAATTTGCATCCTAAAATTTTTAATATGGGTTTGGTAACATTGGTATGAATTTTACAAATACCTTAATTGAAAACCCACATCGGAAAAATGATAAATAAACCATCCACTTTAAAACATAAAATGTGATGACAAAGGTCACCTGAGATAACAAAATCTAGGGTTCCATACAGGAAGACATAGATATGGAAGAGAAAAGTAACCATCAATTTCTAATGGTGAGTAATAGAAAACATTATAAGGAGAATGTTTAAAATCATAAAACCACAAACTTGTGATGGGTTATTAATTATTTGATTTCATAATATGGAAAGAGAATAGAAAAATATTTTTTTTAAGATAATTTTCATAAATTCA
Source organism: Viscum album (assembly GCA_963277665.1). Lineage (NCBI taxonomy): Eukaryota > Viridiplantae > Streptophyta > Magnoliopsida > Santalales > Viscaceae > Viscum > Viscum album. The sequence goes on from OY728156.1 coordinate 1,140,104,615, forward strand.
AATAATTTATTTATAAGATTTCATAAACAAAATAAGTTAATATAATTAATTATCATGTATAACTTCATCCATTATTAAATTTTTACCACAACCTCATATTTTCACCAAACAATGAGTTTTCAGGATAACTTGGTCACACCTAAAGCACAAGAATAAACTTATATAGAATCACATAAACCAAGAATGATTAACTATCTATTATTTATATCTTGAAATAATAACCAAAAGAAAAATAGTTAATAAAAGATCAAATAATCACACGAAAATAATAATCCATTATAAGGATAATGACTACTTTTAATCATTAACATTCAATAGTAATACCTGAGTTCTATATAGAACATTAAAATTTTGTTTTTATAATTACTCAAAATAATCCAATCTAATATTGAAAACTATAATTCACATGGATTTTATCACATAGTCCTCCAGGATAAATTTTAATATGTATCTCGAAATAAAATCTATCACTCTGAATGTCTCATACCAAAAAGTAATTACCCTAATCACATATTCTCCAAAATAGGTTAATCACTTCCATAAATGAAATAAATCAAAGTAACTCACCAAATAAAATCACATAGTATTCAAATTCTCTTAGGAATATAAGGTTCCAAAAATGATGTACTTTTTCCAAAATAACATTTATCATTTAATCCCCAAAAGATTTTCCAATAATAAGGATATAAATTTGATAAAATGTAATTTTCGAGGTGATCTTTTTTTTAATCCATAATATAATTTAATAAAAAATTTAATAGTCATACTAACAAGGGACTTTTTGTAGGCCAGTGGTAGGTGATGCACCCTTTTTACCCTTTGGTTATGGGTTCGATTGCCAGAGACTTGACAGACGCGATGGGTTATTAACCATCCCGTGGGTTGTCCTTTTTCAAAAACTGTACCATTCTTAATATATTCTTAAAAATTAGATAAAAACCTCAAAAATAACCATAAAAAATTTTAACCTCAAAGGTTATCTCTACCTCGCATTTTGTATCCCAAAAATTAATAACCCATAATTTTCTCAAAGGTGAATGTCTCAAAAAATACCATTATACACATTAATATTTGTGATCAAAGATGCTCAAAAGTTGTTTCTAAGATTTTGAACTCATGATCTACCTTAATATTATAAACCAGTGATGATATACCTAACCCTTAAGAAAACATCTTAATCTCCAAAGTAATCTAAACAATCATTTGATAACAACTATAAGGCCCCAATTATAAACATTACATAATCCTAAGGTAGGTCAACAAATTGAATTTAATTCACATTTAATATATTTTTAGGTTAATAGTTTTAGAGAATTAGGCCATAACTACTACATAACAACTCATAATTTACTAAGTATACTCTTTTACTCACTATCATGTTTTTTACTAAATAAGACTCATGGAAAATAAAATGATATCTTTACATGATAAAAATATTCATGAATTTTTTAATTATCTTACTCATCCCTATACCCTATGAAAAAATTTACAAAACATAAGATGAGAAAAACTGATTAATGGATACAAAAAGAAGGAAACTAGTAGTCTTGGTAAAACATGAAAACCATGAATACTTTATCATAATATATTACTTTTCACCTTTATGAAGTAGTAAATACTCTTCACAGAATATAATATCATTTATAACCCTTTCTTCTAACCAAAATTTTACCATAAACCAATAAAAAAGAAACATATATCATATAAAGGTATCATGGGACATAAAAAATCTATAATGCAGTAACCATACGGTTGACTTCCACACATATGACTATATAGAATAGCCATAAAACTGACTTCAATACCCAATGAATTTGAGGTTATAATGTTACCACATTTCCTTGGTTTATCATGAAATAATCAGTCTTTGGTTTATTATGTAACCACCCATCTTTGTTTTTTCACGTAACCCCCCGTCAAATGTCCAAGTACCATTATATAATCATAACACATAAAAGAGTACTATTTTCAATATATCAGTAATAAAATTTCATTTTCAATAAAAAAATAATAATTTTATGATATTGAAATATTAAATCTACTTTAAAAACTATTTCCAATACCAAAACACCCAAAAAGTAAATAAGGGATTTCATTTCCTTATAAAAAAATTAAGCCTTTTAGAGGAATTCAAATATAAAATAACAGTTACAGTGGTGGAAGAGTCATTCTCATCAAATATGTTTTAAAACTCCTTTTTTTTAATTATTGAAATTATTTTTAGAAAAAATATTCCCTTTGAAAGAAATATTAATTCAATGGGGTTTATTATACACTGTTTTAAAGAAGGTGGTGTATATTATTAAAATATTCCTCAGTGAAAGGATATTGAGACGCAGTCCCATACCTTGAATCCAAATTGCCTCATTATTTATTTATATTATTTATTGCAAACCTAGGATAATTTCTACATTATTCTGAACCTTTTTAAATATTATCATTCATTTTATATCTCTTATTACCATGTTATTATAATTAGTTAATTATTCGTTTTCATATTGGATGTTTTGTCAATGTTTGGTTCTTGAGTCAAAAATGAACATGATTTGATGCAAATTATTTATGTGGTCATAAGTCCATAATCTCCATAATGATATTAATTATTTAAATATCATATATATATAGTATATATTTACTTGTAATAGTCTGTAATATTTGAAGATAAGAAATGAAATATACCATTCACAGAGACAGTAGGCCATATGTACGCAAGAACACTACTTCAATTTCATAGTCATATTAAAGGAATGAAAACTAAATAATAAATAGTTATATTATCATTAAATTAAAATATATATGTTATATATGTTACATATGTTCATTAATTCCATCCTTTATACATTCTATGTATGGAATGAATGGGTCATATCACTTTTAGGGGGTTGTAGTCCACACTTCCTCAAATGAAATTATCATATTAAAACACAATAGAACTAACAAAAGTATTCTTTAAATAATAATTATAGAAGTATAGAGACAATATAAATATAATATATATTATATATAAAAACATTTCCATCATAATGTCTATAATGAGATATAGTCGGATATAATAGAACAATCGTCGTTTTGTGAGGCAGTAGTTCAATGTACTAAAGAAGAGTAGGATCTATATCCATTATATAGAGATGTGTGTAAGTGTAGGTAAAAACATATCATAAAAATTACTAGCATATTTAGTATACAGGATTTGTTATAAACTAATGGAATAAAGATAGTTTTGGGGGTTGGAAGAGAAAAATAAATAAAAGGAGTTGAAAGAACACTTTATGTAGTGACCCAATATTGATGTGCAAGGAAATTAAATTACTTTTGAGGAATACTTAATACATGAAAATAACTCCCAAGGACCATATTAGTTTAGTGCCTTTGGAAACATGGAACATAATCTTCAAATCATGGTAAAAGATATTTATTATCTCCCACAAAAATATTCCCCTTTTGTTTTCTTACCTAAAACCATTCTTTATATCATGGGTAAAAGAAAAGATAGAAAGGGTGAGCATTACTTCTTAGTAAGGGTTAACATGGAGAACATAAAACAATCCATAATCATTTGAACGTAAAAACATGAACATAAAATCTAAAAATCAAAATCTTGAGCAATGAAAGATTACATGACACTATATAAGTCATAGGTCATAAAGAAAATTTTATCATGATAAAGTATCATGGGGATAAAACATGTAATTATGGAAAACCATTAAGCACATTTTATGATTTCCATAGTAGCCAAGGCATCGCTGCCAAGAACATCATAGTAGAAAAAGTCCATTACTGAACCGAATTCACTTGCCATCCAGCCATGTCTATCTAATGTGATATAAATCTTTACACAATGCATTTCAGGGAGATATAGGTCCCAACCATCTCATAATGAAATCTTTATTTTATGTGACTCAAAATAAACATAAATCATTCTTCATAACCTAATGAATAATATGGGTTTGATAAACATGATACCATCATAACATAATCCATATAAAACAAATGGTTATCATTTCATCATAAGAAAAATAAAACAATGTAATTAATAGAGACATTATTCTTGAAACATAAACATACTATATAATTTCATCTTAGATGGAAAATAGTTTTGTAAAACACCTGAAATGAATTCATGAGGAAAATATCTTTTCTTCTTCAAAATTAGTTTCTTTTCACAAAATTATATGAAATTTTAAAAGAAAATATTTTTTTGAAAATGATCATGTAATCTTGTATATGATTCTCTCTTGAAAATAAATAATTTTGAAACTATAAAAATCTGTTCATGCTGTAAATTTTAAAAAACATTCTTCTTGTACTTTTGCTGGAAAAGTAAAAAAGTACCTTGTATGGTAAAAAAAAGAAAGATTCCTTCCATACCCTGTGGTAAAATAAAGGGTATAAATGTCTTTAAACATACATGGATTAATAGTAAACATTTTAGGATAAAATTTTCAAAAAACATGGATAAGGATGATAAACATGACCCCAATAAATACTTATGAATATACAATCTCGGATAAGAATGAGATTGGAATAATTATCCCTTACCTTATGTCCATGTTCTTCCATATGTGTCTGAGACTCTTGTATAGTAGTTTTAAACATATTATTAACTTATAAAAGAACCATAATAACATTTATGATATCATATATGATTCACTTACGACTTTATATTACCCATTCATTTGACAATTCCATGTTAAAGAAACATTGTGGGTAAAATCGTTTCTTTTATTGTAGGTGTTTTGACTTTTAATTATTCATATTATTTATTAGATCATGATTAATTAATTCTATAATATAAAACCTTATTTATATATAATATATATTCAGAATATAAAATATATATGTAACGCCCCGACCCCAGCTACCCAGAGTCGGTGCATTACTTCGTAACATTGGCATGATCACAAAAGATCAAGTCTCGAAAGACCGATTAGTTTAGTAGCCTTGGAAACACTAGATACATTCATAAATGTTACATTATATCATAAAGTGAAAAACTAATAACAAAGTCTTCATAGTCCACACTCATATCCTCTTCTGACTATCCCTACAGGTCATTCATAAAATACTTCTTCACATCCTAGAAAATATTAAAACATTGAAAGGGGTGAGCTCAGATGCTCAGTAAGGATAACAATATTGCGGAAGCTTTCATAAATAAACATAAACATTTAAGGCAATGTATAACTAAAACAAAAGCCTTTTAAACTTTAACATCAACATAATATGGCAAAAGTAAAATGAGATAATTCAATTTACTTCTTCACTTGGATATTCTACTGGTCGAATAACCACATGCAATATCAATAACCACTTTCATAATGATGAAATGCATATTGCCAGACTATCATAACCACGTAGCCAAGGCCTTGTGCCAAGACCAAAAATAAGATTTTGTCAAGGCCTCATGCCAAGACACTAGTTTGTATCATGAGACCTGTCGATGCATCGAGGAGCTATAGCGGGCTCCACCCGTCACTTATTAAGTCTAATGCATTACTCATATGAATAGGTTTAAACATATCATAAACCATAAAATAATCATATCACATAAAATATGCATAATGGAAACATAAAATATCCACATTTAAATCACAAGATATCAATACAACACATTGATATAATAAAAACACTTTCAAAACCATTTTCAATACCAAAATAAAAAAAATTAAAACATAAAATTTATTTTTCATTTTAAAAAAGTTATGGCTTGTAGAGGAATCCAAAACCAAAATAATGGTCACGGTGGTGGAGAATTCGTTGTCGCTGCATACATATGGCATGAAAACATTCCTTTTTGTCGTTTATTAAAATGCTTCATATAAAAAATATTCCTTTTGAATAAACGTAAAAGTCAAAGGGGTTTATACACCGTATAAAAGAATGTTGTGTATAAAACCAAATATGCCTCATTGAAAGGAGATTGAGATGAAGTCCTTAAAAAGATAATTTTTAAAATAAAATAGATATATTATGTGTATTCACTATAAGTACACATAAAGAAAGTACAAGTACAAGATAGGACATAATAATATAATGACATAATTTGAAAGTAGGAGATTAACCCAATGAATGGAAATTGGGTTATGAAGTTCCCTTACCTCGTGTCCGAATTCATTCGACCGTTATTTGATATCCTGGATAATAAACTAGAGTTAATTTATAATTTCTTAGGAACCCATTTCACGTTTATTATTCATTTTATATCACTTATTACCATGTTATGAACATTATGTAATTATTTATGTTAATAACGGTCGTTTTGACGATCTTAGGTACTTGAGTCTAAAATAAACTTCTTATAATTACACTTTGTTCATATGGTAATATATCCATTATATCCATAATTATATTCATGATGTATATATCATATACATCATATATATCTATTATATACATTCATTTATAATATTACATAACATTTAAAGGTATGAAATGAAATGCATCATTCATGGAGACGGTAAGCCGTACGTACGCATGAATGATACTTTCATTTCTATTTCATATTTAATGGAAAGAAGTTATAATTATATAAAGGTATAATATAGTTCCAATATAATATAATGTATAATACCATTACTCCATGCTTTATACATCCCACATATGGCATTGACGATTCAAATCACTTTGAGTGAGCGGTAGTCCACACTTCCTAAAATGAAATTATCGCGTTTACCCATAATGGAAATCAAAACGTATGCCATAAATGAGAAATAAAAAATCATAAGGAAAAAATAAACATAATATATATATATCATATATGAATATAGTGTCATCAAAATGGCCACCATTAGTGGTGTTGAAAGAATATTGAACAACCATCGTTTCATGAGGCAGAAATTCACCATCCACAGAAATAGAATGTTCTTTAACCATTAGATGTAAGTGTGTGTAAGTTTAGCTCGAATAATTCTTATAAAAACATCCTAGTATATTGAGGATACTGGTTTTGTTACAAAAGAAATGAATAAAAAGAGTTTTGGGGGTTGGAGAAGTAAAATAAAACAAAACAACATTAGAGAAGACATTACCTTAAAATAGAGTAACTCTTTTTGATTTGAGCCAAAGGCTTCCTTGGGAAGAATTATGCTAAAAGTGAGGCTTCTAAGTGTAATGGAGGGAAGTTGGGATAGAATTTGGGAAGAGGTTGGCCAAGCCAAATGGCTTGAAGGTGTGAATAAAGTGGTAGTGGTGGGGGCCTTTTATAAGTGGAGAGGAGGGGCACTCTTGGAAAGTAATGAAATGTTACTTTATTATACAATGCTTTTCGTATTCTAAAGGTCCCACACTTATATAATTCTAGGCTAAGGTGATAAGGGTTAGAAATATCATCATCCAATATTTGTTTGACAAGTTTAAGCCTTAGATTTTATATTATCCTTTCATTTTATTTAAATCGTTAATTAATGAGGTAATCGCTGCATCATCATGGTGTCATAAATAATTTATTATATTTAATGTCTAAAAATTAATAAAATATATAATTATGTAGGAAATCTTTTTATCTTTCTAATTAATATTTATAGTAAAAAATATGACTTGTATAACCCCATTTAAAAATTGTTTTAGTAAACCAACTCTTGTTTGTGACCTTTTTTTTAACATTAAATAAAAGTTATTTATGTCATTTTCCTACCAAAGTGGCTCCATGGGGTCCCCAAGTTGACCCATGGATTTTTTTGGTCGTCCATGAGTCATACAATAGGGGTATGACAAGTTTCAAGGTCATTTCATATTTTTATAATACCATTTTTACCTTAAATTTCACTAATTACCTTTAATCGCGATTAATTAAACTTAAAAGTTACTATTCACCCAAAAATTATTTTAATCCCATTGAACCACATTATACTTCATAATGAAAACCATGTATGTCAGATTTTTGAAAATAAAATCAAAAAAGTGGAAATGTTTCATTTAAACGAAAAATCAGTTTTTTAACTACCACTTAGTGGTTTCACTATTCATCAAAAATTGAAGTTTTCCAGAACAATGCCAAAATTTCACCCTAAGCTATAATTGATATTCCGAATCCAAAAATGATGTCTATTTTAAAAAATTCCAATCATATAAGTTTCATTAATTAATTTTATAATTAATTCCCGCCGTCACAACAAATAGCGTGTTTTTAGAAACAATATATATCAAAAGATTGACAATTTTTTATGTCCAATTTCAAAGTGAAATTTATTCTAATGACCACCATTGTATATAACAGTAAAAATATATTCTAATTATACTTTAAAACCACTCAATAGTATAATTTATCACTATAAATCATTTTGATTAAAAAAGTTGTTTTTACGTATTTTTCACTATTCATGAAAAATTGAATGTTCTCAGAAAATTACAAAAAAATCAATGTAGGATAATTTCGATATTAAAAATACAAAAATGAAGTCCATTTTGAAATATAAAATTTCTATAATTTTAAAAAGTGGGTATTACTATTCATAACGGCTACTTTGATTAGTCACGGGGTGTTAGAACTCAAACTTGCGTAAAATGCAAGCTATTGTATTATTGAAAGAGAGGCGTATCATGAAAGCTTGGGGTGTTACATTCTCCCCTACTTGAATATATTGCGTACTCACAATTTGAAATTTTTCTTTGAAAATAAAAGGTTGAAAATAGAAAATACCTTTGTGGAAAACCCACATCGGAAATAAGGTTAATAAAAATATAACTTTAAAAGAAAGAAAGATAAGTACAAAGGTCACCGAGATAGCCCATACTAGGATTCTATGAAAATATTGATATGGAAGAAAAAAAACCATTAAGGTCTGATGGAGAGTTGTAGAAAACTGGATTAGGAGAAATTTAACCACAAGAAAATCACAAACTTGTGATTGGTTAAACGGTCATTAAATCCCCAGTTGGAAAAGTTAACCGGCAATGTTTTTGTTTTAAGTTACCTTTTATAAAGTTGAGGAGTTTATTTAAGAGATTTACTAAGAACGTAAGGGAATATACATACTTGTCATGTAGACTTTCATTCATAATTTTTTTTACCACAAACCCATCTTTCACTCTAAATGGTAATAGAACTCAAAAATATTCTATTTATCCTAATTTTATATGTTTCCAAATATTAAAACATACAATTTAGATTAGTAAAACTATTTTGTAATAAGCAGGGACTTCCTGTAGGCTAGTGGTAGGTAATAAAGGCCTGTCGCACTATGGTGGTGAGTTTGATTCCTGCAGCTTTATCCGACGCGACGGGTTATGCCCCACCCTGCAGGTTGTCCTTTTCCTAAGAATATAGTATTATAATATTCCAAAAATAATCATCAGAATTGTTTTAACCTTAAACAATACTATTCAATGTTCAAAATAATCTATCCCAATATTTATAGTTATCCAAAATACCTCTGTCCAAACTTTCTCTAAAGGTCTCTTAATTCCAAAATCAATTAATCAGATTCCCCAAACAAAGTAAAGTTTCTATTATTGTCACATACTAAAAATATAATTACATTCATCATATTAAAACCTTACTGAAACAACAAGTACTACAGTATAATCCTTAGGTATATATATCATATTATTCTAATTACCAGAATATAATCCATGATTCCAAAAGCACCAATACATTAATTATTCCGCTTCAACTGTAGTAACAACATAAGATTGGCCTTGATCCCTTGGACTTTTTTAAGGTAAGTTTCCCTGATGCTTAAGAAATTCATTTGCACAATGACCCATTTCTCTACAATTGTAGCATTCAACATTGATAGCCTCTTTCTTTCCCTTGCAATCACATGCCTGGTGACCTTTTTCTCTACATTTATAACAAATTCTCATTCCTTTTAGGAAAGTACTAGGGTGATTCTTCCCACAATTATCACATAATGGAAAATCATTCTTTCCCTTTTTCCCTTTATCTGTCTCTTATTCCATAGTTCTCTTCTTCTCTTTCTTTACTTTATTGTTATAATATTTAGAGAATTCCTTTTCTGTCTTGATAGCACAGGAGACAATATCTTCGTATGTCGAGAAGGTTTGTGAGACCAATGCTCGACGGAGAAATGGTTTTAACCCATCAAATAAACGATCAATCTTACTTCTTGAGTTACGTATATAATTTGCAGCATGTCTCGCTAACCTTGTAAAGTTGGCATCATACTTTACGACATTCTCATCCTCCTTTTGTCTCAGACTCAGAAATTGCCTTTCCATATCTGCTCAATGGTCACGAGGAAAATATTTTTCTAAGAAAATCTCTTTGAACTCTCTTCATTCCATACTTGATACTTCTTCATCTTCCATTGCATTTTGAATCAGTGACCACCATTGATTGGCATCTCCAGTGAGGTGGTAGACTGCAATGACAACCTTCTCCCTTTCGCTACTCCCCAAGGCATGGAATATTTTCTCTAAGAAGTTTATCCATTGCTCAGCTACTAATGGATTTATACCCCCATTAAATGTTGGTGGTTGTTCCCTCATGAAGCGGTCTAACATTGATCATCCATGTTGCAGATCATGGTGCTCCATACGAGTAAGGTTATTATTCATAACCTGAGTGAGTTGTCCCAGTATGGTAATAAGTTGATCATCACCAGTTGTATCTCCAAATCCACATTAATTATCTTGAGCAGGAGGGCAATCCCTACATGGAGTGCGTGCATTGATACAGTTTCCATTCCTTCCACTAGGCACCATTTCTAAACAATGTCATAAACTAGATTAGTTTATGAATCAAAATACATAATTCCATACTTGTAAAACACTTAACACTAATTGAAATATTTATGGATATAATCCATAATCATAAAAAATGTTTTTTTTGAGGAATTATATACTTGTAACCCTTCATAGTGGTTTGTAAAGAAAATGAGAATTATCCTAAGCGTATCCCCTGGGAGTGTTGTAACCAAGAGTGCAGCAAGGCCCGTTGTTGTGCACCAGTTCTCATTCGAGTCTAGCTCAAAGCTGTGTTTTTGGGTTTTACCCCTAGGTATATCTGTGCCAGAGCCACCTCTACCTGTTCGTTTCCAGACAGGGATGTATTGCTCGGAAAACTCACAAAATCTCTATAATACCAAAATTCTAGGAAGTTCTTCTATACTAATCCTCAAAGTCTATCGTTGGGCTATGTCCTCTAATCAGAGTTTATCTAAATCTAGCTTCCAAGTTTAGTACTAAACTGCCTCTGATACCAACTATAACGCCCCGACCCCAGCTACCCAGAGTCGGTGAATTACTTCGTAACATTGGCATGATCACAAAACATCAAGTCTCGAAAGACCGATTAGTTTAGTAGCCTTGGAAACACTAGATACATTCATAAATGTTACATTACATCATAAAGTGATAAACTAATAACAAAGTCTTCATAGTCCACAGTCATATCCTCTTCTGACTATCCTTGCAGGTCATTCATAAAATACTTCTTCACATCCTGGAAAATATTAAAACATTGAAAGGGGTGAGCTCGGATGCTCAGTAAGGATAACAATATTGCGGAAGCTTTCATAAATAAACATAAACATTTAAGGCAATGTATAACTAAAACAAAATCCTTTTAAACTTTAACATCAACATAATATGGAAAAAGTAAAATGAGATAATGCCATTTACTTCTTCACATGGATATTCAACTGGTCGAATAATAACATGCAATATCAATAACCACTTTCATAATGATGGAATGCATAATTCCAGACTATCAGAACCACATAGCCAAGGCCTCGTGCCAAGACCACAACTAAGATTTTGTCAAGGCCTCATGCCAAGACACTAGCTTGTCTCATGAGACCTTCCGATGCATCGAGGAGCTATAGCGGGCTCCACCTGTCACTTATTAAGTCCAATGCATTCCTCATATGAACAAGTTTAAACATATCATAAACCATAACATAATCATATCACATAAAATATGCAGAAAGGAAACATAACATTTCCTCATTTCAATCACAAGATATCAATACAACACATTGATATAATAAAAACACTTTCAAAACCATTTTCAATACCAAAATAAAAGAAAATTAAAACATGGAATTTATTTTTCATTTAAAAAAAAGTTATGGCTTGTAGAGGAAGCTGAAACCCAAATAATGGTCACAGCGACATAGAAGTTGTTGTCGCCACATACATATGGCAAGAAAACATTCCTTTTTTTCGTTTAGTAAAACTCTTCTTATAAAAAATATTCCTTTTTAATAAACGTAAAAGTCAAAGGCGTTTATACACCGTATAAAATAAAGTTGTGTATAAAACCAAATATGCCTCAATGAAAGGAGATTGAGACGAAATCCTTACAAAGATCATTTTTAAAATAAAATAGATATATTATTTGTATTCACTATAGGTACACAAAAATAAAGTACAAATACAATATAGGACATAATAATATCATGACATAATTTGAAGGTAAGAGATTGACCCAAAGAATGGAAATTGGGTTAAGAAGTTCCCTTACCTCGTGTCCGAATTCACTCCACCGTTCTTTGATCTCCTGAATAATAAACTAGAGTTAATTTATAATTTCTTTAGAACCCTTTTCATGTTTATTATTAATTTTATATCAATTATTACCATTTTTTGAACATTATGTAATTATTTATGTTAATAACGGTCGTTTTGACGATCTTAGGTACTTGAGTCAAAAATAAACTTCTTATAATTACACTTTGTTCATGTGGTAATATATCCCTTATATCCATAATTATATTCATGATGTATATATCATATACATCATATATATCCAGTATATACATTCATTTATAATATTACATAACATTTAAAGGTATGAAATGAAATGCACTGTTCATGGAGACGGTAAGCCGTACGTACGCATGAATGCTACTTTCATTTCAATTTCTTATTTAATGGAATTAAGTTATAATTATATAAAGGTATAATATAATTCCAGTATAATATAATGTATAATATCATTTACTCCATCCTTTATATATCCCACATATGGCATTAACGATTCAAATCACTTTGAGGGGGCGGTAGTTCGCACTTCCTAAAATGAAATTATCGCATTTACCCATAATGGAAATCATAAAGTATGCCAAAAATGAGAAATACAGAAGAATAAGGAAAACATAAACATAATATATATATCATATATGAAAATATTTTCATCAAAATGGCGACCATTAGAGGTGTTAAAATAATATTGAACAATCATCGTTTCGTGAGGCAGAAATTCGCCATCCACAGAAACAGTATGTTCTTTAACCATTAGATGTAAGTGTGTGTAAGTGTAGCTCGAATAATTCTTATAAAAACATTCTAGTATACTGAGGATACTGGTTTTGTTACAAAAGAAATGAATAAAAATATTTTTGGGGGTTGTAGAAGAAAAATAAAACAAAACATTATTAGTGAAGACATTACCTTAAAATCGGGGAACTCTTTTTGATTTGAGCCAAAGGATTCCGTGGGAATAATTATGCCCAAATTTAGGATTCTAGGAGTAAGGGAGGGATGTTGGGAGAGTATTTGGGCAGAGTTTGGCCGAGCCAAATGGCTTGATGGTGTGAATAAAGTGGTAGTGGTGGGGGCCTTTTATAAGTGGAGAGGAGGGGCACTCTTGGAAAGTAATGAAATGTTACTTTATTATACAATGATTTTCGGATTATAAAGGTCCCACACTTATATAATTCAAGGAAAAGGTGATAAGGGTTCTAAATATTCTCATAAAATAGGTTTTTGACAAGTTTATGACTTATATTTTACATTATCCTTTCATTTTATTTAAATCGTTAATTAATGAGGTAATCGCTGCATCATCATGGTGTCATACATAATTTAATTTATTTAATGTCTAAAAATTATAAAAAAAATATCATGATGTAGGAAATTTTTTTATCTTTCTAATTAATATTTATAGTCAAAAATATGACTTGTATAACCCCATTTACAAATTGTTTTAGTAAAACAACTCTTGTTTGTGACCTTTTTATTTTAACATTAAATAAAAGTTATTTATGTCATTTTCCTACCAAAGTGGCTCCATGGGGTCCCCAAGTTTACCCATGGATTTTTTTGGTCGGAAAGGACTCATCAAATAGGCGTAGGACAAGTTTCAAGGTCATTTCATATTTTTATAATACCATTTTTACCTTAGATTTCACTAATTACCTTTAATCGCGATTAATTAAACTTAAAAGTTACTATTCACCAAACAATTATTTTAATCCCATTGAACCACATTTTACTTCCTAATTACAACCATGTTTTTCGGATTTTTGAAAATCAAATCACAGAAGTGGTAATGTTTCATTTTAACGAAAAATCGGTTTTTTAACTACCACTTAGTGGTTTCACTATTCATCAAAAATTGAAGTTTTTTAGAACAATGCCAAAATTTCACCCTAAGATATAATTGATATTCAGAATCCAAAAATGATGTATATTTTAAAAAATTCAAAACATATAAGTTGCATTAATTATTTTTATAATTAATTCCCGCTGTCACAACAAATAGCGTGTTTTTAGAAACAATATATATCAAAAGGTTGACAATTGTTTATGTCCAATTTCAAAGTGAAATTAATTCTAATGACCACCATTGGATATAACGGTAAAAATATATTCTAATTATACTTTAAAACCACTCAATAGTATAATTTATCACTATAAATTATTTTGATTAAAAAAGTTGTTTTTAAGTATTTTTCACTATTAATGAAAAATTGAAAGTTCTCAGAAAATTACAAAAAATTCAACTTAGGATAATTTCGATATTACAAATACAAAAATGAAGTCCATTTTGAAATATAAAATTTCTATAATTTTAAAAAGTGGGTATTACTATTCATAACTATTACTTTGATTAGTCGCAGTGTGTTAGAACTTGAACTTGCGTAAAATGCAAGCTATTGCATTATTGAAAGAGAGGCGTATCGTGAAAGCTCGAGGTGTTAAAATATATATAGTATATCAATAAATTAAATGAAATACACCGTTCATGGAGATGGTAGGCCGTACGTAAGCTTGAACGCTATTTTTGTTTCCTTATTAAATAGAATGGAAGTAAGTAAATATCATACACATAAATATAGTATCATTATTATGTCATATATTTCATGATTATTTTTTATATATTCTGTATAGTCATTCTGGAATGGTTAACATGGTTACTGAATTTCATTGCGTTGTTGCGACGGTAATCCGTACGTACGCACGAGCGATGATATCGTTCCCATAATTATTAAATGGAATTGGAGTGGATTATATAATATCTCAGAATCAGTATGATGTTATAATAATCATATATAGTTATAATTCTCAAATTTATATCCATCCATGTATGGTGGGTGTGGAAAAACAGATTACATCATGACGTGGAGACGGTAAGATGTACACACGCACGCACGGTGATTTCATTTTTCGTAGGATAGATATAAAGTGAAATAGAGTTGTTTAATATTTATAATAACATATTAGTATTTTATTGATAGATATGTTATTACTTTATAATGAAACAACTCATATAGAGTATGTATATGAAGAAATAATTTTGAAATAATCAGCAAAAGCTATGACATCTTCTTCGACGTGCCTCTTCTAAACCTCCTCGTAGGGCAATAATGATAGTCTTTGAAGAAGACCAAGTCCTATATTATGTTTCTAGAGAAGTTTATAAGGAAAATGGGCTGGGTTTGGCTGAGTTTTAAAGCACAAAAAAGAGTAAAGAGAAGAGGTAGGAGATGCCCTTTTATGAGAGAGTATAGGGGCACTTTTGGAAACTTCCAAAAATATTTATTTATAATAAACTCAAATCCAACATAAAAAATTATAAAGTGACTAAACATCAAATATGAAATATTATAGGGTTTTAATATCATCAAATAATGAAATTTAGAAATGTTTTGATTTTATTTTAATCCTTATCATTTGTATTTATCCTTATTTAATCTGTTTTAATTTTATTTGTGGTAAAAATATTCTAAATTTTATATTCTTATATAAACATAATTATGTGTTGTGAATTGTCCATATTTAGATATATAATGAAATTTTAGACCATATAAATTTCAATTTTTTATTTTTAAATATTTTTTTCATTTTAAGCAATTTTATAATATGTTATTTTTATAAAATATCAATAGTGTCAATTATGAAAATATTCATTTATTTGAATTTAAATAAAATAAACACATAAAATATATTTGAAAAAAATTATTTAATAGATTCTTGACATGTCATATGTATCTATAATTTTTTTTAGCACATTAATTAGCTCATATAATATTTTATTTAGTATTTTTATAACCATTTATTTGATATTTATCTTAATAAAATAATTATTACAACATTTTTGTATAATTATTTAATATTCATATTTGTTGCATTATAATTAAAATTAAAATAATAAGAATAAGATAAATCTAATATATTTAATAACAATACTTTTACTCGAATTTATCTTCTAAAACAACTAACTTTTCAAATTTTATCTTTATTAAAGTATGAAGGTGACAACTTTGACATCATTTAAAATAAAATAATATAAATGTCATAATCTATTTTATAAGGCTTAAAATGGTCCACAGGTAGAACCTTTTATGCTTAGTGTATATATATACATTAAAAATAAGTTTTTTCTTGGTTTCTGGTCCTTTTGATGGGTATTATGATTTTAATAAAAACTATATTATATATTTTTCACTAAATAAATAATTTTTACATCATTAAGGAATAAGTTATTAAAGTAATTATCTATTTCTTAAAAATCACATATAAATTTACATGATGAATAAAAAAAATTTATGTTCCATATGAGTATTTATAATTGAATTTATATTCTATATAACATTATGTTAAAAATACATTAATTATTAACGTTTGAGTGATACATATTTCACTTTCATTAAATAAAATAAAATAACGGTCTAAATCACATCCTTGTGGGTTCCAAAAGATACAATTTTGACCCAATTATATTTTTGGACGAAATATAAACATCCAATTATATTAATACATGTGTTAGGGTAATTTTATAATATTATTTTTACCCTTAATTACTTGATTTACCTTAAACTGCAGTAAATAAAATTTATAGTAGTTACTATTCATAATGTCTAAATATAAAATTATCTTATTAAGATAATTTGGACATAATGATTCCAAATATGGAATCCATTTTTCCAAATTAAAAGCACATATGATTCAGTATTTAATTTAAAATTAATCTTGCTTTTGAGAAAACAGGTTCTAAAATTCAAAACATTTGAAAAGATTGATATGTTTTTACCTAAAAATTCAATGTGAAAATAATTATATTGACATAAATAAAATTAAATTATAAAAATATTTTCTATTTATAATTTAAACCATTAAATATTATAATTTAACCATATAAATTATCTTGATGAAAAAAGTTTTTTTTAATTAAAATTTAGCGTATTTTTACTATTCATCAAAATATGAAAGTTAACAGAAAAATATAAAAAAATTATCCAAAGTAAATTTTTATATAATTATTGAAATTAATAAGTTTATATTGTCAAAAATAACTCATAAATATTTCAAAAACTATATTTATTATTGGTGTGGCATCAAAAGGCGGGAAAACTACATTTTTTTGAAATATATACTTATTTTGCCTGAAATATTTATTTTTTTCTCATACCTTGTTCTGGAAAATGTGTAAGATGAACGATAATGAAATAAAATTCAAAATTTGGTTAATAATATTAATAATGTCTAGTTTATTATTATATTATAAGAATATATCGTAGTTTAGTGGAACTCAGTATTTCATATAACACACGATATTCAGGAAGGTCGCTCTGGCGTGCAACACAAGCCAAGAATAGTGTTGAATATAATGCAAGATAATATAGTTTTGTGTATAGCGCAATCAAATCCTATTGTAGTAGACAACACAAGACATCAAATCTCATGGTGTTACATTATACCCCCCTTAAAATGAATTTCGCCCTCAAAATTCATCGGGGTAATAAATCGTTTACTAATTGAATGTTTCTTTCATAAAAACCCAAATCATAAAAATAAATACTAAAACTTAATTTTAAAAAGGAAATCTATAAACATAATGGTCACCCAAAGTAACCCAACACTAGGTTTCCACATAGGAGAATATAGGTGAAAATATAGATATGGAAGAGAAATCTAACCATCATGTTCTGATGAAATGTGGTAGAGAACATGGATATTGCAAAGCCAACAATAAAAAAGCCATAAATTTATGATGATCTAAGGTACTGTCAGATTCATTAGATATGAGAGTATTATGACAACTTTTTTGTTTTTCCAAATGATTTCCCTAAAGATGATGAATTTGTTTTTTTATATGGATAAATACTTACTTGATTTCAGTGTAATATCATCGTCGGTAATTCCATGAACAAATTCCACTTCACCTCTTATTAAAATAAATGAATTCGAATTTGTCATTCGTGAAGAATTATCAGATCATGCAATGGAATGATAGATCATTCAATCTGCCTTTATCACAAAAAAGGTTAGCACAAGCTATTAAATACACATAAGTCCATATATGGTTAGTTTAATCACATATGGTTCAAAAAATAGACATATAATTCATATATCACACCAATTAATAAAATAAAACTAATTTCTACAAAACAGGGACATCCTGTAGGCTAGTGGTTGGTGATAAAGACTTATCGCACTTCGGTTGTGGGTTCGATTCGCACAACCTTGTCCGACGCGACAGGTTGTCGCATGTCCTACGGGTTATCCTTTTTCTAAAAATATACTATTATAACATTCTCGAAAAAAAAGTTTTACTCTTAAACAATATGATCTGATTTCCACCATAATCCATTCCATTCTTTAGGCTTTTCCAAAATACTTCTTTCAAATCTCACAGTACAAAGAAAACAATTCCCAGAAAGGTCATATTACAAACATGTGAATACCATCATTTATCCCCCATATATCATATGATATATCTTGTTGGTCACATTTGAAACATGTAAATACTTTAATCATGTATTCTTTTGAAACATGAATTACCATATAACCATAGTGAAAACATGAATGTTGTCAAAAGATAACTCTTTACACATACCAAAATAAAAAATTTCAATATACTCAAACCATGATATCACTTTGTCCTTATGTCAATACTGAGCTCATTAATACTATCAAACATATTATTTTCTCCTAATATCTCATTATAACCATATAATCTACTTTCCAAAAATATTTCAATCTGTTTTCATGGTTATCGGTACCATATTGTTATAGAAAAAAAAATAGACCAATAAATAGATATTTCAATATACCATAAAAGTACCTCAACAACATTATTCTTGAATTCCAATAAATATGCCCTTAAATCCATCCTCTTCAATGATTGGAATGTAATATGACTTTCTATAATTTATAAGAAACCTCTTAGGTCAAGGCACTGAGTTGGGTAATGCCCATGTTTTCCACAGATAAGACATTGAACACCATAACACTCTGTCACTCTATGACCCTTTTCCCCACATAGATAACATCTTCCCCTCCATTTGAGGTATTCCTCAAGGATCTTCATTCCTTCTTCTTGATATGTAGAAAGCTTAATCTTCCTTCCTCTATGTTCCACTCCATGAGAACATGCATAAAAGCCCATATTCCTCTTAT
Organism: Viscum album; assembly: GCA_963277665.1. Classification (NCBI taxonomy): domain Eukaryota; kingdom Viridiplantae; phylum Streptophyta; class Magnoliopsida; order Santalales; family Viscaceae; genus Viscum; species Viscum album. The sequence continues at coordinate 1,140,124,205 of OY728156.1, forward strand.
TTGATGACTTAAAAAAAACCACAAAAGTTGACCTTGATAATCATATATCGTGATGACTGATTCAGTATAATCAAAATATCTTTCTCTTTAGGAATTCGACAATTTCACTGCTCATTATCACCAATTTTCCCATCTGATTCAACGTGAACCCAATTCCTTCTGGTTTCCTCCATTAACTAAAACTAGAAACCATTGTGTAAAAAACAGTTAAAATAATGAGGAACCACATAATCATAAAATACAAGTTATATGAAGTATAACTTATGACAACTGCTTTAATCTATGACATATTAGGTTCACCATATTTTATTCATGATCAATAACATAATTATAAGACTGTAGCATGTACTTATACATAACCTTAGGGATATCCTTAGATATACATTAGAAATATCTCTAGGGATCACACTAATGTTTTTTCATCCTAGATTCAAAAGGTTGAATAAACCATTGCTTTGATACCAACTATAGACACCCAAGCTTGATGTACAATGACAATACATTACTTATTCAGAATACTTAATACATGACAAAAAAATCCCCAAGCAATGTATTAGTATAGTGTCTTTGGAACCCTGGAACATAATCTTCTAATCATCGTGAAAAATCTTCAACATCTCCCAAAAAAATCTTCCACATTTGTTTTATTACCTAACACTTTTATTTATATCTGGGGGAAAAGAAAACATATAAAGGGTGAGCTTGAATGCTCAATAAGGTTAAACATAGAGAACATAAAAAATCCATAAATATTTGAATGTAAAAACATGATCATAAAATCTAAACATCAAAATATTGAGCAATGACATAAAACATAGAATTACATAAGCCATAGGTCATAAAGATACATTTATCATTATAAAGTAGCATGGGGATAAAACATGTAATTTTGGTAAAACATTAATCACATGTTATTATTACCATATTATCCAATGCATTGCTGCCAATACCATCATAGTGGACAAAGTCTATTACTGAACCAGATTCACTTGCTTTTCTTGCCATGTTTATATCATGATATATAAATCATTACCCAATGAATTCAAGAGTGATATAGGTCGCAACCATATCCTAATGAAATCATTCTTTCATGTTCCATAAAATAAACATAAATCATTCATCATAACCCAAAGAATAATATGGAATTCATAAACATCATCCCATCATAACATAATCCATATTAAAAAAATGGATATCATTCATTCATATGAAAAATCAAACCTTGTAAATATTAGAGACGTTATAATTGAAACATAAAAATACTAAATATTTCAATCTTAGATGTAAAATATTTTTGATAAAACACATGAAATGGATTCTTGAGGAAAATATCCTTCCTTCTTCAAAATCAGTTTCTTTTCACAAAATGCCATGAAATTTTAAAAGAAAATGATTTTTGTTGAAATTAATCATGAAATATTTTAGAGTTATATTTCATGAAAATAAGGCATTATAAAACCGTAAAGATCCATCCAAGATGTAAAATTTAAAAAAACATTATTCTTGTACTTTTGTCGAAAAAGTCAAAAAGTACCTCGTATGGTAAACAAAAGAAATATTACTCCCATAAAATGTGGTAAAAAAGGATAAAAAAGACTTTAAAAATACATGGATGGAAAGTAAAAATTTTAGGAAAAAATTTTGAGTAAAAATGGACATGGCTAAAAAACATAACACGAGTAAATAATTACGAATAAACAATATCGGATAAGAACAAGATTGGAATAATTATCCCTTACCTTATGTACAGTTTCATCCATATGAGTCTAAGACTCTTGTATAGTGGGTTTAAAAATATTATTAAATTGTAACAGAACCATAATAATATTTATTATATCATATATGACTCACTTATGACTTTATATTACCCATTCATTTGTCAATTCCATGTAAAAGTATTATTTTCGGTAAAATCATTTCATTTATCGTACGTGTTTTGACTTGAAATTATTCATAGGATTACTTAGATAATGATTAATTAATTCTAGAATTTAAAACTTTATTTATATATAATATATATTCAGAATATAAATAAATAAATATATATAGTATATCGATAAATGAAATGAAATACACCGTTCACGGAGATGGCAGGCCATACGTCGCATGAACGTTATTTTCGTTTCTATATTAAATTTAATGGAAGTAAGTAAATAACATAAAAATAAATATAGTATCATTATTATGCCATATATATCATGATTATTTATTATATATACTTTATAATAATTTTGGAATGGTTAATATGGTGAATGAATCTCATCGCGTCGTGGAGACGGTAATCCGTACGTATGCACGAGCGGTGATATCATTCCCATAATTATTAAATGGAGATGGAGTGGATGATATAATATCTAAGAATTAGTATGATGTTATAATAATCATATATATTTATTATTCCCACAATTATATCCATCCAAGTATAGTGGTGGCGGAAAAACAGATTACACCACAGCGTGGAGACGGTAAGTCGTATGTACGCATGTGCAGTGATTTCATTTTTCGTAGGATGGATATAAAGTGAGATAGGGTAGTTTAATATTTATAATAATATATCAGTACATAACTGAAACTTATTTTATTACTTTATAATGAAACAACTCATATAGAGGAAGTAGAAGAAGAAATAATTTTGAAAGAATCGGTAAAGGATATTTCCTCTTCTTTGACGCGCCTCTTATAAACCTTTTCATAGAGCACTAACGATGGTACCTGAAGAAGACCAAGACCTCAAGTATGTATCTAGGGAAGTTTATAAGTAAATTGGTTTGGGTTTTTTCATGTTTTAAATCTCAAAATGGTGTGAATAGAAGTGGTAGGAGGTTCCCTTTTATAATAGTGTAGAGGGGCACCTTTGGAAACCTCCAAACATATTAATTTATAAAAAACTCAAATATGATTTCAAAGTGACTAAAATTAAAATATGATATAATATAGGGTTATAATATCATCAACCAATCAAATGTAGACATGTTTCAATTTTATTTGAAACCTTATCATTTTGATTTATCCTTTTTTAATCTATTTAATTTTTTTATTGTAATAATATTCTAAATTTTAAATTGTTATAAATACTTACTTATGTGATGTTAATTGTCCATAATTAGATAATTTGTGGAATTTTATATCATATAAATTTTATTTTATAACTTTTAAATATTTTTTTTATTTTTAAACAATTTAATAATATGTTAATTTTGTAAAATATCAATAGTGTCAATTTCGACACTATTCATTTATTTGAATTTAAATAAAATCCACACAGAGGATATATTCAATAAAAAATATTTATTAGATTCGTAACATGTCATGTGCATCTATAAAATTCGTGTAGTACATTAATTAGTTAATATAATATTTATTTTAATATTTTTAAAACTATTTATTTTATATTCATCTTAATAAAATAATTACTACACCATTATTTTATAATTATTTAATATACTTATTTGTTTAATAAAAATTAAAATTAAAATACTAATAAGAAGATAAATCTAGCATCTTTCATAATAATACTTTTAGTAAAATTTTTCTTCTAAAACAACCAACATTTAAAATTCTATCTTTATTAAAGTATGGATGTGAAAATTTTTAAATAATTTAATATAAAATAATATAAATGTCATCATCTGTATTTGTAGGCTCCAAATGGTCCCCAAGTAGACCATTGGATGATTAGGGTATAGATATACTAGACCAATAAGGCCTGGTCATGTTTCTGGTCATTTTGATGGGTATTATGATTTCAATAATAACTATATTATTGATTTTTCACTAAATAAATAATTTCTGCATAATTAATGAATACACTATTAAGTTAATTATATACTTCATAAAAATCAAAAATAAATTTCCATGATTAATAAAAGAGTTTTATATTTAAAATTAGTATTTATAATTGAATTTATATTTTGTATAACCTTATATTTAAAATACATTAATCTTTAACGTTTGAGTGAGACATATTTCAGTTTCTTTAATTAAAATAAATTAATGGTCTTAATCATATACAAGTGGGTTACATTGGATACCATTTCAACCCAAATATATTTTATGACAAAATATAATCATTCAATTATATTAATACATTTGTTAGCATAATTTTATAATATTATTTTTACCCTTAATTAACTGATTTTCCTTTATTTGTAGTAAAACAAATTTACCATAGTTACTATTAATAATGTATAAAAAATAGCATATTAAAATCACTTAGACCGACTGATTCAAAATATGGAATCCATTTTTCCAAATTCAAAACATAGAATTTGTAGTATTTAATTTAAAATTAATCCCACTGTTGAGAAAATCAGTTCTAAAAGTTAAAACATTGCAAAAGATTGAAATGTTTTTGCCTATGAATTCAACGTAAAATTAATGATAATGACAAAAATAATATTAAATGGTAAAATTATATTCTATTTTTACTTTAAAACCATTCAATATTATAATTTTATTATATACATTATCTTGATGAAAATAGTTGTTTTTAATTAAAATTTAGCGTATATTTACAATTCATCAAAATATGAAAGTTAAGAGAAAAATTTTAAATAATTATGAAAAGTAATTTTTTATGTAAATATTAAAATTAATAAGTGTATTTTTTCAAATTAAACTAATAAACGTGTAAAAAACTAGATTTATATTGGGTGCTCCATCAAATGGTGGCAAAACTGCATTTTTTGAAAAATATTTATTTTACCCGAAATATTTATTTTGTTCTCATACCATGTTCTAGAATATGTGTATGATGAATTATAATGTTAAAAATTAAAAATCTGGTTAATACTATTCATAACGGCTAGTTCAAAATAATATTATTACAATATATCATTGTTTAGTGGAACTCAGTATTGCCGACAACACACGCTATTGAGGAATGTCGCTTTTGCGTACAACCCAAGCTAAGAATAGTGTTGAATGTACTACAAGATAATACAGTGTTGTGTATAGCGCAAGATGATCTTGGTGTAGAGTACAACATAAGACATTAATGAAATTAAAAAGAATATTTCTCATAAAATCTCAGGGTGTTACATGTTTCCCCTAGATCAGGCAACATCTGTTGATTTTATCCAAAATGCTTTCTTGAATTTCCTAATTCCTAAGGTAAGGCTTATAAAATGAAATGAAGATGTTGGGATATTATTTTAGAATAATTTGGGTGAGCTAAGGAACCTGAGAAGTTTGAGTAAGTGGGTAGAGGTAGTGTCCTTTTATAAGAGGGAGGATGGACACTTTAAGAAAGTCTTGAAATATTATTTTATAATAAATTTATATTCAAATTATAATAGGTCCAAGATGAAATATTTATAGTATAAGATATGTATGGGTATAATTAATTTTATAAAATAGGTCTTAGAAATTATTAGGTCACAAATTTAAAATTATCATTGGGCTTTAACCACTAGTTGAACAAATTAACTCATACCATGTCTTCTTGTATATATACACTATATGGTTAATATAATTACTATAAAATACCAATATAACCTAAATTGGATCATGAAAATTTTAAAATTATCTATGTAATTTGGATTAATATTATATTTTTAGGATAATCATATCATTTAAATAAAAATATTTGTTTAAAAAACTAAATTAGGTCAATTTTGACACTATTTATTAATTGATTTTCAGTAAAATCATAAAAACATGAATCATTTAAAAAAATATTAACTAAAATATAAAATGTCATAATCATCATGATTATTAGTGTATGAAATTAAAAATTTCAAATTACACTTATTTTAATATTTATAATCTCATTTATTTGATTCTTTAATTAATAAAGTAATCACTAGGTTCTCATTATGTCATAGATAAATTTATTTATTTAATGTATAAAATTTATAAATAAAATAACATTTTTTATAAAATATATTTAGATTTATAATGAAATTTTATAGTCTAATATATTAGTTATATAAACCTATATTAATTTTTTTTTAGTAAAAAGATACAAGTTTATGTTATATTTCTCTTTACTTTAAATTAATTATTATAACATATAATTATCACACCCAAGTGGCTCCATGGGGTTCTAAAATCAACCCAAGGATGGTCTTGGTCGGAATTATATCATAAAATAAGACTAGGGTATGGGTACAGGTCGCATTATATTATTATATTATTATTTGTTACTTTTATTTATTTAATTTACCCTTTAACCATGAAAAATAAAAAAAATTACTAAAGTTATTATTCATAATGTTAAAAAAATAAAAGGTACCAAATTAAAAAAATTTTAAATTCCTATTCCAAATATGGAATATATTTTTACAAATTAAAAACATATATGTTAAAGTAATTAACTTAATATTAATTCTCATTATCAAAATGATAAAACATGTTTTTAAAAAGTAATTACCATCAAAAGATTGACGTCTGTTTATATATAATTTCAATGTGAAATTACATAAAATTACCAAAAATAGATTAAATTATAAAAATTTTATCCAAATAAAATTTTAAAAATATTAAATAGACAATATAACTATATAAAAAACATCAGAAAGGCAGTTTTGAATTAAAATCCATTATTTTTCACTATTCATTAATAAAAGAATTTTATGAAGAAAATACACAAAAAAAAACCAATGTAAATTTTAATTTCTTATTTATAAAAAACATGATTATTTTTCCAATTATAACATATAAATTTGACTTAAATACATTTAAAAAGGGTTCTCCATCAAAAGGTGGTAAAACGACCTTTTAAAAATGTTAGAGTATTTTATGCTTAAAAAATGGATTCATTCTCATTTTATGGCTCTAAAAATTATTGGATAAATCTAAAAACATTCACCGAACATATGTAATCATATGTAAGTTAGATTTTTTCATTCCCTCTATTCCAACGACTATGTTATAATAGTTACATTTAAATAGTAATATTTAGTTGTTTGTTTATGTCCTATATAGCCAATCATGTACGCTATTGAACATAGTGTTTATTTATTAAAATAGAGAATGTTATAGTTTACACATGTATATATATTGAATTATTTTGTGACCAAATAATTATAAATCCAAATGAAATCCATTTTAAAATAATTGAAATATTTTTATGAAAAACAATTATGAGAAATTTTTTTCCATAACTAATTAAACAAATAAATTTGGGTGAATGATATTAATTAGGTTTATAAATTATATATTCAATAAAATTTTTATCTTTAATTTTATTTTTTTCTATACAAGTGATAAGAATTAATCCAATTTTATGATTAAAAACTATATTTTACGAAATGTTATTTTGTCTCCTTTTGAAAACATATTTTATATATTATTTTTATAATTTTAGAATAATTATTTTAAAAAATAAACTTAATTTTTTATATAATAATTAAACAAAATTATTCAATGAATTTTTTTATGATTTTCTACAAAATTAATTTTTTTGATGAATAAGGAAAAATAATGATTTTTATATGAATCATCATTTCTTTTAAATCATTTATAAACATCCAGATTTTGTATAAATGGTTATAAAAGTAAAATTAGTTCGATTATATATCTTTTACCAAATTTATTTTATTTAAATATATTTAAAAATAAATTTTGATATAACTGTTTTTTATATGATGACACTTTTCTCTTTAGAAAATAACTTTATCATCACGTCTTCATGCTTCATTTTACATTAAAAATTTTAACTTATATGATTGAATATTATTAAAAATGATTTATCATATTGAATAATAATAATTAATATTATCAAAAATGTTAAACATAATTATTTACAGTAATGAATATAAAAAAAGGAAAAAATAATTATCCCTGTTAAGATTAAAATGGGTTTTCCATGGGTTAAAATAAAATTATAAGGGTTAACATGAGAAATAAAATTTTACAAAAAAATATTATTGAAAAATTTAGATCTTATAAAATATAATGTTTGATAATTTCCCATTTTTGGATACATTTTACAAGTTTAAAACATTCATACACCTTTTTATGTTAAAAATTACATGTTCAATAGTCACCTCACATATACAAGGCCACCCCTATCCTATTCCCTTAACAGTAAAAGACCATTTTCTTATATATTAACAATCCAAATCAATTAAATAATTATCTCTGAAAATAATATAATCCATATTTTGGGAAAAAATGAAACCTTTGAAGGATTTTAGTGAAAAAAAAGATGTTTTCTAAAGAAGTGGTAACATCCCTTACCAAGAATTTTATATTAATTCTTACTCTATTTAATTAAATTTTTAATAAAACATGTTAGTGTAATAAAATAAGTATATATAATATATTTAGATGTTTTTATGTTAATTTCATGACCCACAAACATCTTCTCCTCCATCAAATGGAAAAAAAAACTGTTGATAATCTATAAGTTGGACTACTGCCACAAGACCCGATATAATTTCTTTTCTATTACACCTTCATGTGTCTGGATAAAATGATGTATAAAATGTTTATATATTATATTTATGATATAATTATAATTCAACAATTATAATATTATTTAAACCTTCTTACTTTTCATTCATTAGAGAATATGATAAAGTTGTTCGTGTGTATAACAGACTACTGCCTCACAAAGCTATGTGATTTGTTTCCCCCCAATGATTTGTAAAGAAGGTAATTAGAATAAATTTAATTAATATATGTGATATATATTTATATTAAATAGAAATTATTATATAATGGCAATATATTTAGTACAATCATTCATTTCATCCATCGAGAAAATAAAATCATTGTTCATTCATACGTATTGACTAACTTTTCCATGAATGATGTAGTTCATTTTGTATCTCTAAAATTTATCGTTTAAACTAAAAAAATATAATAAATATTTATTATATTTATATCATAGTTAAATAATTTTATATTAATTCATCATGAGAAATGTAATAGGATCAAAAATTACAAATAAAAACTAACATAAAAACAAAGAATTTACTGTCTGAAACATGATTTTAACATGGAATTTCTAATAATTGGGTAAAAGAAGGACATTAGTAGATAATAAATGGAATTATATATGTAATTAAGGTTCATTAATATATTTATAATAAAAATATATTTATTTAATTTGTGGTTTTAAAATCTATGATAGAATTTGAGACATATTTTAAGGGATTTCTGTGTCACTTTTTTACTTCTATGTGACACACATCATATTCACCACCTATTTATTTTATATTGTATATATAATATAAATTATTAGGATTTATATATCCATTTTAGTATCTCTATTTTAAGGGTATTATTTTTGAAAAATTATTAACTTGGTAAGTGACTCTTGTTTCAATTTTCTATTGTTGAAACATATGTTGTGTTATGCACCTATATTCATTTATGACATGTTTATACATTGAATTTGACATATATAATCATGAAATTATTTATTCTCTTGATATTTTATGTTCTATTTGTTTTCATTCTTTCATGGGGCTTATGATTCAAATTTACTAAAGTTGCATGGGTTTTGTGATACAATATTATCATTTATAGGGATTGATTATGTTTGTGATTGCAATGATGAAATCATAGGATACATATCTCAATATATTCATGAAATTTAATAAATTTTTGATATATCACGAGAATACACCTCTTTAATTAATTTTAATCTATTTATGTACTCAGGAGTTCAAAATAATTTTTTTATAAAAAATCACCATTATTTTCTTTTGATTTTAAACCAAATATTTATTGCACATCCATGTTCCCTAAAAATGTTTTCAAATTTATTTTAACATATTACAATATATAAATTAATAACCATCACATTCATTATTTACTTTCTATTTTTTTAAATGAATAATCATGTAATTTTCCAAATAGGTCCCATTTTAATTTTACCAAAAATATGAGATGCCTCATATTCTTAACATGTATGGCCTGAATGGAATTTCATTCCATCATTGCCACTCAATGGTTTAAATATTCCTTGACATGTTTCAATGATTATTTTTGAAGAAAATGATTTTCTAAATATTTTATGATTTTTAGTGATTTTCTTAGTGAAAATAAGATATTCTTCATTAGATGTTTTAATTTTTTTTAATGAATCCATTATATATTTCCATGATTATTTTGAAAGAATGGTATTTGAAATTTTTTTATGTTTTAAGAATTTTTTTTTCAATGTGGAAAGGATTTATTCCCAAATAAATGTTCCATGTGATATTTAAAATTAATTTCCCATCTAATATGATATTATTTTATGTTACCTATTCTTCACTGATAATAATATTGTATCAGACCATCTTTATTATTTAATGTATGGATAATGTTTATGTTTATAAAATTTTGATGAATACCATTTATTTTTCATGGGTTGTGATATGGTGAATATAATAAATTTTTATGAAACCATTTTTATTTACATGGCTTATGATGTGACGATATAATAAATGTTTTATGATATTTTGGTTAAAATAAATATGGTTTTTATTATAAACAAGTAGGACCTATATTTAACTATAAAAAATTAGGTAATGCATTATATATCATGAGATAAAAATGTGAAACAAGTTGATTAGATTGATAAACTATATAAAATAGTTGTGTCATGATCCACTATAGGAAACAAGTTCATCCAAATCCGAAATGGGAAATAGGTGATAAGTCATGATCCAAGTTTTTTTATAGTATTGGTAGTTAACCATCACATGTTATATCTTTTTATATATTTATAATGATTCCCCAATTTTATTATATGAGGATATTATTCATGATTTTTCACTCTTATGGATTTTTTTGAATATGATAATATATTATTCCATGACACATGCTTATGATCTATGAAAAGTTGGGTATATCATTTGTATGTTACATTCATGATAACATACCATTATACTTATCTAATTAATTTACATGATTGTAGATTGATATATACTATGTTTACCCTTACCAAGCATCTGAGATCAACCATTCTTATGTATCCTTACCTAGTTTATATTGAATGGTGTAGGTAGGGTATAACTAATATAAGTACTTTATAGGAATATTGTTGTTGGATATGTTGAATATATTTTATTAAAAAAGAATATTGTGTTTCTATTATACAATGACACCAAACTATTACGGTCTTAGAGAGTGTGTTTATGAAATGTATTGAATATTCATTAAAAAGATTCAATATTTATGTATAAAATTCCTAGGTCTCTATAGTTTCAGGGTTATTTGTGTTGTTACCAAGGAAAAAGGTGTATATTACATTGGTGTTTCGGATGTTTTCATTTGATTTTGAATTAATAGTTTTGTATAACATCATGGATTAATAAGTATAAGGATTAGCACAAGTTTAAATCCATAATAACCCATTTTAAGGTTTTATGTGATGGGAGTTTAAGAATATTGATTATATTTTTAGAGACATTTATTGTAATAAAACAAAAGGATTTTTATGTGTTTTAGTGAAAATCTTATTTGATGAATACTTATTTTCATACGTATAATTTAAGGTATTGATATCCTTTTGGGTTGATATGATATATGATGTTGTGGTAATTTATGTTAACTGAGATGACATGGTTTTTAAATGTTTAAAAAAGTGATATATTTTATTGATAACCATTGTATATAAATGGGTTTTTGTTACTATGTGAAAGTTGTTACTTTTGATGATGGTCATTATTTTTGTGATATCACATCATTAATGTAAAAAAGAAATACTTTTCTATAATATGGGTTTTATTTCTGTAATATAAGATGATTTATCTTATAGAAGCACAAAATATTTCATTGTGACATTATTTATTCAAATGAAATGTTTTTTTGAGAATATATAACCCTAGAATAGAAATTCTTGTAATGAGACATGAGTAGTGATTGATGTTTTATGGGAATAATTGTTGTGTTTATATTTGAATAATATTTTATAAATTAATTCTAATCTTTGTGATTCAATTCTATTCCTGAATATTTTGAAGAATTATGAGGATAGTTATGTATTAAATTATTTATGTTGATCATTGGGTATTATTTTTTGTAGCATTATATATTAAAACAACATTTTCTCATATAAATGTTTATTCATGTTATCTTACATTTTTCTATATATTATCATTTTTAATCATGTCTCAAGATAGGTGGAATATAATATAATACATTTTAGGATCATTTACTATGTTAATAGTATTTTAGTAATTAGGGAAGGGAAAGATTCAACAATAATACTCATTTTTGGGAAAAAATTAGATTTTAGTGGAAATTGATTAAATAATGAAATGGTACCTATAAATATAGTATATTTCATTTTTTTAATTATTAAAGATGATAAATGATTTACTCAACTTAATAAAAAAAATCTTAAACCAATAATTTTATCCTATTACCTTCATTTTCATTAATCTATTATAATTTTTAGACAAATTGATCTATGGTTTTGTGGTTATTTACATTCTCAAGATTATTCAGTTTCTTATGATCAATGTTTTATATCACTCTCTATCATTATATGTCACGACCCGTCCCCTGGGGCCCACGTCGTAACTAGTCCAAGCCCATCTTCCATAGGCCAGGGGCTGAAGACAAGAACCAAAGGCATAAATCCCTAAAATAGGAAGACATTGCCATTAAAACTGTACACACACAACCGAGTAAAAGCTAGAAGAAAAACACTAAGTAAAACTGTATACAAAGAATGCTGAAAGTAGAGGGGATATAATATATTCCCAACAAGAATACATGAGTATAATTGAAAACAAGTACAACTGAATTGAAAAAAAAACTGAAAGGTTAAGAGAAGCTCCTGGATCGTCCACCACAGATCCTACATGAAGGGTAGGTACAGATAGCCTCCACAGCACTCCACATTCGTCCGTCTCCTCTGGGTACCAACTCGTTATAATGTCCACCTCCGGGTACTATCCAGTCCTGCTACTCTGATCCTCAGTTAACACTATCCATTATTTCCAACCAACACAATGAGGTGCGGGCATAACCCGTGCAGGGGTGAGTATAACGATTCTAATTAGGGACCCCGAGACCCTCATGTTCTCTCAAAATCCATCATGGATAAACCAAAAAGTGTGAAATAAATTGATAACCTCACTTAGGTATATGCCCATATATATAACTATGTTTCCATGTAATCCATCTCAATCATGAGGTAAACACAAAAGTTACTAACTCAACTCAAACTAGGATTTGATTTTAGGGGTTGTATCAAGTAACATCCCCAGACACACTGTCGACACCTCGACTACTGGTGTAATTCTCCTCTATCATATATTTTTGGCCTGCCACATTACCCATAGGCACTTCCCACTATACTTGGACTACTGAGGTACTCCTCCTGTCGAGTACTGTGGGTCTTCCGTGTCCCACAGAGGCGCTCCCCACCGTGGGTCTGCCGCGTCACATAGAGGCGCTCCTACTCTTAGCCTGCTGAGGTACTCCATGTATCAAGTATCATGGGTCTACCACGTCACATAGAGGCGCTACCCACCGTGGGTCTTCCATGAAACCAAGGCTCTCTCCACTGGGCTAGTCGAATTACTCTGAGTCGAATCGGTCACCAGTCGTCAGGTATGAGCCTTTTACTAGTTCTCCACAATATGCTCGCTCGTCTTCAGGAGGATCCACTCCACGATCTTCAGGTAGATACTATAACTGTCACAAAGTCCAACATAGAAGTTTCTCAATGTTTTGACTTGACATAGGAGTCACAATGTAATATAAGAAACATCAATCAGATTCCTGATTTATGAGTTTTTAGCTTTTTAGTCCCGGGGGCCTGGTTGGATTCATGTACGATCCAACCTGACTGTATCTCAACATTACCCCAAACTCTAGTAGGGTATACTCTAAAGGAGCGTCGCATTCTAAGAAAACCAGCATCGCCGACGGTTTTTCATATAGTTATTCGGTGCCAATTATATGGCCAACGAAATTAAAGGGGTCAGTAATGGGCCCGGGCCCGGTCCAACCCGGTCAGGCCGACTCTGGATGACCCAGATTGGGCCGACCCGGTCCACCTGCTAGGTTCAGCCCGGCCCTCTGGGCCTAGCCTACTAGACTGCAGGGGCAGTTTGGCCTAGAGGTCTCCACGTAGGCGACTAATCCCGGGAGGTCGGTAGGGTGCCGACATGGTGCTGGGAGGCTGCGCGGTGCACAGGCAGGCCGGCGAGGTGCCGGGAGGCTGCGAGTAGGTAGGAAGGCCAACAGGGCACCGTGCGGGGCACCAGAAGGCTGCAGGCAGGTGGGCAGTGCACGAGTAGGCCGGTGGGGAGCGCAGGTAGCATGCTGGAAGATTGGTGGGGCGACGTGCAGCACGCGGGGAGGCCGTTGGGGCACCGGGCAGCATACGGGCAGGCCAACGTTGAGCCGGGTAGTCCATGGGCAGGCTATCCAGGAGTCGGGCAGCACGTGGGCAGGCTGCGGTTAGGCGGGCCGGCGGCTGTTCAGGCCGGTTTGGCGTGGCTCGGGCCAGCGCGGGATGGCGGTGTTTAGCAGGAAACACCGATGCGTTATGGGGGCAGTGTGGTTCATAGAGGCCGTGGGTAGACAATCCATTTTCATTGGCACTACTATCGCCTCATTGCTACTTCATCGTCATGCTGAAAGAAACTTCACAAAGATATCAACAGAGGGAGTCGGCCCATATTTTTTTGTCCCGCACCCTCTGCGTTTATGGATTATAACAATTGGTTCAATGAAGAGGAAGAAAGTTGAACAACAATTGTTTACAATACATCACAAAGATTCATTTTAAACAAAGATGAGAAAAAGGAAAGGAATAATACTCAAAGTAAACCCATTAACTTTGATCTTTGCTCGATGATGAAGTCGCGACAAGAAGACAATGTTATCGTCATTCATCACATCATCCACACACTTTCAATCCAAGCTCATGTGTCGGTTTGTTGATGAAGATGGGGAGGGAAGATATGTCAAAGATATCCCATGTCGAATGGGGTTCCGAGGAAGAAAGTTGAGGAAGATCATTCTTCATTGGAAGCATTCTTCGTTGGGAGCCTTCTCCCAATATTTCTCCCTACTTCATCCTTTCGTTCTACTCCACCAAATATGAAAACCTAGCCAAATAATATATTAGGATCTATTATATTCGTTGGCAATAATTCAAATTGATGGATTTAATTTAAAGAGACGACTCATTTAATTAATGGAGTGGAGTTGACCTAGCAAATAATTTTTTAAATTAAATTAAGTTGCTCCACCTAATTAATGCATGACTTTTTTTACAGATTAATTAGAGGAGGCCAAGATGCTCTCCCTAATTAATGAGGGAGAGTTGAAAGGTTTTATCCTTCTCCATTAATAGGGGTTAAACCCCGTGTGGAACCCAAGACACTAATCCTCTCATGGGAGGTTGAGTCTGGGTGGGCCCCACCACTATAACATCTCATGGGAGGCTAAGGTGTGGTGGCCTCACCTCCAACCTCCATGAAGAGGTTTTAACCTCCACACATGAAAATGCTGCTCAAAATGAAATAAAGTGTTACAGACTTTATTTTTTTTATGGAAACCCAAAAACTAACTTTTATTTTCGGCCAAATACTGTCGAGGTGAAAGTCTTATTAAGGGAATATTGGCGCTGTGATTTCAATGGTGCCCCAGGATTTCAATTCTGAGCACCGACTCAGAAGTTATAAAAACCTTCTCGTACATTTACGGAATGTACCTGAACAATACTTCTGAAATTGATTCGGCGCACACAGGGCCTCAGAATCAAGCACCGTAAATTTTTTCGAACTCATAAAAACCCCATGTATTTAAGAAAAAAAATTTCCACAGAACTTCCAGGTCATTACATTCTCCCCACCTCAGGTATTTACATCCCCAGAAGCTACAACTCGAACTAAAGAAATGAGTGGGGGTACTGAGCATGTATCTGAGCCTCCCACTCCCATGTGCTCTCTTGGAAGTTCCTGTGCTACCAATGAACGCGTAGTAGAGGTATCGACCATCCACATAGGACCTGCTCCTATCGATCCACAATATCCATTGGAACATCTTTGAATGTCTCCCCATCATCAACGTCCAGCTCTCCTTGGTCGATGATGTGAGATAGGTCGTGCACGTATCTCCTCAGTTGAGATACGTGGAAGACATTGTGCACCTGGTGAAACTGAGGAGGAAGAGCCAAACGGTAAGACACCTCACCTACTATGCTATGCACCTGGAATGGTACAATGAATCTCGGAGATAACATGCTGCCTCACCCAAATATCCATACACCTTGTTGAGGTGAGACCCATAGGAAGACGTGGTCACCATACTCAAAACTTCATCGGCCTCCATCCCCTATTAGCATAAAACTTCTTCCTATTCTGTGAAGTCTTTATCTACTCTTGGATGATCTACACCTTCTCTGTTGTAGCCCGTACCATCTCTAGTCCCAGCAATGCTTACTCCCCTGGGTCTGTCCAGCACAGTGGCGATCTACATGGTCTACCATACAAGGCATCAGAAGGTCCATCCCGATGGTGGAGTGATATCTGTTGTTGAAGAAACAAAATCCAACAACGGTTATTGATCCTCTCAGCTGTGACTGAATTAGAGGACACAAGCATAGAGCATGTCTTCGAGGGTCTGAATGGTCTACTTTGTCTGACCATCTGTTTGAGGACGCTAGGTGGTGCTCCGGTGAAGCTGTGTCCAGAATGCATCTTGAAACCCCTTCTATAGAAGGGATGTAAATTTTTCATCACAATCAGAGTCAATGGATGAAGGTACTCAATCAAGCCTCACAATATCTTGCACGTAGAGGTGTCCCATGGTCTCTACTGAACCCTACTCTCTGATCGGTAGGAAGTGGGCCGACATGGTGAGTCGGTCGACGATCACCCAAATTGAGTTGTGACCCCTAGATATACATGGAAAAACCATCATGAATTCCATTGATATCCTATCCCACTTCCACTATGGGACCTATAAAGGATGGAACAAGCCTGTTGGTACCTGATGCTCCACCTTCACTTGCTGACGAGTGAGGCATCGAGAGTCAAACTCCACTACTGCTTTCTTCATTCCTGGCGACTAGTGTTGTCATCGAAGGTCCTGGTATATCTTCACCACTCTGGGAAGTACGTCTAGAGGCTATGTGTGGAACTCCCTCATCAATTCCTTATGAAATGACACTGGTACCAAGGTACATCCTATGAAAAGGATGACGTTCTCCCCACTTCCAAAAATCCATCATGTGCCTGCCCTTTGAATATCTAAGCATGTCGTGTCTCGCAGTCAGCGTCCCTATACTGTGCCAACCTGACTCACTGAAGAAGTGGCGGAGGGACTATAAGAGTATGAACGAATTCTGATCCATCTCTATCCACAAATGATATCTAAAAAGCATACATCTACTCTTTCACCTCTCCAAGCAGGTATATACTATATCTCCTGCTACGTGTATCCGCAAAAACATTCCCCTTCCCATGTGTATAGACTATCTCGAAGTCATTGTCCTAGAGGAACTCAAGCCAACATCACTGTCTCAGGTTTAGGTCCTTCTACGAGAAGATATACTTGAGAATCTTGTGATTGGATACATGATAAAACGTTCTCCCATCAGATAGTTCCGCCACATTTTCAAGGTGAAGACCACAACTACTAACTCCAGGTTATGGTTAGCATAGTTTTTCTCATGCTGTCTCAACTGCCAAGAACCATATGCGATCTCTGGTTGCTTTTCATTAGGAAACACCTGAGTCTGGTCCCTGATGTGTCACAGTAGACTACATACCCTAATCTCTCCTATGGAAGCCTTATGATGGGGGCACTAGTTAGCCTCTGCCTCATCTCTTGAAATCTCTATTGGAATCTCTCTAACCATACAGAGGGATGCTGCTTCTTCATCAATGTTTATAGTGGTGCTGCAACTCTGGCGAAGTCTATTACGAACATCCGTTAGTAACCATCCAAACCCAGGAAACTCCGTACCTCAGTCACACTCCTGGGTGGCTCCCATGAAAGTACCACCTCAATCCTTGGTGAATCCACTACAACGCCAGACTCCGAGATGACATGACCCAGAAAGAAAACCTCATGGATCCAGAATTGGAACTTTGTGAGCTTACCATAAATATAGTGCTCTTAGAGTGTGTCCTGTACTACCCACAAATTTTAGGCATACTCCTCTACAGTAGTCAAGTAGATCAGAATGTCATCGACAAAGACTACAACAAAGCGATCGAGGTTTGGCTGGAAGATCCTATTCATGAGTCCCATGAATACAACTGGGGCGTTGGTTATGCCTAATTGCTTAACCAAGAACTCTTAGATTCCAAAACGACATCTGAAGACCGTCTTCTTTAAATCCTCATCTCAAACCCTGAGATGGTGATAGCCAGATCTGAGGTCTATCTTTGAGAACCACCGTGCTCCCTTCATCTGATCAAAGAAGTAATAAATCCTCAAGAGTGGGTACTTGTTCTTATCAGTCACCAGGTTTAGGTGATGGTAGTTAACCCAAAGCCTCAAGCTCCCATCTAAATTCTTGGAAAATAGAATCGGGGCTGCCCAACAAGGAAAACTAGGCCGCATGAATCCCTTCTCCAAGTACTCCAGCTGTACCCGTAGCTCACAAATCTCAGCGGGATCCATCCGACAACTGGAGTAGATATCGTTGTTTTACCACTGTACAAGTCAATGTAGAATTCCACCTCTCTGTGAGGAGGTAGACCTGGGACATCATTGGGAAAAACATCTTCATACTGGCCAACCACTACAGGATAGCTTAGACTCTCCACATCTACTTCTCCTAGGGTAAGGGCATCCACCTGATAAGTGATCGGCTGCACCCTCCTCTGAGTAAGTCCATCATGTGCTGCAAATACTCCCTTCTCACCAGTGAAGGTAAACCTGGTCCTATGCATACGGACACACCTCACATTTCACCTAATACAATCGATCTCAGCATGAACTATATATAACCATTCCATACACAAGATGACATTGTAAGGCATCGATGCCACTATGAGGAGATCTCAGCTCGTGCTCTCTCCTCCTAGAGTAATCTCACACTTCCGGCACTAGTGCGTAATCATCGAGTCTAGTACCGTAGGAGTATCTAGCCTTAAGGATCGATCCAATAGCTCAGTTGGATTCTCTAATCTCCGAATGAGGGTAGTTATAATGAAAGAGTGACTATAACATGTATTTATAAGAACTGCAGCTATGGTGGAGTAGACACATATCGTACATCGAATCATCTCTGGACTGCCACGATCATAAGCCTCAGCTACCTGGAGTTGAGCTCTCCCCTATCCACCTTATCCCTGCGGTATGGGTGGACCTCCTAGTGGTGGTGGTAATAACACCTCGAAACGTCATCCACCACCGGCATCACGACCAGCTCCTCTTCCACGTCCACCACCTCCCTGCGGATCACCTCGATCGAACCTCTACCCTTGCCAGGGAGGTCGCTCAATTGTCTGCTGATCATCCGAATGGCGGGTCGGACAATCACAAGCCATGTGACCCTACCTACCGTAGGTGTAACACCGTCTTCTCTGGCATGTATTTCACCTCAATGGGTCCAATGAACTTTGGAAAAATCTTTCTCTCTATTTCAAACCTCTTCTTCCCACATAGAGGGAATCCTTTAAGAACTCCCCAACTTCAAACTCCAAGGGCCTCCTCCTGTGATCAGCATATGACTTCTTCCAGTCATGTATGACCTATATCCTCTCATGAAAAAGATAAACCTTCATGGTCATAGTCTACACCATGTCTATACCAAGAAGAGATGCCTCCCAACATCTTTCCAGCACAATAGAGAATGACACGATATCCCATACAACGACACAAAAGGATCCATGAAAATGGAAGCATGATAAATGATATTATATGTGAAATCCACCATGGGAAAGTGTCATACAAAAGATCCACCAAATTCCATGATACCCATCCGATGTATTATCTCCAACATCTGCATGGTACACTCTATCTATCCATCCTCATGAGGGTGGAAATTAGTGTTTTGGTGTAACTGAGTGCCAAAAGAATACTGAAATCTATTCCAGACATGCTATAAAAACTATGCATCTTAATAAAATATGCTAGAACTTATAACTCCATACAAATAGACCACCTCATATACATAACTCTTGGCCAAGGAATCCACTAAGCCCGACTTCTTAATCGCTAAGACGTGAGCCAATTTAATAAGCCGATCCACCAATACCCATATTTCATTACATCCTTCTTGATCCCTATGTAATCCTATTATGAAATCCATCGAGGTATCATCCCATTTCAACTCAGGGACATCTACTAGAACAATAAACACTTCACCATAAGCTATGCCACTTTATTCTTCATTTTGTGCTACTAAAACTACATCCTCAAGCCACAATACCTCATAGACACTCTAGGTTGAATAACTAATGGTGATCTATTAAAATTACAGAGAACTGACTTGCACATTTCCAATAGAAGAAATATATTTTGATGAAATAACATATAATTTTGACCATCCTCTGACCTTACATCTAGAGCGTCACCCTAGTCAATGTGTTCATGCATCTCAATTGACTCAGAGTCTCCCCATTGAGACTCCTTCACATGTAGTGTCATATTAGACTACACTGTCATCTAAAAAATAAATCCCCTATTGCTATCCATTTCGGCATCTTAGTTTAAGGTGAACAACTCCTCTATCTACTTCCAAGCATCCTAAGATTCCAGAACAACCTCCTTTTGTGACAACTTTCTCAAATTATTGGCTACAACATTCCCCTTACCTAAGGTGTAAGATTTCAAACTCGTAATCTTGAAGAAACTCTATCCAAAATCACTATAGAAAGTTCATATCTTGTTAGGAAATGATATTACTCAATTTATTGTGATCTTTGAAGATAAAAAATCTCTCCCCAATGAGGTAATGTCTTCACAAGTTCAATGTGAACTTGACCACCGCTAGATCCGGATCATGGATAGAATAGTTACATTCATGGTTACATAACTTCCTAGATCCATAGGAAATCACTCCCCATTGTTGAATTAGCACACATCCAAAGACCAAATGGGAAGAATAAAAAAACACATTGTACATCACACCATCCCTATAGAAATCAGAGTACTAGAGCACCGACCAATGTTCCATTCAGATAACTGAATGCTTCTTGGAACAACTCACTCCAAACAAAATCCTTGTTATATTTGGGCAAGGTTGTCAACATAGCTTCTAATTTAGAGAAATCATGTATGAATATTAAGTAATACCCTTCCAAATCGAGAAAAATAAAAATCTCCACAATATTATATGGTTCTACTCAAATAAGATTTACCTCAACATTTGATGGGTCCACTACTACACCCTTATACGACACCACATGTCCAAGGAATTGTACTAATCTTTTCAAGAACATACACTTAGGAAAATTCCCATAGATCTAGTGGAATTGAAGAACCTCTAAGACATTATTGAGATACCGAGTATATTCATCCATTAAAATTGAGTAAACATGATATAATTTTTGAATACAATGACAAACATGAACAAGAAGTCACAAATGACAGAGTTCATGATCCCCATGAACACGATTGGTGCGTTTGAAACACCAAAAGACATATCCATGAACTCAGAGTCCCAATACCTGTACCAGAAGGAATTCTTCAGGATATCACCTACCTCCACCCTCTACTGGTGATACCCAGACAACATATTGATCTTAAATAACCATATTTCTCCCATATGCTGGTCAAAATGATCCTTTATTTTCAAAAGAGGGAAATAGTTATTGACTGTTACCTGATTCAACCTCTCATAGTCTATGCACAACCTCAGACTACTATCTTCTTTTTTTGAAAACATGACCAGAGAACCCCATGGTGAAAAACTGGGTTAGATAATGCAGTTCATCATCAGATGACCTATCTGAATCCTCATCTCCCACATCTCTGAAGGTTCTATCTGATAAGGGGCCTTCGAAATTGGATAATCACAAGGCTGTAAGTCTACACCGAAATCAACATCTCATCGAGGGGGCAGAGTAAAAAACTCCACAGGGAAGACGTACAAGAACTATCGAGCTTCCCTGGGAACCTCCATTTTTTTAGATCCACTAATTCCACAAAAATATTATCCAAAAAGGAAATAAGAGGTCCCAAACACCGCTGACCCTTATGACAATAGTTCTTTCCATGGAAAACCACACATTTTTCATCCATATCAGAAAACATGAATCTCCTCTAGAAGCAGTCAATAATAGCATGAATAGAGTACAACCATTCAATACCAAGGATGAAATCATTTGGTTTCATCTTCAATATAAAAAGGTTCCTGTAGGACTGATGTGGCCCCATCATCATTCTGCTTCCTCAGCACACATCAAGAAAATTGGTTTTACCTCTGACTAGTGTACTCAACACCAACAGAACATGAAGTCTCTCTACATATAGTCCCATTACATGGGATAGACTGGGTGAGACAAGGTAGCATGAATCTTTTGAATCATTCAAATTGTAACCAAGAGTACTGAAAAAACTAAGAGTACATCAAATAGTCTCTTGCCCTGTGAGAACTACTACATTTGCATCATGTAATAGACCAATACTTGTTTTTTTTATCCCTCTGCTGAAGACTGACTCCTTGACCACAACTGGGTCGAGGCCCCTGAGGAGCAGCCTGAGGTCAGCCTCTACATGCTCCATCTCCTCTCGGGGGATCTTGAGGCTACAATCACTTCAAATAGAACTACCCAACCGAAAACCATTGTTGAGGAAGGAGCTGGACCTTTTCACCTCCACCATAATCTGCTCGATCAGTTTTCGAATACTAACTGCTATGATGCCCAAATAATCCATAGAAAAAACATACTGATCCAAGAGCCACAAGACATGCACGAAATATATAAGTTCAAATCAGAAATATTTGAGGTTCCCCCTAGTTGGAAACCCAAAGGCCAAAGAGTATGTGACCAGTTGCTGATATGATTTACCTTCAAAGAACTATACTGATTCCCCTCTCATGTTAGACCTTCTTACAAGTTCATCCTGTCAAATACCTCCGCCATCTTCGAGACCTCCAAGTATGTTGTCGAGGTAAAGATAGTGACCATTTACTAGAGTGAAGGAATAAGTGCCTCCTCTAGGGGTGTCTCATGAGACTTATCATCTATAAAGAGATTCGAAGAAAAATGAAGGAGATCCTGGAATTTGATCCCCATATGCCACACAAAAATACTCCCCTACTGGATGGATAATAACTTCGACCTCTTCACAACCTTCATGGTGGATGAAAAGAATAATTCCTAGAACTTTTTCTCATAGTCATCCCACAAAATATTAGCCTCTTAAATCTCTCCCAAGTACATCATCCACCCCTGACATGCAAATCCCCGCATCTAGCTCACCACAAAAGAAAGCATGTACTCTATTAGAGACTAGATAAAGAAGAAGGTGATAACTATCTCCTTGAGCCAAATCTCTATATCCATTTATAAAATTATGGCCTTGTACTTTTCCAGAGTCTGTCTCTAGAATTATTAGAATGTTTTTTTCACCACTGGTCATCATCCTCCACTGGGTCAACCATACGCTGATCAACCAGGCCATCTTGATGATCCTCTGTTACCTATAATACATGCAAATGATGACCCAGTTACAAAACATAAAGGTAAATAAGGAAATCCTAATCCCGAGTATTATGTGATTTTATCAAAAGTTTATTTAAACTCATTTTATTTTTATCCCTTCCAAAATTCACCAAAACACCAATTCAAAGAAGAACATGAGTAATTCTGATGCATGTACCTTTCTTTGGGTCTCTACCAGGAAAATAGTGTATCCTCACACGGTTATTTGGTAGGCTTATGGTCCTTACATCAGATAATGGGGGGACCTAAAATTTAGTTTCCAAGCCAGTCTTTCCTAAACATTGTCACACTCTAAGATCACTGAACATTGCTACCCTACCAATCCATTCATTCATCACTGTACCTAACTCGAAACATCATCATATCTATCAAATATCTCCTCTGATACCATTCTGTCATGAACCCCTCCCTCCAATGATGCCTCTCTAGAGCTGATAATGGAGAAAGTGAGATAATTACCCCTCAAGTCCTACATCCAATAGGCCCCGGGGTGGCGACCTACACTAAGGGTATACAAATATAACAAAAATGGTTGATATTTCCATTTTTATAGTAACCAACTTTGGAAGATAAGATGTTTCATTCATAGAAACATTGCATGAATATATATATATATATATAAAGGAAGACTAATCTTCATCCCACATGTATGTTTAAATTGTAACTTATACAAAAGAAAGAGTCTCCAAAGTAAAAACAAAAATAAAAGCTAATTGGTGACACAAAAAATGTCCCCAACATTCAAGATAGTACTAGACAACATGAACCCCATTTTCCCCCTAAAAACATGAAATTAGTTTTATAGACATAGAGTGAGTATAAAAGTATACTCAGTAGGAAAAACCCAAGTCCCTTGTGCACAAGTAGAGAAGAATACAAATATTCCTCTGGGAAAAAAACATAAACCAATACTACATAACAAGGTATACTAGACATACCAACCTCACCAAATATATTCCCACCAAATAACACAAGTCTATGAAATTAATAATGTGAACATCAATGATATGGTACCCAACACAACTTTACCACCAATTAGCCACTCTCATATGCTAACGAAAAAAATCATGGTGTTCCAACCTATTCCAAGAGTACCATGTCACAACCCGCTTGAAAAAACATGGGCCTCACAACTATCCCTGCAACATGGGAAAACAAAGGTCATAACATCTATCCTAAACACATATGGGTTTCAAAACCACATCAAATACTAATAACTCTTGAGGAATAAAAACTCATCACACCTTAAAGACACCTGGGAAAACACATTTCACCCGCACACACCTATGCCTCGCAAACCACTACCTGCCCAGAGGATCTTAGGCAAACACTACCTAGAAGAGGGAGTAGGGAAGAGATGGTGGCTCTACATCAATCCTATTAATTGGATGTTTAGGAAAGACATCCTCCCCCATGAAAATGGGGGTGTTTTGAACACAGTGCTCAACTAGAGTGGGTGGCGTAAAGAAATCACAAGGAAGTAAAAGTATATATATAGGCATAAACCACTCACCCAAACCTATGGGATATTAATCAAACATCTAGACACCCCAAGATACTGCCAACTTTGCTTCTACCTCTTAATTCATTATTTAATACCAGCATAATTCACTTCAGATGTTGATAAATGAAGTCCATCCATAACAAGCCACAACTCAAATATATCTCCAACCAATTCATCTAAGTAGTTATCATTATTTATTAGAAAATTTATTGATTCATTCCATAATAACCTAGGTTTATACTAACTAAACCATGTAAGAATCCACTTAACACCAATCACATAGAGGAAAATGAACTATATTATATTAACCCACTACAATCATTATTCTTCAAATTCATTCTTCTCAATCCATTCCCCAACATGTCACCCCAATACAACTAATCCAATGAAAAATTGATATTCTCACTATATAACAGCACTACACCCATCAAACCAAAAATATAAACATAGAACAACTCGAACTTGTAACCCTACTACTAAACCACCACCCAACTATTCCAAAACAAGTCAATCTCTCAACCCGAGATTCCATTACACCGATATCATATCCCCACAAACAACCCTGTTCTCATCCCAAATAGCACAAAACCACACAAGTCTCAAAATATAACCAAGATACCCAAAGTACACAACCACACGAATAAATAAAATAGTTTTCAGGTTTATGAAATGCTAATTATTTAATTTAACTTTAATAATTCAGGGGTTATCATAGATAATGTTCAATCATGAGACATCCATTCATTTAACCAAATATAAGTGGTTAAAAAATTTCACTTTCATACATTCATTAATAGAGGATCAAAAATAAATATCCAAAAGCCATCATAGGTTCAAAAATTAAGCACTCCAACAACCATTTTTTTAGTAAGCCTATGTCCTGTACAGATCACCATAAGAGTAAGATGTAAAATAGAAGCATGCATCCGTTTTTCCCTAACCCTTGTATATTGATATTAAATATATTCAATTATATTTATTTATTCATAATTATACTATCTTCAAGAGAAAATTCGAACAACCACCCCACATGTTACAAAATTTTAAAGAGACAAACGGATCCCACCTTGGATGAAAAGATGACCGATAACTCCTCTTAATGCAAAAATAGGGGGTGTGCAATGATCCACGAAAACACAATATATGTGTGTAACATAGAATGAAATCTATTTAGGGAAGAGTGTTTTTGGGAACCTTGGTATGAATATAAAAAAATCGCACAAGAAAGGAATGGTCATGGCTTTATAATGGTTGGATCTTAAATCTACAGGGAAAATAATTTCAAATTCCATTAATGCTAAATCACAATCAAGAACATGTTGTTTGACTATTAAGAGTCTCAAGGCATTATAAACTAAAATACATTTTTATATCCATTAAAAAAAATTCAAAAAAATTCAAACATTGTTTTAAACTCATTTTATATCAAATAAAATGTTAAAGGGGGAATTTAAAATAACTGAAGAATATTGTAAAAACTTTGACAAATTGTTGGATGTGATGCATCGTTAGATGAGTCACTGACAGAGGTCACCGATAGGGAGTAAATGATGGTTGATACACTATTCGGTGACTCACTATCGAATGAGTCATTGATGCTAGCTACTTTCTATGACCCACTATCACAACCTACCATCTGTAAGTCACCGACACGAGTCACCAACACAACTCACCGATGCCACCTGCTGGCACCACCCACCGACGCCACCTAACAAGGAAACCAAACAAAAAAACCTACTGATGCCACCTACTAACTCCACCTACCAAAACCACCTATTAATTCCACTTAATGATGCCACCTACCATTGGAAAAATCTTGAAATGAGTCCCCGTGACTCCCAGAACACCCGACACACAATACTTTTAGAAGGTAATGGACCAGGGAGGTCCGGACCATTAAATTATATATATTTATATGTAAAATATTTCTTTTGAAATAAATATTTTGTATTTTAAGATCCCATGTATATCATTTTAAAAATAAATGTATTTTAATCTAAAAATGATTAATTCATATATATTAAAAAATAGTTTTAATCATTATAGAAATTAATAAAAATTATTTTATAATTTTTATAAACATGATCATTCAAAATAATATGTTCAATTTCTTGTTTTTTAAACCAAAATATATGATTTTAATGATTATAGTTAATGATAGTGAAAATGGTAAAACTATTATTTTCAAATAATATTTTTATTTATATTAATTGATTTTTATATAATAAAGAAATCAATATACTATAAAAAAATGAAATTAATACAATCATAAAATATATATTTAAATATATTATTAAAAATTAAATTAATAATAAAATCTAAATATGATTATGAACACTTAATGGAAAAAACAATATTTTTCTACAAAAACGTTTTTCTATAAAAAAGTTAGATTTATATTATTTGAAATTGTATTATATTAAGCAGATATTAATTTTAATTTTATGAAATTAAATTTTTGTAATAAGGGTTATTTCATATGTTTAGTAATATCTTATTTACATAGGTAAAAACAAGCTACAAAAATTAAAAAATAGTAAAAGTAAAAAAATATAAGATTAAATAACTTTAAACTAGTTTATAAAATATGTGAAAATAAATGGTTGTGGATTTCTCAACCGAATATCACCCCATAATCCATTAATTCTCCATTATAGGTCATTAATTATTGATTAGTTAAATTCCATTATTGAGAAGTAACATATATTCAAAAAAATTCATATTTATTCCCTTATAAAAAGGGTAAAATCTATCCTTCAAATGATCCACTATCAATTAAAAATATATTTGAAATAATAGATAATATTCCACTCAAAAAACTCAAATGAATTTTATAAATACCATTGCAACTATGCATTATCCTACATCCTTCATTTCTATGGATTTCAACAAGAGGAGTTTTATGTTCTCAATGTAAGTATTACTTACTCCTTAAATTTTCTTATTAATCATTATCTTACAAACCTACACTGAACATTGTATTATAATTTACATATTATACATTATTTTTTTATATTAATGGAAGAGACCCCATTTATTAATTCTCATTCATATAAATAAATAGAACATAAATCTTGTATTGTGTATACTACTACTTCCACAAATTGACATATTATGTTTTCATCACTATATCTCTTCAATTTTTATGACGATTGAATAAAATAGTAAATTATAAATATATAATTTAATAATTTATATAAATATATAATTTACTATCTATTTTCATCTTTTAGCATTCGTTGGGAAATGAAAACGTTAATCGTGTGCTGTGTGTTACACCACACCCACAATGCAATATCTTTCATTTTCATATTAATTCTAATTACTAGATAAAACTCTTTAAAAATGATTGAAAACATTAAAAAAATAAAAATAAAATCATTACTTTGTTATAATGATATTATTTAAAAATAGAAATTTTTTTAATTATAATCACCTATCAAATTATGGTATGTTCATGTTTGGTTTGGTCTAACCCATAATTAGAAAAATTCTATAAAACACTATCATAACTGACAACGGGAACATTTATACTTGTATTATTAAATTTTAGTAATAAAATTATTATTTTTTTGTGGTTATAGAAGGACATATTATGTATTTAAAATATTATTTAAATATCTTCCTTGGTTTCTAAAATTACTAAAATATGACTACACTGATTTGAATTTTAGATGACATAAAAAAATATAATGTAAAATGATAATTAAAAACACAAATATTTTATCTATTCGATTACATTAAAAGATATCATAAAGGACTATGGGAGAAGAAAAATAACTACATTATTACTGGGAAATTAGTTTAAAAATATGATGTTAACTGACAACTAATATTGAAAACAAATAATTTCTGACTAATATATTTGTAGAGAATAATTATAAATTATTCCTAAAAAAATTATAAACTATTATTATATAAAAATAAATATGTAAATAATATTATATAAAATGATATTAATTTATTTTTATTTTTTTATAAAATATATTCATTTTATTTAGTGGAAGATATGAATAAGGGTAAGGGTTTCGTTACTAAAATATAATTTTTGAGAAATATTTCTTATTATAAAACATTTAATATTTATAATGGTGTATATAATAATCTTTAATATTTTGGATCATCATACATCCATTATTAATAATACATAATTTTTCATTTGGTATTATATTTCTCTGTATTTTTTCATACAATATTTCCAATTTTATAATGGAATTATGGACTCAATTTATGATATATTGATTTATTTCCTTTCTTACATGAATACAATTTTCATGATTTCATTGATCCTAAAATTCCAATATTTTATATGGAATTAACTTGCTTTCCTAGGTGTAATTTCTTCCCATTACCAATAACAATAGATTTGATAAATGTTTTTCCTAAAATAACAACATATTATTTGAAATAATAACTTTATTCATACCAATGAATAATTACATTAGTATTGATATATTAAAATCTAAAAATATTGTAAACTCCTTTTCTAATGTCAAATATTTATTAATTCATTGTATCATTTTACTTTCCTTCAATGATTCTCAAAATAATATTTTTCCCTTATTTAATATGTGGGGTTTTAGTAAAAATGTTTTACTATATTATAATATTTTATTTATCATGGATATATTTCTTATCATACACTACACATTTTCATTAGAATAACTATATATATTTTTAAAAACTCCATTATCAAAGATTTATTAAAAAATGTTTTTATATATATCAAATTATTTCATTCCAATATTTTTGGAAATAAATTTTCAAGTGTAATAGGATACTCTACCCTTTAGAAAATCTTTTTAAAAATTAATTAATGAATATTATTTTTAAAAACATTCCACAAGAATGTATCTAATATAATTCTAAATCATCCTTCCCCATTTTTTGGTTTTGTGATGTATATAATTTTACAAATATTCTACATACATTATATAAATTTTTTTGTCATGGAGAATGTGTCATTTTCAACAAAATATTCTATATATAATTTAACAATTAACTTAAATGTATTATTCATAGATTGATTGTTTATTTACCCATGATTTCCAATATGAGAAACTTTATACCTCTATAATGAAATTTCAATTGCTTACTTTATCTTTCTTAACCATATTTAGTGTAAAAATATATGTATTTTTATATTTATTTTCCTATATGAACACCTTATTATATCTATATGGTGTAAATAAAATATACAATATTAATTTTATTGTGGGGTATATACCATGAATGATACTTAATATATTTTTATATCCACTTTTTTTAGTGTGTATATAATATAATTATTATTTATGGAGTTATAAATGATTCGATAATGTGAATCTATTATAAAAAGATATGGAACTCATATTTATTCTATGTGTTTTCAAAGATGTGTTGAATGAAATAATTTTTCCCATGGGTTCTTTAATATATGACGTGGATTGATTTATGTGGAACACATATGTGTGGATGGTGACAGTTTGGGTGTTATATAAATTTCTATTTCATTGGTAAAGTACTCACATCTCATGAGATAATAACGCATGGACATAATTAGATTTTTTGAAAACTGAAAGTGTGCACATACGTGGATTTGATCACATCTAAGTAGGTATATATACATATTTTTTTCACAACATAAGGGTTGTAAATCCATTATTTTTTTTCAAATTGCATTCCTATGATTATGTATGTTCCAAAATATTATATCTATCTTTATGAATATTTTAATACTTTTAGTGTTAATTTTATAATATCTCATGAGTCTACAATATGTTGATTCATTTTTTATGTTATACTACATCATATTAAATGGCACATGTTTTATGATCTAATGTTATTTAGTTATTTTTTTCTTATGTATCATTATTATACCAACATTCTCATATTATGATAACTTTAGATTTATTATTATTATCCCTTATTTTTACACTTACTGACCATACTATCTCACCCATATTTTATGTGTATATTTACTTTGGATACAAATAAGTGTAAAACCTATAATGTGTTAAATAGTGTATCGTGTGTGCAGTTTTTGTGTTAGTAATGTAATAATTTTTTGAATATTTAGATGGTTTTTTTAAAATGGGAATAATTTTAATAGTTGAAAATTAAATGTTTTTTGTTTGTTAAATTTTTATCCAAATTCACCTTTAAATATAAAATTTATGGGAAGGTATTTTATTGATATATTATATTTACATCATGTAATTGACATGGTCACATATTTGGGCTATAATAAATATAATGTTAATGATATATGTAACATATAAACGGTGTGTGATTTAGTATTGACTCAACATGAGAGATAATTTTAGGTGTTTTTATATAGAATCCCAAGTCATAATGTTTTTCGTGATGTTACCATATTTTATATGATGAAGGATACATTAGTGAGCCATAAATCATTGATATGTGAATCCCGATGACGTGATCCATGTTATTGATAAGATAACACATGTGTGTAGGCCTTGTTGATGTTTCATATTGATTTAACAAGACGGTTGTATACAAAATAGTGGATAGTTACTTATAAATACTCCTATGATATTTCATTATTTTATAGTACATAACTATTTTAATATGGGTTGTTTTTAGATGGGTAAAGAACATAGCATGTGGGTAGTGATATTATTGTTTGTTTAGGTATTATTGGACATGAATTTCATGTTGGATATATCGATGTGTGGGTTTTTATAACTCTCTAGGTTAGGGTGTGTGTGTATATAGGACGAATTAAGACTATTTTTATTTCATATTTTTTAAGGGTTTGTACAAATATCATTTTGTATTTGGTAAATTACAATGCACTTCATAAGAAAATATTCCAACTTTTATTTCTATTTATGTTCTTATTTGTCTGTCGAATATTTTTCAGATTGAAGATATATTGTAACATAAACTAATTTGTAAAAATATGATGATATGAAGTTTCAATTTCATATTAATTACATAATATTTTAAATCACTGTAACACTGTCGAAACACCCCATTAAAAGATTAAAAAATATAATAAGTCCATATAAATAATTTATTATTGATGTTGTTGCAACTGATCTCATGTTTTGTGAAATTTTACATTTGGAGTTTTTTATAACTTTTTCTATATATTCTATCACACATTGAATATTATATGTATTTATCTATAAGAAATTATAATTATGAATTTTACTATTTGTCTTGATGCTTTTAAATTTTTTATTTTTGAGTAAGCATTCAATTAGTGTGATTTCTCTTTTAGAGTTTTTCAACTAAGAGATAACACTTTATGACATTATCATAGCAATTATCTTATTATTTTCCTTTATAATTGTTATATCTTATAATCTTATGTGATAAATATATTTCAATAATTAGAAGTTAGTGTAAAATTAGATCATCTGATCGAGGGACTTTGAGACTAGTAAGACAATGTTCAGGAAAATCTGGTGCGTGTAAGATCAGTCTTTAAAGAGGTATATTCGTGGGAATATAGGTATAGGAAGAAAGTAATTTCAATAGGCATATAACTAGAGATACCATATGATTTTTTGAAAGTCAGGGATACTTCAGATCTATATTATAGATCTACCTTTAACTTTGGTTTAAATGTAATGTTCTATTAAATATCATTTAATAGATTATTTAGTTTTTTAACTAGTAATACATGTTTTGTTTTTATGTTCAACTTTTGTATTATTTTTTAAATTACAGTTTCTATAATTTTATAGTTTAATGTTCCACAACTTTACTTCTTTCATCAGTATTATAAAATACAAATATTCTAATTTTCTTTGTGAATGATCTAATTCACTATAGTACATATTTCAGTTACTATGCTCTTTTATCTTTTACCATATTGGTAGTTCAAAAATAAATATCATTCATTTATTCCATAAGTATTAAAATAAATAATATCATAATACTTGAAGTGATTGAATATAGTATATTTGTTTTAAAACTAAAATCCGCCCATTTATGTTGATCACATTTAGGTACCATATCTGTATATACACAAATTTAAAAGTTTCTTTGGGAAAACTATATTTATTATTGATTTTGGTTTTAATAATTTGATTTTAGTATACATACACAAACAGTTTTGGTATAATAATGATATTTTTTAATAGAAAGATTTTCATTTGGGATAATAAAAAACATTCATCCTACCAAACCATATATTTTTATTTGAACCGATTATCATTACATGTGTGACCATATGAAATCCTATATCATTAATACTATAGTTTGCAACATTATAATTTTAATAAGAAACTAAAATTATTTAGAAAAATATAATGTTCAATTTTCTAATAATGAAAAAAAATATTAGGTAAACAGTAAATCTTATAATAAATTAATATTTTCTATCAATAAGTACATATAAAACTAGAAATATTAATATTAGATAGAAAATATAATTTATAAGAAGTTAGATATAACAAAAGTTTTAGTATCTAAAGTTTAAAAACCACTTATATCTATACATAATGATGATTATCAGTCATCTTATTTTCTACTTAGTGAAACAATAACAAAAATTCATCCACGATTTTTTATATTAGTCATCAAGTTATAGTTCTTTGTCCAAAAAATGTTATTAAAATATTAAATCATTGAAATAATTATCAGCATTATACCTAATGAATGGTTGTTTAAGTGTAAAGTGATGGATTATACAAAGATTTTGATAAAGTCTTTTAAATATGACTTAATCGAAACATTAATTCAGTATTATAACAAACATCAAAGATAGGATAAAAAGAGAACATGAATAATATATTTGAATTTTCTCTATCATCATGTAATATTAATTAACGAAAATTTAATAAAATGTACTGACATTTATAAATTCCTCTCTTCTAGGAGAAAATTAAATTATTCAGATCATAATGATTTATAAGACAGAAATGGTGAAGAAGATCAAATTAATAGATGGTTCAATAAACATTATATAAATTTAAACCTCAAAAATCAATATTGAAAATGTTTTAATGAAAATAAATACTAGGAAGATAATTATTATTGATAAGTTATATGTTATGAATATATGAATTAAAACATTTATTAACTGACTATTCGGAAATGGTAAAGAAAATTAAAAACATCAGAAGGTATTCTAAAATAAATTCTGATATTATATTCTAAAACAATTCATTATTTAGAGCACTATACAAAGAAATAAATTATTAAATATTTTATCATAATATAGTTAAATTCGAACTTAGTAGATATTTTGATATTATTAAATCATTCTAAATATTAAAAAAAGATTCATGGGGGTGCTGATAGTAATATCCCATAGAAATTTATGCCTTCATTAAAAATTTACTAAAAATTATAATTATTATTTTTAAACCCCTTATTTTGATGAAAATTATGAAATACATGATATAAGATACTCTAATCCATTATAACATAAAGATAAATTACCCTCTATAACTTAAATATAATGTTATGTTAACAATTTGAATCAAGAAAAAACAAAACTGATAGATACTTATATGTTTTCTAGAGTTAATATAATTAATCCGAATAAAAAACATTCGAAAATAAATTTTTAAATATAAAAAAATTAAACTAAACTATATCCAAAAACTATTTCTACTTATCAAAATTTAGATGATAAGAATTATGTTGATTAGAATCATATTGATCAAAATTATATTCGTTGAATTTTTTTGATTTTAAATCAAATAAAAAAATTCAGAATTTGGTTTTTGAACTTACATCCAATGTTTTATTATTAAAGAAATATATCTCTAAACTTATATATAGTAAAATAATGATAAACTTGTATAAAAAATTAATTTTACTTTTAACTTCTAGTTAAATTGGTTTTACTTATGATAAAACATATTTTTAATTAATCTATTATGTACCTAAAAGTGAACCTTTTTGTTCTAAATGTAAAATAGGAGGCCACTGATTTAAATATTTTTCATTAAATAAAATACATTCATTTTCTCTATAAATACATTCTTTCATAATAATGAGTAGCAATATTATATAAAAAATTTAGAAAGATGTGGCTTCCCAACATTTTATTTGCTAACATAATAAGAAAACGTATATATGGTACCAAATAACAAAATTTTATCTATTTCATGATAATAAGGTGAGTAAAAATAACAAAAAAATAATGTTACATGAACTATAGTTGTTCATAATATGTTACTAGATACAATTTAATATTCCAATATTTCAACAAGTTGAAATGAGGAAATGTTTTTTATAGATACAATTCATAGGGAGAAATCATTGGAATTAGTGATATTTTATTGGTTATAAGATAATATATTTCAAATATTATTTATATTTTAACTCTCATGTAAAACCTTATTAGTATAATAAAGTTACGTGTTAAAGGATTTATTATATACACCGGTAAAAAAAATGTATTTTTCTATGATTTGAAGGTAATTTAATTTTTCTCCTAATATGAATGAAAATTTTCACACCCTCAACATAGAAGATCTGAATAATTAAAACCTTCATTATTTTTGTAAAACTAAACACATATCTATATTATATTATATAATTATATTTATTACATAGAAAATATAATTTAGGAACATATAATTTATTTATGAGTTAATTAGTCTCTTAGAAAAGTAAGAAACACTAATTTGTTTTACTATCAATTGGAGAAGGATAATATATATTTTATGGAAGTTATTATTGTCAAGTATTGAAGATCCATCAAACAGACAATGATTTTGGGTTTTTTAAATATAATTCAACAATTTTTGATAATTTTGGTGTTGTTTATTTGTCTAGGAACTAATCACATTAAACTATAAATAATAACATATAATTATGACAAAATTTCATTAGATATATCAAAAAAAGATCATTATTTATATATAGGAATATCAAGATATCTTGTTGACATTTTTATAAAACCTCTTATATATAATTAAATTTAATTATTTAAAAAACCATATTTGAATGATCGTCTTTAAATGATATTCATCCCAATTATAAGTTCATCTATAATGTTACATTAAAAATTCCTCTATAAAAACGTAGTAAAATGTCAAAAAATTTGGAATATCAGTTTTTTTCTCAAATAAGATTTATTTTTTATATTAAAATTCTCTCTGATTTTCTGAACTATTTGATTTTCATTTCACATGTAACATTTTAAAAAAATTATTCATTGTTCCTTTTTTATAAGATATGTATTTTTATTTTAATATATGTTCTTGAACCATTATTGAAAGAGGAATATCACCCATCATTACTCGAAGATAAAAAAAGTCAAATATTTTTACCTATATGTCTCATAATTACCTTCTATTTATTTTTCAATTTAATCGGGATTTTTTAGAGATAATAAATATTTTACTCTAAAAAATTTCTTGGGGAGTTTATTTAACATTAAAAAAGTTAAAATTTTGTTTTCTATTATTATTATATCTATAAATGGGAATAAATATGACATATTTTTTTATGAATTTTATTTTCAAATAAAAAATGAACTACTCATACAAAAGGCAATCATTGGATTTTAATAATCCCAAATTCTCATATAAAGGATTAATTTTAGAACATTTATCATAACTATAATTATATTATATTGTATATAATATAATTACAATATATTTGAAGAAGATACCATCCATGAATCTTATTGTATTCCCTTTTATAGTTAATGAATCTAATGTATAAGAATTTGTTTACGAATTTATTACTGAATAATGTTATGTTAAAATTCTTATAATTCATATCAATATTATTTGTTATGTATATACTTAATGATTATATTCATTATATTAGTGAGAAAATTGATTTTAAACATGAACTCACAATATTTGAAGATCATATCTCTTAGGAAATCCTGGTCAACATAGAATTGATAAAATATAATTTGACTACATAAACAATTGTAAAAGGATTTTTCTTGAACATATTTTGAGTTTCGTAGGCTAAAGTGACATAAAAAAATATTATCAAACAAATAAATAAAAATAATCTTATTTAAAAATTTAAATATGGTTTTATTTAATTTTTCTATTTTTTGAATATTGCCTTTTGGAAATAAAAAATTGAATAATTTTATAAAAATTTAATTTTTTTATTTTTAGCTTATATTTACTGTAATATTTAAAAAGTAGGTGATTTTTTAAAAACGTTAACTATATTTTTATTTTTCTATAATTTTCAATTAAAAAAGAGGAATCATTGTATCATTTTACTTTATTTTTATATCATTATTATTTTTATATTTTGAAATATATTGTAGAAAATTATTATATTTTTCTAATTTAGTCTTTTTTATTCTCTTCCTCAAAACAAAGGGTAGAAATGGAATAAAAAATACATATATTGAAGACAACATGGGGAATTATTTTTAATTTTTAGTGCCTTCATTTTTTCTTGCTTATATTATGATTTCCCAAAAAGGGTATATTAATGAGGTTTTCTAGTCACCTCTTTATTTTATTTGGAAATAAAAACACTCTTAATATGAAAATTTTTTAACTCAACTATTTTAATTTTTTTTTGTTTTTATGAAATAAATTTAATTTTTGTTGAATAAATTCCATATTTATGAAATACTCAAACTCGAACTAACTTATGATATCCCAATGATCTAAATTTAAAATTCTATATTAATTAAATATGTTTTTGTATCACTATAGTGGTGGTTAGCCAACCCATCGATAGATGATGCGACATGCTAAGTCCATCAAATGAAAGTGATGTCGATGACTTTGAAACTAATATTTAGTTTTGTAAAATTCAAATGTTAGATATTATTATTAATTTTTTTATAAATTGGTCAATAAAATGATAATGACAAGTATGAATGTATGATAATTGTGAATTATTATTATTTTTAAACATAAATTTTTTTATTTTTTTGTTGAGTGTGCTTATTATCTATGTAAATTTCCATTTTTTGTGTTTCAGTTAATATCCACCATTATGAGAGGATATCATTGTAATGATATTATTATTATTTTACTATAATCATTCTATTCTAAGAACATGTTTGATCAAGGTATTAAAATTATAGGAATATATGTGAAAATAATATCTTTTAATCAGCAGAATATGAGGCTAGGATTACAGATCTCCAGAACATTTGGTCATTGGAAATTAAATTGCACACTTTTACTGATATGTATAGTCATTTTCTTCCTATTATAGAATGATATGTGTTAAATTATGTTTAAAATATAGGACACCTTAAAATAGGTGTATATTAATGGATAATATATATGAGTTTTATAAATACACCTTCCACATTAGTTTAAAATGGATTTTTTATTAAATATTCATTAAATGTGTATTGGGATTTATAACAAGTGATTTTTGTTTTTTATTCCATCAATTGTAATATTTTATTGATTTTAGTTTCTTCAAATTTTATAATATAATGTTTCCCTTCATTATTTACTTCATTAATAACATAATATAATAATTATTTAATTTATTATATGAAAATGATAATTGAATACAGTACATATTTCGATGACTCATATATCATGATCTTTGACCTCATCAATAATTAAAAAATATAATCAATAATGGATTGCATTATTAATATGAAAATCCAATTATTATAATATATTAATAGGATAAAAATTGTAATGTTTCCTAAAATACTACAATTCACCCTCACTTTTATATTGTTCATTATCACACCCCCAACCTATAGTTACATTTTTGATGGATATCTATTCAATTATTCCTTCCTAGTATATGGTTAGGCTACTATAAATGAATTTTTATTCCCATGGTACCCATATGTGGGTAAAGGAAATAATGAGGTTCTTGTATTTTTTATGGTTTAGAAATATTTATCTCTCATGAATACATTATATTATTTACATGAATTTCTATGGCCTTGTTAATAATCAACATTTGGATGTTATTGGGTATTGGAATATTAGAGATGCATGATATAATTATTTATTCAAGGGTGTTGAACATTATTTTTTTTAATATTTTCAAACATGGAGTCATTAGGAATATCATCATTCATTATATTGTAACTATGGGCATTACCCATGGTTTTGGCATAACATTGGGGTGTTGAGTAGCTTTAATGGATTAGTAAACATGGTATTGATATTGATTACATGTATTGGGGTTATGACTATCAAGATGAAGTAGGTCATTGTACCCCTAGATTGATTAGGATGGTTTTTAAATGGAGAACTACAATATCATAGTTAGTAGTGAGACTATTACTTCTTATTTGTTATGTTATGATTAATTTAGTTTCATTTTTATATGTTCATGGATGATTATGTGATATTAATGTTTTAGTTTCTTGTATTATTGAGGTGTGAAATTATATAGTGTATAAAAATAATTATGTTTATTTTATTCCAAAACATGTTTAGGTGTTGTGTAGAAAGCATCAACAACAATGCCGAAGAAAGTCCTAGAGTGGTAGTGGTAAGGGGATTTGTATTTGTACATAGATACTAGAAACCTATATTAATATATAAAGACCCATACTCTTTAAAAATATATTGTACATTTTTTAGATGAATATTCATCACATTTCATAATGATCCCTGCCATTATTGTAAAGGGATTTTATCATTGGAATCTTGATAACATAAACACCAGGTTCATTAATGAACTACACAATCTACAATTATGTTATTTATAATTATCCCCTTTCATATATATATCATATAAATTAACATTCTTCACAACCCAAGGAATGGATACATAAGAAAGGGTGATCTTTGATGCTCCATAAGGGTAAAAAAGGTTATATCTATGATCACGTAATTATATCATGATAATAAATACATGAGAACACAATATACTCATTTTAAAAACATACACTTCATATAAAAAATAACAATCCTCGATCATGGAATATATCAAGGTATATTATTATTGATGATTCATAAATAAGTCAAAGAACGTGTTCTATGAGAGCATAACGTTTGCATAAGAAATAGAATTTCAGCATACACATAAGCATATAAAATTATTTATTTAGTATTAAAGTATCATTTATAATAATATTATAGTAAAATATGTTTAATCCTAAAATAATCATGGTCATCAAAGTTCATTCACAAGACTATCATAGTTTAAAGAGTCCCTTATTGAATTGGGTTCACTCCGAATTCCAGTTTTGTGTATCTCAATAGTTATCATTTTTATATAATTAATTGGAGGGATATATAGGTCACACATATCATATAATGAAAATGATTTAATTTTTTTTCTATAAGATCATAAAATATCCTTTATTTAAGAAAAAAATTTGTTCGATAAACATGCCTTTATAGAATAACCGATGGAAAAAATAGGTTTCATAAACTTGCCATCATTTCATAAAATCATAACCCTTATAAAAGGAATTAATTTTATGCAAATACATCCATCATAAAAAAACAAATCAAAAAAGAATAATTATGGTATAATTGGATCATATTCCTAGCAATGTGTCAGTGACATCAAGGGTTGTTTTCTTTAATGAATATAAATACAATTAAAATATCTTTAAAACATTATTGAGGAAAATTTCCTTTAAAATTTAAAACCACTTATTTAAAATATATACTTTTTGAGAAAATATAATTGAAATTTGTTTCATTGAATATATTTATTAAAACATCTAATGGATTCTTTAAATAATTTAGTAGTCCTGATAGCATGATATTTTGTTCATTCTTTTTAAGTTAATAAATTCATTTCATACTTTTCTAAAAAGTTAAAATGCATCTTAGTCATAAAATGACAAGAATACTCAATTTTCAAATGTTATTAAAAAAATATGAGTAAAAATTTATTTAAACAAAAATTTATGAATATTAAAATCTTTATTCATTTGGAATACATGATAATAAAAGTATTTTTTTCAGCCTAATAGAGAAATAAATTTGATTTTCTTTAAAAAATTATTTTCTATCTCTTGAGTACTAATGGAGATTAAAATAACATTAATACATTTCTTCTCAATAAATTCTCAAATTATAAAAAAATTCATTTATTTGTTAGTGCTTTATTTTAATAATTCATCTTTAGAAACATAATCATAAAAAATCCCAATAAATAAATAGATTTTAACATAAAACCGTTAACACATTAGTAAAATTTGAATTGTAAACCCCATGATAGAATGAAAATTTAATATATATTTAAATACCCATAAATTTTATATGATATAAAATAAAATATATTCATGGATATTTCATACACCACAAAAAAAATGTAGTGGTTAATATAGCATCTATCCCCTGAAAATAAATGTGAGATTGAAATATCTTACCTTAGGAATGACTTCCCTAGTACATGTTAAAACCTCATATATAAAAAATATTAAAATATTATAAATATATTAATGAAATAACTAATATATATCATACTATATATGATTTACTTATATCAATTTATTATATATTTTTCAATAATTCTCTATTAGAATCTCTATTTTGGGAGATATATACGTTATTTTTCTTGTATGTTTTAGTTTGGTACGTTTGGTCTATGTATTTTGATCATGGTCACAACACATAAAATTTTTAAATCATTATATATACAGAATATATATTAATTTTATTCTTTTTAGAGACATTATTAAAATATAAGGATAAAAAAATGAATTACATAGTTCAATGAGACGGTAGACCATACATACACATGCATATTGTCTTAGTTTTTTTGTTTTTTGGATTGAATTAATGATAAATAATAATTCCCTAATATTAATTAGTTATTATATATTATATTTATTATATTAAATTAATATTTTTTATACCATAGAATTAAAATTAAAATGAAAAAAAATCATATATCTTCATAATGGTTGATGTCCACAATTATGTAGCAACAATATTATAGTTTCCAAATGGATTGTAAGGTATGAAGGTAGATATGATATTATAATTTCAAAAAAAATTGGCTCATAACTTCATAATTAATCAAATAAAATTCCCTGTTAGTTTATTATGAAGAAGAAAACCCATTATACATCCATTTAGTTCTAATTGGCATTTAAATACCATGACATTGTGACTTGGTCTCCTATCCCATCAGTAAAATTTTCCCTTTCCATACTTTTATTTCCAACAACTCTAATTTCCACTTGCATCCAATCATTATCAAAAGCTTGTATCTAAAATTCTCCAACCATAGCTCATGAATATCAAATTACTCATCATCCTTCCATCCCCTTCACCCCTAATTAGAGGTTTTCATTAGTATTTGTTAGGAATATGGCCCATGCTTTCATCACATTCAAGGCCTCCAGTACCCTTCACCTCATGTCTCCAACATTACATGCACCTACCCAAAAAAGGCTGAACATCACATGTGCCTCATTCCATGACACTGAAAAAACCACATACTCATATTGCTGTATATTTTCATAATACTGATTAATCCCTCCATCAAACTAAAGAATATACTGCATTGAAACCCTATATTAGGGCTATTTAGGATTTAAAACCTAGACCGGATGCAGAATTACTGGCTGGTCATACCACATGAACACCACCCCAACCACATAGATGATATTATCATTCCATTAGGAATTTGTTTCATAATTATCATATATAAGAAATGAACCCATCCAAATAAACATCCATAAAAAATGGAAAAAAGAAATTAATTGTACCACTATATGGATACAACAAATCATACGTACAAAAAATTATACATTCACTTACCATTATATTGAAATAGTGTAAATAAAGGTTGTTTCATAATTATAATTATAGTTTATAATATTGAGGATAATAAATTTTATATTTTATGAATATTATAAAATATTTATTTGAGGTAAAATAGGAATTAAAAATAGAGTGATAGGTTAAGGTGAGTACCTCTATTTTAAAAGAATTAATTTAGATCCCTTCATAAGGTTCCTAGTGTTATACTTTTGGGAATAAAATAACCTATATAATTTGGATAATGAATTTTATAATATATTATTTGGAAATTATTGAGCAAGAAGGATTAATTGTTTTTAGGAAGAGAATGGTTTGGATTTCTTTTATAAGGTAGAAGAAGGTAACAATTGTAATTTGATAAATTATTAAAAAAAATTAACATCATAATAATGCTAAGTGAAACCAAAGAACCCATAATTCAAAGATAAAATGGGATATGGTGTAAATAAAATCTACCAATTACATTTTGGAAAGTGTTGTACATATTTTAACAATTATCGTCAAGTTAAACTATTTTAAACACATTTTATCTTTAACTATAATAACAATAGTTTTTTCTATGATAAGATTATTATATGGAAAAAATAAAAGGTTTATTTTAATAATATTTTAAAACAATGATTAAAAATTTTAAATCAATTTTACCATCGTTAATTTATTTAGTTTATAGAAATCACTTTTTATAAAAGTACACAACACACATGCTAAACAATTTTTAGTGAAATACATGATTTAATATTGAAAATAATATTAATATATAGTAAGTTAATATGTTGTTTTACAATAATTTTTTATCTCAATAATTAAATAGTGATGTTTTTATACATTTTAATTAAAGCAAGATTTAATAGAATCTTAAAACAATGCCACCAGTTTCAAAAAATCAAAAATAAATTTTCATTTTTATAAAATATAACTTACCCTTACAAAAGTACATATTAAGTCCGAAAATTAAATTTAATGATTAATAATAAATTATTTAACTTCATAAACAAATAATTTTCCAATAAAAACTCACTAATATGATAAACCAATTTTTTAATGTAAATTTAACCCTTATCTCAATAGTTTAACCTTCTGGTAAAAAACTTTTGATGTTAACTTTGGTAACAAATTTATACTATTTTCAAAATTAATTATTAAAAAAACATAATATGATATTATTATTTAATATAATTTATTATGATTCCAAATATGGAATCCATTTTAATAAAATCAAATCAATTATGTGGTGGAATTTAATTTAAATGTAAATCAGTAAACCCAACAAAAAAAGGTTTTCAAAATTAAAATGTGTCTTTATGTTTGGAAACATTTCATGAAAAAATTCATCATAAAATTTATTCCAATTAAATAAATAAGATGAATGAAAAATAAATTTCATGAATTGAACCTTTATTTCCATATAAAAAATATAATTTTTCTAATTTCATTTATAAAAATAATAT
This sequence comes from Viscum album, assembly GCA_963277665.1. Taxonomy (NCBI): domain Eukaryota; kingdom Viridiplantae; phylum Streptophyta; class Magnoliopsida; order Santalales; family Viscaceae; genus Viscum; species Viscum album. Next base: position 1,140,168,321 of record OY728156.1, read on the forward strand.
TTTTACGAAAAATCAGTATTTTCAAAATTCATCAAAATATCAATATTTTCTATAAAAATATAAAAAAATGTACTCTATGATAATTTTAACATGTTTATTCTGAAAAAATTATTTCATTTTTTTCCAAAAATTTATTGTAAAACTCATATACATTATTTATGTTATTTTTTAAAATACATTTGAAAACTTATTTTAGAAATGTATATTTAAATCATATGGAGACATTACTAAAAATATTGTACATAATTATAAATGTGTTTGAATTATATAACAGATCTACACATAATTTTGAAAATTTATCTATTCATATGAACTTATAGTAATTCAATTTCATGGATATAAATATAATATAATATAATATTTAATATTATATTTTGGTTTGTTTGAACCTTGTGTAGTTTTTTTGTAATCTATGAATGAAATTAAATTTATTTGGAAAATCACAATATCGAGATCTATTACATTAGACCCCTCCTACAATTTTAAAATAATTTTTCCCTTAAAATTTCATCAAAAGGATAAAAAAATTGAGGATACTTATGCCTCATCATATCTATATTTTCCTACATAGCTCCTAAAATTAGTGAGTTTGACAAAAAAAATCAATAAGTGTATGATCTGGTTTTTATAGAAATGTATCTCTCTTTAAACTAGTATATCTGTCGAATGTTTATCATAAGAGATATGTTTCTATAGTGGTATGAATACTGAGTACAGTACATGTGTAGGGTAATTTATGTACATCTATAGAGAGATATATATAACACATCATGAACCTCAGAGAGATTTTGCAGAAGTTCAAATCGATATGGCACAATCCTGATATGATTAAGGATTAAAATGAGATAGAAATTACAAGGTATTATACTAAAATCATTCCCGGATATCAACACCCTCATCTTGGGATATATTCATAGTAAACTTGTCACCCAAATTAAAATCTAAGACAATATGATGATTTTCAGAATAACATTTTCTTCCAACTCGAAGGTTCCATTATATGATGTCGAATGGACATAATATTCTTCTCAATTACATCCTCTACAACATGTTTGAATGACTTTCATTTTTGATCATCATTCCACAATATCGGATTTCTACACCTCAAATTATATAGGTTTTCATAATGATTAATCTAATTAACATAGTGATATCTATTGCTATATGATAATTACACAGAAGGAAGGTGTTGATCCCATCCACATTTGAAATAAATAGAGTTTTCTATCAACATTAATTATAGAGTTTTAATTTCCCTATTAGTTTTACCATCATTCATAGGTTTATAATATGTAATGAAACTTAACTCTGTATCTAGATAATATTGAAGATGTCACCATAATTTTGAGGTAATCCTCAGATCTTGATCAAATATAAAGAAATATTGTACTCTATAACATCTTAACACTACCTTAATTTATATCCCACCAAGATGATCTAAGGATAAGTATTCCTTAATGGTATCTTAGTGTGATGACATTATTAGGAAATTTTCTATGACACATATAGAAATTTTCCCATTCTAAATTGTTAGGTGTCTTAAAACAAAATCCGTGGATATTGTTTTCATATTTATATTATAGTATGGGTAATGATTGTAATAACCTCTTAGAATTTTATATATCAGACACAAATTGATGAAATACAATGAAATGAGTTATATATTAATCAATATCCCCCACAAGGTTTTCCCACTAAAAATATTCATTCAAATTTCTATACATATCCATACTTCTAAGGTGAATAGTGAATAAAGAACTATGATACTCAGACAAAAGATCATTTTTCAATTATTATATAAATGATACACATATATAGTTTATGAATAATATTTTTCCATAACAATCATGTATAAATTCCTGAATATTTCTTAACCCCCTCTATATTTATACATCTTTCTTTCGCACCTGTTTATTATTCATTTAATTAGATGGTTGAACACTCATTTGAGATAGATAATATTTCTCCCCTTCATTAAATATTTTAAAATACTTAGTTATAATTTAATTAATTATTGGATATTTTAGGATTCTCCTCGTAGATAAACTATCATGATCATTTCATCTAAAATAATCTTCCACCTTGTTCTCTTTCAAAGGGTGGTAATGTATTAATAATTTATAATATTTAATCAATTCCAGAAATCTTCTATAGAACATATCAATATATTTTTATGTGAAAGTATAATTTAAACAGTTATGATTTATATATATGACACGCTTTTCCCCATATAGATAGTTCCATAATGTCATTAATGAAAAAAATTACAAATATAACTGTAAATAATGAGTTTGGAAATATTTCTCATAAAATGTCAATTGAAATGAGGAATAATATATGGCTATATTTTCTTACATGAGAAGACATCCCAATATCTTATGTGATGCATCAATATAGATTAAAAAACATTCTATATTATATGGTAATTTAAGAATGGGTTCACTGACTAACTTTATCTTTATTTACTTGAATTTTTTATATATTAATCAATCCAAAATAACATCAATATATTTCATGTCAACATTTTGAGTAGGTTAGAGAGTAGAAAGACATTATCCACAATATTTCAATAATATATCGACAATATAAGAAAACTATGAATCTTAGTTATGGTGGTTGGTCTCAGATAACATTCAATATCTTTTGCCTCTAATGTATCTCTTGGTATTCCCTCAAATGATATTATATGACCCACGAATAAAACATTCTAAATACAAAATTCAAAATTAGTAACATTTTCATAAATAATATCCTTTCATAGTGTATTATGAAATATTTTCAAATGATATTTATTCTCTTACATACTCTTTGAATATATAAGAATATGATCTATTAATAAAACCAATAAATGATCAAGGTAATCTATATAGTCTATATACATTAAATCTATAATGATTTTGGGGGAATTAGTAATACCAAATTGTGTAACTATAAATTTATAGTGTGAATTTATTTTACAAAATACAATATTGGATATATACTCCTTATTAATCCTCAATTAAGGATATATAAAATGAAGATCAAGCTTGGAAATATTCTGATCTCCTTGTAGTAGATCCTAGAATTCATCCATACTAGATAGAAGATACTAATACTATATAGGGATAATGATAAGTTTTTGATAACAATTATAAAGCACATTATTAGAACAATAATCTTACAAAAAATAACTAGTTCACCCCATGGTGATTTACATTGATGAATGAATCCCTTTTCAATATTCTCTTATAGTTTCTTATGTAGTTCCTACAACTCAATCATGTCCATTTTATATGGTGTCTTCTTAATAAGTGTAAAACTATGCCTGAGATAAATCCAGAACACATATTCAAAAATTTTTGGTGGACCAAGAAATTATTCTATAAATACATTAACCAACTCTTATATAATGATCATATTAATTATGCTGAGTTTCTCCCCAAGAATTTGAGATAAACACCCCTTTTTAATGTGAATCAAGCCACATAAAATGGATGTAATTTCATTTGGAATTAAAAATTTATCATCACACAAATAATTGAGATTAGTTTTATTTTTAATATCAAAGTTGTATTCCCTTCCTTATCAATAGATGTAGGTTTTAGGTAAATAATTAGAATACAATCCGAGGATAACATAAAACTCAATTATAAATAGAATAACGATATTTTCATAAAGAACATTTCCAGAAACAATAACGAGAGAATAATTATAGAATTAAAATTACATCGTAATATCATTAATGGGTTTAACTAATAAATAAACATATAATATTTTAGGTTTTACTATGATACCCATATAAAATTAATTTTATATTAATGAGAGGGTACATCTATAATAAAATTAACCATTGTAATTTCTAGAGTTGATTGTAAGTGTACCTTTAACCACATCATTATCTTCCCCTTGTAATAAGTAATGACCATAAGAGATTTACCTTCGCCTCAAGGATTAGTTTGTTTCTTATGTTAGTTGTCATAATTTCCATTTGAATTTGGAAATAGGTAATCATAATTTCCACAATTATTTTATTTAAGAAACTAGAGTGTGTCTGGTGTATTCTGTGATACTTTCTCTATATTCATAACATTATAAAACATATTCCCATTACATGGGAATTTGATTTCATAATGAAATTTCCTTAAAAATTTGAAAAATGTTATAGTCCCCTTATGAAAAAATCCCCCATATTTTCTTATACATATTAAGAAGAAAATAATGGTTATCCTATTCTCTCCATGGTTTTCAGAATTTACATTAAATTCCAACATTTATTTTTCAAAATCAATAGAATAATGTGTTAATCTTATCTCAAACTCCACCACGATGAAACATCGAATGATTTATCCACATCTACTGAAGTGTCTAATATCTAAAAATATTTGGATACATGATTTTATGGGACTAAATAAAAGAACAACCTTATATTCAGGTTGGATGATAATATGTGAAATGTACAATTGGTTTTCTTGTAGAATTATCCTCATAAGTACCAATGACATCATCATCCTTTTAATTAATCAAAATAAATTCCTTCTCTACTTTTGACGAATAATTATAGAATATTATTTATTGAGAAATAATATCATAAATCATACCACATTATAGATTTAGTTTATTGTTTTAAATTTATTTTCTTTGTAATATACCTCCATTGATCCGCTTCAACTTACAAATGATACAAAATCAGAATAAAATCACATATTCTAAGTAGTAGAGAAAGGAAAATAAAATTTTAGTGGTAATTATCCATTTCTTAGAAACATTTGGATCAGTTGACCTAGTAATATATGGTGGATATTTCCTAATATAAGAATTAATATAACCTTTTTATACCCATTTATCATTTGTAACATCAGTTTGACTCATAGCCTGAAAATATTATTTCAGCATAATAAAAATATTATTGACTCTAGATATAATAAAATTCTTTTTCATAGGTTGAAAATAATTTTATTTTCCATCACATTCAGCATGAACTAAATTACTTTAGGTTATAAACAATAAATAAAACCAAAAAATAATGTTTCAGAAACAATAATCATTGCGTGAAACCAAAATATGATGAAAATTCATTTATAAGATATTTATGTCATAAAAAATTCTTCTATGAAACATTATAGTTGACCAAGGAAATTCATATTTGTTAAACAAATATTATGATTTTATCGAATATATAAACTTATCCCAATGGATCTCACTATAGTTATCACATCCAATTCTTTCAAAGGACAACTGATCATTTATATAAAAAAACTATAACAATAAATATGTTAAATATATAGATATTATATCTTAGTAGATTGATATTAATTAAACATTTTAATGATTCATGATAGAATAATATTGATAAAGTATCATAAAACCATTTAATGAAAAAAACTACTTAATAAATGTACTATATTTTCTCCCACGATGTTCCTCATAACATTAACCCTTCCTAGATATATCATTGATAGTACCTTTATTCATAAACTGGGGAAGGGAAGAGTACGAATAACTGAGATCTTATACTTAGTTAGAGTAAATAACTGAGATATCGATGATCAAATAATTATAACATGTAAATAAGGGTATGAGAACCTGAGCTTAAAATTTGAAAATCATATACTACATATCAATGATCATAATCATGATTCATAACATAAAACATGGATGTTCATAAGATATGAATCAAAAAGTAATTAAAAAACATGATCCATGGGAGAATAACATTGGAATAAGACATTTAATATTGTATAAAAATAATAATATAAAATAATTTACATAGTATTCTAGGCTCATTTTATAGACTATCATAGTGGTATGGTTTCACTCCCTAAACTATCACAGCAGTAAAGGTTAACTCTGAAGACTGTTATTGTAGATATAGTCCCTTACTGAACTGATTCCAATACCCATTCCAATCAAGTACATATGATGATATATTATCATTACCTAATGAAGTTGAGGGATATATAGGTCTAACTCTTCAGATAATAAAAAACATATATATGTGTATCATAAGATCGTAATGAATTCATCTTATGAAAACCAATGATTATAAATGGGTTTCATAAATATTTATTCATAGTATAACCCATGAAATAATTTTTTTAATAAATGTTTCATCATGTCAACATAGCATAACATGAGGAAAATAAATGTATTTTATACACATGTTTTTATCATTAACATTATCCATATAGAGAAATAAAAATTACAGTATCCTTGGATCATATCTCACATAAAAAAAATCATGTTTTTTATATTATGAATAGAAATTACATTAAAATATAATTAAAACCATATGGAGGAAAACATCCGTTCCATTTTGAATTAACATCATAAAAAATATTTAAAGCATTTTTGGGAAAAAATTTCATTGAAAATAAAATGGGAACATCTAAAGGAATATTCAATAAAAATAGTTTTTATGATAGTAATAAATTATGTTCATTCCATATAAGTGAAAAATCATTTCTCTCATACCATTATGAAAGTAAAAATAGTATCTAATTAATGAAATGATAATAAGATTCATTTTTTTAAATTAAACCATGGGTGAAAATATTTTCAAATAAATTATATGATAGATTTAAATAAATAAATAATTTTTTTAATAAAAAATTGATATAGAATAAAAAAGGTTTTTTGATCAAATAGTTAAATGGATTCGATCTTCCTTAAAAATATTTCAGTCTCTTGAGTACTATAGGTGATGAATAATATTGGAAAACAAGAATTATAAATAAATTAATATAATATAAGAAAAAAAATGAGTTTCCTGAGAGGTATGTCATAATAACTCATCCTAATAATCTTAATCAAAAAGAAATTTAAAAAACGACAAGATTTTAAAATAAAACTCATACCACTTTGGTATCATCTGAATCAAAAACCCAAAAAATAAAGAAAAATAGGTGGATATGTAATTCCCCATAAATTTTATAATGTTAATAATAAAATAGATTCATGGGAAGTATATACACTACACAAATGAAATAATTAGTTAATATTTAATGTTCCATATGAAAATAGAATTGAGATAAAAAACCATTACCTTCGGTCTGAAATCATTAATATGTTTCAGAGACTCCTATATAAAAATTATTGTCTTATTATATATATATATACCAGGAAAGTCTGAACCAGGCGTAGGCCTGGTCCCGCAAATTTATTAAAGGAAAAGTGCAAGCAAAGTCAGTAGAAAATAAAACGCTACATTACATCAAAACCATATGCATCCTTCTCCCCATTATCAGATAACTCATCACTAGGATCAGCTAACTCCCATTTAGAAGATTCGTATTTGCGCATCATCTCAAGGTACATATTTTTCTTCCGAATCATTTCCTCAGACAACTTCTCTTTGACCAGCTGTTTCCCACTGAATGCTTTGTCCCTCTTCGGGGACCCTCCTCTTCGTTTGCCACTGTACCCATTTGCAATGACATTTTCTTGTGACCCTACAATCTTGTGTGCAGACCTTGTCGCCATTGGTTTGGGTAGATCCGTATAGTCCTTCCTTGGACTCCTCTTTGTTGGCACAGTCATGACACCTTCACTTTCAGACATCTTCATTCGATAACCTTGAACAATATCACTATATGAAGGTCTGGCTGCTCTGCCACCATTATCTTTCTCACTATCAGATATATTCCCCCATTTATCAGTGATATTCACAGAAACCAAACTCTTGCTGCCAACATCTTTCTTTCCCAAGACATCATCTAAGGTTTTAAGAGCCTCTTCTCCGGTCTGAGAGAGCCTGTTATGATCAAGCACAACAAGTCAATGAGGGTTCATTTCACCAACAACACCACATTCTGGATTATTAGGAACCTCAAAATCCTGCCGATCAGCCATCCCAGTGGGTGGATCCTCCTACTCCAACCCTGCAAATCTATTGCCAGAAGAGGCCCAACCAGCTAGGGTACGATTTTCCTTATCAAGTCCACCTCCTTCATCCCTCACATTGTCTGAAATCGGCTACACTTGGCATGAATTAACATCAACCTCCATCAAAGGTGGATTTCCAGCACCAAGATCACTTTTGAGATGGTCAAAAACATGCTTCACTGTTGATTTAAGGGCTCCTGAACCTCCTTCACGGCACAAGCATGCTTATTCACCTCGATGCATGTATCTTGCCATTCCCCCTGCTCCATGTTTGCAACAATTAGTGCAGCATCAATTCAAGGACTCCCCATGTGATTACTCCGATCAACAATATTTTCACCACCAACACGTTCCACATCCCTATCCTCAGCCACACCCCCTCACACACTCAAATGATCTGCTGGAACACCCGTAGCAGGATTGGGAGTCGATCCAGAAGGATCCCCACTAAGAACTTTTCGTGCCTTCATTGCCTGGGAGAACACATCCTTTCCTCCGCTGCGACAAACCAAATCAGAATGACCAAGTCTACAGCATTGCACACAGTACTGCATCCAAGACTCAAAGAGGACTTCTCGATGCCAACGAAATTCCTTGCTGTCTGTGATCTAGATACGGTTCACCGGTGATCTTGTGACATCAGCTTCCACGCAGATCTGCAGATAGATCGGGTGACACACAGACTCGGTTCGGTGGTCAGAACATAAATAGCGTCCAATCTTGTTCCTAATTGCACATAGAATAAATGTATTTTGGAAGGACAGAGGTAATCCAGGGAGACTTACCCAAGTCGCGATTGTCGATGGATCCCGCCGCATATGGAAGTTGAAGCTCCAACGAAACAGGTAAAAGGAGAAACCCTTGCATCTTCGAGGGGCCCTGGACTAGGCATAAATCAAATCCAACTCTGACCCAAATTGTATCATGATATGTCGCCGATCAAGTAGACCGACAACTGCGTGATCCTGAAGCTCCCAAGAATCAGAGACAAACCTCTCGAAATCATCAACCGATGGGTGCTGAGGATGAAAATGGGTGACAAGGGTAAGCTTGCACATGTCCGCGATCCCATTAATCTTCGCCGAGAGAAGGGAGAGCTGCGGTGCCTCTTGGGAAATGTCTAGAACCATCGGGGCAAGCTGGACCCTTGGGAAAGGGAGATGCTCACCAGAACGAGAACATGGCGAGAGAGGCCTACCCTGCTCGTGCAGAAACGATCGCACAACTCCCCCCTCCGATTGAGAGGGGGAAACAGAATGATGCTGCATCAGATCTAGGTCATCGTCATAAAATATATATATTAAATAACCATAATAATATATATCACACCACAAATGATTTATATATATCCATTAATCACTCTTTTTTTAGAAAAAATTTATTTAAACCAATATTCTAAATGACATATACTTCATTTTTCATGCCTTTTTTAGTTAAGTAGTTTTCATCTAGTTATTTTGATAATGTAAAAATTATATATAGAAATTTAATAGTGATATAAATATCATATATATTAATTAAATTCATGATTATATTAATTCAATTATGATAGAGAAAAAAAATTAAATTTCACCATTAATGGTGACAATAGGTCATACATATGCATAAATGATGTATAATTTTTTTAAGGATGGATTTAAAGTTTCTTAAATTATAAATAAATTCTTTAAATAATAAATATATAATTTTTATCAATGATATTCATTAAATAAATCCATACTACTATCCATGTAAAATTGAAAAGAAAAAAGAATAACTAATCTTCGTGGAGGTGGTAGTCTACACATATGCACGACTAATATTTTAATTTCAAAATATATTGGGAGGATAAAAGGTAGATATGATATTATAATTACAGAAATATATTTTTTTTTCAAAATTATCATATATAATAATTTAACCCATCAATATACCCATCCCTAATAGATTGTATTGTGAAATTAATTGTATCACTATGTGGAGATGGTAAGTTGTACGTACACAAAATATATATTTTCAATTTAAAATTTATTGAAATAGTGTGGATAAAGAATAGGTAATATTCATAATAAAATTTTAATATATTTAAGATAAATAATTTATTATGTTATTATTTTTATTAATTATTTATAGGAGTTAAAAGAATAATTAAAATGAAAGTGATCAGTTAATGTGAATACCCCTCCTTTGAAAGAACTCCATTATATATATGATTAATATTCAAATGGTTAGATTTTTTAGAATAACATCACCCATAGAATGTGAATAATAAATTATATATGGGATTTTTTATGGTATGGTCGAGCATAAAGGATCAATATTTTTTGAAGAAGGGAATAGTGGGGAGACCTTTTAAAAGGGTGGGCAAGGATACATTTGAAATTTCATAAAATATTAAATAATAAAAATAGCATAATCATTATAAGTGGAACCAGGGAACCATTAATTCAAAAATAGAATATTGTAAGGTCTAAATAAATTAAATAATATGTCTTATCTTCTAGTTAAAACATTTTAATCTCATTTGAACATTAACTGGAAATACATTACTTTTTACCATGATAACATAATTATATGATGAAAAATAAAAGTATTCTTATATAAAAATTTCGATATTATAAATGAAAATTTGAAATCATTTTTATTATATTTAATTTACATAGTTTTAATAAAAAACATTTAATTCATATACATAAAAACATATATAAAACTATTTTTAGGGTAAACATAGATATAAGTGTAAATGCCATTTTACCCGCACATAAGGTAATACATTGGTTTCCAAGATAATATTTTTGTTAAATAATCAACTAGTGATTTTTTCTAGACATTTTATCCTTCCAAAACTAAATTTATTTTTCCAAACATGTCCTTACTTTAATGTCATCAAAAATATTTTTTTATATTGAATAAAATAAAAATTCTTAGTTAAAAAGTCCATCATGGGTCAAAAATTTAATTTTTTATTTTATAATAAATTATTTTTTTCAATAAATGTATAAATAGATAAAAATAAGAATCCATAGTATAAATGATTGTTTTATGTTAATTTAACACCTATATCTTTCGTTTAACCCTATAGTAAAACTATTATAACCATAAATGTTGTAACATAATATGACTATTTTCAAAATTTGTTATGAGAAAAAATTATTATGAAATTATTATTTAATTTAAATAATGATGATTAAAAATAATTCATCTATTTTATGAAATTAAATTCATATAAGTGGCATAATTTAATTTAATATAAAACCCACTAACATGACAAAAAATGATATTTCAAAGAAAATGTTTCCTTAAGTTTAAAATTTATTTATATAAAAATTCATTTTAAATTTTTTTCCAAATTACTATAGTGGATTTATAATAGTATAACTATATTAATTTTACTATTAAATATATTTAAAAATGTTAGTTTTTATGTTCCTTAATCAAAATGACATTTTTTAATAATAATAATAATGTTTAATTATTCATCAAGAAAAATCCATTAAAAACTAGAAAAAGTTCACTCTAAGATAATTTTTACATGATGATTTTAAAAAATAAGTTCAAATTTTGAAATACATTTTAAAAAATTGGAATAAAATAATAATAAAATTTTCTCACAAAAACAATATAAAATAATATTCGAGAAAAATTATTTGTGAACTATATATTGACGAAAATAACAATTTAGTAATTATTGATCAATGTGAATAATTCATCTAAAAACGTTATAAGTAATTTAGAAAATGAAGTTATTTATATTCATTTCATATAATTTAATATATTGGCTATGATGACTAATTAAATAATAATTTCCCGAAGAGTATTTCATGTCTCATTTAAACCTAGTGGTTCTTATATATCATGATACCTAATAAATTAAACCTATTTGAATAAAAAAATCCATAAATATCAGGTTTTTTAATTATATATATATTCAGGGTGAGAAATCCTTAATTTTAAGTGTAGGATCATGAATATGTAGCATGATAGTGAGTTTGGTGACTAAACTGTCTGAATATGAGAATATGACTTGTTGAAGGATGGTTTTGGTTAATATACATACTAATGGGTAGTTAAAGACAAAAGTTTTTGGGCCATACTTTTTTTATTGAGTCTCAAGAGTGATACATTGTGTTGGATGAATGTATGTTTTTGATGTGCTTAAGGCAGATGTCAGGTGTTTGGTGGTTTACTATAGAGTGGTTATTTTGATCACAAGTGTTTAACATTATTAATTAAAAAATTAATAAATTTTTATGGGGGTTTTTCTTCTTAATGAAGTTTGTGGAACAAATGGTGACATGGTGCTCAGATCACCTAGTCTTTCATGGTTAGTTGAGGTAATGAGGTTTCATCCAGATCATTTCTCAAATGATTGAGTATTTAGATTCAACTGAAGATCTAATCACAACATTTTTATGTTAAAAAATATTAATTATGGTCTACTCTGTGATGAATCAAAGGTGTTGTACAATTTTAATAGTTTTTGTGTAGTATCATCATGATCATAGTTAGTTGGATATGTGGATCATGATCAAACATTCTGTTTTGATAAGTGATGTTCTTCATGATATATATTCTTCGATACTTATCTGTGATGAAAATATTATGGTGTGGATATTAAAAAAAATCAATATATTAGGATATTTAGATTTATTTATATTATTTTTAAAAACATATGGAATTTTAAATACTCTATATGTGAGTAGTTTCAGTTGATGTTGAGAGTTTTTATTTAGTATGATGTCCTAGAGGATCAAATAAATACTACATTTTAATATACATGTTAAAAAATTATTTAATTTAATCAATACAAGGTACTACAAGATCTTTTTTGGAGTGTAGGTTGATCATTTATATAAAACAGTGAGTTGTAGTGTGATGAGGGATATGTGATATTAAATTAGTCATAAGATCAAAGATCACAATACAACATAAGACTTATTTTTCTAAATAATGTGTATCATGGTATTATATTTTTATAGTAGGGTGTGCTTGCTCTACCACATAATGGATTACGGCATGAATGTGGCAATTTATTTATAATCATTAGGTATGTTTCAGATTGATTTTCAAGGGTTTTGGAGGGGCCAAATAATAATGTAAGATAGTGAATAATTTTGACGGATTCATAGTAATAGATCATGGAATGAGAGATATTCTATAGGTATAAAATATTTTTTATGTATGATTGTGTTTATCTATAGGTTGATGTTCATTACATGTTCCTATTTTTTGTTCTATGAAGGCTCTATCATGGGTGGATTTGTTGTGACAGATAAAAATGGATGCATTATATTTTATATATCACAAGGATGCATTACATAATAAAGAGTGGATGCAAATATATATAATTTCATAATTAGTTGACAAATGTGATTTTATATGGGTGGCCAAAACATGATATGATGTGCTAAAGTATTTTGTTTATTCCTTGGAATAGATTGTTATGTAATGGCTAATAAAACCCCACTTTAATGAAAACCCATGTAGGGTATTTGGACAGGACCATAGTGGACACTAGAAGGCATGATCGGGGAATATTATATAAAATTAAGTTAAATATGTTGTTAAAATTTAAAAGAAATATTAAATTATTTTTGAATTATTAGTTATAGTAGGCACATCCAAGACCTTTCCACCATCAGGTATCCTCTTTCAAGTTGGTATATTCTTAATTAATGTTAAATTATGATTTTTAGTAATTCTCAATGATAACTAGAGGTTAGTATATCAATACCCTTTGATATATTAAAATTTTAATTCATTTATTCAATCATTTATCCCATTTTTTACCTAATTTTAGGATTTCATATTTTTGGGAAACATTTATCAATTCCCCATTATCAGAAGATATTCAATGAGCGAGCTTATAGTGGATTGATATAGGTTTTCTATAACAATTCTTAGTTGATGAGAATTTTATATTGTAATTTTTCATATTTAGACTTATTTCCCATGTGTGATTGACCAACAATTAAAATAAATTGTTTCCTTTGACCATTATGTATTTTATAACCACATCTATGTCTATAGAAAACCCTCATAGTACTATTCCATGAGAATATAAAATCAATTTCCATAGGACTTAATTAAAGTGTACATGGCATTACACTCATGACATACTTGGGTTTCTTATGAGTTAGGTCCTAATTTTTGGGATCTTATTTAGTAACCTTCAGTCTACTTCGATATAATATAGGTTTGAAAATATTAGTTGTAAGTGAGGGACACGACTCTGTATGTATCATTAACTATACATGACATAGCATTTTCCATTGGGGCTATAATCTATCCTTTTATGTGATTTTTTGTATTTCCCTGGTCATTTTGTGGAATGTGTTAAGATTAAAGTAATATAAATTATGTATTTAGAATAAATAGGGATTTATCCATGGTACCAAATAACATAGAGTACATTGAATAAGTTCCCTTATACTCCATTTAGTAGAATACATATAGATTACATGATGTCATCATGAGATATGACTCTGGTGGATTATTAGTGATTATTAATTAGACTTATGGTTTATATAAATTTAAAAAGGGGTAATTGTTCCACCCACTTCTGTGTTATGGTAATTTAGGAAATTATACTAACCATTACCCTTTAAAGTGGGACGAAAATACCTAGTGTTGTGGCCTCCAAGGAAGGAAAAATGTTCCCACGGAAGAGAGGAATTTGGTGGTATTTGAAACCCCCTCTAATAAAATATTCCCTTGGACTATGAATGTTGATACCTCTTATAATAATATACATTTCAATGGATTTTATGAAATATTTCAATATTTTTTCCGATTTGTGATTTCTTTTTTATATATTGTCTTGGGGATGTAATTACCACATTTTTTATTATTTTATTATGAAATACTTGTAACAAATTAATGATTATAAATTCAAAGGTGTGTAATAGCTTTTTATAGTGGTGTTTCTCATATTTATCACCTTCAATAATGTAATTTATATGACTTGTTTTACCCATATGTGTAGTTTTAATATCGACATATGCTTCCCATATATTGAGGATTATATTACCATAAAGATTGCATTACCTTGTCTGTGGAAATATAATATAAATGTAATACATATGTATTAGTTACTATATAGTGACAAAGAATTATTCCAATTGACTATGACTTTTTTCTGGATCACCAGTTCATGGTTATGTGATATGTTCAATGATACCCATCACTGGCTGAGGAAGGTATGTGTTACATAGGGTGAATGGGGAGTACCCATAGGAGTGATGTGTCTTAGTATTCATTATCTACTTATTTAAAAAATTTAATATCATATCACACTTGGAAGTCACTTTATTATACAATATATAAATATAATACCATTTTTTGTTGTCTACTGAGTTGTACTTTTACCCTACTTGGGTAGCCTTAGATATTCGGTACCTAAGAAGAACTTATGATTACAAGAAAATGTATGGGAGTGGGTGTACATTTCATTGTCAATATCTGGATCATGATGGGAGCATTTTCATATCTCCTGGCATGGACATGTGACTATATTTGTTATTTTGAAATATTGTATTGATTTTTATGTGATCTAACCACATAAGACCTTTTTATCATTTGTATAACTATATGGAATTACATCCACTCATTCTATTATAGTATGTGAGTCTTTACATGAATTCTTATGGAATATAGTTATAAAGTCATATTCTATATAATTTTAATAAATTAGAATTTATTATTATTGGATTAAATTATTAATATACTTTTTTATATTATAGATTATAACATCTCTATGATCAACTAGAATTCCCCACCATTAGTCAGCAGCCTCTATAATATGAGAAGTCATAACTATGGTATATGGAACCAATCTCAATCATAGTGGATGTGGACTAGAATGTGAATGTAACAACCTCTCCCATATATCAACTAACTTTTTATAAATAAATTTTAAGGGTTAAGTACATTTTCATGATAGGCCAAAAAACATAGGCTTGATAATTTTTCAACATAATATATAATTATATTCCTTTATTTTCCATTAAAATATTTACTCTGATTATACTAAATGTAATGCTGTATAATAGGGTAAGATGTTATCCCATAATATAATTCATAGGCCTCCTCTAATAATTTTGTAGTTACTACCTTACACTACTAATGACATAATAGTATGAGTATCATTTTAAATGCATAATCTATATAAATTGGTCGATGAGAATAAAAATACCAAAATTAAATTATAGACCATAGAATTTTTTTTTCTACACACGAATTAGCGTGGGGTGGAATTTGTGTATATAATAAATTCAAATAAATATTATATGAAAATATCTAAAAATATGGATTTGTCTATCCCACTATAATTGAACTAATAACTTCTATGTTAGAATATTTAAACATCCCTTGATCAAATAATGATTCTTCATTGCATAATTTCCTAAGTTTAAATAATCTTCTAGGAGGTTTATAGTATCATTAATATTTTGTGGGAATGACTCTGAGGTACAAATACCATCTTTACTCGTGTTTATATTCCCTATGAAATTTAGAAACAACTACATAATCTGGGAAAATAGAAAATCACTACTAAAATATCATCATTTCTATGTATACCACATTTCATTGAGATGATCCAATGGATTGGAATGATATTAATTTTGGCTATGTATAATTTTATTTTACTATAGATGTAGAGACCCGAAGCCTGACGTACATGGACATTACATTACTTTTGCGGAATACTTATTACATAACAAAAACACACACACAAGGACCGTAATATTTTAGTGTATTTGGAAACTCGGAACGTAATATTCTAATCATGGTGAAAGATCTTCAACATCTCCCATGAAGATCTTCCATTTTTTTCTTACCTAAAACCTTTCTTTATATCCTGGGGAAAAGAAAACATAAAAGGGTGAGCTCAAATGCTCAGTAAGGGTAAACAAAAGAAAAATCAATCACATCATATTCATAAGAACATAACATTTTGGAAATCATAACCTGCAAAAGAGATCATAATATCATAACATGGGATAAATCCTAGTAGTGAAATGAAATCCCAATAATCATAACATAAAACATGATACTTAGTGGTATACATACATAATCATAGAGAATCATATCTTATTAGTCAAGACTCATTGCCAAGACTATCTTAGTGGACAGAGTCCATTTCTGAACCGAGTCACCCTCGTTTCAGTCCTGTTTCACTGAACCGGTATAACCTACCATTCCAGCCATGTCTATCTCATGAGATATAAAATCATTACCCAATGCATTGGAGGGAGATATAGGTCCCAACCATCTCATAATTATACCAATCTTATGTGTGCCACAAAATCATAAACCATACATCATTGCATAACCCATGTAATAAAAATGGGAATCTTAAACATCACGACATAATAAAAAAATTCGTATACGATAAACGAATTCCTAAAAATAATTCAATCACAACATAATAAAATCAATGTATAAAAGGGATAAAAACAGAACCCATTATTATCTTAGATGGAAAATAATTTTGATAAAACACTTGAACTCCATTCTTGAGGAAAAAATCCTTTCTACATCAAAAACACTTTTCCTTTCTTAACATGTCATACAATTTTAAACTAAAAGAAGTTGATTAAAAATATACTTGAAAAATTGTAAAGGAATCTTTTTGGAAATAATGTTTTAAAAATCCATTCATGCCGTATAATTTTAAAAAACATTCGTCTCGTACTTTTGTCGGAAAAGTCAAAAAGTACCTCGTACAAAAAACGACAAAATATTCCTTTCATATCTTTTAAAAAAAACTCACCAAAGGGTAAAATTGGATTTAAACAATTGAAGGTGGATGGAAATAATATTACATATTGAGAAAACATGGATGTGGATGATAAAATACACCCCAGTAAATTCCAAAGTATAAACAATCTCGGATAAAAAATGAGATTGTGATATTTCCCTTAACTTATGTCCGATATGCTTTTTACGTATCCGAACCTCCTGTATAATGATTTAAATAATGTCATTAACTTAATACAGAATCATATTCATTGTTATGATATCATATATGTTTCACTTATGACTTTATATTACCTGTTCTTTTGTAAATTCCATGTTAAAAAAGCATTTTGGGTAAAATCGTTTCATTTATTGTAGGTGTTTGGACTTGTTTTTCTTGACATTATTATTACTTATATCATAATTTACTTACTTATAGAATATAAAACATGATTTATATATCATATATATTCATTATATATATATATAATATAGATAAATGAAATGAAACACAGTGTTCATGGAGACGGTAGTCCGTACGTACGCATGAACGCTGTTTTCATTTCCTTATTGTCTTGAATGGAAGTAAGTAGATGACATAAATATATATATATATACATAAATCCAGTAGATTTAACATGTCATATATTTCATTATTATTCATTATATATACTTTATAATCATTCATGAATGGTTAATGTGGAGAATAAATCTCATCGCGTCGTGGAGACGGTAGTCCGTACGTACGCACGAGCGATGATATCATTCTCATGATCGTGAACATTTGTTGAAGTGTATGTATACTATTTAAGTATCAATATCACTTTATAATAATCATATATAGTTACTCATTACACCATTATACCCATCCAATTAAGGTGGTGGCGGAAAATAGATTACACCACGTCGTGGAGACGGTATTCCGTACGTACGCATGCAAGGTGATTTCCATTTTTCGTAGGATGGATAGAAGGTTAATTATAGTTGTTTAATATTTATAATAAAATATCAGTATATAAGAAATACTGATGTTATTACTTTATCATGAAACAACTAAAGAAGAAGAAGTTGAAGAAGAAATAAATTGAAAAAGATCGGTAATGGATATTACCTCTTTTTGACGCGCCTTTTCTTAACCTCCACTTAATGAACTAAGGATGGTCTTTGAAGAAGGCCAGGACCTCTAGGATGATACTAGGGAAGTGGAGAAGATATTTAGGTAGGGTTTGGCCGATCTTTAATGCTCAAATTGGTGTGTGGAGGAGAGGGAGGAGGTTCCCTTTTATAAGGGAGGAGAGGGGCACCTTAGGAAAATCTCAAAATATTATTTTATATTAAGGTCAAATTCGGTTTATAATGGTTCTAAAGGGTATTATTTCGAAGTTAAAGTGGGTATGGGTCGAAATCCTCTCATCCAATAGGATTTAGACAAGTTCAGGTTATTATTTTAACCTTATCAATTAGATTTAACTCTAAGTTAAATAATTTAACTTTTACAGTGTCTTTTTGTTTTCTTACACTATATGGTTAATAAACTTACTATATCAAGCCAAAAGAACCCCGTGTTGTTTATTATTAATATATATAATCTTATCTAAGTCATTTGGTCGAACCTTATATTTTTAGGAATAAAATAACAATTAATAATATAATATTTGTTTTAAAAACTAATTTATGTCAATTTTGAAACTATTTGGTACATGATTTTTATGAAATTTATAACAGAAGGATAAGTTCAAACCAAGTTACTTAAATCAACAATAACATGTCATATTAACCTATAAAATTAGTTTAAGTAATAAAAAGTCTCAAATTACATTTATTTTTGCATTTATAACATCAATTATGTCAATAATTCATTAATAAGACAATTACTGCATCATATTTGTGTCATAATAAATGATACTTATTTAATCCAATAAAATTATAAATAAATTTATATGATGTAGATAATTGTATTATCTTTCAGTAGACTATTCATGTTTGAAGTATCATGAAGTTTATCACTAGATTAAAATTATTATACTTATATAATTTAAGAAAGTGATATGTTGTCACATTCTTTGGTTTTAATAATAATTAAATACTTTTCATGGACAAAACTCCATAAAATGAATCTAATCCGACCCTTAGGTTATATGGGCCTACTTTTATCCATCCAATAGGATTTTTCCAAGTGTTAGGGTAATTTGTTAATCTTATATTTACCCTTAATTACCCGATTTACCTTTAACTATAGTAAATAAAAATTACAGTAGTTACTATTCACAATGCCCAAAAATAAAAAGTAGCTTATTAACATAATTTGAACCCACTGATTCCAAATATGGAATCTATTTTTCCAGATTCAATACACAAAAGATGAAGAAATTAAATTAAAATTAATCCCGTTGTCGAAAAAAAACGGGTTTTTCTTTAAAACATTGCAAAAGTTTGAATTGATTTAACCTACGAATTCTAGGTAAAATCAATGCTAATGACACACATTATATTAAATGGTAAAAATATATTCTATTTATACTTTAAAACCATTAAATATTATAATTTAACTACATAAGATATTATGATGAAAAAAGTTGTTTTTAATTAAAATATATCGTGTTTTTACTATTCATTAAAATATGAAAGTTATCGGAAAAATATCAAAACTTTATCTAATGTAAATTTTTATATCCTGATTCAAAAGAAGAATTTTATTTTGTCAAATTGAACTTATAAACATGTAAAAACTAGATTTAAAGTGGGCGCACCATCAAAAGGCGGCAAAACTGCATTTTTTTTAAAAATACTTATTTTACCTGAAAAAATTATTTTGTTCTTATACCATGTTATAGAAATGTGTAAGATGAATAATAATGTTATAAAATTAAAATTTTAGTTAACACTATTCATAATGTCTAGTTCATAACAATATTATAATAATATATCATTGTTTAGTAAAACCCAGTATTGCGTACAACACACACTATCTAGGAAGGTCGCGATTGCGTGTAATGCAAGCCAAGTCAGGGTTGCGTGTTGCGCAAGAATCATTCATTGTTTTGTATAATAGAATCCAACCATATTTCATTTATTCATTGAATATATATATATATATATATATATATATATATATATATACTCAATGTTGCGTAGAATAACTATTATAAAAATTGTGTGTAACACGATCCAAGAATAGTGTTGCGTATAATGCAAGCTAATACGGTGTTGCGTATAGCGCAAGGTAATCTTGGTGTAGAAAAAGACATTAATGAAATTAAAAGAATATTTTTCATAAAATCTCGGGGTGTTACATTATACCCCCCTTAAAATGAATTTCACCCTCGAAATTCGTCGGGGTTATAAATAGTTTACTACTCGAAAGTTTGTTTAATAGAAAACCACATCGTAAAAAGGAATACCAAAACATGGATTTTAAAAACTAAAGTATGAAATGTAACAGTTACCCAAATTAACTCATCACGGGATTTCCACGTAAGAGAACATAGGTGAAAATATGGACATGGAAGAAAAATCTAACCATCAAGTTCTGATGGAGAGTGGTAGAGAACATGGCTATGAAAAATCCAACAATCACAAATCTATTGATTTGTGATGATCTAAGGTACCATCTGATTAATTGGATATAAGGGAACTAGGACAACATTTTTGGTTTTCATGATCATTTCCCTAAAGTTGATGAATTAAAAGAAATACTTGCAAGATTTTTGTACAATCTCACTGTTGTTCGTGAATTGAACAATTTCTACTTCATCCCTAAAAGAAATGAAGTTGAATTTGTTATTCGTGATGTGTTATCATATCATGTGATAAAATGATGGGTCATTCCATCTCTTTCAAACAATAGGTTAGAAAATGTTATAATTCCATCTTATGGTTAGATTAATCATATATGGTTCCAAAAATGAACTTATACTTCATATATCATACCGCTTAATAAAATAAAACTAGTTTATACTAACCAGGGACTTCCTGTAGGCCAGTGGTAGGCGATAAAGGCCAGTCGCACTTTGGTTGTGGGTTCGATTCCCATAGCCTTGTCCGACGCGATGGGCTGTCGCCCGTCCTGCAGGTTGTCCTTTTTCTAAAACTATATTACTATAACATCCCATCAATAATATCGAAAAACAAACAATACTAACTTATGTCCAACATAATCCATTCCAATCTTTAGGCTTATCCATAATACTGCAGTCCACTCTCAGAGATTTGATACCATCGTTGATCCCCATATATCATAAGATATATCTTGTTGGTCACAATCCAAACATTAAAAGGCCTTAATCAAGTACTCTCTTGAATACCCATTGAACCTTATTGAAAACATGAGTGCTGTTAAAAGTTAACTCTTTCCAAATACCAAAATCCTCAAAATTCTATATACTCAAACCATGATATCACTTAGTCCTTATATCAATCATGAGTTCATGAATACTGTCAAATATTTCATTTTCCCATTTTCCCTTCATTATGCGCATATCATCTTTTTTCCAAAAATATCTCGATCACTTTCCATGGTTACGGGTACCATAAAATTATTGAAAACCACAGTAGACCAATACATAAATATTCGAATATTCCACGATACTATATACAAAATTATTTTGTAATCCCATTACATATACACTTAATAATTCCACCACATCGTTATCATATTCAACATCGCCAATGGTGATCGCATGTGACTTTCATTTGTCTTTTTCCTTATCTGGTTGCTCATGTCGATCATCACTAACCCTTGGATTAGGGAATTTATTAGCATAATGCCCCATTTCCTTGCACTTGAAGCATTGAAGTGTAGTAGGTTCATTCTGTGTATCCCTTCCTTTGTTTGCATCATTAGGAATCATCTTCCCATCATTGTGGCATTCAAATGCCTGATGACCTTCCCTTCCACATTTGAAACATTTAATTGTCCCTTTAAGACAATCTCCACCATGCTTCTTTCCACACTTTGAGCATAAGGAAACATTCATCTTCTTTTCACCATTATTATGAGATTTCTCCTTAAACTCCATCTTTCATTTCTTGTCAAAACTATGAGATGGATAAGTAACACCAACTTCCATTTCTACCTTGATAGCACAATGTACAATTTCTTCATAGCTACTGAAGTCTCTTATGGCTAATGCCCTTCGAAGATTTGGTTTTAAGCCACTGAAGAATTGATCAACTTTACTTTCAGGTTGGATGATAAATCCAGATTCATACCTTGCAAGCCTTGTAAAATTCACTTCGTATATACCAAAAGATTCATCATACTTTTGATTTAGTTCAAGAAACTCCTCCTCCATCTCTGTTCGAAGAATACGAGGGAAGTAATTATTGAAAAATAAGTTCTTGAACTCGTCTCATTCCATGGACTCAATTTCATCTCTTGGCCTCGAATTCTTGATAAGATTCCACCATTGATCAGCTTCACCTTCCAAACGATATACTGCTAAGATGACTTTATCATGTTCAGAACTTTGAAGAACTGAAAATATCTTTTTAGTAGTACTGATCCATTGTTCAGCAACAAGTGGATCAGAAGACCCACTGAAAGAATGTGGACGTTGCCTCATGAAGGACTCAATAGAATATTGTTCCCTTCTCTGCTCATTTGGAATTCCAGAATGATTCATAGCTTGTGTAAGTATAACAATGAGATTTTTCACTCCATCTCCCATAACATTTGTTTGTTCAAGAGGACAATCATTGCATTGTCCATTACATTGATCAACACGGTTCCTTCAGGCTCCAGCCATCGTCTAAAAACCAAAAAGAATAGTGTGAGAGGCAAAAATCATGCTAGAGAAAACAACATAATAAAGGGGGAGTATCCTCAATATCTAACATCTTAGGTTAAATTCTATGATCGTTACAGTAGTTATAGGACTGTATCTTATACGTATACTTATCCTTAGGGACATCCCTAGACATACCTTAGAAATATCTCTAGGGATCTCACTAACGTTTTCGCATCCTAGTTTCCAAAGGTTGACTAAACCTTTCCTCTGATACTGACTGTAGAGACCCGAAGCCTAACGTACATGGACATTACATTACTTTTGCGGAATACTTATTACATAACAAAAACACACACACAAGGACCGTAATAGTTTATTTTCTTTGGAAACTCGGAACGTAATCTTCTAATCATGGTGAAAGATCTACAACATCTCCCATGAAGATCTTCCATTTTTTTCTTACCTAAAACTTATCTTTATATCCTGGGGAAAAGAAAACATAAAAGGGTGAGCTCAAATGCTCAGTAAGGGTAAACAAAAGAAAAATCCATCACATCATATTCATAAGAACATAACATTTTGAAAATCTTAACCTGCAAAAGAGATCATAATATCATAGCATGGGATAAATCATAGTAGTGAAATGAAATCCCAATAATCATAACATAAAACATGAAACTTAGTGGCATACACACATAATCATAGAGAATCATATCTTATTAGTGAAGACTCATTTCCAAGACTATCTTAGTGGACAAAGTCCATTTCTGAACCGAGTCACCCTTGTTTCAGTCCTGTTTCACTGAACCGGTATAACCTATCATTCCAGCCATGTCTGTCTCATTAGATATAAAATCTTTACCCAATGCATTGGAGGGAGATATAGGTCCCAACCATCTCATAATGATACCATTCTTATGTGTGCCACAAAATCATAAACCATACATCATTGCATAACCCATGTAATAAAAATTGGAATCTTAAACATCATGACATCATAAAAAAATTCATATACGATAATGGAATTCATAAAAATAATTCCATCACAACATAATCAAATAAATGTAATAATAGGGATAAAAACATAACCCTTTATTATCTTAGATGGAAAATAATTTTGATAAAACACTTGAACTCCATTCTTGAGGAAAAAATCCTTTCTACTTCAAAAAGACTTTTCCTTTCATAACATGTCATATAATTTTAAACTAAAATAAGTTGATTAAAAATAAACTCGAAAACTTGTAAATGAATCTTTTTGGAAATAATGTTTTAAAAATCCATTCATGCCGTATAAGTTAAAAAAACATTCTTCTCGTACTTTTTTCAGAAAAGTGAAAAAGTACCTCGTAAGAAAAACGACAAAAGATTCTTTTCATATATTTTACTAAAAACTCACCAACGGGTAAAATTGGATTTAAAAAATTTTAGGTGGATGGAAATAATATTACATATTGAGAAAACATGGATGTGGATGATAAAATACACACCAGTAAATTCCAAAGTATAAACAATCTCGGATAAAAAATGAGATTGTGATATTTCCCTTACCTTATGTCCGATATGCATTGTACGTATCCGAACCTCCTGTATAATGATTTAAATAATGTCATTAACTTATTACAGAATCATATTAATTGTTATGATATCATATATGGTTCACTTATGACTTTATATTACCCGTTCTTTTGTAAATTCCATGTTAAAGAAGCGTTTTGGGTAAAATCGCTTCATTTATCGTAGGTGTTTGGACTTGTTGTTCTTGACATTATTATTACTTATATCATGATTTAATTACTTCCAAAATATAAAACAAGATTTATATATCATATATATTCAGTATATATATATATATATATATAATAGATAGATAACTGAAATGAAACACACCGTTCATGGAGACGGTAGTCCGTACGTACGCATGAACGCTGTTTTCCTTTCCTTATTGTCTTGAATGGAAGTAAGTAGATGACATACATATATATATATACATAAGTCCAGTAGATTTAACATTTCATATATTTCATTATTATTAATTATATATACTTTATAATCATTCATGAATGGTTAATGTGGAGAATGAATCTCATCGCGTCGTGGAGACGGTAGTCCGTACGTACGCATGAGCGATGATATCGTTCTCATTATCGTGAACTTGTGTTTAAGTGTATATATACTATTTCAGTATCAATATAACTTTATAATAATCATATATAGTTACTAATTACACCATTATACCCATCTAATTAAGGTGGTGGCAGAAATTAGATTACACTACGTCGTGGAGACGGTATTCGGTACGTACGCATGCACGGTGATTTCCTTTTTCCGTAGGATGGATAGAAGGTTAATTATAGTTGTTTCATATTTATAATAACATATCAGTATATAAGAAATACTGATTTTATTACTTTATCATGAAACAACTAAGGAAGAAGAAGTTGAAGAAGAAAGGAATTAAAAAAGATCGGTAATGGATATTACCTCTTTTTGACGAGTCTTTTCTTAACCTCCACTTAAAGAACTAAGGATGGTCTTTTGAAGAAGACCAATACCTCTAGGATGATACTATGGAAGTAGAGAAGAGATTTTGTCAGGGGTTGGCCGAGATTTAATGCTCAAATTGGTGTGTCGAGGAGAGGGAGGAAGTGCCCTTTTATAAGGGAGGAGAGGGGCACCTTAGGAAAATCTCAAAATATTATTTTATATTAAGGTCAAATTCGGTTTATAATGGTTCCATAGGGTATTATTTCTAAGCTAAAGTGGGGATGGGTCGAAATGCTCTCATCCAATAAGATTTATACAAGTTTAGGTTATTAATTTAACCTTATCAATTAGATTTAACTCTTAGTTAAATAATTTAACTTTTACCGTGTCTTTTTGTTTTCTTACAGTATATGGTTAATAAACTTACTATATCAAGCCAAAAGAACCCCAAGTGGTTTATTATTAATATATATAATCTTATCTAAGTAATTTGGCCAAACCTTAGATTATTAGGAATAAAATAACAATTAATAATATAATATTTGATTTAAAATCTAATTTATGTCAATTTTGACACTATTTGGTACATGATTTTTATGAAATTCATAACAGAATGATAAGTTCTAACCAAGTTACTTAAATCAGCAATAACATGTCATATTAACCTATAAAAGTAGTTTAAGTCATAAAAAGTCTCAAATTACATTTATTTGGGCATTTATAACATCAATTATTTCAATATTTCATTAATAAGACAATCACTGCATCATCTTTGTGTCATAATAAATGATAATTATATAATCTCTAAAAATTATAAATAAATTCCTACGATGTATATAATTGTATTATATTTCAGGAGACTATTCATGTTCGATGTTTCATGAAGTTTATCACTAGATTAAAATTATTATACATATAAGATTTAAGAAAGTGACATGTTGTCACATTCTTTGGTTTTAATAATAATTAAATTATTTTCATGGAAAAAAGTCCATAAAATGAATCTAATCCGACCCTTAGGTTATATGGGTCTACTTTTAGCCATAAAATAGGATTTTTCCAAGTGTTAGAGTAATTTTATAGTCTTATATTTACCCTTAATTACCGGATTTACCTTTAACTATAGTAAATAAAATTTACCATAATTACTATTCACAATGCCCAAAAATAAAAATTATCTTATTAACATAATTTGGACCCACTGATTCCAAATATGGAATCAATTTTTCCAAATTAAATACAAAAAATATGCAGAAATTAAATTAAAATTAATCCCGTTGTCGAAAGAAAACAGGTTTTTCTTTAAAACATTGCAAAAGATTGAATTGATTTAACCTACGAATTCAAGGTAAAATCAATGCTAATGACATAAATTATATTAAATGGAAAAAATATATTCTATTTATACTATAAAACCATTCAATATTATAATTTAACCACATAATATATTACGATGGAAAAAGTTGTTTTTAATTAAAATATAGCGTGTTTTTTACTATTCATTAAAATATGAAAGTTATCGGAAAAATATCAAAACTTTATGTAATGTAAATTTTTATGTCCTGATTCAAAAGAAGAATTTTATTTTGTTAAATTGAACTTATAAACATGTCAAAAACTAGATTTAAAGTGTTTGCGCCATCAAAAGGCGGAAAAACTACATTTTAAAAAAAAATACTTATTTTACCCGAAAAATTTATTTTGTTCTTGTACCATGTTCTAGAAATGTGTAAGATGAATAATAATTTTATAAAATTCATAATTTAGTTATCACTATTCATAACGGCTAGTTCATAACAATATTATAATAATATATCCTTGTTTAGTAAAACCCAGTATTGCATACAACACACACTATCGAGGAAGGTCGCGATTGCGTGTAATGCAAGCCAAGTCAGGGTTGTGTGTTGCGCAAGAATCCTTCATTGTTTTGTATAGCAGAATCCAACCATATTTCATTTATACATTGAATATATATATATATATATATATACTCAATGTTGCGTAGAATAACTATTATCAAAATTGTGTGTAACACGATCCAAGAATAGTGTTGCGTATACTGCAAGCTAATACGGTGTTGCGTATAGCGCAAGGTAATCTTGGTGTAGCACAAGACATTAATGAAATTAAAAGAATATTTTTCATAAAATCTCTGGGTGTTAAAATAGATCATGTGTTTGGTTTATAACATAAATTGTATGTGGTGTATATTTATAATGAAACTTTTATATGGTATAAATGGTATTTGGAGAAAAAAAAATATAGAAAGGTAGTAAGTAAACAATATGTGGTTTTTAGGTTTCATTTTTTTCATTAGATAAAATAATTAAATAATATTCATGGCTTCCATTGGGAATGTTTAAGTAGTTTATGATCTCGGTTGAAAATTACATGACCATCATGAATTCTAAAAGTTAATTCCACTAAATTATAGTATTATTTTTTGTATTTTCATTCTATCCTAGTTTGATGATACCTGAAGGAAATTTTTTAAATGATCTTATGTAGTGAAAATATATCCTAACATCCTTATATTTATTTTTTCAAACGATATGATTATGGAAAATTATTTGATAGTTTTTGATAGAGCTTCATAAAATCTTAATTGTGGATAGTGAATCTGTTTTGAATCATTATTTTAATATTTTTGATAAACATAATATCCCACATCATTTTTAATTTCACCCTTATAAAAAAATTAGTCTCATGTAAGATCAGAATTAATATACATATATGAATGAAAGTTTATATGAATGGGCTCACTAATAATAAACTTGATCATTAGAAAATTATTTTATAATCTACCTATGACCTCTAAAAGGTAACCCTCCAATGTCTATGTAGCACTGAACTAGATTACTAGTACCCCCGATCCAGCATAATTCTCATGTTCATTGTCATGCATCTTTTATCCATAGAGTTATCCTTGTTGGTTTGTAGGCTTTACCTTCAATGGTTTTCCATATTATTTTTTTACCATTAATAGTTTGGACTAGTATGTAGTGAACTTAATCATTTTTAAATAAAATTATTATATCCTTTAAAAAAAATTTATTTATAGGTTTAAAACAAATAAAAAAAATTCTTTTATACATCATTACACAAAAAATATCCATCAATTCTTCAAAATACAATTCTGATAACAAAATAATCTACAGTGTTATTATACTATAAATTAATGTTGTAAAATAGTTAGAAATGAATTATTATTCAAAAAATAACATAAAAATAAATTCTATACTCTTTTATGAAAATAATTTTTTTAATAAATAAAAAATATAGATTAATAAAAAATGAAAAATCTTCCATAACACAGACATGGGTGTTACTTGACCAAGAGTAATTCACATCAATAAATGATATCACTAAGAATTCATTTCCCCTCAAATTTTTACTTATTCACTGAATGTTAATTTAAATTGAATTACATAATTAAAAATTCAATAATTAATAAAAAATATTTTAATCCCTCTCACATAATGTAACACCATGATATTTTAATGGAACACTTTGTTTGATAACTTACATTTCACAGTACATCGAGCTTAGATTAACTCCAATATATTATAATTTTTACCTAAACATTATAAAATAGCCATAAAATTTGTAGGTGTTACTAATATTAACTATGATTCTATTTAAATATGACATTCATGTTCATTATAAATTTAATTATTCTTAGTAAATAACACATAATATTTGGTGAAGATGTTTTCCTTCAAATATATATTTTCATCAAAAAGTGATTTTTTATATAATAGAGAAACTTAATTAATTAATTACAGTTTTATAAAATTACATCAAAAAATAAAGTTTATTTTTGGTCACATAACCTAAAAATTATCTTAGGATATTTCTTTTGGAATTTTCAAAAAATATTATTTTGTTTTATTTAAAAGTTAAAATATTATTTTTTACAAAATACCATAACACATGTGAAATAATTTTTATATGATCCTGATAAAAAATTTATTAAACTTATTTTTGGTCAAAATTTATTTAATTAATTCAATAATACATAAGGTTTTTCATTTATAGGCACATGAATAGAATTTTTTCGAAACCACGATTTTAACCATAAAAAATAAATGTTTTCTGGGTTATACAAATAACATATTTAGAAAATAAATCTATTACTTTTATAAATAAAAAAATAAAATGGATTCCATAAATGAAATTAGATGTTCCAAATTAGGTTATAAGTTAATTTTTTTTGTAGGCATACAAAATTTTTTGTGGTAAAAATGATTTACTGTAGTATATGTAAAATAATGTAGTGGGTTAAAGTAGAAAGTTAAGAGAATAAAAAACCTAATAACAACAACACTAAATGGGTGTTTTATGTGTTTATAAGCCTTAAATAGCCTTTGAAAAATCAATCATCAACCAAATTATTTGGAATTAATTCCACCCATCTATTTTAGGATTTAAATATGAAATAATCATTATTGAAATACTTAAAACCACCTATCCTCAAGTATACATACTACCCCTCACTACCCTATTTATACTCTAAATTATTAAATTTATTAAAATATATTCCAAATCCTATTATCATGAATCTATACATGTTAATGTTATTATAGTCCCACCTAGATACCAATTCATGGTTACATAAAGGGTTCTTAAAGGAGGTGATATTTAAGAGGTTAATTTCTCAAACCACCACTCTTAATTTTAATTATTCTCATACCTTATCATCACATAATTAATCCTTGATGTAATAATTTTTATAATATCTTTTATAAAGAATAATTTTATATTTTTTAAATAATATCTTATATCCATTCCTTTTCTCACACCCTTTTATTTAAAGAAATGAAGCTATTTTTGAAATTATGGCGGTTAATCGTATCTATGGATATTGATTTCTCATTTCCATTACTTATATCATGTGTGGTCATAAATTTATTATTATGGATGAATAATATTTTAATTATTATATAATAAATTGTTTCATGTTCTAGAAATAATATATTTACATAATATTAAGTAAAATGTACTATTTCATGATTGTCAAAAAACCACCAAAATAAACTTTGCATTTATCATTATTATTTTATGAAATGAATTTTCCTCATTTCAAAATTAAAAATGAAAAATGGGATAATATAATATTATGAATGTTAATTAATAGCATTTCTTCTCAATTATGGTGTCCTATTTCTATTTGAAATGAAAAATCATAATTATACACAAGTGATCCGACCATTAAACAATGAAATGAAAACATCCAAAACATAGTAAGAATGGGATATTTTTAATGAATGGGAGTTAAGATGTTATATAAGTATCATATAAGGTATAAAAAATATTAGTATTTTTATGGAATAAATTGTTAACATCCTATATAACATTATACAAGAGGTTAATGTATAAACAACTAAAGGGAAGCGTGAAGTAAGATATTTCTTAACTCAACTTATATTTGTTGGGTTAAAAATATACATTATTATATCATTCTAAAATTATGTGTGAAATGAAATTTCAGTTCCTAATGTTTCATTACCTCTTTTTTTATAGGGATTTAATGATGATACACCCAATTTAACTATTTTATTAAAGCTAATGTAAATGATTTAATATTTTTAAGAGATTTTAAAAAAAAATTTATTTTAATGATTAACTTATAATATATTTTTCATTAAGGTCAATGTGTTCTAAAAAATATAAAAATGTTGTTACTGTCCAAAAAATGATTGTTTAAGTTAATTTTTACTAATTTATTACTTTCTATATAATCGATTGGAAGGTATATTATTTTTCTAAATAGGTTTCTTTGATACTTTTCAAAAAAAAATGGAAGACATGTTTTTTTAACTTATACATTATGAGAATATTTACCCACCATAATGAAGCGTTAACGTTTTTAATTTTACATTACATGTTTATATGGTTATTTTAAAATACAAAAACTTCCTTTATAATTGTGATTTTTTTTCAAAATTACTGTTTTTTAATTTTAAAAATTGTATTTTCCCCAATAAATTTTCAAATATCTCATTTAAATTATTTCATCTATATAAACATTATTTATTGAATATTATGATTCATTGTGATTCATATATTATGATATAATCATTTATATTTTACTAAATTTATTACGACCAATCATAATGGGGATATACTATTTTTATACCATTCTCCATATTACTCAAGATGGCATATGAATATTTTTATTGATTCGGAAAATAATTAACATATTTATGCTATTTTCCGTACAAATGTTTATGTTAACTATGTTTCACCCCTTTCTTATGTGGAATTCATTGGAATTACAATGTGATGGGTGGGGTCCGATGTATCCCCATAGTGCAATGGTTGGTCTCACTAGAAAAACTAGATTGGGTTTTAGACAAGTATTTTACCATTTACTATATTTTTGGAATGAAACCTTGATATAATTAGATTATTAGAACATAGACTTGGTAGTATTCTTCAGATATCTGGAATTATTCATTCCATCATTATGATTTTAGTTATTAATTTCTGTTTGACTTTTAGATTACTAGAACATCCTTGGTAAATTGTAATTCTCGTGTGATTATTTTTATAAGATTAATTGATTAAAATTTATTGCACACATATTATGATCATGATATTAATTAAATTGAATGTGTAAATAAATTAATTAAATTTCCTTATTGTTTATGATTATTTATTCATGATATCTTCTAATGTATGTAACCATTAATGAGAATCTATAATCACCCATTTATTAGGTTTTATTTTCTCTTAGGACACACATACGTTTGTTATGATTTATATATAAGGTAATGATAGGAGAATAATTGTGTCCTTAAGGGATTTTCAATGTTGTATTTTATTTTTTCAATTATAATGTAACATTCAATAATTCATCCTATTTTTCAAAACTGATAAACTGTTTTGTACTTCATGATGAGTTTCCATAGAAATTATTACATTGAAATATAGTAACCACCAACTCTATCTTAATAGGGTCAAGGTATTATAGTTGGTATACATGATATTTTAGTTCAAACACTACTAACTTGATTTAAGAAAACACAAATTATGGAATGAAATCATTTTCCTGAATTTTGGATAAGTTTTAGTATAGGATAAAATCCTATAGATTTTTGTAATTACCACATATAAACCAAGTCAAACATAAAGATTCATATATTTAAAATGTTTCATTATTTAGGAATTCCATAAATTATTTTTCATCATCATGATATTTACCAGTATGTAATTGTTTCTAACACCATATTTTTTTAACTAATATATTAAACTGGAAGGAATTGGGTTAATGATGACTATAATAAAAAATTTGATTTTATAAAAACAAATGGGCTAATTATTAGAGTGAATAATATCATTATTATACCTAACTAGTAATTACTATTTTTTATTAACATCATACACCTTAAAAAACTCTCAAATCAACCATATAAGAGAAGGATAGAGTTCATTGATAGGTTGGGTGTGAATTCCAGGGATAAAAGAAGTTATATTTTCCTATATATCGACAATTTGAGAAGAATAACCCAAATTAATGTCTTAGAGGAATAAGAAAATGTTTTGGTTTTTAAAAATGACACAAATCACACAATTACCAAAGACCTGAAATATTTGGTTAATAAAACATATAAGAATATTAGTCTCCCTATAGAATCATCAATTGCGTCTTGTTTTAAATATTGAAATTATATGATTTATAAAAAATATATTTTCTAGGATTAAATATTGAGAAGTATTTACAATTAATATTTATATTAGTCATTATTAAGAGAAATAAATGACACATAAAAGGTAGGACATATTAATGAATTGGATGATGAGTTCTATATAATTGTCTGAGAAATTTTTTGTATCCAAGAAATGTATTTTAAAAGTACTTTATTGATTATACTCTTAAATCATTTATGTATTATAATATATTAATATTTAATAAAAGGATTTAAAATCATGTGTATAATGGTATCAAAAAAATGATTAAGTGGAATGTTGAATATATTTTAAAACACATGATTAAAGTAAAGATAACCCGTAATATGTACTTGATGTTCAGATAATAATATATAAATTATTATGGGATTACATTGGTGAACATGAAATTGTTTAGTTATTTGGTGGTTTATGTTATATTTTCTAGAGCTTAATTTATGTTTTTAAAGAATATATCCACAAATAAATGTTTTATTTAATTAATTAAAATAGATTCATGTTTTTTTAGGTTTTATTGTCATTCACGATATTTTCTTGTTTTTGAAAATATGTGATCAAGGTATTTACATGTGAAATTAAGAGCTACATTATGGGGTATTAATTAAATGTTGATTTGGTGACTTTATTCATAATTTTTTAGGAATTTTTAATATTATAGATAATATTTTGGAGGATCTTTAATATTTAAAACTTGAGGAATGGATTAAGTCAAAAAATGTATATTATTATTTGCGATCAATGTATTATTGATCATATTTGGATATCATGTTCTAAATTTTATGGTTTTAGTAAATATTGAAAGAACCAATGAATGACTTGTGGATGTTATAATTTTATGAAAGTACCCCAGGTATAAAACATTCGTTTTGAATATCTATCTAACAGTTTAAGAAATAATGTGGGGTTAAATTGAAAAAAATATGACATTATTCTAGTAAAATGGAATAAAATAATGTAATTTTATTTTAAAGGAATTCATCACCCTTAGGAAATGTATTTTGGAATAAAAACATTATTAGATTACTATTTTTTAAATAATTTTTAAAAAATTAATCAATAACATATTTAAAGTTTTACGGTGGTAAAAAATATAATGACCATGTTCTATATCACTCTCTAATAGAACATGATAGTTAAATTTATTTTCCATGTCCATGTTTTGACATCCCACTAATGTTCTTGTATAAGGAATCCTAGTTTTGTGGTGAACATCACATTTTATTTCCCTTTTTTAATAGATTGTTTTACTGACCCTTTTATTATATGGGATTTACAAAATATTATTTTAAAAATTTATGTCCACGATTACCAATAAAAATTTAAAATTGAATGTAAATAATTTTTTAAGGAGTGGAGAATGAAACACCCTGATATTTTTAATGAACACTATGTTCAATATCATATGTTGTATCGAACACTGATATAAAATGAACTTCGAAATATTATTATTTTAATATGACCATTATAAACTCGATGTTAAATTGGAGGGTTTTTGTAGTATTAAATCTATTAAAAAATAAATGGTAAGTTCATATTCAATATAAATGTAATTATTCTTATAAAATGAACACATTATTTTTAGTAAATTGATTTTATTCTTCCAATACATGTTATCTTAAAAAATATATAATATTTACTTTCAATGAAAAATTAAATATAATTTATTGTTAAAATATCTAGAAAATTAATTTAAAAGAAATAATTTTTAGACCCATTATTTCATAACTATCTATCGTTAATTTTTTAGGAATTTTCCAAATAAGCTGTTTTTTGGGTTAAAAATGTGAAAGTACTGTTTTAACAAAATACCATAAATCTCATGATATAATAATTATATGATCATGATTTAAAATTTATTAACACTTATTATTGATTAAAATTTATTATTCGTTATTCTTGATCAAAATATATTTAATGAATTACATAATACTTTATGTGTTACATTTAGAAGAACATGATTATATATTTTTTTAAATCGTGATTTTAACCTTAAAAATTAATTGTTATATGATTTATACATGTAACATATTTAGAATGGATTTATCACTTTTTATAATTTTAATAAAGTAAAATTGATTCTATATTTGGAATAAAGATGTAAAATTTCATTCATATTGTTATTATAATTTTCTATACATAAAAATGTTACTATGGGAATAAATAATTTACCGCAGTATTGGTTAAATAATGTATTTAGTAAATGTTAAAAGTAAAAATAATAATATTCTTAAACAAATTGTTGGTTGATGGGTATATATAAATTGAACATCCTTTAAAACATTAATTATGAACCAAATTATTTTAAATTAATTACACCAAAATGTTACGAGCTTTTAAATATAAAATAGTCATTATTTACACACATAAAACAATATATTCTCAATTATAAATACCACCCATAAATACCCCCTTTCTCCTAAGAATACATGAATATCCTAAAATCACTAAAAACATTCCCCTTCTCATTATCCCCATGTAAAAGTTCTTCTATCATCCCCCAAAAAGAAATTTCATATTACCAAAGCAGTCCTTCAAGGAGGTTATATTCAAGATGTAACATTCTCGAACTACCTATCTTAATTTAATTTCTTATCCGACATTCTCCACACTACATTCATCTATAAAATTATAATTAATACTATATAATTTTTATTCTGGAATTTTATATTTTTAATTTAATATATTATATCCATCCTTTTTATTATCACTGTTGATTCAAAAAACCAAATCCAATTTTGTAATAATAGAGATTAACTATCCCCATGGATAATGAAATTTCAATTTTTATTAATTCTTTTATGTCTGGTCATAAATGTATTATTCTAGTTAAATAAAATTCTAATTAGTGTATTAAAATTATTTTATGTTATGAAAATAAAACATAGATATAATATTAAATAAAAAGATA
The DNA here is from genome assembly GCA_963277665.1 of Viscum album. Taxonomy (NCBI): domain Eukaryota; kingdom Viridiplantae; phylum Streptophyta; class Magnoliopsida; order Santalales; family Viscaceae; genus Viscum; species Viscum album. The sequence goes on from OY728156.1 coordinate 1,140,204,720, forward strand.
CTACCTCATAATGGTTAAAAAAACTACCAAAATAAACAAATCCTTTATAATAAATATTTTATCAAATGAATCATCATAATATTTGAAAAATGATATATGGAACTATCTAATCTTATGGGAGTTAATTAATACCATTTTATTTCACTTTTCGTTTTTTATTACAATATTTTAATGAAATCCATATTTATAAACAAGTGAACCGTCTATAAAACCATGAAATAAAAACATCCAAAACAATAAAATAATAAAATATTATCAATAAAATGGTTGAAAGACATTATAAAAGTATCATTAAAGTATTATAAATATGATTATAGTTTTTTAATAAATTAATTACATTCTTTGAATCTTTATACAGATGGTTAATGTATGAAAACCTAATGGGGAAGATGAGGTAAGGGATTTCATAACATAATTTCCATTCATTGGGTTAATCATCCACATTATTAAGCCATGATAAGATCATGTGTGTGATGAATTAAATTATATTATGTTTAGTTTTCACTTATTTAATTTTTATTTAATGTTAGTACACATAATCAAATCATTTTTTAACACTCACTTCAATGATATGATATTTTTAAGAGACTTTTAAAAAAAATTATATTTTAAAGGTTTTTTAAAACAAAACTTTTCATCTAAGTCCATGTTTTATAAAATTCTTCATGAAAATATTCTTATTATTCTCAAATGATTTTTAAATTCATTTTTACTCATTTTTATATTTTTTTTCAAAGTTATATTTTTTATTTTTTAAACAAGGTTCATTGAGACACTTTTAACAAAAAAACAGAAGGAATGTTTTTTTATTTATATGACATGAGTGGATATGAACACTATCAAGAAACCTTAATGATTTTAAGATTCAATTATTATTTTACTTGGTAATTTACAATGAGAATGTTTTTAATTTTAATTTCAATATATTTTAAAAATATTTTCTTTTCAATGTGAAAAGGGTATTGTCTCCTTGATTTTTTCAATCATCTCAGTTAATGTATATTTATATATGTAAACATATTTGGTTAAATCTTAGGATTCATTGAGGTTGATCTATTATGCCACCATATTCCGTATTCAATTAAATGGTTTATGATCTGTTTGACTTGGGATGTACTATTTCATACCATTCACCATATTACTATTGATGGTTTATGATTTTATTTATTGATTTGGAAATTTATTAACCATTAGTATTCTAGTTATGATATAAATTTTTGATGTTCACTATGTTTCTCCCCTTTCATATGAGGGATTAATTAGATTGAAAATTTGATGGTTGAGTCATATTATAACCCCTAAATGAATTGGTAGGTCTCATGAGAGATATTCGATTGGGTTTGATACAAGGAATTTCCCATTTATTATATTCTTATCACAAAGACTTTAGAGTATTTTACTATTAGAATGATTCTTTGATAGTATCTTTTAGATATCCAGCATTATGTATTACATCATTTTGACATTATTTTTTTGATTTCTATGTGATTAATCGAATATTAGAATATCAATGGTTAATTTTCATGCTCATGATATTATTTATGATGAATTAATTTATAATCATTTATTCAATTCATATTATGCTTAATTTATTTTTAGAATGTATTGTGTGTTCAATTATTTAAATTTACAAGTTGTTTATTCTTATTAATTAATGATAGATTATAATGTACCTAACCATTACATATCATATTATCATTACAATTTCTTATGTTTTTCCCCATGATTCCAAGAAAATTATTATGATTGATATTTAGAATTATTCTTGGATAATAATGGTTTTCTCATTGGATTTACTGTGTTATATTATATATTTTCAATTTTATATATGGTTCATGAATGTAAATATTTTTTCAAAACAAATAACATATTAGTTATTTTGGGATATCATTCCTTATATATTATTCCAATATAATAAATTAACAACTAACTATGGGCTACAAGTTATGGGGTATTACACTTAACATTATCTTTGAACTACCCAATTGATCCATGAAATGAATCACCTTAAAAATCGAATTGATACCTCTGTTTTCCAAGGTTTTATATGAGTCCAATATTCACCCCTCCATTTCTCTCAAAAACTAGAAATAGAAATATATTTTTATATACCATGTTCAAGGAAAATAATCGTGTTTTTAGTTTGGTTAATGTAGAATAAAGTAACCCTAAATAAAAGGTATATCTTAAGAAAAATAAAAATAGTTATGGAATAGAGTTTCAGTTTATAATATACATCTAATATATTATTAATATTGATGATATTTTTTTTCACACACACACCCCCATGGGACATTCTATTTTATGAGATTTTAGTTTGTATCCCAACATCTCACAGTACTCAAATTTAAATGAATAATCTTATTTATTTATAACTGATTCATTTATATGTTACATTCATTCAGGAAATAATACACTCATAGTTGAGTTCACAAATCCAATTACTTCTAATAAAATTAATATTTATATAATTTCTATACAATTACAGTTCAATAATAAAGTATTTCATACATGAGTTTTAGTGTTTTCTTGTAATTTTTGGTTATAAGATATTTATAAAAAATTAATCAATATGTTTTTTCACAATTACAACACACTAAACTCTTCTCTTACTCACAAATTTATTTCTAATTTCACTATAAATATATGAACAAATAAGGAGAAATATATTTAAATTTATACAATGAATTATTGTATTATAAAAATGTTATCAAATGGATTTTGGATCACTCATCTTTAACCATTCGTTTATCGTGTTGGACTTTACATCCCAATATTACTTTGTATCTTCCATTTTATGAATTTTCTAAAAAACTGAGCAATAAATCACTATGGTTAGATTGAATATTATTCAAAAAAACATCCCAAATAAGAAATTAAATGTTTTATGATTAATTGTCCCCCAAATTTTTTTTTCCACCCAATTTTTTTAGTTATTCCAAAAAATTATTTAATTTCTATCCATGTAAGGCCTCTTCATGTATATAACATTTCATTTTATCCATTACATTTTCAAGGCCAGTATTTTTATGTGAAATTTACTGTTTGTTTTAATATGAATTACTCCCTTTCTACATAGGTTTATATTTTTATTTCAATTTGATTGAAATGTTTTAAAATCATTTTATAATTTATTTTATGAACGGAATTATTTTTTTGTTCTCCTTCCACTTACTGATATAATAATTTTCAGTTATAAATAATAAATTGAACAATTTTTACAAGAAAAGATGTTATTTTAAGAAAAAAAGAACTTTTTCACTCTATTAAAAGTCGCTTCTAGTTGTTTGTACAAAATATTCATATTTTTAAGGTTTTCACCAGCATTATCAAACTAATTTATATGAATTTTAAACTTTTTTATTAAAATTTTGAAATTATATACTTTTTATTATATATTTCTTTATGTTGTGAATTTTAGCCCCTAATTAATAATTTTATAGGTCACAATCAAATTCTTATAGTGTACCAATTGAAATTTGATGCCATTTATTTTAGTGATTTTGAAGATGAGTTCTAATGTAATAAATTCAATATTGTTTATAATTTTGTTTTGATTTATTTCATAATTTTCCCATTCCAATATGTTGGACCTCTCCAGATTTAGTGATCTCAAATCATGCAAATTCAAGTTTTTTCATGTATAAATTTTTAAAGTCAAATATGTTTAATTATGATTCTTCAAGTTCAGTCCTAAGTCTAACTCATTATGTTCATGACTATATTATAAGAAAATTAGACAGGTTTGGACAAGTATGATTCACTAATAGAGGAAGTCACAGGCCCAGAGTCACCATTATTAATGACTCACTGAAAGAACAAATGAGTCACCAAAAGATGATTCATTGACAGAATGACTCACCAATAGAGAAAATGAGTTACCGATTGAATGATTCATTGATAGAAAAAATGGGTCACCGATATAATAAATCCCTTGAAATATGATTGACTAATAGATATAAGATTGAGTCATCAAAAGAATGAGTCATTGATAAAAAGAGTATCTAATAGATGTAGTCACTAACGTTATGAACTACCGACAGAAGGAATTACTGACAAAGTGACATACCGTTCAATACATAGAAAATTTATTTACTCTCCAAATTTTACTAATTTACTTGTTTGACATTTGAAGACATCATTAACATGTATTTTAGAGGTATGATGTACAACACATGTCCCAAACCTACCTACTATTGACCAATGCAGTATAAAAAACAATCACCAGAGAAAAAAGTAGAATATCATGATATAGAGATAACATGTCAAGTATGGAAAGAGACACAAATAAAGAAAACTCATTCTTGATAACTATAAACCAGAAGGATTTTATGATAACTAATGTATCAAAATTATCGCCGAAATACACCCTAGTTAAGAGAACCTTTGATGAGGATATCACCACACTGGAAACAAGAACACATAGCTTCCATGAAACCCTATTTTTGTGTCTCCATCCAGAAGTTGACTCGAGCTTCACATCTATTGCACCTATGAAGTCCATAAGAATCAAGCACATAACACAAGTCATTTTAAACATTTTCTCATTATTTCTTCTATACTGTGTAATATTTTTTACTTTTTAGGAAGTGTGTGTCCGTATCATAAACCCACCCTCTATTTTGAGATAATATATAGGATAAAAGATATCCTCACTCACTCATATCTATACACCATTTATCACCCATATATAAATATGGAAGAGGTCCACGTGAGACTTGGTAGTAATTATTTCCCATTAATAATGGTGGTAGAGGTCTAGTTGACCTGGAAATCCTTGTGTGCTATTGTGAACCCCAATACAGGGCGTGGATCATGTTTATTAATATAAAATTCTTGGTATTAGGTGATCAAGAGGTGGAGAGGATTGGGTCTTTACTTAAGACTGTACCTCTTATTCTTATCCACAATTATTTTTTAAATTAGTTTTCTCTTTTTGTACACATATTTTTGAAAACTAAATATCACATTAGTATTAAATCATAGATAGTGTTTATAACTATTTTTGATTTACTAAATTATTTTCAAATGTTATAACAATCGTTCAAATTACATTAACTAAGAATTAATAAATCTTATGAGAAATTAATTGAACATTCAAAACTCTTATAAATTTTCAACTTTAGTTAATTAGGATGTTTAAATTTGAAATTTGGGGTCATTTTAAATAAGGGTTCTAATAGAAATTTTGATAGGAACTCAATTTATTATTCTTTAGTTTCCTACCCTGACTGTCATTTGGTGTCAAAGGAGTGTTTTTAATGTTATATTTTCAATGTTTTCGAATCATTTTCAAATATTTTCAACAGTGATTTTATATTTGTTTTAAATATATCTAAATATATATTAGATCAAAATTTTTAGATCTTTAAAAACCTATTTTTTAATATTTATAATGTATAATAGATAAGAATGTGATGACCCCAACAAAACACTATTTTTCAATGGAAATAATATTTATAATTGTAATATTAAGATGAAATTGCATTTAGAATGTATGGGGTTCAAAATTTGGTCTTTAATTATTGATGAAGATAAGATTCTTGATATTTCTCTAAATACACATGATGAACCAACCAAGAATTCAACAATAATAAATGAAAATATTAGAATGCCTTATATTTTTCTTTAGGAGATGAAGAATTTAACACGATTTTTTCATGTACACTAGCCATGAATTTTGGATATGATAGCTATTTCACATGATGAAAACACTAGTGTTAAGGAAATGATACTTAACACACACACCATTAAATATTACAACATTAAAATAAATCTTGATGAACCTATCTATGACATTTATCTCATGTTTAATTAAGTTGAATACACTATGATCTATATGTGAAATGATATTACTACTAAGGAACAATTATTTCAAATTCATAGATGTCTACCGGATAGATGGAGATGAACCTTAGTGTTAATTAGAGAATCATGTGATATCAGTATGATTCTAGTCAAAGTGATGATAAGTAAGATGATTATATATAAGGAATAATTTAATGTTAACAAATAATAGGATGATTAATCAAAGATAAAGTCAAAGGATTAGAATACCATTGCCTCTAAACTCAAAGAAATTGAGATGATGAAAAATCATTATGACAGTTTAAGAAATAAAGAATCATTATCTGAAGGTGATAAGGAAGTGGAATAATTACCCAAAAGGTTTACAAATTCTATAGAAAGAAGAAGTTCTTTAGGAATCCCAGCTACATCAGAATGTATGACTACAAGGGAAACAAGAAAAAGGACGGGAAGACAGATGATAACTCAAATGAGATAGATTATTATAAATGTAAGAAAATAAGACATGTAGCAACATACTATCATATGTGAATTTATAATAAGAAATATAAGGACAATGATATGTTGTACAAAAATGAAATGAAGGCCAATTGGATTGCTTTTGAGGATATCTCTAGTGAGTCAAGATGACATGTGTTTCATGAAAAGAACATCTGAGGTAACACTTGAATCTCTTATGCCTAATTACTACTATTCTAAAGATGAATCTGATTTTGAAAACATGACCAATGGGGAAATGTTTAAGTACTGAAAAATGATTGAATCCACATTAAAATAATTAAAAGATAAATATAATGTTTTTAAGAAACAATATTCTCTAACCTATACTGTTAAATCTAATCTTACTACAAATATAATGAAAAATTCATACTTTTATAAAGAAAATAATGAGCTTAAATTATTAAATGACCAGTTCAAAAAAGAATATAGAAATGTATACCGATGGAAAGAATACTCTCACTCAAATTCATGGTAAAAAGGCTGCAACATTAATATGATACAACTATATGATATCGTCTAGGACAAAGAAACATTGGTAAAAATAATTTTGTATCAAAATCTATTAAATTGAGTTTTGATCCTAGATTTGAGGAATATACTACATGTCCCAATAGTGGAAAATCATTTACTACAGGTAGTTTTTCAAGACCAAATAGAGATTATTTTTCCAATACTCTAAAAACTGATTAGATGAAATCCATAAAGCAAGTATGAGTTCCCACAGATTTATTTACTAATATAACTAGTCCCAATATAGTCCGGGTACAAAAATATGTTCTGGTGTGAAATTTATTTGCAGGAAGTATGATTAAAACGGTCCTGTAAAATCTTATGGTACTTGGATAATGGATATCGAAGAAACATTAAAGGGGACTACATGAGCTTCAAAAATATTATAAATATTGATGGTCGGGATTTCAATTTTGGGATAATACTAATTAAAAATTAATGTGCCTTGTCCAAATCGGTAACAATAATTAAATTTTAATTTCCATCGTACATTTTTTAGGGAATAAAGTACAATATACTTAGTATTTATTAGTTATGTGATGGTGGTTTCAATGTTAAATTTGAAAATGATTCATATAATGTGTTTAAATCCAAAAATGAATTAGTATTTACTAATTTAATAAATGAAAATAGTTATGTCGTGAAAATGGATTCTGTAGTTTCTAAAAGATGGTTCTTGCTTAAGTGTCTTGCATAAAGCATCCAGGATCTGGAATACTAGATTAGGCCAATGTAATACTCACTCACTTAGAAATATTACAAGTAAATGGTTAGTCATGGATCTATCCAAACTAGAATTTCTAAACAATGAAGTCTATAATCATTTTCAAAAGGGAAAACCACACAAAATATCATTCAAACTAATAAAAGAAGATTCAACTTCTCAACCACTGGAGTTGGTTCACTTGGATTTGTGAGGACTATCTAGAGTTTCAAGTCTTAATGGGAAGAACTATGTCTATGTTCTTGTAGATTAAATCTTTAGGTATACTGAGACCTTTTTCTTATCTCACAAGATTGAATCCAATTTTTACTTCACCAAGTATGCTAGAATATTAAAAAGCACAGTTGGTCGTATAATTAAATCCATAAATTGTCACCATGATCATGAGTTTGATAACCAATTGTTTGAATATTTTTTATAACAAAATGGAAATAATCATAACTTCATTACTCATATGTCACCCCAGTAGAATGGAGTTGTAGAATGAATAAGTTGAACCCTATAATAAAAAGCCCAGAAAATGCTTAATTATTATGAGATACCAATTTATTTTTGTGATTAATATTTCAATACATTTTTTAATAATTAATAGTGTCTTAATCAGGACAATTCTTTATAAAACACCATATGTTCAATGGAACAATAGAAAAAAAATATGGTAACATTAAAGAGTTTTTTTCAAGGTTTATTTTCTCAATACTAAGGAAAATCCTTAAAAATTTGCATCTTGAAGTTATGAAGGATTTTTCATTTCCTAATCAAACCTCTAGTAAAGACTATAGAGTTTTTAATAAAATAACCAAATATGTGGATGAATCAATACATGCTATGTTTGAGGAAACTAATACACATGAACCTAAAACCCCACATGAAAATATTGAGGATGTTCTATCCAATCTGGATTTAAATGATAGATCCCATAACCCTACTATTACGAAATATGTTTAATCATTCTTTTTTGGTAAATCACTACACTCTGATCATGGTGAACCTAAACCCACTGATGACCCTAAAATAACTGGACCATTATTTTTTCGATTTCTTCTAACCCTTAAGAACAACCCCTTAGATGTTGTAGTTAGAGAATTAGATAAAGGGACACATACTATATATTTTCATAGGAACCCAGTTGAACATCACAACTTATTGTCACAAATAGAACCTAAATACCATAATTATTCAATTAATGAAGAATTTTGGGTCATGGATACAGAATATGTGTTTAATAAGTTTGATTGAAATAATGTTTGGAAACTGGTGGATAGACCTAAAGACACACTAACCATAGGCACTAAGTGGGTCTTTAGAAATAAAGTAGAAGAATCAGGCTGCATTATAAGAAATAAGGACAGATTGGTTGCGCAAAATTACAGTCAATAGCAATGAATTGACTATGAATAATCCTTTTCCCCATTCTTAGACTAGAATCCATTAGAATCCTTCTAGAATATGCAGCTCATGTCAATTCTAAACAATATCAAATGGATATCAAAAGTTCATTCCTAAATGGGTATATAGGTAGGATGTTTTTTTTGAACAACCCATGTTTTAACCAACCCTCATTTTCTAAATCACGTTTTTAAGCTAAAAAAGGATTTATATGGTTTAAAACATGATCTCAGAGCTTTGTTTGATAGGATAAGTACATTTTTTTATTTATAATGGGTTTTAATAAGGAATATCTGATCCTACTATCTAAATACAAATAATTTATAAAGATTATTTAATAGTTCAAATTTATATTGATGATATTGTATTGGGATCTTCAAAAAATTCTTTGAGTATAGATTTTTCCATTATTATGCAAAGTGAGTTTGACATGATTTTAATGGAAAATCTAAAATTCGTTCTTGGATTTATAATCTTTCCAAATTAAAAATGTGTTTTTTTGAATAAAATTAAATGTACTAATGATCTGTTAAAATGGATAGGATTTCATAGTATAAAAAGTATTGATACTCCAATGAGTACCAACTGTAAATTGGATCTTAATGAATATAGTAAATATATTGATCAAACCAACTATAAAAGGATGAATGAAAGTCTACTTTACTTGAATTCTAGACATCCTGCTATTATGTTTGGTGTATGTATGTGTGACAATTTAAATGAAACCCCTAATTAATTTAATTTAAATGCTGTTAAATTTTTTTTCCAATACATAAAGTATACTACCAACATAATCTTATTCTACCCTAGAGGATAAGCATTTGATTTTGTTTGTTATTAGGATGTTGATTTTGGTGGTTTTATGTTAGATTGAAAAAGTAACTCTAAAAGATGTCACTTTTTTTAAATTCACTTGTATCATGGTGTAATAAAAAGTAGAATTAAATTTCATTATCTACTGCTATGTTTGAAAATATAGTTTATTGTAGTTGTTGTGCTCAGATTTTGTGGATAAAACACACCTTGTTATATTATGGATATCAGTTTAGAAATTTCCCTATAAACTATGACAATACAATTTCTAATAACATATCAAAGAATCCTGTTTCTCATTCTAAAAAAAATATTAATGTAAGAAATAAATTTTATAGAGGTCATTAACGAAAAGGTGACATTACTATTAATTTATTGGCATAGATCATCAGCTTGCTGATATATTTACTATGAAATTGAACTATGAGAGGATGAGACACATCCTACATGAATTTCTAATGATTAATTTAAAAGGACCTATATTTAATCAGTCAATGTTAAAACCTAGTGTGGATTAGTCACCGATAGGGTAATGGTGATGTCTCACCGACACTGACATTATCATGTTGACAATGTCATAATGACACTAATAGTTTCAAGCTGATATGATCATGATGAAACCAACACTAATGTCCCACTAATACAGTTGTCTTGCTTACACTGACAATCTCTTGCCAACACAGACACTAATGTCTCATAGTTGGACACTCACCGATGAAACCCATAGTTTTTATCTATTTTATTTTACAAAAAATACAATTTTTTGTTTATTTTATTTTATTTTAAACCTGTTTATTTGATTTATGACCTACAAATCCCTAAATGATAAAATTGAGTCGATCCATCTTATTTCTTACTCTCTAACTCTCAATATTAAACTCCTATTAATTGACTCTGTATCCTCATACCATTAACCATACTACCTTTAACTGAACCCTTAGAATGGTTAGGGTAAAGACCGTCTTCAATGGATCTGAAGATGAATCACAACCAGCTATTAGGTAGAAAAGAGAATTGAGAATGTATAGGCCTATTCATCTAGGTCTTCGAAACCAAGTGGTAATGACTAAGAAGGAAGAATAATCTAATTTTTATTATCTAGTAAGTCTTTTATGAAAATAGTGTTGCAAACTCATGGGTGGCTAAATTGGTTTTAAAATAATGAAAGGTCATATTACCCTAATATTGTTCATGAGTTTTATCATCATGATGAGTTTATTTTGGAAGGCATTGAGATGTAATTGATTAAATCTATGGTGAATGGAAGAAGAGTATCATTTTCATCAAGTCATTGGGAAAAAGTTCTGAATGTAACTAATAAAGAAATCTTTGAAGAATACCAAGGAAGTATTCCACCCACCAGTGTGTTGTTTTTCTATGAGAAAAATTTGAGGGAGGTGACTGGTAATGAGGAGAACAAAAGTCCTATAGATTCTGAGTTTGATGGATAAATTATAATTTTATTTATGTTTATCCAACACTAGTTCTATACCATGAAAGTGTAACATACCTCACTAAAATATCAATATGTATATCTCATGTATTTTTTGAATAAAATACATAAGGGAAAACTGTTTAGGTATATGATAGTCCATATTAGAGAGATGATAAAGCCACACCTTAAGACAAATTCTTTATTATATTCTAGAATGAAATCTTATATGATAATGGAAAGAGTACATGTAGGTGATAATGAAGAAACCATTTCTTATTATAGTAGAGTTTGATTAAATAATGAATTATCAAGATAATGAAGGTAAATTAGAATCCATATAAGAAGGAGTGGGTTGATGATAATGATAAGCTTTTTGAAAATTTGAATCCTTTTGAGCATCCTACTAGGATAAGATATGTGACTAATCCTTACTTAGGACCATATGATGAGTTTTTTAATATTTATGAAGAGAAAAATGATTCATCTAGAGATGTTGAGTTTGTTATAGATGACAAGAGTGACCCTAATATTAGTGAAAGTATTAAGTGGATGTCTTTTATACCTCATAGCCAAACTTTAGATTTACCATAAAAGAAACATATTTTGGTTGATGATGATTATGAAGAGACTGAGGAGTCGGCTAATGTGGAATATGAAATCAAATAAAATGATTTAGAAGAGTAATATTTAGATGAAGAAGAAGAAGGTAGAGATGAAGAAGAAAGTGGAAGTGGATTTGATAGTGAGGAAGAAGGGGATGAATAATTTGGTGACAAAATTAGGGAAGTTGATAGTGAATGTGGGGGAGATGAACCTGAGAATAGAAATGATATATTAGGTAATACTTCCAGTGATTTTTATAATCTTATTGATTATCATGGTTCCCATTTAGAAGTACATGGTCCTAATAATTGAGAATAGTTTTTTGAAACATATGTCCATACAGAAGATGTCCATGTGGAAGATGTTGTAGTTATGGTTGGTAATGAAAACAGAGCACATGTAGGCCTAGTACCTCAGTTTCTATATGTTATAATGACACCTCATGTTTATGAGGATCATCATGGGAGGACTGATCAGATTTAGTGGGGGCATCACGATAAGAAATTGAGAGTTGATACAGTCACTCCTATAAATGCTTCTATGTTATAGGACTTGGAAAACAATCCTCATTATATTTATCTTGGTCAAGATAATCTATATTCAGATTATGGGGATAACATAGCTGTTTCAAAAGGATTAGTTGTTGGGGAACCATCAATAGTTGTGTCTTATTTAAATTCTGCACCCTTAGTGTTTTTATTTCTAGGTGACTATGTCACAAAACTATTTTTTTAATGTTTTAAGAAATAAATCTTAGCTATTGTGAGATTAGCCCCTAATGATCATCTTACACCTGTAGCATCAATTAGTTAGAATGATACACACATTATTATATAAATTGTCATTTCCATGATCAAATCTCGATTTGTATTAGTTTTGGAAGACATTGAGATATATATTCAAGAGGTGTTTGATGAAATGGTTATGCTTGCAGCTATTGTCAGCCAACTCCTCACTGAATACAATGCCTCTGTAGACCATGCTCTGCAACATCATGACATCTCTCCTAAATACCATATTGAGGATGCTTCTCCAACTATGGATTTGGAACATCTAAAGATGGTAGTCAAGGATATAGTGAATAGTAACTCAACATCTTCGGATTCACCTCACAATGCTTCTCATGTTCAGTCTTCAGATAGTGAGGTGATTCAAAAAGTAGTATGGAAAGAACATCTGTCAGTAATTGGATGTTCAGATAGTAAAATGATGAGTCAGATAAAGAAATAGGTGAGAGAAATTATAAACGGGGATTCTAGTTCAGAAGCTCCTATATCTCACCCACCATTCATAGAGATGGTAATGACTATGATTAGAGAAGAGATAAGAACCATGATTGGTGGAATTGGTCTTAAAAGTTTATCAAATTTCATGTACAACCTTGATCCTATCTATGACATGGCCAAATTTTATTCCAAATAGGCTACAACTTCTCATAAAGAAATCACCCAAAAAGTGGTTTTTTACTTCAAAAAGAAATACTAAAACGTCATATAGATAACAACATAATGTGTTTAGTTGAGATCCTGATAATTTCTCCAGTGACCCAAGCCTTCGCAGATCCGGAAAATACACTTATGGAGTTTACTCCTACAATTGAAATTTTCATTGAAAATAATGAAGATTTAAAAAATTCTACCCAACACTGTGGAGAGAGAATCACGGATTTCAACAACCTTCTTAAGCCTTATCTATATGTCAAGAGTACTATGATTTTCCCCTCATGACACTCTTATCAGACCATATCTAGAACCTTCTAGCTCTACTTCTTCTTGCATGCCTTCTCTGAAATTATCTACTTCTCAATATTTCAGATAGATTTGTCCTATCATTTTAAGGGAACATACTGCCCTCCTCCCTCCACCATTCTGATCATGACTCCTTTCGTATTTACTGGAGATCCTTTTACCTCTCTCAGAATTCATTTTTATCCCCCAGCTGGTTTTGATAAGGGAATAGAGACTTTGAATTCCTATTTGAAGATGAATAAGTATTTTGGACCACTTGTTTGATAGGGATTCTTTTTTTTTAATTTTGACCTTTAATATACAATATAATTTCCATTTAAAATTAAATATGGTATCTTTTCATGCTCTTATTATTTATTTTCTTCCTATATCTTTATTCATTCATTCATGTACTTTTTTAATATTCCTAAAAGGGAGTGAAAAGAAGAATAATTATGCATTAGTTTAACAATGGAGTCATTATTACATTATTTTCACTATGAATTTTCATTCTTATTAATAATGAACTAACTTGTTATGGGATAAAGTAGGAAGAATAAATAATTTGAATTTTCAGTCTTCTTAATTATACACCAATTGTTTACGGTATAAAGTAATATTAATAACTACTTTGATCATTCTTAATCAACTGATTGAACTTTATAATTCCATGATTTGATATCATAAAAAAGGGAGAGATTTTTGGCCCTATCCAGTTTTAATGAGCTCAAATCATGTCAGATCATGTCTAGTTATGTCTTAATTATTAAATTCAATTATGTCAAATTATGATTCGTTATGTTTAATCATATTTTTAACACATTCTCTTGATGATTATTCTATTAGAAAAGAAGGAATACATGTCCAAGTATGTGTCACCGATAGTTTATGTCATAGGATTTGAGTCACCGAAAGCTATGACTCGCTGATAAAACAAATGATTCACTAATAGATGAGTCACTGATAGAATGAATCAATGATTTAATAAATGATTTACTAACATAATGATTAACTAACAGAACAAATGAGTCACCGAAAAAACAACTCACTAATTGATAAAATATTGTGTCACTGATAGAAGGAGTCGTTGATAGAAGGACTCACCATTAGAAGGAGTCCCCGATGCACTAACATACTGACAAAAGGCCACAATTAAAGAATGAACTACCATTCATTACATTAAAATTTTCTTTTTCCACAAAATGTGAACTTTTTCATAAAATTCATATTAGGTTATTTAATGCTACTATATTACATGTATGAATTTTTGAATACGACATTTACATGGATATTAGAATTATGAGGTACAACACATTTCCCAAACATGTCTATTTTGACCTATTCCATATAAAAAGAAATCACCTGACCAAAAATTAGAAGAGGAAGATATATAGATAACTTGTAATAAAAAGCAATATACATATATAAAGAATAGTTGTTCTTGCTAACTGTGAACATGAAGGATATGAAGAGAACCAAAGTCTCAACTTTCTTCAGAAAAAACACCAGTGAAGAGAACCTTTTATGATCATCTCACCTCACTGGAAACCAGAACATATAGCTTTCATGACACTATGTTTTGGTATCTATTTTCAGATGTGGAGTGAAGCTTCACATCTTATACGCCTATGATGTCACGATGATTTATGAACATCACATAGAGAATTCCAGACATTTCTCATTATTTCTTCTCTACTGTGCACATTTTTATTAATTTTCAAGCAGTTTTTGTGTATGTATCATAAAGACACCATGATTCATGAGATATGATGGAGGATATAATATATCCTCACTCCCCCATCTTTCTACACCATTACTCACTTATTTATAACTATGGAAGAGGTCTATATATGACTTAGTTGTATTTTTTTACCACGAATAAATTTGGTAGAGTTTTAATTTACCTGGACAGCCTTGTGTGTTATTGTGAACCTCATTACAGGGTGTGGATCATGTTTATTAATATATACTTCCTTGTGGTAGGTGATCACCATGTGGAGAGGATAAAGACTCTCTTTGAGACTAATCCTTTGTTTTTATCCGCTAGGTATTTCACATTTTGTTTTCTCTATTTTCACACATATTTTTGAAAAAAAATATCACTTTGATAGTTAATATTAGAAAGTGTTTATAAATATTTTTGATTTAGGAAATTACTTTAAAAAGTTACACCAATCTTGAAAATTGTAGTAACTAAGAATTAATATATCTTATAGGAAATTAATTGAACATTACGAAATCTTATAAATATCCTACTTTGGTTAACTAGGCTATTTAGATTTTAAATTTGGGGAATGTTTAAATATGGTTTTTAATTGAAATGTTTATAGGATCTCAATTAACCCCTCTGGAGTTTCCTACTCTGACCAATATAATATCTCTAGTTTAAATTCAATGATATTGATATATAATTATGTGTTAAAAAATTGTTCTATCATTGTAATTTTACATGACAGTTTTTCTTGAGTATTATGTATATGTGATTTATTTTCTTTTTGGTTTATTATTTTTTCTCATTATTATTTTGATGAAATATTGGATATTTTTAAGGATATATAAATAAATTTGGTCTCTTAATCATCCATAACTAAAATTAATTTTTTTTACTCATTCATACCATGGAAATAATTCAAAATTTTCCTCCAATTATAAAAACACATATTTTCAATTAATTCTCTTCCTCCTCCCATGATGTGTTAAATTATTTACCTAAATATATAAGATATGAATAATTGAATGAAACATTTAGAATATTTTGTTGTCCAAAATTTCATGAATAGTAATTGTTGACTTGATCCCTTTATCCTTGATCATGGGGCTTCAGGTACATTTTACTCATCAATGATTTCTTTCCGAACCATCCAATCATGTGTTACCATTTTAAAAAAATCTTATATATTACATATATTGATAAAAATACACACTTTAGTAATGATTTTTTTGTTTATCCCCTTAGTTCCTTGAAACTAAATTAGTAAATTTTTTTAATGACTCAAAATCAATGAATTCATATCCATTTGGTTTGATATTTCAATAATTATTGATCTTATTAAAATTAAATATTTTTCAATAAAATTATTTCTAAAAACATTCTAAATATTAAATAAATCCATGGTTATCTTATTTTTATAAAAATAGCCATCATTTGTGCTGACATGTTCTTCTCCACTAGGTGTAGTCAACTATAGGAAAACAAAATCATAATGAGTAATTAGAATTTGTTGTGTAGAAATTTTTTTATATTAATCTGTTCACCAATATCATGATTCATATTTTTTAAAATTATTAACTAGATATTTTTCTTATAACAGTCAAGTAAAATTTTCCTTAGATTTGTTAAAATATCACTAATATAAATTCAGGGTAGCATGTCAATAAAAACAAAAATAATCACATTATTGAAGAAACCATAACCTGAGTACAACATTGAGGCTTAGTTAAATTTTCACATGATGGTACATAATCTCATAACTTCATTCCCTTTGTGAAAAAATAACACATTATGAGTTCCATCACAATTGAGGTATTTGAATTTCTCTCCACCTTGATGTAACATGATCAGAATTATATATGTGTTGATTCTATAGCTAATATCCTAAATTTATTTTCAATGTAGAATGTTATTTTACTTCTCTAATCCTTTTCAATGGTTATATCCTTCTTTATATGAATACACACTATTAATTACAAGAAAAATGGACTAAATTATGATTGAAGAGTGGTTTTAGGTAAATTTAAATATACCAAAATTTAATATTCAAAAAATGATATTAAATACTATAATTTTATTGAAATTATATGAATTCCATAATTTTTATTTCTCTAAATATTTTCTTTTTTTAAGAATTTAATAAATTTGATTTCGGGGTTAAAATTTTTATATCCTTGAAATTTGTCCCAATTTTTCATTTTTAGTGTATGATATTTGGAAATAAAAACACTTGAAACTATAGAAGCTCAATAAAACATGAAAACCAGTGTGTATATAGTCAAATATAAAGGGCTTAGATGATGTAAATTTCACTAATTCAATTATATATAAAGAATAAATAAAAAAATTACATGTTTCATGTGAGTGTACAAATTATGATTAAAAATTAATTTTATTCATTTATAGTAATTTATAAAGGTGTGAAATTAGAAATTAATGATTAAAAACACGGATCTATTTATATAAGTAAATAATTGTGGTGTATTTTGGGTAGTAAAACATGATTAGAAACATCATGTATTACTTGATCCCCACTCTCATGAAAGAAATGGCATAAAAAATCATGATTATCTATGAATTTTCACTTATCTCAAAATAGTAGTGATTATATCAATTATTTTTGGTTATGTTTCAACTATAACACATGAATTCTCATTCCTTTTTAGATAATGAAAATCACTATATTTTTTTGTTTAAGTTTCCTCTCTCTATCTTTCTCTATTTTAAACCAAACCTCATATTAATTCACTATTTTAATATTAGTTTATTCATTTAGAATAAGAGCATGATAATCCCAAATTCAGTGTTCCAATATCATGAAATACAATGTCATATTTCAATCTATTTATTCCCTCTATATGAGCCCAAATTAGAAAAATATATAAAAATATTAATAATAGTTTAATATTATATCCCCAATAATGGAAAATATTGTTATTCTCCATATAATCTAGCCACAGTTCCTCACTACCAATAGATAGTTTTTATGAATATGGTGTTATTGTTAAAATTTGAATAAATTAATTTTTTAACTAAATATGGGTAAATGTTGTATTAGATTGTATGACATGAAGTGTGGTTTTTGTTTTTGAATGAGTATTGGGTATAAGTTTTACATTTCATGGATTCAAATGAATGAATATGTGAAAAAAATCATAAAATATGAGTTCATGTGCCCCACTAAAATTGCATTTTTGCCTTCCCAATAAGCTTACATGGACACCGCTTAATAATTGGTTGGTTCCACATAGAACAATAACTTTGGACTAAAAAATGGTATGAGGTGGTTCTAAAAAATTATTTATTTATCCAAGGAACAACTATAATTTAAAAAAATATTGTCTCATTATAAAATAATTCAACTTACCATCCTCTCAAAGAACTATCATATTTTTGAAAACAAAAAAGTACAAAGTTATTCGGCTATTTTAAATTTGTTTTATGGGTAATTATAAAGATTTTAACTCATTGAATGATATTCACAAATGGTCTCAAGTTTTTTCAAGTACCATTATATATATTTTATTTCATTAACAAAAAATTAGAATTATTCATGTTGTTAAGGAAACATTTAATGGGTTAAGTGGGATTTAGAGAGTACGTATTTGTAGATGTTTTTATAAATATAATAGTGTTGGGTGGATTATATATATATATATATAACTACATAGATTATGTATATTAATTCATATAAACTTCTCAGTTTTATTTTTCCTAGAAAATTTGATAGATTCTAGTTTATAACTCTAAAGAACAACATCATTACCATCATTTTCATGGTCAATTATTTGAATATAGTAGAAAATTTTTTTAGAAATTATATAATGCTATAATAATGGAATGTAACTTCATTAAGAATCATAATTAAGATGGAGGGATGAAGAAAATTGTAAAATGGACGTGGATTGTTCTTCATTGGATTATAATGGCAGTCAATGTTTTATGCGTGTATACATTTATATCTAAAAATAGAATTCCCCAACATATCCACCATCATATTATGATTATAACCTAGAAAACATATTAGGTCTTCATACATATAAAATATGAATTGGGGTTAAATAGTAAATAAAACTAGAAACACCCTTATGCCAATCATGTTTTAGTTCATTTTACACCTATCTATATTTTTCCTTCAATGTGGTTCCCTCTCATGGCCACATTTAATGACCATGTACTACCAATTCCCATGAGAAATATAATTATTCCTAGTCATTACCTTTAATATTTTTCCCTTTACATGTCACTGGGATTTTATAAAACATCCCTTAAATGGTTGAAAGTAATATCATGTTGACTATTAGGGTTTGAATAATTTATTTTTGAAATGAGCATCATTAAACTCAGAAAATATTTTCATCACCATCAATGGCATGTTATTCTTGGCTATAATTTCACTAAAACATTATTCTTTTTAATCCTCAAATAAATTGAAGCACCATTATTACATTAATATATACTATAAAAATAAAATATAATAAAATCACTATATTAAATGGATTAATGGTGTAATAATTATTAAAATTGAATCCTTATTAAAAAAATAATAAAAAATTTCATTCCTTGTATATTTAGTTAATTAAAATAACAACAGACCAAAAAAAACTAAAATACTATTGAAAAATAATGATAATAATATGTTATACAATGTGTGGAGGTATAAATCCTTTTACTAAATACTAATATTGAATGGTATTGAATTATTTGGTAATTTTATTCCAAATATAGATTCTTTGTGAAATTGAATTCAATGAATCTTCTAAAATATACATCTTTTCTAATTTAAATAATTAATAATTATTTTTTGTATTTATATAAATGTGTAGAATATATTTTTGAAACATATTATTTATCATTAAATTATTTTCGTACTGTTTATTTAAATATGTTTTCAAATTTTAAATTCTATTCTTTATTATAAATTTATTATCATAAAGAAATATTTATTTATTAAATGATTAATTAATTCAATACCCTGAGATTATTTTTGATTTAATTTTCATTACACTCAAATTATTTTCAATACATAAAATCTAAAAATATACATGATTAGAGATATGAAATTATTAATACCTTTTTAATATTAGAAAATGATTAGAATTACAAAAACCAAAATAATTAAAATCAATATTGTTGAATTGTGGGTCAAATTAGTAATCTAGGAATCACTAGTTCTTAGTGGGATCGATCACATGATAACCACATACTACACCATTGTATATATTGATTAAGAGAATGTATTAGGAATTTCTAAAATTGATAATCACTTGGAATTTATAATATATTATGGTTGGTAAAATTTTTACCCTATTTTCTGGGAACTAGTGAACTTATAAGATTATGGTATTTTACATTATAAGATTTTTTTCATAAATTTCTTTTTAATATTTAAATTTTTTATTTTTATTTTTTTTATTATGAATTTTTTCTTTTATCGGAAATTTAGGAAAATAATTTTTGATTCATACACAATCATAATAGTATAAAATATCCTAATCGTGGATTTTTTAATTTCTAATCATTATATTTAAATGACTTAATAAAACATAATTTTACTATGTAACATTAAAAACTAGAAGTTGATAAATTTATGAAAATATGAGAAATATGAACAAAATTAATTGTTTAGTGCTTACTATCAAGTGGAGGGGTACAACAAAGTATCCATGTGCCCCATGTTACAATGAATACATTTGAGATATATCTAAAGATCTTATAATATTAAATGATTAAATTTAATTAATTAATATATCACATTGGTATTTTTTATGGTTGATTCCAATGGATCATGAAATTATCCTATAAAAAGCATTATCATAGTCATGTAATTCATGAAAAACAATAATAAAACTAATGATGATTTTTATATTACATCAATTTTAAAATAAGAAATATTATTCAAGGATGATATAAACAATTGAATCCAAAAATGATTGTAATTGTACATAAAAAATCAGGTGGATATATAAGGATTTAATAATAACAACAACAAGGTCCAATTTATCAAAATATAATAAGTTAATTAGAAGGATAATTTTCATAATTTGTATAAATTTTTGTGAAAATTATCAATGGATTATAGCTTATTTATAAAAATATTTTTTTAGAAAATATTTAATTTTGATTTTGATTTTATAAAATGTTAAAATAAACTAATGGAGAGACAAAGGATAATTTTTTATATTGATATATATTTTATTTAAAATATTGATGAGAAGTCCATATTACAATATATTTTAAAACCCATTAATGTGGGCGTTAAAATAAAATGGAATCAAAAAATGATATAAAATAAAAAATGGAGTAAATAAAATGAAATTGAGAAAAAATATAATTGAATTTTATAAATAATTTATAGAATAATTTCCAAAATCATATAATCTTATACTTTTATTGATGATTATAATGAAATAATATATAAATTACAAGTAAATGGTATTTTTAGAAAATTTCCCGAAATAAAATATGAAAATTCCATTGGAAAAATATATATGTTACATGATAACATGTGAAAAATTATTTAAATGGTATTTTTCAATACACATATAATAGATTTTATGGATGAAATTAATCTCATGACATAATTTTAAGTTTTTGTGGAAAAGATTCTACAATAGAACAAAAAAAAAATCAATTTAGTTTACCTATTTATTTAAACATTATGTTATATAAAATTGAAAAAATATTTTCATGTTCTTTGTGTGAGTTTTCAAATAATTTTATATACAATATTCGAAATCTATGGTATAGAATAAATGTTTACAATAAATGTTTCTATTTAATGAAAATATACAATGGTGAGGTATATGCTAGGTTTTATTGAAGATTTGCTGTATATATTTATATTTTTTAATAATAGATTTTATTTTTCATATAATAGATTAATTAAAGGCACACATTTTTAATTTTAGGTAATTTATCGGTAGGTCCTTGATTGGGGATAAATTTTTAGGGGCTTCAATTTTATTCAGTTAGAAAAAATTCAAATTAAGAAACTGAAAATATTATTGAGGAAAGACCTCTTTTGAGTGTGTGAAGAAATTTTTAAACTGGAGATGTTTCTACATGGAATGTAATGATAAAGTGGGATATAATGAAGTAGAATAAAATACATTAATATAGCAAAAAATATATTTAAAATGGCTATGTGAGTGGGTAAAATAATTTAAAAATATTGTTTACAAGTCTTGGTCTAGGATCACTTATCTATGTCTTTACAAATGACATAAAATTAACTTAGTATGGTCTCCACATATGATAGATACTATCTAATACATATTCTGTCCAAAATCATACATTTTTGAGACTATTCCCTCAGGTTGGAGTAAATAAAACATTTGAAATAACGAAATTCATCAATGGAAAACATATAAATATGTATAATAAATAAAACATATTCCCAATATAAAAATATAATATTTAAGAATACAATAATACACCCCATTAACGACCCACTAGGATGATAAATTATACAAAATAAATAAGGAAAAATTAAAATGATTCTCAATTATGGTCTCTACGACTCCACAACCTAATATATAATCCTTATGAAGAATCACTTTACTGGTCCACTTTACAACACATTCTCACCCTAAAACTATATTAATGGTCTACCCAAATACTAATGTTCCTATTAAGTGTTTTATAAATACATAATAATATGTTTTCGACAAGATCTATCAACATATATGATTTTATATGTGTGTTTATAAGGAAAATAAAGAAATTAATTAAGAATTCATACAAGCTCTTTATGTTTTATCTAAAAAAGAAACCTAATGATTCCTAATTTGTATTATACCAGAATAATACTCATTACACCACTAAATTCACAAAATAATTTATTATGTTTTTCTAAGTAACCCCCCATAAAACCACACTATAAATAATTATGACATTTCCATAATCCATTCACATCATTCCAAATGAACCTTCCCATAACCGAAGAAACAATGGTAGAGTGTCTCTTTGTAAAGCCCAACCCCCCTCATGGCAGATTATCTTTCAGGTCCCAAAAGATCCATTATCATATAAGGGTGGCCATAAATCTAGTTTTAGATTATACATTATCACTTTATATAATGATTTTGGTAAAATTTACCCAATGGACCGACCTTCTCAATCAAAGAGGTCAATGATAACATCATCATACTAAATATGAGGCCATTATAATCACCATTACATTATCAAGGAATATAGAGTATTATATCACCTTATAACGTAGAAAATTATTCTCACTCAAGATGGTGGATTCGAGAACCTTCTCTATCATGTTATTATATTATCAATACAACCACCTTATCCTTTAACATATGGTATTATATCATACCCCAACCACTAAATTCAAACCAAATGTTGTATTTTTCTAACATGTTATCATTCATTGTGAGGCCATACATAGTGATATACAATTTTCCATGTTGATATCTATCAGTAATCACATTTTTATATAATCAGCGGAAGTGTAAAAAACACATAGAGAACAAAACCCATCACACAATCTTACATATTATCATATATTAAATAGTCACTTAGAAGCTATCCTTGCATCCCAACATAACTTTAAGCCTTTTTATCCTCCCAAATATTTTCCCCTCAATATCATATTAGTTTTACATTTACTACATGTCGGACCTCTCATAATTATTTTCTAAACTATCACGGAATAAATACCATTATATATACACATTAGGGTCTAAAATTAGTGTCACTAAGATATATCTATGAATCCATATTGTTCGTACAACCTATACGTAAATATTAATCCTAAATAAATTAAGGCCCCATCGTAATCTGATTTCACACTATAATATGGCCCTGCTACATTTGGTTATTATTTTTCTCACTAACTCTCACCCATTGATAGTATAATTAAAATATTTTGAAAAATTATTTTCATCCAACCATTGTTCACATCTAATATATCTATCATTATAGCTCTAAAACATTTTACTTGGAGGAAACCCCTCACCGCTACACTACTACTATTCCTAGGGGAATCATCCCATTATTAGAACATGAAAACATTGTACAAAACCATTAAAAGAGAGTTTCCTATCATAAACGAGATGTAAAATGATATCAAATATCATACTAATTATTATGTATCTTATTCCTTTCCATCTAGATTAGACAATCAAAAAAATGGATTCCCACATATCATCCAAGTGCTGACACTTTCCCCCTGAATTTCATAAACTAAAAAAGAGCTCTCTAACCTAAAAGAAATTTTCATTTTCCATCTTCATATTCTAAAAACATTATTTGTCCATGTACTTCAAGACCCTGAGGATAAATTCGTTTTTATAAATTTATATAGGGAACTTTTAAACCCAAATCCATTACCCAATCCCATGAAAATATATAGTCCTGCACAACCATGAATAAAAATTTATTTTATTTTATAATATAATGACCAACATATTAGAAAGTGTGGATCCATCAATTAAAATCTCTTCTTATACTTATTCAATTATATTCATTCCTCATAAAATCATGTATCAATACAAGAGCTTGTCTCTCATATCAAGAAATCAAAATAATTAATCATTACAATACATAATTGTCTATTCAATTTAATATGATAGAGGGTACATTCTTATGAACTCATTGGGTATCAAAAAAAATACTAAAACCATAAAAAACGAAACTTAAATGGTTGATAGCACACAACCAACATCATCATGAGAGAAATTTCTAACAAATGAAACACTTTTTCAAGTCAAAGTCTTTAAATTTAATAAAAACCACGTGATTAATTGACCAGGAGACATAAAACCATTCAAAATGTGAGAAAAAATGTGAGATCACCCCTAGAAAATTCACTATCAATTATAAATAAATCACCATAAACATGGATTTATTCTATAATATTTTTGTGGAATCGATGAAAAATACAATCCTACCCCACCACCTAAATCATTGTTTTAAGAATGGTAAACAAGAAAATTGGTGGGAAAGTGTAATAAATCTACATTAATCACTGTAGAAAAAACTAATTAATCATCCCCCTCAGATGGAAAAAGTAGGAGATTATTAAGGTAGGAGACGGTTGAATGGACCACATCCAAGCCTATATTAAATTTACAACATAACAGGGGGTAAAATTTAAATGAGGGGTTTTGAATAGTTTTAAAAATATGGAAAATGAAACTTCATAGTGTTCCCTTAAGGGGTATAATCTTGATTTCCTTGAATATGGAATGGTTGTGGAGGGACCTAAGATGTCACAATATAATTTGTAATTTTTAGGAACTCTCCAATGACATAACCAAACCATAGAGTAGACTCTATGTCTTTGAAATATTATACATTTGTAGTCCAAATATATCATGGTGTGGCCCCCCTCTTTTCATAGTGTGGCCTCAATACTATATTGGATTCTAGCTTGCCACTAATGGATCATGGAATGATAAACCATTAGTAGAGGGAATGACCCTCTTCCAAAATTTTTTATGGTGAATAAATTTTATGCCACAAAATGATGCCCCTTATTAGATGTGTCCCAATCCCCTATCACATGGACTCCATACCCCACATCATGGAATATTTGGGCTCTTATCCTTAAAACCCCTTATAAAATGCTGATGTGGCATTACCAAAGTCGAGGCAGGATGATCGGTCACCCATATAATAATAAACAGAAAATGGTGATAAACATAACCCACTCTGACATTCAATAAAGTACGCAAAACAACTTTTAGGAATCAAATGACATAAAACCACCCTATTTAAGGTGTCAAAACCCTCAAAAGTTTAATCTATGTCCCATTACTTGAAATATGACTTACTACAGTACTAAAACTAAAATTTCATCTTACATTATCAACTCATAAATAAAAGGGATGTTATAAACTTCCCACCAGAATTAATTTAATCTTTGAGAACAAAAAAAATTCAATTCTCAACACACCATGGATGTAAATTCATATCTAAATCACCACATTAATCTTTTTGATGAAAAATAATATTCCCTTAAACCACACCATGAATCGTGATTCATTATTTACTAAAACTGATGGTACTCTCTTGTCGTTAATTCCCAAAACCGAGATAGTTCTCAAACACACTCATCCATCTAAATGCAATAAATCATTATCATATAATTCATTACCATGTCATTGTTTCTTCCACTAATAACACTCCACTCATAAATATTTATTTAAAATCATGGTACTCTTAAACATTGTAATTACCTACCCAAAAACGTATAGTGTTCCATCAATATTATTAATGTGATTTCAACCTCATTACACCGCATTCCATGGAAAGAAGCATTTTTAATCCCCCAAATAGATGAAATCCACAAAACCCCTCTATTTTACCCACTAAACATCTTTCACATCGCCCAATCAGGATTACTTAACTCTAAGAGGAATAAAAAATAATTATAACTAAAATATTGAAGTATAAAACCGATACACTATGTAATTCCACATTTTTATTTTCATCCACACATACCAACCATTATACTCTTTCAATGTGAATTGGAGAACCTATGATTCAAATAGCTCTTTGACCACATAAAATTCCATCATGAGTCTAATACTAAAATTAAAACTCCATCAAATATTGTATATAAATAAATAATATCATATTATATTATGAAAAAAATATAATTGGACATATACACAAACTAATATCCCATTTCTATATTGACAACCCTAAATCAGTCTTAACACTCCCACAACCCTTCTGAAAAAAAGTTTGTACATCTTTCATGGACATTATGTTCTTTGATATGAAAATATTTTTATTATCACCATTTAAAAAAATTACAAATATCTAAAGACAATATTACATCCATTAATGAACATAATGAATGGATATATAATTCCATATCCATCTTGAGTTCTATATCAAAAAATTATCTTCAAACAAACTTGGCTTACTAGGAACGTCAAACTCAAAATTCACCTTAATCCACTTGGAATGAGGGTCTCCCCCTCTTACCTCAAATGGTAAACTTTGGAACATATGGATTCCCTAAAACCACTACTAAATCACAATAGGTTACATGTTTTAGAACCACCTACATGCTACTCATCCTAATCCATTCTCTCCCATCACGAATCCCCCCTTAAAGGAAAAAAGCTCAAATTGAGCACTATACCACACTTTGATCAATATCCAATGTCACCTCCAAATATTTAGGGAAACCTCACATTTTGACTATCATGAGAAAATTACCTCTAGCATATAATAGAATACATAAATCCTTGATCCAAAAATGGATTCTCAATAATTAACCATCCCTACTTGAACCATGAAAAACCATCACCCACTATCCCTAATTCCTTAAGACCGTTCCCTAAAACGCTATGATTACCGTCAAATTATTTTTCAAAAAATATTGATCCTCTAATGTATCCTCTCATAGGTTCTTACTCATTTTCCATCTATACCTCATTTGAAGCAAATGGTTTTACATTCCTAGACTATATAATGACAAAAACCAGAATCATGCTCCCACAAGTTCTTCCTTTCACTTCAAGGCTCAAACATCCAAACAACCTATTAAGATCCACATGTTTTTTAAACTTATATATATAGAGCTTCCTTAGTGATATAACTATAATCGGCCTAAATAATCTCACATTTTTCAATTTCGACTACATGATCACCTCCCACCCATGTATCATTCAAAAACTAGAAGTGTCTATCCATGATTCTATTATACCACTCTAATTGATTCTAACAACAACAAATTTATACATCCAATTGATTCTGCAATTCAGAATCTGACCTTGATAGCTAAAGAACACAACTTATTTTTTATCAAGAACCCATGACATCACACATGAAATTCCATAAACCAAATTGTAACACCATGAGATTTTAAAAAATAATGAAACAGTCGATATCATATAGGACACACAACACTAAGCATAAGTGAACTATGAATTAATATTTCTTTAAATATAAAAGGTAAAACCTCTCCATTAAACTTTTATCTAGAATATTAATAACTAGTTTATAATATATATATATATATATATATATATTACATAATCTAAATTTATTGATAAATTCATAATAATAAGAAATTATTTTTTAGTAATGTAATTTTATTATAAAAAATGATTTTATTGGTTTTTGTGAAAAAATATTTTAATTAATTTCTCCAGATTTTATAAATGTTGTTAATAAAATGAAATTTATTTTAAAATCAGAATATAAAAATTAAATAACGGTTAATTTTTTTATTATTCAAATAAAATTTATTTTTCCATGAATTGTAATTTTTTTTATATAAATCTATCATTTATTTTCAATAAATTTAGTATTTCAAAAGTCCCATTATATTTTAATACAATTTAAATTATAAAAATTATTATTTAGTTACATTAAATTCAATTAATTATTTTTATTTTAATATTAATTTTATTATTTATAAGTTAATTTTTTTGTAGACAAAACATCTGTTTCTGGAAACTGTTTTTAGGTTCTAAATTTTTTGGCAGCTTAATTAGTTAAAAAATACCAAATGATGAATAAATTAAATAAAATATATTTATTATATATCTAAAAATATTAATTTAAATTAATAAAATTATTATTATTATTTGTTGATTCAATATAAAAACATTTTAGGCTTGAAAAACACATTTCCTAAAAATCCTCTTTTTCATAGTGTTTATGAGATTTATTTCAAATTGAAATATTATAATTAGATTAAGTTAAAATTTTAAAATTAATTAAATATAAATAATAATAATAATTTATATTTTATAATAATTTTAACTATTTATTCAAAATGAGTAGGGAATACATAGAAATATTTTTCCATGATTACGGTAAAAACAAATTTATTATGGGTTACACTAAAAAGATAAGGGATAAAATCACCTAAAAGCCTTTATAAAATTTATCTAATATCCATTAATATACATTATTTTGTATTATTATCCATAATTTTAAATATTTTTATCCTTTTTGAATGAGATATACATGGGTTTAAATTTTTCATTACAAAAATTACGAGTGTTACCCCCGCCACACTTATAAGAGGCCACCCACTCTCCTCCCCTTTCTAAACCTTCAAATATAATTGGCTCATATGGTACCTAACGAAATAAATTACCTAAATGCATAACCATTATCTATATCCCCTATTTTATCATAAACCCATTATAGAAATACTTTTGGTGCTAACCTAGGGAGGTCATCCAAAGATGATTTATCGTGCTTAACTTAGTGTTTATTTTATTTCCACTTACACATCATTAAAATATTCATAAACTATGATTTTATAATAGAAAAAAATATTACATATAATTATATTTTATTATTTTAATTTCATAACGTAAATAGATCTCCCCTTTCATTCAATGGGAAAGGAAACCATCGTTCTTGTGTATGGAGGACTACCACCTCACGAACCGACATAATTTTTATTTCATCATATCCAATAATGAATTTTTATAATGATGTATTTAATATATATATATATATATATTAAGATAATTATGCTTATTTAATTAATATATTTCATATACATTCTTAAATTAAATTCGTTTTTGGATACGATAATTTCGCTCATGTGTACGGAAGATTACTACGTCGATAAGCGATGTTATACGTTTTCACTAACACATTAAATGGGAGGTAATAAGGGTAATTTTAATAAATATATTTAATATTTATTAAATAATTATTAAAATAATGAAATATTTATCATTATTCAAATATAATATGTCATTTATTTTTTACATTTATACTCACTAAAAAGTGAAAATATAATTCATGCGCACATGTAGACTACCGCCTCCACAAAGAAATGCAATTACTTTTTCCTATCCACATCATGTTTATGATATATTTATGTTTATGTAAACAATTATTATGATATTTATAATATTTTTATTAATTTTAAATATAAAATAATTCATAACATTTATTATTATCATTGAAAATTGAAAACATTATTCATGCATAAGTTTGACCTAACATCACCGAGATTGTATTGTAGTTCATTTTTATTAAAATTATCAATGAATGATTTTAAATGAATAATTTAATTATTAATATTATAACTGTATCATAAATATTATTTTTTAGATGATGGAACCATTATCATTTTGACATCGGTTATCAAAATGATTCCATTTTGAAATAATGAACTCAACCCCCAAACATGGACTTAACTAATTAGGTATTAAAATATTACATTAATCTAAATAAATAAAATTATTTATGTATAATTTATTTGACATATAAAATTATGTTATAAAATAATTTAATTGATATAATAATATTATGTAGAATTAAAATGCCATACATGGGATGTCTGGACTAGAGGTCTGGGACATTATCCAAATTTTCCTTCCCTGAGGCATATTTTAATGTGATGAACCTAATTATTTGTATTATTTATATAATACCACTTTTATATTTAATATCATTAATATTTCATACTTAATGGTATTTTATACTTCATTTTAAATTATATCATCCAAAGGGATTTTAATTGAAGGCTATCTTGTGTTAAGTAATTTTATAACTAAATTTTCTATCATGGGTAATATGAATTCTTCATTATATTTTATATTCTCATATTATGTGTGTAATAAAAATTAAAAATAATATTTTGTATTTGAAATTTTTTTAGTTAGATTTACATTTGATACACATTAAAAATTCAATGATTAATTATCAAATTTATTGGCATGATATTTGTAGGGGTTATTAATCTCAAATTATACTTCTTTAAGACATAAATTAATGTCATAAATCTAAACCTATTAGTGAGGTGTATTTAATTCCCTTTTTACATGTAATATCATGCATATATTTATTCATCTAAATCTATATCCATGATCCTTCTATGATACATAGTAGATGAGTATGTCAACAATAGAGAAGACCAAAAATTGGTT
Organism: Viscum album; assembly: GCA_963277665.1. Lineage (NCBI taxonomy): Eukaryota > Viridiplantae > Streptophyta > Magnoliopsida > Santalales > Viscaceae > Viscum > Viscum album. The sequence continues at coordinate 1,140,235,819 of OY728156.1, forward strand.
CCTGTATAAATAGAATATTCGGTTATTAAAATCCATTTAAAAGAGGGGGGTGAATTCTTCAAACTAAATTGAATAATTTTGAACTAACAGTGTTCATTGAGACAACAGAATTCCCTCCTTGCAACATTATCCACGTGAACCCTCAACAGGTGGTAGTCAGACTAGAGATACATATTTGATAACCATATCACGACTTGAAATTGGTAAAAGGGGTCATGAATTCATGGAAAGAATTACTTGGTATTCATCGTGGACTAGTTCAGGTGATTATAATCCATGCAAATCTATAAGCTCCCATCATCCTTTTACATGAACAACACTAGAGCATCCCCATGGGACATACATGTCCTAAATAAAACCTTCTCTCAAATGTCTTCTTACTACAACCGCAGCTCCCGGAGCTAGGTAGGTCCCATAAGATATTCCACAGAATATATCAAAGCAGTATTGGAATTCAAGATGATGGAATACTCAATTTACCACTTTGGAGGTAGTTCCAGAATTTCCTAAGGGAAGACGTCTATATAATCCTCCATGGCTGAATGAATAAAAATGCATGAATATCCTATTATACCTGAGGATATACTAGCCAACATATGTGTAATGAGATGTATCCTCCTACTCACAAAACCTACTTATCCTACCATGAGACCTCTTCTTCCCATATATGTGAATAGGTATCTAACTCATCTATGGTAACTATAAATTTGGCTTCAAAACATCTAATCCCAATCCATACCCATGATAATTTCACAAGGTTATGTTTTGATGAAATAAAATCCCCACATAAATATCTCTCGACCAAGAGATAGCTCACACATATGGTACATAAAAGATATTGAAGAAATGTTCCCTTTAGGAACCTCAAGATGAAGCTACTGGGTGGGAGCCTCAACTAAGAGCTACTTGTTACACACAAGTACTACAAATAAGATGTAATAAATTTGAACTATGAATACTAATACTTAAAAAAGAGTAAAAAACATACAGATCGTACCACTGATCGTCTCACGTGTTATGGGGTAATATAAGTCTCCAGATCTTATAGTTGTGCATATCCTCAACAACCAACTCCCTGAGCATGATCTAGGCCATCTAGGGATCATGGTGTAATGATCACAGAGTTTCATCCAACATCCATAGGTCCTCTCTCTTATTCCATATACAAATCATTAGGGTCTTCCTTCCCTCTCTAAAGAGATACCTAATCATGGTTTTGTCTCTATCATGGGTTTTCGTCAGCTCTCTTCTTATGCTCCTTATCATATTTGGTCAAATAGTTGTACACTATGTGACCCAACCATAACAAGAAAATGACCTCCCCTCTATGGGATAACATGGTGTCATACCTAGCCCTTGTCCCACATGACCACACATCAGAGTCTAGTGACAATTGGATCTCCTATATCGAGATCCTACTGACTTGGGAATCAAAGTTGCTACAAGTGACTTAGCTTTATGTTACCCACTTCCAAATATAACAACATTGCATTCCTCTAACAAAAATCTATCTTTCACTAGTCCTCACTCCAAAACCTTGAAATATCTAGAATTCAAAAGGGAACCATGATAAAATGGATCTCTCTTTGGAGTCCCTACTCAAAATTCTATGTTCAGAAGTATCCATATCAGATCATGTCATGAGAGTATTGGGTAAGGTCTATAAGACTCACTGTATACTCATCCACCATCATCCATTTATGCTACAGCTCTAGATGCTCCTGGATCTGAACTGAGTGAAAACAAGAAGGAAATTAATACACACAAAACATCTACAAGATGTTTCTCCATGATAGTGTTGAATCGTCATGCATCTAGGTAAGAAGACACAACCAACACCTATATTATCTATATAAAAGTATATCATAAAGTGTAAACATCTAATATTTAATATTCCAAATGATCCATAAGACACACACCAACGAATCAAGCTAATCCTTGTCTAATTAGGGATCTGGATCTCCATGGAACATTAATGGCCACTAATGCTAGAACTCATAGAGTGTGTCAATCCTGAATGTATAATCATCCAACATAGATGTTATAATATGTTGATATATAGGCGGTGGTGATACTACCATCCCACCTAGAAGAAGAATCTCCTGGGATGAACCCTGAAATGACGCTTGGTCACTCATCACATGATCATCACGATCTAGAACTGGTATCCTATCATGCTGCCATTGTTGAGGAATTCTAAAATGTAATCAATATGTACCACATCCATATGACTGTATATATATAACAACAATTTTTAGCTGAATAAAGAAGGAATGTCAAAGATTCAATCCAATATAATGTGAGTACCATTGATCCCTACATCCAATGTGTCAATATGCAGATTTTACAAGATGATATTCAAGGTTTTGGTGAATAGATACATTGGTTTCCCATAACAAAAATGAATTTCCTATCCTGATAACCACACTCAAGATAATTTTACACTTTTTCCCTAATCCCAACCAATTATTCATAAGGGGAATACTATAAAATACGTCTGATTGAATGAAATTATTTGATACTAATATTGCAAGACCCAAACCTAACCAAAACGAACAAAAAATACCCCAATCCCATATCCGTAGGCCAAGGGGTGGAAAATCACCAAAAACAATAACCGAAATAGGGTAAGTTGACTACGCACCTATATACACACAAAAAACCATCTCAATGAGGATGTGTACATGAATAATAATAAAAATACGCAAAAACTAGAAATTAAACCTATCATGAAAAACCCTTATTGTGTATAAGAGTAAAAAAATAGAAACTAAAATGTAATTGGTTAAAATAAACTTCTAAATAGAAATATATCCAAAACTAAAAAGTCTATAAGGTAAACTATTGAGAGAGTTCAGCTCATAATCTATATATAACAACCATCGTACACGATCTACAACACTGATTATACCAAAGAACCTATTAAGGCACTGTTGAAATTTTCATTATCTACAAAAGACACAACATGTGAAGGAAAATATTATATAGGGGTGAGTATATAAACATCTAGTAGGATGACCCAAAATATGAATGTAGAGCAGTAATAGATACAACATTAATAGAATGATAGTATATAGTAAACATGATGCATATCAACCCAAATAAAGGGAAATAGTAAACTTGTTCAAGAATAAGGGTCTCAAAAAGGTGTGTTGATGGTCTACATGATGAGTCTTTGACACCCATATAAGGAGAGTAAACTCATTCAACCATGAAAATATAAACATGGAATGCTCGTGCATACCCCACACTGATTCATAACTCAGGGTTGGAGAGTAACCAAATCTAGAGGCATGAATGTAAATGTATATATATATATTATCATCAAAAAATAATATTAAGGGAAAGAGATAAGGGATTCCTATCTCAAAAATCAACCTATAAAAAGAGATCAAAATAGTTCCATAAGTCCAACAATGATTCCAAACATCTCTCATGTATACCCAACAAAGCCCTTCTATGAAAATCCACACCTCGTCACTATTCCACATAGTTGAGTGGCTACAATCATTATGGAGAGGACCCATTACCTTGAACAATATGTGGTTTCCACTTAGTAGTTAGATAGAAGAACCATTCCCTACCTAGTAGTTGGGTTCTACTATGCTGGTTTTTAGAGGACACATTCCCTATGCCAACAGGAGGGTTCTAGTTTTATGGTTTCTAGAGGACCCATTCCCTAGGACAATATAAGGGTTCCACTCTGATAGTAGAGGGAACATGCCCAGACCATAGGTAGGTTTCTACTAAAGAAGTTGATAGAGGAATCATTCCCTATGCCAGTAGGTGGGTTCCACTCTAAAGGTAGAGTACACATGAGTATCGCATATGGAGGGTTCCATTATAGAAGACAATAGAGGACCCATTCCCTATGCCAATAGGTGGGATCCACTTTGAAGGAAGAGGAACCATGACTATCCCATCTGGAGGGTTCCACTCAAGAAGCTTATAAAGACCAATACCACACATAAATAGTTGGTTTTATAGTATTCATTAAGGAACCATGACCATCCCATATGAAGGGTTCCACTTGGAATGCCTCTAGTGAACATTTTTGATCGATTCCATTATCGTGCATTACCCAAACAAGATCCATTCTTGGAACACATCATATCATATCTCAAAATCCAAAGTGGAGGGAACCATATCATTATATGTAAAAAAATCACTTATTATTGGATACTCATGGTCCAAAATATGAGTTAAATTGAAATAAATATGAGAGTTTTACCTTCCCAAAAAAGGAACAAAGGGGTACCCACATGTGAGAGGATGCACTAAGTGTGTTGTCTCATTACATCATCGTGTTGTGTCATTAGAGGTACACATATCACATAAATTATAGATATAAATGACATATAAGGGATATATATTGTTTTCTAATGATACTTAGGGTCCCTACCACATGCTTGTCCATGTCGGTGTACCCACCCTATGTCTGTGTACTTTACCCATTGTTCATGTACTTTTCCCTTTCATCATCTACTTCAGTACTCGGCTCTGTTCTTGGCCATATATTCCCACATGGAATCCTATATATTTTATCCCAAATAAGGTTCATCCACCTTGGGATACTGTATACGACATGTAGTAAGGTTACACATCGTTCCATCCTTATTATTTTCAGCAACCATAACAAATACAGTCGACACCCAACACCACATGTGTTCTTCGAACTACTCGATATGAACTCAGGATTTTTCTTAAATCTCATATCCACTATCCAACCATAGAATTTTCCCATTACACAACAAATATTTCCTCCACACCTTCTCTAATTGGTGGATTGAGTCCCGATCTATCATTTATAGGCATTAGGAGGCTGGAAATTGGTTGTTTCGGTCCTCAGAGGTGTTTACCTTGTGCCATATGCCATATGGTCCTCTTCCATTAATGATTCACATAACTATAACTATAATGATCTCCCATAAAATGAAAAACCCCATATCTATCACTGACTCTTTGATCCATCCCTCAAACATTGTTTCTTTATGATTCTAGGAATCTGATCGGGACCAGTACTTCCTAAAAATGTTGAACCATCACCGCAGGGTCGTACTAGTTAATAACATGATGAAATTGAGGGAAAATGGCACAAGAATAAATGTTTAAGTATTTGTTTCTATTGTAATTGAAAAAACATGAAGAAAATAGATATCAAATGTTATAAAAGGAAAATAATAATTAAAAATCTAGTACATATGAGAATTTAATGGCCACAATTGGTGAAGACAAAATGATGGTATCGATATACTCAATCAATTCAATAAAAAATGATGTAAAACAAAAAATGATTATTCTTACAATGATATTGGATAATTAATAATATAATAAAACAAAATCTAATGATTTAAGGAATTAATTGAGATTGTCGCACTCAGATCTACTCTAATACAAAGATTCTTTGTCGTACAATGCAATTCGCTAACAAAAGGATTAGAAGAAGAAGATCTCAATGATCCAAGGATTATGAGGATAAACATAACTAATTCTCAGTAATAATATATTTATAGGAAAATAAGTTAAGTTATATGAATTAAATAAGTAAGTCAACCAATCATTTAAATGTACAACCAATAGGTGAGGTATTCGAATGCCCCACACTGACCTATTTTTAGTTTCTCCTAGGGTAAACACAACGTTCTAGACTCATCTATGCTCTCATATTTTTGATTTGAGATTCAAATAAATGAATATCACATTTTTTAATGAAACTGTGTGAACATGATTTTAAATAATATTTAATTTGTTTATAAAAAAATTCTCATCACACCGAGCCTCAAAAGTGTAGACCATCTTAGATCTTGTCTCTAAAATATATGTATAAATATTTAAAATAATTACAAGGAACAAATATAGTCTATACACCCCTAAAATATCAATTGAAACCCAAAAAAATAAAATTTATTCTTATAGGTTTTATATTTCATTCCCTTATAGACCTATTGTTTTTTTTGTATCTTCTAGATTCATTAGAATACCATAATTTATTCAAAATCAATATATATTCCAAGAGAAAACAAGATATGTTTAATAATTAATGAATTATTATAATTTATTTTCCTTAATATTAATCATATAAATGATAAAAAAATATGATTTTCACAATCGGATAATCTAAATTATATCATTATAAATATTAAATAATTATAATATCATAAAATCTAGTCATAATTTTACACATCAACTGATTAAAGAATGTACTTGTTTTAATCAATTTTACAATAATCCTAAATAATGATTTAGATTTCCATCATGGAATACTATGAAATAATATTTTATAGTAAGATATGATATTAATATTTTAGAAATGTGAATTTATTGTTTCATTGGTTTTTATATGAATACTTAAACTATTATTAATATATGACCTCATGTTTCGTAAAAAAAATTAATGTAGGCATGTTATAAATTTCATCATGGAGAACTATACCCTAAACCCCATGGAATGAACCTAGAACAACATAAAAAAATATTTAATTTCTAATCTATTAAATTTAATACTCTATATACAATGATCTTCTGAACGTGGAATGATTATTGATACATTTATACAAAAATATTCATGGACTGTTTGAAACAACTAGAACATTACAGAAATAATTTATTAAAATAAGTAATAACCATGTAATAAAAAATAATTAATTGATAATAGAAATGTATAAAAAATTAAAAAGATTAAAAAATAGATGATGAATTTTTTTGAATTTATTATAAAATAATTTTAAGAATATTCAACCAAGAAATAATCACTTGGTCATGTTTCCGCATCAATGTACATTTGTTAAGTCATGTTTCATGTTATGAAAATAATATTCTTGGACTTTGTATTCTTACATACACATTAGTTCATATTATCCTAAAAACATTCTAATCATGTGACTTACATTTATATTTCATAATCTATCTTTCAATTTATTTTAATTTATATTCTACCAAAGTATCATGGGTTTATATTATAATTTTTTTCAATGAGATGTATTCTAAATTCATCCCCAATTTTAATTCTTCAAGTGTATTTAAGAATATTTATGGATTTAAATTATTATAATATTAATGAAAATAAATTGTTTTAGAAGTTATTATATCGATTTCTCTTTCATGGGAATTTTATTCAAATGTTATCAAATATGAAAGGGTTTTCATTACAATATGTCCTTAAATTCACTATTTTTTTGAATAAATTTACATATAGTTATATTATATGATATTAATATATAAAACCCACAAAATTGTATTCTCATATTCTTATCCATGTTTTTTAAATGACTTATAACTATTTATCTTTAATTTTTATTCATAATTAAATTGAAATTATGTTGTAAGTGCAGCCATACTTTTACCTTATTTTGTCGTGGAATCATTCTCTTTTATTAACATATTCATTGTATATTTTAATAAAAAATTCTTATGGGATATTTTTTGATTTCATAAGTTTCATTTCATAGAATAAAAAAATTAATTTATATTCCCCAAATTTTTATATTACTTAATATTTAAAAAAATGTCGTCAAATCTATATTGTAATTTTTTAAATATTCTTATTAGTGTTTTAATTAATTTTGTGCACATCCTATAATATTTAATTTTATTAACTGGTGATGTTCTCTAATGATAAAATTTTATTTATTTATCTATAATTCTTATGATAGTATCATTTGTAATTTTTCTCTAAACACATTTATTTCTCATATATTAATCATGTTTGGCAAGGATTATATACTTTTTTATGTTCAAATAGAACTCATATAAATGGTTAATTATTGTATGATGTGTGGGTTATTCATATTCATCTATGAAATTTGGAATGATTTATGTATAATAAGATAAATATTTACAGAATGGAACTTACTAATTTTTCCATAATGTTATGTGTATGTTTTTAATGTTAATTTTGAAGAGTATTAATTTTTTTACAATATTATACATCACGATCATTTATTATTGTAATAAATCACTATGATATGCATCATGGATCATGGTTATATCACTATATGTAAATATCCTTATATCATTAATCTGTATCATTTTTCCAGGATGACCTTGCAAGGTCTTATTTTCCCACACCATGATTGTTTTAATCAGATATGTATCTAATGCCCATGTTCTTGGATTCTGATTATGGGTTCATGCTTTAACACTCATGTGACTTGTGAATTATTTTATAATGAAATCATTATTTAAAAATTCACTGCATATTCTATGTGTTTTATTTCTTGTGATTTCATTATGTTATTCTCATGTTCATATATTATATTCGCACACCCACATGTTTAACTTATTATCACTTGTTATCTTCGATTGAAATCTCTTATATTTACCAATACTAAGCATTTGATATCAGCCTGTTCTTATGTTTCCATTCTCCAGTAAAATAATAATAGTATTATGTATATAATTTCCATAAAAATATAATGTATGAATAGTTATATGAAATGTTTGGAAGGGATATATTTAAATAAGAATAAAATATATTAAATATTCAATGAATATAAACCTCAGTGTTCTGGGATTGTGTGAATTTGTTATAAATAATGTTTAAACAATGGATATTATGTAAAATATAGTTTTTACATGGTTTATAAAATATGATACATAATAAAAAAATTTTAGCTTTCATTTTGGAATTGGATCCTTGTAACATAGAGATATAAAAAGAGCCCTATCTTTAGTGGTGTATACAACACACAACACTATGCTTAAGTGAGCAATGAAATATTATTATTTAAATATGTCCCTAAAAACCTATACAATGAATTAGAGAGTATGAATATGAATAAATAATTTTAGAATATATTTAAATTTAGTAATCAATAAAAGTAAAATGTTTAATTAATAGGAAATAATTAATTAATTTTCACTGGTTTATTATATGCTTCCGAAATATGCATTATTCAAAAATGATTTTTTAAATTTTTTATACAAAAATAATAATTATTTTTAAGAAATTATTTAAGTTTTATTTTATAAGAAAAATATAATTTATGAAATAATCATATAAAATTTTATTTGGGTGATTTTTTTATTTTTTCAAAGATATTTATTTTTTCATTGAAACTTAAATAATATCGATTTTTATTGAAAACTATATTTGTTTCAAGAATATAAAAAGTTAATTTTAACTTCAAATTGGTTTAAGAATAAAATTAGTTATATAATATTATAATTAATATAATTTTAGCCTGTTAATTTATTTTATATTTTAATTTGTTATAACAAACGTTTTTACTTGATATATAATTTTTCATACAAACTATTTTAATTACGTTTTTCATGTTTTATTTCAAATTAAATTATACCACTTCGATGGATTGAAATTTTCAAAGTGTATTCAAAATTAATAATTATTGGGTTTAAATATTTTAAATAATTCCATTTTATTTCTGGTCATTATAAATAGTATTCTTATTAAAAAATTTACCACGTTAAAGGGTATGTATGTTAGTTAAGAATAAAAATAATATGATAAGTTATCAAAATTGATTCCATATCATTCATTATTTTAATTTTATTATTATTTATCCAACATAATCATCCAAAATATAACATATGTCTATTATATTCTATTATTTTGATGATTGTTTCCTTTATATTATTTTAATTAATGAAAAGTAAGTCATGTCATTCATTTTATTGTATTAACATTAAATTTTCTATATTAGTATAAATAATGAATATGTTCGGTTATAAATTGGAATTTTAAATAAAAGTTATTTTTTATCATGGTAAACTATTTATAATTTTTATGGATGAAATAATGACCTCATATTTCTGTGCAATAAAAAAGAATCATTTAGTTTATTAATTTAAAATCTAAATAAATAATATAGAAATTAATTAAACTTATATAATTTCAATGAATAATGTATCACATGATTTTAAGGGATCTATATTACATATCATGAAATTCTAAAGTATCAAATTTAAATTTTACCATTTTATTAACACATTTTCAGTTATACTAAATGAATAGATTCAAAAATGGAATTAATGATATTTTATAATAAACAATATTTTACTAAATGAATTAAAAGTCATAAAATTTTAGATTATAAAAAATTAATTTTGAAATGTTTTAGGCATCATCCATAGTAAATTTATTGTTTTTTTTCATTTTATAATAAAATCACTAACCATTAATGTGTAGAGAAATTAAATATAATGATAATTTTCAAAAAGGTTAACACTGGATTAAACTAAAATATTAAGATAAAAAATACCAAAATATGTAAACATTTTATTATATTAGATTATTTATACATATAATAATTTTAGTTTTTAATTTTATCCATTTTTATTAATGTGTCCAATAAAAATAATTTCTTTTTTTAAATGCTTTATTGAATTCTGAGAATGCCCCTCCCCTCAATTATAAAAGGACACCTTTCATTTCACTTATTTAACCCACATTGAGCCATATTGATTGACGGAACCTTGAAAATATATATTATAAAAATAATTATCAATGTTATGAAGACAATATCAATTATAAAAGACCAACCCAATGTCTCTATAAAAGTGATATAAATGATGTATACCGAAGAAGAGGTAATCATCTTTACTGACTCTTTGAAGATTATTACTTCATATAATTCATTTTATTTTTTTGTAAACATACTAAAATATTAAATATAGTGTAATAAATATACTATTATGTAATTATTATATTGGGAAAACCATGTTCTAGTTATGTTCTAAAATTCTAAAAGCAAAAACATAATTCATGCGCAAGTATTACTTACCATCTCAACATAGTTGTGTATTCAATTTTTGATCACCACTTTAATTGAATGGTTATAATGATATAAATAATTATTATAAATGATATTTTAAAAATAAATATTATCAAACATACATTCTTATGTTCAAATCCATTGGAAAATAATAATGTCCCTCAGACGTATGTGTGGACTACCACCTCCATGAAGTGAAGAGATACATTTTTTGTTTATGATTGAGGTTGAAGGAAATAAAGATGGATTTATTTAATTTAAATGATATATATGAAATAATAACGATTATAAAAATATCATTTTTTATTTACCCTTGTTTTATTGTGTGCATCTATAAGTGAAAATATCATTACTGTATACATTTGGCATATCATATCCATGAACCGTATAATTCATTTTTATATTTCAATAATTTATAGATGAATATAAGTTTATATATTATATATATATATTATATTGAAACCATGAATAAAATTTTTCGATATGTCAGAACAATTATAAAATTAAAAGTTCTAGAACTTTTAAATCAAAACATACGTAAAAAAATAGTTAACACCCGTAATAATGATAATAACCATACATTATCAACAAAAGGGTGATACAATGAAAAAAATTATTATATGTGATATTATAAAGATGTATATGTTTCTTTTATTTTATTATAATAAATATAAATATATTATACATGATTTTAGATAATGTTACAGTAAATGGAAATGCGGGGTAATGGATTTAGACTCAACTACCACTACATTTATACATATTTGGAAATATACACTTATTTAATATTATGTACTACATAAATATCCCCTTTGAGTTATTTAGAATTAAAATATATTTATTCATGATTATTAATGATTGAATTAATATTACATTTTAAACTAGAATGATTAAAATAAAATCTACTCTAATTTCACTTTTAGTTGGGTATATTTTCTTCCATATAATTTTTTTTAAATGGTTCTATGTAAGACCATTTAATTTTCCAAAATGATAATTATTCCCATCCTAGAATTTTAAAATGGTATGAAAGGTATTATTATATTTTTTTTGTAAAAGTATATATTTATAACCATATTTTTGAATATTCATAAAGAATATTTGTTAAGGTATTCGGTGTTAATGTAACTCCATACTATGAAAACCATTTTACATTCTTTTGGTTCATATTAAATATTTAAAAAGTTATATAGAGAATGATATTTGAGAAAGTTTTTATTACCCATTTTTTATTATTGTATAATATACATAAATTTATTTCAAATCATGAATTTATAATTATTTGATCGTTATCTATTATCACTTATAAATTTTGTTGATATTAAATTTCCCTTGACACCTTCAATTTATTATGATCATAGAACATTAAAATTCAAGTAAATATCATCAAATGATTTCATTATTCCCTAATATATATTACATTTCTACATATGGGTTTTATGATGAATGTTATTTTCTTGATCAGAGATTTATTGAAAATTTGTATTCTTTACTCAATAAAGAAATTTAATGGTAAAGACTTTTTTTTCAAGAAATAATTTGATCATTCCATATATATGGGATAAAATAGTAATATAGTGATGATTGGGACTTGGAATTATGTATCCCCTAAATGAATCAAAATATATCATGAGAAAAATATGTAATTTATAATTAAATGTGTCTTTACCCATGGTTTTCAACTATATTTCCACAAGGTATTTATAGTAGAAATATCATGATGTTGAATATCATGATGTAACTTATTATAGAGTTCCTTAATTAAAAATTAAATTATTATTTTCCATGAAATTATTGCATTTATTTTATGATTGGATTTATTTTTTTCACCCATTATTGAATAAATGGAATGCTTTTTCCATTATTTACCTTTCTATATTAATTATTTCATATTTAGTCGTGATAATGTTTGCTGAATGTAAACTTTATTGATCATTTGAGGTTACCCTTCACTTGCATTATTTTTTCTAGTATATGAAGAATAAATCTCTAAATGAGGTAAAGGATGTAGAATATTTTCACTCATTAAGTTTTATATTTTCTATAAAATTTTAAATGGGATGAATGTATATATCTTATTATTAATGATTACATAACTATTACTTCCTTAGGGATGTGATCACTTGTATATTATTCCAATGTAATAAAGAAGACACCATATATAGGTTACATAAGTTTGTGATTTTATAGATGGTATCATGTGATTAGTATGTTTTAAGTGAATATGAATCCCATGTATATATATATATATTTTAAATGTCACGCTATGAGTGACATTATATTGTATGGAAAAAATATTTTGACCAAATATTTATCATTATTATGTTTTTAATTGGTACTAAAATATTTTGGTGGATTTTTAAGGTTACCTATTTATCAAATATATATTATATTGATCTTTGATGGTTTTTTTAGGATTTAGGTATACAATATTTTTTGGATTTTTTAAAAACACTATTGTGGATTATATGGGAACCCTCAAAACTACCACATAAAATCTTATATAAAGGAAAATAAATAAATCCTCACAAATATAAATCTCCAAAAATAATTCCATATTATGATTCATATGGGAAATTTCATAATATCCATGAAATATCTATTTAATATAGATTTGGACATATTAAGAGATTATATTAAATCATTAAGGTAATCAATTCCAAAATCATAATGTAATCATCAATGGGGAAGATTTCATCTTAAAATTTTATCATTGTGGAATCTAGTTTTAAGTCAAACCATTTTCTAAGTTCATGAATGAGATAACAAGAAAAAATAACTCTATTAAATTTAATAACCTCCTCTTGTGTAAGCAATATGGTAGTGATTTTTACTCAAATATTTTATTTTATATATGTTCGTGAGGATTTAGAGATTAAATAATTAATGGATAAATTTTTTTAACCATTATTGTTTTGAAATATATCTAGATACTTGAAGAATTTCATTTAGTTGTTTTATGGATATTATAATATATTACAAATAAATTTTATTACATTTGGCATAAAAAATTATCTATAATACTCATCATTTGGAGAGAGGATGAGATTGAGCTGGAAATTTATTAAAAGAGTAAATTAAAAAATTATAATAAGTATATTTATACTTGTTCTTTTTCAATCTATTATTGGAGATCCTTAAGTCTATGAAATGGATCATGAAAAAACCATTACCCTATTAGAATCATTTTTAAAGAATTATTTCTCTTTTCACCCATCATATATTTATAGATTGGTTGTAGTTAAAATTATTTTGAAAAGTTTCTTTATCACTCTATTTTATTCCTCAGGTGTGTTTTTCCCTCCCAAGTCCATATTTTCACTTCCAACTAATGCTCTCCTATTTTGAATTTTTTACGACCTTCATATTTCTTTATCCCAATTTTTAAGTGAATGTTTTGTTAACAAAATATCGCATATTGGTTTTTTATAAAAGAATATTTAAATTTAAAACCCTTGATTTACATGAATATGTTAAAATTTGGGTGTTTTTTTGGAATGGGGACAAAAAACACCATATTATTATAAAATAACACAATGATTGGTCGCATGTACAATAATCAACCCCGAACATACGTGATCCATGAAATTTTATTATTTAAATATAACCATTAGAACCAAGACATTGAATTGGAAGGTATGAATATGAATAAAAAAATATCATATATATATATATATATTAAGTCTATAACCTATAAAATAAATATTTATTAGTTCATATGAGATATGTACACAATTTTTAATGAGGTTATTTTCTTTTAATAAAGGTTTTCTTTAAAAACGTTTTTGTTGAATTTTTTTAAAAAAATATAATAATTAATTTCTAGAAATCCTATATATGTTATTTATTAAAAAAATATAATTTCCTAAATAATAAATTCATAACTATATAAGTGTGAAATTGTTTTTTTAAATTATTGGTTTTTTTAATAGAATAAAAACAAATTTTTATTAAAAACTATATTTTTTCTAACATTTAGAAAGATCAATTTTTATATTATAATAGTTATAAATTAAAATTATTAATATTAAATTATTAAATATTTAATAATTTCTTTGGGAATGAATTATATATATGAAATTACTATAAAAACATATATTTAATAAAAAACATTTTTTTTTCAAATTGTATTTGTCATCATGTTTTGTGGGGTTTTATTTAAACTGAATTCTACAATGTAAGATATCTTTTTTTTACGCAGGAATGGATTCTCTAAATTTATCTATTAATATTTAAATTAGGCCTCATGTGGATTACTAATTACTTTAAAAAATATCTTAGGGGTGTCCTGGGAAAGTTTAGAACCTAGTACCTATCTTTATGGGAAAACTAGCTTTATCGCACGGTTAGCGCACAATTTGGCTAACTGTGTCGATGGATGCATTATAATAGAACCATATTGCATATTTTTTTCACTTCTAAGCATCCTAAAAATGAATGTGTCCCATCTTTCTAGGTAATTATTCTTGGTTTTTGTATGTTTTTTCAAACCGTGTGGACAAAATATGCATATCCCATTTTTCTGATTAAATTTTCCATTTTCCCTAAATGATTTACTACACCACCTATAATTCACTAATAAAATTTTAATTTGTATTTACATTTATGGAAATTGTTTGGGAGTTTTCTAAAGGCTAACACCAATGGTTGAAAGATCTTTTTCATTTAGGATCCGATCGATCTTTTGTTCATCATGTAGGATGCACAATGGTAAGCAGTCGAGTCAGTTTAAACGATTCTCCTCTCTTTCTCTCAACCTATTTATCATGGCATGAGTTTTTTTTCTTTATTATTAGATCTATTATAACCCAATAAAATCTATGTTTGATACTAGAGGTGTGTAGTTGTACAAGCCTAAGGTGGTGGTCTAAAACTCATCACCCAAGTTCATTGATTTTGGAATTGTCATTTGGGACACACCAATTTCATTGAGTACTGTTTATTGAATTTATATTCCATTATTATATTATTTAGAATCATATTTATATCATATTTCTATATATATGATTATTTTTTTGTGTTTTTTCCCACAACATCATACATCCCATGTAGAATGTTATGCATTAATTGGGTTTTTAGTATTTGACACATTTACGCCACCATTCGTGTGTCACATGGACTGACCTTTCTAATGGTAATATTTTCTATATTAAATGGATTTATTTATATTGTGAATTGGATAATTTCATGTAACACATATTCCCAACTCTTGACCCACCTAAGGTATGTTCTTCAATTGATAATTAAATGTGAAATTGAAATTGTAAAGTATACTATGTATATGAATTGACCGCATTACTTGTGAATGATTATTAGGTTTCATGTCCATAGAAACTCTTACCACATTAATTGATGTTATAGGAATGATAATTAATTATTTAATATGGTTCAAATGGAATTAATAATGGTTTCATGCTACTTGTCTTTTTCACACTAATGAAAGGAAAATATTGGATGAAAAATAATTATTGATTAATTATGGCTCAATTAAAAGGTTTAATGCTACTTCAACTTATCATAATAATGAATTTTATGTCACGAAACAAATGAAATATTACAAGAATTTATAATTTAATAAGAGTGTCTTGACTCGAGCTCAACATGGATTCTGATCAGAGAATTCCATGATCACGCGGGAACCCCATTCCGACTCAAGGATATGAGTTGCTTATGTTGAGACCCACTTAGATTACTATTCTAGTTTATTAGTAGGATTCCATAAATGACATGGTAGGATCCCTTGAATTTTATTTCAGGATACCTTGGATACACTCCTAGGATCCAACATTGAGAAGTAGGTTCCATGGTTAATGCCCATCGGGCCCAGTCATTATATAGCCCCGTTTTACCTTAGATAAATTCCATGGACTTTATATGTCTATAATTATGAAATTACGGGACTATTATCTTTAGAATACACTCTTACCCCAAGAAAAGATACAATTATTACTGAATTGGTGACCTTTTAGGTCTATGCCACATTGGTTATTACCTCAAGACTTCATTATTAAATATCATTATGTGTTTTCATGTCACAAATTGGAAGCATCATTATTGTTAACATGTGAATTATTTATAAACGTGTAATAATCAATTAATGGACTGGTAATTTTTAAATTCTAGATGAGAGCTAAAGTAGGAACTTTTTTATTCAATTACATGGAATTAGATTACTTTATATATCAATTCTAGCACAATGTTACATTTCTATTACATGGAACATATCATATAGACACCGTTTGTGGTGGCTCATTGATATATATCACACACACTCTACGAGAACCATTGGGTACCTATAGTAGATCACATGGATGTAGGTGTTGACAAAGGGTAGCATATAGCATAAAACACTTGATTGGTTGCTGTTTAGTATGGAGCTTAATAGAAGGTGACCGAGTCGAAGCTCCGGATGATTAGGATAATATTTTATTTACTTTATACTTATGTGGAACATGTTATTCCTACTATTGTTTTTCTATCTTTTCTAGTTTTCTAGTTACATGAAATATTATCAGTTGTTAAATGATTTTCTAGAGGTCTCAGTTATTGTTACATTGGTCTCTATTTTATGTCTTGCCATCTATTTACATATATTGTTTCTAATACATACCTTTATTTATAATCAACTAATATGTTACACTTTAGTAATTTGAATAAAATCTCCCCAAAGACACACCAAAGGACCTCGATTCTAGTTAGTAGCCTCTGGCATTACGGGATATTCGCTTGAGGCCGAGTGGCCCACCAGGCTTGGGGAACCCATTAAGTGGCATCCGGGTCCAGTACATCACAATGTGGTACTAGAGACGGTTTCCATTCATACTTTAATATTTTCAGATAATATATTAGATATTAATAACACTTGTGTCTTGGTCATAATCCATGATTGGGTGTCTCGAACCCATATTCAGGGTCAGATACATGTTACCCAAAATATAATTATTATTCTATTTTTTGTCTTATAGTTGATATTATTTCACCATTGGGTGACACACAAGTTGTGTGGTGTTGTTTATTATTACTCAGTTTGAGGATTTTATTTCATAATTGGCATAATTATATGAGGGAAATGATCATTATTAGATGTATAATTATAGGAACCTATGACTCTCATGTCATGTATATTTCCTTTCTATTTAGGTGTATTTCACTACTTTTCATTGTTTGATAAGCCTATGATTGTTGAGTGTTGTTATGATACTTAGCTTATGATTTTATTACATTTTTTTAATTGAGTGATTTCAAATCGCAATTCATGTTGTGTATGAGCCCTCATGGGATGTGATGCATAATTTATCAAGTTGGTCCATTATGATATAAATAAAAGGGTTTCATTTCATGTGATAAGGTGTATGGGCACAAATTAACTAAAAATAACTATCCATTATAAATTCAATCATGACATCTAAAATTATTTCTCTTAACATACTTATCCTGAATTCTAATGGTTTTGAAAGGTAAAATATTGAAGATATTAATTAAATGTAATATGGAATGACACTTATACGTGAGAACTTACAGATACCTGGCTATCTAAGCGGGTAGTTTTTATAGTATGTCTGAGGAAGTTATTTTTGTTATGTTCGGCATCCTATAGTGATGTTTTTGTTAAACTTAAACTTATTATCAGGCATGATCTTGGAATTTTTAGACCAATCAATACAAGACATACTCATATCATATTCCAATAGGGTGGTGATGACAATGCTACTAATGTGGTGGGCCTTGAGCCACCACTCTTAATGATAATAGTTTTACTTGAGGTACCCCCAGTTGTACCTAATCTGGGAACTAATTCTCAAGTTCATCATTATTTATACATACGATATAGTCCATGCATGGTTCTCCATAGCTTGTGACTATGATGACTGACATCAATTCTGAGTTCTAGTACCAGCATCCTTTTATGTTTGTAGGGGATGGCGGTCTGCAGGCTATTGAGTCTTGGCTGGAGGCCATTATATATATCTATAAGAATATAGAAACACCTACAGATTGGAGGGTAAACCTTTCCACATGAATGCTTCGGGATTCATCGAAGCATTGGTGGGATGTGATTTCCCAGAATGGTTGTCATTAGGGAATGTTAGGGGTTGATTTCCAAACTACTTTCATTGATCTGTTCTTTCCTCAGATGCTGAGAGAAAACATAGTCATAGACTTCCTACATCTTGATTAGGGTTCTATGTCACTTATGTATAATTATGAATGTTTAATGGTTTTTCAGCGCTTTTCACCTCTTCTAGCCAGTGATGAACTTTCTCATGGAAGAAGATTTTAGGATGGGCCAAGTACGCCATCCATACACAGGTGAATGTCTATCACCTACCTAATTTTACTAAGATAGTCAATCATCATCTTATCACAGAGAAAAAACTATGCAAGGACAATAGTACTGGGTATAGTGGAGCAGTGACACAACCGGACAGTAGTTATTCTAATGTAAAGAAACATGATCTCATGTTTTACCTATAGGGGTGTTAAAACAGAAGTTCCCATTTAGATAGATCTAAGGTGTGCCATTTGTGTGGATGACAAGAGAATTTGAAGCATCGATTTGATAGATACTCACTAGTGTGCTGGGCCTATAGCCATATAGGGCATCTACAACATTTTTATAGGACCTTGCCACCTTCCTTGGGTTAGAAAGGATTAGAACAAGATTCACCTTAAGGAGGGTGTTATTTTATTCCATTTCTGATAGGGAGATAGAACAACAACAATATTTCTGGATGAGGATGAGGTTGTGGTCATGGTACCTATACCCCTGAGCACCCACAACACCAAAAAATAAATTATGATTGTGATAGTCAATCTATTGCACAAGGATGTGGATCAGGATAATTGAATACACTACATCCAATACTTGAGGATCAGGCTATCACAAGTGCAAAAAACATTTTTTACGTCGGTTATTTTTATATTTTTATGTCGTTTTTCTCTGACGTTAACACAGAATACATTATAAATATATTTTTTGACATCGGTTATTTAAATACTGAGGTAAAAAACATAACATCAAGGTTTTTATCACATTTGTTATTTAATAACTGACGTGTAAAACCAGTGGGGGAGTGTATATCACGTTGGTTATTAAATAACTGACGTGATAAACCATTTCCCAGGAATTATCATGTCAGTTATTCAAATAACTGACGTTATAAACCCTTAATTGTCCTTTATCGTGTCAGTTATTATATAAATGACGTGAAAAACTAGTTGGGGGAGGGTTTATCACGTCGGTTATTAAATAACTGACAAGATAAACCAGATCAGGGGTGTTTATAACCTCGGTTATTAAATAAATGACATGATAAACCAGTGCGGGGGTGTTTATCACATTGGTTATTCAAATAACTTACCTTATAAACCCTTCCCCGTCCTTTATCGGGTAGGTTATTTTATAACCGATGTGAAAACCCACTTGGGGGAGGGTTTATTATGATGGTTATTTAATAACCGACGTGATAAACCAGTGCGGGGGGGGGGGGGGGGGGGTTTATAACGTCGGTTATTAAATAACCGATGTGATAAACTAGTGCGAGGGTGTTTATCATGTCAGTTATTAAATAACTGACGTTATAAACCCCCTTGGAAATGGTTTACCACATCTGTTATTTAATTACTGACGTCATAAACCATTTCACTCTCCTTTGTCTCATCGGTTATTCAAATAACTGATGTGATAAACCCTCCCCATTCCTTTATCATTTCGGTTATAAAATAACCGACATGAAAAACCAATTTTTTTAAAAAAAATAGAAATAAGTCCTCAGCTTTCCCTAGAAACAACCATAAACCAAACCAAGTATTCGTACCAGAAAAACAGAAGTAGACCAAAACAAGAACCAAAGAAAAATTAAGCATTTACATTGATAACAGTTATAACTTACAATGTCAACTAAAAATAACATAAATCCAACCAAAACAATCACCAAATACACAATTAGAATTACAATTTTAAAAATTACATTTTACATTACAAAAAAACTATAAATCCAATCAAACCTATAAAATAATTTTACCATTCAACTTGTAAGTGTTTGACCTCTTGAGCACTATATAGATTAGGTTCATCAAATAACTACAAAGTTAAAGGAAAGTAGTTAACATGTAAAATGAATAAATCAACTGAAATATTATGGCAATGTTCATAAGAAAATCTAACCTGGTCAAACTTCAAAAGTGTTCCTGTTTGAATTATTTCTTACATAAATCTTATCACATAATATCTTCATTGGATGATGCATTTTTGTTTATGAAATGTCTATTTAAATGAGTGTCAATTAAATATAATTTTTTATTTAATACATCTAAAAGTACAAATTATAAATGGACATTTTCCTTAACTTGTACATATTTGATATTGGCACCCCTTTTGTTTGTGGTTTTTCAAAAGTTGTTCCATCCCATGTTAGAAAATAATATGAATGAGATAGATTTAAAATTCATTATAATATAAAATTATACTAGGAAATTTAAAAATACTTCTCCAAAAAATTCTTAAAACTTTTCCGCGCATCACCATGGACAGAGCATAACTAATATAGTGTATGATCCTGTGGACAAAAAACAACAAACATCCAATGATCACTGATATAAGTGAAAATTTTAGGTTAGTAGTTTTTTTGTTAAAAGAGATATAACACGATTAGATATATGTTTCATACCTCTCACAATAAGGCATCATCCAACACTGTGTGATAATAGTTTGTTGAAATCATTTAGAAACATAAATTTTTCTTTCTTCATCATCTAATGAATTTACATTAAGGGAAATAAAATGCGGGTCTACAAACCCATATACATCTGTCTGTTCATTCCTCTCACACTTGTTATAATGATAACTAATAAAAAATAGAAATAAGTACTCATTTTTTATAAATTTAATGCAGGGAAAAAATTGTGTTGATACTTACATCAAAAAAATATTCACTATGTTGATGCCCAACTTGTCTCCAGTAACAAGCTCCATGATATCATTTTTCAAAATTCACACATTTATTGCACGTCCAAAAACATGACCTTCCAATGGAAATGAATAATGCTCCGCTAATAAATTTTAATATCTTGACAATCTGTCAAGACTACTAGAATCTGTATATGATGTCATAGCCATTTGTCTTTGATGTTGTCTATAAAGTATTTATTTACCTTTAATGTTTTCCAGTAAATAAATTGATAAATATTTTATCTTTAAAATTATAAAACAACTTTATTGATAAATAAAATAAAATATATAACACACATACCTCTATGGTAATGACTTGCAGAAGTCAGGATGGACAAACTAAAAAGTGGATCATACTATGTCCAATTGTCGTCACCTCATCTGTAGGTACTGGACCTCAAGCTGATATATCTATAATATACTATAGAGTGACCCATTGCTCCTCTACCTCTAACTACTGATGATAATCCATATCTCCTATACAATATACCAGCCTAGAAGCCACTCTATGATGGTGAGGATCATCAAAATACAACTCACAATAAGTAGGAAGTTGTGGAAAAAGAGTAGGATAAGAAATAGAGTACGCAGGTTGAGGTGGATAAGTGGAGGCCTCAGGATGAGGTGGAGGAGTGGGAGCTGTTTCCAGAGTTGGGGGAGTGCGATCTGCTTCCGGAGGTGGAGGATAAAAAATGGGGTCTGTAGGGGGAGCTGGAAGAGTAGGAGCTGCAGTCTGAAATTGTCTTTGCATGTCTACAAACATATACTGTACTGATGCTCTTATCTTTTCCTCTATCGTCGCATTAATATTTTGAATTTCAGCCACCAAATAATCTATTTTTTATACACACCCCCAAAGGAAGATGTTGAAGAACTTGGCAACACATTCCTTACTGATACACCCGTTGGTTATCCTCGTACACGACTGGGGTGTTCGGGCTTTCCCAATGCTTCAGATAAAATATCATGCCTCCCAGCAGCTGTAAAATCACCTTAGGTACTCTCCTCCTCAAGAGAATCCTGTATTAATTAATTAAAAAAATTATTGGTTGAAGGAATATAATTCATAGAAAACAATTTAAGTAAATAAAATAAATGTCGTACAATCCTCTCAACTATGATCCTCAATTCATCTGAAATATATTTCCCCTTTTTTCCCACCCAAGCCGTTATCCATTTTTCATGTCTAGATGGAGGGGACGGAGGAACCACCAATCCTGATCTTGAAGACTCAACTGTATGTTTCGCTAATTTTTATACCATCATTTGTTCTTCCAATAATGTATACCCTCCTCGAGATAAGCTATGAGGGTATAAATATTTAGCTTGGATCTCTGGATGAGATTTCCTTATTTACTATAAATTGACAATAATAAATCATTAACAAATTATTAATAAGTTCAGTTATATAAGAAAACTTATAAAAGGATACGTTGCACTTACCAAAAATGATTCTTGTCTCCTACATTGAATTTTTTTTTCTCCATGTGTCTTCATCAATGAAAGGATATATACGACATGTATTGTCATGATTTCCTTGACCATAAATGAACTCAGATCTGAGTGTCGATTTGAAATCCCTCCATCTTCTATCTACCATCGATAAACATTTCTTCTTGAGTCCTCTAGTGTCAGAAATATCAAATGTCATCTAATAAAAAAGATAGTGTTTATATTATACTATAATAATTTAAAGATGAGTCAAAAAGTAGAAAAATATCTTACCAAATTAATCTTCCATAACAGAGCTTTTATCATTTCATCCAAATGCTTCCAATAATTGTAAAAAATGCTAACTATTATTTTTTCCTTGATTTTATACAAAACTAATAAAATATTTTTCATTTGGACCTCATGGAATATAATTGTCCACAAATTCAACTACTATCCTCTTGTCCTGGGTATGGTCAACTGATAATTTTGGTAAACATGTGCTGCCATGTTTACTAACTCATCAGCTCTTAGTTGTTATGGGAGAACATGAAGACGATTGGGGAAAATCAACCGTAGCATGTAAATGTTCCTCCCCAGAGGTATCATCTTGTTCCTCACCTTCAAAATAATGTCATTGATAAACTGATTGAACTTTCATTGTCCTTGAAATCAAAAAATGAAACATTAATTTACAAATAAAAAAATTCAACAAATCACAATGATAAACATGGTAAATATGGTTTATCATGATAAATAATGGTAAATATGGAAAACATGGTAAACATGGTAGTGTAATTGGGATTTAAACAAAATCCTTAAATATATAACTTACGTAAAGGAATACATGATATTCTGTGATAAAATATAGTAAAAACATGTAAAATATGGTAAACATGTTAAACATGGTAAACTATGGTAAACTGTGGTAAACATGGTAAACATGGTAAATATGGTTTATCATGATAAACAATGGTAAAGTTTGTAAACATGGTAAACATGGTAGTATAATTAGAATTTCAACAAAATTAATAAATATATAACTTACTTAAAGTAAAACATGATAAACTATGATAAAATATGATAAAAAATGGTAAAATATGGTAAACATGTTAATCATGGTAAACTCTAGTAAACTCTGGTAAACTATGGTAGACATAGTAAACATGGTAAATATGGTTTATCATGATAAAAAATGTTAAATATGGTAAACATGGTAAACATGGTAGTGTAATTGGAATTTAAACATAATCAATAAATATATAACTTACGTAAAAGATAACATGATAAACTATAATAAAATATGGTAAAAAATAGTAAAAAATGGTAAACATGTTAAACATGGTAAACTATGGTAAACTATGGTAAACATGGTAAACATGGAAAACATGGTAAACATGGTAAACATATGTTACCTATAATATTAGGAATGTACAAATGGATTGTTTTCCCAAATTCCTTCATCATGATCATTCTATATGGATAAAACCCTATCTACAACATGCTCATCATTATTTTCTACTAACATTTACATGGAAGTAGGGATATCACATAAATCAGCGTCTACATCAAGTTTATCCTCACCAACATATTGTTTTTTCCTTGTAAAACAATAGACCACTGCATATCTGATTGATCAACAACATTGAAAATCAATTTTTTATGTGTTTCCAGTATAAAAGAATCTGTTGTGTCATCCAATCTATTCAGATTAACAATTTTCATTCCAAATTCATCGTGTCTCACACTATTTTTACCGAATGACCATTTGCATTTAAAAAGAGGAACTTTTATTTTAAAGTAATCAAGCTCCAATATTTATTAAATGACTCTATGAAATTGGACTTCTGTCTTTAGAAGTCAAAAAATGCATTGATTCTGCAAACACCAATACCCCACTATTCTGAACTGTACTTCTGTTGTCCTAACATTTTGTATGAAATGTATAGCCGTTAATGTCATACCCAGACCATGTTATCAAATTTAAACTTAGACCACCCACTAACCATCTTAAAGTCTCTGAGATATATGATCTACCATGTAGTTTCTTTTTAAACCATGTTAAAAATGTATTGTTTTGCTCATTATAAATCCACATTTCATTCTTTTTTCGATGAAATTATTTCAACTCATTAATATGCAATGTGATATACGGTTGAGCATCAGCTAAGTGATTCAAGATGTATAAATATACCTTCTTCATCTGTTCAGCTGCCAACGATTTGACTTTCAAGCCATGAATCCACTTTACCTCAGTATTAACTCATGGATGACGAGATATAGGAAAACCTATGTACTCCACTGCAGAAAAGTATCTCATACAAAACTCTGCATCCTCCTCAAAAATATACTTTTCAATAATGTAGGCTCTAGGTCAATAAGGATTTTTAACATACCCCTCCAATATTTTCATATACCTTTCAAAAGGATTCATCCAATGAAGATATATAGGTTCAAAAATCCTTATTTATCAAAATAGATGAACCATTTAATGCACCATTATAAAAAAAAAGATAGCGGGAAATACATTTCAAATTGAAAAAGTATAGATATTTCATTCATTTCCAAACTGTTCAATGCATTCACATCAATCACCTTATTACAAATTGAATTGAAAAAATAACACACCTTCGTTATAGTCTTTCGGACACGGATGGGCAATATTCAACGCAATGGAACTGGTATATGTTGTTGCATCATGACATGACAATCATGAGATTTCATACATATCAACTTCAAATCCTTCAGAGAGAAAAAGTTTTTTACATTTGAAGAATAACCTTGAGTCACGTTGATATCATAAAGAAACTGACAGGATCTAATTTTCTCTTTCTTGGATAATGTATGAAAAGCCGGAGGAAGAAATTTTCATCTTCCATCAGAAGTTAGAGCTAACTCCAAACACATTCCCATTGATAGTAAGTCTAATCTTGCATTAATTCTATCTTTAGTATTTCCTTTAATATTTAACAATTTTCCAATCAAACTATCGCAGATATTATTCTCCACGTCCATGACATCAATATTATGCTTCACATCATGATATCTCCAATATGGTAGCTCAAAAAATGTTGAATTTTCTTTTCTAAACATGCATATCATTACAAGATTTATGTGTCTTTCCCAATGTCACATCATGGGTTTTCACCCTCTCAAAATACTCATCAGGGGATAATGGTTTCAGAGCAATATATAATTCTTGTGACCCATTTTATGCCTTTTTAGGCTTCTATACGAGTGATCCATAGGTAAAAACATTCGATGAACCATGTAGACTGTTCTCCTCCCATGATTCAATTGACAATATGAAGTCTGATTTTCAAAAATTGGACATGCTTCCTGCCCCTTAACACTGTACCCAGAAAAATTTCCATACATTGGGAAGTCATTTATAGTGAACATAAGCACTGCATGAAGTTTAAAATAATTCTTTTTATAAGAATCATACACACTCATACCATCATCCCTAAAAAGTTTCAAATAATCAATCAATGGTGACAAGAAAACATCAATATAATTTCCGGGTAGCTTTGGACCAGAGATCATTATACTCAGCATGATATATTTTAACTTCATACAAACTTCAAGAGACAGGTTGTAAATTACCAATAAAATAGTCCATGAACTATGGGTGCTACTGAGACTCTGATATGGATTCATTCCATCTGGGCACAATTCAAGTCTGAGATTTCTAATTTCATTTCTGAATGTCGGATACATCTCATAAATTTTCATCCATTGTGGAAAATCACCTAGATGATGAATTTTTCCATCACATATCCACTCATTTTCATTCCATAATAATAGTTTTTCATCATGTGAGTTATCAAATAAACGTTTCAAATGATAAATTATAGGAAGATACCAAAATACATTGGCAGGGATCTTTGTAATCTCTACATCAGCCTGTTCTTTTTCTTTCGACTTATACCGTGATGTCCCAAATTTATGACACTCTGACAGAAATTCGTATTCCTTCCTATATATTATACAGTCATTTGGACATGCATGTTTTTCCTTGTATCACATTCCCATCAGGAATAATATTTTTTTCGCCTTATAATGTGATTCTTGAAGATTTTTGTCTTTTAGAAGAATGTTTTTCAACAATTTTAGCAGCTCTGTAAAACTTTTTTCACTCCATCAATATTTCGCCTTCAGGATAATAAATCCTAACACTGCGGACAAAATTGTAAAATATGTACAAACATGATACAATGGTATTTCAGAATCACCATATTGACGTGCAATTGTCAGTTCTATCTCAATTTGTTCTGCTGCAATATCATGAATCATTTCTTCAATTCCATCTAATTTATCATCTTGCAAATCATCATCATCAATAGATCGGACATTCTGTCTAGTTTCACCATGCCAAATTCAAGGTATATAACTTGGATTGAATCCATGAAAAATCAGATGATCTTTGATCTCTCTGCTTTTCAATTTCTTCATATTCCAACATTTCCGGAATGAGCAGAATAAAATGTCGTTTCTTGGAACATTTTGGTTAGAAAATTCCAAAACAAGCATCAACACCTTCCTCATAGTCATTACTCATTCGATGTTTCTTAATCTATCTTTTACTCATTATTACCTATAAAAAATATCAAAATTAGAGCTCTTTTAATGAAAAGAAAATTTTATATTTATTTGAAAAATATCATTCTTTGAATGCAAAACAATTTTAAAATATAAAAAAAATGAAATCAAACATGTGTAAAATTTATTATTTGTAATAACAAGAAAAACAATTAAGAAGAAAAAAAAGAAAAACTATAAAAATTAAATTATAGAATTCCTTTATTGGCTAAAACTATAATGAGAAAATTATGATACAAAACCCTCAATGGATCGACCCATAATGACAAAATGATGAAAAATATAGAGGTTATTCAACGCAATTTTCGTAATAGACAACCGTTGTTCAATTGAAAAAAATCAATTTGATTATATCATTATATTAACTATCAATATGCATTGAAGAAATACATAAATAAGTGAGAAACTAGATTATAAAAATGAACAATAGAATAAAAGTAAACGAAATAAAAAAAAGGAATTTAAGGCATCCTTAAAAAATAAGAAATGAAATCGGGGCAGGTTGAAAGTCATACTTAGAGATTCCGAGTTGATCAGAGAGACTTGATAATAATAATGTTGATTAAGAATCTAGACAAACCGGCATTGAGGGAATGAGTTCTTGGTGGGTTTCTAGGTTTTCCGCGCAAGAGTGATGATCCAGAAGCCGCAGATCAAAGAAAACAGATAAGTGCATATGGGTCCTGATAAATCATTTAAAGGGTTTATCACATCAGTTATTTTATAACCGACGTGATAAACCACCGAGACTTGATTTATCACGTGAGTTATTTTATCACCGACATGATAAATCATTGGCACTCAGTTTATCACATCGGTTATAAAATAACTGACTTGATAAATCATTTTTTCGGTTTATCACGTCGGTTATAAAATAACCAACGTGATAAATCATTTTTTTCGTTAATCACGTCAGTTCTTTTATAAACGACGTGATAAACCCCCGAGCCTCGGTTTATAACATCGTTTATAAAACAACTGTCATTATTAACTGCTTTTTTATGTTTATCAATTCGGATATAAAATAACCGACGTGATAAATTACTTTTTAGGTTTATCACATCCGTTATTTTATAACTGACATGATAAACCACTTTTTATTATGTTTATCACATCTGTTATAATATAACCGACGTGATAAATCAAGGCTCGTCGGTTTATCACGTTGTTTATTTTATAACTGACTTGATAAACCTTCGTGATTCTATTTATCATGTCGGTTATTTTATAACCGACATCATAAATCCAATATAAGAGATTTATCAGGTCGGTTAATAAATAACCGACGTGAAAATGTTTATTATACATGTATCACGTGGGTTATTAAATTACTGACATGAGAAATGCAGTATCACAGTTGTCCACATCGGTTTTATATAACCGACGTACAAAATGCCGCCTTGATAAACGTTTTCTGCACTAGTGTGTAGGACCATCTATAGTACATTGTACTATTCTTCTGGAATGTACCATAGTATATTCTTTAATAGATTCTTGTGATTCAAACTCTTTTAGCTTTGTATCCATCATGTATTTTCTCTAACTTGAGATAGAGTATTAGTATGGTGTATTGACCCAATATACGCTGTTAGGGGTAAAACTAGAAGGTATATACAAATGTAGAGATTATCCCCTATAGGTAAAAGATACCATTTCTTATAGAACCTCTTTGTTCTCGAGATGATAGGTTTCAATGTCATACTTTGGAAGGAATGATAGGTTAACTATCCGCCTTTTTTAGATTGATATTTCTATAATATGTAATTTACATCTCTAGAAGGTAGAATTTATCTACATTGGTGTGGGTGGGATATCAAGGATGGTAGAGAAGGACCAGAGCATCATGGGCTAGGTGAAGTTTCCTTCCAAATTTCATGTATCCTCCCGGAGAATCAGGCTTTCAACTAGTTGATTTCCAGCCTGTAGTGGATCGTTTCAGGGATGCCCTTCCTAATGTTTTTATGGATTACCTTCTAAAAGAGAGGTAGAGTTTACAATATAGGTTGTTCAAAGAGTATCTCTTATTTACCTTACTCTAGACAGGATGGCACCTATAGATCATTATGAGATCAAAAGATAGTTAGAAGATTTAGAGGCCCAAGGTTTTATACGGACCAGTACATCCTCATGGGGTTTTCTCATTATTTTTTGAAATAAGGTTGGTGTACCCTTTCTTCTATTCTTGGATTATCAAATTTTAAACTATATTATTATAGAATCGATATCCACTACCTTGAATATGTGATCTCTTTGACAGTCGTTGTAAAGAATAATCCTTCTCCATGATCGACCTGAGATCAGTTTGTCATCATGTATGAATCAGACCATCATACATATCTCATATTTCCTTCCATAGAAGGTATGGTCTGTATGAGAACATTGTTATACTATTTTGTCTTACGAATGTGCCTTCCCATTTCTATCTATTATGAGTAGGGGTTTCAACCCCTATTCATACTTTGTTATCGTTGTCTTTCTGGATGAAATCTTGGTGCATTTAAACACTCATAGTGACCATGCAAGCCATCTTGATTTTATTTTGAGTATATAGGGGTAGAATTAGATTTATTCCATGATTTCTATGCTTCAATGGACTTTTTAGTCAGTTTATCTAGGTCACCTAGAGCTAGAAATTCTATATGGGTTTTCATTGATAGACTAACGAATCTAAACTACTTCATTCTTATTCAGGAGACTTTCTAAGTGGATGAGTTGGGAAAAACTTATGTTCATGAAATAATATGACTCTATGGGGTCCCTTATAATAGTTTTTCAGATAGGGATGATTGTTTCATGTCACAGATCTAGAAGGGATTGATGTAGGATATGGGAACACAAGTGATTCTAAGCAAAAAATTTCACCCTCAAACAAATGGAAAATCAAAATGGATGATACATGTTACAGAGGATATTTTTTGAGCATGTGTCCTTGAATTTTGTAGTTGTTGAGAGAAGCATTCCAGTATCATCAATTTCAACTATAATAATAGCTTTCAAGAAAAAAATAAGATGGTTCCTTTTGAGGAATTATACTGTAGACCATGTTGGTCACCCTTGTGCTTGTTTTAGGCAGGTGAGGCAGCTCTACGAGGTTATTATCTCATACTGGAGACCTTAGTGTAGGTTCTGCTGATGAGAAATCATATGAATACAGCTTATGAAAGAAATAATTCTTATTCTAATCACCATCGACGATCTCTTGAGTTAACGGTTTGGGATCATGTTTTTCTTTCTGGTATCACCCATGCGAGGGTACATATATATACGAAAGTAGGTCAAGTATTCTCCCAATTATGTTGAGTTTTTTTTGATATTATAGAGAGAATTTGTATGGTAGAATATTTTTTGTTACTACCTTAGAGGTATTGTTCCATGAAAATATCTTCCATGTATCACAACTTAATGATTATCATGATGACATGTCTCATACTATCGATCATGAAGAAGTCAACTTTGATGATGATTCTACCTTTGAGGAGTATCTTGTACAAATTGTTGAATGGATTTATAAGGCTCTCCTAGTTTAGTATTCCACCTAGTATAGGATCTATAGCATCATAATCATGTGCATGATGAGATTTCGGAGTGAGAGGCCGACATATGTGAATAATGGACAAAGTTTTTCTCACATAGTGTTTCCACATTATTGGAAGGTGAACTCTAGGATATGTTCTTATAAGGGGTGGGGAGATTGTAAGAACCCGTTTTTTCACTCAGGTATGGGTCATTAAAATGTCAGTGTAAATATTTACATTGGGCATAATATGGATGCCTAATGAGTTAGAAAGAGTCTTAGGGGTGTCCAAGGAATGTTCAGAGCACATAAACCATCTTTTTGGGAAAACTGACAATGCGTCATGGTTAGCACATGGTTGGCGCATGGTTTGGATAACCATGTAGATAATAATTTTTAGATAGAACCATCTCACATAGTTTTTCCATGACTATTTAGCCTAAATCGGAATGTTCCCATTCTTCCCAAGTAATGGTGTGGACAAACCATGCACATTCCATTTTTTGGGTAAATTTTCAATTTTCCATCAATGATCTATTATGCCACCTATTATTCAATAATACGATTTCCAACTAGATTTACATCCATTGATCTCATTTTAGAGCATTTTGATGAAATAATCTTGGGATTGAAATATCTCCTTCATCCAAGATCAGATCGAGATTTTGTTTGTCACGTTTGATGTTCAATGGTATGTAGACAATTACATTTGAACCATTCACTTTCTCTATTTCTATCAACCTAGTTTCCATGTTGTGAGAATTGTTTCTCTTTTCAAAGATCATCTCTGACCTGAGCCAAATCATGGTCAGATACCAGATTAGGATATTCATACAACCCTGAGGTGGGTGGTTTAAAACTCAAACCTCACGTTCGTTGAATTAGGAATCTTTGTGTGGGGCCCCCAAATTTTAGTGGGTTTTATTTATTGAGTTTATATTGCATGATTATAATCATTAGAACCATGTGGATATACTATTTCCATTTATGTGATTAATTATAAGTGGTTATCCAGACAACTCTATCCATCCCATGTAGGATCCTATGTCATAATTGGGTTTTTACTATTTGAAACATTTGAGCCACCATTTAGGTGTGAATTGGATTGACCCTTATATTGGTATGATTTTATATATTAAAAGATTGATTTATATTGTGAATTTACAAATTAAATGTACCATGTATACTCAATACATTAACCAAATAAGGCATGTTATTCAATTGATTGTTAAATGTGAAATTGAAATTGGCAAGCCTACTAATTATAAGACATAGCCAAATTAAGTGTGAATTATTAATATGTTGCATGTTTATAGAACCACTTACCGCATTAATGGAATGTATAAGAATGAACCTTAATTTTTGAATATGCTCCAAATAGAGTTGATAATGGTTTCATTATACTTGGCATAGTCACAATAATGAAAGGAAAGGCTTGGAACAAATAGAATTATTGATTAATGATGACTTGATAAAAAGGTTTAATTCTACATGACCATATAACAGTAATAAAAAGAAAGGATTGAACAAAATTAAACATTACATAACTTCATAATTAAACCGGTGTGGCATGAATCAAGTATTTCTTTGATTCTGATCAAAGAATTCCATGAGCACTCAAGAACCCATTTTGGATTCCATGATATGGATTTCTTAGTTTGATAGCCACCAAGATCCTGATCCATGCCTATTCGTTGGATGCCCAATATTACATCATATGATATATTTAATATTATTACAGGATTCTTTGGATACACTCCATTGACGAACCACTTGGACTAAATAAGAATCTCATTGTGGAATGCCCTGGACTATGCTCCTTGGATTACATTATTACCCCATTCTAGGATATCTTTATTTCTGATTTGGAGACCCTTGATGCTATATCATCACGGTTTTTACCTAGGTACTTCATTATTAATATCATTACAGGCTTCCATGTCTCAATTTGGATATTTCATTATTATTAATGTGTTACCTATTTATAAACTAGTAATAATCTATTAATGGACCAGTTATATTAAGACTCCAGTCAAGGACTAAAGTAGGTACTAGGGAATTTAGTTTCATTGTGCTTCTTTACATTATATATGCATACTAGATCACTATTACATTTTCATTACCCGGGTTGGATGTTATAGACACTATTGGTGATGGCCCCTTGAGATTTATATTACACCCTCTATGGGGGTTGTTTGATACCTAGAGTAGATTAAATGGATGTAGGTTTTGAAAAAGGGAAGCATATGAATTCAAAGACATGATTTATTATTGTTTAGTATAGATCTTGATAGAAGATGACTGAGTTGGAGCTCAAGATGATTGGGATAATATTTTAGTTCTATTATACAGATGTGGAGCATGTTATTCCTTGTCACGACCTGCATTTACCAAAATGAGGGAAGGGTCAGTAGATTTTCAGGACCTTCCTTCATCAAGTTGAAGGAGAGATAATGACCCCTGAAACCCACCTTCAATTGGTCCGGGAGTGGAGACCAGTGCCAAGGGTATATAATCACTCACTAAATGGAAGGAATTACCCTTTTTATTTTAATAGGCACAGGAGATAAGATAATAAATATCACAACACCAGAACTAGAAGTGCAAGTAAATCCAAAACAACCATTCCCATATGAATGTTCCAAAAGAAAATACCACAAATTACAAAGTGACTACAAAGGTAATGTACCAAAGAAAGAAAAATAGCAACTGCAACTATCCCAAAGGTCTTGCGCTAGTATGGTCCCACGTGATCCCCGAATTCCTCATGGAAACCTGAAAATAGTTTTAATATACATAGGGTGAGCATACAAGTATACTCAGTAGGGAAAAACCTAATTCTCTCGTGCACAAGTGGGGAGGCATACTAATGACCTATGAAAAAAGAGATAATAAAGCACTTAACATGGAACTTACCACCCATGCCTCACCAAGGCAGACTCCCCAAATAACGCAAGTCAAGTAAAATATAAAAATAGCACATCGATATTAGGGTACCCCGCGCCACATTCCCACTGATTATTGAAGGCATCATACGCATCGAACCAATCCCGCCATTCTCACCACAGTCCCACTGCCACACCGCACCCGCACACACCTGGGCCATACCCTCACGTAGTCCCACTACCAAAACCCACCCAAAAACACCTGGGCCACAACTCTCTCACATAACCACACTTGAAACCACCTAGGCCAGAACAACCACCGCCACACCCAAAGACACTTTGGCTAGAAGATCTGCTGCCACGCCCGATGACACCTGGGTCTCATCCTGAAGACACAGGGGAAACCACCCGCCCGCACACACCTGGGCCAACCACCACACCATCATGCTCGAAGATTCTTGGGCTAATAATGGACTTCAGGACATCATAGCCTGCCCGAGGATACTTGGGCTATCCGGGAAAGGGAGAAGAAAAGAGCTAATAACCAGCCACTCATAGAAGTGTTTGGAAAAATATCCTCCCCCATGAAATGGGGGTGTTCGGCACTAAGTGCTAAACATGGGTGGGGTGAAAATAAGAAACAGAAAAACTACATGTATATGTATAGGGAACATGCACTCACCCAAAGTTTAGGTTTTTCTTCATCCCGCCTAAAGAACACATTCAGCACTCACGTCCAAGTCACAATCCATACCAAACCAAAACCCATCTGTCTCATCATTTTTTTCATGTTTAGTAATAATGTTAGATGAGTTTTTTGCACCTACATGGGTATCTTGCAAGCATAAGCACAAGCCAAGGTACAACCCCATGTTCTCAAAATGTAGGAGCCAACGACTTCTCAACAATAGATGATCCCACCCCAATTTGTGATATAAGAAAGATAACCACATGGCCTCAAATTCACAACCAGTGAAACCATAACAACAGGAGATCCCATCCCCACCCACATCACCCAGCAATCGGCCCGAGAAATAAAAACAATCAAACCACTACCACTAAAGCAAAGAAGACCCATGCGGGTATTTTAATATTTAAACGATATAACACACCCCATGATTCTGATTCCGCTATACTTTAACTGGGGTTATCATAGAAAAAGGATTGATCCTGGTGCTTTCAATTTATTTATCCGAATATACGTAATTAACCAATTTCCACTACATAGAAAGGGCTCACAACCACAATACAATCCATTTAAACATCACCAGAGGTAA
This sequence comes from Viscum album, assembly GCA_963277665.1. NCBI lineage: Eukaryota > Viridiplantae > Streptophyta > Magnoliopsida > Santalales > Viscaceae > Viscum > Viscum album. The sequence goes on from OY728156.1 coordinate 1,140,271,212, forward strand.
GGGTTCGTTAGTGCACAGAGAAAGACCACCAACGACCATGATTTTCATTAGGCGTATAACTGCACAATTCAGAAATAATTAATAATGAAGAATAGAAAAACAGAGCAGCATCATCGGTTACACCCCTCCCCTTTGTTCTTTAGAATCCATTTATTATCTTCTTTAATTTTTGGTTAATTCAATTCTATAGAATCACTAGCATACCCACCCCACAAGATACAAATATAGGAGAGACGAAGGTGAAACCCTACCTAATTTATTGATGATCAAAGTTTATCATCACGTGCCACGAACAGAAGATACACACTTTTCAGGGGTGGGCCCTCAGGAACTCAAGGATGAGCAGAAGAATCGATTGGAGGTTTATTGAGAAAAGGAAACCCAGGGAGAACCCTTTAGTTTATAAGGGTCAGGGACGGTTGAGATTAGAACGCGAGACCGCCTAAGGAGAGGGGTCGTGGGTCGACCGCACGGGACCACACGTCATTAAAGGGTCCTTGTCTTTAGGGGCAGTTAAAACCGACGCACACACCAGGGTCACTCGTTAATCATTTAATTAAACGCCATTTATGGGCGTTACTAGGCTTTAAAACAAGCATAAAAGGGTCAAAACAGGGAAATTGCACCAAAGGAGGCACTACTGGAAAACACGTTAGGGTTTAGGCTAAGTCCACTGGTTAGCCGACCTACCCGTAGGCCACGACTACCGGTAGACCGGGATACTAGTAGGCGGTGGCTACCGGTAGGGTGAGATACCGGTAGGGAGAGATACCGATTGTCTGCAGCTACATATAGACCTAGCTACCCGTAGGTGAGCTACTCGTAGGCCGAGCTACCGGTAGGCCAAGATACTAGTAGGCTGCGGCTACTGATAAACCGAGCTACCGGTAGGCCTGCTACCAGTAGGCTAAGGCTACCGTTAGGCCTACCGTGGGTCAAATTTCACCAAGAAGTTGGGATAGCCTCCCAGACCACTTATAACACCTCAACAACCTGATTTTTACTATGTAATGGTCTCCAACAACCCGAGCCATTACATCAGATACCTCTCAAACTATTCTCACCCTCGAGAATCATGATAACCCATAAGGAATGAGTGGGTCCGAATAACCACCTCGAAAGATACCTCTCATGGGTGAACCTCATTTTCAACTAAAAACACCTCCCTCTCAGGAACCAAGTAATATACCATGTCAAACTGCCTAGTAATGTGGGTTGGGGAGTCTCTTCTCCCATGTCAAGATACTATCCACATTGGGCGGCACTGACTCACTCGAACGGGTTTAATCACATTCAAATTAATGCATCTTGATTAGGGGTTTGGTCCTCCCCTCGCCATAGCCAGGACTTTTCACACACATCCAGAGGAAAGAAAAACCACATATTTTATAAGAAACAAGGTAAAATGATCCACCAAAAAAACTATAAACAGAACAACACAATACTCAAAACAACTCTGGGTATTGGGAACACATCTATGCTTCCCTCTCCCACGCACTCTCCTCAAGCCCACCATGTCTCCATAACACATGAACCAAGGGAATGGTTCACCCACGAAGCACCTTCTCCTAAAAATCCTCGATCATCCCTGGACTTTCCACAAAGGTCACGTCGTCCTCGATGTCAAGATCTCCCCAGTCAAGGATGTGTGAATTGTCATGCAGATACCGACGAAGCTAGGACACATGGAAGACATCATGTATCCTTAGTAGCAGTGGTGGTAACGCTAGCTGATAAGCCACTTCACCCACCCGCCCCAACACATCGAAGGGTCTGATAAACTTGGGAGAAGGCTTACTCCCCTTTCCGAACCTCCGTTGTCCAGGCCGTGGGGAGACCTTCATGAACACATGGTATCCAACCTCAAACTCCAAGGTCCTAATCCTAGTATGAGCATACGACTTCTTCCGGTCCTGGGCCCCCTTCATCCTTTCCCGTATAAGCCGAACCTTCTCAGTCATGCTCTGCACCACCTTCGGTCCAAGGATGCCCTCATCTCCGACTCTAGTCTAACACACAGGTGAGCAGCATGGTCTCTAGTACAAGGCTTCAAACGGTGCCATACCAATGGTATAGATATAGCTATTATTGTAGGATAACTCTATCAAAGGTAAGTGTCTCACCCACGATCCTCCTGAATCCAGGACACATGCCCGCAGCATATCCTCCAAGGTCTGGATGGTGTGCTCTGTCTGCCCATCCGTCTGGGGATGGAAAGTAGTGCTAAAACGTAGCTGGGTGCCAAAAGAATGCTTCAATCCTCTCTAAACTCTAGATGTAAACCATTCATCCCTATTCGATACTATGGATCTCGGAAATCCATGAAACCGCACCACCTCATCCACGTATTTTCGTTCCAAATCATCCACTATACTCAACTCCTTAATTGTCAAAAAGTGAGCCGACTTCGTTAACCAGTCCACTACTACCCAGATGGCATCATATCCCCCTTGAACCTTGGGTAGTCCCATGATGAAATCTATCGATATGTCCTCCCACTTCCACTCGGGGACATCCAGAGATTGCAGCTGGCCACCTAGAACATGGTGTTCAGCCTTCACCTACGGACACACTAGGCATTTGGCCATAAACTCTGCCACTGCTCTCTTTACTCCGGGCCATCAGAACTACCTCTTCAGACCCTGGTACATCTTGGAAACTCATGGGTGTACCGCTAGGGGTATGTTGTGGAACTCACTAAGAACCTCGCCACACATCGCATCTGGAGCAAATAGATTTCCTCATAAAAGCATCTGGTTCTGACCGTCCTCCGTCCACCATTCCAAAGCTTTGTTCTTGTCAACTCGGTCAGGCATCACCTCACACTCTGGGTCTCCCCACTGAGACTCCCCGACTTGCTGCAACAGAGAAGAATGTATTTTCATCTGATACATGCAACCTCTATTCCCATCCGTCCTCGAATCCAGGTGCTAGGCACCCAACTCCTCAATTGGCTTCCAGGCATCTGCCAACTCTCGGATCACATCCTTCTACGATCTCTTTCTCAAGGAATCAGCCACTACATTCCCCTTCCCTGATGTGTAGGAAATATTGAAGTCGTAATCCAGGAGGAACTCCACCCACCTTCGCTGCCGCAAGTTTAGGTCCTGCTATGAGAAGATATACCTCAAGATTTGGTGGTCCTTGAAGACCACAAATCATTACTCGATGAGGTAATGGCACCATAAATTTAGTGCATAAACGACCGCTGTAGGCTCCAGGCCGTGGGTGACATAATTACGCTCATGAGGGCTTAGCTTCCTAGACCCATAAGAGATTACCCCTTGTTGCTGCATGAACACAAATCCAAGGCCTTGCCCTAAAGCATCACTGAATACCTCATACGCCGCCCCATCCTCTGGTAGTCTCAGAACTGGGTCACTAACCAGCTTCTCCTTTAGATAGCTGAAGGCTTCCTCACACTGCTCACTCTACACAAAAACCCGGTCCTTCTTGGTAAAGGTTTTGAAATAGGCTGCTACTTGGGAGAAGTTGGGTACGAACCTCTGATAGTAATCTGCCAGCCCGATGAAACTACGGACCTCCACCACGTTCTTGGGTGTTGCCCAAGAAATAACCTCCTCAACCATTGATGGGTCCACCACTACCCCCTGTTCGGACACTACGTGCCCAAGGAAGTGCACTTCCCGCGTCTAGAATTTGAATTTTGAAAACTTCCCAAAAAGATGGTGTTGTCGTAGGACCTTCAAAACTGTCCCCAGTTGCTCTGCGTGGTCCTCCTCATATCTAGAATAGACCAGGATATCATCGATGAACACAACCATGAACTTATCCAGGTACTCCTGGAATATTGAGTTCATAATCCCCATGAACATAGCTGGGGAATTCGTAACACCGAAGGGCATGACTACGAACTCGAAGTGTCCATATCTGCACCTGAATGTCGTCTTCAGGATGTCACCCTCTTTCACTCTCAACTGGTGATACCCAGACTGCAGGTCGATCTTCGAGAACCACCCTGCCCCTTTCAGGTGGTCGAAAAGGTCACATATCCTCGGAAGAGGGTAGCGATTCTTGATCGTCACCTTATTCAGCCTCATGTAGTCTATGCACAACCTGAGACCACCATCTGCCTTCTTTGCGAACAAGACTGGAGCACCCCACGGTGATGAACTTGGTCGAACATAACCCCTCTTTATCAGATCATCAATCTGAATCCGCAACTCCTGTAGCTCCGAAGGTGCCATCCGGTAAGAAGACATCGAAATCGGACGAGCACCTGGCTAAAATTCTATCCCAAACTCGATATCACGTCGATGGGGTAGAGTCGTTACCTTCTTAGGAAATACGTCCATAAACTCATTGATGATTCCTGGCACCTCCACCATCTCAGCATCCACCGACTCTACTGACAGCTCATCTAACAGGGAGAGGAGCTGTTCTTCTCGCCTACTGCCCTTCTGACTGCTCCACTTTCCAGTGAAAGTAACGCATCAACCACCCAAGACAGAGAACACAACCCTTCCTTGGAAGCAGTCGATGATGACACACGTAGAGAACAACCACTTGATACCTAGGATGACATCGTATGGCTGTATCTATAGCAGTAGTAGATCCTTGACCGACTGATGTGGCCCTATCATTAGTCTACATCCTCAAAAAATATATATCAAGTCGGTCTGACCTCTGACTGGTGTGCTCAGCACCAGGGGAACTGGATGTATCTCGGTATCTAGACCCAAAGCACGGTCTAGACTGGGTGTAACGAAGGAGTGTGAATCTCCGGTATCGAACAAGGTATAAATAACGATACTGAACAAACTAACTGTACCTCGAACAACCTCTGGTACCGCTGGAACTGCCACCTCCGCGCCTTGTAACTATACACGCCCAACTCCTATGACTCTTGGATATCAGCCACCTACCCAACCATTCCCTGGTCGAGGTCCCTGAGAAGCACCATGAGGTTGACCTCCTCCTGCAACGTCTTCTCTCGGAGGAACGGGAGCTCGTTTCCCCTACTGCTGCTGGGGAGGGTGTTGGGAATGTCTGCCAGTGACGTACTGTACTCGGTCCGAGCACTGATTCCGGAGATGTCCATGGCTCCCATAGAAGAAGCTCCTTGGTCTTGGGCCCGAATGAAAAGGGAGAGGACTGGGGGACCAGAACCGGAACTGTTGTGGAATGCTCCCTGCTAGTCGGAACCGAGAGGGTCCCGATGCTGGTGGTCTAGTGCGGATAGCCTTCCCCTTCGATGAGGCCAGCTAGATCCCCTCTCATGATAAACCTCCATGAATGTGCATCCTCTCCACCAATTGGTCCTTCTTCTGGACCTCCATGTATATCGGCAGGGTGAAGGGGGTGACAGCGTACAGGAGGGAGGGTCGGAGCGCCTCCTCTAAACGTCTTGCCCGAGACTCCTCATCAGAAAAGTGGTCTGGAGAAAAACATAGAAGGTAATTGAACTTGATTCTCAGCTCCCTTATTTACATACTCCCCTGCTGGAGGGAGAGTAGCTCTTGTCTCTTCTCCGCCTTCATCGTAGAAGAGAGGAATTCCGCCTAGTACTCCTTCTCGAAATCAGCCCATGCCACCTCAGCCTCTCTCATCTCCCCTAGGTAAAGCATCCACCACTGACGCGCTGCTCCTCGCATCTGGTTGATGACTAGAGGAACCCACTACTCAGTCAGATCCTGGATCAAGCCGAAGGCTATCACTATCTCATCTAACCAACTCCCCGTCTTTATGTCAGAGGTGCTGCCCTCATATTTCTGGAGGGTCTGTCACTGGAAGGCCCGAAGTGTCTTCTGCCACTGGTCATCCTCTTCCTCTTGATTAGCTCTCTGCCAATCAGCCAAAGTAGTTTCATGGGCCTCGATCACCCACACCACACGTGGTCGCCTCCCAGGTTCCATAGCTACAAGGTAAACAAGGAATGCCTAAGCCCAAGTAGTGCATAATATTGTTCATAAAATTTCTTGAACTTCTTATCTATTCCAATTTACAAAACACTCTTGAAACACGAGAACACAAGTCATTATGATGCATGTACCTTTCCTAGGGTTTCTACCCTACAATTAGCGTGGCCTTACTTGGTCGTTCGGTAGGTCCAGAGTCCTTGCATTGGATCACAGGGGGCCCTAAAATCCAGTGTCCTAGCCAGTCTTCCCTGGCCCAATTCACGTACCATGGTCACCCAAAACTGTTTCCATACCATCCCATGCAATCCTTACTATGCCTAACTCCAGACTCCATCTTATCCCTCAAACATCTACCTCTGATACCATTCTGTCTGACTCGCCTTCACCAAAAGGAGGGAAGGTTCAGCAGATTGCGAGGCCCTTCCTTATTCAAGATGAAGGAGAGATAATAACCCCCGAAACCCGACTTCAATTGGTCCCGGAGTGGCGAACAGTGCCAAGGGTATAAAATCACTCACTAAATTAAAGGCATTAACCTTTTTATTTTAATAGGATTGGGAGATAAGATAGTAAATCCCACAACACCAAAACTAGAAGTTCATGTAAACCCAAAAAAACCATTTCCATATGCATGTTCCAAAAGTAAATACCAAAAAGTACAAAGTGACTACAAATGTAAAGTACCAAATAATGAAAAACAAAAACTACAACTATCCCTAATGTCCTGCGCTATTACGGTCCCGTGAGATCCTCGAAGTCCTTTTGGAAACCTAAAAACAGTTTTAATATACGTAGGGTGAGAATACAAGAATACTCAGTAGGGAAAAACCTAAAGCTCTCATGCACAAGTGGGGAGGCATACTGATGCCCTATGAGAAAAGAGATAACCAAGAACTTAACAGGGAACTAACCACCCAAGACTCACCAATGAACACTCCCAAAATAACACAATTCAAGTAAAATATAACAATATAACATCGATGTTAGGGTACCCTGCGCCACTTTCCCACTATTTATTGAAGGCATCATACGCATCGAACCAATCATGCCATTCTCACCGCAGTACCACTACCACACCCCACCCGCACACACTTGGGCCATACCCTCACGTAGTCCCACTGCCAATCCCCGGCCGAAATAACCTAGGCCACAACTGTCTCACGTAACCATGCCTAGTAACACCTAGGACAGAACAACCACTGCAACGCCCGAAGACACCAGGGCTAGAAGATCCACTGCCACGCCCAAAGACACATGGGCCTCATCCCGAAGACAGTTGGGAAACCACCTGCCCGTACACACCTGGGCGGACCACCACACCATCTTGCACAAAAATTCTTGGGCTAATAATGGACTTCAACCCATCACAGCCTACCCGAGGATACTTGGGCTATCCGGGAAATGGAGTAGAAAGGAGCTAATAACTAGCCACTCATATAAGTGTTGGGAAAAACACCCTCTCCCATGAAATGGGGGTGTTCGGCACTAAGTTCTAAACTTTGGTGGGGCGCGAATAAGAAACACAAAAACTACAAGTATATGTATAATTAACAAGCACTCAACCAATGTTTAGGTTTTTCTTCAGCCTGCATAAAGAACACATTCAGCAGTCACGTCCAAGTCACAACCCACACCAAACCAAAACCCATCTGTCCCATGTTTGTTTTCATGTTTAGTAATAATGTTAGATGAGTTTTCTGCACCTACATGGGTAACTAGCAAGCACAAGCACCATCCAAGGTACTACCCCATGTTCTCAAAATCTAGGAGCCAACGGATTCTCAACAACAGAGGATCCCACCCCAATTCATGATATAAGAAAGATAACCACGTGGCCTCAAATTCACAACCAGAGAAACCATAGAAATAGGGTATCCCATCCCCACCCACATCACCCAGAAATTGGACCGAGAAAGAAAAAAAATCAAACCACTACCTCCAAATAAAAGCAGGCCCATGTGGGTATTTTCAAATTTAAATGGTATAACAAACTCCATGATTTCGATTCCACTACACATTAACCGGGGTTATCATAGAAAAAGGATTTATCCTTGTGCTTTCAATTTATTTACCCGAATATATGTAATTAACTAATTTCCTTTACACAGCAAGGGCTCACACCCACAATACAATCTATTTAATCATCACCAGATGTATGGGTTCTCTAGTTCACAGAGAAAGACCACCAACGTCTGTGATTTTCAGTAGGCGTATACCCTCACAATTCTTAAATCATTAATAAGTAAGAAGAGAAAAATAGAGCAGCATCATCGGTCAAACCCCTCCCCTTTGTTCTTTGGAATCCATTTAATATCTTATTTAAATTTTGGTTAATTTAGTTCTATAGAATCACTAGCACACCCACCCCGCAAGATACACATACAGGAGAGATGAAGGTGAAACCCTACCTGATTGATCGATGATCGAAGTTTATCTTCACTAGCCAAGAACAGAAGATGCACGATTTCTTGGGGTGGGTCCCTGGGAACTCACAGACGAGCAGACGAATGGATGGGAGGGTGATCGAGAAAAGGAAACCCAGGGAGAACCCTTTAGTTTATAAGGTCTGAGGACAGTTGAGATAAGAACGCGAAACCACGTAAGTAGCAGGGTCGTGGGTAAACTGCATGGCCCCACACGTCATTAAAGGGTTGCCGCCTTTAGGGGCGGTTAAAACAGATGCACACAACAGGGTCACTCATTAAACATTGAATTAAACAGCATTTATGGGAATTACTGGGCTTTAAAACAATCATAAAGGGGTCAAAACAGGGAAATTGCGCCAAAGTAGGTGCTTCCAGAAAAAACGTGGGGGGCTTTAGGCTAGTTCCACTAGTTAGCCGAGCTACCGATAGGCCGCGACTACAGGTAGACCGAGCTACTGGTAAGCCAAGCTATCGGTAGTTAGCGGCTATTTGTAGGCCGAGCTAGCGGTAGTGGAGCTACCGGTAGCGTAATTACCGGTAGGCTGCGGTTACCGATTGACCGAGCAACCGGTAGCCGAGAAACCGGTAGGCCGAGATACTAGTAGGACGAGCTACCGGTAGGCCAAGCTACTAGTAGGCTACGGCTACCGCTAGACCGATCTATCAGTTGGCCTGCTACCGGTAGGCTAAGGCTACCGGGAGGCCTACCGTGGTTCAAACTTCACCAAGATGTTGGGATGGCCTCCCAGAAAACCCAAAACACCTCAACCACCTGATTTTTACTAAGTAATGGTTTCCAACAACCCCAGCCATTACATTCCTACTATATTATATCCTTGTTTTCTAGTATATGAGTGGCATGATATATCATCAGTTGTTTAATTCTATTATAGTTGTTTTAGTTATAGTTTTTGGTGTCTCTATTTTTTGTTGTTTCTTATGTTTACTTATATTGCTTCTGCTATTTGACACTTTTTATAATCATCTGTTGCGCTAAACATTAGTAATGGGGGAATAGTCTCCCTATAGACACACTCTAGTCCCTTGCTACTAGTCGACTGCCTATGGCGTCTAGGGATATGTTCTTGAGGACATGTGGCCCACCAGTCTCAGGGTACCCAATAAGGGGAATCCGAGACCAGGATGTCACATACCACATATATGAAACTAATTTAAAAAAGTGGATTCCATATATGTAATTAGTCGGTCCAATATTGGTAATTATTGAAATTTTTTGTTTGGACATTATGAATAATAACCTTAGTAATTTTTATTTCCATGGTAAAGCGAAAATCATTTATACAAGATTAAAAATGAAATAATATTGACTCAAAAAATGACACAAACACTTTACTTCAATTAATTCGATGAGTATATATCTTTCACAATCATCGTAAAGTTAAATATATGCAATTTGGTTTCTATTTTTCTAGGATTCAGACCTTTTTATTATTTTATTTAATGAAAAGTCAAAAGTGTCATTCTATTTGTTTTGTTATTATTAATTATTTTACATAAGAATAATCGTAGGATAAGATCAGGTAAAAATAGTAATTATAAAGTTAAATTATTTTTCTTATCATTGTAATTTATTTATAAGTTTTATATATTAAATACTTACATTAAATTATTTCACAACACTAACATAATCGTTATTTAATTTATATAAAATTCAAATAATTAATTTTAAAAATTATAAAACAACTATAATTTGAATTAAGTAACGTTTCCTTGAAATTTGATAGATCTATATAAAATGTATGGATGATTTAATTGATATTATTATAATTTCTCATTTATTATGATTCATGTAATGTCGTGTTAAATGAATATTTCCAAAAATGAAATTAATGATGTTTTATAATAAATAAATTTTAGTAAATGAATTAAAATTAATAAATAATTTAAATTTATTCAAGTTTATTATATATAATTTTAAGAATAAAAAATGTTCCATGTATGGCTATTTTTTCATTTTATAGTATCATTACTAACCAATAAAGGGTGGACAAAATTAATATTTCATTTACTGTCAAAAGGGATAACAACAGTCAATAAAACAAATTAGGGTGAAAAAATTCAAAACTCATCCAATTTTTTTTGTATGATTTAATGTTTTCATATTATTGTTTAATATTTTAATTATATTTATTTTGTTCATTCCGATGTTGAATAATAATTTATATTAATTTAATACACTATGAAATTTCAAGAATACACTCCCCAAAATAATAATGAGACACCTATACTTTCTCTTCGAAACACCAAATTGTGAAATATACCTCAACTAAAACATGAAAATTACTATTAAAAACATTCTTACACATTTTATGGAGTCTAGGGACTATCCAACATACTGACCCAATGTCCATAAATAGGAGATCTAAAATATATCTCATGAAGAAGTGGTAATCATTTTTACGGACTGTTTAAAGGTTATTTCTTCTTCTACTTACTCTTAATGATATTTAACCATCCTAAATTAATAAATAAAATATAACATATATATATATGTGTGTGTGTTATTATTGCTATGGGAAAACTATAATACAATTATTTTCCATTCTACGAATAACGTAAACATTGATCATGTGTGTGTAATGCTTACCTTCTCTGCATAGTAGTGTATTTTTTTCATAACCACATTACATTAATGGTTGTATATATAAAAAATGAGTATATATTATATTTATGAAATAAATATGAATTTTTACTACAATATCATATGTAACATACCTTTTAATCTTTTTTAAAATGATAATGTCGCTCATGCGTATGTTAGGTCTACTTCTTACATCAGAAAATTTATATGTATTTATTTTAAAAACTACATGGATAGTAAAAAGGATGTATTTAATGAATATATATGATATAATTATTATTATAGAAATAATTATTATTTTTCACCATTATTTCATTCCATCCCTCTAAAACTGAAAACAACTTTCATGCGTATGATTGCTCCACCGTCTCCATAAACAGAGTAATTCATTTTTCAATAACTCTATTTTATGGATGAATATGAATATAAATTTGTTTAATATATATTATATTTATTCAATGAATAATTTTTTTAGGTCTTGGAACCAAGATAAAAATTCAAGGATTAGAGCTATCATATAAAACCACACATGAAAAATGAAGCAATTGTTAAATGGAATAATGATAATAATAAATGATTGTTAATAAATAAGAGATAATATGATATAAATGAATCATATATGATATTATAGATATGTATATGGTTTATATGTAATTATAATAAATATAAATTTATTATATAGGTGGTCAAATAATGTTCAACTAAAAGGAAACATGATATAAGGGATTTTGTCACAATTATCACTCCATTGAGACATATTTGATAATATGAACCTATTTAATTTTATTTTGTTCATATAGTTAGCATTTTAGTAATTTAAAATTAATATATATTTATATATTATGAAGAATTATAGAATTAATGTCACTTTTTTTTACAATGAATGTTTATAATAAAATATGATTTTTATCTTCTTAGTTAGATATTTTCTTTTCAATATCCATATTTTTTAAAACTGTTTTATGAAAATAATTTTTATTTTTAAAAAATATATTTTATTTTATCCTTGAATTTTTACAATTTATTAAAGAAATACTTATGTTGTTTTCTTAAAATTCTTCTTCTACAACCATCTTTAGAAGGTCAAAAGTAATGTTTTTACTACATTAATAGACCCTTTGACATTCATAAATATTTTAACCTCATTAGCTTCTTAAAAATTAATTAAATATTTTTTTCAAATAAAACTATCTTGAGAAATTTAATCTCAGTAGTTCGACTATATAATAAAAAATAAAAAAATTTATTTCAAAGATTATATTTTTGAAAAATGAAGGTTATATTTTATCTCTTATTAATTATATATATATTAACTTTTTATTGAATAATTTAATTTTTTTGTGATAAAAAACATTAAATTTTCCATAAATATCTGCAATAGATACAATTATTTACTAAACTATATAATATCTCTAAATACATTATTTTAATTTTAATTTTTTTGATTGATTGGGGAATTATTGATAATTTTCATTCCTTACACAATATAATAATTTATTAATAAATTAAATTTATAATTAATTAAATTGATCATTTTATATATAAAGAATTAATTTCACATGTAGTTATAAGTAGGGCCCAAAATTACATATCCCCTTTATGCATTGATAGGTCTCAAGAGACAAATCACTTAAGTTGAATTAATGGTGTCTTTACCCATAGTTATCAACTATCTTGGTGAAAGGTCCTCATGATAGTGATATCATGATTTCTATGATCATGAAATTAAATAATATGACTTTACATTATTTGAAATTCTTCTATTATTATCATTGATATTACTCCATTGATATTATAGATGTATACATTTTTCTATCAAGTAATTAATAAAATGGAATATGTTTTAGTTATTCACTTTTCCATATTGATTATTCCTTGTATACTCATGATATATTCTTATAGACATAACCCTTACTATGAATTTGATCTCACAAATTATTGGATTTATTTTATCTATGAAATGAGGAAGGAATAATTTAATTTTTTAGGGATGTAGAATAAATTTGGTCACGATTTTTGAAATTTTATTCCACTTTTTAAATGGGATGAATGTATGTAGTTAGTTCCTCAATACTACTAACCTATTTGGTCATTTGGAATTTAATTTTTTATATCTTATGATAATGTAGTAAATAATTTACTTTCTCTAGGTTATTATATTTGGTGTTATTACAATCTAGGAGTGCATGTCTATGGTAATTTAGATGGTATTAGAGATGTGTTAAGTTATTTGATTCATTTATGTGTAATATGCTGAGAAAATATACAAAATCTTATATTGATGTAAAATAGATGTATAGTTAAAATAATATGTCGTAGGTTTAAGTGACTGTATATTAATTTAAGAGGCATAAGGATTGATTTTCCTTATAATATTACTTATTACTATATTTATTATTACTTAATACTCATTCTTAAAAGTTCATTTTAGTATGGTTCTGAAGACATGAAATTTATAGGTTGATGGGTATTCTATATTTCATGACATCATATTTGATCAAAAATAAATCAATTTCACCAAAACAAAAATTGTTTCCATGAACATTAATTCAAATCTCCAATTGAAATATTTTGAATCATCTATGAAAACTATTATGGGTGAAATGATGCCATCCGAAGTCTATAACTCTTATTTTTATAATTTTTTGAGAATAAGCTTCATGAATATTTATAATTCCACATTTTGTCAAATATAATGCGATTTTAGGAATGGATTTCCCTCTCCACATAGATCCCATATTAATTTCCAAGAATAAGAATTCAAATTTAATACCTTAACTCAACTTATTACCATTTAGCTAGGTATGGCTGACTATGGACTCCCCATAGTAATTACTTCCATTATGTGGGACTTAATCACCAATCATGTGAGGTATTTAGCTCAAATACTTTTAAATAAACTCAATTTTGGGGTAATTTAAATTATAAGAGAATGGATTTTAATAAACCAGTCCAGTCGACCCAACCCATCACCTGAGATGGCCAACCAAGAGGCCAAAATAGTGTTACCAATCACCAATTGTTGGTGATAAGAACCTTGAATAACCAAACATCTCTTGGAAATTGTTTCACCACTAGTAAAGGGATATAACCCATCAGTGAAATGAATAGACACACTAATATCATTAGAGAAAACAAAATAAAAAGGAACATCCATATCACACAAAAAATACTATGAATATTCAATATGAAACATCATAAACCATATAGAAAACATCATATAACCATACATATACATTTAATATCATATCAATTTCCCAAGACTCATAATAAAGGTTTTAAGTCCAAACTTGTCTTATACATACATACCAATAGATAAAAAATAAAAACAATCACTCCAAATTCTATAATATTTGAGAGACAATGTCTCCTATACAAAAAAACTATATACAAATAATCAATAAGATCCACCCAGGTACATGGTTCCATTGACAATAATCGTGTCTCAAAAAAATTATAGATCAACTAGAGGGACCATGTAAGGTTTAAGGATAAAAATCTAGTAGGATTGCACCATGAATATATTTAAGGATTTTACAATTCAATTTAATAGTCTAATTTAAAAAGAAATTTTCAAAACTAACCCATATTGAAGACATAAATTTTCATGTAAACCATTGAAATCACTGTGGTTTTCCATTCCGAGAAATTATGGTTTTAAAACATTTCACAACTTTTATCAAATAAACATGAAATGACAGAATGAAAAACATGGTAAAATATGAGAAAATCCACCATAAAATCAATAAAAATAATAAAAATAAAATATATCCTCATATAAAACATAGAACTAATCAAATGGAAAAATTATACAAACGAAATCCTTCATGATAAATGTTCACTTAGAACTCTAACCATAAAACTGATCATTAGGTATTCTATCATAATTTCATTTCAACTAGTAAACAATGTAAGATCTCATAGTCTTACCTAGTACCAGCTCCCGAAGCTATCACCGCATATCAGTAAACAATCATAGATTAACTCATGGTATTCCAATAAAAAAAAATCTCATAGTTCCTTGGAAACCAAAATGGAAGCTCACACAGTCTTCTATTGAATAGATCTAACAATTCCTCTGAAAAACCCCTCACTCAAGCCATAATTATCCAATTTTCTACTATAGGTCCTATAATCACAAAACATATTCCATATAAGTAAAATATACACAATAATCTATTTTCATAATCGAACATTCCGATTTTTATTAAAAACATAAAAACTGTAAAAAAAATTCTAAATTTTGTTTAAAAATACATTTTATGCCATAAAATCCCATTTGATCCATTTTATCTTACACTTGGTGTGAATATAATCCACACCATTTAAAAAACCTACATTACACCTCCAAATTTCTAAAAAAATCCGTAATCACAACACACATAGGATAAAATTTTCCCAATAATAAAATAAATGATAGTTTAAACCACAAAAACCATTAATGACTATAAATTTTACAACAATACAAAAAAATTACATTTTAAAAAGAGATAAATACCTCTGATTAAGTCAAAATCTTTTCATCTCTAACACTAACCACCCATAAGATTTATAACAAGGCCTTATACACCAATGAAAAATAAAAATAAAAAACCCGATTACAGACCATATATTATCCATATATCACTCCTAGAATTAAAAAAAAATCCACAAAATAGAATAATAAAGAAGAAATACGGGATAAGAGAATACAAACCAAATGATTTGGACCTACCTAAATCCATTCACTATAAAATCAAGAGGAATACAGCAAAAAAATAAAAGGGGGTTCTCCACCACTACTGGTTGGGAGCATGCACTGATTTGAAGAATAATGTGGTCAAAGAAGGTATAAAATCAACAAAGGAAATGGTAAATTGATAATTTCAATGTGACATAGATAATATATTTGGTTTGGAATAATTTTTAGGAAAATTCTTAGTGAATGATATGAGTTCTACTACCCAACCAAAAGTTGTTTGATAATTTCCCCCATACTTCCCATCATTTAAAAAACTATGAAAAATCCCACTTTTAGATACATGAATCACTCTCACATGGTTATCCACATGATTATACATACCATATTTCAACTATGCACCTTGAATTTTATTCCAAAATTCGATAAAATTTTGACCCTAATATATAGTGTCCCATACTTTTCATACATGGATATCACATCATAATCGATGAATATTCATTACATAGCCTAATCCATGCCAAAATCGTATAGGCCTAGTTCTTATAGATATATATCCATATAAAAACTATTTTATAAATGATCTCTCCGTTCTCCCCCAAAATTATTCCTAATATTAACCCTTTTTATAAATATTATAAATTATACCATTAATCCTAACCTAGGGACACGAAAAATAGAAAAAGGTGATATCATATTATCATTAGAGGTAAACAAGGTAGATATCAATGATCACTTGAGAATAACATGAGCATAAGGATATAATAACATGAGAATTATATTTGAAAATTAAATGCTACATATCATAAATCATAATATTAATTATAGAAAAAATCATAACAATTCATAAAACATTAATCATAATGGAATTAAAGAACATGTTACATGAGAGAAGAAAGTGGGTATAAGTCAAAAGATTTTGGTATAAACATTAGCATGAAAATTTATTTCCTCCATAGTCAGGGATAACTTCTATATCTATCATAATTGATTTATTTCACTCTAAAAAAACTATTATTTAAGTCATCGTTCACTCCCAATACTATCATAGTGGATAAATAATCATACTAAACATAGTTCAACCCACATTTCATTACTAATTATCTCATGAGATATCAATCTTTACATAATTAATTGGAGGGAGATATATGTTTAGAACATCACATAATGAAAATAATTCACATGTGTTCCCCATTATCATTAGTCAATCTTCATTTAAGAACGTATTTAACGAAATGGTTTTAATATACATTTCATTATAACCTAACTCATGTTGAAGGAATTGGATTAAAAAACATTATTCCATTATAAACAATTACAATATATATAAAAAATAAGGATGATATCCATGATCATATTCCTCATAAATAATATAAAATTTATATATTTTTTTCAGTGGTTAATACAAATTAAATTAAAAGTTCATTGAAACATTATTAAGTAAACTTATATATATATTTTAATGTCATATATTAAAAAATTATGAAAATTTAGTGGAATTTATTTTCTTTAAAAAAATTATTTATACTTGTAATAGAGGTTCCAAATAAAAAATTATTCATGATAGAGGTAAAATTAATTTATTCTATATAATATATAATTAGATTAATTCCACATTTTTTCAAAACGTCATAAAGCATCTCATTTGATAAATGAAAAAAAGTTTTCTTTCAGAAGATCTTGTAAATAGTTAAACGTGGTTATATATAACATTAAAAAATCATAATATAAGAGTAAAAAAAATTTTAGAACATTTTTGGAAAATGTAGATATTGTGTAAAATGGGTTTTCAACAAAAAATATTTCATTATTGGGAACATGATCATAAAAAATACTGATAAACAATGATGTTGAAACATTAATCCCTTGCCACATTAGAAAATTTTGAATAATAAATCTCATAAATAAATTATGGATATATGTTTGTCTCAAAAACTAGAATTTCTCTATAAGGAATTATATATTCCTAAAAACATGGTCATTCATAATAATTATATATTCCACAGAAAAGAAATAATTTTATTATAGGACCTGTGTCTCATATAAATAAAAGTGTGACAAATATCCCTTTCCATATGTCAAAATTCCTTTGAATGCATTAGAATATATTTTATTATAAAATAATATTTATTATACACATATTAATTAACTATAAAAATATATATCATACCATATATAAATCAATTATAACCACTTATCACCCATGTATTAAAAATTATTTATTAAATTCATTGTTTCTTTTGATATCATCTTCTTTTTTAACATATGATTTGGTTTGGTAGTTTTGGACCTTGAATTTGGATTAGGGTAATATGATGTAAATAATTTCAATCATGAATTAAATATAATTTATATCCATTACAAACACCTCTAGATGCATTCAATAAAGTTGAGATAGAAAAATGAACTACATCCCTCATTAAAACTGTAGGCCATAAATACACATGATCGATGATTCTATTTTTCCATAAATGAAATTAAATAAAGATAAATAATAACTAATCATTATATAATCTTCATTATATCATATATTTCTAATATATTCATTAAAAAATCTTTATTACCATTTATTTAAAACATAAATTAAAAATGAATCACATCACTTTGTGAATATTGTAGTCCATAAGTACACATGATTAAAATTATCATTTTATAATGTGTTTGATGAAAAGTTGTTAGATATGATATTATACATAAGGAATTACAATTATGTCATAAATATAATATATATACATTGAAATCATCAAAAAACCCACCAATAAAATATGGTGATGAAAAAATCTAATTATATAGATACATAGAGATAGTAAGCCATACATATTCTTTAATGATACATTCACTTATTATTTGATAAGAAAGAGATTATATAATGGTGTTTCCATAATATTATTAATTAAAATTCCTAATATTTAGTATATTAGAATTATTATTGTATGATGAATGTCGTATATGTATAGGAGGTAAAAGAATAGGAGAAAAGAAACTGAACGATTAAGAAGATTAACATTTATTTGAAATAACTTCTTTTGGTCACCTCTAATGGTCTCTAGTGTTAGCCTTTTAGGAATACCTTTACATTTATAATGTGTAATAGGTATGATAAATTGGTTGAGTTTTTTCATTCTATAAGACTCAATGTGGAGTAATTAGTTGAGGGAGGAGATTCCGTTTTTTAATTGAGATTAGGGGTACTTTTAAATGTTTTCAAGTATTAAATTATAAGAAATTATTTCCAAAACCAAATGCCTATAATTGTACAGAAATTAAATTAAAACATTTTCAAGGGTTTTAATCCCATCCAAAAATATAATTTATACATGTTTTGTGGTTATTTTAAACCTAATCTTTATTATTAACCCTCAGTTAACAAATTTAAATTTTAACTACGAAAATAAATTTTCGATATTAAAGGATTGTAATTTTTAGTTAGAAGCTGAAAATTGTACCATAAATAAATTTTTTTTGAAATTATTTACCATACCACATCACCATGTTTTATTTCATATCTTTTTATGGGTTTTAAAAAATTTAATGAAATATTATTTTAATAAAATATCATTATTATTGATTTTGACACTATACAATTTGTTTTTCTAAAAAGACATGATGGAATAGTTGTAATTATAATATAATATTCTAAATACACTAATATGTTATGTCCATCATAAAATTAATGTAAAAATATAAATTACACATATTATATAACTTTAAATATTTTTAATGTCATTTATTTTATTTTATCATTATTTGAATAAACTCTGTTTTGATGTTGTGTAATAATTTAATGTAATTATATAATACATAAAAATCAATATAAAATTACTATCATGATTATAAATTAATTCATAAAAAATTAATATTAATATTATTTATTAACTAGTTATTGTGTCTATGTGAACACATAATGGATATTTTAAAGTAAGAGAGTTACATTTTTATAACGTTCATTGATTTAAATAATATATAATCCATTTTAATGAAAATATTTCTATTAAAATATGTACTCTTAATTAAATGATAAGGGTATAATTTTATTCATCCAATATTTATTAAGACAAAAATTTATGGCCTTATCACTTATTATTAACCTAGATTAACCTGATATACCCTTTATGGTGCTAATAATTTTTACCATAGTTACTATTCATATTGAAAAAAACGTAAAAGGGTCCTGTTAAAAAATTAAAAACATACTAATTCCAAATATTTAATCAATTTCATAAAATTTAAAACATAACAGTGGAATAATTGTTTTAAAAAAATTCACATAAAATACGATGAAACCATCTTTTTAGAAAAATATATTTTTATTCATAAAACATATTTTATACTTATCCCTTTATGAAAAAAAATATTTAAGGAATTATTAAAAAATTAATGTAATATATATATAAAAATATTTTTAATAAAATATTTCTCCAACAGTGATTAATTTAATTTATTAATACAAAAAAATACCAACATAAAAAATCTATTTTAGAAAAAAATCCATTTTTGTATACTATTGTCATTATACAAAATTCAAACAAGAAAATTTATTTAAATGAATATAATTTGATTATTTAATAAACAAATGATCTATTTTTAATTTCAAACCATTTTAAAAAAAATTAACCCTGAACATTTTTAATGTAAATTATCATTTTCTTTACAATAGATATATTGTTCACTATTCACTTGAAAATCAATATTTTCAAAAAAACAAAAAATTCAATCAAAGAAAAAATTGACACAATTATTTAAATAAATTTTTTTTTTGAAATAATATTTTTAATTGTGTGAAAATTTTAAAATAATATTTTATCACATAAATAAATAAATTCACTTTAAGGGGAAAATATTTAAGCATTATATAACATTGATAAAAATTGAATGCTTGTTTCCCAAGAGTTAATCAACATATTTTTACTGAGTATGATATTTTAATAGATATCATAAATTAGATAATAATATTCATACCCATTAATTTTATTTAAAGGTTAAATAATGATATTCTAATAATATATCAACATTCTTTTAAACTATGTGTTTCATGTAATGTAAGATATCAAAGAATTAAAATTAATTAAAGAAATATATTTTCTTTAATACATTGGATCTAAATTTTACCCCAATTAACAAATTGATTTTCTTTAAATCTGATCATTTTCATTATAATCTACATTTTTATATTTTAAAAATTCTTTTTTTCAAAAACATCATCATAAAAATTGTTAATAAAACATCCCCTTAAAAATAAGTAAAAGTAAGTACAATGGTCACCCAATAACTAGGATTTCAAATGGAATAATATTTTTAGGATGTGAAAATATAGACATTGAAGAGAATATTAAAATTCAAGGAATAATATAGAGGGAAGGATAACATGGTAAGAAGAAAGTTAACCATAAGAAACCATAAATCAGTGAGAGGTTAAAAGTGATTCAATTCATCAAAATTAAAGGTTCAAGGATAGCAATTTTTTATTTATATCACTTTTATAGAGTTAATAGAGTATTTTACACTCTATACTATGAACATATATAAATAATTTTTTTTTATAATTTCATATATTAATCATTTTCCACAACAAATATAACATGTTTCTCAAAATATTGAGTATTTGAGAAGAATTGTCTATTACTGAATAAATATAACTAGAATTTGGAAGATTTAAAAAGTGTATAAATATATTCTTCTTATATTTATACTTAAACGAAAAAAATTTAGAACAATATAATTATAAAACTAATAAACCCCTATATAATGAAATACAATATTAATCTCCAAAAACTCACTTACATCAATTACTATTCCAAATAATCTTTCCTGTTAAATTAATTTTTAAAACTAAGGGTTATATAAACTTAAATTCAATGAGAAATCCTAAAAATATCATTAATCAAAATGATAAAGCACTACATAATCATATAATGTAGTAAACGGAACCAAAATCTAATGAATCAAATTCAATTACAAACCTGAAAGGTAATCCTAAAATTGACCATAAATATCTATGAAAATATCACATTTCAAACAAATCACATTTCAGCCATCAAGATTATCTATATGAAACTATTTAGTACTCTATAATTTAGTTATCATTGAATAACATATCAACCCCAAATAATATTTAATCCTCAATACAGTATCAAATCCCATCACTTCAATAATTTAAAAAGTGGTTTTGATGCATTTAAAATTATGATAAACCATAAACATGTCAACTAATGATGGTATAAACAACATTTTATTAAACCTTATATAAAAAAATATATTATTTTAAAATTAACACAATCTTTATTTTCTAAATAAGTTCACAACTATTGAATAGTTTCTATAAATACAAAAAAATAAATAATCTTCACCAATGATAAACAAAATCATTTTTTATCAAATAAAAAACCAAATTTAAGGTTTAAAATAATATCACTATCAAATATCACATTATTAAAAAAATAATGACTATTGATTAATAATTATACACATATTCATTTTAATATTTTTTATTAATAACATGTTCTTTAAAAATATCACCTTACAACTAAATCATTTTTCTTTCTTATTAGTACTGTTAAAATTATTTATTAAAATCGTTACTGAGAAACTACTGTAGAAAAATCCATATATGTATCATGATTTTTATAACCAAAAAATCTTTAGTATAACAAGTATACCACCTAATTATATAATCTAAATATAAAATCACTTAAATCATCAAGACTACTTATAAAATAATTATCGACGATTCATCATCTTATTAGCCAATTAATTTTCAAAAAATATGAAATATAAATCAATTATTAAGATTATGAAAACCTAATTTCATCATTCTTTTACTTTTAACATATTATATACTTTTGAAACAACCCATAAATTTCATATCCAATTCGTAGTCTCTTCATCTTCATTGGTAAAACCATTATTCAAACAACCTTTCAAATTTTATCACCATGATTCTCCCCTAGGAAAATTGTTTTTATAATTTCAATAATTTACACTATTAAAACAATAAACCATTGAGGATACCATAGGATGACCATTATTTTCATCCATTACTTTAACCAAACTTTTTTATTTCCACAAAAATTAATTTATTTGTGTCGTTATTTTACACACTAAAAACATTTTCTTGTTTCATTGAGACATTAATTTGAGTTTCTCTTCCAATATTTTAGAAATATTGGAAGCTAAATCTTCATTACTCTATAGTATTTATGAAACTGCGTCTTTATCTTTTTATTTCATTCAAGAAACTCACAAAATTTGATACTGTAAATATTTTAATGAGATAGATAACTACAAAATAATCTTAAGGTCCAAAACTCCATATGTTATTTTAATTGTTTTCTCATGAGTTCATTCATTCGTTTGGCCATATCATTTAACATAAAACTAGTTTTTTTGGGTTCCATCCATTGACTATAACAAAAACACATAGTATGAGATATATAAATATTATTTGTAAAGCACATAATAATAATAACTAATTTATAAAATTTATAAATGGTGGAAAACTATTTTATGAAAAATTAGGTTTAACCTAGATCATTCATTATTGGTACTAAAACATTAGGTTTCTATCCTATACTTAGACTTATCCCTATAGTTAATACTAATGTTTTCACATCCTTATTTTTCAAGGTTATAAAGAACATTTTATAATACCAAATATAGTCACCCATACTATTTATATATAGGTATCACATATTAACAGAATAATATTCATCACAAAAAAATTATCTATAATAGAATCTTATAGTAATAGTTCATTTGTAATCATTCACTTGTAAACAACTTGTTTTTTAGAGATCAACATTGTCTCCTAAAATGTTTTTCATAACATGAAACCATCTTAGTAATATCATACCTACAAAAATTTCTCATTACATGGAAAAAATATATGAATAAGTGAGCTCAAATTCTCAGTAAGGGTAAACAAGGGTGATATGAAGTACTACATGAGAATAACATGAACATAAGGATATAAGAACCTTTTCATAACATTCTAATATCATACCCTGAATATAATAAATTATAATCTAGGTTCATGGAAAAAATAATGCTAGTTAATAAGATATAAATATTAATGGAATTAAATAATATTTTCTATGATTGTATAACATTAGCATAATATATATTTTGATGTCGTACACATAATCATTGAAAATAATTTACCTGTAAAACAAGTATGATTTACAAGAATATCATAGTGGACTACATTCACTCCCCGAACCATAGTAGTAGTCGTGGTTCACCTCTAACACTATAATAGTGGATAAAGTCCATTACTGAACTGGGTTCACACCCCATTGTAGTCCTATTTATCTCATGAAATAACACTATTTACCCAATTCATTGGAGGGAGATATATATCCCACATATCACATAATGAAAATAATTCATATGTGTTC
The DNA here is from genome assembly GCA_963277665.1 of Viscum album. NCBI lineage: Eukaryota > Viridiplantae > Streptophyta > Magnoliopsida > Santalales > Viscaceae > Viscum > Viscum album. The sequence continues at coordinate 1,140,295,193 of OY728156.1, forward strand.
CACAATATCATAAACCATTCATTATATTATTCTGCAAGGAAAAATTGGGCTTCAAAAACATTTAATCATAACATAACCTATATAAAAGGAATGAGTTTCCTAAACACCATTATATCATAAAAATAAACTATCTTGAGAATGAATAATGATGGTATCTATGTATATTAATCCTCGTAAATTGTAAGGGTCATCGAAGGATATTATTACTAATGAACTAAAATACACATAAATATCATTAAATTTTTTTTGAGGAAAATAAACCTTCCAATTTAAAATCACTTATTAAAAAACATAGAAATATAAATAAAAACATTTCATTTAAAAATAAAACCAAAAACACGTAAAGGAAGATTCAAATAAAATAAAAGGCATGATGACAAGAAAATATATTCATGCCATATAAGTCGAAAAAATAATTGCATACTTTTGTCGGAGTATTGAAAACTACCTCATTTGAAAAAAAAATCATTCAAAATAATATTGTATATAATTGAATCATGAAAAACAAAATATTAAATAATCATTGGATAATTTTAAAAACCTTTATTTATTTTGAAAATATTCCTATGGGAGGAAAATGTCTTTCAAACAAAAAGGGAAATGAATTTGATTTTCCATTAAAAAAATATATTTGGTTTATTAAATGTGGAAAAAACTTGTATTTGAAATAAATAATATAAGGGGATGAAAGGTAATGAGCTTTATGGGAGATAAATCATATGATTTCATCATTATAGGCTTAAATATAAACAATACCAATAAATAATTTTATTATTTCAATCACGAAATACCATGCTGGTAATGTCTGACTAATAAGTAAAAAGAAATAAATCACTCAATATAGATATATAAATTGCAATAATTTTCTTATGATGAATCATAATTGTCACTCATAGGAATTATATATATCCCATTAATGTAGTAAGTGGTGTATAAGGCATGTGACCTATAGAAATACAAGTGCGATGAAAATCCCTTACCCTAGGTCCAACATCCTTCACATATACTAGAATATACTATATAATAATTATATATATTATAAAAATATTACATAACCTTAAATATATATTTCATACCATATATTACTTACTTATATCCTTTTAGAAAATATTTATTTACCATTATTTATAAAATCACTATTTTGGGGGAGATTTACTTCGTTCTCCACAAATTTTTTGGTTCAGTAGTCCTATTAATTGTTTTTGACCATGATGGAATCATTTATTGAATTTGAATCATCAAATAAATATCTTTTATATTCTTTTTATACATTTTTATTTCTTCATAATAGTGCTGATAAAAAATAATATAAAATATTCATGGTGAATATATGTCTTATGCAAGCATGAATATTGATTCCTTTTTTTGATGGATGGATAAAAATAATGACAAAAAATAAATAAAATTTAAATAATCATTATTATATCATATATATCTTAAATATTCATTAAATCTATCCTCATTACCAACCTAGTTTAAAAATGAACAACGAATCACATCGATTAATGGATGTGGAAGTCCACACCTTCACATGATAGATATTATTATTATCAATAATTTTTTAGGTTAGTTGGTATATGTGACATTATAATTACAGAATTATAGTTATTTCATTAATATAATATATAAAACATACACCGCTAATAATTCCAATAAATAAATTATGGTGATTAATAAAATGGATTCTATTGTACATGGTGATGACAAGCCTTATGTACATACGAGTGATACCTTCACTTATTATTTTTTGGGAAATATGGTGTATAATATTTTTTACATAATTATAATAAAATTTAATTGAATTTAGGATTTTGAAGTTAATATTTTACAATAAATACTAGAGATTAGTAGGGGTAAAGAAGTGTAGAAAAGAAAGTGATCGATTAAGTTGACTACCTCTTCTTCGAAATAACCAAATTAGATATACTCTAAAGGTATGTAAGGATTATATTTTTGGATTTAAAGAAAATCTATAAGGCGGAGAGTAAATTTTAAAAGAGAATTTGGTAAATTATTGTTATTCTATAAGGCTGAACATGGTGTAAGTATGTGAGGGAGGAGTTTCTTTATTATTATTATATTGAGGGGATCTATTGGAAATTACTAAAATAATAAATTACGAAACATTAATTCTCAAAAAACATACCAAAAAAAGTGGGTTATTTTAAGATAATTTAGGGTAGATTTTTAATCCCAAAAACAAATTGAATTTATACAAGTTTTGGTGTCATTTTATACATTATCATTTTTATTAACCATTAGTTGAAATTTTTTTTCCACTATGTTATCAAATTTTTAATATTATTTAGTTTTAATTTTTTTACTTATTATGTGAAAATTTTATAATAAATAGAAATGATATTATTTTTTAGACCATAGAATATCAACATTTTATAATTGGATGACATTTATGTTTGAAAATAATTTAATAATTTTCTTTGAAAAAATATCATTACTCCCAGTTTTTATACTATTCCTTTAATTTAAGCTAAAGTAATGAAAATAGGTTAATTGTAATATTAAATTTTACCACAAAACTACAATTCATATGAAATTAAAAAAGTATTTTAACACTATAAATTACTAATATGAATTTTTTTAACATTTAAAATTTTATTTATTTTATATTTTAATTAGTTGAATAAATACTAGTTTGGTGTTGTGTTAAAATTTAAGTTAATTATAAGAAAACTAAAAATTAAATATAATTTACCATAATGAATATAATATAATTATATAAAAAAATTAATATCAATATTCATCATAACTGTTTTCCCAATATAAACACATAATAGACATTTAAAACTAAGAAAGTCACATTTTGTAACATTATTTTAAATAAATAATATATAAATTATTTTCATTAAAAATATTTGATTAAAATAAATAATTTCGAACCTAATAAGAAAGGGGAAGAATAATTTTCATTCAATGGGAATTAGGATGAAATATTTGGTCGTTATGACTTATTTTAATTTAGATTAACTTGGATTAAACATTACAGAGGTGATAAATTTTACCATGGATACTATTCATATAGAAAAAATAAAAGGATCATATTAAAAAAATTTAACTAAATATTCTATATATGGAATACGTTATATAAAATTAAATAAAAATAAATGGTATAAATTAATTTCAAAATAATTTCTTAAAACCTGATGAAAACCACTTCATATAAAAATAAATTTTAGTCATAAAACAATCCTTATTCATATCCCATGATTAGAAAAATAATAAAACAATTTTGAATATTTTTACTCTATATATAAAATATATGAATTTCATTTAAATATTTCACTAATATTTATTATTTAATTTTATTTTGACAAAAACAAATTGCATGCATAAAAACATTTTTTTAGAAAATAAATTCATATTACGTATAGAAATGTGTTTACTAAAATTTAAACATGTAATTGATTCCAATAAACACAATTTGGTTCTCTAAAATACAATAGATCTATTTTTATTACTTTTAATAATTTTTTTAAAAAAAATTTGAACTCTTTACATTAATAGAAAAAAAATATAATTTTCAATAAAAAGATAGTATTTCCTACAATTCACTAGAAAATCATTCATTTTAGACAACTCACAGAAATTAACTATAATCAATTTTTTATATGAAGATTTCATAATTTCAGTTGGTTTTATAAAATTTAATTTTTAAATGTTTCAAAAAATAAATATAATATATTTTCACAAAAATAAATGAAAATCACTTTTAATGAAATCTATTTTTTTGCATAATATAAATTGTCTAAATGTTTAATTATTATTTACAAATAAATAATAATTATATTTATATTTATTTGGTTCTTGTTATATATATAATTATGTATTCTATATTTTTCATACCTAGTAATTTAATTTCTAGGTTATATAATATTATTCTAATAATATATCGTGATTCATTTAAACAGTGTGTTTCCTATAACATAATCATCATTGAAAAAAAATTAATTAATTTTTTTTTAAATCATGGGTTCTTAAAATAGGATCTAAGGAGTCCATGAATGAAAAAAAAGAATATAAAACTGAAAATTCAATATAACAGTGACCTGGAAGGCATTACAAACTGCCAACCATGCCACTTACTACCAATATAAATTCCTCATGTGTTATAAAAGAATAGGTGAGGTCACTATTCCATCACTAAGATTTATCGTTCCAAAGACTCATGGATATCATGACCGCACTTCTAGTTCACTGGGACAAATGAGATCAACATTCCAAGTAGAAATTTGTTCTGATAATATACAATATGAACTAGATACATCAGAATGGTGGTATTGGGTTGAATCTTTAAATCATCAAACAATAAAACATGTGATGGGTTTGGATGGTATCTTAATAATTAGGAAACATAAAAGACACTATAGATAAATGTTCTCCATTGTGAAAAATAAAACTGATAGGATACCCATCTAATATATCGAAAAAAATGAAGTGTTTTGACATAATGTTCTACTAGCTCCCCCTCATTACCCAAATGATGATGTCCCAGCACAATGTATACCCAAAGAAACACCAGATCACTAACAAAAATCCTTAATAGTTGATGATTCTAGTTGGAATATAAAATATAGAGACTCTTGTATATCACTATCAATTTCTAAATCACTTGTACTATTATGATCATCTCTTTTATGAGGCTCTTTATAAAAATGGAATGTTCACCCACATTATCCTAATATTATAGGGATTGACATGACCATCCATATAATGCCACAAATATGGCCATCCCAATCAAATAAAGGCAACTATTTTTACTAGGAAACATAATCAATGACCTATTCCTTTGTCATAAACCATTAAAATCATGTCTACACTCTCTTAACATATCCTTGAATGTCTCTATGGTATTCTTAGATTGACCATCCTTCTTTAATTAATACACATTGTTCAACTTCATCTTGAATCCCAAGGATTCATAGAGTCCCTTCAAGAATAAGGATGTAAAATGAGAATCATGGTATAAAACTATCACTAAGAAAACTAGATAAAGCTAAAAATACTCATGAAAATACATAAATCCATGTTATATAACCCCTGTTGACATCCTGATGGAAAAAATGTAGGATAATTTCATTTGATGATCACAAATCACACATAAGTAATTTTTATCACTCTCAGCATGAGATAGACCGATCAAGAAATCAATCGATATCTCATCCCACAACCTCACTGAAGTTTAAATTGTATTCATAAACCTATATGTTAATTGATACTCATCTATTATATTATGTATGGCTAGAAAAATTGAAACTATTTTCACTTTTATACACATCATAAGGATCACCCAATATAGAGCAATCGAGTTATATATCAATTTGGTCTCACTAGGGTCTATAAAACACTTATAACAGTGTTCATTATACATCACCTCATACCTAAAACTCATGGGAAATAACAAACACCTTATAAATAGAATATAAACATATGGACATGATACCAATCACCAGGGGTCTCCACATCATTTAAAAAATAGAAATATAATTTTACATGGGGCCAGATATATTCCCAATCATTATCTCATTGATGAGAGTGTTTGTGACCTTCAATCTATAAAACAATTCCCACTATCCATCTACTAGAACATTTTAGCTCAGATCATAAAGAAAAATTATCATACCCCTCTAATATGCTAATTCCCAAAACACTTACCTAGGAATATTCCATCTCATCATGTTCGAGAACATATTACCCGTCCTAGGATTATAATATATATTGAAATAAAACAAATAATGGTACTCTACCCAATGAACCTAACTATGGTTTATGTGCCTCTTGGTGAATACTTACTTTAGGCCCTTATTAATTTAATAAAATATAACATTATAAATGAAGTGGTAATGTTTTTGTGTGTTAATTTACATGATTTAATAATTCTAATTTAAGGTAACAATTAGGATAATTCCCCTCATGTGGTAATATATGACACAATCCATGGGCCACCGAATGGTCATTATACAAAAACATATAATTAGCTCTACCAGGTTCAGAATGAATCGAAACTAGCATGATTTTCTAATAAGTATTCAAATACTAATAATAATATTGAAACATCATATAAAACTCTTACATAACCCCATTACAAATCAAGTATTTCAAGGTATAGGTTACCCCTGAAATTTCTGGAAATAAGAATCTAAAATAGCGAAACAATCCCAAAAAATGATGATCTTGAGTAAATTAATAGGCTTCTCCCAACACATGAATTCTATACCTTTCTTAGGATCCCTAGAAACTATTATATTGGAAATACCTACTGTAAGAATATAACAACTTGAATCCAAAAATAGTAGTTATATAGCTTTTCATATTGATGGTGTTCCCTCAAAAAACAGAAATCATCCTCTATATAGTTAACATGACCCCCTTCATTTCAGAACACACCATGATTTTGTTTACAAACATGTCCATAAAGGAGTCCAAAAATGTGAATGATTTGATTCAACAAATCTTTAAACATAATGGGATATTTAGTAAGACCAAATCCTGTAAAAATACTCAATGTTTCTATACTGGCTTCGACAGTTGGTCCTTAGAGCATCCTCCTCCCTAACACTCAACAAGTTGTAATCAAATCACTATTCAATCATGTAAACTCAAAAATCCCACCTAAGAAAATAAAATTTATAATCCATTGTATGTAATAATTATTTATTATTTAAATTTACCTATATAAGGTAATGATATTATATGAAAAATCAGATACATCCATCTGTCGTCTTAGAAATTAAAAATGGTGAAACTCATAGTGACATGCATGGATAGATAAAAACATTATCTTAAGATCATAGAGATGTACATTCAACTCCTTATCATCTAAAACCATTAGTAATTTGGAAAAAAATTACACTCCCCCTAGGGAGAATATCATTGTAAACCCAGATTTCCACCATACGGAAAATCCAAAAAAAAAACTCTTAAAACACCTCTATATATTTTTTCATGGCCAGTTGATGTTCTATTAATAGTATACTCTAATTTTTTTTCAAAAAAATAAAAAAATCACATGAGATCAACCACAATAGTGAATGCACTAGAATATCTCTCACTAATTATGGATCTAACTCACCCTTAATGATGTGACTTCTCCCATCAGGACTAAGAAAATATAACCCGTAAAGATAGAGGTCGACCAATGCCTTGATATTGATCCACTATCCCATGATAATGATAAGGATGATACCATATGATTCTAAAACTAAGATATTAAAATATATTCCATGCCAACCACCAAAACATGAGACTCATGAAACTTGAAACCTCATTCCATCTTCCTTCCCAATGGGGTTATAAAATCAAAAAAATGGAATCAACTCAACTTACATAGAAAAAAATAAATAAAATTTAGTTTAATTATGGAATGTTATGTACCAGTCTGAAATAAACCCCATTCTTTGGAAGATTCAATAAACATTGTACCACTCATGGTAGCCAACCAAGAATCTGAGTTATCTAAAGAAACCTTTATTTCATAGAGACTCGTCGCAAAATACCCTCATGATGTATTATTTTATAAGTGATAATATAACATAAAATGAGAGAGATAACATCCACCATTGGAGGCCTCTAGCTACACATCATAACCAATTTAGAATGTGGAACCGAAAAAACTATTCTATGAAGCCATCTGAGGAAAGCACTGGATATTACCTAATATACAATATTGGTGTCATGTCCTCAGAGTCTCTAAGAAATGGGGAATAATGTGCCCCATTTTAAAACTAGAACGAAACAATATTCTTACCCCCATAAGAATTCCTGGGATATGAAACTTACTATTAACATACACTATTGGAACATCCTCTTGGACACATTGTGCATCCGCTTCTACCCTGAAAAAGAACAATGGATCTCTCCTACAAAAGTAACACCACAAGAGACACATCATGATAGTCAAATATTCTGTTGAAATATATGACATTTTAATTTCCTCTAATCAGGTCATTAGATAGTTAATAATGATTATAGATCTGATCTATATCTTTAATCCCATATCAAAACTCTATAGCTTGAGGTAATCATTTCTAATGAGAATCATAGAAACATGCATTAACTCAGTAAAAAGGGTGTCATACTCCATGATTGAACAATACCCTTACACAAAATTTAAGAACTCACAGGTATAATTTATCCACAATTTCTTTTGGCATAAAATACAATTGAAATCTACCTTGACATTGGTCTTTCTTAGATTATCAATTCTTCTTGAGAAGACCATCGATTCCGACAACATCCCACCAAGTCCTTCTGACACTTAGGTGGAAAATCAAATTTTGTTTGGTCTAAGGGGTCTTTAAGAGATCAATGAAACTCTTGATATGATCCATCCACTTATCATGATCATTTGTTTATATGTAACCTTTAAAAAATACATGCATTTATACTTTAAATCTGTATGGCATGCTCCATAGTAAAGAGTTAATCTCAACAACCCATACAAACTAAATACTAGATAATATGAATCACAAAATCCATAAAATCCTAATCAATTGGAGGGTTCACCTTTGTGGTATATTATATAGTACTCTATAAATACATAGATTAGGTATTTCTAAGAGTTATATCCTACATTATAGAAAAAACTATATTCATCTTGAAAAATTTGTTCTCGAACCCCATCAGAAAAACCAAAATGAAACCCCATTGGGGGTTTCCACAAGAATCATTAGAATAAAAATTTAAAATGAAAAACGAGAAAAGAAAAAAATCTAAATCACATACCACTACACATGATTTGGATGTATTGTTTTAAAATCTATTATCCAACCATGAGAGTTTTATAGGAGTTTGAATATAAGACTGAAAGAGATTTAAAGGTTTAATACTTACCATGCACACTAACTATGTGCCACATATTAAACATCTTATTTCACCAAAAATCTCAAAATAACAGAACAAACACCTCATGAATCCTAATTTACTATGAATTAATTCAAAATATCCTAAAAACTAAACATAACATGGCATAAAACATAACTATTATCATGGAGCAAACATCAGAACTTCAGGTTCAATATAGAGAAAAGTTTTCCATTCACTCAGCCATTTTTGTCTCTCAAGTATTGATGACCATAACTCCATTTTACCAATTAAAAAAAGAGAACCATATTTCATACCATTTAGTAATGAATGAACCAAGATCCACTACACCCACCACCTAAGTCATACCTCTGATTTATCATTAAAAAACATGTTTCCAAGAATATATCAACATGGATAAAATAAATAATCATGTACACAATTAAAAACATGATATAATCATGATAAATACCACCATATAATAAATAAAAAAAATAAAAAAAATATCATCACATACAATATGGAATTAATCAAATTACAAAAGAATATAATCCAGATCTACTAAGATAAATGTGATGCTAGCGACATAGCCACCAATAATATCATGGGTGAGTATAATATGTTCTATTGTCAACTATGAAATAGTACAATCTATCATTGTCTTCCCTAGGATCAAAACCTAGTTCTATAATAGTATCCTGATAACGAAGCACATTTTCTCTTATGGTCATCTAACAAAATGGATCTCATGATCCATTGGAATCAAAAATGAAAGATCAAATGGACTACCTTATGAAGGATCTCATGGTTCCTGGAAGAAACCCCTCACTCATTCCTTAGTTAACTAAGGAGCTACATTATTCGACTCAATCACTACACTGAGGCCTCATAAGTCAAAGCCATATCACGAACTATTTTTAAAATATAAAAAATACGATTTTAGGAAAACACATTAGATAATGTAAAACCATTTCTAAAACCATTTTATAATTCCATATTATTCTAGGAATTTCAAATTGATATATTTTTATCAAACTCTTGGTGTGCATAATAGCCATGGCCTGTTGAAGACCTACATTAAACCTCAAATTTTTTTAATCAATTAACAAGAACAAGAAAAATGGGATAAACAAAATTCATAGAAAAAATGACATTTTAAAAAACAAAAACAAATGGTGGCTAGAATTTTAAAAGAAATCACTGGGAAAACCCTTAAATAGAGACTCTTATATCAAATTCAATTGAATATGCATCAAATCTAATAAATACCATTATAAAGAGGTCTAACAAGGAATCACCCACCTATGAATATAATAAATGGTATATAATACTAATAATTTTATATAATAGTGACCTTGTGGGCCTCACAAGTATGAATTTTCAAGCCTTATATAAGATAATAATTTCTTTATCTAGTTAAAAATTATATCTTAAATCAGTCACATATTAGTGAGTGATATTAAAGATATGAGGATGTAATTTATTTAAGGAGACATAATATAACACCCCAGGTTTGATGAATAATTTTAAATTTTGAAATTATATTTTCTTCAATTAAAAAAATTGTTATTTTATTCATTAAAAATATTTAAACTATAGAGGAAAATAAATCATTAAAATGTGAATAAAAATAATATTTTATATATCCATTACATAAATTAGTAATAAAACATATACCAGTTATGAATTACCAATTTATAGTTGATATAATAATGATTATAAATATTTTAAATAAATAAATATATATATATACATTATATATTAATTATTTGGAATAAATTTCATAATTTTAGAATTTAAAAATATATAATAATTTAATTTAGAAAATTCATTTTATTCTAATGAATAATTTTTTTTTGAATTTTTTATTTTTACACAATTTGAAAAATTTATTTATTTTCAATAAAATCAATTGTTGAAATAAAATTATTTATTAAGTAAATAAATTATCAAATTATAGAAAATTATAAAATAAATTTAAAATAAATTTAATTATTAATGGTCGAATAAATATGTTTTATTGAAAAATGTTATTTTTAATATGTATGAAATATTTTTATCAACAATTCAACCTTTTCATATCTGAATTATGAAATTTAATAATTTTTAACCATATAAATATAAAATGTTAGATAATATCACATCTTTTGAAAATATATTGGTTAAAAATGGAGATAAAATCATTTAATGTAAAAAGATATATTTTTCAAAATCATTCAAATTGGTTATGAGTTTAGATTTTTATCTAAATAAATTTTAAAATTTTATTATATGTTCATGTTATGGAAATTTATTTTTGAGATATTTAATGAAATGAGTTAACATAATTAAAATTATTATTACATTTATTCAATAATAATAAATTAATATTTCAATAAAAATTATTTTTTATGTACTATGAATTCATATATTAAAATTTATTTTTATCAAAATTATAAGTTGAATCTTATGAAATCTATTTAATATTTTTAATCATAATTTCAAAATACCCAAACTAGTTTAATTTATTTTTAGGAAATATTATTAATTTACTAAGGTAAAAATTGAGATACCATGGTAAAGATATAATAAGGTAAATGGGATTAGCTAAAGTGTAAAGACTTATAATATCATAAATCATTATCCCTATATGAGTGAATGATTGATTTATAGGCATACCATATTCAATTCTCTATTATTGTCCACATTGGATAAAAAATTCTTAAAACAATACCATTAATCTTAATTCACTAGATGAATTGTGATAATATCATATAAAATATATCTCGAATCCTCTCCATTTCCCACAGTTTAATTGAGTCATTACAATATTGTGATTGTTCTTATGTTATAATGGTGAAAATATATATTTATCATCATTATAAAATGTGTTTTAGATAATATCCCTCCAACTAAATGGGAAAAACTTATTTCTAATTTGATTATTTTTTAAGAGTTAAACTTATTGATTTGATCACAATGTTAAGTGTATACCTTATTTATATGTTCACTATGTTACACATCACCTATGTTTACGGTTATACCACATACCCTTGTTATAACCCATTGATAATGATTATTTCACTATGTTAAAAAATCCTTAGGTCATTAGTATGTACAATGATTCCATGATGACACTTTCATGGACATATGTCATCATACCCCAATATTATTAAACAGATAATTATCCCATGATCCTTTTCATAGATCATGGTAATGGATTCACATTTTTATACTTTTATAACTCATTTATTATTTTATGATGAATCCTTATATAATAATTCATGATTTATGTTCTATTTTTAAAAGATATTATATCCTAATGTTATTATCAAGGGCCACAAATTTGTAATCATACCCACATGTTTATCTTATCCTCACTTATGATCCTTAATTTTTACCTCTTATGTTTACTCTATTAAGAAACCGAGATAACTATTTTGAAATGTTTACATTCCCTAGAAAATAGATAATAATATTTTTATAAAATTTATTGAAGTATTTCATGTGTGGATAATCTTACAATAACTATAGAAGAATTATTGAACAAATTAATAACATGTGTCTAATATCTAAAGACACAAACCATTGGGTTATGAGAATACAAAAAAATAGATGTAAAGTATAATTTATGAAGTTGATTATATATTTGGGTTATTCTCACTTTAACTCACATATTATCAAATAATATGTATAATGTATGAATTTGGGCACTATATGTTGGAGTATGGGTCTTGGGAACTTTAGTATGAATCAATGAGAGATTTTGTTATTTTTAAGGAGTATGTTGTGAATAATATAAGATTAAAACATAAAAATTCCTATCCTAAACAAAAAGTAATGTAGGATATACTTAAAATATCGTACGTTTAATTTAAGGTGTCATAATTTATGGAATCCTAGGATTTATTTCATAATAATATTATTTAGTAGCATACTTTATATTTTTGAATACTCATTTAAAACATTTTGATTTCAGTAAGGGATATGGGACATGAAATTGGGATGCTGATAAGAAATCCAAATTTTGAAAACAAATTATTTAAGCAAATTTTTTAAATTCCTTTAACCATGAAATCTATTTCATAATTTTAATTCAACTACATAGAAACTAGATATTGAATTATTACTTAAAAATCCTATAGTTCAAATGATTACATACTATATCTATAACTACTCTCTCATATATGTTATAAGGAATGTTCTTATTTTTAATTTACCACCCCCTTTATGTGAATTTGATTTTATTTTTGGGAATCATTTGGATTTCCCTATATATTTACACTATTAATTCTTAATATAATGGATTCACATTTCATATCTTGAATGATCCTATGATATTCTACCAATGTATGGAAGACTATGAACTTCCAATGGAGAATAATCCAATCATACGAGTCTTAATACCTAGCCATGATGGGTATTTATCTCAAATTTTTAAGGAGAAACTTAGGTTTGGGTATTTTCCTATTATTAGGGAAAATTTTAGTTTTATAGGTCTATCTATGATAGTTACTTATATATCCTAATAAAAACTATATCTCAATAATACCCTTATCAATGTGGGATATTAAGATTTATTTGTGTGAATTTTTTTAGGTGTGGGAATGTAAAACCCAAGGTCTTAATACACACATAAATTCATTATTATACATAACTATCATTCCCAATTTTTGTTATATTCTTTTTAATGTGATAAAATTAAGGGTAAAATATATCATACCAAATAATAATCAAATTAAAATGTTATAAATAAATTGAGTGTAATACCAATAAAACATATTCCAAATCTGAATTATTGATATATAATTGATATATTAAATTTTATATGGTATATATATATATATTATAAATACATTATATGATATAAAATAAATTATTTTATAATATTAAAATATATAATATTTGATTTTACAAAATACATTTTATTTTTAATATATTATTTTTATGAATTATAAATTTTTTTCAAATTCAATATATTTAATTAAGGTTTTCCATATCATTGAAAAATGAAATAAAATTATTGGTTAGTAAATTTAATAAAGAAATTTTATTGAAATATTTATTTACTGTACTATAAATTAATTTATTCATAGACAAAAAATTATATCAAATTAAAAAATATTATTATTTTTATAAAATTTCATTTAGATGTTAAAATTATCATGCTCATATTATAAAAATAAAATATACTTTTTTTTCATAAATATATGAAAATTAAAAATCATTCACAAAATGATAATTAATTGGTTATAAATAAAGAAAAAATAATTTAAGGTTTTAAAAGGTAAATTTAGTAATAATAGATCATTCCTCTATGTTATTTATTTTTAACTAATTAAATTAAAATGATATCTATTTTTTAATTATTTTCCTGAAATTTATTAATAATATATTGAAAAAATAATTTCAAATCCATCCAATTATTAACGAATTTTAATAAATTCGAATAAATTAGTTGATATTATAAAAGATATAAATTTATAAAAAATGTTTTCCATGAATGATGAATTATAAAATAATAATTCATATTTATGAAAAATAGAAATAGATTCCAATAAAATGGATTTAATATTTGGTATCACCATTTCCAAATCAGTTAATGAGCTCAATTTCATTTTAGTGCAGAAATATAATTTATTGAGAAATAATTTACTTTCCATGGTAAGGTTAAAAATAGGTAATTTTGTTTAACTAGGGGTAAATCCTAAAATATAATTAAACCTTATACCTAAATGAATGTATGATGGAAATCAATACGAACACCTCATCCTTTTTCTATATGTTTCTTCTTTGTATCAACTTTCCTCGAATATTACATTCAATTGTCATTATATAACGAATGTTTACAAAAAAAAAACTGCCCCTTAGAAAATATAAATGAAACTCAATACTACCTCTTGAATCCAAGAATAGAAAATAAATATCCTATAAATATATAACCATATTTCCATACCAAATAATCCTTTCCAAAATTGATTATTTTATGACATCCATATAAATCCACAATTCATTAGAAATAATGATGGATTCCAGGAGAAGTTATAATTTATTCACTGTGAGTGATGACTTATTATCCTTCTTGAAATTGTAAATCCTGCCTACAAATCTTAAAATTTTTATTTATTAAAATTAATATAAACTAAATATTATTATTATACATATATAATTAAGAAATTATAACAAAATCACTTCATAGTCATACACATTAATTGATATAACATGATCTTACTTGTGTCAGTTTAACCACCTACATGAATGATGTTATACCTTTTCATAAATAAGGACTATGAAAGATTAATTACTGATAGTATATGATATTAATTTAAAAATAATTTTATATTTATGGTTCAGTTCTGGTGATATTTGTATTTAACTCATTATTTATATAACACCTCATGTATGTTACAAATCACTAAAACAAGCACATTATGTGTTTTATCTTTGTGAACTATACCTGAAAAACCAATATGATGAACCTATAAATTCATAACTCAAAATATATCATCCATTATACTACCATTACTATTCATAAAATGAATAAATCTTGAACATTGAATGATGAATGATGGTGTTGTACTGAAACAAAAAAGGAACGATTGAGACTTCTAACACCCAATTAATAATATAAAAAAAACAAGTAAAAATGTAATAGATGAATATAAAAGACTAATAAAAATAGTATTGATTATAAATTATGTATTTAAATATATTATTAATGATTATTAGTTTATCATAAAGGATTATTGTGTGTTTTGAGAAATATAGCAATCCATGGTAAATGATTTCTTCTAAATTTTCCTTTATTGGGGAATGTTTTCATGTCATTAACATATAATTTTTTTATATGGGGTATTTATTACCCCATTTAATTATATTATCATAATAAATTTGTAATCATTTATTTTCAATTCTATTTTATAATTTCCATTTTGGGCATTTATATTTATATACATCAAAATATTTAAAGGTATATATATCAATTTTTATGTTTACGGAATATGTTCCAAAATAAATTTCTGTATTTTTTATGGGTTATTTAAATTTCTCATAGATATATTATTATAATAATACTTAAGAAATTTTAATTATTTAAAAATAAATCTTAGTTTTTCTCTTTCAAGGGATTTTCATTCTGATGTTACTAATGCCATATGAGTTTTTTTTTCTAATCTCACATTGAATTTGATATTGGTTATAACAAAATTTACATGTACAATAATTCTATGATAAATATACCTAAATACCTTTATATTTTATTATCCTATATCTATTCCTATATTTTATGTATATTTATATATTTTTGAAATCCTTTTATTCCAAATTTAATCAGATCTATGTGGAATATGGATCTAACAATATTTTTTTTTTCCAGGACTCATTCTCATCCATGTTTTTATTCTTTATATCATATTATATGTGCACATATTACTACATATATGATTTTATATGTAATTATTCAATGTAAATAACAATATTTTTTAAAAAAATTCTCTTAATGTTTTTGGAAACTTTATATTACTAATAACATTTACTATGATTAAAAAAGCATTAAAGGATAAATTATTTAAATATATTATATATAACTATGTTTTCCTATGTTCAATGTTTGATTAATTTAGATACATCATATAAATGTTTTAAAGGTTATATAAACTAATTTCAAGTACCATTGTTTCATATAATATTTTATTATCGAAGAAATATTCTGAAATGTAACGTATATTTATTTATATTTTAAACAAAATTTTCTAATTAACTTTTAAATATATTTTACATAAATGAAAAAAATTATACTTATTTTTGTTCACTAGGAAAATTCTCTTATGATATCATCCAATACAATTTTTTGGATGTCTTATGACAATATCTTAGAAATGTTTTCCTAGAAACCATTTATTTTTCCTGAGTTAGTCAAGCTATATTGAGAATATTAATGTATTCATATTAAAATAGAACACACATATATAGATTATATTTGTATGAAGGTTGGCCCCACTATATACCTATAACATATTTGGTATAAATTTATATCTCCTGAGATAATGATTCAAATAATTGACCTTATAAATATATTCAAAATGTTATGCATGAACCATTTAGATATAACTATGATATTAATCATGTATTTTATTTATATGTTCATATTGATAAGAGTGGACCATATTGACATTTTTACACTATTAAGAATGATCTATGTTGGTATGTTCAAAATAAATAGTGTGAACCTTATCTTTTTTTATAAAATTTTAACCATAGAACTTATAGATATGTTACTAATGTTATGGGTCACCTGTGTTTATGATTGTTAATCATTACTTTATTATTCCCCTTGGATCATTATTATTCCATAATTTTATCATATACAAATTTAATAAATATTTTTTATTACCACATCATCTTGTAATAGAGGTTTTTATTTTGTTTTATTTTATTTTATATTAATTTGGGCTATATATATATTTTTAAAAAAAATTAATTTTAAAATTTTAAATTAATTTATATGTTATACATATAACCAGTAATCTATGTAAAACTATGTGGAAACAATGTGTTTTTATATATCACATGATAGTACTATTTGACATTGTCGGTGCATAGTTAGAAAACCATATAGGGCCCAAGGTGAAATTGTGAGACTCCATTGTAGTCTATCAAATGAGTTTCACACAGTTAAATTTTTTTTAGAAACATTTGGCACAAAACCCTCTCAATTTTCAAAATTTTAGGTTTGTTCGTTTTCATTTTTTATATTACATTTTATGAATTTCAATTATTTATTTTTCATTCTCTACTATTGTCCCTTGTGTAACATGTACATGATCTATGTTGTATCTCCCTTTGTGACAGCCCACATCCAGTCCCTTCCACCCTTAGGTGAGCTCCCATGGAATACCTCTTCCCTCCCTCAAGTCTCATTCTCTTATACTAGTACACAACCCAATGTTTGAACCCTTTTTGAGTTCACCACCTACTTCTCTAACTCCCCTTATAATATTTCACCTCTAATGATGGTTTTTCCACCCCACATCTTAGTTATTTATCAGAAATAATTCAATGTGAGTCCTCCACAACCTCAAACATTCCATTTCCCTTTTTTATCCTCAAAATCATTTTGATTTCGATTTGATTAACCCTAGGGTCTTTAAGAATTTCTTATTTTTTTAGTTTTTGAAAGTAATTTATTAAATAAGGTTTATCTTCTTTGATTTGGTTTTCATAGTTGGAGTTGATGAATTTTTGTCCATCAGCTAAAAATTCTCTGTTGGATTTCACCATATTATGTAAATTAATTTAATAACCTTTTATAATGTTATTATTACTTATGATTATTGTTTTTATAATAATAAAATATGAATTTATTCATTAAAAACTAATATTTTTCCCAATTTTAAATAATGATTTAAATATGTGTCATTTAAACCATTATCCCTTAATTATAGTGTGATTCCCAATTGGATTTGTAAAAATTATAATGATGTTTTTTTAAAAGGAATTAAAATAAATTTTGTATATATTTCAATATATAATTTCTACAGGTTAATGAAATCTCAATTATGTTTAAATTATTTAAATAATTATTTTAATAAAAATTTAATAAGAATATATTATTAGAACCCATTTGAGTTCCTAGATATATAAAATATATGATATCTAAGCCCATTTTGTGGGAGATTATATTTTCAATTTTAGTTGAAGGGTGATCCAAAATTTAGGATTTCACACTATTGTTTGTGGATGTATTGAGATATAAAAAATAAATTATCCATCCCAAGTGGTTTTTGAAGTCATGTTCCCAAATATTATGGATTTTATAAATTGGGTAAGTCTTTGTATCTCTCTTGAACCTAGTTTGGTTTTGATTTCTATTTATTTCGGCCATTGCTATAGATTTTATAATTCAGTTGATGTGATGTATGAATGATCTTGGTTTTTTATTTAGAGGGAACTAATTATGGGTTTTAGTTATTTATTATTCTCTTTAATATTTTTATTATTTTTATAATTTAGTTTTTATATACTCTTTCTATACATTGGTCATGGGATCAATAGTTTTAGGGTATCTTGATTGAGATGGGATGAGATCCCTTTACACTTGATATACTAATGAAGTATATCATCCATATACTGTCGACATATGTGTTAGTAAAATTTCTAAAATATTCTAAATAAGTGTATAATAGGTTACCTAGACTTTGTAAACATATGGTAAAGACAATGAAAATTATCCTTTGATTAATGGTTTTAATTTGGGGATCCCTATATATTTTTATTGCATCCCTATTTTGACTGAAATGTGTGTCACCTAAATTTGGAATCTAATTTCATTTTAATATTTATGACATGTTTCCTCATTTACTTATCATTTACATTCAATATCGTTTTTTAGTTTATAAAAAATATTTCAAAAAAATATTTTAATGGAACATTTAAAATGAAATCAAGGATTATTTCGTATCTCATGACATGTGTTTTAAAGAATAATAAAATTAGGTTATATTAATTTAATAAAAATAATGTGGGATAAAAAAACATGGATGTGTTTTATGTTTTATATATAATTGACTTTGAAAAATATATATTTTATTAATATATTTTTAACTATCATTAATGAATATTTAATTGAATGATAGACCTGTGTAATGGAAGGTATAATCCAACATAGAATTATACCATCAAATTTATATCACCTTTCAATTTGTGGATTTGGTTCTCCCTAGTCAATTCCTGACCACTCTCAAAGATTAAATTCATGTGGGGGAAATATGACAGATTTTTTGTTTTATAATCACATTTTCATAAGTATTCTAATTATATGATTCAGATGTTCATGCATTATTTTCTTTAAAATGAATGAGAAATTTTTAACATTAAATTTTTTCTTTAGTTATTATAGTTATGGTTATCATGGTATTGTATTATCTCTATATAGACTAAGTGATTTATGGATATAAAACATGTTATGGGTTTTCAAGAGTGAGTAGAGGGTGATAGCTATGTGTGGAGGTTTAGTGGGTGGGTTAAGATATTTTTTTATACCATTTTAAATCTTTTTTTTATTATTTTTAATTTCATCCCTTCATATATCTGTTGTGGAGTTCCAACTTATAAATTGGTCATTAATCATTTTTGGTATAAATTATTTATCTCTTATACAGTGATTTAATTTAACATATTGGTGAAATCATCTCTATAAATTATTTATGTTGGTTTTATCGTTATTTTTAGATAAGGGGTATCTAGGATTCCCCAAAAGTATGTTATAGACTAGAAAAATAAATCTATTGATGGATGAGTTGGTTAGGTTTATAACCAATTGTATTATATCATAGGTTCTTCTATGTGACTATGTATCAAAGACGCCATTTTATATTACTTGTGAGGTTACTGTGGAGTTAGGTTTTCGGAAATTGAGAGGTGAACATCGATCAGAGCATCATGATATCTCTTTTATTTGTAGTCTTGAGATTACATGGGATGTATGGGATTGAGTATTAGTTTTTGTATTTTTATATTGATTTGTGTAATGTGTTTTTAAAAAAATATTTAAATTTATAATTTTTTTTAACAATGATGGGAATTTTATTGCGCATGGGGTGATGGTGGACGAAGAGAATAAACTAAACAACTTGACCCCACATTTTTTAAAACAATATGGAGCATTTATGGGTTGTTCTAAAGAATATATTGAAACCCCAAAAAATATTTTATTTCATTTTATACTTTTTTTCCTATTTTAATATTTTTGAGTCTCTATTAATGTGAATTATTACTTTTTATGTGTTAATTCATGGGAATTTTAGTTATGTTGATGTTAATGGAGTGAAGTTTTTGGTTTTTTAGTTGTAATTGAATATTTTAGCTATTTATTTTGGTAGAAAAATTTGTGATTTCATTTTTTCCAAAGAAATAGTTACAACTAATTTAACAAGTTATTTTTCAAGTGATTTATTATTTCTTAAAATATGTTCTTAAAACTATTGGATTTCATTATGACATTCTATAAAATGGTTTGGTAAATAATGTTGATTTTTATGACATTGTTTTATGAAGAACCCATTTTATTAAAAAAAATCTACATTTTAATGAAACAATGAAGATAATACTTTCTTTGGTTTAATTAAAGTGTTATTTTTAAATCAAATTATAGGAAGACATAGGTATTCTATTAAAAGCCAGATTATAATTTACTGATTTTGTTTTTTTTTTGGAATTTAAACTTTTTGATTTTTTTCTTCTAGTCTTCAAATTACATCTTGGTTTGATATTTGAGACAACATCTATTTGATTTCTATCTTGTTTAAATTAAATTATTCCTCCTCAAATATTGAAATAATTTTTTTTAGTATATTATACTAGGATTAACCACTTGGTGAGTTATCTCATTGTTTATATTATGTAATATTTTAAAATATGTACCAAGACTATGAAAGGGGTATGTAATTAGAAAGATTTTCTCCCTCAAACATCCTTAGATGATATTTTTTCAGTGAATTATTAACTCATTGAATATTAAGAAACAAGTGCAGTGTTCATTTATAGATGTTGATTTATATATTTTCCTTTGGTGTGCTTAATTATTTAGGTATTCCATTCATGAGTTGTGTTGTTGTGTAAAGGTACATCAGTTGATTTTTTATTGTGTTATTTTCATTGGGGTGTTTATAATTAGTTCTTGAATAATAGTGGTTCAACCATATCAATGTTTAGTATATTTATGTTTTAAATATTGATAGAACATGGGAATACCTTGGTAGTTTATGACCAGATAGTAATGACCAATATCAAATTTTTATAGTCTTGAGGGTGATAGATATTTTTTGGTATTCAGTGGGATAATACTTGTGAGGTTAAGGTCAATGTTGAAACTAAAGGAGCATGTTTCTTTAAGTCTACATCCCTTGTTAGTTTTTTGTATTGATTAATCTGGGATGAGTTTTATTTTTTAGTACTTTATTTTACAGTTAAAGTGGATTTTGAATTTTCATTTTCTGAATGAAGTATTGTTGTGACTTCACAAGAATCAAGGATTTTTAGTGGTGTTATATCTTGGGGATTTTTACATGGATAAGGGATTTCATTTAATAACAGCCTTATAGTAGTAGGGAGTTCATTTTTGATCAATTTTTTTCAAGAAATATTTTAATGGTTTTCCATACTTAGTTTTGGTTGTGCAATGATTGGCGATTTATCATAGTTTTTCCACAATGTTTCTCAAATTCGGGTTATTTCGGTTTATGTAGATTGGATATGGGATTTTTTTTGAGTTTTATTATCTCATATTATTCTATCATTAGTTTTTCTTACCCCACCCATGTAAATAATAAAAGTGAACCAACCATTCTTGTTTCAATTCCTTCTTCTATAACTAAAGGCATTTTGTAGTGATAAAGTTGAATGATGGAGAGAATTACAACACCCACATGCCATAGTGGTTTATATTTTACATTTATTTATAATATTTTATATTAATTTTAGTTATTAATAATTTATTTTTAAGCAACATGACTTAAATTTAAATTTTTAATGATTTCTATGTGTCTTACAGTTATTCAACATGGTCTGGACAAACATGAAGTAATTGTTAGTTTGTTTCTATCTATTTACAATTATTCCATAGTTAGTTCATAGTTATAAAAATATGAAGGTATCAGTGGGAATATATGTAAGATCACTTTCATATAGGCTGTGAGTGTTCCATAGTTTAGGAAATATAGTGGGTAAACTTTCTGAGTTTATATAATATTAAATTTTTATATATTTTATTTTCTTTTTATTATTGTTTAATTCCACCACTTAGTCACACATATTCTCCCCTATTTCTTGAGTTCATCCATTGGTCAAATAACCACATTATTCACCCCACTTCAGTCCTCCCCTACATAATCCATGCTCTCATTATCTTCCTCCACCCTCTTATTGGTCTCCCCCTGCTCTACCTATGTGTCACCACCTAGGAGAACCAATTTTTGTTTACCTACAACTAATGTGACCTACCTACTCAATTATTATCCCATAATGTTTAATCCACAAGAATTATAGAGGATTCCTAGTTAAAAATGAAAGGTGAGTATTACTCTTCTTTAATGTTTTTTAATTAACCTACTTTTATCCCCCTCATTGAGGTTATTTACATTATTATATCTCTAGGTTCAACTACAATGGAATTATTTTCTGATTTTTGTGATTCCAATTTTCATGTAAGTTATTTCTTCCAATAATGTTCATTATCTATCAGAGGTGATACATTTTATAAAAGGAAATAACAATTTTAAGAATGATTACTCTATATTCTAACCATTAATTTTAAAACCACTGGTGGATTTACAATTTTAATTATTTTTTCAGTTTTTATTTTTAATATTTATTATTTTTACTGTTTTATTAAGATAAAAAATTATTTTATCTTGGTTTTAATAAAACAATTGTGGTTTATAAATTTTATTGAAAAATAGAAACCTTTATTTATTAAAATGTAATTTGAAAATTTTATTTTGATTACCTAATGGCTCATTGAAAATTATATTAATGTTTATAAAAGTAGATTTTTATATTTATTTAATTCTATAAATGATTATAATTTTCATTTTAAGTGATAATTGAAATTACAAGAATTTGTTAATTGTTAAAATATTTGTTTTAAATAATACATAGATTATAAAAAAAAATTGACCCAATTTTTGTCAATAGATAACTAAAAAAATATGTAATCCATATTTAGGGATTATATAAGATGCAGAGATGATTTTCTATTTGGGTATCAAGTGTGATATAAAATTTAATGTATTAAAGTTATGTTTGTATATTTATTGAGTTATAAAAAAAACATAGCATCTGGAGTGGTTTTTGTATTCCTTGTTCGGAAGCATTAGGAATTCTCTAAAATAGGCATGTGACTGTAACACTCTTAAAAACAGTTTCTGTAAATCCCAAAACCCACGCTTCTAGATTCAGTAGTAAAAATGGTCTGTATTTTTTTATATTACCCAATTGAAAAAAATAACATTTTATATTCCCTTTCCTTTTCCGGTTTATGTTTTTGAAAATTAAAAAAACAGTACAAATTTTTATAGCAATAAATAAAATTATATATCCATATTCACATGAACTACCTCCTTATATAAATCAAACACCATTTTAATATCAACTGAAACAATAATAATTATATTAAAACATAGGGTTTGGCTTAAATTTCCTATTAAGGTATTTTTAAACTATTTAAAATACCAAATCTTTCCAAAATACTATAATACATTGAAATTACTTATTCTTTGAAAAATTATTTGAAAATAATACATTGATTTTTCAGAAAATTTTATACATGATTTTGAAAAAAAAATCATGGGGCCATAGGAAACATTGAAGGTTGTCTCAACATAACTACTTTTCTAAGAGATGGGTTCACTCCCCTGTTCATTAGCATTCTAACAATGTTCAAGTGCATAATTTTATAAAATCACTTCAAGATTTTCTTACGCACACACACACATACATATACATTTTCACTAGAGTTTGTTCTTTGAAAACATGGGAATATATATATATATATATATATTCATAAAAATAAATATTCAATTTTCTTGCAGCACAATCCTATAACTTTTGGACTTAGGAAAAATACATGGAATATTCATTTACATCCATGTATCATAATTCTTTATAAACTCAAAAACATTATTTTGAATTTAGTTCATATATAGGAATAATTTATTCAATTTACTTGATTATATATTTATATATATACATATTAATATATATAGGTATTAAATTTCATGTATAATCTATACCATATGGCTATAATAATGATCATGAATGACATGTAGAAAAATGATATCATGAAATGAAATGATTCTATTTCATGAAAAATGATATTATTTATCATTTAGTTTTTATATAAAATAATACTTTGATCATATAGGTTTTCACCTACATAAATAATCATAAATAATTTATTTTTAAATTGTTATAAACATGAAAATAACCCATTTATATATGATGAAATAACATGAAAATGAAAAATAATATATAAAATGATAAACATGATGTATAGAAAATAATGTGTATATATACATAAATAATATAAATATGGAATTTAAATATTATATATATATATAACCTTACTTTAATGAAAATTTTATATTATAATCCCTAAAAAATAATAACATGATATATTTTGAAAATAACATATTTATAAATATGTTACACCCCTACTTATTATTGGAAACTAAAGTGGAGAGGGAGTTACTATCTTTATAGTGAAATCGTACCAGAGGATTGGGAAAATAATAGGATTTACAAGGGTCTTTCAATGATGTAAGAGGGGTTCTACAAAAATGATATATATATATATATATATATGAAGTTTGATATTCGGCATGATCTTCTAGATAAGTTTGGATTTAAAAAATATATATATAATACCCAAAAAGAATGATTTTTTAAACTATTCATTAGAGTGTTTTCCTTACTCATAAAGGAAAATACAACAACCACATATAATGATATATATTTTTATTTTTATCATTCTTTCTATGTAAGTAAAACTGATCACCAAAATCAATAATTCATTTGTATTGATTCCAAGGAAATCATAGAGGGACCGTCTTAGAGGGAAATGTTGGTTTGAGGGCTCATAAGAGAAGATGGTTGCTGGTATCTGGAGGGAGGGGATGTAGTTGATGAATATTTTACATGGGAATGATGGTGATCATGTCTTTGTTGTTTTTGTGGTGACAGGGTATGGGCTATTCTGGTGATTTTTCAGATAATATGACGTGGTCCCATCATGATGCAACTCTAAGGGTGGTGATGGAAATGATCAATGATGACTGGTGGGTGAGTGTGGTCAGAGCATGGATTTTAGGGAAATGTAGATAGTAGTGTTCAAGGTGGTGCAATACTTTATCAGGTGGTGTGGGTGGTGGTCACTAGAGAGGATGGTTGAAATAGGTGTTGTTGTGGTTGATGATGTGGTATCCCCCCTCGGGGAATATAACACATATGACCCCCATTTTCATCTTTCACTTTTGTTTTTTAAATTTTTTATTTCAAATTGTGAAAGATAATAATATTTATATTAAATTTATCATTTTATAATATAATACCTTTAATTCATATTTTAATATATATATATTTATTATTAATACTTATAATCAATGAAACATTATAAATTTATAATAGTTAAAAAATATACTAAAATAATTTATTTCATGATTCAATAATTTATTTATTGAATTTAAGTATCTATAATTATAAATCATTTATTAATACTTTTTTATATTTTAATTTAAAATTAATTAATTTATTAAAAGAATATATACTTTAATAATTCAATAGTAAAACCAAAATATTTTTATAAAATCATTTGATAACCAATAGTGATTATTGAAAAATGTTTTATTTTAACAATATATTTATATTAATACACTACATATTTGAGTTTAATAATAATGTAAATATTTTTATATTAAAATTTTATCTAAAGCGAAATGATTCCACATTTATATAAAATAATTTTGAATATTAGTATAAATTTAAAATCTTATTTATTAAAAATAATAATTAATTTTAAAAAATATTATTACACAAGATTGGAAACAATAAAATTTTCATTTATTTACTTTTTAAAATTATATTTTAATATTAATTAAATTTTTAATAATTATTTCTAATATTTAACTAAATAATCATTCTCTAAAAACATGGGATGTTACGTTCCCCCCATAAAAGAACAGCATGATCATAATTTTTCCACAGGACGTAATAAAATACAAAATTTCCGTCTCTTTGGAATTAGAAAGATTTGACTTTATTATTCTATTATTATAAAATAATATTTTACTATGTTGAATTTTTGCACTCAAATGAAAAATACTAATATTAAATGTTGAATAAATCAGTGCTCGGATTCCAATGTTAAATCCCCAAACCCATGATCTTGGATTTAGTAAAAAAATAATTGTAATTTTTACATAAAAGAAAAATAAAAAATAAAAAGAAAATTTAACATTCTAGGATATTTTTCGGTCTTGGTTTTATATAATTAGATAAAAAATTACATATTTTCATAGCTGTAGAAAATTATTTGGATGCGTCTGCACGTGAACTACCACCTTATATGAAACAAACATTATTTGAATTTCTTCTGAACCTGTAAATATTATATTAAAACATAGGTTGATCCTTAAATTTATAAGTAATGGTTTTTAAAATAATTTAGGAAAACATATTTTTTTATAATACTATAATACATTTAAAATACAAATGATTTGAAAAATTATTTAAAAATAATCTATTGATTTTTCAGAAAGAATTATGCATGATTTTGAAAAAATAAACCATGATACCCCTTGAAGTAGTAAAGGATGTCATGAAATTCCATCTTTCCTAAGGGAGGGGTTCACTACCCAATTCCCTTTCATGTTTACATATTACAAGTACCTAATTTTATAAAATCATTTGAAACATTCCTTACACACACAAAGAATCACATATATATTTTTCACTGATGTTTTTTATTAAAAACATCACAAATATATATATATATATGTATGTATGTATATATATATAATAAGAGTAAATTTTATTAATTTTGAGAAACAAAATCTCATTACATTTAGACATTTCATAAATGCATGAAATGTTAATTTACATCGATGTATTAAAATTTACTCCATAAACTCATAAAATACATATTGAATGTAGTTACTATTAATGAATAATTTAATCAATTCACATGATTATATATATAAATAAATATATATATATATATATATATATTTGTGTTTGAACTTTCATGAAAAAACAATAATATGTTGTTATAACCATGATCGTAAATGACATGTATTTAAAATTATATCCTAAAATGACATGATTCCATTAACTGAAGTTATGTTATTCATAACATTTATATCTTCTAAAAATTAAAACATTTATGATATTTGTTCTTACCTACATAAATAATCAGAAATAATTTATTTAATAATAGATCAAAATTTTAAAATAATACATGTACATATGCTTTAATAACATTAAAGTGAAATCAATGTTTACATGAAAAACATAAAATTTAGTAAATAGTCTACACTCACGCATATATAATTTAATAATACAAACATGGAAGATGAAAATATTATATATATATATATATATATATAAATATACCCACACAAAACCTAACATGGATGTAAATTTTAAATTATAATCCTAAATAAATGAATAAATTATAAACTTTTTTAATTTAATATATATGTAATTATATTACACCCTTACATGTAACTTGAAATTGAAGGGGTGAGGAATCTCATTCGTTCTTGATAAACATGAACTAGTGTCTAAGGAGGAGAATATATTTGGATTGGGTCTTCTAATGTTGGAGGACAGGTTCTCTGAGACATATATATATATTTTATATTAAAATTAAAATGTGGCTTAGTTTTCAAAGAGATGATGTGGATTTTTTAAACAAAAAAATACCCAAAAAAGTATACTTTTTTCAATATTATTGACTTTTTTCCATATAAAAAAATGAAAATTTAATAAAAAAATATATAGATATATAATTTTATATTTATTTATATTTAAGGAAAACTAATCATTAATCTATGTTATTCAGTTCTGTTGATTCTGGGAAAATTCTAGGGGGATGATCCTAGAAAGATATTTTGGTGTGTAGGCTTCATTAGAGATGATGGACACTATTTTTTAGTGAGTGATTGTGTGGTCGATATTTTTTTTTCTTTTGAATGGTGATGCGTGTGTGTGTGGATCTTGTGCCAATGGTGGGGGGGGGGGGGTTCACCAATTGTAGTTTCTAGAAGACGATGGGGTCACCTGATATCAGAGCTCCAATATTGGAAATGAAAGTGATCTATAGTGACCAGTGGATGAGTGTGGTTGTATTTTGTCTTCTAGGTCAATGTTAATAGCAACAGTCAATTTGGTTCTATACTTCTTATAGTGGTGTAGGTATTAGTCTCTAGGGAGGATGGTTGAAGGTGGTGATGGTGCAGTCGATGTTGAGGCAACCCCCTTGGGGGAGGTGAAGCTTCTCACCCCCATTTTCATCTTTATATTTTTTTATTAGTTTAATTTTTTTTGTATTTTTATCCATATTTTTAATTTTCATATTTTGGAATTTGTAATTCAAAAATATTTATTTAATATTTATCATTTTATAATATATTAACTTCAATTCATAACATCATATATACTTGACTTCACTGTGTTGTGAAGACATGGAAATGTAAAAATCATCAAACCACCATCTAGAACCATTTATGTTCTCTTGAATCCTCCATTTTACTACTATATTAAAATTAATTCTGTTGGTTCTTCAAAAGGTAATATTTTTTCCTTTAGTTATAATGTAGTTTAGTAGTATAATAAGGGTAAAATCCTTCGATATTTTTATTCTTCCTATGGAAATATTTAATATCTTGAATCTGAAATGTTTGGTGTGATGAAGGCTGACTTCGTCACTAAATCTAAAATATGAAACAATTTATGGTTGGAATGTTTCTCCATCAAAATTGTTTAGGCTATTATAAACGGTATTCTGCATCTCTCTTGGAGGCTTATAACCTAATCGATGAAATAAATTAGTTCTCTCTATGGTCTAAATTACACCATCCCACAATCTAATTAGGAGTTGAATCATTTGGCTTAAGGGTTTTCTAGTAAAGGAATTGTTTTGAATTTCACATGGTTGGATGTTATTCCTTATGATTTGATATCTCTTTTTGATAGATATTCTTATTGAATCATTTTATTCAGAAATGGGTATTACTTTTCCTTTTAAAATAATTTTTATTTGGGCTATTTATCTAAGAAATCATTGAAAAAAATTATAAATCAATAATTTTTAAAACAATATTAAAAATATATTTCATGATTCAATAATATATTTACTAAATTTAATTTTCTATAATTAAAAATTATTTTATATTTTTCAATGTATTAAATAACAAGTAACTAATTTAAAAAACCAAATCCAATATTATATAATTTAGTTAATATAATTTTATAAAATTATATGTTAACCAATAATGATTAATGAAAAAAATTTATTAAGAAAAAATAGTTTGATTAAAATATAAATACTTTTTCTAAAAAAATAGTCAAATAAATATATTTATATTAAAATATTAATTTTAAGAAAAAAATATCACATTTATATATAATAATTTTGAACATTAATTTAAATTTTAATATATTATTTAAAAAATTAATTAATTATTTAATAAAATATTCTCACATTATTATTGAAAACTATTATTTATTTACTTTCTTTCATTCTTAATTGATAATTTAATATTAACTAAAATTTGATTAATTTTAATTTCTGATATTGAAATAAATAAAACTTCTTTTAGAACTAGGGATGTTACAATTTTTTTATTTTTATGGATGGTGTCCCTTGGGGAATGTTTTGTAATATGTTTGATGTGATGGATGTTTAATCAGGGGTATTTCTTGTGATCAAACAATGGGTAAGGGTGAGTTATTTATTACACAATGTGATTCTTGCATCGATTTTTCTCATTTCATGTTTTCAAAAAAAAAAATAAGTACTTTGGTTATCAGAACACTAGTTTTTGGGTTGCATCACTTAGACATGATGTGATCCCTTTCATCTAGTTTTACTAGTGAGGTATGTTATCATTACATCCGACTATGGAGTGTAATAGATAATTCTTCTAGATTCAAGAGATTAATTTTCATTATTACCCAACCATAGTATCTATACGGTAGAGACCATGCCACTTATCCTTTGACAAGTGGTTTAACATTGGATAATCCTATGGGTTTTTTCTATATCCTCTAGTTGACAAACATTTGTATCAATTTAAATTTTATTCTATTAATTATTTATTAAATCTATGAATTTATTCATTATTTATTTATCTTTTACTTTCTAAACTATGTGATGGTTTTTTCAAAATTTTTATAGAAAATAAGTTTAAAGGAAATTTCAAAATGGAACATGGTATATTTTCATATGACATGTGTGGTGTTTACATAAAAACTTAAAATTGATATTTTTCATCTAAAAAAATAAATTGAAGTATTATAGAACCACTTTAAATATTAATTTATTATAAAAATAATTATGTATAGGAAATATTTAAATTATTAATGAATATCAAAATTGAATTAATGTATCATTCAACGAATTCATAGAATTTGAAATGGGGGGTGGAATCCTATATAGTTTTTTCTCACACCTATATTAATAATTAGTTTTAGTATTTTCATCATCTCAATAATTACATTCTTACCATAATTATAGCATTAAAGTGTGTGATGTATTGTAGTTATTTTTCTTTTTAATATTTCATTCAGTCATGTTTTCATATAATGTGATTTAGTATGACTTTTTTCATAGAATGATTGGAAAATTGTGACCTTTAAATGAGTTCTTTACTAGTTTTTATTATTTTTATACTAATATGGCATAATTAATTTGGAAGCTGGGTGATTTGGAGTGATAAAACATGACGAGGGAGTTTTGAGGTGAGTAAAGGGTTCTTCCTTGGATATGGACTTTAGAGGCTGATCTGATGGATTAGTTTATATCTACTTATATATGTTACTTTTTTATTTTATATGTTAGACCATTTCATAACTATTATATATGTTCAACATATCGATGGGTCATGATAAATTTCAATTTGAAATCTGTTGTACCTTATACAAAGATTATATTTACATTAAATTTTAAGTTGTTCCTAGAGATTTATTGCCTTGCCTTTGATTCATTTAGTAGAACCTATAGGATTTGAGATAACCCTCGTATTATTTAATGTCCATTTCAGACATCAAATGGATGGATATATTACGCTACTATATGATAATTATTCAACCAGGATGAATATTTCAAGGACCTAAGATCCCATTTCATGACATATTCGGTCATAAATTTTTCCCATTCTCATGATCCTAGATAATTATTTTGGATTAACATTTTCACAAATCTTCCCCTTAATAATTTTTTTCATTAAAATTTTTATATCATTATTCATGATTTATGATCATTTTTTATTGGGAATGCTATAATTAGGTTATTCATATGTACCTTGATTAAGTTCCAATTCCCACATGTTTGACATATTCTCACATAATATATTTGATTAATATATTTTTTTGTTTACCCTTACTGAGAGTTTATGCTCACCCTTTTTTATGTATCTATTCTATAGGAAATATAGAATATTGTTTTGTTTAAAAATTAGAAATCATATAATGTATTGAAAATATTTGTTAGAAATATTTTGTGTAATTTAAAAAATAAAAAAATCACATACCTAGTCTTCGAGGACTCCAAACCATTGGTTTTTGGTATTATATCAATATATGAAAAAGTAAATTTTCGATTTTGGAAGTAAGTTAAATTTTTTCTAAGTTATACTCAGGTTGTCACACATGGTATTAAATAATATGTGTAATGTTTGTATTTTGGAGGCATATCTAGTCATGTAGTACTGTGACACATCAGCTTGTATCTTAGTGGTGTTTCGTTATATTATTCAATTAGGCTATAAATAATATTAGGATAAAACCTAAAAAAGTAGTTTAAACAAAAATCATTGTACGACAAACCCAAAATTTCATAGGTTAAAATAATGGTTCTATAAATTTTGAAATCATAGGATTTATTTTATTTATAAAATGATTTCTTACACCTGTTATTATTTTTTAATACATATGCTAACCATTTTTCTATTAGTAAGGGACTAAATATAGAAAATTTAAATGGAGGAAGGTATATTCAATATTTAAAACATATTATTTGAGCCTAGTTTGATGAATTCATTTATACTTTGGAAAAGTTTCTATAATTATAAATAAATAACCCCAACAAGTACATAATGAACAATTATTAGAAAATCCTAGTATTTTGATGGTTTTATCCAAGTTATATAAATCCTCTCTGGTAAATTTTTTTTGAAATTTTCTGCCTTTAAATTTAATATTCCACCTTATGTTGATTTTGATGTGATTTTGGGTAAGTATTAGATTTATCTAAACAGATACCTTATTAATTCCTATTATATTGAAGTCACATTTAATATCCAAAATCAACCTATCACCATCAATTATTTCAAGTATGAGTACGAAATATTTATGGAAACTAATTCCAATATATGATTCTCAATAGCCAATTATGAGGGATATTTAGCTCAATTTTTTTAGGAGATAATTAATTTCATAGGGTGAATATAAAATCTATGGGGTTTGGACACATTTTTATTTCAAAAACTATTTCTCTATCATCAATAAATTTTTTATAGTTATCAAAAAAAATTTCTTGATTGAAAAATATATCATAGTGATATGATTCAAATAAATATATTATATCATTGTTAAGAATAATTTCAATAAAAAATACTCTAGTTCTGAATTACTAATATATACAAAAAATAATACTGATTATTTATATGTTAATAGATTTAATTTATATTATAAATTTGTATATTAAAATTAAATAAATGGTTTTATATTTTAAATAAATTCACTAATTCACATGAGGAAATTACTCTTATTCTAAGTATTTTTTTGAAAGCTTGTTTTTCTTTTTACTATTAATATCTTTAAAAAATGTTTTAAATAAAATGGATTGATTGAATATAATTAATGAATATAAAAATTACAAATTATATTCTAGTGCAAAGTATATTAATTTTATTAATATATTAATTTTCCATGTTTACAATAAATATTTTTTATTATTTTTTTTCCTAAATTTATATTTCTATTTAAAAGTAAATTTTCACATTTTTAGATTATAATATTTAATTTATTTGATTGTTTTAAAATATAGAAAACTAATAATATAACAAAAATTGATTATTAACTTGTTATAAATAACTATAAATTCATTTAATGCTTAAAAGATATTTTTTCAATGTATTGATTTTCTATATGTTCTCTAATTTTATCTATATCGCCCTATGATTTCATAGTATGTTATATCTTTAATGTAATTCAACAGCAACGACTACACGTAACACCCAGTCCAAGCCCATCATGACCAATCAAATTAGACATTTAAAAAGAGGTTGTAAATAGTATTAGACTTATTTTGAGTTTTATATATATCCTTTTTAATTTTAAAATACAACATTTATTTTCCTTAGACATAATATAAGGACAAATTATATTTTTCAGATAAAAGATGAATTGTTCAAAAATATATTTTTACACCTTTTAATGGAAAACCCTTTTTAAATCATATATTTGACACTTTTATATATTTAATTTAATGAAATTAAATTATTTTTTATAATCAGGACCTAAAAATATAGTTTGGATAAAATTTTGGTACTTCTCTGATAATTTTCATATTTGATGAATAATGAAAGATACTAAATTTTAATTGAAAACAAATTTTTTAATAAAATTTATTTATAGTGTCAAATTATACAATTTAATAAATTTTATGTATAATTAGATTAAATTTTTATCATTTAATCTAATATTGGCCATTGAAAGTAATTTCACATATAAATTAGACATAAATAAATATCAATCTTTTGAAAATGTTTACTTCTAAAAACCCGCTTTCTCATTTTAACAACATAATTAAATTTCAAATTAATTAATGGAACTTCTTTTGTTTTTAATATCCTAAAATATACATCATTTTCTGAATTTGAAATATCAAAATTATCTTTGGGTGAAATTTTTTATTTTTATGAAAATATCAAATTTTGGATGAATAGTTAAAAACGCTACATTATAGATAAATACATACTTTTTCATTTAAATAATTATTTTTAAATAAATTTTTTTCTTAATGCCATAATAGATACATAATAAAAATATTTTTAAAATTTAATTAATTAGAGACATTTTATAATAAGATTATACAAATAAAATTTTATTTAACTTTTTAACATGTTTTTCCCACCTTCTTGGCACATTTGAAAAATTGCATAAAACGTAATTTTACCACTTCTGTGAATTGAATATCGAAAATATGAGAAAAAATATTGACATCAGTATGTAAAATGTGGTTCTGTAATATGAAAATATTTTTTGGTGTATAATAAATTATGAATTTTATTTACCACGATTAAAATTAAATTAGGTAATTAAAGGTAAAAATTACATTATAATTAATCTAAATCGTGTCATAATTCTATTGGATAAGTGTTTTTATATCAGAATAAAACATATGAATAAAATATGATCCTCTTAGATCCACTTGGATTAGATTAAGACACTTATTATTATTTTATTTAAATAAGAGTTAATGTGTAAAATTGAAATTTTAATTTCTAAACTATTGTTAATATAGGGTTATACATTAGATAAATTCGAGTAAAAATATTAAT
Source organism: Viscum album (assembly GCA_963277665.1). Lineage (NCBI taxonomy): Eukaryota > Viridiplantae > Streptophyta > Magnoliopsida > Santalales > Viscaceae > Viscum > Viscum album. Next base: position 1,140,330,328 of record OY728156.1, read on the forward strand.
TAAAAAGATAAAAAATCATATTTTATGGTATTTTATTTTTAATTTTTATAAATCCAATAATTTAATTTATTAATGACACAATGATGATGAAATAATTACATTATTAATGAAAGATTAAAATAATTGATATTATAAATATACAAATAAATGTAAATAGATACTTTTGATGAAATCCAGAAAATTTCAAGGTTAATATGATATTTTAGGATTGATTTAATGTATTTTGTTTTAATTAATCATGTTTTCTTGACTATCAGAAAAACCAAAGACTAAATAGTGTCAAAATTGAAATAAATGTTTTTTAAACCAAATACTATATTATTAAATGATATAATATTTCTAGAAATCTATGATTCCACCAAAGGGTTTATATAATGATGGATATATCATTAATGAACCAATAAGGGTTCTTTTGGAATTTTATTATATGTTTATTAACCATGTAATATAAAAATACCTGAAGAAATTGTATAAGATAAACTATTTAACTACGAGTAAAATATAAAATAAAAGGTTAATATGGTGACCTAAAATATTCCTAAACCTATTAGTTGAGAGGATTAAACCCCCCACCCCATCCTCTAAATAAAATCATTTGGAGCCATTATAAACTACAAATGATTTTATAATAAACTAATATTTTCATATTTTCCAAAAGTGCCTCTCGCCTCTCTTATAAAAGTGTACACCCCCATTATGAGGACCTGGCCATAAACATTGCATATTATTGAATTAAGTAAATAATTCACATTGGGGATTATTTTAGGTTTATATATTTAGAGAATTAGGTAATAACATATATATATAATCTTCAATATTACTTATAGATACATCTAACTAGTTTCCATTTTGTCCACAAAATAAGATTTCTGGAAATAATGAGTCATGTCTAGTTCTAGGTTTTTGACGCATGACTTTTCCTTGATCCAATCCTTGAACCTATTTCACTTTATGTCCTTTGAAAAACATTTCAAAAACATGGGATGAGCATAAAAAGCTCAGCAAGGGATACAGAAAGATGGAAGCCTGTTAGTTTTTCAAAACATTACGTAACCAAGAATAATATATCATAAGTAAAACTTATTTACCTTTATGATGTAGTAAATACTCTCTATTGAATAAAATATAGTTTTTACCCACTTTTACCCGATGGATTACTATAAGACCCGTATAAATAACTCATAACATATAAATGTATCTTTGGAAATAAAAATACTGGAATTGAATAACTATACGGTCGACTTCCACACATATCATGAAATGTAAAAGACATACGTCCGACTTCCATATCCAATGCATCAGTGGTCATAATGTATCCACCCATCCTGTTTTATCACTACACCACCCGTTATTTGGTTTATCATGTAACTAATCATAAAATGTCCAAGTATCATTATAAAATCATAACACATACAACAAATATAATGAAAATAAAACAATTCTACATTTCAATCACAATATATCACTTAATTATATTGAAATAACAAATCCATTATCTAAATTATTTTAAATACCAAAATACATAAAATATTATATTCTATTATTTTTCCTTTTCCAAACATTACGGATTGTTATGGAAGCCAAAGAGAAAACAATACCCACTGTGCTGGAAGGTCGTTGTCAACATTTATGCAAAAATAAACATTCCATTTTTTCATTTAGTAAAATTCTTCATAGAAAAATATTTACATTGAATGAAATTCAAATATAAATGTGTTTATACTGAGTATAAAAGAATGTTTTTTATTAAAAAAAATATGCCTCAATGAATGGATATTGAGATGAAGTCCCTTTCCCCATGTCCAACTTGACCCGTTCGTTTATTAATCTCCTAAATAATAGACTAAAGTTAATTTTTTCATTAAAAAGAATATTTTTTCATGTTTATCATTCCTTTTAAATCACTTATTATCATGTTATAAACATTCTATAATAATTTTAGTTAATAATGGTTATTTTGTCGACATTCGGTACTTGAGTCAAAAATGGACTTATTATAATTACAAGTTGTTCATGTTGTTAAAATATCATTATATGCGGAATGATATTCATGATTCATATGTCACATATATCATATATATCCATCATATACATGTTTTTACATCAGTACACAACAATTGGAGATAAGAAATGAAATGCACCATTCATGGAGACGGTAAGTCATACATACAGATGAAAGTTACTTCCATTTCTATTTAGTATTATAATGGAATGGAAAATTAATGATACATATACAGATTATAATTATAGTACAATATGATATATAATTTCATTAAATCAACCCTTTATATGTTCCACATTAGGAATGAATGAGTCATATAATTTTGAGGGGCAGTAGTCTTCATTTCATCAAATGAGATTATCGTATTTACCCACTATGGAAACCATAATGGTATCCTTTAAATGAAATATAAAGAAACACAAATAAAAATATAAATAAAATATATATGATACATAAATATAGTTTAATCATAATGTCCACCATGATAGGTGGTTGGAGATATTTGAACAATCCTCGTTTCATGAGGCAGTAGTTCATCGTCCAAAGAAAAAGTATGTTCGTTAAACATTAGATGAAGGTATGTGTAAGTGTAGATTGAATAGTTCTCATGAAAACAATATTTTATATTGAGGATACTGGTTTTGTTATAAAATAAAGGAATAAAAATAGTTTAGGGGGTTAGAGAAGTAAAATAAAACAAAATAAAACAAAATAATTCATTAGAAACAGTTATCTTTAATTCGGGAAACTCCCTTTGGTTTGAACCAAAACGGTTTTTTGAAGTGCCTTATGCCTATGTTAAAGCTTCTAGGAGGAGGAGAGGGATTTAGGGAGAATAATTGGTCAGAGGTTGGAAGAACCAAGGGGCATAAGTGGTCTGAGGAATGGCTTATAGGTGAGGGCTTTTATTAAGGGGGACGAGGGGCTCTTTAGGAAAGTGTGAAAATATTATTTTATTATGTAATTATTTTAGTTTTATAATGTCAAAAAATAATTAAAGTAGAAGATAATATGACTCATGGTGGAAATAAAATTATATAATAATAATTGGACAGGTTTTGAATATTATTTTAATCATTATAATCTTATTTATTTAAATCATTTATTAATGAAGTAAACACTGGATCATTATTGTGTCGTAAATAATTTTCATTAGAAGATGTATAAATCTTAATAAAAATAACATGATGTATGAAATGATTTTGGACTTACAATTAAGATTTATAGTTGGAAATATAACTTATATTACACTATGTAAAAATAAATTTACTAAAAGATATTTGTTTATGCCATTTTTGTCTTTACTTTAAATTAATTAATCTTAAGTGTCATTATCACTCCCAACTAGCTCTATGGGGTCCCAAAATTGTCCCAAGGATTCCTATGGTCTGCCATGACTCATTAAATAAGCTTAAGACAAGTGTCAATATAATTTTATATTATTATGATATTCTTTTTAACATAAATTACCATATTTACGTTTAACCGCGGTAAATAAAAGTCAAAAGTAACTATTCAGCAAAAATATATTTTCATCTTATTAAACAACAGTTTACTTACTAATAACAACTATTTATGTAATATTTTAGAAATTCAATACAAAAAAGTGGTAATATTTCATTTAATTGAAAACGTCAGCTTTTTAACTACTACTCATTATTTTCACTATTCATCAAAAATTGATGTTTTTCAGAAAAATACAAAACATTCAGCCTAAGATATATTTGATATTCCAAATTAAATAATTATTTCTATTTTATCAAATTTAAAACAGAGATTTTAGATAAATTAATTTAAAATTAATTCTCGTTGTCAAAACAAAACGCATGTTTTAAAGAAATATTAATTATAAAAAGATTGACACTTGTTTATGTCCAATTCCAAATGAAATTAATTACAATGGCCAAAACTGGATTAAATCATAAAAATATTATCTAATTACAGTTTAAAACCAAGTAAAAATATAATCTAACCATACAAATAATTTATGTTTGAAGTCAGTTTTGAAATAAAATACATTATTTTTTACTATTCATTAAAAAATGAATTTTATCAGAAAAATACCCAAAATTTTCCCAAAGTAAATTTGATTTCTCCATTCTAAAGAACAATTTTATTTTTCCAAATATAAAATATAAAAGTGACCAAAACATTATTTTAAGAGAGTTCTCCATTAAAAGGTAGTAAATCAACAATTTTATGTAAATTATGCTTAAAATTAGATTTATTCACATTTTAAGCGACAAATTTTTATTGGATAAATGAAAAAACGTTTAACAAACATGTATAATCGTATTGTAGTTAGTTCTGTTCATTCTCTCCAATAAAACATCTAGGTGTTAACTACCATTTAAAATAATAATATTATATTCTTAGTGTGCAACGTAAGATTTCAAAGAAACTCTTTGTTGCGTATTGGGTATGCCATCGACCATAAAAGCCCCTTTAAAGTAAAGTTAATATTTAATTCAAAAATATTAATAAATATGAAAATGTCATATTTCATTATTTACCTGGGATGTAACATTGTTCCCCTCTTTTGGAAATTGCGTCCTCACTATTTTATTCACTTTTCAAATAAATGGGGGTATTCATCTCTCATAGAATTTTCATATTCCTACAATACATCTTCAACCATATGGTTTTTTCCAAAAAATAATTACCTGGTGAATTACCTTATTCCGCAACAGTTGCTCTCTATGGTCAAAAATCCTGACCAGTTGTTCCTCATAAGAGATACTCTCTTCCAACTAAACTACCTCAGGACATAAAACATGAGATGGATTTGGCATATACTTTCTCAACATTGAAAAAAGAAAAATATTGTGTACTTGGGACCAACATAGAGGTAAAGGCACTATGTACGCAACTGACCCAAATTTATCTAGGATATCATAAGGGAAAATGAACCTCTGACTCAACATTGCCTTCTTACCAAAACTCATCACACTTTTCCTTGGAGAAACTTTGAGAAATACATGATCACTTATCTCAAAATAAAGATCCTTCCTCTTTTTATCTGCAAATTGTTTTTGCCTACTCTGAGCTATTCTCATGTACTTCCTAATCAACTAAACTTTTCTTCCATATCATCTACCAATTCTGTTCACATTAGTTTCCTTTCATCAAATTCATACCAAAATCTTGAGTTTGAAATCAATTCCTATATAATTCCTCAAATTGGGCCAGTTGTTTACTTGGATGAAAGGTGTTATTATAAAAAAATTCATCCAAAGAATGTTGATGGTCCCAACATCCCTCATAATCCCTTGAGAAAGCAGGTAACATTTCCTCCATGGTCTAGATTTTTTATTCTGATTGCCCATCTAATTGTTGCTAAAAAGTTGTAGTGAACTTAAATTCAGTACCCAACAAATTCTGAAGGCCTTTACAAAAGTTAAAAGTAAACCTGGGAAAGTGATCAGATACAATGGAGAGGGGAACACCATGTAACCTGACTATCTCTTTAACATACAATCGATAAAGTTGATCTAGAGACAAAGTATCATGAATAGGAATAAAATGAGATGATTTAGTCAATTGATCAATAGTAACCCAGATTGCATTATTACCTTGAGATGTCTTCGGTAATCCCACAAAAAAGTCCATGGATATATTTTTCTATTTCTATTATGGCACCGATAAAGACTAAAGCATCCCTTTTGGTAACAACCACTCTACTTTATCATACTGAAAGTCAAACACCTCATAGTAAAATAAAAAATATCTCTTTTTATTTCATCCCACCAGTAATACTCATGAAGATCTTTTCACATCTTAGTACTACCAGGATGAACTGAAAATGGGGAACTATGAGCTTCACATAACAACTCATTCTTCATCTATGAAGCACAAGGCAAACAGAATCTCTTCCCAAACCTCAAAACCAAATAATTATCAATGATAAAATTAGGAAACATACTCTTCTTATCCAACTCGACCTTTTTCACCAACTCATTGTCTTCCTTCTGCACTTTCTTAATTATGTCAGGTAGTGATGATCTCAATGACACCTAAAACAAAACATAAGAATTTCCTACACCAATAAATTCTATGCCAAAGTTCATTAAACCAAAAACCAATGGATCTCATTCCAAACATTTCATGTTCAATGAAGCATTAATTTTTCAACTCAATTCATAATCCACTTTATTTGATTTTCCTAGATGGTAATGGATTGTGGAATCATAATATTTGATTACTTCCAACCATCTCCTCTATCTCATGTTCAATTCTTTTTGATTGAATATATAATTTAAAATTTTGTGGTTAATATATATTTTACATTTTAGTCCATACAAATGATACCCCTATATATTTAAAGGAAAACAATAATAGCTAATTCCAAATCGCGTGTAGGGTAATTTAACTCATGAGGTTTCAACAGACGTGAAGCATAATCCATTAACTGGTCATTATTCATAAGGACTCAACTATGTCCTTTTAATGAATAATCACTTATTATAAAAAACTCACCATTTATGGAAGGTAATTCTAAAACAAGATCATTCACCAATATTCTTTTCAGTTCTTGAAAATAATAATCAAATTATTTTATACAAATGAACTTAAGACCTTTTCGAGTTAACTTAGTTATTGGACTATATAACCATGAAAAAGTTTCAACAAACCTCCAGTAATAACATGCCAAACCATGAAAACTATGAATATCTATTATATTTTTGGTTCTTGGCCATTCTTCAAGAACTATTGTTTAGCAGGATCAATGGTTATTCCATTTCATGAAACAGTGTGACCAAGGAACAAAATTTGTTGTAAACAAAAGTCACACATACTTATTTTACAAATTTGATTCTTTTCATTTAAGGTTTGCACAAAAACCCTAAATTAATTTCATTCCCCTCTTTACTTTTACAGTAATCCAAAATATCACCAATGAAGACAACTGAAAACTTATCCATGAAATCATGGAAAATTATATTCATAAGAGTCATGAATACAACAGGTGCCATGGTTAAACCAAAAGACATAACTACAAATTCATAATGGCCATATCTAGTACAAAGCATGGTCTTCAAAATGCCTTCTTCCATTACATTCAACTAATGGTACCATGACCTCATGTCAATCTTCGAAAAATACTGAACTCTCCAGAGAAGATCAATCAAATCATTGATATGATGAAAATGATACTTGTTCTTAATAGTGATATTATTCAATGATCTATAATAAATGAAAAGTCTCATTGAACCATATTTATTTTTAACAAACAAGACAGGATCACCAAATTGTGATTTGCTAGGTTAAATGAAACCTTTATCTAATAACTCCTGTAATGGCTTCTTTAACTTTAAAAGATCAATTTGAGCTATTCAATCAGGGGGATTTGAAATTGGTTTATCATTAGGAACTAAGTTAAAAGTAAATTCAACTTCCTCATCATGTATAATACATGGAAAATCATTAGGAGAAATACCAATATACTCATTTACCACTGACACATCATTAATCAGAATAGTTCATTTATTTTCAACAATATGTTCTTGGAAACCATCATTTCCATTTTTTACTAGATTCTTAGCTTCCTGATATGTTATCCAAATTAAGGGTTATTTCTTCTTCAAAAACTGAAAATATCTTTAAAAATAAACCTCTTTAGCTCTGTATTCATTCTTAACAAGATAATTAGACAGCCAATCCATGCCCAAAATAGCATCGAACTCTACTAGAGGAAAAACAATATGTTTTTCTGGTAGATTTGTTATGCACACAAGGACATGATGGTTCATATAATTTCTTCTTTCCAAAAAATATCCTCAAAGAGTTTTACCATAAGTTTAGGATTCATATCTTGTGATGTAATTCCAATTTACTAGAAAACCTCTCTGAAATGAACGAATGTGTTGACCCCAAATCAAACAACACATTGGAATAATCTGAAAAAACAAACAGTGTACATGATGCTACTTCATTTGATGGACCAACATTTACTGATGTAGTTGAAAATGAAATCACTACCCCTTTATACTCGTAGTATTGTTTCTTTCCATCATCTGAGTTCTTCTCCAGACACTCATTTTCATAATGACCCATTTTATTGCACTTACAAAATCTTACCATTGGATTTTCATTTGTTGCTTGATCATCTTCATTACTGTTATGAGAAAAATGACAAGACATACCACACCAGAAGCACTTTCCATAATTTCATAAACACTATCCATGATGCTTTTTACTACACTCCTCAAAAAATAGATATTTAGTTTTTTTTACCTCCATGATTCTTTGATTAATTATTTCCCTTTGACTCCCAACTAGACCTCTTATTCTGTTGTTTGTCAAAGAATACCTAATCATCCGAAAACTCCATTTCCACCATCTCCACACATTGAACAAGTTTTTCATAATGTTTGAAATCACAATCGTCTAATGATCTTCGATAATGTGACTTCAGTCCTAGGTAAAATCAATTTCTCTTACTACCATGATCTCGGATGAAATTTGGAGCATGACTTGCCTTTCGAGTGAACTGTCCTTCGTAAGTAGGTACTGAGTCATCCTCATGCCTTAATTTCAAGAATTGATTTTCCATCATAAGAAGAACTAACTTAAGAAAATATTTTTCAAGAAATATACCATTTAATTCATCTCAAACTAGAACATTAATCTCATCACTATACCTGATATTTTTCACCATCGACCACCACTGATCAGGTTCACCATCAAAATAGTATACAACAAGACTATCCTTGTGATGTTCATAACCCCACATGGCATCAAAAATATTTTCTTGTGCTTTAATCCACCCTTTATCTAGAACAGGGTCAGATGGTCCTCTGAATAAAGGTCTATGTTGCCTCATGAAATGCTCCACTACTGACATGTTCTTTGGTGGTAGATATGGATGATCACGTGCATAGAAACCACCACTATTTATATCCAGAGTCAATTGTTCCATCAATACAAAAAACAGTTCTGTTTCAATTCTGACCATCTCTAGATGCTGATTTGGAATGTTGTCTGACTCGTGATTTCTTCCCATCATAGTTTCCATGTTTCGTCTGAGGAAAACCATTATAAACCCAGGAATATCTTAATCAAAGAAAATGGAAATCTGTAAATTCTATATCACTTAAATATTAACATAAATTAATTTATAGATATTAATTTAACAATATCCTAAATTCTAAAATTGTATAAACCAAACTATGATACCAACTATAAGGACCCGACGTGATACATTTCATATTCTTGAATTAAATTAATAATTCAAATTGAATATATTTTTAGGTTTATACCTTTAGAGAATTATGTCATAACATATACATAACAACTTGAATATTTCATTTAGACACATCTACCTAGTTTCCATTTTTTCATAAATTAAAAATTCGTGAAATAAAGAGTCATGTCTAATTCCTTATTTTAGACTGTATGACTTTTCCTTGATCCCATCCTTCACCCTGTTCCACTTTATTTCCCATGATTTTTTTTAAAAACATGGTATGAGCATAAAAAGTTTATTAAGGGATACACAAAGTAGGAAAACTGTTATTTTATCGCAACAACAATTAAACCATGAATACTATATCATAAGTAATACTTTTAATCTTAATGAAGTATTAAATACTATTAACTAAATAAAAGATCATTTATAACCATTTTTAACCAAAATATTAACATAAAATCCATATAAAGAACACATAACATATAAAAGTAACTTTGGAAAAAATCATACTTAAATGGAATAACCATACGGTCAACTTTTACACATATCACTATATAGAATATCCATATGTCAAACCTCAATAACCAATGAACTATAGGTCATAATATAACTATTAATCCTAGTTTATCATGACACCAACTATCATTTGGTTTAACATGTAACCACTCGTCAAATGTCCAAGTACCATTATAAAATCATAACACATACAAAAATAAAAAAGAATGAAAACATTTCCCCATTTCAATCACAATATATAACTTAAATATAATGACATAACAATTCCATTATCAAAACCATTTCCAATTAAAAAAATACAATAAATATTATATGGTATTTATTTTTCTTTTTAAAACATTACGGCTTGTTAAGGAAGCCAAAGAGAAAATAATAACTGTGGCGGTGGAAAGGTCATTGTCCATACTTACGTTAAAAGAAACATACCTTCTGTCATTTAGTAAAATGATTCATAAAAAAATATTTCCATTAAATGAAATGAAATGTTAAAGTTGATTATACAGCGTATAAATGAAATTCATGTTTTAAAACAAAATATTCCTCAATGAACGGAGTTTGAGATTAAGTACCTTACCTCATGTCCGACATGACCTATTTGTTCATTAATATCCTGAATAATAAAATAATGTTTTTTACTTTCTTAAGAACCATTTTTCAAGATTACCAATCCTTTTAAATCAATTATAATCATGTTATAAAAATTATGTAATCATTTATGTTAATAATGTTCATTTTGTTGATATTTGGTACTTGAGTCAAAAATTGACTTTTTATAATTACAAGTTGATCATGTGGTAAAAATTTCCTTATATTTAGAATGATATTAATTATTTATATGTCACAAATGTAATATATATCTAGTATATACATGTATTTACAATAGTAAAAAACATTTGGAGATATGAAATGAAATTCACCGTTCATGGAGATGGTAAGTCGTACGTACACATCAACACTACTTCCATTTCTCTTTCATATTGTATTGGAATAAAATATTAATGATACATAAGTATATTTTAATATTAGTATAATATAATATATAATTTCATTAACTCAAACCTTTACACATCCCACATAAGGAATGAATGATTAATATCACATTGATGGGGCGCTCGTCCGCACTTCCCCAAATGAGATTATCGTATTTTCCCAATATGGAATCCATAAAATAATTATATAAATAAAAAATACAGAAGCATATAAAAAATATAAATATAATATATATCATATATAAATATAGTTCCATCATAATGGCCACCATGAGAGGCGGTTGGAGATATTTGAACAATCATCATTTCGTGGGGCAATAGTCCGCTATCCAAAGAAATAGAATGTTCTTTACCAATTAGACTGAGTTATGTGTAAGTGTAGTTTTAATCCTTCTCATAAAAAATAGAATATTTAGGATGCTGTTTTTTTATAAAATAAATGAATACAAAGAGTTATGGGTTTGGATAATTAAAATAAAACAAATTAAAACAAATAAATTTAAGAGAAACAGTTTCCTCTAATTCAGATAACTCACTTTGGTTTAAACCAAAAGGGTTTGTTGAAGTTCCTTATGCATATGTTAAGGCTTCTAAGAGCTTGAGATGAATTTATGGAGCTTAATTTTGCAGATGTTGTATGATCCAAGGGGCTTGAGAGGTGTGAGGAATGGTTTAGAGGTGAGTGATTTTAATAAGGGGGCGGGGGGCTCTTTAGGGAAGTGTTAAAATATTATTTTATTATATAATGATTTTCTATTTCTAAAGTCCAAAACTAATTAACATCATAGGTAATATGAATTATGGCCAAAATATAATCATCCAATAATAATTGGACAAGTTTTTAATATTATTTTAATCTTTATAATCTTATTTACTTAAATCATTTATTAATGAGGTAAACACTGCACCATTATTGTGTCATAAATAATTATATTTACATGATGTCTTAAAATTATATTAAAATAAAATGATGTCTGAAAAATTATTATCTTTAAAATTAATCTTTATAGTAAAAAAATAACTTATTAAACATTATGAAAAAAATTAATTAACTAAAAGATATTGGTTTCTGTTAGTTTTGTCATAACATTAAATTAATTAATATAAAGTGTCATTATCACTCTTCAGTGGCTCTATGGGGTCCTATAATCAACCTAATGATGACCATGGTCGTCCATGACTCATATAATATGGTTAGGATATGTTTTAATGTAATTGTTTTATTATTATGATATTTTTTTACCTTGAATTTCCTAATTTACCTTTAACCGCAGTAAATAAAAGTCCAATGTTACTATTAACCAAAAAAATACTTCCATCTTATTAAACCAAATTTTACATAATATTAATAACCATGTATTTCAGATTTCAAAATTCAATTCACAGAAGAGGTAAAATTCCATTTAAGTGAAAAATATTCTTTTTAACTACTACTTAGTGTTTTCACTATTGATCAAAAATTGAAGCTTTTCATAAAAATATGAAAAATTACACATAAGCTATATTTGATATTCTGAATTAAAAAATTATTAATTTTTTACCAAATTTAAAACAGATAATTTGGATTAATTAATTTAAAATTATTTCTTGTTGTCAAAACAAATGGAAAGTATTTAAGAGAAATGAACTATCATAATATTGACACATGTTCATGCCCAATTTCAAAATGAAATTAATTCCAATGACCAAAATTGGATTAAATTATAAAAATAAAATCTAATTATACTTTTAAACCAATTAAAAAGAAAATATAACCATATAAGTAAATAATATTAAAAGTCAGTTTTGAATTAAAATACATTATTTTTCAATATTCATTTAAAAATGAATATTATCATAAAAATAACTAAAATTTACCCAAAGAAAAATTTTTATGTCCCGATTCTAAAGAGTAATTCTATTTTGTCAAATAGAACATATAAAAGTGACCAAAACTAGATTTTAAGAGAGTTTTCCATTAAAAGGTTGTAAATTAATCATTTGATGTAAATTCTGCTTAAAAGTAGATTCATTAACATTTTAAGCCTCTATATTTTATTGGATAAATTTAAAAACATTTAGAAACATGTATAATCATATTTTTGTTAGTTTTTTTCATTCCATATAGTACAATGGCTTCGCGTTAACTACCATTTAAAATAATAATATTATATTGTCATTGTGCAACGTAAGATTTTCAAGAAACCCATTATTGCTTATCAGGTACGCCATCAAACATAGAAACAAATTTACATTAAAATTTATATTTAATTACTAAATATTAATAAATATGAAAATGTTATATTTCTTAATTTATCTCGGATGGTACACCCTTCTCTCAAAATCACACCTCTAAAGCAATTTGGCTCCATTGAACCCCACAAAAATATGTTCCCAAATACGATAACTTCAACCATGTTTCTGAACTTTGATTAGAAACCCAACCTAAGGATCCCCTTTCATCAAATCAAAAGGGAAACACCCGAAGAAAAGGTAATAATTTCATAACCTCTTTCAATGTTCTTTTCTTCTTCTACTTACTCTTTCATTGTTGTTTCCATAACAAAATAATAACTCCAGTACCTTCTACACACTGCCATGTTATTAAAAATATGGTACAAAAATATTCATTATATTATCTATACTACGAATGACAAAGTCACCATATGGGTGTACATACGGCTTACAATCTCCACATCGTGGTATAGTTTTTTATTCAATACTTCATTATTTGGATTAGTATAATAATGAGTATAATTGATCTAAATAATAACTATAACATGTTAATGTTTATTTATATGTAATATACAACCCAATTACATATGATTACACCATGAATTTAATTATATTGTCCCTTTTGTGTACGTAAATATTACCATCTACGCCGACGCGATGAGATTGATTCCCCATCGTAACCATTCAAAAATAATTTTTATTTAATTAAAAAAGTTTAAGAACTTAATATCTTTCTGGATATGAATCAAATAAATCATATCCATAAAAAACATTACTTACATTAAAAAACATATAAAATAAAACGAACCAGTCAACACCCATAAAAATGTTACTATTAAAATATTATTAACAATGCAATATTAGAAGATCATATATGATATCATATTTATGTATGTGGTTATTGTATAATTTCATAACAATAATGTAACAATTATATAGGATGTTAACATACCCTCGACTAAAGAAATGTACATGTTAAGGGTTAATTTTACAATCTATTTATTATTTGAGGTTGTTTATACGTAAGAATCTAATAGGAATTATTTATCATCCTCAACCATGTTTCTTAGTAATGTATTTAAAAACATTTTTAATATTTCATAAAATACGGGTTAATGTAATTTATACCATTTTTTGACTTTTTATAAATTGTTTTGAAATAAATATTTCTATCAATTTTCGAACATGGTATTTTACGTCTTTTTGGAAAATTAAGGTAAAAATGTTCTTTTAACTTATAGAGAAGGTGCAGATATTTTTTCCATTATAACATCTTTGAAGCTTCCCTTAGAATCCTATAAGAATATTTTCAAAATAATTTTTTTATTTCATAATTATGTGCAATTTCAATTATTTAAAAGTATAATGAGATATTTCCTGTAAATAGTTTTGATTTCATCTATGTCAACAACCTTCAATGGATTTTACACTTTTTTAAGTTGAATTATTATGATACAATCTTCATATATTATATTTAAGGTTTTGTGAAATTTTTTACTATGTATGTGATATTTTTATACCATTCTTGGTTAGAGTATTAACATTTTGTATGCTAGTTTTATTATGAATTTTTATGTTAGGTTTCATCCTTTTCATATGAGGAATGCATTTGACATAGAATGTGACTAGTGGATACCACTGTAGCTCCTCGACGCACTGGTATGTCTCATGAGAAAAACTACTGTCTTGGAAGAAGGCCTCGAAAAACTCTTATTTTTAGTCGTGGAATGAGGCCTTGAATATATGGTTATGTTGTCCGGCATTATGCATTCCATCATTATGAAATTAGCAATTGATATTAAAGGTGACTATGGGACTAGTGAGATATACATGTGAATATTTTCATGGAATTATATGATTTATATTTTACATATAATACTAAAATTTAAGTTTAAAATCATTTTGTTTTAGACATACACATTACCTTAAATATTTATGATTATTTAATATAGTTTACACTATATTGCTATCCTTATTGATCATCTGATCTCACCCCTTTCTTATGTATTCTTTTTCCCAGGATGTGAAGAAGTATATTATGATTGACCTATATGGATAGGCTAATTGATATGAGTTTTTTCATAGGGGACACAATGTTGTTGTTTTTTATTTCATGATGTAATGTCAAACTTATGTATGTATCTAGTATGTCCATGGCTACTAAACTAACCAGTATTTCGAGATTTGATCACTTGTGTTAATGAAAAAGTTATATAATAGTTCATAGAATTTGGGTATCTAGGGTTGGGTCATTACATTTGGTATTAGAATAAGTTTAATACAAACCGTGAAAACTAGATTTATATAAACTAGGATTAGAGAACATTTCCCTAAGAAAAATTTTGAGTATTTTTATCGATGAACAAACAAAAATTTGGGTAGTGTAAATATTATTTGGGTTTTCCAAGATAATATATTCAGGTATGGATATAAACAAGAAGAGGTGGCTCTGAAATATATGTACCTAGGATTGAAAAGATTGACAAGGAGTTTTAGGCTTGACCCGAGGTATTTTGGTACACAACATCAGACCTTGATGAACTCTTGGTATTGACACTCCAAGGGGATATTCTTAGGATAATTGAAATTTTAATTACAAATCATTATGAAGGATTTAGGAGTAAATACTTCCTTAAAGAAACCATTTTTATGATTATGGATTATATTCATAAACTTTTCAATTTAAATTAGGTATTTTACCAGTTTGGAATTATGAATTCAAAATTATAAACTAACCTAGTGTATGCAATTTTTTAAAAATGTTTCCCAATAGAATGAATGATAAATCCATAAATAAACATAATCCAAAGAGTAATAATGTAATTCCTCGACCCTAGAATCCCAGAGTCAGTGCATTGTTACATAACATTGGCATGATACAACGAAATCATGTCCTAAAAGGCCGATCAGTTTAGTAGCCTTGGAAATACTAGATACATTCATAAGGGTTACATTACATCAAAAAATGGAAAACTATAACAAAATTGTTTCCATGGACCACACTCATATACCCTCAAACTATCCCTGCAGGTCATCCATAAAATAATTCTTCACATCCTAGGGAAAATTAAACATAGAAAGGGGTGAGCTCAGATGCTCAGTAAGGATAATAATATAGCAGACACATTCATAAATGAGCATAAACATTTAAAGAAAGGCATAAGACTAAAACAAAAGCCTTTTAAACTTGAACATCAGCATAATATGTCAAAGATAAAATCAAATAATTCCCTGTACTTATTCCCATGGATATTCTACTATTCAAATTATCACATGCCATATCAATAGCCTCTTTCCTAATGATGGAATGCATAATTCTGGAATTTCATAACCACATAGTAAAGGCCTTGTGCCAATACTACAAATAAGATTTTTTTCAAGGAATTTTTCCAATACACTTGTTTGTCTCATGAGACGTACCGATGCATCGAGGAAATATAGAGGGCTCAACCCTTCCGTTACTATGTCCAATGCATTCCCCATATAAAAAGGTTTAAACATAACATAATCATTCGCAATAAAACTAGCACCAGAAATGTCAATACATTATTTATAAACCATGAATGGTGTAAAAATAACACATCCACAGTTAAACATATCACAAAACCTTCAATACAATATGAAATTTTTGTATCATAAAAAACCAACTTGAATAAGTTTAAAATCCATCAATGGATGTTGACATAGATGAAATCAAAACCTTTTTTTTTGAAATATAATTTTCTATTTTTAAATCATTTAAGAAAAAATTTATTTTTAAAAAAGTCTTATAATCTTCTATGGGATTCTTCAACGATGTTATAACAGTGGAAAATAGACACACCCACCGTAAAATTTAAAAATACATTCTTACCTTAATTTGGTAAAAAAGGTTACAATTTTCCTTGTTTGGAAAACGGTGGAAAGATTCATTTCAAAACATATAAGGTCAAATAAGGGTATATATCACATTACCCCATTGTCTAGTAAATTGTAAATATGTTTTTAAATACATTTTTAAGAAACATGGTTATGGATGATATAGAGGTCCCAGTAGATAATTACGTATAAACAACCTTGGATAATAAAGAGATTGTTAAATTTACCCTTACCTTGTACTTTTCCTTGGTGATGGGTAGGTTGACCTCTTGTTTAAGGGTAAAATAATTGTTATTAAATTATACATGAATCGTATACATTAATATGATATCATATATGATCTTTTAACATTGCATTGTTAATAATATCTTAGTATTATCGTCGTTTCGAGTGTTAACTGATTCATTTTCATGTATATGATTTGTTATGTAAGTATTTTTTGTTATGGATAGGTTGTATATTATTCATATTCTGAATTATAGTAAGTCTTTAAAAATTATTTTTAATCGTCTAATGAAAATTAGACTTGAATGGATATGATGGGGAATGAATCTCATCGCGTTCATGGAGATGGTAATCCCTTTGTACGCACGAGCAACAATATCATTCTTTGGATATTAAAATAATATATAATGGACTTTATATCATATATACAGAATAAGTATCATGTTATATTTATTATTTATATCAATTAAACATCACTATTATACACATACACATATTAATGTATTGAATAACAATTACACCATGATGTGGAGACGGTAAGTTGTACATACACACGAATAGTGACATGTCATTCCAAGGATGGATAGAATAATTAATATGGTTGTACCATATTTATAACAACATCAATTTATATAGAAGATACTGGATTAATTATTTTATAATGGAAACAACAAAGAAATAGGATGTGGAAGAAGAAAGGAACTTGAAAGTGGTGATGAAATATTTACCCCTTCTTTGGGTTCTTCCTTTTGATTTGATCAAAATGGCTCCTTAGGTTAGCCTTCTGACTAAAGTAAGATCGCTATGTTGAAGGGAGGAAATTTTATATGGTATTTGTGTTGGGTTTGGTAGAGATAAATGTCTTTGAAGCTGTGAATTAGAAAGAAGGGGGACTTCCCTTTTATAAGAGGTGTGAGGGGAACCTTAAGAAAATATAGAAATATTTTTTTATAACAAAATAATTATCTGTTTCTAGTTGCTCCAAAGTGAATAATTTGAAGGATAAGGAGGTGATGTGTCGAAATACACTCAACCAATAGGTTTTAGAATGTTTTGGTTCACTATATTAACCTTATCTTTTAGATTTAACTCTTAGTTAAGTAGTTTGACATTTACTATGTCTCATTTTATTTTTGTATTATCTGGTAAATAAACTTATTATATACTTCCAAGAGATCTCCAAGGGGTTTATTATTGATACACCTATCATTATATATGTTTTTGGGCCTAACCTTATATTTTTAGGAATATAATATCCATAAATAATATAATATATGTTTTAAAACCTCTTTTATGTCAATTTTGACACTATTTGGTATTTTGTTTTTTCTAAATTCATAACAGAATTATTTCTTCGAAAAAAATTCATCTAACAAACCCTAAAATGTCATCTTAACCTATAAATTTATTGGAATTCATATTAAGTCTCAAATTACATTTATTTAGATATTTATAATGTCAATTATTTTAATCATTCATTAATACGGTAATTATTGCATCATCATTGTGTCATAAATAAATATAATTACATAATGTGTAATGTCACGACCCGTCCTCGGGGCCCGTTCCGTGACTACCCCAAGCCCTCCTTCCATAGGCCAGGGGCTGCCGACTATCACCAAGGTGTAAATCCCATAAAAAAGGGAAGGCATTGCCTTTGTAAAGTAAACAAGCACCATAGGGTAAGAATGCAGAAAAGTAAACACTAAGTAAAAGCTGGTAGAACAGTAAGTGCTGAAAAGTAAAGGGGGCCGAAAATACAAGCCCAACTGTAAAGTACAACTGAAAGGGGAAAAACAAAAACTGAAAAGTAATGTCGCAACTTCGAGCCGTCCTTTGGATGTCCCACCTGAAAGGTGGGTATAGAAAGCCTCAACTACTCCTCGGGTCCAGCCTACCGCTCCGAGTACACCTCGCCCAGTGGTCCACCTCTAGGTACCGTTCTGCTCCGCAAGCCTCCACCACGATCTGCGCTGTCTGTTGTCTGCAACCAACACAACGTAGTGCGGGCATATCCCGTGCTGGGGTGAGTATAAGCTACCTAGTAGGGACCCCGAGACCCCTGAAGGTCTACGAAAATCCACAAAGGATAAACCACAAAGGAAAGATACAATCATGGAGTAACATCCGACACGGCTTAGGTATATGCCCATACATATACCTAAGTCATCAATTCTCACTCGGATCCAACATCCGAGCTCATGTACAACCCAGTCCACACAAGAATGAAAAACGTGAAATCCACACAGGATAGCTCAACACAATCCACAAAGGAATGTAAAATGTAAATCCACATAGGATAGCACAACACAATCCACAAAGGAAAGTAAAACAGAGTTTCAGCTCATACAGGTATACTTCTTCAAATGACGATAGAGATGATCACTGATCCATCTAAGTCGTCATACCCACGAAGGATCGATATGTACTAACCCCCGCAATGACCCACAAAGGATCTGACCCACAAAGGATCTGACCCACAAAGGATCGATAGGTAACTAACCCCCGCAAAGACCCACACAGGATCGGGCCCACATAGGACCTGTAGGCGATGGCCCACATAGGACAGTTGAGCGCTGACCCACACAAGATCAGACCCACACATGATCGGTAGCACTGAACCACAAAGGATCGTTGAGTGCTATAGTCGTCGCCGTCGAATCCACTGAGGATCTCTGCACAGTCTTCGTCGTCACAGTAGCAGTGGCAGCCAGCTCTGGGGTTCCCGCACACAACAAGCTCGTTTGGGAGGGTCCGCTCCACGAGCCGAGAGGCTGATACATCAACTGACACATAGTCCAGAGTTGATGTATCCAAAAGTTCCATATCGTCAACAAGAACTTAACGTCGTAGACGGCGCGTCAATCGGACGCCCGGTCTGAGAGTTATTGGCTTTTTCGTCCCAGGGGTCCGGTTGGTTTTTAAAGTAAAACCAACCCGACCGAACTCCACATGCGTCCAAACCTCGGGCGGAGTATGCCAAAAGATCCGTCTCACTTAGAGGAATTCAATGAAGTTGACGGCACATCGATCGGATGTCCGAAGCTCATGTTATGAGCGTTTCCGCTCCGGGGGCCCGGTTGGTTTCGTGTACGAACCAACCCGGCCGAACTCAAAGTATTCCTAATCCTTGTGTGCGATATACCGAAACGACCGCCTCGATCCAAGGATCGCATCGCCGCTGACGTTGCGTCGTTCGGAGGCCCGCAGCTCATGTTACGAGCAAAAGATCGAAATTGTCTGAAGATGGGGGGTCTGGGCCCGGACCGACCCGGCCCAACCCCCCCTAGGTCGGCCCGAACCGGGTCGACCTGACCCAGGTCCGGGTTGGACCCGGTTCGGCTCGGCCGAGCGGCCGAGCATGGTAGCCGCGGGGGGCTGCCCCCGCGGGATGGAAGTGTCACGGCCCTCGAGGGGCTGCTCTGGAATTCAGCGGACGCGGCTTCGCCACGTCCCGTGCATGTGAGCCGAACCCGCACGGCTTCAGCCGCGGCGGCCCTGTCCGGCGGCATGCCGGGACGCCGGCGCCTCCGGCCACCGGCGCC
Organism: Viscum album; assembly: GCA_963277665.1. Taxonomy (NCBI): domain Eukaryota; kingdom Viridiplantae; phylum Streptophyta; class Magnoliopsida; order Santalales; family Viscaceae; genus Viscum; species Viscum album. Next base: position 1,140,350,866 of record OY728156.1, read on the forward strand.
GCCGGTGGCTTCCGCGGGCCTCCGGAGTTTCTCTGCTGGTACGTTTTCCTTCCCGTCTTCACCGAAGCTCCTCCCGGGTCCCGTTCTTCACTGCGGAAACAACGAATCGTCCCAGTGGCATGTTTTGTCATCGCCCGCCAATCCGCGCATCAACGAAGAACTGCGGAGGGTATTTGGGCCGTGTTTGTTTGGCACGCACCATCCGCGTTAGATGATAACAGTCGGGAGAAATTATCGACACATGGAGAACATATCAAAAACAATTTTAATAAATTAACATTTTTCTTATGAAACTAGGTTCTTTTTTTTGAACAGAAACATCCACGGAGTAAAATCATTCCCAACAAAACCCCTACCTCGTCAAGTCGTTGCACGAGCGTTCTTCACAGAACTGATCGTCGCGGAAGGAGGGGATCGTCGCGGTATCCGGTGTTGCGTCGACGAACTCCGAGGACCAAGAAACAACAGATTTAATTAATAATAATTAAATCCATATTGTTGTTTTAATCCACAAAGTAAATTTAAAAAAAGAGCACAACCCCCTACATTGTCGCTGCCTATCGAAGGTTGTCGCGGTGTTGGATTGTCACGAAAGAACGTCGCGGAAGAAGAATCGCCAGCTTCGCGGAACTTGGCATCACGTCGTTGATTTCTGAGGGCTCAGTGTTCTTTTTGTTCTTCGCGTTCTTCACGTTCTTCGCGAAGGAGGATGAGGAACTCTTGGTTTCTGTCAAATCCTCTCAACGAACATTTTTCCAGAAGTCATGTGTTGGTCTTATTTTATTATTACGCCAACGGATTGAAAACATGTTAAGAAACGATTAAATTAATTCACAGAATTAATTCATCGAATAAAACCACCCAATTAATTGGTGTGTTAAGAAATTAAGAAAATGCGTCAGTTGACTTCATAATGACGGGTTTTCTCGGGTGCGTTACTTAGCGGAAAAGAAACGGTGGGGCTCGTGCGGGCCCCACCTCACAAATATCCTACCAAGAGGGTAGGATATTTTTGGATAGCACCCTATCCGCAATAACTCAGCTTAAGCGGCTGTAAGTAGCTTTAAGTGGCTTCCAAGTGGCTTAAGTGAAATAAAATAAAGTTTGTCGTATAATTTATTTTATTTCTTAACTTTAAGCAACAAAATTAAAAACCACACCCGAGCAAATGCAACTCTAGAAGAGGCGTTTCTAAGCAATTACCGGGGTTACGATTCCATTGGTTCCCTCAGAATTTGATTCCGAGCACCGGTTTAAAAGTTAGTAAAACCTGCTCGTCCGTTCACTGAACGTACCCAAGCCAAACTTCAGAACATGATTCCGGGCACACTGGGCCTCAGAATCAGGTTCCGTCAGAAACTGTGTTCTTGTAAAATTCCAATGAAAATTAAGAAAAATATTTCTTTGAAATTCACGGGTCTTTACATCACTAAAACCTCAGGGCTTTACGTCCCCATAATGATATGTCGTAAACAAAGGAAACAAAAGTGGGTACTGAGCACACATCTGAGCCTCCCGCTCCCAAGTGCTCTCCTAGAGGTTCCCGTGCTGCCATCTGATGCGCAAAAGAGGAATCGATCATCCACGTAGGACCCGATCCTGTCGAACCTCGATATCCACTAGGACCTCTGCAAAAGTCGCCCCATCATCCATGTCTAGCTCCCCATGGTCAATGATGTGTGTCGGGTCGTGCACGTATCTCCTCAGCTGAGATACGTGGAAGACGTCGTGCACCCGGTGCGACTGAGGTGGTAGAGCCAGACGATAAGCCACCTCACCAATCCTGCTGATGACCTGGAAAGGTCCAATGAAGCACAGAGACAACATGCCGCCTCGGCCAAATCTCCATAATCCATGTTGAGGTGAGACACGAAAGAAGATGTGGTCGCCATCCTCGAAATCTAGTGGCCTCCGCCTCCTGTCAGTGTAAGACTTCTGCCGTCTCTGAGCTATCCTCATCCGCTTCTGGATGACCTGGACCTTCTCTGTCGTGGCCCGGACCATCTCTGGTCCCACAAGTGCTGACTCCCCAGGGTCTGTCCAACACAAAGGAGATCTGCAAGGTCTGCCGTACAATGCCTCGTATGGTGCCATCCCGATGGTGGAGTGGTAGCTGTTGTTGTACGCGAACTCCACCAAGGGTAGGTGGTCCTCCCAGCTGCGACCAAAGTCAAGGACACATGCGCGGAGCATGTCCTCGAGAGTCTGAATGGTCCTCTCCGTATGACCATCCGTCTGAGGGTGAAAGGCGGTGCTCAGACGTATCTGTATCCCGAACGCCTCCTGCAACCCCTTCCAAAGCCAGGATGTAAAGCGAGCATCTCGATCAGAGACGATAGATGATGTCACACCGTGAAGCCGTACAATCTCCTGAACGTAGAGACGCCCCAAGCTCTCCAATGAGCCCTACTCTCTGATGGGTAAGAAGTGAGCCGACTTGGTGAGTCAGTCGACAATAACCCAGATAGAGTCGTGACCTCTGGAAGTGCGTGGAAGTCTAGTCACGAAGTCCATAGATATCCCGTCCCACTTCCACTCCGGGACCTCCAAGGGATATACCAAGCCTGCTGGTACCTGGTGCTCTGCCTTCACCTACTGGTAGGTGAGGCATCGAGAAATGAACTCTTCCACAACCTTCTTCATGCCTAGCCACTAGTGATGTTGTCTGAGGTCCTGGTACATCTTCGCCACTCCAGGATGTACCGCCAAAGGAGAAGTGTGAAACTCTCTCAGCGCCTCCTCTCGTAAAGCAAGTGGTACCAAGGTACGTCCTCTGAAAACGATGTCATGCTCTGCTCAAAGGAGAAGCCATCAGGTTCCTGTCCTGAGGATAACTGTGCACGCCGCGTCTCACTGTCAGCGTCCTCACGCTGTGCCTCTCTGATCTGCTGAAGCAGTGGAAGAGTGACTGTGAGAGACTGAAGGAAGGATGCTCCATCTCTATCCACGATGAATATCAGCAAAGCGGCTAGCTGCTATGTCACCTCCTCAAGTAGCTAAATGCCCGTCCTCCTGCTGAGAGCATCGGCTACCACATTCCCCTTACCAGGAGTATAGATTATCACAAATTCATAGTCCTAGAGGAACTCGATCCATCACCACTGTCTCAGGTTCAGGTCCTTCTGCGAGAAGATGTACATGAGACTCTGGTGGACAGAAAAGACTGTAAAGTGCTCGCCCATCAGATAGTGTCACCATGTCTTCAGAGTGAAGACCACTGCTGCTAACTCCAGGTCATAGGTAGCATAGTTATGCTCATGCGGCCTTAACTGTAGTGATCCATAGGTGATCACTACCCACTCCTGCATCAGGACACATCTGAGTCTGGTCCCTGATGCATCGCAGTAGACTACGTATCCAACTCCCTCCTCAGGAAACCTCAAGATAGGTGCACTGGTCAATCTCTGTCTCAACTCCTGGAAGCTCTGCTGACATCTGTCTGACCACACAAAGGGTTTCCCCTTCTTCGTCAAAGAAGAGAGTGGTGCCTCAACTCTGGAGAAGTCTGGCACAAACCTCTTATAGTATCCAGCTAGTCCCAAGAAACTCTGCACCTCTTTCACGCTCTTGGGTGGCTCCCAAGCTAGCACCGCCTCAATCTTCACAGGATCCACTGCAACTCCCTCCTCAGAAATGACGTACCCCATGAAGTGGACCTCACATATCTAGAACTGACACTTCGAGAGATTTCCATAAAGTTGGTGCTCTCGGAGTGTGTCTAGTCCAACAAGTAAGTGGTAGGCGTGCTCCTCCCCAGTCGTCGAGTAAATCAAAATGTCGTCGATGAAGACCACGAAAAATCGATCAAGGTATGGCTGAAAGATCCTGTTCATGAGTCCCATGAACACCGTGGGAGAATTGGTTACACCGAATGGCATAACCAAGAACTCATAGTGGCCATACCGACACCTGAAGTCCGTCTTCTGCACGTCCTCTTCTCAAACTCTGAGCTAATGATACCCTGACCTGAGGTCTATCTTCGAGAACCACCGTGCTCCCTTGAGTTGATCGAAGAGGTAATCAATCCTTGGTAGCGGATACTTGTTCCTCACTGTCACCTGGTTCAGGCGACGATAATTGACACAAAGTCGCAAGCTCCCATCCGCCTTCTTGGCGAACAATATCGGGGAAGCCCAGGGTGAAACACTGGGTCGGATGAATCCCTTTCCCTGCAAGTCATCCAACTGTAACCGTAGCTCTCGAAGCTCGGAAGGGGCCATCTGATAAGCTGTAGCGGATATCGGGGCTGTCTCGGGGTACAGGTCAATATGGAAGTCTACCTCTCTGCGAGGAGGTATCCCTGGAACGTCGTCGGGAAAGATGTCCTCAAACTGATCCACCACTGCACAAAAACTAGGACTCCGCACGTCAACAACTCCTAGGATGAGGCTAGAAAACGGATGAGTGATGGGTTGTCCTCTCCTCTGCGGAAGTCCATCCTGTGCTGCGAAGGCTCCCATCTCGCCGGTGAAGGTGAACCTGCTCCCGTTGGTGCGTACACATCGAACCTTGCGCCTCATACAGTCAATCTGTGCATGGACTGTAGATAATCAATCCATGCCCAAGATGACGTTGTAAGGCCTCGACACTACTCCAAGAAGATCCCATCCGAAGCTCTCGCCTCCTAGAGTAAGCTCACACTACCGGCACCAGTGTGTAATCGTCGAGTCTACTCCCGTAGGAGTCTCTAACCATAATGATCGAGCCAACGGCTCTGTCGGAATCTCCGAGCTCCGAACAAGGGCAGCGACTACGAAATAGTGACTCGCTCCTGTGTCTATAAGAAATGTAGCAAGGGTGGAATAGAAACAGATCATACCTCGAATCATCTCGGGCACGCCGTGGTCGTAGGGCTCCACTGCCTGGAGCTGTGCATGTCTCTGCCTGCCAGCTCCCTGTGGCCGGGGTGGACCTCCCGGTGGTGGTGGTGGTAGAGCCTCAAAGCGTCGCCCACAACCTGTTGCTCGGCCAGCTCCTCTGCCTCGTCTGCCTCCTCCCTGCGGACCGCCACGGTCGACCCTCTGCCTCTGCCTGGGTGGCCCCTCAACTGTCTGCTGCTCCTCGGCACAATGGGTCGGGAAGTCACGAGCCATGTGACCCTGCCCGCCGCAAGTGTAGCACTGCCTGACTCTCGAAAGACTGGCTCTGCGCTATGTGCCCCGCACTGCTAAGCCAGTGTCCTGAGGCCATCTGCATGAGGGTCTGGTCTGCCTGGACCCCTGAGTCATCCGTTGACTGCCCGCTGCAGAAGACTCTGCTACGTGCCGCCCCGCGGTAGGTCTCGCAGCTGGAGAAGTCTCAGCAAGGAAGCTCTCGATCAAAAGGGATCGCTCCAGTACTCATGCCTGGGTCAGGATGCTGAGGGAGATCAACGATGCCCTCATATCATGGATCAATCCCTGCTCAAAGGTCCGGGCCTGGAAGAACAGGTCTCGTACCATGTCAGTCGAGTAGCACGAGAGATCGGTGAATCTCGCCGAGTACTGGGCAACCATCAAGCTGCCTTTCCACAGCTGAAGAAGCTCCTAGATGCGCACCGCACAGAGGGTGGTCGGGATGAACTTTGAGCCGAAGAGGCCCTCAAAGTCTGTCCAGATGAGAGTGGCCTCATCTTGAACCTGGAGTATCAACCTCCACCATCGTCCTACTGTTGTATACAGTAGAATCGCTGCGAGGATCACCATGAGGTCTGCTGGTGTCCTCACTAGTCTGAAAACTCACACCACTGCCTCCAGCTAGTCCTCGACTGCCTGGGGGTCCGTCTCCCCGCATAACCTGGGTGGTCGCTGGCGCTGGAACTCATGCAGTGCACTGAGGCGACGTACATCGTCAGCGGCTGGTGCTGGAAGCATCGGTGGCTCGGCAGGTAGAGGTACCGCCGATGCCTCTGCTGTCAAAGGGCCCTGTACCGAAGCCTCATCGCTCGGCGGGCTGTCATCACGTACCACTCTCGGAACCCTAGCTGGCTGCCATCGTGGGGCCATCCTGATAGGAAACAGGTGCACCACGGTCAGAACAGTATACCTGGTGAGATGATACAAAGTAATCACAAACAAAACATGAAACACACATCCAATCAATGTTTTCGTGAATTATGTCGGAAATCAAAAGTTAGGGTCCTGGTGTACAGATACGCCGGCCGCCTCACAAACACTGGACTCCCTGGATTGATAATCAAACCCAATACGCTAAACAATATTTCATCACATAGAAGAAAGATCAGAGTCTGCGGTAGAACCGACCACCTATGATACCAATTTGTCACGACCCGTCCTCGGGGCCCGTGCCGTGACTTCCCCAAGCCCTCCTTTCATAGGCCAGGGGGTGAGAACTAGAACCAAGGCATAGATCCTGGAAAAAACAAGGTAAGGCATTGCCTTTGTAAAGTAAACAAGAACCACCGAGTAAGCAAGAGGAAAAGTAAACACTAAGTAAAAGCTGGTACAACAGTAAGTGCGGAAAAGTAAAGGGGGCTGAAAATGCAAGCCCAACTCTAAAGTACAACTGAAAGGGGAAAAATAGCAACTGAAAAGTAAATCCGCAACGTCGAGCCATCCTCTGGAAGTCCCACCTGAAGGGTGGGTACAGAAAGCCTCCACTGCTCCTCGGTTCCAGCCTACCGCTTCGAGTACACCTCACCTAGTGGTCCACCTCCAGGTACCGTCCTGCTCCGCAAGCCTCCACCACGATCAGCGTTGTCCGTCGTCTGCAACCAACACAACGTAGTGCGGGCATAGCCCGTGCTGGGTTGAGTATAAGCTACTCAGTAGGGACCCTGAGACCCCCGAAGCTCTCCGAAAATCCACAAAGGATAAACCACACGGGAAAGATACAATCACGAAGTAACATCCGACAAGGCTTAGGTATATGCCCATACATATACCTAAGTCATCAATTCTCGCTCGGCTCCATCATCTGATCTCAAGTACAACCCATTCCACACAGGAATGAAAAACGTGAAATCCACACAGGATAGCTCAACATAATCCAAAAAGGAAAGTAAAACACAAATCCACACAGGATAGCACAACACAATCCACAAAGGAAAGTAAAACAGAGTTTCAGCTCACACAGTTATAATTCTTCAAATGACGATAGAGATGATCAATGATCCATCTAAATCGTCGGACCCACGAAGTATCGATAGGTACTAACCCCCTCAATGACCCACAAAAGATCTGACCCACAAAGGATCGATAGGTAACTAACCCCCACAATGACCCACAAAAGATCAGGCCCACACAGGACCTGTAGGCGCTGGCCCACACAGGACCGCTGAGCGCTGACCCACACAAGATCTGACCCACACAGGATCAGTAGCACTGACCCACAAAACATCGCTGAGTGCTGTAGTCGTCGCCGTTAAATCCACTGAGGATCTCTGCATAGTCGTCGTCGTCACAGTAGCAGTCGCAGCCAGCTCTAGGGTTCCCGCACACAACAAGCTCGTTCGGGAGGGTCCGCTCCACGAGCCGAGAGGCTGATACATCAACTAACACATAGTCTAGAGTTGATGTATCCAAAAGTTCCGTATCGTCAATAGGAACTTAACATCGCAGACGGAGCGTCAATCGAACACCCGGTCTGAGAGTTATTGGATTTTTCGTCGCAGGGGCCCGGTTGGTTTTTGAAGGAAAACCAACCCGACTGAACTCCACCTACATCCAAACCTCGGGCGGAGTATGCCAAAAGATCCGTATCACTTAGAGGAATTCAAAGAAGTTGACGGAACGTCGATCGGACATCCGAAGCTCAAGATACGAGCGTTTCCGCTCTGAGGGCCCAGTTGGTTTCGTGTACGAACCAACCCGGCTGAACTCAAAGTATTCCGAAACCTTGAGTGCGGTATACCGAAACGACCGTCTTGATCCAAGGATCGCATCACTGCTGACGGCATGTCGTTATGAGGCTCTTAGCTCGTGTTATGGGAAAAAGACCGAAACGGTCCGAAGACGGGGGGTCTGGGCCCGGACCGACCCGGCCCAACCCCCCCTGGGTCGGACCCGGTTCGGCACGGCCCGGTCTGGATAGGGTGCGACCCAGCCGGTCAGGCCAGCCCGGTATGGCTCGGCCGAACGGGCGAGTGTGGAAGCCGCGGGGCGCTGCCCCCGCGGGATGGAAGTGTCGCGGCCCTGTCCGGCGGCGCGCCGGCGACCCACGCCTCCGTTGGTCCGTTTTCCTTCCCGTCTGTGCCGTAGCTCCTCCCGTGTCCCGTTCTTCACTGCGGAAACAACGGATCGTCCCTGCGGCATGTTTTGTCATCGCCCGCCAATCCGCGCATCAACGAAGAACTGTGGAGGGTAGTCGGGCCGTCTTTGTGTGGCCCGCACCCTCCACGTCAGATGATAATAGTCGGGAGAAATTATCGACACATGGAGAACATATCAAATATTTATTTAATAAATTAAAATTGGTCTTATGAAACCGGGTTATTTGTTTTGAATGGAAACATCCACGGAGTAAAATAATTCCCAACAAAACCCCTACCTTGTCAAGTCGTCGCACGCGCGTTCTTCACGGAATTGATCATCGCGGAAGGAGGGGATTGTCGCGTCGTCGCGGTATCTGGCGTTGCGTCGACGATCTCCGAGGACCAAGAAACAACAGATTTAATTAATAATAATGAAATCCATATTTTTGTTTTAATCCACAATGTAAATTTAAAAAAGAGTGCAACCCCATACCTTGTCACTGTCGATCGAAGGTTGTCGAGGGGTTGGATTGTCGCGAAGGAACGTCGCGGAAGAAGAATCGCCGACGTTGCAGAACATGGCGTCGCGTCGTCGATTTCCAAGGGCTCAGCGTTCTTCACATTCTTCGCGTTCTTTGCGTTCTTAGAATTCTTCGCGAAGGAGGATGAAGAACTCTTGGTTTCTTTCAAATCCCTTCAACGAACATTTTTCCAGAAGTCGTGCGTTGGTCTTATTTTATTATTACGCCAACGGATTGAAAACAGGTTAAGAAATGATTAAATTAATTCATAGAATTAATTCAACGAATAAAACCGCCGAATTAATTGTTGCGTTAAGAAATTAAGAAAACGCATCAGTTGACTTCATAATGACGGGTTTTCGCGGGTGTGTTACTTATTTGAAAAGAAACGGTGGGGCTCGTGCGGGCCCCACCTCACTAATATCCTACGAAGAGGGTAGGATATTTTTGGATAGCACCCTATCTGCCACAACTCAGCTTAAGCATCTTTAAGTGGCTTCAAGTGGCATCCATGTGGCTTAAGTGAAATAAAATAAAGTTTGTCGTACAATTTATTTTATTTCTTAACTTTAAGCCCCAAAATTAAAAGCCACACCCGAGCAAACGCCACTCCGGAAGAGGCGTTTCTAAGCAATTATCGGCGCTGCGATTCCATCGGTGCCCTCAAAATTCGATTCCGAGCACAGGTTAAAAATTTAGAAAAACCCGCTCGTCCGTTCACTGAACGTACCCGAGCCAAACTTTGGAACATGATTCCAGGAACACCGGGCCTCAAAATCATGTGTTATCAGAAACTGCGTTCTTCTAAAATTCCAAAGAAAATTAAGAAAAAAATTTCCTTGAAATTTACGGGTCTTTACATGTAATAATTATAAATAAAATTACATTATATAGCTAATATTTTTATCTTACTAAAGAATATTTATATTCGAATTTATCATATGTATAAACCTATATTAAAAATGGTTTATTTATTAAACATTGAATTTAACACTTTTAAATTTTCTTTGAATTAAATAATAATAAATGTCCTAATCTAATAAATGTGGACCAAAGAGGTAAATATTTTATTAATAATGTTTTTTCATCAAATTATACTTATCCAAGAGAATTAGGACATGTGTTAAGGTAATAATCATATTATTTTTACCCTTAATTTCCATATTTAATTTCAACCGTTGTAAATAAATTTAAACAGTTACTATACGCCAACAATTATGTTTTTCTAATTAAACCACATTTTAATTACTAATATTAACCGTGTCTCTCAATATTTTTTAAAATCAACTCACAGAAGTGGTAAAATTATGTTTTATGTAAATTTGCAAATGCTCCTAGGAGGTGGGTAAAAGACTGTAAAAAGTTCGATAAAATTTTTATATATCTAAAATTATTATAAACTGACTCCAATGAATTACATTGAATTTATATATGTATTATGTATCTATTTTTACCTAAAATAAATTTAAATAAAATAAATAATTTGTTAAATAAAATGTCGGTATTAATCAATAAATTAGTGTTTTTCACTATTCATCAAAAAGTGAGTGTTTTCAGAAAAATACCAAAAATTCACCCTAAGATAATTTTGATATTATTAATTAAAAAATGAATTCTATTTTACGAATTTCAAAACATATATGTTTCATTAATTAATTTAAAATTAATTCACGCTGTCAAAAACAAAAATGTATTTTTAAGAAATAATAACTATCAAAAGATTGACACTTGTTTATGTCCAATTTCAATGTGAAATTACATACAATGACTATCATTGGATTAAGTGGTAAAAACATAATTTATTTATACTTCTAAACCATTAAAATATATAATTTAACACTACAAATAATTTTGATTAAAAAAGTTGTTTTCAGTTAAAATATAGTATTTTTCACTATTCACCTATAATATGAAAGTTATCACAAAAATAGGAAAAAAATTTGAAACTAAATTCATATGTCCTGATTTTAAAGAAGAAGTTCATTTTCTCAAATTGAATATATATAAGTTCAAAATATTGTACATGAAAAGGGTTCTCCATTAAATGGCAGAAAAATTGCATTTAAAAAAAATACTTTTTTTATCTAAAAAATGAATTTGTTCATATGTTATGTATAGAAAACACATAATATGAATGTTAAAGTTATATTGAGTATATAAGATTCAAAACACAGTTAATACTATTCATATCCACTTTTTGAATGGTTAGTTTAGTAAGTTGGGGTGTGCTCGAACGTGGTGTGGCATGTAGCACAAGCTATTAAATTACTTTAAAAAAATAACGTACTATGAAATATAGGGGTGTTACATTCTTACCTCTTTCAATAAATTATGTCCTCACAATTTGAAATTGTTCTTCGAAACTAAATGGTTGAAAATAAAAAATATCTTTGTGGGAAAACCCACATCGAAAATTTGGATAATAAAATTTAGTCTTAATAAGGGAAAATGGGAATGAAAAAGTCACCACCAAATTATAATCCCGATTATGGGAAAATTGGTTGAAATTAGAGACACACAATTGGAGGAAAAACACCAATATTTATAGGTAGTTATTGAGGTCATCAGTCACAAACAAATGTAGAATTGGGGGCCTCAAAGTCTTCAATCTATGATGACTTAAAATATCAATGTTTCAATAAAACATAAGGTATTAGGATAAAAAAATTTTAGTTTTAGTATCCCTTACCTAAAGTTTAAGAATTAATTTTATCATAGAATAATAGAGGAAAAAAATATATACTTGACAGGTAGAGTACCATCCTTTAACTAATTTCTACAAAAAAATCATCTTTCACTCTAAAAGATAATAGAACTTAAAAAAATATTTTATTTATCCTATTAGTATTGGGTTCCAAAAAAATGAATTTTTTAATTCATATACTAGGCCTTTTAAAAAACTACATTATTCAATCCAGGACATTACGTGGGACAGTGGTAGGTGATACACTCTTGTCGCCCTTCGGTTGCAGGTTCTAGTCTCGCGGCCTTGCTGGGCATGACGTGTTGTCACCCGACCTACGAGTATTCCTTTTTACGGAAATCCAAAAATAATCTCAAACTAGAATTATCTAAAATACTTCTGTCCAAACTCATAGTCCAAAATTTATAATGAAGGTAAAAACAATGAATATCTATTGTTCCATGTAAGAACATGTTAACACCTTCCACATGTATTCTTTTAAAACACTACAACGTCCTAAATTACCATAACACCTTATTGATTACATTCATGTTGCATTATTCGTTACAGAATATTGTATATACTCCTTTTGTCCAAAAATGTTGTAAAATCCAACAATTATGGAATATACAAATCATTAATCAGTTTCAAGGTATTAAAGAATATCCAATATAATTTATCCAAATCAATCATGTATTATTCAAAAAATCACTAACTCGGTATCAGAACCATATTATGGATTATCTTTCTCTCAACCATATATTTTGCAAAAATTTAACCAACTATTATGTCACTTTTCATGGTTCCTCACAATCTCTAGTCCTTAATTTAGTCATACTATAGTAGTACCCTTATATACACTATACTTCTTATAACATGTACATCATTAATACAATATTCAAATGACACAATAATTTAATAAAAACGTAATAAATCTAATCATTCCTCTTCATCTTAGTATTATCATAAAATTATTATTACCTAATATCATCATTTAGAGAAAACTCTGATGATTTGGACATTGATTCGTGTAGTGTCCTAACTCCTTACAGATGAAGCATTTTACATTTGAAAATCTTTTCTTCCCCATGTAATCGCGTAATTGGTGTCCTTTTTCCGTACACTTATAACAAACTCACATTCCCTTCATTATTTTACCAAGGTGATTCTTTCCATAGTTATCACATATGGGAAAATCCTTCTATTCCATCTTCCCTTTATCAATATTTCTCTCTTCCATCCTTTTCTTCTCTTTCTTCCCTTAAAAGCAATAGGACTCAGAGAATTCATTACCTATCTTATTAACACATGATACTATTTCTTCATATGTTGAGAATACATGGGATACTATTTCTCTTCAACATTTTGGGTTAATACCATGAATGATATGATCCTTCTTACTCTTTGGATCATACATATTGCTGGAGTTCACATTCTTTCTATATGGCTCCATTTATATACAATGGAATACACTAGGTCAGTTTATGAATTGCAATGAATAATTCCAAACTTGTAAAATACCTAACGTAAATTGAAAAGTTTGTGGATACAATCCATAATCATAGAAATATTTTATTTGAGTAGGTATATACACATAAATCCTTCATAATGATTTGTAAAGAAAATGAGAATTATCCTAAGCATATCCCTCGGGAGTGTCATAACCAAAAGTGCAGTAAGGCTCGTTGTCGTGCACCTATTCTCATTTAAGTCTTTCTCAAAGCGGTGTTTTTGGGTTTTACCCCTAGGTACATATGTTCTAGATCCACCTCTACATTCTCGTATCCAGACATAAATTTATTGCTTAGAAAACTCAAAAAATCTCTACAATACCAAAATTTTAGGAAGTTATTCTATACTAATCCTCAAAGTCTATATTGGGGATATGTGCTTTAATAAGAGATTATCTAAATATAGTTTCCATGTGTTGTACTAAACATCCCCTGATACCAACTGTAACACCCCAACCCCATAAGCCCAGAGTCGGTGCATTATTACATAACATTATCATCATACAAGGAAATTATGTCCTGAAAGACTGATCAGTTTAGTATCCTTGGAAATACTAGATACATTCCTAAGGTTTACATTACATCTTAAAATAGAAAACTACAACAACATTGTTTCCATGGACCATACTCATATTCCCTCAGACTATCCATATAGGTCAGTCATAAAATACTTTTTCGCAACCTGGAAAAAATAAATCATTGAAAGGGGTGAGCTCAAATACTCATTAAAGATAAAAATATAGAGGATACATTCATAAATGAGCATAAACATTTAAGGGTATTTATAAGACTAAAACAACAGACTTTTAACCTTGAACTTCAACATAATATGGAAAAGAAAACATCAAATAATTCAATTTACTGATTCACATGGATACTATACTAGTAGAATAATTACATGCAATATCAATAGAAACTTTCATAATGATGGAATCCATAATGCCAGACTTTCATACCCACATAGTCAAGGCCTTCTGCCAAGACTACAAAGAAGCTTTTTTGAAGGCATTATGCCAAGACACAAGTTTGTCTCATTAGACCTACTGATGCATCGAGGAGCTATAGCGGGCTTTACCTGTCACTTATTAATTCCAATGCATTCCACATATGAAAAGGTTTAAACATAACATAAACATTCATATTAAAACATGAATACGATATGTCAGTACTTTATCCATAAACCATGAATGGTGTAAAAATTACACATCCATAGTCAAACATATCACAAAACCTTCAATACAATATATAAGTTTTGTATCCTTATAATTCAACTTCTATAAGATTAAAATCCATCAAAGGATGTTGACATAGATGAAATCAAAAACTTTTTTGAGAAAAATATCTTTCTATTTTTAAATCATTAATGAAAAAATTTATTTTGAAAATATTCTTATAAACTTGTAAGGGAATCTTCGACGATGTTATAATGGCAGAAAACAGCCGCACTTGCCGTATAAGATAGAAATGAATTCTTAACTTAATTTGGTCGAAACGGTTAAGAAGTACCTAGTTTGGAAAACGATGGAATGATTCCTCTCAAAACATATAATTTCAAATAAATTTATAGATTAATTTAACCTATTATCTAGTAAATAGTAAAATTGTTTGGACATACATTTTTAAGAAACATGAATGCAGATTATAAAGAGGTCCAAGTAGATAATTATATATAAACAACCTTGGATAATGAAGATATTCTTAAATTAACCCTTACCATGTACTTTACCTTGGTTTAGGGTAGGATAACCTCATGTATAATGGTGATATAAATGTTATTAAGTTATACATGAATCATATACATTAATATGATATCATATGTGATCTTTTAACATTTATTTGTTAATAATATCATAGTATTATCGTTGTTTCGGGTGATAACTAATTCTTTTTCCTTAATATGCATTGTTATGTAATAAATGTTTGTTATAGATTGGTTCTATCTTATTCCAAATGATATTATGTCTTTAAAATTTATTTTTAATAATCAAATGAAAATTAGTCTTGAATGGATACGATGGGGAATGAATCTCATCGCGTTCATGGAAACTGTAATCCGTACGTGTGCATGAGCGACAATATAATTTTTTTGATATTAAAATAATATATTATTGGATGGTATATTATATATATATACAGAATATTTATCATGTTAGGTTTATTATTAATATAATGCCCCAGCCTTAAACCTTACTTAATCTTGAGTTATTACAAGATTACACATTGAGGATCTTTTTAGGTTTAGAGTTTTAGAGAATTAGATCATAAAACTTTCATTACATTCCACATTGAAACAAAGTGGTTACATGAAAGATAGTATTCATTTTTCCCATCAACGAAAACATATTTAAAATAAAACATGGATTCTTTCTTGACACTTCCTTGACACTATTATCATATCATGTACCCTTCCCTTGACATGTGAAAAACATTTCAAAAACTTGGGATGAGCATAAAAAGCTCAGTAAGGGATATAAAAATATGGAAAGGAAACATGAGTACATGTATACATAAGAATGAAATCATACTTTACCCATAAAACATAAACACTTTAACATACCTCATAAAATCATGAATAAATCATATAAATCATAAGACATAAAGGTAACTTGAGACATTCATAACATTCTTACGTAGGGAGTAACCCTCTTGGTTACGTTTGGAATACCCATCATAGTATATTCCATAATATCTTCGGAGAAACCATAACATTTAACCCCTTCATGTTACCCAATGCATAGGAGAGATATATCGGGCTCACCCGCCCTTACTATATCATGGAACCACCTGTCTTCATAATAATACCAAGAACCATAACATAATCGTATCACATAAAACATGCATAAAGGAAACATAACATTTCCACTTTTCAATCACAAGATATCAATACAACACATTGATATAAATACATTATGAAAACCATTTTCAATACCGAAATAAAAGAAAAGTAAAACATGGTATTTATTTATCATTTAAAAAAAGTAATGGCTTGTAGAGAAAGCCGAAACTCAAATAATGGTCACGGCGGCAGAGAAGTCGTTGTCGCCGCCTACGTACGACAAAAAAAATTCCCTTTTGTCCTTTAGTAAAATGATTTGTATAAAAAAGATTCCTTTCGGATAAACATAAAATTCACAGGGGTTTAAACACCGTATAAAAGAAAGTTGTGTATAAAACAAAATATGCCTCAATGAAATGAGATTGAGACGAAGTCCCATACAAAGACGGTATCCTTGGATTAAGGATAAATCGATTACATAATTATGTGTGACAAAATAATACACCAAATATAAGTGGATATTAAGTGTAAAACAATCAGAGATTATTCACACATATTCATAGAACGACATATTCAAGGAGTACAAGCTTATCCCAAAGAATCAAAATTGGGTTAAGAAGTTCCCTTGCAAAAATTTGACAGCCTAACGGCGTCACTACAAAATTTTGAAAATGAGTTTATGGGAGATAAAAATGGTATCTCATCACTTGGACATAAAATTTAAATCACTAAGGATATAGAAGAACGTATCCCAACATAATTTTGTGTGAATTAAAAGACATAACAAAAGAAGACATTTAAAAAGAGGAGGGTGAAAGGTTCCCTTACCGACATGGGTATCTTTCGAAACATACACCACGTGAAAGAAGGTCAATACAACATTGATGTAAATACTCATAAATGAATGTATATTACACAATGAGTAAAATAATGGGCAGTAAATACACCACTCAAAGGAAATTGTGGCAAATTTAGCATAAATCCCATGGGAATAAAAGTGAGATGAAAAATCCCTCACGAAAACTCGACATCCTAACAACGCCACTTAAAACATTCAAAAATGGATTGATGAGATCAAATAGGGTCTCTCATCATATTACAATAAAATGTACATAAATAGGAATATAAAATAACATCCCCCATCATAACAAAGTGGAGCTTAAAATAAGTGACATAAAGGAGAGTACTTAAAAAGAAAGAGAGAGGTTAGATCTCTTATGAAAATTCGGCAGCCTAATGGCGCCACTCAAAACATACAAAAAGGATTGATGAGAGAAAATAGGATCTATCATCATATGAACATAAAATTTAAAGTAGGAGTAATTTAAAAGAACATCCCAATCATAATAAATATGAGATTAAAAGGAATTACATAAAAGAGTGTACTTAAAAAGAAAGAGAGGAGTAGGATCCGTTACCTCGGGTCCGACTTGACTCGATCGTTCTTTAACGTCCTGAATAATAAACATGAGTTGATTTCTATACTCTTAAGAACCATTTTCAAGTTCATTATTCATTTTATATCACTTATTACCATGTTATAAACATTATTTAATCATTTATGTTAATAATTTTTGTTTTGCCGATATTTGGTTCTTAAGTCAAAAGTGGACTTCTTACAATTACATGTTGTTCGTGTGGTCAAAGTTTCATTATATCCAGAATGATATTCATGATTTTGATATCATATATATCATATATATCCAGAATATTAATGTATTTATAATATTATATAATCATTTAGAGGTAAGAAATGAAATGCACCGTCCATAGAGACGGTAAGCTGTACGTACGCATGAACACTACTTTCATTTCAATGTCATATTAATGGAATTAAAACTAAATGAGAGGTATGTATATTTTAATTACAGAATTATATTCTTAATTTATATGTGACATAAATCATATATAATAACTTTAAATACATCCTTTATACATCCCACATATGGCATTAACGAATCAAATCACTTTGAGGGGGTGGTAGTCCGCACTTCCTAAAATGAAATTATCAAGTTTACCCACAATAGAAACCGTAAAGTTATTCCACAAAAGAAAAATACAGAAACTTAAGTAAAATATAAATATATTATATATCATATATAAACATAGTTACATCTTAATGGTCACCTTTGAAGGTGTTATATGAGTGTAGAACAATCATCGTTTCGTGAGGCAGAAATTCGTCATCCACAGAAAATGTATGTTCTTTAACCATTAGATGTAGGTGTGTGTATGTGTAGCTAGAATAATTCCTATAAAAAAATACTAGTATATTGAAGATACTGGATTTGTTACAAAATAAAATAATAAAAAGAGTTTAGGGGGTTGGAGAAGCAAAATAAAACAAAAGAACACAAGAGAAGACACTACCTTTAAATCGGGTAACTCTTTTTTATCTGGGCTCAAAAGCTTCCTCGGGAAGACTTATACCCAAAGTGAGGCTTCTAGGAGTAAGAGAGGGATGTGTAGAGAAAAAATGGGTAGCGTTTGGCCTAGCCAAAGGCTTGAGAGGAGTGAGTAAGGAGGTAGAGGTGGGGGCCTTTTATAAGTGGAGAGGAGGGGCACTCTTGTAATGTTACAAAATGTTACATTATTTTCAAATGAGTTTCGGATTTTAAAGGTCCCACATTGATTTATTTCTAGGATAAGGTGGTAAGGGTTTAAAATATATTCATCAAATTGGTTTTTGACAAGTGTGAGTTATATTTTTAACACTATCTTTTCATTTTATTTAAATCCTTTATTAATGAGGTAATCGCTCCATCATCATGATGTCATAAATAATTTAATTTATTTAATGTCTAAAAATTATAAAAATATATCATGATTTAGGAAATGTTCTCATATTTCTAATGAATATTTATAGTAAAAAATATGACTTGTATAACCCCATTTAAAAATTGTTTTAGTGAAACATCTCATGCTTGTGACAATTTTTTTAACTTTAAATAAAAGATATTTATGTCATTTTCCAACCAAAGTGGCTCCATGGGGTCCTCAAGTTGAACCATGGATTTTCTTGGTCGGCAATGACACAACCAATGAGGGTAGGACATTTGTCTAGGTCATTTCACAATATTAAAACATTATTTTTACCTTAAATTACATTAATTACCTCTAATCACGATTAAGAACATAAAAGTTACTATTCACCAAAAAATTATTTTTATCCCATTGAAACACTTTTTACTTCCTAATGACAACCATGTATGTCGAATTTTTGAAATTCAAAACATAGAGGTGGAAAAGTTTCATTTAAACGAAATGTCAGTTTCTTTAACTACCACTTAGTGGTTTCACTATTCATAAAAAATTGACGATTTTTAGAAAAATACCAAAAATTCAGCCTAAGATATATTTGATATTCCAAACTCAAAAATGATGTCTATTTTACAAAATTCAAAACATATAAGTTTCATTAATTAATTTAATAATTAATTCCCACAGTCAAAACAAATAGCGTGTTATTATGAAACAATATCTATTAAAAGATTGACAGTAGTTTAAGTCAAATTTCAATGTAAAATTAATTCCAATGACCAACATTTGATTAAATGGTAAAAATATATTCTAATTTTACTTTAAAAACAATTCAAAATATAATATAATCATATAAATAAATTAGATTAAAAATAGGTTTTGAATTAAAATACAACATTTTTCACTATTCATTAAAAAATGAACTTTATCGGAAAGATATCAAAAATTTACACAAACTAAATTTTGATGTCTCTATTCTAAAGAAGAATTTTATTTTGTCAAATATAACACATAAAATTGTCAAAAGTGGATTTAAAATAGGTTCTCCATCAAAAGGCGGTTAATCGACTTTCTTAAGAACATTAGAATGTTTACGCTTAAAAATTGAATTCATTCACATTTTTAATCCTCTAACATTTATTATAAAAAGTAAAAATATTTGAAAAACATATATAATAATTTTTTAGTTAGTTCTGTTCATTCCCGCAATTACAATGGCGAGGCGTTAACTACCATTTAAAATAATATTATTTTATTATTAGAGTGCAACGTTAGATTCCAAAGAAACTCGTTGTTGCGTATTGGGTACACCATCGAGCATAGAGTCCCCTTTAAAGTAATGTTAACATTTTATTCAAAAATATTGATAAATATAAAGATGTCATATTCTTTATTTACCTGGGGTGTTACATCTTTCCCCCCTTTTGGGAATTGCGTCCTTGCAATTTTAAAATTGGGCTCGGAAACATCCTTGAAAGTCCCACATCAGAACAAGAGTCGGTAAAACAATCACTTTAAAATTAAGAATGAGAAGTACAGAGGTCACCCAAGTTAACCCATACAAGGATTCCATGTAGGAAAACATGGACATGGAGGAGAAAAAATAGGGTCATGTTCTGATGGAGAGTGATAGAAAACAGGTTTAGGAGAAAGTTAACCACAAGAAAATCACAAACTTGTGATGGGTTAAACGGTATTCGATTCCCCAGTAGGAAAAGATAATAGACATCATTTTTTATTGAGGAATTTATTCATAAGGAAAAATAATTACTTATCATGTTGACTTTCAACTTTTATTATATTTCTTACAGAAACTCATATTTTCTCCAAAAGATGAGTATATAGGAAGACTTGTTCACTATAATAAACTTCTAGAGAATCACCTAATCCACCAAAGAGAACAATATACTTCCCAAGTCTTTAGACTTTAACCAAAACCAAAACTAAAATTGTTAGTACAAGATCAGATAATCCAGAAAAGGATAAACCTTTATAAAAAGAAAATCAATTCTTAATCTCCAAAATTTGTCCAACAAAACCCAAAGTTCAACGAGGACCATTTGATAAACAATTTTTCCATAAAATTCTTCAAAGTAAACCAAACTAAGATTGAAACCCAAATATTTTAAGGATTTAGTCACATAGTCTTCCAAGGTTCAAATTAACTTTTATCTCCAAATAACATCAGTTTCTATTAAATTCTCATATTAAAAAGTAATTAACCTAATCACATATCCTCGATGATATGTTAATAATTTCCATAGATAACCCAAAATAAACATACTCTTGATTCCTAAAATCATCTAACTAAAAAGAATTAGTCAAAAAAACCAGGGAGTTCACGTAGTCCAGTGGTAGGCGCTAAATACAAGTCGCACTTTGGTTGTGGGTTCGATTCCTGTAGCTTTGTCCGATGCGACGGGTTGTCACACGGTCTGCGTGTTGTACATTTTCCAAAACTATATAATTCATAAAACATTCCCCAAAATGAGATAAAATCTCCCAAAATAATCATAAAATATTTTAACCTCAAGTTTATCTCATGCCTTTAATTTTCCATCATAAAATATAATAACCCATAATCACCTCAAAAGTAAGGATCATATAAACTCTAATGGTTACCTTTATAATTGTTACCCAAACATCCACATCGGTTGGTCATCTGATACATTATGCATTACAGAACATACCAAGGTTCAAGTAGTTGATCAAGACTCCTTGGTAGTTTTTTTAGAACAAACACGAGTTTCCTCATTGAATCCCCCAGTTCATCCAGTCTCTTAATCAGAGAACCACCACAGTTTCCAGCAAACCTATTGTCACTTTGGTGCCTGCTAGATCCATCCATTTACTAAAACCAAAAAGCCAGTGTGAGTATATCAACAAAACCATCATGTACTAATGAGGAAGATAAACACTAAGATATACTTACTCAATCACTTTATCTAAAACTTGGACTCTTTCTGAAATCCTAACCGTTATAGTAATGTCACTTGTGCTTAGAGAATACCCTAACCACTAAAGATATCTAAAACGACCTTTGATACCAACTATAAGGCCCCAAACTTAAACCCTACTTAATCTTGAGTTATTACAAGATTAAACTTTGAGGATCTTTTCAGGTTTAGAGTTTTAGAGAATTAGATCATAAAACTTGCATTACATTCCACATTTAAACTAAGTGGTTACATAAAAGATAGTATTCATTTTTCCCAGCAACGGAAACATATTTAAAATAAAACATGGATTATTTCTTGAAACTTTCTTGACACTATCATCATATCTTGTACCCTTCCCTTGACCTGTGAAAAACATTCCAAAAACTTGGGATGAGCATAAAAATCTCAGTAAGGGATATAAAAATATGTAAATGAAAAATCAGTACTTGTATACATAAGAATGAAATCATACATTACCAATAAAACATAAGGAATTTAACATACCTCAAAAAATCATGAATAAATCATATAAATCATAAGACATAAAGGTAACTTGAGGCATTCATAACATTCTTACGTAGGGTGTAACCCTCTTGGTTACGTTTGGAATACCCATCATAGTATATTCCCTAAATCTCTTCGGAGAAACATTAACGTTTAACCCATTCACGTTACCCAATGCATTGGAGAGCTATATCGGGCTCACCCTCCCTTAGTTTATCACGGAACCACCCGTATTTATAATAATTCCCAAGAACCATAACATAATCATATCACATAAAACATGCATAAAGGAATCATACCATTTCCACTTTTCAATCACAAGATATCAATACCACACATTGATATAAAAACATTACGAAAACCATTTTCAATACCAAAATAAAAGAAAAGTAAAAAATGGTATTTATTTTTCTCTAAAAAAAGCTATGGCTTATAGAGGAAGCTGAAACTCAAATAATGGTCATGGTGGCGGAGAAGTCGTTGTCGCCGCATACGTACGACAAAAACATTCCATTTTGTCATTTAGTAAAACGCTTTGTATAAAAAATATTCCTTTTGGATAAACGTAAAAGTCAAAGGGGTTTATAGACCGTATAAAAGAAGGTTGTGTATAAAACAAAATATTCCTCAATGAAATGAAATTGAGGTGAAGTCCCATACAAAGATGATATCCTTGGATTAAGGATAAATCAATTACATAATTATGTGTGAAAAACTAATACACCAAATATAAGTGGATATTAAGTGTAAAGAAATCAATGATTATTCACACATATTCATTGAATGACATATTCAAGGAGTACAAGCTTATCCCAATGAATCAAAATTGGGTTAATAAATTCCCTTGAAAAAATTTGACAGCCTAACGACGTCACTACAAAATTCAGAAAATGAGTTGATGAGAGAAAAAAAGGGTATCTCATCACTTGGACATAAAATTTAAATCACTAAGGATATATAAGAACATATCCTGAAAAAATGTTATGTGAATTAAAAGACATAACAAAAGAAGTCTTTTAAAAAGAGGAGGGTGAAAGGTTCCCTTACCGATATGGGTATCTTTCGAAACATAAACCCCGTGAAAGAAGGTCAATAAAAAATTGATGTAAATACTCATAAATGAATTTATATTACACAATGAGTAAAATAATGGGTAATACATAGACCACTCAAAGTAAATTGTGTCAAATGTAGCATAAATCACACAGGAATAAAAGTGAGATGAAAAATCCATTACGAAAACTCGGCAGCCTAACGACGCCACTTAAAACATCCAAAAATGGATTGATGAGATAAAATAGGGTCTCTCATCATATTAAAATAAAATGTACAGCAAGAGGAATATAAAATAACATCCCCCATCATAAAAAAGTGGAGCGTAAAATAAGTGACATAAATGAGAGTACTTAAAAAGAAATAGAGAAGTTAGATCTCTTACGAAATATCGGCAGCTAAACGACGCCACTCAAAACTTCCAAGATGGATTGATGAGAGAAAATGGGATCTCTCATCATATGAACATAAAATTTACAGTAGGAGTAATATAAAATAACATCCCAATCATAAGAAATATTATCTTAAATGGAATTACATAAAAGAGTGTACTTAAAAAGAAAGAGAGGAGTATGATCCCTTAACTCAGGTCCGACTTGACTCGATCGTTCTTTAACGTCATGAATAAAAAACTTGAGTTAATTTATACTTTCTTAAGAACCTTTTTCAAGTTCATTATTACTTTTATATAACTTATTTCCATGTCATAAACATTGTGTAATCATTTAATTTAATAATGTTTGTTTTGTTGATATTTGGTTCTTAAGTCAAAAGTGGACTTCTTACAATTACATGTTATTCGTGTGGTCAAAGGTTTATTAGATCCAGAATGATATTCATGATTTGGATATCATATATATAATATATATCCAGAATATACATGTATTTATAATATTACATAATCATTTAGAGGTAATAAATGAAATGCACCATTAATGGAGACGGTAAGTCGTACGTACGCATGAACGCTACTTTCATTTCTATGTCATATTAATGGAATTAAAACTAAATGAGAGGTATGTATATTTTAATTCCAGAATTATATTAATCATTTAAATGTAACATACATAATATATAATTACTTTAAATACACCCTTTATACATCCCACCTATGGTATTAACGAATCAAATCACTTTGAGGGGGTTGTAGTCCGCAGTTCCTAAAATGAAATTATTGAGTTTACCAACAATGGAAACCAGAAAGGTATTCCACAAAAGAAAAATACAGAAGCTTAAGTAAAATATAAACATATTATATATCATATATAAATATAGTGACATCTTAATTTCAACCTTTGAAGGTGTTATATGAGTGTAGAACAATCATCGTTTCGTGAGGCAGAAATTCGTGATCCACAGAAACTGTATGTGCTTTAACCATTAGATGTAGGTTTGTAAAAGTGTAGCACGGATTCTTCTTATAAAAACATCCTAGTATATTTAAGATACTGGAGTTTTTACAAAAGAAATGAATAAAAAGAGTTTAGGGGGTTGGAGAAACAAAATAATACAAAAGAACAGAAGAGAAGACACTACCTTTAAATCGGATAACTCTTTTTTACTTGAGCTCAAAGGCTTCCTTGGGAAGACTTCTGCCCAATGTGAGGCTTATATGATTAATAGAGGGATGTGGAGAGACAAAATGGGTAGGGGTTGGCCGAGACAAAGGATTGAGAGGTGTGGGTAAGGAGGTAGAGGTGGGGGCCTTTTATAAGAGGAGA
The DNA here is from genome assembly GCA_963277665.1 of Viscum album. Lineage (NCBI taxonomy): Eukaryota > Viridiplantae > Streptophyta > Magnoliopsida > Santalales > Viscaceae > Viscum > Viscum album. The sequence goes on from OY728156.1 coordinate 1,140,375,525, forward strand.
GGAGGGGCACACTTGTAATGTTACAAAATGTTACTTTATTTTCAAATGAGTTTCTGATTTTAAAGGTCCCACATTTATTTAGTTCTAGGATAAGGTGGTAAGGGTTCTAAATATACTAATCCAATAGGTTTTTGACAAGTTTGATTTATAGTTTTAACATTATCTTGTCATTTTATTTAAATCCTTTATTAATGAGGTAATCACTGCATCATCATGTTGTCATAAATAATTTAATTTATTTAATATCTAAAAATTTTAAAATAAATATCATGATGTGGGAAATCTTGATATCTTTATAATGAATATTTATAGTAAAAAATATGACTTGTATAACCCCATTTAAAAATTGTTTTAGTGAAACATCTCATGCTTGTGACATTTTTATTTTAACTTTAAATAAAAAGTTATTTATGTAATTTTCCAACCAATGTGGCTCCATGGGGTCCCCAAGTTTACACATGGATTTTCTTGGTCGGCCATGACACATCCAATGAGGGTAGTACATGTGTCTAGGTGATTTCACATTATTAAAACATTATTTTTACCTTAAATTACACTAATTACCTCTAATCACGATTAAGAACATAAAAGTTACTATTCACCAAAAAATTATATTAATCCCATTGAACCACATTTTACTTCCTAATGAAAACCATGTATGTCAGATTTTTGAAATTCAAAACACAGAGGTGGAAAAGTTTCATTTAAATAAAAAATCAGTTTCTTTAACTACCACTTAGTGGTTCACTATTCATCAAAAATTGAAGTTTTTCAGAAATATACCAAAAATTCAACCTAAGCTATATTTGATATTCCAAAATCAAAAATTATGTCTATTTTACAAAATTCAAAACATATAAGTTTCATTAATTAATTTAATAATTAATTCCTGCAGTCAAAACAAATAGCATGTTTTTATGAAACAATATATATTAAATGATTGGCACTAGTTTAAGTCCAATTTCAAAGTGAAATTAATTCCAATGACAACTATTTGATTAAATGGTAAAAATATATTCTAATTTTACATTAAAAACAATTAAAAATATAATCTAATCATATAAATAAAGTAGATTAAAAAGAGGTTTTGAATTAAAATACAACATTTTTCACTATTCATTAAAAAATGAACTTTATCAGAAAGATACCAAAAATTTACACAAATTAAATTTTGATGTCTCTATTCTAAAGAATAATTTTATTTTATCTAATATAACACATAAAATTGTCAAAAATTGGATTTAAAAGTGGTTCTACATCAAAAGGCGGTTAATAGACCTTCTAAAGAACATTAGAATGTTTACACTTAAAAATTGAATTCATTCACATTTTTAATCCTGTAACATTTATTGTAAAAAGTAAAAATATTTGACAAACATATATAATCCTTTTTTAGTTAGTTCTGTTCAATCCCGACATTACAATTGCTAGGAGTTAACTACCATTTAAAATAATATTATTTTATTATTAGAGTGCAACGTAAGATTCTAAAAAAACTCGTTGTTGCGTATTGGGTACGCCATCGAGCATAGCGTCCCCCTTAAAGTAATATTAATATTTAATTCACAAATATGGATAAATATAAAAATTTCATATTCTTTATTTACCTAGGGTGTTACAATTAAAATCAATTACACATCATTATTTTACCCATCCAAATAATAATGTATTGAATAACAATTACACCACGATGTGGAGATGGTAAGCCGTATGTTCGAACGTATGGTGACATGTCATTCAAAGGATGGATAGAATAATGAATATGGATGTAACATATTTATAAAATCATCATAGTATATATATGACACTAGATTTATTATTTTGGAATGAAAACAAAAAATAAAGAAGATGTGGAATAAGAAAGGAACATGAAAGAGGTGATGAAATATTTACTCCTTCTTCTGGTTCTTCCTTTTGATTTGATCAAAATGGCTCCATTGGTTGGATTTATGACAAGAGGAAATCCTCTTAGATGAAGGGAGGACAATTTAGAGGTTATTTGGTAGGTTTTGACTGAGAAAAATGGATTTTCATGTGTGAATTAGAGAGAAGGGTGAGTTCCCTTTTATAAGAGGTGTGAGGGGAACCTTAGGAAAAGCAAGAAATATTATTTTATAATAAATTAATTTTCCATTTCTAGTAGCTCAAAATTGTATTATTTAAATGATAAATTAGGTATGGGCTAATAGTTTTTAGACAGGGTTGGTTCACTATTTTTACCTTATCTATTAGATTTAACTCTTAGTTAAATAGTTTGACATTTTCCATGTCCATTTATATTTTTATATTATATGGTAACTAAACTTACTATATACAATTAAGTGAACCCCAAGTTGTTCATTAATGATACACATATCATTATAAATATCTTTTGTCGAATCTTTATATTTTTAGGAATATAATATCAATTAATAATAAAATATTTGTTTTAAAAACTATTTCATGTCAATTTTGACACTATTTGGTATTTTGTTTTTTTTTCTAAATTCATAACAGTATTATTACTTAGAACAAAATTCATTTAACCAACCCTAACCTGTAAAATTAACCTATAAAATAATTTTAATTCATAAAAAGTCTCAAATTACATTTATTTCGATATTTATAATGTCAAATATATTAATAACTCATTAAGACGATAATTATTGCATCATCATTGTGTCATAAATAATTTTAATTATTTAATTTTTAAAAATTATAAATAAAATACGATTATGTAGAAATTTTTTATATTTCTAATTAATATTTATATTCGAATTTATCATATGTATAACCCTATATAAAAAATGGTTTAGTTATTAAACATTGAATTTAACACTTGTAACTCTTCTATGAATTAAATAATAATAAATGTCCTAATCTAATCCAAGTGGACCAAAGAGGTTCATATATTATTCTTATGGTTGTTTATGGTCGAATTATAATTATCCTATAGAATTAAGACATGTTTTAGGGTAATAATAAGATTATTTTATCCTTAATTACCCCTTTTACTTTTAACTGTGGTAAATAAATGTAAAAAGTTACTATTCATCAAAAATTATTTTCATCTTATTGAAAAACATTTTACTTACTGATATTAACCGTGTATCTCGAATTTTTGAAATTCAACTCACAAAAGTGGTAAAATTCAGTTTTATGTCATTTAAGAAATGCTCATTGGAGGTGGGTAAAATATGCTAAAAAGTTCGATAATCTTTTAATATATGTAAAATTATTATAAACTGAATCCAATGAATTAAATTGAATTTATATAGTTATTATGTATATATTTTGACATAAAATAAATTTAAATAAAATAAAATAATTATTTAAATAAAATGTCGGTTTTAAACATTAACCTAGTGTTTTACAATATTCATCAAAAATTGAAAAATTTCAAAAAAAATACCAAAAATTCACCCTAAAATAATTTTGATATTCTGAATTCAAAAATGAATTCTATTTTACCAATTTCAAAACATAAATGTTTCATTAATTAATTTAAAATTATTTCCCATTGTCAAAACCAAAACGTGTATTTTTATGAAATAATAACTATCAACAGATTGACACTTGTTTATATACAATATAAATGTGAAATTACATAAAATGAACTTTATTAGATTAAATAGTAAAAATATATTATATTTATACTTACAACCCATTAAAATGTCTAATTTAACAGTACAAATGTTTTTGATTAAAAAATTTTTTTTCTGTTAAAATATAATATTTTTAACTATTCATCCAAATATTAAAGTTATCAGCAAAACAAAAAAAAATTTATTGAAACTAAATTCTTATGTCTAGATTCTAAAGAATATGTATCTTTTTTCAAATTTATTATATAAATTTTTATAAGATTGGATTTAAAAAGGGTTCACCATTAAAAGGTCGTAAAATAGAATTTTTTTAAAAAATAATTATTTTATCTGAAAAAATGAATTTGTTCTTATATTATGTCTATGAAACACATAATATGAATTTTAAAATTATATAGAGCATATAATATTCTAAATGTAGTTAAAACTATTCACAACCACTTTTTGAACAGTTAGTTTAGTAAGTTGTGGTTCGCTCGAATGTGGTGTTGCGTGTAACACAAGATATTGAACCGCTTTAAAGAAACAACATACTATGAAATTTTGGGGTGTTACAAAGAATTATCATATATTTCAGGTTCATAAACCAACATTTAGATGGTAAATAGTCTCCCATGTATTCTCATCATATGATAAAATAGTATCATGTGTTAATAAGATAAGTAATGAATTCTCTGAGTCATATGGATTTGAAGGGAATCCCCAAATGAAAAGGATGGTAAAGAGAAATATTAACATAGGGAAGAAGGGAAATAAGTATTTTCCCACATGTGATAACTGTGGAAAGGATCCCCTTGGTAAATGATTGAATGGAATGTGTGTTTCGTATAAGTGTGGAGAAAAGGGACATCAAGTACGTGATTGAAAGGGTATGAAATGTTTTTAAATGTACAATTCTTAATCTATAAGGAGTTGGGTCACTACATGAATCAATTACCAATCATAAATGTATAACCCAAATGATGCTATTGGATAATAATCATGTTATGATACTACCACATATGAAGAGGAATAATTAGTGTTCCTATATATTTTTCATTAATGAATTATGTAATTTGAGTTTTGTATGAACGATGTACTGGATATATTAATTATGGAAATAAATATGGATTGTACTATAGTACTATTTCATTAAAGATTTGAGATTATTTTCTTCAATTAAATGTGGCACAATAAAAATTTAAACATTTTGGAAAATACAATGTTAAATGAAAGAAAAACCATAATATGGTATTGATACCGAGGTAGTAATTTTGGAATAACATATGATTGATTTGGATAAATTATATTGGATATTATGGACTACCAATTATCTATTTAGTGGTTTTTTATTTCATCAATATTGTAGATTACAATATTTTTGTATTTAAAGAGTATATCCAGTATTCTATGTTTTACAGAAGGAATAATGAAGTACATACCTATTCAAATATGATTTTATGGTAATTTAGGTTATTACAATATTTTAATAGAATAAATGATGTAGTTATTAACATGTTATTATGTGGTAAAAAGAGTTATTCATTTTGTTATGTTGACTTACTTATGAATTTTTGGGATGTGAGTTTGGACCCAAGTAATGCGGATAAGTCTAAAGGTTGGAATTGAGTAAGTTGAACACTTGATATTTTGACTGTGGTTAAAGTTTGATTATTGAATACTTTGTCCTAAACTTTTGGTTTTTAGTATAAATTTTGAGGGTTAAGGGAATACTTGTGGACCTTAAGATTTATAAAATGTTCTCCAGGTGTAATAAAATCATTTTTGAACATTCATTTCTGAGTGTAATGGATGAAGTGAAAATTGATCAAAGAACTACCAAATGATGGGAATATGATTATGACAGGTAATTAAATAAAGTATGTTTTCTTGAGTTATTATATTGATAGAAAATTAATCCATCATCTTCAAAAAAAATAAAGCATATAAAAAATGTGATATCCTAATACCATGTGTTTGGTTGAACCAATGATACTTTAAATCATCATAGATTGAGGGATTGGAGGCCCTCAATCTTAAATTTATTGTTCACTTGTCTGTGATTGATGACCTCAATAAATCCTGATAAATATTTACGTTTTCCTGGTAATTATGGGTTTCTAATTGCAACCAATGTTTTTCTATTCGAAATCCTAATTAGGTGGTGACTTTTTCGTTTCGCTTTCCCACTTATTAAAACTAAATTTTATTAACCCAATTTTTTATTTTGGTTTTTAACAAAGGTATTTAATATTTTCAACCTTTTTTGAAGATAAATTTAAAATTTTAACGGTACAATTTATTTAAGTAGAGTTGAATGTGACACCCGAAGATTTCATAGTACGTTATCTCTTTAATGTAATTGAATAGTTTGCACTACACACAACAGTGAGTTCAAACACATCACGACCAATCAAACTAGCCTTTTAAAAAGAGTTTATGAATAGTAATAACCTCATTTTGAATTTTATATATATCATATATAATTATAATACTCATTTTTTTTGTTTATTATAAATTATAGAAGGACTAATTTAATTTTTCAGATAAAAGAAGTATTTTTCAAAAATTCGGTTTTTCCACCTTTTAATGGAAAAACCTTTTTAAATCCAATATTTGACACTCTTATATATTAAATTTAATGAAATTAAAATCTTCTTCAGAATAACGACATAAAAAAACTAGTTTACATAAATTTTTGGTACTTTTTGTTAACATCCATATTTTGATGAGTAGTGAAAGATACAAAATTTTAATTGAAAATAAAATTTTTAATAAAAATAATTTATATTTTTAAATTATATATTTGAATATTTTTGAATTATAATTAGATTATATTTTCTTAAATTACTCCAATATTGGTCATTGGATGGAATTTCACATTTAAATTGGACATAAACACATATCAATCTTTTGATAGTTTTTAGTTCTAAAAACAAGCTTTATGGTTTAGTCAATAAGAATTAAATTTAAATTATTTAATAAAAATACTATGTTTTAAATATGGTGAAATATACATAATTTTTGAATTTTTAATATCAAAATTACCTTTGGCTGATTAATTTTTATTTCTCTGAAAATATACATTTTTGATGAATAGTAAATAACACTATGTTGTAGATAAAAACAGACTTTTTCATTTAAATAATTATTTTTAAATTAAAAAATATCTTAAAGTAAAAAATGATACATAATAAATATATTTTTCCAATTTAATTAATTAGAGTCATTTTATAATAATATTATACATATAAAATTTTATTGAACATTTTAACGTCTCTTTATCACCTTCTATGTATATTTTTAAATTTTCATAAAAAGAATTTTAACCGCTTCAATTAATTAAATTTCAAAAATATGGGAGTCATAATTGAAATCAGTATCTAAAATTTGGTACAATAATATGAAAATAATTTTTGGTGAATAGCAAATTTTGAATTTTACTTACTACGTTTAAAAGTAAATATGCTAATTAAAGGTAAAAAGGGCACTATAATTACCCTAAAACAAGTCATAATTCTATTGGATAATTGTTTTTAGACCAAAATAAAAATTATGAATAAAATATTATCCACTTTGATCCACATGGATTGGATTAAGACATTTATTAATATTTTTTTAAAGAAGAGTTAAAAGTGTTAAATTAAAATTTTAATAACTAAACTATTTTTTATATCGGGCAACACGTAAGATAAATTCGATGATAAATATTCATTAGAAAGATAAAAAATCTTACATAATGGTATTTTATTTATTATTAATATATATTAAATAGTAAAAATCATTTATGACACAATGATGATGTAGTAATTACCTTATTAATGAACGTTTAAAATAAATGATATTTCAAATATCCAAATAAATGTAAATTGAGATTTTTAATGCATTAAACTAATTATATAGGATAATATGACATTACATTATTGATATAATGTATTTGTTTTCTAATTAATAAAGATATTTTTACTTTCCCAAAAACCAAATACTAAATAGTGTCAAAATTGACTTAAACAAGTATTTAAAACAAATTCTATATTATTAAATGATATAATATTCCAAAAAAAATAATGTTTAGAAAAAGGACATATATAATGATATATATGTTATGAATTAACCACTTGAGCTTCTCTTGTAATTTAATAGTACGGTTTTTAATCATGTTATATAAAAATTCAAGAAGACATTGTAAAAGATAAACTATTTAAATAGGAGTAAAATCTGAAATATAAGGTTAATATAGTGACCTAAACATGTATAAAACCTATTGGTTAAGAGTATATTGACCCATACCCACCATAACCTCGAACTTAATCTAATAGGATCGAATATAATTCGAATATCATTTTATAATAAAATATTATTTCAAACATTTCCTAAAGTGCCCCTCACCTATCTTATAAAAGGGTACTTCTCATTATCTTAAAATCACACATCCAACGCCATTTGGCTTAGAAAAACCCCACTCAAATTACTTTCCAAATACCACAACTTTATCTTAGAGGCTGATCTTTGATCATAAATCCAACCTATAGATCCCTTTTGATCATATAAAATAGGAAGCACCTGAATAAGAGGTAATAATTCCATCACCTCTTTCAATGTTCTTTCCTTTTTTCCACATCCTATTTATTTGTTTTTTGCATACAAAATAATAAATCCATTACCTTATACAAAAATTGATGTTATTATAAATATGGTACAACCATATTCATTATTCAATCCATCCTATGAATTACAAAGTCACTATACGTGTGTACATATGACTTACCGTCCCTAGGCCATTGTGTAGTTTGTTATTCAACATTGAATTATTTGAATGGGTATAACAATGAGTATAATTGATGTAAATAATAAATATAACATGTTAATTATTCATTATATTTAATATACCACAAAATTACTATAATTACATGTACTAATAGCATTACATTATATTGAATTAAATGAATAATTCACATTGATGATCTTTTCAGGATTATAATTTTCGAGAATTAGCCCCTAAAAATTACATAACAAATTGAATATTACAAATAGACACTACTACTCAGAATCCATTTTTTCATAAAATAAAAAATCGTAAAAATAAACATGACTAGTTCCATATTATAGAAAGCATGACTTTTCCTTTATGTCATCCTTGATCCTATTCATCTTTAAGTCCTGTGAAAAGAATTTCAAAAACATGGGATGAGCATAAAAAAGTCAGTAAGGGTTATAATATAAGAAAGGAAAACATTATCCCATCAATAAATACAAATCAATGAAACCATACTTTTCAATTATATCATACCTTATGAAATCATACGATTTATGAATAACAGAAACACATCATAAATCATAAATGTTACTTATGGAATCCATATCAAACTTACATTGTAGCTATCACAACTACATATGGAGTTAAAATTGGAAAACCAATCACAGTATATTCCCTAAATCTCATAGGAGAAACATCATGTTTACCTCCGTCACGTTACCCAATGCATTGGAGAGCTATCTCGGGCTCACCCACCCTAGGCTTATCATGGAACCACCCGTATATGTAGAAAATGCCCAATAACCATAACATAATCATAAAATATAACACATTTATAAAGGATAGATAAAATTTACACATTCCAATTTATTGAATCAAGTTATTGAAAAAAACAATCATTTATCAAATCATTTTAAAAACCAATTACAAATATATTTTTTAATCAAAGTGTCCCATACCACTTTGAAACGTTTAAATGAATAATAATTTTAAAACATTAATGTCAATATAAGTAAATCCTAAAAATCATTGTGAAAACATGGACATTAATGAGAAATATTTAGAAGAATAAATCAATAAAACATTTAAAACAATATTTTAGTTAAAGAGTTTTTAACCAAAATAGATACAATTGAATACAAATAATTGAGGAATAACATTTAATCATAAATTTATAATATCATGACAATAAATAAATTCATGATATAATGTGTCAAAGGACAGTATATACACCATATAAGTGTGAATTGGTGCATAATAAAAATGAATTCTCAGTGGAATATAAATTGAGATGAAATATCTTATAATGACTGTATCCTTAGGTTAAGGATAAATCAAGGACATAATTATGTGTGAAAAATATAAATACACTCAATATGATTGGATATTATGTGTAAATAAATCAGAGGAAGTTGACAGGTATTCTTGTAAAGACAACACCAATGAATTGGATTTTTAACTCAATAAATGATGATTGAGTTAAAAATTACTCTTTTCAAGTTCATGTCGATGACATGAGAATTTATCAATGGAGTGATTATGTGTATCAAATGATTATCCAAAAAAAAGGGGAGTGGAAATTACTACAAAAATAATAAATAATGTCTCCACCCATAATCATGGAGTAAAATAATCAATGAAGTATGCGTAAATCCCACCAAGTAGAAATTGAAGTTTGAAATTACCTTACTGATTTGGTAACTTATGAAACATATAACCCATGAAAGAAGGATCATACAATGAATATGTAAATTCACATAAATTTAATTATATTACACAATTAATACAATTAAGTGTAGGACATACACTACACAAAAGGAAATAGTGGCATGTATAACATGAATCTTAGTGGAATAAAAAGTGAGATGAAAATCCCTTACAACATTGTAATCAATCGAGTCATATGACCAAGAGTTAATAACCAAAAAATGAATCACAGAATACCATGAATATATAGATAATCATGATAATATATATCAAATGGGAGTATACAATACAACACATGCAATAAATAAGTGGCAGACAATGGAAATATCACGGAATTAAAAGTTAGATAAGAAATCCATTACCTTATGTACGACTTGACTCAATCATTATTTAATCTCTTGAATAATAAACTAAAGTTAATTTATAATTTCTTAAGAACCTTTTTAATTTTTATTATTCCTTTAATATCACTTATTACCATTTTATAAACATTATGTAATCATTTAAGTTAATAACATCCATTTTTTATATATTTGGTTCCTGAGTCAAAAATGGACATCTTATAATCACATGTTGTTCATGTGGTCAATGGTTCATTATATCCAGAATGATATTAATGATTTTGATATCATATATATCATATATATCAAGTATATACATGTATTTATAATAGTACATAACAAATATAGGTAAGAAATGAAATGCACTGTTAATGGAGACGGTAAGCCGTACGTACCCTTGAATGGTACTTTCATTTATATTTATTATTTTAATGGAAATAAAACATAATGATACATAGTTATATTATAAATCTAGTATAATATAATATATAATAAAATTAACTCCATCCTTTATACATCCCACATAAGGCATTAACGAATCAAATAACTTTGAAGGGGCGGTAGTCTGCACTTCCTCAAATGAGATTATCGTATTTACCCACTATGGAAACCATAAAGGATGGATTTAAATGGAAGAAACAGAAGCATAAAAGTAATATAAACATAATATATATCATATATAAATATAGTTCCATCATAATGTCTACCATGCGGGGCGGTTGGAGATATTTTAACAATCATTGTTTCGTGAGGCGTTTGTTTTCCATCCACAGAAACATTATGTTCTTCATCCATTAGATGGAGGTGTGTGTCAGTGTAGCTGGAATAATTCTCATAAAAACATCCTATTTTATTTTGGATACTGATGTTGTTACAAAAGAAATCAATAAAAAGAGCTTAGGGGTTGGAGAAGTAAAATAAAATTAAACAATTTAATAGAAACTGTTACCATTAATTTGGGTAACTCACTTTGATTTGAACCAAAGGACTTCTTAATGTGCCTTATGACAAAGGTAAGGCTTCTAGGTAGAGGAGATGGATGTTGGGAGATTAATTGGGCAGAGTCTGGAGGAGCCAAATGGCTTGAGAGGTGTGAGTAATTGGTTAGAAGTGGTCTCCTTTTATAAGGGAGGGGAGGGGCTCTTTAGGAAAGTGTGATAATATTATTTTATTATATAATTATATTCGGTTTCAAAAGGTCCAAAAATCATTAGAGTCGTAGATAATATGACTCATGGTCTAAATAAAATCATCCAATAATAATTATACAGGTTTCAAAGATTATTTTAATATTTATTTAAATGATTTATTAATGATGTAAATACTGCATCATTATTGTGTTATAAATAGTTTAATTTATTTGATGTCTAAAAATTATAAAAGAAATACTATAATGTAGGAAATAATTTTATATTTCCATTGAAACCTTATAGTCTAAAAGATAATTTATATAACCCCTTGTAATAATTAATTTTCTAAACTATATTTTCTTTTTCCATTTTTGCCTTTACTTTATGTTAATTAATCTAAATTGTCATTTTAACTCCCAAGTGGCTCAATGGAGTCCAAAAATCGACCCAAAGATGTCCATGGTCATTAATGACTCAACCAATATGGTTTTTAAATGTGATAAGGTAATTTTGAATTATTTAAATATGCTTTTTACCATGAAATAACCTATTTACCTTTAATTGCGGTAAATAAATGTCAAAAGTTACTATTCACCAAAAATAATTTTCATCTTAATGATCCACATTTTACATAATGATAACAACCATGTATGTAGTATTTTTTAAATTAAATTCACAAAAGTGGAGAAATTTCATTTAAAAGGAAAGGTCAGTTATTTAAACTACCACTAAGTGGTTTCACTATTCATCAAAAATTGAGGTTTTTCAGAAAAATACAAAAAATTCAGCCTAAGCTATATTTGATATTCCAAATTCCAAAATAATGTCTATTTTAATAAATTAAAAAAACTTAAAAGTTTCATTATTTAATTTTAAAATTAATTCCCGTTGTTAAAACAAATAGCCTGTTTTTAAGAAACAATAACTATCAAAAGATTGACACTTGTCTATGTCCAATATCAAACTGAAATTAATTCCAATGATAAAAATTAGAATAAATAGTAAAAATATATTCTAATTTAACTTTAAAACCAATTAAAAAGGTAATATTACCATATAAATAAATTATATTAAAAGGAACTTTTGAATTAAAATACAATATTTTACAATATTCATTAAAAATGAACTTTATCGGAAAAATTACAAACATTTACAAAAAGTAAATTTTGATGTCCCCATTCTAAAAAATGATATTATTTGGTCATATAGAATTTATTATTGTGTCCAATACTATATTTAAAAATGTTTCCCCATTAAAAGGTGATAAATCGGCCTTTTAATGTAAATTATGCTTAAGAATAGATTCATTCACATTTTAAGCCTCTAACTTTTATTGGATAAATGAGAAAACATTTAACAAACATGTACAATCATATTGTAGTTAGTTTCATTCAATCCCACCTATAAAATGGCTATGAGTTAACTACCATTTAAAATAATAATATTTTATTAGTGTGCAACGTAAGATTTCAAAGAAACCCATTTTTGCGTATCGGGCACGCTATCGAACATAGCAACCCCTTTAAAGTAAAATTATTATTTAATTCAAAAATATTAATAAATATGAAATATTTATTAATCTTTATATACCTGATATGTTACATCCTTCCATACTTTTGTGAATTACGTCCTCCCAATTTAAAAAAAAATATGCTCGGGAACTTAATTAAAAGTCCCACATCGGAAAAAGGGTCAGTAAAACTATCACGTTAAAAGAAAGAAAGAGAAGAAAAAAGGTCAACTGAGATAACCCATACTACAATTCCATGTGGAAAAAAATGGATATGGATGAGAAAAAAATGGGTCATGATCTGATGGAGAGTGATAGAAAACACGTTTAGGAGAAAGTTAACCATCATAAAATCACAAAAATTTCATGGGTTAAACGGTTTTTTATTCCCCGGTAGGAAAAGTTAACATACAACGTTTTTATTTTAAGTTACTTTTCATTAAATAATTTATTTATTACCTTTACTAAAATATAAGGAAATATACTTACTTGTAATGTAGACATTCATCTTTTACTCGATTTATAACAAAAACTCATTTTTTCTCCAAACGATCAGTATTCAGGATGTATTTTTTTACAATGAAAGTGCTATAATCAACTTCGATAGAATCAAATAGTCCAAAAAAGATAAACTATATATTTCCCTTGTCTTTAGATATTAACTAAAACAAAAACGTTTAGTACAAGATCTGATAATCCCCCAAAAATGATAAACGTTTACATAAAGAGAAACTACTCTTAATCTCCAAAATTTGTCTAAAAAAACCCAAAGTTCAACAAAGACCATACAATAAAAAATTGTATCTAAAATTCTTCAAACGTAATACAAACTAATATTGAGACCCAAATCTTAGAAGGATTTAATCACATAGTCTTTTAAGATAAATATTAACATTTATTTCAAAATAACATCATCTACTCTTAATGCGTTATATTGAAAAGTAATTAACCTAATAACATATTCTCCATAATAAGTTAATAATTTTCATAGATAACCCAAAATAAACTAATTATTTATTCATAAAATCATCTAACTAAAGATAATTTTTCATAATAACCAGGGACTTCACATAGTCTAGTGGTAGGCGATAAATCCCAATTGCACTTTGTGGTTGTGGGTTCGATTCCTACAGCCTTGCCGGATGCGACGGGTTATCACCCATCCTACGAGGTTTTCTTTTTATAAAACTCAAAAATAACACTAACATGTTTTAACCTCAATGGTTTACTTATACCTCTCACTTTCATCAAAATTCTTTATGATCTCAACATCGTAATTCTTGATGTCTTATTTCACCACCATATGATAAAATAAAACAATCCCCAAAATTAATAACATAATACCTTGATCATGGTGTCCATTTGGTTTCATCGTCATCTTGTTCAGGTATGTTGAAGGTCCATGCATTGCAACAATGATTTAGAGATCCTTCAAAATAATTTTCTTCCTCCTTCCAAATACACCTTGTACAACATGGGTCATATGGGTGTTCATAGAATTTTTTTTGGAAAATAATCACGTATAACATATAATTTCAAAACACTTGATGAAACATGATTTCTATAAAAGAGTCGAACCAAATTTGAGTTGATACTTTCAATTAACAGTCCTTTTAAAATACCATATGTATGTGCTAAGAGACTATATTTTAAAATCAAATATAAATAGGTTGCACAAGGGTCTCCTTCTTTATCAGCCTTTTTAAAATCATAATATGCTTCAAAATCTTGTGATAAGGTAAAATATTTGAAAATGCCTTGATAATATTTACCATTTTTGAAAATATGAGAATATTATGAAAATTGGATATTTCTAAATACACCATGATCCCCGATGATAACGAGGTATAGTGGAGGAGTTTGATATCTCAAACAACTTCTTGCAAGTGTGTTGTATGCTAGAAATATTTTCGCAATCATCCGAACATGAATTTGAAATAATTATTGCAATCATTTCATCAGGAAGAGATAGGAATTTCATTTGAGATTCTCCTCCTTAATTTTGTAACTGACTTTCCTTGATCTGAAAAAGTTATAAAAAAATGATTTAATTGAAATATTAGACAATCACTAACCATATGTCTATCAAAAATTCATAATCCCTAAAGTTGTATACACCGACATATGAGACCAACTATAAGGACCCAGCCTTATAACGTTACATAATATTGGATTAAATGAATAATTTACATTGAGGATCTTTTCTGGTTTAGAGTTTTATAGAATTATCCCATAAATATTACATAACAACTTGAATATTACAAGTAGACAATACTACTCAAAATCCATTTTTTTCATAAAATAAAAACTCTTAAAAAGAAACATGTCTAGTTCCATATTTTAGACAACATTACGTTTCTTGATCTCATCCTCAACCCTATTCGTCTTTAAGTCAAGTCGAAAACATTTCAAAAACCTCAGATGAGCATTAAAAGCTAAGTAAGGGTTATAAAATAAGAAAGGAAAACATTAGCCCATCAATAAATAAAAATCAATGAAACAATACTTTTCAATTATAACATACCTTATGGTATCATAAGATTTATGAATTACACACACACATCATAAATCATAAAGGCTACTTATGGAATCCATATCAAAATAACATTGTAACTATCAAAACTACGTAGAGAGCTAAACTTGGAATACCCATCATAGTATATTCCCTAAATCTTGTAGGAGAAACATCATGTTTACCTCTGTCATGTTACCCAATACATTGGAGTGCTATCTCGGGCTCACCCACACTAGGTTTATCACGGAACCACCTATATACGTAATCAATTCCCAATAACCAAAACATAATCACAACATATAACTCATGTATAAAGGAAAGATAACATTTCCACATTCCAATATATCAAATCAATGTATTGAAATAAGGAATGTTTTATCAAATCATTTTCAGAACCATTTAAAAATATATTTTTGAATCAAAGTGTCCCATACCAATTTAAAGCTTTTAAATGAATTATCATTTTCAGACATTAATGTCCAGATAAGTAAATCCTAAAAATCATTGTGAAAACATGGACATTAATGATAAATATTTAGAAGAATAAATATTTAAAACATTTTAAACAATATTTTAGTTAACGAGTTGTTAACCAAAAGAGATACAATTTAATACAAATAATTGAGGAATAACATTTAATCATAACATTATAATATCATGAGAATAATGAAATTCATGATATAATGTGTCAAAGGACCGTATATACACCATATAAGTGTGAATTGGTGAATAACAATAATGAAGTCTCAGTGGAATGTAAATTGAGATGAAATATTATATAAAGACCGTATCCTTAGGTTAAGGATAAAACAAGGACATAATTATGTGTGAAAAATATAAATACACTCAATATGATTGGATATTCAATGTAAATCAATCATAGTAAATTCACACATATTGTTGTAAAAACAACACCAATGAATTGGATTTTCACCTCAGTAAATGAAGATTGAGTTAAAAATTACTCTTATCAAGTTCATGTCGATGACTTGAAAATTTATCAATAGAGTGATTATCTGTATCAAAATAATATCCATTGAATTCAGAGTAGAAATTACTACAAAAAAAAAATAAATAGCGACTCCACACATAATCTTGGAGTAAAATAATCAATGAAGTATGTGTAAATCCCATTAAGTAGAAATTGAACTTTGAAATTCCCTTACTGATTTGGAAACATTTAAAACATAAAACTCATAAAAGAAGGATCATACAATGAATATGTAAATAAACATAAATTTAAGTATATTACACAATGAATACAATCATTGTCATTATATACACCACACAAAATGAAATAGTGGCAAATATTGGATGAATCTCACGAGAATAAAAAGTGAGATGAAAATCCCTTACAACATTGTAATCAATCGAGTCATATGAAAAAAAGTTAAAAACCACAAAATGAATCACATAATACCATGAATATACAAGGAATCATGACAATATATATCATATGGAAGTATACAATACACCACATGCAATAAATAAGTGGCGAACAATGGAAATCTCACGGAATTAAATGTGAGATAAGAAATCCATTACCTTGTGTCCGACTTGAATCGATCGTTCATTAATATCCTGAATAATAATCTAAAGTTAATTTATACTTTCTTATAAACCTTTTTAATGTTTATTATTCTTTTTATATCACTTATTACCATGATATAAATATTATGTAATCATTTAAGTTAATAACGTCCATTTTGTTGATATTTGGTACCTGAGTCAAAAATGGGCTTCTTATAATCACATGTTTTTCATGGGGTCAATGGTTAATTATATCCAGAATTATATTAATTATTTGGATATCATATATATAATATATATCTAGTATATAAATTTATTTATAATAGTACATAACATTTAGAGGTAAGAAATGAAACACACGGTTCATGGAGACAGTAAGCCGTACGTAAGCATGAATGCTACTTTCTTTTATATTTCTTTTTATAATGGAAATAAAACATAATTATAGATAGTTATATTATAATTCCAGTATAATATCATATATAATATCATTAACTCCATCCTTTATACATCCCACATAAGGCATTAACGAATCAAATCACTTTGAGTTGGCGGTAGTCAGCAATTCCTCAAATTAGATTATCATATTTACTCAGTATGGAAACAATAAAGGCATGATATAAATTAAAAATATAGAAGCATAAAGAAAACATAATCATAAAATATATCATATATAAATATAGTTCCATCATAATGGCCACCATGAGAGGCGGTTGGAGATATTTAAACAATCATCGTTTTGGGAGGCGTTAGTTTTCCATCCTCAGAAACATTATGTTCTTCATCCATTAGATGGAGTTGTGTGTAAGTGTAACAATAATACTTCTCATTAAAACATCCTAGTATATTTAGGATACTTATGTTGTTCAAAAGAAAGGAATAAAAAGAGTTTAGGGGTTGTAGATGTAAGATAAAAGAAAACAATTTAAGAGAAACCGTTACCTTTAATTTGGGTAACTTCCTTTGGTTTGAACCAAATGAGTTTTGAAGTGTCTTATGCCTAAGGAAAGGCTTCTAGGTAGGGGAGAGGGATGTTTGGAACTTAATTGGGCAGAGTTTGGACTAGAAAAATGGCTTGAGTTGTGTGACTAATTGTTTATAAGTGGTCCCCTTTTATAAGAGAGGGGAGGGGCTCTTTTGGAAAGTGTGATAATATTATTTTATTATATAATGATATTTGGTTTCAAATGGTCCAAAAATAATTAGAGTCTAAGATAAGATGAATCATGGTCGAACGAAAGTAATACAATAAGAATTGGACAGGTTTTTTAAGTTACTTTAATATTAATAATCTTATTTATTTAAATGATTTGTTAATGATGTAAACACTTCATCATTATTATTTCATAAATAGGTTAGTTTATTTGATGTATATAAATTATAAAAGAAAATCCATGATGTTGGAAATTTTTTTAGATTTAAAATGAAAGTTTATAGTCTAAATGATAATTTATATAACCCCTTGTTAAAATTAATTTTCTAAAGGATATATTCTTTTGTCATTTTTGCCTTTACTTTAAGTTAATTAATCTAAATTGTCATTTTCACTCCCATGTGGCTCACTGGGGTCCCAAAATCGACCCAAAGATGTCCATGGTAGTTAACGACTCAAAAAATATGGTTTGGACAAGTGTTAAGGTAATTCTGAATTATTATAATATTCTTTTTACCTTAAATTAACCTATTTACCTTTAACCGCGGTAAATAAAAGTCAAAAGTTACTATTCACCAAAAATTGTTTTAATCTTAATGAACCACATTTTACTTCTTGATAAAAACCATGTATGTCATATTTTTTAAATTAAATTCACAGAAGTGCTAAAATTTCATTTAAATGAAAAAGTCAGTTTTTTAAACTACCACTAATTGGTTTCACTATGAATCAAAAATTGATGTTTTTAAGAAAATTACCAACAAATCAGCCTAAGCTATATTTGATATTTCAAATTCAAAACTGATGTCTATTTTTCCAAATTCAAAACATAAAAGTTTCATTAATTAATTTTAAAATTAATTCTCGTTGTTAAAACAAATAGCGTGTTTTTAAGAAAAAAACTATCAAAAGATTGACACCTATCTATGTCCAATTTCAAAGTAAAATTAGTTCTTATGACCAACATTTGATTAAATGGTAAAAATATATTATGATTAAATTTTAAAACAAATTAAAAAGATAATCTATCTATATAAATAAATTAGATAAAAAGTCACTTTTGAATAAAAATACAATAGTTTTCACTATTCATTAAAAATGAACTTTATCAGAGAAATTCATAAAATTGACACAAAGTAAATTTTGATGTCCAAATTATAAACAATGATTTTATTTGGTCCTATATAATTTATTAAAGTGACCAAAACTATATTTAAAAATGGTTCTCCAATAAAAGGCGATAAATTGGTCTTTTATAGTAAATTATGCTTAAAATTAGATTCATTCACATTTTAAGCCTCTAACTTTTATTGGATAAATGTAAATATGGTAACAAACATGTATAATAATATTTTAGTTAGTTTATTTCATTCTTTCCAATATAATGGCTAGGAGATAACTACCGTTTAGAAAAATTATATAGTATTAGTGAGCAATGTAAGATTTCAAAGAAACCCATTTTTGCGTATCAGGTACGCTATCAAACATAGAATCCCCTTTAAAGAAAAAAATTAATATTTAATTTGAAAATATTAATAAATATGAAATATGTCTTATACTCTATTTACCTAGTATGTTACA
Organism: Viscum album; assembly: GCA_963277665.1. Classification (NCBI taxonomy): domain Eukaryota; kingdom Viridiplantae; phylum Streptophyta; class Magnoliopsida; order Santalales; family Viscaceae; genus Viscum; species Viscum album. Next base: position 1,140,395,311 of record OY728156.1, read on the forward strand.
TCCTTCCCTCCTTTTAGGAATTTCTTCCTCACAATTTAAAAAAAATTGGATCAAAAACGTCAATAAAAGTCCCACATTGGAAAAAGGGAAAGCAAAACTATAACTTTAAAAGAAAGAAAGAGAAGAAAAAAGGTCACCCGATATAACCCATAATAGGATTCCATGTAGTAAAAAATGGATATAGAAGAGAAAACAAAGGGTCAAGTTGTGATGGAGAGCGATAGAAAACATGTTTAGGATAAATATAACCATTAGAAAATCACAAACACATGATGGGTTAAATGGTATATGATTCCCCAGTAAGAAAAGTTAGCAGACAATGTTTTTGTTTTATGTTACATTCATTGATAAAATAATTAATTATATTAACTAAATCATAAGGAAAAATACTTACTTGTAATGTATACATTCATCTTTTACTAGATTTATGACACAAAATCATATTTTCTCCAAAACGATGAGTATTCAGGATGAAATTTTTTTACATTAAAAGTGATATAATCAACTTAGAGAGAATAAAATAATCCAAAAAAGATGAAATATATATTTCCCTTGTCGTTAGATATTAACTAAAAACAAAACATTTAGTACATGATAAGATAATCCCCCAAAAAAGATAAACTTGTACATAAAGAGAAACTACTCTTAATCTCCAAAATTTGTTTAACAAAACCCAAAGTTCAACAAATACCATTCAATAAACAATTGTCCCTAAAATTATTCAAATGTAATCCAAACTATGATTGAGACCCAAATCTCAGAAGGAATTAATCACATAGTCTTTCAAGACAAATATTAACATTTATCTCAAAATAACATCAGTTACTCTTAATGTCTTATATTGAAAAGTAATTAACCTAATAAAATATTCTCCATGTTATGTTAATCATTTTCATAGATAACCCCAAATGAAATTATTATTGATTCATAAAATCATCTAACTAAAAATAATTTGTCATAATAACCAGGGACTTCACGTAGTCCAGTGGTAGGCGATAAATCCCAATCACACTTTGGTTGTGGGTTCGATTCCTGCAGTCTTGCTGGATGCGACGGCTTGCCACCCATCCTATGGGTTGTCCTTTTTATAAAACTAAAAAATAACCCTAATATGTTTTAACCTCAAAGGTTTCCTTATACATCTCATTTTCATCCAAATTCCTTATGATCTCAGCATCTTAATTCTTGAAGTCTAATTTAACAACCATATGATAAAATAAAACAATCCCCAACATGAATAACATTATACATTGATCATGGTGTCCATTTGGTTTCATCATTATCTTGTTCACATAGGTAGAAGGTCAATGCATAGCAACAATGATTTAGAGAGACTTCAAAATCATTTGCTTCCTCCATCCAAATACACATTGTACAACATGGGTCATATGGGTGTTCAGATAAAAACAGTTTTAGAAAATATTCATGTATGAGATATAATTTCAAAATATCTAATAAAACATTATTTCTATAAAACATTCGAACCAATTTTGAGTTGAAACATTCAACTAATGGTGCTTTTAAAATTCCATATGTATTTTCTGAGAGACTATATTTTAAAATCAAATATAAATAGGATGCGTAGGGGTCCCCTTCTTCAGCACCTTTTTTTAAAATCATAATATGCTTCAAAAGCTTGAGATAAGGTAAAATATTTGAAAATGAATTAATAATATTTACCTTTAATGAAAATATGAGAATATTGTGAAAATATGATATTTATAAATACAACCTATGATCCATGATTATAACGAGGTATAGTGGAAGATTTTGATATCTAAAATAACTTCTTGAAGTGAGTTGTATGCAAGAAATATTTTCATGATCATCCAAACATGACTTTGCAATAATTATTGAAAGCATGTCATCAAGAAGAGATAGGAATGTCATTTGAGAATCTCCCCCTTCTATTTTTAAATGAAATTCCTTGATCTGAAAAATTTATAAATCAATGATTTAACTGAAATATTAGGTAGGGACTATCCATATGTCTAACAAAAATTCATAATCCCTAAAGTTGTCTAAACTGACCTCTGATACCAACTATAAGGACCTGACCTTATAGCATTACAGAATATTGAATTAAATGAATAATTTACATAGAAGATCTTTTCAGGTTTAGTGTTTTAGAGAATTATCCCATAACTATTACATAATAACTTGAATATTACAAGTTGACACTACTACTCAGAATCCATTTTTTTCATAAAATAAAAACTCTTAAAAAGAAACATGTCTAGTTCCATATTTTAGATAGAATAACTTTTTCTTGATCTCATCCTTGACCCTATTAATCTTTAAGTCCTATGGAAAACATTTCAAAGACCTGGGATGAGCATTAAAAGCTTAGTAAGTGTTATAAAATAAGAAACAGAATCATTAGCACATCAATAAATACAAATCAATGCAACCATACTTTTCAATTATAACATACCTTATGGTATCACATTATTTATGAATAACACACACACGCACATCATAAATCATAATGGTTATTTATGGAATCCATATAAAAATTACATTGTAGCTATCAAAACTAATTTGGGAGTTAAACTCGGAATACTGATTACAATATATTCCCTAAATCTCTTAGGAGAAACATCACGTTTACCTCGGTCACGCTACCCAATGCATTGGAGAGATATCTCGAGCTCACCTGCCCTAGGTTTATCACGGAACCACCCATATATGTAAATAATTACAAAAAACGATAACATAATCATAACATATAACACATGTATAAAGGATAGATAACATTTCCACATTCCAATATATCAAATTGAGTTATTGAAATAAACAGCATTTTATCAAAACATTTTCTAAACCATTTAAATATATATTTTTGAATCAAAGTGTCTCATACCACGTTGAAACTTTTAAATGAATTAAAATTTAATCCATTAATGTCCATATATGTAAATCCTAAACATCATTTTGAAAACAAGGACATTAATGTGAAATATTTAGAAGAATAAATCTTTAAATCATTTAAAACGATATTTTATTTAAAGAGTTATTAACCAAAATAAAGACAATTGAATAAAAATAATTGAGGAATAACATTTAATAAGAACATTATAATATTATGAGAATAAATAAATTCATGATATAATTTTTCAAAGGACAGTATCTACACCATATAAGCGTGAATTGGTTCATAACAACAATGAAGTCTCAGTGGAATGTAAATTGTGATGAAATCTCTTATAAAGACTGCATCCTTAGGTTTAGGATAAATGAAGGACATAATTATGAATGAAAAGTATAAATACACTCAATATGATTGGATATTTAGTGTAAATAAATCATAGGAAATTCACACATATTCTTGTAAAAACAACACCAATGAATTGGATTTTTAACTCAATAAATGAAGATTGAGTAAAAAATTACAGTTATCAAGTTCATGTTGATGACTTGAAAATTTATCAACGGAGGGATTATGTGTATGAAGAGTATATCCATTGAAAGGGGAGGGGAAATTACAACAAAAATAATAATTAGTGACTCCACACAAAATTATGGAGAAAAATTATCAATGAAGTATGTGTAAATCCCATTGAGTGAAAATTGAAGTTTGAAATTCCCGTACTAATTTGGTAACTTTTGAAACATAAAACCCATGAAAGAAGGATCATAATATGAATATGTAAATACACCTAAATTTATGTATATTACATAATGAATATAGTAATGGGTATTACATACACCACACAAAAGGAAATAGTGGAAAATATTGCATGAATCTCACGGGAATAAAAAGTGAGATGAAAATCCATTACAAGTTTGTAATCAATCAAGTTGTATGAACAAAAGTTTATGAAAACAAAATGAATCATATAAAACCATGAATATACAATTAATAATGATAATATATATCAATTGTCACTATATAATACACCACATGCAATAAATAAGTGGCGAATAATGGAAATATCACAGAATTAAAAGTGAGATAAGAAATCCCCTACCTTGTGTCTGACTTGACTCGATCATTCTTTAATCTCCTGATTAATAAAGTAAAAATAATTTCTACTTGCTTAAGAACATTTTTAATGTTTATTATTCATTTTATATCACTTATTTCCAGGTTATAAACATTATGTAATCATTTATGTTTATAACATCCATTTTGTCGATATATGGTACTTGAGTCAAAAATGGACTTCTTATAATCATATGTTGTTCATGTGGTCAATGGATCATTATATCTAGAATGATATTCATGATTTTCATATCATATATATCCTATATATATAGTATAGACATGTATTTATAATAGTACATAACATTTATAGGTAAGAAATGAAATGCACCGTTCATGGAGACGATAAGCCGTACATACGCATGAACACTACTTTCATTTCTATTTATTATTTTAATGGAAATAAAACATAATTATACATAGATATATTATAATTCCAGTATAATATCATATATAATATCATCGACTCCATCCTTTATACATCCCATATAAGGCATTAACGAATCAAATCACTTTGAGGGGGCGGTAGTCCGCACTTCATCAAATGAGATTATTGTATTTACCCACTATGGAAACCATAAACGCGTTATATAAATGGAAAATACAGAAGCATAAAGAAAACATAAACATAATATATATCATATATAAATATAGTGCCATCATAATGGCCACCATGAGAGGCATTTGGAGATATTTGAACAATCATCGTTTCGCGAGGCATTAATTTTCCATCCATATAAACATTATGTTCTTAATCCATTAGATGGAGGTGTGTGTAAGTGTAGCTAGTATCCTTATAATAACAAAATACTAGTATATTTATGATACTGATGGTTTTACAAATGAATGTAGTAAAATGAGTTTAGGGGTTGGTGTAGTAAAATAAAAGAATACAATTTAAGAGAAACCGTTAACTTTAATTTGGGTAACTCCCTTTGGTTAGAAAAAAAGGACTTCTTGTAGTGCCTTCTTCCTAATGTAAGGCTTCTAGGTAGAGTATAGGGATGTTGGGAGATTAATTGGGCAAATTTTGGACGATCCAAATGGCTTGAGAGTTGTGAGTAATTGGTTAGAAGTGGTCTCCTTTTATAAGGGAGGGGGGTCTTTTGGAAAGTGTGATAATATTATTTTATTATATAATGATATTTGGTTTCAAAATGTCCAAAAATAATTAGATTATAATATAAGATGACTCATGGTAGAAATAAAATCATCCAATAATAATTGGACATGTTCTGGAGGTTATTTTAATATTTATAATCTTATTTATTTAAATGATTTATTAATGATGTAAATACTGCATCATTATTGTGGCATAAATAGTTTAATTTATTTGATGTCTAAAAATTATAAAAGAAAACCATGATGTAAGAATTTTTTTTATCTTTATAATGAATATTTATATTTGAAACGATAATTTATAAAACCCCTCGTAAAAATTAATTTTCTAAAAGATATTTTCTTATGTCATTCTTTCCTTTTCTTTATGTTAATTAATATAAATTTTCATTTTCACTCCCATGTTGCTCAATGGGGACCCAAAATTGACCCAAAGATTCAAACGGTCATTATGGACTCAACCAATATGTTTTGGACAAGAGTTATGGTAATTTTGAATTATTATAATATTCTTTTTACCGTGAATTAACTTATTTACCTTTAACCGCGGTAAATAAAAGTCAACAGTTACTATTCACCAAAAATTATTTTCATCTTAATGAACCACATTTTACTTCATGACGAAAACCATGTATGTTATATTTTCAAATTTAATTCGATGAAGTTTTAAAATTTCATTTAAATGAAAATGTCAATTTTTAACTACCACTAAGCTGTTTCACTATTTATCAAAAATTGATGTTTTTTAGAAAAATACCAAAAATTCAGCCTATGCTTTATTTGATATTACAAATTCAAAAATGATTCTATTTTACAATATTAAAAACAAAAAAATTTCATTAATTAATTTTAAAATTAATTCCCATTGTTAAAATAAATAACGTCTTTTTAAGAAATAATAACGATCAAAAGAGTGACACTTGTCTATGTCCAATTTCAATGTGAAATTAATTCCAATGACCAACATTGGATAAAATGGAAAAAATATATTCTAATTACAAATTAAAACAAATTAAATGGATAATCTATCCAAATAAATAAATTATATTAAAAGGAAATTTTGAATTAAAATACAATATTTTCACTATTCATTAAAAATGAACTACATCAGAAAAATTCCAAAAATTTACACAAAGTAAATATTGATGTACCCATTCAAAAAAATAATTTTATTTGTTCGTATAGAATTTATTAAAATGACCAAAACTATATTTAAAAATGGTTCTCCATTAAAAGGCAATAAATCGGCCTTTTAATGTAAATTATGCTTAAAATTAGATTCATTCACATTTTAAGCCTCTAAAATTTATTGGATAAATGTGAATACATTTAAAAAACATGTATAATCATATTGTAGTTTGTTTCTTTCATTTATACCCATACAACGACTAGGATTTAACTACTGTTTAAAATAATAATATATTATTAGTGTGCAACGTAAGATTTCAAAGAAACCCAATTTTGCGTATCATGTACGCTATCGAACATAGCAACCCCTTTAAAGTAAAATTAATATTTAATTCACAAATATTAATTAATATGAAATGTGTCTTATTATTTATTTACCTAGGATGTTACATCCTTCCCCACTTTTGTGAATTGTGTCCTTGCAATTTAAAAAAATGCACGCGGAAACTTCATTGAAATTCCCTCATCAGAAAAAGAGTCAGTAAAACTATCACTTTAAAATAAAGAAAGGGAAGAAAAAAGGTCACCCAAGATAATCCATACTAGGATTCCTTCTAGAAAACATGGATATGAAAGATAAAAAAAGGGTCAAGTTCTGATGGATAGTGATAGAAAACATGTTTAGGAGAAAGTTAACCATCATAAAATCACAAACATGCGATGGGTAAAACCGTATTTGATTCCCCAGTATGAAAAGTTAACAGACAATGTTTTTTGAAGTTAATTTTTATTGAGGAATTTATTTATGAGATTTTCTAAAACATAAGGAAATATACTTACATGTAATGTAGACTTTCATATTTTACTATATTTCTAAGACAAACTCATATTTTCTCCAAACGATGAGTATTCAGGATGACATTTTTTACATTAAAAGTGATATAATAAACTTTGAGAGAACCGAATATTCCACAAAAGATGACCTATATATTTCCCTTGTCTTTATATATTAACTAAAACCAAAACATTTAGTACAATATCAGATAATCCCCCCAAAAGGAAAATCTTTTACATAAAGAGAAACTACTCTTAATCTCCAAAATTTGTCTAACAAAACCCAAAGTTCAACAAAAAAAATTCAATAAACAATTTTCCATAAAATTATTCAAAAGTAATACAAACTAATATTGAGACCCAAATCTTAGAAGAATTTAATCAAATAGTCTTCCAATATAAATCTTAACATATATCTCCAAATAACATCACTTACTCTTAATGTATTATATTGAAAATTAATTAACCGGATAACATGTTCTCCAAGTTAAGTTAATAATTTTAATAGATAACCCAAAATAAACATATTATTTATTCATAACATCATCCAACTAAAAATAATTTTTCATAATAACAAGGTACTTCACATAGTCCAGTGGTAGGAGATAAATCCCAATCGCACTTTGGTTGTGGGTTTGATTCCTACCGCCTTGCTGAATGAGACGAGTTTTCACCCATCCTATGGGTTTTCCTTGTTATAAAACTCAAAATAACCCTGACCTATTTTAACCTCAAAGGTTTCCTTATACCTCTCATTTTCATCAAAAATCATTATGATCTCAACATTTTAATTCTTGAAGTCTTATTTCACCCCCATATGATAAAATAAAACAATCCCCAAAATTAATAACATCATACCTTGATCATGGTGTCAATTTGGTTTCATCATCATCTTTTTCATGTAGGTAGAAGGTCCATGAATTGAAAAAATGATTTATAGATCCTTCAAAATCATTTTCTTCCTCCATCCAAATACACCTTGTACAACATGGGTCATATGGGTGTTCACAGAAAAACAGTTTTGGAAAATAATCATGTACGAAATATAATTTCAAAACATCTGATAAAACATGATTTCTAAAAAACAGTTAAACCGAATTTGAGTTGAAACTTTCATTTAACGATCCTTTTAAAATAACAAAAGTATGTTCTGAGATACTATATTTTAAAATAAAATATAAATAGGTTGTGAATGGGTCTCTTTCTTCAAAACATTTTTAAAAATCATAATATGATTCAAAATCTTGTGATAAGGTAATATATTTAAAAATTCCTTGATAATATTTACCTTTCTTGAAAATATGAGAATATTATGAATATAGTATTTTTCTAAATAAAATACATTATCCATGATGATAACAAGGTATAGTGGAAGAGTTTGATATCTCAAACAACTTCTTTCAAGTGATTTTTATGCTGTAAATTTTTTCACAATCATCCGAACATGACTTTGTAATAATTATTGCAAGCATGTCATTAAGAAGATATATGAATATAGTTTGAGATCCTCCTACTTCGATTTTTAATGGAAATTACTTGATCTGAAAAAGTTATAAAACAATGATTTAACTGAAATATTAGATAGGGACTTACCATATGTCTAATAAAAATTCATAATCCCTAAAGTTGTCTAAACTGACCTCTAATACCAACTATAAGGACCCCAACTTATAACATTACATAATATTGAAATAAATAAATAATTCACATTGAAGATATTTTCAGGTTCATAGTTTTAGTGAATTATCCCATAACTATTACATAACAACTTGAATATTACTAGTAGACTCTACTACTTAGAATGAATTTTTTTCATAAAATAAAAACTCTTAAAAAGAAAAATGTCTACTTCCATATTTTAGATAGCATGAATTTTCCTTGATCTCAACCTTGACCCTATTCATCTTTATGTGTTATGGAAAACATTTCACAAACTTGGGATGAGCATAAAAAGCTCAGTAAGGTTTATAAAATAAGAATGGAAAACATTAGCACATCAATAAATACAAATAAATGAAACCATACTTTTCAATGATAACATACCTTATGGTATCATAAGATTTATGAATAACACACACACATCATAAATCATAAAGGTTACTTATGGGATCCATATAAAACTTACATTGTAGATATTACAACTATGTAGGGAGTTAAACTTGGAATACCCATCATAGTATATTCCCTAAATCTCTTAGGAGAAACATCACGTTTTCCTCAATCACGTTACCTAATGCATTGGAGAGCTATCTCGGGATCACCCAATATAGGTTTATCACGGAACCACCCATATACATAAACAATTCCCAATAACCACAACATAATCATAACAAATAAGAAATGTATAAAAGAAAGATAACATTTCCATATTTCAATATATCAAATCAAGGTATTGAAATAAACAATGTTTTATCAAATCATTTTCAAAACCATTTAAAAATTGATTTTTGACAAAAGTGTCCCATACCACTTTGAATATTTGAAATGAATTATAATATTAAATCATTAATTTCCATATAAGTAAATCCTTAAAATCATTGTGAAAACATGGACATTAATGAGAAATATTTAGAAGAATAAATAAGTAAAACATTTAAAATCATATTTTAGTTAGAGTTTTTAACCAAAAGAGAGACAATTGAGTAAAAATAATTGAGGAATACCATTTAATCAAAACTTTATAATAACATGAGAATAATGAAATTTGTGATATAATGTGTCAGAGGACAGTATATACACTATATAAGTGAGAATTGGTGCATAACAATAATGAAGTCTTAGTGAAATGTAAATTGAGATGAAATCTCTTATAAAGACTGTATCCTTAGGTTAAGGATAATGGTGTGACAAATATAAATACACTCAATATGATTGGATATTATGTGTAAATCAATCTGAATACATTCACACATATTATTGTAAAAACAACACCATTGAATTGGATTTTTTACTCATTTAATTAAGATTGAGTTAAAAATTACTCTTACAGTGTTCATGTCGATGACTTGAAAATTTATAAATTAATTGATTATGATTATCAAAATTATATCCATTTAAAGGGGAGTGGAAATTAATACACAAATAATAAATAGTGACTCCACACAAAATAATTGATTAAAATAATCAATGAAGTATGTGTAAATCCCACTAAGTGGAAATTGATGTTTGAAATTCCCTTACAGATTTGGTAACTTATGAAACATAAAACCCATGAAAGAAGGATCATAAAATGAATATGTAAATAAAAATAAATTTTTTTATATTACACAATGAATGCCGTCATGGGAATTACATACACCACATAAAAGGAAATAGTGAAAAATATAGCATGAATCTCATAGGAATAAAAGGTGAGATGAAAATCCCGTACAACTTTGTAATCAATTGAGTCGTATGAACAAAAGTTTATACCAAAAAAATAATCATAGAATGCCATGAATATACAGAGAATAGTGATAATATATATCAAATGTATGTATACAATACACCACATGTGATAAATAAGTGGCGAACAATGGAAATATCATAGAATTAAAATTGAGATAAGAAATCCTTTACCTTGTTTCTGACTTGACTCGATCGTTCTTTAATCTCATGAAAAATAAACTAATGTTAATTTATCATTTCTTAAGAACCTTTTTAAATTTTATTATTCCTTTTATATCACCTATTACCATGTTATAAACATTATTTAATCATTTAAGTTAATAATGTCCATTTTGTTGATATTTGGTACTTGAGTCAAAAATGGACTTCATATAATCACATGTTGTTCTTGTGGTCAATGGTTCATTATATCCAGAATTATAATCATGATTTGGACTTCATATATATCATTTATATCCAGTATATACATGTATTTATAATAGTACATAACAGTTATAGGTATGAAATGAAATGCACCGTTCATGGAGACGGTAAGCCGTAAGTACGCATGAATGCTACTTTCATTTATATTTCTTATCATAATGGAAATAAAACACAATGATACAAAGTAATATTATATTTCCAGTATAATATAATATATAATATTATTAACTCCATCCTTTATACATCCCACATAAGGCATTAACGAATCAAATCACTTTGAGGGGGCGGTAGTCTGCACTTCCTCAAATGAGATTATCGTATTTACCCACTATGGAAACCAGAAAGGTATTCTCTAAATGGGAAATTCATAAGCATAAAGAAAACATAAACATAATATATATCATATATATATATATAGTTCCATCATAATGGCCACCATGAGAGGCAGTTAGAGATATTTGAACAATCATCGTTTCGTGAGGTGTTAGTTTTCCATCCACAGAAACGTTATGTTCTTCATCCATTAGATGGAGGTGTGTGTAAGTTTAGCTCTAATAATTGACATATAAAACATCCTAGTATTTTAATGATACTTATTTTGTTACAAAAGAAAGGAATAAAAAGAGTTTAGGGGTTGGAGAAGTAAACTAATAGAAAAAAATTTAAGAGAAACTGTTACCTTTAATTTGGGTAACTCCCTTTTGTTTGAACCAAAGGACTTCGTGAAGTGCCTTATGACTAATGTAAGGCTTTTATGTAGAGAAGAGGGATGTAGGTAGCATAATTGGGTATTGTTTGGTCTAGAAAAATTTCTTGAGAGGTGTGAGGAATTGGTTATAAATGGTCTCCTTTTATAAGGGTGGGGAGGGGCGCTTTTGGAAAGTGTGAGGATATTATTTTATTATATAATGATATTCAGTTTCAAAAGGTCCAAAAATTATTAGAGTAGAAGATAAGATGACTAATTCTCGAAATAAAATCATTCTATAAGAATTTTATAGGTTTTGGAGGTTATTTTATTATCTATAATCTTATTTATTTAAATGATTTATTAAGGATGTAAATACTCCATCATTATTGTGTCATAAGTAATTTTATTTATATGATGTTGAAAAATTATAAAAGAAATACCATGATGTATGAAATCATGTTATATTTCTAATTAATATTTATTGATAAAAAGGTAATTTATATAACCCCTTTTAAAAAATAATTTTCTAAAAGATAATTTCTTTTGTCAATTTTTCCTTTACTTTAAGTTAATTAATCTAAATTGTCATTTCAATCCCATGTGGATCAATGGGGTCCCCAAATGGACCCAATGATTCCCATGGTCGTTAATGACTCAAAAAATATGGTTTGGACGAGTTTTAAGGTAATTTTTAATTGTAATAATATTCGTTTTACCTTGAATTAACCTATTTACCTTTAACCACTGTAAATACAAGTAAAAAGTTACTATTCATCAAAAATTATTTTCATCTTAATAAACCAAATTTTACATATTTATAACAACCATGAATGTAGGATTTTTGAAATTCAATTCACAGAAGCGGTAAAATTTCATTTAAATGAAAAAGTCAGTTTTTCAACTACCACTAAGTGGTTTCACTATTCAAAAACAATTGATGTTTTTTAGAAAAATACCAAAAAAACAACCTATGCTATATTTGATATTACAAATTCAAAAATAATGTATATTTTACAAACTTCAAAACATAAAATTTTCATTAATGAATTTAAAATTAATTCCCATTGTTAAAACATACACCGTGTTTTTAAGAAACAATAACTATCAAAAGATTGACACTTTTCTATGTCCAATTTCAAAGTGAAATTAATTCCAATGACCAAAATTGTATTAAATGGTAAAAATATATTATAATTACATCTTAAAACCAATTAAAAAGATAATCTAACCATATAAATAAATTAGAATAAAAGGCACTTTTGAATTAAAATACAATATTTTAACTACTCCTTAAAAATAAACATTATGAGAAATACCTCAAAAATTTACACAAAGTGAATTTTGATGTCCCCATTCTAAAAAATGATATTATTTGGTCATATATAATGTATTAATGTGACCAAATATAGATCTAAAATAGGTTCGCCATTAAAAGGTGATAAATCAGCCTTTTAATGTAAATTATGCTTAAATTAGATTCATTCACATTTTAAGCCTCTAAATTTTATTGGATAAATGTAAATAAATTTAACAAACATGTATACTAATGTTGTAGTTAGTTTATTTCATTCCCACCAATACAACTGTTATGATTTAACTATAGTTTAAAATAATAATATATTAACAGTGTGCAATGTAAGATTTCAAAGAAACCCATTTTTGCGTATCATGTACGCTATCAAACATAACAACCCCTTTAATTTAAAATTAATATTTAATTAGAAATTATTAATAAATAAGAAATAAGTCTTATTCATTATTTACCTGTGATGTTATAATTACATATTTTTTCACTATCAATAGAATGATATTGTGTATCGTGTGTGCGTACGGATTACCGTCCCCACAAACGCGATGAGATTAATTCCACATCATAACCATTCAAGAAAAATATTCATTTTATGATAAAAATTATTGTTTAATAAATTAATATAATTCTGTATTCGAATCAAATAAATCATATCCATAACAAAAATTACATACAAAATAAAATTTATAAAGGAAAACAAATTACTTAACACCTGAAATAATGATACTGCTGATATATTGTTAACAAATCAATATTAGAAGATCATATATTATATTATATTAATTTATGTGGTTATTTATAATTTAATAAAAATTATTTTAAAATTATATAGGAGGTTAATATACTCTTGACTATTTAATATTACAAGTTAAGTGTTAATTTTACAATCTCTTTATTTTATGAGGTTGTTTATCCATAAGCATCTACTAGGAATTCTTTATCATCCTCATCCATTTTTCTTAGAAATGTATTTCAAAATATTTTCAGTATTTCCTAAAATATTGGTTAATTTTATTTATAATATTGTTTTCTTTGTTATAAAATGTTTTGAAAGGAATCATTCCATCTTTTACCAAAGAAGGGGCTTTATGAATTTATCGACAAATTAAGGTAAGAATGTTTTTTAACTTATATGGTTGGTATAACTAATTTCCACTATTATAACACCTTCAAAGATGCTCTTAAAAACTTATAAGAGTATTTAAAAAATAATATATATATATATATATATATTTATGTGACTTTTAAATGATTTAAAAATAGAAAGTGTTATTTATCTCTAATAGTATTGATTTCATCTATCTCAAAATCCTTTGATACATTTTACACTTGTTTGAAGTTGAATTATTATGATAAAATCTTTGATATTGTTTTGAAGGTTTTGTGATATATTTGAATATGGATGTGTTTTTTTATACCATTCATGGTTATTGTATTAAAATTTTATATGATTATTTGAATATGAATATTTATGTTTTGTTTTAACATTTTCATATGAGTATTGAATTGGACTTATTATGTGATGGGTGAATCCTACTACAGCTACTTGATTCATCAGTAGGTCTCATGAGACAATCTACTATCCTAGCATAAGTCTATCAATAAATATTATTTGTAGTCTTTTAATGAGGCATTGACTATGTGTTTATGAGGTCTAATATTATGCATTCCATTTTATAAAATTATCCATTGATATTACATGTGATTATTCAACTAGTATAATATCCTTCTGAATTAGTAAATGGAATTTTTTATTTATATATTCTTTATTATACTAAAGTTTAATTCTAAAAGGATTTTGTTTTAGTCAAATACATTTCCTTAAATGTTTACGATTACTTATTAAAGTTTCCTCTATATTGTTATCTTTACTGGGCATCTCAACTCACCCCTTTCATATGTTTTGTTTTTTCCAGGATGTGAAGAAGTATATTATGATTGACCTATAGGGATAGGCTATGGGATATTAGTGTTTTCAAAGGGGATAATATGTTTTTTTATTTCATGATGTAATTTAAAAATTATTTATGTATTAATAATTTCAAGGGTACGAAACTAATTGGTCTTTTGAGATATGATATTTTGTGGTCATGAAAATGTTATATAATAATGCATCAAATGAAGTAACTAAGGTCGGGGTATTATATTATCTACATGAATTAATATAATCACTATTTGGAATTTATTTTGATGACATTTATTATTTATATATTGAAAAAATAATTTTATATACTTTATATAATAATGCATCCCAAATACCTTGGCACCCTAATACCTGATCTGGCTCTCCCATGGCCCAAAGGGAACTCCAAATCCCCATGGGTTGTGACTAGAACCATGAGTCACATAAATAATAAGAGTAAGTGAATTTTCCTAAATATACTATAAGATAAAAAATAAGTCGGTATAATCAACACTAGAAATGCATAATATACCCATACCTAATAATTAAAATGTAATTTAAATGTTAATCATCAAGAGTCACAATGTGTTCCCAAATATATATCAAAGAGAAACCTATGTAAAAATTGGATCACATATCTACTAGTCTCCTCTATCAATCAATATACCAACGATCCAGAATATCCACCACCTCAAAGTGGAACGTTTCATTTTCAAGGAAACAACATAGGAAGATCTACAAACCCCAAATTAAAATGGTATATTGTGAGATTTAATACTAATTGGGGACTCAAAAGTGTTCTATAATCAATCCCATGAAATTTAAACTAGATATTATTTTAATTTAAATAAAATAATTCATGAAATGGAATTCAAATATTTTCAACAAAGAATTAATTCCATTTAATTTTTATAATATAATAAAATATGCTTAAATGAACATTTTCTGTTTAATATTAGTACATAGTAGTTTACATGAATTAAATATTTCTATTAATCAACAACCTTTAATAGTTAAATAAGTTATATAATAGAAACATGTATCATGAACTATGATTTTTTAGTTTCTTGTAATTGTGTCCCTATAATACTCATCAATGTTTTCACCTCAAAGTTTGCACACATCCCACAACATAGGTCACTGGGACTCATTCCCCATTGAGACAAAAATGTTGATGTATTAAATTTTATGTAAAAATTTTCATCATTAATCCATATCTAAGTGGTT
The DNA here is from genome assembly GCA_963277665.1 of Viscum album. Classification (NCBI taxonomy): domain Eukaryota; kingdom Viridiplantae; phylum Streptophyta; class Magnoliopsida; order Santalales; family Viscaceae; genus Viscum; species Viscum album. The sequence goes on from OY728156.1 coordinate 1,140,411,317, forward strand.
AGATACTAAATTTCATTCCCCATTATCCACTAAATAACTAATATCACATGTTTTTCAGTCATTAAATCAATCAATCTCAAGAAAATATATAATTTAAAATGAGTTAAAAAAATTATGCAGTTTTAGTTTTAAAAATGCCTTTTTTATTTTAGAAAAAAATTCAGTGTCTTTCATAAATGAAATAATTTTAAAAATGATATTTTTTAATCTATATCATAAAATTTCAACAAATAAAAATTTCCTAATTCTAAATAGTAATTTAAATTACATAAAAATTGGGGGTTTTCACAATATCCAAGTCTTTTTAAAAATGAATCCATAAATAAATTGAATCCCATATTATTAAATCATTTAAAAAATCATATATATTCCATTAATTAATTTAGTGTTGAATTATATGGAGATATTATAGGTAGCCACTAACTATTAATTAGATATAAAAAAGCACCAAAAATTAAAAAAATACCAACAAATAAAGAAGTAGAAGGAAACTAATAATGATATCCTAGATCAAGAAATAAATATCAAACAACAATTTAGTATGAAAAATGAGATCGTACTACTACAAAATATGGGTAGTTGAGAGGAGGATAAACGAATGTGAGGGAACATACAAGGGATAATATGAAAAATAAATACATTCAATTTTAATGAAATCACTCACTACACATGGGAGAAATCCAATAGTTCTCAAGAGGAGTTTCTATAGTGTCCCTAAGTAAATTAGTTGAGAAAAAAGATTAAAAATGATGGGAATGAGAAATTTATATAAAAAATTATGGGTTTACAATGTGATTTCATCCTATTGTACATACTCCAAAAAATGCCTGTCATCGAGTTAAAAATACCAATAAATGAATTTATAGTGTATTTTCATTATTTACAGCGTAAAACATCTATTTCATTGTAATTAATTTTCAATGATTGTGGATAGTTGAAAATATACACCATAAATTAAGGTTTTATGACATAAATTATTTTAGTAGATGGTATCTAGAAATAGAAAGTCATAGGAACACCCAAATATCCTCAAACACACCATGTACCCAAAAATGTAATCCTGAAAAACACACATCACATTTATACCTAGACTCCAGTAATGAAAAAATAAATCCCTTAAATTTTGGTTTATTTCCAAGAAACAATCTCTCCATCTTAAAAAATCCCAAAATTCCACAACGAAAAAAAGGGAAAAACAAGATTCCTGATGTACCTCATAAATTGTAATGGGATGTTACACATACAATAATTATAAGATTGATATGATTATAAATTTTTGTTTCATAATTTTTTTAATGAAAATATGCTTTCTGTTTTATTATATTAAAATTAATTATATCTTATCTAGATAATGAACACCACAAATTGGATTAAATATTTGGATTCATAATTTCAAAATTATATAATGATAATAATTTCATTTTAGGGAATAAAAATAATTTACTGAGATATTTATTGAGATGCCACAATTATGATAAAATGCGTTAAATGGGTTTATGTTGGGTTTATGGTAAATAAATAACATGATAAATTATTCCAAAATTATATTATTATTTCCTTAAATCATTCCAATTATAATTTTCCAATTATTTTCTACTTTTAATCAACTTTATAAAAATAATGATATTAATTTCCCTTTATGTATTAGATATTTACCAAAATTCGACACTTTCTCACTTAAAAAAACCCATATCTTACCCATTATAAAAACATTTAAAGAATATAATTACAGACAATAACAATCCAAATTTCTCTCATTAAAAATACTATCTGACATTTTTTCTTATGGATTGAATATTTTATTTTAATTTATTCAATAGAAGTAATGATTTTAAGTGATGGTGTGATTTATTCTATATAAATAATGACTTTTTATCCTTGTTTTGGTTTTGTTATAATCAAATAATTATTAAAAATGATTATTTATAATAATAATAGATCCTAAATTAAAAAATTATACTTCTCTATTGTCTATATAATAAAAAATAACATCATAAAAATAATTATTTTTTATTATATAGTAATCTTGTATGACTTGGTTTTACCACACACACGAATGATGCAATAAATTTCCATCATAAAAGAATGAAAAATTTTAAAACAATAAAATCTATTAAAATTTATATATTTTAGTTATTTTTCTAGGGTTGTTATATTAATACTTAACTAATTTTTAGTATACGACCTCATGTTTGTTAAAAATCAAGGAATATAAGACATTACAAATTTAATTTTAGAGAAAATTACGTGAAACACACCATGAATTATCCAAAAACTTCATAACTCATTAGGGATAATATATTATAATTCCATGAATAATTTTTAGATGATTAATTCATGGTCATGAAATAATTACTAACCCCATTATACTTATATAGAAAAAGAAGTTTTCAAACTACTAATAACTAATGATCATTATAAACTTTAAAAATTTAAGGACTCTATAAATAATGAATTTAAAATATTAATAAATGGTAATGAATATTAATATGGTTCTAAAATATATTATTTATGAGTTTTATTTATTTATACATGAATTTAGTGTTCCTTGGACCATATAGGAATCCTTTGTAAGAGTTCTAATCTCAATTTCACCTCACTATTACATATTACCATTTTATGTAAGTATTCATATTTAACGACATGAATTTATTTTCCCATTGAAATATTATATTTGAAATATTTTTCAATCAATTAATTTACAATACCATGTCATAATTTGACATTTATGTTATTTTGATTCATATGATACCAATGTTGTAAGGATATATCATCTAAATAGTCATTCATTCAGATATGTTTGGTTTTAACCACCTAAATTTATTTTTTGTATATAAATTCCTCACATAAGTAATTTAACAATGATTTCATGACATAAAATAGATTTAAAAATCCATCAAATGTTTAATCATTCAATGGTTTTTTATTCAAAAGATGACAAAATTATAGGGGTTTTCATTAAAATATCATATTTAATTAAATATTTGTTATGTCTTATAATGAACTATCCTAGATCAACATGTCACTTCACTCAATATGACCATTCATAGCATTTAAATATCAAAAAACCTAAAAATAAATTCTAGTGTTAATAAATAGAAGAAAATGTATATTATAAATCAGAATAAAAGTGCACTTCTATAAGACGTACTAGGAAAAATTAAAATGGATAAAGATGAAAGATAAATCACAAAATAACGATACAATGACTTTATGGAGTCATCTATCCCTATAAAACCTACTCAATATATTGATAATGTCATCCAAGATAGGTGATGAGCTACATGATTCCAATTCTATTACCCAAATCCTTCAAAACAATATTTGCATATACCTAAAGGAAGATACATGGTTTGATGGAAACATCCAATATGAATCCACCATGAATCTATAAAATTTATGTCACCATAAAACAATTTGTTCCATATTTATATAAAAAAAATCATAAAGTTATTTTATATGAAAAATGTATATATAAAATAACATTTTGTATTCTGTTCATAACATATCTTTTTTAATTCTATATGAATATAAATGTTAATATGAAAGATAATATTGGGGTCAGTAGTCAGAATATCTATATCATAGAAGATAAATATGTGAGATCCCAAATATGAAACAATACCATCATGTTATAAACCAAGAACAAGTTGGGATCTATCCAATGAGAATATGTACTAACACATATAAAGGAACACTAATCATGGAATTCAATAATCATACCGATATAGATTCCTTTAATAGTCTATCAATATTACAATCATACCCCGATTGGTGTTGCAGTCATTGTGGTTTTCATATATCTATAAACTCATACACCAAAGAATCCCAATGTGTTATGTTTTCCAAAAAATTTAATAAAAATATTTCTAAGAATTATATAAACCATTTTCACAATTGATGTATCATCACTCCCATTATTGCAAAAAACTATTTTATAATAAAAACCATATTTGGGGAATTTCATTGAAAAATTATGTTTATACAAATAAATATAAATAACATCCAATTAATATGATTTTTATGTGCCACCAAAGATATAATTTCATAAGAAACTCTTCATTGACATCAGATAAATAGATAAATAAAAAAACTAAAACATTCACATTAACATAATATAAATAAATAGATAAAACCATTTTATGGAGACACATACCACACCAATGAAGGAAAATTAGTCTCCTTGGAAAATAAATATTGAAATAATGCAGATCGAGTCATCATAATCCTCTATCCATAAATTAAAACTTATATTCTACAAAAAAATATAGATCTAGAAATTGTGTCCACATAGTTTTTGAACAAAATTAGGGGAAAAGTGATCAATAAGATATAAAAAATGTTTAGGGAATTTTGGATGGAAAAGGAAACATATCATGGAAAAATTCACCCGAAATTAATTGGAATTGAAACATTCCCTTGCTTTGAACACTATAAATTATCAAGTAATAATTAGGTGAAGCTAGTGATATATTTGGATGATATTAGAAATAAAAAAGACTTAATAATCCCAGTAAATTTATAATTTTAGGAATCTTATAAGGGCCAGTAGGTACTTATACATAGTTATATAATACATCTGGTTACTGTGTGGTTGATTTTCCCCTTTAAAACTAAATTAGACAGTTTCCTTTGGGTAGTCACATGGGTAGAACAAATATTCTGAAATAATTGGACAACCTTTGGACATGACCAACTCATTCGAACAGATTTCATGGTGATTCCTATGGTTAAAAAACCATGATTAGATAATAAATATAACCACTCTAACAAAAATAACCATATTTCATGGAAATATCATTGTTACTCCAATCCATTCATAGGATGCATGTCTTTCCAATTTTTAATAATTATCACACTTTTCAACCCATGAATCTCAATATCCATTATAATCTATAAAAATATTAACAAAGATCAATTTTTTTTAAAATATAACCCAGATGACATCGCAATTATCCGCACCATGAAGCTTTCTTCTTCTCTAGAAAGCACTCAAGAGTCTGGAATGACATAAAAGGATAGACACTCCTATCTTAATAATTATTATTATTACCAAATATCATGGTAATCTAATCTGAAATTCCAAAGCACATAAATAAATGAAACATTATTTCCCTGAAATTTATTATCCTAGATATCCATTATATGAATTGGCTACTCAAACATATAGGTCTTGACATCAAGATCAATATTTTACAAGTTAATTACATGGAATGGGTCTCATTGATACTATGTTAGTGAATATAAAACAAAAAATCAATCAATTTCATGTGGGATAAAAAATATAAAAGCTAGTTCACATTTTCGGGAGGTTCACGAATATTGAAATAGAGAATAATCCCCAGTTGTAGCTCAACGTTTGTACCAAAATAAATGATGTCCCGAGTGGGGTGATAATTTTAAAAAACTATATCATAAAACTCAAAATTATAGTTGTAATGAATAATTTCCATAAAGTATTTTTTTCAGCTCTAATACATTTTAAACTTCTTTTTAATCAACTAATTTTTTTTATATTTTTTATTGTACAATAATTAGTAAAACAAAGAATGAATCTCCAAACTCCTACCAATAAAAATAATAATGATTTGGATTCTCATAAAATTATCCATGAAGAAAAAATTTAATTAAATATTTATAATATTTATAATAGGTAAATTTTATAAATGGTATATTTTTATCCCATGCGGCACAATAATCATGAATGTACATGAAAATCATATCCTTACGAATATAAATGGCACCCTTAGTGTATCCATCAGTTTAAAGGTCATACACCATCCATAAATTTTTACATGGTACCCATTATCTCTAGAAAATGATTTTGGAATCCTCGATGTGTACTAAGGATCTATTTTATAAATAACTATAGTACTACCTCTATGGATGTTCATGATCAATTTTATATAAATACTTCTAGGATCCTCCATCTTCATCATCTACTTAATAGGATGGAAATTATTCATTTTCTTATATTTTCCAATGATAACTGTAGTCACATCATTCTCTATATGATTGAAATGTAAAACAATGAAATCGTTTCTATATATCGTAAAAAAATTATAGATAGGAATGTGTAAATGTAAAAAATAGATAGTCTCTAGTGGTCTGCCGTAATCTACTATAAATTATGACACCATGATATAAAATCATTAATCGACTTCCTCATCCTAGAACACCAATACTAATGTCTCAGATTAGGATATATCATGGTATTCCAAGTGTTTATAGTACTAAAAGAGTGGTTTCCCCTCTATATCAACTCCTACTCCATAGATATAAAATGCGAAATCTTCCTCAGATGCACAATCTTCCAAAGAGGGATCGAAACTATTAATCTATGGACTCCTCATTTTATGTATTTTTATAAAATTATGGATATTAGTGTAAGTTTCATGTATATGAAAAACTATTTAATAAACTGATGATTCATCCTTTAAATTATTTAAGACCACCTTCACACTAGTCTTTACCCCCCTACAAACTCATCTTAGTAAAAAACCTCATCAAATACCCCTACACCAATGATTACTACTATGATTGAGTAAAAAATATCCTAATCAATGCATTATTGTCAAAATTACGTTTTCTATTTTCATATGAATTAAAAAATCGAATGATTGAGGATACTCAACCTAGAGTTTTTATCAAATATTTAAATCCCATTGAGTAATAAAGCTTTAGGTTATTATGATTTGATGTACAAATAAATTTCTACCCAATGAGCTAGTGATTCTAGGATTTGAGAGTTTCCATCATAGCTTCCATCTCAAGGTAAATAGTTATATATTTTATCTTATGATGGAATAATTTTAATAATCCGTAAGCATTCAGATTTTTTCCCTACAACAAGACACACTATAATATTGTACATGATGAAATCAATGAAACAAAAATCCCAAATAAAATTGGAAAAGTTTTATAAATATATATATAAAGTAAATATCAATATTATTTTCTATAAATATCTCTAAAATTCATTATTAAACTCTAAAAGAACAAACTTATGGTTTAAATTTTTTCATTGAAGATGCAATCTTGTAATATCCTCAACAATCAACCAATAATAACCAACTGAGCCTAAGAAGATCAAAATCTCAAATTGATTACTAGGTTTCTCCAAAGAAAACAATACCTAAATAGTGTTATAATCCAATGAGATAAGAATTTTAAATCTGATGTGTCTTATGAACATCACTATGATATCAAATATTCACATAAAAAATGTAGTCCATATTGAATAATTTCAGTCAGTATTCTAACTAGGATATTGAAAAGATCCCTATATTCATCCTCTCATTTAGAATACACCAAAAAATGATCAAAAAATTTGATAGTGAATGACTCCATTAACTGATGAAATATATAGTTCATACACAACATACATTATACAAGAGAATTAGTGATACATAATGGCATAACAATGAACTCAAAATTCACATAAAATATTGTAAACACTATCCTATGAATAATATATTCTTGGGATCTCAACTGATGGAACCTCAATCATCGTTCAATCTTGGAAAACCACTAGTCTACTCTATTAATAAGAAAAATATAATCTATATTATGAATTGGGTGTTTATTCATAATATTCAAATAATTATGTTTTTGATAATCAACAAAAAACTATGGATTATATATTACTTTTTTTAATGAGTATAATTGAAGACCAGGGTGATAGAAAATTTCAAAAAAATTCCATAACCTTTGATTCAAAATATGGAAATTTATCTCCATTAATTTAGTTGTTTTCCTACAATGTAATGGAATAAAAATGGATCTTTTTCCTAGGGAGTAGGTCACTAGTGAAATAGACCTCCCTCTGGGGTGTTAACCTTGAAAAATCATGGAAAAAACCATTAGTTATAAATTCAAAACGTCATGGATAACACTAATCATATGCTAAATAAGGATGTTAGAAAAAATCTCTAACAAATATAATGATATCATTTTAGAAATATTATCAATTGAGAAGGATATCCCTGATACAGGATCCCACTCATCCTGAAATATGTTATGTACTCCATCAGAATAATGAAATTAAACTCAATGATTGTAATAGATGATCTTACTCTTAACATCGGTCAACCATTACATTCAAATAATAATAAAAAATATCACTATTAATAACTAAGAAAACCTACACAAATCTAAATTTAACAATCTACACCTATATCTTATGAAATTTAAAACCATTTTCTTTTCTCTTTCCCAAGGTAGTGGAAAGATCATACATGAATGAATGAATATCTGAGTGTAATCACATGGTGTTAATAAAAAATATGATATAAAAGAATGAGATAAGCCTATAAAAACAAAATCTTGTACCAAATACAAACATATGTACATATTACAACTCACTTCATCTGGCTCCACTTTTGATTTTCCTAATGCATACTCTGCCGTATAAAGACGTCCATCCTTGTATCCTCTCCATGATTCCATCGCTATATGAAAATTACACTTTTCCCAATAATGTGATGAAGAACCCTTAGATGTATATATAAAAAAATCAGATCATTTGATATGAGAGGATCCATACCTGATTCCCGAGGACATTCATTTAATAGAATTTTTGAGATGACCAAATTGTACACAATGATGGAATGCCCTAAGTGATTACATTAAATATTAATTAGTATGAATTGGTTTTTACAGTAATAGACATCTACCTGATGTTTTCTAGAATAATACACTAAAACATATACTTTTGTAAATAAATAAAATTTAATGAGATATATTTTCTTTCTAAAAGACACAACTTTGATACATCCCACTAAAAAATAGTTTCCTCCTAAATATGTCTTCTTGGGTAAGTCTTCCCTAATCATAGATTCTTTGTCATCAAACTAAAGAATGGTCTGTAGTCATAATATAATCATCATAAACTAAATATTATCCCTAAAACTCATCTACTATATTATATAATTAATGTAATCATCAGAAAAACATTCACATGATAAGAAACACAACTCATCAAAATGAGTGGAATATTAATTAATTAAACGTTCTCATTTCTCCAAGGTGATAAATTCTCGAGTGTTTTATAATAACAATGTTTCTGGATAAAACTATTTGTTAAATACCTTCCTAAAATATGTTCATGTATGATCATAATGTAAAATATCATTCATTATGGAGTCTCATTATTATTTCATGATAAATCAGTAATATAATTTAAAAACACTCCTTTGAGTCCTATGGAGTCTTAATGAATTTGAAGATCCTATATATAAATTAGATCCACTCTTAAAATTATTAGGTTCCCCTATAATGATCTAATATAGGTTTATTCTTCTTTGTAAATTCTAAACCATGATACACCACTCATCCTTGTTTTTTTAACACTCTCCTTACCAAATGCCTCGATTTTATGGATAACTGCATCCAAGAGCGATGGTTCTACTGGTGGATTTTCCTAAAAAAATGTCTCATATATTCCTCCCCTCAATTGTATATATTATTTATGAGGTTATTTTTATAAATAAAATTAAAAAAATCTTCTAATTCTCTTAATAAAAAATTTGTGATTCCAAATATAACATAAATGAATCCCAATTTATTCCTGTATAAAAAAATAATTTATAGAAACTATAGATTCAATTAAATTTGGAAATAAACATTAGAAATGAAAATTCTCATTGAGATAATCCCATAAAACATGTTAATATACATATCCTAAAAAATAGAGCCCAAGTCATTTAAAAAATCCACGATGTCCCAGAGTAAATCCAGATAAGATAAGTATGTGAACAAGAAAGGTACTCTTCAAAGCTTAATACATGTATTTTTATGGTCCAAACTAATTTTTTCAAAAATAACTAAACTAAAACTACATGGTTTCATCAAACATACTATTATTATTTGGATATAATTTTTTTCTAATGAACTATCCCATGTCAACATGAAACATCACCCAATATGACAAGCCACAAGGAATAGACGTTTAAATAAACAAAAACATGTCTCATGGTTCGCTGAAAATAGTTAAAACAGATGTGGAACATTGTTTATAAAATGTGTGATTCAACTAAATATAAAATAATAAGTATAATGGTCAATCGTTGAAGAAAAAATATACCATAACAAAAGAATATCTCTATATAAACATTCATCAACCCCATCCCAACTCAATAGAAAGACACATAAACCATGTAAAGTCATTGTGATAAATGATGCACATCCCTTTATTAGTGTCTTAAAAAACTAGATATATATTCTCTTAATGGAATATATATAGAGTGAGGAAGGCACACTATATGATACCACCATGAAAAAATAAATTTACATCAATTTGAAACTATAATTTCAAATTTCTGTCAAGACAAATTTATTAATTATATTTATTTTGAAAACATATATACATAAATCATCCATTATTTTTCCAATAAAATTATATCTTATTCAATGAAATGATAATATGAATATAAATAAGAATGAAAATATAGTGTAAATAAATCAAAACATAAATATATTTAATGATATATATTTGAGAAATAAAACATTAATCAATACCATCATATTATAAATAGAACAAAAGATATAATCTAGACCATGTGAATTCATACTAGGACACTTGAAGTTACACTTATCCTAGAATACCATGAATCATATTAATATCGAGTCCTGAAACATTTTATTGATATTCCAATCTTATAAATTGTAGTTTTAGACTCACTATGGTTTAAAAATTCCTATAATATAATGAACCTAAGGTTACCTTTGTGTTATGTGAGCTAAGAAATTTAGAATAACCTTTCTAATAATTTTATAAAACATTTTCAAAATTAAATCATCACTACTAACATGATTTAAAATATAATTTAAATTAAAAAATATCACTGATTCATTTCATCAAAAATATGAATTGGATATTTTTTAAATAAAACCCCTTAAAAACACTTTTACATTACGCCCAAGAAGAAATTTCATATGATATACTTATTGGGCATAAAATAAATCATTTTCATAATCTAAACCAAATGAATTTAAAATAAAATAATTTAAATCAATAGATAGAGTAATTTTATAGAGAAAATTAAATTTCCAAAGGTGGAAAATATTTACCTTTAAAAAAGTATATCAGAATAAAGGAGAGTTGGTATTCATAATCCCAATTAAGTAAAGAAGAACATTAATTACCCATCAATGACTATAGATATTTAAATTATATCCCCATTGAGTTCTAATAAAATAAGGATAAAATAAATCAAGGAGAGATCATGAATTATTTGAGGAGATCTGAAGGAATATGGAATATACCTTGGATAAATCCCCAACCATGAAGGGGAATTTACAATGACCTAATTTGAGAAACCTAGGAAGTTTTAAAGAGGGGTTTTGGTTGAGCTATTACATGATTCAAGGGGTATTATACATTAAAATGATCTAGGTTAGAAAGTTAAATTTCTAAATTTTATAATCCAAAATAGGTCATGTGGTTTGAAGATACAATTATATAAATAATTTTATAACCACTGTGTAGCTTTTTCCCATTTATAATTTAAGTGAATGGTTATATAGTAATTAAATTATGGTTAATGAAATGATTCCAAATTCATGCAATAGACTCTAGAAATGATCCAATCATACCTAATAATTTATTGGTAACTCACATGTTTATAAAAACCATTCTCAAAATATTAAAATTATCGTACTCACTAACAAATATATATAATTATATTTCCACCTACTTACCCTATATTTAAACATAATCATGTACATATTATTTTCCTATCTCGTTTTTTCTTAATCTCTAAAAATTTCAACCTAAATAGAAAAATAAAATACAAATTAATAGATATAACGTAATATAAAAAGTAAGCATTCATATTACCTATAGGGAATTAAATGTCAACATTTCTTAGTTAGAAAATTTTATGAATATTTTCTTTAGAACCCACTATATTTTATCTTCATCTTATTATACATGTGTTTTACATGCTATATAATGAAATAAATTATGATATTTTTGAACATTTTATATTAGTAAGTATTTTATTTATTATCTTATCTTACATGAAATAATGGACTAAACCAACAAAAATGAAACTTTATTAGATCTCAATTATTCAATATGACAGTTTTAGCCATTGGACCTATACAAATAGAGAGTAGAAACTACATTTTGAATTTTTTTATGTATAATAAAATTTTAAATTTAATTTTATAAAAATAAATACCATTTAGATTTATCATTTATACATTAACATAATATTTTTTTTTCAAATTTATCTAAAATATAGTATTTTTAGGTTTATAGCGAAAAATAAAGATTTTACTAATACCGTTACTTATATGAAACTCTTATATAAGAATTACATGATATTTTTTGAAAAAAAAATTATAGTACATAATATATTTTGTTATATTTAAATTAATTATTTTTAAATAATATGTTGATATATAAAACCCACGCTAATTGTTTTTGAAAATTTATGTAATGTCTTAATGAAAAACATTTTTCTTCTATTTCAATAAATAAAATTTTTACCTTTTGAAATGATATTTTCAAACTAATGTTTTGTTAATAAAAGAATATTTTAATATTAATAAACATTTTAACTTCATTAGAATAAAAATAATTGATAATTTTATCATAATAAAAAAAACTTAAATATACCGTTTTTTGAAAATGGGGTTCTGCGTGTTACATGAAATAATTTTTAAACTAATTATCCATACACATATAAATTTTGTTTGGTAAATTTTATATAAAATATATAATTATTATTTTGAAATAATCTAATTATTTTTTTAAATTTTAATTAACAATAATACATTATAAAAAAATTATTTACCTATATAAAAAATAGAAATGGTAAAAGAAAAAATGTAAGCATAAATGATATAAAATAATGTTTAATTAATATATTGAAAAGTTTAGTATAAGACTTATAGACCATACCCTTTCCAACACACTATTATTATCCATTATGGCTTCATTTTCCTTATAAAACAAGTGATTTCCTTATGTTAAAGAGTTATATGTTCCAAAAATGACATTCTCTATAATTATAAAAGAAACCACCACCCATCCATCTCTCCACACATCGAAGTCCCATTAGTCTAAGACTAAAATATACCTCAGTATCTAAGAAAACCTCTCCCAACACACTTAATTATTTTAACTTTCAAATAGGAAAATTTTGGTGGCATTAGTTGGTGACCAAAGGATAACATCCAACTTATAAGGAAGTATTTTCATCTATACAATTTGATTACTTAATATTTTTATAACCCCTGACATTTTAACTACCTGGTAGTTTGAAAAATACAATTTTATTAATATATATAGTTTGGTTTTTATCGAAATTAAACATATATTTTATACCTTTATTTATTTTCTTAATAATTGATATTATCACCATGGGTACATATGGACTACCGTCTCTATGTGATGATGTTCATATTTCATTTCCATAATGGCTAAAATGAGAGGAATAAAAAATAATGTAATTAATAAAAAATTTAATTGGTAAATCATAATAATTATAGAATGATAATTTTAGACAATCCATAATCTAAATTATCATTAAATTTTATATATTATTTAGCTACTATAAGTATATATCAATGTAACATTTTGTATTTGAGTCGATTATTATAAATAATATATACTAGTTCAATGTTTTTAAATATATAATAATATAGGAAATAAAAATATAAAATTATTTACATTATAAAATTATTTTATAGAACATATAACATTCATATCATACAATGAATGTTTCTATTAAATTTAATGAAGAACATCTAGAAACCGACATATGTGGAAATGATGAAAAATATTTGTGACACATATTGATAAATAGTTATTTTAAAAATAAATTTAGGGGAATATGTATCTTATTAAGAATTTTTATAAAGTAAATTTTATTACGTAGGATGTTAGTTGTAAGAATATTTTTTTATACATCAGATACATGGTCTTTTGTACCTCCTTCATTACATTCTGGTTACACATTCTCTTTATTTTCACCAATTTATAAAATATTTTTCTCATTTACATCCTCTATTTTTTATATTTGAATTATAAATATAGAACTAATTAGACATAACTTTCATATATGGGGTTATACATGTTATTTCACATCAATATTCCAACATTTATGTGAACTCGATTTTGGGGAACTTTAATATTTATTATATCACAATTTGGAAAATCGCCCCCATAAAATGTTTTATTCCATGAATAACAAATAAAAATCATTATTATTTTATTTTCAACTATATTTGTTTTAATTATTCCTTTATGTATGATAATAAGTTCTTTTTTCTTTAAATTAACCATTACTTATTTCATAAATAATATACCATATGGTATGGTTTAATTTATTCTTTTCCTAGAATCCTCTATTGAATTTAATACATTACACTCCATGTTCAATACCAGTATCATTTTTTTCAATTATGAAAGTGTAAAATGATTTAATTCCTTATTCTCAACGGAATATCTATGATTTAGAATTTTATTATTCGTTGAATCAGAATTCTGAAACTCACTTCTTTATCAAGGTTTTGATCGTGATTATTAGTTATGTATGGTTTATTCTCCTTATGTGGAATAAATATATGTGATTTTAATTTTTATAATTGGGGGGACTAGAATTATATATCCACCAAATCTATTTTTTAAATAATTATATATCATGTTATTTATTTAAGTGATTAGGGAGTGAATCTAATCCATTGTGGGACTTTATATACATTATAATGATATAATTGGTAGTGACCCCATTCTTATGTCTTGTATATCATGTTCAATGTTTTTATACATATTTATGATCTTCTAACATCATTTCCTTATTCTATGTATGCATTTTTATTACCATCCACATTATTATATGTTATTATTCCTCTAGAATCTCATGTCATTATTTATTTTCATGTTTATTCCTTTAATTGGGTTTCTAAATCACACTTCTCATTGTGTATTTTATTCATGACATCTTTTTTCACTTTTAAATAACCTATAGATTTAGGATCACTATTATCAGTTTTAAATATATATGATTTTTTATGTTTGAGATGATGTATTTTTTCAATTTTTAAAATACACAAGACCTCTAGATCCTTTCCATGTATTTATTTGAAAAATATACACTCGTACAAAAACCATTTTTTAAGTCGGGTTTTTTTTCTTTTTAACGTCGGTTTTTAGGCGACGTTATTGCAAGCTATGTTAAAAATATGATTTTTATTTTGGTTATTTAATAACCGACGTAAAAAATGGGGTTTTATGGTTTTTAACATCGGTTATTAAAAAAACCGACGTGAAAGAAATTCTGGAAATGGCGTTAAGAAGCCAATTTTTACGTCGGTTTTTGAAAAAACCGATGTTAAATGTTGTTTTTAACAACAATTATTAAATAATCAATGTAAAAAATGTTTAAAATATTATATAAAATTTCATAAGCTTTCATTTGATGGGTCATAGAGCTATAACGAAGTCATAGATCAAAAGATATGACCATCAGAAGTTTGATATTGTTTTCGAGGAAATATTGAATGAGCCAACACTAGCTTCAAATTTGAAGAAAATTTTAAACTCATATGGGGATTTATAGTTTTACCATGATATAAAGAATCATCCATCATTATAATAAATTAATAATTGTTAAATGGTATATCAATTAAGAAAATTAATCATATAAAATATAAATCATGGGAAAATAATTACAAATACCATGACGAGCTCAAAAAAATAAGAAATCGTTGATTCACGTTGATAATCAAAGAATTTGATATGGTGGAATGATAATGGTTGAAATAAATGATCATAAAATGGTATATCAATTAAGAAAAAAAATCATAAAAACCCTAAATCATTGAAATATGATTAAATATATCTTGACGAGATCGCGAAAAAATGAAATAATTGATTCATGTTGAAGATCAAAAGAGTCGATTTGGGGGAACGATAATGGTTGAAATAAATGATCATCAAATTAGTATGTGTGTATAATGGAAACATATAATTGAGATGCTAAGAGAAAACGTGGTATTAAAAATTTTAGGAGGCAATTCAGAATTTCGAAGCCGTGATGTAAAAAAATTGTAATTTCACGTTCGTGGGATATTAAAATTATATTTCCCGTCGATTTTATGGTAACCGGTGTGAAAAGAAATTAAAATTTTCACTTATTTTTCATGTCGTTTATTATAAAACCAATGTGAAAAGTCATTCTTTGTCACCTTTTTAGGTCGGTTATTAAATAACTGACGTGAAAATTAAATTTTCATTACTTTTTCTCATCTTTTATTTAATAAACGACATGAAAAAAGTTAATTTTATTTCCTAAAATTTAATTTGACAGGTCACAGAGCTCAAACAGAGTTATGGATTAAATGTTATGGCCTTCAGAATTTGGACATCCCTATGACATTGTTTATAGATGATCAACTTCTGAAGGTCATAACATTTAATCCGTAACTCCGTTTGAGGTCCTTGACCTGTAAAATTAATTCTTGTGAAATGAACTACATTTTTGTACAGTTTATTTATGTCATTTATTAAATAACCGATTTGAAAAATATCTTTTAACGTCAGTTATTAAATAACTGACATTGAAAAGTCATGAAAATCACTTTTTTACGTCCATTATTTAATAACTAATGTGAAAAAATTTTACGAAAATATATTTCATTTCCCGAGATTTAATTTGAAAGGTCACAAAGCTCAGACGGAGTAATGGATTAAAAGTTTTGGCCTTTATAATTTGGACATTCCTAAGACATCGTTTAGAGATAATCTAATTCTGATGGCCATAACATTTAATTCGTAACTCAGTTTGAGCTCTGTGACCTGTCAAATTAAATCTTGGGAAATGAACTACATTTTTGAAAACTTTTTTTACATCTCTTATTAAATAACCGATGTGAAAAATACATTTCAACGTCAGTTATTAAATAACTGATGTGAAAAAGTCATGAAAATCAATTTTCAGGTCCGTTATTTAATAACCGACGTGAAAAATAAGTGAAAATTTTAATATATTTTCTTGGAAATTGATTTTTCACGTCTGTTATTTAATAACCGACGTGGTAATGTGATTTACATTGATTTTTCACGTCGGTTCTTATATAACCGACGTGAAAAATAGATTTTAATATATTTTCACGTCGGTTCTAAAAAACCGACGTGAAAAAGGGCAACGTAAAAAAATGATTTTTTACTAGTGATAATATGAATTATAAAATAATATGTGATTAAGGATTATGTCACTATAGTTAGTATCAAAGGAATATTTAGTTATATTAGGATATATGGATAGTAAAACCATATGTAAAATCCTAGGGAAAATTATAAGGGATAAAACTAAGCATTATAGAATAATATAAAATTTTGGTACATGTTAGATTTTATGGTTCTCATTTCAATATCATCCCTTTCTGGTCATTGGCATGTCAGTATAGGCTATAACATAGTTGTACCATGGGGTAATAACCCCAAAAATGGTTTGATGGATATGAACTAAACCACAACCTTGTCAATGCCTATGAGGCGTAGCTAAATACCTTTATAGACACTCCCATTAGACAATATTTTTTAAATTCTTATTCTCATTACAACCCATTATAAAGTATTTGAATAATTTTTATAGAACCTAATTATGTTAGAGAACATAATTAAATAATTTCCATGGATAATGTATATATAAACATAGTGATTAATAAGTTAGGTTATAAAAATAATGTATTTGTTTATTCCTCTATGTTTATGGCCTACCTTTTAAATTTTTTTAAATTAGAGTATTAATATCACTAATTATCCCTTATGTCATAAAATGGTTTGACATAGGAGGAATCACGTTAACGATATTTGAAATAGAAAATTTGATGCCTGCACTAATGAAGATTCTAACATGATGGGCATAGGATCACAAAACCTCTTTGAAGTATTGGAATAAATGGTTCTATTAATAAATAATTAATTGAATCAAGTGTAATTATATATATGAGAGAAATCAATAGGTAATTAAATTATGAATCCAAAAATTCAAATTCTTATGGATCTTATCACCCTATAATCAGTGAACAATAAATCTTATCAATTAATAATATATTCTCTATGATTAAATAATCCACTAAAGAGAAGTTCCAACTATCTATTTTCAATCATGGATGAGAAGATGATTATTTTTAGAAAATAATCAAGAATAAAAACCTAATTTAAGTCACAGAATCTACAGTGTTGGATGGATTCAAGGGGAAATTTTCAATAAATATTTCCATCCCACTCCCCAACAATAAATGGAGAGGCAGATCCATGAACTCCAAAAAAATAAAGATAAATATATCAGATCATATAAAAGGAACAACACATTCCCATCACAATCCACATATAGTTTCATCATTATAACAAAAATTAAAATCAACCACTTCATTAAATCAAAAAATAAAATTATATATATATATATTTATAAATTCAATACATTCATTTCTATGAAAAAGTATTTTTGTATGACCTCAATGCTGATATGGAAATGGATGATTCTTTGTGGTCCAATAGGTCTCGGGATATAAAGAAAAGGATTTAGTATAATTATGTGAAAACAATTTATAAATGTCATATTTTTAAAAAAATCCTATATCACAAATGTCAAATGTATTGAAAAAAGAATATAGGGAATTTTTTCATTGGAGGTAAGAAATTTTTTGAGTGAAAAAATGATTGAAATTAAGATAACACATGTAAAAATGAATGGAATAATCCCACTATGGTAATTGAAGGTAAATATATATAGACCAATCATCATCTTTTTTCGTAATGATTAAACTATAATGAATCTTGACACTATTAAAATTTGTCGAGTAAAACTATGTTTGTTAAAGATAAAAAAACCCCAAAGCCCAAGATAGCAGGGGTGGGATTATGTTAAAACTATAATTGAGGTGGATCCAATAAATTATTTCATTCTAGGTAGTCTAGTTATTCCTTTAGTAATAGTGAATGTTTTATTTTATTCTCATTCTATTCAAAATCATATCATGAAATTTGAGTATAACTATTCAAATAAATAAAATAGAGGTTATGTTATCAGTGAAACCATTTTATTTAGTGATTATTTCATCTCAAGTACATAACATTTAATACTTTTATATTTATTAGATGAATCTCCCTACAGACCTTATCATGATCCCTTTAGTTAAATTTGATTCTATTATATTTATTTACATATAGTTTCTATATAGATCATACATAAACTTACACTAGATGGAAATCACCTTATATATCTTTAATAACCCAATGGTTCTATACATGTTTATGGAAGAAGATGATTTTCTTTTGGAATATTCTTTATAATTATATATATTGTTTCCTTACGATCAAGAATATCTAGCTAAGATGATTAAATCAAAAGCGATATGCCCTTTTTTCATGATTCCCATTATAATGAATTATATTGATGTATTCCCAATAGATTTATATGGTGTTACTTATGAATGAGAGGTTGATATCTCAATTGAACAAATACCTAAATCTATATTGATATCCAAGATTTTATATAAAATATCCCCCATTAAACTAGATTAAATAAAGAAGTAAATATAAGAACCTCTATAAAATATTTTCATATAGCTGCATGATTCACTATTTGGTTCATCAACCCTAATTATAAATACATTTTTTGATTATATGAGAATCTATATAAAATAAAATGAACTTAATAATATCATAATAAATAAAAAATATACCAATTCCAAGACTAAGGAATTTTTTGCCAGCTATACATAGCACAATATTGTTATAAGGTCGATCCTTGGATGGGAAATGATAAATTAAAGGTAAAGAAGGGGGACACCCCCAAGAAAACCAATTGTAAAAGATATTGGTACTACGAGTTCATAGTAATTAAATTTAGACACATGACAAAATATTGTGATATTTATAGAATTTATGAATAGAGAATTTAGATATGACCATGCTAAATTTTTGGTAGTCTTAAGAGTTGTTATTCTTATAGTATCCAAAATCAAAAAAGAATATTATGATAATTTCAATGTTGAACTAAAGACACGAGGAAGGAGAATCTATATTGAAGGATTATTAAATGTGAATTTTGGATGTATCAAACATCATTAATGGGAAATTTTACAAATGTATGTTGATATCTATGGACCATTAAAAGGATAGGTGATTGAGGATTGACTAAGGAAATCATATATGAAGAACATTCATATAATTATCACATTATCTTTGTACTATCAGTAATTTTTTAGAAACCAATCATGACTGTAAAACCCACTAATATAGAATAAATAGAATGAAGTTAGTTATTTTCAGATAAATACGTATGAACATAGCTTCAATAATATGAATAAAATGATAACAACAACACAAGTACTAACAATATCTATTTTGGAAAAGGATTTGAGATATAAGGTGATGAATAATTAAAGGGAATGAGTTTTATACTCATAAAAAATTAAAAATTGATAAACTATCCCTCGAGATAATTGTTGTTTCATTAATATAAATATCTTACGCAGGATCTTGTGTGGGCTGCTGAAATATTCTTATTGAAAATTTGGTAGCGTCATATCCATGGAGAGAAGTGACATATATGTATGAACAAGAAGATCCTAAAATATATATTCAAATAGAAGGCATTCTATATTAACAAATGAATATGGTTAGAAATGATCAATGATTATGATTTGTCAATCTACTACCATATAGGGAAGGAAAATAATTTTTATGAAGCTCTATGTATAAAATATCCTTCAATATTATCTATGACAATGATTGAGAAGGATACAATCATCTTGATAATGAAAAGGATGGAAGTTTGAACAGTGATGATTGAAACATCATTCTACCTTTCTTTAATTAATTATCATCCATCAAAAGTTGAAAATATTATGAGAGATCAAAGGGATGATGTAAAGAGACAATATAAATTTTATTTTATGAGGAAGGAAAAAACACGGAGTTAAAGGAAGGTGATGATTGATAAGAGTGGAATTATGAAATAATTTTTTTTTTCATTAGGTCTAGAGAAAAATAAAGTACTGATAAATGAGGCCCATATATCTATATTCTCCATACAATAAAAAATCTAGAAACATTACATAGATCTCTAAGAACACTATTATCTGAATAAATACTATGAAATAGATTTCCAAAATATAACTCAATGATCCCGTTATGTCAAAATGTAAAGGCTGATAGAAAAAATTCCAAATAGATAACAAAAACATTTCCCATAACTATCTAAAAATAAAAAAAATCACTATAGTGTTTTTTCATGGTTCATCCAAATAAATAAAAAGGGTAAAATGTTAAATGGGTTTAGAGGAAATTATTATAGGTAATACACACTTTTTTCCATTTTAGAGGGATTATCTCTCAATTAACATAAAAATATATACATTAGATAAGTGGTGAGGTAGTATGAACAAAACAGTGAATTGAATGTAATGAAAAAAATGGTGTATGTTTTAATGTTTTGGTAGAGTCTTCATGATTCTCAAAACACATAGTTGAAATTCAATGCGACCTATAATCCCCTAACTGATGGTCAATATGAACATACTACTTAGAGTCTTTAAGATATGTGGAGATGTTTATTTATGGGTTTCAAAGGAACGTATGACCAATATATCCTCTGGACGAGTTCATTTAAGATAATAGATTCACAAATATAATCAAAATTACCGATAAGAATAAATTTAGGGGAAGAGACGTAGAACACATGCGTTATCGGTTGAATTACATTAATGAATGTTTCTAGGCCATTATATGGTCAATGATTGATAGAAAAGAACAAGACCATACAAATTTAACTAAAATTTGGGTAATGTTTATTAAATAATTATACTAATAACTATTTATGAGAACATGAGTATGGGATTGGTGGTAATTTTTTTATCTATATATATCCATGATAGAGATTCGTTGGATTTTAGATGAAGGGTAAGCTAAGACAAAGATATATTATCCCCTTTGAGATTCTTGATCATATCAGAGCAACAACATGTAAACAAGATTTACCACCAAGCCTATTAAAAGTATATTATGTCTTCCACATGTCCGTCTTACTAATGTATATACTAGATCCATCACATGTTCTGCATTTAAGGGTTTTATATTTGGTGAGTGAACTCTCTTTTGATGAGTAGTCGTTCAATATCTATATCTATAGAGGCAAAGGTAAATAGAATTGGGCAGAATAGTTTGTCAAAATATTTTTTAGAAACTACATGTATAAATATACAATGTGGGGTTATGAAGATACCATTGTACAAAAGTACCCTAATTTGGTTTCACATTAATGTATGAAATAAAATATCAAAGTAGAAAATTTTCGTTTTGGGAAGCATGTAATTAATCGAGATATTATTGATTATTTTCCAATATTAGGTATTTTTTGATTAACTTATGTTAAATTATATGGTGAACTAAACAAAAATATATGATACTCTAATAAAACAAAATTATTTAATATGATTGTTATAGACATTTAACTAGTAGGAATAGATAACAGTAACTACAATTTGAATTACTATATTTATAATAAATTTATAATATTAATTTGGAATTAATAACATTAATTTAATATTAATCATATAGATATTAACATAAGATTCATTTTTTATAATTTTCTAAAATAATTGATCATTAGGTGAATAGTGAAAAATACTGATTTTACTAACACTACCTATTTTATGTCATTATTTCACAGGAATTCCATAAATATTTTTGAAACAATTTTTAATATAGAAAATATATTTTATATTTTTGAATAAAATAATGTTTAAATACTCCGTTAATATAAGAAACTCTTACTTAAATTTTTATAAAATTTACAACAAGTTTTGATTTTTTTTATATTTTTCTCTTAATAAAAAATTCATGGGGTAGAATTATTTTTTTGAAAACATTAAATGGTAATTATGTAATATTTTTTATAATAATATAAATTTTAATATAAATTTAATTAAAAATATTTATAATTTATTACTAAAATTAAATCATATGCTTAAAATATAATTTTTAGAAAATATTTCTTATTGTTTTTATAAGAAAATGTTAAAATTAATATTCCATAAATGTAATAATTTTATATTATTAATTATATTTGGTCATTATAATTATTATTATAAACTTATTTAATCATTTTGTTTTTAGTTTTAGTCATTAAAAATATATTACTTAGGTAAAAATTACATAGCACGACAAAATGATAGAAATGGTAAAAGTAAAAATCTATGACTAAATTACATAAATATTTTTTAAAAATGTGTAGAAATGTTATCCAATTTTTTATCATCCTTATAAATTCCCAAAATATATTTTTATCCACTTCCTATACACATTCCATCTGATGAGTGTTACCACTTTGTATATAGAAGTTACGTATTCCAAAAATATCATTCTCTATATTTAGAAATGGAACAACCTCTTCTCCACCTATCAACACATACAAATCAGATTACGATTGACAAAAAAATATTCAATTGTATATCCAAAATCCTCTTTATATGTCATATAACTATTGATCATTCTATGAGATTGAGTTAATGTGCCTTAATTTTGTGAACAAAGGAGGACATTCAATGCATGAAGTGATTTCTTCCACTGCACTTCCATACCTATTTTCATCTTCTAACACAAAAAACCTCTACATTAATTGAGATTATGGTAAAAAAAAATATAATTAATATTTTGTAATTTTTTTTAAAAAATTGAAAATATATTTTATAAACTCATCCAAAACATTTTGAAAAATGAAATTGTCTTCATGTGTATGTTATTATTATAATCTTTATGTGATTATATTTCTTATAAAATTTATATATTTATTAAAAACAAATTAATAGAAAAATATTTTTAAAATATATAATGGTAATTTACTAGTAAATTACCATTATGGAGTGATAATATTAGATATTCCATAAGTGAAAATTGAAATAAATAGTTGTAGTAAATTTCATCTAAAAAAAATAAAAAATCAAAGAACCTATCCAAATTCGACATTATTCATGAAAAAACTATTAATACATATAAATTTTTCTAAAGTAGAATAATAATTTACATAATAATATTAAATTATAGATATTACTAACATATTTTAATAATATTTATCTTTGGTCAACATATCTTGAATCTAACCGGAAAAATTATAATGAAGATATTTATGTAATTAAATTAAAAGGAAAGTATGTATTTTTTTAAAAAAATGTTAACAAATATACCATATAAAAATAAATATAGATTAATATGGTTATGTTGAAATTTTTAATAAACATAATTATATTATTCAATAAGATAAGTGAAAGTGAATTCTGTATTTGGACATGAGTTATGGGATCATCCCTACCTCAATTTTGACATTCCATCTACAAATATCTCTCAACTTCTCCATATTATGAAGTATTACACCAATGTAAATAATAAATTTTTTATTTATACACTATATATATATATATTATTTTCTTTTTTGGGTATACATGTTTCTAGTTTCCTTTGATTTTCAAATAATTTAGTAAACTTGTTTTAAGAGAGATTTCCAATTTATTGTCTCAAATCATGAATAACCACAATAATTTTTTTTATGAAATTACTAGTTTCTAAAGCCACTTAATATTTTATGTATAAACCTCAGGGGATTAATTCTGGTTTTATGTAAAATATTAAACTCTTTCTTTATTTAAAAAATACTTTACATTTTCCACAAAACACCACCCAGGTGGTTCATTTTTATCATTTATTTTCCTAGATCCTTCTCATGAATTTTTATATTAATACACCATTATCAAAAATGATTTCACATTTTCATTTATTGAAGTTAAATATGATTTAATTATTTCTTCTTTTGGTATACCTTGTGATTTATCATTTGTTTATTCCTTGATTTATAATTCTGAGACACACTTCATTCCCATTGGTTTGATCAATATTATGATATATACAATAATTTTTTCATTATATAGAACACATAAATGTCAAATACCATACTAGATACCCGGGTGTATTGATAACCAATCCGATATCGACATATCCCAAAGGGTGTTCGTGATCCCAATGGGTTGGCAAAATGCATGTGTTATCATAGAAGACAAAGAGGGAACATTTTTTCCACAACACGACCATAGAAATGGATACAATATATCATTCCCATAAGAAAACAGCATGGGGAGAATATTAAAAGATGTAAAATTTTTATATAACCCCAATGTAACACAAAATAGTATCATAAAAAAAGGTAGAAAACCCAAGTCCCATCAGAAACAACGATCCAAGATTAAAGATCAATAACCACCACCTCTAATTAGTACTTTTCCATTTATCAAACCTAGTAGAAGAAAATATATAAACATTTGAAGGCATAGGTTGATGTGAGATAAAATCCAAATAAGGTTTAACTAAGGAGTCCATAATAAAATTCTTAATTTATTAACAAAATAAATATCTCGATTTTTAGTAAAAAATATTACAATATGAAATAATTTTTTAAATTAATTATAATTTATATTCCAATTGATGGAAATATTTTAAAAAATTCCTTAATAAACATTTTATATATATGTGATTATAAAAATTCCAAAGTCAAATATAATATAGTTTTACAAATAATGGAATATATATAAAAATAATCTTAGACAATAAACTTGGTCGTATTCTAAAAGCTATTATAGTTATAGGTTATTGTATCATCACACAATCAATTAGGTGATCATGAAAATATGTATACATATGTCACTTAGAATCTTGTCAAAGAGGAATCATCACCATCCTATCAAGAATGTAACCTGTTAGAAAAATGTTTTTTATAGTTGTATAGTTTCAATTGAGTGTAATCCCACAAAAATCACTAAGTACATAAAATTACATGTTCTCAAGAAAACAATCAATAATGTACAATTCATCTCAAAATCTATTCAAAATAAAAATAACCCATTATATTCTACCAATTTCCATATAAAATTCAAAACATGTTTTTAATCAATTCGGATCTTTTCAGCATGAAACCAACAAATTTTTTTATAAAAAAAATTAATCCATTTTTCTCAAATACAAATCTAAAATCAATTTCACATTTAAAATTAACAATTTATTTCAACATTTAATCACAAAATTTTCATCCAATGTGCATAATGACATCACAATTCAATGAATTTTTGTGTTTTCTATTAATTTTTTTTTTAAAAAAAATTAATAACCCAATACAATGGAAATTTGATTTTTTCATAAATTTTTTGAATTCAATTAAATTTAAATAAAAAAACTCATGGTTAAATCAATTGAACAATCATAAAAGGAACAAACTAAAATAACAAAGAGATATATCTCTCAATACCCAAAATTAAAAAATCCAAGAAAAAATATATTTTGTGAAGATTTGAGAATCAAACCAAAACTAATGATCTAAAAGAATGAAAATTATATCCTACAACAACATATAGATCTATCAAAACCTAGGGATATGAGAGGAATAGGTAAGGCATAAGAAATATTGAATTAATTATTAATATAAAGGTATTGAATGATGATCACCATAACATAGATGAACCATAGAGAAAGGTTTTATAAGTGTCAAAATTTGTTATTGGGAGTTCCAAATACCTCAAACATATGCCCAGACCATATTAGGGTCAATCTAGGGTCTAAATGGGCATTAGAGAAATTTATTTAAAAAATTGTAATAATTATATATCACATGCATGATTACCAGGTTCGGACCACAAAATGTTTCAAACTTTATTCCCAAACCATGAAACCTTCTAAATGTGATAATGTTTACTACACAATAGGTATACAATTTTTCAAATCATGTTCCATCTGTGTAAACCCTCACTATCTGGTTTTTCATGGTTTTTACTAGCAGGGCACATGGATTGGGAAAACCATGTGCCAATCATGCACAACCCAAAAGCCTTATAAACTTTATCATGATATTATACTAAAAAAGTCCCAATAAAATAATTAACAAAATCACAATCAAGGAGTACCTAATAATAGAATTATTATATTATAACATCACCATCAGAAAAAATTTCATTCCCCAAAAATCCTTTCAAGAATCTTTTATATAAAAATGAGGAGCCCCCCTCTCTATCATCTGGGTGTGTCTCTCCTATGACTCATGAGTGTCATAGAAAGTTTAATAAAACACTTGAAAAACAATTATGGTCACACACTCATTTATCATTTTATCACTATGGGATTTTATGAAGTGTTCCATGTACCATACATGTATATCAATTTACCACTATAAAATTTTGAAGCAGCAGTACATGTTCCACACATGTTAATAAATCAATCACACAAGTCACATATAAAATAATCAATAGTTAACAACATTTATAATTTTACCTAAATTTCACATCATCTTTAAATCACAATTTATAACAACAAATCACAATTCAATACTTTAAACACATTAGTTAATATGTGCAACTCACCATTTACCTTTTTAAAAAAATTAAATTTATATAACCCATTAAACCAGGAAGGGAAATTCAATAATATCATGATACCTATGGCTATTTAATTTATAACACATTAATTAAAAAATCTGACAAACCTAATTTCCCATCTATTTCACAATAAAAAAGTTCCATTATTTAATTGACCCATTAAATAATCCTATTCAACCAATTTTAATTTCCAATATTCATATCAAATTATTATCACATGCCAATTAAATTAAATAAATTCAATCATCAACAAAATTTCCAAATAATAGAAACTTCTAATTTATCAATTATATACAAATACTTAAATCAACATTTTAGGGTCCTTAATATAGACCACCTACCTCATGATTGATGATGATTGCATAAAATTGTAAATCCCCAATCGAATAAAAAAACTAAGTTCATGATGAAGAACGAGATCTAGATATAAAACCAAGATCTAATATCTAATGAATTATATATACAAAAACATTGATCTAGATCCACCACAACCAGTTGAAATAATCCATTTAAAGGATAAGATAAAAATTAGAGAGAGGTAGGAAGTCATACTGGATGATAATATCATACTAGTAGAGGCGTATATCTTAAATACAAGCTTTAATTATTCATTAATTGTTGCTAAAAACCAGTTAAATTCATTATTGAACCTCAAAAAATGAAAGAAATTTATTGAGGGTCGAGATAGGGTGTTTGGTGATACAAGATAGGGTTTCAGGAATTTTGTTAATAAATTTGGAGGGATAAAAATATTTCATTCATTGTTTCCTTCTCATGGAACACTTTTTCCCCTAACCGTGCAGCTAACCATGAATGTCCCCATAAGGGGGCATATATTTACTACTAATGGGGAAATGTTTTTTCCACACCACAGCCCAACTCTTTATTCCCATTTTCCATAGGTTGTGAAATTTCTATTGAATGTTGCACTATTTGGGAACACTATTCTCTAACTATATAATGCTTAAAACCCCTAAAAATATTAAAATTCTCACCCAAATTCACCGAATAAAAACCAAAAAATAATCAAACAAAATATATTGATAGAGTACCTAAATACTAGCTCAAGACACCTCCAAAAAATGTCAAGATCTTACAATTTACCCTGCTTATAATATCTCATCCTCGATCTATACTCCCAAAAATCCTTAAGTTCCTAAGGTGAAAAGATCAGTCCACTGAGCCCACATATCCACATCACTTTTCCTTGTTTCCTACTACAAACAACAATTTTTCCACCATGCACTAACTATTGACAAAGTCTTTCCCCACAACACTTTCTCATTGATCCAACACACATATTATATTCTCCTCAAAGGATGCATCGATATGAAACAATAAATCTTCATCATCAATTACAATATAAGGTGCGGGGTGATACCAGAGATGTTGTGGTACATTGACAACCGAGTGCGTAAAGCTATACCAATGTAGAAGAGACAATAAGTATTTCACTGACCTAATTCTCTCTACAACCAGCAAAAGACTATCATACATAGGTTCCATCATTCCATATCTCTACATCCTATTGTAACCCAATCTAGGTGACACCTGATGGAATAGATGATCATTAATTATAAAATCTTGGGTTCATTGGTTTCTATCATCATTCAAATTCTATCTACTCTAAGAATTATAATTATGTTTCTAAATCAGTTGAACAAACTCAGACATATCTTTCAAAAGACTTGGTCCCAACAACTATAACTCACCCTCAATTTTCTAACATAGAGGTTATTTGTATTGCCTACCAAAAGGGTACTCACATGGTTCTATATAAATAGTTCATGATTTCTTTTATTAGAGTAAAACTCTATAAAATCTAGATGCTTCTCCCAACAACCACCAAACTCTAGGACACATTCCCAAAACATTTTCTCAAGAAAATTTATATTATTCTCTAACTACTGATTGTTTTTGGGTGGAAATCCATACTCAGTAAAACCTCTATTCCAATAGACTTATGAAATTCCTAACATTAACATGATGTAAAATGCAAGTCATGATCTAAAATAACACTCTATGGCACTCCATGTCGATATACTATTTTCCAAATAGACAAATCTCACTACAATTCCAATAATAATGTTTCTAATATAGGAAATATAGATAATACTTTAGCCAACCATTCCACAACACGAAAATAGTGATACTATTATTAGGAATCCTCGAGAGACCCACCACAAAGTACATAGAAACAAGGGACCACATCAATTCTAGAATGGGAAACAACAGTAGTAACCCACTAGGTCATTGATGGTCATACTTCACTTATAAAAAGGTCTTTCATCATGTCATGATCCCTGCTATATCTTTTTCATGCCCAAACACTAATAAAATCATTTTTGGTCACTATATATTTTGGTCAAAATTAGATGCACCACCTACTCTGAGGAATGAAATTCATGCATCACATCATCACACATGTCTGTAGCCATAACAACCCAATTCCTATAATATATTTTTTCATCAACATCTATAGTTTAGTATGAATGAGTCATCCCAACTTTATGGCTTTCCTAAAGGCAAAATATTATAGATCATCATAATTATTACCCCAGATTTGGATAAAAAGTGTATATTCCATTGAAAATAATATATCATTTATCTAATTGTAGATATCTTAAACCAAAACATGAATATAATTTAGTAAATTCATTATATTCAACTCATCACTAGACTCCTGAAAAACCTAAGCCTGTGTTCTTTTAACTAAAAGTGTTAGTAACACTATTTCCTTTCCTGAGTGTATATGCTATTTCAAAAATCAAATGACTACATATACTCAACCGACCTCCACTTCCAAATATTAAAATATATCTATTAAATAATATACTTTTTTCTCTAGTAATCAATATGAACTATAAAATATTCCCCAAATAGATAATGTCTCCAATACATTAAATCCTGGACCACTATAGCTGATTTGAGGTCGTGTGTAGAGAATGTTCATTCACGTGTCATAAAATACTATGATCCATACACCACAAATCGATCTTTCTGCATCAACACCACTCCACATCTGATCCCAAAAGTGTAAATAAAAACCATATAAATGTCACCTATCTTAGGTATGATCAATGATTTTTGTTCTCAAACACATCTTTATATCTAAAATATCATTCTCAGAGACTTCCATCCATCTAATAATTATCCCCATGTTTTTCATACCTGAAATAGGTGCTTCCAAGTAAGAAAATTCCTAGATCATCCTTTGGTAAAATCTTGTTAATCCTAGAAATCTATGGATATCAAAATAATTATTGTGATTCTTATAATAATATACTTCATGCTCCTTTCCTAGGTCCACCGACAAACCTTCCCTCGATATGATGTGACCTATGAAGTGAACCATAACAGTAAAAATTTGACACATAGATTTCATGGAGTATATCCGATTATATATCATTATAATTAGTATGATTTCAAGATATTGGGAACGATCATCATGAGTCTTGGAGTACCATGATATTTCATCAAAAAACACATCCAAAATTTAATCTATGTATGGGTGGAAGATTATATTCATAAAATTAATAAACACTGCTGGTGTGTCTATCATACTGAACAACATCAAAAAAACTTGATATTGGAAAACCTTCTCCAAAAATTAGTTTGAGGTATATCTTAAGGTTGAACATTCAAAAGATGACACCCTGATCTCATGTCAACCGTGGGGAAAATACAAGCCCCCCATCAACTAGTCAAAAATATTTTTGTTACGCGGATGTCGATACCGATTTTTCATATATATATGGTTTATCATCCAATAATCAACTCATAAGAATTAATCACAAAATATTTAATAGAAAAAAATGTTGGATATCTCCAAGGTGACATACTCAAATGGTTAATCCCATTATACATTAAATATTCTTGTGGATCCTTTGGCTCTTGATTCTTTTTTAGAGCTATTCTGTATGGTGGAATAGAAACTGGATTATCCCATAAATTTATTTCAATTGTAAAATCTACATCTCTCTCATAGGGAATACGAGAGAAATATTTAGGAAAGACATTAAAAAACAGGTTCACTATGGTTGTAAATACATCATTCATTACTCATAAAACTTCTGGAAACAAACTAGAAACCTGGGCTGTGAGATCCCAAAGGATCTATTGAACTACCACTACATGGCCATCTTATATATCCAACAATCCATGGTGAATATATCTATCACCATATAGAGGAATAAATAAAATCACATGTGGTAACAATCAATTTGGACTTGGTATAATACTAACCACTCCCTACCCATAATTAAGTCAAAGACAAACATCTCAAGGGTGTGAGGATCAAAAATAAATTGATACTACCCAACCTCGAGGGAACAACCCTTTCACAAAAAAAAAATGGTTTTCGACCATACCCCAAATAGTGTATCAATCAGAATAACCCCACTCAAAAAATCCACTACCAAGATCAAACCATATAAAAGTTGTGAATATATAAATAAATTAGAGGCACCATTATAAAATAAATATCTAAATAACATTGAAACTATAAGAATCATACCACAAACTGTTGATGGTCCATCCCCTCTATCCACTAGTGTTTTTTCAACGACATGAATCTGTACTACCATACATTATTATTAGGTTAGTATGATGTATAATATTCCCATCCCCTGTACCTCAATGACCAGTAAAACTCTTGCTGTCAGGTTAGTATGATGTAGAAGATTCCCTTCCAATAATATATTTCTACCTAGATTCTCTCTCATTCCTGGTATGTCATATGTTCTTAATGAACATCTATAGATGTCCCGTCCAACAAAATTATCTACAATCTACTAGTTGTTTGGTACACTATCTATGGAGGTGACCCTACCTACCTTAACTAGTTACATATCAATCAAGTATGTTTCTATCTAACTGATCCTTCCACCTGGACAGTTTGATTTCCACTTATATTGTAAAAATTCTAATAATTACTCTTTATACTCTTCATATACATATCACCTAACCACCAAACAGAAATCACATGTCTACCACCTGAATCCTCCTTCAGTTACCCCTCATAAGTGACAACCTAATTCACTATATATGAAAAATTATACATCATCAATATATTCACTTAATTATCAATTTAAAAATTAAGAGCACCAGGAAAAAATATTTCATGGTATCATCATCTCATTCCAATAAAAAAATGAACCAAAAATATATAAAGCCACTAGTATATTACATTACTGAAATATTCCCCTGAGTTATCCCAATAAACATACCTGCTCTTTCTTGAATGATCATATCTGGCTAAAAGTGTTCCTCTAAATTCTCATGAAAGTCACCCAACTCTATATTATCCATTTATCGATACAGAATTAGGAAGTACCACTAATTCTTATCTTGAACATGTTATGTTTTAGTAGCCAATTTTACACTCTTCTTAGCAGGAGTCTTATAATGGTCATGTATTGTCTTGAAATAATAAGTCTAGAATTTGACTACTTCAAGTCCACTCTATCTAGTAAACATTTGATGGTGCTGCAACTAAAACTCCAATTTCATGTCATACATGATTTTCTCAAACCACCCTAAGTGTCTTTCCTTGAACTACATGATCTGAGAAAAGTTTTATCGTAACAACTCTCTAAATTCTTCAATGACAAAAATGGTGCCTCATGTTCCACCATTGGAGGATTATTTATAGTCTTAAACAGTTTTCATCATCTCAAAAAGATTCTTAATGGAAGAATATCTTAAAAATTCTGGACACACATCTAAGGAAACATGACCCAATATTAACTCATTTAACTGGATGGTTTCTCAAAATCCATAACAATTCATTTTTTTAAAACCCCACCAAATAGTCAAAACCGAGGTGTTATAACTACCCTTAACAATCCTACATCAAGGTTAGGGTTGTAAATAGTAAACATGTACTCATTAATCATTTTTTAAATTTGGCACCCATTTTATACATTTTTCATCATTTTAAAATCTTCAATTTCACATTACAGAACTTTTTATTTATGTCTCACGACAAAGTAAAATAATTTTTATTTAACCCCTTACCCAAAAACCACTTTTCCCGGATGTTCCTCAAAATGATACAAGACAAAATAATTCTTGATGTCCTAGTATGACACATATTCCCAAGGCTATTTACTAGTATTGGGTGTTTAATATTAATCTTGGGAGAATATATCCTCGTTATCAAAGTACCACAATAGATGAAATTGATATGAATAACTAAATGATATAACCAAAAAACCAACCATACCAAACCAAACTAGTATCACATGATGAACAATGGAGGGAAAAAAATATCTCATACTAAACATTAGGTATGTCATTCCAAATATGATTCAAGTGTCAATATAAAAAACAAAAAATAATTAAATACACAGACAACTCACAATAGTGCCCCAAATCACATGTTATTCCCTAATCTATGATACATCCCAAATCATCCATCTAATATAGGGATCTTTCCCTTATCTGATCCTAAAAACATGAAATTTATTCAGGCACTGATCAGGAAGCCCAGGTAGGGTGTGAGTAAAACTTAGTAGGACACCATCATTGATGTCTAAAAAAGGATTGATTCAATAATATTGTTTGAAGATATATTAATAATAAAAATATAGGAAAATAAGAAAATAATTCATATATATTAAATTATTCTTTATTATACATGATAAAAACTCAAGTAACAGAGGTCACCTAATCTCAATATATTCTTCATCCCCTATTGGGGTCGGAACCATATTCCAATACTATGGTTATAAATTACCATTCCCCTTTAATTCATATTATGGACAATTGGAATCCTAGTATAATGAAATAATTTTTGGACTAGAACGTCATGTCTATCATCCCATGGGAATTTTAAGAAATCCTCCTTGTCCCACAACTTCTCGCAAGTGGGTTTTTGAAGCAGTAGTATGTGTCCCAAACTCATATATCAAATAATCAGAAAAAATTGATTTTGAAGAGGTAGATTTTTTTACACCCATATCTAAATTTATCCTAATGGGATTTTGAAGCAGCAGCCCATGTACTATAAACAATTATCAATCCATCACATTTTTCTTTGGAAGCAATAGTCTATGTCCTAAACAAGTTTTTCAAACATTCAAACAAATCCCATATATCAGATAAATCAATATTAAACAAAATTAATCATTTAAACAACATTTCACATCATTGTTCCATCCCAATTTATCAAAAACAATAACTAATAAATTAATTAATCATAAAACAAAATATTTAAAACTCATCATATACCATTGGAAATTAGAAATTAATATAACCCAATATGGTAAATTAATCCTTCTCATAATCCTCATTTTTAAATAATTCAAGAAACATTATGTGACTTATTTCAGAATCCAAATTTCCCATCAATTATTTCACAATCACAAGTCACCATGAATTAAACAACCAATTAATTAATCCAATTCCATCAATTTTAATTTCCATAATTTAATCAAAATCATTATCACATGGATATTAAGTTAAATAAATTTAATCCTAAATACAAGGGAACAATCAAGGACTTTTCGAATTTTTCAATTACATATACATAATTAAATATGGACAATGTGATTCAGAATTTATACCACATACCTCATGATTTTTTTTGTATGATCTCTAAAATAAATCCATAATTGATGCATAATAACTAAGATCATTATGAAGAACAAGATCAAGATTTGAAACCTGGATCCATGATCAAATAGATTAGATCATTCAAAAACTAGATCAAGATCCACAAAAGTAGAGGAAAACCCCTTCAATGTATGAGATAAATATGGGAGGGAGGAGGAAACCATTTGATGTGAGAATCTCTTACTAGTACATGTGAATATCTTCAATATGGGATTAAATTCATTATGAACGATGGATAAAATCCACTAGAATTCCTCTAGGTACCTCAATAATTGAGATAATTTTTTTTCTATTTTATCTAGTGGGTATAGGGATATATCAAACAGTTTGGGAGTTTTTTAAATAATATAAGGAGGACTAAAACCTCGCATGCACGGTTTCTGGAATGAGGCATACAGTTTCCCCTAACCATGCACCTACCTATGAAACTCCTCTATGGGGGACTCATAGTCACTACTAATAGGGTATACATTTTCCCAAACCATGACCTAACCATCCAATTCCCCTATTCATATAGTTTCATGGTTTGATGTGGAATGACGCACAGTTTGGGAAAACTATTCTCCAAAAGTACACTACCTCAACCCCTCCAAAACACCAAATTTTAACACAAATTCACAAAATAAAAAAACCCAAACAAATATTATTCAATAAAAGGTGAAAGTATACATGATAACAAGATCCTTACATCTCTAAAAAGTTTTGGATATTATAATGAAGTACAACTAGACATCATAAAACAAAAAATAATAAATTAAATGAATATCATCATGGAAAAATTAACAAATTAGAAGTCATAAAATATAAACCGAATGACCCACGACATGGATGGTAGATAACTAACTAACAAATTAAGAAAAATAAACTAAAACATTTCATTTATACTCTATAATATATCTCAAAACCACCCCCATCATATAAGATCCACCTACTTAGCTCCTTGAGGCAGGACCCTTTCCCTTCGATGGGTCCATTTACCTAATGTTTGCATGTGTATCTAAAGTCCCATTAAGGGTGTGAGTATAAAATTATTATTAAACCTATAGTGTGATTTTAATATAATTATATCATGTATGTAAAGGTTTTTTTCAGGATTTAATGTAAATGAAAAATCATGAAACCAATCAATGTTAGGTGATAGTGTGTTGACGAGGCTACCACAATCCTCTTTCATACCATCTTCTACTTCATTAAAGATGAGAAGTAATATTTTTTTTATTAATGTGTGTTGACCAGCCATCCACGATCCTCTTTTATACCAACATCAGCAGAATACTGGTCATCCACCTGGCCAACCATTGCACATTTTGGGAGAGCGCCCCACTGGCTGGGCGAAATAGCCCCATGTACGCGGGGCCAACTAAAGACAGTTCACCTCCTCGTGGACCAGGCCGGACACGGGCCCTCTCGTGTGGGCCGATCCCCACCCGATGGGCTAGACCTAGTGAACCAGGATGACCCTTATTGGGACAGAACCATGCAGGTTTAGGTAGACTCTAGGACCCGTTGCGTTGGGCCCGCTTGACTGAGTCGGACCGGGCTGAGACCCAACCCGCCCCCAAATAAATAAACGAATGTAACTGATGAACCATGTGTCCGTTTGAAATGCTATTAGTGGAATTGGGAACCCTTTTAGTAATATATCCCTTTGGAATATTTTGGTGGGCCTGACCGAGTCGGTCCAGACTGAGGTGCGATCACCCCCATTGCACATAAAGGGTTATAACTAACAGACCAGACATCCGATCGACACACCGTCTATGCAATATAGATATCTTTGACAAGGAGGTCCATTGGAGATACTCTAAGTGAGTTTTTATGGAGTTTGACGTGTGACTTGGGTCAGATCAGACACGTATCCAACTGGGACCTTTTTACAGAAAATCCCATAGCTCACAGACCGTGCATCTGATCGATGAACCATCTTTCATGTTGGGACCCCTATGATAGGGAAGTACATTGTGTATGATTTTTGTGGGACTTTTTACCGGTTGAAATATGACTGATGGCCTAAAGAGGAGAATCAACTAGAGATCAGGCATGCTACGGTTAGGAATCCAGTGGCATACTGGTACATGAAGAAGAAGAGAGAACAATACAGGTCAGCCTTAGAAACTACATAGTATGATGATATAGCTATATGACTAATCATTCTAAACTATGTACCAGTGACCAATATGGGTCTGCACCAGTGACCAATACGGGTCAACACCAGTGACAAATACGGGTCAGCATCTAACAACCAATATATGTCATCACACAGTGACCTATACTGGTTATCATTCGAGTTTATATAGATATAATGATATGGATTCATGACTAGACATCCATGTCCTATTAACCTTGATTTAATACCATTAGTGTGATCTTTCTATTTTAATTTGTGCCTCTTCATCTAGAACATGTTGGTGATATTATCATTGTTGTATTTTTTGTGATGTTTTCTTTTGTGGATTAATGAGAGACCTTTGGGGGTCCTGAGGTCCCCTACTAAGATGTTATACTCACCCATGCATGGGCTTCGCCTGTATGTGTGTGTATTTTTTAGACAACTAACACTCCGAGGAAGAATTTTGAGGATCGAGACATGGTGGAGCTTGGCTAGACGAGATCAGTCGAGATCCTCTTCTTTGAATTTATACATATAACTACTACCCTCCAAGTAGACCTCCAGGGCAGGTGCGATAGCTGTTTACTTTCATTTCAAATTCTAGGACTTGTATTGCAGCCCCTATTTTCAGTTTATAGTTGTACTTGTGGTTGTACTTCACTCTCATGGTTATACCTTACTTTTGATGAATTTTTGTTTCAGTTTTCCTTTTGGAGTGTGTACAGATCTCTAAATTGATGACTTCTCTATTTGGGGAAAGCCTTTAGGTGCTAGTTAACAACCCCAAGCCTATGGAAGGCGGTCATGAGGTAGTCACGCACGAGCCCCATGGGATGGTTCGTGAAAAAGTGGAATAAAAGGGAGATCAGTTCTACTAGAACAAATTAGAGTCTTCATTTAATGAAAAAATGGTGTAAACTGTCTTTATTTCA
This sequence comes from Viscum album, assembly GCA_963277665.1. NCBI lineage: Eukaryota > Viridiplantae > Streptophyta > Magnoliopsida > Santalales > Viscaceae > Viscum > Viscum album. The sequence goes on from OY728156.1 coordinate 1,140,449,408, forward strand.
TTATTCAGTACATGGAGTCTTGTTTTTCCCAACAGCCAACATATCTATACCCCAGGATCCTGAATTCTATTTTCCGACTCCGTACATGAAAGCACTGGTTGCTAGTGTTTTGAAAGGTTTCATTATCTTTATTGAGTCATCTCCCTTGGTATAAATTATTGATTTTAGCACATATTTTTTTTTACAAGATGCATCCATGAAGACACCTCGCCATGATTATGATTAGATATCATGACACTGGCCAACCGAGCAACACTGCATCAGTATAGGGGCCTCTCTCAGTTATGGAATCTTCGGGTGGTGTACGAGTAACACCACCACCCGTTGAGAAGCATATGATACTAGTGGATCATGCACGCTGGCTGAGCCTATTACATGAGTTCCAGAGAAAGAGGTCTCTATGATTTACAGGTGATATAGTCCCCCAGGCAGCATAACAAATTCATGACACGGTTTCACGAGTCATTCTCTTAGTAGAGACACCTACCGAGCAGATTGTGATCTTGTATGATGGCCTTCATCATGACTTGGGTGGAAGATGATCGAGCATGATGCCATAGGTTCATGAGGATATGGCCATCACCTGGCCGGACATTGAGAGCCTTATTATGGAGATGATCATGCTAGAAACACTAGGATCTTTGAGTATTTAAGAGATGTTGAATCTGTCGAAGGGCAGCCAAACTATGTCTCAATAATCAGTGAGATTTACTAACCTATCCTGATACACCAATGAAAAGGTGTGCGACACTTAATTAAGGGCATGAACCTTTGAGTATGGGATCCAATGAGAGATAAGATCTGCAATAGTTTCTATCAACATCCTAACATAAGATGAGGTGCTAGAGTGAGCTTTGTCGATGGAGAGATTTCTCATCGAGCAGGCACTGATAGTGAGATCCACTACCAGACGACAGGTAGCAGAGTCATCTATAGTTGGTAGTAGATAGTTTATTCATAAGCCCACGTGGGCTAGACCTTCTAGAGGGTGACCCTTGGATAATGGTTTAGAGGTGTGAGGCTCGAGAGGACGAGGTATCCACCAGCGAGGCATAATCTTTTTTCCCCGTAGGGGATAGGGTCATAGATCACTTGACTATCTGAATCCCTACACAGATGAATGGAAGACTATGGAGGGGCCCCCAAGGTAGGGGTAGCAGAAAAAGAATGAGCTTTATTCAAGAAGAGGATGAGGTGGCAGAGTCGGATGCGAAGAATAAGGGGGTCAAGATCACCAGGCACTATCACCACCATCCACAGGCGGTCTACCATGAGCTCAGGGAGTGGGTATACCGGGACATGCCTAGAAATAGGTAGTGGAGGCTGACACTCCTAACATCCCTGAGTTTATATGAGGTACAATTTGTATCTTATCTAATTTAGTAGTAGTGCTTCTCGACATAGGTGCTAGAAACTCTTTCCTTGTCGTAGGATTAGTTCAGGACTCTTAGATTCCGATTGGGCTTTTAGATTGACCATTGTGTTTGGATACTCCTATGGGAGGAGATTCATCAGTCACACACTAGTTCTAATAGTGTGATCCTACTGTAGGAGGGGATATTTTCTAATGGGATCATCTACTAGTTGCTTTGAATCCCTACGACGTCATTCTAGGTATAGACTAGCAATCTGCAGTTCACTAACAGATTGACTGCATGAGACATATAGTGTGATGTACTTTTAGAGATGGAGGCTATGTTTCCTTTGTCTGTGAGAAAGAAAATAGAGCATCACAAGATGGACATGTGCTCAGAAGGGTGCATCTGATTACATATAAGCTGGCTTGCATAACCTTCGACATTGTAGATGAGGCGAGTCAACAGTTTTATGCAGTGGTGTCCGAGTTTTAGAACATCTTTCTAGAAGATGTCCTAGGACATCCTCGTCTTATAGAGGTAGACTTCCGCATTGACTGGTACCCAGGAATATCACCAATATCTACACCAGCATGTCATATGGACCCAACAGATTTTTGGGAGCTGAGGGTACAGTAGGAGGACTTATATAAGAAAGGGATTTGTAAGGCCCAGTCTTTCCAAATTGGCACCCCCGATGTTGTTTTCCAAAAAGGAATATGGATGTTTGAGGCTATGTGTGGAATTTTATTCCTAAACTAGGTGACCATGAAGAAAAAGTATCCTCTACTAATGATTGATGAACTTTTTTATCAGTTGAAATGATTGTAGTGGTTCTTGAATATAGACCTTAGATCTTGCTATCATCTGCTAAGGGTATGGGACAGAGGCATACCGATGACACCCATCAGATATGGGTATGAGCATTATATGTTCTTGTTGATGCCTTTCGGTGAGACCAACACTACATTAGTGTTCATAGGGATCATGAACAAGATGTCTTATCCATACCTCGATCACATAGTGGTGATCTTCATCGATGACATCTTGGTGTACTCAACATCTGAGGAAGGGCGCACTGTACATTTGAGGATAGTTTTGGACACACTACATAAGCACCAATTACATTGTAAGCTCTCAAAAGTGTGATTTATAGATATATAAGGTCCAATTATTGGGACAAATCATCTCAAATACTGGAGTTGCAGTGGATTCTGCAAACATCGAGGTAGTACTTGCTTGGGAGCCACCAAGAGTGTTACTGAGATGCAAAGCTTCCTTGGACTAGCATGATACTATCAGAGGTTCATACCGAATTTCTCTAGAGTATAAACACCTATGAATTATTTTATGAAGATGGGGAAACCATTCCTATGGTAAGATACATGTCACTAGAGCTTTTAATAGATGAGTTAAAGCTTGACCATAACTCAAATCCTGAGGTTGTCGGAGGAGGGCACTGACTACATGGTTTGCTATGACACATCAAGGACCAGACTCATGTGCATCCTGATGTAAGATGATACAGTGATTTCTTATGTGTCACGATAGCCGAGGCCTCATTAGTATAATTATGTGACTCAGGTCATGGAGTTGGAAGCAATAGTCATCACAAAGAAGATGTGGTGACACTAATTGTTGGGCAAGCGGTTCACTATTTACTCAGAACATAGAAGTCTCAAATATATCATCACACCGAAAGAACTAAATATGAGACAAAAATGTTGGAAAGAGTTCCTCTAGGACTATGAATTTGAAATAGTCTATACTCATGGGAATGGGAAGATAGTGGAAGATTCACATAGCCAAATATAGAGATCGTAGCTTCTGAATGGTGATTCATATTAGTTAGCCTTGAATAAAATATCCTGGATGGATAGAGATGAGATAGTCTACCTCTAATATATGGTAGTTTCCGGTCAGCTCATTCAGCAAGTTAGGGAGGAAAAAATTATATGTAGTAGTTGTGAGACTACACGTGCACAAATATCCTCAAACTATACACCTGAATGGTATCCTGAATGTGGGGAGCACACTATCCTTTTCATAGGATATACAATTGTTCCATTAGCACTATGAGAGGAGCTGCTAAGGGAGATCCATATATCCACCTTGGCAGTATATCTAGGAGTGATGAAGATGTATCCGAACATCCATTGTCTGTACTGGTGGCTAGGGATGATGAAATTTGTGGAAACGTTTGTTTCTAGAATCCTCACTTTCTAGGAAGTTAATGTCGAGCACAAGGTACCAGAAGGCTTGACCCAACCCCTCGATATACAAGAGTGGAAGTGGGAGGGATATCGATGGAATTCATGATGGTGTTACCAAATTATTCCAGATATAATGATAACATCTTGGTGATCATTGGTTGACTCGTCATGTTGGAACACATCCTTGATATTCAAGAGAAGGGTTCAATTGAGAGGTTGAGACATCTCTACGTTTAGGATATCATGTGACTTCACGGGGTGCCTTTAACGATAGTCTCAGACTGTGACACATGCTTCACATCCCTATTGTGGAATGTATTAAAGGAGGATTTCGGGAGAATGATTCTCTTGAGCATAGATTTTCACCCATAGAAAGATGTTCTCATTGAGCAGACCATCCAGGCCATAGAGTACATGGTTCATGAATGTGTCCTATATTTTGGTTGTATTTGGGAGGACCACCTACCCATTGTGGAGTCCACGTACAACAGAAGTTATCACTTCAGAATTAGTGTGACCCCTTTTGAGGAATTGTGAAGATGACCGTGAAGATCACCCTTATGTTGGATGGATCTAGGAGAGCCAATAGTCGTGGGTCTAGAGATGGTTCAAGCTATAACAAAGGAGGTGTAGGTCATCCAATAGTGGATGAAGAATGCGTAGATCCAATAGAAGTCCTATGTTGATTAGCAACAGAGACCATTAGAGTTCTAGGAGGGGGATCATGTATTCTTTTGATTCTCCCCTTTATGGGGACTACAGAGATTTGGCTGAGGAGGAAAACTCTCACCTAGGTTTATCAAAACATTCCTGATACTTTGGAGGATTGGAAAGGTGGAGTATCACTTGGCCCAAGCACCGAATTCGGAGAGGCTCCTTCATGTCTTCCATTTATCCTAGCTGAAGTGATACGTGCATGACCCATCTCACTTCATCGACCATAGAGAGATGTATATTGATGATTGGGTGAATTTTTTGTAGTACCCGGGGGAGATAGTGGATAGACAGGAGAAAATCCTGCATGCACGGTTGATACTATTGTGCCAGTTCTGTGGCATCACGAGAATCATCCAGAGGGAACATGAGAGTGAGAGGCCCATATGTGTGCCGAGTACCCCTCTTTGTTTATATTTCCTTGTTTGGATTTCAGGTACCTAATTCCCTATGGTTGTGAGAATGTAAAGGGAGAAAACTTACATGTAATAATTTTTAAATTATTTTATATTTTTACAAGTCTGAAAAAATTGGCGGTGCTAGATTCTGAGGCCTGGGGTGCCCAGAATGAATTTATGAACGTCTATTTAGGTATGTTCAGTAAACACGCCGACATTGTTTTATATCATTTCAACCGGTGCTCAGAATAGAAATCCAAGAGCTCTGTTGAATTTGAAATTCCTGGATTCACATAAAAGAAGCTTCACTACAACTATAGTTGGTCTAGAGAAAAAGACAGTGCCTGTAAATTTTAAAGAATAATATAATAACTTGTAATTGTTATTTTATTTTATTTTTATCCAATGGATGAGTGGAGGTAGTGGGAACAGTGACATGTCAAGCCATTTAATGCCTTCAATCATCAACTATGAAACTCCACCGTTATGAATTAAAAGAGGTTCATTAATACATTAAATGAAAATAATTATTTTTTAAACTCATTACTCACCATTCCCCGACCTATTTAAATGGTTCACGGGGGTGGGGTTTTGTTACAGCTTCTTCAAAAGAGGAAACTCTAGTGGGGTTCTAGCACAACATCCATTGACGGAGGATGAAAGATCGAGTTGCAATGATCTGGGACCGACCAACGATGATGACTCCATACAACATGGATACTCCTCCCACCACAACTGTGACACCTCCAATGGATATTGAAGTAGGGGGTTTAAATCGTTTATACATTTAAATGATTTTCTCTCTTCATTATCGATTAATAAGAAAAATGTAGATCTACTAACTAACCGGTTGATCCGTGACTCATTAATTTCTACAGAAGGTTTTCATGGAGAATCATTCTTTGGATTTATCAAATCTTATGATGATTTTGGTTTCATCCCTATGTTATAATGCTCACGAAGAGAGTGATTCCCAACTAACTGGTTGATCCGCGAGTCATTCATTTCTACAGAAGGTTGTCATGGGGAATCATTCTTTGGATTTATCAAATCTTATGATGATTTTGGTTTCTTCCATATGTTATAATGCTCACGAAGAGAGTGATTCCCAATTTGAACAAGGCCCAGACCCTCCGTCGAACTTGTTCTTTATACATTCTCTACAAGAGAATGGTGAACTTTTCCGCAACACGAAACCAAGGGCCACACAATGAAGGTGGAATCCCAGAAGGCTCATAGGCATTGAAGATAACAAGAACATACCACCGGAGAATTTCTGGTGGCCTGGGGAAAAACAACCAGTGCTCCATGCCAGCAACGACCATCTGTGGCTGGATGTGCCCCACGAAAACTGGCCATGGGCGGTGGGATGGGTGATGTCGGCAGGCACCGGCAGTGGTAGGTGATGTGGCCAGCGGGCCATGGTAGGAGTGGGTGGTGTGTTCATGTGCCGTACTGCATTGGCCACAGGCCGATGGCCACCTGGATGATTGTTACACGTTGTGGGGCAGCTCCGCACCAGCCAGATAAAATGGACCTGCATCCGCGAGGCCAGCTAGATACTGTCTGCCTCCATGAGGATTGGGCCGATCATAGGCTGGCTAAGTGGGCTGGACCCACATATCAGGCCAGACCCATGGCCCAATGTGTGACACCCCAAGCTTCCATAGTACTTTTCCGTTTGAATAATGTAATAGCTTGCGTTGTACGCAACTTGGAGTTTTAACACACGACGAACAATAAAACATGTTGTTAGGAATCGTAATACCCATTTTTATAAATTTTATAAATTTTCTATTTCAAAATGGACTTCATTTCTCAATTCAGAATATTGAAATTTGCTTCGGGTGAATATTTGGTATTTTTATGAAAACAGTCAATTTTTGATGAATAGTGAAAACCACTCCCTTATTGTTTAAAACTGACTTTTTATTTGAATAATTATTAATTTTTTTAAAATTTATTTTATATCAATGTAGATACATAATACCTATATATGTTCAGTTAAATTAATTGAATTCATTTTATAATTGTATTAGACATATAAAATTTTATTGAATTTTTACAATCTTTTACCAACCTTCTCGGAGCATTTTTAAATTTGCATAAAACGTAATTTTACTGCATTTGTGAATTCTATTTCAAAAATCAGGGAAAAATAGTTGGAATCATTAAATAAAATGTGGTTCAATAAGATGAAAATAATTTTTTATGAATAGTAACTTTTTACTTTTATATACCATGATAAAAAATAAATTGTGTAATTAAAGGTAAAAATGATATTATAATTTCCTCAACACATGTACTAATTCTACTTGATAAGTTTATTTCAATAAAAATATACATTAGTAATAAAATATGATCCTTTTGGTCCATGTGTGTTATATTAGGACATTTTTTATTATTTTATTTAAAAGAAGAGTTAAAAGTGCTAAATTCAATGTTTAGTAACTACCCATTTTTAATATACATTTATTCATATGTTAAATTCTAATATAAATACTTATTATAAAGATAAAATGATTTCCTAAATAATTTCATATTATTTATAATTTTTAGTCATTAAATATTTAAATTTATTTATGTCCTAGTGATGATGTAGTAATTACCTTATTAATGAAAGACTAAAATAATTGATATTATAATTATCAAAATAAATGTAAATTGAGACCTATGATGAATTCATCTAATTTTATAGGTTAATATGACGTGTTAGGATTTATTAAATAATTTTATTTAAAGAGATAGTGTTTTTATTACTTTCACAACAACAAAATATCAAATAGAGTTAAAATTGTCATAAATGAGTATTTAAAACAAATACTATATTATTAATTGATATAATATTATGAAAAATATAATTTTCAACCAAAGGTTTAATATAATTTTATATATATCAATAATTAAACACTTGGGGTTTATTTGGATTTTTATGGTAAGATTATTAACTATTTATTATGATAATACAAGAATACATAGTAAATGTTAAAATACTTAACTAAGAGTTAAATCTAATAGATAAGGCTAAAATGGTGAAATAAAACTCTCTTATAACTAATGTTTGAGAGATTTTTGACCCATCTACACCTTATCCTCAAAATAATTCATTTTTGATCCATTATAGACCAAATATGATTTTATAATAATATAACATTTTAAGCTATTCCTAAAGTGACTATCACCTCTCTTATTAAAGGGTACATCACCTTCTCTCAAAATATCACTTCCAATGCCATTTTTCATGGCCAAACCCATATCAAATATCCTCCCAACTACCATCTCTTTGACTTAGAGGCCTTAATTTGATCAGAACGCTATCTTAAAGATCCCTTTTGATCAACTCAAAAGGAAACACTCGATGAAGAGGTAATAATTTCGCCACCTCTTTAATAGTTCTTTTCTTCTTCAACTTCCTCTTTATTTGCTGTTTCCATAAAAAAATAATAACTCCAGTAACATATACATAATTTTATGTTATTATAAATATGGTACAACTATATTCCTTATTCTATCCATCCTATGAATGACAAGTCACCATATGTGTGTACATACTGCTTACCGTCTCAACGTCGTGGTGTAGTTTGTTACTCAAACATATTAATATTTATATGGGTATAATAATGAGTATAACTTATATAAATAATAAATGTTATATAATCCTTATATATGATATACCATCCTATTACAAATGATTTCAACATATATAGAATGACATTTTTTCTCGTGTGTACCTACGGATTATCATATCCACGAACACGATGGAATTCATTCCCCATCATAACCATTCAAGAATAATTTTCATATTATGATTAAAAATAACTTTTAGGAACTTAATATCATTCTGAATATGAATATAATACATCCTATCCATAATAACATGAATTATGTAACAAAACATAAAAAGTAAAACAGATCAGTTACCACCCGAAACGACGATACTACTGAAATATTATTAACAAAGAAATATTATAAGATCATATATGTTATAATATATATCTATATGGTTCTTGTATAATTTAATAAAAATTATTTGACTATCATAAATTAGGTTAAAATACCCTTGATCATATGAAATTACAAGTTAAGGTTTAATTCTACAATCTCTTCATTATCTAAGGTTGATTATACACGAGTATATACTAAGACCTCTTTATCATCCACAATCGTGTTTCTTCAATATATTTTTCAAAACATATTTACTATTTACTAGACTATGGTTTGATTTCATTTATTCCATTTTTTTTATTTTTTATATAAATTTTATAGATGATTATTATTGTATTCTTTCTATCAAGGTCCTCTATATCCATTTCAACAAAAATAAGGAATGAATTTTTTAACTTATACAGTGATTACAGCTCTTTTAAACCATTATAATTCCTTATAAACATCAATTATAAGAATATAAAAATATTTTAAAAATAAATGTTTTCCTCTATAATTATGTTACATTTAAATTATTTCTAAATAGAAATATATATTTCTCTTAAATAGTTTTTATTTCATCAATGTCAATATCATTTGATGGATTTTACACATGTTTGAAGTTCATTTGTTAGGATAAAATATTCCATATTGTATTGAAGGTTTTTTGATATTTTTGACCATGGATGTGTTATTTTTACACTATTCATGGTTTATGGTTAATGTATTAACATTTTGTATGCCAGTTTTAATACGAATGTTTATGTTATGTTTCAACCTTTCTATATAAGGAATTCATTAGACATAGTTTGTGACTGGTGGATCCCACTATAGCTCCTCGATGCATCGGTAGGTCTCATGCGAAAAACTACTGTCTTGTCAAAATTCCTTGAAAAAATCATACTTTTAGTCTTTTCATGAGTCCATGACTATATGGTTATGATGTCTTACATTATGCATTCCATCATTTTGAAATTGGCTATTGATATTACATGTTATTTTTCGAATAGTATAATATCCATGTGAATAAGTAAATGTAATTACATGATTTATCTTTCCCATATTATGATGAAGTATAAGTTTAAAAGGATTGTGTTTTAGTATTATACATTGCATTAAATGTTTGTGCTTATTTTTGAATGTTTCCTCTATATTGTAATCCTTAGTGAGCATCTAAGCTCACCCCATTCTATGTTTTATTTTTTCCAAGATGTGAAAAAGTATATTATGACTGAACTACTAGGACGGTATAAGGGATATTTATGTATTCAATGGAGGGAATGTCTTTGATGTTTTTAATTTTATAATACAATGTAAAACATAGGTATGTATCTAATAATTCCAAGGCTACTAAACCGATAGGTCTTTCTGGACATGATTACTTGTATCATGAAAATGTTATGTAATAATGCACAGACTCCAAGTAAATGTTATTAGGGCATTACAGTTGGTTTCATATGATGTTTAGTAAAATCCATGGAAGCTAGATTTACGAAAACTCTTGTTAGATAAAATCACCTTATGATAGAATTTGAAGATTAATATAGAAGAACTTCAAATTTTTTTGGTAATGTAGAGATTTTTTTTATTTTCCAATAAATACAACTCTTTCTCTATAAAATATGGTAGAGGAAGCTCATGAAAAGATGTACCTAGGATTGAAAACTCTGACATGGAGTCTCAGGCTTGAACCGAGGTACCCTAATACATAATAACGGGGCTTAATGCACTCTTGGTTATGAGACTCCCATGGGATATGATTTGGATAATTCACATTTCATTACAAACCATTATTAAGGATTTATGTGTATATACCTCCTCAATTTTTTTGATTATGAATTATATCCATAAACTGCTCATTTTATGTTAAGTATTTTACATGTTTTGAATTATGTATTTCTATTCATAAACTAGTGTAGGTATTCCATTGTTTTGAAATGGAGTCGAGTGGAAGAAATGGAAGCTGTATCAATGCATATAATACATGTAGGGATTTCCCTCCTACTCAAGATAATTATTATGGAGCTGGTGGTGCAACTGATTCTCATCATCTTATCACCATACTGGGATAACTCCCTCCGGTTATGAATTATAACATTACCCGTATGGAACATCCTAATCCACGACAAGGAGGATCAATGTTAGACTGCTTCATGAGAAAACAACCAACATCATTAAATGGGACTAAAAATCCATTTTAGCTGGGAAATGAATATGTTCCCTAGAGAAAATATTTCATTCTTTGGGGAGTAATGAAAAGGAAAAAGTTATCATGGTAGTTTATCACCTCACCAGAGAATCTTATCAATGATGGTAAAAACCAAATCTCCATCGAGATATTATTCTCACAATGCTTGTCATTGTACGAAGATATTGTCTCATTTTCACTCAAGATAGAAAATGAATTCTCTATGTATTACATCATTATATCAAAGAAAGAGAAGAAGAGATTTGTGGAAAAATCTAGAAAGGAAAATATGGTGAAGAAGGGAAATGTTGAATATCCGTCATGTGGTAAATGTGAGAAGAAAAACCACATTAATTTCCTAAAGGGAATGGGAGTTTGTTACAAGTTTGGTGAAAAAGGCTATGAGGCTCGTGATTATAAGGGAAATAAAAAGGCTATCAATGTTGAATGCTAAAATTGTATTGAATAGGGGAAATACGAAAATGAATGTCCTATGTTCCCAAGAAACGTACCTCAAAAAAGACCATGGGAGAATGTCCAAGCTTATGCGATCACTACTACTAAGGTTGGAGCTTCGAAATATCTAGTGGTGGGTAATTTAATGGTTTCGTCATGTTTAGCTAATGATTAATTTGATTATTCATCATCACAATGTTTCATATCATCCATGTTTTCTAGGAAAATTATATATTTCCAATTTGATTTGGCTTGGGAGATTTCAGTCAAAACTAATATAGTAAGTGTCATTGTGTCCATTTTTTGTGAATTAGTTCCCATTAGGTCATATAAATGTTCTTTGTCTACTGATATCATTATTGTAATCATGATTAAATTTGATATAATCCTTAGAATGGATTGGATTTAGAACCATGATACAACTATTTATTGTAAGAAGAAGGATGATACAATTTTTGAAGATGATAAAGAGTACCTTATCTTTAGGGAAAAAACATCACCTGCTGATTCTTATCTAGATCCACCCCTAGTAGCTCTAAAAAAATCAATTTTTACAGAAGAAGATTTTTAAACTACTATGGGTGAGGAAAGGAATGTTCAAATAGAGGACATAACTATTGTGAAAGAATATGTTGATGTTTTTCTAGAGGATTTACCTAGACATCCTACATAATGATAAATTGAGATTTACATTGATTTAATTCCTTATTAAAGGTCCATATCGAAGACCCCTTTTAAAATTCCCACTGTGGAATTAGTGAATCTTAAAAAACAACTTGATGAATTTAGTAATATGGGACTTATTCTCCCCAATGTTTTCCCATGGGGAGCCCATGTTCTTTTTCTTAAGAAGTAAGCTGGATCTATGAAGTTTTTCATTGACTGTAGAGATATCGATTCCATAACAATAATGAAAAAGTATCCCTACCTTTTCCTTTATGAATAATTCTATCAACTTAATACAGATTAAGAATTTTCAAACATTTAACTTCAATATGGATATCATCAGTAGTGTTTGAATAAGGAAGACATTATGAAGACAACATTTTATACCAGGTATGGGTATTACGAGTTTACCTTAATGTCTTTCGGACTAACTAATGCACCCTCTATTTTCAAGGATCTAATGAATAGTGTTTTCAAATAATATCTTGATGAATTTATCGTGGTATTTATTTATGATATCTTGCATTACAAAAAAAGATATGAAGATCATTAAAATCACTTGTGCACTATTATGAAAACCCTCAAAATAAATGAATTATATGGTATGTTTAGAAAGTGTGAATTCTGGATTTATGATATTTTATTTGTTTTCCATATTGTCTCTAAAGATGGAATCTCTATTGATCCTTCAATGACCAAGACAATCCTAGAATGTCCCACACCAACTATTCTAATTGAGGTACACAGTTTTATTAGTTTACTAGGTTATTATCGGAGCTTCGTCTATAATTTTTTCCTATTGGTGAACCCATTAACCATGTTCACATGTAAATGGGTTAATTTCTTTGGGAATAACAATGTGAATAAGGATTATAATAACCAAAGAGAATAATATTCAATGATTCTATCTTGACTCTACAATCAGGGAATGATGATTTTTTTATTTATAGTAACGGTTCAAAGAAATGACTTGGTTGTGTCCTTATGCAGAATGATAGAGTTATTTATTATGCATCACAATAGATAAAAATTCTTGATCAAAACTATCCCACTCATGATCTTGAGATAGAACCTACAATCATTTCATTGATGATATGTAGACACTATCTCTATTGTTGAAAATGTGACATATATAATGATACCCAGAGTTTGAAAAATATTTTGACACCAAAAGAACTCAACATGAGGTGAAGGAGATGGCTTTAACTACTCAATGATTATGATTTCCCAATATACTACAACCTGGGGAAAGCAAATAAGGTGGAAGATACTCTGAGAAGAAAGGATCAAGTAGTTTTGAACAAGATGAGAGTTGAAAGGAATCATATGTTCATAGATCAAGTAAATATGGATATGGGAATAATCCTGGAAGGTGAAACATCAATAGTTTTTCAAATGGTATCCAATACAACTTTACTAGAAAGGATAACAAGTTCTTAGACTGATGATGGGGAGTTTCAAAAGAAAATTAAAGAAGTGAATGACGGGATATTGATTGGAATCGTATATGAAGATGAAATTTTGAAATTTCGAAAAAGACTTTATGTTCCTGACATACCTGATCTAAAAAGGGAATTGTTGGATGGTGCTCATTGCTCAAATTTCTCTTTACACCCTAGTAGAACTAAGGTGTATATAGATTTGAAGGAACATTTTTGGTGGGATAACATGAAGAGGTAGTTTACTAATTCTGTGTCAAGATGTATGGGTTTTCAACAACTAAATGATGGAAGAAAATAACCTCGAGTAGTAATGAAACCTCTTCCCATATCTGAGTAGAAATATGATGTTATTATGATGGACTTTATCATGGGACTACTAATTACTCCAAGAAGGAAAGATGAAATATGGGTCATTATTGATCTTCTTACCACATTATCACATTTTCTTTCTATAAGTGATGATTTACAACTTGAACCATTTGCAATACTATATAATAATGATGTTGTAAGACATCATGGTGAACCCATATCGATTGTTTCTGATCACAATCCTCATTTTACATCATGATTTTTGAAAACTCTTCATGAAGCCTTGGAAACTGATCTTTGTTTGAGTACCACCCTCAAACTGATGGATAATTAGAACGGAATCTTTAAACCATATATGAAATGTTGAGATCTTGATCACATGACTTTCATGGAATGTGGGATCAATATTTACCTTGGGTATAATTTTCATATTACAATAGCCTCCATTCAAGTATTCAGATGGGGCCATATAAAGAGTTATATAGAAAGAGATATCGCCCACCAACTTGTTGAGATGATGTTGGTGAAAGGAAACTCATAGGCCCAGAACATGTTGAGGAAACAATGTAAGATGTGAAGGATATCCCAACCCACATCAAGGAAGCTCAATGTGGGAAAGAGATCTACGCTGATAAACGATGGAAGGATTTGGAATTTCAAGTAGGGGATCATGTTTTCTTGAAGTTATATCCCTGGAATGGTGTTGTAATTTTTGGTAAGAATGGTAAATTCAGTAACAGTTACCTCAGACATTTCATAATTCTAGAACGAATTTATGTTGTAGATTATCATTTGGAAATGCCGCTATGTCCTTCAAAAGATCATGATGTTTTCCATGTATTACTGTTAAAAAAATACACGCCATACCCAATGCATGTACTCACCTTGGAAGAAATTGAAATGGAACTTGATCTATCTTATTATGAAGTTCCTTTCTAGATTCTTGATACTATAGAAAAATTGTTGAGAAACCGTATGGCTCATCTCGTGAAAGTTCTATAGAGAAATCATAAGATGGAAGAGGCAACGTGGGAACCCGAGGAACATAGGATGAAGAACCACCTGAATCTTTTTATGTAGTAATATTATTTAAATTTTGAGGATATAATTATCTGAATTAGATGATAATATAACACCCCAATCTTTCAATGTATGTTTCCCTTTGAATAATGCAATAGCTTGCATTGTACACAACTTGAAGTTTTAACTCACCATGACCAATCAAACTAGCCAATATGAAAAGAAATTCCCACTTTTTTAATTTTTTTTAAATTTTATTTTTCAAAATGGACTTCATTTTTGGATTTGAAAAATCAAAATTAGCTAAGGATGATTTTTTTTTTATTTTTCGGAAAACATATAATTTGTTGATGAATAGTGAAAAACGCTACGTTATTGTTTAACATTAACATTTTATTTAAAAAATTATTTATTTCATTTCAATTAATATTAATTCAAAATAGATACATAATACCTATATAAGTTCAATTTAATTCATTGAATTCATTTTATAGTAATATTAGACATATAAAATGTTATTGGAATTTTCACCGTTTATTACCCACCTTTTAGGCGCATTTGAAATTTTGAATAAAACGTAATTTCATCACCTTAGTGAATTGAATTAAAAAAAATATGAAAGGAAAAATTGGCATTAGTTTGTAAAATTTGGTTCAATAAGATGAAAATAATTTTTGGTGAATGCAAACTTTTGACTTTTATTTACCAAGGATAAAAGTGAATAAGTTATTTAACGAGGAAAATGATATTATAATTACTCTAACACATGTCCTAATTATATTTATTAATTTTATTTCAACCAAAATCAAACTTAAAAATAATATAAGATCATTTTTATCCTTTTGTATTAGATTAGGACATATATTATTAGTTTATTTAATAAAGAGTTAAAAGTGTTAAATTCAATGTTTAATAACTAAACCAATTTTTATGTAGTGTTATAAATAATATAAAATCGACTATAAATATTCATTAGAAAAGAAGATATTTCCTATATAATGGTATTTTATTTATAATTTTAATACATTAAATAATTAAATTTATTTATGGCATAATGACGATGCATTAATTACCTTATTAGTGGAAGACTTAAAATATTGATATTATAAATATCCAAATAAATTTAAATTGAGACTTCTAAAGAATTAAAATAATTTTCTAGGTTAATATGACATGTTATGGTTTATTATATAAATTTTTTTCAAAGTGATAATGTTGTAATGAATTTCACAAAAACATACCAAATAGTGTAAAAATTGACATAAATGTGTTTTAAAAAAATACTATATTATTATTTGATATAATTTTCTTAAAAATATATATTTAGGAAAAATGACATATATAAGGTTATATATATATCAATAATTAACCTCTTGGGGTTATGGTTACTTTTTATAGTAACATTATTAAGCATTTATTATAATAATACAAGTATACATGGTAAAAGATAAACTATTTAACTAAGAGTTAAATAAAAATTATATGGTTAATATGGTGAGCTAATCCTTTATAAAACTGATTGGTTGAGATTTTTTTCACACATACCCACCTTATCTTAGAATAAAATGATTTTGGGGCCATTACATACTGAATATGATTGAATTACAAAATAATATTTTATTTTCTCTTAAAGTGACCCTCACCTATCTTATAAAAGGGTACTTAAATTTCTCTCAAAATCACACCTCCAATGCCATTTTTATCAGCCAATCCTAGCTCAAATATCCTCCCAACTACCCTCACTTAGACCTAGAGTCCTTACATTTATCAGAAATCCAATATAATGATCCCTTTTAATCAACTCAAGAGGAAACACCCGAAGAAGAGGTAATAATTTCACCACCTCATTAAATGTTCTTTTCTTCCTCCACATCCTAATTCATTGATGATTAAATACTAAAATATTATCTCCAGTACCTTATACATACTATGATGTTATAATAAAAATGTTAAAATCATATTCATTATTCTATCTATCCTAGTAATGACTAGTCACCATATGTGCATACGTACGGTTTACCATCTCCACGTCGTGGTGTAGTTTTTTATTCAAACACTTCATTATTTTGATTGGTATAATAATGAGTATAAATGATTTAAATAATAAATATAACATGTCAAGGTTTCTGTATATATGATATAACATCCAATCACACACAATTTCACCATCAATAGAATGATATTTTCCCTGTTGTGTACGTATAGATTACCATCTCCAGGAACATGATTAAATTCATTATCCATCATAAGAATTCAAGAATAATTTTTATTTTATGGTTAAAATTTTTTTTTATGAAAATAATATCATTCTAGATATGAATCAAATAAATCCTATCTATAAAAATTAATTATTATGTAACAAAACATATAAAGAAAAATGAATTAGTTAACACCCAAAACGATGATACTACTGAAATATTATTAACAAAGAAATATTATAAGATCTTATATTAAATCATATTTACGTATGTAGTTATTGTATAATTTTATAAAAATAATTTAACAACCATAAAATAATTTAACTTACCCTCGGTCAAGGAAAATTACAAGTTAAGGGTTAATTCTATAATCTCTTCATTATCTAAGGTTGTTTATACATGAGTATCTACTTTGACCACTTTATCATCCAAAACTCTGTTTCTTAAAAATGTATGTTGAAACATTTTCACTATTTCCTCGACTATGGGATAAGTTAATTTATACCCATGTTTAAATTTATATAATATTTTTATAAAATAATCATTCCATCGTTTTCCAAAACGGTCTATTATGAAATTCTCATCAAAATTGTGGAAAAAATGTTATTTAACATATACGGTGAGTGCAAAAATTTTACACCATTATAAAAAATTCAAAGATTCTCTCAGATATTAACAAGAATGTTTTTAAAATAAATAGTTTCTTTTATAATTACCTGACATTTAAATCATTTCAAAATAGAAAGGGTGATTTTGTTTCTCAAATTGTTTTTATCTCATCTATGTCAACATACTTTGATGTATTTTACACATGTTTAATGTCGATTTATTATGCTAAAATCTTTTATATTGTATTAAAGTTTTTGTGATTTTTAAGACTGGGGATGTGCAATTTTTATACCATTCATGGTTTATAGATAAATTATTAACAATTAGTATGCTAATTTTAATAAGAATGTTTATGTTGTGTTTCAACATTTTCATATGAGGATTACATTGGACTTAGTATGGGATGGCTGGAACATGATATAGCATCTCGATAAATTGGTAGGTCTCATGAGACAAACTAGTTTCTTGGCACAAGTCCTAGAAAAAATCTTTTTGTAGTCTTGGCACGAGGCCTTGACTATGTGGTTATAATGCCCGACATTAGTAATTATATCATTATGAACTTGGATTTTGATATTACATGTGATTATTAGACTAGTTGAATATCCATGTGAAAATGATAATGGAATTACTTGATTTTTATTTCCATATTATTCTGAATTTTAAGTTTATAAGGCTTGTGTTTAAGTCTTATACATTTCCTTAAACGTATATAATTATTTATGAATGTTTCTACTATATTGTTAACCTTACTGAGAATATGAGCTCCCCCTTTATATGTTTTAGATCTCCCAGGATGTGAAGAAGTATATTATGACTAACTTGCAGGGATAGTCTAAGGGATATGAATGTGGTAAATGAAGACAATTTTGCTAATGTTTTTTATTTTATAATGTAATGTAAAACTTATTTATATATCTAGTACTTCCAAGAGTACTAAACTAATCGGTCTTCTGGGACATGATTCCGTGTATCATGCCAATGTTAGGTAATAATGCACTGACTCTAAGTAACTTGGGTCAGGGAGTTACACAGCGGGCTAGCGCTGGTGGATCGAGCCCCACTCGATGGGCTGGGCCAAAGATGGCCCGGGCCCGCAAACCACCTGGACCGACTCCGATGGGCCGGACCAAGTGAATCGGGCTGACCATTAACATGTAGGACCCAGCCGGGGTCAGGTACACCCTAGGAATAGTTGCGTCGGGCCAGCTTGACCGAGTTGGACAAGGCCCAGACCCAATGGGCACCATAATAAAGAAACATCTGTAACTGATGAACCGTGTGTCCATTTGTCACGCCTTCAGTGGAATTCCCTTATGCCTATTCAATAGGGCCCAACTGAGCTGGGCTGGACTGTGGTGCGGTCACCCTTGTATCATAGAAAGGGGTGTAACTAACAGACTGAGGGTCTGATTGATGCGTTTTCAGTGGAATAAAGACCATTCTGACATGGTAGTCCTTTGGAGATACTCCAAGTGATTTATGATAGAGTTTGAAATGTGACTTGGGTTAGAGCAGACTTGAATTCAACTAGGACCTTTTTACAAAAGATCCGATATCTCACAGACTGGGTGTCCGATCGACGCGTCGTCTATCCCATTGGGACACCTATGATGGGGAGGTCCCTTGGGTATGATTTTTGTGGGACTTAATAATGGTTGAAATATGACCAATGGATTGTGGAGTAGAATTTTCTGTAGATCAGGCGTGTTTCATGTAGGGATCCAATGACTGTATGTGACTCAAAGAAGATGATAAACCAATACAGATCAAGATCAAAAACTCAATAGTAGGATGACCTAGCTGTGTGTCTAATAATTGAGAGCTTTATACCAGTGACCAATATAGGTCATCATCGTCGACCAATACGGGTCAGAACCAATGAGAAATATGGGTCCGCACCAACAACCAATATGGGTCAGCACTAGCAACCAATATAGGTCAACATCTAGCGACCAACACGAGTCCGCATACAGTGACCTATACATGTTAGCAGTATAGTTACTAAGGATAGGATAATATAGCTTAATGACTAATCATAACTATCCAAGTAACCTTGAAGTTATACCGTTAGAGTGAGTTGTCTCTTTTACTTTGTTCCTCATGATTCAAATCATGCTTTTCATATTTCATTTTTGGTTTTTTGGTGATGTTTTCCCTTTTAAATTACTAATAGACCTTCGGGGTTCTCGAGGTCCCCTACTGAGTTGTTATACTAACCCTTTAATGGGCTCCACTCGCACGTGTGTGTCTTGTGTAGACTACTGATGCTCCGAGGATAACATTAGAGTTTCAGGACTTCATGGAGCTTGGTTCGAAGGGAGAAGTCCAGATCCTCTTCATCAACTTAAATCATACAGATACTACCCTCCATGTAGAGCACCACAAAATATGCGACGAATATTTACTTTCTTTTTAGTTTTTAGGTCTTGTATTCTGGAATGAATGTTTTTGTTTACAGTTATACTTGTGGATGTACTTTACTATCGTATTTATTCCATAAATTTGTTGGTTGTTTACTTAATTTTTCCTTTTTGAGTGTGTACAGATCTCAAAGGCAATGCCTTTCTTGTTTAGGAAAATCCTTCTGGTGCTAGTCACCAACCCCTGCACAATAGAAGGCGGGCTTCAGGTAGTCACATCCAGGCCCCATAGGACATGTTGTGACACTATGATATACTACAAAAACATTATTATTTAATTTTTACCATTATAATGAATCCATTGATATGTCCATGTGAATAGGATTAAACTAATTATGAAATATTTTAAAATTTCCTAGTATATAAAAATATATTGATAACCTCATATTAAAGTATACATTATTTTTTTGTAATGTCATTTTATTCTTCAAAAATACAATTTCAGCAAATATAATATTTTTTTATATTTTCTGAGAAAAAATTAAAAATAGTTCATATATGTCATAGAAATTTTATTTAATAAAACTCGTATCATTATTGAAAATATCATGTTGAATTTTATAATGGTAATTTTTTTATTTTTTTAAAGTTTTTATTTTTCAATGATTAGTAAAAAATACTATGTTTTTATAAAAATTGAATTTTCATTTAAAGAAATCATTTAAAAAATATTTTTTCTATTCTTTTTAGAATATATTAAGCTAATTTTTTAAACATAATCTAGTTAGATTATTTGTAAATAGTTTTTATAATTTAATTTGGTATAAAAAATTTATACATGAAATTAATTTTTCTAAAAAAATATTCGTGTTGAATTTTTTGATTTCATTATAACTTAATTTCTTATAATTATATAAATTGAATCTATATAATCTATATTTGAAATAATTATTTGTTAATTTTTTAAATATTTCCCTTTTATCTATTTTCATTATTAATAGTAACCATAATAGATAACTGTCACCATGATAAAGGTTTGTCATGTAATTAAGGATAAAAATAATATGATAATCACTTAAAAATGACACTAAGACATTCTATTATCCTATATATGAGTGAATTTTGGAAATTTCCATCCATTATTAAAAAATATGGAAACTTTTTGCAAATTTATTTTATTTGGACCATTATATAATTTTATGTAATAAAAAATAAAAATATATTTCTCTATGGTTTATTTACTCTAAATTATTGACGTAGGGATAAATATAAGATTTTTTTAATTCAATATTGTCATCCAGTGAATTTTTTTATTCATGGTAATTTATTTATAATTTTTAGTAACGGTATAATTACATAAAATTTGTATGAAATATTGACACAATATTAATTCAATTAAACAAAAAGTAAAATAGATTATTTTAATGATATAAAATGATATTTAATTTGGATTAATTTATGTCTTAAATTTATTAATTGTGAAAATAGGAAATATTAGGGAAATTTAAATGGTTTTAGTAAAATTACATTGTTTTCAATTTGTTTTAAATGTTAAATTAAAAGGATATTTCTTAAAATGGCATTAAAGTTATTTTTAATAAATAATAATTTATTAAATGATTTAAAATTTATAAAAATACTATATTCAAAAAAGTGAGTCATATATTTTTAATAATTTGAAATAGGGTTCATTAATGTCCTATTTTAATTCTATAATATCTATACATTACCCCATTTGTAAAAATATCATTATTATGATAATTGTAAAAAAAAGGGCTAATGCGTTTCAAAATAGAGAGATTGTGGTACAAAATAAATATAAAATTATACATATTATATTATATGAGTGTATTTAAATCCAACCTAATAATATAATAGAATTATATCAGTTATGATCCTTTTTTCATGATAATTTATTTTTGTTAATTAATTACATTAGGAAATTTCATGTGATCCACTCACCAAACTTATAAAATAAAACCTCTTCTCCTATTAAATGAATACAAAAAGCATTTCATTTTGAACGATACATAACAAAATCACTACATAAAATTCTTCACCCCACTATATACTTCTTTTTTTAAGATAATACCAACCTTATATGGTATAAAGTTAAAATAAAAGAAGGCTTTCTCAAAAAGATGTATAGTCTTCAACCGAATGTTCTAATTTTATTTTTTATTCTACCATATAAAAATATTATTATAACATGTATAAATAATAATAATATTATCTTCCATAGACTGATATATTTTTATGTTATTTTTATATACTATTTATGTATCTTCTTCCATTATATGGGATGAAATACCATTGTTTGTGTGTACTGAAGAGTACCAAATTTCAATGCATTGAAATTTATTTTCTATCACCTCTTATCCTAAATGATTATAATGATGTATCTCATATATATATATATATATATATATTTATTATTCAAAAAACTATTACCATTATTGAAATATAACATAACATGCTTTCTTTACATTTTCATCCATTGAAAAATTAAAATAACATTCAACTGTATGTGAGGATTACCAACTCCATAAGGCGATATGATTCATTTTTCATGACCACATCAAATAGATTCGACAAATAATTGTATTTAAATAATGAATATTATATTTTTTATATACCCATAATATGCGAATGATAAATAACTCTTACTATATTCACATCATGATCGTTGAAAAATGGACATGTTACACATGCGCACGTGTGGCTTCCCACCTCAATTATTGTAACATAGTTAATTTTTCATAAAAATCATTCTCGGTGGTTTTTAAAATTATAATTTATATATAAAAATGATAATTATTTATTATTTATTATTTCTAAGATGGTTAAATAATGACCACACTGACCATATTCAACATACACAACTCATTTTGGATTTTTTAGTTGAATATCATAATTTTTTTGACATAAACA
Organism: Viscum album; assembly: GCA_963277665.1. Lineage (NCBI taxonomy): Eukaryota > Viridiplantae > Streptophyta > Magnoliopsida > Santalales > Viscaceae > Viscum > Viscum album. The sequence goes on from OY728156.1 coordinate 1,140,472,194, forward strand.
TAATTTATTATATAATTTTATATAAGAAAGTGTTTAGTAATAATAATCGAACAATAAATGTGAACATTTTTTCTAAGAAATTATATAATTGACATGATGTTATTATTCAGGCTGAAAGTGAATGTACATGACGTGTTACACTCGAGGTACGAGACACGCTACATTAAAAAATAATTTTTAACTATTTTAAATATTTAATTTATAAATTGTTATCTGTTTTGTCCATATTCATAAATTTATTTTGTATTTTTATTTATAGAGAAAAAATTAATTATAAAGATAATTTTTTGTCTATTTTTATATTATCTAATTTTTTTAAAAAATAAATCATTTTAAATATTTAATATAGAAATATTCCATTTTCCTTAAAAAATAAAAAATATTGTCCTATATTATTGTATAAAACATCAATAGTTTTAACCAAATTTATGTATCTTATTTGGGTTTTGTATTTCCTTACACGATATAGTGTCTTAATCAATATAAAACCATCATTTAATTTGTTTTTTATTTTTTCTATACAACTTCTAAATAGAATGTATATTTAAATATATGGAAATATATTCATATATGTGAAACAAATATTTTTATGGGTGTAATGATTATACTAAATATATATAATGTGTTATGATTTTGTTTTGGTTCATTTTATTTATTTATGCTGATGATTGGTTCCTTCATAAACTATGGAATGGTGGTTTATTTATAAAATAAGGATGGTTTGTACTATTATAAACCATGAATGGGTGGTTCTGTTATAAACCAATGATGTGTAGTTACATTAAAACCCAATGATAGGTGGGTCTATTATATTCCTCAAATTATATAGGTAATTATTAAATCTCATCATACATAATGTACGAGTTCATGGTGTAAAGGTAATCCATGATGGGAATCTATCCACCATGTGATGTTTTGTTGATAGTTAGCCTTGAATTAGGTTTATGTCATGTTTTGTGTTTTGACAACATTAAATTGTTTAGTCTTATTTCCCCTTTAATATTACATATGAATTGGTTAATGAAAATATTTTGGTAGAGAAATTTATTTCTATGCTAATAAATTTTTTATTTTAATCCTAATGATTATTTTTAAATGAAATTTTTTATTAGTAAGTATGAATTAATGGTTTTCATTCATTCTTTTTATATACCTTACTGAGATTATTAAGAATATATATCATTTTAAAATGAATTTCACAATGTATGTGGATAGTTGGGATAAATATGTATTCTATATGATTTTTTTTAAAATGATTTATCAAAATAAAACTTGATATATCATAAAGGTTTTGTATTAAGGGAAAAATTGATACTAAGTTCAATTTTCCATTTTGTGGTGTAATATTTATTTATGAAATGGTGATGGATTAATCCTCAAAAATTTAAAAATAAAGATCATAAAATGTAATAAAATGAATTATTTATAAGAAACAAAATATTATTCATTATTTAAGGTTTTTTCCTTGTATATAGTATCAGAGGAAGGGGTTAAATAATTTTAGAGATTTGGATTGGATGACTTTTATGAAAACTATGGGGATAATTCTGAGTAAAGGATAACATCAATATTTTTTGGTATGGTTAAGATTATATATATTTTCTTGAAAGTATTCCTTATTAGGATACTGAAAATCAGTGTTGTTTTTTAAAATATCAATGTAGGAGCAATGAAAATAATCGGATTAAGATGAGTAAATTGAAAACATTAGTGTTGTGCATGGTGAGTATGTCCTTATAGTACACCTAGTTTGAAACTATCTAAGGAATTTGATGTGTTAATTCACATTTAATTTAAGAATAATCCTGAAAAAATTGAAAATAAGATGAACATGGAAAACCTAGGTTAATCTTATGATATATTATTTTTAATAGAACATGTCATTATTTACACATCCTATAAATAATTTCCTATAATTTTAATTTTTGTTACACAAGACATGATTTTTGGTTTTATTCAATGTTTAGAACTAGGATGAATGATGTTAATGTAGAGTGTGATGGTCAATGTGGGGATTCTATGTAACCAAATAGGTTGATGACTAATGTCAAACATATTTTTATTATTACTATGAAGCTATAATTTATTTATTAAAAAACAATAACTTAACTAACTATCGGTATCACCAAAAATGATATGGAAGGAATCTTCTAATGAGATAGGGTGGTGGAGATCAAATTGAAAAAATGATCAATTTTATTATGGTTATAAAAGTTGAAATATGCACCTAGGAGAATGTATCAATGAAATAATTAAACCATCGATAAGAGGAAATGAAGGGTTTAGAGAAAAAAATTATAGAAAAAATGAGGTGGTCAATGAAGATAAATACATTTCATATTATAGATACTTTTATAGTTTGTTTAATAAACTTTGGAAAACCTAGGAATTATATGATTTAATTTTTTATTCTAAATGTTAATGAATAGAACTAGGAAAGGCTTATGTTATTACAATCATTGAAGTGAAAGGATTGATCTATTTATGTATTTCAATTAGAAAATTATATTGTATAAGTGTTTTTATTAAATACATTTTGGTTATAAAAGTAATAAAATATATATGGATTGTTCCCAAATAGTTTTTTATTAATTATATGAAATCATATGTTGAATGGTACTTATAATGAATAAAATTTTATTAGTTTTATAGTGACATTTTTGGAAAACAAATGATTAATGGAAGGATTACACTTGATATATTCTTTTTGTTGAGTTAATAATTTACAATTGGGAAAAGAGATGATTTAAATTTTTGGATTAAATGGGATTGTATCGATAACCTTGAGATTGGTTATTGATTTTAGGAAAAAGGGATTTCAGTCATATTTGATGAAGTTCATTTTTTACGATTTATGAGATATATTCAGTAGTCTATGATTAATATGGAATGTGTAAATATTGTAAGAATATATGAATTAATGTTGGGTTAACATAAATGTTATATATACAATCATGGGATTATATTTTTATGGTTTATAATATGCCCAAAGGACTAAATATAAATTTTGGTATTTAAATGATTGGATTTTGATGTGATTTTAAAATTGTATCATTTTTGGATAATAATATATTGAGGTATAATTAACTATTTGGGTAAGTATATTATTATTTTTTAAATTAAATTTATAGTGAGATATAGATAATCATGATGGTTTAAAAATGATTCATTACTTTTTCGATATTTAAATAGATATTTCGTTTAATGATAGTGATTTCACTTGAGGTAAATTTCTAAACTGGAGTCAATATATTTTCGATATTTTTACTACATAATAAGATTATAATGTTATTTATTATGTGGATTGATGATATTTTGGGGATGATTTGTTTGCATGAGAAATATGTTATCTTTAGGTTTAACATGTGATTTAACACAATTTATTATTTGGGAAGAATGATGTTAATGTTTTATCAATGTATGATTAAAGAAATATTATTACAATTGGTTATAAAACATTATTTATTTTCTTGGTTATAAATATCATTTGGGATATATGTATATTTATGAATTTTTTTTTGTAAAATCATTTTTATTATTGTGTAATTTTTATACTTGAGCAAATTACTTCTTAATATGGTTGTTTTTTATATTGGATATTTTCACTCCATGTACAACCATTGGGGTTTTTTAATATTTAAATACATGAATAATATTACTAATATCTTTTTTTGATTAAGATTCTAATTTTTGAGTTTTAGAAACAAATTAAACATGAATAATAATACTTTAAAAAAATATGAGATTTGGTGGAAATTAATTATAGGATGAAATTATATAATTAATGTATATTTCATTATGTTCATAGTATATGTGGAAAATTAATTCATCAAATATAAAAAATGATCCTGAAAATATATTTTATCTTATGAACATCATTTCCAATGAATCAATGGTCTTTTTAACATCTCTTTGTTATGTGGTTCTTTTATACCTAAATTTGACATGATCATTCATTTTCTTATGATCAATAATATTTTTCATTTTCCATAATTTGTTTTGACATTATTCATTCCATACAAGTAAAATTTTTTATATTCTATATATTTTATCCTATTTTGAAACATATTTCAAAATCATTTCATATAAAGTACGTATTTACATTTAGTAAATTATAAGAGGATGTTTTATTTAGTTTTTTTACAATCTGAGATACCAATGAATGTATTTTGTAATCTCAAACCCGTATTTACTAATCCAATATAAAAAATTTTAATGAACCAATTAATTAAAGGGGGAATAATATCACACATCATGTTTTTAAAATAATAATATTCTTGATAGCTTTCAACACATCAATCACAAGGCTTTAAGTGAATTATAATATATTATAAAAGTATTATTTTTTAAAATGATGTTATTATAACCTATCCATATAATTGGTGTGAATGAATTTAAATCACCATAATATGAAATATATATTTAAATTTAATATTATGAATACCAATAAAAATTTATATATAATTTCTTAGTAAATAATCACTCAATTTTTAGTAGTGTCATTTTATTTTTCAAAAATATATTTTCTTTATAAAATTAATTTTATTAATTATTTAGAAAAAATTATAATTAATTTTTTAAAAATATATAAATATTTTTTTTATAAAAATTATATAATTTTTTAATTATATTATTAATATTTCATTAAGGTTAAATTTTTTTATTTTTTGCAATGTTGGATTTTTCATTAAATAGTGAAAAATACAAATTTTATTAAAAAAGATTTTATTTAAAAGAGTTTCGTAATTGAAATTATTTTTAAAATTTATTTAGTTTATTTTTATTAATCATAATTCAATTAGAGTATCTATAATTTATTATATTTCTAAATTTTGTAGAATTTTTTTACATAAATTTACAATTTTCTAGAAAACTGTTTTCCATTGTGTTTCGAGTTTTTATGTTTAATTAATTTATACATGTTATAGAAATTGAACCATAAAAAATAGAATCTATATTTTAAATCAAGATGAATTTTTTTTATAAATATGACTCTTTTTTATTTATTAATAATAATTACTATTGTAAATAAATTAATCATGGTAAGGGTAAGTCGGGTAAATATGGATAAAATTAATATGATAAAGAAAAATAGGATATTAAAACATTACATTACCCAATTGGATGTCTATAGATAAAAAATAACAAAAAAGGTTTCTAAAATAGGGTAATGTTGTCCCATATTTCATTGATTTTAGATTATGTAATCATTTTTGTAAAGAATCATAAAAAACCATTCTCTTTGTTTTATTATATCTATTTTTTAAAAAAATTGATATAAAGATGTTATAATAAAATAGGAATATTAATTTGGGAGGTAATTTATTTTAATTCCAAATGTAAATTTATTTATAATTTTTTTGTATTCAATTATTACCTTAAATTATTAAGCAACACAAATGTATTATATCTTTAATTAATAAAAAATTTAAAAAATGATTCAAAGAATACAAAAATAAATATAATTTGTATAAATTATTATGTGTAATTTTTTTAATAAATATAACAATGATAGATATTTTTTCAATCATTATAGTATAATTACATTATTTTCATATTGTTTTTAATGACAAATTAAATGAATAGTTCAAAAAATGTAAATAATGTTATTTTATAAAAAATTCTAGTTTATTAAATTATTTTAAATTCCTAAAAAAGTGATATTCCACCATTTGATTATTATATGTTTCTATGTATCATATATGATAAATATTTGGTCTAATTTCTCTTCTATAGTAACCATAGTTACCCATAAATAGTAAAAACATCATTATTAAAGAAAATGTCAAAGAGGCTAACATGGGTGAAAACAAAGTAATAAGTATAACAAAATAATACGAACATGTATAAATATTATTGTATGATATTTTTCTAACCTATATTAATATATTATTCTAATTATATTAGTTTTTATCCATTCTAAAGGGAATAATAATTTATATTAATTTGAAATTTTATTAAATTTTGAGAGTGCCCCTCTCTTCACATATAAAAGGGCACATACTCTCGTATTTTTTCACCCATAATTTTTTTAAATAATCCAAAAATAAACGATATACCATTATTGAATCCCCTGACATTCTATGGGTGTTGATTTTTTATAATACCAACCTTCATTGGCATAATGTGAAATGAAACCAAATATGTCTGAATAATAGGTATAGTCTTAAACCAAATATATTAATTTAATTTCTTTTTCTACATCCTTTAAATAATATTAAAACATCATGAAATAATAATAAAAATAAATTCAATATATTTATATGTTTCTATGTTAATCTCATACCATATATCCCTATACTCTTCCTTCAAATTGGAAATAAAACCGTAGTTCGTGTGTACAGTAGACTACTCCCTCACGAACCAAGGTAATTCGTTTTCTATAAAAACTTCTCTCAAATATCCATAATTATGAATTTAATATATATATATATATATGATTTTTTGGACATAATTAATAATATTTAAATTTTATATATCATCTATATTTTTAACTTTCCATCCATTTAATAATTATTATGGTGTTGATGCCCATTTATTATAACCTCCATGAAATGATGTGGTATGTTTTTCATAACCACTACATGTGGAAAACATATATTGGTATATTTAATGAAGTGATATGATATTTATTATAGTAACATCATTATAAAATTTAAAATAACACTTACCATATTTCTATCATCATCCCTCATACGTATGTATGACTTACAGTCTCCCTGATAGTAACGAAGTTCATTTTTCATAACTATATTTCAGGGATGATTTTAAAAATAAAATATATGTATAAAATAATAACTATTCCATGATTATTATTCAATTTGTGATGAAATAATGATCTCTTTGAAAATATTCAACCTATTAAATCCATTTTCAAAAAGTTACCTAAATATCATAAAAATATATAATGTGAACTTCATTGATTAATTAGTTTTATATAAAAATGTTATTAACAAAACAAACGGAATAATAAATTTTAAAAACGCCCTTATTCAAGAAAAAATCATACAAATGTTTATTTTTTGTGAGGAAAATGTACATTTTTTTTGTTTTGGACTCTTATTATGAGATAGTTTACTATAAAAACATCATTTTAAATGTTTTAAAAAATTATTTTCTAAATATTTATCTTCCATTTCAATATTCTTATATATATTTGATCAATAAAATTATATGTAATAAAATATATTATGTAGGAAATTTTGTGTCTAATTTTACTTCATTTAATTATTTTCAAATGGTCTCTTTTTTATCAATGTGGAGAAAGTGGTTACATTATAATGAAAATCATGCAACATACAAATTCAAGGATGTACATGGAGATGCTTGAACTCTATTGTACCAATACCCAAAAGTGAAGCTACAACTAAGATACACCCAAAGGGATTAAATGTTTTTCATTACATATATTACATGGAACATTTTTAAATTTTATATACAATTAAAAATAATTATCTATTATAATAGATATGGCATCATCAAATTTTCTTAGCACTATAAACATTATTTAATATTTGGATTACATTAAAATATTTCATGTTTTCATCAAATAAAAATGGTTATAATATTTTATTCTATGTATTTTAAAAAATATTTTGAAATGGAATGGATATTTAAAAAAAAAATAGTTTCTTAGAATTGAAAAGAATATTTTTTTGGGTGTAATGTCGAAAATCGATAAATTATATGTGTTATGATAAATTTTTAGTTCTTGGAAATTGTTTATGAGGATGGGAGGTTGTATTATAAACCAACAATTGTTGGTTATGTTTTTTTCTAAGGATTGGTGGTTACAATATAAAATAAGTTTTGGTTGATCCTTTATATCTTCTATTGCATTAGGTAATGATTATATCTCATGATATGTTATTTAAGAGATTAGGCAGAAAACCTAATACCGGACGGGACTTTGTCCACAATGTGATTTTTTATTTGAAGTTAGCCTTGAATTATGAATATGTTATGTTTTCTTATACTTCCACATTACTTTTTTGAGATTTATTTTTCTCTTATATTTATTATAAGATTTTTTTATGGAAATTTGTTTTGAAAAAAAAAATTAATTTAAATGGTAATAAACATTTTATTTTGAACCAAAAATTTATTTTTTAAATATGAAAAAATTAAAATAATTCAAGGAATAATTGGATTAATTAATTATTTTTATTTCCCCATATAATAATTTATATTCTCATTTCATGTTCTAATTTGTTTTTAATGGGTTTATATGTTATTAAGGTCATGGATTAGGTTAAGGTGAAATTTTTTAACATGTGTCATGAGAAGAAAAAAAATTATATTTTAAATGTTTTTTTCTCAAAAAATTGATATTAAGAATAATTTTCCACTTTGTGTTGTAATATTTATATTTTTTAATAGTGATTTATTAAACCACTAATACTGTAGACTATAAATATCCTAAAATGTAATATAATTATTTCATGAATTAACAAATTTTTAGGTAATCTTTATGGATGATTCCTTATACTAGTCCTTCTCAAATAAACTTTTTTAATTTAAAAAGACATATATTTTTGTGTAACATACATGATGAATTTTTTTTAATTAGGTTTAAAACATCTATTTACTTTATAGGTAAAATTTATTGCTATATGAAATTAACAAATTATGTAATTTTTTTTCCTTATCTCTAATTGAATTTCTCAATTGCATTTGTGATTAAACTATTCTTGTTGTTATGTGTGTTATAACTCCTTATTTATATTAAACTATTTATATTTGTTTAAAAACATATAAATTAATCTAATTGATTCATTTAACCATTTCTTTAACTATTTTATTAAATTTATTAATTATTTGTGTATATAAAAAACTTCTATATTATTCTAATTAATCCCATATGATTTCTCTAATGTCAAAATATCATATTTTAAAACATATGAAATTATATCAATATTTTCTCCTTATAACTATTATATATTTATGTTTGAGTCACATAATAATGTATTATAATTATATTTTTTATCTCCAAAATCATAAATTTCTTAAAGAGTAGCATTAAATTCATCTATGAGGTAAAAAGAATTGTAAAATTTTCTTTATTCATCTTCAAAATATGCTAAAATTTTGTGTTATGAATGATAGCCACAAGAACATATTTTGTTTTATTTTCAATCATAATATTATTATTCTTAAAAATTTTTAATGTTAGTATTGTATACCAAAATCATAATAGTATTTTGAAAAAAAACATTGACTATTTTTTATTCCCATTTACATATTTATAAAAAAAATTGGTTTAAATCATATTCGTTATTATCTTCACAATTTATTGGACACAATGTTGATAGGTTCATATACATACCACAATGAAATAATGTGTGTGGGATATTACAATTGAATTTATCTTCACATTTTAATGTTTTGAAAAATAATTTCATAACCCAATCAAATTCATTCTCATTCATATTATTATCATATTCTTGAATATTCATACCATCTAGACACGAATGAGATTTTTTTCCATATGGTTTGTGTTGGATTAATTTTAAAATATAACACTCTCAACCTTAGTAATTTTTTTTGGATTTATTGTTTATATTTACATAGTTTGGTGGAACACATTGGATTTTCATTCCACCATTTCAATTATTCCATTAGAGGGTGATGTTCGTGATAATGGGGGAGAGGTGATGGTTTAATAAGAATATTGTGTTCCCAATAAAGATAATATGGTTGATTTCATGAGGGAATGTGTGAAATAAATTTTTTGATCATGATAATATTCAGAAATGGGTTGATGATATTAAAGGATGAGGAATAAATAGATAGGGATACAATGTGTGTTACATTGGAGATAATCCAGAAATATGAATACCTAGATGTATTTATGAAAAAATTGTTTTGAATTTATTTGATTATGTTTAGAAATGTTGAATAATAAAATTGGGAAAATTAATATGATTCATTCAATGGGAGAGTTGAGAAAATATAGTGATTCAATTCTATCTCATGGAAATATGGTGAAAGAAGGTTTTCACAAAGGTGGAAATGTTTCATAAAAGAAATATGAAATTTCTCAAAATTTCATAAAATTTATGATTCATGGATACCTTATTAATAGATGTAATAGTCCTATAATTCATTAAATATTGTTAGTTTTATAAAATATATGTTATTTAAAAATTAATGTTACAAAAATTAGGTAAGTTTTGTGAATATTTGAAGACATATGATGATGCAATAAATTTTTTAATTTTAAAAAGTTCTATAAAGGTGAAAATAGATGTGATGATTCTATGATTTTCTAGGGTATACATGAACATAAGATATACCCATAATTTTTATAATGAAATCTTTTTTTCTAAACATAATGTTTAGTTTCATGAAAATTCAATAGTGAGTGATAATTTTCCATGAAGTAATTATAACTTTTATAAATATGGTGATCCCAAACTCATTTTATTAAGATAAAATCATTATGTATCCAAATGATCTGGATTTTAAAAAAAATTGTGTGAATTGTTTTTGCATGAATAATTCTTCTGATCATAAATTCTATGAAGAATGGTCTTATTTCTACATAGATCAATTATAATTCTTAAAAGAATAAATGTATTTAAAATTTTGGGTGATTGATTAATGATAAAATGTTTCAAAAAATATTTCAGTTTCAAGAAAGAGAGAATGTTTCATGAAAATAAATTGTTTCACGAGGTAGAAAAAGTTTCAAAAATCTGGGGAGTTTTAAGAAACTGTCATATTTTGGAACACTGATAGTGATTGGAAGTCAATAAAGATCTTCCCAAAAAAAGTTTATATTCATTGAATAATTTTTCAATATTGAGTTTTAATATACAATAATAGTGCTATTAAAAACCATTTTTTTAATGAGTAGTTTGAAGATAAGGTGGCAGTAATCAGTGTAAAAACCATGTGATAGTGAATCTGTGCATTTTTTTGAGGAAAAAATATTTCTAAAATAAGTAATGATTAAAGGTTAAAGACAAAGCTAATGAACATTCAATCACTGTGAGTTGATCATTAACCTAGTATGTTATTATGATAGGTTAGGAGTAACACAACTTGGACCTTATAAGGGTGTGATCCCAAGAAAAGAAGTTACCTAGTATAAATACTCCCTTGGAATATTATTAATGGATTTTGTAACATCTACATAATGTAGTGTGTTCTCCATAGAGATATCCCAGTGTAATTGAGAAATGTATAATTCTTGTGGATTCTCTTTATTCTATTCTTATATTATTCAAAATAATAATCGATTTATATGTATTGATATTTCCTAATACTTATTTGATTATGTATAATATAAGTGTCATAGTTTATCACATCAATATATAAAAGGTGAAAATAGGGGTTTACCACTAAAAAAAATGGTTGATATTAATTAGGATAACAAGAGTATCATGTGAATATAGGTAAACATAAATTATTTCAATAAATTGAACCCTCCCCTTCGTCCACATGAAATATCTCTCAAAATTCCATTATGTGAAAAGATTTAGTATTATAAATAAATTTATGTTTTTATAATTTTTTGATATAAATTTATATGATTAGTAATTGGTGATTAAATATATTATTTCAATAGAACCTAAGGAAGATAAATATTATGAATAATAAAAATAACTATAATGGAATTCCATATAATGAAGTGTTTTCTAAAAACACTGTGATTGACATAAATACACCGAGTTTCTCACAAAAAAGAAGATATGGATGAATCTAATTTAATATTTTATTGTTCATAAAATGATGTTTCTGTTTTAATAGACTATCATGCTATTACATTTTATGCTAGAACTATTAACAATGATGAGGTATCAATAGATTTCAAGGTGTATGTTTTCTATTTATTAGTGAAGTTTGTTATGGTCTAAAGGGAGAGTACATAGTGCAAGTAAATAATAATTAATCTCAAGGTATTCTTGATAATGTGCTAAAACCTAGCTCAAAAAGATATAAATCATCAACTAAAGACTTAATATAATATCTAAAAAACTAAAGGTTAATAATTATGATGTGTAAGAGTGTAATTATGGTTCTAAAAAAAGTGCGTCGACACAATTTAGGCTCAAAATATAAGGTGTGTGGTATATAAATTGGTTACACACCAGGTATAGTTTTTTAGGAGAACCAAAGGTTAAGGAATTTAAAGGTGGCCTATAATGACCAAATTCTACAATGCAAAAAAAAACTAAAGATCCAAAGTAAAAAATGATGAAGAAGAACATGAATTGGAACAGAATATTGGATATATAGAATAAATATAAAGATACCAATACATAACTCAGTAAATAACTAGATTATTTATTTTAATATTGAAAAGAATCTAGAATATGTCAGAGGAAGATGATTTTAATAAAGAAGATAAAGTATATGAAGATTATGGGGATCTATGTAAGGCCTAAAACCTTTTATGTGAAAAATAAATTTATGAGAGTATAAAAAATTATAGTACAAAAATGTGGAAATACATGGTAAACCTTTAATCCATATATCTATCCAGATCTGAAAGATATAACTCAACAATGAAGACTGACACTATGATCTACTAATATAGAATCACAAGGAATGACTTGAATTTCTTGTTACATTCAAAATTTCTTATTGGAAGAATTAAATATAATTAAAAACAATCTTCTGAGGACCCATGTTTTTTGAAATTGGAAATTTTAGATAAAATTTTATTTTATTCATTCTTATACTTATAAGGAGTACAATGTTAATATTATGATAGAATATGTCTTCACATAACATTCTTGACCACTCAATTTGTCCACACATAGGTTTTTCAATATAGTAAACGAGTTTTTTTTGAATTATTATATATTTTAATTATATATTAATAATTAAATATATAGTTATTAATTTATTAAAATAGGTTCATTCAACAATAACAAATAAAAATATTGTAGTATTTTGATTTCATATTGTCCATTAATTCTGTAATGGGTGGAAAGGGGTTTCATAAGGGTGGCATACACTCATGTAAGGAAATGGGGTTGGGCCCTTTCCCCATTTTATTTTTTTCCTTTCCATTTCATCCATTTCATTTTTCATTTTATTTTAATTTTTTCCTAAAATGGATTCTTGAATGCACCTTCTGTTAGATTCCTTCACTATTAATAATAGCGGTTAGGTATATTAATAATGATATTGAGTCAGAGGGGAATATAGTTTCCAGTAGAAACTCCTAATCACACATTGTGTAGATCCCATTCTGAAATCCCAATCACACAATATGACTGATTTGAGGAGTTTCCATATCAGAAATCCCAATCACACATTTTTTAGTTCTGAAACACATGTCGTGTGTTCTTCACATTTTAGCCTGATGATATTTTTGTATGAAAAAGATATGTAAAGGGTATACATTACATATTTTATTACTCATCCATGTATCCAATTACTTAGCCAGAGGGCATTTATAGGGGTGCTTGGCCTTATAAATTACATGGCCATATCTTGGGTGTCCTGCATGACATATAAAGTATCATAGTAAGAAGAATAAAAATAAAATACATGTGAGTTAAACAAGAGGTTTCCCCATGAAGGTTACTTGTTTTTCACATGGTATTCATTCCATGTACATGATTATTACATTCTATTTTCAAGAGATCTACACACCCAGGTGAGGTTTTGAGGGTATATGTTGTGAACCACAGTATACACACTGTCTACTCCTCCCTTTCTACCATTTTTATGTTTTTTCATATAATTAATCTCAAGAGTATTAATTTGCTTTAATTTTTTCCATTTTTAGCATCATTATTCATTTATCATGATTGTGAAACCCTTGATGGGATTTGCAGTCTCCAAGAATGTGTTTCAGTTATTTTCCTAATTAGAGAGTTTTTTCCTTTGGTAATCGAATTTAAACTATCTCTTGAGAGTGATACCAATGATATAATTTGGACTATGTACCTATCTTTAGACTATTTTTAAAATGATTTTCATTTTTAAAAAATATTTTATCTTATAATTTTACCTAGAGGATGCCATATAAGATTCATCTAGCTTACTACTATTTATAATAATCTAATTTGAGATTCCTTTGATTATATACTGACACATGTAATTCTTTGTATGTTCTTTATACCTTTTTACCATTATGAGGATCCCATGAAGGATTCCTATAGTTAGGTAAACTATTATTATCAGTCCCATGTACGATTTTTCTTTATGTGTACCATTTTTCATGATTTTTAGTAGGACACCACTTCTGTGAATTGACTAAAGAGACCTAGTGTGTACCCTTGTGTTTGAAATACCTTGAACTTGGGAATTATGGATTTGGGATGAGATGTTAGTGGGTATCATCATATAAAACAAGAAAATATTTTAATCTTAGGGGTCTACAGCTGTAGTAGTGGGTTAAAGAATTCTTCCACCATTACTCATTTATTATTGCATTCACTTGATTTCTATTTATGTAGCTATGATTGATAGAGGCGATTCTTGGTATTTGGAATATAATCTTGATGTGACTACAAATATCTTATTGGGATGAAGAAAATTATTTCCTAAAATATGTATTATGATCCTTTAATTTAATTTCATATTATTTGGATTTTTAGATGTATTTTCAAGGATCTCATTACTAATATATAATTATTTTCTATGTCAATGGGATTCCTAGATGTATTTCCTAGGATCATATACTCTTATTGCGTTTTTATCTTAATTGGAGAAACTATTTTTTCCCTGTGATCTATATTTTGAGACCTATGATTATCAAAATTACTTTTTTGATACCTAGGATTATTATTTTTATTAATGGTTTACCAATTGAATGTGGCACTTGATCGATATGGATGATTATTCTTTCTAATCGATTACATGATCGTGGTGTTGGACATGTAATTTGTAACACCCCAAGCTTCCACGGTACGTTTCCCTTCAAATAATGCAACAGCGTGTGTTGTACGCGACCTCGAGTTCTAACACACGCCACAACTAATTAAACTAGCCGTTGTGAATATTAATACCTAATTTTTGATATTTTATAAATTTTATTTATCAAAATGGACTTCATTTTTTGATTCGGAATATCGAAATTATCCTAAGGTGAAATTTTGATATTTTTCGGACAACTTTTATATTTTGAGGAATAGTGAAAATTACTAAATTTTAATTGAAAACAAATTTTTAAATCAAAATAATTAATAGTGATAAATTAAACTATTTAGTGTTTTTCAAGTATAATTAGAATATATTTTTACCATTTTATCCAATGGTGTTCATTATAAATGATTTCACATTAAAATTGGACATAAACAATTGTCAATCTTTTGATATAAATTGTTTCTTAAAAACACGCTATTTGTTGTGACAGCGGGAATTAATTATAAAATTAATTAATGCAACTTATATGTTGGGAATTTTTAAAAATAGACATCATTTTTTAAATCAGAATATCAAATATAGCTTAGGGTGAAATTTTGGCATTGTTCTGAAAAACGTCAATTTTTGATGAATAGTGAAACCACTAAGTGGTAGTTAAATAAATGATCTTTCGTTTAAATGAAATATTACCACTTATTTGATTTGATTTCTAAAAATCCGAAATACATGGTTGTCATTAGGATGTAAAATGTGGTCCAATGGGATTAAAATAATTTTTGGTGAATAGTAACTTTTAAGTTTAATTAATCACGATTAAAGGTAATTAGTGAAATTTAAGGTATAAATGATATTATAAAAATATTAAAATACCCTTACACTTGTCCTAACCCTATTGGATGAGTAATGGCAGAACAATACAATCCATGGGTCAACTTGGGGACCCTATGGAGCCACTTTAGTGGGAAAATGACATTAAAAACATTTTATTTAATGTTAAAATAAAAATGTCACAAACATGAGTTATTTTACTAAAACAATTTTTAAATGGGGTTATAAAAGTCATATTTTTAACCATAAATATTTATTGGAAAGATACAAAGATTTCATACATTATGGTTATTTTTTTAGAATTTTTAGACACTATATAAATTAAATATTTTATGACACAATGATGATGCAGCGTTTACCTCATTAATTAACGATTTAAATAAAATGAAAAGATAATGTAATATCTAAGGCTTAAACTTGTCAAAAACCTATTGGATGAGAATATTTCGAACCCTTATCACCTTATCCTCGAAATATATCATTGTGGGACCTTTTGAATCCGAAAAGCATTTCAAAATAATGTAACATTTGAATCTTTCCAAAAGAGCCCCTCCTCTCCTCTTATAAAAGGCCCCCACCTCTACCACCTTATTCACACTTTCAAGCCTTTTGTTTCGGCCAAACTCTACCCAAATACTCTCCCAACTTCTCTCCCTTCATCCTAGAAGCTTTACATTAGTCATAAATCAATCCTATGGAGTCCTTTTGATCAAATCAAAAGGAAGAACCCAAAGAAGAGGTAACATTTTCATCACCCTCTTTCAAGTTTCTTTCTTCTTCCACTCCCTCTTTGTTTATTATTTCAATTCTAAAATTATAAATCCAGTATCTTCTATATACTTTTATGTCATTATAAATATGGAAAAACCATATTCAGTATTCTATCCATCATTTGAATGACATGTCACCATACGTGCGTACGTACGGCTTACCGTCTCCACGTCGTGGTGTAATTGTTATTCAATATATTATTATTTAGATGGTTATAAAAATGATATGTAATTCATGTAAATAATAAATATAACATGATAATGATTCTTTATATATGATATATGTCACGACCCACCCTCGGGGTCCGTGCCGTGACTACCCCAAGCCCGCCTTCCATAGGCCAGGGGCTGGCGACTAGCACCAAGGCGTAAATCCCGGTAAAAAGGGAAGGCATTGCCTTTGTAAAGTAAACAAACACCACAGAGTAAGCAAGTAGAAAGTAAACACTAAACAAAAGCAGAGTACAACTGAAAGTGCGGAAAAGTAAATGGGCCAGAATAAAAACCCAAACTGAAAGTAAAGTACAACTCGAAAGGGGAAAACAGCAACTGAAAGGTAAATGCCGCTACACCGAGCTGTCCATTGGAAATCCCACCTGAAGGGTGGGTACAGATAGCTCCTCTGCTCCACGGGTCCCGCCGTCCGCTCCGTGCATGTCCCGCCCAGTGGTCCACCTCCGGGTACCGTCCCGCTCTACAAGCCTCAGCTAAGGTCAACACTGTCCGTCGTCTGCAACCAACACAACGTAGTGCGGGCGAAGCCCGTGCAGGGGTGAGTATAAGCTACTCAGTAGGGACCCCGAGACCCCTGAAGGTCTCTCAAATCCACAAAGGATAAACCACGAAGAAAAGTACAATCACGAAGTAAAAACCGACACTGCTTAGGTATATGCCCATACATACACCTAAGTCATCAATTAAAATACGCTCCAACCTCCGAGCCCAAGTACAACTCAGTCCACGTAGGAAAGTATACGTATTCCACACAGGAAAGCAAAACGTAATCCACACAGGATTGCTCAACACAATCCACACAGGAAAGCAAAAGGATTCAGCTCACACAGGTATACTTCTTCAAGGACGATAAAGATGATCACTGATCCATCTAAGTCGTCGGACCCACGAAGGATCGATAGGTAACTAACCCCCGCAAAGACCCACACAGGATCGGGCCCACACAGGACCTGTAGGCGCTGGCTCACACAGAACCACTGAGCGCAAGGACCCACACAGGATCGGGCCCACACAGGACCTGTAGCACTGATCCACGTAGGATCGCTGAGTGCTGTAGTCGTCGTCGTCGAATCCACACAGGATCTCTGTACTGTCGTCGTCGAATCCGAACAGGATCTCTGTACTGTCGTCGTCGCAGTCACAATAGCAGTCGTAGCAGTAGTAGCAGTTGTAGCAGTCGCAGCCAGCACTAGGGTTCCCGCACACAGCAAGCTCGTTCGGAGGGTCCGCTCCACGAGCCGAGAGGCTGATACATCAACTGTCACAAAGACCAGAGTTGATGTATCCAAAAGATCCGTATCGTCAATAGGAACTCAACGCAACAGACGGCGCGTCGATCGGACGCCCGGTCTGAGAGTTATTGGCATTTTCGTCTCCGGGGCCCGGTTGGTTTTTAAGGCAAAACCAACCCGACCGTACTCCACCTGCGTCCAAACCTAGGGCGGAGTATGCCAAAAGATTCGTCTCACTAAGAGGAACACAACGCGACTGACGGCGCGTCAATCGGACGTTCGTAGCTCAATATATGAGCGTTTCCGCTCCGAAAGCCCGATTGGTTTCGTGAACGAACCAACCCGGCCGAACTCAAAGTAATCCGAAACCTTGAGTGCGATATACCGAAACGACCATCTCGATCCAGGGATCGCGTTGCCGCTGACGGTTCGTCGATCGGAAGTCCGAGGCTCAAGTTATGGGCCAAAAACCGATTCTGGTTCGAAACGGGGGGGTCCGGGTCCGAGCCGACCCGGCCCGACCCCCCCCCCCCCCTGGGGCAGCCGGCGGCGGCGCGGCGGGCCGCGGTGGCTTGGCGCCGCGAGGTGGCTGCACGCGGGGGAACAAGCCCCCGCTCTTCATCTGGCGGCGCGGCATAGCCGCGCCGTTTTATTTTTAAAAACGCCCCCCCACGTGGGGGGCCTGCCGGTGCGGAACCGAGGGGCCGGCTGCCCCCCTCCTTCAAAGAACCGCCCCCCCCCCCCCCTCATAAAGAGGGGGGTTTTTATGAGGTGGCCGGGGGATTAATTCCCCCGGTTTTAAAGTATCCGGCCGGCCAGCTGGCCGGCCGGCCGGTTTTCTCTAACGGGACCGGAAATTCCGGTCCCCCCTTCGGCTTCCGACGCCGGCGGCCCGGCCGCCGATCTTCTCTTCCGCCGCGGCCCGGAACCGGCCGCGGTCTCCTCGTCCCGCCGCGGCCCGGAACCGGCCGCGGTGTTCGTCGTCCGGCGCGGTGCGACGGCACCGCGCCCCTTTCGCCGTGCCTTGATTCCTTTCAACGCGGCGCGACGGCGTCGTGTTCTTGAAGATTCTTCCTCGGCGTGGCGCGACGGCGCCGCGTAAAAATAATTGCACGGTAATCCGCGTGGTGCGACGGCACCACCCCACTTGCTTCTACCCGCAAGAATAAACAAGAACGATGGAGGGGGGTTCGGCCGTGTTCGTGCAGTCCGGCCCCCCTCGCGTTAACAATAACACTTATATAAAAATATTCAAAAGCCTCACGTAGACATGCGATCCACGAGCAAGAAATGGAATAATTAAAGAATAAAACAACAACCCCTACCTCGGGTATAAGGTTCGAAGATTGTCAAGGTTCTGCGGAAGACGACGTCGCGGAGGTCAGGCATCGCGGTAGCCGTTCGTCAAATCCGATGACGAAGGGATGCGTTCGAAGAGACACGTCGTTGGCGAAACTTGTACGCCGACGAAGGTTATCCGAGGAAGAAGTTGTGTCCCCTTTCGTTGACACGGGAAACGAAGAATGGAGGTGCGGCGTTCTTCGTCGGAGCTTGAGCGTTCTTCGTCAAGATGAACGTTCTTCGAGTTCCTCGTCAGAGTTGAAGGAGAAGAAGGAAAAGCTCTCCACCTCTCAAGAAGACAAACAAATCACCCCAAAATAAAATAAGACAACATCTTATTTTATTATCACATAACACATAAGAATTTCAAAAGTTTGAAATTCAAAAGGTTTAACTCCCATAATTAAAAGTAACTCAAGTCATTTAATTAGGGGTTAAGCAAGTTGAGAGAATTTGAAAGGATTAGGGGTTCGTGTGGGCCCCACCACACTTAATCCTCCCAAGGGAGGTTAAGTGGGTGTGGGTCCCACTTCCAACCTCCTTTGATAGGTTTTAACAAGTTATAATAAAATTGTTCTACACAATTTTATTTAACTCAAACTAAAAACCCCAAAACTAACATTCAACCCGCAACAAACGCAACTCCCGAAAAGGTCTCTTTAAGCGAATATCGGCACTGCGAGTTCATCGGTGCCCTCGGATTTCAATTCCGAGCAACGGATCAAAAGTTAGGAATTCCCGCTCGTTCGTTCACTGAACGTACCCGAGCCAAACTTCAGAAATTAATTCCGGGCACTCCGGGCCTCAGAATCAGGTGCCGTCTGAAACCGCGCTCTTGTAAAATTCTAAAAAAAATTATGAAAAAAATTTCCCTTGAATTTTACGGGTCTTTACATTACTCCCACCTCAGGGCTTTACGTCCCCGTAAAGATACATCAAAAACTAGGGAAACAAATGAGGGTACTGAGCATGCATCTGAGCCTCCCGCTCCCATGTGCTCTCCTGGAGATTCCCGTGCTGCCATCTGATGCGCACAAGAGGAATCGATCGCCCACGCAGGACCCGCTCCTGTCGATCCTCTATCTCCACCGGGACCTCCGTAAAAGTCGCCCCATCGTCAACGTCAAGCTCCCCATGGTCAATGATGTGCGTCGGGTCGTGCACGTATCTACTCAGCTGAGATACGTGGAAGACGTCGTGCACCCGGTGCAACTGAGGTGGTAGAGCCAGGCGATAAGCCACCTCACCAATCCTGCTGAGAATCTGGAAAGGTCCGATGAAGCGCGGAGATAACTTGCCGCCTCGGCCAAATCTCCGAATACCACGTCGAGGTGAGACCCGCAAGAAGACGTGGTCGCCATCCTCTAAATCCAGTGGCCTCCGCCTCCTGTCAGCGTATGACTTCTGCCGGCTCTGAGCTGTCCTCATCTGCTCCTGGATGACCTGGACCTTCTCTGTCGTGGCCTGTACCATCTCCGGTCCCACCAGTGCTGACTCCCCAGGGTCTGTCCAGCACAAAGGAGATCTACATGGTCGGTCGTACAACGCCTCGTACGGTGCCATCTCGATGGTGGAGTGGTAGCTGTTGTTGTATGCGAACTCCACCAAGGGTAGGTGGTCCTCCCAGCTACGACCAAAGTCGAGGACACATGCGCGGAGCATGTCCTCGAGAGTCTGAATGGTCCTCTCCGTCTGACCATCCGTCTGAGGGTGAAAAGCTGTGCTAAGACGTAGCTGCGTACCGAACGCCTCCTGTAACCCCTTCCAAAGCCGGGAAGTAAAGAGGGCATCTCGATCGGAAACGATAGATGATGGCACGCCGTGGAGCCGCACAATCTCCTGAACGTAGAGACGTCCCAAGCTCTCCACTGAGCCCTGCTCTCTGATGGGTAAGAAGTGTGCCGGCTTGGTGAGTCGGTCAACAATCACCCAGATGGAGTCGTGACCTCTGGAAGTGCGTGGAAGTCCAGTCACGAAGTCCATAGATATGCCGTCCCACTTCCACTCCGGATCCTCCAAGGGCTGTACCAAGCCTGCTGGTACCTGATGCTCTGCCTTCACCTGCTGACAGGTGAGGCATCGAGAAACGAACTCTGCTACAGCCTTCTTCATACCCGGCCACCAATGCTGTCGTCTGAGGTCCTGGTACATCTTCGCCACTCCAGGATGTACCGCTAAAGGAGAAGTGTGAAACTCTCTCAGTACTTCCTCTCGCAAAGCGACAGGTACCATGGTACGTCCTCTGAAAAGGATGCCGTGCTCTGCTCCAAGGGAGAAACCATCAGGTGCCTGTCCCGAGGATATCTGTGCACGCCGTGTCTCACAGTCAGCGTCCCCGCGCTGTGCCTCCCTGACTCGCTGCAGTAGTGGAGGAGTGACTGTGAGAGACTGAAGAAAGGCTGCTCCATCTCTATCCACGAAGGATATCTGCAAAGAGGCTAGCTGCTCCGTCGCCTCCTCAAGTAGCTGAATGCCCGTCCTCCTGCTGAGGGCATCGGCTACAACGTTCCCCTTCCCAGGAGTATAGACTATCTCAAAGTCATAGTCCTGGAGTAACTCGAGCCATCGTCGCTGTCTCAGGTTCAGGTCCTTCTGCGAGAAGATATACCTGAGACTCTGATGATCGGAAAAGACTGTAAAGCGCTCGCCCATCAGATAGTGTCGCCATGTCTTCAGAGCGAAGACCACTGCTGCTAACTCCAGGTCATGGGTAGCGTAGTTCTGCTCATGCGGCCTCAACTGACGTGATCCATAGGCGATCACGGCCCGCTCCTGCATCAGAACACATCCGAGTGCGGTCCCTGACGCATCGCAGTAGACTACGTACCCTACTCCCTCCTCAGGAAACCTCAAGATAGGTGCGCTAGTCAATCTCTGTCTCAGCTCCTGGAAGCTCTGCTAACATCTGTCTGACCACACGAAGGGTTTCCCCTTCTTCGTCAAAGCTGTGAGTGATGCTGCAACTCTAGAGAAGTCTGGAACGAATCTCCGATAGTATCCAGCTAGTCCCAAGAAACTCCGAACCTCAGTCACGCTCCTGGGTGGCTCCCATGCTAACACAGCCTCAATCTTCACGGGATCCACTGCAACTCCCGCCTCAGAGATAACGTGTCCCAAAAAGTGGACCTCACGTATCCAGAACTGGAACTTCGAGAGCTTACCATAAAGCTGGTGCTCTCGGAGTGTGTCATGAACAACTCGCAAGTGATAGGCGTGCTCCACCTCTGTCGTAGAGTAAATCAGAATGTCGTCGATGAAGACCACGACAAACCGATCGAGGTATGGCTGAAATATCCCGTTCATGAGAGCCATGAACACTGCTGGAG
Source organism: Viscum album (assembly GCA_963277665.1). NCBI lineage: Eukaryota > Viridiplantae > Streptophyta > Magnoliopsida > Santalales > Viscaceae > Viscum > Viscum album. The sequence goes on from OY728156.1 coordinate 1,140,494,754, forward strand.
CATTGGTTACACCGAAAGGCATAACCAAGAACTCATAGTGGCCAAACCGACATCTGAAGGCCGTCTTCTGCACATCCTCGTCTCTGACTCTGAGCTGATGATAGCCTGACCTGAGGTCTATCTTCGAGAACCACCGTGCTCCCTTGAGCTGATCAAAGAGGTCATCAATCCTCGGTAGCGGATACTTGTTCCTCACTGTCACTTGGTTCAGGCGACGATAGTCAACACAAAGTCGCAAGCTCCCGTCCGCCTTCTTGGCGAACAATATCGGGGAAGCCCAGGGTGAAACACTGGGTCGGATGAACCCCTTGCCCTGCAAGTCCTCCAATTGTACCCGTAGCTCTCGAAGCTCGGCGGGGGCCATCCGATATGCTGGAGTAGATATCGGGGCTGTCCCGGGGTACAAGTCAATATAAAAGTCTACCTCTCTGCGAGGAGGTAGCCCTGGGACTTCGTCGGGAAAAACGTCCGCAAACTGATCCACCACTGTAGGAAAACCAGGACTCCATACGTCAACTGCTCCGAGGATAAGGCTAGCCAACTGGTGAGTGATGGGCTGTCCTCTCCTCCGCGGAAGTCCATCCTGTGCTGCTATGGCTCCCTTCTCGCCGGTGAAGGTGAACCTGCTCCCGTCGGTGCGTACACAACGCACCTTGCGCCTAAAAAAGTCAATCTGTGCATGGACCGTAGACAGCCAATCCATGCCCAAGATGAAGTCGTAAGGCCTCGACGCTGCTACAAGAAGATCCCAGCCGAAGCTCTCGCCTCCTAGAGTAAGCTCACACTGCCGGCACCAGTGCGTAATCGTCGAGTCTGCTCCTGTAGGAGTCTCTAGCCGTAAGGATCGAGCCAACGGCTCTGTCGGAATCTCCGAGCTCCGAACAAGGGCAGCGGCTATGAATGAATGACTCGCTCCTGTGTCTATAAGAACTGCAGCAAGGGTGGAGTAGACACATATAGTACCTCGAATCATCTCGGGTGCGCCGTGGTCATAGGCCTCTGCTGCCTGGAGCTGTGCCTGTCGCTGCCCGCCAGCTCCCTGTGGTCGGGGTGGACCTCCTGGTGGTGGTGGTGGTAGAGCCTCAAAGCGTCGGCCACCACCGGCTGCTCGTCCAGCTCCTCTGCCTCGTCCGCCTCCTCCCTGCGGACCGCCACGGTCGACCCTCTACCTCTGCCTCGGTGGTCCCTCAACCGTCTGCTGCTCCTCGGCACGGCGGGTCGGGCAGTCGCGAGCCATGTGGCCCTGCCCGCCGCATGAGTAGCACTGTCTGCCTCTCGTAAGACTGGCTCCGCGCTGTGTGCCCCGCACTGCTGAGCCAGTGCCCTGAGATCGTCTGCCCGAAGGTCTAGTCTGTCTGGACCCCTGAGTCATCCGTCGACTGCCTGCTGCAGATGACTCTGCCACGTGCCGCCCTGCGGTGGGTCGTTGTGCTGGTGTAGACTCAGCAAGGAAGCTCTCGATCAGAAGGGCCCACTCCAGTACTCCTGTCTGAGTCGGTATGCTGAGGGAGATCAGCGATGCCCTGATCTCGTGTCTCAAACCCTGCTCGAAGGTCCAGGCCCAGAAGAATGGGTCCCCTACCATGTCGGTCGAGTAGCGCGAGAGATCGGTAAATCTCGCCGAGTACTGAGCGACCGTCATGCTGCCCTGCCGCAGCTGTAGAAGCTCCTGGATACGCACCGCACGAAGGGTGGCTGGGACGAACTCCGAGCGGAAGAGGCTCTCAAAGTCCGTCCAAAGTAGAGATGCCTCATCGTGCACCTGGAGCATCAAGCTCCACCATCGTCCTGCTGCTGCGTGTAGTAGGCTCGCAGCGAGGATCACCATGAGGTCTGCTGGTGTCCTCACTAGCCTAAACACTCGAACCACTGCATCCATCCAGTCCTCTGCTGCCTGGGGATCCGTCTCCCCGCGAAACCTGGGCGGTCGCTGGCGCTGAAACTCATGCAGTGCGCTGAGGCGACGTGCATCGTCAGCGGCTGCTGCTGGAAGCATCGGGGGATCGGTGGGTAAAGCTACCGCCGGTGCCACTACTGGAAAGGGCCCTGCACCGAGGCCTCGTCGCTCGGTGGGCTGTCGTCACACTCGACTCTGGGAGCCCTAGCTGGCTGCAGTCGTGGGGCCATCCTGAAAAGGAAACAGGTGCGCCACGGTCAGAACAATATACCTGGTGAGCTGATATAAGTAATCACAAAGAAAACTTTGAAACACACACGCAATCAATGTTTTCGTGCATTAAGTCGGAAATCAGAAGTCAGGGTCCTGGTGTATGGATACGTCGGCCGCCGCACCAACACTGGACTCCCTGGACTGATATCCACACTCAATACGCTAAACATATTGCTTCACATAGAAAAGATCAGAGTTCGCGGTAGAACCGAACTCCTCTGATACCAATTTGTCACGACCCGCCCTCGGGGTCCGTGCCGTGACTACCCCAAGCCCGCCTTCCATAGGCCTGGGGCTGGCGACTAGCACCAAGGTGTAAATACCGGTAAAAAGGGAAGGCATTGCCTTTGTAAACTAAACAAACACCACAGAGTAAGCAAGCGGAAAGTAAACACTAAACAAAAGCAGAGTACAACTGAAAGTGCGGAAAAGTAAATGGGCCAGAATAAAAACCCAAACTGAAAGTAATGTACAACTCGAAAGGGGAAAACAGCAACTGAAAGGTAAATGCCACTACACCGAGCTGTCCACTGGAAATCCCACCTGAAGGGTGGGTACAGATAGCTCCTCTGCTCCACGGGTCCCGCCGTACGCTCCGTGCACGTCCCGCCCAGTGGTCCACCTCCGGGTACCGTCCCGCTCTACAAGCCTCAGCTAAGGTCAACGCTGTCCGTCGTCTGCAACCAACACAACGTAGTGCGGGCGAAGCCCGTGCAGGGGTGAGTATAAGCTACTCAGTAGGGACCCCGAGACCCCTGAAGGTCTCTCAAATCCACAAAGGATAAACCACGAAGAAAAGTACAATCACGAAGTAACAACCGACACTTCTTAGGTATATGCCCATACATACACCTAAGTCATCAATTAAAATACGCTCCAACCTCCGAGCCCAAGTACAACTCAGTCCACGTAGGAAAGTATACGTATTCCACACAGGAAAGCAAAACGTAATCCACACAGGATTTCTCAACACAATCCACACAGGAAAGCAAAAGGATTCAGCTCACATAGGTATACTTCTTCAAGGACGATAAAGATGATCACTGATCCATCTAAGTCGTCGAAACCACGAAGGATCGATAGGTAACTAACCCCCGCAAAGACCCACACAGGATCGGGCCCACACAGGACCTGTAGGCGCTGGCTCACACAGAACCGCTGAGCGCAAGGACCCACACAGGATCGGGCCCACACAGGACCTGTAGCACTGATCCACGTAGGATCGCTGAGTGCTGTAGTCGTCGTCGTCGAATCCACACAGGATCTCTGTACTGTCGTCTTCGAATCCACACAGGATCTCTGTACTGTCGTCGTCGAATCCACACAGGATCTCTGTACTGTCGTCGTCGCAGTCACAGTAGCAGTCGTAGCAGTAGTAGCAGTTGTAGCAGTCGCGGCCAGCACTAGGATTCCCGCACACAGCAAGCTCGTTCGGAGGGTCTGCTCCACGAGCCGAGAGGCTGATACATCAACTGTCACAAAGACCAGAGTTGATGTATCCAAAAGTTCCGTATCGTCAATAGGAACTCAACGAAACAGACGGCGCGTCGATCGGACGCCCGGTCTGAGAGTTATTGGCATTTTCGTCTCCGGGGCCCGGTTGGTTTTTAAGGCAAAACCAACCCAACCGTACTCCACCTGCGTCCAAACCTCGGGCGGAGTATGCCAAAAGATTCTACTCACTAAGAGGAACACAACGCGACTGACGGCGCGTCAATCGGACGTTCGTAGCTCAAGATATGAGCGTTTCCGCTCCGAAAGCCCGGTTGGTTTCGTGAATGAACCAACCCGGCCGAACTCAAAGTAATCCGAAACCTTTAGTGCGATATACCGAAACGACCGTCTCGATCCAAGGATCGCGTTTCCACTGACGGTTCGTCGATCGGAAGTCCGAGGCTCAAGTTATGGGCCAAAATCCGATTCTGGTTCGAAACGGGGGGGGTCCGGGTCCGGGCCGACCCGGCCCGACCCCCCCCCCCCCGGGGCGGCGCGGCGGCGCGGCGGGCCGCGGCGGCCTGGCGCCGCGAGGTGGCTGCACGCGGGGGAACAAGCCCCCGCTCTTCATCTGGCGGCGCGGCATAGCCGCGCCGTTTTATTTTTAAAAACGCCCCCCACGTGGGGGGCCTGCTGGTGCGGAACCGGGGGGCCGGCTTCCCCCCTCCTTCAAAGAACCCCCCCCCCTCATAAAGAGGGGGGTTTTATGAGGTGGTCGGGGGATTAATTCCCCCGGTTTTAAAGTATCCGGCCAGCCAGCTGGCCGGCCGGTTTTCTCTAACGGGACCGGAAATTCCAGTCCCCCCTTCGGCTTCCGACGCCGGCGGCTCGGCTGCCGATCTTCTCTTCCGCCGCGGCCCGGAACCGGCCGCGGTCTCCTCGTCCCGCCGCGGCCCGGAACCGGCCGCGGTGTTCGTCGTCCGGCGCGGTGCGACGGCACCGCGCCCCTTTCGCCGTGCCTTGATTCCTTTCAACGCGGTGCGACGGCGTCGCGTTCTTGAAGATTCTTCCTCGGCGTGGCGCGACGGCGCCGCGTAAAAATAATTGCACGGTAATCCGCGTAGTGCGACGGCACCACGCCACTTTGCTTCTACCCGCAAGAATAAACAAGAACGATGGAGGGGGGTTCGGCCGTGTTCGTGCAGTCCGGCCCCCCTCGCGTTAACAATAACACTTATATAAAAATATTCAAAAGCCTCACGTAGACATGCGATCCACGAGCAAGAAATGGAATAATTAAAGAATAAAATAACAACCCCTACCTCGGGTATAAGGTTCGAAGATTGTCAAGGTTCCGCGGATGACGACGTCGCAGAGGTCGGGCGTCGCGGTAGCCGTTCGTCAAATCCGATGACGAAGGGATGCATTCGAAGAGACACGTCGTTGTCGAAACTTGTATGCCGACGAAGGTTATCCGAGGAAGAAGTGGCGTCCCCTTTCGTTGACACGGGAAACGAAGAATGGAGGTGCGGCGTTCTTCGTCGGAGCTTGAGCATTCTTCGTCAAGATGAACGTTCTTCGAGTTCCTTGTTAGAGTTGAAGGAGAAGAAGGAAAAGCTCTCCACCTCTCAAGAAGACAAACAAATCACCCCAAAATAAAATAAGACAACATCTTATTTTATTATCACATAACACATAAGAATTTCAAAAGTTTGAAATTCAAAAGGTTTAACTCCCATAATTAAAAGTAACTCAAGTCATTTAATTAGGGGTTAAGCAAGTTGAGAGAATTTAAAAGGATTAGGGGTTCGTGTGGGCCCCACCACACTTAATCCTCCCAAGGGAGGTTAAGTGGGTGTGGGTCCCACTTCCAACCTCCTTTGATAGGTTTTAACAAGTTATAATAAAATTGTTCTACACAATTTTATTTAACTCAAACTAAAAACCCCAAAACTAACTTTCAACCCGCAACAAACGCAACTCCCGAAAAGGTCTCTTTAAGCGAATATCGGCGCTGCGAGTTCATCGGTGCCCTCAGATTTCAATTCCGAGCACCGGATCAAAAGTTAGGAATTCCCACTCGTTCGTTCACTGAACGTACCCGAGCCAAACTTCAGAAATTAATTTCGGGCACTCCGGGCCTCGGAATCAGGTGCCGTCTAAAACCGCGCTCTTGTAAAATTCTAAAGAAAATTAAGCAAAAAATTTCCCTTGAATTTTACGGGTCTTTACAATATAATCTCCAATTATATATTCTTTTAATATCAAAATAATGATATTGTCGCTCGTGCGTACGTACGGACTACCGTCTCCACGAACGCGATGAGATTCATTCTCCATCGTATGCATTCAAGTATAATTATCATTTGTTTATTTAAAAATAATGTTTATGGAAATGATATCATTCTGGATATAAATAATATACATACTATACATGAAAAACACGACTGACGTAACAAAACATATAAAAGAAAACGGGTAAGTGAACACCCGAAACAACGGTAAATCTAAGATATTATTAACAAAGCAATGTTAAAAGATCATATATGATATCATATGAATGTAAATGATTATTGTATAATTTAATAACAATTATTTCACCATTATACAGGAGGTTGACCTACCCCAAACAAGGAAAAGTACAAGGTAAGGGTTTACTTCACAACCTCTTCATTATCCAAGGTTGTTTATACATAATTTTCTATTGGGACCTCGTTATCATCCACATCCATGTTTCTTAAAAATTTCTTTCAAAACATTTTCACTATTAAATGGTAAATGGGTTAAAGTCATTTATACCCTTATATGTTTTTTAAAGGAATCTTACCTTCGTTTTCCAAACAATGTACTTTTTGACCTTATTGACAAATTTAAGGTAAGAATGTTTTTTTACTTATATGGCAGGTGCGGCTATTTTCAGCCATTATAACTTCATCGAAGGTTCCCATACAAGCTTATAAGAATATTTTAAAAGTAAATTTATTATTTTAAAATTATGGGACTTTTAAATGATTTAAAAAAAATAGATATTTCACTCAAATAGCTTTGATTTCATCTATGTCAACATCCTTTGATGGGTTTTAAGTTTAATTGAAATTGATTTATGATACAAAACTTCCATTGAACATTTTGTGATATATTTGACTGTGGATGTGTTATTTTTATACCATCCATAGTTTATGGAGAAATTGTTGACATTTCATATGCTAGTTTTAATATGAATATTTATGTTATGTTTAAACCTATTCATATGAGGAATGTATTGGACTTAATAACTGACGGGTGGAGCCCGCTATAGCTCCTCTATGCATCGGTAGGTCTCATGAGACAACTAGACATTGAATTGGCCGAGGCCCTTTCCCAATTTGATTTATGGTTTTGGCCGAGGCCTTAATCATTTTAGACGTCTTAGCCGAGGCCTTGACAAAATGTTTCAGAATGTCCGGCATTATACATTCTCTCGTTATAAAAGTGGTTATTGATATTTCATGTGATTATTCGTCTATTAGAATATCCATGTGAGTAAGTAAGTGGCATTATTTGATTTTACTTTTTCCATATTATGTTGAAGTTCATGTTTAATAAGGCTTTTGTTTAGTTATACATTGCCTTAATTGTTAATTTTTATTTATGAAAGCTTATGCAATATTGTTATCCTTACTCAGCATCTGAGCTCAACCCTTTCAATGATTTAACTTTTTCCAGGATGTGAAGAAGTATATTATGAATGACCTGCAAGGATAGTGTGAGGGGATATGAAGACAATATGTTGTTGTAGTTTTGTTTTACATTATGATGTAATGAAAGACTTATGAATGTATCTAGTGTTTCCAAGGATACTAAACTAATCGGTCTTTCGAGACTTGATCTTCCTTTTGATCATGGCAATGTTATGTAATAATGCACCGACTCTAGGTAACTCGGGTCGGGGCGTTATAGTTGGTATCAGAGGAATTTTAGTACTAAACTTGGAAGCTAGATTTAGATAAACTCTGATTAGAGCACATAGCCCGAAGATAGAATTTAGGGATTAGTATAGAAGAACTTCCTAGAATTTTTTTATTGTAGAGATTTTGTGAGTTTTCCGAGAAATACATACCTGTCTGGATACGAGCAGGTAGAGGCAGCTTTGGCACAGATGTACCTAGGGGTAAAAACCGAACACACCGCTTTGAGCTAGACTCGAACAGGAACTGGTGCATGGCAACAGGCCTTGCTGCACTCTTGGTTATGACACTCCCGGGGGATATTCTTAGGATAATTCCCATTTTCTTTACAATCCACTATGAAGGGTTACGAGTATATACTTCCTCAAAGAAAACATTTTTATAATTATTGATTATATTCATAATTAGTTCAATTTATGTTAAGCGTTTTACAAGTATGTAATTATGTATTTTAATTCATAAACTAATCTAGTTTATGCCATCATTTAGAAATGGTTCCTAGTGGAAGGAATTGAAACCGTATCAATGCACACACTCCATGTAGGGATTTCCCTCCTGCTCAAGATAATTATGGTGGAGCTAGTGATACAACTGGTGCTGATCATCTTCTCACCATATTGGGACAACTCACGCATGTTATGAATAATATCCTTACTCGTATGGAGAACCCTGATCCGCAACGTGGAGGATCAATGCTAGACCATTTCATGAGGCAAAAACCACCAAACTTCAATGGGAGTACAAATCCTATAGTAGCTGAGCAATGGATAAATTCCTTAGAGAAAATATTCCATGCCTTGGGGAGTAGTGAAAGGGAGAATGTTGTCATGGAAATTTACCGCCTCAATGGAGATGCCGATCAATGGTGGTCACTAATTCAAAACACAAAGGAAGATGATGAATTAACAAACATGGAATGACCGGAGTTCAAAGAGCTGTTCTTAGAAAAATACATTCCTCGAGACCATCGAGCGGATATGGAAAGGCAATTTCTGAGTCTGAGGCAGAAGGAGGATGATAATGTCGCAAAGTATGAGGCTAACTTTACAAGGTTAGAGAGGCATGCTGCAGATTATATACGTAACCCGAGAAGTAAGATTGATCGTTTCTTTGATGGGTTAAAACCATTTCTCCGTCGAGCTCTAGTATCACAATCTTTCTCAACATACGAAGATATAGTCTCGTGTGCTATCAAGACGGAAAAGGAATTCTCTAAGTCTTATGACAAAAAAGTAAAGCAATAGAAGAAGAGAACGGTGGAACAAGAGACAGTTAAAGGGAAAAAGGGAAAGAAGGATTTTCCATTATGTGATAATTGTGGGAAGAATCACCCTGGTACTTGCCTAAAAGGAATGGGAGTTTGTTATAAATGTGGGGAAAAAGGTCACCAGGCGCGTGATTGCAAGGGAAAGAAAGTGGATATCAACGTTGAATGCTACAATTGTAGGGAAATGGGGCATTATGCAAATGAATGTCCTAAGCGTTAGGGAAACTTACCTCAGAAAAGGCCAAGGGATCAAGGAAAATCTTATGTTGTTACTACAGTTGAAGCGGAATAATTAATGTATTGGGGCTTTTGGACTCATGGATTATATTCTGGTTATTAGAATAATGTGATATATATATAAGGATTGTACTGCAGTACATATTGATTTCAGTAAGGTTTTAATATGATGAAGGTAATTATATTTTTAGTATGTGACAATAAGATAATATTTACTTTGTTTGGGGAATCTGATAAATTGATTTTGGAATTAAGAGACCTTTTAGAGAAAGTCTGGAAAGAGGTATTTTGGATAACTATAAAGGTTGGAGTGGATTAAGTTTATCTTTGGATAGTATGGTTTATGGTTAAAAAATATATGAAGATTATTTTTGGAATATTATAATACTATAGTTTTAGGAAAAGGACAACCTGTAGGGTGGCGCCTAACCCGTCGCGTCGGATAAAGCTGTAGGAATCGAACCCACAACCATAGTGAGATAGGCCTTTATTTCCTACCACTAGCCTATAGGAAGTCCCTGGTTATTACAAAATAATTTTTCTAATCTAAATGGTATGTGTTATAATTTGAAACCTTATACAATTAGGATAAATAGAATATTTTTGAGTTCTATTACCATTTGGAGTGAAAGATGGGTTCGTAATAAAAATTTATTAAAGAATGAAATCCTACATTATAAGTAAGTATATTTCCTTACATTCTTACTAAATCTCTTAAATAATTTCCTCACCTCTATGAAAGGTAACTTAAAACAAAAACGTTGTCGATTAAATTTTCCAACTGGGGATTCAATGATCGTTTAACCAATCACAAGTTTGTTATTTTCTTATTGTTAACTTTCTCCTAATCCTATTTTCTACAACTCTCTATCGGACCTTGATGGTTTGTTTTTTCTTCCATATCCATATTTTCATTGAAACCTAGTATGGGATATCTCAGGTGACCTTTGTACTTATCTTTCTTTCTTTTAAAGTTATATTTTTATTAACCTTATTTCCAATGTGAGTTTTCTACAAAGGTATTATCTATTTCCAACCTTTTATTTTCCAAGAAAAATTTCAATTTGCGAGGACGCAATTATTTGAAGGAGGGGATAATGTAACACCCCAAGCTTCCACGGTATGTTTCCCTTCGAATAATGCAATAGCATGTATTGTACGCGACCTCGAGTTCTAACACACGCCACAACTAATTAAACTTGCCGTTGTGAATATTAATACCTACTTTTTGAAATTTTATAAATTTTATTTATCAAAATGGACTTTATTTTTGGATTCGTAATATCGAAATTATCCTAAGGTGAAGTTTTGATATTTTTCGGACAACTTTTATATTTTGAGGAATAGTGAAAATTACTAAATTTTAATTAAAAACAACTTTATAAATCAAAATAATTAATAGTGATAAATTATGCTATTTAGTGGTTTTAAAGTATAATTAGAATATATTTTTACCATTTTATCCAATCGTGTTCATTAGAAATGATTTCACATTAAAATTGGACATAAACAATTGTCAATCTTTTGATATAAATTGTTTCTTAAAAACACGGTATTTGTTGTGAAAGAGGGAATTAATTATAAAATTAATTAATGCAACTTATATGTTGGGAATTTTTTAAAATAGACATCATTTTTGAAATCGGAATATCAAATATAGCTTAGGGTGAAATTTTGGCATTGTTCTGAAAAACGTCAATTTTTTATGAATAGTGAAACCACTATGTGGTAGTTAAATAACTGATTTTTCATTTAAATGAAATATTACCAGTTCTGTGATTTGATTTTTAAAAATCCGACATACATGGTTGTCATTAGGATGTAAAATGTGGTCCAATGGGAATAAAATAAATTTTGGTGAATAGTAACTTTTAAGTTTAATTAATCGCGATTAAAGGTAATTAGTGAAATTTAAGGTATAAATGATATTATAGAAATATGAAAATACCCTTACACTTGTCCTAACCCCGTTGGATGAGTAATGGCCGACCAAGAAAATCCATGGGTCATCTTGGGGACCCCATGGAGCCACTATGGTTGGAAAATGACATTAAAAACATTTTATTTAATGTTAAAATAAAAATGTCACAAACATGAGTTATTTTACTAAAACAATTTGTAAATGGGGTTATACAAGTCATGTTTTTGACCATAAATATTCATTGGAAAGATAAAAAGATTTCCTACATTATAGTTATTTTTTTATAATTTTTAGACACTAAATAAAATAAATATTTTATGACACAATGATGATGAAACGTTTACCTCATTAATTAATGATTTAAATAAAATGAAAAGATAATGTAATATCTAAGGCTTACACTTGTCAAAAACCTATTGTATGAGCATATTTCGAACCCTTATCACCTTATCCTAGAAATATATCATTTTGGGACCTTTTTAATCCGAAAATCATTTCAAAATAATTTAACATTTCAATCTTTCCAAAAGAGCCCATCCTCTCCTCTTATAAAAGGCCCCCACCTCTACCACCTTATTCACAATTTCAAGCCTTTTGGTTCGGCCAAAATCTTCCCAAATACTCTCCCAACTTCTCTCCCATCATCCTAGAAGCTTTACATTAGTCAGAAAGCCATCTTAAGGAGTTCTTTTGATCAAATCAAAAGGAAGAACCCAAAGAAGAGGTAACATTTTCATCACCCTCTTTCAAGTTTCTTTCTTCTTCCACTCCCTCTTTGTTTATTATTTCAATTCTAAAATTATAACTCCAGTATCTTTTATATACTTTGATGTTATTATAAATATGGAACAACCATATTCAGTATTCTATCCATCATTTGAATGACATGTCACCATACGTGCGTACGTATGGCTTACCGTCTCCACGTCGTGGTGTAATTGTTATTCAATATATTATTATTTAGATGGGTATAATAATGATATTTAATTCATGTAAATAATAAATATAAAATGATAATGATTCTGTATATATGATATAATCTCAAATTATATAATATTTTAATATCAAAATAATGATATTGTTGCTCGTGCGTACGTACGGACTACCGTCTCCACGAACGCGATGAGATTCATTCTCCGTCGTATCCATTCAAGTATAATTATCATTTTTTGATTTAAAAATAATTTTTAAGGACATGATATAATTCTGGATATAAATAATATACAACCTATCCATGAAAAACACAACTTACGTAAGAAAACATATAAAATAAAACATGTAAGTTAACACCCGAAACAACGGTAAATCTAAGATATTATTAACAAAGCAATGTTAAAAGATCATATATGATATCATATGATTGTATATGATTATTGTATAATTTATTAACATTTATTTCACCATTATACAGAAGGTTAACCTACCCCAACCAAGGAAAAGTACAAGGTAAGGGTTTACTTCACAACCTCTTCATTATCCAAGGTTGTTTATACATAATTATCTACTGGGACCTCGTTATCATCCACATCCATGTTTCTTAAAAATGTCTTTCAAAACATTTTTAGTATTAAATGGTAAATTGGTTAAAGTCATTTATACCCTGATACGTTTTTGAAAGGAATCTTACCGTCGTTTTCCAAACAATGTACTTTTTGACCTTTTTGACAAATTTAAGGTAAGAATGTTTTTTTTAACTTATACGGAGGGTGCGACTATTTTCCGCCATTATAACTTCGTCGAAGCTTCCCTTACAAGCTTATAAGAATATTTTCAAAGTAGATGTATTATTTTATAATTATGGGACTTTTAAAGGATTTAAAAAAAGAGATATTTCTCTCAAATAGATTTGATTTCATCTATGTCAACATCCTTTGATGGGTTTTAAGTTTAATTGAAATTGATTTATGATACCAAACTTCCATTGAACATTTTGTGATATATTTGACTGTGGATGTGTTATTTTTACACCATCCATAGTTTATGGAGAAATTATTGACATTTTGTATGCTAGTTTTAATACGAATATTTATGTTATGTTTAAACCTATTCATATGAGGAATGTATTGGACTTAATAAGTGACGGGTGGAGCCCGCTATAGCTCCTCGATGCTTCGGTAGGTCTCATGAGAGAACTAGACGTGGAATTGGCCGAGGCCCTTTCCCAATTTGATTTATGGTTTTGGCCGAGGCCTTAATCATTTTAGACGTCTTGGCCGAGGCCTTGACAAAATGTTTCAGAATGTCCGGCATTATACATTCCCTCATTATGAATGTGGTTATTGATATTTCATGTTATTATTCTTCTAGTAGAATATCCATGTGAGTAAGTAAGTGGCATTATTTGATTTTACTTTTGCCATATTACGCTGAAGTTCAAGTTTAATAAGGCTTTTGTTTAGTTATACATTGCCTTAATTGTTAATTTTTATTTATGAAAGCTTCCGCAATATTGTTATCCTTACTGAGCATCTGAGCTCACCCCTGTCAATGTTTTAACATTTTCCAGGATGTGAAGAAGTATATTATGAATGACCTGTAGGGATAGTGTGAGGGGATATGAAGACAATATGTTTTTGTAGTTTTTTTACTTTATGATGTAATGAAAGACTTATGAATGTATCTAGTGTTTCCAAGGCTACTAAACTAATCGGTCTTTCGAGACTTGACCTTCCTTTTGATCATGCCAATGTTATGTAATAATGCACCGACTCTAGGTAACTCGGGTCGGGACGTTACATAATTACTCACAATTGATTTGAAATATGGATTATAAAATTATCTTATATTGATGCCTAAGATGTTTCCTATTGTAAGTTGGAAAATCCAATACCGCATCACCCATATTTACTTCACGTGTATAGGGTTGTTGATCAATTTATATAAATGGATGCAGAGAATGTACTAAGATATCTAGAGATTTTTTTTATAGATTGTTTATGGTTCTTACACATAAGAATTATCTGTGTTATAATGTTGTGATTTCCTATAAACCAATAATGAGTATTTAGTCATCAAATTGGATTTACATGGCTTGAGTGGAATGAAATATAGTTCAGTGTCCATTTACATAATTTTTTATTATTATATGGAATTATTTTTATAGTGATTAGAGGAAAGTATGTGTGGTCCCATGGCTTAGACATGTATACTCATGTGGTGATGTATCTTTCTCAGAAATAATTCTGACACTGGCCCAATAAGGTACTATAAACCGAGAATAAAAAATCATGGATCAAATTAATTATACATGGCTTTAGTGGTATGAAATCCATCTCATTTCCCATTTTTTAGGATGTCCAAAAGATCATGCTTACAGACCCTTGGGTCAAATTTTGTTAATTTGTGTAATTTTCCACCATTATTGTTTATAGATTTATTTAGGAATATATATATTAAAGGTAATATATATATATATATATTAACATATAAATATATACATGATGGAACCTTACCACAGTTGACTGGGATCATATACCTAGAGATCTGTTGTTGTTTCACTTGATTTATTTTATTTATAATTTCAGTTTTTTCCAATCTAGGTTATGAATATTACATTAATAGGCACTTATGAAAAACTATTTATAAGATCATAATTTGTGTGGCTGACTTAGATTATTTATCACCCATGTATGTATACATCAGTTTGAGTTTAAACCTTATGTCTTCTTCTTTAGGTTGAGCCCAAATACATGAAGTATATGGATGCGGCCTAGGGTTTCACAAATGAGGAGAGACACATGTTTGGATTCATTTGATTAGACTGGAGTAGTGCAGTTGTTTCAGGGAGACTGGATATGTGGTCTATATCAATGTAAGTAGTAGATACTTTTACTTTTATTTAGGATTATTTTATGTACAACGGAATGTGTGGTCATTCTAGTGGTTGACCAATTTATTATGTATGACATTTTTATTCGATATTTTAAATAATATAATTTATAATTATAGATTACTCATATTTTAGTTTATTTAATTCTTACAAACCCTAATTATTTGAATATTTTTATTATAAAATGTTATTTATTCTATTTGATTACTAATATATAAGGTCAGAGTAACCCCACTGTCACACCCTATTCCCTCTCTACTAGAAATAAGTCTCTATTATATGGGGTGAAATTATTGAGACCTTAAGGATAAGAAAATTATGGAATTGGTTTAGTATTATATGTAAAAGAATATAAAAATTGGTATTAGAGTTGTTCCTTTACTATTGAGTTACAATTTGGGATATTCTATATTGGAGTATTAGGAATGTTTCAGACCCTATAATAGATATCAAACTGGTGCATCGATAACACTTATTTCATAAATAATTCTTGAACTCTAGGGACTTCAGATTTGTTTCCGGATCAATGATGTTACAATTGTATATGAGTTTCCCTTTGAGTGACACATATTTTTTGTGGATTTTTAGATTTATTATGGATTTACGGATCCTGTCCCTTTGAAAGATTCATTTGACAGATTTTTACTCTTCACTAGAAAGTTAAAGTTGTATCTTATGCATCATATGTATAATTTAATTTTCACAGGTTATGGTCCAGATAGTTTGGGATCATTACTGATTACATAGGAAAATTGATAAAATCTTAACATAAAACATTTTGTCTTCCATTATAGTTTCTTGGGAAATCCAACTCAATTGGGCATAAATTTACATATTTCATTCTATTAGAATGAGATTTATATCTATATTGGGATGTTTAATAGTAATTTTGATGACTCATTACTCATGAACGAGATGTTTAATATCCCCAACAAGTTGACACGAACATGTTTCCTAGTGATGAAGCCTCTCATTGATTGTTGTTTCATATGATCTATTATTTATTGTGTTAATAATAACCTATAAAGTGTTTTCCTAAAAAGTATGTAATGAAATTATACATAACTAAAGTGTGTGAGTTTTGTTGGACCTTTTAGGTCAACCTTGAAAAATTATACCATCCTTGATTTTTATATAGCATGGTGACATCATATGATGTCTATTGATACATAAAATTTTATGGTGAACTAGACCTCAATGGGGTGTTACCGTATATGGATTCATGGTGAGTTCTATTTTAGTATCATTTTATGCTCTTATCATGACCTATATGTAGATATTATATATTGGGATTCATATAGAGGTCCGGGGCCATTGTAGGCTATTTTGATAATTTTGACACTCATTGACCATTTTTACCTTTAACTCCATTAAAAAGGTTTAATCACATTGAAAATGTGGTTAGAACTAGTGAAACTAATGTGAGACATGATTAGGAGGGATAGGTGGGAGACCTAGAGTCCCTCTTTTTTTACTCAAACACATATATTTCAGTGTTCCATTTTATATAGGGAATGTTTTGAGGCTTGTTTCCCTAAGATTTAAAATTTCTTCTTAGGTAAGGATCATTGTTTTAAGATCATTTTTGGATCAATTCTAGCTTGGTGATCATGTTTTTCAAAATAGATATGATGATGACTTCTATTTACAACAAAGTACCTAGGGATGTTGTGCATCATGATTGTATTTGATAGTTGGGACTATTTGAGTTACTGAACCAGTTCATATATAGTTTAATGGATGATGATTAAATTTATGAAATGATGTTTAATGGTGTTCGGTTATGGAAATAAAAATTTACGAGTGAGGTTTCAAATTTTCATGAGTTTTGATGGAAATTTTGGCTTCATGAGGCTGATTTTCCATATAACCTCACCACCTAAGACATCTTTTTGGATAACTCAAAGGGGTGTGAGTTGGGTGATAAAGGTATATATCTGTTACATGTGATAATATTTATATCATAAAGGGTTCGACTCTAAATCATCTTTAATTTCTATTACATCATTAAAAAGTGATAGTTATTATCTTTTAGGATCAAAAGGTATAGCATCTATTGATAATTAGTCTCATATATAATGTTTAAATATAAAAAAATAATCATTATTTTATTTTTTATTTTCTATATTCTTAGTGGAACTTGTATTATCCTTAGTAAAAGTAATCACATGAGTTAATAAATATATAAAGTGGGTGAGGTAAAATCCTAGTAAGAGAATGAATAAGGTAAATTGATCAGTATAACAGAGGTGAGAATAATCTTCATCTCCTTTTCATAAGCACATGAGCTTCAAAAACATCATGATGGAAACATGTGATTATATCATTGAATCTGTAAATGCATAAAAATGAAACATCATGCCATTGTGGTCAATTTATTTTTTGAAAAATGTGAATCCTTAGCCAAAAGACCAATGAACATTTTATTCTATAAAAGGAGGTTACATGATTCTAAAATATGAGATCATATCAATATCTTTCTTATAAAGGTGGAGTAAATCATTTGGAAGATCATCAAACCATGTAATATCCTGAATTACACCTCTATTAGAAAGGCCATCTGAAACCGTATTCACTTCACGATAGAAATGAGTGGTAATATGGTTGATATCATGGAGTGAACGAAGACATTCCATCCAATATGTAGTAATCAACCATGGTAGATGAACCACAACCATCCAAATCACTTTCTCTATTGTATTAAAATCACATTCAATCCATATGTTTTTCATCCATGATGCATAGTGAAAGAAAAAACATGGATCACACTCATCATTTCACCCTCTAGAGATAAGGAAATACCACATCATTCAAAGAATCACCCTAGGTTATGACCAAGATGATCCCCGCAAATAGGACCATATCTCATATGGCCGAGATTTCCTTTAGAATATTCATCCATGATAACTTTCTTCCTAATAGAGAATGGAGTTTTCCAAAAAAAATCAAAAGTGCATTAGAGCTGATGAAAAATTCCATTAACCTGTAGTCACCATGGAATCATAATTTCTTCCACTGTATTGTTACAACATCACTTCTACATCAATGAATATTCATGTATATCAATAAGGATATATATCTGACCTACATTAAGGTTGAGTGAGAAATTATTGTGAAGAATTTCATTTCTAGCGTACTAGATCACATGATGATCCCCAGTAACTACAATATAATATAAGATATTTATTTGTTGATAGTTATCCATATGTACACTATGCATTAGATGAGTGTTGGTAGAGTCAATGGACAACCATATTCAATCAAATATGTCAAAAATATTGTTTCAAAGAGTATATGTAATGGAATAAGAACAAAATAGATGGTTATAAACTTATATATGTTTATTACAGATATGAAATTTTGAGAAAATGTGAATCCCAAAAGATTGCAGACATGGATCTGTGGGGACCCTATTGTAAGAAATATTCCAAATAAGAGTGAATCATGAAGAATTTAACCACATATTATAAATTATTATTATCCAACTAAAATAGTTTCTAGAATTATGAAAATAGTGGTTAATTTTTTTATAACCAATATACAATTGTCTGAAGGCTCTCGGATTAGAAATTCATTCGTGGTAGAAAACGGGTAGTTATCAATGAAATTGAAAACATTATCATGGATACTATCAAGATTATAATTAAGAACATACCTAATATAATTTTTATCAATTTAAAGAGTTTTTTTAATAGTCTGACCATAAGTTCAAGGGGGGGGGGGGTTCCTAGAGACCATCCATAATGAGTTGGTCATTATATTGGCATACATTTTTTAATGGAATCCCAAATGGAGGAGTTCAAAAAAATTGAAGCTTACATTCTTCGACTTATCAAGAAACCAATTTCTAAGGAATGAAAAATAAGGATTTTAATTATGGATTAGGTTCCATGTGAGTCAAGAATTAAGGGCCTCATTATAAAAATTAAAATTTTAATTCCAAAACCAATCTTATCAAAAGATTCACAACAAGTTGAACAAGGTATATTCACCAATTTCCAATTCAGAGTGCTTCTAATACAAATTTTTTATTAAAAAATTTAATTTTTTAATGAGACTGATGACCCATTTATAAAACATCATAAAGTAGACCATTTTGGAGACAATTACAGACTTGAAAAGGTTGATCTTACCAGCCTTCGATAGAGTTATTCCTTTCCAAGAAGAGATCTCATTATGATCGTGGTCGACAATGTTATGGAAATAAGATGATTTGTGTCTACCCTAAAAAATGGGGACACCAAATTATGTTAAGGGAAATGATCCATCTTTAGTACATAAATCATTGATAATACTACATTTTCTATTATTAGGAAAAAATTTCCCAAAAAAGACGTATGATTTTTTCTATATAATGACATAATGAGAAACATGTTCATTATGAGAGAGATGACTTTTTACGATTAAAATATTTATTTTATCACCATGAAATAACATAACAATTCCAACCACATATAAGAGATGTGTGGTGGAATTCAAATCCCTATTAGCATGGATGGCCTTAATATTACTCGGATCCACTAGGTGAGTGAGAAATATACTTAAATAGTTCTCTACAATGGAGAGAATTATGGGATAGATGGGATATCCTTGCCTCAAACCTTTTATTGATTCGAAGTATCCTCTAGGAGAACCACTGGACATGATAGATATGGAAGACAAGTTGAATATTGTTTTAATATTAATAATAAATGTGTTATTTAATCCAAATACTTCAATACCATTGATGATAAAACCCCAGTACGTGGTATCAAAATATTATCTAATGTCAAGATATTTAGAAATATTAACACCACAGTTAGAATTGTTTTACATATTAATTCAATCAGAGGAAACAGAAATGTAGTCTTAGATGAATCTTCCCATGATGAAACCAAATTGATTCCATGAGATAATTTTTTCAGACATGGATGTAAGCCAATTTTCAATAAGTATAGTGATGATTTTATATAGGGTAGTAATAATAGAAACAGATCTGAAAAGTTGAATTTTAGAGGAATTAAATACTTTGGGAATCGAATATAGGATTTT
The DNA here is from genome assembly GCA_963277665.1 of Viscum album. NCBI lineage: Eukaryota > Viridiplantae > Streptophyta > Magnoliopsida > Santalales > Viscaceae > Viscum > Viscum album. Next base: position 1,140,514,590 of record OY728156.1, read on the forward strand.
CATGTTTATCCCATGATGTAGAATGCCAAAGAAAAAGAAATATTTTATTATTTTCCAAATTTCATCTTGAATGATATCACAATACTACTAGAACAACCCATTATTAAATACAACGGGACCCATATCACTATCAGGATTCATTTTTAAATTAGTTTATTTGATTTCATGATCATGTGGAATACAGAAAAGAAAATAATTATCCTCCTCATATACATCAACCAGAAAGAGATCATGTAAGAGATCTTTATTTATATTCAAGACATTAATGATAGATTCAATTTAGGATCTGAAATGATTAACAATAATGTCCTCATTATCTTGATGATATTACCAATAATTGAGATAGGATAAAGGTCTATAATATTTTATATGCCTTTGAAAAGAGTTTGGAACTTTGTGTTTCTATCACCATCAGATAACCATTTTATTTTCTAATCATGTTTATTCATGTTATCCATAAAGGTGATAAGCATGTTGAGATTCAAATAATTTTTAATTTCATGATTCTTATCAGTAGATAAGTTAGAGTGGGTGTTTTTTCTTTTGATATAGATGGAGTTCATTCTCATGAATCGGGATGTCATTATCAACTTTTTATATTCTTATCTAGATAAACCATTATTCTTTTGTTTATGTGATATTAATTTAATAGAATAAGAAAAGGAATCGTTGAAATGAGTCATAGAGGGCCAAAATTTTTAATGATATTAAAACATACACGGTTTGAGAACCACACTTTTTTTTAATATAATGGTATTTTAGGAAGGTATATATCCTTTAAGTAAAAGGGAAAGTACATTTTAATGAAATTATATTAATATTCATACCATGGAAGAGTGAATAAACCAAAGAAAGGAATTTTGTTCGAGAATCCCCTTACCATCTTTCTATCTTTATTTCGTCACTTTTGTTCCTCATGAATAATAAACATGAATTTATTAAAACATTTACATAGTAGTTAATTATTGTAATTTTTATCAATTTTCATCATTTATATTTTTATTATTAAATTTTGAAATTTTTATTGTTATAGGATAGTCATTTTGATATAATAATTTACTTAAAAATTACCATTTTTTATCAATTTTTTCATTTTCATAAATATAATATATAAATTATTATAATTAACTACAAAATATTATAATAAATATAATTAAATTAATATTATAATATATAATTCATAATACACATGAATTATTATGGGTATAACTGAGGAAAAGGCAATGTATCTATAGGTGGTTAACTTACCTTTGATGGTATAATGTTTGGAGAGTTGGAAGGGATGTTTAATATATATATATATATATCAAATATATCACTGATAGTTAGTTAACATAATTTACATATTGTTAACTTAATTCATAGTTAATTATTTTAAGATATGTTTCTTGAATGGGGTGGTGAAAAATAAAAATAATAAAAATAATAAATAAAAAAGAGTTCATAGAAACATAAACCACTATGTAGATTCCCTTGCATGACACTAAAAATCCCTTTTTGTATGGACTTAGATTACTCCAAAACGTCCCTATGGATAATAAGGTTTTTGAGAGAATGGATTAAAGAAGTGTTTAGGATTTTGAAATTTGGGGATTTGTGTTTTTCAAAGGGTTGGGTTTGGGGTTATTTATACTTGAGTAGAGATTGATTATTTTAAAAATGATAAAAAATTTATATAAATATATATCTATAAAATATAATTTTACTTTTTATCATTAAAATAATTAATTTTAAGAGATATGTTAAAAAATATTTTTTAAAAATGTCCATATAAATTCTTTGAGTTGTTTTATCATTATATAGATATTTTGGATTTATAATATTTTTATTAGCTTAAATTGATAACAAAATATATAATTTATACCAAAATTTATTTATTTTAGGTAAAATTACAATTACAATGTTCATGTTAATATTCCTAGAAACCATGTTTCTGTTCAAATGGTCACTAACCGTACAAGTAGTCGCATTACTATTTTAATGGTCGTATTACTTTTTCAATGACAACGTTTCCTCCTATAAAAACTTCTAATTAACTTCATCCATTCTTTAGATAAATTCCTCTAGAGGTTTTACATTTTCATTTTCTAATATGTTGATTGGTTTACTCATATATCGTTTCTTTTATATTGTGTTGGAAGTGAAGGAGATGATTTTCTTAGATTGGGGTGACCCATGTTTTATAATTTTATCTTTTAATTTTTATATTTTTTGACCAATTGTAATATTTGTTATTTTAATTGGTTTCAATACTTATTAATATAATTTTTTTTCTTAATGAAATAAATTGATGTCTATTTCATTTGTATATAATGCTATACAGTATATTAAAACACTACATTATTTCAATATAAAAAATATCAATTATAAACTCTGGGTGGCTTACTTCTTCCCCATTTTGGAATCTTAATATGAAATATTTCATACTTTATTATCTATTAAGAATATATTAGTGTAATTTTGTTTCATTTTTTACCCTTTTTCTCATATCTCCTCTACATACCAAAGGTTCATCCACAAATATTTGACAAGGTGAGTTTTATTATTTCATATATAGTGGAATATATTAACCGAGTTATGTTAAAATTATAGATCATTATCTAGTTGTACCACCTATGGATTTAGTAAAAGTGAGGGATTAGGTATGTACTTAATTATAAGTGATATATGGGACACGCCAGGAACATGATCCATACTTTGTGGAAGTGAAAGTATATTGGACACTGATCTTATTCAATAAAGGTTATAAAAGGGGCTAATAAACCTTGGTTTAAGAGTACCTTTCTTTTCAAACCCCACAAATATATTCTATGGTAGTTTTTGATGTAAAAAGTTTTCTCTGACATACAAATCCAAGTCCCATGGATGATTGTCTGCATAGTTATGTTTCTGAACAAGAGAGTTTTTTTATTTAATGAGAAGCCCATATGATTTATTTCATAATATTAGGTCTAATTAGTTTTCATTCCCCAAGTTCATCTCTTACTATTCGTGTTCTACATCAATTTCTAAACCATGCTTCATATGAAGCCATTTGAATATTCTAGTGTAATATTTTTTTGTATTTGGACATAACTAATGGGATATGGTGATCCCATTAAACATTTAATTCCATTTAGTAGTCTATTAGAATGTCCTCAATTAACTAAATATTCTGTTAGATTGTCTATCCATTTTGGGGAGACAAGATGTACTAAAATTAAATTCAGTACTCAAATTATGTTGAAGCCTTGTCCATAATTTATAGGTGACCCTTGAATCACAAGATGATATGATTGAAACTAGAACCCCATGCAGCCTCAACCCTTCATTCGCAAATATTTTTGCATGTTTTTCATGTTATAAATTATTATGAATAGAAATAAAGAAAGAAGTCATTATGATTAGATCCACCAAAACCAATATCACATTATTTCCATTGGATATCTTCAGAAGGACGATGAAAAAATAGATGACAACATTCTCTTATTTCCACATGGTTATAAGAAATGGTTTTATTATACATATGGACTTCTTTCACTCTACTTGAACTTGCTGACATACCAAATAACTTGATATATACCCAACAATCATTTTCATTATGTTATGCGACAAGAAGGGTTCTCTATGATCATGAGACATCTCGGTACTTATAGGATGGATAGTGAAATGATATATATGTTAATTAAAAAAATAGATCATTCTTTATCTCATGTGATAAAGAAATGAAAAGATTTATTCCAAACCAAATCACAACACCATCATAAATATGGAACTCAAGTAGCTACATTTCATTAATATTTTCACCTTCCTCAGAAACACTAGATCATCCCTTTGTGTCTCTTTGGTCATTTATTAGATATATTTCAGTGAAATAATTTTGGAAGGTTAGTATTTATTCTATGTCATTATTAAATCATGATTCATCCATTTAATATCTATATGATGATGTTGAATCCCTCAATCCTCATCATGGATATATTAGTAGTTAATTTTTTGATAATAGCAATATATTCCTTGGTGGACATTCCTAGATGATAGTGAATAAAGAAATCATAGTTCTCAATTAGCAATAACCATATCCATTGAAGGATGATAACCACCTTCCATGTGAATACATACTTTAGAATCTTGGGATCAGTATATGTGGCAAACATTCACCATAGAGGTAGTTCCTCCAAATACTCATAGTGATGATTTTAGCTATTACCTCTAGATGATGAATTAGTTTGTTCTATTTGTGGATCATCAACAATAATGAGGCATAGTTTGTCACTTTTACATTATTTCAGAGTTAGAAACCCAAGACATTCATAAAAATAATGTTTCTGCATATAAAATACATTATCTACTTGTTGGTAGTATGCATATAGGAGAATTGATTAAACACTTTTTGATGTCCATAATTATTTACTCAAACTCTTCCATAAATACATACTTTACCCATTACCATGTTAACTTAATTTGTAGTTAAGAAAAAAACATGATAAATTTCTCAAAATAATCCAATAGTACATACATATTCCATGAAAACAATGGATTTACACGACACTAGTGGTTATGGTTCATTCCCCAATAAATTTTTTTGAAGGGTCGATATAAATTACCTCACATGTTATCACATTCCCCATGAATGTGACATGTTTCCTAAAAAAATTCACATTTCATAAAACATAGAATATATTATCTATTTTTATAATATCTCCAGAACAATCCATAGATACTATTAATGAGAATATCATTGATAAAAATATACCACAAATTTTTTTAGGTAGTCTCTAATTACTCTATTCATAAAATCAATGAATATTACATGAGCATTAATAAGTCCAGAGGGAATCACTATAAACTCATAGTTCCCATTAATTTTATAGAAATTATTATTATGAATATCTTTCTTCTTCCACAACTATTGATGATATCCAAAATGAATTTCTACCTTTGATATGTATGGAGCTCCCCATAGTTGATCGATCAAGTAATTTCTCCATGTGAGTGTATGCATGTTCATTATGATGATTCAGTTGAGCACTCGGTAATAGATACAAATATGCATTGATTGATGGTTTTTCATTAAAAAGATAACCGGTGCACCTATAGGTGATTATGTAGGGTTTATTAACCCTTTTTTAAAATGCCATTCCAAATGATTCATTAATTTTTCTTGTTCAACATAGGCCATCCTAAATGTGGAATTCTGAGATTGGAGTGGCTATGAGTATGTACTTTATTGATTACCCCACTAAGAGATCTGGGGGGAAGTCTTGATAAATCATTAATAAATAAATTATTGTATACCCTAAAAATTTTAATTTCCCCTAAATTGATACCTACATTTGATTCAACCATTAGGGATAGGTATTCAATTATATATGTTATCAACACCTACATCATTGATGGATTTTCCAAAGGTGGTTCATGATCCTACATTAATGTAGAGATAAAAATTGGATATTTCATATTATGAGAATAGATTTCATTTAAAAACAATTAATGTGAGCCATATATAATGAAATACAATCCATTCCTAGTATAGTGTCAAATTACACTAAGGAAAACATTATAAGATTTACTGGAAGAATCTTCCCACATACGCTAACAATATAATATTCCAAAACATGGGTTGCATTGATCTCATAAATAGGTATTTTTAAATATATTTATATACTTATTGGAATTGGGGATTTGATTCAACAGTTCTAGAAAACCTACAAAATGAAACAAAATATATAGAACTAGAGTAAAATAAAACATTTTACATTCATGATTGAATAAGATGTTTGTATTTAATAAGTTCATTTTACTTCTCCACTTCAGTAGTAGTGATGGCATAATTTTTACCTTTCTCCTCTAGATATGGTGTTTGCTGATAATAATTACCATCAAGGACCCATGGTTTATTTCATTATCTTATACAGTTCCCTTGCACCATATTGTTCATGTATTTAACCATGGGTGGTTCATTAAGAGGTTACGTCCTTTCCTCAATCTTGTTAGCCAATTTAATCATGTCTCTTAGACATTCATGAGTTTGGTGGCCTTCTTTACAACACTTGAATTATTTTAATATCCATATTAGATAATTCCCATGATTATTCATATAATAATTTGGACATGTGGGTAGTTCAATCCTCTTTCTTACTTTTTCATTTGACCTACAATATTGAAACTCCAATATTCTCTTCTTATTTCCAAAACCATGGGACTATTATCCAAACTCCAAATCTTCTATAATTTCACATTGAATAACTTCTTCATGACTCTAAATGTCTTATATTAATAGTTCATTTATAAGGTGTGGTTTTAGGATAATAATGAATCTTACTATTTTTTTATTTATTATTGTTGACAAAACCAAAGGCACATCTTGAAATCCTTGTGAATATTTCCTCATAAGTCATGATTATGTATAGTTCTTTTTTAGTTCAGCTATATGAATTCTATCTCTGTAATTGTTTGATGATTATGAGTGAAATACTTATTGAGAAATATTTTTTAATGTATTACCACTCTATCTATTATGTTTCATCCTTTGGTATGTTATTCTTAATCAATACCTTCCATTGCCTCTCCATATAAAAAATAGACTGTAAGAGTCAATTTCACCATTTAAAAACAATATATCATGGAAAATATCTATTAAAATGAGTTAAACCATTTTTCCATGACAAGTGGATCAGATGTTCCAATAAATGATGGTGGTTGTTTCCACATAATGGGATAAATTTCTAGTTGACTATTATTTTTTGATGTCATATGTTCTAAGTGTTTTAGTTTATTATTAATATCCTATGACAGCAAGTTAAGAATTAATATGAAAATTTTGAACTAGACCACCCATGGAATTAAGGATGTCATTTAGGAAAATAATAGCATTATCCCTCACACTACTTTTTGGTTTAGTTTCTCCTTGTTCCCACCATTTTCAAAAATAGAAAATTTTTGAAGAAATTTTTTGTCTAAAAATCATTATTAATTTAACATTTTCTGAAATTAATCCTAAAGTCATATCTTATGGGGTCATTATATTTATTATCTTCTAAAAATATTTTTTGAGTAGTTCTTACCCATATATAGATTCATAATTATATTTTTCATTTTTGTTCTTTATTCTAAATTCCAAAATTATCTAATACGTTATTTGATAGAAATTCTTGCGACACTAACTCTTCCTTCATATATATTACTTCATAGAATAATTTTATATGGATATAAATCCAGGATAATAAGGTTTTGTGTCTTGGTAAAATTAGAGTCAGAAATAACTTTTACATTATAAAATATAAAAATTAATTAAGTTATTCTTCCCTATCATCTTACTGGCCCTAAAATTATCCTTAGTAGAATTAAAGAAATTATTTTATAAAAAAATTAATAGGGTGGGCTAAATTTTTTGAAAGTGCATAACTATGGGACCTGAATAAATATGAAATTGGTGATCATGATAATAATCATAATTTCATAATCAAAGGGTCATCTCTGATATCATGATGGAAAAATGAAATTAATACATGGAATGTAGTAATGCATAAAAATGAATCATCCTTTCATAGTGTTCAAAATCCACACATATTTGTGAATAGATTTGATATCATGTTCATGCATAAAATATGTGCATAATAAGTACATCATATTTTCATTTAAATAAAACATTATTTTCATGAGTAATAAAAATTATCTCACTATATAAATAACATTACCCAATGCATTAAAGGGTTATATATTTCCAAGACCCCAATCACATCATTATATTTACATAACCATGAATTACACATATAATTTATTACAATCATAGTATTAAAGTAAACCAAAAAATAATAATAAGTTCATAAGGTTTAATTAAATAATAAATTCATGAAAAAAAATTTTGGTTCCAAAAGTAATAATGGAAATTATAATTGGCCATAAAACATCTATATTCTAGAGTGGAGAAGAATAATTTCAAAACAAGTAAAATACAATGTTTTAGAAATTATATTCACTTTTAAAAGAGAGGATTATCATAGAAAAATTATTAACACGTGAAACACATGTATATCATAAAAGGAAAATGGAAATGATATTTTAAGGACATAATATGATCATTCATATAGTGGAAGATAGACAAACATAATGAACGTGATTATGATAGTGAATCTCCTTACCTTAATTACAAAATTATTTTTTCACTTTAATACCCCATTAATAATTAACTTATATTTATTAAAACCTCAATCTAGTACTGAATTATTGCAATTATTACCACAATTTTACTATTATAGTTATTTGATTATATTTCTTAGTTTCCTTGGTTATAGGGTAGTTATTTTGATATAATGTTTTATATAAAAATGTATTTTCTTCCCCAATTTTTCTAGTTTGTAAAATTTAATATATAAATTAGTATGATTAATTATTGAATATGATAACACATATTATTTAATTTCTATATATCAGATATAATTCATAATATCCATACATGATTATGGTAATAAATATAGACATGGAAATGTCTCTGTTGGTGGTTAACTAAACATCGACGGGACATTGTTGGGAGAGTGAGAAGGGAAGTTTGAAATTTATATATATATATATATATATGAAATAATATACATAAAGTGGGTTAATATAATTAATAAAATTTAAAAATAATTCCTTGTTAATTTTAATATTTGTTTTTGTGGAAGGTGTGGTGACAAAGAAAGAGACGAAGAAGGAGAAATAAAAAATGAAGAGTTGTTTAAAATGTACATAATACTCTGTGCAAAATCCCTTGAATGAATCTAAAAATAATTTTTTTTGGGGTTTCATTACTCAAAATTTCTTTAGGTATCAAAAGAGGAATTATAGGAATGATTTTGGTATATCCTAGGATTTTTAAATTTTTGGATGGGTGATTTGTAAGGGGGGAGTTGGGTTATTTATAATTGAGGAGAGATGTACTTTTAGAATAAAATATTTTATCAAAATAAATATATATGATAGCGAATTTTTTACTATATAAATCATAAATAAATATAATATAATGTTCTCTATTATTTTAATTCCATTAATAATTAGAATTCATTATTATTTAAAAAATAAAAGTAGGGAATTATAATTTAGCTTAGGTTTTGGAAAATGATATTTTGATTAGAAATTACTTTTATTATATATTAATGAATTATTGAGGAAATTTAATATATTATCGAAGAAACTAATGTAATAGAACATATTAGGTCATAATTACACCCTGAATCATGTTTTTTAAGATACAAATATTATGTGAAAAACCATATTATTATTATTCACTCGAAAAATGAGGAATTTCATAAATTTTTTAAAAAATAATACTCAGAATATTTCTACATTCTAATTTAAAAAAATATTATAAATTTTTTAAAAATAATGTATTAAAATTTTCAACTATAAATATTAATATTAAAATTATGGCTTGTACGAAATAATTCAAAATATATTTTATTAAAAATGTGATTTTATTTACCTTAAGGTTTTTAATCATGATATTTTTTTAATGGAATTTTAATATTTATATTTAATTTAATTGACCATGAGAAAAATAATATTTATACCACAATTTATTATTTTGATGTAAAATTTCTATTCTAGCAGTTAATTTACTATTCCTAACGACCATGTTACTATTCCAATGATCACATTACTATTCCAATATTCAAATTACTATTATAATGGTTGCATTATTATTCCAAAGATCAAATTACATAATACAAATATATCTATTTTTCCTTCATTTTTATTCAACTAAATTCCTCTTAAGGCTCTACATTTTTGTATGATGTTGATTGTTTTATAATATTTTTTTTATTTCCTATAGTGTTAGAAGTGAGGGTGCTGATTCTTTTAGTATGTGTTGGTCCATATTTTTTCATTTTTTAGCATTTCTATTTGTTATTTTTAGTCAAATTTTATGGTTTGAAATTTTAATTAGTTTCATTAATGATCAATGTAATTATATTTCTTAATGATGTATATTGTTATCGATTTAATTACTTGTATAATATAATATATTATATTATAAAACTCGTTTATTTCATGATAAAAATATCATTTATAAACTCAAGGTGTTATAGTTAGTAGTAAGGTGAGATATTAGGAATAATGGTTTGATGGAATTCTCATTAGCATGGTTTCTAAGAAGTTGTAAAATAATGAGAATGGATCTTCATTAAAGAGTATAAAAGTAGAATAAATAATGTTTTATGAGACTATTGACCCATAAATGGTACAGGTAAATCATTTTTTGGAGATTTTGTATAAGGTAATAGTTAAAGACAAGGATTCCATGTTTGATGTATAAATGGATCAAGAGAGCTAGAAATTCTCACTGATAGAATATTAGCATAATTATAGTTTTTGAGATTACCATGATCTATATATTTACATAATCAAGACTATACTAAAATATCCTTGGTTATATTCAAATATTATTTTATTTTTAAATATCATTACTAGTTTGATGAAGAATTATTTTGATGTTATGTTTGAGGAGTGTTTTATGGTATGACAAATGGTGGGGAGTGAACCATTTGATATGTGAGGGTCGTGACCCATATTATCGGTGGAAATTATTCATTTTCATGGAATACATTTTTAGAAATCATGAATCGGTGATGTTATGAGGCAATTATAAGGACATTTCTATAAGGGGGAGTATCAGATCGTTCATGGTTAAGAATATTATTTAATGGAAGTGTTTTCTATTTTCTGAGAACAATCATTAAATATCCAAGATACTATTTATTTATGCATGCATGGTATCAGTGAATAGATTTTATTTGACCACCAAGCCTTCTAACGTATGAGAAGTATTATGATTGTGAGATTATAAGGAAAGGGGTTTTTTGAGATTGTAAATCAAATTATAAATTTGAATTATTTCTATAAGTTGACTGTAAGGGGTAAGATGAAACCTTTACAATAACATATGTCTCCATATAATATTTTTAAAACTCTTTCATTCATGGAATTGTTTTTTACAATAAGACAAATGTTTTTTTTGTAATTTCAAGCTATTTTATTTTTAAATGAATAATTAATAATTAATATTTAATTGTATGAATATATATTTATTCACACATGTACGTTCATTAATATATTTTGAATGATGAATCTGATTGATATTATTTTTCCAATCTTGAGAACAGAATGTGGATTTTACCTATGTGAGGAATAAATTTGTGTTTGGCATCTGGGTTGGGATAATGTATCAATTTCTTTTTCTTATATTTTCTTAATTTTGATTTCTTTATTTCTCTCGTAGATTCTTAGTTATTCAACTTGTGGAATTTTTTCACATAGTATAATATATTAGAGTATGGTGATAAAGATAACTATGGAGGGAGAAAAAGGGTGGTGCTTCTATAGACCTTGGGAGGAGCTGGATCATTATGAGGTAGCTATGGAATGCGAATCAGTGTGATGATTTAGTAGATTCTTCCCAACTATGGGTCATATTACGGATTTTCGATAAAAAATGTATATTTACCATTTTATAGTTTTATATCCCTTTTATCACAACATAGGACCCCTTTAGGGTTAATCTATATCTTTTGGGTATGAAAATCGGGGTTTTGAATCATTTTTAGGGGGTTCTCAATCATATATCCCAAAAAAACAATGTGTAGTTCATGAAATGGTAATTTATCTTTTCATGAGAGTACGATTAACTTTAATTAAGTACACACCATGTATTGGGTATACATTCAATGTACTTTTACTCATCAATGAAGCCATGCACCATGTCAAACAGACTGTGTAAGGGTATATAGCCATGTAAATTAGATAACCATAAACCTAGTGGGTTTCACCACATCCAAAAATACACAATAACAAAGAACACATTTCCATTCCATGTGTGGTAAATGAGATGGTGCCCCTGGTACGATACATTCTGTTCACATGTTATAAATTCCATGTACATTGACATGCAACTCTTTTTTTGACTGAGGTACATTCTTAGGGGATTCTTTGAGGGTACAGATAGTGTAACTAGGTATATATGCAATGTAATCTTCCCATAAGACCCTTTTTATGGGTTTTTAGATATTTACACCCGAGATATAGGATTGGATTTAAGTGTAGTCTATTTTGAGTATCATTTAATGTAGATATAAATTCTAAAACCCATTATTGTATTTGAGGAATCCTATTAGGCGTTTTAGGGGTTTTTCAAAATGGATAGGTTATTCCTCTAATAATAATATTATGATATATCATAACAGTGAGAATATTGATCCTTGGTGGTCCATGTGTCAAATTTCAATAATAGTGTTCTAGAAACAAACATTTTAGGATATAATTTCATCTTATCATTTCAACTAGAGGATCCCATGTCAGATACCTCAACCTTAATACTATTTTCAAGGGTCCCCTAAAGGATGTATTCACTTATATGCCAACTAAGGGAATCCCATGTAGGAGTTGACTACATGATTATCATTATAATGATACATATTTGATTCCCCTACATTTTTTAACTATTAATGGGGCTCCAATTTAGGTTTCCTATTTATATGTTCCATATTTGAGGATTCTGAGTAGGATAGATCTTCTATCTATTAACATAGGAGACCTATTGGATACTGAAGTGTTTTACCAAAACTAATAATGTGAATTGGGGTTTCTTGTTTAAATGGTTGAGGGTGTCACCTTAGACACTATTTCAAACCAGTAATATCACGGGTTTATGGATTTGGTGTATTTTTTGGGTATTCATCAACCCACACCATTTTATTTATACATTCACATAATTATTTTTCATATAACATTGATTTCAAGATATTTTTCCTAGTTTTCTCCAATAGGATTAATGTAATGTGACTTTACTTATTGGGATTCCCAGACATATTATCAAGGTTTTTGTATCTGAGATATTTATTTATTTTAATATTATTTGGATCCCTAGACATATTTCATTAGATCCATCTTATGATCCTGTTTTATATTACTGGGATTTCTAGACATATTTCATGGGATCCAGATTCTGATCCCTTATTAATTTTTATATTATCGTGATTCCAAGATTTATTCACCAGGATCTATCTTTTATCTTTATGATTATTATACTCAATCATGGTGTAACTTTGATTGTTATGTTTAGGAAGGTGTTCATTGTTTATTATGATACACTGGTGATCTAGATGAATATTAACTCCTTGATAGATTACTTGATTTCATTATTGAACATGGAGCTCCTCAGTATTGATTTGAAATATACCTGAAGAATTATTACTCTCTCCTTGTGTGATTCTTGGGATACTCCCTATAGTATTGTGGATGCACCATTACCGCATCGCCTAGATTTACATCTTGGGGATGAGGCTATTTATCCATTTATATGAATGGTTTCCAAGATTTATATTTCATCCAATGAGAATTACATTTATATAGAACATAATGTTCGGTCCCTTATGGATTTGTTAGGTCACAATGTAACAATTTCCTACAAATCGAAAACTAGGATTCAGACATAAAACATCATGTTCATGGATTGAGTTGTATGGAATCTATATTAGTAACAATTTATTGGATGTACAGATGTTATGTCGAAACCATCATTATAGTTATTTTTGGTGATTACCTGTGATACTGGGACTTTTATATATACCCCCTAATGTGGTATATATTACTCAGATACATTTCCATTGCTAGCTGACAAAGGTAATATCGATCAGGATGGATTGTTTTACTTATGTGTATGATACTTAGTTATTTATGTATTTTTATTACTCTGTTAATAGGAAATTTTATTTTTTATATCACACCTTGGGCCCCATATACTAGTAGAAAGCTGATGGTATATAGTGAGTAACTCTTGAGGACTCATGAAAGACCGACTCAGAGAACCAATTTAGCGGAATTTTGGCCTCGATGATACACATCTCAAATAAGGTGAAACAATATGAGGCATGTAATTTATAAGATATTATTTTTATATGCTAACCACAGTCTTTTGGATAGGAATTTTATAAGAGTGAATTAATTTTTTCCCATGTAAATACATCATTTATGTGAATAACGATAAGAAATTTTTTATTGAATGAATTTTTATTAAGAATGAGAACAAATTTATCGCTTTGGTGGAATTAAATAGATCAAAAAAATATGAATCAGGAATAAACATAACCGCAATCATAGGATAACTCCTAGAAGGAAATAAAATAAATATGGAGAAAAATAAAGGAATCAACTAATGCTATAATAATAGTGTATGAGCATATAATTTAAGATCCACCAAGGAAGAAATAATTTGAGCTATGCTTGTTTCCGGTTAATGAGGATAGACATGATTGGTGCCAAAGTGGGATTGAAAAATATACCCTAAGGATATATAATAATAAAGGTGTGTGTTTTCCAACGAAATAAGAAGATAATATTTTTAAGAGGAGACTTAAATATGATGTTGAATAAATGGATTTTGGAATGATTGTAATTATATTTGAAAAAATGAAATTTAACCATATTAAAATTATGTGAAAGAGACATCACAAAATGAATCATTGGTTTTAAAATTAGTTAAATAATGAATGATAAATAGAATATCATGAAAATGTAAAGAAGAAAGATACAATACATAAAATATTAGGAGATCCTTACTAGAAATGGAACCCAAGGAATTATATCATGTGTGTTGGGATACATAAAAAAAGGAAATTCTTAATCCAGTGTAGGTGATCCACTAAAAAGGCACTAAACAAGAATAATATTATGAATCAACACAAATAATAATAGATTGATGAGGAGATAAAATTCCATCCCCAAAATCTTGTAAAGATAATTATAAAACCCTGTTATTTTATAAAATATTTTTTCATTTAATTTTATTTTCATTTATTTCTTTCGTTAAAAGTGACAACAAGTTTAAAAAAACCACAATATACTATTAAAATATTATAATTAAATGTGGTTGTTATTTTCTAACCAATAGATTGAATGGAACTAATAGGATTGAAAATATTTTTAAAACTTATTTGTACATATTTATCAAATAATGTCATTAGTTATGTATTAATTTGAAATAAAAATAAAAATCATTTAGAAGTAAAATAGTTGTTCTTTCTGAAAAAATGTTTTTCAGCGCAAAATATTTGGTTTATATTAAAAAAATAATTTATTAATAATTTCTAAATGACTTTAACGAGATATATTTATCATATTTTTAATTTAGTTTCTTAACATTCATTTAATTTCAACACATGGGTTAATAATCATTTTTATGCTTAAAATTTATTTTTTATAGTAAGTGGTTTTTGTCAGGTGTTGCAGCCAAATTTTAAAATAAAATAATTACACTAATATAAAATGAATTTGATAAAGTCTAGTCTATATTTATTATTGGGAGGTTCAAATTTGGTAAATATTATCATATGATGTTTTTATTAAATGAATTTCAAACAATTATAAAATCGTACTCATTTTTTTATATGTAAATTTGGATAATATGAGTAAATAATATGTGATAATACATTTATTTTTCTTCCTAATTGTTATTATAAAAAGATTATTCTATACTTATAAATAGTTGTTAGCAATTTACTTTTTAAATTGACAATTTTCCATAAAAATTACGTATATAATATTTAAAGCTATGCATCTCAAAAAGTTGCACTATATTAGTTTTAAATATTTATTATATTTTAAAATATAGACAAAATAATGTTATGAAAAAATATAACTGTATATTTTTAGATTAATTAATTAAATTATCATAATGATTGATATTTATTTTTTATTTTAATAAATTATATTATTAGCTTACATATTCAAGAAACATAAACACACTATATATTTAATTTATATAAAAACAAAAAAATAGATTTTAAAAATAATAAAAATAGTAATATTTTACTGAGTTATAGTTTCATAATATATTTATAGATTAATATGTAAAAATACATATATTTTAATGTATTATATTAGAAGCACAAGTTTCTATGTAAATATGTATGTTGAATTAAATCAATAATGTCAAAATTTACACTAATTATATTTTATCAAAATAATATGATATTAAGTTATTTAAATATATTATAAATAATATAAGAGAAAAATAATGATAATATATAGTTCTAAAATTTTATACCTCTCCCATTTTTGATCTAATTTTATCACTATATATTATATTATATCACTTTAAGAGTGAAAAATATGTTACCATGGTTAATGTTAAAATGTGCTAACAATGGAGTAAAACAAAATGATACAGTCTAAAAAAACAAATAAACATATCCAAATTTTAATTTTTGATGTTAGTTCGACTACATAATATATTATCTACACATATGTTGAATTTTGGAGTAATTTATTCTATATAATTACTTTTTTGTATTTTATTCTTTTATGAAATTCCAAAAGTGTTAGTCACCTCAATTATAATATGGATCCTCATCCCCTCATTACTTAAAACATTTTAAGCCTTATGCCTAGAACATCCCCTACTTAAATACATTCTTATATTCCTTGTACATATTCAATTTTCTTTTCTCTCTAGGATCCTTAATATTAAATATAAACAAGTTATTTCTGATTAGAGGTAATTATTTTAATTGATCACCCTCTCTAAAATTATTTTTCAACCAAATATAAATATTTTATAACCTCCATAAAATATTAAATTAATTATAATAAAGAAACCAATATTATATTATGGTTATTTTACCTCTTTTAGTATCCACTTAAAATCAAATGTGAAGTGAATGTATCACTTGTGTGTATGTATGACATACTGTCTCAACCAAACAATTAAATTTGATTCCTATAACCATATTTTATTTCAGGTTATATTGATTGACTTAATATATATATATATATAATACTAACTAAATAGTATTATTTATATAATTATAATATCATATCTACCATCTTACCCTCCTATTTGTTGGGAAATGATAATTTCAATCATGCGTACATTTGGACTATTACATCCATGAAGAGATGATAATTGATAGTAATTTCATTTTTACATATATGGTAAAAATGGTGTATTTTATAAATTTATATTATAAATTTTATTTAGTAAATATAATATAATGATGAGTTACTATTTATCTTTCATTCATTAATTTTTTTGAAATATTATAATAGTATTCATGTGTATGCATGAACTATCATCTCCAGGAATAGTGTATTTCATTATATATATATATATCATTTATAAATAACTATAAACATTGATATAATTAATATATATTATATTTTTCCAATAATTAAAATTATATATCGCATGTAACCATTATTAAAATCCATTGACAAAGACTACCAAACTAGAAAATACTTGAAAAAAATGATGATATCACTCAGAATAATGAATTTATTAATGAATTGCTAACAACAGGTGATGAAATTATATTTTTAAATCATATATTAATGTTCATATATGTGTAGGGTTATGTTGGATATTTATAAGAAATCTATATTTATTATATATTAAGTAATAACAAGTAAAAAAAATTGGCCTAAACTAAGTGATATTCGACTCACATTTATATCCGTAGGAAACATGTCATATTCACATCACGGCTCTTTTGTGTGTTTTATATTGTACCGATGAATTTATTTTATGATTAATAATATTAAAATATAATTGGATTTAAATATACATATATAGTGATTTTATTCATGTTAATTATGATTCGAAAGTTACCGAAGATATAATGGTTTTATATAACAATCTCATAGATTATCAATATTGTTTATGACTATTTTTTCAATGAGGATATATTATGATCTAACAAAAAGTAAACTCATAAATTTTATTCGACTATATTTTTTTTCTTGAAAATACATGTTTTACATTAATTTTCGTCATATTACGTACTTGTGAGATAAAAAATATATTTTTAAATAAATTGTATATCTTTCCCTCTTTGTTTGGAAAACCTTTTTTTCTATATTCATGTTTTCTAATAAAAAATTAAATAAGTTTTTTTACTATTTTAATTTGATTTTAATGTCTTTTTTTACCATGTTTGACTTTTCAATTTATTTAAAAGTTAATTTTATATTCATTTTTAGAATCAGGTTATTTTTTAATTTCTTGAAATGCGTAAAAGTATATTATTTATCTAATATGACATGAATGAAATTTCCAACCACCTTGAAAACTAATTATTTGAAAATTTCCTTATAGTTTTTCTTGGTTATTTTCAATAATTTTTTTAATATATATGATTTTTTTCTAAATTTATTTAAAAATGGAAAGGATATTGTCCTTAAAAATGTTTTAATGATCTTTTAATGATATTTCTATTCATCTAAGACAAAAAACCTTGGTTACACTTATAATTTACTAGGGGATATTACCCAATTATATCATCCTTATTATTTATTTGGATTGTTTGATTTTATCATGAAAATATTTTTTTATGAAAACGTTTCCATTTCTAAGAGTAATAATATATTGAAATGATGAAATATTTATATAACCCATTTCATTTCCACGAGTTATAATTTGATGAAATATTTATGAAAACAATTTATTATATTATATAATGATATAATTAACTTTTTTTAATCTTGTTGGACAAATGTTTATGTTTTATTATTTTTTATGGGTAAGACCTATATCTCCATCTATTGCATTGCGTAAATATTGATATCTCATGAGATAAATTGGAATGTAGTTTGGAGTGAACCCAAATTATGAAGGTACATTTTCCACTAGGATAGTCATTGGAGTGACCCATAATGATTATCATGGTTTGGGGAGTAATCCCATCCCACTGTTATAGTTGAGGAAATGAATCTTTTTCTTCCAAGGAACCGATTTTTTATTCTTATATATAATATATATATCTATGTTTTAAGACATCATTATGATCTCATGGATCAATTTTTTGATTCCATTATGATTAATGTCTTATAAGCTGCCATCCTTTATTCCAAGACTCAATAATAGGATATATAATATATTAAACATGGATTTTAAATGTTTATATCATGTTCTCATACACTTTTTATAATTTCATTTCTTATGTAATCATTGATATATGCCTCGTTTTCCCTTACTAAGAATCCAAGACCACCCATTATTATGAATCATTTCCATAGGTTATGAAAAATGGTTTTAGTAATGATATGTATAAGAAGGGTGAAAATTATAAAAAACAGAATATGAGACTCTTATAAAATAACATATTCCATTTCCAACATTCTAAAGATAGTATACCAACCTGATTCTGTCATGGATCATTATGATTTATAATGAATGTTAATATAATAATACTTTATATCAATGTTTCAAATGAATGGATCTCTATTAAAGAATTATATTGTGATGATGAAGGGATAGTTTTTATAGAATAACCTCTTTTCACAATAAGTTAAAGTAAAACTATCCCCAATAACTACGTGTATAATTAGAATGTAATGATTTTAAAGTGTTTCATGATTTAATGAATAGAATTATTTTGGGATGTACTAAAAAATTAAGTAATGTTCTATTATGAAGTAATCCTATGTTACAACTTATTTAAATACATGAAATTATAAATTTTGAAGTATTTTCAATCCTAATAAATATAAATAGAGGAATAATCAGATCAGTAATAATGTTTCCTAATAATTTAAATCTAGAGATAAAATTTGTTATTTCAATTGATGATAAATTATATAAAGAAAAATGATGATTTTTTTTGAATATCACCTGATATATTTTATTTTAGATATTAAATATAGATAAATGGTGAAGCGTCCATTGTAGGAGACCAAATGTTTTGTATATTTTTATCTAACATCTGATATCATATATCTTTTCTTAAGATATTAATGGCTATTATGGATAGATAGAACACATTTTTTGTTTTTACATTATCCTTGTTTAAAAAATTGAGAAATTCCTGGTGAGTTTCATGATGATAATATAACTAATGGAATCTCTATCTTACAGGTAAGGATTCCGTATGGTTGAGAGAATGATTCATTTTCCACACTCAGTTCAAGAAGTGTTATCGAAAGATGTAAAAAAAATGTCATCATTTCAAAATTTATTATCAAGAAATAACCAATAAAAATTATTATCCATGATGCTAGTATATATTTTAGTTCTTATTAGATTAAAAAATTGGTGTTGTTTTGGTTACATGATATGATGAAGAAATCTATAATAATTCGTGGAAAGTAGCTAATGTTTTATGGATGAATTAGTTTTACACAAGTATGTACTATAATGGAATGTGATTTTTTTATTAAATGTATATCTTCCCTCCTATAATTATTCTTGAATTGGTATTCTTATAGGTTTTATTGATCGATAAATTCTTAGTGGTATATTCTCATAATTTAGATCATTTTGATAGAATCCATATATGATAAAAATTATCCAGAGAGATTTCTGAAAACTATAGTAATATGTGATGAAATTATACTACTAACGAAGTGATTTTTTGGGTCACACCTATGGGCCTAGTAAATGGGTATTTTTTTATCATATGGGGACCAAATTATATCCCCATAAAATTAATGAAACATGATGAAAAGTGAGATTATTAGAAATAAATCTATGAAGATCATTGATAAAGGAGATAGAGTTAAAAGAAATAATGAATAGTCTGAATTGTATATAATATATAAAATAAAGTGTTTTATAATTAAATGATAAATGATAATATAAATATATTTATAAAATTTTTATCCATGTTTCTGAGGGTATGACTATTCTTGAAAATTTAAATTGGGTTCACATGTTATAATTTATACATTTTATTTGATGTGAAAGAGGTAAATTAATGGAACATGAATACATGTGTAGTTTCTTATCAGGGTAAAAAATCCATTGATTCAAATGTGTTTATTCCTATTACATTATAATAGGATTTGGAAGTGATTTATGAAAATTTTATGATGTTGAAGATGTTATTTCAGTGAAGATAAATCCCTATCAAATTCTATGATGAAATAAGTTTCGTGATGGGTTTAAAGAAGTGGTATTGTTATGTTCCACACATTGTGAAATAGTTTATATCAATCAAAAATCAAAATAAATAATTTTATGTGGGATTTATATATTTTTTGTTTAATTTCCCCTAATCCTTAAGTCTCTCAAGTTGCCATATCATTTTTGTTAATGGACCTCATGTGTGCCTACCTGTACTCTAGAGGTTTCCGATTAGCAATGGGAGTTTAAGGAGCATAGTAGAGAGGCTATACCCTTGGTACATAGTAATAAAATAGTGGAAATAATAAATAATAATTCATATTAGGGTAACTAAAATAGAGTAAACATTGAGACATACAATTGGAATGAAAAGGATAAAGCAGGTAAATTATTTAATAATCAATGTAATGTCAGTCTGGAATGTATCAAAAATTAAAATTGAAAGTAATACAAATAAATAACCATAATTACACAAATAACACAAAGACCTCGGTCCTAAATACATATTGTTCACATATCAATGATACATCTCATTCAACATGCAACAATCAACAATAAGGACCATTTCTCATGTCTAAACCTTCATCTATGTAATCTATACTAAATGGAATCCCAAATAGGGTGTGAATAAAACATAAGAGGTCAAACACAATGTGTTAAAATAAAACCTATATGAAACTAAGTTCATGTAAAAATGTTATTACAGGTGTATTAATTAATCAATTAATACATTACACTAATCAATCATATTCGAAACCATAGAACAATATATCTGAGCATGTAGCGCAACCATTCCAACCATAACCACAATCCACGGTATATTCAAATATCAGTGAAAATACCTATGAATAAGTATTTTTTCATCCATGACATGACCTTTATATAATCCTTTTATCATTCAGGATAATCCCACTATATAATAATTTCATCATTTGGGCCAAGCCCAATTTATAATCTTTTCTGAATTACTTAACCAAGCCCTATATTCGTTACATTATAACTAGACTATGTCCTATATATAATAATAAAATAATGAATCAAAACACAAATCAAAATGTAAATAATAACATGACATCACACCATATGTGGTAATAGTTTTTTCTTCATAGTATTTTTTTCTTTTAGTTTGACATTTATTCGAAAATATATATCTTAATTTGTTTTCATGCCAATTATAGGCCGATTTTATATCAAATTGTCATAATCCATCTCATTAATAAATTATTCAATTTTCCCAGTTGAATCCATTAGATGAAATTACCCGATGTATCATGTCATAATAAAACATACATTAGGACATTAACCATTCAATTATTATTCCTGGGTAGCATCACCCTACAGGTAGCTATAAGACAGGTCTAAATACATTGAATACAAGGAGGTACAAAAAATAATTGAAAATAATTTTTATCATTATCTATCATTCAATTAATTAATTTTCATGTTGTCTTTTGTGAAATCACATAATATTGAACATAATTTAATAATACAGACACCGAAAAGGGTTTGGTTTTACACCACATAAAATTAACCAGTGATTAACCAAAGCCTTTCAATAGTAAATTATAATTAGAAAAAAGGAGATGAATATTACAAGAAGAACCACATCATACAAGATTAATATCAACAATATTTTCCAAAAAGATCAAAATATTATACCATGATAAGAAAAAATAAAATGAATTGAGTGGATATCCAATGTGAAACAACCCATTATATATTGATCTCTTGATGGAGATATCTATAAAAAAATACCACTCCATTATATCTTATAAATCACATGGGTGTTGTGATTGGAGGGATTTATGATAATAAATAATAAGTCATAAATCCATTGATAATTTATAAATGAAAATCTTGAGAAATACATGACATGTAATGCTTCCAAAATGTTTATTCCCCAACATTCGAGTTTAGGTGAAAAAAGTGTCATCTCATGTCAAAATGACCCAACACGAATATTAAATAATGTGAAAAAGTTTCAAAATTATTATTCAGTTCACATCATGAACCTATTTAATGACATATACCCTATGATATTTTCACATCATGTAATATTTACAAGAAGTGAAATTGTTCTTTATACATCTTTGTTCCTAACTTCTATCAAACATCGTGAACTACCTCTGAATCCTTCCAAACTCTTAGAAAACCCTCATAATCTCCTTTAAAAAGATTATACCTTGAATACATCAATAAAAATAAATATATATCCCCTAACATTTGGTCATTTCCCCCCAAAAAGATTCTTTATCTTCAAAAGGATGATGAAAAAACTATTCAAAGATAAAATTTAAAATAACCTAGAGTAGATTAAGGAAAACTAGAAAGAGGGATGTACCTAAAAAATATAGGATATTACAACCTTGACAACACATAAAAACACATCATTGATCAACTATAAGAATAACAGTTTAGTATCTGTGAATAATTCTATCCACTATGCTCACATTATTGTTTCCCTCTACTAGGTCTCCTCTGGTATACAGCCATGTTGACACAAAATTCAAACTAGAGGCATAGCCTGACCCTAGATATAATTCTCACTATAGTCTAAAATCCATATTTTATAATCCTCAAAGGATCAATATAAATATACTATAATAGAATGGTTAGGATAATATCCTTGAAGATGTGACATGTGAAACTATTCATGCATGTCATGATAGTGATGTGGAAGGGATAATTAGTATACCAATGAATCAACCATTTCTAATGTCTTGAATATCATGAAATATTTAGGCACTATATTTCCCTATTACTTGATACAGTGTTTCTCCAACCTAGGAGTTGCCCAAATGAAATTATGATGACAAACCTAAAACTACAGAGCTCATCTCAAATGGAAAACATAGGCTTTATAAAAGTTTTTTATAGTACGAAACCACATCCTGATCAACTATACATGCTCGTATTTCTCTTTCATGAGATAATGTATTACAAGTACTAACTCACATGCCTCTATAAAAAAAGTGGTGAACACAATGAACTTTTATACCAAGTGCCAAATTGTTTCATATAGATATATTCTTAGAATTAGTAATTATATAAAAAATCATGAGTTCCATATGAGACTCCCATGAACCACTAAAATCCAAAATAATGGTTCGTAAAAAAATCTCTAGAATCTGAATTGCCTGCTCATATCGACCGTCAAATTGAGTTTGACTGGATATGACCAAAAGAAGATGTGAACAAAAATCATTCAAAATACACTTCTAAAAAAGATATTTGAATTGAGGATATCAATTAAAAATGATACTTCTCCAAAGACCATGATACTATACCATCTCTATTATGTTAAGACTACCCCAATCATAAATATTGAAATCCATCCCTAATAAGAAATAATTGGGATACTTTCACCAGTTGATCTAAAATCACCCATAAGTAATAATTCCCATATAGTTTCACAGTTAATCATATCAGAAAATCAATATTGGCATTATCCCAATTCCATTCTGGAATAGATAGAGGATAAAACATCCTATGAGGCCATTTTTTCTCGCCATTCACTTGATGAACGGTGAAACATCCTGCAAAAAATCTGGATACCTCCATATTTATTCCAAGACACCGGTATTTTATATGAATTTTGTGATACATAAATGTCAAATAAGGATGTACCGCCCATCTATATGCATTAAAATCATTTATTATATCCTGGTGAAATATGTAGGAACCCAAACTCCGCAATAGAGGAAAATAGAATTACCACTGAAAATAGACCATTTAGCTACAAACTACAAATAATATAATATCTCTAAAGACTAAGAACTAATATTTAAGGAACTAATATTTCATGAAATTTTAAAAAACTATAGGTATAATAGATTTATAAGTTATAAGTACTCATCCATGGGACTCCAGAACATCTTGATGCATGTCTGTAAAGAGTTATATCATCTACCACTGGCCTAATGAGTCCCATACTACCATTATATGCATCATTAGGCTATAGGATTCCACAGAAATGCTGAACTTTCATATTTTGTAAGACTACATGATGTTTAAAGATTACAGATAATCAAACCAACTCCTTTAATGAAGGTTTAGGATCCACTTTGGGAAATATGAATCTAAGGATGTCGTGGTCTGTGTATACCAAAAACCTCTACAGCATAAGATAATGTATCTATAATCTTTGTGAATGTACCAGCTCTTCTATATCAAGGTCATAGCTTGGTTAATTACTGTCATACATTCTCACCTATCTAAATCCATAAGCAAACATTACATCATCCTACATCAGAACATATTTAATTCCATATATAGATGCATTATAGTGCATGCCATATGCCTTTATTTTCATATGTGATGTATGGATTGGTTTTGATGTCACCTTAAATTTTAGATCAGAAAAATATATCTCATATTCATCTAACAAAAGAAATTTTATCCCCATCATAGTCTGCATAGAAATCAGTTCTTCCATATTTTAGAATTCCGAGATAAACGGCTGATAATAACCTACTAAAGCCAAAAAAATACTAATATCAAAATCCATTTGTAATATCACAAGATTCTATCGCTAAAACCATATTTGGGAATACTAACACTCCTATATATATGGTCACATGTTCCATAAAGTGCACTTTATCAATTTGGAAATGAAATTTGGCTATCTTGGGGTATTGTTGATTCCCTCTCAATTAACACGAGATGGTGATAGATTTTGGTAATGATCATATGCTAACTCGAAGTACACTATAATTATATCAAATAGAACTAAAACAAAAATACATATAATAGGATTAAAGATTCAATTCAGTAAGTCCAAAAATACCATTAATGAATTCATTAAACCAAATGGTGTCACTATGAACATATATAAGATATACCATATCTTAAAAGTGGACCACAATATGTGTGATAATCTATCCCAAAAATATTTATAACCTAATCTCAAATTATTCATAGAGAAGTTCTTACATCCTTTCAAATAATTAAATAGATCATTGATGTAAAAAATGAGACACCCATTTTTTATTATAATCTGGTTCAAAATTTGATAATTCATACATAAATTCAAGTAACATCATCATTCTTGGATAAAAAAACTAGAGAACCAATGTAAATTTACTAGGCTATATGAAACCCTTTATATCCAAATGTTTTATTAGATGTCTTAACTCTCGATGCTCTACAGGTGCCATCCTCTACTGTGGAATAGAAACTAGAATTGGTATCACCATGAATTATTTTTTAAACTCAATCTCCCACTCAAGTGGTAATCTGTAGAACCATTAATGATGTTTTATAATTAAAATGGTATGCCACTATTGTAAAACAATTTCTACATTCAACCAAAATCAAATACTAGAACTGCTCTTTGAGCCATGATGTAATCTAATATTCACTGAATTTTCCTAGAAGGACCGTACTGAATATCCCACTCCCTCTAGCAAGAATAAATATCTTTTTTTATAGATAAAAATGAAACTCTCATACAGTAAAAAGTCAACATTATCCTGATATAAGAGTATACAATCCTTAACAAAAATTAGACCAAAACCTCACATTTCCAATAAAAATAGTTCACAAAATAAATAGTAACCACTAATTATAAGAGAACATTCCTTAATAATTTAATATTCTATAAACACACTCCAAATGGTGTGTAAGTGGTCCAATACCTATAAAATATTTTCATGACTCAGACAAATTCATTTTCAATAATAGAAGGTAAAAAACACTGAGTTTCTATTGTATAAAATGAAAGGAAATAAAAACTAGATGATATAATAATTATACCACTAACGGTAGAAGGTACTAAATATACAATTTCAGTATAGACAACATTGCATGAAACTAACTATAACCTCTTCCCTAGTCTCCATTATGCCCCCTTCCCTCTTCTCTATAATGTATACTACTCCTACACTGTGTTTCTATGGCCCTTGACTTGACCTAAATGTCATGTGGAACCCAAACTATCTGTTTATTGAGGGGAACCTAAGTCCTTCTTGAACTCTAGAACCTAAAATAACCCCTTCTATTTCCCTACTGTATACCCCTACATATGTATTATAGCTAAACCATCCTACTGAAAGCATAGAACTCAAATGAAGGGTAAAATACTGAGGTCACTTGTATAGCAAATTTCCACAAAGGTAGAATTATAATCATAATCTTTCCTGAGATGGGTCCCAACTACCCTAATTTATCTTCACACTTTTACCTTAGTGATAAAAATCATATAAATCTTCTTCCAGTAGAATAATAACATAAATTTTTCCCTTTGGAAATAGCATGGGCACTGCATGGCACCTCTCTTAGATTCCCTTCCATGATTGATGACTGATTGATCGCATAAAATAAAGCTAATGAACTGAAATACAGTAACCTATGACGTAAAATCATAATTAATTCAAACCTAAAAACTTATTTCCCTATATATATCATCACCTACCTAAGAAGATGGAAATAATTGAATATGGGAGAAACCTCTAGTGTATTCCATTACTAAAATTCCCTCTTGGTTTATTTTTATGATCTAATGAGACTTCTCAACCCTCAACGTCTATGGATATAAGTGGTTCATAAAATTTTCCTCAACTTATATTGACGATAACTCCTATTTATTACCATATTTTTCTAGAATGTCTCATTATACCTTGGAAGGACCATATAGAATGTGTGAAGAAAGCTTCGACCTTTTATCTGTCGGTATATTGATGTTCTTGAAGATCATACTGACTGATCCAATCAAGAATTGTCCCGCCAAGGGACATACCTCCATAGTGAATGTAGGGAAAAGATTTAGAAAAAAGCCCATCTTCAGGTTAGACATCAAAATCACAGTTTTAATGGTCTACATTTCCATGGATCACATGACCCACAAGAAGTTTTCACAAATCTAAATAGGCATCCGATCCACAAGATCTCAAAGAATCTCTAGTTTAGCTGAATTGTGATCTTTCTGATTACAAATCCCTTGGTTCCCATTTTGAATATTATGATGAGGAATTTTCTCTATAAGAAAAAATAACTTCATAGAACATTGGATAACAATATGGTTAACCACAATAGGTGACATCAATAGAGAACCATTTCGTTATAGTTTTTCCTAACTTGGATTACAAGTTATTTAGCATGACATAACAATTATTTCATTTCATTAATAAAATATGGCATGCATCTAATTTCACCATTCATACAGAAAAGTATATCATAAAATAAATGTATCATTATTATGAATATTTCATGTTGATATGTATCCCTATGTTCCATAATGATACATTTATAGTTATCTCATTCCATACAGAGTTATGATTATAAATATTCTGAAAGAAAAACATCACATATAATGTGAATCACATATGGTTAAATAATATCAACCGTAATAAGAAAAAATCACAAAAAATAATCTCATCCCCGGGAACACGGATTTCCCCACACATGGATTAGTTAATCTCGTAGACAAGCTCATTACCATGTTAGGAGACATTCCAGTATCATTTATATATTTACCAAAAAAATTAATATAAAAGAAAATCATATTCCTTGGATATCACTTTGTATGATACCATTGTAATAAACTCTATCACATGGACAAATGAGGTTGGTTACTGGACATCAGGAGCACATCCCCATATACAAGAGGCTTTCGACTAGAAGTGGGGGTGTAAAGAGAATAGTGGGAGACTATACCACATGTTGTATATTTTTAATAGATTGTAAAAAAGAAATAATTATAAATATTATAGTAATAAAAATAGAGAAAATAGTGCAACATATAATTAGAAGGTAAATAAAAAACCATATAAATTAGATAATAAAATATGTTATGTCTTGTTATAATGTATCTAAAAGTCAAATTGGGATTACTAATGATAAAAGATAATGATAAATCATATAAATTAGAGAATTTGGTCCCAACCCATATGTCATTCCCATTTACATTTTCTAACACATCATGGAAAAAACAATGGACAACATGGTCCATTTCCCTTATCCATACCTAAATCCATGAAATATTCTTTGGTACCATAGAATGACCATTATATGATGTGAGTAAAACTCATTAGGTCTACACAACTATGTCTAACAAAACTAGTATGAATAAAATTTCATGAAATAAAGAGATAAATGGTTTATTAATTAATCAATTAAAAAATTACAATAATAAACTTATTTCATCATCATACCAGAATATCTTTAAGAATGTAAAACTTCCAAGACAACTATATCCACCCATCTATGATACAACCTCATAACTGATAAAGTAACTCTATATAACAATTTTTTCATCTCAGCTTATCCCTCTATATAAATATTTCATTATCGAGGATACTCCCTCAATAAAATCATTTCAACATCCAACTCAAGCCCTCTATAGAGTCATTTTAACATAACAGGGCCATGACCTATAAGCCTTATATTATAACTGTACTGAATCGTCTAAATAAAAATTATTACCTGAATCAAACGAAAATCATTATGTAAATTATAACACTATATAATTTCATAATCCAAAATGATAAATTATTCTAATTAACATTTTCCATTCTATTTCTCATTTATTAATTTATTCATTAATTAAACACCCATTTTATATCAAATATTAATCAAACATCTCATTAATCCATGAATCCTTTTCCATGATAAATTCATCATAATAAATCAAAAAAATCATGTCTTGACATACATAATTTGAGAAATTATTCAATACATTATGATAAGTGTAGGGTTACCCTATGTGTAATTGTATCCAAGGTATTATCATCATCGAATTCGATAGGATCTAATGAATAATCCATCACAATATTTATCGTGATCTATTATTATATAAATTAATTTTCACTTTGTATCGTTCCAATCCCATAATATTTCTTGTACATGAAAAATAGAAGTAGTTAATAGGCTCTTGTTTCAAACCTTTTACCCTTAACCAGTACTTAATTCAAGTATTTTATAAGGAAAAACCAACAATAATGAAGGATAAGAAGATTGAAATAAGAAAAAAAATCATAGAATATCAATATCAACACTTAATTTTGTTGTGGTCAAAATATTACATCATGATAATGAGAAACAATAGGAATAGAGGGAGAACCCAAATAAAAAAACCCTCAAATGTGATTTATGTCTTGATCATCACATCCAAAATGGATGAAGACACTAACAAATCACTTGGAAATAATCTTGGGTTCAAGAGTGGATGGATTAATGTGAAAGAATAATGTATCATATGTTTATCTTAGCTTTAAAAATGATGATCCTGAGTAATACACATGAATTAATCCTTTCATTCCCTGTATTTCCCAATTTTTGAGTTACTATGAATAATGCATGGCTTTGGGTTAAAATATCCCTACAAGAATATTACACAACATGAACATGTTTCATGGAATGTATTCAATTCACGTCTTGATCATATGTCACATCACCATCCAAGAGATAGTTATGGATTGTTTTATATATACATGGCATGTAAATTTTATATTGAAATATTTATTCCCTTCTTATTACAAATAGATCAATCCACCTCCAATATCTGCTAACATCCCAGGAAACCCCCATAATCCTGTTCATAATTGTTATACCCAAACTTCATCAATTAAAACAAATCATCCCAGAATGTATGATCCCATACCATTATAAAGGTATATAAACCTTGTTTGATTATTTCCAGGGTTATAAAGTTACAGGATATGAATGGGAGAGTCGGGAGAACATTGAATGAATTTTTGATGCAAATGGGATGTCACACGGGAAGTGCACGATTTGTCTAACCATGCGACCAAACCATGCGTGGAGAGTCTGCTGAGGAAGTGGCTAACCCAAGGATAGCACACAATTTTTCTATCTGTGCATCCAAAATATGTGTGGAGGATCTACTGAGGCAGTGGCTAATGCATGGTTAGTGCACGTTTTCCCTAACCCTGCTAGAAACTGTGCAGGCACTTAAGTGAGATCCTAAAAAAGTGGATCTCACACGTTTTTTCCTTTAAGTGGCTCTTTTTTTCTCTTACATGGTGATAACCTAGGATTTCGCTTCTCCTAAGGTCAACGATTGTTCTCCCATCATTCCGGAATCGATCCGAAGGGTTCTCTGGGTGAATTGAATCCAAATTCATGAATTATGTAGACGTTCATCATTGTTATTTTTCAGTTTCATAGATCTAATTAGATATAAATCTCTTATTCCCTCTATTTCATAGATATATTCCTGTTATGGGGATGTTTAAGTGTGTGGATGACATTTTTGATGAGTTAGGGTCCTGTTCTTGTTAGGAGAAGAGATCTACGGTGGGTTCTTGTAGAATCAACCCGGTTTTCTTATTTACGAATATTTGGTCTTGTTTAGCTTGTTTGGATACCATGCATGTTTTCCATGCCTGTAGCTGTAATATGGAGAGTTTGTATTCGGAAATGCTTGATTTTTTGTAGACTGTTAGACTAGTGTTTCAAAAGTTTTACATTGGCCATATCACACTACTATGCTCATTGAACATCACAGGGAAATGATAATATGGTGTAGTATACTATAAGGGGAATTGACTAAGTGATCTTCCTCAGAGAATCCATGATTTATTTAGACTATAAGGGGATTCACCGCATGAGATTCTTCGGAGAGTCCTTATTTTACTCTGAATTACCATGACTACTTAGAATATAAGTGGAATTAATAGTGACTGCTTCCTTAGAGAGTCTATAAACAACCTAAGCTATAAGGGGAATTGACAGAGTGAGCTTTTTCAGAGAGTCCTTGACCTTTGAGCAATAAGGGGAATTCACTATGAGTTCTTCCTTAGAGAGTTCCTGACTACATTAGACAATAAGTGGAATTGACTGTGAGTGCTTCCTCAGAGAGTCAATATATACAGAATCACAGTGGTTATGCCGAGTGTACTGTCCAGTGGGTGGCTTGTACTTGTTATGTAAGACCAGAGGGGATTGTTGTGAGTACTTCCCAGAGGGTTACCTATTTGTTCTTAGCTGTTTTATTAGTTTTTACATGATTTTGAAACTATGGATTATTTACTACTGTGTACTTTTCTTTTTACTACATTATGTACTTTTACACGGCATATATTAAATGACTATTAGTCACAAATCTCGTGGTGATTGCCTACTAGGATTTAGTCTCAGGCCCTATTTGGTCCATGCTTCTGGGCCCAAACAGATTATATTGATGTAGTTATAGACAAGGGAAGCTCCCTCAACTTCAGGAACTTAATATGATATGGAGCAAGAGAGAATGGGACCAAGCTATGGCTTGTGATACCAGAGAGTTTATCTACTTTCTGTTTCCCTTTGTTTGATCACAATTTTATTTTTGTTTTGTGTCTTGCTTGGAATTTTTTGTAGACATATGTATCATGCATCATTTTATATATGTTCTTCAGTTTATACTTTTAGTTTTCTGCTATTAATACTGTATGTAAATATTACTTCTTCCACTCTTGTATGTATTTTTTTAGTTATACAATTTACTCTTCCAATGATGGTATAGTTTACCCACTATCACAGTCTAGGCCCCCACTACTTGTTGGAAGCCTCTTGCGTTTGGGAAAATGTGCTTGAGGACTTGCTACCAACCAGGTATGGGGCACCTCTCGGTGGCTTCTAGAATTGGGATTTTACAAAGTGGTATCAAGGGATTCTTTTCACTTGATTTACTATTTGAAGCCTTTAGCCAGGGATAGGAAAGAATATGTACTTGGTAATAAGATGCACCCGGGATTATCTAACCCATATACAAGGAAAATCCAATCTACCTCATTTATTGAAATTTCATCTGGTTTTTCAAGTGTATGTTTAATATGATTTTCACCATGGGGTGACTCACATGTTTTGTGTTATTAATGTTGACATTATTGAGGTCTATTTCTATTACAACCTGATGAGATGAGGGTATTCCATCTCTTGCATCATAAATGCACTTTATATAAATCACATGTCATGCGTTCTTTCCATTTCATCTTGGATGCATTAGTGATTTAATGTTGTTGTGATAGACGTTGTGTATAATATGCATGCTATTGTGATAGATACCTTGATGAGAATACCTGCTGTTTTGATAGTGTATTTTTGTCTAATGTTTTTTTTTGAGTGGATGCCAAAATTTGGTTCTTGAGGTGTTATGGGCCCTCATGGACCATTATTTGGTGGATCATTTATTTTTTTCCTTGAGATATCATGTATCAGATTCCAAACATTGATTCGTAGGGATTATAGGCCCTCACGGATCAGAATTTGGCACATTATTTGTTATTTTCAGTGTTTTCTGGTTTTCGGACTAGTTTCTGAGACTTACTATCCGTAGAAACCCAGAATACACGCTACGTAGTGTTGACCCAGTGTCGGCCCATGTATCTAATAGCATAGATGTGAAAAACCTTAATCTATACAGGTCCTGTCATAATTGAACACACCGTGTACTCTGACCTAGGTACCTGGCCATGTCACGAAGAACACGGGTTGGTGTTACCCCTTCACATACATGTTGTGTCTGTCTAGAAAATGTTGTGTAGTGTGATCCACTTGTCAAGATATTTCACTAAAAACACGGGCTTGATTAAGCTTGTCTAGTAGACGCCGTGTACTTCCAGTGTGGCAGAAGCAGGCATATGAGGCCACAATTCCCGAAAGAACTAGTGGAGTGCTGATATCCCGGCAAGATGGTCCATCTTTAGCACTTTTATTAGTTCATCTCATCAGCAGCTGGTGACATGGGTTCTTTTATGACTCAGAATTTGGGAGCACCACCACCAGTTTCTCGCCAGTTAGGGAACGAGAGTTCATCCAGATATTCAGGTCGATGTAGAGGCCGTGGACGTGGTGTTCAGTCACCAGTAATTCAGTGACAGTAGAGTGGATCAACTTAGAGTGGACATGCAGGGTCACAAGGACATGGAGCAGGTCACACCTTTGTAGTGAAGCAGACCTAGTAAGAGCAGGATCTCGAACCTTCTACAGTTTGACGTATGTTTCTGCAGCCTCAGTCTCACCTTTTACTATTTTCGTTATAGGGGCTTCCCATAGCACTATTTCAGTTGCTGTTGTGGAGAACCTTGGGCGTTGTATCTTTTCTTCTACTAATGTCTTGATGCTAGAAACCCTTTTTAGGATGAGAAAATATAATGTACATCAGGGTAATGAATGTCCTGTAGATGTTGGAGGGTGTCACTTTCTATGGGACCTCTATGCCCTAGAGATGACAGGATATGATATCATTCTAAGAATGGACTGGTTGTTTCCCTTCCAGGAAGTCTCCGACTTTTATCGCTGCAAGGTGAGTTTCAAATCACCAAAGGGTGTATCATTTCTTCATAAGTGAATATGGGATGTCTAGGAAAGAATAATGGATCCAGAGCATCATGGGTTAGGAAGATATACAATCCAGATTTCTAGTCTGTATCTGGATGAACATGGTACTTTGCATATGGACTTTCCTCTAGTGATGGATCGTTTCATAGAATTATTTCTAGAGGAGTTTTCAGGTTTTCCTCTGATGCACTAGGTAGAATTCTCGATTGAACTTGTTCCAGGAGTGGAAGCAGTGTCCATTCCTCCTTATAAGATGGCTACACCAATGTTGCAGGAGCTCTATAAGTAGTTGGAAGAGTTGCAGGCAAAGGGTTTCATCCAGTATAGTAATTCTACTTGGGGTTCACCTATCCTATTTGCGAAAAAGGATGACGGAACCCTAAGGCATTGTGTGGACTATAATAAGTCGAACCTGCTGACAGTCATGAACTAATATCCCTTGCCTAGGATTGATGATCTCTTTGATCAGATTCTAGGCGCCCAGGGGTCCTAGAATATTAACATGAGATCTGGTTATCATCTTTTGCGCGTTATAGAATCTGATATACCTCTTATAGCCTTCCAGAGTTGTTATGTTCTATATGATTATATGGTTATGTCGTTCGGTCTCATAAATGTGCCAGCAGTTTTCATGGTACTGATAAACTGAGTGTTCCATCCATACATGAATTCCCTCTTGGTTTTCTTCATGGATTATATCATTGTGTACTGTCACACTCGACATGGCCATGCTACACATCTTGATATCGGTTTGAGTACACTATGAGAGCATCAGTTATATACTATTCTCTCAAAATGACTCTTTTGGATGGATCCGATTCACTTCATGGGTCATGTTATCTCAGAGATAAAAGTATGAGTGGACCAAAAGAAAGTGAGAGCAGTAGTTTCCTGGGAGAAGTTGAATAACTTATTTGAGGTATGATGTTTTCCAAGGTTGGATGGATACTACATGAATTTCATATGGGAATTCTCACACTTAGGAGTACTTCTGGGGAGTCTGACAAAGAATTATGCAAAGTTCATATGGATAGATTCTTGTGAGTCATCCTTTCAAGAGATGAAAGGATGTTTGACTTCAGCACCGATACTAGTTTTTCCAGAGCCGATAAAGAGCTTAACTATTTACTAGGATGCATCATGTATTAGGAAGGGAGTTGTGCTTATGCATGGGGATGGAGTCGTTGCGTATGGGTCTCAGCAGTTGAGGCCACATGGGAGGAATTACCTGACACATGATCTGGAGATGGAAGCTATTGTTCATGCCCTATGCTGCAGGAGACACTATCCTCTAGGAGATCATTATTTAGTTTTCACCGATCACAAAAGTTTCAAGTACATCTTCACTCAACATGATCAATATTTGAGACAAAGAAGGTGGGTTTGGTACCTTCAGTAATTTGACTTTGAGTTTGATTACATGCATGGGAAAGGCAACGTAGTGGCTGATGCATTGATCCAGTGGAATTAGACACATCCAGTTTAAGAGGCCAGCTGTGAGTGGCAGTTTATCGCTCTTTTCTCTGAGATGCATCTAGAGGTGCACGGAAAACCACAAAATACTTTTCTATCTTCTATAGTTGTTAACTCTACTCTTCTTGGTCGTGTTCGAATAAGGAAGCTATCAGATTCTAAAGGACCAGTCCTACGGGAGTGCATGTCAGTGGAGGACCCTATTTCTTGATGGACCATAGGTGAGGATGAGATCTATCATTTCTCGGGGCGCGTATGGGTTCAAGAAGACATACACGAGGAGATGATGCATGATTTTCATTCTTCATTTTTGGATTTTCATCCTATTGTAACCAAAATGTATCGTGATCTACACCATAAGTATTGGTGTCCAGGTATGAAGACGGACATTTCTGGTTTCATCTTGAGGTGTTCCACTTGACAGCAGGTGATGGCAGAACATCAGTGACCAGTATAGATTTTAAAACAGTTACCCATTCTTGAGTGGAAGTGGAATGACGTCACGATGGACTTTGTGACTGGTTTTTCATGGTCGACAAGAGTGAATGGTGTAGTATGGGTTGTCATTGATAGGCTTAAGAAGGTTTCTAACTTCTTTTCTATCAAGGATTCCTTCAGTGTTGATTAGTGTGGATGGTTGTACATCTGAGTGATTGTACGTATTAATGGATTACCCCACTCCATAATTTTATATTGGGTTATGAATTTTAATTCATGGGTATCACAGAAGATTCAGAAGGCATTGGGTACACAGGTACTTTTGAGTACAACATACAACCATCAGACGGATGTCCAGTCCGAACGTACGATTCAGGTGCTTAAGGACATGCTCTGAGCATGGATTCTGGATTTTGGAGGTTCATGGGTGAAGAATATACTTCTTGGTGAGTTTTCCTACAACAATAGTTTTTATGAAATTATTTATATGGAACCTTATTAGGATTTTTATGGTAGGAAATTCGGATGACCCTTATGTTGGCTGGAGGTAGGAGAGGCAACTTTTCTAGGACCACGTCTGGTTTAGGAGACCACATATGAGATAAGGATTATTCAGAAGAGGATGGCTACTGCACAGTCCCATTAGAAGTATTATGCTGATGAATGGAGACAAACGCTGGAGTTCGAGGTCGGGGATCATGTTTTTCTATGTGTCAGACCATGGTTGGGACACAACATGATTAGGATACAAGGTAAGCTTTCACCAAGGTACGCCGGGCATATTGAGGTGTTGAAGGGAGTTGGGCCGGTGGCATATTAGTTTTAGTTACATCAGAGGTACAAGGATATGCAAAATTTCTTCCAAATCACTCATCTTTGACGTTACAGTTCATACCCATCTCATGTTTTCCAACCAAATGAGGTTGATTTGGAAGTGGAAGGATCTTTCGAGAAGCACCCTATCATTATTTTTTATCGAAGTATGAAGGTTACCTATGGCCGGTATGTTCCTCTAGTATGGGTTCTATGTTAGCATGGGTGAGTACAAGATGAGACTTGGGAGAGGGAGGTCGATGTACGTTTGCAGTGGCCGAAGCTATTCGTGGATTCTTCTTCTGCACCGCCTTGCTAGGGAAATTCGAGGAAAAATTTCTTTAATGGGGGAAGTTTGTAAGAACCAAGACCATCTTTTCAGGTATATGAACCTTTCTTGATTATTTTCATGGATATAAAGTTAAGGATGATTAATAGGATAGTCGGGAGAATATTGAATGATGTTTTGATGAAAAGGGGTAGTCGTACAGGCAGCGCACAGTTTGCGTACCCGTGCAGCCAAACCATGCATGGAGGGTCTACCGAGGTAGTAGGTAATGCATAGTTAGAGAAAATTTTGTCTAACCATGCAAGAAAACCATGTGGCACTTAAGTGGGATTCTAAAAAAGTGGATCTCACATGTTTTTTCTTCTATGTGGCTCGATTTTCCTCCTTAGCTGCCATAAACTAGGATTTTTTCTCCTGAGATCAAATAAAGTTCTCCAATCATTCTGAAATCGATCCAAAGGCTTCTCTAGGTGAATTGAAGCCATATTCTTGAGGTATGTAGACAATATTCTTTGTTCTTTTTCAGTTTATTAGATCTATATAGATATACTTCTCCTCCTCTCTCTATTTCTTAGATCTACGCCCGTAATGAGTAGTTCTATGTGTTTGGATGACAAGTTTGATGAGTTTTGGTGTTGGTCTTGTTAAGAGAAGAGATCTAAGGCAGGTTCTTAGAGAATCATCCCGGTTTTCTTATGCATTCTTCATTTTTTGCGGTTTTATTCAAAACCATTGAGGTAGGTGGTTTGTTCCCTTTATTCAAAGTCTTTGTGTATTATGTGTAAATTCCACCAATACCCTTGAAAGGGGTATTGCGTGTTTACCAATTTACCCCTGTTGATTGCATACCATGCATGTGTGCCTGTGTAGAGGTTATTTGGATATGAATTGGGTTGATATCTATGCATTAGATGATTTTCCCCTGCATGTTCTTTTTACGACTATTTGGTCCTATTTATCCAGTTTGGCTTCCTTGCTTGTCTTCCATGCCTATTACTGTAGGATGTAGAGATTGTATTCTACCATGCTTGATTTTTTGTAGACTGTTGTCCAAGTAGTTATGTAGGCTTACTTTGTCCATATCACACTGCTTTTCTCGTTAACCTACACAGAGCCCTGAGAACCTAGTGTAGTAGACTATAAAGGCAATTGACCGAGTGAGATTCTCAGAGAGTCCTTGAATGCTTTAGACGATAAGGGGATTGACCATGTGAGATTCCTCAGAGAGTATTTTTTTTACTTGGAATTACCTTGATTTCTTATACTATAAGGGTAATTGATGGTGAGTACTTCCTCAGAGAGTCTATAAACGTCCTAGGATATAAGGGGAATTGACCGAGTGAGATTCATAGAGAGTCTTTGACATTGGGGCTATAAGGGGAACTGACTGTGACTGCTTCCTTAGAGAATCTTTATATACTGAACCACATGGGTTATGCCGTGTGTACTTCCCAGAGGGTGGCATATACTTGTTAGGTAAAACCAGAGGGGTTGGATGTGAGTGATTCCCAGAAAGATACCTATTGTTTCATATTCGTTTGATTATCTGTTGCAAGATGTTGAAACTGTGGATTGTTTACTGTGGAGTACTTTCCTATTTACAACTTTCTGTACTTTTACATGCCATATATTCACTGACTATTAGATGCAGATCATGTGGTGGGTTCCTACTAGGATTTAGTCTCACACAATGATTGGTCCATGCTTTTGGGCCCAAACATATTATATTGCTACAGGTATAAAAAAGGTCAAGCGCCCTTATACTTCAGGTACATGATATGACGTTGAGTTGGAGAGCATGATACCAAGCTATATCTTGAGATGCCGAGGAGTTTATCTGCTTTCTTTTTCCCTTTTTTACCATGGTTGTATTTCAACTTTGTGACATGTTTGGCAGTTTTCCTAGACATATGTATCATGCATCATTTTATACATGTTAATCAGTTTATACTTTCAGTTTTATGCTGTTACTACTGTATGTAATTATTACTGCTTCCGCTCTTATATGTATTTATTTACTTCTACTGTATACTCTGCAAATGAAGGGATAGATTCCCCACTATCACACCCATGTCCCACGCAGCTAGCCGGAAGCCTTTGGTGTTTGGGGAAAGTCACTTAATTCCATGTGACCAACTAGGTACAGGGCGCCTCTTGGTGGATTCCGGAACCAGGACGTTACAAAACATTAGAACATTTTCCCAAAAAACATTCTCTACCCATAAAAGTAATTTGACCACCAATGCTCAAAGATGATGGAAAACTAAACAATATAGTATTATCAAAAAACTAAAAGAGGGATTCACTTGGAAAATAATTATCTTACAGTAGGTTCCAATAAACTTATATTAGGTTTAATCGAGAAATATGAAAATGATTCATGAAATTGATTCCTTTAAATTGAATGGATTATATTTTCAAACAACAATGTGAATATTTATGTCTATTTTGTGTGTGTTTAATTGATTAATAAATCTATCATCATTGGTGAGTTGGTTGGATTAATGTGGTGTTTCCATTGACATGGTATAATGTAACTCATTGGATTTTTATTTACCATATCAAATTATGTATAAAATAATTATGTTACTAATAAAGGGAAAATGGTTATATTTTCAAGATAAAATTGTGTTCCTGATAAATGCAATGTTGTGGATTTCATGAATAAATTTGTAATATCAGAATGAATATAATACTAATACTTAGAGGTTAGATAATTCTATCATAGGAAAAGGAGAACATATAGAGGGAATAATCATTCATGTTTGTGGATAAGTTCTTGTACTATGTAGACTATTATGTGTTGATATAGAAATTTATCTATATGTATTTGAGTGTGTGACAGAAATTTTGTTATAAAATTATATTAAAGTAATACGACTCAAAAAAATGAAAAATTTAGTGAAAATGTTGACTCCAATACATATTATGGATATATTTCAAAGGATATTTTCTAATGTGGTAATGTTTTGGGTAAGGAATAATATGTTTCATGATTGTTCATGAAATTAAAAATTAAAATAAACCTCATAAAAATATCAAAAAGTCATATAATTCATTAAATATATATTTTTTCGCAACATATTTCTGATTCTCAAAAGAAACATTCATAAATGAGGTATGATTCATGAATATGAGATGTTTTTTGGAGATTCTATAATTTTCAGATGACATAAATATTTCATGAAGGAAAAATAGATATTCAAAGAATACATGATCTTCATATGCATAAGTTAATGGATGATAAACCCAAAGGTTTCACAAATAAGGGGAGTTTCATGAATACAACACATAATTCCTTGAAAAGGTTTTGGTGAGGTATAAATTTTCATGATTAGTTGAAATGATTTTGAAATTGGGGATACAAAATAATTGAAGTAAGCATTATTCATTTAATGTTTGATGGCTCAGAATTCATGATGGAATTTTATGAAGAATTATTTTTACATGATGTAATATTAATAACATTAGTTTTAATAGGAAATCCATTTTTTCTCTTTAGAGCAATTTTTATTCATGAAATACTACATGTCTTTGGAAAGATGGGAGTATCATAAAAAATAAAACAATTCATAATGTATTTTAGTTTCATAGAAGATAAAATGATTCAAGAATGTGGATTGTTTTTTGAAAAATAGAATGTTCCATGAATGTGTGGAGTTTCATGAAGGTGTTAAATATAATGACACATAGAGTGATTAAAACACATGATGTCATTTCCAAAAGAATATGGCATTCCATGATGACATTAGAATAGGGAATGTGATGCTGCTATACTATTTATGTTCAAATACAGTTTGTGAAAGAGAATTGTGAATAGAAATAGGCACTAATATGTTCAATAACCTTGTAAATGTGATGTTTTTCATTGTCCCATGATCTAAAAATAATTCTCAGTTGAATTAGTTTTTAATGAGAGATGAAAATGGTAGTGATCCTTGGGTGACAGTGATTCAACCCTATTCTTTATAAGGAAATGATATTTGGGTGATAGTGAGTTGACACTAAACATTGTAAGGTATTGAGCTTGGGTGAGGATTAACCAAGGAAAAACATTATAAAGGGAGTGATCCATTGTATAAGAGTAACATAGACTAAATATATAACTAAAAAATTATTTTTGGATTTTTTCACATCAACACAGAATTAGTGTGGGCTCTTTGGATGTATCCCAATATTGGAACCAATTAATTCTTTTGTGACTTATGTTTATACTATTTTGAGATTCTATAGAATTAAGAAATTTTCATTCATATTGAGAAGGAACTATAAATATTGTGATAAGTAGAAGATAAACACACTAGTTTTTCCGATAAACTCCAAACACGAGAGAGAAATAATGACCATAATATCAAGTGAGGAAAAGATTGGTTAGTATTTTGAGTGTTTCACAAGCACATGGGGAAATGTGAATGATTTCCATACACTAATTCAACACTATTAGATTATATCTCACTAAATTTCACTATGGGTCTAATAATATCCTCCAACTCAAATTCTCTGGTAATAAATATTCATATAATTAAATATTAATTTATCTACATGTCATGAGAAAATAGTTATATTTTATAAGTCAACTAATAAAATTTATTTAGAACATCTTCAATAATAACTTAAAACATTATATTGATGGTACATAGAAATATTCATAATATTCACATCATATTATAAACATTCAAATTTTTTGAATTCCATGAAAATCCACTAAAATTAAATTCTCTCTAGTAATGAATGTATTAACATATTCAGTTTGGTGTATCCTCGGGTCCTCATATATAATTTTTACTACTTTTAACATTTGTTCTAATATATTTATCTATCTTCATTAATATTTAGTTTCTTTTTCCCTCTTTCATTTAATTGTATATTTTAATGAAACAAATGAAAGATTGTTTAAAACAATACACCCTAGGAATTGCAATTTTTGAGAAAATATAAATTTACTTATGATATATTTCCCCGAGATCCCAAAATTTAATGATTACATAAATTTTATTTCGGAAATCCATACATACATACATGGAGAGTGTTTAGAAATATTATATTTTCTTATTAATATATTATTATAATTTACATACATCGATGAGAAACAATCATTTAGAATATATAATTTCTTACACATATAACAAATAGATAGAAACACCATGGGAAAAAAATACTACACATAAAATCACTACCATCCTCTGTCCTTCCATTTTATACCACTTTTTTATCCCATAATGGAATGATAGTTTGGAATGGGGAAAATAAAATTATTTCATTTCAAAAAACTCTGTTTAATGATATATTTCAATAATTAGTCAAAAAATCATCTCTCCCTTAATGAAAAGGGAAGAAATAAATCACATAACATATGTAATTTTAC
Organism: Viscum album; assembly: GCA_963277665.1. Lineage (NCBI taxonomy): Eukaryota > Viridiplantae > Streptophyta > Magnoliopsida > Santalales > Viscaceae > Viscum > Viscum album. The sequence continues at coordinate 1,140,557,097 of OY728156.1, forward strand.
TTGGTTTACCCATAATAATCTATATCCATGGAATTATGTTATTCCAATATACCATATTAAATTTGCATCACTAATTACACAATTTTTTGAGTTTACTCTCCATATCACTTAGTTTGAAATCCCTCACAATCTAGAAAGATCAATTATAGTGGCTGTAGTTTTTTAATCCCCTACAATGTAGTTTTGAGGAGTAAATGGTTCTAAGGGTAGGTTTGGTGTTAAATAGTTGGATAAAAGTTACGAGTAATCTAAAATTTGTTTCACCATTTTTATTAAATCATTAAAATTAGAATTTTGATATGATTTATTTCAGGGTACTATATTTTATAAAATTATTGGATCTGGAGAAGGGGTTTCACCTCTTTCCATTTTCACATATTCATTAAAACATGTATTATCTCATTACAATGTAATTTGTTATATTACTACATAATTACATATGGTGGAAGTATTTAGTGTTTTATATGGTTATTGTTGGTTTTGGGTAACAATATTTTATTATTTCATGGTTTTCCAATTTCTAAGTGTCATGTATCGAGGGTCATCACTACATCCAAATATGGGATGAAATATTTATAGTTTCTAGGGTAATATTTTGTTATGTAATTTATAGGAAAATATAGTTGTGGCCTTGAATTCCATGTCCTCAATAGTTTTGTGTGTGTTAATTTTCACTACACCATAATGTACCATCATATAATAAAAATATAATGGTAATTAACCCAAATAAATATATTATATACAATATATTTTATGACATTATTCTAGAATTTCATACTGTAAATCCATCATAACACCGTAACATAAGGTTTTATTTATAAATTTTGGAATTATCTCCTTAATTGTAAATTTTAGTTCCATTAAGGATTTTTTTAAATTTACTTCATCTCTATATTTTACTACTACTAGGATTCTCTAGATATCTCATATATCAGTATTAAATATGATTGTATTTATCCATTAGTGAGGATGATTTCTTATAGATTCTTATAATTAATCTTATTATTATTCCTCATACAAGCCTTATATCTTCAAGAGGTGTCTAAGGTAGTTCAGCAATTATTAATGTGATGGAGGATTCGTTTTGGTTCATTAATATATGTATTTTTTTTGGTACAAAATGAATCCACAATTAGGATCCATACATATCAGTAACATGATTGATGACATTAAATTTTAGGTTAGTGATTCTAATTCAATATATTATTATTATATTGGTGTGGTACAATCATAATTTTATTTATCTTTGTGTAAAATCTTGTAATTTTACTTAATAATGAGAATGAATTGAATTTAATTCAGATAGATAGTGGGTCATGTATTCATTATATGAGTTTTTTGTTTTTTGTTTTAATGTTATTATATTTGGTCATAAATGGAAAATTTAAAAAGAGTTAATGAATAAAGAAATATGTTTTGTTTGGTGAAAAATTTCTATTTCTAAAATATGTATGGTATTTTTTGAGGTTTTGGGGTTGTTTCTATAATAATGATTATGTAGAGGTAATGGAATAGTGTGAGATATATTGATACAATTCATATAGTTATTTTTTTTAGTAACATGAGATGTGTAATGTTATGAAATTAACAAAAGGGTAGAATATTGTAAATTAGGGATGGGTTATTTTGAAATAATGTGTTGATGAAAACATTGAATTTAAATTATTCAATATTTATATCTTAAATGGATAAGGATAATGAAATTCGTGGGATGTTATTAGTAGTTTATGTGAAATGTGAAGTGTTACAATTTGTGTGGATAAGTGGAATCATATTATATAATGTAGTAATATAGTGATGAAATAGGAACAATTTTTATGATGTTATGTGGTTATGGTGTAGACATGTTTTATTGTAGATGTGATAATGGTGGTTTTTATTGTGTGGTAGTGATGATGTGATTGTGATTTATGGATATGGATGTTTTTTTATATAAATTTGACTGTATGAAGAGATTTATGTGCTACTATATATATCATCTTCCCATTTCCTACTTCAAATGAACCATTGATATTTTTGGTTAATAAAGACAATTACAATATGATATTTTGAGTATAATGTAATCACAAATCATCTAGGATTTGGGATAAATGACATTATGACTTATAATCATTTAATTTTATAGATTCTAGTAATAGATTGGTGGAATTTATGATGTTTTTGTATGTTTATTGTGGTAATTTATTTGGTATATGAATGTGATGTGTAGATTTGATATAATGTCTATGGATTTGATGTGGTAATTTGGTTTATATTGTAGTTATAAATATGTGTTTTGAGGTTGTTTTTTTGTGAATATGGGAATATAAGGGAGTTCCAGAACATCTATTACTAGGATGTTTGGGTGATTGAATCAGTGGAGAAGTTGATTTGAGGTGCCTTTGTTGATATGTAATCATAATTTACCATACTATAATTTTATATGGATTTAATAAGTGATTATTTAGTGATATGGAATACAGTTAATCTAATCTATGGAATGATTTTTTTTCAATATATTTTCACTAATGATTTAGTATGTTTCTTTCATATTATTATGAGAGATTTTTTTGATGAACCAAAATTTCGAAGTAGATCAAGAGAAATCATTGGGAGGGGTGAATTATTGTTATCATTTTTTGTAAAATTTCACTTTCACCATTCATTATACCTTCTTGATTATTAAACCACATTCTTAGTTAATATATATGGATCAGTTAATTCTATCATAGCACATACCACAAAAAAATGTATAAAGATAACATGAGACTCTTGGACATCATGATTTTTACACGATTTGGTTACAATGTGGGTACTCAATACATGATTCATACAGGTTAGGATCAAAGTCACATATATTCAAAATATTATTCATGTGAGTACTATAGGGTGGGGTAGTGTTCATCCTAGAATCGTATAAATTTATTTTAACTATTTTACATAGGTGAATTCATTTTAATGTGAAAATTTATTCCTTTATTCTTGTGATAATAGCTATCTCTTGAAAAAACTTCAAACTTGTGACTAGTAGGAAATTAATATTTTAGATCAAATTATTTTTTGTTTTTAATATATTATTATCATCAAATATTCAATGGTCCTCTTTAATGAAATTTTAAATAGGGTCTTCCTTATATAATGGTTTCCACTATATTTTGGTATTATTATAAGTTACTAACCTTAAATTTTATATAATATTGAGTTAATTCAAGAATATAAATTCATTCATAGTGAAGATATTTTCAGGTTTATTTTTTTAGATTATTATTCCATAACTATTACATGAGAACTCAAATATTACAATGTATAAAAATCTACTCACTATCCATTTTTTTCAAAATGTAAAACCTGTTAATATAATACATGAATTATTTTTCTTAAATTTTTTTCATATAATTCATTTTTACATCATCATTTTTATTACCATTCCATGTAAAATATTAAAAACATTTTAAAACCTAGAATGAGCACAAAGTTACTTTAGTCTATGAATATCATTATGTCACGAAAACATTTTAAAAAATCATAATTTTCACCACTAATAAATAAACCCTTTAAATTACCTCATGTAATCATTATATTCCTATATAACATCAATAAAATCAGAAATAATAACGTTATATTGTAGTATCAATATCATTCTGACATTGTATCCTTCATGACTATATTGGTAGTAATGTCCATGTTTACATTTGGAATAACCACCACAGTATATTCCCTAAATCTCTTACACGAAACCCAAATAGTTAACTCTATCTTATTTGCCAATTAATTTTAGAGCTATAATTAGATCACATGCATTAAAAATAACAAGTAACCACCAATATACATAAAAAATTCCCATGAACCATAACATAATCTCATAACACAAAATAATATAAAGGAAAATTAAATTTCCCACATTGAAACAACATTTAATTTTTACCATTCGTGCACACATAAGTGAAAATAAATTATTTTAAAATTAAATGGTTAAATTGAAAATTAAATAAAAATAAATAATATAGAAATAAAAGCAATAAATTCCATTCATTTTGAAATTTTAATAATATATTCCAATCTATTGAAATAATAAATCTATTTTAAAAACACAATTGAAACATTTAGAAATAATTTTTTTGAATCAATGTTTCCTATTAAATGTTGAATTATTTTAATTGAGTTGACATATTAAAACATTAAATTTCATATAAATAAATTAATAAAAAACCATTTTAAAATGTTGATATAAAATATAAATATTTAAAAGAATAAATTATTAAAATATTAAAACGGGGAATTTAGTTAATAAGTCCCTTTCCCCGAGTCTGACTCATATTCTAAGTTCTTTATCTTCATGAATTATAAATCAAGTTTAATTGTTAATTAATTATGAAAAAATTTCAATTTTATTATTCCCTATATATAAATTATTTCCATGTTATGACAATTACATAATTATTTATGTTCACAACAGATGTTTTTTCAGTTTTCTGTACCTGAATTGAAAATGCACTTGTTATGATTTCAATAGTCAATGTGGTCATAATTACATCTTATAAAGAATAATATTCATAAAATAATTATAACTTTTTTTTATAAATTATACCTTTAAACCGATTTATTATGTATGGATATGAAAATTGAACAACGTTACAATCATAGAGATGGTAAAAATTACATACGCATGAGTAATTGTTTCATTTTTAAATGGTCTTTATGGAAAGAAGGTAAATAATATTTTTTATTATTTATGGAATATAATAATATCATTAATATAATACTACTTATTTAAAATTAATTATATATATTATCCATGTAATTTGGTGATTAAAAATGAATCACATCTCTTTGTGGAGGGACAGTTCACATGTAAGCATGAACACCAGGATCAATATTATGTCCAGGGAATGATACAATTTAATGGATATATTACTCTATTATAATGACATTTTATTCATAAATATCACAAATTAGTATTACTTATTTCATTATAGCCATTTTTGATATACAGTTATGGAAAAAAAATTATATCGGTTTGTTGGTGTTATAGTTCCCACTTACAAACGAAGGATTAATTATTTTCTCATTTAATGGAAGTGGAGATAGATTTAGGTGTTGATATTAACATAATAAAATTAAATTATATTTATGATATAGGATTTATTATTTCATCATGGTCTATGGATATTTTAAAGAATATGATGAACAAATAAAATAAAAACACTTAAATAAAAATATTATATTTCCTTCAGATGATCACTTTTATTAACACCTCATCACCTCTATGGAGGGTGTTATTACTAATATTAGTCTTGTATAATATTGGTAGGTATTCTAGTGTAGGTTTTGGGTAGATATTTTCAGAATTTTTTTTAAGTGTGAGTAATAGAGAGTAATGGGTGCACTTTTATAAGAGAGGGGTGGGGCACTCATAGAATTATTATAAATATTAAATTATTATAAATTAATTTTAAATTTTAAATTTATCCAAAAAGATTTAGATATAAGATAGTGTATATATGGGTATAAATCCAATCATATAATAAAAAATAGAGACATGTGAAAAAAAATTAGTCCTTAATTTTTTGTTTTAACCCCATTTCACTCATACCATTTTTATCAAGTAACGTAAACATTTAAGATAAAATAATTTCCATAATATGTTTAAGATGAATGAATGAGTCATTAATGAAATGTGTAGACTTAAATTAGTTATTTTTTCTAGTATTTTATTTTTGGTAATGTTATAATATTTAATCAAATATTTTATATTTTGAGGTATGAATTAGGACAATTTTAACACTATTCATTATTTGACATTTTAAATATCATGAAATCATTATTCATTAGAAAAAAATATCTCAAAATATTCGTAATATTTCAATATCATACATAAAACTTGTGCAAGTCATCAAATACAATAAATTATATTTTTTTAATATTATTAATACCATTTATTTCATTCTTCCCTTTCTAAATATATTAACGCATCATCATTATGTCATTATTAAATTTAATTATTTAATTTCCAAAAATTACAAATAAATGATCATGATGTAGATAATAATTTTTCATTTCAAATTACTATATATATTCAAATTTATCTTCTTTAAAACCCTATATTATAAATTATTTACTTTTTAAAAATATGAGTATGCCATTTATTATCATATCTTTAAAAAAATATAATAAATTTCATATTCATACCCATGTTTCCTAAAAAGGATATAAGGTTTTAATAATGCTCATTTTGGTCAAAAAAAACTCATAAAATAATATGAATATCAGTGTAAGGTTATTCTTCATATATTAATATATATATTTTTACCTTTTATTGCACGATTTACCCTTAACAGTGGTAAATAAAAGTCAAATGTTATTATTTCCGAAAATGTAATTTGATCATATTTTATCACATTTTTTAAATTTACTAAAACCATATATGTTATTTTTTTAAAATTCATTACATCGAAGTGACTAAATTAATCGAAACACTAATCCAAAAAATGTGGCGAGAAGGCAGGTAAAAGAGATAATCAAAATTTTAGTTTTTTATAACTAATTTCCATATAAATTATTTCCAATGAAATAAATTTTATTAAATAATAAAAAACATAATATTATTATAATTTCAAACCAATTAAACGGAAAATATAATAATATAAAAAAATATATATGAGAAAATAATTAAAAATTAAATCACGATATTTGTTCTTATTCATTAAAATATGAAATTTTTCAGAAAAAAAAATTCAATGAATGTAAATATTGTTTACCCGATTCCAGAATAATTAGTTTATAAATTCATATAAAAATTTTAAAATTATCAAAACAATATTTTAAAAAGGTTCCCCATAAAAAGATGGAAAAATTTAATTTTTTGAAAAATAGTTATTTTATATGTAAAATTAAATTTAATCTTATAAAATTTTTTAAAAACACATAATATGAATTTTAAAAACTAGATTGAATTTATATTTCATTAATTTAATCCAAAAAGAGTTATTTTATTATCATAATTAAATCATTTTACATATAAATAAATCCTTTATATTGAATTTGTTTTTAGATATAATTATTGATAATTTGGTAACCAATGAATCATTATATAAATAAATTTGAACAATATTGTAATAATTATGATTACATTCTTCATTCCCTCTATTATAACTACTAGGTCATAATTACCACATAAAATAATAATATTATAATATAATACTTTTTGGTATAAATCTCTCTTGCATGCAACATAAGAGTTCAGTTAAACCCACTATTGCTTGTTTGGTATGCTATCATACATAGCATCAAATTAAGGTACAATTACAATAAAATTTCATAAATATTTATAAGTATTAAAAATTGATATTCTATAATTAATATGGATCTTACATCCTTCCCCCATTTGGGAAAATTCATCATCATAATTTTTAATTTGGGCTTGGTGACTAAGGTTTCAGATATCAAAATTACCTCATTAAAATACCACATCAGAAAAAGAGTCAATAAAACCCCCACATTAAATGAAAATAACTGAAGTACAAAGGTAACCTGAGATAACATAATACTCGGGTTCCATGTAGGAAAACATAAATATGGAAGAGATAACTAACCTTCAAGATCTGATGGTGTCACGAACCAGATCTGGTCACCACCATTAACAGAACTAAAACCGGACCGTGGAAAGGCCGGAAGGGCCTTACCTATCCCCATGGGCTGGAACAAGTGCTCGGTTATTAATCAAATCTGGTTTCGGAACGATTTAACTTAGTATGAAAGCATAAATCATAAAAAATCAGTTATTAGAATATGAAATTTTCATGTTAACAATTCTTAACAAAACCATATCTGAATACATATTATTAAAGACACTACAAGAGGTATAAAAACAAAAAATGACAACATAAAGACATCCCCATGGACTCCACACAATAAGGGGATAATCACCCGCAAGCCGTCTCCGCAACTCTGCCCCAACGATGGGGACTAACATCCCGAACCACCATCACCCTTAGCCTTCCCTTTACCCGAGTCAATCATAATCAGGTATACTTACACCCAAGGGGTGTAAGTAGGGTGTGATCCTATGCCCAATATGATACCACCAGATGATTCCAAAGAGAATGCAATAAAATGTGAACAAAACAAGCAATTTTAATACATAATGTGAAACAGTGTTAAAATTCAAAGAAATGAAACATTCAAATGAAAACAGTTTTCAATCCGAGAATTTAATAATATTAGAACATTAAATATAAATGTGAGATAATGTAAAGTACTGCCAAAAACACCCCACAACATAGGTAAATACCACAAATCCAATGAGCATCAAAATCAGGAACACCCCTAAGCACTAGATTGTCTCGAGCCCTATGTACCTCGTACCTCCGTGTAGAGTAACCATAGAAAAATCTGTTCTTTTGCACGATCCACTAGTATGTAACATATTTATAACCTAGTGGTCCCCAATCATCATCCAAATATATTAGTTATATTTTTTGTTATCCAGATTCTATGTGGAACAGGGACAAACCCCATCCGTTCCACTAACCGTACTAGTACAAATCCGCCCCACCTAGGTACCCGGGCTTCCCCTTTTTGTGCTCAAAAAATTTCAGCAAACAGCACACATCCTTTTTCATATAAAATATCACTACTGGTCGCAATCAAATTGTACAGTATCTACACAGATTTTATACCATTTAAAACACACAATAAAATAATTTTATTTTCAATAAAACAACCTCTCAAAACATCACATTGTTTTGCACCCAAAGCTCTTTAAGATATCCACTTTTCACACAATGTTAAAACTTGTAAGTCATTAAAAAGAATTTCAGTTCAATACCCATTAATAAAACCAACAATTCATTTATGGGGCAGCCCAATGTGAACAAAGAAGTTATATCTTTTAAAAAAGCACCATTTTAACACAAACATGGAACGTAAATCCCATCTGCTTCCCAAACACCATTTAAACAATCTTCCACAGCAACAAAAAAATAATAAACATTCAAAACATGATTTTAAGTCCTAATAAAGTTAAAAAAAATCAACTAAGTAATTATAGATCAGCCCAAAATGAACCAATAACATATTTGAATGAAAAACCCCCAATTTCACCAAAAATTGGAACTTAAAATTCATTTGCATTATTAATGCAACTAAACCCAATTTTAACAGAAACATTAAAGTGAAATAAACATAAAGGTACCATGAAAACAGCAAGATAATTCACAAAATTTCACACACAATGGAATCACCTACCAAAGTAACAAAAACCCTTGAATCTCTGTGTGAAAATCAAATCGCACCCCCGCCGCACCAAGAGAGAACTAGATCAAACTAAAACCAAATAAATTGGCCAAGATATCCCAAATTTAAACCCTAGGATCGAAAACCAAGTTTCTGGACATTATTAAACTCAATTATAACCGAACAAACCTTAAGAACAGTGAGTTAAACCTAATGTAATTTGAAAGAGGAAAGAAAATGGATCATTTACATGAAGTATCTTGAAGTAATTACTCCAAAACATCCATAGATGAAATTTAAAAGATTCAAAATTTTTGTTTCGTTTGAACAAGATTTATTAGGTCATTTATGAAATAGAACTAAGGAAAAATATTGAGAATTGAGAGAGTTATGAATGAAATACTTTACCTCTTCAAATCATGCCGATTTGAGGAACCCTATGAAGGTTGGAACCAAATCGTGATTAACCAGACCTCCAAAGAGGTGGGAGAGAGTCCATACACGCGTCTAGGTTAATTCGACTTGGTTGAGACGTGGAATCTCCGAAAAATCCCAAATATTGAATAAGTTATAACAAAATCAAATGTTATTTTTAAAAAGGGAATTGGGATTTCAGGCCGGCCCAACTCCTTAGATAAAAACCCAAATAAACCCTGGTTATGGATTTCTAAAAGATCCAAATTACCTTGGTGGTGTTAATAGGTTAGGTGAGGTCATGTATGAATTTTAATGGAAGAAAAATGCTGAAAAATTAAAAAGTTAAAAAAGATACAAAATTTATTTTTTTGTGTGGAATTGGGCTCACGGTTTGGCCCATTTCATGAATACTCATCTATTCCTCCCAAAAACCTAGGGAAACCCCAAAAACAAAGCAATGATGTAAATTAAATGAAAAATAACTATAAAATATGACTTTTATGTGAATATTTTCCCCACCATGAAAGACTTTATTCCCCGGAAAGTCAACATGAATCTTGGTTGGAAAATAATAATGGGTACTCTTCCTCGACCCATGACTTTCGTTCCCATGTCTCATGTGTATCATTCCCATGCTTCCATAAAACCCGCACTAAATGAATAGAATTCCCTCGATGTATCATCTCTTGGGAGTCCACTATTTTCACCGGCCTCTCAAAAATAGATAAGTCAGGCTCTATATCCAGTTCTTCCCAACTAAACACATGGGATGGATCCGGATTGTATTTCTTCAACTGAGAGACGTGGAAGAAATCATGGATAGACGTCAACTAAAAAGGTAAGGCCAACCTGTATGCCACCTTTCCAATACACTCGGTGATCTCAAAGGGCCCGAAATACCGTGGAATCATCTTAACTTGCTTCCCCAATCGACGATGTCCCAGACGAGGGGCCAATTTTAAGAATACCCTGTCACCCACAGAAAACTCTAGGTCACAACACCTCCGATCAACATAAGATTTATGACCACTCTGACCTATCAATAAGCGCTGCCTAATCAACTTGACCTTCTCAAAAGTCTCCTACACAAGGCTCGGCCCCAACAGTGAAGTCTCTCCTACCTCAGCCCAACATAGTGGGGACCTACAAGGCCGACCATATAGCGCCTCAAAAGGGGCCATTAAAATCGTGGATTGGTAAATATTATTATAAGCAAACTCATCCAATACCAAATGGCTATTACAAGAACCTCCATAGTCCAGGACACATGCATGAAGCATTTCCTCCAAAATCTGATTCGTCCGTTCTATCTGACCATCCGTATGAGGGTGGTATACCGTGATCATCTTAATCTGAGACCCCAAGGCCTTATGAATGCCATCCCAAAATCGAGAAGTGAAGCATGAGTCTCTATCTGAGATAATAGCTAATGGTACACCATGGAGTCTCACCACTTCTTGAAAATACAAATGGCCTAACTCTTCTACTTTAGTTGTATCTTTTATCGAAATGAAGTTGGGTGATTTGGTCAGACGATCAATCACAACCCAAATATAATTATTACCCCGATGTGTACGAGGTAAGCCAACAATGAAGTCCATGGTGACCTCTTCCCACTTCTAGGTAGGAATATGTAGTGGTTGGAGAAAACCAGATGGCCTTTGGTGCTCTGCTTTCACCTGCTGACATCTATAGCATCTCGAAACAATGTCTTCTATGTCCCGTCTCATACCTGGCCACCAAAACTGCCGATTAACATCATAACACATCTTTGTTGCACCCGGATGGACAGCCCACTGAGACTGGTGGCTATCTTGCATCACCACCTTCTACAGAGATAATGGAGCTACTGAAGAGCCCTTTAAGCACAAGATGCCCCTGAGAGACGACGACCAATTAGAGGATGTCTCCCCACCATGAAGAAACTGCTTCGATCGCTGACAAAGATCATCACTGGGATGTTCCTATTGAATAAACTCCTATAGAGAAGGATTCAACTGGACGCTTTACAAGAATTCCCCTCTACTATGTTCCCTGGTCTCCACATGCATCTGAGAAAAGTGACCCATCAAGGTCAACTCGTCACTAGACTTCTTCAAAGCCTGAACTTGAACTCTTCTCCTCAAAGTGTCGGCCTCTACATTACCCTTTCCTGGGGTATAGACAATGTCAAAGTCAAACCCCTTCAAGTACACGATCCAGCGACGTTGCCTCAAGTTGAGGTCCTTCTGCGAGAAGATATAAGCCAAGCTTTTGTGATTAGAGTATACCACGAACATCTCCCCAAAGAGGTAGTGACGCCAAGTCTTCAAAGCATGCATCCCTGTTTCCAACTCCAAGCCATTGGTTGGGTAGTTCTTTTAATGTGGTCGAAGTTTGTGAGAGGCATACGTGACCGCATGATCATCTTACATAAGCACGCACCCAAGAATCATACCTGAAGCTTCACAATAGACCACATATCCATTTCCAGCCTCTGGAAAAATCAGCACGGGGGCGGTAGTCATCCACCTCTTCAGCTCCTCGAACGACGCCTAATATTCTAGACCCCATACAAACTTCACCCCTTTCTGGGTGAGGGAAGTCATCGGTGAATCAAGCCAAGAGAAATCCTGAACGAATCGCCTGTAATAACCAGCCAAGACAAGAAAACTCCTAATCTAAAACACATTATTTGGGTTCTCCCACGACATGAATGCACTAATTTTCTCAGGTTCCACTGAAAATCCATGCTATGAGATGACATGCCCTAGAAATATCACCTATCTGATCCAAAAAGTGCACTTTGACAACTTTGCATAGAGGCGGTGATCTCGTAATGTACCCAAAACGATCCTCAAGTGATGTTCATGTTCCTCCTCAGAGCAAGAGTATACCAGAGTGTCATCCATGAACACTATAGCAAAGGAATTTAGATAATAATGGAACACCCTATTCATAAGTGCCATAAATACAACTGGATCATTAGTCAATCCGAAGGGCATGACCAAATACTCCAAGTGGCCATACCTACTTCGGAAGGCTGTCTTAGGGACATCTGACTCCTTCACCCTGAGTTGATGATACCTTGAATGCAGGGCTATCTTTCAGAACCACTTTTCCCCCTTCAACTGATCAAACAAATCATCTATTCTGGGAAAAGTGTATTTTTTTAAATTGTTACCTTATTCAGCTTCCAGTAGTCAATGCACAATCGGAGGGATCCATCAAACTTTTTTGCAAACAACACAGGAGCGGCCAAAGGAGAGATGCTCGGGCGAATGAATCCTTTAGATTATAATTCGTCCAGCTGTATCATTAATTCCATCAACTTGGTGGGGGCCATGCGATTAGTGGGAGGAGATATTAGTTGTGTTCTCGGCACCAGATCAATCGAAAACTCTACATCCCGCTCTGGGGGAAAACCTGAAAAATCATTTGGGAATTCCTCGGGAAACTCATTTACTACATGAGGTAGTGAACCTTCAAGAGAAAGACCATCCTATAGCACAAGTGAAGATATCTGGAAGACAACACTTCCCAACACTGGGAGTGGAGGCCCTATGCGACCTGATCGTGGATCCCATTCTCCATGAAAAACCTGACGACTCCCATCAGGTGCTGTGAAACTCACACGCCGTATATAGCAATGGATTTGTTCCTAGAAGTGTACTAGCCAATCCATCCCGATTATGACTTCAAAAAGGATCATATCTAATACCAAGTGGTCCCACTCCATCTCCACCCCTGACACATAAAGTGCACACAAGGGGCATCTGAGGCCTTGCTCCTTCTTCTTTCCCAATGGTGTCACCAACTCCATCGCAAAAGACATCAACTCAGTTGGAAAATTCAGCATGTCCTCAAATGTCCACTAATAAATGAAACAGAGGAACCAGTATCAAAAAGAGTAGTAGCTATAGAAGATGCGATCAGAACGGTACCTCAAACTGTCGACGGTCCCGCCTCTGATCCTACTGGTGACAGATCCACTACAAGGAGATGTCCAGTATCTTCATGAGGACGACCGCTAGTCTATGGCTGTGCCCTAAACTGGCTCTTCCCAGAAGATGATCCAGCCCTACCACCACGACCACCAAATCGAGATCCCCCAGTCCTGGACGGCTCGGAGTGTGCTGGCACTCGTCTTGAAGCCACTGAACCTGCCCCACTTAGGAGTGGACGTGACACACCGCAGAAGCGCTGAAAATGCCCTATACCTCCACACTGGTAACAAGGGTTCGGAGGAAGTGGATAAACTGGTAAGATATGCCCAGGCCTCCCACATTGGTGGCACACGACTGATCTCGCATCAGAAGCTGCAAAAAAACATCCTGGAAGAGTGGCCTGAACTGCCCCCTCCTTTCTTCACATGATCCTCTCACTTCCTTTTTTTCCCTGAGGAGCTTCCACTGCCCACTGCTGATACTGAAACCTAGAAACCAGCCATGCCGTTCCTATCAATATCCACCATGCACACCCGATCAACAACCTCAGCATTGGTCCTCAGCTTAAACAAGAACACCTGGGAGTATATATCTAGTCGCAAGACTTTCTCAAACCTCTGTGCCTTCGCTTGCTCATTAGAGACAATTTCTGGCGCATACCGAACTAACTTAGCAAAAAGGTTGGCATAATCCATCACAGATAGATTCCTCTGAACAAGTTCCATGAACTCTCTAGACCTGGAATAAGCCAACACCTCAGGGCAGTACTGTTCATTGAAGACAACCATGAAATCTCCCCTGAGCATCTGATCATTCTTCCCAGCCTGAAGCACTGAATCCCACCATTTACTGCTGGGACCCTCCAACAGAAAGGAGGCACACTTCACCATGCGCTCCTTGGGTGTTTCTAGGAACTCAAACATACGCTCGATCTTCTCGAGCCATTCTTCTGATTCCTGGGGTTCTATGCTACCTCGGAAGGTAGGAGGCTTGTTTTTCAAAAACTCTTGTGATTTATCTTTTTTAGGACCTCTTTCTTCTGCCCTAACATGAATAGGAGCAGGAGCTGGTCCCTGTCCCAAAGCTTGGATAGACCGAACCACAGCCTCCACGAGCCTTTGATCAATCGGCATGGGAGAACTCTCTCTAGCTTCCTCCTGTGGGTGCGTGGGAGCTTTCTGCGAAGGCATGTTTCTACAAAATGCAATAGTCACAAAACAATAGTCAAAATGAAAATTTTGAAAATTTTAATCAAATACATAAAATATAAATAAACTAAACACATTCCTGTAATAAAAGAAAAAACTACTTCACATCTGCCTGATGTCCATATGTGGTCTGCAGCCCACACGACACACCTGGAAGTGAAGCCAATCCATAAATTCCAACCTCCCCTGGTGACTCAATATCTGCCATGAGAGGTGTGGTCCAGGCACCCTACTCACAACCAATACCCCAAGCCCCGATAGTCCTAGACCCTGTCTATCCCGACTCATCCCAAAATAACAATATCACCCAAAAAATTTATTCTCCTCTGATACGATTTTGTCACGAATCGAATCTGGTCACCACCATTAACGGCACCAAACCCGGCCCGTTGTAAGGCCCGAAGGGCTTACTCTATCCCCACGGGCTAGCACAAGTGCCCAGGTATCAAAGAAATCTGGTTTGGGAATGATTTATCCGAGCACGAAAGCATAAATCATTAAACAAAACAATAAATTATTAGAATATGAAATTTTCATGCTAAAAAATTCTTAACAAAACCAGATTTGAATACATATGTTTCAAGACACTACAAGAGGTTTAAAAACAAATAATGGCAACATAAAGACATCCCCATGGACTCCATAAGACAAGTGGATCATCACCCGCAAGCCGTCTCCGAAACTCCGCCCCAACGATGGGGACTAACATCCCGAACCGCCATCACCCTTAGCCTTCCCTTTACCCGAGTCAATCATAAGAAGGTCTACTTACACCCAAGGGGTGTAAGTAGGGTGTGATTATAAGCCCAATAGGATACTACCAGATGATTCCAAAGAGCATGCAATACAATGTGAACAAAACAAGGAATTTTAAAACATAAGGTGAAACAATATTAATATTCAAAGAAATGAAACTTTCAAATGAAAACAGTTTTCAGTCCAAGAATTTCAGAATGTTAGCACATTAAATAGACATGTGAGATACTGTAAGGTACTTCCAAAAACACCCCACAACAAGGGTAAATACCACAAATCCAATGAGCATCAAAACCGGGAACACCCCTAAGAACAAGATTGTCTCGGGCCCAATGTACCTCGTACCTCTGTGTAGAGTAACCATTGAAATATCTGTTCTTGTGCATGATCCAATAGTAGGGAACATACCCATAGCCTAGTGGTCCCCAATCATCATCCAAATATTTTAGTTAGATTTTTTTTATCCAGATGCTAAGTGGAATAGGGACAAAACCCATCTGATCCACTAGCCATACTAGTACAAATCCGCCCCACCTAGGTACACGGGCTTCCTCTTTTTGTGATCAAACAATTTTAGAAAACAACACACATAATTTTTCATATAAAATATCCCTACTAGTCACAAACAACTTTTATAGTATATAAACACATTTTATCCCATTTAAAACACACAATAAAATAATTTTATTTTCAATAAAACAACCTCCCAAAACATCACATTGTTTTGAACCCAAAGCTCTTTAAGATATCCACATTGCACACCATGTTAACACTTTTAAGTCATTAAAACAAAATTTCAGTTCAATACCCTTTAATGAAACCAACAATTCAGTTACGGGGCATCTCAATGAGAACCAAGAAGATATATCTTATAAAAAACACAATTTTCACACAAACATGGCACTTAAAGCCCATTTGCTTCCCAAACACCATTTAAACAAACATTCACAGTAACAAAACAAGAATTAACAGTCAAAACATGATTTTCAGTCCTAATACAGTTTAATAAAATTAATTAAGTAATTATAGGTCAGCCCAAAATGAATTAATAAATTATTTGAATGAAAAAACCCCCAATTTCACCAAAAATTGGAACTTAAAATTCATTTGCATTATAAATGCAACTTAAACCAATTTTTACAGAAAAATTAAAGTGAAATAAACATTAAGGTACCATGAAAACAGCAATCTAATTCACAAAATTTCACACACTATTGAATCACCTACGAAAGTAACAAAAACCCTTGAATCTCCATGCGAAAATCAAATCGCACCCCCGCCGCACCAATAGAGAACTAGATCCAACCTAAAACCATATAAATTGGCCAAGAAATCCCAAAGTTAAACCCTAGGTTCGAAAACCTAGTTTTTGTACATTAGTAAACTCAATTACAACCGATGAAACCTTAAGAACAATGAGTTAAACCCAAAGTAATTTGAAAGAGGAAAGAAAATTGATCATTTACTTGATGTATCGTGATGTAATCACTCCAAAACATCAGTAGATAAAATTTAAAAGAGCCAAAATTTAGGTTTCGTTTAAACAATATTTATTAGGTCATTTAGGAAATATAATGGAGGAAAAATATTGGGAATTGAGAGAGTTATGAAAGAAAGACTTTACCTCTTCAAATCTGGGCGATTTGAGGAACCCTATGAAGTTCGACACCAAATCGTGATTAACCAGAGCTCCAAAAAGGTGGGAGAGAGTTCAAACGTAGGTCTGGGTTAATTGGTCTTGGGTGAGACATAGAATAACCGAAAAATCCAAAATATGGAATATGTTATAACAAACTCAAATTCTATTTTTAAAACGGGAATTGGGCTTTCGGGTAGGCACAACCCCTTAGATAAAAACCCAAATAAACCCTGGTTATGGATTTCTAAAATCTCCAAATTACTTTGGTGGTGTTAATAGGTTAGGGGAGGTCAAGTATGAATTTGAATGGATGAAAAATGTTGAAAAATTAAAACATTATAAAAGATACAAAATTTATTTTTTTATTTGGAATTGGGCTCACAGTTTTTCCCAATTCCTGAATACTCATCCATTCCTCCTTAAAACCTAGGGAAACCCCCAAAACCAAGCAAGGAGGTAAATTAAATAAAAAATACCTTTAAAATATGTCTTGTATGTGACAGATGGAGTATGATTCAATATATTTTTAGTTGAAGGATACCAATAAATTCCATAAATTTGTGATATGTTAAATGGTATTTGATTTAATAATAGGAACAATAAATATAAATTGTTTTTATTTTAAGATCCATTTTGCAAATCTGAGGTATTATTTTACTACTTATTTTAGGAAAATAAAAAATAAACTTATTTTACAAGTATATTTTTATCATTTAATTGAATTCCACCACATACTCAAATTTTTCACCAAATGATGAGTATTTAAGATGAATTATTCATTCAATAATCTTTACAATTAACTTCTATAGAATCAAAAAATCAATAAAATATTAATAATCTATTTATCATATCTTTATAAAATAACCTAAACCAAAAATGATTGGATAAGATAAAACAATTCTCTAATAAAAATAATCAATTGGATGAAAAAAGTAATATTAATCACCAAAAATCAACTGTAATACTAAAAGTTGAACATAATGAATTGAAAAAAAATTCATAAAATCCAAAAAAATAATTCAAACATAATTTGAAACCCAAAACTCATAAGAATTTGATTACTTATCTTCTGAAATAAATATTGACATTTATCTTCAAATAACATTGATCTCTCATAATGTCTCATTCAAAAAATGTAATTCCCAAAATCACATATTATCCAAGATAGTTTTTGGGTCCTGAAAACATTTCAAAGGGAAAAAATAATCTAAAATATTTTATAATGTGAAAGTATATATGTTTGATTGATAGTTTGTGGAATAATAATGAATAATCCCAATTTTAGAAAAGGGATGGAGAGGTGCCATGAAATAAAAGTCCTCCATGGAACGCTGTTATGCATGGACATCCTCGACATCACAAAGTAGATGTAAAATGAGTTTTTTGTTGAATAGAGATAACAAAATTTCCTCCCATGAACAATGTTGTTTGTGGAATTGATGTGTAAAAGTCCACTCTGCATACGACCCCTGTGAATGGTGCAATTCGTGGAATACAGGTAGAAAAATTTTCCCCTACATTCTATCCCAACAATCCAAATTTTTCATGGGTGTGGGGATCTTGCAGTGCCATATGAATGAGATGAAGTCATTCATGAAATTTATGTAGTGATTTCCACCTATGAGAACCAAAAACCTATAGACCTCTTTTGACCATGTTTTTTGCGGGCTGGGTAATTTCACTATGGGATTCTGTAAAAGGTTCCATGTAACCCATAGTTTCACAATCCCTGATATCTTATAATAGGATCTCGAGGGATCCAAAAAAAGGTGTATAAATAAGGTGATAGATTAGGATGGAAACACAAGAGATATGAAAATAATGTGTTTCTAATATTTGAAGTCCTAACAGAATAAACATCCGCAAAGATGGAATTTTTTGTTGATTGTTTTCATCTACAATGTTCTGGAATCCATAAAAGAAGGAAACATAATATTAATTGGAAGAACATGAACCTAATTAGAGAACTTGGACCCATATCCCAGTGGTGGGTGATCTTCCCATGAACCATAGTATCAATTCCCCTTCTTCAATCTGAAATTCCAAATAGTGCATCACTATACAGATGAAACCTTATCCCGTATAGCTTCCCGCAACCTAGATGTAATATATATATATATATATATAACCACACTATGAGGAATGAACATGGGGAATCTTAAAACCAAGGTAAAAAACACATATAGGTCCATGTACTACATTGGTATTCATACAACCTCTCCACCCACATAGCAACACAGTATGCGAGAGATACCCCATCCCGCATGGATGGTACATAGAATGGGGTACCATTGTGAATTCCACCCTCCAGATCTGAAACTTTTGTCCTATTTCCATAACATCATAAAAAATCCCTCTAAAATCCAGATTAATTTCATTTGGCCAAAAACTTGTCAAATGCCACCGTACCCATATGATCAAACCATTGGGTGCATCGACACACCCTTCTAATTTTACATACCCATGGTAAGCAGTATCAGGTGGGTAATCCTTGAAATAGTACAAATCACCATAATGTCCATATGTTAACATTTCCATGGTAAACAAGGTTCTTACCATTGGATACAAATGTGAACCTCCTCATTATATAGATAATGGGTAATCATTGGTCTTTACGTTCAATGAGGGGTAGTGACATTGGAGGGGAATCATACATTATTTTCCCTTTGACAAGAAGCAACAGTCCTCCACATTACCATGACCAATTTAAGGGAACTCCCACTAAGGTAATCCCCTAGATTTCTGGAAGGGAGATTTAACTAGTTCTTCTCTCTACCTCCTCCTAGGGTGTACATGGATTGGATAATCGAACTATTGAGGGAATGAAAACAAAGGAGATGTATTTGTATGTTCAAATCCCATTTATCCATCCATTTTGGATACAATACCATCTATCAGCAAATGATATGGGATGTATGATCTTCATATCCACTGACTCCTCTTATTTCTCATACCGAGCATGACTCACATGGGATTAGATGTTGGTGGCGATCATGAAATCTACATATCCTCAAACCGTGGGACGCCACCTAGGTCTATGCCCAAAATTCATTGAATTACTATAACAATGATACCTACCCAAAATAGGATACATAATACACCTATCTGAGGCTCGAGCTCAGAGGGGAGCCATTTTGAATGATAACCCCAATAATGAAACAAAATTCATTAAGGCCTCCTTTATGGTGTAAGTCCCAAATCTGGACCTAAAAGATACATCTCCTCTGATGTAACCCAACATCATTATACCATTCTATGATTCATCAAGGGTGAAATCCCCAAAACAATCCAAACTATAAGGGATTTGATTCCCAACTAACTAGGATACATAGGAAGCCTCCCTATGGTCCAAAATCAATAACCATATCACTATAAAGTTCACTGTGACATCTCCCTAATAGGGTCATATCCACCTAATAGAGTCTATCTCTTTCTGAAATCCCTATCTATTTGGTATATTTCCCACCCTAAAACTTGAATAGGCACATTTCACCAAGACTCCCTTCTCGCAAGATGTTAAAATTCATGGTTGGTTCATTTTTACATGTTGTTAAATAAATATTCCGAGTTAAATGACAAAAAACTACATGGGTTATAAATCCTACCATGAGGATACATGATAATCTAATCTTATGGGTTTGATTTTGATATAGAAAATACTCTAGACCCCTTGGACGATGATAAAATCTTATGTGCCTCATCACATGGCTTAAGCTAATGATGTCTTATTAATTCCCATCCCATGTATATGCATGATTGATCTTACAACCCAAGAGTAATCTACAGACACACGATTGGGAATGAACTATAGATTCATGAACATATGAACATAGCATAAATATATAAGAGAGTTTAAAATTAGGAAATAATTCCCCCAAAAGGTTGTGTTGAGCCTAACCTCACATCCTTTTAACCAATGGAGTCCTTAACTGTCAATGGCCAAATCATCAAACAAGAACATGTGGAATTGTTTTATGAAACATGGATAAATAGCCTATATAGTTTTTTTGGCTCCACAAATAAACCCATTGGATACCATATGAGTAAATCATACCTGACGTGGGTTACGTACACAAACAATTAAACCCCTACAATCACTCACCCAAACCATTCCACTGTGGAAGATACTTCTCCACATAAAAAGGACACACCGCCTAGTCCTGGTAGGACCATCATAATCCATGAAAGGTGTATGATGCGAATAAGGTCGACAAACAAGTGAACAAGACCTGAATCCTTCATCAAGGTGGTGAGTTTCCACACCTCAATCCCCATTCAAATTAAAAACTAATTGTGCCAAAGAAATATTATCAATTATACCTATGATCATGAGATGCTACTTTTACGAGGTTCAATTTTGTATAATTTCCATATATAATTTAGGTGTTTCATAGAGCTACCTTAATTCTAATGGAATCCTGGAACCTTTTTCATACATGCATGTGAGCAACCACACAGGTGGTTGGGTCCCCAATAATGAAGATGACTGAATCACCAACCCATAATCTTCAATCCTAGGTTTCAAACTTGCTGGTCAAGGAGTATAATTAAATTGGTACTCCCCCCATAGTGGAGGCCATAATATAGGCCCTCCAATTAGTGAAACATAGCCAGGCACCTCTTCAGTCATAGAAAGCACTCCAGAACTAGGCGGCTCCGCTTGTCGTCTACAATCATTTTAGGAGAATTCCATCAGAATATGACCACAATACCTACCATATCATAGAAGGTATATGTGGACGATACTTATGACTTAGTCCCAATTGTACATAGGTCTTAGTAATAGAACCCTTATGGAAGATGATACCACTTACATGGTGCAACCTTTTATCCTTGTTCTAATGAGGATACCACAGTAAGGGCCCCTTCTAAAGTAAAACAAAAAGAACTCCCTTAGGATGCCCTATGAAGGATGAAAACTTAAAATCACGAGAAGTTCATTACACTGGTTCGGGAGGAGGAGATATTAAATAAAATATGATGATATAAAATGGTCATACATATAACTCCACCTCATATTATGAAGCATGCCATATAAATTCTGTAGAATCATATGAGAGGACACATATTCATTCTAATTCTTATGAAGCCTGCCATAGATACATAATGGAATAGTATGAGCAGAAAAAACTTCCAACTAATTCTCATTGGTACCTATGCACAGATAGGGTGACTAATTATGGGTGGATGAAAATCCCCGCCAATGTGAAAGAAGCCCATCATCCAAATATGGATGCAACTATCTATGAATAGGAACAAATCTCTACTGACGAAAATCAATCCTTCCATCCAAATTAGGAAAGAATCTATGGTCATTCATATAGTACTACGAATTAATAAGAATCCCACCAGTAAAATATGGTGGAAATCAATAGAAACATCAAAATTTTTTCCTACCGCAACAATTCCCATCAGTAAAATATGGTTACAAGCACATATAAGTATTGTAAAATTAATGAGGATTCATATCAAGATCGTCGAAAAAAATCAGTTGGAAATTAGCAGATGAAAATTCATACTTGAAAATATAAAACCCACCATAAAAATATGGTGGAATCCAGAGAAAGAAGCTTATATATCCCAACTGAACATCAAGAGAATAATCATTCATCTACCTTGACCTAGGAGAACATCCAATATCCACAGGAGACACATGGAGGACCAGAGCAGATTGACACTCCCACTCTAACATCAGAATGGGCATTTATACCCATTCTAGCCAAAGATGTATCTCAACACATATTGTAAATGATGGAAGATCTGACATAATATTTGGACCATATCCTCTAGAACATTCGATATGTAAAATAATCTACAGAAAAGGAAAGGAGTTGGGCCCATGAACATGTCTCATAAAGTTGTGTGACTCATCCAAAATAAATAAATAGTCATTATAGATTTTGTATACTTTATATGATAAGGTTCTCAGAAAGATGGAGTAAAAAATCTTAAACATTATTCCAATGCTGAGTGAAATCCTTTATCAACTAGAAGATGGTTGGGAGCCTTACTCATCCTATGAGTTAGCCCCATGTTGCTCACACATTAAATAAGCTCATGATAGCCCAACTTCTTGGTATGAAATCACTAAGATGTAATAAAATTGGGCAGATCAAGCAGAGGTGTCCCTAGAGGAACAACAAGAAGAAATGTTGTTCTTGGGAAGAAAACTAGATAGGGATGACATAAAAATGTTTTATTGGCCTCTGAAAACTTCTCTATTCATCAAACCAATTGAGTTTTCAAAATATTTCATTCATAACATTTTCCTCAATATATGGACATATTTCCTCTAGTTGAAAGAAATGTTTTTTTCTATGATGGGTATGCCAAACATATCAAAATATTATGGTATATTCCCCATAAAATAGACCAATAATATATTTCATCTGCATTGTGGATACAATCAAAGATGTGGAAGAAAGACCTTAAATAGACCTGTATTTATGCACTGCACAAGTTTCATTGTATCATCGGTGACACACCATCAGATGTTCATATCTGGGGATAGGGAGAACATGGAGATTTACACTTCACCACTGACCCATTCATCATAAACCACTATTGATGGAATCCTACAATGTCATTATCCCTAGATTAAATTCAAATTAAATATTTAGTCAAGAATGATGACTTTCTCAGTAAGAACCAATATTGTGTTAGTCTCAAAAGCATCAGGCACAATGAGAGAATGACATCAAGAATCTCTTATACCCAACAACCAGTAAAATTTATCATGACTATCTCATAAGGTAATCCAATCAATCAGAACATATCATAACCTCAAAAGAAATAAATTCACATGTAGTCCTGAAACCATATCTGGCTCATCCTTGAATGGGAAAGCATAAAATCGTGAAAGTGGAAATAGAAGCATAAACTACTAAAGTATGAGACCAACCACATCCTTTAAGTATAGGGGAATTTTTCACACAAAATCCCCTAGTATGAAGAGAAATATTGAGCCGAGTTAAACCAAAAATGGAATGGGAGAAACCACATACCTTACGGGTCCGGTGATTTTACCTCAACAAAATGACCAATAGATTTTAGTCACTTCCCGCTTTGGGAGAACAATAAAAAGAGGGTTACTCTTTCTATTTCACATCGTGATTCATATCCTCCAGAAAAGAGATGCATGAGTAGTTCATGTTAAGGTTCTCTTCGAGATACCCTTCATCAAGAAACCCAAATAGGTCCCTGGAATGGAAGGAGAAGATCCATCAAAGGATTCAAGAAGGTATCTTACCACTCAGATAATGGTACACCACCCACAATGCACTATGAATTGGTGAAAATCATGGATATAAAATCCCATAGCCCTCTCTAATGATAATTAAAATGAATAGGATGCAGGAGAAGATAGTTCCCTTTCAGAGGTTGAAACATTGAGTATGATGGTGTGTATAACAATAACCAACAGGCTATCTTAAATTTGGGTTCTCCCTCAGTTAATCTCTCACCACCTACCAATATGAATCCCCAACAACCAGAAGATAAAGAAAAAGGTCTCATACCACCGATCTTCTCCCTGCAATTTTAATGTATCCCGGATGCTCGAAAATAGATTCTCTCTGCACGATGAGGAAATGAAACATCTAAGGTGAATCAATGCTAAGATGCTACAAGAGATTCATCCTACTAGATATGTTCCTTTGGTAGAGAATTATCAAAAACATCCAACAGATGTTCCACTTCAAATAGGTATAATCCATTCAGATAAATCCAGGATGTAATTCTCATTCAATGAAGCTCTAGGACCATCCCGAACACAAACTTGGTAGGAAATAAATATTCTCATACATTGGGGAAGAAAACAGAATATATTTAGGATAATCAAAAAATGATTCCCTTAGTTAGGTATCTTTCTCAAGTTCTAGTTGTGCTGACACATCTAATCATTCCCTCTAATGTTCCTTCTAATTCTTAGGATCAATAAGATATCCATAAATTTCTCATCAATAATATCATGTAAGTTTACAACTCTATTAGAATCAGATGAATGATGAAATTCTCTGATATAACCAGAATAGATGCCTTAACCACACTAGGTGAGCAATGTCTCACCACAATAAAATTTCGGGAAACCTATATTTTCGGTGTTCAATGGATCAGGGGACCCAAAGGAACATCTGACGCACAATACATCTTACCGTGATACCATGTTGGAAAATCAATAACTGAAAGAACCATTGAAACATAGATTCTTCATACTCACACACTATTTTTAATCCCTTGTAGGGTATAACACATTTCTAGATAATTTGATAACAGTCTATGATGACCCCCAATGGTAGTTCATCTTTTAGTTCATTTAAAATTTCCCAAAAAAAAAGTTAGATACCCCATCAATGGAAATAATTTGGATAATGAAAGGTGTTTAGACCTCATTTCTATATGGAATGGTCTGACTTACTTGCCGAACCAGCCTCTCCCCAAATTTGAGATTCTTTCCAATTTCATCAATAATGTCCATGATGAGTTATGAACACCCCTCACCCTGGTGACATATACAACTGAGTTATGAGATTTATCTACCATTTCTCATAGAATAGATGATTCCTTAAACTAGTTTAATCTCATTTCTAAAGAGATGAAATCTCTCTAAGGTATAAGGGTTGGAAGAGATGAAGTGGCATAAATTACCCAGAAGACACCCCATGTACTATCTCAATATCTATGGCCTTAACCATACCCTAAAGCCCCCCTGGAACATCAAAATACACCACCATCTCCACAAGATAATCTAATTGGATCCCAAAGAAATAAATTTACGGAATGAAGGAATAAATTGTACTTGTTCTAGGATGCTAAAATCTATGGCTACTTGGTGGGGTTTATGAATTTAGTCATTTATTTCGCTACTAGATCCAATGAAGGATGATTAACTGGGTCTTGATGACTGAAAATATTATTTTCTCTGTCACCATATAAAAGGAAACATTTTCCATGAGTGTTTCATCTTCATGGACCTCCTACAAAATATTATAGATTATAGACAAGTCAATATGGGACCACTACTAGAATAAGTGGTGTATTTTTCCTCCACCGTCCATTAAGAATAAGGCGAGTGGAAAAAGTCAATATAATAAAGGAGTAGAAGTTCTATGGTTGGATGACTCAAAAAATAGTCAACTGATCCCATGGTATCCTCAATGTATAATCGAAGTAAATGACTCTTCCCCCAATAGGACCTGATGTGCCACAACCAACATCCTTGTCCCCATGATCCATCAAGGTTTGAGAGAATCAAGTGAAAGAAGAAGAAAATAAAATATGGACAAAGTTGGTTTTTACACTCTCAGATTTCATGATAAAAAAATATGATGATATGAGCACCACACCTCAAAATGGAACTACAGGAACTACCCCACAAAATTAAACAATGAGAAATGCCCCACCAAATAGAACAACATGCTCCGACCTGCCAAATCACACAACGGGCACCACACCACCAAATTGCATATAGAGAACTACCCCTCCAAAAGGAACTAGTTGATGATGTTTATTGATAAATTTCATCATTAGATGAGGAACTAATATTCGACTCCATGAATTTCCTTCAATCAATGGATACTTTCTCCGATGAAGGGTATTCACATAAACCCGAATTCCCCACACCTGAACAGTGAGCTGTAAAAATAAACTTTTGAAGATAAAGACACCTGGTAGAAAAATGTATGATAGAAACCAAATTTCAAGACATACATACCCTAAAACTAACAATGTTATAGAAACTCATGAAATATCCCTTCAACAGGCCCTGAAGGAACATGAAATTTTATTTTCCCCTATTGGAATATATTCTATACCAACAATCCAGAAGTACCCATTAGAAGAGAAACAAATTTATAACATCCCTTGGTGTGCCAGTAGACCTATTTGGCCAAATACACAAAGCATAGAAGTATCATTAGGTCCTATCTCAGGAGCCATTCATTTTGCACCAATTGTTCAACCCTCAAAAGCACCTGTTAAAGAGCATCCCGAGATTGGAACCGCCAAACATTAGATAATAGATTTAAAATCATGAAATAGTTATCATTATTAATAATCAAGAAGTCAATCCTAAGTGAATTGAATCTATCGTCATACCTTAGAGAAGTAGTCATCGAATTTCTGGTGACCCCTTATGAGTTCGAAACTGAAGTAGCTGCTACTGAAGTCTATTTGACAGAGACCAGTCCTACAGAATTACATGTTCTCATTTCTATAACATATGAAAATGAATATTTCATTATGAAAGGGATCATAAAACCCCTATATGTTTCTTGTAAGATAAACAATGTCAATATTCAAAAATTATTCATTAACAATGGCTCTGGAGTTAATCTAATTCCACTACAGACACTTCATCAACTGGGTTGTAATGAGAACAAATTTAGACCCCTTAACAAAAACCTATTAGGACATGATAATGTGATAAGAAGAGTTTGGTAAAACATCTAGTTTAAAAATGGCTTGGCGACCTCATTTTTTGACTCATAACATCCAATGGTCTGAAAATACATGAAAGTCAATGTCCGACAGAGATGTCCCTAGTTACATTACCATGAATCAATTACATTATAATACCATTTGTGCTTCAAGTATATATTTAATTTATATAATGATACATTACATGCTAATAAGGACCCATTTTAATCTTACAATTTACAATACATTGATGTAGGATTCTATCATCTGAAAGGGAAACATCCTTCGAAAACACGATTTAGTGGGTCACCACTCTAAGTGGTCATGAAGTGGTCCTCTAGGACTGTCTTAGACATATCGGTGAGGAATACAAACTTTCCATCAATCAGGTTGAGTGAATGGGTCCAAATTCAAATGTTTATTCTGCAATTTTCATGATCTTGATCATGGTCACAGATCCCAATAGTGATAAAATCTGCTACAACCTCTAGGACAATAGCGCGTGATCAAATTAAAATTACCTTTACCCATATTAAGGGATCCAGGTGGGTTGTACCTCACTAAAAAAGAAAAAATTGGATGTCTTGTCCTATAAATAAGTCTAGGACAATCTTCCACCATTAAATCCATCCTCTCTAGAGAAATCCCAATAGTCTATCAGGAAAGAAGAAGCTGCTTCAACCTATATATTTTAGAATTGTGATTCATTTTCCAATTCAGAAGATCTCATCACAAGAATAATTTCCCCATAATGGGATGAATAATAATATGAAGAGGTTATATAATTGGGTAAGAATATCTTATGGATTCCCTTACAGCATTCGAGGAATGTGCCTTTACCACAATTAATGAACTCATGTTATTAATCTTGGGTACTGAAGAAGTCCTGCTCCCAATCTGATTAGTTTGGTCTTGTCTTCCAAGGAGAAAGAGGTATATACAACATTAATGAAGAATATTTGAGATTTTTTCTCCTAAAAATATTTGGAATCCTAGGCCTTGAACCATAGGTGTCCACACATCACCTGGGTCTCCCTTAAAACCACTATGATTATAAGAAACCTACCAGAAGGACTGAACCAACACATGCTTCCAAAATAGATGATGAATTTAACAAGTTCATTAGATCTAAAAACATTTGGGAGGTCCAATATCCCATATAACTAGAAAACATTGTTCTCATAGAAATTAAAAATAGGCAAATTAGTGTTGGTATTGATTTCAGGGATCTCAATCTGCACTTCCCAAAAGATGACATCACAGTCCTAATCATAGAATTCATAATCGATGTGACTATAAAATATGAGGCTCTATCATTAAAATATTGATATTTAAGATATAACCAGATTCAAATGTACTAATAAGGTGAAGAAGACATTGCCTTTGTGTCCCCCTAGGGTGTATTTTTCTACAAGAAAATAATCTTTGGTTTGAAAAATTTTGGCACCACATATCAACATTCCATGCATCACATTTTCAAACCCATCCTGAGATAGTTCAAAAAATGATATGTGGATGATTTGGTGGATAATTCATGATAGTGATCATACTACCAGTCAGATCATGACACCATTTTCAGAAAATTGTTACAACATAGACAAAAAATTAATGCCATGAAATTTTCAACCGGTGTCATCTTAGTGAAATTCCTCAGCTTCTTCACAAAAAATTGCGTCATCAAAGTTGATCCTAAGAAGAAAAAGTATATCCTTGGCATGTCACCTTATCACAACTTCATTGAGTTAAAAATACTATGAGGACACCTGGCCTATATTCTGTACTCCATATCTAAACTCATAGGAAAATGTTTTCCATTCCCCATGTCGATGAAAAAAGGGTTATAATATAAATGGAATGATGATATTTAAGATTAATTCAGTAATATCAACACATATTTAATAATCCCACCAGTGATAATGTTTCCTGTAAAAGGAAAGCCACTCATTATGTATGAGATGGCCTTGGATCAATCCCAATGTTCCTTCCTAGCATAGAAGGTTGATGCGGGTAGTAGGAAAGGATTCTATTATCTAAGTCGAACCACAATTGATGCTTATTCTTCTTAATTGAACATCGAGAAGAGCTATCTAAATTTGACCTTTACAGTCTAGAAGCTGAGGACTTAACTTGAGCACCATGAGGTATATTTGGTCTCACGTAGATAGCAACTCAAGTATATTCTCAGCCCTCCAATGTAGACTTGGTTCATGCCATAGTGTATGATCATCCTACAGTATTATGATATATGGTGTATACCATTGAAATATGTTAAAGGCCAAACGTTAGAGAATTCCTTGATAAGGAACCCCTCAACCGACGTAACTCCATTGGATGTAAATCTACCTGATGAAAATGTGTTCTCTATTCAAGTGGACTCCCAATCATAGGAAATTCACTTCTATGTTGTGTTTATAATCCCAACCAGAAGAAGGATGGATGACCCCAGACTCAACAATGTGGGTCTAGGAGTTATAATCATATCACCAAGAAATGAAATACTTCCCTGTTCTTTCCTAAAATATGTGGGGTGCATGAAAAATTAATCATAATACTAGGAACTTATTATTGAACTATGGTCAGAACATCATGTACAAGAAAAACACCTTAAGCTGAAAGGAGATATAGAGATGATCATATAGGAAGTTAATGGTGTCTATGCTATTAAGGAAAAATAGCAGATCCCTTTAATGAACAATATTCGAGAACTGATGGTAGAGTTGTTAGACAATCCAATATTGACTTATGTTCTGCAGTCCCAATGTTTCCAAGTCTATGCATTAGTAAATATAGCCATAGATATGGCAGATCTGGATTGGGGGAAAATAGTTATTAGTATTTCCCATAGTCAGATGGTCCTTTCATTTGTTTAGAATGTGATAGTGGAAATAAACGAGAGTATTCTCGTCACTGAACCATATGGCCATACGACTAGCTGGATTACCCTAATGGTAAATCACCTCAAAAAGGGATAACTCCCACTAGATATGGGTTGAAGGGATAAAATACAAATATGGGAATCAATGACAGGATGTACGATGAAACATATTAAGAAAATGTCTTTTCTAAGAGCAGTCATGATGAGATCCTTCTTAGGTGCATCAATGGGGAATAAATAGATTCCATTATAAAAGAATTGCTTTCCAGAACATGTGAGGAACACTAGTAAACATTCATTATCTCTCATAAAATAAAGATTCTTGGATATTATTGGCCCACTATGACACAATATGCATGAAATTCAATTTGAAATTCCATAACTATCTAGTTCATTTTAATTTCATTAATCAAATCACAGAATTACTTCACATAGAAAAGTACTCCTAGCCATTCTCCATATAGGTAATGGACATCATGGAACTATATCCTCATTCTACGTATAATCTATTCAAGTGTATACTCAATGAAACTAACTTCTTTTCCAAAATGGAAGTGGATACACCCTTAAATCATTCCAGGGAAGAAGCATTGTCAGTTTGGGTGAGGCCAACTCCATCACTGAATTTGGAGTCCATCACATAATATTGATAGAAAATGTATCCAAATTCTGATATATTGAATTGGAAAAGCTATATAAGGAGTATGGAACCAAGGAATATTGGTCATCCCACTACCCTACAACATCCAATGTGTAGATAAAGTCCTTCAACAAGACCCTATCCTATATACTATAGAAGATGGTATAAAAGTATAAGAAATCATGTCTGGAAAATATTTAACATGCTCTATGAGATTTTCAGACAACATCCTTCACTGCCACTCAAGATACCCCATAGTCATTAGTAGATGTTAAAAAGGATATTTCACCCATTAAAGTTAAACTACCATCACTTCAAATTTTTATATGGGATCAAGTTTACATAGATGAACAATTAAAAAAATGATTCAATTAGTTGGAGAAACTGTATGGGAAAATATTTCACACACTTCCCCATTAAGAAGTATACAAAGACTTGATTGCATTAGCATTCAACAGAAAGTTTCACCTACAGTATTTATTTAAAGGAGAAATGGTGTTGGTCCTCATAAATCCAATGATACAAGGAAGGAATCCTGTGAAATTGGATCCAAAATAGGAAGGAACATATGTCATACACAAGGTCTACTCGAATAGAGAATATTCCTTAATTTCAATGGATGGGAAACTCACAATAGATCCCACCAATATATGGTTCCTAAAGAAATTCTATGTGTAATTTTTCAATATTCATCTTAGCTACACATTGTTAATCTATATAACACCATGTATGTACATGCTACATGATGTTAAACTACTAAGCACCTTCATCGTAATTTGATGATGGTCAACTGCATGATAATATTTCTTAACCACATGATATTAAATTTCATGGATAAAAAATTCCCTTCCAATCAAGTTGGGTGAACTTCATTAGAATAGCATGACATTAAACATCATGGAAAATTTCATCCTAACTAATAAAAATTAAACTTAATGGGGTCCATATTTTTCTAGAAAATGATTCCGTACACATAAGTCATACATGTTCTAGAGAGATGTAAAATGCCCCTGAATTCCATGTATGTGTCCCATGTGAGTGCAAGATCTACATGGGATCCCTTTTATCGGAACAATGTGTGGAATGATTCCTTCCCAATAGGATATGTAGTAACACCATATTATTATATATTGGTCCAACCACCCACCATGAGACAAAAAAAAATCTCTTTCTCCCTGTGTAAGTACAAGACCTATGTATAAAGTTTCTTTATGATCTAAGTTTGGTATTATTCCAATCTATATAGTAATTGTATTGAATCCTATCCCAGGCTCATCCACCCCCACTACCAAACAAGGATGTTTCCCCTCATTAGGTATGGACTAGAATGAAAATAGGAGGTCTCTTCATAGAACTATGCAGGACTTGATTCCCATATTCAAATTCGATACGTAGAGGCTCTTGATATGGGGTCCTGGTCTTACCCGCAAATGTTACCAAATGCCTACATAGTATTTCCATCTAGTTAGTTGTTGTTAGAGGAAACCCATTGTATTCCTTATTTACCACACCAATCATAGCTCAAATGAGATTTATAATGATGACAAAGTCTTCCCCCCCGCACAACCAAATGGTAAAGGTACACAATTAGATCAAAGAAAAATGGTAAGAACTCCCCCTCCTTGTTCATGGGATCTACCGGTATAGGGATCCTTAGAACTATGTGATGATTTATTACTACCCTCTTAGGATACATAGTGATTCCCATATCGTACCTCCTTGTTCAGCCACACCCAAAAAAGAAAAAGTCTTTTCCCCTACATATGGATTGAAACCATGTAAGGAAGTTATTTTTAGAACATCGTATTTCTTGATTCATGCCCTTACGGGATACATAGTGACATCATGATCATATACCATAGCCCATCTACTACTTAAAACATGAGATTCCCCCTCTCATGGAATGGGTCATACTAGCATAGAGATAATCCATTTTTGTACTATGTGTAGCCTGATTCCTATAATCACAAGATACATAGTGACATCTGAATTCCACATCCTTAGTCCTAAATGATATTAGAGAAAAATTACATCCCCATCTATATAATTCTGTATTGCATAGGGAAATCTATAGAACTTTATTAGGAATGATTCCTATCTACATTGGGTATGTAAGCAGCCCCCGATTATTCAATCATTGTCCTGGTTGATGAAAAACATTAAAGGAATAAATTACTATATCCTTCACCATTCCTCCATATTTGGTAGAATAATCCTTTTAAATCCCCCATTTATAACTGAGTACCATTGAGGTTGACATAATACATTCAATAGAAGGGTCCTTTCAGACATATCATATCACAATAGGCTTGAGTCCTTACTGCAAGACATAAAAAACATGTACCAATGACCTAACTACATGAAAATAAACTAAAAGGTACCACAAGAACTACGTGTGGTTATATTATCAGTATAATGTGATACATAGTGGCTCTTTGAAATACAAACCTATTTACAGTCACAAAAAATGGGAAAATAATAATGTAACCATCACTTGCACAGAAATGAAAATTCAGGTTGGAAATTACAAACCATGATTCATATAGCATGGTTTCTTAAAAGGATTAGGACCCCGTCACATATAATATTGATAAATGTAGGGTATCCCATTATTCAGTACTAATCATGGTTTGTGTATTCCCTATTTACCTAGAAATTCCATTTCCATCCATCAAACTCTATAATTTAGTAAATTTTGGTTCCTCCAAACATCCATAACCATTAGAAATGTATGGTTAGTGTTATATGGACACCATTGTTGGACTATGCTTTCAATTTCCCATTACTTCTGCATAAGTTTCATTCAAAGATGCCTATCACCAAAATAATAGTTTTCCTCAGGGGAGAATTTGTATACATCCATACACTTAATGAATCACAATCCATGTATCATTCCTCATGAACCAATTATCCTTGGCATAATGGTATACAATTTCTCCCCCACACAATCATGGAATTCTAGAATATATGAACCCAATAATCCCATACATATTATTGATATCTTGTTGAAATCTAGTCCAAAAAAAATGATGTTAATCTATTCTTCTAATGTCCTTTCTACAAGACATAAAACTGGATGGAACCACAACAGATATATTGTTCATGTAGATCCACCAACATCCTCATTGCATGATGTTAAAATGCATGTCCCAAAAGTGTTCACAGATAAGAGTCCATTGCCTCCGAAATTGGTCACCTACCTTTCCATGTCTTAGAACTAACTTTATATTTATTCATACCCTTATAAGATACATTGATATTCCTGGAATATCATTCTATCCCAGCCACACTGAAATAAAAAATTTCCCTCTCCCAGCGTATAGGCCAGACCAGCACAAAGTACTTTCTATAAGAAACCACAAGACGTGTGATTACAATAATCAAATGGATATGTAGTGATAGCTGGATCATATGACCTATATCCATCTATGGAAAACAAAAAAACAAAAAAATGTCTCTTCTATATACTGACTAGGTAAAAGAAAAATTCTCCCAAATATGCCATATTAATAGGACATTCTCAAGAATAACCAGATGCCCCCATTTATGTTGGTTCACCAACGTCCAATCAACATGATGTTAAATAGTATGGAAGTGGACCTAATCATATGAAATTAAACTATATGATGAAATTTCTTGATAGAATGATGATAAACTGCATAATTTCACACCAAGTATAAATGCTTCTTTCATTGATTATGTTTTCCCTAATGGGGTAATTGAAACCCTTTACGCCCCTTTTATTCACACCAAGTGTAACCTAAGCGAGAATAGAAATTTTTTATGGGTATTCCCCAAATATCTATGTAAAACCAACCAATGATAAATGGTCCTAGGGGTAGGAAAATAAATGTAATGTCATTTTTTTCCCATGACATAGTGCCTAAAGTCCAAACTGTATAACATTAAACTAAAAGGTACCTAAAATATTTAAAAAAATGTACATCCCGACATGTATGAATTGGAACTATTCAAGGAATATAATTATTAGACTCTTTGATATTTGAAATCTGGTCAATCTTCACTAGAAAAGATGGAATGCACCACCGAATATATGAGTCAGATGTATATGGGGGAATTCTTAACTCTGTGGAAAATAATATCTTGAACATGTAAATATTTTCAAGAAAATTATAGTCTATTCAAAAAAATCCACATTTTTATTAATTTTGTGTCTTTATAATGATCCCTGGTCACTGAAACTGGAAGGTTAGTGTTTTGTGGACACATTTGTTTGACAATGCACACAATGCCCCAATGGCTCGACATAAGTATACCAAAAAAAACATCATGTCAACCAAATGTAAATTCATCTTCCAAATAATATTTTCCTACTTTTGAATTTTTAATGGATTCCAAGCCTCATATCATATTTACCAATCACAAATCCCTAGAAACAAAAAATTACACATTTATTCTTACTCAAGCCCTAGATATGTGGGAATTCCTTGGTCTAATTGACCTCCAGTTACATAAGGCTTCTATATTAATGTCTTAATAACATGGAATTAAAATATGTGATATATGATACTCAATTTCTATTATCATGCCTCGGTATACCAAATAATGTCTTCCTTTGATAATCCTATGCATGAAATTAATCTACACAGGAATATCCAACACACATCTCAACTTATGGGAAAAGATCGTACTCAAAACGAATATGCTCCACCCATATGTTTGAATAAACATTTATATGAGAAAACATTTAAATAACTACTTTTTTATTGATTCATATCATCATAAGGATATTTAGTAACAACAAAGTCATATATCATGGGACCACACATGAAACCAAATCATCACATCGTATCATTTACTAGTGTTAGACCTGTGTATGGATCCTCCATCACTTGTTTGAAGAGAATAAATTTACATATTCCCCAGATATTTCAGCATTAAATACCACATTTTATGTTCAAGAACCCCATTTTAATGACCCATAATCCATATCCAAAAGTCTTTAAATCCCCATAATTCTCCATGACTATTAGAGACAGTAGGTCAGTGTCATATGGACACATTGTTTTGACTATGAACTCAAGGCCTCGACGACTATGCATAAGCAACTCTCATAAATGACTGATCATCCAATGGAAAAATTTTCCTCATCAGAGGATTTTCATACCATTAATGCCACCATGGAATTTACATCTCACCTTATTCCTTGGTTTTATATCATACCCTCCCACTCATTCCCAAATATGGCTAATAATTTCTAGTCAAATTACAATGGAAATTTAATGTAGTTTAACTATCTTATTGGTCATTGTAAGGTTGATTTAGGTCTCAGTTGTGTGTTATTAAACTGTGAAATGCTCGTTACCTCTTTTACCCAAGTAATATTCACGTGGGATCAATTTTTCAACCAATTCCGATACAAATTCACATATAACTTTTAGATACCATTCCATTAAAAGGCCTTCTATCGTGGTCTTACAACCCCAAATAAATAGAAATTTCCATATACAAAATGAACCATTGAAAATGTAAGGTCAGTGTCCTATGGAATTATTTGTTTGACTAATGTTCATATTGCTCCATTGGTTCTTTTTAAGTGGCCTCAAAAATAGCCTCTTATCCAGTGGAAAATTTCTCACCGTGAGAGGCCTTCCTTCTCTCGTACACCCTATTTGATTCCATGACTCATATTATATTCTATATCTAGGAACCACTAAATTATGGTCCAAAAAAATCCTTATAACTATATGAAAGTTATTTGGACATCCATGGTTAATGATTCCTAAATTGGGTCCCCTTCCATGCCGATAATTTTAAAAAAAATTTCAACGTGAAACATATGTCATGATAGTATAACTAGAAATTCTATATACTACACGTGAAGGGGATAAAAAACACTCACTTGTATGAAAACCTACATAAGTCACCCTACATAATTGTTGATTACGATCTTTCTAAACCTATGATACTTAGATTTAGGAATCAATATTGAGAAATAAAAAAGAATCAAGAGACACAATGTTTTTTTGTCAAAAACATGAAAAGGGTGGCCTACTAAGAAGTCATGTTATACCTGCTACATCTAATCCATAACAGGCTTAGAAAAAATTAGGGTAACTGAAAAGTCATAAAGCTTGTCGGGTCTTACATGTCTCCATAAAAATAATTCAACTATGCTCACTAATTCCCTCAGCATAGGAAAAAATTAGACAATAAGATAATTAATTTAAATTAGTTATACCAGATTGTAAATCAAATTGACATAAAGTTGAAATTACTATTTAAATGTGGTCGATTATAACTGATTGAAAAATTAGGAAAAAATATAGGAGAAGCACTGCATAGAAAAATGATTCTACTCTATCAAATAAAACAAGAATGGGGGTATATCCACAATCTAGAGTCCCTCTCTGATATCAAACTATATTATTAATGGTCAAACCAATGGGTTTCAACGAATCATAACTTTCTCTTTCTAGATGATTGATGATCTCCTGACATGGTCTGTTATTGACCTATTCCAAAGTATTCATATATTCAACATTATCTTCAACTTCTTGACATAACCAGTTCATGAAATCTCTATGGTCTTTCACTTTCTTTTTGATTGACCCATAATTGTTACTTGAAAATTCCAGTTGCAACTTCAATCTAGCTATACGAGCCTCGCACACCCAGAGTTCCTCAGTTTGGGTAATCACCTGATCATGAGCATAAGATTCCTCTAACTACATATGGTTTAAATCATCAATGACCCACGTTAATGTTCTTAAAATGATGGTGTGAGGAGTTAAACTTAGCAAGGCTACCTTCACAAGTAACGATATCCTCTCGAGCTATGAATATTTGGTACATTTGGAGATGTGGGTGTCGTTTCTCAAAGAAACTAAAACCCAAGTCAATTAACAGTCATCGAGTGGACTCTCCCTCTTTAGAAAATTATTCCATGGTAGTTTTTGTGGAATTAGTACATATTTTATTCCATGAATACTCCTGAAAAGTTTGATGCCTCCTTATTTTATCAGAACCTTGGTTTCCTATTCCACATCAACAGATATATAGTTCAAAAGATTCATTAGGAAAAATGGAAGTGCCTTAAGTTGAGCCACCCAAACGGGGGGAATTTCCCTCAAAATTGACAGTTTGGTCCATGGGTCTATGCATGGGGGACATACAACAACTTCAAGAATGCCAAAAAATGTCCCTCCTGGGCCAGCATTAGTTGGGTCGCTAACCATGCCATCCATCAGTGTGGGGTCTGAGTCACTCTCTATAGGTATATCTGGAACATACGAGTTTCCTTAAAATCATTAGTGACAATAATTATAACATCATAGAACACCTGAAATAAGGGAGTATGGAACAACTGGAAAAGTGTGAACTAGACTAGAAAGAATCAATGGCCTCTGAACTCGTCGAATTGGCATGTCCAATACCTCATCTAGATATATGGCCACCCAGAATTGGGAAAAATTTAATAAATGAAATGTTGGATCCACCATGGGAGGAACAACGATTACCAAATTATCATATTACGACTTCTTTATCAACCATAGTATGAGATGGATTACATGATGATATCCCCAATTAACTAGGGTTATGAGGAGAGATGTGATCTATTGATGAAATAAAGTTTTTATAAAGATCCTATAAGGGACATGGGGTTCACAAATACCCACTCTATTTGTGTGATAAGTCAATATTCCATCCCGAAGTGGAATTATGTAAGAGCATTCATATGAGGATCCCCATCCATTATTCAATATTGTTTTATGGGGCGTAATATAGGGAACAAAGGAGAACTGAGAGATATAACTCAGTAGTAGCCATACAATATCAATTCTCATAGTACAAGGACACATGATTTCGATATTGAGAATAGATGGATGAAAGTTAGAGTGAGGAACCCTTATAGTATTCTAATACTAATAAATAGGGATCTAATCCTCCATCTGAACATTTTGGAATTGAAAAGGCTGATGTGTAGGCTTTCCCACCAATATCATCCTCAATAGTTTGTAGATCTGATAAAGGGTAGGGGTTTCCAGACTATTGGATTTTTCCTCCACTAATTTATCTTTCATCATTAATGTGAAAGCTCCAACATCGGTGTATAAGTCACGAGAAGGGATAATCTATACACTTAGGAACATCTCTATGATAACCACCACTATATTCTTGGATAACATGTCTAAAAAATATCACAACCCTAGATGTTGTATCATCCCACCTCAAGTGTAGCATGGCATGAGCCGAGAATATTTGTTGACAATTGGGTTAGATGTGTTCAGCTATGGTCAACTCTTATATTCTATCCACTCTCTTTCAAGAATAGTCTTATCCAGTCCTTGAATGATAAAATCAAGAAACCATGGAGTGTTCAATCAGTAAATCCCTCTACCATAACTAATAAACCACGTAGAAGAGGAGATACATGTTTGAGGTTCTCCCAAGTAATGGATGTTGGTAAGAATTCCTCGAACATGTCTCTTTGAATGGGGAGTCCCCCAATGCAGTAAATAACCCATAAACTTATTCTCACATCACCATGAAACATGTGCATGGTATTGGCACTCGAGTACCAGTGACTAAGTAATTCAGGAGGAATTTCACCAATTGAATAGATCAAAAACTACGCAACCCATAATACATAATACATAATGACATCTTCTAGATGATTATGGAACTCTATGAATGTTTGGTGCACCAGAAGTCATATGCCCATTCATCAAAGAAGAACCCTCTAGACCAGAGGTCCCATTTAGGGCTCCATCACCCATTGGGGTTTCCTCATGAAATATTTACATTAGAGGGATAATCTAGGATGATTAATTATGAATATATGTTACCACTGTGTTAATTTATCTTTGTCCATGTTGATCCATTCAGAGAAAACGTTCCTTCATGGTTTGAATAAGCTCCTATTTCCCCCATGATAGAGATATTCACTAAATAATTCCTCCGAGATGCATTATGGTTAATGGTAAGGATACTCGGATCAATTGATGGAAATATAGTTCCTTCTTGGAGATCAAATCCATATAGTGGTAGCTAATGAAATAATGGATAGGCTTTGAGTTCCATTGGAAGGAGATCTTTTAGAATACCCTCCAATGGAACAAAATTGGAACAGAGGTTGTCCACAACATTTTGGACCATAGTTTCCATTCTTATTGTCGAATCAATTGAAGAAAAGGGTAATCCATTATCATTCATGCATCTAAATAACAAAAAAGGCCATCCTAATGAAATTCGTAAAATGAACTATATTATCCCATATACTAAGGTTTGGAAATGGTACATAGAATATACCAACTACGAATCGACAGTTTGCATAAACTTGTGTGTTACTGGACCATGGGGCATTGGACTGAGAACCAAAAGTTTGCATAACCCATGTAGAGCTGGGACATAGGGTGTTGTTGAGTGAACCAAAATAATTTCGGAACAAGAAATCTAAGCATTAACCCACACTACATGGAAATAAGAACTCACATTTCTAAGATTCAAATTCATTTTCACGAATGTAAAATTTAGTTTGTAGATGATGTTGACCGTGAAGTTCTTTTAAAATCATGGGTTGCAAGGATCAGTTCGATGATAAAGGAAGATTCTTAAGATGATGGTTTGAGTAAGTAAAAAAGAAAAAGGAAGCAGAGATTGTAGAGTACATTAAGAAAATTGATAAATGAAATATAACATGCACCCCCTATATATTTTCATACCCCCAATGGGTCCACCTTTATACAACAAAATAGTTCCAGTCAGCAATTATTTCAATATCAGAATATCCTCCCTTTCACCAAAATCAGATCCCATCCTGATGGGGGTAGTATTTGGGTCCAAAAATATTTCAAATGGAATAAAAATAATCCCTCAAATTTAATAAATGAAAAATATATAAGTTCAAATAAAAGTTTGAGGAATAATATCAAAGAATCCAAGTTTCAAAAAATGGAAGGATAGGTTCTACGAAATGAAATTATTTCATGGACATTCACTTCTTATGGATGTCCCCAAACTAATAAAGAATCCACAAACCAAATGGTTCATGGAACATAGAGGACATTTCCAACTCCCATGAACTATGTTTTGGGAAGAACAGAGGCATAATAATATGCTCCATATACAACCCCTGTGAATTTCATCGTAGGAAAAATATAGGTAGTGAAATTTACCCTTACATACCATCAGTACGAAATAAATAGTCAACGGGTGAGGAGAAGTCGGTGGTGTCCAGAAAACAAGACAAAGTCGTTTGCATAATTGAGTTTGTGATTTATGTTACTGTGAACTATAACCCTAGAGACATCTTTTAACTGATTCTTCCTTGGGTTGCTTGATTTCATTGTGGGAATCCGCAAAATGTTTCTGTGACCCATAAATCCAGCATCCCAAATAATATGTAAATTGAACTCAAGGGAGACAAAAAATGAGGGAATCCCATGAGGGAGTAGAGGACCAAGATGAGGGAGACCTGAGGAGAATGGATTTTCAAACATTGAAGGACCAAATCATGAAAGTATCATAGTAAAAATCTTTTTTGAAAATTTTTATCTGGTATAGAATTCCAAAAACAATAAAGTACGGAAAATTAATATTAATTGGTACACCGAGATTTTAATTAGAAAAATACAATCATATCCTGGTGGATAATAAACGTTCCACAAATCGTATGATTAAATCCCCTTATTTAATCCAGAGTCTATCATAGACCATTGATATGCTAACAAAACACTACCCTGTGTAACATCCGGAAGCATGGATGGAATCTAATTCCACATAGCACCATGCAATTCTGATGGAACCTAGGGATGCGTGCACCATGGTACAAAGACCACATCCAAGTCTGCATAAGACTTCATTAGGTGGAAAACATATCCACCACATAGAAACACATTGTTCAAGAGATTACACATCCTCAATTGACAAATGGTATATAGAATGGGGAACCTTTGGTCATTCCACCCTATAGCTCTGATAATTACCTTCTATTTCCATCACCTCTCTAATACACCCTTCAATAAGGAGTCTAATGATATTAGGAAATGCCTCTTCCAATGCCAGTAGACCTGTATGATAAAACAATCTGACGTAACAACCCATTTATTTTACATACCCAAGGTAAGAAGTTCCATGTGTTTAATCCCCATAACGGTACATATCCATGGAATGTGAACATGTTAAATTCCTATAATAACCAGAGGTCAAACCTTCAAATACTGTTATTAACCTCCCCATTATTGGAACTAAGGGTAATCACTAGACATTCCCTTAGATGAGGATTAGTGAATTCAGAGAGAATTCACACTTTGATTTACCTTTTAAAATAATGATCTTTCCTCCCCTTTCCCAAAACAAATTTCATGGCACTCTAGTATAGGTAAGTCCCTAGATTTTTTTTCTAGGAGGTTGGATTAGTTCTCCTCTATGCATCCACCCATGGAATACCTGGATAAGAAAATATGGGTATATAGGGTATTAAAACAAAGGGAGAGTATTAGAACATTCAAATCCCTCCCATCACTATCCTTATTGGCTCTAGTACCATCTATCATTAGATGTTCTGGGGAGTGCGATATTCAAATCCCCATCCCCCTATTGTTTCACACAATGATAATGACTCATATGTGCATAGAGGTTGGTGGT
Organism: Viscum album; assembly: GCA_963277665.1. Taxonomy (NCBI): domain Eukaryota; kingdom Viridiplantae; phylum Streptophyta; class Magnoliopsida; order Santalales; family Viscaceae; genus Viscum; species Viscum album. Next base: position 1,140,599,797 of record OY728156.1, read on the forward strand.
AATCATGAAATCCTCATATCTCCAATCAATGGGACTCCACATAGGTTTCAGTCACAAATTCATTGAACTATAAGAACATTGATTCCTTCCCGAAACAGTTTAAGTATAATGGTTGCCTAAGGCCCGAGTTCAAAGGGGACCCTTTTTTAAGGTAAACACTAATCATGAGCCCCCCAAATTCTTTAATGACACAATTATGGTTTAAGTCCTAACTCTAGCTCAAAAAGGCCTTCTCCTATAAATTAATCCCAACATCATCCTAGATTTATGGGCTTCCTCAAGGGTGTAATCCTCGACTCAAAAAAAACTACAGGGGATTTAATTCCCAACCATCTAAGATACGTATGAATCCTTCTTCAGGTCCAAAATTGACAACCATACCACCCTAATGTTCTCTAGGATATATCACAAGTAGGGTCATGTCCACCTTAGTGACCATATCTCATCTGGAAAACTCAGGATGTTATGGCTTCAGACCCACAACAATCCCTGACTATTCCCTTTCACCTACACTTCCTTGTCACCTGATGTTAAAATGGATCGACAGTTATTTGTAAAATGACCTTGAAGGGTGATGTTCCTAGTTAAAAGACATCAAACGATAAGGGTTCAGATTTATCTCATGAGGATATGTAGGAAGAAAAAACTGTGGGTTTGATCATGATATCAAAACAACTCTATTCCCCTGGATACCAATAAACTCCAGAGTGCCTCATCACATGGATTATGATTTCCCTATCTCAGTATTTACGGACACATGTATGTCCATAATTGATCATGATACAAAGAAGTAATCATCGGAAAAACACATGGGAATTATCCAATGAATAATTAATATATGAACATAGATTAAATCAAAAACATAGTCCCCAAATAGGTATTATTTCTCCCCAAAATGGTGTGATGAACCTGACCTCCCATAGTCCAGACCAATATAGTCCGCAATTTTTATTGTCAAAATCATCCAATGAGAAACATCCATGGAAATGTATGTCCATGAAACATGGATAAAAGGGTCATTGGATGTTTCTGGATCCATGAATAATCACATTGGAGACCATTTGAGGACATTATACCCGACGTGGGTCGAATGAAAAAACACTTAACCCAATAAAATCACCGTCCCAAACCATTGAACAATGGAACCTCCATAAAAACATAAAAGGAATCATCACCTTGATTATTTGGGACCATATTAGTCCATGAATGGGGTATGACCTAAATTAGGTTGAACAATAGTCTAATCATTTCAATAAATAACCAAAATCACCACAAGTCCAAAATAAAATCATATATCCATAAAAAATTAACCATTACTCATAAAATAAAATACCATATTAATACATTTACCTTAATCATAAAAAGTTCCCAAAAAAGTGAACATCTTCCAAAATAACATTTATCACTTAATCCCCAAGTCACTTTTAAGTACTATGGTTATCCCTTTGATAAGATATAATTTACCAAATTCAACTCATTATTATTCTATAAAAACATTTATATAAAAAGAAAATTAATACTAACCAGGGACATCACGTAGGCCATTGGTAGGCAATTAAACCTTGTCGCTCTATGGTTGACGGTTCTATTCTCAAACCCCTCTCAAATGCGACAGGTTTTCACCCATCCCATGGGTTGGAATTTTTCAAGAACTATATCATTCTTATATCATTCTAAAAAATATGATAATATACTAAAATATAACCATAACATGTTTTAACCACAATGGTTATCTCATACCTTTCATTATTCATTACAAAATGTAAAAACAATTAATAACTGAAAAATCAAAATTTCATATGAATGTTATCCAATTCTTTAAAATTATGTCCGCAAAAGATAATTCTTCCTCAAATAACATTTCTACAAAAAAAATCCAGGTTACATATTAATAAAAAACAAAAATATTCCAAACTACCTCCATAATCAAAATACTATTAATACTTTTAAAATTTTTGGCATCATTAATTATACTATAACAACTAAATATTTAATATGCAGACATCTTTACATTTCAACGTTCATCATAATCCATTAAATATGCATTTACACCATATCTCATAATAAATCATTCCTAAATATCTATGATATGGATTCTATCCTCATGATTCATAAATATAAATTATAACACGTTTAAAACTATGTGGATAAAATAAAATTCATACCATAAATTTAAATTTCAGGATCTTATTGATATTCTTTTTCTCTTTTAGCATGTTGTCCAACATTCAGAAAGTAAAATTTCACCCCAATTTTGGTATTTCACCTTTTGAAAGAGTTAGAGAAGTTGAGATTTTGAAATAATATGAAAAAGATACCATGTCCCATAAAATTGTTTTAGAAACGAGTAGGTGTTGGATAACTCAAACAAATTCATGTAGGCCATTTGAATACAGAATAAGCAGTCAAAATAATTCGAACATGATTTTTCAATAATTGCGATGATCAAATAATCAGGGATGGATACTAAGGTTTTGTAAGATCTATTTCCTTACATCTTGAATACTTATCATTAATATACTAAAATGAATCATCACTTAGCCAGGAAATGAATTATTCAATGGAAATCCTCTATAGGGTAACAATAACATAAATTAATTTACAATACTCTAATCCATCAACCTCCTCAAATCTTTGTTGTTTAGTTTTTTATCCAATCTACATAATTTACTATAATACTACAAAATTTTACATATTATAATAACCATATTGGACATATGGGATCTTTAACACACTCCCAAATAAAATCCTCGAACCCCTAAAGTTATTGAAACCTCTCCTATAATACCATTAATAAAACCTCACCCTTAAACATTGCAGAATCTTGAGTTAAGTAAAAAATTTTCATTCATTCACATTGAGTATCAATTAAAGATTATTGTATTATTGAATTTAGATACAAATATTACATCAAAACTTAAATATTACAAATTAGACACCTCTACTCACTATTAATTTTTTCACAATGTGAAACATTATAAGAGAAAACTTGATTTATTTTTCATGATAAAAATATTCATAGCATTCATCTTAACATCATTATTTTTCTTAGCCATCCTTATAACACATGAAAAACATTTTAAAACTTGGTATGAGCACACAAATCATAGTAAGGTTCATACAATAAGGAAATAAACTATTAGTCTAGGAATAGTTTAAACATAGGAAATTATTTTAACAAAATCTTACTTTTCACCTATAAAACATAAATGCATTATCTTACCTCATGTAATAATAAGATGCCTAAAAAAATCCTAGAAATAATAAATCATAAAGGTAACTTTTGGAGAAGATAGAATTAATATGTTATATCCTTCATGGATATATATGGATTAAACTCCATGATTACATTTGGAATACCCATCATAGTATATTCACTAAATACCATAGGAGAAACACAACAAGATAAATCCATCTCATTACATAATAAATTAGAGAGATATAATAGGATCACAATACATTGATTTTATCATGGAGACAACCATATACATAAACAATTTTCATGATCCACAACAAAATCAAGACACATTAAATAAGATTAAAAAAAATCACATTTCCACTTGGAAATCTCATTTAATATTTAAAAGATTGATAATCATAAATTAAAACCCATTATTTTAAAATAAAATAGTAAAATTTCAAAGTAAACACCATTAAATAATAGCAAAATTTAATAGAGAAATTCTATTCCTAGCGTATATGATAAAAACATTTCATTTTATTCAAATAATCAATCCAATTTTGAAACACAATGAAAACATTTAAAAATATTATTATTGAATAAAAGTGAACTATATTACATAGAAATATTTGAAAAAAATTAACATTTTAAAACATTTATGTCCATATATATAAATTAATAGAAAAAATTTGTAAAACATCAACTTAAAGTAGGATGTTTTATAAAATTAAATCATCAAAACATTAAAATGGTGTTTTGAGATAAAGAGTCCCTTACCTTGAGTACGAGTCATCTTGTTTATTAATTATATTCCAAAATAATAAAAATAGGTTAATTTATTCTTACATGAGAATATATCTAAATTTTATTATTCAATTTATATTCCCTATTTTCACATTATAAAAATTACATAATTATTTAAGTTCATACTAGACGTTTTGTTGATATTCAGTACTTGACTTGAAAATGAACATGGTATTATGTCAATAGTTCATGTGGTCATATTTACATCATCTCAAGAATAATAATAATGACATAATAATCATTTTTATATAAAAATTATACCTTTATATCCATTCATTATGTATGGATATGACAAATTAACAACTTTTCAATCATGGATACGGTATGGCATACATACACATTAGTAAAAGTTTAAATTTTAAATGATCATTATAGAATGAAGTAATATATTATTTTATCTTTAAATAATAACAATAATCTAATTAATATAATTTTATTCACTTAAATATATCTATATATATTATCAAAGTGATGTATTGATTAGAAAAATCACATCGCTTCGTGGAGATGATAGTTGACACATATGCATGAATGACATTATCATTTTTATGTGTATGTAAAGTAAGAACATAATTGATATATTACTATATTGTAATTTTATTTATTTTATTAATATCACATATGAACATTAATTCAATCATTATAAACATTTTTGAGTGATACTATAATGGCCCAAGAAATGACCCATTAAAAAGTGTGCCAAAAACTCGGATCCATAAAACAGTTCCACTGGTCATAGTGGCACCGGTCATGGTCGCACACTGAAAGGGTCAAACCATGTATGGTTTTCCACCGAACTAGTAGAATCACGAGGAAGGGACCATGATGTTGGCACCGTGACCATGGGACAACATACAGTGTCTCACCAAACAGTGTCCCACCTTTATTTATTCTTCCAATCCCACTTTTGTAATGTATATTTTGATGTAAGAGTGTTTTAATACCCCATTCAAACCGATTAAAATTCCATAAATGATATAAAAAATATCCCAAAATTAGTGTGAACCTTGTCTTACCAAAACGTAATCTTTTTCATCTGTGCCACACCTGTTTCCCATACTTTCTAGTTCCCCCCATGTTACGCGTTGTCCCCTGATTAAAATAAATTGTTTAATGCATAGCTATTATGGTCACCTCTCTGATGAGAATTATTAAATAAAAATTATTTCCATCGTGACTAACCATCCAACCAAATAGTGAAACCACAATCAACATTTTCAATCCGTTCAAGATTTCATATTCCATAACTCAAGGATCTCACCTTTTATCGCACGAGATTAATTATTCTTATTCTCCTTATAATTTATTAGTATTTATACATTTAATTGGTGCATCTAGAGTCCCCCTTCATAAGGCTAGTAGTGCACCAGTGCTGGAGCCCTTCTTTCTCACTCTTGGAGTCCTCTATGTTTCTCCCCTACATGTCATGCATCCACAGTTTTTAGCACGTAGAGAAAAGAATCGATCGTTGATCATACATGTAGTGTGCTTCCATCTCCCCTCTTTGATATGTATCATGAAGGGAGAGAATTATAATGTTTCTACAGGGATGGATGAAACTAAACCTTAAAAAAGAAAATAAAAATACTTTTAATTAATTAAGGTGAGTGTTTGATGATATTGTTGTACTCTTTTACCATTTCTTATAAGTAGTTAATTGTATGGGTTTATGTCCAATGAAAATCATGGTCATTGGTGGTCTTTCATTGTGCACTAAAGAAACCCTATATTCTATGGAGATTGAATGGCTGAAACAGGGAAATTTTTTAATCAGATAAGCTCAATTGATTAAATAGATGTCCAGTGAACATGAATCCCTATGTGATCACCCTGGTTAGACCAACAAAAATGAAGGAACTCAATGAATGGTGTCTCTAAATATGGAAACTCCCTCGCTCAGTCTTGGTAATATGTGTAGTTGTTTTTCTTGATTCCTACCAGGTGACATGGATGGGGATGATCCCATGTTATGATGATGTTGTTGGTTTGTGAATCTAAGGTCGCATGGGGCAATATGGTGGGGCTTGGTTTGGTTCCCATACCTTGAGGGATCTCACAGATCCCTTTTAATATTGTGAATCACAAGATATCCAGGTGATAATGCTTAAATTTTTCATTGCTATTTTTTCTTCCTTGGTTTGTGGATATGCCTATTAGTTCCCCAGTAGTGAAGAAATTTTTTAAATTGAATAACTTGAATATGGATACAAGAATGGGTTAAATGGGGAATCATTTTTATGGGAGTGAGTTGGGACATGGTTGTGGCTATGGTGCTTCTCATGAATTAATAGTAAAAAGAGTGTTTTTTATGGGCTAGTTTTGGAACCCAAGGTTGATAAGAGTCCTTGTATACCTAGATATAAAATTTAGTTCTTATGTTTCTTATTTTCTCCCCACACAAGATGATAACATCATGCCGAAAAACCCCATTTCATGGGGGATGGTTTTTTTCCCTACACTCATATGAGTGGGTGGTTATTAACTCGTTTTCATCAACCTTTCCTGAGTATCCCAAGATTCATTAAGAAGGATGTGATGGACTAAGGTCAATTATAGCCCTAGATTCTTCTGGCATGGGACGTTGTGTTGGTTGTCCCAGGTGTGTGCCTGCAGGTTGTTTCCCAAGTGTCTTCGAGATTAGTCACATGTGTCTTCAGATGTGGTAGTAATTATTCTGGCCCTGGTGTCTATGGGAGTGGTTATGTGTGGTTGTGGACCAGGTGTTTGTGGGTGGGATGTGTGGTTGTTGTAGCGTAGGTTTATACGGGAGGGGTACGGCAATGGGAGTCCAGTGAAATGGTGGGGAAGGTCTGATGCATAGGATATCATCAATAACCAGTTGGAAAGTGGTGCAAGATACCCAAAAATCATGGTGTTATTACTATTTCTTTACTTGACTTGCGTTATTTTGGGCATGTGGCTTGGTGAGGTTTGGGTGGATTGCCTCCTTACTAGGTTCTTTTGTATTATCCTTTTCTCACGGGGAATTAGAATGCCTACCCAATTTTTCATGATAAATATTTTTTTTTCTCTACTGATTATACCTATATACTCACCCTACGTATAAAAAAATACTTTCTGGTTTCCAGGAGAACTTTGAGGACCATGCCATACCCTATTAGCTTGAACATTGGGAAAATTGAAATTGATATTTTTCTTTTGTTCTGGTACTTACCTTTAGAGTTTTTCTTGTACATCGCAACACTTTTTTATTGGAACATGAATATAGGAATGGATTCTTTTGGACTTAATTTTACTTCCATATTTTGTGTTTTTTCGGAGTTACAATATTATCTTCTCATCCCACTAAATAAAAGGGTAATGTCTTCTATATTACATGTGATTCTATACCCTTGTTGCTAGTGACAACTCAGGGGTATATCGAAGGTGGGTCATATGTGTTATTATCCCTACATCAACATGATGAAGGAAGGGTTTGAAAATCTTTTATCTGTTCCCCCATCTTGGGGAATGAGAGTCGTGCTAGATAGTTATCAAAAATTAAGTAAAAAGGTTTGTAGAGGTGATAATTTATACTCACAAATGAATAAATAATTCTTTTCTTCTTTAATAGATGTGGATATGAATTTATGTGATTATATTACTATAAAAACATCTCATTATATATAGGATACTGAATTTTTTATTTCATCATAGTTGAATTATATTTTCGGGTATATGAAATAAAAATAAAATTGAAACCCTTATATAAAGACATTCCATTTTCTTCAGAAGATAATTTTCATAACACTTTAACACCTCTAAGGGGGTGTTATTAAAAAAATAAGGCTTCAATAATATGGGGAGGTATTATTGGAAGGGGTTTTCGTAGATATTTTCTGAACCAAGTGGTTTTTTTTTTAATTTGAGAAATAGAGAGAAATGAGTGTCCTTTTATTGGAGATGGGAGGGGCACTGTGGGAATTATTAAAGTAATTAAATTAATATTATTTTATTTTATTTTTAAAAGGGTTTAAAATAGATTTATCTAGAATATAGTGGGATTATGTATCAAAATCCAATAAAAAATAAAAATTAGAAAAGTTTTATTATTTTTTAATCCTCATCGTTATGTTTTAACTCTTTTAAAATCTTACTATTATACCAAGTAATTAACACTTTGAGAGTTAAAATAATTAAACTAACATGGAAAAAGATAAATTAAGGAGATATTTATGAAATTTTTATACTTAACTCATATAGTTGGCTGAAAATTATTATATATTAATATTATATTATTTATTTATATATTATATATTTTCAGATATGAATTATGTCAATTTTGAAACTATTCATTGTTTGAATATTTAAAAAATCATAAAAACATAACTATTTCAAAGAAACATAATTAAATATTATAAAACATGTAAAATTAATTAATAAAATTTGTGGAAAACATCAAATATTTTAGATTATATTTATTTTAATAATATTAATATAATTTATTTGATAATTCCTTTCATAAATCTAATACTACATCATCATTGTGTTATAATAAAATTTAATTATTTAATGTCTAAAAATTATAAAAATTTAAAATATTGTATATGAACATTTTATATTACAAATTACTATTTATAGTTTAATTTATCTTCTATATATATGTATATTAGAAATAATTTACCTTTTAAAAATATGACTATGACATTTTTGACTTATCTTTAAATAAAATTTAATAAATATCATATTATTTTCCATGTGTCATAGAAATGTTATAATGTAATAATAAGGTTGATTTTGGCAAAAAATAACTTATATAATAACATTATAACGAATGTTAGGGTAATATTATAATATTGTAATATTATTTTTACCTTTAATTGCCATATTTACTCTTCACCATGGTAAATAAACTTCAAAAGCTACTATTAACCAAAAATTAAGTTTATCTTATTATAACATAATTTTAATTATATTAAAACTATGTAACATAATATTTTGAATATTCAATTAACAATGTGACTATATTATATTTAATAGTAATTCTGCCAAAGTAGAGAGAAGGCGGGTAAAAAAGATGTTTAAAATTGTAATTAATTTTTATATCTAATTTCAAGTAAAAAATTATTCCAATGACCTACATTGTATTAAATGAAAAAAATACAATTATACATTAAAAACATATAAATGTATAATATAATAATAATAAAAATTAGACAAAAATCATTTTTAAAATAAAGAACAATATTTTAAACAATTCCTTTTAATATTAAATTTATCTTAAAAATACCAAAATTTAAACCAATGTAAATTTTTTATATCCCAATTCAAAATAATAAGTTTAATTTGTATTATTGAAATTATACAAGTGTCAAAAATTATATTGAAAAAAGGTGAACCATCAAATGGAAATGGAATTTTTTTTAGAAAAATACTTATTTAATCTGTAAAATTTACTTTGTTCTTATACAATGTCTATGAAAAACATAAAATGAATTTTAAACATGATATTTAATTATTTAAATCCAAAAATAGTGATATGATTATCATAATTAAATTTATTTTCATATAAATACATCTTTTATACTCAATTTCTTTTAAGATTCATTTCTAGTAAATTTGGTAACCAATGAATTATTAAATAAAGATATGTAAAAAAATATTTTAATAATTTAGTTGACATTGTTTATTACCACCATTATAACAGTTATGTGATAATATCCACTTAATATAATAATATTACAATATTGTTTTTTTATAACTCAATCTTGTGGGCAACATATGATTTCTAAGAAACCCATTGTTGTGCATTGGGTACGTGATAATACATATCATCCAATTATGGTAAAATAACTATCTAATTCATAAATAATAATAAATATGAATAATTATTATTCTATATTTACTTAATATATTACAATTATGATATTATTCCTTGAGAAATCAGTATTTTAATTCCAGAATAGCATCTATAGAAATGTATGGATGTAATCCTTATTGTGTTGACTCAATATTAGGATGATGGAAAAATGTAAATATCAAAATAATACACACTCTCTTATTCTCATATTCTTTGTTGTGTACTTAGATACAAAAAACAACAAAAAATTTATAAGGCCCCAGCCTTAATCATTAATTAATCATGAGTTATTTCAAGAATACACACTGAGGATCTTTTTAGGTTTAGAGTTTTAGAGAATTGGATCATAAATCATGCATTAAATTCCACATTTTAACAATGTGGTTACATAAAAAACCAGTATTCATTTTTCCCATCAAAGGAGAAATATTTAAAATAAAACATGGATTCTTTCTTAACACTTACTCGGCACTATCATCACATCATGTACCTTTCCCTTGACCTGTGAAAAACATTTCAAAAAACATGGGATAAGCATAAAAAGACCAGAAAGGGATATAAAAGTACGGAATGAAAAAATTAGTACATTTATACATAATAATTAAGGAAATCATAATTTACCCATAAAACATAAGCACTTTATCATACCTCATGAAATCATAAGATTTATGAATAACTCATATAAATCATAATACATAAAGGTATCTTGAGGCATTCATAACATTCTTACGTAGGGAGTAAACCTCATGGTTTTGTTTGGAATACCCATCACAGTATATTCCCTAAATATATTCGGGTATACCATAGTGTTTAACGTCTTTGTGTAACCCAATGCATTGGAGAGCTATATCAGGCTCACCTACCCTTAGTTTATCAGGGAACCACCCGTCTTCATAAAAAATTCCCAAGAACCATAACATAATCGTATCACATAAAACATGCATAAAAGAAAATATCAAATTTCCACATTTCAATCAAAAGATATCAAAAACACATTGATATAACAAAAACATTATCAAAACCATTTTCAATACCAAAATAAATGAAAATTAAAACATGGTATTTATTTTACATTTAAAAAAGGTTATGGCTTGTTGAGGAAGCTAAAACTCAAATAATGGTATTGACGGGGATAAGTCATTGTCGCTGCATATGTAAGACAAAAACATTCCCTTTTTTGTTTAGTAAAATTCTTCGTATAAAAATACTCCTTTTGAATAAAAGTAAATGTCAAAGGGGTTTATACACCGCATAAGAGAAAGTCGTGTATAAAACAAAATGTGCAAGTCTCATACCTCGTGTCCGACTTGACTCGATCGTTATTTAATCTCCTGAATAATAAAATAGAGTTAGTTTCTACTTTCTTAAGAACCTTTTTCAAGTTCATTATTCCTTTTATGTCACTTATTACCATATTATGAACATTATGTAATTATTTAAATTAATAATGGTTGTTTTATCGATCGTTGGTACATGAGTCAAAAATAAACTTCTTATTATTCCAAGTTGTTCATGTGGTAAAATATATATTATATCCAGAATTATATTCATGATGTTGATATCATATATATCATATATATCCAGTATATAAATGCATTTATAATATTACATAACATTTAGAGATACGAAATGAAATGCACCCTTCATGGAGATGATAAGTTGTACGTATGCATGAACACTACTTTCATTTCTATTTCATATTTAATGGAGTGAAATCATAATGATATAAAGGTATTTAATAATTAAAGTATAATATCATATATCATATCATTAACTCCATACTTTATACGTCCCACATATGGCATTAATGAATAAAATCACTTTGAGGGGGCGATAGTCCGCACTTCCTAAAATGAAGATATCACGTTTACCCATAACAGAAACCATAAAGGTATGATATAAATGGAAAATACAGAATCATAAGGAAAAAATAAACAATATATATATCATATATACATATAGTTATATCTTAAAGGCCACCATTAAAGATGTTAAATGAAGATTTAACAATCATCATTTTGTGAGGTAAAAAATTCTCCAACCACAGAAATAGTATGTTATTTAACCATTAGATGGTAGTGTGTGTAAATTTAAATCAAATCCTTCTCATAAAAACATCCTATTATATTTATGATAATTTTATTGTTACTAAAGAAAGGAATAAAAAGAGTTTAAGGGGTTGGGAAAGCAAAATAATACAAAATAACACAAGTGAAGACATTACCTTTAATTCGGGTCACTTCTCTTGGTTTGAACCAAAAGGGTTTATTGAAGAGATTTCTGCCTAAGGTATAACTTATAGGATAAATAGAGGGATTTTGAGAGATAAAATGTGAAGATAATTCCCAATCCAATGGCTTGAGAGGTGTGGTTAAGGTAGTAGAGGTGGGGGCCTTTTATAAGAGGCAGGAGGGGCACTCTTGGAATGTCATGAAATGTTGCTTTATTATATAATGATTTTTGGATTTTAAACGTACCAAAATGGTATATTTCTAGGATAAGGTGATAATGGTTCTAAATCCACCAATCAAATAGGTTTTTGACAAGTTTAAGTCTTAGATTTTACATTATCTTTTCATTTTGTTTTAATCGTTAATTAATGAGGTAATCGCTGCATCATCATGGTGTCATAAAAAATTTAATTTATTTAATGTATAAAAATTATAAAAAATATTTCATGATGTTGGAAATATTTTTAGATTTCCTTTGAATATTTATAGTCTAATAGATCATTTATGTAGATAAAATTAAAATTGTTTTACTTGGGTTATACATACTTTGGTTATACATTCCTTTCAAAAAACATAAAATGATAAAGTGTCACTATCACCCAAAAGTGATTCCATGGGGTCCCAATGTTTGGCACATGGCATCCCATGGTCGTACATGACACATCAAGTAGCATTAGGACACATTTTGGGGTCATTTTTTATTATTATGATATTATTTTATTAACCTTAACTACCCGATTACTAATTAATCACGATAATTAAAGATAATTACCGTCATTACTATTCATAATGTCCAAAAAAACAAAAGAGTCTTAATTAAATAATTTGGACCTTATAATACCAAATATGGAATCCATTTTTCCAAATTCCAAATAGAGAAATTATAGTAATTAATTTAATAATAATTCTCGTTGTCAAAACAAATAGCAGCTTTTTTTGAAACAATATCTTTTAAAAGTGTGACAATTGTTTATGTCCAATTTCAATGTGAAATTAATCCCATTTAACACAATTGGATTAAATGGTAAAAATATATTCTAACTACACTTTAAAAACAATTTAAAAGATAAACTAAATATATAATTAAATTAGATGAAAAAGCAGTTTTGACGTAAAATGCAGTATTTTTCACTATTCATTTAAAAAAATGAACATTGTCAGAAAAATACCGAAAATATATCCAATGTAAATATAAATGTCCCAATCATAGATAATAAGTTTATTTTAAAAAATAAAGCTTATAAAATTTTCAGAAGATAGATTTAGAAATGGTTTACCATCAAAAGGCGGTAAAACAATATTTTAAAAATATTAGAGAATTCTATGTTGATGATTGGATTTATTCTCGGTTTAAGCCTCTAAAATACAATATAATTCATAAATATACATAGATATGAAAATATATTATTCATTACTTACATGGAATTTTACTTCCTTCCCCCTTTCTGAAAATTGAATCCCTGCAATTTATTTACTTATCGAATAAGTGGGGGTATTTATCCCTCATTGCATTTTCAGATTCTCGTCTTGCATCTTCAATCATGTGGTTTTTCAACCATCCTTTACTAGATGAATCACCTTATTTCACAATAATTTCTCCCTGTGGTCAAGAATATGGACTGGTTGTTCCTCATATGATAGGCTCTCTTCCAGTTGAACTACCTTTGGACTCAAAAACATGAGAGGGATCTGGCATGTACATCCTTAACATCAAAACATGAAAAACATTATGTACCTGAGATAAACTCGAAGGTAAATCCACTTGGTAAGAAACTAATCCAACACTCTCCAAAATTTCATATGGTCCAATGAACCTTGGACTAAGCTTTCCTTTCTTATCAAATCACATCAGACTTTTCCATGGTGAAACTTTGAGGAAGACATGATCACCTACCTCAAAAGAGAGATCCTTCCTCCTATTGTCCGCATAACTTTTCAACCTACTCTGAGCTATTCTCAAGTGTTTCTATATCATCTGAACTTTTTATGCTAACTCTTCTACCAATTCTAGTCCTATCAACATCCTTTAACTCACTTCATCCAAAAAATATGGATTTCGACACCGCTACCCATATAATGCCTCAATTGGTGCCATCAATATACTGGAATGAAAACTGTTATTGTAAGAAAACTCATCCAGAGAAAGGGGTTTTTCCCAACTTCCCTGATAATCCATAGAACAAGCACATAGCATATCCTCCAATGTCTGAATTGTTCGTTCTGACTACCCATTTGATTGCGGATGAAAAGGTGTTCTAAAATTTAATTCATTACCTAACGAATTTTGAAGGCCTTTCCAAAAGTTAGAAGTAAACCTGGGATCACGATCAGATTCAATGGAGAGGGGAAATACATGTAACCTTCATATCTCTTTAAGATACAAATGAGAAAGTTGATCTATGGAAAAATTATATCTTATAGAAAAGAAATGAGCAGATTTAGTCGAGCGATCAACAATAACCCATATTGCATTATTACCTCGAGGTGTCTATGGAAATCCCACAACAAAGTCCATGGATATATTCTTCCATTTCCCCTATGACACTGGTAATGGCTGAACCATCCCTTTCAATAACTTCCACTCTGCTTTAACCCGTTGAGAAGTCAAACACTTCACAGTAAAATCAGCAATATCTTTTTTCATTCCATCCCACCAGTAATACTCCCAAAGATCTCTATACATTTTAGTACTGCCTGGATGAACTAAAAATGGAGAACTATGAGCTTCACATAACAACTCTCTCTTAAACTGTGAATCACACGGCATACACAAACTCTTCCCAAATCTCAAAACACAATCATTATAAATGTTTAATTCAGGCAACTTACCCTTATGAACTAGCTCTACCTTTTTCTGCATCTCACTGTCTTTCTTCTTTGTTTTCATAATTCTATCTAATAGAGAAGATTTCACTGATACCTAAAACGGAATAGAATAAAATCCTATACCAACAACTTCTATGCCAAAGTTCATCAAATCCTTAACTAAAGGACCACGTTCCAAATTTAACATGGTTAATAAAGCATTACTTTTTCGACTCAAAGCATCATCCACATTATTTTCTTATTTCGGATGGTAATGAATTGTACAATCATAATCCTTGATTAATTCTAGCCATATCCTCTGTCTCATATTCAATTATTTCTGAGTGAATATATACATTAAACTTTTTTAATCAGTATATATTTGACACTTTACACCATATAAATGATTCCTCAAAATTTTTAAAGTGAAAACCAAAGAAGCTATTTCCAAATCAAGTGTAGGGTAATTTACCTCATGATTTTTCAATTGACGTAAAGCATAAGCAATTACCTGATCATTATGCATTAGGACAAAACATAGTCCTTTCAATGAAGCATCACTATAGATAACAAACTCACTATTCCTGAAAGGTAGTGCCAAAAATGGAGCATTCTTCAATCTTCTTTTCAACTCATGAAATCAATCATCAAATCCTTTTTTCTATATAAACTTAACATCCTCCTGAGTTAGCTTAGTCAATGGACTAGATAACAGTGAAAAATTTATTACAATCCTCTGATAATTGCCTGCCAATCCATGAAAACTATGAATCTTGGTTACATTTGTGGTTCTTGGCCATTCTTCAACAACCTTTGTTTTTTTTCAGGATCAACAGTTATTCCATCTTTAGAAAAAATGTGACCAAGGAATGAAAATTATTGCATACAAAACTCAAACTTTCTGAATTTCCCATACAATTTATTTTCTTTTATGGTTTTCAAAATAATCCTTAAATTACTTTCATGATCCTCTTTACTTTTAGAAAATGCCAAAATATTATCAATGAAAACTACCACAAACTTATCCAAAAACTCATGGAAAATTATATTCATAAGGTACATGAATACAACATGTGCATTGGTCTACCCAAAAGGCATTACTACAAGTTCATAATGGCCATATCTTGTATGAAACACAATCTTCGGAACATTTTCTTCATTTACATTCAACAGATGGTACCCTGATCTCAGGTCAATCTTTGAAAAATACTGATCTCCCGGGAACTGATCAAACAAATCATCGATATGAGGCAAAGGATATTTGTTCTTAACCGTGATGTTATTCAAGGCTATATAATCAATGCAAAGTCTCATAGAACCATTTACTTTTTAACAAATAAAACAGGTGGACCCCATGGTGATGTGATAGGTCGAATGAAATGGTTCTCTAATAAATCATGCAATTGCTCCATCAACTCTGAAAGTTCAATTTGAGCCATTTGATAAGGGGATTTTGAAATTGGATTAGCATCAAGAACTAAGTCAACTATAAATTCATCTTCTTGATATGGCATTATTCTTGGAAACTCATCATGAAAATCATCAGGATACTCATTTACCACTAGTACATCATTAATCTGAATGGTTCCGTTCTTTTCAACAATATGTGAAAGGTAACATTCATTTCCATCTTTTACAAGTTTCTCAGCCTCTTCATATGTTATCAATAGTAAGGGATCATTCTTGTAAAAAAACTAAACATTTTTCGGAAAATAAACTTCTTTATCTCTACAATCAATCTTAGCATGGTAAACAGAGAGCCAATCCATACCCAGGATAACATCAAACTCTACTAGAGGTAAAACAATAAGGTTTTCAAGTAGGTTCTTTCCACTGATAAGGATAATAATATTCTTATAAATTCTTTTTGCCTGAAAATTTACCTCGAGTGTGTTTACCACAAGTTCAAGAGTAATTTCTTGAGATAGAATTATAAATTTACTAGAAAATTCTTCATATTTTAATGAATGTGTATACACCGTATCAAACAACACATTGGCATAATATGAGAAAACAAAAAAAGTACCTTATACCACTTCATTTGATGTCCCAACATCTACTGATGTAGTTGCAAAAGATTTCACCACACCATCCTGCTTGTAGTCTGACTACTTACCATCATTTGAGCTCTTTGTCGAACACTCATTCGCCTAATGACCCATCTCATTGCACTTGAACATTTCACTAACTGTAAATCAAATTTCCTCTTACCATCATCCTAATCTTTTTCATTGCAATCACGAGCCTTATGTACCATCTTACCACATTAGTAGCACTTTCCATAATTCAAAATTCATTCCCCAGCATGCCTTTTACAACAATTATCGCAAACTGAAAACATAGTTTTCTTACCATCAGACTTCTTTCAAGAATTCATCCCTTTTTTTTGCCACCCCGGTCTCTTTTTCTATTGGTTTTTATAGAACACTTGATCATTGATAAACACTATATCCACCTTATCAGTACATCGAACAAGATTTTCATAACTTTGGAACTCACGAGAAACTAAAGCCCTTCGATATTTTGGCTTTAATCCTGAGTAAAAACGATTGGTTATAGTATCAAGGTCTTGGATAAAAATTGGAGAATACCTTGACAATCGAGTGAAACTTTCTTCATAAGCATCCACTGTGTCATCCTCTTGCCTCAATTCCAATAATTATTTTACCATCCTATGTTGAATAGCCTTAGGAAAATATTTCTCAAGAAACATACCTTTGAATTCATCCCAGTTGAGAGCATCAATCTCATCAGCGTCCCTGATATTTTTAACCATTGACCACCACTGATCCACTTCACCAACCAAACGGTAAATAGAAAGACTCATATTTTGATTGTCCGAACACCCCATGACATCGAAAATCTTCTCCAATTCATTAATCCACCCTTCAGCTAGCACAAGGTCAGATGATCCTATGAATGATGGGGGATGTTGCCTAATGAAATGATCCACTACTAACATGTTCCTCTTCTATTTATTTGGCTGATCTCATGCATGGATACCACCACCATTTATCGCTTGAGTCAAATATTCCATTACTACAACCAACTGTTTAGTTCCAATTCCGACCATCTCAGGATGCTGATTCGGAAGGTCATTTCCTTATGTATTCCTTCATAGCACTTCTTCCCTGTTTCCTCTGCAGAAAACCATTCTAAACAGTCATGTCTCAGATGAATCAATATTGTAATCATCAAATGCCATATCATTTCAATTTTTCCATAAAATATATTTTTGGATTATAAATTAATAGAACTATAACTCCAAAAGTTATCTAAACCTCCCTCTGATACAAACTATAATACCCCAGCCTTAATCATTACCTAATCATGAGTTATTTCAAAAATACACATTGAGGATCTTTTTAGGTTTAGAGTTTTAGATAATTAGATCAAAAATCATGTATTACATTCCACATTTCAACAAGGTGGTTACATAAAAAACTATTATTCATTTTTCCCTGCAAAGGAGATATATTTAAAATAAAACATTGATTATTTCTTGAAACTTCCTCGACACTATCATCACATCATGTACCTTTCCCTTGACATGTGAAAAACATTTCAAAAACATGGAATGAGCATAAAAATCACAGTAAGGGATATAAAAGTATGGAATGAAAACATTAGTCCATGTATACATAAGAATTAATGAAATCTTACTTAACCCATAAAATAGAAGCACTTTATCATACCTCATGAAATAATAATATTTTGGAATAACTCATAGAAATCATAATGCATAAAGTTATCTTGAGGCATTCATAACATTCTTACATAGGGAGTAACCCTCATGGTTACGTTTGGAATACCCATCAAAGTATATTCCCTAAATCTCTTCGAAGAAACCATACCGGTTAACTCCATTGTGTTACCCAATGCATTGTAGAGATATATCGGGCTCACCCACCATTAGATTATCACAAAACCACCCGTCTTCATAATCAATTCCCAAGAACCATATCATAATCGTATCACATAAAACATTCAAAAAGCAAACATAACATTTCCACATTTAAATCAAGAGATATAAAAAACATATTGATATAATCAGAACATTATCAAAACCATTTTCAATACTAAAATAAAAGAAAATTAAAACATGGTATTTATTTTTCATTTTAGAAAAGGTTATGGCTTGTAGGGGAAGCCGAAACTCAAATAATGGTCACGGCGGTGGAGAAGTCATTGTCACCGCAAATGTAAGACAAAAACATTACCTCTTTCCGTTTAGTAAAACGATTTGTACAAAAAGATTCCTTTTGAATAAAAGTAAAAGTCATGGGGTTTTTACATCGTATAAAAGAAAGTTGTGTATAAAAAAATGTGCCTCAATGAAAGGAGATTGAGATGAGGTCCCATACCTCATGTCTGACTTGACTCGATCATTCTTTAATCTCCTGAATAATAAAATAGAGTTAATTTCTACTTTCTTAAGAACCTTTTTCAAGTTAATTATTCATTTTATATCACATATTACCATGTTATGAACATTATGTAATTATTTATGTTATTATCAGTGATTTTGTCGATCTTTGGTACTTGAGTCAAAAATAAAATTCTTATAATTAAAAGTTGTTCATGTGGTAAAATAGATATTATATCCAGAATTATATTCATGATGTAGATATCTTATATATCATATATATCCATTATATACATTCATTTATAATATTACATAACATTTAGAGGTAAGAAATGAAATGCACCGTTCATGGAGACGGTAAGCCATACATAAGCATGAACACTAATTTCATTTCTATTTCGCATTTAATGAAATGAAATCATAATGATATAAAGGTATACTATAATTCAAGTATAATATAATATTTAATATCATTAAATACAACCTTTATACTTCCCATATATGGAATTAACGAATCAAATCACTTTGCGGGGGCGGTAGTCCACACTTCCTAAAATGAAGATATTGCGTTTACCCATAATGGAAACCATAAAGTCATGAAATAAATGAAAAATACAGAATAATAAGGAAAACATAAAAATAAAACATAAAATATATAAATATAGTGACATATTAATGGCCATCATGAAAGGTGTTCAAAGAATATTGAACAATCATCGTTTCGTGAGGAAGAAATTCACCAACCACAGAAACAATATATTCTTTAACCATTAGACGGAAGCGTGTGTAAGTGTAAATCAAATCCATATCATAAAAACATCCTAGTATATTTAATACACTTTTTTGGTTAAAAAATAAAGGAATAAAAACATTTTAGAGGGTTGTAGAAGAAAAATAAAATAAAAGAACATAAGTGAAGACTTTACCTTTAAAGCGGGTAACTCCTCTTGGTTTGAAAAAAGGGTTTATTGAAGAGATTTATGCCTAAGGTAAGACTTCATGGATGAATAGAGGGATGTGGAGGGATAAAATGAACAGATATTGGCCGAGCCAATGGCCTGAGTGGTGTGGGTAAGGTGGTAGAGTTGGGAGCATTTTATAAGAGGGAGGAGGGGCACTATTGGAATGTCAAGAAATGATACTTTATTATATAATGAGTTTCGGATTTTAAAGGACCCAAAATAGTTTATTTCTATGATAAGGTAATAAAGGTTCTAAATCCCCCCATCCAATAGGTTTTTGACAAGTGTATGTCTTCGATTTTAGATTATCTTTTCATTTTATTTAAATCGTTTATTAATGAGGTAATCGGTGCATCATCATGGTGCCATAAAAATTTAATTTATTTAATGACTACAAATTATAAAACTAATATCATGATATAGGAAATCTTTTTAGCTTTCTAATGAGTGTTTATAGTCTAATATATCAATTATTTAGACAAAATTAAAATTGTTTTACTAGGTTGATACATACTTTGGTTATACATTCGTTTTAAAAAACATAAAATGATAAAGTGTCACTATCACCCAAAAGTGATTCCATGGGGTCCCAATGTTTGGAACAAGGAATTAAATATTTTTCCATGACACATCCAGTATAGTTAGAACACATTTTGGGTCAATTTTTTTTATTATGATTTTATTTTATTACCCTTAAGTACCCGCTTACTAATTAATCACGATAATTAAAGATAATTAACGTTGTTACTATTCATAATGTCGAACAACAGGAGTCTTAATTACATAATTTGGACCATATGATTCTAAATATTGAATCCAATTGACCAAATTCCAAACCAATAAATTTTAGTAATTAATTTAAAAATAATTCCCATTGTCAAAATAAATAGCCGGTTTTTTTGAAACAATATCTATCAAAAGTTTGACAATTTTTATGCCAAATTTCAAAGTGAAATTTATCCCAAGGACCACAATTGGATTAAATGGTAAAAATATATTCTAATTAAACATTAAAAACAATTAAAAAGATAATATAACCATATAATTAAATTAGATGAAAAAATAGTTTTGATGTTAAATGCAGTATTTGTCACTATTCATTAAAAAATGAACATTGTCAGAAAAATAAAAAAAATTATCCAAAGTAAATTTAAATGTCCCAATCCTAAGTAATAAGTTTATTTTTACACATAATGCTTATAAAATTGTAAAAATATATTTTAAAAAATGGTTCGCCATCAAAAGACGGTAAAACAATCTTTTAAAAATATTAGAGAATTCAATGCTTAAGATTGGATTTATTCTCAATTTAAGCCTCTATAATACTATCTAATTCATAAATAGACATAGATATGAAAATAAATTATACATTGCTTACATGGGATGTCACATACAGTGTAAACCATCTTAAATACCTATTATCATCTTCTTTTTCTTCCATGATATATGAATACCACATGGTAAGGTTTCAACCATGATTCTAATTCTTCTTATTATTCTACATATTAAATAGATAGGATCTATATTATTTAAATTAATTTGTTCCTACAATTTTGATATATAATTTTTTATTAAAATGATATAGTACATTTTTATGTTTCATATGTAGAGATAAATAACCTGTAATATATTATATGTCACATATTTTCCTTTTTACCCATGTATATATTTACTACACAATGTGAATATTATAAAACCTTAATGTTAATTTATTGTTGTTCTGAAATTTACTTTAAAATTGTTACGTGTATTATTTTTTATTCTATTAAATTACATGTTATTTAGGAACTATGAGGTAACATGTATTATCATGACCACATTTACTATAAATATTCATAGGAATTTAATGTCTAGGTGAATGAATGTTTAGATACACAATGATATGAATCATGAATCTTATCCTCAAAAAATTTCATTCTTAATATGAACATTAAAACATTATACCCTAGCTTCAGAGGATCCCCAAACCCAACATGCCATTCCAGTTCTACAAACATATAAATTACCTACACTATTTAACACCACAGTTGATTTTCAAAACTAATGATATTTAAAATGAAATTAGTAAACCATTATTTCTCCAAATAATCCGATAATCCCAAGAATTAATGGTGTAATTTATATTAATACTAACAATATAATATACTCATATAACAATTATTGTGAACATTTGTCCATAATTCCATGTTAATAGATTTCCTTCTAGATATATCCTAGGTTATACTCATATTTATAACATGGGTAATGGAAACATAAGAAAGGGGAATGTTTAGATTCTCTATAAGTTAGAACTTTTCAGTGTTAAATTAAATAATTAAATGATAAGGATATCATAAAAAATGATAAATCATGAAATATATTATTTAATAAAACATGAAACAATAATATTTATCCATAAGTTAAGATAGAATGATATTCAATGTCTGATTAAAAAACATATAACAAGGAAAATTTGTTTAATAATAACATATTAATAAAGATAAAAGGAGTTAAATTATACGTATATATCATAAAAATGATTCAAAAGTACAAAATAAAGAATAATAACATTTCAAACCTAACTAATTGCATCAATTCAATGTTTAATATTTTCAAAATTAGTTAATTTACATTGTGTGCATGCTCAATCCTGTGATCTTATATAATTTTCATAACCCTCATGCACTATATTTTTAATCAATATAATAAATATTTGGTTCAAACTAAATCATTTGATCCTAGATAATCTGGATTTCATTTATGCTCATTCTTCTGAATAGTGATAATTTACACCATGTTCTCAACAAAAATCATTTTCCCATGTGATATAAAATCAACAACCCTGTTTTTAATGCTGATATAGGACCCCACTCATCATAATATATTCATATTTATGCTATAATATATCAATAATTCAACATATCATGAAAAATATTAAAATAACAACATTTTCATATAATTTACAAATAACATCTCATAATATGACACCAAAATTAAATGAATTGATTAAAAAATTTCAATCCCCCAAAAAAATTATTACATTAAGGCATTAAAAATTTTATTCATAAAACATAAATCCATAATATGTGTATCTTTTAAAAAGGTAAACCAATGTGAAAACATGGAAAATATCTTTTAGAAACAATTTTCTAACACTCGCTTAAAGATGTGAAATTAAAAATCCCTTTCAATAATAATTATAAACAATCTCATATGATTTAAAAAAACTATTAATAGAAGTATAAAAAAGTATATTTGAAGAATAAATCAATGTTTTATGTAGTAAATGTGAAGGGGAAGATAAAAATAAATATGAGAAATGGTTATCCCTTATTTATATATGGAAAACAAATTTATTGAAACCCTCATAAATAAGTGTGAGAAATAAACTTTTTTAAATTTGATAAAAAAAATTTCTCAAATAACTATAAAAAATATATTTGAATTTTAAACTATTAAATACTCATATTAGTGGGAAGGGTGAATATGGATATGGAAGAAACAGTTCTCATTGGCAAACAATGTGAACTATTCAAAATATCACAAAATTTTATAAATAAATCCACTGATGAAATTAATATGAAAATAAATAGGAATGAAATTTTAATATAACGAAAAAATATAATAAAACATAGTTCTAAAATCATAGTCATATTTAGGTAATTATGACTCTTGAATGGGAGTTTAGGAAAAAAAATCCCATATCTATTAATCCAAGCATCCATGGATACTCATTAAAATACTATATAAAAACAAAATGATATTAATAATATATCTCAAAACATTTTTCATATATAATACCATATATAATATTAATTTATAATAATTAATCATACAATTATTAATTATTTATAGTTTTTTTTCAACATTATAATTTAGTTATTTAGATTGTTTTCCACCCAATTTAAAGTGTCTATGTCGATCTATTATATTTTAAACATCATTAATCATTATTTGATTATATAAGGTAGTTGAATAAATATTCCTTTATGATTTAATATTTCATGTGTCATTCACTTAAGATTTTTAGATATAACATGTGACAATGAAATATGTTATGGTCAATTTTTTTGTTATTTTTTAAGAAAAAAATCTGTATCATTATTATAGAGATATGTATTAATGATTCCTTAACAAAAACAAAGAAAAGAAATTATTTAGATAATAATATCTTTCTATTATTTTATTAAATTATTATAACCATCCATTATATTTGGGGAATAAAAATAAACTATTTATCTCCTTTGATGAAAATTATTAAAATTAAACATTAATCAGATTTTAATTTTTCTTATAAAAATATAAAGATAATAAATTGTTTCTCTATTAATATCTCTATAATGATACAAATAACATATTACGTCATTTAATAATTTTTTTAACAAAATATTTTTGGTTATTAAGAAATATTAATCAAATATATTTGTAGGGGTGGTGGTAAGAATGTAAATTTACAAGTACTATTACTCATATAGTTTTACAATTTACAATTTTTTTACTATGAGATTTAAATTTTTAGCTATATAATTTATTCATATGACTAAAAATTATATATTTATTATTATATAAATTTGGAAAAATATTTCAAAATATTATCCTAATTTTATCAAATTAATCATCTAATGTTGTGAAAAAATAATTTTGAAGTTATGATACAAAATTCCGAAAATTCTTTTTAAGAAAAGCTTATATTTTTACTTAAAAAACTTAATATGATAATATTATCATTTTTTTCTATTTTCAAAGTATTTATTATATTTTTTTTAAAAACTATTTTTTGATGTGGCTTAAAAATAAATCCAAAACATAATTCCAAAATGTGAATATTTAATTATATGAAAATGCCAAAATAGATTAAGTTAGAAAAAAAATTATCTGAATTAAAAAAAATATTCATTATGAATATGATTTTAAAATAACATTTCAAATTTTAATTTTAACCTATTTATTAAACATTAGATATACAATATATTTTCAAAATAAAATTCACGTCGTTCTTATATGCTAATTATGGCACAAAAATCATTGAATTTTTTGAAAAATTATTTCTCATTATTCACCCAAAGATCAATTATTTTAGAAAAGTATAAAAATTTTATCTAAAGGTAATAATTTTCTCATGAATATGAAAATTATGTTATAATTGTAAAATTATAATTCAGAAAAAATTAATTTTTATTGAAAAAGATAATATATATTGAAAACAATTTTTACGAACATAAATTTTTTCATATTAAATATTATTAATGTTATTTTACAAAAATTTCTAAGTAAATTGAATAAATTTATTATTTATATATAAAATATATTGTATCCATAATCTCAAATATATTTAGTATCCATAAATTAAAATTCCTAATGACTAAAAATAAAATTTTAAAGAAAAATATGTTTTTGATCATAATATGGTATAAAAAGTTATTTAGTTATTCAAATATAAATCTATCATTTCATTTGAAATAAGAAATATGACTTTATTGTTAATTATCCATATATTTATGAATGTTTTTAATTTTATTTATAGCCACCAATTCAATTATAATAGTTATATTTAAATATTATAATATTATTTTAATAAAACAATGCAGTGTTTTTTAGATCATCGTTCCTTTTTATGAAGTAAATCAAACAGATAATGTTTTTTAGATATATTTATATAGTAAAATATCAGGTTGTTACATTAATTAACATAAAATAAACTATTTCATTGTATTTTTAATTAGTTCTCACAAATTAAATAGTTAATATTTTCCAAATGGGAGACTTTAGAGGGGATTTGATATTTAATAATGTATCAACTTTTTTATCATTGGAATTTCTAATAAATTCATATAATACATCATAATTGGAATTTCAAAATAATGAATCTCTCAAACCATTTCAGCTAAGTAACTCTAAGGATATGTTGATAATAAATGTATAATGGATATAATTATCCCAGTGATTCATAAGAATTATTCCACTGATATATGACCTTATATTACATTGAAATATGAAATGTTATTTCCTTATTTTTTTTTATTTGTAAAATTATTTTTTAAAATTAATAAATCCAACTAAAAAATTAAATAAAATTTATTATAAAATGTTATCTTATATAATTATCCAACAAATACGTAATTAGGATGCAATAATAGTATAAAGAGATGTTTTACTTGATAATTAAATCAACAGGGAGGTTATTTAATGCTTTTTGAGAAAACCTTTGAGGTACTATAGTTTCAATAATGATAATACAAAAAGAAATCAACAACAATAATGTAATGTTTTAGTGTTCCATAGTTATCATATTCTATTTTATTGGCACTCTTCCCAATTTTTCTTCTTTGTTCCCATGTTCTTGATGGTTATTAGGGTTAATTATCCCCATTAACTTGAAATTGGGGAATTGATTTAAATAATTCCAAAATTAATTTCAATTAATGAATTTATTTGTGGCAGTAGAGTTAATTGATACATTATGTTCTTATGTTTCATCAGTCACCATCTTCATCGCTTTTATACAATCAAAATATTAATGTCCCAAACTTCAACATTTATTAAATTCTATTTTTATATTCTAGAAGTCCAATGGGTTTTTTGAACATATCCTTTTCAATGGTCTTGATTGTAATTTAATTATTCTCTATGATTTTTCATTTTCATTTCCATTAAATACTATTTTGTTTTTATTATATCTAAATTGATAGAGTCTCCAATTTCTATTTCATCCTTAATTTAATACAGAAAAATTTGTTTATATCTTGTAAAGTATGTTATTTTAAAGTAGTAAAAAATCATTAGATTAGGTCACTAAAGTATCATTAAATTTTACTTTCACGGTTCATATTAAAACTAGAGGCATTTCATGTGAGTCTCATGATGTTATCCTCATAATTAGAAATAGATTCATCCTCAATTTCTCCATCCCTAATAATTTTCACTCAATCGTATTTAGATGAGTTTGGGAAAATCATTTCATTAACAATATTTTTTTAAACTCATCGCATCACAATGAATCAACATTTTAATTTTTAGTTTTATTCATTGTTAGTGTTTTCCATTGGTAGTAAATTCCATCAAAATAATACAAATCTATGAAAACCATCCCATGGTTTGGACACTAGAGAATGGAAAATATATTCTCAATAGAATTAATCCACTAGATATAATTTAGTTATTTATTCGATCCACTAAAATTGGGTGCATGATTCCATATAAATGACTTGATAGATGATCCATCATTGTTTGGTGTGTTTTAGAGATAAACATGGCTTTATTATTTTTTACAACCTCAGAGAGTTGAGTGATAAGAACCATATGATATTTTACTCGGATAGTCATCATGTTTGGTTTCTCATATGGAGAATCAATTATATACCATTGATACCTTTATAAAATATTTTTTAATTGATATGTCTATTATATAAATAATGGAAAACTAATGATAATAATTTTAAATTTTTATCAAATTGAATAACATTAATATAAAAGGGAATAATCATTAATGAAATATGTAACCTAAATTATAAATTTCTAGGTTCCAATATAGGTTATTAATTTTTTATTTTACTAATATATTTTATATTTATAACATTAAGACATTCCCAAATGCTTCATAATTGTTAATAAATAGATTTTAAATTAACTAAACCATATCCACTAAGAGTGGAAAACAAGATGTGTATTAGGGAATATTTTTATTTCACTAAGTGATTATCTAGTTGACACCAAATATTTCCAATTTAGGGTTATGACATAGAGGTACATTTTTTCCAGGCACTCCATCGACTTGTTTGAATATAGAGAAAGATGTCGTTTCTTGGAAATCATAATATATATACTTTATAAAGATTATAATATTTTATCATATATATAGTTCAATTCATTATGTTTTACTAATTCGCTCTAATAAAAATACTAAAAAATAATTTAAATAATACTCAAAATTAAATTAACCATGCATTGATTCAAACTGAGGAACCCCAGACCAACACCCCTATGTTCAATGCCAAAAAAATGTATTTTAAACACAATCTTTAACAAAAAATGTAATCCACCACAAAAAAATTGTTATATCATTTATTTAAAACTATAGATCTCATTATAATCACACAATATATAGAAATAGTGAGTTTGAGTCTTCAAGGGTAATCTATACAAGGAACTAATTTTAAAATACTTATGAATATTTCTCAATAATTGAACCATTATAAATCCTTTTATAGACATATCATAGGTTACACTAATATTTAAAAACTAGTTAATAGAGATATAATAATTGGATGAGATAAAACTCTCACTAAGGTTAAACTTATCAATATTTCATTTATGGAATAGATCTTAAGTATATGAGAAAACATGATTTGTTGAAAACTATCACATTGAAAAGAATTTTGAAAAATAAAATTTATTCCATAGTTATGATAAAAAGAAATTTTTGTTAAATAACTAAAACATAACAGGTAAAAAATATGTGGAATCATGTGAAATTAGGCAAGATCCAAACATAATAGTAATATGAATATAAAAAAACATTGAACAATTATAAGTGTAGAGAGTCAAAACATCATAAAACTATATAACTGCACTGGGTCTATGAAATATTCTTCTAAACATGGCCAGTCCATCATTGGTCCAAAATAAATTTTATGAAAAGAGATAATTCAAACCATGTTCATTCTCAATCTTGTGAACCTTGGAACTATGAACCAAGTTGACATTCAATCTTTTGATCATAGATAATCTATATCAGGTTGAAGGTAAATCTTTTAATCATTTCCAATCCAAATTTGGTTCATTCAAAACACCATTATTTCATTAGATATAAAATCATTACCAATAAATTTGTTGGTGATATTAGACCCCAACCCAAATCAAATATATTTATATGTTCCGTAATATATAATTTAATAAATAATGAAAATTAAATATTGAGACACTCACACCAAGATTTGGTGATAACAATATAGTATATTTTTATATATAAAAGGTAGCACCGAAATGATATGTCAATTAGTGATCCAAGTATCATTTCATTATATGTTTTTGATGATTATGAAATGTTTATCACATAATATCATAGTTTACAAAAATTATATTTGAAACTACTATTTATATTCACTCATTCTATCTAAATAAAAAATATTTTTAGAACTTATACAGAGTTTGTGAAAATAATTGGAAAACATATGGTGTTTTTAAAAATTTTCTGTAATTGGTTTTAATAACGAGAATAAAATCCATTCATATATACTTATAAAAGAAACGTGTAAACATTTATTTCAAATATGAAACATTTTATAAATTATTAACCAAAATATTACTCTAGGGTTTCTAAATATGTACAGACACAATAAATAATTTTCCATACATTTATAAATATATTTCAATTTGGATACCAAATTTCATTTCAAGATATAATATCCATTGAAATGTTTACTTCAGTTTCAACTTGAAAACATTAAAATCGTTAATTTTAAAATAATTTGTTTCTTATAGAATATTATGATAACTTGAAAACCATAATGAATCCATGAGGCTTTAAGTAGTGATAGCTTTTAGGAAAACATCCCACTGATTCCATGGGTTCACTCGAAATTCCTTATCATCTCCTTTGATAGAAATATTAAGTGTTTTAGTTTAAGAAAAAAAATTCATACCTTCATTTCTCATTTGTAATATATTTAATAACATTGAAAACATAAATTATTTATTTAAAAAGATGGAAATAAGTTTCATATCTCATAAAACAATACAATACCAACTTTTAGAAAATAAGAAATCTTTCATAGAAAAAAATAGAAATCTATAATTATAATTTTGTAGACATTTCGTATAATGAAGGAATAAAATTTTATGGAATGATTTTCATAACAATCTTGAAATGATACTTAGTTTTATATTTAATGATGATAACTATAATTAAGAATAACTACTACATAAATTTAATGGATTTTTTTACATTAAATGATAACATTAAATTTTACCTTGAATAATTATATTTACATAAAAATGAAATGTTACAAATTTTTTATTTGAAAATATTAAATTCCCTTACAGTAAACGGTTTAGAAAAAACACAACAAATATTACAAGGCCTTTCTTTTGAAATTATAAAATAATACAAGTTCATTAAAATATAAATATTTCAGTTTTAAAATAATTCCCAAACATAAGAACATAATAAAAATAAAAATATTGATTTTATTCAAAAATAATGTTTTTTAGAAAATAATTCCTTATAGAATTTTTTAAAAGACCAAAAATGGTGATATATAGTAAAATTTCAACTATATAAAATGTTTTTTTAAAATATTATTTTTCAAAATAATAATTCCCTCACATAAAATACCTGTTTTTGAAATAAAAATTAAATCATAAATATTTCCTTTCATTGAAAATCATGATAATAGAGATATTCTTGGATATATAATTTTTTTTTAAAATAACCTAATTAAACTAAATTTGAAATTGAAATATTCTTATTCAAGGATGCAACACCACCATATCATAGAAACAATAATATATGATAAGGAAAAAGAAGATGGAACTTGGTTAGTCGTTTTAATGTGGGTAAAGTATAATTATTAACATAATTATACATTTAGGATTTTGGATACTACAACTGCATGTAGCTGAATAATGAGAGATAAATTAGTTTATCGTTGGGGAAATAATTATAATTAAAATAGTGTAAATATGTTATATAGGCTCTTGGATTCACGATGATTCAGTATAAAACTTGTTATTATAAAGGGAATGCCGTTATTTTAGTCTCCATAGTTATATGTATATATCTACATACACACAAATATATATATATACACACACTATCATTTTTATAACTCAAGGGAAACTATGGCACTAGGTAATTCACAATAACTAGGTAAATAATTTTGTATTGAATTATTATTTAATATTTTATGTATATATATATAATTGAATAACTCACCACAAAACTAAATGAAAGATAATTAAATTTTAGTATTTTATATATACATTTGGGTTAATTTATTCAATATCATGATTTATTATGATGTTCTTAAAAAGATGAATTTATCCTGATTAAATTGATATTGATTTTTGTGGCTGAGAGAATATCAATGGTCCAAATTCTATTTGGGTTGTTTCAGGGTCACATACCGAATGCTGAAGGAAGAGGACCATGTTCTTAGAGGGTATTAAGATAAACCATTTCCTCATAATTCACATAATCGACAACATATATAATAAATAGAATCCATAAAGTAAAGATTAGTTCTCAAATATTGAGGAAGGAGTAGAAATATTTGGTGTTTGAGCTAATGTAAAGATAATGATAAAAGACGTATTACGATCAATATTTTTTTCCCAGGTCATTATTAAAAAATTTGAGTTTAAAACACAAGTGAAAAATTAACATGTTTAGCCATCCCACATCACACATTCCATGTTTCAAACATATCCATATATATCATGTTCTCTCATTAGAAGATCGTTCCATAGAACATAGAGATCAACACCTGGACACTCCTCACACACCCACCCAATAGGCCACTTCGAAAACCGAAATATGTGGGAACATGTATCCTAGTGTGTTCCATATGCGTACCCTATAGGTTATACACACATACTTATCCATCATGTTCTCATATATTATTCCACTCATTGGAAATTTAGTATAGCTCTCCCTTGCTGGTTGAGAATAATCTTCTCATTAGGGATGACGATATGGGTCTTATGATGCTGTAATTTGAAAAATATTTTTTTAGTATTGTAAATTAATTTTGAAACCATAAATTCAAACTAAACTAACATATATTACTATAAAATTTTTTATTTTTATAAATATGTTTTATTACAATAATAACATCACAAAAATCTTAGTTTATGTTATCCTATTATTATATTGATAACATTGATTTTATATTTTACTTATATTGTCAATTAAAATATTATTTGAAAAATTTAATATTTATCTTGATTTAAAAAATAATTTACATTATATTTAATATAATGATTTTATTAATGGTTATAATGTGGATATTTTATTTATTCATTATTTTTATTAAAAAAGGAATATAAAATCTATTTTATAATTATCATATACTTATCTGTTATTCATTAAATAACCCACCTAAAATGATAATTGTTTTATCAATCGACCTCTATACACATGATTAATATCACTTGAAAAGATGATCCCTATTTTAGTATAGATCTATATTAATAATATCACCCCCTTTGATTTATTTTATCTCATTTACCATCATAAATTTGTGGGAAACAACATTCTTGTTATCATGTTCATAATATGATGTCCGATTTTATTATTCAATATTTTTTCATGTTGTTTCATGTTTATTTTAGATTAAATAATTATAGACTTATGTAGGGTATGGTGTACTTATTTTAATGTATGTGATTTTATATTAATTTAAACAAAATGTAACATCTCTTGTTTTATTATGTTAAAATAGTTTTCTAATTTATTTAAAATAAATTTACTTAATAAAATACTTTGATGTTACATTATATCAAACGTAAATTAGTTGTTCCCAAAAAAAATATTATATACAGAAAAACCTTCATGTCTTACATTACAGGCCTCAATTAGGAGGGTATTTATATCTTAAAAAATTATTTTATTATTTTGACAAATCACTAAAAATAGTATTCAATTTTTTTAAATAATTCATACATTAAACATTGTATTCAGTGTTGGAATATCTCAGGATGTCTAAGGTGCCAAGAGTGTAAGAGATACGAGTTTTCAAAATATATTATTTCTCTTATCCATATTCAGTATATGTAGTTAGGGTCATATTTATAAAAATGTTGCTATATTCATAAAAGTCTATAGTTTCTAATATATAACTTTTTTACACCCTATTGAACATTCTTTTTATTAAAAATATTTTGTAGTAATCATTGATGGTTTAAAATTTATCATTCATACATCCAAAAATAAAATAAATTAATATTATAGACAGCATAGAAAAAAAATCCTATAAATCTCAATAAAAATAACATTTTTTTCATAAGATTTACATAGGGTCATGAATTTAAAAATACAATGATTTTACTTTCTAAGATTATTATGGTAAGAAAGTTGTGAATATAATATTTTTTTCATATAAAAACAATGATCCATGAAATAAATGGGGAATAATGGATGTGTTAAATGCCTCAAAATGTTTTTTACACAGATATTGAAAAATAGTTTTAATTCATCCAATAATTTAAATAGTGTTATCCTTGAATTCGGATCCATGGGAAGAGAGATTTGAGTTATTCATGATCATCATCTTTTAATTTTGAGTCTTCTCATTATCTAAAAAAGTTAAAGAGTAATTTATTTACTAAAATTACATAAAAATGGAATCATATTATATTTTAAGTAATATACCATAGTCTTTAATGTTATCAAAAGCACCACTTTTATACCAAATTTAAAATGATGATAATATAACTAATTTATTTGGTGTAAAAAAATATGTTTATTATTTATAAATGTTAACTGAGAAATATATTGTCAATTAATGATAATAATATAATATTGTCTTAGGTTTTAGAGGATTATAACAAATATCTTTACATTATATCATGTTTTACAAAATGTTTAAAAAAAATTATTTTGGATTTACTCGTACTATCTCCTAAAATGAAAAAAAACCTTTAAATATTATTCATAACCTATGATAATAATTTTTAAATGCAGGTTTGGAATACAATTTCTTATTAAGTTGTTTTTAAATAAAGATTAATATCAAATTTAAAATATTTAAAAAACTGGATTTTTATTCATTTTATGAAATATAAAACATTTGATAAATTATTTTCCAAAAAATTACTCCAGTATATTCTTGATTTATAACCATATAGAATACCTTACAACACCCATAAAAATAATATTAGCTTTAGAAACCATATTTCACATAAAATATAATAACCATTGAAATATATACATGGATTCTCTTTGAAAAGTTGTTTAAATATTTACTTTAAATACATTAATTATCTTATGGGATATAATGATAATTAGAAAAACCTTGAGAAATACATGAGGATAAAAATAGTATCCCATTTCAGAAATATATCCCTTTATGGTCATGGGTTCACTCCCCATTACTCATTATCTTATTTTATACCAAATGTTACATTTTTAAGATAAAATTTGTGTCATGTTAAACATTATCATTTATAATAATTTTAAAACATTTTTAAATATTCATAAGTTTTATTAAATTAGAAACAACTTCACATATATTAAACTTAAAAAAAATGCATATATAAAATCTATCACTCATTAAAATAAATAATAAGAAATAAAAAATAAAAAATATAAACTAATTTTCAAAATGTAGGAATTAAATATATGAAATTTTTTTTCATGAAAATAATTAAATATCATCTACATCAACAGTGTCTGTTCATATCTAAAATTGTGAATGAAATTTATTAAATGAAAATGAATTTTTCACTAAAAATAATAACTTTAAATTCACCTTGAATAAATCATTTTTTCATAAAATTTTAACTATCTCAATTGATAATATGGAAACATTAAATTCCCTTACATAAAAAGTGATTTTAAACAATTAATAATATCCTCATATTCCATGGTTTAGAAATTTTAAAATTATAAAATTTCTGTAAAATTGTAAAATTTTATATTTATAAAAATTTGCCTACATAATATCATAGTATAAATAAAAGCAATTATTATTTGGAAAAATACAGTTTTTAAGGGAAAAATCTGATATATAAAAAAGATTTTGAAAAAGATAAATGAATTGATATTTTTAAAATTCCATTACATAAAATCTGGTTTGAAAAAATAGTTTCAAAAATAATTTTTTCCTTTAAAAAGAATGATGGTCTTTGAAATAAACCATAAATTTGTAACATTTTTCTTTTCTTTTAAAATCAGTAAAATACTAATTTTTTGGAAAATAGTTTTTTTGGAATAAATCCCTTACATAAAATTTTAAATTTAATGAATATTGTGAATTGATCCTCCACTGATATAGTTCGATAATGACAATAATGAATTAGGTGAATGCATAGGAAACTTGGGAATGGGGTTTCCAATGGGTAAATATTAATTCTCTAAGTAACTTTATATATTGTTGTTTTGGATACTACAACAATATGTAACTAATTATTGAGGGAGAATATGTGTTTTTGAATTTGAAAACAATTAAAATGAAAATTGTGTGATTATATTCTATAAGCTCAAGGATTCATGGTTTTCAAGTCCTAAATAAATAATTGTATTGTAAATTCCATTATTTCAGTCATTGTAGTAATATATATATATATATATATATACATATTTCTATTTCTATTTCCACTTTTATAAATAAGGGTAAACGATTTAACTCAAGAATATTAAATATCCCAATAATGATTTTTGGTTTTAAACAATTATTTAATTTTTTGTGTATATATAAAAATAATTCCATAACTAACCAAAAAAATTGTATTACTTGAATTTAAATTAAATTTTATATATATATATTTAGGATCATTTTTTCATCACAAATATTCTATTAGATTTTCTGAAATAGATAGAGCTCACATCATGAAATAGATGTTGATACTTGTGACATAGAGAACATTGATGGTCCACTATTATTTTTTGAAGTTCGAGTTTCATAGACCTAAAACCAAAGGAATAAGACTGTAGTGGTAGAGGGTATCAAAATAAACTATTTATAGATCATTCACATATAATATTACATATATTACAAGGATGAGGATGTTGATAAAGTTTACATATGAAATTTTAAAGAAGGAAAAAAGAATAGTTTTTGTTCAGGCTACGAGTAGGATGATGTGTGAAAATATCAAATAGATCAGATTTATATAGTTGTATTATGAATTTAGAAATAAAAATCAGAATCATTGGTGGATAGTTCCCATTTCGATCAATCCCACATCGAACATTATTTTGTTCTAATGCTTCTATATATATCATGTGATCTCATCAGTACAGTGTTCCATAGAACAAGAGGATTGTCACTGTGACACAGCTCATACACTCTCCCAACACCCCATTGTGCCGTCCGACACATGTGGAATCAGGAAACCCAGTGCACACTATGTGTATACCATGTATGCTATATACCCATTCCTCTCTAGCAGGTTCTCACCATCCATTTTACTAATGTGATATTAAGGATATCTCACCAAGGCGGTGGAGAGTTTTCCAAACATTAGGGTTGATGGTATGTCCCTTACATATCACAATTTGAATGAATTTTTTTAAATTGTAAATTAATATAAATAACCTAAAATAATATGAATCTAATTTTGTACCCTCTAGGAATTATAAAATAGGAACATTGTATGATAGATATTATGTGACATGAAACACGGCGATTAAAAACCCCACACAATATATTTCTTTAAATTTAATATCTTTGATAGCTTGTGAAACACACTACCAAGACTCTAATGGAATTATAAAATTGAATACCATTTAACCTAGCTGTTAACATAGTGGTTATGAATAAAACTATCTAAATCCTGAGAATTATATGCTTTAAAAAATTATGAAATAAATTCAATTGATATATCATGATTATAAATAAAATAATAATCTTTTAAAATTAATGAAACTAGTTTTTGGAATACAATATTTTTAAAGAAAAACAATCATCGGGTATTGTGAATTAATGGAAAATTTATTTTTCTCCAGTTTCAGAAAATTTATTTTAAAAAATGAACACAATTTCTAAAATCATAATAAAATAAACATATTACGGGAATTTTTGGAGACATTTTTTTAAAAAGTTTTATTTTTCAATTAATTATGAAAAATAAGATTTTTTATTAAAAACAAAATTTTTTATTTAATAATTTTCAAGGTTATATTATATTATATTGTTTGTGATATTTCATTTAGCTAAATTATATTAATATTCAAAAAACATATTTCATTCAAAAATTTTATATTGGATTTTTAAATTTGAACAATATATTCTTGTGATATTTTTCTTATTAGAAACATGATTTATTATCATGTCTGTGGTATAACATTACATTGGATTCTACCACATCATAATTTTTTTTTAAAAAAAATTGATTATAATTTTTTAGTAATAATAATTTATATTTTTCATAATGTTTATCTTAAT
Source organism: Viscum album (assembly GCA_963277665.1). Taxonomy (NCBI): domain Eukaryota; kingdom Viridiplantae; phylum Streptophyta; class Magnoliopsida; order Santalales; family Viscaceae; genus Viscum; species Viscum album. The sequence goes on from OY728156.1 coordinate 1,140,637,030, forward strand.
TTTTGACCATTATTATTAGTAAAATAACTAAAAATTAAGTAATATGGTTAAGGAAAAAACTAATTGATCATGGGTTCATTTAAAATTATAAGTGGTACAATGACATAAATACTTTTCCAAAACCCAATTTATCGATATATTTGGACTATATTATCAATAAAGGTAAGTAATTTACCATTTTTAGAATTTATTTCATTATAAAAACAAGGTTTTAATTTAATCCTTTCAACAAATTCATATGTTCTCTCTCCCCACCATATATAAGGACACACATACCCTCTAATTTTCACACATCCAAATCCATATGGTTCATAAAATAACAATCCAAATCTAATACATACTCCCCTAAAAACAACATACATCACTTATTCAGATCAAAAATCCAAGTTTGGGGGATTTTGGTGTAAATCATTATAAGTTATCTAAATAAGAGGTAATATTCTAAAACGAGATTTTTTTATTTTATTTCTTATTCCAAATAAATAATGTTTTTTTTAAAACATGCCTATAAAAGAAAATAAGTTTATAAAATTTAACAAGATGCTATTATCTTTAGGGAATGACCTATTTCCATACCCTCTTCCATCAAATGGGAAATAAAACTATTGGTTATCCATATAATGGACTACCTGTCCAAGAATATATGTAACTTATTTTTGATCACCAAAATTCATGGATGGATATAAAGATTTATTTTACTAATTTATATTAAAATAATGATATTATTAAATGAAATTATAATATCACATATACAAAGTAATGTTCTATCATGTGTAAATTTTGAAAATGTCACATGTCTGTATAGTAGACTACCGCCTTTTGAAGCGATGTGATTTGTTTTTTGCTGATGAATTTCTAGTACTTTAATACAGATAAATTTTATAAAAATATGATATATATATATGAATTTATATTTATTTTTATAAATTAATTTATCACCCACATTCTTACCGTTTAATCTATTAAGTGAATGAAAACATCGCATTTGCGTACATAAAACCGAACATCAATACAAAGCTATGTGATAAATTAACGATGTGATAAATATAAATATTTATTTATAATAAAAAAATTGATATTTAATAAATTAAAATAAATCTATTGATTATGGATGGATATCCTATACATAATATCAATAACATTCATGAAAAAATATAGATGAAAAAATAAGGAAATTATCACCAGAAGCAATGAAAATAATGAATGAAGATTAATATTTGGGTGATAATAGACTATAGGTAGATAAAATGTGATTTTATAAATATAAATATGTTTATGTTATAAATTAATAACATTATTAAAACCATCATACTGCATATAAAAAATTTCAATCTTTCATGACCAGTAAATGTTTTAAACATACTTTATAAGTTTCATAGGTTTTTCTCAATGAGAAATATTTTATAAATATTTTCTAAAATTATGTTTAAAATTTTATATTTTCTATAATGAATGGTTATTTTCCTCAATATTTTTTAAAGATATTTTTATACCATTTCTATTATTCAATGGATTTTAACCATTATTAACGAATACTCCACTCGGGATATGATGTATTAATAACAATATTATTCTTACTATAGGATGTTTATGATCATTTTGACCAAGGAAACTAGTGAAATTCAATTTCATAAATAATAATTTTAGGCATTATCTCTCTATTTAAATAATATCTTTTTCATGATCATTTTTCATCAAATATACCCTAAATAGCCATATTCTCTACCATAGATATATTTATTTATTAAAACATATTCCTCTCTAGATACAGCGTTCTAAATCAAAATTAATTTGATTATATGTGGAAATATTTATAAATATATATTATTTACCCAATATTTATATTTAATGAAAATTTATATTGTTCACAAATTTAATCGATTATTCTATATATGAAGAATGCATTAGACATGTAGTGAAGGGTGGGGCCTGAAATTATATATTTCCTCTATGCATATATAATATCAGGAGGTGAGTTAGTATGCCATAATTTCATGGGCTTTTACCCATTGTTATAAATTTTTGTTGTTAATGTTCTTGAAAGCATAGGTATTATGATGCATGATATCGTGGTATTCAATAATTAAGCATTTCATTAATTATGAATTAAATTATTGTTATCCATAATATTTGGGAAATGATATTATTTATTGATGAATTTTATTAATAGTAATTTATTAAATGGAATGTGTTTTCAGTTATATAGTTTGACATATCACTAGTGAAAAAACAATTTTCATTGGAGTTTTTATTCAATTTTTCGTGTCAGTTTTTACCTGATTATTATAAAGGCAATATTATAAGTAAGTATTTCCATATCAGTTTTTTTAACCAAACACCATAATAATTTATGATAATATGACAAATTATAATTTCTATATTCTTTATATAATAATACCTGTGAAAGAAATATTCCTTTCATTAGTTACCTGCGAAAATGAACACCGAATAATAAAAAAACAGAAGTTTCAAGATGATTTTAAACAAAACTTATGTCAAAAAATGATTTTTAAAAAAATTATATATATTAACCCCTCAAAATATCACGAACTCTTTTAATACAAAACAAACAATACAATAAACAGATGATAGATACAAAAGAGTATATATCTATAAAAACATAATTAAACGACTAAATCCAAAAACAATTTTTAACTTAATAATATTTTAAAATGGTATTTAATAACACATACCTAATAAATTATAACGAAAACATCCACGATTATTACGTAAGTATTCATTTGAACTCAATAACATAAATCCCCTAATATAAAAAAATTGTCATTTGTTGAGAATTTTTATTAGAGAACCACAATATTAAAAATAAACATTTAAAGAGAAATACCTGATAATTTAAATCAAAATAATTCTTAACAAATAGTTCACAAATAAGGGTCAAAGTTGACTGAGTTTTTCATCAATATAAAACTCAGCATCATTGAGGTTATATAATAGAATTGAATGTTTATAATGTTAATAATATAATATTATGATATAAAACATAAAATAATTACTATAATTAACTAAAATAATAAAAATAAAATTTTACACCAGAAATTGTTATTTCATATATGAATTATAAATCATAATAACCACATTCCAAAATTCCATGTTGATGATGACACGTAGGTTATAAAACATTAACATTATATTAAAAACCAATATATTTATATATATATGTATATTCATATCAAAAATCAAAATATTATATAATATTAATAATATTTACTATTACAAGAACATATTAGATTTTATTGGGATTCTTTATCATTAAGTTATATTTATTAAACTTTTTCAATGACCCAAATTTCAGTATATATAACTAATAAAATATGTATAAAAGTTAAAAATAAAATCTGTAAACTAATTAAATAATATATCTTACTTATCTAACAAGGTGAAAATATCTTTATGAATATGACCTAAAAAAGTGAAAAACCATTATAACATGCATTCACTTGGGAAGAATATACATAACATCTAATGAACTCTAAAATAATTTTTTTTCACAATTATTGTAATTATAGTGACTATTAGTTCATAATTATATTTGTGTTCTTTTGCATCACTTAATGGAAGAAACCATCATCCAATATATATCTGGGATAATCTCTCATATTCATATGCAACTCTATCATCAAACATTACATACTGCACAACTATAGAAATAAATTGTAGAGAAATAAGACCATATACACTAGTTATATCATTTAGTATAAGAAGCATGGGTCTATACCTAATTAAATAACTAATAATGTATGTCACCTAAAATAATATTTATTTAAATAAAAAATGGAAACATAAATTTACTTACATAGAAAAGAATTGCAACAGATTCATGATGAGATCTTAAAAAAGAATCAGATACCTGATATCTTTTTGGTGTATTTTTAATATATAGTACCTTCCATATATTTTATCCATCAACAAAAACTAATATAAATTATCTAATGAAGAATAAATCTATGATAATCAGTTTATCCCATCAGAAATAGAGGAAATATTTAATGTTGTTGGTTCCTAAAACATTTTTTCTTTTGTATAATTTATTTTTAATTTATAAAATCTTATTAAAATTAAATATTAAAGAAAATTATAATTTATTTTCAATAAATTTAATTTATATTTAAAAATAACACATACTAGGTATGAAAGATAACATAGAAGGATAGCTGGACAAAGTAAAAAGTGACCCATATAATCCCTAACTCTGGTAACCTCCTCAAGAAAATGTTAGTAGACTATTAAGATCAATAATATCATTTACCAATACTCAAAACTGACTCAAAATAATAGGGTGGTGGTGTGTAGATCCTCTGAAAACATGTGTTACTCCATACGCTAAAATAGGTAAATGAGGATATCTAGCACACAACCCACAATATATGGACTAGTATAAATGAGGAGGTGGAGGATCTGAGTACACATGCTAAGAAGCCTGACCCAATTGGGTAGGCTATACTAGCTTCACATATTATTTGGAAGTCTAGGAATACTGGGATAGCAAGGTAGGATGAGAAGTTTAGGTATGCTATACATGTTACATATCTGAATATTAATACGAGGCCAACTAAGCATGCTGAAAAGGCTGTGTAGACATTGATTGTCTCATGAATTGTTAAAACATAGCCTGCATAACTAGTTATATTTGATCACCCATGGAATATTTAATTTCAATTAGATCATATTTTAAGGAATCAATTTATATCCCTCTTGAAAGGTTACTTTGACGAGACCAAATTTTCCAAATACAAACACCCATCCTCATATCTTCTTATATGGCCGGGGAGTTATAGATTTCCAAAGGTGGCACCTATAATGTCCATCAAACTCTTAGGGAAAACATTTACCATGTTTTATTTCTCCTTAAAGTAATTTTAAAATAAAAAATTAAAACATTATATTTGTTTTATTAATTTAAAAATTAAAAACATAAATACTATTTAGAAAAAAATTAACTTATAATTCTTTCACCTAATTTCGTATATTTCTCTGTAAGATATTTTTAATTTTTATTTCATACCTCTCTTTCCCATTTATCATGGTGAGTGTGGGGAGATGGAAGTACAAAATGGGTCTCTTATGAACCACTAATATATTTATCACGTAATGATTCAATCATCAATTCAATCATGTTTTATTCCTATAAATAATACCCATCACATGATAAATTATGAGTGTATACATTCTGCAACTGGATCTATTGATGATATCTCACAGAGTCCTATTGTAAAAAATAAACTAATAATTAATTAGTAATATATATAATATATTTTAAAAGGTAAAATAATTATCACACTCAAAATGATTCATCATGTTGGCTGCCAAAAAATTAATTCGTGTATCGTCATATAAAAACTCGTACATGAGGCATGGGTTTTCATTCTAGTTATTTCCAAAAACAAAAACAAAAAATTTAAGTTTTTTTAAATCTCTCCATCTAAATACCACTAATGAAATAATTTTTCTTATTACTTTCTTTCCTTTCACCAAAAATTAAATTCATCTATAATTGAATAAATTAAATATTAGCCATTTAATATATTTCAAATTCAAAAAATGATATGAAATAAAAAAATTGATATATTTTAACGTTACAGTCTCCAAAAGTTATTGTTTTTTATACTGTTGATGGAATTCCGATCATGATATGAAATTATAATCCTGTAATGGGGCTATATGGAAATCAAATTTGTAAGCTAATTTTCATTTATCCCAGTTGCAATATTATAGTCATCAGAACTAATATGTAATCAATAATCTCCAAAATAAATTTTTATTTTTAGTAAATAATGTCATACAACATTTACCAACGTAGGAAATCAATTTCTACATACTAATAATAGAATAATACTCCATTGAAGGTGCATCAGTAGTCCTTAAAATATTTTTTATAAATTAAAATTTTTATTTCATTAAATAAATATATTGGTGAACATTTAATAATATGAAAAATAGAAACTCTTCAATAATTATTCCTCTCTATATTTATCTGACATTGAAATAAGAAAATGAAATGATAATATGTGGACTTGTATATTATTATACAATTGAATATTTATAAAAAATGATGAAAAAAATATGTTATTAAATAAAATTCACAGATTTATAAGTATCGAAAAATAATAATGATGTCATGATTCATATAAAAAATATGGAAGCTAAACTAAATATAAACATTACTTCTAAAATGATAGATACATTAAAAAAATTAAATATTATAGTTATGAAAATATATTTTCATGTGTGTAAACTTGGATGGATCATAGTATTGTAAAATGGGTAGTTCAATGAAAAAATATTCAACAATAACCATAGAATATAAAATTTAACACCAAAATCATATAGATAATTAAATATATATCATTAAAATTAAATAATTATTACATATACAAGTTTTTACACCTGAAATTTTCAAATAAGTACTAAAATATAAATATTTTATTGAACAATTATAAGAATAAATTTGTATTCTACCATATCCCTTCAATATGATCATTTCGTACTACATGCACTATGTCTGCATTATAGTCATTGTCATTATTAAGAAATTGTGTAATAGATGAATATGTCTTATGTAAATCAATAACATAATCATCAACCTCATTGCCTAAATGGAATATTTTCCCTAGAAACACAATGAACCACACATAATTTGATGAATAAATGAAGTAAAATATTCACTTTTCATGTGTCTTCATGATAAAAGGTTCACAATTACATCTAAATATTCTCAAATATACTAGTGTAAACCCACAGTCATCATGTTTCACACCACTATTATACTCAACCCAATTACACTAAAACACCATCACTAAAAATTTAGTATAATCAATTTACCATGTATCCTCAAAAACTCCAAAATATGACGATGAATTAGAAATTGGGTTTTTATATTTCGCACTTGAAAAATGCATTACATCAGGGATGACCATTACACCAGTGTTTTGAATGACACTCTTATAATATTGGTTTTTTGTGTAAAATCTATTCCCATTAATTTCAAATCAATACATTGTGATCACATTAATATATTTTCCCCCTACAAACCATTTCATCATTTCTGATGTAGATATATATGTGATGAATTTATCTTTAAACCATTAATCAAATGACGTTTTATTCTCAATCATTAATCACTTTTGATTTCTTTTCATATTCCATCCCATTAATTTAGTAATATATGATGATATATATGGATGGACATCATATGAGTTGTTCAGGACGTATTAATGATATCATATAACTTCATCATGTGGAATTAACATTTCTTTTAAGCCTAGAATCCATACACCTTCACTATGATCTGTCATATGTTGAGAAATATAGATACTAATATGCTCCACATCCTACAAATTATAAGTACAAAAATCAATCACCACTTCTAATACATATTCATAAATAATAGAGGCCTCTAGCTGATAAGTATTTTAAACATATCCCTTCAAAATATTCATAAATCAATTAAATGGATACATTATATTTAAATAAACAAGCCAATATATTATTTTCTAAAGCAATATATAAACGACTAGATGAACCATTATATCAAAAAATGATGGTGGGTAATGTATTTATCATAAAAAAGTATAAGATAATCTTAAATATCCAACATATATAAAAAATTTTGATCAAAAAATTTTCTAAAAATTGATTTGTAAAAATTACAAAACCTGTAATTGTATTTCGGTCATCAGTATGCAATAGAACACATAGTGAAATTATTAGTATTTGTTGAATCAATACAATACATTCATGAGTCTTTATATATATTAATGTATAAATATTTATAGAAACAAAATTATTCAGATTGTAATAATAACCACTGGGTACTTTTATCCTATATATAAACTTACAAAAATTCATACAATAAACCTTTCATAATGTGTGAAAATCCTAAGGTAAATATATTATGTTTCCATTCATAGTGGGATTAAACTCCCAAAATTTTACTAATGATAAATATCCTAATATATCTTTTAATTTATATTTTTATATTCCCGTTTATATTTAAAAAAATTCCAATCAATCTTTCACACATGTTTTTCTCAAATGTATAACATCAATTTTTTGATTTTTCTATAAAAATAAACCATAATTATATTAAAAAAAGATACCCTGTTTATTCTATAAATTAATTTTAAATACCATAAATTCTATTCATTCCAAATGAAGAAAAAATATTTTTTACCGTATAATAAAATTCATCCATTGAATATGGTTGTTGGGGAATATTGTATTCCTGTAACCTGTAAAAACAATTTCTCAATATATTATAAGGATGATCAATAAAAAAATATATTTTATAACCCATGTACATTATCATTTATCCATTCTATAATTAATAATATAAAGTCTCTTCATCACAAATTGGACATTTATTATGTCTCTTAACATTTTAACTAGAACATTTTCCATATGCATGAATGTCAATTATTTTGAACATTATCATAGCACAACAAAAAAAATCTATTTTTTATGCACTAAAAACATTAAAACATTTCTCACATAGAAGATTCAAATAACCAGTCAATGGTAAAACATACAAATCAATATCATTTCCCAGTTTTTTTGTCTAGAAATCATCAATCCCATCATAAACTATTCTTTATTCATACATATCAAAGGTGAGAAGAAATAAACTACGAAAAAACATTCCATTAACTATGTTGGCCACATAGGATCTGATATGGATTCATTAAATCGATATACACTCCTATTTTGAGAGTTCTATCTCAACATCAAAAATCATGACTTTTTTATCAAATTATTTCCATTACTATGAACTTGTAAGGTAGAGTATGTTACCATAATATATGCACTTATATGAATTAGTTCTAAAAGTTTTCCATAAATTGATTTTGAAAATAGATGCATTAAAAAAAATTATTAGAATTTAACAAATCAATTTAGAAAGAGATTTGATTCTGGAAGCTAATAATAATTCAGAGTTGATTTATTGTAATTATATAAATGGAATTAGGGAAGGAATTATTTGATTCAGTATATTGTTAGATATCAGTGAATGATAATGAATTTGATGTGATTTTTTCATCTATATTCTTGTCTGATGTCCCAAAAATAGGATATTTTGATAAATATTCAAATCATCTCTTATACGACACACAAGTATTCAGGAAAGTGAATCGTTTTTATAAACCAATCCCATTTGGAATAATATTTTCTTCACCTCCTAATTGGAATCTGAATGATTGTCTGAATCTGAATGTATCTCTATTAAAAGATCAAGTAAGATAGGGAAACATTTATTAGTACACCCATTTTTTCATTCATGTTGATTAACCTCAAAACTATGGACAAGAAATTATATTCAATATAACTTAGGAATAATGGTTTCTCAGAATCATCATACTATAATATAACAGTTTCAGTTTTTTCAATGTTTTCAATACCTAAATAATTAATTAACTCATCCAAATGATATTATTCATCCTTTTGAATATTTTTATCAATATTATATGTTGAATTTTTATTTAGTCCACCATTCTTGAATCCCACATTAATAACTAAGGATAAAACCATAAAAAATGAGATGATCCTTAATTTCTATGGAAATTAATTTTCTCACATTAAAATGCTTCCCTCCTAGATAGAAAAAAATATATGTTTGGAATATTATATAAAATAAAATAAAATAAACCACAAACTCATTTAACATATTCAACAATGGTTATTCGAATTTTTTTAATTTATGGTCCATTCAATACCTATGATCATAGAATAACTAGTGAAAGTTTTAAAACATAATATATATATATATATATATATATATATAAACGAATAAATTTTAAACATAATCAAACAAAATAAATATGATTGGTAATAAAATAGTAAATATCAATGACTATTACGAATAAAATAAAAACTAATATACAAAGGGTATTTATTTTTTGTGATGTGGGTTAGAATAAAAAATAAAAATTTTCCTTGCTACTAATTTCAATTGATATATGTATATATGTAACATCATAGGAAAATAAATAATATGAGATTTCTATATTAATTAATATTAGTGAATTAAATATTAATTTTACATTAAATGGGATGCTATGGAAGATGGCTTACCCAACACACAAAATGGGTTTCTTTGAAATCTAATGTTGCACACAATGCTAAGTCATACTGAAAAAAATATAAAAATATAATATTATTTTAAATGGTAGTTATATCCTAGCAGTTGTATTTGGGGGAATGAATAGAACTAACTAAAATATGATTATAAATGTTTCTAAAATGTTTTTATATTTATCCATTAAATTTTATAGTCTTAAAATGTGAATGAATCCAATTTTAATCATAAATAATATAATAATCAGTAAAATTTCGATTTACCATATTTTGATGGAGAACCATTTTAAAGTCATGTTTTTATGACTTTTATATGTTATATTGAACAAAATAATATTTCTTTTTAAATTTGGACATAAAAATATAAATTGGAAGATATTTTGGTATTTTTCTGATAATGTTCATTTTTTAATGAATTGTTAAAAATACTGCATTTTAATTCAAAATTGCATTTTAATCTAATTTCTTTTTAGTGATAGATTATCTCTTTAATTGGTTTTAATGTGTAATAAGTATATATTTTTACTCTTTAATCCAATTTTTTTCATTATAAGAAACTTTACTTTGAAATTTAACATAAACAAGTGCCAATCTTTTGATAGTTATTAATTCTTAAAAACACGCTTTTTGGTTCTGACAGTGGGAGTTAATTATAAATTAATTTCTACAAATTATTTGTTTTGAATTTGGGAAAATGAATTCATATTTGAAATCAGGAGGTCCAAATTTTTTAAATAGGTAACGTTAATTTTTAGACATTACGAAAAGTAACTTCCGTAAATATTTTTATTTACCATGTTTAATGGGTAAATCAGGTAAATAAGGGTAATAAATAATATTATAATATTATCAAATTATGATGAAACTTGTCCAAATTATTTTTTATCATACATGTATGAGCATTGGAATCATTGGGTCTATTTTTGGATCCCACTGAGCCACTTGTATGTGAGAATAAAAATTTATAAACATTATTTTAAAGTTAAGTAAAATGTAACATACAAATTTTCTCTCAGCAAAACAATTTTAATAATGGGTCAAATAAGTGATATATTTTTACTATAAATATTTTTAATAAAGATAAAACTATTTCCTTTATAATGAAATTTTAATTATAATTTTTAGACATCCTATAGATAAATTTTTTATGACACAATAATGATTTAAATATTATCACATTATTGAATTTTATTAATAAATGAGATTATAAATATTAAAATAAATTTATTTTTAAACATTTTATTCCATACAAGAATTTATGGATGATTATAATTATGTATATATAAATTAATGTAGTTTTTCCAAAATAATCAATTTGTTATATATTTATTTAAAGTCTTGATATGAAAAGTTTACAAATTGACATAAATGAGTTTTAAAATAAATCAATATTTTATTAAATGAAAAAATATTTTTAAAAATATAATATTCAGAATATTGACAGATATGATGTTACTAATTTCATTAAGGGCCCATTTTTTGGTCTCTTTCCATTTTATAGTAAATATATTTACCATATAGTAGAACTATAAAAGGGGACTTGGTAATAGTAAAATTAGTTAACTGAAGAATAATGCTAAATGATAAGGTTACTTTTATTCCTTAAACATGTATAAAATCCATTGGTTTAGTGTATTTAGAACACTACTCACCTTATCTAATAATTAAATGAGTTGGGGACCTTTATAAATTTAAATTTAATTTATAATATAATAATATTTTCAATATTTTTGAAAGAGACCCTCCTCCCCGTTATAAAAATACATCACCTATAACCATTACTCACACCTCCCATAACCCTTTGGCTCATCCAAACTATATAAAAATAATATCCAAACATCCATATATTTCACCAATAATCATTAACATAGGAAAAATAAATTTCAAGAAAGACTTTTTGTTCAAACCATAGAGAGGTATCCAGTTTAAAGGTAACATCTTCTCTCAAGTTCATTTCTTTTCATTTCCTTCTCAATCCCACTAAACTCTAGTTAATTCATTATTTTATAAAAAAAATAGTATCCCTAATATAATTGGATGTTTTTATGATATTTATTCGAACTAAACTTCTACAAACCTTTATCTAATGGATACAAACATATTGTTTCTATGGATGGAAAATTATTGCCTCACAAAATGATGATTGTTAAATTATCTCTTACCATCTCTATGTTAGAGTTGGTGTACTAAGAACCAACTATTTGTACATTTATTACATGATTGTACACTTAATATATATTTTTCATTGTTCTGGAAGACTATATTATAATAATGTCCTTGAATATTTGTTCAATTAATAAGGTCATGGAAGATCCCCACAATGATGAGAACCGTGAAATGCTATAACAATATTCTTAAATAAAGTTCTACGGTTGGATGAAATACTATGATAGGACACATAGTATAAAGACCATCATGTGTGAGTACTCGTAAAAAGAAGATACTCTCTCTCATGGAGTTCGCACATGTTAATCTCTAAGAAGGGATATTATGTAAACAGACCCACCAGTAGTAATTCGACATGTCTTGGTTTAATCAGACATTACTATCTGCGAGCATTTGTAATGGTTATTAGACTAGAATATTATCATTAAATCATTTCAGGTCTCGCGCACATAGATTTTCTGACAAAAACCATCATGAATATAGTTGGCGGGAAGTAGGGTACATTGGGTGCGTCACGAATGACATGTTGTTAATGGACATGGCGAGGAAGGATTTGTCCCTTCCATATTTATGGATGTAGATATCTTGGTCCCTTTGACTGAAAGAGAAATATTTCAAAAATTCAATGCCCATGGTTTCATGAAGAATTTATTTATGGATGTCAAAGAATGGCAGATCAAGCATATAGGTTTATGAAACTGCCATGAAACCTGCTTGATGAGATACTGAGACAAAGGGACTAAATTACACAATAAGTGTTCATAGTAAGTGACACATCAATGCAGCGTCAAATTATTTATCATGGGTTCCTTGACCCATTTCAAGATAGTAGCATTGGACTTTAGGAAAGACCACCTAATTCCAATGAGAAAGAGGTTTAGAGGTGCACACACTAAGTGCATCCAAGTTTCTCAAGTAGAATAATGATTACCCCAGTACATTGTTAAATAATTATTCAATGAAGCCTAAATCATTTTATTGGTGGAGGAATAATAAAATTACAAGAAGATATACATGTTGTGTATTAATGATTACATCCCGTGTAGTTTTTATTTTGTAAAGGAAATGAAAAACAAGTACACGCCCTGTATTAATGATTACACGCTGTGTTGTTGTTCAAGTAGGTATTTTTAGGAAATAATATTGTTTTATTAAATGATATTTATTATAATCAGATTGAGGTCATGTCTTGTAATATATGAAATGACATGAGGGTTTGTAATAAGGATTAATGAAATAAATAAAATTCTTAACATGTTTATTTATTTTCATAACTCTATAACCTCAAACCCGATTGTAAATATCCTCACAACCCCAAAAACATTCCCTTAATTGTTGTGCACAACAATTATATATAATTCTCACAAGTCTGAATGAATTTATTCTTCCATGAACACTCTCAAGAACGAGAGAGAGATCCTCATCATTCAAATTAACACGATCTAAGGTGGAAAACACAAGAAAATGATTCTCTATGCTAGAACCCAGATACTCCTTCGACAACGTCCATAGATACGTGGTGCAAATGTGGATCACTTCTAGAGGAAATATACACTTGGCTTCTGCGACGCAATGATGAATCACATCAGAATATGATCAAAAATATCAACGAAGAAAGAATTTTGTAAAAGGTTATTCTTGTAAATTAATTAAATTAATTATAATGAACCTGTGACAATCATTGTTTGTGGTTCTGGGACTTTTTGTAACGAAACAAATCCTAACATACATATACATTAAATTACTTTTGCAGAATACTTAGTACATAAAAAAACACACACACAAGGACCGTAATAGTTTAGTGTCTTTGGAAACTCAGAATTTAATCTTCTAATCGTGGTGAAAGATCTTCAACATAACCCTTAAAGATCTTCATTTTTTTAAACCTAAATCCTTTCATTATATCCTAGGGAAAAGAAAACATAAAAGGGTGAGATCAAATGCTCAGTAAGGGTAAAAAAACAAATATCAATCACAACATATTCATAAGAACATATCTTTTGGAAATCTTAACCTGCAAAAGAGATCATAATTTCACAACATGGGATAAATCATAGTAGTGAAATGTAATCCCAATAATCATAACATAAAACATGAAACTTTGTGGCATACACACATAATCATAGATAATCATTTCTTATTAGTCAATAATCATTTCCAAGACTATCATAGTGGAAAAAGTCCCTTTCTGAACCGAGTTCACTCCTCGTTTCAGTCCTGTTTCACTGAACTAGTATAACCTACCATTCTAGCCATGTCTATCTCATGAGATATAAAATCTTCACCCAATTCATTGGAGGGAGATATAGGTCCCACCCATCTCATAATTATACCATTCTTATGTGTGTCACAAAATCATAAACCATACATCATTGCATAACCCATGTAATAAAAATGGAATTCTTAAACATCGTGACATCATAAAACAATTCATATAAGATAAAGGACTTCATAAAAATAATTCCATCACAACATAATCAAATAAATGTAATAATAGGGATAGAAACAGAACCCTTTATTATCTTAGATGGAAAATAATTTTGATAAAACACTTGAACTCCATTCTTGAGGAAAATATCCTTTCTACCTTAAAAACATTTTTCCTTTATTAACATTTCATACAATTTTAAACTAAAAGAAGTTGATTAAAAATAAACATGAATACTTGTAATGGAAGTTTCCTGGAAATAAAGTTTTAAAAATCCATTCATGCCATATAAGTTAAAAAAACATTATTCTCGTACTTTTTTCGGAAAAGTCAAAAAGTACCTCATACGAAAAACGAAAAAAGATTCCTTTCATATCTTTTACAAAAAACTCACCCAAGGGTAAAATTTGATATAAACTATTGTAGAAGGATATATATATTACATATTCAGAAAACATGGATGTGGATGATAAAATACACCAAGTAAATTCTAAAGTATAAACAATCTCGGATAAAAATGAGATTGTGATATTTCCCTTACCTTAGCTCCAATTTTCATCATAAGTGTCCGAAACTCCTATATAATGATTTAAATAATGTTATTGAATTATTCTAGAATCATACATATTTTTATGATATCATATATGGTCATATTCTTAGCTTCTTATTGGTAATATTTCATTATTACTTGTTATTCAGGTGTTTATTAATTTGTGTTCTTATGCGTGTTATGTCAAATAAATTATTATTTTTCATTTTAGGTTATAGACACCTCATTTACAGAATGGTATTAGGGTAATATATATCATATTAATTCATTCAATTCATTTATATAATCATTATGCAATGAAGATCATGTAGAACGAGTCACATCACATCGTGGAGATGGTATTCCGTACGTACGCACGAGCAACGATATCGTTCCCATGATTGTGGAATTGTATTGGATTATATATATATATACTATTTTACAATAATCATATATAGTCATTATTTACACCATTATACCCATCCATGTAAGGTGGTGGTGGAAAATAGATAACACCACGGCGTGGAGACGGTATTCCGTACGTACGCACGCGCGGTGATTTCATTTTCCGTAGGATGGATAGATGGTGAAAGTGGGTTGTTTCATACATATAATAACATAACAGTATATGATTAATACTTATGTTATTACTTAATAATGAAACAACCTAAGAATAATACGTGGAATAAGATATAAAGGTGAAAGAATTGGTAACGGACATTACCTCTTCTTTGAAGCGCCTCTTTGATTCTCCTCTTATGGAACTAAAATTGGTCTTTGAAGAAGACCAGGACCTCTAAGATGTCTCTAGGGAAGTGGAGAGAATAAATTGGTAGGGTTTGGCCGAACATGAAGGCTCAATGTGGTGTGAGTAAGAGAGGGAGGAAGTGCCCTTTTATAAGGGAGGAGAGGGGCACCTTTGGAATAACTAAAAATATTATTTTATTATAAAGCCAAATTAGGTTTTTAATAGCTCCAAATTGAGTTTTTTTGAAGCTAAGGTGGGGATGGGTCTAAATACTATCTTCCAATAGAATTTTAACAAGTTTATTTGAATATTTTATCCTTATCATTTAGTTTTAACTTTAAGATAGATAATTTTACTTTTACAGTGTCTTTTTGTGTTCTTACACTATAAGGTTAATAAACTTACTATAACAAGCCAAAAGAACCCCAAGTTTTTTATTATTAATATATATAACCTTATCTAAGTCATTTGGCCGAACCATAGATTTTATGGAATATAATAACGATTAATAATATAATATTTTTTTTAAAAAGTATTTTAAGTCAATTTTGACACTATTTGGTAATTGATTTTTGTAAAACTCATAACAGAATGATTAGTTCGAACAATGTTAATTAAATCAACAATAAAATGTCATATTAACATATAAAAGTTTTTATAATTCATAAAAAGTCTCAAATTACATTTATTTGGGTATTTATAACATCAATTATGTCAATATTTCATATTAAGATATTTACTGCATCATCATTGTGTCATAAATAAATTAAATTATTTAAAGTCTAAAAATTAAAAATAAAATATAATTATGTATGAAATATTTTTATCTTTCTAATGAATATTTATAGTCGTATTTATCTTACGTATAACCCTATATTAAAAATGATTACTTACTAAACATTGATTTTAACTATTTTAACCCTTCTTTAAATAAATTAATAATAAATGTCCTAATCTTATCCAAGTGGCCTTAAATGGTCATATTTTATTCCTAAGGTTGTTTTTGGTCTAATTACACTTATCCAATAGAATTATAACCTGTTTTAGGGTAATAATAATATCATTTTTACCCTTAATTACACTATTTACTTTTAACCGTGGTAAAAAAAAGTAAAAAGTTACTATTCACCAAAAATTATTTTCATCTCATTGAACCACATTTTAGTCTGTGATATTAACCGTTTCTCTAGGATTTTTGAAATTCTACTCATAGAAGCCGTAAAATTATGTTTTATGAAAAATTCATTTTTTTAACTACCACTTAGTGGTTTCACTCTTCATCAAAAAATGAAAGTTTCCAGAAAAATACCAAAAAATTGGCCTAAGATATATTTGTTATTATGAATTCAAAAATGATGTCTATTTTATCAAATTAAAAACATATCAGTTACATTAACTAATTTAAAAATTAATTCCCGTCATCAAAACAAATAACTTATTTTTAAGAGATAATAGCTATCAAAAGATTGACATTTGTTTATATCTGGTTTAAATGTGAAATTACATCCAATGACCAAAATTGTATTAAATAGTAAAAATATATTCTAAATATACTTTAAAACCACTCATATTAATAATTTATCACTATTAATTATTTTGATAAAAAAAAGTTGTTTTTAATTAAAATTTAGTAAATTTCACTATTCATCAGAATATGAAAGTTATCCGAAACGTACCAAAATTTCACCCTAAGACAATTTCAATATTCCGAATCCAAAAATGAAGTCCATTTTGAAAAATAAAATTTACAAAATTTCAAAAAGTGGTTATTACTATTCATAACGGCTAGTTTTATTAATATTTTAATAGCATATCATTGTTTAGTGAAACTCGGTATTGCGTACGATGAAAATTGTCGAGGAAGGCCGCAATTGCGTGTAATGAAAGGCAAGTAAAGGATGCATGTTGTGAAATATCCTTTTGGTGTATCGTACAACACAAGACATTAATGAAATTAAAAAGAATATTTTTCATAAAATCTCGAGGTGTTACATTCTACCCCCCTTAAAATGAATTTCGCCCTCGAAATTCGTCGGGGGTTATAAATGGTTTACTACTCTAAAGTTTATTTAATATAAACCCATATATTAAAAAGGAATACCAAAACCAATCTTTAAAAACAATAGTATGAAACGTAATGGTTACCCAAATAAACTAATCACTGGGTTTCCACATAGGTGAAAATATGGATATGGAAGTGAAATATAACAACCATGTTCTGATGGAGAGTGTTAGAGAACATGGCTATGGAAAATCCAGCAATCACAAA
Organism: Viscum album; assembly: GCA_963277665.1. Classification (NCBI taxonomy): domain Eukaryota; kingdom Viridiplantae; phylum Streptophyta; class Magnoliopsida; order Santalales; family Viscaceae; genus Viscum; species Viscum album. Next base: position 1,140,655,259 of record OY728156.1, read on the forward strand.
GCCATAAATTTTTGAAGATCTAAGGTACCATCAGATTCATCAGATATAAGAGTACTAGGACAACATTTTTTTTTTTCAAGATACTTTCCCTAAAGTTGATGAAATTGGAATTAGAAGAAATACTTTCGTGATTTTGGTACAGTGTCATCGTTGGTTGTTCTTTGGACAATTTCCACTTCATCTCTTAAAGAAATGAAGTTGGATTTGTCATTCATGAAGTTATAGCAGATCATGTAATAGAATGATGGGTCATTCCATCTGTCTCAAACAAAAGGTTACAAAAGTTATCAAAAATACATAAGACCATCTATGGTGAGGTTAATCGTATACGATTCCAAAAATGAACTTATACTTCATATATCATACCGCGTAATAAAATAAAACTATTTTCTACTAACCAGGGACTTCTTGAAGGCCAGTGGTAGGCGATAAATGCCAGTCTCACTTCGGTTGTGGGTCCGATTCCCACAGCCTTGTCCGACGTGATGGGCTGTCGCCCATCCTGCAGGTTGTCCTTTTTCTAAAACAACATTACTATAAAATCCCATCAATAATATCGAAAACAGTTCTATCCTTAAACAATACTAACTTATGTACAACATAATTATTTCCAATCTTTAGGCTTATCCAAAATACTATTGTCCAATCTCATATTATAGTGAAAACGATTACCAAAGAGTTTATATAACTAGCATGTTAATACCATCGTTGATCCCCGTATATCATGAGATATGTCTTGTTTGTCACATTCCAAACATTAGAAGGCCTTAGTCATGTATTCTTTTGAAAAATGAATACCCATTGAGTCTTAGTGAAAACATAAGTACTGTCAAAAGTTAACTCTTTTCACATACCAAAACATCAAACCATGATATAACTATTTCCTTATATCAGTCATGATCTCAAGAATACTGTCAAACATTTCATTTTCTCTATACCCCTTCATTATGCGCATATCATCTTTTTTTCCAAAAATATCTCAATCACTTTCCATGGATACCAGTACCATAAAATTATTGAAAACCACAATAGACCAATACATAAATATTCTAATATTCCACGATACTAAATACAACATTATTTTGGAATCCCATTACATAAACACTTAATCATTCCACCACATCATTTTCATATTCAACATCGCCAATAGTTATCGCATGTGACTTCCATTTTTCCTCTGCCTTAAGTAGTTGCTCATGTCGATCATCACTAACCCTTATATTAGGGAATTTATTAGCATAATGCCCCATTTCCTTGCACTTGAAGCATTGAAGTTTTGGCGGTGTGTTCTTTGTAGTCTTTTTCTTATTCACATCATTAGAAACCCTTTTTCCATTACTTCGACACTCAGCTACTCGATGACCTTCTTTTCCACACTTAAAACATTTTCTAGTCCCTTTAAGACAATCTCCACCATGCTTCTTTCCACACTTTGAGCATAAGGAAACATTCATCTTCTTTTCACCATTATTGTGAGATTTCTCCATGAACACCATCTTTCGTTTCTTATCAAAACTACTAGATGGATAAGTAACACCAACTTCCATTTCTACCTTTATATCACAAAACACAATTTATTCATAGCTACTGAAGTCTCTTATAGCTAATGCCCTTCGAAGATTTGGTTTTAAGCCACTAAAGAATCGATCAACTTTACTTTCAGGTTGGATGATAAAGCCAGATGCATACCTTGCAAGCCTTGTAAAATTCGCTTCGTATACACCAACAGATTCAACATCCTTTTTCTTTAGTTCAAGAAACTCTTTCTCCATCTTTTTTTGAAAAATATGAGGGAAGTAAATATTGAACAATAATTTCATGTACTCGTCCCATTCCATGGACTCAATTTCATCTCTTGGCCTCGTATTCTTGATAATATTCCACCATTGATCAGCTTCACCTTCCAAACGATATACTACTAAAATGACTTTATCATGTTCTGAATAATGAAGAACTGAAAATATATATTCAGTGGTACTGATCCATTGTTCAGCAACAAGTGGATCAGAAGGCCCACTGAAAGAAGGTGGGTGTTGCCTAATGAAGGAATCAATAGAATATTGTTCCCTTTTCGGCACATTTGGAAGTCCAGAATGATTCATAGCTTGTGTAAGTATAAAAATAATATTTTTCACTCCATCTCCCATATCATTTTTTTGTTTAGAAGGAAAATAATTGCATTTTCCATTGCATTGATCAATACGGTTCCTTCGGGTTCCAGCCATCATCTAAAACCCAAAAAGAATAGTGTGAGAGGAAAAAATCATGCTAGGGAAAACAACATAATAAAGGGGAGTACCTTCAATATCTAACATCTTAGGTTTAATTCTATGATTGTTAGCGTAATTCTAGCACTATTACGTATACATATACTTAACCTTAGGGACATCCCTAGACATTCCTTAGAAATATCTCTAGGGATCTCACTAAAGTTCTCGCATCCTAGTTTCCTAAGGTTGACTAAACCTTTCCTCTGATACCAACTCTAACGACCCAAATCGTAACGTACATAGACATTACATTACATTTGTGGAATACTTAGTACATAACAAAAACACACACACAAGGACCGTAATATTTAGTGTCTTTGGAAACTCAGAATTTAATCTTCTAATTGTGGTGAAATATCTTCAACATATCCCTTAAAGATCTTCTTATTTTTAAACCTAAATCCTTTGTTTATATCCTTGGGAAAAGAAAACATAAAAGGGTGAGCTCAAATGCTCAGTAAGGGTAAACAATAGAAATATCAATCACAACATATTCATAAGAACATATCTTTTTGAAATCGTAACCTGCAAAAGAGATCATAATTTCATATCATGGGATAAATCATAGTAGTGAAATGTAATACCAATAATATTAATGTAAAACATGAAACTTTGTGGAATACACACATAATCATAGAGAATCGTTTCTTATTAGTCATGGATCATTTCCAAGACTATCTTAGTCGACAAAGCCCCTTTATGAACTGAGTTCACTCCTCGTTTCTGTCCTGTTTCACTGAACCAGTATAACCTACCGTTCCAGCCATGTCTATCTCATGAGATATAAAATCTTTACCAAATTCATTGGAGGGAGATATAGGTCCCACCCATCTCATAATGATACCATTCTTATGTGTGTCACAAAATCATAAACCATACATCATTGCATAACCCATGTAATAAAAATGGAATTCTTAAACATCGTGACATCATAAAACAATACATATAAGATAAAGGAATTCATAAAAATAATTCCATCATAACATAATCAAATCAATGTAATATTAGGGATATAAACAGAACCCTTTATTATCTTAGATGGAAAATAATTTTGATAAAACACTTGAACTCCATTCTTGAGGAAAATATCCTTTCTAAATTAAAAACATTTTTCCTTTCTTTACATGTCATACAATTTTAAACAAAAATAAGTTGATTAAAAATAAACTTGAAAACTTGTAAAGTAAGATTCTTGGAAATAATGTTTTAAAAATCCATTCATGACGTATAAGTTAAAAAAACATTCTTCTCGTACTTTTGTCGGAAAAGTCAAAAAGTACCTCATATGAAAAACAACAAAAGATTCCTTTCATATGTTTTACAGAAAACTCACCGAAGGGTAAAATTGGATATAAACCATTGTAGAAGGATATAAATATTACATATTGAGAAAACATGGATGTGGATGATAAAATACACCCCAGTAAATTCCAAAGTATAAACAATCTCAGATAAAAATGAGATTGTGATATTTCCCTTACCTTAGGTCCAATTTCCTTCGTAAGTGTCTGAACCTCCTGTATAATGATTTAAATAATGTTATTGACTTATTCCAGAATCATACCTATTTTTATGATATCATATATGTTCATATTCTTAGCTTCTTATTGGTAATATTTCATTATTACTTGTTATTCGGGTGTTTATTACTTTTTGTTCTTATGCATGTTATGTCAAATAAATTCTTATTTTTCTTTTTAGGTTATAGATAGCTCATTTCCAGAATGGTATTAGGGTAATATATATCATATTAATTCATTCAATTCATTTATATAATCATTATGCAATTAAGATCATGTAGAATGAGTCGCATTACATCGTGGAGACGGTATTCCGTACGTACGCACGAGCGATGATATCGTTCCCATGAATGTGGAATTGTATTGGAGTATATATATATATATATACAATTTTACAATAATCACATATATTAATTATTTACACCATTATACCCATCTAAGTAAGGTGGTGGTGGAAAATAGATTACACCACGGCGTGGAGACGGTATTCCGTACGTATGCACGGGCGGTGATTTCATTTTCCGTATGATGGATAGATGGTGAAATAGGGTTGTTTCATACTTATAATAACATATCAGTATATGAGTGATACTGATGTTATTACTTCATAATTAAACAACCTAAGAAGAATAAGTGTAAGAAGAAATGAAGGTGAATTAATCGGTAACGGACATTACCTCTTCTTTGAAGTGCTTCTTTGATACCTCCTCTTAGGGGACTAAAATTGTACTTTGAAGAAGACCAGGACCTGTAGGATGTCTCTAGGTAAGTGGAGAGAAGAAATTGGCAGGGGTTGGCCGAGCTTTAAGGCTCAATGTGGTGTGAGAAAAAGAGGGAGGAAGTGCCATTTTATAAGGGAGGAGAGGGGCACCATTGGAATAACTAAAAATATTATTTTATTACAAAGTCAAATTCGGTTTTTAATAGCTCTAAATTGAGTTATTTCGAAGCTAAGGTGGGGATGGGTCGAAATCCTATCATCCGATAGAATTTGGACAAGTTTAGTTTACTATTTTAACCTTATCATTTAGATTATCTTTAAGTTTGATAATTTTACTTTTACCGTGTCTTTTTGGGTTCTTACACTATAAGGTTAATAAACTTACTATAACAAGCCAAACGAACCCCAATTTTGTTTATTATTAATATATATAACCTTATATAAGTCATTTTCCCGAACCATATATTTTTATGAATATAATAACAATTAATAATATAATATTTTTTTAAAAAACTATTTTATGTCAATTTTGACACTATTTAGTAATTGATTTTTGTAAAAATCATAACAGAATGATTAGTTCGAACAAAGTTAATTAAATCAAAACTAACATGTCATATTAACATATTAAATTTTTTGGAATTCATAAATAGTCTCAAATTACATTTATTTGGGTATTTATAACATCAATTATGTCAATATTTCATTAATAAAATATTTACTGCATCATCATTGTGTCATAAATAAATTAAATTATTTAATGTCTAAAAATTACAAATAAAATATCATTATGTAGGACATCTTTTTATGTTTCTAATGAATATTTATAGTTGAATTTATCTTATGTATATCCCTATATTAAAAATGATTTACTTATTAAACATTAATTTTAACTATTTTCACCCTTCTTTAAATAAATTAATAATAAATGTCATAATCTAATCCAATTGGGCTTAAATGGTCATATTTTATCCGTAAGGTTGTTTTTGGTCGAATTACATTTATCCAATAGAATTTGGACATGTGTTAGGGTAATAATAATTTCATTTTTACCCTTAATTACCCTATTTACTTTTAACCGTGGTAAAAAAAGTAAAAAGATACTATTCACCAAAAACTATTTTCATCTCATTGAACCAGATTTTAGTCCTTGATATTAACCATGTCTCTCGGATTTTTGAAATTCCACTCACATAAGCTGTAAAATTATGTTTTATAAAAAATTCAGTTTTTTAACTACCACTTAGAGGTTTCACTATTCATCAAAAAATGAATGTTTCCAGAAAAATACCAAGAATTATGCCTAAGATATATTTGATATTATGAATTAAAAAATGATTTCTATTTTATCAAATTCAAAACATATCAATTAAATTAACTAATTTAAAATTTAATTCCCGTTGTCAAAACAAATAGCGTGTTTTTAAGAGACAATAAGTGTTAGAAGATTGACACTTGTTTATATCTGGTTTAAATGTGAAATTACATCCAATGACCAACATTGTATTAAATTGTAAAAATATATTCTAAATATACATTAAAACCACTCAAATTAATAATTTATCACTATTAATTATTTTGATTAAAAAAGTTGTTTTCAATTAAAATTTAGTAATTTTCACTATTCATCAGAATATGAAAGTTATCTGAAATGTACCAAAATTTCACCCTAAGCTAATTAAGATATTCCAAATCCAAAAATGAAGTCCATTTTGAAAAATAAAATTTAAAAAATTTCAAAAAGTGGTTATTAGTATTCATAGCAGCTAGTTTTAATAATATTTTAATAGCATATCATTGTTTAGTGAAACTCGGTATTGCGTACGACGCAAGCTATCGAGGAAGGCCTCGATTGCGTGTAATGAAAGGCAAGTCAAGGATGTGTGTTCTACAAGCTCATTTTTGTGTAGCATATAAAACAAGACATTAATGAAATAAAAAAAAATATTTTTCATAAAATCTCGGGGTGTTACAGTTTTCTTCTTCATTGTCTATTTCTGTAATTTGATACGTGGAGTCTGGCGTTTATCATTGTATTGATCCTGGATTGATCATTGTTAATGAAAAAAATTTCAAGTGGACACATCCACCCACAAGATTCCTCTGTGCCTGGAACCTTCAATTGGTATCAGAGGGAGGATACAACATTTATAATTGTTATTTAATTTTCGTTAATAATTTACACATTTATATTTGATTCAATTAATGATAAATCATCATATAAAACTAAATGAATGAGATCTGTTCTACCTCATATGTTTCTCAACTCACATAACATAAATGTCCTTTTAATTATAAATTTGATAAAAATAAAAAATGGAACTCATCCTGAGGAGCCTCTTTTTCTGTCTGTACGACACAATAATACATAACATGTAGTGAAAACTAGACACCATGTAATTAGGTTCAATAAACTGGTATTGGTCTGCCAAACCACATCATGGGAACTGAGTATACCTAAGTATTAATTACATCGTGTTGAACAAAACTGAATGGCATGTGGAAACTGGAATACCCAGTGTGTATGTTGAATCAACACGCTATGTAGTCTGATCCGTCCTAGGTGAAACCATGTACAAGGAGAAGCCACAAACCACATAAATCGGATTTCCCGGTCGGTAACCACGTAACAAGTAAGTACTGGCCGTGTTAGATTAATATACATGTCGTGTACTCCAAAAATTTAAAAACAACAGAAAACACTCTAAATCCCCTGACGTGTACATTGGATAAAGGTTGAAAACAAATACATGTAGTGTAATACAACCTACACAGTATGTACATTCCTGAAATGGAATTTCACTAGGTTTCCTCCAAAGTACAATGAGGCGCACAAGGAATATGGATGAGAAGAAACTCAAGGAAATTTAGAATGTAATTTAAGATAAAGAATATATTAATTATAAGATCATAATTAATCGAATTCAAGCACAAATTATCTTAAATAAATGAACGATCAAATGAATTTAAATTCTAAATATGCTTAAATTTCATTGCATGCTTTGGATGATCATGAGCTAGAACAAAGACCCATTGTGTGTGTTTGTTTTCATTTAAATTTATTTAATTTAAATTTGATGGCCTACGAGCCTTCTTCCAATAAAATGTATGAACTGTGTGCCTATGGTTTCTTTAATGTAATCCCATGTAATTGAGGATCTCCCAAGTTGGAGGAGATGGTTCAAAATCTGGAGTTGAGGAAAAAAAACCCAAGAAGATACAAATGTGGACAAGTGGGAGCTATAAAACATGAACCATCAGGTTGAAGTGGTTTTCCCCTAGCTTAGGGATAACATATCATAATTATTGTATTAGCTAACCAGTATAAGCTTATGATCATTCCATCTTATTTTATTTTTGTCTGATTTCATGGTTTATTTATTATGTATGTGTTTTCGTGATCAGATAATTAATGAAATAAAAAGGCATGCAGTGATGGAATAAAATAAAAACCGAACTATGCGTAAAAATTATTAGAACATGGTTAATCACTTAAGTAAGAATAACATTATATTAACAAGAATGTGATAATGCAAAACAATGCATAAAGAATAAAATATCTCAAATACCATATTATGTCAGACCAAGCCATTCATTATTTCATTAAGGGTAAGACTGAATAAGACTATGGGTTTGATCTACCCATGTTGGGAAAATTTCATTTATAAAAGAAGATATTATGAATGTTTCGGGTTGACTTAAACTTTTTAAATCAAGAGGAGTATCCCTTGCCAGACATGTTTTAAAATGGAGGAAATTGTTCAGGAAATCGAAGCCATGATTTTAGGATTGGTGATTCCACTCAATAGATCAAGGAACTATAAGATCACAGTTAGCAAAAAACCAACCTACCTAAATACCTTCAAATAACTTTACCAACCCATTTGGGTTTATGTGAAGGGGAATATGTATCCTTGCCACTAGAATGTCATGTAAAATGGACATTTTGAGTTCGATTGTGAGGGCCATTGGGACATGATAATAGAGTTGGAGACTTAATAACATTTTATTATTTCTCATAAAATGTAATCAAGAACGTAATGATAAATTTTCTCTTTTAATTTGTAGAATCATTATGAGAAACTCGTCAACCATATTTTATCTATGACCAATTCTGGATAATGACAATATCCTCAATAGAAGTAATTTTCAGGAATGGTTTTGGTACCTTCTGGTTATCCTATGCTATGAACCAATGATTTACATGCCGGAGTCATCACTTCCTGATTCTCCAACCCAAGGGGCGAGTGATGAATATTTCATGGTATATGATCAACATTTGAGTGATGCACTAGATGTTCAATGTTTGATGATGTCATCATTGTCTAGTGATCTCATGATGTCTCATGATGACATGGATGCCTATAGAATTCTAGAGAACCACAGTGGTCTATACCAGGAGAGAGTATGATAGGAAATTTTTGAGATCTCCGAGGCTCTATTTTAGAGAAATCATGGAGAGTGTGCCCCAGTTGGGCCTCAAGTATTCATGCTCATTGGCTAAATTGAGCGCTTGGAGGTTCTAGGGATTAAACTCCCCGAAGAACTTGGTAGCGATCTCATTCTTTCATCACTCCCCTAGAGTTTCGGTAACTTTGTTTTAAATTTTAACATTAACAACATTGAGAAGTCTCTATCTGATCTTCTTATCCTCATTCTCCAATATGATAATTATTGGAAGCGTGAAATGCCTTATGTTCTTATGGTGAATAATAGGAAAGGGAAGGTGAATAGATTTATGACCAAAGACTCGTCAAGGACTTCCAGGAAAATAAATATCAAAGGGGAAGCAAGTGAACATGAGGCTGTTTGTTTCTCATGTGGGAAGAATGGCCACTAGAAGAAAAACTACACCAAACCAAGGAAGCAAGGGGAAGATTTAGGTGCGTTTCTAATCAAATGCAATCTATCTGTTTCTACCAATTGGGTATTAGATAGGACCTGTGGTTTTTAAATATGTATCCAAATACAAGAACCAAGTAGATTCATAAAGATTGATCGAGTGGAGGTATATCTATGAGAATCCAACGGAGCCAGACTTGCTGCTATAGCTGTCGGAGACTACCACCTCACATTGGCAACTTGCATGGTCTTGGTCTTAAAGGATTTTTATTATGTTCCTTTAGTTACTAAAAACATTATTTCAGTATCCATATTTGATACTGATTGATTAATCTTCTTGTTCGGAAATAATTGTTGATACTTTTATAATGATTGAATCTTTTTTGGTTGGGCATATTTATATAACAACCTTTATGTGTTAGACTAAACAAAACAAGTAATGCAAATCGATGACTATGTTAATTCACATGACTCATACCAAACCCAACTTTGGAATCATTTACTAGGTCATGTCAATGAGAAAACATTGAAAAATAAACATCATGATTACTATTTCGATTCATTCTAACTAAAACCACATGATGTATGTCATGCATGTCTACAAGGAAAATGACCAAAGCCCCATTTAGTGGGAAAGGTGAAAGGGCTAAAGTGCTTCTATATTTAGTTCACACAGATGTGTGTGGACCATTTCTAATTGAAGAAAGGGGTGGGTTCTTGTACTTCATAACTTTTACAGATGATTTTAGTAGATATGTATTTATTTACTTAATGAGGTATAAGTCAGATTCTTTTGATCAGTTCAAAGAATAAAAGAATGTTGTTGTGAACTGCCTTGGTAAGAATAATTAGAGACCCTACTCATACAGAGGAGTAGAATATCTTAATATGGACTTCATTGATTTCTTATGGGAGTTTGAGATTCTATCTCACTCACTCTTCCTTAAAGGGCTCAATATAATGGTGTATGTGAAAGGAGGAACCACACCCTGTTGGACATGGTGAGATCAATGATGAGTCATGCGAGTCTTCCATTACCCTTCTGGGGATATGAATTATAAACAACAGCACACATACTAAACCAAGTACCAACTAAATCGATTAATGGTATTTCATACGGGTTATGGAGTGGGTGAAAATCCATGTTATAAAATTTACATGTGTGGGGTAGAGAAGCATTTTTAAGGCCTCTGCAACTAAAAACATGCACCCCGAGGCACAAAGGGTATCTTTATAATATATCCCAAGGAAACAAGGAGATACTTCCTGAAAAACCCCTCAGATAAAAAGGTTATAGTGGCAATAAATTCCACAACCCTTAAGAGGGAGAACATCTCTAAATGAGATATTTGGGGAGAGATAGACATCGATGAAGTCGAGGCTCAAGATACACAGAAGTTGGTACAAGAAAATATTCCAAAAAGCCCCATGGAAGGAAAATATGTTTCAGAGACAAAAGAAATGTGTAGGAGCACAAGTGAGGTGAGAGAACAAGAACGATATGGTTTTCTTGCCACTAAGGATGGTGACTCATTAATGGTTGACAATGATGATCCTCTTACATAGAAGGATGTAGTTGAAGGCACAGATGTTTCCATGTTGAAAGAAGCCATGAATTCTGAAATGGATTCCATGTACTAAAAAAAGTATGGATTTTGGTAGATCCTCATGTTGATTCAATTCTTGTTGGTAATAAATCGGTCTTTAAGAAGAAACGGAACATGGAATGACATGTCATCACCTATAAGAAACGACTGGTTGAATAATTTTTTAATTAATGTCAAAAAATTTACAAGGATAAAACCTTTTCACCCGTTGCGATGCTGAAATCCATCAGAATCCTATTCGACATTGTCGCTTACCGTGAAAATGATATTTAGAAAATTGATGTCAAAATAGAATTCCATAATGGGAACCTATGAGAATATGTCTACATTACACAACCTGAAGGGTTTGTGACTCCAAGGATTCCAAAAAGGTATGGAATTTTCAGAAATCCATTTATGGATTAAGGAAAGCTTCAAGGCCAGGGAACATTTAATGTGGTGAAGCCGTAATGGAATTTGGCTTTGTTAATAAAAAATGTGATCCTTGTGTCCAGAAAAGTGGAAGTGCAGTCATTGTTCTCATAGTATATGTTGATGACATATTACTAATGGGAAATGAAGAACCTGTTTTACAGTCACCTAAGGAATGGTGGGATAAATTCTTATCTTTGAAAGACTTGGGGGATGCAGCATATATTCATGGGATCAATATCTATCATGACCGATCCAAGAGAATTATGGCCCTATGTCAAAGTACATACATTGAAAAGATACAAAAGATATTCAGTATAGAACAATCCAAGAGGGGATTGTTTCTAGTGTCACGTGGCATTCATCATCCAAGAAAAAGTGTCCCCATACACATGGGGAAAGATAGAAAATGGAAAGTATCCCTTATGCATCTGCGATTGGGTCAGTCATGTATGATATGATATATACAAATCTAGATGTTCCTTACACATTAAGTGCGGTTTGAAGTTATCAAGATGATCCAGGAGACCGCTGTAGGATGGCAGTCAAAACTATCCTTAAGAATCTGAGGCGTACAAAGTATATGTTCCTAGTTTATGGGGGAGATGCAGATCTACTCATTAGAGGAATTGTAGATGCTAGTTTCGAGACTGATCAAGATGACATGAAGTCTCATACTAGATACATCTTCAGTTTGAATAGTGGTGCAATGAGCTGTAAGAGCTCAAAGAATGCTATGGTGGCTAATTATATAGTAGAGTATGTGTATATCGCAACTTCTGAGGTAGCTAAAGAAGCAGTATGGATGAGAAGCTTCATCCAAGAGCTGGATGTAGTACCTAGCAGTAAATATCCTATCACACTCTATTGTGATAATAATGCAGCTGTGGAAATTGTAAAAGATCCAAGTTCACATTAGTGGAAAAAGAACATACTTCAGATGTAACTTCTCTAGATAGATTTATCTCGGAGAGGTGAAGTTGTAGTGAGTTGTATTTCCAAGGAAGACAACATGGTGTACCCCTTGACTAATGCCTTCAATTAGTAGAAACATCATCATCATTGGAGGTCTAACATACTAAAAGTCATAGGCAGTTGGATCTCCAAGTGTGAGTTTGTTAGAGCTAGTGTCCTGAGAACCAACTGTCTGTACATTGATTACATGAATGTACACTTATTATATATTGTTCATTGTTCTATAGGATTATAATATAATATTGTCGTGGAATATTTGTTGCATTTACAAGGGCATGGTAGATCCCTTCTATGATGAGAACCATGATGTTCTATAACAATATTCTTAAATTATGTTCAACGGTTGAATGACATACTATGATAAGACATATAGTATACAAACTATCATGTTAGAGTACTCATAAGAAGACGAAACTCTATCTCAAGGAGTTCACACTTGGTAATATCCAAGAATAGATATTATAAGAACATACCCTCCAGTGGTAATTCCACATGTCTTGGTGTCATCGGTCATTGCTATCTATGAGCATGTGTAATGGTCCTTATACAAGAAGATTATCATTAACTTATGTTATGACTCACACACATTGATTTGGTGACGAAAACCGTCATGAATACAGTTGTCGGGATGTATGGTATGTATGGTGCACCATAAATGACATGTTTTTAATGGATAATTCGAGGAAGTATTTTTCCATTCCATATTAATGGAATTAGATATCTCAGTCCCTTTGATTGAAATAGAACTTTCACACAAATCCCATGGCCATGGTGTCACGAGAATTTTATTTCTGGAAGTCAAAGAATGACAGATCAAGCATATAGGTTCATGAAACTTCCATGAAACCTCCTTGAGGAGATATCGAGACAAGGGGAATAAATTACATGGTAAGAGTTTGTATGAGGTGACACGTCAATGCGGCATCAAATTATTTCTATGGGGTTCCTTGACATGTTGCTAGACAGTAATCTTGTACTTTAGGCATGCCCGCCTAATGCCAAGAGGAAGAGGCATAGAGGGTCACACACTATGTTTATCCAAAAATATCAGGTAGAATAAATATTATTCTCGTAAATGGTTTAATAATTATTCAAGGAAGCCTAAATAGTTTTAATGTTTGAGGAATAATAAAATTAAATCAAGATATACATGTCGTGTATTATTGATTACACGTAGTGTTGTTTTATGAAAATAAGTACACGTTGTGTATTAATGATTACACACTGTGTAGTTTATCCAGTTGGGGTATTGAGGAAATAATATTCTTTTATTGAATTATTTTTTCTATTATCATCATGGGATCATTTCAAGGAATTAATGATTCGACGTGGGGGTTTTTAATAAGGGTTAATGATATAAATAAAACGTGTAATGCATTTATTTATTGTCATAACTCTATAACCTCAAACCTATTTATAAATATCATCACTACCCCAAAAATTATCCTTAATAATTATACATAACAATTATGGAGAATTATCTCAAGGTAGAAATAATTCTTTCTTCCAATAACGCTCTCAAGACCGAGAGAGAGATCCTCCTCCATCGGATCAACGCGATCTAAGGCAAACTAGACAAGAAAAGGTTTTTAAACACTAGCACCCAGAGACTCCTTTGGTGACATCCAAAGATACTTGGTGCACATGTCGATCACATATTGAGGATATATACACTTGGAATCTGCGATTCAATGATGAATCACATCAGAATGTGATCAGAAATATCAATGAAGAAAGAACATCATAAAAGGTACTTCTTCTAAATTAATTAAATTAATTATAATCAACTAGTGATGATCCTCATTTTTGGTTCTAAGACTTTTCTTATTCATTTTCTATTTCAATGATTCGATATGTGAAGTCTAGTGTGTATCATAATTTTTTTCCCGGATTGATCATTGTTAATGACAATAAGCCAAGTGGGCACATCCACCCATGAGCTTCCGCTGATCCAGAAACCTTCACTCTTATGGAAAAAATTAATATAAAAATGTATTTATAAGTGATATATATTATATTTATATAGTCTATATGCTTCTATATTTTTAATTTATATCATACGTTTATGGTTTCTATAAATGGTAAATATGATAATTTCATTTGAGAAAGTACGGACTACCGCCACATTAAAGTTATATGACTCTTTTATGTGATACGTTGAACGTATAAAGGATGAAGTTATTGAAATTATATATAATATTATACTGGAATTATGATATACCTATGTATCATTAATTTTTCATTCCATTAAATAGGAAATTGAAATGAAAGTAGTGTAAATGTGTACGTACGGCTTACCATGTCCAAGAACGATGCATTTAATTTCTTATCTCCAATTGTTATATAATATTATATATATATATATATATATATATAATTGGAATATATGATATATATGATATCTAAATCATGAATATAATTCTGGATTTAATGAACTTTTGACCACATGGATATCTTGTAATTATAATAATTCATTTTTTCACTCAAGTACCAAATATCGATAAAACAACCATTATTTACATAAATAAAAATGAAATTTTTATAACATAGTAATAAGTAATATAAAATAAATAATAAATGTGGAAAAAGTTATAATTCATATTTAAATTAACTTTATTTTATTATTCATAATATTAAAGAATGAACGAGTCAAATATGACAAAAGCTAAGCGACTTCATCTCAATATGCATTCATTGAGGTATATTTTGATTTATACAAAACATTATTTTACCTGGTTTATAAAATCCTTTTAATTTTCATTTCATTCAGAGGGAATATTTTTCTACATAGATTTTTTCTAAATGATAAAAATAATGTTTCCTTTTTAACATATGCGATGACAAGGACATTTCTACCACCGCTAATGTTATTTTATTTTTGAATTATTTTACAAGTCGTAATGCCTTTTAAAAGAAATATAAATACCATATACTATTTTACCCATTTTGGTATTGAAAATGGTTTTGATAATGGATTTTTTATGTCATTATATGTAAATGATATATTACGATTGAAATGTGGAAATGAAATCCTTCCATTATTTTGTATTATGTTTTACGAATAAGTTAGGTTCATGGAAATTATTTATGTATACAGGTAGTTCTGTGATAAACCTAGGGAGGGTGAGCCTGAGATATCTCTCCAATGCATTGGGTATCATGATTTAGGTAAACGTTAAAGTTTCTCCTAAGAGATATATGGAATATACTGTGATGGGTATTCCAAATATATCTCCATGTGTAGCTGTTCAATCTACAATGTATGTATGTTATGGATTCCACAAGTTACCATTTTTATTTATGATTTCCATGTGTTATTTAAAAATTTAAAAATTTTATTTTTTATGTTAAATAATGAAATGTATGATTTTATTGATTTTTACGTATTAATTGACTAATGTATTTATTCCTTGTTTTATAACCCTTAAGGAGATTTTTATTCTCATTTCATGTTTTTGAAATGTATTTCACATGGTATTAGAAAGGGTATGAGAATAGAATAATTCAAGAAGATTTATATCAACAAAATAACAATTTATTTATTTAATGAGTTTTATATTTATTGAAAAAAATAGAGTACAAGTGTATAATATGTAATTTTTTAAAATTAATGTAATAGTTAAGGCCTAATTATCTAAAAAAAACCTGAAAAATTACTCAATGTGAATTATAAACATACTTCAAGATTTTGTAATTTTTAAGGCTAGGACGTTATAGTAGGTATCAAAGTTTAGTTTAGATAACATTAGAGGATAGGATATTATTTATACATAAGGGACATAACCGTAATGGTTAGCATATTATAAAGAGTCTTAGTTATTGTAGATAATTTGAATGGGTTTATTATAACATGATTAAGTATATCTTAGAGTTGACCCACCTAATAAGTAATTATATGATGATTTTACTGATATACTCAAACTAAACTTTTTGGTTTTAAAAATGGTTGGATAAAGAATGCACCAAAGTAGCAATGGATGTGAAAAAAACTGTGATGGTCTTCTGAATAAGAAACCAGATGAAATGGTAGCTTTACTGATAACTCTTATGGTTATTCTCAACCAACTATCTGGAGTCATGATTGACTACCTAAACCATAGTGATTTTTATAAGTCATCATATATTCGAGAAATTAATCCCTATGAAAATTTTATGTAATAATCATAAATGTAAGTATATTGAAAAATATATGTGTTAAGGTTATAGAACAAAACATCTAGGAAAGGGATTAAAAGGGACATGATGATGCTATAGATGTTTTAATGAAGGTCATAAAGCAAGAACCTTCCATGGAAAAAGGAAGTGTCCAGTTGACTCCCTGAAAGGGAAAGAAGTTCTTTCTGAGGGATCAATTCAATGTTTTAAATGTGATGTGCATTGTAATTATAAAAATATATGTCTTACAAAGAAGGTTATGGAATGAGATCAATAAGACCATACAAATAAATGTTTACCGATACCTAATTTCATTCCAATAAAGGATGAAGAAACTAAATATCACTAATGAAAGGTGTGAATTATTTATTAGCTGTTGTTTTGACATTATTGAATCTTAAGATATTAATCGTGATTTTATTTGTAGGAAATAAGTATTATGGAATTTGTTGGGAAATATTTCTTAATGTATCATGATGAACATATAATGAGTAAGAAGTCCACATATAAGTGATTCAAGAGTTATGCTATGTTTTAGGATAATGAAATGCCTTAAATTATTAAGGCTCTTTTGATGATGTGATGACATTGGAAATTTTTTTCTAGCATGTGTAATTCTAAAGTTTGATATGTGAAAATTTTATTCAAGGAATAATTATCACTTCTTTTAAGAATATAGTTATAAATTACATTTGGGTTTATATGATCCTTGAATTTGAGGTAATTATATATTATTACTTTCTAGGATGAAAATGTGAGGTAAGAGATAAATTTTTTGTTTGAAATATGTTATGGTTATTTTGAGGAGTTTATCTCATTTTTGGTAGTGTTAAAAAATTATACAGTTTTTTATAAAGGAAAACACACAGAACATATGAAACCCCATCATGTCGGACAAAGCTACGGGAATCGAACCCACAACCAAAGTGTGATTGGGATTTATCTCTAACCACTAAATTACATGAAGTCCCTAATTATTATGACTAGAAATTTTTAGTTAGATGATTTTATGGATCAATAATAAGTTGATTTTGTGAAATTATGTTTTATCAAATGGATATCCTTATTATTGGAAAATGATATGGTGATTAAGTGATAAAATTTATTTTGGAAGACATTATCTCTTTCGGAAACACTATATTCATAAAGAAAAATTGATTGCTATGGGGTCTCATTTATGGATTAGTGGATGAAATTATATTTTGGGAGAATCTACATTTTTCTTGACATATATAAATTTGGGGTTTTTTTTTGAAATGATTATCCTTTTATAGAGATTAGGTGATTTGGTTAATTACACTTTAGTATTATAATTTATGAGTAGATGATGTTATTTGATGATAATGTTAAGATTTACTACGGAATACTATGTGATTAAATCATTCTAGTTTTTTGTATCAATATTATATTGGGTTACATTGAAAAATTTTAAGGACAATTTTTTATTGAATGGTCTTTGTTGAACTTTGGGTATTCTATATTGAATTTTAGGGATTAAGTGTTGTATTTTTTTTATACTGTATTACACATTTTTTGGGATTATCTGATCTTGTACAAAACGTTTTGGTTTTGTTTAATGCCTATAGACAAGGGAAATATATAGTTCATATATTTTGGATTATGCAATTCTCTATAAGTTTATTCTAGAACATTAGGTTTGAACAAATCATCTTGAATACCCATCATTCAGAGAAAAGATGTGTTTTTGGTAGAAAGTTATCAAAGGATGAAACTCTACACGAAAATTAAGTATATATCCTTATGTACTTTTTCAATCTCATTTATATATTTTACAACTTTATTAAATTAAACTTAAAACAAAAACATTGTATGTTTACTTTTAATTCAACCTACCACACGATTGTTGTTTTCTGGGGGTTATCATTCTCCTAATCATGTTTTCTGTCACTCTCCATCATAACATGAGACTTAGTTGCTCCTCCATATCAATTTTTCATTAAATCTTAGTATGGGTTAACATGGGTGACTTTGTACTTCTATTTTTTTAATTGATTTTTTTTACTATTTTATCCGATGTGGGACCTTCAATAATGTTTCAAAGCCCAATATTAAAATTGGGAGGATGCAATTCCTGAAATGGTGGAATGATGTAACATCCAAGGTAAAAAAAAGAATATTATATTTTCATATTTACTAATATTTTCTAATTAAATATTACTTTTACATTAAACAGGATTCATAGTTTGATAGTGTACTCGACATGCAACAATGGGTTTCTCTAAAATCTAATGTTGCACACAATGCTGAGTCATACTGAAAAAAATATAAAAATATATAATTATATTAAATTGTAGTTATGGTCAATCCATTTTATTATCAGGAATGAACATAAATAACTATGGTATTATTATACATGTTTGTTAAATGTTTTTACAATTATTTAATAAAATTTAGAGGCTTAAAATGTTAATTAATCCAATTTTATGCATATATACTCTTATATTCATTAAAAGGTCGATTTGCTGCCATTTTTGTGAGAACCCTTTTTAAATATAATTTTTTTCACTTTTATATGCCATATTTAACAAAATAATTTTCTTCTTTAGAATTGGGAAATCAAAATTTAATTTGGTTGAAATTTTGGTATTTTTTTGAAAATGTTCATTTTTAATGATTTATGAAAAATAATACATTTTAATTCAAAACTGCCTTTTAATATAATTTATTTATATTATAATATTATGAATTTAATTGGGTTTAATGTGTAATTAGATTATATTTTTCACATTTAATACAATTTTTTTCATTGTAAATAATTTAACATGAAAATTTAACATAATCAAATGTCAATATTTTGATAGTTATTATTTCTTAAAAACATTCTTTTGGGTTTTGAAAATAAAAGTTAATTTTAAATTAATTTATGTACCTTTTTTATTTTGAATTTGGAAAAAATGATTCCATATTTGGAATCCATAGGTCTAAATTGTGTAAATAGGTAACAATTATTTTTATACATTATGAATTGTAACTTCAGTAAATATTATATTTACCATGGTTAAAGGGTAATTATAGTAAATTATGTTAAACAATAATTTTATAATAATATTAAATTACCTTAACTAACGTCCTTATATAATTAGAAGATACATGTCCGAGTATGGGCGTTCATGTGTCGATTTTGGGACCCCATTGAGCAACATATAAGTGAGAATGACACTTAATAAAAAATAATTTAAAAGTAATGTAAAATGTAACATAAAAATATGTTTCTTAGTAAAAAAAATTTTATAATTGGTTATATAAGTGATATTTCAGACTATAAATAGTAATTAAAAATAATATTTTATACATCATGGTATTTTATTTATAATTTTTAGGTATCATATAAATAAATTTATTTATGAAACTTTTTATGCCATCAATGAAATTTAAGGATGATTATAGTTTTTTTACCATATAAATAAATTATTTTTTCAATGAATCAGGTTGTTATTGATTTTTTAATGTCTTCATATGAATAGTTTATAATTTGACATAAATGAGTTTTTAAATCAATCATTATTTTATTAAATGATGAAATAGTCCTAAAAATAAATGATTTGTAAAATGACATATATGATGTTACTAATTTCATTAATGATCCATTTTTGTGTCTCTTGGAATTTTATTGTAATTATATTAATCATATTTTATAAATATACTAGAGGACATCGTAAAAGTTAAATTAGTTAACAAAAGGTTGAAGCTAAAAGATAAGGTTAATTTTATGCCCTAAACATGACAAAAACCAATTGTCTGATAGGGGTTAGAAAAATACACACCTTATTATCTAGTTAAATTATATGGGGACTTTTTTAAATTAAAATTAATTTTAAAATAAAATAATGTTTTCAAAAATTCCAAAGGAGCCCCCTCCCCATTATAAAAATCCATAACCACTATCCCTTACTCCGACATCTCAACCCCCTTGGATTTTCCAAAATCTGACCAAATATTCTTCTAACATCCATTGTTTCCACATATAATCCTTAACATAGGCATAAGGCATGTCATGAAATCTTTATGGGTCAAACCAAAGGGAGTTACCCAATATAAAGGTGACGTCTTCTCTTAATTTCTATTGTTTTTTTCTTTCTATAACCCATTAAACTCTATTTATTCCATTATTTTTTAAAAACACCAGTATACATAATATTCTAGGATGTTTTTAGGAGTTGTATTCGAACTAAAATCCCACAAAACTTAATCTAATGGATATGAACATATTGTTTCTGTGGATGACAAATTACTGCCACATGGAATGATGGTTATTCAATTATATCGTACAACCTATTATAGTAGCCATTAAGATGACAATGTACTTATATGTGATATATATTATATTTATATTTTCTATATTTTTATGTATTTTTCGTTTATATCATACCTTTATCGTTTCTATAATCTGTAAATATGATAATTTCATTTGAGGATGTGCAGACTAATGCCCCATCAAAATGATATGAATCGCTGGTGTTATACAAGGATTGTATAAAGGATAGAGTAACTGAAATCATATATGATATTATACTAGAATAATAATATACTAATTTATCATTTATATTTAATTCCATAAAATATGAAATAAAAATGAAGTAGTGTTCATGTGTACGTATGGCTTAACGTCTCCATGAATAGTGATTTTAATTTCATACCTCCATATGTTATGTACTATTATAAATATATGTATATATATATATGATATATATGATATGTAAATCATGATTATACTTCAGGAGATAATGTAATTTTTACCATATGGACACATGTAATTATAAGAAGTTCATTTTTGACATAAGTACCAAATATAGATACAATGACTGTTATTAACTTAAATGATTATGTAAGGTTTATAATGTGGTAATAAGTATATTAAAAGTAATAATAAACATGACAAAATTCCATAATCATGTAGAAATTAACTGTAGTATATTATTTATGAGATTAATGAATCAACCTGTCATGTCGGACACGAGGTAAGGAACTTCATCTCAATCTCCATTCATTGAGGCATAATTTAAATTATACACAACTTATTTTTATATGTTTTATAAAACCCTTTGATTTCTCATTTCATTAAATGAGAATATTTTTCTATGTTTTATTTTACAACATGAAAAAAATAATGTTTCCTTTTTAACATACACGTTGACAAAAACCTTTTCTCCACCATGATTTTATTTTGATTTTTGGATTCATAAACAAGTTGATATTTTTTACAATGAAAATATATACAATATACTCTTTTATTTATTTTGGTATTTAAAATAGTTTTTAAAATGGATTGGTTATGTCAATATATTTAAATGATATATTTTGATTTAAATGTGTAAATTTTATCATTAATTTATGTTTGTTTTATGTGTTATGAATATGTTTTGGTTCCTGGTCATTTTTTAAGTATATTAGAGGTTTCATGATAATCCTAGGGTAGGTAAGCCCGAGATTTCTCTCCAATGAATATGGTAATGTGGATGGAGTAAAATTTAATGTTTATCCTAATAGATTTAGTTAATATACCTTTATATGTATTCCAAATTTATCTCCATGCGTAGCTATGAAAGCTTAAACGTAAATATATAATGGATGAAACAAGATACCTTTATGATTTATGATTTCCATGTGTTATTTATAAATTTTATGATGTTTTGTGGTATATTAAAGATTGAAAAATATGATTTCATTGATTTGTATGTAATGATGGACTAATGTTTTCTTTCTTTTTTTATAACCCATAATGAGATTTTTATGCTCATCCCTTGTTTTTGACATATTTTTTCACATGGTATACAAAAGGGTAAGAGAAAGGAAGAATTAAAGTAGATTTATATAAAGAAAATAACACTTTTTTAAGGAGTTTTATTATTTTATAAAAAACATTGGATAAAGTAGAAGTGTGTACTTTGTAATTTTGGAATTGTAATGTAATAGTAGAAGAATAAATCTCTAAAAATATAAACCTAAAAAGGTCATCAATTTGAATTATTAACATAATTAATGATTATGAATTATTGAGGCTAGGGCCTTATAATGCATACATATATGAATACACATATATTTATATATAGATATATATATATATATATATATATATATATATATAAATATATATATATAATTTTTAGGAAAAATACCTTGATAATTTCATAAAATAGACAAATTATCAAAATAATCATTAACAACAAAATTTATATTTAACAGTCAATTACATACAAAAAAGAAATAAATAACTCAAAATTGTTACTAAATGATAAATAATTAACCTTCTAAATTTTAATAAATAAAATTATAATTTCATATTTCAAAAATGAAAATTAATCCATAATATTAAATTCATCCCTAGAATTTTTTTAAAGAATAAAAACTGTTAGATAAAAAAAATTATAAAGGAACAATAAAAAAAATAAAGATTAAAAATTGAATTACAATTGATGTTTGGTTATAAAACAATTTCCAAAGAAAAAAATAATTTCATGGATAGTGGAAAAGGAGGATGTTGAAAGAATAAGGACCATTAATTGTTAAATGATGATAAAAATTTATGAAAATAAATTAAAATAACCATTTAGGATAGTCACGTGTCCTTCAGAATCATCTTGATTTGACCTCAAAAATGTTTTGTAGATCCAAAAAATGACAGTTCTATGAACCCTATTTTATTAATTCTTTTAAAGTTGGTTTTAAATGAAACCCTTTTAAAAACAATTATTTTATAATTTTTTGCATTATGTTTTCTAGAGACTGATGACCAAAATTTTTATTATTAATTTTCTGGCATCCGTTTCGATAAAAAACGAACACTAAAAGGTCATCACATTTTTTCATTGGTTACTAAGAAATAGATGTCATATTTTTAACATTGATGACTTTATTTTAACTATTGAATTGATTGTATCATATCTATTCATGATGGTCATTTTATTTAAATGGAATGTGTTTTCAATTATTTATCATTCTATATTTATTATTACAAAATCATTCATGATATTCATGTAACTATAATAGATTTTGTGTTCAGTAATTGAGCTTACCATGTTGAGTATTCCTTAATTATTAATGATAGTTATTATATTAATTAATTAGAAGATGTATTTATATATTTACATTTCCATATTGATTATTATTGTTTTACTCATGATTGATTTTACATTAAATAACTATTATTGAGAATATAACTCACCATTATTTAGTTTTGTTTCGAAAGAATTAATGAAGTGACCTATGAATGAAATGGAAATAAATTCTACAATGAATAATTATATTCTAAAATATTATTATGATATAATTTGTATATTAAAATTTTAAATGATAATCACATATATATGTATATTATCAAGAATAATAATTTTTTTATTCATTCAGAATGTGATTCATAGTATCATATGCCAATGTATTAAAGAAGATATCAACTCTGCATTAGTGGAGTAGTAGTCCTTACAAATATTAATTATTATCAATATTATTTTTATATAACAGAAATATTTTATTTCAATCATTACATCATAACCTTCCTATAATAATTTATAAAATTAATATCATTCAAAAATTAACTTAATATTTTATATACAAATATTTATTAGCATAATATTTAAAGCATTATATTTATCTTGAATCAAAAAATTACTTCAATTAATATTGTAACTAAATCATTTTAAATGTTTTTATTGTTGATTATTACTAAAATTATAGTTTTTATTAAAAACTAATTATAATGGATATTATAAAACTATCATAAACATGAAATTTATTCTTTAAAACCCCACATTATAAAACACAATTTTTAATTAATCGAGATCTATGTACTTGAAGCCTCCTACATGAAAATAGAATGATTTTTATTAATTATCTATATTCATAAAATCTCCCTCATTTTTATATTTTTATTATTGGATGAACCTAATTATGTAGGATATGAATTTGTATTTATCTTGTAACATACATATTTTCCATTTTTATTAGTCATTTTTTATAGGTTTAATTTTAGCATAAATAAATAACAACTCCCTTAGGTGTTTGTTTCCTTATATAAAAATCTATTTTCATGTATTATTTTAAATAAAATTTACACTACCCTAATTTGAGTTTTCATGACCTATATTATTTATTTAATTTACATTAACATACTAAAATACTTGGATGTTATAGTGAAAACATGTGGGAGGAAAATTGGATTTATATCATTTGAAAATGGTATCACGTAATGTGTCTTCAAAAGTCAATAGGTTTGTACCAAAATCTCAGTCGCCAAAAATGTGTATTTCACTATTAAAATTAAAATTTTATTCATAAAACAATATTATATTATTTTTATATATTAAAAAGAAGATAAATGAAGAAAAACCTTGAAAAATAACTATTTTAAATAATTTATTAACATCATAATAAAGATAAAAAATTAGAAATTACATTATTAAAATCCAATTAGGTAATATTGAAATTAAATCTAATTCAAATTTATATTAAATAAAAATAAATTATCCTTGAAAAATATTGAAATGGATTCTATATAAATTGCTGAGGGGAAGACTAAAGTAGGAACATAAAAGGGTAATATTTTTTGATCTTATAAAAATACATCTATTGAAATACACATAATAAAAAGGGTTATAAATATTATTTTTGAAAAAATTTAAACATAATTTTAATCATAAACATAAATGAAAATATTTTTATTTCGATATAATAATTGAGAAAATTAGCGGGACGAGTCAATAATACATGTATAGAGAAGGGATCCTTTTGAAGGAATGTGAATTATTATTAAAATCATTATATTCTAGGATGAAATAAATCAGTCAATGAAATTATCAATAATTCTTGAAAGGAATTATAATATCATCATTGAATAGAATGTAACCATATTTTCTAACCATATTCAATTAGTAATACTTAACAACTAATAAAATATGATCTGTCAAGGGAATCTAATACCTTTTACTGCCAACATCAATGAGTAAAGATAATCATAATTTATAATAATAATAAGCATCCTAATAACAGATTTTAGAACCTTATTTATATATTTATATCCCTATATAGACATCATAAAAAATAAATTTTTACACATTTAATAGTTATTTATTATTAATTTCTATCACTAAAAGTTAACCTTTTTATTTTTAACGGAATGCTTTAATGTAATCATGTCAACCCCCTTATCTTGATACATTGTTCATTATTAATATAATATTTACCATACTATAATTTATTTTTCTATTATTATTTATCCTATGTTCTTCCAAATTTATTTTTAGAAATAATTTGTGAAGGGGATATTAGTGATGATCTTGTTTTAGTAAATTTAAATAAAAAAATCGTATGTTAATTATAATGTTAAATATTAATATTTCAATAACCAAACTAAAATATGATATTTACATAGTAATATTTATAAATTATTTATATTATTAGAACCATCCTTATAGAATAGAGATGAAGAACAAACTATATCACTCTAAGGAGGAGATCGTCTGAATACACATAGACATGATATTTTAATTTTTAGAGAATTATAGATTGAAAGTAAAGGATTTAACATTTTAAACATAAAAATTTTAAATATATATAACATATTAATTAAATAAATAACCATTTCAAACCTTCTATTAAACTCACTTATTGAAAATTAATCACATCACTTTTTTTGCGTCTGTAGTCTTCACATAACTTAGTCGATAATATTTTATCTATCATGGATGGGATATGGTAGAAGATGGTTAGTATTTTAAAAATAATTTCTGTATTATAAATATTTTATTTGTAAATTTAATTTAATTTTATCAAAAACAAATTAATTAGTAAATAAAAAATAATTATTTTTATTCATGGTGGTGGTATTATTCTTGTGCACAAAAATGATGTTCTCATTTTCCTAAGAAGAAACGAGAAAGGTTAATTGTGATTCTTTCATAAAAAAATATAAAATATAGTATATATATAATAAATAAATAAATATATATATATATTATTTGGAAAATTATATTTCAAATAGAATGATAAAAATTTAAATTGGTTAGGAAAGGATTATTCCTCACATTGAGAACTAAAGATCTCCCTTGGAGGAAATCATAAAAATAATGGACATATAGATTTTTACTTGGTCATGGGGATACATCACCAATGATAGGGATCTAGTTTAAGTATAAAATTAATTATTTCAGTTGGAATTAATAATTATATTGGACTTGAATGGGTGGTGGTTGGATCCTCTAACGAGTGAGGAGATTAGAATTTTTATAGTAATATAATGGAAAAGTTTGTATTCAAGGGAAAAAAATATATAGTAATAGAATAAAATAGGGTTTGTGATGGTTTAAGGTTGATAATTGATCCAAAATACATTAACACACATGCCTTAATCATGTTTATAATCATTTTAATCCTTTTTTTCTCTTTTAGCATTTTAGTGTTTATCACGTTAATAATAGTATTCTCTATATGATTTATTTTTATGTAATGAAATTAAATTTTTATTTTCACATAATTTGAGAAAATAAAATTCTTTTAATTACATAATTATTCTAAGTAGGATATTTCTTTTATAAAATAAAATTTCTATGGGTGTGAAAAGTTAAATTTTATAATATATCATATAACACATGAAAACCATTTTAAGGGATAGTGTATTTTAATGCGTAAATATTAAGGTTTTAAAAAAAATTACAATATTTTTTATTTCAATTAAATTAATAATTTTACTACTATGAAAAATATTATGATGTGGACTTCAGAAAAATCAAAAACTAAAATACACCATGTGAATATTTAATTAAAATTAAAGGCCAAAATAGCTTTTATAAGAACAAAATATTTCTCAAATTCTAAAATAATAAAGATCAGTATACATAATTAAATACAGTATTTTAAATTTATTATTATTTTTATAAAAAAATTTTATGAATAATATTTCATAAATCTTTAATTTAGTTTTATACATTATTTTTTTCATAAAAATCATAGTATTTGTAAGAATGATATCCTTCACTATTCACATTGAAAATAATATTTTAAAAATAATATCAAAAATTCATAAATAGATAATATTTTTATACGGAATATAAAAAATAATTTCATTTTTTCTAAATTTATATTTTATAATATAGGGATGTGAATTCAATAATAAAATAAAATATATTAGGAAAAACTATTATAATAAGAAAATGAGTTTTCATATGTTATCTATCATTATTATTATTTTCTATATACTACTAATCAAATTTGAATTAATATAATATTCATATAAAAAATATTTATTTACATTAAACAATAATATTTTATGTTTCACCAAATTAAAACATATTTCCAAAAAATGATTTTTTTTTGGAAAATGAATTTTTATTCATCGAATTACCGTATTTATTATTCAACTAAACTATTTAAATTATATAAGTTCATTATTATTAAAAATAAACACCTTTTTATTCTACCTATATATCAATATGGGATTACTTTTAAATAAACATGCTAACCCAATTAAAATAGATAATTTTTGTGCTTCTGCTTTTTTTAAATTAAATTTTTCATGATTTGGTTTTAGTTCAGTTTCATGTGTGAAGAAATTTATCTAACACCTTAGATATAATTAAAAAAAATATATAAAGTAAAATATTGGGGTGTTAAAGATTAAAATATAGTTTGACTATGTCTCATCATTTTTATGTAAGTGTCTCAAGGGAAACACCTACTTCTACAATATGTAATTCAAAATGCTCCCATCTCAAAATCAACATGGCGTGGTATTCTTCCCCATGTTGGGTTTTTAGCTCAGCACTTAGAAACCATATTCAACAACAAATTCATCCTAAATATTTAATGATGGTGTATTTTTTCCTCTATATCTTAGAAACCATATCCTCTTCTTGAAGCATAATTATTTATATTATTTATGATGATTAATACATTAAAATAAATTACATGAGTCATATGATTTATACTTATATATGAAATTCCCAAATTTTTTAAATTGGTGATCAATATATATATAATAATTTTTTTACATATCACATTCTGAGTATAAAAATATCTTACATACATACATATAATTTTATCCTAGTTAATATTTTAATGATATCTCTAATAGATTTCATTTTCATGCACTATAATTCTATTACATATCAAAAATATATTATATATTTTATGTCATGTACACATTTCCTTAGGCTACTGACACAAGAATATGATTATTTTATATTTAGAAATCACATTATATTTATCAATTTTCCACATTTCATATTTCTTCCAAAAAATTATTACTATTTCCCAAAAAAATCTTATATATAATAGTTAATATGTTAGGTATCTAGTATGAACTCTAGGGAACTTTCTAATTATTAACATTTTAGAAAAACATATATCTCAATTTCTTTTCCAAATTTAAAAACATATCAACAAATATATATTATTTATCACATTGAGTAAAATCATTCTCAAAATTTTAACTTCTAGTAGATATTACATATCTCATGAAATTATAAAATTTTCAATTCATCTATATAAAATACATATGTATATAAGGTTCCCTCAACAAATTTTCATTTCTTCAATTATATTATAAATAGAGGTAACTTATGTGTGCATAAAGAATTAATGAAAACATCTAAAAACACATTAAATTATACCATATACTCTCAATGTACATCAAAACATCTCAATAATACTAAAATAAATTTGTCGAATATATATATATATATATATATATATTCAAAAAATTTCATCATTATTTATAAGGTATTATGTAACTTTTAAATCCTAAAATTTTTGTATTTCAATATCCCCTCACCTATCTTTTTATCCTTGACTTAGTTAAACCTTATAATATAAAAATATAAAGGATATTAGTCACTAATTTGAAATTATTCACTCATAGTGCTCTATGGATGGTTTCTCTGTATTACTTCATTTATTTATAAGCATTTTCACTTAATTACAACACCAAAAGATGTCCAATATCCAAATTATCTATATCCATTTAAAATATTTATAAAATTTTATTGGTATAATTATTAAAATATATTATTGATTCACTTTAATAAACTATCAAAAAATCATAAAATGAATATGTATATATTCATGAATCTATCCATCAATGACTTTTTTAAAATATATTACTTATCATTCTAATTTAGTATCGATTTTATGGAACCAACTTAATAACATTTTCACATATATATGATCATAATCAAATAATAATTTCACTCTTTACCATCACCCAAAATCATCACAAGTTTAATTTTTTCTTATTTTATATATTAAAAAAAATACAATCTATGAAACTCTTCTTTACAACATAATTAGTTTCTTCAAAAAAAAAAACATACTATACTTATATACCTAACATTAAATCTAGGAATTGGTTTCTAGAGATTAAATGGGAGAGTGCGTAAGACCCTAAATTTTTCATTATAAATATATATATATTTTAATTATAAATAAAAAATGAAAATATTTAAATTATTTATATATATAAGAATTTTTTGAAAATTTTATGATATGTGATTAGTCTAGAAAACTATATTTTATTACCTTTTAATGTATGAATTTTTTGATAATTTTTTATATAAGGTTAGTGAAAAAATTTAATATCATTCACTGTAACCATTATTTCTATGAAGCTGACCCAAATCATTATTTTATGTTTCCCGACATCCTATGAGACTCCAATATAATTTTTATGTTTTTTATATATATTAACTAGTATATTATGATATTATAAATTCTATTAATATTGTTTTAAATATTTATTTTTGTTATTTATATTGAATATATGTATGTGACATATCATATATTAATATTGATTATTATATCATATTATAAATAGAATTTTTCATTAAAAAACATAATGGTATTATTATTAATAAAGCGGTATTACATACATTTGTTGTACTGTGATTTCATAATTAAAATAATTAATTTTATAAAGTATTATTCTTAATACTATTATTATATATGTAGATTCATGTTATAGTGGTATAAGACCATGGACACTAAATATATGAGTAATGCGTTAAATTCATGGAGTTTTTTTATTTTCACACCCCATTTAGAGGGTGTGGTTGTTTTCCACGTGCACGTTCATGTGCATGTGTGGGTTAAATGTGAACCTATGGTGGTGTGTGGTGGGTTTGGGGTGTGGTGCGATTTTATTTCAAGTGAATATAATAGACATTTGGATTTAGGATATATGCATGACGGTGTAGTTCAATTCAACATATCTTGTATAAGCATAGGTGGGAAACAACATGGATGGCTCGTGAAATATGACTAGACCTATACATGGTTAACAAGTTTTTCATTATGGTAATAGTGATTTTATGAAATAAAATCATGGGAATTTAGGCCACATAAATTTTGTAACATTGGTTGTATATATAATAACCTAGATTAAGATGGACATGTACTTTCGGGAGATTCCCGCTCTAGAATAACAATCCCTTATATGTGTTTGAGATTGTGTTTTCTAACTATTTTTAATAAATGTTTTTTTTATTATTGTTGTTTTTTTGTTACTAATATTATGTGATGGATTTGATAAAATTATATAAAAACTCCACATACATCTAATTTGGTTTGAAAACTATGACTATAAAATGGATTAGGGTCTCTTCTATAATTTTCCACTTGATTAATAGTGGGAGATCTACCATTAAATATCCTAGTTATTTATTTTTTTTAAATTTTTAGTCTTATTTAAATTATATTCTTCTTTATAGTGTCATCTCTCCACTCGGGTTCTTGTGAGATTAGGATTTTTTATGCCAATGAATGAAACTAGAAATTCAAGGTTATTTTGATGTTGTGAGCATGTGAACACTATTTTAACCCCAATCAATATTGATTCAACTATGCATTCATGGTTGCATCAATTTTTATTAAGTAGTTATATTCATTTATATTTCATTTTCTTAATAATGTGTACTTTATTAATTAAATTAAATTCATATATCATAATTATATATATTATATAATATGGATTTAGTAATGTTTTTCATTTTATAAATTCATAAATTCTGTTTAAGTTAATGGAATTTTCCTATTATTTTTATAAAAAACATTCCAAATGTGTTTCCATGTACACAATGGGTTTGGTAAAATAAATAGGTTACATCATCATAAAAAATTGAATTATTATTGATGACATTAGTCACAATTAATTATAAATATAATTTCATTTTTTAAATATATATTTGGTGAATAAAATATTGTTTTGATATGTGAATAATGTGAATTATATTTTTCCACACCAAAATCTTTATGCCATATTTATATGGTCTTTTTTTAAAAATCTGATTATAGAATAATGTTATACTAATATGAATAGGTTTTTTTTCTTGTGAAGCCTTATTGGTAGTGAGATGTTATTATTTATAAATATTTTTCTTGTAATATTTTTACAAGACTTTTACATTCTCATATGATTCTCTACTATATAACCTCACTCACTCCATAGTCTATATTATTCTCTAAATTGGATAAAGAAGTTCAGGAATCCACTACAACTCGTTAAATTTTTATTATCTGAAATAGATTTGTATTCTACACTTGATATTTTTTTGTTCCTCTAAGAGTAGTACCCTAAATGAATATGATTTATGGATTTACTATAAGGATCCTAGATTATCATTCATTAGCACATAATTACTTATCTCATAATGTATGATGAGTGAATTTATATCATTGATGAGTATTTATTTATATGGCCATTATTTTTTCATGACTTTTTGAACTATTAATGTATGTTTGTTTTAACGATGATATCAGTTTTCAGTTAAATATTTATTTTCAAAAAATTATATTTATTAATAAAAAAAATTATTTATATTTTATTTTGAAACTAGTAATTACTTAAATTTTAAAAATGAATTTCATTAAACACATATAAGGTATATATAATCAATATAAGATAATAAAATTATGTAATTATTAACTTTTAGATAAATAATTATTTTTTCTTTTTAATGGGAGTGGCTAGAATCGTTGATGTGTCTTTATAGTCTTTTTTACCACACACTATATGTACATAATTAGTGAGAATTATGATTATATTTTCATTTTCTATATTAAAAGTGTGGATATTACCATTATATTTTATTAATATTGAGCCATTATCATAGATATAAATATAGGGATTTCAAGATATTTGAAGATGTTCATGTGTTGTATAGTGTCAGGAGATTATTATTTGTCTATATTTAGTCCTTTAATTGGAATGTTTACCTTTTAATTATGTCATATTATACATGATATTCCCTGTAAATATCTTTTGAAAATATATATTTGTATTTTATTGGATGATTGATGTTTTGTTTTAGTAATTCTTCATATATTATAAAATGTAATTCCTCCCCATCATAGTGTTACCCAGGGAAATTATGATTTACTATATGTGTCATGAATCCAACTTATGTTTATATGTTATTGGTTTCTTTATTATGGAAATAATTCAATATATTATATATCAGATTTATTTAACTATATATTCATTACACGTTTATGAAATGGAGTTGAGTTAGTGTTGGAGTCACATCCTTATGAGATATTATACACTTGTTACATTATATAATTAATTTTTATTTTTATATAACATTTCATATATTATGTTTCAAATTATAGGTTTTTTATTTTTATATCTTGTGATGATTGGTGGGATGTTAATTTCCTAGTACTAAATTTGGTATTTAATCCTATACTATATCATTCATATCTCCAAAACTGCTCAGAAAACTGTATAACAAATTGAATTCCATATTTTAGGAAAATCATATATTCATTATTATTATATGTGAAGAATTAATGTGGGTAGGTCATGAAAAGTATGCATCGTAGATATGGTTGAGTATTAGGTTTTTTGGGTTTTTTTTATTATAAGGAAACTAATTCTTTTGGTAGGTAATAATTCATTTAAATAACGAATATTATATAGAACACGTAGTCTAGAGAAATTTTTATAGTCTACTAAATATGATAAATAATGTGTGTTATTATAACTAGTTAGTGACTTATGTAGGGTATATGCATCATTGTTTTTTGTTTCATTGTTTGAATTAAAATAGATATCTATAATGATAAAGAATAAAATGTTTAATAAATCATGAAATGAAATTTCTTTAACATTTCCTATAATTATATTTTATATTTGTAGATATATTTTGAATATGTTGAAATAATGTTTTCTAGGTTCATGATGTGTAATAAGATATTTAGATAGGTTATAGGTGGGCTAATATTGGGGGGATTTTAGAGGAAAGGAATTTAATAAGATTTAGTGGTAGATGATGGTGAAGTATGAGGGGATTTTCTCTGAATAGAAGATTATGTGGGGGCTATATGTGGTTGATATTTTCTTAGTGTTTATTCATTTTTTTGTTGATCAATGAATCCCTCTATCAATATTATTATTTATGGGTTTTTTCATAGATTTCATATACCATTTATCTCCATAACCACAATGAGTTTGAGATGAGAGGATATAAATTCAAGTATCAGTTTGAAGATGGGTTCATAACATTGACATTGAAGTAGAAATGAAAAAAATGAGTTTCTAACACATAAATAAGAGGAATATTAATAAGGGAGTTTAATGTACAATTCATAAAACTTCTTTATTATCCTCCTGATCTTATTCATCATGAATAAATAGAGAAAAATTTTAAATAGGATTTTTTAAGGGTCTATAGTCATGTTAGTCTATTCATGTTTTTGCAACAGCCCAAAATGATAAAGAGTGAAATTAATATATAATTTGACTCATGTAATGAAAAGGAACCATTATGTAAAATTTCCTATATGATTATAACTACAAAGATAATAATTCTCGACCTGGATTAGTGATATGAATGGGTGACCATGTAGTATGGTTCACAGGGTGTGTGTGAGTGAGGAGAAAGCACAGAAGTAACGAACATGTGTTTTTATATCGGGAAAATCATTAGTCTGATGACCCATACGGGTATGTGGTTTCCCCTAGTAAGGGTACCACATGCATGTGGTGAATCTATAGGCTCCTGCAGGGCCATGAACCAACAACCATTTTAAGGATGGGTGTTTCTGTTGTCAACAGGGCCGAATTTTTACATTGGTATATGAGTAAGAACCCATCCTTAAGGGAAGTATAATATCCTGGTTCAAGATGTAGTGTCCATGATGAGGATGTGGTACTCTAAAGAGTAGGGATTGTCGTGGAATGTAACACCCCAGAATGATAAATGGGTAAATGAATAAATTCTATGAATCATGTCAACAAGGTAAACCTTTATTTTTGAGTCACTACCATTTTATAACTCCACGGTTAATTGTGAATATCCTAGATTAGTGAACATGATGGGTGACATTATTGAATGTTTCTCAGGGTGTGTGCGATTGTGGAAGAATAACACAAGGAAAGAACATGTTTTATCCTGTGGGAAAATCATTTGTATGATGACATGTTCGGGCTTGTGGGTGGAAAAGTTGGTGGGGAACATATGATTGCATGGAAAATGGTGGTTCTTGTAGGGCCAGGACTAGATGAACATGTTCAGAAGAGGTGCTTGTGTTTTTTGTAGGGGCTAGTTGTAACATTTGTTATCTCGTATCTATGTGTTTAAAAGGCTAAAATTAATGATAATATATTTGTTTGGGTGTATTTTCCTTGAGAAGGAATTCAATATAATATCATAAAGAGTTGATATATGGATAGAGTTTCCCAGTTATCAGGTGAATTGTGTATCCATTTATAGAATATTAACTCAAAACCCACGTTTCCAACTTTTATTCGAGATAGTTTTAATCTTAAATCTACATAGAACAGTAGAATGTTTTTTTATTCTATTTTTATGTGTATATTTGAAGTTCATATGTCTATCCTTCCTTCCTATTTAACACAATGCCAATAGTTAGCATGAAATCTAGTCTTAGCATTGACTTCCTCCTAGAACTTATTAATATCAACCGACCATCATAATTAGGTATTATATATTTGAGGAGTATAGTACTTGGGATATCCTTGATATATTCCACCACCTCATAAAACTAGGGAATAAAATTGAATAGTTAGTGGTTATCATTTTTTTAGTAAATCTATAGCTATCCATTATATTAAAAACACATAAATAGTGATTTATTAGAAATTATTTAACATTAAAACATTTTCATGATATTTTATGTATACTGTTTTAGATAAAGAAGAAAAACATTACCTGAAAAAGTAGAAACTTCCACATAGTGTAAATTTTTTCACAGAAAAATAGGGCATTAATATTACAACCATATTTCATTCAAGAGACTTTAGATTCATTTAGGATAAGTCACCATAGAGTAAATCAAGACCTCAAAAATTTTTTAATCATTTTAAGATACAACGAAAAACAATTGAAGATGTGGGATAAGAAAAATAATCATAATAATGTATATGAAAATAAAGAATTATAATTATTCTAGTGAAAGACATGTAAATCTATGAAGATGATTAAATTTCTGACAAAAAAAAATTAAGAACAAAAATAAATATTCCCACATGTGAAACCCAATATTTATTGAATGAATAAAGTTTGAAAACCATTATAAAATATATTGAGTCACATGAAGGTATCCTAAAGCTAATAGTAACTGAAGAAAAAGTTTATTTAAAAAAATATACCTTTCACCCTTTTTCCTTTTCACACCTCATGAAATAAAAATATTTCAATAAAACCCCTTTTTTGAAAGAATAATATAGGTATTTTAAGGAATAATATTCATAATTCATGATCAATTGTTTTTCACCAATTTTAGAATAAATAAAATCTAGTTTTTTATATAGGATTAACTTACCAATTTATTTCAATCATTTTTATCCTTCAAACAAAAATCATTACCTAATGCATTAAAGTGAAATATCGAGATAACCTACATTAATGAGCTATATCAGACCAACCCATCATCATCTATAAATATAAAATACTATGTAATGTTTAATTATTTTTATAATTTTACTTTTTTATCATAAAACCTATGAAAATAAATTTTAACCCAAAAGAAATCTATTCTAGTTATCTTTTAATAGTGATAACAAGTTTATGTTTCTAAAGAAAAAAAAATTGTAAACTAAACATTTAATGAATAATGAGAAATATAATTACATTGAAAATAATAAATTAAATATTCAAAATAATATTGATTACAACTAATAACTATAATGGTGGTAAAGAGACATCATGCCTTATATTATAATTATTTTTCACTTTTGTTAACAACATTGGAAAAATTCCAAATTGAAAAAAGGGAATGTCTATTTTATCCATTGTAAGGAAATTATTTTATAGTTTAGAATGATGTTTATGAACCAATAAATCACAAAAAAATAATATCATCCCATAATTTGCATGAACATGGATATAGAGTATAAATTTATTAAAAAAATTAAAACAATGTTTTAAAAGAAAATATCTTACATTAAGTCTAATATAACTTAGTACATTTTGTAAACTCAATATAATAAAATTAAATGAGTTTTAAAAATGATTAAAAATATTTTTAAGGAAAATTCCATTATAATTATTCTATTTATCTAATTTTTCATCTTGTTTTATTTTTTTACTAAAATGATGATGTTCACATTTGGTGTTTTTGGGCCGTTCAATTTATAACATCAAATAACATTGATGTGTGGTCCGTGGTCAATGGAATTGTAGTATCAATAACTCAATAATAATAAAACATTTATAATAATTGAAAATATACATTATGTAGACTTTCTAAACCAACCATATAAAGATTTCATAAAAAATGAACCATGATGTTTCATGAAGGCAATAGTATTTACATATAGGTGAATAAAGTTTTCATTTTTATACAAGGTGGAAAAGGAATAAATTTGACAATATATTACAAGAAAAATAATTAATTTTAATATTTAATAGATTTAAATATTTATTAATAATTTTAAATTTGAATTCATATATTTATTTTAACTAAATGAATATTATGTAAATTTCAACTAAAAATGTAACAGTTTCAATCTTACTAAATCTGTTTATATATTCTATATTTTTTGATTTAGAATCATGATTTTCAATTATATATTTTTAATTTGAATAAAATAATATCAATAAGGACATTTTTTGTTCCAAATAGTGTTTTTTGAGCAAAAATTTGATTTTATTCTTTCAGATTATCAAAAAGTGGAAAATAGTCTTTTTTTCCCTAGATGAATATCTGAGTTAATTTTTTTAACCACTTCATTGGAACTGGAGATGGGTTTTTACTCTAGTTAAAGAGTTTTGTAGAAATTATTGTAGTTTGAATTTTAGCCGAATAATTAATAATTAATATTTAATATATTAAATATTAAATTATCCATAGAGGTTCATTCAGAATTTTTATCTCTATAGAGCATTGGATCGAGATTTCATCTATAAAATTATGTCCAAAATTTGTAATTGTTCTTAGGTGCGACACAAACTCATGTTTGGTGCCGGGGTTTGCTAAGGCCCCATTTTATTTTCATTTTATTTTATTATTTTTCTTTCTTTTCATTTTTCCCTTTCTCTTTATTCTTCATCTTTCGCATGTGTGACTCTCATATGGCTCCCCATCGTGTAAACTATTTGAGAAATAGGAAGAAAGAGAGAGATATATATATATATATCTATATATATATATCTGTGTGTGTGTGTGTGTGTGTGTGAAGGGAGAGAGAAGGATATAGGTGTATCGCCCTGAATCCCTCGACACACTAGATCAAGGTACAGTAACTGCGTACCACAAAATCGAACGAAGCTTCGGTGGTTTCCAACTAAAGGTAAGACGACTAATGTTTTAAAATATATCCAATTATATTTCATATTTTCAAAATTTAAATATCTCTTATACTTGAATGTGGCCCCTAGTGACCAGATCTGTTGATTTAGGGATGAATGTAGGGGATTTGGGTGATTTGAGGGTTTTTCTTTTATAGAAAACTAGGCCACATGGCATGTAGTCATGGATGGAATTCCATGTGTTATTATCATTTGTGGAATATAAGGTTTATGGGAGTACTACATGTACATGGGTATACCCTCTGCGTACTAGTACTGATCTATGTAGTCAAGTACCTAGCATGGCGAACCCATGTATGGGTATACGATTGGGTGAAGTACATAGCCAAATCCCTTGAGGGATTCATGCCTTGTAAAAGTACACTACAAGGAAAATTTGACATCCAGGATAGTTAAGGGACACAATCATATACCTTTTGTTTGGTACATGATGTTTATCCACCTTAAATAATGTATACCTTGGGCATTTACATTCCCATGTTGGGTGGAGTACCGGAACTTGTGGCACTTGGGGAGTACAAGTCATGTATAAATGGTGACATGCCATATACTATCCCTTTTCCATCCATATTGGATTTTTCATGTTATCTTGACCCAGTTTCATAATTGAACATGAGATTAGTCCATTTTGAATAGTTTTCTACATAGTTCAAGATGGTGAAACCCTGGGAGAATTCCTAACATATCTAGTATGTGTTTTGTGTCTTTTATCTATATAGATACATTCCCACCCCCATCCATTATTCATAGCCAGTTTTCCCCTGAGAGAGAGAGAATTATCATGAATGATACATTCAGTGTTCTAAAAACTCTAGTTTGAGACATGATCTGAGATAAGATATGGGAAATCTATTATGACATATTTTTTTGGGGACATTTCTAATTCAAGATTTGTCATTCTATGCCAATGTGACAGTGAGAATAGTTTTTATTGAGGATCATGTGTTGGAATCCTCTAACTTCTCTATGGTTACCGAATATCCCTTGAGGGATGCCTTTTTTTATGTAAATCCAGGGATCCCTTTTTAATTCTATGTACATGTTTATTGTTTCTAGGATCCAATGTAATATGCCTCAATATAGCTGATCTTTTTTAAGATCCCTTGTAGGATGCCTCAGTTTTCATATCATTAGGGGATCCTGAGTAGAATTCCTCACATGTGATTACCTAGAGGAACCCAATTAGGATTCCACATAGTGTTTGGATTAGGGGACCTAGAAAGAGTACTTTTTTGACTGACCCTCATTTGTACATAAGGTTTTGGTAAAGGTGGTGTTCATGTGTCACCTTTGAACCATTAATGAGTTGGAAAGCACATGGGGTTGTGGAAGTAGTGTTGGGTTGGGCATTCATGGTACCCTAACTCTTTATTATTCTTAAATTGGTTATTGATGATGTAACTATTGTTTTTAGAGGTTTTTCAAGTTGGATTCTGATAAGCCTCACACAACGCATCTTTATGTTTTATTTGGATTCCCAGATTTTCTTCATGGGATCCCTATTTATTATTGGGTTGCCCAGATTTTCTGAGCAGGGATCCAGCTTCTGATAAATGATATTTTTGATATTTACTGGTATACCAAGAGGTACTACCTGGGAAATATCTATTGATCACACACATATATATATATGTTGATATATATTTTTTGTATGTTTAGAGGTTTTTCATTGTATCTAGTTTTATGATCCTTACATGTTGACTTGTATTCCGTGTTTGATACTTATATTTCCTTTTGTAGGAATTCCATGGACATACTCATTGGCTAGTAATATGTTGTGGGGATTATTATGATATCATAATCCTTTCATAATTTATGACATTGATTATACTCTTCTCAATAGGTTCATGGCATACCAAGACTCATGGTATAATATTCTCTCATGAGTGGTGGGGATGAATAAAATCTCCTTAGACATTGATCAGAATGATTAAGCTCTTTCAAGTCAGTAACGAGACTTGAGGGGTGTAGAATAGAATAAAACTGGATGGTTCTCTCTTTATATGGGAATGATTTCCAATGTATCATGGTATATTACGCACTCTAGAGTGGTGGGGATGATTATGTTCTTCTCACCGTATGATTGGAATGATTTTTCTCTTCCAGATAAGTTACGAGACTCTAGGGGTGTAGTGTTATATCTCATTGGAGTGTTCCCCCTTTATATATCACCTAAGGGTAATCCCCTTTGGATTTATAAATGATCTAAATTACATGACCGCCTATAGAGCATGACCTAGGGATCAAAAATTGGAATGGATTTACATCCCTATCAACCATGGAGACTAACCGAGTGTCCTTTTATTGGATGTCCATATGTACTCCCAATAAATTTTCTTCATAGGATTGACCCGTGGTATGAGGTATCCCTCTGTACTGGTTTTACCATAAATATGTGGAAGCCTTTTTCACATAATTTTAACTTCGGTATATGGTATCTTTTATAGTGATTGGAGGCAGGTGCGTGCGAACCCATTTGTAGGATGAGTATTCTTCTTATGGTGATGTTGATTTATGATAGATAATATTCTAGAATTATATAATGTAGGTATATATGCACTGGGATTATGATCTTAGGGATCAAAAAATTGTAATTTTTTTAGTGCCACAATATGTAACTCAATTTCTTTGCAAATGATTTTTTGGTGATCAGGATAACAGACACAAGGATCGTCTATATATTGGTCAACATGTTATTAGAGTTCACATACCATAGAATATTCATATTTCTGTATATATGTATAGGTATGGGACTATATATGTATTCATAAAGAGATATGAACATCCATGGTTGAACATTCACAGCTTACCGGGATTAGAAACTTGAGGTTCAGATGGGGTTTT
Organism: Viscum album; assembly: GCA_963277665.1. Classification (NCBI taxonomy): domain Eukaryota; kingdom Viridiplantae; phylum Streptophyta; class Magnoliopsida; order Santalales; family Viscaceae; genus Viscum; species Viscum album. The sequence goes on from OY728156.1 coordinate 1,140,696,380, forward strand.
ACATTCTATTTACATATCTTTAATTGTGCCTCAGCATGTCAAAGAAAATTTCTGTTACATTCAATTATATGATCACATTAATTGGTTTCTTTTGGGGGTGACCTATTGAGACTATTTATCACCCCATAATTTCAACTCAGTGAACATGTAGATGTAATGTATTCTTTTCATGTTGAGCATGTGTTTCAGGGTGGATACGGTTGAGTCCTAGAGTTTCATGTTCGAGCAGAGCTTCTCACAAGTTCCACTGATTGGGTTGGTGTAGTTTGATAGTGTCTAGATATTAGGTACGCGGTCTGGCTTGAACTTTTTATAGATCCCCATAAATTTAATTTCAGTTTTGTTATACTTTTATATCTGTATGGCTAACCCAATCAAGGACCAATGTTGTATTTTATGAAATAGTTATTCAGGCATTTTCAACATTTCATTTATTATTATATGACAATCTATTTTCATTATTTAGTTCTTAAAAATTCTATTCTTTTACTATTTAATATTATTCTTAGCTATTTACACTATTCTATTACTCTAATATGAGGATATTTTCCCCACTTGTCACAACCTAAGCCCATGTTTCACATCGGTAGTCTTTGGTGTAGGGGGGGTGAGCTTGAGGCCTTGTAACTTACCAGATTGAAGCACCATTTTAGTGGAATCTAGGATAAGATGTTAGAATTTGATATCATAATTGTTCTTTTCAAGGTATTTACTATTTGGAATCTAGTATACGTTATTTTTATGAATGTGTTGTAACCCATGATTGATACGATATTGGTATGTCGAGAAAACCTGTTTGAGTAATAAGTCCCAATTTTAAGGGGTTGAGATTTTTTTTCTGATTTAGAATGTTATAGTGTAATATGATTTTCTTCTTGATTTATGGCCATGTTGTGTGGATGTTATGATTTATTTTGGATTTGTAGCTCTTGGCCATTTTCAAGAGGAAAGAGATGTATTTTGACTCTTTTTTGGAAAAGGTAATGGGCATCTCATGCATCATATCCGACAAGTAGGATTCTCATCATATAAGACAACTAGTGTTTGATTTTTAATAATGAATGAGGCCTATTAATTTATGTCTGTAAACACTTATATATATTCTTTTATAAATTAATTTTCTATGGATGAAAATAGAGGATTTTTGTGAGGTTATCGACTCTGTCCTCGTTAATAGGAGGTGTAGTAACCCTTGTAGGTCGATAAACCAGTTTATGCCTTTTTTTTATACCCCTTGTATGGTGTAGTTTTCTGGATATTTGGTTATCTTATCAAAATTAGGAGTATTGTGCTTATGGATACTAGGATGTTTTGTGTGAATTGGACCACCAGGGGGTATTTCTATATGCAGATACTTAGTGATTTTCAGATCATTTTCTCTTCTCTGATGGTATCATGACCTCCTAGAAAAATTTCTTTCTAAAGATGCTCTGTGGGGTTCAGGAAAATATAGGCCATGTTTTTAGTTTTTAATATTGTATTATATAGTTATTATTACCTTATTTTGAGAAGTTTTTATATTTTGGGATTGGTGGTTATACTTTGTGAGACAGTTGTGAGGTTTGTTCTATAGGGATAGGTGGGAGTCCCAGAGGGCTAGTGTTTGACTTCAAAACATATAGGTCGACATGTATTTTATTCATCAGAAACATGTGTGAGGTATGATGGAAAATTCTATATAATTAATTTTTAGGTTTTGTCATTGTTTTCACTCTCATTTTGAAATCGAGACACGGTAGGTGCTCGTGGATTATGTTATGGTCATTTTGATGCCTTCAAATTCTTATAAGAACCTTGGGTGCTTGTGTTTTTCAGACTGGCTTTGAGGGGAATGATTGTTCTGGAACCTGGCTCGATTGACCGATGTTTCCATTATCTCTAATGTAGTTAGGGCACTGGTAAATGATCGTGACTATAATGACATTGAGTGATGGTGGACATGTTAAAAATCATGTAATAGATGTGGTTTCAGATCATGTGGAGGTGTTTTGAGAGAGTTTTCTCCTTAACAAAATGGATGTGCCATGTTGTATGGTTAAAATGTCTTTATAATAGACGAATCACTAGAGTATAAGTTGGGTTATAAGGATACACACTGGTTATGCATGCTATCACTTGAATGTACGTGAGTGAGTGGATGGGTGCATGTTGAGGACTGATGTTCCAAGACTAGACATGGCCTTGGATCCCAAAAGTTGTGTTGGAATGTCCCCTTTTTATAAAGTTGAAATCATGAAATAATTCAGGTATCGTCAGATAGTTGATCAAGGATAAATACTACTTAGTTTATGACTGTATGTGGGCATGTCTTGGAGGGATCTATACACACCCTTGGTGAAATCATTGTGTACCCCTATTAGAGGTGACCAAGATCTATATCGATTCATCTAGAGCTTTTTGAGAGAGAATTATACCTACATAGAGTTCTGTTTTTTCATTCAAAATGTTCTTCCATATTGAGGAAGGAAACTATGGAGGTTTTAGTTATTGAATGGTGTATGGTAATCTATATGGTGGGGAGTGCAACAATTAATTTTTGGGGGTAAAGACCATCATTTTCAAATGAAAATCAGTGTTTTTCATTTGCCATTGGGCTAAGAGTTTTGTTGAGAGGACGATAAGGGTATTCCTACGGTGGGGAGTATCAGATCAGTTTTAGTTAAATTTATTCCATGTAGACATAAATTTTTAGTTCGATGAGACAGTTCATTGGATAGTTTAGATAACATGATTGTGAAGATTCTCCAGTTGAAAGAATAGATGCTCATCCTTTCAGATAGATTATTGTGGATGATGCGTTTTATGATGGGGTGTTTAAAAGGACCTATTTTTTCGGACGTTGATTTAGAGATGAAATTTGATTTTTTTATTTCTGATGGTTAAAACGGGTTTAATAGAACATTCCCCTAGAACAAGATCTCAAATAATTTTTATGACCACTTTTTTGTCTCATAATTGGTTGTTTAACCAAGGGGAGGTTATTGGTAGAAATATGATCCGCTGGGAATTTAGTGGAATAATTAATATTTATTATTTAATAAATTAAATATCTAATAATTCAAGTAGTTTCATTCGACCTTATCATAAGAATGGATCATTAGATTGATATTCCCACTCTACAATTGATCCAAGAATGTGGAGTTCTACCTAGGTGAGTCACAAACTCAATATGGGCACTGGGGACAAACCTGACCCCTATTTTTTTCTACTTTTCTCTATTTCCATTTTCATTCTCTTATTTCATCCACCTTCTCACACATGCCTCTCTGGAGACACCTACATTACATGAACTAAGAGATAAATAGGAAGATATAGAAATAGATATGTAATGGAAGATAGGTACCTTCTTGAATCCCTCAACGCACTGGATCAACGTGCAATAAACATGGACAGAGAAATCAAACAATTCTTCAGTGGTTTCTGCCTAAAGAAAGTCCTATTAATTGTTTCACCATTGGTCCCTATAGATTTTTTTTTTCTAATTTTAAATCTCTATTATGATTTTATGATGTCCCTAGTGATCTTATATATTTATTTGTGGATGAGAATGGTATATGTGGGTGATCTGAGGGTTTTTCATTCTGGAAAACCAAGCTATACGACATGTAGTCCTTGGTGACATGTCGTGTGTTCTTCACATTTAGGGAATACATTTTTCAATGGAGTAATTTTCATATACTCATACTCGGATATGTAGTTGAGTACAAATCTAGATGAACCAGTGGAGGGGAACTTGACAGGGTGGACTACATGACCAGGCAACATAACACTCCATGTAAAATTTAATGACCTATTCATGTAAAAGGTCAGTCCAAATGAGGGAAACAAGAATGTATGACCTATTGGGTATAGGTCATGTACGGAACATACACACCATGTAATAGGGTAATTTACATGGCTTGTCTTGTGGTAGTACACACCCACATAGTTTGTGTGGAGTACATTCCATGAACTAAGGGTGACACGTCGTGTACTATCCACTTGGAACACTTTAAGGGTTTCTCATGTTTTCCTTCCCCAATGATGGAATTGGACCAGAGATTAGTCCATTATGAGTTATTTCTTGCCTATTTAATGAAGGTGAAACCCATAGAGTGTTCTGAGGACTCTTAGCTTGTGTTTTGGTTATTCTATTTATATGGAGAGGTTCTCCCTTTATAATCGAAATCAGTTGTCTCCTATGATAGAAGATTAGAAAGAATGATTGGTTGGGTGTTTTGATAATCCTAGTTTATGACTTGATCTAAGATTATATGTATGATATATTCTATGATGTTTTACTTTTGAGGATGTTTCCCTTTCAAGATGTGACAATCCTGGCCTAAGTGGCTCTGAGAAAAGATGTTATTAAGGATCCTCTGTAAGAAGCCATTATCTTCTATCTAGTTAACAAAGATCACCTAATGGTTTCCTTTTATTATATTCTTATCAAGTGAGTACCCTATATCATATATGTACTTTGGGTCTTTTTGATGATATCTTGTATGATACATCAGTAAAGATCATAAATTTGAGGATCCCTTATAGGATGCCTCCGTGTTCTTATCATTATTGGATCACGAGTACTATTACTTCACTTTTGATCACATGGGGATCCCATATAGGGTTCCTTTCAGTGTTTTGATTGAGGGACCCAATGGGTTCCAATTGTTTGACCGATCAAGAACTGTACATTGGTGTTGGGTATAGATGTTTTTTTGGTTTAACCTTAGAACCCATGTTGATCTAGAAATACCATGGGGTTGCGACATTTGTGTTGGGTAGGGCGTTCAGGTCTCCCTTACTCTTTGTTATTCATTACATTGTTATTACTAATGAAATGATGGTTTCCATAAGTTCATTCTAGTTAATGGATATTAAGACTAAAATCATTCAAGTTTCTTCTTATTGGGATTCTTATACGTTATTATAGGGATTCCTGTCCCTTATTGGGATTCCCAAACATGTTTACCTGGGACCCATCTTATGAGCCATGATATTTCAGATATATACTGGTATAATGTACGGTACAACCTGGGATGAGGCTATTAAGCATTGATATATATTTATATATTGCGAAATATATTATCTTGGATGTCCATTGGTGTTTACAAGTATTCAGATATTGAGACTTACATCTTGACATCCTTACCTTGTGTGATACTTGAATTCTTTTTTTTAGGAATTCCATTGAAGTAGTAATAGGCTAGTGATATGTGGTCGATATGATTATGCACTCCTAGGACTTTGACAAGGAATTCTTGTGAGTACACTTTCCATGAAATGGGCATGGAATATCAGGACACAAGGAAGATTATACTCTCTTGAGTGTTGGGGATGATTACGATCTCTTCATCCTATGGTCAGAATGATTATGCTTTTATGGTTCAATAACACGACTTGAGGGGTGTAAAATGGTTCCTCACTAGTGAATTACATATTTATACAGGAATTGAATCTCTTGAATCATTATAGATTATGTAGTCCTTCATGGTGGGAATGATTTTGATCTCCTAGCACTGTGGTCAGAATGGTTATGCTCTTTATGAAAAGTTATGAGACTTGATGGGTATATCTTGTCATCTCACTGGTGAGTAATCTCTTTAAAGATTGCATAAGGGTATTCCCTTTAGGGTTCATCCATGTTCTAAATGTCATTCCTATCTATGGTCTAAGAGATTGGGCCAAAACAATACAGTTGATTTATAGTCCTGGGAAGCATGGGGACTCACTCAATATCCATTTAAAGAATTTCCAATTGTCCTCCATGTAAACCTTGTTTATAGGATTGATCATCGGTATTCAGTATCCTTTTTTATAGTATTTAATGTATGCATGAAAAATCCAGTTGTACAGGATTGAATATCTGTATATAGGATCCTTGTTAGTGATTAGAGGATAGTATGTGTGAACCAATATGTTGGAAGAGTTCTACCTGTGGTGACATAATTTTCCCAGAGATAGAATTATTGCATCAGAAGCAGAGGGTATATGTATATTGGGATTACAAAACCATATATTGACTAAATAGTATAGTGTTTGAGTGGATTGACGTCTAACTCAATTCCCTTGTATAGGATGTCCAGGTGATCTGGATTACAGACCCAAGGATCTTTTGATGATTGGTTTTCATGTTATTTTAATTCACAAACATATGAATATTCATATTTATGTATGTAATTATAGGTATGAGACTATACATGTATACATATATAGATATTTAAATCCATGGTGGAACTTCCCTAGTTGACCAGGATTATGGACCAGATGTTCAGAAGTGGTTTCACATTCTAGTTACTTATCTTTAGTTGTGCGTCATCTAGGATGATAATGCTACTTTTGCATACACTTATAATAGTACATTAATATATTTCTTATTAGGCTGTCATAATAAGATTTTTTCTCACCCATTATGGTGGACCTCAGTGTATCTATAGACATTATTTATGTTTTTTATGTTGAACATGTGTTTCAGGGTAGATAGGTATGAGGCCCAGAGTTGCATGTTCAAGCAGAGCAGCTCGTGATTTATTTTGATAATGATGGTGCAATTAAGTAGTGATTGGAGACATGGTACATGGAATATCTTGTATGTGGTGTTAGATCCCTATAATATTACTTTTAGTTTCTTTGTACTCCTGTATATTTATTGTTGACCCAGTGGGTGACAAGTATTTTCTTATTTCATAGCTTTTCAGACTTTTATAGTATTTTATTAATTATCAAAACAAGTTCTATATCAGTTAGTTAAAACTTTCACAATAAATTTTCTACATATATGTATGATACATCGCTATTTCTACTATATTTTACCATAACATGAGTAAATAGTATCACCTATCACACCCTAGGCCCTCCATGCTAGTCAGAATTCTCTAGAATATGAGGATGGGTGCTGGAGGCCTTGTTACCAACAAGATCAGAGCACCATTTCAGTGGCATTTGGTCCAAGTCATTACAATATCATTTTTGATTTAATCATGATAAAATTACCTTTAGGGGGATTTTTTATATTTTTTGGAAAATATTATATTTTTTGAATGAATAGTGATTTTTATATAATATTAATAAAATCTATCTTTTATTTTCAATAATATAAAAAATTACAACATATTAAATTTGGTAAAATGTAAAATTACTTAATTTATATTATTAATAATACAATTATGGTTATTTGATTTAGTTTAATTCTTGATTTTTCTATAAAAAACAATTTATATTTAACAAAACATATTTTTAAAATATAATTTTTTCTTGTTTTATTGGTTTATTTTTAAATGATATTTTTTATTTAATTTTTTTTAATTGTTTTTATAAAAATAAATTATTATTTTTAATAAGAAGGATAAACATTTGGTAATACATTAAAATTAATTTTTAGTCAAAATTAATAGAAAAAACTACAAAAATACGAGGTCTTGGTCATTGTTAAAACATGTATTTGTATTGTTAAAATAATATTATAATGGTTAAAATTTCCAAAAAAACAAATAAAACTCTTATTGGATGGAGATAGTTAGACAATATGTTTTATCATATTCTAAAATGATCCATTTCAGACCTATTTTCCTTATGTAAGGAAATATTATAATTTTTTTTAAATATCATGTCCCATCCACTTATAAAAAGAACCCCATCTTATCTCCTATCCACACATCATGAGAATTTTTTCATCCAATATGTTACCAAATAGCTTCCTAACATCTCCCACCCCCTTGTACTATATGTATTAGTTTGGGTGTAACAAAATAATTAGAGATGTTAAGGATTGAATCAAAAGGTTGTTGTCTCAATAAAATGATAATAAATAATGAATATGACATGTTGGACATAGTGTTATTGAATGATTATCTTAAAATCCCATATTTAAATGTTTTAAATAGTTATTTTATAATTATTTTTCTTTCCTATCCAAATTCTTGAAATAATTTAATAAATTTATTTATATGGAAATAAATGAATTATAATGAATATTTTATGTCCATATTCACTCTACTTAAATAGTTTTCTATAGTAATCTTTTTATGTATTTCATATGATGCATTTTTAAATTATTTAAAAAAAGAAAATGATTGTCTTATTATACTATACTCATTATTGATATATTTTTATACCTCTATAACCATTAATTGATATTGGGACTTTTTTACCGTATTAATTATTTTCATCAATGTAAATCCCACTTTCCTATTTTTATGTGTTTTTTACATTTGAATTTTTTTAGATAAGCAGGATATATTACTGTCATAAAAGGATTTACTAACATGTTCAGAAGAATATTATTGGAGTTTGATAATAGAAAACAAAAGATTCGAGGTGTTTGATTCATTTAAGGTACTTTACAAATTGTTCATGATGATGGATTATCATGTTATACTTCTCTAATGCTTTGGGTAATTAATTTGTTCTCTTGATAATTATGTTTGAAATAACCCAGTAATTCATTCCTTTTGGAAGGGATATTGTAAGGTTTATATGTAGACAATGTCGTAAGGAACCTAATTTTTTTATTATTTTTTATTAGTTTTCTTATAAATCATTTTATTTAAATAGTATATTTTCATATTTTTTTGATGGAATTATTGCACCATTTTAGGGTAAAAATGTCTTCATTTAGGGAAAAATTTTCAAGGGTTCTCATGTTTTATAAGAAACCATCATCATTATTACTATTCCATTATTTATTCTTAAAAGATAATTTATTAAAAAAACGTTGTATTTTTTTTCATGTTTATATAAAATATTATTTGAGAAAAACATGTTTTATTTTTAATTAAAACCTATTTTTTTGATATCTTGATTTTGAAATAGATTTCGGAATGTCTTTTTCCTTTCTATGTGACCCTTAATGAGATATTTTTGTGTATCCAATGATTTAAAAATATTTTTCATATGTTTTATGTTTGATTATGATCAATGATGGACACAATTTATAATTCGAGGTGATTTATCTTGAAAAGAAATATTCTTTTGTTTTAAAAGATATTTGTTTTGAAAAAAGGGATACAAATTGGATGGGTATAAATTATAATGAATTATTTTGTTTCACAATATTTATAAACTAATTCTGAAAAACTCTAAATAATAAAACAACTTTAGTATAAATGGAAATTTATTCATATTTAAAAATTAAATCATGGGTTGAATGATAATTCATATACATATAGTGGATATAAAAAAGGGTTATATTACATTAAAAGTTTGTGTGATGTATGTTTGTAACCTAATGATTTATAATTTATAATAATCATGATATAGGATTTGAAAATTACTATATGGGTTTACGTATACTATGTCAATTTATAATGGTTTTCTAAAGTGTAAATTGGGAACCTGAAGTAGGGAGACATCAAGAGGACAATAACCTTCCAAATCTGCCACAACGAATGGTTGAAATTGGAACATAGTTGTCTCATTATATGAATGTTTAGTTTAGACATGATATAAATGTTTTTTGTATTAATGGAAGATTGGATCAATATCTAACTTAAAGGAATATATATTTACTGATGAATTTCATTTAACAACACCCTCAAGAATTCAGTGGATCATATGAATTTATGATAGATAAACGATGTGTCCATTCATTGGATAAGATATTTGATGTCATGGGTTGTTCAGATCATCAAAATATTATTCTTTCTATTTATTTTTATAAATGAAATGTCTCATTGTGTTGGTCAATTTTTATGTAGATCAATGAATAATAATAGATTTATTCCTCAGTATGGATGAATATTAGAGAACTTTCAATGAGAAATATTATCCTATGCCTTTTCTATATATGAAGGAAAATTATTTTAATTTCTTAAAATGAGGAATATTAAAATGTTTTCAATGAAAAAAAACATATCTTTTTTTTTTAAATTTTATTTAACAAAAATTTAATAGGGTTATAATATACAAATAAATTTTCTTACATAGGTTTGAATCCATGATATCTAAATGATTTCTCTTATCATGAATTTAAAATTTATTATAATCATGTTTGATGTTCTAATAAGGTATAAAAGGTTTTCTTGATGATACATTCTCCTATGAATAAAATAATAAAAATATTTTACTGTGTAAATAAAATGGGAATCATCTATCATGGAAATTGAATCTATTGAAATCATGCTTCCATAATGTGATAAGGGTAGAGAAAACCAACCAAGAAGGTTTATTAAAAAATAATTGAGTAGTTTCCAATGTGATATGTTATAATATTTTGTCTTTTTCTATTCATAAAATCATCATAGTAATGATTATAAAAATAATAAAAGGATAGGTGTAATATTTTTTAGTTTTAATGAAATTTTTCAGCATACAACTATATTTATGATGATAGTAATGAAGGATGGAAATAATTAAGATCACAAACATAAATTTTACGAAAAATAAACTGTGATAACATTAATAGATATAGCAATATATGTATTTAAGGGCCTAGATTCATGTTGATCAACCCTTTGTATGTTTTTAAGGATGGGAGAGATCATGAGAGGCCTAGAGGATGTATAATATTGTTAAGTTGTGTAGCAATAGAACATGAATCATTCGTAGTGTGAAAGTGGGTTTCACACTTTGTAGAAGAATTTTATGACATGAATGTGGGATTCAAATCTTGTAATATATATGGTTTTGAAAAAAAATGACGAGTTGATGGGTTTTTCAGTAGAAATTGACGTCGAGGTTATACATGACATGAAATGGGATTACACGTTGTGTAATCCCCCAATTCTATGATGATTTAATTGTTCTTCTATCCTGTTGGGTAGTCAAACCCTACAGCTCTAGCATCCATATCTCTCTTCTATAGAGACCTGGAAGTACCATCCACACCATTTTGGATACCCCATTGATGGTAATCAATATAAGGTTTTCTTATCTGATCTCTAGTTACCTGACTAGAAGAAAGCTGTGTTTTCTTTCATTTTTAATAGTTTCTCCCAGTTTGATCTTTTTCCCCTAGTTATTCTCACTATGATATAGAGTTTTCTTACCTTTGTGTTTAATGGATGTTCTTTCAGTTTTGTTGAAGCGGCGGTACTACAACATCCCAAAATGGATGCAGATCCTACGAGAGGTAGGATTTGTGATCTGTTTCATGGTACGTTCTAGTGTGAATAACAAATAAGATATTTTAAGGTCTGATATTCATTACTTAATTATTTAATTATGTGAAATCATATAGCTAGCATGATTTATCCCGTTAGATCACAATTAAATTTAACTAATAAAATTCTTGAACATGATTAAAGGATTGGTATCGATCATAATGTGAGGTTGCATCTTTTTACAAATATATGATGTAGCCTCTTTATTTCATATATATTGTTGTAATGGACCAAACCTAGAATCCTGGATCAAGGGTATTATTTTAATACATTGGAATTATTTCAATGAATCAAACCCTAAAAAAATTATATTAAAATACAATGAAAAATATATTACATACATAAAAATTAAATTTATATTTATATCATAAAACACAGCATTGTTAATCCTTTTTAAAACTCCATTATTATTCCAGATAAACCCTACACATAAATCATAATACACATCATGGAATTTGGGGAAAATAAAACATAATAAATTGGTGAACTCATATGCTCAGTAAGGTTAAATAATAAATAATAAACTTTTATAAACAAGTATAAACATTTAATAAATGATATAAAATTAATAAATAATACTTTTAAACATTACATTCAGTATTATATTGAGACATAATTCATATAATTCCATTTAAACAATCACAATGATATTTTACCAGTTGAATAGTCACTTGTATTGTCAATAACCAATCATATAATGACGGATTTCATAATGACACACATATCTTTAAGGCCTCATTCCAAGACCATACTTATGGGTAAAAACCAAAAATTGTATGTCTCGTGAAAACTATTAATGCATTGAGTGGATATCATTAACTGGCCCCCAAACCATAGGTATTTTGTTAACCGCTTCCAAAACCATTAAAATTTCATTAACTAGTCCTCAAACCATAGGCCTTTCATTAATTGGTCCCAAACACATTTCTTTCTAATTCAAATGCATTCCTCATATTTAAAGGGTGAATCCTAAAATAACATTCATTTTATAACTATCATATATAAATTTAATACATTAACTGTTTACCATGATTGGTATCAAAACCATATATACTTTGTCAAACATATCATAATCCCTTCAATAAAATACTACAGATTTTATCATGATAAATCAAACTCAATTAATCATAAAATGAAACAAATGATGTTGACCTTTATTAAAATAATATAAAAAGCCATGAAAAAATTATCTTGGGACAAATATCCCTTTTTATTTGAAATAATTTATTCAAAAGAAACACAATCATAAAAGAATCCATTTAAAAATAGATTTCTGATTCAAAGTATTTTATACCAATTTAATCTTTTGAAAGTAATTCTCATTTTAAAATATTCATGTTTATATAAATAAATGCTTGAAAACTCATTTTGAAAACATAGTAATTAATGGGAAATATTTAGAATCATAAATCTGTAAAACATTGAAAAATATGTTTCAGTTAAAGAGACCGTTACATAAATCCGTAAAGATATTCCTTTATGAATTTTTTTAATGAAATTAAAAATAGACATAAAATTTTCCGTATAATCCTTTATATCTAGAATATTTAAATAGATAAAGGATTAATCCATTAAACATTCCATGCATCCCATAAAACATTGAACATTTTATTCATATTAATGATATCATCTAATAAATTATTAAGTACCATGAAGATAAATTTATTCAAGATAGAAGATACTATAGGTATAGTACATACTTCAATCACAAGAAATAAGCGATGAACACGACTTAAATGTAATGAAAATGAAAATTGAGACAAAATTCCTTTACCTTATGTCCAATACTGTTAATTCATTTGTGAAACTCCTGTATTATGAATTTAGAAATATTATTATATTATAAAAAATCATAATAATATTTATGATATCATATTTGATTCATTTATGACTTTATATTACCTTTTTATTAGTAATTTCCAAGTTAAAGAAACGTTTTGGGTAATAATCGCTTTCTTTATCATGTGTGTTTTGACTTATTATTCTAGATCGTATTATATAGATATGGATTTATTTATTTATAGAATGAATAAAATTATTTATATATCATATATATTAAGATGTAATTATACATAATAAATTTATATATGAAATTGTATACATTTTTCATAGATACGCTTGGTGGTATGTAGGCTTTAACGATGTTTCTGTTTACATATCGTATTGAATTGTAGCAAGTGAATGAAATATATGTACATATATATATATATATATATATTATTCTAGTATAATTATAATTTCATATATTCCATACTTATTAATAATATATATTTTTAAAATCATTTTTTAATGGTGAATGTGGAAGATAAATCTCATCGTGTCGTGGAGACGGTAAGTCATACATGCGGAGGAGTGAAGATATCATTTTTTTAATAGTTAAAGGGTTTTTAATTGGATGAATATGAATATTAAAAAAATTCATGTTATATTATTTATTTAAATCTATTATATTCATCATTATACCTATATAGATAAAGTGTACATTAATAATAAATTGCACCACAACGTATAGACAGTAAGACATACACACACATGCATGGTGTTACTTTTTTCATAGGATGGTTAAAAGTAGGAATATGTCAGTCCAATAATAAAAAAACATCTAATCATATATTATATTCTGGATTTATTAATATTTTGATGGAATCAAAATAATAATATGGATTAGATGAAGAAAAGAACTTTGAAAGAGGTGATAAAACAATTACCTCATTTTCAAGAATCTCATTTTGATTTTCACAAAATGAATCATTAGAAAATATTTATCCAAAATGTATGGAATATAGAATTTTTTGTGGGATGTTGGGATAGGAAATGGTCATATTTTCACTAATTAAAATGGCATTGGATATGATAATTAATGGAAAGGATAAGTTCCTTTTTTATAAGAGAGGTTAAGGGTACTTTTGAAATATATTAAAATATAAATTTAATATAAATTTATTTCCTTTATCATATAGTTATAAAGTAATTTATTTCAAACATAAGATGGGGATGTGTCAAAATACTCTCAACCAATTAATTTTATACATGTTTATGTCATAAAAGTATCATTATCATTTGTATTTTACCCTTTGTTAAACAGTTTAACTCTTACTGTGTCTTTTTGTATTTTTATACTATAGAATTATAATAGTTACTATAATATGTTAAAGGAATTCAAATTGGACCATTTATGACATATTTTTCATTATAGAAGATATTATGAAAAATATATAGATTCTTAGTACTTTTATATCATTTAGTTAAATAGTATTTATTTTAAAATATCATATATTCCAATTTTAATATTGTTCAAAATTTTCATTTCGAAAAATATAAAATAAACATGATAACTATGATAAAATACTTTTAATGTGTCACTAATGTTTCTAATTTATCAATAAAACTATTTTATGTCATTAATTATGTAAAATTATAATAATTTTAATATTTTCAGTATCATTTATTTTATATCACAATTAATTAAACGAAAAGCACATCATCTCTTTGTCACGATTTAATTTATTTGTTTAATGAATATTAATTATTAATAAATTATTATGTTTTATATCAATTTCATATATCCGTAAAGTCTATTAGTAGTTAAACATATCACTTATAAAACCTCATATAAAATAATAATTATTTATTTAAATTTGAATATGACATTTTAACGCTTCTTTAAATGAAATATAATAAATGTATTAATCCAACACAGGTTGCTTAAAATGATTATATTTATAAAATAAGGTTTATTTGGTGCTAAAAATAATTATCCTTTGATATTAGGACATTTTTAGGGTAATTTTATAGTAATTTTATATTATTTTTAACACTAATTACCATATTTACCTTTAATAGTGGAAAATACAAATTCAATGATTCTATTTATAAAAAAAATTATTTTTATCGTATTAGACTACATTTTTAATTCTGACTATAGTAATGTATTTATATTTTTTTAAATTTTATTCCTAAAAGTGGTAAAATTATGTTAAATTCTAATCTAAAAATGTGGATAGAATGAGGGTAAAAAGACGTTAAATACATTTAATGAATTTTTATATCCAATACTATTATAAAAATGATTCCAATGAACTAAATTTGTTTAATATATGTATGTGTTTTTCTGTATTATCTTTTAAATCAATTTTATGTAAAATAATTATTCAAATGAAATGCCGATTTTTGAACAATAATGATGTGTTTTTTTTGTATTCTTCAAAAAATGAATGTTTCATAAAAATACCAAAAAAACACCATAGAATAATTTTTTTATTAAGAATTAAAATGTTATGTATATTTTAAAAAATTAAATTTCTAATAGTGACTAACATTAATTTAATTATATTTTACAAAAGGATATTAAAATTTGTTCCTTTGAAAAATTCTTTCTAAACACGTAACCATTTTACGGAAACATATAAATTTCATTATTAATTTTTTTACTTATGTGAAAAAACTATACATAAAATTTAAAAATTATTTATTAATATTTAAATTACTGTATTTAAAGGGTTTGTTTTAAATATATCATATAAATAATTTTAATTCTAAAGTTTTGTTTCGCATAAACACAGTCTTGTATGTTACACAAGCCAAGTCAGTGTTCTATAAAACAAAATCTAATTAATATAATGTACCATGAAATATTTTGGTTTTAAATTCACCCATCCTTCAATAAATTAAATCCTAGAAATTTAAACATGGAATCGAAATCATTGGGCTAGAATTTTCAAAATAACATCATTGAAATCCCTTATTGAAAATGGATTAATTAGACAATAATTTTAAACTAAATAATGGTTTTTACAATAGTTAATGGAGATAGAACATAATTGAGATCCAATTATGAAAATATGGATAAGAAGGAAAATGAATCCCTCAGGTTTTGAAGGATATTGACAGAGAAAATGATTATGAAAAAGTGCAAATACACAAATCCATAAACCTGTGATGATCTATAGGTCTATTCGATTCATCACAATATAAAGTAAAAGGAAAATATATTTTTGGATTTAATATAAATTCAAAGGAGTATAATAATTAATTTAATTTTTTCAATAATAACAAATATAAACATATATAATTGGAAAGAAGAGGTTACTAATTTCTTCCAAAAACTCATATTTCTCTCCGAAATAAATTTAAATTAAAAACATATTCTACTTATATAATTCATATAGGGTTAGAAAAATAAATTTTTACTTCATATTCCCTGACATTTAAATAAATCAAATTATACAATCTAGGATATCATATGGGACAATGTATGATGATAAAGACTTGTCTCACATCAGTTGTGGGTTTGATTCCCACAACATTATTTGACATTATAGGTTGTCACCTGACCTATGGGATGCCCTTTTCATAAAAATATGTTATTATAACATTCCAAAAATAATATTATGATATTTTTCAACCTTGAAAAATAATATCTAATGTAATAAGAAATCCATTTGTTCCATTATACATATCTAAAAAACTTATTTCCTAACTCATTGTCAAAAAATTTATATGGAATGACACATAACATAATGAAGACCTTTTTGTAACAAAACATGCTTGTGAATACCATCATCATTTATTCTAAAAATCAAGGTAATACCTTGAATCACCACAAAATCCTATTTGAATACACATGTTCTTCTATAATCCTTATGTAAAACACAGAATATTGGATATACTCCATAAAACCAAATCATGTTGTAATCTACAACAAATATGGAATAGATACACTATTAATCAGTTCAAAGGTAGTCAATAATACACAACATACATTTTCTAAATAAATCATCTAATTATTCCATTATCATTATCTTAGAAATATTAAGGGTTATCATTCCCCAAACTATATACTTTCCAAAAAGGTTAATATGCAACTATGACACTTAACATGGTACCATAAAATCTCAAATCCATAATGAAATAGTACTACAATAAAATCCTTATTTATTTTAATAATTCTTATAACCAGTAAATAGTAGATATAATAATCAAATGATAAAATTCATGAATAAAAACATAAGGACAATAATCATTCCTCTTCATATGATGTAGTATGATAACTTAATTATTTTCCAATAACATCATCTAGGGTATTCTATGATGATTAGGAAATTGATTCACCTAGTGTCCCATATTCATACAGATGAAGAATTGTACATTATAATCCTTTTCATAACACATTATATAAGAAAATTATGTCCTTTTTATCCACACTTATAAAAAAATTTTCATTCCATTTAATCATTTACTAGGGGGAGTCTTTCCACAGTTATCACAAGATAGAAAATCTTTCTTATGGTTCTTCCCTTCTTCAACACATTTCTATGAATCATCTTCCTCTCCTACATCCATTAAAATCCATTGGAGTCAGAGATTTCATTACTTATCTTATTGAAACATGATATTATTTATTCATTTGAAGATAATACGTAGGATACTATTTCAATTAGAAATGTTTTTTAAGACAATAAATGATATGATCCTTCTTAATCATTGGTTGGTGTGTATTCGTGGAGTTCGCATTCCTTATATTCGGTTCCTTTTATAAATGTTGAAATACACCAGGCTAGATCATATAGTAAGGTATAATCCAAATACATTAAAACATCTAGGCATTAATTAAATATTTATAAGTACCTAGTCAAATAATAATAAATACAGTTTCATTGGGGACAAATTTACTCTTAAATCGTCAAAACGATTTGTAAATAAAATTTAAATTATCCTACACATATCCCCCAATAGTGTCAAAATAAGTGCGTAGTAAGTATTATTGATATGTACCAAGTTATCCCGAGTCAATCCCCAAACAGCTTGTCAGAGTTATTACTCCTAGATACACCTGTTCTAGAACCACATCCACTTGTAGTAGCCAGACAAAAAACTATTTTCTAGGAATACCCACATATTCTCTATATTACCAATATTTTTTGTATGTTCCTCTATACATATCCTCAAATACTATAATAGGGTTATGGTTTATAATATATGTTTTCTAAATATATTTTCATGGGTATTCATAAGCATCCTTTGATACCAATTATAACACCCTGACCCTTATATGGCCAAATATGATTCATTATTTTACTACATGGGCAATATTACACAAAATAAATTCTCAAAGGACTGACTAGTTTTTCATTCTAAAAAATAGATTACATATATGAAATTTACAATACAATAGAAGCCAAAAAATACATCATTGATAATCCTTTGA
Organism: Viscum album; assembly: GCA_963277665.1. NCBI lineage: Eukaryota > Viridiplantae > Streptophyta > Magnoliopsida > Santalales > Viscaceae > Viscum > Viscum album. The sequence goes on from OY728156.1 coordinate 1,140,714,665, forward strand.
TAACAACATTACTCTTCTAGATTATCCCTAAGTATAAATCATAATACACTTTTAGGAATCCTTTGAAAATAAAACATAATAAATGGGTGAGATCAGATGCATTTTTAGGTTAAAAAATAAAACAAAATCATTCATAAATAAAGCCAAATATTTTAGGGAAATTACAAAATTAAAATAAAAGGCTTTTAAAAATTACCTTTAGTATAATATGAAAAAAATAAATTAAATAATTCCATTTAAACATTCACATGGTTATTATACTAGTTGAATAATCACATGAATTATCAATAACTAATCTCATAATGAGGGAAAGAATATTTGTGGACATACTATCAAGGATGCGTTCCATGACCATACTTATAGGCTAAAACCCATTCTAGTTTCTATTATGAAATCAATCGACGCAACGAGGGGATTTCATTAACCACACCACAAACTGTAGGGCCTTCATCAACTGGTCCCCATCCAATAGGGATTTCATTAATTGGTCCCCAACATATTTTTTTCTTTTCCCATAACATTCCACATATGAAACATGTATCACCCCAAACATCCACGGTAAGCTTCTCTTTGAATAATACAGTAGCGTGTGTTGTACGCAACTTCGAGTTCTAACACACACCACAACCAATCAAACTAGCTGTTATGAATAGTAATACCCACAATTTGAAATTTTATAAAATTTAACATTCAAAATGGACATCATTTTTGTATTCAGAATATTGAAATTATCATAGGGTGAAATTTTGGTACTTTTTGGATAACTTTTATATTTTGATGAATAATGAAAATTGTTAAATTTTAATTAAAAACAACTTTTTTAATCAAAATAATTAACAGTGATAAATTATGAATTAGATTGGTTTTAAAGTATATTTAAAATATATTTTTACCATTTAATACAATGTTGGTTATTGTACATAATTTTATAATTAAACCGGACATGCATAAGTGTCAATCTTTTGATAGATATTATCTCTTAAAAACACTCTTTTTGTTTTAACAACGGGAATTAATTTTAATTTATTTTCTGCCACTTCTGTGTTTTGACTTTGGAAAAATGGATTCCATATTTGGAATCAGGATTTCCAAATTTTTTAAATAGGTGACTTTTATTTTTAGACATTTTGAATAATTACTTCAGTAAATATTTTATTTATCATGGTTAAAAGGTAGATCCGGTAAATAAGGGTAAAAAATAATATTATAATAATAATAAATTACCTTAAAACGTGTTGTAATTTTATTGGTTGATACATGTCTGACCATTATCATATTTGGGTCGATTTTGGGACTCCACGGAGCGACTTGTAGGTGATAAAGGCACTTTATATTTATTAAGTTAAAATAAATACCAAAATGACAAAAGCATATATCTTTTAGAAAAACAAATTTTACCTAGGGTTATTTATGTTGGATTTTCGACTATAAATATTAATTATAGATCTAAAACTATTTCCTATATAATTTTATTTTATTTATAATTTTTCATCTTTTAATGAATAATATTATTTATTAAATAATAATGATGCAGTATTTTCCTTATTAATGAAAGAATCAAATAATTGGTATTATAAATGTTAAAATAAATATAATTTGAAAGTTTTGATGACATCTATAAATTTTATTCGTTAATATGACATTATATGATTTCTTAAATGATTTTTTTTCGAATTAACAATGTTATTAAGACATTAACAAAAATCAATTATTGAATGGTGTCAAAATTTACATAAATGAGTTTTTAAAACAAATATTATATTATTAATTGATATTCTATTCCTAAAAATCTAAAATTCTTCCAAACAATTTATATCATGATATTTGTATCATTAATGGACAACTTGGGGGGTCCTTTGGATGTATATAGTATGTCTTTTAACTATATAATATAAAAATACTACGTGACATTGTAAATGCCAAACTACTTAACTAAGAGTTAAAACTAAAAGATATGGTAAATATAATGACCCAAACCTGTATAAAATATATATGTTGAAAGTATTTTGACCTATTCCCCCCCATAGACTTTTAATAATCCACTTTTGAGCCATTATAAACCAAATATGAATTTATTATAAAATAATATTTCTAGCTTTTCCAAAGATTCCCCTCACCCCTCTTATAAAAAGTTACTCCCTCTTATCACTAATTCACACATTAAAAACATTTTGTGTCAGTAAAACCCTACCCAAATATCCTCTCAAATTCCCTAAATTCAACCTAGAGGCCTCAGTTTGTTCATAAATACATCTTAAGGAGCCCTTTTCATCAAATAAAAAGGAAGAACCCGAAGAAGAGGTAATGTTTTCCCCACCCTCTTTCAAGTTCCTTTCTTCTTTAACTTCTTATTTATTTGTTATTACAAATATAAAATAATAACTCCAGTATCCTCTATATACTATTATGTTATTATAAATATAGTAAAACCATATTCAGTAATCTATTCATCCTTTGAATGACATGTCACCATACGTGCATACGTACGGCTTACTGTCTCCACGTCGTGGTGTAATTGTTATTAAAAACTTTATTGTTTGGATGGGAATAATATTGATGTGTAACTCATATAAAAAATAAATATAACACGATAATTATTCTGTATATATGATATAATATCCAATTATATATTATTTTAATATCAAAAGTGTGATATTGTCGCTCGTGCGTATGTACGGACTACCATCTCCACGAACGCAATGAGATTCATTCCCCATTGTATCCATTCAAGTATAATTATCATTTGATGATTAAAAATAATGTTTAAGGACTTGATATCATTCTGGATATGAGTAAGATACAACCTATCCATAACAAAAATGGCTTATGTAACTAAACATATAAAATAAAACGAGTAAGGTAACACCTGAAACGACAATAATAATAAGATATTATTAACAAATAAATCTTAAGAGATCATATATGATATCACAATATAGTATATGAATATTTTATAATTTAATAACAATTATTTCACCATTATACAGAAGGTTAGACTACCCTCAACCAAGGAAAAGTACAAGGTAAGGGGTTTTCATCTCACTCCTTATTCCCGTGAGATTCATGCCATATTGCCACTATTACATTTTGTGTGGTGTATATACTGCCCATAATTGTATTCTTTATGTAATAAAATTTAATTTATGTGTATTTAAAAATTCATGTTATGATATCTCTTTAATTTGGTGTATGTTTCGTAAGTTACCAAATTGGTAAGGGTTTATTTCACAATCTATTCATTATCTGAGGATGTTTATACGTAATCATCTACTGGGACCTCTTTATCATCCACATCCATGTTTCTTAAAAATGTATTTCAAATCATTTTTACTATTTTACAGAATATGGGTTAATGCCATTTATACCCTTGTTTGACTTTTTATAAGATTTTTATAATGGAATCTTTCTGTCCTTTTCCAAACAAGGTCCTTTTTAACCTTTTCGATAGAATTAAGGTAATAAGGTCTTTTTTAACTTATACGGCGGGTGCGTCTATTTTCCGCCGTTATAAAACCTTTGAAGCTTCCCTTACAATATTATAAGAATATTTTCAATGTAAATGTTTTGTTATAATTATTTGACTTTTAAATGATTTTAAAAAAAGATATATTTCTCTCTAATAGTTTTGATTTCATCTATGTTAACATCCTTTGATAAAATTTACACTTTTTTGAAGTTGATTTATTATGATACAAATCATCCATATTTTATTCATGGTTTTGTGATATGTTTGACTATGGATGAGTTATTTTTATTCCATTAATGTTTTATGATTAGTGTTTTGGAATTCTTGTTTTAATACGAATGTTTATGTTATATTTCATCCTCTTCTTAAGATGAATTTTGTTTGACTAGTAAGTTATGGGATGGGTACCGGTAAAAGTAAGCCCTCTGGGTTGGTTTCCGGTTACAGCAGACCATTCGGGTTGATATCCGGTTATTAGAGGCACTCCGGGTTGGTGTCCGGTCATTAGAGGCACTCCGGGTTGGTGTCCAGTTATTAGAGGCACTCAGGGTAGGTGTCCGGTTATTAGAGGCACTCCGGGTTGGATTCCGGCTACAGAGGCTCTCCGGGATGGAGTCCACTTACAGAGGATCTCCGGGTTGGGTTCCAATTACAGTTATTCCTTAGGTCTTGTCATGAAGCCTTGACACATATGTTAATGTTCGACATTACACATTTCCATCATTATAAAGTTGTCAGTGATATTGCATGCGATTATTCGTCTAGTAGAATATCCATGTTTATATGTAACTGGAATTATTTAATTTTATCTTTTCCATATTAATCTTAAGATCAAGTTTAAAAGGATTTTGTTTTAGATATACAATCCCTAAAATGTTTATTTTTATTTATGAAATCTTCTGCGATATTTTTATCCTTACTGAGCATCTGAGCTCACCCCTTTCTATGTATTATTTTTCCTAAGATGTGAAGAAATATTTTATGACTGACCTACAGGGATAGTTTGAAGTGGATATGAGTGTGGACTATGGAGACTATATTATTTTATTTTTTCACTTTATAATGCAATGTAAACATTATGAATGTATCTAGTGATTCCAAGGCTACTAAACTAATTGGTCTTTCGAGACGTGATCTTTTGTGATCATGAAAATGTTACGTAATAATCCATCGACTCTGGGTAACTGGGGTTGGGGCGTTACAGTTGGTATCAGAGGAATTTTAGTAAAAACCTTGGAAGCTAGAGTTTGACAAACATTGATTAGATCACATAGACCTAAAATTGATTTTGAGGATTAGTATAGAAGAACTTACTAGAATTTTGGTATTGTAGAGATTTTGTGAGTATTCCGAGAAATACATCCATGTCTGGATATGAGTAGGTAAAGGTGGATCTAGCACAGATGTACCTAGGGGTAAAACCAGAGAACACTGCTTTGAGCTAGACTCGAACGGGAACTGGTGCACGACAACGGCCTTGCTGCACTCTTGGTTACGACACTCCCAGGGGATATTCTTTGGATAACTATAATTTTATTTACAAATAATTATGAAGGGTTTATGAGTATATACTTCCTCAAAGAATACATTTTTATGATTATGGATTATATCCATAAGGCAACAACCACCAACGTTCAATGGGAGTACAAATCCATTGGTATCTGTTCAATGGATAAGTTCCCTAGAAAAAATCTTTCAGGCTTTGGGGAGTAGTGACAGGGAGAAAGTTATCATGGCAGTTTATCGCCTCTCTAGAGATGTTGATCAATGGTGTTCATTTATACAAAACAAAAAGGAATATGATGAAGTATCAAATATGGAATGGAGGGAGTTCAATGATATTTTTGTAGGAGAATACTTTCCTTGTGAACATCGAGAAGATATGGAAAGGCAATTTCTAAGTTTGAGGAAAAAGGAGGATGATAATGTTGCAATGTTTGAGTCTAACTTTACAAGGTTATCAAGAAATATTGCAGATTATATATGTAACCCAAGAAGTAAGATTGATAGTTTCTTTGTTGGGTTAAAACCATTTCTCCGTCGAGCTTTAGTATCACAATCCTTCTCATCGTACAGAGATATTTTCTCGTGTGCTATCAAGACAGCAAAGGAATTCTCTAAGTCTTATGAAAACAACATAAAGAAAGAAAAAAAGATAATGGTGGAGCAAGAGAAAGATGAAGGGAAAAATGGAAAAAATTATTTTCCATTAGGTGATAATTGTGGTATGAAACACCCAGGTACTTCCCTTAAAGGAATGGGAGTTTGTTAAAAATGTGGAGAAAAAGGTCACCAGACTCGTGATTTCAAGGGAATGAAAGAGGCTGTCAATGTTGAATGCTACAATTGTAGTGAAATGGGGCATTATGAAAATGAATTCCCTATGTGTCAGGGAATCTTACCATAGAAAAGGCCAAGGGAGCAAGGCAAAGATTATTTTGTTACTACAGTTGAATTTGAATAATTAACGTATTTGTGTTTTTGGACTCAAGGATTATATTCTGGTTATAAGAATAATGTGATATATATAAGGATTGTTCTGCAGTACTTGTATTTTTATTAATGTTTTAATATTATTAAGGTAATCATATTTTTATTATGTGACAATAATAATCATTACTTTGTTTGGGGAATCTCATGTTACAACTAATTTTGGAATTTAGAAACCGGTAAGAGAGAGAATTCGGACAGAAGTATTTTGGATAACTATAAAGGTTGGAATGGATTATATTGAACTTTGGATAGTATGAATTAATGTTAAATCAATTCTGAAGATTATATTTGGGATATTATTATAATATAGTTTTAGGAAAAAGACAACCTGCAGGTTGTGGGATAACCCGTCGCGTCGGACAAAGCTGTAGGAATCGAGCCCACAACCATAGCTTGACATGCCTTTATTACCCACCACTAGCCTACGTGAAGTCCCATGTTATTAAAGAATTGTTCTCCCAATCAAAATGGTATGTGTTAATATTTTGAACCCTGTACTATTAGGATAAATATAATATTTTTGAGTTATATAATATTTTTGAGTGAAATATGAGTTTGTTGGAGAAATTAGTTGAAGGTTGAAACTCTACTTGTCACGTATATATATATATATATATATATATATATATATACATAAATCTTATAAATTAATTCTTAAACTTGTTTAAAGCTATATAAAAAAATGTGTTTTCCTAATAATTTCTGTTTTGTTGAGTTGATGATATTTTGAATCACCACAGATTGAAGGTTTTGAGGCCCTCAATTTTACACTTGTTTATGATTGATGACCTTGATAACTCCCTACAAATATTTATGTTTTTTCTCTAATTATGTTTCTCTAATTTTTACCATTGTTCTTCTAATCTAGATCATAATTTGGTGGTGACTTTTTCATTTCCTTTTCCCTCTTATTAAGACTAAATTTTATGAACTTTATTTCAGATGTGGGTTTTCCACAAAGGTATTTTCTACATTAAACCTTTTATTTTCGAAGAACAATTTCAAATTCTAAGAATTCAATTTATTGAAGGATGGGAGAATGTAACACCCCATGCTTTCATGGTACGCTTCTCTTTGAATAATATAGTAGCGTGTGTTGTACGCAACTTCGAGTTCTAACACACACCACAACCAATCAAACTAGCCATTATGAATAGTAATACCCACATTTTGAAATTTTATAAATTTTATCTTTCAAAATGGACTTCATTTTGTTATTCAGAATATCAAAATTATCCTAGGGTGTAATTATGGTTCATCTTGGATAACTTTTATATTTTGATGAATAATGAAAATTACTAAATTTTAATTAAAAACAACTTTTTTAATAGATATAATTAACATAGATAAATTATGAATTTGGGTGGTTTTAAAGTTTATTTAGAATATATTTTTATCATTTAATATAATTTTGGTCATTGTACATAATTTCATAATTAAACCGGACATAAAAAGTGCCAATATTTGGATAGTTATTATCTCTTAAAACACGCTTTTTGTTTTAACAACGGGAATTAATTTTAAATTAATTATTGCCACTACTATGTTTTCAATTTGGAAAAATGGATTCCATATTTGGAATCAGGATTTACAAATTTTGTAAATAGGTTACTTTTATTTTTAGACATTTTGAATAATTACTTCGGAAAATATTTTATTTACCATGGTTAATGGGTAAATCCTGTAAATAAGGGTAAAATTATAATATTATAAAAATAATAAATTACCCTAAATCGTGTCCTAACCATATTAGTTGATACATTTCCAACCATGGGCATATTTGTCTCGATTTTGGGACCCCATGGAGCAACTTTTAGGTGATAAGGACAGTTTATATTAATTAAGTTCAAATAAATACAAAAATGACATAAGCATATATCTTTTAGAAAAACAATATTTTACATAGTGTTATATATGATGGATTTTAGACTATAAATATTCATTATAAATATAAAACTATTTCCTACATAATTTTATTTTATTTATAATTTTTATATATTTAATAATTAATATTATTTATGACACAATAATAATTCCGTATTTTCCTTATTAATGAAAAAAAATCAAATAATATGTATTATAAATGTTAAAATAAATATTATTTGAATGTTTTGATGACATAAACGAATTTTATTGGTTAATATGACATTATAGAATATTTTTAATGATTTTTTTCGAATTAATAATGTTTTTATGACTTTACCAAAAATAAATTATTGAATAGTGTCAAAATTGACAAAAATGAGTTTTTTAAAACAAATATTATATTATTAATTTATAATCTATTCCTAAAAATCTAATGTTTGTCCAGAGGACATATATCATGATATTTTTATCATTAATGGGCCACTTCTGGGTCTAATGGATGTATATAGTATGTTTATTAACTATATAATATAAAAAAACCAAGTGACATGGTAAATTTCAAACTAATTAACTAAGAGTTAAAACTAAAAGATATGGTTAATATAGTGACCCAAACCTATCTAAAATCTATTGGTTGAATTTATTTCGACCCATACCCACTTTATAGTTTTAATAATCTACTTTGGAGCCATTGGAAACCTTATATGAATTTATTATAAATTAATATCTCTAGCTTTTCCAAAGGTTCCCCACACCCCTCTTATAATAGGGAACTCCACCTTCTCACCAATTCACAAATTCAAAGCCTTTAGGCTCGGACAAAACCAGTCCAAATATCCTCTCAACTTCCCTAAATTCAACCTAGAGGCTTTATATTGATCAGAAAGCTAACCTATGGAGCCCTTTTGATCAAATCAAAAGGAAGAACCCGAAGAAGAGGTAATGTTTTCACCACTCTCTTTCAAGTTACATTCTTATTTAACTTATTCTTTCTTTGTTATTCCCATTATAAAATAATTACTACATTATCCTATATATACGGTGATGTTATTATAAATATGTTACAACCAAATTCAGTATTTTATCCATCTTTTGAATGACATGTCACCATAAGTGTGTACATACGACTTACCGTCTCCACGTCGTGATGTAATTGTTATTCAAATCATTATTATTTGGATGGGTATAATAATTATGTATAAATCATGTATATAATAAATATAACATGATAATTATTATTTATATATGATATAATATCCAATTATATATTATTTTAATGTCAAAAGAGTGATATTATCGCTTGTGCGTACGTACGGACTACCGTCTCCACGAACGTGATGAAATTCATTCCCCATCATATCCGTTCAAGTATAATTCCCATATGATAATTAAAAATAATCTTTATGGACTTGATATCATTATGGATAATAATAAGATATAACCAATCCATAAAAAACAAGGATTATGTAACAAAACATATAAAAGAAAACAAGTAAGTTAACACCCAAATCGACAATAATACTAAGATATTATTAACAAAGCATTGTTAAAAGATCATATTTGATATCATATTAATGTATATAATTCTTTTATAATTTAATAACAAATTTTTCACCATTATACAGGAGGTTAGACTACCCTCAAACTAGTAAAGGTACAGGGTAAGGGGTTTTCTTCTCACTCCTTATTCCCGTGAGATTCATGCCATATTGTCATTATTACCTTTTGTGTGGTGTACGTACTACCCATAATTGTATTATTTATGTAATAAACTATAATTTATGTGTATCTACATATTCATTGTATGATACCTCTGTCTTGGGCTGTATGTTTCGTTAGTTATTAAATTGGTAAGGGTTTATTTCACAATATCTTCATTATCCGAGGTTGTTTATACGTAATTATCTAATGGGACCTATTTATCATCCACATCCATGTTTCATAAAAATGTATTTCAAAACATTCTTACTATTTTATAGAATATGGGTTAAAGTCATTAATACCATTGTTTGAATATTTATAAGAATTTTATAAAGGAATCTTTTCGTCATTTTCAAAAGAAGGTCCTTTTAAACATTTTTGACAGAATTAAGGTAAGAATGTTTTTTTTACTTATCCGGAAGGTGTGGCTATTTTCCGCCTTAATAAAATATTTGAATCTTCCCTTAAAATCTTATAAGAATATTTTCAATTTAAATATTTTTTTTATAATTATGTGACTTTTAAATGATTTAAAAAAGGATATATTTCTCTCAAATAGTTTATATTTCATCTATGTCAACATCCATTGATAAATTTTAAACTTGTTTGATGTTGATTTATTATGATTCAAATCATCCATATTGTATTTATGTTTTTGGGATATGTTTGACTATGGATGAGTTATTGTTATTCCATTAATGGTTTATTATTAATGGTTTTTCATTCTAGTTTTAATACGAATGTTTATGTTATATTTCATCCACTTCTTAAGATGAATGTGTTAAACTAGTATGTTCTCGGTTGGGGACCGGTAAAAGTAAGCCCTCTGGGTTGGGGTCCAGTTACAGAAGACCCTCCAGGTTGGTGTCTGGGTATTAGAGGCACTTCGGGTTGGTTTTCAGTTATTAGAGGCACTCCGGGTTGGTGTCCAGTTATTAGAGGCACTCCTGGTTGGTGTCCGGTTATTAGAGGAACTCCGGGTTGGAGTCCGGTAACAGAGGATCTCTAGGATGGAGTCTGGTTGTAGAGGCTCCCAAGGTTGGGTTCTAGTTACAGTTATCCCTTAGGTCTTGGCATGAGGCCTTGACACATAAATTAATGTTCGTCATTATTCATTTCCATTATTTTGAAAGTGGTCAGTGATATTTCTTGCGATTATTCGACTAGTAAAATATCAATGTGAATAAGTAAATGGAATTATTTCATTTTATCTTTTCCATATTATTCTGAAGACATGTTTTAAAGGCTTTTGTTTTAGTTATACATTTCCTCAAATGTTTATGATTATTTATGAAAGCTTTCGCTCTATTGTTATCTTTACTGAGCATCTGCAATCACCCCTTTCTATGTTTTATTTTTCACAGGATGTGAAGAAATATTTTTTGACTGACCTGTTGGGATAGTCTGAAGGGGATATTAGTGTGGACTATGGAGACTATATTATTGTAGTTTTTCACATTATGATATATTGTAAACCTTATGAAAGTATCTAGTGATTCCAAGGATACTAAACTAATCGGTCATTCGAGACATGATCTTTTCTGATCATGCCCATGTTACGTAATAATGCACCGACTCTGGGTAACTGGGTTTATGGCGTTACAAAATGAGTGCAACATAACATAAACATTGATATTAAAAATAACATATAATATGTTAATACATTAACCATAAACCCTGAATGGTATCAAAATAGTAAATGAAAAGTCAAGCATACCATAAAACCATCTATAAATTATGTTATATTATATCATAATAAATCAAACTCAATTAAGCATAAAATTTAACAACGGATTTTGAAATATATGAAAATAATCTAATAATACTATTTTAAATTATCAGGAGATAAATACCACTTTTTCAATAAAAATCATTTATTAAAAATCCATAAACATACAAAAGAATATATTTAAAAAGATATTTTTGAATCAAATTATTCCAAACCACATTGAATATATTCGATGGAATTGTCAATTTAAATCATTTTTTCCATATAAATAAATCTTTAAAAAACATAATTAAAACATGGTCATTAATGAGATATATTTAGAACCATAAATCTTAATAACATTTAAAATGATGTTTTAGTTAAAGTGTCCTTTATGTAAAACCTTAAAAATATTCATTTTGAATACATTTTAATGAAATTAAAAATAGAAATATATTTTTATAATCCTTTTGGTACATATAATTATATATCAATGAAGATATCATAAATATTTAAATAGAGAACAAATTATTTTTTTAAACATTCAAGGCATCTCATTCGACTTTGAACATTTAAATCATAAGTCTGATATCATCAAATGAATTCTTAAATTTCTAGGCATATGAATTTATTTATTATATGAAATATATTAGGTGATGTAAATACACCACATATAAAAAATATGTGGTTAACATGGCTTATATCTCAAAAAAATTAAATATGAGATAGAATTCTCATACCATAGGTTTTATAAACTTTGTACGTGTCAAAAACACTTGTATAGTGGTTTTAAACATATTAATAACATCTAAGATAATCATAAAAATATTTTTTATGGAATATATTATTCATTTACAACATTATTTTTCCCATCTATTTATAATATCCTAGTTGAATCAACAATTCATCTAATAAACTCTTTTTTTATCATACATGTTTTGACTTTTTATTCATAATCTTATTACATATATCCAGATTTACATAGGTAAATAAAGTATACCATTATTCACATACCATATATATTCAGAATTTAAATATATATAATAGATATATATATTTAATTCAAATGCACCACTCATGGGGACGGGAGGTCGTGCGTACGCATGAACACAGTTTTCAATCTCTTATTGTATTGAATAGAAGTAATTGAATGAATAATATTTACATATATATATATATATATTATTTTTGGGGAATTATTATTTCATATATTTCATAATTATTAATAATAAATTTTTCTATAATAATTCTTGAAAGGGGAATGTTGAATCTAAATCTCACCATGTGGTGGCAGTAGTAGGCCATACGTACACCCGAGGGATGGTATAATTTCATTAATGGTTGAATGGTTTGGATTTTTTTTGGAATGTGAATTATAACGAAAAATTTTCATTTAATTTTTTATTTACATAGTTTATATAAATTTCCATACACATAGAAATTAAGTTTACATGAAAAATAGTTTAAACCACAATGTGGGGACAATATGTCGTATGTACGGACGCATGGTGATATTGTTTTTCTTGAGCGGGGTAAAAAGAGGAATATGGATGTAAAATAAATAAAAAATATCATAATATATTAGATATTGTATTTATAAAATTATTATGGAAACAACATATGATAAGTAAGTTAAATAAGTAAAGGATATTGAATGGGGTGATAAAATAATTACCTCTTTTTTGGGTATCTTATTTTGATTTTCATAGGACTCCTTAGAATACATCGATACGAAACTTATGTCCTATAACATGTTGTGAGGAAATTTGGGAGGGTAAATGTTCAGGTTTTTTCCAAGACAAAGGGATTTGTAGCAGTGAATTAAATATAAGGAAAATTTCCCTTTCTATAGGATAGGTGAGGGGTACTTTTGGATGTTCTTAAAATGTTAATTTATTATAAATTTCATTTATTTTTAAAATACATTTAATATGATTTATTTGATGTGTAATTTTATTATGGGTAGAAATAATCTCCTAAAATTAATATTAGACATGTATAGGTGATAAAATGATTTATATCATTCGAATCTAAACCTTAGTTAATGGTTTAACTCTTATTGTGTCTTCTTGTTTTTTTACAATATAGGGTTAATAAAGATACTATAAGTTCCAAAAAAACTCAAAGTAGATCATTTATGACATATTTTAAATTTTTAATTTAGTTTTTTTAATCAAATTTTTTTTAAACATTTTTATAATTTAATAAAATAGTATTTATTCTAAAATTTCATTCATTTCAATTCTAATACTATCTAGTATTTTAATTATTGAAATAGAATAACATGAAAACTTCAATCCAACACCTCAAATATTTCACTCAGATGTATATTTTATATATTAAAATTTTGTGTCACGCTAATTAGGTAAAATTATTTTTATTTTAATATTTTTATTATCAATTATTTGATATTACAATTAATTAAACAAATATTGCATCATCTTTGTGTCACAAGTTGATATATTTCTTTAATTCCAAAAATATATCCATACATTATCATAATGTAGATAAAAAACGATGTTTGAATTATAATTATATTTGAACATATCACTTATATATCCTCTTATTAAAATGAAATATTTATTTAAATTTGAATATGAAATTTTTAACTCTTCTTTAAATAAAATATAATAAATGTTGTAATATAACACAAGTGTCTTAAAAATGACCATATTTCTAAAAAAGGGTTGATTTGTTTCAAAAAATACAAAACAAAATATATTAGGACATGTGGTACGATAATTTTATATTATTAAAATATTATATTTACCTTTATTACACTTTTTAACTCTAAGAGTGGTAAATAAAATCCCAAAGTTACTATTCACCAAAAATTAATTTGACACAATTAGAAAAAACATTTCATACTAAATACATTGATATTTGACCGTTTTTAGAAATTAAATTTACTTATGATGTCAAATTATGTTTAATGCTAATATAAAAATGTTCCTAGAAGATGGGTAAAAAGACGTTACAAATGATCATTAAATTTTAATATCTAATTGAATTAAAAAAATTATTTCAACAACATAAATTTTTTTAATTAATATATTATTTATCTATTTTAAATATAAAATAAATTTAATGTGAATTATGTATTTAAATGAAAATTTTGGGCTTTAACAAAAATGGAGTGTTTTTTACTTTTTTTAAAAAAATTGAATGTTTTTTGAAAAACAACAAAAAATAACACTAAGAAAGAGTTGATATTTCATATTAAAAAATGAAGTTTATTTTACAAAATTCAATTTTTTTTGAGTGTATAAAATTAAAATTATTATTTTTCACAAAATTACATACAAATTATTTCTTTTAACCAACTAGTATTTCTAAACACATAACTATTTTACTGGTCCTTATACATTTTATTATAAATGTTAAATTTTTTATGAAATAATTTCAAATAACAGTTCAAAATTATTTATTATTATTTATATTAATATATTAAAGTTGTGAATTATAATATATCATTTAAATAATTTTAACACAAACTTGTTGTTTTACAGAAACTCAATCTTACATGTTACACAAGCCAAGTTGGTTTTGCATGAATCACAGGATACTGATGACAACGTTCCACGGTGTTTCGGGGTTTTATATGTGTGATATATATTCCATTATTATATTATCATGTTGTTCTTGATTGAAATTGGTAAATAACATAATGTTTTAATTAATTGAAATTTAATTTAATAAAGGAATTAAATAGGCATGTTTAAGGAATCTAATTGTTATTGTAATTTGATTTCAATAAAATTGATGCAACTATGCATGTTTTATTTAATTGGTTAATAAACATAAATCATGATTTTTCTTGTTTATAAAATAATTAAAGGAATGTAATATTAATTGTAAAATGAATTTGTGATAACAATTATCGCTTATTGATTAGGTTACTCATAGTTGGATCATGTGATAATGAATCTATTAATTCAATATAGAATAAGATACAGTTTTAGGATAAAATATAATGACTTATTATGTCCTGATTTTCCAGATTGTCTATAAATTCCAAGTTCCATAGGTTTTGTATCTGTGAGACATCACTATGTGTGAAGGATGAATTACTTGCAATGGGACTCAGAGCACATTGTTATGATTCTTTCCTACAGCATGGGATGAGATTTGAGTCATGGATGACTTATCCTATAGATTTATTGTGATAAGTGGGGTAGGCATGCTCATATGAGATGTGATCATATGATGGCTAAGCATGGAGGGATATTGTTGTAAGAAGGGTGGGACGCCCGATTGTTTGGTAGTAGATAACGTCTTGAGTGGTGGGATGCCAGAGTATATGAATGTGGTGTCAGGGATGGAAGTATAGGTGACTGACTATGTTGAAGCAAGACATACCCATTGTTAAGAAAGGTGGATGCTTGTTTGAATCAGTTGATTGGCCGACAACCTTGTTGTTATCTATCATATTTTTTTTCTACAGTACCTATGTATATGTTTTTCGTTACACCCTTTAAAATAGTGGATACCACCCATGGGGTATTCCATTTTCTATATGTGTTTAGCTTATCGTGACTATATAATTCTATGCTACTCATATAGTTAGTGAATAATCAAAAGGTAGTTCAACTACTCACTATGTTGATCACCTAGCATTTGGTAGTTTGGAATGTTTTCCTAGAATAACTTGTAATACGGAAAGTAACTATGTTAATAAATTAATAATTTTTTAACCCATGTGGTGGGAGTTTTTTGGGATGTAATGTTGATGTTTGAAATTTGAGATGTCATGGAATCATTTTTCTTTTGCCTGGAGGTCATGGATCATCATTGAGATGATAATGAAATGTAATGTTGAAATTATTAATGATAAATTATTAATTATCATAAAGTGGAACTGGTGAAAATGAATATGATAACTAAGTGTTGCTCTTGAAGTAGTTGTGTTCTTATAGGATACAAGGTCTCAGTAGTGGTAGTTGGGAGTCCAAGGGATATTAGATATAGTTGGGTATGATACTTGGATATTCCCTTAGTGTGATTGTGAGCTATATTATATCTTGTACGATTTTTGATTCTATACGCAACTCTATCCTATCTGTTAAGGAAATAGACACTATTCAGATTTAGATCCCTGGGGGTTATTTTCTATAACATCCTAGTCGGAGGATGGATGGATGACTACCCCTTCGTCCCCACTCTTTTCTATTTGTTGTTATTTTTGTGGTACAAATAATGGATTGTTTTAACCTTATATGTGTACAGGGATGTAATGTATTGTGGTTATTTTACACACATGTATTCTAGATATAAATTTCTATGGAGTACTATACGTATAAAATGTATAGGTTGTGATGGCTTCTGAAACCTTACATGGTGTATGGGATTCGATGGCTTGAGGTATAGTACCAAATGAATGATTCATGTTATACAAGATGTGGTGGATCCTAAAAAATACATGGTTACTTTGGTTATATGGACATTGTGGTGTTATTCATGAGGTGCATCTTAACGCATGAGGTGTGTGTTGTGGTGATTTTCCCAGATGTTTGAGGAATAACATTTTTGGAGAGAGATTCTTAGGAAATTCGATGTTGGGGGATAGCAGTGAATCATTGAGGAAGTGTTATTAGGGTACCCCTGATATTATTTATTATATTATATGAACATGTATGAAATACTTTACGAGAGTAGCCATAGTGAGTTTTGGAAAATCGTATACTTATTTAAGTGATGAGTTAGTTCCACTTGTTGTTCTATTTTCTTTTCATGCATTCATTACATTTTTATGAGAGGTCCCAGGTAGGATCTTAATTAATATACTTTTATGCTCTTCATATGTAAGTAAAAAATATTTTTCCAGTCATTTGGAGCTAGTTGGTGATCATGATTGTTACTTATAGCTTACAGATTGAAGGAGCTATTTGGGATTCATGGTCACAATTGTCTTTACTTTATTTTGGCACATAACGATTTCCCTTTCATTTGTCGTATATCTTTGATGACATTACAGTTGTGTACATTTTTTCTCTTTTATATTGTATTATTAGCATGATTTTATTTGTCTATATGATATCTCTCTCTTCCACATGTGTTTCTCTTTGAGGAAAATGCATCCCATATGAATGTTTATTATACACTCAGTGCTATTCTCCAACCTAGGGCCTACCAGAGGAAGGAATCTGGGGTCACTATATCCATTCTCCCACTAAAAATGATGATTGTTACCCTTTTGGGGGTGGGGGTTTTAAAATAGTGGTGTCCTTTCTAGGTTAAGGGATAGGGTGTAGGATTGAGTTTTCCACAGGTTATGTGGAATGGGTTGGTAGGGAAATAATGTCATCTAGGTTAAAGAAACAATGTAATCATGGGAAACCAGCTAATAAAATGGTATTTAAGGCCCCTTATGAACAGATGCATGGGCCATCAAACATACAGCGACTTGAAAACAAGGTGATACATGTTGTAGGGTAAAACCCTAGGAAAGGGTCACACATCATTATTATTTGATGTTATGTTTGAATTGGTATGCCATTGGATAGATTTTACTAACAATAATAAAATAAAATAATTAATTAGATTTTATAGTAATCCAAATTCCAGTTTTAGGAGCTCTGATTGTTTGTTATTTTGTAGGTATGGCTCCAGGTCTATTTCCTCTTCAATCTCATAGAGAATATTTTCATCGGGCTGGGATAGTATACCAACATAGGTAATAGGTTTTTGATGATGAAACATGGAGGGGGACACTCTAAGAGTTTCAGTTCCATATCCTACTATGGTACGAGGGATCCATTATTGATGCATTCATAGATGATTAGTTAGAGTATGTTGAGATATATTTCAGTTCAATCCAATATTGAAAAGGTCATAGATTGTTGTTGGGTTTGGCGTTTCCCCATGGGGCAGCACGATAGTGGTGGTTCTTCTTCCTCGTGGATTGTGAGGAGTCGAATGTCTCATCAGAGGACTTTCAAGACCACTTCAAAGCCAAGTTTCTTTCCTTGGTAGTGAAGGTAGGCTGGTTTCTAGGATATAATTATCTTTAGTAACGGAAGATCAAGTGTGCTAGAATTTGGAATCTATTGTAGGAACCTTTTGTGATATGATTCAAACCTATTTTTCGATGAGGAGGAGAGTGGGATTAATTTCGAGGATGTTTGCATCTAGAGATCTAGCGTTAGGTCACCCAATTTGTGGTAATTATGTATCAAGAGGTTATTTCAAGAGAATATTTCATCAATATGATGTTTTCTAGAACTGGATCATCATGAGAGGGGAGTCTTCAGGATTTACCATGATGAATGTATGTGCCCATGGGTTCCTATTTGTTAGGATAAAAGTTCTTCTGATTAGACAGGTCTAGGTACCAACCCTCAATGGCACTTTTCATTGGGGGAAGGGACCCATCTCTCATACCATTGCTAATGGATCGTACACATGTTTTAATGTAGATTAAGAGGTCATCAATGTAGATATTAACCAACCTTTCTGAGTAGTAAACATGTTCCAGTATTCCCGCTTTAGGTTCCTCTATTGAGGCAGTTCCAGCTGAGGTAGCAGAATTGTGGAGCTCTAGTTTGGGAACACTAATGAGAAGGTGGTACATGAAGAGGATAACCCTAAGATTCTCCCACTCCTCAGGGAGTAGCATGTAGCAATAAAGGTGGTCATCAGCATGATCACAGAGGCCGTAAAGTAGGACAAGGTTATATTTTTTTGATATAGGGTTTCTAGCTCTAGGCTAGTGAGACATTGTTTCAGGTAGCCTATCCATGCTTTCTACAAGGGTTAATATCTTGTTTGATCTAGGAGTGACACACTAATTTATATAACCCCCCTTGTCCATTATTTGGGACTTGTGGTAGATAGGATTATAATCACCTTGGTGTTGACTATTCCATATACAATTTGAGATGACTGTTTGAATTATGTAGAAATAATAAGATAGTGCTCATGTAGTACCGCTCTGGGATAGACTTGTGTTTTTTTTTTAATAAAACCGTATGAAGTCATCCTCTACATGGATTAGTTGTATTCAGTGAAGGATTTCATGGATTAAATTAGGATTAAGGTTGTGTTATTCCATGATTATAGAGAGGAATTGATGTTTTTTGGTGAGGGAGACCCTCTGTTAGGTACGATGAATGTTTATTGCACATTTTCAATGATGGATATGATGATACCGAGTTCGTCCGATGTTCAGTAGTCGGTGTTTACCCAGAGTCCTCGAAGAGTACCCTAATGTCTCTCTAGATGATGTTATAGAGTTACCCCCTTGTCGAGAGATTTATTTCAGGATCAATCTACACTCAAGGTTTTATCTTATCATGATGTCTTCATATAGGATATAACCTTTTGAGTTCCAATAGCAGTATATAAAACTCAATTATCTATTGTAGTGTGTTTTTTTTCATCTGAGTGTGTCACTGTGGGGTGCTCCAGTTATGTTCAAAAATATTAATGATGGTAGTTTGGGACTATGTATCAATTATTTACTCCTTTATGATGTGACAGTGAAGAAACTCTACACTGTTCCATGTATAGATGATTTAGTAGATCAACTAAAGGGTTCAATTTGGTTCTCAAAGATTTATTTTTTATTAGGATATCATCATATTCTAGTGAAGGAAGAATATATTCTGAAGACTATTTGCTGATGTCATCATGGAAATTACATGTTCATTGTGGTGTTGTTCGGTGTGATGAATGTTCTACCTATGTTTATTTGGTTAATGAACATTGGGTTCCATGAGTTCCTAGAGAATTTCTTGGTAGGTTTCATTAAGGACATCTAAGTGCACTCCAGGTCCGAGGACGAGCATCTATACCATATAAGTGTCATATTGGGAGTTTTTCATCACCAAAATCGATTTGGGAAGATATCAATGTGTGAGTATTGGTATCAATATGTCCATTTCATGGATAATTTTTTATCCCAGTAGGGAGTAGCGAATGATCTATTGAAGATAAAACCAGTTGTTCTTTTGTTTTCCCCAAAGATAGTGGTAGAGGTGCAAACTATTCTTAGTCTTGCAGCCTATTACAAGATTTTTGTAGCTGATTTATCTCAGGTTGTCAATCCTATGACATAATTGTACATGAAGGATCATGAATTATTATGGATATAACTTTTTCAGGAGTAATTGATGTATGGTAAGTATAATTTTTTATGTTGTCTCGTTCTTTGTTTTCCAATAGAAGGAGTTTTGTGTGGGGATTTCTATGATAATTTTAATCTAGGGTTGTGTTCTGTTTTGATGCAACAGAGATTGGCCAGTTTTTATGGGTCTTATAAATTAAATCCCTATGAGTTTAACTATTCCATCCATGGTCTCATGCTGTTAGAGGTGGTATTTCCCAAGAATTTATGGAGATATTACCTCATCATCAAGTGTTTTGTAGTCTCCACCGATCATAAGATAATGGTGTATGTTTTCTCCCAACATGACTTGATCATGCATCAGCGTCAGAGGATGGAGTTCTAGCAATATTATGGATTCAAGATTTCATACACACCTAGAAAGGGGAATCTCAAAGACGATGCATTTAATGGGAAGTCGAACAATGATTTAGTGTTGGAATCATTCAATTCCTAGATAGTGATGGAAGAACATTTAGAATTAATTCTTGATATAGGAGAAGTTGGAGGAAGAGGTTTTATTTTTTAGATGATGGTGTCTTCTTATTTGGTGAAGGAGGTGGTGGAGTCATAGATAGTGGATCTTTAGGTATAGGGATGAAGAAACTGAGTTGTTTATGGTGATCCCCCTGATCGTTGGTCTAAGGATAAATCACACCATGTGTTATGGCAGTGAGTGATTTTTGTTCCTTTTGTGTTGTGGGTGATGGTTCTCATAGAGTTTCCTAGTTAACCTTAGGATGTACATCCAGGAACGATAAAGACACAACATGCCTTGGGAGGCTTGTATTTGTGTCTTGGTTAAAGCATGTAGTTGCAGAGTTTGTGTCTTGATGTTTTGTCTTCCCAAATGTGAAGGAGGAGCACTCTGTTCTCGGTGGTTTTATCTGGCCATCAAATATTTTTCAGTGGAAGTGATAGGATATAATGGTAGAATTTATAATTTTTTTACCTCCAGATCATGGAGGAAATGTGTTTATAAGGGTGGTAGTGGATAATTTAAATAAATTGATTCACTTTATAGAAATTAAGGAGTTGAACTCGGTAGAGGTTTTTCTATGGTAGTTTCAAGAGAAGGTGGTGAAACTCTAAATAGTCCTAAGGATAGTCATTTCTAACTGAGATCCTCATTTTACCTCCAGTGTATGGATATGTCTCCAACTTACATTTGATTTTTGACAATGTCTTAGCACTGCATTTCATCCACAGACATATAGGTATAGAGTAGACCATCCCAACTCTTGAAGACATGTCACACCCTTGGGTCCGGGATTTTATAGGATTGTGGGTGAGACACTAGACCTTGGTAGAATTATCTTAAAATAATTGATTTCACTCCACTATCGGTATTTGAACGTTTGAATATTTTGATGGATGACATTTAGATTATCCATTATGTTGGACCGTGTTCATAGAGTTAGGAATTCCCATAGCGTAACTGGTACAAAATAAGAAATAGATAGTTCATGTGATTCATGAGCGGTTGAAGGCAGCATATGATAATCATAAATCATATTTCGATTATAGGAGCAGACTTATGGATCTCTATGATGTGTATCATTTGTTTATGAAGGTGACTACCTATTATAGGCATTGCAGGTTTGGTCATGTGAGTAATATATCTCCTTGGTTTGTCGAGCATTTTGAGGTGTTGGACCATATTGGATCCATGGTAAATCAGATACTTCATTCCCCTTAGATGATCTAGAATCACAATGTTTTTCATGTGTTAAAAATCTATTTTTATCTTCTTATTGTATGTCACATCATCAATTGGGGTGAGATCAATGTTGATGGTGATGTGAATTTCTAGGACTGGCTTATAGAGATCTAGTACATCCATGAGAAGGTGTTGTGTGGGAGTTCTATTTCCTTGGTTCATTCTTTGTTGCAGCACATTGGTTTAGAGGAGAGTACATTGTATCATGAGTAAAAGATACACACACAGTAACCTAACCTGTTTGATGTTTAGATCTTCTATTGTAACATTGTTTATTTTATGGTTTTAGTCCTTTATTAGTTCTGTGATAGATTTCAATTTTTATTTTTGTGTATTTCTCTTTTATGGGAGGTTTGTCCCATATGAGTGGGTTTTAGGGGATGTTTGTGGTTTTTTTATTGGTTTTCTCATTTTCCTCTAGTGAGGTGGTGAGATCCTATGGTGAAAAGAGTCTTGGGTGGTATATCATGGGGTGGATATTCAGTTTACCCCTATCTGTTTCCTATATGGGTTGGTTTTATGATTTTCATGGATGTGAATGTTTTTAGTGGTGTCTGATGGAAGGTACCAAATCTATATAGATCAACATTAATAATGTTCATTATGCTTGTAGAGTTTAGTGGAGGATTAGAATATGTATGGATGAGTTCAGGTGCAGAAAAATATGACCAGGTAACTTTCATTGTGTGAATGTGGGATTCAGACCCTATAGACTAATTTCATGAATTTAAAGTGGGATTCCCATCATGAAATATTTCAGGTTTAGAAAAATTAAATAAAATTAATAGGAGGTTAGTTTTTAGAGGAATAATAACAGAAGGAAATACATGATGAAAAATGGGTTTACATGTTATGTAATCCCCTAATGATTTAATGTTATATGTGTTTTTTAAGCTACTCAGGTTGTCAAAACCATTCACTGTTGATTTACTCCCTCTCATCCCAAAAAACCCACCAGCCACCTCCTTGGCATTTTGGATATCCCTTCATCGATAATTGATCTTAGTTTTTCATCTTTGATCAATGGTGACTTGACTTGATCCAAGGTGTGTATTTCATTCTATTTTGGTGTTTTCTCCCAATTTGACCTTTTTTCCTCCCACTCCTCTCATTAAGCTATGTAGTTTTCTTACCCATATTATTGATGCGGTCATCTCTTGATTTTGGTTGATGTAGTGGAACTGAGACATCCCCATATAGATGAAAATCATATAGGATGTGTGATCGGAGATCCATTATGTGGTCTGTCATCATTAGAAAATTGTTGATGACCTTTTGAGGTAGGGGATTCATTGCATCACTATTTAATTATTTTTAATGATAAATGAATCATGATTTATCCCTTTGTATCACAATGAAATTTACCTAATTATATACATGAATCACAATAAAAGATTCGTATTGATCACGTTATAATTTTTAGACATTGTACACTAATAACTATTTTCATATTGATTTTATAGATATTGTGATATCTATTCCATGCTTGGATTTATAAGTTTTTTTCTAAATTAAAATTTGTAAAGAACAAAAATATGAAATTAATTGATAATCAATTAGCTAAAGGATGAAAATGGGAATTTTACTGAATCTATTTGTTGTTCTAGTTTTTTGTGAATAAAATTGATTAAAGTACAAATGTTTATTTCAATTGGTTATTAAAAATTAACTATGTTAATGATCGTTGAAAAAATAATTAAAGGAATGTAAAATTAATTTATTAATAAATTTGAGATACATGTGATATCTTGTTGATTATGTTTCTGGTAGTTAGAACCTATGATAATGAATAGGTTAATTCGAGATGGAATAAGATCCAATTTTGGGATAAAAGATAATTAAATTGTAGGTCCTGTGTTTCCTGATTACATGTAATGTCCATGTAAATTGTGTTTTTCAGCCATGATAGATTGTTGGGTGTGAAGGCTGAATGCATTTCATTGGGAATAAGATCCCATTGTTATGTTTGTTTCTTACTATATTATGATGTGATGTGAGAATGGGATGACTGAGCCTATAGGGTTGTTGTGGTTTGTGGGGTAGGGAGGCATAGATGTGATTTGAGCCTAAGGTGTTAGTGGTTAGAGGGTTGTGGTAGTATCAAGGGTTTGGAGGCCTTGTTGATGACAAAATTATTGCTTCCATGAGTGGTGAGATGCACTGGTATCTGATTTTTTTGTGAGGAATGGCACCAAATGAGAGAGATTGGGTTGATATTGGGCTTACCCATTATTTTTAAAGTTTAATTCTTATTTGAATTCGTTGTTTTACCAACAACCATGTTATTATATAACTGCTTTCCCTTCCCCACTGCATGAGGTAGATGGTTTTGGTTACTCTATATCAAAGAGAGGTGATGATGTGTGGGGTATTACTCATGAATTCTGTGTTTATATTCTTATGGTGGGAAAAGTCTACGTTCCTTCTATTGATGATGAAGATTTCATGGGTAGTTCACCAACTAAAATTGTTAAGAATCGTATGATTGGTAGCTTAGAATTTTTTCTTATAATACCAGGTAATATGGAATGTAATGATGTTAGTTATTGAATAAAATTTAATCCCATGCGTTTAGAGTTTGATGGGATGCAATGTTGAGGTTGAAATTCTGATAAACCATGGACTCAGTTTTCATAAGCCCAAAGGGAATGGATATTATTTGATAATCTAATGAACTAAAATGTGGAAAATTATAATGGTTAAGTAGTGGATAAGAATTAATTTACATAAAGTTGAACTGATGAAAAAGAATATGATAATATAATGTTTATCATTAAATGGTTTTGAGATTATATGATATCTGGTCTTAATAGTTTCATCTGAGAGTCTAATACGTGTTAGATATTATTATATCTGAGACTATAAATTACCTTAGTGTGGCTTTTTCTATATAAAATCATATATTTTTGTGTTTCTAAATGACACTCCAACCTGTCTATTATTAAAACTGACACCCTGGGGATTCAAAGAGCCTGAGCGGGGAGGGAGTATTTTCCCCAACATCATAGAGGAAGGATAGATGGATAACTACCCCCTTGGGCCCTACTCTAGTCTCTTTGTAGTTATTTATAGTGGTATAAATGATGGTTAGTTTTCCCTATATATGTGTGTAGAGGGACGTAATGGATCATGGTTATTTCAAACATATGTATTCTGGATATAGTGTCTTATGGAATACTATAGGTATGATATGTATATGATGTGATGGATTGTTGATCCTTGCTCTGTGTGAGAGATGTGATGGCTTGTGGTATAATACCAGAAATATAATAGACATTATGCATTCTGCGGTGGCTCCCAAAAACTACCTGGTTACATTGGTTATGTGAACATGGTGGTGTGACACACGAGATGCATGTTGAAACATGAGGTGTGTGTTGGGGGGGGGGCTTCACCGAGGTATTATCCAACTAGACTTTATAGATAGAGATTTTCAGGACATACGATGTTGTGGTAGAGTGGAAAACTAGTGGGGATGTGCTAGTATGGTACCTCTGATATTATTTGTTATATTATATTCACATGTATAAAATACATGGCGAGAGTAGGCATGGGGATTTAGGGAACATATTATACATGTTTTGGTGATGAGTAAGTTCAAATTGTTGTTCACTATGATTTAAAATGAATTTTTTACTTTTTCTCAATAAGATATAGGGAGGATCCTACTGAGTATACTGTTATACTCACCCTACGTATATATAAAAACCTTTTCATATCAGTTTGACCAGATTGGATATCAGGAATGTTACTACTATATTGTGATTTTTAGGAGGTATTTGGGCTTCATCCTCATTATCATCTCTACTTTATATGGGAACTTCTAGTTTTTCCATTCAATTGAAGTAGTTCTTACATGAAATTACATTTGTGTATCTAGGTTTCCATTTATAATGTATTCTATGTAGGTTTTGGTCGGTTATTATCATATCTCTCCCTTATGTGTGTGTTTCTCTTTGACTGTAATGCATCCTATATGCATTTTATTATTCCATTGGTTCTATTATCCAACCAGAGTCCTACTGAAGGTGGGACTCAGCGGTCACTATATACCATCACCCATTTTTATCCATATAGGGGTACACTTTGCGGGGAGGGGTTCATGACAGTAGTGATATTGTTATAGGTGCATTAATATTCTATTCTCATTACAAAAATTGAATTTATGATCCTATAATGAAACATTCATTCCTTTCTATGTTTTTTTAGTAATTAGTAATTATTTTCATCATAAAATTAATTGATACCCTTTTGTAAAAACATTATGCGGATGTATTAAGGAAAAAATAAATTATCAGAATATCTCTATTTTTATATTTAAATTCTATGCTTATGGAATTGTTTTCATACCCCTTGTAGGGTTTGGTGTTATTATGAGGATGAATTAGTTTTTTTATGATGATAAGATAGATTACAGTGGTATATATGACATTTTTTAAATAATATTCCAATTTTCTACAAGAATCAATTCATAACATTATTAATATATTAGGAAGATTGTAAATTGATTAAATATAGGGATGAATGTTATTTTTTACATTTTTTTGAGAAGAAGGTGATTGTTTAAATTGATAATGTTTGTATTGTAAATGAATATCAAGATCTATTTGATGATGAATTTTTTATTGTTATAACTACATAGAGATTGGGTTTACTATTTTATTAGTTCCTGATGTCAATCTAATACAAAAAACACATTATCAAATGGCTCAAGTAGATCATTTGGAAATGAAAAACTAGGTATAATATCTTTTGATAATCGATTCATTCATCATAAAACTTAACTATAAAGTTAACCCATGTAATTTATTTAAATGAAATATGTTTCTATAAGGATTATCATTTATTATAATGAATTTAATAATATCATTGTTAATAATAAATATTTTATCCTTATAAATAAAACTTACTTGATTAGTTATAGGATGATCAGTATTTTTTTAATGTTGGTCTCGAGTCTGTGAACCATCAAATAACAGTGAAGTAGGATGAAAATTAGAAGATGTAAATTCCGGGCTAGGATTGGCATGAATGATTTTTTGGTTATTACTTTGGTGATGAAAACAGATCTAGGTGTACGTATAAACCTTATGAATATAGTTTTCTCTGAGTTAATGTATAAATGTGTGGTTGTGTTTGTTGATGAAATCATGATATTATATAAATATTATGATGATCATGAGAAAAATTTCATAGTTATTATATATACCTTGACTGAATAAAAAAATTCAAAAAAAAATTCAATGTGAATTTTTTTTGAGAAAGATTTATTTCTATTGACATGATGTAAATAAATATGGAATAATTTTCATCCAACCAAAACTAATGTTCTTGATGCATTCTCAAAACATAAAAAATGTGATGGAGATCTATTGTTTTTTTGATTGTGGGATACTAATGAGGGGTTTCAAAGAAAATTACTATGTTATCTATCCCACAAACATTGTTATCTATTAAAAGGATTCAAATTCATCATGATGAAATAATGTGGGGAAAGTTACAAGAAACCGAAAATAATATTACTAAATGCCCTATGTATTTACATTCCATTGAAAAATGGTGACATTTTATAAAAAATGATGCTTCTTTGATAGAAAATAGTTTTTTTAATAAAAAATCATTACATAATTACATAGACTTCACATCAACTAAAACAACATGATCTAAATTATCCTATATATGACCTTGAACAAACTGATGTAGTGTTTTATATAAAATTATAAAGGAATCATTTATATAGAGTAATGTGGGATATATATATAATGCACATTACAATTTGAGAATATATTCACACGTTAATCATTGAACACGAGCCAAAAAAGTTGTATGAAAACTATTAAGGATTATGAATTCTGAAATCATTACTATCAACAAAAAGAAAACAGGGAAGATGATTCTTTTTGTTAAGAAGCTAACACATCATTAACTATGATATGTATAGAATAATATCTTTTTGTAAACAATTTGATGTATGTTGTTGAAGAAACTTTTCGAGGATGAACATCCTCTGTTTTGAATCAAAATTTTGTGTAGGTGTCTTTATCAAATAGAATTTGGAATGATTAGATGGATGATTATGTTTTTCACGAAAATATATAATCATTCACGAATGTTTTGTTTCATGATTTTAATTTTTATGAAGATGGGTTTGTTATATCTTTAATGATATTATGTTCTTCTTATGATTTATATTTCAAGAGATAATCGATGAGTCAAACTCAATGTTCCATATTATCAATTGATCCAAGGATTAAAAATATGTATAGAGTAATTAGGTAACATTTATTATAGAATGGAATGTAAAGATATATTTCGGAATTTAAAATAAATTTTTAAAATATAAATTGGTTATTAAAAACGAAAATTACTTAAGGGGATGCTTCAATAATTTATTATGATGAAAGGAAAAATGGAGAAAATATATATGGATATTATGTTGTGATTTCAATAGAAATATCAAGACCATATTGTGATATGGGTTCTTATTGATTATTTAACTTTATCTTTTCATTTATATTCTAATTGATATAGTATTCATTTATATGTACTTTACTAACTTTATGTGAAAGGGATAGTTTGGTTATATTGATTTATGCTCTCCAATTTTTGTAAGTGTTATTGAAATTTTTCGTATTATTTTTATAAGTATTCTAAAGTCAATGGTAATAGAATTAAATTTTAATAAATCTATTCATAAACAATATGAAGGATAGTTAGAGAGAATAATTAAAAATTGGGAAGGCCAACAACAAACATGGTTAGTGGATTACAATGGAATTTGTCATCAATATCCCTTATTTGTTTAAATTTCATACAATAATATTTTTTATTATAGTATAAAGATGGAACCATTTGAAAATTTGGATGTAAAGTGTTTTTAGAAATTATTTTATGCATTTTGGTAAAAAAGGAATGTTTAGAATGTGGTTCATTGAGCCATGTCAAATTTTAGAGAGGATTTTAAATATTTCGAATTGAATTTATAAAACTATGATATTATCTAATGTATAAGATGTATTTCATATTTTTCTATGAAAATGTGTTCATTTGTATTTAATGTTTGGATCCCTAATGTAGAATTTTTAGAAGAGAATATTTCATATGAGGACCTTCCTATTCATATTCTTGACCTTAGATAATAGGTGTTACGAAAAAAGTTATTCACTATGTTAAGGTTTTATTGAAAAACATTTGATTGAATAAGCACAGATGATCCTGAAAAAGATATGATGAAAAGATATATCTAATTGTTTAAATTGTAAATAAAATTGCAAGGGATCATTTTAAAATAGGTAAGAAGAATGTAAAAATTATAGTAAGGTTAATAGTAAATAATTACATTCCTTATTAGTATCCATGAACTAGATTTCACATATATATATATTCAATATAATAATATTATGTTATTTTCCAACAAAAAGAAATTAATTTTAGTCATAATAAATTTTTTACATACATTATATTATTTTATTAGAAATAATTATTTACAAATTATTTAATTTTACTTTTAATAAAATCATATCATTTTTTAATCGAAATATGAAAATTACAATATTTCAAAATTTGGAAAATTTTTGAATAATTATTTTATTTTTGAATGAATAATGAAAATAGTGATTTGTATAAAAAATATCATTTCTTTTCAAAAATTAGAAAAGTTAATTTATTTAAAAAATTGCTTAACAGAAAGATGTATTCATTATTATTATTATTATTATTTTAATTAAGTTCATTTTAATATTATAATATTTTATTTTGGAATAAATAAGGTTTATACCTAAAAAGATTTTTTTCTGAATAATATTTGTTCATCACATTTTGTGATTTATGTATACATTAAATTATAAAAAATATGATAATTGAATTTTATAAAATTGATTTTATATTTTTGATTATAATAATTAATATTAATAAATAATTTCTACATAATTTTCTTCTATAATTAATTGCAAAAATATTAATAATCAGTTACAATAGTAAAGGTTAAAATATGTTTTCCAAGGGATAAACTAATTGTGTAAGTGTTAAAATTACTTAAATAATGATATAAATACTAATGTCCATCCATATTTCAACCCTATATCAACTCATCTTTTGAAATGATCCATTTTGGAGGAATTTTTCTAGAGTAATATTTAAATATATTTTAATAATTTTGAAAATTCCAATCATGTCCATTCCCCCAATTGTTAATGGACACGCCTCCCCGACTCTCTCTACAAATCAATATTCATTTTATTCATAAAAAACCAATAACAATACCTTCCTAAAACACCTCACCATTTATTTGATATCATTTTTTGGGTGTTATACCTACCATAGTGGGATAAAGTTGTAATGAAAAAAATGTTATCAGAAGAAGTGGAAGATAACAAATGTTTGTGATGAGTGGGACTTGGGTTAAGGGACTTTTTACCTTAAAAAATAATTTTAAATAGATTTAAATATTTATTTTCAATATAATGTTTCCAATTTCCATAGTATTAAAATTATATTATTAATTTATTTTTATGGATATAATTGAAATTTAAATGATATTAGATATGTCTTTTCTCCTTTTCGATAGTTTTGAAGAAGAATCATTTTAGGTATATTATATTGATTTTTTTGATATTATTTATAAAAGGAAAGAAGGAATGATAAATTATAGAATATAAAAAATGATTTCTTTTCCATATAACATAATAGTTATTTTATATTTTGATTCTGTTATAGGATTCCATGGATTATTCAAAGAAAAACCTACCCTCCCATTGATTAGAAAATGATTATGTTATCTGAATAATTATGTAGTAATTAATCAATCATGTTACTCCAAGTATATATTTTTTATAAGGGTTTTTTAAAGATGATGTCACAAAGTACCTACATGAGTTTTCACAACATTCTAATGAGTTCCCATTGAAATAATTTTATTTAAAAAAGATATATTATGATCATTTGTTAAATTGGAACGATTAAAGTAATTTACGGTAAAAAGATATATTTAGAAGGAAAAAATTTTCAATGGTTCTCATGTTTTCTAAGAAACAAGAATTATAAAAATTCTATGTTGTATTCTAATACAATTTTATGAAAAACGTTTGTCTATACTGGTTATATAATGTGAGAGAAAATGATTGTATGAGCTCAAAGTTTTTTATGTTTAGGGAAAACTCTCTTTTATGATATTATATTTTTGAATTGGCATAATAGATTCCATTTTTCATTTTTATATCAATTATTTAGTATTGTTTTCATACTATGTTTTCAAAAAAAATCAGGGGGTTTATCGATTAGTAGGTGTAGTGATGAAGTAATGATTGAAATTGAGATGAATTTTCATGAAAAGAAAATATATTTGATTTTAATTTTTTTTTATTTTCAAAAAAATGAATTCTAAGAGGAACTATTAAAATGATAATTTATGTGTCTTTTGTAAGATTTATTATAACACCCCGAGATTTTATGAAAAATATTCTTTTTAATTTCATTAATGTCTTTTGTTGCATTCTACACCAAAAGGAGCTTGCACAACACGCATTCTTGACTTGCCTTGCATTACTTGCAATCGCGACCTTCCTCGATAGCGAGTGTAGTATGCAATACCGAGTTTCACATAACAAGATATTATTATAATATTATTATGAACTAGCTGTTATGAATAGTAATACCCACTTTTTTGAAATTTTATAAATTTTACCTTTCAAAATGGACTTCATTTTTGGATTCGGAATGTCGAAATTAGCTTATGGTGAAATTTTGGTACTTTTTGGATAACTTTCATATTCTGATGAATAGTGAAAATTACTAAATTTTAATTTAAAACAACTTTTTTAATAGAAATAATTAATAGAGATAAATTATAAATTTGAGTTGTTTTTATAAGGCCCCAGCCTTAAAACCTTACTTAATCTTGAGTTATTACAAGATTACACATTGAGGATCTTTTCAGGTTTAGGGTTTTAGAGAATTAGATCATGAAACTTGCATTACATTCCACATTTAAACAAAGTGGTTACATAAAAGGCAGCATTCATTCTTCCCATCAACGGAATCATATTTAAATTATAACACGGATTCTTTCTTGACACATCCTTGACACTATCCTCACATCATGTACCTTTCCCTTGACCTGTGAAAAACATTTCAAAAACATGGGATGAGCATAAAAAACTCAGTAAGAGTTATAAAAAAAATGGAAAGGAAACATGAGTTCATATATACATTAGAATGAAATCACACTTTACCCATAAAACATAGGCATATCAAAACATGAATAAATCGTAGAAAACATAAGACATAAAGGTAACTTGAGGCATTCATAACATTCTTACGTAGGGAGTAACCCTCTTGGTTACATTTGGAATACCCATCACAGTATATTCCCTAAATCTCTTCGGAGAAACCTTAACATTTCACTCCTTCGTGTTACCCAATGCATTGGAGAGCTATATCGGGCTCACACGCCGTTAGTTTATCACGGAACCACCCGTTCTTCATAACAATGCCCAAGAACCATAACATAATCTTATCACATAAAACATGAATAAAGAAAACATAACATTTCCACATTTCAATCACAATATAACATTTTAGGATATTGAAATAACGAATCCATTAAAAACCATTTTCAAAACCATTTAAAACATTTAATAAAGAGATTATTGAATCAAAGTGTCCCATACCACCTTAAAGCATTCAACATTTTAAAACATTAATATCCATATAAATAAATCCTTAAAACCATTTTGAAAACATGGATATTAATAAGAACAAATAATTAAAACATTTAAAGTGATATTTTGGTTAAAGGGGTTTTACCAAAATTAGTGACACTTGAATACAATAATTGAGGAATAACATTTAGTCAGAACTTTATAATATCATGAGAATAAATGTATTCATGATATAATACTCCAAATGACAGTATATACACCATATAAGAGTGAATTGGTGCATAATAACAATGAACCCTCAATAGAAATGTCAAATGTGATGAAATCCCTTATAAAGAAGGTATCCTTAAATTAAGGACAAATAAATCTCAAAAATATGTGTGACAAATATAAAGACACCCAATATAAGTTGATATTAAGTGAAAAATAATAAAAGGTCATTCACACATATTCAATGGATGACATATTCAATGACTACATGTTGAACCCAAAGAAATCGAAATTGGGTTAAAATGTTCCCTTGACAGCCTAACGGCATCACATCAAAATGAGTTGATGAGAGATAAATATTTTATCTCATCACATGGACATAAAATTTACATCTATAAGGATATATGAGAACATATCCCAACATAACAACATGTAAATTAAAAGACCCAACAAAAGAAGTCTTTTAAAAAGAGGAGGGTGAAAGGTTCCCTTACCGACTTGGGTATCTTTCAAAACATACACCCCATGAAAGAAGGACAATAAATCATTGATGTAAATACTAATAAATGAAAGTATATTACACAAAGAGTAGAATAATGGCAGTACATACACCACTAAATGGAAATTGTGGCAAATGTAGCATAAATCTCACAGGAATAAAAGTGAGATGAAAAATCCCTTACGAAAACTCGGCAGCCTAACGGCGCCACATAAAACATCCGAATATGGATTGATGAGATAAAATAGGGTATCTCATCACATTAAAATAAAATTTACACCAAGAGTAATATATAATAACATCCCCCAACATTACAAAGAGGAGCTTAAAATAAGTGACATAAAGGAGAGTACTTAAAAAGATAGAGAGAGGTTAGATCTCTTACGAAAGTTCGGCAGCCTAACGGCGCCACTCAAAACCTCCAAAATTGATTGATGAGAGAGAATAGGGTCTCTCATCACATGAACATATAAATTACAGTAAGTTTAATATAAAATATCATCCCAATAACAAGAAATATGAGCTTTAAAAGGAATGACATAAAAGTGTGTACTTAAAAAGAGGAGTAGGATCCCTTACCTCGGGTCCGACTTTACTCGATCGTTCTTTAATCTCCTGAATAATAAACTTGAGTTAATTTCTAATTCCTTAAGAACCTTTTTCAAGTTAATTATTACTTTTATACCACTTATTACCGTGTCATACACATTCTGTAATCATTTAAGTTAATAATATTTGTTTTGCCAATATTTGGTTCTTAAGTCGAAAGTGGACTTCTTACAATTACATGTTGTTCGTGTGGCCAAATGTTTACTATATCCAGTATTGTATTCATGATTTAGATATAATATATGTCATATATATCAAGTACATTCATGCATTTATAACATTACATAATCATTTAGAGGTAAGAAATGAAATGAACCGTTCATGGAGACAGTAAGCCGTACGTACGCATGAACGCTACTTTCATTTCTATTTCGTATTTTATTGAATGGAATAATAATGATATAAACGTATATTATAATTCCAGTATAATATCATATATAATATCATATTTCCATCCTTTATACATCCCACATATGGTATTTAACGAATCAAATCACTTTGAGGGGGCGGTAGTCCGCACTTCCTTAAATGAAGATATCGTGTTTACCCATAATGGAAACCATAAAGGTATGCCCAAAATGAAAAAAAAGAAGCTTAAGGAAAACATAAACATATTATATATCATATATAAAAATATTGACATCATAATGGCCACCTTTGAAGGTGTTAAATGAGTATTGATCAATCATCGTTTCGGGAGGCAGAATTTCTCCATCCACAAAAACCGTATGTTCTTTAATCATTTGATGTAGTTGTGTGAGAGTTTAGCTCGAATAAATCTTATAAAAACATCCTAGTATATTGGAGATACTGGTGTTGTTACAAAATAAATAAATAAAAAGAGTTTAGGGGTTGTAGAAGCAAAATAAAACAAATGAACATGAGAGAATGAATTACCTTTAAAAGTGTAACTCCTTTTGATTTGAGCCTAAAGGCTTCCTTTGAAAGGATTCTGCCCAAAGGGAATACTCTAGGATGAGGAGAGGGATGTGGAGAGAGTAAATGGGCAGGTTTTGGCCGATCCAAAGGCTTTAGGAGTGTATTAAATGAGGTAGAGGTGGGGGCCTTTTATAAGAGGAGAGGAGGGGCACTTTTGGAAAGTAAAGAAATATTACTTTATTTGAAAATGTGTTTCGGTTTCAAAAAGTCCCACATTGATATAATTCGTGTATAAGGTGATAAGGCTTCGAAATACACTCATCCAATAAGTTTTAGACATGTGTAGTTTATAGATTTTACATTATCATTCCATTTTATTTAAATCGTCAAATAATGATGTCATCGCTGCATCATTATTATGTCATAAATAATTTAATTTATTTAATGTCTAAAAATTATAAAAAAAATACTATGATGTAGGAAATCTTTTTATCTTTCCAATTAATATTTATAATCAAAAAGATGACTTGCATAACCCCACTTAAAAAGTGTTTTAGTAAAACATATCATGTTTGTGTCCATTTTACTTTTACATTAAATAAAATGTTATTTATGTCATTTCCCAACCAAAGTGTCTCCATGGGGTCCCCAAGTTGGCCCATGGATTTTCTTGGTCGGCCATGACTCACCCAATAGGTGTAGGACAAGTGTCATGGTGTTTTCACATTCTTATAATATCATTTTTACCTTAAATTACAGTAATTACCTCTAATCACGATTAAGAACTTAATAAGTTACTATTCACCAAAAAATTATTATAATCTCATTGAACCACATTTTACTTCTTAATGAAAACCATGTATGTCGGATTTTTGAAATTCAAAACACAAAGATGGCGAAATTTCATTTAAACAGAAAAATCAGTTTTTATAAGTACCACTTAGTGGTTTCACTATTCATCGAAAATTGAAGTTTTTCAGAAAAATCCCAAAAATTCACCCTGAGCTATATTTGATATTACGAATTAAAAAATGAAGTCCGTTTTACAAAATTCAAAACATATTAGTCACATTAATTAATTTAATAATTAATTCCCGCTGCCAGAGCAAATAGCGTGTTTTTCTAAAACAATAAGTATCAAAAGATTGACACTAGTTTAAGTCTGATTTCGAAGTGAAATTAATTCCAACGACCACTATTGTATTTAATGGTAAAAATATTTTCTAATTTCACTTTAAAACTAATTCAAAATATAATCTAATCATATAAATAAATTAGATTAAAAAGAGGTTTTGAATTAAAATACAACATTTTACACTATTCATTAAAAAATGAACTTTATCGGAAAAATACCAAAAAATTACACAAAGTAAAATTTGATGTCTCGATTCTTAATAAGAGTTTTATTTGGTCCAAAAGAATGTTTAAGAGTAAACAAAACTATATTTAATGACAGTTCTCCATTAAAAGGCGATAAGTGAACCTTTAGTGAAAACTAAGGCATATACGCCTAAAATTGAATTCTTTCCGTATTTTAAGCCTTTAGCTTTTATTGGATAAATGTAAAAACATTTAAAAAACATATATAATCATAATTTAGTTATTTCTATCCATTACCGCCAATAAAATGGCTACATGTTAACTACCATTTGAATTAATATTATTTTATTATTAGAGTGCAACGTAAGATTCCCAAGAAACTCGTTGTTGCGTGTTGGGTATGCCATCGAGCATAGCGTCCCCTTTAAAGTCATATTAATATTTTATTCACAAATATGGATAAATATGAAAATTTCATATTCATTATTTACCTGGGGTGTTACATCCTTCCCCCCTTTTGGGAATTGCGTCCTCACAATTTTAAAATTGCGGTTGGAAACATCCTTGAAAGTCCCACATCGGAACAAAAGTCGGTAAAACAAACACTTTAAAATAAAGAAAGATAAGTACAAAGGTCACCCGAGTTAACCCATACTAGGATTCCAAGTATGAAAATATGGACATGGAGGAAAAAACAAAGGGTCATGTTTTGATGGAGAGTGATAGAAAACATGTTTAGGAGAAAGTTAACCACGAGAAAATCACAAACTTGTGATGGGTTAAACGGTATTCGATTCCCCAGTAGGAAAAGTTAATAGACAACATTTTTGTTTTAAGTTACTTTTTATTGAGGAATTTATTCATAAGGAAACATAATCACTTATCATATTGACTTTCAACTTTTATTAGATTACTTACACAAACTCATATTTTTTCCAAAAGACGATTATTTATGAATACTTGTTCACATTAAGAGTACTATAATCAACTTCTAGAGAATCACGTAATCCAAAAAAGAGAACTATATACTTCCCATGTCTTTAGGCTTTAACCAAAACCAAAACCAAAAAGATTAGTACAAGTTCAGATAATCCAAAAAAGGATAACCCATTAAAAAGAAAATCCATGCTTAATCTCCAAAATTTGTCCAACAAAACCCAAAGTTCAAAGAGGACCATTCTATAATCAATTTGTCCATAAAATTTTTCAAAGTAAACCAATATAAGATTGAAACCCAAATATTTGAAGGATTTAGTCACATAGTCTTCCAAGATAAATCGTAACATTTATCTCCAAACAATATCAGTTTCTCCTAAAGTCTCGTTTTGAAAAGTAATTAACCTAATCACATATCCTCCATGATAGGTTAATAATTTTTATAAATAACCCAAAATCAACTTACTCTTAATTCATAAAATCATATAACTAGAATGAATCAGTCAAACTAACCGGGGACTTCACGTAGTCCAGTGGTAGGCGATAAATACAAGTCGCACTTTGGTTGTGGGTTCGATTCCCGCAGCTTTGTCCGACGTGACGGGTTGTCACACGGTCTGCGTGTTGTCCTTTTTTCAAAACTATATAATTCTTAAAACATTCCCCAAAATGAGATAAAATCTTCAAGAATAATTATAACATATTTTAACCTCAAGTTTATCTCATTCCTTTCATTTTCCATCATATCATATAGTAACCCATAATTACCTAAAAATTAAGTATCATATAAACCGTAATGGTTACCTTAATAATTATTACCTAAATTTCCACATCGAGTTGGCCATCTCGTACATGATCCATTAGATAACTCCCCAAGGTTGAAGTGGTTGATCATGACTCCTTGATATTTGGTTTAGAACAACCATGAGTTTCCTCATTGAATCCTCCATTTTATCTAGTATCTTAATTAGAGAACCACCACAGTTTCCTTCAAACTTGTTGTCTCTTTGGTGCCTGCTAGATCCATCCATTCACTAAAAACAGAAATGTCATTGTGAGTATTTCAACAAAACCGTCATGTACTAATGAGGAAGGTAAACACTAAGATACACTTACTCATTCACTTTATCTAAAACTAGGACTCTTTCTGAAATCCCAACCATTATGGTAATGTCACTTATGCTTAAAGAATACCCTAACCTCTAAAGTTATCTAAACCGACCTCTGATACCAACTATAAGGCCCCAGCCTTAAAACCTTACTTAATCTTGAGTTATTACAAGATTACACATTGAGGATCTTTTCAGGTTTAGAGTTTTAGAGAATTAGATCATGAAACTTTCATTACATTCCACATTTAAACAAAGTGGTTACATAAAAGACAGCATTCATCTTCCCATCAACGGAATCATATTTAAATTATAACACTGATTCTTTCTTGACACATCCTTGACACTATCATCACATCATGTACCTTTCCCTTGACCTGTGAAAAACATTTCAAAAACTTGGGATGAGCATAAAAAGCTCAGTAAGAGTTATAAAAAAAATGTAAAGGAAACATGAGTTCATATATACATTAGAATGAAATCACACTTTACCCATAAAACCTAGGCATATCAAATCATGAATAAAACGTAGAAAACATAAGACATAAAGGTAACTTGAGGCATTCATAACATTCTTACGTAGGGAGTAACCCTCTTGGTTACGTTTGGAATACCCATCACAGTATATTCCCTAAATCTCCTCGGAGAAACCATAACGTTTCACTCCTTCGTGTTACCCAATGCATTGGAGAGCTATATCGGGCTCACCCGCCCTTAGTTTATCACGGAACCACCCGTTCTTCATAAAAATTCCCAAGAACCATAACATAATCTTATCACATAAAACATGAATAAAGAAAACATAACATTTCCACATTTCAATCACAATATAACATTTTAGGATATTGAAATAACGAATCCATTAAAAACCATTTTCAAAACCATTTAAAACATTTAATAAAGAGATTCTTGAATCAAAGTGTCCCATACCACCTTGAAGCTTTTAACATTTTAAACCATTAATATCCATATAAATAAATCCTTAAAACCATTTTGAAAACATGGATATTAATAAGAACAAATAATTAAAACATTTAAAGTGATATTTTGGTTAAAGGGGTTTTACCAAAATTAGTGACACTTGAATACAATAATTGAGGAATAACATTTAGTCAGAACTTTATAATATCATGAGAATAAATGGATTCATGATATAATACTCCAAAGGACAGTATATACACCATATAAGAGTGAATTGGTGCATAACAACAATGAACCCTCAATAGAAATGTCAAATGTGATGAAATCCCTTATAAAGAAGGTATCCTTAAATTAAGGACAAATAAATCTCAACAATATGTGTGACAAATATAAATACACCCAATATAAGTGGATATTAAGTGTAAAATAATAAAAGGTCATTCACACATATTCAATGGATGACATATTCAATGACTACATGTTGAACCCAAAGAAATCGAAATTGGGTTAAAAAGTTCCCTTGACAGCCTAACGGCATCACATCAAAATGAGTTGATGAGAGATAAAAATTGTATCTCATCACATGGACATAAAATTTACATCTATAAGGATATATGAGAACATATCCCAACATAACAACATGTAAATTAAAAGACCCAACAAAAGAAGTCTTTTAAAAAGAGGAGGGTGAAAGGTTCCCTTACCAACTTGGGTATCATTCAAAACATACACCCCATGAAAGAAAGACAATAAATCATTGATGTAAAATGAAAGTATATTACAAAAATAGTAGAATAATGTCAGTACATACACCACTCAAAGGAAATTGTGGCAAATGTAGCATAAATCTCACGGGAATAAAAGTGAGATGAAAAATCCCTTACGAAAACTCGGCAGCCTAACGGCGCCACGTAAAACTTCCGAATATGGATTGATGAGATAAAATAGGGTATCTCATCACATTAAAATAAAATGTACAGCAATAGTAATATATAAGAACATCCCCCAACATTACAAAGAGGAGCTTAAAATAAGTGACATAAAGGAGAGTACTTAAAAAGAAAGAGAGAGGTTAGATCTCTTATGAAAGTTCGGCAGCCTAACGGCGCCACTCAAAACTTCCAAAATGGATTGATGAGAGAGAATAGGGTCTCTAATAACATTAAAATATAAATTACAATAAGTTTAATATAAAATATCATCCCAATAACAAGAAATATGAGCTTTAAAAGGAATGACATAAAAGTGTGTACTTAAAAAGAGGAGTAGGATCCCTTACCTCGGGTCCGACTTGACTCGATCGTTCTTTAATCTCCTGAATAATAAACTTGAGTTAATTTCTAATTCCTTATGAACCTTTTACAAGTTCATTATTACTTCTATAACACTTATTACCATGTCATACACATTATGTAATCATTTAAGTTAATAATATTTTTTTTGCCGATATTTGGTTCTTAAGTCGAAAGTGGACTTCTTACAATTACATGTTGTTCGTGTGGCCAAATGTTTATTATATCCAGTATTGTATTCATGATTTAGATATAATATATGTCATATATATCCAGTAAATGCATGCATTTATAACATTACATAATCATTTAGAGGTAAGAAATGAAATGCACCATTCATGGAGACGGTAAGCCGTACGTATGCATGAACGCTACTTTCATTTCTATTTCGTATTTTATAGAATGGAATAATAATGATATAAAGGTATATTATAATTCCAGTATAATATCATATATAATATCATATTTCCATCGTTTATACATCCCACATATGGTATTTAACGAATCAAATCACTTTGAGGGGGCGGTAGTCCGCACTTCCTTAAATGAAGATATCGCGTTTACCCATAATGGAAACCATAAAGGAATGCCCAAAATGAAAAAAAACAGAAGCTTAAGGAAACCATAAACATATTATATATCATATATAAAAATAGTGACATCATAATGGCCACCTTTGAAGGTGTTAAATGAGTATTGAACAATCATCGTTTCGGGAGGCAGAATTTCGCCATCCTCAGAAACCGTATGTTCATTAACCATTTGAAGTAGTTGTGTGAGAGTGTAGCTCGAATAAATCTTATAAAAACATCCTAGTATATTGAAGATACTTTTGTTATTACAAAAGAAATAAATAAAAAGAGTTTAGGGGGTTGTAGAAGAAAAATAAAACAAATGAACATGAGAGAATGAATTACCTTTAAAAGTGTAACTCCTTTTGATTTGAGCCTAAAGGCTTCCTTTGAAAGGATTCTGCCCAAAGGTAATACTCTAGCATGAGGAGAGGTATTTGGAGAGAGTAAATGGGCAGGGTTTGGCAGAGCCAAAGGCTTTAGGAGTGTGTGAAATGTGGTAGAGGTGGGGGCCTTTTATAAGAGGAGAGGAGGGGCACTTTTGGAAAGTAAAGATATATTACTTTATTTGAAAATGTTTTTCGGTTTCAAAAGGTCCCACATTGATGTAATTCGTGGATATGGTGATAAGTCTTCGAAATCCACTCATCCAATAAGTTTTGGACATGTTTAGTTTATAGATTTTACATTATCTTTCCATTTTATTTAAATCGTCAAATAATGATGTCATCGCTACATCATTATTATGTCCTAAATAATTTAATTTATTTAATGTCTAAAAATTACAAAAAAATACTATGATGTAGGGAATCTTTTTAGCTTTCCAATGAATATTTATAATCAAATATATGACTTGGATAACCCCACTTAAAAATTGTTTTAGTAAAACATATCATGTTTGTGTCAATTTTACTTTTACATTAAATAAAATGTTATTTACGTCATTTCCCAACCAAAGTGTCTTCATGGGGTCCCCAAGTTGGCCCATGGATTTTATTGGTCGGCCATGACTCACCCAATAGGTGTAGGACAAGTTTCATGGTGTTTTCACATTCTTATAATATCATTTTTACCTTAAATTACACTAATTACCTCTAATCGCGATTAAGAACTTAATAAGTTACTATTCACCAAAAAATTATTATAATCTCATTGAACCACATTTTACTTCTTAATGAAAACCTTGTATGTTGGATTTTTGAAATTCAAAACACAAAGATGGCAAAATTTCATTTAAACAGAAAAATCAGTTTTTATAAGTACCACTTAGTGGTTTCACTATTCATCAAAAATTGAAGTTTTTCAGAAAAATCCCAAAAATTCACCCTGAGCTATATTTGATATTACGAATTCAAAAATGAAGTCCGTTTTACAAAATTCAAAACATATTAGTCACATTAATTAATTTAATAATTAATTCCCGCTGTCAGAGCAAATAGCGTGTTTTTATAAAACAATAAGTATCAAAAGATTGTCACTAGTTTATGTCTGATTTCGAAGTGAAATTAATTCCAACGACCACTATTGGATTTAATG
The DNA here is from genome assembly GCA_963277665.1 of Viscum album. Classification (NCBI taxonomy): domain Eukaryota; kingdom Viridiplantae; phylum Streptophyta; class Magnoliopsida; order Santalales; family Viscaceae; genus Viscum; species Viscum album. The sequence continues at coordinate 1,140,757,263 of OY728156.1, forward strand.
GTAAAAATATTTTCTAATTTCACTTTAAAACTAATTCAAAATATAATCTAATCATATAAATAAATTAGATTAAAAAGAGTTTTTGAATTAAAATACAACATTTTACACTATTCATTAAAAAATGAACTTTATCGGAAAAATACCAAAAAATTACACAAAGTAAAATTTGATGTCCCGATTCTTAATAAGAGTTTTATTTGGTCCAAAAGAATGTTTAAGAGTGAAAAAAACTATATTTAATGACAGTTCTCCATTAAAAGGTGATAAGTGAACCTTTAGTGAAAACTAAGGCATATACGCCTAAAATTGAATTCTTTCCGTATTTTAAGCCTTTATCTTTTATTGGATAAATGTAAAAACATTTAAAAAACATATATAATCATAATTTAGTTATTTATATCCATTCCCGCCAATACAATGGCTACATGTTAACTACCATTTGAATTAATATTATTTTATTATTAGAGTGCAACGTAAGATTCCCAAGAAACTCGTTGTTGCGTTTTGGGTATGCCATCGAGCATAGCGTCCCCTTTAAAGTCATATTAATATTTTATTCACAAATATGGATAAATATGAAAATTTCATATTCATTATTTACCTGGGGTGTTACATCCTTCCCCCCTTTTGGTAATTGCGTCCTCGCAATTTTAAAATTGCGCTTGGAAACATCCTTGAAAGTCCCACATCGGAACAAAAGTCGGTAAAACAAACACTTTGAAATAAAGAAAGATAAGTACAAAGGTCACCTGAGTTAACCCATACTAGGATTCCAAGTATGAAAATATGGACATGGAGGAAAAAACAAAGGGTCATGTTCTGATGGAGAGTGATAGAAAACATGTTTAGGAGAAAGTTAACCATGAGAAAATCACAAACTTGTGATGGGTTAAACGGTATTCGATTCCCCAGTAGGAAAAGTTAATAGACAACATTTTTGTTTTAAGTTACTTTTTATTGAGGAATTTATTCATAAGGAAACATCATCACTTATCATATTGACTTTCAACTTTTATTAGATTACTTACACAAACTCATATTTTCTCCAAAAGACGAGTATTTATGAATACTTGTTCACATTAAGAGTACTATAATCAACTTCTAGAGAATCACCTAATCCAAAAAAAGAGAACTATATACTTCCCATGTCTTTAGGCTTTAACCAAAACCAAAACCAAAAAGATTAGTACAATTTCAGATAATCCAAAAAAGGATAACCCATTAAAAAGGAAATCCATGCTTAATCTCCAAAATTTGTCCAACAAAACCCAAAGTTCAAAGAGGACCATTCTATAATCAATTTGTCCATAAAATTCTTCAAAGTAAACCAATATAAGATCGAAACCCAAATATTTGAAGGATTTATTCGCATATTCTTCCAAGATAAATCGTAACACTTATCTCCAAACAATATCAGTTTCTCCTAAAGTCTCGTTTTGAAAAGTAATTAACCTAATCACATATCCTCCATGATAGGTTAATCATTTTCATAAATAACCCAAAATCAACTTACTCTTAATTCATAAAATCATATAACTAGAATGAATCAGTCAAACTAACCGGGGACTTCACGTAGTCCAGTGGTAGGCGATAAATACAAGTCGCACTTTGGTTGTGGGTTTGATTCCCGCAGCTTTGTCCGACGCGACGGGTTGTCACACGGTCTGCGTGTTGTCCTTTTTTCAAAACTATATAATTCTTAAAACATTCCCCAAAATGAGATAAAATATTCAAGAATAATCATAACATATTTTAACCTCATGTTTATCTCATTCCTTTCATTTTCCATCATATCATATAGTAACCCATAATTACCTAAAAATTAAGTATCATATAAACCCTAATGGTTACCTTAATAATTATTACCTGAATTTCCACATCGAGTTGGCCATCTCGTACATTATGCATTAGATAACTCACCAAGGTTGAAGTGGTTGATCATGACTCCTTGATATTTGGTTTAGAACAACCACGAGTTTCCTCATTGAATCCTCCATTTTATCTAGTATCTTAATCAGAGAACCACCACAGTTTCCTTCAAACTTGTTGTCTCTTTGGTGCCTGCTAGATCCATCCATTCACTAAAAATAGAAATGTCAGTGTGAGTATATCAACAAAACCGTCATGTACTAACGAGGAATGTAAACACTAAGATACACTTACTCATTCACTTTATCTAAACCAAGGACTCTTTCTGAAATCCTAACCATTATGGTAATGCCACTTATGCTTAAAGAATACCCTAACCTCTAAAGTTATCTAAACCGACCTTTGATACCAACTATAAGGCCCCAGCCTTAAAACCTTACTTAATCTTGAGTTATTACAAGATTACACATTGAGGATCTTTTCAGGTTTAGAGTTTTAGAGAATTAGATCATGAAACATGCATTACATTCCACATTTAAACAAAGTGGTTACATAAAAGACTACATTCATTCTTCCCATCAACAGAATCATATTTAAATTATAACACGGATTCTTTCTTGACACATCCTTGACACTATCATCACATCATGTACCTTTCCCTTGACCTGTGAAAAACATTTCAAAAACTTGGGATGAGCATAAAAATCTCAGTAAGAGTTATAAAAAAAATGGAAAGGAAACATGAGTTCATATATACATTAGAATGAAATCACACTTTACCCATAAAACATAGGCATATCAAATCATGAATAAATCGTAGAAAACATAAGACAAAAAGGTAACTTGAGAAATTCTTAACATTCTAACGTAGGGAGTAACCCTCTTGGTTACGTTTGGAATACCCATCACAGTATATTTCCTAAATCTGTTCGGATAAACCTTAACGTTTCACTCCTTCGTGTTACCCAATGCATTGGAGTTCTATATCGGGCTCACCCGCCCTTAGTTTATCACGGAACCACCCGTTCTTCATAACAATGCCCAAGAACCATAACATAATCTTATCACATAAAACATGAATAAAGAAAACATAACATTTCCGCATTTCAATCACAATATAACATTTTAGGATATTGAAATGACGAATCCATTAAAAACCATTTTCAAAACCATTTAAAACATTTAATAAAGAGATTCTTGAATCAAAGTGTCCCATACCACCTTGAAGCTTTTAACATTTTAAACCATTAATATCCATATAAATAAATCCTTAAAACCATTTTGAAAACATGGATATTAATAAGAACAAATAATTGAAACATTTAAAGTGATATTTTGGTTAAAGGGGTTTTACAAAAATTAGTGACACTTGAATACAATAATTGAGGAATAACATTTAGTCAGAACTTTATAATATCATTAGAATAAATGGATTCATGATATAATACACCGAAGGACAGTATATACACCATATAAGAGTGAATTGGTGCATAACAACAATGAACCCTCAATAAAAATGTCAAATGTGATGAAATCCCTTATAAAGAAGGTATCCTTAAATTAAGGACAAATAAATCTCAAAAATATGTGTGACAAATATAAATACACCCAATATAAGTGGATATTAAGTGTAAAATAATAAAAGGTCATTCACACATATTCAATGGATTACATATTCAATGACTACATGTTGAACCCAAAGAAATCGAAATTGGGTTAAAAAGTTCCCTTGACAGCCTAACGACATCACATCAAAATGAGTTGATGAGAGATAAAAATTGTATCTCATCACATGGACATAAAATTTACATCTATAAGGATATATGAGAACATATCCCAACATAACAAAATGTAAATTAAAAGACCCAACAAAAGAAGTCTTTTAAAAAGAGGAGGGTGAAAGGTTCCCTTACCGACTTGGGTATCTTTCAAAACATACACCCCATGAAAGAAGGACAATAAATCATTGATGTAAATACTCATAAATGAAAGTATATTACACAAACAGTATAATAATGTCAGTACATACACCACTCAAAGGAAATTGTGGCAAATGTAGCATAAATCTCACGGGAATAAAAGTGAGATGAAAAATCCCTTACGAAAACTCGGCAGCCTAACGACGCCACGTAAAACTTCCGAATATGGATTGATGAGATAAAATAGGGTATCTCATCACATTAAAATAAAATGTACATCAAGAGTAATATATAATACCATCCCCCAACATTACAAAGAGGAGCTTAAAATAAGTGACATAAAGCAGAGTACTTAAAAAGAAAGAGAGAGGTTAGATCTCTTACGAAAGTTCGGCAGCCTAACGGCGCCACACAAAACTTCCAAAATGGATTGATGAGAGAGAATAGGGTCTCTCATCACATGAAAATATAATTTACACTAAGTTTAATATAAAATATCATCCCAATAACAAGAAATATGAGCTTTAAAAGGAATGACATAAAAGTGTGTACTTAAAAAGAGGAGTAGGATCCCTTACCTCGGGTCCGACTTGACTCGATCGTTCTTTAATCTTATGAATAATAAACTTGAGTTAATTTATAATACCTTAAGAACCTTTTCCAAGTTCATTATTACTTTTATACCACTTATTACCATGTCATACACATTATGTATTCATTAAAGTTAATAATATTTGTTTTGCCGATATTTGGTTCTTAAGTCGAAAGTGGACTTCTTACAATTACATGTTGTTCGTGTGGCCAAATGTTTATTATATACAGTATTTTATTCATGATTTAGATATAATATATGTCATATATATCCCGTAAATACATGCATTTATAACATTACATAATCATTTAGAGGTAAGAAATGAAATGCACCGTTCACGGAGACGGTAAGCCGTACGTACGCATGAACGCTACTTTCATTTCTATTTCGTATTTTATAGAATGGAATAATAATGATATAAAGGTATATTATAATTCCAGTATAATATCATATATAATATCATATTTCCATCCTTTATACATCCCACATATGGTATTTAACGAATCAAATCACTTTGAGGGGGCGGTAGTCCGCACTTCCTTAAATGAAGATATCGCGTTTACCCATAATGGAAACCATAAAGGTATGCCCAAAATGAAAAAAACAGAAGCTTAAGGAAAACATAAACATATTATATATCATATATAAAAATAGGGACATCATAATGGCCACCTTTGAAGGTGTTAAATGAGTATTGAACAATCATCGTTTAGGGAGGCAGAATTTCGCCATCCTCGGAAACCGTATGTTCTTTAACCATTTGATGTAGTTGTGTGAGAGTGTAGCTCGAATAAATCTTATAAAAACATCCTAGTATATTGAAGATACTGGTGTTGTTACAAAAGAAATAAATAAAAAGAGTTTAGGGGGTTGGAGAAGCAAAATAAAACAAATGAACACGAGAGAATGAATTACCTTTAAAAGTGTAACTCCTTTTGATTTGAGCCTAAAGGCTTCCTTTGAAAGGATTCTGCCCAAAGGGAATACTCTAGGATGAGGAGAGGGATTTTGAGAGAGTATATGGGCAGGGGTTGGCCGAGCCAAAGGCTTTAGGAGTGTGTGAAATGAGGTAGAGGTGGGGGCCTTTTATAAGAGGAGAGGAGGGGCACTTTTGGAAAGTAAAGAAATATTACTTTATTTGAAAATGTGTTTCTGTTTCAAAAGGTCCCACATTGATATAATTCGTGTATATGGTGATAAGGCTTCTAAATCCACTCATCCAATAAGTTTTGGACATGTGTAGTTTATAGAGTTTACATTATCTTTCCATTTTATTTAAATCGTCAAATAATGATGTCATCGCTACATCATTATTATGTCATAAATAATTTAATTTATTTAAAGTCTAAAAATTATAAAAAAACTACTATGATGTATTAAATCTTTTTAGCTTTCCAATGAATATTTATAATCAAAAATATGACTTGTATAACCCCACTTAAAAATTGTTTTAGTAAAACATATCATTTTTGTGTCAATTTTACTGTTACATTAAATAAAATGTTATTTATGTCATTTCCCAACAAAAGTGTCTCCATGGGGTCCCCAAGTTGGACCATGGCTTTTCTTGGTCGTCCATGACTCACCCAATAGGTGTAGGACAAGTTTCATAGTGTTTTCACATTCTTATAATATCATTTTTACCTTAAATTACACTAATTACCTCTAATCGCGATTAAGAACATAATAAGTTACTATTCACCAAAAAATTATTATAATCTCATTGAACCACATTTTACTTCTAAATGAAAACCATGTATGTAGGATTTTTGAAATTTAAAACACAAAGATGGCAAAATTTCATTTAAACAGAAAAATCAGTTTTTATAAGTACCACTTAGTGGTTTCACTATTCATCAAACATTGAAGTTTTTCAGAAAAATCCCAAAAATTCACCCTGAGCTATATTTGATATTATGAATTCAAAAATGAAGTCCGTTTTAAAAAATTCAAAACATATTAGTCACATTAATTAATTTAATAATTAATTCCCGCTGTCAGAGCAAATAGCGTGTTTTTATAAAACAATAAGTATCAAAAGATTGACACTAGTTTAAGTCTGATTTCGAAGTGAAATTAATTCCAACGACCACTATTGGATTTAATGGTAAAAATATTTTCTATTTTCACTTTAAAACTAATTCAAAATATAATCTAATCATATAAATAAATTAGATTAAAAAGAGGTTTTTGAATTAAAATACAACATTTTACACTATTCATTAAAAAATGAACTTTATCGGAAAAATACCAAAAAATTATACAAAGTAAAATTTGATGTCCCGATTCTTAATAAGAGTTATATTTGGTCCAAAAGAATGTTTAAGAGTGAACAAAACTATATTTAATGACAGTTCTCCATTAAAAGGCGATAAGTGAACCTTTACTGAAAACTAAGGCATATACGCCTAAAATTGAATTCTTTCCGTATTTTAAGCCTTTAGCTTTTATTGGATAAATGTAAAAACATTTAAAAAAACATATATAATCATAATTTAGTTATTTTTATCCATTCCCGCCAATACAATGACTACATGTTAACTGCCATTTGAATTAATATTATTTTATTATTAGAGTGCAACGTAAGATTCCTAAGAAAATCGTTGTTGCGTGTTGGGTACGCCATCGAGCATAGCGTCCCCTTTAAAGTCATATTAATATTTTATTCACAAATATGGATAAATATGAAAATTTCATATTCATTATTTACCTGGGGTGTTACAGTTTTAAAGTATATTTATAATATATTTTTACAATTTAAGACAATGTTGTTCATTGGATGTAATTTCACATATAAACCAAACATAAACAAGTGTCAATGTTTTGATAGTTATTATCTTTTAAAAACACGCTATTTGTTTTGACGACGAGAATTAATTTTTAAATTAGTTAATGTAACTAATATGTCTTGAATTTCATAAAATAGACATCATTTTTGAATTCATAATATCAAATATAGCTTAGGCCTAATTTTTGGTATTTTTCTAGAAACTTTCATTTTTTGATGAATAGTGAAACCACTAAGTGGTAGTAAAAAAACGGAATTTCTCATAAAACATAATTTTACCACTTCTGTGAGTGGAATTTCAAAAACCTGTGAGACACGGTTAATATCAAGGACTAAAATTTGGTTCAATGAGATTAAAATAATTTTTGGTGAATAGTAACTTTTTACTTTTTTTACCACGATTAAAAGTAAATAGGGAAATTAAGGGTAAAAGTTTTATTATTATTACCCTAACACATGTACTAATTCTATTTAATAAGTGTAATTCGACCAAAAACAACCTTAGGAATAAAATATGACCATTTAGGACCACTTGGATTAGATTAGGACATTTATTATGAATTTATTTAAAGAAGGGTTAAAATATTTAAAATCAATGTTTAATAACTAAATAATTTTTAATATATGTTTATACATAAGATAAATTCGACTATAAATATTCATTAGAAATATAAAACGATTTCATACATAATTCTATTTTATTTTTAATTTTTAGACTTAAAATAATTTAATTTATTTATGACACAATGATGATGCAGTAATTATATTATTAATGAAATATTGACATAATTGATGTTATAAATACACAAATAAATGTAATTTGAGAGTTTTTATGAGTTAAAATAATTTTATATGTTAATATGACATGTTAGTATTGATTTAATTAACTTTTTTCAAACTAATAATCCTGTTATAATTTTAACAAAAATCATTTACCAAATAGTGTCAAAATTGACAAAACATATTTTTTAAAACAAATATTATATTATTTATTGTTATTATATTCTTAAAGATTTAAGGATCAGACAAGATACTTATATCATGATAGGGGTATCATTAATGGACCACTTGGGGGTATCTTGGATGTATATGGTAATTTTATTAACTATATAATATAAAAATACATAGTGACCTGGTAAATGTCAATCTAATTAACTAAGAGTTAAAACTAAAATATAAGGTTAATATGATGAAATAAACTTATATAAAATCTATTGGATGAAAGGATTTCTACCCATACCAACCTTATATCCAAAATATATCGATTTGTAACTATTAAAAACCGAATTTGACTTTATAATAAAATAATATGTTTAGTTATTCCAAAGGTGACCCTCTCCTCCCTTATAAAAGGGCACCTCCTCCCTCTCTTCCTCACACCACATTGAGCCTTCAATCTCGGCCAACCCCTGCCAAATTATCTTCTCCACTTCCCTAGAAACATCCTAGAGGACCTGGTCTTCTTCAAAGACACATTTTAGTGCTCTAAGAGGAGGTCTCAAAGAGGCGCTTTAAAGAAGAGTTAATGTCCGTTACCGATTCATTCAACTTTATTTCTTCTTCCACTTATTCTTCTTTAGTTGTTTCATTATTAAGTAATAACATCAGTATAACTCATACACTGATATGTTATTATAAGTATGGAACAACCCTATTTCACCATCTATCCATCCTATGGAAAATGAAATCACCAAGCGTGCGTACGTAAGGAATACCGTCTCCACGCCGTGGTGAAATCTATTTTTCCACCAACACCTTACATGGATGGGTATAATGGTGTAAGATTAACTATATATGGTTATTATAACATCATAATGATTCTGATATAATATACCATCCACCCCAATTATATTCAATAATTATGGGAACGATATCATCGCTCGTGCGTACGTACAGACTACCGTCTCCACGACGTGATGAGATTCATTCTCCGTGTTAACCATACATGAATGATCATAAAGTTTATATAATGAATAATAATTAAATATATAAAATAAAAATGCTACTTAATTTATGTATATATATATGTATTTCATCTATTTTGTTTCATTCAATTCAATAAGGAAACGAAAACATCGTTCATGCGTACGTACGGCCTACCGTCTCCATTAACGATGTATTTCATTCCTTTTATCGATCTATAATATATTTATGTATATGATGAAGATATGTTATATATAAATCATGTTTACCATTCTGTAATTATGTAAATCAGGATATAAGTATTAATATCAAGAATGACATGTCAAAACACATATGATAAATGAAATGATTTTACCCAAAACGCTGCTTTAACATGGAATTTACAATAGAACGGGTAATATAAAGTCATAAGTGAAAAATATATGATATCATAACAATTGATATGATTATGTAATAAGTCAATGAAATTATTTAAATAATTATACACGAGGTTCGGATACGTACGCAGCATATCAAACCTAAGGTATGGGATAATTTTGCAAATCTCATTTTTATCCGAGATTGCTTATTCGTAACTATTTACAGGGGTTATTGCTATCAACCATTTCCATGTTTTATAAAAGTGTATTCATGTATTTGAAAGTCATTTTTACCCATTTTGACTTTTACCCCATGGTATGGAATGGATATTTCTTTTATTTACCCTACAAGGTACTTTTTGACTTTTCCAGCAAAAGTACGAGAAGAATGTTTTTTTTAACTTATACGGCATGAAAGGATTTTTATGGTTTTTATAAAGAATTATTTTCATGGATATTCCTCAAAAATATTTCAGGACTAATTTCAACAAAATACTTTCTTTTTAAATTGCATGACATTTTGTGAAAAAAAAATGACTTTGAAGAATAAAGGATATTTTTCTCAAGAATTCATTTCAACTATTTTGTCAAAACCATTTTTCATATAAGATGACATTATTTCATTTGTGTATGTTTCAAGTATAATGTCTCTATTATTTACATGGCATCACTTTTCTTATTATGAAATGATATCCATTTATTTTATATGGATTATGTGATGATGAGACGATGTTTATAAAACCCAGTTTATTCATTTGGGTTATGATGAATGTTTTAAGTTTATTTTGTGGCAGAAGTAAGAATGATTTCATTATGAGATGGGTGGGACCTATATATCCCTACAATGCATTGGGTAATGATTTATATCTCATGAGATAGACATGGCTGGAGAAAAAAGTTAAACAGGTTCATTAATACAGGACTGGATCGAGGAGTGAACTCAATTTAGAAAGGGACTTTGTCCACTATGATGGTCTTGGCAACAATGCCTTGACTACTATGGAAATCATATCATGTGCTTAATGTTTTGTCAAAATTACATGTTTTAATTCCTATGCTATTTTATCATGATTAATGTTTCTTCATGATCTATTCCATATGTACTACCATGATTTATGTCATTGCTCAGGATTCTGATGTATAAATATTATGTTCATGTTTTGATGTTAAAATGTATATGATTTGTTTTATTTTATCCATGCTTACCCTTACTGAGCATTTGATCTCACCCTTTATATGTTTTCTTTTCCCCAGGATTTAAGGAACGGTTTTAGGTAAGAAAATAAAAAGGGGAAGATCTTATGAGAGATGTTGAAGATATTTCACCACGATTAGAAGATTATATCTGAGTTTCCAAAGACACTTAACTATTACGATCCTTGTGTGTCTATTTTTGTTATGTATTAAGTATTCCGATAAAGTAATGTAATGTCCATGTAAGTCAAGCATCGGGTCTCTACAGTTGGTATCATAGGAAAGGTTTATTTAACCTTTGGAAACTAGGATGCGAAAATGTTAGTGAGATCCCTAGAGATATTTATAAGGTATGTATAGTGATGTCCCTAAGGATAAGTATAAATATAGGATATAGTCCTAGAACAATGGTAAGGATCTTAAAATTTAACCTAAGATGTTAGATATTGAGGGTAATCCCCCTTTACTATGTTGTTTTCCCTAGCATGATTTTTGCCTCTCACACTTTTCTTTTTGGGTTTTAGAAAATGGCTGGAAACTGGAAGATTCACGATAATGGAGGATATGATGGACAATGGAATGATATTATTCATGATCAACCATATGAAATAGGATTTGTAAGTCCAAACATCATTATTATGCCTAATCAGAAATCTCATAATATGATCAATAATCTCAACTTTGGTATGTTTCCTGACTCAGATAATAAGAGAAATATGGAGTTTCATGATGATCATAGAGGAAAGAAAGTTCAATTTCCCTCATGTAAATCATGTGGGAAGAGGCATCAGGGAGAATGTTTCAAAGGAACTGGAAGATGCTTTGGGTGTAGAAAAGAAGTACACAAATCCAGTAAGTGCGAAGGAAAAGGTTCAGTTAACACTAGGGACAATGATAATGGTATTTCTACGACATCAATAATTACTGGATTTTTTAAATGTGGAATGTTTGGGAATTATGCAAACCAATGCCCTAAGGGAAAATCTCCTGAAGAGAATCAGTATGGTCATATGAGTAGTATTTATGTGGATAATGATGAAGAGAATACAAATGAAGTATGAAATGAAAGAAATTATGAAGCTCAGTCAGTGGTTTAAGAAGTTAGTGGTATGATTGTATGTTTATAAAGAATAATGTATGGTACAATGGAATAAAGAATCATCTAAGGATTCATACACTATCGTTTTTCATAATGTATTTGAAAGTATATGTTGAATGGTACCGGTAACCATGAAAGGTTATTCGGATATTTTTGGAAAGTAGATGATATGTTCATAATGAAAGGATAAGAAGATAATGAGATGTTTGATTGTATTCATGAGCTCATGACTGATATTTGGACTAAGTGATATTATGGTTTGAGTATATATAATTTTTGGGATGTGGAAAGTGTTAAAATTTAACAACATTCATGTTTTCACAAAGGTTTAATGGGTATTAATTCTTCAAGAGAATACATGATTAAGGTATTCACATGTTTTTAATTTGACCAGAAAGATATATCTTATGATATATTGGGGATAAATGATGGAATTCACGTGATTGTTATGTGACATTTCAAGTAATCATTTTCTTTATACTATGAGCTTGGACCGAAGTATTTTAGATAATCTTAATGATTGGAATGAATTATATTGGACATAAGATAGTATTGTTTAATTATAGAACTGTTTTCGATATTATTGATGGGATGTTGTATTAATGTAGTTTAAGAAAAAGGACAACCTGCAGGACGGGCGACAACTCATCGCGTCAGACAAGGCTGTGGGAATCGAACCCACAACCGAAGTGCGACTGGCCTTTATTGCCTACCACTGGCCTACAGGAAGTCCCTGTTTAGTAGAAACTATTTTTATTATATTAATCAGTATGATATATGAAGTATAAGACCATTTTAGGAACCATATATGATTAATCTCACTATAGACGGACTTATGTATTTTTTGATAACTTTTCTAACCTTTTGTTTGTGACAGATGGAATGAACCATCATTCTATCACATGATCTGCTAACACATCACGAATGAAAAATTCAACTTCATTTCTTTAAGAGATGAAGTGGCAATTTTCCAAAGAACTACCAACGGTGAGACTGTACCAAAATCACGAATGTATTTCTTCTAATTCCAATTTCATAATCTTTAGAGAAATGATTTTGAAAACCAAAAATGTTGTCCTAATGCTCTTATATCAGATGAATCAGATGGTATCTTAGATCGTAAAAAATTTATGGCATTTTGATTGTTGTCTTTTTCATAGACATGTTCTCTACCACACTCCATCAGAACATGATGGATATATTTTTCTTCCATATCCATATTTTCACCTATGTTCTCCTACGTGGAAACCCAGTGATGAGTGAATTTGGGTAACTGTTACATTTCATACATTAGTTTTTAAATCCAAGTTTTGGTATTCCTTTTTATGATTTGGGTTTTTATTAAAGAAACTTTTGAGTAATAAACCATTTATAACCCCGACGAATTTCGAGGGTGAAATTAATTTTAAGCGGGGTAGAATGTAACACCACGAGATTTTATGAAAAATATTCTTTTTAATTTCATTAATGTCTTGTGTTTCACACTACACCAAAAGGAGATTTCACAACATGCATCCCTTACTTTCCTTGCATTACATGCAATCACGACCTTCCTCGATAGCGTGTGTAGTAAGCAATACCGAGTTTCACTAAATGAGAATTATTATAATATTATTATGAACTAGCCGTTATGAATAGTAATAACCACTTTTGGAAATTTTATAAATTTTATCATTCAAAATGGACTTCATTTTTGGATTTAGAATGTAGAAATTAGCTTAGGGTGAAATTTTGGTACTTTTCGGATAACTTTCATATTCTGATGAATAGTGAAAATTACTAAATTTTAATAAAAAACAACATTTTTAATAGATATAATTAATAGTGATAATTATTAATTTGAGTGGGTTTAAAGTATATTTAGAATATATTTTCACAATTTAATACAATGTTGTTCATTGAATGTAATTTCACATTTAAACCAGACATAAACAAGTGTCAATATTTTGATAGTTATTATCTCTAAAAAACGTGCTATTTGTTTTGACGACAGGAATTAATTTTTAATTTAGTTAATGTAAATGATATGTTTTGAATTTGGTAAAATATAAATCATTTTTGAATTCATAATATCAAATATATCTTAGGCCTAATTTTTGGTATTTTTCTAGAAAATTTCTTTATTTTGATGAATAGTGAAACCACTATGTTGTAGTTAAATAAAACTGAATTTTTCATAAAACATAAGTTTACCGCTTATTTGAGTGGAATTTAAAAAATCCAAGAGACACGGTTAATATCAAGGACTAAAATTTGGTTCAATGAGATGAAAATAATTTTTGGTGAATAGTAACTTTTTACTTTTTTTTACCACGGTTTAAAGAAAATCGGGTAATTAAGGGTAAAAGAGTTATTATTATTACCCTAACACATGTCCTAATTCTATTAGATAAGTGTAATTCGTCAAAAAACAACCTTAGGAATAAAATATGACCATTTAGGCCCACTTGGATTAGATTAGGACATTTATTATGAATTTATTTAAAACAAGGTTAAAATAGTTAAAATCAATGTTTAATAACTAAATAATTTTTAATATAGGGTTATACATAAGATAAATTCGACTATAAATATTAATTTTAAATATAAAAATATTTCCTACAAAAATCTATTTTATTTGTAATTTTTAGACTTAATGTAATTTAATTTATTTTTGACACAATGATGATGCAGTAATTATCTTATTAATGAAATATTGACATAATTGATGTTATAAATAACAAAATAAATGTAATTTGAGACTTTTAATGAATTCCAATAGTTTTATATGTTAATATGACATGTTCTTATTTATTAATTAACTTTTTTAGGAATAATAATTCTGTTATGATTTTCACAAAAATCAATTACCAAATAGTGTCAAAATTGAAATAAAATAGTTTTTAAAAAAAATATTATATTATTAACTATTATTATATTCCTAACAATATAAGGTTCAGAAAAGATACTTATATCATTATAGGTGTATCATTAAAGGACCTCTTAGGGGACTCTTGGATATATATGGTAATTTTATTAACTATAGAATATAAAAATACAAAGTGACATGGTAAATGTCAATCTAATTAACTAAGAGTTAAAACTAAAATATAAGGTTAATATAATGATTTAAACTTGTCTAGATTCTATTGGATGAGATGATTTATACCCATACCCACCTTATATTCTAAATATATCAATTTGGATCTATTAAAAACCGAATTTTACTTTATAATAAAATAATATGTTTAGTTATTCCAAAGGTGCCCCTCTCCTCCCTTATAAAAGGTTACCTCCTCCCTCTCTTCCTCACACCACATTGAGCATTCATGCTCGGCCAACCCCTGCCAAATTATCTTCTAAACTTCCCTAGAAACATCCTAGTGGTCCTGGTCTTCTTCAAAGACCAATTTTGGTGCCCTAAGAGGAGGTCTCAAAGAGGCGCCTCAAAGAAG
This sequence comes from Viscum album, assembly GCA_963277665.1. Lineage (NCBI taxonomy): Eukaryota > Viridiplantae > Streptophyta > Magnoliopsida > Santalales > Viscaceae > Viscum > Viscum album. Next base: position 1,140,772,440 of record OY728156.1, read on the forward strand.
AGGTAATGTCCGTTACCGAATCTTTCAACTTTATTTCTTCTTCCACTTATTCTTATTTAGTTGTTTCATTATGAAGTAATAAAATCAGTATAACTCATATACTGATATGTTATTATATGTATGAAACAACCCTATTTCACCATCTATCCATCCTATATAAAACAAAATCACCACCCATTCGTACGTACATAATACCGTCTCCATGCTGTGGTGAAATCTGTTTTTCCACCAACACCTTACATGGATTGGTATAACGGTGTAAAAAATAACAATATATGGTTATTATAACATCATACTGATTCTTATATATTATACCATCTACTTCAATTATATTCAATGATTATGGGAACGATATCATCGCTCGTGCATACGTACGGGCTACCGTCTCCATGACGCGATGAGATTCATTCTCCGTGTTAACCATACATGAATGGTCATAAAGTTTATATAATGAATAAAAATGAAATATATGAAATAATAATGCTACTGAATTTATGTATATATATGTATGTCATCTATTTAGTTTCATTCAATTCAATAAGAAATGAAAACAGCATTCATGCATACGTACGGCCTACCGTCTCCATGAGCAGTGTATTTCATTCCTTTTATCGATCAATAATATATATATGTATATGATGAATATATATTATATATAAATAATGTTTTACATTCTGTAATTATGTAAATCATGTTATAAGTATTAATATCAAGAACGACAAGTTGAAACACATATGATAAATGAAATGATTTTACCCAAAACGCTGCTTTAACATGGAATTTACAAAAGAATGGGTAATATAAAGTCATAAGTGAAACATATATGATATAATAACAATTAATATGATTCTGTAATATATAAATTCCATTATTTAAACCATTATACAGGAGGTTCGGATACGTATGAAGCATATCAGACCTAAGGTAAGGGATAATTTTGCAATTCTCATTTTTATCCGAGATTGCTTATTCCCAAGTATTTACTGGGGATATTGATATCATCCATATCCATGTTTTATAAAAGTGTATTCATGTATTTTTAAATTCAATTTTACCCATTTTGAATTTTACCCCATGGTATGGAAGGAATCTTTCTCTTATTTACCCTACAAGGTACTTTTTGACTTTTCCGGAAAAAGTACAATAAGAATGTTTTTTTAACTTATATGTCATGAAAGGATTTTTACAGTTTTTATAAAGCCTTATTTTCATGAAATTTCCTCTAAAATATTTCATGAATAATTTCAACAAAATCTTTTCTTTTTAAATTTCATGACATTTTGTGAAAAGAAAATTTTTTTGAAGATGAAAGGATATCTTCCTCAAGAATTAATTTCAAGTGTTTTATCAAAACCATTTTTCTTCTAAGATGTCATTATTTCATATATGTATGTTTCAAGTATAATGTATCTATGATTTACATGGATTCAATTTTCTTATTATGAAATGATATCCATTTATTTTATATAGATTATGTGATGATGGGATGATTTTTATGAAACCCATTTTATTATCTGGGTTATGATGAATGTTTCAAGTTTATTTTGTGTCACAAGTAAGAATGATTTCATTATGAGATGGGTGGGACATATATCTCCCTCCGATTTATTGGGTAAAGATTTAAATCTCATGAGATAGACATGGCTAAAACGGAATGTTAAACCGGTTCAGTAATACAGGACTGGAACGAGGATTGAACTCGATTTAGAGAGGGACTTTGTCCACTAAGATGGTCTTGGCAGAAATGCCTTTGCTACTCTGGAAATCATATCATGTGCTTAATGTTTTTCTACAATTACATGTTTTAATTCCCATGCTATTTTATCATGATTAATATTTCTTTATGATATATGCCTTATGTACTGTCATGATTTATGTCATTACTCAAGAATCTGATGTTTAAATATTATGTTCATGTTTTGAAGTTCAAATATATATGATTTGTTTTATTTTATCCATGCTTACCCTTACTGATCATTTGATATCACCATTTATATGCTTTATTTTCCCCAGGATTTAAGAAAATGTTTTTGGTAAGAAAACAAAAAGGTGGGAGATGTTGAAGATCTTTCCCCACGATTAGAAGATTATATTTTGAGTTTCCAAAGACACTAAACTATTACGATCCTTGTGTGTCTGTTTTTGTTATGTATTAAGTATTACGCTAAAGTAATGTAATGTCCATGTAAGTAAAGCTTTGGGTCTCTACATTTATGTCCTAATTCATTAAAAATATAATCTTGAAGAGAACATTGGGAGTAAAATAAAATAAATTTTGGTTTAAAAATGGAATTAAGGGTTAAATAGTATCGAGTGTTTATTATTGGGATAAGAGAAGGGTTTAGGTAATTTTAGAGGTTTTTATAAAGTAAGTAAGTACCCATATGAGATTAAAATTTATATTTGTCAATATATAGCATATGAAGATTACCATGTTTCTTTATATAATAAATATACATTCAGAATGGATTTTCATAGAGAAAACAAATAAAATTGAGGAGGATGTCATCAAGTGGAAAATATCCTTCCAAATATGTTACCATGAATGGTTCCTATATAAAAATATATGTATTTTGTAAGTATGTATTAGTTTAAATAGTATAAGACGTGTTATAATCAGCTTAATAGATAAACCACATTCACCGTAGAGTAACACATAAATATTGGATAATTTGATGAAATACCACACTCTATAATGCATAGGATCATATACCCTAAGATAGAAGAATGATGGGATAACTACTTGGAGAAGATATTCAATTCCATGTTTACTCTTGATCATCAAAATGTAACTCACTTTATTTATAAATTTCAAGAAGTCACTTATCAATTACAGTTAATAGTTAATAATATTAGAGAAATAGAAGATATTAAGGCCATTAAACATGTTGAATGAATGTTATTTTCATTTATAAATACTTTTCTAATGACATTTAAATGGGAATGATATTAAATTCATTGAAATTTTGAAAAAAGTATGATTTAGTGACTATGTATGAAGTAAGCTTCACTAGTTTTTCAATTAATATACCAAATTTACTTTGGGATATTTGTTGTGAAATTAATAAAATTTATATAGTATTGATTACATGATAAATAATGGGATTCACATGTCATGATTTTAAATATTATGAGAATCTTTTCAGATGTTCAAAATATGTAGAAGTAGAATTTTTTTATGACCATGTGTTCTATGAAAACCAGAATAAAAAATGATCCATGTGGAAGAAAAATAAGATACCTACCTAAATGAAATATGAAGGTAATAATATTATGTTTCTATATTTTGATAATTGTGGAAAATAACAAAATATAGAATTAATTATAAAATTTATTATGTGTTTTTAATGAGTTATGATTGGAAATATGGATAATGACAACATTAAAAATAGATCAACATAATGATCATAAAAATAATTTAGGGGTTGTAATAACATGTATAATTGAAATGAAGTGCTTCATTATAAAAGTATATTTCAAAAGACATGAATAAAGGATGAAAATCATCAATATCAAAAATATAAATTTTTTTATACATCTATATTTACTAATTTAATTGATATTGGACCATAAAGTGATGTGGTGAACTTTATATTACTTGTATTTTCATATTATACCATTCTATTGTTTGATTATAGTCATACCCATTCATTAATGTTAGAGATTTTTTTCTCAATAGGATATTTCACCAATAGCAATTACATTAAATGTTTTGGTAAAAACAAATGGGCTATGTATTAGGGTAAAATTAAATTATATGAATATTTTTTAGGTTTTTTTAGAAATTTATTACCCTAGAAAACATGTAATTGTTTCCCTTATATTGTTTTATATTATTTTTAATATGAAATATATTTCACTTTATTTTGTTCTGATATATTGTCTATTTAAGGATGTTGTTTTTAAGAGATTTATTTTGTATAAAATAAAGAATTCATATATTTAGTAACATATTATGATGTAGGGAAATTTATTAATTATGAAAATAAATGTTTTCATGGACATATTTTTTGGGAAAAATTATACTATGAAAATATATAATGATTTAGTTTTAAATGAATATCTAGAAAATTTTCATTATGAATTTTTGTGTACTATACCTAATCTAGATATTTAATTTACTATTGGAATAGACTTTAATGATAATAGAATATCAAAACCCCTTTATCTAATGGATCAAATAGAACATTCAGAATTGAAAAAGTAGTTAAAATAGTAACATAATAAGGGATTCATTCATTATTTAAATTTATTACGGGTGATCATATTTTATTTTAGAAAAATAATGATAGTTCTATGAGTATTTTCATTTATTATAGATCATGTAATAACATCACTTTTATGAAAAATTAATTGTCATATCATAATGATGACATATTTGATCATCCCCAAGGTAATCCCTATTTTTCAATGGTTGATATCATGTTTGGGTACCATCAGATGAAGGTGAAAGATGATGATATATTCTATAGAAAAAATCTTAATAGGTATGAGAAATATGATTTTTTATACCCTTTGGGTTTATAAATTCTCAATATATATTTATTTATTATAATAATTTATTTTTCCCTAAGTTCAATGAAAATTTTCCTATTTTTTCCTTAAAAACTTATATAATCTAAAATTCATGATTTTGATGACTAAAATTTAGTAGTTTTACTTAAAATTGTTAATAAAAAAAATCCATTTTGAATATTTATTAATTGTTATTTTTAAATATGACATATTTGTTTTCATGGTCATATTCTATATAATTATGAAATAAAAGATGATCATGATTAAACTAAATAGGTTAAATAATGCACAATACAAAAAAATGTTTTATTGATTCCTAGTTTTCATAGATTAAGGGGTTATTAGTGTAAGTTTGTGGAAAAATGTTCTAAATTATCTTGTATACTAACTAATTTTACTTGGAAATGTGTTAAATTATTCTAGATGATAGAATATAATAAATTATTCAAGTAATTGAAATGAATATTAGTGAATGATCCAGTTTTGGTCTTACCATCCAAAAATAGAGACATTATTATCTACAGAGATGTTCAATTGAGGGGAATTGTTTTTTATGTATATTGATCATGTATATTCTTATTATTAGTGTCAATTGAAACCACATGAGCTAAAGTTTTATAAAAAATACCTTCAATTAGATGCTATAATGTTTTCTTTAAAAAATTTGTGACATAGTTTATATGGATTAATTTGTGAAATATAAAATATTCTTAAATTTTAAATTATATATTCCCTCAGAAAAAATGTTTTTGAAGATAAATAAAATAAATTGGAAACCGATGAAGGATTATGGATATACGATTCATTATTATCCATGAAAATAAAACCATGTAGATGATTGATTATGTAATAAAGATAATGAATCATTATCAATAATACATATAGAACATGATACTTAAAATATTAATTTATTAACATTGTTCTGAAAATTATTCATGTATGAATATCCTCTTTTTTTGGGTGTTAATAGGGTCTTGTTTACAGATAGTGTTATGGTACATCAAAATGTGGGCCATTTATTATATCAAAATTTAGAATTGAATAATAAGGGTATGTTTCTAGTGTAAAAATCAGATCAATAACATGTTATCATGATTGAAAATTAATTATATGTGGTTATATATTGTCATTTTAAAATAAAATGTTGGATTGAATCTCATAGATCTATCTCTATCGTTCATCATAGTTGTACTTATATGTATAGTAACATTTAGAAAATATTTCATGGGATGTAATGTAAATAGATAATGATTACTCTTCATGGATTATGTTTTACCTCTCCACCTACTAAATTTGGATGAAAAGTATTAATAGGGATGATTCATATGTTTCTAGTGATTGAATGGAAAGGAGAAAAATTATATATGGGTTTCATTATTGTAATTATAAAGAAATATTGAGTAAATAGTTTTATAAGGGTTATTTTTTATCATTTAAATATATATATTCATTTCAATATTGTTTGAGATACTATGAATTTAAATTTAGTTTCCTGATGGAATATCATAGAGATTTTTAGGGTACATAGAGTTCGTATTCTTACTGTATATTATCATTATGATAAGTTTAATTATAATGTTTTGAGAATTATTTAGAAGTCCTTTTATACTCAATTAAATTTTAGTATAACCTATCATCGTCAATATAATGGGATTTCAGATAGAACAATTTAAACTTTGGAATATATACAATGAGTTTTTTCAATGGATTACCATGGAATTTTGGATTATAATATTTAATTTGTTTAATTTTATTATTATAACGTTTTTTATTCTAGATTACACAAGTGCCCTTTGAGTAATAATGCGGAAATTAGTGTCTGAATGTATGTTTCATGGGCTATGTGGGTGAAATAATGTTTTCATTACTAGATTTGGATGAATAAATGGTTGATATGGAAAAGAATATTTAGGAACATATGAGGATGGCTAAGAGAAGGTATAAAATTTATATATAAAACAATAGAAAATAAATTTCATTCACCTAGGTGATCATGTTATTTAAATTTTCTCCATGAAAAAAGTGATATGTGCTGTGATAATAAGGATATTTTGATCTCATCATACATTGGAAAATATGAACTTATTTTGAAGATTAGATATACTAAATTTTTAGTTTTTTTTTCATCCATGTATTAATTTGGAAGATAATGTATTTTATGTTTTTTTATGAAAGTATGTTTTATATGCATATTAGGTTTTCAATCTTGATGTAGTACATTTGTAAGAGAACCTCTCCTGTAAGGAAGAATATATCAAAATTCATGATCACATAGAGATAGTGTTACAAATATATATGACTCACTACATTTGGGTTTGTGAAAAAACATAATTATTTAAGAAGAAACATGGGAATATGAAAATTATATGAGAGAAATATTTCCCCACATTCATTAATAGTAAATAAAATTATGAGGATGTCAATTCCAAATGGGTATAAGAATTTAAAAACCCAGGTAATTTTAATAGAAAATTAATTTACTTCCATGTTAATATTATTAAATTATATTTGATAGAGTAATATTAAAAACAATAATAATAATTATATTTTATGATTTCATAAATAAATTTTTCTTTTTTTTTTGATGACAATATGATATATTATAAAACATAGAATTTAATAGGTAATATTTGTGGGATGTTTTACAATCCTCGATGGAAAATAAGTAGAAAAGAATATTTATAAAATGATAATTATCACAACCCATCCCTGGGAGCCCATGTCATGACAACCCCAAACCTGCCTTCCATTGGCCAAGGGCTTCCGACTAGCATTGAAAAGCGTATTCCTTAAAACTGGGGTGGAATTGTCTTTATAACATATAAAAATATTCAACCAAGCACATTGAAATATACGAAAACAAGTAAACTGTATAGAAAAAAGTGTTCTGAAAGTAAGAGGGATCAGAATACAAGACCAACAGTAAAGGTACAAGTAAAACTGAAATATAATAAAATAGACGAAAGAGAAACACAACTATTGGGTCGTCCTCTGAGGTTTCAACTTGAAGGTTAGGTATAGATCACCTCCCCACCAATCCACGTCTGCCCACATCCTCTAAATACCATCACACCGTATGGTCCACCCTCGAGCATTGTATAGTTCTGGAACCCTAATCCTTGATCAGCACTGTTCGTCATCTGCACCAAACACAACATAGTGCGGGCATAACAAGTGCATGGGTGAGTATAACAATACATAGTTGGGACCCCGATACCCTCAAGGTCTCACAAATTTCACAAAGGATAAACAAAAAAAGCATTAAATCAAATGATTACCCTACTTTGGTGTATGCCCTTACATATCTCTAAGTTATCAATTATACCCATCTCAATCATGAGGAATCATAGGGTCCAACCCAAAATCTGAAAGCTCAACAGTTCCACAAAGATATGAATACCACGAAGGTAAGTATCACACAGGTATGCCACATAGAAGAATACCACCATGGTATTACCATGAAGGAAGATACCACACATGTACGGACTCAACTCACACCAGTTATATCTTAGGTAAAGTAGTAGAGATGATTTGTTGTAACAACTCAATCATCTTACTCTTTCAAGAGGCAGACCCATGATGGATCCCAAATTACAGACCCCCTATAGGATCCTAGTACATCTTCATACCCACATATAATACAAGTACATCGTCAGACCCGCACATGATCCAAGTACATCGGCAGACACAGACATGATCATTGTACATCGTCAGACCCATCCAGGAACCTAATACATCATTAGAACCTACTACAGGGTGCCCGTACTAAGCTTGCTTGTCTAGGGGAGAGCCCGTTCCTTAGGCTACTAGATGATAATCTAACTAACATGATGTCACACAATAAATTATCCTAAAGGACCGCCAGGTAAAAGGGGTCTCAACACAAAATACAGTACATCAATAGGATGGCCGGTCTGTATGTTATTAGCCTTTTAGTCCTGAGGTCCCGGTTGGACTCATGCTCGATCAAACCCGATCGTACCGCAAAATTATCCAAATAGAATGAGGGGTATACCAAAAGGAATTTCTTTCTCCATGGATTATAACACTGTAGAAGGTTCTTCAAAAGGATTCCTGGTGCAAATGTTATGGTCAAAAGAGCGATTATGGGTTAAAGTTGGTCCGTGTTTGGTCCAACCCGTTCGGACCGACCTGACCCGGTTTGGGTCGACCCGGCCAACGTTGGGAAGCCTGGCCTGGCCACATGCAAGGGGAGTTTCATGCCCCATGCACTTTCTCAATAAATGGCCGAGGTCATTTGGCCTCTAGGAAACATGTGGGACCCGTGGGGTCCCCCTCCCTCTATCTTGACCTGAAAGAATGGTCGGCCACTTCTCCTCCCAACAGCGGGTCTTGCGCCGCCATTCCGTGGATGGCTGAACATCAGCCGCCCTCCCTTTTCCATTGTGGGATAAGGCCACAACCCTTCTTGCCTGGGTATCATAGACGTGTTTCGCGGCCTCTTCGCATAGCTGGGTGGCACGGACACACACCGCTAACTCTTCAGGCGGTCGGCCGCTGGCTTTGCTCCGCCGCAGCTGATGGACATTGGCCCTTCTCTGGTGGTACGGTCGTGCCACCGCCTCATCACGGATGGTCGTGTTGCTGGACACCACTCTCGAGGTCCACTGGTGCCTATTTCCAGCACTGGTCGCCATCTTACTCTATCGTGATGAACACAACAAATATGAAACAATGATTTGCGGAGTGGTTGGGCGATGTTTGTTTGGCCCGCACCCTCCGCGTTAGAGCAGTAGAAAAGGGATAAATTATTTCTTGAGTCACAATGAATTATCAAGAATGGGTAAGGAAAAAAATTAAAACAACAAGCCCTATAAGATAACCCACAACAACCTCTTGAAAATATAAATAAATTACAGGTCAACCCATTAGTCATTTGACCCATGTTCTTCATATAAATTCAAGAAAAGGGAGGAGAAAATAAAAAATTATTAAATGAAATAACTCCATACATTGAATGTCGTAGAATCATCTACGCTTTCCAGTGGACCGTGTTCTTAGTTCCCACGGTTGGCTGCCAAAGACGCCACTCGCACGTGGCCCATTGGTGGTTCAAGGATGTCCTTCACCTCTCACTGGGTCAGCTTCGGCTTCTAAGAGTCTTGCATTAGAGAATTTATTCAGAAATTTGATGCTAGGTGAAGCTCTTTGATACCCATTCTCTAGCTTCATATTTATAAGATAGGGTTGGGTATGTAAAGACATAGAGAGTTATTGGGGATCATTAATTTAGTGGCTTCCTAATTCCCCCAAACATTGTTTTTACTCATATTGGAGGTTCAAGAAATTTATTGGCTTAACACGTCACTGGTCCCACCTTACTGTTTGGCGGTTGGAAGAATATAATAAAAATAAAATAATAAATTTAATTTATTTATTCTATTAAAAGTTCCAAAAACTAACTTTTTCTCCAGACCTACTATGGTCAATGTGAAGGTCTTTGTAAGAGAATATCGGAGCTGTGAGTTCAATAGTCTCCTTAGATTTCATTTTCGAGTACGAGTTAAAATTTTACAAAACACCTCTTGTTCATTTTCTAAACATACCAAAAAAAAGTTTCGAAAATTAGTAATAGTCACCCTCGACTAACGCCAATCAAGGTTAGGTTCTACTCAAGTGAAAAATTTCCCAAAAAACCCAATGTTAATCTCCGATTTCGGATCTGAGTTATAATTTAAATGTTATGGATTTTACAGTAAAATAATTTTCACTTAATTATTTTATTTACCGCCAAAAACTAAATTTCATTGGTGCCCTGCTCTAACCAATGTTTGTATCTACTTAAATAAATAATTCCATCACGAGTTCAGCGGTGGTCTTTTATTTTCTATACGATCTACTTTTTCTGAGTTACATGCTTTTAAAAAGTAAAATAATTTATATAATTATTTTATTTATGATTATTCCTTTTGTGGGTTTTCTTACAGCAGTCCTGTGCCGACCAAATTTAAGTCGCACCTAGGGTAAACCTGCCATTCTGAATGCAATAAAGCCCTAATATTTCTAATCCAGGAAACAGTTTATGATTTATTCCACATTTTCAGGAAAAATGCTTATTGGTGCTAATAAAAGAGTAAAAAAACTTCGACGGCTCATTCCAGGCACTCCAGGCCTTGGGATCACGCACCATCAAATTTTTTGGTCTTCAAATAATTTCATATAATTAAAAAAATTATACCGAAATTTCGGGACATTACAATAATTTGGGTTGTTAATAATTTCATGAAATATATATATTTTGACATATTATTGAATAAATAATGATACTAATAATATTTATGTTTCTAAAGAAATGAAATTTTTATAAAATTTCACATCGAGTCTTGGATTTCTTGGATTAACATGTTACTATAAATAGTTTGATAAAAAAGTCATGATTATCTGGATACAAAACTAAGATAACCCAAAAGTGATTTAAATTCATATAGATGAAATAAATATGATTAAAGTTTATAGGAATTAAAAATAGTATTAGTTACAACTGTAGTTTTTACCATCAATCCAAAAATATAGAAATTTTAATAGATGTTGATATTTTTTTGATGGGACCGGGTTTTGTTTTAATGTAGAATTTTTAAGTAAATTATTATTTTCCATCAAAATTGAAACCAAAATATCTAAATTATTCTAAAAATTTACATGAACAATGCATTTTATTGATATCTCTTAAAATATAAAATATATAATGATAACAAATTTTTAAGCATATTTTCACTTAAAAAGAGTTGAACATGAGATATGAAATATAGATGGAACTGATTTATGATTATGAATACACAATTTGTTACCATCAAGGAAAAAATTAGAGTAGATGAGGATATTAGTGAAAATGATAATGAATTATTAACTATTCTACATCTAGAATATAATCATTTGTGAAATTATTTCACAAATGTTCATCTAAAAATTGTACATATAGGACTTTCCTATATTGTCTTAATGTTTTAGTGTAATATTATTTGATAGGGTGAATTAAGGAATCTTATAATGTGGATATTTTTATGTTGGAAAAGTTAGTATAGGTAATGAAATGTATGTTTCCAGAATTTAATTATGATGAAGAATGTGTTATCATATTTGTAAAGAGATTATGTGTGACTTTAAATTCACAGTTGAAGAGAGAAATTTTTATTGAAGCTAACAGTTCTCCATTTTTCATTCATCCTGGTTTTATAAATATGTATAATGATTTTGAGAAAATTGATGTAATGATTGAATAAAAATAATAATTTATAACAATACCACAAAATGATGGAATTATTCATAGGTCAAATCTGAATGATATATTTTTATGGGGATTCTATAGAATTTTCTAGTTCTTAAATATAACTTTAAAAATTTATCCATAGATTTCATAGTGGTATTAGTAAATACATCATGTATTAATGAATTTAAAGGGGGAATTTTTTGTCACCAATGTAAATCAAATAATATTATTTCTATTGGAGATACTCTGTCTTTTGATCATCTTTCATGAATATATCTCAATGTTCTAGTCATGTTACATAGAGTGTCTTTTTCCCTTATATCTAAATTTGATCCCAAATTTACGACTGATTTTTTAATAAGTATTCATATTTCATTGTGTACTATAATAAATTTCATCATATACTTTCATCATCAATCATATAGACAATCGGAGAGAATTATTTAGAATTTGGAAGTCATGATTTGATCATGTTATATAGATTACTAGGTAAGTTTGGATAAAAATCATTTTTAATATGTATTTTCTAATGATAATGATTTTACTTATAGTATAGAGATGGTACCTTTAGAGTTAGTATGATTAATGGTTTGTTGGATGCTTATTTGTTCAAACAAAGTAGGTGGAATAATATTTTTGGGACCAATATCATTATTTGAAATTTTTTGGATGGTGAATATGATTAAAAAATATATGGGGATATCAAAAAGAACTAAAAAATATTATGTAGATAACTAGATTAAGGATCTTTATTTTGATAAAAGTAATTATGTTTTTTAATGTATATCCATTGAAAAGTGTTATGATTTATGATAGATAAGGAAAGTGCAGTCTATAAATCATTGGATGATATAAAATTATATAGAACATTAGATATGTTTCTTATTTAATGCCTTATCTTTTGGTTTATATCAGGTACACTATGTATTCTATGGTTCATTATAATGAAAATATGTGACAAATGTGTCTCCTGTTTGATTCCTAAATAATTATAGTTTGTAGAGAATAATTCATATGAGGGATAATATTATAATATTTTGGATTATAGATAGTATGTTTTATGTAATAAGGTGATTACTAATGTTATTATTTTATGGGAAACACATATTATTAAATAATTAACATGGGAGTCTAAAAATTTTATGATGTAATTATATTTCCAATTTTTTAAATTGTAAATAATATTACTATGTAACCCACAAAAGGGGTGAATAATTTATCATAACAGGAAATGATTAATGTAAATAAATTTCATTCCATATTAATATTAATGATTTAAATATTTCATTGAGTAATATTCATTATAAAAATATTAATTAATTTTCCAATAAAAAATGAAATAGTTTTTTTATTTTGAAAATTGTTAACATTTATTTTATAAATTTTATTCATAATGTATATTATCAAATTATAGTATTTATATTTGAAAAAAATTATACAATATTTTAATTCATAACTTGAATATAAATATTTCAAATTTATTTCACATTTGAAAGAAAATATTAATTTTCAAAATGAATTGTTCCAAATAATGTTTTTTATAAAAAAACCAATATTTTATTTCAATCATTTTGAAAGTTATTTTTTCCTAAAATAATTTAAAAGAAATATTAATTAATTTATAATACTAAAAATCTAATTATGAACATTAGAATAAATTTTATATTGTATTTTGGTATGTCGTTTTTATTCTTATAAAGCAGTTTTCTAGAAATATATATTTTTACCACGTATTTGGGATAAATTTTAAATTAAATTATTCCACTAGTGGTAATCTAATTTTATAAAATGGATTCCAAATTTAGAATCATTAGAAATATTACTGAGTACTTAGGATAACATCATTTTTATTCAAAATTAATATTAAAACCATTGAAAATATGTCACAATAGTTATGGTTAAATAGGCTTATTGGTGTTAAACTAAAGTGAAATGGGTTAAAATTGAAAATAAATTATTCTTAATCCTATTGTATTATAATAATTCAACCTTATATCATCTCATATATTTAAATGATATATTTTAGAGCAATATTACTTGATAAATAATGTAATATATTTTAATATATTGGAAAATTCTTATTATGTCCCCTCCCAATCTAATAAAAGTGCATGAACTATCCTAACCTCTCCACACTTCCTGAACCTTTTTTTTCTTCCAAAACCTAAAAAAATATATTACTAACATTTATACCCATGTCTTAGATGTATTCGTTTGGGTAGAATAAAACCCTATGATGTATTATTGTGGAAGAATGGTGGTTGTTTGTAGAAGAAGAAGATAAAGAATGCATGTGACAAGTCGTACTTGACTAAAGCGACACATGATCTTAAAATTTCCATTTTAAATGTTTTAAATATTTATTTCATAAATATTAATCATCCATTTCAAAATTCTCAAATTTAAAATATGAATATATTTTTATAGTCATAAATGATTTATACTGTACTTTTTATGTCTCTTTTAACTTTATTTTAAAAGTATTAAAAAGGAATCTTCTTATATATTTTATATTTAAAGTTTTTACTTCATTTAAAATATTATAAAAGTTGTATTAAATTTTAATTTATACGATGTTAATTAATTTTACCTCCACCAAAATTATTATTTTATAATTATCCACATTTACAAGTATCAATGTTTTCTTTAAAGAAAAACCCTCACTACTTTTTTTTGAATTTTAATTTTGAAACATTTATTTTAAATAAAATTACAATATCAATATCTAAAAATTATTTACATATGGGTTCAAAAAAATATTATTATTTTTTAATGAAGTAAACTAAATATATGATATTTTTGATGCATGTTATAGTCCCCAGATGTTTTTCGATAATTAGTGTCCCTGATATAGATATCTAATTCATTGGAAAGGGAATATATTCTTTAGATAAATATGTTATAATTGACTGAGTGCGTCATTAAATATATTAGGATTATTGTATTGTTTATACAAAGATATTGTCCATTGATACCGACAAGATTTTTGAATTCTTACTAATGGGTTTCTATAGAAATCATTTTATTTCAAAATGTAAAATACTCATCTTTACATTTAATGGAATTATTGTTCATTTTTGGGTAAAATATATATTTTTTGTGAAAATATTTTTCTTCCACTCTTTTGGTTAAGAAGCATAACTCTATATTTTTTATTGACTTGTTCTTCATTTTCATCCCCCGTGGTTGTAACTTACTCATGATTAAGATGTACATATGTTTAAGAAAATCCATCTGAACCTTCTTAGTAGAACAAAAAAATGGTTCAAAGTATCCACATACATTAGAGTCACACACACTTCTCAAACATGGTTTTAAACCTGTGTAAAATATATCAATTTTATAATCATGGTCTAGAATGAAATTCAGTTCATACCTAGATAGTCTAATAACATTTTCCTAATATTTGGTTATTGAGTCTTATTTCATTTTCTTAAACTCCTGATATTTCATTTCTATTTTAGGTTTAATATATTTAGAAAAAAATTCTCATGAAAATATCAGTAATGTTCCACACTACCATGATATCAAAATAATCTTTTTCAATAATTATTTTATTTAATAGAACATCATTGATATATATAACATTTAAAACAATAAATAGAAATATTTTCTCTTTTATTTTTCATATATCCCAAGAAATATAATATATTCTCTAGAGAATTTACCCATTCTTCATCCTAAACTTGGTATGATTTTCCATACAATTTTGGATAGTGTTTTTTAATAAAATACTTGAATGTAGAAATATTGTTCCTTATATAATTCATCCATTCTATTTTATGTGTTCCACCATTAATAGAATATATTAGCTAAATAAAAATAACTAAAAAATTATATATCCAAATTTTTGATTCTGAAGGTTATTATACTACTAATTATTTATTACATTATTTACCGTGTTTCTCTAGTGAAAAACTAGAGAAAAAGAAATGTATTAGATGTTGTATCACGTAATTATTTAAATTATTTCTTCTTATAATATATACATAAATAAGAGTCCCATTACACATTATTTTAGTATTCTTCTAACTTCTATGCGTATTTAAACCATTATTTGATTTTGATTATTATATCATATGGTGTTAACAAACAATATATATGAAATTAATCACATTCATTTCTTATTTTTACATTCCATTGAACATTTAGGATTCATGTTTCAAATAATTAAGATATATATTTGTAAATAAAAGTGTAATATGTCTTATAGATTCAATTATTTTAGAAAATAGGTCATTAACTATACACCCATGTCACATTACAGACACTTAACTTCGATTAAGATGAGTCTCAATATTATAAGTCTTGGCCTTTATAAATTATTTTACTCATATGTATATCATTAATAATACATTTTAAAATATGAAATGTTAAATACAAAGATCATAAATTCCTATAAAATTTATATAAATTAATTATTTTAGTGAAAAACATCACAATCAAAAAAAGAATATTATATTTTTCATAAAAATGTATTATGCACAAAAATATAAAATTTCAAAATGTGAAAACCAGTATATACACAAATATATTATTTTAACCCTATTATAATATATTGTAAAAACCATGATGGTATCAAGAGGAACATGGTAACTTATCAGAACATTTGTTACAAAGATAAAAATTTAACCATTAAGATTTCTTTACATTGTAAAATAATAAGATTTTTATAAAACCATTATATTTTAATCATAATATAAATATCATGGAAGATAATATTTAGTACCTATGATAACTTATGTCATAATAATGTTAGATCAACTATATCCTTGTGAAAGATTTAAAATTGATATATCTAGTTATCTTCATCATTTTAACCATTGAAACCTATTTGTTACCCAAATCATTCGAGAGCTACATCAGTCTCACTCGTTATCATGAGATATATCAAGCTCACCATTAAAAATATGACATTATTAAGAATCACATCATGAAAAAAATTATCTACCTTATTTCTAATAGAAAAACCTTAAAATATCCTTTAACCTTTCAAGAATAACTCATTTTGTTATATCATAAATATGAGAAAAGTTTTTTTGTTTTCAAAGAAAAAATAGATAGATATAAAAAATTGTATAATATTGATAAAAATATATTTTTTAAAATAATAATGGAACCATATAAGTTAATCATGATAGTAAATAATTAATACTTTTGTAGGAAATGGATACCAAGCCATATTTGTTTAAAATGTTATTTTTATAAGTATATAAAAAAAGTAAAAAATAATTCATATAAAAAAATTTGAAAAAATTCATTTTTAAACCACAATAACCAAAATTATTTTATATTCTAAAAATATTTCCACACCATTCGCTAATAAATATGATAATTCCTAAGACATTAAAAAGATAATTTAATTAGGTAATAATGAGTTTAACAAAAATTACAAAAATGTTATTATTGTAAATATATGATTTATTATTTAATATATCTTTAAACATTCTCTAAATCATGAAAAATAGATATATATTAGTATCATATATTCTTGTATTCTTTTTAAATGGTAATTAAATTATGATTATTTTCTTTATTTAATTTTTTCCTTATTATATTTAGGTAATAAATATTTTATATTTATGTCCAATATGTTTGGGTTGTCCGGTTTATAAGATAAAAATAGAATGGATTCAATGATCATAGTCAAAAGGGTTAAATATATAATTAATCAAAAAATATTAAAATTTTATATTGATTATATATATTAATTTAGACCCATTTAAAATGATCAATTTAGGAGGCGATGAAAAATTAATAATATCTTTTCATGGCTAAAATAATTTATATGTTTGCCTAAACATTGTTTTCATTTTTCACAATGTGTTAATGAAATAAAATACATAATATTTAAAATTTATAAAATGTTAAATAAATTACTTATGAATTTTTAATTCATTATCTACATGATTATTACCATCCACGTGTGTCAGTGTTGAAAAATGAATCATATCACTTCATGGAGGTGGTATTACGGATATATACAAGATTGTTGATTCCAATTTTCATCTGAATGAATGGTAGTAAGGTATGTAATATTTTATAATTATATAAATATAATTATATTTGAAATATAATATTTATTTATTTGGATGACCATTTTTTCTATCTATATCATCTAGTGATGGAAAACAAAAAACATCGCTTCATATAGGTAGTAGTTCACAGGTACGAACAAGTGATGTTTTCAATTTTCATAGGATGGAAACATACATGAATAATGGGGTTTAAAATATAATAATTACATCTGGGAATATATAAGATACATATTTTATTATATTTTCATGTTTATATAATATTTTAATTTGTTATGAGAATAAATAAACCAAAAATAATTGATTACTACTTATACCTATTCTTCGAAAAACCACATTTGGATTACACATTAAGACATCTAGGATGGTATTATTATGAAATAAAATAATATAGATTATTGGAAGGTATTTTGTGAAGTTATTCCTGGAAATCCTTGATTAGTATACGTTTCTTCATATGTGTAAACTAAATTTAATGGAGCATCACTATTGTAATTATACATTATTTTAAAATATTATATCATATAATTCATCATCAAGTGTCACCATGGTACAAAAAAGTAGTATATAATATTTTAATGGGTCATAAAACACGATTCCAAGCATATTTAAAATATTATATGTGGAATTTTAATCCTTATATTATAGTTAAAACCCTATTAACTAAATTTAATATTAATAGAGATGACATAAAATTTTAATATAACAAATTATCTATGTAACAAAAAATTAGTTGAATATTATAAAAAAATAATCATACTAATTAAAAATATTGAATAATTTTTTTTTTATTTTTCAGTGAATAAATTATACATAATATAGTAGAAAAAATCATATGGAAATCAGTTTTTAGGAAGACACATGATTTAAATGTTAAAAAAATATTACGTTGAAATTAAATAAAAATGATTATTTACAAGAATTGTTTTTTATTTAATAGTAAAATGATTGTATTTATACTTTTTTATCATTACAATACTGAACTGAGGCATCTAACCATAAAATGAAATGACAATATTAAAATAAATTAATTTGAATAAAATATAAAATATTTTTACAAAAGAAAATATTGGCAATGAAAATTGAAAATAATGTTTCAAAATATATAATTTAACTCATAAACACATATCTGGTTGTAAAAATGTTTTAAATATTTTATAAATCATACTTAAATCAGAGTAATGTAATAAATGTGAAAATATTTTGAGATCTTGATATTTCCATTATTCACTAAAAAATAAATAGATTAGAAAAATATTAAAAAAATCACCTTATAAATTTTTTCAAATTAAGATATGAAAAACATTTCTATTTTTTAAATTAAAATTTTAAATGTTTTATTTTTTTAAACCATATAGTTGTTCAGAAAAATTATTTATATAAAACTATTTATTTTTCTATTGAAAATATTTATAAAATAATTAATATAACTATGATGATAATTAAACCATAAAATGGGTACATATAAATCCTAATATTTATTTATTTCTAGATTTATGAAATTTTCATAGAATAAATGGCATAAGTCATCTCTAATTGCATGGAATAGATATATTTTAACTAATCCAACCATATGTTTTCTAATGTACAGTTATTATATATTCTATCTTAGTATATGCTTCAATTGATTTTTGATATTCTTACTCTTCTATTACATGTTAATTATTATAAAAATTATAAGTTGAGGTGAATTAATTTCTAGTTCCCTTGGGTTTTTCAGAATTTTGTGTTCAATCACGTTTGATAAAGTGGAGGTAGGGGATTGAGCTGTAGATGGAGAAACTCTATTGATCATGGATTTTTTCTTGATTCATATATATACATTTGATGACATAATTTTCATGGATTTGTTATATTTAGTGAAATTTCTAACATATTTTTATCATAAAAGTGTATATTATTATGTCATAGATAATGAATATGTAGAATTATATAGTAAGTGGTACCATCATATTGATTATGTATGGCTTGAGATGATTACATAAGGAATTGTAATAATGATATTGGGGTAAAAATAAGTGTAGGAGATAGTATTCTCTAGTGTATTTTATGTTTCAATGTTTTTTTATAAAATATTATTTTATTCTACCCCCTCAACATTAGATCAAATTTAGGGCCAAGTTACAATTTATATTTCTTATATTTCTATATTTTTTTATAGGATGATAATTTTAGAGCTATATGAGTTATAGTTTCAGGTAAATTTTTTATTATAAACTGGTTTTATCCATCTCATTGTATCTCAATAAGATACTTATATATTTCTTAAAAATGAAAAGTTTGGTAATGTGCATGTAAATATGGAATAAAAATCATTGAACCAGGTGACATTAATAACCCACAATACCAAAAATATTAATGATGTTGTTCTTGATAATTTAAAGAGATATATATGGGTTTTTAGTATTAGTCTATAGTCCATATATCATCTTATGAGGGTAAATGAGGATGATATCTCTAATGAATAATTTAGGCCTCTTTATGAAATGTTTTAGTTTATGTCAGTGACTTATATAGTAAAGAAATTATTAACAGATTTCATATGAATAATGAACTATTTATTCCATGAGTTTAAAGACTTCTTCATAGCGGTGTTCATCAATGATATTCTAGTGATTTCAATGATTGGAAAATATATTTATAGAAATTTAATGTTTTTTGGAGACCCTAGAATTAAAATTTATATATGAAAATATATCTAAATATCAAATTTTCTTATGTGTATTGAATTACCTTTGGAATGTATTTCCTTACTATGGTGTCATTTTCAGTACATTGATGATCGAGGCAGTTGTATCATGGGTACAAAAATAGAATTATGTTATTTTCCGGTTCATATAGCCTAGTAGACTATTATTTATGATTGATGTCTAATTGATATCATTTTATATATCCTTTAACAACCTTGAAATAAAGGATTTACCATTTATATTATTTAATCAGATTGGACCATTTTTTTGTTTTAATTGTGAATCACATCAATTTCCGTATTCTTAGTATGTTAGAGGATAGAGTTAAAATCAAGGTGTATTATTAAAAATATCACAATGGTTTTAATAAGAATTTATAATATATAAATAAGTTATAAAATATGGTTTTAAATAGTTATCATTTCATTTATAAAATTATATCACCCATGATACAGAGCTTGTGGTAATGTGTTTCGATCAATATATTTGGTGTCAGTCTCATTGTATAAATTTTTTTACACATAACTAATGCCAAAAACCATTGATATAATTGTTATAATCATTATATGAATTAATATTATCCTAGGTCGAATAATTTATTATCTTACTATGAGTTTTATATCACCTAAAATCTAGATAAAGGATATGTGATAGATGAATTTATAAGAAGTAATACATGTTGGAATGATTCTATTGATTATAGACATGAGTAGAAGGTAAAGAAGGGGATTTTTTATTTGTATATGAATATATAATAACTTAATGACTGAATTTTAAAATATTTAAGGGAATTTATTTCCTCTAAGTTTTCGTATATTATAGAGTTTATGTAAATTTCTATGATTTTGATGTAAGAAAATTTTATATCATTCTTAGAGACGCAATTGATGGATACTTAAAGGATTCTGGGAAACATGTTTCATTCAAAGGGAAACATTTTAGTTTACAAAATATGTGATAAGTAACTATAGGTGATTTTATTAGCATACATATATAAGTGTATATATATATTTTTTAAAAGTGTTATCCCATAATTGTAAAACATTGGTGACATGGAATGAATATATAAATGGAAAATATAATGCCTTAAGTTTCGTTTATATGAATATAATAGTTGGCCGTAAATTTTGAATTTTTATATTACTTCCTACAGATCTTCCTTAGTTAAAATGAGTGCATATATTGATGGTTTTTTGATAGGTGTGACAAGTATTGAGGGAGTATATAATGTATGTTTTGGTTATCATGTATATATAGAAAATGAATACATGTATAATAGTGATAATTGAGTTGTTTCTATTTGATGATCTATTGGCACACTAATAGAGGAGGCGATAATTCTTCATAGGGTTCCATAGATGATCATTTTTTTCGAGATCCTATTTTTCACCTTAGCAGTGTGGAATTTACTATTAAATGATTTTCGCTATTAGTTATTCCCTCAAATAAATTCTAATCCAAGATAAAGGTAATTTATGTTAATATTACATCAATAATTTTAGTATTTATCTTTCAAATCAATATACTCTAATGTCATAACATCAATATCTCGAGGATTACCCTCATGAAAACTCGTCATATATTTTTACTACATATATCTAAAATACAATAAAAATGAAAACCCATAAAATGGCGGGTTCTATGAAATGAATTTAAAATATAAATGTATAAATTCATATGAATTCCAAAATAAATTAGTGAGAAGAATTTGTTGATATTATTAGAAGTTCACAATGATGAATATAAATTTTTTTAAAAAAATGGTAAAATTATCCTATTCAATTTTGATATCATAACTAATAACTTAACCCATTTTAAGGGTGATTATCATACAATGATACCAATGTATCATTTTTTAATCTCTCTAAGACTGCATCTAGGATACCTCATCACCCTTAATCATCAGAACAATATATCTCAACCATATATAGAATTATAATGATAATGGAAAGTATAAATAATGGACTGAAAATGTAAAAAATATCAAAAAAAGGGGTAGATATAATAATATATTCAATTTAACCACTCGAAAAATTGTATAATAATATAATAACATTGAATTGATTTTAAATGAACTCTAATAATCACTATCCTTAAACAATAGTATGGGTTTGTTCTCTATAACAACGGATATTATAGAAGTACTATTGGGGAAACAAAAATGAAAAATAAAATAATGATATAAGAATTTTCTATATTATAATTTTATAATAATATTTAAAATATACAACCATTACCTTCTAAAAATGGAAAACTCTTGAACTGAAGATGATTTGAGAATGTTAAATAAATAAGTGTTTATAGCTCCCTATTAAAATCTATCCTCTACTAAAAAATTATTTTTTAGTCCATTAAAATGGTGAATATTGGATATTTCCATTCTAATATTTTTTATAAATTAATGTATACTAACAAATTTTGTTGGATATGTTATGAATAAGTAACAAATATAAGTCTTAGATTACTAAAATATAATTTTCTTTTTTGAATAATTGATGAGCTACTCTGTTTGGGTTTTCTATAAATTAGTGTCATGAAAAAAATAAATATTTAGTTTATAAAGATAAGGAAAACTTTCCAAAACATTATTTGTATCTCTGTGCATAATTTATCCATTTTAGACAATAAATTTGTAATATATGGCCCAATTATTAAATTCAATGAAAAATATCAACAAAATTAATTTCATGACATGTATTCTTCATTTTGGGATCCTATGTTTTGGTTCATCAAATTTTATAGTTGAAGAAAATTGTTCTAAAAACCATATACTCATAAAAAACAATTTCTATTAGTGTATATAATGCTATGACAAAAATATAAAACTGATGGTTTTCTAGTGAAAAATCAAAAATAGTACAATAGTACTCTTTATCTTTCTATTTATATAATAAATGAATATTGAGTGTTGAATGATAAAAATAACCAAAAAATGATATAAACATTCAAAATATAAATATAAATTAATAAAAACACTTAAAAACAATTAATTAAACAATTTTAAAAATAATAATGGAAATATTCCAATAAAAAAATTTGATTATTACCCATATAATTCAAATCGGATTTATTAAATCATTGAATTAGATATTAAAATAGATAAAAATATGATAATTATTAATACCCCAAACATAACTATTAAAATTATATAAAATTATATTTACTAAGATCGAATTATAAATCATAATATAATAATGTAAGAAATAATAAGTTAAACCATGAAATGAAATATCATGCTTCCTACATGAATAAAAATTCCATAACTATTAATAAATACTGAAAATATATTTAATATTTAGTTATTTTGTATTATTATTCATTTAGGGCCTCCCATTAAATAAATTTATAAGGACCAAACCTGATAATAAATATTCTTGAGTTAAATAAATAATTCATATTGATGATCTTTTCATGCTTAGAGATTTAGAGAGTTAGGCCATAACTATTACATTACATCTCAAAAATTAACAATGAAAAACTTTT
The DNA here is from genome assembly GCA_963277665.1 of Viscum album. Classification (NCBI taxonomy): domain Eukaryota; kingdom Viridiplantae; phylum Streptophyta; class Magnoliopsida; order Santalales; family Viscaceae; genus Viscum; species Viscum album. Next base: position 1,140,796,391 of record OY728156.1, read on the forward strand.
ACTCAATTTCCATTATTTCCAAAAAATAAAAACTCCAAAAAAATAGTCATTTATAGTTCCATGTTTTAGAAATCATGACTTTCCCTTCATCCCATACTTGAACCTATTCATCATTAAGTCATGTGAATTTTTTTTTGATACTTGGGATGAGAAAAAAACCAGTAAGGGTTATTAAACAAGGAAATAAAACATTATTTCATAAACAAATTCATAACATAATCACATTAGCATACCTTAGGAAATCATAAGATTTATGAATAAAAAATTGAAATCATAAATCATAAAAGTAATTTGTGGCATCTATATCATACATAAATTGTAGCTATAATAGATATATTGGGATACCCATCATAGTATATTACCTAAATATCTTAGGAGAAAACTTCATGTTTACCTCTGTCAAGATACCCAATGCATTGGATAGCTATCTCGGGCTCACACACCCTCGGATTATCACAGAACCACCTGTATACGTAAATAATTCCCAGAAAACCATAACATATTCATAACACATAAAACAAACCTAATGAAAAGATATAATTTCCAAATTTCAATCAAAATATATCTTTAAATATATTAACATAACAAATACATTATCAAAACCATTTTCAATACAAAAATATGTAAAAGTGTATATGGTATTTATTTTCCTTTTAAAAACATTACAACTTTTTAAGGAATCCAATGATCAAATAATACTCACGATGGCGGAAAAGGTAGTTTTCACCGATTATGTTAGAAAGAATCATATTCTTAAAATTTCGAAAAACTAATCATAAAAAAATATTACCATTTAATGAAATGAAAATTCAATGGTGTTAATACACCGTATAAAATAATCACGTGTATAAAACAAAATATGCCTCAATGAAAGGAGATTGAGATGATGTCCCTTACCTCATGTCTGACTTGACCCGTTCATTAATTTTTCTCCTGAATAAAAAACTAAAGATAATTTTTACATGCTTATGAACCATTTTCAAGTTTATTATTGCATTTATATCACTTATTACCATGTTATAATCAATATTTAATCATTTAAGTTAATAACGATCATTTTTTCGTTATTTGGTACTTGAGTTAAAAATGAACTTCTCATATTTACAAGTTGTCTTTGTGGTCAAAAGTCTATTATCTCTAGAATGATATTAATAAATTTGATATTACATATATCTTATATATTTAGTATATATATTTATTTATAATAGTACATATTATTTGGGAGAAAGAAATGAAATGCACCGTTCATGAAGACGGTAAGCCGTACGTATGCATGATTTCTACTTTCATATATATATTTCTTATTTTAATGGAACTAAAACATAATTATACATAGATATATTATAATTCTTATATTATATAATATTTAATATCATTAACTCCATCATTTATATGTCCCACATATGGCATTAATGAGTCATATCACGTTGAGGGGGTTGTAGTCCGCACTTCTTCAAATTAAATTATCATGTTTACTCATAATAGAAACCATAAAGTTATGATATAAATAAAAAATATAAATATAATATATATCACATGTAATTAAAGTTCCATCTTAACAATTGCCATAAGGGGTGGTTGGAGAAAATTGATCAATCATCATTTTGTGAGGCGCTTGTTCGCCATCCACAGAAACATTATTTTCTTAACCAATTAGATAGTGGTGTGTGTATGTGTAGTTCGAATACCTCTCTTAAAAACAATATATTATATTGGGTAAACTGGTTTTGTTATAAAAGAAAGTAATAAACATATATTATGGGGGTTGTATATGGAAAATGAAACAAATGAACTTAGGATAATACATTACCTTTAAATCAAGTATCTTTTATTTGATTTGAACTAGAATTTTTACATGAAATGATTTCCGACTAGGGGAAGGCCTCTAACATAAATAGAGGGATGTAGGGAGTTTTATAGGTAGAGTCTAGATGAGTCAAGCGTCTTGAGAGATGTGATTAATGGGTTAGAGGTGAGGGATTTTTATAATGGGAGGAAGGGCACTTTAGGAATGTGTGAAAACATTATTTTATTATATAATGATTATCGGTTTCTAAATGTCCATAACATATTAATTTGAAATATAAGATGACTCGTGGTATTAATAAATTCATCCAATATGAAATGGACTGGTTTTCGATATTATTTTAATCATTTATTAATGGGATAAACACTGCATCATTATTGTGTCATAAATAATTTTCTTTTATTTGATGTATAAATATTATAAAAAGATACCATGATATAGGAAATATTTTTATATCTCCAAATAATAATTATTGTCAAAAATATTACTTATATTACCCAATGTAAAAATTAATTTACTAAAATATATTTTCTATGTCATTTTTGCCTTTACTTTAAGTAAATTAAAATAAAGTGTCCTTATCACTACCAAGTGGCCCAATGTGGTCCCAAAATTGACCCATGGATTTTCATGGTAAGATATTTATAATCCAATAATAATAAGTCACCTATTAGTGTAATTTAATATTATTATAATATCATTTTTACTGTTAATTACAATATTTACCTTTTACCCATGGTAAATAAAATATTTATTGATGTAAATATTCATAACACCTGAAAATAATAGTTATATATTTAAGAAATTTAGACCAATTGATTGAAAATATGAAATCCATTTTTACAAATTCGAAACATAGAAGTATTATAAATTTATTTAAAATTAATTATCATTGTCAAAGAAAAAAAAACTTGTTTTTAAGAAAAAAACTATCAAAAGATTGACACTTGTTTATGTCCAATTTAAATGTGAAATTACATAAAATGACCGACATTGGATAAAATGGTAAAAATTTAATCTAATTAAACTATAATACCAATTAAAAATATTATATATCCACAAAAATAAATTACATTAAAAGGCTGTTTTGAATAAAAATACAGTATTATCCACTTTTCATCAAAATATGAATTTTATCAGAAAAATAAAAAAAAATTACCCAAAGCGAATTTTGATGTCCCATTTTTAATGAAGAATTTTATTTGGTAAAATAAAACATATAAAAGTTACCAAAACTATATTTAAAGAGGGTTCTCCATTAAATGGTGGTAAATTGACCTTTTAAAGAATATTAGACTATTAATGCATAATATTTGACTAATTCACATTTTAACTCTCTAACATTGATTGGAGATATGTACAAAATTTTAACAAACATGTATAATCATATTTTCATTAGTTCTATTCATTCTCTCTAATACAATGGATAGACGTTAACTACCATTTAAAATATTAATATTATATTATTTGTGTGTAACGTAAGATTTCAAAGAAACCCTTTGTTGCATATCGACAACGCCACTGAAAATATCATTCCCTTTAATGTAAAATTAATATTTATTTCAAAAATATTAATAAATAATAAAATTTTGTATTTTATTATTTACCTGGGATGCTACATCCTTCTCCCATTTTGGAAATTATTTCCTCACAATTTTATTCACTTATCAAATAAATGGGGGTATTTATCCCTCATAGAATTTTCATATTCCCATGTTGCATCTTCAACCATATGGGTTTTCTATAAAACCTTTACCAAGAAAATTACCTTAATCTGCAATAATTGCTCTCTTTGGTCATGAATCTTGACTATTTGTTCCTCATAAGAGAGATTCTCTTCCAACTGAAGTACCTCTAGACTTAATACATTGATGAATATAGAATATAATAACCCATCATTGAATCATGAAAAACATTGTGTACCTTGGATAAACATGGAGTTAAATCCACTATATACACAACACTTCCAACTTTCTACAAAAATTTATATGGTCCAATGAACGTTGGACTTAACTTTTATTTCTTACCAAAACACATCACACTCTTGTATGGAGAAACATTGAGAAAGACATGATCACCTTCCTCAAAAGAGAGATCCTTCCTCTGGTTATCCACATAACTTTTCTTCATTCTCTGAGCTGTTCTCATGTGGTTATGAATTGACAGAAACTTTTCTGCCATGTCTTCTACTAATTCTGGTCCCATCATCTTCCTTTCCCCTACATCAGCCCAAAAATCTATAGTTCGACACTGCTTCCCATATAATGCCTCAAACAGAGCCATCAGTATAATTGAATAAAAACTGTTACTAAAAGAAAATTAAACCAAAGAAATATATTGGTCTCAACATCCCTTGTAATCCATTGAGAAAGCACGTAACATATCCTCTAAGGTATGAATTGTTCATCTTGACAGCCCATTTTATTTTTGATGAAAATCTGTACTAAAATTTAATTTTGTACCCAACGACTTCTGAAGGCCTTTCCTAAATTTGGAATTAAACTATTGATCATGATTAGAAATAATATATTGGGTAACACCATGAAACTAGAATACTTGAGTAACATACAACTGGGAATGTTGATCTAGAGACAAAGTATCTCAAATAGGAAGGAAATGAGATGATTTAGTCTATCGAACAACAATAAATCAGATTTCATTATAACCTCAAGATGTATTCTGTAATACCACAAGGAAGTCCATGGATATATTTTCCCATTTTCACTCTGGAACTGATAAAGACTGAACCATCCATTTTAGTAACTGTCTCTCTACTTTAACTTGATGACAATTCAAACACCTCATACTAATGTTAGCAACATATATTTTTATTCCATCCCACTCGTTATACTCCCAAAAATCTCAATACATCTTAGTATTGAAAGGATGAACTAAAAATGGAGAACTATGAACTTCAAATAAGAAAAAATACTTCAACAGTGAATAAAAAGGCACACATAATATCTTTTAAAATCTCAAAATACAATCATTATCAACTATAATATTTTTAAAATTAAACATCTAAACCTACTCTACCTTTTTATATAACTCACTGTCTTCCTTCTGCGCTTTCTGAATACTATCAGATATAGATGATTTCACTAACACCTGAAACAATACAGAATAATTTCCTACACCAACGACTTCTATTCCAAATTTCATCAAATGAAAAACCAAAAAATCTCATTCAAACTGTAGCATGGTTTATAAAGCATTAATTTTTCAACTCAAATCATCAACCACATTATTTTCTTCTCTTGAATGGTAAAGGATAATGCAACCATAATCCTTGATTAATTCTAGCCATCTCCTATGTCTCATGTTCAATTGTCACGAACCAACCCGGGTCGACCCTGAACCGGTCACCCGAGCCGGCCCGCGACATGGCCCGAGGGGCGTTCCCCATCCCCACGGGCTGGCAACTAGTGCCGGGCATCAAAAGTAAACAAGTGGGAACGATTTGGCCCAAAATATAATAAACTAAGCAGAAGAAATAAATAGAAAAAATGTAAATAAGGAAAAAGGAACCAACAACGCAACTAACCTGACCACGACCAAAGCTCCACGTGACCCCGTGGGTCACTCTCCAATAACACAACCGACGTCGCTCAAGGCGAACAACTGAAGCTGGAACCTACAACAGAACTAAAAACAAGAAAACACTATAGGCGTGAGTATTAAAACTCAGTAGGTAGGCCCGACTATTTCTATTCCCAAAGCACATACCAATAAATAAAGAGTTTATCAATTCCAGGTTTGAACTAAATTATACAAAAATAGGTTTTCCACACACTTTCATTTCAAAAACAAGTAACAGTCCATTGCCCTTTTTAATTTAGAACATGTTTAATGTTGAAAGAACAGGTGCATTGCATTTTCAAAACATTTTATGAGCAATTTAGAAATCCAAACTTTAGTTGTTAGTCAAAATAAGAATCACACACAACACACACTAAGGGCAATGGTAAAGTGGCACACAAGGGTCAGCAACCGAACTCGACCCCTCAATCGTTCGCCACACACAACTAAACACTAAAAGAAACATGGGTCGAACCTAGGAGATCGTGAACAATCCAGAACGTACTATACGTGTGACTCATCCTGAGGCATGCCATAACTCGATGACGTCATAACGCCCATAATACTACCCGGCATAGCCCTGCATGGCCTAACCGAGGGGCCCAATCCCCATAGCAGCAATAACTCAGTATTCCCCTGCTATGGGGCCACTAGCCAGTGCGTGGTCTAAACTAGTGCAGCAATCGTTCTCAGAAAATTCACTCAATATGCCAGGTTCCCATGTCATCACAAACAATAAAAAGGGGGTGCGTCTACAATGTAAATTAATCAGTCACGATGCACCAACATCACATATAGCTCACGAAAACAACTCACACCAAAGATCACCCCCGAGTGGGGTTTCCAAAATAATCTATTTTTATTAAAGTGCCAAACGGGCCTCCACAAATTTTTAAGTAAAACCTCTTTTCTCAAAAAGCTCAAAACACTTGTTCAGAAGAAATTATTTATCTTTAAAACTAGAAGTACGTTTGAAATTCCGTGAATTATGTTTAAAGGCCAAACGGGCACTCTTTCAAAATTGGGTGTCCGCCCGTCAAGAAAATGTTTCAATTGTTCGGTATAAAATAAACGGCACTTTTCAAACTAAATAATCATTTAAGATTCTATTATCTAATATTATTTATCATTCATTAAAATTAGAAAAAACATCAAGCAATTAATAAATTCTAAATTTAAAGATAAGTGCAATGGGGGACCTACCTCGGCTCGCAGTCCAAACGCAATGGCGTGTCGCGCCTCGCACAGACGCACAAACATGCGCACGTCAACGACCACAGTATCGCTAGGTTACCCCGCAAACGCGCTGCAACAAAAGCACAATAACTAAAATTACACCAACATAGACTTAAACCAACCCAAAAGAGCCAACAACACGAGAGAACCACCTTGACACATTTTCAAAACACCACTCACACCATCGACACTATTTACAAAACCACTTCAAAATTTATTAAACAGATCTAAATAGAAACCATACCTTTATACACCCAAATCCTTTTCAAAACAACTTTTTATATTTAAGTGTGCACTCTCAACACACCATGTCTGAAAGTGCACCACTTGCGTAGTTAAATTGATAAACTGCAAATTTAATAAAAACTTCTAAACAGCACACAGTTGGCTTCCATAAGAACGTACCCAACTCCACTTTTTAAAACCCAAATGACATTTAAAAAATACACTCGACACATGCACACATAGAAGTAATTGGACAATCACTTCAAAACATAATTTAACAAATTATACTCTCAAGAAAACATCCCGACAAAACTTCACTAGGAGGTTATGACAAAAATTGGGTATTAGAATACACAAACATAAAAAAAGAAATAGTTCAAAAAACCAATTCTAACATGCTATAAAAAACCATAAACATCATTAAAAAAAACCGTAAACAAAAAGGTCTACCCTTGAAATCATGCGTGCCTCAAAATATTCACAAAACACAAACCGCACCACAATTTACATCTAGCGAAAAGGGTGCAAAAGCTACTGGAACATTTAAACACGCACTTACTGTGCACACTTTAACCCAAAACAACACAATTTTCACCGAACAGGGCATAAACTACAATCCTTGCATACCAAATAAATTGTCCAAATGTTGCACAGCAATACCTAGCATTTATATAAGGTGTGAATTGAAAACAAAAGATGCAACTCAAATTATGAAACCAAGAGCAAGGGATACCTCCTTCAAAATCATGGCATAACGAAAACACAAATCTGTAAACATTTCACGTGAAACTTAAAACATTAAACTGATGAAATGGAATTGTAAACCGAGACCCAACGAGATCAGTAGAACAACAAGAATGAAAAAGGGGCTAGAGGTTATACCGAAGGTGAAAAAAATTGTATCGGCAAGGGGGAGGGGTGGCGGCGACGACGTGAAGAATAGGGGGGGGGGTCGCGCGGGCGGTTGTGCCAGAGGAGAGGGGAGCGCCCGGCGAGGCGGCTGGGTGAGGTGCGTCGGATGATGGAGAAGCCGAGACGAGGTCAGAGCGAGAGCCGTCGGCTGAGGGCAGGGGGATGGTTCGGGTGGCGGTAGCTGGAACAGGAGGTCGGCGTTGGTGAGGAAAAGACAGGGGAGAAGAGGCCTCCGGCCATGGGGGTGGTGTGCGCCGGATGAAGATCCGGTCGGGGAAGAGGGTTCGGCCGGTAATGGGATAGGATGGGGCGACGCCGGTGCTGTGCGCGCTGGCCAGAGGAAGGTCGTGCGGCCGAAAGCGGGTCGGCCGGGAGTTGTGGGCGCCAATGGAGAGCCGGCCGGAGGAGGGGACTGCTGGCCGGAGTCGTTGTATGGGGAGGGCGTGGGACTGCTGTGCTGGGAGAAGTAGGAGAGGGAGCAGCGCTGGCCGGGGGGCGGGGCACCGGGGGCTAGGTCGCGCGCGGCGAGGGAGATACGAGGGAGAGGGCCCTGAGGCGCGCTGAGAAGGAGGCGGTAGGGCTGGTTGATAGGCGGACAGAGCGCGGAGGCAGGGAGGCCGGCAATGAGGGTAGCGGGAGTGGGAGTCGGGGCTGCGCGAGGGGTAAGGGAAGCAGGAAGGGTGCGGCGCAAGAGGGGAAAGAGGGGGGAGATCCGAAACCCTAAACAGATAATAAGTAAAAAAAATAACTAAATAAAAGAAGAACAAACAAAATAAAAGAAAGGAAAATCTAATGAATAAAATAGTAATAATAAAAATAATAAATTGGAATATGAATAATGATGATAAAAACAATAAGGCTCATTTGATAACACAAAAATAAAATAATGAATTATATCAATTAAGATAATAATAACAATAATAATAAAATTAACAAAACAATAACAATTGTAATAAACTAAAATAGAAATAATAATAATAATAATAATAAAATAAAAGAGAAATTTCACGACACGGGGCAACTGCGTGGCTACCGCGAACCGTGCGGTGGCCGCGCACGAGTCCAAAACCAACTAAAAACATTAAACTTCAAAATTTTAAATCGGGACTCAACCCAAACCTCATCATGAGAACCCGACACTAAGATATATTAAATTTAAAATTACTTCAAAAAGTTGGGGTGCGACAATTCTCCCCACCACAAAAACTTTCTGCCCCCAGAAAGTCACCAAGCCGAAAGATATCCAAAACTCGAGTTCATGCCCGATCCAAAACCAAGAAGTTAAGAAATTTGAAATGAACTTTTACTCCACAGGTCACACCAGAACGATCATGAAGAAACCGCGACATAAAACGAGGGGAGAAAACGGGAGGGTTCTCCCCACCACAAGAGCTCGACCAACACTGAGGCTTTTAGAACCCAAATACACCGCCCCGGGGAGGGGGTCAATGTGGGAACTCCCAAACCAAAACCAATCCACATAAGGTTTTAAACATTATTAATAATAAAGAACGTATGATTCAAAAAGCTTCACTCAACAGACCTAACAAGGATCCAAGCCCAATTGAGTCTGAAAGAAAACACAACACAAGGGAGCGGGAGAACACGAGAGGGTTCTCCCCACCACAAGAACACCACTGATGCAGAAATTAACACCTAAACGTACCACCTCGGGAAGGGGGGGGGGGGGGGCGACACGGAAACTCCCAACCGATCCAGGCTAACCTCTATAGCACGAGCGAGCAGCACCTCCGCCAAAACTTGGAACTCTCGACTCAGACCAAAGAAAGCCCGAAGACGATAGAAAAATCTCCAAGCAGAACATAATCCAAGCTGTAAACCCGAGCACAACAGCAAGCCTGGACTCCACCGTAGGCACTTATATCTCCAAACGAACATCGCCAAACCAAGATTAACCCACGCAAGGTCCAAACATACCTCTATGAAAAACGCATGATCCTAAACACCATAATCTGGCAACCGAGACTGTTTGGATTACAAACGAATACGTTCATCCCAACCTCACGACGAAACAAAGAACCGACAACAACGCCAAAACTTTAACAGTAAAGGAATGAGAATGGAAGGACATTAAATGTTTCGTTGGAAACACTAAATACCCAAACTCGAACTGAGGCTTCACACCCCCCATCAACTCCTGACTGCGCGCGAGCTTCACCCCAAGTCCTGTGGTTGGGGCTCTGATGGTTGAAGCATCTCCTGCCTCACAGCCAGGCACTAGAATCTTCTAGCTACAGTGTCTTCCTCAGGCAACGCTTCCTGCAAAGCTTCTCTAGATGATCTAGAAACCTGCAATGATGGCACGTCTTCGGGGGGGGGGGGTGTGACATAGCTGCTTGTATTCCCTAACCGTCCATACTGACGGTACACCATTAGACGGTTCGACGAACTGGAAGTTAGAGCCACTGCAAAGAACTCTTTAGAAACAAATTTACCTATCATGCTCTGCTCGTCAGATAGGATACCTTCACGAGCAACTGGATACGGTGGATTTCAACTGTTTGCGCTCCGGAGACCAACTCAGCTAAGAACACCTCATGCACCCACTTCTCAAAAGTGATGCTCCCAAAAAGGGAGGACTCGCTCATTGATCTCTAGACGAAGACCCCTGATGAAGGGAGAAGCCTTCATCCAGTCCTGCGACACTACCCCTGGAAAAAGAGACACAAGATCCTTGAAATGGTCAACATACACTCTCACCATCTGCTGGCCATGTTGAACACACATGAGATCTTCAATTTTCTTCGTCTTCATCTCCACAAGTTTAAACCATCGAACGAAGACAACTTTATAGAAATACCACATCATCCCAAATTGCAGCAATGGCGAGGCGAACAACTCCTACTCGTCCAGAGCTGGTCCTTCGAACAGACCCAAAACACATACACTTTAACTGCTTCGGGAGTTCCCAATACCCTGGAGATGCGCTCAACCTCTTCAATCCACTGCACTGTCTCTAACAGGCTCCAATCACCACGAAGTACGGACGACGTCCAAGAAGGACCAAAAACTGGGCATGACTCATCAAAACTCTAGGGACCTTTCTGGGCGGAATTTTTGAAAAACATATAGAACACCGAGACGAAACTTATATCAATCGAAGCAACATCAATAAAGCACCCTCATCCAAAAACAACAAGCTCAAAACCAAACAAAAACAAACACAACCCCAAAACCGCTTTTCACTTTATATTTCAAAACCACCTTCTTTCAAGGCTACTTTCCAAATACCAACTCCACTTTTTAAACCAAAACCGCTCTCCAAAACCATTTTCCTCTTTAAAAGCCAATTTACAAAACCAGGTCAAGCCTTAAATTTCAAACACACCCAGGTAATCTCATGAATCGTTGCACATGTATTCATCCACTTTCATTCATACGCACCAACGCGCACTTTCCACGCATCTTCTCACATGTGCAAACGTCCATAAGGAGTACCTGAGGTTTCACCCCAAACCATTCTCGACCAATTTCAAAGAAAACATCAGTTTTCCAAACCAAATGTTTTTAGTTTTTAAAACTCATTTCATAAATTTAAAGTCCTTTAAAATAAATCAGTCTCATTTTCAAAACCCCCTTTTTTTTCCATTTCCAAAAATGCACTTACACTAACCAAAACAAAAACAGCACCCAAAATTGCATTAACCACTGGAGTGAGGGACTAGTAATCACGCTCAACCTAGCGACATGGTAGTGGGCCATGTCCCAAGTCAGCGTCGACCACTAGGAGGAATTCAAACCGTGTACTCAGACGCCACATGGGTCACTACTCCATGTGAAATCATGAAGTAACGTCGGCTTGCCTCCGTTGTCATCTCTCAATCCAAGACAAACCAGAAAGAGACAAAGACACAATTCCCGGACTACCCCTGGCGACTCGAGGTGCGGAACGGGCGAGGGTTCATGACGTCCTTCCCGTACCTACCTCTCGAGTCCCGACAATCCTAATCTCCTTCTACCAGACATCCCAAATAACAAGGGCCGCCTCTGATACCATTTTGTCACGAACCAACCCGGGTCGACCCTGAACCGGTCACCCGAGCCGGCCCGCGACATGGCCCGAGGGGCGTTCCCCATCCCCACGGGCTGGCAACTAGTGCCGGGCATCAAAAGTAAACAAGTGGGAACGATTTGGCCCAAAATATAATAAACTAAGCAGCAGAAATAAATAGAACAAATGTAAATAAGGAAAAAGGAACCAACAACGCAACTAACCTGACCACGACCAAAGCTCCACGTGACCCCATGGGTCACTCTCCAATAACACAACCGACGTCGCTCAAGGCGAACAACTGAAGCTGGAACCTGCAACAGAACTAAAAACAAGAAAACACTATAGGCGTGAGTATTAAAACTCAGTAGGTAGGACCGACTATTTCTATTCCCAAAGCACATACCAATAAATAAAGAGTTTATCAATTCCAGGTTTGAACTAAATTATACAAAAATAGGTTTTCCACACACTTTCATTTCAAAAACAAGTAACAGTCCATTGCCCTTTTTAATTTAGAACATGTTTAATGTTGAAAGAACAGGTGCATTGCATTTTCAAAACATTTTATGAGCAATTTAGAAATCCAAACTTTAGTTGTTAGTCAAAATAAGAATCACACACAACACACACCAAGGGCAATGGTAAAGTGGCACACAAGGGTCAGCAACCGAACTCGACCCCTCAATCATTCGCTACACACAACTAAACACTAAAAGAAACATGGGTCGAACCTAGGAGATCGTGAACAATCCAGAACGTACTATACGTGTGACTCATCCTGAGGCATGCCATAACTCGATGACGTCATAACGCCCATAATACTACCCGGCATAGCCCTGCATGGCCTAACCGAGGGGCCCAATCCCCATAGCAGCAATAACTCAGTATTCCCCTGCTATGGGGCCACTAGCCAGTGCGTGGTCTAAACTAGTGCAGCAATCGTTCTCAGAAAATTCACTCAATATGCCAGGTTCCCATGTCATCACAAACAATAAAAAGGGGGTGCGTCTACAATGTAAATTAATCAGTCACGATGCACCAACATCACATATAGCTCACGAAAACAACTCACACCAAAGATCACCCCCGAGTGGGGTTTCCAAAATAATCTATTTTTATTAAAGTGCCAAACGGGCCTCCACAAATTTTTAAGTAAAACCTATTTTCTCAAAAAGCTCAAAACACTTGTTCAGAAGAAATTATTTATCTTTAAAACTAGAAGTACGTTTGAAATTCCGTGAATTATGTTTAAAGGCCAAACGGGCACTCTTTCAAAATTGGGTGTCCGCCCGTCAAGAAAATGTTTCAATTGTTCGGTATAAAATAAACGGCACTTTTCAAACTAAATAATCATTTAAGATTCTATTATCTAATATTATTTATCATTCATTAAAATTAGAAAAAACATCAAGCAATTAATAAATTCTAAATTTAAAGATAAGTGCAATGGGGGACCTACCTTGGCTCGCAGTCCAAACGCAATGGCGTGTCGCGCCTCGCACAGACGCACAAACATGCGCACGTCAACGACCACAGTATCGCTAGGTTACCCCGCAAACGCGCTGCAACAAAAGCACAATAACTAAAATTACACCAACATAGACTTAAACCAACCCAAAAGAGCCAACAACACGAGAGAACCACCTTGACACATTTTCAAAACACCACTCACACCATCGACACTATTTACAAAACCACTTCAAAATTTATTAAACAGATCTAAATAGAAACCATACCTTTATACACCCAAATCCTTTTCAAAACAACTTTTTATATTTAAGTGTGCACTCTCAACACACCATGTCTGAAAGTGCACCACTTGCGTAGTTAAATTGATAAACTGCAAATTTAATAAAAACTGCTAAACAGCACACAGTTGGCTTCCATAAGAACGTACCCAACTCCACTTTTTAAAACCCAAATGACATTTAAAAAATACACTCGACACATGCACACATAGAAGTAATTGGACAATCACTTCAAAACATAATTTAACAAATTATACTCTCAAGAAAACATCCCGACAAAACTTCACTAGGAGGTTATGACAAAAATTGGGTATTAGAATACACAAACATAAAAAAAGAAATAGTTCAAAAAACCAATTCTAACATGCTATAACAAACCATAAACATCATTAAAAAAAACCGTAAACAAAAAGGTCTACCCTTGAAATCATGCGTGCCTCAAAATATTCACAAAACACAAACCGCACCACAATTTACATCTAGCGAAAAGGGTGCAAAAGCTACTGGAACATTTAAACACGCACTTACTGTGCACACTTTAACCCAAAACAACACAATTTTCACCGAACAGGGCATAAACTACAATCCTTGCATACCAAATAAATTGTCCAAATGTTGCACAGCAATACCTAGCATTTATATAAGGTGTGAATTGAAAACAAAAGATGCAACTCAAATTATGAAACCAAGAGCAAGGGATACCTCCTTCAAAATCATGGCATAACGAAAACACAAATCTGTAAACATTTCACGTGAAACTTAAAACATTAAACTGATGAAATGGAATTGTAAACCGAGACCCAACGAGATCAGTAGAACAACAAGAATGAAAAAGGGGCTAGAGGTTATACCGAAGGGGAAAAAAATTGTATCGGCAAGGGGGAGGGGTGGCGGCGACGACGTGAAGAATAGGGGGGGGGGGTCGCGCGGGCGGTTGTGCCAGAGGAGAGGGGAGCGCCCGGCGAGGCGGCTGGGTGAGGTGCGTCGGATGATGGAGAAGCCGAGACGAGGTCAGAGCGAGAGCCGTCGGCTGAGGGCAGGGGGATGGTTCGGGTGGCGGTAGCTGGAACAGGAGGTCGGCGTTGGTGAGGAAAAGACAGGGGAGAAGAGGCCTCCGGCCATGGGGGTGGTGTGCGCCGGATGAAGATCCGGTCGGGGAAGAGGGTTCGGCCGGTAATGGGATAGGATGGGGCGACGCCGGTGCTGTGCGCGCTGGCCAGAGGAAGGTCGTGCGGCCGAAAGCGGGTCGGCCGGGAGTTGTGGGCGCCAATGGAGAGCCGGCCGGAGGAGGGGACTGCTGGCCGGAGTCGTTGTATGGGGAGGGCGTGGGACTGCTGTGCTGGGAGAAGTAGGAGAGGGAGCAGCGCCGGCCGGGGGGCGGGGCACCGGGGGCTAGGTCGCGCGCGGCGAGGGAGATACGAGGGAGAGGGCCCTGAGGCGCGCTGAGAAGGAGGCGGTAGGGCTGGTTGATAGGCGGACAGAGCGCGGAGGCAGGGAGGCCGGCAATGAGGGTAGCGGGAGTGGGAGTCGGGGCTGCGCGAGGGGTAAGGGAAGCAGGAAGGGTGCGGCGCAAGAGGGGAAAGAGGGGGGAGATCCGAAACCCTAAACAGATAATAAGTAAAAAAAATAACTACATAAAAGAAGAACAAACAAAATAAAAGAAAGGAAAAGCTAATGAATAAAATAGTAATAATAAAAATAATAAATTGGAATATGAATAATGATGATAAAAACAATAAGGCTCATTTGATAACACAAAAATAAAATAATGAATTATATCAATTAAGATAATAATAACAATAATAATAAAATTAAAAAAACAATAACAATTGTAATAAACTAAAATAGAAATAATAATAATAATAATAATAAAATAAAAGAGAAATTTCACGACACGGGGCAACTGCGTGGCTACCGCGAACCGTGCGGTGGCCGCGCACGAGTCCAAAACCAACTAAAAACATTAAACTTCAAAATTTTAAATCGGGACTCAACCCAAACCTCATCATGAGAACCCGACACTAAGATATATTAAATTTAAAATTACTTCAAAAAGTTGGGGTGCGACAATTCTCCCCACCACAAAAACTTTCTGCCCCCAGAAAGTCACCAAGCCGAAAGATATCCAAAACTCGAGTTCATGCCCGATCCAAAACCAAGAAGTTAAGAAATTTGAAATGAACTTTTACTCCACAGGTCACACCAGAATGATCATGAAGAAACCGCGACATAAAACGAGGGGAGAAAACGGGAGGGTTCTCCCCACCACAAGAGCTCGACCAACACTGAGGCTTTTAGAACCCAAATACACCGCCCCGGGGAGGGGGTCAATGTGGGAACTCCCAAACCAAAACCAATCCACATAAGGTTTTAAACATTATTAATAATAAAGAACGTATGATTCAAAAAGCTTCACTCAACAGACCTAACAAGGATCCAAGCCCAATTGAGTCTGAAAGAAAACACAACACAAGGGAGCGGGAGAACACGAGAGGGTTCTCCCCACCACAAGAACACCACTGATGCAGAAATTAACACCTAAACGTACCACCTCGGGAAGGGGGGGGGGGGGGGCGACACGGAAACTCCCAACCGATCCAGGCTAACCTCTATAGCACGAGCGAGCAGCACCTCCGCCAAAACTTGGAACTCTCGACTCAGACCAAAGAAAGCCCGAAGACGATAGAAAAATCTCCAAGCAGAACATAATCCAAGCTGTAAACCAGAGCACAACAGCAAGCCTGGACTCCACCGTAGGCACTTATATCTCCAAACGAACATCGCCAAACCAAGATTAACCCACGCAAGGTCCAAACATACCTCTATGAAAAACGCATGATCCTAAACACCATAATCTGGCAACCGAGACTGTTTGGATTACAAACGAATACGTTCATCCCAACCTCACGACGAAACAAAGAACCGACAACAACGCCAAAACTTTAACAGTAAAGGAATGAGAATGGAAGGACATTAAATGTTTCGTTGGAAACACTAAATACCCAAACTCGAACTGAGGCTTCACACCCCCCATCAACTCCTGACTGCGCGCGAGCTTCACCCCAAGTCCTGTGGTTGGGGCTCTGATGGTTGAAGCATCTCCTGCCTCACAGCCAGGCACTAGAATCTTCTAGCTACAGTGTCTTCCTCAGGCAACGCTTCCTGCAAAGCTTCTCTAGATGATCTAGAAACCTGCAATGATGGCACGTCTTCGGGGGGGGGGGGGGGGGGTGTGACATAGCTGCTTGTATTCCCTAACTGTCCATACTGACGGTACACCATTAGACGGTTCGACGAACTGGAAGTTAGAGCCACTGCAAAGAACTCTTTAGAAACAAATTTACCTATCACGCTCTGCTCGTCAGATAGGATACCTTCACGAGCAACTGGATACGGTGGATTGTCAACTGTTTGCGCTCCGGAGACCAACTCAGCTAAGAACACCTCATGCACCCACTTCTCAAAAGTGATGCTCCCAAAAAGGGAGGACTCGCTCATTGATCTCTAGACGAAGACCCCTGATGAAGGGAGAAGCCTTCATCCAGTCCTGCGACACTACCCCTGGAAAAAGAGACACAAGATCCTTGAAATGGTCAACATACACTCTCACCATCTGCTGGCCATGTTGAACACACATGAGATCTTCAATTTTCTTCGTCTTCATCTCCACAAGTTTAAACCATCGAACGAAGACAACTTTATAGAAATACCACATCATCCCAAATTGCAGCAATGGCGAGGCGAACAACTCCTACTCGTCCAGAGCTGGTCCTTCGAACAGACCCAAAACACATACACTTTAACTGCTTCGGGAGTTCCCAATACCCTGGAGATGCGCTCAACCTCTTCAATCCACTGCACTGTCTCTAACAGGCTCCAATCACCACGAAGTACGGACGACGTCCAAGAAGGACCAAAAACTGGGCATGACTCATCAAAACTCTAGGGACCTTTCTGGGCGGCATTTTTGAAAAACATATAGAACACCGAGACGAAACTTATATCAATCGAAGCAACATCAATAAAGCACCCTCATCCAAAAACAACAAGCTCAAAACCAAACAAAAACAAACACAACCCCAAAACCGCTTTTCACTTTATATTTCAAAACCACCTTCTTTCAAGGCTACTTTCCAAATACCAACTCCACTTTTTAAACCAAAACCGCTCTCCAAAACCATTTTCCTCTTTAAAAGCCAATTTACAAAACCAGGTCAAGCCTTAAATTTCAAACACACCCAGGTAATCTCATGAATCGTTGCACATGTATTCATCCACGTTCATTCATACGCACCAACGCGCACTTTCCACGCATCTTCTCACATGTGCAAACGTCCATAAGGAGTACCTGAGGTTTCACCCCAAACCATTCTCGACCAATTTCAAAGAAAACATCAGTTTTCCAAACCAAATGTTTTTAGTTTTTAAAACTCATTTCATAAATTTAAAGTCCTTTAAAATAAATCAGTCTCATTTTCAAAACCCCCTTTTTTTTTTCCATTTCCAAAAATGCACTTACACTAACCAAAACAAAAACAGCACCCAAAATTGCATTAACCACTGGAGTGAGGGACTAGTAATCACGCTCAACCTAGCGACATGGTAGTGGGCCATGTCCCAAGTCAGCGTCGACCACTAGGAGGAATTCAAACCGTGTACTCAGACGCCACATGGGTCACTACTCCATGTGAAATCACGAAGTAACGTCGGCTTGCCTCCGTTGTCATCTCTCAATCCAAGACAAACCAGAAAGAGACAAAGACACAATTCCCGGACTACCCCTGGCGACTCGAGGTGCGGAACGGGCGAGGGTTCATGACGTCCTTCCCGTACCTACCTCTCGAGTCCCGACAATCCTAATCTCCTTCTACCAGACATCCCAAATAACAAGGGCCACCTCTGATACCATTTTGTCACGAACCAACCCGGGTCGACCCTGAACCGGTCACCCGAGCCGGCCCGCGACATGGCCCGAGGGGCGTTCCCCATCCCCGCGGGCTGACAACTAGTGCCGGGCATCAAAAGTAAACAAGTGGGAACGATTTGGCCCAAAATATAATAAACTAAGCAGCAGAAATAAATAGAACAAATGTAAATAAGGAAAAAGGAACCAACAACGCAACTAACCTGACCACGACCAAAGCTCCACGTGACCCCGTGGGTCACTCTCCAATAACACAACCGACGTCGCTCAAGGCGAACAACTGAAGCTGGAACCTGCAACAGAACTAAAAACAAGAAAACACTATAGGCGTGAGTATTAAAACTCAGTAGGTAGGCCCGACTATTTCTATTCCCAAAGCACATACCAATAAATAAAGAGTTTATCAATTCCAGGTTTGAACTAAATTATACAAAAATAGGTTTTCCACACACTTTCATTTCAAAAACAAGTAACAGTCCATTGCCCTTTTTAATTTAGAACATGTTTAATGTTGAAAGAACAGGTGCATTGCATTTTCAAAACATTTTATGAGCAATTTAGAAATCCAAACTTTAGTTGTTAGTCAAAATAAGAATCACACACAACACACACTAAGGGAAATGGTAAAGTGGCACACAAGGGTCAGCAACCGAACTCGACCCCTCAATCGTTCGCCACACACAACTAAACACTAAAAGAAACATGGGTCGAACCTAGGAGATCGTGAACAATCCAGAACGTACTATACGTGTGACTCATCCTGAGGCATGCCATAACTCGATGACGTCATAACGCCCATAATACTACCCGGCATAGCCCTGCATGGCCTAACCGAGGGGCCCAATCCCCATAGCAGCAATAACTCAGTATTCCCCTGCTATGGGGCCACTAGCCAGTGCGTGGTCTAAACTAGTGCAGCAATCGTTCTCAGAAAATTCACTCAATATGCCAGGTTCCCATGTCATCACAAACAATAAAAAGGGGGTGCGTCTACAATGTAAATTAATCAGTCACGATGCACCAACATCACATATAGCTCACGAAAACAACTCACACCAAAGATCACCCCCGAGTGGGGTTTCCAAAATAATCTATTTTTATTAAAGTGCCAAACGGGCCTCCACAAATTTTTAAGTAAAACCTCTTTTCTCAAAAAGCTCAAAACACTTGTTCAGAAGAAATTATTTATCTTTAAAACTAGAACTACGTTTGAAATTCCGTGAATTATGTTTAAAGGCCAAACGGGCACTCTTTCAAAATTGGGTGTCCGCCCGTCAAGAAAATGTTTCAATTGTTCGGTATAAAATAAACTGCACTTTTCAAACTAAATAATCATTTAAGATTCTATTATCTAATATTATTTATCATTCATTAAAATTAGAAAAAACATCAAGCAATTAATAAATTCTAAATTTAAAGATAAGTGCAATGGGGGACCTACCTCGGCTCGCAGTCCAAACGCAATGGCGTGTCGCGCCTCGCACAGACGCACAAACATGCGCACGTCAACGACCACAGTATCGCTGGGTTACCCCGCAAACGCGCTGCAACAAAAGCACAATAACTAAAATTACACCAACATAGACTTAAACCAACCCAAAAGAGCCAACAACACGAGAGAACCACCTTGACACATTTTCAAAACACCACTCACACCATCGACACTATTTACAAAACCACTTCAAAATTTATTAAACAGATCTAAATAGAAACCATACCTTTATACACCCAAATCCTTTTCAAAACAACTTTTTATATTTAAGTGTGCACTCTCAACACACCATGTCTGAAAGTGCACCACTTGCGTAGTTAAATTGATAAACAGCAAATTTAATAAAAACTGCTAAACAGCACACAGTTGGCTTCCATAAGAACGTACCCAACTCCACTTTTTAAAACCCAAATGACATTTAAAAAATACACTCGACACATGCACACATAGAAGTAATTGGACAATCACTTCAAAACATAATTTAACAAATTATACTCTCAAGAAAACATCCCGACAAAACTTCACTAGGTGGTTATGACAAAAATTGGGTATTAGAATACACAAACATAAAAAAAGAAATAGTTCAAAAAACCAATTCTAACATGCTATAACAAACCATAAACATCATTAAAAAAAACCATAAACAAAAAGGACTACCCTTGAAATCATGCGCGCCTCAAAATATTCACAAAACACAAACCACACCACAATTTACATCTAGCGAAAAGGGTGCAAAAGCTACTGGAACATTTAAACACGCACTTACTGTGCACACTTTGACCCAAAACAACACAATTTTCACCGAACAGGGCATAAACTACAATCCTTGCATACCAAATAAATTGTCCAAATGTTGCACATCAATACCTAGCATTTATATAAGGTGTGAATTGAAAACAAAATATGCAACTCAAATTATGAAACCAAGAGCAAGGGATACCTCCTTCAAAATCATGGCATAACGAAAACACAAATCTGTAAACATTTCACGTGAAACTTAAAACATTAAACTGATGAAATGGAATTGTAAACCGAGACCCAACGAGATCAGTAGAACAACAAGAATGAAAAAGGGGCTAGAGGTTATACCGAAGGGAAAAAAAATTGTATCGGCAAGGGGGAGGGGTGGCGGCGACGACGTGAAGAATAGGGGGGGGGGTCGCGCGGGCGGTTGTGCCAGAGGAGAGGGGAGCGCCCGGCGAGGCGGCTGGGTGAGGTGCGTCGGATGATGGAGAAGCCGAGACGAGGTCAGATCGAGAGCCGTCGGCTGAGGGCAGGGGGATGGTTCGGGTGGCGGTAGCTGGAACAGGAGGTCGGCGTTGGTGAGGAAAAGACAGTGGAGAAGAGGCCTCCGGCCATGGGGGTGGTGTGCGCCGGATGAAGATCCGGTCGGGGAAGAGGGTTCGGCCGGTAATGGGATAGGATGGGGCGACGCCGGTGCTATGCGCGCTGGCCAGAGGAAGGTCGTGCGGCCGAAAGCGGGTCGGCCGGGAGTTGTGGGCGCCAATGGAGAGCCGGCCGGAGGAGGGGACTGCTGGCCGGAGTCGTTGTATGGGGATGGCGTGGGACTGCTGTGCTGGGAGAAGTAGGAGAGGGAGCAGCGCCGGCCGGGGGGCGGGGCACCGGGGGCTAGGTCGCGCGCGGCGAGGGAGATACGAGTGAGAGGGCCCTGAGGCGCGCTGAGAAGGAGGCGGTAGGGCTGGTTGATAGGCGGACAGAGCGCGGAGGCAGGGAGGCCGGCAATGAGGGTAGCAGGAGTGGGATTCGGGGCTGCGCGAGGGGTAAGGGAAGCAGGAAGGGTGCGGCGCAAGAGGGGAAAGAGGGGGGAGATCCGAAACCCTAAACAGATAATAAGTAAAACAAATAACTAAATAAAAGAAGAACAAACAAAATAAAAGAAAGGAAAAGCTAATGAATAAAATAGTAATAATAAAAATAATAAATTGGAATATGAATAATGATGATAAAAACAATAAGGCTCATTTGATAACACAAAAATAAAATAATGAATTATATCAATTAAGATAATAATAAAAATAATAATAAAATTAACAAAACAATAACAATTGTAATAAACTAAAATAGAAATAATAATAATAATAATAATAATAAAATAAAAGAGAAATTTCACGACACGGGGCAACTGCGTGGCTACCGCGAACCGTGCGGTGGCCGCGCACGAGTCCAAAACCAACTAAAAACATTAAACTTCAAAATTTTAAATCGGGACTCAACCCAAACCTCATCATGAGAACCCGACACTAAGATATATTAAATTGAAAATTACTTCAAAAAGTTGGGGTGCGACATCAATTCGTTCTGGGTGAATATGAAATATAATTTTTTTTGGTCAGTATATATTTCACATTTTACTTCATATAGATGATGCATCCAAAATTTTAATTCAAAAAAACAGGTGCTAATTCCAAACCATGTGTACGGTTATTTAACTCAGGAGGTTTCAACAGACCTGAAGCATGAGCAAATACCTGATCATTCTACATAAGGACACAACCAAGTCCTTTAAAAGAAGCATCACTATAAAAAAACTCACCATTTCTGGAAGGCAGTTCCAAAACTGGAGCGTTAACCAATCTTCTTTTAAATTCCTGAAATTAATCATTACATTATTTTGTCCAAACAATGTTAAGACCTTTTTTAGATAACTTAGTATATGGGATACATAACCACACACAATTATCAACCAACCTATGGTAATAACCAACCAGACGAATAATAATACGAATCTAAGTTATATTTGTGGGTCTTGCCATTCTTCAAAAACATTTGTTTTAGTATGATCAACAGTTATGCCAATTTTGAATCAATTTGACCAACGGAAAAAAATTTAGTAACCAAAACTAACACTTGTAGAATTTCCCATATAGATTATTTTCTTTTAAGGTTTATAATAAAACCCTTAAATTTATTTCACTCTACAATTTACTTTTAGAACAAATCTAAATATCATCAATGGAAACAACCACAAACATATCTAAATTTCACAGAATATTATATTCATAATATCCATTAATATAGAAGGTGCATTGGTTAACCCAAAAGGAATAACTACAAATTCATAATGTTCATATCTAGTACGAAACATGGTATTAAGAATGTATAAATCCTTTACTTTCATCTAATGGTACCCTGACCTCGAGTCAATCATTGAAAAATACTGAGCACCCTGGAGCTGGTCAAATAAAATATTTATATGCAGTGAATGATACTTGTTCTTAACAGTGATGTTATTCAATGCTCTATAATCAATTAAATGTCTCATTGAACCATATTTATTTTTAAATAACAAGACATGATCACCACATGGTGATGTTATAGGTCGAAAGAAACATTTATCTAATAACTCATGCAATTTCTTCTTTAAATCTAAATGTTCTATTTGAGACATTGGATAAGTGGGTTTCAAAATTGGCTTAGCATTAGGAACTAAGTCAGTAATAAATTCAACTTCCCAATTAGGTATAATACTAAGAAACTCATTAGAAAAAACATCAAGGTACTCATTTACCAATGGTACATTATAAATATGAAAATTTCCATTGTTTAAGAAAATGTTCAAGGTAACATTAATTTCCATATATTACTAGTTTATCTGCATCCTTATATGTTATCAGAAGCAGAAGTTCATTCTTGTACACAAAAAAAACTTCATTTGAAAAAGAAACCTCTATTTCTCTATAATCAATCTTATCATGATAAACAGAATGTCAATCCATACACAAAATAACAGAAATCTCTACTATATGCAAAACTATAAGGTTTGGAGGTAGATTATTTCCACTCACAATGAGAGTAAGGTTCTTATGATTTGTTTTTGTCTCAATATTTCCCCAATTGTTTTTACCATAAGTTTAGGATTCATATCATCAGATGAAACTCCCAATTTACAAGAAAAGATCTCAGAAATGAACAAATGTGTAGACCCTGAATCAAACAACACAATGGAATAATCTGAACAAACAAATATTTTACCAAATAATAATTCATTTTATGGCTCAAATTTACTAAAGTTGATGCAAAATAATTTACCACCCCTTTCTACTTGTAGTCTGGTTTCTTTCCCTTAGTGGAGTTCGTCATTGGACCCTCATTTTCATAGTGACCATTTTATTAAACTTAAAACATTTCACTGATTGTATGTCAAATAATTTTCTTACCATTACCCTGATATTTTTTAGAGAAATTATGAGATTTATGTACCATTTTACCACATCGTTTCCACTTAATAGAAATCAAAAGACATTCCCTAGAATGATTTTTACCACAATTTTAAAAAACTGTAAACTTATGTTTCTTACCGTCAGACTATTTTGAAGAGTTAATCCTTTTCATATACCTCCTTGACCACTTATTTTGTTGTTTTCAATGAATACATGATCATCTTAAAACTCTATTTCCACCTTCTCTGCAGATCAAACAAGTTTTTCATAACCTTTGATCTCATGACAAGATGAATCCCTTAGATATTTTGGCTTTAATATTGTGTAAAAATGGATGATTTTACTATCAATATCTCATATGATATTTGGAGCCTACATTACCAGTCAAGTGAATTTTGTTTCATAAGCATCCACTTAGTTATCCTCTTGCCTCAATTCCAAGAATTTTTTTTTCATCCTAAGACAAACCACCTTTGGAAAATATTTCTAAAGAAATATACATTTGAATTCATCATAATCAAGATAATAAATCTCCTCGTTGTCCCGGATATTTTTCACCATCAACCTCCCCCGATGAGCTTCACCTTAGAAAAGATAAACAACAAGACTAAAATTTTGATGTTCGGAACACCCCATGAGATAAAAAATCATATCCAGTTCATTAATCCACCCTTGTTCTAGAATAGGGTCAGATGATACTCTAAATGTTTTTGGATGTTTCCTCATGAAATTGTACAATAGTGACATGTTCCTATGGGGTTGATCTAGCTAACATCATGCATGGATACCACCAACATTTATAGCCTGAGTCAACTATGCCATTACTACAACAAAATGTTCGGTTCCGATTCCAACCATCTCTGGTTGTTGATTTGGAAGGTTGTCTTTCTCATGATGTCATCCCAACAAAGCTACCATGTTTCCTCTGTGGAAAACCATCATAAACACAGAAATATTTTAGGAAGAGCAATATGGTAATCTGTAAATGCTATATCATTTCAATATAAAGATAAATTAATTTATGGATATTAATTTAACAATACCCTAACTACTAATGTCATCTAAACCGACATCAAATAACAAAAAATAAATACCCAACCATAAAACTTTACATAATATTGAATTAAATGAATTATTCACATTGAGGATATTTTTAGGTTTAGTGTTTTAGATAGTTAGGACATAACTATTACATTACACCTCAAAAATTACAATGTATACACTTTTAATCAGTTTACATTTTTTTCATAAAATAAAAACTATTTAAAAATAGTTATGTCCAGTTCCATGTTTTAGATATCATGACTTTCCCGTCATCCCATCCTTTAGCATATTCATCTTTAAGTAGTGTGAAAAATATTTTGATACTTGGTATGAACATAAAAATCTCAGTTTGGGTTATTAATCAAAAAATGAAAACAATAGTTCATCAATACATACATATCATAGGAACATTAAAATACCTCATGAAATCATAGATTTATGAATAACACCTTGAAATAATAAATCATAAAGGAAACATGTGGCATCCATATCATACTTACATTGTATCAATCACAACTACATAAAGAGTTACGTTGGAATACCCATCACAGTATATTCTGTAAATCTCTTAGCAGAAACATTCTCCATTACATCTGTCATGTTACCCAATTAATTGGAGAGCTATATAGGGATTAATCATGCTAGTTTTATCACAATACCACCCATATACGTAAACAATGCCCATGAACCATAATATATTCATAAAACTTAAAACAAACATAAAAAACAAATAACATTTTTACATTTCAATAAAAATATATCATTTAACTATATTATCATAATAAATTCAATATGAAATCCATTTTCAAGTATAAAATATGAAAAGGAGTATATGGTATTTATTTTCCTTTTAAAAATAGTACGACCTGTTATGGAATCCAAATATCAAATAATACTCGCAGTGGCAGAAATGTTTATTTCACCGCTTATGTTCAAATGAAACATTCTTTTTTTATTTAGTAAAATGAATCATAGAAAAAGATTACCTTTTAATGATACGAAAATTCATTAGTGTTTATAGACCGTATAAAATAATGTTGTGTATAAAACAAAATATGCCTCAATGAAATTAGATTGAGATGAAGTCCTTTACCTCATGTCTGACTTGACTCGTTCCTTCTTTAATCTCATGACAAATTAACTAATGTTAATTTCTAATTTCTTAAGAACATTTTTCAATATTATTATTCTTTTTATATCACATATTACCATGTTATAATCATTATTTAGTCATTTAATATAATAATGGTCATTTTCTTGATATTTTGTACTTGAGTCAAAAATGAACTTCTTATATTTACACGTTGTCAATGTGGTCAAAATTTCATTATCTCTAGAATGATATTAATGATTTAGATATAATATATATATAATATATATTCATTAAATATATGTATTTATAACAGTACATAACATTTCGAGGTAAGAAATGAAATGTACCATTCATGGAGACGCTAAGGCGTACGTACCCATTAACGCTACTTTCATTTCTATTTATTATTTTAATGAAATTACAAAATAATGATACATTTGTATATTATAATCCTATTTTAATATTATATATAATATCATTAAATCTATCTTTTATAAATCCCAAATATGGTATTAATGAGTCATATTCTATTGAGGGGGTGGTATTCCGGACTTCCTCAAATTAAATTATCACATTTACCCATAATAAACATCATAAAGGTATGATATAAATAAAAAATAAAGAAGAATTGAAATAATATAAATATAATCTATATCACATATAAATACAGTTCCTTATTAATGGCCACCACATACATTCGTAGGAGATAATTTAACAATCATCATTTCGTGAGGCATTAGTTCACCATCCACAGAAACAGAATGTTCTTTATCCATTAGACGGAGGTGTGTGTAAGTGTTGTTAGAATACTTCTCAAAAATAAACCTAGTATATTGAGGAAACTGTTGTTGTTATTAAATAAATGACTTAATAGAGTTTATGGTGTTGGATAAGGAAAATAAAACAATAGAACTTAACAGAAGACATTACCTTTAAATCTGGTATCTTCTTTTTGGTTTGAACCAAAAGGTTTACATGAATTGCCTTCTGCCTTGGGGAAGGCTTCAATAGGAAAAAGTTATGTATGGATATTAATTGGTGATATGTTGGAGGAGACAAGGGAATTTATAGGTGTGTGTAATGAGTTATAGGTGAAGTCTTTTTATAAGGGGGGGGAGGGGCTATTTAGGAACGTGTGAAAATATTTTTTTTATATTGATTTTTGGTTTCTAGATGTTCAAAACATATTATATTCTAAGATAAGATGACTCATGATCTATATAAAATAATACAATAGGAATTGGACAGGTTTTGGATATTATTTTTATCTTAATAATCATATTTATTTAAATCATTTATTAATGATGTAAACACTATATCATTATTGTGCCTTAAATAATTTTATTTATATAATGTATAAATATTATAAAAAAATACCACGATGTAGGAAATATTTTTATATTTCCAAATAATATTTATACATGAAATGATAAATTATATATCCTTATGTAAAAATTATGTTACTAAAATATATTGTTTATGCCATTTTTTTATTTACATTAAGTTAAATAAAATAATTTTCATTATCACCCCCATGTGGCCCCATGTGGTCTCAAAATCGTCCCAAGGATTCCCATGGTCGGAAATTTTTCAAACAATTGGATTAGGACACATGTTAGCACAATTTAATAATATTATATTATTATTTTTACCTATAATTACATGATTTACCTTTTAACCATGATAAATAAAATATTTACTGAAGATAATATTCATAATGTCTAAAAAAGATACCTATTTACACCATGTGGACCTCCTAATCCAAATATGAAATCCATTTTTTCAAATTCAAAACCTCGATGTGAAAGAAATTAATTTAAAATTATTTCCCACAATCAAAATAATAAAGCACCTTTTTAAGAAATAACTATCACAAGACTGACACTTGTTTATGTCCAATTTCAATGTAAAATTACATCCAACGACCAAAATTGGATTAAGTGGTAAAAATATAATCAAATTACACTTTAAAAATAATTAAAAAATATATATAATCATTTAAATAAATTATATTAAAGGGCCACTTTGAATTAAAAAATAATATTTTCTACTATTCCACAAAAATAGAATTTTATCAGAAAAATACCAAAATTTTACCCAAACTGAATTTTGATGTGCTGATTATAAAGAATAATTTTATTTTTTAAAATAGAAAATATAAAAGAGACTAAAATATAATTAATGAGGGTTCTCTATTAAAATGTGTTAAATATACCTTCTTATGAATATTAGTGTATTTATTCTTAAAATTATATTTATTCACATTTTAAGCCTCTAACCATGATTGGATAAATGTAAAATCATTTAACAAACATGTATGATCATATGGTAGTTAGTTTTATTCATTACCACTAATACAACTACTAGGTGTTAACTACCATTTAAAATAATAATAATATATTATTAGCGTGTAATGTAAGATTTGAAAGAAATCTATTGTTTCATATCGAGAACGCTATTTAAATTAACATCCCCATTAATCTGAAATTAACATTTAATTCAAAAATTTTCATAAATAAACAAATTTCTTATTTTTTTTATACCAGGGAGGTTACAATATTTTTCATTCAATCAATGATTTAATAATGGGCTATTTCTCATTATAAAGCACATGTCGAATCTTAACTATAATACTTACCTCATATTTATACCAGTATAGGTATAATGAGGATTGTTAGGCTCTAATGTGAATTGAATTCATGAAAATAGTTTTCATAAAGTATGGTGTTCTATTTTCACCCCTCCATTGGAAATTTTAACTTCCACAAACCACATTAATACTCTTAGGTTTTTCACACATTGAATATTTTTGTTGGAATCATATTTGTTCTCCATTCTCATATTTTAAAGTGGTTTTGTTTGGTTCTTTTCCAGGAATGAAACTCATTATATATTTATCTTTTTGAGGTAATATAGACATCTTAAAACTCAAAATATATATTTCACACACATCTCCACTTATAAATGATATTTCAGTCAACCATCAATCTTTAATGATTTATGTTTCTAACCAGAAAAAAAATTAAATTATTTAGAACATTCCTTTTCTATACACAAAATATCTCGTTCACTTCTATACACAAATGTAGCTAGCTCTATTCCCCACACTTTACCATTCATTATCTTCTAGAACAATTTTAGAAGGGATTAATATATTATTATATGGATTCATAATAAGGTATTTCATTTATTTTATAGGCATAATATATATAAGATATTTGAGTATTCAAAAATTTTAGTTTCATATAAATTTGGGTTTTTAAAATGGTGGAAAAATCTTTTTTGACATTTTCCATGACCTCTAAAAACTTTTAAAAAAGGAATATGTAATTCGATGGATCTCATAACATGGATAAAGGATTTGTAGAAAATTATGAATGTAATCAAAGTGTGAAAATTTTTAGAGATAATAAATTTTGGGAACGATATTCATTTTTTGACAGTACTAGGTCTCATGCAATTCATAATCAATTAAACTTTCATTAATGAAATGACTGTAAATCAAGGAACTATGTAAATTAATTTTACATTTAATTGCTATAAAAATTCATATTGATATTATAACACCCCGAGATTTTATAAAAAATATTTTTTTTAATTTCATAGATGTCTTTTTTTGTATGCTACACCTAAAGGAGCTTGCACTACAGGCATCCCTAACTTTTCTTGCATTACACGCAATCGTGACCTTGCACAATAGCGTGTGTTATACGCAATACCGAGATTCACTAAACAACTATATGTCATATAAATTAGCGGTTATGAATTGTAATACCCACTTTTTTAAATTTTACAAATTTTCTCTTTCGAAATGGACTTCATTTTTGGATTAGGAATATCTAAATTGGCCTAAGGTGAATTTTTGGTATTTTTCTGAAAACCATCAATTTTTGATGAATAGTTAAAAAATTGGGTTCCTATTTAAAAACCAACTTTTTATTTAAATAATTGTTTATTTTATTTAAATTTACATTAGGTCAAAATTGATACATAATACCTATATAATTTCAATGTAATTCATTAGAGTCATTTTATAATAATTTTAAATATATAAAAATTTTATTGAACTTTTGACCGTCTTTTACCCCCCTCCTAGGAGAATTTGAAATTGTACATAAAACATAATTTTACCGCTTCTGGTAATTTAATTTAGAAAATCGAAGAGACACAGTTAATATCAAGGAGTAAAATGTGGTTCAATAAGATAAAAATATTTTTTGGTGAATAGTAACTTTTTAATTTTATTTACCACGGTTAAAAGTAAATAGGGTAATTAAGGGTAAAAATTATATTTCTATTACCCTAAGACATGTCCTAATTCTATTGAATAAGTGTAATTCGACCAAAAACAAAATTAGTAATAAAATATTACCCTTTAGGTCCACTTAGATTCGATTAGGACATTTATTATTATTTTATTTAAAGAAGAGTTAAAAGAGTTAAAATCAATGTTTAATAACTAAAACATTTTTAATATTGGGATAGACATAAGATAAATTCATCTATAAATATTAATTATAAAGAAAAAAATATTTCCTACATAAATGTATTTTATTTATAATTTTTAGAGATTAAATAAGTTAATTTATTTAGACACAATGATGATGCAGTAATTAAATTATTATTAAAATATTAACATAATTGATGTTATAAATCCCCAAATAAATATAATTTTAGACTTTTTATGAGTTAAAATAATTTTATAGGTTAATATGACATGTTAGTATTGATTTAATTAACTTAGGTTGAACTAATCATGCTGTTATTATTTTCACAAAAAACAATTACCAAATAGTGTCAAAATTGACATAAAATATTTTTCAAAACTAATATTATATTATTAATTATTATTTTATTCCTAAAAATATAAGGTTTGGAAAAATGACATAGATAAGGTTATATATATTAATAATGAATCACTCGGTGTTAGTTTGTCTTGTAATAGTAAGTTTATAAACCATATAGTGTAAGAAAACAAAAACAAATGGTAAAAGTTAAATTATTTAACAAAAAGTTAAATCTAAATCATAAGGTTAAAATTGTAACCTAAACTTGTCTAAAACTTATTGGATGAGATTATTTCGACCAATAACCACTTTAACTTCTAAATAAATCAGTTTTTAGCTATTGTAAACTGAATATGACTTTATTATAAAATAATATTTTATGTTTCCCTAATGTGCCTCTCTCATCCCTTATAAAAAGGGCACCCAATCCCTCTTATATTCAAAACCTTTTGAGCCTTGAAACTCATCCAAACCCTGAAAATTACTCTTATCCAACACACTATTTATATCAAAAAGGATCTGGTCTTATCCAAAGACCAACTTTAGTGCCATTAGAAGATGTTTAAAAGTGGTGCGTCGAAGAAGAGGTAATCTCTTCTACCGATTCTTTCATGTTTTCTTTCTTCTTCAACTTCTTCTTATTTAGTTGTATCATTATAAATTAATAAAATAACTATCACTAATATAATAATATGTTATTATATGTATGAATAAACCCCATTTCACGTTATATCCATCCTATGGGAAATGAAATCACCGCACATGCGTACGTACAGAATACCGTCTCCACACCATGGTGTAATCTGTTTTTCCACCACCACATTACATGGATGGGTATAATGGTGTAATGAATAACTATATATAGTTATAATAACATCATAATGATTCTATGATATTATATCATCCACTCAAATTCAATTAAAAAATTATGGGAATGATATCATCTCTCGTGCGTACGAATGAATTACCGTCTCCACGACGTGATGAGATTTATTATCCATGTTAATCATTCAAGAATGATTATAAAGTATATATAATGAATATTAATGAAATATATGACATGATAAAGCTACTGGATTTATGTATATATATATTTCATCTAATTACTTCCATTTAATTCAATAAGTAAAGGAAAACAATGTTCATGCGTACGTACGGCCTACCGTCTCCATGAACGGTGTATTTGATTTCATTTATATATCTATTATATATATATATACTGAATATATATGATATATAAATCGTGATTTAAATTATGGAAATATGTAAATAATTATATTAGTAATAATAATATCAAGAACAATAATTCCAAACACGTACGATAAATAAAACGATTTTACCCAAAACGCAGCTTTAACATGAAGTTTACAAAAGAACGGGTAATATAAAGTCATAATTTAACCATATATGATATCATAACTATGAATATGATTCTGTAAAAATTCAATGACATTATTTAAATCATTATACAGGAGGTTTGGATAAGTACGAAGCATATCAGACCTAAGGTAAGGGATAATTATTCCAATCTCATCCTTATCCGAGATTGTTTATTCATAAGTATTTACTGGGTATATTGTTATCATCCATGTCCATGTTTTCTAAAAGTGTTTTTATATATGTTTAAAGTCCTTTTTACCTATTTTTACTTTTACCACATGTTATGAAAGGAATATTTCTTTTGTTTAACATACGAGGAACTTTTTGACTTTTCTGACAAAAGTACGAGGAGAATGTTTTTTAACTTATACGTCATGAATAGATTTTTATGGTTTCATATTGCCTTATTTTCATGAACCATAATCTACAAGATTTCATTAATATTTTAAAAAAAATTCTTTTACTTTAAAATTTCATGGCATTTTGTGAACAGAAAAAGACTTTGAAGATGAAATGGTATTTTCCTCAAGAATTCATTTCAAGTGTTTTATCAAAACCATTTTCCGTCTAAGATGACATTATTTCATATGTGAATGTTTGAAGTATAATTTCTCTATTATTTACATGGTTTGATTCTTCTTATGATGATATTATATCCATTTGTTTAATATGGATTATTTTATGATGAGATGATGTTTATGAAACCCATTTTATTATTTGGGTTATGATGAATGATTTATGTTTATGTTGTGGCCCACGTAAGAATGATTCCATTATGAGATGGGTGGGACCTATATCTCCCTACAATTAATTGGGTAAAGATTTATATCTCATGAGATAGACATGGTTGGAAGGGTATGTTAATCAGGTTCAGAGATACATGACTGGAATGAGGAGTGAACTCAATTTAGAAAGGGACTTAGTCCACTAAGATGGTCTTAGATGCAATTCCTGGGATACTACGGAAATAATATCATGTGCTTAATGGTTTCCACAATTACATGTTTTATTCCCATTATATTTTATCATGATTGATGTTCCTTTTTGAAATATGCCTTACGTACTTCCAATATTTATGTCTTTGCTCAAGATTTTGATGTTTAGATTTTATGTTCATGTTTTTGCATTCAACTGTTTATGGAGTGTTTTATGTTATCTATGTTTACCCTTACTATGAATTTTACCTCACCCTTTATATGTTTTTCTTCCTAGGATTTAAAGAATTGTTTTAGGTAAGAAAACCAACAGGGGAGATCTTTATATGAGATGTTGAAGATCATTCACAGTGAATAGAAGATTATGTTCCATGTTTCAAAACACCCTAAACTACCATGGTCCTTTGGTGTTTGTTTTTTTATATATTAATTATTCCTCAAAAGTAATGTAATGTCCATGTACATCAATCTTTGGGTCTCTACAGTTGGTATCAGAGGATCGGTTTAGTTAACCTTTGGAGGCTTGGATGAAGAAACTTTTGTGAGATCCCTATATATATTTATAATGTATGTCAAGGGATGTCCCTAAGGATAAGTATACATATAGGTTAGAGTCCTATAATTATGTTGATGATCATGAATAACCTACAGTGAACTTAAGGTGTCATGGATTAAAGAATTTTTTGTAATTTAGACATCCCGTATGTGACATTTTATGGTTATGTGGTTTTTCGTTATTTTAACTGTTTCATACAATATGGTTTCTAGTCTTAGTCAATGGAGGGAATGAGAAGGAATTCAGTTAACATTGATTCCAATGGACAAATTGGTGACTTTGATCAATGAAATTTTGTAATGCTTGGAGAGAAAGATATTCTGATTATGCTGAATCCGTCATCTCGATATATGATTAACAAGGTGAACATTAGTTGTATTTTAAAGTCATCAAATAAGGGGAAGATATAATTTTATGCATGTTTGCATGGTGAGGGGAATAGAGAAATGAAGATTGAGATTTATAAAGAATGGAAGAAGTACCTTAAAGAATGCCTAAAATGGAGGGGAAGATGTTATCTATGTGGAGAAAAGGGTCATAGAGTGACATACTGTTATGGAGTCCAATGTCTTTTCTTTGTAGAACATGGGAATTACCAAACTTATTGCCCTGACCTAAGAGGTTACTTCTAAATCAAGGAAGGAATTATTCTAAGGAAATCATTAAAGAGGATGGCTTGAAGTGTTTATGTACTGGTATTCAAGAATAAGGTTGTTGAGGTACTTTTATTGTATATTGGAATGTCGTTGTATTGGTCCATTGTGGTTTCCCATAAAAATATGGCATCGGTAACCGTGAAAGGTTATAGAAATATTTTTGGAAAGAAGTTGATATGCATAAAATAAAGGGATAAAAAAATGAAATGAGCTCATGACTGATATAAGGACAATGGTATGTCATTGTTTGAGTATATCAAAATTTTGGGATTTTGGTATGTGGAATGTGTTAAATTTTGATAGAATTCATGTTTTCACTAATGTTCAATGGGTTTTCATTTTTCAAGAGAATACATGACTATGGTAATCACTTGTTTGGAATGTGACCAACTGGATATATCTTATGATAAATGGTGATATTCACATTCTCGGCAGATACCATTTCTAGAAATTGTTTTTTTATACAATGAGCTTGGACAGAAGTATTTTGGATAAGCCTAAATATTGGAATAGATTATGTTGGAAATAAGTCAGTATTATTTAAGGCTAGAAATTTTTCGATATTATTTATGGAATTATATAAAAATGTAGTTTTAGAAAAAGGAAAACCTACATGACAGGCAACAAACCGTCGCGTCAGACAATGCTGTGGGAATCGAACCCACAACTGAAGTGTGACATACCTTTATCACCTACCACTGGCCTACAGGAAGTCCCTGGTTAGTAAAAACTTGTTTTATTAAGCATTATGATAGAGGAAGTATAAGTCCATTTTTTGAATTGTATATGATTCACCTCACCATAGATAGACTTATGTATATTTGATAAATTTTACTAACCTTTTATTTGAGACATATGGAATGACCCATCATTATGTCACATAATTTTCTAACACTTCACAAATGAAAAATTCAACTTCATTTCTTTAAGAGATGAAGTGGAAATTGTTTAAGGCACATACAACGGTGAGATTATATTAATGGTTAGATTTGTCTTCTATATCCATATTTTCACCTATGTTATTATATGTGTAAACCTATTGATTATTTAATTTGGATAACAATTATGTTTTATACTTTAGTTCTTAAAGATAAGTTTTGATATTAATTTTTACGATGTGGGTTTCTATTAAAGAATATTTCACGTAGTAAACCATTTACAACCCTGATGAATTTCGAGGGCGAAATTAATTTTAAGGGGGGTAGAATGTAACACCCAGAGATTTTATGAAAAATATTATTTTGAATTTCATTGATGTCTTGTGTTTTATGCTACACCAAATGGATCTTGCACTACACGCATCCCTAACTTGGCTTTCATTACATGAAATCACGACCTTCCATGACAGCGTGTGTGGTACACAATACTGAGTTTCACTAAACAATGATATGTTATATATTCTAGCCGTTATAAATAGTAATACCCAGTTTTTGAAATTTTATAAATTTTAGCTTTTAAAATGGACTTCATTTTTTGATTCTGAATATTGAAATTATCCTAGGGTGATTTTTTAGTATTTTTCTGAAGACTTTAAATTTTTGATGAATAGTGAAAGCACTGGGATACTATTTAAAAACCATCTTTTTGTTAATTAATAATTTATTTTATTTAAATTTACTTTAGGTCAAAATTGATACATAATACCTATATAAGTTCAATTTAATTCATTGGAGTCATTTTATATTAATTTTAGATATATAAAAAATTTATTTAACTTTTGACCTTCTTTTACCCACCTCCTAGGAGCATTTGAAATTGTACATAAAACATAATATTACTACTTATGTGAGTTGAATTTCGAAAATCCGAGAGACATGGTTAATATCAATGAGTAAAATTTCATTCAATAAGATAAAAATAATTTTTGGTGAAGACTAACTTATTACTTTTATTAACCACGGTTGAAAGTAAATATGGTAGTTAAGAGTAAAAATGATATTACTATTACCCTAAAACATCTCCTAATTCTATTGGATAAGTGTAATTCAACTAGAAACAACCTTAGTAATAATCTATTACCCTTTAGGTCCACTTGGAATAGATAAAGAAATTTATTATTATTTTATTTAAAGAAGAGTTAAAAGAGTTAAAATCAATGTTTAATAAATAAAACATTTTTAATATAGAGTTATACATAATATAAATTCGACTATAAATATTAATTAGAAAGATAAACTGATTTCCTAAATAATGGAATTTTATTTATATTTTTTAGACATTAAATATTTTATTTTAGTAATGACACAATGATGATGCAGTAATTACCTTATTAATGATATATTAACATAATTGATGTTATTAATACCCAAATAAATGTAATATTAGACTTTTTATGAATTAAACTAATTCTAGAGGCTAATATGACATTTTCGTATTGATTTAATTTACTTTTTTTTAACTAATCATGCTGTTATGATTTTCAGAAAATCATTTACCAAATAGTGTTAAAATCGACATAAAATAGTTTTTAAAACAAATACTATATTATTAATTGTTATTTTATTCCTAAGAAACTATGGTTAGGTCAAATGACATAGATAAGGTCATATATATTACTAATGAACCTGTTGGGTCTCGTTTGTCTTGTTATATTATGTTTATTAACCATATAGTGTAAGAAAACAAAAAGACACGGTAAAAGTTAAATTATTTAACTTAGAGTTAAATCTAAATGATAAGGTTAAAATAGTAACCTAAATATTTCTAAAACCTATTCGTTGAGAGGATTTCTACTCATAAACACCTTAGAGTCTAAATAAATCAATTTTGAGCTATTATAAATAGAATATGAATTTATTATAATATATTATTTTAAGTTTTCATAAGGTGCCTCTCTCCTCCCTTATAAAAACGACACCCCTTCCCTCTTCTCTTCACACTCTTTTGAGCCTTGATGCTTGGAAAACCCCGGACAATTACACTTCTCAACCTCTCTAGTTATATCATATAGGGTCCGGTCTTCTCAAAATACCCACTCTAGTTCCCTATGAAGAAGTTTAAAAGAGGTGCCTTGAAGAAGAGGTAATCTCTTC
Organism: Viscum album; assembly: GCA_963277665.1. NCBI lineage: Eukaryota > Viridiplantae > Streptophyta > Magnoliopsida > Santalales > Viscaceae > Viscum > Viscum album. Next base: position 1,140,833,993 of record OY728156.1, read on the forward strand.
TACTGATTCTTACATGTTTTATTTCTTCTTCAACTTATTTTTCTTTAGTTGTTTCATTATAAAGTAATAACATCAGTATCAATAATATACTGATATGTTATTATAAATAGGAAACACCCTCATTTCACCTTTTATCCATCCTATGGAAAATGAAATCACCGTGCGTGCGTACGTATGGAATACTATCTCCATGCCGTGGTGTAATCTGTTCTTCCCCCACCACCTTATTTGGATGGGTATAATGTTGTAAAGAATGACTATATATAGTTATTATAACATCATACTGATTCTGTGATATTATATAATCCACTCCAATTCAATTCAATAATTATGGGAACGATATCATCGCTCGTGCGTACGAACGGATTACCGTCTCCATGACGTGATGAGATCCATTCTCCATGTTAACCATTCCAGAATGATTATAAAGTATATATAATGAATATTAATGAAATGTATGACATGATAAATCTACTGGATTTATGTATATATATATATTTCATCTACATACTTCCATTCAAGTCAATAAGGAAAGGAAAACAACGTTCATGCATACGTAAGTCCTACCATCTCCATGAACGGTGTATTTCATTTCATTTATATATAATATATATATATATATATATATATTGAATACATATGATAAATAAATCATGATTTACATTATGTATGTAAGTAAATCCTGATATAAGTAATAATAATATCAAGAACAACAATTCCAAACACATACGATAAATAAAACGATTTTCCCCAAAACTCTATTTTAACATGGAATTTACGAATGAATGAGTAATATAAAGTCATAAGTGAACCATATATGATATCATAACAATGAATATGATTCTGTAAATCATGATTTACATTATTATGTCATATAATTACAAAAGAATGGCTAATATAAACATGATTTACATGGTTTTATTCTTCTTATGATGAAATTATATCCATTTGTTGTTTTATGGATTATGTTATGATGAGATGATGTTTATGAAACCCATTTTATTCATTGGGTTATGATGACTATTTTATATCTATGTTGTGGCACACGTATGAATGATTTCATTATGAGATGTGTGGGACCTATATCTCCCTCCAATGCATTGGGTGATGATTTATATCTCATGAGATAGACATGGCTGGAATGGTAAGTTAATCCGGTTCAGTGAAACTAGACTGGAACGATGAGTGAACTCGATCCAGAAAGGTACTGTGTCCACTAAGATGGTCTTGGCAGTAATGTCTTGGATACTATGGAAATAATATCATGTGCTTAATTGTTTTCCACAATTACATGTTATATTTCCATGATATTTTATCATGATTTATGTTCCTTTATGATATATTCTTTACATACTTCCAAGATTTATGTCTTTGATCAAGATTTTGATGTTTATATGTTATGTTGAAGTTGTTGTATTCAAATGTTTGTGGATTGTTTTATGTTATCTATGTTTACCATTAATGAGAATTTGAGCTCACCGTTTATATGTATTATTTTCCAAAAGATTTAAAGAATTTTTTTACGTAAGAAAACAAAAGGGGAAGATCTTTATGGGATATGTTGAAGATCATTCACTGTGATTAGAATATTATGTTCAATGTTTCCAAAGACAGTAAAATATTACAGTCCATCGGTGTTTTTTTTGTTATGTGTTAAGTATTCTGCAAAAGTAATGTAATGTTCATGTACATCAATCTTTGGGTCTCTACAGATATGAACTATAGAAAATAATATTCATTGAATTACCAAGTACAAAATAATAATCATTTAATCCTAAAGACACTAAAAAAATTAAAATAGGATGGATTAAATGAAATTTAAATGTATGAAAATTTTAAAGCATAAAAAAGATAATGGTAACACATAAGATTAAAATATAATGGTTTTAATACCCTAACCAAACACAAAATTATGATATAATTAACCATTATTAAGATAATGAATTTCAAAATAATATGCTAGATATCCAAAATTGAAGGAGAGGGAATATGTGGGTTTATTTTGGGTACAGTAAACCTTTTACTAAGATCATAATTGATGCCACTATATACCTATTAAAAATAAACTATAAGAAATTATAAATTTATGAAAATAAAAAATTTATGATAAGAGAGAATAATTATTCTTTGGAAACCCCTAGTGGTTATTGTATTTACAAATGTTCATATAAAAAAAATTCTGTGTTTTACATAGAATTAATGGTGTATTGGGATTATTATTCATGAATCATGTTTTTTTAATGAGTACACCATCACAACAGTTGTGATAAACTCTATGGATAGAGTATTGTAACTTATTCATCATTACAACTATGTATATCATGCATTTTATAGGATGGAAAATGTATGGTTCATATTTATTTACAACCATTGTTTATGTGGATTCATTTAAAAATTCCACTACATTTAAAAAAATAATCAATATTAATATCATAGAAATTACGAAAACTGAATTAAATTAAAATAATATAAACATATTTAAAAATATTTCAATATTATTATTTCATCATGTCACATTATTTCTCTATGAAATTCCCTTAGTAATATCATACTATAAGGTCCATCTTCTTTACCATCATAATTATCAATGGAAATTCTGAAGTTAGTTGAAGATTAAAACCGAAAACAATTTAGTGGAAATATGGGATTTAGTTTTAATAACATTAGATTAAAATAATATCAATAAAATATTATATCCCTTTGTTGGATGGTCTTAAATTACATTATTAATAGTGGATACCATTTAGAGTATTTTTGTGGTCTTTAGGAAGGTATTTAGTATCCATAAATCATTAATCAAATTATACCACATTAAATTTCTAATTTTTTCCAATAAAGTGTAAGGTATATCATTAATAATCTCTCTTATTAAAATAAATGATAATCACATATAAATTAAAATTTAAAAAACTCTCCTTATATTAATAAAAAACTAATTGATCACACACATGTAAATTTTTTGGAATATATTAATCAAGAACCACTTATATAATAGTATGAAGGAGCATTGATTGTAAATTTTAATGTGGTTTAATCACATTCAACTATTCATATTGTAGTTGAAAAATCAATAGAACAAGACATACATCTTCTTCAAAAAAGTTTCTTGTTTTTCTACACTCAAATCATTTATTTACACCAAAAAAGAAAAATTATCTCTATTTTTTATCTCACATCAAAAATCATTCAGAAATATTGTGTAAATAAAATAAGTAATTATTTTTCCTTGAAATAACCATTTAACTATATCACGACTAGACTTCTCGGGGCATGTTTCATGACCACCCCAAGTACTCCTTCCATTGGCCAGGGGTTGGTGACTGTCACTGGAAAGGAATATCCCTAAAATGAGAAGGAATTTCCATTAAAAAAGTACAAACATTTACTAGATACACAACAAAAGTAAACTGTGTAGAAAAACTGTTGAAGTAAAAGTGTGTAATGAATGTAAAGGGGTCAGAATACAAGCTCAACTGAACGATACGATACAACTGAAAATAGAAAACAACTATTGAGATTGTTTGAAAAGGATCCAACCTGGTGGGTATGTACAACTAGTCTCTATATCTCACTATGTCAACTAGTCACCTCCGTGTACAACATGGTCATGGCTCCTATAGTCTCAATCAAGGCTGCATATCATCTGCACAAGACATAATAAGTTGCGGGTGAATCTTGTGTAGGGGTGATTATAATAATACATAGTAGGGACCCCGATACCCCTGAAGGTCTCTTAGAATTAAACAAATGAAAACCACAATGTATGATCTCAATCACATGGCACAAAAAAATTACTCAACTCAAACCAGGTATTCAACTCATAGAAACATGAAATAAGTTGTTGATCCACATAGGGTCGCTAAGTCGTTGAACCACGATGGGCCGCTCTAAGTCTCGTCATTGTCAGATCAATATGATGTTGATCCACACAGGTTCAATAAGATGATGATCCACATAGGGTCTCTATGAAAGATGATCAATACATGGTCTCTATAATGGTGTTCCACATAGAGTGGCTATGATACTGATCCACATAGGGTCGCTATGATGCTAATACACATAAGGTCTCTATGAATGCTGATCAATATAGGGTTTCTATGATGCTGATTCACGATGGGCCACACTCAGATTGGTCCTCATCGGGTTGCTATGATGCTGATCCATATAGGATCATTATGATGTTGATCCCTATAGGGCCTCTATAATGTTGATCCCCACTAAGTAGATATAAATGTTGATCCACAAAGGGTCTTAATGATGTTGATCCAAAAATTGTCATTATGATTTGAAACCTCACCATATGATTCCACATACGATTAAACCCAAAGGCCATCTTTTTATAAGGGTTCCCATGCAACAGATGACATGTTAATCAGATGCGCGGTCTAAGAGTTAAAGGAATTTTAGTTTCGATGGCCCAGTTCGATTCAGGTAAGATGCAACCAAATAGTAATAAACAATTATCCAAAACTCATGTGGAGTATCTCAGAAGTACCTTCTATCTCCACAAATATAATCACTATAAACAGTTCGTCAAACAATCATCTGGTTTGCAAGATATGACTTCTAAGCATATCGGTGCCCCAAAGGGTCGGATTTGGTCCAACTGGGTTTTGGCTGACCAGACCCGATTTAGGTCGACTCGACCCAACCCGAACCATCCTGGTCCAGACCAGTTGTGCAAGGCCACATTGAGCTCAGCTCACTGGGTTGTGGACCAGCACGTCCCGGCTGGACAGGTCCCTGGCGTCTTGGCCTGCCGGCTAGCATGACCCACAGAAGGGTCACATGATCCACCTCTCGAATGACTCAATATAACATTTGGATATTAAATTGGTGGTTATATATGGTGCCACTAGGTTGTAAAAAGGAACCACATGGTGTGGGTCCCCTCCCTTCGCCGCGGCTTCAAATTCGCCACCTGCCTTCCTCGACGCGCAACGTCGATCCGCCTCCACTGCCAAAGCGGCCGACCAATGCTAGCAGCCCACTTTGTTCTATTGTGGTGTCACACTTCCACCATGTTTGGTGTATTACAGCCTATTCCCTCATCCACCATCACCACTACATCGGTGCCACCCCAGTGCTTCATCCACAGGGCTCCGACGATGATCTGAAGAACCATTTTCACTCTTGTATGCAACTATGGGCTTTCTAGGATTTCTCTGTCACCGCGTGCCTCCCTATTTCAAGGACACATCATGTTGAGAAAAAACCTACCCGATGAGCGCAATGAGAAAACCAGTGGCAGAGGTTCGGAGCCTTGTTCATTTTTCCCATTCCCATTGTGTTTGTATCATAACATGGATGAGATTAATTCATCTTAAAACACTTGGAATATAATCAAGACCAAACCCATAGAATTAAACATGGAAAACCTATACCTTGTAAATAGAGGAGACATCTTGGTCGTGAAGGGAGAAGAGACCTCTCTTGATGAAGTTAACGATATCTGTCGATCTTGGATCATTTTCATCCAAGCTTCCATTCTTCACCAGTTGAATATACCATGATAATTTTCCAGAGGTTCCTTCCTTGATGATGCAATTTCAAAAACCCATACCTGATCTCCACTTAAATAGAGGGGAAGGTTAAGTATGGAAATGAGGTATTAATGAGGTTCATTAATGAATGAACATCATAAATCTCAATGGTACATTTACAAAATCGGATAATCAAACCAATAAATTTATTGATAAACCATTGGTTCCACCACTGCCACTCAACAGGTGGTAAGAAAAATAATATAATTTTTTTTTAATTTTATTATTTCCTTAAAAGTCACAATATCTACATTTTTCACCCAACCTACTGTGGTTTATGTTAAAGATCCATTAATAGAATCAATGCGATGTAGATTAAATAGTTCCCTCTGATTTTAAATCTAATCACTAGTTGAAATGATAAAAAGCTCCACCCATGCTTTTACTGAATGTACTTTTCAGAAATGTTAAAAATTCCATTCTGGGAACACCTGGCCTTGAAATCAAGCACTGTCAATTTTTTCCGATTTTTTATAATTGATAATAATTTAAAAAAAATTATTATTTAATTTTTATGTATTTAGATTCTCCCCCACATTAGGGTTTATCATCCCTGAAAGGAACTACAAAACTAGGGGAACAAATCGGGGTGTTGATCATGTTTCTGAGTCTCCCACTCAATGGTCCTCTACTGAAGGTTCATGTGCTGCCAACAAACTCTATTCAGAGTAATCGACCTCCCATTAAGGACCCATTATTGAAGATACTCTATATCTACCAGGATCTCCACAAATGTCCAGCCATCATCGATGTCCAGCTCACCGTAGTCGATAACGTGTGATGAATCATGCATGTGCCTCCTCAGCTCTGACAGATGGAAAATATTATGCACCGGGTACATCTTTAGGGGAAGAACTAGATGGTATACCACCTCTCCTTCTCTACTACGGATCTGGAATGGTCTAATGAAAATCAAAGATATCTTTTCGGCCTAGTAAAATCTATATAATCCTTGTTGAGGTGAGACCCGTAGGAAGACATGATCTCCCTCCTCAAACTCCAAGGGTTTGTATCTCCTATTTTTATAAGACATTTTCCCACAATATGAAGTCTTCATCTGATCTTGGATTATCTACACCATCTCTATGATATCCTGCACTAACTCTGGGGCCACAAGTGCTGACTCCCCTTGGTCTATCAAGCATATCGGTAACCAACAAGGTCACCCGTACATTGCCTCAAATGGAGCCTTGCCAATGGTAGAGTGGTAACTATTGTTGTATGTGAACTCCACCAATGGTAGGTGGTACTCCCAATTTCTTCCAAAATCAAGGACAAAAGCACGAAGCATTTCCCCAAGTGTCTGTATGGTCTGCTCCATCAAACAATCTATCTAAGGATGAAAGGCAGTTCATAAGCGAAGCTGAGCCCCAAACGCCTCCTACAATCCCTTCCACAAGTGGGATGTAAAACAAGCACTGCAATTTGATACGATCGTTGATGGAACCATATGAACTTGTACAATATCTTATATGTAGAGGTATCTCAAGCTCTCTATTGATCCATGCACTTGGATGGGTATGAAGTGGGCCAACATGGTGTGTCAGTCAGCGATCACCTAGATGGAATCGTGACCCATTGAAATATGTAGTAGCCTCATCATTAAGTCCATAGATATTCCATTTCACTTCCACTTCATCATCTCAACAGGATGAGATATGATAGATGGTACCTGATTCTCGACCATCACTTACTAACAAGTGAGGCATCGAGACCTGAACTTCTCCAATGCTTTCTTCATCCCTAGCCACAAGTACTGACGCTCGAGGTCCCGGTACATCTTTTCACTCTTGGATGAATCACAAATGTGGATGTTTTGAACTCCCTCAACACCTCCTATCAATGAGTCACTGGAAATATGGTGTGTCCTCTGAAGAAAAGATGTGCTCCCCACATTCTAAAAATCCATCAGCATATTTTTATGAGATTATCTGTGCACGTCAGGCCTCGTTGTCTATGTCCCCAAGCGGTACTTCCAGAACACACTAAAGAAGTGGGGGTTTTGGGGTGAATGTCATAGACTATAGGTATGTTGGTCTATCTCTATCGACAGAGGTTATCTGGAATGCTTCTATCTACTTTTTCCCCCACAAATCAATATTATACCAGACCTCCTACAGAGTGTGTCTCCAACTTTTTTCCCCTTCCCATGAGTTTATACTATCTCCAAGTCATAGTCCAGGTGTAACTCTTGCCATCACCACTATCTCAGGTTCAAGTACTTATATGAGAAGATATACTCCAGACTCTTGGGATCAATGTAAAAAATAAACCATTCACCCATCAAGTAGTCCAACCACATCGTCAGTGAAATGAACACTACTGCTAACTTCAGGTCATAGAGAGTGCAGTTTTGATAATTTTTTCTCAAAATTTGTGAGCCATTGGCGATCACCACTATCTACTGCATTAGGACACAAACTAGGCTAGTCTCTAATGCATCAAAATTGACTACGCACTCACCACCCTCTTCAGGTATCCTCAAAATTGGTGCACTCTTCAATCTATGCTTCATCTCATGTAAACTACTTTCTCACTTCGCTATCCACTAGAACATCTTCCCCTTCTTTATCAAATCTGAAAAGGGTGACTCTACCCAGGAGTATCAGAAATGAACCTCGAGTAGTATCTAGACAATCTGAGGAAACTCATCACTTCTATTACACTCCTGGGTAGATCCCAAGCTAGTATTACCTCTATCTTCACCGGTTCCACTACAACTCCAGACTTCGTGATGACATGCTTTAGGAAGTGGAATTCCTGTATCCAGAACTAGAACATTGAGAGTATACCATAATGCTGGTGCCCTCAGAGTGTATCCAAAACTATCTGCCGGTTCATGGTGTGCTCCTCCTCCGATTCCCAGTATATCAAGATGTTGTCAATGAAGACCACTATGATGTTATCAAGGTATGAATGAAATATCCTATTAATTATCCCCATGAACATTGAAAGAGCATTGGTTACACTGACCTGAATTTCCAAGAACTCAAAATGTCCATACCAACACCTGAAGTACATCTTCTATACGTCCTCATCCCGTACCCTGAGCCGGTGATATCTAGATCTGTGGTCTATCTTCAAATACCATCAATCTCTCTTCAACTGGTCAAATAGGTCATTAATCCTCCATATTGGATACATGTTCATCACGGTCACCTGGTTCAGGCACTGATAGTCCACAGAAAGACTCATACTCCCATCAGCCTTCTTTAGCGAACAAAATCGGGGATGCGCATGGAGAAACACCTGGCCGTTTGAACCCCTTCCCCTACATGCCCTCCTTCTATACCTATAACTCACAAAGCTCTCAGGAGCCATATGATATTTAGGTGTAGATTTCAATATCATCCCATGGTATATATTTATTTTAATGTCTACCTCTATATGATGATGTAGTCCTGGTACATCATCTAGAAAGACATCAGCATACTGGTCCACAACTACATGATAACTCAGACTCCTCATGTCAAATACTTTAAGGGTATCACTATCCAGCAGATGTGTGATCGGCTGCACCCTCCTCCAAGAAATTCCATCATGTGCTGTAAAGGTTCCCTTCTCACAAGTGAAGTAATACCGTGTCCCATCCTCACAGACACAATGCACATTGCGCTTATAATAGTAAATCTGATATATCAATGTGGATATACATTCTATACCAAAGATGACATCATAAGGCCTCGAAGTTGCTACTAGGAGATCCCAGCTGAAGATCTCACCTCCTAGAGTGAGATCACACTCTTTACACTAGTGTGTAATCATTGAATCTCTCCCATAAGAGTCTCTAATCATAATGATCCAGCCAATGACTCCATCAGAATCCTCGATCTCCGAACGGGTGTCATGGAAATGAAAAACTGATGGGTACCTATTTCTATAAGTACTAAAACAAGGGGTGGAATAGACACAAATCATAACACTAATCATCTCTGAAGCATTGTGGTCATAGGTATATGCCACCTATAGGTGATCATTTCCATGTCCACATGCTACCTATGCTCGGAGTGTACCCCCTGGGGGCGGTGGTTGTAGGACCTCAACCTATCTCCCACCACCTACTGCACAACATTCTACCCTGCCACATCTGACATCATACATACCTCATCAACCAAACCTCATCCACTACCATAGTGGTCCCTCTATTGTCCCATGATCATAGGTTTGGTTTTACAGGCACTCACGAGCCATGTGGACGTTCCTGCTGCATGTGATTTCAACTCTACTTCCCTACTAACCGCATCTACCTCGTGTGTTCTGCACCTCTAACTCTACATCATGTGGTCGCCCCTAGAAGGACTGGCCCATTTGAACCTCTGATTCATATGCCTGCTGCCACCAACAGATGGCTCAGATACCTATTGTCCAATGGTGGCTCTCACCATTAGTTCATGCTGAACTAAGAATCTCTCCACTAATAATTCTCACTAGAGCACTCCAGCATGCAGTGGGATATTGAGTGTTAACATCGAAGCTTTCATCTCCCACCAAATATCACACCAATGGTTAGGGCCCTGATGAAAGTAACTCCTACCATGTCAATGTAGTAGTGTGATATAACAATGAATCTCTGCAAGTACTGGGTCACGGATAGGCTGACCTAATTTATTTGCAGAAGCTCTGGGATTTTCAATGAGCGTAAAGTCACTTCTAAAACTCCTCCCTAATGAGGGTCTCGAAGGCCAATAAGGTGATTATCACCTCCTCATACATCTTGTGAGTCAAAATCCACCATCTTCAAATTGTTACCTATAATAGGTTAGAATCCAGGATCATTATCTGATCTTCTGGTGTCTCAACTAAATGAAAAACTTTAGGCACATCCTTCAGCTAGTCCTCAGCTACCTGGGGATCTGTCTCACCACGAAACCTCGAAGGCCTCTATCACTAGAACGTGTGCAATATGATTTTTTGGCCTGCACATTAATCTAGTTGGGATATTTGAAACTATTTCCCTCTATGTGGTGGTGCTGCTGGAACACCACCAGAAGGTTCCAACATAATAATAGGGCCCTCCACTGAAGACTTATCGCTCGATGGGCCATGATCATGAACTATCATATGAATCATTTCTCTCTCTCTACATGCTGGAATTCTGAAAATATACAGGTGATCCATATTCAATTATTTATACCTGGTGAGCTGACTCAAAAGAGATCAAAAGTAAATCATTTCTAAAAAATATGAAATAAATGATTTTGTACACTGATTTAGAAATCTGAATTTAGGGTCCTGGTGTATGGATACGTCGGCTCCTGCACCAAAAGTTGACTCCCCAAACTAAAAATCACACTCAAAATAATAAACACTATAGATCTATTGGAAATATCAGACTCCTGTATCTTTTATAGAGTTTACTCCTATGATAAAAACGTTTCGCGACCCAACCCACGGGACCCAGGTTGTGACTACCCCAAGCCTACATTCTATAGGCTAGGGGTTGGCGACTAGCACTGGAAAGGCGTATGCCTAAAATGGTATGGAATTTTTGTTAAAATCTTACACACATAGACTAGAGAAAAATAATTATCCCATATAGTAAAACAAGTGAATAAAAAGTTTGTACTGAAAGTAAAGGAGCCGGAATACAAGCCCAACTGAAAGATAAAATACCTCCAAAAATAGTAAACAACTCTTCATATCATACACCAAAGATCCAACCATATGGGTAGGTACATCTAATCTCCATAGCTCTTCAAATCAGCAAAGCACCTCTGTGTACCACATAATCCTGACTCCAATAGTCTCAGTCAAGGCTTCTCATCTTCTGCATAAGACACAACAAGGTGTGGGCCAAGCTCGTGTAGGGGTGAGTTTAACAATACCCCATAGGTACCCCAAGACCCCTGAATGTACCTCAGAATTCCACAATGGAATAAAACAAAGAATTATCTCAATTACATTGCACAAATAAAAAGACTCATCTCAAACCAGGTATTCAACTCAGAGAAACATGAAATAAGATGTTGACCCACATGGGGTCGCTATGTCGCTGATCCATGATGGGCTTCTATAATTTTGTACATTGTTGAGTAACAATGATTCTGATCTACATAGGGTAACAATGTTTTTTATCCACACAGTATTTCTATGAATGATAATCCACAGAGGGTGGTTTTGATGCTAATCAACACAGGGTCGCTATGATGCTAATCCACACAAGGTCTCTATGACACTGAACCATAGATGGTCATATTGATGTTGATCCACACTGGGTTGTTATGAATGATAATCCCACAGGGTCACTATGATTCTGACCCACACATGGTTGCTATGAATGCTGATACGCACTAGGTCTCTATAATACTAAAAAAATGGTCTCTATGATGTGACATCTAGACACATGATTCCACAATAGACTAAACCAAAAGATTGAATTGATGTAAGGTTTCCAATGGAAAAACGTTGCGTTAATCCGACACTGAGACTAAGAGTTATAGAAATTTTTATATCGAGGGCCTTGTTGGATTCGGGTACGCTCCATCGCAACTGTACTTCAACATTCCCCAAATCTCTGGTGGTGTTTCTCAAAAGGAATACCTCACTCCAAGTATCCCAATTCCATGGACAGTTTGTTAAACTGATGTTTAGTTCATAAGATACAACATTTTAAGAATATTTGAACCCAAAAGGGTTTCGGTCTGGTCTGACTCAGTCGGACCAATTAGTCCCAGCCTGAACAAGCCTTGGCTAGCCCGTTGGGGCTGGTCCATGGCAGGCTTGGGCCACCGGCTGGAACGACCCATGTGAGGGTCGCGCTGTCCACCTCCCTAATGCCTCAAAGAGCCTTTTGACTATTAAATTGGTCTCGGTAAGTGGCACTGCCTGGTTGACCGCAGGACCGTAGGGAGCGGGCGCTTTCCCTTTACCACGACATGGGATGACAAGCTGCATCAGCTGCCAATGTAGTAGGATAACGTTGAACAAACCCTTCAGTCCACAATGGCACCAATCTACCACTACGGATCGTGATTGCAGACCGCAGTTACACCGGCGGTTTCCGGCTACCGCCGCACCAGTGCCATGCCAACACTTCTTCTGTGGGGCTCTGGAGACTCTTCAGAGCTCTATTTTCACTCCTTTCTTCACCTACGGGCCTCCTAGTATGTCTATCCCGCCACGTGTCTCCCAGTTTTAAGGTCTTGTCATCTTATAAAAAACTGCCCTGAAGAACGCAACGATAAAATTACTGGCAGAATGTCAATGCCATCTACGTTTGGAATGTTCCCTCCACGTTAGTATCATAACATGTGTTGGATTAATTATTCTAACAAACATATACTTTTTTCATGAAAACACCCATATAAATAAACAAGAAAAACCCCCTAACCTCATAATTGGATGTGACGTCACGGTCATGGAGGTAAATGAGTCCTCACTGGATGATGTCTCTAACGCCTGTTTATCCTAGATCGTTGCAGTCCAAGCTTTTGTTCTTCACATATGTAAGATGTAGTGATAAATTTCCTTAGGATACTCGCATGATGAAGCCATGTCAAAAACACCAACCTTATCTAAATTTAAATAGTGGTGGAGGGTGAGTAACACAACAAGGAATTAATAAGGTTCATTAATAAATGAACTTCTTATATCCTTAAAAGTGAGGTCGTAAAATAAAAGAGTTACCCCATTAAATGGATTGAAAATCCATCGGTCCCACCACCAATGCTCAATAGGTGGTAGAAAAAATAAAATAACTTTAAAAAAAAAAGTGGCCAAAACTATCTTTTTCACCCAACTTACTCTAGTTGAAGTTATGTCTTTATAAAGTGAATCCCAGTATTGTGGATTCAAGGGTTCCCCTATATTAATAATATGAGTTGTAGTTCTGATGATAGAAAACACCACCCATATGTTTATAGTAATTACCTTTAAAAAAGTTCAAAATTCCATTTTGGGCACACCGATCCTCAGAATCATGCGCCACCAATTTTCGAGAAACTCGTAATAAACCCAAATAATTTAAAAAAACCCAATATTGAATTTCCATGTATTTACAAACAGGTAAATATAAAATTTGTATCCAAAATCATAGTTAATATCCATATTTAAAAAAATCTTTTAAAATAAATTTATGAGTTGAGGTTTTTTTCTAATTTATAATTTTTTATGGAATATAATTTCAATAAGATATTGACCACCCCAAAAATGATTCTTAATTAATAAAAGTATTTTCATTAATACTACTTCAATAAATTTTCTACTTATCTAAAAATACAATATAGTGGTATATCCAATTGACGATCTCTCTTAGATCTCAAAAACATAAACATGTCTTCTGATATTATTTTGTATATGTAAAACATACAAAAATATTAAAATATAAAATAGAAGATTTGGGGGTGTGTTTTTGCAAGACACATATGATTAAATATATATAATTGTATATAGGTAAGAAAATGAGGTTACTAGTAATAAGATGATTTTCTTATATGTTCATAATGAAGAATATAAATATTCATTAAATACATAATATCATTATGACAATGACTAAATAAATAAAAACATAAAAATTTTCACCCATAAATTCAAATGGTTTTTATCCTACAAAAATACCTATACCTATGTGGGTAATCTCTCTAAGACTATGGCTAGGAAACCTCTTTTAAACACATCATCGAAACAATAATACTCTGTCGTATGTAGGATTATAATGATGAAATATTCTAGAAATTATGGGCAATAAAGAGAATATAGTAGAATGGAAAAGGGAGTGACTATATACCATAATCAATTTAAAATTTTATTTAATATTATAATAAAATAATATGAATAAATTAATCTATAATGAACTATAAACATCTCCACTCCCTCGCTTGAACACTAGAGATAGGTAATCTCTATAAACATAGAGATGTGATACGAATAGTGGAGGAAATAAATAATACAAAGGAAAGAAAGATATAAAGATAAAAATAGTATATATTAAATATATATAATGATATTAAAATTAATAATAAATCTTTCTGTATATTTTAAAATTATACAAATCTAAAAAATAAAAGTGAAGGTTGATATTTTTATGCCTGAGTGGTGAATAGATGACCCTGAAATTATTTACTCCAAATGATATTTAATGTTTTTCATGTAAAAATAATGGATCATTGAGAGTTGTATTATTGAAATTGGTTTGTCAAAAAAAAATATATTCAACCAAAAAGTTTTTGATCCATTATAAATATTTCCCAAATGTTATCCTTTAATTACTAATGTTGAATTTTAATTCATGGATTACTCTTCGAATAAAAAAGAACTATTTTTTGATAAATTTATTTTATTAAAAAAATAAATAATGTTTAGAATCCATATTGAATAAAATTATCCCACTGAATATTTTGAATATATATAGAAAAATGTAAACTCTTTTGAACAAACAGTTTGTGAGATATGGGGATATTGTTTATCTTCTGGAATAGACAGAGAGATTTATTTTCCCCACATTCATGATTATTTTGGTCCTAGAATTTTAGGATTTAGAAATTTGTTTAGATGAATGAAATAAATATCAATATCATTTAATATTAAAATATATTTTTTCTATTTTTATCTTTTTAGAGATTGTCATGAAAATAATACAAAAAATCATTTTCCCCTGGAAATATAAATAATATAAAAAGACTGTTTTTTAATTTATTATTACATGATGAATGAAAATTGGGTATTGTATTAAAAAAATGATTGACTGATTTTTGGGTTTCTCAAAATCATTATATAAATGATTAAAACCACTTAATAATACATAATTATTTATTATTCATAATAATGTCTAAGGTGATCCAAAACCAAATATTATGGTAAATATACATAAAAATTATAAATATTGGGATTAAATTATTTAATTTAAAAATAATATAAAAATATAAGATAAATTAATCCATCACACATAACTATTTTAATCTTACGTAATCATTATTATAAGGTACATACATAAATTTTAGTATATTAATAGAAACACCAGACAGTTCAAGAACCGAATGAATTTTCTTGGCTATTACATGAATCAGAGTTCTATATATACTTATTAATCATAAAAATTCATCAAAATTTTAGTTTATTACTAAATTTCATGTAATTTATACCTCCTTGAAATTATATTTCTTTCTTACTCAAGGATTTCTTAATTTATCTTTTCACATAATCCAAACCACAAATAATATCTATGGTCATTTTTTTCACCAAGAAATCCATTAAAAACATTAATGTGTCAATAATTATTTATTTCACATAAGTTATTCTATGTATTAGTTATAGAACATTTTAAATGTAAAAAATCAAATGAAAAATGTGGATGGTTAAGATCAAATTTGAATAAAATGCATGAAGAGAGTTTTATTCATGAATGATGTGCTCATATATCAATTCCTTAGAAAAAAATTACTTCCAAAAATATATTTCATAATCAATATCAGTCCACAAATGGAAAATTTATGAAATTTTTTCCACACATCCCCTGTTATATAAAATACTATTTGATTCAATTTTGGGTTCTTAATATAGTGAAAATTATTTTCTATAGAATGATAGATTTAATTTTCATTTAAAAATAGGGGGAATAAATATGAATGTTTTTGGAATTTGGTTTTGGAAATATTGAATCGGTATATCATGAAATTGAATATATAGAGAAATTTTAAAAAAATTTGTATAAATTTCCTTTTTTTATCACATTATGATATACTTCATATGAGCATATAAAATCATTTATATTTATACCTCAAACTACAATTAATCATTAATAATAAATGAAAATCATAATCATGATATTATGGAAATATTATCTTTGAGTATATATACCTTAAAATGTATCCCTTGGATATAAATTTCTTAGTAGAGGTCAAATGTAATGTTAATGAAAATAGTAGTTAATTTAAAATAAATTCATCGAATATAGTTCCACAATCATGCTTGACAAATTTAATGAGATATATCATATTTTGATATATAAATATATATAAACCTATCTATATATATATATGAAAATATGAATCTAAACTCTCTATGCAAATATAATTGTGTAATTTATGTTTAAATGTGTTAGGAACCTTGCAGGTCTTGTATGATATTAATTTTGGACAGCACTACTGCACATGTGTATCATAATAAATCAGAAATATATAAATTTATTGGAAATAAATTTAAAAATACCATTAAAAATACTTATACCTATGTGGGTAATCTCTCTAAGTCTATGGCTAGGAAACCTCTTTTAAACACATCATCGAAACAATAATACTCTGTCGTATGTAGGATTATAATGATGAAATATTCTAGAAATTATGGGCAATAAAGATAATATAGTAGAATGGAAAAGGGAGT
This sequence comes from Viscum album, assembly GCA_963277665.1. Classification (NCBI taxonomy): domain Eukaryota; kingdom Viridiplantae; phylum Streptophyta; class Magnoliopsida; order Santalales; family Viscaceae; genus Viscum; species Viscum album. The sequence continues at coordinate 1,140,850,852 of OY728156.1, forward strand.
GACTATATACCATAATCAATTTAAAATTTTATTTAATATTATAATAAAATAATATGAATAAATTAATCTATAATTAACTATAAACATATCCACTCCCTCGCTTGAACACTAGAGATGGGTAATCTCTATAACCATAGAGATGTGATACGAATAGTGGAGGAAATAAATAATACAAAGGAAAGAAATATATAAAGATAAAAATAGTATATATTAAATATATATAAGGATATTAAAATTAATAATAAATCTTTCCGTATATTTTAAAATTAGACAAATCTAAAAAATAAAAGTGAAGGTTGATATTTTTATGCCTGAGTGGTGAATAGATGACCCTGAAATTATTTACTCCAAATGATATTTAATGTTTTTCATGTAATATTAATGGATCATTGAGAGTTGTATTATTGAAATTGGTTTGTCAAAAAAATATATATTCAACCAAAAAGTTTTTGATCCATTATAAATATTTATCAAATGTTATCCTTTAATTACTAATGTTGAATTTTAATTCATGGATTACTCTTCGAATAAAAAAGATCTATTTTTTGATAAATTTATTTTATTAAAAAATAAATAATGTTTAGAATCCATATTGAATAAAATTATCCCACTGAATATTTTGGATATATATAGAAAAATGTAAACTCTTTTGAACAAACAGTTTGTGAGATATGGGGATATTGTTTATCTTCTGGAATAGACAGAGAGATTTATTTTCCCCACATTCATGATTATTTTGGTCCTAGAATTTTAGGATTTAGAAATTTGTTTAGATGAATGAAATAAATCTCAATATCCTTTAATATTAAAATATATTTTTTCTATTTTGATCTTTTTAGAGATTGTCATGAAAATAATACAAAAAATCATTTTCCCCTGGAAATATAAATAATAGAAAAAGACTTTTTTTTAATTTATTATTACATGATGAATGAAAATTGGGTATTGTATTAAAAAAAATTATTGACTGATTTTTGGGTTTCTCAAAATCATTATATAAATGATTAAAACCACTTAATAATACATAATTATTTATTATTCATAATAATGTCTAAGGTGATCCAAAAACCAAATAATATGGTAAATATACATAAAAAATATAAATATTGGGAATAAATTATTTAATTTAAAAATAATATAAAAATATAAGATAAGTTAATCCATCACACATAACTATTTTAATCTTAGGTAATCATTATTATAAGGTCCATACATAAATTTTAGTATATTAATAGAAACACCAGACAGTTCAAGAACCGAATGAATTTTCATGGCTATTACATGAATCAGAGTTCTATATATACTTATTAATCATAAAAATTCATTAAATATTAGTTTATTACTAAATTTCATGTAATTTATACCTCCTTGAAATTATATTTCTTTCTTACTCAAGGATTTCTTAATTTATCTTTTCACATAATCAAAACCACAAATAATATATATGGTCATGTTTTTCACCTAGAAATCCATTAAAAACATTAATGTGTCAATAATGATTTATTTCACATAGGTTATTCTATGTCTTAGTTATAGAACATTTTAAATGTAGAAAATCAAATGAAAAATGTGGATGGTTAAGATCAAATTTGAATAAAATGCATGAAGAGAGTTTTATTCATGAATGATGTGCTCATATATCAATTCCTTAGAAAAAAATTACTTCCAAAAATATATTTCATACTCAATATCAGTCCACAAATGGAAAATTTATGAAATTTTTTCCACACATCCCCTGTTATATAAAATACTATTTGATTTAATTTTGGGTTATTAATATAGTGATAATTATTTTCTATAGAATGATAGATTTAATTTTCATTTAAAAATAGGGGGAATAAATATGAATGTTTTTGGAATTTGGTTTTGGAAATATTTAATAGGTATATCATGAAATTGAATATATAGATAAATATTAAAAAAAATTGAATCAATTTCCTTTTTTTATCACATTATGATATACTTCATATGATCATATAAAATAATTTATATTTATACCTCAAACTACAATTAATCATTAATAATAAATGAAAATCATAATCATGATATTATGGAAATATTATCTTTGAGTATATATACCTTAAAATGTATCCCTTGGATATAAATTTCTTAGTAGAGGTCAAATGTAATGTTAATGAAAATAGTAGTTAATTTAAAATAAATTCATCGAATATAGTTCCACAATCATGCTTGAAAAATTTAATGAGATATATCATATTTTATATATAAATATATATAAACCTATCTATATATATGAAAATATGAATCTAAACTCTCTATGAAAATATAATTGTGTAATTTATGTTTAAATGTGTTAGGAACCTTGCAGGTCTTGTATGATATTAATTTTGGACAGCACTACTGCACATGTGTATCATAATAAATCAGAAATATATAAATTTATTGGAAATAAATTTAAAAATCCAATTAAAAATACTTTAATTCATTACACATTCACATAATGTAATTTTTTAAAAATAGAATTTTGTCTTAATTTATAAATGAATTTGATTAATATAAAATTGATAAAAATAAACCCAAAGGATAAATAGATAAAATATCAATTATAAATATAATTATGTTTTTAAAAATATTACAAAAAAAATGAAACAAATAAATATATCTAAAATAGGTTCCCCAATTCACACAGTTAATATATAACTACCCTTCATATAAACTCATACAATAAAATTTAATTTTTTAGAAAATATAAGATAATGGTAGAAAAAACCTGGGTTTATTATTAACTATATTAGCCTTTATAATAATCTATATACTTACAAATTATACCATTAAGAAATAAATAATAAAATAAAAGATTGTTATTAGTAGAAATTATATAATGGAAAAGAAATGGAGAAGGTAAATGATGACAGGATTAAACCAATTGTTGGGAAATGTATTTCAAATAATACATAGGTAGAAAATTTTATTTTTTATCCATAATATGATTATGAATAGGTTGTGTTATTTATAAACCGCAAAAATATTTTCATTTTAGTGTCAATCCTTTCTTGTTGGTTTTAAAGTAATCCTTGGATAGGTAAGTGTATAACATTCCATATTTAAACACTATTCATCTTGTGTGGGTGGGGGTGAAATTATGGTTTTTATTCCTTTATAACCACTAGCTATTGTTTTCTTCTTCAACATCCAAGAATTAATTTATTTTCCAAAATGATGACAAAGGTAATGTTAGTGAGAATAAAAATTAGGAATAAAACTAAATTAAGATGAATAAATATAAAAGTATTCCACTTATTGTAGTTTATTTAATTCCCTAAATTTTTTAGGTAAGTTTACTGCGAACATTTTCTCAGTAGGGAAAATATTAATCTATAAATTATACACAATGGAAAAATGTGTTATTTTAATCCAAAATTATAATTCATTGGGTGGTAATACTAAATTCATTTTTTTAATGTTATATAAAAATGAGTTCAACAAAAAATTAACTCGTAGAAGTTTCCTACTATAAATTTCTTCTTCAATAGTGAGTAACTTTTAGATTTGGTTTATTGTGGTTATTGTTAAGGATTCATTTTACACCACATATCTACACATTCATCCACTTTAGTATTATGTTCTTTCAAAAAAAGTGATTGTAAGAAAATAAATAATTTTACTGTTTATGGAAGGGATAATCACAAGGAAATTAAACTTTTATAAAATCATCCTAGTAACTATCAAATCCTTCTTGATCTACAAATTATTCCTTAGTAAGCATCTTATATTTAGGAACACATTTTATAAATGGTTGATAGAGCGTATATGAAATATTTTTAAGTTGATCATTCATTGACTAATTTATTTTTTCAATATAGAATGTTGGTGGAAAATTCATTACCTATTTTTTTTATTTTAATTCTACATAATTATATTTTAGTTCTATCATGGAATTGGAATAGATCTAAATAACTTTTCTCACAGAAATATTATATCAAAATTTAATTCACCAAAATATATAAATATTTATTCATAATAATAATAATATAATAGTTTATTATAAAAAAAATTAAAAATTTATAATTAAATGATATCTTAATAAACAATATCTAAAACAAAGCCTTTAAATGATTTTGATTTTTTTAGTTTTGTCGATTCTTATCTCTGAAAAAGAGTGTGGTAAAATTATTAGAAAACATGTAATGAATTAAAATTTATATAGGGGTTTGTTTTGAATTTTTCATTAATAATTTTATTATTTGCCTAAGAATGCACTTTAGTGGCTTGACTTAGGGTCGATCTCTTAAGAACACCACTCTCCAATAAATTTATCATATTTTCACTATTTGTACCTAAAATAAAATAATAATATAAATATTAAAATATATGAATGTTATATAAATTGAATAATTTTTTTTTCATAATTAATTTATATGATGAAATCTAGGAATTTAGTGTGAATAATCAATTGTTTTTTGGAGTTCAAATTGATTTAAATCATTAGTCTTAAAAATATAATCTCATTGTCATATTCAACATAGTCATAAATTTTTTTACTTTGAACCATATAATTCCAATGTTGATTATTCTATACTAAGTCCTATTCATGTTAATGTAATGTATATTAAACTATGGGTAGGAAAACCTTTCACTAAACAATATAACACCAAAGATATTATTCAACATGAAACATTATAATGATGAAGTGGAGTAAAAATAATGAAAAATAATAAGAATATGGTTGTGTGGAAAATATAGTGACCACATACCCAAATATATTTTACCACTAATGAAATATAATAATAAAATAATAATAGTAAATTGAAATTGAATGAAATAAAAACACTGAAAATCCCTCCACTTATGATGATATAGGTTACTTCTGTATATACATTGAGTTGAGAGAATCTAAATGGGAGAAAAAAAGGAAAATGGAAAGGTAAAATAATATATATTAAAAATTTATAAGAATAATTGAAAATTCAAAACACTTAATTGGATTTTTAATATGATTAATAATTAATATCTGATGAGGTATACATTTATATGGAAGAGATATGGAAAAATATTTTCCCAATTTTATCCAATGGATGTTAAATATTTTTTTATCCCATTAAATGGGTCTATCATTCTATTTGTAATTCCAATAAAAATTTCATATATATATTATTTTTTATATACATAATTTCAGCTCTATTGAAATCGTGTACCAAACTCTAGGTCTATATTAATAAATTATATTTTTTTAGAAGACACATTGAATTGACGTGATATAATTTACCAAGAATTTAAATCCTTACAAAAGGAAAAATTATAGAAATAAATTGTTAAGGAAATGATTCCTTAAAATATTATGTATACCTAAGAAATATTTGAGCTATTATAGGCTATCATTTTGTGAGATATGGACCCAAAACTAAAATTATTCCAAACTATGGTAAACTTTCATAGACCCATTTTTATGATTTCTTTTTTGAATACTATTTTTGGATTTAGAAATAGTTCATATTGATTTTAAAAGTCTCTAGAATCCATGTAATCTTAAAAAATAAAATTTTTTCAGTTTGGATCATTTTAAATAATATTAAAAAAATAATACAAAATAGTTGTTTTCTATTAAAATATCGAAAATGAGGAGATTTTATTTTGAAATGTAAATTTATATTTTAAATTGGAAATTAGGTTTCATGGGAAAAATGGATAAATTATATTTTTTATTTTTAATATAAATAGAAAATAAAAAAACACTTAAATTCAATAATTTATACATTTTCACAAAAAAAATAAAATTTATCTTTTAAAACTATAAAAGTGATAATTTACTTTAAATATGAAAATTGTTATATTAAATAATTTAATTATAGTATAAAATATATTAAAATATTATATTTATGAACGATCATAAATAATAATTCTACTTTTAATAAATCATCTATACTCATGAAAAAACTAATATTCCATGATATTAATGGAAACACCAAAAAATTTAAACACCAAATGAAATTGTTTACCTCATACATATATCACAAATTTTAAAAATATTACAAAATAATAAATTTAAATTAAATATAATATTTATCCCCATGTTATTTTCATACCATCATTCCTCAAAAATATATTTCTTTATCACTCTAGTATTAAATAATTGAGCCTTTTCATTATCAAGAACATACTCAATATCCATAACATTTTATTATTATTACTATATATATATATAATAGTTTAATAAATTATTCATTCATGAGGTATTTTCTGGGGTTGGTATATGGGTGAGGGATGGTAGGTTTTAAATCAAATAACATAAATGGTAAATGATATTTTTTTCTAAATTGTATAAAATGAATCGAAATACTTTTCCTAAAAATGGTGTTTTACTCACTCCACGAATTTTAATATATTTTCTTCCAAGAACATATTAAATAGTATTCAAACATCATGACATGGAACATTTAATTATAAAAAATTACTTCCACCCACATTCCTTATTCTATTATAGTAATTTTTTATTCTTTTATAGTTCTGCAATTAATGGTAGTTTTGTGTATATTGGGGAACATATGAATAATTAACATCATGATATAATTTTGGATCATATAATATAATTTAAAATATATATTTAACAATACTCAAAAGTTCATGGTTTATTTTTCTCCATAAAAATATAATAAATGTGGATGTATATTCTATTTTTATCACAAAAATAAATTCTTTTAATCATATGACATAAACATAATACAACATCCCCCACATTTTTAATAAAAAATTATAAATTATTTTTTATATTTTTTTGGTAAGGTATATATTTCATGTAATATGGATGCATAAAAATAAAATATAATGGATATTACGCGGTTAATAGTAGGAATATATAAGGCTATGATAAAAGAGAAGTTAATTTTTAAAATGGGATTTAAAAATTGTTCCAAAATCAAACATTAAACATTCCATTTTGTATAAAAACATTTAAAAAGAAAAAACAAAGAAAACTACATCCCATAAAATGAATCAATTTTCATTTGAATAAGATAATTTCAAATGTGATGTAAAGATGATTTTGAAACCTTTTGGTTTGGGATAGATATTCATTTTTAATAGTAAATGTTCCCATTTGTTTCAGAGTAGTTTAAACATGATAGAAAATATATATATTACATGATGGAAAAAACATTTACAATAATTTAATTCCATAAAATTTAAAATAAATTTTTGATATAAAAAATCATTTATTGTCTGAATTTCCCAATTCATTTATTAAGATAAAAATACTAAAAACCTTAAAAAAATTAAAACAAATATGCAATGTAAATATTAGAAGAATATAAAAACATAAAAAAATGGAAAAACATAAAAATACTTAAAATATGTTTACATACCCACCCAATTCATATATTTATGATCTAACTACCATACAGTTAAGACTAAACAAATTAAATTAAATTTGGTTGATATAAAAAACCTACACAGGAAAAAACCATGTTTATTTTAGGAACTGTTATCCTTGATTTATGAACAAAGATTCTAAAAAATTGGAACTACATGAAAGAAATAATAAACAAAAAGATATTTATTAAAATAATTCCAGAATAAAAAAATAAATGGGATGGGAAAATAAGACTTGTTTTGAACCCGTATGTGATTGTGGTATTAAGATTTATGCACAAATAGATGGTTTTATTGATTTATCCCTAATATAATTGTAGATATGGTTTCATTCTCAGGACCCACTAAACAATTTTTCATTCAGTTTTATTCCCTTCACACTAGTGATAAGATATTGCATGTATAGACTACTTCATCGCCTTCTTTGTTTCAATAGTATAGATCCTGTATGGTTCAACAAAGATAAAGTATAAGTATTCTTCTTTTATTACTTCTATATGGGTGGACTCATTTGCATTTTATATTTTATAATTATTTTTTTAATTAAATTTATTTCTAAAATTTAATTTTAGTAAAAATTTCAATATTAATAAAATTAATAAAAAATGAATAAATATAAATACATTCCACTTCTAGTTGATCATCATGGATCATTATGTTATCAAGAAAAGACATCAAGTTCTCAAATTTTGCAGGTGATTATTATTATCTTTCATAATCATCAAAGGAAAAACATATATTATATAATTATATATAATCAAAGAATTATAGGTAATTATTATTTATTTTATAATAAAAATTTATAATAATGAGTTCATGAAACATTTATGACCCTATATTGGCTCAAATTGATTTTATTCTTTAATAGTGAGTTCCTTTTGGATACAGTTTATTAGTGGTAGATGTTAGCTGTAAATAGAATCAAAAATTTATTCAAATTACAACACCATAGTAATTTCTTATTCCAATTAATGTAAGTGGATGAATGTTACTGATTCTTCATGTTCAAATAATAGAGCACCACCTTGATTTTCTATTTAAAAAAAAGAATCATCACAATATTTATCCAAACATTCTTAATATTCCAAATTTTCATTATTTAGATTGTACTCCTTAGAAACCACTTATATAATTGTTTTAGAGTTGATGAATGGTAGATATTCACGTGATTCACTCATAGCCTACATAGGTTCTTATATATAAAATGTGGGTCGAACCAGTTTTATTCTTCTTCAATTTTTGATTAATTCTATTCCACTATTAAATCTTTTATTTCTTTTAAATAATTGTAAAAGATCTCCATTTTAATTTCCACTCCATGAAAAATTAAAAAAGTGTGTTCCCTGTGACTCATAAATGATTCATCCATGTTAGAAACATTTATCTAGTTAGTAGGATTTTCAATTAAATAAGTCACATTGTATTTCTATATTTGATCAATATATTTAGATTAAAATAATGGAATGAATCTATATTTGTGATATTTAGTTTTTTTTTAATTTTTTCAATAATATATTTTTCTATATATTTACATCTATACTAAAGGAAACTAATTGATAAATGGATTCCAATGAATCCCACATAACTTTTTTATTTACTTAATAATGTAGTATAATCTAAATTTCCAAGGTTGATCTCTCAGGGAATACACTCTTATAAACTCCACTTATAGTTTCTATATTTTTATCAAAATTATGACACATTTGTAAATATAAATCAGTGGTAGGTACTATAAAATTCCTAAAAATATAATTATATATCAATATAAATATTATGGGGAAAAAATTATTAATTTATTTTCTTTTTACTATGAGATTATGGGGATAGAAATAATTTATCATTAACATTATAATCTAATTATCTTGTACAATATATAGATAAAAAATGTCACTTTTCTAGTTCCTATTAAAATGGTAAAAATACAACAAAAAAACATTTTGAGTATTCTTATCATAAATAATATCAAAATTTATATATATGGGATTAATTTTATGAATAATATGGAAATACCAATATATGGAAAAATTCATGGACTATAGTTTTGGAGTCCACAATCATTAGACAAAATTTGGCCTAGGGCATGGTAGTGAATGTTCATGTGATTTTTATGTGGATAATGGATAATTTTTAATTTAATAATTCATATATAGAATATATTTGTTGAAATTTGTAGTTTTAGGTTAGGATTAAAGTTTTTATAATGGTTTATATTTATCGTTGTAGTAGAGGTTCAATTCCATAAAAAATTTTCTCTACGAATTCTTGAACTATTAAACGTGTAAGAGGTACATGTCAAGGTACAATATCTGCAAGTGAATACCTATAATATGGATCATGTTCACACTAGCTTAAATGTGTCAGAGCATTAGGTATATCCTTAATATTTCAATCGTGTCATCTAATTGGGATAATTTTGAAATTGGGGAGTATTTACAGTTCATAGTGTATCATGTTGAGGATTAGGATCAATAAGATCTGTTATTAGAAGGTTCATCACTAATTTTTTTGTGTTTTTTTGGATGTATAGTGTCTTATATAAATCTATATGGAATAAATATTTGAATATTTAGAGTCAATAACCATTTTATATAGTTTTTTTCCAAATTTTATAGTGACTAATTTATTTGAGATATTGTGGTTGGTATCTTTATTTTTTAGTTTTCCATATACATGGGTTTTTGATTTGTTATATTAATATATGAAAAGTATATCATTATATTTTTATTTTATATTAATTTTTTAAACATTATCATGTTTTTTTCGAATTTAATGGCTCATAAAAAATGAATAGTAATCTAATCTAGAAGACCAGAATTTTTTAATCCCTTACTATTAGTTTTGAGGTAATGGTGATGTTAAGAGTAAGATTATATGATTTAATGAGATAGAATATGAGTCTTGGATAATATATATTCTATCATTTAAAATATTTAAATATGGTTAAATTTGAACCATAATTTATTATAGGGTAAAATATTTTTTTATATGCTTGAGGAAAATAAGTGGTGTCACTTTGCAACATGTTCTATGAAATTTGGTTTATCTCATTAATGAATAATGATTTGGATTACATCATAATGAATCAGGGTCAAATGATTTTGTGTCATAGATGGTCATTTTAGGTAATAAGATACATCAAAATATTGGATTGCGATTTTTATGATCCTTTTATATTGTTCCATAATAGTCATCAATATGATGTGGTACATCATGGGGGACTACATTTTTAAAGTAAAATGTAGTTGAAGAATTTAAATGGAATAGGGGTTTCATAGTGAATATATATTGTATTAGTCATTTTGGATTATAGAATTTTTTATTCCAGAATATCCCTTAATATTGTTAAAAATCAAGGATTCATAATAGAAATGAATAAGACATCATAATCGAGTTTACTCATTTGTTAATTTATTTGTAGAAATCTAACCCATTTTACACTATAATAAAATGAATTAGATAGATTATTGAATTAATTTTTTTATTTTTTGATGGATTAATTAATTCTATTATACTTATCCCATCAATATTTATTTTTTTTCATCCCTAGGGATTCTCTAATCATCATAAAGTGACCATTGAATTTCCTTAAATTTATGTGAATCTATGTTCAATGCGATCAAGGATATTCAAAGTTGAATATTCATCCTTCATTAACCCCAAAATATTATTGGTGTGTCTATGGTCTAGTTTAACATTTTTAGGAGGTGTAATATTTGTTCATTATGATTTATTAATATATATTATGGTCATGTAGATATTTTATTGTAATGAAACATAATTTTCAATAATTGGATGAATATAAAATTAATTTCGAGTTTCTTATTTAGCATCACTCTGTATTTTTTATTTATGGGTGTGTGATTTAATCGTGAATTTAATAAAAAATGTGTTTTTTGATGAAATATTCCATAATAATGTTATTTAATTTAATAAAATTAATTAATTTTGGTAGAGTATATGCATTATAATATTTTTATATGATTTTTATATTATTTTTTATTTTTTATCTGAGTGAAATATAATAAATTGATAATGATGTAATGAATTCTTCAATGGTTAATTTTTTCATAAATATTTTTATGCTTTTTTAGTATTGTTAGAGGTTTTTCTGTGTTTTTTTAATTTTTAAGAGTTTGATATGAAGTTGTGATGTAAGGTAGTATTATGTGATTCATGTTCTTAGTGCATTATATTTTCCCAAAATGTTAAATGTTATAAAATCAATAAATTATTTGACTAATATCAAATGGGAAAGATTTTGGGTGAAATAAAATATTGCGTAATGAATTGAAAAATGAATATATAAGATTTTTATAGTAAATTAATAAGACTAATGAAATTTGTGGGGTTATTAATGGTTCATAATAAATGAAATGTAGTATAATCAATGTGGCTGAGGGGAAAAATGTATTTAAACAGTGAAATATAGGGATGAAATGGGAATAATTATTTGTTGGAGTATGGACATGGTGTTTAACAGTTGTTCCTTTTGAGGTGGTAATTTTGTTATTCATGTGCATTGGTGATGGTGTGATGATGGATCATGGTTATTGAGGATTTAGTATAAAAAAATTTATCTTAATATATGTTTTTTTATTTTATATATATCATCTAATTTTTTTTTCGTACTCTCCACAACAAGATTAAAATATCATAAATACACCCATATAATGTTTTAGCTATGGATTTAACCTTAAGCATATTGAATGTGGATTATACAGATGGTTTTATACTCCCTTGCTCTGACTTTTCATTTGGTTAATGTAGGGATATGGTTATATAATTAGTAGTATATATGTGGTTGTGGTATGTTTTATTTTTTTTAGGAATATGGTTTGTTGTTATGGTATAAGAATTCATTATGTGGTTTTGGTGTGAAATATGTGGTTGTGATATATAGATGTGATATATAGTGGAGGTATATAGATATGGTTTGACATTTTATTGTAAAGATTCGAGAAAATATTTGAGTGTCATGATGTTTTTTTGGGATGTGTTTGTGACTAGATCAGTGTAAATGTTTATTAAGGGTATCATTGTTATAAAATTTTATCATTTATAATAGAATTTTTATAAAAAAATTGGTCACTCATAATTTTCTATGATAACAAATAGTTGAAATACGATAGAGAAGATAATATTGTTAATGATTATTCACTGATTATTTTGTATGATTATTCCATATTTCCATAATAGTTGTTTTTCTATAATATTTCATGTATACTTATTTCATCATCTGTAATTATATTTAATGATTTTATAGATTTTAATGATATAGAAAATAATCTAATTGGATACTATTAGCTTAGGGTATGGAGAAATATTATTGTCACAATCAATAATGTAATAGATATTTTACTTTTAAAATTTATATTAGTTATTTTTTTATTTTTCTGGCATTACAATAATTATATTTTTTATTGGTAGTTTTTCTTAATTTATGGACCACATTATGATCGAGTTTTTAAATTTTCTTTAAGGATAAATGATATTAACGCCTCCAATATCATGTGATTTAATCTCACTATGATGGTTAGTATCCAATGGAACATTTTAGGAGAAAACTAATGTAACTGAACAAATATTCCTAAAAAGTACCTAAATTAGTCAACCAAAAAACCGTAATAACAGCCCTATACAAATATGACATGGTATAATAGATGAGACATTATTATGATAAATTTTAACGAAATTTTCCCTCAATAATAATTAGTATAAAAGTACTTAATAAAAATTAGCATCATATTGGTCAGTAATGGTTGACAAATAAAAAACATGACTATCAATGTTACCATACTCAATGAATATATATTATAAATTGATTGAATTGTTTTTATAAAAATATAAGTATATGAAACATTAAAAAAACCAAAAACACCATTACATAGTTTCCACAAACAGAAAAAAACATTAAATATGTATGCATAACCCAAATTGAATAAAAAATTAGAATGGTGTTATGGGTAGCTCCTAATAATGACTAAAAAATATATCAACTAGAAGGAAAATACTGGAAGAATCTCTTAATTTATACAACCAAAAAACAAAATTCCCTACTAAGCTCTATGATGCGAGCCATAATATTATCCATATTATGGTGGAATTCCATTTCATTGATCACATAAATAATGATAAATAAACATCACATTATGATACGTGTATAATGTGATTAAATCATACTCATTAAGAGGTCACCAACAAACCCCTAGAAAAATTTCATAAATTCATGTGATTGTAATAAATGCACAAGGAAGGTAAATAAAAATATATACATTCATTATTGATTATTATAATACTAATTGAGAAAAAATTCCATAATGATTACCTCCATATTCCATGATTTTCCAAACCTGTATTATCATTATTTAACATAAAATCACAAACAGAAATTATAAAACCATTTTATATAAAACAAATATGGATTGTGAACATAAATTTGATCATAATTTATCATTAGAATGTAAATGTGCCTATTAAGGTGCCAAAATCCTCACAGCATGGATCGTCAGACAGATAACCCAAGACTTGGGCACTACGCGAGAATTCTGGTGGAAGTTGATATGTCGAGCACCTTGGTTGAGGAGGATACCCTGATGTGGACAATTTGCAGGACAGGACAGTTCAACAGCAGGGACTACTACAGGACTATCTGTGGAGGTCATTCCTCTGCCCCTTCTTGGCTGCTGAAATTTTGGGTGCGCTTCATCAGACCATCCAGATTTTTTCTGATTTGGAGGATCTGGAAAAACCGTCTTCCCACATCTGATGCTTTCAAAAGGACCGGAGTTCAGATGGCTTCCATGTGTTCTGTTTGTAAGTCTGATGAGGACTCCTCTCAGCACATCTTTATGGATTGTTCTTATGCAAAGAAGCTTTGGGCCTTTGTTTACTCTGTCTTTGGGGTGGATTGGAGTCAATATGGTTCGGTTACCCAAATGCTTTCTGCTGCCGCACAGAGCAGATTTAGTGAGCAGATTTTTAACCTATTTTTGGCTGCAAATTCTGCTATTGTTGCTTTCCATTGGGAAGCTCGGAATGGAGCGACTTTCTCTGGTGTTTGCCCCACTCTTCAGCAAGGAATTATGGCGCTTCACAGGGATGTTTATGCTGCCTCTTGTGTGCAGGATGGATCAATGTCTAACACAGTTGCGGACCTTAAAATCTTGCGCACACTTGGGATTGCGGGGCGACCGCGTTTGCCCCGGATGCTGAAATATATTAGATGGATACCACCCATCGGATCCTGCATCAAGGTGAATGTTGATGGAGCTGCGTTGGGTGCTCCAGGTACTTTGGGGTGTGGAGGAGTGTTCCGCACTTTCCGAGGATTTGTTAAAGGATGCTACCATCACGCTTTCGGGGTTGGCATTGCTTTTGAAGCGGAGCTTTGGGCTATTGTTTTTGCCATCAGGTATGCCATCCGTTTTAACTGGGAGCATTTATGGATTGAATCTGACTCCCAGACCGCTGTTCATGCCCTGAGTGCAAAGACGCGCCAGGTCCCTTGGCGCATACTTCCACATTGGGTTGATTGCCTTAAGGCTATTGGCCGGATGCGGGTGGTGATTTCACATGTCTACTGGGAGGCGAATCAAGTTGCGGATGCATTGGCGAAGCAGGCGCTCAATGACACAGGAGAGATGTGGTCATTTACGGTTCCAGACTATTGTGCCTCACTGGTGGAGGCAGATAGGTGTGGGGTTGTGCACACTCGTTTATGTAATATTCCCTTGTTTGCTTGACTCTTCTCATTTTTGTTATTCAATCTTTTAGGACCGGCTTCCACCGGATCCTGGCTTTTCTGGTAATGACACTAAGGAAAATATATATTGTAGAGGGAATATATATATATATATATATATATATATATAATATTTGAAATAAAATCTATCATCACTCCCTTGTATAGTCATCAAATTTTAATATTTTTCTATAATATTCAATCATTTACACATATCTAAAATATTAAGCATCAATATATGTTTGTGTGTTACAAACCGTAACCTAAATAAATCAAAATAGAATCAATTATTCTATTACAAAGGAAAAATCAGAATAACTAAAGATGGAATAGTATATATACAGTATAACTACCAAGAAATTCCTAACATATACACAGAAACCATTTATTTAAACAATAATATATATATAAAGGATTATTTTCATAAAATTACATTAATTTATATAGAAAATTATTTTTGTTATAATTTCACTAACCCCAATTCCAGTATAGGATATTACAGTACAAATATTATTATGTAAAAGAGGGGTAACCTATAAGGAAATTTTCTAAACCATACCACGAGGTTTGGAGAAAAAACATATCCCAATAATGTATATATTTTTTTCAATGTTAAAAATATAAGTTATGGTTTATGAGATAATGCTAAAAAATATATATATTTCTATTTAATAAATATGTTTCCATACCTCATGGCCATCGAGAAAAACCTATTTCTAAAAATCAAAGGAATTCTGATAAATGAGATCAATTAATTTTGAAATACTTATATAGTGGAATAAAGAATTTATTGTTCACCTTAACATAGGATAGTTTAAATCTAAAAATGGGGGGGGGGATTCTTACCCTAGCTTCACTAAGAACCAATAAAAATATTAACAAAGAATTATATTTAGATGAAGATTAAATTTCAAATAACAACGAGATGAAATAAGATATGGAGAGGATCTACCAAGAGATATATGACTATGAAACTGTGCATGAATCCAATTTTACATAGCATATAAGTTTAGTTATAACTATTCATATTACTATTATAACTCTAATTTTAAAAACAAATGAAAATTATATTAAGAACCTAGTCTAAAGCCATTTGGTTCTATAATTGATACTTTATTGAATAAATTAATTTATTTGAGTTATTTCAATGCACTCTACAAAATGTTAATCTTTTTTATATCATATAAAAAGTAAATCATGCACTACATGAAACATCATCTTGGAATGCGTTAAACAAAACACTATGTTTTTATGAAACAAAATTTTATTATTATAATTATTTAAATTAGATAATTATAAAATATACATTAAAAATTGTAATATAATTATCAATAAAGACTTTTTAAAAATAATTTATAATTTATTTATATAAGTAAATCATATTGATAATAAAACATATAATTTTTAGTAATGTATTTATATGATGGAAATTATTATTTTACCAAATTAACTTCTTTTCTTGTCTTTCTATTAATTACAAAAAAATATAATATTAGAAACCTTTTGAAAATAAATTTTCTAAAATAAAATCAATTTTTTAATTCATAATTTAAATTTATTTTAGGGATACTTCTTTTTATTTTTCTAAAAAACATATGATCCGATGAATTGTGAAAAAAATTTAGTTTTTAGTCAAAATTAGTTTTCCAAAAAATATATATATATTGTTAAATTATATTTTAATTTGGTTTTGAAGATTAATAAGATAAATTTTACAAAAACTAATAAAATTTAGGTATTGTAACAAATTTTACATTGAAATAAGACATATTAATAGTTTAACTTTTGAACTTTTATCTTTTAAAATATGTTTACTCACATCATCTAGGGGGCTTCTTTTTAAATTTATTCTAGAAATTTATGTTTATTGAATTTTTAAATTATGTTTCAATTATTTTTAATTATTATGATTTTTTTAATAAGATGAATTTAAATTTTAACTCAATATATTAGTTAATGAAATTAAACATAATTACATTGATTAGGGTGAAAATTTGATTACTTAGTGGTTAAAATTTAATCTAAAGGGGAATTATGAGCTTTAAACATGCCCAATATCCATTGGATATCCATATTTTGTCCATATCACATTATTTTTCAAATAGTTTGACTTATTAGGAAACATGTTCATGAAATTGACAAATATAATATGTTATGTAAAAAAAAATTAAAAAAATATTCCTTCCTTACTATTAATTCCTAAAATTTGTTGGATTATGGAAAAAGATACATAGCTTCAGTTATAAACATTATTTGTAAATTAAATGGGTTTTTATCATGATAATTTAAATTTATTTTTTAGAGATCACATAATTACATTAAACACTCAAGAAACACCAACAAAATGATTATTTAGTTCATTATTAAATAAAATTAATGATGCTAAAACATTATATGTAAAATAAATTAAAAAAAATATTCGTTTCAATTTTTTTGTTAATGAATATATCATTATACATAGCTATGAACGTAATATATTCCATTTTATCCACTGTCGTTAGATTTTTCATTTTTAATTAATTTAATAATGTCATAATTATCTTTAAAGTTATTTTATATGAAATGATATTTTATTAAAATATTTATAATTTCATAAAACCAAAATATTATGAAAATAACTTTTTTAATATTATTAAATATAAAATATGTTCTATTATTGTACCAATTTATCATTTATAATGAATATATTTACTATTAAATAGTAAAAATAATGTTATTATGGTTCGGGTTAATGTGGTGTTTTTGCGCAGTAATTGTGCTCATTTTAAATTTATTTTCCATCAAACATGGGATTTTTTTTAAAAAATATAACATTTATAATTAATTGGGTAAATATTTTCTGAACAATCACACTTTATTTTTTCCTTAATAGTTAAATTAATAATTTTAGAAAATAAGATACCTTAAGGAAAACCCAAACAAGAAAAGTGGGGAAATGTAGAATTAAGAAAAGGAATATAATAATGAACTAATATGTGTGTGTTGTAGGTCAGGATGGAACCTAATTCACAATAAATCATTTATTTATCCATTTTTAATCACATGAGTAAAGGGATACCTTCTAATAGTGTTTAACTTTTGGTATTTATTAGAATACCACCCATCATCCTCTATAAAAATCTAATCAATCTTCCCCTTCATTACAACTATAAATCCACATTTCCTCATAAAAAACATTCCCTAATAAGCTCCAAAATTATATACCTTCATCATAGTGTCATCTATGTTGTAATACATACATCCAAGGAAGACCTTTGGTGCAAACCAAAAGGAGTTTCCCAAAGAAAGGTTAACATCGCTCCATAATTTATTTTTATTATTTTCCTTCCACACCAACTCAATTAGTCTTATTAAATTATTATAGAATAACATCAGTATAATAACGGTATTTATATTTTATTATTATATGGGTTACACAGACATCTAATCTCAATTCCATCAAATGGGTAATGAAACAATCGGTCATCTGTAAGGAACACTTCTGCCTCATGAAATAATGTTGTTCATTTTTCATTTACACATATAATGGTTGGTAATTAGGATGGAAATACTATTTATAAATGATATGTATGATATTTATGAAGTATTTATTATTATTTAATGATTATATAAAACATACCCTGGTGATTTCCATTCTGTGTAACTTTGATAACATTGTTTGTGGACATGTGGACTACCACATCCTCAAAGTGATGTGATTAGTTTACACTTTAGTGGACTGTGTGAAGGATGAGTTCAGTAATATAATTTGATATATATTAAATTATAATTATAATGGAATTATAATATATAGACACACACACACACAGAGATATATATATATATGCCATTTAAATTCTTTCTTTCAATATTATTAAAAAATAAAAATAGCATTCATGCATATGTACGACTTATCATTTCCATGAATAGTGTATTTCATTTCATATTTATGTACATTAAATATTATTATAAATATTTATATACTAAATATATATGATATTCAAATAATTTTATACATTATGTAATTAATTAAATAATGATATAAGTATTATGAAAAACAATAACATGTTAAAACATATAAGAAAACGAAGTAGATATTTTCAGAAGCATTACATGAAAATGAAATTATTAATAAACTAGTACTTGCCCATGCATTTGCACGGTGATAAAACAAAATTCATAGTTCATGTGTTATCACGATAATATGGTTCACTGCTTTTATGAAGGAAATACAATATTTAAAAAAAATTAAACTGGGATAGCAGTTAACTGTACAAACGGTTGTAATTTGGAACCTAAATTAAGAAGAAATAATTCGTTGAAAAGAACAACAGTTTCATAAAAATTGTAAAAAAATGTGTTAAGAATATCTGAATAATCTATTAATAGAATTGATTATAGAGGAAATAAAAATTAAAAAACAATGTTAAAAATAACTGATTAATGCTTGATTTTCAATTACCATGCAATTACATCATGAAATATCCGTCTATTTGATCAGTCTTTTAGTTTATGCTATCCTTCAATCCGAGTTTCAGTTCAATGGAATAGATTGTTGTAGTAGGGTAGTCTGGAATCATTCTGACATATCTTTATACCCCCTCATCATCATCAAACACAATAAAGAAATTTTCCTACATAAAGAAATTAATTTAATGAATTAGTAGCAGAAAATACTGAAAAATGAATTCATTGAAGCAGAATTCTAATAGTTTCCAGTAGAGAATAATAAATGCAGTATATGTGATAGTTAACGGAAACACATATGACATTAAAAAATTCAGTATTGTTGGTTCCAATGATTTTATAAAAAATGTGGTGAATGAAAATAGACAACACATACCTGAGTAGAGGAAATATTTTTAGTCGTAAAATACCAAGTTTTAGTGTTCCACGCAACTCCTAAATTACCTCCACTGAGTCATCATAAAAATCAAATGATCTACCATGATCTATAAAAGAACTGCACATGGTCAAATAATCTACAAAATAATTGAATGGGATAAATAGAAGATAAATACAAAACAGTAGCTTCAAAATACTGAATTAGTAGACATAAACATTGTTTATAAGTGGTAAGAAGAGGCACAAAATAGTAGCTACAGAAAACACCTACCTTATGAGATATATGCTCAAATATATAGCAAAAAATAGCCTGATAGATAAGGAAAGACCAATATGAGACATCCAGTGACAAGGAGTAAAGTATTTGAACCTGGTAAAAAATAAATTACAATCAATCAATCTAACCATAACATAATGAATCGGTTTGATATTATTCCATCATACCAAGAATCTCCGCTCAACACAACTATTCCATGAATATAAAACACCAACAGAGAAAGTCGTGATTACCTAGTAAAAAACATCATGATGGAGGAACCTTCCACCATTGGTTATCGTTAGACACATGAACCCACTCAATTGATAACCATTATGTTGATAAAAAAATTCCTAAAACCATGAGTTGAAAACCTGCTTTATAACAATATTCTGCAATTCATAGTCACAAAAAACATAAAATATACCTTCTGATAAAACCCATAAATAATGGTGTTTATTAATTAAGAGAATATGTTTTGTATTAGTATGTTTTTCTGAAAAGCTTGTTGGGTGCCATTTTATGGTTCTGTTTCTTGACATTTTTACTCTTTTTCTAAGTCTGAACCATATTTAAACTTCACATTTAGTTCAATTAGCATGGTGAGATATTATGATATGTTTGATATCATGTGGATGTTTCTTTTTAAAAAAAATATTTATTATTGCTAAATTACAGCAGCTTGGAGAACCTTGAGGCTTCACTGTCATGTTAAATTTGTGTAGCACACACCATGTAGTCAGAAAGAACAAATTCCTCATGAACAGCATTACATACCATGCTATATGTTCTACATTTAGCAACAACCTGGTCACTACAACTTAGCAGGCAAGCGTATTATGTCCTCTCTAATAATAGAGACACCTAAGGACAACAGTGGCATATAGAGCATCATAATAACAATATGGATACGAAGTTAGGGATCTGACCAGTGTAGTGTTTAACTCATCATTTGGGGATTTAATTGGTGTAGGATTTACATCAATCACATCTCTTATCAGTGCATTTTGATGGAAATAATTCAGTACTTCCATCATTCTCCATTAACTGCACAAATTATTTGAGATCAATAACACTGAATATCTAAAGTCATATAGCATTATAGATTTTGAATCAAACCTTAAAGATTTTTCATTCGACAAAAAAACCAAACCACAAACAAACATAGAGTGAATACAAAGAAAAAACTAACAGTGAATACATAATAACAGGGAATACAACATATCAACATTGAACAAACTAACAGTGAATAAATCATATTAACATTGAACAATATAACAATGAATACCACATTCTAAAGGCGTATAAAAACACATATATAGTTGAATGATTTTGAAGTGAATGTAACATATTAATAGTGAACAGAACATTCTAATAATGGACACAACATTCAAACTATGATCTAATAGTGAACCCAACATACTAACCGGAAACAGTTATATAGTGTATTAGAAATATTGAAAGAGAAGAACATGACTATAGTGATTAGTAACATATATACAATGAAAAATACTGGCTTCCCAACCTGAGTTCACGTGGGTAGTGTATTGGAAATATTAAAAGTGCACAACATGATAATAGTTAATGGAAACATATATACAATGACAAAAACTGGGTTCCCAAACTGAGTTCACTGAGGCATTTTACAAATTGTGTCCAGTGCGATGAACTCCAAGCCTGATCTGAAGTGTTAGAGAACCTTGAGGCCTTGTCTTAATCTTAAATCTATGTAGTAGGCAACATGTAGTTAGTCAGGATTTCCTGTTGACCAGCTCTACATACCTCATCAGATGTTCTACAATTAGCAACACCCTAACTACTTCATCTTATCAAGAAAGGGTACTATGTCCTCCATAATACGGGAAACACCTACAACCACAAGTGTCATATACAACATCATAATAATAATATGGATATATATTTTGGGCTATGATAAGTGCATGGTTTACCTCATCATTCAGGGCTCTGATTGTTGTAGGAATTACCTCAATTCTGGATTTTATCAGTGCAGTTTGATTGAAAGCATTCAGTACTTCCATTGTTCTCTATCAACCAAAAAAATGATTTGAGATAAATAAAACTAACTCTAAACATTGATATAACATTATATTTTGTGAATGAACCCTTAAAGTCGCTTAATTCTACAGAAAAGAGCAAACCACGGACAAACTCACAGTGAATACAAAAAAAAAACTAACAGTGAATACAATCTAATAGTCAGTACAACATAATATCATTGAACAGACTACTGTAAATAAAACATATTAACATTGAACAAAGTAATAGCGAAATTTAGAGCTCGAGGAGGTTTAGTTGTGGATCGAGGTTACGAAAGAATAAATTCACGTTTACTACAGATAATGGAAATTAAAATAACCAGTAGATGGTGGGGTCTAAATCCATAGAAGGTGTGAATGCAGCGTAGGAGGAGGTGGTGCAGATAGAGCAGGCAAGGAGGATGGAAGCATTGTAGGAGGATGACTTATGATGAAACGAAGGGGCAAACGAAAGAAGAAGAGGGAGAACACGAGTGGTAGAGGGAGAACATGAGCGATCGAAACCCCAGTAGGCGTGGAGGAAAAACACGAGCCATAGACGTTGGAGCTGTAGATGGAGGTGCTGAAAAAGGAGGAGTCGCATACAGATGAGCCGAAGATGGAGGAGCTGAGGACAGAGGATCTGAGGGCAGAGGAACCAAAGGAGAAGTGGAAAAAGGAGGATCACATGGTGTCGGAGTGGAGCTCGTAGAAACGATTTAGGTAGAAGTGTCCGATTGAATGGATTTTGGTCAAAACCCTATGCACTGATGGAAGAGTAGGAAAATAGAGCGACGTGACTGAAATGGTTGGAGCTTCTCGAACTCATGCCGGTAGAAGATCCTGAGAGATTGGGGGTATTTCCAGGAAGAATTTTGTTTTCAGGTGACATGGCTGCTTGTGGAGGCGACAATTAAGGCTTGAGGAAAGCAACTTTAGTATATATAGTGGATACCCTTCCCTCATCCCCATAATGTGGGAAAGATCTAGTGAATTCCAATTGTTCCATGACACAAAATGATATATAATCAAACCACGAGGGATTATATGTCAGGATATAAATTCACTTACAACAGGATCTGTTGCATCTTCTTGCTTACACATCACCCAAGGAACCCCAGTCCCTTGTTGAACAACCTTACAGGCAGCCCATGTCATGTAATAATGACCAGATGTTCCGTATATTTGCTCAAGATTCCCATACTCATTCTCAATCTGGATAGACAAGAATCATATTTCTCAACATTACAAGCATGTCAGAATATCAATCTCGGCCATTAAGGGACAAGATGGATTCATTTCTTGTCATGATGAAAACAATATGGTCAAGAGAAATCCTGAATAATTGCTAGCCAACTAGTACCTAGAAATGAAAAATCATTTATGCATTGAACAACTGTTACTTGCATATAGAAATGGACTAAAAAACATATGAAAATCAGGATTGGGATATTCTCATTCAACCAAAAATCATGTTAACCAGAAATCTTCATACCACAAAAAAAATTTCTCAGACCAGATTCCCAGATAAAACTTGCAAGAATAGTAACATCAAAATATTAGCTTCTCCTTTTGTTGGCCCCAGAGTACTGGGTCGTTAGATCTACCATAAGTGAAATACATATTTTCTTATGGAACCGATATTATTTATCATTTACAGTTCATGATAGCAACTATGGAATCTAATGTGTTGATAAATGCCTTTTCTTTGAGGATATGACAGATTTCATCACCTGGAAGTAGTAGTTTCCCACATAAATTCCTTATTTCAATATAGGTGATTGGAATTTCCTTTGTTCGAAATAGCAGCATCAGCAGTTTCCCTGATAAAAAGAAGTAATATATTCCTTAATATAACAATGATGAAAATGAAGATATAAGTTTTTGCTCAGATAACAAATATAACTATATCTGCAGTAGCATCAACAACATATTCAGTACTCCCTGCTCGGATATTTGTTGATGATCAGATATATGTCGCTTCTAAACAAAAGAAAATGTAGATATAATTGTATGTAGATATAGGTGAATGGAATTTCATTATTTTAATATATTCATTAATATATCATCAGTTTCCATTGTTATAATATATTAATTAATATAACCTATAAGAAATTATAATAGTTTTAGTGTTATCTAAATGCAGGTTCACCTATCTAACATCTCAATTAAATTCACAAACATGGTATATAGAACCATCTAGAAATGTCAGTGGAGATGAAGACATGAGACATATCGAAGTCAAATGGTTCCCCAAAAAAAAAATTCCCCAACCAATAAATTTAATGAATTAAAAACAATATATAGTGTTGTAAATAGTGAAAAAAAATCACATGAATTCATATGTTGGACGGAAGGGAGGATAAATTCACAATTTTAGGACAAATTATCGGCTTTCATTTCCAATTATGGTTTCTGTATTCACATGCACTGAGAAAACAATTTGAAAAAAAATAAAATAACTGTAAATATTTTATCATGTATATAACGAAAAAAATCATTATATGAGGATAGAACACCTTCTTCACAGATCTAGATTTATATATGTTGAAACTAAGGAATTGACATTAAAGATGAAGAATCAAAACCTTGATTACAGAAAAAAATAATAGAAATTGAACATTAGTGCACAAAAAAACAACCAAAACAACCCAACCTACCCATTGTATCCAGATTCAAGTAATGTCAAGTAAAATACAAGAAGAACATGATTATTGAACCGAGACCTTCCTAAAAAAATAAATTTTTTCCGATGCGAACCGAACTCCTGAAATCGAAAGAATCCACACATCAGAATCCCTAAAAACAAAACAATACAATTACTTTTCTATTAGTGAGCCTACATTGAGTCAATATTCCAATTAAAAATTGAAGATATTTTTCTAGTCATGGCCATTGGCACACCTACACTAATTCTACGGTTGGACGAGTTTTCTAGGTCAATGCAGCTTCCTCATCTTGAATCGATCTCTGCATATCACTACCAATTTTCATTATACTCATAGCTCCAAACCATTAAACATGAAAACACATTATATGAAATTTATGTTACCGTAAATATTCCCACGAATAATATTCGAAGACAGTGGCAGAAACCAAAAAATTTGATCATAAAAAACCAGTGAAATAACTTAAGGAAATCATATTAGATCCTTTACAGTGCAAGAAAATCATAATAAAGACCAAATTGAGATCCTAAAAATTCTTCAAAAAATGTTATATACGCATGTATATAGAACCACTTAATCAAAGTCATTGCAAAAGAAGATTCATACAGTATACTGTATGAAAAAATAAGATATGAACCTGTATATTAAATTGGTCTCAATTATAAAAAATGTACTCTGAAAATTTTTAAAAACAGTATACTGTAAGAACAAAAAAATACGGTTCTATATTGAAAAAAAGACCGTATTGAAAAAATATGAACAAATGTGAAAAATTATATAGACCTATTAAAAAATTTGAATCGATATAAACACCAAACTCACCATTTCATCAGAACATAAACACAACCACTATAGTATTTTCCACAAGTGATTTGAAGCCTATAGAGAAAAAAAGCATGTTTAGAAATACTTTCATTATTTTGAATAAACAATATAGATAGGAATATAAATATAACATATTATATAAATAAAATCCATATTTCCATGAATTTAAAAGCATTTATAGAAATTTATGTTCTAATGAAAATACATGCATTTATAGTATAAATTAATATGTTGTATACCTATAAAAAGAGAAGTAATGGATCATTTTAATTGTAATACATTGTCTAAAAATAGAAATACTGTAGATATAGTATTCATCTTGATATTATGCATTTTGAAATCTTCAAAACCCAACACCTGAACTTGTTGTCAGTATCATAATAGAGAAACCAGCAGGTTAATATATAGTCTACATCAATTCACTTATCTATCCCATTTCTGAGCATGCTTTCTCAAATTCGTAATCCACTACATCTAGGAATAATCCATTCAGGAAATATAGTACAATAAAACAAAACCTTGTCATGTGTCAATAAAGAATCATACGAGGAAAATAATGTTTAAAAACTACATATGTAGGTTATGAAAGTGTAAAACCACAATTACCTTAGATACATGCGACGCAAATCATGATCCGACGTTGTGCTGAAGTAATGTCTTGAAATCATTTGAAATGGATGGAAGATGAAGGTAATCATTTGGAGTAGACAGTTGGAGCTCGACATCAGCCTTCCAATGTGAATTCTGCATGAGGAGAAGGATCCCAGGGCGGAGGTTCCTAAGGTGTATGAGTCAGATGTGGAGGACATGGACGCAAAGGAACCTGATAATTTAGATCCAGATGAGTAATAGCCGGAAATCGAGCAGGTAGTAGGTTTTGCTTCAGACACTGTGGTATGGGCAAGGGTTCTGAATAATAAAAAATGTATGAAGCTGAAGGAGGACTCGAACTGGGCTTCAAAAAACCGAAGCTGTTAATAGTCGATGATGTAGACCGAATCAGAGGTGTTTCACATATTATATCTTTGAGGAGATGAAATCGACCAGGAAGTGTAGTAGGAGAAAAAAAATCATCAGTAGGAGCGGTACAGGCAGGAGGGGATAATCGGGAAGGGGTTGTGAGATGGGAAGCGGGGAGGGGAGCGGAAACCATATCAAAGCTTGTCGATGGAAGCCCGACTATGGAGGAAATTTGGTTCGGCATTGAAGATCAGTGATGAACAGAGGTAACCCTAAGCTGGAGGGAGCTAATAGAGCAGCTGTTTATTGAACTACGCTTCCTGGAAACTGTAATCGCCCATGGAAATCCTGGATTACTGAAATATTGTAATGGAAGGCATCGAGATCGTAGAGATGATTTATGGTGTAGTCGGACAATGGACAAATTACAGTCAAAACCCTAAGCTTGGCAGAGGAAGAGGTAAATAGAGAAACGCGTTTGGTCGGTCGCGAGCTTGGACAATTCGTCTTAGAAGATCAACCCGATAGGCTAGGGGTATTTGCGGGAGGGGGAATTTTGTTTGTGACGTGGAAGCTAGAGGAGGAGACAGGTAAGGAAAGAGATACCCATATTTAGTATATACAGTGGATAGGTAATATATTCTCATAAAAAATCATATATAGTATAATATCAAAGAATATGGTTCAATATTATATTTGTTATAAACATATACTAAATTTAAAGGAGATTTTATCTTCTATAAATATACTTATAACTTAATGTAATGGATTTCTCATCCCACTTTTTATATCTATGAGATACATTCCATAGTAAGAAGTCGCTTCATTTTTGTGGTGTATATAATGAAAATAAATATATTCTATGATAATTATATTTAATTTTTTTGTATTTACATATCAATTTTATGATATATCTTTGTGGGGTTTATGGTTAAAAAGTTACCAAATCAGTATGGTAATTTTGTCTCAAGTTTCCTTCTATGAGACATATGTTATATTATAATGCTATATAATTATATGAGGTGTATTTACTTTACATATAATAATTTATATAAATAATCTTATTATTTTAAGGATATTATAATATTCATGTAATTTTATTCTCTAATAGGGATTATGATATAAATTAAGAAAAGATGTAAGACATTATTTCTACAATATTAACGTTTATTGGGATATCTTATGATTATTACTCAATTGATGACATGTTATAATCCATTCCTTAATAACTATCCTGAATTTTATAATAATATGTTTATTCATATTATTTCCAAGTAATGGTACCATTTTTCTTCTGTTTGCTTATTAATATAATTAAGAATATGTTTTTAATAACATCTGAAATTATATCTCTTTTCGCCCAGAAATTATTTATTCACAAACGAAGTTCTATAAAAATGTTGTCAATTTTTTTTAATGATATCTTAATAGAATAATCAAGGAAAGTGAATTTAAATAAATTTTTTTATGTTTTAATGTTTTTAAAATGTTTTTCAAATCTTACTTTACATATATTCGAATATATTTTCAAATAAAATGGCCATTAAAATGATTTATGTTTTAAAAATATTTTTTCAATGTTGAAGAGATATTTTCCCCAAGAAATATTTTAAATTAAATTATAATGATTTATTTATAGGAAAATGGTTTTTTATATGGTTTTATGAAAATTATTTTCATAGAAATGTAATTTTCCTTAAGAAATATTCCAAATTATTTTTTAAAATCAATATCCTTACAAGATGATGTAATTTTTTATAGTTAAATCATTACAGGGGACATAATACAAGAATACCATTCATATTATCTCACGGATGATTTCTGTTTTTAATGTATGATTTTTATGACAGATATTTCTCTTCCACGGTTATATGATTTTTATCCCCACTTATTTTCATTGATTATGATTTTCTGAAATGATTATATGACATATCCCTTTTCATTAGTTAATAATAGGATGAAATGTCTATGTTACCCAATTAATTTCATGGATTATGATATAACGTTTTTTAAATTCTGCTCTTTCTACGATTTATGATATGATAAAAAATTTATTATCTTATTGTACATATATGTGTAATTTTACAATATCATTAATGGGACCTATAAATCCATCAAATGCACTGGATTATTATTTATTAATCTTGATATAATAATGTGAATCACGAAAATTTGATTGATCTACTATGGGATGACGTGTATACCTGATCCACTATGGGGAGGTAAGAAAGACTAATCCACTATGGATGGTGGTACGTCCCTCCCAGTAGGATTAGTCCCCATGAACATCCCTAACATGTTTTTGGAAATGGGCGTTGACTTATAGTGAATACTATTAGAAATTTATGCCACATTTCAATGTCTTATTCATATATTATTTTTTCATGTATTATTCTCTTTATTACTTCATGATTCATGTCTTTTGAGATTCCTATACATATTCCATGACACGTGTATATGATATTTGATAATTAGGGTATGATATTATAATTTTATACTCATGTTTTCATACCCTAATGTTTAGAAGTATGCTTTTATATATTACTTGTTTATGCTATATTGATCATTTAATTTCACCCCTTCCATATGTTTCCTTTCACTTTGTTATAAAGAAAGGGATTAATTACGACTAGAATATTGGAATATATTTAAGGGAGATGTTCAAGATCTTTCAATATGTTATAAAAATATGTTTTCGCATTACCCAAGGTACTATACTATTTTGTTCATCGAGCATCTATTTTTATATTGTGTTGAATATTCATCTAAAATGATGCAATATCCATTAATGTTAATCTCGGGACAATATAGTTGTTATTAAAGGAAATTTTTAGTCAATCATTGGAATCTAGGATGAGATAAAATTAGTGAGATCCCAATGGAAATTTATAATCATTTTTAAATGGATGTCTTTAAGGATATGTATAAGGATTAGTTAAAGTAAAAGAAATATCATCAATTTTTTTTAATGAATTGAGATTGTGGTATCCATCAAATTACATCCATTTATGGATAAAAAATCAGGATATGGCTCCTGCACATTTTTACATAAGGTTAACTACCACAGAAGCACTATATTAAACTAGACTCAATCCGGAACAGGTGCACACCAATGGGACTTGCTGTAGACCTAGCTTGGCACTCCAGAGGTATATTATTTGAAAATTAATAAAAACATTATAAACAATCATGAATGATTTAAATAAATTATGACAATTAATAGCCTACTATCAACCTAAGGATTCATAGAGTGAAGTAGTTGTCATGATTTAAACATACTATAAGTAATTTTTCATGAATATACAGTTCTTCACCATGAAAAATGTTTCTTAAATAATGAATTCTAGTTATATTCAATAGAAGGTCCTGGAAGGAACAAATTTAAAATGAATTTTTTAGAGGTATAAGTTATTAGATTTATGAAAATTCATTTCCTGAGTGGAAATCTCATTATGAGAAATGAGGTAATGGTACAAGTATTTGTTATTCCACTTATGATAAGATATTGTGAATGACATGTAAAAGGTATGAGATTTGTTTTTGAATTTTTCTCATTAAATTACAAAATATTGAAATGATTTATTTCTAGTATCATTGGTAATTGAATCATATTTCATAATCTATGATTTAGGTGTTAAAGAAGATTTTGATGAATTATAAGAATGGATTATGAATAAAGTTGCATGAATGATGTGTATATGTTTTGGGATTAATATATTATATTATATGAATCATGAAGTATTGAAGGATTTTTTTGTTGATGAATATCTTTAATTATTTTCATGAATGTGTTAACTGATAGTGATGACCATGAAAATTGATTTAATTTAAATGTAACATTAATTATAAGAAAAAAATAAAATGTTTCAAATGATGAAAAATGGTATTTGATATGTATAAATAGTGAATGATATGGATAAGGTAAATTGGGTAATATTTTATGACATCATTAATGATAAATGATTTTTTTTAAAAAGCAGGCTATATTGTCATTGATGTATTTTACAACTTCATGGATTTAATAAATATATCAGGAAATATTTGTAATAAATAAGCATGAATTTTAAACAAATGGATTTAGTATGAATAAGGTTATTACCTCATTTCAAGAGAATATATGATGAGGGTTTTCACTTGAATGGAATGTGAAAAGAAAGAAATGATTTATTATATACGGGTTATCATAGTTATGATAATTTAGTGAGCTTATTTATAATGTTTTATATTTTCATTTCTTATAAGGGTTAGAATTCTAACCATTTACGGAATGGTTTATGTTTAATATGAATGTGTAGAGATTATAGTATTACCTCACCATATAAGTATTTATGCATAATGGAAATCCACTGATAACAATTTTTTGGTGATAATTAATAATGATTGATGAAATAACTTATCATACATGTTTTTGATCTCGTGATATATTAGTGATCCTAGAATGAAAAATTGACAATTATTTCATAGATTAATAGATCAAGTGTAAATTGATCAACACATAACCAGAGGAAGAAATTGTGTGAAATCATGTAAGTATATCTTATTGATTAAATTATTAAAACATAGGAAAAGGGTCCTGAAATAAAATTGTATTCCAAAATTATCATTTCTTATGATATCAATGGCCTCATTAATTCCACTTTAGGTAATGGATTTTTGATCATTTACTTTCTATTAACTATGTTCTCTATCACTCTTTATCAAAATGTGATGGTGAGACTTCTCATCCATGTTCTTGTTTTTACTTCTCCCCATGTTCCCCTATAAATAAATATTTTCATGAGTTACATTGGGTAACCTTTATGTTTCCAACATCACTTCAATTGATGGTTTGGAATTCATTTTAATGTGGCGGGTTTTTATGAAAGGAATTTTCAAGTATAAAAACATAAATAACAAGGATGAATTTCGAGGGGGAAATTAATTTTAATGGTGGTTAAATGTTTGTCCCTGAGATTTAATTAACCTTTCTTGAATGAATAATGTTATATTATGATTTTAATTAAGCTATAAACAATGTTAAACATAATTTATATGCTACAACATATTAATATTTTACTACATGCAACATCGGGTTGTCTTGCATTACACGCAACACGGAGTTTATGAGAGAATATTATTTTTATAATTATTTCAATATTGAAATTATAAAATAATCTTTAAAATTAGTAATATGAATATAAATTAATAATTTTTAAATATTATTTATAATTACTTTTTATAAATAAATCATATTGAAAATTATACATATAATATTATGACAAAGTCCACATATGTTTTAAAATAGTATTTTCTCAAATGAAATTCCTTTTAGTTCCTTTTCTGAATAATAATAATATTTAATTTATAAAATTATATAAATGAAATTTTATAAAATAATAATCATTTCTGAATTCATATTTTCAAAATTATCTTAAGTTGAGTTTTTGTGATTATTCTGAAAAACATCATCTTTGGATGAAAAGTAAAAAATAAATACTTTAATTGAAAACATGTTTTTAATTTAATTTATTTATATTTTTAAATTATATTTCTGTTTTTTTGTTATCTAAATAGGTCAATTTAAAATATATTAATCCAATTATGTCATTGGAACCAATTCCAATTTGAAATTAATAATAAAAAAAGTTCAATATTTTGACCATTTCTATTTAGAAACATGATGTCTTACAACATCACATATATTAATTTTAAATTAATTCTAGCCACTTATGTGAATTCAATTTGAAAAAATTGATATAGTTATTTTGAATCAGTATGAATTTTTTTCTAATAATATGAACAAAATATTTGACCAAATATATTAATGAATGTAATTAAAATTAATTATAGCGATTAAGGTGTTGATTATTTTTATTAATGGTCAAAATTTTGTATTAAGAACATAAATGACCTAGAAACATTCACAAAAATCAAATTTATAACCATATTTTGACCATATCCCATATTGGTTTTAATTTTATGAATCTGTGGGACACATGTTCTTGAACATGATCTATGTATTAAGTAATGTTAAGAAAAAGACAAAAAATGTCCCTTCTTTACTTTTAATTTATATAATGCTATGAAATGTGAAAGAAGCTATACAGTTTCAGTTATAAAAATTATTGTGAAATTTAAATGAGTTTTTTTATCATGATAATTTTTCGTTAATGTTTATATATGATATAATTAAATTATATTCTTATGAAACGCCAAAACAGTGATTATTTAGATGATAAATAAGTAAAATAAATGATGTTAAAAACATTAAATGAAACATAAGTTTAATGAATTATTCTATAATATTATTTTTATTAATGAATATATCATGTTAAAAATATATTAACTTAATGTATTATTTTTTTTTCATGAAACTTTTTTTATTTTTATTAAATAAATAGTGTCAAAATTGACATTAATCTTATATTATAGTAAATGATATTTTATTAAAAGATTTAAAATTTCATAAATATAATATATTATGAGAAATTATTTTTAATTGTTAATTAATATCAAATATTTTATATTAATGGACAATTATATCATTTCTAATGAAAATATTTTCCTTTAAATAGTAAAAATAGTGTTATCAGGATTCAGGTTAAAGAAATGTTTTTGCAAATTACATGTAGTCATTTTAATAAAAATTTTCAAAACACTTTTTTTAACATTTTTTATAATATTTTGAATTATATTGGTTGATATTTTTTAATAAATTTGACTTTAATTTAGTTTCTATGTTTAAATTACATAGGTTATAAAACTAGTTACCAATATAAAATTCCAAATGTTAAAAATGGAGAAACATTGAAGTTTAGGAAGAAAATTATGGATGTTAACATTTTTTTGGGAGGTGTAGGTTTTTATAGACCCTATTTCACCATTAATCCATTATCATTTCATATTTTAATAACATGATTTAAGGGAGACCTCCCAAATGTGTTAACATTTTGAAAATTATAGGAATGTCGCACATGATTCTATGCAAAAAGGTATCAAATGTTTCCCTTCATAACACATCTCAATCCACATTACCTTGTAAAAAACCTACCGAAATTATATCCCAAATCCTAATTTCTATCCTAGAGTTCTTTGGAGAAAAAATCCATTTAGGGAAGCACTTTTTTGCAAGCCAATGTCATAAACCAAAGAATAAGTAACGTCCTTTCACAAGCTCATTTTTTTTATTTTCATTCTCCACTACCTAAACTATTTTTATTCCATTATTATATAATAAGAATAGTATCCACAAAAAATATCTATTTCTTTATTTTAAGGTTTTTACATACAACTATACACACTTCCATAAAATGGGTAACAAACTTATCGTATGTGGGTACATCAGACTACCACCTCATGAAATAATGTCATTCAATTTATTCCATTACCACCTATCATGGTTTGGAATTATTGTATACATACTATTTTTATATGATATATATCATATATTTGTTCTTTTATAACAATTAAATAAAAAAAATCATCATTCATTAAATTTTTTTTAAATGATAACATCATTTGTGGTCATGTGGAATACTGCATCCTCAATGAAATACGATTCGTTCACATATTAAAAGGACATTATTAATAATGGGATTAGTAAAAATATTAGATATATATATTTAATTATAATTGTACTTGAATTGTAATATAAATATATATATATATATTATACATTCCTTCTTTCAGTATGAAAATAAAATTGAAATAATGTTCATGCATACGCAGGACCTACGGCCTCCATTAATAGTGTATGCCTTTTCATATTTCAATAATTTATTAATTATTTTAAATATATATGTAATGAATAAAAAATATATTTAAATAATGTTATAAATTCACGAATTAAATAAATAATGATCTATGTAATAAGATCATGAATAAAAATTCAAATATATATATGAAAAATAGAAACAATACTACCTAAAATGTAACATTAAAATGAAATTGTTATTAAATGGGAAATATAAATTAATGATAAAATAATTTATTTCAGGATATATAAGAATATGTTTATTTAGAAGATATATCAGAATCTAATAATTATTATACATGAGGTTTGAACATTTTTGGATGATTTTCATGACTTAAGGTAACTGTTTTCTCATTTCACTTTTTATATGACAGAGAGGAATGAAATTTTCAACAGATATATATTTTTTGTGGTGTATATACTACTCATGTTTGTATTATATGAAAACAATGATTAAATTTATTGGTATTTAAATATCCACTTCATGACCTCTCTTTTATGTGGTATACGGTTCAAAATCTACCAAACTAGTATAGATATTTTGTCTCAAGATGCCTTCTTTGAGACACATGTTATATTATACACTTATATTCATTTAAAATGTGTGTATATTGTCTTCTTCAGAATTTATTTCTTGAATATTCATATTTTAATTATATTAAACTCTTGATGTAATGTAATTATCACATTGAGTTTTTGATTTAATATTACCAATGTGGTAATAGTTTATTTCTACAATGTCATTATTTATTGGGATTGTACTTGATTATAATTCCATTGGTGAAATATTTTAATACATCTCTTAAGAAATCCTTGGAATTTTGTTAAACTCAGTTTATTTGTTTTATATCCAAGTAATGGTTCACTTTTCCCACACTTTGGCACCTAATATGATCAAGAAATGTATTATAAAAGTCTAGCTTTATTACTATCTTAGATCAAAAATCTATTTATTCCCAAACAATGTTTTCAAAAAAAATTTATAAATGTGTTTTAAATTTTATATTATGAAAATTTTAATAGAAATGTATTTTAAATAATTTTTTATTTCCATATGTGTTTAAAATAGTTTTCCTTGATTCCTTTACATTTTCTCAAAGCTATTTTCAAATAAAAAGGTTTTCAAAATGATTTATGTTTTAATAAGTTTTGTTCAATGTGGAAAACTTATTTCCCCCCAGAAATGTCTTAAATTAAATTGAATGTATTTATTTATAAGAAAATTTTTTTTGAAAACATTTTTATGAAAAATATTTTCTATGAAATATTATTTTACTAAACAAATGATGTATTTCATCATTAAAAATCATTCTCTATCCAGGATGATATTTATGTTTATATTATATAAATTTCTAGGGATATAATTTAAGAATACTTTGGATATTATTTTTTGAATTGTTTATGTTATGATGAAAAGATGCTGATGTCACCTAATTATCTTCCTTTTGATATATTCCATTGTAACTTGTTTCTTTTCTTGGGATATGATTTGATGAAATGATTGTGATAGATAATGATATGGTGAAATAATTAGGATAGGTAATGATATGATGAAATGTTTATGATACCAATTTCATTTCATTGGTAATGATATATTTTTTATTAAACAAATATCTTTTCATGGATAATGATATGATACATGTTTTATTATCTTTTGAAAAATCAATGGATTATATTATTATATGATGGGTGGTACATGTTTCCCTCTCCAATGAATTGGGTAAATATTTAAATATCATGAGATTGTGATGGGAATCATGTTGATAGGATATAGCCATTATGGGAGGATGGGGAAAACCAACACACTATGGGAAGAAGAGGAAACCTGATCCTCAATGGGAAAATGGGGAAACCAGCTCTACTATGGGAATATAGGGAATCCTGATCCCTTATATGGAATGGAATGTGATAGGGGGTGGTGGTGTGTCCCTCCTGGTTGGTGTTGTTCCCATGAAGATCCCAGATAAGTTTTTGTAAATGATCCCTGACATGTACGAAATCTTATTACATGTTTATAAAAAATGTACATGTCTCATTCCTATATAATTTATTCATGGCTTATAAACATTATTACCTCAATATTAGTGTCTTATGAACAACCAATATATATCCCATGAAACATGTATATGATATTTTATATGTATAGTATGATCATATAATGTTGTGATCATGTTATCACACCCTAATGTTCATAATTATACATTTTTATATCACTTTTTACCCTTAATGATCATATATGTCGTCATTTTCAGATTCATCCTTTCCCCAGGTTATAAAGAAAGGTTTTGTGTAAGAGTAATGAAAGGGAATGTCATTAAGGGATATTTTGATGATCTTACACGATGTTGGAAGATTATGTTTCTATGATTCCAAATAAATTAAACTATTAAATTCCCTAGGAATGAATTTTTTTAAAAGTGATAAATATTCATCTAAAATGATATATTATCCCTATATGTTAATACTACGTTTCTATATGTTTTCTAATTTGTATCCAATACCTCCCACCATGTACAATTTCGTTCATAATATAAGTTTAATGAGAACCTAATACATATATAGCTCTTACAACCATCACTATTTCCTCATCGCCCCATATTTTCATTTTATTTTTAATTAATAATTTATGACCATATTATTATAAAATTAATATTTAATTAAATAAAACTATTAATGTGAATGATTTGGGTATTTATAAAATCTCCACTATTAATATTTTCAATGTCGTGAATAACTTATGTGCCTCATGAGGTAATAAAATTTTACGATAGATATTTTTTATTATCCTCATATTTCTACTTAATGAAATAAAATTTTAAATTTTTCTATGATGTGCACATATGTGGAATAACCTTCCATTACAATGTCTTTTCATTCTATTTGATGATATAGAGAGGTTTTTCCTTATAAGAACCATATGACACAAACTCAATATCATAAAAATAATATATATATATATATAGTATCATGTACTTTTTCCTCATTTTTAATATATAGAAAATAGTATTTTTGGTAACAAATTGCTGTGTCAAAGACACTCTATAGGATTCTCTCCAATTAAATCTATGATCCCAAATGTCCAAACAGACTGAAGAACCAACATCCCATTCTTTGTCATACATTAATTAACTAATTGAGAGGAAATTTAATGAAAAATATACTCACCAATATTAAAATATAATCAAATTCACCTATGATCTATATAATATTTTAGGAGATAGTATGCGGTATTCATATATTTCAAAAAACAACATTTTAGAACCCTAACATTTCATACCACTAATGAAATCCATATTTCCATTTTAAGTCCCCTTATTTTTTGTTAAAACTATGTTAGGGAATTATTTTTAGAGTCTTTTGGAATTTTGAATGCCTGTTTGGTGAACTTTATAGACAAAAGAGTGGGTAATACACTATATTACTAGTGGATAAACTATAGTATAATTACACATTAAAGGAACACACTATCGGGAAAAAGGATTCACTATAATAAAGCCAACAGAATGGTTTTTCTGATAATGCGTTGTCTTGGAGATATATTTTGGGAATAATATTTCATGTCATATTAGACAACACAAAATATAATTTTTCAACATCAGTTACAGACTATTGGCTTATCTTTGTGCAAAACATTGGTCTTCATGTAATATGCCCTTTAATTGGATGTTACAGATTTATTCTAAGAATCAATTTCATATATAAGAGGGGCCTTCATTTCAGTTTAAATTTGGATTAAATGATGTGATTTATCATAGATATATAACACTATAAATATAGTTTACCCATCTATTATCATGCTTCCAGAGTTATGAAGTGATGTAGAGACGACTCTACACTCTTCACTTTCAATATGCTATAATGGTTTAAATTTTAGTGTTGTTCTATAGTTCATTAGATATTTTATGATGTAGTGGTTCATTACCTTTTCAAAAAATGTTATTCCATGAATCATGGTGGCTTATTACATTTAATCTACTATGTACATATTTTAACCAATATTTTGGTGGCACATTCCCCTACCATATTCATTTTTTCTATGCACCGTATTGACTTAAATTAAATGATGGTGTTATCTATCTGTGCACCAACTACATCACGGTAGAATTTATATTCTCAATTGTGTTTATCCCTACATCATGGGGATGTCTCTAATGAAACTCCACATCACAAACCATTCCTTACACTATGAAGCCTCCCCATTTTCCAAAAGCTCTTCCACCAGAGATTGTAGTTTTTTAGTAACTTGTCTTGGGAGTGATTAACTAGTGATAGAATTCTGGTTTCTGTGATATTTTACTATAGGTGAAAACTTTTTTAAAGATCCATTATTTATAAATTAATAATTGAGGTCAGAAACCCATGAAAATTTCACATTTTTCTCTAAGTTATTATAGTGATTATTAGTTTTCATGTATTACCCACTGATATCCTGTGTCTAATTATTGATAACATAAAGTGTGTTTTTTCATAACCATTGACATTTTTTTGTTTTTTGTGCATATTGAATTTATTGATCTTGGTTTTTTGTATTTTTATATGATATTGATATGTAATATGTATCTTTATTTTATGGTGTCACTTTTATTCTATAAATAAGAATGCAAATTTCTCCTATTTGGATGACATAAAAAATTGGATTATTTTTATGTATATTACACTAGAGGTGGGTCATCTAAATAGTGGGTGTCATATACATAGGTTATATCATATAGTATGATATGTGATTTTATTATGGAATATACATTATGAGGGATATACCAAAAAATGGTCAGTATGTACTTAGTTGTTGGCATCGAGTTTCATGGGCTCAGTTTTAAAGGTGACCCGGGTTCGAATCCTACTATTCGAAAAAACCTTCCGTATATTTGGGTTTCCTGGGATACATGTCCTAGTGGGTCCAATTTGCATCAATGTTTTGGGGGATTTCTGCTATAGCGGGGTTGTGGGGCCAGATCACACTCTTTATTGATGTGGCACCCACTGGGACACACTAAGAACCCCAGAGGCATTGAGTTCCATGGGCTCGGTGTTAAAAGTAAACTGGGTTTGAAATCGGTTATTCATAATGACTTGCTGTATATTTGGGGTTCCTGGCCCACGTGTCATAGTGGGTCCCAGTTGCGGCAATGGGTTGTGGGATTGACGCTGGATCGGGGTTGTGGGGCCATATCACTGGGGTTCCTAGGCCAGGTGTCTTAGTGGGTCCCCATGGGTGCCACATTAATAAAGATATTATTGATACCAACCACTAGTCTGTAGATTATTGGTTGGAATCGAGTTCCATGGGTTCGGTGTTAAAGGAGACCCTAGTTCGAAACTGGATGTTTGCAACAACCTCCTTATATTTGGGGTTCTTGGGCCACGTGAACCAGTAGGTCCCAGTTGCGGCTATGGCAATCCTAGATGGGGGGAATGTATTGTACCTATTTTTGGGCTATTACACCAAAGATATATATTAGAATTTTTTATGATGTTTCTACTATCATGGTGAAAAATAATGTTTGTTTCTTCCAGAATTGTGTTGAGGCAGGTTAATCCCTTCCTTGTAGACCTAGTATATGAATTTAATTTGTGTCTTATATTGCAGATTATATATGTGCATTCTTTATTATCATGAAATTCACTTCCACATATTATAAACTAATGTTGAGTGTCATTTTTTGGTGTCATAATGAGTTTTTTTTCTCACAACATAGTCAGGCATATTATTGTCCTTGTAGATTTCATGACTAGAGACAGAACGAAGGGAATGGTCCCTATGGTTGGTGGATGATTATAGGTGTAAAGTAATTTTTGTATTTTGGGATATTCAAAACTGGAATCCAATATTTATTATTTTTATACCCTATTTATTTAATACTCTATTTTTATTAACATTGGGATCCAATTTGTCCATATGTCACATTTGATTTCTTCATGTACTGTGATTATATGTATTATGTTTTTATAGTATATTATACATACTATGATGCAATAATGAGGGTATAGATGATTCCTAGGAGATGTTTGACGGTACAACCATATATTTGACATCACTATTCTCTTGTTCTACCAACCTTAGTGTTTTAGATATATGTTATTCAAGATGTAAAAACCCTTTAGGTGAGACTTTTTAAGAATGTTATTTTCAAGGTATAAGAGTCACTAAGTATATGGTTGACTTTTCATGAAACATATAACTCCAGTGTCACCCCATTTTTAGGGATATAGAATCCATTAATATATAAAGGGCTAAATATGGGTCATTGAGTGGATCTTAGACCAACTAGATAACCCAAAATATTAACTGGTTAAGATTATGAACATTATACTTCATAGTAAATCAATACTTTAGTGGGATGTCAAGATGTAATAAGGTATAGGGGAAGAAATAACTAATAAAAAATTATATGATCTATTTTGGAAAGAGTTTTTTCCCAATACAGTAATCCTGGATCTTGCGAATAAGTTTATAGAGCTGTAGAATGGGGTGATGAATATGTCATCCTTTTTAGTATTCTTTACCTTGATGATTCACATTACTCCTTAATTAGTGGGGAATAATCCTTAGAAAGAAATGAATTTTAAAATGTTCCTATGTCTATACCTAAATAGATAATTCCAAACATATGATATGTCATCTAATTGTACAATAATTTGTAAATAACATATGATGAATAACAAAATCATTAAATATGTACATGTTTTTCTTTTCCAAGTTTTCAATGAGATAATAGGTTCATT
Organism: Viscum album; assembly: GCA_963277665.1. Lineage (NCBI taxonomy): Eukaryota > Viridiplantae > Streptophyta > Magnoliopsida > Santalales > Viscaceae > Viscum > Viscum album. Next base: position 1,140,891,944 of record OY728156.1, read on the forward strand.
ATTTAGTGTAGTCTTAGTATCGTATTCTCATATTAAGATGAGAATATCAGAGGTGTTATTCCAGGGTGGTATCCTTTAGGTAGAGTAGAGTTGGTACTCATTAACTCTTTCTATAAGATTTAAATTTTCTTGGATCTAGAACATAGGGAATAAGGGGAACATTCATATTGATTGTACTATAGAGCCTCCCACATTTCTATTTTTTCTTCTAGTAGAGATTAGATATTTCTAGTGGATAACATTTTTAGTTCTTAATGGGATATCATGTTTTGATATCTATGTGAGTGTAGTGTTGGGGACAACTCTACTAAAAATTCGTTAAATTGAATTTAATACATGAGGTAGGGGCCCTTGACTTTTCCACATATTTCATTTAGTTATTTCCTTGATTTTTGCCTTTCATATATATACTAGTGAGAATATTTATTTAATTCTTCATCAAATAAGGTAATTCATTCTATATACATTGAATCATTATTTATTTTCTTTCATATATAATGTGACAGAACTGATACTTTATGTTTTGATGTGATTTTATATATTACATGTATGTGTATAATATATAATATATTTCGATATTCTACATTTGAGCATGCATATTTGTTATATTTTGATGTCATGAAATATTTGACGCATGTTCGATATTATTCACATTAGTTGGATGTTCTAGATACTGGTCAGAATGTACATTGTCTTTTCATATTGATGGTATACTTTAAGTTATTTTTTTTCTATACATGCGTAGGTATGTTACAAACAATAAACATTGCATACATATGTTATCCATACCCATGAGAATGTTTCGTACTTGATATTAAGATATTACACCAATTGGATATGTCTATATTGTTACTAATATTTCGTCCAACATGGTACCAGAGATGGTTTTTACCAGGCATGGTGTTGAATTAGGTAGATTCAGTCACTATAGATCTGTTAAGTTCTTTGAATTTAAGAGGTAGAATTATAATTATATATATATATATATCCTGTTATTTATCATGGAATTTAGTTGTATGTCTTATGATATTATTTTAATGTGCATTTTTAGTTTCTTATGATGTCAAATACTCACACAACAGTCTAGAATTTCAGTTCACCTTAATATTTGATTACCAAATACCATGTGAATGGAATGGGGCATATGGTGGATGGCTATATAGAAGAGTACATAGATGGTAGTAGAGCACGATGGGTACCAAATGGCTATCCTTTTTATTTATACAAATTATCTAATGTTTCCTTTATAATATATATTTTCATTCCATTTTGGTAGCACATTTATTGCAATTTTATTATTATATTTCATCAGGTAGTCTAATTATATTTATTTTCATGTTTAGTATTTATTTTGGATCATATAACATGATATAATGTGTTATTTATCCCAACTAATTTACAGATATCGTTAATAATAGTCATCAACCACGTGTGTATAAGGTGGTGCACATGAGTTAATGTGGCATTTCATATCTGATCTTGAGGTTCTGGTTATGATATTGCATTAAAAACATTGTTATATAATAAAAACTACTAGTCTGAATCAAGGATGATTCAATAATAATAGTCTAAAATAATTTTTAATGATAAAGACTACCATAATGGTCTATAAATTATATATTTAAATATATTAACATTAGAAACAAATGTGGATTATAGTTTTAATGTGATGCATGTTGGATTTATTTTCACCTTATCACTATCAACAATGGGTTTTTGGTGTGTTTGAGGTACTGTTTCTATTGTCATTGTTTTGTGAAGCATATTATTTTTTGTATTAAAATATTCAATAGAATAAAAAGATTATAGTGTTAATGAAAATGGAAAAGTGGTGTATTTCATTAAGAAATGAAATATCCTATATTTTTTATCATGATAATAATGAGATACCTATTGAATGTATCAATGAATGTGGGGTACCTATATAGGGATACCTCATGAAAAGTTCATAGAGATGTTATAAGACTACGAAAAAAATTACTTATTCATTATGAAATCATCAAATATGTGTTTGAGAATTTTTAGGTATTTATCACATGAAAATATCCCAAAATAAGAAGACTCATGAAAAACAATAGTCACATATACAAATTGAATCTTATATATCTTAAGTTGAATGAACATAAAATGATTTTCATGAAATTGAATAAGTTGGGTGAAATTTAGAAAATGTTTCAAAATGTTTCACAAAATTGAGGATTCATGATTTCCTCTTCAAAAATTGTAAAAGGCCTAATGTTTTAGAAATATTTCAAGAAGGTGAAATGTTTTATATGAAATTTAACAGTTTTCTAAAAATGGACTTTCAATACATCCAGATAAAAATATGAAAATTGTATGTATTTCACAAAATATTTTATTCATGAATAATTTGTGATTTTTGAAAAACAAATAATGAAGGTTTTTCATCTATATAATGTGAAATGTTATGTGAAGGTAACATGTTTGACATTAACATATGAAAACATGAGATATAAAAAAACGTTTTGTTTTGAAGAAATTCAGTTTCATTAATAGAATAAAGAATTTCATGAAAATTTTATGGAATGAGATAATATTTCAATAAAGGGAGGAAACCAATTTAAATGGAAAACTATACCTCTAATTTGTGATGTCCCGACTAATTGATGATCAAAAGGATCCAATTTTGTGAACGAATTATGTGAAGGGATTTATTTTTCAAATCATAATAACTAAACATTTTTAGCATTCTAAGGTGTTATTTAAATATTATAAGGATGTAATGGGAATGGTTAGAGATTTTTACAAAAAAATTTAACTGCTTTGTATGGGTATGTTTTCTTGAGGGTTTTTAATATAAGGTGTAATTACTAAAATTTGTGAACCATAATGTTTCCCAAATGTAGTATGAAATTTTCACTAAAGTTAGCACTGTGTATTCACTTCAATAGAACAATATAGATTTTGTTCAATTTCTGTTGATCATTCCAAAGATTATATTGTTTAAAGACTAGTTAAAAAAACATGAAGATTCCTCAATAGTGATATCCATAAATATCTTGTTGAATATAAGTGAGATGATAAATGAGGAAAAATTAGTGCAATAAATACCAAATAGTGAAGATGATTTCTGGTCCATATAAAAAAATTATTTTCCAACTTATGTAATGCGTAAAGGGAGAGAAACATTGTCAGTACTCTTTGGTATTAGAAAATTGACCATAAATATGGAAACAGAAGTGACCCTTAGTTGGAAATGATATGACCCTAAATATTATAACGTTGGTTACCCCATAAAATGGATTATCTTAGACAAATTTCGTAGCTAAAATATTATTAGTGGATTTTGGTAAATTGAAATAATGTTAGACGATCACTATTGGGAATAGTGTGGTCATCCCAGTAAAATTATTTTTCCTTTGTGATTTATTTTCTTATATTATATTTTATTTAAATAATTCCATGTGTATTGATTGATCATTGATATTATCTAATTATGTCTAAGATAAGAGCACCATTTTTTAATATCATCACTTAAAAGGTGAACAAACAATGAACATTCTAATAAGAGAGGTATGAATATATAATTCTAGTGATATTTTAATCATTATGTTGGTAAATTTAAATGAGTTTCATACCTTGATCACCCCACCCTAAAGGAATCTATCACAAAATTCTTGAGCGGGTCTAACAGTTGGTATCATATGGATTGTTTCTCTTTTCTGTTTTTATTTGGTTTGAATTGATATAATCAGTTCATCGAGTTGAATTTTTAATTTTCCAATGTTACATAGGAAATATTAATAATATATCAAATAATCATAACTCTAAATGAATTCTATATAATAGAATATCCTTTTAGAAGTGTTTATTCGAGATAAAGAACCTAGATTCTCACAAATAGAAGGTATGTATAAATATTTTTTTTATATAATGAAATGGTAAGAATATTTTTGATGTATTATATTATAAAAAATATAGGAACTACTAATGATGATGAAATTTCAATAGATACATAGGTGTAACGAATTCTCATATCAAAGTATCATGGCCTAAAGTTGATGGAAAAGAACATGGAGTTGAGAATGAAGAATGAATCTAATGGGATCTATGTTATAGTGTTGAAATGTTTGATCATCAAATGAAAAAACATCATTATAAAATTATTTATTTCATTATGTAGTTGAGGGAGAAGAATGATATTCATGTTAAAGAGTTTTAGGAAATATCTTATAATATGTAAATGTGTAGAACACGTTCCAAATAAAATATCATTGAATAAATTTTTATTTATAATATATAGTCTAGGATTATTGAATTGGTTACAAACATAGTAGAGTTGTATGAGGAGAACCAATTTGGTGGGTAATTAATGTAATTTAAAAATGATGTTATTCCGATGATGTGTTTAAAATGTAGAGTCAACAAGACATAAATACAGAAAATAAAAATCATGTAGAAAATAAAATTGAAAATGAGAATGAGATGAATGATAGTGTCCCACTCAAACAACAATTTTATGAGAGGTTAAAATATAGAATAAATGTATGATCATGTATATGAAAGATGAATTCCCAACTAAAGGAGAAAGATGGTAAGATCAAAGATCTAGATGTAAGGATGAAACAAATAAATTATAAAAATAAGATCCCTCTTATGGGAGAATCAACATGTAGGGTCCAAAAATTTGGAAAAGTGGAGCCTTAATGTAAGAAGAAGAATATTTCCAAACCTGAATGAGTGGAATCTATGACGTTGGTAGATGCTAAATGATATTATTTTATAACATTTAGATATGCCATGAATATTTTCAAGTAATTCATAGGGCTTACTGAAATGTGTGAATTTGGTGCAATAACATCTCAATTATGGTACGAATATATGAGGTAAGGTATTAAGAGGATATTGATTTTGTATCCCAATAATGTTGATGTGGAATGTCTTTATAGAAAAAATATTAATGAATGTCTCACAATGAAATCCATCATTATTGTGACTAACAAGAATATTTTTTTCACTAAATGAATCTTTTTCAAGATAGGGAAGATATTTAAAAATCTGAATGAAAATAATTAATCCCAATGAATAGTGAATCATGAAATACAATTATTGTAAACATTGTATCCATCCAAAAAATAAATATAAATAAATTTGGTGGAATAATAATAAATCTGGTCTATTAGTGATAACAATGGAAGATCGAGAAAATATGAGTCCACAATGGAAGGAAAAATTAGTGTCTATATATTTTAAATTAATGTTATGAGACATAAGGCTTTAATAATTGGGGTTTTTAAAATATAACACAATGAATGAGATGAAACAAATAATGAAGTTACCATGAAGAGAAAAAATATTAATATAAAATATGTTTTTAAATTATTTTTTGAATAGAAGGGTTCATTGAAAGATAAAAAGAGTGTATATATATATATAAGGTATGAAAAATATACTAATGTGAAAGATTCATACCAAAACAAGACATAAGTCATGATGGATGATAAATAGAGTCGGGATAATTGTTCTAGAAGAAGACTTGGATAAGAAGGAAACAATTAGTGACATGTGAGGAGATCATTATAGGCATGATTATGGAAGGAAGAAGAGTCAGTGGATTCTATGGTGAGAAAAAAATATGTTTCCCATTCCTAAAAGGGGATGTCTAAAATAATCATTTAAAATGATGTTTTCATAAGTTGAATCACTCAATGAATATATTATTATAATACATTGAAGAATCATTTTATACTGAATGATTATAAAGAAGAATAAGTTTGTGAGGTGATGTAATTCATTTACTCAAGCATGAAAGTGTAAAAGTAATGTATGATAAAAAAGGGATGTTTCACCAAGAACAAATTCATTCCACCAATTACGGAAGTGAAACATTCCCTCTCCTCATGTGTTTAAATTATGTAAAATAATATTAATGTATTTTAGTATTTAATGTATATATGATCATGGCTATGTTTCCCCAAAAATATGAAAACAAATTTATTTACATTCTCCAATGATACAATTAAATCAAATCAGTAAAAGATGAAATTATTTTATATATAGAATCTTAGTGAATGATAACATATGGATAATTATATTTGTAATTTGTAGTATCAATTTTTAGAATCATTATTTGAATTATGATATTTAAATTTATTTCATGTGGTATCATAATCCATGGGGAATTTAGATCATGGTCACCTAATCTCCATGAACTCATATTATGATGATATCAAAATAGGGAACCGGCAAAATAATGGGCTCACATATTCTATATGTTTTAGATTTAACATCTTATATCATATGACTATTATAAGTATATTAGAGGCTTCTATGGATATATTAATTAATAATTATTATGGTTGATAGCTCTAAAAATCATAGAAATACACCATATTGATCGGAGGAGAAAACTATTATAAGGCACATTTCATGAAGGGATATCGATATTTAAAAAAGGATTCATACTATTAAAATTTTGAATCATGAAAAATTCAATGAATTTTATACCCCATAATACTATTGTCTATAAATTTTTTTATTAGTTCTAATAATTGGCAGCAAATTAGTGTCTAGAGGTGAATAGAAAAATAGTATTAATTCATTAAAATAATCCAATTTTATATATAATAATGAGATGTATAGAAGTAATGTTAGTGGGATGGACGATAATGTTGTAATTTTAATTATATTTTTTTACTTAAACTGAGTCCTAACTCACGTGTCTTATTAGTTTTATTGATATATATTTTTTAAGGGTTAAGTTCCCCACCAAAAATCTTATTTAAGCTTACTATATCATTAAGATGATTTTTAATGGAGATTCTCCACAAACATTCTTTCATATATGAATAAATGATACATGATAAGAAGCGGGTATATGTGTCAAACTAGATGGACTAAATATAGGGAATTTCCATATCATAGGGTAATAATTATCTATCTTTATCGGATGAAGAGTCAATATTGACACAGTGATTATGTAGTTTTAACCCTTGGAACAACATTGATAGTGGATATAGATTTAAATTGCCTAATTAATGGTCCTAATGGTGATAAAATGATAATTGATTTTTTTTATAGCATAATGTACATAGGGGAGGATATATATGATTCTAAAAGTGAAAATTTGTGTTATTATGTTATGAATTTATTGATATTCTATTTGTATTTCGTAAAGGAAAAATATTCTTTGGATTTGAAGGTAAAGTGAGAGAATATTTGATCTTGAATCTTGGGTGTTCTAACATAGCCCCACATTGGGAGAGTAATGTGTGAATGACGAATGCTTGAATACAATGAATAATGTTTTATCAATGATGATGAATCAAAAAATGATTTCTTGACAAAAACAGTTACCTAATGGGGTTGAAGAAGATGGTTTCTTGCGTTCCATGGATTATGAAATAGTTGATATCGATCACAATTAGATAATCAATAATTTCTATTGTCATTTATGGACAGAAGTTATCGATAATGGATTAACCAATGGATTTGAGACCTAAGAAAAGGATTAATGAAATTGATTCCATGAAATATAATCCTAATAATTATTTGACACCAATGGGAATTAGTGTTTCCATGTGTTATGTATTTGATTCACAAACAACCCTTTGAAAATCAACCATGGTGTGTTATTTTTTTAAAAGTGGAGTTTCTATTGACAAGTTGTGGTGGAGATTACTTTATTTATTTGTCAATATATCATTATTTTCTATAAAATATAGTGTTTTTTAATCATGGGAATGTTGCAGATTTAGTGAAGAACAGTGATAGCCTTGAATGTCTATCATGATAATACTGAGAGAGAGGTTTATGATATAGATGATGTGGGAGAATCCCGATGTGGCTCTACCATAAAAATTTCATCGATAAGATCTAGGATCAACAAGACCATGATCTACTCAAGAAATAATGGTTCATTATGTGTTCAATAATGTGAAGTTATTTAGCATAGGAAAACAGAACAAAGGGAGAAGACTCATGCAGATCCTAAGTTATGTGTATAAGATGAATCTTGTAAAACCTTGATATTTTGTAAAATTGATTTTTCAAATTTATTAAATATTTTTTGATATTTTTTGATACATGAATCATTGAGATTATCTTCTGTTACAATAAACGTGGATATTATTTCTTGTTTCAGGTAAATCTAAGTGTATCTTGTGTTATAAACAACATCGTATTTAAACGAAATCAGACATTTTATGAAAGTATTATTATTTAATATGTTATTTATCACTTATCCATTATAATAGAGGAGATAAATAATATTAAATAATTTATAAAAATATATGGTTTACAGTTGTAACTAAGGAATTATTTGTTGAAAAATTCATTATATATGAATAAAACCTATTGAAAATAAAGGAAATCAATTTCAAAAAATTTATTCTTATGCGAAACATAGTGTTTTTCCTCAATAAAATAAAAATATAGTTTTTCTAATAATTTTAATAAAATTTATATATTATATTTTCAATTAAACTATTAACATTCATCTAATGTGGTTTCTATACTAAACAAAATAATAAGTAAAATTTTATGATTAAAATAATGATTTTCTAAAAATAAATTTTATCCTCATTTGGGAACTTATTTAAAAATTAATTTCTTCCACTTTTAGAAAAATAATTTTAGAAACTTTTCCACATTTCTGAAATAATAATTTTTTAATTATATTTGTTTTAATTTTTTATTATTTTAGGAACAATATTTTTTTCAATAAATAGTTAAAAATACCGGTTTTTATTGAGAATTCAAATTTATTACGAATTTAAAATTTTTAAAATTATTTTGATATGTTTTCTAAAATAAAAATAGTTCAATTATATATTTATTATCCCAATTTATTTCATTTTAATCAATTTCATATTTATTTTTAATATTAAACATTTATAATATTTAAAACATTTTTCATTGAAAAACATCTTCTTCGTTGCATCTTTGAGATTTGTTTTAAATTAACATTTTCCACCTCTTTGACTTGAATTTTTATAAATGGATTAAACATTTGTAACAAAAATAATTTATATTATATAATCAGGTAAAATTAATTTTTTATCATAATTAATCCTAAAAATAGAAAAAAATATTTAATTACCACTAGTGTCTTAAAAATAAGTTTACATAGGGTTAAAGTAAAAAAAGAAAAATGGTAAAATGAAATATAAAATTAGACAAGTCCCATTTTATTGTAATATTTTAACATTATCACCTATAAGTCTTGATAATGTACCATTATGGATACATTTTCCTTGGAATAACATGGGTTTTAAATAATTACAAGTGCACCACTCGCCTCACTTATAAAAGGTCACCCCAATCCTCTTCTATTTAAAATTCCTAAAACAATTTAATCTGTAAATAAAAACCAATATCCATTTCTTATTTCACCAATGTCATTCTATAAGACTTATTTATTTAAAAATTACCACATAGGATGTCTTTTGGTGCAAACCGAAAGAATTTGTTCGAAAAGATAAAACATCCCAAACTGAGATTTTTATTTTATTTCTTCCACAACCTAATTAAATTATAATTAAACCATGATGATATATTGACATAATTAAATTACATATTTTAAGTTATTTTTATTCTATTGTAATTTTTTATGACCATCTCCTACACCCTCAAATGGGAAATGAATCCATTGAATGTGTGCACGACGACCTACTACTTCACTAACTAACATAATTTATCTTTCATCGCTGCTTTACATCACCGAATATAATATAATATCTACATTTCAAAAATGATATTTATTACATAATTATACATATTTAATTATAATATCATATATACCATCTTAAATTACATTTTGTAGATAATATGACAACATCATCGTGTGTACAACGAACCACCGTCAAAAGAAGCAATGCGATTCATTTTTCCCTAATGCTTCACATAGATTGTAATAAGAGTAAATTTAATAAATATAATTCATATATATAAAAACATAATGTAATTTAGTATTTATATTCTTAAATAAATTCAATTTATTCAGCATCTTACGTTACATGCAATACTGAACTTAAACAAAGAGGGATATACTACTAAATATTAACACTACTGTTGGAATATTAAAGTAAAAGTTAAAAAAACTAATATATCCATTAGAATAATTAAATCACATATTTTTTATATATAAAATTTATGCATCACAAAAATAAAAATGTTATATTTTTATAAAATTGAATAAGAAAATAAATATATTAAAAATGATAAAACTTTTTTCAGTATTTTTATGAAACAAAAATGATAATATATAATTTTATAACTAAAATAATAATTAAAAATATTTTTTTCATAAAATATGTTAATAAATTACCATTTTTAATTATAATTATACGATAAATCTTGGAGACAATAATTAATTTTCTATGGTGATAAAAATCGTCTATAAAATTAAATTCAGAATATTCAGAATAAATGATGATTTTAAATGAAAATAAAATTTCTATTATATACAGTTATTTCTCATAAAATGAAGTCCGTTTTTGAAATATACACATTGAATATAGTTAGCATATGTTTTTTTATTTTTTTTGAAATAGTTGAATATTTTTGAATACTAAATTTTTGTAATTTATGGTATTTAAAATTATATGATAAATAAATGATTTTTTTGAGTAATTTATGATGTCAATGCTCGTTATTTTGAACTCATTGAAAAAAATATATTTCATTCAGTCTCATGAATCAACAGAGTTTATAGTCTTCAGCCAAAATAATAAACTAATGAATGAAATAATCTAAAAACACCTATCTCTTGCCCTATAAATACCACCCCTCATTACCTTTATCCACATAACACTTATTCCTTTAATATAGTATAAAATATTATGAGTCCAATTCTTATGCTTCTTCACAATGTCCATCACATTCTGGGATTACCAAAATTCAAAACTCATGTTTCTTAAGGAGGTTCCCAAGGAGAGGATTTACAAGATGTAAAATCCTCTTTCTTTCTCATTTAATTTATTTTCATTTCTTATTCTCTCCTCATCCCCTATAAAAAGTGGCTTGGTAACTCTAATATCATATAAAAAATATTATTTTTTATTATAATGGAATACCCATCATTAATTCTCTTATTTTATTTTATTTTTTCTAAAAATAAAAACATTTTCCATGACGGGTCGCTTCACTTCCTTAGGGGACGACGAGTTTTAATTTTCCTTTACCTCCTTCGATGCTGGTAAAAAAAAAGTATAATTTTTAATTTTTATTTTATTATACAAATTATAGGTTATACCATATTATTTAAAAAATTTATATAATCATAATATTAGGTAAAAATGAGTCATAAAAACCACTAAAGTAAATTAAGTCATTTTCGTGATGTTTTTATATAAAGAGTATTTCTCATAATATATAAAAAATCATATATAAGGCCATATAAAAATATGTAATTATGTTAATATTATATGATTTCTATTTTTTAGAAGTTATTCCTAATTAAAAATAACATCATTATTTATATTGAAGGGAACTAACTATCAAAACATTAAATAAATGCTCCTGGAACAAGAAAAAGTATCATTATAACTCATCAAAATGGCAAAAAATGAACATAATAAATTAAAATATATCAAATATATATTTAATATGGGTTTAATTATGTAATTAATTAATATAATTTTATTATAAATTAAATTAATTTTAAGTGTATAACATATTTAGAAACAAGGTAAGGGTTTCTCGTCTCACTTTTACTTATGTGTGATATATTCCTTATCTAACCCCTATTTCCTCTGTGTGTTGTACATACCGACCATTTACATGTCATATCATGAATATATTTACCTTAATGTTATTAAAATTTTAATTTTTTAATAATTAATTTAATAAGGGCATACAATTCGACAATTTTCAATGTGGTAAGGGAATTCATAACACAATTTTCATTCATTGGGTTAAACTTTCATTTGATTAATTATGTCATACTATGGTTATGTATAAGATTACTTGTTATGATATTATGTTTTATGTATACTTGTTTTATGTGGATTTACTATGAAAATACATAATCTATTCATTTTATTAATGACATGATCGTTATAAGTTTTTTCATCTCAATTTTCACTTTGCATACACATTCAGGGTATTGTTCACCAAATCATTTTTAGGTGTTGTGTCTACTACACATTTGAGATCATTTTTATATGAATTTTATTTATCTTAAATACCAATACTAATTATATAATATATACAAGTATTTTGTAAACAATATACTATTTTTACATATGATGATTACATAAAATGTTATTTATTTAATTGGGGAAAAACATTATAAATCCATATCCTCTAATAAATATGTATATTTTGATAAGTTATATTTATTTATTTATTAAATATATCATTTTTATATATGAAGAAATATTTATTTAGGAATTAATATATGGGTATAGATTATAGATATCCCCTCAATGCATAAATATGTCTCACAAGACATATTATTTGGTGAAAAACCCTTCACATTTGATTCATAGTAGAATCAGATGGGTTTCTACCAAAAAAATAGACACAATCTTATTAATGGTATTGACGATACTTTTTGATGATTCAAATATATAATATCAAATTTTTAGTCATTTCAATCTTTCAACATCAATTTATCACAATCCATTTTATTTTCATGCTGTAAAAATATATGGATGCATAACATTCTCTAGATATTCATTAAATAGAATGTTTGTTTAATTTATTTATCATTAGTAATTTCTTATACCTTATTGATTATTTTTCACTAATTACTAATTAATTTTTCTACTATATGTAATCCTTAGTGATCATTTCAGCGTAACCGTTTATTTTTTTCTCTTCCCCTAGTTATGAAGATAAAATGTTTTAATAATATTCTAGGGGGAAGTTTATTTTCCATTGTTATGTTCTATGTTTAATTACTATTGTAATAAATAAACAATGTATGTACCTTGTTCTTGAATAATAATAAACCAATCGAACAATGATGATTTTATCTCTTGTATCTATTCCACTGAAATAAAGTAACCACTGACTCTAGGGAAATGGGTTCGAGGATGGTACAATTTGTATCAGAGTAAGTTTGGTTGAAACAACAGAAAATAAATGTTAAATAATCAAAATAATTATAATGACTATTTATTTAGAATTATTATCTCAATAATCATGAAGATTATGATTTAACTCATTGAGTTTGATCATTTAGTGATTAGAAAAACTGTATGAAAGGTAATAAATACCCATGGACAATGTAGGGATCCCCCCACTAGGAAATTCAATACAGTTGGTGGTGGATCTAAGATTATTAATACCATATTGTGAAAACATACTCAGGTTAGGATGAATAACAATACTACACCTATGTTGTATCATTTTATGTAAGAGAAGAACTCATCCTTTAGTGAAATTACTAAATTGATAAAAATAGTAACTCTATATGAAATTCCATGTAAATGGATGAAAACAAAATCAATATTGGGGTAAAAATATTAAAAATGGTCGAACCTAATAAATCATTTTTTACACAAAAAGAATATTTTTAACATATTATAATTAAAATAATTTTAATTAAACAAAATCTATAAATATATCTGTCACGTAATGGAAAACATGGTAAACTAAACAAAACCTAAATTAAATTTTAAGAAAATTTTTCTTAATAGTATAAATTTGTGTTTCAATAAAGAAAAAAAGTAAAATATATAAAAATTTATGAAATTAATAAATATTTATGAGAAATAAACGTATTTATCCAATAATATTAGGAATTTACTAATGGACTAGTTTCCGAAATTTTGTCTTCAATATTGCTCTTCATGGAACACACCATGTCTACGACATGATCATTATTATTATCTACTTGTTTTTACATGGAAGTAAGCATCACACAGAAATAAGAATATTCATCAATTTGATCTTCACCAACATATTGTATTTATTTTAATACTATATATCACTACATATCATATTGATCAAGAACATAGGTTTTTTATAATGTGTTTCTTTTATAATTGAATCATCTTTGTCTTCAAATCTATTCCTATTAACAAGTGACATTCCAAAATCATCATGTATGATAATATTATTACCAATAAACCATTTTAGTTAAACAATTGAAAGTTAATTTTAATATATTCAACATCCCATATTTCATAAATGTCTCTATAATATGCACTTTATTCATAAGTTGGGTTTTTGTATTTTGAACTTGAAAAATGCATTGCCTCTACAATCACAAATACACAAATATTCTGAAATGCACTTTTATTAAGTAGGGATTTTTATGAAATGTATAGCCCTTGATGTGATACCTTGACCATGTTATCACATTTAAACTTACACTACACACTAACCATTATAACGTCTCTGATGCATCTGATCTACCATGTATAGTCTTCTTAAACCATTGTAATTTTTTTTTATATGCTCATTCCAAATAAATATTTCTTTCTTCATTGGTGACATTGTTTCAACCCATTAATATGCAATGTTATATATGGTTTTTCATCATGTATGTTATTCAAGATGTATAAATGTAAATTATTAATATTTTTACCAGACTACAATTCAAATTTAAAAATATGAAACCCCTTCCCCAATTATTAACTCATTCTTGGAAGGATGGAGAAAAACCTATGTGCTCTGCCACATACATATAGCACATAAAAAACTCCACAACCTCATCAGAAATATACTTTTCAACAATTGAGGTTCTTAGTCGATATTGGTTTTTAACGTACTCTTACAACATCATGATATACCTTTCAAAACCATATATCTAATTTAGTTAATCATGTCCACAATGAATTATTTCACAAACTAGTTGAACCACTAAATGAACCATTATATCAAAAAAGTCTAAGGACATAAATTTGAAAATGAAAATGTATAGAAATTGAATTTTTTCCAAAATTTTCATAGAATTTAGATCAATAGCCTTATTACAAATGGAATTGAGAAAATAAAAATCCTTCATGATTGCCTTTTCGACACTGATATAAAATATTACTTGAAATGAAACTGGTAGATTTTATTTTCTCATGACATGAAAATCATAACAATTTATAACTGTCATCTTCAAATCCATTAAATATATATTTTTACATTTAATGAATAATCCTACAAAACATTTATATCATAACGACACCGAAAAAGATAAATTATCCCCTCTTGGATAATGTATTAAAATATGATGAAAGAAATGTTCACCTTCCATCAAGAGTGGGAGTTAACACCAGCCACATTCTCATTGATAGTAATTCTAATATTCAATTCAACCAATCTTTTTTCATTCCATTAATATCTAAAAATGTTCCAATTAAACTATCTAAAATATTATACTCCACATCCATGACATCATTATTATGTGTTAATTCAAGATATCCCTAATATGGCAGCTCATGCAACATTGACAGTTTCTTCCAAATATTTCTATCACTAACCTATTTCTATATCTTTCTAAATGTCACACCATGGTTTTTCACCCTGTCAAATTACACATTAATGGATAAAGGTTTTGGATCAGTATCAAATTCTTCTAATCCATGGAATTCTTTTTTTAATCTTTTATATGATTGATCCATAGGAAAACAAATTGATGCCACACGTGTACAATTTTCCTCCAATGATTCAATTGACAATATGAAGTCTGTTGTTTGCAAATTGGAAATGATTTATACCCCTCAACACTGTATTTAGAAAATTTTCGTTATGCTGAAAAGATATTTATAGTGAACGTAATCACTACATGTAGTTGAAAATATAACATTTTATAAGAACCCTTCATACTAATACCATCTTTTATTAAGAGTTTAAAATCATCAATTTATTGTCACAATGTAACATCAATATTATTTCTAGGTTTCTTTTGTCTAGATATCATTAAAGTCAACCTTCCATATTTTATCTTTATAAAAAAATCAGGATATAGGTTATAAATAACCTAAAAACATGCCAGGAAATATGTGTTCTTGCAAGGATTTGATATAGATTCATTATATCTTTAAACAACGCATTTCAGAGATTACTAACTTAATTTCCAAATATAAGAAAATGGTGATCAATTTTTTTCCACTTTAGATCATCAACTGGATGAAATATTTTTTTCATCACATATCTACTCATCATTATTCCATCGTAACTTTTTTTCATCCAGTTAATTATAAAATATTTGTTTCACATGATGAATTATAAAGAAGATACAAAAATACATTTATAGGGATCTTTGTAATCTCTAAATCATCATATCATTCGAACATTCATGTATTTCTTTATATACAATCCCATAGGGAATAATATTTTCATATCCTTATAATGTGAATATGGAAGATCATTTTTGAAGAAGAATGTATTTCAAAAATTTAAGGATCTCTATTTAACATTCAACATTCCATCCATGTTTCACCATCAGATTAATTAATTTTAACATCCATGATAAAAAATTAAAATCCTTAAAAAATGATAAAATTTGTTTTCAGCATCACCATATAGATTCTCTATTGTCATATATTTCTCAATTTTTCTCCTTCAATATCATGAATCATTTATTAAATTTCATCATATTTACCATCTTGAAAAGAACATTCATTAGTAGATATGAAATTATACTCTATTTTAATATGTCGAATCCAAGGGCTGTAACATGGATTAAACACACAAAAATATTAAATAATCTTTTATTTCTCTACTTTTCAGCTTCTATGTATTCAATAATTTCAGGCACTGATAGAAAAAACATGTTTTTTTGGAACATTTTGTTAAGAAAATTCAAAAAATAAATTCAACACCTTCCTCATATTCATCACTCATTCGATTTTCTATATTCCAATTTTGACTCATAATTACCACTATAAACAATAAAATTATATGTATTTTTAAGATAAGGAAATTTTATATTTATATGAAATATGTCATAAATTAATTGTATGAAAATTTAGAAATATAAAACAAATATATGCTTATTTGAAAAATATAATTACACATTATAAAAAATAATGAATGATATGTTAAAACATAAATGATAAATCATAAAAAGATATGCTGGAAAATAATTTTAAAAATAAAATAAGATATATTATTCAGATTTATCTTTATATGAAATCTTATATAATTTAAAAGTAGCACAGTTTGGACATACAATTAAATATAGGTGTATTTGAAAATTATAATGATATTATTTTGGTGTAATAGGATTAAAATACACAATGTATAAATTAAGCACCATAAACTGTTTTGATGTATTATTAACCTATTACAACATGAGTTTGTTACTTAATTTCTTATCTTAATTGTCTAAAATATTAACCAAACATTTATTAATATTGTATAGAAATGAAATATTATCTTTATTTCATATAATTTATATGGCCATCTTTATCGGTTTTAACATTTTTATTGAGTTTTTTTCTGGGAAATTTTCTTGTGTATGGTCAAAATTAATTTGTGTATGGTAAGTTGATGTTGTTAGGTTCTTATCTACTTTTTGAAATGTATTTATATTGGAATATAATTACCAGCCTTGAGATAATCCTAGATTTTCTTTGTAAGGTGGTACAGATATCCTATTCATTGAATGATGAGAGGTTGTTTTTGGGGATATTTAGCTAACATAAAAGGCCTAAAACTAGTTCGGTTTATAAATAGTAACTAGACTGGTTGGTGGTAAGGACTCAAGCATGCCTCCCCATAAGTACATGTTAGAAGTCGGTGACTAGAGTTAAAAATATAATGGTTGTATGGTTGAATGAATTTACTCTCTAGATCAGTAAAAAATATAGCATAATACTAGTAAATTAAATGTTGTGTAATGTAACAAAAACTACTATATAATAATAAATAATTAACCAATAAAATGATCAATCAATAAGAAACCATGAAATAATTTACTATGTTATAATATTAGAAATCACTATAAAATATGTTATATATAAAATATTTCCATATAAGAAAAAAAAATAAAAAAATAGCCCAACTCCTATAGTAAGACTGAGTACATATTCATAACCAAACACCTTGACAAGTATACCATTATTTTCCTATGCCAGAATAACCGTAAATTAAATTTTAATATAAATTGAAAAAGGGGATATTATATATAACCAATGTCTCCATGAAAAGGGATATTCATATGATGATTTCAAATTAATATATATTATCATTCAGAGTATTTAACCAAAGAAGCAAGGAGCTTCATGCCCATCAATTTATATTAAATATTAAGAAAAAAAGTCTGATAATGGGGAATTCCATGCCACGTTGTCCAATAAATAATCATCAAAATCCCATTTCCTATAATATTTAACTTCATTTCTAATTATATTAGATTAATAAAAAAATTTCATATTTTCCAATGATGATAATAGGATAAAATTAAATAAGACATTGAGATATTTTAGTAACTGAAATCATAAAAATATAGATTTACGAAAACCATGAAAAATTAAAACTGAAATTGTGGCTTGCGAGAGCTAATTGAGGGTTTGGATTCAATCTTATATATTCGTTGATAAAAAATATGATGAACAAAACTAGGAAAACGGGGTAGGAGGCCACGGGTTTGAAGAATAGTTCCAAGAGTTTTTGCACGGGGAAGAATTGAGTAGTTGTTGCTCGATTAAAAAACATAGCAATGACTTTAATAGAGGATTCATAAAATATTTAAATTATTTATCATGTCATTTATTATATAACCAACTTAAAAATGGTATTTATCACATCAGTTATAGTATGATCAATGTACTAAAGTGAGATAGTTGATTTATATCATCGTTTACATAATAAAAGATGTGATAAATCAAGATAATTAAATTTTTACATCGGTTATATTATAACAGACATGATTAATCAACCTACATGGCTTTTCATGTCATTTATAAATAAGTGATGTAAAACAGTCCAACGTGATAAATACATTTTATACTAGTGTTGAGAATATGAGATTGGCCTTTATTATCTGTCCTTTCACTATGTTTGGAAGAAAGGTTTTATGTCATATTACTAAAGGAGAAGATCTTTATATGATACTATGAATATATTTAATGAATTAATAATTTTATGTTCCATGATTACAAGGGATCTAAACTAGCATGGTGATTAGGCATGTGTTAATGTAATTAATTGAATATTAATATAAAATATCTAATTTCCATGTATTACAATAATGGGTCTCCACAGATGGTATTAAAGGAAAGTATTATTTATCCTTTTGAAATTATTTTGTCTAAACATTTTTGTGATTCCTTGGAATATTTCTATAGATATATTGATGGATGTATATAAGGAAAAGTCTAATGATGAGTCAAATAATATAAATATATCAGTGAATTTTTTAATGGATATATAGAGTGGTTTGCATGATATTATATCTTAATATATATTCTACACGTAGATTTGTCTTTAGTACAGAGGTCCATTGGGGTAATAAATCCAAAAGGGGAGCATTTATATGGATTTGATAATCAACTAGGG
Source organism: Viscum album (assembly GCA_963277665.1). NCBI lineage: Eukaryota > Viridiplantae > Streptophyta > Magnoliopsida > Santalales > Viscaceae > Viscum > Viscum album. The sequence continues at coordinate 1,140,911,354 of OY728156.1, forward strand.
AATGAAAACAACACTTGTTGCATAGTTGGATTGACACTCCGAGGGGTTATGATTTGGAAATATAAAAACTCTTTATGAACCATATTTAAGGATTTAAATAGATGATGAATATGTATGGAATATGATAAGTATAAGGTTTCATATATTAAAAATAAAGTGTTATGATTTTTACATCCTATAAATGATTTTTCATGATTATTGGTCTTTCCAATAAGAAAATTGTTTCTCAAACTCTGAATTTTGGTTTTAGTCAATGGAGGGAACTAGAATGAAATGGGTTAGCACTAAATGTGATAGAATTTTTTTTGAAAATTATTAATATGATATAATTATTTTAATGAATAATGTTATGGTTTTTCTTAACAACCTATCATGAAACATGATTAAAAATGTGCACATTAGCCAACTATCGTGCCCAAAAAATAGAAGAAGGATATTGTACATTGAGAGTTTGAGTAGTGGATACCATGGAAAAAAGATATGTCTTACTATATATTGATAATATGGGTAGAACCATTCAATGAAAATGTATAGGGGGTGGGAATTTTTTTGGGTCGTAGAAAATAATCACCCAATGAAAATAACCGCAAAGGTAAAATGATTTTTTTTTTGATAATGGATGAGATTAATGGTCTCCCTATAGTATCTTCAACGTTAAAATATTAAAATTGGGGATAGTATGGGAATTATAAAAATTTATATCATAATGTGAAATATCAGGAAGAAAATTAGAAAGGTTGTGTGAGTGATGGTAATATTTTGGATGATAAAGAGACTAAAAATGATATACGAAATAAATAAGTCATAATTATTAAAATGATAAATAATTTTTAATTCCATATAATGAAATATTAATGACTAATGTATTTATTTTTTGGTATTCAAAGATTTATATTTTTATTGGTGGTGTTTTGGTTATGAGAATCATGATTTATAAATGGATTGTTCCATAATATTTTTAATTAGGAGGTTAAAAATTTTGTTATATGGTAATGATAGCATAAAAAATTTATTTAATGGTAAGGTGAAATTTTGATTAAGGGATGGTAACCCTTAACATTTTCCTCATGATGAAAAATGGGGTTTATTTTAGTTAAATAGATGATAGATATTGATAAAGTAAATTGGATAGTATTGATAATCTTATAACAACTAAAGGATTTATTGAAATCTTATGGATTAGATATATCATGATAATGAGAATATATTACATTATAAAAAATTTATATAAGGTTTTATTTTTTTCTACATTAAATTATTTCTCTATGTGTTCCTTGTTGGGTTTCTTAATGTCAAATATACACTTTAGGATGCTTCACCTAATTCCATTGAGAAATAGTCTCTGAGGGTCACACTCTAAGTGTATCTATAATCTCATTCAAATAATATATTATAATTTATTCTTTTAAAAGTTGAATAAATATTATTCCATCACATGGTTTAACAATTATTAATATTTACATGATCATATATATTACTTCTCACATTATTCAATAAAATATAATTTTAACAAAATATGTAGTAAATATATATTTTCAATTTATGGAATTTAAAAATTATTTATTTATTGGTGAATAATGTAGTGATATTTATTTAATAAATAAATAGTAATTATTAAAGGCATGATAAATATTATTTTGGAATGGAAAACTCAGTTTAATGGTTTGGAGAGAAATATTACATATTAAATATTATTTGAATAAAAATTAATTAATTTTTATTTCGTTTTTCACGGAAATTTTGAGAAATAAAAATAATATTTTTATTGGAGACATGGTGTTACCCAAGCGATAAATAAATAATAAGAGGAACCTGTACAATTATTTATTTCAATCCCATGTGATATATTAAACCAATTATATTATTTTCAGAGAGTTTCCATTCATTTGTTTGGTTATGAACAAAAAATTTTGACAATCCTCTCAAGACATAGAAATCCCTTCTCCAATAGTAATCCCATGAATATAGAGCAATCTTCCCCTACCATTCTTTACAAAGTCAAGAGATATAGATGAGAATTATTTAGAAGTGATTCTCATGGCGGTCAAAGGAAAATGCAACAAGAGATAGGATCTACCATGTCAACACATGGATATTCTTGAATAAATGTTTTTATATTTTTGGAACATTTGTGGATCATGGATAGGGGGAATATTCTCTTAATTGATACAAAAAAATGACGGTAAAACATAGAAATGTTTTAAGACCCTTTCACAAGGAAGTAATTCTCACAAGGTAATTCTTAATTGAATAAATTAAATTTAAACTATATATAATGATACTATCTTTGGTTTGGGTGTTATATATATTGCCTATTTTCATTGATTCAACATCATTGATCATAACTGTTATCATTGTGTAAATCTCAAATTGATCATCAATCATGAAATAAATAAATGTTTTCAATGACCCTTTTTGGGATTCCTCTTTGCCTGAAACCTATACATGTTACTTCACATGAAACTATCTCTGAGAATATTTCATGAACAATTTGAGGGAAAGAAATGATTACAAACCCTAAATTTTTTTCACATCATGAGATGGTTAGCTTGGTTAATTTCACCTGTGTGAACACAATTTGATACAAATATCATAAATAATGAAATTTTGTCATTTAAGGATTTCAATTAAAAAATCTATTAAAATCATCATTTTATATCTATGTCATGAAAATGATTTATTCTTCATCCATCAGGAAGTTCTCATTATAAAACCCTAAGACAAATCCAAGTAATTTTGCGGTGATTTCATCCCTTCTAACCATATTTTCATAGAAGATTATTTCTAACGAGTTCTTTTCATTTTATTTCCCCCTATCGTTCATTTATTCTTCATCATAGTGGGGTAATCTCTTAACTTCTATAGAACTAGGTTTTGATATTTATCTTGTGTGCTCTAGGTTTTTTCTCGTGGTGTATTTCGCACTCATCCCCCTTGGTATTTTTATTTTAAAAGAGTTTATTGATCACAAAATGTAGTTGGTCTAAAAAAATACCAGTGGTCTACTTATATTTTTTTTGTATATAAAATATTATAATATTTGTTTGAATCAACCTGAGAATTAACTAACATTATAAGAAGTTATGGAAATAATGCATTTTCACTGCACATTGGATTCCTTTAGATCCAATGTTGTCGAGGCCTTGTATGTGGCTACCCTTAGGGTGATCCTGCCATTGAAAAATAAATAAATAGAAAATGGATTATATAATATTCAACTTGACATGTGACCTTAGGTTATTTATTTTGATAGAATCTATTTGGAAAATGGATTACATTTTCATTTAGATGACATGGGTTTTTGAAACTAGCCTGATATTGGAATAAGATATAATCTGATAAATGAAATAATAATTGAAGTAAAAATGGTAAGTAGAAGAATTAACTATTTTGGATTGTTATTTTATTCCTATTATTATGAATGTTACTCTCATATATGACGAACTAATTTAATAAAATGAATGTATGATGATCTTGAAATGTATATATAAATGGATTTTCATAGTGATATAGAAATGAGCATATAAATACTTTTCTAATTGATGGTTATTTTCTTATACAAATATGACTTAATAATGATTTTAAAATTACTATATAAAGGAATTTTCTTGATGATGTGGAAATGATTATATGAAGGGAATTTATGAGCTATTTTGAAATCATTATGTAGAGGAATATTCTAAATAATGTGATTATACCATGGAATGTTTTTATATTTGAAATGGTTTTGTTACATTCCCAGAGATATTCTCGTATAGTTCTAATGGTGTTCGATCATTGTACCTAATATGTAGAGTAATTAACACTCCTGAATTTACCTTTATTTCAAGCACTTATAATTGTAATGATTTTTTAGAAATAGTGGCATTTATAAACTAAGTTTTATTTTCAGCCTATTTAGACCATAATTTTTTACCGAAAAAGATTACATGGATAGTGGTTTAGAAAATGGAAAGGAACCTCATAGATTATTTTTTATTTATAAATTGTTTTGAGATTATAAATTTGACTCACATGTGGTTCAGAACTCTGGTTTTATTGTATATTTGTGCTAACATGGTCTCTTCACTATATTACTTTTAGTTTAACATTTATATTTAATCAATACTAATATTAAATTATTATTTTATTATTATTGTATTATTCAAAAAAAATTACTTTTCTATCTACATTAATTTACTATATTTTGTTACATCAACATTTTCAAATTTAAGATGTACCATGGCAATGTACCAAGGGGTAGAGTCTCACAACTATGTTCTCCACTTCCCCCACTAATAGTCGGCAGACTCATGAATATGGGGAGGAACGCATGATTTCTAGTGACCAATGTAACGAAGCTACTTGAGAAATAGTTTGATGAGGGGACATTAAAACATGTTTTTCATTAGGTCAAAGTTCAAAATATACAAAATTGTTAAGGATTTTTATTATATAATCTCATCATTTATCAGATTTTATTATGTTTATGGTTTCGATGATGAAGTCTTAAGATCCAACCCTCAAGATTCTCATGAAATTTATTTTCCTCATGTTCTATCTTGATACTACATGTTTCCCCTATTGTCAACTCTTTATGTATTAAAGTGTTCCACAAATTCTTTTTTGACAAAAACAAACATTATTTATCTCATTGGAAAAAACATTTTCTTTTTAAATATATTTTTATTAATTTTTTTTTAAAATATAATTAAAATTCCCCAAGTTAATTATTAAACGTATTTCTACATGTGTTTACGATTTTACACAAATTTTTGAAAAGAAATTCATTTTATCCCCAAAAAATTCTTTTTTGAAGATTATTAAAAATGTGAAAGGAATAATTGTTTTAATGTGTTTGGCTTGAATTAAATTTCATTCTACTGGGACCCCTCAGTATTTTATATATTCTTTTATTTGATACAAATATTTAATTTTCAAATAAAATTAGTTCCAAAATATTATATATGTTTTTAATGATTTTTAAATGGGAAAAAACATTTTCCTCGTGACGTAATTTAAATTATTTTTAAATATTAATTTATAAATTCCTAAGGATATTTTTATAGAATTGTTTTCTGTTTGTTTTATTTTTTTTGGAATTGAAATTGCTATTTTCATTAATAAATGTTCCATGTGATCTTTCAAAATAATTTTATATCTAACATCATATTCCTTGATGTTACTAATAATTTATAAGGGATAATGTGGAATGATACCATCCTTATTATTTATTTTGAGGGTAAATTTTCATGTTAATGAAATTTTTAGGCAACCCTTTTACATAACATGAGGTTTTCTATATTTATAAAATGATATTTTTATAAAACCTGTTTTCATTAAGAGGTATATAATGTGATGATATGATGAAGGATATAATATATTAAGACACACATTAATATGGTTTTCAATATGAGATAGGTGGGACCCATATATCATTCAAATTCATTAATTAAAGTCTTAAATCTTTTCAGTTAACAATTAGAAACAAGTCAATGGGATTGATCCGCTGTTGTATATAGTGGAGTCCTAATCTACTATGATAAATAGGTGAGTTTTGATCCACAATTATATATAGTTGATAAGTCATGATCCAATATGCTTATGGTATTTCAATGAATGTGAAAAATGTGTGTGAAAGGCATAATGAGTTTCTTGATGTTTAGAAGAATTATTGATTCATGATGGCCTCATAAAAAATGTAAAATGCATAATGTTAATGAAATAGTTTCATAAGGTGGTAATTTTATTCTTCCATGGTTAAAGATTAATGAACCTTGAGTTTCAAGAATACCACATCAAATTATTTAAAGGGCATTTAATCCAATAATGATTGATTGTTCTAGGAATGATTTGTGATTCTTAAAGGGATTTTTTTTCCAGGTGGTGATTTTTTATAATGGAATATTTATGTGAATATTGAATGTTTGTAACAATTATACATGAATAAAATATATTACCAGAAATATCCTAAAGAAATGGAGTTTGTCTAATAGAATGACGCGTTTCACTAAAATGTTTTAGAAATAATTTTTTTTGATGTTGTGGAAACATCAATAAATAGTATTCTACGTCAATCATTTAATAAATACTAACATATAGAATATATAAAGGCTATTAATTAATGAAATAATCACACAAAAGATTTTAATATGTAAATTATTCAAAAGAAAATCAATTCCCTAAATAAAGATCTTTGGTCAATGTGACTAAGGTTGTTTCATGAAAAATGTAGAGAGAATACATAAATGTAATTAGTTTCATTAATGTGTAATATTTCATTAATGATTAGAATTTTTTTTAAATTTAAAATTTTCTCGATTAAAAAGGTTTCACAAAAGTAGTGTGAATGTTTTAAAAACGATTGTATTGTGTGTTATCATTAGGATAACATTAGAGAAAGTTATTAGAAATAATTATAGACCTTACTAATGGATATTTTCATTTTATTATAATTTCAATATGGAAAGTGAAGCGACCTCAATGTTCCTATTATTCTACTTCTAGGTTATGAGTGAAAATGTATACACAGAAAATGACTTCTTCATCCATTTTCATAATATGGAAAAACATTGTGTCTAAAATGACTTTATCGCTGAAAAGTTCCATCCCTTCACTCTTGGAATTCACATTAAATGATAATCATATATTGATAACAATATAGAGATGAGAATGAATCATTTATTTAATTGAAATCAATATAATATTAGAACCTAATTAACTAACCCCTAGAAAATATAATATTGAAGTATTTGATATAAAGAGTAATCAAGACCCAACTATTTTTTTATTTTCACACTATAATGTCACACACTTTATACTTATTATTCATGTCCCCCCATTTAACCAATGGTTTATCAATTCTCATCAATGTCGAATATGTATCTATATTAAATCACAAATGAGAGGCTATATATTAATATTTATTAGAATGAGAAGTACTAATTTTAAAATTAGCATAATATAATGTATATGGTAATAATATAGTACCTCTTACGGTATAATCATAACTGAAAACATTTATCATGGACCTATATAAACCATACATAGACATGTACCTTTCGACCTACCATGACAATTAGGTCTCTACCCAAACAATGATTTAGTTGAAGGAAATATTTTAATACCTCACCTAAATCCTTGAGATAATCCACATGAATATGATTGAATATCACTTATTATAAGCATCCCTTTATAGGTATAAGATTTATATTCCTGTTAAGATTATTAACCAACCGTCAATAATGGATTTATTTGACAAGATCTATGAATATGATGCTAGAAAATATATAATTTATGCATTATTTCTTTATAATTAACATTTTTATTAGTATAGAAAAGAAATATACATTGATACAACCAAACTAGATATCATAGAATATAGGTAGAATAAAAAATAACTACAACCTTGACATTACTAAATGATATACCCATACTCATAACTTACTAATTCCTGTTCCATACACTTTATGTTTCCACAATACCATTTTCACCTATAAGAGTGTAAACTATTCTCATACATATTTCGGAACCTATCTTAGTTGGTGGTAATTTATTCCTAACATCCAGAAACATATAAATAATAAACATCAACAAATGGTATGGAAATATATCCCACAATATGATCTAAAATCAGGTATATTCATATCTCCAATCATTTACTAGATTCGGAGAAAATGATATCGGTATCTAAATTGGATGGTATATTCAATCAGTGTCATCATTCCCAGCCGATTATTCATAAATCTATAATATTTCATTGTTTATAGTATCTATATAGATATTATACTAAATATTATGAATTCAATTTTAATCATGATCCTATACATTTTCCCCTCCACTATTACATATCTTCATCGATAACTGGATCTTTTATGAATAAATGTCACAACAAGAACAAAATGTTCTTCCAAAGTATCGAAAATCTTTAATGTTTAATGAATATGATTCATACACTACACTTATTGAGGTTATACATCACCCCATATGTTTAGTGAATGATGAAACTAAAATACATTGATTCTATTTGTAGTGGATGGTTCCAATCAAGGAACAACCTATCATTTAGCCTGATGAAGAAAATATAACCCTTCAACGAATTAATGGTAACCACATGGACTATAATATTTCATATAACCATTATCTCCTTCCAATATAGTGGTTATGATTCAATGAAGTTTTATAAAATAAATTTTTATATTTAATAATAATATATTCAAATCTTGGATAAAAAAATAAAATAATTAGATCATCGTATTAAAAATCAGTTATGAAATTATTTTCCTCTATCATCTATTCCGTTTTTATTAAATAATTTAATTCATTAAACTATATTTTAAACACATTAAAAACATAAAATTCATGAAAGAGTAAAATATTTATTTAAAAAAAATGAAAATCCAAAAATAAAATTAACCACCTGAATAATCTAAATTAACTTTATCATCACTTATAAATAGATTATAAAATATTAGTACTTTATTATTATTTTTAAATATATTATTTACTGTGAATTAATCGTAATAGTAATGTTAGATATCATAGGAAATAACATAATATATCATGTTTTCCTACTTATATATACCTATATATGATAATTCATGATATATGAGACTTGATGGAATATGAATGATTCAAAGAGAATGTTAAAAATAAAACCAACAACACATACAATAACTCATTATTCTACTATAACTATAATCAAAGAGAATATTTATTGGTTAAATCATTAGTAATAATGACTGTATCTACTAGATAGTATGATACCCAATATCTCGAAGTGATCTTTGATACCATATCATAATAATATTAATCATAAATAGTTGTACTATACATGAAATATTTTTTTACAACACCTTTGTTGAACCTATTTTTCTCTAAATTCTAGTATGAACATTATTTTCTAGTTACTATAATTTGGGTATATATTTAACACATTAGTAATAAATGAAAAGGTATATAAAAAACAAAAATTTTGTATGACCTTTTTTGATGTTATAAAAATAATAAAGGAAAATATATCCACTATGGTACTTATATGAAATAGATAAATATTTTACCTAGATAGTTTTATGTGTATAAAAATATATTTATATGATAATATGTACAAAAAAATAGCCATACTAGAATATAACCAAGTGAAACTAGATATAATTGACATATACATAAAATATATTGAATAAAATAATCAAAGGGTGTTATATTATTCTAAAAAGGTTGAATAATAATCTAAGGGTGACAATGAGATCACCACTGTCATAATAATTATTTGTATTTGTATTTAAGACTTAATGTTTTTAAAAGGAAAATAAATCTCTTATTCCCTTTTTGGGGTTTTTCATATTTAAAATGGAATTTTAAATAGATTCTTTATTTCAATATCTTGAAATGGTTTCATGTGATTATGAATGAAATGTTTGTATTTAAACATGGATATTTTCAATATTTTTTGTGTTATGATTATATAATGGTACTTGGACATTTTATCGGTGGTTACAAGATAACCCAGTGATGGATGGTTATGTGATAAACCGAATAACGGGTGGTTCCGTGAAAAATTGATGATGGGTGGTTACATTATTACCTATAATGCATTCGGTATGGAACTCATCTACATGGCTTTTCCATTTAGTTATATGTGTGGAAATCGATGGTATTCTTATTCCAATTATGTATGTTTATGTACCAAATTACCCTTATATGATATATTTCCCTTTCTGTGGGATTTATGGTAATCTTTTCGTTACAAAAAGGGTAAGTAATGAGTATATATTTAGTGATGTGTTTTTTATACATTTGAAAGGTTATAGATATTACATTATGATAAATTTTTCATGGTTTACTTGTTGTTTTAGAAAAAACTAATAGTTTTCCTTTTTTATGTTTCCCTTAGAGAACTTTTTAAGCTCATCCCATGTTTTCAAATTTATTTCACATGACATAAAGATTAATAGGGTCAAGTATGAGATCAAGGAAAAGTAATGTTGTTTAAATCATTGAAGTAAAAATGTATGTTTTTAAAGAGTTTTTTAAGAAAAAATGGATAGTGTGTATATGTGTCTACTTGATATACATAAATTTTTATGTATAAGGTATGAACTAATTCTATAATTCTGTAAAAAAAAATATCCTCATTGTAAATTATTAAAATTATTCATGATTATATAAAGTTTAAGGTTGGGGCATTAAATTTCGTATCAGAGGTTAGTTTAGAAAACATTAAATGTTGGGGTTTTATTTAATCAAAAGTGAAATAACCATAATGGTTAGCATATTATAAAGAATCATAGATTTTTTTAGATAAATTCACATAGTTTAAGATAACATGAATAAGTATATTTTACTGTTCACCCTCTTTATAAGATATTATATAATGATTTCATTGATATACTCATACATAGCATTTTGATTTTATTAAATGGATTGATTTAGGAGACACCAAAGTAACAATGGTTGTGAAGGAAACTATGGTGATTTTCTGATTGAGAAACTGAATGAAATAGGTGTTGCAATCAGAAATCTTGCCTTTTTTATTAACCAACTATCTAGAGTCATGATTGATCCCTTGAACCTTGGTTATTTTTCTAAGGAATCATATATATGAGAATGAAATCCCAATGGATGTTTAGGTAAAAATCATAAAGTTAGGTATATTCGAGAACTTATGTGTCAAAGATTAGGAAAGAAACACCTAGGAAAATGTTTCAATGGGATGGAAATCCGTTTCAGATGTGGTAATGATGGTCATAAAAAATAACCTTCCTTGAAAAAAGGAAGCGTCTACTTTAATCTAGGAAAGGGAAAGTAGTTCCTTGTGACAGATCAATTGAATGTTTTAAATGTGTTGTTCATGGTCATTATACAAATAGATTTTTTATGAATAAGGTTTGGGAAAGAGATCAGTTAAATTTTATAAATATACTTTTACTATTTCTTAATTCCATTCTAATTGATTATGAGACAAATAAAAATGTCTAATGAAAGGTATAGATTAATTATTATGTCATATTTTGATATTACTAAAATATTATGTTATTATGGGTGATTTTGTTTGTAGAAAATAAGTATAAAATAATAATATGAAAAAACATGGAAAAATATCATGAAGAATGTTTGATGATTAAGATGTCTAAAAAATGAAGTGTTTTGTAGGATATATGTATAATGATATGTTTAAATGTATTAATGATTAGATTTCATTAGAAGATATTTTCTATTATCTATAAACATGAATTTTGATATGTGAAAATTTAATTAAAGAAAGAATTATCTTTCCTTTTTTAGACTTAATGGATAACCATTGTGGTTTATGAGATCTTTTTTTAGTAAATTATGTGTTATTAATTTTTGGGATGAAAATGTGTGGTATGAAATAAACTTTTTGGTTAAAACATATTTCATATAATTTTTTTGATTTTATCTCATTTTGTTATTATTATTAGAATTATATAGTTTTTGGAAAATGGAAACACAGAGACCTTATGATAACCTGTCATGTTAAACAATGATGGAGGAATGGAACCCACAATAAAAGTGCAACTATGATTTATAACATACCACTAGACTACTTGAAGTTCTTACTTAGTATGACTAATTTCTTTTACTTAAATGATTTTTTTGATCAAGAATATGTTTATTTTGGGAAATTATGCTTTATCAAATGGATATCAGTTGTATTGTAAAATTATATTTTGATTAAGTGATAATTGTTATTTTGGGAGATGTTCTCTCTTTTGGAAACACTATAAACATAAAGAAAATATAATAATATGGGATTTAATTTGTGAAGTAATTTTTGAAATTTTATATTGGAAAATCTAAGATTTTATTGTGAACATATGGAAATTTGGGTTATTTATGGAAATGTTTAACCTATCATAGAGAATATGTGACTAGGTTAATTATACTTCGATATGAGACATTGATACTAGTCAATGTTATTGATAAATAAATGTTATGATTTACTATAGAAGAATATGTTATTAAACTCTTTAATTTTTTAGGGTTTAATCATAGTTTGTATTATAATGATTAATTTTAAGGACAATTCTGCAATGAATGGTCTTTGTTAATATTTCGTTATTGTTTGTTGAATTTTGGATATTAATATTAGTATTTCTTTTTATGTAGGATTATCCTTTTGGGGATTATATGACCTCATACTAACCATTTTGGTTTTGGTTAATGTCTAAATATGAGGGAAATATATAGTTCATATTTTTTTGGATTATACGATTCTCTAGAAGTTTATTCTATGTCTTTTGATGTGACCAGGTCATCTTAGAAACTCTTCATTTAGAGTAAAGATGAGTTTGTGGTAGAAAGTTATTAAAGTATGAATGTCTACATTAAATGTAAGTATGTTTCCTTTGGTTCTTAGTCAATGTAGAGACCCAAGATTTGTAACACCCTGAGCATCCACAATACGCCTCTCTTTCAATAATGCAACAGCTTGCATTGAACGCAAGTTCGAGTTCTAACACACCGTGACTAATCAAAGTAGCTATTATGAATAGTAATAACCACCTTTTAAAATTATAGACATTTTATATTTCAAAATGGAATTCATTTTTTTATTCCTAATATTGAAATTAGCCTATGTTGAATTTTTTGTAATTTTCTGAGAACTTCCAAATTTTTATGAATAGTGAAAAACACATGAAACAACTTTTTTAATCAAAATAATTTATAGTGATAAGTTATACAATTTAGTGGTTTTAAGGTATAATTAGAATATATTTTTACCATTTTATCCAATGGTGTTCATTAGAATTAATTTCACTTTGAAATTGGACATAAACAATTGTCAATCTTTTGATATATATTGTTTATTAAAAACACGATATTTATTGTCACAGTGGGAATTAATTATAAAATTAATTAATGCAACTTATATTTTTGTAATTTCATAAAATAGACATCATTTTTGAATTCGGAATATCAATTATAGCTTAGGGTGAAATTTTGGCATTGTTCTGAAGAACTTCAATTTTTGATGAATAGAGAAACCACTAAGTGGTAGTTAAAAAACTGATTTTTCGTTTACATGAAATATTACCACATCTGTGATTTGATTTTCAAAAAATCCTACATACATGGATGTAATTAAAAAGTAAAATGTGGTTCAATGTGATAAAAATAATTTTTTGGTGAATAGTAACTTTTAAGTTCTTAATCGCGATTAGAGGTAATTAGTGTAGTTTAAGGTAAAAATAATGTTTTAATAATATGAGATGAGCTTGAAACATGTCCTACCCTCATTGGATGTGCCATGTCTGACCAAGAAAATCCATGGGTCAACTTGGGGACCCCATGAAGCCACTTTAGTTGGAGAAGGACATAAATACCTTTTATTTAATGTTAAAGTAAAAAAATGACACAAACATGAAATTGTTTACTAAAACAATTTTTATATGGGGTTATACAAGTTATATTCTTGACTATAAATAGTCACTGGAAAGCTAAAAATATTTCCTACATCATAGTATTTTTTTATAATTTTTGGACATTAAATAAATTAAATTATTTATGACATCATGATGATGCAGCAATTACCTCATTAATTAATGATTTAAATAAAATGAAAAGATAATGTAAAATCCAAGGCGTAAACTTCTCAAAAACCTATTAGATGAGTATATTTAGAACTCTTATCACCTTATCCTCGAATTATATAAGTGTGGGACCTCTAAAATACGAAACTCATTTTATAATAAAGTGACTTTTCTTTACTTTCCATGAGTGCCCCTCCTCTCCACTTATAAAAGGCCCCCACCTCTACCACCTCATTCACACTTTCAAGCCATTTGGCTCGGCCAACCTCTGCCCAAATACTCTCCCAACTTCCCCCTCTTACACCTAGAAGCCTCACTTTGGGCAGAACTCTTCCCAAGGAAGCCTTTGGCTCAAATCAAAAAGAGTTACCCAATTTTAAGGTAATGTATTATCTAATGTTGTTTTGTTTTATTTTTCTTATCCAACCACCAAAACACTTTTTATTCATTTCTTTTGTAAAAAAACATGTATCCCCAATATAATATGATGTTTTTATAAGAAGTATTCGAGTTACACTTACACACACCTACATCTAAAGGTTAAAGAACATAATGTTTCTGTGGATGGCGAATTTTTGCCTCACGAAACGATGATTGTTCAACACTCATATAACACCCCTAATGGTGGCCATTATGATGAAAATATTTTTATATAGGATATATATTATGTTTTTTCCCTTATGATTTTGTATTTTTCATTTATGGCATACCGTTATGGTTTCCATTATGGGTAAATGCGATATTTTCATTTTAAGAAGTGCGGACTACAGCCCCCTCAAAGTGATTTGAATCGTTAATATCATATGTGGGAAGTATAAAGGATGGAGTAAATGGTATTACATGATATATTATACTGGAATTATATTATACATTTATATCATTATGATTTCATTCCATTAAATACGAAATAGAAATGAAAGTAGCATTCATGCGTACGTACGGCTTACCGTCTCCATGAACGGTGCATTTCATTTCTTTCGTCTAAATGTTACGTAATATTATGAATGCATGTATATACTGGATATATATGATATATATTATATCTAAATCATGAATATAATTCTGGATATAATGGATATTTCACCACATGAACAACATGTAATTATAAGAAGTTTATTGTTGACTCAAGTACCAAAGATCGACAAAACGACCGTTATTAACATAAATAATTACATAATGTTCATAACATTGTAATAAGTGATATAAAAAGGATAATTAAATTAAAAATGGTTCATAATAAGGTATATATTAACTCTAGTTTATTATTCAGGAGTTTAAAGAACGGTTGAGTCAAATCGGACACGAGGTAAGGGAACTTCTTAACCCAATTTCTATTCTTTGGGTTAATCTACAACATTCGAATTATGTCATGATATTATTAGGTCCTATCTTGTATTTGTAATTTTTTTATGTGTACATATAGTGAATACACATAATAGATATATTTTATTTAAAAACGATCTTTTTAAGGGACTTCGTCTCAATCTCCATTCATTGAGGCATATTTTGTTTTATACACAAATTTCTTTTATACAGTGTATAAACCCCTTTGACTTTTATGTTTATTCAAAAGGAATCTTTTTATACGAAGCGTTTACTAAATGACAAAAGGGAATGTTTTTGTCGTACGTATGCGGTGACAATGACTTCTCTGCCACCGTGACCATTATTTGAGTTTCGGCTTCCTCTACAATCCATATCTTTTTTTAATGAAAAATAAATACCATGTTTTAACTTTCTTATATTTTGGTATTGAAAATTGTTTTGAAATTGTTTTTATTATATCAATGTGTTGTATTTATATCTTGTGATTGAAATGTGGAAATGTTATGTTTCCTTTATGCATGTTTTATGTGATACGATTATGTTATGGTTTTTGATATATTTAAACCTTTTCATATGAGGAATTTATTGGACTTAATAAGTGACGGGTGGAGCCCGCTATAGCTCCTCGATGCATCGGTAGGTCTCATGAGACAAACTAGTGTCTTGGCACGAGGCCTTGACAAAATCATATTTGTGGTCTTGGCACGAGGCTTTGGGTACGTGGTTATGATAGTCTGGCATTATGCATTCCATCATTATGATAGTGGTTATTGATATTTCATGTGATTATTCGACCAGTAGAATATCCATGTGAATAATTAAATGGAATTATCTCATTTTACATTTGCCATATTATGTTGAAGTTCATGTTTAAAAGGCTTTTGTTTTATTTATTCATTGCCTTAAATGTTAATGTTTATTTATGAAAACTTCCGCAATATTGTTATCCTTACTGAGCATCTGAGCTCACCCCTTTAAATGTTTTAATACTTTCCAGGATGTGAAGAAGTATTTTATGAATGACCTGCAGGGATATTCAGAAGAGGATATGAGTGTGGACTATGGAGACTTTGTTATTGTAGATTTTTAATTTATGATGTAATGTAACATTTATGAATGTATCTAGTGTTTCCAAGGCAACTAAACTAATCGGTCTTCGAGACTTGATCTTTTGTGATCATGACAATGTTACGAAGTAATGCACCGACCCTGGGTAACTGGGGTCAGGGCATTACAGTTCGTATCAGAGGCAGTTTAGTACTAACCTTGGAAGATAGATTTAGATAAACTCTGATTAAAGAACATAGCCCGAAGATAGACTTTAAGGATTAGTATAGAAGAACTTCCTAGAATTTTGGTATTATAGAGATTTTGTGAGTTTTCCAAGAAATACATCCCTGTCTGGATACGAGCAGGTAGAGGCGGCTCTGGTATAGATGTAACTAGGGGTAAAACCCGAAAACACCGCTTTGAGCTAGACTCGAACGGGAACTGGTGCACGACAACGGGCCTTACTGCACTCTTGGTTACGACACTCCCAGGGGATATGCTTATGATAATTCTAATTTTCATTACAAACCACTATGAAGGGTTATGAGTATATACTTCCTCAAAGAAAACATTTCTTTTTTATGATTATGGATTACATCCATAAATAGTTCAATTTATGCAAACTGTTTTACAAATATGGAATTATGTATTTTAATTCATAGACTAATCTAGTTTATGCCATTGTTTAGAAATGGCGCCTAGTGGAAGGAATGGAAACTATATCAATGCACGCACTCCATGTTGGGATTTCCATCCTACTCAAGATAATTATTATGGATCCGGAGATACAACTAGTACTGATCAACTTATTACCATACTGGGACAACTCACTCAGGTTATGAATAATAACCTTACTCGTATAGAGCACCCTGATCCACAACGTGGAGGATCAATGTTAGACTGCTTCATGAGGAAACAACCACCAAAATTTAATGGGGGTACAAATAATTTAGTAGATGAGCAATGGATAAACTCCTTAGAGAAAATATTCCAAGCCTTGGGGAGTAGCGAAAGGGAGAAAGTTATCATGGCAGTTTACCACCTCACTGGAGATGCCGATCAATGGTGGTCATTGATTCAAAATACAAAGGAAGATGAAGAAGTATCCAGTATGGAATGGAGAGAGTTCAAAGATCTTTTCTTAGAAAAATAATTTCCACATGACCATCGAGCAGATATGGAAAGGCAATTTCGTAGTCTGAGGCAGAAGGAGGATGAGAATGTCGCAAAGTATGAGGCTAACTTTACAAGGTTAGCGAGGCATTCTGTAGATTATATACGTAACCCAAGAAGTAATATTGATCGTTTCATTGATGGGTTAAAACCATTTCTCCGTCGAGATTTAGTATCACAATCATTCTCATCGTTTGAAGATATTGTCTCGTGTGATATCAAGACAGAAAAGGAATTCTCTAAATCATATGACAAAAATGTAAAGAAAGAGAAGAAGAGAACGGTGGAACAAGAGATAGATAAAGGGAAAAAGGGAAAGTAGTATTTTTCAGTATGTGATAATTGTGGGAAGAATCACCCTGGTACTTGCCTAAAAGGAATGGGAGTTTATTATAAATGTGGAGAAAAAGGTCACCAGGCGCATGATTGCAAGGGAAAGAAAGAGGCTATCAATGTTGAATGCTATAATTGTAGGGAAATGGGGCATTATGCAAATGAATATTTTAAGAGTCAGGGAAACATGCCTCAGAAAAGGCCAAGGGATCAAGGCCAATCTTATGTTGTGACTACAGTTGAACCAGAATAATTAATGTATTGGTGCTTTTGGACTCAAGGATTATATTCTGGTTATAAGAATAATGTGATATATATAACGATTGTACTGTAGTACATTTTGATTTCATTAAGGTTTTAATATGATTAAGGTAATCATATTTTTAGTATGTGACAATAAGAGAAACTTTACTTTGTTTGGGGAATCTGATGTTACAATTGATTTTGGAATTTTGAGACCTTTTAGAAAAAGTCTGGACAAAGGTATTTTGGATAACTATTAAAGTTGGAATGGATTAAGTTGAACCATGGATAGTATTGTTTAAGGTTAAAACATTTCTGAAGATTATTTTTGGAATACTATAGTACTATATTTTTAGGAAATGGACAACCTGCAGGGTGGGGAATAATCCGTCGCGTCGGACAAAGCTGCAGGAATCGAACCCACAACCATAGTGCGACATGCCTTTATTACCTACCACTAGCCTACATGAAGTCCCTGGTTATTAAAAAATATTTTTTTCCTAATCTAAATGGTATGTGGTAATAATTAGAACCTTATACAATTAAGATAAATATAATATTTTTGAGTTCTATTATCTTTTTGAGTGAAAGATGAGTTTGTGGTAGAAATTAGTTGAAGGATGAAACTCTACTTATCAAGCATAAATATTTATATACCTATCTCTTATTCTAAGAATAAATTCTTAAACTTTAGTAAAGGGATATTAAAACAAAAAAATCTGTTATCCTAATACATTATGTCTTTTTGAACTGATAATATTTTAAATTAACATAGATTGAAGGATTTGAGGCCCTCAATTTTACACTTGTTTCTGATTGATGACCTCAATCACTCCCTACAAATATTTAGGTTTTTCCTCCAATTATATGTCTCTAATTGCAACCAATGTTCTCCTTATCGAGATCATAATTTGGTGGTGACTTTCTTATTTCCATTTCCCTCTTATTAAGGATAAATTTTATTAACCTTCTTTTTGATGTGGGTTTTCCACAAAGGTATTTTCTATTTTCATCCTTTTATTTTCAAAAAAAATTCAAATTGTGAGGACGAAATTTATTGAATGAGGGGAGAATGTAACACCCCGAGCTTCCACGATACACCTCTCTTTCAATAATGCAATAGCTTGCATTGAACGCAAGTTCGAGTTCTAACACACCGCGACTAATCAAAGTAGCCGTTATGAATAGTAATAACCAATTTTTAAAATTATAGAAATTTCTATATTTCAAAATGGAATTCATTTTTGTATTCCTAATATTGAAATTAGCCTATGTTGAGTTTTTTGTAATTTTTTGAGAACTTCCAAATTTTTATGAATAGTGAAAAATACTTAAAACAACTTTTTTTAATAAAAATAATTTATAGTGATAAGTTATTCTATTGAGTGATTTTAAAGTATAATTAGAATATATATTTACCATTTTATCCAATGGTGTTCATTAGAATTAATTTCACTTTGAAATTGGACATAAACAATTGTCAATCTTTTGATATATATTGTTTCTTGAAAACATGCTATTTGTTGTGATAGCGGGAATTAATTATAAAATTAATTTATGCAACATATATGTTTTTAATTTCATAAAATAGGCATCATTTTTTAATTCAGAATATCAATTATAGATTAGGGTGAAATTTTGGCATTGTTCTGAAAAACATCAATTTTTGATGAATATTGAAACCACTAAGTGGTAGTTAAAAAACTGATTTTTTGTTTAAATGAAATATTACCACATCTGTGATTTGATTTTCAAAAATCTGACATACATTTATGTCATTAAAAAGTAAAATGTGGTTCAATGAGATTAAAATAATTTTTTGGTGAATAGTAACTTTTAAGTTCTTAATCGCGATTAGAGGTAATTAGTGTAGATTAAGGTAAAAATAATGTTTTAATAATATGAGATGAGTTTGACACATGTCCTATCCTCATTGGATGTTCCATGGCTGACCAAGACAATCCATGGGTCAACTTGGGTACCCCATGGAGCCACTTTAGTTGGAGAATGACATAAATACCTTTTATTTAATGTTAAAGTAAAAAAAATGACACAAACATGAAAAGTTTTACTAAAACAATTTTTACATGGGGTTATACAAGTCATATTTTTTACTATAAATAGTTATTGGAAAGAAAAAAAGATTTCAGACATCATAGTATTTTTTTATAATTTTTGTACATTAAATAAATTAAATTATTTATGACACCATGATGATGCAGTGATTACCACATTAATTAACGATTAAAATAAAATGAAAAGATAATGTAAAATACAAGGCATACACTTGTCAAAAACCTATTGGATGAGTAGATTTAGAACCCTTTTCACATTATCCTAGAATTATATAAGTGTGGGACCTCTAAAATCCGAAACTCATTTTATAATAAAGTGACATTTCTTTACATTCCAAGAGTGCCCCTCCTCTCCACTTATAAAAGGCCCCCACCTCTACCACCTCATTCACACATTCAAGCCATTTGGCTCGGCTGACCTCTGCAAAAATACTCTCCCAGCTTCCCCCTATTACTCCTAGAAGCATCACTTTTGGCAGAACTCTTCCCAAGGAAGCCTTTGGCTCAAATCAAAAAGAGTTACCCGATTTTAAGGTAATGTCTTCTCTAATGTTGTTTTGTATTATTTTTCTTCTCCAACCCCCTAAACACTTTTTATCCATTTCTTTTGTAACAAAACCAGTATCCCCAATATACTAGGATGTTGTTATAATAAGGATTCGAGCTACACTTACACACACCTACATATAATGGTTAAATAACATACAGTTTCTGTGGATGGCGAATTTTTGCCTCACGAAACGATGATTGTTCAACACTCATATAAAACCTCTAATGGCGGCCATTATGATGACACTATTTTTATATAAGATATATATTATGTTTTTGTTTTCCTTATGATTTTGTATTTTTCATTTATGGCATACCTTTATGGTTTCCATTATGGGTAAACGCGATATTTTCATTTTAGGAAGTGCGGACTACCGCCCCCTCAAAGTGAGTTGAATCGTTAATACCATATGTCGGATGTATAAAGGATGGAGTAAATGGTATTATATGATATATTATACTATAAATATTTTATACATTTATATCATTATGATTTCATTCCATTAAATACGAAATAGAAATGAAAGCAGTGTTCATGCGTATGTACGGCTTACCGTCTCCATGAACGGTGCATTTCATTTCTTACCTCTAAATGTTATGTAATATTATGAATGAATGTATATACTGGATATATATGATATATATGATATCTACATCATGAATATAATTCTGGATATAATGGATATTTTACCACATGAACAACTTGTAATTATAAGAATTTTATTGTTGACTCAAGTACCAAAGATCGACAAAACGACCGTTATTAACTTAAATAATTACATAATGTTCATAACATAGTAATAAGTGATATAAAAAAGATAATGAAATTTAAAATGGTTCTAAATAAGATTGATATTAACTCTATTTTATTATTTAGGAGGTTAAAGAACGGTTGAGTCAAGTCGGACACGAGGTAAGTGAACTTCTTAACCCAATTTCTATTCTTTGGGTTAATCTCCTACTTTCAAATTATGTCATGATATTATTATGTCCTATATTGTATTTATAATTTTTTTATGTATACATATATTGAATACACATAATATATATAATTTATTTAAAAACTATCTTTTTAAGGGACTTCATCTCAATCTCCATTCATTGAGGTATATTTTGTTGTATACACAAATTTCTTTTATATAGTGTATAAACCCATTTGACTTTTATGTTTATTCAAAATGAATATTTTTATACGAAGCATTTACTAAACGACAAAAGGGAATGTTTTTGTCGTACGTATGCGGTGACAATGACTTCTCCATCGCGGTGACCATTATTTGAGTTTCGGCTTCCTCTACAAGACATGGCTTTTTTTAAAGAAAAATAAATACCATGTTTTAACATTCTTTTATTTTGGTATTGAAAATGGTTTTGAAATCATTTTTATTATATCAATGTGTTGTATTGATATCTTGTGATTGAAATGTGGAAATGTTATGTTTCCTTTATGCATGTTTTATGTGATAAGATTATGTTATGGTTTATGATATGTTTAAACCTATTCATATGAGGAATTCATTGGACTTAATATGTGAGAGGTGGAGCCCTCTATAGCTCCTCGATGCATCGGTAGGTCTCATGAGACAAACTAGTGTCTTGGCATGAGGCCTTGACAAAATCTTATTTGTGGTCTTGGCATGAGGCCTTGGCTATGTGGTTATGATAGTCTGGAATTATGCATTCAATCATTATGATAGTGGTTATTGATATTGCATGTGATTATTCGACCAGTAGAATATCCATGTGAATAAGTAAATGGTATTATCTCATTTTAATTTTGCCATATTATGTTGAAGATCATGTTTAAAAGGCTTTTGTTTTAGTTATACATTGCCTTAAATGTTAATGTTTATTTATGAAAGCTTCCGCAATATTGTTATCTTTACTGAGCATCTGAGCTCACCCTTTTCAATGTTTTAATATTTTCTAGGATGTGAAGAAGTATTTTATGAATGACCTGCAGGGATAGTCAGAAGAGGATATGAGTGTGGACTATGGAGACTTTGTTATTGTAGATTTTCACTTTATAATGTAATGTAATATTTATGAATTTATCTAGTGTTTCCAAGGCTACTAAACTAATCGGTCTTTCGAGACTTGATCTTTTGTGATCATGCCAATGTTACGAAGTAATGCACCAACTCTGGGTAACTGGGGTCGAGGAGTTACAAGCTTGACGTACATGGACATTAAATTAATTTTTTGGAATAATTTATAAATAAAAAGAACCAACACTTAAGGACCGTAATAGTTTAGTGTCTTTGGAAACTCGGATCATAATCTTCTAATCATGGTGAAAGATCTCCAATATCTCTCATAAAGATCTTCCAATTTTGTTTTCATACCTAAAACATTTATTTAAATCCAGGGGAAAATAAAACATATAACATGTGATCTCAAATACTCAGTAAGGGTAAGCATGGTGAAAATAAAACAAATCAAATACATTGGAACTTAAAAAAACATGAACATAATGTTTTAACATCAAAATATTGGGAAATTAATCATGGCAGTACAGAAGGAATAGATCATAAAGGAACATTAATCATGATAAAATATCATGGGAATAAAACATGTAACTGTAGAAAACCATTATGTACATGATATGATTTCCATAGTAGCCAAGGCATTGCCACCAAGACCATCCTTGTCGACAAAGTCACTTACTGAATCGAGTTCACTTCGAATTCCTATAATCTATCATTGAACCAGATTAACTTGTCATTCCATCTATGTCAGTATCATGAGATATAAATATTTACCCAATTAATTGGAGTGAGATATACATCTTACACATATCATAATGAAATAATTCTTACTTGTGCCACAAAATAAACATAAAACATTCATCATAACTCATATAATAAAATGGGTTTCAAAAACATCATCCCATAATCGCATAATATATATAAAACAAATGGATATCATTTAAAAATAAGAAAAATAACACCATGTAAAAAATAGAGACTTTATAATTCAAACATAAACATGCTAAATAATGTCATCTTATATGGAAAATAGTTTTGGTAAGACACTTCAAATTAATTCTTGAGGAAAATATCCTTTCTTCGACAAACTCATTTTCTTTTTAGAAAATTCCTCACAATTTTAAAGGATAATGATTTTATTTAAAATACCCATGAAATATTATAGAGTAATATTTATGAAAATTAGGCTTTATGAAACCATAAAAATCCGTTCATGTTGTATAATTATAAAAAACATTCTCCTCGTACTTTTTCCCGAAAAGTCAAAAACTTCCTCGTATGGTAACCAAAAGAATGATTCTTTCCATAAAACAATGTAAAAGTCAAATAGGGGT
Source organism: Viscum album (assembly GCA_963277665.1). Classification (NCBI taxonomy): domain Eukaryota; kingdom Viridiplantae; phylum Streptophyta; class Magnoliopsida; order Santalales; family Viscaceae; genus Viscum; species Viscum album. The sequence goes on from OY728156.1 coordinate 1,140,934,957, forward strand.
AAAAATTACTTTAAACATATATTTAATAATATTAAACACTTTATGGAAAACATTTTTATGTACATAGATGAAAAATGTAACCCTAGTAAATACTTACGTATAGGCAATCTTGGATAAGAATGAGATTTGCAAAATTTTCCCTTACCTTTGGTCCAATTTCTTCCATACATGTCCAAAACACTTGTATAGTGGTTTTAAAAATATTATTCTATTGTAAAAGAACTATAATAATATTAATCATATCATATATGATTCACTTATGACTTTATATTACCCTTTCTTTTGTCAATTCGATGATAAATCAATATTTTGGGTAAAATCCTTTCATTTATCATATGTGTTAAAATTTTTGTTTTTGATATTATTACTTATATCCTGATGTACTTACTTCTATAATGTAAAACATGATTTATATATAAAATATACATTCATCATATTAATATATATGGTAGATAAATAAATGGATTGAAATACACCATTCATAGAGAGGGTAGGTCGTACGTACGCATGAACGCTGTATTCGTTTCCTTATTGAATTGAATTGAATTATGTAAATGAAATATATATGTACATAAATCCATTATCATTTTTATGTCATATCATTCATTATTATTTATTATATATACTTTATAATCATTCTGGAATGGTTATCATGGAGAATAAATCTCATCGCGTCGTGGAGACGGTAATCCGTACGTACGCATGAGCGATGATATCGTTCCCATAACTATTGAATGAAATTGGAGTGGATGATATAATATCTCTGATTCAGTGTGATTTTATAATAACCATATATAGTTATTCTTTACACCATTATAACAATCCATTTAAGGTGGTGGTGCAAAAATAGATTACACCATGGGGTGGAGACGATATTCCGTACGTACTCATGCACGGTGATTTCGTTTTCTGTAGGATGGTTAGAGGTGAAATGAGGATGTTTAGTATTTATAATAACATATCAGTATATTGTTTTTACTTATGTTAATAATTTATAATGAAACAACTAAAGAAGAGGAAGTGTAAAAATAAAGAAACTTGAAAGAATCAGTAGAAGAGATTATCTCTTCCTCGACGTGCCTCTTTTAAACATCCTCTTATGGCACTAAAGTTGGTCTTTTGAGTAGACCAGAACATATATGATATAACTATAGATGTTTAGAAGTGATATGGGCAGGGTTTGGTTGATCTTGAAGGCTCATAATTGATTGAATATGAGAGGGAAGGAGGTGCCCTTATATAGAAGAGGAGAGGGGAACTTTTGGAAACCTAAAAAATAATAATTAATAACAAAATGAAGCCCCTCATAAAAACCTCCAAAAATGACTCAATTCGAATATGAGATGAGATAGAGTTGTAATATCATCAACCAATAAAATTTAGATATGTTTTATGTTTATTTTAAACCTTTTCAACTTGATTTATCATTATTTAATCCATTTAATTTTATTTGTGGTAAAAAAAATTATAAATTATAAATTGTTATAAATACATATTTAAATGTTATCAATTTCCCATAATTGGATTTTTTATAACCTTTTAGACCATATAATTTTCAATTTTTAGTTTTTAAATATTTTTATGATTTTAAAATAATTTAATAATATGTAATTTTTTTAAAATATCAATTGTGTCAATGTTGAAAATATTCATTATTAGAATTAAAATAAAAACCACATAGAATATATGTTAAAAAAATATATAATATAATCCTAACATGTCATATTCATCAGAAAAAATCAAGGGGCACATTAATTTGTTCATATATTATTTATTTTAATACTTTTAAAACCATTTATTTGGTAAATCCGTTAATAAAGTAATTAATAAAACATTTTTGTATAATTATTTAATATAGTTATTTTTTAAATAAAAATTAAAAATAAAATACTATGATGAATAAAAATATAATACCATTCATTATAATATTGTTACTCGAATTTATCATTTTAAATCACAACATTTAAATTGTTATATTTATAAAATTATGAAGGTGACATCTTTGACGTCATTTAAAATTAAATAATATAAATGTCCTAATCGGATATATATGTATTCAAATGGGCCAAAAATAGACCCTTTATTCTTAGGGTATAAATATACTCGACCAATAATGTTTTGTCATGTTTCTGGTCCCTTTGATAGGTATTTTTATTTTAATAAAAACTATACTATATATGTTTCACTAAATAAATAAGTTCTACATCATTAATGTATATTAAATTAAGGTAATTAAATATTTCTTAAAAATTACATATAAATTACCATGATAAATAAAAACACTTTAGATTTCAAATTTGTATTTATAATCAAATTTATATTCTGTATAACCTAATATAAAAAATAATCTAAATATTAAAGTTTGAGAGAGATATATTTCACTTTCCTTTAAATAAAATTACTTAATCCAATACAGGTGGGTCCCATTAGATTCTATTTCGACCCATGTATGATTTAGGGAAAAATATAATCTTACAATTATATTTAGACAAGTGTTAGGGTAATTTTATAAAATTATATTTACCATTAATTACCCGATTTACCTTTAACTTAGGTAAATAAAATTTACCGTAGTTACGATTCATAATGCCTAAAAATAAAAAGTTTCATATTAGCATTATTTTGACCAACTGATTCCAGATATGGAATCCATTTTTCAAAATTGAAAAAAAAAAGTTTCAGTGTATAATTTATATTTAATCTCATTGTTGAGAAAAGGGTTTTTAAAAGTTAAGACATTGCAAAAGATTGAAATGTTTTTACTTATGAATTCAGTGTAAAATTAATTCTAAAGAATTATATTATATTAAATTTTATAAATATATTCTATTTATACATTAAAACCATTCAAAATTATAATTTAACCACATAATTTATCTCCATGAAAAATGTTGTTTTTAAATAAAATTTAGCGTATTTTTACTATTCATCAAAATAAGAAACTTATCAGAAAAATATCAAAAATTTATCCAAAGTAAAATTTTATATCCTGATTTAAAAGAATAATAATATTTTGTCAAATTGAACTTATAAACATGTCAAAAACTAAATTTAATGTGGGTGCGCCATCAAAAGGCGGCAAAACTGCAGTTTTTTTAAAATACATATTTTACCCGAAAAATTTGATTTGTTCTCATAGCATGTTCTATAAAATGATTAAGATGAATTATAATTTCATAAAATTAAAATGTAGTTACAAATATTCATAATAGCTACTTCATAATAATATTATAACAATATATCGTTGTTTAGTGAAACTCAGTATTGTGTACAGCACACGCTATTGAGGAAGGATGCTCTTGCGTGCAACACAAGCCAATAATAATGTTTGTGTATAATATAAGCTATTAAAATGTTGCGTATAGAACAAGATAACTTTGGTTTAGAGTACAACACAAGACATCAATGAAATTAAAAGAATATTTTTCATAAAATCTCGGGGTGTTACATTCTACCCCCCTTAAAATGAATTTATCTCTCGAAATTTGATGGGGTGATAAATGGTTTACAACATAAATATTTGTTTAGTAGAAACACACATCATAAAAAGGAATACCAAAACATAACATTGAATACTAAATTATAAAACGTAATGGTTACCCAAATTAACTAATCACTACGTTTCCACATAGGAGAACATAGGTGAAAATACGGTTATGGAAGAGAAATCTAACCATCATGTTCTGATGGAGGGTGGTAGAGAATATAACTATGAAAAATCCAACAATCACAAAGCCATAAATTTGTGATGATATAAGGTACAATCTGATTCACCAGATATGAGGGCACTAGGATAATAATTTTGGCTTTCAAGACCATTTCCCAATTTTAAAAAAATACATACATGATTTTGGTACAATCTCACCTTTGCTCGATCCTTTAACAATTTAAACTTCATCACATAAAGAAATGAAGTTGAATTTTTCTTTCAGGGAGTGTTAGCTGATCATGCCATAGAATGATAGGTCATTCCATCTGTCTCAAACAAAAGTTTATCAAACGTTATTAAATATACATAATTCCATCTATGGTGAGACTAATCGTATATGGTTCCAAAAATGGACTTATACTTTATCGGTCATACCACATAAAAAATAAATCTAGTTTCTACTAACAAAGGACTTCCTGTAGGCCAGTTGTAGGTGATAAAGGCCTGCCGCACTTTGGTTGTGGGTTCCATTCCTGCATCCATTTCTGACGTGATGGGTTGTCACCAATCTTACAAGTTGTCATTTTTTCTAAAACTATACTATTACAACATTCCGGAAAAAATATCGTAAATTTATAGCCTTAAACAATACTATATGATGTATTACATAATTCATTTCAATCTTTAGACTTATCTAAAATACATCGGTCCAATATCATAGTATAAAGAAAACGATTACTGGAAGGGTCACATAACAAGAACGTGAATACCATCATTTATCCTCGATATATCATAAAATATATCTTGATGATGGAATTAGAAAAATGTGAATACATTAATCATGTATTCTCTTGAAACATAAATTACCATATAACCTTAGTTGAAACATTAATTCTATCAAAAGATAACTCTTTGCACATACCAAAACCCAAAAAATTCAATATACTTAAAAAATGATATCACATTGTCCTTACATCAGTCATGAGCTCAATAATACTATCAGACATCTCATTATCTCCTTATCCCTTCATTATGTGCATATAATCTACTTTCTAAAAAATATATGAATAACCTATCATGGTTACCAGTACCATTCAACATATACGTTTATATAATTTAGGAAAAAATTGTGCCAAATTCCTTAGATGTGTCTTTATTCCATAGCCCCATTACCTATACAACATAACTCTTGATAAACAAAAATCATTCCACTACCTTCTTAAACCATTGACTGAGCTTCAACAATTCATTCATATCATTTGAAGTCTCTTCATTATAAAAAACATAAATACTACCTATACAACCATGTTGATTCTATTCATGAGACATTCCCTTAGGGAATTGGTTTGCATAATGCCCATACAATCCATATTTAAAACATTTAATTGTTGTTGATGTCGTAGCAATAACATTGTCCTTGTCCATGGTGTTAACTGAACATTTTCCATTGCACTTACTTGATTTGTGTCCATATTTTCCACAACAAAATAATATTACAGTTCCTTTGAAAAATTCTCCTTTATTCCTCTTCCCACCGATTTACATCAGGGACATCAAACTTTTTTTCCTCAATGATCATCATGAAACTGCATCTTTCTCTTAATAGCCGTGTTAGGAAACATACCATAGTTGATATTATTGATTATATAAGGAGTTTTATGATTAGGCATAATAATGATCTTTGTAATTACAAATCCCATTTAATTTTCTTGCTCATGATGAATATCATTCCATTGTCCATCATATTCTCCATTATCGTGAATCTTCCTTTTTCCATCCATTTTCAAATACCAAAAAAGAATAGTGCTAGAGGAAAAAATCAGGCTAGGAAAAGAACATAATAATGGATGAGTTCCAACAATATATAACATCTTAGGTTTAATTCTAAGATCATTACTATAATTCAAGGAATATAACCTATACATATTTTTAACCTTAGAGACATCCGTAGACATACCTTTGAAATATATCTAGGGATTTCACTGATGTTTTCGCATCCTAGTTTCGAAAGTTTAACTAAACCATTCCTCTGATACTAACTGTAGTGAACCGAGATTGATTTACATCAACATTACATTACTTCTTTGGAATAATTAACACATAACAAGAACCAACACTTAAGGAAATTAATAGGTCATTGTCTTTGGAAACTTGTAACAGAATCTTCTAATCATGGTGAAAGATCTTCAACATCTACCATAAAGATCTTCCGCTTTTGTTTTTTACCTAAAACCTTTCATTAAATCATGGGGAAAAGAAAACATATAAAGGGTGCGCTCAAATTCTTAGTAAGGGTAAGCATGGAGAAAATAAAACAAATCATATACATTTGAACATAATAAAAACAAGATCATAAAGTTTAAACATCAAAATCCTAATAAATAAATCTTGGCAGTACACAAGGCGTAGATCATAAAGTAACATTAATCATGATAAAATAGCATGGGAATAAAACATGTAATTGTGGAAAATCATTATGAAGATCATATTATTTCCATAGTAGCCAAGGAATTTCCTCCAAGACCATCTTGGTGGACAATATCCCTTACTAAATAGAGTTCACTCCTCATTCCAGTCCTGTATCACTGAATCAGATTAACTTGTTGTTCTAGCCATGTCTATTTCATGACATATAAATCATAACCCAATGAATTAGAGTGATATATAGGTCACACGCATCTCATAATGAATTCATTCTTACTGGTGCCACAAAATAAACATAAAACATTCTTCATAACCCAAATAATAAAATGGGTTTCATAAATATCTTCCCATCATCACTTAATCCATACGAAACAAATGGATAGCATTGCATCATAAGAAATATAAAACCATTTAAATAATAGAGAAATTATACTTCAAACATAAACATGCTAAATAATTTCATCATAAATGGAAAATAGTTTTCATAAAACACATGAAATGAATTCATGAGGAAAATATCCTTTCTTATTCAAAATCATTTTCTCTTCACCAAATTCCACACAATTTTAAAAGAAAAGGATTTTATTGATAGTATCTATGAAAATTTGTAGAGGAATAATCATAGAAATGAGGCGTTATGAAATCGTAAAAAATTCATTCATGCCGTATAAGTTAAAAAACATTCTCCTCATACTTTTTCAAGAAAAGTAAAAAAGTTCCTCGTATGGTAAACAAAAGAAAGATTTTTTCTATATCACAATTTAAAAGTCAATGAAGTGTAAAAATGACATTAAAAAAACATTTAAGAGTATTAAAAACTTTATTAAAAACAGTTTTATGGTAATGGATGAAAGATATAACCCCAGTAAATACTTACGTATAAGCAATCTCGGATAGAAATGAGATTTGCAAAATTATCCCTTACCTTAGGTCCAATTTCATACAAACGTGTCTGAAACTACTGTATGGTGGTTTTAAACATTTTATTAACTTGTGATAGAACAATAATAATATTTATTATATCATATATGATTCACTTAAGACTTTATATTACCCGTTCTTTTGTCAATTCCATGTTAAAATAGCATTTTGGGTAAAATAGTTCCATTTATCGTACGTGTTTGGACATGTTGTTCTTGATATTATTTCTCATATCCTGATTTACATAATTCCAGAATGTAAAATATGATATATATATATATATATATATATATATTTATATATATATAACTTATATATTCATCATATTAATATATATGTTAGATCAATAAATGGAAGGAAATACACTGTTCATAGAGACGATTGGCCATACATATGCATGAACGTTGTGTCTGTTTCCTTATTGAATTGAATGGAATTATATAAATGAAACATATATGTACATAATTCCAGTATCATTACTATTTCATATCCTTCATTATTATTTATTATATATACTTTATAATAATTCTTGAATGGTTAACATCGAGAATAAATCTCTTCGCGTCGTGGAGATGGTAATCTATACGTTCGCACGAGCGATGATATCGTTCCCATAATTATTGAATAGAATTTGAGTGGATGATATAATATCTCAAAATCCATATGATTTTATAATAACCATATATAGGTATTATTTACACAACTATACCCATCCAAGTAAGGTGGTGGTGGAAAAAAAGATTACACCACAGCGTGGAGACGGTATTCTGTACGTACGCACACATGGTGATTTCATTTTTTGTAGGATGGATAAGAAGGTGAAATGAGTTTGTTTCATATTTATAATAACATATCAGTATATTATTTATACTAATGTTATTAATTTATAGTGATACAACTAATGACGAGGATGTATAAGAATGAATAAACTTGCATGAATCGGTAGAAACGATTACCTCTTCCTCGATGTGCCTCTTTTAAACATCCTCTTATGGCACTAGAGTTGGTATTTTGAGAAGACCAGAACCTCAATGATATAAATAAAGATGTTGAGAAGATAAATGGTCAGGGTTTGGGTGATCTTGAAGACTCAAATTTGAGTGAATAGGAGAGGGAAAGAGGTGACCTTATATAGGAGAGAAGAGGGGTACTTTTGGAAACCCCAAAAATATTATTTAATAATAAAATGAAACCCCACATAAAAACAACTGAAAATGCCTCAATTACAATATTTGATGATATAGGGTTGTAATATTATCAAAAAATAAAATTTAGACATTTTTTATGTTTATTTTTATCCTTATAAACTTTATTTATCGTTATTTAATCTATTTAATTTTATTTGTGGTAATAAAATTTTAAAATTTTAAATATTATAAATACATATTAAAATTTTGTCAATTTCCCATAATTAGATAATTTATAACCATTTAGACCATATAATTTTCAATTTGTAGTTTTTAAATATTTTTTTTAGATTTTTAATAATTTTATAATATGTTATTTTTATAAAATATCAATAGTTTCAATTTTGACACTATTTATTATTTGAATTTAAATAAAAACCACACAGAAGATATTTTCGAACCAAAATATTTAATAAATTTAAAACATGTTGTATTCCCCAAAACAATTCATGGGGCACATTAATTTGTTCATAAATTATTTATTTTAATACTTTTAAAACCATTTATTTGGTATATCTCTTAATAAAATAATTAATAAGACATTTTTTATAATTATTTAAAATACTTATTTTTGCATAAAAATTATAACATAACACCTATGATGAAGCAAAATATAATACCTTTCCTAATAACATTTTTACTCGAATTTATCATTTTAAAATCACAACATTTAAATTGTTAAATTTATTAAATTATGAAGGTGAAATATTTGACATCATTTAAAATAAAATAATACAAATGTCCTAATAGGTCTTATAAGACTCCAAATAGCCCAAAAATCGGCCCTTGGATCTTAGGGTATAGATATACTCGACCAATAATGTTTGGTCATGTTTCTAGTCTTTTTGATAGGAAGTTGTATTTTAATATAAACTATATTATTGACATTTCACTAAATATATAATTTATACATCATTAATGTAATTAAATATTTCTTAAAAATTACAAATATATTACCATGGTAAAGGAAAACATTTTATCTTTCAAATGAGTATTTATAATAGAATTTATATTCTATAAAACCTTATTTAAGAAATAATCTAATTATTAAAGTTTGAGTGAGAAAAATTTTACTTTCCTTTAAATAAAATAACTAAGAGGTCTTAATCAAATAAAATTGGATTCCCTTAGATTCAATTTAGACCCAAGTATGATTTAGGGAAAAATATAATCATCCAATTATATTATGACAAGTTTCAGGGTTATTTTATAATATTATATTTACCCTTAAAAACCTGATTTTACATTAACTATGGTAGAAAAAATTTACCATAGTTACTATTCATAATTCCTAAAAACAAAAAGTATCATAATTACATAATTTGGACCCACTAATTCTAAATATGGAATCCATTTTTACAAATTCAAAACATAAATGTTTCAGTATTTAATTTAAAATTAATCCTACTTTTGAGAAAAGGGCTTTTAAAAGTTATGATGTTGCAAAAGATTGAAATGTTTTTACATATGAATTCGGTGTAAAATAAAGGATAATGACTTAAATTATATTAAATGGTAAAAATATATTCTATTTATAATTTAAAAACATTAAATATTATAATTTCACCCTATAAATTACCTTGATGAAAAAAGTTTTTTTAATTAAAATTTAGCGTATTTTTACTATTCTTCAAAATAAAAAAATTATTAGAAAAATATCAAAAAAAAAATTCCAATGTAAATTTTTATATCCTGATTCAAAATTAGAATTTTATTTCGTAAAATTGAACATATTAAAATGTCAAAAACTAAATTTTATGTGGGTGCGCCATCAAAAGGTGGTAAAATTGCATTTTTGGAAAAATAATAATTTTACCCAAAAAAATTATTTCCTTCTCGTACCATGTTCTAGAAAATGTGTAAGATAAATTATAATGTCATAAAATCAAAAATTTAGTTTCTAATATTCATAACGTCTTGTTCATAATAACATTATAACAATATATCATTGTTTAGTAAGAATTAGTATTGCGTACAACACACGCTATTGAGGAAGGTTGCTCTTGCATGCAACAAAAGCCATGAATAGTGTTTACATATAATATAATATAATACGATGTTACGTATAGCACAATCTAACATTGGTGTAGCAAAAAACAAAAGACATAAATGAAATTAAAAGAAGTTTTTTCATAAAATCTCAGGGTGTTACATTCTCCCCCCTAAAATTAATTTCCCCTCGAAATGTGTCGGGGTTATAAATGGTTTACTACTTGAATGTTTATTTAATAGAAACTGACATCATAAAAAGGAATACCAAAACATAACTTTAAAAACTAAATTAGGAAATTTAATGGTTTCCCAAATTAACTAATGACTAGGTTTCCACATAAGAGAACATAGGTGAAAATATGGATATTGAAGAGAAATCTTACCATTAGGTTCTGATGGAAAGTGGTAGAGAACATGGCTATGAAAACGTCAACAATCACAATGACATAAATTTGTGATGATCTAGGGTACCATATGATTCACCAGATATGAGGGCACAAAGGAGAAATTTTTGGTTTTCAGGATCATTTTACTAATTAAAAGAAATACTTACTTGATTTTGGTACAATCTCACCATTGCTCGAGCCTTGAACAATTTCCACTTCATCTCTTAATGAAATGAACTTGAATTTTTATTTTTTGAATTGTTAGAAGATCATGCGATATAATGATACGGCATTCCATCTATCTCAAACAAAAGTAAATCAAAAGTTATTAAATATAAATAAGTCCATCTATGGTGAGATTAATCATATATGGTTCCAAAAATAGACTTATGCTTCATCTTTCATACCACTTAATAAAATAAAACTAGTTTCTAATAACTAGGGACTTCTTATAGGCCAGTGGTAGGTGATAAAGGCCTGTCACACTTTGGTTGTGTGTTCGATTCCCCCATCCCTGTCCGATGCTATGGGTTTTCACCCATCTTACAGGTTTTCCATTTTTCTAAAACTATTCTATTACAACATTCCAGAAATAATATCAAATATATCTAGCGGTAAAAAATACCATCTAATTTCCAACTTAATGCATTCCCATCATTAGAATTATCCAAAATACATCTTTCCAATTTAATAGTATAAAGAAAACGATTACTGGAAAGGTCACATAACAAGCACACGAATACCATCATTTATCCCCCATATATCATAAGATATAACTTGTTGATCACATTACAAACATTTGAATACATTAATCGTGTATTCTCTTGAAATATATATTACCATAGATCCTTTGTGAAAACATGAATTCTATCAAAAGTTAACACTTTTCACATACCAAAATCCCAAAAATTCTATATACTAAAACCATGATATCATGATGTCCTTACTTCAATCATGAGCTCAATAATACTATCAAACATCTCATTATCTCCTAATCCCTTCATTATGTGAATTTCATCTACTTTCCAAAAATAAAAGAATAACCCTTCATGGTTACCTATACCATTCAAATTATACATTCAAATACTTTATGAAAAACAATAGAGTAACAATCCTTTGATGTGACTTTATTCCATAGTACCATTACATATACAACATAAATCTTGATAAACAAAAATCATTACCCGACCTTCTTAAACAATTGACCAAGCTTCAACAATTCTTTCATATCATTTGAAGTCTCTTCATCATCATCAACATAAATACTACACATATGACCATGCTGATTCTCATCATTAGACTTTTTCTTAGGGAATTGGATTTCATAATGCCCATACATTCCATATTTAAAACATTTAATCATTGTTGATGTCGTAGCAATACCAATATCCTTATCTATGGTGTTAACTGAACCTTTTCCTTTGTACATACTAAATTTCTGTCCATCTTTTCCACACCAAATGCATCTTTTAGATCCATTGAAACATTCTCCTTAATTCCTATTCTTGCATGATTTACATGGGGTAAATTGAACTTTCTTTCTGCTATTGTCATCCTGAAAATCCATCTTTCTCTTGTTAGTTGAGTCAGAAAACTTACCAATGTTGATATTATTGATCATATTATGACATTTCTGATTAGTATTAATAACAATTTTTGGGATTCCAAATCCAGTTTCATTTGGTTTCTCATGAATAATATCTTTCCATTGTCCATAATATCCTCCATTATAGTGAATCTTCCTGTTTCCAGCCAATTTCTAAAACCCAAAAAGAATAGCCTGAGAGGAAAAAATCATGATAGGAAAAAAACATAATAAAGGGGGAGTACCTCACTCTATAACATCATTTCTGTAATTCTATGACAGTTACCATAATTCTAGGACAATAACCTATACGTATATATAACCTTAGAGACATCCCCAAACTTACCTTAGAAATATCTTTAGGGATTTCAATGAAGTATTCACATTCTAGTTTCTAAAGGTTAACTAAACCATTCCTCTATTAAAAACTGTAGAGACCCAATATTTATGTACATGGATATTATATTACATTTGGAATAATTAATAAAAAACTAGAACCAACACTCAAAAACCATAATAGTTTAGTGTCTTTGTAAACTCAGAACATAATCTTCTAATCATGGTGAATGATCTTCAACATCTCCCATTAAGATCTCCCCCTTTTGTTTTCTTACCTAAAACCTTTTTTTGAAAATACTGGGGAAAATAAAAAATATAAATGGTGATCTCAAATTCTCAGTAAGGGTAAGAATGGATAAAATAAAACAAATCACATACATTTGAACTTAAAAAACATGAACATAAAGTTTAAACATGAAAATCTTAAGAAATAAATCTTGGCAGTACATAAGTCATAGGTCATAAAGTACCATTAATCATGATAAAATAGCATGTGAATAAAACATGTAATTTTGGAAAACCATTATCCACATGATATGATTTCCATAGTTTCCAAGACATTGCTTCCAAGATTATATTAGTGGACAAGTTCTTTTACTGAATCGAGTTTACTCCTCATTTCAGTCATGTATCACTGAACCAGATTAACTTTCCATTCCAGCCATGTATATATCATGATATATAAATCTTTACCCAATTCATTGTAGGGAGATATAGTTCCCACCCATCTCATAATTAATTCATTCTTAATTGTGCCAAAAAATAAACATAAAACATTCATCATATCCCAAAGAATAAAATGGTTTTTGATAAACATCATCTCATCATCAAATAATCCATATAAAACAAATGGATATAATTTCATCCTAGGAAAAATAATCCCATGTAAATAATAGAGACATTATACTTGATACATAAAGACTCTAAATAATTTCATCTTAGATGGAAAATAGTTTTGATAAAACACTTGAAATGAATTCTTGAGGAAAATATCCTTTCTTCTTCAAAATCATTTTCTTTTCACAAAATGGCAATACATTTTAAAAGAAAATGGTTTTATTTAAAATAACCATGAAACCATTTGGAGTAAGATTAATGAAAATGAGGCATTATTAAATCCAAAAAATCCATTCATTCCATATAAGTAAATAAACATTCTCCTCATACTTTTTTCGAAAAAGTACAAAAGTTCCTTGTATGGTAAACACAATATTCTTTCCATAAAACAATGTAAAAGAAAAAGAGGCTTAAAAATGAATTTAAAAATACATGGAATAATATTAAACACTTTTTGAGAAACATTTTTTTCGGCAAGGATGAAAAATATAACCCCAGTCAATACTTACGTATAAGGAATCTCGAATAAAAATGAGATTTGCAAAATTATCCATTACCTTAGGTCCGATTTCTTATGTACGTGTCTAAAACTCATGTATAGTGGTTTAAAATATATTATTAACTTGTAATAGATCCATAATAATATTTATGATATAATATATGATTCATTTATGACTTTATATTATCCGTTCTTTTTTCAATTCCATGTTAAAGCATCAGTTTTGGTAAGCGTTTCATTTATCATATGTGTTTGGACTTGTTGTTATTGATGTTATTAATTATATAATGATTTAATTAATTTTAGAATATAAAACATTAATTATAAATAACATATATAATCAGCATATTAATATATATGGTAGATCAATAAATGTAATGAAATACACCGTTCATGGAGACGGTAGGCCGTACGTACGCATGAATGCCATATTTGTTTCCTTATTGAATTGAATGGAATTAAGTAAATGAAACATATATTTACATAAATCCAGTATCATTATTATGTCACATATTTCATGAATATTTATTATATATACTTTATAATCATTCTTGAATGGTTAATATGGAGAATGAATCTCATCGCGTCGTGGAGACGGTAATCTGTGCGTACACATGAGTGATGATATCGTTCCCATAATCATTGAATGGAATTGGAGTGGATGATATAATATCTCATAATCAGTATGATTTTATAATAACAATATATAGTTATTCTTTACATCATTATACCCATCCAAGTAAGGTGGTGGTGGAAAAAAAGATTACACCACGGCGTGGAGATGGTATTCTGTACGTTCGCACGCGCAGTGATTTCATTTTCTGTAGGATGGTAGAATGTGAAATGATGTTTTTTCATATTTATAATAACATATCAGTATATTAGTTATACTTCTGTTATTTCTTTATAATGAACCAACTAAATAAGAGGATGTAGAAGAATATAGAAACTTGAAACAATCGGTAGAAGAGATTACAAGTTCCTCAACATGCCTCTATTAAACTTTCTCATAGGGCACTAGAGTTAGACTTTTGAGAAGACCATAACCTCTACAATATAACTATAGATGTTTAGATGATAAATGAGATGTTTTTGGATGAACTTTAATGGTCAAAATTGAGTTAATAGGATAGAGAAGGAGGAGCCCTTATATAGGAGAGGGGAGGGGCACTTTAGGAAACCTTAAAAATATTAATTAATAATAAAATTAAAACCCACTTAAAAACCTCACAAAATTACTAGATTAGAATATGAGATGAGATAGGGTTGTAATATCATCGAAAAATAAAATTTATACATGTTTGATGTTTATTTTAAACCTTATCGACTTGATTTGTCATTATTTAATCAATTAAATTTTATTTGTGGTAAAAAATTTCTTATTTTCAAATTGTTATAAATATAGACATAAATGTTTTAAATTTAACATAATTGGATAATTTATAACATTTTAGACCATAAAATTTAAAAATTTGTACTTTTTAAATATTTTTTTGATTTTTAAATAATTTAATAATATGTTATTTTTATAAAATATCAATAGTGTCAATTTTTACAATATTCATTATCTTAATTTTAATAAACACCAAACAGAAGATAAGTTCGAGAAAAAAATATAATAGATCCCTAACATGTCATATTCATAAAAAAAATCATGGGGAACATTAATTTGTTCATATGTTATTTATTTTAATACTTATAAAACCATTTATTTGATATATCTCTTAATAAAATAATTATTACAACATTATTGTATAATTATTTAATATACTTATTTGTTTTAAAAAAATTAAAACTAAAATCCTATTAGGAAGATAAATATTATACCATTTAAAATAATATTTTTACTCTAATTTGTCATCTTAAAATTACAACATTTAAATTTCAAATTTATTAAATTATGAAGGTGACATCTTTGACATCATTTAAAATAATATAATATAAATGTCCTAATCGGTTTTATAATGCACAAAATGGTCAAAAAATAGACCCTTGGATTCTTAGGGTATATATATACTCGAAAAATAATGTTTGGTCCAGTTTCTGGTCCTTTTTAGTGGTATTTTATTTTAATAAAAACTATTTTATTGATATTTCACTAAATAAATAAATTCTACATCATTAATGTACAAGATATTAAGGTAATTAAATATTTATTAACAATTACAAATAAATTACCATGGTAAAGTTAAAAAATTTATCTTTCAAATTAGTATTTCTAATAGAATTTATTTTCTGTATAACCTTATAAATAAAATCTAATTATTAAAGTTTGAGTGAGACATATTTCACTTTACTTTAAATAAAATAACTAATAGGTCTTTATAAAATACAAGTTGGTTCCATTAGATTCAATTTAGAAACATGTATGATTTAGGGAAATATATAATCATCCAATTATATTATTACAAGTGTTAGGGTAATTTTATAATATTATATTTACCCTTAATTACCTGATTTACCTTTAACATTGGTATATAAAATTTACTGTAGTTTCTATTCATAATGCCTAAAAATAAAAAGTATCTTATTAACATAATTTGGAGCTACTGATTACAAATATAGGATAAATTTTTCCAAATTCAAAACATAAAAGTTATAGTATTTAATTTAAAATTAATCCCGCTGTAGAGAAAAGGGGTTTTAAAAGTAATGACGTTGCAAAAGTTTGAAATGTTTTTACCTATAAATTCATTGTAAAATTATGGCTAAGGACTTACATTATATTAACTTGTAAAAATATATTTTATTTATACTTTAAAACCATTAATTATTATAATTGAGCCATATAAATTATCTTGATGAAAAAAGTTTTTTTTAATTAAAATTTAGCATATTTTTACTATTCATCAAAATAAGAAACTTATCAGAAAAATATAAAAAATTTATCAAAAGTAAATTTTTATATCATGATTCAAAAAAAGAATTTTATTTTTTAAAATTGAACATATAAACATGTCAAAAACTAAATATTATGTGGGCGCACCATCAAAAGGTGGAAAAACTGCATTTTTTCAAAGTACTTATTTTACCCAAAACATTTATTTTCATCGCTTACCATGTTATATAAAATGTGTAAGATGTATTATAATGTCATAAAATTAAAAATTTAGTTACTAATATTCAGAATATCTTGTTCATAATAATATTATAACAATATGTCCTTGTTTAGTGAGACTCAGTATTGCGTACAACCCACGCTATTGAGGAAGGTTTCTCTTGCGTGCCACAAAAGCCATGAATAGTATTTACGTATAATATAATCTAATACGGTGTTGCGTATAGTACAATTTAAATTTGGTGTAGCGAAAAACACAAGACATCAATGAAATTAAAAGAAAAATTTTCATAAAATCTCAGGGTGTTACATTCTACCCCCCCCCCCCAAATGAATTTCCCCTCGAAATGTGCCAGCGTTATAAATGGTTTACTACTTGAATGTTTATTTAATAGAAACCCACATAATAAAAAGGAATACCAAAGCATAACATTAAAAACTAAATTATGAAATGTAATGGTTACCCAAATTAACTAATCACTAGGTTTCCACATAGGAGAATATAGTTAAAATATGGATATGGAATAGAAATATTCCCATCATGTTCTGGTGGAGAGTGGGAGAGAACATGGATATGAAAACATCAACTATCAGAAAGCCATAAATTTTTGATGATCTAGGGTACCATATGATTCACCAGATATGAGGCCACTAAGACCAAATTTTTGGTTTTCAAGATCATTTAACTAATTAAAAGAAATACTTACTTGATTTTGGTACAATCTCACCATTGCTCGAGCCTTGAAATATTTACACTTCATCTCTTAATGAAATGAAGTTGAATTTTTCTTTTGGGAAGTGTTATAAGATCATGCGATAGAATGATTGGTCATTCCATCTATCTCAAACAAAAGTAATTCAAAAGTTATTAAATATAAATAAGTCCATCTATGGTGAGATTAATCATATATGGTTCCAAAAATAGACTTATACATCATCTGTCATAACACATAATAAAATAAAACTAGTTTCTACTAACTAGGGACTTCCTATAGGCTAGTGGTAGGTGATAAAGGCATGTCACACTTTGGTTGTGGGTTCGATTCCCCCATCCTTCTTTGACGCTACGGGTTGTCACCCATCTTACAGGTTTTCCATTTTTATATAACTATACTATTACAACATTTCATAAATAATATCAAATATTTCTAGCCTTAAAAAATACCATATGATGTCCAAATTAATACATTCCCATCATTAGAATTATCCAAAATACATCTGCCCAATTTTATAGTATAAACAAAATGATTACTGGAATGGTCACATAACAAGCAAGTGAATACCATCATTTAACCCCCATATATCATAAGATATATCTTGTTGATCACATTACAAACATTTGAATACATTAATCATGTATTCTCTTGAAATATAAATTACCATATAACCATAGTGAAAAAATGAATGCTATGAAAAGTTAACACTTTCCACATACCAAAATCCCAAAAATTCTATATACTCAAACCATGATATCATGTTCTCTTTACTTCAGTCATGAGCTCAATAATACTATCAATCATCTCATTATCTCCTAATCCCTTCATTATATTCATATCATCTACTTTCAAAAAATAAAAGAATAACCCTTCATGGTTACCTATACGAGTCAAAATATACTTTCAAATACTTTAGGAAAAACAATAGTGTAAAAATCCTTAGATGTGACTTTATTCCATAGTACCATTACCTATACAACATAAATCATGATAAAAAAAATAATTCCACTACCTTCTTAAACCATTAACCAAGATTCAACAATTAATTCATATCATTCGAAGTCTCTTCATCATCATCAACATAAATACTACCCATATGACCATGTTGATTCTCTTCATGAGACTTTACCTTATGGAATTTGTTTTCATAATTCCCATACATTCCACATTTAAAACATTAAATCATTGTTGATGTTGTAGCAATACAATTATCTTTATCCGTGGTGTTAACTAATCCTTTTCAATTGTACTTACTGGCTTTGTGTCCATATTTTCAACACCCAACGCATCTTCCATTTCCATTGAAATATTCTCCTTGATGCCTCTTCCCACATGATTTACATGGGGGAAATTGAAATTTCTTTCCCCTATGACCATCATGAAACTCCATCTTTCTCTTATTAGCCGAGTTAGGAAACTTACAATAGATGATATTATTGATGATATTATGAGATTATTGATTATTCTTAATAACAATGTTTGGGCTTCCAAATCCCACTTCATTTGGTTTCTCATGAATAATATTATTCTATTGTCCATCATATCCTCCATTATCGTGAATCTTCCTATTTCCAACCATTTATAAGACCCAAAAAGAATAGTGGGAGTGGAAAAAACCATGATAGGAAAAAAAACATAATAAAGGTGGATTACCCCAGTATATAACATCTTAGGTTTAATTCTATGATAGTTACCGTAATTATAGGACAATAACCTATACGTATACATAACCTTAGAGACATCCCTAAACATACCTTAGAAATATATCTAGGGATTTCACTGATGTTTTTGCATCCTAGTACAAAAGGTTAACTAAACCATTCCTCTGATACCAACTGCAGAGACCCAAGATTCATGTACATGGACATTATATTACTTTTTTGGAATAATTAATACATAACAAGAACCAACACTCAAGGACAGTAATAGTTTAGTGTCTTCGGAAAATCGGAACATAATATTATAATCAAGGTGAATGATCTTCAACATCTCCCATAAAAATCTTCTCATTTCGTTTTCTTTCCTAAACCTTTTTTTAAATAATGAGGAAAAGAAAAAATATAAATGGTGAGCTCAAATTCTCATTAAGGGTAATAATGGTGAAAATAAAACAAATCATATACATTTGAACTTAAAAAACATGAGCATAACTTTTAAACATGAAAATCTTAAGAAATAAATATTGGCAGTACATCAGTCAGAGGTCATAAAGTAACATTAATCATGATAAAATAGCATTTGAATAAAATATGTAATTTTGTTAAACCATTATCCACATGATATGATTTCCATAGTATCCAATGCATTTCTCCCAAGACCATCTTAGTGGACAAATTCCATTACTGAATCGAATTCACTCCTCATTTTAGTCATGTATCACTGAACCAGATTAACTATCCGTTCTAGCCATATCTATCTCATGATATATAAATCATTACCCAATGCATCATAGGGAGATATAGGTCCCAACCATCTCATAATTAAATCATTCTTTATTATTCCAAAAAATAAACATAAAACATTCATCATAACCCAAAGAATAAAATGGGTTTCATAAACATCATCCCATCATCACATAATCCATATAATAAAAATGGATATCATTTCATCCTAATAAAAATAATCCCATTTAAATTATAGAGACACTATACTTTAAACATAAACATGATAAATAATGTCATCGTAGATGGAAAATTGTTTTGATAAAACACTTGAAATGAATTCTTGAGGAAAATATCCTTTCTTCTTCATAATCATTTTCTTTTCACAAAATGGCAATAAATTTTAAAAGAAAATGGTTTTATTTCAAATAAACACAAAAACATGTGGAGGAAGATTCAGGAAAATGAGGCATTATGAAATCCTAAAAATCCATTCATTCCTTATAAGTAAATAAACATTCTCCTCGTACTTTGGCAGAAAAAGTAAAAAAGATCCTTGTATGGTAAAAAAAGATTCTTTCCATAACACAATGTAAAAGTAAAAGAGGCGTAAACATTAATTTAAACAGACATGGAAGAATATTAAACACTTAATGAGAAACATTTTTTTGGACATTGATGAAAAATATAACCCCAGTAAATACTTACGTATAAGCAATCTCGGATAGAAATGAGATTTGCAAAATTATCCATTACCTCAGGTCCAATTTCTTCTGTATGTGTCTAAAATTCATGTATAGTGGGTTTAAATATATTATTAACTTGAAATAGAACCATAATAATATTTATGATATAATATATGATTCATTTATGACTGTATATTACCCGTTCTTTTGTTAATTCCATGTTAAAGCATCAGTTTGGGTAAAATCGTTTCATTTATCGTACGTGTTTGGACTTGTTGTTCATGATATTATTAATTATATCCTGATTTACATAATTCCAGAATGTAAAAATTATTTATATATAACATATATAATCATCATATTAATATATATGGTAGATCAATAAATGGAATGAAGTACTCCGTTCATGGAGACGGTAGGCCGTATGTACTCATGAATGCTGTATTCATTTCCTTATTGAATTGAATGGAATTAAGTAAAAGAAACATATATTTACATAAATACAGTATCATTATTATTTCATATATTTAATGATTATTTATTATATATACTTTACAATTATTTTTGAATTGTTAACATGGAGAATGAATCTCATCGCGTCGTGGAGACGGTAATCCGTACGTACACATGAGCGATGATATCGTTCCCATAATTATTGAATAGAATTGGAGTGGATGATATAATATCTCAGAATCAGTATGATTTTATAATAACCATATACAGTTATTCTTTACACCATTATACCCATCCAAGTAAGGTGGTGGTGGAAAAACAGATTACACCACGGTGTGGAGACGGTATTCTGTACATTCACACGCGTGATAATTTCATTTTTTGTAGGATGGATAGAATGTGGAATGAGGTTTTTAATATTTACAATAACATATCAGTATATTAGTTATACTTTTGTTATTTCTTTATAATTAAACAACTAATGAAGAGGATGTAGAATAATATAGAAACTTGAAACAATCGGTAGAAGAGATTACAAGTTCCTCAACGTGCCTCTTTTTAAATTTCTCATAGGGAACTAGAGTTAGACTTTTGAGAAGACCATAACCTCTAAAATATAACTAGAGATGTTTAGATGATAAATTATAAGGTTTTGGATGAACTTTAAGGGTCAAAATTGAGTTAATAGGAGAGAGAAGGAGCAGCCCTTATATAGGAGAGGGGAGGGGCACTTTAGGAAACCTTAAGAATATTAATTAATAATAAAATTAAAACCCACATAAAAACCTCCAAAAATGACTCGATTAGAATATGAGATGAGGTAGAGTTGTAATATCATCAAACAATAAAATTTATACATGTTTTATGTTTATTTTAAACCTTATCAACTTGATTTATCATTATTTAATCAATTTAATTTTATTTGTGGTAATAAATTTATTATTTTTAAATTGGTATAAATACAAACTTAAATGTTTTAAATTTCACATAATTGGATACATTATAAAATTTTAGACCATATAATTTTCCATTTGTAAATTTTAAATATTTTTGTTATTTTTAAATAATTTAATAATATGTTATTTTTATAAAATATCAATAGTGTCAATTTTTACACTATTCATTATCTGAATTTTAATAAACACTAAACAGAAGATATGTTCAAAACAATATATATAATAGATCCCTAACATGACATATTCATCAAAAAAATTCATGGCTAACATTAATTTGTTCATATATTATTTATTTTAATACTTATAAAACCATTTATTTGGTATATCTCTTAATAAAATAATTACTACAACATTATTGTATAATTATTTAATGTAAGTAATTTTTTAAAAAAAAATTAAAACTAAAATCCTATTAGGATGATAAATATTATACCATTTATAATAATATTTTTACTCTAATTTTTCATCGTAAAATTACAACATTTAAATTTTTAAATTTATTAAATTATGAAGGTGACATCTTTGACATCAGTTAAAATAAAATAATATAAATGTCCTAATCGGTTTTATAAGACACCAAATTGCCCAAAAATGGACCCTTGGACTCTTAGGGTATATATATACTCGAGAAATAATGTTTGGTCTAGTTTATGATCCTTTTGAATCGATTTTTGTTTTAATAAAAACTATATTATTGATATTTCACTAAATAAATAATTTCTACATCATTAATGAATAAGATATTAAGGTAATTAAATATTTATTAAAATTTACAAATAAATTAACATGGTAAAGGAATAAATTTTATCTTCCAAATGATTATTTATAATTGAATTTATATTCTGTATAACCTTATAAATAAAATCTAATTATTAAAGTTTGAGTGAGACATATTTCACTTTACTTTAAATAAAATAACTAAAAGGTCTTAATAAAATACGAGATGGTTCCATTAGATTCAATTACGACACATGTATGATGTAGGGAAAAATATAATAATCCAATTATATTATTAAAAGTTTTAGGGTAATTTTATAATATTATATTTACCCTTAATTACCCGATTTACCTTTAACATTGGTAAATAAAATTTACTGTAGTTTCTATTCATAATGCCTAAAAATAAAAGGTATCGTATTAACCTAATTTGTACATAATGATTCCAAATATGGAATACATTTTTCCAAATAAAAAACATAAATATTGCGGTATTTAATTTAAAATTAATCCCACTGTTGAGAAAAGGGGTTTTAAAAGTAAAGATGTTGCAAAATATTGAAATGTTTTTACATTTAAATTCAGTGTAAAATTAAGGCTAATGACTTACATTATATTAACTTGTAAAAATATATTCTATTTATACATTAAAACCATTAAATATTATAATTTAACTATATAAATTATCTTGATGAAAAAAGTTGTTTATAATTAAAATTTAGCATATTTTTACTATTCATCAAAATAAGAAACTTATCAGAAAAATATCAAAACTTTATCCAAAGTAAACTTTTATATCCTTATTCAAAAGAATAATTTTTTTTAAAACAATTTAACTTATAAACATGTCAAAACCTAAATTTTATGTGGGTGCGCCATCAAAAGATGGCAAAACTGCATTTTTTTAAAAATACATATTTTAACCTAAAAAATTATTTTATTCTCATCCCATGTTCTATAAAATGTGTAAGATGAATTATAATTTCATGAAATTTAAAATTTAGTTACTAATATTCATAACTGCTTGTTCATTATAATATTAAAACAATATATCCTTTTTTAGTGAGACTCAGTATTGCGTACTACACACGCTATTGAGGATGGTTTCTCTTGCGTACAACACAAGCCAAGAATAGTGTTTGCGTATAATATAATCTAATATGGTGTTGTGTATATCACAAGCTGCATTTGTTGTAGCATACAACACAAGACATCAATGAAATTAAAAGAATATTTTTCATAAAATCATGGGGTGTTACATTCTACCCCGCTTAAAATGAATTGCACCCTCGAAATTCGTCAGGGCTATAAATGGTTTACTACTTGAATGTTTATTTAATAGAAACCCACATAGTAAAAAGGAATACCAAAACCTAACTTTAAAAATTATATTAGGAAATTTAATGGTTACCCAAATTAACTAATAATTGGGTTCCACATAGGATAACATAGGTGAAAATATGGATATTAAAGAGAAATATAACCATCATGTTCTGATGGAGAGTGGTAGAGAACATGGCTATGAAAACACCAACAATCACAAAGCCATAAATTTGTGATGATCTAGGGTACCATCTGATTCACCAAATATCAGGGCACTAGGACAACAATTTTTGTTTTCAAGATCATTTAACAAATTAAAAGAAATACTTACTTGATTTTGGTAAAATCTCACCATTTCTCAAACCGTGAAAAATTTCCTCTTCATATCTTAATGAAATGAAGATTAAATTGTCTTCTGTGAAGTGTTAGAAGATCATGAGATAGAATGATAGGTAATTCTATTTGTCTCAAACAAAATTACATCAAAAGTTAATAAATATACATAAGTCCATCTTTGGTGAGATAAATCATCTATGGTTCTAAAAATATACTTATACTTCATCTGTCATACCACATAATAAAATAAAACTACTTTTTACTAACCAGGGACTTCTTGTAAGCCATTGGTAGGTGATATAGTCCCACCACACCTCGGTTTTGGCTTTGATTCCACCATCCTTGTCCGACGCGACGAGTTCTCACCTATCTTACGGGTTGTCCTTTTTTCTAAAACAATACTATTACAACATTCCAGAAATAATATCAAAAATTTCTAGCCTTAAATAATACCATCTAATGTCCAACTTAATGCATTTCCATCATTATAATTATCCAAAATACATTTTTCAAATATCATAGTATAAAGAAAATGATTACTGGAAAGGTCACATAACAAGCACGTGAATACCATCATTTATCCCCCATATATCATATGATATACCTTGTTGATCACATTAAAAACATTTCAATACCTCAATAATGTATTCACTTAAAATATAAATTACCATAGAGCCTTAGTGAAAACATGAATGCTATTAAAAGTTAACTCTTTCCATATACAAAAATCTAAAAATTCTATATACTCAAACCATGAAATCACATTGTCCTTACTTCAGTCATGAGCTCAACAATACTATCAAACATCTCATTATATCCTTATCCCTTCATTATGTGCATATCATATACTTTCAAAAAATATAAGAATAACCTTTCTTGGTTACCAGTACCACTCAACATATAAATTCAAATACTTTAAGAAAAATAATAGTGTAGCAATCCTTAGATGTGTCTTTATTCCATAGTACCATTAACTATACAACATAAATATTGATAAACAAAAATAATTCCACTACCTTCTGAAACCATTGACCGAGCTTCAACAATTTTTTCATATCATTTGACGTCTTTTCATCATCATCAACATAAATACTAGCCATACGACCATGCTGATTCCCTTCATGATACTTTCCTTTAGGGAATTGGTTTTCATAATTCCCATACATTCCACATTTAAAACATTTAATTGTTTTTCACGTCGTAGCAATCCCATTATCCTTGTCCATGGTGTTAACTGAACCTTTTCCTTTGTACTTACTGGAATTGTGTTCGTCTTTTCCACACCCAAAAAATCTTCCAGTTCATTTGAAACATTCTCTTTGATTCCCTTCACACATGATTTACATGAGGGAAATTTAACATTCTTTCCACTATGATCATCATGAAACTCCATATTTCTCTTATTAGCCGAGTGAGGAAACTTACCAATGTTGATATTATTGATCATATTATGAGATTGCTAATTAGGCATAAAAACAATGTTTGGACTTCAAAATCCTATTTCATTTGGTTTTTCATGAAGAATAACTTTCCATTATCCATCATATCCTCCATTATCGTGAATCTTCCTATTTCCATCCATTTTCTAAAACCCAAAAAGAATAGTGTGAGAGGTAAAAATCATGCTAGGAAAACAACATAATAAAGGGGGAGTACCTTCAATATATAACATCTTAGGTTTAATTCTTGGATAGTTACCATAATTCTAGGAATATAACATATATGTATACTTAACCTTAGAGACATCCCTAAACATACCATAGAAATATCTCTAGGTATTTCACTAAAGTTTTTGCATCCTAGTCTCCAAAGGTTAACTAATCCATTCCTCTGATACCAACTATAGAGACCAAAGATTGACATACATAGACATTAAATTACTTTTCTGGAATAATTAATACATAACAAGAACCAACACTTAAGGACCATAATAGTTTAGTGTCTTTGGATACTCGGAACATAATATTCTAATTATGGTGAATGATCTTCAACATCTGCCATAAATATATTCCCCCTTTTTTTCTTACCTAAAACCATTCTTCAAATCTTGGGGAAAAGAAAACATATACAGTTTGAGATCAAGTGCTCAGTAAGGTTATGAATGGAGAAAATAAAACAAATCATATACATTTTAACTTAAAAAAACATGCACATAATGTTTAAACATGAAAATCTTGAGAAATAAATCTTGGTAGTACATAAGGAATATGTCATAAAGGAATATTAATCATGATAAAATAGAATGTGAATAAACTAGTAATTGAGGAAAACCATTATGCACATGATATGATTTCTATAGTAGCCAAGGCATTGCTGGCAATACCATCTTAGTAGACAAAGTCCCTTACTGAATCGAGTTCACTCCTCGTTTCAGTCATGTATCACTGATCTGGATTAACATGCCATTCCAGCCATGTCTATATCCTGAGATATAAATATTTACCCAATCCATTATAGGGATATATAGGTCACACCCATCTCATAATGAAATCATTCTTACTTGTGCCACAAAATTAACATAAAACATTCATCATAACCCAACGAATAAAATGGGTTTCATAAACATCATCTCATAATCACATAATCCATATAAAAGAAATCGATATAGTTTCATCCTATGTAAAATAACCCCATGTAAATAATATATACATTATACTTGGAGCATAAAAAAGCTAAATAATGTCATCAAAGATGGAAAATAGTTTTTATAAAACACTTGAAATGAATTCTTGAGGAAAATAACATTTCTTCTACAAAATCATTTTCATATCACAAAATGCCAATCAATTTCAAAATATATATATTTTATTGAAAATAACCATGAATATTTGTTAAGGAAGATTCATGAAAATTTGGCGTTATGCAATCCTAAAAATCCATTCATGCCATATAAGTAAAAAAACATTCTCCTCATACATTTTCTGGAAAAGACAAAAAGTTCTTCGTATGGTAAAAAAATGAAAGCTTCATTCCATAACACATTGTAAAAGTCAAAGAGGGGTAAAAATGACTTTAAACATACATTTAATAATATTAAACACTTTATTAAAAACATTTTTATGGACATTGATGGAAATTATACCCCCAGTAAATACTTACGTATAAGAAATCTCGGATAGAAATTTGATTTGCAAAATTATCTCTTACCTTAGGTCCAATTTCTTCTGTACGTGTCAAAAAATCTTGTATAGTGGTTTTAAACATATTATAAACTTGTAAAACAACCACAATAATATTTATTATATCATATATGATTCACTTATGACTTTATATTACCCGTTCATTTGTCAATTCCATGTTAAAGCAGCAGTTTGGGTAAAATCGTTTCATTTATCGTACCTGTTTGGACTTGTTATTCTTGATATTATTAATTATATCCTGATTTATTTAATTCCAGAATGTAAAAAATTATTTATATATAAAATATATATTCATCATATTTATATATATTGTATATAAATAAATGGAATGAAATACACCGTTCATGGAGACGGTAGGTCGTACGTACGCATGAATGCTATATTCATTTCCTTAATGAATTGAATAGAATTAAGTAAATGAAACAAATATGTACATAAATACAGTATCATTATTATGTAATATATTTCTTGATTATTTATTATATATCCTATATAATCATTCTTGAATGGTTAACATGGAAAATGAATCTCATCGCGTTGTGGAGACGGTAATCCGTACGTGCGCACGAGCGATGATATCGTTCCCATAATTATTGAATAGAATTTTAGTGTATGATATAATATATCAGAATCAGTATGATGTTATAATAACAGTATATATTTATTCTTTACACCATTATACCTATCCATGTAAGGTGGTGGTGGAAAAACAGATTACACCACGGCGTGGAGACGGTATTCTGTATGTACGCACGCGCGGTGATTTCATATTCTTGTAGGACGGATAGAAGGTGAAATGAGGTATTTTCATATATATAATAACATATCCATATATTATTTATAATTGTGTTATTTATTTATAATGAAAAAACTAAATAAGAGAAAGTATAAGAATATAAAAACTTGAAACAATTAGTATAAGAGATTACATGTTCCTTGACGTGCCTCTTTTAAACTTTCTCTTAGGGCACTAGAGTTGGTCTTTTGAGAAAAAAAGATCCTCTATAATATAACTAGTGGTGTGGAGAAGAGAAATGGGCAGTGTTTTGATGAGCTTTAAGGCTACAAATTGAGTGAATTAGAGAGAGAAGGGGGTTCCCTTATATAAGGGAGGACATAAGCACTTTTGGAATCCTAAAAAATATTAATTAATAAGAAAATTAATCCCCACTTAAAAACTTCCAAAAATTTCTCAATTAGAATAGGAGATGATATAGGTTTGTAAGCTCATCAACCAATAAAATATATACTTGTTTTATATTTATTTTAAACCTTATTGACTTGATTTATCATTGTTTAATCAATTTAATGTTATTTGTGGTAATAAAATACTAAATTTTAAATTGTCATAAATACATACTTAAATGTTGTAAATATCCCATAATTGGATACATAGTAACCTGTTAGACCATATAATTTTCAATTATTATTTTTTAAATATTTTTGTGATTTTTAAATATTTTAATAATATGTTATTTTTATAAAATATCAATAGTGTCAATTTAGTCACTATTCATTATTTGAATTTAAATAAAAACCACACCAAAGATATGTTCGAAAAAAATATAATAGATTCTTAACATGTCACATTCATCAAAATAATTCAAGGGGAACATTTATTTGTTCATATATTATTTATTTTAATACTTTTAAAACCATTTATTTTGTATATCTCTTAATAAAATAATTACTACAACATTTTTGTATAATTATTTAATATAATTATTTTTTGCATAAATATTAAAAATAACATCCTATTATAAAGATAAATATATTAAAATTTATAATGACATTTTTACTCGATTTTACCAACTTAAAATCACAACACGTAAATTGTTATATTTATTCAATTATGAAGGTGACATCTTTAACATCATTTAAAATAAAATAATATAAATGTCCTAATCGGTTTTATAAGGATCAAAATGGTCCACATATCGACCCTTGGATGATTATGGTATATATATACTCAAACAATAATGTTTGGTCAAGTTTATGGTCCTTTTGATAGGTATTTGTATTTTAATAAAAACTATATTATTGATTTTTCACTGAATAAATAATTTCTACATCATCAATGTATAAGCTATTAAAGTAATTAAATATTTAGTAAAAATTCCCAATAAAT
Organism: Viscum album; assembly: GCA_963277665.1. Taxonomy (NCBI): domain Eukaryota; kingdom Viridiplantae; phylum Streptophyta; class Magnoliopsida; order Santalales; family Viscaceae; genus Viscum; species Viscum album. Next base: position 1,140,964,670 of record OY728156.1, read on the forward strand.
TACCATTATAGAGAAAAAAAATTTAGATTTCAAATTAGTATTTATAATATAATTTATTTTCTGTATAACCTTATATAAAAAATTATCTAATTATTAATGTTTGAGTGAGACATATTTCACTTTCCTTTAAATAAAGTAAATAAAAGGTCATAATAAAATACAAGTGGGTTCCATTATATTCTATTTCGACCCAAGTATGACTTAGGGAACAATATAATCAACCAATTATATTAAAAAAAGTGTTAAGGTAATTTTATAATATTATATTTACCCTTAATTTCATGATTTACCGTTAACTATGGTAAATTAAATTTATCGAAGTTACTATTTATAATGCCTAAAAATAAAAAGTAGCTTATTAAAATAATTTTAAAATAATGATTCCAAATATGGAATCCATTTTTACAAATTTAAAACACAAAAGGTTCAGTATTTAATTTAACATTAATCCCACTATTGTGAAAAGGTGTTTTAAAAGTTAAGACGTTACAAAAGATTGAAATGTTTTTATTTATAAATTCAGTGAAAATTTAATGATAATGACTTACATTATATTAAATGGTAAAAATATAATCTATTTCTGCTTTAAAACAATTCAATAATATAATTTAACCATATAAATTACCTCCATGAAAAAAGTTGTTTTTATTTAAAATTTAGCGTATTTTTACTATTCATCAAAATAAGAAACTTATTAGAAAAATATAAAAAATTTATCCAAAGTAAATTTTTACATCCTGATTCAAAATAAGAGTTTTATTTTGTCAAATTTAACTTATAAACATGTCAAAGACTAAATATAATGTGGGTGTGCCATCAAAAGGCGAAAAAACTGCGTTTTTTGAAAAAAATACTTATTTTACTCAAAAAATTTATTTTGTTCTCATACATTGTTCTATAAAATGTGTAAGATGAATTATAATGTCATCAAATTAAAATTTCAGTTAACAGTACTCATAATGGCTAGTTAATAATAATATTTTAAGAATATATCGTTTTTTAGTGAAACTTAGTTTTGCGTACAACACACGCTATTGAGGAAGGTCTCTCTTGCATGAAACAGTAGCCAAGAATAGTGTTTTTGTATAATATAAGCTAATATGTTGTTGGGTATAACACAATCAAGCATTGGTTTAGCATACAACACAATAATCAATGAAATTGAAATAATATTTTTCATAAAATATTAGGGTGTAACAGTCAAGATCATAAATAAATTCCTCAACATTTTGAAAATGATATTAAAACAAAAACATTGTTCTTTTAATTTTCCGGTTGTGCAATAAAATACCATTTAACCGATCACAAGATTATAGTTTTTTGGTTTTTAACTTTCCCCTATTCATGTTTTCCATCACTCTCCATCCAAACATGATGGGTTTTTCCCTTATATATCGATTTTTTTCTACATGGAACCCTAGTATGGGTTACCTCAGAAGTCCTTTGTAATTATAATTAATTCTATTAAAGTGATATTTTTATTGACTCTTATTTTAATGTGTGACTTTAAATGAAGTTTCCAAGCAAAATTTTAAAATTTCAAGAATTTAATTTCCAAAAGAGGGATGGATGTAATGACCCAGGTATTTATAAAATAATTTTTTTTATTTTTATTAATATTTATGATTAATATATTAATTTTTTATTAAATATGAAACTTTTTCTGATGGAATAATCAACACGAAAAATGGGTTTCCTTGCAATCCTATGTTGTACCCAACTTTGACATATACCAAAAAATAAAATAATAAATTATTTATGTTAATTTGTGGCTAATGTATAGCTATTTTATTTTCTAGAATGAACATAACTAAATTCAATGTTATTACACATGTTTGTTAATTTGTTTTATATTTATCCAATAAATATTAGAGGCTTAATATAAAAATGAATCCTTTTTAAACATAAATACTTTAATATTCATTAATTGATCGATTTACCACCTTTTGATTGTGAACCCTTTTTAAATATAGTTTTTTTTTGAATTTTATATTTTATATTTGCTAAAAAATTATTCTTTAGAAGCAGAATGTAAAAAATTTACTTTGGATAAAATTATTGTATTTTTCTGATTATGATCATTTTTAACGAATAGTGACAAATAGAGCATTTTTATTCAAAAATTCCTTTTCATATAAATTATTTATATAGTTATACTGTAATCTAAATTGGGATTATAGTGTATTGGATTATATTTTTATCATTTAATCTAATATTGTTCATTATATGTAATTTCTCTTTGAAATTTGACATAAAAACATGTCAATATTTTGGTAGTTTTTAATTAAAAAAACCCATTTTTTAGTTTTGACAAAGAGAATTAATTTTAAATTAATTTCTGAAATATCAATGTTTGTAATTTGAAAAAATGGAATCCATTTTTTTATCATTAGTTTCAAATTGTTTAAATAGGTACCCTCTATTTTTAGACATTAATAATACTAACTTCAGTAACTATTTTATTTACCATGGTTAAAAGGTAAATATGGAAAATAAGGGTAAAAAATAATATTATAATTGTATTTAATTACACTAATGTGTGTCCTAATAGCACTATATGAGATATGTCAGACACTGGTCATCGATGGGTCGATTTTGGGACCTCGTGGAGCTACATGGATGTGAAAATGTCATTTTATAAAAATTACTTTAAAGTAAATAAAATGTAACATAAACATGTATGTTTTTGTAAAACAGATTTTATATGAGTTTATATTAGTGACATCTTAGACTATAAATTTTAATTAGAAAGATAAAAATTTATGCTACATTATGGTATTTTATTTATAATTTTTAGACATAATATAAATAATATTATTTATGACACAACGATGATGTAGTGATAACCTTATTAATGAATAATTAAAATAAATGAGATTATAAATATTAAAATAACATTTTCTGAAACTTTTTATGCCATAAAAATATTTTGGGGTCGAGTGTGACTTTTTATCATTTACTTTTTCAACATAATAATGTGTTAATGAATTTTTAATAATTCACAATATGAATAGTATAAATATAGACATATAAGTGTTTTTAAATCCAATATTTTTTTACTAAATTATATAATAGTCCTAAAAATATAGGATTCATCCAAATGACGTATATAAGGTTGAAACTTTGACTAATGAACTACTTTTGGTTCTATTGTAATTGTATAGTAACTATATTAACTATATTGTACCAATATACAAAAGACATGGTAAGAGTAAAGTAAGTTTACTAAGGGTTGAAGATAAATGATAAGGTTACCTTAGAAACCCAAAAATATTTAAAAACAATTTCATGAATGTATTAAGAACAATCCTCATATTATCATCCAATTAAATTAGTTTTGGTCCTTTTTAAAATAAAAATCATGTTTATAATAAAAAAATTCTTTCAAACTTTCCTAAAGTACCGCTCCTCCCTCTTATAAAACGCCACCAACTCTAACCCCCTCTCACACCTCTCAATCCAATTTATCTCATTAGACCTCTTCCCCAATAATCACCCAAAATACCTATCTTATTCCTGGTAGTTTTACCTTTGGCAGAATGGAATTCAAGAAGGCCCTTTAGCTTAAATCAAAAGGAGTTACATGATTTGAGGTAACATCTTCTCTCAAGTTCTATTCCATTATTTTCCTTCTCCACTCCCTTGTCCATTATTATTTAGTTTTTATATAACAACAAAAGTATGCTCAATATATTAGGTTTTTTATTAGATTTATTCTAAATACACATTCACACACCTACATCCAATGGGTATTGAACATAACGTTTCCGTAGACGACAAACTACTGACTCACAAAATGATGATTGTTCAATATTCTCCTACAACCACTTATGGTGGTCATTATTATTGAACATTAATTATATATGATATTTATTTTGACTATATTGTTCTTTAATTATCATTTAGAATATACCTTTATGGTCTTCATGTTGTAAAATACGATAACTTCATTTGAGGAAGTTTGGACTACGGCCCCCTCAAAGTGATATTACTCATTCATTCTATACATGGAATGTATAAAAAATGAAAATAATGATCTTATGTAACATATATAAAAAATTATATTTTACTGAAATTATAATATACCTAATAATAAGTATGATTTCATTCATTTAAATATGAAATATAAGTGAAAGTATAATTGATGCGTACGTACGGCTTACCGTCTCCATGAGCGGTGCATTTCATTTCATATCTACAACTGTTATGGAATATTATAAATACATATATACTAGATATAAATGATATATATGATATATAAATCATGAATATTTTTATAGAGTTGATGTACTTTTAACTACATGGACAAATTGTAATAATAATTAGTTTATTTTTGACTCAGGTACAGAACATCGACAAAACCACCAATATGAACATGAATAATTATATTACTTTTATAAAAAGATAATATGTGATATAAAATGAATAATAAAAATTAAAATGGTTCTATTTCAAGTATAAATTAACTTATTTTTATTATTCAGGGAAATAAATAATGAACATGAAAGACACACCCAAGGTAAAGGACTCTGTCTAAATCTTCTTTATTTGATGAATGTTTTGATAATATAAACCTATTTCTTTTACACATTGTATAATAAAGCCCTATTAATTTTACTTTCTTTATAAGGGAATAAATTTTCTACGAATCATTTTACTAAATTACAAAAATGATTATTTTTAAATAATATGGGGACAATGGCCTCTCGGTTTTTATAATGGTCATTTGGATCCCTATATAAGCCTTAATGTTTTTCAAAGGAAATGAAATCACATATTACAAATTTGGGTGTTTTTTTATTGAAAATGGTTTTTGAAATAGATTTTGTATTTCAATATATTGAAATTATTTCTGTGGATTATGAATGAAATTTTATTAGTGAAATGTTTATGATTTCATTATTTTATGTGTCATGATTATTAAATGGTAATTAGACATTTTACGAGTTGTTACGTGATAAACAAATGATGGGTGGTTTTGTGATAAACCCATTGATGGGTGGTTCTGTGGTAAAATACGGATGGGTTGTTACATTATAACATCTTATGTATTGGTTATGGAAGTCGGCCATATGGCTATTTCATTTTTTGATATGTGTAGAAGTCGACCTTATGATTATTCCATTTAAGTATATTTGTGTCCCAAGTTATCTTTATATGCTATATGTTTCTTTCTAGGGGAATTATGGTATATTTTTTGTTACAAAAAGGGTATGTAATTAGCTTATACTAAGTGAAGTGTTTTTTCCACTTCACAAAGGTTAATTGTATTACATTATGATATGGTATTCATGGATTATATGATTTTTATAGAAAAACTAATAGTTTTACTTCTTTATTTATTTCTTACAGTGATGTTTAGTCTTATCCTGTGTTTTGAAAAAAATTTCACAGGATATAAAGATGAATAGGGTCAAGGATGGGATCAAGGAAAAGTCAGGCTGATTAAATCACGGAACTAACCGCCTATCTTTTTAAAGAGTTTTTTATGAAAAAATGGATAGTAAGTAGAAGTGTCAACAAGTAATATTCATGTTTTTATGTAAAAGTTATGACCCAATTATATAAACCTATAAACCACAATTGATCATCATTTTGAATTATTAACTAAATTCAAGATTATGTAAAATTTATATATGGGTCCTTATAATAACTCATACTTTCCCCCATATTAGGTAGGATAATAATTATAATAAGATCAAATTATATAATTATACCTCATCCTAGATCAACTAAATTAAAAATAAACATAATTATATAAAATTTATTGATAACAATTGAATTATGCTGTAATAGTAACAACTATGAGACAATCCCATTAAATTTTATATATCATATCACTTCATAGAATACTGTATATTCATATTATGAAAATTCTTTTACAAATTCTTTTTAAAAATATATATCTATCTATCAACCTTGTTTTACTGTAACAAAAATTATCATAGTGAAATACGTACCCTACAACATTTATTTACTACCTGAGCGACATGTAATAATGCTCACAACTACTAACCCATATTCATAAAATTAATTTATAGAGGTAATATTTTTAACGTTTTTCATTTATTAAACCATTTCTAATTAACTGATTTGGATCATTTAGTTTTTTTGTTACTTTTGGGTTAAAATGTAAAACAATCTTATTTATTGAATTTTAAATGTTTCTTGTCACTTCTATATTTTGAGTATAACTTTTATAATTTTTATCAAATTGTAGTGATTATTTATTTAATATTCCTTATTTAATGGGATAAATCTTCATTAACTAGTCCCAGATCACATTCAAACATTATCAAGCGCAAATAAAACAATCCAATTGAAAAATATTTTAACCAACAAAATTGACCACACATCCATAAAAAAGGCATAACGGGGGACATATAACTCTAGATAAGGAGATTTCTGTTGGACATGAAATAAGACTCTAACCATCTAGCGTAGAAAAAATTCTGGAAGATTTTAGCTAATTAATTTATTCTTTAAAAAATTAATGTGTAGGAAGTTTAAGAGTATCCTCAGACAATGAAAATGTATGATTCAGTAATTTGAGAATAACATTTTCTACACATGTAAAATTGAATTTAAATTTTTTATGGTAGATATAATACATCATTAAGAATAACTCTTAATAAGATATATTGGCGATTCGTGAAAAATGGGTGGGAATAGAAAGATAAAATTTCTAGAATAGAGATTCTTGACGATAAATTTTATGACATTTATTTTGACACTTTTCATGTTTTTAGTTTGGTTATGAATTCTATTTTCTCATTCTTATTAGTTTCCCTAAACATGGAGGGATAATATTATGATTTATTATGGAGGGGGTTTCCCCTTTTTTAAATTCTTATGTTCACGCATATAATCGTATAAATTTGTTTATCTCATCTGTGAAGTTTGAATCAGTTTCTAGTTGAGGATTATCTTATCAATTATGGTTGTATTTTATTTTATATTTTTTGACATTTCAATGGTCAAAGATAATTTTTATACATTCATTAGGTTTTAGTTTATATATTATGGAATATATTAGGGATTAGTGGAAATGTACTTGACAATCGTTAATAATTGTGGGAGGGGTAGTGAATATTTTTCATTATTTGGGAAATATAAGACCCGTTCAAGTATAACATAAATCAATTGAGGGAATTAACTAAAATTTTATGTCACATAAGAATTATATTAGATTGAGCTCTGATATTTTCATGGTTCACACGCACCATCACTATTTGACATGGGGAGTAATAGGAATCTATCATAGAATATCACATTAATTGTCGTAGTATTCATGGAAAGGAAAAAATGGAATGGGTATAGCAGTGTAATTATGAAACTCAACCCATATGTTCACACATATCATATTATTGATTTCAATTACTTCCATTTCCATTTTTTCATCTGTTTTTTAATTTATTTCACTATTTTTTAAATTTGTTTTAAATATCATGCAATTTCTAAAAAAACATCACTTTTTTTCAAATTTAATGTTGAAAAAATGATTGATGTGTTCTCCTCTCTGGGTACATCATAGTATGACCAATTTTTTATTATTTTATATCTCAAATTAATCATTTTTTCTAACACCCCATGATAGAAATGTATCCAAACATAGACCCATTTTTAGGGAGGCAATTTCATTAGTCTAATTCTATCTTTTCATAAATATTTATCCTTTATCTATTTAAGAAAACATTTCTATGATTTATTAAAACTAATAATATTATTTTTGGGTTGATTACTCATAGGTGTAGGAAAAATGATTCATAATTATGAGGAGGAAAACTAAATAAGGTTATTGATATCATTGTTATGGTCAAGAAAATCATTACAGGAAATGTCATATGAATATGGTTTTATTAACTTCTCAACATGGATAATCATGGAAAAAATATTATCAAATAACATTGACTATAGAATAAATTCCATTGGATAAGGAACCTCAACCTGAACCAAATTGCAAACCAGTGGTGGAAGTTATTTACCTACAAATAAATAAAATCGAGGGTCATTACTCCCTAACTCCATCTACTAAAAATATAATGCATGGGGAAAATTTCAATAAAGAAGAAATTAAATTCAATCCAAATCATGGAGAGTATATTTTATTGAACTCATTATCTTCTAATATTATTGAAATTGAATTATGTATAACCTCCCCTTTCATGCAATTTTCATATTCGGACTACTTATGTTTTAACTAGGATGGGGATTATAAAATAGATAATACACTTAATTAGGAACATATAGGGTCAACAAACATGATGTACATTTGTTATATGGAATAAATGGGGAGATCCAAGTGGGTTTTATAAATTAAATTGATAAAAAATATAAATTCATTGACGGGGAATATTTTGATATATATTTTATATGGTTTAAATCTGATCAAATATAGGTAAAATATTACATTATATTTGATTATTCCATTCATTCAACATACCAAAATAAATAACTGGAGAATGAATATGAGGTTAGGAATTTATAAACGAAGAAAAGGGACTCATTCTTTTTCTTACCCCACCATTTAATTTTATCCGATTTTTATGGGGATGGATTTTCTATACTAAATAATCATAATCCATAAAAAATGTAAGAATGTATGTATGGAAAGAATATGTGTAGGTGGTAAATCATAAAGAAACACGACCCTTGATCAAATTGTAAAATCCAACTTGAACATCCCACGTAGAGGTAGTAATAATCTAGGGCCCACATGGTGTATTAAACCATGATCTATCCTTATATTATCATTATATTTTTGATATATTTTCTTCTTAATAGATTTATCTTGTTTATTTAATTATTTTTCTTATTTTTTATTAGTAAATAAGACCTTATATCAATGTCTCACTGCCATTAAAGTATGTTGTACCTATTAATAACACTATATTTCCCTTATTAAATTAATATTTTTTCATTAATTTGAAATATAAAAGAATGAATTGATAATAGTAAATCATTTTAAGGTGGATGAGGGAACTATTTTAGTTCAAGATATTCTATTTTGAATTTTTCTAAAATAATTTCATAATTTTTGTCCCTTTTTCAAATTTTTTGTGTTTTTGGAAATTGTGACCCCAAATTTTTATCTTTTAAATTGTTGGAATCTAATTTAAGTTATTGCGATTATTTATTCCATGAAACTGAAATTAAATAATTTTAAAAATTGCATTTATTCATGGTCAAATCATTTGTAATTTCATGGAAAAACTCTAATTTTTTAATCCTATACCCTATCTCATTGCATTTACCTTCATAAACACTTTCCCATGAGAATTATGAAACTTTTTTTTAATATTACTTACATTATCCTCACTACATAATTGAACTAAAACTTTATTTATTTAACAATTTTTTGATCTATTTTTATCAAAACATGAGGGTTTTAGGTACTTGTGTTTTAAATAAATAAAGAATTTATTCAGTTTTAAAACCCCCTTTTTTAGTATAATCTTTTATTTTGTTTTTAATATTACATTTATTCTTTTTATCCATTAGGATAAATTAAAATCCTAATAGTTTCTAAAAATTAAAATCAAATTTTCCCTTTCCAACATGGTCTTCAAATAAAATTTCATGATCAAGTTGAATTTAAGTGTGGTGGAAATCTATCTTGTGTTGGAATACCTCATTTTGTGATACTTTGGGTGGGAATTAATTTTTTGAAGAGATGATTGTGATGATAAAAAACATTATTTATAAATATATTACATCATGGAGCTTTCATGATAAAATAATTTTTTCTTTTCTAGAACATCCAAATGAGAAATAAATTTGTGCCTATTTGATGTTTTTCAGGGAAATAGAGAAGAAAAATGTAATTATTTTCATCTGAAATATTTATGGTGTGAGTTTTCCTTGATATTTTAAAAAATTATTCGATCTGATTTTCTTCTAAAGAAAGCAATGAGGATACCATGTTTGAGTAATAATTTGAATCATTCAATTTTACATAAAAAATATTCAAACCAACTTTTTTGCCTTGGAATTTTTTACATCTATATCCTTCCATCCAAAATCCTATAAAAAATCCTGAAAAGTAATCATGATAAAATCATGTACTATACACACATATGGTGGAGATATAGAAATTTATTTGGCCATTGGAAGCTCAATCATGGGATTTTTTGAAAAATCTTTATTCTTAAATTTACATTTTATAGATGTTAGAAAATTCAAGTGAGGTCGGTGTATTTTATTCATTAGAAGAAAATTGTAGTGCTAATATATTGAATAGTCTAAAGAGAGACCCTGAAATTCTGATTTTTAAATTGGTAGATCTCAAGTGTAGGTGTTCGAAGTTTACATGGATTTGATTTTGATTCTTACAGGTCTATGAGATAATGTTCTATGATTTGGGGAATTTAGAGAGATAATATTTTGATAATTATTCAAATTTTTTCAATGATTAGTAATTAATTAATGTGATATTTTTTTATCAATTCATTATTTTTGGTGAATTTAGTGTGGAAATGTCATAATTAATTATTTTTAAAATTTTAACAATTTTTTGACGTATTTGTATTTAGGTTATATAATTTATAATATTTATCCAATTGAAGTTATTTTTTTCATACTTTGTTGTTAGGATCTATAATCAACAATTAGACCCAAAGAGAATTAAACATTTAATAAGACCAAAAAATCATTTTGAAAAAAAAATTGGATGATTGAATAGACCCCCCCAGAAAATGATGAATAATTAGGGGCCACTGTCCTCTAAAAGAGGTGATTCTATCACAAATTAAAATATAAATCAGCGTATCATATTATATTAGTTTCTTAAGGGAAGACTTATGTTAGACACCCACACCTCACATAAAGGCAGAAAATGAATTACATATCCCCCATGAGGATATCCCACCAATTAAGCCTTATTTATTCAATACATGGCATGTATACCCATTGGGAATGAGGGATATTACATTGCCTGTAGGCCTGATATGAATAATATCCCACTACATGGCCCACATAACCAATTTTTTTACAATAATCCTATTAGAGATTACTGATTCTATAGTACTCAAGCTGCTATATTACTTTATATAATGTTTCTACAGCTACAGTTCAAGGTACAATTCCAACCACCACTATAGTGTCACTAGTGCAATAGATTTTCCAACTCTACAGTGATGATACAAATGTAAAAATGGTACTCATTTACTTAGGGAATAAAAATTTATAATCACGTAAAAATGAATATAAATTTGTACGGTCCACATGAAAATTCATTTCAATAAAATGTTAGGATTACATTTCTGGAATTTTTGACCACGTTGTTAGAAGAAAAAGAGAAACATTCTAGTGGAAAGAGTCAGGGGGATATATTTTTTGTTATTCCTTTTTAGTTTTTTATTATTTATTTTATTTTTAATTATTTATTACCCCCTTATTCTCAGTAAAGATTCAAAAATGTGGGTAATATTAAGAGATAATGGTGAATAGGAGGTTTTTTGTAGCGATCTGATCCCAAAAGCCCGGTGCTGGTGCATTATTTTTTTACATTGTCATTATTACAGGGAATCAAATCCTAAATGACTGACCAGTTTAGCATTTATGTAATTCTATATTACATACATGATACACAAATAAATAGGAAAATATAAAATTAATACATGATACATAAGAAATTAATTAAACATCATTACTGAAACTCATTCAATGGATTCCTCTTCATAACCTAGGGAATCCAAAATTAATAATGGATGGCTCAAATTATTAGAATGGTTATCTAAAGTAAAAAACCATAATGAATTAAAGAGAATAATCAAAATGGAAATGAAAATAATTGATAAGACATCATTAAAAATAACTACATAAGTTAATATCAACATGGAAAATAAAAAGAAAAAAATTAAACACATGCTATATAATCAATGAACAGAAAATTAAATACATACATAGATATGGTGAAAAAAAATTCATTTGAAAAAAAGAATACTATAATAAAGGTAATTAATTAATATTGGATGTCATGTATCTAGAACATGAACCACTATATTATATAGATCTATTCTCATTATAGTTCAAACTATTATGATTTAGCTAGATGATTCATCTCATGAGTCTACCGATTCATTGAGGGAATATCTATAATTTGGCCCCACCCATGACTTCTAGTCCAAATCATTCTTCATCTAACAAATAATTGATTTAGTTATTAATTGGTTTTACATATAATAAAATATCCACATTTAATAATGAATATGAAATTATCAATAATCCCATAATGGATCATAAGTAACAACAAGGATTTTTTTTATTAAGGGAATTATCAATTATATATCACTAAAAAATCCTATATAAAATAATCATAAAACATTCCAAAGTTTCATGTTCCACATTAAAACATTTGATACATAATCTATATGAGGGAATAATATTATAAGAAATTTATATTGTGATTAAAATAAGGACATTCATGATCAATCATGTCAAAGTGAAGTATATTAACCATATAAAATTAAATTTTTCCATAAAAACAAATATGTCTTAATTGAATGTAAATTGATATGAAATCCCTTATATTGTATGTGAATTATCTCTTGTGTATCTATAATCATGAATTATAAACATATGTTAATTATTTACAAGCTTAATTATTCTTTTTTAATTATTATTACATTTATTTAACTTATTTACATGTGTATATAACAACTTAATAAAATTATTTTCATTAGTTGTTTTGATGAAATCCGATTTATTTGACAAAATTGACTTTGATAGTTTGAATATGTTCAAAGGAGTCTTTATATAAACATATAAATATTAATATTAATTTCATAACATTCGTACATATAAATTAATTATACTTTTTATACTAACCATTAACTATGGTTATGAAAAAATAATTGACGTTAGAATCATAAAGATGGTAGGCTGCACATACGCATGATTAAGGCTCTCATTTTGCAATGATCATTTTGTATATAAGGTAAGATAAATTATATATTTATAGAATAATAATTATATCATATATTCACTTTTATTAAATCATATATACTTATATATAGAGTTTTTGTGATGTAAAATTAATCACATCCTGTTGAGGAGGCTATAGTCCACACGTCCCCAAAATACATTATCACTTTTTATGTGTCTGAAATAGTATTAAATAAAAATATATATATTATAATTATTGATATTTATTTATTTCAGTAATATCATAAATATTTTATATATGTCATATATGTTTAATTATAATCATCATTTATACATTCCATCAATATGGTGAATAAGTCACGTCACTTTGAGAAGGCGGTAGTCCACACTTTCCTAAATGATGTTATCATTTTGACATAATATGGAAATCCTAAAGGACTGTTTAATATGAAATTTACAAATTATGAAATTGGATACAATATAAATATTATTATATTATTTAAATAGAAAATAGTTTTCAGACCATCTATGTGTTGTTTTCGGATGCAGCGGAAGCGTGTTGGTGGGACTTTTCCCCATAATAAATTTAACGTTAAACAATTTTCAATCTGAGATCCATCACGATTTAAAACGCTGAATCTTCACAATATAATTATAAAAGGAAATACTTAAGTGGGGATCATGGAACCATAGATATATGATCATTATATATTGGTTATAATTTAATTTTATTAATTCATAAGAATTACCTTGGTGGAATTATTTCTTCATTGATGTCTCCAATCACGATCCAATGTTATCCATCATTGCGTTGTAGAATCAAAGTGTAGGATTCCTATAGTGGTGATCCACACATGTGCCACATATCTCCAGATCTCGCCGAAGGTATCTTTGGGTGCTAGAGCGGAAGAACCTTCACTTGCGATGTCCGCCTTCGATCACCTTGGTCCCCCCGATCTCGAGAGCATTCATGGAGGAAGAAGTTCTTTCAGCTTTGAAATAATTCTCCAGAATTTTAGTGCACATTGATTCTCTTTTAAAAGTGTTGGGGTTGTGAGGATATTTATAATCAGGTTTGAGGATATAGAGTTATCTAAATAAATAAACACGTTACACTTTTTATTTATTTCATTAACTCTTATTGAAATCCCCCATGTCGAATTATTAATTCCTTGACTTCTGCCCACAGTGATTATAATAAATATCATTAAATGAAACAATATTATATCCTCAAAATCCTGAATGGAAAAACTACACATTGTGTAATCATTAAAACACGTTGTGTACTTGTTTTCCATAAAACTACACGGGCGTGTATATTTAATATACACATCGTGTGATTTTATTTTCTACTTTCCTTTTTTTCCACCACATTTATTAGACCTTGAGTAATGTTTATATATTTCAAAAATAAATGTGACTACATTACTCACTAATAAATATATTATTTCACCCACAATATATTTTCTCGAATAAATAGTATCAAAATAAATAAGATCATGCATCCTTAAATAATTATTAAACCATAGTCATGAATAATATTTGTTTAACTTGTTAAAATAATATTTAAATGAGATACAAGGACACACTTTGTGTGTGACCCTCTAGGCCACTTTCCCGTTGGCATTATGCGGGATTTCCTACAGTCCAAGATTATTGTCTAGAAACATGTCATGGAACCTAAGAGAATGAAGTTGAATCCGCATTGATGTGTCACCTCATACGAAATCTTACCATGTAATATAATCCCTCTTCCTTGATATCTCTAATCAAGCGGGTTGAATGCTAGTGACATCAACCCATGTGCTAGATTAATCGTTCTTTGACATTCCAGAATTAAACTTGCCCATACCTTACCATGGCCATAGATTTATTTAGGCTATATCAATTCCATCAATGGGCCTGAGATATCTACTTCCGTTATGGAACTGAAGGGAGACATCCTTTCTCGTATTATTTATTAATGTCGTATTACTCATGAGGCACCCAACATATCTAACCTCGTGACGAACAGTGTGTTGTCACAGTTTTCATAAATACATCTAAGTGCGCGAGTTGTAATACCCATTAATAATAATTTTAATGTCTAAGGACCAATACACATGTTCGAAGATAGGAACATTCAATGACACTATAAAAATTAGAATTTCTACTGGCGGGTCTTGTTCTCATAATATCCACTTAGATATTACCAAGGGCGCACACCATGAGAAGGTGCCTCAATGTCTTATGAGTCCTCACCCCTAATGACATGTATTATTTGTGTCCCTCAAATAACATCATCCAGCCATAGAACATATATTCAAGAACATTGTTATGGCACTTCTAGGTTTTCATCATAGCATGGATCTGCTATGACCCTTTAATATAACAACTATCCTTGGGAAATTATCACATGCATTGTCATGAAGGAGAATAATCATGATGTGATAAGATGTTTATTTAATGAATAAAGTACAAGGTAATAGGTTCTAGGCCACCAACTCCAACAGGCTCCCACTTGGACAAGAGCCAACTGATAACAACCATTAACCCGCTAGCTCTCACATGATATTCATGCTTCTGCTGAGTTATGCCTTTAGTCATGGGGTCTTCCACTTTCTCTTCCATGGACACTCTTCTCACTGCAACTTAACCCCTTTGATAGAAATCCCTCAAGAGGTGATACTTCCAGAGTATGTGCTTTGTCCGTTGATGTGATCTTGTTTCTTTTGCAAAAGCCACCACTGTATTATTATCACAATACAATTTAATGGGATATTTACTTCTAGGCACCACATCAACCTCCTGGAAAATTATCCAAAACCAAATGGATTCCTTGGCTGCATCAGAAGCCGCTATGTATTCGGACTCTTCTGTAGAATCGGCAACAACTGGCTGCTTTGAATTCTTCTAGCTCACATCTCCTCAATTGAGACAGAAAACATATCCATATTGTGACTTCATATCATTCTGATCTGTCTGAAAACCATTATCAGCATACCCTCTAATGACAAGATCTTCGTCTCCTCCATACACCCGAAACATATCCTTAATTCTTCTCAGATACTTAAGGATAATCTTAACAGCAGTCCAATGTCGTTCTCCTAGATCATCTTGATATCTTCCTACCATGATCATTGCATAGACAACATCAAGCCTGGTACATAACATGGCATACATGATGGATCCTATAGCTGAAGCGTATGATATCTTACTCATTCTATCATTCTCTTGTTGTGTCTGAGGACACATTTTCTTAGAAATATGTAGGCCACGTTACACTAGAACCAATACCCTCTTGGATCATTCCATACTAAATCTCTTTAGTATCTGGTCAATGTATGTACACTGACTTAGTCCTAGCAGCCTCATGGATCTATGATGAATGATATTGATCCCTATAATGTAGTCTGCTTCACCCAAGTCCTTCATAGAGAAAAACTTGTTCAACCAGTCCTTAACTAACTGTAAGACTGGTAGGTCATTTCCAATAAGAAATATGTCATCAACATATACTACTAGGATGACGATCACATTCCCATTAAACCTCTTATAAACACATGGCTCACATTCATTCTTAATGAACCCAAATTCTTTTATGGTTTCATCAAATCGAATATACCATGATCTGGATGGTTTCATTAATCCATAAATGTATTTCTGAAACTTGCAAACCTGTTTGGATTCACCTGGTGTCACAAAACGTTCTCGTTGTGACATATAGAAATATTATTGAAGGTTCCTGTTAAGGAATGTTGATTTGACATCCATCTGGAAAATATCATAGTCATGGTAAGCTGTTGTGGCAAGTATGATTCTTATGGATTTAAACATGGAAACTGGTGAGAAGGTTTCATCATAATCAATTCATTGACGCTGTCTGAATCCTTTTTCCAATAGACTTGTTTTATAGGTGTTAACTTGACCTCCCATGTCAATTATTCTCTTGAATACCCATTTTCATCCAACAGTATTTACATCAACTGGCTCATCGACCAGAATCCATACATGGTTCTGAAACATGGAATTTTTCTCAGAATTCCAAGCTTCTAGCCATTTTACAGCTTCTGAGCTTTCTACTGCTTCCTTATAGGAGATAGGTTCATCATTGTCCAAAAATAAAGATTCACTATCCTCAGTGACTAGGAAACCTAATCTCTCTGGTTCTCTTGCCTCTCTTGAGCTCCTACACAGTATTTGTGTTTCTGGAACCTCTTCCATGGGGAAATGTGGAACTTGTTCCTATACCAATTCATGTGTATCTTGAGCATCAACTTCGTCGAAATCAATCTTGCTCCCACTATCCTTCTGGAGGATGTGCTCCCTCTCAAGAATGACGGCTTTTCCAGTGACAATAACTTTCTTGTCTGAAGGGTAATATAGGTAATATCCTTTCGTTTCCTTGGGATATCCTATTAAGATACACCTCATTCCCTGGGGTGCTAGATTGTTGCCTGAGAATTCCTTAACAAATGCCTCGCATCACCATACACGTCTGTTCGACAATGTGGGTTTCCTTCCATTCCATAACTCAGATGGAATTCCATTTGCTGCCTCAGTTGGTACTCGGTTTAATGTGTATGATGCAGTTTGTAATTCATATCCCCAAAAGGATAATGTAAGATCTTCATGAATCATCATCAACCTCACCCTATCCAACAAGGTGTGGCTCCTCCTTTCACTAACACCATTACACTGTGGTGTTTAAGGAGGAGTGGGCTGAGATAGAATCCCAGACTCCCATAGAAGATCGATGAACTCTTGGTTCAGATATTCTCCACCTCGATCTGATCGAAGTTGCTTTATCTTCTTACCAAGCTGATTCTCAGCTTCATTCTTGAATTCCTTAAATTTCTCTAAGGCCTAAAACATATACCTCATTAAGTAGACATAGACATATCTACACAAATCATCAGTAAAAGTAATGATGTAATAATATCTACCTATATCTTCTAATGGAAATGGTCCACAAAAATCTATGTGTTCCAATCCTAGAAGATCAATGGCCCTTTCACCCTATCCACCAAAAGGGGGCTTGGCCATTTTTCCTCGTAAACAAGCATGACATCTTTCAAGTGGTTTTAGCTCAGTAGAGTCTAAATATCCATCTTGGAATATCTTTGTCATGCGCTTCTCGTTTACATGATCGAGATAGTGATGCCATAACTGGTTGATATATGAGTCATGTGAGTTTGTTTCATTATTGATTTGTAAAACTTGGTTTCGCAATTTAATACAGACAAACCATTATTTAAATGTGTCATACCATAACATACATTTTTCTTATAAAAGATGCAACCCTTATTTCAAAACATGAAAATAAATCCATCCATATCCAAACAAGATACATAAATTATGTTCTTGGTAACACTATAACCATAATAATAGGTATTTAAAACCATAATCATCCTAGTCGGCGGTGAGAGGTGGTAATCGCCAATAGCCAACGCAGCCAGCCTTGTGCCATGGGCAGCTCGAATATCCTCCTCTCCTCTGTCAATATTTTTAAATCTACTTGGTTCCAGCATTTGAATACAGATGTGATCCCCACAAGCTATATCTAATACCTAATGTGTAGAAATAGAATGATTACACATGATAACGAACACAAATTTAGCATCCCCATGCTTATGGGTTCAGTTCCTCTTCTGGTGGACTTTCTTTCTACATGAAAAACACACCGCCTCCAATTCCATGACCTGCCTATAGATCTCCCCCTACTTGGAGGGACGTTGCTCAGGGGATTAAAACCATTTATAAGTCTTTGGCCCCTTTACCTTGTCCTTCCTATTCCTATTTATCATAATGACTGTGGTTTTGTCACACCCCATGTCCTTATCTACCTGAGGAATCATGGTCAAATGTTCCGATATACTCTTCTCATTATTTCAAATATTTTAGTTTAAAATAAACCTAGAGAAGGTCTTGGGTAGTGATGATAGGATGAGATCTGTACGCAACTCATCCGGGAATTTAATCCCTATGACGTCTATCTGTTCAATGTAACCAATAATCTTGACTACATGAGGCCGAGATGGCACAGACTCACCAAGAATAGTCGTATAAAAATCACTAGAGATCTCAAACCTCTCATGTCTCTCCTTCTCTTGGTAGAGATCCTTAAGGTGAGACATCATGCTATATGAGTCCATGTTTTCATGTTACTTCAATAGCTCATTGGACATGACCGATAACATGAAACACCAGACATCTGTGGCATCATCCACGTGTTTCATACAGGGAGATAATTCCTCATCACTGGCCTCTTTCCTAGGTGAAACTAGAATAGGATCTTCCAGCACATACAATTTCCTTTCATGGCGAAGGATGATGCGTAAATGCATCTGACACTTTTGGAAATTGGTGCTCATGAGAATGTTATCATTATCAAGTATGGTTCGCAATGATAATTTTAAAGTCATTTTCTTGCTGTTTCTACAAATTAAGATGAGTAGAGGTTTGATGAATTATTACAAACTGATACAAATAAATAAATTAATACTTATTATTCTCCCACAATTTTATCGAAATCCAATATCCCTCACCATTGACTTTGGAATATTCTATTGCCTTAATATTCTATTGGCAAGGATCAATATTTCCATTCTCATTACCCCATCTAGGGTTGGTCAATCTACTTGAAGAGTTTTAGGTAGGCATTCTAAATGTCAACTGCATTAACTCGCAGCTCCTTCATCCACTGACTGGACTCCCCAATCATGAAATCCTTTTATTTTGGATTTCCTCAACCTTTGACTCTTGGTCACACCAAGTCCTACTGTGGAAGTCAACCCTTGATGCGAACCAAGTCAAGTCAACCCAAAACCATGAATTATAATTCCTCGATAATTGAAAGCACCCCAACTAGGGTTGGTCAATCACTTTGAACTATGGTTCAATTCTAACCAAGATTATGGAAGGAAATATCACCTTAATATTTTTTTTGAGGGATTTTATCCTTATACATAAATTGACATTTTATTATATTTGATTGCATTCTTGTTAATATTATATGGGGTATACATAAATGATTAACCATGTCTAAGATAATATTTATTCATAAGCCGGTTTTTATTTTAGTTTCATCTTTCATGCTTTTTTAATTCATGAATTGTGTGATCGTGACAACACACCCACAATAAATAAACCATGCAACTGATAGAAATAAAATCAATGGTATGATCATCAGCTTTTCTATTGGTTATTTTATCTAGTGGTTGATAATCTAACCCAAGACCTAGGGGATAAAATCCTTTAACCTTTCGTGTTCGTGTTTACAGCTTTCCACATGTCCGCCTTTGTATCTCCTTGGATTGGTTTTTCCTTGGCTCCTAACTTGAGTCGCCTCCACTAGAATGAGAGATCCATCCATTACAAATGCATTTATCTCACACACAAGAGAGGGGTAAAAAGGGGTTTTTACATAAAATAATCATTGGGCGCACATGCCCAACATATTAATGAGGAGAAGGCCCGCTGGCCAGCAAATTTAATTTAAATAAATAAATTAAAACAAACCATTCACATACAAAGGCCTTTGTTAAGCTCATGATCATCCATACATGTACCAATATTTACACATAAATAAAACTAGCATTCAATTATTTAATCGTTCTTTCATAAGATAAGTCATGCTCGAATCAATTAATTATCTTAAATTAATCAATCCTTCTTAAATCGTTTTCTAAATTTCCTTGGGATTCTCATCCATCATAATTTTAATCAAATAATTTTTTTTTAAATTATCGTTGTACGTAACATGTACCTTGGAGGTAACCCAGTGACATCCCATTTATTATGGAGATGTTAAATTAAACATATATATATATATAACACATATCACGTGTTGTACATCAGCTTTACGCCTGCACTATGGTACACATATCAAGGTTTTATATAATATAACAATAAATTTTAATGAATCAGGGTAATTTGGGTGAGTACATGGTGTGTAGTTCCCACTACACTGCGTGTACTTTTTCTTCACCGTCCATCTGAAGTTCACGCCCATGGAAATGGAATGTTAATGTACTTCAAAAAATGTTAGAGTACACGGCATGTTCAGTGGGACACACACCGTGTAGTTTCCCTGTTACATGGTTTCTAGCTGGGCAGACAGTGTACGGGGTACACCGTCCAACCTTAACTCGAAGGGACTACATGCCTTGTTCTTTTAGACCACACGGTGTGTAATCTGGAAACCGCGTGCCACCTGTTCTTAGTCAACACACGGTGTCATAAATGACATAGATAGGATCAATACATGGCCTGATATTCCGACCAGTTTGATACATGAACCTAGACTACATAGCGTGTACTTTTGAATACAAGCTGTGCATTCTGGTGTTGTTTGGACAGAAATTTTTGGCCCCTTCAGATCAGATCCTTTATTTTATTTTAATCAAAAATTAAAAGAAAAGGTCATTTCTGTATGGTGACCAAGAAATGATAGAGGTGGAACAGATCTCAAGATTCAGATTTTAAGAATGATTAACTAGAATTGAAAAAGATAAATTATTTAATGCGTAAATCACTAACGAAAAACAAAATAATTATAATCAATGATATGACTGCTCTGATACCACTTGTAGGTTCCGGGTGTAGCGGAAGCGCGTTGGTGGGAGTTTGGCCAACTTTAATTTTAACGTTAAACAACCTTCAATCCGAGATCCATCACGATTTAAAAATCCGAGTCTTCGAAATAGAATGAAGAACGAAAAACATAATAGGGAATCGTGAAACCATATAGATAGGATCATCATATGTTGGTTATTATTTAATTTAATTAATTCACAAGAATTACCTTGGGGGAATTATTTCTTCATTGATGTCTCCAGAAACGATCCGATGTGATTCGTCGTTGCGTCGTAGAATCCAAGTGTATGATTCCTCTAGCGGTAACCACATTTGTGCCACATATCACCGGACTTCGCTGAAAGGATATCTAGGTGCTAGCGATGAAGAACCTTCACTTGTGATGTCCTCCTTTGATCACCTTGGTCTCTCAGTCTTGAGAGCATTCTTGGAGGAAGGAGTTCTTTTGGCCTTGAATGAATTCTCCAGAATTTTTTCGCACAACGATTATCTTTTAAATGTTTTGGGGTTATGAGGATATTTATAATCAGGTTTGAGGTTATAGAGTTATGACAATAAATAAACAATTTATGAGTTTTATTTATTTCATTAACTTTTATTGAAAACCCCCATGTTGAATTATTAATTCATTGACATGCGCCCACGCTGATTATAATAAATCTCATTTAATAAAACAATATTATATCCTCTAAATCTCGACTAGAAAAACTACATGGTGTGTAATCATTAATACACGTTGTGTACTTGTTTTTCGTAAAACTACACTGCATGTATATTTAATATACATGGCGAGAACTTTTATTTTCCACTTTCCTTTATTTCCTCCACCACATTTATTAATCCTTGAGTAATGGATATTTATTTCAGAAATAAATGTAACTACGTTACTCGCTAATAAATATATTATTTCACCCACAATATATTCTCTCGAATAACTAGTGTCGAAATAATTGCGATCAGACATCCTTAAATAATTATTAAACCACAGTGTGGATTAATATTAATTTAACTTGTTAAATTAATATTTAACTGAGATACATGGACACACTTAGTGTGTGAACCTCTAGGCCTCTTTCTCATTGGCATTAGGTGGGCTTTCCCAAAGTCCAAGATTACTATCTAGCAATGGTTCAAGGCACCGAAGAGAAAGATGTTGACTCCACATTGACGCATCACCACATACGAACACTTACTGTGTAATATAATCCCTTTTCCTCGATATCTATAATCAAGTAGGTTGAATGCTAGTTCCATCAACCCATGTGCTCGATTATTCTTTCTTTGACTTTCAAAATTGAACTCGCCCATACCTTACCATGGACATGGATTTATCTAGGCTATATCAATTCCATCAAAGGGCATGAGATACCTACTTCTGTTATGGAACTGAAGGGACATATCCTTTCTCGTGTTATCTATTAATGCAGTATTACTCGTGATACACCCAATGTATCCTACCTCGCTGCTAAAAGTTTGTCGTCACAGTTTTTGTCAATACATCTATGTATGTGATTTTTAAAACCCATTAATAATAATCGTAAAGTCTAAGTACCAATACACACGTTCGTAGATAGGAACATCCAATGACACTATGAAATGTGGATTTCCTACAGGCGGGTCTCGTTCTCATAATATCTTCCTGGATATTAACAAGGTCGCACACCATGAAAAGGTGCCTCAATGTTTTATAAGTCCCCAACCCTAATGACCTGTATTATTTGTGTCCCTCAAATAAGTTCATCCGTACATAGAACATATATTCTAGAAGAGTGTTATGGCACTTCCGGGTTCTCATAATAGCAAGGATCCTCTATGACCCTTTAATGGAACAACTATCCTTGAGACATTACCACATGCATTGTCATGCAGAGGAACAATAAAGATGTGATATGATGTTTATATAATGAATAAAGTAAAAATAGTTGGTTCTAAGCCACCAACTCTAACACTATGAATGCAGTAATGAAAAAAAACATTATTCATAAAGGTGATTACCCGACACATCATGGACAATAATTTTATTTCGTTAAAAAAGAGGAGATGAAAAATGAAATGTATATGAGATATTAAATTAGAAACATGAAACATTATTTTATACCAGATTTCATAGTTATCATTAAAAAATTTATGATTTAGTTGAGGAAAATGATAAAATGAAATTAAATTCAATTATGTACTTTGGGAAAATTGCCTCTTGATCATCATCTCATTGAGATACCAATGAGGACCTTGGATTTAGTCTGTTGGTGGGACCAAAAGCACTTGGTCATGGAGATATTGAGTAAGAGTGTTTTTTATAGATATTTTATGAGCTAAATGTCAGTTTTGGTCTAAATGGGGGTGATGAGGGATGGTACTTATAATTGAGGCGATGTGGGTTTATGTGATTAAATTATAAACATTTTATATTTAAAGCTAGCCACTTTGATGGGGAATTATATTCAACAAAATTGGATGGAAATTAATATTTTGGAAGCTTTATAGTATTTATACACACCTCAATAATCCTATAAATGTTTTTGTTTTTTGGTAATTTAATCCTTTACCTTCAAGACTTCAACATGTTTCTATTTTTACCAATAACATTCTAAATAGATATTTTAACAAGGTAACTTTTTTATACATAATAATGAAATTGACCATATAAAACTATTTTGAACATATGATTACATGTATTTAATCCATTTTACATAATTATATTCATATAATTGAAGAATTATTTTTAATGTTAATCATGTAGACCAAACAAAAAAGAAGGTTTTTAAATTAAAACGTTCAAACATTTAATATTTTATTATATCTTATATTAATGTGAAATTGATTAAAATGAACTAAATTGAGTTTATTTATGTATAATTTACCAAATTATACATTTAAAATAATATAAAATAATATATATATATATATATCAATAAATTAGATGAAAATGAAATTTTGAACTAAAATGCAATATTTTTCACTATTAATAAAAAATGAAAACGTCTCAGAAAAATACAAAACAAATAACCCATGTAAATTTTTATAATTAAATTTCAAGTAATAATCTTATTTTTTCAAATAAAACATGTAAATTTTGAAAATATTGGATATAAAATAGTTTCTCTATTAACCAGTGGAAAACTCCTTTTATAAAAACCTATATTTTTAACTGTAATGTTGGGTTTGTTCATATCTTATTTATATGAAATATATTCGATGAATATGAAAAATATTTTATTGAATATATAATGTGTTTATTTCATTAATATCTTAAAATTTTATTTATTAGGTTAATTTATTATGATAAAATAACTTTGTGAGCATAAAAATAGTTCATTAATAATAATTCGTATTATATTCAATTTGTTCATGAATTAATTTATAAGTAATTTATAACAAATAAATTTAACATATATTTTGATAATTTAGTTAATATTATTCCTAACCACCAATTTAATAGATATGTTATACCATATTATATTAAATAATGATATTTAATAGAATATTATTTTTTGTTTAAACTTATTGGTGAGTGAATCAAAAGCTATCGAAGAGCTTATATTTAAGAAGAGGAATAATATTTTTTGATGTCACATTATTTCCTTTTTCAATACAATTCATTCTCTCAATTTAAAATTTTAATCCATAAATAAATGGTTGATAATTGATAATTCCTTTGTAATAATCCCACATCATAAATAATTTTAACAAAAAAACCTCTTAGAAACAGTATATCAGAAATGTAAGGGTTGCCACAAAATTAGGCATTAGAAAAGGATAAAAATAGCATAAATTAAAAACTAGGATATAGAAGAGAAACAAAATGATAATGATCCGACAGAGAGTCATATTTAACATAGTTATCAATATTTATACAATCACAAAAACCATAAATATGTAATAGGTTAAAGAAATCATTGATTTGTCATTAATACTGTTTAATTTATAGAAATTGTCATCCCAATTTTAATTCATATAATTTATAGGTTATTTTAATATCTCTGTAAAGTATTTATGGAAATAATTTTGGATTATTATTTTCCATTTTATAAGCATAATCTCACCCTTATGTTGTACTATGATCAATTTCCACTTTATTTTATATACAAAAACCTGGATACGAAATTTTTTCATGTAAATCCTTTATCAAAAGATCCATATGTCATTACATTGACATAAAAAAAGAAAACGTTTCATAGTGGTAATCTAATAATTATTAATTTAACCTCAAACAATAATATCCAAAATTGAACATAAACTATTTCATAAATGGTGAACCCTGCCAAAATATTATGATCCAACACTGAAGAAGGAAGTTAAATAAATATCTAAAATCAACTCCTCCTTAGCCTTTATTAATCATGAAGAATCTCAAAATAGTAACACTAAAAACATTTGAATATAGAAATAAATTTAATTACAATAAAAAATTTCTAAAAATATTCATTCCTCCTTTTTTACTTAAGTAACTTATATGTTACTGGACATATTCTATAAATATAAAACTCTTCTAAACACCATTAATTATAGAATAAAAAAATTTATAAATAAAATATTTCATTTGATGGTACTCAGTTTTATCCAATTTAATTTATCCTAATATTTTCTTTTTCCAGAAAACAATTTCTTACATTACAAGTATATTAAGAAATTTCTTTCCTAGTACCATGGGTTTTTCAAAATTCTTAACTTGCTACCAAATCATTATTCATGGTACCATTCAAAGTATGATCTCAAATCTCTAATAAAAAATTGTTATAGTACAATATTCAAATATCCCATAATTCATATAACCAATACATCATTGATAATATACTCAAATAATGTTAATTTTTGAATCCAAACATAAAAACCGTAATCATTTGTCATTATCTATGGTAGTTTCATAATCTTAACCAGGATCCATTGGCCACTTTTGGGGTATAATATTTTGAATAAAGAGATTTGATTTCTGTAGTGTCCCATATCCATTTAGATGAAACATAAAATATTTACATCATCTTTCTTCACCTTATAATCACAATCCATGTGACCTTTCTCTCTATAATTTTAAAAAAATCCTATTTATTTTAAGCATTTACTAGTGTAACATCCCAGGTAAATAAAGAATATGATATTTCATATTTATTAATATTTATGATTTTAATTTTAATATTACATTTAAGGGGATTCTATGTCTGATAGAGTACTCAATATGCAATAATGGGTTTCTTTGAAATCTTATGTTTCACACCACTTTGAGTTATACCGAAAATAATAAAATATTATTATTATTTTAAATTTTATTTAATGCATAGCCATTGTATGGGTGGGAATCAACAAAAATAAATAAAATATGAGTACACATTTTTTTAAATGTTTTTTCTTTTATACAAATAGTATATAGGTTTATAATAAGACTGAATTTGCTTTTAAGTATGAAATACTTTAATATTTTTTCAACAGTCGATTTATCACGTTTTGACGGCGAACGCTTTTTAAATTAATTTTTTTCACTTTTATTTTTCCTATTTGAATGAATAAACTTCTTATTTATAATAGGGATATCAAAAATAACTTTGGTTAAAATTTTGGTATTTTTTTGATAAAGTTTGTTATTTTGATGAATAGTGAAAAATACTGCATTTTAATTCAAAACTATATTTTAATCTAATTTATTTATATAGTTATATTGTAAATTTAATTGATTTCTCGGTTTAATTGTAATATATGTTTACCATTTAATGTAATTGTTTCATTGGAGGTAATTTCACTTTCAAATCTGACATAAACAAATGTCAATCTTTTGATAGTTATTATTTTTTTGAAAACACGCAGTTTCGTTTTGATAATGAGATTTAATTTTAAAATTACTTATGCAACTTATGTGTTTTGAATTTGGAAAAATTGATTCCATATTGGGAATAATGAGATCTAAATTGGTTAAATATGTAAATTTTATTTTTATACATTATGAATAGTAATTTTTGTAAATATTGTTTATACCTTGGTGAAATGGTAAATCTGTTAAATAGGGTAAAAAAATAATATTATAATAATTTTAAATAACCCTAACACATGTCCTAACCATATTGTTTGATAAATTTCTAACCAAGGGAATCCTTGTGTTAATTTTAAGACATCATTGATTCACTTGAAAGTGAAAATGATATTTTATAAAAATTAATTTAATGTTACGGAAAATGTAACATAAACAGATATCTTTTATTAAAATAATTTTTATATAGTGTTATATAAGTGATTTTTTCATCTATAAATATAATTTGAAATAAAAAAATCTTTAATAACTCATATTATTTTATTTATAATTTATATTCATCAAATAAATAAATTTATTTACGACATAATGATGATGTAATTATTACCCCATTAATTAATGTTTTAAATAAATAAGATTATAAATATTAAAATTAATTTATTTTAAACATTTTATGACATTAAATTTTTTTATATATTCTTATGAATTGTTATATTTTATTTAATGACGTTTTTTAAAAATAATCATGTAGTTAAGGATTTTTAAAAATTCATGACATGAATACTATAAAAATTGACATAAATGATCTTTTAAATTAATTTACATTTAATTAAATGATAAAATACTCTTAAAAATATAATATTAATCCAAATAACATATATAATGTCAAAATTATTATTAATTATACATTTTATGTCATTTGGAATTATATTGTAAATATATAAACCATATTGTTTGAATATACAAGAAAATATGGTTAAAGTTAAATATGTTATCGAAGGGTCAAATAAAGCTGATAAGTATTAAAAACATGTCCAAAAATTATTAAATGATTTTATTTAGACTTATATTCTTATTATATTCTAATTTAATCAGTTTATTACCTTTTTAAAACTAAAATAATTTTATAATAAAATAATACTTTCAAGCATCTCTAAAGAGCTCATCCTCACTCTTATAAAAGGTCACAACCTCTAACACAATACATACACCTCTCGATCCTAATGGCTTGTCCAAAATCTGCTCTAATAAGCTCCCAAAATCCTTCTCTTCTTCCTAAATTCCATACATTGAGAATGAGGCAATTAAATAATTCCTATGGGTTCAATCCAAATGGAGGTACCTGATTTAAAGGTGACATCTTCTCTAAAGTTCTTTTCTTTTATTTTCCTTCTTCACTCATTATTCTATAATTTTTCTCCGATTACATAAAAATACCAGTATCCTAAATATAATATGTTTTTTAGGAGAAATATTTTAACTCCACTTACACACACCTCCATATAATGGATACGAACACACTGTTTCTCTGGACGGTGAACTTCTACCTCACTAAAATATGATTGTTCAATCGTCTCCTACCACCTCTAATAGTGGCCATTATAATGGAACTGTAATTATATTTGACAAAAATGATATTTATTTTATCTCAATTATTATTTAATTCTTATTTATAACATACCTTTATGATTTTCATGTTTTATAAATACAATAATTTGTGTTGGGAAAGTGCAGACTATCGCCCCCTTAATGTGATATAAACCAGTCATACAATTAATGGAATGTATAAATGATAGTGTTAATGAAAATTTTTAATGTATATAAAATATGATACTATGATATAATTATAATATCCCTGTGTATCATTTGGTTTTAATTCCTTTAAAAATCAAAAAAAAATGAAGGTAGCGTTCATGAGTACGTGCGGCTTACTGTCTCCAGGAATGGTGCATTTCATTTTCATATATCAAAATGATAAAGGCCATTATAAATACATATATAATCGATAAATATTTTTAATACGATATTTAAATCATTAATACAAATTTTTAGATAATGGAATTTTGACCACATGTATAATTTTTAACTATGACTAGTTTATTTTTTACTCATGTTATGAACACCGACAAAATGTCCAATATGAACTCAAATAATTAACTAATTTTTAGAGAAAGTTAATAAGTGACATAAAAGGAATAATAAAAAAATTATGAAGAATGTATTAATTTACTTAAAATTATTATTTATGAAAACAAAGAACATACGTGATGAGTCATACTCAAGGTAAGGGAACTTCTTAAGAAAAATTTCCATTCTTTTGGTTGATCTTATACATAGTGTTTATGTCGTTCTATGATGATGTGAGAAATTAATTATAATATATTTTATTGTATTTATACATAATTTATGTGTACTTATATTGAATACACATAATAAATCTATTTTCTTTAAAAAATTATATTTTTAAGGGACATCATCTCAATCACTGTTCATTGAGGCATATATTGATTTATACATGACTTTATATTATACTGTGTATAAAACCCTTTAATTTTAATTTCATTCAAAGATAATATTTTTTTTCTACGTATAATTTTACATAATGACAAATGGAATGTTTCTTTTTAACAAACACGGTGACAATGAAATTTGGTCCACCATGAGCATTTATTCATATTTGGCTTCCTTAACAAGTAGAAATGTTTTTAAAAAGAAAAAAAATAATATATACTCTTTTTCTGTAATTTGGTATTAATATTTGTTTTGATAAAACATTGATTATTTCAATATCATGAAATGATATATTTTGATTGATATGTGTAAATTTTATCTTTCTTTTATGCTTGATTTATATGTTATGAAAATGGTATGGTTCTTGAACATTGTTTACGTATATGGGTTGCTCAGTCATAAACCTTGGACAGGTGTGCCTGATATAGATCTCCAATGCAATGGATAATGTGATAGAGGTAAATTTTAATGTATATCATAAGATATTTAGGGAATATTTTGTGATGGGTCTTCCAAATTTAACTCCCTATATCGTTGTGAAAGCTACAATGTAAGTACGTTATGGATGCCACAAGTTACCTTTATGATTTATTATTTCTATGTTTTATTCATAAATGTTATGGTTTTAGGAGGTATATTAAATATTTTATGTTTTGAATGAATTAATGAACAAATTTTTTCATTCATTATTTTATAACTATTACTCGGCTTTTAATAGACATCCCATATTTTCAAAATGTTTTTCACATGGTATAAGGAAGGGTAGGATAAAGGAATAATTCAAGATGATTTATATCAAGAAAAGAATTATTTTTTTATTTGATGAGTTTTTATTTTATAAAAAAATGGATACTAAGTAGAAGTGTATACTTTTAAATATTTTAGATGTAATGAAATAGTAATGGCACAATTCTATAAAAGTATAAACCTAAAAAGATCCTCAATATGAATTATTAAATTAAATAAAGATTGTGTAATATTTAAGGCCAAGGCCTTATAGTTTCTATCAGAGGTCAGTTTAGACAGCATTAGGGTTTAGTTATTATTTTTACAAGATGAAATTGAAACTGGGAGGGCACCTAGATCAAGGTACTATGTTCTTTCATTTGGAATAGTGTTATTTTATTAATGTAAAAAATGTCAATATATATAATACTTCATGAATTAAGATATTGAGGTCATTATGAGTTGAGATGAAAATGAGAGTTATATGAAAACTATAGAGGTTAAATCATGTCAGTGTTATTTTTGAGTTTTATTAAGAGGTACAGCATTCAAGATGAGTGACAACCAGTCATGTTTGGTATGGCCGTAGGAATCGAACCCACAGCCGAAGGGTGACAAGGGCGCATCGCCAACCACTGGCCTACGAGAAGCCGTTGTTTATAATGACTTATTGTTTTTATTTAAATAACTTTTTGGGTCAAGAATAAGTTTGTTTGTTGATCATAATGTTTATCAAATAGATATCATTAGTATAGAAAAATAATTTGGTGATTATGTGATAAAGGTTATTTTGGACGTCATTCTCTATTTTTTGGAAACACTATATGCCTGAGAAAAATTAAATACTATGGGATTATGTTTGTGGAGTAATGGTTGAAATTTTATTTTGTAAGAATTTATTTTTTTATTATGGACATATAGATATTTTGGTTATTTGTGGAAATATTAACCTATCATAGGGAATATGTGATTAGTTGAATTACTTTTAAGTATGAGACTTTAAGAGTAGTCGATGTTATTTGGAGATAAATGATAACATTTTTTGTGGAAGGATATATTTTCAAATCCTTATGAATTTTGGATTTCAATATTTGCTTGAATTACATTGAATGATTTTAAGGAAATTTGTTTATTGAATTGTATTGGTTAAACTTTGGGTACTATTTTTCAATCTTGGAGATTAAGAGTAGTATCTATTTTTTCCTTTTGACGATTATCTGATCTTTTACTAACCATTTTGTTTTTGGTTAACGTTTAAAGACAAGGTAAATATATATATTTCTCATTTTTGGAATATGTGATTCTATAGATGTTGATTATAGTGCATCATTTGTGACCAAGTCATCTTCAAAACTTATAATTTACAGAAAATATGAGTTTCTGGTAGAAACTTATAAAAGGATGGAACTCTACATGAAAATTAAGTATATTTTATTATGTCCTTAGTGAGTCTCATAACTAAATTCCTCAACAATATGAAAATTAAATTAAAACAAAAATGTTGTATGTTTACATTTCCTACTGGGGAATCAATTACTTTTTATCCCATCATAAGATTGTGATTTTCTAGTGGTTAACTTTCTCATAATCATGTATTCTATCACTCTACAAGAGAACTTAACAATTAATTTCTCATCTATATCCATGTTTTCTAAATGGAAACCTAGTTTAGATTATCTAGGGTGTCCTTTTTACTTTTATTTCATTATTTTAAAGAAATATTTTTATTGACACTTTTTCTATGTGGGACTTTTAATGAAGTTTCTAATCCTTATTTTAAAAATGTGAGAACAAAATTCCCAAATGGGGGGAAGAATGTAACATCCCAGGTAAATACAGAATATGAAATTTTTATATTTATTAATAATTGTGAATTAAATACTAATTTCTCTTTTAAGATGATGTTATGTCTGATAGAGTACTCAACATGGAACAATATTTTTTTTTGAAATCTTTCGTTGCACACAACATTGATTTATACCAAAAACAATATAATATTATTATTATTTTAAATAGTATATAATTCCTAGCCATTGTATTAGAGGGGATGAACAGAAATAAATACTATATTATTATACATGATTGTTAAATGTTTTTACTTTTATCCAATATGTTTTTCAGTCTAAAAATAAGTATGAATCTGTTTTTAAGAATGAAAAGCTTTCATAATCATTAAAAGGTCAATTTACCGCCTTTTGATGGAAAACCCTTTATAAATCTAGTTTTATATTTTGGTTTTATATGTTTCATTAGAAAAAACAAGCATCTTATTTTTAAGGGGTACATCATAATTTATATTGGGTAAAAGTTTTGAATTATTCTCATAATGTTCATTGTTTTACGAATCATGAAAAATAAGGAATTTTAATTTTGAACTGCCTTTTAATATAATTTATTTATATATTTATATTTTTCGTTTCATTGGTTTTAATTTTTAATTAGATTCAATTTTTACCATTTACTTTAGTTTTGTTCATTTCAAGTAATTTCACTTTGAAATTTGGCATAAACCAATGTCAATCTTTTGATAATTATTATTTATTAAAAATACGATATTTCATTTTTACAATAGAAATTAATTTTAACTTAATTTATCCATATTTTGTATTTTTGAATTCTAGAAAATTTGTTTCGTATTTGAAATCAAGAGATTCATATTGTGTAAATAGTTAAATTTTATTTTTAGACATTATGAATAGTATAATAAGTAAATATTTTATTTAACATGGTTAAAGGGTAAATATGGTAAATAAGGATAAAAAGAATATTATAATGATGTTAAATTACCCTAAAACTTGTCCTAAACCTATTTTAGGATACATGTTGGACCATGGGAGACATTGGGACAATTTTTGGACACCATAATGCCACATGTAAATGAAAATGACACTTTTAAAAAATAAATTTATTGTTTTGGAAAATGTATCATAATCATATATCTTTTATTAAAATAGTTTTTATATCGGATTATATATGTGATGTTTCCAACTATAAATATTCATTAGAATTATAAAAAGATTAAATGCATAATATTATTTTATTTCTTATTTTATACCTCAAAAAAATAAATTTTTTTCTTACACAATGATTATGTAAGGTTATTCTAATTAATAAATGTTTTAAATAAGTTAGATTATAAATATTAAAATAAATTTATTTTAAACATTTTATGACATACAATAATTTTACAGAGTATTATGAGTTGATATATTTTCATTAATGGAGGTTTTTATAAATAATAAAGTTGTTATGGGTTTATAAAAATTCATTATATGAATAGTATGGAAATTCACATAAATGGGTTTTTTAAATAAAATAATATTTTATTAAATGATAAAATAGTCCTAAAAATCTATGATTCAGCCAAGTTACATATATTATTTTTCAAAATTCATTAATGATCTATTTTTGGTGGCTGGAAATTTTATTGTAAATATATTTACCATATATTATGATTATAAAAGAAAAACATGGAAAAAATTAAATAAGTTTCCCAAGGGTTAAATAAAAGGATAAGGATTAAAAACGTATAAAATTATCATTGTATGATTTTATTTTGACTTATATGTTTCTTATATCTTATTTAAATGAGTTCAAGACCTTTAAAACTGAAATTAAAATCATTATAAACTAATACTTTCAAACATTCCTAAAGATCCCCTCCTCCCTCTTATAAAAGGCCACAACCACAAACCCATTACTCACACCACTAAAGCCCTTTTGGATTGACCAAAATATGATTCAATAATCTTCCAAAATCTATATATTTTACCTATAAGCCATAATTTGGGCGTAAGGAAATTCAATACATCCTTTTCCTTCAAACCAAAGAGAGTTGCCTAATTTAAAGGTAACATCTTCTCTCAAGTTCATTTATTTTATTTTCCTTCTTAACTAAAAATTCTATAATTTTTCTTTGATTACATAAAAAATAATATATTCAATATAATTGATTGTTTTTTGTGAAATATTTGAACTACACTTACACACACCTCCATCTAATGGATATGAACATATTGTTTTTGTGGATGGTGAACTAGAGTCTCACGAAACGATGATTGTTCAATCTTCTCCTACCACTTCTCATGGTGGCCACTATGATGGAACTGTAAATATATATGATATTTATAGTATTTATTTTATCTATATGATTCTATAATTCTCATTTATATCATGCCTTTATGCTTTTCATGTTGTATAAATACGTTAATTTAATTGGAAAATTTGCAAACTATCGCCCCCTCAAAGTGATATTACTCATTCATACCATACATGGAATGTATGAAGGATAATGATAATGAATGTATGTAACATATATAAAATATGATATTATACTTTAATAATAATATGACTATGTGTCATTTGGTTTTCATTCTTTTAAAATAAAAAAAATAAATGAAAGTAGCGTTCATGCGTACGTACGACTTACCGTCTCCATGAACAATGCATTTCATTTTTATATATCGAAATGATATGGACTATTATGAATAAATATATAATGGTTATGTATAATATATAATATATTTTAATCATGAATAAAAATATGAGGATAATAGACTTTTGACCGCAAGTAAAATTTGTAATTATAACTAGTTCATTTTTAAATCAGGGTCCAAACATCGACAAAATGTCTAATATGAAGTAAAATAAATAAATAATTGTTGTATCATGGTAATAAGTGCTATAAAAGGAATAATAAACTTTATAATGATTCTGAAGTACGTAGAAATTAACTTAAGTTAACTGTTCAGGAAGAATAAGAAAAATACATGACGATTTAGACTGAAGGTAATTGAACATCTGAACCGAATTTCCATTCTTTGTGTTGATCTTATACTTATTTTTTATTTCATGATATGATAATGTGAGAAATGAATTTTTATATCTTATCTCTTATTTGTAAAATCATTTTGTGTACTTATATTTGAGTCACAGAATTGATCTATTTTATATAAATAATGATCTTTTTTTAGGAATTCTCTCAATCACCTTTCATTTAAACATATTTTGATTTATACAAGAGTTTCTTTTATATGGTTTTAATTTTCATTTCATTCAATGGGAATATTTGTTTTTCTAGGTATCATTTTAAAAATGGAAAACGGAATGTTTCTTTGTAATAAACATAGTGACAATTACCCTTCTTCCGCCATGAAGATTATTTTATATTTGGGTTCATTTACAAGCCGAAATGTTTTTAAAAGAAAAATAAATACCATATACTCTTTTTATATATTTTGGTATGGAAAACGGTTTGGAAAAAAAATTGATTATTTCTATTTTCTAATAGATATATTTAGATTGAAATTCGGATGTGTTATCATTCCTTTATTCTTGACTTATATGTTTTGAATATGTTATGGTTCCAAGGAATTTTTTACGTATATGGGTGGTTCTGTGATAAACCTAAGGCGGGTGAGCCCGGGATAGCTTTCCAACACATTGGGTAAAATGACAGAGGTAAATGTTAATGTTTCTCCTAAAATATATAGTGTTTATACTATGATGGTTATTCCAAATGTGACTCCCAAAGTAGCTGTGAAATTTACAATGTATGTATGTTATAGATGCCACATGATACCTTTATGACTAATGATTTCAATGTGTTATTCATAAATCTTATAATTTCTTGAGGTATGTTAAAGATCTTGTGTTTTGTATGTGTTAATGAAATAACGTTTTCATTCATTGTTTTATAACCCTTACTGACCTTTTAATTCTCATCACATGTTTTTGAAATGTTTTTCTCATGGTATAAGGGTAAGATAAAATAATAATTCAGGAAGATTTATATAAATATAATAATTATTGTTTTCTTTTAATAGTTGTTATTTTATGAAAAAAATGGATACTAAGTAGAAGTGTCTACATTTTAATATTTTATATTTAATGTAATAGTTGTGGCATAATTCCCTAAAAATCTAAACCTGAAAAGATACTCAATGTTAATTATTAAATTAATTCAAGATTATGTAATATATATATCTAGGGCCTTATAACTAGGGTGATTATTTCCGAAAATTTTCCATGTTGCAAAATAATTTGTTACCTTATTCCATTTATCCATCTTTTTCTATGTTTTCCTATTATTTTCGTGCTACCCTCTAATGACATAATACAAAGAGTACTTATTAAATTTCCCATTATCATATGATATTATGTACTCATATAATGATAATTTTTGAGTGAATATTTCTGTTATAAATATTATATTAAGATCATTAAATATATGATCCTTCTTACTCAATGGATCATGTACAATGGTTAGGTTCATTTTTATTATAATAGGATCCATGTATAGATGATGATATACATTAAGATGGATAAAAACAATATTTATAATACAATAACTAAAAATCATTAATTAAATTGAAAATAATATGTTTATCTAGTCTCATAATCATATACATCGTTTCTTTAGGATGTTCTTATATACTTATCATTAATTTATGTATCATGGTTATGATCCCCAATATATATTTTCTATTTCTAATTTCCAAGGTTACTGCTAAACATCCTTTGGTACCAAATGTAATGCACTGTCCCCAAAATTTTGAAGTCTTTGCATTATTTTATTATATTGGTATGATTAAAAGAAATAAAATCCTAAATTACTGATATGATTAGTAGTATAAAAAGCCATATTACATATTTGATACCCATAATATATTGTTATATTTAAAATTAAAATAGGGGACAGAAAACAATATCTAAAAATTATCATTGCAACTCATTAATAGGATTCTTCTTCATAACCTCGGGAAAGAAACCAAAATACGGGTGAGATCAAATTGCTCAGTAATAGTATGTAAAGATGAAGAAATGATGAATTGAATATAATAAAAAACATTTCATGGTAAATAGCCAATAAAAAATGACAATAAAATAACTAGATAAGAAACTATCAATATGAAATGGTAAAAAACCAAAAAACACATTCCAATTGATCAATGAAATAAAAAAGAATTGCGTCCATAGATATGTTGATGAAAAATATCATGGAAAATGATAACTAAAATAAGGAAAATGTTTTTATATTGATTGTCATGTATCTGGAACATGGACCACTATACCATCAACATATATTCTCAAGATTGTTTAAACAATTCTGATTTGGCCAACTATTTCATATCACGAGACAATTGATTCTTTGAGGGGATACCTATAACCGGGCCCCACCTGTTTCAACAAGTCCAAAGCATTCCACAACTATAAAATAATTAATTTAATTACTAAACATTATTCCTTATAATAAAATATCAATATTAAATTAAGGATAATTATTTATCAATAATTCCATATTGGAGAGTAGTTAAAAAATGTTTTTTTGACTAATGGAACTACCTTTTAAACTACATTAAAATTTTATATAATAAAATAATCATTAAACATTCCAAAGTGTCTCATACCACAATTAAATTTTTAAATAATAATCTACATAGAATAATAACATTAAATGAAATTTAGAATACACTATGAATAAGGATATTTGTAATATAACATGTCAAAGGGATGTATATACATCATATAAAGGAAAATTGGTCTATAAAAATAAATAATTATCAATGGCATGTAAATAGGGACAAAATACCTTACATTGAGTCTAACTTGTATCTTGTGTATCCATATTCCTGATTAATAATATTTTGTTATTTATTTAATATATTCACAAAATTTTTATTTTTATAATTACTTTTATTTCACTTATTACACTTTTATAGACAACAATTTAAATAAATAATTTTTCATCATGTGATTTGACGAAATTCAGTTCATTTGAAAAAAATGACCTTTATAGGTCCACAATGGTCAAAGTGGTATTCATATAATCATTTTTAGAATAAAAATAAGTAAATAATTATCATATTTATAATTAATATATACTTATAAAACCATTCAATAAAAATGGTTATGAAAAAATCATCAATACAGTCATGGAGACTGTAGTCCATACATATGCATGAGTAACGTTCCAATTTTCAATCATCGTTTTGGAAAGAAGGTAAGTAAAATTATATATTTTCAAAATGATAATTATATCATGAATAAAAATATATTAATTCATAATTAATTATATAATTAATTATTTTTTGATAAAAGGAATCAAACGGGGTCATGGAGGCGGTAGTCCACATTTCCACGATTGACATTTTCACTTTTTAAGTGTGTGAGAGAATAATAAAGAAAATGATATATATTAAATTTCTTGAAATAGAATTATTTCATGAATATAAAATATATATTTTATATTCAACATATTATTAATTAAAAACATACATTATACATTCGATATATAGTGTGAACTACTCATAATGCTTTGAGGGGGCGATGGTCTACACTTTCAAAAATGGTGTTATGATATTTACATAATATGGAAACCATCACGATATGTTTAATATAACATTTAATGAATAATAAATATTATATAATATAAATAATTAAATATTATTAAAATATAAAAATAGTTTTAATACCATCCATGAAATAGATAGTGAAAAAAGAATAAATAAAATTATTCACATAGGTGATTAACTAGCATATATGGGAAAATAATATAGTTTCATTAAATAAGAGGATATGAAAAATGAAATGGATATGATATATTACATAAGAAACATAAAAATTAATTATATCAATCATTATGTAGAGATAATTAATTTATGGATGATTAATGTTAGGATAATGTATAAAAAGTGAAGTAATTAAGAGATGTACTTTGGGAAAATTACATCATGAATCTCACCTCCTTGAGAGACCATTAAGGGCATTTTATTTTACATTTTTTTATCCCAAAAGAACTTTGGAATAGGGATAGTTAAGAGGAAAGATTTAGTTTGATATTTTTTTGGCTACAAGTAATTTTTGGATGAAATGGGGTGGTGTGGGGTAATATTTATACACAAGGAGTGGTTGGATTAAGTGATTAAATAATGAATATTTTATATTTAAAACCATCCATTTTGATGTGGAATAAGATTCTAAGAGTTTTTATAGAAATTAATATTTTTGATTCTTCATATGGATGTGAAATAACTTAAAAAACTTCTAAATTTTTTATTTTTTAGGTATTTTATTCTTTCACCTTTTTAATATTAACCTGTTTAATTTTTTACCTATACCGTAGTAAATTTTTTTTACCATGTTAAAATTTTTATAAATAAAAATGAAAATGTAATTAAAAAACAATTTGAACCTTAATATTACAAATAAGAAATTTATTTTACAAAATTATGTTTACAACATTCCAAGAATTAGATTTCAAGTTAATCCCATAAACAGAATGAAGACGCGGTCTTTTAAATTGAAACGTTCAAAAGTTTGAAATGTTATTATAACTAATATCGATTTAAAACTGATTCCATTGACACAAATAGTTTTTATTGATGTAAAATGTAACTGATAACACTTTAAAAAAATTAAATATAATATATACATATATATATAAAGATAAAAATGCAATTTTGAACTAAAATTCAGTATTTTTCATTGTTCATCAACAAATGATACTTCTCAAAAAAATACCAAAAAAATATCCAAATTAAATTTTTATACTCCTTTTTCAATGAATAATATTATTTTTTCATATATGAATTCATAATGTTTATAAAACTTATTTAAAATAGATTCTCCAATAAAAGTGGTAAAACTACTATTATAAAAACATATGTTTTATGTTTAATATTAGGTTTGATAAAATTTTATTCTTATAAAATATATTGGATGAATATAATTTTTTTTATTGAATATATAACTTATAAATTTCATTAATTTTACTAAATTACTGTAACATCCTATGCAAGAAATGAATAATAAATCATTATATCTATTTCTATTTATGAATTAGAAAGTGTTTTAGAGGCTTAAAATGAGAATAAATCCAACCCAAAGCCTAGAATACTCAAATATTTTTAAAAGATTATTTTACCACCTTTTGAAGGAAAATTATTTTTAAATATAAATCTTGAAAATTTTATAAGCTCTATTTGTTATTATAAACTTATTTTTTAAAATTGGGACATTGAAATTCACTTTGGATAAGTATTTGTTATTTTTCTGACAATGTTCATTTTTTAATGAATAGTGAAAAATACTGCATTTTACATCAAATCTAATTTTTATTCGGATATAATTATATGGTTAGATTATCTTTTTAATTTTTTTTAAAGTTTAATTACAGTATATTTTTACTATTTAATCCAATGTTGTCCATTAGAATTAATTTCACTTTGAAATTGGAAATAAATAATTGTCAATCTTTTGATAGACATTGTTTCTTAAAAACACACTATTTGTTTTGACAATGGAAATTATTTTTAAATTAATTACTACAACTTATGTGTTTGGAATTTGGTAAAATTAATTCCATATTTGGAAATATAAGGTCCAAATTCTGTAGTTTAGACTCTTTTTTTGGACATTAGGAATTGTAACGACGATAATTATCTTTAATTATCGTGATTAATTAGTAATCGAGTAGTTAAGTGTAATAAAATAATATCATAATAATATAAAATGACCCCAACATGTTTCCAAATCCTCTTTTTTGAGTCAGGTCTAACCATGGGAATATTTTTACCGACCTTGAGGCCCCCTGCAGTCACATGGGTGTAATAGAGACATTTATGACATTATTTTTAAAAAGAAGAGAAATATAACAAATGTTTGTATATCCTAAGTAAAAAAAATTAATTTTGTTTACATAAATTATCTATTATTCTATAAATATTCATTTTAAAAAAAATTATTTCTTACATCATGGTATTTTTTATAATTTTTATACATTAAATAAATAAATTTATTTATGACACCATGATGATGTAGTGATTACCTAATTAATAAACGATTTAAATAAAATGAAACAAATAAGGTAAAATATAAGACATACACTTGTCTAAAACCTATTAGATGGGTGTATTTCGATCTCTTATCACCTTATCCTCAAAATATATCATTTCAGTACCTTTAAAATCAAAGAATCATTTTATAATAAAGTAACATTTCTAGACATTCCAAAAGTGACCCTTCTCCCTCTTAAAAAAGGAAACCACCCCTTCCCCCTTAACCACACCTCTAAAGCCCTTGGATCATCCAAACTCTATTCATATAATCTCTCCACATCCCTATTTTACTTCTATAAGCCTCACAATGGGCAGATGTCTTCCCAAGGAAGCCTTTGGCTCAAATCAAAAAGGATTACCC
Source organism: Viscum album (assembly GCA_963277665.1). Taxonomy (NCBI): domain Eukaryota; kingdom Viridiplantae; phylum Streptophyta; class Magnoliopsida; order Santalales; family Viscaceae; genus Viscum; species Viscum album. The sequence goes on from OY728156.1 coordinate 1,141,006,305, forward strand.
GATTTAGAGGTAATGTCTTCTCTCGAGTTTCTTCCTTTTATTTTCATTCTTCCGTCACCACAATCTTCTTATTATTTTATTCCATAATAAAAACAGTATGATCAATATATTAGGATTTTATTATGATATATATTGTACCTACACTCACTCACACCACCGTATAATGGTTAAATAACATACTGTTTCTGTAGGTGGTGAATTACAGCCCCACGAATTGATGATTGTTCAATCTTCTTTTAACACTTTTAATGTTCTCAATTAAGATGGAAATATATTTATATATGAAAAATATTATATTTATATGATTCTCTATTCTTCTTTATTTTATATTTAAATCATACCTTCATGCTTTGCATGTTGTACAAATGCGATAATTTCGTATGAGGAAGTGTGGACTACTCCCTCCTCAAGTGATGTGACTCGTTCATGCCAAACATGGAATTTAAAAAGTATGTAATTAATGAAAATATGTTACCTATATAAAATATATATTATACTAGAACTAATATATATATATATATATGTCTCATTTAGTTTTAATTCCTTTAATATGACAATGAAATGAAAGTAGCATTAATGCGTACGTACGACATACTGTCTCCATGAATGGTGCATTTCATTTTTTATCTCTAAATGTTATGGAACAGTATAAAATTAATATATATTTGATATATATGAAGTATAAATCATTAATACCATTCTGGAGATGATGTACTTCTAGCTAAATGATAAATTCTTTTCAAAAAAGTTCATTTTGGACTCATGTACCAAACATAGACAAAACGTATGTTATGAACTCACATATTTAACTAATTCTTATAAAATGATAATATGTGATGTGAATTGAATAATAGAATTTAAAGTAACTCCTTATGAAATTATAAAATGACCTGAGTATATTATTTAGTAATATTAATAACGAACGAGAACAAGTCAGACTTGAGGTAAGGGACTTCGTCTCAATCTCCTTTCATTGAGGCATATTTCAATTTATATACGACCTCCTATTATTATTAGTATAAAAAACTCTTTTGACTTTTAATTTCATTCAAAAGGAATATTTTTTCCTGAAGCATTTTACTAAATGACAAAAGGAATGTTTTTGTCTTACGTATGATGCGACATCGACTTCTCCACCGTTATGACCATTATTTGAGTTTTGGCTACATCTACATTCCAGAACATTTTTAAATGAAAAATAAATACCATGTTTTAATATTATTTTATTTTGGTATTGAAAATGGTTTTTACTATGTTTGATTATATCAATGTGTTGTATTAATATCTTGTGATTGAAATGTTGAAATGTTATGTTTTCTTTTATGCATGTTTGATGTGATACGATTATGTTGTGGTTCTTGGGCATTGTTTATGAAGTCAGGTGGCTTCGTGATAAACTAAGGGAGGGTGACCATGAGATAGTTCTCCAATTCATTTGGTAATACTAAGGAGTTAAATTCAGTGGTTTCTCATAAGATATTTAAGGAATATAATGTGATGGGTATTCCAAAAGTAACCATGGGGGTTACTCTATATGTAATAATGTTATGAATGCCTCAAATTACCAATATGTCTTATGATTTATTTGAGTTGTTCATAAATAATATTATTTCATGAGGTATGTTAATGTGCTTATGTTTTATGAGTAAAGTATGATTTCATTGATTCTTATGTATACATGAACTAATATTTTCATTCCGTATTTTTATATCCCTTACTGAGCTTTTTGAGCTCATCCCATGTTTTTGAAATGTTTTTCACAGGTCAGCAGAAAAGTAAATGAAGTGATGATAGTGTTGAGGAAGTGTCCTGAAAGAAACCATGTTTCACTACTGGAAATAATAGATTTACCAACGGTTGAGAAATGTTGGGAAAGGCTGGACAACCGTTGGTATAACATATACCAACGGTTCTGCCAACCGTAGGTAAGTAAGCCATTGGGAAAAACATTTCCCAACGGTTTACAGTAAACCGTTGGGATAGGGTGGAGAAAGGTTACTCTATCCCAACGGTTCATTAAAACCGTTGGGAAAAAGATTTTCCAACGGTTTTAAACCGTTGTCACAAGGGCTTAAAATTATCATGTTTTTCCCAACGGTTTGGTAAACCGTTGGGAAAAACCCCACATCTACTCTTTCCCAACGGTTTTAAACCGTTGGGAAAAGTGTATTACCAACGGTTTGTTGAACCGTTGGTAAAACTAATCCACAATTTCTATGCCAACGGTTTTTAACCGTTGGCATAGCCTCTGCTGGGCAAATCACCCAGCAGCTCCCCAATTTGGCCAGCAACTCCCAACCAGGTCTCCAATTTGACCAGCACCACATCTGGTTTTGTGGGTTCCCTCTCATCTTTCAATCCAATTATTGTACCTGCAATAAACTAACACATACATATATAATTATTGTACCTGCAGTAACCAACTAACACTTACATATAGAGAACAAATTCATACACGTTTAACATATAATGGTATAACTATACACATCCATAATTAAATTATAAACATACATAATTCATTTAGATTTCAATTTAAAATGTAGATGACAATTATATGTGGAATCTGGAAGTCAATTCATAATTTGATCAGTTTTTTGTATACCATATATTTTTACCTAAAGTAATGTCCGTTTTAAACATAATACATACACCTGGAGTGCTACCGTCCACAACGTGCCTCAGATTGAGGCGGGGTTGACTCATACACGTCACATATGACCCATGGATCGTTGTGCTAATGTATCGACACAATCCGAATGCGTTTGGTCGGTTTTCCGTATGCCAGTTGATGTTTTTCAATTAAAATGACGTACTTTTGAAACAAAATGCAGACACTTTGAGTGGTTCCGGCCACACTGTGCCTCAGATTGAGGCGGTGTTGACTCGTACATGGCACATATGACCTATGGATCGTTCTCCTAAAGTTTAAATGGAAACCGAATGCGTTTGGTCGGTTTTCCATATGTACTTAAATTGTTGTCCATTTTAAGAAAAAGAGACACAGTTAGAGCGGTGTCGGCCACACCGCTCCTCATATTGAGGCGGGATTGACTCGTACACGTCACATACGACCCGTGGATCCTTTTCCTAAAGTATGGACACAATCCGAAAGCATTTTCTCCATTTTCCGTATGTCACTTGATGCTTTTCACTTAAAATGATGTCCCATTGAAACAAAAGACAGACACTTTGAGTGGTGTCGGCCACACCGCGTCTCCAATTGAGGCGGGGTTGATTCGTACACGTCACATATGACCCATGGATCGTTCTCCTAAAGTTTCAACGGAAACCGAATCCGTTTCGTCGGTTTTCTGTATGTACTTAAAATGATGTCCATTTTAAACAAAAGAGAGAAACTTAGACTGATCTCAGCCACACCATGACTTGGATTCATCCCGGGTCAGCTCGTACATGTCACATATGACCCATGGATCGTTGGGATAAATTATCAACAAATTTGGAATGCGTTTGGTCGGTTTTCCGTATGCCAATTGTTCTTTTCACTTATAATCCTGTCCATTTTAAACAAAAGAGACACAGTTAGAACGGTGTCAGCCACACCGCTCCTCGGATTGAGGCGGGATTGACTCGTACACGTCACATACGACCCATGGATCGTTCTGATAAAGTATCGACACAGTCCGAATGCCTTTGGTCGGTTTTTTGTATGTCACTTGATGCTTTTCACTTAAAATGACGTCTTTTTGAAACAAACGACCGACACTTTGAGTGGTGTCGGCCACACCGTGTCTCCGATTGTGGCGGGGTTGATTCGTACACGTCACATATGACCCATGGATCGTTCTCCTAAAGTTTCAACGGAAACCGAATCCGTTTGGTCGTTTTTCCGTATATACTTAAAATGGTGTCCATTTTAAACAAAATAGAGCCACTTAGACTTATCCCGGCCACACCGCGACTCGGATTCATCCCGGGTTGGCTCGTACACATCACATATGACCCATGGATTGTTGAGATAAATTATCAACAGATTCGGAATGTTTTTGGTCGGTTTTATGTATGCCAGTTGATGATTTTCACTTAAAATGACGTCCTTTTGACTTGAAACCACCATGCAACATTCTAATTATTATTCGTGACGTGTACGCGCAGACGACACGTCAATCGGACGTGCGGTTTGCGCGGTACGGCTCAATATTCGTGTTTTAAGTGATGTGCGCGCTTCGTAAACGCGCGTGAGGGGGGTCCAAACGGGCCGAACGATGTCGGAATGGCCTGAAATCAGACGACAAATACGGGTGAGTGATTTATGAAGTGGTCGACTAGACGGCACGTCAATCGGACGTGTCCTGTGCCCGCGGTGACCGATAACGCAGTTCGGGTGTCAGAAACGGCCAGAACGGGCGTCCAACGGTCAAATTCATAGCGGAGTACCTAGGATTGAGCTGAAACCACCGTGGAACATTCTAATTATTATTTGTGACGTGTACGCGCAGACGGCACATCAATCGGACCTGCGGTTTGCGCGGTACGGCTCAATATTCGTGTTTTAAGTGATGTGCGCGCTTCGTAAACGCGCGTGAGGGGGGTCCAAATGGGACGAACGATGTCGGAATGGCCTGAAATCAGACGACAAATACGGGTGAGTGATTTATAAAGTGGTCGAGCAGACGGCACGTCAATCGGACGTGCCGTGTGCCCGCGGTGACTGACAACGCAGTTCTGGTGTCATAAACGGCCAGAACGGGCGTCCAACAGTCAAATTCATAGCGGACGACCTCGGATTGATCTGAAACCACCGTGGAACATTCTAATTATTATTCGTGACGTGTACGCGCAGACGGCACGTCAATCGGACGTGCGGTTTGCGCGGTACGGCTCAATATTCGTGTTTTAAGTGATGCGCGCGCTTCGTAAACGCGCCTGAGGGGGGTCCAAACGGGCCGAACGATGTCCGAATGGCCTGAAATCAGACGACAAATACGGGTGACTGATTTCTGAAGTGGTCGAGCAGACGGCACGTCAATCGGACGTGCCGTGTGCCCGCGGTGACCGACAACGCAGTTCTGGTGTCATAAACGGCCAGAACGGGCGTCCAACGGTCAAATTCATAGCGGACGGCCTCGGATTGAGCTGAAACCACCATGGAACATTCTAATTATTATTCGTGACATGTACGCGCAGACAACACGTTAATCGGACGTGCGGTTTGCGCGGTACGACTCAATATTCGTGTTTTAAGTGATGCGCGCACTTCGTAAACGCGCGTGAGGGGGGTCCAAACGGGCCGAACGATGTCGGAATGGCCTGAAATCAGACGACAAATACGGGTGAGTGATTTCTGAAGTGGTCGAGCAGACGACACGTCAATCGGACGTGCCGTGTGCCCGTGGTGACCGACAACGCAGTTCTGGTGTCATAAACGGCCAGAACGGGCGTCCAACGGTCAAATTCATAGCGGACGACCTCGGATTGAGCTAAAACCATCGTGGAACATTCTAATTATTATTTGTGACGTGTACGCGCAGACGGCATGTCAATTGGACGTGCGGTTTGCGTGGTACGGCTCAATATTCGTGTTTTAAGTGATGCACGCGCTTCGTAAACGCGCGTGAGGGGGGTCCAAACGGGCCGAACGATGTCGGAATGGCCTGAAATCAGACGACAAATACGGGTGACTGATTTCTGAAGTGGTCGAGAAGACGGCATGTCAATCGGACGTGCCGTGTGCCCGCGGTGACCGACAACGCAGTTCTGGTGTCATAAACGGCCAGAACAGGCGTCCAACGGTCAAATTCATAGCGGACGGACTCGGATTGAGCTGAAACCACCGTGGAACATTCTAATTATTATTCGTGACGTGTACGCGCTGACGACACCTCAATCGGACGTGCGGTTTGCGCGGTACGGCTCAATATTCGTGTTTGAAGTGATGCGCGCGCTTCGTAAACGCGCGTGAGGGGGGTCCAAACGGGCCGAACGATGTCGGAATGTCTTGAAATCAGACGACAAATACGGGTGACTGATTTCTGAAGTGGTCGAGCAGACGGCACGTCAATCGGACGTGCCGTTTGCCCGCGGTGACCGACAACGCAGTTCTGGTGTCATAAACGGCCAGAACGGGCGTCCAATGGTCAAATTCATAGCGGACGGCCTCAGATTGAGCTGAAACCACCGTGGAACATTCTAATTATTATTCGTGACGTGTACGCGTAGACGGAACCTCAATCGGACGTGCGGTTTGCGCGGTACGGCTCAATATTCGTGTTTTAAGTGATGCGCGCGCTTCGTAAACGCGCGTGAGGGGGGTCCAAACGGGCCGAACGATGTCGGAATGGCCTGAAATCAGACGACAAATACCGGTGAGTGATTTCTGAAGTGTTCGAGCAGACGGCACGTCAATCGGACGTGCCGTGTGCCCGCGGTGACCGACAACGCAGTTCTGGTGTCATAAACGGCCAGAACGGGCGTCCAACGGTCAAATTCATAGCGGACGGCCTCGGATTGAGCTAAAACCACCGTGGAACATTCTAATTATTATTCGTGACGTGTACGCGCAGACGGAACGTCAATCGGACGTGCGGTTTGCGCGGTACGACTCAATATTCGTGTTTTAAGTGATACGCGCGCTTCGTAAACGCGCGTGAGAGGGGTCCAAACGGGCCGAACGATGTCGGAATGGCCTGAAATCAGACGACAAATACGGGTGAGTGATTTTTGAAGTGTTCGAGTAGACAGCACGTCAATCGGACGTGCCGTGTGCCCGCGGTGACCGACAACGCAGTTGTGGTGTCATAAACGGCCAGAACGGGCGTCCAACGGTCAAATTCATAGCGGACGACCTCAGATTCAGCTGAAACCACCGTGGAACATTCTAATTATTATTCTTGACGTGTACGCGTAGACGGAACGTCAATCGGACGTGCGGTTTGCGCGGTACGGCTCAATATTCGTGTTTTAAGTGATGCGCGCGCTTCGTAAACGCGCGTGAGGGGGGGTCCAAACGGGCCGAACGATGTCGGAATGGCCTGAAATCAGACGACAAATACGGGTGACTGATTTCTGAAGTGGTCGAGCAGACGGCACGTCAATCGGACGTGCCGTGTGCCCGGGGTGACCGACAACGCAGTTCTGGTGTCATAAACGGCCAGAACGGGCGTCCAACGGTCAAATTCATAGCGGACGGCCTCAGATTGAGCTGAAACCACCGTGGAACATTCTAATTATTATTCTTGATGTGTACGCGCAGACGACACGTCAATCGGATGTGCGGTTTGCGCGGTACGGCTCAATATTCGTGTTTTAAGTGATGCGCGCGCTTCGTAAACGCGCGTGAGGGGGGTCCAAACGGGCCGAACGATGTTGGAATGGCCTGAAATCAGACGAAAAATACGGGTGAGTGATTTCTGAAGTGGTCGAGCAGACGGCACGTCAATCGGACGTGCCGTGTGCCCGCGGTGACCGACAACGCAGTTCTGGTGTCATAAACGGCCAGAACGGGCGTCCAACGGTCAAATTCATAACGGACGGCCTAGGATTGAGCTGAAACCACCGTGGAACATTCTAATTATTATTTGTGACGTGTACGCGCAGACGGCACATCAATCGGACGTGCGGTTTGTGCGGTACGACTCAATATTCGTGTTTTAAGTGATGTGCGCGCTTCGTAAACGCGCGTGACGGGGGTCCAAACGGGCCGAACGATGTCGGAATGGCCTGAAATCAGACGAAAAATACGGGTGAGTGATTTATGAAGTGCTCGAGCAGACGGCACGTCAATCGGACATGCCGTGTGCCCGCGGTGACTGACAACGCAGTTCTGGTGTCATAAACGGCCAAAACGGGCGTCCAACGGTCAAATTCATAGCGGACGACCTCGGATTGAGCAGAAACCACCGTGGAACATTCTAATTATTATTCGTGACGTCTACGCGCAGATGGAACGTCAATCGGACATGCGGTTTGCGCGGTACGGCTCAATATTCGTGTTTTAAGTGATGCGCGCGCTTCGTAAACGCGCGTGAGGGGGGTCCAAACGGGCCGAACGATGCCAGTTGATGTTTTTCACTTAAAATGATGTCCTTTTGAAACAAAAGACATACACTTTGAGTTGTTCCGACCACACCGCGCCTCGGATTGAGGCGGGGATGACTCGTACACGTCACATATGACCCATGGATCGTTGTCTTAAAGCATCAACACATTTCGAATGCGTTTGGTCAGTTTTTCGTATGTCACTTTTTGTTTTCACTTAAAATCTTATGGAAATTCATATAGAATATTTTTATATCATATTTAGTATGGATTGGATTTTAGTTGATCGTGCTATGAAACATTTCAGAGCTAATGAAATTAAGGAAGGTGGAGGGGATGTCTGGGGGGCTGTCCGGGGGGGCTGTCCGGTGGATGTCCGGGGGGCTATCCGGGGACCAAGGAGGAGGGTGGGGGGGCTGTGCGGGGTCTGTCCGGGGGGGTTTTGGGGGTTGTTCAGGGGGTTGTCCGGGGTTGTTCAGGGGGCTGTCCGGGGGTTGTTCAGGGGGTTGTTCAGGGGGTTGTCCGGGGGTGTTCAGGGGGCTGTCCGGGGGGTGTTTGGGGGGTTGTCCGGGGTCCAAGGGGGGGTGGGGGGTGGGGGGTTGTCTGGGGTCCAAAGGGGGGGGGGGGGGGGTGGGGGGGGATGTCCGGGGGGCTGTCCGGGGGGCTATCCGGGGTCCAGGGTGGAGGGTTGGGGGCTGTACGGGGGGCCGTCCAGGGGGCTGTCCGCGGGGGCTGTCCGGGGGGGCTGTCCGGTGGGTGTCCGGGGGGCTGTCCAGGGACCAAGGATGAGGGTGGGGGGATGTGCGGGGTCTATCCGGAGGGTGTTTGAGGGTTCTTCAGGGGGTTGTCCGGGGTTGTTTAGGGGGCTGTCCGGTGGTTGTTCAGGGGGTTGTCCGGAGTTGTTCAGGGGGTTGTCCGGGGGGTGTTTGGGGGGTTGTCCGGGGTCCAAGGGGGAGGGTGGGGGGGTTGTCCGGGGGGCTGTACGGGGGGCTATCCGGGGTCCAGGGTAGAGGGTTGGGGGCTGTACGGGGGGGCTGTCCAGGGGGCTGTCCAGGGGGCTGTCCGCAGGGCTGTCCGGGGGGTGTTTGGTGGGTGTTCGGGGTCCAAGGGGGAGGGGGGTTGTCCAGGGTCCAAGAATGGGGGGGTTGTCCCGGGAGTTCTCAAACACACAACCACTAAAAGACAACAACATCCATAAAAACAGACAATATATAAAAATAACTCAACTCCAATACTATACTACGAGTCTAGATAAAACCAACAACTAGAATAGATTAAACATCAAATCTCAAGTCAAAAATGTAACGGATCAATATGTCCCACATCAGCATCACCATCTCCATCATCATCATCATCATCACCCTCGTCATCGTCCTCCTCATCGTCCTCACCCTCCACAGCGCCTTCCTCCTCGCCTTCGCCCTCCTCCTCGCCCTCCTCATCTCCCTCCTCTTCCGCATCAGACTTCTCGCCATCATCATCTTCAAGCTCGACATCGGCCTGACCACCACTGGAACTGCCACCTGGTGCACCATATATAGAATGTATCGACGACATGTATTCATCAATCGCTGGGCTGGCCTCTGCTGGAAGTGTTGGACGTAGAACTTCAATAAATTTCATAAATGCACTGTTTGCCCTTGCAGACTGTTCTGCCGTCTCTGTGGCCCTTTTCTCAGCCTGTTCTGCCTGTGCCCTAACTTGCTGCAGCTCGTGGCACTACAACTCGTACCTGAGGCAGGCCAATACCTCGTCGGGGCTATCCTAGGTCGGCAGCGTACTCTTCCAGAATGATCATCTCCCAACACCTGATGTAAGTGATCAGATGGCCCAAAATTGTCTGCTTCTTGGGCATCGAGGGCCTCTAAAGCATCCTGTTACAAATATAAATATATTGTTAAGTTACGAAATAGATATTAAAATATAAAATCAACAGATTAAAACTTACAATCTGCTGCTGAGTCGCTTTGTTGACAGCACGTCCATCCTTTTTTCGTCTACTCGAGAAAAACAGTTTTGCTCGAGGCACACGTCCTTCAATATTTTGTACTTGCCTCTACAATGAAATTGAAAACAAAATTTATATAAAAACTTCAGCAAATAATTAAATAATTGAGGAAACAAAAGAAAATGTAAGTCGTAAAGAAAACTTATAAACAATTGTCATACCTGCTGCCTCTCATGATCCGACATCGTCGTGCGTCCTAGTGTATGGAGGTATTTTTTTGCATCAATGTTTTTTTTTATTTTTTCCAGATGATTCCTAAATAAAATTCGATAATGAAAAGGATAATATTAATGCAAAACTTGAAAGTTATTATTTAAATACCTCAAATGTAATTCATACCTTAAACTGGGTACTCATCCAATGAGTAATCATCTGACGATACTGCTCTATAGGACAATCATCCACGACTGGTACCACCTCTAACTCAGTGCCAACTCTAGCACGCCAGCCAATATACAACTCATGCTTGTAGGCTCTCCAAAGCTCGCCTAAATCCTTTAGACGTTCCATTCGTGCACCCTCACCATTAGGAAAATTAAATCGAAGCTGAAATGAAAATATTAATTTATATAAATACAAAAAAAATTCATGGTATTAAATACAACAGATTTTTTTACCCATATCTCTGCCCAAGCTCTATCTTTGACCTCATGTGGCAAATGTCTCCACGACAGCGGGCTGACGGGAATGATGTCAGAGTATTTGGCAAGCGTCGCCATAAAACTCCGGCATTGCTGCCCTGTTTTCTCAACCATCTGATTGTCTTCATTATATTCCACCATAACCTGTGTGCGACGGTTCCACACCGAACGCATGCATGTACGGCCCCGCCCCCACCTCCTTTCAATAGATGTATCTGTCATGAAAGAAAAACCAATATTTTATCAAAACATGTTATAATGAAAATAAATATTGCTATAAAAATTTGATAGGGTTTTATAAATATACCTATGCTAGTCTGATCAATGAGTGGCGCCGGATCCACAGAACCTGATGGAACACCCTCTGGTGGAACATGAGTCGAAGACGATGGAATATAAAAGCTCGGAGAGACAGAAGTATAAGGAAAAGAAGATGGAACAACTGTATGACCTAATGCTGACTGGGGAGTGGGAATCATCATGGGATGTGAAAATGATGGGGCAGAAGATACAGAAGGTAGCGAAAACATGGGAGGTCTAAATATCCCGTGTGTCCCTAACGACACACCGGGATCAGAATGTGGGAAGGCTGACATGTCAGTGGGAGGGGCAGGGTCTAGTCGGGCACGCGCAGCTCTATGTCTACCTCTGGTACGAACCCTCCTCGTACCACCGGCCTGAGTACTAGGACCAGTACTAGGCTCCTCGTCGAATAACTGTCGACGTAATGGTGGATCCTACAAAAAAGTTTACAAAAAAAATTAATCACATGACATTATATATTCTGTAAATATATATATATATATTTGAAATAAAGTACTCACTGTAGGCACTAATGGTGGAATGCCCATCTCCTCCATCCGATGATTGTTCTCCGCCATTTTTTTTCTTCGTCTCTCTTCAATTGGCTTCATTTCCTGCATTGGAAAACAAATATGTAATTAATTAGAAAAAGAAAATTAATGTGTAAACCAAAAAACTAAATATATGAGGGAATGAGGGGATTCATTGGTAATTTAGCTATCAATTGTTTTAGAAGAGCTTGAATGAATTTAATAAAACATACAAGTTGTAATGTTCACCAAGTTAGAAATATTGTTTGATTTGGTTTGAATACAGTTCAATTCCAAATTAGAAAATGCAATTCAAATAAAACAGCAACCAATAAACATTGAAAATTCACATAACGGTCAAGTCAGCTAAAACATATTTGTGATCAATACTAAATAAATATGAATATTACCAACCTTAACAACCCAACTCGAGGTAAACCAAAAGAATTGAGAACATGGATGAATGATTCTATATATTTCCAACCACAACTTCAGGTTCACAATCAACTCTGACAATTGAGCTATTGGAGTCATCAAAAGAAATAAATGGATTGGTTCCAATGGCAATAGGGACAGTGTCAATTCCATCATCAGCATCATCAAAAATATGTCTTGGAATTACTTCAACTACGACACCAAATTCAGGTTGAAGTTGATCTTTGACATAAAAAACTTGTTTAGCCATTGATGCCAACACATATGGTTCTTCGGTTGCAAGAGTGCGGGTCATATAAATTACTCGAAATCCACAATCATCAATAAATGTGCCATGTCTCGTCATCGAATCAAACCAATGGCATTTCATCATTGTGACTCATCCATGAGAGTAATAATCCAATATTATTATTTTCTCAACGACTCCATAATAACCCACATTTTCAAGTCGCGGTCTACTATCTGATGCGCTGGCATAACAATCTGTTGTGGCAGTAACCATAATACCATCATGTTGTGTTCTCATATTTTTGGCTCGTTCAGTGACAATAAATCTGTACCCATTGATAACAATTGATTTACAGTCACGAACCACGGTATTAGGACCAAAAGCCAAAGCTCTTATTTCCTCAGAGACAGAGTCAGCAGACAAACTCAATACCTGCAATATAAATGACAATTAAACTTAAGTAAATATTGAAATAATTAATTTAAACAGTAATATTTTTACCTTCAATTTTAACCAAGCAGAAAACTCTTTGCTATGCAAAGTCTCTCTCCTTCTCAAAGATAAAGAATGATGCTTCCTATTTATCATTGTTTTATGTTCCCTGTAGATAAAAAAATATGAATAGTGTAACAAATATATATGTAAGATATACATATTCAATTTTGTTACCTGATATAGTCATCGAACAAATCACAGTTGAACAAAACTGTGCGATGTGCCATCTCCCGCTCATCATGGCTTAATGTCTTCAATGTATATGATCCAGGAATTCCTCCTGTTTGAGGAAGTGATGGAAAACTGGGTTCAATTTGCTCATATTTTTCTTCTTCATTTCTCATTGGTCTGTTCATTCTTGTAGTAAGATCAGACAAATACATTGAACAGAAATCCATACATTCTTGAGCTAAGTAACCGTTCACGATAGAACCTTCGGGATGATTCTTGTTTCGAACATAAGACTTTAATGTGAATATATTTCTTTCAGTTGGATACATCCAACGAAAAGAAACAGGTCCTCTGAGAAGTATTTCAGTTGGAATATGGACAGTCAGATGCAGCATGCATGTGAAAAATGATGGGGGAAATATTTTCTCCAACTCACACAAAATTAATGGGGCATCTGTCAACATTTTTCGCAAGAAAGACTTGGACAACTTCTTAGAACAAAGATCTCTAAACAAATGGCACAACCGAATAACACCCACCCTTACATTATTGGACAGAAGATGACGGATTGCTATTGGAAGCAAGTCATGCAGTAGAACGTGATAATCATGAGTCTTCAAAGATTTTAGCTTCAACTCTCTTATGTTGACCCGTTTAGATATGTTGCTTGAATAGCCATCAGGAACTCTAATAGTCTCTAATACTTCCAAAAATTGTTTTTTTTTCAGTAGGTGTCATCACATAAGAAGCACATGGAAGTTGCCATTTATTTTCACTGATACGCACAGGATGCAATTCTGGTCTGATGCCCCAATCCACCAAGTCACGTCGAGATCGTAAATCATCTTTTCTCTTCCCCTTGACATTTAGAATAACTGAAAGCAACATTTCACATATATTCTTTTCAATATGCATTACGTCTAAGCAATGACATAGCAAATTGGTTGACCAATAAGGAAAATCAAAAAAGATACTCCTCTTCCTCCAATTGTAACAGGTTTCTGTGGAAACATTCTTTCTCTTTCCAGATTTCATTTGACCCTTCCCGAACGAAAAAATGAAATCTTTCAATTCATTAAGCACATCAGTTCCAGACATACGCTGAGGTGGATCATCGGTCTCTATAGTATTATCAAATCTTCGACGATTCATTCTATATGGATGATCCTTTGGCAAAAATCGTCGATGTCCCATAAAACTGAAACTACAACGATGTTTCAGTCTTCTGGATCGTGTATTCTTCATACAAACTGGACATGACAGTTTCCCCTTCGTGCTCCATCCAGACATCATTGCATAAGCCGGAAAATCATTGATTGTCCACATAAGCGCAGCGCGCATCTGAAATATGTCTTTCGAACATGCATCGTATGTGCGCACACCCACATCCCAAAGAAGCTTCAACTCTTTTATTAAAGGTTGCATGTATACATCAATATCATTACCGGGATCAGAAGGACCAGATATGAGTATACTCATGAAGGTGAAAGATTTTTTCATACACAACCATGGGGGAAGATTATAAATGTGCATAAAAACGGGCCATGTGCTGTGCGAAGTAAGCATCTGCCCAAACGGATTAAAACCGTCGCATGAAAGACCCAGCCTCACATTACGCACGTCAGCTGCAAAATCAGGATGTCGAGCATCAAATCTCTTCCATGCAAATCCATCTGCAGGATGAACCAACTCATCATCAGTCTTCTTTCTCTCGGTATCATTCCATCTCATTTTTATTGATATGTCATCAGACATAAAAAGATTCTGGAGTCTGGGGATCAATGGAAAGTGCCACATTACTTTCTGTGGAACGCGGGATGGTGTTCCATCAGATTTTGACTTCTAGAGGGATGTGCCACATTTTATACATTCATTTCGTTCAGCGGTTTCCTCCCAGAATAAACTGCAATCTTTCGGGCAAGCATGAATTTTGTTTCTTGAAAATCCAAGTTCCTCAACTAACTTCCATGCCATATAGTGGTTTGAGGGAATATCTGCATCATCTGGAAGTAAATCCTTCAAGAGGGTAAGAATGTAATCGATTGCTGTATTAGAAATCCCATACATAGTATTCCCATGAAATAATCGGATTAAAAATTCCAACTTTTTCATTTTATCGCATTGTCGATATACTGGAGTCGTGGCAGCATCATTCAATTTTTTCACCCTATCAATATCATCATTTTCACTAGATGCATTAGCTATCCTCATATCGAAGTCTTCTTGAGTCGAAATCCTTTCTTTTTCATGATGACGAATAAACGGAAACCGATCATCTAACAAATTCTCCATTCCTGTCTTTTCATTTCGATCATCACCAATTTGAGATTTCGTTTTCTCCCCATTGTGATACCACAGAAAGTAGTTTTCTTGAAACCCATTTTTGGTTATGTGGTAGCTGACTTCTTCACGGCTCAACCAAGGTCTACCAACACAATTGGAACATGGGCAGTGTATGCGACCACTATCTGAAGCATTGTGAAATGCAAAATCTATAAAGCTCTCCAAATTGTTTTGAAAATCGTCTGAGATCCGATCGGTTTCATACATCCAACTTCTGTCCATTCTGTAAAAAGAATTTATATAAGTCATTTTGTCATAAACAATTCAATAGGCATTAACTATAATAGAAAATACATTTAAGTAAACGATAAAGGAAGAAAATAATCAAGGTATCAACTACACATGTCAAAAAAACATACAAATGTGTTATTGAAAAAATGTAAAACCAACAAGAACTTAATGTGTTATATCACATAACAACATGACTCATCCCATAACCATATTAGTAGGGTATCATGAACATGAATAACATCAACCTTGTGCCATCCTCCTACCCTACATGACCCCAACCACATGCCACATCTTATTATAGCCTTATCACATCACACCTCAACGAAAAACACTAGGGAAATCATAGTACATCTCACCTGAAGACACATGGACAATCACATTGCATCTTGCCTAAAAACACATGGTCAATCACTTTTGAAGGAAGAGTAGGGAAGACATGGTAGCTATCCAAACATATAACCACCATCCTAGATATTAGAAAAAATACGCATAACTCAAAACCTCTGATCGTTGGTAAGTTTATCCAACTCTGGTTGGGAATGTGTAGAAATAACATAAAAATACATGATATATAGATAGCACAAAATACTCAACCTATGGGTTCACATTAACTACATAATCACACACTTCACTACTACCATAAAACACATAAACCACACCACCACCACACAAGACGCATAGCATTGGAATATAATTCTACATTCAATAAGTCTATCTATGGAATTATCATAAGAATCCATGTATCAATTGGAATATAATTATACATTCAATAAGTCTATCTATGGAATTATCATAAGAATCCATGTATCAATTGGAATATAATTCTACATTCAATAAGTCTATCTATGGAATCCCTCCCTTGGATCCATGTATCACCCATGGCTTAATCAATATTCAAAGAAATGAGTCTATCCGTGGAATTCCACTGTGAATCCATTTATCACATAAAGCGTATAAGTTAATAGAAAAAAGATTATATACCTGGCATCCTAATAGAATCCATGTATCATTGTTTACTATTAATCATTTAATGAATTCCATTTCATTTAAACAATTCATTAAACATACCAATGTCAAAAACAAAGGTATTTAATACAACTCACCTCAAAATGGCGACTCAATCAAATAATAACCTGAAAAGAATGAAGCTTCATTTACTCATCTTGTAATGACAAGATAATGAGATTCCCTTGCTTAATCAATCAATTCCATATCATGGTCTCAACATAACTCATAATGGCTAGCAATTCAATGAAAATTCAAGCACTCACATGGGAATTTTTAATAGAACACTCCTAACAAGACTATAAAGATATCACATGAATTAGTTATAATATATCTAACATGGTAACATAAAATATAAGATAAATTCAATCCAATTTCATAGATTCATAGAATAGTCTCTACTTTACTCACATTGGCAAGGCAATACAATTAAAACATGTGTTAAAAAATAATTGGAATTCATGTGTTAAAAGGGGAATGCAAACCATAAAATACCCTTAATTAATTTAATTTACAATTCAATTCAGAAATCGAAAAATCAATTCGATTTATATAACCTTTCACAAATGACATACCATGTTCAAGGGGTAAAATCCAAAAAGGAATTTTCAAGAAAACTCACCCTTAGGCTGGTCCGGCGGGCAGTAGCTCCAAAATCACCTAAACTGATGGGAAAAATGAAAATAGGTTTAAATACTATCCAAACATTTGAATACGTTTTCAGATAAAGAAGAAGAATAACCTGAAGAAGACCTGGAAGATTCAAGGCCGGCAGTACCTCCAAAATCGCCTAAATCGGATGCTGCTCCCGTTTTAGGGTTGTGTATCGTGAATGGGGGAGAGAACAGGCAGCTGGGAATTGGGGGAGAACCTTTGCCAACGGTTCTTAAAAACCGTTGGAATATGTATATCTATCCCAACGGTTCTCTAGAACCGTTGGGAAAAACTCGATCTATACCAACGGTTCTCATGAACCGTTGGCAAAAACCTCCCCAAAGCCATCTTTACCAACGGTTCATGAGAACCGTTGGGAAAAAACCTCCCAGCCACATCTGTGCCAACGGTTCATTAGAACCGTTGGGAAAAACCTCCTTCACCAATGGTTCTATCAAACCGTTGGTATGTAACTGTTGGGAAAGACCAGCATTCCAGTAGTGTTTTATTTTAAATATTTTTCCTTTGGTGGAAAAAATTAATATTGTATTTGATGTAACCACCTTGTTTAAATGAGGAATGCAATGCCTTATGTATGATCTAATTATCTAAGACACTAAACCTGAAAAGATCCTCAATGTGAATTCTTCAAATAACCCATGATTAAATATTGTTTAAGGCTTGGGCCTCATAGATGGTATCTAAGGGAGGTTGAGATAGATTTATCAGTTAGAATTATTTTAAATGATTATCCAATAATATATTTTTATGATCTAATTGAAATGATATAGCATTTGAAGATTACCATGTTGCATTATCTAAGATATGTTTGTTCAGAATGGTTTTCCGCAGAGGAAATTGGGAAGTAGTGCTAGGAAGGCATACATAGGGAAATTACCTTCCAAATCGGCATCCTGAGATGGTTGTAATTGGAACTGAACTATCTGTTGGATTAATGGTGCATTTGAATCAAGCGATAAATGGTGGTTCTATCCACGCATGAGATCATACAGATCAACAACAGAGGAACATGTCAGTTCTAGAACATTTAATGAGGAAACATTCCCCATCATTCAGAGGATCATCTCACCCTTTACTAGCTGATGGGTGGGTAAAAGCACTAGAGAAGATTTTTGATGTCATGGGGTGTTCAGACAATCAAAAGGTTCATCTTGGTGTTTACCATTTGGAGGGTGAAGCAGATCAATGCTGGTCGATGGTTAAAAATATCAGGGATGCTAATGAGATTGATTCTCTTGACTGGGATGAATTCAAAGGTTTGTTTCATGAGAAATATTTTCCTAAGGATGGAAACACAATTATTGGAATTTAGGAAAGAGTACAACTAAGTGGATTCTTATGAAGAAAATTTCACTCGATTGGCATGGTATGCTCCAAATTTTATCAGAGACCTTGATAGTAAAATCAATCATTTTTACTCAAGATTAAATCCAAAATATTGAAGGGAATTATCTTCTCATTAGTTCAAAAGTTATGAAAAGTTTGTTAGATGTGCTGAGAAGGTGGAAATGGAGTTTGATGATGAGAAAGTGTTCTATGAAAACCAACAGAAGAAGAGACCGAGGTGGAAGGACACTGGGAAGAATCCTTCAAAAAGGTTTGATGGTATGAAAACTAATATTGAATTTTGTGACAAATGTGGTAAAAAGCTTGCTGGGGAATGTCATTTGAATTCTGGAATGTACTTCTGATGTGGTAATATGGGACATAATGCTTGTGATTGAACTTGAAAAGATCAGGGTAATGGTAAGACCAAATTTTATTTACAGTTAGTGAAATGTTTCAAGTAAAATGAGAAGGGTCATTCTAAAAACGAGTGTCTGAGAAAGTGCTCGAATGATGGGAAGAAGTCACACTATTAGCAGAAAGGTGTGGTGAAATCTTTTGAAACTACTTCAGTAGATGTTGGGCTATCAAATAAAGTGGTATCGGGTACTTTGATCATTTTTTTAGATTATGCCAATGTGTTGTTTGATTCGGGGTCTACACATTATTTCATCTCTAAAAAATATTCTAGTAAATTGGGAATTCCATCTCAAGAAATGACTCCTGAACTTGTGGTAAAAACACCTGGGAGAAATTTTGAGGCCAAAAGAATTAATGTGAATCTTCTTACCCTTATCTATGTAAAAAACCTACTTAAAAAACAAATTGATTTAACTCTAGTAGAGTTTTATGTGATCCTGGGTATGGATTAGCTCTATGTTTACCATGCTAAGATTTACTATAGAGTAAAAAAAGTTTCTTTTCAGAAATACCTTCAGTTTCTGTACAAGAATTAACCCTTACTATTGATAACATATCAAGAGGGTGAGAAACTAGTAAAAGATGGAAATGAATATTACCTTGTACATATTGTGGAAAACAAAGGAACCGTTCAGTTTAATGATGTGGCAGTGGTAAATGAGTGTCCTGATGTTTTTTCCTGGTGTGTATCCTAGAAGAATACTAGATCGTGATGATGAATTTACTATTGACTAAGTTCCTGATGCCAAAACAATTTCAAATCCACCTTATGGAATGGCACAAATTGAACTTTTAGAGTTCAAGGAGCAATTTCAAGATTTATTAGAGAAAGGTTTCATTCGACCTAGCACATCACCATAGGGTTCCCCTGTCTTATTTGTTAAAAATAAAGTATGTTCAATGAGACTTTGCATTGATTATAGAGCCTTGAATAACATCACTGTTAAGAACAAATATCATTTGACTCATATCGATGATTTGTTTGATCAGCTCCCGGGAGCTCCATATTATTCAAAGATTGAATTTAGATCTGGGTACCATCAGTTGAAGGTAAAGGAAGAAGATATTCTAAAGACCTATTTTGATACAAGATATGGCCATTATGAATTTGTAGTTATTCCTTTTGGGTTAACCAATTCACCTGCAGTATTCATGGACCTTATGAATATAATTTTCCATGAGTTCTTAGATAAGTTTTTGGTTATTTTCATTGATGATATATTGGTGTTTTCTAAAGGAAAAGTGGATAATTAAATTCATTTAATTGTTATTTTGAAAACCTTAAAGGAAAATAAATTTTATGGGATATTCAGAAAGTGTGATTTTTTGTTGCAATAAATTTCATTCATCGGTCACATTTTTTCTAATGATCGAATTACTGTTGATCTTGCAAAAACAAAGGTTGTTGAACAATGGCCAAGACCCAAACATGTAGCCGACATTAATAGTTATTTTGGGTTTTCAAGCAATTACTGAAGGTTTGTTAATAATATAACATGGTTGTCCAGCCCATTGACTAATCTAACTCGAAATAGTGTTAAGTTTATCTGGACAAAATTTTGTGATGATTGTTTTCAAGAATTGAAAAGAAGATTGGTGAATTCCCTAGTATTGTCATTACCTTCTAGGAATGGTGAGTTTGTTATCTATAGTGATGCTTCATTTAAAGGACTTGGTTGCATCCTAATTCTGAATGATCAGGTAATTTCTTATGCTTCACGTCAGTTGAAAACTCATGAGATAAATTACCCTACACATGATTTGGAATTAGCTGCTGTTGTTTTTGCTTTAAAATTTCAGAGGAATTATTTGTATGGTGTAAAGTGTGAAATATATACTGATCACAAAATTTTAAAGTGTATATTCACTCAAAAATAATTGAACATGAGATATAGGATATGTCTAGAATTAATCAAGGATTATGATTTCACGATTCACTACCTCCTAGGAAATTAAAACAAAGTGGAAGATTCTTTGAGTCAAAAAATTAATTCTTCATTAACCTTGTTACGTTTTCAATGTGATCCATTGGTTAAGGATTTGATAAATTTTGTCTTGGAAGTTGCTGGTGTAGAAAATTATTCTATTTTGTTTGAGGTATCAGTGAAATATTCCTTATCAAACAGAATTAAGCAAGCACAGAAGCATGAAAGTGAGTTGCAGAAAAAGGTAGAGCTGGTTCAGAAGTTTATGTTTCTGGAATTCAATATTGATAATGATTGTGTTTCAAGATTTTAGAAGAGGTTGTGTGTTTATTGTCATTCATAGTTAAACAGAGTGTTCTTAGGTGATGATCACATTACTCCATTTTCAGTTCATCCAAGCAATACAAAGATGTACAATGATCTTCAATAGTATTACTAGTGGGATAGAATGAAAATAGATATTTGCTGATTTTACTATGATGTGTTTGACTTTTCAATAGGTTAAAGTAGTGCGACAGTTACTGAAAGGGATGCTTTAGCCTTTACCAATGACAATGTGGAAATGGGAGAATATATCCATGTATTTCATTGTGGGATTACCAAAAACACCTTAAGGTAATAATGAAATCTTTTTTATTGTTGATCGTTTGACTAAATCTTCTCATTTCCTTGATATACGATATATGTTTTCCCTAAATCAACTTTCTCAATTTTATATTAAACAGATAGCCTGGTTACATGGAGTCCCCCTATCCATTGAATTTTATCGTGATCCCAGGTTCACTTCTTACTTTTGGAAAGGCCTTCAGAAGTAGTTGGGTACTAGAATAAATTTTAGTACAACTTTTCATCCTCAATTAGATGGGCAGCCAGAATGAACAATTTAGACATTGGTGGATATTCTACGTGCTTGTTAGATGGATTATTAGGAATGTTGGGACCAACATCTTTCATTGGTTGAGTTTTATTATAATAATTATTTTCATTCCAATATACAGATGGCATCATTTGAGGAACCATATGGGATGCAGTATTGACCTCCAGCTTTTTGGGATGAATTAGGTAAAATGAAGTTGATGGGAACAGAATTGGTAGAAGAGATGACACAAATAGTTCATCTGATAATGAAACACATGAGAAGAGGTCATAGTAGGCAGAAAAGTTATGCGGACAACATTAGGAAGGATCTCTTTTGTGAGGTAGGTGATCATGTATTCCTCAAGGTTTCACCATTGAAAAGTGTGATACGATTTGGTATGAAAAGAGAGTTGAGTCTAGGGATAATTGGAACATATGAAGTACTGGATATATTTGGATTAGTTTCATATCGAGTGGATTTACCTCCGATTTAATATCAGGTACATAATGTTTTTCATGTTTCAATGTTAAGGAAGTAAATGCCAGATCCATCTCATGTTTTGAGGCCAGAGGTAGTATAGATGGTAGAGAATCTATCTTATGATGAAAAACCAGTCTAGACTCTTGACAACAGGGAGAAACTATGGCAGAATTAGGTTATTTATCAAGTTAAGGATCTATGGAAACCCCATATAGTTGAAGAGGCAACATGGGATTCTGAAAATACAATGTGGGATAAATACCCCCAGTTATTCGATAAGTAAATAAATTTTGGGGATGCAATTTCCAAAAAGAGGGGAAGGTTGTAACATACCAAGTAAGTAAAAAATAATATATTTTCATATATATGTCTATTTATGAATTATATAGTGTTTTATAGGTTTAAAATGATAATAAATCCAATCTTAAGTATAAAATACTATGATATTTTTAAAAGATTGTTTTACAACCTTTTGTTGGAAAACCATTTTTAAATTTAAATTTTGACAATTTTATAAATTCTATTTTTACAAATAAACTTGTTATTTAGAATTGTGAAATTTAAATTTACGTACGATAAATTTTTGGTATTTTTCTGACAATGGTCATTTTTTAATGAATAGTGAAAAATACTGCATTTTACTTCAAAGCTGCTTTTTCATCTGATTTAATTATATTGTTAGATTATCTTTTTTATTGGTTTTAAAGAGTAATTAGATTATATTTTTACCATTTAATCCAATTGTGGTCATTATAATTAATATCACTTTGATACTGGACATAAAAAATTGTCAATCTTTTTATAGATATTGTTTCTTAAAAACAAGCTATTTGTTTTGACAAAGAGAATTATTTTTACATTAATTACTAAAATTTCTGTGTTTGGAATTTGGTAAAATGGATTCCATATTTTGAATCATAAGGTCCAAGTTATTTAATTAATAATATTTTGTTTTTGGACATTATGATGAGTAACGACAGTAATTATCTTTAATTATCATGATTAATTAGTAATCAGGTAGTTAAGGGTAATAAAATTATATCATAATAATATAAAATGACCCCATAATGTGTCAAAATTCTCTTTTTTGAGTCAGGTACAGCCATGGGATGCTTTTTACTGAACTTGAGGGCCCATGGAGTCACATGGGTGTTATAGTGACATTTATGACCTTATTTTAAAAAAGAATATAAATATAACAAAGGTTTGTATATCCTAAGTAAAAAAAATTTAATTTTGTTTCAATAAATGATATATTAGACTAAAAATAGTCATTTTAAAGGTAAAACAATTTCCTTCATCATGGTATTTTTATTTCTAATTTTTATACATTAAATAAATAAATTTATTTTTGACACCATGATGATGCAGTTATTTCCTCATTAGTAAACAATTTAAATAAAATGAAATAGATATGGTAAAATCTAAGACATACATTGTAGAAAACCTATTTTAAAGGTGGATTTCGAACCCTTATCAACTTATCCTAAAACTATTTTATTTTGGGTCCTTTAAAATCTGAAAATCAATTTATAATAAAGAAACATTTCATGACATTCCAAAAGTGACCCTCCTCCATCTTATAAAAGAAAACCACCCCTTCCCCCTTACCCACACCTCTCAAGCCCTTGGGTCATCCAAACACTACTAATATTATCTCTCCACATCTATCTCTTAGTCTTAGAACCCTCACATTCAGACGAAGTCTTCCCAAGGAAGCCTTTTGGATCAAATGAAAAAGGGATACCTGATTTAGAGGTAATGTCTTCTCTCGAGTTTCTTGCATTTATTTTCCTTCTTCACTCAAATATATCTATTTATTATTTAATCCCATAATAAAAAAATTATCCTAAATATACTAGGATATTATTATGATAAGTATTCTACCAACACACACACACACACCTCCATATAATGGTTAAAGAACATACTGTTTTTGTGGGTGGTGAATTACTGCCTCACGAAACGATGATTGTTCAATCTTATTTTAACACTTTTCACGTGGGAAATTATAATGGAACTATATTTAAATATGATATATATTATATTTATGTCTTATATATGCTTCTGTATTTTATATTTAAAATATTCCATTATTCATTTCATGTTCGGCGAATGCGATAATTTCATATGAGGAAGTGTGGACTACCACCCCATCAAGTGAGTTGAATTATTCATGACAAACATGGAATTTATAAAGAATGTAATTAATAAAATTATGTTACCTATATAACATATATATTATATTTTAATTATAATATATATATATATATCATTTATTATTAAATCCTTTAATATGATAGAGAAATGAAAGTAGCGTTCATTCGTATGTACGACCTACCGTATCCCTGAACGGTGCATTTCAATTTTAATCTCGAAATGTTATGGAATTTTATAAATAAATATACACTGGATATGAATGATATTTTAATCATTAATACCATTCCAAAGATGATGTACTTATAACTGCATGAGAAATTATTTTCAAAGAAGTTCATTTTTTACTCATGTACTGAACATCAAAAAAACGTATGATATAAACTCATATATTTAAATAATTATTATAACATAATAATATATGATATTTATTTAATAACAAAAATTAAATCAAGGGCTTAAGAAATTTTAAATTGACCTATGTATATTATTCATTATTAAAAATAATGAACGAGAACAAGTCGGACTTGAGGTAAGGGACTTCGTCTCAATCTCCTTTCATTGAGGCATATTTCAGTTTATATACGACCTTCTTTTATTAGTTGTATAATAAAACCTTTTTACTTTTAATTTCATTAAAAAAGAATATTTTTACATGAATCATTTTACTAAAATAAAAAAGGAATGTTTATGTCTTACGTATGCAGTGATAATGACTTCTACACCCCCGTGACCATTATTTGAGTTTCTGCTTCCTCTACGAGCCATAAAATATTTAAAATGAAAAATAAAATCCATTTTGTACTTTTTATTTATTTTGGTATTGAAAATGGTTTCGATAATATTTATGTTATATAAAATTTCAGTATTTATATCTTGTGATTGAAATATGGAAATATTATGTTTTTATGCATGTTTTATGTGATACGATTATGTTATGGTTCTTGGGCATTGTTTATGAAGTTTGGTGGTTCCATGATAAACTAAGGGTGGGTGAGCCCAAGATATCTCTCTAATGCATTGTGTAATGGGAAGGAGTTAAACTCTATGGTTTCTCTGATGATATTTAGGAAATATACTGTGATGGGTATTCCAAACGTAACCATGAGGGTTACTCCCTACGTAATAATGTTATGAATGCCTGAAGTTACATTTATGTCTTATGATTTATATAAGTTATACATAAATCTTATTATTTCATGAGGTATGTTAAAGTGCTTATGTTTTATGAGTAAAGTATAATTTCATTGATTCTTATTTATACATGGACTAATGTTCTCTTTCTGTATTTTTAGATCCCCTACTGAGCTTTTTAAGGTCATACCATTTTTTTAAATGTTTTTCACTAGTCAGGGGAAAATTACATGATGTGATGATAGTGTCGAGGAAGTGTTAAGAAAGAAACCATGTTTTATTTTAAATATGTTTCCTTTGGTGGAAAAAATGAATACTTTCCTTGATGTAACCACCTTGTTTTAATGTGGAAGGAAATGCATGATTTATGATCTAATTCATTAAAACTCTAAAACTGAAAAGATTCTAAATGTGAATTCTTGAAATAACCCAGAATTAAGTAATGTAAAATGATGGGACCATATAATGACATTAATTATAGTAATTTATTATAGTAAAATTACTTTGTGAAAATATAAATAGTTCTTTATAAAAACATTATCATTATATTCAATTTGTTCTTATATTGATTTCTAATTAATTTGTAGCCAATAAATTCAAAACATATTTCAATAATTTATTTAAGACTATTCCTAACGTAAAATTCAACGACTAGGTTTTAAATTATTATATTAAATAATAATATTTTAACAATACAATTTATTAGTTGAAACTTGTTGTTGAGTGCAACGTATTCTACCAAATAGATTAAATGTAAACAAGGCACACAATCAAGGGGTGTCACATTTTCCTTTTTTAATACTTTATTTCATGCACTTAATGGTATAAAATCATTTATCTCTTCTATGAAGTTGTGTTCAATTTAAAATTGCTATCTTTTATTATTATGTATGATCAAATTTTGTTTTAGATTCTATTTTTGATATTTCATTGTTCAGTGAACTATTTTCTCCCACTACAAGGTTTGGGTTTATAAATGATGGAATTGATCTAGTTTTAGTGGTGATGTTCTTGGAGATAATTAGTGAGGGTCACTAGATAATATTTACTTTTTTTAATATAGAATACATGATTCGTTGTTTCTTATGTCAATTAAGGGAATTCACCGAAACTCTTTCACACATAAGAAGGAATTTATCCTAAGGTGATATCATGGAATGCTTTACTCTCACCATCCCCATTTGACCAGGGGAGTGAGATCGAATAATTGTGTAATCTCATTTTAATCATCTTAGTAGAAGTGAATTAAATAAATTTGATCTAGGAAAGGATTTAAAAATGGGAAACTAAACTCATCATGATCACCCAAATCATACACCTACCATAAATTAAATTATTTATAAATTTTTTTTCATTCATTTTCTTAATTATGTTATCTTATTTAATTTCTTCCATTTTTCCAAAATCAATAAATTTGAAAAACAACCTCAACTTCTTTTTCAAATTTAATGTGACAAACATGATTTTTATGTGCTAATCCATGGGAAAAAAAAGCAATGTCCACTTTAATACAATTTTACCTTGGGAAGTAATTTTTTCAGGCACCAAATGATAGGATCATGTCATTCATCATCACCAACACTTTGATTTTTGATAACACAGTAATAATATATAGATAACTATTAATTCTTAAATCATATATTATCCATTACAAATCAAAATAATATATTTTTTAGTTATGATATGTTATTTTATTTCTTTATTGAAAACATAGACACTAAATATTGACAAAAATACCCTTAATTACATTTTATTAACAAACTAGTTTCACTATAAATCCAAACACCAAATATGTTCTAACATAATCTATGGGGTTTTATATTGTGCTTTTTGATACTCTAATCAGAACCTCCCTAGAATTTAGAAAAATTATTAAAACTATAAATACAGGAGTTTTAAATGATATTTATTCTCTTTTTGAAGTATTTACTTATATATCATTAAATAAACACAAGTCAAAAAACTCCCACTTTTACTTTTATCATAAGTTATCTTATTTTTATTTATATTGGATATTATAAATTTTTAATTTATTTATCTAATCTAGGTTCATGTGTGAATATCAATTCGTCAGTAATATTAAAAGAAATTAATATTTGAAGTGATGAGTCCATAAATTTGTTATCTCTCATTACTATATACAACCATAAGATAAAATTAATATTTAATTAGTTATTCATTAATAATTTGGATAAATTTTATTTTATAACGTATTATATTTTTTATCCAATCTATGAAGAAAAAACACTACTTTTCATGGGATAAAAAATTTATCTAGGGGATGTACCATTTTTTGAAATGTGAAAATTGTCCATTTTGAGTTTTTGGTGAATAAGAAAAATTTAATGTTTAAAAAAATTAAAAAACTATAAATATTAATATATTTGGAGACTATAATGAAATAAAAAAATTAAAAATAAATTTTATATTAAAATGGATCAAATGGACTACTTTGAAAAAGAACAATATAAATAGATTTTATGATAATGGCATAGGGTAAATTTAGATAATAAATAATATTTCAATGGATATCATGAAATAAGTGAAAACGATAGAAAATAATTTAGTAATGTCTTTGAATTAACATTCATTTCCTAGATTAACTAATCATTGATGGATATATCATATTGAAATGAAATATGTGATATATTAAAGATTATTAAATTTTATTTCATATATTTTTTAGATGATCCATATATGTGGTGGAAAATAAACATGGGCAATACATAAATTTAAATTATAAAACTAATTTTTGTAATATGTTATAAGATATGATGAGGTAATTTCAATATATAAGACTGTAAATGAATATCATAAGGATTAAAAAACACTTTTCATGTTGTTTCACAGAATATAGTGTTTCTGATATATTTTTGTACTATTTTAGGAAATATATATTTGATACCATTATATTTTTTTATCATTAATAGTGTTTAACCCATTGTTTTTCTTGTTTTTTATTTTTGATCTTTATCTTATATAAATCCATTAGAGAAAGAAATATAGAGATATTAATTTTTTTTAAATGAAGTCTAATGTTTAAAATTTAATTTCTTTTTACATTCAGAACATTTATATCATTCATTGGGATCCCAACATAAGAATAAGAAGAATTTTCCATCCTCACATTGATATTCATTATATCATTTATCTATCATGAAAATATATTCAAATAAATGTTATTGTAAATTGTTATGAATATCATTATTAATGAAAAAGAATGACTAGGATAATCGGTGGATTAGTAAATCAGTGTATAGAAATATTGGACTAATTAGTCAAAAAATCTGTAAAATGATTGTTTTTTATGAATATTATTTTTTAAATTTTAATTCAATGCGATATTTAAAATTTGTATTTATTGGATTTGTTTTGAACAAATAACATTTTTATTGTTTTTTTTATTTTAAAAAGAATTAAAATTTATTAAAAAGGATAGAAAGTTCACATTGATAGGTTTGATGATAATGGAACTAAAATGGATAAAACTATAGATAAAAAACTCCCCCACTATTATTTTTATAATTAAAATTAGTCTCATCAATATATTAATTGTGGGGATAGATGTGATAGTATTAGTTTTAATACTAGAGGATTATTCATATGGATTTATGTTCATTTACACATGGTTTAAGTTTGGGTGTCAAAAGGTGATACAAAACTTGATTTAAAAATTTGAGACTTGTTCAATAGACTAATTTCATTCAAAAAGAATCTAAAAGAAAAAATTAAAGTCCAATGTAGTGTGATATTGTCACCAAAGTATGTGTTGGATTGAACATATAAAGAAATATTTCACCGAACAATGTGTTTATAATTTGGTACAAAAATAAACATTAATTATTGTTATTATAGAATATAAAGTACATTTTTAATTTATATCTTTGAAAATTTATTACTGAAAAATAGGTTCTAATTTGATTTTTTAAAATCCACCCACACTAAAAATTTATTTTATTCTAACTATTATCTGATTTTTTGTATCATTGAACCACTTTTTAATTATGTAGATGTCTATGAATAATAATAATAAAGTTAATAAGTGTGAAATATTTTACATGAGTAATATATAATGAAAATTAATTATATTGTTTTAATCTGATTTAATATATTCAAAACGATTAATAAGTCCTATTATTTTAGATATATCTTCTATTTTGTTATATCATTGTCATAACATTACTCTGGGGATAAAATTAAAAAGTATGCTTATTTTTCTAACATAAGGATATATAACCTAATAGTTAGGTTAAATAAAGGTATGCTAATTTGAAGAGAAATGCCTATTGTCGTTATTCTAATGTGAGATAAAATGTGATTCATTCTTATCTATAAGAAAAGAATAATGAAAATAAAAGAATGAAATAGAAATTAAAATTTTTATTATTAAACCAAACATTACTATATAGAAGGTTCATACACTTAAATATGCAATGGTGTGCCAAAATTCACTAATGTGAACTATTATTTTCTTGTTCTGAGAAACTTTATTCCCCTATATTACAACAAATAATAACTAATAATTAAATTATATCTCAAATAATATATATTTATTATTCTATAAAAATATTCTCCATAATATATAATCTAAAACTATATTTATTTACATTTCCATTGTTCTTACAAGAAGAACATTTTTTATTAATGTGATAAATTCCCATTTAACAAAAAATATGTTCTCCCCAAAAAAATTATTCCACATAGAATATGTTATGGGTATGATTCATAATGAATCTCTCTATATATTATTCCCACTATGTATATTGTTTACAATAGTATTACTTCCGAATAAGATCCTCATGGTAGTCTTAATTCATTATAATCTCTTTATATTGATCTAATTGTGGTGTAATTTCCTCACAGTATTCTATATACCACATAAGTTCTTCACAGAATCCCCACGTAGTGAAAAGACATTTATTAACACTTCTAAACATTCAATGAAGATACCTACACCATGAAATTATGCTTTTATGTGTCAATTTATAGTTACGGGACCATAGAAACGAATTAATATATAATATTGTGTAATATTTTACAAAATATACATTTTTATTGAAAATTAATTGATTCCAATAAAAGAATGCCTCTCGACTCAAATTTTTTGACCTCCCACATAATATTTTATATTATTGTTTTGGAATGAACTCTCTCTATATCTCTAGGACGACATCAACTCCTAATAAATAATTATGTGATTCCATGATTTCAAATAAATTTGTTTATGGATCAAAACCTCTAAATAATTGTTTTGTATCTCCATGTAATTCTTTCATGATAGAGTGTAATTACTTCAAGAAATTTAAACCTTTACTCGATATGTTTCTCAACATAATTCTTTAACATTACCATGTAATTATTTCATTGGATTTATTTCATTAAAAGTTTCATTTTTCTAGAATTACCCTATAACTCAAAAACAATCTTGAAGAACTCAAAACCAAATCTATATAATTCCAAAAAACATATCTTCATGAAGTTATCATGATTCAAAATTATGTAATGTTTCCAACATTCTTTGTCAACAAAAAACCCAAAAAAACACACATGAGGTATTTTTTAAACCAATATCCCCCTATGGTATTCTTTAAAACACCATACACTTATTTTAATAATATGATTTTTTAAAAAATAAAATTATATTTGATAATATATATTACATGAAACACTAACCCTAAATGAACCATGAAATTTTTGTCTTTATAAATGAATAGTATAAACATGTCATAAAATTAAAGATTATGAATAATATTTATTTATTTATGAAATATATATAAATTCAATTCAATTTATTTATAACATCTTAGTAATTAATCAACCAATATTATAGTAATGTTAATTTTTTTTTTCAAAATATTGTTGTATTCAAAAATATTATTTATTTACTTTTTATGGAGTGTGTTGTAATTGAATTGTGGAAAATTTTAAATTTTACTTTATTACAAGTATGTATTATTTTAAAAAATAATAAAATAATAATATTATTGTTAGTTTTTTAGATATAGATTTTGGAAACTTTTATTTTCAATAAATAATGAAAAATACTATTTTTTGTAAAACTAACATATCTTTTCAATAAATTTTGTTATTTAGCTGTTTGAGTTTTAATTTAATTTCGTATCAAAGTATCATTAATATTATGTCTTTAAAATTAATCTAATTATATTTTTTGGATCATATTTATACCATAATTTTGTATAAGTAAATTTTTGGACAAAAAATGGCATTTTTATAAAAAATATTTTTTTCGTCTCATATCACGAGTTGAATTTGAAATTATAATTTTTCACTTACATGAATTCAATCAGGATAAATGGATTCCAAATTTGGAATCTAGAGGTCCCAATTTTCTAAATAGGATAATTTTATTTTATATTTAATTATGAATAATAACTATAGTAAATAATTATCATCATAATAACAGAAAATAAGGTAATTAGGGCTAAAAAATATGATAATTACATTCAATTTACAAGGACCCAGCATTTAATATTACTTTATCTCGTGACAAGTAATAAATTTGACTTTAATTCACAACAAGGATCTTTTCTGTTTTATAGGTTTAGAGAATTTAGTCACAACTCTTACTTAACAATTTAAATATAAAAAGTACACACTTCTACTCACTATCCATTTTTTACATTAAAAAACTCAATAAAAAGAAGCATGGTATAGTTTCATGTTTCAACATCATATCATTTCCATGTTCCCATCCTTAACTATATTCTTCTTTAAACCAAGTGAATAACATTTCAAAACATGGGATGAGAATAAAAATCTAAACAAGGGATACACAAAGAATGAAAAATATTAATCTTGAGAATACATGGAAACGGTGAATACTTTATCATAATGTAATACATTTAGCCTTTAAGAAATTATAAATATATTTCACTAAATATAATCTCAGTTCATTCCCTTTTTGTAACCATAATATTACCATAAATCCGATTAAAAGAAACATATGACATATAAAGGTAATGTAGGACATAAACATACTTAAATTGAAAAACCATACGGTCGACTTCCGCACATATCACTAAATTGAATATCTATATGACCAAATTACATACCCAAAATGAAATAAAAATACACTAGGGAATGTTTAAAATGATGTACAGGAAAGACTACACCTCTAAATGTAATAGTAAGATTCCTATAAATATTGGTTTCATTAAATAAACCACTTAGAGTTTTTAACAAAATATCTCTATCAATTTAATGAGGATCTATTTACAATTTACTTGAAAAGCTCTTGTAAATGAAGGAATGTGACGATCTATAGTCAAATAGAGTATTGGGATAATTTTTACAAATCAATTAAATACATATCACCACTTCATTTTATGGTCCCACATCATCTTTAGTAAAAGAAAATTATTTTTCCATGCCCTTTGTATTTTCATAATATATGGTTACTATTGTTACTATTAAATTCCATGAAAACCAAAAGTGGATCATTAATGACATTTGTGACATTATATATACTACTTTTCCAAATATTTAATTTATAATACTATTATAGAATTTAATAAAATAGAATTTGTTTTTAAAAACTCATTTATGTCATATTTAACCCTATTTAGTAATTTTTTTTATTAAAGACATTAAAACTTTATTCCATTGAATAAAAGGTATTAAGTCCAATATAATATGTCATAATAATACACAAAATTCATGTATGGCATGAAGACGGTAAAATTACATTTTTTTATTATTTATAATTTCATTTATTTGAATATTCCATTAATAAGGTTATCATTTCATCATCGTTGGGTCATAAAAAAATTTATTTATTGAATGTATAAAATTATAAATAAAACACCATGAAATAGGAGATATTATTATATTTATAATAACTATTTATAGTTGAACATATCATTTATATAAACTGAATTAAAACTGTTTTAGTTAGGATATATATATTTATTTATACTTCCATGTTCATTAAGTTAAAAAATTATAAAAAGTCACTATCACACCCAAGTGGATCCATAGGGTCCAAAAATCGACCCAAGGATGGCCATGGACCTTAATATCTCATAAAATAGGACTAATACACTTTTTATTGTTGTTTTATATTATTATAATAGAATTTTTCGCCTTATTTACAAGATTTACCCTTTAACCATGGAAAATAAAAAATTATTACTGAAGTTACTATACATAATGTCCAAAAAAGGCACCAATTTACATAAATTTGACCTATATTTCTAAATATGGAAACCATTTTTACAAATTAAAAACTTAGAAATTTTTTTATTAATTTAAAATTATTTCGCATTGTCCAAACTGGAAATCATGTTTTTAAAAAGTAAATACTATCAAAATATTAACATATGTTTATGTCCAATTTCAATGTGAAAATATATACAATGACCAATTCTGGATTAAATTATAAAAATATAATCCAATTACACATTAAATATAAATATAAAAGACAATCATACTATATAAAAAAATTATATGAAAAACCAGTTTTGAATTAAAATTATGTACTTTTCACTATTCATAAAAATATGGATTTAATCAGATTATTACCAAAAATTCAACTAATGTAATTTTTTGTTGGTCCCTTTTAAATAAGAAGTTTATTTTATCAAATAGAATATATAAAATTGAAAAAAAAAAATTTAAAAATTGTTCTCCTCCAAAAATAGGTAAAATAACCTTTTAAAAATATTACTGTATTTTTTCATATAATTAGATTCATTCTAATTTTAAGGATCTAAAATTTATTGCAAAAAAGTAAAAAAATTAAAACATGTATAGTAATATTTTATTTATTTCTATTCATTCCCACCAATAAAATAGATATGAATTAGCAACCTTTTTAAAATAATAATAATATTATTGTATTATTTTTCAATAAAACTCAATGTTTTTTACAACATAAAATTTTAGATAAACCTATTGTTGTGGATCGAGTATGATATTAGAAAAATAATTCCATTAAACCATAAATTAATATCATATTCAAAAATATTTTTATTTATGAATAATTATTATTCTTTAAATACCTAGGATGCTACATCATTCCCACATTTTCAAAAATGTGTCCCTGAACTTTTATTTACACATCAAATAAGTAGGTTTATTTATCCCTCATAGAATTTTTATATTACCATGTTACTGATTCAACCATATGTTTTTTTCATAAAAAAATTCAATAATGAACCACCTTATTATACAACACTTTCTCTCTATAGTTAGGAATCTACACTAGTTTTTCTTTATATGAAAGAATCTCTTCCCACTGAATTACCTGTGATACCAAATATAAGGCCCCAGTATTCAACAATGCTTAATCTTGAGAGAAGTCACTAATTTGACATTTATTAACATCTATGATTGTTTAAATTTTAAATATTTAGAAAATTAGGTCATAACACAAACATTACAACTTAAATATTAGAAAAAAACACTTCTTATCAATATCCATTTTTTCATAAAAACCACTTTAAAAAGAAACAAAGTTTTATTTATTTTTTTAACAACATAAATTTTATGTGATACAATTTTTGACTCTATTATTCTTTAGGTCCTGTTAAAAACATTTACAAACATGGGATGATCATAAAAAGCTATGTAAGCGATACACAAATAAGGATACACGATATTCATGGGAAAAAAAGACAACCGTGAATACTTTATCATAATGTTATACTTTTCACCTTTAAGTAGTAGTAAATATAATTCACTATATATAATCTCATTTATTTCCATTTTTGTATCCAAAATATTACCATAAATATCATAGAAACTAACATATGACATATGTTGGTAACATGGGGCATAAACAAACTTAAATTGAATAAACATATAGGCGACTTTCATACACATCAATAAATGGAATAGCCATACGGTCGATTCTATACCCAAAATGATATAAAATTACACTATGGAATGATTGTAAATATTTTTAAAAAGTAAAATCCCACTAATGATAATGGGATGGTTCCTAGAAATCATGGTTTCATTCATTCTTCCACCTTGAGTTTTTACCAAAAGTTCTATATCACATTCTTAAGGTACTATTTCCAATATAATTGCAAAGCTCTCATAAATGAAAGAATGTGAAGATCTAGAGCCAAATAGAGTATTGTAATATTTTTATATTATCAGTAATATACCATTCACCACTTCATTTTATGGCCCCACATTAACCGTAGTGGTATCAAATTAAAATTTCCTGCCCTTATTGTATTTTCATATTATAGAGTTATTATTGTTACTATAAAATGTCAAGAAAACACAAAGTGGATAATTAATGAAATTTTTATAACTATCTATGTCATTTTACTTAATATTATATTATTAGGATTATAATATTATTTTATAAAATAGTTTTTGTTTTAAAAAATCATTTATGTCAATTTCGACACTATTTAGTAATTTCTTTTTGTTATAGTCGTAAGATCATTATTCGTTAAACAAAAGCAATTAACACATTGAAAATATTTCATAATCATCAATAAATTTAATTTATTGCATCAAAATGTTAAATTTAAATTTATTTGAATAATTATAATATCATTTATATAAATATTTTATTAATAAGTTAATCATTTAAACACTATTATGTCATAAATAAAATTATTTATTTAATGTATAAAAAATATAAATAAAATACCATAATGTAGGATATATTTATATAAATATAATTAATATTTATAGTAGAAGAAATAATTTATTTAAACAAAATTAAAAAAAATTAGTTTGTATATACATGTTTTTGTCACACTTCCCTTTTCTTTAAATTAAAAAATTATAAAAAGTCACTCTCACACCCATATAGATACATGGGGTCTTTAAATCGATCCAAGGATTCCCATGGTAATAAATATCTAATATAATAATATTATGACACATTTTTGTATAGTTTTATATTATTAAGATAATATTTTTACCGTTATTTTTCAGATTTACTCATTAACCATGGTAAATAAAAATAATTACTCAATTTTCTATTCATAAAGTAAAAAAATAAAAGGGGAAATTTACATAATTTGGAACTTATGATTCTAAATATGGAATAAATTTTTCAAAATTCAAGATATAGGAACTATAGTAATTAATTTAATATGAATTCTCATTTTCAAAACCAGAAAACGTGTAGTAAAAAAATAAAAACAACCAAAAGTTTGACATGTGTTTATATCCAATTTTATTGTGAAATTGCTTCCAATGACCAAAGTTATAAAAAAACTATAAAAAGATAATCCAATTAAATTTTAAAACCAATCACAAAAATAAAATATAATTATACAAATAAATTATATTTAAAGGAATTTTTGAGTTAAAATGCAGTATTTTTACTATTCATAAAATATGGATTTTGTGAGAAAAATACCAATATTTCAACCAAAATAAATATCAATTTTCCACATATAAATAAGAAGTTTATATTATCAAATAGTAAAAATAAAACTAACAAAAATTATTTTTATAAATGGTTACCCATCAAAAGGGGGTAAAATGACATTTTAAAAATATTAGAGAATTTTATAAATAAAATTATATTCATTCTCATTTTAAGCCACTACCATTTATCGTGTCATGACCCACAGCCCCGTTTTATGAACTTTATCATCTGACCCCATGGGTTCCTTGTAATTCCATGGTTTCCTTCCCAGCATACCATAGACTATTACTCACTAGTGTCACTTATCAGACTAATGGCTGCCCGCATAGGCCAACACATGTTCTTTCGGTGTGTTTTTTCCTCACTCTTACACACCCTGGGGAAAATCTCAGAAGTTCACCCATCCTGATTACTAATCCAGGCCAAGGATGCTTAACTATTTTGTTCTAATCCTGTAGGCTCTCGAAAAGAAAGGATTACCTTGTTGACATGGGTAGTAACATTTAGCCTTTTAAGTCGCAGTTTTTCAGGGGCGTTACATTATTCACCCCTTTAAAGCATAACAACATCGTTGTGGACCCCAATCCTCAAACCCAGGAAGTTCCTAAGCACTTTTAGTTGGGTATTGTCTCTGATACCATTTTTTAAAAAATGCCTATCTGGGCCATGAACCTAATCATCCGACCCCATATGTCTCTTGTAATACCTTGTTTGCCTTCCCAGCACACCATAGGCTATTACTCATTAGGATCGATTATCAGACTAATGATTGTCTCC
Organism: Viscum album; assembly: GCA_963277665.1. Lineage (NCBI taxonomy): Eukaryota > Viridiplantae > Streptophyta > Magnoliopsida > Santalales > Viscaceae > Viscum > Viscum album. Next base: position 1,141,043,809 of record OY728156.1, read on the forward strand.
ACAGGCCAACACATGTTTATTCAGTGTATTTTCTCCTCACTCACAGACACCTTGGAAAACGTCCCTGATGGTCACCCATCATGATTAGTACTGCAGGACAAGCAAGCTTAACTATAGATTTCTAATCCATTAGGCTCCTAAAATAAAAGGTGAAACTTTTTGACAAGGGTAGCAACATTTATCATTTTATGAATCAATTTTTCAAGAGTTTTACCTATTGAATATATGTAAAAAAATCTAAAGAAAGTATAATCATATTTTAGTTAGTTATGTTCATTCCTGCCAACACAATGGTTAGGCGTTAACTACCATTTAAAATAATAATAATAATATAGTATTTTCTTTAGTATAATACAATGGCGTGTACAGTGTATGATTTTGGAGAATCTCGTTGTTACGTGTCAATTACTCTATCTAACAAATAATCCAATTTAATATAAAATTATATCTTATTCACAACTATTGATTGATATGAAAATATTTTATTCTACAAATACCTTGGATGAAAGACTATTAAACCAAAAGTTTTTCTTTATCCCGCTAGATGAGTGGAAATAATCCATTTCCATCCATTTCTAGAATATATGGCCACATGGTTCAATAGTTCAATGATTTTTAACATTACACTTAATTATTAATATATGAAGACCAAAATGTCACTTTATGGTTTTTAATATCTAATATATTTTATGATAGTGATAAAAACAACTTAATTTTGGTTAAATAAATTAACATTTAGGATAAAATAATTTTACATATAATTTTAATTTATTTATAATTTTTAGTGATGAAATATTTACACTAAATTTGTGCCCTACATCATCACATAATTTGTTTAATTAATTGAAAAATTAAATAAAAAAATAAAAAAAATATTAAAAGTATTATAATTTGAAATAATTATTGTGTTTCAAAAAAAATAGATAAAAATAAAATATTTTTATTTGATTTAAGGGATTGGATTCTAATTAAATTTTTTGGGTGTTGTTTTCAGAGTAAAAAATCTATAGTTATAATAATTACCTTAATGTTATTTTATGGTAAATAAAATATTATTAAATTATTAACAATTCCAAAAAACCTTACAAGATATAAAATTATTTATATATTTTTGGAAATATCAACCAATATCTATTTAGGGGACAATTTTCCTATAATATCAACTATCATGACCCCAAAAGAGTGAAAAATCATTTTACAGTATTCATAGTCCAGAAGGGTTAACATGGAATAAACCAAATGATAAGGCGGTAATAATGTCATGTAAATTTATATCTATTATAGTACATATGTGTATTTTTAAACATCATCATCTAATTTTTTAATTATATAATTTTAATCCCTTTTCCATGAAAAAAATTTATATTAATTGAGCATTTTAAGTAATTCAAAGGGTGCCCATCACCTCACTTATAAAATTTCATATCCCCTCCACTTTTCCTGAAACAAGAAAAAAATAGTATTATCCAAGACATACCAAAATAAATTCCATACATCCCTATCATATCATAGAGGATATAATTTTTTTGAAAACCCCTCCTTATAAGTCGTTCGATGTAAACCTAAAGAGGTTGTCTAAAGAAGATGAAACATTCTTATCCAAGTGAATTGGTTTCATCTATTCTTTATACTACATTAAATTTTATTCAACCATAAAATAATAAAAATATTTGTATATATCAAAATACTAAGATGTTATTATATTAATTTAAAAACATATATCTATCTTTTATATCATCAATTTTTAAATGAAACCATCATTTCATGTGTACTATATACTACGTCCTCACGAGATGATATAATTTTTTCCCATAACTTCCTCCCATGAAATTTTATAGTGATTTAATTATTTTATATAAAATATTCATTAAATATTAATATTTATTTGCAATTAATGTTTTATATATTCTCTTACCTTTCCATTCATTGATATTTCATAACATCATTCGTGAATACATGTGAAATACCACCTTCATGAAGAGATGTATTTTTTTTCCATAATTTCATCACATGGATGGAATATATAAGTTTATTTAAATAAAAAATATTAATATTATGAATTAATTAATATTCTAGAAAGAAATATAATAATCACAATTTACCAACATTACCTTTGGTATAGAAAATGATATTCATGAATACATATGGCTCACTGTCTCAATGATTGTAGCACAGTTGATTTTTTATAACAGTAATTTATTGATGGTTTGGATGTTATAATTGATGCATAAAAATGATAAATATTTCATTATTATTAATTTATAAATTATGAAATAATAATCACTTTTACCGTAGTCTTCTTGTTAAAGAAATTTTCATCATATGATCTGAATATTGTGAAAATGTAAAACATGAACCTAAATGATTTGGTAGTTGAATATAGTTAGATAATAAATAAAATAAAAAAAATTAAAAAAATTATTAATTTTTTCAATAAATTAAATATTTAAAGTGGTTAATTATTTTGTTAGATAAATAACAAGTGTAAAAAAAAAGGCTCATTGTATGTGATTTATCTAAACCACACTTTTCTACAAGCTATGATTGTTCCCTCTCTTACTCACATTCTAAATCTCTTTAATGTAATTTAATGCTTATAAATTCTATATATATATCTATAAAATATATATCTAGGTAATTTTTATTTACATTGATGTTTTAATACAATACATATTATCATTTGTATAATTCATTATTTAAAAAATCTATTTTTATTATGATATGAGGAATGATTATAAAACACATTTTATCCAAGGATAATAATTTTTTTTATAAATTATGATTGATTTCATTTTTTTCAACATATAATTATAAAAAGGTTCTGATTGGTGTTCCCATATAGATTTCTAATTCATTAGGAAATATTTTTTCTCATGAGTAGTTTTTTTTGGGATTATAGAGTAAACCTAATACACTATGTAACTTCTTCCACCATTTGTTGTTGTCTAGGTAGTTCTCCATTACAAATGATTACATCATGTATTAGGGTATAGTAACATTTCCTATAAATTTTTGAACTTTTGTTCCCTTATTCCTATTTTTATTCTTCTAATTTATCACTCTTGATCAATATCTTTTATAATATCATGTTATTCCTTTGTCTTAAATATTTTCTTTCTTTATCATGTTCACTCTATTTCAAGGATTACTAGATCAACAATGTTTTCTTTATATTACCCAAGTTACACCATGTAATTTTAGGAGTTCAAAAAATTTTGTTATCTATTTATGGATATTAAAATAATTAAATTGTTTCATATTGTTGTTTTAGGTACATAGAAAAATAAATACAAAAGGACGTTTTGATCCTTATTTAGTACAATTTGATATTTATGTCCAAAAATCATGTATTGTCATGGGTAAAATGGATATGGTCACCATAGTTGTTATCATATATTGTTATAGTTATTTTTTGGGATTATGACTAGAATATATTAGTTATAACCCTAGGAATATTTCTATTCATATAATAATATCATGGAAATGGGGTGAAGTATAGAGAGAGTGGTTTACAAAAATTATATCTCAATATAGGTACTGCATATGGATTTGTCTCTACCACATTTCAACCTAGGGGTAATAAATACAAAAATGGTGCATTAGGATTTGAATCTATCATCACCTGGTTCATTATAAATATTATTTATTGCAAACATCTTTATAACACATAGGGGATATGATTTGGAAAATTATAAAATGCTTAAGGGCCCCTTATAAATGACATGAATGTATTATTAGGTTAGAAATCATAATAATTAAACTACCATGTATAACCTATATTTATAATTATATAATCACATGTTATGATATAATATTGATTTATATGTTATTCCTATTAATTTTATATATTTCTCTTTAGTATAATTATTAGTACATTTATTCTATAGTTTTTTATTTTTTAGTTAATGGTAGATTATATGATAAATTATACCAACAACAATTGTGATGAAAAATGTGATGATTTAACCAATGATATACCTAACCTTATACGAGTTGGAGATTAGATCATCATGGTAGTAATGGATAAATTGGCTGAAGTTATATATAATAACTTTATTCAAGAAGAATTCCATTCATCCCCTAAGAAATAGAAAGTTGTGGTTGAGTATTTTATGGAAACAAATCATCATACCATTATTACATATTCTAATAACCTTATAAAAAATTATTATCTCTATTTATATGATATTATATATCCCCCATTGATTACAATGACATATAAAATATACTTCTCGTTTATAACCTAGAGGGTGAAGTATGTCATTAATCATTAAATAATATAAGTATATTGATTCCATGGAATATAAAGGCTATATAAAAATAATTTTAAATAAATCTTTACCCACAAATACCATTTTAAAATAGAGAGTCACTTCCTCATATGGATGAAAAAAATAATATGATTCTGTTAGGGAATATGAGAAAAAAATCACAATACTTTCAGGGTATACCTGTAATTTCATCACAAATGTTGGTGGTAAGGTGGAATACTTATTTATTGAATTTTAGAATATATATATATAATTATGAAATCACATAAATTTATAGTTATTAATATATGGGTCATTTTTACCTTATGTTAGAAATGGAGATCTGTGTCAATCATTGGTCTCATGATACAATAGTTAAAAAAACAAAAAAAATGTTTCATAAGGTGGATCAACATATAAAAGTGATATAAGAAGGAAATAAAAAAATCATATATGCCAATGGTGTGGGAATAATAGCCCAAAAAACTATCTCAACGGGACTTAAAGATGCTTCAAATGGGTAAAATATGGCCACCATGCCAATCAATTTTTAAAGGATATATAGAATCCCACTAATAAAGCAGAGGAAAAGAATGATAATATCTACACATAGCCTGATGTACAATGATTCATCTACAATAAACATGTAAAATATTGAAACTAATAACCTAATACAAGGGCATTTCGAGAAAATAAATTAAAATAACATTCATAAACTAGAGTGTATGGAAGGTAATGTTTTTTCACTACTACTGAGGGGTCCTGATAATGATATGGCGAAATGTTTGATAGATATTCATTCAAAAATAGAGAACATTGTTTTCTATTTGGGTTATACAGATTGTTTATATCTTTTATGTTTATTATAACTATTAAAACACAAACTCAATACATGGGGGTTAAAATATCAATGATAATAGAAAATTATAAAATCAACTTCATACTAAGTATTTAACATCTCCCCATTCAATTGATGAGGACTGAATCTCCTAGAAAATCTCATATCAATTAGTGTGTTTGAAGTTGATGTTGTATTAGTAATGGATTGGTTATCCTTATATAAATACAATTTTTAATCTTGATATAATTAGATCAATATTAAATAATAATTCATCCCCAAATTCTTTACCAGTGTAAGTAGGAGGATGGATCACCCTTGAAATCTTATTCTCAAGAATAGATAATATTGTATTATTATTTTGTATATATATCTTAAATAGTCATGTAAAAGGAGATATTTTTTCATGAAGGCATTCCCATTATGAGAAATTATACTGATATATTCCCAAAGGAGTTTCATATTATTCCTCAAAACTAAGTCGTTCTATTCTCATTCAAACTTATTTGTGGGGTTTTATCCCATATTAGATAATCTCTAAATAATGGACCCCATTTAGTTGGTAGAACTGTAAATGTAGTTATAATAGAATCTCGAAAATGGTTTTATAATCCTGACTTATTCATTGTGTGGCTCATCAGTTCTCTTCATTAAGAATAATTATTCGTAAATGTCTGTCTATAAAAATTATCATGAAATCCAAGAAAAATCACATTAATAACTATGTATTCAGTACCATGGATTGATGAATTTTTCAATAAACTAAAATGGGCCTAGTATTTCGATAATGTATACCTTTCTTTAGGATATCACCAAACAAATATAAATAATGGAGATGTACCACAAACATCATTTTGAAAAAGGTTCTAACATAATGACTTTACAATGTTTCCATTTTAACTCAAAAATACTTAAGTATTTTTTATGGACTTAATGAATAAATTTTATAGAGATTAACATTATCAATTTTTAGTACTATGAATAGATAACATTGTGTTATACTCCAAAATACTGTAGGTTCAAAAAAACAATTTTAATACAGTGCTAAAAACAATAAAAATGAATTATATATGAAAATTATTGTAATGTGATTTTTTTATGAATGAATTATGCATTTTGGGGGATTGTTATCACCAGTAAATGAATATATATATATATATCATTATAAATAAAAAATCAATTAAGGATTGGCCCATACCATCCTATGTAATAGTGAAACATAATATTTTTAGACGGTCTAGATATTACCAATAATTTGTGAGAAACATATCATGATTTTTATACCTGATAACCAATATAACACAGATGTGGGAAATGTTTTTTTGGTATATTGAATGTGAATATGTCTTTATGGAGTGGTAAAATAGGCTTATCAGTGAAATAATTCTCCCACTTCTCCCTAGAGGTAAATTTTATTATATATATCAATACTTGAAGGAATGATTTGGGTTATATAATATTTAACAATTATTGTGTGATAGCAAACAGCTCAAGGAAAATAAAATTTCAGGAGAAGAACTATCCAACAAATGATATGAAGATATGCAGAGTAATCATTTCATTGAATATATAAATATATTCTCTATATAGGTATTGGTGTGAAATATAAAAGTATCATAAGAGCCTAAATTTTATTTTTAACTAGATGTAGATTAATATATTCCACTGATGATTTTTAGAGATGATCCATGAATATGACTTCTAAATATATTACAATGCTAAGAAATGAAAAGAGGAATATTATCTATATTAAAAGGATCCAATAAAATTATCAGGAATAAGAATTGAGAAGGTTCCAATATAATAATAATTTAAAGAGATGTGCATCATAATCATAAAGGATGTGATTTCATTATTAATTTGTTAAATTTTTTCGAATAGACCTACTAGAGTATGAAAAGGATTCTGAATATAATGATATAGAATTCAGAAGAGGCGTTATTTTATAAAAAACTAGTAATAAAAATATGTAAAAATAAATTAAGGAAGAGATATAGCATTTGGTTCATGACTATGTGTACCATAAAATAATGAGATAATGAATGAAATGTTGAATGATTCTTATATTTCAACCTTATCCATTCAGAAAGTGATGATGAATATGCATTGAGATACCATAAAGAACTATTTTTGGGGTACTATGAAAAAGGATATGAGGGAATATACATATAATTTCGTGGTATGTTAGTATGTTATGGTTGAAAGGTAAAAATATAAGGGAATGATACAAAAATTACCCATACCTACATGGAAATGGGAAAAACCCACCAAAGGCATTGCCACTAGTCTTCCCTAGACATTACGATGAAATAATTCCATAAGGGTGGTGGTGTATTTCCATATAAATACTGCTCACATCATTACAATATGATATGTCTTCTAAATTGATAAGCATTCGTGGATATACACTATAATGGTTTTGAGCATGCATGGAACACCACTATCGATTATATCTGACCAATATCTAATTTTTACCTACAATTTCAGTAAATATATCGAACATGTGATAAATAATTATTAGAAAACTATTATGGTGTATCACCTACAAAATGATCTACAATGTATTTGATAAATTCTAACACTAAAAAATATGATTAGATAATGATCAATTTACTTATAAGGGGGATATGATAAATATCACCCTCTAGTTGATTTCATGTAGAATAATGGTTTCCACTAATTAAACCAAATAGATATATAAGAAGCACTTTATGGGGAGTGATGTATAACAACCACATGTTGTGATGGATTATGTGATAAGAAGATATTGTGACATAAAATAGTTGTGGAAATTTTAGAATATTTCAATTCCATCTTGAAATAGGTCGAGGCTGCTCAAAGTAGAGAGAAAAGATATGATATAAATCATCAATGGGAACTACAGTTTGAGGTTTGGGATAATGTGTTAAATTACATATCTCTATGTAACATAGTAAATATATTTAGGAATAGGGTAAATTTATCCCTCTAGTACATAATCCCTTTGGATACATCCTCTCGCATCAGAATAATGGAATATAGATATGCACTCCCAAAAACTATTTCTCATCTACACAATGTATTACCTGTATCACACTTGAAGAATTACATATGATATCTATCACATTTAATAAATTATGAAATATTAAATTTTATCAACCGGTCCCCACTAACAGCATAAACACCCAACCTTAACATAGTTGTTAAGACCTAGCACTCCTAGCACCAGGAGTTACACCACAGACATGTGATCCCCAAAATAGGTCCAACCCATATGCTCAAAGGGGACATCATGCTGACAAATCTCCCCATTGTCCAACAATTGTTCTTTTATTGTGCTTTTATGTCACTTTTGGACACCATTTGAAACATCCTAGGAGGCCAGTAATCTTGATATCTACCCTATAAAAATCACAAATAATTACATAAGTATAAATAAGAATCCTCCTAAAATGAAACGCTCAACATGATTATAAGATCTATATAATTTATACTTTTAATATATTAACATATTGGTGGGTTACATTCACCCCTCCCCCCATAGAAGAATTCCTCAACGTGAACCCTATATCTCAACCTAAGTAGTACCACCTCACATCTAGTTGTGGAATATGAACAAGCACTACCAAAAATCCTTTACTAGACAAATGATGTAATAAATGTAACACTCTTGTTGAATTATATACTAGATTTATCTCATGAAATTAATTAATAAATTTTGTAGTGTATTAAATGGGTCCCACTAATAGCATAGGCACACCACCATAAAATGGTCATTGGGTTTTGACCTTCATGGAACCAAAAATTTCTCCATAGAAAGGTGGCACCCTATCTGGGGCCCACCTTCATTCTCAAATGGATCATTAGACTAATTTCCACCACAAATCTCAAAAAAAACTATTGTTCTTTTTCCTCAATTACACACACTTTATGAATCATCTAGAGAGGTTACCCATCTCGATCAGTACTCTAGGACAATAATGAATAACTATGGGTTTGTAATCAGGTAGGATCAAAAAAATAGAGTCTCATCATTGTGTAATGAGACATATCATTTATCTATTTAACATTTTATCATTTTAGGGTGTTATATTCACCCCCCGTGTAGATCCCAACATCCCCATTGTGACCCTAGATCTTAACCCAAGATAGACCATTAGACTTCAAGATTGGTTCCTCCACTGACCCCAATGTAATAACTATGCCCTGTTAAAATCCAAAAACCTTTCCATAATGTATATGTTACATCATTTTTCTCTAATAATAACTATTTTCCCTATAGACACATGGTCACTGACATGGGGACCACAAATGTGCCTAATTGGATCATCAAACCTATGACTTTCCCAACAATGTTTTTTTCTTACACTAGACTTTTCCCTCACCTACATACAAACCATAGATAAAATCCTATGAGGACTCCCATACGAATCTCTACTGCCATACAAGCATACTAAATAGTGGAGTTCTATTCAATTTGGCTATAAAATAGAAAGGATCGCCTTATAAAGATGAGTCAAATAATTTATCCTTTTATCGCTTTAACATTTTAGGGTGCTACATATAGTAGTAAAATGATATCTTTTATGATGAGAAATTGGTTAACATATTAGACATTATAGATTAATTTCTACACAATATGATATATCACTCAGACAAAATACTTTGGTGAAACCATAAATCTGAAGAGGAAACCTAGTAACTTGGGGAGGAAAAGAGGAAAAAGTAACATTACCTATTTTCACCATAGTATGTAATATGAAATTTAAATGGTGAAAATTATTAATTGTTAAAGAATATAACACTCCATGTTTATTTAAGGGAAACTATGTTTGAAAGTGTATATAACACACAACATCGAGCCTAAACCTACAATGAAATATTTTTTTAAAACATATATATTTTAAACTAGCCATAAAATTCTAAAGTAAGAATAGGTTTACAAAAATATATGAAATATATATATATATTAACTTTTTACTTTTATTCAAAAATATCTTAGATATTAATCACTAATTTTTTTTATTAAATTAATTTTTTCATTAAAAACCTGTTTTCCTCAAAAATGATTTTTTGTTACCAATTTTTTAGTGAGTATTATAATTAACTTAAGGAAATTTTTTAAATGGAATCTTATAATAGGGATATAATTTTTTTAAATCATCATATCAAAATTATCTTATGGTGAATTATTTTTTTTTTCTCTAAAAAATATCTTTTTTTGTGAATATTGAACAATGACACTGTTTTTGTAAAATTGTCATTCCCTTTTATACAATTATGTAATTTTAAATAGTAATTATTTAAATAATTTTATATTAAATTAATATATCTTTTAATTTTGAGATTTAATATAACTACTTACAGTTAATTAATATTTATACTTGATGTATGAGATTGTTTGTGGACATAAAAAACAACATTTCTGAAAAAAAATTCCTTCATAGAAAACGATTCTATATTAAAATTAGAAATTTCAACATATATGAATTGAATCCTTAAAATAGATTTCATATTTAGAATAATGACATAAATATTTTATAAATAGGGATCTTCTATTTTTATTCAATATGTATAGTAAATATTGAAAATAAATAAGTTTATTGTATTGCTAAATAAGTAATTATGAATAAAAAAGATGATAAAGAATAAAATGACCCGAATACTTAGGATTATTGTATTTCATGAGTGAATTATACCATGTAAATATAATTATAGAATATATAGACACATGGTTCCATATTTAATTGATTTATTCAATTATGATTATTTGGTAAAAGATAACGATAAAATAGCCATATCCTGATTTTAATATATATATATAATATATTATGATAGAGATAAAAACCAAATACATTTAGTTATAAATATTCATTTTAAAAATAATTATATTTTTATCAATATAATTTATTTATACTTTTTGTGATTAAATAGTTACCATAAATACTTGAACAATGCTGACAAAACATTTATTTAATTATTAAGAAATTTAAAATAATTTTTCTGAAAAAATTATAAATTTAATTTAATATGAATGAATTATTTTTATCCATAAATTATTCAGATAAATATAACCTATTAGAGGAATTTTAATTTTTTAAATACTAACTCTATATTTTCATGTTTTTTTAAAAAAATTAATTAATAGTTCCCAAATTTTCAAAAAAAACATTTAAAAAATAATAATATTATATTCAATGAATTTGAATTAATAAAATATTTTATTAATCCCAGTTGGTTGGATATAGATAAAAATTACACTAAAATTCCATTTATTTTCAAATTTTCCTTTTACAAAAATTATCTTTACCATTAATGGGTAAAAAACATTAGTATACCACTAATATCTAAAAGGGGGTAACACGAGTTAAAATAAAAATTTAAGGGTAAAACCATCAACAAAACATGTCCGAATATAATTTAATGAGATTATTTAGACACAAAATTTTACTATATAACAATTATATTATTTTTTTATAATTATTTCTATAAAAATTAATTTGTTTTAATGGTTTATTTTATGAAATTCTGAGAGGGACCCTCCCCTCACTTATAAACAAGAACCATCACCCTATTTTATTAACACATAAAAACTATTATGGTTCATTTATTACCTTCCCAATTCCATTATTCAATTACCTTACCATTTTATAGTGTACGGTTTTTATAATAGAACCATTATATTAAGGATTTTGCTGTAGTCCTAGAAAAAGTTTCCATGAAAGTGATAAAACTTTTAACCGAACATTTTATTATTATTTATTATTCCACCTACTAAAAATATTATTAAATAAATTATATAAAAAAATTACCCAATTAATACATTTATTTTATTATGTTAATTTAATATCTTAAATCCTTTTCTACATTCATAAAATGGGAAACCAAACCATCGTTCATGTGTTTGGCAGACTACCACCCCATGAACTGATGTAATTAGTTTTCCATCACTGCATGTCATAGCTAATTATGATGATGTTTATAAGGTATATATGATATTAATGAAATATTTACCATTAATGAAAAATAATGTCATATATATTCATTCCTTACTGTTTATTAAATGATGTTAATGTTCTTATTGTGTATATCTCGATTACCACCTACACGAAGCGATGGTGTTCGTTTTTCAACACCACAATAGATGGATGGAATATATCAGTTTATTTAAAGAATGAATATGATATTAATGATATATTTATCCTTATTAATGTACAATTAATGACTTACCATCTTTCTATTTATACCATTCATAATAGAAAACGCCACCCATGAATATCTATATTCTGTCATCTTCTTGGTTATAAAATAGTTCAGTTTTCATTACAATCATTCAGGGTTAGTAATAAAAAATTATTTATTTATAAAAATGGTAATTATTTAATTATATTGATTCCATATAAGATTAAATATTAATATATTTTATCTTATTTAACATAACAAAGTGATTATGGATATATGTGGAAAATATCATCAAAACATCCCACATGAATCTAAATGATTATATAATTGAATATGATATGATAATAAATAATATAAAAACAATAATACATTTGGAAAAAAATGTTGATAAATTAAAAAATTAATATAAATTTATTATTCATGATTTTAAATAATGCATGTGATGTTTCATGCTTGAGTTAAGGGATCTCTCTAAATCACCCATTTTATCGGGTTATGATCATTCTCTCTGAAACAGACTTTCTCTCCAACTTCAATGTTATTTAATTTTTATAAAATCTTTATATATACATCTAAAATATATACCAAGCTTATAATAACATCTTTTGATATGTTAATACATTATAAGAGATCAATTATCATGTTCCATTATTAATAAATCTCAAGTGTAGGTGTTTGAAATTTACATGGATTTGATTATGATGCTTACATGTCTATGAGAGAATGTTATATGATTTGGGTAATTTATAGAGATAACATTTTGATAATTATTCAAATTTCTTCAATGATTAATAATTAATTAATTTGACATTTGTTTATCATTTCATTATTTTTGGTGAATTTTGTGTTGAAATGTGACAATTACTTAATTTTGGAATTTTAACAATTTTTTGACATATTAGTATTTAGAGTATAAAATTTAAAATATTTATCCAATTGAAGATTTAATTATTTGACATACTTTGTTCATGGGCTCTAAAATCACCAATTAGACCCAAAGTTCATTCAATATTTAATAAGACCAAAAAATTCATTTTGAATAAAAAATTGGATGATTGAATGGACTGCCCCCCCAGTAAATGTGGAATACTTAGGGGCCACTGTCCTCTAAATGAGGTGATTATATCACAATTTAAAATATAAATTAGCATATCATATTATATTAGGTTCTTCAGGGAACACATATGTTATACACCCACACCTAACATAAAGTCATAAAATGAATTACATATCCCCCATTAGGATATCCCACCCATTAAGACTTATTTATTCAATACATGGCATGTATACCTATTGGGAATGAGGGCTATTACATAGCCCGTAGGACTGATAAGAATAAAATCCCATTAAGTGTCCCACATGCCCAAATTTTTGACAATAATCCTATTCGAGAATACTGATTCTATAGTACTCAGGCTGCTACAATACTTTATATAATGTTTCTACTACTACAGTTCAAGGTGAAATGCCAACCACAACTATAGTGTCATAAGTGCTATAGATCTTCTAACTCTATAATGATTCTATTGATGTAAATATGGTACATATTTAATTAGGGAATAAAAATTTATAATCATGTAACAATGAATAAATTTTGATGGTCCACATGAAAATTCATTTCAATAAAATTTTAGGATTACATTTATGGGATTTTTGACCACGTTGTTGGAAGAAAAAGAGAAACATTCTTGTGGTAAGTGTCAGGAGGATATATTTTTTTTATCCATTTTTTGATTTTTCTTATTTTTTTATTTTTAACTCATTATTAGCACTTATTCTCTGTAAATATTAAAAAATATCGGTAATATTAAAAGAGAATGGGGAATACGATGTTTTCTGTAGCGATATGATCTCAAAAGCCCAGTGCTGGTACAATATTTTTTTATACTGTCATGATTACAAGGAATCAAATCCTAAATGACTTACTAGTTTAGCATTCATGTAATTCCATATTACATAAATTATACATAAATAAATATGAAAAATATAAAATTAAAACATGATACATAAGAAATGAATTAAAATTCTTTATTGATACTCATTCAAAGGATTCCTCTTCATAACCTAGGTAATGGAAAATTAATACTGGTGGGCTCGAATTATTAGAAATGTAATGTAAAGTAAAGACAATAATTAATTAATGATAATAATCCCAATGGAAAAGAAAATAATTGATAACACATAAATTAAAATAACTACATAAGGTAATATCAACATGGAAAATAAAAGGAAAAAAAGAAAACACATGCTATTTAATGAACGAACTGAAAATTAAATACATGCATAAATATGCTAAAAACAATCATTGGTAAAAATGAATAATATAATGAAGGTAATTAATTAATATTGGAAGTCATGTATCTAGAACATGAACAACTATATTATCTAGATCAATTCTCATTATAGTTCAAACTATTATGAATTAGCTATTCGATTCATCTCATGAGACTACCGATTCATTGAGGGGATATCTATAATTTGGCCCCACCCATGAATTCTAGTCCAAATCATTCCTCATCTCTCAAATAATTTATTTAGTTAATAATTTGTTTTACATATAATAAAATATCCATATTTAATAAAGGATATAAAAATATCCATAATCCCATAATGGAACATACGTAACAATAAGGATTTTTTGTTTTTTATTAATGGAATTATCAATTATATATCACAAAAAAATCCTATAAAAAATAATCATAAAACACTCCAAAGTGTCCTTTTCCACTTTAAAACATTTGATTCATAATACATATGAGGGAATAATATTATATTAAATTTATATTATGACTAAAATAAGGACATTCATGATCTAACATGTCAATGTGAAGTATATTCACCGTATAAAATTAAATTTTTTCATAAAAACAAATATGTCTTAATGGAATGTAAATTGAGATAAATCCATTACATTGAGTGTGACTTGTCTCTTGTGTATCTATATTCATGAATTATAAACATATGTTAATTATTTACTAGATTAATAATTTTTTTTATTTATTATTACTTTTATTTAACTTATTTACATGTGTATATAACAACTTAATCAATTATGTTTTCATTAGGTGTTTTGATGAAATTTGGATTATTTGACAAAATTAACTTTGATAGGTCGACTATAGTCAAAGGAGTCTTTATATAAACATATAAATATGAATATTAATTGCATAACATTAATACATATAAATAAATTATACTTCTAATACCAATCATTAACTATAGTTATGAAAAATTAATCGACATTAGAATCATAGAGATGGTAGGGTGCGCATACGCATGATTAACGTTCTCATTTTTCAATGATCATTCTATATAGAAGGTAAGAAAAATTATATATTTATTTAATAATAATTATTTCATATATTCTCTTTTATTAAATCATATATACTTATATATAGAGTTATTCTGATGTAAAATTAATCACATCGTGTCGAGGAGGTTATAGTCCACACATCCCCAAAAGACATTTTGACTTTTTATGTGTGTGAAATAGTATTAAATAAATAAATATATATTTTAATTATTCAAATTTAATTATTTCATTAATATCCTAAATATTTTATATTTTTCATATATTTTTAATTAAAATCATCATTTATACATTCCATCAATACGGTGAATAAGTCACGTAGGTTTGAGAAGGCGATAGTCCACACTTGCACAAATGATGTTATCATTTTGACATAATATGGATATCCTGAAGGATTATTTAATATGACATTTACAAATTATGAAATACGTTACAATATAAATATTATTATATTATTTAAATACAATACAGTTTTAAGACCATCTAAGTGTAGGTTTCGGGCGCAGCAAAAGCGCGTTGATGGGAGGTTTCCCAAATTTAATTTTAAAATTTAACAATGTTCAATCTGAGATCCGTCAGGATTTAAAACACCAAATATTTGAAATAGAACAAAGAATGAAAAACATAAGAGGGAATATCAAAACCATAGAGATAGGATCATCATATGTTGGTTAAAATTTAATTTAATTAATTCACATGAATTGCCTTGGTGGATTCTTTCTTCGTTGATGTCTCCTGTCACGATCTGATGTGATCCGTCATTGCGTTGTAGAATCCAAGTGTAGGATTCCTCTAGCGGGGATCCACACGTGTAACACATATCTGCAGACGTCGCCGAAGGTATCTCTGGGTGCTAGCATGGAAGAACCTTCACTTGTGATGTCCGCCTTCGATTGCCTTGGTCTCTCAATCTTGAGAGCATTCTTGGAGGAATGAGTTCTTTTGGAATTGAAATAATTCTCCAAAATTGTTGTGCATTGTGATTCCCTTTTAAAAGTGTTGGGGTTGTGAGTATATTTATAATCAGGTTTGAGGTTATAGAGTTATATCAATAAATAAACGCATTACGCATTTTATTTATTTCATTAACTCTTATTGAAAACCCCCATGTCGAATTATTAATTCCTTGACATGTGCCCTAACTGATTATAGTAAATTTCATTTAATAAAACAACATTATATCATCAAATTCGCAACTGGAAAAACTACACAGCGTGTAATCATTTATACAATGCTTGTACTTGTTTTCCATAAAACTACACGGGTGTGTATATTTAATATACAAGACGTGTAATTTTATTTTCCACTTTCCATTATTTCCTCCACCACATTTATTAGACCTTCAGTATTGGCTATTCATTTCATAAATAAATGTAACTGAATTACTCGCTAATAAATATATTATTTCTCCCACAATATATACTCTCGAATAACTAGTGTCTAAATAAATGCAATCAGGAATCCTTAAATAATTATTAAACCATAGTCTGGAATAATATTTATTTATCTTCATAAATAAATATTTAACTGAGATACATGGACACACGTAGTGTGGGACCCTCTAGGACTATTTCTCATTAGCATTAGGTGGGCTTGCCTAACGTCCAAGATTATTGTCTAGAAACGGGTCATGTAACCCAAGAGAAAGAAGTTGAAGCCACATTGATGTGTCACCTCATACGAACGCTTACCATGTAATATAATACCTTTGCCTCGATATCTCTAATCAGGTGGGTTGCATGCTAGTGCCATTAACCCATGTGCTCGATTAATATTTCTATGACTTTCCAGAATTCAACTCACCCATACCATACCATGGAAATGGATTTATTTAGGCTATATCAATTCCATCAAAGGGACTAATATATCTACTTCCTTTATAGAACAGAAGGGAAAAATCCATTCTCGCATTATCTATTAATGCAGTATTACTCATGATGCACCCAACATATCCTACCTCGCTACAAACAGTGTGTCGTCATAGTATTCGTCAATACATATAAGTTCCTGAGTTGTAATACCCATTAATAATAATCTTAATGTCTATGGACCAAAACACACATTCAAAAATAGGAACATCCAATGACACTAAGAAATGTAGATTTCCTACTGGCGGGTACCATTCTCATAATATCATCATAAATATTACCAAGGGTGAACACCATGAGAAGGTGCCTCAATGTTTTATGAGTCCTCACCAATAATGACCTGTATTATTTGTTTCCCTCAAATAACATCATCCGGCCATAGAAAATATATTCAAGAATAGTGTTATGGCACTTCTGGTTTCTCATCATACCAGGGATCCACTATGACCCTTTAATGAAACAACTATCCTTGGGACATTATCACATGCATTGTCATGCAGAAGAACAATCAAGATGTGATAAGATGTTTATTTAATGAATAAAGTACAAAGTATTCGGTTCTAGGCCCCCAACTCCAACAGGCTCCCACATGGACTAGAGCCAACTTCTAACAACCTTTATCCCCCTAGCTCTCACATTAAATTCATGCTTCTGGTGAGATAGGCCTTTACTCATGGGGTCTTCCACGTTCCCTTACATGGACACTCTTCTCACTTCAAATTCACCCCTTTGATAGAAATACCTCAAGAGGTGATACTTCAGGGGTATGTGCATTGTCCGTTGATATGACCTTGGTTCTTTTTCCAGAGCCACCGTTGCAGTATTATCACAACCCAATATAATGGGATCTTTACTGCTAGGCAACACATCATGCTCCTAGATAGAGTTCTGAATCTATACTGCTTCCTTGGCTACATCAGAAGCTTTTATATATTTGGAATCTACTATAGAATCAGTGACAACTAGCTGCTTTGAACTCTTCCAGCTCACAGCTCTTCCATTGAGAGAGAAAATATATCCAGATAGTGACATCAGATCATTCTGATCCGTTTGAAAACTAGCATCATCATACCCTCTAATGACAATCTCCCCGTCTCCTCCATACACCAGAAACATATCCTTAGTTCTTCTCAGATACTTAAGGATAGTCTTAACAGCAGTCCAATGTTGTTCTCCGGGATTTTATTGATATCTGCCTACTATGATTAGTGCATAGGAAACATCAAGCCTAGTACAGAACATGAATACATGATGGATCCAATAGTCAAGGCTTATGATATCTTACTTATTCTATCTTTCTCTTGTTGTTTCTGAGGACACATTTTCATAGAAAGATGTAGGCCATGTGACACTGGAACTAATCCCCTCTTAGATTGTTCCATACTAAGTCTCTTTAGTATCTTGTCAATGTATGTACTCTGACATTTTCTGAGAAGCCTCTTGGATCTATCACGAATGATCTTGATCCCTATAATGTAGGCTGCTTCACCAAAGTCCTTCATAGAGAAACAGTTGTTCAACCTGTCCATAACTGACTGAAATACTAGTATGTCGTTCCCAATACGAAATACGTCGTCAACATATACTACTAGGATGAAGATCACATTCCCATTAAACCTCTTATAAACAGATTGCTCCCATTCGTTCTTAATGAACAAAAATCCTTTATGGCTTCATCAAATGGAATTTTCAATGACATGGATGGTTGCTTTAATCCATAAATGGATTTTTGCAACTTGAAAACCCGTTTGGCTTCACCTAGTGTCACAAAACCTTCCTGTTGTGTCATATAGTTATCTTCTTGGAGGTTCCTGAAATGGAATGTTGTTTTGTCATCCATCTACCAAATCTCGTAGTCATGGTAAGCTGTTATGGCATGTATGATTCTTATGGATTTAAACATGGAAACTAGCAAGAAGATTTCATCACAGTAAATTCCTTGACGCTGTCTGAATCCATTAGCCACTATAATTTCTTTATATGTTATTACATGACCATCCATGTCTAGTTTTCTCTTGTATACCCATTTTCATCCAACATGCATTACATCAACTGGCTCATCGTCCAGAACCCATACTTGGTTTTGAAACATGGAATCCTTCTCAAAATTCATAACTTCTAGCCATCTTGAAGCTTATAATCTTTCTACTTCTTCCTTATAGTATAGAGGTTCATCATTGTCCTACAATAATGATTCACCATCCTCAGTGTCTAGGAAATCAAATCTCACTGGTTCCTTTACCTCTCTATAGCTCCTATGCAGTACATTTTTTTTCTGGAACCACTTCCACTGAGACCTGTGGAACTCGTTCCTGTACCAAATCATGTCTATCTTGGTCATCAACTTCGTCTAAGTCATTCTTTCTCCCACTATCCCTCTTTAGGATGCGATCCCTCTCAAGAAATATGTCTTGTCTAGAAAGAATCACTTTCTTGTCTGAAGGATTATATAGGTAATATCCTTCTGTTTCCTTGGGATATCCTATAAAGATAAACCTCGTGCCCTGGGGTGCTAATTTGATTCCTGAGAAGGCCTTAACAAATGCCTCGCATCCCCATACACGTGTGTGCGACAAAATAGGTTTCCTTCCACTCCATAACTCGGATGTAATTCCAGTTTCCTCCTTATTTAGAACTCGGTTTAATGTGTGTGATGCAGTTTGTAATGCATATCCCCAAAAGGATAATGGAATATCTGCATGACTCATCATCCACCTCACTAGTTCAAACAAGGTGTGGCTCCCCCTTTCACTAACACCGTTCCACTGTGGTGTAAAAGGTTGAGTGAGCTGAGATAGAATTCCAGACTCCCATAGATGATCGATGAACTGTTGGGTTAGATACTCTCCACTTCGATCTGATCGAAGATTCTGTATCTTCTTAACAAGCTGATTCTTTACTTCATTCTTGAATATCTTAAATTTTTCAAATGCCTCTGACTTATACCTCATTAAGTAGACACACCCATATCTACTCAAATCATCAGTAGCAGTAATTAAGTATGAATATATACCTATAGCTTCTACTAGAAATAGTCCACACACATTTGTGTGTACCAATACTAGAAGCTCAATGGCCCTTTCACCATGTCCATCAAAATGGGGCTTGGTCATTTTTCCTTGTAAACAAGTGTGAAATCTATCATGTGGTTTTATCTTGGTAGAGTATAAATAGCCATCTTGGTAGAGATTTTTCATGCACTTATCATTTACATGACCGAGATGGTGATGCGACAATTGGATGATGAATGATTCATGTGAGTTTGTCTTGTTATCGATTGCCAAAACATGGTTTTTGTAATTTAATACATATAAACCATTATTTAAATGTTTCATACCATAACATATATCATTACTATAAAAGTTACAACCCTTATTTCCAAACATGAAAATAAATCCATCAATATCCAAACAATATAAAAAAATTATGTTCTTGCTAACACTAGGCACATAATAATAGTTATGTAAGACCAAAATAATCCTAGTCGGTAGCGAGAGAGGGTAATCCCCTATAGCCAACGCAGCTAGACTTATGCCATTGGCAGCTCGATGATCTACCTCTCCTCTGTCAATCTTTTTAAATATACGTGGTTCCTACATTTGAATATAGATGTGATCCCCACAAGCTTTATCTAATACCCAATGTGTAGAAATAGAATGATTACACTCGATATCGAACACACCTTTACCATCGCCACACTTTTGGGTGCAGTTCCTATTCCAGTGGCCTTGCTTGCCACATGCAAAACATACTAACTCCCATTCCTTTCCCTACCACTGGATCTTCCCATTCTTGGAGTCATGGTGATCAGGGGCTTCAGACCGTTTATAAGTCTATGGTCCATTTTCCTTGTCCTTCTTTTTCCTATTCACAATAAGTACTGCAGGTTTGTCACACCCCAGATCCTTATCTACCTGGGGAATCAAGGTCAAAAGATTTGATAGACTCTTCTCATTGTTTTTCATGTTTTAGTTGACAGTAATGCTAGATAAGGTCATGGGTAGTGATGATAGGATGAGATCTGTATGCAACTCATCCAGGAATTTAATCCCTATGACGTCCATTCGTTCAATGTAGGCAATAATATACACTACATGAGGCCCAACTGGCACAAACTCTCCAAGAATAGTTGTAAAGAAATCATTGGAGATCTCATACCTCTCATGTCTCGCCTTCTCTTGGTATTGATCCTTAATGTGATACATCATGCTATATGCATCCATGTTTTCATGTTGCTTCAAGAGCTCATTGGCTATGGCTGATAGCATGAAACATTAGACATATGTGGAATCATACATGTGTTTCATATAGATAGATAATTCATCAGCACTGACCTCTTTCCCAGGCACAACTGGAAAAGGCTCTACTAGCACATACAATTTCCTTTCGTGGTGAAGGATAACGCGTAAATGCATCTTCCACTCTTGGAAATTGGTTCTGGTGAGAATGTTTTCCTTCTCGAGTATGGTTCACAATGATATGTTTGAAGTCATTTTCTTTTCGTTTCATCAAATTACGATAAGAAATGGTTCAGTACATTATTACCAAACTAAGACAAATAAATAGATTAATACTTATTAGTCTCCCAATATTTTATCGAAATCCAATAGCCCTCACCATTGAATTCGGAATATTCGGTTTCCTGAATATTCTTGTGGAAAGGATTCAAATTGCACTTTGCATTACAGTAACTAGGGTTGTAATGCAACTTGAAAGGTTTTAGGTAGGCATTCCAAATTCCAACTGCATTAACTCGCAGCTCCTTGATCCGCTGAGTGGACTCCCCAATCCTGAAATCCTTTTATTTTGGATTTCCTCAACCTTTGCCTCTTGGCCACACCAATTCATGTTGTGGCAGTCAATCCTTGATGCTAACCAAGTCAAGTCAACCCAAAACCTTGAATTATAATTCCTTGATAATTGAAATCTCCCCAACTAGGGTTGGTCAAGCACATTGAACTATGGTTCGATTCTAAGCAAGATTATGGTAGGATATACCGACTTAATATTTCTTTTGAAGGATTTTATCCTTATATGTAAGAAAACATTTTATTTTCTTTGATTACATGCTTGTTAATATTATGTGGGATATACTTAAATGATTAACCATGTCAAAGATAATATCTACTCATTAGTCGGTTTTTATTTTAGTTCCATCTTGCATGGTTGTTTAATTCATTAATTGTGTGATTGTGACAACATACCCACAATAAATAAACCATGAAACTGATAGAAATAAAATAAATGGTATGCTCATGATCTTTTCTATTGGTTTTTTTATCTAGTGGTTGATAAACTTACCCAAGACCTATGAGATAAACACCTTGAACCTTTCAGGTTTGTGTTTATAGCCTTGCACCTATCCACCTTTGTATCACCTTGGATTGGTTTCACCATGGATCTGGACTTTAGCCGCATCCACTAGCTTGGGAGATACATCCATTAAATATGCATTTATCTCACACGCAGGTGAGGGGTAAAAATGGGTTTTTACAAAAAAGAATCCTTGGGTGCGTAGGCCCTAAATATTAATGAGGATATGGTTCGCAGGACAAAAATTTTAATTTAAATAAATAAATTTAATGAAACCATTCACATACAAAGGTCTTGGTCTAACTCATGATCGTCTATACAAGCAACAAAATTTACGCATAAAGAAATCTAGAATTCAATGCATTAATCGTTCTTGATTAAGATAAATCATGCTCAAATCAATTAATTATCTTTAATTAATCAATCATTTTATCTTGAATCCTTTTTTGAATTTCTTTGGGATTCTCATCCATCATAATTTTAATCAAATAAATTCTTTTAAAATAATCCTTGTACGTAACATGTACCTTGGAGGCAACCCGGTGAATTCCCATTTATTACACAGATGTTAAATTTAACATATATATATATATATATTTATAACACCTATTACATGTAGTGCCTCAGCTTTACGCCTGAACTATGGTACAAATCTCAAGGGTTTGTATAATATAATAATAAATTTTAATAAATCTGAATAATTTGGGTGAGTACACGGCGTGTAGTTCTGACTACACAGCGTGTACATCTTCTTCACCGTCCATCTGGAGTACATGACTAGGGACATGGAGTGTCAATGTATTTTGAAAATTTTTGGAGTACAAGGTGTGTTCAGTGGGACAGACAAGGTGTAGTTTCCGTGTTACACAGTTTCCAGCGGGGCAGACAGTGTACGGGGTACACGGACAAACCCTAACACAAAGGGACTACACGTCGTGTTCTGTTGGACCACACGGTGTGTGATCTGGAAACCGTGTGCCACCTATTCATGGTCATCACATGGTGTCATAAATGAGATATATAGGATCCATGCATGGCCTGATTTGGTAGTACAGTTCAATGCATGAACCTTGACTACACATATTGTACTTCCGAATACACGTCCTGTATTCTGCTATTGTATAGACAGACACATTTGGCTCTTCCAGATAAGATCCTCTATTTTATTTTAATCAAAAATTAAAAGAAAAGTTCATTTCTGTATGTTGAACGAGAAACGATAGAGGTGGAACAGATATCAAGATTCAGATTTAAAAAACGATTAACTTGAATTGAAACAACTAAAATATTTAATTCGTAAATCACCAACGAAAAAAAATAATTATAATCAATGATATGACTTATCTAATACCACTTGTAGGTTTCAGATGTAGTGAAAGCGCATTGGTGGGAGTTTGGACAACATTAATTTAAACAATAAACAACGTTCAATCCGAGATCTGTCACGATTTAAAACGCCAAATCTTCGAAATAAAATAAAGAATGAAAAACTTAAGAGGGAATCCTAGAACCATAGATATAGGATCATCATATGTTGGTTATAATTTAATTTAATTAATTTTACAAGAATTACCTTGGTGGAATTCGTTCTTCGTTGATGTCTTCGGTCACGATCTGATGTGATCCGTTGTTGCATCGTAGAATCCAAGTGTAGGATTCCTCTAGCAGTGATCCATACATGTGACACATATCCCCGGATGTCACCGAAGGGGTCTCCAGGTGATAGCATTGAAAAACATTCGCTTTCGATGTCCTCCTTCGATCTCATTGGTCTCTCGGTCTTGATAGCATTGTTGGAGGAAGGAGTTCTTTCGGCCTTCAAAAAATTCTCCAGAATTTTTGTGCACGGAGATTATCATTTAAAAGTGTTGGGGTTGTGAGGATATTTATAATCAGGTTTGAGGTTATAGAGTTATGAAAATAAATAAACATGTTACCCATTTTATTTATTTCATTAACTCTTAAGGAAAACCCCCATGCCGAATTATTAATTCCTTGACATGTGCCCACGCTGATTATAATAAATCTCATTTAATAAAACAATATTATATACTCACAATCCCGACTGGAAAAACTACATGGAGTGTAATCATTAATACACATCGTGTACTTGTTTTCCATAAAACTACACAGCGTGTATATTTAATACACATGGCATGTACTTTTATTTTCTACTTTCCTTTTTTCCTCCACCACATTTTTTAGACCTTGAGTAATGGTTATTTATTTCTTAAATAAATGTAACTACGTTACTCGCTAATAAATATATTATTTCTCTGACAATATATTCTCTCGAATAACTACTATTGAAATAAATGCGACCAGGCATCCTAAATTAATTATTAAACCATGGTGTGGAATAATATTTATTTAACGTTTTAATTAATATTTAACTGAGATACATGGACACACTTAGTGTGTGACCCTCTAGGCCTCATTCTCGTTTGCATTAGGTGGGCTTGCCTTAAGTCCAAGATTACTGTCTAGCAACAGGTCAAGGCACCCAAGAGAAAGAAGTTGACACCATCATTGATGCGTCACCTCATACGAACAATTATCATGTAATATAATCCCTTTGCCTCGATATCTCTAATCAAGCGGGTTGAATTCTAGTGCCATCAACCCATGTGCTCGATTATTCATTCTATGAATTTCCAAAATTGAACTTGCCCATACCTAACCGGGGCCATGGATTTATTTAGGATATATCGATTCCATCAAAGGGACTGAGATACCTACTTCTGTTATGGAATAGAAGGGACAAATCCTTTCTCGTGTTATCTATTAATGCAGTATTACTCCTGACGCACCCAACGTAACCTACCTCGCTACTAACAGTGTGTCGTCACAGTTTTCATCAATACATCTATGTGCACGAGTTTTAATACCCATTAATAATAATCATAATGTCTAATGACCAATACACACGTTCGTAGATAGGGACATCCAATGAAACTATGAAATGTGGATTTCCTACTAGCGGGCCTTATTCTCATAATATCCTCCTGGATATTACCAAGGGCACACACCATGATAAGTTGCCTCAATGTTTTATGTGTCCTTGTGTCCCTCAAATAACATCATCTGGCCATAGAACATATATTATAGAATAGTGTTATGGCACTTCCGGGTTCTTATCATAGCAGGGATCCACTATGACGCTTTAATGATACAAATATCCATGGGACATTATCACATGCATTGTCATGCAGAAGAACAATCAAGATGTGATAACATGTTTATTTAATGAATAAATTACTAATTAGTTGGTTCCAAGCTGCCAACTCCAACACTATGAATGCAGGAACGAAAAAATAACAAAAACATTATTCATAAAGGTGATTACCCAACACGTCATGGACAATAATTTTATTTCGTTAAAAAAGAGGAGATGAGAAATGAAATGTATATGAGATATTAAATTAGAAACATGAAACTATATTTTATACCAGATTTAATATTTATCATGAACTAATTGATGAATTAGATGAGGAAAATGTTAAAATTAAATTAAATTCAATGATGTACTTTGTGAAAATTTCATCTTGATCATTAGCTCCTTGAGATACCATTGAGGACCTTGGATTTAGTCTGTTGGTGGGACAAAAATCACATGGCCATGGGGACATTGAGTAGGAGAGTTTTTTGAAGATATTTTATGAGATACATTTCATTTTTGGTCTAAATGTGGGTGATTATGGGTGGTACTTTTAATTGAGGCGATGTGGGTTTAGGTGATTAAATAATAAACATTTTATATTTAGAGCTAGCCATTTAGAGGTGGAATTAAATTAAACAACATTGTATGGTAATTAATATTTTGGAATCTTTATAGTATTTATTCACACCTCAATAATCCTGTAAATGTTTTTGTTTTTTGGTAATTGAATCCTTTACATGCAAAACTTCATAATGTTTTGTTTTTTACCAATAACATAGTAAATAGATATATTAACAAGGTAACTTTTTTATACATAATAATAAAATTGACCATATAAATTTTTTTTACCATATTATTATATGTATATAATCCATTTTACATATTTATATTCATATAATTGAATGAATTATTTTTAATGTTAATCATGTAGAAAAAACAAAAAGAAGGTTTTTTAATTGAAACATTCAAACATTTAAGATTTTTTTATATCTTATATCAATGTCAAATTGATGAAAATGAACTAAATTGGGTTTATTTATTCATAATTTAACAAATTATATCTTTAAAATAATATAAAATAATATCTATCTATATAAATAAATTAGATGAAAATGTAATTTTGAACTAAAATGCAATATTTTCCACTATTAATAAAAAATTGAAACGTCTTAGAAAAATACAAACCAAATAACCCATGTAAATTTTTATACTCCAATTTCAAGTAATAATTTTATTTTGTCAAATAAAACTTGTAAAATTTCAAAATATCGGATATAAAATAGTCTCTACATTAACAAGTGGAAGACTCCTTTTATAAAAACCTATATTTTTAAGTGTAATGTTGGGTTTGTTTGTATCTTATTAATATAAAATATATTCAATGAATATGAAAAATATTTTGTTGAATTTATAATTTATATATTTCATTAATATCTTAAAATTTTATTAATTATTTTAATTTATTAGGATAAAATAACTTTGTGAGCATAAAAATAGTTCTTTAAAAATAATTATTATTATATTCAATTTGTTCATGTATTAATTTATAAATAATTTATAACAGATAAATTCAACATATATTTTCATAATATAGTTAATATTATTTGTGACCACCAATTTAATGGATATGTTATATCATATTATATTAAATAATGATATTTAATAGTATAATATTTTTTGTTTAAACTTGTTGTTGAGTGAATCATAAGCAATCAAAGAGCTTATATTTAAGAAGTGGAATAATATTTTTTGGTGTCACATTATTTCCTTTTTAAATAAATTTCATTATCAAAATTTGAAATTTTAATCCATAAATCAATGGTTAATAGTTGATAATTCCATTATAGGAATCCCACATCATAAATAGGGTTAATAAAACATCCTCATAGAAGGATTATATAGGAAATGTAAGGGACGCCACAAAATTAAGCATTAAAAAAGGAGAATATAGCATAAATTGAAAAATAGGATATAGAAGAGGAAAAAAATGATAATGATCTGACGGAGAGTAATATTGAACATGGTTATCAGTATTTCTACAATCACAAAACCATAAATATGTAATGGGTTAAAGAGATCACTGATTTGTCATTAATACAGTTTAATTTATTGAAATTGTCATCCAAATTTCCATTCATATAATTTATAGTTTATTTTAATATCTCTATAAATTAATTATGGAAATAATCTTAGATTATTAGTTTTCATGTTATAAACCTAATCTCACCCTTTTGTTGTACTACGATCAATTTACACTTTATTTCATATACCAAAACCAAGATATGAATTTTTTTCATGTAAGAACATTATCAAAAGATCCATAAGTCATTACATTGACCTTAAAAAGAATAAATTTCATAGGGTTAATCCAATAAATCTTAAATCAACCTCAAACAATAATATCCAATATTGAACTTAAACTATTTCATAAATGGTGAACCTTTCCAAAATATTATCGTCCAACACTTAAGAAGGAAGTTGAAAAATATCTAAAATGAATTCCTTATTAGCCTTTATTAAACATAAAGCGTCTCAAAATTGTAACACTAAAGACATTTGAATATAGAAATAAATTGAATTACCATAAAAAATTACTAAAAACATTCATTCCTCCTTTTTTACTTAATTAACTCATATGGTTTTGGACATATTCTATAAATATAAAACTATTCTAAACACTATTAATTATAGAATAAACCAATTTATCCAAAAATTAAATATTTCATTTGATAGTACTCAGTATTATCCAATTTAATTTATCCAAATAATTTCTTTTTCCATAAAACATTGTCTTACATTACAAATATGTTAAGGATTTTCTTTCCCAGAACCATGTGTTTTAAAAATGTTTCACTTGCTACCAAATCATTATTCATCTTACCATTCAAAGTATGATCTCAAATCTCTAATAAAATAGTGTTATAGTACAATATTCAAATATTCCATAATTCATATAACCAATACATCATTGATAATATACTCAAACAATGTTAATTTTCAATCCAAACAAAAAAAACATTAATCATTTGTCATTGTCTATGGTAGTTTCATAATCTTAACAAGGATCCATTGGCCACTTTTGGGGTATAATCTTTTAAAGAATGAGATTTGATTTAGCAGTGTCCCATATCGTTTGAAACATAAAATATTTACATTTTCCTTCTTCACCTTATAATCACAAGCCATGTGGACTTCCTCTCCAAACTTTTAACAAACACTGATTTATTTTAAGCATTCAATAGTGTAACATCCCCGGTAAATAAAGAATATGATATTTTATATTTATTTATATTTATGAATTTAATATTAATTTTACATTTAAGGGGATTTTATGTCTGATATAGTACACAATACGCAATAATGGGTTTCTTTGAAATCATATGTTTCACACCACTTTGAGTTATACCGAAAAATAATAGAATATTATTATTATTTTAAATTTTAGTTAATGCATATCCATTTTAAGGGAATGAATCAACATAAATAACTAAAATATGAATACACATTTTTTAATGTTTTTTCTTTTATCCAAATAGTTTACAAATTTATAATAAGAACGAATATGTTTTTAAGTATGAAATACTTTAATATTTTTTAAAAGGTCGATTTATCGCCTTTTGATGGCGAACCCTTTTTAAATTAATTTTTGTCACTTTTATTTTTTCTATTTGATAGAATAAACTTTTTATTTAGATTCTGGAGATCAAAATTCACTTTGGTTAAAATTTTGGTATTTTTTTGACAAAGTTTTTTATTTTGATGAATAGTGAAAAATACTGCATTTTAATTCATAACTACATTTTAATCTAATTTATTTATATAGTTATAATGTAAATTTAATTGGTTTTTTGGTATAATTGTCATATATTTTTACAATTTAATAAAAAAAATTTCATTGGAGGTAATTTCACTTTCAAATTTGACATAAACAAATGTCAATCTTTTGGTAGTTATTATTTCTTGGAAACACGCTGTTTAGTTTTGACAATGAGAATTTATTTGAAAGTAACGTCTGCAAATTATGTGTTTTGAATTTGGAAAAATGGATTTCCATATGGAGAATAATGACATTTAAAATTGGGTAAATATTTTAATTTTATTTTTATACATTATGAATAGTAATTTCTGAAAATATTTTTTATACCTCGGTGAAATGGTATATCTGTTAATAAGGGTAAAAAAATAATATTATAATAATTTTAAATTACCCTAAAACATGTCCTAACCATAGTTCTTGATACATGTTTGCCCAAGGGAATCCTAGGGTTGATTTTAGGATATCATTGATTCACTTGAAAGTGAAAATGACACTTTATAATAATTAATTTAATGTTATAGAAAATGTAACATAAAGAGATATCTTTTATTAAAATAATTTTTATATGGAGTTATATAAGTGAATTTTTCGTCTATAAATATGATGTAAAATATCAAAAGATTTAATAACTCATATATTTTTACTTATAATTTATATACATCAAATAAAGAAATTTATTTAAGACACAATGATGATGTAATTCATAACCCATTAATGAATGTTTTAAATAAATAAGATTTTAAATAAAAAATTAAATTTATTTTTAAACATTTTATGACATTAAAATATTCTATATATTCTTATAACTTTTTTATATTTCATTTAATGGTGTTTTTTATAAATAATCATGTTTTTAGGGTTTTTTAAAAATCAAGACATGAATAGTATAAAAATTGACATAAATGAGCTTCTAAATTAATTTATATTTTTTAAAATGATAAAATACTCCTAGAAATATAATATTATTCAAAATAACATATATAATGTCAAAATTATTATTAACTATACATTTTATGTCACTTAGAATTATATAGTAAATATATAAACCATATAGTATGAATACATAAGAAGATATGGTAAAAGATAAAAAAGTTATCAAAGGGATAAATAAAGCTGATAAGTATTAAAAACATGTCCAAAAATTATTGGATGATTCTATTTCGACATATATTCATATTATATTCTAATTTAATTATTTTTGGGCCTTATTAAAACTAAAATTATTTTATAATAAAATAATACTTCCAAGTATTCCTAAAGAGCCCCTCCTCCCTCTTATAAAAGGCCACAACCTCTAACACATTACTTACACCTCTCAATACCCATGGGTTGTCCAACCTCTGCTCCAATAAGCTCCCAAAATCCCTATATTCCACCTAAATTCCTTACATTGGGAATAAGGAAATTAAATAAATCCTTTGGGTACAATCCAAATGGAGCTACCTGATTTAAAGGTAACATCTTATCTCAAGTTATTTTCTTTTATTTTCCTTCTTCACTCTGTATTCTATCACTTTTCTCCGATTATATAAAAGCACCAGTATCCTAAATAAAATATGTTTTTTATGAGAAATATTTTAACTACACTTACACACACCTCCAACTAATGGATATGATCACACTGTTTCTGTGGACAGTGAACTACTGCCTCACGAAAATATGATTGTTCAATCATCTCCTACCACCTCTAATAGTGGCCATTATGATAGAATTGTAATTATATTTGAAATTAATGATATTTATTTTATCTCTATTATTATTTAATTCTTATTTATAACATACCTTTATGGTTTTCTTGTTTTATAAATACAATAATTTGTTTTGGGAAAGTGTGGACTATCGCCCCCTTAAAGTAATATAAATCGTTCACAGAATTCATGGAATGTATAAAGGATAATTTCAATGAACATGTGTAATGTATATAAAATATTATACTATGATATAATAATAATATACCTATATATCATTTG
Organism: Viscum album; assembly: GCA_963277665.1. Classification (NCBI taxonomy): domain Eukaryota; kingdom Viridiplantae; phylum Streptophyta; class Magnoliopsida; order Santalales; family Viscaceae; genus Viscum; species Viscum album. The sequence goes on from OY728156.1 coordinate 1,141,075,496, forward strand.
GTTTTAATTGCGTTAAAAATAAAAAAATGATGGTAGCGTTCATGATTACGTACGGCTTACCGTCTCCATGAATGGTTCATTTTATTTTCATATATCAAAATGATAAAGGCTATTATAAATACATATACACTGGATATATATGTTATATACGATATTTAAATCATTAATAAAAATTTTTAGATAATGGAATTTTGACCACATGGATAATTTTTGACTATAAATAGTTCATTTTTACTCAAGTTATGAACACCGACAAAATGACCAATATGAACTCAAATAATTAAATAATTTTTGGAGAAAGTTAATAAGTGACATAAAAGGAATAATAAATTTTTTTTAAAGAAAGTATGAATTTTCTTAAAATTATTATTTATGAAAACAAAGAACATAGGTGATGAGTCAGACTCAAGGTAAGGGAACTTCTTAACAAAATTTCCATTCTTTTGGTTGATCTTATACATATTGTTTATGTCGTGCTATGATGATGTGAGAAATGAATTATGATATCTTTTATTGTATTTACACATAACTTATGTGTACTTATATAGAATACATATAATAAATATATTTTATTTACCAAATTATATTTGTAAGGGCCATCGTCTCAATCATCGTTCACTGAGGCATATACTGTTTTATACACGACCTAATATTATACTGTGTATAAACCCCTTTAATTTTCATTTCATTCAAAGATAATATTTTTTTTCTACGTATCATTTTACATAATGAAAAATATAATGTTTATTTTTAATGTATTTGGTGACAATGAAATTTTTCCCACTGTGAGCATTTATTCATATTTGGCTTCCTTAACAAGCAGAAGCATTTTTAAAAGGAAAGAAAATAATATATACTCTTTTTTTGTATTTTGGTATTCAAAATGCTTTTGATAAAACATTTATTATTTCAATATCTTGAAATTATATATTGTGATTGATATGTGGAAATTTTATCTTTTTTCATACTTGATTTATATGTTACGAAAATGTTATGGTTCGTGGACATTGTTTACGTATATGGGTTGCTCTCTGATAAACCTAGGACTGGTGAGCCCGAGATAGCTCTCCAATGCATTGGATAACATGACAGAGGTAAATTTTAATGTATATCTTAAGATATTTAGGGAATCTATTATGATAGGATTTCCAAATTTAACTCCCTATATCGTTGTGAAAGCTACAATATAAGTACGTTATGGATGCCACAAGTTACATTTATGATTTATTATTTCTATGTGTTATACATAAATCTTATGATTTCATGAGGTATGTTAAATAGTTTACGTTTTGAATGAATTAATTAACTAATGTTTTCATTAATTACTTTATAACTATTACTTGGATTTTAATAGACATCCCATCTTTTCAAAATGTTTTTCACAAGGTATAAGGAAGGTTAAGAGAATAGAACAAGTCATGAAGATTTATATCAAGAAAATAATTATTGTTTTATTTTAAGAGTTTTTATTTTATGAGAAAATGGATTCTAAGTAGAATTGTATACTCTGAAATATTTGAGATGCAATGAAATAGTTATGGCATAATTCTCTAAAACAATAAATTTGAAAAGTTCCTTAATGTGAAATATTAAATTAATTAAAGATTATGAAATCTTTAAGACCATGGACTTATAGTTTCTATCAGAGGTCGGTTTAGAAAACATTAGGGATTAGTTCTTTTTTTGACACATTTTTATTATATGTATATACTCCTATAATTAAATCCTTATTTTCACATTTTCAGATCAAGGAAAGTCTATTTCATATGGAAGGGGGAGGATCTATAATGGATTTCCTATCTCTTATTGATGATTAGTTTGCAATAATTATTGAATGGTTCAACTCAAACTTGGTCCAACATTTCTATAAAAATCATTTTTTTATCGGATGTTTTGAAACTATGTTTCATAATCGATTATTTTATGAAACTATTTTTTTAGAACACCCATATGAACCATGTAGTATGATGTGCATTTGGATAATGTAAGTAGCAGATTCTGATGGATCTATAATTCATTATTTCAATTCATGGACCTTCTATTGATGTGAACAAGATGACATTGAAACTGGGTGGACACCTGGATCAAGGTACTATGATCTTTCATTGTGAATAGTGTTATTTTATGAATGTAAAAAATATCAATATATATAAGACTTCATGAATTAAGATATTGAGGTCATTATAAGTTGAGATGAAAATTAGAGGTATCATAAAGCTATTGAGGTTAAATCATGTCAGGGTAATTTTTGAGTTTTATTAAAAGGTAGAACATGAAAGATGAGTGACAACCTATAATGTTCAGTATAGCTGTAGGAATCGAACCCCCATCTAAAGGGAGACAAGGGAGCATCACCAACCACTTGCCTATGATATTCCATTGGTTATAATAACTTAATTTTTTCAGTTAAATAACTTTATAGATCAAGAATAAATTGGTTTTTCGATCATATTTTTTACCAAATGGATATCATTAGTAAAGAAAAATAATTTGGTGATTAAGTGATTAAGGTTATTTTGGACGTCATTCTCTCTTTTTGGGAAACTCTATATGTCTGAGAAAAATTAAATACTATGGTATTTCATTTGTGATATAATGGTTGAAATTTTATTTTGTAATAATATATTTTTTTTATGGACAAATAGCGATTTTGGTTATTTATGGAAAATATTAACCTATCATATGGAATATGTGTTTAGGTGAATTACTTTTAATTATGAGACTTCAAGAGTATTCGATGTTATTTGTAGATAAATGATAACATTTTTTTGTGGAAGATTATATTTTCAAATCATTCCAAATTTTGGATTTCAATAATTTTTTGAATTATATTGAAGGATTTTATGGAAATTTTTTTATTGAATTGTCTTGGTTTAACATTGGGTACTCTTTGTTCAATATTGGATATTAAGAGTAGTATCTCTTTTTTCCTTTTGACGATTATCTGATCTTGTACTAAACATTTTTTTTGGTTAATGTTTAAAGGAAGTGGAAATATATATATTTCATATTTTTTGGATTATGTTATTCTTTAGAAGTTGATATTATTACATCATTTGTGACCAAGTCATCTTCAATACTTATCATTTGGAGAAAATATGAGTTTTTCGTAGAAACTTATAAAAGGATGGAATTATACATGAAAAGTAACTATATTTTATTATGTCCTTAGTATGTATCATAAATAAATTCCTCAACAATATTAAAATTAAATTGAAACAAAAATGTGGTACGTTTACATTTCCTACTAGGGAATCAATTACTTTTTAACCCATCACACGTTTGTGATTTTCTGGTAGTTAACTTTCTCGTAATCATGTTTTCTATCACTCTACATGAGAACTTAACATTTTTTTTCTCATCCATATCCATGTTTTCTAAATGGAATCCTAGTTTGGATTATCTCAGGTGTCCTTTTTTTTATTTCATTCTTTTAATTTAATAGTTTTAATGACACTATTTTTATGTTGGACTTTTAATGATGTTTTTTAGCCTAATTTTAAAAATGTGAGAACAGAATTCCCAAAAGGGGGGATGAATGTAACATCCCAGCTAAATAAAGAATATGAAATTTTTATAATTATTAATATTTTTGAATTAAAAATTTATTTCTCTTTTAAGGTGATGGTATGTCTGATAGAGTACTCAACATGCAACAAAGAGTTTAGTTGAAATCTTTCGTTGCACACAACATTCAGTTATTCTAAAAATAATATATTATTATTATTATTTTAAATAGTAGTTTTTTCCTATCCATTGTATTAGAGGGGATGAATAGAACTAAATACTATATTATTACACATTTTTGGTAAATGATTTTACTTTTATCCAATATGTTTTTGATTCTAAAAATAAGAATGAATCCGTTTTTAAGCATGAAATGCTTTTATAACTTTAAAAGGTCAATTTACCCCCATTTGATGGAAAAACCTATATAAATATGGTTTTATATTTTAGTTTTATATGTTCTATTAGAAAAAATAATCTTCTTATTTTGAAGTGGTACATCATAATTTACTTTGGGTAAAATTTGGGAATTTTTCTCATAAAGTTCATTGTTTTACGAATCATAAAAAATAATGAATTATAATTCAAAACTGCCTTTTAATCTAATTTATTTATATATATAGATTGTTCAATTCAGTGGTTTTAATGTGTAATTAGATTCCATTTTTACCATTTAATTCAATGTTGTTCATTTCATGTAATTTCACATTGAAATTTGACATAAACAAATTTCAATCATTTGATATTTATTATTTCTTAAAAATACGATATTTGGTTTTGAAAAATTTTAAATTAATCAATCCATATTCTGTATTTTTAATTCTGTAAAATCAATTTCATATTTGAAATCAAGATATTCATATTGTGTAAATAGTTATCTTTAATTTTTAGACATTATGAATAGTATAATGAGTAAATTTTTTATTTACCATGGTTAATGGGTAAATCTGGTAAATAAGGATAACAAATAATATTTTAATGATGTTAAATTACCCTAAGACTTGTCCTAAACCTATTGGACGATAAACGTCTGACAATGGGAGACCATTGGTTGATTTTTGGACCCCATAGAGGCACATGTAAATGAAAATGAGACATTTAAAAAATTAATTTACTGTTTGGGAAAATGTAACATAATCATATATCTTTTATTAAAACAATTTTTATATCAGGTTATATGTGTGATGTTTTCAACTATAAATATTCATTAAAACAAAAAAAATATTAAATACATCATATTAGTTTATTTATTATTTATAGGCATCACAAAAATAAATTTTAATATTACACATTGATTATTTAATGTTAATCTCATTAGTTAATGTTTTAAATAAGTGAGATTATAAATATTAAAATAAATTTATTTTTAACTTTTTATGATATCCACGAATTTTATATATTATTTTGAGTTGATATATTTTAATTATTGAATATTTTTTTAAATAATAATGTTGTTACGGGTTTCTAAAAATTCATTATATGAATAGTAGGAAAATTCACAAAAATAAGTTTTTAAATAAAATAATATATTATTAAATGATAAAATAGTACTAAAAATTTATGATTCAGAAAAATTACATATATTATTTTTCTAAATTCATTAATGATCTATTTTGGGTTGCTGGAAATTTTATTGTAAATATATTTACCATATATTGTGAATATAAAAGAAAAACATGGTAAAACTTTAATAAGTTTCCAAAGGGATAAATAAAATGATAAGGACTAAAAACCTAAAAAACTCTCATTGGATGACTTTATTTTGACTTATATTTGTCTTATAGCTTATTTAAATGAGTTCAGTACCATTAAAAACAAAAGATAATATCATAATAAAATAATACTTTCAAACATTCCTAAAGAGCCCCACCTCCCTCTAATAAAAGGCCACAACCAAAACCCATTACTCACACCTCGCATGCCCATTTTCCTGGACCAAACTCTGATTCAATAAGATCCCAACATCCCTATATTTTACCTAGAAGCCATAATTTCGGCTTATGGAAATTTAATACAACCTTTGGGTTCAAACAAAAGGGAGTTGCCTAATTTAAATGTAACATCTTCTCTAAAGTTCATTTCATTTATTTTCCTTCTTCACTCCCAATTCAATATCTTTTCTATTATTACATAAAAATATAGTATTTTCAATAAACATTATTGTTTTTTGTGACATATTTGAACTACACTTACACACACCTATATCTAATGGATATGAACATATTGTTTTTGTGGATGGTGAACTACAGCCTCACGAAATGATGATTGTTTAATATTATCCTACCACATCTCACGGTGGCCATTATGATGGAACTATAATTATATATTATATTTATTATATTTATTATATCTATATGTTTCTATATTTTTCATTTGTATCATTCTTTTATTATATTCTTGTTGTATAAATACATTAATTTCATTTGAAAATTGTGGACTACCGCCCCCTCAAAGTGATATGAATCATTCATACCAAACATGGAAAGTATGAAGGATAATGTTCATGAACATATAGAACATATATAAAAATGATATTATAATTTAATAATAATATACCTATGTGTCATTTGGTTTTCATTCATTTAAAATAAAAAAATTAAATGAAAGTAGTGTTCATGTGTACGTACGGCTTACTGTCTCTATGAACGGTGCATTTAATTTTCATATATTGAAATGAAATGGACTATTATAAATACATATATAATTTATATATATGATATATAAGATATTTTAATCATGAAAAAAAATTTGTGGATAATTGAATTTGGACCGCATGGAAAATTTGTAATTATAACAAGTTCATTTTTGACTCAGGGTCTGAACATCGACAAAATGTCTGATATGAACTCAAATAATTAACTAATTGTTGTATTAAGGTAATAAGTGAGATAAAAGTAATAATAAAATCTATAAAGGTTCTAAAGTATGTATAAATTATCTTCCGTTTAATATTCAGGAAGAATAATGAACATACATGATGATTTAGACTCAAGGTAATTGAACATCTTAACTGAATTTCCATTCTTTGGGTTGACCATATATTTATTTTTTTGTCATGATATGATAATGTAACAAATGAATTTTTATATCTTATCTCTTAATTTTAAAGTAGTTATGTGTACTTATATTTAATTCACAAAATTGATCTACATTATATACAAAATGATCATTTTTTGGACTTCTCTCAATCACCTTTCCTTTAGGCATATTTTGATTTATACATGACATTCTTTTATATGGTTGGAATTTTCTTTTCATTCAATGGGTATATTTTTTTTCTATGTCGCATTTTATAAAATGGCAAAGGGAATGTTTCTTTTTAATGAACATAGTGGCAATTACCTTTCTACTGCCACGAGAATTATATCATATTTGGCTTCTTTAACAAGTTGAAATGTTTTTAAAATAAAAATAAATACCATATACACTTTTTATATATTTTGTTATGGAAAATAGTTTGGAGAAAACATTTATTATTTTAATTTATTCATTCATATATTTTGGTTGAAATTTGGATGTGTTATCATTCCTTTATTCTTGATTTATATGTTATAAATATATTATGGTTCCCAGGAATTGTTTACGTATATGGGTGGTTCTGTGATAATCCTAAGGCAGGTGAGCCTGGGATCGCTCTCCAATACATTGGGTAACATGATAGATGTAAGTGTTAATGGTTCTCCTAAAATATATAGTGAATATAATATGATGGTTATTCCAAATGTAACTCCCTAAGTAGTTGTGAAAGTTAAAATGTTTGTATGTTATAGATGACACATGTTACCTTTAAGATTAATTATTTCTACGTGTTATTCATAAATCTTATAATTTCATGTGGTATGTTAAAGATTTTGTGTTTTGTATGTGTTGATGAAATAACATCTTCATTCTTTGTTTTATAACCCTTACTGAGATTTTTGTGCTCATCAAAAGTTTTTGAAATTTTTATCACATTGTATAAGGGTAAGAGAAAATAATAATTCAAGATGATTTATATAAATAAAATAATTATATTTTTCCTGTAATAGTTGATATTTTATGAAAAAAATGGACACTAATTAGAAGTGTCTACATTTTTAAATTTTTTTAATGTAATAGTTGTGGCCTAATTTTATAAAAATATAAACCTAAAACAATCCTCAATGTTAATTGTTAAATTAATTCATGATTATGCATTATTTATGGCCAGGGCCTTATAACTAGGGTGGTTATTTCTAAAAATTTTACGTGTGGCAAAATAATTTGTTACCTTATTCCCTTAATTCATCTTTTTCTATGTTTTCCATTTATTTTCATGCTACCCTCCAATGACATAATACTAAGAGTACTTATTAAATGTCCCATTATCATATAATACTATGTATTCATATGATGATAATTTTTTAGAGAATATTTTTGTTATAAATATAGTATTAAGACCATTAAATATTTGTTTCTTCTAACTCATTCGATCATGTACATTGTTTAGGTTCATTTTCCTTATAATATGATCCATGTCTAGATGATGATATACCCTAAGATAGATAAAAACAATATTTATAATAAAATAACTAAAAAATCATAAATTAAATTGACCAAAATATGTTTATATTGTCACATAATCATATACATCGTTTCATTGGGATGTTCTTATATACATATCATTAATGTATATATCATTGTTATTATCCCTAATATATATTTTCTATGTTTTATTTACATGGTTACTGCTAAAAATCCTTTGGTACCAAATGTAATGCATTGTCCACAAAATACCAAAGTTAGTGCATTATATTTTTAAATTGGTATGATTATAAGGAAAAAATTCCTCAATTATTGATCCGTTTAGTAGTATAAAAAAACCATATTACATACATGATTCCCATAAGATATTGGTATATTGAATATTAAAACATGATACATAAAAATATAACAAAACATCATCATTTCAACTCATTCATAGGATTCTTCTTCATAACCTAGGGAAGGAAAACAGAATACAGGTGAGCTCAAATTCCCAGTAATAGAATATAAAGTTGAAGAAATGATAAATTGAATAGAATAAACCAAATTGCATAGTAAATAGCTGATAAAAAATGAAAATAAAATAACTAGATAAGAAATTATTAATATGAAATGGTAAAAACCAAAAAACACATTCTAATTGATCAATTAAATAAAATATAATTTTTTCCATAGATATGTTGATGAAAAATATCATGGAAAATGATAACTAAAATAAGGAAAATGTTTTTATATTGAACATCATATATCAAGAACATGGACCACTATATCATCATGATATATTCTCAAGATTGTTTAAACAATTATTATTTGGACAACTATTTCATATCATGAGACAATTGATGCTTTGAGGGGCTACCTATAACTAGGCCCCACCAGTTTCAACCAGTCCAAAGCATTCCTCAACTATCATATAATTAATTTAATTACTAAATATTATTCTAAATATTCAAATATCAAAATTAAATTAATTATATTTATTTATCAATAATTCCGTTGTGAAGAGTATTTCAAAATGGTTTTTTTATTTTGACTAATGGAACTACCTTTTAAACAACATTAAAATATTATTTAAGAAAATAATAATTAAACATTCTATAGTATCTCATACAACAATGAAACTTTTAAATAATAATATGTAGAGAAGAATAAGATTAAATAAAACATAGAATACATTGAGAATAAAGATATTTGTAATATAACATGTCAATGGGATGTATATACCCCATATAAAAAAAATTGGTCGACAAAAACAAATAAGAATCAATGGAATGTAAATAGGGACGAAATACCTTACCTTGAGTCTGACTTGTCTCTTGTGTATCCATATTTCTGATTAATAAACTTATGTTATTTGTTTAATATATTCACAAACTTTTTATTTTATAATTATTTTTATTTCACTTATTACTCTGTTATAGAAAACTACTTAAAAAATTAATTTTTAATCATGTGATTTGAAGAAATTCAGTTCATTTAGCAAAAATGACCCTTAAAGGTCCACAATGGCCAAAGGGGTATTCATATAAACAGTTGTAGAATCAATATAACTAAATAATTATCATATTTATAAATAATTCATACTTTTAAAACTAATTATTAAAAATGGTTATGAAAAAAACATCATTACAGTTATGGAGACAGTAGTCCATACATATGCATGAGTAACGTTCCAATCTTCAATGATCGTTTTGGAATGATGGTAAGTAAAATTATATATTTTCAGAATGATAATTATATCATGAATAAAAATATATTAATTAATATTTAATTATATATTTAATTATTTTTAGAATCACACTAGGTCATGGAGGTAGTAGACCACATGTCCACGATTGACATTTTCACTTTTTAAGTTTGTAAGAGAATTATAAGGAAAATGATATATATTAAATTTCCAAAAATAGAATTATTTCATGAACAAAAAATATATATTTTATATTCAACATATTATTAATAAAAAACATACATTATACATTCCATATATAGTGTGAACTATTCATAATGCTTTGAAGGGGCAGTGGTCTACACTATCAAAAACGATGTTATGATATTTACATAATATGGAAACCATCAAGGTATGTTTAATATAACATTTAATGAATACTAAATTTGATATAATAAAAATATTTAAATATTATTAATATATAAAAATATTTTTAATACCATCCATGAAAAATATAGTGGAAAAAGAATAAAAACATTATTCTCATAGGTTATTAACTAGCATATATTAGAAAATAATATAGTTTCATTAAATAAGAGGAGATGAAAAATAAAATTGATATGATATATTACATTATAAACATAAAAATTAATTATATAAATCATTATGTACAGATAATTAATATATGGATGATTTATGTGAGGATAAGGTATAAAAATTGAAGTAATTAAGAGATGTACTTTGGGAAAATAACCTAATGAATATCACCTCCTTGAGAGACCATTAAAGACATTTTATTTTCTATTTTTTTTATCCCAAATGAACTTGGGAATGGAGATAATTAAGAGGATAGATTTAGTTTGATGTTTTTTTTGGCTACATGTAATTTTGGGATGAAAAGGGGTTGTGAGGGGAAATATTTATACCCGAGGAGTGGTTGGATTAAGTGATTAAATAAGGAATATTTTATATTTAAAGCCAACATTTTTTAGGTGGAATAAAATTTTAAGAGTTTTTATAGAAATTAATAATTTTTATTCTTCATATGGCTATCAAATACATTAAAAAAATTCTAAATGTTGTATTTTTTTGCTATTTTATGCTTGCACCTTTTTAACATTAACCTATTTAATTTTTTACCTATACCATAGTAAATATATTTTTTTACCATGGTAACATTTTTATAAATAAAAATGAAAATGTAATTATAAAATAATTTTAACCTTATTATTACAAATAAGAAATATATTTTATGTAATTATGTTCACATTATTCCATGAATTGGATTTCATGTTAATCCCCTAAGCAAAATGAAAAGGTGGCCTTTTTAATTGAAACGTTCAAAAGTTTGAAATGTTATTATATCTAATTTCATTTTGAAATTGATTAAAATTACACTAATAGTTTTTATTGATGTAAAATGTAACTTATAATACTTTAAAAAAATAAATATAATTTATATATATATAAAAATTATTAAAATGAAATTTTGAACTAAAATGCAGTATTTTTCATTTTTCATCAACAAATGATACTTCTCATAAAAATACCAAAAAAATATTCAAATTAAATATTTATACTCTTATTTCAATTAATAATTTTATTTTTTCAAATATAACTTCATAACATTTATAAAACTTATTTAAAATAAATTCTCCACTAAAAGTGGTAAAACTATTATTATAAAAACATAGGTTTTATGTTTAATATTAGGTTTGATAAAATTTTATTCTTATATAATATATTGGATTAATATAAAAAATATTTTATTCAATATATAACTAATAAATTTCATTAATTTTACTAAATTAATGTAACATCCCATTTAAGTAAAGAATAATAAATTTTCATATCTATGTTTATTTATGAATTAGATTGTTTATTAGAGGGTTAAAATTAGAATAAATCCAATCATAAGCATAAAATACTCTAATATTTTTAAAAGATTGTTTTACCACCTTTTGATGGCTAACCATTTTTAAATCTAACTTTTGACAATTTTAGAATCTCTATTTTTCGAAATAAACTTATTCTCTAGAATTGGTACATTTAAATTTAATTTGGATATGTTTTTTTTGTTTTTTTAACAATGTTCAATTTTTTAATGAATAGTGCAAATTACTGCATTTTCCTTCAAAACTTATTTTTCATCTGATTTACTTATGTGGTAAGATTATCTTTCTAATTTATTTTATAGTGAAATTATAGTATATTTTTCCCTTTTAATCCAATGTTGGTCATTATAATGAATTTCAATTTTCAATTGGACATAAACAATTGTGAATCTTTTGATAAACATTATTTATTAAAAACACTCTATTTGTTTTGAACACTGTAATTTTTTTAAATTAATTACTACAATTTCTATTTTCTGAATTTGGTAAAATGGATTCCATATTTGTAATTAGAAGGTACAAATTATATAATTTAGAATATTTTGTTTTTGGACATTATTAATTGTAACGACGGTAATTATCTTTAATTATCGTGATTAATTATTAATCAGGTAGTTAAGGGTAATAAAATAATATCATAATAATATTAAATGACCCCAAAATGTGTCCAAATCTGCTTTTTTGAGTAAGGGCCAACTAGGGGAATATTTTTACCAACCTTGAGGGCCCATGTAGTAACATGGGTGTGATAGTGACATTTATGACATTATTTTTAAAAAGAAGAGAAGTATAACAAGGGTTTGTATATCCTAAGTAAAAATATTTTAATTTTGATTAAATAAATGATCTATTAGACTATAAATATTAATTTGATAGGTAAAAATATTTACTACATCATGGTATTTTTTTATAATTTTTAGACAATAAATAAATAAATTTATTTATGACACCATGATGGTGTCGTGATTACCTCATTAGTGAACGATTTAAATATAATTAAGCAAAAAGGTAAAATATAAGACATAAACATGTATAAACCTTACTTTATGGGTTTATTTAGAACTCTTATTACTTTATCCTCAAAATATATTATTTTGGTAACTTTAAAATCGGAAAATAATTTTATAATAAAGTAACATTTCAAGACATTCCAAAAAGTGACCCTCCTCCCTCTTATAAAAGGCCCCTGCTCTACCCCCTTAACCACACTTCTCAAGCCCCTGGATCATCAAACCACTACTCATATAATCTCTCAAAATCCCTATATTACTTATAGATGCCTCATGTTGGGAGGAAGTCTTCCCAAGGAAGCCATTGGCTCAAATCAAAAAGGATTACCCGATTTAGAGGTAATGTATTCTCTCAAGTTTCTTCCTTTTATTTTCATTCTTTACTCACCACTATCTTATTATTATTTGATCCAATAATAAAAAAATTATCCTAAATATATTGTGTTGTTATTATGATAATTCTTTTAGCTATACTCACACACACCTCCGTGTAATGGTTAATGAACATTCTTTTTCTGTGGGTGGCGAATTACTGCCTAACGAAATGATGATTGTTCAATCTTATTTTAACACTTTTCATGTTGGACATTATGATTGAACTATATTTATATATGATATATATTATATTTATTTACTCTCTATTCTTCTGTATTTTATATTTAAAACATACCTTTGTGCTTTGCTTGTTGTGCAAATGCGATAGTTTCATATGAGGAAGTGTGGACTACCGCCACCTCAAGTGATGTGACTCGTTTATGCCATACATGGAATTTAAAATGAATGTAATTAATGAACTTATGTTACCTATATAAAATATATATTATACTGGAACTATAATATATATATATATATATATGTCTCATTTATTTTTAATTCTTTCAATATGACAAAGAAATGAAAGTAGCGTTCATGCGTACGTAAGACATACCGTCTCCATTAACAATGCATTTCATTTTTTATCTCCAAATGTTATGTAATAGTATAAAGTTAATATATACTAGATATATATGATATTTAAATCATTAATACCATCTTGGATATGATGTACTTATAACTACATGGGCAATTCTTTTCAAACTAGTTCATTTTTGACTCACGTACCAAACATCGACAAAACATATGATATGAACTCACATATTTAACTAATTATTATAACATGATAATATTTGATATGAATTGAATAATAAACATTAAAGTAAGTCCTTAATAAATTATAAATTGACCTACGTTTATTATTTATAAATATTAAGATTGAACGAGAAAAAGTCGTACTTGAGGTATGGGACATCGTCTCAATCTCTTTTCACTGAGGAATACTTCAATTTATATAAGATCATGTTTTATTAGTTGTATAAAAAACTATTTTGACTATTAATTTCATTAAAAACGAATCTTTTTACATGAAGTGTTTTAATAAATTTTAAAAGCATTTTTTTGTCTTATGTATGCGGAGACAATGACTTCTCCGCCACCGTGACCATTATTTGAGTTTTGGCTTCCTTTAAAATCCATAACTTTTTTTAAATGAAAAATAAATACCATGTTTTAATTTAATTTTATTTTCGTATTTAAAATTGTTTTGATAATTTTTTATTATATCAATGTGTTGTATTGATATCTTGTAATTGAAATGTGGAAATGTTATGTTTCTTTAATACATGTTTTATGTGATAAGATTATGTTATAGTTATTGGGAATTGATTATGAATTCAGGTGGGTTCATGATAAACTAAGGGCGAGTGAGCACGAGATAGCTCTCCAATGAATTTGGTAATGCGAAGGAGTTAAACGCTAAGGTTTCTCCGAAGAGATTTAGGGAATATATTGTGATGGGTATTCCAAACATCACCATGGCGGTTACTCCATATGTAAGAATGTTATGAATGCCTCAAGTTACCTATATGTCTTATGATTTTTATGAGTTATTCATAAATCTTATGATATCATGAGGAATGTTAAAGTGCTTATATTTTATGAGTAAAGTATGATTTCATTGATTTTTATCTATACATGGAGTAATGATTTCATTCCGTATTTTTATATCCCTTACTAAGATTTTTGTGCTCATCCCATGTTTTTGAAATGATTTTCATAGGTCAGGGGAAAATTAAATGATGTGATTATAGGTGTGAGGAAGTGTCAAGAAAGAATCCATGTTTTATTTTAAATATTTTTCGTTTGATGGAAAAAATTAATATTGTCTTTGATGTAACCAACTTGTTTAAATGTGGAATGTAATGCAAGATGTATAATCTAATTCTCTAAACACTAAACCTGAGAATATCTTCAATGTGAATTATTGAAATAACCCAAGATTAAGTAATATTTAAGTCTGAGGCCTTATAGAATGTATCTAAGGGAGGTTTAGATAGATTTAGGAGTTAGAATTTTGTTAAATGATTATCCAATAATATTTTTTTATGGTCGAATTGAGATGATATAGAATTTTAAGATTACCATGTTTCTTTATATAATCTATGTTAGTTCATAATGGTTTTCCATAGTGGAAATAGGGAAGCAGTGCTAGGAAGGCATATAGAAGGAAATGACCTTCCAAATCAACATCCTAAGATGGCCGGAATTGGAACTGAATAGTTTTTTGGAGTAATGGTGCATTTGACTCAAGAGATAAATAGTGGATGTATCCATGCACGAGATCATCCAGATCAACAACAGAGGAACATGTTAGTGGTGGAACATTTCATAAGGAAACATCCTCCATCATTCAGAGGATCATCTGACCCTGTGATATCTAAAGGGTCGATTAAAGCAATGGAGAAGAATTTTTTTGTAATGGGTTGTTTAGACAATCAGAAGGTTAGTCTTCCTGTTTATTGTTTGGAGGGTGAAGCAGATCATTGGAGGTCGATGGTTACATATATTAGGGACGCTGATGAGATTGATGATCTTGACTAGGATGAATTTGAAGGTATGTTTCTTGAGAAATATTTTCCTATGGCTGTTCGACTTAGGATGGAAAACAATTCTTGTAATTTTGGCTAGAGGCCGACTCAGTGGCTGCTTATGCAGAAACGTTCACTGGATTGGAAAGGTATGCTCCAAATTTTATCATAGACCTTGATAGTAATATCAATCTTTTTTACTCAAGATTAATGCTAAAATATCAAAGGTTATTATATTCTCATCATTTCAAAAGTTATGAAAAGCTTGTTCGATGTGTTGAGAAGGTGGAAAGGGAGTTTTCTGATGAGAAAGTGTTCTATGAAAACCAACAGAATATGAGACTGAGGTGGCATGAGAAAGGGAAGAATCCTTTAAAAAAATTTGATGGTATGAAAAATAAGTTTTCATTTTGTGACAAATGTGGTAAAAAAATGATGGGGAATGTCATTTTAATTCTGTAAAGTGCTTCTGATATGGTGAGATGGGTCATAAGGCTCATGATTACACTGGAAAAGATCAGGGTAATGGTAAGACCAAATATGATTTATAGTTAGTTAAATGTTTCAAGTGCAATGAAGTGGGTCATTATGCAAATGAGTATCTGAGAAAGAGCTCGAATGATGGGAAGCAGTCAGACTAAAAGCAGAAAGGTGTGGTGAAATACTTTGCAACTACTTCAGCAGATGTTGGGCTATCAAATAAAGTGGTATCGGGTACTTTTTTTATTTTTTTTTCAGATTACGCCAATATGTTGTTTGATTCGGGGTCTACACATTCTTTCATCTTGGAAACATTTTCTAGTATATTAGGATTTCCATCTTAAGAAATGACTCCTAAACTTGTGGTAAAAACACCTAGGGGAAATTTTGAGTCAACAAGAATTAATGAAAATCCTCTTATCCTTATTCATGGAAAGAACCTACTTGAAAACCTTATTGTTTTACCTCAAGTAGAGTTTGATGCTATCCCGGGTATGGATTCACACTATGATTACCATGCTAATATTTACAGTAGAGTAAAATAATTTTATTTTCAAAAAGTCATTTATTTTGTGTATAAGAATGAACCCTTACTGTTGATAACATATCAAGAGGCTGAGAAACTTGTAAAAGACAGAAATGGATGTTACATTGAACATACTGTGGAAAACAAAGGCATCGTTCAGATTAATGATGTAGCAGTGGTAAATGAGTGTCCTGATGTTTTCCCTGATGTGTTTCCTGGAATAATACCAGATCGAGATGTTTAATTTACTATTGACTTAGTTCCTGATGTTATGCCAATTTGAAAACCACCTTATGGAATGGATCAAATTGAACTTATAGAATTCAAGGATAAATTGCAAGATTTATTAGAGAAAGGTTTCATTCGACCTAGCATATCACCATGAGGTGATCCTGTCTTATTTGTTAAAAATTAAGATGGTTCAATGTGTCTTTGCATTGATTATAGAGCCTTGAATAACATCACTGTTATGAAAAAAATATCATTTGCCTCATATCCATGATTTGTTTGATCAGCTCCAGGGAGCTCTATATTTTTCAAAGATTTAATTGAGATCGTGGTACCATCAGTTGAACGTAAAGGAAGAAGATATTATAAATACCACATTTCCTACAAGATATGGCCATTATGAATTTGTTGTTATTACTTTTGAGTTAACCAATAAACCTGTTGTATTCATGGACCTTATGAATAGAATTTTTAATGAGTTCTTGGATAAGTTTTCGGTTGTCTTCATTGATGATATATTGGTGTTTTCTAATGGTAAAGAAGAGAATGAGAGTCATTTAAGGGTTATTTTTGAAACCTTAAAAGAAAAGAAATTGTATGGGAAATTCAGCAGATGTGATTTTTGGTTGCAACAAATTTCATTCCATCGTCACATTATTTCTAAAGATGGAATTACTGTTGATCCTGCAAAAACCAACGTTGTTGAACAATGGAAAAGACCCAAAAATGAAATTGAGATTAATAGTTATTTTTGTTTTTCAGGATATTAATGAAGGTTTGTTAAAAATATTACATGGTTTTCCAGCCCATTGACTAAGCTAACTCGGAAGGGTGTTATGTTTATCTGTAAAAAATAATGTGATGATTTTTTTCAAGAATTAAATAGAATATTGGTGAATGCCCTAGTATTGGAACTACCTTCTCAGAATGGTGAGTGTATTATCTATAGTTATGCTTCATTCAAAGGACTTGAATGCGTCCTAATGCTTAATTATGAGGTAATTTCTTATGCTTCACGTTAGTTGAAAACTCATGAGATAAATTACCCTACACATGATTTGGAATTAGCTGCTGTTGTTTTTGCTTTAAAAATTTGGAGGCATCATTTGTACGGTGTAAAGTGTGAAATATATACTGATCAAAAAATTTTAAAGTATATATTCACTCAAAAATAATTGGACATGAGACAAAGAATATGGCTAGAATTAATCAAGTATTATGATTGCACGATTCACTACCACCCAGGAAAAGAAAACAAAGTGGCGGATGCTTTGAGTCGAAAAATTAATGCTTCATTAACCATGTTACGTATGGAACGTGATCCTTTGGTTAATGATTTTATGAATTTTGTCTTGGAAGTTGTTGGTGTATAAAATTATTCTGTTTTGATTTAGGTATCAGTGAAATATTCTCTATCAGACAGAATTAAGAAAGCACAGAAGCATGAATGTGAGTTGCAGAAAAAGGTAGAGCTGGTTTGGAATAAAATGTTACCCAAAATCAACATTAATAATGATTGTGTTTTGAGATTTTATAAGTTTTTGTGTGATTATTGTAATTACTAGTTGAAGAGATTGTTGTTATGTGAAGCTCATAGTTCTCCATTTTTAGTTCATCCAGGCAGTACTAAGATGTATAGAGATCTTCAAGAGTATTACTGGTACGATGGAATGAAAAGAGATATTTGTTGATTTTGCTATGAAGTTTATGACTTGTCTACCGGTTAAAGTAGAGAGGCAGTTACCGAAAAGGATTTTTCAGCCTTTACCAGTGCCAAAGTGGAAATGGGAGAATATATCCATCGACTTCGTTGTGGTCTTACCAAAGACACCTCGAGGTAATAATGAAATCTGGTTTATTGTTCCTCGTTTGACTTAATAGGCTCATTTCCTTGATATAAATTATATGTTTTCTGTAGATCAACATTATCAATAGTATATTAAAATGATAGTTAGGTTACACGGAGTTCCCCTCTCCATTTTTTTTGATCGTGATCCCAGGTTCACTTCTAAATTTTGGAAAGGCCTTCAGAAGTCGTTGGGTACTGAATTAAATTTTTGTACAACTTTTCATCCTCAATCAGATGGGCAGCAGAATGACCAATTTAGACATTGGAGGATATGCTATGTGCTTGTTGGATGTATTATCAGGGAAGTTGGGACCAACATAATTCATTTGTTGAGTTTTCTTATAATAACAGTATTCATTCCAGTATATAGATGGCACCATTTGAGGCATTATATGGGAAGCAGGGTCAAACTCCAGCTTTTTGGGATGAAGTAGGTGAAAACAAGTTAATAGGACTAGAATTGGTAGAAGAGATGACAGAAATAGTTCAGCTGATAAGGAAACATAGGAGAACAGCTCAGAGCAGGAAAGAAATTTATGCGGACAACATTATGAATGATCTCTCTTTTGAGTTAAGTGATCATGTCTTCCTCGAAGTTTCACCAACGAAAAGTGTGATGCGATTTTGTAAGAAAGGGAAGTTGAGTCCAAGGATCATTGGACCATATGAAATTATGGAGAGAGTTGGATCAGTTTCATACTGAGTGGAATTACCTCCGAGTTTATCTCAGGTACATTATGTTTTTCATGTTTCAATGTTAAGGAAGTACATGCCAGATCCATCTCATGTTTTGAGTCCAAAGGTAGTTCGCCTAGTAGAGAATCTATCCTATGATGAAAAACCGGTCTATATTATTGACCACAGGGGGAATGTGTTGCAGAATAAGTTTATTCATCATGTAAATGTTCTATGGAAAAACCATAAATTTGAAGAGGCAACATGGGAATCTGAAAATACAATGAGGGATAAATACCCCCACTTATTCGATAAGTAAAAAAATTGCAGAGATGAAATTTACAAAAAGGGGGGAAGGATGTAACATCCCAAGTAAGTAAAAAAATAGATTTTTATATCTATGTCTATTAATGAATTATATAGTGTTTTAGAGGCTTAAAATGATAATAAATCCAATCTTAAGGAAAAAATACTCTAACATGTTTAAAAGATTGTTTTACCGCCTTTTGATGGAAAACCATTTTTAAATCTAACTTTTGAAAATTTTATAAACAATATTTGTCAAAATAAACTTATTATCTATAATCGGGACATTGAAATTTACTTTGGATAAATTTTTGGTATTTTTCTGACAATGTTCATTTTTTTAATGAATAGTGAAAAATACTACATTTTACTTCCAAACTGATTTTTCATATGATTTAATTATATTGATAGATTATCTTTTTAATTGGGTTTAAAGAATAATTAGAATATATTTTTACCATTTAATCCAATGGTGTTCATTATAATTAATATCACTTTGAAATTGGACATACACAATTGTCAATCTTTTTATAGATATTGTTTCTTAAAAACACGCTATTTGTTTTGACAACAAAAAGTATTTTTAAATTATATACTGAAATTTTTGTGTTATTAATTTTGTAAAATGGATTCCATATTTGGAATAAGAAGGTCCAAATTATGTAATTAAGAATCTTTTGTTTTTGGACCTTATGAATAGTAATGACGGTAATTATATTTAATTATCGTGATTAATAAGTAATCAGGTAGTTAAGTGTAATAAAATTATATCATAATAATATAAAATGACCCCAACATGTGTCCAAATACTTTTTTTTCATTTTAGGGCATGGGATTCTTTTTACTGAACTTTAGGTCCCATGGAGTTACATGGGTGTGATAGTGACATTTATGACATTATTTTAAAAAAGAAGTGAAATATAACAAAGGTTTGTATATCCTAAGTAAAACAATATTAATTTTGATTCAATAAATTATCCCTTAGACTATAAATTTTCATTGTAAATCTAAATATATTTCCTATATCATGGTATTTTTTTCTAATTTTTAGACATTAAATAAATTTATTTATTTTTGACACTATGATGATGTAGTGATTACCTCGTTAGTAAACGATTTAAATAAAATGTAAAAGATAAGGTAAAATCTAAGACTTACACTTGAATAAATCTTATTTTATGGGTGTATTTCGAACCCTTATCACCATATCCTAAAACTATATCATTTAGGGACCATTAAAATCCAAAAATAATTTTATAATAATGTAACATTTCAAGAAATTCCAAAAGTGACCCTCCTCCCTCTTATAAAAGGCCCCCAACCCTTCCCCCTTACCCACACCTATGAAGCCCTTGGATCATCAAACCTCTACTCATATTATCTCTCCACATATATCTCTTACACCTAGAAGCCTCACCTTGGGCTGAAGTCTTCCCAAGGAATCCTTTGGCTCAAATCAGAAAGGGTTACCCGATTTAGAGGTAATGCCTTCTCTCGAGTTTCATCCTTTTATTTTCCTTCTTCACTCACCTATATATTCTTATTATTTGATCCCATAATAGAAACAGTATCATAAATATACTAGTATATTTTTATAATAAGGATTCTACCTACACACACACACACCTCCGTCTAATGGTTAAGGAACATACTGTTTATGTGGGTGGCGAATTACTGCCTCACGAAACGATGATTGTTCAGTCTTCATTTAACACTTTTCATGTTGGAAATTATGATGGAACTATATTTATATATTATATTTATTATATTTATGACTTCTCTATGCTTTTTCATTTTATAATTAAAATGTACCTTCATGCTTTTCATGTTGTCCAAATGTGATAATTTCATTTGAGGAAGTGTGGACTACCGCCCCCTCAAGTGATGTGACTCATTCATGCCAAACATGGAATTTACAAATAATGTAATTAATGAACTTATTTTACCTTTATAACATATATATTATACTGGAATTAATATATATATATATATATCTCATTTAGTTTTAATTCATTTAATATGACAAAGAAATGAAAGTAGCGTTCATTCGTACGTACGACCTACCGTCTCCATGAATGGTGCATTTCATTTTTTATCTCGAAATGTTATGGAATAGTATAAAATTAATATACACTATATATATATATATGATATTTATATCATTAATACCATTCAAGATATGATGTACTTATAAATACATGAGAAATTCATTTTGAAAGAAGTTCATTTTTGACTCATGTACTGAACATTGACAAAACCTATGATATGAACTCACATATATAACTAATTATTTTAACATGAGAATATGTGATATTTATTGAATAATAAACTTTAAAGGAATACCTTAAGAAATTATAAATTGACCTAAGTTTATTATTCAAGAATATAATTAAAGAACGAGAACAAGTCAGACTTGAGGTAAGGGACTTCGTCTCATTCTCCTTTCATTGAGGCATACTTCAATTTATATACGACCTTCTTTTATTAGTTGTATAATAAACCCTTTTGACGTTTAGTTTCATTTAAATAGAATCTTTTTTACAATAATCTTTTTACTAAATGAAAAAAGGTATGTTTTTGTCGTACATATTCTGTGACTACGACTTCTCCGCCATTGTGACCATTATTTGAGTTTCGGCATCTTCTACAGGACATAACATTTTAAAGTGAAAATTAAACACCATGTTTTACTTTTCATTTATTTTGGTATTGAAAATGGTTTTGATGATTTTTTTATTATATCAATGTTTTGTATTTATATCTTGTGATTGAAATATGGAAATGTTATGTTTCCTTTATGCATGTTTTATGTGATACGATTATGTTATGGTTCGTGGGCATTGTTTATGAAGTCGGGTGGTTCCATGATAAACTAAGGGTGGGTGAGCCTGATATATCTCTCTAATGCATTGGGTAATGCGATGGAGTTAAACTCTAGTGTTTCTCTGAAGATATTTAGGGAATATAGTGTGATGGGTATTCCAAACCTAACCATGAGGATTACTCTCTATGTAATAATGTTATAAATGCCTCAAGTTACCTTTATGTCATATGATTTCTAAAATTTATTAATAAATCTTATGATTTCAGGAGTTCTGTTAAAGTGCTTATGCTTTACGAGTAAAGTATGATTTCATTGGTTCTTATGTATACATGGACTAATGTTTTCTTCCTGTATTTTTATATCCATTACTATTCTTTTTAAGCTCATACCACATTTTTGAAATGTTTTTCACACGTCAGGGGAAAATTACATGATGTGATGATAGTGTCAAGGAAGTGTCAAGAAAGAAACCATGTTTTATTTTAAATATGTTTTCTTTGGTGGAAAAAAATGAATACTTTTTTTGATGTAACCACCTTGTTTAAATATGGAAGGTAGTGCCTCATTTATGATCTAATTCTTTAAAACTCTAAAACTGAAAATATTTTCAATGTGAATTCTTGAAATAACCCAAAATTTAGTAATTTTTTTTAGTGGGGCCTTATAATTAAATTAAATATATTAATATATTATGATAAAATTACTTTTTGAAAATATAAATAGTTGTTTATAAAAACATTATCATTATTTTCAATTGGTTCTTATATTGATTTCTAATTAATTTGTAACCAATGAATTCAAAATATATTTCAATAATTTAGTTACGACTATTCCTAAACTAAAATTTAACAGCGAGGTTTTAAATTGTTATATTAATTAATAATATTTTAACAATACAATTTATTAGTTTAGACTTGGTTTTGAGTGCAAAGTATTCTACCAAATATATTAAACATAAAAAGGCACACAATCAAGGGGTGTCACATTTTCCTTTTTTAATACTTTATTTCATGCACTTAATGGTAAAAATCGTTTATATCTTCTATTAATTTGTTTTCAATTAAAATTTAAATCTTTTATTATTATGTATGATCATATTTTGTTTTAGATTCTATTTTTGATATTTCACTGTTCAATGAACTATTTTCTCCCACTAAATGGTTTGGGTTTTTAAATTATGGAATTGATTTAGTTTTATTGGTGATTTTCTTGGTGATAATTAGTGAGGGTCACTAGATATTATTTACTATTTTTAATATAGAAGACCTGATTCAGTGTTTCTTAAGTAAATGAATGGAATTCACTAATACTTTGTCACATATAAAAAAGAATGTATCCTAAGGTGATATCATTGAATGTTTTAATCTCACCAACCCCATTTGACCAAGGGAGAGAGAGGTATTAATCATGTAATATCATTTTAATCATCTTAGTAGAAGTGGATTAAATAAATTTGATCTAGGATAGAATTGAAATTGGAAAAATAAACTCGTCCTGATCACCCAAATCATACAACTACCATATATTAAATTATTTATACATTTTTTTCAGTCATTTTATTAATTAATTTATCATTTTTAATTTCTTCCATTTTTCAAAATCAGTAAATTTGAAAAATAACCTCAACTTATTTTTCAAATTTATTGTGACAAACATGATTTTTCTGTGGTAATCCATGGGGGAAAACAAGAATTGTCCACTTTAAAAAAATTACCTTGGGATGTAATTTTTCAGGCACCAAATGATAAGATCATTTCATTCATCATCACCAACCCTTTGTTTTTTTTACACACTAATAATATATAAATTACTATTAATTCTTGACACATAGATTAACTATTAAAAATAATAATAATATATTTTGTATTTATGATCTTTTATTTTCTTTCGTTTTTGAAAACATAGACACTAAATATTCAAATAAATGCCCTTAATTACATTTTATTAATAAACTAGTTTCAATAGAAATCCAAACACCAAATATGTTCTAACATAATCTATGGGGTTTTATAGTGTGTGTTTTGATACTATAATCAAAATCTCCCTACATTTTTGAAAAATTATTAAAACTATAAATACAAGAGTTTCAAATGATATTTATTGTATTTTTGAAGTATTTCCATATATATCATTTAATAAACACAACTACTAAAACTCCCACTTTTACCTTAATCATAAGTTTTCTAATTTTTATTTATATTGGACCTTATGAATTTTTAATTTATTTATCTATTCTAGGTTCAAGTGTGAATATGAATTCATCAATAATATTAAAAAAATTTAGTATTTGATGTGATGAATCCATAAAAATTTTATCTCTAATTACTATATACAACCATAAGATATAACTAATATTTTATTAGTTATTTATTAATAATTTTGATAAATTTCATTCTATAACGTATTATATTTTTCATCTAATCTATGAAGAAAAAACACTACATTTCATGGGATAAAATATTTATCTATGGTATGTACTATTGATTGAAATGTGAAAATTTTCCATTTTGAGTCTGTGGTGAATAATCAAAATTTAATATTTAAAACATAATTAAAAAAATATAAATATTTAGATATTTGGAGAATAGAATGAAATATAAAAATTAAAAAATAATTCCATAGTTAAATGGATCGAATTGACTACTATAAAGAAGAACAATATAAATATATTTTATGATAAGGGTATTGGGTAAATTTAGATAATAAATAATTTTTCAATTGATATAATGGAATAAGTGAAAATCATAGAAAATAATTTAGTAATGTTTTTGAATTAACATTTGATTCCTAGATTAATTAAAATTGATGGATATATCATATAGAAATGAAATATGAGATATATTTAGGATAATTAAGTTTGATTTCATAGAATTTTTAGATGATCCATATATGTAGTGGAAAATAAACATAGGAAATTCATAAATTTAAATTATAAAACTTAATTTTAGTAATATGTTATAAGATATGATGAGGTATTTTCAATCTATAATACTGTAAATGAATATCATATGGAATAAAAAAAACTTTTCATTTTTTTCTCAGGATATAGTTTTTCAGATATATTTTCAGAATATTTTAGGAAATATATATTTGAAACCATTCTATTTTTAATCATTAATAATGATGAACACATAGTTTTAATAGTTTTTTATTTTGGATATTTATCTTATATAAATCCATTTCAAGAAAGAAATATAGAGATATTAATTTTTTGCTAAATTAATTCTACTCTTTAAAATTTAATTTCTTTTTACTTTAAGAACATTTTTATCATTCATTGAAATCCAAACATAAGAATAAGAAGAATTTTCCATCCTCACATTGATATTCATTATATCATTTATCTATCATGAAAATATATTCAAAGGAATATTGTTATGAATTGTTATAAATATCATTATTGATGAATAAGAATGGCTATGATAATCAATGGATTATTAAATAAGTGTATAGAAATATTAGATTAATTAGTCACAACATCTGTAAAATGATTCTTTTTAATGAATATTATTTTTTAAATTTTAATTCAATGTGATATTTAAAATTTATATTTATTCGATTAGTTTTGAACAAATAACATATTTATTGTTTTATTTATTCTATAAAGTATTAAAATTGATTAAATAGTCAAAAAATTTCACATTGAAAGGTTTTATGATAATGGAACTACAATGGAAAAAATTATAGATAAAATTCTCCCCCACTGTTATTTTTAAAATTATAATTAGTCTCATGAAGATATTAATGGTGGTGTAGATGTGATAGTATTAGTTTGAATCCTAGAGGATTATTCATATGGATTAATGTGCATTTATACATGGTTTAAGTTTGGGCGTCAAAATGGGATAAAAACATGATTTAAAAATGTGACACTTTATCCGTAGATTAATTTCATTCAAAATGAATCTAAATCAGAAAATAAAAGTCGAATGTAGTGTGATATTGTAACTAACTTATGTGTTGGATTGAAAATATAAATAAATATTTTACCAAAAAATGTTTCTATAATCTGGTACCAAAATAAACATAAATTATTGGATTTATAGAATATAAAACACATTTTTAATTTGTATCTTTGAAAATTTCTTATTGAAAAATAGGTTCTAATTTGATTTTTTAAAATCCACCGACAATAAAAATTTATTTTATTGTAACTATTATCTGAATTATTTTATCATTGAATGACTTTTAAATTATGTATATGTCTATGAATGATGAAATGAAAGTTAATAAGTGTGAAAAATTTTACATGAGTAATATATAATGAAAATTAAATATACTATTTTAATCTGATATAATATATTCGAAAAGATTAATAAGTCCTATTATTTTAGATATATCTTCTATTTTGTTATATCATTGTTATAACATTACAATGCGGTTAAAATTAAAAAGTAAGATTATTTTTCTAACATAAGGATATATAACCTAATAGGTAGGTTAAATAATGGTATGCTAATTCAAGGAGAAACTCATATTGTCGTCATTCTATTCTGAGATGAAATGTGATTCTTTCTTTATCTCTATGAAAAGTATAATTAAAATAAAATAATGAAATAGAAAATAAAATTCTCTTTATTAACCCAGAAATTACTACATATAAGGTTCATACACTTTAATATGCGATGGTGTACCAAAATTCACTAATGTGAACTATTATTTTCTAGTTCTGAGAAACTTTATTTCCCCTATATTACAAATAATAAGAACTAATAATTCAATTATATCTCAACTAATATATATGTATTGTTCCTTTGAAATATTATCTATAATATATAATCTAAAAATATATTTATTGATATTTCCACTATTCTGACAATAAGAACATTTTTTATTAATGTGATAAATTCCAATTTAACACAAAATATTTTCTCCCCAAAATAATTATTACACGTAAGAAATGTTATGGGTATGATTCATACTGAATCTCTCCATAGTATTATTCCCTCTATGTATATTGTTTACAATATAATTCCTTCCGTATAAGATCCTCATGGTAGTCTAAATTCATTATAATCTCTTCATATTGATCTAATTGTGGTGTAATTTCCTCATGGTATTCTATATACCACGTATGTTCTTCACAGAATCCCCACGTATGGAAAAGACATTGATTAACCCTTCTAAACATTCAATGAAGATACCTTCGCCATCAAATTATGATTTTATGTGTCAATTTAAAGTTACGGGACCATATAATCAAATTCATATATAATATTGTGTAATTTTTTATGAAATACACATTTTAATTGAAAATTACAAGATTCCAATAAATGTTTTCCTCTCGAATCAAATTTTTTAACCTCCCACATAATATTTAATATTATTGGTCTGGAAAAAAACTCTCTCTATATCTCTCTGATGATACCAACTCCTATTAAATAAGTATTTTATTCCATGATTTCACATAAATTTTTTATGGATCCAACCTCTAAATAATTGCTTTGTAGCTCCATCTAATTCTTTCACGATAGAGTGTAATTATTTAACAAAATTTAAACCTTTATTCGATATTTTTTTCAACATAATTCTTTAACATTACCATGTAATTATTTCATTGGATTTATTTCATTAAAAGTTTCATTTTACTAGTATTACCATATAACTCAAAACAATATTGAAAAACTCAAAACCAAATCCATAGAATTCCAAAAAACATGTCTTAATGAAGGTATCGTGATTCAAAATTATGTAACGTTTCAAACATTATTTGTCAACAAAAAAACCCAAAAAACACACATGAGGTATTTTTTATACCAATATCTCCCATTTTTTTTCTTTAAAACACTATTCACTTATTTTAATTCTATTATTTTATAAAAAATAAAATTATATTTGATAATATATATTACATGCAACACCAAGCCTAAAAGAACCGTGAAATTTTTGTGTTTATAAATTAATATTATAACCATGTCATAAAATTGGAGATTATGAATAATATTAATTTATTTATGAAATATATATAAATTCAATGCAATTTAATTATATCATCGTAGTAATTAATCAATCAAGATTATAGTAATGTTTTTTTTCTTCAAAAAAATGTTTTATTCAAAAATAATATTTATTTACTTTTTAGAGAGTGTGTTGTAATAAAATTGTGGAAAATTTTAAATTTAATTTTATAACAAGTATATAGTATTTTAGAAAATAATAAAATATTTATATTATTGTGAGTTTTTTTGATATAGTTTTTGGAAAATGTTATTTTCAATAAATAATGAAAATACCATTTTTTGTAAAACTAACATATCTTATCAACAAAATGTGTTATTTTGAAGTCACAATTTTCATTTAATTTCCTATCAAAGAATCATTAATATTATTTCATTATAATTAATCTAATAATATTTTTTGGATCATATTTATACCATTATTTTTTATAAGTAAATTTTTGGAAAAAATGGAATTTTTTATAAAAAAAAGTTTTTTATCTCATCTCACGAGTCTAATTTGAAATTATAATTTTTCAATTACATGAATTCAATCCGGATAAATGGATTCCTAATTTGGAATCTAGAGGTCCTAATTTTATAAATAGGATTTTTTTATTTTATTTTTAATTATGAATAACAACTATAGTAAATAATTATCCTCAAAATAAGGAAAAATAAGGTAATTAGGGTTAAAAATTTTGATAATGAAAAACAATTTACAAAACCCCACCATTAAATATTAATTTATCTTGTTATAAGTAATGAATTTTACTTTATTTCGCAACAAGGATATTTTCTAGTGCTGAGGTTCAGAGAATGTAGTTATAACCCTTACATAAGAACTTAAATATTAAAAGTAGACACTTAACTCACTATCCTTTTTTCCATTAAAAAACTCTATAAAAAGAAACATGATGTTTCATGTTTTCACATCATAACATTTCTATGATCCCATCCTTAACAATATTCTTCTTTAAGCCACATGAAAAACATTTCAAAACATGGGATGAGAAAAAAAATCTAAATAAGGAAGACATAAAGAATGAAAACTATTAATCTTGGGAATACATGGAAACCATGAATAATTTACCATAATTTAATAAATTTCACCTTTAGGAAATTATAAATATATTTTACTAAATATAATCTCAGTTATTACATTTTTTGTAACCATACTATTACCATACATCCCATTAAAAGCAACATATGACACAAAAAGGTAATGTAGGACATAAACATTCTTTAATGAAATAACCATACGGTCGACTTCCGTACATATCACTAAATTGAATATCTATATGACAAAATTACATACCCAAAATGAAATAAAAATATACTATCGAATTTTTAATATGATTTGTAGGAAAGACTACACCATTAAATGTAATAATAAGGTTTCTATAAATATTGGTTTCATTAATTCAACCACATTGAGTTTTTACCAAAATATCTATATCAATTTCATGAGGATCTATTTACAATTTACATGAAAATCTCTTGGAAATGAAGGAATGTGATGATATATAGTCAAATAGTGTATTGGAATAATTTTTAAAAATCAATAAAATACCTATCACCACTTCATTTTATGGTCCCAGATCAACTTTAGTAGTAGAAAATTATGCTTCCATTCCCTTCTTGTATTTTCATAATATATGGTTACAATTATTACTATAAAATACCAATCGAACCAAAAGTGGATCATTAATGACATTTATGACATTATATATACTATTTTTTAATATATTTGATTTATACGACTATTATATCATTTAATAAAATAGAATTTGTTTTTAAAAACTCATTTATGTAATATTTAACCCTATTTAGTTTTTGTTTTTTTATTAAACCCATTAAAACTTTATTCCATTGAATAAAAGGTAATAAATAAAATATAAAATGTCATAATAATCCATAAAATTCTTGTATGGCATTAAGATGGTAAAATTACATTTTTATTATTATTTATAATTTCATTTATTTGAATACTTCCTCAATAAGGTTATCATTTCATCATCGTTGTGTCATAAATAAATTTATTTATTGAATGTATAAAATTTTAAATAAAATACCATGACGTAGGAAATATTATAATATTTATAATAACTATTTATAGTTGAATATATAATTTATATAAACCGAATTAAAACTGTTTTAGTTAGGAGATATATGTTTATTTATACTTCCTTGTTCTTAACGTTAACAAATTTAAAAAAGTCACTATCACACCCAAGTGGATCCATGGGGTCCAAAAATCGACCCATAGATGACCATTGTCCTTAATATCTCATCCAATAGGATTAGTACACTTTTTAGTGTTGTTTTATATTATTATAATATTATTTGTCACATTATTTACCAGATTTACCATTTAACTATGGAAAATTAAAAATTATTACTGAAGTTATTATTTATAATGTCCAAAAAAATGTTCCAATTTACATAAATTTTACCTCTATTTATAAATATAGAAACCATTTTTACAAATTAAAAACTTAGAAATTTTTTTAATTAATTTAAAATTAATCCTCATTGTCCAAACTGGAAATCATGTTTTTAAAAAGTAAAAACTATCAAAAGATCGACATATATTTATGTCTAATTTCAATTTGAAAATACATAAAATGACAATTTTTTTATTAAATAATAAAAATAGAATCCAATTACACATTAAATACAAATATAAAAGACAATCTAACTATAATAATAAATCATATGAAAAGCCAGTTTTCAATTAAAATGAAGTACTTTTCACTATTCATACAAATATGGATTTAATCAGATTATAACAAAAAATTCAAATAAGTTAATTTTTTATTGCTCCCTTATAAAGAAGAACTATATTTTATGAAATAGAATATATAAAATAGAAAAAATAATATTTTTAAAAATTTTTCTCCATCAAAAATTGGTAAAATAACCTTTTAAAAATATTAAAGTATTTTTCATTAAATTAGATTCATTCTAATTTTAAAACTCTAATATTTATTGGATAAAATAAAAAAAATTCCAACATGTAAAGTAATATTTTATGTATTACTAATCATTCCCACCAATAATATAGTTATGCATTAACAACCATTTAAAATAATAATATTATTATTGTATTATTTTTCAACAAAACTCAATGTTTTGAACATCATAAAATTTTGGATAAACCTATTGTTGTGTCACGAACCAACCCGGGTAGACCCTAAACCGGTAACCCGAGGTGGTCCGCGACACGGCCCGAGAGGCGTTCCCGATCCTCCCAGGCTGGCGACAAGCACCTGGGCATCAACAGAGGTTGTGGGAATGATTTATTCCTATATAAATAAATAAGACTGCAAAGATAATACAGATCAGTGCAGAAAATATAAACAAAACAAAGTGACTAAACCAGAAAAGAATAAAAATAAAATTGACCTAACACGACGTCCGAACAAACTCGATGCGACCTCGCAGGTCACTCTCTATCTCAACGATCAAGTGCCGCCCTAGGCGAGCGCACTCAAGCTATAGCCTGCACAAACACTAAAAAAAGAAAAGAACTATAGGCGTGAGTATTATAACTCAGTAAGCTAGCCTGATATTTATTCCTAATGCACTACCTTTAAAATAAAAGAAACCACATTTCAATCTTGAACTAAAATTTATAAAATTATGTTTTTCTAAATATTATACTTAAAAACAAATTACGAACCATTTCCCTTAACCACTTCCATATTTGGGTTCAATTCATTAGTGTCAATGACATATTAGTAAAAGGGAAAGTGATGTTTATAGTTTCAAATTTTTAAAAATAGAATTAAACACTTTCATTTGAAAACCATTTTTAGAAACCTAATCAAAAGCAATTTACCACTTTCCAAGAAAAACAATACACCATAATTCACATAGTAAAACATACAACAAGGTAAATGTTGGTATACATGTGAGCATCATAATAAAAACTGCAGGCAACAAAAGCTGAAGAGACATGGGTGAACCTAGGAGATTGAGAATAAACCAGAAGACACCAATATATGAGAAATCATACATACAGACATGTCACGATGAAATCAAAACGCACAATATGCTCAACCACCCTCTCTCAGGTAGGTCGAGGGCTAATCCCATAGAAATAAACCCAATATATCGACCTACAATGGGCCACTGGTCAGAACCTTAACCTAACAGTGCAGCAGTCATTCT
Organism: Viscum album; assembly: GCA_963277665.1. Classification (NCBI taxonomy): domain Eukaryota; kingdom Viridiplantae; phylum Streptophyta; class Magnoliopsida; order Santalales; family Viscaceae; genus Viscum; species Viscum album. Next base: position 1,141,107,980 of record OY728156.1, read on the forward strand.
TAGAATATTATCTCAATATGCCAGATTCCCATGTCTCAAGTGTTTAAAAAGGGGGTGAGCCAACCGATGCCAACTGAGCTTCCAATAAGATATATCAATATATAAAGAACAACAGGCATCACCCCGAGCCACTCCATGGGACAACCTCTTGCATTTAACTACTCAAGTACCCGGGAGCCTCTAAGTGAGGCCTCCCAAAAAATCAATTGGAACCAAGGCATGAGAGTCGTCCTAAGAGGGGTTTTTATCAAAACATTTTCATCGCTTTCTATAAAGTTACAAACAGGCATTAAATACATTTCACAATCACTAATAAAAAAAGAACATCTTTTTATAAGACCAATCCTAGTTTAAAAACATTTAAAGAACCCCCAAAACACTACTTCAGAGGCTGACAATATTTTTATGAACCAAACCAATCCAAAAAAAATTATTTTCCCAAATAAACTTTAAGAGCCAACCAAGAAATTTCTCAAATGAACCAAAGTACTTGTTCATGAATTAAAAGAAATTATTTCTTATTAAACCAGAACTTTATTTTACATTCCGTGAAATATGTTTAAAATCAAAATGGGTATTCTTTCATTATTGGGTGTCCCCTCGTCAAAAAAATATTTCAAGCGTCCATTATAAAATAAACCTCTCTTTTTACACTAAATAATCTTATAAAGATTAACTATCTTATATTAAAAATTAATTATCTTATATTATCTCACATTATTTAGAATTAATAAAATATTTATATTGATTAATTAGTGAGCACAAATAACAGGAAATAATGTAGCTTAAATTTTAAAAGCAGTGTAAAGGGAACCTACCTCAGATACACGACGTGATGAAACTACGCACGTTCGAAAATGCGCGACAAAGTCCAACGCCCGACATAATAAATATCAATGACTCAAAACACATCCCAAAAATCACTAGAGCATGTTAAACCAAGCGTCACGGAGAAACACTCACCTCGAAACTGAAGCGCGACGATGACGCAAACTCGGAATCGCTCCGCGTGGGTACTAAAATAATAATCCTACCAAAAAACATAAGTTGATAAAACCCCCTAACAAGGAAAAGGCCAAAGCAATAATAATAATAATAATAATAATAATAATAATAATAATAATGATTATTATGATAATATTAATACTAATAATAATAACAATAATAATAAGAATAATAAGAATTAGAATAATAATATTATTATTAGTAATAATAACAATAACAATATAAATTATAATAATAATAATAACACAAATAATAATAATAATAATAATAATAATAATAATAATTACAAAAGTAAATTTAAAATAACAAAAAAACGAACCTTTCAAGGGAGCACAGGTCTGGTAGCAGGTGGGAGTAATGGAGGTCGGTGGGGTTGTGTGCGTGCCGGATAGGAGGTCACCGTGATGGAAAAAAGGGGGTTCACTTCAGCAGGAAGGGTCGAGGTGAGGCGGCTGGGTCTGAGGATTCGGAGATGTGGCAGGTGCACTACCAGAGGAGTTGGGGGGTCAGTGCACAGAGGGAGTCAAGGGAGAGGTCGCTACTATGACCCACTGGATGCAAGAGCCGCTGAACAAAGAGAAAAGGATGGGGTGCGCCTATTGTGCAAGGGAGCAGAGGGGGAAGCATGCTGTGATGGAGGAGTCGGCGAGGAGGATGAGAGGGGCGTTGCATGCAGGGAGAAAGAGGATGTGGTGGGTGCGCTGGTCGGATTGCGCATGGAGTTAAGGCAGAGCGGGGTGCGGGCTGGCTGTTGGGGAGGCCGAGCGGGGGCTGCCGTCACTACCGAGGGGACGGAGAAGCGTCGGGAGGGCCTGATGCGCTGGGTGCAGGATGAGGGGAAGGATAAGGGAGGGATAGGAGGGGTGGCGGCCGAGAGAGAACATAGAAGTAAAAAAATGAGGGGGCGGGCCATTAGTGTTAGAAGAAAGGAAGAAAAAAATAATAATAATAAAGTAAATGAAATTAAAAATTGAAACACAATCATATAAATAAAACAAAGTAAAAAAATACTCATAATAAATGTACGACACATAAAAAAAATGGTTTCATATTATTTGTCTAATAATAAAAATAACGGAAATGCCATGCAGTTTCATGAGCGAGGCCACACGGCATCGTGCTCCTCCCGTGCATCCTGCGACGTCGAACCCAAAACGTGCGCTTTTAATCGAAAACTCAAAAACGACGTTCGGGACTCACCCCGGACCCCAGTGATGATATTTTAAGATAGAAAAATAATTAAAATAGATTGATAACGTGGGTCTGGGTGTGACAATTCTCCCCACCACAATTCTTTCCGTCCTTGGAAAGCCACGACACCAACCAGCTAATCGATCAACACCTATGGATTCCACACAGCACGATCCAACCTTTTATCCCAAGGACATCACACCGACTACCAGCGAGACTGAACCTCATCGCCTGGAAAAAATCACCATCATAGGGGAGGCCTGAAAGGGCTCCGCACCATAAGAACTCAACTAGCATTCGATAACGACTTACGAGAACACCCAAAGATACGGTGTGCTCCCCACCATAAAGAACCAACCTACTAGCGCCCAAGCAGAAAACCAACTTAGACCTGTACCATGCTGCACTCAAGATATAAATAGCACATCAAGGACCTTTCAACCACTTACTCCCTTCCGAAAGGGATATAAGCTTAAATGGATACTTTTCACAAACTAAAAACCCTAACCCTTCGGGCAGAAAGGGAGGGGCCAAGGACTGGATCACTGAAACTACAACATATAACTACCCACGACACATCACTTCATGATAGATACAAACTAAAGTCACAACTGATTCACATGGATGACCCATGCAAGGTCACTGATCAGAAACATGCATCCAAAAGGCACAATTACCAAAATTGCATGATGGATAAGTCCATCATGCACTTTGCAACAAGTGGAAAACTACAACTACAGAGAAACCAGAGTAGCAATACCAGAACTATCTCATCACATTGTAGAGGAACAACTTTAACCAGACTCCTTAAAAATTAACCGAGGGATTCCTAACTACGCGTCCGCTTCACTCCGAGACCTTTTGGATGGAGCTCTAATGGATGAAGCATCATATGACTCGCAGTCAGGTTTCGATAATCCCAATAAGAAACATACATCTTTTGATTTGACAAAGGAAATGACCAAAATTTTAAAATAATACCACATTGACATTGAAAACCGAAGTTCATCAGAAGACACACAACATTCCCATACATTTAAAACCCAAAACAACACCCATACAACAGCCACGATAAGAGGTCCCTTACACTGGAAGGAAGCATACATGAGAAACATTATACAAAAACCCAACAACACATCACTTCTGAAAACTTCCTCTGTGACTCTTTCTAGAAACGCCCCGATAAAATCGTCACAGGTGACCCATGCGTCCACATGCATGGCAGGGCTTCGGAGCGCTTGGGCATGGCGGATTCTTGTAACCCCACATTCCACACTGATAACACACAATAACCTCTCGCTCCAAAGAGGTTGATGAAATATCCTGAGGCCTCTTGATTCCACAACCTGCTCTATCCTCTTTCATTTTCTTACACATCCCCTGTCCACAATCTTCACTAGTGGTCATAGTGATCGAAGTAGGGAGAAATACTTCGAGCACTCCTGTCATCACGGCTTCGACATGGAAGGCTTGTCTTGCCACATCTATAAAAGATGTTAGGTTGGAATCTGACACCTTCGACTATAGATCAGGGGGGACCCACGTCTAAGCGTTGAGACATCTTGGGGTCATTCATGGCATACCCTAAATCATAGGGTACTAGCTCTAAAAAGCGCTGGAAATATTCCAACACAGGTCTGTTGCCCTGCTGTAGACAACACATTTCCATCCCCTTTCTCAACCTTTCTTCATCAGACAAATACTGACAAATGAACAAATCCTTGAAAAACTCCCAGGTAATCTCTTGATGGGGCATGTTCCAAGACACCTACTTCAACCCCATCAATGGTGAAACATCAAGCATGAAGGTTGAAAACTTGACCTTCAACAACTCGGGCAACTCAATGAGGTTATAGTCCTTTTCAATCTTCTGCATCTAATCCTCTACTACGGAAGTTTCTGCTTGACCATAAAATAGAGGTGGATCTAGCTTCCGAATCTCTAGCATAAAATACTTAGGCTGATCAACCGCACTATGATCACCCACTGAAGATTTCAAGGGATAACTGCTGACACAAAAAAGTCAAAAACCTCAATCAAGGCCGACTCAATAAATAAAAATCCTCAGAAAAATACATTGCATATATGACAAGCTCCAGACACAAGAAAAAGAACCATTATAAAATCAAAACATTTCTTCTGAAAAACATATTTATTTTAAAACAAGATTGTTGGGTTAAACCCCTGCCATTGGTATTCTTTAGAGTCTCACTCACATGCATGTATACGTTCCACCCCAGGTATCCACACATCATACCAAAAATCCGATCACATCTCCAACATACCACTATGAATGTGAGAACCCATAGGAACTCCAATTCCAAAACAAAGAATCTTCATTTTTCCAAAAAAAAATGAATCATTCATACCACTTCTTTTATAACAATTCAAAAATTAAACATGTCATTTCAAACAACCCCTTTTTTTCAAAACCAACTTTTCTGATTCAAAACACTTCTAGAAATCAAAGGAAACCCAATACAACTCAACAGGGAACTACTGTTAGTGGGTGACTTGACCATATGGTTGGTGGCCATATGCCAAACATGTCACCAACCCAGTGAGCCTTCTTAGACCATTCTCCTAGCTCTACATGGATTGCCAGGCCATGCGGCTTTGGACTATTAGTCCAACTCCCTTTTTCGTATCCCAATCATAAAACTATTCCATAAAAACTCAAATAAACAAATTAAAACGGACTTCCCCTGAAAACCTGAGGGTCAGAATGAGTAAGAGTTCGTAACGCTTTTCTCGCACCTACCCCTCAAGTCCGGACAATCCAACTCCATCTACCTTGAAATCCCAAATAACAAAGGGAACACGAAAAAATGAGGTCTGCTAAGATCTAACCTGCCTCTAATACCATTTTGTCACGAACCAACCCTGGTCAACCATGAACCGGTCACTTGAGGTGGTCCACGACATGGCCCAAGAGGCGTTCTCGATGTTCCCAGGTTGGCGACCAGCGCTAGGGCATCAACAGAGGTTGTGGGAATGATTTTTCCCAATATAAATAAAAAAGACTACAATGATAATACAGAGCAGCACAAAAAAGATAAACCAAACAAAGTGACTAAATAGGAATAAAAGGAAATTAAAACTGACCAAACACGATGTCTGAACAAACTCTGTGCGACCTCGCAGGTCGCTCTCTGACTCAATGATCAAGCGTCGCCCTAGGCGAGCACACTCAAGCTATATCCTGCACAAACACTAAAAATAGAAAAGAACTGTAGGCGTGATTATTAAAACATAGTAGGCTATCCCGGTATCTATTCCCAATGCACTACCTTTAAAATAAAAGAAACCACATTTCAAGTTTGAACAACAATTTATAAAAGTATTTTTTTTCTAAATATTCTACTTAAGAACAATGTACGAACCATTGCCCTTAACCATTTCCAAATTTGGGTTCAATTCATTGGTGTCAATGAAATTTTATGAAAAGGGAAAGTGATGTTTATATTTTCAAATTTGTACAAAAAGAATTAAACACTTTCATTTGAAAACCATTTTTAGAAACCTTATCAAAAGCAATTGACCACTTTCCAAGGAAAACAATACACCAGAATACACAAAGTAAAACACACAACAAGGGAAATGTAGGTATTCATGTGATAATCATAATCACTACTGCAAGCAATAAAAAATTAATAGACATGGGTGAACCTAGGATATCGAGAATAAACCAGAAGAAACCAATACATGAGAAATCATCCTTACTGACATGTCATGATGAAATCAAAACGCACAATACGTGAAACCATCCTATCTCAGATGTTTTGAGGGAAAATCCCATAGTAATTAACCCAAAATATCCTCCTACTATGGGCCACTGGTCAGAACCATAACCTACCAGTGCAACAATCATTCTTAGAATATTCTATCAATATTCTAGATTCCCATGTCTCATGTGTTTAAAAATGGGGTGAGCCAACCGATGCCAACTGAGCATCCAATAAGATATATCTATATATAATGCACAACAGGCATCACCCCGAGCCACTCCATGGGACAACATCTTTCCTTTAACTACTCAAGCACTCGGGTGCCTCTATGCGTGGCCTCCCAAACAATATATTGCAACCAAGGCATGAGAGTCGTCCTAAGAGGGTTTTTATCAAAACATTTTCATCGCATTCTATAAAGTGTCAAATGAGAATTAAATAAATTTCACAATCACTAATAAAAAAAAGTACAACTTTTTCATAAGACCAAAACCAGTTTTAAACCATTTAAAGAACCCCCAAAACACTACTTCGCAGGCTGACAATATTTTTACAAACCAAAACATTTTATTTTTCCAAATAAACTTTAAAAGCCAACCAGGAAACCTCACAAAAGAACCAAAGTACTTTATCACACTTCAAAAGAAATAATTTCTCAGTAAACCATAACTCTATTTTACATTATGTAAATTATGTTTAAAATCCAAACGAGCATTCTTTAATTATTGGGTGTTCGCTCGGAAAGAAAATATTTCAAGCATCCTGTATAAAATAAACGGATCTTTTTACACTAAATAATCATTTAAATATTAACTATATTATATTAAAAATTAATTATCATATATTATCTCAAATTATTTAGAATTAATAAAATATTTATTTTGAACAATTACTGTGCACAAATATCCGGAAATAATGTCGGTTAAATTTTAAAAGCAGTGCAAAGTGATCCTACCTCAGATACACGACGCGATGAAACTACGCACGTTCGAAAACGTTCGGCAAAGTCCAACGCCTTACATAATAAATATCAAGGACTCAAAACACATCCAAAAACATACTATATCATGTTAAACCAATCATCGGGGAGAAACGCTCACCTCAAAACTGAAGCGCGACGACGACATAAACTCGGAATCCCTCCGTGCGGGTTCTAGAACAATAATCCTAACAAAAAAACATAAGTTGATAAGACCCCCTAACAAGGAAAAGGCCAAAGAAAGATTCATAATAATAATTATAATAGTAATAATATTAACAATAATAATAATAATAATGATAATAATAATATTAATAATAATAACAACAATAATAAGAATAATAAGAATAACAATAATAATACTAATAACAATAATAATGAAAATAATAATAATAATAATAATAAAACTAATACAAATAATAATAATTATTATACTAATAATAAGAAGAATAATAATAATAAAAGTAAATTAAAAATAACAAAAAAAAATGTAACCTTGCAAGGGGGCACAGGTCTGGCAGCAGGTGGGAGTAGAGGGGGCCGGTGGGGTTGTGTGCGTGCCAGACAGGAGGTCACCGCGATGGAAAAAAGGGGGTGAGCTGAAACGGGAAGGACTGAGGTGAGGCAGATGGGTCCGAGGATGAGGAGATGTGGCGAGTGCGCTGCAAGAGGAGTCGTGGGTCGGCGCACAAAGGGAGGCAAGGGAGAGGCCGCCGCTATGACCCGATGGAAGCAGGAGCCGCTGAACAGGGAGAAAAGGCTGGGGCGTGCCTAGTGTCCAAGGGAGGCCGAGGGGGAAGCCTGTTGTGACGGAGGAGTCGGCTAGGAAGAGGAGAGGGGCGCCGCATGAGGGGGGAAAGAGGAGGCGGTGGGTGCTCTGTTCGGATTGTGCAAGGAGTTAAGGCGGGGCGGGGTGCGGGCTGGCTATTGAGGAGGCCGAGCGCGGGCTGTCGTCGCTACCGAGGGTAATAAATATCTCATATAATAATATTTGGACACATTTTTGTAAGTTTTTATATTATTATTATAATATGTTTACCCATACTTTCCATATTTACTCGTTAACATGGTAAATAAAAATTATTACTAAAGTTTCTATTCACAGTGTAATAAAAATAAAAGGTTGCAGTTTACATAATTTGGAACTTATGATTCAAAATATGGAATTAATTTTTCAAATTTAAATACATTGGAACTATAGAAATTAATTACAAAATTAATTCTCATTGTCCAAACTAGAAAACGTGTCGTAAAAAAATAAAAACAATAAGATGTTTGACATGTGTTTATATCAAATTTGTTTGTGAAATTACTTCCAATGAACAAAGTTATAATAAATTATAAAAACATAATCCAAATAAATTTTAAAAACAATCAAAAAAATATAATATAATTAAACAAATAAATTATATTAAAAATAATTTTTGAATAAAAATGCAGTATTTTTACTATTAATAAAAATATGGATTTTGTGAGAAAAATACCAATATTTCAACCAAATTAAATATCGATTTTCTAAATACAAATACGAAATTTATATTATCAAATAGAAAATATAAAACTAAAAAAACTATTTTTATAAATGGTTACCCATCTAAAGGGGTTAAAATGACATTTTAAAAATATTAGAGTATTTTATAGATAAAATAGGATTCATTCCCATCTTAAGCCACTAAAATTTATTGTGTCACAACCCGACTCCCCGGGATATGAACCTTATCATCTGACCCCATGGGTTCCTTGTAATTCTTTGGTTGCCTTCCCAGCACACCGTAGACTATTACTCAAAAGGGTCGCTTATTAGACTAATGACTACCACCACAGGCCAACACATGTTCTTTTACTATATTTTGTCCTCAATCGGGCAAACACACCATGGGTTCCTTGTAATTTCTTCGATGCCTTCCCAGCACACCATAGAATATTACTCACAATGGTCACAAATCAGACTAATGACTACCTCCACAGGCCAATACATGTTCTTTCAGTATGTTTTGTCCTCACTCACACACACCCTGGGAAACATCCCAGAATGTCACCCATCCAGATTTGTACTCAAGTCCAAGCATGCTTAACTGTGAAGTTCTAATCTTGTAGGCTCTCGAAAAGAAAAGTTATAAGGCCCCAACCTTAAACCTTACTTAATCTTGAGTTATTACAAGATTACACATTGAGGATCTTTTCGGGTTTAGAGTTTTAGAGAATTAGATAATAAAACATGCATTACATTCCACATATAAACAAAGTGGTTACATAAAGATAGTATTCTTCATTCCCATCAATGGAAACATATTTAAAATAAAACATGGATTCAGTCTTGACACTTCCTTGACACTATCATCATATCATGTACCTTTCCCTTGACCTGTGAAAAACATTTCAAAAACTTGGTATGAGCATAAAAACTCAGTATGGGTTATAAAAAAACATGGAAAGGAATCATGAGTTCATATATACATAAGAATGAAATCATACTTTACCCATAAAACATAGGCACTTTAACATACTTCATAAAATCATGAATAAATCATAGAAATCATAAGACATAAAGGTAACTTGAGGCATTCATAACATTATTACGTAGGGAGTAACCATCTTGGTTACGTTTGGAATACCCATCACAGTATATTCCCTAAAATCTCTTCGGAGAAACCTTAACGTTTCACTCCTTCGCGTTACCCAATGCATTGGAGAAATATATCGGGCTCACCCGCCCTTAGTTTATCACGGAACCACCCGTCTTCATAATAATGCCCAAGAACCATAACATAATTCATTTCACATAAAACATGCATAAAGGAAACATAACATATCCACCTTTCAATCACAAGATATCAATACAACACATTGATATAAAAAAATTATGAAAACCATTTTCAATACCAAAATAAAAGAAAAGTAAAACATGGTATTTATTTTTCTTTTAAAAAGAAGGTATGGCTTGTAGAGGAAGCTGAAACTCAAATAACGGTCACGACGGCGGAGAAGTCGTTGTCGCCGCATACGTAAAACAAAAACATTCCCTTTTTTCGTTTAGTAAACACTTCGTATAAAAAATATTCCTTTTGAATAAATGTAAAATTCAAAGGGATTTATACACCATATAAAAGAAAGTTGTGTATAAAATAATATATGCCTCAATGAAAGGAGATTGAGACGATGTCCCATACCTCGTATCCGACTTGACCCGACCGTTCTTTAATCTCTTGAATAATAAACATGAGATAATATCTACTTGCTTATGAATCATTTTCAAGTTCATTATTCCTTTTATACCATGTTATGAACATCATGTAATCAGTTAAGTTAATAATGTTCATTTTGTCGGTATTTGGTTCTTAAGTCAAAAATAGACTTCTTACACTTACATGTTGTTAATTTGGTCAAAGTTTCATTATATCCAGAATGATATTAATGATTTGGATAACATATATATCATATATATTCATCATATACATTCATTTATAATATTACATCACATATAGAGGTAAGAAATGAAATGCACCGTTCATGGAGACAGTAAGCCGTACGTACGCATGAACGCTACTTCCATTTCTATTTCATATTTCTGGAATGGAATCATAATGATATAAGAGTATATTGTAATTCCAGTATAATAAAATATATAATATCATAGTTTCATCCTTTATATGTCCCACATATGGTATTTAACGAATCAAATAACTTTCAGGGGGCGGTAGTCCGCACTTCCTAAAATGAAGATATCGTGTTTACCCATAATGGAAACCATAAAGGTATGCCCAAAATGAAAAAACCAGAAGCTTAAGGAAAACATAATCATATTATATATCAGATATAATAATAGTGACATCATAATTTCCACCTTTGAAGGTGTTAAATGAGTATTTGAACAATCATCATTTCGGGAGGCAGAATTTCGCCATCCACGGAAACCGTATGTTCTTTAACCATTTGATGTAGTTGTGTGAGAGTGTAGCTCAAATAAATATTATAACAACAACCTTGTATATTGAAGATACTGGTGTTGTTACAAAATAAGTAAATAATAATAGTTTAGGTGGTTGGAGAAGCAAAATAAAACAAATGAACATGAGAGAATGAATTACCTTAAAAAGTGTAACTCCTTTTGATTTGAACCTAAAGGCTTCCATTGAAAGGATTATGCCCAAAGGGAATCCTCTAGGATGATGAGAGGGATGTGGAGAGAGTAAATGGGTAGGGGTTGGCTGAGCCAAAGTCTTGAGGAGTGTGTGAAATGAGGTAGAGGTGGGGGCCTTTTATAAGAGGAGAGGAGGGGCACTTTTGGAAAGTAAAGAAATAATACTTTATTTGAAAATGTTTTTCGGTTTTAAAAGAACCCACATTGATATAATTCGTGGCTAAGGTGATAAGGGATCAAAATCCACTCATCCAATTGGTTTTGGCCATGTGTAGTTCATAGATTTTACATTGTCTTTCCATTTTATTTAAATCGTCAAATAATGATGTCATCACTGCATCATTATTATGTCATAAATAATTTAATTTATTTAATGTCTAAAAATCATAAAAAAAATACTATGATGTAGGAAATATTTTTAGATTTCCAATGACTATTTATAGTCAAATATCTTATCTTTATAACCCTATGTAAAAATTGTTTTCGTAAAACATATTATGTTTGTGTCATTTTTACTTTTACATTAAATAAAAAGTTCACTACTGGAAAAATGGCCTATAGCCACGGTTTAAAATCGTGGGTATAGCCCCCAAAACCGTGGGTATAGGCTATACCAACGGTTTTGGGAACCGTGGGCTGGAACGCCGTCGGTATAGGTCCCCAGCCTATACCCACGGTTTTGGAAAACCGTGGGTATAGGTGTCCTGCCACCGTGTCACCGAAACATAGACAATTTCCACGGTGTCAACGACCTATACCCACGGTTTCAAAACCGTGGGTATAGGTCCTAAAAAAAATGCAGGCGCCGAGTTTCGATCCCGCAACCTCTTCGCTGTAAACGCCGCGTCTAACCACTACCTTAACTTCACGTATATGTATATATATATATATATATTTAGTTAAATATAGTTATAAAAACCGTGGGTATAGAGGGAAGAACCGTGGGTATAGGGTTCCCGCCAAAAAAAAAATCCTTCCCGCGGGAAAAAAAATTTCCCGCGCACACAAAATTGACCTATACCCACGGTTTTTCATAACCGTGGGTATAGGTATTTTATCCCAGACCTATCCCCACGGTTTTCACCAAAACCGTGGGGATAGACCCCCCCTATACCCACGGTTTTGGGAAACCGTGGGTATAGGTGACTTTTCAGGACCTATCCCCACGGTTTGCCAAAACCGTGGGGATAGAGGCCCCTATACCCACAGTTTTGGCAAACCGTGGGTATAGGTCATGAAAATTCACCTATACCCACGGTTTTCCAAAACCGTGGGTATAGGGGGGGTCTATCCCCACGGTTTTGGTGAAAACCGTAGAGATAGGTACATTTTCCAGTAGTGGTTATTTATGTCATTTCCCAAACAATATGTCTCCATGGGGTCCCCAAGTTGACCCATGGATTGTCTTTGTCGGCCATGACACAACCAATAAGGTTGGGACATTTGTCTAGGTCATTTCATATTATTAAAGCATTATTTATACCTTAAACTACACTAATTACCACTAATCGCGATTAAAGACTTAATAAGTTACTATTCACCAAAAAATTATTTTAATCTCATTGAACCACATTTTAATTCTTAATGACAACCATGAATGTCGGATTTTCAAAATTCAATACACATTAGTGGTAAACTTTCATTTAACTGAAAAATCAGTTTGCTTGATTACCACTTAGTGGTTTCACTATTCATCAAAAATTGATGTTTTTCAGAAAATTACCAAAAATTCACCCTAAGCTATATTTGATATTCCAAATTCAAAAATGAAGTCTATTTTACAAAATTAAAATCATATAAGTCACATTAATTAATTTAATAATTAATTCCCACTGCCAGAGCAAAAAACGTGTTTTTACAAAACAATAAGTATCAAAAGATTGACACCAGTTTAAGTCTAATTTCAAAGTGAAATTGATTCCAATGACCACCATTGGATAAAATGGTAAAAATATATTCTAATTTCACTTCAAAACCAATTCAAAACATATTCTAATCATATAAATAAATTAGGTTAAAAAGCAGTTTTGATGTAAAATGCAGTATTTTTCACTATTCAATAAAAAAATGAACATTGTCAGAAAAATATAAAAAATTCACACAAGGTAAATTTTGATGTCCCAATCATAAATAATAAGTTTATTTTGACAAACATAGTTTATAAAATTGTCAAAATATAGTTTCAAAAATGGTTTTCCATCAAAAGGCACTAAAACAATCTTTTAAAAATATTAGTGTATTTCATGCATAAGATTGTATTTATTTTCATTTTAAGACTCTATAACACTATCATAATCATTAATAGACATAGATAAAAATATCTATTATTCATTACTTACATGGGATGTTACATCCTTCCCCCCTTTAGAAAATTGTGTACCCGCAATTTATTTACTTATCGAATAAATGGGGGTACATATCCCTCATTGCATTTTCAGATTCCCATGTTGCCTCTTCAATCATGTGGGTTTTACACAAAACCTTTACCTGGTGAATCACCTTATTCCGTAACACTTGCTCCTTGTGGTCAAGAATCTGGACCGGTTGTTCCTCATAAGATAGGTTCTCTTCCAGCTGAATTATCTCTGGACTCAAAACATGAGATGGATCTGGCATATAATTTCTCAACATCGAAATGTGAAAAACATTGTGTACCTGAGATAAAATCGGACGTAAAGCCACTCGGTATGAAACTGATCCAACTCTCTCCAGAATTTCGTATGGTCCAATGAACCTTGGACTCAACTTTCATTTCTTACCAAATCTCATCACACTTTTCCAAGGAGAAACCTTGAGAAAATCATGATCACCTACCTCGAAAGATAGATCCTTCCTCCGGTTATCTGCATAACTCTTCTGCCTGCTCTGAGCTGTTCTTATGTGTTTCTGAATAAGATGAACTTTTTCTGCCATCTCTTCTACCAATTCTGGTCCCATCAACTTTCTTTCACCCACTTCATCCCAGAAAGCTGGAGTTCGACACCGCTTCCCATATAATGCCTGAAATGGTCCCATCTGTATACTGGAATGAACACTGTTATTATATGAAGATTCAACCAAAGAAAGATGTTGGTCCCAACTTCCCTGATAATCCATAGAACAAGCTCGTAGCATATCTCCAAATGTCTGAATTGTTCGGTCTGACTGCCCATCTGATTGAGGATGAAAAGCTGTACTAAAATTTAATTCAGTACCCGACGACTTCTGAAGGCCTTTCCAATAGTTAGAAGTAAACCTGGGATCACGATCCGATACAATGGAGAGAGGAACTCCATGTAACCTGACTATCTATTTAAGATACAAATGGGAAAGTTGATCAAGAGAGAAATTATCTCGTATAGCAAGGAAATGAGCAGATTTGTTCAAGCGATCAACTATAACCCAGATTGCATTATTACCTCGAGATTTCTTCGGTAATCCAACAACAAAGTCCATGGATATATTCTCCAATTTCCACTCTGGCACCGGTAAATGCTGAAGCATCCCTTTCGGTAACTGCCACTCTACTTTAACCTACTGGCAAGTCAAACACTTCACAGTAAAATCAGCAATATCTCTTTTCATTCCATCCCACCAGTAATACTCCCGCAGATCTCTATACATCTTCGTACTGCCCGGATGAACTGAAAACGGAGAACTATGAGCTTCACATAACAACTCTCTCTTCGACTGTGAATCACAAGGCACACACAATCTCTTCCCAAATCACAAAACGCAATCATTATCAATGATGAATTCAGGCAACTTACCTTTCTGAACTAGCTCTAACTTTTTCTGCAACTCACTATCTTGCTTCTGTGCTTGCTTGATTCTATCTGATAGAGATGATCTCACTGATACCTGAAACAAAACAGAAGGACTTCCTGTACCAACAACTTCTATTCCAAAGTTCATCAACTCCTTAACCAAAGGATCACGTTCCAAACGCAACATTGTTAATGAAGCATTACTTTTTCGACTCAAAGCATCAGCCACTTTATTTGCTTTTCCCAGATGGTAATGAATTGTACAATCATAATCCTTGATTAATTCTAGCCATCTCCTTTGTCTCATGTTTAACTCTTTCTGAGTGAATATATACTTTAAACATTTGTGATTGGTATATATTTCACACTTTACTCCATACAAATGATGCCTCCAAATTTTTAAAGCAAAACAACAGCAGCTAATTCCAAATCATGTGTAGGGTAATTTACCTCATGAGTTTTCAACTGTCGTGAAGCATAAGCAATTACCTGATCATTCTACATTAGGACGCAACCAAGTCCTTTCAATGAAGCATCACTGTATATAACAAACTCACCATTCCTGGAAGGTAGTGCCCAAACTGGAGCATTCACCAATCTTCTTTTCAATTCCTGAAAACAATCATCACATTCTTTTGTCCAGATAAACTTAACACCCTTCCGAGTTAGCTCAGTCATTGGACTAGATAACCGTGAAAAATTTCTAACAAACCTTCGGTAATAGCCCACCAAACCAAGGAAGCTACGAATCTCGGTTACATTTGTGGGTCTTGGCCATTCTTCCACAACTTTTGTTTTTGCAGGATCAACAGTTATTCCATCTTTAGAAACAATGTGACCAAGTAAAGAAATTTGTTGCAACCAAAACTCACACTTGCTGAATTTCCCATACAGTTTCTTTTTTTAAGGTTTGTAAGATAACCCTTAAATGTCTTTCATGCTCCTCTTTACTTTTAAAAAACACTAAAATATCATCAATGAAAACCACCACAAACTTATCCAAGAACTCATGGAAAATTCTATTCATTAAGTCCATGAATACAGCAGGTGCATTGGTTAGCCCAAAAGCCATTACTACAAATTCGTAATGGCAATATCTCGTACGGAATGCGGTCTTCGGAATATCTGCCTCCTTTGCCTTCAGCTGATGGTACCCCGATCTCAAGTAAATCTTTGAAAAAAACTGAGCTCCCTGGAGCTGATCAAACAAATCATCGATATGAGGAAAAGGATATTTTTTCTTAACAGTGATATTATTCAAGGCTCTATAATCAATGCAAAGTCTCATAGAACCATCTTTCTTTTTAACAAATAAAACAAGAGCACCCCATGGTGATGTGCTAGGTATAATGAAACCTTTCTCTAATAAATCTTGCAATTGCTCCTTCAACTCTAAAAGTTCAATTTGTGCCATTCGATAAGGGGGTTTTGAAATTGGCTTAGCATCAGGAACTAAGTCAACAGTAAACTCAACTTCCCGATCTGGTATTATTCCAGGCAACTCATCAGGAAAAACATCAGGATACTCATTTACCACTGGAACATCATTAATCTGAATAGTTCCTTTATTTTCAATGACGTGTGCAAGGTAACATTCATTTCCATATTTTACAAGTTTCTCGGCCTCTTGATATGTTATCAAAAGTAAGGGTTCATTCTTGTAAACAAACTGAAAGTCTTTCTGAAAAGAAACTTCTTTAGCTCTACAGTCAATCTTAGCATGGTAAATAGAGAGCCAATCCATACCCAGGATAACATCAAACTCTACTAGAAGTAGAACAATAATGTTTTCAAGTAGGTTCTTTCCACAGATAAGGATAGGAAGATTCTTATAAATTCTTTTTGCCTCAACATTCCCCCCAGGTGTTTTTACCAAAAGTTCAGGAGTCATTTCTTGAGATGGTATTCCCATTTTACTAGAAAAGGTTTCAGAGATGAAGGAATGTGTAGACCCCGAATCAAACAACACACTGGCATAATCTGAAAAAACAAACAAAGTACCTGATACAACTTCATTTGATGGCCCGACATCTGCTGAAGTAGTTGCAAAGGATTTCACCACCCCTTTCTGCTTGTAGTCTAACTGCTTCCCATCACTCAAGCTCCTTGTCGGACACTCGTTTCCATAGTGACCCATCTCATTGCACTTACAACATTTCACTAACTGTAAATCAAATTTGTTCTTACCTTCACCTTGATCCTTTTCAGTGCAATCACGAGCCTTATGTCCCATATTACCACATCGGTAGCACTTCCCAGAATTCAGAAGACATTCCCCAGCATGCCTTTTGCCACATTTATCACAAACTGGAAACTTAGTTCTCTTACCATCAGACTTTTATAAAGAATTCTTACCTTTCTCCTGCCACCTCGGTCTCTTCTTCTGCTGGTTGTTATAGAAAACTTGGTCATCGGCAAACTCCATTTCCACCTTCTCAGCACATCGAACAAGCTTTTCATAACTTTTAAACTCACGAGAAGCTAATTCCCTTCAATAATTTAGCTTTAATCCTGAGTAGAAATGATTGATTTTACTATCAAGGTCCCGGATAAAATTTGGAGCATACCTTGCCAATCGAGTAATCCTTTCTTCATAGGCAGCCACTGAGTCTTCCTCTTGCCTCAATTCCAAGAATTGCTTTTCCATCCTAAGTTGAACAGCCTTAGGAAAATAATTCTCAAGAAACATACCTTTGAATTCATCCCAGTCAAGAGCATCAATCTCATCGGCGTCCCTGATATTTTTAACCATAGACCACCACTGATCTGCTTCACCCTCCAAACGGTAAATAGCAAGACTAACCGTTTGATTGTCTGAACACCCCATGACATCAAAAATCTTCTCTAGTGCTTTAATCCACCCTTCAGCTAGCACAGGGTTAGATAATCCTCTGAATGATGGTGGATGTTGCCTCATGAAATGTTCCACCACTAACATGTTCCTCTGCGGTTGGTCTGGCTGATCTTGTGCATGGATACCACCGCCATTTATCGCTTGAGTCAACTGCGCCATTACTGCAACAAACTGTTCAGTTCAAATTCCGACAATTTCTAGATGCTGATTCATAAGTTTATTTCCTTTTGTATGCCTTCCTAGCACTGCTTCCCTATTCCCTCTGCGGAAAACCATTCTGAACAAACATGTCTTAGATGAAGCAACATGGTAATCTTTAAATGCTATATCATTTAAAAAAAAATTGGATAATCATTTAATAGAATTCTAACTCCTAAAGTTATCTAAACCGACCTTTGATACCAACTATAAGGCCATAACCTTAAACCTTACTTAATATTGAGTTATTACAAGATTACACATTGAGGATATTTTTGGGTTTAGAGTTTTAGAGAATTAGATCATAAAACTTGCATTACATTCCACATATAAACAAAGTGGTTACATAAAGATATTATTCTTCATTCCCATCAATGGAAACATATTTAAAATAAAACATGGATTCATTCTTGACACTTCCTTGACACTATCATCATATCATGTACCTTTCCCTTGACCTGTGAAAAACATTTCAAAAACATGGGATGAGCATAAAAACTCAGTATGGGTTATAAAAAAAACATGGAAAGGAAACATGAGTTCGTATATACAAAAGAATGAAATCATACATTACCCATAAAACATAGGCACTTTAACATAACTCATAAAATCATGAATAAATCATAGAAATCATAAGACATAAAGGTAACTTGAGGCATTCATAACATTCTTACGTAGGGAGTAACCCTCTTGGTTACGTTTGGAATACCCATCACAGTATATTCCCTAAAATCTCTTCGGAGAAACCTTAAAGTTTCACTCCTTCGCGTTACCCAATGCATTGGAGAGCTATATCGGGCTCAACCGCCCTTAGTTTATCACGGAACCACCTGTCTTCATAATAATGCCCAAGAACCATAACATAATTCATATCACATAAAACATGCATAAGGGAAACATAACATATCCACCTTTCAATCACAAGATATCAATACAACACATTGATATAAATACATTATGAAAACCATTTTCAATACCAAAATAAAAGAAAAGAAAAACATGGTATTTATTTTTCTTTTAAAAAGAAGGTATGGCTTGTAGAGGAAGCCGAAACTCAAATAAAGGTCATGACGGCGGAGAAGTCATTGTCGCCGCATATGTACAACAAAAACATTCCCTTTTGTCGTTTAGTAAACGCTTCATATAAAAAAGTTTCCTTTTGAATAAACTTAAAAGTCAAAGGGGTTTATACACCGTATAAAATAAAGTTGTGTATAAAATAAAATACGCCTCAATGACAGGAGATTGAGACGAAGTCCCATACCTCGTATCCGACTTGACCCGACCGTTCTTTAATCTCATGAATAATAAACTTGAGTTAATCTCTACTTGATTATGAATCTTTTTCAAGTTCATTATTCCTTTTATACCATGTTATGAACATCATGTAATCAGTTAAGTTAATAATGTTCATTTTGTCGGTATTTGGTTCTTAAGTCAAAAATAGACTTCTTACACTTACATGTTGTTAATTTGGTCAAAGGTTCATTATATCCAGAATGATATTAATGATTTGGATAACATATATATCATATATATTCATCATATACATGTATTTATAATATTACATCACATTTAGAGGTAAGAAATGAAATGCACCGTTCATGGAGACGGTAAGCTGTACGTACGCATGAACGCTACTTCCATTTCTATTTCGTATTTCTGGAATGGAATCATAATGATATAAGAGTATATTGTCATTCCAGTATAATAACATATATAATATCATAGTTCCATCCTTTATATGTCCCACATATGGTATTTAACGAATCAAATCACTTTCAGGAGGCGGTAGTCCGCACTTCCTAAAATGAAGATATCGTGTTTACCCATAATGGAAACCATAAAGGTATGCCCAAAATGAAAAAAACAGAAGCTTAAGGAAAACATTAACATATTATATATCATATATAAAAATATTGACATCATAATGGCCACCTTTTATGGTGTTAAATGAGTATTTAACAATCATCGTTTCGGGAGGCAGAATTTCACCATCCACGGAAACCGTATGTTCTTTAACCATTTGATGTAGTTGTGTGAGAGTGTAGCTCAAATAAATATTATAAAAACATCCTTGTATATTGAAGATACTGTTTTTGTTACAAAATAAGTAAATAAAAATAGTTTAGGGGGTTGGAGAAGCAAAATAAAACAAATGAACATGAGAGAATGAATTATCTTAAAAAGTGTAACTCCTTTTAATTTGAGCCTAATGGCTTCTTTTGAAAGGATTCTGCCCAAAGGTAATCCTCTAGGATGAGGAGAGGGATGTGGAGAGAGTAAATGGGCAGGGGTTGGCCGAGCCAAAGGCTTGAGGAGTGTGTGAAATGAGGTAGAGGTGGGGGCCTTTTATAAGGGGAGAGGAGGGGCACTTTTGGAAAGTAAAGAAATATTACTTTATTTGAAAATGTTTTTCGGTTTTAAAAGATCCCACATTGATATAATTCGTGGATAAGGTGGTAAGGGTTATAAATCCACTCATCCAATTCGTTTTGGCCATGTGTAGTTCATATATTTGACATTGTCTTTCCATTTTATTTAAATCGTCAAATAATGATGTCATCGCTGCATCATTATTATGTTATAAATAATTTAATTTTCATTAATGTCTAAAAATAAAAAAAAACTACTATGATGTAGGAAATATTTTTATCTTTCCAATTACTATTTATAATCAAATATCTGATCTTTATAACCCTATGTAAAAATTGTTTTCGTAAAACATATTATGTTTGTGTCATTTTTACTTTTACATTAAATAAAAAGTTATTTATGTCATTTCCCAACCAAAATGTCTCCATGGGGTCCCCAAGTTGACCCATGGCTTGTCTTGGTCGGCCATGACACAACCAATATGGTTGGGACATGTGTCTAGGTCATTTCATATTATTAAAGCATTATTTATACCTTAAACTACACTAATTACCACTAATCGCGACTAAAGACTTAATAAGTTAATATTCACCAAAAAATTATTTTAATCTCATTGAACCACATTTTACTTCTTAATGACAACCATGTATGTCGGATTTTCAAAATTCAATACACATTAGTGGTAACCTTTCATTTAACTGAAAAATCCGTTTGCTTGATTACCACTTAGTGGTTTCACTATTCATCAAAAATTGAAGTTTTTCAGAAAATTACCAAAAATTCACCCTAAGATATATTTGATATTCCGAATTCAAAAATGAAGTCTATTTTACAAAATTCAAATCATATAAGTCACATTAATTAATTTAATAATTAATTCCTGCTGCTAGAGCAAAAAGCGTGTTTTTACAAAACAATAAGGATCAAAAGATTGACACCAGTTTAAGTCTAATTTCAAAGTGAAATTGATTCCAATGACCACCATTGGATAAAATGGAAAAAATATATTCTAATTTCACTTCAAAACCAATTCAAAACATAATCTAATCATATAAATAAATTAGGTTAAAAAGCTGTTTTGATGTAAAATGCAGTATTTTTCACTATTCATTAAAAAAATGAACATTGTCAGAAAAATACCAAAAAATCACACAAGGTAAATTTTGATGTCCCAATCATAAAGAATAAGTTTATTTTGACAAACATAGTTTATAAAATTGTCAAAATATAGATTCAAAAATGGTTTTCCATCAAAAGGCACTAAAACAATCTTTTAAGAATATTAGTGTATTCCATGCATAAGATTGTATTTATTTTCATTTTAAGCCTCTATAACACTATCTTAATCATTAATATACATAGATAAAAATATCAATTATTCCTTACTTACTTGGGATGTTACAAAAGTGCACCTTGTTGACATGGTTAGTACCATTTATCCTTTAAGTTTCAGTTTTTCAGAGGTGCTACATTATCCACCCTTTTAAAGCATACCACCCCCATTTAGGACCCCAATCCTCAAACCTGGGTAGTGCCTAAGCACTTCCGGCTAGGTATTGTCTCTGATAAAATTTGTCATGACCCGCATTTCTAGGCCGTGAACCAAATCATATGACCCCATGGGTCTCTTGTAATACCATGGTTACCTTCCCATCACACCATAAGCTATTACTCACAAGGGTCTCTTATCAGACAAATGACTGTCCCCTCAGGCCAACACATGTTATTTCAGTGTGTTTTGTCCTCACTCACAGACACCTTGGAAAACATCCTAGAAGGTAACCCATCATAATTAGTAATGGATTACAAGAAAGCTTAACTGTGGAGTTCTAATCTGGTAGGCTCCCAAAATGAAATGTGCGACTTGTTGAGATGGGTAGTAACATTTATCCTTTTACGTATCACTTTCTAAAGGGTGTTACATATTGAATAAAAGTAAAAACAACTAAAAAAATATAATCATATTTTTGTTAGTTATGTTCATTCCGGCCAACATAATGGTTAGGCGTTAACTACTATTTAAAATGATAATAATAATATAATATTTTTTTAGTATAACACAATGTTCTGTACAATGTAAGATTTTGTAGAAACTCGTTGTTGCGTTTTAATTAGTCTGTCAAACAAAGAATCCAATTTAACATAAAATTATATCTTATTCACAAATTTTGATTGATATGAAAATGTATTATTCTATAAATACCTTGTATGAAACACAATTGACCAAAAAATTTTCCTTTATCCCACTAGATGAGTGGAAATCATCCATTTCAATCCATGTCTAGAATATATGGCCACTTGGTTCCATAGTTCAATGAATTTTATATTTACACTTATTGATTAAAATATGAAGACAAAAATGTCACTTTATGGTTTTCAATATCTGATATATTTTATGATAGGGATAAAAACAACATATTTTTGGATAAATAAAATAATTTTTAAGATAAAATAATTTTCATTATCATTTTAATTTATTTTTAATTTTTAGTGATGAAATAATTACATTAATTTTGTGCCCTACATCATCACATAATTTGTTTAATTAATTAAAAAATTAATTAAATAAATTTAAAAATATTAAAAGTTTTATAATTTGAAATAATTATTGTGTTTCAAAAAAAATATAGACAAAAATAAAATATTTTATATGATTTAAAGGATTGGATTCTAATTAATTTTTTTGGTATTGTTTTCAGAGTGAAAAATGAATATTTATAAAAATTACCTTAATGTTATTGTATGGTAAAAAATATCTTATTAAAATATTTACAATTCTGAAAAACCATACAACATAATAATTATTTATATATTGTTGGAAATAACAACCAATATTTATTTAGGGTTCAATTTTCCTTTAATATCAACTATCTTGACCCCTAAAGGGTGAAAAATCATTTTACAGTATTAATAGTCTAGAAGGGTTAATAGGGAATAACACCAAATGATAAAGCCGTAATAATGTAACATTAATTTGTAAATATTATATTACATAAGTGTATTTTTAAAAATCCTCATATAATTTTTTAATTATATAATTTTTATCTTTTTTACATGAAAAAAAATTTATATTAAATGAACGTTTAATGTAATTCAAAGTTTTCACATCACCTAACTTATAAAAGTGTACATCCCCTGCACTTTTTATGAAACATAAAAAAATAGTATTATCCATGACATACCCAAATAAATTCCCTACATCCCTATCATATCCTAGAGGATATAGTTTTATTGAAAACCCCTCCTTATAAGTCCTTCAATGTAAACCTAAAGAGGTTTTCTAAAGGAGATGAAACATTCTTATCCAAGTGAATTGGTTTCATCTATTCTTTATACTACTTTAAATATTATCCAACCATAAAATAATAAAAATATTTTTATATATCAAAATACTGAGATGTTATTATGTTAATTTAAAACATATATCTATCTTTTATATCATTAAATTTTAATTAAACTATTATTTCTTTTGTACTGTATACTACGTCCTCACAAGATGAAGTAATTTTTTCCCATCACATCCTTCCATGAAATTTTTTGTTGATTTAATTAATGTATATAAAATATTCATTAAATATTAATAATTTTTTCCAATTAATGTATTATATATTCCCTTACCCTTCCAATCATTGATATTTCATAACATCATTCAAGAATACATGTGAAATACCACCTCCATGAAGTGATGTATTTTGTTTTTCATAATTACATCACATGGAAGGAAAATATAAGTTTATTTCAATAAAAAAAATATGAATATTATGAATTAATTAAGATTCTAGAATGAAATATAATAATCACAATTTCCCAACATGACCTTTGGTATTTGAAATCTTACTCATTCATACATATGGCTCACTGTCTCTATGATTTTAGCACAGTTCATTTTTCATAACAATATTTTATTAATGGTTTTGAAGTTATAATTGATGCAAAAAATGGAAAATATTTCATCATTATTATTATATAAATGTTGAAATAACAATCACATTTACTGTAGTCTACTTATTAATGATATTTTCATCATATGATCTGAATATTGTGAAAATGTCAAACATGAACCTAAATGATTTGGTAGTTGAATATAAAAAGATAATAAATTAAATAAAAATAATTATAAACTTTATTAATGTTATCAATAAATTAAATAATTAAAATGGTTAATTATTTTGGTAGATAAATAAAAAGTGTAAAAAATCAGGCTCATGGTATGTGATTTATCTAAACCACCCTTTTCTACGAGTTATGATTGTTCTCTCTCTAACTCAATTTATATATCTCTTTAATTTCATTTAATGCTTAGAAATTCTAAATATATGTCTATAAAATATATATCTAGTTAATTCTTCTGTACTTTGAAGTGGTAATACAATAATTATTATCATTTCTATAATTTATTATATAAAAAATCTTTTTTGATTATGATATGAGGAATGATTATAAAACACATTTTTTCCAAGGATACTTATTTTTTTATCAATTATGATTGATTTAATTATTTTCAACATATAATTATATAAAGGTTCTGTTTGGTGTTCCCATATAGAACTCTAATTCATTAGAAAATATTTTTCTCATGAGTCATTTTTTGGGATTAGAGAGTAAACCTAATACACTATGTCAGTTTTTCTTCCATTTGTTGTTGTCTTGGTAGTTAGCCATGACATATGATTACATCATGTATTAGGGTATAGTAACATTTCCTATAAATTTGTGAACCTTTGTTCCCTTATGCCTATTTTTATTCTACTAATTTATTACTCATTATCAATCTCTTTTATAATATCATGTTATTACTTTTTCTTACATATTTTGTTTCTTTATCATGTTTACTCTATTTCATGGACACCTAGATCAACAATTTTTTCTTTATATTACCCAAGATACACCTTGTAATTTTAGGAGTTCAAAATTTTTTGTTATCTCTTTATGGATATTAAAATAATAAAATTTTTTCATAATGATATTTTAGGTACCTAGACATATAAATACAAAAGGACTTTTTTATCCTTATTTTGTAAAAATCAATATTTATGTCAAAAATCAGGTTTTTTCATGGGTAAAAAGGATATGGTAACCATAATTGTTATCATATAATGTTATAGTTATTTTTGGTGATTATGACTAGAATATACTAATGATAACCCTAGGAATAAGTCTATGTATATAATAATATCATGGAATTGTGGTGTAACACCCCGAGATTTTATGAAAAACATTCTTATTAATTTCATTAATGTCTTCTGTTATATGCTCTACCAAAAGGAGCTTGCACAACACGCATCCTTGACTTGCCTTGCATTACACGCAATTACGGCCTTCCTCGATAGCTTGCGTCGTACGCAATACTGAGTTTCACTAAACAATGATATGCTATTAAAATATTATTAAAACTAGCCGTTATGAATAGTAAATACCACTTTTTGAAATTTTTTAAATTTTATTTTTTAAAATGGACTTCATTTTTGGATTCGGAATATCGAAATTAGCGTAGGCTGAAATTTTGGTACGTTTTGGATAACTTTCATATTCTGATGAATAGTGAAAATTACTAAATTTTAATTAAAAACAACTTTTTTAATCAAAATAATTAATAGTGATAAATTATTAATTTGAGTGTTTTTAAAGTATATTTAGAATATATTTTTAAATTTAATACAATGTTGGTCATTGGATGTAATTTACATTTAAACCAGATATAAACAACTGTCAATCTTTTGATAGTTATTATCTCTTAAAAACAGGCTATTTGTTTTGACGACGGGAATTAATTTTTAAATTATTTAATGTAACTGATATGTTTTGAATTTGAAAAAATATACATCATTTTTGAATTCATAATATCAAATATATCTTAGGCCTATTTTTTGGTATTTTTCGGGAAACTTTAATTTTTTGATGAATAGTGAAACCACTAAGTGGTAGTAAAAAAACTGATTTTTTCATAAAACTTAATTTTACCGCTTCTGTAAGTGGAATTTCAAAAATCTGAGATACACGGTTAATATCAAGGACTAAAATGTGGTTCAATGAGATAAAAATAAATTTTGGAGAATAGTAACTTTTTACTTTTTTTTTACCACGGTTAAAAGTAAATAGGGTAATTAAGGATAAAAATGATAATATTATTACCCTAACACATATCCTAATTCTATTGGATAAGTGTAATTCGACCAAAAACAACCTTAAGAATAAAATATGACCATTTAAGCCCACTTGAATTAGATTAGGACATTTATTATTAATTTATTTAAAGAAGGGTTAAAATAGTTAAAATCAATGTTTAATAAGTAAATATTTTTTAATATAGGGTTATACATAAGATAAATTCGACTATAAATATTCATTAGAAATATAAAACAATTTACTACATAATGATATTTTATTTGTAAATTTTATACTTTATATAATTTAATTTATTTATGACACAATGATGATGCAGTAAATATCTTATTAATGAAATATTGACATAATTGATGTTATAAATACCCAAATATATGTAATTTGAGACTTTTTATGAATTAAAAATAAATTTAAATGTTAATATGACATGTTAGTGTTGATTTAATTAACTTTTTTCTAACTAATAATTCTTTTATGATTTGTACAAAAATCAATTACCAAATAGTTTCAAAATTGACATAAAATAGTTTTTAAAACAAATATTATATTATTAATTGGTATTATATTCCTAAAAATCTAAGGATCAGCCAAATGACTTAGATAAGGTTATAAATATTAATAATAAACAACTTGGGGTTCGTTTGGCTTGTTATAGTAAGTTTATTAACCTTATAGTGTAAGAACACAAAAAGACACGGTAAATGTAAAATTATCTAACTTAAAGTTAATACTAAATGATAAGGTTAAAATAACAAACTAATCTTGTCCAAATTCTATTGGATCATAGGATTTCGACCCATCCCCACCTTAGCTTCGAAATAACTCAATTTTGAGCTATTAAAAACCGAATTTGACTTTATAATAAAATAATATTTTTACTTATTCCAAAGGTGCCCTTCTCCTCCCTTATAAAAGGGCACTTCCTCCCTCTCTTCCTCACACCACATTGAGCCTTTAAGCTCGGCCAACACCTGAAAATTTCTTCTCTCCACTTCCCTAGAGACATCCTTGAGGTCCTGTTATTCTTCAAAGACCAATTTTAGTGCCTTAAGAGGAGGTATTAAAGAGGCGCTTCAAAGAAGAGGTAATGTCTGTTACCGATTCTTTCACCTTTATTTCTTCTTCCACTTATTTTTCTTAGGTTGTTACATTATGAAGTAATAAAATCAGTATCACTCATATAATGATATGTTATTATAAGTATGAAACAACCCTATTTCACCATCTATCCATCCAACGGAAAACGAAATCACTGCGCGTGCGTACGTACGAAATACCGTTTCCACGCCGTGGTGTAATCTATTTTCCACCACCACCTTACTTGGATGGGTATAATGGTGTAAATAATGACTATATATGATTATTTTAAAATATTATAAATATACACTCCAATACAATTCCACAATAATGGGAACGATATCATCGCTCGTGCGTACGTACGGAATACCGTCTCCACGATGTGATGTGACTCGTTCTCCATGATCTTCATTGCATAATGATTACATAAATCAATTGAATGATTTAATATGATATATATTACCCTTATACCATTCTGGAAATGAGGTATCTATAACCTAATAAGAAAAATAATAATTTATTCGACATAACACACATAAGAAAAAAAAGTAATAAACACCCGAATAACAAGTAATAATGAAATATTTCAAATAAGAAGCTAAGAATATGACCATATATGATATCATAAAAATAAGTATGGTTCTGGAATAATTCATTAACATTATTTAAATCATTATACAAGAGGTTCAAACACTTACGAAGGAAATTAGACCTAAGGTAAGGGAAATATCACAATCTCATTTTTATCTGAGATTGTTTATACTTTGTAATTTACTGGGGTGTATTTGATTATCCACATCCATGTTTTCTCAATATGTAATATTTATATCCTTCTATAATATTTTATATCCAATTTTACCCTTCGGTGAGTTTTTTGTAAAAGATATGAAAGGAATCTTTTGTCATTTTTTGTACGAGGTACTTTTTTACTTTTCCGACAAAAGTACGAGAAGAATGTTTTTTTAACTTATACGGAATGAATGGATTTTTAAAAAATTATTTCCAAGAATCATCCTTTACAAGTTTTAATGTTTATTTTTAATCAAATTATTTTAGTTTAAAATTGTATGACATGTTACGAAAGGAAAATTGTTTTTAAGGTTGAAAGGATATTTTCCTTAAGAATGGAGTTCAAGTGTTTTATCAAAATTATTTTCCATCTAAGATAATAAAGGGTTCTGTTTCTATCCCTATTATTACATTTATTTGATTATGTTGTGATGGAATTATGTTTATGAATTCCTTTATATTATATGAATTGTTTTATGATGTCACAATGTTTAAGAATTCCATTTTTATTACATGGGTTATGCAATGATGTATGGTTTATGATTTTGTGACACACATAAGAATGGTATCATTATGAGATGGGTGGGACCTATATATCCCTCCAATGCATTGGGTAAAGATTTTATATCTCATGAGATAGACATGGCTGGAACGTTAGGTTATACCGGTTCATTGAAATAGGACTTAAACGAGGAGTGAACTCGGTTCAGAAAGGGACTTTGTCCACTAAGATAGTCTTGGCAATGAGTCTTGACTAATAAGAAATGATTCTCTATGATTATGTGTATATGCCACTAAGTTTCATGTTTTATGTTATGATTATTGGGATTGTATTTCACTACTATGATTTATCCCATGTTATGAAATTATGATCTCTTTTGCAGGTTAATATTTCCAAAAGACATGTTCTTATGAATATGATGTGATTGATATTTCTTTTGTTTACCCTTATTGAGAATTTGAGAACACCCTTTTATGTTTTCTTTTCCCCTGGATATAGAGAAAGGATTTAGGTTTTAAAAAAATAAGATCCTTATGGGATATGTTGAAGATCTTTCACCACGATTAGAAGATTAAATTTTTAGTTTCCAAAGACACTAAACTATTACGGTCCTTGTGTGTGTGTTTTTGTTATGTACTAAGTATTCCTCAAGAGCAATGTAATGTCTAAGTACGTTAAGATTCGAGTCGTTATAGTTGGTATCAGAGGAAAGGTATTGTCAACCTTTGGAAACTATGATGTGGGAACATTAGTGAGATCCCTAGAGATATTTCTAAGGTATGTCTAGGGATGTCCCTAAGGTTAAGTATATGTATAGGTTATAGTCTTAAAATTATGCTAACAATCATAAAATTAAACCTAAGATGTTAGATATTTAAGTTACTCCCCCTTTATTATGTTGTTTTCCCTAGCATGATTTTTTCCTCTCACACTATTCTTTTTGGGTTTTAGACGATGGCTGGAACCCGAAAAAACCGTGTTGATCAATGTAATGGACAATGCAATAATTGTCCTCCTGAACAAACAAATGTTCTGGGAGATGGAGTGAAAAATCTTATTGCTATACTTACACAAGCTATGAATCATTCTGGACTTCCAAATGAGCAGAGAAGGGAACAATATTCTATTGAGTCCATCATGAGGCAACATCCACCTTCTTTCAGTGGGCCTTCTGATCCACTAGTTGCTGAACAATGGATCAGTACCACTGAAAAGATATTTTCAGTTCTTCAATGTTCAGAACATGATAAAGTCATCTTATTAGTATATCGTTTGGAAGGTGAAGCTGATCAATGGTGGAATCTTATCAAGAATACGAGGCCAAGAGATGAAATTGAGTCCATGGAATGGGACGAGTTCAAGAACTTATTTTTCAATAAGTACTTCCCTCGTATTTTTCGAAAAAAGATATAGAAGGAGTTTCTTGAACTAAAGAAAAAGGATAATGAATCTGTTGGTGTATACGAAGCGAATTTTACAAGGCTTGAAAGGTATGCTTCTGGCTTTATCATCCAACCTGAAAGTAAAGTAGTTCGATTCTTCAGTGGCATAAAACCAAATCTTCGAAGGGCATTAACTATAAGAGACTTCAGTAGCTATGAAGAAATTCTGCGTCGTGCTATTAAGTTAGAAATGAAAGTTGGTGTTACTTATCCATCTAGTAGTTTTGACAAGAAAATAAAGATGTAGTTTAAGGAGAAATCTCAGAATAATGGTGAAAGGAATATGAATGTTTCCTTATGCTCAAAGTGTGGAAAGAAGCATGGTGGAGATTGTCTGTAAGGGACTAGAAAATGTTTTAAGTGTGGAAAATAAGGTCATCGAGTAGCTGAGTGTCGAAGTAATGGAAAAAGGGTTTCTAATAATGCGAATAAAGAAAAGACTGTAGAGAACACACCACGAACACTTCAATGCTTCAAGTGTATGGAAATGGGGCATTATACTAATAAATACCCTAATCAAAGGGTTAGTGATGATCGACATGAGCAACCGCTTAAGGCGAAGGACAAAGGGAAGTCACATGAAATCACTATTGGCGATGTTGAATATGAAAACAATGTGGTGGAATGATTAAGTGTTTATGTAATGGGATTCCAAAATAATGTTGTATTTAGTATCGTGGAATATTAGAATATTTATGTATTGGTCTATTGTGGTTTTCAATAATTTTATGATACCGGTAACAATGGAAAGTGATTGAGATATTTTTGTAAAAAAATATGATATGCGCATAATGAAGGGATAAGGAGAAAATGAAATGTTTGATAGTATTCATGAGCTCATGACTGATATAAGGAAATAGTTATATCATGGTTTGAGGTTTTGTTATGTGAAAAGAGTTAACCTTTGACAGCACTCGTGTTTTCAATAAGATTCAATGGGTATTCATTTTTCAAGAGAATACATGACTAAGGCCTTTGAATGTTTGTAATGTGACCAACAAGACATATCTCATGATATACAGGGATCAATGATGGTATTAACATGCTTTTTATATGAACTCTTTGGTAATCGTTTTCACTATAATATGAGATTGGACAGTAGTATTTTGGATAAGCCTAAAGATTGGAAATGATTATGTTGGACATAAGTTAGTACTGTTTAAGGATAGAAATGTTTTCGATATTATTGATGGGATGTTATAGTAATGTAGTTTTAGAAAAAGGACAACCTGCAGGATGGGCGACAGCCCATCGCGTCGGACAAGGCTGTGGGAATCGAACCCACAACCGAAGTGTGACTGGCCTTTATCACCTACCACTGTCCTACAGGAAGTCCCTGGTTAGTAGAAACTATTTTTATTTTATTACGCGGTATGATATATTAAGTATAAGTTTATTTTTGGAATCATATACGATTAACATCACCATAGATGGTCTTATGTATTTTTGATAACTTTTGTAACCTTCTGTTTGAGACAGATGGAATGACCCATCATTCTATCACATGATCTACTAACACTTCACGAATGATAAATCCAACTTCATTTCTTTAAGAGATGAAGTGGAAATTTTCCAAAGAATGACCAATGGTGACATTGTACCAAAATCACGAAAGTATTTCTTCTAATTCCAATTTCATCAACTTTAGGGAAATGATCTTGAAAACAAAAAATATTGTCCTAGTACTCTTATATCTGATGAATCAGATGGTACCTTAGATCATCACAGATTTATGGCTTTGTGATTGCTGTCTTTTCTATAGCCATGTTCTCTACCACTCTCCATCAGAACATGGTGGTTAGATTTCTCTTCCATATCCATATTTTCACCTATTTGGAAACCCAGTGATTAGTTTATTTGGGTAACCGTTACGTTTCATACTTTTGTTTTTAAAGATTGGTTTTGATATTTCTTTTTACGATGTGGGTTTCTATTAAAGAAACTTTCAAGTAGTAAACCATTTATAACCCCGACGAATTTCAAGGGCGGAATTCATTTTAAGGGGGGTAGAATGTAACACCCCGAGATTTTATGAAAAATATTCTTTTTAATTTCATTAATGTCTTGTGTTGTACGCTACACCAAAAGGAGCTTGCACAACACGCATACATGACTTGCCTTGCATTACACGCAATCGTGGCCTTCCTCGATAGCTTGCATCGTACGCGATACCAAGTTTCACTAAACAATGATATGCTATTAAAATATTATTAAAACTAGCCGTTATGAATCGTAATAACCAATTTTTGAAATTTTTTAAATTTTATTTTTCAAAATGGACTTCATTTTTGGATTTGGAATATCAAAATTAGCTTAGGGTGGAATTTTGGTACGTTTTGGATAACTTTCATATTCTGATGAATAGT
This sequence comes from Viscum album, assembly GCA_963277665.1. Classification (NCBI taxonomy): domain Eukaryota; kingdom Viridiplantae; phylum Streptophyta; class Magnoliopsida; order Santalales; family Viscaceae; genus Viscum; species Viscum album. The sequence goes on from OY728156.1 coordinate 1,141,140,497, forward strand.
GAAAATTACTAAATTTAAATTAAAAACAACTTTTTTAAACAAAATATTTAATACTGATAAATTATAAATTTGAGTGGTTTTAAAGTATATTTAGAATATATTTTTACAATTTAATAAAATTTTGGTCATTGGATGTAATTTCACATTTAAACCAGATATAAACAAGTGTCAATCTTTTGATAGTTATTATCTCTTAAAAACACGCTATATGTTTTGATAACGGGAATTAATTTTTAAATTATTTAATGTAACTTATATGTTTTGAATTTGATAAAATATACAACATTTTTGAATTCATAATATCAAATATAGCTTAGACTTAATTTTTGGTATTTTTCTGGAAACATTAATTTTTTTGATGAATAGTGAAACCACTAAGTTGTAGTTAAAATACTGAATTTTTCATAAAACATAATTTTACCGCTTCTGTGAGTGGAATTTAAAAAATCCGAGAGACATAGTTAATATCAAGGACTAAAATTTGGTTCAATGAGATGAAAATAATTTTTGTGAATAGTAACTTTTTACTTTTTTTTACCACGGTTAAAAGTAAATAGGGTAAATAAGGGTAAAAATGATATTATTATTACCCTAACACATGTATTAATTATATTGGATAAGTGTAATTCGATCAAAAACAACATTAGGAATAAAATATGACCATTTAAGCCCACTTGGATTAGATTAGGACATTTATTATTAATTTATTTAAAGAAGGGTTAAAATAGTTAAAATACAAGTTTAATAAGTAAATCATTTTTAATATAGGGTTATACATAAGATAAATTCGACTATAAATATTAATTATAAAGATAAGAAGATTTCCAACATTATGATATTTTATTTGTAATTTTTAGACTTTAAATAAGTTAATTTATTTTTGACACAATGATGATGCAGTAAATATCTTTTTAATGAAATATTGACATAATTGATGTTATAAATACAAAAATAAATGTAATTTTAGACTTTTTATGAATTCAAAAAAAAATTATATGTTAATATGAAATGTTAGTGTTGATATAATTAACTTTTTTCGATCTAATCATTCTGTTTTGATTTTTACAAAAATCAATTACCAAATAGTGTCAAAATTGACATAAAATAGTTTTTAAAACAAATATTATATTATTAATTGTTATTATATTCTTAAAAATCTAAGGTTCGGCCAAATGACTTAGATAAGTTTATATATATTAATAATAAACAACTTGGGGTTCTTTTGGCTTGTTATGGTAAGTTTACTAACCTTATAGTGGAAGAATAGAAAAAGACAGTGTAAAAGTAAAATTATCTAACTTAAAGTTAAAACTAAATGATAAGGTTAAAATAGTAAACTAAACTTGTCCAAATTCTATTAGATGATAGGATTTCGTCCCATCCCCACCTTAGCTTCGAAATAACTCAATTTAGAGCTATTGAAAACCTAGTTTTACTTTATAATAAAATAATATTTTTAGTTGTTCCAAAGGTGCCCCTCTCCTCCCTTATAAAAGGGAACTTCCGCCCTCTCTTCCTCACACCACATTGAGCCTTCAAGCTCGGCCAACCATGCCAATTTCTTCTATCCACTTCTCTATAGACATCCTGGGGGTTTTGGTCTTCATCAAAAAACAATTTTAGTGCCATAAGAGGCGGTATCAAAGAGGAGCTTCAAAGAAGAGGTAATGTCTGTTACCGATTCTTTCACCTTTATTTATTCTTCCACATATTCTTCTTCAGTTGTTTCATTATGAAGTAATAACATCAGTGTCACTCATATATTAATATGTTATTATAAGTATGAAACAACCCTATTTCACCATCAATCTATCTTACGGAAAACGAAATCACCGCGCGTGCGTACGTACGGAATACCGTCTCCACACCGTTGTGTAATCTATTTTCCACCAACACCTTACATGGATGGGTATAATGGTGTAAATAATGACTATATGTGATTATTGTAAAATATTATATATATATACTCCAATAAAATTCCACAATCATGGGAACGATATCATCGCTCGTGCGTACGTACGGAATACCGTCTCCATGATGTGATGTGACTCGTTCTACATGATCTTCATTGCATAATGATTATATAAATGAATTGAATGAATTAATATGATATAAATTACCTTAATAATATTATGTAAATGAGTTATCTATAACCTAAAAAGAAAAATAAGAATTTATTCGACATAACACACATAAGAACAAAAAGTAATAAACACCCGAATAATAAGTAATAATGAAATATTACCAAATAGAATGTAAGAATATGACCATATATGATATCATAAAAATAAGTATGATTCTGGAATAAGTCAATAAAATTATTTAAATCATTATACTGGAGGTTCGAACACTTACGAAGCAAATTGGATCTAAAGTAAGGGAAATATCACAATCTCATTTTTATCGGAGATTGTTTATACTTTGGAATTTACTGGGGTGTATTTTATCATCCACATCCATGTTTTCTCAATATGTAATATTTATTTCCTTCTACAATATTTTATTTCCAATTTTAACCTTCGGTGAGTTTTTTGTAATAGCTATGAAAGGAATATTTTGACGTTTTTCGTACGAAGTACTTTTTGACTTTTCCGACAAAAGTATGAGAAGAATGTTTTTGTTAACTTATACGGCATTACTGGATTTTTAAAACATTCTATCCAATAATCTTTCTTTATAATTTGTAAAGTTTATTTTTAATCAAATTCATTTAGATTAAAATTGTATGACATGTTAAGAAAGGAAAAATGTATTTAAGGTAGAAAGGATATTTTCCTCAAGAATGGAGTTCAAGTGTTTTATCAAAATTATTTTCCATCTAAGATAATAAAGGGTTCTGTTTCTATCCCTATTATTACATTGATTTGATTATGTTGTGATGGAATTATTTTTATGAATTCCTATATCTTATATGAATTGTTTTATCATGTCACGAGGTTTAAGAATTCCAATTTTATTGCATGGGTTATGCAATGATGTATGGTTTATGATTTTGTGATACACATAAGAATGGTATAATTATGAGATGGGTGGGACCTATATCTCCCTCCAATGAATTGGGTAAAGATTTTATATCTCATGAGATAGACATGGATGGAACGGTAGGTTATACCGGTTTAGTGAAACAGGACTGAAATGAGGAGTGAACTCGGTTCGGAAAGGGACATTGTCCACTAAGATATCTTGGAAATGAGTCTGGGATAATAAGAAATGATTCTATATGATTATGTGTGTATGCCACAAAATTTCATATTTTATGTTATGATTATTGGGATTACATTTCACTACTATGATTTATCCCATGTTATAAAATTATGATCTCTTTTGCAGGTTCAGATTTACAAAAGATATGTTCTTATGAATATGATGTGATTGATATTTCTTTTTTTACCCTTACTGATAATTTGAGCTCACCCTTTTATGTTATCATTTCCTTAGGATATAATGAAAGGATTTAGGTTTAAAAAAAAGAAGATATTTATGGGAGATTTTGAAGATCATTCACCACGATTAGAAGATTAAATTCTGAGTTTCCAAAGACACTAAACTATTACGGTCCTTGTGTGTGTGTTTTTGTTATGTACTAAGTATTCCGCAAAAGAATTGTAATGTCTATGTACGTTAAGCTTCAGTTCATTACATGTGGTGAAGTATAGAAAGAGTGGTTTATAACAATTAAATCTCAATCTAGATATTGCATGTGGATTTGTCTCAACAATAGTTATACCTAGGGGTAATTAATAAAAAAATGGTGCATTAGGATTTGAATCTATCATCACCTGGTTCATTATAAATAGTCTTTATTATAAACATTCTTTAAAACTGTTTGGGGATACGCTTTGGAAAATTATAAAATGCTTAAGGGTCTATTATAGAGGACATGAATGTATTATTAGGTTATAAAACATAATAATTAAACTACTATGTATAACCTATATGTATACTTATATAATCAAATTTTATGATATACTTTTGATTTATATGTTATTCCTCTTGATTTTATATGTTTCTCTTTAGTATGATTATTAATACATTTATTCTACAGTTTCTTATTTTTTAGTTAATTGTAGAAAATATGATAAATTATACCAACCAAAATTGTGATAGGAAATGTGATGATTTTACCAACGATTTACGTAACCTTATACGAGTTGGAGATTAGATCATCGTGGTAGTAACAGATAAATTTTGTGAAGTAATCTATAATAACGTTAATCAGGAAGAATTCCATTCATCCACTAAGAAATAGAAAGTTGTGGTTGATTATTTTATGGAAAAAATCATAATACCATTATTAGATATTCTGATAACGTTATTGAAAAAAAATATTAACTCTATTTATATGATATTCTCTATCCCTCATTGTTTACATAGACAAAAAAATATACTACTAGTTTATCACTTAGAGGGTGAAGTAGGTCATTGAAGATTAAATAAATGAAGTATATTGATTACATGGAATATAAAGGCTATATGAAAATAATTTTAAATAAATATTTACCCACAAAAACCATTTTAAAATAGAGAGTAAGTTCCTCATATGGATGAAAAAAAATATGATTCTTTTGAGGAATATGAGGAAAAAATCATAAGACATTCAAGGTACACCTATAATTTCATCATAAATGTTGATGGTATGGTGGACTACATATTTAGTGAATTTTATAATATATATATATTTATTTATTTATAAAAACAATGAAATTTATAGTTATTAAGATATGGGTCATTTTTACCTTATGTTAGAAATGGAGATCGGTGGCACTAATTGGTCTCATGATACTATAAGTAAAAATACATAATATGATGTTTCACTAGGTGGATCGACATATAAAAGTGATATAGGAAGAAAAAAAATTCCTATATGCCAATGGTGTGGGAAGAATACCCCAAACAAATATCTCAAGGGGACTAAAAGATGCTTCAAATTTGTAAAATATTGCCACCATGCCAATAAATTTTCAAAGGATATAAAGAATCCCACTAATAAAGTAGAGGAAAATAATTATGAGATCAACACAAATCATGATGTACAATAATTCAACTACAAGAAACATGGAAAAAAATTAATCTAATGACATAAGTCAAGGGTTTTTCAAGAAAATAAATTAAAATAACATTCATGAACTAGAGAGTAAGGAAGGTAATTTTTTATCACTACTACTGAGGGGGATCTTGATAATGATATGGGGAAATGTATGATAGATATTCATTAAAAAAATGATATAATAGGTTTCTATTTGTGTTATACACATTATTTATATCTTTTAAGTTCATTATAACTATTAAAACACAACCTCAAAACATGGGGGTTAAATTATCTATGATAATAGAAAATAAAAAAAACATCATACCAAGTATATAACTTCTCCCCATTCAATTTATGTGGAACTGATCTCCTAGAAAATCCCATATCAATTAATTTTTTGGAATTTGATGTTGTATTAGTCATGGATTGGTTATCCATATATAAATCCAATATTTAATCTTGATATAATTAGATCAATCTTAAATAATAAGTCATCCCCAAATTCTTTACCAGTGTAAGTAGTATGATGGATCACCCTTGAAATCTAATTCTCAGGAATAGATAATATTGTATTTTTAGTAAGTATATATATCTTAAGTAGTCATGTAAAAAGAGATATGATTTTATGAATGCATTCCAATTCTATGATATTATACTGCTATATTCCCTAAGGAGTTTCATATTCTTCCTCCAAACTGAGTGGTTCTATTCTCATTCATACTTATTTTGGGGGTTTTATCCCATATTAGATAATCCATATAGAATGGACACCATTGAGTTGGTCGAACTGTAAATGTAGTTATAATAGAATATTGAAAATTATTTTATAATATTGACTACTTCATTGTGTGGCTCACCATTTCTCTTCATTAAGAATAATGATTAGTAAATGTGCGTCTATACAAATTATCATGAAATCAAAAAAAATCACATTAATAAATATGTATTCACTACTATGGATTGATGAATTGTTCAATAATCTAAAAGGGGCCTAGTATTTCGATAATGAAGACCTTTGGTTAGGATATCACCAATTAAATGTCAATAATGGTGATGTACCCCAAACAACATTTTGAAAAAGGATTGAACCTTATGACTTTACAATGTTTCTATTTTAAATCAAAAATACTCAAGTAATTTTTATGGACTTAAGGAATAAATTTTATAGAGATTAACATTATCAATTTGTGGTTATTTGAATAGATAACATTGTTTTATACTCCAAAATAATGTAAGATCACGAAAATAATTTTAATACTATTTTAAAAACATTAAAAAAAGATATATATATGAAAATTATTGTAATGTAAATTTTTTAGGAAAGAATTATGCATTTTTTGGGATTTTTATCACTAGTAAATGAATATGTATAGATCATTATAAGTAAAAGTCAATTTAGGATTGGCCCAGACCATCATATATAATAGAAAAACATTATTGTTTCAGACGGTACAGATATTACCAATAATTTGTGAGAAACATTTAATGATTGTTATACCCGAAAACCAATATAACTCAAATGCGGGAAATGTTTTTTTTGGTATATTGAATGTGAATATATCTTTATAGAGTGGAAAAATATGCTTATCTGTTCAATAATTCTCCCACTTCCTGCAAGAGGGAAATTTTATTATATATATCAATACTCAAATTAATGATTTGGGATATATAATATTTAACAATTATTGTGTGATAGCAAACAGTTCAAGGATGATAAAAGTTTAGGAGAATAACTATCCAACAAATGATATGAATATAGGTGGAGTAATAATTGCATTGAATATATAAAAATATTTTCTATATATGTATTGGTGTGAAATATATAAGTATTATAAGAGCCTAAATTTTATTTTTAACAAGAAATAGATTAATATATGCCACTGATGATTTTTAGAGATGATCCATGGCTATGACATCTAAATCTATTACAATGCTAAGAAATGAAAAGAGAAATATTCTCTATCTTAAAAGGATCTAATAACATTATCAGGAATAAGAATTGAGAAGGATAAAATATACCAATAATTTAAAGGGATGTGCATCAAAATCTTAATGGATGGGATTTCATTATTAATTTTTCAAATTTTTTAGGCTAGACCTACTAGAGTTGGAAAAGGATTCTCAATATAATGATGTTGAATTCAGAAGAGGCATGATTTTATACAAAAATTGTAATAAAAATATGTAAATATTAATTAAGGAGGAGTTATAGCATTTGGGTCATGACTATGTGTACCATAAAATAATGAGATAATGAAAGACATGTTGATTGATTCAAATATGCTAAGATTATCAATTCCACAAGGTACAATGAATATGCATTGAGATACCATAAAGAATGATTTCTGGGTTACTATGAAGAAGGATATCAAGGAATATACATAAAATTTGGTGGTTTGTTAGTATGTTATGGTTGAAATGTAAAAATATAATGGAATGATACAAAAATTACACATACCTAAATGGAAATGGGAAAACACCACCAAAGGCATTGCCACTGGTCTTCCAAGGACATTAAGAAGAAATAATTCCTTAAGAGTGGTGGTGGATTTTCATATAAAGAATGGTCACTATATTACAATATGATATGACTTCTAAATTGATCATCATTCAGGGATATACACTAGAGAGGTCGTGAGCATGCATGGAAAACCACTATTGATTATATCTGACCAAGATCTATGTTTTACCTCAAAATTCTGTAATTGTATCGAGCATGTTATAAATACTTATTAGAAAGTTATTATGGTGTATCACCTACAAAATTATGGACAATGTATTTGATAAATCAAACACTAGAAAATATGATTAGAAAATGTCCAATGTACTTATAAGGGAGATATGATCAATATCACCCTCTAGTTGATTTCATGTAGAATAATGGTTTCCACTAATGAAACAAAATAGATCTATAAGAAGAACTTTGTGGGGAGTGATGTATAAAAACCACATGATGGGATGGATTATGTTATAAAATGAAATTGTGACATAAAATAGTTATGGAAATTTTAGAATATTTCAAGACCATCCTGCAATAGGTCGAGGCCGCTCAAAGAAGAGAGAAAATATATGATATAAATCATCAATGAGAACTAAATTTTGAGGATTGGAATAATGTGTTACATTACATATCTACATGTAACATAGTAAATATATTTATGAATAGGGTAAATTTATTCATCTAGTACATAATCCCTTTGGATACTTCCTCTCGCATTAGAACAATGGCATATAAATATTCACTCCCAAAAACTATTTATCAGCAACACAATGTATTACCTGCATCACTCTTGAAGAAGTACGTACTAGACCCCTCACATTTAATAAATTAGGAAATATTATGTTTTATTAATGGGTCCCCACTAATAGCACAAACACCCAACCTTAACATAGTTGTCAGGACCTAGCCCTACTGGTACCAGGAGTTACGCCACAGACACGCAACCCCCAAACTAGGTCTCACCCACATTCTCAAAGGGGGCATCATAATGACAAATCTCTCCATAGGCCAACGATTGTTCTTTAATTGTGCTTTTTCATCACTTTTGGACACCCTGTGAAACATCCTAGGAGGCCAGTCATCTTGATCTCTACCCAATAAAAAGCACACATAATTATGGAATTATAAATAAGAATACTCCTAAAATAAAATTCTCAACTTGATTATAAGATCTATATAACTTATAATTTTAATATATTAACATATCAGGGGGTTAAATTCACCCATCCCCCCATAGAATAACTTCCTCAACGTGAACCCTACATCTCAACATAAGTAGTACCACCGCACATCCAGTTTTGGAATATCAACAAGCACTACCACAAATCCTTTACTAGACACATGATGTAATAAATTTAACACTCTTGTTGAGTTATATACTAGGCTTATCTCATGTAATTAATAAATAAATGTTTTATTGTATCAAATGGATCCCACTAATAGCACAGGCACACCACCATAACATGGTCATTTGGTTTTGACCTTCAAGGAACCAAAAATTTCTCCACAGAAAGGTGGCACCCTATCTAGGGCCCACCATCATTCTCAAATGGATCATTAGACAAATTTCCACCACAAATCTCAAAAAAAAATAGTGTTCTTTTTCCTCAATTACACACACCTTATGAAACATCTAGATAGGATACCCATCTCGATCAGTGCTCTAAGACTATAATGAATAACTATGGGTTTTTAATCAGGTAGGATCACAAAAATAGAGTCTCATAATTATAGAATGAGTCATATAATTTATCTTTTTAACAATTTAACATTTTGGTTGTTACATTCACCCTTATGTAAATCTGAACATCCCCATTGTGACCGTAGATCTTAACCCAATCTATACCATTAAACTTCCAATTGGGTTCTTTTTCTAACCCCAATGTAATAACTAGGCGCTGTTAAAATCCAAAACCCATTCCTTAATGTATAAATTATATCATTTCTCTCTAATAATAACTATTTTCCCCACAGAAAAATGGTCCCCTACATGGGGACCACCCACGTGCCTAAATGGATCATCAAACCTATGACATTCCCTATAATTTTTTTCTTACACTAGTATTTTCCATCAAATACATACAAACCCTAGATAAAATCCTATGAGGACTCCCATTCGGATCACTACTGCCATACACGAATTCTTTATATTGGAGTTTTATTCTATTAGGCTGTAAAATATAAAGGATCACCTTATAAAGATGAGTCAAATAATGTATTCTTTTATCCCTTTAACATTTTGGGGTTTTACATATTGTAGTTAAATATTATCTCTTATGATGAGATATTGGATTACATCTTAATCATTATAGATTAATTTCTAGATAATATAAATTCTCACTCAGAAAAAATACTTTGGTGAAACTATAAATATAAAGAGGAAACCTAGTAACTTGGGGAAGACAAGAGGAAAAAGTAACATTACCTATTTTCACATTAGTATGTAATATGAAATTTAAATGGTGAAAATTATTAATTGTTAAAGAATATAATAGTCCATGTTTATTTAATGGAAAATATGTTTGAAATTGTATATAACACACAACATCGAACCTAAACCTACCATGAAATATTTTTTAAATATATATATTTTAAACTAACCATCAAATTCTTTAGTAAGAATAGGATTAAAAAATATATATGAAATATATATAAACTTATTACTTTTATTCACCAATTTCATTGATATTATTCACTCAATTTTTTATTAAATTAATATTTTCTTTAAAAACATTATTTCCTCAAAAATGATTTTTTTGTTACCATTTTTTGAGTGAGTATTATAATTAATTTCTAGAAATTTTATAAATGGTGTCTTATAATTGGGATTTCTTTTTTTAAATCATATATAAAAATTATCTTATGGTGAATTCTTTTTGATTAACCTAAAAAATACCCTTTTCAGTGAATATTGAATAGTAACACTATTTTTTGTAAAATCGTCGTTCCCCTTTAAAAAATTATTTAATTTTAAACAGTAATTATTTAATTAATTTTATTTTAAATTAAAATATGGATAAATTTTTAGATTTAATATAATTAATTACATATAATTAATATTTATACTTGATGTATGAGATTGTTTGTGGACATAAAAAACAATTTTTCTGGAAAAAAAATCTTTCATAGCAAATGGTTCTGTATTTAAAATAGAAATTTCTATATTTATGAATTGAATCCTAAAAATATATTTAATATTTGGAATCATGACATAAAAATTTTATAAATAGAGACCTTCTATTTTTATTCAATATTTATAATAAATATAGCAAATAAATAGAATTATTGTACTACTAAATCAGTAATTATGATTAAAAATAATATGGTAAAGAAAAAATGACCCCAATACTTGGGTTTATTGTATTTTATGAGTGAATTATACCATGTAAATATAATTATAGAAAATATAGACACATGGTACTATATTTAATTTATTTATTCAATTATTATGATTGGGTAAAAGATAATGATAAAATATCCATATACTGATTTTAATATATATATATAATATTATATGATAGAGATAAAAACAAAATATGTTCAGTTATAAATATTGATGTTAATAATAATTATATTTTTATAATTATAATTTAGTTAGAATATTAGTGATTAAATAGTTACCTTAAATAATTGAACAATGCTGACAAAAAATTTATTTAATTATTAGAAAATTAAAATTATTTTTCTAAGATGTTTCTAAATTTAATTTAATATTAAAGAATTTTTTTTCTCCAAATATTATTCAGATAAATATATCCAATTATATACATTTTAATTTATTAAATACTAACTTTTAATTTTAAATTTTTTTAATAGTAATTAATAGTTCCCAAATTTTCAATATCATATTTTATAAAAAATAATATTATATTCAATGATTTTGAATTAAAAAATATTTTTTTAAGCCCGGTTGGTTGGCTATGGCTAAAAATAACACCAAATATCCATTTATTTTCCAATTTTCCTTTTATAAAAATTATCTATACCATTAAAGAGTAAAAAACATTAGTATATCAGTAATCTCTAAAAATGGGTAACACGAGTTAAAATAAACATTTAAGGGTAAAACCATCACCTAAACATGTCCAAATTTAATTTTATTAGATTATTTAGACACCAAATTTTACTATATAAGAATTATATTATTTTTTATATTTATTTCTATAAAAATTATTTTATTTTAATATATTAATTTATGAAATTCTGAGAGTGACCCTCCCCTCAGTTATAAACAAGAACCATCACCCTATCTTATTACCACATAAAAAGAATTATAGTTCACTTATTACCTACCCAATTACCTTATTAAATTACCTTACCATTTTATAGTGTACTTTTTTGATAATAGAACCATTCTATTAAGGCTTTTGCTACAGTCCTAGAAAAATTGTCCAAGATAGTAATAAAACTCTTAACCGATCATTTTTGTATTATTTATTATTCCACCTACTAAAAATATTATTAAAATAACAATATAAAAAATAATTACCCACTTAATACATATATTTTATTATATTAATTTAATATCTTAAATCCTTTTCTACATCTATAAAATGGCAAACCGAACCATTATTCATGTGTTTGGCAGACTACCACCCCATGAACAGATGTAATTTTTTTCCATCACTGCCTCTCACAGCTACTTATGATGATGTATATAAGGTATATATGATATTAATGAAATATTTACCATTAATGAAAAATGATGCCATATATATTTATTTCATACCATTTTTTAAATGATGCTAATGTTCTTGTAGTGTATATCTCGATTCCCACCTACATGAAGCGATGTTGTTCGTTTTTCAACACCACAAGAGATGGATGGAATATATCAGTTTATTTACCAAATGAATTTGATATTAATGATATATTTATCATTATTAAAGTAAAATAAATGACTTACCATCTTTCCATTTTTAACTTTCATAATAGAAAACTCCACTCATGAATATGTATGTTCTGTCATCTCCCTGGTTATAAAATAGTTCATTTTTCATTACAATCATTCAGGTTTAGTAATAAAAAATTATTTATTTATAAACATGGTAATTATTTAATTAAATTTATTCCATATAAGATTAAATATTAATATATTTGATCTTATTTAACATAACAAAATGATTAAGGATATATGTGGCAAATATCGTCAAAACATCCCATAAGAATCTAAATGATTATGTAATTGAATATGATATGATAATAAATAATATAAAAACAAGAATACATTTGGAAAAATATATTGATAAATTAAAAAAAATAAAATAAATTTATTATTCCAAATTTTAAAGAATCTATGTGATGTGTTGTGCCCGAGTTAAGGGATCTCTCTAAATCACCCTTTTTATAATGTCATGCTCATTCTCTCTCTAACATACTTTCTCTCCAACTTCAATGTTATGTAATTTTTATAAATTCTATATATATACAACTAAATTATATACCTAGATTATAATACCATACTTTGATATGGTAATACATTACAAGTGACCAATTATCATGTTCCATCATTAATAAATCTCTTTTGATTATGATATGATGTTATATTATACAACACTTTTTATTTTAATTCAAAATTATTATTTATAATCATTATAATTAATTGATTTATTATGGAACTATTAATCATGAACATGTTATGATGGTTTCACCCATGTAGAGTGATAATAAAATGGGTTTACTGTTTTTCTCAGGAAACATTTTGTATCAGATTAGGGAGTAAACCAAATTCACAATGGAAATCTAGCCACTATATGATGTTTTCTTAGATGTTATAATTGACGTATACTTATGACATGTTTTTTTAACTTCCAAATTTTCTATATTTTCGTGATCTTGTGATACCATGTTCACTATCATATTATTCAATGTGACAAATCATGATACTTACTATCTATAATATCATGTTATACGTTTGAATCACATGTTTTGTTTTCTTATCATGTTTATTCCCATACTGGGTTTTCAAGATCAGTAATTTTGCTTAAGAATTTCCTATGTTTTACCATGTAGTTTTAATGAATCAAATTTATTTAGGTTCTTATTTTGGAGATTAATATAACAAATCATTATTTTCATTTTGAATTTTATATACCTATTCTACAAAACACACAATTCCATTTAATTCATTGTTTTTTATTTTTCATGAACGCCACAACCCATTTAGTATACCTCCTTGGTTGGATTGAGTGGGCAGAGATGGTGAATACCCAACCCTCACCTCTAGTAGACTCAAAGTTTCTGACTAGAAATGCAGGTATAATAATGATTCAAATATGAATAATTACACTGTATGTGAACTTTTGGATGAGAGAGAGAAAATATATATACCCTAATCAAAACATTATCAGATATATATGTGTGTGTGTGTGTGTGTGAAATTTGATGTCAAAACACCTAATTTCATAAGGGAATAAATCAACTAAAAGTATCTATATGTACAAATATTATAATCCCCTCAGTGACTATGAAGTCTAAAAAGGTCTAGAAAAACCACAAGCTAATAATATTCACCCTGACCACCAACCTACTATTACAATCCCAAAAATAGTTTACAAATTTGTTGGGTGATCATACTAGTATTAGTGGTAGGATCCACCCAAGATCCCCTCATGGAAAAGATAAATAAATCATTCTATGGATTAGTAAGTAATAGTGACACTAACTCGTCACCTAATCTAGTATACAATGTTCTCAACCTCATCATGGTTTACTCTCACCATGTATAACATAAAAGATAGCATACAAAATAGTAATCAAATATTGTGGGTACCCCTATCATTCATACCCACTAGTTGGATGCTCTTCTCCAATTCCTCACGTCTTGATCCATTCCTCTCCAAAATAATTTATCATGTAGACACTTGGTCTAAGCATCAAAAAATTATCCTCACGAATCACAACATGAAATCATCCCACATCACATCATCTTATAGTTTCCATGTAGTTTCTTTAGCGCATTAAGTATGATGTGAATCATCTATCAGGTATTATACCTTAATCCATCAGAAACCTATATACCATTTAAGGTACCTCATTCTATCAAAGACTATATAAATCATACCTATAATAATCCTTTGGAAATTATATTCAGAGAATATTGTCTGTGAAATAACCATAATCCCTCAAAATATTCTACACTCATATATATAAAATCCATCGGTTCTGCATACTGGATCATATAACTATCAAGGTAGGAGGGAGATTCCATTCTTGGCAGTCATCTATTCATCCCCCCCAATGATGTCGGGGAAAACACCCTCTGAAAGTAAACTAGGTTTCAGTCACTCTAACCGACATGGGTGGGTTATCCTATGAAATCACATAATATAAAAGATATAACACACACCAAAACCAAATAAAGTGAATAACATAATATTATAATCAAGTAAATATAACATCACTCAGACTGACAACCATCACTCTTAAAACAAGATACCCAATAAGTATATAAATTTTTTAAAGAAAAATTTAATTAAATTTATCATTTTAGTATTTCCATTCATTAATTAATTCATTATCATTTAATTAACTATTCTTATTATTCTAAAATATATTAAAACAAAAAAATAGTATTTTTTGTACCCTTTAGGAATAATCCAAATAAATTCATCATTTTCTCAAGATCATATCATTTTCATTCTTGTTACACCAAACCCATGGGATAGTTATTTATAAAGCATTATTTACATTATTATAAAATTCCAGGTACACTATTAAAAAAATGCAATGATTCCACCAAGGGGAAACATGCAAAAAAATCACATCTAACTACCTCATGTAGTGGTGAAATTAATGAAGATAAAATAATAATCTCATCGATTTTCAATTAAATAGATTCATTTAAAAAACACCCATCTTTATCACATCAAGGTTTTATACCAATTTCATGAAATTCCATCATCTTTAGTGTCATCCCCCACACCCACATGCCTATCATGACACATCACACCATCATAGTCATAAAATTATTTTATACCTCCATAACCTATATCACATCATCAATCAAATTATCATCCATCACTAGCTCATATCACCTTATAGAGTGAAGCTAAAATCTAAAGAACCTCAAAAGGGAAGTACGAAACCATTATTGAAAATTAAGAAATTGGGCCCTCAAAAGTAAATTATCCATCCAATGAAAACAATATCTCACATCTCATAGAATAAGGAACTGAACTATTATAATAATATTGAATCTATTGCACTAAATATTAATATTTAGAAAAAAAAATTGTTTTTATTCAATATTTAATTAACCAATTAGTTATTCTCATGTTATGAAAACATGAAAATATTATATGAATAGTAATAATATATTAAAATAAGATTCATAGAGTTACACCAGTTAATAAAAATGTGAGAAGAACCACTCTAAATATACATGCCTTTTATTGTTATGATTAATAATAATTAACATGCTTTAGGTTCTTTGTAGATTAAATAAACACGTGTAAGATCATATTCAATAGAACGTGTGTATTTGTTCAATTTTATTTTCACAAAACTACAAAAAAATAATAGATCCCACACATTCATCTTTATTAATGTCGAAATCTCATAAATTAATTAATTATGATTTTACATTAATTACAATTTTCCATAATGAGAAGTATGTTAACTTACAGAATAAAAAATCATGCTAACATCCATAGTATATATAAAAAACTATCAAGTACAATAATGGAAAACCCATTATCAAGATATAAAGAAAAAATATCAATATGTGATATGTATTTTCTTATTAATACAGTTCAATAATTATTAGAATAATCCTCTTACCATATAATGACTAAACCAAAAAAATATTATTATTTCACGTAAAAAATAAAATAAAAATAGAATCATCTACCTCAATGTAATTATATTTGTTCACATGATAGATGACTAACACCGTATATCCTAATCAGCCCTCCCACAAGAACATCATACCCACAATGACTCCATACCAAAACTTCTCCAAAAAAAACCTTGATAACTCTATTGAAAAGATGGATTTAATTATTCATCACATGTTAAGAAGGAGTGGAAGGATTTAGATCAATGAAAAAAGAGATAAAAGGGTAGAATGTATGTTGGATATTTATTGATTGAATATGGGTGGAGGGAATGAATCCCCCTTTAATGGCACCAAATCTCTTAGAGAAAAACATTTTGGATTGTTAGGATTTTAGGAGAAATCCTTATATGGTTTTGGAGAGGATAGGGTGCTATATATTAAAAACCGCACTACTAAGTGAATATTTACATTTTAAACCATCCATTTAAAAAAAATGTTTATAATTTTATGTTCTGCAAAAAAAAATTATTCATCCATTTCACCTGATAAGTTATTTACATAAACAATCTTCATTTTATGATTTAAATTCAATGGTGTGAAGAACACAAATCATTACCCACTTACATTTTATACCCCTCTTATGTCACAATCCCATACTTATGACATTTTCTCTACATGATTCCATCTTTTAGCATCCAAACACCAACCAAACTACCACTAAAACATTCCCATGAATCACGAGCTTTGTAATATTGCATGAGGTAGAACTATATAGATTTGGGGCCTTACATCAATTATCCATCAAGTTTCATCCACAAGAATAGAAAACAAAACCCAATTAGAAAACAAAAGGGGTCACCTGATTATCCACCACATGATATAAATATAAAGGACCTCATCATTATAGGATCTCCACAACCTATTTGGAGGGGAAAATTAATAACCAAGATGCAATAATAACTATCTTCTAAAAACACTCTCATCAAATATGCCTCAAAACTGAGTTGAAATCCACTCTAAGATATATTAATAAACGACCTCATAGAAATAAAATATCAACAACTACAAAGATCAATATAGTAAGAGAAGGGGTAAAAACAATAGCATATGCTACTGAGAATGTATCTATAACTCATGTTCCTATGTACTAAAATTCACAACACTATGACTAAAAATATATGGACCATGGGAATTGTATGCCAATGGACACCTTATCAAAATAGTCAATGATCTCCTCATGACACTCCTCAAAAGTATGATCATCTTCCAAATCAATATCACCCTAAATTATGATGTTAGAGTCATTATAAATATATTGACAGAGCTAAAACACATGAAAAAATGTATATATAAAACATTATTCGTGGGAGTTAAATTCAATAATGAATGGATCCAACATGAGACAACACCAACAAACTCTCAATAAAATTGGTAGAAATATTAATCCTATGACCAAACCTTCACTACATGCAATGAGGATTCATCTTCAAGATAAAAGTTATCTCAAAATTCAAACTCCATTATTCTTCTCCTACAATCAAAATTGGATTTATAATGATCATGCACTACCGTAATCATTTTAAGAATTACTTGAACTATCTCTATCACTTTCCACATTGGATCCATCCAAATAAAACTTTATCATTCTGAACCATATCCAATGCAATGGATAATTAAAGGTTGTCAATAATTTTTTTTGAATGGTACCACATTAATGGATTATAGGAACCTATTTTTTATCAATAATAAACCAATGGAATATTCTTCATCAATACACCTCCAAAATCTTGTACATAAGATCACAACATTGTTTCAAGATTCTATATTTTCTGCTCTGTCTGACCTTCAATCTGTGGAGTAAAATTATTGATAATGCCTAAATAATTAGAAAAATAAAGATGGAGACCTCTACTCCGCTTGAAGGTAAAACAACGATCTTGATTAGATATTATAATCCATTGGATTCAATGGAGTCTCACCACCTAATCCAGAATCTTCCTCTTTAAAACCTCTACTAATATTGACTCTAGGATTGCATTAATTGGGATTATTTGGTTAAAAGAACTGTTATCAGACATATAGCATCTTACACTCCCTATCATCAAGGTGAACCAATATTTTATTCCATATAGATATCTTACCACATCTAATATATAACATCTTATTTCCAGATAAATTCACTAGTAACATTGTTATTGGCTTTCACAGTATATCAAACCCAACATTGAGAAACAATCTCTAAAATGTAACACTTCAACACAAGCAACCAAAAAAACCTCTCAATGTTTAGTACATAAATTTGACATCACAATGTACCACTAATGGTGAGTTATGGATGGATAGAAGAAAAACCCCCATTAATTGATAAAGGTAAAAAAACCTCCACTAGAACAACACCTAATGTTTTTCGACATTTTTCTATACATTAGTGGCATTAACAAAAAAAACTTTGTCTCTCAAAACCTCCCCCATAGAATCTCCCATCTAGGAAACCTTTTTCGATCTACACCAAATATGACTAAACTATCATCTATAAAATAAAACATATGCATCCATCCTAACCCATATCCAAATTCATCACTGAGAGTTATTCCATCACTCACCATGAATCAAAAAAATCATTTGGGGAATAACAATGTGACATCATAATCAGTACATTAGATACAGATAACCCATTTTATGGTGTACAAGAAATATAATAATCAAAAATATTTATGAATTATACCCACCATCACTATCAAATGATCATTTCATTCTAGTATAATACGAGCCACAATATATTATTACTGATGAAAAATGTAAAAAACATTCCAATGAGGTAATTTCACCATGCCACGCTGGTAAACATAAAAAATAACAAATCATGTTCATGTGTGAAAATAGTAACTCTCATGGGGATTTAAGTACTAATAAATATAATAAACAAAAAATTTCTATTGAATCAAAATAAAAACCAACCCTAGATGAAAATAATAATAAAACACAACCAACTAAACTCCCATGACGGGCTAAAAAAGAAATAAAGAACTGACAAACATCTTCTTCAATCATACAGTATATTCATGAATATGGTCATTCAAAAAGAAAAAATAATAGTTATTGGCGAAGGATGTCATAGGATTCATAACACTATAAAATAAATATATTAAACTCTTATATTACCCTTCTAGACAAAGGAAACATATCACCACTATCACTAACTTAGGGGATACCCAAAAAAATAGAAACATCGTTCTTTAAATGATGCAAAACTACCCCCTACTGGGACTTGTCATTTCCCTTGAAAAAAACATCCCAATCCAATAAATCAATCTTTAAATATTTTATAAAGTACTTATCATTATGAAGGACTCCAAACATTTCATTCAAATGCTTTTTATTCTCTTCTAATAAAATATAGTTTGTAAGGATTTCATCGATGGAAACCATCAAAAACATATCTATGAACCCTCTACAAACTATTTTCATCAACCCAATAAACACATATGGATATGTTTTATCAATGAATGGAACTAAAATAAAAACATAATGTCCATGAGGAAAATGAAAAGTGTTCCTATAAATATCCTCAACCTCCACCCATATTTGATGATATACTAACCATATATAAATCCTCTAGACCCAACTTAATGCCTTTAGATCGTAAAATAAATCATCAATATGCTAATCAGTATAGTAGTTCTTCATTTTAATCTAATTCAATTGAGAATAATTGATACAAATACAGAAAAATACATCAACCTTCCCCATGGAAAAACTATTTCACCCCAAGGCGTAACACTAAGTGGAAAAAAATCATTCAACCTAATCATTGAAAAATAATCACAACTATTACAACCAAAAATGAATTATCCTATATCAAGGCATTGAAATAAGAGATAATTCTAGTTGTAACTAAATCCAATACTCGAACTCACATAAAGGGTTAAACACCTCAACCACCTCTAGAAATACATCAGGGAAATATTCCACAATACTAGGAACTGCTGACCTCTAAACCTCTAATGAGATCATTATCATCACATCCATAACAGAAGACAATGATGAAACACTCCTCTAACTAACACAAGTGTCTCTCTCACCAAAGAACACTATTGGATATCCATAAACATCATAGAATGAAGCCATCTATGGTAATTAATTCACAATATCCATAATAGAATAATGTAATCCTTATTGAGGAGGATGTCATGTGGATGTATCTGGAAACAAATATGGTCTCCCAAAGAGTTGTGCTACTCTTGCACTAACTAAAACTGACTACAGACTTTGTAAATGTTAGTTTTACTTCCAAATGGAATTTTCAATTCCAAGGGAACTACAATACTAGCCACCTCACATCCTAAATAATGGAAAAGGGCATGGGGTATGAATGAATATATTGTTCCAAAATCAATTAAATCATTATCCCTTGTAGAATATAAGAAAATGGTAGCATGAATGACATATAGATCACCATTAGTTATAAATTATAAGGCATGAATCTAACCATAACCTGCTCCATGACCTCTCTAACCTTACAATTGAACATCTCTATGGTCTAAATAATCTCTCTATGGATGGGGATAATTTTGGGGGGTCTTTATTCCTTCCATTTACCATTTCTACTAATCCGAAACTAGAACAAACTTTGATGTTTCCTTGATTGAAAGTGAATTAATAGAAGATCATAAAGGAGAACACTTTCTACACATTGATTATTCAAAAATTTCAGGAAACCCCACCATTCATGAACTCAGTCTCAACAAGGAAATCACATTTGAGTTCCCTTGGAATTGGTCTGAGATATTCCACACCCATAGAAATTTGATAGTAAAGTACATTATCTACCCATAGCTAATTCCAAAATATGTTATCCAGGAAATAGGGAAACTCAGACCACATTTGTACTTCTAGAGGAATCCTAATAAATCCCATATCTTTATGATTTAGTTTTCCTCATCATTGTCTCAATTACTTATTATCTCACAAAAACTCCATGATACATAATGATCATAAAAAAGGGGAACTATAACTACATATCTGATAACAAATCCTCTTAACAAATAAAAGTAAATTATAACCCATCTAGAAATAGTTACAATACATAATGAAGATGGGTAATAAAATGGATCTGAAAATATTAAACACTAGAAACACCCCATAGATGATTAACTAGTTCCTGGATACTGGATTCTTTCATAGTATAATAATGAAACAATTATTAGAAATAGTCTTCAAACATTTCTTCTGAGACCATCAACTTATAGATATGCAATATAAATAAGAACCACTACATATTCACTGCTTCGTAGATAATATCTGTAGAAAATAAAACACAATGATCATTTTGATCATGGATTAAACTTAAGGCTCTCTCAGTTTCCCTTTATAAGTATTATATGACTAAATCTGAAATTGATCTCTCATAATTATGTAATATTTTCCTTTTAAACACTTTCAATTTCCTCCTCCATGATTCATCATTATTGACCCCCACTTGATGGTGATCAACTGGACAACCTCCAAATCATATTTTGGATGAAAATGATGAGGAAATTAACCTTTATCCATTCATATCAAAGGATTTAATGATTAGAACTACAAAAAATATAATATTTAATAATTATCATAAATTAAATATTTATTTTCTATATTCTTTACGCATTAACCAATTAAATGATCTACCCATTTAAAACATTGATGCAAGCTGAATGATGAAAGATCCTTTACTAGTTATCTATCTCACAACCAGTATCATTTTATTTAGTAGACTCAGTGAATAAAAATGTTTATTTATTAGATCACAGGAGGCCCTAAATACCCTTTTCTCATCAATTCTCCAATTTTTACATTTCTCTCTAAACATATCTAACATTGTTTCCTTACCGACCAATGTAATCACATTGGTGCATAACTCAATGATCTATCTTATAATTCAACTTGAACCTTTTATACAACTTATTAATTACCTTCTATCCCAAAAGAGTACCCATAATAGGATGATAATGAGAAACTGGAAATGGAGACCATCTAAGAACCGCCACTAGTATGTCCTATGTTGGAAACTAGCACCGAGGGTATAATAATCATTAATAGGAAGTATTTCCCTCTAGGAGAACATGATAAAGATATAGATTAGAAATATTTAAAAATTTAAACATTCTCATGTATATTTATAAAAATAATCCCCATTTCCCTTAATGAAATTTCATACATTACAAAAAATTGAAAGAAACTACAATTTCCAAAAAGATAAACTCAACAGCAACCACAAATCCAAAAAAGATTATGAAAATCCATTAACTAGAAATAACCCGCCCTATCTCCAACATGATCATGGTTAACTAAAAAATAATTTATATATACTTTTGGTGAGCATAATAATTTACTCAGTAGGATCCTCCCTAGATCCTATCACATAAAATAAAAATAAAGCATGCTAATGAATGGTGAAAACAGTTCCACTAACTCATCAAATAAATATTTATACTAATTTCCTATGGTAACATTGGATAATTCTCACCATGTATCATGTAAAATTGACATTATAAAATATTAAGAAAACATTGAGGGTTTCTTGACCCCACTTCCCCATAGTTTAACCGCTCTTCCCCAATTTCACACTTTCTGAGAAATATCTCTCCAATACAATGAAAACTCACAAACACCTTTGATATGTATCACAACATGCACCTTGTCTATAACATAATCAAATCATCTCATATCATAACACTGTATAGTACCTTGGTGGTTTCTAGTAGCCACCGAAGCGCATATTACACTTTTCATACATCTCGTATTATACCTCCAACCATCAAAACCCATACACCAAGTAAGTTACATCAATCCATCATAGCCCATACACATCATATATATATATATATTATTCATTTAAATACTATATCTATATAAATATTTGTGTGAAATAACTAAAATCCATCACATAACTCAACACACATATATTGGAAATATTAATTTCAGTTATACCAGCACATATTACTACATAGATATGTGAGCAGAGTAAGATGAGGTTGTGTCCCATCACTTCTACCAACTGTATGTTTTGAAAGAAAACCTCCCAGAATCTACTAGGTATTAGTATAACCAAAAAATGGGAGGATTATCATATGAAATCATAAGATATATAGGATATAATATTTCTCACAACCCAACTATAGGAATATCCTAGCTTTAGAAACAACCGCAGCTAATGCCACTCAGAATCCAAGCTACAACTACAAAGTCCCTATTACTTATAAGAACATATTTATTTTTGAGAGATCAATAAATTAATTACTTATATCATTTACTTTATATAATTAATTATTTATTAAATAATTAAAAATTCTAATTTATCTAAATTAAATTACAATAATAAACTATGTAAAGTCCATACCCTATAGTAATCATCCAATCTAATGGTATAGTTCCTCAGGATCAACTCATATACATTCTAGAATCACAAACCACATGATTTAAACATTTATTTAAGATTACTAACTTCATTCCATTATTTCAAGTACTATATAAAATAAATCTTAAGAGACCACCATGATAAAACATGCAACTAAGCCCATTAAGCTACCTCATGTATCAGGAAAAGGAATGAAAATAAAATAAGAACCTCGGCCATCGACTATTATAATTATTAATTACAAAAAACATTCATTTTTATCACATTAATATGTAATAATATATTAAACCCATTCCATAATCATTGGTCTCATCCATGAAACCCTCTTGAATATCATGATTCATCCAACTATCACAACAACCAACTACTATAACAAAATTCAGGCATCCCTTCCATATATCACAACATTATTTAGTGGCATAGTCATCCAAATCTCATAGCATGTTACATAAGAAGATCAAATCTATAGAACGTCACAATATATAAAGGATACAAACATTGTTAACATTGAAACTACTCCATCAAAAAATGAAATCAATCTTTCCCATCCATACAATCTATCACTGATCCCAACACAAGGAATTTATCCTTTCTAAGAAATTATCACTCGCATCCCCAAAGAGTTGTCTTTAAATAACAAATATTTATTATTAAATCTTGAATTAATAAATTCATTATTCATAGGTTTCAACTGTAGGAATCTAAATAAACCAAGTATATGAATATATAACAACGTGTTTACTCTCATATGAAATATTCACAAAAATATGAGAAGAACCATTCTCAACAAACCTGACTTTTTTATATTTCACAAGATTTAGCAGGATCTGGGTTCTCTATCATTTAATTTAACATAGGGATAGTCATATTCAACTACGGATGTGATTTACATCAATTTATTATCATTAAATTACAACAAACAAAATATACAAATAAATTCCACTTTAATATATTGTTAATCAAACTAATCAATTAATTATTTCTTTATGCTTATTAAAATTTTCTATCATGAACAAAATTTTATTCCACATCATAACCAGTGATGGTAAAACAAATATTATAGATAGCACCCAGTCTTGAAAAAATAGAGGTAAACTGTTATCAGGGCATAATGAAAGAACATCAACATGTGATCACTATTTAATTTCATTGTTAATATAGGAAAATCATTATTCGGTTAATACTAGTACCATTCATGGGATAAAAATGATAACATTATATCATTACGTAAATAAATATGATAAGTAATGAATCACATAAATCAAAGGATTTAGTGTTATTCATATGTTAACATACCAATTTCCATGATCTCGATACCCCTCCCAAAAGAACTACATCCCTTCATTGACACCACACAACAACAAAACCAAAAAAAACAACTATAAAGTATATATTATAATGATTTTGATAATCAATGATCTAATGGAGTGATGAAAAAGTAGGGTCCGGATAAAAGAACAATAATGGAAAATGGTAGAACGTAACTTGGATCATTATGGATCACTGATAGAATTCAGGAATTGATCCCCTTCAAAGGATTCCCAATCTAAAAGTGAATACATTGTTCATTTTCTAGATTATTAGATGAAATTTATATAGAGTTTGAGAATGATGACAGTACCTCAGGTTAGAAACTACACATTATAGGGTAAATTTGTGTTTAAAATCATCCAATTACATTTATAATCTATCCAATTTTCATTTTCACTGAATAACACACTGCCTAAAATTTTTCCGCTAAAAATTTATTAACTTCGCAAATCTACAGTTTACAACATATATTCTATGCGATACATAACATTACACCCTACAAAATTATACTATAACCTCATATTATGACATTAACCAAATCATATGTTGTAATTTCTCATTGTTCCTAGAGTTTTGTAGACAAATACCACCGTACCCCTACTAAAACTCTCTCTAAAATTACATGCTTTAGAAAAGAACAAATTAAAAACATAGATATATCCTGGATCATACATTATTAATGATAATTTGTGTTAAACATTATATTGTAATGTATGAAAAATGATTTTGTCTCTCTATTTCCTAAAATAATATTGATAAGAACTTTTATAATGTATACATCAAAAACTAATGAAAAAATAGACTTTCCAAACATTGGGGGGATCTCACTCATGTTCTTACTTAATAAACAATTCCATATACATGAATTGATTCCCCCTATCTATTAGAGGAATAGGTGATATGAATTTAAATTCCCATTTTCAAAGAATGATTTACTTCCAAAAATTCTATTTATATCGATAATCTCAAAGGTTCATTATTTATTTGAAGACTCACCTCAAATCTATCCCTCAACATCAGAGTTCTCTAATGAATTGGATCCCATGATTATTTAATTTATTGCTCATTTTGGTAATTATTATTCTTCAGTTGACACCGATCAAAGGTTATTCTTCAGAACAAGTCAGTATAAGATTAGGAAATTGTCCATCTCCTCATGAAAAACAACATACGAGGTTTCAGGATTCATCGATGGATTATTTGATTCTCACATGGTCCATAATGATTAAAAATGAAATGAGTTTAGATTATACCTCTTTTTTATGGTCTTATTATTTTCATATGAATTATTATTCACCTAATATAGGAATATGGGTATGAATTCTTATAATCCTATTGAATTTCCAAAACCTATCTATTATATATATTCATGGAAATTTTTATGTCCATTATTTTTTTTCTAATTGTCAATTGGATTATTTTTGTTTTCATTTTATTTGATTAAATATATATGTAGAAGTTGATTTTTTAAAACTTCATGTTGATTGAGTTTTTATTTACCAAATAAAACAATACTATTGTAAATAATAAGTGGTATTGGATTCCTAAACTGACTTTTTCTCATCAGGTAGTCATATAAGAAATTTTATCGCAAAATGTTTTCCTGAAGGAATTCATGGGGTGAGTGAAACCATAGAATGATAGTCACTGGGTAAGGTATCCAGCACTAGATATTCTATTGATCATTTGGATTTTAATGGGGAAGATCATAACAATCCCACTTAATAGAAGACCAAAACCTCTAATATTAATATGGTGATTATGAAAATAATCAACTCTTTGAGAAGTGATCTTGGTTTTCCATTATCAATAGTGCATACACTGGGAGATTCAAGGGGTAGGGTGATGAAGGTAAACAATATATATTATTTAAGACCAATCACCAATATATTGAAACAACCATTATATATCAAAAAAGTGATACCTGGAGGTGAACATGATTGTGGGGTGGTAATTTATTTGGTAGAAAAGGAATGATTAATGGTTTTCATTCATAGGAAAATTTAAGGTCTTTAAACCTAGTTAAATCGGGGTTTTGGGTGAGTTTAATTAATATTTAAATTTCTTTGTAGAAAATTACAACTATTAAATGTGATAATCTTTTATATGGTCTTGGAAATCATTGGATGAATTAGGAATAAAGTGTTCAAGCTTAGGGGAGAACTTAGTTGAGGGGAAGCGATCCTCAGTGAAACACTTTGGTGAGGAGTTCTCTAATCACTTATCAAGTGACTATACAATGGTAAGAATAAATAGAGGTGTTCACTACCCTAGAAAGAAGAAGGGGATGAAGGGAAACCAGGATTCAGGCATCTTCATTCCGATCGAAGGGATATTGAGAAACTATCATAGTTACTATTACGATTTTCCAAAACTAATTGAAATAGGGTCTATAAGAAGGTAAAAACCAAATAATTAAGACTATGAGACCACAGTTTTAGATCTCAAGAGGGAGGAATGTTCGAACGTTCATCATAAAAAACAATGGTTTGTTTTCGGTGATTCTAGAAAAAAATAGTAGTTTGGTTTTACTATTGATGATCATAATTATATGAAAGTAGGCTCTAAAGTTGTGGATATTTCCACTAGTGAGGTCATTTTACATATGTTAATGTGGTTTGGATATCTTGAAATAGTAGGTAGGTGAGAGGGATGAAAAAATGATCAAATTTGTGTGTTGATCATGAATTCTATGGATGAAATGTTGGTGAATTCATTATTGATTAATTCCTCATTAGGGGATATTGAAAAGATGTATTAATGAGTAATTGAAGTGGATTATAAGATCAATAAGGGTTGATGTATAGAAAATTAATATTATATTGTGAAATTAGGTTTTAATAAACGATAAATAGTATTTGAGGGGAACATTAAATCTGGGAACAAGAGAGCAGACTATTGGGAAAATTCCATCAACGAGTATCTAGATATGAAGGTAGCTACTCTACATTAGGCATTATAGTAAGTGAATATTTACAATATACATATCCTTTCATTTAATGCATTACTTATATCTTCTACTATCCAAAGTTGTTATTAAACTTTTGGGGTATATCACTTTTTTCATAAAAGTGTTTTGGAAATAAAAAGTAAAACTTCAACCAGTCTACTTCAAAAACCATATACTCAAAGAAATTTCAGATTGAGATAAAATATACAGATAACATGTGCATTAATAGCAGATGAATCAATATAATCCTAAAAAATAGTAGTGACACAAATATTTCCACAATGAATTACTCTATTTAGTATTATTATCCTTTTGTGCTTGAAATACACTCTAGTCATATCTTTTTCCCCCCCTCTTCATATTTTACCCAATATATTCAATATTTATGTGTTATCAATATCATCCTAATATTTTATGATATATATTTCTATAACTGAATTTAATTTCCTTGATAAATTTATTTACATACAACATCTAATTTAAATGAACGACACAATACTATTTAATTGATAATATTTATTATTACAGATACAACCCAGTCATTGAATTGGTGGGTATGAGTAAGACTAAATTAATTATGAAATATTTATGGATAAATATATTTTACTTGTAATAAATTAATAATAAAATGAAATAATATAATGTTTTTTTTGTTAAAACTATTTCTATGATCATAGTGATTTTTTATCTGAATAAATAAAATAATTCACTAAAAGTTAATCCTTTTAATTAAATTCATATATATTTTATGTTATCTAAAATTATTTTTAATGTATATAATTATT
This sequence comes from Viscum album, assembly GCA_963277665.1. Lineage (NCBI taxonomy): Eukaryota > Viridiplantae > Streptophyta > Magnoliopsida > Santalales > Viscaceae > Viscum > Viscum album. Next base: position 1,141,169,247 of record OY728156.1, read on the forward strand.
TTCTTATTTTGGGATTGAAATAAATCTTTTATTATGCTTAATAATTTATTTTTCTAAAGAATTATTTGGTTCAAGGTTTTCACTATAATTTTAAATAGAATCTGTTCCACATATAGAAACATAATTTAAAAAATATCAATATTTTAAATGAAGAAGTACAAATTTGGATAAAAGATATTTTTATTTTTTAATTCATTGTAAATAGTAAAATTGGAAAACATTATCACCTTGGTAAATAGTAAATCTGGTTAACCTAGGTTAAAATTAAATGTCAAGGGCTCCATTTTTCACCAAAATTCTTATAACAAGCATGTATTTAAAAAAAATTCACCTTATACTCAAAATATAATTTTTAAGGTAAACTTTTCCATTATAATTTCTTATATAATATTTAATGAAATGAAAAATAAAAAATTTTACACTCTTACTTTTAAATATCTATGTTTTGTTCTGTTAGGGTCAAAATATTTTTTTGGATGAATCTTAATGATAAAATTATGAATGAGTAAATTATTTCATGTATAGTAATTTATTTTTAATTTTTATTAATTCTATAATGATCTTGAATTCCTACCCAACATTGACTCAAAATCCCTTCAATTAATATAAAAATAAAATAAATGGTACTATGAATTTCAAAAGTAATATAATTTCAATTATTTGTAGTTATTAATTAATTTTAGAGATGAATATCAAATATTTGGGTAGTGTTAAAGTATTATCTTGAAATTAGACAATTTTGTGGTGACTTTAGTGTAAAATTATATGAATGGTGTCAAAAATAACATTAATGACATTTCATGAATATAATTTTTTATTAAATTACTTAAAATCATAAAAATCAAGAAATATAACAAGATGGATAACATATAGTCTATATGTTTCCCTATTTTCCATTTATATTTCTATTTCATCGGTAAAATTTAAATCATGTCCCATGAAAAAATTATTCTCATTATTAAGGTTAAAATATGTTAACTATTGTGTTATACCAAAAGATAAGATATACAACCCCACATAAGATTTTTCAAAATTTCATTCATTATCATATTTCAATAAAATACCACCTTATAAGTTAGTCAGATTCTAATTTGATTCGTTTTTTAATATAGTGAAAATTTTATATTTTTTTATTTATTTAAATTTCAAGAGTGCCCCTCACATCACATATTAAAGGTCAACCAACATTTCCATTAATTCCACAAATTAATTCCGTTTACATCAACCAAAACATAAAAAATTATATTATAAAAAACATTTTATACATTTTATAGGTTCTTTTCTTTTTAAAACACAAATCCTATGATCCATAAGTGGATATCGAATGGACTTCTATTAAAGAATCACTAATCATCATAAACGATCAATTTATTTTTACATATTATTTCACCTATTATAAATATGGGGTATTTCTCATACAATAATAAATTATCTAAAGATAATATACTTAAATTTTATTAATATAATTATCAACACCACTATTATCTATATTATTTCCCATCAAATGGAAGGTTAATGTATCACCCATATGAATTTATAACTTATCATCCCCACATAGAAATAAAATTCATTTTTCCCCAAATTTTATAGAAAAGTATTATGATGGATTTAAATTATATATATAATATTTAAGATGTAATTATTGATATTTCATTATAATATCATATCTATCTTCTAATATTTGAATCTATTAGGAAATGGCAACATTTCTCTTATGTCTGTATGGTCTTCAACCTCTATAAAGAGATGTGATTCATTTTTAATTAATGGTATACAAAGAAAGTACTAAGGATAGATTATGTAAATATATGTGGAATATATAATATGATAATTAATATTTAGAGATGAATATTTTTTTCATTATTTTATTCCATCTTTCAAAATGTGAAAAAAAATATTCAAGTGTCTATATGACATATAGTCTCAATATACTATATAATTCATTTTTCTATCTCTATATTTTATTGAGGGATAACTGTAAATTTATATAATTATCATATAAGATATTTATATCATTATGAACGTATTTAATCTCATTTAACCAAGATAAAATTAGAAATACCATAACTATTGAACTGAAATTATTATGAAAATCGAAAAATTACCACCTACAAATGATGATTTCAAAAAGGAATTATAGATAAATGGGTGATAAACTGTTATAAATGGGACATATATGATATCATAAATAGATTTGTTTTTATTTTTTTTGAATTATAATAAATTTAATTTTATTATCCATAAATATCTACCAAATTCAATGAATGTTGATCTTGAGTTAAGGGTATATTATCTCATATTATCTTCACTAGGACTTATGTTACACACCTTCATTATATTTAATGGTGTATATAAAGAACTATTACCATAATTTTTCATGAATACACTTATTTTCATTATATTTAATGTTTTGTTCAATTTTATTCTTTTATGGGTATTATGATTCAAATTTCACAACAGATGTAAGGATTTTATGTAACATTATCCTTCACCGTGATGATTGTTTAATATTACGTTTTTGATGATAAAACATATTATTTAACTGTAAATAATACGAAAAAATTATTCTTATTTATTTATTAATATATATTAAAATTTTTCAATAATTTTTTCTCATTAATAACTCAAATTACAGAAATAATGTTTTTAAAGATAAATTTAAATTATTTCTCTCTACAGTCTAAAACAGTTTTTCCAATATGATAATTTTTTCAAAAAATATTATAAAAAATGTATTATATATTATCATATGAATTTTTAAATTAATTTTTAACCATTTTTTAATATAAATTTAATAAATAAATTGAATCATCTTTTAATTTATTAAATTAGGTATTTTTTAATATCTTATAAAGTTTTTAAAGGAATGTTTTTTTTACTTATAAAATATGAATAAAATTTCCCACCATCAGGACATCTAAATTATTTAACGATTCCTTTAACATTTTAAATACTTATTTTCAATGAATATGAATTTTATAATATTTTTGATATTTTTATATTTTAAATAATTGATATCATTTTTAAAAGGTAGTTTCTTGAAGTTATAATATATGCCACATCTTAATGTCATTTTTTATGAAACCATCATATGATGTCACTTATGATTTAATGGGGATATTATCCATGGATAAGATATATAGTATTTTTCTGGATGTATTATGATTATGATGATAGTATATTTATGAAACCCATTCCATCTCCATTGGTTTTTCTATAAGAAATTTATTATTGAACCCATGTCTTTTCCATGGGTTATTCCTTGGTTGGGTATTATAAATATTCTTTCTTTATCCAATTTTATTATCTGATGAATATGTTATAACATTTTTTAACACATATATGTTATTTTCATTATGTGATTGGTGGTCTAGTAATTATATATCGCTCAACTCTATTTGGTAAAGACGGATCTCATGAGATGATCATGAACAGAATAGTGGGTAAACCAAATTCATTGATGGAATCTATCCTCTATGTAAGTATTGGGTGTGAGACTTGACTAATATGAATGAATAGGGAGTGAACCATGTCCTCTTTGATAATTTTGGTAGTGATCCTTGATTACTAAGGAAATAATATTCTCTGTATATGTATATCTCACAAAATTATTACTTACCCAAATGTTAAGATCTCATCGTTCATGTTATTGATTACCATTTGATTCATGCCATATGACCTATCAGGATTTATACCATTACTCATTATTATGATATATTATATATATGATATAGTTTCAAATATTATAATCATTTTATCATAAACATAAACTATTTTTATGCTAATTTGTTAATTGATATTTCCCTTTATACACCTAAAAGTATCAAAGATTTCATTTTCTTATGATTTTTTTCACTTCGATAGAAAGGATATTTTTTTATGGTTTGTGTAATAAGGGTGATATTTATGAAGAAATTAATGAGAGATAATATAGAAAACTTATTAACTAGATATTTATGTCTCCTCTTTTCCAATGATATTAAACCTATAAAGTTATGTCATATATTATATGGTTATTTATTTAATATTTATATTATAAGGTGTCATATGTATGTGTGGAAGTTATGGGTCTCTATAGTTAGTATTAATGAAATGTTTTGTTATCTTTAGAAATTAGGATGAGAAAACATTACTGATAACCCTTAGGATAATCATATGTACAGAATAAAATCATAAATTATGGTAATGGAAGGTGCATTGTTTCCTATTAAAAAAATCCTTGTTTGGATAATTAAGGTGCATATAGTTTTGAAACAGATTCATATAAATTTAATAATGATGAAAAATTTATTCAATTATAAATCATCAAGCATTCTATATCATGGCTGGTGTTTCATTAATTATCACATGGTTTGACTCACTCAAGGGATATAATTGAGTTCATTCCCATTTTATTTATGAACTAAAATAATGAATTTTAATATATTATGATCATTGGTTATCTAGGATAAACCTAACATTTCATATCTCCAAAATGATCTTTATGAATTAGACATCCATTATATTATTTTCTTGAATAAGCGATTTATCACTCCGATTAATGATATTTTATGGTAACAAAACCGTTTAATTTTTATTTTGGGATTGAAGATATAATGATGAGGTTCATGTGGAAATATGTAGGTTAAAATATTCATGTAACCTATCAGAGATTTTTTATGTGAATTCACGTATGTGTCAAAAAGTATCAATGAATTATATTTTGTTTCCTTAGCAAATAGATTTTAAATTAGAAGGGAAAAACTATTGTTATTATGATCACATACCAAGTCTATGTATTTTCTTCAAATGATTTCTTAAGAATGATCTTCTTGAATTTTTTTGATTCTCCCTTTAAGGGAATTTGACATTATTTTTGGAATATAATTGTTTTATTTGGAAATATTTCACACCCATTTTTTTGGAAGGGAAATCAAAATTAATATTATAAACAAATATGAATTTCTATCGGTCTAATGATAAATATACACATTCTATGGGAATTTCGTTCTTTTCATGGGTATTTATTATAATTAATAATGGATTTTTATCACATGTTGTTGGGTAAAAACTTACTATCAATGATTCACCAATTATATGGGAGATTTATTATTTCATTCCAAAAGAGTTTCCTAGTATACCATCAAATCGTGAAGTTGAAAACACAATATATATTATCCATAGTGATAATCCAATTAAAAAACTCCATGTATGATATCACAAATATAGTTACATAAATTGATGAAAAAACTCCATTAGAATATTAAAAAAGAATTTATTTTTCCATCTGTGTCACATTAAGGTGAATTGTTTCTTTTTGTTAATAAAAAGGTACAAAAATTCTACTCAAGAATTATTATTAGTAACATAACAATATCAAAATTAGTATTAAATATCCTCTCCCCTGATTTAAATAATTATTTAATAAAATTTGTGAATATAAATACATGTCTAATATTTATATTAATTCTAAATATAAAAACTTTCGTGTCGGGAAAAAGGATACACTCCTGATACAATTATACATTAGTTATAAAAACTATGAATATATGTTGATGTTGTTTTTCATAAAAAATTTCCATGATATAATTATAGATTAAATTAATAGATCTTTAGAGATTACATTTTTCAATTATTTTATTCATTATATATGATATTATTAAATATTCAAGGAGAATGGAAGGTAATGAAGATCACTTGAGTCTTATACTGGAGAAATTATAGAGGATATGTTGTATATTAATTTTAAAATATGTGAATTTTTTAAAATACCAGAGTCATTTTTTGGTCATATAATCCCATGAGAGGTTATATTGGTGGATCTATAAATGATTGATGTTATTCAATATTTTCCCAGATTAACCATTTGGAATGAGAAATGCCATTTTTTGGTTTTTATAGTTATTAACAAAACATTTTAGATAATTTCTTGTTAATATTTCACCCCCTCTCTATGTTAACTCGTACGAGATCTAGGTTCCTCTAGTTGGAAGCATGTAAGGAAATATTCGAGAAACTAAAGAGATGATTAGTCACCACATATTTACATTCCTTAACCTACATCAGAGAAGGGTTTCTAATCTATATTTATTCATTTAATAATTTGTTGGAAAATATTTTCATTTATAATGATATTGTGATATCTTATGCTTCACCCTAATTGAATTTTCATGGAAAAATTCAATTAATTAATGATATAGTTCTAGATGATATAGTTTTTCTATTTAAAATATATTTTAATTATCATTATGGATAAATATGAGATATATATATCATATAATTTTAATGTACATATTCTCTCAAAAAGTGACGAAAATTATAAAAATATTATAGTTTGTGCTAATTAATGATTATGACCGCTCAATATTTTACAAACATCGAGCACTAATCAAGGTGGAATGTTCTATTATTCAAAAGGATCGTGTTATATTATCTGTCATGAGGATCATAAAATTCCCATTATTTGTTTATTTTCAAAGGATGAATATATATATTTATATATCTTGATGGAATGGGATAGATCTCATCTTTTTCAATTGGATATGAAAGCAAGTATCCATGTAATGAATAATGAGGCACAAAAGGAGGATTTGGAACAATAGAAAAAGGTTAAATATGTTTATATGTTGAACATTGATTATGATGAATGATAAGTTTTTGGAATAAAATATGTGTTCATTACATATTATATTTGAAGAAGGAGTTTTTGGATAATGCTTATATTTTATCATTGTCAATTCATCCTGAAAGTAAAAATATATGTATAGATCCGAAAAAGTTTAGTCAGAGGGACATAAATAATAGAGATATTTCTTTGTATATATCTATGAAATTAATAAGTATTTATGTTAAGTCTATGAGAAAAAATTATAAGGTTTCGTTCATAATGATTACCCATATAGGAATGTTAATAGTAAAAAATCTTGATGGATTTTGGCATTAGAATCACCTAAAAAATGTAATTATCGTAAGATTATTTGGGCAGTAGTTGACCTCCATATACATAATTGTTATCAGATAATATTTCTCTCTCGATTATCTTCCCAGAATATACATTATATAAGTGGTAAGGTTTAATTTAATGGAAAATTCTATAAAACATAATCAACATTAGAGGTTTACATCGATGTTTTAGCAATGAAATTTGGAGGATCTAGATATAGATACGAGTTCAGATAAAAATTATCATTATTATAAATATTTATAGTCTAAGGGATCCATTCAAACCCTAGATTATATTTTAAGATATTCTAATATTGGTTTAAAAGGTGATTTGGATTGGAAGATTCCTTTAATTTTGTTGTTATATAACAAAAACATTAAAAAATCATTTTGATGGATTTTTATAAATATATATATGGAAATATGTGTATAACTCCAATGTTATGGGATGAATTTGGAAAAATAAATCTATAGGGACCTGATTTTTATAAATAATTATTATATTAATGTAGAGGTATATAATAACATATCAGTGCAGAGAATATTCAATAGTGAAATTATGCATATAATCATCGATGAAATATGAAATTTGATGATGGGGAATGATATTTCAAATATTTCTCGATGAATAAGCTTATGAGATTTATAAATAATTTAATCATTATCCATATGTATTTGGAAACATCATGATTCTTGATTGAATATTCATAATAGCATATCTCTTTGTTTTTCCACTAAACCACTCTTATGTTTAGTATGTGTTCCATGTATGTCTCCTATGTAATTAAATGCTCGATCCTTATAGTTTTTCAAATATATCTGTTTTACTATTCAAGATGGATATTAACTATTAATAATAATGTGTTCAAATTATAGATCATTGATGTAAATATCTACAAAAAAGACTACTCACTTGGTTAGGTGTCATCAGAACAATTAGAAACACATAGACAAAAATTAATAACACAAATATTAAATGAAACATAGGTATCCAAATTTATTTTTATCATAGTGAGTGAATTTAAATAGAAAAAAGTTATATTATTGGGGTATAATTTAATGCATTCAGATTTAATGATATTATTCTACATAACTAAATTTGATTATATTCATATATTTTATTACATATAACACTGTTTTTAAAAAATCCAAAATATATTACCAAAATATTATTTAATCCTAACTTTATCACTAGAAATTTGAATGGAGGGTATGAATAAGAGTAAATAAATTTTGAATAAATTATAGATAAATTGAATCCTTTAGTTATAAGTTTTTATGAAATTAATATAAAATAGATTATATATTTGTCTAAAATATGTATTTCATCATGAAAATTATTTTTATAAAAATAAATTATGTTGATTAATATTGGAAAATTATTTTATTGATATTTATATAATATATTTTCATACAATCATTTAAACATTTTTCTAATTTTTTTCTAGAAATTTTATAAGATTATATCTAGTTTTATACATAAAAATATATTCTTCTAAAAAATTACATTATGAACATTTTTAAAATTAGAGAAAATTTAATGATTGAAAATTATTTTTTCAAATATGGATAAATTGATTTCATTTTTCTAATCACAAGTTCCAAATTTTGTAAATAATTCTATTTTATGTTTTCCATTTTAAATAGAAACTACAGTAAAATTTACCAACCTAGGAAATGGTAAATCTGGTTAACCTAGATTAAAGTTGAATGTTAATATCAAAAATTTTCATTTAATTTATTTTTAATGGAAGGGAAATATAAAATTTTCAAATTAGGTACTAAATTTAGATTATTAAGGGAAACGTTTCCATGAAAATTCCCCATATAATATTCAATGACAATAGAAATGAATAATGTCTCACTTTTTCTTTAAAAAATAACTTTTGGGTGAACAGAGAGATAAAATAATGTTTTAAATTATTATTAATGATTAATTAGATCACAATGAAATTATTTTCATGACATTAATTTGTTTTTAATTTTCAATAATTATACAATTATCTAAAATTCATACTTTGTGCTGCTATAATATTTCATCAATTAATTGAAAAATATAAAAAATGATTTTAAAATTAATAAAATTATATTACATTAGTGAGTCATAGTATTAAATGAATTTTATTAATTGATATACCATATTTATTTCGTTGAAGATCTATATTTTAAATCTATATTTTTCATGGGGTCTTCGGTGTCAAATAAAATTCAAAGAGTTTAAATTAACAATTATAATATATTATGAAAATAATAATTATTAAATTATATAAAAATAAAATTACTATTGAGAGAGTAAAGGTGGATAACATATGGTCTAAAATGACATCCATTAGTCATTTATTATTCAATTGTCATCTTATATGTAAAATAATAAACCATTAACATTAAAAATTGGATTACCACTATTAAGGTTAAAATAGGTTCATTGTGGGGTTAAATCAAAAGATAAGGTTTTAAAAACATAATAAAATAAACCAAATTGTATTGGTTTATGGTATTTAAAAATCATGAATTTTATTAACATTTTTATTCATTTTGAATCATTTTTCTACATAAATAATTTTTATATTTTATTATTTTATGATTTTATGAAATACCACGAGTACCCCTCCAAGCTCTTAAAAAAGGGATCCCTCCTTTCTCTTCATTAAACCACATTAATAATTATAAACTAACCAACCCCTTCCAAATAATCTTCTAAAATATATAAAAAAATATAAAGTTCTATTTATTCCTAAAATAGTAACCCCAATGTCATTAGGTGGAAATCTATTTGAGTACTTTAATACAAGATGTAATTTCCTTATCCTATCACATTATATTTTAATTTTTATTTTAAATACTATAAATATATGTTATTTATGATAAAATAAAACCATATATATCATAAATATATAGAAAATGTATTTTTATTATGAAGCAACGAGTATCCATACTGTTTCCTTTGAAATTGGAAGTGAATGGTTCACTCATCTGTACGTAGAGCTTATCGTATACACATAATAATAGAATTCATTTTTCATCACCATAATTTTAGAATGGGTATTACTCTGGGTTTGTTATTTAAATATGATATTTATGAAATTATTATTCTTCTATAAGTATAATATCATATGTACCATCTTTTCATATAATATTATGGAAAATTATAAACTCTCTTGTGCATACATATTGACTACAACCTCTACAAAGAAATATGAACTCATTCTCATTTTCCAATACATGGATGGTAATAAGGATAAATTTAATGAATATTTAATATGAATACAATATAATAATCATTCTATAATTTTTAGTTATTATTTACCTTTCCTTTTTCCCAATTTTCAAATTTGAAAAAACATTTTTCATGCATACGTACAACCTACCATCTCTATGACCTTTGTAACTTAATTTATTATCTCTAAAATTAATAGATGAATATATCTGTATGTAATTAATATATATATTAAATTTATATAATAATTAATATCTTTTAGATTATGGTACTATGATCATTGCATATACACTAGATCCACCAAAGCAGAATTCTTATGAGAAAATGAAATAATTAACACCTAAAGAATTTTCATTTAATAAGGAATTATAGGTAAATGGGAGTTGAAATGTTATAATGTTATCATATTTGATATTTTTGGTATGTAAATGATTCTATTTTATATTAATAATAAATATAAAATTCTTATAAATGAGGATAAATAACTATAAAATCAAATGGAACTCGATATAAGGGTTTATCATCTAAAATTTTCCTTTTTGGGACTTATGTTATGATATAAATATATCCTTATTTTGATGTGTATAAAATATAATTTGAATTTTTATATCATGAATTTTTTTTATCATGATATAAAAGTTTCATTTATTTCTATTCTTTCATGTTACTTATGATTATAATGTTACCAATGTGTAAGGGTTTTAGTTAGAGTCTCATTATTTACTGAGATTTTTTTGGAGTATGTTTAGAAATTTTAAATTTCATGATATACCTTTTAATAATCTCATAAATTTTAATATACTCTAGTTATTTATATGTAATACATGTTTTCCTTTAATTTTACTCTCATTATAAAATAAAGAGTGTAAATGAATATTTTAAGTAAAATCTAAATTATTTCTCCCTTTGGTCAAAAATAATGTTTTTTAAATGAATTTGTTTTATAAAAATATTTTAAATATTGTATATAATCTTTTCATATGATTTCTTAAAGTAATTTTTACCGAAGTGTAATTTTAAAATATAGAATTAATTTTCTTGTCATCTTTAGAAAATGTTTAAAAAAATAAGTATATAAAATCAATGGTTTATTATAACTTATATTTAATCAATATAATTTACTACCAAAATGAGAGAAAATTTATTCTAATATTACCATACAATTTACTATGTTTATTTTCGACAAAAAAATATTTTCCATAATATTTCCAAATATTTTACTTTGTTTTGAAGTTATTCCAATGTGAAAAGGGTATTATCCTCAAGATATATTCGAAGTGTTAATTTAAAGGGATTTTTTTAATAATATCCATTGGTGGTACTTATTCATTATTTGGGATCAGATCTAGTGATACCATATTTTATATATTTTTGGATGTTTAATGACTAAAATAACAATATTTTTATGAAACCTATTCATTTTACATTAGTCTTAGAATGATGAATTTATTATGGTACTTATATATTTTCCAAGGGGTATTCCTTGATGATAAATTTATAAAACCCATAAAATTTTCATGGGTTATGATATAATGAATGTTCTAGGATTTTTTTTATCAAATGTATATGAATTTCATTATGTGATGTGAGGTCTAAGAATTATATGACCCTTAAATGAATCTGTTAAATATGGACATCTCAAGAGATAACCAAGATAAGAATGAGGATTTTATCCCAAACAATATGGGAACCTATAAACTATTATAATATTTTGATGTAAACTTGATTAATAGGATGGAATGGGAAATTAACCCAATAAACTATGACAGTTTTATAAGTTTTCCTTGACTACAAAATAAATGATTTGTTATGATTATGTTAATTCTGAAAACAGATGTTTTATTTAAATTTTATTATCTATTGGATCATGTTCGTGGTTACTATATGATTCATGTCTTATAAACTAACAAGATTTATTACATAGATCTTGATTGTGATCTATCTTATTCAACGTATTACTTTCAAATTCAATGCTCTTGTTCTTATACCATTATGCTGATGTTATAATTATGTGATCATTAATATCTCCCTTGTTTACACTTTTTTAATATCTGATTACATCCTTCCTAATGATTCCCTTCTACATTATATGATGGATGTTTTTATGTACGATATTTCATAGAAGTTTGGTAGTTATAAAGAACTAAGTAATAGAAGATATATAACACTTATAAACTAGTTCATTATGTGTTTTTATTTCAAAATATACTAAACCTCTACGGTTATTTTCTGTATTGTAATGTTATTTATCAATTATTAATCTAATATGATACAATATATATGTATGAAAATTATGAATTTCTATATCATCCCCTTTTCTAGCATTCCAATGACACTCACTCCATTAAACCAAAATATTTTTGAAATATCATTCCATTTATAAATAATCACAAAGGTCACTAATTTTTAGAAGGAAACACATGTGAGAGTCAATATGAGGCTTTGAGGACTAAGGGTCTTGAATTCTCACTATTTAATTATAGGGAGTCAACAATACTCTAAGTGATAGCCAAGGATTATCAAATGTCTCTATAGTTATGTTCTTCAACATGATATCTGGATAATTATTTTTATTAGGTACATACTCTACCTTCATTAACCATTTATCAATTTTCTCCATAATAAAGTTAAATTTGATATCAATGTGATTTTTCCTAGAATAATGGGAATTATTTTTTTCTAAAATTAATATAAATTTAGAAATTACTTTTTGATATCAACTAGAGATTTATCCTATTCATAGATATCATCAATTGTTTATTCCTCCATAATAATTTAATTAATTATTCAACGTTCGTGATATATAAAAATATTTTAGTTATTAATTAAATGAAATATTATTTTTAGTTTAAAAAAATATAAAAATACCCAAGATAGAATACCCCACCATATTTAAACATTATATAATAAATTGAATTTTAATAATCATCATAGTTATATCCGAATAACTCTTACTTGGATATTGGTTTGTAATTAAAACTAAAATACATCATGTGTTTGATATATCATAGTTTTTATGTCACTTATTAAAATTAAATATTAGTGGGGATAAATTATATCCTTATGGAATTATTGATGAAAAATATATCTTTGTATTGAGTATAATAGGATACCCATTATCATTCTATAAACATGAAATTATCCCATTTTTCATCATCATCCCTTCATAACCCCATTTCTATAGAAATATTTATTTTAAATTCCTTAGACAACTCCATTATAAACTTATTTATAACCCTAATTGAATATTTTATACATAGATGAGTGTACCATTCATTCCTTGTTTCACCTGTAAACAATAGAAAAATGTTAATCACCAAACATCAATAATTCAAACTCACACCAAGTGAAATACAAAAATTACCAAATTTATACATTATTAGACAAAACAAATATATTTCAATTCCCATATATGAGAATTATAATCCTTAAATCAATCCCATTTTCTAAATTGTTATTATGATCTATTCGTTTATGAGGAAAAAAATATTCTCCGTATATTTATCATGTCTGTAATACCATTCTATTGGTGATTCCTTCATCTTATAAATAAACATCATTAAATAGAAATATTTATAACATTCTTGTATAATAAATCTATCTGTGTATTAAATGTAAACATATTGCTCGTGTAAAACATTTAAAAATATAAATTTTCTATTCTAAAAGAAAAAAAGAACCTCATTTTCACAAATATGGCTTAGAATTATATAATTTTCTCCAACCAAGTATTAGGAGAAAATTCATAATCTAAATCCACACATTTAATATTATATTAACACAAGTACAAAATTAATTATTTTTATTAATAACCATTAATTTTTCATTTTTATATTATGGAAAACTAATTTGGTACTGATGAATTTCTCATTTATTTACACAAAAACAATCTCCCATTTATTATTCTTCACGATTTTTTAAGATATATTTAAATTAGTTAAATTAATTATCATATTTAGAAACTTATTCAAAACACTCTAGAGATACCATAGATATAATTTAATTTCATTCGATATAATTTATTCCTATTTTTGATATAATATTTTTCTGAATTGCAATGATATTCTACACAATGATTTTACCTCTTCTTTTAGGCACCAATATAGAGACCATGTCCCCAGTAGCCCAAATGTAGTTCCTTAATTTGTTATATTATTATAATAAACAAGAATGAATCATATTTAAGGACCAAATAGTATAATATATATGTAAAACCATATAAAAAATATGTTTTACATTATAAAATTGAATTTAAAAAGACAACATAACAACTATATTGGAAACACACATAAACTCCTAGATTATCTCCAAAAGTCATTCATAATATACATCTTTGAATCTTGGAAAATTTAACATAAAAAAGGGTGAGATAAAATTCTTAGTAATGGATATAAATATAGGCAATATAACATAAATAATAATGTAGGGTGAAAAAAACATTCCATTATAATATAACCTTGAGAATAATATAGTAGTAAGAAAACTTAAAAAATAAGGCCTTATAAATAGTCAAATGGAAATGAAAACTAACCATGGATATTATAATAATTGAATAATCACATGGATTATCAATTAGTAAAATCATAGTGAATAAATTCATAAAATGGACACTATAAACATGTCGTTGATGCCTCAACCAAGATATCTAAAAATAAATTGTTAGGGCATCTGCCAACACCATGTATTTTTTTTGTCTCATGATACCTTTTAATGAATTTATGATTATATAGTGGTCCCCTCATCAACTAATAAGTCTAATGAATTCTTAATATTAATTTAATGAATAATAAATTACAAATACATGTGATTTTTAGATAACATTCCCTAAATAGTAATAATAATAACTATGTATTCTGAGTAATATAGTGAATGGTATTAAGGTAGCACAATCACTGTAAACTGATCATAAAAAATATAATAAAATATATTAGATGATATAATAAATATTGATACCAATTTAGAATAATTATCAAATTATGTTTTCAAAATAGATTAAAATTATCTAATAAAATCATTAAATAATTCTATAGAGAAATACCCTTTTACTATGAAATGAGGACTTATTTTGTAAAAATAAGGTGTATTTTTCATAAAATCATATTTTAGACATTTACACCCTATAAAAATGGAATAATAATGAAATTAGGTTTTAGGAATAAATTTTTCCCAATTTCACTGAAAACATGTAAAAAGTGTTTTTATGGAACCATATTAATTTGGACTCCTTAATTGAGGATTAATAGATAATATAAATGATTCATTAATAATAGTTCATAATTATTTGTATTAAACCAAAAATAAAAAATGATAATTTTTCATGACAAAATGTTTTATTTTGTAAAATAAAATTGTCTTTTAAAACATATGTGGTATCATACATGAAAAAGGTTAATAAATTGGCAAGTATCCTTTCATCGAGATTTCATAATGAGAGGAATTGAAAATAGAACAATATAAAACATGTTTTATCAAATCAAAAAAGATGAAAAGTTCTAGATACATGAGTTAAGAACCTGTAAAATAAATTAGAAGAAGTAAAAAATTAATTAATAATTACAACTGGGTAGAGAAAGAGAAAATTGAATGCAAATGAAAAATATAGGATTATGAAGAAATCCTGACTGCTAGGGAAATTGTTAAACCATTTGCACCATAAAATTAAAAAAACCCAAAAAAAACATTGTAAACAAAGAATGTAAATGGTTTAATGATATTATCAATCAAATTTTATAATAATTGACCAACACACAAGAAAATATTTTTAATAAATAAAATATCACAGATATAAAAGTGAGATTAGAAAACCCTTAACTTAGATACAAAAGATATCTAATATTTTACATAAAAATCTCAATAATAATTTTAGATTTATTATTAATTTAATTAAGAATAAACATAACATGTATCAGATTTATTATAATTTTATTATGTTAAATTATGTCTTTATTTATGAGTTATAATATTCATCATTATTGTTTGAGAGTCTTTATTTAAATGGTTTTCATTATTGGTTTACTTTGTATACATTTGTGGGAATTCATGTAGAATGGGATTAATTCTATTGAATTAAAATAGTATTTCAATAATTAAATTATATTATATTAAATTTTCTTATATATATATTCCATATATGAGGATCATTCATTAGGTAAAATGTTAAAGATGAACATTATATTATTTTGGTGAATTTTCAATTATCACAAAATATTGTAGTTCTATTAATTAATATTTGGTATATATACGGATTACACATCATTATATGAATTATAATATGTATAATAAATATTATTTTACCATAATAATGTTTTTTTTTCATCCATTAAGGTGGTAATGAAAAATTAAAACACATATACCATGATGGTGGTAAATCAGCACATCATGGATGATAATTTTTATTTTTATAATAAAAAAGGAAATATAAGGTGATTGATGCTTGATTTTAGATTAAAAAATTATATTAATCTATATATAACATACCTGAATTATAATGAATATTTGGATAGAGTGTTTTATTGAAGGATATGAAAATAAATTAAATTCAGTAGAAAATAATGAAAACGAAAGGACAATTTACCTCTTGAATTTATTCTCCTTAGGATCCTACTTAAGGGGTTTGTGATTAGTCTTTTGGTAAGACAATAGGATACTATACATACATAAGATACTTTTTAATATTATTTAGTATAAATTTGACAACATTAAAGGCTAATGCGGTGTGAGGAGAAATGGTGGTGAATGGTGGTATTTATAGTGGATGATAGGGGTTTTATTATTATTTAATTCATTAGATTATAATTTTCAAATTTTGAAAATAAATATTTACTATTACATGACTAAATATATAAATACAAGATAGACATTTCTATATTATGGTGCTTACATCATATGTGAGTCATGGAGAAATGTACATAACTTATAATATATATACCGTAAATTAGAATAATTTACTATTCATAAAAAATCAACAATTTTAAAAAAAATCTCAAAATATTTCGATCATGATTTTTTGATATTTATAATACTAAAATAACAAAATTTTATGAAAATATTTTTATAATTATTATAAATATAATTTTTAGAAAAATAATCATTTTTTCCAACATTTTTGATTTTAAAAATATAACTTGTTTTAGGACACTTTGAAAAATTCATAAGGTCTCATAAAAATATCTTACAAACCTAGTACAACAAGAAATTAATTTATGAGTATATTTTATGAAAATAATTTTTCTTTTATATCATTAAAATAGTTATAAAAGTATAAATAAATATTTATATTTCACAAAAATACCAACAACTAATTTATCTTTTAAAACATTTATTTACATATTGAGTATATAAATATACCATATTTTAATTTATAATGTTCCTAAATATTATTAATATTTTTATAGGTTAGGTTACTATTAAAATCATAAAGAGAATATTTATATAACTAAAATGTCTGTTTTATAAAAAATTAGTATTTTTAACTATTAACTAGAAATTAAATATTTTCATAAAAATTACAAAATTTCACCTAAAGCTAATACGGAAATTAATATTTTAAAAATGAAGTTCATTTTTTCATTAAAATCCCTAAAATTTAGTTTTTAATCAATTGAGTCATAAAATGGAGGTAAAACTATCTCTAGAAAAATATTCCCTTTAAGGCTTAAAATTGTATTCATTACTATCTTATTCCTTTAAAATCATTTGGATGAATGTGAAATCATTTTTCAAATTATAATATATAAATTTCATAATTTTTTTAATACTATTCATTCCCATAAAAATAATTGATAGGCTATTATAGTCATTAGAATTGATATTTAATTGTATATCATTGATTTTTTAATATTGGTGGTGTGTGGAACCTATGTGGTTGAATAAATAAAAAATAAATAATTACCATCAAAACATTGGGTGTTACATTATCCCCTCCTTTAGTAAATTTATTTCTTGTAATTTGAAATTTTACTTTTAAAAACAAAGGCTAATACATCAAAATTTCAATGTGGGAAACCCACATCTAAAATAGGGTTAATGAAATATCTTTTTAATAATCAGGGAAAAGTTAAAAATGAAGGTCGACAAAAAACTAGGATTTTTGTTAGCAAATCATTAGTTGAAATCAATTAGATGGTTATATAAGAGAAATATAACTATCAAATTATGATTAATATTGATGCAGAATATGGTCATTATAATTTTATACATCACAAAACCATAAAACATAAAATTGGTTAAAATAACATTTATTTTGTACAATGTAAAGTAAATTAATACATTTTTTAGAAATGTTTTTTCCTAGAGTTGAGTGATTCTTTTAATAAATAGATAAGTATAAAAAAAAATTTCTTAATTAAATTCCATGTCATAAACATAATCTCATACATTGGTTAGGATTTGATCTATTTTTACTTCATCCCCCACAAATGGAAAAAAAATTAAGATGATTGTTTCATGCCTGATGAAATTTTTTCAAATATTATTGTTTTTAAGTCATTACTTTAACAAATAAATTTGAAAGAAGGTCACCAAATTATCATAAAATAAGTTTTCCCAAATAATGTAGCTCCAAATCTCACATAACATATATATCGCCTTTCTCATCTCAAACAATAATAAAATCATGCATGATTCCAAATCCATAAATAATATGTACTCATGTACAATAATTATAAATCATGTAAATATTATTAACAAAATATCGTAACATTACTCTTACATCCAAAAAACTTAAATACATTAATTATTCCACTTCGACTGTAGTAACAACATATGCTTGACCATGATCTATTTTATTTTTCTGAGGTAAATTTTATTTTATGATTACGAAATTCATTTTCATAGTTTCCTTTATCCATATATTTAAAACATTTCATATATATATTCATTATTTCAATTACATTCATAAACTTTTTGACCGCTCAACAATTGTAAAAAACATCCTTTCGCTTCCAATAAGTATACGGAGTTTCCTCCAACATTATTCACATGTGGAAAATTTATTCGTTCATTTTTTTCTCTTTGACTATCTCTTTCTCTACCATATACTTCTTCTCATACATTCTATAAAATTCATAATATTTATAGAAATATTAATCTATTTTAATATCACATGAGATTATATCATCATTTGATCGGAAAATTTTGGAGACCAATGACCTATAGGGGAATGGTATTAAACTATCAATTTATACATCAATAATGATCCTTTTATTGCATATTTATTCCATAACATTCCATAATAAAAATGTAAAAGTGGATTCATACATGGAACTATTTTCATACTTTCTTTCAGGCTTAATAATTTTCAATTCATATCATCTTTATGTTCTTGAGGAAATATTTTCATAAGAAAAATTAAATTAAATCTTTACATTATATATTTAGAAATTCTTCCTCCTCCCTTGTGTTTTTAATTATTGAACACAGTAGATCTATATCACCAGATAGACGATAAGAATTAATGATAACCTTTACCTTTTCACCACATACCAAAGTGATAAATATCTTCTATAAAGAACATGTCCACTAATAAACTAAAATGGGATGGTATTCGCATTCAATGATGGAATTTTTCATATCAGAATGCAATTTAACATTATTCCAATGCATTATGGATCAAGATTCTTCATGCTAGTAAGTTTATTATTCATAACCATGGTATGTTAACACAATATAGTTATATGTTATTCAGCTCTATTGGAATTACTAACTCCAACATTAATATCTTCCCTTGGTGGGAAAACTATATATGGTATACATTCATTCATATAGTTCCCTTTAATTCCACTAAGAAATATTTTTAAAAAACGACATACAATAAATTAGATTAGAAATAATAATGCATAGTTCATAACTAGAAACACTAAACATAAATTGAAAAACTTAGGAATAACTTGTCTCATAATCATAAACATGGTATATTTGGGTATATAATTACTTTTTAATCCATCATAATGATTTGAAATGAAAATGTGAATTATCCTATGCATATCCCCCAAAATGTCATACTAGATGCAACATAATTCCCATTATCATGTACCTGGTAATGTTATGTCGAAAAAATGCACATTTTTAGATTTTTTACCTTTATTTACATCTTTTCAAGAACTATGTCAAGTTTTATTATCTAAAATAGGGTTTATTTCTAAGAATAACCAATTAATCTATATCATTCCAATATTTGAGGATTTTATACTATTATAATCTTCTAAGTCTATCCTAGGGTTATGTTTTGTAATATATGTTTCTATATATAGTTTCTAAGTATTATACAAAATTTCATATAATACCAAATATAAAGAACCCAACCCCAGTAGCCTAGACCGATTTAGTTAATTGATTAAAATGGTCTAATTAACAATAGAATCACATCTTTAAAGACTGAAAAGATTATTAGATTTGTAAATCTAGATAAAAACAAATGTTTTACATTAATTATTTTGACCAAAAAACATAGAAACTCCCTTGAGAACACCCATAATCTTCATGATTATCCCTAAAAGTCATTCATAATATACATATTTGCATATTTGGAAAAATAAAACATAATAAAGGGCTGATATTATATTCATAGTTAGTGTATGAAATATAGTGGAAGATAACATTAATATTCAGGAATGGTTGATGACTAAAAACACATTCCATTAGAACATAAACATGATCATAATATGTTAAGAAGAAAATATGAATAAATATTTCCATATAAATAATCACGTGAGAATGAATCAAAACCATGGATATTCTAAATTTCCAATAATAACATAGATTATAAATTACTAATATCAAAGTGAAGAAATTCATAATTCTAGACATAATAAATAATTCATTTATCCCTCTACAAAAACATCGGAAAATAAATCATTAATACCTTATCCAAATCAATATTTATTCTCATGATACCTACTAATGTGTCAAAGGGATATAATGGGATCCACATATTACTTAATAAGTCATGTTCATCCCTCAGATAAATGAGTGGAAACATAAATAACATATATATATTAAATTTCAATAACATTCCCCAAATAGTAAATATAATCACTAATCATTCTGTGCAATCTCAAAAATAGTATTAAGATTACATATCCACAATCAAACGAATCATAGAATGTTTAATAAAATCAATTAGATGATATCACTAAATCAAGATACTAATTCTGAATAATATTTATTACAATGAGCTAAAATAGATGAAAATAATCTAATAAAATCATTAGAGAAACTCTTGAGTGAAATACCATTTTTTATTTTCCAAGAAGTGTTCTTTTGGAAAAGTCCTTTTTATTTTTATTAAAATTACTGTGTAAACATATACATCATTGAAACTAAAATATATGCACCATGAAATTATTTTTATGCATTTATTACTTGCAGATGAAGCGAAATTGTTTAAAAAGAGTTTTTATGAAACATTATAATTTGGCCACCTAAGTGAGGTTTAAGAGAAAATAGCAGAGTACATAAAAAAATGGACAATTTTTTTTATAAGACCAGAAATGAAGAAAGATAGTTTTTCATGACAAAAATTCTTATTTCATACAATTAATTAGGTTTTAAAATATATTATTTATCATATGTGATCATGGGTATGAAATTGGGAAGTTATCAGTCCTCGGGCTTACATAATTGGAGAGATTAAAAACAGAACACTATAAAACATGTATAATCTCATAAAAGAATGATAAAATGGAAAATATACATTGTTTTGGAACAACAATAATATTTTATATTATATATTTAAAAAATTATGAATAATATTCAGGTAAATAGAGATAAAACATATCATGAATGAATAATGGTTATAGGGAAGAAACCCTTATAACTTCAAAAACTATTGAACCACATGTCCCATAATGTTGATGAAAATATAGTGAAATAGTGGATAAAAAAACAAAAATAGTATCATGGTATTATACCTAGAATGGAATTATAAATAAAATTAAACAAAATAGAGGTGAAGAAAAAAATATCATAGAAATGAAATTGAGATGAGAAAACCATTAACTTAAAATTTAAACATTCATCACTTGTATATAATATAATAGATAATGAATGTAGAATAATTAATAATTTAATTTACAATCTATTAAACATGAACTTTATTTATACTAGTTTTATTATATTCATTTATTCCCTTTTTTATAAGTTATAATATTAAATGTTGTTGTTCAATAGTGTCTGTTTTCTTTGGGTTTCATGATTTCTTCACTATTATACATGTTTGGAAGTTCATATTATAGCATCCCACCTTTTTGTCACATAGACATTCATTACATTTTACAAAATCGAGGATCTTTAAGGTTTAGTGTCTTGGGAACCAAGAACATAAAACATGAAAGCATAAAAATTATTCTTAAACACTTGAAAGGATTCTCCTCATGTTAATCCTTGGTTCATTACTGCATCTAATAACCTGGAGACATAAATCAAAAGAGATGGTGATCAGAAGGCCATGTAAGGGAAACAAGGGGAAACATTTAACATGTGAAGTTGGGATACAACAATAATGTCATGAAAAATAACATTAAGGCATGAAAAGAAATCGTGAGGCATATCATTATAAAAATAACAATTTTTATAACTTGAATATGTGGATACAACATTTAATATTGAAAATCATTTTGTTTTACCAAGGTCCATCCCCAAGTGGTCATTAAAAATTACCAAGGTTATTCACCAATGTATCAGTCTAAAAGGTCATCTCTAGAGATTAAGTCATTACCCAATGCATTAGAGAGCTATTAGGGTTCACCCTTAATTTGTCTTTATTATCATGTGAGACACATATATCTTCATAAATAATTTCATAAATAACCCATATAACATAAATGAAATGGGTTTCATTTAATAATCATAACGTTTTAAAACTGCATTAAAGACATGATCATTATGTCACTTTAAACCCACGGAAAGGGAAAGTGGGTCTCATGTATGTAAATCCAAGAATGTAAAATAGAAGAACTTGGTATATATGTGAATACCAATATAGAAGAGAGTGCTTTGAGTATTCACTTAATAAAATAAAAGAGAATTAGAAAAAAGAGAGATATTTTGAGACGGAAATTCTGCAGCATAACGGCTATGTTACGGGGTTTTAGAAAACATAGAAAAGAGAGGGGACATGGATCACCCACTCATAAATGATCCATAAATGTAACACCCGAGATTTTTATGAGTAATATTTTGTTTTTTTATATATCATCAAAGGAATCCTTCACTACATACTAGCTTGGCTTACTTTACATGCAATCGCGACCTTCCTCGATAGCTTGCATCGTACGCAATACCGAGTTTCACTAAACAACGATATGCTATTAAAATATTATTAAAACTAGCCGTTATGAATAGTAATAACCACTTTTTTAAATTTTATAAATTTTATTTTTTAAAATGGACTTCATTTTTGGATTCGGAATACCGAAATTAGCTTAGGGTGAAATTTTGGTATTTTTCTGAAAACATTCACTTTTTGATGAATAGTGAAACCACTAAGTAGTAGGTTAAAAACTGAATTTTGCATAAAACTTAATTTTACCGCTTCTGTGAATGGAATTTCGAAAATCCGACAGACACGGTTGATATCAGTAAGTAAAATGTGGTTCAATGAGATAAAAATAATTTTTTTGGTGAATAGTAACTTTTTACTTTTTTACCGCGGTTAATAGTAAATAGGGTAACTAAGGGTAAATATGATATTACTATTACCCTAACACATGTCCCAATTCTATTGGATAAGTGTAATTCGACCAAAAAAACCTTATGAATAAAATATGACCATTTAGGCCCACTTGGGTTAGATTAGGACATTTATTATTAATTTATTTAAAGAAGGGTTTAAATAGTTAAAATCAAAGTTTAATAAGTAAATCATTTTTAATATGGGGTTATACATAAGATAAATTCGACTATAAATATTCATTAGAAATCTAAAAATATTTCCTACATAATGGTATTTTATTTATAATTTTTAGACATTAAATAATTTAATTTATTTATGACACAATTATGATGCAGTAATTATCTTATTTATGAAATATTGACATAATTGATGTTATAAACACCAAAATAAATGTAATTTGAGACTTTTTATGAATTACACAAATTTTTTAGGTTACTATGATATATTAGTGTTGATTTAATCAACTTTCTTCGAACATATAATTCTGTTATGACTTTCACAAAAATCATATATCAAATAGTGTCAAAATTGACACAAAATAGTTTTTAAATCAAATATTATATTACTAATTGTTATTTTATTCCTAAAAATCTATGTTTCGGAAAACTGACATAGATAAGGATATATATATTAATAATAAACAATTTGGGGTTCGTTTGGCATGTTATAGTAAGTGTATTAACCATATAGTGAAAGAAAACAAAAAGACACGGTAAAAGTTAAATTATTTAACTTAGAGTTAAATCTAATTGATAAGGTTAAAATAATACCCTAAACTTGTCTAAATCCTATTGGATGATAGGATTTTGACCCTTCCCCACTTTAGCTTCGAAATAAGACCCTTTGGAACCATTATAAACCGATTTTGACTTTAATATAAAATAATATTTTGAGATATTCCTAAGGTGCCCCTCTCCTCCCTTATAAAAGGGCACCTCCTCCCCCTCCTCCTAACACCAAATTGAGCACTCAAGCTCGGCCAACCCCTGCCATTTTCTCCTCTCCACTTCCTTAGAATAATCCTAGATGACATGGTCTTATTCAAAGGCCAATATTAGTTCCCAAAGTGGAGGATTCAAAGAAGCGTTCCAAAGAAGAGGTAATATCCATTACCAATCTTTTCAATTTCTTTCTTCTTCAACTTCTTCTTCTTTAGTTGTTTCATGATAAAGTAAAAACATAAGTATTACTTACATACTGATGTGTTTTTATAAATATGAAACAACCCTAACTCACCTTCTATCCATCCTACGGAAAAAAGAAATCACCGCGTGTGCGTACGTACGGAATACCGTCTCCACGCCGTGGTGTAATCTATTTTCCACCATCACTTTACAAGGATGGGTATAATGGTGTAATTAGTAAATATTTATGATTATTATAAAGTAATATTGATACTGAAATAATATATATATATACTCCAATACAATTCCACGATCATAGGAACGATATCATCACTCGTGCGTACGTACGGAATACCGTCTCCACGATGTGAAGCGACTCGTTCTACATGATCATCATTACATAATAATTATATAAATGAATTGAATGAATAAATATGATATATGTTACACTAATACCATTCTGTATATAAGGTATCTATAACCTTAAAAGAAGAATAAGAATTTATTCGGAAAAACACGCATAAGAACAAAAGGCAATAAAGACCCGAGTAACAAGTAACAATGAAATATTACTAACAAGAAGCTAAGAATATGACCATATATGATATCATATCAATATGTATGATTCCGGAATAAGTCAATAACATTATTTAAACCATTATACAGGAGCTTCGGACACGTACAAAGCAAATCGGACCTAAGGTAAGGGAAATATCACAATCTCATTTTTATCTGAGATTGTTTATACTTTGATATTTACTGGGGTGTATTGTATCATCCAAATCCATGTTTCCTCAATATGTAATATTGTTTCCATTCAACTAAAATTATTTAAATCCAATTTTACCCTTCAGTGAGTTTTTAGTAAACGATATGAAAGGAATCTTTTGTCGTTTTTCGTACGAGGTACTTTTTGACTTTTCCGACAAAAGTACGAGAAGAATGTTTTTTTAACTTATACGAAATGAATGGATTTTTAAAAAATTATTTCCAAGAAGATTCCTTTACAAGTTTTCAAGTTTATTTTTAATCAACTTATTTTAGTTTAATATTGTATGACATGTTAAGAAAGGAAAAGTGTTTTTGATGTAGAAATGATATTTTCCTCAAGAATGAAGTTCAAGTGTTTTATCAAAATTATTTTCCATCTAAGATAATAAATGTTTCTGTTTTTATCCCTATTATTACATTGATTTGATTATGTTGTGATGGAATTATTTTTATGAATTCATTTATCGTATATGAATTGTTTTATGATGTCATGATGTTTAAGATTCCCATTTTTATTACATGGGTTATGCAATGATGTATGGTTTATGATTTTTTGGCACACATAAGAATGGTATCGTTATGAGATGGGTGGGACCTATATCTCTCTCCAATGCATTGGGTAAAGATTTTATATCTCATGAGATAGACATGGCTGGAATGGTAGGTTATACCGGTTCAGTGAAACAGGACTGAAACGAGGGTTACTCAATTCAGAAAGGGACTTTGTCCACTAAGATAGTCTTGGCAATGAGTCTTGACTAACAAGAAATGATTCTCTATGATTATGTGTGAATGCCACAAAGTTTCTTGTTTTAATTTATGATTATTGTGATTACATTTCACTACCATGATTTATCCCATGTTATGAAAATTATGCTCTCTCTTTTGCAGGATAAGATTTACAAAAGTTATGTTCTTATGAATATGATGTGATTGATTTTTCTTTTGTTTACCCTTACTGAGCATTTGAGCCCACCCTTTTATGTTTTCTTTTCCCCAGGTCAGTAAGATGGATATTAAGTAGAATATGCTAAAAGGGACCCTAGATATGATGAAATAAATGGGTGACACTGTAGAAGATTTATGAACCAGTTGTTTATGTTTCCCAGTTTCTAAAGACACTATACCTATATGGTCCTTTGTGGTTTTGTCATATGTTGTAATAAGTGTGCTTCAATTTTGAAGTATTAACAATGTATGTAAAGTACGGGTCGTTATAGTTGGTATCAGAGGAAAGGTATAGTCAACCTTTGGAAACTAGGATGTGAAAGTTTTAGTAATAACCCTAAGGATAAGTCTAAGCATAGAACACAATCTTAGTGTTTTAGAAATGGCCATGAATACCCTAGGATAAGACCTTAAGTGTGAAATTTTATCCTTGATTATGTGGTTTTCCTATTATAATTTGTGTTGCTCACACTATTATTCTTGGTTTTAGTCAATGGCTGGAACCCGAAGGAACCGTGTTAATGCGGAATGCGATGGGCAATGGAATGATTATCCCCATGAGCAACCAAACGATATGGGAGCTGGAATACAAAATCTTGTAGCCATGCTCACACAACTTTCTCAAGCTATGAATCATGCAGGACTTCCAAACGAGCAAAGGAAGGAGCAACATTCTGTTGAATCCTTCATGAGGCAGCGTCCACCTTCTTTCAGTGGGTCTACTGATCCATTAGTTGCTGAACAATGGATTAGTACTACTGAAAAGATATTTTCAGTTCATCATTGTTCTGAACATGATAAAGTCATCCTAGCAGTGTATCGTTTGGAAGGAGATGCTGATCAATGGTGGAATCTTATTAAGAATACGAGGCAAAGGGATGAAATTGAGTCTATGGAATGGGAAGAGTTCAAGAACTTATTTTTCAATAAGTACTTCCCTCGTATTCTCCGAACAAAGATGGAGAAAGAGTTTCTTGAACTGAAGAAAAGGGATGTTGAATCTGTTGGTACCTATAAAGCAAATTTTACAAGACTTGCAAGGTACGCTTCTGGTATTATTATCCAACCTGAGAGTAAGATCGATCGATTCTTTAGTGGCTTAAAACCAAGTCTTCGAAGGGCGTTATCCATAAGGGACTTCAATAGCTACGAGGAAATCATTCGATGTGCTCTCAAAGTCGAGATGGAGATTGGAGTAACCCATCAGTCACATGGGTTTGATAAGAAGAGGAAGATGGAATTCAAAAAAAAAAATCTAAAGAGCACACTGATAAGAAGATGAGCTTTCCCTTATGCTCAAAGTGTGGAAAGAAACATGGAGGGAGTTGTCTTAAAGGGACAAGTAAATGTTTCAAATGTGGAAAGGAAGGTCATCGGGCATTTGAATGCCGCGATAATGGGAAGAAGATGTATAATGATGCAAACAAAGGAAGGGATACACAGAATGAACACACTACACTTCAATGTTTCAAGTGAAAGGAGATGGGGCATTATGCCAATCAATTCCCAAATCCAAGGGTTGATGATGATGGTCGACGTCAACAAAATCTTAAGGCTAAAGACAAAGGAAAGTCACATGCAATTTCTATCAGCGATGTGGAGTACGATAACGAAGTGGTGAAAGGTACACTTACCATCCACTCTAAAGTAGCAAATGTTTTATTTGATTCTGGATCCACCCACTCTTTTATTTCTGAAAAAGTTTCTAAGGGTATCAGCGTATTACCTCAACAATTAGATGTTGAGTTAGCTGTGACAACACCTAATGTCACAACAGTCGCATCAAAAGTTTATAATTCTTCTCCGATCGAAGTTTGTGGGAAAGTGCTTCCCACAAATCTTGTGATACTTCCTTTAGTGGAATTTGATGTGATTCTTGGCATGGATTGGCTTTCTCTACATGGGGCTCATATTAATTTCCAAAGAAGGGAAGTCACATTTCATATTCCAGATCAATCTACGATCGTCTATCGATGCAAGGATGAATATAACCTTCCAGTGGAAATTTCTTCCATCTTATGGGTATTGATTCCACTAAATGAAGGTTATTTATCTCAAATGGTTGGTGAGAAACTCACGATTAAGAATATTCCCATTGTACGGGAGTTTGATGATGTATTTCCGGAGGAATTACCGGGTCTTCCACCAAATCGTGAAGTTGAGTTTTCAATAGAACTCGTACCGGGCAATTTGCCAATTTCAAAGACACCTTATAGAATGGCCCCAATTGAGTTGCAGAAATTGAAGAAGCAACTCCAGGAGAATCTTGATAAGGGATTCATATGCCCTAGTGCGTCACCTTGGGGAGCACCTGTTCTATTTGTTAAGAAGAAAGATGGATCAATGAGACTCTACATTGATTATCGAGAACTTAACAAGAACATTATCAATAACAAATATCCTCTCCCACGCATTGATCACTTATTTGACCAACTACGCGGAGCTCAATACTGTTCAAATATTGATCCTCGTTCAGGGTATCATCAATTAAGGTTCAAAAGGGAGGATATACCAATGACGGCTTTCCATACAAGGTATGGACACTATGAATTTATAGTGATGCCATTTGGTCATACTAATGCCCCTGCTATCTTCATGGATCTAATGAATAGAGTCTTTAGAGACTATCTTGATCAATTTGTGTTAGTCTTTATAGACGATATTCTTGTCTATTCAAAGAGCAAGGAAGAGCATGAAGATCACTTGAGAATTATATTGAAGACCCTGAGAAAGGAGAAGCTTTATGCCAAATTTACCAAGTGTGAATTTTGACTTCAAAAAGCTGCATTTTTGGGTCACATAATCTCAAAAGAGGGGATATCTGTGGATCCAGCAAAAACAGAGGTTATCGAAAGATGGTCAAGACCAACAATAGTAACTGAGATCCGATGTTTTCTTGGTTTGGCTGGATATTATCGACGTTTTGTAAAGGATTTTTCACGATTATCTAATCCACTCACCAAGTTGACTCGGAAAGGAGTTAAGTTTGTTTGGACAGAGGAATGTGAAGAGAATTTAAAGGAGTTGAAAAGAAGGTTATCCAGTGCACCTGTGCTCACACTGCCTTGTAGTGGAGAAAGGTTTGTGATCTACAGTGATGCATCCAAGAAGGGATTGGGGTGTGTTCTTATGAAAAATGATATGGTGATAGCTTATGCCTCACGACAGTTGAAAATCCATGCGCAAAATTACCCAACACATGATTTGGAGTTAGCTGCGGTAATCTTTGCATTAAAGATTTGGAGGAATTACCTTTATGGTGAAAGGTGTGATATTTATACTGATCATAAAAGTTTAAAGTATATTTTCAAACAAAAAAAGCTGAATATGGGTCAAAGAAGATGGTTGGAGCTGATTAAGAATTATGACTGCTCAATCCATTACCACCCTGGGAATGAAAACAAGGTGGAAGATGCATTAAGTCGACAAGACAATGCTAGTTTATCCATGATGAGGATCACAAAAGATCCAATATTTATGGATTTACAAAGGATGGATCTTGGAATTATAATGGAAGGGGGAAAATCTTATCTTTCTCAAATGAATGTTCAACCATCTATACATGTGAAGATTAAAGAGGCACAGAAAGAAGATGTCGAGTTACAAAAGAAGGTGAGAAATGTTCCTGAGTTCAACCTTGATTGTGATGGGATAATAAAGTTCAAGAATCGGGTTTGTGTTCCTCCCATCCCCGAATTAAAGAAAGAGATACTGGATGAGGCTCATAGTTATTCATTCTCTATTCATCCTGGAAGCACGAAGATGTATAGGGACCTGAAAGAGTACTTCTGGTGGGATGGCATGAAAAGAGATGTTGTTGAATATGTCTCTCGATGCTTGGTTTGTCAACAAGTTAAAGCTGAGAGACAGAAGTCTAAGGGGATGTTACAACCATTACCCATACCCGAATGGAAATGGGAAAACATCAATATGGACTTTGTCACATGACTTACTAAAACATCCAAAGGCAATAATTCTATTTGGGTCATAGTTTATCGTCTTACAAAGTCTGCACACTTCATTGCTATTAGAGAGGATATTTCTCTAGATCAGCTTTCCAGGATATATGTAAAGGAAGTGGAAAGATTTCATGGAGTACCACTTTCTATTATATCTGATCGGGATCCGAGATTTACCTCGAAGTTCTGGTGAAGTCTTCAGCATACTCTGGATACAGAGTTGAGTTTCAGCACTGCTTATCATCCCCAGACAGACGGTCAGTCTGAGAGAACAATTCAAACCCTAGAAGATATGTTGAGAGCTTGCTCTATGGATTTCAAAGGAGGTTTGGATCAACACCTACCTTTGGTGGAATTTTCTTATAATAATAGCTTTCACTCCAGTATTCAGATGGCTCCTTATGAAGCTTTCTATGGAAAGAAATGCAGGACTCCAACTTGCTGGGATGAAGTTGGGGAAAGAAAGTTGTTAGGACCTGATCTCGTTGATGAAATGGAAGAAAAGGTTAGATCTATTCAACAACACATAAGAGCAGCTCAGAGTCGACAGAAAAGTTATGCCGACAACCGAAGAAAAGACCTAGAGTTTGAAGTGGGTGATAAAGTGTTCTTACAAATATCTCCCTGGAAGAGGGTTATGAGATTTGGAAAGAAGGGGAAGTTGAGCCCTAGATATATCGGTCCTTTCGAAATATTGGATCGTGTTGGGAAGGTAGCTTACCGATTGGTGCTGCCACCGAATCTCTCTCAAGTTCACGATGTGTTCCATGTATCTCTCCTGAGAAAGTACATACATGATCCTTCACATGTACTCAGCTCAGAAGTTGTACCGCTGGAGCAAGATCTTTCTTATGAGGAACAGCCAATAGAGATTCTGGATCGTAGCGAAAAAGTCCTACGAAACAAGACCACTCGCTTGGTGAAAGTTTTATGGAGGAACCACCAACTTGAAGAAGCTACATGGGAGCTTGAGGATATGATAAGGGAGAAGTATCCTCATCTTTTTGTTAAAAAGTGACGAATTTCGAGGGCGAAATTCTTTTTAAGGGGGGTAGAATGTAACACCCGAGATTTCTATGAGTAATATTTTGTTTTTTTATATATCATCAAAGGAATCCTTAACTACATACTAGCTTGGCTTACTTTACACGCAATCGCGACCTTCCTCGATAGCTTGTGTCGTACGCAATACCGAGTTTCACTAAACAACGATATGCTATTAAAATATTATTAAAACTAGCCGTTATGAATAGTAATAACCACTTTTTGAAATTTTAAAAATTTTATTTTTTAAAATGGACTTCATTTTTGGATTTGGAATACCGAAATTAGCCTAGGGTGAAATTTTGGTATTTTTCGGAAAACTTTCAATTTTTGAGGAATAGTGAAACCACTAAGTGGTAGGTTAAAAACTGAATTTTGCATAAAACATAATTTTACCGCTTCTGTGAATGAAATTTTGAAAATACGACAGACACGGTTGATATCAGTAAGTGAAATTTGGTTCAATGAGATAAAAATAATTTTTTGGTGAATAGTAACTTTTAACTTTTTTACCGCGGTTAATAGTAAATAGGGTAACTAAGGGTAAATATGATATTACTATTACCCTCACACATGTCCTAATTCTATTGGATAAGTGTAATTCGACCAAAAACATCCTTATGAATAAAATATGACCATTTAGGCCCACTTGGGTTCGATTAGGACATTTATTATTAATTTATTTAAAGAAGGATTAAAATAGTTAAAATCAAAGTTTAATAAGTAAATCGTTTTTAATATGGGGTTATACATAAGATAAATTAGACTATAAATATTCATTAGAAAGATAACAAGATTTCCTACATAATGGTATTTTATTTATAATTTTTAGACATTAAATAATTTAATTTATTTATGATACAATTATGATGCAGTAATTATCTTATTTAGGAAATATTGACATAATTGATGTTATAAACACAAAAATAAATGTAATTTGAGACTTTTTATGAATTACACAAATTTTCTAGGTTCCTATGATATATTAGTGTTGATTTAATCAACTTGGTTCGAACATATAATTCTGTTATGACTTTCACAAAAATCATATGTCAAATAGTTTCCAAATTGACACAAAATAGTTTTTAAATCAAATATTATATTACTAATTGTTATTTTATTCCTAAAAATCTAAGGTTCGGCCAAATGACATAGATAAGGATATATATATTAATAATAAACAATTTGGGGTTCTTTTGGCA
Organism: Viscum album; assembly: GCA_963277665.1. Taxonomy (NCBI): domain Eukaryota; kingdom Viridiplantae; phylum Streptophyta; class Magnoliopsida; order Santalales; family Viscaceae; genus Viscum; species Viscum album. The sequence continues at coordinate 1,141,202,105 of OY728156.1, forward strand.
TGTTATAGTAAGTGTATTAACCATATAGTGAAAGAAATCAAAAAGACATGGTAAATGTTAAATTATTTAACTTAGAGTTAAATCTAATTGATAATGTTAAAATAATACCCTAAACATGTCTAAATCCTATTGGTTGATAGGATTTCGACCCTTCCCCACTTTAGCTTCGAAATAAGACCCTTTGGAACCATAATAAACCGATTTTGACTTTAATATAAAATAATATTTTGAGATATTCCTAAGGTGCCCCTCTCCTCCCTTATAAAAGGGCACCTCCTCCCCCTCCTCCTCACACCAAATTGAGCACTCAAGCTCGGACAACACCTGCCATTTTCTCCTCTACACTTCCCTAGAATAATCCTAGAGGTCCTGGTCTTCTTAAAAGACCAATATTATTTCCCTAAGTGGAGGATTCAAAGAAGGGTTCCAAAGAAGAGGTAATATCCATTACCGATCTTTTCAATTTCTTTCTTCTTCAACTTCTTCTTCTTTAGTTGTTTCATGATAAATTAATAACATCAGTATTACTTACATACTGATATGTCATTATAAATATGAAACAACCCTAACTCACCTTCTATCCATCCTACGGAAAAATGAAATCACCGCGCGTGCGTACGTAAGGAATACCGTCTCTACGCCGTGGTGTAATCTATTTTCCACCATCACTTTAGAAGGATGGGTATAATGGTGTAATTAGTAACTATTTATGATTATTATAAAGTAATATTGATACTGAAATAATATATATATATACTCCAATACAATTCCACGATCATAGGAACGATATCATCACTCGTGCGTACGTACGGAATACCGTCTCCACGATGTGAAGCGACTCGTTCTACATGATCATCATTACACAATAATTATATAAATGAATTGAATGAATAAATATGATATATGTTACACTAATACCATTCTGGATATAAGGTATCTATAACCTTAAATGAAGAATAAGAATTTATTCGGCAAAACACGCATAAGAACAAAAGGCAATAAAGACCCGAGTAACAAGTAACAATGAAATATTACTAACAAGAAGCTAAGAATATGACCATATATGATATCATATAAATATGTATGATTCTGGAATAAGTCAATAACATTATTTAAACCATTATACAGGAGATTCGGATACGTACAAAGCAAATCGGACTTATGGTAAGGGAAATATCACAATCTCATTTTCATCCGAAATTGTTTATACTTTGGTATTTACTGGGGTGTATTTTATCATCCAAATCCATGTTTCCTCAATATGTAATATTGTTTCCATTCACCTACAATTATTTTAATCCAATTTTACCCTTAAGTGAGTTTTTAGTAAAATATATGAAAGGAATCTTTTGTCGTTTTTCGTACGAGGTACTTTTTGACTTTTCTGAAAAAAGTACGAGAAGAATGTTTTTTTTAACATATACGAAATGAATGGATTTTTAAAACATTATTTCCAAGAATATTCCTTTACAAGTTTTCAAGTTTATTTTTAATCAACTTCTTTTAGTTTAAAATTGTATGACATGTTAAGAAAGGAAAATTGTTTTTGATGTAGAAATGATATTTTCCTCAAGAATTAAGTTCAAGTGTTTTATCAAAATTATTTTCCATCTAAGATAATAAATGGTTCTGTTTTTATCCCTATTATTACATTGATTTTATTATTTTGTGATGGAATTATTTTTATGAATTCCTTTATCGTATATGAATTATTTTATGATGTCATGATGTTTAAGATTCCCATTTTTATTACATGGGTTATGAAATGATGTATGGTTTATGATTTTGTGGCACACATAAGAATGTTACCATTATGAGATGGGTGGGACCTATATCTCCCTTCAATGAATTGGGTAATGATTTTATATCTCATGAGATAGACATGGCTGGAATGGTAGGTTATACCGGTTCAGTGAAACAGGACTGAAACGGGGGTTACTCGATTCAGAAAGGGACTTTGTCCACTAAGATAATCTTGGCAATGAGTCTTGAATAACAAGAAATGATTCTCTATGATTATGTGTGAATGCCACAAAGTTTCATGTTTTAAGTTATAATTATTGTGATTACATTTCACTACCATGATTTATCCCATGTTATGAAATTATGCTCTCTCTTTTGCAGGATAAGATTTCCAAAAGTTATGTTCTTATGAATATGATGTTATTGATTTTTCTTTTGTTTACCCTTACTGAGCATTTGAGCTCACCCTTTTATGATTTCTTTTCCCCAGGCCAGGAAGATGGATATTAAGTAGAATATGCTAAAAGGGACCCTAGATATGATGAAATAAATGGGTGACACTGTAGAAGATTTATGAACCAGTTGTTTATGTTTCCCAGTTTCTAAAGACACTATACCTATACGGTCCTTTGTGGTTTTGTCATATGTTGTAATAAGTGTGCTTCAATTTTGAAGTATTAACAATGTATGTAAAGTATGGGTCGTTATAATAAAATAGTAGGGGGACATAATATAAATTATATAATAACATGGTAATGAAATTTGAATGATATACCATATGAAATGAAGAACATGAAAGGAAGACAAAAATAAGATTTATTTTAGGAAAATTCGGCAGCCTAACGACGTCACTTAAACTTCAACAAAAATTAATTGATGAGATAAAATAGGTTCTCTAATCATATTAAAATTAAATATCAGTATGATATATATAGAGATAACACACCAAAATAATAAAAAACTAACTTCAAATACTTGACATGAATGTAGAACTTTGAAAATTGAGAAAGGTTAACGAATCCCTTAAAAATTCGGCAGCCTAACAGCGTTACATAAACATCCACAAAAATGAATTTATGAGATCAAATAAATTCTCTCATAATATGAACATAAAAGATCAGTATGATAAATTTAGAGATCATACCCCCACACAATAAAAAGTAACATGAAAGACTTGACATGAAAATAGATCATGAAAATGAGAAGGGCGAAAGAATCCCTTAAAAATTCGGCAGCCTAACGGCGCCACTTAATCTTCAACAAAAATTAATTGACGAGATCAAATAGTGTATCTTATCATATGAAAATTAAAGATCAGTATGATAGATTTATAGATCATACCCCAACATAATAAAAAGTAACATGAAAGACTTGACATGAAAATAGATCATGAAAACGAGAAGAGTGAAAGAATCCCTTAAAAATTCGGCAGCCTAACGACGCCACTTTAACATTCTTAAAATGAAATGATGAGATAAAGATGGGGTCTATCATCATATGAACATGAAAAGTTCAGTAATATGAATATAATAGAACATATTTCAACATAAGGGCTTGAATCATAAAAGAAATGACATAAAAGAGATTACTTGAAAAGAAAGAGAGAGGTCAGATCCCTTACCTTAAAACGTAACTCTTAAAACTCAATGGTTGGGACCTTGAGGGATTGGGGGAACCTTGGGAGGACTCCATGGGAGGTAATGAGACTAGATCATTGTTGGGGGAGAGTTTGGAGTTAAAACTAAAGGAGGAAAGGGTGGGTATTTATTGGGAATGTGAGGGGATAAGGCATTAATGGCTAAGGGACACCTCACGAGTGGTTTTCTCAAAACCATGGGCTCTCCCATGGTATTTCTCTTGTATTTAGGCCACATGGGGCCCCCATATAGTAATCCATAACCTTTGGTCGGCCAACCCTGAAAATATGTCATGACATCATCATGACACAGTTATGATGTCATGAAACATACTGAAACCCTAAAACTGTATTTTTACTATTCACTAAAAATTCAACATTCTCAGAAAAATTCCAAAATTTCACCTTAATCAAATATCAATTCTATGATAAAAAAATGAAATCCATTTTATAAAAATAATTTTCTAAATAATTTTAATTTAATATTTAAATAAATACACTATTCATCGAAAATTACTTTTTTTAGAAAAATCCCCAAAAATTACCCTAACATAATATTGATGCTCTGAGTTCAAAAATAAAGCCCATTTTATAAAAATAATTTTCTAATTATTTTTAATTGAATTTTTTTTAAAAAATATTATTCACCTGAAAAAAACTAATACTTGACTAATAATTTATGAAACCGTTATTTACCCACTTTATTGAATCACATTACTTAAATAAGGTGTCTAAATTATATTAAAACTTTCTTTATGTGAGATTACTAATCCATTTGGTCACATTACTAATCCTAAGCGAAAAAACACTATTCGTAATTTATTATTCATCAAAAATCAAGTTGATCTTATAAGACTCTAAATTTCATACTGAACATAATTGTAGAAGACCATTTTTGGAAAATCATTACACATTTTTAATTATTTAAGGTTTACAAAAACATTTCTAAAATATCCTTTTTCTAAAATTCATCAAAAATATGCATACTATATATATCCTATCATTTGAAAATTCATAAACTTCATCATAAGAAAAAATTAAATTTTTTTATTTAAAACAAAGGATTACACAAGGCAGTTACAGTCTCCTTACATAGCCACTTATTATACCAGAATAGGACCTAAGTGTAAGGTGTGCTAAGTTGAGGGATTTTGAGGGCAGCTCGGCCAACATCGCACGAGTAGTAATTTCTATCAGTTTGAACTTCTCACGAAGGCGATTCTGTTCTAGCTTCACATGATGAAGTTCGTCTTGGGTTTGGTCCAGAGCAAAGCCCAGTGGTGCTACCTCCTTCCCATGTTCTGTTATATGGGCTTCGATCGGTCCAAGACTAGTGGGTGAGGCCATCCAATCTTCTTTCTATATTAATTAACCAAAATCACTTGTATTTAGAGACAATAATCAAAACGTTTATTTTTCACTGTTTATATTGCCCAGCGATCATATAACTATCAAAACCCAATAGTCTCATTTTAATTATACTCATGTTATAAAATGAAATAGTTTTTTTGAGAATAAAATAACACACAAAATTAGGAAACAAGATTTATTCAAAATTTCGGGTCGTTACAATCTTCCCCCCTTAAGAAATTTCATCCTCACATTTTTCTAAAATTTGGTTTTGAAATTTCGTTGAAAGTCCCACATCGGAAAAAGAGTCAATAACACTATTACTTTAAAATAATGAAAAGGAAGTACAAAGGCCACACGATTTTACCCATACTAGGATGCCATGTAGGAAAGCATGGACATGGAGGAGAAAACAAAGGGTCACATTCTAAAGGAGAGTGATAGAAAACATGATTAGGAGAAATATAACCATGAGAAAATCCAAAATATAAGATGTGATTAAATGGTATTTGGTTAACTAGTAGGAAATGTAAACCAACAACATTTTTGTTTTACGTTACTTTTCATAATTTTGAGAAATTTATTTATTACATAGAACAAAAATATAAGGAAATATACCTACCTTTAAGTAGAGTTTCATCCTTTAATAAGTCTCTACTAAAACTAATATTTTCTCTAAACGATGAGAATTCAAATACACTTTGTCTTATTAAAAGCACAAGAATCATCTTCTAGAGAATCACATAATCCAAAAAAGATTAACTATCTATTTCTTCTATCTTTATACATTATCCCAAAAACAGAAAGCGTTAGGTAAAACATCTCTTCAAAAAGAATGAATCCCATAGGAATGGAAACTAATTTTAAATCTTCAAAGTTCCATGGTACTAGCCAAAGTTCATCATAGACCATTCCATAAATAATGGTCCTTCAAATTTTTCAAAATAAACCAAACTAAGATTGAAATCCAAATACAAGTAGGATTTGATAACATAGTCTTCCAAAATAAACTTCATTGTGCATCTCCAAACAAAATCAACCACACATAACATTTTATAACAAAAGTTTGTAACCTAATCATATTTTACCCAAGATTGGTTAATCATTTCCATAAGTAACCTAAATTACTATAAGTCCACCTTAAATTCATTGATTCTTTAAAATATAAGTCAACCTTACCCCTCAATGAAAATACCGTACTAATCTATTTATGTTGATCATATAGAGTCCCAAGAATAGTGAACGTCTTCCAAAATAATAATCATCTTTTAATCCCCTAATCATCTCTGTCATATTAATACTGCAATCATCGCATTTCCTATCACATTGGTTGCTAGGACATGTTCTTCCATTTCCCAACATTAACTAAGAAGAGAAAGTATAATTAGGGTCTTAAATACATCTCCAATAATCATGAAAAAAAACAAAAATCAAATAAGGATAACTTATAGAAGAGAGGTATACCCTAACTTTTGATCCCCTAGGTTTCAAACTAGGTTATCCATGATCATATATTCTTATGTTAATCTTTATTTTATTTTATCATTGTTCCTTTAATAATGGTTCATACTAAGCTTATGAATTTACCAATGCATATCCCCCGGGAGTGTCGTAACCAATAGTGCAGCAAGGCCTGTTGTCGTGTACCAGTTCCCGTTTGAGTCTAGCTCAAAGAAGTGTTTTTGGGTCTTACCCCTATGTACATCTTTTCCAGAGCCACCTCTACCTGCTCGTATCCAGACAGGGATGTATTTTCTTGGCAACCCCTTACCCAATACTCACCAAAATACATGTAAGATTTCTTATATATAATCTTTTATATAGGGTTCATAATAATGTTTTCATATCCTAATTTCCACAAATAACTAAACCATCCTTTGATACCAACTATAGCATACCGCTTTTTTATCACGTAAACTTTCGTTACATTTTACAAAACCAAGGATCATTAAGGTTTACTATCTTGGGAACCATGAACTTGAAACATGAAAACATAAAAAAATTATTTTTAAACACTTGAAAGGCTTCTACTCATGTTTATACTAGGTTCATTACTTCATCTCATAACCTGGGGACATACATCAAAAGAAAGGGTGAGAAGAAGGCCCAGTACGGGAAACAAGGGGAAACATTTAACATGTGAACTTGGGATACATCAACAATGTCATGAAAAAAACATTTAGGCATGAGAAAGAAATTGTGAGGCATATCATAATAAAAATAACATTTTTCAAAACTTGAAGATGTGTCTAAAACATTTAATATTGACAATCATTTCGTTTCACCAAGGTCCATCCCCAAGGTGTCATTAAAAATTACCAAGGTTATTCACAAAGGTATCAGTCTAAAAGGTCATCTCTAGATATTAAGTCATTACCCAATGCATTGAAGCGCTATCAAGGCGCAACCTTAATTTGTATTTATTATCATGTGACCACATATATTATCATAAATAATTTCATAAATAACCCATATAGCATAAATGAAATGGGTTTGATTTCATAATCATAACATTTTAAAACTGCATTAAAGACATTATCTTTATGTCATGTTAAACCCACAGAAAGGGAAAACGGGTCTCATATATGTAAATACCAGAATTTAAAATATAAAAACTTGGTATATATGTGAATACCAATATAGAATATAGGGCATTGAGTATTCACTTAATAAAATAAAAGATCTTTATAAAAAGAGAGAGACATTTTGATACAGAAATTCTACAGCATAACGACTATGTTTCGGGGTTTTAGAAAACATTGAAAAGAGAGGGGACATGGATCAACAACTCATAAATGATCCATAAATGAGTAGGGGGACAGAATATAAAAGATTTAATAACATGGTAATGAAATTTGAATGATATACCATATGAAATGAAGAACATGAAAGGAAGACAAAAATAAGATTTCTCTTAAGAAAATTCGGCAACCTAATGACGTCACTTAAAATTCATCAAAAATGAATTAAAGAGATCAAATAGGGTCTCTAATCATATGGACATAAAAATAAGTATGATACATATAGAGATAATACCCCAACATAAAAAAAAGGAACTTCAAAGGCTTGACATGAAAGTAGAACTTTGAAAAATGAGAAAGGTGAACGAATCCCTTAAAAATTCGGCTGCCTAACGGCGTCACTTAAACTTCAACAAAAATGAATTGACGAGATCAAATAGGGTATCTCATAATATGAACATAATAGATAAGTATGATATATTTAAATACCATACACCAACACAATAAAAAGTAACATGAAAGACATGACATGAAAATAGATCTTGAAAACGAGAAGGGTGAAAGAATCCCTTAAAAATTCGGCAGCCTAACGGCGCCACTTAAACTTCAACAGAAATTAATTGCCGAGATCAAATAGGCTCTCTCATTATATGAATATAAAATATCAGTATAATAGATTTAGAGATCATACCACAACATAATAAAAAGGAAAATGAAAGACTTGACCTGAAAATAGATCATGAAAACGAGAAGGGTGAAATAATCCCTTAAAAATTCGGCAGGCTAACGACGCCACTTTAACATTATTAAAATGAAATGATGAGAGAAAGAGGGGGTATCTCATCATATGAACATGAAAAGGTCAGTAAGATGAATATAAAAGAACATCCTTAAAAATAAGATCATGGAGCATAAAATAAATGACATAAAAGAGATTACTTGAAAAGAAAGAGAGAGGTCGGATCCCTTACCTTAAAACGTAACTCTTAAAACTCAATGGTTGGGACCTTGATGGCTTGGGGGCACCTTATAAGGACTCCTTGGGAGGTTATGAGACCAGAGATTCGTTGGGGGAGATTTTGGAGTGAAAAATAAAGGAGGAAAGGGTGGGTATTTATAGGGAATGTGAGGGGATAAGGCATTAATGGCCAAGGGACACCTCACAAGTGGTTTTCTCAAAACCATGGGCTCTCCCATGGTATTTCCCATGGAGTTAGGAAACATGGGTCCCCACATAAAATAATTCATCACCTCTGGTCGTACAACCCTTAAAATATCTCATGACATCATCCTGACACAGTTATGATGTCATCAAACATACCAAAACCCAAAAACTGTATTTTTACTATTCACTGAAAATTCACATTTCTCATAAAAATCCAAAAATTTCACCTTAACCAAATATCGATTCCCTGATTACAAAAAGGAACTCCATTTTATAAATAAAATTTCTAAATATTTTTAATTTAATTTTTAAATAAATACACTATTCACAAAAAATTAATTTTTTTAGAAAAATCCCCAAAACTTACCATAACATAATATCGATGCTCTGAGTTCAAAAACAAAGTCCATTTTATAAAAATAATTTTCTAATTATTTTTAATTTCATTTTTAATTAAAAAACACTATTCACATGATAAAAACTATTACTTGACTAATAATTTATGAAACTATTATTTACCCATTTTATTGAATCACATTACTTAAACAAGGTGTCTAAATTATATTAAAACTTTTTTTATGTGAGATTACTAATCCATTTGGTCACATTAATAATCATAATCGAAAAATCACTATTCATAATTTACTATTCATCAAAAATCATGTTTAACTTATAAGAATCTAAATTTCATACTGAACATAATTGTAGAAGACCATTTTTTAAAAATCATTACACATTTTTAATTATTTATGGTTTACATAAACATTTTTAAAATATCTTTTTTCTAAAATTAATCGAAAATATGCATACTATATATATCCGGTCATTTGAAAATTCATAAACATCATCATAAGAAAAAATCAAAATTTTTTATTTAAAACAAAGGATTACACAAGGCAGTTACAATCTTCTTACATAGCCCCTTATTACACCAGCATAGGACCTAAGTGTAAGGTGTGCTAAGGTCAGGGAATCTGAGGGTGGCTCGACCAACATCGCATGAGTAATAATTTCTATCAGTTTAAACTTCTTGCGAAGGCGATTCCGTTCTAGCTTCACATGATGAAGTTCGGCTTAGGTTTGGTCCAGTGCAACGCCAAATGGTGTTACCTCCATCCCAAGTTCTAATAGATGGGCTTCGATCGGTCCAAGACTAATGGGTGAGGCCATCAAATCTTCTTTCTATATTTATTAACCAAAATCACTTGTATTTAGAGACAATAATCAAAATGTTTATTTTTCACTGGTCATATTGGCCAATGATTATATAACAGTCAAAACCCAAAAGTCACATTGTAATTATCCTCATGTTATCAAATGAAACAGTTTTGTTGAGTATAAAATAACACACAAAATTAGGAAACAAGAATTATTCAAAATTTCAGGTCGTTACAATCTTCCCCCCTTAAGAAATTGCATCCTCACAATTTTTTTAAAATTGGGTTTTTAAATTTCATTGAAAGCCCCACATCGGAAAAAGAGTCAGTAACACTATTACATTAAAAGATAGAAAATGAAGTACAAAGGCCACCAGAGTTTACCCATAGTAGGATTCCATGTTGGAAAACATGGACATGGAGGAGAAAACAAAGGGTCACGTTATAAAGGATAGTGATAGAAAACATGATTAGGAGAATTTTAACCACGAGAAAATCCCAAACTTATGATGTGTGTAAATGGTCTTTGATTACCTAGTAGGAAACGTAAACCAAAAACGTTTTTGTTTTATGTTCCTTTTCAGAATTTTGAGGAATTCATTTACTACATAGAACAAAAAGATAAGGAAATATACCTACCTTATGTAAAGTTCCATCCTCTAATAAGTCTCTTCCAAAACTAATCTTTTCTCTAAACAATGAGAATTCGAAAACACTTGGTCTCATCAAAATCACAAGAATCATCTTCTAGAGAATCACATAATCCACAAAAGATTAACTATCTATTTCTTCTATCTTTAAACATTATACCAAAAATAGAAAGCATATGTTAAAACAACTCCTCAAAAAGAAAGAATCCCATAGCAATGGAAACTACTTTTAAATCTTCAAATTTCTATGGTAGTACCCAAAGTTCATCATAGACCATTCCATAAATAACGGTCCTTAAAATTCCTCAAAATAAACCAAACTAAGATTGAAACCCAAATACAAGAAGTATTTGATAACATAGTCTTCAAAAATAAACTTCATTGTTCATCTCCAAACAACATCAACCAGACCTAACATTTTATAACAAAAGTAGCTAACCTAAACATATTTTACCCAAGATAGGTTAATCATTTCAATAAGTAACATAAATTACTATATGTCCACCTTAAATTCCTTTATTCTTCAAAATATAAGTCAACCTTACTCCTCAATGAAAATAACTTAGTAATCTATTTACATTGATCATATAGAGTCCCCAAAATTGTGAACATCTTCCAAAATAATAATCACCATTTAATCCCTTAATCATCTTTATCATATTAATACATCAATCATCGCATTTCCTTTCACATTGGTTGTTGGGACATGTTTTTCCATTTCCCACCATTAACTAAGAAGAGAATGTATAATTAGGGGATTAAATACTTAGCCAATAATCATGAAAAGGAACTTAAATCATATAAGGATAACCTGTAGAAGAAAATTATACTGTAAATTCTGATCCCCTAGGTTTCAAACTTGGTTATCCATGATCATATATTCTTATGTTAATCTTTATTTTATTTTATCTTTGTTCCTTTAATAATGGTTCATACTAAGCTTATTAATTTACCAAAGCATATCCCCCGGGAGTGGCATAACCAAGAGTGCAGAAAGGATTGTTGTCATGTACCAGTTCCCATTTGAGTCTAGATGAAAGCAGTGTTTTCAGGTTTTACCCATATGTACATCTGTGGCAGAGCCACCTCTACCTTCTCGTATCCAGACAAGGATGTATTTGCTTGATAACCCCTTACTCGATACTCACCAAAATACAAGGAAAATTTCATATATATAAACTTTTCTATAGGCTTGTTCCTAAAGTTTTAATATCCTTATATCCACAAATAACTAAACCATCCTTTGATACCAACTATAGAATCTTTCCTTTAATTCACATAAACATTCATTACATTTTAAAAAACCGAGGATCATTAAGGTTTTGTGTCTTGGGAACCAGGAACTTAAAACATGAAAACATAAAACATTTTTCTTAAACACTTGGAAGGATTATACTAATGTTCATCCTAGTTTCATTACTGCATCTCATAACCTGGGGACATACATCAAAAGAAAGGGTGAGTAGAAGGCTTAGTAAGGGAAACAAGGGGAAACATTTAACCTGTGAACTTGGGATACATCAACATTGTCATGAAAAATAACTTTAAGGAATGAGAAAGTATTCGTGAGGCATATCATAATAAAAATAAAATGTTTAATAACTTGAATATGTGGATGAAACATTTAATATTGACAATCATTTCGTTTCACCAAGGTCAATCCCCAAGGTGTCATTAAAAATTACCAAGGTTATTCACCAAGGAATTAGTCTAAAAGGTCATCTCTAGAGATTAGAACTTGACCTAATGCATTGGAGCGCTATCAGGGCACAACCTTAATTTGTCTTTATTATCATGTGAGACACATATATCATCATAAATCATTTCATAAAGAATCCATATAGCATAAAAAAATGGGTTTCATTTCATAATCATAACATTTTAAAACTACTTTAAAGACATTATCTTTATGTCACTTTAAACCCACGGAAATGGAAAGCGGGTCTCATGTATGTAAATCCAAGAATTTAAAATATAAAAACATGGTATATATGTGAATACCCATATAGAAGATAGAGCTTTGAGTATTCACTTAATAAAATAAAATAGATTTAGAAAAAGGGAGAGACATTTTTAGATGGAAATTCTGCAGCATAATGGCTATGTTTCGGGGTTTTAGAAAACATTGAAAATAGAGGGGACATGGATCCCCCAATCATAAATGATCCATAAAAAAGTAGGGGGACATAATATAAAGTAATTAATAACATGGTAATGATATTTGAAAGATATACCATATGTAAGGATGAACATGAAAGGAAGAAAAAAATAAGATTCCTCTTAAGAAAATTCGGCAGCCTAACGGCATCACTTAAACTTCAACAAAAATGAATTGACGAGATCAAATAGGGTCTCTCATCATATGAATATAAAAGATTAGTATGATAGATATAGAGATAATACCCCAACATAATAAAAAAGGAACTTCAAAAACATTCCATGAAAGTAGAACTTTGAAAAATGAGAAAGGTGAACAAATCACTTAAATAATCGGTAGCCTAACGGCGTCACTTAAACATCAACAAAAATGAATTGAAGAGATAAAATAGGGTCTCTTATAATATGAAAATAAAATATCAGTATGATAGATTTATATTTCATACCCCAAAATAATAAAAAGTAACATGAAATACTTGACATGAAAATAGATATCCAAAACGAGAAGGGCGAAAGAATCCCTTAAAAATACGGCAGCCTAATGACGACACTTAAACTTCAAAAAAAATTAATTGATGAGATCAAATTGGGTCTTTAATAATATGAACATAAAAGATCAGTATGATAGATTTATATATCATACCTCAATAAAATAAAAAGGAACATGAAAGACTTGACATTAATATATATCATGAAAACGAGAACGGTGAAAGAATCCCTTAAAAATTTGGCAGCCTCACGACGCCACTTTAACATTATTAAAATTAAATGATGAGAGAAAGAGGGGGTCTCTAATCATATGATCATGAATAGGGCTGTAATATTATTATAAAATAACATCTTTCAACTTAAGATCATGGAGCATAAAATAAATGACATAAAAGAGATTACTTGAAAAGAAAGACAGAGGTCGGATCCCTTACCTTAAAACGTAACTCTTAAAACTTAATGGTTGGGACCTTGAGGGCTTGGAGGCACCTTGGGAGAACTCCTTGGGAGGTAATGAGACCATACCATCCTTGGGGGAGAGTTGGGAGTGAAAAATAAAGGACTAAAGGGTGGGTATTTATAGGGAATGTGAGTGGACAAGCCATTAATGGCCAAGGGACACCTCACAAGTGGTTTTCTCAAGACCATGGGATCTCCCATGGTATTTCCCACGGAGTTAGGCCACATGGGGCCCCACATACAATAACTCATCAACTTTGGTCGGCCAACCCTTAAAATATCTCATGACATCATCATGACACATTTATGATGTAATCAAACATACCGAAACCCTAAAACTGTATTTTTACTATTCATTGAGAATTCATCTTTCTCAGAAAAATCCCAAAATTTCACCTTAACCAAATATTGATGCCCTGATTACAAAAATGAACTCCATTTTATAAAAAATAATTTCTAAATATTTTTAATTTAATTTTTAAATAAATACACTATTCACAAAATATTCAGTTTTTCAGAAAAATCCCCAAAAATTACCATAACATAATATTGATGATCTAAGTTCAAAAATAAACTCCATTTTATAAAAATAATTTTCTAATTATTTGTAATTTAATTGATAATTAAAAAACATTATTCACCTAAAAAAACTAATACTTGACTAATAATTTATGAAACTGTTATTTACTCATTTTATTGAATCACATTACTTAAACAAGGTGTCTAAATTATATTAAAACTTTCATTAAGTGAGATTACTAATCCATTTTGTCACATTACTAATCCTAAGCAAAAAATCACTATTCATAATTTACTATTCATTAAAAATCAAGTTGATCTTATAAGACTCTAAATTTCGTACTGAACATAATTGTAGAAGACCATTTTTTGAAAATCATTACACATTTTTAATTATTTAATGTTTACATAAACATTTTTAAAATATCCTTTTTCTAAAATTAATCAAAAATATGCATACTATATATATCCGGTTATTTGAAAATTCATAAACATCATCATAAGAAGAAATCGAAATTTTTTATTTAAAACAAAGGATTACACAAGGTAGTTACGGTCTCCTTACATAGCCCCTTATTACACCCGCATAGGACCTATGTATAAGGTGTGCTAAGGTGAGAGAATCTGAGGGCGGCTCGGCCAACATCGCACGAGTAGTAATTTCTATCAGATTGAACTTCTCGAAAAGGTGATTCCATTCTAGCTTCACATGATGAAGTTCAGCTAGTGTTCAGTCCAGAGCAAAGCCCAGTGGTGCTACCTCCTTCCCAAGTTCTGTTAGATGGGATTCGATAGGTCCAAGACTACTGGGTGAGGCCATCGAATCTTCTTTCTATATTAATTAACCAAAATCACTTGTATTTAGAGACAATAATCAAAACGTTTAGTTTTCAGTGGTCATATTGGCCAACGATCATATAACAGTCAAAACCCAACAGTCTCATTTTAATTATACTCATGTTATCAAATGAAACAGTTTTGTTGAGTATAAAATAACACAAAAAATTGGGAAATAAGATTTATTCAAAATTTAGGGTCGTTACCCATATAAAGTGGGTAAAATTATCCAGAATAAAAATTATAAGATATTAATAAATATTAATAGGATTAAATGGTATTATATATAATTTTTTTCTAGATATGAGGATGACTCATTAGATAAAATTTTAATGATGAACATTAGTTTATTATGGTTATTTTTCAATTATGATGAACTAGTTTTGTTTTATTACTTAATATTATTTATATATATAGATTAAATAACATTATATGACTTATAATATTTATAATAAAATATTATTTAACCAATTTTTTAATGGACCGGACTTTTTGATCAATTACTTTATGAAAAATCTGGTGTTTGAGGTGTTTGGGTTTAGTTCGAGTTGTTTTTGGTACATTTGAGTCATTCCAATAGTGACTCATTTCTTGAGATTTCTAAAATTATGTATTTCCAATGGTGAGACATTCCAAAAGTGGTAAATTCCAATGGTTGGACATTTCCAATGGTGATATATTCCAACAGTGATATGTTTCTAATTGTGAGACATTCAAATGGATATACATTCTTAGTGGTGATACATTCCAATGGGGAAACATTTCTTACGTTGAGAAATTCCATCTGTGATACATTTAAATGGTGATACATTTACAATGGTGATATATTCCAATGGAGAGAAATTTTTAGTGGAGATATATTCCAATAGTGAGACATTTCCAACTGTGTGATATTCCAACAGAGATACATTCCAACGGTGAGACATTTCCAATGTCGAGACACTCCAATGGTGAGACATTTATAATGGTGAGGCATTTCAAATTGTGATACATTCCAATGGTGATATATTTCTCATGTTGACACATTCCAATATTGATACATTTCCACCAGTGAGACATTCCAACGACGATACATTCCGACTATGTGACTTTCCCAAAGGTGATACATTTCCAATAGTTAGCCATTTTTTCCAAATTTTTTATGTTTTTCTGTTTTGATGACTTTCATGACTCTAAATGAGGTTAATGCCATATTTAAGTAGGTTTTAATTTTATTCAAGGTTTATAAATAATATCATTTATTTTCTAAAAAATCATAGGCTTTAAAATGGTAAATCTATGTGGTTTATTGAGATCCTCCTTTAATAAAAATACAAAATCATATCCCATCTCAAACATTCAAGGTCAATTATTTCTAAAGGGAAGATCCTTCATATCTTCATTATACCTTGAATTATCATGATACTATACGTAGAAAATTCATATTCCAATAACAGTCATGGGATAAGGTGCTACAGTTGGTTCGAGTCCCCTTGATGCAATTTAATTCTATAGGAACTCCCTATTTTGTTGAAACAAGGTTATAAAAAAGGATTACACTTTTTGAAAAGGTTTTTTACTTCATTTATCATTATGTGCATCGTACAGGATGGGATAAATACCCCCTAAAAATTATTTCCAGTTCGGCATCCTTGTTTTTTCACTAGTTTTTTGGGTTGTGGAATGCACGAAAGTTATGTGTATATTAATTTTATGTATTATGTAATTTTTTAACCATGTATATTCGGTTAAAAAAATTCATTCCCTAGGATCTTATAAGCTTATATAGTAACACCCTTGAATAGTGAAGTGAAATTGATTATGGGAATCCTTGGAAAATTTGAATCTATCTATTTCTATGTTCTGAGTTATAATGTGATTTTGGACATTATTGGGTGTTGTGGGTTGAAACAGTGATATTATGGAAGTAATGTGACTATTTAGTGATATTTGGTGGTAATTGATGAGATTATTTATGCAGTTGGGCTATAAAACTAGTTGCGTCCCTAAAGTGAAGTAGATGTGGAAATTTGGTAATGGAATTGTTCTTATGGTGTTAGGTTTGTTCAGTTATATCTACCAAAATATTAATGGAATTAATAATTCATGTTAATAATTTCAAATAGGAATGTTTAATGAGGAAACAAATTATGGGATATGTTTATTAATTTGTTAATGTTTACAAATCAACAATTTTTTTGAAAATATTAAATGATTTGTATCTCTAAATGAAATGGTTTTCGTAATGAATAATGATTATACAAATCAATTTGTCCAATAAATTATAAATTATTGATCAAAAAGTAAACTTTGGAATATATATTATGTATTGAAAATGTATTATGGATTGTGTTTTGTTTATTTTTTTCATGCATTTATAGGTGGAAACCATTTTGTGGGTTCTATGAGATGGTTGGTTATTTTTTTAAACCCTTAGTCTGAGATTATGTTATATGACTCTATATGTATATAAATTGTACATTATTTGAGTTCTATATGCTCCCCTATATTGTTTATCACTATGTTCCGAATAACCTAATCCTCATTGTGGGGGTATCATTCACAACAAAGTCGAATGGAGTATAGATGGTTGGTCACCCTCTCTTTTATAGCACCTCTTCTAGGAGAGTTATAAATTTCATAAGCTGTGATGGACAGAAGAATATTAGTACATTAGATTATGAGATGTAGTATCCCATGTATCTTCAAAATGATTTGTGATGGTTTTTAATAAGTTTCTACAAAATCATCTGTGATTTGGTGACCAATATGTCTTTAAGATGAGTTTTTATATGTTTTCCCTGGATTCTTTGGCATGAGATATAAAGAGATGGCATTTGATGTGGAGTTTTGTGAGTCCCAAGTGTGTGTGGTATGGATTTATTGGAATTCCCACGTGTGTGTGGGTGGGATGTGACGTGGTATATTCAGAAGAGGTGGGAGCACCCGAACGTTATTCATTGGGGGTTTGAGAGTGGCTAATTAGTGGGAAAGTGGTGTGGGCATCATATCATCGATATTATTTACAATATATTATATTAAAAGCGTCTTTATTTGGTGATGATTCCTTGGTAAGGGTGGGATGTTTAGTATACATTTAATGGTGATGTTTAGTTCTGAAGTTTTCTCATGATTGAATTAGTACCTTCTTCCACATGTGCACAACAGAGTTCATTTTTTTCAATCTGAGTATACCTTTATACTCACAAAAATACATATAAAATCTTATTTCATGTTTCTAGGAATAATTTTTGGACCATGATAAAAATTTATATTTCAATCCATTGTTTTTGTTCGTGAGTTTATTTCTTAGCATTTATTCTTTTAGATGTTCATTTGGAGACTTTTATATGTATCATTTTTTATTTATACAATCATTGTGGGATGGTTTGGATTTATTTTATAATATGTCGTGTATTTGATTACAATTGATTCTTTTTATCTCCAAATCCAAAATTTCTTATAAGGGTAATGCCTCCTATATTTTGAGATATTTACCCTCTACACTATTCTCCAAGCTATGGACTATTAGAGGTGGGGCTCTTGGGTCATTATTTCACATTATTCACTGAAATCACTGATGGGGAATCCATAGAGGGAGGGGGTCATGATAGAATGGCATTAGAGCTAATGGTGAGGGATTGGGTGGAGTTAGGTCTTAGGAATAATGAAACATTCATGGGATGGTAGGGAAACCCTGTCAGATGATCTTGGTGCATGACATTGGTAAAGGAATACTAACTAAGACACTGGATTTTAGTGTCCCAAGGGATATGTTACAAATACAATGAGTCTATACAATGACAAAGTTTGGTGTCACTACGTGTAGGGTCGATACCTAGGAGAGGTACATGCATCATGGTGACTTTTATTTTTATTTGAATTTTTGATGTTGTGAATTCAAAATTAATTATCATAATCATGATATCTTATATGTGTTTCTATAATGTTCTATCACGATATTATTGTCAATGAATAGTTAATGTATGCTTAATTATTTGTATAACCAGATGGAAAGAGTAATATTATGGTTAACTAGATTATATTTTTTATTTGAGAAAATTTTGAGGTTTGAATGTTTTACATTCCTTCTTGTTATAGAATCAATCATTATAAATTGTATTTTTATTCTTTTTTATAATTATATAACATGAAATCTAGTTTTTCAAATGCTTGAAAATTTTAGTGAAGCATTCTTAGTTTATTTTGTTTTTATTAACATTTTAAATTTTGGAAACCCTTAAGAATCACGTGACCTCAAAGTATAAATCACGCTTGCATGATAAAATATGTTATTTAGAAACCACAATTAGAAGAATATTAAAATCTATGTGAGTTAATATTTCTCGTGTTTCTTTCAGTTTTTAATTTATCATAATAATTTGTGGTTGAGTTTTTGAAAACATTATCTTTTGACCTTTAAATTCATAAATTCTTGAATGTTTCAATCTTACTTCTTGATAATTACTTTATATTTTCATTCCTTGAAAATAATAAAATGCTTCATAATTTCACTTGATTGGATTTCTACAGTATTGATATAACTATATCTTATAATCATGTGTTAGGGTATAAATCCTTGTTACATTAATTTCAAAATTTATGAAAATGATATGCAGGATTTATAAAAACATGTTGATACTTTAGACTGTTTAAAGGTTTAAACTTATTATTTTATGACTGATGAAAATTTTTAATTATAAAATAACATTTTCTCTCATGTCAGTTCTTGACCATTTTTTTATAGGAATCATTTCTAAAGTTGAAATCATATTTTTAGTAAATATGAAAATTCTTGTATGTGATACTTGCACATGTTTCATGTAAACTAGGTTACATTTATATATGTAAGTAAAATTATACTATACTTATTATACTATGTAAACATGTTTTCTTGAACTATGAAATGAGTAAATAATTTTTATCCTAAGCATGACAAAGCATTGAAAATTGGAATAAAACTTGTGTAGTTTTAATATCATGATTAAGAAAGTGCATTTTATTTTTTTTATTTTATATGAATTTTGTGTATATAATAGAGTATTTGAGCACTATAAATGGTGAAATATAGTAAAAAAACATGTGTATTTTTAATTTGTCTTTCAAAAATCATGTTTTTTAGATCCATGAAAAGTGTAAGTAATGTTTAATTTGAGAATAATAAATTATGTAATGTAGAAATAAAACATGTATAGTTTTAATTTTATTTTCCAAACAAATTATTTACTTTGACAATTATTATAGCTTGTTTTTTATGAAATTTGGTATTTCAATCATACACAAGAACAAATAATGAAGAATTTTTTTCAAATGATGCCAGAAGTTATTTTTCTTTAGTAATAAGATGAAATTATAAGGTATTTTTCATGAATATGAAACATGGTTTGTGATATGACATGTGTACAATTTTTAAATTAATTTGGACTCTTGATATAATATTTTAAAATTGAAAGCAAAATATTTCACTAAACGAATCTGATATTGTTGAGTGTTATTCAATTGTTATAATTTCATTGACGTTTTTATATGATTTACTTAAAATAAGGGTTGTTAGAAACCTTGTAGTGTTGTTATTGATGTTGATAATGATACAATTGATGTTATTTATTTTTTAAAATCACCATTTAGAAAAAATATAATCATTTATATATGGATAATGAACTGATTACCCATGAAAAAATTAAAATTATCTGAAATTATCCATTCTAAATAATGAGATGTAGTAATATAAACCCATGGATAATTACGAAAGATGATATGTATTGTTTCTAAGTTTGATTGTTCTTAATATTATTCCTTATGTAACTTATTTTTTTAAAAGCCATCAAGTATACATATATGGGGAAACATGATCCATAAAAAATAAATACTATAATCTGACATGCTTAAAACTATAATGGTGATACAGTGCCTCCCAAAGCAAACGATATCATGATATTGGAGTTGGAATTCTTCTATTTGTGTTCTAGGTTATTTTTGTTTGATGATGGTAGTGATATTTTGTTGGTAAATTTAAAGGAGGAGGCAGAGAAAGAGGTTATATGAAAATGGTTGTTTTGTTTTATGGTAAGGTGTTGAGGTGATGTAGTAGTAAAAAATGTCTACTGAACATTTTTATTAGATAGTTAGTTTTGTATGTGGTTATGCTCTATAGTGGTAGTGATATGCACTAGTTAATATGTGTTTTATTTTTCATCATATGGATTTTTTGTGTGTTTTCTTATGGTATGTTGGTATTGATAGAACCCCAAATATAGTGTAAAAATATTAATCACCTAAAAGGGAAAATAAAATATACTAACTATTTGGGAAATCATGAAATCAATAAATATTTGTTTTCCTACCATGCCTAATTTTTTTTATAAAGGATGTATTGAGAATGTTTGAATACCACCATGTTGGTTAGGTTTGTTGTGTTCATTATTATATTTATGGAAAGTGTTATGACCTCAAACATATGAATATGGGGAAACTATTTCCCCATATCAAGACACATTATATTATTATATGTTGAAAAACCATGTAGGCATGTGATTGTCAACTGTAGTGGACAATATCATGGTGTTTTTGATGGGTTCCTTTGATTTTTATTTTTATTGAAGAACTCTCTATATTAAATTAAGCCTTAATGTTTGTATATGAATGATTTTTGGAACTTTGGAATGTAACGACATGAAAAAATGAAAAATATAATTATCACATGTTGAAACCCGTTCTATTTATACGTAATTATGTTCGCGGTAATTAATTTTTTGAAGAAAACCATGGAAAAAATAGTCATAGATAAGTAATTAAGTTTAGAAATAAGGTCATATTTGTGATTTATTCCATTTTTTAATTCATTTTTTCTAAATTTTATTTTAAATTGTATTTATAATAATTGGCATCGAGAATGAAATATTTATCTTAGTAGAAAAGAATAAATTTTGTAAAAGTATGAACTAATCCAATTTATGTAAGTGGTCTTGGGAAACATATTTAAGAAAATTAATTTTATAATAAATTTTGGAATAGTGTTAACATAGGGTATATTGATAAATCATATTCTATAAAAGTATTAAAAAATAGGATTCGACTCAATGTGGTTTTATTATCCTACTTAATTTGTATTATATTTTTCATTGAGATGATTTAAAATGATTGTTTTCAAAATTAATAACCTTCAAAGTAAAGAATTCATCATACGTTTCGGGAATATAATAGATCATTTGAAAAATAATTCTCATCTTTAAAACTCTCTAACCAAAAGAAATTAAAAAATTTAATAAATATCATGTTTATGATGTTACTTAATTATTAATAATGAATTATAATATACTCCATTCATGATATGTTAGTTATGTTACGTTTTAGATATTTTACATTTAATTTTTGAAAATTATATATAAAGATAATGCATTTATTGATATTCATACAATGTCATGTCTAATTGGCGGTTTTGAAGTAATAATGTATAAAAATATTTTATCTTACATAAAATATAATACTTCTATTCAAAAATTGTGAAGAAATATTTTTTTAATGTGTTATCTTCCTTTTTGTTTATATCATTGTTTGATTGATGTACATTTCATAATGGACTTATTGTACCAATATATGTGACAGTGTCCTTTATTTAGAGGTATCTTCCCCATGAAATTTTTTAGAGTGTTTTTGTGTCCCGAACTTGTTGAGATCCTCAAGAGGTATCTGATGGGATTTTTTTCGACCATCACTCTCTTTTCTACCTCATTTTTTTCTCAATGAAGAATATTTGTTTGATAGGTATATAATGTGAAGGTCTATATAGTTCTCAAAAATTAATTTTCATTCTTGGATGTTCTTATTAATCCCTATGTTTGGTCCAATTATGCTTTTTCATCTGTGTTGGGAGTTTAAGATAATAGGTTTAGTTGATGGAGATGTTTTAGCTGTAATAAAATCCAAGAGTGGTATCTTTAGGCTTGGTTGGTTTAAATTCTTGAGGGTGATAATAGTTTGAGAGGTATCTGATCTAATTTCCTATACTATTTGGTTGATTACATTGTGATAAAATTGTGTGTTTTAGGTGTATGAGGGTAGTCCAATTCGTATTTGGGACACATGATTCATTCAAATGGTGACTCATTTTAAGTGTTTCCAAAAATTCCAAATTTTCAATGGTGAGACATTCCAACGGTGAGAGATTCCAATGCTGAAACTTATCTGATAGTTAGAAATTATTATGGTGAGACATTTACAATGGTGAGACATTCAGATGTTGATTAATTTCAATTGGTGATACATTCCGATTGTGATACATTCTAATGGAAAGAAATTCCAATGGCGAGGCATTCCAAGGGTGAGACCTTTCCAATAGTAAGAAATTCATATAGTGGGACATTAAAAATGGTGATACATTCCAATAGTCTGGCTTTCTAATGGTGGGACACTTCCATGGATGATACATTCCAATGGTGAGACATTCCCAAGAATGATACAATGCAATGGTGAGATATTTCTAATAGTTAGAAATTCCAACAATGATACATTTATAATGGAGATACAATCAAATGGGGATACATTTCCAATTTTCAGACATTCCAATAGTGAGGCATTCCAATGGAGAGACATTACTAATGGTGGGACCATTATAACACTTATCCATTTTCCCATAATTTTCCATTTTTTCCATTTTTTCCCCATTTGATGCCTTTCTTGATGATAAATGCGTTGAATTCCATGTTTATGTTTTTTAAAATCTTTTTGAAGGTATATAAATCATAACATTTTTTATAAAAATTTAAAGGCTTTTAAATGGTCAAACAATGTTGTTTTTTGATATCCGTATTTAATGGAAAATCAAAAACATATATAATACCTAAATTTCAGGTAAAATATTTCTAAATATAAGATCTTTCATCTCCTCATTCATCCTTGCTTTTTCGTGGGACCAAACGTACCAAATTCATATTCTCGTAGGAGTCTTGAAATGAGGTGTTATAGTGGGTCAGAGTTTTCCATTGCCACTAATGTTGTTTCATCCTATAATCTCCCCCTATTTTGTGGTACAATTCTATAGAAAATGAGTCTTCTTTATATGTAGGATTTCTCTTAGTTTCACCTTATTTGTATCACTCTATATGGTTTTATTTCTGTTAACTCTTTTGAATAGGGCTCCAACTAGATTAATAATGATAATGAATTGGTTTATTTTTATTTTAAAGGGAATGGTTAATGCGACATATGATATTAATGTTTTATTGATATTTTGATTTATGTTTTCAATTTAATGGGTTATATACCTCCTACATTTCATGTTTATTAGGGGTCCTTGTTTGTTCAATAGATTATGGGTTGTGTAATGCATGCAAGTTATATTGTTGTTAATGTCATGTATTAAGTAATTAGTAAACCCTGGAGATTTGGTTAATATAAATGGTTTCCCTATGATCTTATAATCCTGTATGATAACACTATTAAATAAAGAAGTAAAATTGAATATGGGATTCCTTGCTAAATTTGAATGTATAACATTATCTAATATAAGTTTTAATGTGTTTTGGACATGATTGTCTATTTTAGATTATCTCAGGTGATATGATGGATGGAATATGATTTTGTTGTGATATGTGGGGTCTCTGTATGAGCTATTTTATGAAGTATGGATATGATACTAGATATAGTCATAAAGTGATGTGGAGATGCTAATTCTGTTTAGGTGATGTTCTTATGATGTGAGGTAAGTTATGTTATATCTACCAAGGTATTAATGGAATTTATATTGCGTGTTAATAATTTCAATTGGGAATTTTTTATTATGAAATCGAGGATGGGATATTCTGAAAAACTGGATAATGTTTATATAGAGACAAATGGGTTGAATATATGAAATAATATGGCTTCATAAATGAAATTGTTACTCTAATAAATGTTGATTACACAAATAAAAGAATAAAATAATGTTGAAATTATTGATAAATCAAACACTCTGCAATATTGATTAGTGATTGATAATAAATTGTGGATTACGTTTTGTTTGTGTGTCTTTATTCAATTAGATGGTTCGGTGATTTTGAATATTTTTTGAGAGGGTTTGTTCATATAATTAACCCATAGGATGGGATTATATGTTATGAATCTATATGTTTATATGATTAATTTAATCTTGATTTCTCTATGGATCCCACCCTTATTGATCAATATGTTTCAAATACCACCATCATCACGGGGGAATGGTGTCTTTCCCAAAGATCATGATGAGAGGTTGGATGGATGATCACCTGCACATCCCTACTCCCTATAACATGTGAGGTAGGTATTGAATAGGTTGTGATGTCCAAAATTCTGTTATTTATTTAGATGATGACATTAGGTATCCCATGTGTCTTTGGGATGAGTTTTTATGTGGTGTCGTAGTTGTCTACGGGGTGAGTTATGATGTGGTGTCCCAGTTTGTTTTTGGGATGAGTTTTGATTTTCTTTCTCATGAGTCTTTGTTATGATATGTGATGTGATTTTATGTGTTTTGAGGCCCTAGTGTGTGTGGTAAGGATGTGTTGTGATTCCAAAGTGTGTGATGGAGAGATGTGTGTTGAGGTCAAGGTGTATTCCAACTATATATGATGTGGTATATTCAGAAGAGGTGGGAGAACCAAGGCATTTTACATTGGGGTGTGAGGAAGATAATATGTCGTAAATTGGTGAGGGGTACCCTATCATTGATGTTCTTTTCATTATATTTAATACATGGTCTTTATTTTTATTATCACACAATGTTGAGGATTTGATGGTTAGTATACATTTATTGGTGTTTTTTTGTTATGTTCCTTTCTCATGAGTGCATTCGTCTTCTTCTTTCACAGGTTCATGAGATACTATTGTTCTTCAAAATGAGTATACCGGTTTTCACATGCTACATATATAATGATTTTTTTTGTTTTGAGGAGGACATTGTAGAGGATTATGGACATTTCTTTTTCATTCCTTTAGTGTTATTGATGTTTTTCTACCATAGATTATATTATTTTGGTATTTCATTTAAAGGAATTTATGTGTACCAATTTTGACTAATAAATTCATTTTTGGAAGTCTTAGATTTATTTTATAAAATGTAATGGGGTTTCTTGCAGTTAATTCCTCTTATCTCATGATCTTGTTTTCATATCAAGGTTAATTCCTCCCATATTGTGAGATATTTATACCCTCAGTGCATGTCTCCGTCCTGGGGCCTACTAGAGGTGGAAATTAGGGGTCATTATCTCCCTTTTTTCATAGCCATCCCAAGAGGGGTATCCTAAGAGTAAGGGGTTGTGACATTTTGAACATACATGAAGAAAGTAATTGAAAATGAAAATGTGTCAACTAGGATAGGGGTAAATCGGCACACCACAGACAATATTTTTCATTTTTAGAATAAATTGTGGAGGAGAAGGATATTAGGGAGGGATTTTAAAGTTATACTATTAAATAAAGGTATATATAACATACATGTGTTATCATGCATTTTTGGGCATAATATTATAGGGAAGGATATTGAAATAAATGAAAATGAAAATAAAATTTAGGGGGAAAAGGGGATTTTACCTGTTCAATTTATTTTCCATTTGAACCACTTTATGGGGCACGAGATTCGTCTTTTGATGGGAAAAAAGGCTCAAATATATGGGTAAGAGGGTTTTTAAGAGTATTGGGTAGAAATTGTAAAATCCTTATTTCATAAGTTGTATGAGGAGGAGAGGTGGTGATGGGGGTATTTATAGTGGTGGATATGGGTGTTTTTTTGATTATTTTATTCATAAGTCTATTATTTTTCATAAAAACAATAAATAATGATGATTCCATGACTAAATATAATAAATATA
This sequence comes from Viscum album, assembly GCA_963277665.1. Taxonomy (NCBI): domain Eukaryota; kingdom Viridiplantae; phylum Streptophyta; class Magnoliopsida; order Santalales; family Viscaceae; genus Viscum; species Viscum album. Next base: position 1,141,228,809 of record OY728156.1, read on the forward strand.
ATAAATAGGGAGGAATATTTCAAGATTATGGTCCTTACATTAGTAATTAATCAAATAATAGGGTATTTAACATATAATTTATATATACCATAAATAACTCTATTATAATATTAACCAAAAATTATAGAAAAAATTGAAAAAAATATTATTATAACCATTGTTTGACTTGTATGAATCCATCATAAACTACATTTTTTTGAAAATAATTTTTTAAATATAAAAAATTTATTTATTAATTAAAATCATCATTTGATGGAAAATACTGGTTTAAAAATTATGACTACTTTTATAAAATGTGTATTAATTAATTAATGCCTCATAAAATTATATTATAATCATAAAAAATTAAAATATTAATTTAGATAGCTATTTTATGAAAATATTATTTCTTTTAAATCATTATTCTAATTATAAAATTGTAAATCAACATTTTATGTTTCACTAAAAAACCAGTACATAATTTTTCATTTTTAAACATTTATTAACTTATTCAATTATATAAATATAAAATATATTCATTTTTAAGATACTTAAATTTCACTTATATATTAATAGGCAATTTTTCTATTCTAATAATAAAAAATACTATTAATATAACGAAAATGAATGTTTTATTAAAAAATAAATATTTTTTCACTATTCTCTAGAAAAAAAATTTCAGAAAAATACCAAAATTTAAAAATAATATATTTATGAAATTTCACATTTAAAAATGAATTTTATTTTATTCAACTGAATTTATAAAATTTTATAAAGTTTTTTTATTCAAGTGAACAATTAAAAGATGGTAAAATTACCTTTTGATAAATATATCCCTTTTAATGCATAAAATTGGATTCATTGGTATAATATGCCTATAAAATAATTTTGATAAATTTTTTAAAAAAATTAATATATTTCATATAAAAATTTCATGATTTTTTTAATCTTATTCATTCCCACAGATTTTAACACAATGTTATAATGGTCATTTGAAAATGATATTTAATTATATATCATTATTCGTTTATGTTTGGGGTTCTGTGAAACCAATACTATCAAAGAAATTAAATTTTTTAAAATACCATAAAATCATAGGCATTTACATCCAATTCACCTACATACAAAAATATGTCCCACTCCTCATTATTATCTTCATTATAATCAATATTATCCCTTTTTGTCCTCCTCATTTTCTAAACACCTCACTGATATCCTCAAGAAAATACTCACAAATTTTCTATGATGTTTTCTCAATATGTACCTTAGAAAAATATTTTCATTATATGAGAATTTACAATTATATTATTAATGAATTTTCAGTGAAAATTTTGGATGAGTATTAAAATAAGTTTTCCAATATGATATTAAATCATCATGTGAATCTTCTTAATGAGAATAAAAAAATTGTTTCTAAATATTTGAATGTACCACAACATTGGATTACTACATACAAAATTTTATATGATGTCCATTATTATCCTAAAAAAATAACCCTATTTATAATATAGACTAATTTCAAGACGGATTCCCGTACAGATATCAAGATTAGGTGTTGGGTGTTAAAAATTATGCTCTCAAGAATAACAGAATTCCATGAATTTTGAATAGGGTATAAATAAAACAAAAAAATAGTTGAAATAAAATGATCTAAAATGGTTAATCTATGAAGGAGTACTATCGGCTACATCATAAAACGAATATACAGACTGTCACACCATAGAGAGTTCCTATGCTCTGTAAGGCATCTCGTGAATGAAATATTTCATTGGATGAGACTGAGTCGTCGACTCCCGTGAACATAACCAATATTGTTTCATGATTGGTTGATTATTGTTTCTCCAAGAATAACCCCCTTCACCATCATCAAATGATAAATCATTCATGGGATTAGATGCGGATATTTGGCCTCTAAAAATCATTTTTGGACTTGGTTATCCTTTTTGGGAACCCAAAAACAATGACCGGTGACCCACTATAGTGGAATTACCATCCTGGTACATTGTTAGTCCATTATTCTATAAATGAACCCAGTGAGAAAAATAATAAGAGATGGGAAAAGAGGATAGAAGTAAGATATCTCAAACAGGAGACAAAACATGGAATATTTGATTCTCACAAGGTAAACCTATTTAATTGAATTAAGATGTAAACTAAATTCATCTAGAGTCCACAAAGACAAAACACATTTGCAGACACCACGTCACAGAGAAAAAGTGGATGTCACTTTTTCAAACAACCATCTCACAAATAATAAATCTATGTGAAGGGATTACTATCATGTATGGAAAAGAATTATTGGGAGGAACACAGGACCTCTAAGAAAATCCCTCCATGGGAAGAATCAAGCCCCACATTGTAACACACAATGCAGACAGAACCAGAGACTACATAAAATAACACTAAATGAATGGTCCCCCTCACCCATGTTGTAACATTCTATATAAAGGGGACCCCATACCACATAAAAAGATGCTACATGGAATGGAGTATCATAGGGCATTAAACTCATTATATCCCATCACATACATTCATTATACCATTAGACCATACATTTTCCCATCGGTAAATAATTAAAATTGAATTTGGACAAGAATATTTCCAAATATTCCTAACATGTATTGTAAGAACATCATGAAAATTAGGGTGTACTCTTTATTCAACATACATATAGTTAGAGGACTCCCAATAGTAACCATTTTGACAAGGTGGAACCTCAATATTCTATCAATTATATATTATCATGACTAAAAGGGTCCCAACCATGGAGGTTCTCATGTAGAATATCCCAATAATAGTGATTTATAGGAACCACTAGCATTTCTCCATGATGAGGTCTAGTGATGGATCCTTCTCCCATCCTACCTGGAATATGGGGACTGAATACCTCTTAAACTAAGCCCCTTCCAATTCATATGGGAGATAAAAATCTTTCTCCTATTCACTAGCATATGAGGTATCCAGATAGATCATCAAATGTGACTATCCATGTTAGCAAAATAAAAGAGGATGCAGGAATACAAAAATCCATATCCCTATATATTTGGAATCCAATATCCATTCACCAGTGTAAGAAATTGATTCATGTGATAATAATATCTACTACTTACTCCTGTTTCTCACAATAATCATTAATCATGTGGTATTAGAGGTTAGTAGAGATCATGAAATCCACATGATCCCAAACCACCAATGGGCCTCGTATTTGGTATAAGACCAAATCATATCAGCTCCACTGGGCCTCCAATTATATATATTCCCCAATTATATACATTATTGTGTGACAACTACTAGTTTTAATCCCAGACCAATTATAAACTATAAGCCAATAAATTACCTACTAATTGGGATACATTTTAATCCTCCCTACGGTCCAAAACCACACCCACGTTAACCATAATGTTCTCCAAGCCACACTCCCCTAGTTTAATAACCAAATAGGAGGGAAAATTTTCTCTGTGTCCATATCTCAACCATCCTTATTGGGTTATATCTTCAGTAAGTTCATTCCCCCACCTAGGAAACCACGTCTCTCACTGGGGCCTTGGGACACCTCGGTGTATGTCCCACACAAAACATTAACTTTGAACCTTTTGCATTGACATCCTATACGTATGAAGTTATACTACATGGTTTATTCCTTATCCCATGACATCGAATATTGATGTGTACAATTAGTTGGAACCAAAATATATGGGTTCTGATTCCCCTCACAATAACATGTATGAATCTGACCATATGGGTTCAGTCCTTATATCAAGACAGCTTCTATCACCGTTGATGATGATAAATTCTAGAGTGTTCCACCATGTAGAATAAAACTAGTATTTTCTTAATAAGGGGACAACTAATCTCATATCCCTATATAAAAATGGTTCCATTGATCAATTGGCACGTATACATATTGATACCTCCCTTGATATAGAATCGTAGATACATAAAGATGAATCAAACCCCATGAATGTTTAAAATCGATCGTTAACTCAATGTTATCCCCATAGTACATATTAATGAATTAATATAGGATTTTAGATCGTATCTTAAATCTATAATATAGTCTTGAAACCGGTGAATGTTACCACCAAAAAAGCGGGATGATCATGTATTACCATCCTATTGACTAATGTGAGTTCTTAAGTGTCATTGGCCAAGTACCCCAAAAAATCATACTTTTGGATGGTATTTCTATGATTCATCATGTATAGGAGAGACATTGTGTGTTTCTAGATCATGGAATAAAACCCTTTTGATACCATTCAGAAATGGAACAACCGACAATAGTTATTGTACAAATCTAATCCCCTACAATCAATCATTTGGAATTCCCAAAATGTTTTTCTTCAGAAAAAATGGCCAAACTAATATGAATACCTAACCAAGGTGATGTTATTACCCTATTACAAGACCCTTTAAATTTCAAAATTAAATGAGATGAAATATAATTATTTATGGGATATGTTTTAATTTATGGAAATTCTTAATTGGTGGAGTATTATTTTATGTTTTCCCAAATATTGTATTTAATATTCACCAAAACTATCCTTAATCCAATTTTGTTTCTAATGATTTAATAGACACACATATCCACCACTGATAAGGATAGTTTCTAGAAAAAAAAAAGATAAGATATTTATCCTTGTGTCTTCAAGCTGGGTTTTGAATTAATTTGTTAGGGAGTACCACAAAAATAGTACTCTACCATCCATGGGGGATTCTCGACATTATCTCCATCTAATGATACCTCTTTAGTTATCTCCCTTGAAATGACCATAAATCTAGAAACAGGCATCCCCATTAATAATATCCAAACATTTTGCGAGCCTCCCCCCATAATGAGATACTGAATCCCACAATTAACATAGTGATAATGATGAACATCACACTAAAAATTAATTCAAACAACACTTGGGTTACACCCAAGGGAACATTCTAGTATTAATCACCGAATACACCCTAGATCCTCATATCATCACCATGAAGAGTATACCTCCCAACAGGCCCCAACCAATGTAATGAGTACCCAGTCCCCCAGGGTGGCCCATGGGGGAAACATTCAAAAAATATTGTATAGGAAATCATAAATTTTCTTTCTGAATAAGAATGTCATGTAAATGAAGATTATACCAATGATAAAGTGTATATTCCTTCCCACTCTCATCAAACCCATCATTCTAGTACTATGGAAAATGAGCAGATGAAAATCCATTCTTGAAAATATATTGTTTTTTATCCAAATTTGGTAGAATAATATGGACAAATGAAAATTTATTCCCATCCATATCAAGACCACTATGAAAATATGGTGGAAAATTATAGGCATATGACAATTTATATGGTTTCTTAACTAGTCTATTAGTCAAATACCATGAAAATTGGAAATCACATGCAAATAATTCTCTAGTATGGAAATCATGTCTGTCAAATACAATGATCATCAACAAGTAGATGAAAATAAATACATCTAAACATCAAAGCATCCATAGAAACACTATTTAAGATTGAAGAAAAAGTTTAAGAATATTAGGAAACAATAAAGGGAGTAATCACATTCGTTCCCCAACACCAGAATGGTCCCATATTCTTGTTCTTCCTAAGGATTGTTGTTAGAAGACAAATGAAATTATAGAAAGTCATATCTCAACTCTTGAACATATCATAATAACTAAAAATATGACATCTCCTCATTGGAAATAACAAGGAATATGGCCCATGACCTCAGCTCCACATGCAGGTAGACTCATTCATATAACAAGATGATCACTTTGGAGAAGATATGAATCCATGATCCCATATAAGAGATTCGTCATCAAAATATAGTGATAAATGGAAAATAATATTTTTCACAAATACCCATTCAATATAGGGACACTAGTCCACTCCAATGTCTACTTTAGGGTAGACATATATCCCTTTCAGAACTCATAATGCTTACTATCATATCTTTGAATCACCAAAGAATCCACTCCAATAGGCACCCAAATAGTAATTCCATTAATTATAGTAAACAACCACATTGGCCTTCAAGAAAGATCCTAAAATGAAATTATGTCAAAATAGACATTAAAAAGATGAGAAGAATCAATAAAATGGACTTTTATATGATAGAGTTCCTGAGGGAATCAAACCCTTATAAATGGTTCCTCAAGATTGTGTCGATCCATTAAAAAATTATGGAACTAGGGGTATTAGTTGTGATGATCCTCCCTACAACATTTTTATCAGTAGCTATGATGTTCCTCCATAATGAATCTACCATGAAGGTTTCCTTCATGAAAAGAAATTATCCATCATGAGAGCATATCTACTGATGAGAATCATTGTAGACCTTATCAAGTCTAGAATAGAATCAGGGTAGACCTTCTCATGTCTAGAATATAAAAATGAACGAAGTTTATCCCCTTTATATCTTCTTCCCTGAGGGAACTCTCCATGGTATATTCTATAGAAATTATCCTTGATTTCAGATATATAGCTATATTGGTAGTCCTTATCATGATGGAATACACTATAAGAGTCCCCCATGTAGTGACACAACATTATAGCAAGAATATCATGCCCCTAATTTCACCCCCCCTAAGGATCCACCATAGGCTATATGCTAAATGAATTATCCCTTTATTCGAACATTTGGATATGATGGTAGTCGAATCATTGTTGAAATTCTCTCCAAATTTCATCCCCACACTGACATCTCATTTCTTCAAAATGTTTCTCCCATGGTCATGTCAAATATTAGAAAGACCTCATATTTTGAGGAACATTAAATGATTGATCTAGAAATACTAAATAACCTATCAATTAAATATAGAACCATTTATCAACTAAAATAAAACATTTTTAAATACTCATCCTTTATGCCAACCCTAGAGCATTCCTATGATAATGATACCTCCATTAACCCCACTATAAAAAAACAATCAAGATGCTCTCATGTTGGGATGAAATATTTTAGTATTGTATAGTAGGAGATGATAAGGATATATTTCTTGATAGAATTAAATTAGATAGGGATGATATACCCATTATGTTTTATCCCTTATCTACTTTTTAGTTTGGCATTCTAATGGCACTGTATGAATAATTCATACATAACATCTATCAAAATATATTGAAAACTATCTTCCTCCTATAGAAAAAAAATTGTCTTATAATGGATATGTATACAATGTCATAACATTATTAGAGAATAATCATAAAATAAATATACAATCCCTCCTATCTTCACAGTGACCATAATCAAAGAAGAGTCATAAATACCTCCAACTGACATTCCTAAATACAATACTTGAGTTGTTTCATCTAATTCCTCATTCCCGACCTAGTATTCACATTTAGGATGGGGGTCATAGATATTTTGGTTTCATTCTATGCCCCATTCAGTATAACCCACTAGAACTGGAATCATGTAATGTCATTATACCATCGATGATATCAACCAAGACAAGTCTAAATGAAATATGGAACACTATGAAATAATTTTCCTAGAAAAAGTATCAATATAATTAGGATCGACGAGATAAATCAATCAAAATAACTCATGAATCAGGGAACTGAGATCATTCTACAGACATTTTACTAAAGGGAATCCAACCATCATGAACTAATAATGTCCTTTGAAGAATTTTTTTCATATGCAGACCCAACATTGCACCGAGATCACACTTGAAAAAATATTCATGAGATCAAGAGTGTTTCATTCGTATAGGTAACATCTATATTATGGGTTTATCCCCAACCTATATATGAGTCATTATTGAAAAAAAAACTTTTAAGACCACAAAGTCGCACAAAGGCATGAAAATAAGTTAACTTGAGACACCCCAGCCCAAAAGAATGGGGGAATTTATAACTCAACCACTCCCTCAATGGAAATCTGTATTATTCCATTTCAGGAGGGTAAAAATGAATAGTTCTCTTATAGTTCATCCCATCTCATGAACCGTTTATCCTACAAGTGAGCCAAATGACCAGGCTTTTGGGAGGCTCTCTCCATGTGGTTTTTCATCTAGAAACACTAACAAGACCACATAATAGAAGAAAGAGATCCAATAAAGGATTAAAACAACACTCCTATAATCAGAATAATGTTTGACACCTATAATTCAATAAGAATTTATGAACATTGTAAAATTCAACCTGGAAGTCAAAAAAAATGATTATTAAAGATAGGATGGTTCAACCTGAAACATGATCCAGACTGAAATAAATGAATGTGTGGGCATAAAGAACCACTAAATTTATTTAAATTTGGGGTCTCTATCAATCGATCCCTTACGAACTCCCCATAAAATCTCTATGAAGAATAAAGGTAAGGCTATAAAAAATTTTTTCCTCCATTTAAGGATGATGATATCTTCATTCTTAAAAAATATTATCTCAATGAGAGGAATAAATATATTATTTTAGGTGACTCAATTCCCTGTTTCTCCAAGGAAACATTCCTCATTAATATACTACATGTACATAGCCTAAATATATACATGTAAAATCTTTATCCCCAAATGGGTTCATCCAAGTAACAAAAGAAGTGTTAAGAAAACCACTCAATTTATCACCTAGGAAATTTGTTTACCTTGACCTAATAATTGATGGATATCATGATTTACCTCTATCTAGGAGACAACAAGAATGGTTTCATGAAAATCCACACAAGATGTCACCACCCAGATTCCAGCTACAAATAATGGTAGAACATGCACAATAGGCCATGTACATTACTATACAGGTCCAAGATCCTATTAGAACAAACATCCATACATATCTTATCCACGCTATCAATTCATTAGAAGCTCGATTAGAATCCATGGAAGAGTGGCATTCACGAATATATCCAGAACTGAACCATACCCTAAATCAGTGAGAGAATCCCTACCCTTTCCTACCATTGTAAGTCCAACATTTGCGATATTCAAGGGCTCGAGTAACATTTAACAACATTTTTTGCACTATGGGTCCAATTTTGATCCAATGATGGGAATTCGAGGAAAATAAGAAATATTGAAACATAGATTGTTTTTGTGAACATCAAAAGGGTCCACCTTATTTCGAAATCCAGTTTTGTAGCACACTCAATCATGGGATTGGAAGACCTATGCCAGTGGTTTATATTTATGTCTATATCAACACTACAAAATATTAAAATCCTTGACCTCTTGAATTCAAAATAATGGGGCAACAATATAATATAGAATTTCATTTCCATATGGAATGCGATGACCTACTCACTGAACTCATCACTTCCCCCAAGAAGATCTGTGTAATCTTGGCATAGAGATACATTATGATGAAGTATGAAAAATAATCATCCCTATTAAATATTCATTTGGATTTTGGGATTTCACCTCCATTTCAAAATGAATGTAAGATTCCATATAGTGATCTAATATCAATTCCAAAATAACTCCACTAGTGAAAAGAATTGGAAAGGAAGAGGTGGAATCTGTAACATCAAATCCAGCCTCTGTATTGCCCCTAGCTTCAAGGCTTACACCATATCATGTGTAACCCCTAGGAATAAACAGTAACCCCACCATTTAGGGATGAATGAAGATGAACCATGTAGAATCAATTCTAGGATAGAAGGAAGAATGTTTTCTAATTCTGATTTGATCATGTCTATAGTTATTTTATAGATTTGATAGAAAATGATATGATCCACCTTCCAGATCCCAATACACAATACCAAGTAGGTCTCCATGAATATGTATATTATTTACCCTTCCATACAACATTGGGCCACAACATTCCATAATTCTTCATCTTCAAAGACACCAAGCACATAATGGTAGATTCTAGGAACGTAATATGGGGAAATCCATTAGAACATTTAGTGTATGCTTCCACTACTACCCCTATGGAAATAAATTAGTGAAAGTAACTTTTTATTAAATGGGAATGAAATTTTTATTAATGTATGACTCAAAATAAAATCAAACAAACTCATGGAATTCTCCATGAATAGTTAAGAAAACCAAATGTTCCCCCAAATGCATCCACTATAACATAACCGATGTCATCTATCCTAATGACCCCCCAACATTCATCTATTAAAAAAGTGTCTAGGCAATGGAGATAATGATAAAGCATAGGAGGTGAACCTAAATGATGGAAGCCATTAAATTTGACTCTATAAAACAATATGTGCTCATATTTAAAAGAATGGGAATCACCCTACCAAATGGAACCACCAGAAATGGTCATCCAGGAAATGTGATCATCATATGAGGATTTGATCTTCAATTACATTAATGTAATTAATAAAATGTATCCATTTTATAATGATAACTATGGATGTGAACTCTATTTCCTCACAGCCAATTGGGGAACCGAAGTAAGAGTTCATAGTATCCAAGGATACAAGGGAATATAAAGTTATGGTAGGAAAGACAATTCTAGACACATCCCTTCTCAAACATTCAATATTTAAGAGACTCATGGATGAGATGTTCGGTGGGTCCAATGGGAGTAATAAAATCAACCTGAAATCTCCAGAATACATCCTAACTCAATCAATCTGAAACACTAATTGAAGGGGGTATGAGAGTTCAATCACCCTCGGTGTGCTGGAAGACCTACCTAGTCCAACCCACAAAGGACCGGGGCACCTCTAAAAATTATTTTGAAGGTTGATCCATCCACTTTAAGTACACCATCCCTTGAATGGCCTATTAAATATGATCCCCTGTCAATTCTGTGTAGGCCTTTAAGATAGAAGTATCACATCTGGAAATTTATATCATTGGTATCATGAATAATATTGATACGATAATCCCTATTCTCCAAAAGACATCAAGGAATCACTCAATGATTAATGGTTAATCCCCAGTGAGTTTTATTTTTAAGAGTATACTATTGAGTTTTATTAGATAGAGACTGATCTTTAAGAATATAACATTGTTATCCCCTTTATATATCAAGATTAAGATTCCATTATATAGAGACATAGATGACCCAAGTATATGTTCAACATGGTAAATGGTGTTTATGTTTGAAAAGATTTTATTGAAAATGGTTTTGGAGTTAATTTCATTCAATTATGGACAACTCATCTAATGAGATATAATGAGGATAACCTATCACCTTTCATTATAACCCTTTATGGATATGAAAATTGATCAATGGCCTATGGGAGAAATGATTCTCATGTCTCAATTTATTGACCTCATATATGACTCTGATATTTTGTTCATCTAACAACATATAGACTGAATTGTTTTTTAGGATGGATCTAGTTTCATAAAAATTTAAAAATACCCTTGTCTTACCATAAATTCATCGAATACTACATTAATATGAAAATCAATATGGTTCACACAGATAAAGCCTAGTTTTAATCATATGAGTTTCATTATCGCGATGCATGATTCGATCATATGGAAGGCAAACAACACCTAGTTGATTTTTTTGCTTGGTTCACCACCCCAAATTATTTGAAAATAATAATTGGAAACCCATTCAAATAGATCAGTGAGGAATATGTGTTACCCATCAATTAGTTCGAGCATATATGCCCTTGTTTATATTCATATTCAGTGGTATTTATGATTTCACTCAAAATAACTGAGTGTAGTTGTGTTGAATGTGTTTCACCCCTTTTAAAACGGAGATATCCCAAATAAATATATATTCATTACATCCTCACAGCTCTAATAAGACCCTCCATTATCAGTTGGGGATTAAGAGGTTGTCTCCTCACCCAATGAAGATGAAGACACATCTCCTCCACCCTGTCCAATGATTCATGAAAATCAATCATTATTATATATATTTGAGGATTCACTTCATCTTCTTAATGTCAAGATACTGACTCATATCCTAACTCCAGAGATCTTGATGCACTGCTTCCCCCAATATGGAATAAGTGAGATATTTATGGGATTAGTAGGACCTTAGAGACTCCCTATAGTGTTAATGGAGGTGTCGATATAAGATCTCGACCTTATTACATTACATAATCTTGAATTTAGTCATGAAGTAACTTCCTTTCACATTGGGGATCTTTTCATGTTTAGTGGTTTAGAGAACTAGGACATAATAAATTCATTACATTCCACATTTATACATAGTGGATACCATAAAAAGTATTCATTTCTTCAAAAATATAAAATTTTTCATATAAAACATGATTTCTTTGGAAATTCTTAAAATAATTTACTTTGCATACATCTTTGTATTGCACATCCTTATAACCTATGAAATTCATTTAAAAAAATTGAATTATCACAAAAATCTCAATAAGGGATATATAAATAATGAAAGAAGCCAGTAGTCCATGAATATTTGTAATGTTTGAAATCATTTTCAAAATACAAAATTGTCACCAATTTATAAATACTTTGTGAAACATGATATTTCCACAAGATCATCACACAACATAAGAACATAAATAGAAGAACACATTTATCTTATGGAATTTCTTACATAATCTTGAAACCATCTCAGCTACATTATAATTTTTAACCATCATGACTACGTTAAATTTTGTGAAACCATCACAGTTACACATAGAGAAAGCATATGAATGACCTACAACTTACACATAACCAATTCATTAGAGGGATAACTAGGTCACAACCATCATCATAAACAATCACCAAGAACCATAACATAATCATACAATGTGACTAATTTTATAAAAAACATTTCTTTTTAAGTTTTTAATTTAGAATTATAAAAGAGGATTTTAAAATAAAACCCCCTTAAAAATATCATAGAATTTTGGTGAGACTTAATTGAGTGAATGTAATATGTTTATACAAATAAAATACACATAATTCATCATAATATTAATAATTTTCATGACATAACCATTTTTAATACCTCATAAATAATGATGTAGATTGTTAACCCAAAAAATGGAAATTGGGTTAAGAATTCTCTTATGAAAATTTGGCATCCTAACTACAACACATAAACTTTCATAAAATATTTTGATGATATAGAAGGGGTATCACTTCATTATTACATAATATGGGATGTTAGGGAGGATATGTAATGACATATCCCATCATAAGCCTAAGAAAATTAAAAATAATAACATAAAATGAAAACATGAAAAAGATAAGGGTGGTGGATTCCCTTACCTTGTAGAGTAACTCCCGAAACATGAATTTTGGGAACTTGGGGATTTCGGACACCTTGGGAGTGGTATTTTAAAAAACATGGGTAAGCCCATGGTATTTTCCCATTATAATTGACACTTGGTACACCTCATTAGTGGTATTTGAAAAAACATGGGCCAACCAATGGTATTTTCACATGGTAATTGACACTTGGGAAACCTCATTAAATTTTTAACTGTATACATGTTGACACTAATTTTTACATCATTAATGATGTTATTAATGTAACCAAAACACTATGTGTATTTTTATTATTCATAAAAAATTCTACTATTTCAGAAAAATTCCAAAAATACACCCTAACCATTTTTCAATATGTATAAATAAAAAATTAATTCCTTTTTATAAAAATTATTATGTAAATATTATTAATTTAATTTTGAAATAGAATCATATTTTATTCCAAAATAAGAGTTTTAAATATATAAATCTCTTTTAACAACATGAAAAAGTAATTAACATATCATAATATTATATCCATAATAAAATAAAATAATAATATGTTTTACTATTAATAAGAGTAAAATTACTATTTATATTGTTATTTATAAAGGTACAATACTAGTCACTAAAAAACTGGTTTGTTCTTTTAGGCACAAAATAACATATTGATACCATTTTTATATGATTGTTTCCTGAAATTCAATATATTGAAGTGGAAAATTTATGTTTAATGTCTAGTGATAAATATCTATACAAAAAACATTTCTGGAAATTCAATTTATTTTTAGAACACCATGGGGTGTTTCATTTTTCCCACCTTCTATAAATTGCTTCCTCACAATTTTATTTACATATTAAACAAGTGATGTAACATTTCCTTTATAGCATTTTCAGACTACCATGTTGCTTCTTTAACCATGATTTTTGTCCAAAAAACCATTACATGGTAGATTACTTTATCATGAATACACATTTCCTTCAATTAAGAATCTAAATTGGTTTCTCTTCATAAAAAAGGTTCTCTTCCAACAAAACTAATTATTGTCTCAATTCATGAGTTGAATCTGGAACATACTTCCTCAACATCAAAACATTAAAATCATTATGTACCTGAGATAAATTTGGAGGCAAAGCAACCCAGTATGTAACTGGTCTAACATTCTCTAGGATTTCAAAAGGACCGATGAAACATGGATATATCTTTCCTTTCATACCAAAATGCATCACACTTTTCCAATGTTATATTTTAAAGAAAACTTGGTCACCTACCTCGAAAGAGAAGTTATTCCTTCTATTATGTACAAAACATTTCTTCTTGTTCTGAGGTTTCCTCATGTGCTGCTACATCATATTCACTTTCTCATCCACTTCCTCTATTAATTATGGCCCCATAAACTTCCTTTCCTCAACTTCATCCCAAAAATATTGTGTCCAACACCACTTCCCATACAATGACTCATAATATTCCATCTGTATACTAGAATGAAAACTGTTATTATAAGAAAACTCAAATAGAGAAAGATGATGATCCCAAATACCCTGATAGTATATTGAACAAGCTCTAAGCATATCATCAAAGTATGAGTCATTTGTTCTTACCGCCCATATGATTGACGATAAAAATTTGTACTAAAATTTAATTCTGTACCCAACGACTTCGGAATTCCCTTCCAAAAATTAGAAGTGAACCTGGGATCCTGATCAAATACAATGGAAAGAGGAAGTCCATGTAACCTGAAAATCATATTGACCTAGAGTAAATAAAGATGATCGAAATATATTATATCACTAATAGAAAGAAAATGTGCATGTTTTTTCATCTGATCAAAAATAACAGAAATCACATTATTTCCTCAAGAAGTATTTATTAGTCCCAAAACAAATTCCATGTATACATTCTCTCATTTCCACTTTGACGCTAGAAAAGGTTGAATAATCCACTTTGGTGACTGCCGCTCTACTTTAACCTATCGATATGTCAATAATTTCAGGGTTACATTAGCAATATCCCTTTTCATTCCATCCCACCAGTAATACCCACGAAGATCTATTTACATCCATGTACTTCCAAGATGAACTAAAAATGGAGAACTATGAGCTTCACACTAATAGTCATTCCTCGACTAGGAATTAAAAGGCACACAAAACCTTTTACCAAATCAAAAAACAAAATCTTTATTAAGTTTAAATTCGATCCACATGCCCATTTTGACCAATTCAACATTTTTCTATTTCTCATGGTCTTCCTTCTGTGCTGGTATAATTTTTTCAGATAACAATGACTACACTAAAACCTAAAAAAAGAGGTATTTTCTAACACCAAAAACATCTTATCCAAAATTAAATAAATCATTATTCTAGTGATCACATTCCAAACATAACATAGTTAAGGATTCGTGATGTTTTCAAGCCAAGGAATCCACCACTTTTTTTTCTTTTCCTTGATGGTAATTAATCATATAATAAAAATACATTATAAATTCAAGCCATATTCTCAGACTAATGTTTAATTCTTTATAATTAAATATACCTTTCAGACTTTGATGGTCAGTAAATATTTTACATTTGGATCCATATATATTATGCCTCCAAATTTTCAAAGAAAAAAATCATAGTTCTCAATTCCAAATCATGTTTGAGATAATTTAATTCATCAGATTTTATGTGTGTTGAAGCATAATCAATTAACTAATATTTATTCATCAGAACAAAACTATGTCCCTTTAATGAAGCATCACTATCGATGCAAACTCACCATTTCCGGAAGTCATGTCCAAAATATAAGAATTCACCAATATCTTCTTTAGTTCCTGATAATAAATTTCACATTCTTCTATCCAAAACAAATTGAACCCTTTTTCGCATTAACTTAGTCATAAGTCAAGATAATTATGTAGCGGTTTTAATAAATTTTCTGTAATAACCTATTAATCCAATAAAACGATGAATCATTGTAATATTTTTGGGTCTTTTCCATTCATAAACCACTATTATTTTGGAAATATTTACAGTTATTCCATCCTTATATATAACGTTCCTTAGAAAAAAAGTTGTTGCAATAAAAAACCACACAAGATGAATTTTAATTAACATTTTATATTTTTAAGGGTTGAACAAAATCCATTATATTTTTTCATGCTCTTCATTACTCTTAGAAAATAATATAACTTCATCAATAAACACAACCAAAAATTTATCCAAGAACTCATGAAATATTATATTTATAAGATTCATAAATAAAGTAGGTATATTAGTTAACCCATAATTAAAAAGAAAAATTTAATAATTCTCATTTATTGTATAAAAAGCTATTTTTGGTATGCCATCCTCTTTCACCTTCTGCTAATGGTATCCAGATCTCAAGTCAATAATTGAAAATTACCACGCTCCCTAGAGCTGATCAAACAAGCCATCGATATGAGGCAAATGATTTTGTTTTTAATTGCGATGTTATTAAAGGATCTATAATCCATGGAAATTATCATCTATCCATCATTGTTTTTAACAAAAAAATAGGGGCACCCCATGGTGAAGTGGTAGGATAAATTAATCCTTCAAAAGAAAATCTTGTAACTAAATTTTCAATTTATTATGTTCTATTTGAGCCATTCTATATGGGGGTTTTGAAATTGTCTTAGCTTTAGGAACTATCTCAATTGTGAATTAGAATTCCTGATCAGGTACTAAATCAAGTAACTCATCATAAAAAATGTTAATAAATTCATTTACTACTTGATCATCATTAATCTAAATAGTTCCCTTGTGTTGTATAATAAGATAAGGATAACTTTCATTTTCATATTTCAATAGTTTCTCAGCTTCATGATATGTTATCAATTGTATGGGTTAATTTTTGTTTGCAAATTGATAATCATTATAAACAACAATTTCTTTAGCTCTATAGTCAATATTAACATGATATATAGAAAGACAATCAATTCACATAATGAAATGAAACTCTACTAAGGAAAAACATATCATGGTTTTTAGGTAATGTATTTCTCCATACCATAATAGAAAGATTCATATAATTCCTCTTTACAATAATATTTCCCCCTATTGTTTTAACAATATTCTATTGTCTCATTTGTTTTGGTGATATTTCTAATTTACAAGATAATTTCTTAGAAATAAAGGAATGTGTAGACCTTGTATCATACTACACTTTTGAAAAATATGAGTAAAAAAACAAATTACCTGATACACCTTCAATGGATGGCCCGATGGCGGCCTATATAGTCCCAAAGGATCTCACTAAACCTATCTTTTTATAGTCTAGCTTCTTCGAATCATTCAGATATCTCGTTGGTTAGGCATTTTCATAATTACCAATCTAATCAAATTTAAAACACTTAATAGTATTCTTATAAGGATTAGTCCTTGAAAACTTGTCATTACAATCATGGGCCATATATCCAACATTACCACATTGAAAACAATTTCTAGTTTGGGTATTCTATACCCCAGTATTCTTTTTTCCACACTTCACACAAACTGGAAACTGGAATTTCTTACCATCAGATTTCTTTGGTTGATTCTTACACATCTCTTTCTATCAGGACATATTCTTCTCCTTATTGTCAAAATGACTAAAAGCATTTGAAAAATCCCTCCCTTTCCACTTAGATCATCATACAAGTTTCTCAAAACATTTTAATTCATTAGAGGCCAATCCCCTTTGATACCTTGTCTTTAATCTTGAGTAAAAGTTGTTGATTTGGTTATCACGATCCAGGACAAGATTTGGAGTATACCTCTCTAGTATGGTGAAGTTCACTTTATAGCCCGCCACTGAATCTTCCTCCTTATTATTAAATTCAAGTAATTTATTCTCTATCATATGTTGAAACACATTTGGGAAATATATTTCAAATAAAATACTTTTAAATTCATCCCACTCAAAGGAATCAACATCTTCTCTATCCATGATATTCTTGACCATTGACCAACGCTAATGAGCTTCACCATAAAAATAATTAATGGGGATTCTTAACTTTTGATATTCTAAACATCCCAGAACATATATTATCATTTCATGGTCCTTAATCAATCCATCTATCACTACTGGGTCAGACGATCCTTTGAAAGCACGAGGGTTTTGTCTCATAAAATGTTTAATTTTTCCATTTTTCCTCACAGTACCTCTAGTTTTTCTGTTTCATGGATACCAACACCATTTATTTCTAGCGGTAGCTGATCCATTACTATAAAAACTACTTTATTCCAATCCCTACCATTACGGGCTGCAGAATTGGAATGATATCATTCAGTCATCACCTTTCCTCTTCAGCTTCCATGTTTCCTCGACGAACCAACATTCTAAACAAA
Organism: Viscum album; assembly: GCA_963277665.1. Lineage (NCBI taxonomy): Eukaryota > Viridiplantae > Streptophyta > Magnoliopsida > Santalales > Viscaceae > Viscum > Viscum album. The sequence goes on from OY728156.1 coordinate 1,141,247,180, forward strand.
CATATCTTAGTTAGAGAAATATGGTAATATTTAAATTATATAACAATTAAAATTTATCATAGATTAAAAATCATTAATGGTATTCTATTAACAACACCCTAACTCCTGAAGTTATCTAAACCATCCATTGATACCAACTATAAGGACCCAACCTTATTACATTACATAATCTGGAATATAGTAAAGAAATCACATCCTTTCACATTGAGGATATTTTCATGTTTAGAGCTTTAAAGAATTTTGACAAAATGAATTCATAACATTCAACATTAATTCATAGTGGAAACCATATAAAATATTCCTTTCTTCCAAAATAAAAAAATTTTCAAATAAAACATGATATCTTTTACAATTATTCACACATTTTTCTTGGCTTCCATATTATTCTTACATATCATTATAAACTATTAAAATCATTTAAAAATATGTGATAGACAAAAAAATCTTAGTAGGTGTAGTACCCCCCATTTAGGGTTGATAAACCATTTCCTCACATTTTTGTAACTGGTGTGTCTTTAATAGAGGTTTCCATAAAATATACACTTTCCATAAAAAAGAGTGTTTCCATAATTTTGGTTCTTTACATAATGTTGTATTTTCCCTAAATTTGGTTGTCTCTATAATTTTTGTTGTTTCTATAAAGTGGTTTATCCATAATGTGGATTGTTTCCATAAAGTTGGTTGTTTCCATAATGTTTGGTGTTTCCATAAAGTGGATTGTCTGGATAAAGTGGGGTGTTCCCATAAACTGGGATGTTTCAATAAAAATCTGTTTTCATAAAACATTTCAAGGTAAAAGATGGGATATTTTTAGGTTTTTATAAGGATTGTTGGGAATAAAAGCAGGGTAGCATGATCCATACACAGTTGGCCCAAAATGTGTGGCCAAATCATGCGCAGAGTCAAATCTAGATCCTATTTTCTATAATCATACAGGTGTTGGCTCTATATATTTCATTTTGACTTAAAATTTTCCATAGTTTTATATTACTTTTCCTAGATGTTTGGATAACCCTCCTTCCATGAGTTGGATCTAACCCAAATCCTTCCCTTGGTGATTTAATGTCCGATTTTTGTGGTTTTTCACCATTCATTATGAATATGTCATCATTTCTTTGACCTTATTAGACCTACATCTCCAATCTCCATTATTTATCAGATATGATACTGTAGTGGGTAGATCTAAATTTTTGGATTCAAAATAATTCAATGTTGATTCGTGGTCTTCCTATGAAAAGTTAACTAAGGATATTCTTGGAGAATCGGCTCGCTTTCTTCTGTGTTCTTCGTCTGTTGTCAATGTTTCATCAAAACATTTGAGGTAGGTGGATTCACTATTATCTCATCATTCTATAATTGATTGTTTTAGATAGAAATTCTTTTATTTATCGTGAAATTCCTGGAAAATTTTCATTTTTGATGATTTATTGTATTTGTGAAATTAAGTGATCTTGGAGAATAGTTGTGCAAAGGGGGGTTCAGTTTTATGAATTTAAATTAAAGATTTTAAATTATGGATTTTTTGGAATTAATAAATGGGTGATGATAAAGATATTTCTAGAAGATATGGTTTTCAATAATAATGGATCCTTATTGAAATGGTTTGGAATTGAAATGTTTTGGCACTGAAATGGATTTGAAAAAAATGGTTTTCAATAATAATGTGTTTCTATTGAAAGGGTTGTTTTGTCCTGATCGTTGGGAATATGTGGTGTGTGTTCCTATTGCATATACGTGTTGGGTCAATAAGGTTTTATTTATGACTTTACCATTCTTCTTGTTTTGAAAATCATAAGCACCTTTTCTTACGGATAATTTCATTTTACCCATGTTTTACTTCTATAAGGAAAATTTCCTTCCCTAAGAAAATTTACCCTTACCTAGAATTCATGTTCCACAACATTTTCTTTCTAAGTGTGAAAATCGGATTGAAAATAAAATCTCAGAATCATATGATACTTATATATGAGGCATTCTTTTTATGACTCTGAATTCTGGATACGAACGCTCATGTAGTTTAAAATGGAATTTTGGATATGAACTCTCATGTAGTTCAACCCCGTATTCTGGATACGAACATTCATAAAGTTCCACTTTGAATTATGATTACAAACTTATGTAAAGTTCAACTAAGAATTCTGATTATGAATTCCGGATATGAACTCTTCTAAGTTCTGACTCCAAATTCCTTTTACGAATTTTTGTTATGAACTTTTTCAAGTTCTATCTCTGAGTTCTCTAAATATAGACTCTGAACCCTTATGAGAACTGACTCTGAATTCTCATAAACTCTGACTCCGAACTTTGTATGTTCGGGTTCCAAATTCTAGTGAATCCAGAATCCAAATTTCATTGAAAATCAGACTACGGATTTCTACAGAGTTCAGGTTCTAAATTCCATTAAAACAGAATCTGAATAATATTGTACTATAGACTCCTAATTCAGTTTTTACTTAGACTCCAAACGTTTATTTCACCTTCAATCTGAATATTATATTTTAGTCATTTATACACTCATATTCCTCTAAAATGATGTCATGCTTTCAGTTACTCACTATCCATTGTTTGAGTGACATGTGTACAAGTCCCTCTGAAATTCACGGAAAAATATGACCATTAGAGGAGGAAGCCGGCTGTTGAATCCACACATATAAATAGGAGCTCATTTGAAAAGAGCTCAACACACAACTTTGACATCTGTGCTTACATTCTTTTGAAGTGATTTCTAGAGAGAGAGTCTCTTGTAAACTCTCTAGATTTGCACAAAAGGTTTTGAACTGCTCGTTGATGCTTTGATTCATAAAGACTCGCCTAGTTCAGAGGTTTGATTTCCTTTAAATCAGAGACTTCAGGTTGTGAAGTCAGAGTTGATGGTTTCTTTACAAATCGAGGTCTGGAGGGGATATCAATACATATACCAATCTTCAGATTGAGGGCTTACCTGGGTTTGGGTAAGACAGACTTTCGTGAAAGTATAAATCAAGGGACCACTTGTCTAGGGTTGTTATATACCCTCCTCTTAGGGTTACAAGAGTTAATTTTTGTTACATGTAGTTTTACTACTTTGTTCTTTCCGCTGCATTTTTATTTTTGAGGAATGTATAACATTTATATACTTCCTCATACTTGTACTCTGTTATAGTAAGATTCTATACTCTTTAAGGTAGAATCTCATTTTTTGTTAACTATTATTAAGTTTCATTTTTTGAGTCACTTTTCCAGAATCAAGCAAGATATTAGAGCCCAGAGATGTTGTGAATTTTGGTTATCAACAAAATTTCCTTAGTAATGAATTTTTTAAAGTATACAATTCACCCCTCCCCTCTTATATTTGTATCTCATTTACATATTCGATCCTAAGTTTTTTATTATAGAGTATATCATACTCATATATACCATTATAAAAATTGGTTTCAGAGGATTTGTTCAATATGCATTAATCTCACGATTAAATTCAAAATGCAATTCTCATAATCATATTTTCCGGATTCATATTTTTAAAAATCTTTGTTTTCAGAATAACATAGTATGGATTCAGTTTTTCCTAGAGATACTATTGCTCCATATTTTCCTTGCTTAGGAATATTTTCCTTGTTTACAAACTATAATACTAACAAGTTTGTAAGACAATGATTTTCTTAAGAATGTCAGGTTTAAATGTTGTATCCATAGATATTCTAAAACCTACGAGACCACCTATTTTAAGTGGAAATGATTACGAGTACTAGAGAGATATGATGAAAAATTTTGTTATCAATACTAGAGTTGATAACTATCTAATGTTGACTGGAGATTAACAAATTCTGGATAAGGAATTGAGAACCTTTATGAATCAGGAGAAATTAGAATATCAAGCAAACTTCAGAGTCATAAATACATTTTTATGTTCCATGAAGAGAAACATCTATAGTCAAATATCATCGTGTGAAGCTGTAAATAGTATCTGGAAGAAAATTAAAGTTACACATTTTGGTACAACCAAATTCATAGAGACTAGAAGAGCTATGTTGAGAGCTGAATTCCATAGTTTTAACTTTCCCTGTGAAGAACCTGTAAGCAAAGTACAAAAAATTTTTCTGACTATTGTGAATATCTTACAATCAATGGGAGAAAAACGTTTGGATTATGAGGCTATTATTGATAAGATCATAGATATCATGCCAAATGAATGGGAGTCCAAGTGGATAGCTATTGATGAGAATATGAAAGTCACTCATATTTTCTTAGATGAGTTGTTTTGAACTCTTATTCAGCATGAAACCAGAATGAAGAGAGATGCTGAAAATGTTTAGAAAAGGTGTTTGTGATTTCCCAAACAAGAGGAATGGTAATTTCATAAAGAAAACCTTATTGACTCTACAATACGGTTCTCAATTAAAATATGACCTTGTGCTCAGTTTTAATGGTTTAATGGCACAAAGGAATTTCATACATGCGTCTTGGAGGAAATATGACCTTGTGCTTGGTGCCAAAGGTTTAATTGAATATGGGAAACAATTACCTTATAAAGACTTGGTAGATTGAAAAGAAAGTTCTCCTGAGTACAAAACGGTCATAACATAGCATGCATGGTTTGTTTCCTAGGTTTGAGAAAATGTTAGGAATGCTGATAAAGGGATATTGTGATATGGTTGTAAATATTGTTTAATTATTTTTCTGAAAAAATATCTTACTTGTAAAATTGGTCTCAATTGCACTAGTATGTGTTTGGTAATGAATGTTTTTGGAATCATTTTTATCATTAGTTATAAACTTTTTTTAGAAATTATTTTATATATTTATTTTTATATAATTATTTCTAACTGTTCTATTCTAGTGGCATGGGTAAGGAAGTCATTGGGGAAAACCTACAGAGTTTTATACTCACCCCTACTTTGGCACTTTGGTGCTTTTTCCAATTTTATATTCTTGGAAAGGGGAAATGGAAATGATTCACACGTGTTTATCACTTCCTCATTATGTTTGGGATGTTTCGAGATTTTGGAACATAGAGATTCTACAGTATGGGGTCATGAAGTCTTCTCAGTGTCTTTTGTATTATATCTATTGTGTACTTTTATACTTGGTTATTCTTTTTCTTTTGATTACATTTATGTGATTTTGAGATACATAATGTTGTTGTGTTGTATTCCATTTGTCCATGCATCATATAGTGAATGTTTGGTTATGGTTGGTAGGTATATTTGTTTATTTCTTAAAGGATAAATCATCCCCCAAGGGTACTATAAACCCTTAAGAATTTATTTCCAGCCTTTGGCGTCTTGTGGATATCTCATAAGGCATAGAAATTACTTGTTGTACTCTCAATCCTATGAGAATTGGTGGGTCATTAAAAATGGTATCAGCTTGTTTGGTCCATTCCTAACAGCTAGTCATCAATGTCCCTAGTTTAGGAGATGAAATCCCTTCTTATATATTAATTGGGTGGGAATCCTAGAAAGGACTAGGATTTTCAGAACACAAAACGTATAGCATAAAATGATGTGGCAAACCATTTTATGCCGAACTTCAACATACATTGAATGTGGGTAAATAAGTGTTTGGAGAAACATCTAGAATTTTAAAATCCCATTGTCATGGGATTAGCCAATGAGATGATCATGACATGCCCCATGGAGGAATGACTTCCCACTAGGAGTACATTAATTATTTCGAGGAATGATTCATCATGTGAAAAAAAGTGTTAATTTTTGAAAATAATGGAATTGGTTTTCAATAGAAAGATTTTGAACAGGAGAATGATTGTCATATTTTCAAAAGGCTTTAATTCTCAAAAGTGTGTGAAGTGTTTTAAAAAACGATTTAACATGGGAGAAAGTTTATTTTGGAAAAAATGTTGTGATAGTTGATGTGATAGAATTTGAAATGCAAAACCAACAATTTCAAGAGAGTGACATTCACAGAATTTGTTGTTAGTTTAAAAAAAGAACTTGGTAGGCATAGTCGAATCCATCCTGTAAAAGCTATAGAGAATGTGGTTGCACCTGAACCATGTGTCAAGCAAGAGTTGATTCAAATAATTTTATAAGATTTTAAAGCTGTGGACGCATGGAACTGGATGAATGTTCCAGGACATGCGGATCATACCATCCAATTCAAGAAGCAGAATCCAACTAATTTTTGGGGTGATTCTGAACCTGAGAATGTGGAGGTGTGGCTATGTAGGATGAATTGTATCTTCAATTTCATTGGCACATTGGTTGAGCTAATGTTTAAACTAGTGATGTATATGATCAAGGATCTTGCACGTTAGTGGTGGTATTTAACGGTGCATGATAAATTGGATTAAGGACAAACATGGGATGATTTTGAGGAACTGTTCAAAAAACAATTCTATCCACACACATTCAACATCCATAAAATTATATAATTCTTCTTCCTAAAACAATATAGTCTCTCTGTCAAAGAGTATTCAGCAATGTTCATGAACATAGAATGCTTTGCACAAGAAGTTGCGGAAAGTGCCACTTTGGAGGAACACATATATAAATCAAGGAAATGATAGGAGATTCGATCAAAGATTGCAATAATTTGTATTACTAATTATAAAGAGATGGTGAAAAGAGTGACTGTGGCTGAACATGATATATTGGGATCTATGGGAGGAGGCATGATGTAACAACCCAATGATTCATTAATCGAAATCCCTCTTGATATAATTAAATGTCTTTTTATGTTTATATAAAATGTTAACATTATTGGTTTTATGTTATGAATTTTGACCGTAGCTAATGTAGCCATTGAACAGTGATCACATGATTAGATAAAATATAGGGCTTTAACAAATCTATTTTACTGAGACAAAAGAAGCGATGGCCTCATACAGTATAATTTCTCCATACGAAGCCCATTTTTCAGAGCTCGGAAAAGAGGTGGCATCCTTGGACTTCTATCTTGACCAAGCCCAAGATGAGCTTCATCATGTCAAGCTCGAACGGGACTATCTATGGGAAAAGTGGAAGTTGATAGAGATTACCACTCAAGCGATGTCATCTTGGCCACCCCAAGAGTCTGTCACCAACGCACACCTTACCCTTAGGTCTTATTCTAGTGTTTGAAGGGTTTATGTAACAAATATCTAGGACTATGTTCATGTATTTTATTTTTTTATATAATAATGAATATACCTCCTTCTCATTTTTGATACATTGTAAATAGTTTTTAATGTACAAATAGTGTTATTCGTTATTATTTGATTAAGAATTATATTATATTAAACTAAAGGATTTTTGAATTAAATATTATTTGAATAAAATAATAATATTATTATTAAATTAATTTTTATTAAATATAAATGATATTATTATTTTATGAATTCAATTATAATTTTAATTAAGGTTTGAAATCTGTTTTTGTAAAAACCCATAAATTTTCGATAAATGTCGGTTTTTATTTTAAAAGTGAAAATTAACATATTTAGAAAAAAAATTAGATAAAATTAATGTTATTTCTGGAATCAGGATGTTGAAATTATCCGACGGTGAATTTTTCATAATTTTCTAAGACAATCAATTTTTTTGGTAAAAATTAAATAATGTATAAATATATAATGTGTTTTATGGCATCATAATGACCCAATAGTGATGTAATAAAATACTATAATCTATTTTTTGCGACCAATATATGTTTTAACATTAAAATAATGTGATTTTGGGTTTGTATGACTTACTTTTCGAAACATTAATGGACCCATCAAGACTTATTAAACACCTTGTTTTTTTTAATTAATTTCCATGGGAGTGTGAATCACCTCCACATAAGCAACCCTATTATTTTAAGAAGTTAGTACTTTGGGCTTATAAAATATTATTTTCCTCTTCCCTTTTCCAAAAACCATTGGCCAAAACCATGGGATGGTTTGTGGTTTGGATTAATTTAATCTAAGGGGACCCAAACCTAAATAGTAAATAATTCCCTCACCTTTCCTATTTAAACCCAACCAAGATCCCACTTCCTTCTTACTAAAATCCTTTGGAGTTCATCCAACCTCTTCCCTACACTCTCAAAAATCTTCCCAAGGTTACCCAAGCCCCCAGGAAGCCTCTCACAAGCCTCTCTCTAGAATTTGGAAGCACACTTCCATGTAAGGGTTTTTTCTTCCTTTCTCTTTTTTTGTCCAATTTTATTTAAGTTGTTTTCCCTTTTAATTTCAATTATGAATGTTGGGATATGGTTTCCCACCTCCCTAATACTTACCTCGTTATGTTTGAATGATGGGCGACCCCTTTCTATCTCATTAAATGCCTCCCATGTACACATGTTACTATGCTGAAATTCCGAAAGGAACTTCTCTCTCCTCATTTACATTCAAGTAATACTTTTGTACCATTAATCTAAATTGTAACAGCCCGAGATTTTATAAAAAAATATTATTTTTAATTTCATTAATGTCTTGTGTTGTACGCTACACCAAAAGTAGCTTGCACAACATGCATCATTGACTTGCCTTGCATAACACGCAATCGCAACCTTCCTCGATAGCGTGTGTAGTACACAATAACGAGCTTCACTAAAAAACAATAGGCTATTAAAATATCATTAAAACTAGCCGTTATGAATAGTACTAACCACTTTTTGGAATTCTGTAAATTTTATTTTTCAAAATGGAATTCATTTTTGGATTCGTAATATTGGAATTAGCTTAGGGTGAAATTTTGGTACTTTTCGGATAACTTTCATATTCTGATGAATAGTGAAATTACTAAATTTTAATTAAAAAGAACTTTTTTAATAGACATAATTAATAGTGATAAATTATTAATTTGAGTGGTTTTAAATTATATTTAGAATATATTTTTACAATTTAGTACAATGTTGGTCATTGGATGTAATTCTACATTTAAACCAGACATAAAAAATTGTCAATCTTTTGATGATTATTATCTCTTAAAAACACGCTATTTGTTTTGACGATGGGAATTAATTTTTAAATTAATTAATGCAACTAATATGTTTTTAATTTTGTAAAATAGACACTAATTTTTAGTTCATAATATCAAATATAGCTTAGGCCTAATTTTTGGTATTTTTCTGGAAACATTCATTTTTTGATGAATAGTGAAACCACTAAGTGGTAGTTAAAAAATGAATTTTTCATAAAACATAATTTTACCACTTCTGTTAGTGGAATTTCAAAAATCCGAGAGACACGGTTGATGTTAGTAAGTAAAATGTGGTTCAATGCGATGAAAATAATTTTTGGTGAATAGTAACTTTTTACTTTTTTTTACCATGGTTAAAAGTAAATAGGGTAATTAAGGGTACAAATGATATTATTATTACCCTAACACATGTCCTAATTCTATTGGACAATTTTAATTCGATCAAAAACAACCTTAGGAATAAAATATGACGATTTAGGCCCACTTGGATTAGATTAGGACATTTATTATTAATTTATTTAAAGAAGGGTTAAAATAGTTAAAATCAATGTTGAATAACTAAATCATTTTTAATATGGGTTTGTACATAAGATAAATTCGACTATAAATATTCATTAGAAATCTAAGAATATTTCTTACATAATGGTATTTTATTTGTAATTTTTAGACATTATATAATTTAATTTATTTATGACACAACGATGATGCAGTAATTGTCTTATTAATGCAATATTGACATAATTGATGTTATAAATGCCAAAATAAATGTAATTTGAGACTTTTTATGAATTAACATAATTTTCTAGGTTAATATGACATGTTATTGTTGATATAAGTAACTTGGTTCGAACTTATCATTCTGTTATGAATTTCATAAAAATCATGTACCAAATAGTGTCAAAATTGACATAAATTAGTTTTTAAAACAAATATTATATTATTAATTGTTATTTAATTCCTACAAATCTAAGGTTCGGCAAAATGACTTAGATAAGGATAGATATATTAATAATGAACAACTTGGGGTTATTTTGACTTGTTATGGTATGTTTATTAACCATATTGTGTAAGAAAACAAAAAGACACTGTAAAAGTTAAATTATTTAACTTAGAGTTAAATCTAAATGATAAGGTAACCATAGGAACCTAAAATTCTATAAATTCTAATGGATGAGAGTATTTCGACCCATCCCCACCTTATACCTGAAATAAATCAATTTTTAGCTATTTAAAACCTTACTTTACTTTATAATAAAATATTATTTTTAGTTTTTCCAAAGGTGCCCCTCTCCTCCCTTATAAAAGGGCACCTCCTCCCTCTCTTCCTCACACCACTTTTAGCCTTCAAGATCGGCCAAACCCTTCCATTTTCTCCTCTCCACTTCTCTAGAGACATCCTAGAGGTCCTGGTAATCTTAAAAGACCAATTTTAGTGCCCTAAAAGAAGGTCTCAAAGAAGCACTTCAAAGAACAGGTAATGTCTGTTACCGATTCTTTCATCTTTATTTCTTCTTCCACTTATTATTTAGTTGTTTCATTATGAAGTAATAACATCAGTATCACTCATATCCTCATATGTTATTATAAGTATGAAACAACCCTATTTCACCATCTATCCATCCTATGGAAAAAGAAATCACCGCGCGTGCGTACGTACGGAATACAGTCTCCACGCCATGGTGTAATCTATTTTCCACCACCACCTTACTTGGATGGGTATAATGGTGTAAATAATGACTATATATTACTATTATAAAGTTATATTGATTCTGAAATATTATTCATACCCTTCAATACAATTCCACGATCATAGGAATGATATCATCGCTCGTGCGTACGTATGGACTACCGTCTCCACGACGCGATGAGATTCTTTCTCCATGTTAACCATTAAAGAATGATTATAAAGTAGATATAAGTAATAATAATGAAATATATGACATTACAAAGCTACTGTATTTATGTATATATAAATTTTTTTCATCTACTTAATTCCATTCAATTCAATAAGGAAACGAAAACAGTGTTCATGCGTACGTATGGCCTACCGTCTCCATGAACGGTGTATTTATTTCCATTTATCGATCTATTATATATATATATATATTCGGAATATATATTATATATAAATCATGTTTTAAATTCTGTATTTAAGTAACTATGATCTAAGTAATCATTTGAATAATTACAAGTCAAAACACGGACGACAAATTAAAAGATTTTACCCAAAACGCTCTTTAACATGGAATTTACAAAAGAACGGGTAATACAAAGACATAAGTGAACCATCTATGATATCATAACAATGAGTATGATTCTACAATAAGTCAATGACATTATTTAAATCATTATACAGGAGGTTCGGACACATACAAAGCAAATCGGACCTAAGGTAAGGGAAAATATCACAATCTCATTTTTATCCGAGATTGTTTTTACATTGGTATTTACTGGGGTGTATTTTATCATCCACATACATGATTCCTCAATATTTAAGATTGTTTCCCTCCACTTACAATTGTTTAAATCCTATTTTACCCTTCGGTGAGTTTTTTTGTAAAAGATATAAAAGGAATCTTTTGTCGTTTTTTGTACGTGGTACTTTTTGACTTTTCCGACAAATGTACGAACAATGTTTTTTTAACTTATACGACATGAATGGATTTTTGAAACATTATTTCCAAGAAGCTTCCTTTAAAAGTTTTCATGTTTATTTTTAATCAACTTCTTTTATTTTAGAATTTTATGACATGTTAAGAAAGGAAAAGTGTTTTTTGAAGTAGAAAGGATATTTTCCTCAAGAATGGAGTATAAGTGTTTTATCAAAATTATTTTCCATCAAAGATAATAAAGGGTTCTATTTATATCCTAATTATTAGAAGGATTTGATTATGTTGTGATGGAAATATTTTTATGAATTCTTTTATCTTATATGAATTATTTTATGATATCACGATGTTTAAAGATTCCCATTTTTATTACATGGGTTATGCAATGATGTATGATTTATGAATTTGTGGCACACATAAGAATGGTATCATTAAGAGATGGGTGGGACCTATATCTCCCCCAATGCATTGGGTAAATATTTTATATCTCATGAGATAGACATGGCTAGAATGGTAAGTTATACCAGTTCTGTGAAACAGGATTGAAACGAGGAGTGAACAAGGTTCATAAAGGGGCTTTTTCCACTAAGATAGTCTTGTCAATGAGTCTTGACTAATAAGAAATGATTCTATATTATTATGTGTGTGTGCCACAAAGTTTTAGGTTTTATGTTATGATTATTGGGATTTCATTTCACTACTATGATTTATCCCTTGTTATGAAATTATGCTCTCTTTTGTAGGTTAAGATTTCCAAAATGTTATGTTCTTATGAAAATGATGTGATTGATATTTCTTTTGTTTACCCTTACTGAGCATTTGAGCTCACCCTTTTATGTTTTCTTTTCCCCAGGATATAAAGAAAGGTTTTAGGTAGAAAAAAAGGAAGATCATTATGGGAGATGTTGAAGATCTTTCACCACGATTAAAAGATTATATTCCGAGTTACAAAAGACACTAAACTATTATGGTCTTTATATGTGTGTTTTTGTTATGTACTAAGTATTCCACAAAACTAATGTAATGTCCATGTACATCAAGATTTGGGTCTCTACAGTTGGTATCAGAGGAAAGGTTTGGTCAACCTTTGGAAACTAGGATGTGAAAATGTTAGTGAGATCCCTAGAGATATTTCTAAGGTATGTCTAGGGATGTCCCTAAGGATAAGTATACGTATGGGATATAGTCCTAGAACTATGGTAACGATCTTAGAATTTAACCTAATATTTTAGATATTAAGGGTACTCCCCCTTTACTATGTTGTATTCCCTAGCATTATTTTTGCCTCTCACACTATTATTTTTGGGTTTTAGACGATGGATGGAACCCGAAGGAACCGTGTTGATCACTGTAATGGAAAATGCAATGATTTTCCTCCTGAACAAACAAGTGTTATGGTAGATGGAGTGAAAAATAATATTGTTATACTTACACAAGCTATGAATCATTCTGGACTTCCAAATGAGCCGAGAAGGGAACAATATTCTATTGATTCCTTCATGAGGCAACATCCACCTTCATTCAGTGGGTCTTCTGATCCACTTGTTGCTGAACAATTGATCAGTACCACTGAAAAGATATTTTCAGTTCTTCAATGTTCTGAACATGATAAAGTCATCATAATAGTATATCGTTTGGAAGGTGAAGCTCATCAATGGTGGAATCTTATCAAGAATACGAGGAAAAGAGATGAAATTGGGTCCATGGAATTGGACGATTTCAAGAACTTGTTTTTCAGTAAGTACTTCCCTCATATTCTTCGAACGAAGATGGGAAAGGAGTTTCTTCTGCTGAAGCAGAAGGATGATGAATCTGTTGGTATATATGAAGCGATTTTTACAAGACTTGCAACGTATGCATCTGGCATTATCATCCAACCTGAAAGTAAAGTTGATCGATTTTTCAGTGGCTTGAAACCAAGTCTTCGATGGGCATTAGCTATAAGAGACTTCAGTATATATGAAGAAATTGTGCTTTGTTCTATAAAGGTAGAAATGGAAGTTGGTGTTACATATCCATCTCATGGTTTTGACATGAAACGAAAGATGGAGTTCAAGGAGAAATCTCAAAATAATGGTGAAAATATGATGAATGTTTCCTTATGCCCAAAGTGTGGAAATAAGCATGGTGGAGATTGTCTTAAAGGGACTAGAAAATGTTTTATGTGTGGAAAATAAGGTCATCGAGCAGCTGAGTGTTGAAGTAATGGAAAAACAGTATCTAACGATGTGAATAAAGCAAAGACTGCAGAGAACGCACCACCAACACTTCAATGCTTCAAGTGCAAGGAAATGGGCAATTATGCTAATAAATGCCCTAATCCAAGGTTTAGTGATGATCAACATGAGCAACCTCATAAGGAAAATGACAATGGGAAGTCACATGCGATCACTATTGGTGATGTTGAAATTGACAATGATGTGGTGGAATGATTAAGTGTTTATGTAATGGGATTCCAAAATAATGTTGTATCATGGAGTATTGGAATATTTATGTATTGGTCTACTGTGGTATTCAAAGTGATTGAGATACTTTTGGAAATAAGATGATATGGGCATAGTGAAGGGAAAACGAGATAATGAAATGTTTAACAGTATTCATGAGCTCATGATTGATATAAGGGCTAAGTGATATCATGGTTTGAGTATATAGAATTTTGAGGATTTTGGTATGTGGAAAGTGTTAACTTTTAACTGCATTAATGTTTTCACTATAGTTCAATGGGTATTAATTTTTTCAAGAGAATACATGATTAAGGTATTCACATGATTGGAATGTGACCAACAAGATATATGGGGGATAAATGATTGTATTCACGTGCTTGGTTGACGATATTTCAAGTTATCGTTTTCTTTGTACTATGAGCTTGGACCGAAATATTTTAGATAAGCCTAAAGATTGGAATGGATTATGTTAACCATAAGTTAGTATTGTTTAAGGATAGAACTTTTTTTGATATTATTTATGTGATGTTATAGTAATGTAGTTTTATAAAAAAGACAACCTGCAGGACGGGCGAAAGCCCATCGCGTCGGACAAGGCTGTGGGAATCAACCCCCAACTGAAGTGCGACTAGCCTTTATCGCCTACCACTAGCCTACAGGATGTCCCTGTTTAGTACAAACTAGTTTTATTATATTAAGCCGTATGATATATGAGGTATAAGTCCATTTTAGGAACTATATATGATTAATCTCACTATAGATGGACTTATGTATTTTTGGATAACTTTTCTAACCTTTTGTTTGAGACAGATGGAATGACCCATCATTCTATCACATGATCTGATAACACATCACGAATGACAAATTCAACTTCATTTCTTTAAGAGATAAAGTGGAAATTGTCCAATGAATGACAAACGGTGAGACTATACCAAAATCACGAAAGTATTTCTTCTAATTTCATCAACTTTAGGGAAATGATCTTGAAAACCAAAAATGCTGTCCTAGTGCTCTTATATCTGATTAATCAGATGGTACCTCAGATCGTCACAAATTTATGGCTTTGTGAATGTTGGCTTTTTCATAGCCATGTTCTCTACCACTCTCCATCAGAACATGATGGTTAGATTTTTCTTCCATATCCATATCTTCACCTATGTTCTCTTATGTGGAAACCCAGGGATGAGATAATTTGGGTAACCATTACGTTTCATACTTTAGCAATGTTTTGGTATTCCTTTTTACGATGTGGGTTTCTATTAAAGAAACTTTCGAGTAGTAAACCATTTATAACCCCGACGAATTTCGGGGGGCGAAATTCATTTTAAGGGGGGTAGAATGTAACAGCCAGAGATTTTATAAAAAAATATTCTTTTTAATTTCATTAATGTATTGTGTTTTACGCTACACCAAAAGGAGCTTGCACAACACGCATCCTTGACTTGCCTTGCATTACACACAATCGCGACCTTCCTCGATAACAAGTGTAGTACGCAATAACGAGTTTCACTATAAAACAATAGGCCATTAAAATATCATTAAAACTAGCCGTTATGAATAGTAATAACCACTTTTTGAAATTTTTTAAATTTTATTTTTCAAAATGGAATTCATTTTTGGATTCCTAATATCGTAATTAGCTTAGGGTGAAATTTTGGTACTTTTCGGATAACTTTCATATTCTGAGGAATAGTGAAAATTACTAAATTTTAATTAAAAAGAACATTTTTAATAAAAATAATAAATAGTGATAAATTATTAATTTGAGTGGTTTAAAATTATATTTAGAATATAATTTTACAATTTAATACAATGTTGGTCATTGGATGTAATTCTACATTTAAACCAGACATAAAAAAGTGTCAATCTTATGATGGTTATTTTCTCTTAAAAACACGCTATTTGTTTTGACGACGGGAATTAATTTTTAAATTAATTAATGCAACTAATATGTTTTGAATTTTTTAAAATAGACACCATTTTTGAGTTAATAATATCAAATATAGCTTAGGCTTAATTTTTGGTATTTTTCTGGAAACATTCATTTTTTGATGAATAGTGAAACCACTAAGTGGTAGTTAAAAATGGATTTTTCATAAAACATAATTTTACTACTTCTGTTAGTCGAATTTCAAAAATCCGAGAGACACGGTTGATTTTATTATGTAAAATGTGGTTGAATGAGATGAAAATCATTTTTGGTGAATAGTGACTTTTTACATTTTTTTACCACGGTTAAAAGTAAATACGGTAATTAAGGGTAAAAATGATATTATTATTACCCTAACACATGTCCTAATTCTATTGAACAAGTTTAATTCGACCAAAAACAACCTTAGGAATAAAATATGACGATTTAGGCCCACTTGGATTAGATTAGGACATTTGTTATTAATTTATTTAAAGAAGGGTTAAAATGGTTAAAATCAAAGTTTAATAAATAATCATTTTTAATATGGGGTTATACATAAGATAAATTAGACTATAAATGTTCATTAGAAATATAAGAAGATTGCCTACATAATGGTATTTTATTTGTAATTTTTAGACATTAAATAATTTAATTTATTTATGACACAACGATGATGCAGTAATTGTCTTATTAATGAAATATTGACATAATCGATGTTATAAATGCACAAATAAAAGTAATTTGAGACTTTTTATGACTTAAATTAATTTTATAGGCTAATATGACATGTTATTGTTGATATAGGTAACTTGGTTCTAACGTATCATTCTGTTATGAATTTCATAAAAATCATGTACCAAATAGTGTCAAAATTGACATAAATTAGTTTTTAAAACAATAATTATATTATTAATTGTTATTTAATTCTTAAAAATCTAAGGATCGGTCAAATGACTTAGATAAGGATAGATATATTAATAATAAACAACTTGGGGCTAGTTTGACTTGTTATGGTAAGTTTATTAACCATATAGTGTAAGAAAAAAAAAAGACACGGTAAAAGTTAAATTATTTAACTTAGAGTTAAATCTAAATGATAAGGTTACCATAAGAACCTAAACTTGTCTAAATTCTATTAGATGAGAGGATTTAGACCCATCCCCACATTATCCTCTAAATAAATCAATTTTGAGCTATTTAAAACCGAACATGACTTTATAATAAAATAATAATTTTAGTTATTCCATAGGTGCCCCTCTCCTCCCTTATAAAAGGGCACCTCCTCCCTCTCTTCCTCACAGCACTGTGAGCCTTAAAGCTCGGCCAACCCCTTAAATTTTCTCCTCTCCACTTCCCTATAGAAATTCTAGAGGTCCTGGTCTTCTTAAAAGACCAATTTTATTGCCTTAAAAGATGGTCTCAAAGAAGCACTTCAAAGAAGAGGTAATGTCCATTACCGATTCTTTCATCTTTATTTCTTCTTCAAATTCTTCTTATTTAGTTGTTTCATTATGAAGTAATAACAACATTATCACTAATATACAGATATGTCATTATAAGTATGAAGCAACCCTATTTCACCATCTATCCATCCTACGGAAAAAGAAATCACCGCGCGTGCGTACGTACAGAATACCATCTCCACGCCGTGGTGTAATCTATTTTCCACCACCACCTTACTTGGATGGGTATAATGGTGTAAATAATGACTATATATGACTATTATAAAGTGATATTGATTCTGAAATATTATACATACACTTCAATACAATTCCACGATCATGGGAATGATATCATCGCTCGTGTGTACGTACGGACTACCGTCTCCACGACGTGATGAGATTCTTTCTCCATGTTAACCATTAAAGAATGATAATAATGTAGATATAAGTAATAATAATTAAATATATGACATTATAAAGCTACTGTATTTATGTATATATAAATTTATGTCATCTACTTAATCCCATTCAATTCAATAAGGAAACGAAAACAGCGTTCATGCGTATGTACGGCCTACCGTCTCCATGAACGGTGTATTTCTTTCCATTTATTCGATCTATTATATATATATATATATTCTGAATATATATTATATATAAATCATGTTTTACATTCAGGATTTAAGTATCTATGATCTAAGTAATCATATGAATAATTACAAGTCAAAACACGGGCGACAAATGAAACAATTTTACCCAAAACGCTCTTTAACATGGAATTTACAAAAGAACGGGTAATACAAAGCCATAAGTGAACCATATATGATATCAAAAAAATGAGTATGATTCTGGAATAAGTCAATGACATTATTTAAATCATTATACAGGAGGTTCGGACACATACGAAGCAAATCGGACCTAAGGTAAGGGAAAATATCACAATCTCATTTTTATCCGAGATTGTTTTTGCTTTGGTATTTAATGTGGTGTATTTTATCATAAACATACATGATTCCTCAATATTTAAGATTTTTTCCCTCCACCTACAATTTTTTAAATCCAATTTTACCCATCATTGAGTTTTTTGAAAAAGATATAAAAGGAACCTTTTTTCGTTTTTCGTACGTGGTACTTTTTGACTTTTTCGACAAAAGTACGAAGAATGTTGTTTTAACTTATACAACATGAATGGATTTTTGAAACATTATTTCCAAGAAGATTCCTTTAAAAGTTTTCATGTTTATTTTTAATCAACTTCTTTTAGTTTATAATTTTATGACATGTTAAGAATGGAAAAGTGTTTTTGAAGTCGAAAGGATATTTTCCTCAAGAATGGAGTTCAAGTGTTTTATCAAAATTATTTTCCATATAAGATAATAAAGGGTTCTATTTATATCACTATGATTTCATGGATTTGATTATGTTGTGATGGAAATATTTTTATGAATTCTTTTATCTTATATGAATTGTTTTATGATGTCCCGATGATTAAAGATTCCCATTTTTATTACATGGGTTATGCAATGATGTATGATTTATGAATTTGTGGCACACCTAAGAATGGTATCATTAAGAGATGGGTGGGACCTATATCTCCCTCCAATGCATTGGGTAAATATTTTATATCTCATGAGATAGACATGGCTGGAACGGTAGGTTATACTGGTTCAGTGAAACATGACTGAAACGAGGAGTGAACTCGGTTCAGAAAGGGGATTTGTCCACTAAGATAGTCTTGGCAATGAGTCTTGACTAATAAGAAATGATTCTATATGATTATGTGTGTATGATACAAAGTTTCAGGTTTTACATTATGATTATTGGGATTTCATTTCACTACTTTGATTTATCCCATGTTATGAAATTATGCACTCTTTTGCAGGTTATGATTTCCAAAATGTTATGTTCTTATGAAAATGATGTGATTGATATTTCTTTTGTTTACCCTTACTGAGAATTTGAGCTCACCCTTTTATGTTTTCTTTTCCCCAGGATATAAAGAAAGGTTTTAGGTAGAAAAAAAAGGAGGATCTTTATAGGAGATGTTGAAGATCTTTCACCATGATTAGAAGATTATATTCCGAGTTTCCAAAGACACTAAACTATTACGGTCCTTGTGTGTGTGTTTTTGTTATGTACTAAGTATTCCGCAAAACTAATGTAATGTCCATGTACATCAAGCTTCGGGTCTCTACATAAATTACATTAAAATTTTTGGGACATGTATCTATATGAAGTCCTTACTGTCCATTACATGTAAATATGATGACGAACCCCTTTCTCTCTCATCAACCATTTTTATGAATTCTTATGTCACTCTGTTACGCTGCTGAAATCAGACCGATTTTCTAAGCCATTTCCATTTTGTAGTGAATACCATGCCCATTTATCCATCAAGGGTTTTCACCATTATGCACATTTACCTATTTATCATAAAGTATCATGTATGAATTCCATATTATTTTTTCATGGAATAAATGATTATGTTTAATGAATCCATGTTTTATGATCCATGTGGCACACTTATGCATGAAATGAAATGTTTAAGATGGGTACACCCTTATAGCGCTCCAATTCATTGGTTAAAGTATAGTATCATGATACGTTATGTGAAATGGGTTTTGACTCATGATAACTCATGTGAAACGAGTGTTTACTTGTGCTTCATGTGAAATGAGGGTTTACTCATGCTCCATGTGCAATGAGCCTTGGCTCATGCTAATTCCATGTTAAGTGTTGTTGCCACATTTCCATGTTATGATTATCTTGCTGTATCATTACTTTATGTTCATGTTTGTCTTGTGCCCTATTTATATGCCTAATGTCTAACATGTATTGTAATCTTCATGTTATTTTATGTGTATTCCCTTACTGGGATTTATAGCTCACCCTTTTCTTATACATGTCCTCAGGTAATCCCAGGAAATGCTAAGTACGAGGGAATGTTGTGGTCATGTAAATGAAGTTTTCAATAAAAATTATGCATTTCATGTGTTAATTTTTTATGTAATGATACTAAGCCCCAAAGACACTAAACCTCTCGATATTCGTTGTTGTATCAAGTGAAGTTTTATGTAACAAATCATGTTTATGGTTGTAATAAAAGCAGGGTTGTCATAGTTGGTATCCGAGGATAGGTATAGTTATTTTTGCGATTAGGATTACAAAACCGTAGTAAATCCTTAGAGACAAGAATAAGTATAATAAAGTCATCCCTAAGTTTTGGTAAGTACTGATTAAGTGGTTTATCAAACAATTACATCCCTGTCTGGATACGAGTAGGTAGAGGCGGCTCTGGCAAATATGTATCCTAGGGGTAAAACCTGAAAACACCGATTTGAGCTAGACTCAAACGGGAACTAATGCACGACAGTGGACCTTGCTACACTCTTGGTTACGACACTCCTAGTGTATATGTTTTTTTAAATTCACAATCTTAGTATGAACCCTTATTAATGGAATTAAAAAAAAATTCCCCTGAGAATATATGTTAGCAAGTAGATCGTGAAAAGCCTATTGTGAGGGATTTTGTGGAAGTGTTTCCAAAGGAACTTCCTGGTCTTCCCCCTAGAAGAGATATTTAATTCTCAATTGAACATATACCCAGGGAATTACAATTATCCACGACTCCATATATAATGGCTATTGTAGAGCTTGAAGAGCTAAAGAAATAACTACATGAGAATCTGGATAAAGGGTCTATACGCCCAAGTGCTTCACCATGGGGTGCACCAGTCCTATTCATCGAGAAGAAGGATGGGGCAATGCGGCTTTGAATTGATGATTGTGAACTTAACAAAATCACGATATAGAACAAGTATCCTCTCCCATGAATTGATGAGTTGTTCGATCAGTTGTGTGGAGCACAATATTTCTCCAAGGTGACTTGTGGTCGGGATATTATCAAGTAAGGGTTAAGAATGAAGATATCCCCAAGACTGCTTTTCGCACAAGATACAGGCACTATGAATTCATAGTAATGCCTTTCAGACTCACTAATGCTCCAGAAATCTTCATGAACATAAAAAATAGAGTCTTTAGATATTACCTAGACAAATTTTTGGTAGTCTTTATAGATGATATTATAATATACTCCAAAACCAAGGAGGATCATGAGGATCATTTAAGAACTGTACAAGAGACATTGCGCAAGGAGAAGCTATATTCAAAGTACAGCAAATGTGAGTTCTGGTTGAATTTGGTCTCATTCATGGGCCATATCATCACAAGCAATGAGAAATATATGGATCCCTCCAAAACATATGCAATAGAGGGGTGTCTAAGTCCAGCATCGGTAACAGATATCCGTAGCTTCTTGGGGTTAGCTGGATATTATCGACAATTTGTGAGAAATTTGTCACGATTTTCCAACCCTTTTACCATGATAACATGAAAGGGTGTGATGTTTTCTTGGAGTGATGAATGAGAAGAATGATTCAAGGAGTTTAAAAGGAGGCATATCACTGTGCCCGTGCTCACATTACCCACAAGTGGGGAACTTTTTGTGGTATTTAGTGATGCTTCAAAGAAGGGCTTTGGCTTTGTGATGATGCAGAATGATAAAGTGATATCCTATGCCTCAAGGCAGTTGAAAATCCATGAGCGAAACTATCCAACTCATGATCTGAAGTTAGCGGTGGTGATCTTGGCCTTGAAAATCTGGCGGCATTATCTCTATGGGTAGAAATGTGAGATATACATTGACCAAAAGTGTATTAATTATATATTCACACAGAAAGAGCTTAATATGCGCCAGAGAAGATGGATAGACTTCATCAAGGATTATGATTGTTCAATACATTACCACCCTGGAAAAGCAAACAAGGTGGCAGATGCCCTAAGTAGAAAGGACCTAGAGATTCTATCAATGATGAGAATTGAGAAGGATCCAATCTTCTTAGACTTGATGAAGATAAAAATGGGAATGATAAATAAGTGAAAATCATCAATCCTTTCACAAATTATTACTCAATCGCCTCTTTTGGAAAGGTTAAAGGATGCTCAAAAGGATTACATGGGAATTCAGGATATGGTGGAAGCTATCGAAAAAGGGAAATCCCCGGAGTTTAATGTTAATGAAGAAGGAACTGTGTTGTTTGGGAAAAGACTATGTGTTCCATCAAGTCTGGAGTTGTAGAAGGAACTTTTGGATGATGCACATAGTTCAAATTTCTCTATTCTCCCAGGGAGCACAACGATGTATTGAGATCTCAAATAAAACTTTTGGTGGGATAATATGTAGAAGGAGATCGCTGAATATACATCAAAGTGCCTGGTGTGTCAGCAAGTGAAGACAGAGAGGCAGAAGTCTAAGGGGAGGATGCAACCATTTCCCATACTAGAATGGAAATGGGAGAACATCACCATGGACTTTGTCACCAGAATTCCAAGGACATCCAAAGGCAACAATGCAATCTGGGTTGTTGTGGATCGTCTTACTAGGACTGCACACTTCATTTCTATCCAGGAGGATTTCTCATTGGATCAACTGGCAGAAATATATATCAGGGAAGTGGTAAGGTTGCATGGAGTACCACTATCTATTGTGTCTGTCCGAGATCCACGATTCACCTCTATGTTTTGGAAGATTCTTCAACATGATCTGAATACTGAACTGAAATTCAGTACGGCCTATCATCCTCAAACTGATGTCCAATCCGAGTGGACTATCCAATTACTTGAAGACATCATGAGAGCTTTCTCAATATACTTTAAAATAGGATGGGATCAACATCTTCCTCTGGTTGAGTTATCTTATAATAACAGTTTCCACTCAATTATCCAAATGGCACCATATGAAGTCCTTTATGGGAAAAGGTGCAGAACTCCAGCATGTTGGGATGAGGTCGGTGAATGTAAGCTGCTTGGACCGAAAATGGTCGAAGAAATGATGGAGAAGGTGAAAACCATTCAACAGCATATCAAGGTAGCCTAGAGTCGACAGAAGAGTTATGAAGATAATCGTCAACGAGACCATGAGTTTAAAGTTGGATAAATGGTGTTTCTACGCAAATCTTTGTGGAAGAAGGTCATGAGGTTTGTAATGAAAGGGATGTTATGTCCAAGGTACATCGTCCCCTTTGAAATTCTTGATCATGTCAGAGCTGTGTACTATCGACTAGAACTTCCACCTACCATGGCCAAAGTACATGATGTCTTTCATGTATCCCTCTTAAGTAAGTACATACAAAACACTTCACATGTACTCTCTTCTGAGGTGGTACAATTGGAAGATGATCTTTATTATGAGGAGCAACCAGTGAAGATCATAGATCATAGAGAAAAGGTTCTATAAAATAAGACAATTCCCCTCATCAATGTGTTGTAGAGGAACCACAAGTTTGAATAAGCGACTTGGGAATCAAAAAAAATGATGAAGCTGAGTTACCCAAATCTGTTTTAGTGTGGGAAATGGAAATTTCGGGGGAAAGATTTCTTAAGGGGGGAATATTGTAACGACCCAAAGTTTCATTAATGTAAATCCCTCTTGATCTAATTAAATGTCTCTTTATGTTTATATAAAATTTCAACTTCTTTGGTTTTATGATAAAAATTTTGACCGTTGCTAATATTGTCGTTTAATAGTGATCACATTATTAGTATAAATATAGGGCATTAACAAATCAAATTTACTCAGACAAAAGAAGTGATGGCCTCATCCAGAAGAATTGCTTCATATGAAGCCCATTTTTCAGATCTCGGAAAAGAGGTGGCATCCTTGGGACTTGCTCTTGACCAAGCCCAAGTTGAGCTTCATCATGTCAAGCTTGAATGGGACCATATATAGGAAAGGTGGAATTTGATTGAGATTACCACTCGAGCGATGTTATTCGAGCCACCCCAAGAGTCTGTCACCATCACACACCTTACCCTTAGGTCTTATGAGGCTGTTTTAAGGTGTTATGTAACAAATCTGTAGTACTATGTTCATGTATATTATTTTTTTATATACTAATTAATATACCTCCTTGTCATTTTTTATACATTGTAATGAGTTTTTAAAGTACAAATAGTGTTTTAGTTATTATTTAATTAAGAATTATATTTTATTAAATTAAGGGATTTTCGAATTAAATAATATTTTAATAAAATATTATTATTATTATTAAATTAATTTTTAATTAATATAAATGATATTATAATTTTATGAATGAAATTATAATTTTCATTAAGGTTTGAAAGTTGTTTTTGTCAAAACCCGTGAATCGTCGATAAATGTCTATTTTTATTTTAAAAGTGAAAATTATCTTATTTAGAAAATTATTTAGATAAAATAAATGTTATTTCTGGTATTAGTACATCAAAATTATCCAATGGTGAATTTTTTATAATTTTCTGAGGCAGTCAATTTGTTCGGTAAAAATTAAATACTGTTTAAATATATAATGTGTTTTATGACATCATAATGACCAAATATTGATGTAATAAAATACAATAATCTTTATGTTCGGCCAATATATGTTTTACCATTAGGATAATGGGATTTTGGATTTGTTTTACTTACTTTTCAAATCATTAATGGACCCCTCAAGACTTATTAAAAACCTTGTCTTTTTAAATTAATTTCCATGGGAGTGTGACTCACCTCCACATAAGCAACCCTATTATTTTAAGAAGTATGGAATTTTTCCTTTTAAAATATTATTTTCCTTTTCCCTTTTCCAAAAAATATGGGAAAAACTATGGGATGGTTTGTGGTTTGGATTAATTTAATGTAAGAGGACCCAAACCTAAATAATAATGAATTCCCTCACCTTTCCTATATAAACCCACCAAATCTCCGACTTCCTTCTCACTCAAAGCCTTTGGAGTTCATCCAACCAATTCCCTACTCCCTCTATAATCCTCCCAAGGTTCCCCAAGCCCCCAAGATGCCTCTCACAAGCCTCTCTCTAGCCTTTGTAAGCACACTTCCATGTAACGGTTTTTTCTTCCTTTCTCATTTTTGTCCAATTTTATTTAAGTTGTTTTTTCCTTTTAATTTCAATTATGAATTTTTAGGTAAGGTTTTTCCCCACCCTCATACTGCCATATTTATATTTTAATGATGGGAGACCCCTTTATATCTCATTAAATGCCTCCCATGTACACCTGTTACTATAACAAAATTCTGAAAGGAACATCTCTCTCCTCATTTACATTCAAGAAATACTTTTGTATCATGAATCTATATTCAATTAAATTTTTTTCGACATGTACATATATGACCTCATTACTGTCCATTACATGTAAATATGATGAGTAACCCCATTATCTCTCATCAACCTGTTTTATGAATTCTTATGTCACGCCGTTATGCTGCCGAAATCACACCGATTTTCTAATCCAATGCCATTGTGTAGTGAATACCATGCCCATTTCTCCATCAAGGGTATTCACCTTTATTCACATTTACTTATTGATTATAAAGTTTCATGTATGAATTCCACATTCTTTTATTATGGAATAAATGATTATGTTTTATGAATCCATGTTTTATGATCCATGTGGCACACTTATGCATGAAATGAAATGTTTAAGAAGGGTTTTACCTTATAGTGCTTCAATGCATTGGGTAAAGTATAGTATCATGATATTTCATTTTCAATGAGTGTTGACTCATGCTAATTCATGTGCAATGAGGGTTTACTGATGCTTTATGTGAAATCAGAGTTTACTCATGCTCCATGTGCAATGAGGCTTGGCTCATGCTAATTTCATGTTAACTGTTGTTGCCACATTTCCATGTTATGATTATCATGTTTTATCATGCATTTATGTTATTGTTATTCTTATTACCTATTGATATGCCTAATGTATAACAATTATTGTACTCTTCATGTTATTCCTTGTGTATTCCCTTACTGGGCTTTATAGCTCAACCTTTTCTTATGCATGTCCTTAGGTTATCCCATGCAATGCTATGTTCGAGGGAATGTAGTGGTTATTTAAAGGATGTTTTGAATAAAGATGTTGAATTTCATGTTTTATGTTTTTATGTAATAATCAAAATCCCCAAAGACACTAAACCCCTCGATCTTATTCATTTTATGAAGTTATTTTTTATGTAATAAATCATGTTGATGTTTGTAATAATAGCAGGGTTGTCATACATGATGATACCTACATGAAACGATGGGAACTCAGCCACTAGGAACAAGAAGAAAAGTGAAACCTATTTCCAAGATGCAAGTGTAAATAAGAACCAGATGTCTGGATCAGTAAACCTTCTTCCATGACCCCAAGTAAAAGAAGGTTGTTCTCAATGTGGTTATCTTGACCAGAAAAAGTGAGATTGTACAGCACAACCTAGAGCGTGTCATAATTGTAACACGATGAGAAATCTTCAGCGCTATTATCATAGTGCTCCAATGTCTAGTGCTCCAGACACTTTTCATCTATCGCAAGCATTGTATGCTTACACTAGATAAGGAAAACATAATTAGTCTCATCAGTAGATCAGAAAAACCCATGGTGGTTCTAGAAATACTATTACCCCTCAACCAGGGAAACCAAAAACAAGGAAAAAACGATAACCATGTAGTAAAGAAACAATTCTATGGAGCTTAACAGATGATTATCGATGATCAGGCGAGACCATATACAGTGATAGGTATGATTATTATTAATTCTACTTTTGTTAATGTTTTGTTGGATACCAGTGCATCACATTCCTTTATTTCATACCATTCTGTTTACTTTCACTGTTTAAAACAAGTAATGATGCATTCTGTTTTGAAACTGCAAACTCCTCTCGGTGAAAGATAATGTCAAGATTTTGTGTGTATAGAATGTGATATAAATATTGATAAAGATTAGATAAAATGGGACTTCTCGATGTTGGATATATATATTTCATTGATGTAATCTAGGGTATGTATTGACTGACAACATTCAAGGCTAAAATCAATTGTAATAAGAGAATAGTTAGTTTCATGAATGAGGACCTCATTGAGCATCTCTTTAGATGAGGTAGGATTGTAAAGAAGTGTGAAAATATCTTTTTGTAACTAATGGGGGGAATAATATATTACCAATTGGAAGTGATGAAATTGGAATCAGTGAAATATATCAAGTAGAATAGTATTTCTATTGTTGTGGATCAATTTCCAGATGTATTTTCCAATAAATTATCAGGTTTACCAACTCTATGGGAATTGGAGTATACGATTAATCTCTTTCTGAGGAATAGTCATATTTCCCTTACATGTTCTAGGATTGAAACAACAGAGTTATAGGAATTGAAAGTACAGTTAGAGGAGCTGGAAACCAAGGGTTTCATTCGACCAAGTACATCTCCATAAGAAGAACTGGTGTTTTTATAAATAATGTATATTGAACAATTTGGTTGTGTGTTGATTATCGTAATCATAACCAAGTTACAATAAAGAACAGATATCCACATCCACACATTGATGATCTGTTCAATCAATTAATTGGATCTCAATGGTTCTCCAAGATTGACTTGCAATCAGGATATCACCAATTGAGAGTTCAAAAAGAGGATATTCCATAGACAAATTTTAGCATTATATATGGCCACGATGAATATATAGTCATTCCTTTTGGTCTTACAAATGCACCAGAGGTCTTCATGGCATTGATGAACCAAATATTTCAACAATATCTAGAATCTTTTGGCATAGTGTTTGTGAATGCAATTTTGGATTATTCAGAGACAAGGGCAGATCCTGAGGTTCACATGGAAACATTTTTACAAATCGTGACAGATCATCTTTTGTATGCCAGATTATCAAAGTGTGATTTTTGGATACAAGAAGTACGTTTTTTCCCATTTCATTTCTGAGAAAGGCTTTTATGTTGATCCTTAAAATATTGAACTTGTTATCTCTTATTAACCACCAAAGAATGTTTTTGAGATTTGATGTTTTCTTGGTCTAGCTTTTTACTACCGATGCTTTGTGTGTGATTTCTCATGACTGCTCTGACAACGAGGAATTCCAAATTCCCATGGACAGAGGATTGATAGAAGTATTTCCAAGAACTGATACTTCGGATTACATCAGCACCTATAATGAAGTGTTCAGAATTAGGATAGGAGTATGGAGTGTATTGTGATTCTTCATGATCAGGGCTATGATGTGTTCTCATGAAATGAGATCATATGGTTGCTTATATTTCAAGGCACCGAAGACATGATTTGGAGATAGATGTAGTCATACATGATTTCATAACATTGAGACATTATCTCTTTGGTGAGAAATTTATTGTATTTACAAATCACAAAACCTTGAAACACGTTTTCTAATAGTGTGCTTTGAATCTGAGGCAAAAGAGATGGATCAAATATCTATAAATGTTTCAATTTGACTTGATATACAAACTAGGGAATGGAATTTTTGTGGCAGATGCATAGGGTAGAAAGTCATATGCTCAACTTGAGAAAGAATGTTTTAATGATTGGTTGTTGATATCGGTCTTAGTTCACAAGCATATGTAATGTGATTATCGAGGTGATGTTATAGTTTTTTTTAATCTTTGCTTTTTCCTAACCTAGTACAAATGATCAAAGAGGCACAAAAATATAATGCAAAATGTCTGGTAAGAAGTTGAAAACACATTGGGGGGAAGACCATTTAGTGATAGAAACTTTATGGGGTTCAAATTTGTCTTTTAGAAATCATATGGTTATACCTATAGTTTTTCATGAATAACTCCTTCATGTTTACCACTATTGGAGATGTTCTATGTAGCGAGTTACACATATGATGTATAAGGAATTGAAGCCACAATTTTGGTGGAGCGACATTAAAAGGAAGGTGGTCGAGTTCATCTCGCAGTGCTTAACTTGTTAGTGGGTCAAATTAGAGAATTAGAGACTAGCTGGTATGTTACAATCTATGACCATCCCAGTGTGGAAATGGGATCAGATTGCAGTGGATTTTGTTATAGGTCTTCCATGAATGGTCTAGAAACCTAATTACATTTGGGTGATAGTGGATCGTCCAACCAAGTCATCCATTTCATACCTATTCATGAAACTCATACAGTGGAGGATCATTTAAAAATATATATCTGATAAGTGGTAAATAGACATGGTGTACCAGTGTCAATAGTCTCAGATAGAGATCTGAGGTTCACGTCTCGTTTCCGTAAATCCTTATAGCAATCCCTTGGGACTCAGTTGACTATGATCATGGTGTTTCATCCTTATATGGATGATAAATATAAGAATATGATACAGTTGTTGGATGACATGTTGTGGGCTTCTATAATGGATTATGGTGGTTCATGGGAGAGGCATATTACCTTAATATAGTTCACATATAATAACAGCTATCAAGCCTTGACATACATGGCTCTACTTGAAGAATTATATGTGCATCCCGGTCATTCTCCACTATGCTGGGTGGAAATGGTGGAAACATCAATAGTTTGGCCTTGTCTTGTACAAGAAACAATGGAGAAGATCTAGTTGATTAGAAAGTGGATGGAGATAGCTTAGAGTCATCATAAATCTTATGCAAATCACCATCTAAGTCTATTGTCAATCGTTATGGGTGATCATGTCTTCAGGAGGATCCTACTAGGGCTTGGACATTATCGCATCATGTAGCAGGTAAAGTTATCTCCTAGATACATTGTCCCTTTTGAGACACTTTATTTGGTTACAGAGGTTTCATATCGGTTGGAATTACCACTACTATTTAGTTTGCTGCATAATATGTTCCATGTATCCTAGTTGAAAAAGTATCACCCTAATCATGACTATGTGATAAGATGGGATTACGTTGATCTAGAACTAGATGCATCACTAATACATATCCTAGTGAAGATCATGTATTGGAAAGATAACATCTTATGTGGAAAAAGCATCAGCATAGTGTGGGTTTTATGGAACCATGGTCAGATTCAGGAAAAGACTGGGGAACATGAGAAGGAAATAAAAGATTAGTGGCCGAAACTCTTTTTGGAAAGTGAGGATTTCTACATTCCGTGGATAGAAATACCAATGGTGGGTATAATGTAGTCACCTTTGTTTTAGGTACATAACCCCATTCCTAATGTTTTTTAATTGGTGTGTCTGTAATAGAGACTTTCCATAAAATATATTGTTTCGAAAAAATATAGAGTTTCTATAAAGTTGGGTGTTTCCATAATGATGGTTGTTTCCATAAAGTTGGGTGTTTCTATAATTCTGGTTGTTTCCATACAGTGGGTTGTTTCCATAAAGTTGTATGTTTCCATAAAGTTGGTTGTTTCCATAATGTGGGGTGTTTCCAAAAAGTGGGTTCTTTCCAAAAAGTGATATGTTTCCATAAAGTGGGATGTTACCATAAATAATGTCTTTCCAAAAAAATGGGAAATATGATGAATGGGAGAGTTTGGTGGTTTTATAAGTAGTGTTGGGACCAAAAGTAAGGTCTCACAATCCATACATGCTTGACCAAAACGGTGTGGTCAAACCTTGTGCAGAGGTTAAATCTAGATCCTATTATCAAGGAGCTTACTTGTTTTTTCTCTATATATTCCGTTTTGGATTAAAAAAGCCACTATTTCGATATTAATCTCCCTATAAATTAGTAGAACCCTCACCACACGAGTTGGAGAAATCCTACGGCCTTAAATTGGTGGGTTCAAGTCCGATTCTTGAGGAATGTCACCATTCTTTCCGGATTTGTCATCTTTTCATTGATCGACATAGATATACTTCTTTGATATCCATTATTTCTCTTATTTGACCCTATAGTGGGTAGTTCTACGTTTTTGGATGCCAAATAATTTAATGTTGAGTCTTGATCTTTCTCGGATAAGTGAACTAAGGCCGTTCTGAGAGAATCGACCCACTTTATTTTGTGTTCTTCATCTATTTTCAATGTTTTGTCAAAACCTTCAATGTAGGTGGAACCACTTTCATATCTTCTTTCTATAACAGATTGAATTAGATTCAAATTGGTTTATTTTTTGTGAAATGCATGGAGAAATATTCATTTGTGATGATTTATGGTTTTTGTAAAATTGATTGATCTTGGTGAATAGTTGTGCAAAAGTGGGTTTAGTTTCATGAATTTAAAATAATGATTTTAAATTATGGATTCCCTAGATTTTCTAAATTCTTGATGAAAATGATATTTTCAATAGAAATGGTTTTCAATAATAATGGAGTTTTATTGAAATGGTTTTAATATGAAATGGTCTAGAATTTTAATGGTTTTTATGGAAATGGTTTTCAATAAAAATGTAATTTTATTGAAAGGGTTGTTTTGGCATGATCATTGGGAATATGTGATGTGTGTTCATATTGTATATATGGGGCTTGGCTGAAATATTAATTTTTTCTTCATGAAAAATTATTAATGTCACATGGGAAATTCATACATAGGGTTTGGTTGAAAAATGACCTTGTGCGCGATGCCAAAGGGTTAATGGCACATGAGAAACAATTACCTTGTGACGGCATGGAAGATTAGCGAGAAACATCTCGTGAGTATGGAACGGTCATAACATAGCATGCATGGTTGGTTTCATGTGTTTGAGGAATGGTTGGGTATGCTGATAATGGGATATTGTGAAGTGGTTGTAATGATTATTTTGTTATTTTTCTAGAAAAATATCTTGCTGGGAATATTGGTTTTAATTGAATTTCTATGCTTTTGGTAATGAATGGTTTCAAAAACTATTTCATATTTAGTTATAAACTGTTTTTGAGAGAAAATTATATATAAAATTTTTATATAATTGTTTTTAACTCTTCTATCCTAGTGTCATGAGTAGGGAAGTCATTAGGTAAAAACTAAAAAGTTTTATACTCAACCCTTCTTTGGCACTTTGTAGATTGTGTAGATGTTATCTTTCGAGACATGGGTAAAGGTAATGTTTCACATGTTTTTAGAACTACCTCAGGATTTTTGGGCTATTTAAAGATTTTGGAGCATGGGTCTTGTGGAGCATCGTGTCTTGAGGTATTTGGAGAGTCTTGTTTAGTCTATCTGCTATGTACTTTGATACATGGTTATTCTTTTATTGTTGCTTAATTTGATTTGATTTTGAGATACCTGAAGGTGTTGAGTTTTATACCATATTTTAAAGCATCATATATTGAATATTTGGTTATCATTTGTTTGTTTATTGGTAAATTTCTTAAAGGTTAAATCATCCCCCGCCTAAATTTAAAACCCTTCTGCATTTATTGTCAACCTTTGGAATAATGGGGATGTCTCTTAAGGACAAGTAATTACTCGTTGTACTCTCAATCCAATGAGAATTGGGGGGTCATTATAGTTATCATAAAAAATGGAAATAACTTGTTAGTCTAGGAATACTTCTAACATATGAAATCATTTTCAAAAGGCATACTTTTCACCCATTTATACTTAATTTCTGAAATATAATATTTCTAAAAGACCCCAAAAAATATAATAACATATATAGATCCATAAAGTTGTCTTGTATAATTACATACATAATCTTGTAACACACTTGGCTACCTTATAATTAGTAACCCTCATAACTACTATAAATTTTTGTAACTATCACAGTTACAGTTGGAGTAACCATATGAATGACCCCAAACATACACATAACCAATTAATTGGTTGGAGATATAGGTCCCCCCATCATAATAAAAAAATCCCATGAACCATAACATAATTATACACATGAATAATTTCATTAAAACATTTCTTTTAAATTTTATGAAACTGAATTTTAAAAGAGGATTTTAAATGAAAATCCCCTTACAAATATCCTATAATTCTACTGAGACTTAATAAAGTGAATGGAATATGTATATACACTATAAATAAACATAATTAATCATAATATAAACAATTTGTATCTCACAAACAATTTTAATACAGCATAAACAATGAAGTATATGGGTAACAAAAAATGGAAATCAGGTTAAGAATTCACTTATGAAAATGTGGCAGCATAATAGCTTCACATAAAATTTCATAAAATATTTTTATGAGAGAAAAGGGGTCTGTAATCAATCATAAAAATTATGGGAATTATGGGGGATATAGAATGATATATACCAATATAATACAAATGAAACTAAAAACAATAACATAAAATGAAAGCTTAAAAAGAGAAGGGTGTCAGATTCCCTTACCTTGTAGAGTAACTCCTAAAAACTAACGGTTAGGACCTTGGGGGCTTTAGGAAACATTGGGATGACTAATAGGGAATTATGAAGAACAGTGATTTGATGAGTAATAATTTTGAATGAATGTAATGAAGTAATGGGATGGTATTTATTGTAAAAGTGAATGAATATTTTATTAAATTTCATGGGACACCTCATTAGTGGTATTTGAAGAACAATAGGCTTGCCCATGGTATTTTACCATGGTAATAGCCAAATGGGAAACCTCATAAAATATTTAACTATACAAGAATTTTAAGAGAATTATTACATCACTATTACATCATTAATGATGTCATTAAACACATCGAAACTCAAACTGTATTTTTACTATTCACTGAAAATTCAACGGTTTTAGAAAATTCCCTAAAATTCACTCTAAAAATTTTATGAAGTCTATAATTCAAAAATGAACCCCATTTTTAGAAAATAATTTTCTAAATAATATTAATTTAACTTTTAAAAAAATCATAATTTATTTAAAAATAACTGTTTTAATCCTATAACTCTTTTTTTAATAGCTTGAAAATTTAATTTAAATCTCATTATAATGTATCCTTAAGAATATAAAATAATAATATGATTTACTATTCATAAGGGTCATATTACTATTCCTATTAATATTTATAAGGGTATGTTACTATTCACCAAATATTAAGTTAGTTCTTTCAGACTCGAAATAACATACTGCTCAAAATTGGAGATAACCATTTCTTGAGATTTAAAACATAGATGTGGAAAAATTATAATTAAAGGATAGTTATAAATATTTACATAAAACAATGTTTTAGCATTTCAATTTATTTTTTGATAAACATGGGGTGTTACTCTCTCTACCACCATTAACAAACTAAGAAAAATAAAACTAGGTACATAAGAATTCCCACATACTACATTGATCAGTATGGCAATGTCTTCAACACAGAAAGACGTATATCCCTCCTTCATGAAGTAGAATCAATATTTTTCACCTAGAACTACAATAAAATGAAAATACATGACCCTAGGGTGTCCATTCATCATTTGGTCTTACTATAGGACCACTGAGGATATAAGCAAGTAGCCAAAATGACACACCTATCACCTGATAAAAAATTAAGTGTTAATTTGAAAACATCAAAAAATTAAACATCATTTCATAGGTACAACATCACAAAAAATTCCCAATATAGTCTCATTCAATAAAAATAGGAATATCAGAATCAGAATTGATTTTAGAGATATCAATAGGAATTTACCAAAGGATGATTTCATATTCCTATGCATAGAAATTTTGATTGATTTAATATCCATATATAAAGATATCTCCTTCATGGAAGTCTATTTAGGGTATAATAAATCTTAATGGCCTAAGAATTTAATGAATAAACTAAAGTCTTCCTAGGGAGTGTTTTTCTATTGGGTAATGTCCTTTTTCCTAAATTATATTGGTGCTACATATCATGGACCATGCATAAAATCATTAATCCCTTTCTAGGATGTTTTTCGAAAGCTATGTTGACAACATGGATGTTAAATCTCAATAATTATCTAACCGCATGGATGACCATGAAACATTCTACTACATATTATGATAACAATGACTATAAATGAACCGCTTGACGTTTGATTTTGGATTTACCTCATGTTAATTACATTGTTTAATTATACATCATCACGGAATCTACTTTTACCTAGAAAATACAAAGGATTTCCTTCGAATATAACCTCTTTATAGCATCATAGACAGGAGAAGACATTATAGAAACATATCCCCCGTATAAAAATTTATAGCCAACCTTGCATGAAAATTATTTACCTTCACCATGTGGATAAATAATAGGGACACATGACAGTGTATAGAAGAATTTCAGGAAGCATTTGGTAATATCACGAAAATATTTATTAATCCCATCAGTGATGATGTCTCCTGTTGAAAGGGGGCCATTTATTTTGATTATAATGGGCTTATAGAGATCAATGTGTTTCTTCCTCACGCAAAGGAATAATGATGAAAGTAGAAACAACATTTATTTCCTCAATTGAACCATGATATATGCTAAGAATCATTATTCAGTTATTAATAAGATTGTTTTGGTACTCATATTGGAAGTCTAGAAACTGAGGCAAAATAGGTAGCATGGTGAGGTAACTTTTATCCATGTTAGAACCCCAATAAAATAAATTTTCATCTATATAATGTTGACTGTAAATTTATCATGATGTTAGGACATCCTACAATATATAGAAATATATTTCATGCATCAAAAAGTGGTCACATCCTAGGAATTGGATGATTTATTTAAAGATTACCCATCAGAAGAAACACATTCATTAGATATTAATTACCCAATAAAGATGTTTTCCTAGATCAAGAGGGACCCCATATATAGGAGAGTCATTTCAATGGTTCATCCCAAAGATCTAAGTGGAGTATGATGGATGTCCCCAAACTTATCAAATTTGGAATGTGAGTCCTTCTTAATTCTTCAAAAAATGTAGTCATACCTTAATAGATACTACTATTAGAAAGGAAAATGAACATTTACGAAGAATTTAATCCGCTCATTACAGGACTGGATATGGAAATTTATGTACAGTTAAATCAATTTAGGATAAATGGAAATATCTAATAGGTCATACAGTTTGTTAAAAAAATATTATTTTATAAAAAAGTAATATAAAACCTCCCTGTTAAACCACATATGAGGACTAATGTAAGAATTAAATTTGGATTGTAGATTGACTAATGTCCCGTGGTCACCAAATTCCTAGATATATTCCCTCTAAAAGGATTACATAACACAAGAGGATCCTTATCGGGATAAAATAGTCTTCAACATTGAGCAACACCAGATGGTCTCACCCTGCAATCAAAACAACACAGAAGAGATCAATAAGGTTAGTTCTATATCCATACCATATGGTCCTAACACTGGTCAGATTACACCCATTGCAGAGTACCTTAAAAATGGATAGCACCCACCATACAAAGTAGGGAAAGAGAATATTCGAAGGTGAGAAATTATATTTGTTTTGTATGATGTCACAAATAACAAAAAGGTTCTATATGATTGGATCCTTCAAGAGATACCACTTTGATGAATTGATGGATAACAAGCCTCTACTATCAAATAATAGATGCACACTTGATCTTATGGTTCTCACCAGTCCGGATTCAATCATTGCTATATAATATAATGGATTCTGTACTAATGTCCCACTATGACAATTGACTAAATAAAATTTACCAAAAAGTCCCATACATGTCAGTTTCATGCCAAATTCATTTAGAAACCCCTTATGACTCTTTAAACATCTATGTACCTCGAGACATTTTCCATATGGGTCATGGATTTCATGGGACCATAACCTCTTACTATTACCATCCAATTATGGTATATTATTTCAAATGACTTCTTCATCATGCGGGCCGATGAAATATCCCTCAAATATTCTGAGTTATGAAACATTTTCATCTTCAAAAAATCCAATATCATCATCAAAATTTGGTTTCCATCATAAAATACTAACTGAAATTGGTACCAATTTATATTCTACTAAATTTTAGAAGTTATATCTGAGGTATATCATTATGTATAATTTTTCATACCACTACCACAAAAAGACTAATAGATAGATAGGTGACATTAGTACGAACCTATCAAATATAATCCAAAAGATGGTAGATAAGGATTAAAAGTCACAGCTAGACAAGATCCTTCATTCCTTGTGGTATTATTGGAACATGAGCTATACTGACACATATGAAACCTCACACTCATTAGTGTAGTAGATAGTGGTTTTCCTACCCATTAATTCTATATTAACCTCACTTCATGTTTCTATATTTTATTATTTATAAACAGATGAACAGCCACAGAAATCGGTAGATGAATTGGAATGATAATATGACAAAATATTTCAACCCCAATATCGTTTGGAATTTCACCATAACTAGATAATGTGAACCTCTAACAAAATTTCATTTCATTGATATTTCATCAAATTGGAGATGGTGTTGGTCCTTAGGAATCTGATGATACCTAGAAGGAACGCTCAGATTTTGGAACCATTACTGGAGGGAACTTACGCGATACATATGATCTATCCAATGGATCTTATTCTATGATTTTGATGGATGGAAAACATATCACAAATCCCACAAACACAAGCTTCTTGATTAAGTATTTTGTGTAATCACATGAAAAACCTTTTTGATCACATGATATTAAATTGAAACATAAATGTTCCAAGTTGTATGATGTTAAACATCATAGTCTTCCTTTGATGCATAAAAATAAAAAACATGGTATTTTTTTCCTATTAACTAGACAACAAACTGCATGATTATAATGCCCTTGATGAACGATGTTACACTATACAACACCCTGTTTTCCTCCCCATAAAGGATATCTCCCCTAGAATCGGCCATATACCCTTAAATATTTTGTAACTATGTGTGTCTGGATTACATGAGTTTCAGGGCATGTAGTTCCACATTGACCTCTTGTGTTAGGCCTAGACACAAAATTTCCACCATTCAAAATATTATTTTGTTATCAGCTTTGGCCTTAAGGCCTATTCTCATGTCAGATATTTGTTTCCCACCTGTCCATAAAATCAGGTTTACCATTAATAAAGGACACACACATCCTCATAATAGCACATTAAACAACATCAGAGTAAAACATTTAATCAATGATTCACCACACAAAAGCTAGATCTATGCTGGATAATGATGAAAAGTCACATTCCCTGTATGACTGTCAAATACCCATAGTGAATATATTCCCTCAATGACTATGTTAGGATTTATTCCTATCATCATAGGATAAAATGTGATTCTTAAACCATTATTCTTGGTCTCATCCATAATAATACTTTCCATCCATTTTAGCTGACCCATTTCTATGGCCAATGACATTAAACGACGTAGTTACAAAATAACTATCTGCGGCTCAATTATCATCCCAATGGAATACATAGTTTTCATGTACCCTAGTTAATTGCTTTATCTACAAAATATGGTAAAATTACCCATAATTCTTATGGATTAGATCTACGTAGAGATTACCCATCCAAAACTATGTGAGAATTTATTCCGACCATCATAGGATATATTGTAACACCCATATATCAATCAACGGTTCCTGATATCACATTCATCATATTATACATCAAGTTATCTATATCCCCACCTAATGAAATTATACTGCATTGGATCATAGAAAAATGGGTGGATCGATTCGATTTAACACATGATGTGAAGTGACACTTGGGTCTCCTATCCCTCGACCAATAGAAACAATCAGAAGAAAAAATCATGGGGAGAGTTCCCCATCCTAGTGTAAATGTAAAATATTCCGAGTGAGCTAGTTATAGAACTATATATGGGTTTATTCTCACTCATGTGAGATATGTATCAATGCCTGGATCTATAATATTTGTCTATCCACCTCAATATCAAAATACATATATCCCTAATTTTCTATCACCCATGTGCAATGGAGAAAACTATTTCCACCCCTTTTGTTGACACAATCCTTATCTCATATTTGTTTAAGAGTATAATAAAAGGATTCCACAAACGATATGGGGGTATCAATTAACATCAGTGTAACTATGGACCTGGTTTGTATGACCTAAAAACTCATACATGAGGTTTTTACCACATTGAATTAAATATAAAGTTCAAGGGAAGTGTGAGAACTATGTATGAATTCATTCATGTTATCACATCATATGAAGTGAATCCTAGGTCTCTAATCTTATTAAAGCAACAATATTTCCTCTCCATGTTGGGGAACCTATGATATTAACAAATAACATTAAACTCTATAGAAAATTTCTTTATTGCATGACATTACACTGCACAAATACTCAAGAACTATGTGTGGATTGATTATTGTTTTGAAGAGATATATAGTGACACCTAAACCTCGTATCCCAGTCCCATAATTTCCCCATATGTTGTACGAAAATAATTATCAATGTAGGAGAACACAAATTTGGGTTCCTCAATCATGGATTTGCCAAGAAAATATAAATTTCATCCTAAAATTGATTCATATCTATGTAGGTAACATCAATCATGGTATGGAAAAATCTTATGTAATCTGACATATTTTTTTCATTTTTTATAATATATATACTATTTAATTTCGTTTCTCTACAATCCTTCCCAATCTATTGAATATAAAGGGTTTATGTCCTACAGACTTGTTTGTTTGACTATGCACAATATTCCTAAGATGTATCTTCAT
Source organism: Viscum album (assembly GCA_963277665.1). Taxonomy (NCBI): domain Eukaryota; kingdom Viridiplantae; phylum Streptophyta; class Magnoliopsida; order Santalales; family Viscaceae; genus Viscum; species Viscum album. The sequence continues at coordinate 1,141,286,804 of OY728156.1, forward strand.
AAGTTTCCCATATAAAATCCTTTCAAGAAATGGAAAATTCACCCCAAGGTGAGGCCTCTTTTATGTCATTATTGCCCAACAAAATTTTTCCTCCATATCATTTTTACTTATCTAAGAAAACCTAGATCCATGGTTCATATCTTTATTCCCCCTCACATCTATGTCAAATCCAAACATTTCGGTCTGATGACCCATTTATTACTTATCATTTATATGACATATGGTCTCATATATATGACACAAAAAGGCAATACAACACTTCCTCCTTACCACATGACATTAAATACAAGGTTGATGTCTTAATCACATGACACTAAAAATATATAACTTCTAAGAAATGTTTCTAGCTATATTATTGTTATCACATGAGGTAAAAGGATTCCCAGATCATCAATTTTGAGCCCATACAAAAGAGAGAATTGGTCCCTCTGTCTTGTGTATGGGTTGGACATGTACTAGAGTAATCTATATCAAGAACTGTATATTATATGATTCTTATTTTGGAAAGATACGTAGAGACATAATGATATTATATTCTGGTCTGGCCAAAACAAAATAATAAAAAAATTCACCAACATTCTTATACGTGGGATATATTTTTATAGGAGGGTCCAGTGCACAAATCTCCCCACTCATGAGCATGTTTTCAATAAAAGGTTCCCATCTCCCAAAATTAGAATTCAAAAAATGTTTGAGTAAACTTTTACAGAACTACATGTGTGGTGATTCTTCTCTTCACAGTATACATAGTGATTCCCAGATCTGAAATCCTAGGTCTAGTATTAGGAAACGGTAAAAATTTCCATTTTTTTGCATATATTATACCTATACTATGATCCTTTCAATAGCTAAGTAAGGCTTGATTCTCATTTTAATGAGATAATTAGTGTTTTATGAACCATATATCTTAGGCCCATCCATAAAAAAAGGAAAATAAATCCTATGTATGGATCATAGTATCATAAGAGAAATTTTTCTACCTATTCTCAAAAATTTCTTTAATAAATTTTCAGTTCATATTCAGATTCCTTCCTTTCATTGACAAACTTATTTTTCCAGGGATGTCCGAATCTTTATCCACCAACATATCCATCAGAAATGGAGGGTTTTTGTCCTAAGGAAACATTTGATTAACTATGAACAATAAAACCCAGTTATCTCTTCATATTTTTCCCACACAAATGGCCTCTCAAATGAAGAGAAATAATTCTTCTGGAGAGGCTTTTCCTATTTATGTATGCACAACTAAATTTTCCATACAATTTCAATCCCCATATTCATAACCCCTTATATTATAGTTCACAACCATTCCATTTCCAGCAAAAACATGATTGAATATTCTTGGAAAGACATCCCAAAAAAGAAAAAATCATTAATCTCTCGATCAGTGCTAAATGAACTTAAACGGTATCCCCCAAATGTACTTATCATGAAATGTTTTGTTGTATGGTTTATGTAATAGTTGAATTTTTTTTAATTAAATCATCATTCATCCCTATTTTATTCATGTAATACATATATATTAGTGATTTTTCTTTTATGTCTAGAGACGATACAAATTCCCTTGTCATTTTCAAACAACATTCCCTTAACAAGCCACCCTTTGTGGTCTTACGAATTCTGAATTTTCACAATCTACCAAGACATTGAGGATAAAGAATCATGTTTTTAATGGAATAATTTGAATGGAAATGAAAAATATTCCCATGTTGTATTTTCATAAGTCACCCACAAAAAAGGCCCATGGTCCAATAGAAAATTCATCCTTGGGAGAGTCCTCTTCTGTATCTATACGTATCGTAAAAATGTTAATGAAAACTATTATTATTGGTATGACTCAATGAATTTTAAAATATCACAACATGAAAATTGAAATAGAAAACTAGGGTCAAAATCCCCCATTAATGTATGGAAATTATAGGTACATTCTTGGCCCATAATTCAGGTATATCCATTTTCCACATTATTCATAGTCAATGTTGCTTGATCTAAAAAATCAATCACATTATTCTGAAGTTCCATTTCTAACCAATTCCTCACACATCTCACGCCATTTGTCTCTTCCAACCTCTACCCAATAAGTTTTTAATATATGATATTATAATTCTACTGTATATATATATGTACTTAAATATATCTCATTCACATACTTCCATTCAATAAGATATGAAAACGGAAACAACATTTATGCGTACGTATGACCTAACATATCCATAAACGGTGCCTCCCATTTTATATATCTATCTTTTATAAATATTTATATTATAAATATTTATATTATAAATATTTATATTATAAATATATATGATATATAAATCAATTTTTATATTCCTGATGTATATAAATCATGATTTAGATGATACGATCATGAATAACATGTTAAAATACGTACAATAAAGAAAGCGGTTATTAACCAAAATGTTATTTTAACATGGAAATAATTATTAAATTTATAATATAAAGTCATAAATGAATCATGTATGATATAATAAATATGAATATGGTTCTGGTATAATTTTATAACATAATATGTCCATTATACAAGAGGTTAAACATGCCCTCGACCGAAGAAATGTACAAGGTAAGGGTTAATTCTACAATCTCTTCATTATCCAAGGTTTTTTTACGTGAGTATCGACTGAAACCTCTTTATCATCCACATTCTTATTTTATAAAAATATTTTAAAAAAGAATATTTTAAGGTTTTATGTATGGGAATAGTTAAATAGATCATCATTTTAAATGGTTTAAATATTTATTCTTCTAAATCATTCTCCTTAATGTCCATGTTTTCAAAATGGTTTTTAAGGATTTATTTTTATGAACATGAATGTTTTTTAAATGTTAATTCCATTCAAAAGTTTCAAAGTGGTATGGGACTATTTAATTCAAAAATTTCATTATATGTCTTCCTTCTTAAATTGTGTCACTTTTAAATGTTATTATGAAAAAGGTATATTTCTCTTAAAGAGTTTTACAAATCATTTTCATATATGTAAAAATCATTTGATGGATTTTAAACTTGTTTTAAGTTGATTTTTTATGATAAAAATCTTCCATATTATATTTAATGTTTTGTGATATTTTTTACTATGGATTTGTTATTTTTATACCATTCATGGTTTATGAATAAAATATTGACATATATTATGCTAGTTTCAATATGAATGTTTATGTTATGTTTAAAACATTTCATATGTGGAATTAATTGGACATAGTAAGTGTCGTTTGGATCCCACTATAGCTCCTTGATGCATCGGTAAGTCTAATGAGACAAACTTGTGTTCGGGAAAAAGGCTTTGACAAAATATTATTTGTTGTCTTGTCACAAGGATTTGACTATATGGTTATGATGTCTGGAGTTATGCATTACATCATTATAAAAATGGATATTGATATTACATGTGATTATTTGATTAGTATAATATCCATGTGAATATGTAAATTTAATTATTTGATTTATATTTTCCATATTATGATGATATTTATGTTTAAAAGTCATTGGTTTTATTCATATACATTTCCTTACATGTTTATGTTTATTTATAAAATTTTTCACTATATTGTTATCCTTACTGAGCATCTGAGCTCACCCCTTTTTGTGTTTAATTTTTTCCAGGATTCCATGAAGTGTATTATGATTGATAAGAAGGGATATGATATGGGATTAATGGTGTTATCAAATGATCATTTATGTTGTCATTTATTTTCTAATGTGTAACTTAATGTTCATTTATGTATTCTATTTTCCAAGACTACTAAATTGATCGGTCCTTTGGGACATCATTTCCTGTAATCATGCCAATATATTAAAATAATGCACCAACTCAGGACTTTTGGGGTTAGGGCATTACACAAAACAACCTTGTCTTTACTTCCTAACACATACCACCATGAATCTAGTCACCAACATAATTGGTAAAATCCCTTAAAAATTCACACATATCACAAAATAAAATAATGATTTCACAGAAACACACAGAGGCACATTTTAAATTTTATTTATATTAAAATTTCAATTCATGGGATTTCATATCATTATATCCTATTTATAATGGTTATTTCTATATAGTTTAATATTTTCATGGGAAAAAATTTTGATAACAATATATTAGTAATTATCCTTCTTCATGCATGGTTATCTAAATTATAGAATCACAGAAAAGCTCTAATAATTCACATTAATCCTAGTTTAATACAGTTTCTCAACAACCATTCATTTAAAAATAGATACTTTCAAGTATAATGATATTAATTTTTACAATAGTTTTCACATATCATTATTCCTCATTAAAATCAAATTTAATTAAAAAATCATTATCAATATTATGATGGTTCGTATTATACATATATTGGATTTAAAAATAATGAAATCCTCACCTAAACATAGAAAATGGGTGTTGATAAGGATCCCTGACCTCGATTGGACCTTCAAAGAGAATCACACACACAATAAAAGAATATAGGGAATAAAATTCACAACTATTGATTCAACACCCACTATACATAACTAAATCATCTTCTCACCAGTGGGCACTCATAAATCTACCAAAAATAGATTGATTAACAATAAAAAATAATCCAAAAATAGGTAAGAACAAAATATAAGAGAATAGTGAAGGAGTTTTTTTGAATCATAGGCACTTGATCCTCCACAACCTAAGAGCTGGGAACACTCAAAGAGAAAATAAAATGAGACTAAGGGGGTTAGGTGTTGTTCAATTTTCATAATATAATAATGGAGTTCAAAATAAGAGAGTGTGGGACGACTATTTATAGAGGTATCATAAATATTCCAGATAAAGTATATAGATCTCCCATTATGCCATAGTCCACCTAAGTCAAAGGATATCTTAATCTTCCTTGTTTATTTCAACTTTTTTATGTGTTTTGAACTATTTTTATTATCTCCACATCCATGTAAATTTTATGATCTATGACATGTTGGTTCATCTCACTCCCTCCATGAATGGACACTAAGACATGGAATAATACACTTAGTAATTTTCTCTCTACTACCCCATACACAATAGTGTGCTGACTTCAATCTCCATGTGAAACACATGTGGTCCCCTAAGGAAAAATTCACAGTACTATGACGTTCACTTGGAACGTCATTCTAAATGTATTACATATGGTGACCATGTATGATCCACACCCTATAACACTTGAAACCAATACATTTCTATAAAAATGTAGCATTCAAACACCACATATCTATATTTACAATAAATCTCCAGTGTTCTAAATTCCAAAATTGGTATCATCATACCAACCTCCATAGTATAATGGCCCACATTATGGATAAAAATATACCCTATCCTATAAAACACCACATATATTCCCCAAAAAACAATAATACTTGGATTAACATAAATTGGGTTTAAGAATATGTCCCATTCCATTAGAATCCTCTAAAAAAATTATCATCAATGAGAATAAAGAAAAACTATAATAGAATAAGATAAAGAATGGTTCAAGTAACCACCCTAGAAGACACCTATAATGGTTATCATTAATACACAAGTGAAACCACTAACCATGCTTGGAAAGAAAGTGGAAAAAAGAAAATTACTTAAACATAAATCATATGATGCATTTCCACACGAATTAAATGAAAAAAACTGAAACTGAAAAAAATTGTAGATTATAAGAATTTATATTTGAATCAAATTTAATAGATATCTTTTCCAATCCACTATTAATCTAATTTATATTATCCAAAGTGATATCTCACCTACATACCACTTTATATTTGTCATCTAAAATTTCATACAGTCACACAACAAATGTTGTGGTGTCGTTATTCTCTGACCATCCCTACTCATTGACATTAAAATAATCGAAAAGACACTGATGAAGTAGGGATGCATGGAATATGTCATTGATAATTTCTATCTGTAGTGGGAGTGATAACTAATAAACCAAATTTACAAAAAAACTCTAACACATTAAAAGGATTGACGAACCAGGGAGAAATATTTCTCCCCCAATATACTATATATGGAAAAAAAATGCAGAAAAAAACTCACAAAAATATATAGTTTATAACCTAAAACTATTAGTGCCTCCACATATGATCAACATAATATTTTTGTTGTACTATTATACCTTCATAGATTCCCATACCATATGAAACATCTCTAATATTCTATCCACCATAAATAATACCATGGAATACTATGTCCCCGACCTCTGTCTATCAAAATAGATAATGATAAACCCATCCATACAATGCCTCAATGGTGCCATAAAAATTTAATAATGATAACTTAAATTATATGAAATCTAAACCAAGGATATGTCATTCACACATTACTAATTTAAACATAAGATGTATGTATATTGAATATTCTATAAAATATGGATGATCTACTATTTCATCCCTTCTTTCTCGTTTTGTAAAATAGATCTATGGAGAACCTGAGAGCCAATGGTATACAGAAATCCCACCTATAATAATTTATTAAAACAAGTATCATGATCATAAATGATACTAATTGGTACCTCATGAATTGATAGAATGGCATCCATATTTCACCTTACAATATTACCCACAAAACATGACTGCATGGAAAAAATAAATGAATAGAATTCACTATATGGTCTCTATTCACCAAAAAAATATCATATACATGTGATTCAATAGAAATAATTATGACGAAATCCATAAAAATGCCACCCACATGCACTTGGTGGCATCCAAGGGATACAAAAAAACCTTTAGGAACATGGTCCTCATCTTTCAACTACAAACAACCAATACACCAGTCCATAAACTTCTTACTAATTTCTTCATATCAGGACCCCAAATGTTTTATCCTCATGTAATGATTCATAAAAGACTCTCCCAATTGTTCCCTAAGGTTATTCTATGAAACCTATTAAATACTTCCTCATGAATCAGTAATGGAATGAACATCATACCATAAAACATTATCTGGTTATGACTTTACATAGGCCACATTTCAAGAGAATTAAATGGATAACATAATCTTTCATAACCTCATCATTTGAGTATCCTCACTAGTACTCCTGCACCCATTTTGTCAAATACGAATCTCTATTTATCTGATAAAGTCAACCTCAACAACTAACTTCTTTGACATTAATATGTATTTATGTAATCTCTTTTAACCCTTTACATGAATCACATGAATACATAATGATATTTCATATTAAATTCCTACTCAATACATCTACCAAAGTGATTCCACTATCCAAGGTTTAGGAGATCAAAAAATCGTAATACTGGAGATAATAAATCAACCTTTATCATCAAATATTCAAATCCCACTAAGGGAAGACATACAGTAGGCTCTTGTGATTTGTAAAGAACACAAAGAACTTCCTTATAATTCAAGTCACCATAAAATTAAGAAAGATACTAAAAGTTCCTATTAATAATAATGTATGATATAATAAATCTCATGGGGAATCAAATTCCAATACACATAAGATATCACCACCCTTTTCTTCATTGAGAAACAACCCAATACAAAAAAATAATAATAAGAAAATATCTCAACTATCTCCCCTTACTTTGGAAATTGAATCATTAGAGGACTAATATACCTCCCCTTATGTTATTAAAAATCTATATACCACTCATCAATCAACATTGAATCCTGTTAAATCCTATCAAAGTGGTTAATGGGGTGAACATCCATTTTCAATCAGTAGCAAACATCTAGTAGTAGTTTTATAGATCAAGGATGTTGTGAACTTATGACACATCATTTTTTTGTTCTCAAAGAAAAAGTACCTATAACATCGATAGATATATGGAAACATCAAATTGGGACACCATATGACTGAGGAAATATTCTTCTCATATTAAGAATTGTAACCTAGACTAATGTCTAAATCAGTGGCGGTGTTAGGGTAACTACCGGAAATATTAGAGATTTGTGACATGGTCCTCCTCTGATATTGATTTAATAGGGATATCATCGATAAACATGACCACAAAATGGTCTAGAAAATTAAAGGATAGGGATTTCATTATTCCTATTAACATTTCTAGTGCATTAATGATGGATAATGTCATTCAAAATAAATACAATGTTTTCATACAAGTATCTGAAGATATCCTTTCTCATATCCACATACATTACCCTCATCTAATTATATCCATAATATTAGATAAACTTTGAATACTATCTAGATCATTTCATCTGATCAAATATATCTTCAGTCCTCAAAAGTGGGTATTGGTTCTTGACTTTTATCGGGTTCATCCTTTTTTAGTATATGTGTTACCCTACAATCCACCTTCTTTGGGGAAACATTGGATCCCCCAAAGGGGAAACACTGGGTCAGATAAAACTATTCTATATTTTATGTAACAACATAGTATTATTTTAATTTATTTTTATTAATTTATATATTATATATTATATAGTATATGAAATACTGATCTCAAATAAACCAAGAAATATTATAAATATTTTTTAATTAAAGGTGACTATTATAAAATGACATTAAATTGGTGTGTATGAAGTGTAATAAATGTATTATAAAATAGAGATAAAATTTTCTCCAATAAAAAATTTAATAATCAATTATTATTTTAGTTACCATTGGTTAGGAACATAGATTATATATTTGTATGGTAAAATATTTAGTTTTCATAAAAATGTTTTTAATACCACTATGTAATTTTATCTCAACATATAAAATTTATCATTATTGATTAATTATTATAATAAATTAATTATATTTTATGTTAAATTGAATCAATTAACCTTTATTAAATTATATTTACAATTAAATGAATGATAATAATGAAATTCTATTCATTGTAAAAGCTATTCCTTCAAAAATGTGTTTTGTATGTTTTTATCTATGGATAATATATTTAATTTCAAAAATTTTAAAAATCAATTATCTTATAAATAGGATTTAAATATGTAATTAATAATTTAAAAGTTATCAAAGAGTAATATTTTATGAATTTTCTAAAATGATATATTTTTTGTGAATAATTAAAATATTTTTTTTATAATTCCTACATTTTAATTAAAAATTCCATTTAGTAAATTAATTTATTATTAAATTAACATAATTATTATAGACTATATATAATATAATTTATTTTATTTTGTTAATAAATATAAATTGTTTTTTATAAGTTCATTTTATGGATTAAAACACATTTTTCTAAAAAAATATTTCATTACGTTTTATGTTTTCATATAATATTACTTAACACCATTTATAAAAAATGAATCGTTAAAAATGCATAACATATAATTAGTTAGTACATTAAATGTTTTTAAAATGTTTTTAAATTTATTATTATTCCTTAAAATAGTAACAATAGTAAATATGTGTGACCTTTATAAGAGTAAAACTAGTAAAACTAAGTTTAAACTATGGGGAAAAGAAGTGAAATGTCACTAACACATTATTTTATCTTATTAGATGCATTTTTTCTAGGAAAGATAACATAAAATAATAAAATTATTATTTTTAAAATATTATATATAATTTTGAAACCTAATATTGACTTTTTTTACTAATATGTAATATTTTATTCAAATTTATAACTATTTTTTTCACTTTACATTTTCTATATATGTCAAATATTTAATTACTTTTATACTTTACATAAAAATATATAAACTATAATTTTCTTATTATTTATCCAAAAATATTTGAAACCAATTCATTACTTTTTTTATGGTAAAATGGTTTTGACTATTAAATTGGGTATTTTCCAAAAAAAATGCATTTCATATATTTTTTGTTCTTATATTAAATTTAATTTCCTCCACATAATTTAATTAATACTCATAAAATGTATTCATTTTTTCAATAATATTATTACAAAAAACAAATTTATTTCCCCATTTAATTTGGAAATATAATTATAATATAATGGAAAAAATTTATGATATCACAATTGAGGATAATGTGGGTTTAACGTGGTTTTACATGAAGATACGGATTAAAATATATACAATAATTACGTAAACGCGTCTTTCTGAGTTTATATTTACCATATCATACCTTATATTCCAATATGGGTTTACATGGTTCTCTATGACATGATTATGGTGTATATATATATATATATATTATTTAATAATTTCAGAAATTCCAAGTGTGTTCTTCCCCTTAATTATAATAGGAATATCTTCTCCTTCCTTTTTTACATATTTTGAGAACTCTAGTTATAAAAATACCTATAAAAACTCATCCTATCATCCCATCCCACATTTTATTGGACATGTTTTGATTATAACACCCATATTAGGAGTCCAAAGGTGTATTCCTAATGAGTTTATCTGAATAAGATGTAATGAACATAACTAAGTGTTTTTATTTTCAAATGTTTTGTATCCCCTAAAAAATATATCAAATATTGGAATATAATATAATAATTATATATATAATTGTGCCATTCCCCTCACTTATATATGGTAGCCTTCTCTCCTTTCTTAAACAAAACTTTTGATCAATATATTTTATCCATGACCTATAAAAATACATTCCTAACAACATTATTTAAATTATATAGTCAATTTTTTAGAATACACACCATATGAAGAAAATTTTAAAAAACTAATGTTGTTATTTGAAGGAGAGGTAAATAACATAACCAAGTGTTTTTATATTAGTTATTATTTTATATACATAAACTCTATACTAATAATAAATATATAATAAATTATGTATCCATCATATAATTATATAATAAATTTTTATGTAATAACATTAAACAATTTCCTCTTCCATCACATGGGAAATGAAACCATCATCTACATGTACGGTGGACTACTGCCTCAAGAACTGATGTAATTTTTCCCCTAAATTCCCTTCAGGTATGGTTATAATGAATTATTTAATTTATATATTTGATATTAATGACATAATTATAATTTTAAAAATATTACATATCATATTTTTCCTAATATTTATATCCATTGAAAAATAAGAACATTGTTCGTCTGTAGTGCGGATTACAACCTCCAAGAAATAACGTGATTTATTTTTAATCACCACCTCACATGGATGGAATATATAAATGTATTAAATGAGATAATATGATATTCATAATATAATAATCAGTCATTAAATATAAAATTATACTTACCATATTTAACTCATTTTCATTGAAAAATGGAAACCTTACTCATGTGTATATATAGTTTACTATCTCCATAATAGCAATGTAATTTATTTTCCCTAACCATATTACAAAGTTAGTCATAATATTAAAATAACTACCTTAAAATTATAGTTATTTTATTTTTATTATTTTTTAGAAGATGTTATAATGTCCTCTTTGAAAAAATTTAATATACCAAAATATTTTTCAAATTTTGAATAGAATTCATCAAAACACCAAATATTGACTAAACCAATTAGGTAATTTAATATGAAATTGAAAGAAATAATATTAAATGGTCTAATTATAAGGAAATAGTCCGGAAAAAGTTTCATAAGAAATTATAAAATTAATATAAGTTTGTTATGAATTATTTTATGTACATTTTTGGTGGGTCGGACTATAGGTAATTAATATTTTTTTAAACTTTATTTTAAAAGTTTTAACGTTTTTTCTTATCATTTTTTTATATCCATTTTCTAAAAAATTTTGGTATGTTGATAATATAATTAAATTTCTGTGAAGTTTTCTAAAACAATGATTTACATTCATTATTAATATTTTATTATAAGACATTTAAAAAATTTCAAAAAGGGTTGTTTTAACATTTTAAAAAAAAAATTAAATTGAATATTTTATATATCTTACAATGAATAAGATTAATTCCAATCATTATAGTCGTTTTTCTTTACAAAAAATATTCTAATCTTTTAATTGTTATTTAAAATGGAAATTCTTATATATAATGCGTTTGGTAATTTTTTTTAATAGATTTTTTAATGAAAATGATTATTATCCTTACTTTTACATGAATCCAAGAAGTAATTATATATTTTTGTTAAAATGAATAATATATTATATTTTATGATATAAATTACATATTATATATTAGATATATATATTATTTTCCATGGACATTGTTTATGAACATGTGAGCTTGTTATAGCTTTATAATGCATTGGGTAGTGATTATGTTCTCTCATGAATTATATTCAAATTAACCAATTAGGTTATTCCATTTGTAAGAGTTCTTTTATGATTGATTGTATTTGTGATATAAATATTATTTTCTAAGATACCTATATTATTTTTCTATTCTTAAAAGTTATTTATTCATGGAATTATTTTTTTCATAAGGTAATACAATGAGCGTATGTTTAAAATAACCTTTACACCCCTTTTGAGGGTGAAAAGTGTGTTTTTAATGGTAATGTGTCCCTAACTAACAATGTTTTACAATAAGACCATCATTAAAATAGTTTTTACTTTACGATTATTTATGTAATGTTTTATGAAAATATTTTTGTAATGAATCATCTTTCATTATATTGAAATTTAATATTTTATCTCATTTAATATTATTTAAATAGTGAAATTTTATTATGGGATTACATGCTTTGGAAAATATACTTACATCTTTAATTCTTATTTTATAACTTATATTTTTTATGCTAATCCATTACTTTCAATTTTTTTCTCTCAGTAGGGATTAATGGATTCTATATTATAGTCAAACATTCTACACCTAGGATTGAACATTAAAAAAATAAAATGTTTTTAAAGAAAAAATAATTTTAATATATGTTTCATGTTTTTTTTAAAATAAATTTATTTTTAGTAGAAGTTTAAAAATATTATTATAAGGGGTTTCTATTTACGATTTTTTGTATTGTATACAACAATAATACAAAAAACTTCAATTATATTTTAGAAAATATGAACCTTGTTATAAATTTAATATGTAGAGATTTAATATTTTCGGGGAATTATAGATAAAACCAAACTAAAAGACTCATCTCCAGAAACATATTTTGTAATATTTTAAAATAATCCATCAAAATCAAAGAAATGTCCATTTATAACTCTATTCCACATCCTAAATCATTCTAAGGGGATATTTTTACAACATCATATTGAAATAGATCTAGAAACACTTCAAAAATACTAGAAACATACAGTAACTGGGATTCTACTGAGATCTTTTCTAGAAAAGACAAAATATATTCTACTCACCATACTCACATTAAATGGATTTGATCTCTAATGAACACTATTTTTATACCTTCCATACCAGATTATTAAACCCTCCAACAAAATATATTAATGAATTAACTAATACAATATAGGAAACCTATAAAGGGATAACTTGTTATTAATATATCTTTAATAAGATGATGTCACCTACCCACTCTAGTTTCCCCATCATCAGTCAACATCATTGACACACATAAACCATAATGGTCTGACCTTCAAATAGTATAGATAACGACTGAAGAACTAGAAGCTTTCTTACTTTTATTCTAAACTGAAAGACCAAATCCATAGTAATGGAGAATGGTGAGTCTGTATAATCAAAAAAGATATAAACTAAGGTAGATGATGGAGAATAATAACTCATAAAGCCTCAAGTAACCTAGGAACAAGAACATGTTTAACAAGAATTTTCACATTACATCCTCACTGGCCTCATTTATAATGTATCACATGGAAACAATATAGTCTGGATCCCTGATTATAAGTATCATTATGAGGAGTAACTCTACAAGATGTGTCTCAAAAACTACTAGATGTATATTGGGAACTTAGTTACTATTGTGGCTAGAGAGGGGATTGGATACTGAATCCAAAAAAATCCAACACCTTGATCATTCAATCCCTAATCATGATGGTGAACACAACCACCACAGTTATAAAACAACATTGGGATTCCCAAGTAAACAAATAAGAACTGATGTCCTAGAAAAGTGTCAAAGATAAATATTGTGTTTGACTACCTACTAATCATATCCTAAACTTCTGTAAAATCCATGATTCAGTACATTAATCTCTTATTATCAAGGAACAATTATGGCCTCCCTATCAGGCCCCCTCCTTGTGGAAGAATCTACATTATCACCTATAATTTATTCCACAACAATAAGTACATAGGAAGTGTAAATGGGGTGACTAAATATCTAATCACTATGTAAGAAACCTCTTCAAAACATTTTAATCTAGACACCACATCAGGATAAAGGTCAGGAGAAAAAATGGTTCATTAACATAGTCTAGATATCATTCATTCATAGTCTTCCATTCAGAAAGGAGATAAACTACCATGAATTTACTAAATTGCTTACCAATGATAATAACTCTAGATCAATCTCCTTATAAAATTCATAATATAAAACATTTTAATCATATGGATGAATAATATATATATTCCACCACTGATGCACCACCCCTCATGTAAGTTTTACCAAAAATGGGACATATAACACGGCTCGGGTTTTAATCAAACCAAATGTGGTCTCAATATCATTCACAAAATAGTATATCTCTAGATCATAGGCACTCCCATCGTAGTTCACTAGAATGGTCCACCGAAAAAATGAATGGAAATATAACATGTGCCATTCTCCTCTGTCATATTGACCCTCTGGCAGTCTACCAGATCATCCTACTAAACCTCAACTACCTGAATTACTTATTCAAATTGAACAGGATCCATTTCTAAAAACACAAGGGTATCCCTAATCCCATTAATATATATTTAAAATAAATATTTAATTAAAATCATTTTTAAATTCCCATACCAACACCATTCAATCACATTCATGGTTTGTGTACCTTTCCAAGGTTTATACCTTATATATAGAACCACATCAATTAGTTTTTAAATCATTTTTAGTCCATAAATCAGATCCTAAGGGGGGTTATTAACTCACATCTTATCTAGTCTCACTTATCTATGTGACACACCATTCGTTGCTAATATCATTTACCTACTAACCCATGTAGTCTAAAAAAGGGTCTAATCCCAATATTCATTAAATATATTAACCTAAACCTTTGATACCAAATTTTTCATACCCCTCCCTCAAAAGGTACGCCTCCTTGTTTGAAACAGAATGAATAGATATAATGATATATGGTTCCTTCATCTAGTAGGACCTGAGTTGATGAATATAACGATGGGTATAAATAATTTCACTCATATGTGATGAATTGCCCAAAATAAAAAAGTAATATTAAGAGATTGAATACCAAACCTCAACAAACACCATAGCTTAGAAATAATGAGGTATAATACCATCCCATTATGTATAAACCAAAAATGATAAGTTTATATAAATTTCTCAATGTAAAGTAACAAAATAATATCGCATAATATCATATCAACAATAGATCTAATCTCCAAAATTTTATTTTCTATGTTTTTCCAAGAAATCCTCCACGAAAATTGATTAACATGTTCTGTATACCTATGGTGGGAATAACATGTATACTCAGTATGATCATATTTAATAACTCTTAGTAATTTGTGAAAATAGAATACTAAATCACCAATAGAAAAATTTAAAAACCAAAAATCACCTAAAATGTAATGTATCCATTCTAGAACACAACATGGCATTATCACTAGATAACATATCTATGTATAATAATATATCATTGAAATAAAATAATCACTGCAACTTATAGACTCATAACTATTGATTTTCATCCCTCACACCTTAAAGAAAAATGTCAAGTACTCTAATCCCTTCCAAGAAAATCAAATTACATAACTATACATATCTAATGTGGGTTGGGATGAAACCCTGCCAAATCGATTGTTTCATATTCTAGAATCATGGTCTAGAATTTTGGATTCCCCACACATTATATCCTTATCACATTATCACATTTCATATATAGAGAAATAAGATATCATGAACATGAAGGATATCGAAATTATTCCCTCATCCTATAAAAAAACACCCCATAACACATCACATACTCATCATCATAAAGAAATACCCAACACCAATCAATCATAATTGGGTAATATCCATCATGAAACTTTCATCTTAGGGTGATATATAATAGAAAAAAATCATCACCACTTCTATGGAAGCAAGATTAGTGAAGATTTGATATTCATCTCTCCATTTTACTGCCAAACTGTATGATAGTGACTTACCAAAATATAATAAAATTAGTTCTTAGTATGGTTATCTTACTAGGTTTGGGGTGCATAAAAATATTATACAAAATAATATATATATATATATATATATATATATATATATATATATATACATATAGCATAACACCCATGATAAGGTTTCACTCCCAACTCCTCTTGAACATCCCACAAAACCATCACATCATATCACAACATCTTTCACCATCCTTTTACACCACTAATTAAACACACCACAAAAGAATGGCCAAATTCATTTCCCCTATTCATGTTAACAAATTTATTTATTTTTAAGTTACAATGCAAATTCCATTTATTAATCCATTCATAAGATATTAAATGAAAACCACTTTAACAAACGCTTCCTATTAAATATCATCATTGGTGTTTCATGCCACTACTACAACGAAACTACATAAAATACACATGATAAACCATCCACATCCCACTAACTAGAATCACATGTCAATCAAAAAATAACCACAACCAAACCACCTCATAACAATAATCGTACATTAAAACTAGTACACATCATCTCACTTAACATGTTGTTGCATCCTGAAATGTATTCACATCAAAACAATATTCCCCCTTGTACTTGAACACTAAAATCATCAAAAAAACCACCAAGAGGTACACACACATCATACACAAAAACATAGAAAGTATATCAATACATATCAGCAATTACATCTTCCATATCTACCAAAATAATAGTTTAACTGACATAATAACATCATATATTATTTATCCAGGGTATTATGAAAACATTCCATATTTTCATGGTAAAAATTCCTTTAATCATATATAAGTTATTAGTGTTTTTCATGAATAGTGAGATTAATTAGACAATCAAAACAAAGGATTCATAATTCCAAGTAATCACATTGAATACTTGGTTCACAAATACAATTATATTTAGAAATTGAAATGATAAAGTATCATATTAATAATGTTAAAAATAATAGTTAATAAATGTGATTACTCCTCATTCCAATAAATTTTAGTTACATAAATTCATTATATTCTATAATTAAACCCTAATATATCTTCCCATAGCATGTAAAAAATCAGGAAATCCTAACACATATACGTAAAAAATAATAGTTGAATGATCCAATACCTTGATATAAAATTTGAAGTGAACCGTAGTCACAAAAGAATAATGAGGTGATAAAACGTCCCCAAGAATAAAGGGAACGCCATCGAAAATTAATCAGAACATCTCATATGAAAAACTAGCATAATACTAATCCCAAAATAAAGGGCTTCATGATAATGAAAATCTAAATAAGAGGGAATAACATAAGTAAGGAAATTAGAGAAGGATGTATTGTTAATCATGGGAACTGATTCCTCTATAATTCAAGAGGATGGAACCCTCAACATAGTGGATTAATGGTAGTAAAGGGGATCTAGAGTCATTCAATATTCATAGAAGATGAATAGTGATCCAAAAAATGGGGTTAAATCCCTCTATTTATAGAGGAATCTCGAATGGCCTTACTCAAGTGTAGATAAATCCCAAAATATGTCGTATCCCTTGGTAAAAATATATTAGAATCTGATTTTGTCATTTCACCCTTATATTCATGTTTTAAAACTATTTTGACCCCCATCACGTCCTAGGGAATGGTGTGGTCAAAGATGTGGTGGCTCTTTTGATATACTCTATGACTAGAAACCACAACATGGCATAAAACCAAGGGTTTTTTGCTCACCATTCCCATCAAGATATTGTGGTATTTTCTAAAACCTCATGTTATATAGGTCTTCCCCTAGTTCTTCATTCGTAACAATGAACCCCTCATTGGGAATTTCCTTCCTCCCACATTACACATGAAACCACCCAAAAACCATGACAATAACACTGGATATGAGGAACTGTTTCTCAATGTGGGGCATCTCAGCACCACATGGCCCACCCCATTTCCAACCACCAATCCCCTAACGAAAAAATATCTAACACCATGTCCACCACTATGGTGTGGTATAAAAATTAATGCCTTTGACTTTACCTTATCCTATATTAATAATCTAATGTATCTACCATAAACATTAGACCCTGTAAAAACCCAAACGAGGGATTTTATGATTCATAGACCCTTCAATCACCTGCCTATTTTATTCCCAAATTCATGAAATTTCTAAACTACTTATCTAAAAAATTATCTTCAAATCTAATATATTTATTAGGCTATTTCATCAATACCCAAAAGATCAATGACATTGCACATACAAAAGACACCAAATTTTATTACACTATTTTACATCCAATTTATTTAAAAATTCATACTTATCAAAATCCATTACATTCAATTATATTATTTTAACACACGAAAATTCAATTTCTCAATAAATTAATTTTTTTTAAAAAATAACATGGTTTATATAAAATGAACCTTAATTCCCAATTTATCAAATCTATGAAGCATTTGATTTACAATGTCATTATATGAAAACTGTTTTATAACATAATCATGTAAAAAAATTAAAAGAACATCAATTATAAAAAATGGAATTGCAATCCCTTGAATGGTATATAGGTACAACCTAGAATAGGCATAGAGAACATTTATTCTATTAATATATATATATTAGATGATAGATACATAGTTCCAATGAATTATCCCCATGAAAAAAGAATTTAATCTAATGATTCGTGTATTCATGATTTGAATTCTCAATTGCTCAAATATATATAAAATCCAATAAGATAGTTCTATATGATTATATATTAGAAAATAAAGAAGGGAAAAATATAAAATAATGAACTTAAAATATAACCAAGATTAGACATATTTTAATGTCGATCTAGAAAATACAATTAATTATTGAGTCATTAATCAAGGGAGAATCCAAAATTACTCACTACAAACCCCATAGAAAAACCTAGAGTCTTACGTTTAACAATCCCATTACATTAATCCCTCATAAAATTAAAAAAATGAACCCTTCAACATGAAAGAGAAACAATAACCTTCCCCCTTTAAACATGGTGATTGAAAAAATACTCTTGTAGAAAAGTTATATTCCAAAAAATTATGAGAACATAAAAAATATTTTTATTACATACAATAATAAAAAAATAATATCCATTTTAACAAAATAAAATTAATCACCTTCTTCTTCAAAATAAGCACATATTTGTATATATTAATTGAAATATCTATATATTTATTTTACACATTTATAGATCCCGTGTTGAATCAAATTTTTTAGTAATTATAAGATCACTAAAAAAATTATATATAATATCTTAGAGTGAATATGAAATTAAATCTCTAATGTTTACATATCCAGATATATAGGAATTGAAATTCAATTGAACATATATTAAAAAAACATATTGATTATCACAATTATGTTCTAGCAATTAATCAAATTTATATCTTAAGGAACAAGTTTAAAATCCCTCCCACATCTAAAAAAATTATTATCATTATTTATTATATTTTTCATTACCATTTTATTTTAATGCCAGAAAAATATTAGTTTTATATTATAATGATTATTATTGGAAATGGTTTTTTGAAACACAAATACCTTTTTACTCTAAATATTTTGTTACAGAAATTTCATAATAACATTTCCATGGATGTTTTATAAAATTTCAAATACATAATCATTTTGATAAATGATCTAAGAACCTTTGATTTAAAGATATCTTTATTAATTATAATTCATCTGTTGACTAAATAAATTTAAATTAATAAATAATTCAATTTATAATATTTATTTATATTATAAATATTTTATACGAATAAATCAAAAAAATTAATATTTATTTTTTATTAGAAAACATTAAACAAAAAATATAAAAAATTTTAATAACAACTAAAACAATTTATTTAATATATAACAAAAATTATTGTGACGTTGAGATTAAATTAAATTGGATCATATTCTAAAAAATTATTCATTTAAGAAAAATATGATTTTAATAATGATAAATATAGGATTTCAATAAAAATAAAAATAGTGTGAAATAAATAAATGAATTAAAGAAATTAGTTAAGGAATAATGTATATGAAACATTTAAGGAAAGTAAAAGTTTGAAATAGTAATTATCTAATAAATATTATACCATTCAATAAAATTTTATGTTATGTTGCATTTTTTACCTTTATGAATCATTCAGGAGTCCATAAAAACTATAGTACATTTCCTTCACATCATTAGGACCCTTTCATGTAATATTTTATATATTTATATATCATACTAAATCATGTTTTTTTATTCTATATATATTAAATTTCATAGATGGGTAATTTATTCTAGGAAGATATATATTTATCTATTTACACTGATATTGGAACTATAATTGAATAATATTCATTTTTATATAGTTGAACCCCATGTATCAATGTTCGAAATCCTAGTAGATCTTTCGTGTTGAGTTTTATGTTACCAATATGAATTATATATACGGATTGTACACTCCATTTTTTTAAATGGAATCACCCATCACTTCCATAGAATATTTAAAATCATATAATTTTATTAATAATGATCCTATCATTGTTCGAGACTAAAACCCAATTTTATTAATAATGATCCTATCATGGTTCGATACTAAAACCAAATTTATTAATATTCATTGATCTATGGATTTTTCAGTTTTCACATTCTAATAAATATGAATATTATATTTTTAAATTTATTAAATAATATTTATATAGAGATAAATTAAATCCTGTTATTATTGATTATTTAAACATACACTGATATACCTTGTATGTATGATATCATAAATGATTTCTTACCTATTATTAAATGTTTATGAAATCCTCTCACATATATATAACTTGATTTTTATTTAAAGTTGGAATGTATATGAGATAGGTGAACACCAAAATATATATCCCATTAAGTTATTTTATAAGGTTCGATTATTTAACATAATAAACTTAGACATATTTATAGTACCATGACATTACTGTATTCACACATTATTGGATCCCATTACGATAATGTGACTTTTTATCCTTATCATAATACCTCTTTGGGTCACATATTTATAATTCTTTAATTTCACTAATTACTTATGTATCTGGTTTATTTTTTTATCTATTTCAGGATTCATGATTATATCATCATATATTGGTGAGTGTTTTCAATATATGTCATTATTATTTGGATGTACTTGTTATAATGTTTAATTCACCCATTTATTTTCTAGTAAACTACCATTGAAATGGAGTGTTTGAAAAAGTATATATGGTCTAAATATTAATGGATACTTTCATCAGATGATTTATTTAATTATTGATGTATCATTTCAGGAATATTATAGTCATTTACCATAATAAAATTAATCATATGATTTAAGTATTTTGTTATGTAATGATATGTATGTTTATTAAGGATTATTTTAATATTGTAATATGGAATTAATAAATGTCGTTATCATATTTCATATTTCTTATAAAATATTTTTTTTTTATTTTTATGAATTGAGAAAATTAATCATTGGGTAAATGGTTCATATATAATAAATTATTAATTTATTAGTATAATGAATGTAAATGGTTAAAATTAAAATCTGTATCTTATGAGTTTTATTATTAATATAATGAATTTGTTTTTGATTAATATACATGAAATTTCATGGTAGGCCGATGAATATATTTGCCAATAGAAACAATAAATTTTAAATAGTAGTAATTATGATAATTATGCAATTTTCAAACCAAACAATATCAATTAAAATAATAATAAAATCATAGTAATCTTGTATTAAATTATGTTTTTAACATATAGTAGCCATAAAAAGATGGAGAGACCTTCTTCACCATGTCATAAACATTTTAAAATTGATAGGATCCCAATATAATTACCATTCTAATGTATTGGCTCTATGGATCCACTTTTGGTTTATTAGTATATATCATCATGAGAAAATATATTCATTTTTATAGAACGATCTAAAAAATAAAGGATCCTACTAGTAGTTTACCACTCTCAAGGATAAGTTGTCTAATATTTTATATTGATTAAGGAAACGTATATTATGAGGATTTCTAATTTCATTTGGGTGTTTATTTTATGAAATAATTTCTGGATATTTATCTTCTTTATATATTGAGTATCAAGATGGAGTGAAAATTCATATAAATAAAGTAATAATTAGATAAATATATCATTGAATATGAAGCTAACCTTACCTAATAAGAATGGAATATATTAGGTATTCTCCTTGACAAAGAGAAAAAATATATTATATAAAATTATAATCTATTATGACTATTTCTCAAAAATACACTTAACAGTTACACGTTTTAATGTAAGAGAAAAATATTAATGTTTTCTGGGAATATTAAAATTGATTTATTTATTTATATATGTTCTCATGGGGAATTTTATATGAAGTTAGAAAAGATATAAAAACACTATAATCCTTTCTAAAAAATATTATTGAAGAATATTTAATACACCCCTTGTCAAATATATAAAATGATTCACTAAATAACCTATCTATAAATAATTTTTATTCTCTTTATATATGGTAAGTGTGGATATAGAGAATGATAATGATTCATATATTTAAATACATTTTACCCATTTAATAATGTTATATCCTAATAAAATAAAAATAAGTCTTTCCAAAAGTTTATACTTATGGTTAGATTCCACAATGCCATGATGGTGAACATTATATTAACCATTTACCTCAGAAAAAGGTTGATTGAATGGAGTCAACATCATCAATAACCTAATAATTATGTTCAATCCCATTAAAATGTTTCTTTGATAGATTATTTTAATAATACAAATGATTTTTATATAGGTATTATATTAATATTCTAAAAAACTAATGAATTATTTAATATTAATCTAATTCATTCATGTTTATCAATCAAAAGAATGTTGTATATAAACTCTACATATTAATGTATAGAGGTTTATTTGATTATAATAACATTAAATAGTTGATAAATTACTTCCAACATCTTTCTGGATTTCCCAATAAATAATTTAAATGATGTTTTAATTTTAACAACTAATTGTTTCATTTTGTTTTTTTATAATATTATAGTTATATAGATGATTTCATCTTATAATACAAATATAAATTATTTACATGATTTTGTCAAATTCTAAATCATAAGCTAAAACATTATAGATTACAAATACAATAATAATAATGAAAATCATATCTTAATATCATCATGTTAAGTGTAAACATAATTTACTGGTTATGGGTATGGTTGGATCACATAAATAATAGAGAATGTTAAAGGAATAAAGATTGGGAGTGAAAACATTTCCCATGAAATACTACATTTAATTATTGTGTAATTTTTTAAACAACCCTCAAAATCAGAGGCGGAGTTCACTAATAAACCCAACCTTATATCCAAACCCATATTTAATGTTTCATATTGAATTATAAAACCAAACAATTATCATCACATAATGAATAATTTAAAAATGGGTTTAAAATTATTTGAAATAATTATTTAAACCTGTCTGGATATATATATCCTAAGTAAATAAAACAATACATTTAAATCATGGTGGTTTTTAGCATTATATTATTATATGGGATGATATGAAGAACACTCATTATTCATATTATCTTATGTTATGTTTGATGTCTTATATTTTAAGTGAGTATTTGATTGTATTTCATTAAAATGAAATAACCATTCATAGATAATACCTACTCTAAAAATTCAATTAATTTGTGTAAATGGTTATGTCCCTAATTTGGTGAGGAATATGTTATTCTTCAAAAAACAGACCCCCATTTATTCTATCAATTTTGATGAACACTACAAAGCCAATCTAGCCCCATTCTTACGAGATACCCATTAAAATTTAAGGTATGGAATCAAAATAATTATTAACGTATTCTTCGTCACCTATTTTATGTGTTTTATATAATATAAATGATTTATAATGGTTGTTAAATTATATTTTTATGATAGCTTTTTAAAATTTTTTATCTCTTCAAAAGAAGGCCAACCAGTTTGAATATTTCTTTTATAATTTCTGTTCATATTGGGATGTCATGATTGACTTAGGTTTTTTAAAAAATTATTCTAATTTTTGGTATAATAATTTATTTCATTTAACATGTTTTTGAACATTATTATTTCATAATTTATTTTTTTCATAAAATATATTATAATTAAATGTTAATTTATTTTACTATCGAAGTAGAATATAAAATGGTAATTTATATTTGGAAAGGGTGATTTCTAATTATTTATGAATTTTTATTTGATATTATTTATTTAGATAATTATAAATTGTCTATTTAATTTACTATTTATAAAATATATGTAAACTAATGTTCATATATAAGAAATTAAACAAATTATGGTTTTAGGATCTAAAATAATTAAGGACAATTAGTTTTTAATATAATTCAATAGAGTAAGATTGAAGTTTGATAATTTTATTAGTTTCAGCCGATTAAATTATTTATTTATTAGAAAAAAATATACATAGTTTGTTTATTTAAAATATTATTAAACTAGATAGGTTATTAATTGGTTGAATAGTTACATATTTGATTTATCATTTTACCATTTTGTTATTTTATGTACTAATTATTTTTTAAGAACAATATGGAGGGATCTATATTACATTATTTAATTATCATGGTGGAAAGGGTCTAGGCTTAGGGATTTATAATGGGTCTCATTATTTTATATTTTGTTTCAAAAAGAGACTAACTTGTGAGGTTTTAGACTCGATTTATTAGACTCTTGGTGACCGATCGTTCATAAGAAGTATTAATCTCGAATATAAAAATTCTATACATCATGGTTTTTATTATTTTATTATATTTATAAATTATAGGGGATTCCATGATAATTCTTCTCTTCATGTTATCTTGGTGGAATGTTTTCCCACTTATTGAATAATATTTCCTTAATGTAGTATTTTTCCATGTATTGTTCATGTTTTAATGGGTAATTATTAGGGTAAATTTATGGATATTTAAAAACATGGTGTTGAGTTTTATCTATTGTTAACAATCAAGAAGTTAATATGCATGATATTAATATATGTCAATTAATAACATAGTGGGATTTTTCAGTACCCAATAATAATTTTGGAAAGAATAATGGAGTTCCCATGCATTATGTTATCATGTATTGAGTCTAATGAAATTAAAGGGATACTTGAACTATTAAATTTTAACTACCTTCCAGTTTTTAATATCAATATAATAAATGATTAACAATAAGTGGGAAAGATAATGTGATATGGTTCCAATTATATTTTCTTTAATAAGGTTTCATTTTTTCTGAAGGTTGTTATATGTTAAAGAATTATAATATACTACCATTGGAAATATCCATAAATATTCATTCATAATGAAAAATGTTGATGAAGTGTTTGAGTTAGTTCTAATGATTATATTATAATTAAAATACATATCTGTGAAATATTGTTTGAATTTGTGCTTCTTATTTCTAGATATTCGTGTTAGATATTAGTTTAATTAGTTGATGATTTTTATCATCTATATTGATGAATGGTGAATATTTTATCTCTCTAAAGGCTTTGGGGAAGATAGTTTATGGTTGTTCCAAACAATGTATTATCAAATTATGATGATATATATTAGATGAATAATTCACTTTGATAAGATTATATAAATTTACTTATAGTTATAAATAGGTTCATTAGTGATTTTTAATTTTTTAATTATTGGTTGGAGTTGATTTGTATGTATTATAATATTATTTCACGTGTTTAATGATGTTTGAGGTGTTTTGGGTATGTTCTATAAGTTCTATATGTTTTTATATTTTTGATATATTGGAAAGGAAAAAATATTATATTTCAAATGTTAGGGTTTTGTTTGAATGAAAAAAATTACATTTTGTTATATACTATGTTTACACACTTTTCCATATGTATGGGTGAATTTGTTCTGATATCTATTGAATGTTTGGAAAAGTACACAAATAATTATATATATGCTATATATATATCCCTCTATGGTGAGTGTGAGTGAATAATTCACAATGTATAGAGATAATAATTACATTGTTATATTTATAAATTTATATAATTAAGTAATTGAAGAAATATTTAATAATACCTACATAAATATGATTCTGAAATTAAAAAGATGTGAAAAATTGTTGAAAAGACAATTATTATATGTATACATACTCTATGTGTTTATGAATTTTTGAAATATAAAAATAACTATATTCTACTTAAGGAATATTATTCTTGAGATGTTTTGAAATAAATATCAAACAATATTTCAAAAATTGGGTTATGCAGAGGAAGGAGATTTGGGAATGGGAATAGATATATAGTGATATTTTAAGCTTCGCAAAATTTTCAAATTATGATACTTTTTAATTCTAGTTCATTTAATAATAAGGAATTTTTTGGAAAAATTAATCACTCCATAAATAATAGAACCATGACATGAATTTATAGGATAATGTAATACATGTCGACTATAGTTTTAGTCTTTTAGATACAATCATTTCTTGATGTTTTCTTCCATTTCATGATGTAGAAAAAAATTGAAACACAAGCCAGTGAAGATTTTGTAAATTAATATATAAACATTCCATTTGGTGATGGAATCTTCCTGATGTGAGGAATTATATTTAAGCTATGTGTAGTTTTAATATTTATTGATTTATCACACTATAATTCATGGTGTTACACCATTATATGAATAATTTGGTGAAAATAATAGACAATTTTCTCTATGAAATGGGTATCAAACTAGAAAATGAAGAATATGTTTATGGGAATTTTAGATGAAATGTTTTCTATGCCAGGTGGTATACAAAAAATTAATAATTATCTAAAATGATCTAAAATAATAATAAAGAAGGGGGATAATTTAGAAGAAATTTAAGAGTAGTTGAAGGAATTATATAGCTATATTTTAAATTTAAAAATATAATTTAATCCTAAATAATAATATATAATTTTGTTAAAAAATTTATAACAAGATATCATACATAATTCATTGATAAGAGATAATTGTATAGTGATCAGAATTGAGTTTTAATATATATGGATGAAATGTGATATAAACAATAATATTATCATGAATATCCTTTGTTCCAAATAAAATCATATTTCCAATTTTTTAGAATAATATCGTCCATATAAATTGAAGATAAATAAGACATGAATCAAACTAACAATTATTTTTACTTTTCTTCATTAACTATAGTGTGTAAAGGAAGTGAAAATACCAAACTGGGATACTATCTAATATCATGTTTTGATAGAGTATATTATAATATGATATCATTGTACTGTAAGGACTAAATAATTAGATTTATCCCTTAATAATTTTTTACTTTAAGAAATGATATAGAAAAAATTTAGTCTACAGGAGACACAAGCCTTCAATACTTATCTACATCAAATATAGAAGGATAAATATATTTCTTTTTAAATGGGTCCCGTTTGGTTCTAGAGCATAAAAATTGAAATTTTCTAATTTAATTTTACTATGTTGTTCCCAAGAGTAGAGGTTCAAGTTCATATTATTTATTGAGATTAATTTGTTAAAAAATAGAAAAATTGTGCATTGTTGGGATAACAACTATCAAAAATCATTGAATGATTCATCTATATTCAAGGTAAAACTACTTTATAATTTTCTATGGGATATTATTTTTTAATAATTATGTTTCATTATTTAAAAATATATTATAATATAGAAATTTATATTTGTATATATTCATATAAATGGTGTATATTTTATATAGTATAATGTTTTAAAGTGATAAAAAATTGATTATATTGACCCCCCATCAATGTGGTGCATTGGAAAGAGTGGAACAATAACTACTATTATTATCATGGTTAAATTTTTTATTATATTATCAAAATATTAAAAAAATTATTATTATTTTTATTTGATTATATTTTCGATTATTCATGAAGTTAACAATTTGTGAAGAAGAATCAACATCCTATATGAATATCATCTGTTCCAAGACTCTAATGAATATGATTAAGAAATCAAATAATTAAACCCTGTTATTAAAATAAAAGGGGGAATTGTTTACCCCTTGATATAATTTTGAAATAGAATATAATTTCAAGATAGAATCAGATTTATTAGTTCAATATACTAACAATAATATGCACAATAATTCAACCTTATAATACTGAGCAATTTTAATTGAATGTAATAAAACTAAAAAACATTTTTAATGTTTTCTGTAGTACATCGGATTCTGGTATGTAACCCTTGCTTGATGATTTTCATGGTTTTAATGTTAAGGGTGTTGAATGGGAGAGTTGGGAGCACTTGGAATGATATTTTGAGGGAAAGGGGAATTCACATGGGCAGCACACGGTTTGTCTAAACTTTGCACAATGGGTCTAAGAGGTAGTATCTCCTACTGTCTTGGCACAGGGTTTGTCTAACCATGCAGCCAAACCATGTAAGAAGGGTAGTTGAGGAAGTAGATAATGCACGGTTAGTGCACGGTTTTTCAAAATATGTGAACTAACTGTGTGGGCACTTAAAAGAGATCCTTAAATCATGGATCTCACATGTTTTTCCTCTAAATGCAGTTTTTAAGCTCTTAAGAAGTCCTAACTTGGAATTTAGTTCTCCTAAGGTCAATGAAAGTTCTCCCATCATTCCGAAGGAAATCTGAAGGATTCTCTTTGAAAATCGAAGCTAGATTCGTGATGTATTTGATCGTTCTTGATCGTTTTCTTATATCTACATAGATCTACTTCACCTGTTCACTCGGTTTCTTAGATCAACACATGTTATGGGTAGATCTAAGTATGTGGATTCCAAATATGATGATATTTGGTCTTGATTTTGTTAGGAGAAGAGATCTAAGGAGAATTCAAGGAGAATCGACCCAGTTTTATTGAGAGTTCTTCAACTATTGTGGTTTTCATCAAAACCATGAGGTAGGTGGATTCACTCTTGAATCCACATGCTATAATTTATTGTCTTAGTTTCAAATTGTTTTTTAATGGATTTTATTGTGAAAAGAATAGAATAAATCATCTTTAGTGATGATTTATGGTTTTGTTGAAATATTGAAATCATGGTGAATTAATGTGAAAAGTGATTAGGCTTCTTGAATTCAAAATGTTGATTTTAAATTATGGATTTTCTGAAATTGAAGATGGTTTGATTAAAAGTGGTTTTTCAGCAAAAAGGGTATTTTATAGAAATGGTTTGAGATTGAAAATACTTTGATCGAATAGGTTTTCAATAAAAAGGGAGTTTTATTGAAATGGTTTGGAATTGAAATGTTTTTGCATTGAAATAGTATTAATAGAAATGGTTTTCAATAAAAAGGATTTTTTATTTAAAGGGTGTTTTGGCATGATCTATGGGAATATGTGGTGTGTGTTTAAATTGCATGTACGGGTTTAGTTGATGTAGGACCTTGTTCGTGGTTCCAAACATTTAATGGAACATAGTAACTATATGTATGAGGATTGGTTGAAATATGACATTTTTATCAGTGCCAAAGGTGTAATGGAACATGTGAAACAATTACCTTGTGAAGACTTTGTAGATCAAAGAGAAACTACTCATGAGTATGGAATTGTCATAACGTAGCATGAATGGATGGTTTCATGGTTTGTGAAAGCGGTTGGGTATTCCAAAAAGAGATATGGTGAAATGGTTCTATATATTTTTAGGTTATTTTTATGGAAAATTATCTTCCTTGAAAATTGTATTCAATTTCTCTTGGAATGCCTTTGTTTATGAATGGTTTTGGAAACTTTTTTATATTTAGTTATAAACTACTTTTGAGAAAAAAATTTATATAAACTATTTTTACATAATTATTGCTAACTATTATATCCTAGTGGAATGAGGAGGTATGTCATTGGGGAAAACCGACTGTGTTTTATACTCACCGCTGCTTTGTCACGTTGGTGCTTCTGTAGATGTCGTATTCCGGGACACAGGTAATGGTAAAGAATCTTATTGCTTTTGGCTCGTGGTGAGTATTGGGAGATGTTGTGGAGCTTGGAGATTGTGGATAGCGAAGTATTAGTGTCATTGAGAGTCTTGATTTGTTTATCTGTTGTGCACTTTTATTCTCGGTTTGGTCTCCCATTGTTGTGTCCTCTGATGTGGTTTGACATAAATGTATTTTGTTTAGTTGTCTTTCATTTGTTCATGCATGTTATAGTGGATGTTTGGGGATGGATGGTTGGTTTATTGGGTTATTTCTTAAAGGGTAAATCACCCCCACTTTTATTCGAAACCCTTATGCATTTATTTCTAGCCTTTGGAATCCTGCAGATGTCGCTTAAGGCCTAGTAATTACTCGTTGAGATCTCAAGCCAATAGAAATTTCTGGGTCATTACAAATGGTTTCAGCTTGTTTGGTCCTTACATAACATGTAGTCATCGATGTTCTTGGACATGGAGATGAAATTAATTCTTGTCTATTACATGGGTCAAATTCATGGAAATGTGTATGATTGTCGTAACATGAAATGTATAGCATAAAAGGACGTAGCTAACCCTTTTATGTTGAAATCCATATTACAGGGATGTTGGGTATATAAGTTTTTTGGATACACTTCTAGAATGTTAGAAATCACATTGTCATGGGTTTATCCAATGATAGGAGAATGACATGCATTGTAGAGGAATGACATCCCACTATGATTTCATATCTCATTCTGAGGAATGAGAAAGGATTTTGTTCAAGGTGTGAATTTTTGAAAAATGCAGAAATTGTTTTCAAGTAATAGATTTTGAAAATAGGGTTTTGGTGTATTTTGAAAATGGGTTGATTTTTAAAAGGCATGAATAATGTTTTAAAAAATTGTTTGAACATGGGAAAAAGGATGTTTTGAGAACAATGTTGTGATGGATGATGTGATATAATTTGAACACTAAGCCATCAGTTTCTAGAGATTGAGATTGACGGAGTTTGTTGTTGGTTTAGAAAATGGATCCTAGTAGGCGTGGTCGAAACAAACCCGACAAAGCTGCAGAGAATGTGGTTACACCAGAACCACGTGTGAACCAAGAGCTGGTTCAGTGTATTGTCCAGGCTTTTCATGCTGTGGATATGGGGAAAAGGAGGAATGAACCAAGGCATGTGGATCATAGCATCCCGTTCATGAATCATAATCCACCAAACTTTTGGGGTGATGTTGAACCCGAAAAGGTCGAGGTGTGGCTAAGTATGATGAATCGTATCTTCAATTTCATCGGCACACCATCAGAGCTCAAGGTCAAGTTGGCGACTTATATGCTCGAGGATCTTTCATGTCAATGGTGGGATTTAGCGGTGTAGGATAAATTGGATGAAGGACTTACATGGGAGGATTTTGAAGAATTGTTCAACAAACAATTCTATCTTCACACGTTCAAGATCCAAAAAATAACGGACATATTCAGCCTGAAACAAGTGAGTCTCTCTGTCACAGAGTATCTAGATAAATTCATGAATTTAGTTCATTTTCCACCAGAGGTCGCAGAAATTGCATCATTGAAGGCACAAATCTTCGAATCGTGGCTAACGCAGGATATTCAATCTATGATTGTGGTGCTTTATATTACGGATTATACAGAGATAGTGAATGTCGCGACTATTTATGAACGTGATATCTCATGATCGATAGGAGGAGGAATTATGATAGCTACAGTAAATGGTGGGAACTCAACCTCAGGGAACAAGAGGAAAAGGGAAACCTATTTCCAAGGTGTAAGTGAAAATAACTATCAGATAGTTGGATTAGCGAACCTTCCTCCATAACCCCAGATCAAAGAAGGTTACTTTCAATGTGGTTCGATGGAAAACATAATGCGAGACTGTACGGCGCAACCCAGAGCAGGTCATAATTGCAACAAGATGAGACATCTTCAGCGCTATTATCACAGAGCTCCTAGGTCGAGTTCTTGGGACCCTTCTCAAGCATTACAATCATTGTATGCTTCGACATGAAGAGGACTGCGAGTCAGTCTCGTCAGCAGAATAGAGCTAGACATGGTGATTCTAGAAAAACCATGAATCCTCATCAAAGGAAATTTCAACAAGGCAACAAGGAAATCAGTGCAGCGACGAAGCAATTGTATAGAGCTGAGCAGATGATGTTCGATGATTAGACTGGACCATCTATAGTCAGAGGTACAATTCATTTTAATTATACCATTGTGAGAGTGCTCTTTGATACCGGTGCATCAAATTCATTATTTTCTTCTCTTGTTGTTTAAATGTTATGTTTAAAACTGGAAATGATGTCTTCTGTTTTGAAACTAAAAACTCTTCATGGTGAAAGAGAACGTCAGGACTTTGTGTGTAGAGTATGTGCTATAACTGTTGATGGAGATGAGTTAAAATGGAAATTGTCGATGTTGGACATGGATGTCTTTGATGTAATCCTGGGTTTGGATTGTTTGACAATGTTTAATTCTCAAATCAACTGTTATAAGAGAAAAGTTAGTTTCACGACTGAGGACAACATCAACTATCTCTTCATAGGAGATAGGATGGTAGAGAAAGGGGAAAAGAGATTCTTGGCTCCAATGGTGGGAATGATCTCTCACCAACAGATATCGTTCAATTTTGAATCAATGGAAGAGATTGAGGAAAATAGTTTTCTAGCTGTGGTGGATCAATTTACTGATGTCTTACCCAAGAACTTCTCAGGGTTACCACCTCTAAGGGAAGTGGATTTTATAATTGAACTCTTTTCAGGACCAATCCTATTTCCCTTCCGTCTTATAGAATGGAACCAACAGATTTATGGGAATTGGAATCACAGTTGGAGGAGCTGGAAAGCAAGGGTTTCATTTTAGCAAGTACTTCTCGATGGGCAGGATCAGTTTTTTTTGTGATAAAGGTAGATGGAACTATTTGGATGCGTGTTGATTATCGTAAGTTTAATCATGTTACGATTAATAATTGAAATAAACTTCCATGCATTAATGATCTGTTCGATCAATTAAGGGGATCTCAGTGGTTCTCCAAGATTGAATTGTGATCAGTATATCACCAATTGCGAGTTCATAAGGAGGATATTCCAAATACAGCTTTTATAAGCAGATATGGCCACTACGAATATGTAGTCATGCATTTCGGTCTAATGAATTCACCAGCGGTCGTCATGGATTTCATTAATCGGATATTTCAACGATATTTGGATTCTTTTGTTGTGATATTTGTCGACGATATCTTGGTGTATTCAAAGACAAGGGTTGAGCATGAGGTGCACCTAGAAACAATGTTAAAATTCTTGAGAGATCATCATTTGTATGCTAAATTATCAATGTGTGATTTTTGGATACGGGAAGTATGTTTCCATGGCCATGTCATTTCTGAGAAAGGCATTTATGTTGGTCCTAAAAAGATAGAAGCCGTTATCTCTTGTCAACCACTGAAGAATGTGTTTGAGATACATAGTTTCCTTGGTCAAGCTGGATACTACAGACAGTTTGTGCGTGATTTTTCACAACTAGCTTCAGCAATGAAAGCTATGACTAAGAAGAATGTGCTCCTCCAATAGACGTAAGAATGGAAAAAATCCTTTCAGAAAATAAAATTTCAGCTTACATCGGTACCAATCTTGATATTACCAGAATCAAGACAGGGGAATGTGGTGTATTTTTATGCTTCAAGATCAGGTTTGGGTTGTGTTATCATGCAAACAGATCATGTGGTTGCTTATGGTTCAAGGCAGTTGAGAGCGCATGAGAAAAATTACCCAACACATGATTTGGAGTTGACTTCAGTCATCTATGCTGGGAAAACATGGAGACATTATCTCTTTGTTGAGAAAATTACTGTATTTACAGATCAAAAAATCTTGAAACACATTTTCTCACAGTGAGATTTGAATCTCAGGAAAAGGAGAAGGATGGATTATCTCCAAATGTTTGACTTTGAATTGATGTACACACCTGGAGAAGAAAATTCAGTGGCGGGTGGATTGAGTAGAAAGTCATATACTCAGTTGGTGAAAGAAGCTTCATACTAATAGTAGTTGATGTAGGACTTAGCTGACATGCATTTGGAATATAAAAACACATGTGATGTTGTCGTTTTCATTTCTTCTACACATGTACTAAATTTAGTGAAGATGATCAAATAAGCACAAGAATCTAATGCAAAATGCCTGGTTTTATGTTCAAAACACAATGGTTGGGAGACCATTTAATAATAGAAACTTGATGGGGGTTCAGTTTTGTGTTTCCGAGGTCGGATGGTTGTACCTATGCTTTATTAGGAACAAAACCTTCATGCTTACCACCATTATTAATGGGTTGTACATCTGGGTACACAATAAATGTATAAGGTGTTGAAGATGCAGTTTTGGTGGAGCGACATGAATAGAAAAGTGGAAGAGTTTGTCTCGGGGTGTTTGACTTATCAGTAGGATAAAGCAGAGCAATAGAGACCAGCTGGTATGTTACAATCATTACCTATCCCAGTGTGGAAATGGGATTATATATAAATGGATTTTGTTACTGGTCTTCCAATAATGGTATGGAAACACGATGCCATTTTCGTGATAGTGGATCGTCTAACCAAGTCGTCCCATTTCATCCCTATTTGTGAAACCCATATGGTAAAATATCTTACAAAAATCTATAACCAAGAAGTGGTAAAGAGGCATGGTGTACCAATTTCTATAGTCTCAGACAAAGATCAGAGGTTCACATCTTGTTTCTGGGAATCATTACAGCAATCCCTTGGGACTCAGATGACTATGAGCATGTCGTATCATCCTCAGATGGATGGAAAATCCGACCAGACAATAAAAACATTGGAAGATATGTTGTGGGATTGTGTAATGGAATTGGTTGGCTCATGGGAGGAGCATATACCCTTAGAGGAGTTCTCATACAATAATAGCTATAAAACATCGATATGCATGGCCCTGTTTGAAGCCTTGTATGGACGCCCTTGTCGTTCTCCACTATGTTGGGTGTGAACTGGTGAAACATTACTAGTTGGACCAAGCCTTGTCCAAGAAACAATAGAGAAGATTCAGTTGATTAGAAAGAGGATGGAGACGGCTCAGAGTCATTAGAAATCTTATGCAGATCACCGTTGGAGACTTTTGTTGTTCGTTGTGGGTGATCATGACTTCGTGAGAATATCTCCAAGGCTTGGACATCATTGTTTTGGGAATCAGGGAAAGTTATCTACTAGATACATAGGCCCTTTTGAGATACTGGAATGGGTTGTAGAGGTCGAATATTACTTGGAATTACCAACATAGATTAGTTTGGTGTATAATTTGTTCCATGTATCTCAGTTGAAAAAGTATCATCTTGACCCTACGCATGTGATAAGATGGGATCACATTGAGCTAGAGCTAGATGCTTCCTTGATACATATCCTAGTATAGATTTTGGATATGCAAGGGAATGTATTTAATGAAAAAATCATCGGTCTAGTGAGGGTTTTATGATATCATGGTCAGATTCAGTAAGAGACATGGGAACGCGAAAAGGAAACGAAAGAGAATTGGCTGGAACTCTTTCATTTGGGTGATGGTTTTCTACTTTCTGAGCATGGAAAGACCAATTGTGTGGAGAATTTAGTACCCCTAGTATTTGGTATGTAACCCTTACATGATTCTTTTCATGGTTTTAATGTTAAGGGTATTGAATGGGAGAGTCAGTATAACTTGTAATGATGTTTTGAGGCAAAGGGGATGTCACATGGGCAACGCACGGGTTGTCTAAACCGTGCGGCCAAACCATGCATAATGGGTCTTGGAGGCAGTAACTCATGCATGGTCAGTGCACATTTTGTCTAACCATGTGCCCAAACAGTGTGAGAAGGGTGGTCGAGGTAGCAGGTAATTCACGCTAAGCACACGGTTTTTCAAACCGTGCGAACTAACCTTGCGGGCAATTAAATGAGATCCTTAAATTGTGGATCTCGCATTTTTTTCAGCTAAATGCCTCGTTTAGTATCTTAAGCTACACTAACTTGGGATTTTTGTTCTCTTAAGGTCAAAGAAGGTTCTCCCATCATTCCAGAGGTGATCTGAAGTCTTCTCTTGGAGAATCAAAGCTGGATTCATGAGGTATGTGATTGTTCTTGATCGGTTTATTAGATCTACTTTGATATAATTCTTCTCTTCTATCAATTTCTTAGATCTACACACATTATAGGTGGATCTAAGTATGTGGATTCCAAATATGATGAGATTTGGTCTTGTTGGTGTTAGGAGAAGAGATCTGAGGAGAATTCTTTGAGAATCAACCTTGTTTTCTTGAGCGTTTTTCGACCGTTGTGGTTTAGTGAAAACCTTAATGTAGGATCCTTCACTCTCAACCCCTCTAGATATAATCGATTGGAATAGTTTCAAATTGGTTTTTTTGAATGGATTTTATTTTGAAAATCATGGAATAAATCTTCTTTAGTGATGATTTATGGTTTTGTTTAAATTGTGAAATCTTGGTGAATTGTTGTGCAAAGTGATTTGGCTTCCTGAATTTAAAATGCTGATTTTAAATTATGGATTTTCTAAAATTGTAGATGGTGTGATGAAAAGTTGGTTTTCATGAGAAATGGTGTCTTATTAAAATGTTTTGAGATTGAAAGGACTTTTTATGGAATTGGTTTTGAATAAAAAGAGAGTTTTATTGAAATGGATTGGAATTGAAATGGTTTGGAATCGAAATGGTTTTAATGGAAACAGTTTTTCATAAAAATTATTTTTTTATAGAAAGGTTGTTTTTGTATTATTGATGGGAATATGTGGTATGAGTTCATATTTCATGTACGACGCTTGGTTGAAATAAGGCCTTCTACTCGGTGCCAAATGTTTAATGGCACATAGTAACTATATGTACGAGGCTTGGTTGAAATATGACCATGTGCTCAGTGCCAAAGGTGGAATGGAACATGGGAAATAATTAGCTTTTAATGACATGGAATATCGATGAGAAACCTCTCATGAGTATAGAACTATCATAACGTAGCATGCATGGTTGGTTTCATTGGTTTGTTGAAATGTTTTGGTATGCCAAAAAGGGATATTGTGAAATGGTTCTAAATCTTGTATGTTTATTTTTTTGGAAAACTAACTTGCGGGAAAATTGGTTTCAATTTCTCTTGGAATGCCTTTGTTTGTGAATGGTTTTGGAAACTTGTTTATATTTAGTTATAAAATGCTTTTGAGAAAATGTTTTATATAAAATGTTTTTATATAATTGTTTCTAACTCTTCTATCCTAGTGGAGTGAGTAAGTAAGTAATTAGAGAAAACCTACTAAGTTTTATACTCACCCTTGCTTTGGCACATTGGTGCTTATGCAGATGTCATATTTCGGGACACAGGTAAAGGTAAAGCATCCTATCGCTAGTGTCTCTTGGTGATGCTTGGGAGATGTTGTGGATCATGGAGCTTGTGGATCACGGAGTCTTAGTTCCTTTGAGTGTCTTGAGTTTTTTATCTATTTTTCACTTTGATACTTGGTTTGGTCTTTCATTGTTGTGTAATTTGATGTGGATTGACAAAAATGAAGTCTGTTTAGTTGTCCTTCAGTTGGTCATGAATCATATAGTGAATGTTTGGGTATGGTTGGTTGGTTTACTGGGTTATTTATTAATGGGTAAATCATCCCCCACTTGTATTTGAAACCCTTCGGCATTTATTGCCACCCTTTGGAATCTTGGGGATGTCACTTAAGGACTATTAATATTCGTTGAGCTCTCCAGACAATGGTAATTAGCGGGTCATTACATTTTCCACCCAATGATTTAAGAAAAATAGGGTAATATCTTATTTATTAAGAATTACTTGATAAATAATATGATGATTCATATTCATAATTATAGTAAAACCTATATAACCGTCCTAAATATATAGATTAGTTTATCTTTGGTTTTATTAAATATTTTAAAGAGGAGACTATCGATATTGATAAATAATATTATATAAGTCAAATGGTCTTATCATAAAATCAATTGTTGTACAAAAATATCACCAAATAATATAGTAAAAAATATATGTAATGTTGATCAGGTAGAAAATAACATAATATTTGAGAAAATTTTCTTATAATTAATAAAACATATAGATGAATCCATGAAATTATTCATTAAAAGTACCATTCATTGAAAGAAAATATGAATTCTTTCGTTGATGATTGGAATGTACAATTTTATGTCAAAGAAAATAAGATAATGTTTCTTAAAAAGCATATCAATAAATAAATAAAATTCATGAAAAGTGTATTCGATATGATTAAAATAGAATGTGTAGAAAGAATTTGTGACCTTGATTATGAAACGAAAACTCTTAACATAAAGGGGCTGAATAATGATGTTAAATTAGAAAATCATGAAAGAAATAATTTGAGAGTTTATATGAAACATAGAAAAAAATGGTTTCCACTCAAAAATTACATTGAAGATATTTAGGATATATAACAATTACCTTATTTAAGAAAAATATTTGAATCACCCAATGTTATATCTCATGAAAAAATTAATCATTACATAACCTTTTATCTAGAAAAATTTTGTACAGTAAATATTTTTACAAGAACAAAGTATTTTTTATTTCAATTTATAAAAATATAAGTGTTGAGAAAAAAAGGTGAAAACCACGCCACTAATTATATGGTGGATAACATCAATTTTGGGAGAATATAACCTTAATAATGATCTAAACTAAATTTTATAATGAAACAAATATAGCATGAACATAATAATGATAGTTTTCTATCATAGAATAAATGAAATTGATTATTTATTTATTTAAGATGTTGTAGAATGTTAAAGTCCATGTATAATGATTGTTATTGAAATATATTAGATTATAGAAGAAAAATAAGCCATATATATTTGGGTCATCATTGATAGAAAGAATTATAAATAGAATTAGGACTAAATTGTGATTATCTTAAAAAATTTGAATGTATTGAGAAATTCGATGGATGTTGTAACTTAATGGGTCAGAGTGAGGAGGTATTCATATTAAAATAAATCATGAATATATGTATAAAAATTTTTGTATGAAGACAATGTATGGAAATAAAAAAAATATGAATAAAAATGATGAGTGTACAATGGGATAAATGTAAAAAAAATTATTCAAAATACAGTAATGATGCCTAATAAGGTAAGGATTTAATGTATCAAATTAAATAATTGTGATTACAAGGGGTATTCATTTCAAACATATATAGTGAGGGTAACAATAATGAATAAAAAGAAATATAAAGCTAATTAGAAATTAAAAAGCTATAAATTAAAAGATCTAAGAGTATTTATATTGATAGTCTAATATTTCTTATCAAGTCTCAATTGATAGTATGATCATCATACCATGTCAAGATGAGTTACATAAGAATATTATTCTTGCACTAGGATACTCATGTGACTTGATGGAATATGTAAAGAAGAAGAATCAAAACAACTGTATTTCTGAATGAAATAAAGAGACCATGTTTCCTAAAAGTCTTACTAATTTAAAAACTGTACAATAATGCATTAAGATTTCCTCAAAGTTGACAATATACGGAAAAGTGTGTTTTTTCTGAGAATAAAATATAAACCTTGATTCACTTCCAATTGGTTAAATTAGTTATTACATTTTCCTACAAATATTTTGTTTTTTATTTCTACACTATGAATTTAATATGATTCATGATTAATGTGTAAAACTAAATAACTGAGCACTTTATAATAACTATTATTGACTAAATAGAAGTCAGTAAATATGTTTTATTCTAAAATGTGGCTTTTTAAGTGTACTTTGTGAAGTTAGTTGCCTTAACTAGGTAAACATTAAGTGTATATGATGAGGGGGGAGTTTGAGAAGTTTTTTTAATTATTATTTCATAAAAAATCTATAATTGTGGATAGTTATTAATTATATATCCTCAAAGTGGTATGTATGAATATTATCTCATGCATGTTTTGCAATAAAAAATACTGATGTTATGTGTTAGATGTCTGAATAATTTATGGAATGTGAATGTTGTAATTTCAAAGGATTACATTTTAGTACAATCATGCCAGTTGGTTCAATGATTTTAATCTAAATAATCATATGAGTGTTGGAATTCAGGTTGAAAAATTCAAAAATATAATCATCAAGTTGATTATACTAAAAATGTACAAAAGTAGTCCTTTATTAAAAAATTTGATGTTGGAGTCATTTTTTGGATAACGATGGACATCTTTATTGTCTATATATTTCTCTATTATTTTTTACACTGAGTACTTCTTCTAGTATAATTATTGTGAAATAATAATGTGAACACTATATTTATGATAATTTATATTATCCCTTTAAAAGAATAATTTATATTATTTACAATAATGGAATGTGAGATGAAAATCAATGAAATACATATTTACATTCATTCTCTATATTAGTATTGATGAACATCCTAAAGGGGGAGATTATTGAACCCTCTTAGTGTGGACCTATATTTGATTTTAGTAAGCATGAAATTATATGTTTCAAGGAAATATGTATTAAATATGAATAACTTTGATGGAGTAGGGTTTAACCAAGAATATTAATTACATGGATAATGTTCTTCCTCCGATAGATAATATCATGTAATGAGTTAAAGGACACTAAAAACATCATAGATATTGAATTTTGAAGATCCCCCATCTTTTCATTGTAATGCTAATGAAATATTTTCAATAATGGTAAAAGCTAACGTGATATGTAGTCAATTATATTTACATTATTAAGTTTTATAATTTCTAAACAATGGAAAAATTTAGTGATGTATGCAATACTGAATTTGAAAATACTCTTGGAGATCCATTCATT
The DNA here is from genome assembly GCA_963277665.1 of Viscum album. NCBI lineage: Eukaryota > Viridiplantae > Streptophyta > Magnoliopsida > Santalales > Viscaceae > Viscum > Viscum album. The sequence continues at coordinate 1,141,327,600 of OY728156.1, forward strand.
TTTAAAAGGTTAAAAAAGTGTTTGAGTTAGAGCCAATAATTATATTTCATGAATAATATAAATATTGAAAATCTTTTTTTGGATCTATCATTATTTTTTCTTGATATTACATAAAAATATATTAATTACATAGTTGGTGAATTGTCTCATGGATTTTGAATATTAGATAAAATATTATCTCAATAAAGGATCAATGAAAGCTAGTTCATGAAGATATATCCAATGTATTATAATATTATTATTATATATTTCATGAATAATACACTTTTTTTTTAAATTATACAATATTAATTCAAGAAAAAATATATTCTTAAAATATTTTAATTTATATTTTAATTTATTATGATTTGAATATATTCTAATGTTATTTTAAGTGTTTGAATATGTCGGAGAAAGTGTGAGGATGTTCTAGAAATTCTAGATGTTTATAAATATATAAGAAAATTCAAAAAGAAAAAAATATATTAACCCATATATATATGGGTTCCTCTAGAGTGTAAAAAATGGATAATTTAAAAATCCCTTGGATACATATTTTTGTAATAACTATGATCCTCATTGTACTGATTTATAGTGAATATTGAGATAAGATCCTTTATATGTCTCTCTGTGATATGTATGGGTAACTATGTACTTATGTAGATTAAATATTTTTCAATGTATGGAGCTGTGTATTACATTTGGATACATATGATTTTCTAGAAATAATAATTTGAAAATATTTTGAGATACATTTAGATATTTATGAGTATATTATTCTTATGTTTGTGGGATGTCTTAGAGTGCAGAGTATGATACATATGGGAACTCAAATGGGATTTGAATATAATAAAGCATAGAACTACCATTTCATATATATAGATTAATTTGTTTATCAATTTTTAAAAAGAACCTAATACTTCATGTGAAACATACAATTAATCATATGACATAATATTTTGGAAAATAAAGTGTTTCATTTTGATATGTGTTGGTTCATGAGTTTTAAAAATTTATTGATTTCAAAAATATTGCATAATTCATTATAAGATAAAATTACAAAAGTGAATTTTAGATGAATATTTACCCATTTAATAAATTATATAACCATTACATGGATCAATATATGAATATAATAGCTAAAAAATCTTGTTTTTGGTTTTGAGATCTAATCACATTATAGAGTAGGATTCCAAAACATGAAAAAATCAAATGATGAAATAATGTCAATAGTTATTCTATTAGTTATGATGTAATCATATATTGAGGATATGGAAATTTGGTGTTGATAATCCATGATAATGATGATATTATCCATTTGAATGTGATGTAATATATCAATCCATAATTCAAGGTTTGATGCTTAAATATATTGACCTAAAAAAAGAATATATGTGTTACACATTGAAAATTTTATTACACCGCAAAAGGTGGAAAATTTTTAAAAACAATTCAGTGGAAATTATTTTCCATAGTTTTTTATAAATTAATATATTCATGACTATAATTTTTTAAAAATAATAAATTATATGTTCTGAAAGTTATAATAAGATTGTGTGTAATTAAAAGATGATGTTCATTTAGGATTAAATTTCAAATTCAAATTTAAACCTGATGAATAATCCAATTATATATGAGATAAAATGTTACAATTTATCACATATTAATAATTTATGAGTAATGGGAAGAGGGTGTGTGTGTTGAGTGTATAAAAATAAAAGTTAAAAAGTAATAAAACATGCATTATTATCCTAAATATATTTCCTATGAATGAAAAATGGAGTTTTAATGTGGGGTGGATAATTTAATTAATGTTAATTTCAGTAAAATAAAATTATTATAGGTAATACTTACTTTTATTTAATCATTATTCATTCTAATGTATAAAGGATTTGAAAATACTAGCCTATGATATCCTTATATATTATATTCTAATTGAGAAGTACATCCAAATATATCCTTATATCATTAGTTCTGCATAATTTGAGGTATCCATTTATATTTATATACTTTTAGGTATTGGAAAAAATACATTATGTCTTGAAGACACCGAATACTTAAAAACAAATCTACATAAAAATAAGCTGGTTGAATCCTGTATTTTGTAAATATAGTATATGTTTATTTCTTAGCCTTAAAATAGCTATTTTGTGTATATATGATACCTAGTAGGATCATGGAGTATATATTTATGGTCATAAAATTTCACGGGATTCATCTTAATAATAAAATATATGTTACATTTGAGTAAGATAATAACCAATATGTGTAAGGAACGTTGTTATCCATTTTAGAGGAAAGCAACACTAACAAACTATTGTGTAATGTGTTGTGGTTTTTCATCCATTATCACATTATTGAAAACAAACATACAATATAAAAAATGATTTTAATATACAATCACTTAATATGTTTTGATGTAAGATATGGTAGCAGTTTCATGTGATAAAAAGTACATAATAATAATTCACTCCCTGATTTCATTGTGGGAAGTTAGTTCCAATAGGACTATAATGGAAAAATTACTCACCTATAAGATATTTTATAAATTAGTAATTATATTTTATTCCTTTTGAAAATAATTATGGGATTAATCCAACTAAATTTTTTTATGTTATTTTTATATGATTTTTCAAGTGAATTGTACTTATATATTTATACATGATTACTCTATTATAGGGGTTATACTATATAATAAAATTGTCATCTACATAATAATATTAATTAATAATATTTTGAAAAAGAAAAATTTTAGGTACATTATGGAAATACTCAATGGTAACTTACTCTCTCCCTTAACGTACACTTATAGAATACATATAGATGTCTTTCATTGAAATACTAGAAAAATGGAAAGTGTGCTTGTTCAGTTATGGGGAAACAAATATTAGTTCAATTATTTATGTTGGCTATATAGAGTTATCGATATATTTTCAGTCTATTTTTTAATTTCATAAAATTTACATGATGGGATTTCCACATAGAGACAATTATTTTTAATATTTTTTATAAGTGGGTATTATATACTTATTGTTTGATTATCATATACTGATCATGATACATAGACATCGAGGTTTAAAGATTATATTTTCTACTTATAAATTTATTTATTTATTTATTATCCTTTAATTATCATTTTATATTTAAAATTACATTGGATGGTATTTTTATGTAATGTATGAATACAATCTATAGTAATATATTTGTTATATTATCAATAGAAACATTTCCCTTCTTCTTTATTAATATCTTAAAATCTAGTATCCCTAATATTCTATTTTGTGAAAGTAAATTGTGGTAATTAGTTGATCTAAATTGTGTATAAGGTTATTTTTAGGATATATTATTATATATTGACACCATTTGTGATTATAGGAATTGATGTGGAAATTACAATATTTATGGATAAATGGTTTATTCATTTGAATATGTCAATAATAAGACACCTCATTTAATTCATGAAAAATAAATATTTGTCAATGAAATTATGTATTAACAATTATGATCTCAATATTATCCTAATTAACAATAATTATCCCTTAGACATAGTGGTGGATTTATATGACTAAAATTATTATGCCCAAATGTTTTATATTAAATAACTAAGATATAAATGGCATCAATAGAATGAAATAAATGATAACATCCAAAATAAATATCTTCAATATGGTATTGGTTATATGATGATGTGATATTTCAATTTGGTTATATAATGTTGTATATTTAATTTATATATACAATTAATTGAGTTTTTAATGATTTTTGGTTTAATATTTTACTGGTGTTTGTTAATGATGTTCATATTTATTCCAAAAAGTGAGAGATAGAGGATGATTATTTATGGATTGTTTTAAAAAAGATATAGAGGAATAAATTATACATAATTTTTATTTAGTGAAATCACTAGATTCTTTTGGTTGAGGTAACAAGAAAACAATGTAATTATTTTTATTTTATTTTTAATTTTAATTTAATATAAGAATTTTCATAACTATCAATAATGAATGATATCTATAGATTTAATTTTTTAATTTCATATTATTATCATTTTTGGAAATAATATATCATCATTTCAAACCCTATAATATGAGTTAAAATGAAAATGTTTGAGTATATTTAGAATGAAAAGTGAAAAGAAATATTTAAAGAGACCAAGTCAAGCTTGGTTTGTACACATATAGCTCAAATATACCTCAATTTTTAAATATTGTTTTACAGTGTTTTAAATGTGTATTTTTACATAACTTTTTTTCTATATATATTACATGTTTAGAAAATTAATTACTATGTAAGCATTTATAGAAAATTGATGAGAATGATTTAAAATCACAACATGGATATATGTATCATGTATTGATTAATGGCTCAAAGGGAACCATGTAATAGAAATGTTTAGGAGGTATTAATTTGTTGTATATTTAGGGGACATTGATAATACAAATTGAATTTGTGAATATAGAAGAAAAAAAATTAAGGATCCTTATAAAATTTTATATTGAAAATATAAAATATAAATTGTTTTTTTATTCAATGAATATGATTAAATCAAGGACTGAATTGATGATAAAAATATTAACATTTTGAAATTCCCTTTTTAAATAAAATTATATTGTGGTTTTTGAATAAGAAGATTTAAAATGGTCTATAATATTGGAAAAATTGATGAGGGAGGTCGAGTATATGTGTTAATCTATAGAGATATATATACCATGGCATAGTGTAAATTAAATCATTATGGTATTGGATAAACCAAATATCACTACAAATTTCACACATTGTTACTTCATGGGAATCCACATCTTGGAGGGAGGCATTGAAGATGTGCCTAAATCTTTTAGAACTATAAGATTAGATTATCTTATACTATTAAAAATATTTAAAATCATGAGATTACTTCAACATATTTATTGAAATATTTAATTAATATTTTATGTGAAAATGTGAAAAACATGTTTGGATAAACCTATTGGGGTAGTTCTGTGATAGGGATGTGATTATTTTAACATATATTTAATTATATTAATGATATTAGAATTATGTTTTCATATTCATCTTTTATATAATTTTTAATTTTTTTCATTTTCATAATTAATTGATATATGAATTACAATGTAACATGTAAAAATGATTATCTAAGTTTATTCACGGTCATCAAATAGATATAAATTATCTATATTTAAATATATATTTGGATAATTTTATTATTGGATGAATATATTGTGTAGACCTAGGATGATGGATATAATGGTTAAAGAATAAATAATAAAAAACTATTTCTATCATGAAAAAGTCATCATTAAATTTTTAATATTTAGTAATTCATTGAATTGGATATCATACACCTGAAACCAATATTCTATATAAGTTTTCAGATTATTTATATGTTTTGGTTTTGTAGTTTTTAATTAAAAATGACTCAACATTGAATGATCTATATTCAAGGCTAATGTGGTACTCTAGAAATCATTTATCTATAAGGGATGGAATTAAAACAAAACACAGAATATTTTATTTCATTTGTGTTGGATTGTATGGTAAAAATTTCAAAATCACTATATACAATTAGAATTAATTTCATTGTTGATAGTTTCAAGAACATATACATACATTATCTTTTAAAAAATATTCATTTAAAAAAATTATTCAAGAAAATGGGATTTATCTAATTATTATTATGAATAATAAAATAATATAAAACAAAAAATTTCAATTAGACTCCAACGATGAAAATTATTTTACACAAAATTTAATTTAATAAAATTTAGTGTTAAATTTTAATACATTAACCATTATCATTATAGAGAATTTTTTTAAGGTATGAATCAAATATTTCTAATATATATATTTAAAAATTATTAAATTTGATTACGAAGAGTATATTGGAAATAATGGGGGATTATTACTTCATTGTTAATTAACATCCTTGAAATGTGATCACAATATTTAATGATTAGAGTTTGAAGAAATATGGATCTCTTTTTTATGGGGATAGAATTTCTTCTTATGGTCAATAGTCCTTTAATTTTATATGTACAAATAAAAAATGAATTGTAATTATCATTTTTTCACATTTCATTAGTATAAAATATTTACGTAAATTAATGTGTTTATATTGGGTTACAAAAGAAGATTGAAGTTGTGAAATAAGGGAAAATTCTAAAGTTTAAATTTTAAATTGGATTATTATTATAGTTGGGTAAGTTAAATTGTTCATCAATACATATATTACATGTGTAATTATAATATAAATCCCACAAATTATCACACCATATTAATCATGGGAATATATTTATCTATTTATATTTTCAAGATAATTATTTATAATACAATGGATTATAGTAAATTCATTAAATACTATTAGGATATTAATTTATAATAAAATAAAACATTAATAGAATATACCTAATGTAATATTTATATCTTTGTGTGTGAAAAAATAAAATTAGTGAAATTTCATAATTCATTTTACTATAAATATTTTAAATGCAGAAAAATGGGAAATGTCATTTGTGTTTTCATTTACCATCATTCAAATAAATTTTACATTATAATAATAATAAAACATATGTCTCTTTATTAGTCTATTATTATATATATAAGGGAAGTTGTGATACTTTTTAATTTTTTTACCACTATTTATTTTCATTCATAACAATATAATTGTTATCACATATTTATAAATTATTTTTAAACAGAAGATAAGTACATAGTTATATCCTAGAACTTCTTACCACCCTTAAACCGATAGAAAATATAAATGTACTTTCTATATATTAGATGATTAAAAAAATTTATTCACTAAATTGTAACTAAAATTCAACCAAATACCTTAGATTTTTTAAATCATTGGTAAATAATAAGTAGAATTATATTATTATGAGATAAATTAATAGTGATTTATATAAACAAAATTGTTGAACTTTATCTTGTTATTATTAAGTTAGTGATCTAAGATTATTGTGATATGATTTGATTCCAAAGACATCATATAAGGTCAATTATAACCAATATCACATCAAATTACCTTAATTCATGAATAAGAACTATGGAAACAAAAATATCGATATTTTTATTTTGAATTCAATTATCAATTATTATTAAAGATATCTCCATAGAAAGAAATAATGATATTTTAGCAGAATTAAATTCTACAAATGTGGAATATTCTCCCCAATGAAATATTACAGTGAATAAAACTTATTGAATATAGAATGAATCTACTCATAAAATCATTTTATGTACATGATGTCTTTTATATGAATAAATTGGGGGTTTATATGGAAAATATATCACACATAGTAAATAGTGACTAGGTAAAAGTATATTCCTATCTATAATAGGAAAGTATACTAATAATTATTGTTATTTAGAGTGAAACTATTTCACATATTCAGAGTACTAGATTATTAAAAATTAATTGAGTAATAATAATATTAAGGGAGAAAAATTCAACACATATGATGTAATTTAAAATAAATAATATAACCTATCTACATAAATAATTAAAATTTAAAATTCTCTGGGAGTTAATTTTATTAGGGGGAAATATAATAAATTAGAGTTTTAATATTTATTTTTAAATTAGTTTTTTTAAATATATATGACCCAATGCCCCTTTTTTTATTAAACCATGGTAATCCCTATTTTTCATAAGTTGGAAGAGGAAACCCACTACAACTTTACCAAAGAACATGCACCTTATGTCTAAAATATCTTGAACGCCCCATTTTGCCTGAATAATGGACTTAACTTTCGTTGTAGCTATTTCATGGAATAACTCCTTAGTTCATAATGAATAAAATTAAAACTCCCAAATCCCACCTTTAATTGGGAAATTGTATGTGACTAGAACCGATGATATAAATCCCATAATATGGGAGGAAATACATTCATAAATGTTTTCAATGGTAAAATAAACTAAATTTCCACACCATGTAATTTTATAAATAATATAATCCATCGTTAGAAATAAAAATTAATGTCATAAATGAAATAAACCTAGAAATAAATAACAAATAACTACTCTTATTTTAGTGAATCCAACTCAAAGAATGCACTCTTTGAGAGAGTAATGTCTCTCCTAAGCATGAACACAAATATAGAAATGAGTAAAAATATATTATTGAATATTTTTTTTTGCGAATATATGTATATAAATTAAGTTCCACTCTGCAATCTCATGTACATGTGTTAGATTATTAATATATATTATATTAATAGGGTGAGAAACTAGCTTTTTACATTACCCAAGGTTCAACTACACCATCCTCACAAGTTCTCACTCACCATCTCAAAAAATAATTAAAAAAATATAATAATCAGTAACTATATTTGGAAGGTACCCCAAATATAATTATACCCTTATATGTTCACCATCAAATATTAATAATTTACATCATAGCACTACCATTTATTCTAAATCTATATACAATATCTATGAAGCTTCATTAGAACAACAATCACAGAATCCCTTCATGAAACTACATACCATAACTAAATATACCTAACTATAACCACAAAATTAAATTCACTATGTGACTGAACCACATACTTTTTAGTTATTATATTTTAATGTTTGGGCTATTTTTCTGACTCTAGGTTTTTAGTAAATTGTTCGAGTTCTTATAGATGTTTTACGTAGTTTTGGGGGAGATACAAGATTTGTTTTTAAAAGGAAATTCCATGTCATGGGGGTATTATGCTATAGGAAAACATTTTCTTTTTGAAATTTCATGATTGATCATAGATTCAAAATAGATTTCTTCTTAACCATGTTATGTTTTGTGTATGATTATTCATAAGACTCATGAAGGAGGGACACATCGTAGTGTGGTTAGATTGTACTATAGAGTTCATTTCGGTGGTTTCTCAGTTATATTGATTAATTTGGCTAAACAATGTTACCCTAGATTTGGGAGTTGTTGTTGTTGGGTTCCCCTATTAAAAACAGAAAACAACACAACATATTTTTTTCAATTTTTTTGGTGCTAAATAATGTTTGTTTATTTTTCAGCACCATGGTACTATACATTTCAGAGTTCTCATTGATTTTCTAGGAGTACAAATTATTATTGTTCATTCTTTGGTGCATGTTGTGGTTACTTAACCCTAAATTCTCCCCGACGACACATCTAGTGGGATTTAATGAAAAGGTTCATGGGGTGGGTCATTGCACCCTGGTGGATTATATCGCACCTTAACCATCCTACCCATGGGTAAATTTTTTATGTTATTACCATTTTATCTAATAATGTTTCTAGTGTATCCCCCTTTATTCTATTCTATATCTTAATTTTTAAACTAGGGGTGAGCCACAGTGTCTCTCCCTCTACTCCCTATTTATTCTTATCCCCTATTTATTATTTTCAAATAGATTGTAAGGTTAATTTCACTCTCTTATATTTTCTCTCCTCCCATCAACCATTCACAATTGTTTTCCATTATCCAAGAAACCATAAATACCATGGATGTGAATTTGGTGTTCATGTGTTTTATAATTACATCCATTTGGATGTTTTTAGATTCAGTATAGTTTTACCATTCTTGGTTTTATGTTCTCTATTGAAGTTGGCTTGTTGCAATTACTTTATTCTTGGATGAGTTTCGTTTTTATATTAAATCTATATTATAATTCATCTAATGTGATACATGGTAGTTCAAAATTATTTCTTATAATTATATGTTCATATATTATTCCCATGAAGGGTTACAATGGTTTCCAAATTGTTGAGATTCTAAGAATGATATTAGTTTTACTTGGATTTCATGTTATTATTTAATATTACTGTAATTCTCTCCAATTGTTTATAAAAATTCCTAGTGGATCCCACTAATTAATTAAAAAAAATCAAGGGGATATTAGAAGTAGTTTTTTAATAAAATATGTACTTTTTGTTTCAAAATCATTTGTTGAAAAAATGCAAAAAGTAAGTGTTTTAGAGCGTCATGGTCATGTGATCCTTTGGAAATATTATTTGAAATTTATTTCCTTCAATGTGTATTTTCAATTATGTTTTGATAATTTCATTTAATGAGATTTTATGAAATGAAATATTATAAGATAAATGTGTCTTTGTACACTCTTCTAGTTTTGAAATTCCTATTTTTAATTTTTTTAAATGAATCTGTTTATAACTATGTGATGCTAATTTGATCCCCTTGTTTTTGTATTTAGGGTACCCATATATTGTGTCACAGTGATAGATTTTTTTATATTGTTCATTTATTATATGTGGTTTTGTAATTGATGAAATGAATGAGAACCTTTCGTGCAAGGGTGTTAGATGTTATATGAGGTTTATTTTGAATTTTTTAAATTTTTTTATTATAATGGACTTGGGACTTGATTCATAATCTAATTAATTTTATTGACTTGATTGGACGATTTTTATCGAATTTTAGTGTATGATATTTTCTATGATAGATTATTGTAAGCATATCGACTAGTTATTTATGGATTTTATGTCGTACAATGGGTTTTCATAAATTGTATTTGGTGTCTCGAATGGGTAATGAATGGGATGTTTTGGTTTTACATACTAATCTAATGAATGTTTAACAAATATTTTCTTGTACCAGCCATGTATGATCTTATGGAGTTTTCCATAATGATTTTTTCCTTTTTAGAATTATTTAGGGGTTCCCATTCATATTCCCTCACCATTATTGAGCACACAACACCGTTGGATAATTTTTATACCTCTATTTATTTGTCATTATGATTTTTTTTCTCTGATTTTTTGGATTTATATAATAGTTTTTTATTTGATTTTAAAATATTTCTAAAATAACATTAATTGTGTGATTTATAATATGATGTGGGAATTTTTTTGTAATGGAGTACGAGAAATGGTTTTGGAAAAAGTGGTTAAAGGGGTTAGATACTGATTCATGTATTTCTAAACCCCCCTTCAAATGGGTTTTAATAAAAAATTTAATGAAATGTTTTTGTTAGATGTTTTTGTTTGAAACCTTTTATTTTAAGATAGTTATGTATTATTTTTTAGAATTGATTGTATTTATTTTTTAAGATAAAATGTCATGTTATAAAGTTTATTATTTTTTTATTTATATTTGATTATGTGGAAAGAAGGAAATACCTACTTTTATAGATTCTATTCGAACTAAAATTAACTATTTATATTAAAAATGGTATTACATAGACTCATGAATGAGATCCTAATTGGAACATTTGTCTCAGTACTAAAATATTCACCAATGTACGGGTTTTAATAAAATTTACCTATTTTATCTTTTAAGTACATTCTTTTGATCTCGTATGTTGGATTTTTTTCATTGTGATTTTTTTTGTATGGGTATTGATGTGGTGATTAACTATGGGTAATATAGTGGATATTTGAGTTATTCAGGTTCTATTATATTCTAAACATGTTGTATTCATAATTTTTTCCATCATTTTTATTTTTTTGGTTTATAATATTAATGGGAATAATATTTTTGATGGATGCTGTAATTATTTTAGGTGATATATTTTTATTACTATTGTTAAATATTTATATTGTTCGTTATTTTTTCTGTTTATCTAATATACATGGATTTTATAATTTATGTATGCATCATCTTGTTTTTCATGTTTTTTGCATTGCAATTGTATCCATTTATATGAGGGGGAAACTATTTTTATGAATGATTTCATAACACCATCACACTGGTTTCCAACCTAATGGGGATCGAGAATTATATTCAAGAAAATTGGTAAGATGACTTAGGGAACATGTCCTGGAAATTTTTTTGGTTCATTATAAAAAGTATCATATCCTAGGTTCTTAGTGAGGAACTAGGTTATACGGGGAATATCGTGTTATTTTGGTAGTCTGTTAGTGTTGAGATATGATTCTCAAGGCTTGGGTGGTACGTGTGAGGGGAGTATAGCTAGATAATTCTCTAAATGATCCTTTAGTTTCTATAGTATTCTAGGATTTTGGTTTTTCTTTGATTATGCTTATTGAATTTTGGTTTATGATATTTATTTAATCCTTCTTTGATGTAAGGGTTTCATTGGGGAATAATCACAGTATTTTTTATAATAATTTTGAATTCACCAGTGGTGTCAAGTTGAATCATATGGTCTAACATGCCATTTATTGACAAAATTATTTATTTTAGAAACATTAGAGAAATTATTGTTGGATTTTTGTATATCCTATGAAACCATGTATCCATGATAAAAACAATTCTTTATCTTTTTCATATTTTCTATTTAAATCCCTTAGTTCTTGTACTTAAATTAGGTTATTCATGATAATGGAAAACTAACTAAGGTAATTTTTGTGATATGTTTTTCAAGATGTTTTAGATTTTATTTGAATATTTTTGTTGGAATAATTTTGTGTATTTCTTTGGATTTTTTTTTGAAAAAGGTGGAATTTATGAAATTTAATTCTAGTTGAAAGTAAATATATGGGTATTTTTTATAAAATAATTTTATTTTATACATATTTTATATAGTTTATTTAATTATTGATATGAAATGGAATCTGTTTTTAAAATGGCTTGATGATGTGAAATAAAAAAAGATGTATTTTGAATCATTTAAATGTGTGGAGTATTTTGATATAATTAATTACATTAAAATATTGTATATGTATTCCTAATTTTAAAGATACTTATGTATTTGAAATCTAGTATAGTTGTTTTAATTTTAAATCTAAATTGTGAAAAATATTTCATTTTGTATTATATAAAATATTGGATATTTATAAATGAAAGGATTTGAAAATTATTTTCTTTTTTTGGTGAATTGTGATTTGGTTTTTGTCCCTTGTTTGATATTGAGAATATTTAATTTAATTTTTGTTATATTCCTTCTCTGGGAACATGTTTTGAGTTATTTAATGTATACCCTCTAAAAATAACTTGATATGTGGTAGAGTGGTTTTCTTTAGGGGTAATCCCTTCCTTGTCTCTAGATTTTTCAAGAATATAAATGAAGAGGCCATTGTTTTTTTTCATATTTTGGTGGCGAATCAAAGTTTCATATATTCATTCAAGGTAGTGTATTTCTAGAATGTTTATTTACTTACAATTTATGGTTATTTTATTATACATGGATTTTTAACCTTTGGTGAAATATTTAATTAAGGATTATTTATCTTCTTTGGATTTTAAAGGGTTGATTTATTTTGGAATTCATGATTAATGATTTGAATGAATTTTTGTTTCTATGATTGTTTTATTTTGATAGGTTCTATTATGTATGTGGTGGTTTCATTTGGTTTTCATGAAATATTTATTTTCACTAACTATAGTTGTGATGTAGTGTTATAATTTTTGTGAATAATACACCTAATATTTGGTTCTAATGATTGAACATGGTAATGATATTGGGTACATACATCGGTGACTAGAGTGTTTTGGTTTTTGGATTTCATAGGGGAGATACCTGGTTGAGTTTTTTTTATTGGGATTATCACGAGTTGGTGTTTTAAGAGTATTAACCTAATTTACCTTCTAATTTAGTTTCATGACATGATGTGGAACCAATTATTTCCATGTTTAGGAATATTCTTAGTTGTTGTGGGTTTTTTAAATTTTTGGGATTTGTTGGTTTTTGTGACATGATATTTTGATCTTTGTATATACCATGGTATTAGTATCTCTCCTATGACTTTTTATGTTATAATTCTTTTATAGGGTTTGATATTATTTTATGGAAGTTTATTTTAGTTGGTAGAATTTTATGGTTTATTATAGTGTTTTTTTAAATTTGAGATGTTTTCTTCATTATCTTGTTTGGAGAATTTGTGTCTAGATATTCCATTTTAGTTGAATTATAAATCATAGGGAGACAGATTCTAGGATATTTTTTAATATTTTTTTATGGAATTTTCATTATTTTCCTCTCACATGAGGTTGTTTGATAAGGTTTGAGTTCATTTCCTATAGTCTTTTAGGACTTAGATAATGATTAGTGTACCTTATTCATAGAACCCATTTCTTGTTTTCCCCGACCATCCCACCTCATATAATCATATTTTCATTTATTTTCATTTTACTATCCCTACCATGCTGATAAATTTATTAGGCGTAGAAAGTGTTATAGAAGATGGAATTTTGGAACATCTCATAACACTGTTGTAGTTTTTATTATTTAATTTTGGGCTATTTTGATGTTTCTTGATGATTATACAGTATTTCATGTTGATCAAGAAGTCATGGAGAGTTATCAAGGAGTTGTGTGATGCGACTTTAGTATGAAAAACCATTGCTTCAGGAGACCACAGAAAAACCATCCCTATTACCTTTTCAAATATCTTTATCAAGGGTGGTTGTTTCATTGAGGAGATGATATGAAATGGTGGGTGTTGCATATGAGTGTCTATAAGAATCAGGGAATAGATTCACACCAAAGGGGTCTGGGATACATTAAAGAGGTTAGTTGGGTGGGAGATATATATTTTAGAGTTATGTAGTAGCAACATAGAACCCAAAATTTGGAAATATAAAATGAGTTGTTACCCCTCTAAGAAATATCCATTATCATTAAAACGTGAAACTATATTTGATGTGGAATCAAATGGTAATGTATTGGGTTCCATTTTTGTTTTGTATTTTGTTTTAGGTTTCTTGGGGGGGTTCAAGTGGTACACCAAGTCATGTACATGTTGTGGTGCATTTTTTTAATGTATATTCCTTGGGAGGTCCTCAATTATGTAGCCCAGGGGGATATGTATCAATGTTCTATAGGGAGTGGAATTGTGTCATAGTGGAAACAACCATTCCTCTTCCACCATATCTATATTTAAAATATTTTCATATTTACCTATTTTTCACTCATTCTGTATTTAGGAGTTTAAAAACTTTTTCATCACTGTCTAAAATGTATGACTAGGGGTGATCCTAGGGATCTCTCCCTCTCATATTCTTCTATTTTTATCTTCTTATTCATAATTTTTTAGATTAAATGGTTTTTTTATCTTCTCTATCATCTCTTATCCATTATTTTCATCCCCTAAATTCTCCATTCTCTCATAAACCCTACAACCCATGGTGGTTGATTTATGGTACAAAAGAGTTCAAATGATAGGGATTTGTTTCAATGGAGATTGATCTGAGTTTTTATTTTAAAATTTTTCATTCATCATCGAAGGTGACTAATTCTCTATGAATTTCACCAAAAAGTGATATTTTATTATATTATATCTCAATTAAAATACTTTTCATATTATTCTTGGTGGTTTAATTTTCTTTTTATTAATGGTATGTGTGTACAATGTTCCCTTGATGGATTGTGTGAAAATTTTCGGGTTAAAGGTATATCTAAATTTTATTTTTATTTAAATTTTGTTTAACTTTGGGTTTCATGAGTTCAAAGTGTATAGAAATGGAATTTTTATGTAATACAAACCAAGGTACACAGTCGGTGCACAGTTTGTCAAATCATGTTGAAAACAGTGTGAAGGGGTGGTTTTTGAAGATAGAAGGTCTTTTCATAGTTTGATCCTGGTTATTCAAACTTTGTGATCTCAAGGTGTAATCGTGAATCCTATTTTAGGGAAGGTAGTTTCTCAGTCACGGCTTTCCTAAACATGTGAAAAAACCATGTAGTTCATCTAGAACATGAAAATTTTGGCATTTTTCCAAAAAAGACATATTGATTATTTTATCCCATGGACTCGTTTTTCATTATTATATGATATTAACCTCTTCCTGGGATTATATATTTATTCTCTCTCTTATTTTGTGGATTCGCTTTATAATATTAGTGACTTTTCTCGACATAAGTCTGAATCTTATTGTTTCTTCATTATTTCCCCTTTTTTATGTTTTCCCTTACATTTTCAAGGATGTATGAAATACAATGTGGTGGGGATTTCATGACCTAGTATTTTAATGGTTATTTTTTGTTTAATTATTGTTTATTAAGTGTGTGATTACCTTTTCAATCTATTCCATGTAATTTTCATTGATACGGATGAGGATAGAACTATTTTATAGTTAGGTTTCATAATTTAATGTTTTTTCCATCACTTACATTTAAAATGATAATATAATTTATTTTATTTTTTTCTGATTTACAACTAAATAATTTGTGGTTTATTTTTATACTATTTTATGTGTTTAATGGGTTGTATTAGAGATTAGGTTTTCAAAGTTAGTATTCTAAATGTTGGTGTCATTATTGGACTATAAATTCCTAATGAATTTTCTCAAATTGATTTTATGGTTTCAAATAGTACTCTAAATTGTTTTATAAATTTTTCTACCTTAGTAAAGCTGATTTTTAAAATTTTTCATAATTTTATAATGAATATGGACTTTGTAATGGATTTTTAGTAGGGAATATTTTTTTTGTGATTATGCCATGAATTATTTTTCCCAAAGGAACACTTAGGTTTTGAGTTGGGTTTTTCCATGTTACCATGAGTTCATTTTATATGAAGAAGAAGAGATATTTCTTTTTGTAGTCCCAGGGACCTATAGAGCCTTTGAAGAAATGACCATGAGAGATTATACTTTTTCACATAGATACTGATAGGATTCTTAGTGTTTGGAGTTTGGAAACTTATGATTGATTCTATTTGTTTATCCAGCTATAAAAATTTATTTTTACTCACTCGCACAAGTCCCTTTTGTATGTAGACAGTAGAGAACATTACTCATTTTGAGATTATTTATATAATTTTATTAATTTTTTAGTTCACTGTTTCTGTAATATCATATGTTATTCACATTTATATATATATTATTATATTATTAATATGTTTATGATCAACCTTATTTTTCCCTATTAGACATGTTTATCATGTTTTGTGATTGGTAATTATTTATTTATTTGATCCATACTGTAAATTAACTTGGAAAATATTTTTTTGAAATGAACCAAAAAAATATTTCAATGGTTTTTTAAAAGTGGAGTGTTTTCAAAGTGGTTTAGTTTATAAAATATGATTTCAATATAGTTTATGTGTTTGAATATATTAGAATACTGAAATAAATTCATCATTTTATCATAGTTAGTTAAGTGCCTCCCAAATCCCATATGACTTTAAGAATATGTAGAAATTGTTTTGATGGATATAGGTAAATTATCTGTAAATATACACATGGGTGGATATTATTGATTTCCTATATCCATTATTTTGAGGCAGGAGATATGTATGATAGGGATTGGAATAATTGGAGTCATTATGGGTTTCATATATGGGGAGATGTGTGTTGGAATTGGTTTAATATTTTACATTTTTTTCTTATGTTTTTATTTGGTGAAGATATTTCATGTATATGTTTTGTTATGGATTTTTTTATGGTGCATGAAATTCATTGTGATATCATAATAGTATTTGTTATCTTGCTATGAACATAATATTTTATTATTCTACCATCTGTGAGGAATTATGTGTGGCCATCCTATTTTCTGGATGGGTAATGTTAGTTTACCATGAGAAAAATAATTATCAAACTTATATTTTTTAGGGATGGTTCTTCTTTCCATCATACGGTGATTGAAAACACTCCTTGTTCCTTATGAATCACTGAATCCAGTGATGGGTCTGGTTAACCTCGGTTGGTTCATTAAAAATGGTATCACAGGAGGATTTCTTTGATTGTTAGTGATAGAATAGAGAAATAAATATTAGATCTTGAGATGTTGAAGTAAGGGATATCCTATTTATCTATTCATCATAGAGAACAATAATTTTTCATGTGTGGTCTAGGATTTTGGTTTGGATTTGAGAATCTTTATGGGGTTTTTTATGATATTTTGAGGTATTTTAAATTTTTATTTAGTTGTGGGGTGAGATCATGGTTTTATAATATTGTGTTTATATGGTGAGGTATAAAGGAGGCACAATTCAAGGAAAATGGAAACTAGTAATAAGGTGTAGTCCTTGTAGCCAATTTTTATAACCTATAGTGACACCCTCATGATTGTAATGCAGTTTTCCTAAACATGTTGGAAAGCCACCCACTTTTAGAATCACTATTTTTTGTATTTTTTATTCCATAAGAATTTTGGGATTCATTCGATATTTATAATGATGTTTGATACCTATTATTAAGAATTTATTTTGTTCGATTCGTGTGGGTAGAGACTGAATTTTTTTTAATAAGTTTATGTTTTGTATCATGTAAACAATGTCTCCCAGAAGGACCTTGTCCATGTTTAGAGAGGGTGATATGGAGAACTCACAATAGGTGAAACCACCTATTTATCAAGAGTCTGTGTATTTTATAATACATATAATACAATCCATTCTTTATTTGGATCGTTAAGAGTATAAATGGAAGGTGGACCATGTTCAAGAGGTTATGTGGAAAAAAACCCAATATTATATGGTTAAAATTGGGACAAAGATCTTGATTAGTGGTTAGATCATATTGATATGATCATTTGGTTTTTTAAAACTCTTATTAGTTCAATTGTCGGATTCACCCTGTATGTGTTGGATAATCCAAGTAGGAAATTCTATGTGTTAATAGTTCTCATAAGGATATATGAAGTTCTCATGTAAGACAATTTCATGGTGGCTATTATTGGGTAGTTCTACTGATAGTCCTTGAGGGTGGTGAAGGAGTAGTTGTATTTGATGTTAGAGTAAGGGATCATTTTCTTATACAGTATGTATCCTATTTTATTAAGTTGGTTCACGTCTCTTATAATCTCATTCAAAAATAATTCATTAATACATAATTTTTTAAGATAGGCTCCAAACTGGAGATATAGTCCATATTTATTTTTAATTAATTATTGATTTATTTAAAGGTCCTTAGAATAGTAAATATGGTAGGGGATAATTTTAATAGAAATACTAGGATTACTAGTGTTCTTTTAGGGGATGGTATCTAGAGTTATTCATCAGTTCAGAAGAGGAAATAGGAAGAGCCTCATTGGGGTATCAGAAAGACTGGTCAGTATTTGTCGTGTATTGATTTGGTGTCTTCCACATCAACTTATCCAGTTGTCTGTTATCAATGAATTAAGGGTTGAATCGCCATTCTTTGTTACCTAGATACTCTAATGGGATTCCACTAGTGTGGGAACCTACAAAATCTTTAGGGCTAATCAAATTTATTTGTAGGGGTGTTGTGACGGTTGTACATTCTCAAACGGTTCTATAGTTTTGTCTAAGGACTCTAAGGTCGGAGGATATCACCTCTATGGAAAAGTGGATTCTCACCATGTGAAGGATTCTTAGAGAGGTCTTGAGTCTTCTTATCCATATGTTTAGCTGGTTATACAAAAATATTTTTCTTTTGGGATTACCTCCATGTGAGGTATCATGTTTATTCCCTCTTTTATGGAATATAATATTATTAACAATGAACATACGATTCATTTTTCTGTATTAAATTTCATAATATATGGGTATTATAGGGATTTTATTTTATTTTTTAAAAAAATTATACCCTTTTTTGGTATGAAGAAGAAACTTGGTTTCAAGTACCTAGAGTGTAATTGTATAAGTGGATGTCAATTATATTGTTTTCTTATTTTGGACATAGTCGTTTTCTACCTAATAATCAGCTTGGACTGGTTGATCAAATTCATAATGAATATTCACTACTATCACTATAGGGTATAGTTCATTACTATTAATTAATTTTTTCACATCATCCATGGTAACAAGGCTTTTTGATCTGGGAGGGAAGAAATATTTTCGTTTGGTTGGGGTTTAATCACTTTCCAGTTATCTGGGATTTTCTTCAAGATATCAAAGAAGAGTTCAGTTAGTGGAATTCTTGAGGATATGGATAAGTACCCAATTGTATTTTCACAATAATATTATAGGGTTTTTCCAATTTATAGGTAGTGTTTAGCATTGATCTAATCTGAGGGAAAAGCCCCGTATCTTTACCTTCATGTCGAATGGATCTAATAGTGGAGATAGATATTAATGATTAGCTAGATGATCATATGGTAAATGGATTTATCCATCCATGTGCATTATAATGGGACTTTATAGTGCTATATGAGAATATTATTGATGGAATCCTAAGATATTTCATATTCTATTATAATATTAATCAGTTGAACATAAATAATAAAACTCATTACCTAGAATTTATGATCTCATTGATCTAATCATATAATCATATTAGTTTTCAAATATCAACATGAGGTCTAGGTACCACCAATTGAGTTTCTAGGAAGGGGATGTTATAAAAACTTTCTTTAAAAGTTTTTATATTAATTTTTTTTATTTAGTTATGAATTTTTGTATTACCAATGATCACGTAGTTTTAATGGAAATGATGATTCAGATATCCATCCACTTTTTGGACTACTTCATGCCCATGCACATCAATGGCATCATGGTGTATTACATGATAGTGTTTTATCATTATAACAATATGGATGTTTTTTTTGGAGTATTTATAGATAAATATCTATATGAAAAGATATGCAATATCATTTGTTGGGTCTATGAAGTGAAGTTTGTGAAAAAAATTATTTCCAAAGAAATAATATTTTTGTATACATTTTATTAGGACACCATTACTCATGGAAGTAGGGAAATCTAGAACTATTTTATGCTAGGATGTTTCAAGTTTCTGAACATCATTAAAATTTATCCAATTCATTAGTGTTGACGTAACATCTGACCTTGATCTATGACACCTTTTATATGTCTTATAATAGAAAATGCAAGATGAACCCATCTCATGTGTTATAGTGGGAGTATCTAGTGTTTGATCATGATCCATCCACTACGAGAGAACCAATTAATATACTAGATTATTATTAAAATATTATCCATGTTAAATATATTTAGATTTTCCATGATATAAAGAATTGTTTTTGTAATATCAATGATATGTGGGAGCTTGAATCATGGATGAGGGAGCATTTTCCTCAATAGTTTTTTTAGGGTGCCTGAGGACATTTTGGGATAAAAAGTGTCCTGGTGGGGATTCATTATCACCCTTCATGTCACTAATACATTTAATTTTCATATTTTTATATCATTTAGTATACATTTAGGGTTTATGGGTACTATGAGTTAGAAATTATAGTTTTTTGGGAAGATAGCCTACGGATCATGTTTGACATTTAGATTGATTAATCTAGCAGTAAACTATATGAGAGGGTGGTTTTTGGGGACAAATATATATTTTGTGTTTAAGGAAATATTTTTCTAATAACTCAATCCCAAGGGATATCAATGCATCTAATTTTACGGTAGGTAGTATCTTTTGCATGGTTCCCCTTACCATATTACCTAGACATTCAATTTCTCCATGAAATTAAATTTTTTCTCTTTACTAAAACTCCACTATTTATTTTCATACCCCATGGACCTAATTTTCAAATAATTCATAGAATACCCAACTCTTTAGCTTATAATCTTATCCCCAATCCTATTTAGTGGATTCTTCTTGTGATATTAGAGATTTCACTTGAGTTAAGTTACAATATGCATGTAATCTCCATTATCCCCCCTTCCTTATACATATTATTCCATTTTAATGGTTGTTTAAAACACAGAGTGATGCATATCGATGCACCTAGGGTTTTAATCGGTGGTTGTTTCTTTATTTCTTTCGGATTATTCTTGTGAGGCGTTTTTTAACTATTCAAGGTGTTTTTTTGTGATGAGGTTGGAACCATTTTGAAGTACATTTATTTATTTATGGGATTTTCCATGGAATACCATTAAATTCTAAATAACATTTAGTTTATGTTGGTTTAATTTCATAAAAAATGAATTACGATTTAATTTTTTACCATGTTTATTTTTTTTGTCTTTCTTTATAAATTGTGTATTCAATGTTTTTTAAAATGGAGTTAAGTTGAATATACATTAAATTATAGATAAAAGGGATAAAAGGTAATGTATGGTTTACAATAAATTTCAAAAGTAGTTTTAGAAATGGTTTTACATTATCGAATGTGTTTTATTGCAATGGCGTTGTTTTTTAATGAAAATGTAGTGTAAATAGTATTTCATTAATTGAAATTATGAAGTTATATTTTTTTTTGGAATTGAGAATAATGTGGGAAATATATAGGGGTGAATATGGGTTTATATTATGTAGAATGATATCATTTTTATGGACACTAAGAGAGCTCTCATTGGTTATCAAAGGGACTGTGAGAGTTTTTTTAGGAAATCATGAGATATTAAACTTTTTGAAATAAACCAAGAGGTCTCTTGGATATAGGATTGGGGGAAATCTTGAGAGAATCCATTTTTTTAGAACTCAAGAAATATTTGTTTTTTATCACTCATAATATTCCATTATGGTAGATCCCTTAGTGTGATTTAATCAAGTTCTGTTGATTTCTCTGATTTTATGCATTTTGTTACTTCCTTATGGATGTGAGGTTATAAGATTATATCATTTCCATTCGTATGGTTATATTTTCATTATGTTTATGTTCAAATATGTTATTATTAATTTTTTATGTTGAGAAAGTTGTGTGGTTTGTCATTGTTTCATTATATGATCCATACTAGAAATTGACATGGAAAATAATTATTATTTTCTAAATACATACCAAAGGTGATAAAATAGGTTTTTTAAGTAGATTGTTTTTATGATGAACCAATCTGTTTAATTTTATTATTAATTTACTCATAAAGACTAATATCCATTAATAAAATACAATTATTATGAGACAAATATAGTATCAATCAATGACATTGATCATAAAATCATCAAGGGAACTAAAACATGGAATAATTTCTTATTTTCCTTAATTATCTCCTTAATTCATTTAATATTTTAAACCTATATTCTATAACCTAGGGAATACATAATTTAAAAGGTGAGCTACATGGCCCAATAAAGTAATAAACATGACAAGGAAACATAATGTATGAGCCAATGATATAACATGATTATCATAAAAGAGAATGCACATGAGCAATCACAAGGATTCATAACATAAGAAACTTTATATCATAATATTAGGGTATTATAAGAAATGTTGAAACAATACAAAACATTTCATCGACATTGTTCAAATAAAAATATAAAGACACTATCACATGGTAGAAAATTCCCAAAATATTTTATATTTACACCCTATCCACACACATGATTCCTTATTAGACAAAATCATTACCAAGTGAATTGGAGTGCTATATAGTAACACCCATCATAAAATGTTCATGGTATTTGTATTCCCGATAAATTTAATCAATTATACGTAATTATATAAGACATTACCATTAAGAAAAATGGGTTTCATAATATTTCTTCTTATCACATTCAAATAAATTAAATAAATAATATATTTTATAACTGATCATAAGTCATGTGTTACTACTTTAAAATAAAGTGGGAATAAACAAGGTATATCATTGAAAAACATATATAAATATTTCAGAATCAGTCCATAACATCAAAAGATATTGTAGTTGATTAAAATACCCAAAAACATTTTTAGGAAAATAATGGTTTCACTTTTAGTAGCATCAAATGATTTCATCATAGATGGGAAATTATTTTTAAAGTTTACTTTGATAATTTTTTGAGTAAAATATCCTTTACATTTTGCAGAATCTTATTTAAAATAAATAATATTCTAAAACATTAATGAAATATTTTTTTGAAAATATATTTTGAAACATAAAAAAGTAAGATATAAAATAATGATTGTTCATGATGGAGGAAGAGTTTTCTTCATGCCAAATATGTTAAAAACAAATATTAATTTTATATTTTTATAAGAAAAGTAAAAGATGATTATTTAGTAAAAAATGGGAATATCCATTTTAAATATTTTTTTAAACACCCATTTATGAATAAAAATAACTTTGTAAATTAACAATATAATTTTTTTAATAAATTTTATAAATTATAGATTAATTAGAAGAATTATTTTTGACTAGAGAGTGAAATGAAGTAAAATATTCTTATAAAAAGATTCCCAATATATTTATTTGCCAAAAGAGTAAAATGGTACTATTGTGTGGAAATATAGGGAATAAATTTATAATAAAAAACATTAATGGGTTGATTATAAAACTATCGAATAATTTCATTCCACAGAAATTCATTCATAATAAATCCTAATTAAAATGAGATTGAAATATAAACCATTACCGATTTGGTAACTTTTGATAAATAAATTCCTAATAATAATGTATAGGGATTATAACAGAAAATATCATGATATAGTATAGATTCATGATATTGTATTTAATGTATCATAATATACCTCATTTAAATAATATTGCATGTATAAAAGAAAATGTATCTCAAAGCAAGATGTTTAAGATAAAAGACAAAAAAAGTTTTTATAATTGAGGTGAGTGTTAATAAATGGGGTGATTGTTTGATAAAAATTTATACCCACACCATAAAAAGTTTAAATAAAACATAAATAAATTTAAATTCATTTCACACATAATTTTGGTAATATATAATAAATGATGTAGTCATATAACCCAATGAATATGAATTGACATAAGAAACCCCTTACCTCACACTTTCGTTTTGATGAGCACTCTTTAACCTCATGTATAATGGTTTTTAACATGATATTATTTTATATAAAAATAATAATATTATTTATAATATCATATATTATCCTTTTATAAAATCTTATTACACATTCGTTAATAAATATTCATTATCATAATTATTTTAGGTGTTAGTTTCATTGTTTCACCAAAATTTTTTCATTAAAGTTGTAGATCATGAACATAGGTTATAGATCCATAATGTATATTAATATATTATTGATCTAAATATAGTATTTATAATTATATACATATGTTGAATCATAATTTAATTTTGAACATGGATAATTAATCACATTACTCATGTATAGGGCAAGACATGGATATGAACAAGAAGTGTTATCATTTTATTAATGGGTGAAAGGTTAAGGAATTGCATTGTATACTAATTTCCCATAATCAATATCATGTAATATATATAACATATAATATTCAATATTATCTTTTGTTACCTTATTTTTAGATCCTTGGTGTAAAATGAACGATATCTCTTAGAGATATGATAACTATTCACACAGACAAACAAAGTTATCATTTATTCAATGGAAGATATGGTATAATAGTATATTATATATATATATATATATATATTACAATAATGATTAATATTTCATTAATATAATATTAATACATAAAACATTCCTTGTAAATTATAAGTGATGAAAGAGTCACATCACTTCGCAATGTGGTATTTTTCCGTACATAAGAATGATGTTATCGTAATCTATATAGAATAGAATGCAAGTCTTTATATACAATATTATAATTCAAAAAGAATAATTATATAATAAATATAATTTATAAAAATTATATAAATTATTATATCTATAACAGACCTGTCTTAACATACATATACAATATATCACTTTTACAGAAGACTTAAAATATTACGAAAAGAAAATCCAAAATACCTAATTAGTCTAGTGCCATTAGAAACATGAAAACTAGAATGGGGGTACATAAGTGAGATAAATTGACTCCCACTAGGTTATTATTTAATATATATCATCTTATAATCATTATACATAAGACATATCATCATATCATATGGAAGGAAACATAAAAACTGGTGATCGCATATGCTCAGTAAGGGTAAATGAGGGAGGCATGTATGCATAAACAGGAGAATATGAGTATGAGAATGTGATCAAAGAATTCAAATATTATAAATTGAAAATAAAATATCATAAACATTAATTTAGGAAAAAATATGTATGGTTCATATGACATGAATCATAAGTAAATAATGATCATAATCCAATAAATTATAACATAGGAATAACACATAGAATTGTGGCAAACAAAAAATAATATAATATGACTTCAGTTGTAGATTGGGAATCACTTCCATGACCATCCTAGTAGTATGGTTTCACTCCCCATACCATCTTGGTTTTCACGGTACACTCCCATGGATATCTTATTAGCATGATTTCACTTCTTATTCCATCTTTATAGTCACGGTTCACATCCATGGTTATCTTAATAGTCATGTTCCACTCCTAATACCATCTTAGTCTATCTCATGAGAAATAAAACAATAGAAAATTAATTAGAGTGAGATATAAATCCATCCATTAAAATAATAAAATCATATGTACTTGTGAAAAAAATCATAAACAATCATATCATAACACATTAAATGAAATGGGTATCATAAACATTAAATCACATAATAATTATTGGAAAAAATATATAATCCTTCATAATTATTTCATCAAAAGCATAATCCATCAAAGATGATGTTTTAGAACTATATAACCTATTATGTTGAACAAGATTCATAATTATAATAAAACTAAAACATAAACCATTTCAAAGAAGATATTAGTGTAAATATTTAATCATTTACTCATAAATTAATGAGTGACACCAACTGATTTTATCTTAGAGGGGAAAAAAATATAAGTGATCGTTTAAAAACATTTCATCAATAAAATATACCTCTACATTGAAATTGTTTTATTAAAACATAAAATATTATGGAATTTATTTTCATTGAAAATAATTTGGAAGCTTATAATGGATGTTTCAAAATAATTAAATCATTTTTTAAAGCCTATAAATTAGCATGAAAAATATTTCAAAACCATTTTCCATGATAACTTATAAAACACTCTTACAAACTTTGGAAAATTAAAGCCAATTATAGAAATATTAGATAAGGGATATGTTAATAACCATTAATTTAATAATATTAATATTATAATACATTAAAGAGTAGTATATACACCAAATAACTGAAAATATTGGTTAACATAACTTGTATCTTATGGATATAAAAAGTGAGATGAAATTTCATTACCTTGAATCTCGAATCTCTTCATACTCAAAAAAGTTAATGTATAATAAATATATGTTTATTATTCATCTTTAAAAAATAACTTTATTATATATATATATTAAAACATATATGGTTTTTTATGACTTTATATTACCCAAATTTTAACAATTCATTGCTAAGGTTTTACATCGGGTAATATCAGCTTTGTTCTTTACATGTGTCTATATTTGTTATGTCTTTAGTCATTATACATATATCATTATATTAAAAATGTAAAAAAATGTTAATATAATTTATATTATATAAATGTGACTTATAATAATATAGAAGATGCAAAAGTAAGAAATGTATTACACCGTTCCTGGATACGGTAGGTCGTACGCACGCATGAACGTTGTTTTTGTTTTTTTATTGTATTAGAATAAATAGAATAAATGGAATATAATTATATATATATAATTATATATATAATTATTAAATAATAATTATTATGTCATATATATCATATAAGTTCACTAAATACTTCTTTAATACATTCCATTTAAAGAGTGGACAAGTCACATCACGTTGAGGTGGATATAGTCTACACTTCCACAAATGAAATTATTCTATTTAAAAAAGCAGAAATGTATAAGGATATATGCTTTAAAATAATTATAGAATCTTAAATAAATTATAAATGTCATAAATATTATATAAAAAACTATTTCGATCATAATTTCCATAATGAGTTGTGGTAAAGGTAGAATGATCGATCATTGTTTTGTGAGGCGGTAGTTTTTTGAACACATAAATAGTATATTTGTTACCCATTAGATGAATTTTTGTGTATCTGGGAAAAATAAATATTAAAATAATAAATTATTTTATATTTATTATAATTTTTTATTTCATAATAGATGAATAGAGTTTAAGGGATGGAGAATGAAAATAAGATAAAGGATCTTGTGAGATGATGCTACCACTTGTTTGGGAAATTCTTTTTAGATTCCACCAAAGGACATCAGTGGATTGATTTATACCCAAAGAGATGATTCAATATAGAATATAGGGATTTTGGGTATCTATTTTGGTAGATATTATCTAAGCATAAGTCTATTTATAGATGTGGGGATGTGGGAGGATAAGAGGCCTTTTATATTGGAGGAGGAGTGGCACTCTTGTAAAATTTTGGAAAAGGCAAACACAAACCACATTTTTTTTATTTAAAGTGGATCCAATAATTTTACAAAGTAGAGAAAAGGGAGGATATGTTTAAAATATGGATATCCAATGGATATATAAAAATTTTATGGGTCGTATTAGGCCTAATTTTTTGGGTTTAGTCTATTGTAGTGGTTAATATTATCTTAACTGTTTTAATTAATTTTAATTTAATTGACTAATATTTTTGGTCAAAAAATAAGTTTATCTATTTATAAATTATAAAATTTTCAAATTCCTAATATGGAATCTATATTTTCCAATTCAAATTACATGAGTGGAATAAATAAATTTATCATTAATTTTATAGATTAGAGGACAATGTAGGGTTTTAAAGTAAAAATTCTCCAATGTTTGCAGTGTTTTTATATGCAATTTTAATATGAAATTGATTTCAATGATATTAATTGGATAAATATATATAAATTTGATTTAATTAAAAATTATAATCAATTTAAATTATAATTATTTATTAAAATAAATTATATGAGAAATTGTTTTGAGTTAAATTTCAGTATTTTTGACTAATCATTAAAAAATGATACTTCTTATAAAAATATATAAAATTAACCATCAGCGAATTTTTCTATTTTTAATTCAAAAATTAAGTTTATATTGACTTTTAATATTTATAAATTTTCAATAATATTTTATTTAATATAGGTTCTCTATTAAAATGTGGTTAAATTAACATAATAAAAATATAAGTTTTTATGTGTAACATTGGGTTTTTCATATCTTATAGAAATCAAATATATTGGATGAATATCAAAAATATTTGATTTAATATATATATATATATATAAATTAATATCACTCAATAATTTCATTGAAACTAATAAATTAATTATATATTTGTGTAAAACAACCATTTCCATAAGTCATATAGTGCTATTAATAACTGATAGCTTAATGTCTAGGTTATTTCATCATATATAATATTTTAATATTATATTTTAGTCTGGTAAACTTAGTTTCACGTGTAACATATGTCATTTTGGTGTCATGTGAAAGGAATGTTTGACTTAGTGCATTGAAAAAAATCAATGAGAATAAATTCATTTGGGAAAAAAGAGAAAACAATCAGGTTGTTATATTCTAACCCCTTAAAATTAAATTTTCTCATGAATTTCAACATTATTTTATGATAAGATGATGGTATTTTGCTTTATCATATCCTCAAGTTCCCACATAACAATATATAAATTTACATTTATCCAAAAAAAATTGAAAAGGTGAGTGGTGTAGTTTCATATAACATTCTATGTATGATCCAAAATTTGAACAGGTTGTTCCTCATAAGAAATATCCTTCTCTAGAAGTTTGACCTCTGAGTTCTATACATGTTAATAGTCATGTATTTACATAATAAAGAAAGATACATGGACCATATCATGGACTTGATAAATATATGGAAGAAGTACCAAGAGATATGCAATTTTATCTATATGTTTAAGAATAATAAAGGGAATGATATACCTTGGGTTTAGTTTCCATGTCTTCATAAATCACATCACATTATTCTAGGGTCAGATCTGTTGAAACACATCGTCACTAACTAAAAATTATAAATCATGATGATGGCTATCAACATAACTTTTTACTAACTTTGAGATGACTTGATATGCTTCTTAATGGCTCTAAATTTATCTTCCATTTCCTTTGCGATCTTAAGTCCCAATAAATTTCCTTATCCATCCTCATCCTTGCACATTACAACTATAAATTTCTCCCTTAAGAGGGCATCATAAGGCTCCATCTGAATACCTAAGTGAATGATATTGTTATATGAAAAATAAACTAGAGGAAGGTGTTGTCCCAACAACCTCTGAAATCTAACAAACAAGATATCAACATATCTTCTAGGGTTTTAATTGTTCTCTAGATTGACCATATATAAGAGTACGAAAAGAAATTATGAAACTCAATTTTGTATCATGTTCTTGCTAAAGTTTTCACCTAAATATTGAGGTAAGCCTCGAATCCTAATGAGATACAATGTAATGTGGTTCTCTATGCAGCCTTACCACTTTTTACTATATATCATTCCAATACATTCTATATATAAATATTCTCTGATATCAATGAAGTTTTCCTAACCCATCCCCTGGGGACCGTGCTGTGACTACCCCAAAACCGCCCTCCATAGGCCAGGGGCAGGCAACTAGCACCGAAAGGCATATTCCCTAAAATTGGAAGGAATTGCCTTTAATCCTGTACAAACACACTATCTGATAACACACTAAAAAGAAACTATGAAGTAAGCTGTTATAATAAATGTTTACTAAAACTAATGGAGCCTGAATACAATACCGATATGAAAAGTACAAGTACAACTGAAAAGTACAAAATGGCTGAAAGGTTTAAATATGCTCCTGGATCATCCACTGCCGATCCTACCTTAATGATAGGTACAGATCGCATCCATGTTACTCCACATCCACCCATATCCTCCACGTCATGTCACCCCAAATTTCCACCTTTGAGAAACATCTAGTCCTCGCTCTCACAGCCACGATCAATGTTTTACGTCATCTGCACAAGACACAATAAGGTGCAAGCGAAGCCCATTCTAGGGTGAGTATAACAATACATAGTAGGGACCCCGAGACCCCTAAGGTATCCAATAATTCCACAAATAAAATCCATATGGTAACACCAAGAAGGTAAAGAGTACTACAATTTTGGGATTTGAATCCCCCTGACGCGGGTGACCACTATTGGCGGTAGCTGCGATTTTCCAAAAAAAGGGCTTCGGTGCCCCCGCCTCCTCCCTCGTCCTTGACCTACCCCCTGTCGCTTCCCTCCACTGCCCTCCCCGCGCGCCCTCCCCCGTCACCTCGTCGCATGCCCTCGCCGCCCACCACCTCTCACCGCCCTCCACCTTCCGCCCTCATCAGCCTCCACCATCTGCACGATCTCTTCCCTTTGCCCTCCATCTCCAGCTACCCTCCGTCCATCCCCTGACCTTCCCTTTGTCCCCTCCAGCGTCCCTCCGCCCATTGGCCTCTAGCCTCCGCACCCTCTGTCTCCTACCCCTCAGTTCTCCGGCCTCTAGCCTCCGTCGTCCGCCCTCGGCCCTCCTCACCCTCCCCCCCAGACAGCCCCCCCCCCTTGCACCTTGGACACCCCCCACCGCCCCCCAAACATCCCCCTACCCCACACCCCTAACAGTCCCCCTCGGCACACAGAACATCCCCCCGCCCCCCGTACCTTGGATAGCCCTCCCCACACCATGGAAAGCCCCCCCCCCCCCCCCCCCGCTTGTTGTCCCCCTTCCCCTCACCACCTCCTCTCCTCCGTCTCTCCACCGTCGCCACCACCAGTCCCCTACCTCATCGCACCACCTTTGCCTTCAGCTCCACTTCGCTACCTCTCCTCTCCCTCGCAGCACTGCATTCAGCTCCCATCCCTTCCAGGTTTGTAGCGTAATCAGGTATGACATGAGATTTCACTTACATTATTATTTTCCATATGGTTCATAAACAATTTATTAGTATTTATTTTAAATATAGTTGATTTGAAAAATGAAAATGTAATACATATTGTGTAAATTTTTTTTATACAGATATTATTATGGATAAGAGTTGGATTGATCTTCAAAATGAAAAGTATAGATAATATTTCTATGGCATTATGCAGTCTATTGACTTCACGAGAGGATTTGAAAGTGACTATATTAGTTATCCAAGTAGAAAATGTTCTAACAGATATAAATTCACACGAGATATAGTGAGGGATCACCTATTCTTTAATGGATTTTACAAAAATTATAATAGTTGGACTCATCATGGAGAAGAATATATAAATTGTCAAAATATGGAAGTAGTTCCGATGGATGTTGATGAAAGGATGAATGATCCAATGCATGAAATGCTTCCTGAAATGGTACATGGGTTTAATCCTGAAGGCATTGACATCCAGAATCTTGAGACTAGTGAGATAAATATTAACTATGGTGAAGATCGTGATTCAAGGAGGTTTTATGAATCACATGATGATGTGGAAATAGAATTATATCATGTATGTACTTCTTAAAATAAAATTTAATTTATCGTGGAGTTGCTGCATTTGAAGACTTTGAATAATTGGTTAGAAACATCATTCGACATGCTTTTGGTGTTATTCAAAAAGGTTCTTCCTATCGATGCTAAGATTCCTGAGTAGTATTACCATGCTCGTAAGTTGACAGAGAACTTAGGTTTTACATATGATACGATTGATGCATGTTCAAACAACTGTATGTTGTTTAGAAAGAAAATTCCCATTTGGATATTTGAACGGTTTTTGGTGCTTCCAGGTGGAAAGAGAACTGGGGAAATAAGACTCATCAAAGTCGGATTGTGATATAGGAGAAACTAATTTTCGTAAAGAAATTTTTTTACTTTCCTCTTAAACCAAGTTTGAAAATATGTTTTATGTCATATAAAGTATCTATTTTAATGAGATGGAATGCAGAAATAGTTCATGAAAGTGATATGTTAACCCACCCAGCAGACTCTCATGCATGAGAGGATTTTGATAAGAGACATTTGTACATTTCTAAAGATAGTCGTAATGCCTGATTGGGATAGGCAGTAGATGGTTTTAATCCATTAAAGTCTATGGTTGGTGCAACTCATAGCACATGGCCCGTGGTGTTGGTTCCGTATATTCTTCCTCTGTGGATTTGTATGAAGCAACAGTTTATATTACCTTCCACTCAATTGATGGACCTAAATGTCCGGGGGATAAGATTGATGTTTACCATCAGCCATTGATTGATGAGTTGAATGAATTTTGGGGTTATGGTGTGATGACTTATGACTACGAAATGAATGAAATGTTCAAACTTCATGTTTCTTTATTGTGGACAATCAATGAATTCCCAGCTTATGAAAATTTATCAGGCTAGATTAAGAAAGGGGAATTTTATAACCCTTGTTGCAATAAAATTAAAAAATCATTATGGCTTAAACATTCCAAAAAATGGGCATACATGGCTCACAGAAGATTTCTCCCCCCTCAGCACAGGTTCAGAAAGGACAGAGTGGCATTTGATGGTTCTAGAGAGTTCAGCCCAGTAGAAAACATCATGACAGGAGTCGAAAAGTTATCCCAGATTGAGGAAGAAAACATTCGTACATTATATGAAATTCAGGATTTGGTGGCTTCTCCAGTATGTAACATTCGTGTTTTGGGTAGTTAGCGCAGTCACAATTGGAAAAAGAAAAGTATTTTTTATAGTCTTCTATATTGGAAACCTAACATACTATGTCATAATTTGAATGTCATGCACATTGAAAAAAATGTTTGTGATAACATATTTTGGACCATTTTAGGTGTCAGTGGAAAATAGAAGGACCATGTTAATGCACGGCGTGATTTGTAATAAATGTGTTTAAGGAAATAGTTGCATTTACAGTTATCTGAGGGAAACAAGGCATATATGCCTGATGCACAGTATACGATGACTACAAATGAGAAAGAGACATTTCATTCCATTTTGAAGATGATCGAGGTGTCTGATGGTTACTCTTATAATAATTCAAAGTGTGTGAATCTGACAAGCATGACATTACAAGGGTTGAAAAGACAATACAATCACATACTACTTCAGCAGTTTATTCCAATCACAATTTGTGATTATTTATCCCCCAATATTGTTCAGTAGTTGATTGAGATGAGTATGTTTTTTAGATATCTTTTTTTATGAAATCCATGAATAAGTGATTTAAAAAGTTTGCAGGACCGAATTGTACTTACTCTTTTTATGTTTGAGAAACTACCCCCCTCATTTTTCGTTGTTATGGTCCACTTGGCAGTGCCCTAACAGATGAAGTAGTGGTTTCTAGTCTAGTTCAATTCAGGTTGATGTATCCTATTGAGTGGTATTTGAGTACATTGAAAATATTTGTATGCAAAAAATCTCATCCAGAGGCATCAATAACCATTTTTGTATTTTCTCACAGGAGGACCACACCAACAGAACATAAGTCACTCCCAGGGTAAACCTGCCATCCTGAGCGTAATAGTGCCCTCATGTTTTTGATCCAGGAAACTGTTTAAGAGTTATTCTTCTTTTTCAAGAAATCTGTTTATGCCAATGATTAAATGTTTAAAAAAATATCAACAGAACATTCTGGGAAATATGGGCCTCAGAATCACACGTCGTCAGATTTCACGGTCTCAACATATTTCAATATAATTAAAAATAATATACAAAAATTATGGGACATTACAGAAGTTATCTAAATTCTTATGGTGATAGACTACTAAAAATATAGAATTAATCCCTTTATGGTTTTTAGGTAGTAAATAACATAATCCATAGTGACGTTCTCCCATTTTCATTCTAGCATAGGTAATGGATAAATCATGCCTTTAGAATTTTTTCATTCTACCTTACCAATTATCATGCCATACGCTAAGATAAAAACACTATGATATCTCTCTTCATTCCATCCCAATATAAATACTATATAAAATCCTTATACATCTTCATACTTCCAAGATGAATAGATAATATTGAACTTTGATCTTCCAATAATATCTCCATCATCAAATATGGTATGGAAGGAACATATACATTGTTCCTGAACACTATAATTCCATCCTAATCAAGTTTAAACTTAGTAACATTTCTAATTTTATTTTTCTCTTATACATCTCCCTTTTACGGTCGTTTAATCTTTGCCTGCATAGAGGGTTTTAAATTAATTTGAGAAAGACAATATTTTTCCCCTTCCTTTCGGATTTCTAGAACAATCCTTTGAAAATATGGAAATATTGGATCTTTGGTCATCCTTATCAGGGAAAATATATCATGATCCTTTCGAAATTAAGCATCAACCACCGTGTTTGCATTCCCAAGGTGGTAATGTGTTGATCAGTCATAATCATTTATTAGCTTCAACCATCTTCCATGACACATTTTAAACTCGTTCTATGTGAATATACTTTTAGACTTTTATTATTAGTATATGTATCACACTTTATCCATAATGATAGTGTGTACATATAATTAATGAAAAATTACCATTGTTTACTTCAAATCATGATTTGGGTAATTTTTATCATGAATCATCAGCTTTCATGAGGAATAATAAATAGCCATGTTTTTTATAATAACACAACCCAATACAATTTTGGATGCATCACTACTGACTAAAAACCCTTCCCCACTATATTGAAATATAAGAACTGGGGTGGTGACCAACATTTTAATTAGTTCCTTGAAATTTCCCTCAACTTCATTTTTTCAGAGGAACTTGACACCTTTCTAATTTAAAATGCTCAAAGGATTATATATTTTTGATAAAATATCCACAAACTATCAATAATATCTATCTTAGCTATGGATGTTATGGATCATAGTCACTACGGTTGGTCCATGCCAGTATTCAATAGACTCCTTCTTTGATGGATCTGTTGTAATTCTATATCTTGATATTGTGAAGATAACATGGGAATTATTGTGACCA
This sequence comes from Viscum album, assembly GCA_963277665.1. Lineage (NCBI taxonomy): Eukaryota > Viridiplantae > Streptophyta > Magnoliopsida > Santalales > Viscaceae > Viscum > Viscum album. The sequence goes on from OY728156.1 coordinate 1,141,362,966, forward strand.
AAAGTCATTAATATATATTTATAGAGTCCATAACATGTTCAGAGTTTTGTTGTGGATATATTATCCTTCTTGACCCCCAATTGATGATGTCCAAAATGAATTTCACTCTTAGAAATTCATTGAGCTCAGTGTAGTTCACCAAACAATTCATCAATATGGGGACTAGGATACTTGTTCTTGGCTATGATTTTGATCAACTCTATACAGTCAATGGAGTGTCACATTGATCCATCTTTTTTTAAATAAAATAAATTGTTGACCCCTATGGTTCATAAATGGATTAATGAATCCCAATTCATGGTTTCAATATTATTTCTACTATAATTATTGTAACTTAATTGGGTTCATTCTATAGGGAGTCTTTAAAATTGGTTTCCAACTAGGAATAAGTTCTATTAAGAACTAAACTTCCTGTTTTTATAGAAGGATATGAAACTCTTATAAAAGACACCCAAAAATTCCAAATAAATGGTAATATCATCGATGTTGATTTTATCCCTTACCATTCAAGATAAACATCCCTTTATGAGTGTGAATTAAGACCCATACACTGGATGTAATATCCAAATGAAGTGCATACATATTTTCACATTTATGTAAAATCATGGGAGGTTTTGAAATATCAAACATAACTTCCCTTCCTTGACAATTTATGTGATATTTTTGAAGATAAATATAATTCATTCCAATGATTAAATCAAATTCAACCAAAAAATAAATGGAAAAATTTATAGGATGCACATTCCAAAAAATGTAAACCGAGGAGGAGTTGTAGACTTGGGATGAAATCATCATACCATTAATGGTATGTACTAATAATTCCCCATCTATTTTTTTTGGTTTTTTGATAACACCCTCAAAATATTCATTAGATATGGAAGAGTGGGAGATCCCGAATAAAATAAGACATTATTACTTCTAGAGTCGATGGTATGTCTACATTTCACCATGTCGTTGTGACACCCATCATCTGAAATAGAAATTCCATGAGATCTCCATGTATCCCTCAGATTAAGATGTTAATAACATTGATTATCATCACCAGACCTTGGTTTTGGGCTCTAGATAGCATAATTTACATTCTCCATACACATATAGTATGAATAATGGGAGGCACATTTAGTATCACATTTCCTCCATTTATAATGTTAGCTAACTTATTCCCATCACTTTATAAATCAAATGCTCGATGGACTTCACATCCATACATAAATCATTTATTAGACCTTTTAGGGTAATTTCATCCATGATTTTTCCCACGCATTGATCATAAAAGAAAATATCACCTTCTTATCTTCATAATTTTTATAGATACCTCTAAACTCTGTTTTCCTTTTTAGGTCAAAACCATGTTATTGATATGTGGGTTTAGACTATATTTTTTCCTTGATTTAACAAAACACAATTTCATAATAGATAATAAAATATATTATGTCCATCACCCTTATGGAAAATGGATTTAAGCCACTAAAGAACCAATCAACATTACTTTTGTGTTGGGTGATAATTGTTAAAGAATACCTCACATGTCTCGTGAGATTAACATCATAGGTATTGATATTTTCATCATCCATTTACTTAAACTCAAGTAACTATTTCACCATATTTGTATAAATAATCATAGAAAAATACTTGTCGAAAAATATGTTCTTGAAATCATCCCAATCCATGGAATAAATTTCATATTTCCTCCTCTATTCTAAATTAGATTACACCACTAGTCACTATTAGCTTCTAAATTATTAAGATCTAGAATGAAATTATCATGATCCAAACCCAAAAAAATAAAGAATAGCCTTTAATTTGTAATAATCTATTGTTCAAAAACAAGTGGATCAGAAGAAACTATGAAAGAATATAAACATTGAATCATAGAAGACTAAAAATAATGTTGTTCCCTCATTTTCTCATTTTGAAGTCCACTATGATTCATAGCATGAGAATGTTTTCTGAGCATAGAAATAATATTTTGAATTATAAATCCCATATCATTCAGTTTCTAAGGAGTACAATTGTTTAATTCTCCGTCACAATCACTGTTTACATGGTTCCATTGGGTTCCAAAAATTTACTAAAAAACATAGAGTAAGAAACATTTATCATAATGAAAAACCACATAATCATGAAAAATCACTTATTTAATGTCTAAATTATGGAACCTTCAATAATATATGACACCTCAGGTTTATCCTAGGTTACTCATAGCCAATATATATTTAAATCCTTCATGATGGTTTGTGATGAGTTTTTAAATCCCTAATGAATATCCCTCTTGGGGTGTGAGTAAAGGTGCATAATTAGGTGTTGTTTTGGGTTCGAGGATACCACGATTCTGGTTTGGGAAAAATTTAAAGATATTTTACTCTTAGGTACATTTTCCCAGAACTAAATCCACTTTTAGTATCCATACATTTATGTATTTCTCAAAAACCACTCACTCTTTACTTTAAAAAAATTTGTGAAATATTCTTATACATTTCTCTATCATTAGACTTATACTTAGAAAGGTACTTAAATATATCACTATGGTTTTACCATACTAGTTTCCAAAAGATAACTAAACCTTTTCTATGATGCCAACTATAATGACCTCATATTAACTTACATAAACATTACATAGCTTTTTCATAATATTAAAAACATTAAAAAACAAATTCCTAATGATTGTATTAGTCTTGTGGAATTGGAAACATGGAAACATGATCACTAGTACATAAGGGTGCTACATTACCTCCCACTAGGTTCTTCTTAACTATAACCCTTCTGAGACACAGAACACATAATACATATCTTCATAAAATGGAGAAGGAAACATAAAATGGGGTGATCTCAGATGCTCAATAAGCTTTAATAAGGGGACATATAAGTATATATATAAGAATACAAGTATGATAACGTGATCAAAACATTTAAAGATTATTCCCTCTATATATGATATTATAAAAATGAAATCTATAGTAAATATTGATATTTTATAAGACATAAACCATATGTAAATAAAAAACATAATTAATGAAGGAATAACATAGGAATAAAACATGGAACTGTGGAAAACACATAAGCCTATAATATAATTTATATGGTATCCAATGCATCACTTTCAAGACCATATTATTAGTATAGGTTAACTCCCAATAACATATTAGTGGTCATGTTTCACTCTCATGGACATTTTAATAGCATGATTTCACTCCTTACAGTATCTTGATATTCATGGTTCACTCCATTGGCCATCATAGCAGTCAATGTTCACTCCTAAGACCATATTAGTCTATCTCATGAGATATTAATCTTTTGCCATTGAATTGGAGATAGATATAGGTCCCACTATTATCATAATGAATTCATACATACTTATTCCAAGCTATCATAAATAGTCATATCATAAACCCTAAAATGAAATGGGTATCATAGACATGAAATAATATAATAAGCTGTTGAAAAGGACATAGGATTAATAAGGATTTCATCAAATGAAGAAACCATCAATTAAAAAAAAATTTAAAAGTATATAACCCCTATAATAGAAAAATGATTCATAAAAACAAATCTATAAAAACATAAAACTTTTAGAGAAATAATTTTAAAAGAAATATTTAACAATTTAAACCTAAATTCTTGAGTAACACCAATAGATTTTATTTTATATTGGAAATAATTTTGAATGATCATTTAAAATCATTTTTTAGGAAATTATCATTCTCCTTTGAAAAAATGATTTTAAAACATAAAAATTATTAAAACTATACTCTTATAAAATATTCATGAAAACATATAATGGAATTTTGAAAACATTTTGAAAACATTTTTATAGGAATCTTATAAAGAACCTTGAAAACAATTTCAAAAAAATTTCCATTAGAAATTATAAAATACGCTTAATAAGATTTTGAAATATAAACCGCATTAAAGAAAGTTCATTTAATGGATATGTGAGTACCCATAAATTTTATAATAAGATTCATATAATACATTCATGAGAATTATATAAACCAGGAAAATGAACATAGTAGTGAACATGGAATGTATCTCACAAGTATTAAAAGTGAGATGAAATTACATTACCTTGTCTCATAAATCTATTCATAACTATATTATATTCCATTATAATAAATGAAATTTTATTTTAAATTTTATAAATAGTCATATTATTATATATAATAACATATAATGTTTGATTACAGCCTTATAGTACCCTCAAGTTACCAATTCTATGTTACAGTTTCACATCGGGTAATATCTACTATGATCTTCACATGTGTCTTGATTTTTTATATCTTTCGTCCTTAAAATGATATCTTGATTTATACAATTTAATAAATTATTCAAATGTAATTTATATATAGTAATTGGGTATTATAATAATCTATAGGATATAGGTGTATGAAACGTAATACACTGTTCATGGAGATGGAATTTTGTACATATACATTAATGTTGTTTCCGTTTTATTATAAAATTGAAAGAAGGAGAACAAATGACGTATAATTGTATATATATCCCTATGTGTGTTTATATATAATTAAATTAATAAAATTATTGTATCATATATATCATATATGTTTACTAAACACATCCTTAATATTTTCCATGTAGTGTGTGAATGAATGACATCGCATTGAGGGGGTAGTCCACACTTCCTCAAATAAGATTTTAGTATTTACACAAGATGGAATGTATGAATATATGTGTTGTAAAATAATTAAATAAGATTAATTAAATTATAAATATCATAAAAATTATTTAAAAATGTATTTTTCATCATAACGTCCACCATGAGTGGTTGTAACGTTTGAATAAACAAGCATCATTTTGTGAGGTAGTAGTTCACTGTACACATAAACAGTATGTTCATTACCCATTAGACGAAAGTTTATTTATGTGCATGTTAAAATATTGTCCTAAAAACATATCATAAAGGATTTTAACGGATAATGTTACCTCTCATTTTGGTAACTCCTTTTTGTTTTTAGTAAAGAACATACATATACTGATTTTATCGAAAAGGGATGATTAAAGGAGGAATATAGAGATATTGGGTAGATATTTGGGTGTATCTTGGATGAAAATAATTTTTTTTACACAAGGAAAAATACCCTATGCGGGGGGTGAATTTGGGTATGACAGATTAAACCAAATACACCTTTTGATCTTGTTTCATTGTTAAATAAAACTCTCTTATTTCCCTTTCTCGTATTAAAGTATAAAATCAAATTAATGATTCACAAGACATTAAAAAATGTACTTCTTTCAGCCTCGCAATGCTACATCAAGGAGATTATACAATGGCAATGTCTACATGTACCAAATCCTCAAAAAAGTCTATATTGTTTACAATGTTCAGAGTAGACTCATTGTCCCTCTTGGTTGACAACCAATCATAGTTTGGATGATAACTTCACACTAAATTGAAGTGTTATCACTAATTCTTTATAGGATCCTCTAATATTTTATAAACCTGTAGGTCCTTCACTATCTCTAATGAATGCATCATCCACTATATGTATATAGTCTATCAATGTACCACTTTCTTCCACTAATGAATACCAATTTACCACATATGTACTAGGAAGCTCCAAATCTTTCTCTTAACCCATAATTTGACTTTTTTATAAGTTTTATTCTTTAAATTAATAGCCACCTCTTATTTGAAACATCAATCTTACGTGAAACTAAAATATTATGGGAAACATCCTTTGCTTTCGTGAAACTCCTATTATTTCATGCAACTCTGTTTTCATAAAACTCATAGGCAAACCTGACCTTGGATAATCTTTAATTATTTAGATACATAGATTGAGGTGGGTACCTCTTACTTATAGGCATTACCAAAACCTGCCCCAAAGATTTGATGCATCAGACAAGATCCCATCTGTATGTGAAAAAACCCAATTTGACATCGCATTCAACAAACACGTTTCTTTGATGTAACCTCATCTTTCATGCACTTTTTGAATTTTTTAATGTCATGATGTTATAATCCTAAAACATGCCTTGGAAAAAACATTCCAACTATTCTACAATATTTCATGCAAAAACCAATCTTTCATGAACACTATGTATCTTTTTTTATGGTTTTTTGTCAACATATGATGTCAACAATATATCTAGAATACCACAACTGCCCAAGGAAAACCTCTTTGTCAAAAAACACAACCAACCCAAAAATTCGTCAGTGTTACCTTGAGGGTTTTTTCCCGATTTATAGGTTTCTTAATAGGTGTGTGGATGTGGGAGGAGATGGGGCCTTTTATAATGGATTTGGAGTGGCACTCTTGTAATATTTTTAAAAATGGAAACCCCACCCACATTTGTTTACATACAATGGATCCGAAAATATTCCAAACATGATAAAAGGAAGGATATGGTCGAAATGTGGCCATATCTTGGATTTTGGAAAAGTTTAGTGGTAATATTATGCCTTATGATTATCGTTTAATAACATATTAATCATAATTTATTCTTAATCATTGTAATTAATTTTAATTTCTTTTACTAATGTAGTTTGTAAAATAATAATTTAATCATATTATAGATTATAATTTATTTTTATAAAAAATATGTGATCAAATTTTACTAATTCCAATCACATAGGTAGTAGATATTAATTTAAAATTAAACCCCCATACGAGATGATAAAGAAGGTTTTAAAAGCCAAAATCTTCAAAATATTGTTTGGTTATTATTACAAATTCCTATGTCAAATTTATTCCAATGAACTGAATTGTATAAATTTTAAAAAAATGAATTAATTAAACATTAAAATAAATCAAATATATAATTTATCCTTATAAATAAATTAGTTGAAAGACAGGTTTTGAGTTAAATTACGGTGATATTAACTATTCATTAAAAATAAATATAACAAAAAATTAAAAATATTCACCCTAACATAATTTTAATTTTTTTATAAAGAAATATTTTTATTTTTAGAAATAAAATTTATAAATCCTCCAAAAATTAAATAAAAAATTTGTTCTCCATCAAAAGGTGGAAAAAATACCTTAATAAAATTATAGGGTTCTTTTTGAAACATTGGGTTTGTTCGTATTTTATGTATGTCAAATATATTCAATGAATATAAAAAATATAATATTTACTATATATAACATTAATATCACTCACAAATTTTAATTAATTTAATTTATTAGGATAAAACCTGTTTATGAGCATAAATATAGTTTTTTATAGAAATATAATCTTTATATTGAATTGGTTCATTGTCATTAATGAATTAATATTACATTTTTTTAAACTATATGTTTTCATAAGTTATTTACTACTATTTATAACCACTAAATTAATTTCTAGGTTAAGTCTTAATATATAATATTTTAATAAAAAAAATTTGGTAAAAATCATCATTGTGTGTAATGTATGCCAAGTATTTGATGTGTAAAAGGAATGTATGACATAGATCACTGAAAAAACATCCATGAAAATTAATTCATTCAGAAAAAATATGTCAATAAAAACTCAGGGTGATTTAATATCCAACAATTAGATAATTTTCGGGAGAGTGAATTAAATCCATTCACGAGGTGGTAGTCCGATGTACACAAGATAAACACTTTTGTTTTCCATTTTATAGAGGATGACATGGATGTTGCTCATTCCCTTGAAATAAAATCATCTCATGATATGTAATATATTTTCATTTTTATATCAAAATGGTTTAATAATATATTAAGTAGGATAAATAATAAATAAAATAAAAACAATTTATTTAGGATGTTACCTATTCTTTAGAAAATTGTTGTTAATTCGCACCAAAATCCATTTTAGGTTACAGTTATGATCAAACCAAGGCTTATAGGATGAATTTAGAGAATTAAGGAAGTTATATGGGTAGGTATTGTAATACGATGTTTTATGATACATTATAAAGTAGAAAAGAGTGTGTATCCATTTTTAAGTGGTAGAGAGGACATTCTTGGAATTTTTTAAAATAAATAATTCCAACCACATTGATCTCATGCCATATGGCTCTAAAATGAACCATTTTTTAGTCCAAAGAACATATAATGTCCAAATATTACGATTAAAAATAAATTTTATATGTTTTGGGATATTTTTAACCCGTATAAATATTGTTTCACACCGTCGATCAACCTATTTTTACCTAAACTGGGGTAAACAATTTTTTATTTTTTTACTATTCATTGTGTTCAAATTGTTATATATTATATATAATTATGATTGAAAATTATGAATCTAATTTTTCGAAATCAACTCGGCGAATTGGAATAATATAATTCAAAAATAAACCAACAAACTTGTCAAAATATGGCTTTCCAAAAGAAAAAAAATCAAAAGGTTAAAATCTTTTTTTATGATAATTAAATATTAAATTTATTAAAATAAACTATAATAGATAAAAATTAAAATAATTATGAAAATTTTGTTTTAAAAAAAATTAATATATAATTTATCTTTATTAATAATTTAATATAAATAGAATTTTTCCATAAAAATATGTATTTTTCTCTATTCAGTAAAAAATTATTTTTTCTTAAAATTCTAAAAAATTCAACCGATGGAATTTTTGAAATTTATATTCAAAAAATTAATTTTTTGTGATATAATCTATTTATTAGTGGAAAAAAATTATTTTAAGTTATGTTCTCAATGAATAACTAAACCAACTTTTGGGAAGATAATGTTTTTTTGAAATCATTTCTCTTTTTTTCAAATGGTTATTATTTATTTTATAATTAGTGGATGACCATTTAATTTATTATATACATTTTTAGAATATAATTTTTAAAATTTGTTTTTTCTTATAAATACCAAACAATTTATCAACTTGGTTATAATGGTCATATTTAAATAATAATATTTAAATTTAGTTTGTGTTTTATTAAAATCAGGGGTTGTCTGCATTAGGTAACACCATAAGGTTTTACCAAATAATAATAATTTTTAATTCATGAAACACTATGTCTCTACAAGAAAACACTTTTTTATAACTAATTCAATAAAAATAATTTTTCCACATCTTTGATTTGAATTTTGAAAATCTAACACACATGGTTGTGTTAAGGTTGATTTTTGAAGTCTAATAGAATATACATAATTTTTAGTGCATAGTAACCTGCCATTATGAATAGTAACATACCCTTATGAATATTTATATACCCTTATGAATTGTAACATAACATTATGAATAGTAATCTTACCCATGAATGTAAAAATAAAATTTAGGAACCATATAAATGATGTAGAATGTTTTATAAATTATTAATTAAGTATAAATATTTTTGTTAATAATAAATATTTAATTATTATTTCAGAAGAATAAATTAATTTATTTTAATAAAATGGGTTCCCAAATAATTTTTTTTACTATGATTTTAGAATAATTTTTTGTGACCATAGTTAATTGCTGAAAGTATTATAAAAGTGGTTTTAAATATAAAATCTTTATTTTTTCATTAAATAATGATTTTATTTAAAAATTAAATTTCACATATTTATAAAATTATTTTGATAAAATGATGTCAATTTTTTGGATTCTATGTGTCAAAAAATGATTAGAGTAAAAAAAATTTATTTTTCAAAAATAAATGAATTTTTATTAATAAAAAACAATAATTTAAAATAAATGTACACACATGGTTTATTGAGTAATAGGAGATGTTTGGGTGATATAAGAACAATTGTTTAAAACTCACATGCACTTATATATATTATTGGTTGATAGAATCAATATTTTTGCTGGTCTCGAGAAAAATAATAAAATAATGATTAATATATTTAGAAATTACTCCTCACCTCCACTATAAAAACCCCTTCCACCCGACTTATCTTCAATATTATCTAGTATTACTCCTAGTAAAAATTATTCCCAAATCTCTCCCAAATATCCTACTCAATTTCCATCATCCCTTGGTCTCATTAAATGACCAAAACCTCAACCCTAAAGAGGCTCTCAAGGAAGATAAATTCAAGAGATCAACTCATTTTTTTTCAATTCTTTTACTTTCCTTTCAAGTTCCTTTTGTTTGTGTTATAAAATTATCTATCCTAAATAAAATTTTATGTAATCTCTAGTACCTTACCTGTACTATAATTTTATTATGATTATGGAATAATTTATTATTATCTCTCATTTACACTTATTTTAAGCTAGTTGTAAAAACATCATCAGTGATGTGCTAATTTACCACATTTAAGGATGATGGGTTTGAATTTCATTTACCATATTCATTTAGGATCATTAAACCATATTATGGTTTAACCAGATCATAATATATGTAATATGTTATTTGAATTCTTCTGGAAAATATTGTTCACATGATTTTGTTTTACAAAGAAAAATGATTTCCTTGTGATAAAAAGCTGCTAATTAACCAGAACGACATTCATTAATTGTTTGTATAATGATTCATCAAAAGACTAAATAACCAAATAAATTTCATATAAATGTAATATTATAGTTGTCCAATAATAACATATAACCTCAATTCATGAAAACCATCCTCATTTTACATGATTCATTGTTCATGTATATGAGTATACCGATCATGAAAGCAAAGGACTCGAACAACGAAATTGAAACTCTTAACCCATAAAAAAGGCCATGAATGATCATAATAAGATTATAAAAAATAAATTAAATTATTTTGAGGTTCTATAATTATTAATTAAAGAAGCTAAATTTGATTATTCAGGTTATTAAGATCAAGTGGAGAACACCTTCAGACTTATGGTAAGGGTTTCATTATCTCACTACCATTTTGTGAGATATTCCATATTCACAACAACAACATGTATATGGTGTATGTATAATTTTCATTGACATTTCATATAATTAATCAATATATTTTCATTATATTCAATGATTAATTTTGGTAATATTAATTATGTTGAATATAATTAAATTGATTACAATGTTTTAAGTATTTCCTACTCAAACCTCGATTTTCATTCAGGTTGATCTTATTTTCTAATCACCTCATTTAAATTATTATTTATTCATATTTAATCAACATAAATATTGTTCTAATGTTCTATATATGTGTACCAATCATAATCCTTTTCATGGGGTGTTACATGTTTTAAAATAAACTTTCAAAAAACAGTTTCAAAATGGAATCCCTATTAAACGAAATTATCAAATTATTTTAATATTTTGAAGTTATATATAATGTATTATAAGACATATTTATCTTTCTAAAATAACAAATTTAAACATAAGAAATTTGTTTTGTTTAATTTCCAGTTTTATTAAAGAAAACATGCCTTTGCGCATAGAAATCATTTAATATTTTACTTAAACCGAACTAAAATGTTTATCTTGTTAAGCTTCTTTAAAAACACTTTTAAATGATTATAACTGAATAAGAATTTATTAAAGCCTAAAACATAATTTCTATGACCTTAAATTTTTTTCTAGTATATAATGGTTTAAATTCTTTATCCGTGGAAAATATTGATGATTTTCTCAAAATAACTCGTCATACAATGTAAAAAGATTTTTCTCATCTCAATTAAAATTTTATGAGACATATGCCTTGTTCACAAATTTTTACTTGAATTTAGTCTATATACAACCCATTATAATATCATATCAAGAGTCTCCATATTCTCATGATATTCTAAGGGTTTTGATTTGATTGTGTTAAGGTTATATGGGACACTTTGGAATGTATAAGGAATATTTCGTCAAGAATTTTTCAATGGTTTCATTTAAAATTATCATTATTTATTTCAACATACATTGATTAATCTTTTATTTCATATATATTTTTATCCTATGATATAATCTAAAAAATATTTTTTGGAATGGTCTGATTAATTTGAATTTGGATATTTTATATTAATACCATTCACTATATTTCTCTGAATGGTTTTTGTTTTTGTTTAATGATTAGGCAATGTTAATTACATTTCGTATGAAAGTTTCAATATGAATTTATATATTGTTTATGTTTGTCCCCATTCATAATAAGAATTCATTGGAATTATTAAATTTTGTGTGGGGCCCATTATAGCCCCTCAGTGCATTTGTAGGTCTCATGAGAAAAACAACCATCTTGGAACGAGGACTAGAACAAATGGATATTTATGGTCTTTTCATGAGGAATTGAAATTATGGTTATGATGCCAAACATTTTTAATTCCTACATTATGAAGAAATTAATTTAATGTTCTTGTAGTTATTCAACTATTAGAATACCCATGATTATGTTTTATTATGTCATTATTTATTGATCTCTTATTCCTATCATTTTATGTACATGTTTATTTTTATTAGAATGTGTTTTTAATTTTTCCCCATGCCTAATGTTTATGTTTATGATATCTTCCATGATATTGTTACCCTTACTGAGTATATGAGATCACCCCTAATATAATGTTTTATTTTTTCCAAAGATTATAAGAGGCGTATTATGAGTGAATTTCAGTGATAAACATAGTGTTATGGATGTTCCCAATAACACTTATGTGTTGTTTTTCATTTCAATTTGTAATGTTGATCCTATTTATGTATCTATTTTTTCAAAACTACTAAACTATTTGGTCTTTCCGGATGTGACTTCCTTATAATCATGACAATGTAATGGAATAATTCATTGACTTTGGCCTTCTTGTGTCAGGGAATTACAGTTAGTATCAAAGGATGTTTATAAGAAAACATGAGAACTAGATTTAGAAAAATGTATATTAGAGAAAAAACCCTTATGATGTACTTGATATTAAAAATAGAAGAAAATCCTATAAATTTGGGGAGAAATAGATTATTTGTATCTTACTAGATAATAATGTATTGTCCGGATACTGTAAGTGGATGTGGTCCTTGAACATATGTATCTAGGGGTAATAAATCTAACAAGGTGTTTCGGGCCTGACACAGGGTGACCTGTTACACAACAACTACCTTACTACGCACCTAGTTTGACACTCCTATGGGATATTCTTAGGATAATTCACATTTTTAAATTCCATTATGAAGGATTTACGACCCTAATGTATGCAAAGAATGTGGTTCTATGATTTTTAATGCATAAATTTTTGTTATGTACTATACCATGTTTAGGGTTATATAGAGTTAATAATTTAATGATATAATTTAGTATATGTAATTGATTAGAAATTTTGCCTAAAATTTTTAATGAGTACTTCACTAGTTCAAGTGATGTAAAGAGTAAAAAGATCATATCTCTTATGGTATTAATCCATTAGTTTGTTGTAAGATAGTCTCCAAGGTATACTCATCATATGATGAGAAATTATCTTGTCTTAACATGGTATATAAATAATTCTCTAAGTCTTATGGATTTGAAGATAAGTAATAAAAGAAGAGGATCTTAGAGGAAAGAATGGATAATGGGAAGAACAAAAAGTGTTGTTTTCCGACATGTGGTACTTGTGGAAGGAAACACCCTCGAGCTTTATTAAAATTAAATGGTGTCTTTTAAAAGTGTGTAGAAAAGGGTCATAAAGTTCCTGATAAAAAGGGTATGAAATTGGTCTTCAATGTACAGTGCTTCAACTACAATGAAATGGGATACTATGTGAATCAATTTTCTTAGGGTCAACGGAATATGCCCGAAATGATATTACTAGATAAAGATCATGTCATGATACTTATGAAAATAATGTGGAATGATTAATATTCCTCACTGAGAATCATATCATTTGAATATGATATCCAAAATGTATTGGTCATAAGAATTATGGAATATATGAGGATTGTATGGTAGTAATATTTCAATAATAATTTAAGTCGTATGATTAATTGTACCAACAATGACTATATTAATAGAAAGTTAATATCATGGTAAATCATATAGATAAAGGAAATTCAACACTAAATATATTTCTGATGATTAGGATAATGATGATGAAATGATTTATTTAGATAATTACTCACTACCTACAAATTTATTATTGAATTTTCTATAAGTGGTGTATTCTATTATTAATGGTGATTACAACATTTATGAATATAAAGAATATATCTAATAGAATGTGTAAGTATGATTTCATGGTTCTAATAAGGTTTTATGGTAATTTGTGTTCTTACCATATTTCAAGAGGATTCATGATGAAGATATTAATATTTTTGGATTGTAAGAATTTAGTGTGGCATCATATTGATTAATAGAAAGTAATGTAGTAGACGCATTGAGTAAGATAGATCATGATGTTTCAAAAAATGAGGATTTACAAGGACCCCATGTACATGTATCTTGCAAGGATGGACATGGGAATGATTATAAAGTGTTAGATCATGATATTTTGGAATGTTACACCATTTATGAAATGGTATAAGTTTATCATTATATGAGTATTAAGAGTTTAGTGTCACCAAACTATGCAACTTGTGCTAAGAGATAAAATATATATAGTTCAAGGTTCAAATGAAGGGTAAGATTTTATTTGAAATGGATACATATATTTACACTCTTATAGAGGTAAATAATTGATAAACTCTATTAAAAGAGTCATAAACAAAAATATTGTCTTATTATCATTATTTATATATCATAACTTTAGTTTATGGTTTTGTGGTAAAGATCATTCATCTAAGCATGTTCTCTATCACATTCTATCAGTATATGATGGTTTGATTATTAATCCAAGACCATGTAATCCAATTAGAATGCATAGTTTTGTTGTAACTTATTCATTTCCCTTTCCCTCTTATTGAGAAGATATTTTAAAAATATTTATGATAAGGGTTTCCCATAACGTAATTTTCAAGTATCAACAGTTATCATTAAAAATCAATTTCAAAAATTTGAGGATTAAATTTTTCTAATGGGAGAATGTAACACCCAAAGGTCCTACAAATAAATTTAATATTTAATTAATGTAGAAGTATGTCTCTAAAAAACAGAATATTTTTAAACCCACTCTAATAAACATAATTTTTCCACTTCTCTGATTTTAATTTTGACAATTTGGTATACACGGTTTCGTTAAATGAAATTTTTGGAGTTTTATAGAACAAATGTATATTTTGGTGAGTAGTTACAAACCCTTATAAAAATCAACATACACTTATGAATATTATCCTCACCCATGAATGTATAAATAAAATTTAGGCACCTAATAAATGATGTAGAATGTAATATAAATTATTAATTAAGTTTTCGTACTTTTTTGAGTGATAAGTATTTAATTTATACATTAAATTAAAAAATTAAATAAATTTCATAAAATGGGTTCCTAAATAATTAACTTTTTGTCCTATGATTTTAGGATAATTTCATGTGGCCATAGTTAAATTTTAAATGTATTATAAAATGAGTTTTAAATATAAAATCTGTATTTTTATGTAAATAATGACTTTATTAAAAATTAAATTTCCCAAATTTAAGAAATTATTTTGTAAAAATAGAGTCAATTTTTAGATTCTACATTTCTGAAAATGGTTAAGGTTATTTTTTGTGATTTTTCTAAAATACATGAATTTTTTATGAATAGTAAAATACGATAATTTACGATAAATGATAAACATATGGTTTATAGAGTCATAAGTGATTAAAGGGTGATGTATGAAATATTCGTTCGAACTAACTTCCACTTATTACTATTATTGTTCATAGGAACCCATATTATTGTTGGTATTGAGAAAAATAATAAAATAATGATTATGATATTAAAAAATTACTCTTCTCCTCCACAAAAAAACCCCACACACTCTCTCTTCTATTTACTCCTCTCGAGCCGTGTGCCCAGTCTAAATTCATCCTGAATCAATCCCTATGATTATCTACCACGTACAGCATCCCATGGTCTCATAAAAAGATAAAAACCTCTACCCTAAAGAGGCTATCAAGGAATATTAAATCAATAGGTAAATTCCACTTTTCAATTATTTTACATTATTTCCATGTTCTATTATTTTATTTTATATCCTCACATCTCCCCATCCAAATTTTTTGACATATAATGTAACATAAATGTACTTTACATTTGTTTTGATGGCATAATAATTTATTATCATCTCTCCTTTAAACATCTTTTATACCAGTAGTAAAAACATCATCTAAGATGTGCTAATTTACCACATTCAAGGACATCGGTTTTTCAATTTCTATTAACATATTTTATTCATTTATTTGAAAAATTTTTATGGTTGAAAATAAGCATAATATATTTAATATATATTATTTAAGGTTTTTTATTATTTGGTAAACATTATATTAATTTATAAATAAAAATTCATTTATTGTGATCGAAAAAAGCAATTAATCCAAAACGGCCATCATTAATGTTTTATATAATGATTAATATTCATACCAAATATCCAATTGAATTTTATAAGAATTTAATATTCTGGTTTATTACTAATAATATATAACTTAAATTATATACATCCATCCTCATTTTACAGGAATCTTCATTCATGTATTTAACTATACTGATCATGAAACAAACAGACCCGAACAATGAAATTTATCCTCTTAACCCATAAAAAAATCCATGAATAAACATAATATATTTATAATACTTCTAATAAATGAAGAGTAGGTTATGTAATTATTAATTAATTTTTCAAAATCTAACTATTCAAGAAATTATGATTATGTTTAGAACACCTTCATACTTAAGGTAAGTGTTTCTTAATCTCACTTCCATTTTTGTGAAATATTCTATATTCACTAGTACTACTTGTGTATGGTGAATGTATAATAACCATTAATGTTTAATATCATGAATCTAATTTTTTTTAATGATATTCACTTTATCATTTTATGATTCTCAATGTTCGGTCATACGATTCAATTGATTAAAATGTTTTAAGTGTTTCCTACCGGAACCACCATTTTAATTCGGGTTGCTCTTATTATCTACTCACCTCAATGAAATTTTTATTTATTCCTATTATCTCATAAAAAATTATATATTAATGTAAGATATATTTTTAAAAATCATAATTATTCACTATTTAATGTGGAGTTACATGTTTCAAAATAATCATTCCAAAAAATTTTCTGAAATGAAAACCTGATTCCTGGAACTTCTTGAATTCTTTCCTATTTCAAAGTTCACTATAAAATTTGTTCTAAAACATATATATATATATTTATAAAATCAAAAATTTTAAAATAAAGATTTTATTTTATTTTATTTCTTGTTATATGAAATAAAACATTCCATTGCACTTTAAAATCCTTTAATATTTTCCTTAAACCGCACTATAAGGTTTTATTTCTAAAGATTCTTTTACGACGCTTTTAAATGATTTCACCTCAACAAGTATTTATTTAAGCCATATATTAAATTACAATTACCATAAAATTTACTTTATAGGATATAAATATTTATAATCTGATATCATGACAAATATAAATGATTTTTTGAAAGAACTCATCATTCCAATGTGAAAAAAGTATTTCTCACATCTCGCATAAAAATTTATAAAATATATACCATGTTCACCACATACTAATTACATGTGGTGTATGTGATTACCATTGGTATATCATATCAATAGTATCCATAGTATCATGATTTTCTAAGGGATTGTTATTTGAATATTTCGAGTTGGTATGGGGCACTTTTGAATGTTTAAGGAATATTTTATTAAGTAATTTTGAATGGTCTCATTTAAATGTATCTTTATTTATGTCAAAATCTATTGATGAATATTGTATTTCATAGAGTTTTACCTCATACTATATAACCTAAAAAATATTTTTAAGGGTGTTTATTATTTTTAATGTGTATATTCAATATGGATACCATTCACCAAATAACCTTGAATGTTTATTTTTTTTGTTAAGTGATTGGTTAAAATTATATAAATATCATATTAAAGATTAAATATGAATATATATGTTGTTTATGTCTATCCTTATTCATAATAATAATGCATTGGACTTAGTAGGTGTCGATTGGGGCCCTATATAACACTTTGTTTCATCAGTTGGTTTTGTGAGGCAAACTGTGGTCTTGGCACAAGGCCGTGAAAAAATGGATGTTATTGGTATTAGCATGAGGCCTTGACGTTAGGGTTATGATGTACCGAATTTTATATTACATCATTATGAATAAAATAATTTAAAGTTCTTGTAGTTATTCAACTAGAAGAACAACGATGATTATGTATTATTACAGAATTATTTATTAAACATTTATTTCTTCCATAGTATGTACAATTTTATTTTTAATGGCATGTGTTTTTGATTATTCACCTTGCCTAATATTTATATTTAATATATTATTTAACCTTACTGATCATTTGATCTCATCCATTCTATTATGATTTATTTTTCCCCAGGATGTGAAGAGTTGTATTATGAATGAATTAATTGGATAAAATTAGAGTTGTGGATGTTCCCAGTAAAACAGAATTTGTTATTTTCATTTAACATTGTAATGTTGAGCCAATGTTTGTATCTAGTCTTCCAAAACTACTAAACTGTTTAGTTCATTAGGATAAGAAATCCTTGTAATAATTCCAATGTAATGAAATAATTAACCGACTCCATGGTTACAGGGTCGGTGCATTACGCATCACAATATAATAAATTTATTGAATATATTAAAAAAATCATAATTTTTCATAATGATACATTCTCTTATACTTTTTTGCTTCATGTAATATATGCAATTGAACAAAGTTTTATTCTTTTGAAATCACAGGTTATTAAATTACACAACATTTTAAAAAATCAATTCCCCACAATATAATATTAAACACATTAGTCAAGGATTTAAAATTATAAAATATCTTTTTGTAAACCCATGTAATAAAAAGTATTAATTAAAACCCATATTGACAAGAGAGGAAGTAAAATATGAAATTCATTTGGATTGACAGAAACTAGGTTTCCAAATATGTGACCCTTGGGGGAAATTGATTGCATGGACAAAGAAGAAAATAGTAAATAATTATATAGAGTGATATAAATCATTGATAGAAAATCACTAAATGATAAATTTAATGTTAAAGTCCTTAAGACCATAAATATGTGTTGTGAAAAATGACCATTTATTCCTGATATATAAAGGTGAGAGGATAGAACTTTTTTCTAGATCTTTTTCCTAGAGATGAGAAATTACTTTACCTTCTAGACTAATAAAATAAGAATATATACTTCATTAACAAGTATAATTTCATCCATTAATCAATTTCCACAAAAAACGTCTTTTTCTCCAAAGGATGAGTATTAAGGATGATTTTTTTGTGCATGACATACTAAAATTATCATATAATAGATCAAATAATCTGGAAATGAATAAGGATATATTCCTCATATATTTTCTAAAAATATTTGGTAAAAATTTTTATCCAATATAAAACCTTCATCTATAATAGCTCAATAGTAACACTCAATGATCAATTATTCCATTCCATTTGTGTATATCCTAAAAATAATTCATTTGATATCTCCAAAATTACAATAACCTTCTTACCATACAATCCTTTCTGTAAAACCAAATTGTTTTATATACTTCCGCCCAATAAAACAACTCAGAAAATATAATTAGTCACCTCAAAATGAAATTTCATAAATGTTTTAAATGTAGTTCTAAGAAATTAAACATATTATCAATATTAAACACACACCCCCATGATGGTATAGATAACTGTAATGTTAATCTAATAAGATGACATATATGTTTCAATAATTAATAGATTCATTAGGTGTTTTATGGTTATTATTACTCAAATACCATTGGTAGAAATAATTATACAACATAGTTCATTAATAAAAAATAAATAAATATTTCAAATATTCTACTAAAATAATTTTTAATAACAATGTTCCTTCCTTGGGAAAGAGGATAAAAAAAATTTAGGTATGTGACTCGAGAAATTACCAAGTTCCTTCAAATAAGGCATCAAATTCCATGGAAATTCATTTCTAAATAACTTCCATTTCAACATATAAAACGTCTTCCCATATATTTTATATAATATTCTTGGTTTTTACCCACCTTATTTACATGTAGAAAGATGAATCTTCTTTACCTTATGTGCATTCCCACATGAACTTTCACAAAATTTTTCCCTACACTTATTTTACTTGTTAGGAATCTCACTAAATTTCCGATTTTTAATAATATATCCCTATATCTAATTGGGAATAATAAAAATATATTTCTCTCTAGTAATAAAACAATTTGGTTTATAATAATCCCCAATGTTTCCACAACATTCAACGTCTACATGATTTCCCTAGTTATATCAATTAATTAAAACCAAAAATCATAGTATGAAAAATAGTAATACTAGTCAAAAACTACATAATACTGAAAAATAATTCATCCATTTTTTGAATCATGAAACCCAAATACCAATATAAGACAACATAGGTTTATCCAATATCATTAATGACCATCATCTATTCAACACCACCATGATGTTCCATAATGATTTTTTGAATTTCCAATGTATATTCCCTAAGAGTGTGAGACCAATTGTGATGTATGAACTATTTTCAATGTACATGTACTACTCGAGTTAATCTCAACAAACCATTTTCAATGTTATTACACCATGGTACATCTTTACTAGATCGACAAACACTTGTATTATCCTGATAGGGAAGTAATTTCTTGTATAATATAATCTAAATACATCACCAAAAATCTAGGATATTTTCCTAAACATATACATACTCTTATACTTATCCCTAGGGTTCTCACTAGTGTTTTATCATCATAGTTATAAAGGTTATCTAAAATTTTCCTTTGATTCCAACTACTAATAACTATGCCTTTTACATATTATATTGCTTGAATAACAAACATAAATATCAATTAAAACAACACAATGATCATGATATCTTGTTTCATTATAAGACTAATATCATAAAAAATTTTTGGGAACTAAAAAAAGGAATCCTTTTTTTCTTTTCCTTAATGTTCTCCAATGTAATTTTGAGATCCTAAAACTACATGGGATAACATAGGGAATATGTATAAGAATGTGGAGTGACAGAAAACCCTGTAAGGTAATATACATGATATGGAAACATAACAAGTGATTGAATGATATAACATGGTATCATAAAAGATAAAAAAACATGTGAAGTCACATAGATTTATAACATAAAGAACATAATATCATAAGATCATGGTAACATAGGAAATATGGAAGAAACACAAAACAAAACAAAAAAACGAGTCAGGGATTACATCTATGAAAATAAGAAATTGGGAATAATGTCCAATAACCAATTATATTTACTATATAATTCCATACATGACACCTCAAGAGAATAAAGATTTACCCAATGCATTGGTGAGTTATCTGGGAACAACCATCATAACAAGTTCATGATCTATGTTTTTCACATTAATTAAATCAATCATAAAGAATAACATAATAATTACCCATAGAAAGAAAGTGAGTTTCATAGTCTTGAATCATATCGTATTCCAATGAAATATCATCATGATAGAATTTTAGAAATGATCATTTGTAATGTATTACCCTATCGATGAAAGGTATAATAAACTAGGTATATATGTGATAGACATATATTCATATTATAGAAGAAATTAAAAATATCAATGAATGTTTTTTTGATGAAAATAAATTAAAAAAACAAATTCTTGGGGAAAATAACCTTTTCACTTTGAGTAATATAATCGGGTTAAATTTTGTAAGGAATCAAATTTAGAAAGGACCTATTGAAAAGTTATTGAAAAAATATATATTATCCATTTTGAAATTACTTGTTTAAAATATATAACATTCTATAACATTAAATAATATTATTTTTTAAAAAAACATTGAAACTTAAAAAATTAAAAAATTAAAACATTCAGTGATCATGATGGGGGAAGATTTCATTTAATGCTAAATACATTAAAAAATGATTAATTTAAGATTTATATATGAAATGAAAAAAAGAAATTGTTTAGAAAATGGTTGAAATACTCCTCTAAAAAAGTATTTTTAAAGCCTAATTATATTTAAAAATTACATTAAATAATTATAGAAATACATTTTTTTAAACATTTTTAGAAATCATGGATTTGGAAGAAGAATGATTCTCGACCGAATAGTGAAATGATGTAGGAATTTATCAAAAATATATTCTTGATAATTTTATGTACCAAAGAGATAATAAAAATTTAATATTATAATAAAACATCATGAATAACTAGAAGATATAATAATTAATGGGTTTAATTATTCAATCATCAAATAATTTGCATCAATGGAAACTCATAGATAAGCAGTCCTGATAAAAATGACATTGAAACATAAACTCTTAGCTCCATGGTATATTATGAATTATAACATATCATGAATTAAGTATATGAATTGTAACTTATGATCTCATGATGTGGGATTGATTCATGTTATATTATGTAAATTGTTATTATTTACACTAATAAATAGGACTTAGTTTTAAAAAAGAACTTGTATCTTAGAGAGAGATGTTTGAGACAAAACCCATACAATGATTGAATGATTGAGGTGAGAGCTAATAAATATGGTTATTGTTTATATGAAAGGTATATATACCAAAATAAATTAGTAAATTGAACATAAATCAATCAACTTTTATTTTAGGTATAATTGTGTCATAATATAATCAATTAAGTAGTCGTATAACCCTGTGAATATAAATTGAGATAAGAAACCACTAACATCATGTTTTATTGTAGTCAAGAAAAAAATTAACTCATGTATAGTGGATTTATGTTTTTTATTAACTTATTTAAAAATAATATTATTTTTTTATAATTTCATATATGATCCTTTTATAAAAACTTATTACTCATTAGTTAATAATATTTCATTATCACAACTATTTTGGGTGTTAATTAACTTGTTTTATCCTACACATTTCATCATTAAATTTACAGATAATTAACATTGGTTAAAGTTACATAATATCAAGAATTATATTAATGTTTTAGATATAAGTTTTTTTAATTAGATATTTCCTTACAATCATTATTTAATTTTTATCATGGCGAATGAATCAGATAACATTGTGGAGATGGTGGGTCGTACGTATGTTCAATCGATGTTATAATTACAATAATGGGTGAAAAGGTAAATATGTGGATTTTATATTAATTTTAATGAGTGAATATCATGTCATATATTTATCATATATATTTATTTTATTTATCCTTCTTACCTCCCATGCAATGCATTAGTGAAAAATGAATCACATCACTTCACAAGTTGGTCGTCTATCGTACAAAATGTGATATAATAATTTATTCAATGGATTATAATATAACTAATTATTTGATATATTCTTTATACTAATTATTATTTTATTGAAATGATATATTATCATGAAATTAATCGTTAATACCTTCCATTTAATTTTTAAGTGAAAAAATAATCACATCACTTTTTGAAGAGGTAGTCTGGTTTATGCATGAATGACGTTATCGCATTCTATGCGGAATGGAAAGTAAGATGGTATATGTGAAATTAAAAATTAAAAATTATAATTATTTAATAAATATAATATATAAATAATATGTACATAATTAAATACATTTTTTGACAAATAGTGATGGAAAAAGAATTATGTCAGTTTGTGAGGTGGTAGTTTATCATACACTCAATCGACATTTTCATTTCCCATTTGAGGGAGGATGATATGTTTTTATTTCATTAACTTAACATAAAAATAGGTAACTATATGTAATATTCGGAGGTAATTATATTATCATTGTTGAATAATACTACAATGATGTGGATGAGAAGGCAAAATAAAATGCTTGGTTAAGGATGCTTTATCTTCTTTAGACAAATTCTTTTGGTTCACACCAATATAATTTCTAGGTTATATTTATGAAAAAACAAGGGTTATAAGGTTATTTTTGGGAATTATAGATGTTAATCAGTTACTTATGGTATGATCCAATTGATTTTGGATGCGGGTAAAGGAGAAGATATGGGGTGGCCCTATATAAGTGGGGGGGGTCACAAATGAAAATTTTTAAAAAGAAGAAATTCAGCCACATTTTTCTCATGCCGCATAGCTCCAAAAAAGACTATTAAAGTACATTATATTAATATAAAATATAAATAGTGCCATAAAAATTTAACTAGATAATATTTGGGTCATTTTCAACCCTTATGTTTTTAGTTTATCCCCATAATAATCCAATTTTTACCTTAACCATAAAAAATAATGTTTTCTTCTTTCACTGTATATTATGGAAAAAATATGATTTAATTATTAGAAATTATAAATTATTCTAATTCCATAAAATTTATCCATTTTTTAAAATTCATCCCTTTGAATATGTTTAATTTAATTTACAATTAAACCTATTCATGTGTCAAAAGTATATTTTCCAAAGAAAAACATTCAAAAGTTCAAAAAACTTTTATATCAGAATTCATTAAGAAATTGATTCTAGAGACTTAAATTTTAAAAATTTTAATATAATTGATATAATTAAGGTTTAAAACCAATTTTAAATATTTTTTTACATGGTTAATGAATTAAATAAAAAGAAAAACTTATAAAAAATTATTTTTTCCTATTCATCAAAAAATTAATACTTTAGAAAAAATATCATATATACCCACAAATATATTTTATATATATAGATTTCAAAAAATATATCATTTTAAGATAAATTTTCTAATTTTTTGGAAACTAATTATAAATTATTCTTTCAAATCACGGTGAAACCACCTTTTATTACAATAATAGTTTTTAGAAAAATAATTGTTTTTTTAAATGGTTTTTATTTAACTTCACATAAATTGAAAATTAGTTGATTTGTTTAAAAAAAAATTAAAACATCGGTTTCAAAAATTATATAGTCTAATTAGTACTAACTAATTTAATAGTGATATTATAGTATTTATTTTAAAATAATATTTTATTGAAGTATCGTGTTTAGTTTAAACCCGGTGTTTCATTCATCACAAGCTGTCCAAGATACTGAATTTATTTAAAAAATCATAAATTAATGGGGTATCAAATTACCTTATAATATTGGTATTTTGTTTCATTTATGCTAAAAACTATACAAATTTTTAAAAAAGATCACACTGTTACTTTTTAATATTGGTTTAGTTTTTATTTTATTCAGACAAGTTTATTAGTTTCAATAGAAAATATAATTAAATACATTCATGTTGGTTTCCTCTTGGAATTTGTCCCTAAAACCCTAAATATTAATTAGGGTATATGTATTATTGAATTTTTTAGACATAGTTATGTACAAGATCACTATATACCTTTGTAAATAATCTTGATTACTATTGTCCATTATTTTGTTATTTGAGAGGAGGACTCTTGTGGATTCTCTCACATAAAGTCATTTTGGGTTTCGTAACTGGGGATGTATGTGTTGTTAGTATTGGGTCTTGTTTTTACTCCTTTAGGTTTTGATATTTTTATTTTATTTACCAAGTATATGTTATATAATGTAATGATCTATCTATAGTGATTGTTTTTGTAACACCCCAAGCTTCTACGGTACGCTTCTCTTTGATTAATGTGATAGCGTGTGTTGTACGCAACACCGAGTTCTAACACACCATAACCAATTAAACTTGCCGTTATGAATAGTAATACCTACTTTTTGAAATTATATATATTTTATATTTTAAAATGGACATAATTTTTGGATTCGGAATATCTAATTTAGCCTAAGATGAAATTTTGGTACTTTTCGGATAACTTTAATATTTTGATGAATAGTGAAAATCACTAAATTTTAATTAAAAACAACTTTTTTAATCAAAATAATTTTTAGTGATAAATTATGAATTTTAGTGGTTTTAAAGTATATTAAGAATATATTTTTTCCATTTAATATAATGTTTTTCATTTGACATAATTTTACAATTAAACCGAACATAAACAAGTGTCAATCTTTTGATAGTTATTATCTCTTAAAAACAAGCTTTTTGTTTTGACAGTGGGAATTAATTTTAAATTAATTTCTTCCACTTATGTGTTTTGAATTTAGAAAAATGGATTCCATATTTGGAATCAGGATTTTCAAATTCTGTAAATAGGTAACTTTTATTTTTAGACATTTTGAATAATTACTGCAGTAAATATTTTATTTACCATGGTTAAGGGTAAATCCTGTAAATAAGGGTTAAAAAATAATATTATAATAAAACTAAATTACCCTAAAACGTTTATTAAACCTATTGGTTGATACATGGTCGACCATGGTCATCTTTGGGTCGATTTTGGGACCCCATGGATCCACTTGTAAGTGATAATGACACTTTATTTTAATTAAGTTAAAATGAATACAAAAATGACACAAGCATATATCTTTTAGAAAAAAAATTGTTACATAGGGTTATATATGTTGGCATTTAGATTATAAATATTCATTAGAAAGATAAAAATATTTCCTACATAATGATATTTTATTTATAATTTTTAGACATTAAATAATTTAATTTATTTCAGACACAATGATGATGCAGTAATTACTATAATAGTGAAAAATTAAAATAATTGATATTATAAATACCCAAATAAATATAATATGAAACTTTTAATGAATTAGACTAATTTTCTAGGATAATATGATATATTAGGATTGATTTAATTGACTTTGTTCGAAGTAATAAATCTGTTATGAGTTTCACAAAAATCAACTATTGAATAGTGTCAAAATTGACATAAAAGAGTTCTTAAAACAAATATTATATTATTAATTGATATTAAATTCCTAAAAATCTAAGGTTCGTCCAAGAGACTTATATCATGATATTTTCATCATTAATGGTCCACTTGGGGGTCTCTTGGATGTATGTAGTATGTTTATTAACCGTATTATATAAAATTACAAAGAGACATTGTAAAAGTGAAACTAATTAACTTAGAGTTAATACTTAAAGATAAGGTTATTATAAGTACCCAAACCTGTATAAATTCTATTGGTTGAGTTGTTTTTGACCCATCCCCACCTTAAACTTTTAATAATCAACTTTGGATCCATTATAAACCGAATATGAATTTATTATAAATTAATATTTCTAGCTTTTCCAAAGGTGCCCCTCACCCCTCTTATAAAAGGGCACTCCTCCTTCTCAATTCTTTACAACTTCAAAGCCTTTTGGTTCGGCCAAACTCTGCCCAAAAACTCTCCCAACTTCCCTCACTACAACCTAGGGGCATTAGTTTGATCAGAAAGCCAACCTAAGGAGCCCTTTTGATCAAATCAAAAGGAAGAACCCGAAGAAGAGGTAATGATTTCACCACCCTTTTCCAAGTTCATTTCTTCTTCCACTTCTTCTTCCATTGTTGTTACCATTCTAAAATAATAACTCCGGTATCATATATATATTGTGATGTTATTATAAATATTTTACAACCATATTTAGTATTCTATCTACCCATTTAATAACATGTCACCATACGTGCGTACGTACGGCTTACCGTCTCCACGTCGTGGTGTAATTATTATTCAATATAATATTATTTGGATGGGTATAATAATGATGTTTAACTCATGTAAATAATAAATATAACATGTTAATGATTCTTTATATATTATATACCATCCATTTATATATTATTTTTAATATCAAAAGAATGATATTGTTGCTCGTGCGTACGTACGGACTACCGTCTCCACGGACGCGATGAGATTCATTCTCCATCGTATCCATTCCAGTATAATTATCATTTGATGATTTAAAAATGATTTTTAAGGACTTGATAACATTCTTGATATGAATAAGATACAACAAACATGGCTTATGTAACAAAACATATAAAAGAAAATGAGTAAGTTAACACCCGAAACGACGATAATTCTAAGATATTATTATCAAATCAATATTAAAAGATCATATATGATATCATATTAATGTATATGATTCTTGTATAATTTAATAACTATTATTTCACCATTATACAAGAGGTTAACCTACCCCAACCAAGGAAAAGTACAAGGTAAGGGGTTTTCATCTCACTCCTTATTCCCGTGAGATTCATGCCATATTGCCACCATCACCTTTTATGTGGTGTATGTACTGCCCATAATTATATTCGTTGTGTAATACACTCTAATTTATGTGTATTTACATATTCATTGTATGATACCTCTTTCATGGGATGTATGTTTCAGAAGTTACCAAATTGGTAAGGGTTATTTCACAACCTCTTCATTATCCGATGTTGTTTATACGTAATAATCTACTGGGATATATTTATCATCCACATCCATGTTTCTTAGTAATGTATTTCAACACATTTTTATTATTTACAAGAATATGGTTTAAAGTCATTTATACCCTTGTTTGAATTTTTATAAGAGGAATCTTTCCGTCATTTTCAAAACAAGGTCCTTTTTAACCTTTTCGACAGAATTAAGGTAAGAATGTTTTTTTTAACATATACGGCGGGAGTGGCTATTTTCCGCCGTTATAAAATCTTCAAAGCTTCCCTTACAAGATTATAAGAATGTTTTCAAAGAAAATGTTTTATTTTTTATGGAACATAAATGATTTCATAATAGAAAGAGATATTTCTCCAAAAAGTGTTTTGATTTCATCTATGTCAACATCCTTTGATGGATTTTACGCTTATTTGAAGTTGATTTATTATGATACAAAACTTCTATATTGTATTGAAGGTTTTGTGATATGTTTGACTAGGGATGTGCTATTTTTATACCATTCATAGTTTATGGTGAAATTATTGACATTTCGTATGCTATTTTTAATACGAATGTTTATGTTATGTTTAAACCTTTTCATATGGGAATGCATTGGACTTAATATGTGACGGGTGGAGCCCGCTATAGATCCTCGATGCATCGGTAGGTCTCATGAGACAAACTAGTGTCTTGGCACAAGGCCTTGACAAAATATTATTTGTAGTCTTGGCACGAGGCCTTCGCTATGTGGTTATGATAGTCTGGCATTATGCATTCCATCATTATGAAAGTGGTTATTGATTTTGCATGTGATTATTCGATTAGTAGAATAACCATGTGAATAAGTAAATGGCATTATTTCATTTTATTTATGCCATACTATGTTAAATGTTCAAGTTTAAAAGGCTTTTGTTTTAGTTATACATTGCCTTAATGTTTATTCTTATTTATTAAAGTTTCCACTATATTGTTATCCTTACTGGGCATTTGTGCTCACCCATTTTCTATGTTTTATTTTTCCCAGGAAGTGAAGAAGTAAATTATGAATGACCTGCAGGGATATTATGTGGGGATATGAGTGTGGATTATGGAGACAATATGTTTTTGTAGTAGTTTTTCATTTTATGATGTAATGTAAGACTTATGAATATATCTAGTGTTTCCAAGACTACTAAACCAATCGGTCTTTCGAGATTTGATCTTTCTTGTGATCATGCCAATGTTATGTAATAATGCACCGACTCTGGGTAACTGGGGTCGGGGCGTTACAGTTGGTATCAGAGGATGTTTAGTACAAACCTTGGAAGCTAGATTTAGATAAACTCTGATTAGAGCACGTAGACCTAAGATGAACTTTGAGGATTAGTATAGAAGAACTTCCTAGAATTTTGGTATTGTAGAGATTCTGTGAGTTTTCCGAGAAATACATCCCTGTCTGGATACGAGCAGGTAGAGGCGGCTCTGGCACAGATGTACCTAGGGGTAAAACCCGAAAACACCGCTTTGAGCTAGACTCGAACGGGAACTGGTGCACGACAACGGGCCCTGCTGCACTCTTGGTTACGACACTCCCGTTGGATATGCTTAGGATAACTCTCATTTTCTTTACAAATCATTATGAAGGGTTTATGAGTATATAATTCCTCAAAGAAAACATTTGTATGATTATGGATTATATCCATAAATAGTTCAATTTTTGTTAAGTGTTTTATAAGTATGGGATTATGTATTTTGATTCATAAACTGATCTAGTTTATGCCATTGTTTAGAAATGGCACCTAGTGGAAGAAATGGAAACCGTATCAATGCACTCACTCCATGTAGGGATTGCCCTCCTGCTCAAGATAATTATAGTTGGGCTGGTGATGCAACTGGTGCCGATCAGCTAATCACCATACTGGGAAAAGTTACTCAGGTTATGAATAATAACCTTACCCGTATGGAGCACCCTGATCCGCAGCGCGGAGGATCAATGTTAAGTTGATTCATGAGGCAACAACCACCAACGTTAAATGGGAATAAAAATCCCTTAGTAGCCGAGCAGTGGATAAATTCCCTAGGGAAAATATTTCGGGCTTTGGGGAGCAGTGAAAGGGAAAAAGTTATCATGGCAGTTTACCGCCTCACTGGAGATGCTAATCAATGGTGGTCATTGATTCAAAATACGAAGGAAGATGATGAAGTATCAAATATGGAATGGAGGGAGTTCAAAGATCTGTTTTTAGAAAAATACTTTCCTCGCGACCATCGAGCAGATATGGAAAGGCAATTTCTGAGTCTGAGACAAAAGGAGGATGAGAATGTCACAAAGTATGAGGCTAACTTTACAAGGTTAGCGAGGTATACAGGAGATTATATTCGCAACCCAAGATGTAAGATTGATCGTTTCTTTGATGGGTTAAAACCATTTCTCTGTCGAGCATTAGTCTCACAATCCTTTTCATCGTACGAAGACATTGTCTCATGTGCTATCAAGACCGAAAAGGAATTCTCTAAGTCTTATGACTTTAAAGCAAAGAAAGAGAAGAAGAGACCTGCTGATCAATCTAGGAATGGAAATAAGTGGAAGAAGGGAAAGGTTGAATATCTATCTTGTGGTAAATGCGGGAAGAAACATCCTGGTACTTGCTTAAAGGGAATGGGAGTCTGTTACAAGTGTGGTGAAAAAAGCCACCAAGCTCGTGATTTCAAGGGGAAGAAGGAAGCTACCAACGTTCAGTGCTACAATTGTAGGGAGATGGGGCATTATGCAAATGCATGTCCTAAGCGTCAGAAGAACTTACCTCAGAAAAGGCCAAGGGATCAAGGCCAGGCTTATGCTATCACTACTGTAGAGGTAGAAGCTCCAAAAGACGTGGTGGCAGGTAATTTAATGGTTTCCTCAAGTTTAGAAAATGCATTATTTGACTCTGGATCGTCACATTGTTTCATATCTTCCCAGTTTGCTAAGAAAATTAGATATTTCCAATTTGATTTAATAAGGGAGTTTTCAGTTAAAACTCCTAAGGGAAGTATCATTGCAACAATGTTTTGTGAATCAGTCCCCATTAGAGCACATAAATTTTTTTTATCTGCTGATCTCATCGTCATACCTATGATTGAGTTTGATATAATTCTCGGTATGGACTGGATTTCGGACTATGATGCGAAGATTTATTTTAAGAAGAAAGAGGTTACGATTCTTGATGATAATGATAAGGAACACCTTATCTTTAGAGCAGAATCGTCACCACCTAATTCTTATTTAGATCCACCCCCAGTAGCTCAACTTAATTAAATTATTGGGGAGGAAGAGAATGAAATAACTGTCGGTGAGGAAAGGAATGTTCAAATAGAGGATGTACCTGTTGTGAAAGAATTTGTAGATTTATTTCCGGAAGATTTACCTGGACATCCTCAAGAACGAGAAGTTGAGTTTTCCATTGATTTGATTCCTGGATCAAGGCCTATATCGAATACCCCTTATAGAATGGCCACTATAGAATTAGTTGAACTAAAGAAACAACTAGAGTAATTGAGTAATAAGGGATTTATTCGCCCTAGTGTTTCTCCATGGGGAGCCCCTGTTCTTTTTGTTAAAAAGAAAGATGGATCTATGAGGTTATGTATCGACTACAAGGAGATCAATGCTATAACGATAAAGAACAAGTATCCCCTACCTCGTATTGATGACTTATTTGACAAACTACATGGAGCTCAATACTTTTCAAAGATTGAACTTCGATCTGGATACCATTAGTTGTGTGTGAAGAAGGAAGACATTCCGAAGACAGCATTTCGAACCAGGTACGGGCATTACGAGTTTACTGTAATGCCGTTTGGATTGACTAATGCACCCTCTGTATTCATGGATCTGATGAATAGAGTTTTCAAGGAGTATCTCAATGAATTTGTGGTGGTATTTATTGATGATATCTTGGAATACTCCAAAACCTACGAAGATCATGAATATCACTTGCGCATTATCTTGAAGACTCTGAGGAGGCATGAATTATATGGGAAGTTTTGCAAGTGTGAATTCTGGCTTCAGGAGATTTTGTTTCTTGGCCATATTGTCTCTAAAGATGGAATCTCTGTTGATCCTTCTAAGACCAAGGCAATCCATGAATGACCAGCACCTACGAGTATAACTAAGGTACGTAGTTTTATTGGTTTGGCAGGTTATTATCGACGTTTCATCCAGAATTTTTCCCGATTGGCTAACCCATTAACGAAGCTCACACGTAAAGGGGTTAAATTTGTTTGGACAAAAGAGTGTGAAGAATATTTTGAAGAACTGAAGAAAAGATTAGTCAATTATCCTATATTGACTCTACCATCGGGGAATGCTGGGTTCGTTATTTATAGTGATGCATCAAAGAAAGGACTTGGTTGTGTCCTTATGCAGAATGATAGAGTTATTTCCTATGCATCACGACAGTTGGAAATTCATGAACAAAACTATCCTACTCATGATCTTGAGTTAGCAGCTGTGATCTTTTATTTGAAGATATGGAGGCACTACCTCTATGGTGAAAAATGTGAGATTTATACTGATCACAAGAGTTTGAAGTATATTTTCTCACAAAAAGAACTCAACATGAGGCAAAGGAGATGGCTTGAATTACTCAAGGATTATGATTGTACAATACACTACCACCCGGGGAAAGAAAACAAGGTGGCAGATGCTTTGAGTAGAAAAGACCATGGAGTTTTGAACAATATGAGAATTGAAAGGGATCCAATTTTCATAGATCTAGTGAAGATGGACATGGGAATAACCAGGGAAGGCGAAACATCATTTCTTTTTCAAATGGTTGCCAAACCATCTTTAATAGACAGGATTAAGAGTACTCAGAATGATGATGAAGAATTTCAAAAGAAGATTAAAGCTGTGAATGATGGGAGATTGAGAGACTTTGTGTATGAAGATGGAATTTTGAAATTTTGGAAGAGACTTTGTGTTCCCGATATACCTGATCTAAAAAAAGAATTGCTGGATGATGCTCATAGTTCCAATTTCTCTATACACCCTGGGAGCACCAAAATGTATAGAGATTTGAAGGAACATTTTTGGTGGGACAACATGAAGAGGGAGATTGCTGATTTTGTGTCAAGATGTATGGTTTTTCAACAAGTGAAAGCTGGAAGGCAACAGCCTGGAGGGGTCATGCAACCTCTTCCCATACCGGAATGGAAATGGGACAATATTACGATGGACTTTGTCATGGGGCTACCAAAGACTCCTAGAAGGAACGATGCAATATGGGTTATTGTTGATCGTCTTACCAAGTCAGCACATTTTCTTGCTATAAGAGAAGATCTACCCCTGGAACGTCTATCAAGACTATATATTAATGAAGTTTTGAGACTTCATGGAGTACCCCTATTGATTGTTTCTGATCGTGATCCCCATTTTACTTCAAGATTCTGGAAAAGTCTTCAGAAATCCCTGGATACTGAACTTCATTTGAGCACTGCTTACCACCCTCAGACAGACGGACAATCAGAACGGACTATTCAAACCTTAGAAGACATGTTGAGATCTTGCTCACTTGACTTTCAGGGTATGTGGGATCAATATTTACCTCTGGTAGAATTTTCCTATAACAATAGCTTTCATTCGAGTATTCAGATGGCACCATATGAAGCGTTATACGGAAATAGATGTCGTACACCAACCTGTTGGGATGAAGTCGGTGAAAGAAAACTTGTAGGTCCAAAACTGGTGGAGGAAACGATGGAAAAAGTGAAGGTAATCCAAAATCACATCAGAGAAGCTCAAAGTAGGCAGAAGAGCTATGCCGATAATCGAAGGAAGGATTTGGAATTTCAAGTCGGTGATCATGTATTCCTAAAGGTATCTTCCTGGAAGGGAGTCATACGTTTTGGTAAGAAAGGTAAATTGGGTCCCAGGTACATGAGACCCTTCGAAATTATAGAACGAATTGGGGTTGTAGCTTACCGATTGGCAATGCCGCTTAGTCTCTCTAAAGTTCATGATGTGTTCCACGTATCTCTGTTGAGGAAATACATGCCTGACCCAACGCATGTACTCACCTATGAAGAATTAGAACTGGAACCTGATCTGTCTTATTGCGAAGAGCCCATCAAGATTCTTGATACGAGAGAACAAGTGCTGAGAAACCGGATGACGCATCTGGTAAAAGTTTTGTGGAGAAACCATAAGATGGAAGAGGCAACGTGGGAACCCGAGGAACTTATGATGAAGAACCACCCGAGTCTTTTCATGCGGTAGTATTCTAGAAATTTCGAGGATGAAATTATTTTAATGAGGGGAGAATGTAACACCCCAAGCTTCTACGGTATTCTTCTCTTTGATTAATGTGATAGCGTGTTTTGTACGCAACACTGAGTTCTAACACACCATAACCAATTAAACTAGCCGTTACGAATAGTAATACCTACTTTTTGAAATTATATATATTTTATATTTTAAAATGGACTTCATTTTTGGATTCGGAATATCTAATTTAGCCTAAGATGAAATTTTGGTACTTTTCGGATAACTTTCATATTTTGATGAATAGTGAAAATTACTAAATTTTAATTAAAAACAACTTTTTTAATCAAAATAATTAATAGTGATAAATTATGAATTTTAGTGGTTTTAAAGTATATTTAGAATATATTTTTACCATTTAATATATTGTTGGTCATTGGACATAATTTTACAATTAAACCGAACATAAACAAGTGTCAATCTTTTGATAGTTATTATCTCTTAAAAACACGCTTTTTGTTTTGACATCGGAAATTAATTTTAAATTAATTTCTGCCACTTATGTGTTTTGAATTTAGAAAAATGGATTACATATTTGGAATCAGGATGTTCAAATTGTGTAAATAGTTAACTTTTATTCTTAGACATTTTGAATAATTACTGCGGTAAATATTTTATTTACCATGGTTAAGGGTAAATCCGGTAAATAAGGGTTAAAAAATAAAATTATAATAATACTAAATTACCCTAAAACGTGTCTTAACCCTATTGGTTGATACATGGTCTACCATGGGCATCTTTGGGTCGATTTTGGGACCCCATGGATCCACTTGTAAGTGATAATGACACTTTATTTTAATTAAGTTAAAATTAATACAAAAATGACACAAGCATATATCTTTTAGAAAAACAATTGTTACATAGGGTTATATATGTTGTAATTTAGATTATAAATATTCATTATAATGATAAAACTATTTCCTACATAATGATATTTTATTTATAATTTTTATACATTAAATAATTTATTTTATTTAAGACACAATGATGATGCAGTAATTACTATAATCGTGAAAAATTAAAATAATTGATATTATAAATACCCAAATAAATATATAATATGAAACTTTTAATGAATTAGACTAATTTTCTAGGATAATATTATATATTAGGGTTGATTTAATTGACTTTTTTCGAAGTAATCAATCTGTTATGAGTTTCACAAAAATCAACTATTGAATAGTGTCAAAATTGACATAAAAGAGTTCTTATAACAAATATTATATTATTAATTGATATTAAATTCCTAAAAATCTAATGTTCGTCCAAGAGACTTATATAATGATATTTTCATCATTAATGGACCACTTGAGGGTCGCTTGGATGTATGTAGTAAGTTTATTAACCATATTATATAAAAATACAAAGAGACATTGTAAAAGTGAAACTAATTAACTTAGAGTTAATACTTAAAGATAAGGTTATTATAAGTACCCAAACCTGTCTAAATTCTATTTGATGAGTTGTTTTCGACCCATACCCACCTTAACCTTTGAATAATAAACTTTGGATCCATTAGAAACCGAATATGAATTTATTATAAATTAATATTTCTAGCTTTTCCAAAGGTGCCCCTCACCCCTCTTATAAAAGGGCACTCCTCCTTCACATTTCTTCACACCTTCAAAGCCTTTTGGTTCGGACAAACTCTTCCCAAATACTCTCCCAACTTCCCTCACTACAACCTAGGGGCCTTATTTTGATCAGAAATCCATCCTAAGGAGCCCTTTTGATCAAATCAAAAGGAAGAACCCGAAGAAGAGGTAATGATTTCACCACCCTTTTCCAAGTTCATTTTTTCTTCCACTTCTTATTCCTTTTTTGTTACCATTCTAAAATAATAACTACTGTATCATATATATATTGTGATGTTATTATAAATATTGTACAACCATATTCAGTATTCTATCCACCCTTTGAATAACATGTCACCATACGTGCGTACGTACGGCTTACCGTCTCCACGCCGTGATGTAATTATTATTCAATATAATATTATTTGGATGGGTATAATAATGATGTTTAACTCATGTAAATAATAAATATAACATGTTAATTATTCTGTATATATTATATACCATCCATTTATATATTATTTTTAATATCAAAAGAATGATATTGTCGCTCGTGCGTACGTACGGACTACCGTCTCCATGAACGCGATGAGATTCATTCTCCATCGTATCCATTCAAGTATAATTATCATTTTATGATTTAAAAATGATGTTTATGGACTTGATAACATTCTTTATATGAATAAGATACAACAAACATGGCTTATGTAACAAAACATATAAAAG
This sequence comes from Viscum album, assembly GCA_963277665.1. Classification (NCBI taxonomy): domain Eukaryota; kingdom Viridiplantae; phylum Streptophyta; class Magnoliopsida; order Santalales; family Viscaceae; genus Viscum; species Viscum album. The sequence continues at coordinate 1,141,399,599 of OY728156.1, forward strand.
AAAATGAGTAAGTTAACACCCGAAACGACGATAATTCTAGGATATTATTATCAAATCAATATTAAAAGATCATATATGATATCATATTAATGTATATGATTCTTGTATAATTTAATAAAAATTATTTCACCATTATACTGGAGGTTAACCTAACCCAAACAAGGAAAAGTACAAGGTAAGGGGTTTTCATCTCACTCCTTATTCCCGTGAGATTCATGCCATATTGCCACCATCACCTTTTGTGTGGTGTATGTACTGCCCATAATTATATTCGTTGTGTAATACACTCTAATTTATGTGTATTTACATATTCATTGTATGATACCTCTTTCATGGGTTGTATGTTTCTTAAGATACCAAATTGGTAAGGGTTATTTCACAACCTCTTCATTATCCGAGGTTTTTTATACGTAATAATCTACTGGGATCTCTTTATCATCCACATCCATGATTCTTAGTAATGTATTTCAACACATTTTTTTTATTTACAAGAATATGGGTTAAAGTCATTTATACCCTTGTTTGACTTTTTATAAGAGGAATCTTTCCATCGTTTTCAAAACAAGGTCCTTTTTAACCTTTTCGACAGAATTAAGGTAAGAATGTTTTTTTAACTTATACGGCGAGAGCGGCTATTTTCCGCCGTTATAAAATCTTCAAAGCTTCCCTTACAAGCTTATAAGAATATTTTCAAAGAAAATGTTTTATTTTATATGGATCTTAAATGATTTCAAAATAGAAAGAGATATTTCTCCAAAAAGTGTTTTGATTTCATCTATGTCAAAATCCTTTGATGGATTTTACGCTTATTTGAAGTTGATTTATTATGATACAAAACTTCTATATTGTATTGAAGGTTTTGTGATATGTTTGACTATGGATGTGCTATTTTTATACCATTCATAGTTTATGGTGAAATTATTGACATTTCGTATGCTATTTTTAATACGAATGTTTATGTTATGTTTAAACCTTTTCATATGGGAATGCATTGGACATAATATGTGACGGGTTGAGCCCGCTATAGCTCCTCGATGCATCGGTAGGTCTCATGAGACAAACTAGTGCCTTGGCACAAGGCCTTGACAAAATCTTATTTGTAGTCTTGGCACGAGGCCTTGGCTATGTGGTTATGATAGTCTGGCATTATGAATTCCATCATTATGAAAGTGGTTATTGATTTTGCATGTGATTATTCAATTAGTAGAATAACCATGTGAATAAGTAAATGGAATTATTTCATTTTATTTATGCCTTACTATGTTAAATGTTCAAGTTTAAAAGGCTTTTGTTTTAGTTATACATTACCTTAAATGTTTATTCTTATTTATGAAAGTTTCCGCTATATTGTTATCCTTACTGGGCATTTGAGCTCACCCCTTTTCTATGTTTTATTTTTCCCAGGAAGTGAAGAAGTAAATTATGAATGACCTGCAGAGATATTATGTGGGGATATGAGTGTGGATTATGGAGACAATATGTTTATGTAGTAGTTTTTCATTTTATGATGTAATGTAAGACTTATGAATATATCTAGTGTTTCCAAGACTACTAAACCAATCGGTCTTTCGAGATTTGATCTTTCTTGTGATCATTCCAATGTTATGTAATAATGCACCGACTCTGGGTAACTGGGGTCGGGGCGTTATAGTTTTTTATTATGGTACATGTTTAGTCTTCATTGTATTTCTTTTGATGTTGTTTTGGATTAATCTATTATATCGGATGATGTTGGTGTGGTTTTCCCATTTTTTGGATGGGGATTATCATTTTACCAAGTAATATTCCATTCCGAAGTGATTATTTTTATTCCATGTGCTTTTCTCCATTCCATGGACATCCAAAATGTGATTTGGTTATTATGGTGCATCTGCTGGATTGGGAGGTTGAGTCAAATCCAGTTAGTCGTTACAGGCTAAAATGGGTTACAAATTGTTTTAATATCTTCTAATGATTCTAGATTCCCATTTATTTATATATTTTTGGAAAAAAAATTATGTGATTGATGTATAGATTTTTTTAAATGTACAAGAGGATCCTTTAAATGAATTTAGAGGCTTCAAAGAGATGTATTTGAAATAATTTTTTCCTAAGAGAATGTTATTAGGTTGTTAGATGGTGGATAAACAAAAAGGGGTGTGTTGGACCAAATTTATATGATTCAATGAATTTTTGGTCATGTCATTTTTATTTAAATATTTAATTGAAATATGTTTGTTTCCATTTTACTTTAATGTGTGGTTTGATAATTTGATTTCAAGGGATATTTTCGAATGAAATTTCAAATGATTAAACTAGATTATTATTTCATTACACTTTGCATATTCTCAATTGGGTTCTAAAAAAATAAAATGTTATCCTATCTATTAGTGCCCCATTTTCCCCTTTTTTTGTATTTGAGTTACCCATAAACTATTTCTTAAGTGGGAATCTATATATTTTCTTATTCAATATGATGTTTCGAAGTGGTTGAATTGAAAAGTGTTGTTTTGTGCGAGGATATTATATTTTAGATAAGCATAAGTTTGGAATTTTGTTTAACTTTATTCATTTTCATGACATCCTTGCACCTTTTTTCTCACTCACCTTGATTATTTGATATAATGGGAGCCAATTTAGATAAGTAGATGGTTTGTATTTGATTTATTCTATCTTGGTGTGTGCATAGAATATGGTTCCCTATAAAATTTATTCTCTATTAAGGGTTTTCAAATATTATTCTTATTGACATGAAAGTGTTATGAACGTGATATTTAGGTTACTCATAGGGTCCCAGGGAATGATATGATTATCTAATTAATATATCATCCATGTTAGATAATATAGAGTCACCATATATTCACTATTCCCATTAGGGATTATTTAAGGGATCTAATTCCACAATTCCTTGTATCCATTAGAATTGAGTGACCACACATCACCATTGGTTGACTGTTGAAAATTTATTATAACTTTTTTATATTAGTGAAGGTGAAAATTATATTTAATTCAGATTATATTTTTTCTTTACTTTCATATTGTTTCTAAAAGTATTTTGAAAGAATGGTTTCAAAACTAAAGGGGGTTGTTTCTGAATAGATTTTTTGGACAAACGTTTTTGGGAAAGATTGCTGAAATAGCAGCATATTTTTTTTTAAATTTTAAATAATTAATTTTATTATTTTAATCTATATATTTAAAATTGGTTTTGTTATATGACGAGGTATGAAATTTACTATATCATGTGAACTGTGGATTTATTTTATAAAATAAATTTTGATTGTGTTTAAAATTAAAATGAAAAAGATAATGTATTTTGTTTTCAGTCTTTATATATTATTATGTGAAAATTGTGAATAGGATATTTTTATACCATATTTTTAATATTTAAATAATGAACTATTTTTTAAGGAAAATTTCATAGAGACCTTAGTGATATCCTATTGGGAACATTTTGCTCACACTCTACATATGCATTAGTTTATCTTTGTGTGTGGAGATCCTCTATTTTTTCATTTAAGTGCTTAGTTTTTATCCTTTTCTTTTGAATTAAATATTCTTTTTAAATTTTTGGATTTATTAGCATATGGTGACTAATTGTGGGACTCGTGGTTGATATTGGACTTATTCGAGTTTCATTCTATTTTTGAAAATTGAAATCAACCATTTTGGAAAGAATTTGTAATTATTTGGGATTATATTATTTATGTAATAAATCTCTACGATGGATTTTATATTTATTTGAGGATATATCGATTTTCCAATATTACATATTTTTTTATATTTTATTGTCTTTAATTTATTTAAATTTATGTCTACTATGTGGATTGGTTGTGTAGAATTTCATAGTTGTTTTCATTTCTTTTGTATCAAATTATATAATGGTGAAAAATTTTCCCTTGTGTGAATTGTTGACACCCAATAACAATTTTCCATCCATTGAGGATTGATAATTCTCTTTGGGTTGAGTGGTGGGCTAAATTGACTGACATGGCAAGTCGTCCAATGTTAGTTTTTTACACCTTACATAACAACATGACCAATATATAACTATATAATTTAATAATTATCTTAGCCACATATCATATATTACATCCACATTTGGTCATAAAATATCCATACTACACCTAAATTATATATTGAGATAGGTATAGTATTCAATCTCCTATATCACCAATTTTTGGGATATATGGGGTACACCCAGGAACCATAACCACACTAGTCCATTATTTTTTCTACTAGAATAAGGTGTTTTCTAAAATAATTAATGGAAAATAAAATTTGACAATTACAACACATATGTCAACCCTACGATTCCAAAAACCTAAAATGACACTCTACTGTAACTTAAAAAACCACATCGCCTTTGTTACACAACTACTACAATTTCCACATCAGGACAGACTTCAAACCATTACCACAATGAAAAAAAACCGAATATCAAATATAGATCATCCCAAAATGTTAATAATTCATTATCAATTATAATTTAATCATTTAGTAACCAAATTAATTTATTAAAAATATTCATTCAAACAAAAACACTGGAACATTTATGCATTTTCATCACTAATGATTATTTTCCATTTTTCAGAAATATTATTTTAGATTATATAACAACTCATTAATTAATGTGGTCACTTTTTCATTCCATATTAAATTAAATTTTATTAATTTATTAATTTATAATATATATTATTTTGAAACTATATCACACCAAACATATTAAAATCGACACAAAAACTCAATAAATTACCTCTACCACTCAACAGTAACACACTATATTAAGCTACATTAACAAAGAACATAAACACTTCATTCAATTAACCAAAAAATAACAATTCTAAAACTAAAAACATATTTTGATAAATATTTTAATATAAAATCAATCAAAATATTAATCCAACAAAGTTAGATAACAATGTTTTACCATTTATTTATCAATTCATTTTTGACAACAAGAAATATAAATTTTCAAATTTAAACTTCATATATTATTTAGTGTCTTTAATTATTTTAAAAAATATATTAATAATTAATAAAAAAGAATATCATGTAAATCCCTTAATCTTTTTTATAAAAAAATATATCTATTACATTATACTAGTATTAGAAGAATGAAGTATTGTATGTTTGACAGTTTCTATGATAATTTATTTTCCAATAAATATTAAATTCTATTGGTCAATATCATATCCATATCCAATAAAACTAAATAATATTTAATCCACATTTACATAGAAAACAAATAAATAAAATATTACCCCCTAATTCAAAAAATGTTTCAATAGTGTAACACTGAAACAAAATGAAATAGATAAATGATCAAGCACTAGCAATCCCAAATAAAATACTTCAGTACCTTATAATATATCATTTTCCATCAATCCCTATACTAAATTCTAAAAAACCGAGAGAAATGATAAACCAAAAATCCATTATAATGTATAATAAGAGAAAAATAGAATAAAGTAAGGATTAAAAGGGAACCATAGTGTTTATGTTATTTATAATACAAATCAAATGATGGAGATTCGCCAAGTTAAGACTAGAAGCACCAAAAATTAGACTAAAGGGACCCCAGGGTTTAAGGGATGTCGAACAAATAAATAAATGATAATGGGATACCAAAAATTTACTATGAAATTTTACAGGATCCATCATGTTGTAATGTAAATATAAGACAATGTGGTCCATCTCCATCAACCGAGATCCTAGATCCATAGTCCTTGAATTAGCCTAATCCCTTAAAAATAATATTTCATTTGAATTTAAAAAAATGATTCAACTATAACACTATATACTATATTTTAAACATTTAATTATATATTATTCTCACCAGATGAACCGTAATCCAAAATTTTAGAACACCTACTAACCTCCCCATCTTACCCTATATTTAAAAACCATGATAATAATACCTCAATTTACTACTATGAAAATCTTTTTATATCCCACCATGGTGACCAATCGTTAAATTTATAGACTCCATATGGATAATAATAAATAAAAAACATAACCTTGTACCCTTATTTGACAACCAATATTTCATAGTTTTTAATCGTGGAATAATCCACCACTTAAATTTCCATAATCAACTCTAAAACCCACATTATATAATTAAACAACTATTATAGATAAATATATACCACTAACCCAAGGCTCAATAAATTAATGTGATACCATGACCATATTTTGGTTTCCTATTAAAGTAAAACATTCATATATATATTTCTAAAATACTTCAAAGAACTCTTCTATTCCTCCAAGATCTTAAAAATAATACATAAATTTATATAAAATATGTGCCACTATTTTAAATACATCTCAAATGATTATTATCTATTGGAATAAAAATCAAAGTGGAATAAAAAAACATGTTAAAAAACTAAACACCCCATGATATAGTACTCAATCATTAATTTGGAAATTACAAAAGCACATATATATAAAAAAACATATAATAAAATTTCAACATAAAAATAAATAATGATAAAAATACCTCATCATATTGGGTTCAAATTTAACAATAACACCCCTATGTAGATTCCTCTAAGGAAACACTACTATAAACTTTAAGAACAAAAGTAAATATGTGACAATAAATCAAATTGTTATAATGATTATATTTCTCAACATGCCACTATATTAGTTTATCATTATCCATAATATCCAACTCCCTCCAATAAATGATATAGTATTCATCATAAATATAACAACTAAGTTATATAACATAGAAAATTGAATGAATCTGGTATTTCTATGTAGGAATATCTAATTCATATTTCACCTCAGTAACATGATCCAATTTCTTAAATGTTCAGATAAATATATCAGAAAACGTACATCCCTCATCAGACCTCCTCTACACATGATGATGGGAAAACATAATAACCACATGATCCCTAATTTAAAATCTAGAGTTTTATTCATATTATTTCAATACAATAAAATATTCTATTGAGTATCCTTAATCAAATCAATGATCATCAATACCATTTTTGTCAAATTCTATTAAAAAATATTGTCTGTGAGTTAATGACACACCAAACATGGTCTAGAAAAATGAAAATCACCAAGGATACCCATACAAAACCATGAAATAATCCATTCAAATGCACCCATGAATGATATTATTATAATAAATCAAAACATATCTGAATTTATTCACACAAAAAATTATAAAATCAAAAACACATGAACACAACTTGTCATCTAGATTCAATATCATTCACTTCATCTAACCAAATTTATAATGAAAAAAATATAGTTCTAAGTAATAATTGATAACTTGAAGTATGGTTGGGACTATAAAAAATACACAAGGTAAAATAATGATCTCAATTAGTGATAATATTCCTTATATATCCATGATTTCCTACCACCACATCCATATATAACTATTCCAAATCATTTTTCATAAATTACTCTATAATCATTGTGAAATGATATTAAATCATCAACAAATATAAAATTCCCAAAATGGAATCTAATAAATCTAAATCTCAAGGAAAAAATAATAAATCCATTTAAATGTCAAATAATTCCTATTGAGTCATATCTGAGGGTTGCGGTATACCTATATGAACTCTCTACATATCTTTCTTCCTAAAATATACTACACATTAAGACGTGAAGTCAACCACTAACATCATGACATATGACCACCAAAATGGATCCTTCAATGAAAGGAATATATTGTATAAACAAGGATTTAAAAATAGTGTTATGCTATAAACTCACCTAAAAAACATGTTGCATCTACAATAGAACAAACAGCTTCTCTTAAAACATCACTTGATTTTAACCATCGATGTGACACCTCTTGAGAGAATCTATATAGAGGAAATAGTCTCAACATAACTCTACCTCAAAATATCAATGATGAATACCCTCTACATGATAAAAAATATATGAACATATAATACTAGAAACCCCACCATCTATTTCCCCCGTATCCAAATTCTATGTTATAATCTCTTCAAAATTCATTCTTTCATATACAACCTCTCGAACAATGTTACTATGTGACTATTTACTAAATGAATCAGCCACCACATTACCCTTACATAGAATGTAGGAGATATCAAATATATTAACACAATATCTCCACCTATATATATTATTAAACATTATAATTTCACTGATTATGATTTACTGAATTCAATTTTAATCATTGAAGATATTAAATTGATCACTAGTATGATAATGTTGTCAAAGATTCAAAGAAAACATTTCCACGATAATCTTTAGATCATCAAGAAAATAGTTATATAATATAAAAAGTGATGATAAATAAAAATAGTATATTACCACTCTCAATTCATAATAACACATAGAAGGGAAAATACAATCAAAATAATACCCTCTTTAGGATTAAAAATAATAGGAGCATTTATCAATTGTATCTTGAGTTTTTCAAAAATAGCCTTACAAGATTGGAGTTAATAAAATCCAAATCATTCTGAGTAAGATATTTAAAATGAGAGATGGACTAAGTGTTGATTGATAGAAACCACCGAAAATATCCTATACTACAAGGGAAACTAAAACCACTGTAATATTATTTGGATCCACCAAACCAAAAACTACCTCAATACATAAAGGACTTAATGTCACACCCCTGTGAAATACAACATTACCAAGGTAATTCACCTCACGTGTCTATAACATTCAATTACATATATTTATATAATTTTTATTGCATCTATATAATTACAGTAAAAATCCATTATATGCTCATCCTAATCCTCATATAACATCGAAAAAATGATGATATCATCCATGAACACAACCATAATATGGGTCAAGATCTCATGAAACACTTCTTTCATCACCGTTGTAATGATAGATAGAGAATTCCAAAATTCAAAATGTTTAACCACAAAATCAAATTTTTGATAATGATACATGAATCTGGTATTTGGGTTAAATTCCTCCCACGCACACAAAGGATGATATCTAGAACCTAATTCAGATGTCAAAATGTTTCTAGATCACATAAACTAAATGAATAAATTTTCCATCCTAAATTAAGGATAACAGTTCTTCTCTATTATATATTTCAATCAATGGTAATCGATACATAGATATGAAATATCATCTATTATCTTCCCAAATATTACCTTACAACCTGATGTTGACACATTGGGCCAAATGAAAACCTTATATAATCAATATTTGATCTGGGCCAATGAATTTCATTAAATAAAATTTTCCATCCTCTAGGGAGAAAATAATTTCATCAAGACACTAGTATAAATATATATCTCGACTGCAATTCCATGATTATGGTATAGAATCACATCCTATTTAGGAAAACCATTAGTAAATTTTCCCATGACCCTTGAAATACATCTTCTAGAACTTATTCTAAACCCAATATCAACAAGTATAACTAAGAAAATAGTCTCTATAAACATTTGTAATTCATTAAAGGATCATGTTATCTAATGATCCTTATACAATCAATATCAATAACAATGAAAATAACTCACCAATGAGTGAAATTGATGATATTTTTCAAATAATATAATGATCCTATTATATGTTTAGAATCATATGTATAGGTCTATAATTGAAATAACTATATCAATTACATATGATTCTCTACCATTAAAACAAAAAACATTAAACCCATCATACATAATATTTTGAGCTCTAACATATATTGTTACCACTACAGTCATTGTAATCCTTTATATATTAAATCACATTTCCCAAACAATTTTAGGTGAAATAAAGGATTTTAAATCTCCTTAATCATAAAATTAATAAAAAATATGGAGATAAAAATATGATACCTAAAATGAATTCTTTTTATCCACGATCTAGTATCATCATATCAGGAAATAGAAAATGAAATGACCCTCAACCTCATTACCCTTAATGATGTACACCTCTTTATCCAAGGTTAGACATAATTCACTGAGGTAGGTAATATCTTGAGGCTATAAATTTCCGACACATCTCCATTATAATTTATAAATTTATGTGAAACCAAATACTACCAATAAAATATTTTATGAAAATACAATTAAAATATAATTTAAATAAATCCACATTACCTATGATTAGAATCAATAAAATCTAAACATTAGAACCGAAATAGACACAACATTTATAAACAAAGGAAACTGCACAAGATCACGAGGTATAAGTTTGAGAATGGATACCTCTTAGAAACCAGAAGAATAATTTTTTTACCAGCCTCTAAATATATAAATATATGATTTTTTCAACAAAAATTATCCTCTATAGATAGATTTACTCCTCAGTATTATCTAATAAATTGTATAAGTTGAATCGATTTGTGATAACATTTTCTATATCACATCATCCTACACTAATACCTTATGATATTCAAATAACATAAAAGGGTGACCTATAATACAAACTCTGAACAAAACACAAACTCTAAAAATTCTACCCTAGAATCCTCATATGTGATAAAATATGGTGTATAACAAGGCTTGTTCAGGAATCAGACTACAAGATCTTCTCATGATTCATTCTTCTCTAATAAAACTTATTATAATACGAAAAAAAATTTAATTATCAAAAAAATATTTTTTTTTTCATTTTATAAATATGAAATATTAATAGACATGAAATAAATAACTATGTGTACAGGTGTATGTACCCTACACCAAATTTCCACAACAACTTCTATCATTAAGGCATGATGATGGTCACTAAGTAATAATAAAATATGTTTTCCTTCCATTGTATGTCCATGGGTTGTATCTAAAAATTAATTTAGTGGTTGTAACTCCCCTTTTGGCAACAATGTTTTATAACCTTGTATGTATACATATAATAGAAAATATATTTTTGTTATAGGGAGTCTCATCTAGGAATAAAGCATGCATACCAGAAGTAATTTCACATTGTATTAGACTTTATAAATACCTAAGGATAAACATTGGATGATATTTCATTTATTAATTTATTATAACACCTGAGTAAATTCATGAACCACTTCATAGCCAATATTCATTAATATATAAAACTCTCTAAACATTATAACTTTAATTGATAGTTTTTTTAAATGATAGGCTATGTGGGTATTTATGAAAAGTGTGCATGCACCACTTCCTTCATAGACAATGCCTTATGATATACATGTAATATAAAATAACATCATTGGTAGTTCCCACAATACAAAATTATCATTTATATATTATGAAAAAAATTGATAGTGTCTTGAAATATCATTTGATTCTATATGATACACTCTTTTTAAATAGAATGATATGAAAAAAATGCATAAACAAACCCATTTTTTCATACATGTTAAATTTAGAAATTATTCATGTCATACAATCTAATATAACTTATATATATTTTATAAACATAGAGAATTTAAGGAATATCCCTCAAATTCTACCACACTAAATAAATCTTAAATTATGTTATTTCATCTCAGTAGATATTTTTCATTTTCAAAATCATATGAAATAATATCCATAGTTATTGGAAAATCATCCATAAAACTATTGGGTGTCTAATGTCAAATTCCTTATGTATCACATAATATGTCATACCTTGTGGTTACCCATCCAAAAAAATTATTAATTAAATATAAAAAAAATTAAAGAATTTCTTTGAGTAAAACTAAATATCTATTTAGTTAACTACAACATGTGACCCCATGGGAGCCTGTATCATTGAATACTAATAATTTTTTGTAGTCAGAAAATATAAGTAAAGGGTCAACTTTATATATGAATTAATGTTAATCAAGATAAACAGTAATCTAATGTGATCTAATTAAAATACATATATCATTATAGCTATGTCCTCCAGCCAAATCATATGCTAGAATGGGTTCCCATATGTTCCCTTTTTTAGAGATATTGAGTGACTATGGGACATGGAGTATATGAATTCCAAAAAGTCAACCCATGCATTCTTGGCTCTACGAGTATATAAGGAAAAATTCAATGAATACATCACATGACAGTCATCATTTAGATTGACACATCACATACCCCTCATCTAAATTGATAATAATACAGTGTATAACATCATAGTGCAACCACAAACTCCCAAGTGTACCATAACTGAGGGACAACATATCAAACTCATTAAAGGGTAGAAAAATCTCATAATGGTCAAGAAGAAACTAATTAAATTATTAGAAACATACCCAACCAGCATATCATTTTTTAATCATAAAATCATGCATAAGAAAGGTATTAAAGTATGAAGGTTCTCTTGTATGGTATTTCTATAACTTTGGGTAATTGTGACATCTATATGATTCAAGAACCCTATGTATACTAATGAAAATGTGTATGACACTCCTTGTGGTATAAATAATGGTTCATATATGACAAACACTATTTTTAATGCCCTATGTTTATATTATATATCTCATAAAATATTCCAACTCACGCACTCCATAACATTTAATTTAAACAATAATACTCTATAGTGAGTACAAATTTAGGATAGATAAATTTGATAATTTGATATGTCCATTATCATTTTAATTCATAAAATTTAAATATATATATATATATCCAATTTAAAAGAATGATATTTCTGAAATTTCATTATATATGATATATTTTGTACTCTTAAACTTTTAAAATAATAATTAATAAAACCCTAAAACTGAACTTGTATAATATATCATATATGTTATACCACTATGTTATCATTATGCTTTATTCACTTAGTTTTAACAAATTTTACCCATATTAAATCAACTGTACATTACTATTTTTCTTATTAAACCCCTCTATTTTATGAGATGTGAATTTTAGAGGGAATTTGAATTTTCATAATTTGAGGGTAGGAATCACTACATGAAAAGATATTTTAATTTTAATTCTTATATTTATAGCATATCAGGTGATTTTTCTATATGGATATAGTTTTGAGAGGTTACTTGAGTTCTTGAATGAGTTTTTTGGAGTTCTAGGGAAAAATTTAAAAAAACATAGGATTTTTACCATGTTTATAGTTTGGTCAGCATGATTTTGGGAATATCAAATAGAACTTGGAGAATGTGGAGGTTTTTAATTCATTTTTCTCATTCCCCAATGCTTTTCATGGTTAGTGCATTGTTCTGAGCCAACTAAATGGGTTATGATTTTGATGGGGCAGAGTTAATGGTTGGTGAAATGATCTAAGTATATTTGGGAAAAAATATCATTTGTGTTAGGAGGGATTTTCTATAGTTGTAATATGATTGGGAAAACCATGAGTCAAACCATATAAGGTGGTGTTCCTTAGACATCACTAACTAAACTTTTTGAATATATTTTGTAAAACTGTATGGATTTCATTGTTATTATAAAAAAGGAAATATTATATTTCCCTCTCCAATCCTTTATCCAAATTCATATTTTCTTATCCCATCAAAAATTACCAAACAACGTGTGTTCCTTCACTCAAAATCCCTCATTTTGCTTCTCAAAATAGGGTTTTTTGATGGAAATTAATAGTAATACATGGTGATTCTCTCCCTAAATATCCATCTATTCTTGAATACTCTCTCATAAATTACAATTTTAGGGACCCATATTAGGGTTTAATTAACTATTACACTAGAGAATAGTGGATTACTCATGATATTTTGGGGCCACCATGTGATATGTAAATAGGACATATCAAGATGGTATATGGAATTCCTCTCATTTTATTTTGATGGAGGAATGTCTTGATATAAATTTTTTTAGTGGTTTACCCTAAATTTAATTAAAATTTCTAATATATTATTCTTGAATTATAGATATTTTTATAGGAATGTTTTTGGGGGTATGTTATGGGCTTTCCAGGTGAAGTTAATTATGGTTTTGGTGTGCTGGGAATTTTGGGTGAGTTGTTAGGATGTTGATCGAAATTAAATTAGTTTTTAAATTTAATATAAATTGTATAAATATGTTTAATAATTGCTTTTCAGTCATCTATAATTAATTTTCGGTTATTGTTCACTGATATAGGTGCTCTATTATTGATGCAGTTCTTTGATGATCATAGGCAGTGATGGTTTATTTGTGGCTAAAAAAGGTAATTTATTATATTATGCTAGGTGGTCCATACCTGTGATTTGTGGTATCAAAATCAATGGAATAAAACCCCTTTTATAATAATTTTTTAATGAATGAAAAATTTTAATATACCAAAAAAGTTAATAAATCCTTGATGGACCCCTCTACATTGTCTTAAGATATTAGTGGTCGATGGTCAAGGTTTTCATTATAAATTCATACCATTTGACACTTGGACCACATCAGGTTTAAATTAAATGAGATAATTGTAACATAGTGGCTCTATGTTGGTGGCCTTATACAATATAGGGGAGTGTTGGGATAGGATAATTTTCCATATTGGACCATGTGAGATCTATAAGATAACATTATGAATTAAGGATAGTTCATATAAGAATGGGTCCAATGTTCCTATTCTAATAAGTAGATTATACCTTCATGGATGTGTCTGAGTGGGTTTCTATAAGGTTGGATGTCTGGCTGACTAATGAAGACCATGGAAAGATATATATATTCTTTATTTGATCTCTCTAGATTCACTCTAATATTTCTTTTAATAGATGGAAAATGAGGCATCAATATTACATTGATGGTATCATGTGATGGAATCCCCTCAGAACTACATGCCTAGTCCAAGAGTAATGATTTAGTTAAAGGGTACAATATAGATTCTCTAGGTATTGATGAGAATTGGGTAACACCATACATTTCTCAAGGGATTATTCATCCCAAGAGACAATTATTATGTAAATTGGAAGTGATTATTTCTAATATCACCTTAAAACATGATTGAATATTCTAAGCGTGATGTAGATATTGTGATGGGTGTAGGTCATGAAATTGAGAGGACAACCTTAATTTTGTGAGAAGGTTTTTGATTGAGAAAAAACCCTCCTCAGATGCATATTATGATATTATTTGGATGGGATGCATGACCCATCGATATATATATATACATGGGATCCCATGGATGATTGTTTATAGATCTAGCCTTTGTTCCTCATTTAATGAGATGTGTGGGAAGGATATATTTACACCAATGAGATGTGTAGGTGAGATTATCTAGGATTGATAAACATTCCCCTAATTAATTATTATATTATGAGATATTGTGTGAGTTGGAACTACCCCCCCCCCCCCAAATAAGGTATACATGATATGATCCATGATAGATGTACTTCCCTTTCCCAACCCCCAAGTAATTATTTAACTATAGTATTATTATTAATTTCTCCAAGTATTTGTCTTTGATAATGATTCCAATGTAATGCATACGAATATCTCCTAGGAATCAATATTTGGCATGATATTGTTCGGCATGGTTGTGTGACATGTTCAGAGATACTCTAGAACACACCTAAGTAAGATTCAGCCGGTCTCGAGTGTCATGTTAAGACCTTAGGATCGATAGTGGGAAATTATTTATGATTTTTTATATTTTTTTATTTATTCAATTTAACATATAACATGTTTACTCAATGAATTTTTTGTTAATATATGGTACCATATTTATGGTTCCCAACATATTTCTACTCACACCTTTCATAAGAGTCCATAAAATATGGTTACCTGAGTAGACATCACTAATAGTACATTTAGGTTTCCATGATTCCCATAGTTTAATGATTGTCCAGTATATATTGGATAGGATTTACATATTATTATGTTGAGAGGTCATGGGATGGAAAATAGAGTCTTGGTGTTGTTTACTCTATATTTATTTTTTTACATTATTATCCAGATGGAAGTCTGTGGTGTACGTTGGTGTGATCACGAGTTTGTATGATTATACACTTTCATATTCATTTATTGTTATTGGATCAATTTATTTCTTATACATGTTATGATTTAAATTATATATTAGATTATTTTATTTCCCTATCATATAATAGTATAATATGAGGCTAGTGTCTCCTTATAGAAACACCTTCCCCACTGTTTGTCAAAATCCTCTATTATACAAGGAGGTGCATCTGAAATATATTTTTGAGGTAACATATGTTTATATATAATATTAAACTAGGATGGTAACATTAAAAGTTTATATTATAAAATTTATATTACAGACATCATTGTGTTAATCATACTTTTTCAAACTATTTTTGGATATGGTAGATATTGAATAGTAATGTGTTTGAGTTTTCTATTAACATCTAACCGGTGAGTCATTAAAACCTTTTCTAATATGATTTCCATGTTACTAGGGAATATTAATATTGTTATTAGTTATTATTTTTAGATTTAACCTAATGTAACAAACATCATTTATATGATTTATGAAATATTGGTTCATGGATTTTTTTTTTCTCATTGGAAATAGGTAAGTGTTATTTCATTATGTTTAGTTTGTTGGAATTACAAGAAATACTTGTTCTTTCCTATTAATAATATAACTATCATTGAGTTTTAGTTGTTTAAATTGTTAATATTAACTATATGGTGTTTTATAAGATAATATTTAGGTGTAATATAGTCAGTTGAACCATGGTTTATTTCTTTTAATAATGTGTCTTTTTTATCTATATGAGTTATTCCATAATGACTATGTATTCTATCATGTAACGGATGTATAAGGACAATTATTAGGTCTACGTAAAAATATAATTCCTTTAAAATATAACCCTTGTGGGTTATTTTTAAAATGTATTATATAATTTAAATTTTTAAAAATAACTATATCTTTTTCCCATATATATTCTTAGTGGAATTAAAATTGTCCGCCCTGTTTGATTATTGTGTACTTGACATAATTTTCATGGGATGATGTTGTTATGTGTGTTTATGTGTGTAATGATAAGATCATGTTTCTGAATGGGGTAGTCACACATGTTAATTTTTTATGAATACCTTTTCCTGAGTCATCATTTATTTTGAATTTTATTCCATATATATAAATGTGTATGTGTGTGTGCATGTGTCAAGACTCTTGGGTGGGTAGATTGAAACAACAGATTTCATGTGGTATTGAGATGGAAAAAAAGATGCATCCAGTGAACTATGACCTATGTGGGACATGATTTATAATAAAGGTGGGGTATCCTAGTTATTTTGAGATGATTAATAGTATATTGTTGATCTGGTAATGATAGTTGATTTAATATATGACATGTTTTCGGTTATCATAAGGGAAGGCTTTGTCCATTCTCATTATAGACCATAAAACAATAATCATGGGAATATATATTAGATTATGATATCACTGAACATGATGTGATACCATGTATATTTTATTGATAGGAATTTTTTCCCTTCTATGGTATAAGAAATTGAGATACTTTTGGTAGCAAAAATTGGTTCCATAAGGAAAGGTTGGTAGAAGAGAAGAACATGTTGATTTTGGGTGTCTCCTCTAAATGAGGTTACTAATCACGATCCAAGATGGTTTGATACAATATTATCAAAGTATAGGTAGATGATTTTGTTCTTTATATGTCAATGGTTCGTAAGTCATATTATGGTTTACCATTGTATAAGTCAAATTAAAAAAATTCTTAAAAGGAGGAACTGAGGATAATTGTTATTAAATGATTTAAAAATAGTAAGAATCATATTCAAAGGTTTAGTCTCATAATAAATAAATAAATTATTCCAGAATCATTGGATTGTTAGTGATATTTTCTAAAGGGTTGCACAGAAGTGTACACCCCTTAGATTACGATTAATTTATATATATCAGTGATAAGCCACGCATGATTCAATGAACAATGTTTTTTATGAAACACATATAAGAATGGTTTCATGGGGGGTTTCCAGAAATTATTAATATCCATACATATTATAGGAGACATTATAGATATATCTTGGTTTTGTGGGGTGGTTGAACCATTTGGAATCCTTAATAATTACCTTCAGGGAGACATGTGGATGGAACCTATTGATTTTTCTCTCTGGGAGCGCTATAACAGAATCAATATAGTTGGGGATTTTTTTTATTAATTTCAATAAGGTTATTCCCTTGTCATTTATGATTTTTGGTTACCTTCAAGGATTATGTGGATTTTTATCTATAATGGGTGGAGATTGATACTTCATGTTTATGATTAGGTTTAAGAAGAATAGACACACCCAGTCATTGTGTTTGGTGAATGACAAATCTTGGATTGTGGAGGTACGACCCTCAGGTGGGTAGTGTTATGGATGTGTGATGGGACTAGTCATTGAACAATATGAAATAATTTTGTATACTAATGAGTTAGTGAATCAAATTTAATAGTTCTTATCTAAAATACTAGATTATGGATTCATATTTGATGTCAGATGGAGTTTTGGTGTTGGCATCACCTTTGGGGTAAAATTGAATTGATCCAATCGTGATTCGGATTGATGGTGCATCAGTTATTAGGTGAAAGAATGATAGAAGATTTATTTTTTTCATTATCAATATGTTGAATTCCATTAAAAATTAGGTATTTAATTAATTTTGAATTCTTATATAACCTCATGATACCACTATGAATTAAGGCACCTTGATCCGGTGATGATGAGACAATGTGTCAATGGGCATGGTTGATTGTATTTTACAATGGAATTCCTAAGAATATTCAATATATTTTTATGTTATATTGATAGAGCGCTATGGCGAAAAAACCCTAATCCTGACTTTGAATTAATCTTCGTTGATGGCTGGCTTCGATCCGCAATGGGAATCCCCCATTTTGCCCACTCTGGCGACCTCAGGTGCTGAATCCTCCAAAATCGAAGTGGGAAATCTAGAGGTTCCACTTCGAACACTAACTGTTTCCTTCCATGATGCTCTTAAAGGCTCGGATCTCAACAGTGTGAAGGAGAATAGACCTCCACTTATCATAAAACTAGAGGATGGTGGATTCTCTGTTGAGGAAGATCTCGAACCGCTGAAGCAAAGGGAATATTTGTGCAAATTCTCAGTTCTTGGTCGTGTTGTTTACAGCACAGGTGACCTTCCCTGGTCTCTAACTGATCTCAAAGGCAGAATCGCACATTGCTGGAATTCTCCCAATTGGAAGATGATCCCCATCGGAAAAGGGTATTATCACATTCTTCTCAATTCCCAAGAGAAACTAGAATAGGTTTGGAGACTAGGTAATATTCATCTTAAACCAGGCCTCCTTAGAATTTCAGATTGGGATGTCTCTTTTAACCCCCACACTCACCGGAACTCTTTAGCACAAGTCTGGATTCGAATTCATTGTCTTAACTAGTTCTTTTGGAACCCTAATATCCTAAATGACATAGCCCCCTGTATAGGTTCCCCCATTAAAATTGACCATAGAACGTTGAATGGGGACCTTGGAATTTTTGCTTGAATCATGGTTGAAGTAAATCTAGCTTCTGAACTACCTTTGGTCATAAATTTCAATGCTCCCAACTTTAGAACTGATATCAGGATAGAATATGAAAGGAAACCTCCTTTTTATGAGGTTTGCCAATTGATAGGACACAATGTTGCTAACTGTAGAGTGGTTAGAAGGAAAGTTGACCCCTCTATTGCAAATGACTGGAAAGAAATCAAACTGAACAAGAAAGGTAAAGCTATGTTGGAGAAAACTGACCCTCCTAAGAAAGATTGGGTCATGAAATCTAATAACTTTACCTCCCTTGATGGAAAATCATGGGGAAAATTAGTGGAAGAAGAAGAAAATATGGTGGCTAGATCTTCTAACACCTTCTAGGTTATTTGAGATAGCAATAAGCCCTCCACTCCCCCCCCCTCTTGATTTCTAATGTCCCTGCACATTTTTCCCTTGTTTCAAAGATGAACTCTTGCAGGAACATTGAGAACTCTAGATCAGCAGCTACCCTAGATGTGACTGGGACAGATAACAATAATCTGAATGTTCCAGGAAGTCAGAACGAGGAGCCCTCCTTTAGTGATCATGGTCCTCCTCGTAACATGCAAAATTCACCACAACGAGGTAACTCAGTTATTTTTCCGCATGATTCTGCTGATAACACTAATACTGCTGCCTGTGGGAATTCTGATATGACTGTTAAGATCACAAACTCTTTTTCTGACATACACTTCAAGGAGAATAACAATAATGTACTTACTGAATCTCTCATTGATGTTATTTACTCTACTGCTAAATCTCTTCTCATTGTCCCTGAAAAATCTAGTTTGACTGAGCCGGCTGTAAATCCTGTTCCAAGAATGCAAATTACAAACTCTGTTGTTAACATGCACATCATTGAGAATCATAACAATGTACCTACTGAAATTCTCCCTGATATTCTTGATTCTGCTTCTAAAACTCTTACCACTGTCCCTGGAAAAGCTAATATGTATGAACAGGATGTAAATCCTGTTCTAAGCATGCAGATTGGGACAAATGTCAATATTGATTCTACTGTTTTAAGCTCTGATTTGCATACTCATGTCTCCCTTTCTTCTGATAAAACTAAGCTCTCCCCTAAACACAAATCTGCTCTGGACTCTACTGGATCTCTAAAACCTCATGTTGTTTCTGCTGAAAAATCAGATCCAGAACACTCTCAGATTTGTTCTTCTCAAACTGTAACTCCTGCTGCTACTGTTTCGGTTCATTTGACCGAGCCTTCTAAGATTAACTCCTCAAATTATGATATCAAATCAACTGAGAACAAATCAGAATCTACTTCCACCCCCCTCTTATTAGAAGATCTAAGAAGAAGAAGAATTCTTCAAAATCCAAAAAAGGGGTTCTAACCCAAAACATAGGTAACAATGAATCTCCTATTTTGGAACTTCCAAGGCATTGCCAACAATGACACCTCCATGACACTTAGGAGGCTTTTAAACACTCATAAACCTCAGCTATTTTCCATATCTGAACCCAAGGTCAACTTCAATTCTAATTTTATGATACTTGGCTCTCTTCATTATAACTTTTTAGGATCCTACAAAAATGGTCCCTTGATGGACTATATGTGGATCTTCTATCACTCCTCCCTTCAAAACATCAATGTTTTCAAAACCGCTGATCAACATTTAACTTGAGATTTTATCTGGAATGATCAACACATCTTTTGCTCGATGGTGTATGCTAATAACAGGTATCAACAAAGAAGAAATCTTTGGAAGGATCTTCTTGACATGGCTAACACAATTCAAGATCCATGGGTGATTAACGGCGACTTCAATGCTATACTTAGTCCCACTGAAAAAATTGGACCCTCTCATTTTTCTATATCCACAAGAGAATTTAGATCTGCTATTGATGACTGTAATCTCTCTGAAGTCAACCTTACTGGGTCGAAATACACTTGGTATAGAAGGCATTATAACAAAACTATTGCTAGTAAGCTTGAGAGGGCCTTCAGTAACATTAAGGCACTGGACACCTGGGATACTGTCTCTTGTATAACGCTCCCCGACTTAACTCGGACCACCATCCCATATTACTTAGCTCCCTCTCTAATGAACGTAGAACTCCCCACCCTTTTAAATTTAATAATTCTTGATCTCTAGACCTTGACTGTGTCAACTTGATTGATAATATTTGGAATTCTATGAGCCATTCTCATGATTCTTTTTCCTGTATTTTCAAATTGAAAATTTTAAAACAAGCTCTCAAAGGTTGGTGTAAAACCAAAACCTTACAAATGGATTCTGACATCACCTCTCTTGAAGATGAACTTAATCAAATCCAAACTCGTAGTTCCAACTCTGATTTTACCCTCGACCCTCAATTGGAGGTCAATACAACTCTTAAGCTTAACACCTTACTCACTTTTAAGGATAAAATCCGGAAACAAATGTTTAGGACCAAATGGCTTGCTGATGGAGATAGAAATACTAAATTCTATAACTCTCTTCAAAGAACAAGAAAAGCCAATCGTCCTCTCACTAAACTGATTCACAATGATTTGATCATTGACTCTGAAGAAGCGATCTCGGATCATATTGTCTCTTACTTTAATGACATCTTCAATGGCCCTGAGAGAAATATTGATCTCGATCCCAATATTATCCCCTTAATGGTGGATGAGAAAGAAAATGACTCCCTCTTAGCTATTCCCTTGGAGCATGAAATTAAAGACATTGTCTTTAGTCTAATACCTGATAGTTCTCCTGGACCGGATGGATTTAACAATGGTTTCTATCAAAATCACTGGGACACTCTTCATTCAGATGTTTGTAAGCTGATATGGTCTTTTTTCACTCATGGATCCCTCCCTCAGGGTATCAATGCTCAATTCCTCACCTTAATACCCAAAGTTGAAAATGCTTCTGAAATTCATCATTTTAGATCAATTGCTCTTATCAATACCCTATACAAGATCATTACTAAATCATTGCCAACAGATTGGCTCCGATTTTCAACAAAATTGTCTCATGGAATCAGTTTGGTTTCATTAAAAATAGATCCATTCAAGACTGCATTTTTTCGCCTCAGAATGTACCAACACCCTAAATAAAAACAATTGGGGGGGGGGGTTATGTGGCCATCAAGATTGATATTAGAAAAGCCTTTTATACCATTGATTGGGGCTTTATTTTTAGAGTCTTGAAAAGTTTTGGTTTTCGTGAGACTTTTATCAAGAGAATCAGGACATTATTTCAATCTGCTAACATTTCCATATTAGTAAATGGCACACCTCGTGGTTTTTTTAAATGATCTAAAGTGTTAGACAGGGCGATCCTCTTTCGACCATTATGTTTGTTATTGCATAAGACTATTTTAGCAGACTCATTCATAATTTGGTTGATCAAAATAAACATAAACCCATTCAGGCCGCTAGAAACCTTTCTGTCCCCACTCACCTCCTCTATACTGATGATATTATTTTGTTCCTAAAGGGTGATCAAAGAAATATTCAATGTCTTAAACAAGCTATCTCTCATTACGAGAACCTTTCTGGAAAATCTATTTCCTGGAACAAATCTCATATTTTTTTCGAAACAATTTCCATGTTAGAAGAAAATCTATTATCACCAATAATCTTGGAATTAAAGAAGGTTCTTTTCCCTTCACATACTTGGGCATCCCGATTTTCTGGGGACGTCCTAAATCATCTTATTTCTCTAATATCACAGATCAAATCATTAATCATCTTTCTACTTGGAAGGGGAAATCCCTCTCCATGTCTAGTAGAATTTGTCTTGTCAAATCTACCATTTTCTCTAAGCTGGTCTACTCACTCATGATTTCTAAATGGCCCATAGGTACCTTCAAGAAAATAAATACCTTTATAAAAAATTTCATCTGGATGGGAAGTATCTTTGAAAGGAAACTTGTTACCATCCCATGGAAGACATGTTGTAAACCTCTTGATAATGGAGGCATTGGCATAAAAAATTTAAAATTGTTCAACGATGCCCTGCAAGCGAGATTCACTTGGAGCCTTATTAATAATAACTCTAAAGCCTCTGATTTCTTAAAACATAGATTTTTAAATAAAATTTTAAAAGGAAATATTAATTTCATCAACTCCTCAATCTGTCCCTCTATTAGAAACTTTTATCAGAAGATTATGGCTAATTCTAGATGGATGGTCAGCGCTGACTCCAACATTAAATTCCGGTGTGACAACTTGATAGGTACTCCTTTAATTTCTATGTTGCCTCCTAATAACACTTCTATAAACGCCACCCACACAATTAAAGATGTTATTTAAATTCATAGGCAGGATCTCCCCAACGACATTGCTCAAATCATTGAAAATTATACCTTCTCCACCTCTGGGGACTTCCTTGTTTGGGAACCTGCTCCCAATGGCATACTTGACTCAAAAAACTTCTACATGCACAACTTTTCTGACAATGATTATAATTGGGTGAGTACCTTCAATAAGACTTGGATAAAACCCTCTAGGTTCACCCTTATTTGGCGTATTTCTCACAATAGATTTCCCACTGAAAATCGTCATCAAGCCTCTGGCATTCAACTTTTCTCAAAATGTCATTTATGTAATCAGCACAGAGAGGATTCTGATCATCTTTTTTGTCTTGTGCTACGGCCACGGCTTTCTGGAACAATATTTTTGACCTTTTTAATTGTTCATGGTCCTTATCTGATCCTATTTGTTTTCTTTTTAAAAAATGTACTAAATATGAAGCCTCACAGCAAGTGGAAAACATTTTTCTTGCGGCAGTGGCAGAACTTCTTCATGAAATCTGGTATGTAAGAAACGATCTTATCCATAATAATCACTCTTTTAGTATCAATGTAGGAAAATCTAGAATTATCATTGCGATTCATGAAGCTGCATCAATTCAAAAAGATTATTGTAGCAATCATATTGGAGACTTCGACATCCTCAGACGTATCCGTGTCCCAGGTATTTTCCTGAAGATCAAGAAACCCTTTGAAGTATTCTGGGAACCTCTAACGCTGGGTTGGATTAAAGTGAATGTCGAAGGCACCTCAAAAGGCAATCCTGGACCTGCCAGTTGTCGGGCTATTTTCAGAGACTCTGATGACCATTGTCATGGTTGTTTTTACAGTGGGTGTGGGATCGCCTCTTCTATTGAAGCGAAGATGCTTGGAGTCATCCATACTGTTGATTTTGCGCTACAAAGAGGTTGGCGTAAACTGTGGATTGAAAGTGATTCTACCACCATTGTTCAAGATATTTGGAATGGAGTTATTCATCTAGCCTGGCCGCTTACTATGCGTTGGATGAACTGCTTGAATTCACTTCAGGAGATCGACTACATTGCTACACATGTCTTCTGTGAAGCAAATGCAGTCGCTGATGCCCTTGCCAATAAAGGTCTCCACCAGAACATGACTTGGATGGATGCACTGCCAGCTGACTTTCTTCACCTCTTTGAAAGAGATTGTAATAAAATTCCTTCTTTTCGTTTCATGTAAACTTCTGTTTCTTTTATTAATAAATGGTTTTTCAGTCTTTGACCGAGGCATTACCCCAAAAAAATGTTATATTGATCATTTTGAGTTGTAAACTACATGATACAAGTCATTATACCACTACTAATTCATTTTGGTAAGAGAATATAATAAGAGGGAGAGTTTTCAATCACAATTGGAACTTATTGGTAGAGACTTATAATGAAAAGCACTGTAAAGTTGATGATCAATTCATTAATGAAATTGTGGTATTTTGGAATAATATGATCCATATATAATTTTATAGATTTTTTGGTGATGGGGGAGAGATATGACTCAATTTTTAGGGTATAGTTGTATGATCATGGGTTTATTTGAGGTAAAAGTGCCTTATTTCCATGAAAACTCATGTGAAATTCTCATATTGGCTTTGTCCCTAAGTCGGGACATGGGCCGGTTGCATTATTTTTCTGAAGGGAATAGGTTGCATGGTTCTAGGATATTGTTAGTGAAATTATCTACCTTGTAATTGGAATACATGATGTGTATTCAATATGTAATGTATATTGACATAGTAGACCACTTGATGTCATGTAAGGGTTTTTTCTAGGGAGGACTCGCCTGAGCTACACGCGACATTCAAATCATTTACACACTATGTAAATGATTCAGGATAGTTTTTAAAATAAGAGGTAGGGGCCTCTATTGTTGTAAATAACACTCACCACTCATTTCTCTAACACTTTGGATGCCCCATTAAATCTTAAACCTAATATTGGATCCTGATTAGATAATTGGACTAATATTCTTATACTTTAAGTATCATTGGATCCATATCATTGTGTTATTTATTCTACATGGTTTGTTATTTATCTGCCTTTATATGTGATGTGCTATTTTGGTGCAATTCAATATTACCTATTTTCATGTTCTCATATTTTATTCCTTTTATCACTTATAGGCTGAATCAGAAGTTGATACTAAATGAATTTATAACCACATAAATCTAGTAGTTGTTTCATACCTTTCCCTTATGGTTTGGTGTTTTGTATGCCTAGTTGTTGTTATTCTATCCACTAAACTTTTAGGGGCTACCCCTTTAATTAATTCAAAGGTTGAATTGAATGTGTTGGATCCTATTAAGGATCCCCACTATTTTCTTTTAGTATGTTGGAGGTTATTTCTCTAACCTAGGCCACCCATTGGGTTCATCCTTGATTTTTACCTTTTTTTTACCACCCATGGGATGCGTTTGAGAATTCCTAGTTAGAGGAATCCATTTATTAATTTATTAAATTTAATTTAATTAATTAATATTGGTGATAATTTCTTTTCCATCTGATAAAATGATGGAATTTGTTTAATTGTTTGAATTCCTTGATGGAAATCACTCATATGAGTTGGGTGAACTCAAGAAATATAATTGAATGTAAAATGATGAATACAATGGTAGTGGATTTATTGGTTTGTATATCAGGGATCCTAATTCCATGTGATCCCATGGAAGTTTCACCTATAGATCATGATTGTAGTAGTGGATTCCTTAGTCTAGTTTCATCCTTGGATATTGATTCTTTAGGATTCCTTGGACCTTAATACCTCACGGATCTGGGTTTCTTGGTCACTTAATGGCAAGGTTCTATTGATATTCTCGTTGGACTCTACCCATGTCTTTACTAAGTTTCCATCGACATGATCTTTATACTTTATAAGGATTCCTTGGTCTTCTATACCCTGAATTTTTCCCTTCATCATCTCACACATTTCATTACACAACACTTCAATTGTGGTTGACATGATTATAAAACAAGGCACTGACGATTTTCATATATTAGATTATATGGTATGGTTGTAGTATCATTTTAAACTTGTTTATGTGGTGAGGTCATGGTGGATTTTTTCATGTTTTACAAAAAGCCCTATTATGGGTATCCGAATACAGTAGTTAATCGAGACAGTGTTCGTTTCTTTTATATATTTAATTTCTACCCTTCTTATGAGAGAATGAATATCTTTTTCAAGGACCCTTTTTTGGTTTGACAATATCACTTTACTATTATTTCATTTTCAATGGGAATTTTACTATATTACTACTTACCAGTTTTATACATTGCTCACTGCTTGATATTGTTATACACAATGAATATTTTTATAAACATTATTGGTGGTGGGATTATGGGTGTTATTTAAAACCCTATTCGGGTTTTCATTTGTTACCCAGACAAACAATGTGGATATAGGTTGGGATTGAGGAAAGCACCATCTCTTCAATTCATGATTTCAATTTTTCTTAGGAGAAAAAGATCTGAGAACTGAGCTGAGGCTCATGATGATTTCGGGGATAGTTTTTTTTTTGTCTATTTGGTATTTTGATACATGTATTTTTCTAATGCATGAATACCTATTTTGGATTTTTTATACAGATATGACATGACCCATAATTGTATATGATGTTACTTTTGGCACTGCTATATATATTTATATTAATTCCATGTATGTTTATCATTTTTCTAGTTGTTTATGTATTTAATATATTTATTTTTATGATTAATAAATCTATTTTACACTATGAAATGGGAGAATTATCTATCCATAGACACACCAATGCCCTTTCTTCTAGACGTAAGCCTCAAGAGTTTAGGGAGAAGCATGTAAGTCAATGTGACCCACAAGCTCTATGATCTTTTTAGTGACATCCATGTCTGGGCATTACAATGTGGTATCAGATGATTTTATTTCACTATTACATTACTATTTTGATATGATATAAAAAGAATAATAAGGTATTTTAATTCAAAAATGAGTTGTTTATGAGAATAGTAAAACCACAAAGTAGAAAGTTCCAAATTTCTAGGAATAGAAATTATTATTTTTAGATTTTACTATTTTAGATGATTTGACTCCACTATTGGGAGATTATCCTTATTTATGATGTTATAATTGATATGATTGAGGATATTTCTTTTCATTTATCTATGATATTCAGGTATTCATGTCATATATAATTTTAGTCACATTACAGGATTCACATTCCATGCATTATTCCACACCATATAGGGTGCATTTATGGATTGCATGAAATTTTTTATACACTCCTTTTATGATATGCTGGTTATTTGATAGATTTATTCTATTGAAAATTGAGAGACATGGTTAGTAATAAGAGTTACTTTCATAACACAAGTGGTTGTTCCTAGATAAGGCTATAACAGACACCCTGGGTATCAAATTTAGGAATTTTTAGTCATCAACCATTGGTCGCATGGTCTTGTACGTGTTATGGTATGGATTAAGTGGACGACATATTTTGATTCATGAGGTTTATGTTACCTTATGAATCAGATGTGGTGATCTATTAGGTTTCTTATTTTAAAGTAAAATTTGAAGTGAATATGAATTCAAATGAAAATTGAACTGTGAAATTGAGAAAACTAGTACTGTTCTCGTGCATTTACACAGCACTATAAAAAAATTCAAATTGTCAATAATAGAATACCAATTTTGAAACATAATAAATCATATTAAAATTGGTAATGTTTAAAATAAAAATTGAGTGGTACATATAATGGAAAAGATGGAACAATATGATGTTATTTATTGAGATAGAAATCTTAATGTAAAAAACAATATGTGATTATAAAAAATAAAAAATTTTCTAGAAAAAAACACAAAAGTCACTGGAATTCAACATCAACAAACCACATTCTTGAAATATGTAGAAGATATAAATATCTCCCGTGATAGGAAATGTGATAGTTATTCTGGAGTTACATCATCCCACAACCCCTGACCACTGTTCGTGTATCAAAACTAAAATATTTTAAAAAAATAGTTTCACTGATTGATAATTATGAAAACAATAGAAAAATAATTACATGTAACGTAATTTATATATGAAATGGATTTTAAAGGAAGATAGTTGATGCAATATGAAATAGTAAAATATGATGTAATAGGGTACCAGAATATCATTGCTGATGTTGTTGGGGATCCCAATAACTGCAATTTTTAGACTGCTCCTAATTTCCTATATGTTAATTGTTGAATCACAATGAACACACATAAAAATATTTCCTATAACATAGAAAATGTTACAGATCTAAAAGTGTAATACCACTGAAATCACAGAAAATTTTCTCTAACCATAGACCTGCTGCAATTATGTAAACCTGGAAGACAAAACACTTGTTAGACATATAACATAATGATAAAACATATATATATATTACATATTGAAGAAATAAATGATACAGAAATGTTGAAATCTAGAAACAGAAGTTTAGAAAATGAGTATAGAAGTTTACATATTGATCAGTTTCTATTGTAATAAGATGTTGTAGAGCCCAAAACAGGAATAAATGTTACAGAAATGCTAAAATCTGAAATATGTAACAATTACATATTGAAGAAATAAATGTTATAGAAATTATGGAAATAAATGTTATAGAAATTCAGAAATAAATGTTATAGAAATGCTGAAATATTGAAGAAATAAATGTTACATAAATTCATATTGATGAAATAAATGTTACAGAAATGATATATGGAAATAGCAGTTTAGAAAAATGAATATAAAAGACATATATGTAACAGAAATACTAAATAACTGGGACATAAATGCTGAAATAAATGTTACATAAATTGAATAACATAATTTTCAGCCTTACATATCAATTACATATTGAATAAATAAATGTTACAGAAATGCTGAAATCTAGAAACAGAAGTTTATAAAATGAGTATAGATGTTTACATATTGAGAAGTTTCTATTTTAATAAGATGTTGCCGAGCCCTAAACTAGATTGTGTAGCAAGTGTACAAAAATAGAGGGTGCCTATGAACAATAGTATGTTTCTCTTCCTCCACCAGGACCATCATCAAGTACATAATGAAGACATATATGTAACATAAATACTGAATAACTAGAACAGAAGTTATGAAATTGGTCATTGAAAGTTTTATGTCCAACAGTTTCTACTGCTCTTAGATGTTACAGATCCAAAAATGGGTTTTTGTATCTAGTATACAGATATCCAGGGTTCCCTGGAACAACTATAGGGCACTGTTCCTATTTTAGAACCACCATTTCTTGCATGAAAACAGATTATAACAGAAAAAATACGATTTTTATTCCTTGATAGTATGTTTGTTTACCCCATAAAGGGTGTTGTCATAAGGCATGTCTATCAAAGCACATATGATTTTTTCATACTCATTAAATAATAAAAGACAGTCACACCTCTTCCCCCAGCACCGCCCTTCTTCATTCCATCATCCTCCTCTCCCCTCCTATCCCCTCAATCATGACTAACCCTTTTCATCCCCTCCCCTCACCTCTCATCCAACCAGCACAGCCCTTGGCCCTCCCCTCCCCTCCCCCCATCCCAACCTTTTCCCCATCTGCCCCCTCCCCCATGTCATCACCCTCCCTTCCCCTTCACTCCCCTCCAAGCCGCCCAGCCCCTGGAATCAGTTAATGATCTGCAATCTTTAAGCAATTAAATATGTTTTACTGTCATATTAATATAAGTGCATCGAACTTTTATCTGAACTAAATTCATTGGCATGTTCTGTTACCGCAAGAGAATTCCCCACATCAAAAGACACGTTGAACCCTAGTACCACCAAACCATACCTGTCATGCCACCATGCATATTCCAAACTAATTAGAGAATATAGTTACATGAATTTGTAGGTAATTTTTTCAGTTGAAATCAAAGAAGCACATATCATATAATTAACAGTATAATGTTATAGATTTGAAGAACTATATATACCCAAGTAGATGATATATCTTAGGTAGAAGTAGCAAATCCTGTGGAAATGTTTGATGTTAATGGTGAAGACCTACCAGCGAAGTCACATATGATAATGCATGATAATCCAAGCTCTCATAAGGAAATTTTATTCTGTATGCACGATAATATAATATAAAAGATAAATGAAATCTCAGTACATGATAATTCAATATGAACTTTAACATAAACTACAATAGGTAGTTATATTGAAACAGCTATAAAAACATGAATGTAAACTATAATTTACGTATATCGTGAACTAATATAAATTTCAATATAAAATACAATATAAATTGATGTATAATGTAATGTATAATGCAGTTATAGTATAAAGTGAAATATAAAGTGAAATATAAAACCCTTTAATATATTATTTTCCCATGAAAAGTAAAATAATACGATGACATTGATATTATTGTTATTATAGTAGAGAAGGTAAAAATTGGAATGTCGTTGTTCAAAAATTGAAATTCATGGAAATATAGTCTTACCTTGAATGTGATATTCGTCGCATCAGTGGGTGAAGTTTCAGTTCCAGATATTATGCCATAAAAGGTTCTAGACATCTGATCATCAAACAGGATCCATGTTCACATATCAAAGTATTGGGAAAGCTCCAATGTACCTGAAAAAGCGCAACTATTTTCCTATATCTTTATTTCATAAAAACGGTAAACTACACATGCTGAATTTAAAATTTTCTTAAAATGAAATATAGAAATAGAAAATATGAATAGTTGAAGTAAAATAAACATTCACTCAAAGATATTCTAACAGAATAATATAAGGGTTACATAAAATATACTCAATTTCATCAAATGAACAGAAAGTCTAACTTCTACAGAAAGATGGCAGGATAACTAAAATACTGTTTTAGTAATACATAATTGTTTGACAACAGATACAGGGAAAAATATTGGCAAGATATGCAGCTAAGTCATGCACACTACAAATGGTGTTATAAAAATTCCCCATCAACGGCCTTGATAGACCTTAGTATCAGCACAAAATTGCTGCAGTCAGTCCCCTTGTGATCACTTTTCTGTCTATGGAAGGTCGAGGTGAGTACCACAACTTCATGTTCCTAGGTTTTCTTCACATATCTTCAGATTATGTTGAATCTGTTCTTCATTTTCAAAATCATACAGGAGGTTTTTCTACATGTAGAATAATTGGAAATTAATTTATAGGTAACATTTACTGAGATGTTTAATTAGTGAAACATATGGAAATATTGTCTAATAAGAATGATTTTCATTCAATATTTGTTGAAATATTACAATAATTAGTCTGGGTAAGATTATTTTACTTGAGTAGATGACATATCTGACCTCGATACAGCTATTCTTAAGCTACAATAAGAGGTAAAACACCCATAATCATGATGTTGCTATAAGTGGAAGTAGAAAAGAGTATTATAATATGGGTTTTCATGTTTTCGTTTATATAAATTGAATAAATATAAATGAAAAGAACCATGATGTTTTCAATCCCACTACCTAACTCAGAAGATCCACTGCATTGATGTGTCTTTGTTGTCACAAATAGAACAGATTAGTTGTATATAATCAGTGGTATAGTTTGTTGAGAGTGCTATAAATTTATACCTCTTTTTGCTCAAAGGTGTCACTAAAGCTATGAATGTACATCTCATTGTCACTCATAGAATGTACTTTGTAAATATTCTATTCAAATGATCAAATATGGTTTTGAATTTTAAAAGTAGTTACATCAATTGAGAATAAATAATTCTTTTCCTTGATTTCTTCCAACCGTTGAGGGAAACCACACTCATCATCATACTAATTTAAAAAAGATAAAAAATGTTAGTTATCAGATAGAAAGAATAAGATTAGATGTCATAATAAGATGCTGCTACCTGTATCAGATAAGCTCTTAAATTTGAAGTTGTTTCATGTATGAACTGCATAACTTGTTTGTCAAACATAAAAACTAAAAATGATCCTGTCTTATCTGCAACCATGAGCTGTACCCTAAATCTGTTCGATATATTATTAGGATTGCATAATTAGTGGAGGAATGTGTATCCCATCAGTAGCATAGAGTTTTAATGTTATAATATTGTAAATTCAAAGATTTTCTGACCTGGTAGTGGTAGTATTTGGAGATAATTATCATTTGTGGCACCACAATGTTCCATCTAAACCGTGAACCATTTTCATGCAAGAGTCACAGGACTCATAAAACCAGCTGTTGCTGCTTTGAATTTTTAGTACTATTTCTAAAATTAAGCATCTTGTAGGCTACAGTAGATTGGGTACATTAAACAATATTTAATTAAAGAAAGAAAAAGTGTAAGATAAAAGTAAATGAAGAATTACATATGGTAAGAACATAGTACTTACATGTTCAATGTTTTTTACATCACCAATGTACTTTTTGTTACTCTGATATTGTACTTCTGCAAAGGGGTCTGGATTCATTGATGGTGGACTGTGTAACTGGGATGGAAATATAAACCTAAACCTACAAACATCCATAATTGGAAAAAAAAATAAACAAGAATCATATATATTATTATAGAAATGGACAACAAATTACATGGAACTAAATATACTGAAATATTTACAATAAATACTAAACCTGGTTCTAAAATTCACAACTTATATAGTGTTGAGGTTGTATAAAATCATTGCTCCTTGAATAGTAGTTGTCAAAATAACAGCTCATTTAAATTATATGAAAACAATTTTAGTGAACCAATTTTTGCAGATTCATAAAAAAATAGATGTACTAACAAAAAACAGGTTAAATGTGGACAAATACTATACTGCCTAATTTTTTAACCTGGACGAGTTGTAAGATCAGAATGTTTGGTGAGTCCTTCTGTTGATCCAAATAAGATGACCTTTCAGAAGCATAATATACCCATAAGCTGTAGTAAACTTTCAAACCTCTATAAGAAAAAAAAATTTCATTATTTATAAATGTCATATAAATTTTCCATGTCACAGTAAAACAATTTTTAAAGCACTTGTCAACCTCAAGAATAATTTTCATCCTAAGGCTCGAATTGCCATTTGATTTCACTGGTTGTGAGTATCATAGAAGCCTAATGATTTCTAAATCATAAAAAACAGAAAGAAAAACAGTGAAGGGAGTTAGACTGTTTTGGAAAAGACTATCTTGATGAATATGAAAACATTGAATACATAACTATATCATTCCACTGAAATGGAAGTATACCTGTTAAATTATCTTCTGGTACAGTCATTTGAGCAATGTCATTAAATGAAGTGAAATTAAAACTGAACAAAGGGAGTTTCAAATCAGATGGACGAAGAAACGTTGTTGATGTGAATAGCAATCAGCATGCATGTTGAGTTTCCATGTAACATCCTTTATTTGGAGAAATATGAATTTTTTTAATGTAATAGCAGAATCCCACACGCACAAGATCTTTGAACATACAGATAAGTTGATGGTTTGTAATTGAATATTATACCTTCATTCCCTGAAAACAGTAGATATAATGGTGGTTGTAATTGAGATATAATATTTGAAAGAAGATGTAGATATTAATGAACTTATTGCAATGTAGTAAGATAACAGAAATAAGGTGTAACGATTTGAAACACGGACCTATGTATCTCCATGTTCAAAATCAATAGCAACAACATTGTTGGAGTTGTTAGATGAATAATTCCACTAGATGATCAACACACGTACATGTATCTTTAGAGTTTCATTTGACTCTGTCAAAATCTCATACAATTGGGTTATGGATCTAGACATCAGTTTGATATTCTGTACATTCACAATTAGTATAAAAAGATAAATAAATAATAAGATAAGGAAGCAACAGAGTCACAGAGATCACATTATATAGAAAAATTAAAACATGAATAGATAAATTCAAATGATACCTAAGACGGGTTATCAAAGATTTCTTTATAGTCAATATTTTGTGTCCAATCAGAAACTATGTTATGCCTATCTAAATCTATTGTTTTGAAACCATTCAGTGAGGTTACCCTAGAACCAGCGACATATAATTGACCGTGCAAGAACACATGCCTGCATAGAAATAACCCAATTGAAGAGAAAGATTGTCCTTGACTCTTGCTAATAGTCATAGACTAACAAACTATCAAATGATATAGTCATCTTTGTAATTTGAAAGGCTATCTATCATCAGATTGTGTCATATTTATTCTTGGAATGAATGAACAGTACCCTGAATGACAGCCAGTTAAAATTTTTTCACCGATGACATGGTCTCCCAAGTGTGTAACAATCATGCGAGTTCCATTACATAGACCAAATGATTGATCCAAATTTCTTTACAACATGATAGGAACACAAATATTTAGACTAATTTTATTCACTCCTAATACAGAGATATTAATTCCATTTAAAAACTCATATGTGTATATATTTTCAGGCCAATCTAAATCAAAACTGGCATTGCAAACACTGTCAAAGCTGAAGTAGTCTCTACTTTCTGCATTTGTGAGAGATAGCACGTAGTTATTGATTTCTTGAACAGCATCACGTGTTGGAGCTACAATCTCTTTGTCCTTTAGATAGCATACATCATCGTAATGGTCTGTGAAAGAAGGATATGTGAAGTCAACCATTTGTGCCAATTCATTATTGGTTGATTTTAAAAGATATTTTTCAGGTATATGAATTACTAATTCACCATCATCAGGTTGTCCTATGTTACCATCACCAATATCTAACACCCACTTTGAAAAGGTTTGTAAGTCATTAGAATTAGTATTAGTAGTCCCAGATTACTGTCACATGTTTTTTGATAGAGTTAAGACTCTATATTTTTGCAAAAGATATGATGATTTAATACATTCAAGAACGATGTCATTTATATTTCCACCTATAAGAACTGGTAAAATATGACAGAAATATCCACCCAATACAACTGTGATTCCTCCAAATGGTAAAGATGTAGCATTGAGATTCTTACTTGTCATTATATCTCTTAGAGTACGGTCTAGAGCCTCAAAAAAGTACACGTGAACCATGGATTCTTCATCCAAAATAATTAGTTTTGTAACATGTAATAGCTTGGCTATGTCACTCCCTTGTTGAATATTGCAAATAGATTTCTCATTAATGGAGAATGAAATACGAAATTTAGAATGCCTCATCCTTCCACCAAAAAGGAGTAATGATTCCACTTGAAGCTATTGCTAGAACAATACTGCCCTCTGATCGCTGCGAAGATGTGAGTACTCTCCAAATAAATGTTTTACCGGTCCCTCTGTATCCATGTAAGTAGAAGAAACCCCCCACACACTGCTAATATTGAAGACATAATTACATCTTTCACCTTTTTTTGTTCACTGGTAAGAAAACCCTCTAAATTAATGTAATCATTTAGAAGACCCTCTCTTTTTTAGTTCAGTTCCTCAACAATTGAACGATTTTTAACAGTTTTAATTACAAAATCTAGAAGAGGCGTAGGGGGGGAAACTCTGAAGAGACCTACTATTTCTTCAGAAAAAGTTTCTTATTTCTTGCAGTGTAAACATGTGCCTCTGTTCATCGGTGAGAGTGAGATATATAGAAAATTTGAAACATTTAAAGAGATGTCAGAAGAAAATAGTAGAAACTAAATTGTAAAATGTTCTGTAAATATGTACCATTATGGAATAGAGAAAATTATAAATACAAAAGTAGTAGAACCCTTCAGTTGTAACATAGAAATGAACAGAATCATTGATAGTACATGATAAGGACTACTAAAAATGCATGAAACACATGTATTTTTTTCATATAAATCTGCAGAAACATGTAGAGAACATAACATGGATTAATGAAAAATTTAAAGAAGTGTGCAGAAACATGCATGCTGAACCATGTATTTGCAGAACAAAAAATGGTGATAGATGTCATTTTTTCTTCAATATCAACAGTGTGGGGGTTTCTTCTTCTTGCATGGATATGGAGGGACCGGTAAAACATCTATTTAGATATTACTCACATCTTTTCTACGATCAGAGGGCAGTATTGTTCAGGCAGTAGCTTCAAGTGGAATAGCATCATTATTTGATAGATTTATTTTATAGAAAATTGAGAAACATGGATAGTAATTAGAGTTACTTTCATAAAACAAGTGGTTTTTTCTAGATAAGGCTATAACATACACTCTATGTATAAAATTTAGGCAAGTTTAGTCATCAACCATTGGTCACATGGTCCGGTACGTGTTATGGTATGGATTAAGTGAATGCCATATTTTGCTTCATGAGGTGTATGTTACCTTAAGGATCAGATATGATGATCTATTAGGTTTCTGATATTAAATTAAAATTTGAAATGAATGTGAATTCAAATGAAAATTGAACAGTGAAATAGAAAAAATGACCATAAACCATCTTTTTAGTGAAAATTTGGCAGTGTATCTTGTGATGTTTATGACTATTTCCCTATACATAGTCTTACCTTAAAGAGAAAGAAGAAGGATGTGATGGGTTTATAGATGGTTTTGACCTAATATATATTTTATACTATGATACTTTATTACTAATATTTTCTATGGAATGTTTTTTTAATTCTAGAGACACGCCCCCAAGATAACCACCATTTGTATTCTAGGAAAGTGGTGATGAAAATGATCCAGAAATGGTGGGCCAATGACTATAATTAGATCCTCCAATAGTTTCAACTAATGAAATATATTTTGTACTAGACACATATTACAAGTAATAATTATGTGAGGGGTTTTTATGCTATGTGAAGAATTTTTAGTGATTACTACAGATTTCCACTTCAATGGTCGAGATGTCATGATTTTTCTAGTCGTATAGGGATCCCATGTTTTTGTGGGATGCGGTCTATAAGCTGGAGGGGTGTCGATTGAGGCTATATTGTTGATATTTGAGAATAAATAGACACCTAAATTGAGTAGAGTGAAGATCATGACATCAATTCAATGGGGAGAAGCAATGAATTGATGTGATGTTATCAACAGGACTAACGAGCTGTGAGATATTGATTTTGGTGATTTCCAAATTATATTTTAGTACTATTTTTTCTTGATATCCTAATATATTAAAGGTCCAGTGAGTTCATGTGCCAAGAGTTAGGAAAAATAACTATTATTGAATGTTCATCATACAATATATTGTTGTAGTTTTTATTACCTATATATGTTTCCTAAATGGTGGGTGTAACACCTACACCATAGTTACCAAAAGTCGGTGCATTATTACATAACATTGGAATGATCAAAAGAGATCAAATCCTGAAAGACCGATCAGTTTAGTGTCCTCAGAAGTACTAGATACATACATAAGTTTTACATTACATTATGAAATGAAAAGCAAAAACATTGTGTGTCCATTCAGAACACTCATATCTCTTAGATTATCCATAAAATTCATTAATAATATACTACTTCTCTTCCTATGAAAATAAAATATAGAAAGGGGTCAGCTTAGATGCTCTGTAAGGATAACAATATAGCAGAAACATTCATAAATAAGCATAAACATTTAAGGAAATGTATAAGACTAAAACAATAGAATTTTGAACTTAAACATCAATATAATTTGGAAAATATAAATCAAATAATTCTATTTACTTATTCACATGGATATTCTACTAGTCAATTAATCACATGTAATATCAATAGCTAATTTCATTATGATAGAATGCATAAAGCCGATCATCAAAGCCATATAGTGATGGTATCATGCTAAGACTACAAATATGATTTTGTTAAGGCCTTGTTCCAAGACACTACTTTGTCTCATGAGACATACCGTTTCATTGGGGATCTATAGTAGGCTCGACCCTTCACTTACAAAGTCCACTGCATTCCTCATATGAAAAGGATAAAACATAATATAAACATTTGTATTAAAACTAGCATACAAAATGTTAATAACATAACCATAAACCCTGAATGGTATAAAAAACAAATCCACAGTCAAACATATCACAAAACCTTCAATAAAAAATGGAAAATTATATCATAATAAATGAGCTTCAAACATGTGTAAAATCAGTCAAAGGAAGTTGACATAGATGAAATTGAAACTCTTTTAGAGATATATCTATTTCTAATTTAAAATCATGTAAACATCACATAATTATAAAATAAAACATATATTTTGATAATATTCTTTCAATCTTGTAAGGGAATCATCGAAGGTGTTATAACAGCAGTAAATAGCCGTACTCATCGAATAAGATAAAAAAACATTTTTACCTTAATTTTTTAAAAAGGTCATAAAGTACCTTGATTGAATTTTTTTGAAATGAATCCTTTAAAAATAATTTATAAAAATTAATAAAAGGGTATAAATGAATTTAACCCATATTCTAGGAAATAGTAAAAAAAATTAGAAATGAATTTTCAAATAAACATAGATAAGGATGATAAAGAATTCACAGTAGATGCTTATGTATACACAACCTCAGATATCAAAGAGATTCTAAAATTAACCCTTAGAAAGAACTTTTTCTTGGTCAAAGGTAATTTAACCTCATGTATAATAGTAAAATAACAACCATTAAATCATAAAACAACCACGTAAATAAATACGACATCATATGTTCTCTTCTAATCTTTCTTTGATAATAATATTTCAGTAGCATCATTATTTTGGGTGTCAATTGATTCGTTTTCCTTTATATGTTTTGATAAGTAAGTCATGTTTGTTATGGATAGGATGTATTTGATTCATATCAAGATTGATGTTAAGTTCTTAAACATTATTTTAAATCATAAAATAAATATTATTCTTGAATGCTTATGATAGGAATGATTCTCACCACGTTCGTGGAGACGGTAATCCGTATATACGAACTAGTGGAAATATCATTCTATTGATGATAAAATCATATTTAATTGGACGTTATATCATATATAAAAATTCCTTAACATGTTATATTTATTATTCACAACAATTATAGTCATTATTTTACC
This sequence comes from Viscum album, assembly GCA_963277665.1. NCBI lineage: Eukaryota > Viridiplantae > Streptophyta > Magnoliopsida > Santalales > Viscaceae > Viscum > Viscum album. Next base: position 1,141,439,051 of record OY728156.1, read on the forward strand.
CATATAAATAATGAAGTGTTGAATAACAAACTACACCACAACGTGGAGAAGGTATGTCATACGTTCCCATGTATGGTGACTTTATCAATCATAGGATGGATAGAATAATGAATATGGTTTTACCATATTTATAAAAACATCACAATATGTAAAATTTATGGGATTTTTTACATTGGTATGGAAACAAAAAATAAAGAAAAAGGGGAATAAGAAAAGAACATTGAAAGAGGTGATGAAATTATTACCTCTTCTTTGGGTGCTTCCTTTTGATTTGATCAAAAGGGATCCATAAGATGGATTTTTTATCCAATTAAGGCCACTAAGATGAATTTAGTGTATTTGGGAGGATATTTGAGTATGGTTTAGCTGTGAAAAATGTCATTGGAGATGTGATTTTGAGAAAATTGAAAGTACCCTTTTATAAGAGAGGTGAAGGTAACTTTAGTAAAAACATTACATATTATTTTATTATAAAATAATTTTCGGTTTATAATGGATATAAATGATTTTATATAGAGGATATGGTAGATATGGGTCGAAAATAACTAGACCAATTGGATTTATGAATGTTTAGTTCACCATATTAACATTATCGTCAATATTTTACTCTTAGTTAAATAGTTTAACTTTTACACTGTATTCTTGTATTTCTATATTACATTGTTAATAAACATACAATAAAATTACAAGAGAACGTAAAGTGGTTAATTTATGACATATATATCATCATATAATTCCTTTGGTCAAACATTATATTTTATGAAATATTATATCATTTAATTATATACTATTTATTTTAAAAACTTATTTTTTTCAATTTTGACACTATTTAGTATTTGGTTTTTGAGAATATAAAAAAACATGATTACTTATAATAAACAATAATTAAATACTAACATGCCATACTAACCTATAAAATTCTTGGAATGCAACAAAATTCTCAATTTACAATTATTGTTATATTTATAATATCAATTATTTTAATCTTTCTTTAATAAGGTAAATACTATATCATCATTGTCTCATAAATAAATTTAATTATTTAATGTCTAAAAATTATAATGAAATAAAATTATATTGGAAATATTTCTATATTGCAAATAAATATTTATTTTCTAATTTATCTAATGTATAACACTACATTAAAAGTGGTTTAGTTATTAAAAATTAAATTTAACACTTTTAACTCTTCTTTAAATAAAATAATAATAAATTTCCTAATCAAATCCATGTGGATCAAAGAGGATAATATTTTATTCATAAGGTTGATTTTGGTCGAAATACACTTATCTAATAGAATTAGAATATGTGTTAGGGTAATTTTAATATAATTTTTACCTTTAATTTATCTAATTTATTTTAACTATGGTAAATAAAATTCAAAAGTTTCTATTCACAAAAAACGATTTTCATTCTATTGAGCCACATTTTACTTATTGATTTCAATCATGTCTCTTGGATTTTTGAAATTATATTCATAGAAGTTCTAAAATTACATTTTATGCAATTTTGAAAATGTGCCTTGAAGGTGGGTAAAATACGTTAAAAAGTTCAATAAAATATTATACATATTATATTATTATAATATTACTCCAATGAATTAAATTGAACTAAAATAGGTATTATGTATCTATTTTTACTTTAAAATAAGTTTAAATAATAATAATTATTATTTTAATAAATGTCTATTTTAAACAACAATGCAGTGTTTTTTACCATTCATCAAAAACAGAATGTTTTCAAAAAAATACGAAAAATTTAACCTAAGCTAATTTTGATATTCCAAATCCAAAATTTAAATCCATTTTGAAAAATAAAATTTATAAAATTTTAAAAGGTGGGTATTACTATTCATAACATCTAGTTTGATTGGTCATGGTGTGCTAGAACTCAATGTATGGTACAACGCAAGTTATTTTATTATTTAAAGAGAATCATACCATGGAAGCTTGGGGTATTATATTATTCCCTCCTTCAAATATTTTCATTCTAAATTTTTTTATAATATTACTTCATAAAAAGATTCGACTTTTTCTTAATAAAAAGTTCTTTGGGTTCCCACATTGCCTCTTCCATTTTATGGTTTCTCAATAAAGCCTTTTACCAGATGATTCCTCCAGTTTCTCAACACTTGTTCTCTGGTATCAAGAATCCTAATAGTCTCCACACAAAAAGATAGATCGGGGTCTAGTTCTATTTCATCGTAAGTGAGTACATGTGTTGGGTCAAGAATTTATTTTCTCAACATTGATACATGGAACACATCATAAACATTGTAGAGACTTGGAAACATTGCTAAACAATAAACTACAACCCCAATTTATTCAAGAATTTCAAAAGGTCTGATGTACCTAGGACTTTATTTACCCTTCTTACCAAATTGTGTAACACCATTCCATGGAGATAATATCAATAAAATATGATCACCTACTTGAAATTACAAATCCATCTTTTGGTTATATATAGAGCACTTTTTCCATCTTTGAGCTGTTTTGATGTTGGTTTTATAATCTTCACCTTTTCCATTGTTTTCTCAACATGTTCTGGGCCTACAAGATTTCTTTCACCAACATTGTCCCAACAAGTGGTTGTGAAACATCTCTTTCCATATAACGCTTCATATTATGCAATATGAATATTAGAATGGAAGGTATTGTTTTAGAAAAAATCTACCATAGGTAAATATTGATCCCATATACCATGAAATTAAAGTGAAAAGGATCTCAACATGTATTCTAAGGTTTTAGTAGTCAGTTATGATTGACCACTAGTTTATGGGCGGTAGGCAGTGCATAAACTATGTTTATTATCTAGGGATTTTTAAAGTCATTTCCATAATCTCAATGTAAAATGAGGATCATGATCAGAAAAAATCGATATGGGTACACAATGAAGTTATACAACTTCATTTATATATAGATTTGAAAAGTGTTCAAGTGTTAAATCTTCTCTTATATCAGGAAAATGTGCCGAATTGGTAAGATGATCAACAATGAATCATATTGCATCATTCCTTATAGGATTCTTTGGTAGCCCCATGACAATGTCTATCTTAATATCTTCCCATTTCAACATAGGTATGGGAATTGGTTGCGTGATTCCTCTAGGATGTTTTCTTCTAGCCTTAACCTATTGAAAACCCATACATCTTGAAAAATAATCTGAAATATCCCTCTTCATGTTGTCCCACCAAAAATGTTCCTTCAAATATTTATACATCATAGTGCTACAAGGGTGTATAGTGAAATTAGAGCTAGGAGTATCATCCAATAATTTCCTTTTTAGATCTGGTATATAGGGAACACAAATCCTCAACCCAAATTTCAAAATTTCAACATTATATATGAATTCAATAAATCCTTCATCATTCACAGCTTTAATTTTCTTTTGAAGCTCCTCATAATCAGTCCGAGAACTTTTTATCTTTTCTAGTAAAGATGGATTGGATACCATTTTAAAGAGTATCAATGTTTCACCTTCCATTATTATTCTCATACCCATATTTTTTAGATCCATGAACATAGAATCCCTTTCAACTCTCATCTGGTTCAGAACTCTATGATCATTTCCTCTCAAAAGCTTCTTCGACCATAATTTCCTTCCTTAGGTGGTAGTTTATAGTGAAATAATAATCTTTGAGTACTTCAATCCACCTCCTTTTCATCATGTTGAGTTATTTCTGTGATAAAATATACTTTAAACTCTTGTGATCAGTATATATCTCACATTTTTCAATATATAGATAGTGTCTCCATGTATTCAAAGAAAAAATTGCAGCTGATAATTCATTTTCATAAGTGGGTAGTTTTTCCATGAATTTTTAGCTGTTGTGATGAATAGGAAATAACTCTATCATTTTTTAGAAGGACACAACCAAGTCCTTTCATCGATGCATCACCAGCTCCACTATAATTTTATTGAGTAGAAGGTAAATACCTACTTGTATTACATTAATTGATATGATTTTCATACCTTCCAATAGGTTTTATTTCAAACCAATGTTATACACTAGATTAGTTTATGAATCACAATACATAATTCCTAACAAGTAAAATACATAACATAAATTGAATAGATTAATAAAATAATTCATAATCATACAAAAATGTTTTCTTTGATAAATTATTAACTCATAAATCCATCATAATGGTTTGTAAAGAAAATGTGAATAATCCAAAGTGTATCCCCTGGGAGTTTCATAACCAAAAGTGCAACAAGTCCCATTGTCATGTACCAAGATACCCCAGGTCAAGATCAAAACTCTTTATCAGAGTTTTCACTCCAAGGTAAACCTGTTCCAGAGCTGCCTCTACCTACACGTATCCAGACATGGATTTATTTAATGTAAAATTAACAAAATATATACATTACCAATATTCTAGGAAGTTGTTCTATATTAATACTCAATGTTTATCTTAGGTAAATGTTCCCTAATCATAGATTTTCTAAATCTAATTTCTAAGGATTGTACAAAAAATCCTATGATACCAACTATACCACCCCAACCCTGTTTACCCAGAGTTGATACATTGTTACATAACATTGGCACGATCACAAGTGATCAAATACTGAAAGATAAATATATTTAATATTCGAGGTAGTACTAGATACATACATAATATTTAAATTAAATTATGAAATGAAAAACAACAAAGATGTGTCTCATTTGACCATACTCATATACCTTAACCTATCCCTGAATGTTAGGCATAAGATATTTCTTCGCATTCTTGGAAAATAAAACATAGAAAATGGGGATCTGAAATGCTCAATAAAGATAAAAATATAACAGAAACTTTAATAAATAAGAATAAACATTTAACTCAATGTATAAGACTAAAACACAATCCTTTAAAAATTAAACATTAGTATAATATGGAAAATATAAATTAAATAATTCTATTTACTTATTCACATGGATATTCTACTAGTCAAATAGTCACATGTAATATCAATTTCTATTTTCATAATGATGGAATGCATAATTTTAGACATAAAAACTACATAATTAAGGCCTTGTGCCCATACTACAAATAAGATTTATTCAAGGCCTTATTCCGAGAAACTATAATCTCTCATTATACCTACCAATGCATCGAGAAGATATATATGGCTCCAACTATCACTTACTATGTCCAATGCATTCCCCATATTAAAAGGTTGAAATATAATCTAAACATTCATATTAATAATAGCATACGAAATATTAATAATTTGACACTAAACCATGAAGGGTATAAAAATAATACATCCATAGTCAATCATATCACAAAACCATTAATACAATACAAAACATTGTATCATAATAAATATACTTCAAACTACTGTAAAATCCATCGAAGGATGTTAACATAGATGAAATAGAAACTATTTGAGATAAATATCTATTTCTATTTTGAAATAATTTAAAAATCAAATAATTATAAAAAAAATATTTTTAAAATATTCATATAAGCATGTAGGGGAATCTTTGAAGGTTTTATAATAGTGGAAAATAGTTTCACCCATTGTATATGTTTTAAAACATTCTTACCTTCATTTTTCAAAAAGATCATAAAGTACCTTGTTTGGAAAATGACGAAAAATTACTTTCAAAACATTTTATAAAATGTTAAAAAAAGTATAAATGAATTTAACCCATATTATAGGAAATGTAAAAAATATTTTCAATTAAATTTGTAAGAAACACAAATGAGGAAGAAAAAGAATTCCCAGTAGATGCTTACATATAGACAACCTCAGATAATAAAGAGATTGAAAAATTAACCCTTAACATGTAATTTTCCATGGTTGAGGGTATGTTAACCTATTATATAAAAATATAATTCATTCTCATTAAACTATATAATAACCACAAACATAAATATCATATCATATATGATCTTCTTAAATTGGTTTTTTATTAATATTGTAGTAGTATCATTGTTTTAGGTGTTAACTAATTAATTTTCCTTTATGTGTTCTATAAAATAAGTCATGTTCATTATGGATAGAATTTATTTTATTAATATCCATAATGATATTATGTTTATAAACATTACTTTAATTCATAAAATAAAAATTATTCTTGAATGTTTTTTATGTGAATGAATCAAATCGCATTCATGGAGACGGTAATCTCTACGTACGCACGAGTGATAATATCATTCTATTAATGGTATGATTTTATGTAATTGGATGTTGTATCATATATATATAATAATTAACATGTTATATTTATTATTTACCTCAATAGTACTTATTATTATACCCAACCAAATAATGAACCATTGAATAACAAACTACACCACAACGTGGAGACGATAAGTCGTACGTACGCATGTATGGTGAATTTTTCAATCCTAGGATAGATAGAATAGTGAATATGGTTGTATCATATATATATAATAACATCATAGTATTCAAAAGTTACTGTATTTATTACTTTTTTATGTAAACAACAAAGAAAGAGGAAGTGTAACAAGAAACAAAATTTGAAAGAGGTGATGAAATTATTGCATATTCTTCAAGTGCATCCTTTTGATTTGATCAAAAGTTCTCCATAGGTCGGATTTATGATCAACGTAATGCCTCTAGGTTGATGTTAGGGTATTTGGATGGATATATAAGTTGCGGTTGGCCGAGCCAAATGGCTTTGGATGGATTATTTTTAGAGAGGGGAAAGTACCCCTCTCTAAGAGAGGTGATGGTCACTTTAGGAAAAGAATAAAATATAATATTATAATAAAATCATTTTATCTATATAATCGATCAACATAGATTTATATCAAGGATAAGGTGGGTATTGGTATAAATCCTCTCAACCAATAGGTTTTAGAAAATTTTAGGTCACCATGTTTACCATATCTTTTATATTTTACACTTAGTTAAATATTTTAACTTCTACAAAGTCTTCTTGTATTATTAAATTAATTCGTTAATAAACATACTATAAAATGCCAAGATAACATCTAGTATATCATTAATGACATTTATATATTCTTATAAGTCTTTTTTTACATTATATTTGTAGGAAAATTATATCATTACATAATATAATAATTGTTTTAAAAATTCATTTATGTCAATTTTGACACTATTTTGTATGTGTTTTTTGTGAAGGTCAAAAAAACTTGATTACCTCTAAAAAAATAAATTAAATAAATACTAACATGTCATATTAACATATAAAATTCATGGAAGGCAACATAAGTATCAATTTACATTTATTATTAAATTTATAATATAAATTATTTTAATCATTCATTAATAAGGTAATTACTACATCATCATTGGGTCACATAAAATCTTAATTATATAATTTCTAAAAATTATAAATAAAATAAAATTATGTCGGAAATAATTTTAATTTTTTTATTAATATTTATATTCAAATTTATCTTATGTATAACACTATATAAAATATCGTTTACATATTAAAATTCGGATTTAAAACTTTTAACTATTCATTAAATAAAATAATATTAAATATCTAAATATAATCCATGTGGATCAGAGAGCATCATATTTTACTCCTAAGGTGATTTTGGTTGAAATACAGGTATTCAATAGAATTGAGACATGTGTAAGGGTAATTATAATACCATTTTTACCTTTAATTACCATATTTAATTTTAATCGTGGTAAATAAAATTAAAATTAACTATTCACCAAAAATCATTTTTATCCTATTGAACCACGTTTTATTTAATAGTGAAAACGATGTCTCTCGGATTTTTGAAATTCAGTTCAGAGAAGCGCTAAAATTACATTTTATGAAAATATGAAAATGTGCCAGGAATGTTGGTAAAAACCCTTAAAAGGTTCAATAAATATTTATACATCTAATCCTACTATAAAATGGCTCTAATGAATCAAATTGAACAAATATAGTTATTATGTATCTATATTTAATTTAAAATAAATTGAAATAATTATTATTATTATTTATATAAAATTCTGTTTTAAACAATAATGTAGTGTTTTCACTATTCATCAAAAAATGAATGTTTTTAGAAAAATACCAAAAATTCACCATAAGCTAATTTTTATATTCAAAATCCAAAAATAAAGTCCATTTTGAAAAATAAAATTTAAAAAATTACAAAATGTGGGTATTAATTTTTATAACAACTAGTTTTATTTGTCGTGTTGTGCTAGGACACGAAGTTGTGTACATCGTAAGTTATTTTATTATTCAAAGAGAAGTGTACCATGGATGTTTGGGGTGTTGCAGGGGGTAAAATATGTTAAAAAGTTCAATAAAATTGTATAGATCTAATACTATTATAAAAGGACTCTAGAAAATTACATTGAATTATTATAGGTATTATGTTTTTTTTTGAATTTAAAATAAATTTGGTTCAAAAAATAATTATTTAAATAAAAATCTATTTTTTTAAACAACAATGCACTGGTTTTCAATATTCATAAAAAAGGAAAGCTATCAGAAAAACACCAAAACTTCACACTAAGATTATTTTGATATTCTGAATCCCAAAATAAATTCCATATTGAAAAATAAAATTTTTTAAATTTAAAAAAGTTGGTATTACTGTTCATAACTCCCTTTTTAAATGGAAAGTTTGATTGGTTGTGGTGGGCTAGAACTCAGAGTTTTGTATAACGCAAACTATTTTATTGTTTAAAGAGAAGCGTATCATGGAAGATTGAGATGTTACAAGATTGTATTGATTTGGTGGTCTGAGTCTTCAAACTTATTTGGACCCCAACCAATCAGATGTTTTCACTCATAGATTCATTTTACATGGAGTTGAAATTTATTGGTGGATTTTGATGACATAGACCCACAATGAAACTGTTTTCTCTTTCTTAGACTTCAAGATTATGTTTTGTGATGAGTATTACCCTTCGTTCTTACATTCCCTGCGGATTTAGGGATTCTTGAGTTGTAAGAGGGTGATATGTATATTATAGAGTATGTTTTGAGGTTCACTAAAATCATAAATTACTCCCTTGATATGGTATTTGATGGATTCATTTGGGTGAATATGTCTGAGAAGGTTCTCCATAGAGTCATTTGTTCCACTATAGTCTCCTTGTTAGTACCGACATAGGCCTATATTGTAGATAATTATCTAGTTAAAGAGAGATTACATAAAAATGAACACATAACATATAAATCTGTTGATGATCTTCATGGGTATGGTTCATCTACAATAGATTTGAGGTGATAGTCTTTCATTTAGTGGTGGAAGAAACCACCCCATGGTCGGACTCAGGCATGTGGATTTTTGGAATATGGTTCATGTAGAGGATGTGATGATCTAGAAGAGTGGTGGTTTATTTATTATGATGGTCGAGGTCACTAGGATTTTGAATTCTCCACTCTATGGCCTAAGGAGGATAAAAAGGCAATTCTTAAACATCCATGAAAAAGGAAACACCATGATCATAGATCACCCAGGTGTGGCTAGGGTTTCTACTAAGGTGGTGGTGCTAGTAGAGGAGGGGTGGATTACCGAGGGAGGATTTTCATGTGATGAGAAACGTTATGATCTACTTCCACCACCACCAATAGGTGGCCAATACTAGGATCAAATAGCTGGCAGACAATTTTGCAAGAATCTATAAGATATGGAATGATTTAACCAAGTGGATCATGAGATGATTCTTGAATGATCTATATACTTTATATATATTGTAATTTTCATGGGGAAAAACCTTGAATATGATGATATCATAATGACTTTGGTTTTATTAGATTTGTAATTTTAATAGTTTAATGTTTGTATCTAGATTTTTCAATAGATTTGGTGTGGTGTTTGGGTGTCTTTGGGACCCATAATTTTAATATTAAAATTATTAATATATTCTATAGCATATACATGAATCAATTTTAGATAAATAGTTATACAATTTTTATGGACATCATATAAAAAATATAAAACCATTGTTGATTTTTGAATTTGGAGATTATCCTAGGTAGGACCTAATATTGATCGGTGTCAGACATTCAGTTGTTTTAGTCATTAGTGGGTACATTAAGTGAATTAACTAAATTTATTTATTTATTTATTTAAATGAATCTAAAACCAATCCTCCCTTTTAAATACCAATTTTTTGGAAAACAGCAGGGTTAGATAGATAACCCTAGAGGGAATAGAGAAGAAGGAAGGAATTCATTATTACTGTCGGAAAACCCAAGGATGTGGATCGACTGATAGATCAAGGAAGACTATAGTTTTTATAACGAATGAAGTGGATCCTTCATCTCTAGTGGATGGTTTCCTCACCGATGATCAATCCATAATCTGAATGGGAGTCATTAATTTAGGGTTTTATCCATTTTTTATTGAGAATTGATATTTGATTATCTTTTCAATTTATCTTCGATCTTGGGAATTGCACGCATCAGATTAAATCATGTTAGATCTTGGCTCTAAATTTCAATTCTTATGACATGTTTAACCCTAATTTTCCCCACATTATGGGATATTTCCATGATAAAATCATAAAACGGGGGATATACAATTTTATTTTTCTCACCCACATCATTTAATGTGTTTCTTTTCATAAGCCCATGGGGTCACCAGTTGATATTCATCGGGTGGGTTCTAGGGTGAAAACCCAACAGATTCATTATGGTAGAAAAATGGAATATAGATTGATGGTTTGTTGATGGATTGAGATAAAATATAGGATATGAGTTATGGATATGGATATTTTTAATCTACATCAGTGACTGCAGGTATTATGGGAGGTTCTATGGATTTGTGAGGGTGATTGGGTTTCTAATATCCAAAAAACAGAGGTAATAGATCAATGTTATATGATGGATCTATTGATACCATGACATAAAAAAATCATGGATTACATTTTAAATTGAATATTGGGAACCTTAATGAAGGATATGATTTACTATTAAGGATAAATCTAACTGTACAATGAGAAGTGTGGGAGAACACATGTTTGGTAGTCCCTTGCATACAATGGAAAGTTTTTTGGGTGGATAAAAATATCACACTATATGTTTGGAGATAAACACTTCATGTGGCCAAGTGTTGGAATCTCATCATATAAAATGATAGTACATGGACCAGGATGTGGCTTGGCGTATGGGAATGACTTGGGAACATATGAATGATTATGTATGGAGATACAACCATGGTACATGAGCATAACAAGTGTACACATTCGTAGGCCAGGAGAAAATGGGTAGCAACCAATTGACTAGGAGATGAAGTGTACCACATTTACATTTCATGTAATATAAAATATATTATTATTCCATGATCAGTGACGAAAAATACCATCTGGAAATTTTATGTAACATTCAGTATGACACTTTTCACATTTTTAATACTTCTCCCAGGAACATATAACATCGAAATCTCATTCTTTAGATATCAAATATTTGTCCACAAGTAACCTTTACTAGGAATAGTTATTCATAGAGTGTGATATAATAACTCATAGAGTATTTTGACTTATTAAATTTGGTATTTAAATTGTGATGCTTCTTTATTCTACTCTTGACTGGTAGTAGTGAGTGTACAAGATAATCTGATAGATGTTAGTGTTGGAAATGATTTTTTGGCCCCAAGGTATGGGTCTCCCTTCCCTCAACAAGAGTGGAGTGGAACCCCCCCCCCCAATCACATCAAGTCATGGATACACTATCACCTAAGTAGAACCCCTGTCGCACTCGAGAATGGGTTCTCTATATACTGAGTAGCACCCCCCCCCATCACACCAGGTAACGAGTCCTCTATCTATAGAGTGTCACACTCTATCTGAACAAGGTGTAGTTATTATATCTAATGAGTGGGACCACCCTACCACACCTATATGAGGGTCCTCTATCAACTAATTGGAACCCCTTAATGCACTAGAGTGAAGGTTATCTATCAGATATTGTTCCCAATCAATGGTTTAAAAATTCTACAAGGTTTGGGTCCTCCAGACAGTTTATTGAACGGACATGCAAGATAATGGGAATCAAATATGTACCATTAGAGGTACATGAAGACTCATTATCTTTATTCGGGATATGAAGATAAATATATCCTTTCACCCTTATCAGGGTTTCATTATCATCATATATCATGTCTTTTGTTAACCTCTTGTAATGGGTAGATATGATTGTAGTTTTCTATGTCCATTTCTCCATTTGTGTTTAATGTGAATTCTACTAGTTATATATTTACTCACACCTGTATACTATTTTTCAAAAAATTTCATGAGTTTTAAAGATTTCAAAAACATCTGATATTACATCGGTGAACCATAGTGACACTCAAGTGAATTGACTGCATTTGGTGGTCAAACATAAAGATCATGATTCAGTCACTCATTATCTTTCCTTTTTCTAGTTGTTTTCATATTGGGTTTTCATTTCTATTTTGGTGTGTATTTTACCACATTACCTATGGTTTATACTTTTTTAATCTGATATATTCCCTATTGGTTATTTCATTTATGTTAATACTCTATATATTGAAGTCTATTATTAATCCCTTACAATTTTTCAAAGAGATATTTGTGTGTTCATACACATACATAGTCTATGAAATCCCATTTGAGTTTATAACTTCTCGATTCGTATATATAACCCATAACATATTTTAGGTCGGATTGATGATGTCACATAAAGATTTACACTGTCCATGCATTCCCTAGTCGGTTAGGTCATAATAAGAACATATATTTTACCAGTATAGAAAACCAAGATAATTTTTCTAAAATAATTTTGATAGTATACTATATAATCCATCTTATAATTTTACTAATTATTAGACAAAATTATCTTTAGATAAATGAACCTATTATAATAATTTCAAAGTAGTTGAAAACACATGAATAATATTATGAGTGTGTTAATACATAATATAATTGTGTTAATATTTCTACTAAGAAACTTACTAATTTTCTAGAAAAATTCACCCAGGTTATGAAAAATAACAATGCCTATATAGAGAAACCAATTTCCACATCATGGTATAAACCACATTGGATATTTTTTTGAGGAAACAACATCTACCATTTACTTTAACCACAAATCATAAATAGGAAGAAATGTGGATTAAGTCTAAATTGAAGACAAATTGGAATTAGGATGGTCTGAGAGAGAGAAAGTCAATATGGTTATGTATCATCTAACAGGTAATTATTACAAATGGTGTTCCTTAATAAAAATATTAAAAATATATATATTTATTAAATGGAAAGGAATTCTATCAATGTGATGTTTCTTTAAAAATAACTTCCTTTAGATAAATGTGAATAGATAAAGTGGAAATTCATGAACTAATAAAAAAAGGGGAAGAGAGAATGGCTGAGTATAAGGAAAATTTTATAGGGATTTGAATGTATTTTGAATATTATTTTTGGAACCCCAAATGGGAAACTGATCAATTATATTATGGTTTAAATACTAGTCTTTTTAGATCATTAGAATGATAAAATTTCTCAACATATGAGGAGGTAGTAAGTAGAACTATCAATATAGATAAGGAATTGAATCAATACATTAATTTTAAAGGGAAGATAGAGAACAAAAATATGGTTGCAAACCATGATGAAAGTAATTATAAAATATAAAAAAAGGAGGGAATAATTTCTAACATCAAATAAATATGGGAGGAAACCCCTGGGATGAAATTAAGTGGATTTGGAGTTTTATAAAATTATGGAGATAAAGACAATATACTAATGAGTGAAAATAAAGTAGAGAAGAAGAAAAAGTATAATGATCCATTTATGAGTAGATGGTAATTACACAAATAAATTATCTAATCATTTAGATAATATAAAAAAATAGGTCATGGGTGAAAGGGGAATCTTATGTGACCACTACACCTGAAGTTTAATTTTATAAGGATATGGTGGTGTGTAGTTTTATCATATCCTCGAATTTAACTAAAAATTTATTTGAATTTGGTTCCTGACACTTTTATATTTCAACCTTGTTTTATATGAAAATTATGTTTTCCCTAGTGACCTAATAAGTGTGTGGTCACTGAATACTTCATGTGTAAATATTACTACAACATGGATGGTCCATTCATTCCCAAATGTGAGACATATACAAAACCATTTTACAGACATGATTATTATACCAATTTTTTTAATTTATATAATATTTTGTATTCATTGGATATAAAAATGGAACATAAAAAATTTATTATATATAGAAATAGATTATAATTGGTGTGAAAATTAAGGAGTCACTTTTTATCGATAGGAAATGTCAATACAAGAATCTAATCTTGAACCACCGCCAGTAGCCCAACAAAATGACATTTTTTTTGAAATATGTAGATGGAAATAAAAATGTTGGTTGTTGTTGTTTGTAATAAATATATGATAAACCAGATTTTGAATAATATTTTCAAGTATTTATGAATTAATATCATTCATTTCCACTACATTGAGAAGTCAAATTATCTATTGATATCATCCAAATTGGGAATAAAATAACTAATACACTATATAGGGTAGCTCTGGTAGAGTTATTTGAGTTGAAGAATAAAATAAAAGAAATATATAGTAAGGGGTTCCATTATCCATATGTTCCATCATAGGGATATCTTCTGATGTTTTGAAGAAGAGGGAAGGGAAACATGATTATTCATTGATTTTAGATAAATCGATGAAATTACTATAAAGATGAAGTATCAATTTGTTCATGTTAATGACTTATTTGATCACATTTAAGGGATAAATTAATATATGAAGATAAATATTTTTTCTAGATACCATTATATAAATGTTAAGACGGTGGATATTCCAAATATATCCTTTCATATGAATTATGGTCATTATGAGGTCTTAGCATTCTATTTTGGATTAAAAAATTCTACCTCTATTTTTATTGACATTATTAAATGGGTATTCAAATACAATATTGATATGTTTTTAGTATTATTTTTGATGAAATTAATATATACATTATGATTTATGAGGATCATGATACTCATTTAAAACTTTTCGTGAGTATTTTTGTAAATAATAGTTATATGGTAAATTTAGTAAATGATAATTTTTTATTCAAAAAATTGTTTCCTTGTCCATATGATGTCCATAGATAGAATACCCATTGACCATTCAGAGATAATGGTGGTCATTGAAAGGTCACGACTCACCACCATAATAGAAATAAAATTTTATTTTGGGTAATAATGATACTATGCGTGTTTTGAAAAAAAATTGGTAAAATTTCTATGTTGTTGACCAGGATAACATATAAGACATTAAGTGATCTTACCATGATTCACTATTTTATATCACCCTTATACCAATGTATACATCCAATGGCCCTAAGGCATTCATTTTTATTTATTTTTTATAATCCACCGTTCAAGGGGTGAGGTGTAACCCTTACATGGCTTGTCGGCTTAAGTATTACATGGCTCGTAGGACTTAAAGAAATTCATTACCAGTCGGATTCAAACATTACATACAACCCAGATTAACTACTTGGAACTGCTCCTCCCCAGAATCTTCATAGTGAAATCATCTCACCACCTTTGCATGGATGTTCAGCCAGGCTATCCCATGCATGGAATGGCTTGTCTTGATGGCAGGTGTCACACCATCTCATTCTACCAATCCATCTAGCTTCGGTTGTGGTGAATGCTCCTTGCTCATCCTCCATAGATCTTGTTCCTTATTGGTTGTATGGTTTTCATCTACACTTAAGGTTTCCCGAAGGCCTTGATTTGGCACAAAGGCCTTACTGGCATGAAGGATTGGGTGGCCCGAAGGCCTTAAAGGACATGGGGACCAAATGGCCCGAAGGCCTAAATGGGGGAAAATTCCCAGCTACTACAGTTCCTACTGTAGTTCCCGCTACTGTACGACTAAAGTACATTCTATAGTACCTGATATAGGACTTCTACAGTATAGATACAGTAACCTAGAAATTATTCCAATTCCTGGATGCACTTAGGAGACCTCACCAACCTGGGCGAGGCTCATGTGTACCTTATACCAATGTATGAATTTTATGTTGAAAATGAAAAGTATAATAACATTCTTTACTACATTTTTTGTTATATAAATTAATTATTTCCCCATTCACAAATTTATATTTAATGTTTTTGATGTTTTTTTCATATGTGTAGGTGATTTGGATGGCCATAGAAGAAGTTGATGAAAGATAGATCAATTTGTGCCCGAATCCAGAGACATATATAGACTCAACCACATGCTTCTAATGATCCGTGGGTCCAATTTGGATGAGATTTTTTGGGAAGATCAAAATTTTAGTAGGATAAAGCTTTTGTGAAGAATCTAACACCAAATTCATCGGTTCAGATTCCAATTCAAACCAATTTTTCCAGCACACTGAATCTGCACGAAGTCAAATGTAGTGTGTTGTGATCTGTCCGTATATTGTTCTCTACCTGCCCAAATGCTACAAAAAATCATTGAAGATATTACAGTGGGGGGTTAATATGATTTTTTTCAAATGGATATTCAACTTTTTAGTGGCGTAAAACCATGAGCCAAGTAGTTTCTCAAAATATGGGTGCCCAACACCACTTGTCATTTTGGCTATAAAAAGGCTCCCTAGGAACCTCATTTGGGTGTTTGACCCAGTGGAAATGTAATGAAATTTTGGACACCCAAGGGTTTATTCTCAACAACCATATATATTATGGAGGATATGGAATGTGATACTTCAACATCTTCTTCTTCCTCCCCTCCCATGGATTTCTAAACCCCTTGTGATCACCTGGGGAGAAACTTTATGTAATCATGAGGTTTATGCTTGTATTATTTTGAATGATCTGTTTAATTCCAGGTTGTATGTAGTTTTTATTCATACTATATTTTTTTTAATTGTGATATATGTGGGTATGTTATACTCAAACTCAAATGATCGTGTTTGGGGGTACCCTTTCATGTGATGTTTCACACACAGTTCATCCCTTTTTCTTCCCTCATTCAATTGCAGTGTTTGGGTGGATTTAAGTGGTCGATTGAACTCACATATGCACTTTCAGGTCCATTTATGTTTTCCTCATTGTGTTAATAAGAAATAACATACAAACTTGGAAATCACATCAAGAGATTTGTGTGATGCCATGGTGAGTTTCATTTATGAATTCGAACACAAATCACCTAATCATCGGTGGTGTCTGTTGAATCATTTTGTGTTTTAAACTGAACCCTATAAGGTATACAATCATAAAATATGTTACATTATGGTACTAGGTGTTACAAAACATGAATTAAAATATATATACCCTTTCTCAGGAAGCAATGAAGGATAAGTATCACAAGACTTCCTTGGGTTTCTCACAATTAATTAATCTTGTTCATTTCTACGTTGTTTTATTGTTTCCATTCCCTATTGTCATATTTAATCATCAAAACTAAAATTTTACAAAAAATAATTCCATATATATTTTGTTTATCGAAACACTGTTTTTAAATTAATCATTTAAGGTTTTGTCGAGAGATGACCTAAGGTTGTAGTTATGCTGTAAAAATTCTTGTAAAAATTAAACAACTAATTTGACATGATCGACAACATGATCCACTTTTGGCTCCATTTATATAAATACAGGATAATTTATCTTCTTTATTTCATTTTATTTATTTATTTTACTTCTTTATTAGTACTCATTTAAATATCCCCCCCCATTTGATTGTTTTTGTTTTGTGTTTTTTTTCTTATTTTTGTTTGTTTTGGTGTGTTCTTCCTCTCCCTATATCTCATAAAATTCTCTCACTTTATAATTATATAGTATGAAAAACTATTCTATTTTCTCTTTATACCCTTATTAAGTCCTTTCTTATCCATATTAAATCGTAAAATGTTAAAAAATGATAAAAACACACTTAACAGCTTATTTTCATGACCTGATCAGAAAAAGAAAAAATGATCCAATTTGACCCAAATAATTAAAAGACACTTCACTCTGAAATTTGATCGTATATACTACGAAAATCAATTGACAGTGAGGGAACCATTTTTTAACCTCATTTGGTTCTAAAACAGTCAATAATTGAACCTAATCAAACACAAGAAAACATGGCTACAAATAACCAAACATTCAAAAACACATACCACATTGGATGTGGAGTACCGACCTCTATATATCCTATATCCTTTGGAAGCAACCATCTTTGAGCAGAGATCCTTCGTCATACACATAATTTCTATATTCTGTCGTTTTTCCAATGAATACTCTCATAAATACCTTAAAATATTTCACATAGTGTGGTCTACTATGAAACCCCCAAAATGTATATGAGGACATAATTAACTTTAGGGCATCACCTTTCTCCCTTGATGGTGTAGCCAAAGACTAGTTATACTATATTCCATCCACAATTTGGTGCTATAATGACTCTAAAATATTCTTCTATATAATATCGTTCATACCTCATAAATATCATTAATTAGGAATGAGATCCGTGGCATTATAAAATCATAAGAAAATACCCTCCATGAATACTAGGAAATATTTAAAATACTTTTCTCAAGATACCCCCACTAATAGATTAGTGAAGAACTATCAATCTGATAATTCTGTGAGGGACTTATTCCCATGGATCTTGGAATGATTGATGTTGTACTATTGGTTCCCTAGTTGATAAAACTCCTTCTGTTGCTCGTGAATCAATATCCACCATGGCTCAAAATACACAATAATCTAGTACATGAGAAATTTCACAGACCCGAGTAGTTCATGAGGTAATTCATTCATCCCTAAAATGAAAGGTAGATAATAAACATGACGAGATTCATATCATTCTATGGTAATTAGCTCAATCCCAAGGTAACTCACAAACTCCTCATGTTCCATACATTATGGTATTTGTTCTGATAATACTCATTTTTTCTGACCAGTTTCCAAAACATTTGGGTTAAACAGTGTCTTCTGTAGGAGTATTCTATGGGCGTCCTTTCCAACTACCACCTCCCTTCATGAATGAACCATTTAGTCTAATTCCAAACCCTAAGGGGCAAGCGTAACCACAGTTCTGAAAAAGAGGAAACAGAAGCTACCATAAGAAGAACTGGTATCAACATGGCCAATGTATGAAACCTTCTTATCCATCAATATCTCAAAACAATCCTACTCCTATAAAATCATAACCATGTTTTGAGGACATGGTAATTAACATGGAATCCTAGAAGCTTTAATTCCAACATACCACACAATCAGCAATTCAATACCTATGAAATCAAGTGGGATAACTAGAAAACACTATTAGTGAGATAATGCTGCAATGTTCTAGACAATTACCATCACAACATGTTTCCAATCCGAAGGAAAAAGGTAATGTATGTGGAATTAATATTTTAGTGTTAATGTACTTTATACTTATACTAATTCTAAATAATAGGTAAGTCCTTCACCTAAAAACTCTATTTCCATACCCTCAAAATATTCATGTAATGAAAACCAAGACTAATGGATAAACTTCTTATCATTGAGGATTCCAATGAAAAAGATATTCCTCTTCTTTTTTCACTCAAAATCTATAAACCTAAGAAAAATTAAGATAAGTATATTGATAATGAAATAATGGAAACATTTTGAAAAGATAACGTTAATATTGCTTTATTTGACACAGTCATGAAAATCTCCCACTATACCAAATTTATATTAGAATGTAGCACCCATATACAAATTCTAAAGGGTGATGAGATATTAAACCTTGGAAGAAATGTCTTAGCTTTGATCCCACCATCAATGACAACCAAATTCAGGGATCTAGCCACCTTCACGATACCTTCAACCATAGGGGAGATATTTATTTCATGTCTTGTGCTTGATATAGGTGATTCAATTAATTTGATTTCTTAC
Organism: Viscum album; assembly: GCA_963277665.1. Lineage (NCBI taxonomy): Eukaryota > Viridiplantae > Streptophyta > Magnoliopsida > Santalales > Viscaceae > Viscum > Viscum album. The sequence goes on from OY728156.1 coordinate 1,141,458,823, forward strand.
TCTATGTACAGTTCTCTACTAGTGGGAGAGAATCAATTTATAGTCATTATAATGAAACATTCCAACCATAGTACAACACACCCATCTTGAGTGGTTGAGGGCGTCCTTGTAAAAGATAAGAATCTCATCTTCCCCACTGACTTCTACATTCTTGATATGGAGGATACGCAAACCAAAGTACATGCCCTTATCATACTTGGGAGTCCAATCCTCAATATAGTTAAGGTGATCATCAAATTTCACAATGGTTCGCTATATATGGAATTCTATAATGGAAGTGTGACTTTTAACATCATTGAGGAAGTGAAACACCCCTTTAAATAGAAATCCACTATTCCTATCAATTTTATGGAATTTATCTCAAATAATACATGAAAAAAAATCCACTCCTTGACCCATAATCTGATTCATTTTCCTATTATTCACATTTGCATGATTTAATATTTGATTTATGTTTTCAATTTTTTGTGGGTTATAAAAAGGGTAAATTTTTTGATTTAATTCATGAATGTGTTCATTCTGAGGTACCCATGACTGTCGATGATTCTGTAAATCTCATTTCAATACATTCTCTATCATTAGAGAATAAACATGAGCAGATAGACAGTTTCATGGATCTCACTACACCTAAATATCTTCCCTCAATCCAAAAAACACTATTATTTGAATTAATACCACTTCCATATAATTTAAAATATGCATATTTTGATGTTATTGAGCAATTTCATAGCTTTATTCACAATAACATCCCAGTATAGCAAAAATCAAAACTACTTGAACATTTTAGAGAGTGTAAAAAGGTGACTGGATGGACTTTGGAAGATATTCATGGTATTATCCCATATAGTTTATGCAGCAAATACTTTCGGATGATTAGGCTATTCTTGTAACGTAGTCTCAATATCGGTTGAATCCCACTCTCCTTGAAGTGGAAAAATTAAAAGCCCATAAATTACTTTCTAGTGGGATAATATATCTTATATCCAATAGTAAATGGGTTATCCCCATTCAAGTTGTTCCTAAAAAACTATAATAATAGTATTGTCTAATGAATGGAATGAAATGGTTCCAAAGCATGTGCAAAATAGTCTGCGGTCCTGTGTTGACTATTGTTGACTGAAACAATCTACAATAAAGACCAATTTCCTCTACCTTTCATTGACCATACGTTAAAAATATTATTGGGTATGTCCCATTATTTATTCATGGATAGTTATTCAGGTTATTTTCAAATTCATGTATCCCCCTTTAGGAAAATGAAAATAAAACATTTACCTAACCATTTGGTACTTTTATATATAGATGGATTCCTTTTGGTCTATGTAATTATCACAATACTTTTCATCAAATTATGTAGAGAATTTTTTTCAAAGTACCTAGAGAATGGAATTGAATTTTTTAAGGATTATTTCACGTTTTATAGAACTTCCTTTGATGACAATTTCCCTCACCTAGGTTTTATCCTCCCATATTGCATAAAAAAATATACCTTTTTAAATAATGAGAAATATCATTTCATGGTTGAGCGAGGGATAGTTCTTGGGGATGTTATTTTAAATGATGGAATTATTGTGGATAAATAAAAAATTGAATTAATTCTATTCCGTCCATATCCAGAATTTGTTTGTGAGGTGTGATATTCCTTGGGCCATACTATTTTTTACTGTCGATTCATTAAAAACATTAGTAAGTTCTCAATTCCCCTATCTTGATTATTGAAAAAGAATTATGAATTTTTTTTGATATAAATTTTGAAGATGATTTTAATTCAAAAAAAATGAGTCTCAAATAACTTCCCATAATCCAACCCCTAAGGTGGTATATTCCCATTCAGATTATGTGTGATGCCTCTAACTTTTCAGTTTGGGAAGTTTTTTAACTAACGGTTTTGAAGGCTCCTCATGTCATTATGTATTCATCTGGTACCCTTCAGCCTACCCAGGTGAACTAAAAAACCAATTAGAAAATATTCTTTTCTATTCTGTTTTCCATGTAAAAATTCTATTCATATCTTACTGGATAAAAAATCATTGTCTTTTACTGAACATGATTCCCTTTTTTCTCCAAAAGAAACCTGAAGCAACGACCCACCTCATTTGGAAGATGCTCCACCTCTTAGAGTTTGACCTTGAGATTAGAGATAAGAGTGGAGTGAAAATGTGGTATCCAACCACATTAGTAGGATTTCACTACCACTAGACCACCATCATGACTCATTTCTCCCCTTTGGATAATGTTTTCTTCATGAGGACCATTGTGAAGTTATCTATCTTTCCCCCTAGTGTGCATGCATTGTGAATTTTTTAGAAGCACCTCAAGTCCCCACTGATTTAATCACTTAAAAATCCAAAAGTCCTAAGGATAATTCAATATGGTAATTTTGGCATGATCCTTACTTATGAAAAATCTGTAGTGACCATGTTGTTCATAAGTGTGTCCCTGACCATGAGTTCCCACTTTTTTTGACCATCTTCCACACTTCAGATTGTGGGGGACACTTTTTCTATCTACATACAACTCAAAAGGTCCTTGACTCTAGCCTTTATTGATGAACATTGAATTGGGATTCCCATCGGTTGTGAAATTTATGTACTCAATGTCAATTCTATTGGGAATATCTCTAAGAGGAATGAAATTCCCCATCATCCCATGTTATTCGGTGAAATATTTTATGCATGGGGAATTTAATTCATGGGGCCTTTTCCAAAATTATTTTTCCTAATGTTCATATTATTAGCTCTTGACAATTTTTCTAATTCAGTAGAATAATATGCCACTAGGACAGATGATTATCAACTTGTTGTTGATATTGTGAGGTCCCAAATTTTAAGCAGGTTTGGTTTGCCATGATTCAACATTAGTGATTTGAATTAAAAAAAATCAATCGAAAAATGAGAAAAATTCATTGTATGTATGGGGTTATTCATAAAGAATCCAATGCATATCACCCCAAAACTAATGTAAAAGCATAAATCTCAAATTTTTATGTAAATGAAATCATGTAGAACATGGTACAACCCAATAGGAATGATTGGATTTTATTCTTGCATGATGCACATTGGGAATACTATACAAGATTTAAAACCCTGATTGGAATGTCACCATATAAAATTTTGTTTAGAAAATATTATCACCTCCTAGTAGAGGTAGAGAAATGTGAATTTTGGGATGGTAAACAAAGTAATATGAATCTCTCAGTTGTAGGTGAGCATAGAAAGTTGCAGATTCAAGAGTCATAAAAAATTCAACGTGTTGTGTATGAGAACTCTTGGATCTATAAATAGAAGAAATAGGCTATCTGTGATAAGAAGATTCATCAGTGGAAGTCTAAAATATGTGATAAGGTCCTCATATACAATTATAGGCTAAATCTCCACCTATGTAAGCATTGATCCCAACGGCTCAGTCCTTATATTGTTACTTATGATTGCCTTTCGATGTTATATAGGTTTTTCTTGAGAATATTGGATCATGGAATACTGTCAATGGGAAAAGGCTCAAACTAATTTATGAGGATCTTCAAAAGCATCACATAGAGAAAACACAAATTATAGTTTCCACATATGAAACCACTTAGCAGGTTGTCCCTTCTTCGTACCTTTATTCACTTATATATTATTTAACATATTTTTCATTGAGAACAATGTAGTTTTATGGTGTGGGGGAGGGTGATATGTCATAGTTATGAAAAACATGAAAATATTAAAAATAAACAAAAAATTGTTCCATTTTTAATTTATTTTTTATTATTTTATGTTTCAAAACATTGATCATAAATATAATAATATCCATAATAATTTTTTCATGCTTGAGTCGACTATGTGGAAAATTCCACGATGTTTGGAAAATTTATTTAAATTAGTGATGATATAGAATATTTCTATAGAATATGTATTTTCAAATAATTGTTAGGTGTTTAATGGAATTTTTAATCCTATTCCTAATTAGCACTGACCAATATATTAATCTCTTACCTGAGAGATATTATAAGCCCTTTATTACATATTCTTTCTTTTAATCACACTCTTTAGAGTCTCCGATCATGAATAAAAACAATAACTTCTCTTGATTCTGCATGAATCCATAATAGTAATGTTTTATACATTCATTATAAGTTAAATTCTTCATTGAAATGCCATTTTTACAATTAACTTATATTTTCATCCACCATTACATTTTATCCTTATTATCCTTAAGAGACCATGAAATTTTAGTTATGTGGCCACATTACATAATAATTTATCATTACCTACCCAACTATTTTGTATATTATTGTTTTAATTTTAGTAAGTGTGGGTGAGAGTGGATTTCTATGGGAATTATTGGGAGAGAATCATTTTTATTTGATGATATAAATAGCGCATACATTTTCATTAGTCAATGGGTTCACAACCCATATTGCATGATTGATTTACACTTGTTTACCTATTTCTTTCGAATAAACTGTATATAAAAAGAATAAAGTTTTATACATTTAAAAAACATCACAAAATAAAAAAAGGAGAAAATAGAATGTTTACTCATTATTATTCACAGTTTGGTTGTGACCCAAACAAATAGACAATGTGGATTGTGAGTTGGAGGTGATACACATGGTGAGTTGTTGAGTGTGTATATTCATTGTGAAGATTTGTTAAATATTTACATGATTTTTACATAAGAGATTAAACACTCATATTCTACCTCATATTTTCTAACAATAAATCCTACCTACCCATGAACATCATAAAAACATATTGGAAGACCTCTTGAGTAGCATACTAGTTTATGCCGGTAAAGAACTGAGAATCTTGGAATTCATATAGTAAGATCACATGAACATAGGAAAAATATCATAACTCATCTTTAATATGTTCCATTAGTGAAGAGGAAAAATTAATTTGAATTGTAGGTTGTGAAATGATTCAAGGTTTTATAATTGAAGTTGAATAAATTCAAATGTGAGAAAAGAAAAACGATAGGAAAGTTGATTCCATAAATGAGACATGATGAATTTCATTTAAAAATAATCATAGAAGTTTTTACACCCTTAATTTAGGATTTATAATTTATTGGTATATAATAATTTTCCTAGGGGTGATATTTTTTAGTTGTTGGGGTGTGATCGTACCATGATTCACAATTTTATTTCACCCTAATACCAATGTATTAAACTGAATTTGTATTGAAAATTTCAAATAGAATAACATGATTTACTTCATGTTTGGTTATATAATTTAATTATTATCACAGTCATAAAGGGGTTTTTTATGTTTTTGTTATAGGTGGAGGTTATTTAGAAGGACTAAGACAAATTTAATGAAAAATATGTCAATTTTCATAGGAATCCAATAACATCTATGAACTCAACCACATGATTATACTGATTTGTGAGTCTAAATGGGATGATAATTTTTGGCCTGATCTAAAATTCAGTAGGATAGAACTTTAATTAATGATATCAAGGCCAATTATTCAATTAATATTTTCATCCAAACCTATATTTCAAGAAGACAGAATCTGCAAGAAGTCAAATGTTTTGTAATGTGATATATTCATATATCATGGGCTACTTGTCCAAATGGTTCCAAAATTTCAGTGGAGATATGTATGAGGTGGGGGAAAATATTTATAGTTTTTATTAAGGTATATTGTATTATCTAGTGTCCAAAAACCATGATCCAAATGGTTTCTCAAAATCTGGGTTCGCAACACCAATTCCCATTTTGGCTATAAAGAGCCACCATTTGAACCTCATTTGAGAGTTCAACCAGAAGGCATGGTGTATCCATTATGGAGTCCCAATGGGGTCTTCTCATCATTACATTAAGTTATAAAGGCTTTGGGACATTTTACTCCAACATCATTATCTTTCTCTGTGCCCATGGATTTTGAATCCTCTTGTGATCACCAGGGGAAGAACGTGATGTAATCCCGAGCTTCATTCTTGTATTATTGTGAGTGATATTTTTAATTCCAGATTTTATGTTGTTTTTATTAAACATATATTATTATTTAATTGACATATATACTGTTATGTTATAATCAAACATAAATGATCATTTATTGGTGTACCCTTTCATGAAATGCTTCCCACACCGTTCGTCCCCTTTTCTTCCCTCATTAAATTTTGGTGTTTGTGTGGTACAAACATCGAGTTATTTCTGTGTTCCCTTCGTGAGTTTCGGTTATGAAGTCAAACAAAAATCATCCAATCATCGGTGAGGTCCAGTGAATTATTTTCTATTTTTGACTGAACCCTAGGATGTATCCTAGCATAAAATTAGTAATATTATTGTAGTTGTTGTTACAAACAACAGATTAAATGATACATACACTTTCCCTTGATGTGATGAAGGGTGATTGTCCTGAGACTTCCCTGGGTTGATCACTATGAACTAATCTTGTTCATTTATACATTGTTTTATTTCCTTTGTTTTCTATTTTCATCATTAATCATCAAACACCATTTTTTTCCAAAATATCATTCCCATTATATTTTCATAATCATGACCCTATTTTTATATTAATGATCTAGGTCTTCATCGAGATATAACCTAGGGTTGCTGTTATACTTCAAAAATTATAACAAAAATTAAACAACTAATTTGATGCCCTCGATAATGCGATCAATATGTTAAAATGGAAAAAAGTAATTTTGGGATAATTTTGAAGAATTAGAGAAGATATTAGTGATTTATCTGATATCAAATCGTCCACCAGTTAAACAGGGATTGGTTAATTATAATCATGTGTCAGGGAAAGTATCGTGTTGTGTATAAATGTAAAATGAGAGAGTTGTTGATTACACGTCATGGATATTGGAACCCCATGATACTAACTATGAATAACATGATTTACAATTGGTGGATGTAATATTTTCTTTAATGATATAGGTATTTTTTCTCCATATATGAAAATTTTATATATAAATAGACCAAAAGTGTTTGAAATATATCTTTATTTATAAATATACTAATATGTGGATAAAATAGTGTTAAATGTATTAAAGTATTGAAATTTTTATAGCATTTATCATCTTGGGAATGAAATAAATGTTATATATTATTAGAGTAAAAAATATGATGGTATATTATACATGTTGTGGGTAATGAAACATTTTATTTCTAAATTACCTTATAAGGATAGAATTTGGTATTACAAGGGAAGTGGAAGGAATATTTTTATTCCATTCTATTAAATATCCACCATTTTTGTAGAGTCTTATTAAATATCAATAAGTCGATAAATCCCAACAAAACAAACATAGAAGATTTGATGAATGGGACATTATGATAGTTAAATATTGGTTTTGATGGAGTTTTATGATTTTGAAAGAGGTTATGTGTTCCATATATACCAAATTTGAAAAATCATCTTATTTATGGGGCCCATATATTAAAAATATCTACACATCATAGTAGCACCATGATTTATAGGGATATCCAAAAGAACTTTTTTAGGAAGATATAAAGACTTAAATTATAGATTATACTACAAAATGTATTATATTATATCAGGTGAAGGAATAAAGATACTTCACAAAGGAGTTAGGATCCTATTCCTATTCCAAAATGGATTTTGGATTATATTACTTTGGATATCATCATTAGGATCCATAATAAAGTTAAGGGGAAATATTTTATTTGGGTCATTGTTTATCATCTCAGAAATTGAGTACATTTCCTTGAAATACAAGTTGAATTTAATCTGGACCTTATTTCAGGGTTGTGTATAAATAATGTTGCAATACTACATGGAAAACTCTCTAGACAGTATATTGTGGAGACCCATGTTTCACATCAAAATTTTGGAGGTGTCTCAATAAGGATTTAAATAATGATTTTAATCGAATAATGACCTATATCCCTCAAATATATAGAAATTATTAATGGATTATCTAGACATTAGAGGACACACTCAATTCATTCACTCATAACATATAAGAAATTTTGGATCAAACTTTTTCTATTATGGAGATTTCTAAAATAACTGTTTGAACTTAAACATTATTCTAGAACAACATGAATCCATGCATGGAAAGATATTTTTTACTCTGACATATCATATGAAGTTCAAGAAATGAATCTTTTGACTACATAACTTGTAGAAGAGACAATTGAGATGGTATGATTCATCCATAATAATATCATGGAATCTAAAATTAAATATAAAATTTATGTTTATAATAGAAATAGGAATCATTAATTCCAAGTGGGGGTATAATTATTCATCAAGATAACTTCATTGAAAGGTGTTCTAATATTTAGAAAGAAAGGGATGTTGGGTCCATCATATATTAGGTTGTTTGAAATATTTGAGTATATAAGTGCAGTATAATATAATTTATCCATGACACCCATCATATCCCACATTCATGATGTATTTCATATATTCATTATTAGGAATTATATGTCCGAAACTACCCATGTTAAAAAAGTATATCATGTTTAGTTTGAGCAAGATTTATCATATGAAGAAGAGATTATTCAAATTTATGATACAAGGTGACAAGTACTTTGAAAAAGAATGAATCAACTGGTTTAATTTCGTGAGAGGAATTATCTTCTAGAAGAGGAAACATGGGACTTATAGTATCCTATTATAAATTATTATTAACTTTTTTTGTAGATTGAGTTACATTTTGAGCGAAAAATATTAAGTTGGGATGAATATAATACCCAATATTTTAAAAAATTACATAATCCATTCGTCACTAGATTTTTAAAAAATGTGCACATTATTAAATTAATCATAATTTTATATCACATATTGGTACTGTTGAAATGTAATGTAATTAAATTTCTAGAATAAGTATAAAAACTACCATAAAGCATCTGAAAATTTTAGACAAAACCTTAATATTGTATTCAATTGGATCACACTTAAAAAGTAATAAAAAGTATATAAGATACATTTATATTAATAATAATATGATAAATATTTGAATTTATATTTCATGAGTACTCTGATGTTATTATGATGTAATTTAGATATTGGAGTATATACGTGGATCAATAAAACCGTTGTTCGAAATAACAATTAGGAATTATGACTATTGGTATTTATGACCATTATAGATTATGGCGTTTTGAAAATATGATCATTGATATTTATGTACATTGTCCAATATTATCATTGGGAATTATGATCACTCGTGGTATAGGGATTATGAATGAATGTTAGTATTAGTCTATATTAAAAGTAAAGATGAAAATTAATTATAACAAAATGTTGAAAATATAGCTTCGTATTGTAGGAACATATCTATGAAGATTATATAACAGATCTTTGGAAGGGGGAATATCATTGGTTATTTCCTTGATCGACCCCAAGAACAACATGAACAAGTAAATTTGGAGTGGAACCATCTGCAGGAGAAGTTCAAGTTAGTGGAGATCACCACCCAAAATTTGTATGCTTATCCACCCCATAAAAGCACCACCATTTGACAACAAACCTTTAGGGTATATATTGTTATGATTAGAGGTAACATATTAAGGGTTTTATTTGGGGTATAATACAAATTCATTATAAAATTAAATTGATGTTTAAAATTGTACTTTATTTTTATAAACATATCTACCTATCATAAATGGATATATATAGGTAATTGGAGACTAAATTTGAAAAAAAATATATTAAATATTTATAATTACATGTCAAAATTATCCAAGGGGTTATATTTGTAATTTTTTATTAATATCATAATATTTAGTAAAAATGAATGAATATGATAATTTACAGTGAAGATGGTTTATAGGATGTAAAAATTATGTAAAAATGTATCATTTCATCAATGTAAGTTCTATTTATCTATTATTAGAGATAAATATTATATTTTTTTCATTAATGGTCATAGTGGAACTCAACGGTTATAGTTGATCACTAATTGAATGTCGAATAATAAATTAACTTATTAATTCTTCCATGAAATTCCACTGATAACACAAATAAATACACAAACTACTCTCATTATTAAACCTAAAATTCATGTTTCCATCATATTTTAATTCTAATGGTTCATATTCAAAATATATCTCATCTTTATTGAATAAATTTCTGGATATGAGGTCGTGTTCCAATTGAATAATCAAAAGAAATGTAAGGGTTCCTATTTATCTCTCTTCATTACCTATTTGAATTTTATTTTTTTAATCTATTCTAAATATTAATTTTACATTATTACATGATTTATATCAATTTTATTATATAATAATTTAAATATTGTTAGTATACATTACCCAAACCCCTTTACTCCTGTTTTGAAGCACCCCATGGTAAGAATGTATTCTCTATATCTTTACAATTACTTTTTACATTACTATTTCCATACCATTTTTAATGAAAAATTTATTATCCCAATATTTTATTGATGTAATTTTATGTTCAATTATTAAGACATCCCACACATGTAAGCATTCTTTTCACTAACATTATGACAAATTAAAAAGTTTTTACTATGCATAAACCTTTACATTCAAATAGAAACCTAATACATTTTATACGTGAAATGTGCGTGATTTAATATGAAAATAAATCCCCATCCTAATACTGAATGTAGAATTGGTTTTAGAATAAACATATATTGGTTTAATAACCCCAGAAATATTTGATTGGGAATATCTCATTCATCATCCTAATTTATAGTGAAAGGGACCCTACTGCACACTCAGTTTGACACAGCAAGGTATATGCTATGATTAATTACCAATCTATTTATAAACTAAAACTTATAATTAATATAGTTGTTCATAATTTAGGTGTTTATTTGGCCTCGTACCATTACAAATATAATTTCCTAAACACATTAAAAATATTTAATTTTGAAAATTACCAGTAAGTTATATCTTTTTATAAATCATTTTTTCTGCTACTTTTGGTAAACTATGAAACCCGAAATATCCATTATATTTTGTGAGAGAATTCAGTTATAAATTAATGTTAATTCATTTACTGGATAAATATATTACGGTATTATATAATCTATTATTTCATATGTGACTACCATTTATGATAAGTTTCACTTTGAAAATTATCTGTGTATTTATAATTTTTTCATCATTGAACATTATTACTCTTATAGCCTATAATCAATAGATATTTTATAGGCTTAAATATTAATTTCTATAATAGATGGGTTCTATAATTATATCACTACAAAATTCATAAGTATATATCACATGAAAATTAATATTGGGTAATGGGAGTGACCATAACCTTTATGTATGGTGTCTGGGAAAAAGGCCTTGATGATATTTTTTTAATTTTTGGCATTATGAAATTAAATATTTCAGATTATTTGATAATCAATCTGATTATGAATTTATATTTCTTCTAAATATTAATGTTATGTATTAATTTTTTAGGTCTTCAATTGCACTCTTGAATTTTTATACTACTTATTTGTCCTTTATTATCATCTTTTGAACATTTTTCCCTTAATGACCATTTACACTAATTGCCTTTACATTGTTCCCCCATTTACCTTGACAATGAGTTAGAATAATATGATTGAATAGGGAAAAAATTATGGAAAAATGATTTTTTATAAAATTGAAATTAATTGTTTATATTATCTTATGGAGAACTTGACAGTGATCCTTGGAATTTAATATCATGTTCTTTTTTTTCCATGTAATAAATAATCCATCATCTATGTCCCACTAGGGTCGAGGAATTAGAAAAGGTAAATTTCTTCAATTATGTTAGGTGTTCCTAGGAGCATAAATCATCAGTATATGTATTATATATATATATAATTATGTGATATATTTTCTCACCATAGAGGTTAATTGAACTATTATTGAATGTGTCTATTATTTATATTAAAATAATTATTGACTAAACAAAGTTCAATGGGCTAAGATAGACCCTTTTCCACTACCTTGGAATCTCTATTTCTAATGGATGAGGTCCTGATTTCAATGCATATAATGTCACTCTAAACCTTACGGGGTATAAATTAATTTATATGACCTAATCCTAGATTCCCTGGTGTAAGATACAATAGGCACATTCATATAGTAGTCAGTGGTGTACTAGGATGATTGAAAAGGTTTTCCATTTGAGAACTATGTCAATACTTTTATCCTCTCGTCTATTTGAGATTTGTAGGTGGTGACTATTCCTCCCTCCCTAAGATTATTTCACCTACGAGGATGAGTCTGAGTGGGTTTTTGATAGGGCAGATGTCCGAATAGACAAAGGGGTTCATTGGGAAGATTGGTGTCTATTTCAAAATATATCATGAGCAATACCAGTAATTATTTTCATAGGATGCAACTAATTCATTGATAAGACTATGATGGTATTGAGGGATACCATTGCCTCTGAGTGATAGCGTAGGCCCATGAGTTAAGATTTTGTAAAAGGATCTCATGTAGGGTGTCCCAGTATTGATGATACTTTGGGGACCATGTATGGTTCCCCCATGATTATTTGTCCCTAGATAAGGTTAGTATTGTAATAATTAGTTATGTTTCTAGGTTCCACCCCAGTACTGAAGTGAAACTTGTGAGCATTATATGGCTATAGTGATCAGAACAGGTCATACACTTTATGGATCAGCCATGAAAATTAAAGATAGGGTGGGATGGAGTTCAATCCCATATGAGATGTGTATTTTGAGGTGATTTAGGTGGGATTGAAATCCAACTAATAATTATATAGAATCATCTGACACCATGTATGACTTATATGATCATGAATCCATTCCTACTACGATGAGATGGATGGTAAACATGTAATTCCCTCCAATGATACATATATGTGCCATGATCTAGTAGAGAAGTACTACCCCCCCCCCAATTGATTAATATATTATTAGTAGTTGAGGAAGGGATAAACTACCCCAATTGTAGGTATACATGAGAAGATCTTGGAGGGACAACTTACCACCCCCACTTGAGAGATCAATATACAAAATGATGCCTGTAAATTTCACCTAGGATCAAGATGTTGAAGATGATACAACTTCATTTTCGAATAAATTCTCCATGGAATTTTTCATGTGTATAATATTGGATACCATTGTTTTGTGACACTGTATGTAACACTCATGAGCTGGTCAATTCAAGGTTAGTTCAATCATGGGTATCACAGTATGACATGAGGATCCAAAGTGGGTATTTATTTATAATTCAACAATTCAATTTTTTTTCTAAAATTATTATACCACATGTGGAAACCCTACAATTATTGGTCATGTATGGGATCATATTAGTAGTTCTCAACAATGTTATACACACACCTTGATTTGGAAACAACGGTTTTTAGATACCGTAGTTGACATTATTGGTCATAGGTTTAGGTTGGGCAGTGGAAAAGTGTTATATGATTGAATGGGAAATCTCATATTGGATTTGAAAAAATGGATAAGGTTGGTTTTGGGGATTTAAGTATATAATTAGTGACCTTTAATAAAAAAAATATTATTTTTGATTGACTCAGTCAATGAACATTGTAATATAATGAAAATACAATGAGTTTGTATAACTATATTCTTCTACATTCCATTATTATTTATTAATATATTTAATTATAATGGGTTCTCTGATAAATGTTATAGGTGTTTTTTTCCTTATTTCCCTATTATTCCACACTCTGATTAATGGATATAGTCTCTATATGGTAACACCATAGGCCCCACTAATAGTCATAATCCTATAGCATACAGGGAGATGCACCTAGGGTCTAGTAACTGCCCAATCAGATTACTATTATGAGTGAACTTGGATGAAGTTTTAATATTATTATTTAATAAACCCCTACAAATATACATTTTATTGATTCTCATAAATGAATATTCAATTTTTGGATATTCATGGGATATAGAAATCATAAAAATAATCTTTAATTCTATTAACATATTAAAAATTATTAACATCACCACATGAAATGATATGATGGTAATAACGTTTATCATCTACATTGAAATATGTAAAATTTTAGAATCACCATCTTTGGAACCCTTACCATCAATATTTTCCCTTGAGTTATCTGTAAAAAGTGATCTTCCATTTTTTACTAAAGCTAAATTTAAATCTTTAAATTTATCATTTCTTCCGTACTATAAAACTATTTTAGGATGTTATCTAAAATTCAATATGAATATTTACTGGTAAAATTATTAAGAAAATAGTAATATTCACTTTTCACGGTAACTAAATTTCTATTTATTACTGTTAGATATCATGAATTCAATATTCTAATAATTCAAAATAAAACTAGTTTTAAACCAGTACAACATTTTATTTTATAAACATGAACTTGTCAAATTCAAAACATAATCCCAGATTCCATTTTGAAATTATATTTTTATTAAAATATAATGGTCAGATAAAAATAATCTTTTTTGTTTCAAATTTAACAGTTATTTCCTTTTTCAGAATATTAAATTTATAATATATTTTTATCTATATCATATATTATATTAAAATGAGAACATTATTCCTTAAAATATCCCTCTAGTGTTTGAAATGAAAAATCTGGTTTTTATTAAAATTAATATATTGATAAAAAATTTATCTCTGATAAAACAAATTATCATTATCTCTATTTTAAATCATGTTATTGAATCAGATTAAACATAATACATTTTTATACAATTAATTATCTCATTTTTTTCACAAAAAAATATATTTTATAATGAATGAAATTTTATTGTCTTATTAGATTAATTATTATATACATCCTTTTCCTAGATCCATATGTTAAGGATAAATTTATTCACATTTATATCATTGATATATAAATTATTTTATTGATAAATTTATTGAAAATTATAAGATCTTTTGATTTTCCCATTCATTTTGAGAGTCTCTATATTTATAACAATAATAAAGTACATATTTGGTATGAGATCCAATTAAAACTCAAAGAATAAATTTCTGTAACAATGAAACATGGAATTGAAGTTCTATTGAGTTTCCAAAACACTTTTAGGCATCATAAATTATTCCATCATATGGATTCATTTCTCACACCTTTCTAATTGCAACATTAAGTTTTAACAACCATGACTGGATACTCGATGAAATATCATTGGACTCTCTGACTAACATACCTTATTTTAATAAAATTATTACCCAATTATACCTTCTAAACATTATAGAAACATATTTATAAAATTTTTAGTTCATATACTTAAAATAAATGATATTACTAGGTAAACCATTATTTAATTATTTTTTATTGTTAAAAAACTTCCATAGATGAAAACAATTTGAATTCCATAATAGAATATTCCTTAAGGAATCTTCAAGTATCACAATGTAATTATCATAATCAATCATAATGAGTGACATTAACATACCCAGTCATATTTTGTATATGTGACTAAAATTACTTTGTTTATTTTTTACATAATCTCGTTGAAACCCTATGTGAATCATTATATTATTCTCATGATAATATAGATTAATTTGTTAAGATATTTCACCACTAAATTACATAGAAAGTTTTTTCCCTAAAATATATAATTTCTCCATATGAAATATTCTTATGTAACTAGTCTTATGAGTTTCTTACATTATTCTTTTCCTTTATAAGGATTAATATCATATTCTAATTTTAGGATAACGATGTTATTGTCAAAAACCTAATATTTTATTAGATGAGTATCATATTTTATTACTATTTAATTAAAAAATTACCTTGGTTCTATGTAAAACAATGAACCCATTTAAATTCATCAAACACGTTACTGGGAAAATATGAATATTTTACTATGAGAAGTGTCCATTTTATGGTTCCCCTAACAACATAACTATTTTGGTATGGAATCATCCCAACAATATTTTAACACCATTTGATTTAAATTGAATAGAATTATATTTTATATCATAATAGACATGAAACACCAAGTTTATCTTTCATTACACAAAACACATATTTCATATTTCATTACATGCAAACTTGGAATTTTTAAATTTGACAGAATATTCAATAATCAACACCAATCATAAATTACCATTGATATATATTACCGTTAAAACATAGTTATGAGAATAGTTGGATAGAAAATAAATAGATAAATTATTAAAAATTGGTTTATATATTTATATATAATGAATTCATTGGTGTTTAATTAATTAGAAATGAAAATAAAATCTATTTTGAATATAAAAAGTAACCATTTATTGAAAAAAAACTAATGAACACAATTGTGTTATATAGAAATAAATTATAAAATAACCTATATTAGATTATTGCAATGAAATTTATAAATAAGAAATTTAATATAATGTTTAAAATTTAACCTATGCTTTTCAGGATCTGATATAAAATCAAATCCAATTTATCACATAAAAGTGTATATTAAAAAATGATTTTTCCAACATTTTTATTGAATAATTATTTGAAAACTGCTTGTTGGCACTATAATATTTTAAAAATAATATAAAATTTGTTTCTCAAATATTAATATCAAAATTAATTTTAGGTGGAATATTCAATGTTTTTTCATAAATATTGACTTTTCAGTGAATAGTGAATAATACATATTTTTTGTAAAAAAGAAATTTATTTTAATCAATTCTATATTTTAAGAGTCCTAATTTGTATTGAAAATAATATCAGGTAAACTAAGGATTATTTAAAAATTTTATTCCAATTAATTGTTTTTAAAACACTTTTTATTAGTTTTCAATATAATTATTTTTGTTTTTAAAGATAGATTTTTTGAAAAAAAACAATTTTAAAAGGATTAATATTTATCCTTATTAATTATTTAAAATTACAACTAATTAGAAATGTGATAAATTAAATTTATATAATATATATCAGTGAATGCTATTTTACTTCCATAATGTTATAATTATTAGATATATAGCTAATATAAAATCATATTTTTCTAAAAGAATACTATTCATAAAAACAGCCAATGATCCTATACCCAAGTGATAAAGGCTTATTCTTGGCATCCAAAAGACACTAGATAAAATCTGAGAAGGGATGAATTTCTTGGGTATTATAGAATCACTATTGCAAGGAATTATAGTGGCACTGTAGATATGGAATCCAACCTTTTTATTACATATGTTTTCAATACATTTAACAAACAGAGGATCTTTAAAGTCTAGTGTCTTCGAAATCAGGAACATAATACATGAAAACAACATAAAACATCCTTCAAAATCACTATTAAGGAATAATCATAGGTTTATTCTATGTATAATTACTATATCTCATATCATGGAGACATATATCAATGTAAAGGGTGTGAATGAGGCTCAATAAAGAAAACAAGTGAAACAGTTGACATGGGATCTTGAGCAATATTAATAAGAACATGATAAAAGCCATATAGTCCTACGAAATGAAAGAAAAGAAATATCATAATTAATAGAACATGAATCCTAAATTGAATATGTGGATACAACATTTCATTGAGACATTCATGAACATATCACCGATGATTATCCCTGAGGTGTCATAAAAATTACCATGTTTATTCACTAAGGTATCGTTGAACTTGTCATCTCTAGAGATCAATTTCTTTACCCAATGCATTAGAGCGTAATCAAGGTTCACTATTAATATGTATTTTTTTCATGTGATATACATATATCATAATTAATAATTTCATAAATAACTCAAAGAGATTAAAATAAAAGGGTTTCACATCAAAATCGTGACATTTTAAAAGTGCTTAAAAATAAGATTGTTATGTCATTTATAACCCATGGAAATGGAGTGATGGTTACATGTATGTAAATTCCATAATCAAATATATAATTGTTTTGTATCTATTAACACATATATAAACTAATAGGTCTGGGTATTCATATAAATAAAATAAGAGAATTCCTCAATAAAAAAAGAGAGAAATTTTGAGACAAAATTTCTGTAGCATAACAGTAATATAACATGGTTTTAGAAAAAAATATAAAGAGAGGGGACAAGGGTAACCCATCCCTAAATGAAAAATTTTTATGTATAGGGACATAATAAAAATAAGATCATGGTGTGGAAATTTGAATGACATAACACATGAAAAGGAAACTTGAAGGGAAAGAGAAAGCGTGATTTTTTTCGATAATTTGGCAGCCTAACGGTGTCACATAAAAACTCATAAAATCAATTAATGACAGCGGAAAGGGTCTCTCATAATTTGAAAATAAAGCGGACAGTATTAAAGATATAAAAGAACAATTCCCCAAATTATAGAATAAAATTATAAGACATAACATAAAAGAACTCAAGACTTATAAAAGGAGGGTGAATGGTTCCCATACCTTGAAGAGTAACATTGAAAGTGGAAGGTTGGGACCGTGGGAGGATCAAGGGAACCTTGTGAGGACTCCTTCAGAGGTAAGGACACAAGAACGTTGTTGAGGTTGATTTTGGAAGGAAATTTATGAGAGAAAAGGATTGGTATTTATAGGAAAAGTGATGGAATAAATTCTTAATTTCTAACGGACACCTCATCGCTGGTATTTGAAAACCCATGGGATTTACCATGGTATTTTCCCATGTTATTTGCCACTTGGGACACCTCATATAATATGACATTATTAATATGTCTACCAGAAATCATACATCATTATTACAGCATTAATGATGTCATTAAACACCTGAAACTCAAAACTGTAATACAACTATTCACCAAAAATTCAACAGTTTTATAAAAATCCCAAAAATTCACCCTAAACTAAAATAGATGATCTGAATTAAATAATGAACTCCACATTATGAAAACAATTTTCTAAATATTTTTAATTTAATTTTTAAATAAAATCATTTTTTTTTTCAAAAATACATCTTTAAAACTATAACTCATTTTTTAACACCTTAAAAAAGTAATCAAGGTCCATTAAATTATCATATAAACATAATACAATAAAGTAAAACGTTATCATTACTTCTTATGAAAATATATTACAATTTCAAATTATTAAATTAATTAAAAAATTGAAAATAAAATATTTAGGACGCACAAAAAATACTGAAACTTATAATAAGAGCATGTTTTAACTTTTAATATGTTTAAATTTTATTTATACATTCATGGGTGAAGTTTCTATTATTTGAAAATTTACTATTCATTTCTATTCATTACTATTCATATGCATATACTACTGTTCATACATTACTATTCACTCAAAATTAGTTTGATCTTTTTAGACTCTAAAATTCTCACTCATCACAACTGTAGAAAACCATTTTTTGAAAATCATTTCACATTATTAATTATTTAAAGAATAAAAAAATATTTTAAGATACCCCATTTTTCTTAAAATCATCTATAATACACATCCTATATTTTTTCAGATATTTGAAATTCAAAATCATTTCCATAATAATAAATAGCAATTTTATTTATATAAAAGGATTACATAAAGCAGTTAAGGTCTCATTACATAGCCACTTATAAAACCAGCATAGGACCCTATGTAAGTTTTGATATGGTTATAGAATATTGGGGAGGCTCAGATAACATTGACTGAGTGGTGATTTCTATCAGCTTAAAATTATCCCTTAGGGGAATCTGTTCAAGCTTCAGATGTTAAAGTTTGGCTTGGGCCTGGTCCAGAGCAAAGCCCAGTGATAAAACCTCTTTCCCAAGCTCCGACAGATAGGATTCATATGCCTCGAGTCTACTAGATGAGGCCATTAAATCTTCTTTCTATATTAAATAAAACTGTATATATAAAAACACAACGTTAAGATTATAGTTTCTAATTGTCATATTGACCAGCAGTCATATAACAGTAAAAACACAATGGTCTCAATTTAATTATACCCCCTTCATTAATTAAATGATATTGTTTTGTTGAGTTTAAAATGAAATAACACATAAATTTTAGAAAAAATATAATTATAAAGTTTGGGTTGTTACATTATTCCCCCCTTAAGAAATTTCATCCCTGAAATTTTATCTCATACCCTCTGATGAGAAAAGGTGTGGGTACTTATGTCTCATAAAGCAGTTAACTTGGTGGGTAGTCTTGTTGCCTAGAACCTTGTCTTTAAGATCCAAGATCTCCACCGATATCTTCCCATAAGGGAGGCCATGTTCTAGTTGTACGACCTTTGGATTTAGTTCTTGAAAAGGGTCAAGAATGTACTTCCTCAAGAGCGATATGTGGAAGACATCTTGATATTGTGCTAGATTTGGAAGAAGTGCAAGCTGATAAGACACTGCTCCAACGCAATCAATTATTTCAAAGGGGACAATGTACCTATGGATGAGATTCCCTTTTTTCCAAAACCTCATGACACTCTTTCAAGGTGAAATTCGAAGAAACAATTTGTCCCAAACATCAAACTCCATATCACTTCAATGGTTTTAGGAATAGCTGTTTTTCATACTCTCAAAGCCTTAATGTGTTTCTGGATGGCGTGGGCCTTTTCTATCATCTCTTTTACAAGAACATGCTCAATAATATTTCTCTCACCAGCTTCATCCCTACAAGTTGGAGTTCTACATCGCTTCCCGTATAGAGCTTCATATGGTTCTGTTTGAATGATCGAGTGGAAACTGTTGTTGTAAGAGAACTCAACTAAAGGGATATGTTGATCCCATCCACCTTTAAATTCAATTGATCATGTTCTTAGCATATCGTCAAGGGATTGAATAGTCCTTTCATATTGTCCATCAATTTGGGAGAGATAGGTTGTACTGATATTCAATTCAGTTCTCAGAGCTTGTTGAAGGCTTCTCCAGATTTTTGATGTGATCCTTTGATCACGATCAGATATGATAGAATGTGGAAATCCATGCAGCCTTACCACTTCCTTCACATAATTCCAGGCAATTTGATCAAAATATGAATCTTCTCGGATAGATATTAAATGGGCTGTCTTGGTGAGATGGTCCACAATAACCCATATCACATTGTTTCATTTGGAAGTTCTCGGGAGTCTAATGAAAAAGTCCATAATGATTTTTTCCCACTTCCACACTGGTATGCGTAGTGGTTGCAATTCCCTTTCAGGAAGTTTTCACTCTGTGTTCAATTACTGACATACTAGTAACCATGATGTGAATTCACGAATCTCCCTTTTCATATTATCCCACAAATAATTATTATGAAGGTCCCTATGCATTTTTGTGCTACTAGGATGTATAGAGAAAGTAGAGCTATGAGTTTCATCCATCAGCTCCTTTATTTCTAGAATAGATGGAACACATAGCCTTGTATGAAATTTCAGTACACCTTCTTGATCAGTATTGAACTCAAGAAACTTTTGATCCTTCACAACCTCAAACTTCTTCTGTAACAAAGGATATTCTTTCTGATATTTCTTGATCTTCTCTATTAGTGATAGTTGAGAAATCATTTGGGTTAGGTTTGGTGATGTCCCTTCATTTATAATTCCCATCTCCAGTTTTACTAGATAAATGATAAAAAACATCTTTGAATCCTCAAAATGGACAGAACAAATGGGTCATTCTTGCTTAATGTATCAACAACATTGTTTGATCTTCTAGGATGATAATTAATTGAACAATATTGTCTTTATGGTTTTCCAACCATCTCACTTTCCTCTTGTTTAGTTCCTTTTGTGTGAAAATATAATTTAATCTTTGATGGTCTGTGTATATATCAAATTTAGCTCTATAAAGATAGTTCCTCCATATCTTCAGAGAAAAAACAACCACAACCATCTATAGATCATGTGTAGGATATTTTTTATCATGATTCTTCAATTGTCGAGATGCATAAGAAATAACCTTGTCATTTTTCTTGAGAAAACACCCAAGACCTTTTAAAGAAGAATCTCTAAAAATAATGAATCCTTGTCCACTTGAGGGTAGATTTAACACGGGTGAAGTAACCAATCTCTTATTCAGCTCTTGGAAACATTTCTCAAACTCCTTTTTCTGGATGAACTTGACCCCTTTTTGAGATAACTTGGTTAATGGATTAGAATGTTGTGAAATGTTTTTCATAAACCTCCTATAATATCCTGATAATACAATAAAACTACGAATCTCAATTTTTTTTCGTAGGCTGAGGCCTCTCTAAAACTTTTGACTTTGTAGGGTCAACTATTATTCCTTAATTGGTAACAATGTGACCCAATAAGGAAACTTTTTGTAACCAAAGTTCACATTTACCGAACTTTCCAAAAGGCCTCTCCTTTCATAGTGTTTGAAAAATAACCCTTAGATAATCCTCATGCTCTTTATGACTTTTGGAATATATCAGAATATCATCAGTATAAAATACCACAAATCTATCAATGTAGTCCTTAAATAATCTATTCATCATATTCATAATAATTTTAGGTGAATTAGTTAGTCCTAAAGTCATAAAAACAAACTCATAATGTCCATATCTTGTTCGGAAGGCATTTTTTGGAATATTTTATTTCTTCACCCTCAATTGACGATAACTAGATTCAATATCAATCATAGAGAAGAATTGAGCCCCATAAAGATGGTAAAATAAGTCATAAATAATTGGAAGAGGTTATTTTTTCTTTACTGTGTTCTTATTCAGTTCTCTATAATCAATTCATAGACATATCAATCCATCCTTATTATTCACAAAGTGAACATGTGCTCCCTAAGTAGACAAACTCGGTTGGATAAACCCCTTCTCCAAAAGATCTTGGAGGTGTATCTTTAATTACTCCAGCTCCACATTTTCTATCTTATATAGGGTCTTTGATATTAGATGAGATTTAGGTATGAGTTCCATAGATAACTCTACCTCTCTTTCTGGGGGAGATTAAGGAAACTCCACAAGAAATACGTCAATATATTCTTGGGTGATGGGGACATTTTATATCTTCAAACACTCATTTTCTAATTATTCATCAGCTATTAATTCCATAAAGAATGATATAATAGGTTCTTCTTGACAATGATTCAGTTTAGATATCCCTCCTTAGAATATAACTATAGGTTCTACATTTAAGACTACTGAGATTTACTTACTTCTTCATTTCATCTTAGCATTATACTTTCAGAGCCATTCCATCCCTAGTATAATGTCAAATTCCAGCATGGGATTAACTACTATATTTATGATAAGATTTTGATCAACAAAGTAAATACTAGAGTTTCAAAATATTGACAATGATTGGATAATCCCAAAAGGGGTGTTGACTAATAACTCTACTTTCAGAAAGTCGAGGGTTGATTATAAATTCTTTGAAAACATGGATGAAATAAAGGATTGCATGGAACCAGAATACCAAAGAAAAAGTACTTCCAATCATTGAGAGAACAATAATAGTACCTGATACCACATCATTTTGAGCTTCAACTTCAGCTGTCCTAATAGCAAAAGTAAGACCATTCTTTCTTGGCCTTTGCTGAGGCTGATGGTGGTTCCCATCCATAGCCCTCAGATTAGGATAGTGATTGGAAAAGAGCCCAAATTTTCCACACATAAAGCACTAGACCCTTGGTTGGGATTGAACCATCTTCCCCTAATCATTAGGGTTTGGAAGTTGATATTTCACCTCACTATGAAAATTCCTCACAATGTAGCCATCGCATACACACTTATAGCATTTCTTACTCCTGAGTAGGGAGTTCCCCGAAGGCTTCTTCCCACATTTATTACACATGGGACATTGAACTACCTTTCCTCCTCTTTCTTGATCAAAGATCCTCCCAATTCTTGTCTCCATATAGCACTTCTTGTTGTTAGATTTATCTGACCACTACGCCTCACCAAAATCCATCTTGACTTTTGTCGCACTCCATACGATCTCCTCATAGCTATAATAGTCTCGGATTGATAGATTCTTCCACAGATGAGGTCTCAGTCCACCGAAAAATCTATCAAACTTACCACTTGGATCCATGAAAAATCTAGATGTGTAATGTGAAATCCTTTTGAATTTCATCTCATAGCTTCCAATGGATTCATTCTCCTTCTACTTTTTCTTGAGAAACTCCTTCTCCATTCTTTTTCTTATGGACCGAGGGATATACTAACTAAAGAAGATCCCTCTGAACTCTTCCCACTTCATAGATTCAACCTCTACTATTTACCTCATGTTTATAATTAGTTCCCACTACAGATCAGCTTCTCCCTCTAAGAGATAGATATCCAGGGTGACCTTTTCATGATCTAAGCAGTGGAGCACAGAAAATATATTCTTTATAGAGTGGATACATTGTTCCGCAATCCATGGGTCGGTCCATCCACTGAAGGTTGGTGGTTGTTGTTTCATAAAGGACAAAACATAATATTTTTCCCTTCATAGTGAGATTAGTCTCCTAGCTTGATTCAATTTATTTCCCATAACATGAGTCAGTTGGTTCATCATTCGCATTAATTTTCCCATTTCGACTTCCATCTGAGGGTCGTCAGGACATGGTCCATTGCAGTCACCATTTGCACGGTTCCTCTTATTTCCTTCCATTTCTAAATAAATAAAACCTTAGTGAGAAACATATTTCATTCATGAATCTTTTAATAATAAAGTATTTTATGACTTAAAACTTCTTCAAACAATTACATTTCTCTATAAATCCTTCATAAGGATTCATAAAAAAGCTTATGATTAACCAAACATATCCCCCGGGAGAGTCATAACTAAGAGTTCAGCAAGGCCCATTGTGATGTACCAGGATACCCAGGGTCGCGCCCAAAACTCATTATCATTGTTTTCACTCTTAGGTACCTCTATACTAGAGCCGCCTCTACCAGCTCGTATCCAGACTGGGATGTATTTTCTTGATAAGCCACTTACTCAATACTCACCAAAATACCAGTATTTTTCATATATTTTAACTTTTATATAGGATTATTCCCAATGTTTTCATATCCTTATTTCCATAAATAAAAAAAATATCCTTTGATACTAGCAATGGAATCTCACCTTTTTATTACAAAACTTTTCATTACATTTACAAAACAGAGGACCTATAAAGTCTAGTGTCTTGGAAATTAGTAACATAATACATGAAAACAACATAAAAATTATTCTAAACCACTCGTAAGGCATCATCATAGGTTCATCCAATGTACAATTACTAAATATCATATCCTAGAGACATACATCAAAGGAAAGGGTGAGCATAAGGCTCAGTAATGAAAACAAGTGAAACAGTTGACATGTGACTTTGAGCAATATTAATAAAAACATGATAAAAGTCATAAAGGAATGATCAATGAATGAATAATAATATAATATTAAAAAGAAAATGAATACTAACTTGAATATGTGTCTACAAAACTTCATTGATACATTCATGAACATGTCACCATTTTTTATCACCGAGGTGTTATAAAAATTATCAAGGTTATTCGCCAAGGTATCGTGAAACATGTCATCTCTAGATATTAATTTCATTACCCAATTCATTGGATAGATATCAGGTTGAACCCTTAATATGTCTTTAATTTCATGTGATCCACATATATCATAATAAAACATTTCATAAATAACCCAAAGAGAGTAAAATAAATGGGTTTCACTTCAAAATCGTGACGTTTTAAAAGTGCTTAAAAATAAGATCGTTATGTCATTTATAACCCATGGAACGAGAGTAAGAGTTACATGTATGGAAAATATAGAATAAAATATATGATTTTTGTGTATCTATTAACACCCGTAGAAACGAAATAGGTCTGGGTGTTTACCTAAATAATACAAAATAATTCCTTGAGAAAAAGGGAGAAATTTTGAGATGATATTTCTACAGCATAACGACTATATAACATGATTTTAGAAAATAATAAAAAGAATGGGGACAAGGGTATACCATCCATAAATACACCATTTTGAAGTATAGGGACATAATAAAAATATGATCGTGGTCTGGACATTTGAATGACACACCACATGAAAATAAAACATGAAAGGAAAGAGAGAGTGTGATTTCTTTTATGAAAAATTGGCAGCCTAACGGCGTCACATAAAAATTCAGAAAATCAATTGATGAGAGTTGAAAGGGTCTTTAAGAATTTTAAAATTAAATGGACAGTATTAACTATATATATGAACAATACCCTACATAATAGAATGAAACTATAAGACATAACATAAAGGAAGTCGTGACTTAAAAGGGGAGGGTGAAACATTCCTTTACCTAGAAGAGTAACTTCGAAAGATTGAATTATGGGACCATGGGAGGCATGAGGGAACCTTGGGAGGACTCCTTGGTAGGTATGGAGACCATAAAATCATTTAGGAGGATTTTGGAATGAAATTATTGAGGGAAATTTCTTGTTATTTATAGGAAAATTGAGGGAATAAAGTATTAATTTCCAAGGGACACCTCATCGGTGGTATTGGAAAAACCATGGGCTTTCCAAGGGTATTTTCCCATGGTATTTGTCACATGGGACACCTCATATAATATCACACTCTTAATATGTCGACCAGAAATATTACATCATTATTACATCATTAATGATGTCATTAAACACCCAGTACTCAAAACTATATTTTTACTATTCACCCAAAATTCAATATTTTCAGAAAAATCCCAAAAATTCACCATAACCTAACATCGATGCTATGAATTAAAAAATGATCTCAATTTTATGAAAAAATTTTAAAAAAAATTAATTTAATTTCAAAATAGAATAATTATTTATTCCAAAATTACAATTTTAAAACAATAAATCATTTTGTAACACCTTAAAAAAGTAATCATGGTTCCATAAAATTATTGCATAACCATAATACAATAAAGTATCAATTTATGATTACATTTTATGAAGATATATTTCCATTTTAAATTATAAAATTAATTATAAAATTGTAAATAAAATATTTATGACATATAAAATACTAAAACTTATACTATGATCATTTTTCCACTTTTAGGATTTTTTAATTTTATTTATAAATTCATGGGTTAAGTTTCTATTTTTTTGGTCAATTTACTATTCATTGCTATTCATTACTATTTAGAAGTGTATATTACTATTCATACTTTAATATTCATTAAAAATATGGTTGATCTTATTAGACTCTAAAATTCTCCCTGATCAAAACTGTAGATGACCATTTTTCAAAAATCATTACTCATTATTAATTATTTAAAGAATACAAAAATATTATAAAATACGGCTTTTTTACTAAATTCGTCAATAATACACATCCTATGTTTATCCGGATATTTGAATTCACAAGAACTTCCATAATAAGATATAACTGGTTTTTTATATAAAAGGATTACACAAAGTATATAAGGTCCCGTTATAGAGCTTCTTATAACACGGGCATAGGACATAATTGTAAGGTGTGCTATGGTGATAGAATTTGGGGGTGGATCGGACAACATTGTATGAGTGGTGATTTCTATCAACTTGAACATCTTTCTTAGGAAATTCATTTAAAGCTTCATATATTGATGTCCGGCTTGGGCGTGGTCCAGAGTAGAGCACATTGATGATACCTCCTTCCCAAGATCTGAAAGAGGGCTTTATATGGCCCGAGTCTACTAGATGAGGCCATTCAATCTTCTTTTTTCATTAAAGATAATTGTACTTATAAAAACACATGGTTAAGATTATAGTTTCCAATGGTCATATTGACCAAAATTCGTCTAACAGTCGAAAACCAATGGTCTTATTTTAATTATACCCACTTCATTAATTAAAAGATATAGATTTGTTGAGTATAAAAAATTAAGACAAAAACTGTTAAAATGTTCGAGTCATTACATTATTCTTCCCTTAAGAAATTTAGTCCATAAAATTTTATATCGTACCCTCTGATGAGAAAATGTGTTGGTACTTCTGTCTCATATAATCCTCTGGTTCATACATGGCTTCTTCAAATTTGTGGCTCCTCCACAACACCTAAACAAGGAGGGTAACCTTGTGGCGTAAAACATTGTCTCTGTGATCCACGATCTCCATCGGATTATCCCCATAAGAGAGGTCATTTTCTAGTTGTACCACCTCTAGATTTAGTACATGTGAAGGGTTACGTATGTACTTCCCCAAGAGGGATACGTGGAGGACATCATGAACTTGTTCTACATTTGGAGGTAGATCAAGTCGATAGGCCACTACTCCCTAATGATCAATGATTTTATAGGGACCAATGTACCTAGGTCTGAGCTTCATTTTTTTCGAAACCACATTACTATTTCTGAAGGTGAAATTCGACGAAATAATTTGTCCCCAGCCTCAAACTCCATGTCAATTTGATGGTTATCAGAATAGCTCTTTTGCCGACTCTATGCAGCCTAAATATGTTGCCGGATGGAATAGACCGTTTTTGTCATCTCTTGCATAAGATCAGGACCAAGAAGCTTTCTCTCACTAGATTCATCCCAAAAAAAGTAGTATTTATACATCGCTTCTCATATAGAGCTTCATAAGGTGCCATTTAAATGATCGAGTGGGAGTTTTTATTGTAAGAGAACTCAACTAGAGGGAGACGTTGATCCCATCTACCATTAAATTCCATTGATCATATTCTTAGCATGTAATTCAGTGTTTGAATAGTCCTTTTATATTGGCCATCAATTTGGGTGTGATAGGCCATACTGAAATTCAATTTAGTGCTTAGAGCATGTTTAAGATTTCTTCAGAATTTTGATGTAAACCTTGGATCACGATCAGATACGATAGAAAGTGGAACTCCATATAGCCTTACCACTTCCTTCGCATAAATCAGGGAAATTTTATCAAGAGATAAATCTTCTTGGACTGTGATAAAAGGGGTAGTCTTGGTGAGACGGTCCACAATTACCCATATCACATGGTTTCCTTTATAAATTCTTGGGATAATAGTGAAAAATTCCATAGTGATATTGACCCACTTCCATACTAGTATTGGTTGTTCTTGCAATACCCCTTTAAGAAGTTTTCACTCTTCCTTCACTTCATGACATACCAGTCACCTTGACGTGAAGTCAGCAATCTCCCATTTCATATCATCCCACCAACAATGATGATGATGGTCCCTATGCATTTTCTTGCAACCTGGATGTATAGAGAAAGTATAGCTATGAGCTTCATCCATCAGATCCTTCTTTATTTCAAGAATAAATGGAACACATAACCTTTTACGAAATTTCAGAACACCTTTTTGATCAGCATTGAACTCAGAAAACCTCTAATCCTTCAAAGACTCAAACTTCTTCTTTTACAAAGGATGTTCTTTCTGAGTTTTCTTGATCTTCTCTAGTAGTGACGGTTGAGAAATCATTTTGGTTAGGTTTGATGATGTCCATTCATTTATAATTCCCGTGTCTTGTATTACAAGGTTATTGATCAAAAGATTTTTTTTGAAGCCTCATAATTCACAGAACAACCGGGTCTTTCCTGCTTAATGCATCAGTGACTTTGTTTTCTCTTTCGGGATGATTATTAATGGAATAATAATCATCTTTAAAGAGTTACAACCATCTCATTTGTCTCATGTTCAATTCCTTAAATTGAAAATATACTTCAAACTTTGATGGTCTGTTTATATATCACATCTTCCCCATAAATACAGTGCCTCCATATCTTTGGAGCAAAAACGTCGACAGCCAGCTCCAGATCATGCGTAAGACAATTCTGCTCATGTGTCTTCAACTGTCAAGATGCATAAGCAATGACCTTTTCATTTTTCATGAGAAGTCACCCAATCCATTTTAGAGATGCATCTCTAAAAATAACAAATCCTTATCCACTTGAGGGTAGAGGTAACATGGGTGTAGTAACCAATCTCTTCTTCATCTCTTGGAAACATTCCTCACACTCCATTATCCAGATGAACATGACCCCTTTTTGAGTAAATATGGTTAATGGATTAGAAAGTCATGAAAAGTTTTTCACAAGCCTCCTATAATATCTTGATTATCCAGGGAAATAAATAATATCAATTATTTTTGTAGGCTGAGGCCACTTCTCTACAATTTTGTCTTTGTAGGGTCAACAATAATTCCTTCATTAGTAAAAATTTGTCCTAAGAAAGAAACTTGTTGTAAAAAAAATCACATTTACTGAACATTCCAAAAAGCCTCTCCATATATAGAGTTTTAAAAATTACTCTTAGATGAACCTCATACTCCTCACAACTTTTGGAATATATCATAATATTATGAATAAAAACTACCACAATGTTATCAAGGTAGTCCTTAAAGACTCTATTCATCAAATCCATAAAAATTTCAGGTGCATTAGTCAGTCTGAAGGTCATAACAAAAAACTCATAATACATATATCTTGATTGGAAGTTAGTTTTTTGAATATATTATTTCTTCACCTTCAATTGATGATAACCAGATCAAAGATCTATCTTAGAAAAGAATTTATCCCCATGAAGTTGGTCAAATATGTCATCAATTATTGGTAGAGGGTATTTGTTCTTTACTTTGGTCCCGTTCAGTTCTCTATAATCAATGCATAGATGCATCGATCAATCATTCTTCTTCACAAAGACAAGATGTGATTCCCAAGGAGACACACTCGGTCAGATAAAACCCTTCTCCAAAATATTTTTGGAGTTGATTCTTTAATTCCTCCAACTCCACATTTGTCATCCTATATAGGGTCCTTGATATTGGGTGAGATCTTGGTATGTGTTCAATAGATAACTCGACCTCCCTTTCTGGGGGAGGAATTATAGCATGAACTATAGTAGCGACGATACTGTATTAGGTACTATAGCATCACGAGTACTGTAGTAGTTCTATTCATCGAAGGGACCTTTGGTCCAAAAAAATTGGATTTTAAGCCTTGTATTGAGGTCAATTGGCCTTGTTTATTACGTCTTTGGAATGGGTCTCCCTCTACTAAGAAAAAAGAGTTATTTGATTTTAAAATAAAATGAGGCTTTTCCTCAACCTTTTAATAAACAAATTGTCTCATAGTAACTATGAGATTAATATTAAATTATAATTTTCCACTTTTGTGAATTGAATTTTAAAAAATTATTCCATATTTGGAATCATGATAATTTATAATATTTAAATTATTCATCATAATTTTTGACCAAGGTGGTTAGTGAATATAATTAAAATTAATCACAATGATTAAGGTAAAATGTGTTTACCAAGTGACTAAACAATATACATAAGAGGCCAAAATCCGTATAACATTTTAAATAAAACATTTTATGTCCATATTTGTACCTTGTAATTTATTTTATCCAATTTCTTTTTTTATTTTACATACTTTTCATGGAAGAAATGTTGTAATAATTCAATATTTCAAACAAATACAAGAGTGTCACTCACCTCTCTTATAAAAAGCCCCCAACTCTCCACCTCTCTTGATACCTCTCAATACATTTGTATTTTCCATGAACTTTCCAAATAAATTCCATTATTCCCTATTGTAATCTTATAATGCTTACATTGGGGAAAAATACAACCAAGGAACTCCTTTAGTAGAATCCAAAAAAAGATACTTAAGAAGATGTATCATTCTACAATTATCTTTTCAATTTTATTTGTTTCTCCAAACCATTAAATTATTTTTATACCATTATTATATAGTTACCCTACTATCCTAAATATAATTCTGTGTTTATTATATTAAAATTATGACCTACAATAACACAAACATTAATAAAATTTGTTATAAAATCACCATTCATGTGTACGGTGGACTATCAGCTCGCAAAATAATATCGTTCGTTTTTTCATTACAACCTCTCATGTTTGGGAATAATGATTAAAATAATGTGTATATATTATATTTATGATATTAAAAACATAATCATACAAATGAATTCATTATATCATATAAAACCATTTTATATTATATTCGATAATGGATACGATATCGTCGCTAGTGTGTGCGGTGGATAACCACCTCCCAAATTAATGTGAAGAGTTCTTCAATAAGGTATAGCATGGAATGTAATAATGGTAAATAAAATTAATATATTTTATATAAATACAATCATTATGATAATAATAACTTAATAAAATTTCGGTAAATATAATATATCATTTTCATTATTCTATTTCACATGCTAAAAAAGGTATAACTTCATTCGTGGACATGTGGACTGCTGCCTACTCAATGCGATGTAATTCCTTTTACAAAAAAATATTGATATATATATATATAACTATATATAATTAAATATAATTTTATTTAGGATATATTTATAATTATTTAAATATAAAATATTACTTACCTGCATTCCATAATGTTAATTTGAAAACAGAAATGTTACTTCAGCATATGTACATGATACCATCCTCATGATGGAAACATTGGTTCATTATTCATAAACATATTTAATTTATTTAAAGAAAAATTTACGTTTATATATGATAATTATTTCATCATTATTATTCTTAATATGTTTAAATATTATCCTTTCACCTTATTTAACCTACCAAAATCATTTTGGACACATAAGATGAATATAGTCAAAACACAAGACCTAAATTTAATTAATTAAGTAGTCATATATAAAATGTTAAAAATAGATATAAAATTAAAAATAATCTTTTAAAATTATTTTAATAAATTAAATAATTAACATAATTTATTATTCATGAAGTTAAAGAAGAAGTGTGAGGAATCAGTACCAAGGTAAAAATCTTTCTCATCTCTCTTTTACTTTTGTTAGATATATTCCATATTCACAACTTGTTTTTGGTGTTTCATTTATATAATAGCCATGAATTTAGATTATTATTGTTTAACATAAATTTATTTGGATTTTCATTTCCATTTTAGGATATTTATTTCCTGGGGTTTATGATTTCGATGTTACAAATGTGGTAATTATTTTTTTCATAGTTTTTTATCTTTGAGAATTATGTCGTGTTATAAACCTATCTTATTTTATGAGGTTTATATATATCACATTTTATATTTATTATCATTAATTTATTTAACTAATGGTATTTTTTTTAATATAACCCTTTATTAGGGATTATGACTCAATGTTTCCAATCTTGTAAGAGTTTTATATTACAATCT
This sequence comes from Viscum album, assembly GCA_963277665.1. Lineage (NCBI taxonomy): Eukaryota > Viridiplantae > Streptophyta > Magnoliopsida > Santalales > Viscaceae > Viscum > Viscum album. The sequence continues at coordinate 1,141,491,618 of OY728156.1, forward strand.
CATCCATTATCAGTATTTTTCTTGACTAAGACTGGATTGTTGAAATAAAGTGACATAAAACTATATTATTATCTTGAATTTTCTTATCTCCGTGTTATTTAAAGAGATTAAAAGTTTCATCTCCATTTTATCCCTTTATTTACTTAATAATTTAATGTAACGTTTTATGAAAAAATCATTTGCTCGGTCAAAAATTTGTACCTTCCAAAACCATGTTTTCAAAAAAAATTAAAATATGATTTTAAAAGTGTTTTTCAAATATGAATGATTACCTTCCTCATGTATGTTTTTAATTTATTTTTAGAAGATTATTTTATAATATTTTTAGGTTATTTTCAAAAGAAGGATTTGTGGAATGTTATATGCTTTATAAAATCATTTCAAAATAAAAAAGTATTTTACTTGAAAAAAATAAAAATTATATTTTAATGTAATTTAATGTAATAAATATAAATAACCCATGATATTACTTATAATGACATAGAATTTCCATGAATTATTTTTTTGTATTATATGGATTATTTTCAAGACCATGCATTGAGAACATAGGGGATTCTGTGGTCTAATGTTCCTAGAATAAATATTTGAGATATTTAAAATATATAAGATATAAAACACATCAATTTTTACCTGAACATGTTTAATAACTCTTGAGTTGGGGCTCAAAATAGAAATCTAAGGGCACTATTGAGTTCAAAGTGTAGGTTTTACCCTAAGTTCGGGATGTTTGTAGAAATTTCATCACGAACATAAATATGTAAAATAAATTTAATAATTAGTTTGTTTTATTATTTAAAATTTAGAAATATTATTAATCATTAAATATTCATATATGGATTAATTTCATATGGTTAAACACTAAACCCTAAAAACATAGGATCCATTGGTGGAAAGCGTTCTTGGAGAATGATGATCGATCAAAATCAGATCATGGATCATTATGCCAACGGAGTTTGTGGATCCCATCATAAATGAAATGAAAATATTCTTTAAAAAAAATAAATCCAAAATCCAGGTAGGATTTTAATTATTTTTTATTTACATCAAATTTTATAATCTCATATGAACACAGATTCATTTCACAAATAGAATTGATCTGTGCGTCATCGATAAAATTAAATTGATGGAATTTTTATTTTCATATTTTTCCTCATCTGATTATTGCATCCAATTATATGACAATTAATTGAGGCCAATTTAAAAATATAAAAGGGTTTCCATTACATTTTATGGTTTATAAATTTCTCCCCAATTTCTCCATTTGATCATTATTAGTATTTATTTTACCCAATAGCTCGACCTATGTCTAAATCATGATCATCATGATAAATTTATCTTTCCAACATGGTTATAAAAGTATTTATACTAGTAAATATTGGTGGAAATTTGATATTCAAGAATGATGGTGGCCAGATATCGGGAGAATAAGAACATATCTAGGGTTCTTCCTCTACCCAGGTAGCGCATAACAATCAGACATGATGGTCTATTTTTGATTCACTTTAAAGGCAAAATTCTAGTGAGAAAATGATAGAAGGTATTGGTTAACCATGAATTAAAATACAAGGACTGATTTAAAATGATTAATGCCTTGTAAGTGGCGTACAAGGTAGAATGGAAGAGAAACATATAGATCTAGAAAATCCTGAGCAATATGGAATGTAAATATGGATTACACACTGTGTGGAGCCTATTTAGCAGTTGATAGTGTTTTAGGATTAAGAAAAGGATCACACAGTGTGTTTCCCCTATCACACATTGTGTGACCTACTTTTATAAGGATCATATTGTGCTTTGGAAAGTACACATACATGAGAAAAATTACACGACCATGTAGATGAACTGTACATAGACATGGACATGGCTAGTTGTGCACGAGTAGGTACATGACCACCATACATAGAAATGGCCAAGAAACTCGACTAGGGTACTATGTGTCTCTACATGATGTGTAATCCTTATACATTACATTTATACTGAGACTTACATGTCATGTGAACCTCTACCACACATGAAAGCAAGGGGATAACTGGACACACCATACACCACCTGGTACACAATGTGTACCCCCTTAATAACTGTTTATAGCTATTAATTTATTTATTTTTGAACCAATATAGATTTATTTTACATCATTAGTCCTTTAACTATAGGTTATACTTTGTAATTACATCAAAATTAAAAGATTTTGATACTCTCTAGTGGCTGATTCTCTAATAGAGTTATTGTGTCCCTCCGTGCGACTAGTGTGTGATCCTCTATCATTATATTCACCCTAGGTAGGGTTTATAAAATCATTGTGACCTCATTAAGAAAGAAATTAATAATTCATCAAGATGTATTTATAGGTAAGGTTTCTGGAATAATTGATATACAAACCACTATGTTGCATATTAATCTAGATTGGGTTTTTGTTCTCCCCAAGTGATTCTGGGTGTGACTCCATATATGTGTATCAAGGTATTATTAGACTAATGTTATTTCTTGGGAAAGGCTCAATGACTTAGACCAATTCATTGTGTCACTCTTATGATATCATGTCTTTTGGAGTGTATTCTCCCTGAATGAGCATTGCATTGAATAGAATCATCTGGTTGATGGTTGGTTATGACCGCCTGGTGGCATCGTGTCTTTCATGAGTATATCTATGTGTTACTATTATATATTTATTGTTATATATTTTATTGACCTAATTATACTTGGTATATTGTTTTTACTATTTATGGTGTGTTCTAATGGGTATTGTTATACTCACCCCTACATGGGATTTTCCCACAAGTGTCCTGTCTTATGCAGGTAACGACCCATTTGATGGTGTCTAAGTAGGATAGGGAATGGGTGAAAATAGTATGATGTTTTTAGAAAGATTTGTTTTACTATAATACTAAAAGTTACTTTATTAACCACACTTTGAGCAGGTTTGAATCTTTTAGTTTTTTGTCATTATTGTATTTGAACTCTTTTTTGCATTCAATACTATACAATTGTACTCTCTTGCGGGATCTCATATGTATGCATACCTTTTTTTAACTATCTTACATTTCATTTTTTGGGGTCTTAGAGATGTGTGGGTCTGTACTTTAGGCTAATGCCTCCCATTTTTTGGGATATTCATACTATGTGATTGTCACCAGCCGTAGGCTTATTAAAAGTGGACTTGGGGTTGTCATGGGTTAGATCTCAATATGTCAGATCGTGAAAAAGTGGTTTCTAAACTTATCTCTTATACCTTATGACTGGTGTTAGTGATTTTGGTTTGGGTAAATGGTAATTATTGTTTTGAGTTCAACATTCATGCCAGGGACTCCAGTGTTGCTTGGCGGCCAACATTTCTTTACATTGGGACTCTGGTAACCTACCTTTTGAATCAGCACATTTAAAAACTAGTTGTATAGAAAAAAGTATGAGAATAATGTAGTAATGGTTTTTCATTCCATTTTCTTCTTATTTAATATCTATTGATATACTATTTTGACCATGTTATGTATTTTCTCATTTTGAGATGCCTCTATGCAGATTGCCAACAAGGATTCTATTGCATGATAATGAGGATGATCATCCTAGTGATGTGGAATCTCAATAGGGACATGTACCGAAGATATCACCTCTATATGGTTAACCATATATACCACCACTCATTGAGAAATAGCTGGTGCTAGTTGTAACATCTGGGGATAAACACTATATGAGGGTGTTGCATGAGTTTCAGGGGTAGTGACCTACCAGGTTTTAGGATTATCTAGACACCCAGGTTGTTGGGGACTGTCTAAAGTTAGTCGCTCATGTTTTCCCCTTATGGGGACACCTGTAGATTAGATGGTGTTCCTTGTAGTGATCAATATTCATGGCTATGTTGGGAGATGGTGACGTTTAGTGACGTAGTAACCCAAAGAGATATCTCTCCCTTTTTCGTATTTTGAACATCTATTAAAGGGGGTGTCTTATCCATCCAAAATTTTCATCAGTATATATATAAGATATTCTATATCTGTATTAGTACAGTATGTCTATGGTAGAGTTCCAAAAATTGTTTTTTGAATGCTTATATTACTTGTTAGATATGGTTCATGATCAGTTCATCATGCTTGGGACATTGAGAAAGGATTTCATGAAGACATTGGGGATTTAGTGGATTCCTGTTGAGTTTACACCTATACTGGGGTTCTTTAGTGATCCTTATTAGTGGAGATATTTCTATAATCGTAGGACCTATTAGTGAGAGCTAGTAGAGTGCACCTTATATTTTATAACATAGAAGAAGGCAGTTGATTCCAGTTATTGGGATCCAAGCAAGTCAGACTCTATAGGAGTAAATCCCAAGTCATCATTTTAGTTGTATTGCAAACTCAAATTGAATCCAATTATCCAAGGGAGAGAAAGTGGTCCTCTAGAGATCGTTAGGGACATCTGGATCAGGATTATATGGCATTTTGTACAGCAGATCGTGAGATGGTCGAGGTACCATATAGATAGAGACAGAGACTTGATTGAGGTGGTCTGTAGGTCAGATAACATGGAATAGGGACTGGTAGGTCAGTAGTTGGTGGTCATAGGTTAAGCCTATTACCACCACTACCCTTATGTGGTCCGCGCTAGGCATAGTGAGATACTGTATAGGTAAGAGGTGAATTGCAGACTATGGGAGCCTATGGCACCAAGACTCTTTGGATAATGTGAGGTATGATATGTGTCTTTTCTTCATTAGCTACATTATTTATAGACATATTTGTGAGTCATTACTTCTTACTACTTCTACAGTTCAAGACATATAGATTTTGGTTGTGCCATTAACTGGACCCTTACAGTTGAAGACTTCGACAGGTAGTGACTCGGTGATTAGGGACATATGACAATAGTGAAAAATGACAGTTAGAAGATTGAGTTTTTTATGGGATCTCTTCATAGCTACAATGAGTCCATATGATGTAATATTAATTATGTACTGTCTATCCATAGTTAATTCCTAAATTTACTTATTTAGGTAAAAGATGTGGTGTATCCATAATTAATGATATATTTTTTTAAATTATGGGTTAAAATGAAAACTTTTATTTGTGGGATGAGATCATGAATTGGATAGTGCAGTGCATTACTCAATAGATGACTTGAATTAATATTTGGGTAATGTTTTTTTGGATATCTATTTTTAATAGTGGTGGTAGAGTATGAGGACATTATTCTTAAGGACATCCCTAGTTTCCCTCCCCACCGATAGCTGAACTTCTATATTTAACTTCAACCAAAATATAAATAATATCTTCACCATTATCTCATATAGATCCCATAATTATTTTAGATATGAGAGTGAAATTAAGGGACTCATAGGGGAATGGATTTTTTAGACCCAACACTTCCCCTTGGGCATCCCTAGATTTTTTTCAAAAAGAAGGCGGACAATATATTGATGTTATATTTGGATTAACAAAACATAACTCAGGTTACCTTGAAGAATAAGTATCCACTAATAAGGATCGATGACCACTTTGATCTGTTGATATGGGCATGGTGGTTCTCAAAGATTGACCTTAGATCAAGATATCATCATATGTGTGTACGGTATGAGGATTTATTGAAGCCTGCATTCAGATGTTTCTAAAGTCACTATGAGTACCTTTTGATGTCATTTAATGTGAATAATCACCCAATAGTGTTCATGAGACTCATGAAGTAGATCCTTTATCTTTTATTTTATTGGTTTTTAATGGAATTCATTAATGAAATCCTAGTGTATTCGAAGTCTGGGGATGAGAAGGTGAGAAACCTTATAATTATTCAAGAAAAACATTGTGATCGCTATATTTATTGAAAGATCTCAAAGTTTGAGTTTTAGATATTAGAGGTCCTATATTTGGGAAACATCATCTTATTGTTTGGAATAGTGGTTTATTTTTCAATGTTTGAGGCAGTTCTTTCTTGGGATCCACATAGTAGTGTTATAAGGGTTTAGAGTTTCATAAGGATAGAAGGATACTACTAGAGTTTTATACCCAATTTCTAGAGAGTGTAAGTACCCATGAATGGTTTTACTCAGAAGGGATATCCTTCCATGAGGAAAAAAGGTCCCAATGGTTCTTTTAGGTGCTAAGATAGAGGTTGAAAAGTTATCCCATAGGGAGATTTCTATATGAGGGCATCAAGTTTGTTTTCTTATGCAACGCAACAAGGACGGAACATTGTTGTTTTATGATGTAGAGGTTAGAGGTTATTGACTATGGTTTACACTAGTGTATAAAAAAAAGAAAAACAACTTGATCCATGATCTTGATTTAGTTTTGGTGGTATGAATACTAAATATATAGACACACTGCCTGATGGGTGATCACTTTATTATTTACTATTACCACAAGAGTCTGAAGTATATATTTTCATATAATTATATTAATAAAAGAAAGAGGTGTTGGTTACTGTTCCACCATGAATATGACTTTTACATTGTCTATAAACCTGGTATGGGGAACCTAGTGTCTCCTTCTCTTAGCTAGAGATCTTTTTCTCACATGTTGGATAAGGTGTCTGGGAAGTTTTCTTCATTGCAGTTGTCTGTTTTCTAAATTTATGGTGCTTTATATATGTATTCATTGGTTGTTACACCCACCACATTTATAGAATTTATTGAATTTTAGGGTGGATATTATAACTATGAGACCTTAAATGCCCACAAATCTATAGGATATGCTTTATATGGATGTTCTAATGTTAGGGATAATGCAGTCCTTTTCAGAGTATGGATGATGGTACCATTGATGTTGATGGGTGAGATATTTCAAGAGTTTCATACATCCACATTCCCACTACGCCATGGTGTGGAAATGATGTATTAATTCCTTTGATGTCTATATGGGTGGATAAGATTGAATAAAGGATTTCCAGGTATTATCTTTTGATGCCTCACATGTCAGCAGGTGAAGGCAAAGCACTGGGATCTTATGAGTTTAACCCAACCCTTTGAGGTGCTAGGGTGGAAGTGGAATGGGATATTCAGGGACTTAATGATGGGATTACCACATATGTCTAGGGGGCATGGTTTTATATGGGTGATTGTTGACCAACTCCCCACATTATCCTCACTTCCTAGCTATCTGAGATCAATTTTTAGTTGAGATATTGGGGATCCTCAATTTACAAGAGATATAATGACTCCATGGAGTTTCCTAGATGATCATCTATAACCATGATGATCACTTCACATCTTGGTAATTGATAGGATTATATTATTCTTTCGGAACTCATTTATGCTTGATAATGGGGTTTCATCCCTACAATTATTTCCAAATAGGGATGATCATACTGGTCTTGGAGGACATGTTGTGGGCTTGCATGATGGAATCTAGTTGTAGGTGGGAGGATCACCTACAATTTTTGTGTTTTCATAAAACAACAGCTACCGTTTCAACAATATTATGGAACCATTCTAGGATTTATATTGGCGACCATGTATGTCCCCAATTTGTTTGAATGTTCCTAGTGAGTAATCACCAATCTTTCCAGAGTTAGTGTGGTCTACTATAGATAATGTGAATATCATCTAGCAGTGGATGAGGACTTAATAGGGTAATTATATGTTTTATGATGATGACTAAGGATATATATGTAGTTCAATAAGTGAGACCAAGTCTTCCTTAGGGTATCACCATGATGTGGATTGAAGAGATGTTTCTGCAAAGGAAATTTATCTCTGAAATTCAGTGGTCCATTCCATATATTTCATAGATTTGATGAGGTGGTCTACCAATTAGCTCTTCCAACATAGTTAGACTAGGTACACAACATCTTCCGTGTTTTACATGTGAGGTGGTATGTTCATGACATTTAGCATAATATCAAATAGGGTGATCTGGACATCAACGATAGAACTACCTTTGTAGAGTACCTTATAGAGGTCGAGGACTGGAGGGAAAGGATCATTCATGATAGTTTGATTCCTCTTCAGAGCATCTGATGATAGAATTGGAATATTTATTAGGGAACCTAGGAGTAGGAGACCAAGATGTGAACCCACTATCTTCATTTGTTAGTATGGGTTTCTCTTTTCGGTATGAAAGTTACAATAGTGTGGAGAATGTATTAAATATTATTTTCCATGTATTGTTTTTGTATATTATATGGATAATATTGAAGACAGGGTTCTAAAACGGTGTTCAATTCCATGGCCAAATGTTCTTATAATAAATTATTGAAATGTATATTGCACATATTATATTTCATACATGCATAGGTTTCCATAAAAAATTAAATAAATCCTGAATAGGGGCCCAAAAAAATCTAAAGGCATCATTGAGCTCAAATAGTGTGTTATACCCTAGACATGAAAAAACTTATGTCATCATGGTCTGTTTGTGAAAATATCATCATTGGAATAAATAAATAAAATAATTTCTTTTATTATTTTAAATGTAGTGACCTACTTACACTTTAAATATATATATATATGGATATTTTATCAAGGATATCCTCTAAATCCTAGAGATTAGGGAGCCATTGGAGGATATCGTTCTTGGAAAATGATGATAGATCAGAATCAGATTGTGGATCTTTGTGCCAACAGAGTTCATGGATCTCATTAGTGATGAAATATAACTTATCTTCATCAACGATCGATCAAAAATTTAGGTAGGATGTTTATCATTTTGATTTACATAAAATTTCATAATACTAGATGAACACAGATCAGTTACATGAAGAAAATATACGCATTCATTGTCAGTAGAATTAATTTTTTAGATTTTTTATTTGTTAAATTTTTATCCTATTTTTTATTCCTCTTCTACAACAAAAAATCAGGTCCAAAAAAACAATGGTCGAGGTTTTTTCCTCACATTTTATTTATTATGTATATCTATCCAATTTATTTTTTGAACATTATTGGTGTTTTTTCGGGCCAATGGTTCAATCAATAACTGGTTCTCAATCTTTATATGACCAATCTTCTGTTCTGCGGATCGAAACTATTGGTATGAAATGTGGTGTACAAGAAATATTATGAATATATGAACATTGTGTATGGATCAAGGAAGAATGAGATTTGATCAATGGTTATTTTACTTCCCGGATTTCACTTGGAAATAAAACATTGGGGTGTGTTTCTAAACCATTTTGAAGGCTATATTATGGTGAGAATGTGATAATAGGGATAGATCCATATAAATTTAAAATCTATGGAGTTATTTTTTGGAATAAAACAAAGCAGAAGTGGCATTCAAAGAATAATTATCGAGAAGACTCCAGTTATAGAAAATCCCAAAGAAAATCGTTTGTAATTAAAGAATGCATGCTATTTGGGGACCATTCATCTGCTTCTAGTGTTTCAGTATGATGATAAGGATCACAAATCATTTTAACTAACTCTATAAGGCATAGTGTTTATTTTTTTAAGTACATGAACTCGGGAAAAATTATACATCCATGTGGATTGTTGTGTACATGGAAACGAACATGGAAAGGCGTACACGAGCCAACATATAGACATGAACACCATGAACAAACACAACCTGTTCACATGCGAAGGGTACTCTGTGTCTCAAGACACCATGTAATAATTCTAAATGCCATGTATAATAAAACTTATATTCCATGAGATTCCCTTTCACATATGAAATCATATGGATAACTGGACACACGGTGTACCCCCTAGTACACGACATGTACCCCCATCGAGAGTGATTGTATCTATTCCAATAATGGCCCAAATGCCACTGTTTTTTATTGATTTTAATAATCTACCATTCAAGGGGTGTGGTGGAACCATTACCAGGCCAGTAGTCATAAGTATTACATGGCACATAGACCTTAGAGAAATGCATTTCCTGTAGGATTTAAACATTACATACAAACCAGAATAACTACATGGAACTGCTCCTCCCTAGCATCGTCATCGTGAAATCAGCTCTCCACCTTCTCACGGATGTTTGGATAGGCTTTATTATGCATTAATAGGCTAGTCCCAATGGCAGGTGCCATACCCTCTCATTCTTGAAATCTGTTTAGATCCTTCGATGGTAAAAGCTCCTTGCTCCCCCTCTTTATGATGTTTGTTCCATTGTAGGTTATCTAGTTTACATCTACACATAAGGTGGCACGAAGGCCTTGAGGTGGCCTGAAGGCCTTACTGACCTGAAGTCTAGGGTGGCCCAAAGGCCTTAATGCACTTGGGGACCAAAACGGTGACTTGAACACCCAAGCAAGAAAATATTCTCAGCTACTACAGTTCCAAACAGTGCCTCCCATAGGTCCCACTATAGTACCTACTATAGTTCTGCATAGTTCCTACTATAGAACTTGAACAATACTTGCTGCATTACCCCCAGAAAATAGCCTCTTCTTGGATTTGATCGTAGGTCTCCTGGATTCACATAAGGAGTCCTCACCAATAGGGATGAGGCTCATGTGTGATTGTACCTCTTCATTTTCATAGTTTTTAATAATGTAGTTTGAGTGTGTTCTCTTGATTATTTCCCCTGAGGTTATAGTGGAGTGTTACGGCTGCATTACAAGATTGAAATTCACTCTAAATGTTGACTCTTAGATAGAGTTGTGGAATCCCTCCATGAGAATAGAATTTAATTATTTATCATTATTTATTACCTAGGTGGGATTTTTGGAATCAATATGACCTTCTTGAGTAAGTTTTTAATCTTCCATATATAAATCCATATTGGTAGCATTTTTTTATTATTGAAATAAGATCCCTAAAATATCATATTGATCTAGATTGTGTTCATGGAGTCCCCTAGTTGTTTAGGTGTATCCCTCTATCTATGTATCAATGTCTTCTTACACCAGGGAGTTTACATATAGGGGGCCCAATTATCGATACTTCTTCATAGAGTTTCATTAATGATTTCATGTATATGGAATATCATTCACCGAGAACAATGATTTCGTCCAGCAAAATCATGTGCCTGACACTTATGATTGAACGCCTCATTGTGTGGTGTATTTCTTTTATATATCTAGTTGTTTAAACTATAAATATATTTTCATATCTTCTATTGATATGAATATATATATTGATTCATGTGTTTTTGGGGTATCCTATTGGGTTTTAATATACTTACTTCTGCAAGGGATTTTCCTGCATGTGTCTTGTTTTATGAAGATGGCATCCCATTTGATGGTGTCTTTGAAGGATACTGATTAAGTGGGGCGTATAATGGTCATTTAAAAATAATATTTTTTGAAAAAAAATCATGTATTTCACTTTAGTCATTCCCATTTGAGTAGGTTGAACTATTTACAAGTTTTGTTTGGGCCTTTATTTGGCACCTTTTTATACTTTCAGTGCTTTATTATCAAACTCTATTATAATATATTAGATGTATACATGCATTTTTTCAATTGATTCAAATTTTAGAATTGTGTGTGATGGATATGTGTTCATGTGTAGTGGTAATTTAGGATAATTTATCCCATTTGTGGGATATTCCTACTCAAAATTGGTCGACATCCCCAACACAATTGGAGGCGGGCATGGGGTTTTTACAGGTCCAGCCTCAGAGGGCGTGTTCATGATATTACTTGTCCTCAATTGGGGATATAATTAATTAATTCTATCCCCATTATTTCTCTATATGGATTAATATTTTTTCAATGATAGTGTTATGAATACCATTTTTTCCACATTTTGATCATTTTTCAATGATATTTTTATAGAAATCATTTTTTCCATGGTTTTATCATGTTTCAATGTAATTGTTTGGAATCATGTATCTCTTATATGGGTTAATAAAATTTCTAAAATATTTTTTCGGTATCAATTTCATTCCCATGAGACAAAAAATTTTCAGATATATTTCCAAGGAACCAGTTTCCTTTCCATGAGTAAATCCTTTTCTTGAAAGCTTAATGGTTTTCTTAATGAGTTTTCATGAAATGAATTCTCTGCGATCATTACACATTATTAATCTATTCGGCATTATAAAATATGGGTTCACCCAGATTGTTCATGTTGAGCCTATTATATCTTATGTTATTTGTGTGAATTAAATAGTGCTCCAATGCATTGTGTAATGAATATTTTCTCTAATGAATTTTATTTCAATATTTCTATATTGAAATTCCAATTTTAATGGTTCTATAAGTGTTATTTAGAGGTTCTATGAGATTATTTTCAAATATACCAATATTTTTTACCTATGATTGGTATGGGTTTATGATGTTTCATTTAATAAATATAGACATCACATTGATCATGATTATTGATTCTTATTAATTATTCCTTTGATAATTATTTATTCCATGTTTTTATGTTTCATGATCTAGGTATTGATGGTTATGAATATTCATATATTATACTGATGTTGTTTTAATTTTTCATTATAACCTTATCTTCTTATAATCACCGATGACATTGATTTTTCAATTCTAATGGTTACCGTTACTGAGAATTTGATGTCACTTTACTTATTTTTAATTCTCTATAGGTCTTAAATAATGAGTTTGGATGAGTTATTTATAGAAGGGATTTTATATGGATGATGATTGTGAATTAATGTTAAAAATAAAATATTGATTCTGTGAAATAAATTCTCATTTAAATAGATGTGAATTGTTTATGTATAAAGCATTTTAATTATATAAAACTACAAACCTAATAGGTCATTGAGTTTCTAAGTGATCTAATTTTACCTCTTTATGTTTTAAGGTTCATAGGGAAAAAATTTATGTCACAACTATCAGTATCAAATCCTAAAATGTAAATTTCATGATTTTAGAAAATGATCAAGGAGTGCGGTTCATGGGTTCTTTTAGTTGGAAACCATGGTTGGTTTAACTTTCTTAAGAGATTATTATGTTTCCATGTGAGATTATATTATGAGTTAAAGAGACCGTAAGAGTTTATTATCTTAAGAATGATCATATGGTAAATGTATTCAACCCCCTTTAGGTTTTATGTGATGATATATTAAAGTAATTAACGTAATTTTTAGAGATATATTAGTGGGCTAGTGTATATGACCCCGATTATTAACATGAATGGGTTATTTAGGTAGGAACTAGATTTTCATTCTTAAAGAAAAAATGACAACTTGAATGTCAAGTGACAACCCATCACATCTAGAAAGTGTACCGAGGTAGAACCCACAACCAAAGTGATACAATGGTGTATCGCCTACCACTGGCCTATGTGATGTCCTGGTTAGTATGAAATTTCTTCTAGTAAAGATTTTGTTTATTTCAGATACATATGAAAATTTAATTTATGGGAAGGATTGAATTATCTTGTAGGAATAAGAGATCAAATACTTCTAATCATAGGATTCCTAACAAATGTAAAAAATTGTTGATGAATTTTAAGGACAGTAATTTATTATTTTCTTAAAATTAGAAATTCTTATTTATTTTTTAATATTAGTGTATCATATTATGATTTATTCATTCATAGAATTATCATACAATGTTCTAAACTTTTTTTTCGAATAATGATAAAATTTAAGGGGAATAGCATATTACGCATTTTATGGTAATGTGGACATAATGGTTTTATTTTAGTGTCTATAGAATTAATAATTCATCTTGAATGCGCATCATTTGGTATAAAATATGATATTATAGTGAAAATTAAAAAAGTTATGAAATTATACTTAGAAATTATGTGATTATATATTATTATCAAAGTATATATGTTAAAATAATTCATCAATTCTATGAAAAGTTTATTGAAAAAATATCTTTTCTTAGCACCTTAAATTCTTATGAACTGGTGGACTTTTTCTTTCATCATATATTTAAGGTTTTGAGGCCCTTAACATTAAATTGATCATTCACCTATTTGTGATCAATGACCTCAATCACTATCTATAATTATTTACAATTTTCATCCATTCTAACCTAGGTTATTGTATTTTAAAACCTAGTTATGTGTTTTTATAGATGACCACTCTAATTCCATTTATCTATAATAAATAGGATGTTTTATAAACCCTTTTTTATGTGTGTTTAGAAAAAATGAATTTTCAAATGTCCATCCATTGATTATCAAGATAAATTAAAATTTTAATGGTCACAATTTCTTTAAGGGGTAGGATGTAACACTAAAATGTTTTGAACGAATAAAATTATATATGATATCATAAAATAAACAGAAACCTATGTTTATCTTTAATTAAATGAAACACTCCTTTTAGATTTTGTTACATGCAACCCTGATATTTTTATGTCGATGGTGTATTCAATAAAAACAAAAACATTAAACATTCTATGAAAATTATTAACATTATATCCAATATGTTTGAATGGGGGCATTAAAAATATTATCTGAATTATCAAAATAAATTTTAACCATTTTCATATAATGAATTAATTAGTGACCAATTAATTAAAAATGAATAAAACACATTAAAAAAAATTAAATCTTTTTTTAAACTATTTTAATGAACCCAAGTTTGTTTGATAATTATAAATTAAAAAAATCAATATTTTTGGATTATATTAATTATATTAATTAAATTTACATATAATAAATTCAATATAATTTTGAAAATGTATCCTACATGTTTTATATAAATGTTTTAAATATTAATCTCAATTTTCTCATTAAATTATATTTTTTAAGAAAAAGATTTATCCATATTTATGGTGAAATAATTGTAAAACCACTTTATAACACATTTAAAAATTTTATTCAAAATAATTAATTCTAATATTTAAATAATAATTTCAAAATTTTCTTTGGGGGGAATTTTGTCTTTTTTGGAATATAATGATTTTTTAATCGATAGTGAAAAATATAAATTTTGTTAAAAAAAATTCATTTCTTCTAAAAAATTATGTAATTTAATTAAGAAAATATGTTTTACATATGATTTAAAGTATCCTATGTGTTATTTCATTATATTTTTTCCAATTAATCACTTTCAAGTCAACATTATCTTTGTTTTTAATATATAGTTTTGGCTTTAAAATGTATTTTTTCTAAAAAATTAAATTTATTAATGTTTATAATTTTTAATTAATTTAAATAATATATAATTAGAAAAAAAATTATGTTTAATTTATAGACTATATATCATTAAATTTTATTTTAGTTTCATACAATGGTTAATATTAGCTATATAGTTAATATAGGATCATATATTTATAAAACATACTCTTTTTAAGAAAATAATTTGTCCACATAAATGTACAATTAATATTTAATGAAATTACCCCACTTCTATGAATTTAAATTTTAAAAAAGTATAAAAAACATTTAATCAAAAAAAATGTAAATTTCTAATAAATTCTTAATACATTTTTACCAGAGTGATTTCTAATGTACTAATAATTAATCATAATGTGCCAAATTTCCTAAAAACATGTCAAGAACACATTAGATTTCTGTATTTCAACCTTATCTCTTATATTACATATTTCTTTCATTATGGGATCCAATATACATCTAGAAAACGTTTTTATAATTAATTATTTCAAAAACAAATTTGGAGTTCCACCCAGCTCCCTTATAAAAGGCATCCACCCGTCCTCCTCTCTTCATACCTCTCAAGACCTTTCAATAGAAAAATCCATAAAAATAAATTAAAAATATATATAATCTCATACTATAAGACTTCAATCAGACACAAATCCATCAAAAGAATTCCATTGGTTGAAACTAAAAGTAGATACTAAATTAAGAGATAACATTCTCCAATGAATGTTTCTTTTTTTCTTTCATTATCCACACCTGAAAATTATTCTTTTAACATGATTATATAACTAATTTCATATAATAAATATAATGATCAAATTTTATATTAAGGTTATGACCTATAATCAATCACACTTTCCTAAAATTGGTTATTAAATTAGCATTCATCTGTATGATGTACTACCTCCTAAAGAAACTACATCGTTCCTTTTCCCACACCACCTACGTGGTTTAGAATAATTATTTATATTATATTTATTTATATTTTTATGATATTTAAAAGGTAATAAAACCTATGCACTCATTATATCATATACACCATTTTATATTGTATTTCATAATGTATATGATAACATTAATCATCTGTATAGTGACTACCGCCTCGAGAAATGATGTGAAGTTGTTTTCACAAATGCATTACTTGGAAGTTAAAGTGTAAATATAATTAATTTATTTTTTTAGTTAAATTATTATTATATTTTTTAAATAATAACATTTATGTAAATATAATATATCATTTTTTTCTAACCATTTCTCTAACTAAAATAGTGAAAACAACATTCTTGCACGTGTGGGCTACCACATCCTCAAAACGATGTGATTAATTTTAAATCACAATAAGGATATATATAAATATATGTAATTAAAAATAATGTTATATATTATATATTTATCATTATATAATGATTAAATTTCACTTACCTTATTTCCATAATGATCATTGAAGAATATAATCATTACTCACCCATATATATGGCCTAGCATCTACATGATCATAACATAGGTTCATTTTTCATAATGAATTTCCATGATTGGTTTTAAAAGTATAATTTTGGTATAAATATGATAAATATATCCAGATTATTATTCTTTAGATTTTGAAATAATGACTTTGAAATTATCTATCCTACCAATGTTTTTTTCACACATAAACTCAATATAGTCAAAACATCAATATTTAATTTAATTGACTATATAGTAGAATATAACATGTTAATATAAGGAAATAAAATTAATAATAAACATGGAAATTATATCAATAAATTAAATAATTAACCTATTTTTATTATTCAAGAATATTAATAAAAAGTATGAGGAATGAATCTTAAGGTATTGGTTTTTCTTGTCTCACTTTTATTTTTGTGACACATAAGCCACATTCACCTCTTATTTATATTTTATAGTTTACATACATCCAATGAATTTATTTTATGATTATTAAATTATAGTTTATAGGTATTTACATATCTATTTTATTATATCTCTTTCATGAGTTGTATTATTTCAATTCTTCCAATGTGTTAATGGATTTTTATCTCAATTTTCCTTCGTTGAGAATTATGTCATGTTATGAACCTATATTATTTTATGATGTGTATATAAATCGAAATTGACAGGCCAGATCATAAATTTATTTATTATCGTGGGATTTTATGTTTAATTTATTTTATGCTTTTTATGGGTCATACAATTCAATGATACTGAATTGGTTAGAGTTATATATTATAATCTCATCCATTATAAGGGTTGTTTGTGATTAAGTCTCCAATGTATAAATATTATGATCTATGTATGAATGATTATAATAAATACCTTATAATCTAGTTATGTCATGATAATACAGGTATTCTATAGATTTTCCACACTTTAGGTAATCAATATTTCAAAATAATGTTTCTATTAAAAAATGTCTTTTCAATTGAAAACTAATTTCATCAGAAAGGATGATTTAAAAAAATATATTTGAATTTTTTTAAATTTTTTTCATATATAGAAGGATATTTTTTTTAATAAATGTTTAATATTATTTTTGAAATATTCAGTTATCATATTGAAATTTTTTTTCAAGTAAAAGTATATTGGAAATGTTTTAAGTTTCAAAAAATCATTTTCATAATCAAAAATTTATTTTCCTTAGAATGTATTGATTAACTTTTAGTATAATTTTCATTCATCAAGGTTAAGAATCCTTATTTTTACTTATCATTCAGTTGGGTTGTTTGGTATTGATACCATCCTCAATAGTTATCTATATGGAATAATATTTTTTCAGGAGATATTGGTATGAAACTTGTTTCTTTTCCATGGGTTGAATATATTTCAAAAATATTATTATGAAACAATTTTATTTTATATGATTTGATAATGTTTCAATGATATTTTTATAAAAAAAAATTCATTTAAATGGTTTAATAATGCTTCAAATAAATATTTATGGTTCCCATATCTTCTCCACACATTTAAAATGTCTCAAAGAGATTTCTATGAAACTCCTTTCCTTTCCATGGGTTAATCATGATTGAAAAAAGTATGGTATTTCTTAATGAGTTATGTTGAAATTAATTCTATATGTTATTTATTTAATTTTTAGTAATTGTATATTATAAATAACGGGTTTGTATATGTAGCACAAGGTGATCCTGTTAAAACTTAAATGATGGGTGCACCCAGATAGCGCTCTAATACATTGGGTAATTATTATGTGATCTTGATAATTATATAGTTTGTAGACCAAATTTTTACTCAATTTTTAAGTGTTATTTAAGGATTCTATAAGATGATGTTCCAAGATACCAATATTTTTTTATCAAATTTTTATATGGGTTTTTGATGTTTCATTTGATCATTATTTTTATCTCATGAAACATGAATATTAATTCTTATGACTTTTTACCATATCAATGCCTTATGAAATGTTTTAATGTTTAATGATCTAGGTAACGATGGGTATTCATATTAAATTATTATTGTTATGTGCTTTGATTATTTCAAAATACCCTTATTCTCTTCATATTATGACTAATGACATTCATTTTTTAATTCTTATTCTTACCCTTAATAATATTTTGAGCTCACCCATCTATGTATCCTATTCCCAGGTTTTAATGAATTATGTGGAAGGTATTATGTCTATATGGTATTACATATATATGATGATGAATTATTAATGTGAAAAATAAATTTTTGGTTAAGTTAATGAAGTCCACATTTAATTTTATGGGAATTGTTTATGCTGGAGTTTTTCTTTAATTTCCTACTACTCTAAACCTAGAAGGTCCATGAGGTTGTAATAGATCAAAATTTTCTTTTCATGTTATATGTTTTAGAGGAAAAAAATTATTCACAACTATTAGCATCAAACATATAAATGTAATTTTCATGATTTCAATGTGAGATCCAATAGTCCAGGTCGAGGGTTGTAATACATATCATATATAATTCCTGTAAAGTTAAGTAGGTTAATATTTACCCATTAAATCACATGTGAAAACCCAAATTGATTTATCATATATATTATCTATAATTGTTTCAAAATTATGTGTGAAACAATGAAAAAAATGGTTTTTTAATACAGAACTCTTAGGGTCAGATGTTTCCACAATTAATTTCACAATATAATCAATGGGTGCACTTATTTGGAATTACCCACCCACATGACAAATCAATTTATATATAAGTATATCATTGGAAGAAACCAAAAATTTTATATTTATGAATTATTTGATCTCAAAATATTATCTGTTTTTCACTTTATGTATGAATTCTTCTAACAGATTATTATTGGGATCATATTCCAACCAACAAGTTAATATGTTTAAAAATATTAATATTTAACTCTTTGCACACACAAAATTACTCAACTAAAAAGTAAAATCCAAACATATTAATAAATATCCAATTGAATCTCATGTATAAAATATATGAACCATTATTGTAAATTTATATATATATATATAAATTATATATTAAGTCACGGAATAAGTAATCTAGGATAAAAACATAAAAAAATAGAAAATTGTCCAGAACAATGAATAATATTATATTCCAAATGTATGTAAAATGAAAAGTACATATCTTCATGGATACATTACATAAGATATAATCTGATTAATCATTACTCTAAAACATAACATCTTTTAAAATATTCTCAATAAATAAATTTGATCAAATAACATCATCTAAAAATTGATTTGAAGGTATATGAAAACTAAGTCATATGTAATCATTATTAGTATATAATGAAAATATTTTAAATTTATATGAAGTACTTTAGAATCTTAAACTCAACCATATAATTATTCAAAATATATAAAAAATTAATGTTCATTTATACTAGTGAATATGATTTAAATAAATGATCAATTGAAATATTTTAACATTAGATATTCAATTATGAACAACTTATAAATAAAAGATAATTATAAGCACTTTATAATATTTATGTAAAAATTATAGATATTAGGTAAAAATGAATATGAACTCTTTATTTTCACTTTATAATATGAAATTTTAATATTATTCATTATATTGAATTTCATTTAAATAAATTATATTTCAAATAATTATAATCACTTTATAGGAAAATTTATAATACATAAAATATTTAGATAATCTAAATTATATATACAAAATATTATTATTAATTTTGTCAAAAATATCATAAAATATATTTTTGGAATGGTTTAAATAATTTCCCAAAATAAATATTTAATTTAAAGATTTTAAATTAATTAATTATTAAATATTTATAATTTAAATATAAAATAATACATTTTTCCTTATTTTTGTAATTTAAATATTCAATAAAAATTACACCAATGACTAATAAATGAAGAATTTATTTATTATTAATAAAAATTCCATATGATAGAAAAATCCATCTATAATGATAACATTTAATATTTAGGAATATGTAATAATTAATATATCATACAAATTTATTTGTTGAATTTAATCTTTTTATAATTAATTAATTTATAAAAATATAAAATAATAAGAATCCCCAAAATATAATTCTACTATTATTTATAAAAAATATATATATAATGAAATCAAATTTATAATTTAATTATATGAAAAATAAATTTTTATACTTAAAAAAATTCATTTCTCTAATATTAATATAACCGAATACAAATTTTACATTTTGATCCATGTTGAGTTGTTGGTTTTGATTAATAGGTCTATCCTTCAACCATTATAAGTTACACTTTACAACTGATAGAATAATCTCTAAAGATATAGGGGAATCATTTTTTAGTTATTGATATCCATGTTGTCTCAATTATTATCCTTATGAAAATTTAGGATTCACTGAGATGTCATAAGAGAGGTATGATTCTATATTTCGGACCTATGTAATAATTAAAATAAATTTTACGGTAGAATGTAGTTTTACACTATGATGAGTGAAAACCACAACATTAAACTATGTCATGGATTAAGATAACCTATATCATATACTATGATAAAGATACCATAATACAAATCTTACAATAGTATTTTATGATTATTAATATGATATTCAATAAATTATCGATTTCATCATGTTAAAGATTCATTTAATGAATCTAAAGATAATTTTTTCCTTGAAAAAATCTACGAGGATTCATTTAAGTCCAAAAACACATATTAGAAAAAGAATGTTTCATTAAGAGTCTCAAACCAAGATCATCAGGATTAGATGTTTGAAATATATTTAATATTTGAATATTTGAGTATAGATTCATGTGTAAATTACACAAAAGATCCAAAAAATTATCTATCTTATGTATATGATGAAGATCACTATGGGGAGTTAAAAATTTTCTTCCCTCTATGATATATACATGTTTTTTTCTAAATGAACCATAAAATAGAAGGATATTTTTTTATTATAAAAGTATTTTATAAAATCATATAAAAATAAGTAAATGTATAGAGCTTTGGGTCCTAAAGAGTTTTGAACATGAATAAAACATGCACACTTTCGCTAACAGTTCATGGAAGTGGTCTTCATAAGGAACTATATATTCCCTTTGGTAGAGCATGAGTTTAAAAATTTCTAATAACAAACAAGAAATTTTTTTCTCTAATTCATGGATTTTATTCTTTAATTAAATAAACTCCATAGTTGTTACAACTTTTATAACAACTGTATTTAATGAAGGATTATTTAGGCAGATCACATGAGCATTCAGTTTTAGCTTCCTAGATAAATAATTCCTCACGATTTAAAGGTTATACCCAAGGAATATATCAAAAATAACCACCTTATTACATAAACATATGTACATTAGTACAAAATCAATAAATTCTATGAAATATTATTTCATTCCATATAATACTCCCTTATCATATAGTATGATATCCCAAAAATGATTGAAACAATCCATTTGGATACATGAAGGGCATATTTTGGAATTAGTTTTCACATACATTATGATATAGTTTATATATATCATATATTTATATATATATATATTAGTAATTTATCTTAATTATCTCACACACTGAATCTCCACTATTGAGGTTTGATTAGTTCATGTCTCAGCTCCCTGGTATGTGAACTCCCAAATCTAACCTCCACTAGTCCAATGGATAGTAACTAGCTCAGAATGTACCAGTTAAATTATATCATACATAAGGATACACCATACATGAATGAAATGTAAAATAAATAATAAAATACATTAATATATATATATAATAGAGATACAATTTAATCATTAGGTACATAAAATAGTACTAATTACAACAAAAACTTTTAAAATGGGTTATCTCCTAAGAGATGATGGTATGAAGGTGGCCCCTATACTGATCTCCACCCAACCATTTATCCCCATCAAATTCTATGTCTTGGATATATGATCATATATCTCATGAATAATTTGATATATATGGACATAATGTGTAAAAAATTAATGTTTAAATGAATGGGTGAGTATAAAAATACCTAATATTGGCATCAAAATAATATTAGAGACCCCATAAGAATATGGTATTTATATGCATCAGTAGGAAATAAGTTTTAAACAATAAAACATCAATTGAAATCACCATCAACATATATAGGATCAATCAACCCATATATTACTATGATCATGCTCTAAAATTAGAAAGGTATATCTTCAGAGAATCCATACTGACTTATTATAGTCTATTACTAATTTCATGTTCAATAATTCAACCTATACGCACTAGTGAAGATATGAAATAGGATGACATGTCCCCGCCTAAATGTGTATCACTGGATGAAAAATGTCACTCTAGATATTGTCGTTGTACATGTGAAAATATACAACTCTGTCAGAGGAAACAGACATATCTACAACTAGAATCATATGCATATCCAAAAAATATAGGAAATAAAAATAACATTTTTAAATTGGTGTACTAGTATACTACAATAAATACATTTATATATAGTACTCCCAGACATGGAGCAGTATCTATGCAGTTAAGACATCCTCGGGTGCATTATTGTCCACCTTATACCATGACATATGGGTTTGGAAGAGTTTCTATCCTATAGTGAATTATTATTTATTGAATTATTTTATCATGCATGTAAGAGAAATTATCATTCTACATATATTCTATTCACAATGTTCATGCATCAAGGAATAGGGAGGAAACATATATCTCCTTCAATCATGTACCAAATATTTTGGATGAATTACCCATTCCTGCATATATCCTATAAATATATTGTAACGCCCCGACCCCAGCTACCCAGAGTCGGTGCATTACTTCGTAACATTGGCATGATCACAAAAGATCAAGTCTCGAAAGACCGATTAGTTTAGTAGCCTTGGAAACACTAGATACATTCATAAGTCATTCATTACATCAAAAAGTAAACAAACTACAATAACATGGTCTTCATAGTCCACAATCATATCCCTTTCTGACTACCCCTGTAGGTTATTATTAAAATACTTCTTCACATCCTGGAAAAATATTAAAACATTGAAAGGGGTGAGCTCAGATGCTCAGTAAGGTTAACAATATAGCGGAAGCTTTCATAAATAAACATTAACATTTAAGGCAATGTATAACTAAAACAAAAGCCTTTTAAACATGAACTTCAACATAATATGGCAAAAGTAAAATGAGATAATGCCATTTACTTCTTCACATGGATATTCTACTAGTCGAATAATCACATGCAATATCAATAACCACTTTCATAATGATGAAATGCATAATGCCAGACTATCATAACTACGTAGCCAAGGTCTCGTGCCAAGACCACAAATAAGATTTTGTCAAGGCCTCGTTCCAAGACACTAGTTTGTCTCATGAGACCTGCCGATGCATCGAGGAGCTATAGCGGGCTCCACCCGTCACTTATTAAGTCCAATGCATTCCTCATATGAATAGGTTTAAACATATCATAAACCATAACATAATTGTATCACATAAAACATGCGTAAATGAAACATAACATTACCACATTTCAATCAAAAGATGTCAATACAACACATTGATATAATAAAAATTCTTTCAAAACCATTTTCAATACCAAAATAAAAGCAAGTTAAAACATTGTATTTATTTTTCATTAAAAAAAAGTGATGGCTTGTAGAGGAAGCCGAAACTCAAATAATGGTCACGGCGGCGGAGAAGTCATTGTCGCCGCATAAGTACGGAAAGAAAAACATTCCTTTTTTGTCGTTTAGTAAAATGCTTCATATAAAAAAGATTCCTTTTGAATAAACGTAAAAGTCAAAGGGGTTTATACACTGTATGAAATAAATTTGTGTATAAAACAAAATATGCCTCAATGAATGGAGATTGAGATGAAGTCCCTTAAAAAGATCATTTTTAAATAAAATATACCTATTATGTGTATTAACTATATGTACACATAAATAAAGTATAAATACAATATACAACATAATAATATCATGACATAATTTGAAAGTAGGAGATTAACCCAAAGAATAGAAGTTGGGTTAAGAAATTCCCTTACCTTGTGTCCGACTTGACTCAACCGTTCTTTAACCTCCTGAATAATAAACTAGAGTTAATATCTACCTTATGAAGAACCATTTTCAATTTCATTATCCTTTTTATATCACTTATTACAAAGTTATGAATATTATGTAATTATTCAAGTTAATAACGATCGTTTTGTCGATCTTTGGTAACTTGAGTCAACAATAAACATCTTATAATTACAAGTTGTTCATGTGGTAGAATATCCATTATATCCAGAATTATATTCATGATTTAGATGTCATATATATATTATATATCCATTATATACATTCATTTATAATATTACGTAACATTTAGAGGTAAGAAATGAAATGCACCGTTCATGGAGACGGTAAGCCGTACGTACGCATGAACGCTACTTTCATTTCAATTTAATATTTAATGGAACTAAATCATAATTATATAAATGTATAATATAATTCCAGTATAATATAGTGTATAATACCATTTACTCCATCCTTTATACATCCCACATATGGCATTAACGATTCAAATCACTTTGAGGGGGCGGTAGTCCGCACTTCCTAAAATGAAATTATCGCGTTTTACCCATAATGGAAATCATAAAGTATGACATAAATGAGAAATACAGAAGCATAAGTAAAACATAAACATATTATATATCATATATAAAAATAGTTACATCTTAATGGCCACCTTTGAAGGTGTTATATGAGTGTTGAACAATCATCGTTTCGTGAGGCAGAAATTCGCCATCCACAGAAACCGTATGTTCTTTAACCATTAGATCTAGGTGTGTGTAAGTTTAGCTCGAATAATTCTTATAAAAACATCCTAGTATATTTCGGATACTTGTTTTGTTACAAAAGAAATGAATAAAAAGAGTTTAGGGGGTTGGAGAAGAAAAATAAAACAAAACAACATTAGAGAAGACATTACCTCAAAATCGGGTAACTCTTTTTGATTTGAGCCAAAGGCTTCCTTGGGAAGAGTTCTGCCCAACGTAAGGCTTCTAGGAGTAAGAGGGGGAAGTTGGGAGAGTATTTGGGCAGAGTTTGTCCGAGCCAAATGGCTTGAAAGTGTAAATGAGGTGGGAGAGGTGGGGGCCTTTTATAAGTGGAGAGGAGGGGCACTTTTGGAATGATTGAAATGTTACATTATTTCACAATTCTTTTCGGATTCTAAAGGTCCCACACTTATATAATTCTAGGATAATGTGATAAGGTTTCTAAATATCCTCTTCCAATAGGCTTTGGACAAGTTTAAGCCTTGTATTTTGCATTATCTTCTCATTTTATTTAAATCGTTAAATAATGAGGTCATCGCTGCATCATAATGATGTCATAAAAAATTTAAATTATTTAATGTCTAAAATTTATAAAAAAAAATCTATGATGTAGGAAATATTTTTATCTTTCTAATGAATATTTATAGTCAAAATTTGGACTTGTGTAACCCCTACTTAAAAACTGTTTTAGTAAAATAACTCATGTTTGTGTCAATTTAATTTTAACATTAAATAAATATATATTAATGTCATTTTCCAACAAAAGAGGCTAAATGGGGTCCCCAAGTTTACCCATGGGTTGTCTTGGTCGGCCATGACTCATCCAATAGGAGTAGGACAAGTGTCATGCTCATCTCATATTATTAAAACATTATTTGTACCTTAAAGAACACTAATTACCTCTAATCGCGATTAAGAACTTAAAAGTTACTATTCACCAAAAAATTATTTTAATCTCATTGTACCACATTTTACTTCTTAATGACAACCATGTATGTCGGATTTTTGAAAATCAAATCACAGAAGTGGTAATATTTAATTTAAACGAAAAATCAGTTTTTTAACTACCACTTAGTGGTTTCACTATTCATCAAAAATTGAAGTTTTTCAGAACAAGGCCAAAATTTCACCCTAAGATATAATTGATATTCCGAATTCAAAAATTATGTCTATTTTAAAAAATTACAAACATATAAGTTGCATTAATTAATTTTATAATTAATTCCCGCTGTTATGACAAATAGCGTGTTTTTAAGAAACAATTTATATCAAAAGATTGGCAATTGTTTATGTCCAATTTCAATGTTAAATTAATTCTAATGACCACCATTGGATAAAATGGTAAAAATATATTCTAATTATACCTTAAAACCACTTAATAGTATAATTTTTCGCAATAAATTATTTTGATTAAAAAAGTTGTTTTAAAGTATTTTTCATTATTCATAAAAATTAGAAGTTCTCTGAAAAATACCAAAAATTCAACATAGGCTAATTTCGATATTCCGAATCCAAAAATTAAGTCCATTTTGAAATATAAAATTTCTATAATTTTAAAAAGTGGTTATTACTATTCATAACGGCTACATTGATTAGTCGCGGTGTTTTAGAACTCGAAGTTGCGTACAATGCAAGCTATTGCATTATTGAATGAAAAGCGTACCGTGGAAGCTCGGGGTGTTACATATATAAGTAATATAATCTTATAGTATTTGTTGAGTGCGGGGATGATACAAAAATTACATCATCAATATCTACCCAAATAGATTGAGATAACGTATGGTCTTGGTCATCCCAAATTAGAACTATATTTTATGGTGGTTTTGATCATGGAGCATATATGGCTAGAAAAGATCATGAAGGGTCTTGGGTGATGGTGTTGGTGGATGATAAATGGACCCTTAGTTTTATTATTGGATATATTTAATTGGTAATATCCTATTCAAATATTTTAATACCTGAGTTCCCTACATGGATAGATGTATAGACAATCACATATCCCATGTAATTGTTCTACAATTTAATTTAGAAAAAAACATGATATTATATTGAATGTGGGGTCTAGATTTTCATATGATTTGAACATTATATCACAGATTGTGTCCTTGATGGAAGGTAATGTTACATCCCAAATTGATCGAATGCTATATAGGTTTCTCCTAACCTGGAGATATGTAATCATTTTAAGAGACTAAAATTTAATAAAATAGAACATATAAATATGAATTTATATGTGGTGGAATGTTAAAAGAATAAAAATTGTTCATTCATAGGAACTATAATTGAACTAGAGTCTATCATTAAGGACAAATGGGATAAACTAGGTCTTCTTTCACAAGGAATTCAATTGTATTTTCAAGATAGCTGATGTGAGGGTTCTCCCTTGTTGGTTGTATATTATATTGAAGTGGTAACTAAGGATAAATATCCATTTAGTAAACAAAAATGGGATGAAAATAGAGTATGATTCATAAGAATACTGAATGAACAAAGGAAAGAACACCCGAATGAATAATGATTATTTCTACTAATCTAAGATAATGGTGACAATTTCATCGAGGAATTATTGGTTACTAATGAATCAAGACATGGTAAAAATTAAAATTTTCAGGGAAATATATAAATATAAATAGAAAATGATGGAATTATGGTACCTAAATATTTAATGGTTAATCTCTTACACCCATGGCGTGGTGGATTTGATGGAGAGAAGAAGGATCAACACAAATATGATCAATTGACCTTAATGGAGTATCTTTAGTATTACAAGTTGATAATGGAATATTTTTTTACTATTATTTAATAATTTTAATATATTGTAATAATGTATGATGTATGTAATTATTTGAAATATCAAGAGGAGTTTCAAATTATAGGGAGTACATATAGTAACCACATAGAATAAGCTATCTCTAATATTAATATGGGCCTTCTAACGAACTCAAATTGGAGTGAAAGGAATGTGAATTCTTCATTAAAGATTCAAATGATGAATTTTACAAGATATGGTTTGGAAAATATTAATTCAAACCGAATAAATAATGAGTACAATGGATCAACACTGTACATTGATTTTGGATTTTGGATTCAATGATGGAAAGGTTAATATCAGGGAGTATATCATGTATTGGGAAAAGATAGAGTCACTATTATAGGACTGAATTCATAAGTTACTAGTGTGGAAAATAATATTTATACTTGTAATCTATATGGGTCTCATGATATAATTGCATTAATTTTATCTAGAATATATCTTCTTTAATTATTGATTTTTTAATTTATAATGTGGTTTAATGTCTCTTTGGGGTTTTAATAAACCCTAAATAGTGTTTTAAAAAATTGAATAAAAATTAAAATAGAAAGTGTAAGGGAATCCATTTTCATAGATTATATTCATTGATATCGATCACTTATAAGTTGAACTAAATATCAAGGTATTAAATACACCCAACATTAACCTCAACCGCACTCAAATATCCTCTTATTATCCATACAAGACTCTAATATAGCAATACGCAGTTGTAACATCTTCCCTATAAACCCCACAACAAAATATCCTAAAATACAAAGAAAATACAATATCCTGGGAATTTTATATGATAAATTATTTTTCTAGTTATATCATATCACAATAGATATTACTTTCCATATAATTTCATTGATATCATCCAAAGTAAAAAAAGTCAATATACCACATTACCCATAGTTCTTATAGATTTCCCTAATCATTTACATAAATATTCTCCCACTTTAGACACAATGGTTTAAGAATTTATATTTTATTATATTTTTATTTATTAGGTTTTAATCATTATTCACATCTAATTATGTAACAATATTTGAGGTAATGAACTTCATCATTATTCTAACACATCATTTATTTTTCAATCATGTCACACTATTTGAGGTAATGAAATTCACCATCATTATACCCTTGTTTACTCCCATTATCCACTTATAAATTATATAACCATGATCTCTACCAAAATTTTATTTACATAACGCAAATTATTTTGTTATATTTCTATCTTATTCAAGATATAATTAATGATATTTATTCTAGATATTTAAAATTATAGTGTTTCATCCTTTGTATCACATTTCAAAAGTCACAAATTTTTATTATCTATATATAGATATTTATGTATTGAAGTCACAATATTCATTCATTAAATTTTAACCTACTTCCATTTCTAAACTAAATTAAATCCAACTACATAATTACCAAATTCCTAGACTAGATTTTATCATCCACATGAAATCATTATTCCATAATGATTAGATGATAACCATAAGCATTGTTAACAAGCTTAAACTAAATTTTTTATAACATTAAATGATAATCTTCCAACTCTGATGTAATAATTATCACCACCATGGGGTTTTTATTATAATAATGAAATAATTTAACACATATAATTACATGATTTATAACATAAATTCCATCAAAAACAACACAAGGATCCAGAGACATAGTGTCTTTATAATACTAGGTTCATAGAACATATACATGAATATAAAAAAATTATTTTAATCTCCATAATGATATCCTAACACTATTATATATTATAATACTAAATAGGATGACATGTGGAATACATAAATAAAATTTTTGACCTATAAATATTAGTAAGTGAATAAAAATATTAATAAATCATAAAATATGAGTCAAACGGAATAACCTGATATCATAAAATATAGAGATCATTAATTATCATATGAAAGCATGAAATAATTAATATAGAATCATAAGATCATAAACTAATTGGATTATGGAAGCATCATATTATACTACATCCTTAAAATAAGTAATGGATCACTACTGATACATCTTGCCATGGTCAACAGAGTCCCGTAAAGGATATGATTTACTCTCTAATCTCATTCATATCATCTCAACAAATATAGTCAATACACAACAAATTATTGTACCATCTAGGTTCATTCACCATAACATGTACATTTAAATTTTTTCCAAAAAATCGAACAAAATATAAGGATAAATCATTAAAATTTATTATAGAAATAAATGCGTTCTATAACCACCCCCCAAATCATAATCAAAGGATATTTCATAAACATTCCCAATAAATTAAGGACTTAAATATTATGGATTATAATATTAGAACCAAAAATTCAGTGTCTTATATATATATATATTATTTGAAAAATTCATGAGCAATAATATATATGTTGATATAGAAGTGAACAATTTGAATTATATCCAATGAAATTGATAAAAGTCCTTTAAAGAAAGAGAGAATATAGTACTTTAATTGAAACAAGAGGCTTAAAAATTGTTTTCCCTAATATATTTTTAATTTTATGAAATAATGAGTGATTAAAATAAATTATAATAGTTTAAAATTAAATTATTAACAGATAAAAATTATCCTCTTAATCAAATATGATTTTAAAAAAAGTTTTGAGAAATAAAGAATTTCATGCATAGCCCTATAATATAATTAGAGAATATTCTACATATATATTTAAGGGAAAAATATATAAAGAATTTTAAATAATATATTAATTTTAAATAGATATATAATATCATTAATATAGAAAAATCCATAAAAAATAAAAAGAGGGTGGTTTGGATTGTTCCCTTACCTTAGGTCAAGATTCTTATGTCACTATCACTTAACAATTCAAATGATAAAATTAGATTTATTAAGTAATTTCTTATGAGCTTAAATAAAATATATATCATTAATTATTAATATTTCATGTTTGCACAATGTTATTTATGTGATATAATGAGTCAATATAAATTGACTATGTTTATTCCTATCATGTGTCAATGGTTGTATTAGGTTTTAGTTATTATGAGAGTTCATATGGTTTGCTTCCATAACTCTATTAATGTTATGACAAATTTTTATTGAGTTTATATAATTTCATAAGATTATTTGTATCCAAAAAATTTCTAAAAGGGATTATATATATGTTATTGTTCTTATTATTATATTTTAAGTTCGTTTAGGTGGTTTTTATGAGCATGATAAACTTATATGATTTTATTTTTCATTAAGAGTATGTAATATTTCAACAGTATGAAAAAATTATAAAATATTTATATTTATTTAAATTTTAAAAATAATTATTGAATTCAAACCATCCATTATGTTTGTGGAAAAAAAATTAAATTCCTCGTTCAAGGGGATGATGAATCGACAATAATAAGAACTAATTTTTTATTTTAGAATTGATTGAAGGGATAAGAGAAAAAAGATATTACAACCTAAAAATAAAATATAAGTATATTTAGCATATTCATTTAACTAGATCAAGTGGGATAAAATTCATAAGTGGGAGTTAGATGAAGAAAAAAATTGAGTGAGACTCGAGTGATAATTTTTCCACTTTCTTTAGGAGTCTCCACTGGGATACCCCTTATAGCTCCTTGGGATTATATTTTGGCATTAAGAAAACTATTTAGACATGGGTAGGAGTGTTTGGAGATAGATTAATAGGTTTTTGGTAGTCTCTATGTCTTAGAATTATTTAATGGAAGGGGTGAGGAGGGGTGGTATTTATAAGGAGAAAAGTAGGATTTTTAATATAATAATAAATTGTTTTCTATTTTTTATTAAGACTAACAACAATGATGAATATCATGAATAAACAAAGAAATTAGTGCATTTGAGTTGGGACTAATGGATACTTACATTATCCAAGACTTAGTAATTATTTTATCTTACATATAATGGTGAATGTTGTATTTTTCCATATTTTAATATCCACCATCAATTCAACTATTTTCATAAAAACCAATAATTGAACCATACCATATTTCAATATGTATACAAAAAAATGAAATCAATTTTTGTAAAAAAATTCAATATATGATAAATTTAATATTTCAATAAAATAATTATTTATTTTAAATAGAATAATTTTTAAATTCTAATCAATCTCGTCTCATTTGGAAAAAATATTTATAGAATTATAAAATTAAATTATCATTAAAAAAATAAAATATTATTTTATACATTTATTTCACAAGAATAATCATTATTTTAAATTTTTATATTTTTCATAAATTTCAAACACTTATCTAATAATATTTAAAGCATTTATTTTTTATACGATGAAATAAATTTTTCTTTTTTTCTTTTTATCAGATAACAAATAATTATTTTTTAAATTTTAATCATCAATGTTATTATTCTATGATATAGTTTACCATTATTAATGGTAATATTACTATTCCAATTGTCATACTATTATTCTAATGCTCAGACTACTATTCTAACATTCATTTTTTACTATTCATATTGGAAACTATCATATGTGTTTATTGTCATCTATAAATACCACATATTTCAATAATTAATCATTCACTTATATTTACTCTCAATGTAATATATTTTCATTTTCAAACTGGTTAATTAATTTCTAATCTTCTTCTTTATTTCTACTCTATTGTTAATGGGTTTGATTATTCTGATAGATCGACCAGATCCATCTTTCTGTATTCTATTTATATTTTACTTTTTTATCCAGTTATAAGATTTGCAGTTTTAATAAGTATATTTATACTCTAATTCAAATTTTCAAATCAATATAGTAATATTTTTTTGGTTCTTATCATTTTTTCTATGTGATTTACATAATACCACATTACTAAATATGATACGCATATAATTTAGAAGTAAAATTCCATGGATAATATTTGGGGACATTACATTCTTCCCCTTTAAGATATTTTATAATTGAAACATTATTTCATACACTAAATTTGAAATAGATGATTATAGATCTATTTTATTTTTCTTATAGATCCCAAGTTACCTCTTCATGCTTACGGTTCCACTACAGTAATTTTACTAGGTGAGTAAATGTTTTCATAAAACATTGTCTCTATAATCCATGATATTCCATTGATTCTACTCATAATACAGATCTAGATAGAACTATATAACTTATGTGTTTAGTACATATGAGGCATCGGTTATGTACTTCATCAAGAGGGATATAAGGAACACATCATTTACTTAGGAAATGTATATTGGGGTGAAGGTTGATAATCCCTAACTATGATGGGATCAAGAATCTCAAAGGGACTAATATCCCTTGTAAATTTATTTACTTTATTCAAAAACCCCATCACTCTCTTTCAAGGGTATATATGAATGACTAATTTATCACTATCCTCAAACTCCATGCCACACTATTGGTTATCTGCATAACTCTATAGTATAATTTATTTATTCTATGATGTATTATTCAATGTAATTGACCTTATCCAATATTTATTTAACCATTTCAGGTCTTATATTGTTATTCTCACTAAATTCATACCTATACATGGGTGTCTTATATCACATCCCATTTATGGATTCATATGGATCCAATTTTGTTCTTTAGTAAAAGTTATTATTTTATGATGACATGTGCAGTGGTATATATTGGTCGCATGCCCCATTGATGTCTATTAATCATTATCTAACCATCTCCTCAAGTAAGAAGATGGTCTTATTGTATTTCACATATGTTCTATGGTGTTAAAATATACTATATTATAACTTATTATTGGTTGAATATTTAAATGTTTTTATAATTTTATGGTGTTTCCTGAAATATGATTTCATAAAATTTATTGTTGACTTCCATGTATTTTCCACATGTCTCTAATTTATATATAAGAATGTTAATTGAGAGATATGTCTACTTGAATGGAGATTAAATGAAAATAAATTTTAATTATTCTACTATAACCCAAATTTAATTATTCCATTTGGGTTGAATTCAATATTCCCATAAAAATTACATGGTGAATTTATCCCATTTCAAAGAAGATATGGGTAATGTTTTCTTCGTCACATTAGCATTTTTCCATTCTTCTTTTACATAGTAATATACCTAGAAATTATACATATAAATATATATATATATTCCATGATCTTGTACATCATATTATCCTACAAATTGTGATATTCTATATCTAAATACATTTCCATGCTCCTTGAGAAGATAAAGAATGATGACTTCTGTGCATAAATTAATAAATCATTTTTTATTGTAGAAATTAATGGTACACGTATTCCATCACCCAAATTGAACAACTTATTCTTCATTAATTCCGAATTCTGAGGATTTACCTTTTAATATACCTCTAAATTTCTTTATTAATTCCAAATTATACTTTTTATTATCCATTATCCTCGATAGAATGGATAATTGAGTAATATTTTCAGCCTGGTAGGATAGTATTATTTCCTTTATAACTTCCTGGTCAAACCATTGATAGTCAAATAACATTGGTTCCCTGTAAATTCAAATCCATGATGTGGTTTCTGGATCATTTCTACTTATACCATCTAATAATTTATTCCCCTTTATATTTGTTTAATGGATTGATCATTCATAGTCCCTGATATTATATAACCATCATTGATGTTTCATATATTTCTCCGTAAATGTGAATATATATTTTATTATCTATGAATTTATATATATATATATATATAACAATTCTACCAAAATTGGTAATTCATCGATATATTAAATGAATAAAATCATCAAATCCATATCATGTAATAAATAATTTTACTCATGGGAATTTATTTTACATGATCCATTGGCTATCACATTATCATTTTGTATCAGTATAGGGGCCATGAATTTTTTTAATCACTATTTAATACCAAAAAAATGTTTCCCATGAGAGGGTAAAGTAAGTACTTGGGTAGTTATAAGTCTCTTTTTTCATTTCAATGATGCACTCTCTACAATCATAGGTCCAGAAAAACATCACTCGATTTCGTGTTACCTTGGTAATTGAGTTATAATCTTGATATGTTACACACAAATAATTTACAGTGCTTTGGTATTTTAAGGAAATAATGTATTTCCATTATTTATGTTGTTATGAGCCACTCTTCAATCGTCTTTTTCTTATAAGGATCCATATATATCACTTTTTTTTGTGATAACATGCCCCAATACTAATACTTCCTCTATCAAAAACTCATATTTTCTATAATTTTCATATATTTTATCCATATGTAATTTATTTAGATAATTATTAAAATACTCCACATGATCCTCTTGGATTTTTGAGTATATTATATATTATCTATAAATACCACTACAAATTTATTGAGGTAATATTTAAATGATTTATTAATTATGTTCCTAAAATATTTTAGGGTAATTAGTTATTATTAATGGAATCACTATAAAATCATAGTGTCTATAAATTTTTCAAATGGTAGCTCATGGGATATCTTTCTTTCCCACCTATAATTGTTGATATCCTGACTAGAGGTCCACCTTATAGAAGTATTCATCGCCTACATAGATGATCAATAAATTCATCAATCCATGGAATGGGATAATTGTTCTATAAAATATTTCATCGAGTTCACTATAATACATGTGGAGTAGTATTGAATGATCCTTCTTATATAAAATGAGTACTGGCATGCCCTATGTTGAATACATCATAAAGAATAAACCATTGTAGATATTATCTTATAACTGCTTCTTCATTTCTAGATACTTGATAGTGGTCATTCTTTAGGTATTCTTTGATATTAGTATATATAGAAATATAAGTTCAATTTAGAACTCAATATCATGGTTAGGAGGAAGACTTAGAAACTCTACATATGATACATCATTATATTCCCGAAAAATGGGAATGTATTTATCCATTATTTTACTATTTTTCTCAATTATTTAACCAAGATATTTTTTCCCATAAGGATATTAAATGATTTTTTTATTACAGTTATCCAAATCAGATTCATCCTACTCTATAAATTTTATATAATAGGAGGATGATTCAGTATATGATGAGTGATTTCTATCTCACAATTTTTTATTTAATGTTTATATAATGATATCCATTCGATTCCCATTATAGCATTATATTATATTAAAGGAAGTAATACAAGATTTTCTATGAGGTTCATTCCACAAAAATTTGCGGAGGAGGAGTTATATACTTGGTATTAAATTATTTACATTCTTATTACTTTCAAAGGTAACTCAACCTCAATGTTTTAATGAGTTGTTTGAATAGTTAAACTTAACATTTACAATATTAAATAACATATAGAACCAAAATCAAATAATATTTTCTTAATTCATGAACATATAATTAGTGTACTAGTCACCACTTTATTATCGTGGTCCACCTCAATTTTAGTGATGGAATAATCTCTTTCATTATCTCAGGGCCTTGGATGTTTTCCTCGATTATTTTCTCCAAAATACATAGATTAGGCCAGTGGATTTAATAATTTTCATGTAACTCGTAGTTTGAAAATTGTAATATGGGATTAGATTGATTAGAACCTTATTTTATTTTGTCACATTAGGGGTATTATTCATCTATCTTCCACATTCATTATCTAGATGCCCCTATTTTCCACATTTGAAGTATCGACCCATTTCCTTAAGACAGTTTCTATGATATTTCTTCCTACCCTTTTGATGCATAGATACTTTGGATATCTTTACTCAATTATATTTATCCTTTATCATCATAAATTAAAAATTATTTTCCTATTATTATCTTTATTTCCATGAGACCATTATGAATTAAAAATTTCCAACTGAACCATAAGGGAACAATGAATAATATTTTATTATATTTTTATTTTTTAATATGAAACAAAATTCAAAGACTCGTATTTATTTCATAGAAAATAAATCTACCATTATTTATTTTAAATGATAAATATGGAGACATAACATGAATGATTTGTGATTTTTTCCTCATTATCCACAATAGACTCATCATAATACAAGAGTTTCCCAAAAAATTCCATATCCATTTGAAGATGGATAGTTCAGGTAAAATATTAATTTAAAAGTACATTTTTAAATTTTTCCCATCAATGGATTTGATATCCTCATTGGTATACATGCTCTTGATTAGTGTCCACCACTGATCATGTTCTCTCTCTTTATGATAAATGTCCAGTATGACATTATATTTTCCTGACATTGAAGTATTGAGTATGTATTATAAATAAAGTTAATAAAATATCCTTTTTTGTAGTAAAGAGATCCAATAAATGTTGGGGGCCTCCTTTACATAAAATATTCAACCACAACATTAAATTTCTTATAATTAAGAGGTTTTTCGACATGAATCATGCTATTATTCATAACATGAGATAGTTGATCCATTATTAACTAGAATTTTCCTTCTACCACTCCCATAAGGTTATGAATATATATAGATAAATCAATAAATTTATCATCACATTTTTTGTCATCATGATTCCAAAAAATTCATTTCAATAACTAAAATAAGAGAAAAATTAATTATAAGAATACATAAACTAATAATAATATAAAAATGCAAACCATAAACATATAAATAAGAATTATATAAATTAAATTCATACCCTATCTTATAAATATTTTGTTTTCAATCTCGGTTATCCCAAGAAATTTTCCTATTAGTTTTTTCAATCCTAACAATATATTCATTTCAATTATAATGGTTCATAACCATATAAATTTACCAAAACATATCCTCAAGAGTCTCAAAATAGAAGTGCAGTAAGGCCTCATTATGGTAAAATAGTTATATGTTTTGAAAATACCCAACAAGGCCTTCCTATGTTATTAACAACTACATATTCGTGGAAAATCTACATCAATTTTTTTTATCTAAAAAAGGATTTGATTTATTAGAAATGAATTGCTCTATAATTTACCAAAATTTCATGATTTTATCTTATACATAGACCTATCCCTATTATTTTTACAACTATATTATTTCCATAATCCTAAAAAAACTATACCTTTATATGATGCCAACTATGAAAACCCAACAATATTTCCCATATTTTTACATTATTTTCAATATTAATATCCATTAAATACCACTCATGAATCTAAAAGCCTAGTTTAATTGGGTGAATAAGACTGTAAAACATCAACATGAATCTAAAATAAAATAGATTTATTTTATTTTTCATAATGAGAACTTAAATACATTTTTTCTTATAATGTGTTATATGATAACCTATGTAATATATAATGAAAAGTTGTGAGCTACAAAAACCAACAAGGGAATAATAATGGTGACACAACACAATATGTGAGTTAGATATAATAACCTGATAACATAAAAGGAAAGGATCATGGGAAATCGTATGGAAAAAGTAAAAATATATGACCATCAGATCATGGAAGCATTGGAAAGTGGTAAAATCATAATACCTAATAGCACATGCATAATTTAGGGCCCACTGTCAGGACATCATAACCATGATGACAATGTCTCGTATTTTGCGGAATCCCCTATTAATCCTTCCTAAAACTCTTTATACATTGTCCTTGTGTTATTCATCTACTATAAATGCACACTACAATGTATGATGGAGAGTAATTCAACGATTTATTATATTATTTTATTTTAATAAATTAATGAAATGATATAATAATGTTAATGTAATATCGTCCCATATTAGGGTCTGAAACCCGGTGATAACATGGTGACATGACCTTAGGTCAATTAGCACATGTTACCGAGTAACTATTACAATGTAGCTACTAAAGGTAGATTTTTGTGGTTAACATGTTGGACTCTCTTATTCCATCCCACCTCATATTTAACGTCTTTTTATTTTTCCTTAAGAGTTTTGGCTAACACTGTCAAACAATGATGCCCTTTTTTATCACTATTAGGGTATAATTTACTACCAGTTCTTCAGAAGAAACCTCATTATGTTCCTATAGAGTGATATCATCAAACCTAGGACCTGTAGAAACATGTTGAGAAACCTATTATACCACAGCATTGGGACTAGAAGCAACAAGTTGAGAAAAATGTTGTTTCTCTGCACTGGGACTAGCAGCAGCAGGTTTTGTGACCTGTTGTGCCTCGGTATTGGGCACATTAGCAGGTACAAAAGTCATTATCTATAGAAGTGGTTTAGAATTTAATTTATATTACATAAAGGTATCAGCAAATAGATAATAACATAACTTAACACAATGTATATTGTAATAAATAAATCAGAAGATTATTGAATTCTTTTTTTACAGGCTTAAATGATTTGACCCCTATGTCGACTACATTAATACTTTCATTGTGGTCTTCTCTGACATACAAAATTTCATCTCCATTAAGACCACAGTAAAATGATTGTGAATTCCCAATGAAGGGTGCATCCTTTTTTGAACTTTCATCTAACCCTTTAGTTTTTTGGTCGATAACAGAACAATTGAACAGTTTTGGTTTGTGGGATCTGGAACATAAAATACATTCACTACCACTAATGCCATTATAAATGGTTCATATTTCTCCCCTTCCTTACTTAAATAAAATTTCATGAATCATAATTCATCAATTTTAACATCACTCCTATTATCAACCCACTTGTGTTGAAAAATTGGCACTTGGAATTTCGTATAATCCAAATCCCATATTTTTTTGAAGATTCCAAAGTATGAAATATTTGCATAATTTGGATTTATTTCTGTAGCACTGGAATCATGCATCGCTTCAGCCAAAATTATTTCCCCACTACTTTTCATGGTACAGTCTTCATCGTGTTCATTTTTATAGAATTTATAACCATTAACTACAGAGGCATTGTATGATAAAACGTACACACTTGCTCCTCTGGCTAGCCATCAAAGTCATGCTGAAATTGTGTATTCATTTTTATCTAAATTCTTAAAAACACAGTCCTGAAACCATCTTGTAAACTGTCCATTATTTGTTTCTAATATCCATTTTTCAACCCTAGATGTATTCAAATGCCTAACAATTTTTTTCTGTTCGAACATATGGGTCAATGTCAAAACTGTTATACGAAACATATAGGTGGTCCTGCTTCCGATCTATAATATTGATTATGACAACCTCTTTTCCAAAACTTCCTTTACCCTCAAGCCACCTAGTGTGATGAGATTTTGGTAGGCCAGTTATTTCCACACCAGATAGGTATTCTGTACAAAATTAAATGGCTTCCTCGATAATCGATAATATATTACTCTGTAATAAAAACCTCTAGACGACTTCAATTTTTGACATACCCTTCCAAAATATTCATATATTGTTCAATGGAGTACATCAATCTATAATTTATAAGACCACATAGTCAAATACCAGTCACCAAATGAACCATCATATCAATGAATGTCGGTAGGAAGAACATTTCCAATTCTCATAATATGACAACAATTTCTCCTTTTATAGTTGGCAATTTCGCCAGGTCTTTAACGTTGTTTCATATTTCTTTGAAGAAGAAACAAAAATTTTCTAATGTATAGCAGTCATTCTTGGA
The DNA here is from genome assembly GCA_963277665.1 of Viscum album. NCBI lineage: Eukaryota > Viridiplantae > Streptophyta > Magnoliopsida > Santalales > Viscaceae > Viscum > Viscum album. The sequence continues at coordinate 1,141,532,023 of OY728156.1, forward strand.
AAAAATGCAATTTAATGCTATAGGAATTATATCATGCATCAAAACATGGAAGTCATGTGATTTGAGACCCTCTAACATTAAATCACTCATTCGAATAGTGTTCTTGATATTTGATGAATACCCCTATAGAAAATTTATGTTATTAAAGAACTTGACAAAATGATATCTCTCCCACTTGGAAATATAATAAGTAACAGTAGGAAGAAAGGTTTGTTTTTCACCCTTCACTAGTTCTAACTCTACTCGTATTCCCATCTTAACAATGTCAAATCTAGCCTTAATTCTATACTTTGTTTTGTTGGGTGCCTTTACCAATGTGCCAATGACACTATCACATACATTTTTTCAGTATAAAAAACATAAATAAAATATCTGACATATAGACAATTCTTTTATGGTAATTCCAAAAAAAACTGATCTCTTTTTGCAAATGTTTTTTGTAAGGTTTTTTGAAAATGATTTTCCAAAAGTAGTGTCTACATCTTTTAATTTTATATACAATTGTTCACTTATTAGTGAAGATGGTGTTTCACATTCTTATAAACTTCTATCAAATGATGTCATCCAGTATCTGTACTTATGTCTTTGGGGTAGAAATATGTGATTTCCAAGAAACATGGTTTGTTATGAATGTTTAAACCTAATTGATTATGTACCTTGTACAAAAATATGATACCCTAGAGTTCCTTTAATTATATATACTGACAAATTTCCAAGAGAAAAATAGTTATTTATCGTCCCAAACAATAAGGATCTCATAGTTAAATCTTTATTTTTGTATGCATCATACAACATTTCACGTGAATCCCACAATAATTTCAAATCCTCGATCAATAGAGCCAAATAAATAGCAATGTAATTACCCATTTGTTTTGGTCATAATATAAACATAGATAACATGATGTGTATTCGTTTCATGTATAACCATTGTGGTTAGTTAAAATTTACTAACATAACTACCCATGTACAGTAACTGCTATTTTGAAAACCAAATCGATTCACTCCATCTATAGATCACACAATCTGAAGTTTTCTCAACTCATTTCCAAATTTAGGATACCCATGATCAATTCTCTTCCACTAAAGAGAGTCTTCTGGGTGACGTAGTTTCCCATCATTAACTCTTCTATCTACATGCCATGTCAATTTTCATGCAGTCTCCTCACATCAATATAGGCACCTAATCCTTGGAATGATTGGAATGTACCATACAACTTTCCTAGGACTGGATTCATCTTTCCTGTATCAAGAAGAACCACATTTTTGGCATTCTTGAGGTGATTGGTGGTCTTTAAGAAATAATATACAGTCACTCGTGTAGGCGTGTATTATTTCCGAGATCAAACCAATCAAGCATAGCATTCATTTGACATTGTATTTTTGGCTCACGAGTTCATTATCTTCTAGGATTATGTCATTTAGGATAGCAAGTAGTTCTGTAAAACTAGATTCACTCCACCCATTGCCTACAATCAAATTATACAACTTCAGTATGGTTGACTATGATATATATTTAGTGAAACCAGCATACAATGGGGTCTTTGAACCACTCTTTAACATCTCAAACAATTTTTGGGAAATCACGAACTTCATCTTCAACTGTCCTTGTAATTTCCTCAATACGATCTTCATCATCTTTCACATCTGTAATCACATCCTCCATACAATTTTCTTCATCGTTCACACTTGTAATCATATCATAAGATCCATAAAATTTAGGGTTATCCCATCCACTACCATCAATCATTTTTCCCCATGTTTATTCCAACATTTATAACATTGATCAATTTTGAGACAGATTAGGTATTCTTCCAACCCCACTGGACTAATTTTTCTTGAATAACAATAGCGTAAACATAGGAAAATTATTTGAGAATGGTCATATTCATGATCTTTTTAAAACATGATAATCTATTTCATGTCATCATCATACTCTTTTGACAACAAATTGTAATTCAGCCATTCTTTATTCATACTCATCCTATTTGATACAATAATATTAATATTTAACAAAATAATTACACAAAATATTTTCAACTAGGGTCATCATTAAACAATAAAAAATGGTAATATCTATGGTAAATAATACCCTTACCTCTCCATGCATTATGTAAGACCAAAGTAGATCACACCCATCTTTCCAACCACTTGATCAATGGAACAAGATATGATAATCCCTTGCACAAGAATGTTTTAGTATCCCACATGTTATCTATATTCATTGTTTTAATCCCGTTATTTAATGTTTCTCTTGAAACATAATGTCTATAGTCAAGAACTATAGAACTAAAATAATATATGTTATGATTTTAAATAGAGTGATTATGGGTGGAAGGATTCATTTCATGTGTTTTTATTCTTATTTGACTTGGGTGTCCATAGAGTGTATCATAGAGTCCTCTAGTGAAGTGATTTTCTATTATTTATAGGAATTGAACTAGTAACAAAGTTGTGGTTCTATTAAAATGGGTAATTTTTCGACTAATATTCAATGCTACAAGAACTACAACCTGGAAAACAAATGGAATAACTATCATTACAACCACCAGAACACCATACAAACACACAATCGTGCTCACAATTGCAACACCAAAAAAACCAAACAATCACAATTTAATATTTTACAAAAAATCCCTTATTCAATTCCATTTGTTAATTCAAGGGTTATCACATAATTTTTATCATCTTGGGGAATTCATTCATTATTCAGTATATGTAAATTACCAATTTTTATATTCCAACGTTAAACAAGAACCAACCAACGTGAAATTCATTTAGTGTGAAAAAAAGTACCACCAATGACCATGATATTTAATGGAGCATTTATCCCATATATTTCACAACAAACAGTTAAATTTCAAGCAGTAATTATATGATAACATGAGGAAACCAATGAGTAAATGGAGGAAACCAATGAGTAAATGGAGAAAACTCACCGTAAAGGTGTTATTTATTTGGCAACAGAGGTATGTTCTTGGCAGAAGAGAGGTGAGTGGTAGAGGATATTTCCAAATTAAAAGAAAAAAAATATGAGAACTCACATGTTTAACAATTTTATTGGTCAATAGTTGGATTTAATTTTCCATCTATGATATCTACTTCCTGTTTATTTATTTTTTGTGTATCTAATATTTTCTCTGATATTCAAATTATGAATGGGACATCTCCACTTTTCAAGAGAAAGATCATTTTTAATTTACTATAATATAGGGTAAAAATATTTCACATTAATTGTATTTTTCCCCAGAGGAACTTTGCTATCCCATAGGGATCAAGAACGGCTCTTAGGTTAGTGGAATTTCAGGATAGTTGTTGGTTATGATACTAGTCTGGGCCTTATCATTACATTTCCAATTTTAATTATCCCATGTCTATTAAAATATATGATTTGGGGGAGGGGTTAGACACTAATATATAGAAGTAATAAGAGAGGTAAAAATTATCCTTCTCTCAAAAATATATGTGATGAAAGATGAAACATACACCTAGTGAGGGAGGACCACCCAAGAGGAGAGGGGGGGGGGGGGGGGTTGGCATAGTGCAAAGGGATTATAAACTTATGTTTTTTCTATATTACTAAGGATATTCTTTTCCCTCATAGATCATGATTGATTATTGATTATTTCTCACTATTTTGAAAATTTTTTTACATGGATACATGTATCCTAATTTACCTAACGGTGGATATCCTCCACCTACTTAATATTATTTATACCTCCCAAAAAAATGGTCACCTTGGTAAAATATATATTGAAATAGATTAAACTATTTCAATTATTTAACACGAATTGTTTGGGGAGATATAGGATGACCACATTGAAAGGTTTTCATTGGAATAGATAATGGAAATGATGATAAAAAGGTAAAATACAATTATAGAGGAATGGGTTGATGTCTGAGACCTTTTATATCTAGATAAATTAGAAAAAGGGAGTTGAGAGAAACTCACTACTATCCAACACATGGACTACATTGAAAACTAAGGAAATCCATTTATATACTTTCCCTTCAATAATTTTTGATGGACTCACTCTTGAGATGAATCATTTTACACTAGAATAATATCTATTACCTTATAAATTTTTAGAAAAAAATGTACATTGTCAATGTAAATGGGGTGAGTTGATGCTTGATCTCTAGCTGTGTCACCTAATAAAAATACCTCACCTGAGAATCCATTTAAAGAATAATGTTATAAGTACGGAAAAGAATATTCATAAAATAAATTCCAAAAAATCATATATTGGATCACCCATATTAGATAGAAAACAACACATGTCATTGTATCTCCTTCAATTCGAAAAAAAAATAAATTAGATTATGATTGACTACAAATCATCACTTATGATATGTATGGATCCTAGTAATTACCAAGAAACATGATCCTTCCCTAATGAATATATACCAAAAACAAGGTAATAAACAATGGAATCAAATGTTCTTTTATATAAAGAATAAAAATAAAACAAATCTAAAAATCACCTAACTATATCGCTATCTTCTGATTTGGTATATTTCCCTCATAATTAAATAAGAACTAATGTTGAATATCACAAAATGAATTCCTATTATAGTTATCCTACTTAGGGATCACCCTTATATAGTCAATTAAATCAACTTGAATCACCCCACCCAACTCAACCAAATATATAATCCTCATACCATAAAACTACATATCAAAATGCATGAAACAATACATAAAACAGTAGTAATTGTTTGAAACCACCATACTCATAGTGGAGGAGGTTGATTCGGTGGCCGGAGTAGGAGGGGAAAGAGGAGGACGCAGCGGCGGTAGAGGATGAGGAGAGTTAGGCTCACCACAGAGGAGGGATCGCATTGGAGGAGGAGAAGAGGGCAGGAGTCATAGTGGAGGAGGAGTATGGGCACAAAAAAGGAGGGATCGCAGTGGAGGAGTAGGAGAAAGAAGCAGTGGAAGTGGCAGAGGAGGAGGAGGAGGGGTCGCAGCGCAGGGTTCAGCTTCCATGAACACTTCAACTCGTGCGATAGAAGAGGATCCTGTAAGGGTTATTTTATAGAAATATTTGCAACATATATTAGATATAGTTAAAATCATTGATAAATGTATGTTTTTTCAGTGATAATATAAAATCTCTGATAAAATATATCCTTATCAGCACTTTTTGTGCATTAATAAATATTTCCTTTATAAGAGATGATAAAATAGATATTTATTAGTGCTAAAATTATAGCGGTGATAAATTCTTACTTCAACAATCCTTTTTACTTATATATATATATATATTAAAAAGTATTATATATTTATAAATAAATTAAATATATTATATATATTATATATAAAAAATATAATAAATAGATTGAATTATTCTAATAAATCAAATAAATCACAAATAAGCATTATTTTTTAATATTAATATAATAATATAATATAAATAAATATTAAATCATTTTTAAGTGCTAAAAAATCACTGATAAAGGGTACACAGATATCAATTCTTGTTTTAGCACTGATAAAGTATATATTTATCAGTGCTTTTAGCTTGAACTGATAAAGGCCCACCCCTTTATCAGTGCTTTCTTCTTAGCACTGATAAAGGGAAGTGCTTCTCTTTCCCGGTTTTGTGGTTGTGATGACTGCACAATGACTAGTCTTGTAGATAAACCAACCCTCCAACATGATAAATAATTTCTTGTGACTGATATGGTACTCCCAATCATTTTAATACACATATCTTCACCTCATAACCAATATTTATGCTCATAGACACACACAAAATTCCAAATTTCAACTAAAAATAAGGTTCGCCACCCTCAAATAGCGAGTGGTATATTCCAGACCGTATGGATTAACTTATATAACTCCTCAAGTGAATCCTCAACACGTTTCATAGCCAAACTAGATAATATATTTGAATAGAAAATAAGCTCAGTGTATAACTTACTCTCTCTTGGCATGCCCAAGACGATGCCAAGATAGATCATGATCATCTCTAACCAGGATTGCACAAATATTTCATAAAAAAGTGTATTTCTATCTTCAATCCACATTAACATAAAAAAAAGACGCACTTTTCTTTATCCAAATCATGGAACCATGTATCTTATTAATGCATGACTAGGTACACCTAATGGTGTTCTATCTCATAGAACCTGATCTATTCTCAGCATCTCCTCTACCATGGGGGTTAATTTCTCATTTCATCACAACTCCTGACAAAACAACCCATGTAAATTCCTTAATAACATCATTACTCTCCTCATAACCATCCACTCACCAACTAAAAATTCAAATGATACCATGCACAACCAACAATTTCCTTTCCTATTTTGTACAACTCACTAGGTGTATAAAACCAACCACTAGGTTATCACATGGATCACACTCTAACAATTCTTATTCCACTAGATCCAAGAAAACAAAAGAAAATCAGATGCATAAATTATTAACTTATAATATCCCTTAGAAATACCAGTAATAATAGGGAACATGACCTATTCCTTGATTTATTTTCACAGTGGCCCATCACTCAATATCATTTTTCAAAAAAATTAGTGTCAAGAATGCAATTAATAGTTAGTTGGGATAGGCACCTAAACTGTTATTCACACCAAATCCACTTTCAAAACACAAAAACCATATTTTTTATCTTAGAAACTAGGAAAAAACCTTTTTATATCAAAAAAACCCAAGCACTAACCATGAATTAGTTTTAAATGAAGGTATAACTTAGATCGCTACAGAAAAATAATCTATCTAACCAACCAATGCCTCAGGCAGGTTACCCAATATAAAACTAAACATTGTCCAAGAAGGTTATCAGTGACCTTTAATGGTATATAGTTCTTCCACATATCATTACTGGTCAATTCTCATAACAGGGTCACTAGGTCTAACCACATATCCCAAAGATCAAACCTTTCAAAAACGTCACCTCTCAGGGGGCATCATTCATCTACCCAGCTCAATGAAAGTAATCTGACACACATGTCAACCCTATCTATTAGAGGTAATAAAAATATCATCCTAGATAAGTTAAAAATAAAAAACATAGGTATAATAGGTATCTCATATTCTCTGAGCATCCTCAAAAATAACTTCCCCTAAGGGTATCATGACATAATGTAAAATTGATATCGAATTGACCCCCCAAGTCATTGGTATAAGGTAATACCACCCCCATGTTATAGTTCTCTTGAAACATCTCATAACCTATAAAAAATTAACGAAGATATCTAAATAGAATACACTAAATGAATGTCATTTTAGCATAATTTCATTCCCAAATACCTAGTAAAGAAACATATAGAATTTTAATAACATTTTAAATATCGAATCTATTAAAACCCCTTTAATGTGTATAACACGTGGGAATAATGTGACTTATCAACCTACTAGGGTCACTGCACCTCCCATGTGTGAGGAATGATTCATCAACTTCACCATCAAAAGACTCACTATAGATCCACATAGCCTTCCATTAAAAGTAAATATATACAAGTTGGATCAATTGATTATAATTCCATAAAACCATATACATGATCACATTATTTGGTATGTTGTTGACTCATTATAAATTTCCATATGTCATTAATAATAACCAAACACAAGCAGACCTATAACATGTGAATCCTACTTTCAAAATAATATGCATGAGATGCCTCTTTCCTTTTCTATCCAACAGTAAAAATCAATCACTTAATCACAAAATTTATACAACAAGTGTATCGCCCAAAGTGAAAGAAATATTAAACTATAACATATCATTATAATGACCCAATGTTTTATCAATGTAATTCCCTTATTATTTTTATGTATTATGGTATAATCACATAATAATACTAATATGAGCATAATAAAAACCATAAAATGAATAATTAGTGAAATAAAAGGTATCTCTTGAAGTTAAAGTACATATACTAATGAAATAGTAACATCACCTTTAGAATGGTAATGTGAACCTTATAAATAGTGAACTATCCAATTTCATAGTAAACTCACCAATGGAAGTTTAAATAAAACATTTCTATTTTATAAGTGACAACATGGTATAATTATATCATAGTATATATAAATAAATATTTTTTAATAAATTATTAATTAGATGGTAGTATTTTGGTAATTTAGAAATACTTAATTTCAATTTTATGAATAATTTAATAATTTAAAAGAAAATTTCTTTCTATAAAATGTATTCATAAATTTGTATTTTGATGTCTTTTTTTATAATAAAATTATATAGGACCTTAGTAAATTTTTTTATAAAGTCATAGAATAGTAGTTTTAAATTTAAAAATTTTATTTTTCAAGTAAATTATAACATTAATTAAAAATTAAATTTCACATATTTTGAAATTTATTTTTTAAAAATGGATTAAATTTTCAGATTATATATTTCAAAAATTGGTAGTATGAATTTATTGATTTTTCTAAAATACTGGAATTTGTTTTAAATAGTGAAATACGATAATTTCCAAAATGAACTAAAAACATGTATTTTACTTTCCTGGATTATTTTTTGATGAGGTAATCTCCCTTGGATCCAACTCACATTATAAATTTATTTTTTTGGTTCATAATAGTCATTAATATTCATTGTATTTAGAAGAAATATTAAACTGATGATAAAAATAACAGGAAACCCCTCCTCTCCTCCACTATAAATACCACCCCACTTTACCTCATCTCCTTACACCTCTCAAGCCTTTTTCCTAGTGAAAATTCTATAAAATTATATCCCTAATATATTTTCCCACTTCCATGTTAAATTGGTCTCATAAAAAATCCAAAACCTCTCCTATAAAAAGGCTCTCAAGGATAATATTTTCAAGAGATAAATTCCTCTTTTCTTTTCTTTTAGTTTCTTTTCATGTTCCTTTGATATCATTTCTATCCTCATCTATCCTCAAATAAAGGGTACTATAACTCTAGTACCTTAAATTTAATGTAATTTATTTACTCTAGTGGAATAATTCATCATCATCCCTCATTTTCCCAACTGTTTTACTTGAAATGAAAATAGTGTCCCAAATGTGTTATTTCATCACATACAAGGAAGACATGTTTTCAATTTAATTTAACATCTTAAATTCCGGTCATGAACTCACTTTTATTATTGAATTATACTATAATATTTTTTTAATATATTATTTGATATTATTTAATCTTTATTATGTATGATATTAATTTATAAAGGGAAATGTGTTCGGTGTGATAAAAACTGCTAATTAACCAAAATAGTTATCATTAATGTTTAATATAATGATTCATATTCACTCCAAATTAACAAATGAATTTTATAACCATTTAATCTTATATATGTTCAATACTAACATATATATCCAATTCTAGATATCCATTCTCATCATAAATGTTTATCCTTACATGTATATAAGTAAACATATAATGAAATCCAAAGAAACAAACACTACAGAAACAATAAAATTAGAACTCTTAACCCATCTAAAAGATCATGAGTTAACATAATAAGGTTATAATAAATCAATTATATGTAGAATATGTTTTTTAAATTTTAATTAATGAATGTAATTTGGTTATCCCGGAAACTACATTCATGAAATAGACACCATCATACTTAAGGTAAGGGATCCTCCCTGAACCTTCATTATGCCATCATTCTGCCCTATCTATCTTTTTACCCAAAAGAATTTATCTGTTGTTCTTATGCGTATATTATAAATACTTTTTATATTATCCAATATTAGGTATCAATATCCATTCATCATTCTCCTTCGAGATATACATGCTTTTAAATGATTCCCCCCTATATTCTTCCCGATAAGCAATCGCGTTTTAAGGGAGTTCCGGAATTCTTACACATTTTCAAGTACGCTATAAAATATTTTTTCTAAGAAATAATTATTTTTATAAAACCAATATTTTTATTATGAAAAAAATCTGGTTTCACTTATCGTTTTATATAAAATATTATTCTCTTTTATTTTTTAAATGATCAATGATATTTTCCGTCAACCATACTAAAATATTTTAATTTTAATGTTTCTTAAGTACCCTTTTTACATGTTATTACTTCAAGATGAAATATATTTTCCTAATATATTCCTATTCTACTATATTATTTCCCATTTATGATCTAATTACATTCCTTCATGTACATTTTATTAATAATCTCATTTGTTATTCTTTATGAAGGAATTATAATACCCAATTCTTACCATGCGTGACCCATATGATTATGTATGATTGATTATATATGATTATATATGTGGAAAGAATATTTAAGAACATGTTATGATGGGTACACCCAAATATAAATTCAATGAATTAGGAAAGTTGAGTCTCAGTAGATATTATGTGCAACAGTCTGTGGTTATCCTTGTCTTGTACTACCATGTGAAATAGTTTTAGTGGATAATATTAACATGGGCTCCTCTAAGTGAAACGAGCCTTGACTCATGATAAAGTCATGTTTTTTATAACACATTATTGTGACTCAATTTTTATATGATCCCTTGTATATATGTTATGATTCCATAATTTTCATGCCTTTTTTTGTATCATTATTTCATTCCTTCTAACCTAGGTGCTAATGATTTATTATTGTGTTTTTCCTATACTAAGATTTCTAACTCATCCCTTTTTTAATGTTGTCTCCACTTTATCCTATGATGATGTATGAGAACAATTTAAGTAAGGATCTTTTTGTGAATATTAAATAAAAAAAAGTGTTATTTAGTCCCATGTTTTTAGTTTTATTTTTATAGTCTTCTAAGACACTAGAAATTACAATCCTTTATCCTATAATATAATGATCTATTGTGCATAAAATCATTTAATAATATATGTAAAAGGATAGGGTATATATAGTTGGTATTAGAGGCATGGATTAGTTATTTTTGTAGATTAGTCATAGATCACTCTATTAAAAACCTTATGGATAAAACTAAGTATATGAAAACATACATAAATTTTGGTAAGTATAGAGTAAGTGATTTATCGAGAAAATAAACACCTTTAGGATACTACAAGTGTATTTGGTTCCGAAACAGATGTACCTAGAAGTGAAAACATCTACAAGGTGGTATGGCCTCACTCAGGTTAAACTGGTACATGAAAAAGGGTCTTACTATGCACCAAGTATGTCACTCCCAAGGGATATGCTTTAATATATTCATAATATCACCATGAACCATTATTAAAAAAACAAAAAAAATCCCATAATAATGTATGATAGGAAACAGATCATGGATAACCTTGACTAAAACCTATGGAATCAGAAGTTAGTATATACTTTTCCATTATGATTTTTTGATATTTTTGATCAAAGTATCATTTTATGATTATTAGATAAGTATTAAAGCCCAATAATTGTATGTTGTTTTTCTTAGTTAATTGTAGGAAATAGAAGAACATGTGCCAAGAATAAATGTAATATACAATGTGAAAATTATCTAAATTTTTCTCCTAATACAATGGGAACTGGTTCTCAAAACATTATGATATTACTTTCTCAAGTGGTTGATGTTTTGAATAATAACATGAATCATGTGGAAGTCCATACTCCTACAAGAAAATAGAAATTTCTCGTCGAATCCTTCATGAATAAAAGGCCTCCCACTTTTAGTGGATCGTCTGATCCCCTCATCACAGAATAGTGGGTAAACTCTATTGAAAAGATATTCTCTATCATCTAATGCTCAGAAATAGAGAATGCCATACTGGTGGTCTATAGTTTTAATGGGGAAGCTGATTAGAGGTGAATATTGATCAAGATTTAGAAGTCCTAGGAAAAAATATATTCTATGGATTAGGAGGAATTCAAGTAAATGTTTTTTAATAAATAATTTCCATGAACCCTCTGTATCATGATGGAAATAGTGTTCCTCATACTCAATCAGAAGGAAGACGATCCAATCAGTGCATATAAAAAACATTACAAATATTTCAAGGTGCGCCTCTAGAAATTTCATGAATATTTAAAGAAATGTGGAATGATTATTTACCGGAATAAAGCAAAGTCTATGAAAGGCTTTGTCAAATGTAGATTTTTTTAGTTATGAGGAGATTTTTCAATATGCCCTCAAGGTTGAAATGGATACTTGAGACTCTTAGTTGTCTAATGGAACTAATGAAAAAAATCATAAAATTCATTCTAATATTGGTGGATTAGAAAATAAATATCATCATGAAAAGAATTCAGAACATCCCACAGGTAAAGAATGTGGGATGAAGAATCATGGGAGCTGTCTGAAGAGAATAGGTAATTGCTTCAAATGTGGAAGAATGTGACATTTGTCTTAGAAAATCCAATGGTATATGAAGTATTCCACTAATATGGAATAAGAAAGGAATGTTTGTATCATTTCTTCTCTAGTATCGTAGTGGTTCACCTGTAAGGAACATGGGAATTAAACGAACAATTACACTTAGCCAATGTATTGAAAAGTAAATCAAAAACAGCCTCCAAGGAAACATGGAAGGGATTTTGATGTCACTACTACTATAGCGGGTACTCTAGTAGTGGCGGTACTATTGATCGGCGGGTACTGTAGTGGCAGCAGGGCACTGTAGCGGCGGCGGTACTGTGCGGGTACTATAGCAGCCGGTTACTATTCACAAAATAGGAATTTGGCCAAAAAATTGGGCCTACGGGCTCTGTAATGGCCTACAAGCCCACTGGGCCTTCGGGCTATGTAATGGGTCTCCCTCTACCCAGTTGAAAAGAGGTCTTTGCTTTGCTTTATTAATAAAAAATGAGGCTTCGGCCCTAACCTTTAAAAAAACCACCTCAAAATTTGGTGGTTATATTATCAGTGAGAATAATTAATGGGGAGATTATTTCATCCAATGTATATAACTCCTTCCTGGTTAAAATTTGTAGACTAAACCTCTAGAAAATCATGTCATACTTCTTTTAGGGAGGTTGGATGTAATCTTGGTCATGGTTTGTCTGTATTTATACAAAGTCCACATCAACTATCGGTAAAGGGAGATCACTCATCACATCCTAGATAATCGTACAATCTTTTATAAGTGTAAGTAACAAGATAAATCAAATTTATAATAATCATACCAAGGGTGGATAACATTTCTTTTTGAGTAAGAATATCATTCTCTAATGATTGACATAAATGAGAGAATCAAGCTCGAAGACATTCCCTTCATAAGAGATTACACAAATTTATTCCCCCAATGAATTTTATAGACTTCCCTTGAATCAATTGGTTTTATTCTTAATTTAATTTATTCCTAGATCTCTACCTATATCAAAGAAACCTTATAGAATGGCCACTATAAAGCTGGAAGAGCTAAAGAAGTAGTTACAAGAGAATATGGAGAAGGGTTTTATATGCCTGAGTGCTTCCCCATGGGGGAGCCAGTCCTCTTCGTTAATAAGAAGTATGGATCAATGCACCTCTACATTGATTATTGTGATATCAATATAATCACGATAAAGAACAAGTATACACTACCTTAGATATATTACTTATTATATTAGCTTCATCGAGCCAATTATTTTTTAAAGGTGGACCTTCTATCGAGATATATAAAATTATAGGAGAGGAATAAAAATATTCCCACGACTACCCCTCAAATGAGGTATGGACACTATGAGTTTATATTGATTCTGTTATGACTCACTAATGATCAAGAAATTTTCATATATTTAATGAATAGAGTATTTTGAGATTAACTAAAAAAATTTGGTTGTATTTGTCGATGATATTATGATATACTCCAACAGAAAGGAGGAATATTATGAGCCTTTGAGTACTGTGTTGATGTCTTTTTGGGGGGAGAAATGTTATATAAATTATAATAACGTTGAGTTATGGATGTAGGAAGTATCATTAATGGATAATTTTAACATTATATAAGTTATATATGGGGACCCTTCCAAGACAAAGGCACTCAAAGAGTGGTCCATACCATAATCTGTAACAGAGATTTGTAGCTTTTTGGGTCTAGCTAGGTATTATCGATAATTTTTTAAAATCATCCCATGATTTTGAAACCCAATGACCAAGATTAAATTGAAGGGTTTGAAGTTAATATAGACTCAAGAATGCGAGGAAAGATTTATGGTGCTCCAAAAAGGCTTATTACACCACTAATAACTCTTCTACAAGTAGAGAAGTCATTTTTTGTATACTGTTGTTCTTCAAAACCTGGATTAGTTTGTGGGTTGATGAAAAATGATAATGTGATAGCCTACCCCTCAACACATCTGAAAATCCAAGATAAATAATATCCCATACATGAACTAGAGTTAGATATTTAGATCTTTGCATTGAAAATATGGCATCATTTTCTCTATGGGGATAAGTTTGAGATATATACTGATCACAGGAGTCTCAAATTTATATTAACATGGATGGGAATTAATATTATCTAGTGAATATGGTTAGAGATCATAAAGGATTCTGATTTCTCAATCCACTACCATCCTAGTAAAGAAAATAAGGTGGCATATACTCCAAGTATAAAGGATCCTCCAGCTTATCAATGATTAGAGCTTGGAATGATACAATCTTATTAGATTTGTATACGATGGAAATGAGAATCATTTATGGTGGAATATCATTAATCATTTATCATATGGTTTCTCAACCATCCCTCATAGAGAAAATAAAGGATGCTCAATGAAAAGATGTAAAAATTTTGAAAATGGTGGAAGCTATTAGAACTTGGAAACCCTTTGAGTTCAGGATTGATGAGAAATGGGTTTTATGATTTACGTCATGATTATGTGTACCATCGGATCCAGATATAAATAAGAAGCATTTTAATGACCCGTATAGCCTATCCTTCTCTATTCACCCTAGGCTCACAAAGATGTATCGAGATATTTTTAAGAATTATTGGTGGGATAATATGAAGAGTGAGATTGCAGAGAATACATCAATGTTCTTGGTATGTCATCAAGTGAAGGATAAAATGAAAAGGTATTAGGGGTGATGCAACCACATCCCATACCTACATGGATGTTGGATAACATCACTATAGACTTTTTCACTGGACATCAATGAAAATCTATAGGAACAAATGATATATAGGTTATTGTGGAACATCTTACAAAGAAAACTCACTTTATCAAAATTCAAGAGGTCTTCTCATTAGATAAAAATGAATGGTTATATATCCAAGAGGTGGTAAGAATAAATGGATTACCACTATCTATTATATCTATGAGAGATTAAAGATTCATCTATAAATTATGGAAAAGTATCCAACATGCTCTAAGCACTGATTTGAACTTCAGTATGGATTATAATCCTCAAACTGATGTCCAATTTGAGTGAGTTATTCAAGCATTGGAAAATATGTTGGGAACATGTTCTGTGGACTTTAAAAGAGGATGGGACCAATATCTTCCACTGTCCGAATTATCTTATAACAACAATTTCCACTCCAGCATCTAAATGGAACCATATGATTACATTTATTAGAAAAGGTGTAGAGAACCAGTGTGTTAGGATGAAGATAATAAGTGTTAGCTACTAGGATATGAAGTGGTTAACGAAATTTTGGAGAAGGTTAAAACCATTCATCATCACATCAAGGAAGACAAAAGGTGACAAAATAGTTATGAATATTATCAGTTACGAGATTTTATGTTCAAATTTGAAGTCATGTAATTCATATGCATATCTTCATGGAAGAAGGTCATGAGGTATGGGAAGAATGGAATTCTATCTCCCAGGTATGTCGGCCACTTCTAGATTCTTAAATGTGTTAAACATATGGCCTATCGACTAGAACTTCCACCTACCATTTATAAAGTACATGAAGTAATCCATATATTCCATTTGGGGGAATTAAATACTAGATCCTTCATAAGTACTCTCTTCAGAGGTGGTATAGATGGATAATGATCATTTTTACATGGAGAAACCATTGAAGATCATAGATCATATAGAAAAAGTTTTCGGAAATAAGAATACTCAACTGGTAAAAGTATTTTGCAGAAACAAGAATTACAAAGAGACAACATGGGAACTGGAACAAGCAATGAAGGAAATGTACTCCCACCTATTTATGGATTACTATGAAAAAAACATTTAGAAAAAAATTTCCTAAGGGGGGAAGAATGTGACGACCCAATTTTATATCAATGGAATTTCCATTGTATAATTTTTTTATTATACTATAATTACCTAATATTACTTATATGGCACAATAGAACCTGTATAAATGAATAATGGGTGAAATAAAACATATCTATTGATTTTAAGGATCATACATCGATTAAAGAGTAAATTGACCATTATAATATTATTATGACCCATATAAAGAGTAATCCAAAAAATGTAATAGTAAAATCCTCAAAGGAAGTGTATAAAAAAATTATACATTTAGTAGTTTAAAATATGGTATAATTATATCACTGAATAAGAAAATAAATATTTTAAATAAATATTATTAAATAAGTGTTGGTATTTTTGTAAGACATAAATATTTAATTACAATATTATGCTTAATTTTCTAATTTCATAAAAAATTATAATTTTTTTCATAAATTGGTATTTTTAATATTTATAATAATGATATAATTCTATGGGATCTTAGTTAATTTTTCAATGTGCTAGAAATGAAGTTTTAATTTTAAAATGTTGTATTTTTAGGTAAATGATGATTCTAATAAAAAATTGAATTTAATTTATATAAAAAATAATTTTTGAAAAATAGATTTCATTTTTGGATTCTACACATACAAAAATGGTTCTGGATATTTTTTTGGATTCTTCTGAAAAACTAGAATTTTTGTGAATAGTAAAATATGATAATTTAAAAAATAAGAAAAAAACATGGATAATTTAGTAATGGATGATGTTATACTTAGGTTAAAATCCTTGGCTCAGACTCAAATACTCTTTTTACTGTTTTGTCATAATAATCAATACTATTGATAGTCTTCAGAAAAAAATAAACTGATGATGAAAATTATGGGAAGCCCCTCCTATCCTCCACTATAAATACTAACCATCATTACCTCCTATACTCATGCCTATAAAGCCTTTTTCCCTTCCCAAATTAACTTAACTCTCTCCCAGAGACCCTATACCACATCCAATAGCTCTTGGTCTCATAAAAACCCGAAACCTCTCCCCAAAAGAGTCTCTCAATTAAAATATACTCACGAGGTAAATTCAACTTTTCTTTTCATTTATTTCCATTTATGTTCCCTTGATTTCATTTTTACCATCACCTCTCCTCATGAAAATTGTATGATAACTAAATTTTATTATATGTACTGTATTTATTTTATGATAATATAATAATTTATCATCATCTATCCATTCCACTCCTTTTGTTACTAGAAATGAAAACACCATCTGAGATGCGTTAATTCCTCACATTAAAGGATGAAGGGATTTCAATTTCTTTTATTGTCTTAAATTATGGTCATGAAACAATTTTTATGGTTGAAACTTGCTATAATATATGTATTATGTCTTATGAATGTTCATGAGATATTTTGTACACATGAAATTAATTTATAAATAAAAATTAATTTTTTCTGATAAAAATGGCCAATTAACCAATACAGTTGTCATTAATGTTTTATATATTTATTCATCTACACTCTAAATAACCAAATGAATTTTATAATGATGTAATATTTCTAATGTTTACTAATAACATATAACTCCAATTCTAAACAACCATTTCCTTCTTTCATGTTTATCCTTACATCTATATAAGTAAACCAATCATAAAACCCCAGGAAAGAAACTCTCCAAAAAATGAGATTGAACCTCCTAACCAATAAAAAAGCACACAAATAAACATAATAATGTTATAGTAAATATATTACTTGTATAAGAGTTTATGGAAATATTGATTAATGAATTTATTTTGTTTATCAATGATATTAACATCATGTTAAGGACATCATCATACTTAAGGTAAGGGATCCTACCCAAACCATCATTATTCCATCAGGTTTCTATGTCTTTATATTTACCCAAATAGGGTTATCTATTATTTTTATTTGTATCATATAAATAATATTTATATCTTCCAAACTCATGTATCAATATCCATTCATCTTTCTATTTTGTGCATATACATGTTTTTAAAGTACTTCTTCCTCAATTATTCCCGATAAGAGAGCCCATTTTAAAGAAACTTCCCAAATGCTTACCCATTTTCAAGTACAATATTTAATCTATTTTTAAGACACCTTTATTTTTATAAAACCATAATTTATATTTTGAAAAGAATCTCGGGTAACTTCTTTTTTTATATAAAATATTATTCCCATTTATTTTTTAAAACGACCTTTGATATTTTCCTTTAACTGTACTAAAATATTTTAATTCCATGTTTTGTTATGTACTCATTTTATATGTTATTAATTTATATTGAAATCAATTTTGATGATATATACCTATTCTAACCTATTATTTTCCATGCATTATCCAATTCCCTTCCTTCATGGACATTTTTATGATACTCCCATTTGTTATTCTTTATGACATTATTATGATACCCAATTCTTAACATGGGTAACCCTTATATTTATTTATGATTGATTATGTGTGATTCTATATATGTAATTAATATTAATGAACATTTTATTATTGCTTCACTATGATAACACTTCAATACATTGGGTAATGTTGAGTCTCATGGGATGTTATGTGAAATGTTTTTGGAAGTTACCCATGAGTCGTGCTACCATGTGCAGCGGTCTTGGTGGATAACATTGACTTTTGATCTTCTATATGAAATACGAATTGAGAAGTTCGAAAATCATGTTTCATATTTCTTCCACATTATTATTACACCATTATTATATGATCTCATGTTTATATGTTATAATTCCATATGTTCCATGCATTTTTATATCATTATTTCATGCCTTCTAACCCGTGTGCTAATGCTTTATTCTTATATCTTTTCTATTAACATAATTTTTAACCCATACATTTTTTCATGTTATACCTAAGTTATCCTATGAAATTTTATGATAATAATAGAAGTTAGGATCTCTTTATAATTATTAAATTAATAATTTTTTTATTTAGTCCCATGTTTTCAGATTTATGTGACCAGTCTTCCAAGACACTAGAATTTGTGATCATTGGCTTCAAATAAGATACCTTATTATTCTTAAAATCATATAATGATATGTGTAAAAATATAGGGTATATATAGTCATGTAATAAAGAAAAATCATATATCCTTGATAACCAAGACTTTCAGCTAGAACTACTGTTCTTGACTCCCAAGTCTGATATCCATCCAAAATTATTAAAAATTCTTAATACTATCATCCACTATTTCCAAAATAGTAAGAAAATAGAGAAGAAACGCATCTTATACCAATTTTGAACATCTTGACCTCATTTCCACTAGTTTGGTTCTCCATAATGGTTCTCCACAAGGACTCAAGCATGCCTCTCCATATGCTAGAGGCTACCAACCAGTACCAAGGTCCTTTGTTGTGTTTGTGGAGAGACTATACCCTAATATCACAGTACAAAATAGTGTAAATTGTAATATATAATAGCAATCAATAAATAAATAGAGTTTTGAATAAATTTATAAAAAGAAATAGTACAATGATATAATAATAAATGAAATGTTATAAATGAATGAATAAAAATTTCATACATATAGTACTGGTCACCCACTAGGCCGACCATACAAATTGGTGTATATAAAAGAAATAGTAAAATAATCATTTCAATTGGAAACACACTCCAAGCCAAACCTCATTCCTAGTCTCAAAGGAACTATCGATCTACTTTACCCTAATCCAAATAATTCACATGAGTGGCTCTAATCGATCATGCAACCCAAAACCTTAGTACTATCTATCATATAATCTATTATCATCCTAAAAAATAGATATATGGTCTATACTCACAACAAGATTCATGTATATGGGTGAGAAATAATCTCTTTAGTCCACCAAAATTATGAACCTATAAATCTACTATCATAAGTGTATTTTTAGAAAATATTCTCATCCTAGTTATGATACAATTGGAATATATAAATAATGTTAGTCAAGTAAAACTAAAGTCAATCCATGGGTTTTTTATCTCGATAAATAGGGAAATATTTCATCATATATATATATATATATCTGTATGTGTGTGTTTATATATTCCTATATAAAAATATGTGTAGGGTGAAAATTAACAAAAATCAAAAGTATTGGATCATTGATTCTAATATCCCATTCATCTGAAAATCCTATAAGAAGGTAATTAAGATTAATCATGTACCATCAATACATTTATAATTATGTTAATCCACATATCTATAATCCTATAAAATGATACATTATTCGGATAACACTAGAAATGGCTCTAAGGAAGTTTCATCAACACAGGGTGACACATTTCTTAGAAAAAGGATCACTCGTACTCTCCTCCAAAAAGTAAGATGTGGGGTTTCATGCTTCAACAGGTCATCCTGAAAATATTTAATTGAGATGGATGTCATATCACAATATCCAAATTTCACCAATTCGAGTTATGATTCCTAGGTCTTAATCTATAGTCAATCATTACATTTAAACTCAGATCATCCTTATGGGGATAAACCCTAGCTGATATATAAGAAATACTCTACTGATCTTGTATAACAATAAATAATCATTCAATAAATTGATCAAAATCCTTATCCCCACACAAGTATTGTAAGTACTATAATGGTGATTCAACTGATCCCACGGAGTATACTAGGAATTATATGAGGAGATCAATTCCATTATATGGAAGCACCTAGACATCTCATTTCTTAGTGGAAATGCACCCACCATGAAACCTTTGGAATCCCCTAGAATGCTAGTAGACCAGTCATTCTAATAGAAACCAAGTATAATAGGTTTTATGAGACTCTCTCAGTGACCTACCTCTATAATTCTCATTAAGGTATGTATCCTAGTGACAATAGGAATTCTGTTAACATTAATAGTATCATTTAATCGGTAGGTCCATAAGCTAGATCCTAGTATGTACGTACATAAATAATGATCAAACAGGGCTCAGAAGTTTTATTTTGGGTAGTGTGTAGTGAAATCCAAAAATAATATTGGTCAATGGATAGATCCTAGGATGTACATCTATAAATACTAATAAAAAAAGGTATAATATAATGAATTATAGGTAGTATATCTAGTAAAATTAAGCGATTAAGGACCATAATATAGATACCAATAAGTATTTCTAGGTATCATGATAAAATAACAGTCAATAGAAAGGGATCATCATCCAGGTCCCACAGAATACATCTTGGTACCCCAATAATAATAAAATAATCTGTCACATTTATAATATCATCCTCAAATTAAAAATCATCATTTACTATCATAGAGACATTATATATAAGCATGTTAATGTTTAAATAAAGGAATAGGGTGTATAAATACCTTAAATTCCAACTACTTCAATAGTCTCATCCGCTTACTCATTCTTCATGGGATCTAATGTTACACCTTCAACCATGACCACCCAAAACCCAAATGCATGAGCTGAGTTATGGTCTACTATTAGGCCACCCATTGGGTCCCTCGGGCCAAAAAAATTGAGAGTATTTCTACTTGGGATCCTCATGTACCTACATAAGTGAATAAAACCCTCTTGGGAACCTCATAAATAATAAGCTACCAGTGGAATCCTGCATGGTATCCTTGGAAGAGTTATTTAAATAGAGGCATCTAACATGGGATCTTCATGGTCTAGCATTATAAAATACATCCAACTTGGGATCCTTGGAATGGTATACATTGGTAGGGGAATCCAATTGGGAATCCTAGAAAATTGTAAAAATATATATGGTTCCTACAAGGGATTCCCTAGTTCATCACGTAAGTGAAAGAAACCCATAGGGGACCCCCAAAAATAGTTGTAAGATAGTGAAATCATATACTATATTCTCTATGTAAAATGTTTATATGGAATCATGAAATGTAATAAAAAATCCTTTAACACCAACCTAGAAATATGCGTCATATCCCACATCAGATCATGAGTCTCACTCTCTAGAGATAACTGATTTCCATTGTAATAATAATAATCTATCTGTTTATTCAAAATTATGAAATTCCACTAAAGGGACCAAAAATCACCTCAAGGGTTTCACCATAATTATCCATGTTGAAATATAATCTAAATGGACTAATTTAAAGTCTAATTAGGACTTTGGGGAATAAATATATGACAATCCCTATGAAGGAAACAAGGGAGAAGTGCATAGTTTGTATACATTGGTTCATAGTGTGTACTTTCAAAGCCCCACATGGGTGTGTACCATAGTTAGATGTGGCATGTAAAACCCAAGTACACAGTATTTAATAATGGCACATAGAATAAACCCTACATTGGATACCTACCCTTTTCCCTCACATGGGATATCCATGTACTTTTCTTGGTTGTGTACCACTACACTACCTATGACCCGAATGGTGTATAGTCTTATACTATACGTAGCCATGTGCCCATACATGGGACACTTGGCTAGATATTCGGCTAAGTGGCAATTTCTTGATACATAACTTGTATACCCTATACAAGTAATGAACTTATAGATGTTCATATTCCCCAAATTGGAAGATCATGTGGCATGTGTTCCTGAACTACAAGCCATGTGATCAGGATTTCTAAATTGAAAACCCATCGAATTGGCCTAACACCTCATTTTTATCCCAAAAATATATAGATAGAAACTAAATGCATCATAAAAAGTGAAAAATGTTGTTTCCAATTATAAAATGGTAAATTTAAATGGATTTAAAACAACACCATGAAATGGTGTACCATTGGGTGGAATCTACAGAAGCTTTACTCATACACACCGTCCATGACTGCTATATGATGATCTAGCTCCTCTTGATCTCTACATAGGAACATTATTTATTTGATCCCCACACTCTATTAATATCTCTTTTCTCTACCAAATATTTGACATAGTAGGACCAATGGGGTTTACAAGAGAAGTTTGGGAAGTAAAATAAATAAAATTCCAAAAAAGAAAAGGAAAAATATATGAGCAAAAGAAAATATAGCACAGCCCTAGCCCTAATGCCCCACATGATTTTATGTCAGGAATAAGAAAAAATCAAAATTCCAAACACAACATTGATGATGTAATATCATTAAAAACTCCATTTAAAAGACATATCTAAATGAAATTATTTGAAAAAATATAATTATGTAATTAAATATTAATTATTATGTATTCCATAAAATTCGAATGGTTCATATTTCCACCAAAATCCTTTACTAGTGTAAAAACACTATTATAGTAAAAAATTTGGTAAAAAATTTATTTGAATTCATTTGCATAAATTACCATTTTATTCCTTATAAGAATCTAAGAGAAAAAATTAAAAAAAAATTAACAAATTTTCACTCTCAAAAAACATGGGTCATTACTGTGTTCTTCCATAGAAGTGACACATAAAACACAACATTCAATTGATAGATTTGTTTAGGGAATTGTATGAAACATTATATAACCCTAAAATGATTATGATTCTTTGAGACACCAATATTTCTATGGATCAACATCACTTTATTCTTAAATATCATAAGCTTCTTCCATGAAGATATTAAAAAGAATATTTTACCACCTACTTCAAACTCTAAATCTCATTAATAATTATATATATAACATTTATTATGACATTGTGAGGCTTTAATATGTTATTGAATCATTTGAACCCTCTCCTTTGTCTCTCACATGTGTTTAATGATTATCATCTTCCCCACTTAATCTTCATCGAAGCATTCTGGAGTCCCACATCACATCCCATAGAGATCCTCAGTTAGTGAAACCAAAATTTTAGAATAGAAATTGTTAAAATATGATAACTCTAATAGATTGAGGTGTTTATCACAACAACCTTGTAAATATGTTGAACAAGATCCCATAAGGTCATATAGTGATTGAATGGATCTTTTATACATACCATCAATTTGAGGATGATAAGAAGTACTAAAATTTATCTCATTATCCATTTATTTCTAATTACTTCTCTAGAATATCATGTTAATACTTAAATTTTGATTAGATATAATGGATAAAGGTAATACATTCAATCAGAACACTATCCATATGTATATCTTGGTGAGTTGTTCAGGGTATAAATATTCTTATATGGGAATAAAATGTGCTAAATTTTTAATTTGATTGACAACAACTCAAATATAATTTTTTACTTTTCATTTTTTAGGGGGTCTAATAAGGGAATACATGGTTATTTTTTCACATTCCCATAATTTTATGAGTAATTGTTTTAATATACCCATAAATATTTATTATTCAATATTAACTTCCTAGTATACCAGGCACCAATATATGTTATCGGTAATTTATCTCTTCATTATATCCCACCAATAGTTATTTAATGTCCTTATACAATCACATCCTATCATTATGAATAGAGAAGGATGGTGTATTAGTACCATTAAAATTTTCCTTCTTAAATTTTAACTTTTATGAGACACATATTTGGGTTCCAAACCATATAACTTCGTTTTTATCAAAATACAACTCTTGAACATCGACTAAATTTATATATATATCTACATAATATTTCTAGGATTCATTAATCTTTCCATGAACTGATTGTTTGTAAATAATTTGGGAATGATTGGATTTATCACCTTTTATAATGATGTAATGATTCATTATTTCAAAATCTTATATTACTGGGGGCATTCCAATCATCATCCTAGATAGGGTAGAAAGTTTTTTTCTACTCAAAGAATCATCCACCTTATTTTCATTCTTGGGGTGGTAAATTATAGATTATTAATAATCTTTTATCAATTAAAACAATCTCCATTGATCCATATTAAACTCCTTCTATGTGAATATATATTTTAATCTCTTATGATCACTATATATTTGATACTTGTCTCTATAAATATAATTTTACCAAATTATTAATAAGTAGATCCTAACCACCAACCCAAATCATGGGTTGAGTAATTTTACTCATGAGTCTTTAATTTATGTTAGGCATAATAAAATGAAAAATTATTTTGTTTAGGGATGCAACCCAATCCCATATTTTTGAATCACTATATGTTACAACCTATTACCAACTACATAGTATTATAGGTACAAGAGTGGTGATGAAACACTATTTTAGTTCCTATAAACCTTCTTCATATTCTTCTATTTAATGGATCTTTACTCTAATACTTTTTCACATGATTAGGGGATTTTATAGATTTGGGAAATTTTTCATATAGAACCACTAAAAATATGGTAATATAAGACAACTATGGATCTTAGTTATTATGTTCATTTTGGGTGATTACTAATAACATCCATCTGTAATTGGTCCACTGTTATGCCATTAAATTTGACTAAAATACCCAAGAATGATACAATTTGTAGCCAGAAATAATATTTGAATATTTTAACATATAATTTATCCTTTCTTAAGGTCATAAGCATAGTCAGAAAATGGCCTTCATGGCCTTATTATCTCATTGATTGTAAAATAATAATGTCTATAAAGATAACCATACATTGATCAAGGTTCTCTATAAAGGCTAAATTCATAATTTACATGAATATAGTTCAAGAATTTTTCTATTTTAATGGCCTAACTATAAATGTGTAGTGTTCATGTCTCATTTGAGAAGATGGTTTGGAAGTATCCTAGAATTTTACCCTTGGATAATGATATCCATATAAAATTTAAATTATCAAGGAGTACTAATCTCTTATGAGTTAATTAAAAAGTTCATTAATATTGGTTAAACAATATTTATTTTCAATTTTTATCTTATTAAGATAATGAAATTAATTAAAAAAATACATTGATCGATATTTCATCTTAATAAGGAAGACCACCAAACCCTATGGTGAAGCACCAGTGTAGTTAACACCATTATACATATTCTCCTTTAGATTCTTCTTTAATTCCCCCAACAAAAAATAATATATCCTAGATGTACTCTTTAATATTGGAGTTAATCAGGTTATTTTTTCAATCTAGAATTCAACCTCACACTCTATGAGAAGCCCATGTAGTTCCTCTGGTAATATATTAATATATTCCCATATAATAGTCATATCATCTATTCTGACATCTTCTTAGATTATTGATCTATAAATCCCCCATTTATATATATAAAAACCTATAATAATGATTTTTATTCCAAGGTGAGATAATCCTAATATTGATACTTTATAATATGATAATCATGCATATGAAATGTACACCCCTTCCACCCATAATTTGTATGGGATCTATGTAGGGAATGAAAATACATACTAATATTATTTCAAATTCATCAAATGATAGATGAATTAGATATGAAGGAAGTATGTTATCAACAATTTTGAATATATAGGATATATATATCTTTTATGTGATAATTTTTACCCAATGTGTTTTTGAAAATAGATCACAATCAAAATATTTAGGTGATAGTTAATTATTCCATGAAAACTTTTCTGATATAAAATAATGTAAGAACCAAAATTAAATATTGTATACACAAATCAATAATCAAGGATCATTATAGCTCATATTACTTAATTATAATGATACACCTCAGTGGTAGAGATTTATTATACTCTCTCGTAATCCCTATATGTGGGAGGTTACTAGATCATATTCTCTTAATTAGGTTATATTTTAGTGCATTGATTTTCATAATGCCTAAACTCATTTCCTTAGAAACATTTAAGAGTAGGAGGAGAATTAGTACTTCCCTTCTTCTCTTGTGATGTACATTTTTAATCCTTTATGAAATTTAAATATTATAGCCTAAAATACCAAATTTAGAACATGTTGTTTACCCTATTTGTTAATTACATATGTGTTTTTAAAATATTTTTTTAAAAAATTGAGTTAAATAATCATTCTATCTTGATATTTTTCATCTGAGTTCCCCTGAAACACCATCATCAATTTCTTATATATATATTAATGAAATTATCTAACATTCATATCCAATATAATTATAAATCATATAATATCTTCATTGATTCCAAATTCTATTATAGTTTATTCCATTTTGAGACTTGTTTGTGGGAAACTAAATAATATTTCAATATTACTCATGGGATCTATAACAATGTAGGAGGTATACCACGTCACTCGGGATAAGTTTTCCTCCTATGTTTTAATGGATTAATCATTATTTTTTTCAACTCCAACAATTTCCTCTCCATATTCATTTGAAGATTTTATGGAAAATACTTAGTGAATAACATTATCATGAACTCCTCTTATACCATAGAGTTTACATTTTCCATATTTATTGAATTATTAATCATATTCCACTATAAGTATATATCACCATCCAAGTGATATAGATCTATAACCACCTTATATTATTTTGAGCACTAGTGAACAAAAAATAACATTTCATATTAGTTGATCCATTCCTTGGTAATAAGAGGATTAGAAGAGTCACTGAAGGGGGTAGACATTTCTACATAAGAGTCTCAATATCATAATTCCCCCTCCATGATTTAATGGGGAGTTAAACATGATTTATATTATTAATAATATCTTGTGAGTGTTAAGATATTATTTACAAACAGTTTTTTACTCCATGCCCAATTCGATTGGATTATTCATTAGGGTAGTCATCACATTGTCCATTAAACCCATTTTAAAGTCGGTTCCTTTTGGTTTTAGCCATCTGTAATACCAAAATGGGTTAACCTGAGAGAAAATCATTAAACATCACAGGGGATTGTAAAAATAATCAACATAAATGTTATTATACCTTAAAAAAATTTACCATTTTACATCATCACATTAAAATATAATTATTTTAATTTAAACTATATATATACAAGGCTACTTTATGTTTTCTTATCTAATACTTATCAACCCAATCTGTCATTGTAACAAAGAAATAAATCATTCATTTATATTTGTAAAGATAATTTGGTCAATGAATGTATATCCTTTGGGAGTGTTAAAATAATATATTGGTTATGCCTGTTTTTTCATAAAATATGTAATGACTTAGTTAATAGCCAACCTGACATTATTAAGGTTACTTACACTAGGTAAATCTATGACAGGGAATGTATTAACACGTAGAATGAATACTGGTATGTATTTTTAGGAAAACCACCTAGCCAAGACTTTAACAAAATTTTAGAATTTATCTTATACTTATACTCATATCTATGGATTTCCAAAAAAAATCTAACTATAATACCAAAATATTGTAAAATAAAATCCAAAAAATAAACAATCCTTTCTATGAAACTAATTGTGGTGACAAAAATAGAACATGAAATTATTCTATTACATTTACGTATGTAAAAATTAAATTAAATAATAATGACAGAATCATGAGGATTGATAGGTTTAGGGTATATAGATTTTAAATACCTAGTTAATTTTCTTATAATTAATGTGAAAATTTTCCCATAAAGTCATCATACTAGGTATTATTCAAAATATCTCCAGAGTAAAACACATCCTCATGCCATAGGAAATAGAAACATGATAAATATTTGAGCTCAAATGCATAGTAAGAGAGAAATAAACATATCAACCTATTAGCTTGGGTGATAACATAAGAATTGGAGGGAAAAAACAGAAGATAAAAAATATGGTTAAAGGAATAAGGAACCATAAAAATTGTTCAATTGTAATAATATGAGAAAAATTAATCTTATATGATATAACATATGACATTCCATAATTACTTTTAAGAAATGAGAGGTAAATAATGATACATTGAGTATTTCATAGTCACATATCAATGGTTTGTGGAACCAATATAAGCATAGAAACATAAAATTGTGGATTATGCATCACTAAGTATTTTCAACAATTGATGAGGAATAATCAAAAAATTTATTTATCATATATGGAAAACATTCGTTTTTAAATTATTGGAATATAAATCACAACCTTTTTTATCTTTTTATATTAAGCATCATTAATTTTCTCACCATTATCTCAAGAGATGTAAAAAAATTACCCAATAAATTTTAGTGTTATATTGGACCCACCAATCACATTAATATAATAAACACACTAGTGTGCCTTAAGAAATAATATAATTATCACATAATTAAACCCTAATAATATGAAAGGATTTACTTTTATATTTTAAAAAGGTATCATGTAAATGACCACATAAAATTATGACGTCCCAACCCGGGATCCATGTAACCCATTCTCCAAGCTGGTGGGTCACATGGTCTAAAGTAGGCCTCCCCATATTTTATAGGTTACGCAATTATAGTGAGCATGTAAAGGTGGTATAGTGGGGAGACTATACCCTCTTATCTGAATGGCACAGTGAATAAAATATATATCCTTTAATAGAAGTATAATAATATATATAGAAAAAATAAATATATAGAGGAAGAATAAATATAAATGTTATAATATACAAGTGTAGTAGAGAAAATAAAAAAATAATATTATATCTCACAATACACTAGCGAGTGTCTGATACATGGATGCCTAGTATGCTAATAATAAAAATGGGAACATGGGTGATACCAATACAATCATTCTATAAAAACAAAAAATACAAAAAACTACTCCACTATCATCTCAATATAATGCTTGTTACTATTCTCCTAAGCTCCATGTATAATAAAAATCATAAAATCCACCTGGAGAATGGAACTTACCCTTATACATTCATGTAGGATGATAGTATTCTCATGTACCAAAGGCAGCCATAATATGGTGTGAGATAAAAATCGTATTAGTTTTCCACCAATGGTGTCTATGTGTAATCCATGAAATTATCACATATAAATAGTGTAAAACTATAAACAAATAATAAAGAAATTATTGAATAAATAAAAAACTAGTTTGCTCAAGATTCTAAAGGACACCTAATGGCTCTACTTACATTTACTCATAGATGGTAAGAGTGTCTGAACATTCAATATATATATAATATAATTATATATATTTTATCTACCAATATGAACCACATGCATGTATACATAAGTGTCTATATACCTGGAATACTATCTTTGGATAAACTAAGACATAACTCAGACATCAATGACTATTCTAATGAGCCTATAAGCTCGAGAAATTTGTTTTATGCCCTATATTCCAAGAAGAGTGTGATACATCATGAACTACACTCTAGATATTGAGTCAGATATAACATCAACACTCTAATCATGTAATATGGTGCATAAATCGAAAACACCCATATATTATCCTTGGTTTGAGACACCATATTCAACACCCAATGTAATGGTTTTTTATTTTGAACCACATTCAACACCCCTTACCATCATACACATCCAATATAAAGGCATATTCATAATTATAATTCCCATGAGGAATGACCTACCATACTTCATTTTCATCCAATATATGTACATATAAATGAGTAATAATCATATTTATAACATAATACATGATTAAAAACATGAAATGTATCTCAAATGTCATGTTCATTAATAGTAGGGCATTGTGATTCAAACTTTATATTTATTAAATCATAACTAAAGCTGTATGCTTACTATAATGACCCGGTGTTTTTTAATGGAAATTCAATTCTCATAATAATGTCATTAAATATAATGAAAACACAACAAAATGATATAATAAGGGATAAATTACCATTAAACATAGGTTTGTCACTTCTGTGTTTGGAATTTTTAAAATCTGACACACATGGTTGTGACCAGTAAGTTATTTGGAGACCGATAAGAAAAACATAATTTTTGTTGAAGAGTAACCTACCATTATGAATGTAAACATACCCTTATGAATAGTGATAAACCTTACAGAATAGTATTCTTACTTATGATAGTATTAAAATAATATTCAAGTGAAATTATGATGTACCTGTATTTTAGAATAACTAAATGAATGTTTTAAAACTAGGTTTTAATAATAAATAATTATTTTAATTAAATATTAAAAAAATCATATTTATAAAATTATTTTGGAATAATTGATTTAATTTTTGGATTATGCAAATCAAAAAATGGTTTGTTTGAATTTTTTTATTGTTCAGAAATACTGGATTTTTTCATGAATATTAAAATCTGATAATTCACAATAAATGATAAAAATGGATTAATTGAGTCATTGATGATGATCTGCTGATGTAGTACCAATTGTTTTAAAGTAACATGAATTTATTACTGATCTGCCTCATGGAATACTTACTATTCCTTGTCTATTGAAGAAATAATAAACTAATGATTAAAAAATTATGAAAACCCAATTCCCTCCACTATAAATACCACCCATTCTTACCTCTTATATTAACACCTCTCAAGCCTCATTCCTTGACAATATAATACAAAAATATCTCTCTAATATCCTCCTCCACGTCCAAAATCCCCTGTCCTCTTCAGAATTCCAAAACCATTCCCCTTAAGAGGTTCACAAAGGAGGATGTTTCAAGAGGTAAATTCCTCTTTCCAATTCCTTCTTTTCTTTTATGTTCTATTCTTTTGGTTTCGTTCCTCACCTTCCTTCACCCAAATAGTATGATAACTCTAGTAAAATACATGTAATGGAATTTTTTATGCTAACGGGATATTTCATTATCTTCTCTCCTTTTCCCGCCATTTATTTGAATGGAATGAAAGAACTGTTTGAGATGAGCTAATTTAGCGCATTCAAGGACAACAGTTTTCCAATTTTTATTATGATCTTTAAATCTGTTCATGAAACCATTTATTAACCAGATTATATATATGTAATATATCTTATTTTTATTTTTTAATATCCTTTTACAAGTGTTATTAATTTATAAATCAAAACATGTTCATTGTGATCAAACCCACCAAGTAACAAAAACGGTTGTCACATTGGATATATATAATAGTTCGACTTCACTCTAAGTAAAAAAATTAAATTTAAAACCATGTAATATCTTCTATGTTAACTCATATAAATAACATCAATTCTTGACATCCAATTTCATCTAACATTTTTATCCTAAATTAAATATAAGTGAACCGGTCATTAAAATCAAGTAAACAAATGAGCTCAGTCAATGAAATAGAACCTCATAACAAATCAAAATGCTTACTAATGAACATAAAATGATTATACTAAAAAAATTAAATATATAAAGGTTTCTATAATTATTAATTAATAAACCTAATTTTTCTATTTATATCTTTAATAAAAGGTGATAACACCAACAAATTTAAGGTTTGGGATCCTCCACATTTCACTTTTATTTCAAGATTGTCCTCTATTTTTTTCTATTTTATGTGTGATACATTATGATGGAGTATTATTTAACACCTTACCCATACTAACCTCATGATTTATAAGTTATTGGAAACCCAATTATCTCTCAAAAAGTTCTCTTTTAGTTACACCAGATACCAGGACAATAATCTGTAATGAATTCTACCTGAACCTCCTTTACTCCTTCGGGTTTCTCTATCTTTCTTTTTACCCAAATGAAGTTGTCTTTTCTTTTTATGTAGAAATTATAAATAATTTTTATATTCTCAAAACTCATGTTCCAAGATCCATCCCTCATTATCATTTGGGGATATACATTTTTATTAGGGATTCCCACCTCGATACCTCCTGATAAGCAATCTTGTTTTAAAGGGAACTTCCCGAATTCATACCCGATTTCAAGTGCACTCTATATTTTGTTTTAGGATACCATTTTCATTATAAAAATAAGTATTTGTTTTATGAAAACATTCATGGTTAAAATCTGGTTTTTTATAAAATATTGTTTCTTTATCTATTTTAAAATCTCTATAGTATTTTCCTTAAAATAGCATAAACTGTTTTAATGCTAAAATTTCTAAAATACATTTATTACAAGTTTTCAGTCATTTTTTGCATCATGAACCATGATATATGCCTGTTTTATTTCCATGTATAATTCCTTTTTTCATGGAAACTTTCCTGATACGCCCATTGGTTATGATTTATGTCATGGTTGTGGTACCTAATCCATTCCATGGGTACCCTTATGTTTATGTATAGTAAATTATGAATATTTGGGTTGCAAGATTATTTATATGAAAATAATATTCAT
This sequence comes from Viscum album, assembly GCA_963277665.1. Taxonomy (NCBI): domain Eukaryota; kingdom Viridiplantae; phylum Streptophyta; class Magnoliopsida; order Santalales; family Viscaceae; genus Viscum; species Viscum album. The sequence goes on from OY728156.1 coordinate 1,141,564,960, forward strand.
TAAAATGATGCCATGTGTGTACCCAGATAGCGCTCTAATGAATTGGGAAATGTTAAATCTCATGAGATGTGATGTGGAATGGGATTGGTGGTTATCCTTGACCTGCACTAAAATGGGAAACAAGATTTGTGGTTAGCCTTGACCCATACAAAATAAATGACATATTATTCTATCACGTTTATATGATTCCATGTTTATATGATCCCATGCTTATATGATATGATTTCATAGGTTATGTGCTTTATTATCATTCATGCCTCATAACTCATGTGCTTAAGATACATCCCTATGTTCATTCCCTTACTGGGATTTTTAGCTCATCCCTTTGTTCATATGTTTCCCAGGGTACCCTATGCGGATGTAAGGGCTCAATGGAAGTTTGGAGCTCCTTATGGAGATTAAATAAAGTAAATTTTTTAGCACCATGTTTTTTTTGTACCTTGTATTCCAATACACTAGACTCAATGATCCTTGGCTTATACTTTGATATATAATTATGCTTAAAATCATGTAATGTTATATATAAAAGGATTGGGTCTATATATTTGGTATTAAAGGATGTTATTGTTTTTTTTTTGATATTTTTAATAGATAGAATTAGTGAGAACCTTAACGACGAGAGAAATTATAACAAAACATCCCAAAAAATTTTGTAATTATGGAGTATGTCGTTTATTAAGAAAATGCATCCCTATCTCGATACAAGCAGGTAGAGGCGACTCTGGTATAGATGTACCAAAGAGTAAATACTCCAACAAGGTGTTTTAGGATTAACCTGTGGTATCTTGGTACACGACAATGGGACTTTCTTCACTCTTGGTTACGACACTCCTGGGGTATATGCTTTGGTAGATTCATGATCTTAGTAAAAACTTTTATTAAGGAAAAAAATCCCATAAGATTATAAGTAAAGAAATAGATCGAGGATAACCTAGATTTAAACCTAAGGAATCAAAAGTTAGGATTAGTTCATCCTTCTATGATAAATGATTCTTTTTTATGCTCAATAGATAGGTATTCAAGACCTCTAATTATACGTTTTTTTTTTGTTAATGGAGAGAAATATAAGAACATTCTAAAACAACCAATGTGATAGGAAATGTTAATATTGACATAATTATATGCCTGATATGACATGATAGGGTGATCAAAACTTTATGACATTACATTCTCAACAGGCTTGAGTAATGAAAATTAACTTGAATTGTGCAGAATACCCTCTTCCTTTAAGGAAAGAGCAAGTTTCTGTAGAATCCATCATGCGGCAAAGGCCTCCCATGTTTAGTGGATCTTCTGATCCCATCCTCGCGGAACAATAGATTAACTCCATTGAAAGGATATTGTCCATCCTCCTGTGCTTGTAAGAAGAGAAGGTTGTACTGGAAGTCTATCATTTTGATGGGGAATCTGATCAGTGGTGGACACTGATCAAGAATAAAATGTCCCAAGAGAAAATTGATTCCATGGATTAGGAGGAATTCAAGAGGATGTTTTCAACAAATATTTTCCTTGAACACTTCATCTCAAGATGGAATGAGTGTTTCTCATACTCAAGAAGAATGAAGATGAGCCCATCAGGGCATATAACTCAAACATTACATGGCTTTCAAGGTATGCCTTTGGCTTTGTCATGAAAACCGAAACCAAGGTGGATCACTTCTTTAGTGAACTAAAGATGAGTCTATGAAAAGAGTTGGCGATTCGAGATTTCTATAGTTATGAGGATATTGTTTGTTGTTCCATAAAGGTTGATATGGATATTGGAGACTCTCAGTGGTCTCGTGGGCCTAGTAACAAGAAGAAGAAAATAGAGAAAAACATGGATGGTTCATCAAATAAATCCCATGACAGAAAGAATCCTGACTTTTCCCCTTGCAAAAATTATGGGAAGAAGAATCTTGGAAAATGTATGAAGGGAACCAAGAATTGCTTTAAATGTGGAATGTTTGGTCATCTGGACAAGAAGTAGTGAAGGGATATGAAAAATACCACTAATGTTGAAGAAGAAAGGAAGGTTCATATAAATACTCAGTGAGTAGTGTAATGTTAAAACTGTAAGGAGCATGGGAATTATGAGAACAATTACCCTATGTCATGGGTTGTTGGAGGCAATCAACAACAACCTCCATGGAAATAAATAATAGATTTTTCGATCACTACTACTATGGTGGGGTCGGATAATGATGTGGGGATAAGAATGCTAGTTATTCATTCAAGAATAGCGAATGTACTATTTGATTTTGGTTCTATGAATTAATTCATATCTTGAATGTTTAGTATAACTATTCAAACACCACCTCAAAATTTAAAGGAAATGTTATCTATGAGAACAAAGAATGTGGAAATCATTTCATCCACGGTTTATAACTCCTCCTTAGTTAATGTTTGGGGACTGCACCTCTCAGCAAATCCCATCATATATTCTTTAGAAGATTTTGACTCTATCTTCTGAATGGATTGTCTATATTTGTAAAAGGCCAACATCAACTATTTGTAAAGGGAGATTACTCTTCACATCGTGAATTATCCCATGATTCTTTACATGTGTAATGAGTAAAATGAGTCTCCTTTAGAATATTCTCCTCATGTGTGGATATAGTTTCCTCATGAGAATGAATTTCTAACTCAAACGATTGAGACAAAAGTGAGAATCATGCTTGAATACATGCCCATCGTGGGGGATTACACTGATGTATTCCCTGAAGAGTTGTCTGGTCTTCCTCCTGACCGAGAGGTTGATTTCTTAATTGAACGTATTCTTTGTTCATTGCCTATATCAAATAAACCTTATTGAATGACCACTGTAAAGCAAGATGAACTAAAAAAGAAGTTACAAGAGAATATAGAGAAGGGTTTTATATTCCTGAGATCCACACCTTGGGGTGCACCAATCCTATTCATCAAGAAGAAGGATTTATCAATGTGCCTCTGCGTTTATTTTCGTGACCTCAATAAAATCACAATAAAGAAAAAGTATCCCCTACCACAGATAGAAGACTTTTTCGATCAGCTTTGTGGGGCTAATTATTTCTCTAAGGTGGACCTTCAGTTGGGATATCATCAATTAAAGTTAAAGAAGGAAGATATTCCCAAGACTGCCTTTCGAATGAGTTATGGACACTATGAGTTCAAGGTTATTCCCTTCGGACTCACTAATGCTTCTAAAATTTTCATCGATTTAATAAATAGTGTCATTAGAGATTACCATGAAAACATTTTTGTAGTCATTATTGATGATATTCTGATATACTACAAGAGAAATGAGGAACATGATGAGCATTTGAATACTATGTTAAATACTTTTGGAAGGGAGAAGTTGTGTGAAAAGTATAGTAAATGTGAGTTCTGGATGGGGGAAGTATCATTCTTGGGGAGAGTTTTCTCCAGTAAAGGGATATCTATGGACCCTTCCAAGATGAAGGAAATTAAAGAGTGGCCAAGGCCAACTTCCGTAATGGTGATCTGTTGCTTTTTGGTTCTACCTAGTTATTATTGATGGTTTGTGGAGAACTATTCACGATTTTCAAACCCAATGGACAAGATGACACAGAATGGGGTAATGTTTTTCCGGATGGAACAATGTGAGGTAAGATTCAAGGAGCTAAAGATAAGGCTGATCACTGCATCTATAATCAAATTACCAAAAAGTGGAGAACATTTTGTGATATATAGCGATGCATCAAAGAGAGGCTTGGGTTGTGTGCTCATGAAAAATGATAATCTGATAGACTATGCCTCACGACAGTTGAAGATCCATGAGCAGAAATACCCGAAGCATGATCTAGATATGGAAGCCATGAATTTTTCCTTGAATATATAGTGACACTACCTTTATGGTGATAAGTGTGAAATATAAACCGACCACAAGAGACTAAATTATATATTCAAAAAAAACAATCTCAACATGCATCAATATAGACAATTAGAGCAAATCAAGGATTACAATTTATCTATTCAATATCATCATAGAATGGAGAACAAGGTAGATGGTTCTCTAAATAGAAAAGAACCTACTACTATATCAATGTAATGGATTGATAAAGATCCTATCTTCTTGGAAATACAATCGATGGATTTAGAAATCATAAGGCCAGGGGATACATCCTACCTTACCCAAATGATTGCACAACCTTCTGTTCAAGAGAAGATTAAAGAATCATAAAGGTATTATGTGGAGTTACAAAAGAGGGTGAATGTAGTACAGGAAGTAGATCTGCAAGAGTTACATATCAACAATGATGGAGTGATTTGGTTTGGTATGTGGTTTTTTGTTCATTTGTCACCCGGGATAAAGAAGGATCTATTAGACAACACACATAGCTCAACATTCTCTATCCATCTTGGGAGTACCAATATGTACCGTGATATCTGAGAACACTTTTGGAGGGATAACATGAAGAAAAAGACTATCAAATATATATCAAGGTGTTTGGTATGTCAGAAAGTTAAAGTAGAGCGACAAATGTCCAAAGTGGTGATGCAACCATTGCTTATACCCAAGTGGAAATGAGAGAATGTCAATGTGGAATTTGTCACGGCTCTCCCAAAGATGTCAAGGGGAAATAATTTGATACGGTTTTTTGTTGACCAACTCACTAAGACTTTCCATTTTATCACTATTAGGGAAGACCTCTCATATGAAAAACTTGCAAAAATATATGTGAAGGGTGTGGTGAGACTACTTGGTATTCCACTCTCAATTGTCTCTAAATTTGATCCAAGGTTCACATCTAAATTCTGGAGGAGACTTCAACATGCCTTGAGTTCTGAATTAAAATTTAGCACAACATATCATCCCCAAACTGATGGCCAATCTGAATGGACTATTCAAATTCTTGAAGATATGCTAAGAGCCTGCTCTATAGAATTAAAAGGTGGGTGGGATCAGAATCTCCCATTGGTTTATTTCTCATATAATAATAGCTTCCACTCATTCATTCATGTGGCTCTCTATGAATATCTATATGTAAAGAGAGGTATAACTCCAACCTGTTGGGATGAATATGGAGAATGAAAGTTACATGGACCCAATATTCTATAAGAGATGTCGGAGAAGGTTCAAGTCATCCAAGAAAACATCAATGCTGCTTAGAGTCAGCAAAAGAGCTATGATGACAACCGTTGAAGGGACTTGGAGTTTGACGTTGGAGATAATGACTTCCGTTGAATATCACCATGGAATAGATTCATGTGGTTTGGAAATAAATAGAAGCTACTCCCAAGGTACATTGGACCCTTTGAGATCCTTGACCACATATGAGCAGTGTCCTATCAGATTTCACTTCCACCAAATATGGCTCGAGTTCATTTGGTGTTTCACATATCACTCATAAGGAAGTACATACTTGATCCCACACATGTACTGAACTCAGAGGTGGTGTAGTTGAAAGATGATCTCTCTTATGAGGAGCATCCATTGAAGATTTTGGACCAATGATAAGGTTATATCAAACAAGTCAAACCACCTTGTCAAATTGTTTTGGAGGAAACAAAAGATTTAAGAAGCTACTTGGGAACCAGGGAGGCAATGAAGGAGTACCCTCACCTTTTTACATCTTATAATGTAAAATTAAATTTCAAGGAAGAAATTTCATAAGGGGGGAAGAATGTAATGACCAAAGGATTTTCAATGGAAATTACCTTCTCATAAGTATGGCATTAAAATCCAATGAAAACACAACATAATGAAATACTAAGTGCTAAGTGACCTTTAATCATATTTTTGTCACTTCTGGGTTAGGAATTTCAAAAATCTAACATACACGATTGTGACCAGTAAGTTATTTGGAGACCGATAAGAAAAACTTATTTTTTAGTGAATAGTAACCTACCCTAATGAATAGAAACATACCATTATGAATAGTGATATACCATAATTAATAGTAACCTTACTTATGATAGTATTAAAATAATATTCAAGTGAAATTCTGATGTACCTTTATTTTATAATAATTAAACGAATGTTTTAAATCTGGGTTTTAATAATAAATTATGATTTTAATTAAATATTAAATTAATCATATTTAGAAAATTATTTTTGAAATATGGAATAAATTTTTTTATTTTACATGTCGAAAAATGGTTAAGGTTAATTTTTTGGTATTTTTCTGAAATACTAGAATTTTATATGAATTGTAAAATCTAATAATTCACAATATATTCTAAATAACAGATTCATTGAGTCATTGATGATAATATGAAGTTATAATCCCAATTGGTTCAAATTCACCTACATTTATTACTTTTATTGGTCATGTAATAATTACAATTCCTTGTCTTATGATGAAATAATAAATAAATGATAATAAAATTGTGAAAACCCTCCTCCCCTCCCCTTTGAATACCACCCATTCTTACCACATCTCTTCACTCCCATCAAGCCTTGTACCTTTCCAATATTCTGCAAAAATCACCCACCAGTCTCCTCTCCCACATCCTAAAGCCCCTATCTTCTTCAAAATACAAAAACCATTCCCCTTAAATGGTTTTCAAAAGATGAAGTTTCAAGAGGTAAATTCCTCTTTCCAATTCCTTCTTTTATTTTATGTTATTTTCCTTTTGTTTCTTTTCTCACCTCCCTTCTCCCAAATAGTATGATAACTCTAGTAACATAAATGTACTAGAATTTCTTAATGTTAATGGGATATTTCATTATCTTCTCTCATTTCCCCACCTTTTATTTGAAATGAATGAATGCACCTTTTGAGATGTGCTAATTTAGCACATTCAAGAACTATTGTTTATCAATTTCTATTATGATCATTAAATATAGCAATGAAACTTTTTTTGTTATGGTTTAACCAGATTATATATTTGTAATATATCATATTTTGATTCTGTAATATTTTTGTACAAATGGTATTATGTTATAAATCAAAACATGTTCTTTGAGATCAAACCCACCAATTAACCAAAACAGTTGTGACATTGGTCTTACATAATAGTTTGAATTCACTCTAAGTAACAAATTTAAATATAAGACCATATAATATCTTGTATGTTAAATAAAATAATATAACTTCAATTATGGACAACCAATTTCATCTTACATTTCTATCTAAACATAAATATAAGTGAACAAGTCATTAAAATCAAGTAAACAAATGAGCCCGAACTATGATATTGAACCTCATAACCAATAAAAATGTCTATTAATGAACTTAAAATGATTATAATAAACCAATTAAATATAAAATATGTTTTATAATTATTAATTAATAATCCTTTTTTTATTCAGTTCATTAATAACAGGTGTATAAAACCAATGGATTTATGGTAAGGGATCCTCCCCATTTCACTTTTATTTCAAGATTTTCCTCCATGTTTTTCCATTTTACCTATGATACCTAATGATGGGGTATTATTCCAAACCATCCCCATACTTACCTACTGATTTATAAGATATTATAAACCCCATTATCTCTCAAAAATCTTTTTTAGGTACACCCAATACCATACCAATAATCTGTAATGGATTCTACCTGAACCTCTATTACTCCTTCGGGTTTCATTATCTTTTTTTTACCCAAATGATGTTTACTTTCACTTTTATGTACAAATTATAAATACTATTTATATGCTCCAAAATCATGTTCCAAGATCCTTCCCTCATTCTCTATTGCAGATATACAATTTGTTTAGTGATTCCCTCCTCGGTACCCCCCGATAATCAATCATGTTTTAAGGGAACTTCCTAATTTTTTACCCGACTTAAAGTGCACTCTATCTTCTATTTTAAGCCACCATTTTCTATATAAAATAAGTGTTTTAATTATTTAAAAATTTTGGGTCCACTTATGGTTTTATATAAAATGATTTTACATTTTTTATTTTAAAATCTCTATAGCATTTTCCTTAAAACCACCCAAAATATTTTAATGCGAAAATTTCCAAAATACATTTCTTACAAGTATTCACTCCTTTTTGAAATCACATATCAAGATATATTCACACTGAAGTTTTGTGTATAAATCCTTTCTTTCAGGTACACTTTCATGATATGCCCATTGGTTATGATTTACGTCATGGTTGTGGTACCAAATTCATTCCATGGGTACCCTTAGGTTTATGTATGGTTGATTACAAATATTATTGTGGTAAGATTATTTATGTGGCAAGAATATTCAAGAAATTGTTAATATGGGTGTGCCCAGATAGCACTCCATTTAATTGGGTAATGTTAATTATCATGATATGTAATGTGAATCGAGATTGGCGGTAATCCTTGACCCGTACTAAAATGAGAAACCAGATTGGTGGTTAGCCTTGACTCATATTAAAGTAATGTCTTCGGATTCTTACACATTTATATGATTCCATGTTTATATGATCACATGCTTATATGATATGATTTCATAGATTTTGTGCTTTATTATCATTATGTCATTCCTCTTAACTCATGTTTTTAATATAAATCCTTATGTTCATTCCCTTACTGGGATTTTTAGAACATCCATTTGTTCATATGCTCCCGAGGGTACCCTATGCATATGTAAGGTCTCAAATGAAGTTAGGAGTTCTTTATAGAGATTAAATAATGAATTTTTTTGACCCACATGTTTTAGGTTCAATGTACCTAGTCATCCAAGACACTAGACTTAACAATCCCTGGATTGTACTCTTATGTATAATTATGCTTAAAATCATATAATGTTATATATAAAAGGCTCGGGATGCTATAAATACCACCCTCTATGAACCATTTCATTTCAAGTCATCAAATTCATTTTGGTTAGGGAAACCATAATACATTAACCACTCCAATAGATTAAACAACTCATTATAAACAATTCATTTAATTCAATAAGACATGGAAATGTAGTTCATAGGGCACAAGGTGTCACGGCCACTTAGAAAAAATCCATCATGGGAAATTACCAACATAGGTTGATCCAAACTCTTAAGAAAAACCTTGAGTCCTATAAAAACTCATATAACATTGGATTTTACATTATTAAATATAATATTTTAGATAATAAGGCAATCCAAACATAAGTGCATTTATCAAAAAGTAGAATTTCTACTTGGCACATCCATGGGTTGCCCATAAATAAGGCAGGTAGCCTCTAATTAACCAAACAAGAATCAATTGAAATTTTTTAAGGTGAAATGGTCAACTTCATATGAAGTATCAAACAAAAAGTATATTCTTTGAAAAATCTTGCATGTAGAGAAATTTAATTGCTACGATGTGATGAAACTCAAAGGGAAAATGATGTGACCACCTACCTCAGGGCCATAATTGATGAATTCCCCGATATCAGCCTCAGATTTGTATCAAGTTTGGAGAAATATAAAAACTGTTCCAACACCCTAATTTTTTTGAAAAAGATCTCATACCTAAATAGAAAAATGTATTATAATTAAAACTACAATAACATGTAAAATTAAAGGAGATAATACCTCAATGGGTATAACACCTTCAGCAGATTATAAAAAAGAAGCTGGATTTGAAAGATAGCTCAAAGCTTATCATTGGGAGGAATTAAACTCAATGATAAAGGAACCCCATTTTCATCTTCTAGAGAAAAAGTATAATAAAATAAAATGTAGTAAGAGTTAAAATAAGGTATATTCAGAATTTTAATCCAAAAATAAGGGTGTGTATGATTTAGATGCACGCTTTTCAAGGTGTGAAAAAGCTGTCTGAAATTAAACTTTCCAAAAACCTATAGTTCCTTCACATCTGTGTTCCTGGAGTCTCATGGTTGTAGAAAAGCCATGTGGCTCCTTCTAGACCTATATTTTCCCATTTACAATCAAATTAACCATGCCACCCGAGCTTCACTATTTATTCTAATCATGCAATAGAGTGGTTTAGTCCATTTTTAAGAACTACAGGCTCAATGAAAGCCTCAGATGCTCTCAGTACCTTTCATTGGGTGTAGTAAATCTTTATAATGATTAAACAAAGGGTAAAAATTTGAAGAAAAAAAACTATTCATACCATCATGAAAATATGGGTTATTACAGCCTCCCCTCCTTAAATAAACTCATCCTTATGTTTTCCTTTTGAGGGTAAAGAGGTATTTTAAAAAATTGACCTCGAAACCGAGCTTTTATATCATCCTCGCATTCACAAGTTTCATCATGTACTCTGTTGTGCTACCATAGCCCTCATACCGAATAACTGACCTACTTCAAAGTGTCTTCATGCTCTGATCCACTATTTGAACTTGATTCTCCTCGAAGGAAGTATCCACATCCATTTAATCCTCGTCAGGCTAAAAGACATGTGACAGTTCTGGATAGTATCAACGAAGGTGAGATACATGACACACATTAGGCATTGATCAGTATATCTGATAATTTTTAAACTATTAAGCCACTATTCTAATCAATTTCACAACCTCAAAGGGTCAAACGAACCTATGTGAAAAATTAACCTTTTCTAGAATATGTCTATTCCCTATCCTAGGAGAAAGTCACAAGAAATCTTGGTCTCTAGCCTCAAACGTGAGAGTTTGCCTTCATTAATTGGAAAATAACTCCTTTCTAGACTGAGCTATGGATATGTGATTTCTGATCAACTAGACATACTCTATAGTCTCTATGATATTTGGTCCAAGAATATATACATCCCCTACCTCTATGCATTAAATATGTGAGTGGTAAGACCTACTATATAATGATTCATCGGCATCCATTTTGATGGTATCATGAAAGAAAATATTATAAGAAAAATTGTGAGGGGATTTTTTTCCTCAGAGAACCCCCAAATATAATGACACATGCTTAAAGAATTTACTCTAAAACATGAATTGTACACTCAATCTATACATTAGTATATGACTGATAGTTCATGCTCAAAAGTACCTGTGTACCCAAATTCTTCTGCTACCCCTTCCAAAATGGTGATGTGAATGTAGCATCTCACCCTGTATTGATATAATGAGGAGATCCATGAAGATTTACGACCTATCTAACATATATCCTCCCCATATTTTCTACTGAGTAGGTTTCTCAGATAGGTAAAATGTGTGTGAACATCATTAAAAAAATCAATGAGAAGCCAAATTTTATCATTTCCACAAGGTTCTCTGGGTTGACCAGTCCCAAAATCAATCAAAACATCATTGTATTCCCACTCAAGAATGGAAAACGGATGTAACATCTCTATTGGACACTGATTTTCTGTATTCACCTTCAGACAGGTGGAATACCAAGTGAAAAATCCATCAATATATCATTTTATAACTGGCCACCAATACAAGTGTTGTAGATTTTGATTCATTTTGGTGACACTAGGGTGACCCTTCCATTCTATGGTGTGTGATTCCCACATCAAATCCACTCTGATGTCTACTAAGAACCATACACACCCATGGAATAGTAAGGTGTCATCCCCATCAATGGTCCATCCTGAAGATGTATCATTCTCCAAAATTCTTTCCCTTGGGATAAGGCATTCAAGATCAAATAACTACCTCATTCATACCAATTTTAGAAGAGTTTATGTTGGTGCTAAGGGTAAGAGAATAGTATGACCATGGTATTTTGGAACCTCAATGTGAATATCAGAGAATAAGTCCTCAAGATATCATTCCCAAATTTTTTACTTAACCTCATGCATCTAATTCTTCCTTCTAAGAGCATTAACCACATGATTTTATTTACTAGGCATGTAGGCATACTCAAAATCAAATGACATTAGATAATCATCCCACTAGCATTGTCTAATATTAAGATCTCACAATATAGAGAAATAATTGATGATTTTTTATCAGTGTATAGCACAAAATTATCTCCATGTTGATAGTTTCACAAACAAAATTAGTCATGTAAAACAAAAGCGAGCTCGAGGTCTTTCATCCGGTAGTTCTTCTTTTGAGGCCTGTGTCGATGAGACTTGTATGGGAAGACACACTCATACACCATCAGAACATCTCCAAGCCTGATAACTAATGTATCACTGTATAAAATAATGTTCATTATTGGAATCAACAGAATCATTATTAGTGATGAATTTAAATGACCCTTCACCTTTTGAAAGGTTTCATCACAATATTCTTACCATATGAATTTACAACCCTTATTTGGAATTCTCATATGTTGTACTACAAGATGCAATAAATCCTATATGAATCATCTATTATGTATGAAAATAAATAAGAAAATATAAATGTAAAATACATTCATGGGATTCACCTAGGAAAAAAGAACTCTCACTTTTTCTAGGTGTATCGAAACTCCCAACTCCGAAGTGATGAGACCTTGGAAGTGGACTTTGTCGACATAAATGTGTAATTGACTGAGATTATCCTATGGATGGGTTAAATCAAAGTATTCAGTTTGATATCAAAATGGGTTTCATGATCATGTCTGGAGCATGAATACCACAAGATATCATTACACAATAATACCATAAATGCATCTAGATAAGGGTGGAAAACCTGATTCCTAAGATCTATAAAGACCGTAGGTGCATTCATGAGTTCGATCAGCATAAAAATGTACTCATATAGACCATACCTACACCTAAAAGTTTTGATAGATATTTATGATTTCCTAACATGAATCTAATGATATCCCAACCTTAGATTTATCTTTGAGAACCCTTTACCTATCTGTAGCTTATGAAAGAGTTCATCTATTCTAGAAATTGGATGTCAATTCATTATTGTATGTTGATTCAAATAATGGTAACCCACAAAAATCATGAATGTAACATATTAATTCTTGAAAAAAATACTATGAAACTCAAAGGAGAATTTTTGTGGTGTATGAATCTATTATTCTCCATATATTATAACTTATTCTTCAGTTATAGGAGTTCCTTATGTTCAATAATATTAGGAGGAATGGTCATGGGTGTTGTTCCTAGCACTAGTTAAGTAATAAATAGTACATATCAAATAAAAGGTAGACTAGATAATTCATAAAGAAATATTTTCCTAAAATTTACCATCATAAGAAGGAAAATAGTGGGTCATAACCCCTGGTCATCAAGGAAAGGACTGGTGATCTGAACATTCACATTACTGATCCTCCGCTACTCAGGTCTAGCTTGAGTGGCACTAACATCCCATTATCCCTTATGACTGTTCCTAATAGCCTATGGTTATTTAAATCTCACCCTATTCTAATAGAATTAAATATGGTCTTGATAGGGAACTAACCAGTGCATTCGGATGATTATGTCAAAGCCTATCATATTAAAGATATCAAGATTCTACAAGAAAATTTAAATGTCTATATCAAGCGGAAAATTGTTACAATAGTGAATTCCCTCATAACGGATACCCATCGGTGTGTCTAGCATCTTAATAATATATTAGTTCTCAATATTGAGGCTTTGACTCTTAGTGAATGCCTCATATATTAAATAGTGAGATAAACATGTTTTGAATAAAGAAAACACTAATGTGGAATGAAACTAGAATATTACCAGATACAGAATATGGTTTAGAGATATACTCTTCTGGTGTGGGGTAGAATGAATGTAACTAGCCTATACTGTGCCCCATGTTTGTGCATTATGGCACAGAGCAAGCCCAATTTTCTAGATCTGATAATTATAAGTCTATTTGAAACTTCCTTGACTACCTCCTCAACTTGATCGGAATGTGGAATTATAGTTGTCTACACATCGTGATCCTACTATACCCACATCTGATTAGGGAGTATTCATAGATCCCCGCTCTCCTAGAACTGTCAAAAAATTCCTACATAAACACTGGATATGGATCTTCTTTCCTTATCCTCTACACTCCACTAAATGTCGCTAGAAGTGGGGCTTCATATCTCTCAGCTTCCTGCACTAGTGAAAAATCAGGAAGAGGTAAATGTGAGTAGCTTGGATGATTCTACCCCCAAGATAAACCTTTATGTGAATCTTGCACCTAGAAGAATAACAACTTGAGATTTAGGTGACAAACCCCTGTGATTATCACCATCATCTTCCCTCATGTTCCTCTCTATAATAAGGGTTGGTTGATGATTTCAAATATAGTCATTAACTTGAAAATAGTGAAATTTAACCAGATAGTGTAAACCATCCCATCCTCAAATATCCTGGAGGTCATAATATCATCACCTTTTATAATATGAGAAAAACACTAAATATTGGTGAAATGAGCGTAGTATTCCATAACTGACATGCTCCCCTACTATAGGTTCATTATTTATTTGGCTCTATAATCCTTCAAATTCTGAAGAAAAGAGTATTCATTAATGTTAGCCTAGAAATTGGATGAGAACATATCTCTATTCTAATATTCTTGGGTGATTACATCACATAACAGCTTGTATGATTCACGTAGAATATATTCCTTAATATTGAACCATTTCTCTAGAGGAGTCTCTAAATTTTTTTAATAAAGAAAGGATTTCATTTAACCAATAATAGATTGTATGAGTTCGTCTATCCCATGAAACGGTGGGACATTAATTCTACTAGAATTTAGGAGTTAACTCTACCATACTCAGGTAAGGTTGAAAAACTCCTTGTGTATACTTCATCATACATAATAAACCATCTTGAAACTCGGCGTCACTACCCAAATCCAAAACTGTAAAAGTTTTAAGGGTTTCACTATAGGAGGAATCACTGGCATCTTAGGGCCCACCGCCTCAGGTATATGGTCATCCCCACCTTTAGGGTGTGTGATTGCATGACTTCATTGAGGAACAATGTTACATTTCCAAAAATATGCCTCAGAAGAGTGTTAAGTAGTTTAGGAGATAACATGTTTCCATTAGAACTAGTATAAACCAATCCTATATAAATTATCATGCCTCTCAACTTGCATCATTAGCTCGGTATAGACAATAGAAGATACTATAACTATCCTTAAGAATATAATAGATACCCACTAACCACTACTATGGTTGGGATTATATCTATGTCTCTATGATGGATATATATAATATTGTTGTTTTTAATTTAGAATCCATATTCATTGTAATGTTTTTTTATTAAATTATGAAAATTACCCAAAATGGATGAATTATATTGTATAACACATTTGATAGATAAGGGTCCAAATTTTTTATGAACCAAAATATGATATCGATTCAACTCACACCATAACATGTTCTCACCCATGTATCAAATGGTCCATGTCACAAAATTCTATAATTGACAGCTTAAGGTGGATTATTTAACCAATTTTGGAAAATAATGTTTTCCTAAGGATGGAACCTTATGTATCAATTCTGTTTTCTAATCCCTATAAGAAGATTCCACATAATGGAATTCTTATTCAAGGTACCATCAATACGCAATAGGCAAATTCATGCTGAAAATAGATGTGACATGGAAACATTTATGGCATATTAGTCATAGTGTTCCTAATATTGATGTATATGAAATATATTTTTTCCCACATATCATATTTCCCTTGATAAAATAAATCCTCTGCACAAACAATAAAATTAACCCCAACACAACATCTACATCACCAAATAGTGAAATGATATAAATAGTTATAGGAAAAAGATTAAATATATTTACAATTCCAGAAACTCAACCTTTACCCCAAACATGGGATTGTGACACCCATGCACATCTTATGAATAATATAAAATCTGTCCTAATCTCCACTCTATTGTCTCCAAATATTAATTCATGAAAGGAAATGATCTGAAGCCACTTTGTGATATCCCAACTCAGGATCGACATATCATGTGCCTTGAGTCAGTGGGTAAAATTTCTTCCAGTGTACCTCCTCATATGCTAGAGGCCATTGACACGAAATTGGGATTCCAAGGTGGTATAGGTATGAGACTATATCCCTATGTTAGAGTAGAATAGGTGATACAATAGATAACACTTAACATTGGAAGCATAATTTAAAAATATAGATTAACAATGCAGTTGAAGAATACTTATAAGCAATATAATAGAAAAGTGAGTAAGAAAACGTAAAAATACCAACAAAATAAATATCTCAAAATATACTAAGTAGTGTTTGATACATGGATTCATGTCTTCTAATAATAAAAAGGGGAATATGGGTCAAATTGATACAATCATTCAAAAAAAACTAAAAAAAGAACAAAAAATTGCTCCACCAACATCTTGATATAATGTTCAGTCCTCTACTCCTAAACTCCATTTATATGTAAAAGTATAAAATAAACTAAAATAATTTCACTTAACCTTATCCATATCGATAGGAAGATAGTCTTCTCAGGCACCAAAAATATCTTATGTAAGGTGTCAGATAAAAATATCATTGTGCCACAACCAACAGTGTCTGTGCATAATCTAATCTGTGGTTGTTGCTAAACCGTGTGTAGGTATAAATTAATAATAAAGGGTTTCTAAATAAATAAATACCCAGGACACTCATGACCTAAATGATACCTAACTTATCTACCTGTTTTGGATCATATCTTGGAATGAGTGTCTAATAAATCAGTACATATTTAGTAATAATATACATATATAGTATAATTATATACATTGCATCCACCTATATGAACCAATTAAATGTGGATGTAAATAGAAAGATACCAAGAATGCATGTGATGGTTGGACCGAGGTGTAACTCCAACATCCATTTCCAATATAATGAGCCTATAATCTCGAGAAATAGGGTACGTTCCCTACATCCCAAGAAGAGTTTTAGAATCCATGTACGACACTCAGGATGGTGAGTGAGCCATATTTTCAATACTCTAATCATGTAATGTGGCATGAAAATCCCAACGCCCATATAGTATCACTAGTGTGAGATGTCGTACTCAACACCCAATGTAAGGAAGTGTGGTTTTACACCATGCTCAATATCCCTTACCACCATACACAACCCATATAAATATTTTTTTGTAATTATAATTGACATGGGGAATAACCACTTATGCCTCATTTTTATCTATCATATTTACATATAAACGAGGAAGAATCATATTTATAACATAATAAAAGAATAAAAACAACCAATATATCAGAGAGTTCAAGTTAATTTATAGTAAGGAATTAAAATTCAAAATTCTCATTTTGAAAATCATAACTAAAGGTGTGGATTTACCACCCTCCATGAACAATATCATTTAAAATAATCCAATTCATTTATAGTAGGGAAGACATTATGAAATATCCACTCCACTTTACTAAAACTCATATTATAAACAGACTATTTAATTAATTAAGACATGTAAAGTCTGTTCATATGTCTCAAGGTGTAAATTTTATGGTGTCATGGTCTAGTTGGAAAATCCTATATGGTAAATTCCCAACATAGGTTGTTCCAAACACCTCAGTGGTTGTTTTGGTCCTATAAAAATCCATATAATAATGTAATTTACATTTTATGTCAATATATTAATCTAAAATGGAAATATGGATATAATTTCATTATCAAAAGGTGCAATTCTACTTAGTACACCCATAGAGAACCAATAAACAAGGAAACCAACCCTTTACTTACCAAACAAAATTAAATTATCATATATAAAGGTCTAATGGAAAATTTTATATAAATAAACAGAATAAAAGGATACATTTGAAAAAATTTGGGATGTTAAACAGTGGCATATATATGAAGAGAATAAGCACAAAGGGTAAATTAGGTGACCATCTAACTCAAGGTTGTAGATGATTTGTTACTCGATATCAGCCTCGTAATTGAAGTAGATTATGTGAAATATGAGAAATGGTACAACACCCTAAACAAGGGGAATCATTATTTCACCTAAATAACATTATACATTTTATGTAAAATGTGACTATGAGGTAAGGTGAAGGGAGATCATACCTCAAGGATTCCAATGCCTTCGGCAGATCGTGAAATGGACACCAAATCAAAAACGTTATCTCAAAACTAGTCTTTGAGAAGAAATGATCTTAAAGAATATGTAAATACATTTTTATCCACTAGATAAACATGCGAAAATAAAAATTATTCTTAAGAGTTGAAATATTGGTAATTTTAACATTTTACTCAAAAATAGTTTTCCATGTTGTTTAGTTGCACTGTCTTAAAACTGTGCACAAACCATGTGAAAACCAACTATCTAAAAACTAACAGTTCTCATATGGTCATGTAATTGGAGTCATATAGATGTAGACAGACTATGTGGATCCTTATTAACATTTTTTTCCCTTTTCATGATTAAAACTTACCATGAAACCCATTTTGGCCCATTTTTTAAGAATTCCAATCTCTAAACAAGCCTCTGACACTCATGAGATCTTCCTTGGGAAATAATAAACCAATTCCATTAATAAAAAAGGATTGAAATTGAAAAAAACTTGATCCATACATTCATGAAAATAGGGTCATTACAATACTAGATCAACTGATTTCAAATTCAATCTTCTAAAATAATAACTTCGTAATATCATTTAGAGGGTGGTTTATAAAATATAACATCTTGTTGAATATATGATTCTAAAATAAATAGTAAATAGAATTAAAATTGAAAAATATATTAAAAAAAATATTTTCTTTACAAGGTAATTCTGAAGGTCAGATTCATGGATACATATTTTAGTTTCAAAATAATAAATGAAAAAATTAGTTATATGTGAAAAAATAGTCTTAAGTGAATGATCCATTTATGATAAAAAACACTTATGAGTACTGGAATTATTTAAACAGTATTATACTTTTTTGGAAAAAAAATCATTCATGGTACGGGATTTTATTAATAACTCTTTTTTTAGGGAGATAAAATTGGATATCATATGTAAAAGGAGATCTTTGAATATATGAAATCATTTATTATCGAACTAGATAACTCAAAGAAAAAAAATTTAGTTTCCAAAATACTATAACATGAAACATGATTTCCAATTGAGATATTAAAAAATTTATATCATAAATATATATATATATATATATCATAATTTACTATTTAAAAAATTTATCCCTATATGTTTCCATTAATAATAATTCTCTTCATCTATTACATTCTTATGAACATATGTTGATCATTTATATTAAATTTATAAAATTGGTGTCTAATTTTCTTATATTGTAGAATTTTTTCATTATAAACCTATTAATGTTACTATAATTTATGTTCTCTAATGTCAAACAAAATTCTAATTTCTTAAAATATAGTTTTGTTGTGTTTTGTGAAATTGAATTCAGTGATGAACTAGTTTCAAGTTATTTATCACTATCGATGGATTACCATATATCAATTGTTAATTATTATTTATAATAATGATTTATAGTATTGATATATAATAATCATATATATTAAATTTATTTTTCAATTATAAACTAAAACTATCCTTCAATCTTGTATAAAAAAATGCACCAATCCTTGGAGGTGGTGGTTTGTAAGTTTTAATTAATGATGATTTCAACATTCAAGGAACAAGAGAAAAGAGAAATATTTCTTTACATACAAATATTAAAAATGTCATAAATATAATACATATTTTTTAAATTACCCTATTTATACAATAAATTTTAAAATTTTACAGAGAACCAATCACATTTATTTGTGGAGGTGGTAGTCTGTAGACACACACTACTCAATTTTACATTTATCTTAAATGGAAAAAGAGATAGTGGTTAATGGGTGTAAAATCATGATACTAACATATCATTATACTACTGAAATTGATATTATCATTTTTATATGTTGTAATGTAATTTGAGAAATAAAATGTTCATAAAAGGAAGTGGATAAGAGAATGGTTCAGTTAGAAATTTACATCTTACTAATTTTTTTATCTTATTTGTGAAGGGGTAAAGCATTTGAATAAATAAATTTGGTAAAAACAAAACCTATTTAAAGTTCATAGGAGTGTATATGATTGGTTGGGGAATATTTCGGTCTAAACATAGAAGGTTTCGGTGCTATAGAAATGAGAACCACTTTTATAATTGAAAAGGGTTTGGATTTTCTTGTAAATACTCATAACATTAAATAATTGGTAGTCACTCTCATATAAAGTGACTTCAAAAATGATAAATAATGTATAAAATAAGTGGTAAGGTCGATCATGGCCTCAACAAAACATTATCAAACTTGTTTTAAATATTTTTGAGGTCATTTAATCTTATATTTCTTCTTTTTACCATTTTATCTTTCACTTTAGAAACTAGATTTTATCTAAATAATGTATCCTTTATGATTAATAATAAAATGATACATATTATATAATTTGGACCAAATAATTAATATTTTTAGATCCATTTAATCATATTGAGTTTCTAAAAGTGATAGAAAATACTTTTAAAATAATAATTATATTAGGTATTATATAAAATTCTTGAAATAAATATTATATTATTTATTAAACATTAAATATTGGTTTTAAAACAACAATAAATGTTTTATAATTTAAAATATAACTCATAAAATGAATATTTTATATACATGGGGTTTTATATATTTATAAATCATTCTTATAAACAAATATTTCATTAAAAATCACGGTATTTGAAAAAATAGTATATTACACATTTCACCTAAAAATATTTTTTTTAGAAAAATATCAAAAACTCATATTTGGCTCATATTTCCATGATAATACCACAATTGATGTTAATTTCTTCAAATTAAAATCTGAAAATTTTAAAATTTTATTTTAAATAAATATAAAATAAAATTTTGTGAATAAACTATTTTTATAAGAAAATGACTTATTAAATATATCTATTAATATTATAGTTTCATATAATTTACTAATTAATAAAGATTTAATATGTTATTCATAAATCATTGCACTTTAAAAAAAGAAAATTTTTGGAAAATGAATTTTATTAGATTACTAGTTGTAATATTTAAGATGCTATTTAGAGTGAATTATATTTTATTTTGTTAGATTTTAATAAAATTATATATATATTATAATTATGTTACAATTGTTTCTAACCTCCAATAGAAAGGATACATAAAAATGTTATTTTTTATTCTATATGGATCTATATATATAAATTAGATTTCAATTAAAGAATATATTATTAAAACATTGGTCTTTAAATAAGGAGTGGTTTTGTTTTAGTTTTTCCCCACAAACCCTAGCCTATTTAAATTTCTTGATAAATATAAATTTATGGTTTAAACTATACATTGAATGCTTTGTGTCTATTATATGTGGATTCTTATTTATTAATGTAAATTTATTTCAAAATGTTTCTCACCCAAATGTATTGGGACATGATAGAGGTAGTAGGTGTTGGAATTGACTGGGAATCATGGTATGGTAATTATAATGGGATAGGATTGGTATTTTGTAAGTAGGTGGATTTTTTAGGGAGGCTATGTAGTTTTAGAAATCAAATGAAAGAAATTTTGAATGTTTATTGGGTATTTTTTATCATTGTTTATCTTCTGAAAATACTGTTATGTATAAAACCTTTCGATAAACATTTTACCTTGGTATAAATCCATGCGCATAAGGGGGTATATCTAATATATTAATTAC
This sequence comes from Viscum album, assembly GCA_963277665.1. Lineage (NCBI taxonomy): Eukaryota > Viridiplantae > Streptophyta > Magnoliopsida > Santalales > Viscaceae > Viscum > Viscum album. The sequence goes on from OY728156.1 coordinate 1,141,586,297, forward strand.
AGATAATAATTTTATAGATGAAAAACATACATATGAGGTAAATATATTACATATGTTAATTTATCAAAGAGAAAAAACTTATATATGATCATGAAATATTTTATATAGGAAAAAAATGTTATATATGGGGAGAAGATCTTATGTATTTATTTTTAATTATGGAAAAACATTACATATTGAGGATGTATATTATATATCATTTTTTTGACCAACTAAAATGTGTTCTATATGAATTACTATTTTATGGATGAACTGAAAATTTTATGTTATGATTTCTTCTAAGGTAAAAAACCATATGTATTATTTGTATATAATATATAGAGAGAGGAAAATCATTACATATTGGTTTATCATTTGTAAAACATATTATATATTGATGAAAACATTTTGTGTATAATATTTATATATTATTTATTAATAAAGTATATTAATTTATTAAATTTTGAAAAGGTAGAGACCATATAAAAGTATGTATATATTATATATAGAATATATATACTATGAATTAGAATAACAATAAATATGGAATTCTGGTTAGATAAAAAAAATTATGTATTGTTTTACAAATTATTTATATTGGTATTTTTCAAAGAAATATACTAAAAAATGGATTTTGGGGACTAAAAATGATGAGAGGTATTTCTTCCTCTCATTATATCATTGTTTCTTCTCTTTCACAGCTCTAGAGATCTATTCTCTTCCGAGGTTTTTGTTCCTTCAGTCTTAAAGAAATGGACATGAAATTTATATAGGTGATATCATGAGATAAAGTTATCAATATTCTTTAATTATTCCTAAATATATTAAATATTACTTCATCGGTGATTTTAATTGACTCAAACTATGTCTGGATGTCAATTTCCAAATAGCATAGCGAAATCTTCAAAATATCATGGAGAAATCTCTTGAATTTGAAAAAAAATATCCCCAGAGGATGGTAACACTATATTTCATGAATATTAATCATGGTATTAAATTAATTTAGATTATTTAGGTTCTTTAAATCATTTTTTGTAAAATTTATAGATGTGTTGGAATAAGATATGTTGGGTATTTTGTATTAACGGTCTATATAGATACTTGGAGGGTGGTGTCCACCAATTTTCGCGATGATTAAGCCATGTGTGAATTTATTTTCAATAAAACATGGTTTAAACATATAAGTTAAATATAAAATTAGTTATAAAATAATTGTTTTTTATTATTAGTTTAATATATGTGATTAAATTTTTATTAATGGTTTTTGGGCCTTTTGTGGGTGGGCATGTCAGCCATCCATGGAAAAGATTTGGCGAGAGTGGTCGATCTTCACATTAAAAATGGAAAAACATCAAGAATGAGCTAGAAAGTCCCTAATCATCTTCTTTCAGATTATTTCATTTTTTATGTGAATTTTATATATAGTCTCACCACCTATATGTTATTGTGCATGAAATGAAAATTAATGGAATCATTTTAATTCCATCAAATAAAACAGAATTGTCATGGGCCATAATGGACCAATGAACACTAGTTTGGTGTCTTGAATATCTATAGACATGGTCATAATAAAACTTGTGTGTGATGAGATACATGGATACTAGAGGTGTAACAGGGGATGAATGGAACATGGAAATCAATGGGGTTGGTTCCCTTAGTCCTCTCTACATATGGGAGTGTCATTGATGTTGAATATTTGACCTAAAAATATGACATATAGAGTCTTGTATTAATTGAGAGACTCATGCCTGGATAATAGTTTATGGGCATAATGTTCCTCCCCCACTAGTATTTCAATGTATCCAAGTACGTATTTCATGTAGAGGGATGTGTTTATGTTCGCTGGGAGGACAGACATAACTTGGTTTTGGAAGGGAGGTGTATATTATGAAACTTTCTTATGTTTTATTTATATCATTTTTCCTATGATTATGAATAGGAAATTTTGAGATACAGAATATGTTGAGGTATTATATCTCCTTTTAAGAATTTTTTTGACACTAGTGTGTATAATCATAGGAAAAAACCAATATAGTTTTTTCATCTAAAATATTATCTATGAAACCATAGAGGGTGCCTTAGTTTTGTGTTTCCTCAATAGAGTGTTATTATAAGGGGGATGTAATTATTGTATCATAGTATGAACAAGGTTTTGAGAGTTGGTTGCGCACTTGAGAGGCCAACCATATAATTTTGTGGTGAGTTTGGTCTTGTGGAAAACCCATGTGATGATGATGGATGATGAATATTGGTATTATAGGTTCATTTCATTTCCCCCAATGGGATATATGATATATGATTTTTAGTGGGGCGATAATCCGCTAGATAAAATGGTGATATTTTTTCCTTAAATGGTCACTATTCACTCCATATGATATATACCTAATCTTTCATGGGTGGGTAACTCTTTCCGCCAAATGATATATGTTTATTGATTCCTAGGTCGAACATTATTCCTCCCATATGATATATTCATATTATTTCTTTGGTGGGGATTTATTCCCCCCATAAGATATATTCTGACTGATTCATATGTTGGGTTTGGTTCCCCCCCTAAGTTATTTTATTAATAATTTCTTGGTGGGGTGTTAATGACCCAAAATGAAATATTCTTGTTGTTTTTTGGTGGGGTTTTATTACTCATAAATCATATATGTGTACTTATTCCTAGTTTGAGGAGTACCCAACCAGATGATATATACCTACTGATTATAACGAAATTTACTGTTCCCTATGAAATTTCAATGATTTCTTTAGTCCCAAGTATCACTTTCTAATGTTGTTATGGTCAATCTTGTGTATTTCCTTTGAACCTAAGGATTTATGGTGATGATTTCATTCCCCTCTAAATTTTATTTTATTATATTTATAATATCATATTGTGCATAAAATATATTTCATACTTATATTAAGTACATCATCGGAAGTGACCTACTCAGTTTTACTCACACCTAGATCAAGTGGACCTGGAACCCTAGTACATAATAAGAACACAAGATCTAAGGTATATGTAATGTAGAGGCCGAGTGTTGGGTGGTTTAGCTATATATCTTGGTCAGAGTCAAGAGTTTAGATAGGATTTAAAGTGGAATAGTTTGTGGATTCATTTTAGTTTTATTTATTTTAGATTATTACTATATTATTTACCCATGGAAGATCTTATTTTTGCCTTCATGACTCATGTTTCATTTTCATAGTCTTTTTGTTACAACATGGATCATTATTTATTTCTAGTGGATCTATTGTGTATGTAATTGCTTATTTTGATATTTTTATAATTGATTTTATATTGTTTCTAATTTTATTGGTCTACTATAATATGATTGTATAGTATTCATCTATTTCATTATATATCCTCACTGCTAGTTGGCAGCTTCTAGAGTATTAGGTGTAATTTCTGATGTCATGTAGTGAACTGGTCTTATTGCTATTTGTTGAACTTCTTTTTGATGTTTTCAAGTATTATAACCTAATTTTATTTTTTTTACTATTATATATATATATAATAGGAATTACATATGATAGTTCATAAAATGGGATGGATTCTATCTTTTGTTCATTAATATTACATGAATGAGTTTATTTCCATGTTATTAAGGAGTTTTGTTTTCTGTGATGGTTTTTTGTAACAATTTATTTGGATTTTGTGAAAATATTATTTTGGATTTATTGATCTATTGTTTTTTATCTTGGACCCTAGTAGAATGTGATTATGATTTTATAAATCATATCATGAATATAGGTTTATATTATATGTGTATTATTGTGTGGTATTTATTCATCATTTCTATAAAAATAAAAATAAAATAATAAAATATAGCTTTGTTACATAAAATGTGAAAAAAGGTATATTTATTTTTTCATATTGATTCTATATATAATTATACTTAACCAAATAAAATATTTTTGTATGTTAATTTTTTTTCAAATTTTATATGTTATCATTATATTATAATTTCAATAGAATATTATATATAATTTTCATGTAAAACATGGGAATGGTACTTCATTTAAATTTACCTTAATAACTAACTAATTGATACAAGTTGTTATATGGATATTTTGTGTGTCTGTGTGCATGTATATTAAATATTGACCCTTAAGGTATTGTTTGGTAGGTGGATTCAAGATAATAATTAGTACCCTAGAGTGAGTATGAGATTCTTCATATTTGTATATATTAGAAACATAGATTAGGTTATTTGGCCTATAATTTCCTTGTGATATTTGATATGGTAGTAGAGATGGTGTACCTTGATTTGTGACCAATATGGGATATGGTTAATTACTATGTAGAAGATTATGTGTTATTGATTTATGACATTTGATATTGTTGAGTCAAGTGTTAAAACTAAATAACAGTTTTCCAATGTGTTGTTGTTAGAGATAGTTGTGATATATGAGGGTAACTAGAGAGAAGATTTATCCCATGCCCTCTAAGTTTATATAGAGAGGGAAATCATAATTTTATTCATAGTGTACATATTAATAAATTATGTGTGAATAAAATGGAAGTATAAGTTGGTTTCACATGAAATAGAGACAAATATAGAAATTATGAATTTTTTAAGGATCTCTAGTTTTAAGACACATGAGGAAAAGGTTTCTAAAAACTGGTATGGCTTTATTTTCATTACTAGATAAGGAATAACCATAGTTTTTGAGTAATATATCTACCATGTATGTTGAGGGTGTTTTGAGAGACCATGTTATTGGCTTATAGGATAGAGTTTTTATGTTGATATTTAATAACATGGTATAAGTCATATGATTATGTAGTTATTATCACATGATATAAAATTTAATATATAATTCCAAATTGGGGCATAAATAGTCCAAATGATTTTCTATATATGGATTCTTCTGGTGTAAAGATTAATAATCAGAGAAATAAATTGCTTGAGAGTTTTTTAATTTTTTGGATTAACAAGTGTGATTGTGAACTATCATGGTGTTTTTTAATTAACTATGAAAATGATTATTGAGGAATTTGTTGTTAAATCATAGAGAATTTATAGTTAACTACATGTGAAATAGTTTCATTGAGGAAACAAAGATCATGTGTTGGTTGATGAGAAACTAGAAAGAATGGTGGCTTGATGTTTTGAAAAGGAAAAAAATAGGAATATTTATTATTGGATGTAGAATTGAAGTTGGATAAAAAATAGTGTTAAAATTGATCTGATCATCGTTGATGACTAGTAATGTTATGGAACATATGATTGTGTCTTGGGAGGAGTGGAACATGTGTTGATTAAAATAATTGGGTGTTACACATCAGGGGTTCTTTTTAGGACAATCCTATGGTAGGTATTACACCACAAATGATCTAAATTCATGATGTTTTTTATAGTTTTTGATAAATTATAAGAGTGAAATGTTAGTGGACAAAACCAATGGTGGTTTTAGTTTTTGTGATGGAACATGGGTATAGGAAACTGACATATTTTTTATAAATCATGAACACCTATAAATTTTTATTAGTAGATAAGAATAATTAAAAATAATTACATTTGTATCTAATAAGTTATATAAGTGAGATGATTGTCGGATAGTTTGACAAGGGATATATTTTAGAAAATAAATTGGAGGGAAATTTTATCTAGGAAAATTTCAGTTTCGTGGGCATAACCTTGACATGAATGAAGAGGTGGGGGCTAGTGTTTTAGACATAGATTCATGAATGAGACTATTAATTATAATGAGTATTGTCATGTGTTTCTTAGTGTCACACTGTTAAGGGAATGTTGTTGTGTATATTGGTGACATAAACTGATAGTGTATGACAATACTGAATTGGGAATTCATGAATACCATCAAGAGTGGGAATTATAATTGAGTTGGTGGGAATGTTCAATATTATAATGAATAGTATGGTGGGAATTTAATTAGTGGACACTATTTGAGTGACCATAACCAATGATAAACTTAGGATTTGTCATGTAAATTAGGATTTAGAAACATAAATGGTTCATATGAGATGTATGATGAGACTCATCATGGGTGAGAAATGTTATGGTAGAGAGGTTGTGATATCTTGAACTCTCTTTATTGTGATCTAGTTTTAAATTTTACGAAATCCCAAAACTAATTATATTTATTGTTAATTATTAATTTTTAGTATAGAAAAAAAATTTATTTGGGGTTTGTATGTGTGGTGTCATGTTCATAAATGACATTTTTTTTGAGATCTAACCTATCTAAGTATATTAAGTCCTAGTATAGGTGTCTGCAGTCTCAGAATGGGTTGGGAATCAAGAATTAAGAATTTTCAAGGTCTAAGGGATCATTTTCTACTATATTTTAGTATCTAGTATTATTGGAAGGGCCTTGTATGTAATGAAGTAAAATATAGTGTTTTTTATTTACCTCTTTATTTTTTCAATTAATAAAATTATAGAAAAATTTGTTAAGTTCTTAACATTATCCAAGAAAAATATAAAATGTATAAAACCTTACGAATCTCAAGAGGGGATATATCTTATGTATGAAATGGAGATATTAATTATTGATATAAATATATTTATGAGTTAAATATATTATGTAAGATTTTCATCAGTTGGAAAAACCTTATGTATGGTCTGAAAATATTAAATGTGGGAAGATAAGTATTACCTAAAGGGTGGAATATATTATATATTGGATGTTCCTGAGAGACAAACAATATGTATTTAAAAAATAATTTAAATTTTATTTTTTCCCATGTATAATATATTACATAAGATGTTTTATGTATTGCATGGATTAAAAATGTTACAGAAGGGATTTAACCTATCATAAACCATTAAATAATATTTAGATATATTACGCATAGAGTAAAAACATTATATGTTGGTCATTACTAATGGATAATAATTATGTATTAAAGAAGCCTATATATATAAATTATATATACATTATTTTTGGAATATTTTTTATGTATTTAAATTTACTATGTTAAATACCGTATATAGTGAGATATATATTAGATATCAATTATATAAATTATTTATTAGTAGAACATTACATATAGAGTTTTGGATCAGTCAAATAACATTATGTATAATTTTAAAGATCTCTCGTATGGTCTTTATTAGGGAAATATATAAACGTAAATAAAATGACTTTAAGGTATTTAAAATCAAAGGTGTGTTTCTCTTATTTGTTATAGTAATGTTTCTTCCCCTTTATGCCTCTCATGATCCACTCTCTTACATGGTGGTTTCTCCTTCAATCCTTGAATTTCTTGAGATTTTTTTTATTTGAGGGGTATATTGAGGTAAAAATTTCAATTTATATTGATCAATCCTTGATTTTTCCACAATTTTTTCTATAATAAATTTCTATGGCTTAAAATTGGGATTTATGTCAATTCCCCAAGATCATGGTGGAATCGATCAAAAATTATGGGTATTTTTCCTGGAAAATATAATGAAGATCAGAAGAGGTTAATCACACAATATTCCTTGTATATTCCTAAATGTATATCACTTACCAAGGTTATTTACCGTTTTACTATCATTTTAGGTTAAATTGATGGATTTATTATAATAAAATATTATTTTTATTGTGTATTAATGGATTAGATAGATATTTGGGTTTATTGATTAATTTTTTTGATAATTTAACTTTGGGGGAATGTACACTGATTAATTATTGATTATTACATTAGAATTAAATTATTAATTAATCATGAAATATTTTTTACATTGATTATATTTTGATTTTTAATTTAATAAATTGATAATGATGGACTTACGACATCATGTTGATGTTTGATGGTCGGTCGGCCTTTGGAGTGTGTGGGAGTGGGTGACAAATATCCTCATTGAATTGGGACTAACTCTATGAAGTAGGTAGGTTCCCCCTAAACATCTCATTAATGTTTATGAATTTTTTGGTGCTTTTGATTTATGATCTCTATAACTATGTGAAATCGATGAATAACTTGAAATGAATTTTTTCTTTTTAAGTTCTTCAAATAAAAAAATGTTAATTACCATGGTAGACACTTGAACACTAACTTGGGTTCTTGGTTTTCAATGACCATGGGATTAATAATAAATGGAATTTATGTGATATGTAGGCCTTATAAGTGTACCCTGAGTTTCATTGGACATGGGAGTCCTTAGAATGGATTCCCTCATTCCTCCCTACATTTAGGATATTAATTTATATGGAATGTTTTCACTAAAGATAAGCCATATAGAATCATAGTATTATTATGATCTTCTTGGATATAAGATTGATTAGGGGAGATTGTTCCTCCTCCACTAGTATGTGTAAGAATCAAGGCTCGGATTTAAAGTAGAGGATTATGTGTATTTTTAGTGATAGGATTGAATAATGTTAGTTTTGGAAGGGGGTTTATGTTATGTCAACCCCTTATACTTGATTCATATCACGTTTCCCATTGTGAAAATTAAACCTTTAAGTGATTATGTATATGTTTAGGGTCATAATACTCATTGATGTGATATTTTTATCCCTGAGTCTGGAATGAGAGGAAAGAACCCATGTGGGGGTTTTGGGATGAGACATGACCTAGAGGACTACTATGTAATTCCAGTTTTGTTTTTAATATGAGGAGTGTTAGTACATGAGTGATATCATCTTCACACCATATTATCAATTCAGTGTTGAAAATAATTTTTTCAAGTGAAAATTTAACTTAGTAACTATATATCTAGTTTTCACATGTCTCCATATTCTGTGATAATGAGGAATGATAAATATTGGTATCATGATTTTGGGTAATTTTACACATGATATGAAATATGATATGTGATTCCTATGTGGGTTTTTATTCCCCAATATGATTCTTGAATACTATTTCCTAGGTGGGGGTTATTCTCTCCAAATGATATTGCCTACAAATTAATAGGTGGGACGTTATTCCACTTAGATAATATATTACTACTATTTACTTGGTGGGCCTACTATTTTCCCAAAGGTGTGCCATTACCCATAGATAACAAATTCGTTATGATTCCTGGGTGCTTATATATTCCCCCAAGATAATATAATCCTACTGATTCATGGTTGGGGATTTATACCCCCTTGATTATATTTTCATGTAATTCCCAAGGTGGGGTATTATTTTCCCCAGATGAGATATGTCTATTCATTCTGAGGTGGAAAACTATCCCTGCCCAAATGAAATATTCCAACTAACTCTCTTATAGAAAATTATACCACCATGATTGTTGGGTGAATTTTTAGATACATTTGGCACTGATTGAAATAGATATCATTGATCTCAAGAGTCACCATCAAACCCAACAATAAAAAGATATTTTTTGTATGCTCCCTCACATTTTTATTATAATGATAATGTCAAAATGATTATAGGTAGTATTTTATTATTTTGTTTGGGAAAAAATGGTGGTGACCTTATGAGTTTTACCCACAACATTCTTAGATGGTCATAGAAGTCTGGTAACCAAAAATACCTCATGATCATAGTTATATCTAACTAAATTAAGTATCAAGTAAAACCACTAATTTCACTCAATGGGATAAATACATACCATGGTAATCCTACTAGGTTTAATCCCAAAAAACATTCCTTTACATAAATGAATTACCCAGTTAGCCATGTTTAGAAAGCATACACATAAGCAATAATAATATCAAGACTGCTCTTAAGAAATATATTTGTCCCCCATATTAGGTATAATCCCTAACTATGACCTCATTAATGATATCTTCTCTATGATCCCTTTGTGATCCATAAACACATATATCGGTCTCCCATCATAATTCCCAACTCACCTTCATGGGGTTATATCTCTTATGAACACTTCATTAATGGGTTTTATTCCCTACTGATCATTATTCCACAACAATTCATATTTCATGTGAGCCTCATCATGTTTAATCATGTTTAGTTAACAATTGGAAAGATGAACTAGATACGGTCATCTATATATAATCCTAAGACCAAACATTTATTATAATCATTCACCTAGTAGACCAAGTTTCATGTATATAAATTTCATAGAATACTATCTTTATTGAACGATGATAAACTATATAAATTGGCCCAATAATATGAAATTAAACTATGAACCTAAACTATAAGGGATTTGATTCTATTTAACTGGGGTATATATGATTCAAATATAATGTTCAATAACATTACCCCTTATATACTAGATGAATAACCTTAAAACTAACATCACATTATTATCATAGAAACCCATAAATGAAAAAACATTGGTCCTTGTTACATGACCATAACAGGAATAAGGTGTCTCATTATATGGCACTAAACTATGTGGTTTCTAATATCCATTATATAGAGATATATAGGAATCCCCTATCATAAGATCAGTCCCAAATCCACAACACCAACTTCTTTAAAAGGTATAAATAAATTCTACACAAACTATATGTGAATCATTAAACTAAAATATAATCAGTAAATATAGAAAGAGGGAGAAAATATGATATATATTGATTTTAACTTCAATATATGTTTTTGATTAAATCATTGACATAGTGGTAACTAGTTGAAATACTATTATGAGGAAGGATTAATAGACATTCCTTAAATATTTAAGGGAGTACTAATATAGATAGAAATACCCCCCCCCCCCCCCACAACCAAATGTTTGAGATGAGCCTGACCTCCCTTCATCTTAAACAATATGAAACCCAAGTGTCTCTAGTAAACCCCTAGTGACAAAATTACATTCAAAAATAGGTTTCTGTTGACACAAAACAAAATAAAGAAACATTTATTAACTTTAAGTCAATGGTGAACCCAACATGAAACCATTATGTATGATGTAATGTACTGAACTTAATTAGGTACAGACAGTTTTACATTATTACAGAATAATTAATTAAGTGACTCAGGGCGTGCGCATTTCCACCTCACTGCGGGTCCTGGGAAGCTTTTTGTTTAATTTAAATAATTGCAGACATTTCATGAAAAATGTCACATCTCCCTTTGGCACATTTCTTAGATTCTAAAAAATTAATTAATAATTGGAAAAGTGTAACAACAAATATAAAGAATATTTAATAGAAACAAACAAAGTATAAAAATAAATTCTTAAATAAAATAGAGAGGGGGTTACGGGATAAATGAAAATAATTAAAATGGAGGATTCCCATTTTTAATTATTTTTATTATTTTCCTTTCAATTGTTTTGTTTTATTTTATCTTTTCCATTATTTTATTTTTTCCATATATTTTATTTTTCTCTTAATTTTATTTTATTTTCTTTTTCTTTCTTTTCTCCCTTTTCTTTTTTCCTCTCCTCTATCCATCTCCCATGCATCATGTCGTACCCCTCAATCTCGTCACTCCAACCAGCAGACCCTTTGGATGTTCATTACTCCTCCGTTCGACATCTAATTACTTTGACATTATGTGTGTAGTAAACCTTATAGAAAGGATAACGTTTCACAAGTGGAATCATTCTATTCTGTTGAGTATACTGTGTGCAGTTCATCGTGGAATATTCTTAACCTATTTTAGGGGTTTCTCTAAAATCCTCCGTCTTCATCCGTGTTCGGTAAAATAAAATCTTTCCATGGATCTTAGAGTCATCTGTGACAAGAAGGTAGGGTGTCTACTCTCTTTCCCTCTGTTTCGTTGTGATTTATAAAAAAACGCATTTTTGTTCTGTTAGTCGGTGCCTATCGGCTTTGTGAAATTTTATCTATCTTAATTACTTTAGTGGTTCTATTTAATTTTTGTAGCCTTAATAAACTTAAATTAATTTTTATGAATGGTTGCAATAATATTGGACACCCATTTTGGTGTGCCGACATACTCGGCATATTTTTTCATTAGTTGGGTTATTAATTTAATTTGGTGTGGGTATTGTGCATCCCCTTTTTATTTTTTTGTTAAATTAGATGAATAGTTGTTTGAATTATTTAAAAAATGTTGGGCACCTATTTGGGTGTTCTGACATGATCAGAGTATTCTTACATTAGCCGAGTTTATTGTTTGATTATTTTCATGTTTTGTGAAGAAACTTTTTATTGTAATTAAATTAAATAAACAGTTTCTTGAACATTAACTTCAATTGTTGGATCATTGGAACCTGTTTTCCCAAACTATTTATAATATAAATATTAATTATCCACTAAGGTTGATATGATATGTATATATCCTAGAAATTTGTTGTGTTGTACTGTTAAATTTATGCCTTGTGATACATGGGTTTATCTGGTTAGTTTTCAAGATGTGACTTTATATGTTCATTATGTCATATCTTCTACTGTGAAAACATGAATTGAATTTAGGGTGGGGAAAGGAGTAGGGTCCCATATTAAGGGCCACACTTTATTCATCCATTCCTAAAAGGTTACCTCTATGTGCAAGGGGGCAGTGTTGTTGGATTTTCCGGACCGAGAATTCCCTAGAAATTCTAATACTTTTAGTGATACAAGTTACAAAGGGTCCCATCGGGATGGATCTGTTGGAAATGTATATTTTCCAGCCTCAAATGATAATCGACCCCTTTTTGTGAGATCATGATGAACTCAAGGTAAATCCATGCCTCGGGCGATACTTGGTCTTTTAAAAGATTTTCATGGATAGGCTCGGTGGCATGAGACAAATTGACAAATGTTCCATAGTGATACCTTCAGGATGGGAAGAAAATATATCTCTCAACTTGAACTTTAATAATGATTCACTTAAGGTCTACATTATTTCCATTTTAGTTTCTTTAGAATTGAGATATCCTTATGATATGTGGAAGAGCACCTGATTGACACTTGACTTAGACCCCAAGTCAATGCACAAGCTTGGGGTATACCTATTTCTTATTTACCTTGATTTTTTAGGTCATATATATATATATAAATTTTCATGCATTATGCTGACAGGTACCCTTTCAGACTACCAGCATTGGCTGAAGCAGGTGATTAGGCACGACTGTCTTTTGGGACCCTGGCTGACTTATTTATTTCATTTCACTAGAATTTATTTATTTGAAATGGTTATGTAATGTCACATTGAATTTTTATTTTTTCATGAAATGGAAAGAATTGGACATCATGGTTTCCGGAATACTAGGATTTTATATCACACCCTACTCGTGCGTCTTCGACACTCGAGTAGATTACATGATCAGAAGTATTGACAAGGGGAAGTGTGCTTCTTCTGATGCTTGAATGTTCATTACATCATAGGATGGATACTGGGGCAGATCATCCGGCCTGGCTTGTGAAGAAGTTGCTGATTGTGTCTTTTCTTCTAGTAGACTATGTGTTTGTGTTCTGTTTTCTGTACTTGCGGTTTAAACTCATATCATGGCATGAAATTTTTTTGGGAGATCTTGCACTTGGTTTTTATTATTCTGTTGGATTATTTACATTTCTTCTGGTACAGATTATTTATTCGCATGCTTCCACTAATTATTATTTTTTTTTTACTTCTGTTGTTATATTATCTTTAACCTATGAGGGCATAGTCTCCCCCACAGACACAAAAAGGACCCTTTCTGCTAGTCAAGAAGCCTCTGGCATTTAGGCAGATGTGCTTGTGGTTATTTGAGCTACAGCTCCAACCACCGTCTTAGAGGTGAGCCGGGTCGGTACATTATAATGTGGTATCAGAGGTGTTTTTTCATTTTTTTCATAATTTTTGGGTTACACATGATACAAGGATATAGAGATTTTGTATGATCTCTATGCTTGGATTTGGCTAACCCATGTAAAGGGGAAATCTCAAATTCTTGGGTTGGGATTGCAGTTATTGATTAGGCATGTTACTGTTGATATGATTTCACCTTGGTTGATTCACTTGTATTGCATTATTATTGTGATGGTATTATTGAAATAATGGGTTTACCATTGTAGCCTGATGATACGACAGAAAAACATCCCATGCATCATGATAGGAAGTATATGATTTAAATTCCATGAATATTTCTTGGAGATATCTACTTTCAGTGTACATTTTCATGTTGCATGTGAGTGATGTTTTACCTAGTGGTAAAATTTCGAATTGTTAGGTTATTGAATATACGGTTGTGTTATTCTGTTATGTGTTAGCCAGACTAAACCTTGGAGTGGGCTGTAGAACTGTTTAGTAATATTTCTTATTGTCTCTTCTATATCAAAACCCAACTCTTGAGGTGGGTTGTCTATTGTTTAGTACTGAAAGGAAGGCAGTGTACCTAACCTCTTTATCACCCTACTTGTTTTTTCACCTTCTTTACTCCTTGTATAAGGTTGTGTTTGGCTGTCATAGACAAATGTCACCACAAATTCATTGATCTATGTCTTAGTAGAGTGGCAATGAGTGAATTCCAGAGATGGTCGGTCCTGAACCACTAGTGGTTCCTCTCGTAGATCCTTCGGTGGCACTACCTCCTTTCGATCTTCCAAAGGACCCTGATGATCAAATCAGAGATTGTCTCCTCAGGTTTATGTAGTCAGTTCAAAATATTGCTAGACCTATCCTGTCTATGGAAGACCTTATGCGTTACTTTCTTTAGCAGTTCCCTCCCACCTTATTGGGGAGTGGTGGCCCTCATGCTATAGAATCATGGATAGAAGTTGTACCGTCTATATTCAACCACCTTGAGACACCTCCAGAGCGAAGGGTCAATCATTTAGTTTACAGGCTTTGTAAAACCGCCAAAAACTATTGGGATATTTTTTCTCTGACTGAGTAGTCTAGTGACATGGCTTGGGATAATTTCCATGCAGCATTCTACAATCACTTTTTCCCATAGACTCTGAGAGATCATCATTTTTAGTAGTTCCAACATCTTTAGCAGGGATCTATGACTGTGTTAGAGTATTCTACTCATTTCACAAAACCATAGTGTTTTCCCCATCTCTAAATGGAAACGTGCAGACTCTTGCGAGGCGTTTTTAGGAAGGAGTTGAGTACACTATCTACTTGCAAGTGAACGTATTCTATTTGACCACTGTTACATAGATCGTGAATTTGGCTATGATCTCAGAGAGAAATTTTAGGGAAGATAAACCACTGAGCTAGGGTGGTTTAGTTATGAGACAGAGTGATGGATCTTTTGGTAATAGGAAACGTCGTTTTGAAAGGGAACATGGGGGAAATCCTAGCCAAATAGCACATCTGGATAGCTTTATCACATGTTATCTGTGCAGCAGGTATGGTCATAAGAATCCACATTGCACGAGATATCTGAAGGAGTGTCGATCTTGTGGCAGGATGGGTCACCATTAGCGTTTCTGTCATTCCTTCTCTTTAGAATCCAATGGTAGAGGATCTGCACCTTCGCCTCAATCAGTTATGGGATCTATGACTCCACAGCAGGCTGGATTTTCTTTTTCCACCAGTCGATCAGGCCAAGGAAATTGTGGAGTTCATGGTCGAGGAAATCATGTTCCGAACTATCAGGGTCAGCATAGTGGACCTGCATAAGCCAACGAGGTAGTGTATCAGGGGCATGGATCAGGTCCCATGAATGCAGTGCAATTAGCACCAGAGGAGTATAGTGCATGGCTATCTATATTTAGAAGCACTATTCTAGTAGACTCTACTTTTGTTTCTATTCTTCTTGATACTAGTGCATCACACTTCATTATATCTGCTATTGTTGTTGAAAGTATTGGTTTTACAAATGTGTACCTTTGCGGCATCATGTATCTCAACACCCCGCATGGGGTCAGGACAGAGGGCATACGCTAGTGCCAAGAGCGCCCCCTTGAGATAGGCAGGTACTGTTTTGTTTAGAATTTCAATATCCTCGATATGTATGGTATTGAACTCATTCTTGGTCTGAAATGGATTTTTCCTTACTATTCCTAAGTGGATTGCTATCATCATCAGGTGTCCTTGACATCCCCTGAGGGTGACACATAGCTTCACAAAGGATAATGGGACATACATGCAAACTGATCTAAGACTAAATATGCATGGTTGGGTAGAGTGAGTTCTCAGTTGAAAAGTCTCTTCATGAGCAATCAGGAAACTTAAATAGGTTAATTACCTCTAGTGGGGGATCATTTTAGGGACATCTTCCCCGATGATTTCTCTAGCTTACCTCCTATGAGATACATGGAGTTCACTATTGAGCTCATTCCAGGTGTGGCAACAGTGTCTATTCCTCTTTATAATATGGCACCAACAGAGCTACAGGAACTCAAAAAAGAGAAAGAATACCTTGAGGCTAAGGGTTTCATTAAACGTAGCACATCATCGTGGGGTTAACATGTCCTTTTTTCCAGGATGGTAGATGGTACCCTAAGGTTATGCGTGGATTATCATTGACTCAACTAGATCATGGTAAAGAATTTTTATCCATTTCCTCGAATAGATGATCTATTGGTCCAACTCCGGGGAGCAACTATTTTCTCCAAGATTGATATGAGGTCGGGATATCACCATGTGTATGTTCAACCATCTGACATACCACATATAGCATTCCAAAGTACGTATGGATTGTACGAGTATATGGTTATTCCTTTCAGCCTCATGAATGTGTCTGTAGTCTTCATGGCCCTGATGAACCTAGTTTTTCATCTGTATCTTGATTCTTTTGTGGTAGTCTTTGTGGACGACATATTATTGTATTAACTTTCTAGACACGACCATGCAACCCATATTGATATCAGGCCAAGTAAACTAAGATAGCACCTATTATACACTATGATCAGTAAATGCCACTTCTAGATTGATAATGTGCACTTATTGGGTCATATTATATCTGAAGCAAGGGTATCAGTTGACCCAAAAAAGGTGACCATAATGGTTTCATGGGAGAATCCCAATAGTGTCTTTGAAATCCGCAGTTTCTTGGGGCTTGTTGGATATTACAGACGATTCATCCAGGATTTCTCCCACTTAGCAGTGCCTCTCACAGCCTTGAATAAGAAAGGTGTATAGTTAATCAGGTCAAAAACTTGTGAAAAGTCTTTTCAGGAGTTTAAATAATCACTGAATTCATACCTCATCCTGATTATTCCTAAGCCTGGTAAGAGTTATAAAGTATATTTTGATGCTTCAGTAATTGGAATGGGTGTATTTTTGATGCAAGGTGATCGAGTTTTGGCTTATGGATCCTGCTAGCTGAGACCACATGAGCTGAACTATCCTACTTACATCATTGATTTGGAAGTTGTGGTTCATGCTCATCATTTTTGGAGACACTATTTGTTGGGTGAGATATTTGTTGTTTACACAGGTCATAAGATCTTGAAATATATCACCATTAAATGATACTTGAACTTAATTCAATGCAGGTGGGTCAAATACTTGCAGTAATTCTATTTGGATCTTGCTTATACCCCTTGTAAGGTTACTGTTGTGGTGGATGCTTTAAGATTCCAAACACAGATTCAGGCCATGCAGGTAGCTAGCAGTGAGTGGAAGATGATGGCCTTGTTTTCACAGATGCATTTGGAGGTTCAAGAGCAGAGTGGACAACCAGTTCTAGAAACTCTTACAATGACATCCTCCCTTATGGGGAAAGTCTATAGGCAATAGTTGATTGACCCTGAGGGCCTTATTTTGAGGGAATGTGTTACAGGAGAGAACCCACCTCTTCTTTAGGTTACTGATTGTAGTGAAACACTCTTTTATCGTGGTCATGTATGGGTACCTTCAGGTATATGGGAAGGGTTGATGAAGTAATATCACACCTCTATTTGGGCAGTTCATCCTGGCCTGACCAAGATGTATAGATACATGTGTCGATAGTATTGGTGGCCTTGTATGAAAGAGAAGATTACAGGTCTCATCACTTGGTGCTCCACCTTCCAAAAGGTGAATGCAGAGCACCAGCGACCTGCTGGACTCATACAGCCTCTATCCATTACTGTATATATATGGAATGGAATAACCATGGATTTCTTTACAGGCTTTCCAATATCTCCTTGAGGCAGTGATATAGTATGGGTGGTTATCGATAGGTTGACAAAAGTTGCGCACTTCTTGCATATCCGAGAGTCGTTTATGATTGATGAGTTTGGAAGGCTTTATATCCTAGAAATTGTGCAACATCATGGTGCACCTCATTTTATTTTCTCGGACAGGGACGCCCAGTTTACTTCACGATTCAAGAAAGGGTTTCAAAAGTCCTTGGGCTCATAGGTACTTCAATGTTGTTCATATCACCCCTAGACCGATGGGCAATCTGAGACAGCTATATGAGTGTTATAGGATATGTTACGGTCTTTTATCCTTGATTTTGGAGGTTCTTGGGAAAATAATTTACCTCTTGTTGATTTTACCTATAATAACATCTTCCAGGAGACAATACAAATGGTTCTATATGAGGCTCTCTATGGTAGACCGTCCAATTATCTTTTATGCTAGCTCAAAGTAGGTGAGGTAGCTCTTTTGGGTCCTCATCTCATTCCGGAGACATATGAGCAAGTTTAGCAGATTCAGAAGCGTATTACTACAGCTCAGTCCATGAAAAGTCTTATACCAATCTTCTTCATAGACCTATGGAGTCTGAGGTGGGACATCGAGTCTTTCTGGGTGTTTCTCCGAGGATTGGTTATAGGCAAATCAGGAGAGAGAGGAAGTTATCATTGAGATACGTCAGGCCGTTCAAGATAGTGGAGAGGGTTTGGCTGGTAGCCTATCGGTTATAGTTACCTCAGAGGTATCATTCCACGCACGACATTTTCCCTGTATCTCAGCTTCGATAATATCATCCAGACCTATCTCATTCTTTTGACGCTGACGACATCAAGCTTGACGTCGATGCATCCTTTGTGGAGCATCTGATCCCTATCATCATTTGTAGCATGAAGTTCCTCCAAGCCTAGTCAATCCCACTGGTCCAGGTGTTTTGGAAACAAAGAAGTGTTCACGATGAGACCTGGGAGTGAGAGACAGACATTCGTGCGCAGTGGCCTGAACAATTCTATAGCGACGTTCAACTACCCTCTGAAGGGAAACTCAGGGATGAGTTGTCATTAGTAGGGGAGGTTGTAATGTCTCAAAATTAATTTGGTATGGACCATTTTTACATTATCGCAGTATAATTAATAAAGAGACCTGCGGGGCATGCATGCGCACCTCGCTGCAGGTCTAAGGAATCTTTTTATTTAATTTAAATAATTGCAGAAGTTTCATGAAAAAAGTCACGTCGTGCTTTGGTGTGGTGTTCTAGTTTTAAATAAGTAATTAATGATATTAAAAGTGTAATAATAGATTTAAAGAATATTTAAAATAAATCAACAATGGATAAAAAGAAATTATGAAATAAAATAAAGATTGGGTTACGAGAAAAAGAAAAATAATTCAAATGGGGGATTCCCATTTTTAATTATTTTTATTATTTTCCATTCCATTATTTGGTTTTATTTTATCTTTTCCTTTAGTTTATTTTTTCAATATATTTTATTTTTCACTTATTTTTATTTTGTTATCTTTTTCTTTCTTTTCTCTGTTTTCTTTTTCCCCCTCCTTTATCCCTCTCCCACTAATAACGTCGCACCCCTCAATCTCGTCACATCAACCAGCATCACCTTTGAAAGTTCATCGCTCCTCTATCGGACGTTTGATTCCTTTTTGTTAGGTGAGCAGTAAAGCTTAGAGAAATTTCATGTTGTGAAAGTGGAATCGTTAGATTCCATTGCGTATTCTGCGTGCAGTTTGTCGTGAAAGATTCTTACCCTATTTTGTTGTTTTTATAAAAGTTTTATTTCATCCATTTTAGGTCAAATCAAAGTCTACCACAGATATTAGAGTCATCTACAACTACAAAGTAGGGTTTCTACTTGATTTCCCTCCGTTTCGTTGCGATTTATAAAAAAAATCACCGTTGTGCCGCTATTCGGTGCCTACCGACTTTGTGAAATTTTACCCATCTTAATTACTTTAATGGTTAATGGTTTATTGTTGTAGCCTTAATCATCTTAAATTAATTTTTTCCAATGGTTTCAACAAGATCGAACACCCCTTTGGGTGTGCCAACATATTTGGCATATTTTTCTGTTAGCAGTGTTATTTATTTAATTTGATGCGGGTATTACGCAACCCCTTTTTATTGTTTTTTTAAATTAAATGAATAGTTGGTTGAATTATTGAAACAATGTTGGACACCCCTTTTGGAATTCCAACATGATCAGTGTATTATTCCATTATCCCAGTTTATTTTTTTGATTAATTTCATGTGTTGTGAAGTAACCTTTTATTTTAATTAAATTAAATAAATAATTTCATGAACATGAACTTCAATTTTTGGATCACATGAACTTGTTTTTATGAACTGTTTATTATTAAAATATTCATTATCCACTGAGGCTGATATGATATTTATATTTCCTTATATGTTTTTGTGTTGTACTGTTAAATTTATGACTTGTGATGCACAGGTGTATTTGGTTAGTTTACAAGCTATGAGTTTATATTATGATTATGTCATATCTGATACTAGGAAAACTTTAATTAAATTCAGGGTGGGGAAAGGAGGTGGGTCCTGTATTGAGGGCCACACTTATATATTATTTTCCTGATATTTTACTACTATGTGACGTGTGGGAGTGTCGTTTGATTTAGCGGATCGAGACTTCCCAAAACATTCTAATACTTTTGAGTGATACCAATTTTAAAAGGGCCCATCGGGATGGATCTGTTTGTAATGTGGCTAATCCAACCTCGGATGACACTTGACCCCTTTTTGTGAGATCAGGATAGACTCAGGGTAAGTCCATGCCTTGCGAAATACTTGTTCTTTGGAATGATTGCCTTGGATGGACTTGGTGGCATTGGACAAATTGACGGATGTTCTATAGCAATACCTTCAGGTCGGTCTCGAACTCCAACCCTCAAATTGAACCTTAATAATGATGCACTTAAGGTCTACATTAATTCCAGTTGAGTTTCTTGAGTATTGTGATATCCTTCTAATTTGTGGAAGTGCACCTAATTGACAGTTGACATAGACACCAAGTCAAATCAAAAGCTTGGGGTATACCTATTTCTTGTTAACATTGCTTTTCTGGGTTTTATATATATACGTGTTCCTGTATTCTACTGACAAGAACCCTTTTAAACTACCATCTGAGGTTGAATCACGTGATTAGGAACGTGTGTCATTTGGGACCCATGCTGACTTATTTATTTCATTGACCTGCAATTATTTTCTTTGAAATGGTTATGTAATGGTACACTACATTTTTTTTCACAAAATGGAAAGGTTTTGACACTGTGGGTTCTAGCCAACTGGGATTTTATCTCACACCCTTCTCTGGCGTCGTCGACACACATGTATATTACATGCTCACAAGTATTGAAAAGGGGAAGTGTTCTTATTTTAATGCTTGACTATTCATTACTGCATAGGATGGATACTAGGGAAGAGGACCAGGGCTTTTTCGCAATGCAGTTGCTTCTTGTGTCTTTTCATTTAAGTGATTTTGTGCTTTAGTTCTATTCTCTATACTTTCAGTTTAGACTCCTATTATGTCGTGACACTCTTTTTTGAGTTTCCTCACATGGTTTATATTGTTCAGATGGATTATTTGAATTGCTTCTCCTACAGTTTATTTATTCACATGCTTTCTCTACTTATTATTTGTTGTTTTTTTACTTCCGCTGTGATATTATCTGTTACCTATGAGGGAATAGTGTCCCCCATGGACACCAAAATGTCCCTCACTGTTATTTGGAAGCCTCTCGCATTTGAGGAGATACGCTTGTGGTAATGTGACCTACCGGTCCAGCCACCATCTTAGAGGTGAGTAGCGTCGGGATGTTACATATGATAGAGACCGATTTATTATTCTTAGACATGAGATACTACAATGATGAGTTTTTGTTTCTTTTTTAGCCAACAAAGAATTTGCATGAACATTTCCAGATATATCTTCAATAAAAATAAGGAATCATTAAGTGTACAAACTCATATCTAGAATTTGGGATAGACTAGAAATAACAATGGAGATCCTCAAACTATTTCTTATCATTAGATGAGGGGTTTGACGTATTCCTTTAAAATAAAAAATTTGTGTCCTTATAATTTAAGAAGATTTTTTCACAAACATGATATCTTTTTGACCGAGTGTTTGATTCGTAGGGGACAGAATATAACCTTAATAGTAATATTAAAAACATCAAGGAAACCCAATAAATCCTCAAGGGCATAAATCTTTATAGATTACCTCATCAAAAGAGGATTTCAACGAAGCTTGTGGTGCATATCTTTACATCAAACCACCTCAGCATGTTGTCCCTAGAGCATGATAATACATGCCTAAATTATCATTGGAATTTTAAAGAGGATGTTAGATAAATCATAGTAGTAATAAAATTACATCAAAAAAAATGTCCTTACAACTACAGATTTTCATTGTCTCATACATTCATAATCCCCTAAGAATTCATTAAGGAAGAAACCCAGGATATCTAAGGTGAATGACTTAAAATTTCACATTAAAATCATGATAAATAATTAATAAAATAAATATTGTGTTTCAGACATTTTACCCATTTAAAATGAAAAACTAGACATATTTTGAAAATTAATTATGATCATTAAAACAAAGTCATAAAATTATCTATTATTAATTGATGCAACCATATTACAAAATAAATAAAAAAGTAGGAAGAACTAAAATCTCAAAGGAGGAGTCATCATTTGGAGTGCAGTTTTTATAAGATCAAAAGGGAGGTATATTTAATAGGGTTTTCCACAAACCAATCCCAAACCAATATCTATAAATTATAGTTTGAGAAAACTCATATAAGATAGATGTTCAGGGTCATATATATTTTCACAAGACCCTTACTAGTTGAACTACCACCTGAAACATAAATCATATCTAATCATATGATCTAGTCATACATGAAGAATATAAGGGGTTCTGTATGTATAAATTATGATAATATTAGAATATAAATTAATATTTATAGATATATCATGAATATTTATATTTCTAAAAAAATTATTATTTTTTTCAAAATTAACTTTTTAAAAACACATATTTTCCATAAATTGGAATTTTATTTTAAGGAAATAATTTTATTATGATCAAATAATAAGAAGATATATTTTTTCATTAATAATAAGTTAGAAATATAATAATTTTAAATTTCTAGGAGTGGATTTTTTAATATAACAAAATTTGTTTTCTAATAAAACAAATTTAACTATATGTTATATTTTTAATTAAAAATAAAGCTTATAATTTTTATAATGTGAATTTGCATAAAAATTAAATTTTTGGATTTGTCATGTAAATAATAACTTAATATTATTTTTTGGTATTTTTCAAAAATTAGTGGGTTTTGGGTGAATAGTGTAAAATACTGATTTTACTAATACTTTCTCTTTTATGACATATTATACAAGTATACCATTAATGTTTTTAAAAAACAAATTACAATATAAAATATATTTTATTAATAATATAATGTATTTTAAGATATTGTGTTTATATATAACCCATGCTTAACATATTAAAACATTTCGGTATTGTTTTAACAAAAAAGTATTTTTTGTCTATTTATTTTAATAAACCTTTCACATTGTGGTGTGAATGATTTGAATTATTTAAATTTAATTAAATATTTTTTCTTTAATAATATACATTTTAATTTAAATATAATCACTAGTATTGAATATTTTTTCCTAAACCTAAATCTTATAATTAACAATAATCTTTTTTCAATAAATGGGGTTTTTCATGTTACATGAACTATAGTTACAAATAACATTTCTTATTCATAGAAATTTTATTTAATAAATAATAACTCATAATTTTTATCATAGTGATAAAATTATCTAATAATATTAATTTTTTTTATGAAATAAAAATAAATTAATTTGGTAAAAAAATTATTTCAGTATAAAAAACATTAATGAAATTTTTTTTGAGTAAATAACCTAAAAACATGTTTAACACATGTTCAAAAAAGTTAGGTTGAGGATTTATCTACCCTATCCATTCCCAAATTCTATTGTTTTCCACTTTTGATTCACATTCTAGGTGAAACATGTTCTTTTAGTATATAAAAGAGTTATATGCATCAACAATTCCCCTATGATCAATTATAAATGGAACCACCACACATCCACCTATTCAATAATCCAAATCCCTTTCATATCAACCCATAATATTCCCTATTTTCTCGTAAACCCTTTTCTCATTTCATATAATCTTTGGTATTTCAAAAATTTAAAGCTAATCTCCCTTAATTTGGTGACTGAAGGAGAACACCCAATGTGAGAGGTAATATTTTCCACCGAAACATCATAACTATTTTACACTTATATGACCCCAATCATATCATATTGATTATAGTATAATAATATTAGTGTTATTAATATTCTAGTTTTTTTATAATATTGTAACAACCATTTTATACTTTCCTCCAAAACCTTATGAAAAATGAAGATGTCGCCATGTGTGTGAGTGGATTACCAAGACATAAATGGTGTAATCTATTTTTCATCACTAGATTTCATAGATCATTTAAAAATTTTATGTACTATAATAATATTATTTTTATAACATTTTAATTACTCTAAAATGGTAATATATTTGATTTTCAAACTTTGTCTGTTCTGTAAAAATGAGAGTGTAGTTTGTGGGTACATACGAACTACCACCTCTATGTGCTGTTTTTTATCATTCATTATCCATATTGACTAACATGGGTGGAATAAATCATGTATTTAATGTACAAAAACATTATTTAAAAATCCATTATATTTATTTAATTATAATATTAATCATTCCATAGGTGATATTAACAATAATTGATATATTAAATTCATCAACAAAAAAGGATATATGAATGAACATTTTATAATTTGAGTCTATTCATGAAAAACATATTTACCTATATATATTATGTTATTATAGAAAAATAATGTATATAATAATTTCAATTTATTTATATTTTGAAACTATTTTACAAAACATTTACTTTTATCTAGTTACCATTGACTTTTTTGAGGAATGTACTGGACAACATCAAGTAACCTTCATAAGTGGAAATAGTTTAATGAATAATTGACACATGATGATAAATAGAAATTATAAATAAAATAAGGATAAGTTTCATAGAAAACGTTTTAATAAAATTAATTCTTTTAACCAGGATGCTTTTTTCAAGTGTCAAATGAGTTAGTACCTATGGTAAGGGGTCTTTTTAACCACTGTCGTTCACTTATCATTATATATTCACATTAATTTTATACCTTCTCCTTTATCTTCTCCTAAATTATATCATCCTTATTCTTTATACATTTTATTTTTAAATATATACCTTGTTTATTATTCCTATATTTTTTGGGTATAATACATTTTTATGTTTTCTTTGAAATTATCTCTTTTATATGAACCCGATTTAAATAACTTTCCAATACCTAATTTCATGTCATGTGTCTTCACATGAAATATTTTTTATAATGAATATTTTATAAAAGCCATCATTTTTTATGAGGCCAATTTTTTAGAAAATTATTAATTTATATGAGATAAATATGTCTTTAAATATCCTTTTCTCATTTCAAAAATATTCACCAAAGTGGTAAATTTTTTTCCTTCCACTACATTTTTGTTATCAATTTTTAATTAAATAGAACATTGTGTTAAAAAAAAAATTTAAACGAACACAGATAATGATTTATATCGTTTTTTATGATATATATGATGTATCCTTTGATTATATCTTAAAACCCACTTACTTATATTTCGATATATCTTACTGATGATTTATATATAGATTCATTTATTCTTGTGGTACTCAAATTCATGAACACACTATGTTATTTTGGGAGGATCCCTTGTATTCCTATAATTCATTAGGTAATGTAAATTTATAATGATATACCAGTTAGGGTTCTTAAATGTTTATCCTATGCACACTTTTTTATGATGGGCGACTTTCTAAGAAAATGGTGAATTACAATAGTTTTTAGCCATCACTATGTTTTCTTGGGAGATAGATTAAAAATTTTCTTTTTATTTTATTCCTATTGATATCTCCACATGATTATTAATCTATGATATTATAATTTAATTCACTTATTCTTTTTTTTCTACTTTTGATCATTCTACTTAATGTATCATGTTATGTATCCTAACATATTTATTACTTCATGAATTGAATTGATTATACTTATAATATGATTTCAAAATCACATTTTTATTTATGTATTTTAAAACAGGATATCCTATATATTTTTAATGGACTTATGGGAGTATGAGAAATATTATTAGTTTTTGATAAATATGTTATGTTTATGTTCATGTTGTTTTATTTATTTATATAATATTACAATGACACTAAACCTCTATATCCATGGTTTTTATTTGTGCGAAATGTATATAAAAAATAATGAAATAATATGTGTTTAAGGTTCGGGTCACTATATCTTGAATCTGATCGTGGTTTAGTTATTTTATCTATTAGGATGAGTGAAAATTACTAAAACCCCAATGGGATAAATTAATATATAGGATCTTATTTTTACATTTTTATGTGTCTTGAGTATGTGGTTTCCCTAAAAGTGGAGTCAATATTTTGATATTACAAGTTGTTGTAGAATCTAAAACATATGTAAAAAGTGGAAATATAACTTAAATGGGTGTATTGGTTATTAAATCAATCATCACCTAGTGCATGAAAAATAGGAATAACTATACACATGGTTTGAAACTCTTGGGTTACATGATTTGGTGGATTATATTTTATTTATGAACCACTATGAATGATTGATTTTCAAGTCACATTTTGGTACTAGGTTTAGAAGTATAAGATAAAAGTAACCCTGGATAAACTATTTTTTATATAGGTTGAACTAAATTAATTTTTTTAAAAGGCCACGACCCTTTTTATTAAAATTAAAATAAAGAAGTACAAAATAATAAAAAGAGCAGTAGGGGGCCTAACAAATTGTTAATACCCCCATTATGAGGTGCCATGTTTTTTCATTATCTTCTTCGGATTCTAGCGTTATTTATCTTTTATGGATCCCTAATTTGTGGCTCGTCCTTGCCTTCTCCCATGACCTCGGAAGTGGAGTGATTTTAATTTTTTTACATGTTGGATGAGACTTTCAATATCTAAGCCATCCAGGTTAGAGTCAGATGGCTCATCCTTCTTTGTTGTCCAGTCTGAATGTCATCATCCCCTCCGACGATTAAGTTGACATCCCCGTTTAGAATTTTCTTGTTTCTAGGGTCCTTCTAAATCATCATCGGTTATAACTGTTTGATGAATTTCCAATGAAGGAGTATTATTTTTCTCCTGGTGAGAAAAATGTTTCATTTCATTTGACTGGAGAGTTGTTATTTTTTCTATCTTGTTCTTCATTGGTTGAGCACAAGATTTCTCTGCCATATTAATTAAACGATAAGACACCTGCATAGGAGGAGCTTTGGGAGCCAAATCCATATATTCCTCCTGTTTGCCAGAATGCATGGAGGCTGATTTAGGAGGACTGGAGGAAGCATTGTCTTCCTCATTTGTAGAGGCAGCAGAAGGTGAATGCACCTAAAATCTAGTTTTAGAGCAGCCTGCAGCTGTGCAGTCAGTAGATCCATCTATTTAATGCACATGAGTTAGAAAAATATCATTCTCAATGTATTTGTAACCTATTTTAGAGGGGGGGACAGTAGTGGTATTCCGTAAACCCGAACATGAACCTTGTATTACAAAATGAGAATAAAAAATCTCCACAACTAGAGAACATGTTGTTCTATGTTCCTCATTTAATTGGGATTTACCTGTTTGACCTCGCTCAACAATATCAACCCATGTTCTACTCTTTCCAAATAATTTCATAGTGCCTAAAGTATGATTTTCAACCATAATGGATCCAAAATTCTGATCCAAGCTCATCTCTCCCATCTTCTTACACACTTTTTGAGTTTGTGGGTCATGAACCCGCAACTGAGGATTCTGTGCAATAGTATCAGACACCCTATTGGTGTTTTCTTTCAACGCATTGATCCTTTTGAATTACAGATTAGCATCATGTCCATGAGTAGAACAGAATTTACAAACAATAGGCCTACTACAATTAGAGTAATCATGACCAATAATTCTACATTCTAGATAGTATTTGGGAATATTTTCAAATTTGATTCTCAACTCAATCTCCTCTTATTTAGTAGAAAGAGAAAATTTATCCATGAAAATAGCACCTAAGTCAATTTCCACCAAGAAACAGGCATAATGCACATTTATAGATATTTCAATTTCTATATGAATTTTTATAGGAACTTTTATCGACAAGGAAATATCATATAATATTCTAGGATCCACTGAATCTAGTTTAGGCCAATGAAATTAACCAAAATTTGGATCGAAGAGTTTACAATTTATATAGGGTACAATTTTTGGTACCATTCTCGGATGTGCAATGCACCTGGCTTGAAAGTGATTGAACTGTACCCTCATACCCTCATATTGAGTTCTTCAGAGGGGAACAAAAGGTGAAAAAATCCTCACCCCGGCGAGACACACTTCCAAGTGGAGAAGCCCCATGTATCGGAAATCCACTGTGTGAGACTTTTGGTCTTCCATGGCTTAGATTTTTTGGGAAAGATGAGTTGAGCTATAATTGAGTGGGCCTCAAGTTTTAGTATCTCTGCGACCACCTCTGGATCCGACTGGACATGTGCGATGTTACCCTTCTTACTTATACCAAAATTTTAACCTTTGAAATAAGAAAAGGTTCTACTATTTTCGCTAACCTTGAATGCGTTCATTGTTGGAGGTCCTTCCTCCATTGGAAAATGATCTGTCAATCTGGGCACGACATGTTTGTGAGAATCAAAACGTCCCTAGATAGAGAAATCACTAGTCGTAGATTGCATGATCGAAGATAGTGTTGAGGAAAAACCCTAGACACTATTGGAGAAAAAAGAAGAATGGTCCCATCTGCCTGACATCTCTCTTTGATAACCGATCAACAAAAGTAATTATGAGTTAATGTAATTATATAAATTTTTTTATAGTTTTTAAGAGTAAACCTATTCTAGGAAATTGATTATCATAATCCCGTTATGATGTTATATTTTCATCACTCATGATAAAAAATTTGGTTTTAGTGTTGGATGAAACTATAAGAAACCATGTTAACCCTAGTTTTCAGAGAAAAAGTAGTGATTACCTCAATGATCATCCCATTAGAATGGTATATGAGTTGATAAATATAGTGATTATTCCAAAAAAAAGTATCATGAAACATGATTAAAATTTAAATATATTTTAATATCTATGTGAACAAAAGAAGTAAGGGATAGTGGATCCTTAAAATTTATGTAATAAAGATTATGGAAAAAGTAATATTTATTCACCAATATTCTAAATAATTTTGATGAAGAAACATGAAAATTTCCTCAAGTGGGATGGAAAATATGTTAATTTTCAAACATGGTGTCATCATGTAAAAAAATATTGTAATAAAATTATGTTTGAAGAAATAATGATTGGATGGGAAGGCATACATCCAACATAACCATAAATTATACAATTCATTAAGTGTGTAAAACATGTTAATTACAGAAGTTTGCGTCATAAATCCATGGTTCATAAGAATAATAGGTGTGAATAACCAGAAAAACCAAGGGAACAAGTTGTATCATGTTCAATTTCTACGTATGAGGTGGATTGTGATTATTGAAACCTCCTCTTAAGAATTTTATATATGTGATCTTCATTCTTTCCATAATACATTTTCTAGATATTTATCTATTTGTATCACCCTATTTATTTTTTATCAAATAAAATATCATATTTTATAAGGGTTGAATTTTGAAATATATGATTAGGAAAATATAAATCTCGGTATGGGTATTTTATATGGATTCTATATGATTATCATAATGGATTAACTATTTCAATATAGAATAACTATTCACCGTTCATTTTTATATTACCCACAACATACACATTATTGGAATATCTATGTGGTAGAGAGAAAACTAACAACCACCACTGAGATATCATAACATCTCTATAGTAAATTATGACTCCTCCATGTCTTCTTCATCATAATAAAAAAATGAACCACTTACATGACATATCCAAAATGTTTCTAGTGAGGTTGAAAGCATGATACAAATGATCAAAGTAGAATAAAACCCCTTCCTTAAAAAATAGCTCAATTTGACATGGTGGTTAAGTAAAAAATTGGGAGGATCCTTAGTGACCTCATGATTGTAAAATGTTTGAGAATTAGGTTTTATGCACTAGAGAATTTGAAACCATGTAGAATTTATAGAAATAATGTAGGGATGTTGATAGCCCAATTTGGACACATTAATATCCACCAATAGCATAGATGGTTGAGAATTCATCCCTACACAACCTTTAAATGGTAGGGATTCACAAAGAGGGAATTACAGAGACTAGTTTACAGGTGGAAAATTAAATTGGTAGTTATCTATTAAGGTAGGAGATGAAAGTGAGGGGTAAGATGTAGAGGGTGTAGGCCAGTTTGGTTAGGTGGATACTCAAGAAAGGTTCAAGAGGGGTCTGAATGTGGATCTCAATAATCCTTATATGGAAGAGTATCATTCATCGTTGACTTAATAATTTGACCTAAACTTTATGCAGGCACCTCCAGGTTGAATAATCATGTGGGAAGTTAAATAGGTATGAGTGGAAAATATATTATAAAAAATGTGAATCACTTTTCAAACATCAGACTAATTAATGATCATCTATCACTGTATGTTTGTCTTTGAAATTAAGGAAAAATAAAATAGGTCACAACATCATTCCATATGAGTTATTAAACTCAAATATGTATAATGAAACAAAATATAAGGTTTATGAATATTTTAATTGAATATATTTTATTGATACCTATTTATAAAATTAAATGATGAGTTTTCTTATATATACCCTTAGCTATGTTTTTTGTAATGTAATAAATTAAATTATTTAGAAAAAATTAATTTAAGGATTTTGAATGTAACAACCTATGATTACACTATGTGATATAATTAAATGAATTATATATCAACTAGATAATTTCATATTCGATATCAAAAAAATGAAAAATAAATTATGGTATATTTTGAATATTAAAAACAACCATTAAAACATAACACTTTAAATATCTGGAATAAATTTATGTAACCATTTTAAAAATTCAATAATTAAACTAGGATTAAATGGAATTCGAAATCTGGTTCCCTTCTTATACAGCCAATTTTTTTAATATTGTAATGCTGGTAGCTTTAATATCATTTTCCTTGGACAAATCCAAACAGATCTCAGGGAATTATGGTTTGAGTGAAACCATATGTGGGAGAAGTTTAAGCTCATTGATATTTCCATAATATTGTGCTAGCTAAACCACCATTATGAGATGCAATCAAAGTGTATTGATGCTTATATATTATTTATAGATCATAAATATTTATTTTAGAAAAAATTATATTATATTAAATTTTAATATAATATTTTTAGATATATCATTATTTCTTAACTCTTCTGAATGTCATTTTTTCTCAATTAAATATATGTTTAAAAGTACATTTTCTATAAATTGGACTTTTATTTCATAGAAAATAAGTATATTATAATTCAATAATGAAAATATATATTTCATTTGTAATAAATTAAAACTATACTAATTGGTAATTTATATGGAAAACAACAGTAAAAATATCAAAAGTCTTTTTCATATCAAACTGTTTTCACTATATTTTATATATTAAATAAAAAAATATTTTTTATTTATTAATGGATGTGGGTTTTCAAAAAAGAAATTAATTTTTATATTAATAATTTAAATATTAACTTAACATTAATTTTTGGGAATTTTTTAAAAAAATTTATTTTTAGATGAACAATGAGAAATTCTATCAATTTTATTGCATTATTATACAATATTTCCAAGAAATTTTTTCCATCAATTTTAATTATTCATAATTTATTTTTTAATGTTAAATTAATCATTTAAAAAAATATTTTTATATATAATATCCAATCTTAACAATTTATATAATTTAGCCAATGTTTTAACGAAAATATTTTTTAGTTAGTTTCTTTTATTAAAATTTTCCCTTGGAGGATTAATTTTTTACCATAATTTTATTTTAATTAAATCCTATTTTAATAAATATAAAAAAAATTGTAAATATTATCTATGTAAACTATAATTTAACCTTAACATAAACCTTAGGGTTAAAAATATACTTTTTAAAAAAATTGGATTATTCGCGGTATATGTGGTAATGTAAATTTGATTTTTTTAACAAAGAGAAATTTAATTTGATAAATTAATTTTAATATATACAATATGAGCGTTAAAATTAAAAAAAAATATTTTTTATTTTATGATTTTACATTCAAAATAAATTACTTAAAAAAATTTGTTTCATCAATAATCACAAAAAATGATAAATGTAAAAAAAATATAAGATTAAATGACAAAAATTATACTTAAAAAATTAGTGGAAAATTTATTTTGAGTATTTATAGACCCTAAACCTTAAAAAACAATATTATTAACAAATTTTTTCCAACATACCATGTGAAACAAGTGTTGTCATTGTATTAATGATTTATATGTGCCAAAGAAATTCCCCTCTCTTAACTATAAAATGAACCACCACCCCTCCACCTCTACGCACATACAAATACCCTTAACCCAATCCCACACTTTACCCTGATTTTTCCTAAACCCTCTACCCATGTATTATAATATTTTTTCTTTTTAAAAAACCAATCTAAACTACTTAATGTGCTGACCAAATTAGAACATTCAAATTGAGAGGTAATATTTTCCGCTGAGCAATATTAATTATTTTCAACTAATTCGACCCCACAAATCTTATATCCATGAGATTATGTCAAAAAAATTATTAATATTCTATTACATTTTTATAATAATTGATCATATATTTTATTCCTTCTTCCATAAACTTTTTAAAAATAAAGATATTGTCATATGTTTGTGTTGAATAGTGTCTCCAAGATTGATGAGTTCTATTGTTCATCACCTCCATTAATGGATGGATTAAAATTGTTATATTAAATTTTGACATAATTTTTATAAAATCTATTTATTATATGATGATAAGATGTTTTTTCATGACTTCATTATATTCTGTGAAAATTAGATCATTGTTTATGCCTACGTGTGGACTACCCCCTCCCATGATGATGGTATTATTTATTTTTTAATACCAGAAAAAATGGGTGGAATATAAAATTTATGTAATGGATAAAAATTATATTTTCAAAACCATTAACTTTATAAAATGATAATATTATACCTTCTATAATATATATTAACAATAAAATATTATAATACATTTAACTCCAAAAAGTGATATATCAAAGTCTTTTTTCTAATTTGATTCCTTTTATAGAAAGACAATATACCTATATAAATTATGTTCTTGTGAAATAATAATGTATAACTTAAAATAAATTTTTTTATATTATGAAACTATTTTAAAATACTTTTCCTGTTTTCAAAATACAATGAAAGTATCTAAGAAATTGTCTAAATAACTTTGACTAATGGACTTATACTGAAACTATGTAATAAATTAGTGGCACATGATGATAATGAGAAATTATAAAAATAAAATTATATTTATAAATTTATTATTATATTATTCAAGAAATATAATTTTATTCTCCAGGAATTTATATATAAGTGAAGAATGAGTAATGATCAATAACAAGGGATCCTCTGAACCACCATCATTAACTTTTGGTTAAAGGATCACTATATTTTTCTACATTTTACATTATAATATTCTCAATAATATCATCCATATTCTATTTACATATATTTTAACATATATTCATAATTTTCCCCACATTTCATTATTGTGGAAAATACATTTTTAAATTCCTTAGGAAATTCATTATTTTATGTGAATCGGAATAAAGGGAACTTCCTTATGCCTGTTAAATTTAATATATCTCCCCATAATTTTATTTATAATGTATATTTCATAAAATATCTCAATAATTTAGGAAATAATTTTTTTTATAAATCTATTGATTTAAAATATAACTATATCTTTTTAAAGATATATTATTCTTTAGTAAAATCTTCCCATAAGTAGTGCATTTTTTTTAACTACTCTGTTTTTCTTATGAATATTTTCTTCAATAAAACTCCATATTCAAAATGTTAGTTTTTTTTATAATCTTAAAAATGGTTAATTTACTTATTTTCTTGAGAATATTTATGATATAGACTTTTTTTATTTCTAAATTAGAGGATTTAATACCCACTTCCTTATTCTAGATTGTACCATACATATGATTTATATCGGTATTATTTTCCTCTTGTAGAACACAAATTCATGTACATATTATGATTTTAGTGGATATTATATTATGAATATCTAATTATTTTGGTAATTTGAGTGGATAATGAGATACCATATATGGTTTAGGGGTAATTATCCTAAGTACAGTATGTTTGGATGGCAGCCATACTAATAATATGATGAATTATGACAGAGGTTAGCCTATGTAATGATGTATGGGAGGTTATCCTTAACATATTTTTATGATTTCATGCATTATAATGTTTATTAATAGTTTTGATTCCATGATATTATGTTGTTAATGTATTTTTCTATATTTCTATTTTTATAATCAATCTCTTTATGGTATTAGGTTATGACTCATAAATGATTTATGCCTTAATGAATTACATTGCTTATTTCATTACAGGGATTGTTATCTCGCCTTTTTCATTATATAATCTTCCTGATGATATCCTATGATATTTTACAGGAAAAATCGAATTAGGATAACTATTTTGAGTTTAAAATAAAGATGTTGAGCTTATTTTTAAGATGTTTTATTTTTATATATGTAATCTCCCAAAGACACTTGATATATCTATATTTGGTTATTATTTACTAGAATTGTCTGTGAAATATCATGAATTTATTTTCACTTAAAGTTTTTTCCCTATATCAGACCTTTTTATATAGACTCGGATAACCATGATGAGATATATCTAATGGATGAGGGCCAATAAAGGCTAATAAAATTTCCATATTCCTTTTCATTTCAGGGAACTCCATCATAATGTACTACTGATAGTTGAATAGTATTATCATATTCCTTATCACACATTGAAAGTCTACAAGAATACCCAATAAGAGATATAATAAAATGTTTGGAATATTCTTTTATCCACCGGTGGTTATGACCATATTCCAGTTTCCACAAACATCATTGTAGGTCAGTGGAATATCTCATAAAATAAAAATTAGAGGTCCAATATTCTCAATCTAATTCAAGAGGATATCCATCAAATCTTGCTAATGAATAAAGGCCCGAGGTAGAGTATATCGCTATTTTTACCATAGTTCACTAACATATCCAAAAATTCTATTAGGTAGTGGCTCATATACCTACCCCCAAAATAGAATATTTGTATTCTATAATGATTAAAACATTGATTCGGGATTATATACCTATCCATGTATATAAATACAATTTGAATATACCATTAGAAACTATTGAAATGAAGGATAATAATCCTATTCTCATCTTAGAATCCTGTTGGAATATTTTTAAAATATATTAAGAACATAAGGGGGCCTATATAACCATTCCTACTAATACTTTAATAATGTTTTTATATTTTAACATCCATTCAATAGTGTTTTTTTATATTCTGATGCTAGTTGAGATGTTTCATAATATATTTCTTATACACAATTATTGTTTCTCTTGTTGTGTAAATTTAATCATGATCAATGTTTCGACCCTAGTCTACAAATAGAGAGTATATATAAAGAATTATTTTTTGGGAAAAATCTCTAACTAAATATTATTATTATATACCTTCCCAAATGAATGATTATATTCTTGATCCCCTTTAGAAAACATAAATACTGGGTTATGAATATATTGGATCATCATCTGCTTTAGAAGGTTCTAATTTACATAGAGATACTACCATTTTTACCATGATCAGTTTCTCTTTAGGTATACCCAGTAGTATCTACCATTATTTTCATCCCCATGTAATTATAAAGTTCAAACTTGGAGGTCCTCCCAATGGAGTTAGTTTTCAATATACTCCCAGTAGTAGTATGATTGATAGGTAAGAAGTTAATCTCTTTTCTATGTTATAAATGGTTGGTAACCACAGAATTTCTCTCCATGGAACCCAAGCCAATAACATTAAATTTTGTCTCCTTAGTTATCATTAAAAAGGTTATCTATGTTATGATGTGCCTCATTCGAAAAATAGTCCTCCATATGTTGAGAATATCCCAAGGATTTCCCTATACTAAGAGGAACATAAAAACTGAGAATAGGTACACAAATCACTACTTAACAGTCAAGTGACATATCATTATAGTGGAAGTATTTCATGATGAAATGGTTTCCATATTAACATCGCATGATTCAATTACAATTTTGAGATTTAGGATATTCTAAATTATTATTCCTCCGCTGAAAAAGTTGGGATGTTACCCCTATTGTTAGATCATATTGAGGAACCATGTTCTAAGGATGAGAAAAATACCAAGCTTATTTGGAAGGAATTGGATGGAGGAAATATGCTATATATGTTTGGTCCCATGGAAACTCCCCAATATGACATTCAAAAAACATTAAAAGAATAATCAATACCATGTCAAGGATAGAACAAATAGACAACACAATTTAACCTTAAAAATTTATATCTTATTGCGTGTGTGCTAACCAAATAAAGGAGATGAGAGATATTTTTCCTAAATTTAACTTGGTTAAATTATCAGTGGAAGAAAACCTAAATTTAGGAAAATATAATGAGATACTCTAGTATATTGGTCTAAAAATAATTGTGAAACTCTACTAGATAATTATCAATATGACAACCACATTGAGGTTTATTGGGTGGGGAGAATATGGAGTGTTATAATTTACTTTACTGAATGGTTATATTATTACCTATAGAAATTGAACATGAAATATAATCAAATTATGACACAAATCTGGACTATATTTTGAATATGTGATATGGTAAATAAAATAATATCTCACCATCTACTAATCCCATAAACAGAAAACCTCATTGGATTAAATCATTCATATGCTACGGCATAAAGCTTCCAATAAGTAAAAATTGGAATACTTATTGGGGAAAATGGAAATCCATGACTAAAAAGAATCTATCATTGGGTAGATTAATCACTTATGATAAGCACTAAACCCAACTCAGGATTGAGACAAATCATAAAATTATGAAAAGGCTTTAACAATAATATCTTCAAGCGATGTATCAGAGAAAACACAGCACATTGAACAAGGGGAATTATTACCATCACCACCATCCTAGGGATCATCAATTACATAAAAATAGAGATAATAATGGTGTAAGAGAAAATTAACCCTTATATCATAGGGATGGAGGTATTAATTCCCCCTCCTCCTCCTCTGAAATTGATCTTCTTTTGAATGGGATGAACTTCAGAATAAAATGATTCATATTTTCTCGAAGTATATGGTCTACCATCATTATTTGGGATTCATTTAGTGATTTTTTAGGGGAATACCCTATGATAAACCTATAAAAATCAATTCCATGGGAGGATTTAGTAGGAAATTAGAATCCCCTTAGGGGTTTTAATCTAAAATGGTTCACCAAGACAGAAAATATCCTAAAATATTATGATTTTTCCATATATGTTTATTACAAGGGTAACAAATACCATAACTACTATAAGGTGGATGGGGATATATTTTCTAATATTTCTTCACATAAGTAAATTTCATTTGCGCTAACCCTACATATAATATAGAGCATTTTGGTGATGAATAAGAACATAGTAAGGAAAAATATATTCCAAAATGGCTTTCAAGTCATGTCCATGATGAAGGTGTATGTACCTAGAATTAGAGGTAGGATTATGATTTAGGATTTCCTCTAAAAATTCAATTACCACTATCCATTGATCATCAATAGAAGATAAGTGAAAAGGTGAGGCTATATATAAATTACCACCTAAGAAGTATAATACTCTCTCTATCAAAGAACAGATTCCACTACACGATTCCATGTTGGAGACAATACAGTGAATTAACTTGGATTTACTTAAATCAAAAATTCCAACTGAGTAGAATTCACAGTCCGACACTAATATTTCTCCTCTGATGAATCTCTTATGACAACTAAATTTATTTATCCAATAATAGTAGATTCTGTAAATCAATCCAACATATGGTTCACACAATCAGTTTATTGAGACCTAGTATTGAAGGTTTATCCAATATTATCTCTAATTTGGTAGTAAACATAATAATTTTATTCAAGATACCCTAGGAAAACTTCAGTTTTATATTAAATGATGGTATATAAAATATTACTGTATCAGTCTACTACTGTCTTCTTCACTCAAGTTGAAAACCATATGAAAGTGCCACCAAATCTCATTGATTGTATCCACTCCATTTCTACTCATATAGATGATAGGTATGGGATACATTCTCCATCGCAACTAGAGATAATGAAATACCCTAAGTGGGGGGACTCATCTCCCCCTTTTCTCATCTTTTAGAATCATACCTTACCAACCATCAATATAAATAGAGACTCTAAATAGTTTCTGAAATGAATTATATCTTTATGTGGTCCCATGATAATATTAATAAAATAATAATAAGAATAAAATCTTAGATTATTTTTGAAAACACTTGAAGGGACAATATGTTTCTTGTAAAACAACCTAATTGATAAAACTATTAAGAACTACAAAGGAATTCATTAAAAATTCCATTATAAATTCATATATATACTATTACATATAATTATATATGAAATCTTGAATCAAAAGTGGTGATAAAATGAGAGGTCGATTGATTTATTTTATATGTTTAAGGTTTTTAATTACTCCTTCAACATGAAACATTCATTGGAGATGCTACATGAGATGTGTATAAAAAATATCCATGTTGAGTTGAACAAATCACATATTCTATTAAAATTTCTATATGGATTTGGAGAGTTAATAAAAATTACCTAGCTACTTAAAGATTTTATTTGAATAACTATGACCAAACCTCATCCAAATCTGATGACATAATGATTGAAAGATATTAAAATAGAAATAGTGACTATTATGCTCGAACTAGCACTATTTCCAACTCTTACCCCCAAGCCCACTCAATATCATTTGTTGAAACCTTCTAAACCTCAATGAATGTGTATGTTCCATTTCTAGGAATTGAATAATGAACTAAGTAAAATGAAGTTAAAAGACCATTTGGATAATGTTCATTCCTCTAAAATGAATAAGGATTTAGGATAATTTATTTTAACATTAGAAAGTTTCCTTATCAAACTTTCCAATGAGAGGAAATTCAATGAGTTCAGTCACAATAACCAACTTGACTACTGAACCTACCATCAGATGTTGTGACAGATTATCAATAATTACTTCATCCTTAACGAAATCATTTAAAAGTTTCATAACACATGGACAATGAAATTTGGTAAAGCCCGATTACATGTGGCATGTGTATTAGTTATCCATCCTGAGGAGGAATAAGAATGGTTATAAGTTCCTAATATAAGTTAATTGAAGTTTTATTATTTGATAACTAAAAAATAAGTTAACTAAGTGCACTATATCATTAATGAATAATCGAATCAACCAATTTCAACCCCAATTACACCTATAATTATTAAGATAGACTCATTAATATCACAATCTATTGAGAGTTGGTGTAAAAAATGTATTAAGAAGACAGAATAGAAAAATAATTCCTTAATCATACATAATTGATAATAGAAACTTCATATTTATTTAACACATTAATGAGTGTAAATGAACCTATATCTCTAAATAGAAGATTTATCTAATTATGAGATACAATATAGGTTTTTCAAATTAATCCACCTAACATATCCCCTCATTGATGAATATGATATCTTTTACAAAACATAAGTTCCCTACATTAAATCAGGGAATATATCACAAAGGATATATAGGATTTTGAGGTTGATGAAATAGTGTAACATAAAATTAAAAAGGATTTATACTATAGTTATGAATGTTGTAGAAATCCATAGTAAGTCTCTCTAGAGATCATAGAAAAACACAAATCTATTCTTGAATCATTGAGGGGTTGATCGGATCCAATAAAATCATAGGACCATCTTGCTTCTGAAAAACAAATATGGTTTAGGTTGATTTATAAGAATAATAGCTCTAAAAAACCAAAATAATTAACAAACATCCTCATTATATCAATTCGGAATATGATATGTGAGAATAAAAATCCCTGGATACAAATTATTGAGACAGGTAACAACATTATAATAGGAACTGTAGGACCCCATCATAGATATATGACATCAAGAAATAGATATTAATTTTCCAATCCAAAATATAAATTTTAAATTCAATTAACCAATAAAAGTATCTCAATGAGTCACTCATTAAGTACATTTTTATCCTTTAATATATAAGAGATATACTTTTTGTAGTTTGGGTGTATCGGGTTATGATCAGTTTTGTGGATTACTACACATTTATTTCATTCATAGGACATGATTTCAAAACTTCCATGCATGGGAAATAAGTCACTATTATATAACTATAATGTTATAATATATTGATTTTCATTAGTAATTACTTGATAATGGTTGTGGAATCGACCTCATACAAGTATATACCATTTGATACATAGGTTATAGTGAAGTTGACATGACTCCATCTAACGTGACTATCTAAGGGTATGATACATGTTAGAGTAACCAAACATAGATCATAATATAGAGACCCAGTTTCTGAATATAAATTCATGTTGAATCTTTAAGATATAGTCTTAAAATCTATATTTGGGAGACTTGGATTCATATTCATGTTTTGGTGCACTCATCATAGCATTAGTTAACTAAAAAATAAGTTAAAGAGAAATTCAATGAACTAGATAGCTAAAATTCCCCTAATAAATCATGAAAATCAAAATATATACATCTAGGGTTCATATAGAGTGATGGAAAATAGTTAGTGGTAGATAATTATATTCAAAATATTAATCCCAGTGGTCTTAAAATGTCCCCATCAATCTGTGGAGAATACATGATAAATTATATGTGTTTATAATCAACCAAATTGATCCAAAAATCATAATTTATAAATTCATTATCACATGTTGGATCTATTGGGAAATAATAAAAAGTATATATTCAATTTTTTATATATTTTGGTAAGGAAAATATACCCATAGATAAATTACCACTAAGAAAAGAAAATAGTTATTTACCATCTAATAATATCAATTGTTTTCCAATGTATCATTACATGTTGGTTCAAATCCTTGATATTAATTTAACATTGTTAAGGATCATTGATAATCATTATATGAATCCTTGTATTGATGTATCTGGTTGAATGGGGTCACCCCATCTATTATATGAAAACCCTAGAGTAGTCACATGGGGGATCCTATGCTAAAAAGAATGATATGGGAAAGATAAATATCCCTTTTTCTAAATAATTAAATACTGGATAAAAATTATAGATATTGAAAAATAAATTAGAATAAAATTTCATTGATATTTAATTTTTTTGCGCTGATAAATTATCTCTAACATCAATTGGTTCAACTAGTTTATCGTTTGGATCCACTCAAGTTCATCCTTGGAATATCGATGGTAACTTGGAGTATGGAATGGTGGGTGATCATTATCCAATATTTTTACGTCTAGTTTATTTCTTATAAGGTAGTCAAATAGAATGATTTGGTATATTTCCTCACAACATCCCATGTATCATAAAGTGAACTGGTTAATCAATATCTCCTTGAAGAAGTAGTTTTATTCATCCATTATACTCCACAAATATGGGAGTTATATATTAACAATGCCTCCAAGAGACCATAATGAAGAAGTGTGTAATATTTGAAACTAAATATTGTTTTCCTAAGGATTTTACCTATATTCCCAATGAAATTATTTCTTAAATATTCTTTCTTACCATCAAAATGATTCACAAATAGTGAGGTATAATTGGAGGCCCAATATATATGATTAGAGTTATCTCGGTGGATATCTATGCCCCTATTGAACATCAAGGGAGATATATAGTAATTAAGAAAGTATATAAATGGTTAATAACCCATCAATAAAGAAGAATTGATCCCCTTTATTAGTTATTTTTTAGGCTTAATGGTTGAATTCCCCTTTAATCGAACATCATCTCACATATTTTATTCACAAAATGTGAATGCCAAGGAATTTGATAATTCATCCACTACACTAGAAGATCTAAAGAAGGATTAAATTTCCATTGAAATAATTAATAATAGGGTGGTCTAACCATTCAACCACATTCATATAGAGAATATTATTGAAATAAAAATTACCCTTATCTATGGTTAGCCCATATCCTCATAAAATTATATAGAAATTGGATGGGTGTATCAACTAGTGTAATATCTCTTGAAAAGGATTATACATTTGTATCAGTCTAAGAAGGAATATATGTCATGATAAGAATTAAATTTTGTCTTCTATGATGGATTTAACCTGAAAAAAAATCTTATAAAATCAAATATTAGTTGGTGTTCTTGTAAGGTATATTGAGTGAGGAGTGACCCATGCATTCATTTAAGAAGTTAATTTCAGAACATATGGTTCTCATCAATCACTATCCAAACTGTCCAATAAAACTAGTGGAATTTTTTATTTCTATCCATTGAGGGAATAAGACTACAATAAGTTCATAAATATGAGTTATTTTGTCAACTACATGCCAATTTAATCTACCAACCCCAAATATTTATACACACTACCAATTAATATTGTTAGTTTATTTTATATTGAATAGGTATCATGGGGATATATCTCCTAGCTATATCCATATAGTTTAAGTACATCCTTATTACAAAGGACTTATTCTCTATGTGGGTTGAGGCTAAATCCATCAAGTAATTCTAATGAATGACTGTAATTAAATTTATGATGTTGATGATCATATCCATATTTGGTGTCCCTCACATAATAATGATAGAAAAAAACCTTTTTTATGCTTCCATAGTAAAAATTCAATATTAGGGATAAAATACCTAATCTAACCACTCATCCCACTAAAAAATAGAAGATAATTGAGAGATATAATTCTTCAAAACATAGTGTAAAAAAATCCTCTAGAATTTTATGGATCAGTGTGACAATTCTTAAACTAATAAATTTATATACTATCGATAGTATTGTCATACCACAACCCTTACTATCAAACATATGACCCCAAATTACCATGTATATGGGATAGATGTATTTTTTTGGAATTTTCACTTCCCTAACTTTTTATTTCCATCTACATTTAGTTATCTGAATATTGTATATCTCAAATATTGTTTGATGAGTTATAGTGACTCTATGTGAAAAGGTTACATATTATAAACAACCTTGACATCCATCAAAACCATTTTGTGTGAGAAATCAAAAATATGGTTCACCATTTAGCATTCCTCTATGTAGAATTGGTTCTATCCCTAAAAAATCCTATGATATCTTGAATAAAACCAAGAAAATTGGAGCTAAAAAAGGAAGGCATTTATGATATAAATAAGTTCTACTCTAATGAATATAAATTCGTAATTGAAATGGATGTGGTGAATATCGTGTGGATCACCAATGTGTGGTTTCTCAAGAATTGATTTTCAAACATATATGTTGGTTTCACACATCTTTATCCCATTCTGTAAAAATACATGAAAATTCTTTGTCGTGTGACTATAAGTTTCATAGAATACAATTCCTTGTCATGTGAAGTTAAAATTAATTACAAATAGTCTATATTTTGATACCATAAACTACATAGATTGA
Source organism: Viscum album (assembly GCA_963277665.1). Taxonomy (NCBI): domain Eukaryota; kingdom Viridiplantae; phylum Streptophyta; class Magnoliopsida; order Santalales; family Viscaceae; genus Viscum; species Viscum album. The sequence goes on from OY728156.1 coordinate 1,141,629,967, forward strand.
TCCATCTCATGATATATATCTTCCTAAAATATAATCCTTATTTTCATAAAAACCTACTATCATATGGTTCTCAATCCATAAACGTATTCTATGACAAAAATTCCCCTATTTTTTCTTTGTTTCATGATGTTCACAGACGGAACACATAGTCATACCCACAAGACATTAAACTATTTATATTGGTCCATCCTAAATGACCATATATGTTTTGGAATGGGCTGTTATGCATAACCTATATAAAAAATTCCTCTCCCTTATGCAAGAGATTAATCTATATGGGGGGAAATTTAATTCTTTCTACAGTTAATGGATATGATTACATTGGAATATCATGAAATCGTGGTTCACCTAACCTATTACAAAAACAATCCCTAACACACACACACACACACATATATATATATATAAGGAATATGTGCGTCTTGATTCCCATTACATTAGGATACAAAGTAACACTTGGATCACCCTCTCATAAGCCTAGACACAAATTCCATTTCCACGACTTATTTCTCCACAGTGATGGGACCTTGCCTAATTTATATCATTCATCACTCTTCCTTTTATTATTAATGTGACCAAATAATTTATGCCACCCAAAAATATATTTTACATGATCAATATTAGTAAAAATAACCATTAGGAACTATTTGTGTCTTGAATACAATTAGCATAATATATATAATGATTCATGGATCCCATATCCCATTCCTAGTCAAAAATCCCCATCAACATCAACCCCTTTCCCATTATAGTGGTTGGTTCATCTCCATTCATGTCTAGTTTACTTTAATGCCTCATGCACTATAGATTTTTTATAACTAATTGTGGTGTGATTCCTATTATCACATTATACATAGTGATGTGTGAATCATCTATCTTAGGAATAATAAAAAATGACTATCAAAATCCATATTTTCTTCAGTTTCTAAACCTTTACTTATTCACTAAAAACTTAGACAAGGTTATATCATTTTTTTAGTTGTATATATCTAAGAGAAAACCCCATAAAGCCATCCCCATTTCACAACCCTAAACAATATGAAATTCGATTCCTTTTTATATAATATTAAACTATAATACATATGGTCAACCCTATATAAACTTAAACTACCTATAGTGGTCCATCCTAAACAATCCATCTTCTCTAATTGAGTACCATATCTATGTAAGAGTTTCTAGAATATGGTTTCTATATATAAATTTTCAATAGGATAAAATTCCATCATTCTACATGACTCCTAGAACTCTTAACCTGGGTGTAAGTATTAAAGATTATTTTTCTTTGAATACCATACCAAAATAATAAAAAATAACCTTCCATGTGTGTTAGTATATATATATAGATACTATATTTAAAAATTCATTTGACCGAATTCCTACTACTTATGGATATGTAGTGGTTCCCAGTAATCTAATCTCATCCCCGTTATCAATTTATAAAATTGTCTAATCCCTCCTAGTGTATGTTGTCTTCATTCCCATTAGTTATTTTTTAAAAAAATTATTAATTGGGATGGAATACATTTCCAAATAAATATGTTTTTATTGATTACAATTATTTTAATATATGTAGGGATGTTTGGATCATATATTTCAATCTAATCCAAATATCATTATCAATCTCTATCCCCATTTTATATCCCATAACATTCAAATCATGAATAATTTACGTATGTATTTTTTCAATCACATTTGAATAGCCTCTTATCATAGATCACACTTTATACCATAATATTATAAATCTTTATAAATCATCCCATTGACTGGGAATGATTTAATTTTATTCGAAAAGAAAATTTTACTGGTTTATGAAATTTTTATTTCCAAATTTCTGATTACCAACTAGACATATAGTTTTTCAATAAGGATAAGGACCTATAAACTCATGTTCCCTTGGAAACCCTGTCATGGAACCCATAATTTTGAAATCATTTAGAGATCATCCCCAGAGTACTTGTTCAAAATCATCACATTCGTATTCAAATACCTCAAGTTAAGATTTACATCATCATCATCAATTTCCATTCCAAATTTTTTTGTAGCTCTTATCTCTTGATCCCTATATGATCTATCACAAACAACCACTTATCAATGGTTTGAGAACTCTAACATTAAACTATCTTAACCTCTCTATGAGACAAATAATACTAGTACTGGGAACTCAATAAAATTAGTTCATAATCTCACCTTTTCAATTTAAACCATATCACCCTTTTGTCAAAGATATATGACCTCAAGCCCAAGAAATATTGTTTATAAGATGCATGAATGTAAACCTCGGTGACATTTAGCCAAATTTGTTTGATCTTAAACTCAACATTTAAAAATTAAAATCTCAAGACCCTTAAACAAAAATATAAATCATACTGATGCCTTATCGGGTCAAAACCTCCAAAATGTAATCCTATTAAAAATTCAATTATTCGATAAAAAAATAAGTCATTTTCATGGAAAAGGAAAAAATTTATAGTAATAAATATAAGAAGAAAAAATTCTAATGAGGTCAACTATGTATCCCTATAAAAATTCAATTCTTGATTAGGGGGCCTATTAATCCAGGAAATGGTTTGATCAATACTTCTACATCTAACTACTACATTAATGTTCATGCAATTTCATGTTATATCCCTTCACTTTGAGAATGTGTTCAACTCGTAGTAGAATAACCATCTGGATACTCGAAAGCTTATTGAATTCCCTTATATCCATAAACCCACTTCATTCCTTATGTATTTAGATCTTTGACAACATTTTCATGGTTATCAGTAATAATTGAATTTATATACATGGAACACATATTATTAGTATTGATATTCATATATCCATATTGAGAACTTTTAAGATAATAATATTTAATCATCCAGAGCAGAGGGTCCCCAAATATCTATATGTCATTAAAATGTTATTGTATAAAACAATATTCTATCATTATTTATTGGTTTATAGGACTAATAGGGGACTATATACAGTAAGAGGGGGGTAAATCAGGGTATGGATATTCTTTTCTAAAATTCATCCTTCCCCACTGGATCTTGACCTCTTTTTTACAAGGGTAACATTGTTTGTACTTTTTTTTTATTATGATCACTTCTTTTCATCTTTATCTGATGATGATGATTTGAATGTAGTGGAGGGAAGAATGTAGGCAGACATAGTTATTTTTACTTGGTTCACGATCACTAGGCTACGTCCAAGGAGCATACAACAGTTATGTGAAGCTATACCAAATCCACTAAGGCTCACTTCCAATAATGTTTGGGTTATATCAATTCTATTCCCAGGATCACGTCCATTAGAATGATTTAGGTCGGCTCACTGTTTTCCCAAGGGTCACTCCCAATTTATCTCTTTCTCTAGCTCACTACCAATATAAAGGATAGCCTTATTCCTCTTCATTTGTTCACTACTCTTGGAAGGGATTCACCCGCAGTTTAAAGACTTTTAGGCCTCTTCATTTTCATTAATACATTTATCCTCAACTGTTGATATATGATCTGTTAAATTCCAACTTTCATCGACAGATGAATACTCCTTTTCCCATGAACATTGGGAATTTACTTTGGAAATATCTTCTCAAATCACCCTACTTTGTGAGTCTCCCAATTTCAAAAAGCTCAAACAATACTTCACGAAGACCCTACCTTTTCATGAAGCACACACCTTCGCAGAGCTCCTGCCTCATAGAGCACACAGCTTTCGCAGATCTCAGACCATCACAAACCTCATGCCTTAGTAAATCTAAGGCCATCGCATAGTGACTTCCTTCATAAACCTCACTATGCCAACAATAATCACACCTCATTCATAGAGCTATATTAGCCACTGTGAAGCTTCTTTCTTCGCGAAGAACACTACCTTCTCGAACCACCTTCACAAGCCAAGATCAAAAACTTTTCTTTTAAAACTCTCTCTACTTCTCGCAAGGGGTTCAAGGCCTATTTATAAGGCATTCCACTAACCCTCAAACCATCTGTGCGAAGTCAATGCCACGTCATCAAAAATTGTGATGCCTCAAAAATTCTGTCGAAATTCTCTCAATATTGCGATGCACCATGGAAATTTTCCTATCATGGAACCCACCGTAATCATATATCATCCCGTCAATTCCATTTCACCTTCGCCGCGAAGCTTCACTCACAATGCCCTTCATTTCGGCATTTCTCTTCAACACTTCTGTTCGAGAATCACATTGTAATAATGAAGAATCATCTTCAAAATTATTTTGGTATTCACGATATCCAAACCATGAACTCTATCTTCACAAAATTCATGCTTTTTCCATATTTAAAATAGATCTTCAAGGAAAACCTATTTTTGCGATTCTCACCAAACTCCAAATTTTGGACCCCAAAAATTTGTCAAAAACTGTGAAACAACACCACCTTGAATATGTTCTGTTTGTATCGCCTCCAGATTGTCTATTCCTTTACCATGGTTCTTTGTCAACATTGATCATCAAGCACATATCTAGAACATGAAAATGAACCATGGAAACCTACTTTGTCAACAAACACAATCAACCCAAAAATGATACAATGTTATATTGAGGTGTTTTTTCCCAACATTGGTCATACTTGGCATACATGTTCCATCCCATCATTTTTCAATTCAAATGTATAATGTAATGATTTATATAGTCCACTGACTATATTTTAAAATGTATTCAAATACCTTTTATATTAAAAAATCATGCATCATTACTATTTTAAAATAAATAATATCAAACCCTATCTTTTAACCTCTATTGTACCTCATAAAATGGCCCTAAATAGTAGGAAATAAAATTATTATCATCATGAAATTAAATTGTAGGAACCTATCCTTAAGGATATCTATGTTGGTAGAATTCATATCTCTATAAATATATAGTTTATCTTTCCCCCAATAATGGGTGGATGAAATTATCTTTGATAAATCTATGTGACCTTAACACCTAGAAATTCTTGGTCAAACTTCTATGTATATGATCTTCTCAATGATGATTTCATAAAAATATCAATGTTGAAAACTAAAAAAAAGTTCTTCTTGGTAAAATAATGACTCTCTACTCACTAGGAATGTAATCATATAACCTTTAAAATGTTGTGAGTTTAAAATGTAATAAAAAATTCATGTGAAATATATGTAATGTGAAACATAATAAAAAATTGAGTTCCTTCCTATTAGGCCTCCCCAACCAGAGGGTTAGAAAAGAGTTGTGGCTATGAAAAAGTATGATACATACATCTTTTCGGGTATACCAAATAACCTAATAAAATATTGATCCATCATCTCTAGGTCCCATCCTAGGAAAAAATTATTCCAAATTCATGTCCCTCTCATATATTAGTCCATACAATCCATGTGATATAAATATAAGACTATATTTTGAGGTTCTTTATCCTAATTTGAGTATTGAACTATTTATATCAAAATATCCCCTTGAGGAGTTTTATTTCTCTAAGTTATCCAACTACATAACAAATTTGAATAGACTAACCTCTCTTTATATTGATATTATATTTACCTACAAATATATCTAGCCAATATCCATATCATAGCACATTTCAGGAAAGAAACCACACACAATTTCTAAGAAAACTAACCCTATCTTATATTGATGGTATATAATTTCATCATTATTCGGCTTTCTTTTATCCAACTAAGGATACACATTCAAAGTAAAATTTATTGTATTTTGTGTTTCATATTAAACTAATGTTTTTTTAAATCAACATTGGATTGATCCATTAACATTTAAAATTTATATGGATTCAATTATCAAAATATTTCTCTTCAAGTCTTTCATGGGTGATTGTGAATCATTTTTCGAGATAGTATAAAGGGTGTAAAGATGATAGAAATTTTATGAAGAATAATTTCTAGTATTTATTAACTCAAATTATAGAGAAGAATCTATGGTTTAATTTATCTCTCATAATATATAAATATATTTCCAAATTGAAATATTAATATTGGAAATGCTCAATAAATTCTGGATTTTGAATCATCACATTCTCTAAGTCACAGACATATTTACCCAATTTTGTTATCATAGTTGTTTCCACCATTACATTATGTGTTGTTTATTTTCCCAAGTTATAGTATCCATACCTCACTTTTATACTTCATCAAATGGTATGTTTTATTTCACATTTATCTTTTGGGTAGTGGAAATACCTTAATGATGTTGATCGAGAACAGGGTGAAGTTGGACGAATAATTTCGTCCCTTCATTGACACGGTGTTACCACTTTTCTTCCACCACTAAATATTGATAATAATTTTTGAATTAATATAGTTAAAAGATTATAATATTTGTATTAATCTTTAACATATTAAATCATTTAATTTATTGTGATCATTTTCTTTGAGGGGGTGAACACCTCCATCACTGTAGAATATACTATGCTATAATTATACACCTGAATCTAACATTGAAAAAACATGTATTTGATGCGAAATACATATATTTTGAGCTCATAAAGATGATTTTCACATACCAACTATGATATTATCCTCTATGACTATTATCACATTCATTATTGTATCGATTAAAACTTTTTCTTTGAATAATAATCAACTTCATGGATTTGTATACAATCTAGGAAAAACACATAAGGGGTCTGTTTTTATCAACTCCCCAGTGAGATATCACCAAACCAAACTATAAACCATTGATTGGTTTTAACATAGAAAATAAAAATGATTTATATTTATATTTTATAGTCTATTTATGGTATTATATGTTTAATAATCAAAACATATCATTCAAAAAATGACAGTCCATATAACATGAAGTGTGGATACCTACATTCTTATACTACTTTTATAACCTTCTCATCCACTTCCACTTCTTCATATGATAAAATATGTGGTTCTTCAGGCTAAATTTTATCATACAATTGATACAAAGACTTAAATTATATCACAAACATAATAACATATTGTATGTAACCATGGAAAACTGAACCTAAAAACTAGTGTTTCTTAAAATAATAGAAAATAGAAGTGAAAGTATTAGGATAACTTTCCTTGTTGAAAAATGTTATCAATTAAATTATATGTATCTTATGATGGTAAAATTAAATTAAATTTCCATAATACCACACATTGATCTTGTGTTAGTTATGTTTTTAGACTATTTATTAAAATTGTGGACTAGATTGGGCCTTTCTTTAGATCAACTAATCACTACTTCTATATTTTTCTTTTACAGTTCTTAGGGGATATATGATCTTAATTGGTTGAACTGATGAGACCATGAATCTTATTCAGACATATAAACTATCTAATAAATGAATAATAATTTATAAACACAACTAAGATAATGTATATTAATATATAATGTTTACTAGCCCTTTTTGAGCGAAGATGGAGTGTTAGTGATCATTCCTACTCTTATTTATGGATTTACTCATAAGAGAACACTATAGAATGAACTATAAATAATGAAACTTGTATTTCTACCAGTGATTAGGGACCACAACATTCACATTATCCATCAAGGAAAGAGAGGATTTTACCTTCACCATGGTCCAAGGATGAGAACACAGTCCAAGCATTGTTCCTCTAACCAGGTACTCCAAATATGTTATGGGTGACTAATCTCATATATAATCCTATAATGGTCAATAAAAAATAAAATGGTATCATAAGTGAAAAAATGATAAGTAAAAAATGTGAATTTATCTTATCAATTCATAGGAAGATATTTTATTATTATTATCCCCTCCACTGTCCAAATTAATCCCCAATAACACAAATACAGAGTATGAATAAAAAATATGTTTTTTAATGTATAGATTTTAGCTATTATAAGTTTTATATAGTATTACGCTTAATTGGGGTGATATTCATAAAAGATGTGGGAAGGTGTCTTTACTTGGCTATACCCCTTTAGAACAATCCCCTCCACCTAGAGTCTAACTAAGATTTCATTAGTAAACAATGTACTTTTCCATGTGTACCACTAATTCCAATCCTAAATAAATAAATCTTCAATAAATACCATGGAAAAGGTAGTCATCCCACTCACTAGGGGAGTGATTCACCAATGGTTCACCTATTTTTTAGCAATTTGAGATAAGATTATTTCTTTGAGTAATATTATTAGTAAGCCTTCCCAACACTCTCGGGTGTTCTATATCTCCTTCTCCCTCATCTTCCAATGGATCCTAGAATTGAGGAACCCTATCAGTCATATGCCCACTGGGATTTACAAAATATATGTATGTGCATATTCATTTGTGTTCTCGAAATTTCCATTGACTGGATAATTAGTAACTTTTATATATGTTTTTCTAGAATCAACATTATTAAGAATTTTCATGACAACATGACGTTTTTATCACCTCTCATGATCTATGGTAGAGTAGGATCCTTATTTGGACGTATAAAATTTTTTATCTGAATATTTAGAGTGAATTGACATCATAGATAATCCCCCATAGAATATTATCCCCAAAACAACCCATTTTACAGATGTAATATATGAATGCACTTAATGGAATGATTTTTTATCATAGAATATTTCAATTAGGTTTTCATATAATATGTAAATGAAATGCTTGTTCCATTTAGGCATTCTTCCCACATCATGATCATTTAGTGAGAGAATAATAACTCCCATTGTGATTTGGAGATATATTAAAAACTGAGAACCTAGGATTGGATGGTCATTAATAAAATAAATAGCACCTATTTGGGTTTTAATCCAACTCCAAAAAACTGAGTAGGTGAATACAATTCTAAACATGACCCTCGTGATATGTCCGGTATTTTGGTATAATTCGGCTAAAAACAGCACAAATATACTGATATTGTTTTCTCTTGTTAACATAATCACCGACATAAAAATTTCAACCCTTAATATATTTAGGGACCCTCAAGCTTGGTGGAGATATCTGATAAGGTAAATTATTATAAAAGATGTTAGGTGGACTGAACGATTGGATTAGGGGTGACCACCCAACCTCATTGTGTATAGATGCTTTCCTCCAACATTGGACAATATACATATTAGACAATTCGAGTTTGGCATGTTATCCAAGTTCTATGTATCATTTAATATAACTCTTAACCATTTTGAATAATGAATTAATCAACCCAAATTCCTAAAAGGAAAATCATATATGGATGAAGGCCTGTCAAGATGGAATCCCTCCCCATCCAAAGTTGTTCTATATATACTTGTACATCTATCCTTACATCTTCTCACAGAGTTTTCAAAAGGATGAAATATTAATGAATATCCCCTAATATAAAATCTCTACTGATCACACCCTTTCCCCAAAGTCTTATTCCAACCTCTATGTACGCCTACTGAAAAAAATTGTATGGGATCCATCTACTAATCAATATTGGGATTATAGTATTATTGGAATGAATGAATGATTGTGAGACCAAAAAAACGTCATAAACCCCTACATATTTCAGTTCCTATTCAGAAACCATATAGTTCTATTCCTCTCAAAAGTGATAACCCATGTCTATTCCAAAATATCCACTATGGAGAATGTATTATCTTGATTATTAGTGGAGACTATAGTAAGAAATTTATTTCTTTAAAATTAATCCATAACTATGCACTTATATCTCTATTATGATTCATCCTTTATATATGGTTAAAGTAGTATTGCTGATGTTTTATCCCTATGAGTACTTATCCTCTCTAATGAAACACCGTAAAAATGAAATATATGCTCTAGATATACCTTTTTGGTTTAAATGAATCTGATTGGATGGATTCCTAGCAATAGTATAGAAATATTTACATCACATGGATGCCTAAATCTATATGTTTTTAATATATATGATTTTGGATAATCCATTAAACGAAATCATCTCATCTTTGAGAGTAAGGAATTTTTTTCCCAACTATATATACATTGATTTTCACTATTATCATCTCATTATAAATCCAATTAGTTTTATTTGGATTCATTTTGTACAATTAAATTGCTGAGTTATTCTTCAATATGTATCAATTATATAAAAACCAAAAAGTGGAAAGTTATATTATTTTTCATAATAAGTATGTGATAGTGTAGAACGTTTCTTATAATATAACAATTATACAAATGGGATATCTTGTATAATAAATTTATGAGGTAAAAACCTCATGAAAAATATATATGGCTACCATAAATTCTTTAATTGAGTAGATAGTTCTGGAATCACATCATTTCAAGATGTGTTTCATTTAAAGAGGACACTATTTGCAAAGGGACTCATTTTTAGTGTCATAATCTCTAATAAATTATATAATTTCACCACAGTATTATTTATAAGGGTTGGTCCATGCTAATAAAATGCAAAAACTTATCTGGGATATCTACCTTCTTTAAAAATATCTCTTTTTTATATCAATCAGACCAAATTTGGAGGGGGAATTTTTTAAAAACTACGTAATTTTTATAAAAGATTTGAATGATGATCAATTTGATGAAATATCATAGGTCAAAATATATTAGTAATATCATGTGAAAGAGAAACTTAATTTAAATGGATCTATCATGAAAGGAAGATCCTTCAAAATTGTATAGTCACATCACAGATATAGTGCATACATGTTGGATAGGCACAATCTGAGTGTACTATTAGAGTTCATTTATTAAAGGAGTTGTTTATAGTGGATTGGAATAGTTTCTCTATGCCTATATGGTTCCCTCATTTCCATAATTAATTAATGGTTGACTAGTGTGGATCAATTTTATTCACATAATCATCATTATTTAATAACATTAGTTTTCAAAAGTTCCAATTTTTAATATTTTTCTTTATATTTATATATTTCTATATGTACTCAAAACTATTTATCAGGTATCACAAGATAGAATAAATAATATTCTAAAAATATTAATAATATTGAATAACTTTGATGTGTATTTTTTAGGTTAATGTTTTCACAACAATTTGGATCCTTGGATGGAAAATCTAAGGCCACGGTTGATTCCAAAATATGGGTTTTACCCTAGGTGTGGAATATGGTTGGTCAATGTTCGATATTCCATAGAATAAAATCATTGGAATGTATGTTAAATAAAAAAATTATTTAATTAATTAAACTTTTTGAATGAAAAACCTATCCTTATCATCTATTCATATGATTTTATCCCAAATCATCATGTTTAGATGCATAACAAAAACTGATTTGGAGGAGGTGAAGAGCCACTATTGGGATTAAAAACTCATGAGCCTATATCTTTGATTAATGATGGATAATATTCATATAATTACCAATTAATGTAGTATTGTAATCAATGAAATTCAAAGAAAACATGTTCATGATAAATGATTAATCCATTCATGAGGTAGGTCTCACTATTTGTTGGATTCACTTTATTTTGTTCATTATTATTGAGAATGGATTTAACATCATCTTAATTCATTGAATATTATTCTTAATGTGAACCAATAATTTATTTAGTGTTACTAAACACAATTACTTATTATCAGTGCACTAATATTTTACACCACTTTTGGATTCCAATATTTTCATCATTATCCAAGATCACAACCACCAATGATAATATCACTTTTCTATTATACCTCTCTCTAATATTATTTCAATGTTTTATTCCGTAGTGTCCCACGGGTTTACAGATTAGATATTTCTAGACTGGTTATAGAATGACCAGACCTTTATATTTGGTATGGATAAGTAAATAACATTAGGATTTATGGTTTTTGGATGGATAGGGAGGAAACCATGGATTTTGGATGTTAGATCAGGGATTGGGATAGTTTTGGTGATGAGAGCTGAATAGATTATTATTAGTTGACCATAATACATATTTATTTCTATTTAGAGGCTGATAATTGTGGATTGAAATAATTACACATTTATTTCACTATCTTGGGTTAGTCAATTGTAAGAATTGTGACAGATTCATTGGGAAGAGTAAATATATGAGAGGGAGATTTTGGATATTAAAAAATTTCCAAAAACATGCTAGGTATTCTTGTGTTTCCCATGTCATGTTTCTCAATTTCAAATGGAGACTAGGTTTATGGCATGAGATAAAAATCACACATTGTGGGGATAGGTCCACATTCTAAGTAATACCAACCATCAGGTTGATCCACATGCATGGAGTACATAGCCAAGACCCTGGGTGACCAAACATGTTATGTCCCCATAAAAAGCATATTTTTATACAACATGGTTGTTTTTACTATGTATATGTAAGAACATTCCACGATCCTCTAGGGGTTCCACATGTCATGTGCCTCAATGGACATATCTTATAGTTTTCCCAAAACATCGACAATATGTATATCCCTCTTCGAGTCTTAAATTTGGTCCAACATGTATCCCACTATAATGATATTTCCACAGAGTATAAAATGCTGGTATTTTAATAGGATTAAAACATGGTTCCAAATGTTGAGTGAGTGATTCTTTTTCCAGTGGTTCTTAGCTGATATCAGTGATCATTATTGATCATCATGTTTATATCGAGTTTGTACTCCCCTATCTCTTTAGGGTAAAAGACACCCTTATCCTATATATATATAGATTTGGTACTCCCCATAATTATATAGTGTGTGGGGCCTCTATGATTGAAGTGGTAATCCCTCATCATCGATCTCTAATGGGGATCAGGTTCTCTACTATAGATAGTGCTCCTATGAATTTTGAGCATATTAGTGAAGAGAGCGACCTCCATTCATGTTCTTGTAAATTTTCACAGGACTCTTATAATCGGTTATCAATAATTTTGACATACAGGCAGACTCGTCTTTTTTATCTGGATACTGATAATGTGATTCCTATCCTTTTTTACTATGGTTTTATTATAAGATTACCTTATATTGGGTTTTGTTTCTGTCTTTGGATTATGGATTGATCTGATTGAATTATTATATTTATTTCCCTTTTTATTTTTCAGGGTGTGCTTATAATGACCAATTCATCATGTAAATTGATATTACAACATTTTTTGGGAACTTTTCATTGAATAAACAAAAACATTCCCAAATATCGTATTAGTTTTTTCAATTGGAAATATAGAAACATAAACAGTGGTACACAAGTGATCTATGTTATCTCTGACAAGGTTTTTCTAGGCTATAACTCTTTTTAGACACTTAAAATATAATAAATATCATCATAACCCAGTGGAATGGTAGAATAAAATAGGGGAGCTCAGATGCCTAATAACAGTAAACAATAGATACATATAAACATAATCATGAGAATAAGGGTATGCAAACATGAACATGAAAATAAAAGATCCTATCTTGTGTATTAATGATCATAAAAAATATTCATGGATTAAATATTATCAGTAAATAATACATGAATCATAAATAAATAAATAAAATAATACATAAAATCCTTACATTGAAATAAGACATGGAATTTTTGGTAGAAACATAAGCATATAAAATTATTTTTATATTAGTCAAGGAATCACTTCTAAGGAAATATTAGTGTTATGGGTTCTTTTCCCATACCATCTTATTATTCATGGTTTACTACCATGACCATCATAGTAGTCAAGGATCACTCCAAATACCGTATTTGTGAAACAATTCATCAACTAATCCAATTTCACTACCCGTTCTAGCCATGTATATCACACGAAATATAAACCATTACCCAATTCCTTGCTGGGAGATATAGTTCCCACCCATATCTTGATGAAATCATATAAACATATTCCATGGAATTATAAAAATTATTCATAACATAACATATTAAATTAAATTGGTATCTTAAAAATGTAATATTATCCTAACATGTTGAAAATAGATAGGTTTTATAATCATTTCCTAATATCATAACCAATGAAAATAATTAGGTTTCATAAACATATAATCCATGAATGAAAAATGGATTTCAAAAACATCTAAACTGTGAAAGAGAAATAGGTTTCATGAATGTTATTCCATAAAAACATATACCATTTAAGAAAATTAAATGGAACCCTGGATTATATTCTAAATAAGGCTTAAGTAACAACAACATATGTCATCGTAGATGGTAAATAATTTTAAATAACATTTGAAAACATTTCTTGGTGAAAATATTATTTCTTCTTTGAAAAAATATATTGATAAAAAAAAACTTTTTTCAAAACCTTCTATTTTTAAAATATATTTGAAAACATACAAAAAAATCATTAAAAATCATCAAAAAATAAAATAATTTTTTTGAATGTGATCTTAAAATAAAATATTAAAAACTTTTTTAGAAAACATTGTTTTCTAAATAAAACTTTTTTTCGATAAAAAGGTGAAATGAGATTAATTTTTTAAACATTTTCTTAATTACCTCATGTACCAAAGACAGAAAAATAGTACCAATACATGAAAACATCATGAATAACAATAGTTAAAAATAATTAATGAGTATTATTGAGAGATTGATCATAATATTTAATCAATTAAATCATAATCATTAACAATCTCAATAAATACTAAGATTTTTTCAATAAACTATTACCACATGTTATGTTTAATTAATACTCACCATGTAAGAAAATGAAATTACACAGAGCCTAAAATATTAGGAAAAATAATTATGTTAATTATATAATATATCAATTAGAAGAATATAAACCTATTAAAATAACATAGGTTTATAACAAAACTTTTTTCTCAAAAAAGAATAATTGAGAAAAAAAATTACATTATAGATATAGTAAACTTTGAACCACCATGAAAGAAAGATTATAAAATTTATGTGTAAATTACCTTAAATTTAAGTATAAAAATTATATAATAAATTCATGGGTATTATATACACCAAAAAAATAAATTACTGGGGATTAATGTATGTATCTCATGAAAAACAAATTGAGATGAAATTCCCAAACCTTAAGTCTTGACTTATTTCACACACTATAAAACCAACTATATAATAAAAATAAGTTATAAATAAACCATAGAATGATATTAACACACCCAAATATATATATATATATACATATTCCATATGTGATTTACTAATGGCTTAATATTACCTATTATGTAATAATTCATTGGTAATTTTACGCTACGTGCAATATCTTCTTTGTTTTTCATTCTTCTTTTGTCTTTTTATCCTATGTCTTCTTATATAGATCATGATTTAATAATATTAATATTGATAATAAAGACATAAATATCATATATATATATATATATATTCAATATATATGTATTCATAGTTCTTTATAAAAGATAGAAATTGAATATAATATACATTGTTCATGGAGACGGTAGGTTGTACGTATACATAAACACTTTTTAAATTTTCTTAGCGGGTTAAAATATAGGAATGTATATGATATATTTTCATTAGAAGATAATTTTTATATCAGATATAATATATATATTCATAAAATTCATCCTTATTACCATCCATGTGAGAAATATCTGAATAATGAATCGCATCACATCGTTGATATGGAAAGCCATATGGATGCACAAGCAACATTATCAATTCAAAAAAATATATGAATGGTAAAATGGTAAAAATGAGAAATTAAATATCAGAATAATAATTAAATCATAAATATCATATTTTAATATTATACCCATCATAATTCACTATTATAAAAATAAGGTGATGGAAAATTAATTTTATCGCTACGTGGAGACAGTAAGTCATACGTACGTACTAGCGATACATTCATTTTTTTGTTTGACAGGAAAGGAATTGTATAATGGTGTGTTCATAATCATAATAAAATATCATAATATTAAGGATGATGAATTTATTATTTTATTATATATATAATTGATTAATAGGTGTTAGATAATAGTTTAAAAAGAGAAAGATCGGTTAAAGAGATTGTCTCTTCTTCGGAACGACTCCTTTCTATCTCTTATAAATGAATTTATAGTTGGTAATTTAGAAAGAAAAAAACCTATAGAAGGTGTTTTGGGGAGTTTAGAAGTTAATTTTTATGATAATGTTTGGGATATAGGGCTCAATGTGGTGAATGGGATGGAGGAGTAGGTGTCCTTTTATAATGAAGGTGAGGGGTACTTTTGGAAACTCCAAAAAAATATTAATTTATAATATATAAAAACTCAATAAAAATACCTATAACATTTCATGTATTAGAATATAAGATGATATAAGTATTGAATATCTTCAAAAAATAAAAATCAGGGAGTTTTTTATTTAATTTTTGCATTATATTTTATCATAACCCTTAGTTAACTTATTTTAATTTCATTTGTGTTAAAAATGTTTTTTATATTAATATGATGTAATTTTTACATATAAAGTTTCAATTGGACTTTAAATTCAACATTTATGATAGTTTAGACTATAATTTTTTGTATTTGTCCTTATTTAGTATTTTTATGATGTTTAACTAATTTAATAATATATAATTTTCATAAAATATCATTAGTGTCTATTTTGACACAATTCATTATATTAACTTTAGTAAAATCCATACAGCAGGATAACTTTGAAACAATTCATGTAACACACCCCCATAATGTCATATTAACCCATAAAATTATTTTATTTCATTCATTAATTAAAAATATCTTTATTTTAATATTTTAATATCTTTTTTTTTATTATTTCGTTAATTGATTAAGTACTGGAACATCATTTTGTAATTATTTATGATAATTATTTCTTCACAAAAAAAATAAAATAAAATTATAATGTAGTTAAAAATTGACTCTTTAATAATAAAATATATAGTAAAACATTTCTTATATTTATCTCAATATTCAAAATATTATACATATTAAAAGTAAGAGTGTGACATTTTGTCACTCCCTTTGAGTTTAATAATAATTAAGTCATATTTATGGGAAAGTGTCCATTAAATTATTAAATTTAGATCATTATGTGTTGATAATATAATTATATTTATCCAATATAGTTTCTAAAAGTTTTAGGGTATTTTTATAATATTAAATATTTTATTTTAATCCATAATTACTTGATTTATCCATAATTATGGTATTAAAAATTAATAATGTTACTATTCATATTGCCTAATATTAAAAGGTTCCAATTTACTAAATTTAGAACATATAATTCCAAATATTAAATTAGTTTTTCATAATTCAGAACACATCAATTTCTAAAATTAATTTCAAATTAATCCCATTGACGGAATGGGAAAACTGGTTTTTATAGTGAAAACGTCCAAAAGATTGACATATTTTTATATACAAAATCAATGTGAAATTGATTCCAATGGCCTAAATTTGATTAAATGATAAAAATTTGATCTAATTATACTTTTAAAAAATATAATGTTTAATTAAATTCCAAAAAATATTTTTATGAAAAATCATTTATCAATTGAAATTCATTATTTTTAAATATTCATAAAAACATGAGTCTGATCAGGAAAATCCAAAAAATTATAAAAAGTTGGTTTAGATACCCTAATTTAAAATAATATTTTTATTTTGATATATATAAATTTTAAAAATGATAAAATTTTGATTAAAAATTAGCTCTCCATTAAAAGTTTAAAAATTTAACCTTTTAAAATTTTGTGTTAAGCACAAAATTGGGTTTACACTTATCTTATGAATATAAATTCAACTATATGAATATAAAAAGTATATTTTTGAAAATATAAAATATATATTTATTATAGATCATTAACTAAATATAATTGACTTAATTTATAAAGTCCAAACTACATTGGGAGAATAAGAATAAAACCATTTCTTTTAAAGTGAACTGGTATATATTTTCATTTCTAATTAATTAGAATCCAATGAATTATATAAAACCACATATTTTTATAGGTTAGTTAATACTATTAATAAACTCTATTTTAACAGATAGTTTATATCTTATTATAATATTTTAATAATATACAATTGTTTGGTAAAACTTGTTCTTGTATGTAATGAAATCTATAAAAAGAACTCGGCATTCTGTGTAACACAAGAGAAGCATAGTGTATCTTATACTGCAAGATAATATAGGCAATTAATGTAGTTTAATCTTAATTTTTTTGTTTATAAAACAAGAAAATCATTGTGTTTTTCATATAACAAAATCAATATTCTGTATTTTTTAAAATGAAAAAATTATTGAAAAGATTAAATTAAATCAAAAAAATATTCCACAAAATCTCAAGGTGTTACATTCTACCCCCTTTAAAATGAATATTCCTTCAAAATTAATGGGGTTATCCAAGGATTAAATATTTAAAGTTTATTTCATATAACTCTTCATCATGAAAAATGAAAACTAAAACCTCCTTTTAAAAAGGAAAAGTTGATACATTAAAAATTACCCAGATTAAATCATAGCAATATTTCAACATAGTAGAACTTAGGGAAAAACTGAAAACATGGGCATAGAAGAGAAATATAACCCCCTTGTTCTAATAGATGGATATATAGAATATTTTCAAAATAAATTTAACAATAAAAATTTTATATATCTATGATGATCTAAGGGACTGTTTGATTCGTTGAAAAATAAGTTACTAGGATAACATTTTTGGTTTCAGTATCCTTCCCCACGATTTGAATAATTTTCATAGGAATAAATACTTACATTATTTAATTACATTTAATAGTCATAATATCATACTTTAATTTTTCCCTAATTAATTTTCACTTCATTTCTCATTTCAATAATTGAAGGTGAAGTTTTAATACCAAATGAATTATCAGAGCAAGAGATCCATAAATAGCATATTCAGTCTTTCTATCTCTCTTTATCACAACAAAAGGTTATCACAAGTTATATAATATTCATAAATCCTTATATGATTATATTATACATTAATCTATAAAACCTTATCCTAATTTTATCTTAAACCATTCCACTAATAGTTAATCATATAACCCTTCTAAATTATTAAATTAAATTACATTATAGTAATGGTCATTAAATGGTTTTAATTTTTATCCCTCATATATCATAATGTATCTCATTAAAAACATGTTAATTCATTCATCATGTATTCCGTAATAATTTAATAACATAAATTACCAAAAATTAATTTTTAAAACATAATTTTTACATATTATATAGTATATTGGATATATTCCTTATATCCAAAATGTTTTAAACATTATCCATGATAGCATAAATTTCTTTTGAAAAAATCCTTATTAAATTCCAATGAAATCAGTAATATCCAATTTTCTTATTTATATTCAATATATATTTATCCAGACAACATTATATTAACATAAAGGAAAATTTAAGGGTAATATTTTCCAAATAAAAATTCCACCTTTCCATTAAATCACTTTTCTAGTCCATCAGAAACATTCATCATAAACTTATAAATCAAGTGATAAAGACCTAAAATAAAAAATCCTTGTATTTTTCAATATTCATATAACCTAATTCATAAATAAAAATACATGAAAACATTTATTATTCCACGTCATTCATAATCCAAAATAATGTGAACTCGTATTATAACTTAATACCTAATTCCTTTCACATTTCTTCTATAGTCTCATCATAATTACAATATAACCATTACTCATACCACCTTTTTTATTCACTTCCATAAAGTCAATAAGGTTTCCTTGTGACTTTTACATTCCTTCATCGTTGGGGAGATTGTTGAGTCAATAATGTTTTCTTATGACTTTACCATTTATTCATGTTTGCAAAATCCCAAACACCTTATCTTGAAGAAACATTCATTTACACTGTGTTTTACATTCATATGGAAAGTATTCTTTCCCCAAAGAAATTTACCGTTACCACGTTTTTCCTTGTTCATTTTTTCTATGTATAAAATTTAGTTTCGTATCCAAAACCTTGGAATCATATATATACTTAGATATAAAGTATTTTGTTTTCAGGATATGAATTCAGGTTTCGAGTTATCAAAAATTAGACTCTAAACTCTTCTGAGTTCTGACTCTGAGATCTTTGAATTCATACTTTGATTAATTCTGAGTTGTAACTCTGACTTCTCTGAATTCGGACTCTAAACTCTTCTGAGTTCTGAGTCCAAGTTTTCTATATTAGACTCCAAACTCTTCTATGTTCTGACTCTGAGTACTTTGAATTCAAACTGCATACTCTTCTGAGTTCTAACTCTGAGTTCATTGAATTTAGACTCCAAAATCTTCCAACTTCTGACTATGAGTTATATGAATTCAAACTCCAAAATTTTATTATTTCAGGTTCCAATTTTTCTGAATTCAGACTCTGAACTCTTTTAAGTTCAGGTTTGGAATTCTTATGAATTCAGACTCTGAATTTCCTGGAAATTCAGACTTCGAATTCTATAGACTTTTAACATCGGTTTCTTGTGATAAATATAATCTAAATATCTATGTATTAAAGACTCTGAATTTTTTTTTGGTTAGACTCCGAACATTCACTTTTGCTAACACTCTGAAAAATGAATTTAGTTAAGCATCAAATTTTTGCTTACTCATGTTTTGGTTATAAAATGATTTCATGCATTTAGTTACTAAATAATCATTACATGGGTGACACGTGTATAGGTCGTCCCAAAATTCAAGTAAAAATATGATTATTGGAGTAGGGAGCGGATCGTTGAAGTTGTGCCTATATATAGAAGCTCATTTGGAAGAGCTCACAAAATAGATGAACTATTCTGCAACTATAGAGATTACAGGTTGCTGAAGTGATTTCTAGAGAGATTATTTCATGCTTTATGCATACTGAACATCTTGTTCAGAATTGCTTTGTGTGACTCCAAATTTTGCTGAGTACATTCAATGGCTTCTAGGGATCGGAAGACAGAGGTGCTGACTACCTTAAAGTTAGAGGACTTCCTTACTGAGGAAGATAGTGGTCTTGACTACCTTATAGTGCATAGACTTCTTTGCTGAAGGAGACAGAGGTGCCGATTACCTTGAGGTTGAGGGCTTGCGGGGACAGTAAGATAGAATCTGATCTCTGCATTGAGGGATTACCCTGGTGTGGGTAAAACAGACATTCTTGAAAGTATAAATCAAGGGTCCTTTATCCAAGGTTATTGGATACCCTTCTCTTTTGGTTAAAATATTTAATAATTATTACTTTTTTGTTTCATGTTTTCCATTCTATATTGATTTTTGAGGAAATTATAACTATCCTATACTTCCTTATACTTGTATACTCTGATTTAGTAAGATTCTATACGCTTTAAGGTAGAATCTTTATCTTTGTAAACTTTTGTTAAGTTCCATTTCTGGAACCACATTTCTGGAATTACATTTTTGGAATCATATTTCGATAAGCAAGAAAGTTTTTAGAACTTAATGGTTTTGTGAATTTACCTTGTTTAACCTTGTTAAAAAATAGAAAGGTTTCTAACCTTCATCTTTAAAAGTTCCAAATAATTTTTAAAGTATACAACTCACCCCCTATAGTATATTGAGCATCATTATTATGATACTATTATTTGTATCATCTATCATTTTGATCCAACAATTGGCATCTGAGGAGGTCTATGAAATTATTATATTCACATATATGTTTTTGATGGTCAATTTTTTCGTTGTTCTGTTTTTTCCTTGTGGATGAATATTTTCCTTCTTAACAATATTTTATTACTAACAAGTTTGTGTGCAAAGACTTTCATTAAGATGGCCGAAATCCATGTTGGTTCCATTGAAAACATAAATCCAACTAGACCACCTATTTTTTATGGGAATGATTATTAATACTGGAGAGATCATATGAAGATATTAATAATCAATAATGTACAAGATAATTCTTTTTTGCTTACTAGAGGATACAAAATCCCTGATAAGGATGTTTGTACATTCACCAACCAAGAAAAGTATGAATATCGACTGAATTATAGGTTACACAATACATTTCATTGTTCTATGACTAGAAATATATATAGAAAAATTACATCTTGTGAAGCATAAAATTGTATTTGGATGAAGTTTGAAGTTACACACTTTGGATCTTCCAATGTTATTGATACTAGAAGATCCATGCTCAGAGTTGAATATCGTGGTGTTTTCATTCCATATGGATAACCCATATGTAATGTGCAACAATGATTTATGAATGTCATCAACAATTTACAATCCATGGGTGAGAAAATATTATATGATGAAGCCCTTGTGGATAAGATCATAGACATCATGCCCAATGAGTGGGAATCCAAGAGAACATCTATATATGAGAATAGAAAGGTTACACAAATCACTCTTGATAAACTATTTGGATCTCTTCTTCAACATGAGACTAGAATGAAGAGATATTTTGATAACATTAAGACGAATAAGGGGAATGGAAATGTTTCTTTTACAAAAACTTCAAATCATATGAAAGACAAGACACCTGAGAGAGTTACAAGATCTAAATATAAGAAGTATGTTATACAATCCGAATCTAGTGGAAGTGAATCTTCAGAAAATGAACTAGCCAATATTTCTTGAAGAATGAACGAGATTTTTAGAAAAAAGAACTTTCAATCCAGATAAAAGAAAAAAGAAAGAAAATATTAGAAAGATTTAGAATTCACATGTCATGAATGCAAAAGAGAAGGACATATAAGACCCGATTGTCCTATGCTTGAATGAAAGGAATGAAAGGAAAAGAATTATAAGAGAAATATAAACAATTACTATAAAGTTAATGCTAAGAAGGTTTTGATAGCTAATGACACCTGGAGTGCCAATGGTGGTGAATCTTCAGATCAATCATCAGATTACGAATCTTCTAGACAGAAGAATCTTGGTTTAATAGCCAGAATAACTATTAAAACCCATTTTTAATGGCTAAGGTGCACAATGTTGAATCTATGGCCAATGTATCCCTAAATTACAATTATATTGATAATAAATATTATGAATCTTTGGATGAAGAATCTTCTTCTGATGAGGTTAATACTTTACCTACCTATGAAGAAGTTTCTAGGTTTGTTAGGCATCTTGAGAATAAAAATTCTAAAGTCAACAAAAAGCTTCATAAGGAAAATTCTAGGATTTCTATACATACTAATGAAATATCAGATATTTCAAAAGATCTTGATAAGAAAACCCTTGATTTTGGAAGTGTTTCAAAAAATCTTGAGGAAGTAAATTCTAGGAAGGATAAACTATCTAATGATCTAGAAAAATTAATTTCTAGGAAAAATGTTTTCGAGCCAAACTCTAATTCAAAATATAATGCTTTGGAAAATAAGAACATAGTTATTATATCTAAGTCTAAAATTTTTTCCATGAGGAAGTGTTTGTGAAACTTTACCTTAGGTAAGGAAAATTTTGATAAGATGTATTCTCAAATCTGACCTTTGAGGAATAATTGTGGATTTGGTTATTCATGTTCAAAACTGATTTTTAGCAATAATTATTTGGTTCCTCAGATACTCTATTCTTCACTAAGTGTTAGTGTGGTGGAAACTGGGAAAAAAATTATTCCATAAAGAATCCCAGTATTTAGGATTTCATAAAGCCTATTTTTCAAAGAAAATGTGGGTAACTAAAATTTTTCTTCTTGAAATTTCTGGATCCAAGAATGTTTGGGTTCCAAAAGTGTAACACTTTTATTTTCAGGAAAATAAAGATGGTACTAATAGAAATACTTGGTATATGGATAATGCATGTTCCCGGAAAATAAATGGAAACAAAAACTTCATTGAAAATATTATCAAGACGAAAGTTGGAAAAGTAAATTTCATAGATAATGCTACAGGAGAAATTATTGGTATAGGTAACATCATTCATCTTGGAAAAACGTTGATTTCAAATGTTTTATTTGTTAAGGGTATTAATCACAACCTCAGTAGCATAAGTCAATTATTTGATGAAGGTCACCATGTGAATTTTAGGAATGAAAACTGCTTAGTACACAATTCCAAACAAGAGTTCATTCTTTTTGCCAATAGGAAAGAGAATGTTTACACACTAGACATATAAGACCTTACAAGCCATGACCTACCTTGCCTTAGTTTAATGGAAAATCATTCATGGTTGTGGCATAGAAGGTTAGGACACTTTAACCTTAGGAAACAATGGAAACTCCCTATAAAAAGACTAGTTAAGGATATTACATATCTTATATATGATTCTTCAAAAAATTTCGACTTTTTAAATATGGAAAGCAAAATAAATCATGTTTTAAATCAGTCAGGGAAGTATCAACCAATGATGTATTAAAGTTAGTTCATATGGATCATTTTGACCAATACAAACAGGAAGCATTGGAGGCAAATATTATGTATTTTTCTTAGTTGATGATTACACTAGATTTACATGGGTTAATTTTCTAGCAAAGAAATATGAAGCTTTTTTGTATTTCATCAACTTTTGAGCCCAAGTTTAAAATGAGAAAAACCTTCCTTCAATAACTATTCATAGTGATCATGGAAGCAAATTTCAAAATTCTGATTTTGAAACTTTTTGTAGTAGAAAAAGAATTATTGATTACTTCTCAACACCCAAAACACCTTAACAAAATCGTGTTGTTGAAAGAAGAAATAAAATTATTCAAGAGGTAACAAGAACCATGTTGAGTGAATATTTTGTAACCAAAATTTTTTGGGTTTAAGCTGTAAGTGTTTCGTGTTATACTATAAATCATGTTTTGACTAGACCTTATCTTAATAAAAATACTTATGAGTTATAGAATGGTAGAAAACATAGACTTTCCTACTTCAAGGATTTTGGTTATAAGGTAATCATTTTGAATACAAAATATTATATTCACAAATTTGCAGCAAAATCTGATGAAGGAATTTTCTTAGGCTACTCCACAATTTCTAAGGATTATATAGTTTTCAATAAAAACACTTGTATTGTTGAAGAGACAGTACATGTCAAATTTAATGAAACTGGTCCTTTTTTTAAACAACCTCAGCCTATATCCTTAGATGTGTTTTCAAAAACTGATTATCAACCCTTAATAGAAGATCCTTCATGATAAGGAAAAGGTTCAACAAGATAATTCTGAAACATTTACCCGAGAACACTTCCTACCTTATGTTGATGAACATGTTTTAAAAAACCCAAATCAGTTATTTCTAAAGAATAATAACAGCTATAGTATCATTGGTGATTTAAATAAACTCGTAAGGACTAGAAGCTCCTTAAGAAATGAAATAGAATATCTAGAATTCCTTTCCCAATTACAACCAAAAAGAACTGATGAAGATTTAGGTGGGGATGATTGGATAAAAGCTATTCAAGATGAATTAAATGAATTCGAAAGGAATAAAGTATATACCTTGGTTGAAAGACCAAAGGAAACATTGGTTGTAAGAGTAAAATGGGTCTTCAGAAATAAATGTGATAAAAATGGATCATAGTAAGAAATAATGCTAGATTGGTTTCTAAAGGCTATAATCAATAAGAATTAATAGACTATGAAGAAACCTATGCCCAAGTAGCTAGACTTGAATATATTCTTATTCCACTTTCTTTTGCAGCATTTTAAAATTTTAAAATTATTCAAATGGATGTGAAAGGTGATTTCCTTAATGGTTATGTTCAAGAGGAAGTTTTTGTTGAACAACCTCCTGGTTTTGACGATACAATGCATCCTGAACATGTTTTTAAACTTACCAAAGTAGTGTATGGACTTATTCAAGCCACTCAAGCTTGTAATGAGAGACTTACATGATTTTTGCTTTAAAATAATTTCATTATGGGAAATCTAGATCCAACTCTTTTTATCAACAATGATAACAAATATATTTTTATTGTTCAAATTTATGTTGATGTCATTATATTTGGTTCAACTCAGCAATCTATAATTGATTCCTCTGCAGATCTAATAAAATCTGAGTTTGAAATGAGTATGATGGGTGAGTTAACATTTTTGTGGGTTTTCAAATTTTCAAAAACCAGAAGGATTCTATATATCCCAACATAAGTATATTAAATATATTCTTAAAAAGTATGGATATGAAAACACTAAGAGTATAAGTACTCCCATTGTTACCTAAAATTCACTTGATCTTGATGAAGCTGGGAAACCAGTGGATCAAACATCTTTTAGAGGTATCATTGGAAGTCTACTTTACTTGATAGATAGTCATCCAGACATAATTATTTCGGTATGATTATGTGAAAGATATCAATCCAATCCTAATAAATCTCATTTAAAGGTAGTGAAAATAATTTTTTGATACTTAAAGGGAACCATGGATCTTGGAATCTTTTATACTTCTAGAAATTATTATATTTTGTTGAGTTTTTGGATATTAATATTGGTGGATGTAGAATGGATAGAAAGAGTACATCTGTAACTCTTCTTTTCTTAAGAGATTCAATAGTTTCTTGGTCATTCAAAAAACAACACTCAGTAGTAATTTCCACAGCTGAAGCTGAATATGTATCATATGGGAGTTGTTGTGCTCAAGTTTTGTGGATGTAACACACACTCACAAACTATCGTATGAGTTTTACCAAAACACAAATTTTTTGTGATAATACTAGTGCCATTACTGTAAGTAAAAACCTTGCACATCACTCTCGTGAAAAACACAAAGATATTAGGCATCACTGCTTTAGGGACCACACACAAAAAAGAGATATCATTGTTTAATTTATTTGAATGTAAGACCAACTAGCTGATATTTTCACAAAATATTTATCCTCCGATATATTTTAATACATTAATCAAAAGTTAGGAATGATAACTGTAAGGTAATATCCCTTGTAAACCACTTGTTGAAACCTATCTCCTTACAGTACTAAACTACTTTTTGTAAGGGGAGTACATTTTCTTGTTAGATTAGACAAAAATCATTCGTAGTGAAAATTTTCATAATCATATTTTCCAAATCCTTCCTAATAAAAATTTTCATAGTTATATTTTTTAAATCATTCGTAATGAAAATTTTCTTAGTAATATTTTTCAAAAATTTTGTAATGAAATTTTTGGAAGTTAGATTTTTCAAATCTTTCGTAATGGAAATTTTCATTGTCAGAATTTCCAAATAGTTCATAATAAAAAATTTCTAATCTATATTTTCAAAATCTTTTGTAATGAAAATGTTCATAGTCAATTTTTTTAAATATTTCATAATGGAAATTTTCGTAGTCAGATTTTCCAAATCTTTTGTAATGGAAATTTTCATAGTAAGATATTCAAATCATTCATAATGAAAATTTTCGAAGTAATATTTTCTATATTTTCGGTAATAAAGTTTATATATATATAATTTTTCTAAAAATACATTCATATCAGTTTTTTTTAAAAAATTCTGAAATCAAAAGTTTGTTTCTGGAATCTAAAGTTCTTCCAAGAGAATTTTCTTCACTACGAATAATTTTCCTAACAATCCAAAAGTTATGATTCCCTTCTTGAGTTTTGGTAATCACCCATTAATTTCTGGTATTTTCTTTTGTTTTAAAAATTTTCAGATTCTTTTTTCCTTAGATATGAATATTTTTCTTAAAAACCTTAAATGATCAGATTCTACCATGTATTCCTTGGGCTATAATATCAATCGTCATATCTTATCCGATGTATTTTAAGCCATTTGACTGAGATTTGAAGACGAATTGTCACATAAAACGTGTATATAAATGATCCCCAATGTTAGTACCACATCGAAACTCAAGCCTTCACGTGTTGATGT
Organism: Viscum album; assembly: GCA_963277665.1. Taxonomy (NCBI): domain Eukaryota; kingdom Viridiplantae; phylum Streptophyta; class Magnoliopsida; order Santalales; family Viscaceae; genus Viscum; species Viscum album. Next base: position 1,141,657,419 of record OY728156.1, read on the forward strand.
TCTACTCCTCTACTTAAGCTTGTTCCGAGCTTCTCATAGATATCACAAATCTGAATGTTTTTTGAAGAATCCTCTTAGAAAGATATGTCTACTATCAAGAAAATTTCAGATTCACATGTTTATAGGGAAAGGATGGTGCATCCCAGCTTCTTCTCCATGTATGATTCAATCATCTTGAAAATCATTAAGCTGAATGGATGTGAGAGTTTTTGCGTATAGAATCCAGGGGATCAAGATTTAGTATATCTGGACTTTCTAGTTGAATTATAGGAATCAGTCAGTTTTTTCAAGGAAGAAGGAAAGGAGAAGTTTTCATTTAAAAGCAATGGATAGACTTAGGAGCTTTTATATACTAAGGCATCTAATTTGGTTGGTATTCCATACAAAGGTAAAGATGAGCTCTTTTCTCATAAGTTTCTAGATGTCAAAGGATGTTTTGTTAAGGAGAAGGTTATGTCATGTCTTGGACTCTCTGATGTAAAGACTCTAAAGATCTCTCACTTGTCTACAAATCATCAGATTCTCAAATTATGGGTTCAAGGATTCATCATTATGAGAAAAGGGGACAAGGACACATTGAATAAGAGTGACATGTATATCTTGGATTTCTTTGTGAACTAAAGGAAGATTAATCTGGTTAAGAATATTCTCATTGAGATTAAGAATATTAAGAATGGAAACATGAGGGATAATATAATCATCTATCCAGCCATTCTCTCTAGGTTAATTGTTCGGTGCTTAGAATCATTTAAAATTCCTTACAGCTCAAAGCCAAGGAATTGCAATGTCATGATAGTCAGTGATGATACCATGAAGAGTATGAACATTTGTTTTTCTACAAACTCTAGAGAATTTTATGACTTTCCCAAGGAAGAAGGTGAATCTGTTTTGAAAAAAGACGAAGTGTTTGAACCATCCAAAAAAGGCGAAATGAAGAGGAATTTGAAGGAAGTAGTAGTGGAAGGAAAAACTATAGTGCCCAAGAAAACGCAATCCGCACCACCAAAGCCTACGAAGAAAAAAAATCATATCCTTACGAGGTTGTAGAAAAGTGGAGGGAAGATAAGAAAAATAAAAAACAAGGGGATCCATGTTTTGGTTTGGATCCTGCTAAAGACAAATATTTTAAAGAAAAGACATCTGATGAGATTGAGAAACAAGATGAAGAAAATAAGAAAAAGAAGAATATGGCTAGAGTAGAGATTGTCTAATATCTTTTGAAGGCTGTTGAGAAAGCATTAGAAAATATCCCAGTACCAAAATAATTCATGGTAGAACCCTTACCTGAAACCCCAAGAAATATGTTTTTCACTCTAAAGAAATCCCACGAAAAATTTGTTGAAGAAGAAAATGTATTGGAAGAAGTGGAAGAATAAGAGATCAGTGGTGATACCGAAGATATCATAAGGCAAGTAGAAGATTTCTATGAGGAACAAAGTCCATCCAAAAAACTCTCAATCCGAACTTCTGAATCAGAGTATTCAAAGCTCTCTAATCCTAGGAGAGATGAGAATGGATAGGATAAGAAGGGTGAATAATAATTCAATTAGATATCTGAGGAAGAAAGTTTTAGTAATGACTTCATTCATCCAGAGGATGCTGAGGCAAGAGCTAAGAAGGAAGAGGTTGATGAAGACAAGATCATTTATTCGTCTGACAGTGAACACCGATCTCCAAATCAAGAAAAATATATTTATAAGGATGATAAGGGAAACCAGGTGGTAGTTGAGTCACCTAGTAAAGATTTTGTGAAGAAGAAGGAAGTCGGTGGATCATTAAAGAGGAAACTTGCTGATCTAGAAAAAGAAACCTCACTAATAAAAATTTTAGATTTGGAATCATCATACCTTTGATATTATTTCACTGTTTAGTTATTGATGAAGCTTTTTGGGACCATTCCAATTTTTACAAGCATTGACTAGAGATGTCAGATGCTTCAACACACCTTGAACCAGAAATCGGATTCAATATCCATGGTGATGGATAGGTGTGTCAACCTTGAGAATGATTTCAAGAATTTTTTCATCAACTATGAATCCCATAAAAGACCATACTGGAATATGACCATTTGGTCATGGAAAAATATATAGGACATGAGAGATCTTGATGAGTTCCAAGATAGTGTCAAGGAGGTATTTGATATTGAAGATGGTAAGATCAAGGATCTCACAAGAAGTTTTGATGAAAATATGACTCTAAAATAGAATTCTTGGAGTCAAGAAGTGAAGGATTTAAATGGGAAATTGTATTTAGTTTCTCCAAGTTGGAAGAGAGAAAGAGATATTAGGATTGAGATTGAAGAGAATCTAGTAAAGCAAGAATAAGCCTTGAAGGCTCAGGCTAAAATTATGAAGGCTCGAGAAGAAAAGATCAAATCCTTAGAGAAGAAATCTAAGGATTGGAATCATATTCTCAAATGAGCAAAGGAAGACCACAAGGTTCTTTAAAAGAGAAAAAAATATATTAAATAATCATATGACTAAAAGAAAAGGAAGAATAACATTGTTTAAATTTGATCTTTTGTTCTATTTTCCTTCTTGTATAAATCTTTCTTGTCATACTAAAATGTTTGGTTTCTTTTCATTTGGATGTGTTGTACTACAATTTTCTGGTACTATAATTTCACTTTCATTCCCTTTTTTCCTTTTCAAAAATCACAGAGGGTGAGAAAGGAAAAAGATTACTAAGTAAAGAAGAAATTTCCCTAAGTAAGGGGGAGTTCATCTAAGGGGGAGTTTTCGTTACAATGACTTTTGTATTCAAGATAATGACAAACTCATTCTGGAAATCTAGAATATGATCCTAAGTGTTCCAAAGCCTAAGGGGGAGTTATTCATATTCATCCTTGCCTATGTGTATTAAGGGAGATAAGTTTTATTTTCTAAGTTCTTATATTTTTTTCATAAGGATGTTTGAGCTTTTCAAAAAGGGGGATATTTTTTAGTCAATATGGTTTCCTTATGACTTTTCCATTCCTTCATGTTTCTGGAGATTGTTGAGTCAATAAGTTTTCGATATGACCTAACCATTTCATCATGTTTTGAAAATCAAAAACACCTTATCTTGAGTAAATTTTCATTTACCCAATGTTTTACTTTCAAAAGAAAAATTTTCCATCCCAAGGAAATTTATCCTTACCATGTTTTTAATAGTTCATTTTGTGTATGTCTAAAATTCATCTTCATATCCAAAACTTTGGAATCATATATATACTTAGATATAAAGAATTTTTTTCAGGATACGAATTCAGGTTCCGAGTTCTCTAAATTTAGACTCTGATATCTTCTATGTTCTGACTCCAATTTCCTTGAATTCAGACACTTAACTCTTCTGAGTTCTAAATCTAAGTTATGTAAATTCAGACTCCGAACTATTCTAAGATCTTACTCCGAGTTCTCTGAATTCAGACCCCATACTCTTCTGAGTTCTGACTCTGAGTTCTATAAATTCAAAATCTGAACTCTTCTGAGTTCTGACTCCAAGTTCTCTAAATTCAGATTCCAAAATTTTCTGAGTTCAGGTTCGGAGTTTTTTTTAATTCAGACGCCAAAATCTTATAAGATAAGGTTTTGAATTCTTATAAATTCATAGTTCGAATTTCCTTAAAATTCAGAATCTGGATTCTATATAATTCTAACATATAATTCTTATGATAAACAGATTCTGAATATCCATGTATTAAAGACTCTGAATAGTTTTTTTGGGTAGACACTAAACTTTCACTTTTTCTTACACTCCAAAAAATGAATTTGGTTGAGCATCATATATTTCCTTACTCATGTTTTGGTTATAAAATGATGTCATGGATTGAGTTACTAACTAATCATTTCTTGAGTGACACATGTATAGGTCCCTATGAAATTCATGGAAAATATGCCCTTTATAAGAGGGAGCTGAATGTTGAAGTTTTTCTTATAAATAGAATCTCATTTGAAAGAGCTCATACCTTTGATGAATTGTTCTGCAACTATAGAGATTACATGCATCTGAAGTGATTCCTAGAGAGAGACTTTAATTCTTTGTGCATACTAAACATCTTGTTCAGAATTTCTTCGTCTGAATCTGAATATTTCTGAGTACAATCGAGGGATTCTGAGGATAGGAAGACAAATGTGTCGACTAGCTAAAAGTTCAATTACTTACTTACTGAGGAAGATAGAGGTACTGAATACCTTAAAGTTCGGTGACTTCCCTACTGAGAAAGATAGAGGTGTCTACTACCTTGAAGTTGAGGGATTGTGTGGATAGCAAGATAGACTCCAATCTTCGTATCAATGGCTTACCCTAGTGTGGGTAAGATATAATTTCTTGAAAGTATAAATCAAGGGACCTTTATACAAGGTTTTTGGATACCCTTCTCTTTGGGTTAAAATATCTACTACTTTTTACATGTTTGTTTCATGTTTTCCACTGCATTTTGACTGTTGAGGAAAGTATAACTCTCTTATACTTCATTATACTTGTATACATTGATTAAGTAAGATTCTATACTCTTTAAGGTAGAATCTTTATCTTTGTAAACTTTATTTAAGTTTCATTTCTGGAATAACATTTCTAGAATTATATTCTAGGAATCATATTTCAGGAATCAAGAATGTTCGTAGAACTTAAAGGTTTTGTGAATTTACGTTGTTTAACATTGTTAATAAATATACATGTTTTTAACCGTCATCTTTAAAATTTTCAAAGAATTTTTAAAGTATACAATTCACGCCCCCCCCCCCCTTTGTATATTGATCATCATTATTAGGATACTACTATTTGTACCATCTATCATTTCGATCCAACCACTTGAAGAGATTTCCACTTGGGACATTGATTATCATAATGACCATTCGTTCCATATTTAAATAATTTAACCATCAATGACTTCTTAGGGAGTCCAATATTCTCATCAATTTCATTAACCAACCCCTTCAATTTTCATTTATTGTTACATGTTTTGTGTCCTTATTTTCCATAGTCAAAACAACTTCTTATTCATTTAGGACTTTCAATTAGGTGAATATTTTCACAATATTGACACAAATAATATTGAACCTTATTTATTCCATTATCTCCATTACGTGAAATCTAATTAAAATATTTTATTTTCTTCATTGGTGATTCTGATAGTTGCTTAAGGTATGTGTTTTTAATTATGTTCCATGAAAACTGACAAGGCAGGATCACAAAATCCTTCACTCTAGCAACAATCCCATTTTCCTACTAATTAGAAAATTATCTATCATTTTCAATATTAAAGTAGTTCTTTATGGTTCCCTCTATTTACTAAAATCAGAAATTATTGAGTAAGAAACAATTATCAAAGTGGGTAACCACATAATCAAGAAAAAATATTTATTGGACGTATAAATTAGGAAAATATTGTTAATCAATGCCACTATAAGTTTTCCCTAGGTAATTAATCTTCAACTTAAATTTAAATACTTCATTATGGTTTGTAAAGATTTTGTGAATTTCTAAAGATGATCCACTAGGAGTGTCATATTAGGTGCGTAGTAAGGTTCATTGTCGTGTACTGAGTTTCGCTCAAGTTAGGCCTAACACACATTGTTAGAGTTGTTACCCCCATGTTATATATGTCCCAGAGATAAATATATATGTAGTATGCATAAATGGATTTAATTCTAGGAATCTACTCACTATATCCTTTACCAAAAATCAAGGACATTTTCTTAAACAATATCTCATCATTAGACTGATCCTTAAAGACCCACTAGATAAATATTACAAATATCTTTAGGGATATCAGTAATTATTTCTCATCCTAGTTTCAATAGAAAAACTAATACTTTTCTCTGATACCAACTATAACAACTCATCAATAACATACATTGGCATTACATCATTTTTGTGGATCATTCAATAAAATACACAAAAACACACCCAAATACCATATTAGTTTAGTGTATTTGGAAACATGTAAACATAAACATTGGTACATAAGTGATCTATATTATCTCCCACTAGGTTCTTATCGAATAAAACCCTTCTTAGAAACTTCAAACATAATAAAAATATTCATAATCCTGTGGAAGAGAAACATAAAAAAAGGTGATCTCTGATGCTTAGTAATTGTAATCAATAGAGACAAGTAAACATAATAATGAGAATAATTGTATGATAACATAGTCAGGATAATATAAGATCATACCCTGTATATCAATGATCATAATCATGAATCATGGAATAAATTTTGGTAGTTAATAAGACTGAAATCATTGGAAAATAAAGAACATAATCCATGAAATCATAACATAGGTAGAGGACATTGAATTTGTGTTATACATGTTAGAATATAAAATGATTTACATAGTAGTTACATAATTACTACCAAGTACATCATTTTATTATGGGTTTACTCCCCAAACCATCTTGGTGGTCATGGTTTAATCCCATGACCATCTTATAATTCAAGGTTCACTCCAAAGACCATATTAGTTGACAAAGTCCTTAACTGAACCATGTTCACAACCCATTAAATCCATTTGTATCACATGAGACTTAAATATTTACCCAATTTATTGGAGGTAGATATAGGTCCCACATATCTCCTAATGAAATCATACCTATATGTTTCAAAATGTCATAAACATTATTAATAAAATAACCCAATAAATGAAATGGGTTTCATAAATAAGTTATCTTATCTAATAATTAGTAAAGCAGATATGTTTCATAATCATTTTTAAATTCAAAACCTATGAAATTAAGTGGGTTCCATGGTCATATAACACTTGAAAGATAAATACATTTCATAAACAAATAAATTGTGAAAGAGAAACTGGTTCCATTGATGTTATTCCATCAAACCGTAAACCATTAACAGAATGAAATTTACTGGAAATTTGAATAATATTTGAAATAAGGATTGATTAACACCAATGGATGTCATATAATATGGGAAATAATTTTTAAAGATCTTTTAAAACCTTTTCTTGAGTAAAACATAATTTATTATTTAAAAGATATTTTTTCAAACATTAAATGTTTTGGAAATAATTTTCCTTTCAAAATAGAATGGAAAAAATATAAAAGAGTCCATAAAACCATAAATCAAATTAAAAAAAATTTCCTTGATAATGAGATAATATATCATATGAAAAATATTTTTTAAAAATATATTTTTTTGAATAAAACTAATTTCCCACCAAAAAGAGAAATAAGATTGAATTTTATTTAAAACATATTATTTACCACCAAAAGTTCCCAAGAGTTAAAAAAATGGTACTAATACCTGAGTAAGTCATTTATAACTATATTATAAGAATATTCATGAGTATTATAGATATATGGACCACAATATTTCATAAATGAAAGTATAATCAAAAACAATATCGATAAATGATGAGATTGTTTCAATAAACTCTTACAACTTGATAAATTTGTATCATACTCCCTATATATGAAAATAAAAATACATGGAACCTGAAATATGATAATAAATAAGGATATTAATGAAAAAAATAAATTTTAAGAATATAAACCTCATAAAAGAACAAAGTTGCACAACAAAATATATTTCTCAAAGAAGGCCAGTGAAGATAAAATTATTTTACAGATTTGGTATCTTTTGAATTGTAAAACCAATGAAAGAATGATCATAAAATGGATATATAAATACACATAAATTTAATTTTTATTATCATATAATAAATTCATATAAAATTTATACACCACAAAAATCAAATTAGTCATGAGTAAGGCATATATATCACAAATAATAAGTGATATGGAATTCTATTACCTTAAGTCTTGTCTTTATTCGCACACATTAAAACCTAAAATATAATAAATAAATTTTTTTTAAAAATATATGGAAAATTAATTTTCATATATATATATATATTATTTACCTACGACTTAATATTTCCATTTATTTAATAAGTTTTTGTTAATGTAACGCTTCGAGTAATATCTGATTTGCTTTTCAATCATGTTTTGACTTTTTTATCCTTGTTCTAATTACATAGATCATGATTTAATCATATGTAGAGTAATAATCATGATATAAATATAATATATAAATATATATAAATATATATATAATATATTTATTAATCTATATTTATTATATATATAGATTTAAAATAAAATACATCGTTCATTGAGACAGTAGGTCATAAGTACGCATAAATATTGGTTTAATATTCTTGTTGGGTTAAAAGAAAGGAAATTATATGATATATTATCATCATAAAATAATTTTTTTGTCACATATAACATACATATTCATAAAATTAATCTTTATTACCATCCATGTGAAATATATGTGAATAAAAAATCACATCACATCATGGAGATGGTCAGCCATACATACACAAGAGCGACGTTATCATTTTCCAAAAATATTAAATTGATAGTAAAAAGGTAAAAATGATATTATAATTATATAAGAATAATTATTTCATAAATAAAATATATAAATATTAAACCCATAATAATTCTAACTCAGAAAATATGTTGATGAAAAATGAATTGTACCACCACGTGGAGATGGTAAGTCATACGTACGAACTAGCGATATTTTCATTTTTTTTGTTTGATGGTGAAGTATATGTATAATGGTTTGATAATAATCATAATGAAATTAAATAATATTTATGATTATAATTTAATTAATTTATGATATATTTCGTAGATTTATGGTAGGTATAGAAGAGTATAAATATAATTATTAGTTAAAGAAATTATCACTTCATCAAAACGACTCCAATAGATATCCTCTACAAGACTCTAGAGTTGGTCCATTGGTAATAAAATAACCACTAGAATATGGTGATGGAAGTATTTAAGATATTTTTTTGATATTTTTAAGTCCATAAGGCTCAATGTGTTTAAATGGGATGAAGGAGTAGATGTCCATTTATAATGATGGTGAGGGGAACTTTTGGAGAATCTCAAAATCATTAATTAATAACAAATAAAAATCATTAAAAATAACTCCAAAAGGACATATATTATAAGATAAGAATATATAAGGTTTTAATATCATCAAAAAATAAATTCTATATAGGTTTGAATGTAATTTTAAACCTTGTCTCTTTTAGTAACCTTTAGATAACCTATGTTAATGTTAACTATTGTAACATATTTTTTAATACTAAGAGGATATAATTTTTACATATATTGTGTACATTGGACCCTAAATAGTCAATTTATGATATTTTAGACCACAATTTAACATATTTTTCCTTGTTTAGGACTTTTATTATTTTTAAATAATTTAACAAAATATTGTTTTCATAGAATATCATTGATGCCAGTTTTGAAACTACTCATTATATTGACATCAGTAAAATCCATAGAATAAGCTCATATCGAACCAATAAACATAAAACACCCCAAACATGTCATTTTCACATATAAAATTCTTGGATTAAATTAATTATGTCAAATTTTAGTTATTTTAATATTTCTAATATCTTTTAATTGACTATTTCATTAATTTGGTAACTATTACATCATCTATTTGTAATTATTTATGATAATTATTTATTCAATGAAAATAAAAGAAATTATGATTTATATAAACTTTCATATTTGATAAGAATAAATATAGACTAACATATCTTCTATTTATCCCCATATTAAAAATATTGTACATATTAAAAGTATGATTGTGACTTTTTGTCAGTCCATATGAGTTTAATAATATTTAAGTAATTGAAATTGAAAGTTTCAATAAAATTATTAAATTTCGATAATTATGTTATAAGGTTATAATTATCTTCATCCAATATATTTCCTATATGTTTTAGGGTAGTTTTATAAAATATAATATATTATTTTGTACACTTATTTACACAATTTACCCATAATAATAGTATTAAAAAATTAGTAAAGTTACTATTTATATTATCTAAAAATAGAAGAGACCTATTTTCTAAATTTTAAAATCCATTTTCAAAATTCATAGTATATAAATTTCTAGAATTAATTTAAAATAAATCTCGTTGACGAAATTAGAAAAATGACTTTCAAGTGAAAACATCCAAGGGATTGACATGTTTTTATTTCCAAATTAAATGTGAAATTTATTAAAATGACAATAAATTAGATTAACTGATAAAAAATTGACCTCATGATACTTTAAAACCAATCATGTATATAGTTAAACACAAAAAAATTATTTCGATGAAAAAGGTTTTTTTCAATTAAAATTATTTATTTTTCAAAATTACTCAAATTAAGAAACCTATCAGAAACATACCAAAAATCCAACTGAAGTAAATTTTGATATTCAGGTTTCAAATAATTGGTTTATTATTTCATATAAAAATTTTATAAGTGTTAAAATTTATATTTAAAATTGGTTCACTGTTAAAAGGGGGTAAAATTTCCCTTTTAAAAATAATATAGGGTTTTTTGCATAAAATTGGTTTTGTTCTTATCTTAGACCTATAAAATATATTGGAAAAATATTATAAAAATTGAATATATGACATATATATTTAATTATTAATATTTAACATTTTTTATTAATTTAATTTATTATGACAAAATGACATTAGGAGAACAAAAATAAAACTTTTTACATTATAATATATCAGTATATATTTTCATTTCTAATTAATTGGTAACCAATGAATTCATATTAAAAAACATAATAGTTTTATAATTTTGAAAATAAAAGTCATTACTGCTAATTTAAGATCAAAGTTATATTTTATTATAATAATTAATAATATAGTATTGTTCATTAAAAATCAGTATTTCCTGTAATATAACCTATCAATAGAACTCATAGTTGTGTGTAACACAACCCAAGAATATTGTTTATTATACCACAAGTTAATATAAGTTTTGTGTGTAGTGAAAACATGACATCGTGTGGTGGATAACAAAATCTAAATATAGTAAAATCCATATTTTTTATTCTATGAAATAAAAAAAATAAAAAAGATTAAATAAATTTGAGAAAAATTATTTCACAAAATCACAAGGTATTACAACCCTAATGAGTATGTATATTATAGCCCTTGAATGAGATTTTCCCAAATTTTTCATCAAATATGTAGGTGATATGATGATTGGTAGTGAATTTGGGAGAACTATTGTTTATGGATAATAATAGTAATTAGAGGGACTAATCATGTTCAGTGGTTAGTCATAAAGATTTTGATCTTGGATCTCATTATAATTTCAATTTTTAGTTGTTATTAGGTTTCAACCACCTTTATCTTTAGTTGATCTTGTATTTTTTATTTTATACTTCAATATTTCCATGTTATTCATTGATTTATTTCTTAAAAGTTTTCACATTCATTGGTTACACTTGAGATATTTCAATTGTCTTTTATATATACACTTTTTAATGGAGATGGGTGTGTGTGTAAAGGTATATCAGGACAAGGCATCCCCTTCTACTGATAACCTACTCAGTTATTGTCACCAGAACATGTCCTATTATAGGATTTCTTGGAGTCTCAATCATCACTTATTACCATCCTATGAGGGTCCTTGATGGTTTGGATTGTGATAGAGTGTTATTAGAAAATTCCCCCATAGGGATGGTGTTTGGAGTTATACATATCGGATGGATTATTTTAGGAACGTTGGTAAATGATGTTGATGTGTCACATGTTTTTCTCTCGGGATGGGGAATATAGGGATAATATGAAGATCAATGTTTCCACACCTTAGGACTATGACTACCCCTTATTCTACTTAGTATACTGAGTTACTAGTTTCACGAAAATCAATTGTACATTAATCATATAGAATTAGGACTTTTAAATTTAATGCCCTTCATAAGTCATCTCCCTAGATATGCTCATCTTACCATGTTACATTATGTAAATTTTTTGGATACCTCCATGATGAAAGCTAGATAAGACCTGGAGATAGGGTAATGATGATAACCATTTAACTAATGATACCTTATTGTAGAGATATGTTATCAAGATGTTACCTCTATAAGAATGTATAGAAGTGATAAAACCTGATGTGTAGTGCTTAGACCAACCTAATTTGATTCATTTGCATGACTAATATTTTGTTGAGTAGTTGATAGATTCATCAAGATATAAAAATAGTGGATGAAGGCATATCACTTTGTGATATTTCCAATGATATATACTGTCTAGGTTTAATGGAAATTCATACACTCTAGTGGAGTAGGATTGGATTGAATCAGTGGTCTAGCTTATTATCTAGTGCAGAACCCAGTGAATCTGATGGTTTCAATTGTAACCAACCTTATATAGGGATCTTTAGGTTTGTTGGTTAGTACTGACCGCTTAAACCCATAATGAGAGAAACTCCAATGGATATACATTCAGTGGTTCTTCCATTATTAGTATGATCCTTCGACGTTTCACTCTATATAGATTCAAGTGCTCTTTTATCACTCAAAGGGTGATATAATAATTGTTGGGTATGAATTGAAGTTTACTAACTTCATCTGATACTCTATTGATGTGTTTAATGGTGTATTTTTTCTAGAATATATGTTTGGGAAGGGCCTCTGTAGGGATATTATGGATATCTTGGTCTCCTAAATCATTCACACTAATGTTGGTGTACTAGACTGATACGTGGTGACATATATCATTCTTGATTGATGGAGTTAGGTTGCTGGAGATGGTAGTGGTCATCATGAGGTAGATTCTTATACAGTAACTAGAATTAATCAACTATTATGGTTTTTATATACAATATATACGCATGCCTAGACATAGAGTTATGGATCTACAGTATAGAGATCTCATAGAGGGTCCAGTAAACCTAGTGAAGGGTAATAATATGTGTGTGTTGGGGAAGATAAAAGGGTTCATTATTTCCAAAAATGATGAAATTTTGATAGTTCCCAAATACTGGATTATCCACTATATTATATGAATCACTATGATCAGGGTTCTCCAAGGCATGGTTAGATAAGGCCTCATGTAGTGGTGCAAACAACAGGGTGGATGGATCCCCCTTGAGAGGATCTATAGGTTGAAAATGGAGCTATGAGATACTTCATCAACTAAGACTAGGTTACCAAAACCATGATTAGATTATTGATGGTAGGGGGGTTTGATAGATTCATGATATAGAGGGATATGATAGGATTAAAATGAGATGATTAGAGTTATGATTTGTGTTTTCTCTAATTAATCTCTAGTACTTATAGATACATGAATGAGTAATTACTACATGTCTGCATCCCTTATGAAAGTGATAGGGGTTTCTGTATATTCGTTATCCTATCAGTTAAATCTGTAGATTACTACAAGGATTGAATTGTCTATTTTTTACATATTTTGGTTATGGAAGTTACCCTTCCGTGGAGAGAGTTTCTCATGGGACCTCTTGATCATCATGATGAAACATTATGACATCGTACATGGTATGGAATGGTTGTCTATAGTGTGTTCCAATACGGACTACGTCTATAAAAGAGAGATATTCATATAGGGATAATAAGATGAGGTTCTACTTCATTGGTGACAGACAGCTTTTAATAGAATATGTGAGGAACATGAGTAGGAAACATTACCTATCTCCTATCAGTTGGTGAGTTAAGACCTTCGTGCAGTGGTCTCTTTATATATCTGGAATCTGGAAGTACTGGAGGATTATAGGGAAATTATTCCTCAAGATTTTACAAGACAAAATTTTAGGAATGAGATCTAATTATTCATTTAATTTCACCCTTGTCTGATAATGATATCTTTTGTGGCATATCAAATGGCCCATGTAGAGTTTCAGGAGATGAGGGTGGAGTTTGAATGCCTTCATGAGAATATTTTTATCATAAATAATGTATTCCAATAAATGGCTTCATTGTTGTTCCTTAAAATGGATAATTTGAGGATTTTCATTGCTTAGGGTCACCTGAATCAAGTGAAAATAAATAAATAAAATATCACATTATGAGGATTTATGACATATTTGACATGTTGAAAGTTGAAATATGGTACTAAAAGATTAATATTAGGAATGGATACCATTATTTCAGTTCTCAATAGAATGATATTATGAAGATAGAACTCCAATGGCACTATACATATCATAACCTCCTAGTGATGCCTTTTGGTCTGATCAATGCCCACACAATGTTAAAAGAACATATAGACTAGATCTTTAAGACTTCATTGGACCATGTTTTGATTTTATTTATTGAATATACCATATTTTAATCTATATATAATGATATACTTTTAGATCATTTAATTTTTGTCTTTAACATACTTCAAGAGCACTGATTGTTTGATATCCTCTCAAAGAGTTACTTTTTGATTAGAGAAGTGAACTTTCTGGGGAATTTCATCATTTGTAAAGGTATAGTGGTTGATCTAGAGATGGATAATGAACTTATTTCATGGTAACCAACCAATATCATGTCAAATGTGTAATGTTTCCTTTCCTTTGTTGGGTAATATTAGAGGATTATGTCAGAATATTTAGGATTTTGGACACTCTGATAGAATTGACATGAAAATTGATTCTTTTTTTTAAACTAATTATAACAATAGGGCCTTCTTGGAGCTGAGATAGAGGATTATTAGTTCTCTATTTTTGATACTTCTATAATAGGAAGTCAAGTACATTGTATTTTTTTTATTCCTCTTGACCTGGGCTTAAATTGATTTTTAAGTAGATGAAGGAAATGATTACTTATGGTTCAAGGAATTTGAGAAACCCTAAGAAAAAAAATATAACCCACAACATATAATTAGTAGGGTTGGTATTATAATAGAATATGTGTATAAATTATGATATTGGTGAGGGTTTTGTAATTTATTTTGGCCACAAAATTTTTTGGTACGTCTTTACTTTGAGGGACCTCAACCTGAGACAAAGATGTTTGTTGGATTTTCAAAGGGATTATAAATTTCATGTAGTATATAATACAATTAATGGAAATAGTGTATCAAATTAAATTTATATTAATTCTCATTATCACTTATTAGAGGAGTTTTTGGAGTAATTTTCCTTATTATTGTTGACCATGGTGGAAGAGAGGGAGTCAACCTATCATCAGTAAGTGGTGGTGAATCCCCAAAATCATCATTGTTTGAGAGATGATCAATTGGGTAACATCAACTTCAAGGTTAAAAATGACTAGATATAAATAAGAGATAAAACTTATGTATTTTATGAAGTGGTTAAGAGCATAATTGTTTTCTAGATATATATAGTAGTTCTGGTTACATTGTATGAGGAGCTGGTGAAATATTTTCATACATCCCCACTGATAGTATATCTATGATTAGTAAATATATACAAATACATTCAGTCATAGTTTTTTTGGATTTTAATGAGGCATATTGTTTCCAATTTTGTGTCTTGATTCCTCATATGTCAGTAATAAAACATTGAACCCAACGTTCTAACTTGTTTGAATCAACCTCTTGATATACAATATTGGAAGTCGTATTGGATGTAATTGGGTTTTTGAAAGAGATTACCAGAATATTGAGGGGGTGAGACACTATCTAGATGATTGTTTATGAACTTACAAACTCAGTAAACTTCCATTCCATGTAAGAGAATGTATTAATTAAGAATTTAGGTAATTTTTACATTTTGAAGATCATTTTTCTTCATTACATACCCATGAGGATAATTATTGAAAGTTATTCATAGTTCACCTCTTGGTTGTGGACTAGTTTAAGGGAGGTATTAGGTACCTATTAATACATGATCTTGGCATTTCAATCCTATATGGATATCCATATGGAGGAAACCATTTAGATTTTGGAAGTTATGTTGTGATCATGTATGTTTCAGTATATTTGGAGGTATGAGGATAAATTTACATTATTTTTGTTCACCTATAATAGAAGCTACCACTCCACTACCATAATTGTATCATTCAAGAAACTATACGGGAGACCCTTAAGGTCACCCTTATGATGGACCATTGTTGGTGAGACATATCTTATTGAAGAAGAACTAGTTTATGTGATGATGGAGAAATTTCAAGTGATCCATGAGAATATGAGGATAGTACATGTTCAATAGAAATACTAAAAATGATAACATAGTAGTCCATTGGATTTTGGTTTGGGATATCATGTTTTACTTAGATTCACCTCATGATGAGTATTTTAGAGAATTATTTGTGGTAGTAATCTATCCTTCAGGTTTTTTAGGTCATTCCAGATCCTATAAAGGGATATTGAGGTTGAATACAAATTTCCCTTACCCCTATAGTTGGATTAGGTAAATTACATATTTTATGCATCTCAATGATGGGGATATGTGCATGACACGATCCACGTTATTGACTAGGGTGATATAGTCATTGAGGAAGGAGATAACTTCTTAGAGTACCTAGTTAAAATTGAGGATTAAAATGGGGGGATCCTATATGGGTGGACCATACCATTGGTCAAATTTCTTTGGAAGTATGGGAATGTTCAGGAGATATCCTAGGATCAATATATACAAATGCTGGTTCAGTACCTTAATCTTATTGTTTAGTGTATACCTTTTGGGAAAAAAATCTTGAATTTTTGAAGAATTCAACAACTCCATTTTTTAGAATATAATCCTTTAATATATATATATATATATATATATATATATATTATTTTGAGTTGGAACTCTATTTCGGGTATCGTATGACCCTGAAATTAAAATATAAAAATACTAATAATATTAAATCATGCCAATGAATCCATTAAGGAATAATGGTATTCCTTTTTTTGGAACATCAAAAGGAAAATGTGAGACCAAATTTGATTTTTTTAATCCGGTATTTACCCTATGTTCAACATAAGAATGGTTGGTGTATTATGTTATAGAGAATTAAATCATTGATTGGTATGTTTAAAAAATTAAATGATTTATTTTATTAAATTTATTAAATTCAATACTTATCTCTCTCCTCTATTCATATGTAGTAATGAAATATCTTCTAGGTTAGCTATATAACCATCAAGGGATAGATAATAGGAGGAGGAGATACACCAGTTTCATTGCCAAACTCAATATTCTTGTTAGATGATGAAAGATTGAATAAATTCATAGCATGAATGACAAATATACTATAATCTTCAACAACATCACTATAATACATATTATTCACAAGAGATCAATCCATTTTCAAGGTTGGGCTATTTATATTGTAGAATATTTCCCATTTTTTTATTATTGATCTTGGATTGAACATCTACTTAATTATATGAATTTTTTTCGTCCCATGAACTAAATATTTAACTTTTATTCTTGAATATGATTATCTATTTTCATTGAACCCATGTTTTACAAGACTTTTGGTGTCTATAATTGTGATTTTTGGATAAAATCACAATAGAAAACAATATTTCCACTTTGTAATTTGGCCACTCTCTCATCTATGTTCTTCGCATTCTTCGTCATTTGATCGAGGGGTTATAGATTCTACATTTTCAGACTGGTTAAATCATGATTGAACCATCAGGTCTATAATTTAAGGATAAATCACTATGGGATTGATGTTCATTATATGGATTGAGAGGAAATATCAGATTTTTGATGTTGATTCACGGATCAAGACCCCATTGTGGTGATAAGAGGTGAGACATATCATTATTGGGTGATCAGAATCTTGGGTTCTAGCCACCAGATGTCATGAATTGATGATCAGAGGCATTTCCCATTGATTTTGGAAGCTTGGATGACTAAATGGTTGTACATGTAGAGAATTTGGTTGATGCAGAAATGCATCAGGATGAAGATTAAGAATTTTGTGGAAATATTTTATACATTTCATGTATTCAAGAGGTGTACACACTGGGTTTCTCAATTTTCGGTGGCTTCATGGGTTTTTGTCTAAGTTAAATACTACATATTATGTTGTTGGGATGGCATGTCATGTAATATTACCCAGGTGTTTGATCCATGTGTGAGGAGTACATGACTATGACCCAAAGTGACCAAACAAGTTGTGTCCCCTTAAAATAAAACCAAGTAGTGGATCATGGATGATTGTGCCATGTACAAGGTTAGAATTTTCCCAAGTCCTTAGTAGGTTCTACATTCTATGTGCTTAAATTCACACAATATGTACTTTTCCCATAATCTTTATCCTTGTGTATCTCCTTCGTTAGGTTTCAAATTTGGTCCCATGAGTATCCCATTATTATTATTATTATACATGGGATTTGATTATATGATTTTATTTTGTATTAATAATGTGATGTGAAGTCAAATAGATAGGACACTTTTTCCATTGATACTTAGCTGATGATAGTAATCAAGTTTGATCATCAAAGTGATGTTTTGTTGATTCGACCATAACAATACAAATAATGGGCCACCTTTATCCTATATAAGTGTATATTTTGTACTCCCCCACATAAGATAAAGAACATATCCTATATATATGGAGTTTTATTTCTCTATCATCAAGATCCAACAGGCTGCTAGTCTTACACTAGATATAGACCTCCTTCAGGTGTAAATCACAATAGTGAGAATAATTTCCTAAATTATGATTATTGTGTGGTTTTTAGGATTACTTTAATCAAATATAGGACATATGGATATATATAAAAATACTTAATTCTTGGTTGGATGAGGAGATTGTGATTCTTGTATTTTTTTACTAGGGTTTTATTATGAGAATATATGATGTAAAGTTTCATTTCTATTATAAATTTAGTTTCTAAACTATTTTTTTGTTTTATTGTTTTCCTTTTAGTTTTTTGAGCATTAGAACAAGTATATATATGATCACCCTAATATTTTATTTTTATATACACACCACAACTTATGTATAATGTAGATCCCCATGCCATATTGACCACTAATAGGGGTGAATCAGTGGTTTAGTTTTATGAAATCCATTATTCTAGATTCAAATATTGGAACTTTTAATGTTCTTGATCCACTCAATGATATCTAAAATTCTCCCCTTGTTTGAATAAATGATAAGATAGTGAAAAAACAAGGTATTTATATGTTTTAGTAAAAAAGATACTCCTTCCTATGTTGTTTATAACCCCAAAAATTTATTCTCTACTATAAACTTATTATTAATTAAAGTGGTTTAGTATTAAATAGTTTATACATCCTATTAGTTTTTCTCTAGTTGATCAAGGTTATACCACCCAGTGATCGAATTATTCTATATTTATTGGTTATATATCCCCCCAACAATTCTTAGTAAATGATTACTTATAAAGTTTAAGCCTTATACTCACTCAAATGTATGTAATTGAGGCATAAAATTTCTTTAAGTATTGTTATATACAAGAATGATACATAAAAAATCATTTCACATTGTTCTTATATTCTAAAAATAATACATGCATGCATGAAATACTGCATAGTTCATGTTCCTTGTACATTTCCATTTTTTCTATTATTTGTTGTTCACATTAAATTTTTGGTCAATGCATGTGAAAATTATTTGAGAATACATGCATGAAAAAACATCTTCATGAGAACCAATATCTACCATTCACAAATATTAATTAGTGTGAATGAGACTAATATTTTTCATGAAATTATATCACATAAACCAAAAGGCTTCATGGATCTTTATTGTCCATATCTTTCTCTTTGTGATATCTTAGTACTTCAGGAAAATTAAGGAAATTGTAGGTTCCCTTTATTCAAAGAAAAATTTCATGAATATTTCAATATATCTTTAAAAAACATATAATTAATCACATAATAGTTCTTGATGAAGATCATTGAGTGTGTTAAACACAATTTTAAGTCCTTTGGTATCATCTTCTTAATGGAAAAAAGTGTTTGATGGAATGTTATCTTTGTGAAATAGTTGAATTCATTGAATCACTATTTCTCATTTGAGAAAACAAGAACTATTCTAAAAAATAGGTAGAAACCTATCCTCATTATGATGATATTATTTTATACCTAACACACACTAAATATGGATAGTGTTTTATAATTCATGAAAGATTTGAAAAATAAGCTATATCATGCATATTTTAACTCACTTGAGTCATTGGAACATTCCCAAATTTACACTAAAAACATAGTGTCTTCATGATACAGTACTTTGATGTGATAATGGAATATTATGAATGTTATTATCACATGATCCTAATAATTTCAAAACTCCAAATTCATCAATGTATGAACAATACATTGTAACTCTCATTTCACCCCAAAAGTAATGTGTTATTTGAATAAAGGCTATAATTCATGGTGAAAATTTAATTCATAGTAACTCATATTATTCTTATTAAGATATCAATCTTAAAATAGTCTAAAGCTAGGGTCCATTCATATATTATCTCATCATGAAAATATTTGGTGATACAAGAAACCATGAGATGCCTGAGGTACAATATGAAGCATTAGTGATGATCGTCCTCTCTAGATAGACTTGATCAGACAGATTCAATTTATCCATATATTTTTAAATAATGTGAATAATAATACATGGGTTAATTTTACCACATCAGTAATTTCATTAGTTTATTATCCCTTGTATATATATATATTCCTTTAGTTGCTGGATGAGTAGCCTAATGTCCACTACCAGAACAACTGTTCACACCAACAAATTACAACATCGTGCCTCCCTACATGGTGGCACCAAAACCTCAATGTTCACAATCATGCATGATATATGGGTGTTATTTTTCTACTCACTCTAGTTTTCGTTACCATATAGGTGCTCAACCACTAAATTACTTGTTGAAGGTTAACCCTTCCAACCTAAATAATGGATACGGGGTACCATAGGCTATCTTGGTGTTGAAATATTATTTACAAAAAATTATAAAATATCTAAATGAAACATTCCACTATATAATAATTCTAAAATTTCCCATCAATTTTCAAATTCAATAATTTTTTTATGATAAATAATATATTTTTCATCTCCTAGTTTATTTCCCCTTCATAATATTTAATTCATCATCAATAAAAATGATATTTTTCATTGGTTATCATATTGATTATTATTTGTTGTAAGAAATGGTCTCACATTAATATCCATCAACACATGTAATTTAATTTGATATATGTTCAATAATCATTACATTAAAAAGGGGAAACATTTATCCCTGAAAACTAGTTCCATTAAATGAATTTATTTTTATTATCAAAGCATTAATATTTATTAATAACTCACGAAACAAATAT
The DNA here is from genome assembly GCA_963277665.1 of Viscum album. Taxonomy (NCBI): domain Eukaryota; kingdom Viridiplantae; phylum Streptophyta; class Magnoliopsida; order Santalales; family Viscaceae; genus Viscum; species Viscum album. The sequence goes on from OY728156.1 coordinate 1,141,678,467, forward strand.
TGACATGTCATTTGTATTACCATTATCCACATTGATTGTTTCTCTAGAGGTTGTCACATGCATTGGATACTCTCTAGAGGATTCAATTTTCATATATAGTGGTAATTTTTCAAGTATCTAGGTGTGTGTGTACATGTACAATAGGATAAGGCTTTACATTTAAGTGATAGGATACTCATCACATGTCTTCATACCTTGTTATGTTTATAGGATGCTTGGGTTTTCACTATTATCTTACTTAAATCCTAGATAGGGCCCCGGTGTGTCAGGTCATTACAGAACAACCACATACTTCCTATACATCCATAAACCTCAACGATGGTTATGATGTCATGCCTATATATGTATAGCACATTTATTTTGAAATATATATTTGAAAATAGTACTCTACCTTAAAAGAGATAATTAACCACGTGTGAATGAATATTGGGTTCTCTAATTGTATTCTTTGTGAGCCCCTTCATAGAAATTCCATTAGAAATTCCTGAAATGAATATTAAGAACAAAGAGTGGAAAATATTTCATGAAGGGTTGTTTATGATGATTTCTTCCTTTCATAGGTGTCCCACTGAACTCATTATGTAAACTCCCATATAGAGAACTACTTTTAAACCTTATTGAAAAGTTCTCATAAAAATGCATATTTAGTCATCACTTTCAATGAGGATCTTCATGGGAATCCCACACTAACATAGTTCATAGAGGTCCATTCGCATAAGCCTATCATGACAAAAAAATACTTGAATGTAATAACTCTTCATGATAGATACATGTTCGTGTATAATACCCATCCTACTCAATAACCATGTATCCTACGGGAAATTTGGGTCTAATCTTACAAGTCCATCACTATGAATCATTTATCCAAGGAATGGTTAGTTCACAATGGAACCCCATTATGGAAATAAAACTCCTCGTGTATCTTTTCCTTCACTCAGGACATCTATTGGGTCCAAATTAACCCAAATAACATTCTCGTATTCCATTCACTTCGGACAGAACCATGAAATCCCATTCCAGCAAGGATAGCTCCATGACCATCTATGATACATGAATGAGTTGGGTTCATCAATGTGCAACCCATAAATCATGTATTCCCATGATAATGGATCTCTCTCAAGAAATCCTCAATTATTTATAGAACCCTATACATTTTAACATTCCTGAATTCCCTTTTTAATTAGGGTAAAAATCCTGAGGAAAGTAGTGAAACATCCATTGTCTCATGCTTCTCGTATTTGTTGATCCATGTCTGAATTTGGTCTACATGAGCATCCAGTAGACAACACTATTCCACCTAATGATAAAAATACATACCACAGGACTCTTAATATGTTTAATCCCCAAACCTTACCTTCAATTCAGTCATTTAAAATTTTATTCAAATATATGAATAATATGTGTAGGCCCTATAGGTATCCTTCCTACTCCTAGGAAAATATTGGCCCTTATGCTTCTGTATAAGACCCGACCATTCCCTTATTAATGATCCCATCTATGTGTTCCATTTTTTATCCATACACACATATATGTTCTTCCCCTATATGATCAATAAATGATACTCTTCGGTACATATCACCCATTTAACCTTCATCATTGTTTAAACTTTCCAATGAGATAATCATATCTCAATGGGGTTTACTCCTTATGATTCATTATTCCTCAATGGTTCATTTCTCTATGATCTTAGTATCTATTTCTCCAGTTTAGTTGACAATGGAAAGGATGAATTAGAAAAGTCCATCAATATAAAATCTCTATTTTTTCCCTTTCTATGCATCCATAACATAATTGTACATGTAGCATGAATTTAAACTTCCTGGAATAATTTTCTTAATACATAACGTTAAACATTAAGGATAATATTTATCACAGAACATTATAATACACACCCAAACTAAAAGTTCATCATTTCATGTTAACTAGAATACATAAGAATCCTTTATGAGGATTAATCCCAACACATCGTAGTTAAAAGACCCAAGACATTAAAAATAACTTATATTGTTTAAGGTTGTATGATTTTAAAATCCACCACAATATCCCTTGTCAGATAACATTAAAAGGTAGGATGTGTATTCTTAAAAGAAAATAATCTATGATGATTTTAATTTCTTTTATATGGATATGTTATAATCTTCTATCATTGGATTGATCCTAATTCTACAATTCCTACTACCTTCCCAGATGGAAATAAATTACATAGTTCCCAGTTGTGTAGATTTAGAAAATAGTATAATCACTATGTAATGAAAGATGTAAAACATAATATATACATATATATATAGATAGATGTTCATGCTGATGGATAGTTTTGATAAAATCACTAATATATTGGTAACCAATAATAATACTATTACTATGAAATGTTCTTCAACATGACTTAAATATTTAATAGATCCCCAGAGTAGGTAATACTTCCCCATAAAAAGGATGAGACAAGTCAAACCTCTTATCCTCTCTATTAATGCATAGCCCAATCATCACTGGTAATGTCCTAGTGAAAACCTACCTTTTGAAAAATGTTCTGCATAAACTGGAAAAATAAATGGAATATTTCACATTAGAAGCAACATTAAATGAAAAAAACCAACTTTCATTTTCATTATTAGGGTTATAATAATCAATGGAATCTATTTTTTATTCATATTAACCTATTAATCAACAACATATAAATATAAAATTCAAATTAATTTTTTATTGATAATTTACATAATAAAAATATTTAATTGATTCTAACTATTATATAATAAAACATGGTAAAACACATATAATGACATACTATCCTATTAGTGTTTAACTATAGATATATAATCATGATGAATAGATAAATACGATATTGTTCTCCGAGAAGATACCTTTAACAATTATGAGGTTTCCTCAGGTGGTACATTAGTTATTCTAGGTAAAATCATCACCCAAAACCTTGGATTCATACTTAGTACAAATGCTTCATTTGGTAACATGATATTTCACCATAAAATGGTTTCTCAAGATTGTTTATTAGTTACATATCAAGTCCAAAAATTACAATTCACCATCTATAAAATTTATAAAATGCAATAAAAACAACACTTCGATGATACCACTTCTATTGAATTTTACATGGATACCAAAATGGAACCCATTTCACATGATTTAAATTACTACCACATCATGATAACTCATCGATCTACAATAGATGGTGACTATCTATAAGTGTATTTGTTTAATGTTTATGAATAATTTAACTATTTTAACTAAATTAATAACTCATGAATACATTTTCCCAAGGAACCAATATGACCTAGTCATAAATTAGACATTTATAATACAAATATAAAATATTCTCTTCTATGAATGAATACCATTATAAAATAATTAAGGATATATCTATTTTAATCTGATCAAAATCATCACGAAATATAAAATAATAATAGTGAAAACTATATATTCCGCTAAATAGATTAGTTATCACTAACTAGAATAAGTGACCTGAGAAAACTACTCCCATTGAATATGGTCATCTTCTCCAATACCACATGGACTCTAAATACCTAAACTCTTACAAGTATCTTACTAAGTGGTTATTTTTTTAACAATGATCTATAAACATGTCATACCTGAAATATAGTAAGTTAGGTTATATATCAACTAAGATTTCTATATTCGGTGTGTTCGTAAATAACCAATAGGGAACCATCAAAATTTTCTCAACACGACAATTAACAAAAATGTGCCTGAATGTGCATATCAACTCTTTTATTTAAATATTTTAAATTATCTATGATGATCAAATAAATCAAATCATGTAATCCATAAATAATGAATCCTTTTATAAATCATTATTAGATAAAAATTATATACTCTTATAATAGGAGGATCCATACCTAAAAAACCTACCTCTTACCAAACAAGGAATCCGAGATGTATTAAAGGTTTCATCATCAATATAAGGTATATCACATAAATGTGCACCTATAAAAATATATATGCATTCTTGTTCCCAAAATAATCCTCCATAATATGAAATGATATATATGTTTATGGGAAATAGAGTACAGTATAATGATTTAGGGTTCCTCCCCCATCGCAATGATCTTTATACAAGGTAGTATATTCAATTCCTATATTTTTTAGACTGTACATGTAGTGAGTATAAAACAAGAATTGCTTTTATAATAACCTATTCATCAGTAAATAGATTACCAAATTAATATTTTATTGAATTAATATATAAAATATTACATATAATCGTTTTATAATAAAAGGATCATGAAATACAAAAGTCAAAGTCGTGATATAGATTAAAATGGATGATTGCTCAATATCAATGAAATAAGAGGCCCTAAAACTATAATAAAATAGTCTAAATAAATTAAGTGAAATAAGAACATAATATTTATAAATATAATACATCTAACCAAACATTTTCAGAAACACTGATGTGTAATCAAATAATAATTCAATGTTTTCTTTTGATGATCTAAACAAGGAAATAGCTTAGTAATATGAGACAAAAAGTCAACATAAGTGGTCACTTAAGAGAATTCACATGTATGGAATTGGTTATGAAAAAATAATATTCATGTCATTCTAAATAAACCATAAAGAGTGACCAAGATATAAATTTAATAAAAAAATTGGGAGGTAAAAGTTTGTAGCCTAATAAGTCTATAAAATATGTAATTCATTTTAAGAAATACTTTCCACAAATTGAAAAAATATAATTTTTATGAAAATTATAAAAAAATTGAGGTGAAAATTTTTTTTCGAAAAAATATAATTATTTTAAGAAAATAAGAATGATAATGTTATTTAACCAATATTAATTTAAAAAACATACAATTTTCTTCCAATATCACTTATATATTCATTACCTCAATAAAAATGAAAACCATTAACCAAGATTAAGAACCAAAAATTGATTTATAAATCAATATTATATGGTGATAGGAAGTAGTTCCCTTAGAATAATTTGATAAATAACATATAAAGGCATCCTTTATCCAAACATGATCATGATATCCATGATATAATTTAAAAGGTGGCTTTATATGATTTCGAACAATGAGAATATGTTACATTCCCTTCTCTTCTTATGAAATATTATATAATATATAAAACATTATTTTTCATGTTGTTATATAAAATAAATAATATAAATCATGAAATACAAAATTCGACCTCCAACTTCTATTTTGAAAAATGATATAAATTAAAAAATCATGTTTAATTGAATTACATTATTAATAATGAACACAAAATTAACAATCCAATCATACACAAAAATATATAATATCATGAAAAATATTCCATGTGGGATAATGTAAAGGTGGGTTACAGAAATATATTAGATGAACATTTAGAACATATAAAATTTTAAGAATTAAAATTTTATCATAGCATAAATAACAATGACATTTCTAAAACAAATTTCTATAGTGTTTGAAAATAATTATTCATGGGAAATAAGTTCAAATATATTTAATAAATAAGTTCTTATAAAATTTTCATTGAAAATATTTACACGTTATATAAAAATATTATTTAAAATAATTTGTTTATAATATTAAAAATAGATGATATTAATTTATTATTAATAGTTGTGAAATAATGTGGTAGGTATCTTCTAAGAAAATACAAAGAATTCATATGAATGGTTAATACCTCTTTCCTTTACCATTAACAATAATTATCTAGACAAATGATCTTCAATAAATTATTAATAATAATTAAACCAATGATCATGAGAAATAGAAACCAATAAACATTTATCTTAAAAAAATACTAAATTTCATAGAAAATATAAAAATATTAAGCATAATGTCCATAAAATATTTAAATATCAAAATAAACCATTTTAAGTCAACTGAAAATATTTAAATTTCACCATAAATAATTAAAAGACTAAAAAATCATTATAATTTCATATACAAAATAATTAGTGAAAAATAGTGAATAAAAGTTCCATCTCAACTTCCTCTAGCCTCATTACCCAATCCACATTCATTATGAATGAATTGTACCATGATCTGGTGGAAGTTATTCTCATTCACTAACCATAGTGATGAGAAATACTAAAATAGGGATAAGAGATAGAATAATATAGAAATATAAGATTCATACCATTGATTTTTCCAGAAAAACCCCTCCTTGAATCATCCTTGAACCATTAGAAAATAATAGGGGGAAGAGAAATACTCAAGAATCCATAGAGGCCCATTAAATATGTTGGAGGAAATTTAGCATTAAGGAAGTATATATAGAAAATAAAATTGGTTTTATAGACAAAGACAATTATACCCTCATTTAATAAAATATGAAAAATTATATGGGGCCCTTGGTCTAGGCCATAATATAACCGATGGAACCCCCAAGCCACCACATCTTCTTTCTTTCCCATTGAGTATCTGGTTCCTCCAACGTAATACATTGTGTCACCAAAAATTTTAAACTATAGAAATAAACACCTACAAGACATACCAAATCCCCTTAAACACCCAAAATAAACTCAAATAATATGAATAAACACCAAATAATTTGTCCTTTAACATCATAATTTGTGATTGTTCTCCAAAATAAAAGACAAGCCCTAAAATAAAAGAAAATTAAATGAATATTTATTTTCCTTAAAAAAATATAATTTAAATATTTAATAATACATTAGTCCATTTAAGAATATCTTCAGTCAAAATATTTATTGATGGATAAATTGTTTTTGAATACATGTTAATTAATGTATTGTTTAATTGACTCCCAAAATATAAATAATACATCATATGGAAGCATATGATTTGGGATCCCACTTATGAAATTGATGAATTGTAATTCTAGGAAATAAATGATAAATAACAGTATGATTAACCTATAATTGACTGTTTTTAGTTTCATTTTAATAATTTTAATTATTTTTACTTTAAAATTGATTTTTTACCCAAGTCATTTATTGATAATTAATTCATAAAAAAATTAACTCTCAATTATTTTTATTCCTAAATTATTCAATAATTTAAAACATTAATAAGCTAAAAACATTTAACTAAAAAAATCGCATTAAGAGACTTCCTTATTCTCTAATATACAAAATGTTGAATGTTGAAAAATATTTTGAAAGAATTGAAAAGAGGGATTCATCGTAATTTAGATCCTATTTTAGGGATATTAACATATTCTCATCATCCTTTATTTCATTATCCTTAATTCATTATTATTTAATATTATTCATTTTAGTGAATTTAAATACACTACATAAACTAATAATCCTAAATTATATGGTTTCATTTGATAAAAATAAGGACCAAATTTTCCATAATAGGTATAAAAGTATTTTGGGAGATATTAAATAGCTTAATAAATTTGTTGAAAATAAAAACATTGAGAAAAATATAGGAACATATTCTAAAAATTATAAATTATAATTCACCAACTAAAGAGTGTGTTAATGTTTAATATTTAGGTATAATAAAAGAAACCTAGAATCTGAATGAAATTATTGAAACTAAAAATATAATGAAAAATATTAGAATATTTACAATTTTTTTTTTAAAATTTTCCTTCTCCAAAGATTGTTTGCATGGATGTTCAATATTATGTTCCAATCAAATTATCCTTAAATAATTAGTATAACCTAATATAGATAAAAATTTTGCTTTATTTGGATACAATTTTCACATCTAATCTCATTAATAATGGAACCTTTTATATAGGAAAATATGATTTTCAGGGATAGTTGTCGAATTCTTGTTACTTTCGGTGGAAACTATTATTCATTAAATACATTATTGGAAATGTGAATTTTTAGGATTTAATTGATTAAATTTTATTTGAAATAATTTTAATATACATGAAGGAAAAAATATGATAATGATATGTTATGATTTAATTGAAATGACACTTTTAATGTTTTTTTAAACATGAAACTACTTTTTTGAAAAAAAAACTATTTATTTAAAATATCACTTCAGGAAATTTCATTTAATTCTAAATATTGGGATTTTAGGAAATTTTATTTGGAATACTAATTTTATAATTTGGATATTAAAATTAAAGGTGTATTTCAGATCAAAATAGAACATTTCATGGATTATTATCAAAATTGTTAATTGAATTTGAAGGATTCATCGATCAATGGAACTTCTCCTATTCATTCAAAAGTGGTGGTAATTGACACATGTGGGGTATTTAATCTTTTCATAGAGGATCCTGGGTCATGTCACGTGGTTAATATGGTGAGTAGTAATAGGTATGTCACTTGAAAACTAGAGGTATGAATATAATGTAATTGAATGTGTGATGAAGTTAAATATATATAGTAAAATATGTTTTTAATTATTGAAACATTCATTTTCTAAGGATATTACATCATTTATGGGAATAATTATCGTTGAGAACTATAGGAGAGGGATTAACTTCTTAGATCCATAGGGAAATAAAATGTTTATATGTACTTGATCAATTGATATATCTATTTGATATATAATATTCTAATTTATTTTCTTCTCATATTCCTTTATTTCTTGTAATGAATTTAATTTTTATAATTTTTCAATCATGATCATCATCTTAATTTTTTTGGGTAATAGAATTGTACTGGTTTTAAAATTTAATTTATTTGTTCATATCTTACCTATATATTACTATCATATTCAATTATTTTGGAATTTATTATTAATAAATAATTTAGGGACCTTGAAAAATTTTCTCAATAAAATTCAATTAAAACTATTTAATCATATAATAATTAATCTAACAAGTCATATTCTTATTTAGAGTAACACACTATGTTCAAACAAAAACATGGACTTAGTGAAAAATGATTCACCATTTTTTAATAAGTGAGTATTTTTGTTTGAAAACTATAGGATTCATTCAAATATAGTATTATCATTAAACATAATTGTAAAAAAACCTTTGTTCTACTTACATAGTGATTTTCACTATATTTTAATGAAAGAATACAATTTTTAAATCATCCATTCAAATTACCTTTCCATATGGATTGTTATTCCTTACTCTTTTATTTCATATTTTATTTAGGATTGAATTCCTTCTTCAAATAGTTATTTGCTTGTTAATTATATTACATTAATTCACGTTGTATTCTCATCACTTCCATTGATTTCCAAATCATCTATTTCCTGCATTTCATGAGTATTTTAGTTTTCTCTCTCAGATACACACACATACACATTCCTTAAAATATTGAACCTACTCACTTATTTATTAGTTTTCAATAGGAAAATAATGAATAAATATTTTTAGATCAGAAAAAAAGATCTTTAAATTTTATTTTTGATGTTGGGGAAGTTATGTGTGACCCAAATGACAAATAAATTCTCAAAGAAAACATTCCAAAAAACTAACATAAAATTTCTATTCAAAAAATATAAAAAAATATTAAAAATTGTCATTCCATTACCTTTTGAACAAAATTTATAAAAAAATGTTAGGGTATGAAAAGTATGAATAATTAATGGAATTCATATTTCTTTATTATGAAGACAAAAAATATCTTAGGTTCTATAAAATATATAAAATATATATGTAATGATGGATATTAGTGTGGTTGTTAATAACAACCAAAATGAAACTATCAATTCCCATCCTCCTAGAAATAAATTGATTAAGAGAGTTCAGGATTGGGAGTTATAATTTCCTATAGTTTCTACTAATCTATCATGTAATATTAGAATTTAATTATCTCAATATCATGAAGTTAAATAAAACTATTTTTTTATTTTACTATAATACAAAGGATTACCTAATAAAGAGTCTCTAGACTATATTAGGGACTTCTATAGTGGTGTGTATTAGATAATACTTAGGGGAACGAGTTGGGAGGAACTGAAATTTATATTTTTTCTATTTTATTAAATGTAAATAATATATCTTGGTTCTAATAGTTTAATCAAGGGATCTTGGATACATGGTATTGGGTTTATAATTCATTTTTTTGAAAATAAATTTATGTAAATTTACTACAATAATTAAAAAGAAAGAATATATTTTTATTCAAAATTATAATGAGTTTTTTCATGAACTAGGGGATATATTTAATATATTATTTGGGAAATATTTATGTGAATAATTTACTCTAAAATTACTTATTTACAAATTATATAATGATCTCACTTAAATCCACTAATCATTAGTAGATCATTCCTTCAAGGGAGGTTTTAATGATAAAATTACTAATGAATTAATGAAATTTTCAATGCACTAGAACAAAACTCCTTGAATAAATATTCAATGAGAAGGAACATGTTTAGGAATTAAACAAATTCAGTTAAAAAATATAATGTTAAAGTTATTGGTTATTCTAATTAAAATTTTCAATTCTCACTTGGGGATCACAACCACAACTATGGTATGTTTTTATATTTAAATTCATGTTTCACCAACTTTGATATTCCTTTATATCCACCTAAAAAATAAATTTCACTAGGTATAGACCTAGGATAAATCCTATAGATGATAATTTCCCTAATAAACACTACCATGGATATAAAACTATGCAAATATCTTATATAATGAATATTGCGGGAGTAAACCAATAGCTCCCCTAGATTTTAATAACATCATTTGTAAAATTTCCCAATTAAAAAATTATTGGGTCCTTAAATATATAATGAAATTTAGTGTGATTGATAAATCAAATTTTATGTATAATGGGACCTCATTAGGATAAATTGTACTATGATATAGAATAATAAAACCTTTATTTCAAAGATTACATAAAAATTTACAAACTCCATTCAGTTAAATTGCTAAAAATATGAGAGGCAGAATAATGGAAAGGTCATTAAGAACTACTAAAAATAATACAAGGGATATATTTAAGACTGATATAACATTTAATTGTCCTCAAACTCACTATTATGGTCATAAGTATTATAAAATTGTTCAAAATAAAAGTCCAAATAAAATTGAAAAGACGAATTTTATAAATATCAGAGAAGAGAAATTTGGAAAATAAACTAAAATCAATTTTAAAAAGTCTATTCAAACTAAAATATTAATAAATAATTTAAGATTTTAAATAAAATAAATATAATGATTGGATAATGGAATTAGTAAATTCCAATAATTTTGCCAAAATTTTATGCCAACTATCCAATCCCTTTATATATTTAAAGAAAAAAATTAGGAACTATAATATATACAATTTCCTTTTATTTTTGTGAAAATTCATAACAATATACCTTTTTGTTAATCTTTAGTTCAAATACAATATTATATTCAATAATTTTAGAAAATTTAGTCTAATAAAAAATATAGAAGTATATGTTACGATATATTTAATAATGGAGTAAAGAACAATCCTTTGGAAGAATATAAGTCTTAGACATCACGAACCAAAAATTATTATCATCACATACACTCTATATGATAGTGGTTTGATATAATATTCATGTAACCTATGACTAGGTACTATATCTTTTTTATTTTCATTATTTTGATATTTAAAATTACGATAAACACACCCAACCTCTATTGTCTTATTATTATCAAATATATTCATTAATCCCCCAATAATGGGAGTTGATGAATTTCTAGTTGTTGTTGGGATGTTTTAATTACCTTATTATTTTATTTTAAAATACATGTAGTTTGAAAAATAGGTTTACATCATTCTTTATAATCCCTTCCTATCCATTTCATGAGCCGTCAAAGATGTTTTAAAATATTAATTATTTTTTAATCTTAAATAGGAAAAGGATTAATTTAATGTTTTTAAAAGGACCAAATAACCCAAAAAATGTTTAGTCTATTCAAGATATGAGATTATTTTATTAAATGGGACTATGCATGAGGAGTGGGAGTATATTTTGAAGATTATAGATTAAATCATTAGCTAACTAATCCTTATAGAAGTCGGAATTTAAATTTTATCTAGTTAAGAGGAAGAACCATCAGATTAGTTTGTGAGAGAGTTATTGTAACACTTTGATAAATTTTCCATTGTAAAAATTGTAAACCAAAACATTAACCTAGAATATTAGGAGATATTTTTTGGGATTAGTGTAGAAGAAGAGGAATATTTTGATAATTATATATTTAATAGTCATCTAAAGTAACTTGGACCTATTACACTTTAGTGTCATCCTTCGAGTCACAGATAACCCATGTTTGAGCTCAACCCCCTTCTGTGTCATCTAAAATATTATATTCTTGGTAATAAATATTCATTTCATGTTATCATCTCATCCAATATTGAATGAGGTCAAGAGGATAAAATCTATGTTATTCTAAGGAATTTTAAATCATTTATTGGTAGTACTATAACTTACATTAAGAGAATAGGCTTATAATTATATATCATTAAAATAACTTTGGATCCTCACTATAAAAAAATATTTGAGGGACCAAGAATACTTAAAAAAATATATGAAATAATAGGTTAGGGAGGATATGATATGGTTTCTTTATGTGAGTATAATTTTTTCTAATTTAGATAACCCTTGGGTTTGTTTTGTTCATAAAGTCAATAAGAATAATGGATTGACCATTATTACAAATGAAAATAATGTGAAAATCCAAACTAGTTTAGTAAAAAACTAGAGAGTTTTCCTAGATTATATAAAACATAACTCATTAAATATAAAATATCATTTTCCAGTTGTTTTTATAGACCAAATTCTTGAGAGGTTGGAAAGTACTGATTTTATTTTTTATCTTTATGTCTATTTTTGTTACAACCAGATCCTCATAGCCCCTGAAGACCAAAAAAACACCACCCTAATTTTTCCACTTGGTATATTTTCATACATAATAATTCCATTTATCATGAGTGGTGATCCTTCAACCTTTTATAGGTATAAAATGGCCATATTATCTAATGTAATCAAAATAATAATTGATGTTTTCATGGTTCATTTCCATATAGATAAAAGTATATTTGTGAAAGATATTCAGAATCTAAATAATGTTTTGGAAAGGTTTCAATAGAAAATCTTTTTCTTAAATTGGTATAAATAAAATTTTATAGTTTATGAGAGAATTTTTTAGGAATAAAAGACTTTAAAAGGGAGTTATATATAGATAATGTTATGGTTAATGTGATATGAAGGATTCCACCTCCAAAAAATGTTATTGTAAATCATTTTTTCTTAGGTAATTTCTATTTATAGTGATTTTTTATTAAATATTTTACAAATATCACTTCAATGTTTTACTCTCTACTAGTTAATAAAATGAAATATATGTTTCATGATAGGTTTTTAAGGTCACTACATCCAAATAGGGTAATAGTTGTGGTTTATTAGCAGTGATTTCTGAAACCACCACTAATTTTTTCTCAAATATTTAGAGGATGTTTTTAGAAATGTTCTCTAAATACTTTGATTTAAAAAAAACACTCCTCCTCTCTCCTGGAACCCCACCTATTTTCTCCTCACTCTATCCCTAGATCCCCCCTCTCCCAAAGCCCAAGTTATATCTCCCTCACCATCACCTAGATTCCCATTACACATAATTGTCACCAGTTACACCTCTTTTCCACACGTTTCACCTTATTTACACCCCCGTTTGCACCTAATCGTCACCCCACCCGAGTTCCCCCACTCTGATTATCTCTCTTTATCCCTCGATCACCACCTCTACCCTATCTCACGCCTTATACCCATCTATCATTTCACCTCACCACTACCCCACCGCCGATTTAGTGATTTTTAATAATTAAATTATTTATTTATTAGTGTCTCATCATTGAGGGTTGAAAATGTTATCTTATTACATAGTTATTATTATTTAATTTCATGTAAAAGTTGATTTATATTGAAATTTATTTAATTGGGTGTACGGTTGAATTGGTATAATGAAAGATAATATAATATTTAATGAAATTGAAGGGGAAAGGGGTGGTTTACATATGATTTATGTGATTTCATGTAATTTTTTATATATTTATGCTTTATCGTTGATGTTATTTCATTGAAAAAATTTCCCTTTTTCCATTATGATGTTATTATCAACTCTTCTAATTGGTTAATAACATAAATAAAATAAAAAATTGTTTTTTTGGGAAATATGGGATTGGTTTGACAGTATTTATTACCTTGATGAGGGTTTACTATGTAAAGAAATATTTGAAGATTTTTTATGTGTTTTTCAACTGATTGATACGTTTTATCACCTTTAATAACTGTTTAACTCCATTAATTTTGGAATTAATTAGGTTGTCTGAAAATCTAGAACATTGATAATAACTTATTGTCACTATAAAATAGTTCTATAATATTAAAAAGTTAATATTTATCGTTTTCACTTCATTCCATAGTAAATAGTTTTCAATAGTTTGGTATATTCCATAATAGGGTTCCAAATCAAAAAGTGATTATTCATAATTTTATTTTATATGTTTAAATTGATATTGACTGTTTAATTTTAATATCATTATTATAATTTATTTATTTCTATTCAAAAACTATTATCATGATTTTAGTTGATTATAAATAATATATTCAATAATAAAATCAATTTAGAAGAAAATTCATAAAATGTTTTTGTGAAAATTAAACATCATCACACAATTATGTATTATAGAACCACAATGGTTAACGTTACTTTTTATTTGTTTTAAGAAGGGGGAGTAATTTGAAATTGATTTAATGAAAGTATTATATTATAAAAAAACTATCTTCTTAGATTTATTTTTAATGATAAATTTTATTTTACAATGGGAAAGAGGGGAATCAAAATCAAAATACTTTGGTTTTGAATAGTTTTATTTTCAAAATTAATGGCTATTAAAATTGTTTTGATGAGAGGGATATCATAATATATATAAATAATAATAAAACCATTGGATGAGAATACCATGAAATTATAATAATTAAAATATATAATTATGGTGTTGATATTATATAATAACTAAATAATTTTGAAAAAAAGGTATCAGATTAAAAACCAAGACCAAGATCTTTGAGATACCTCCATTAATAATCACATTGAATTTTGGGTTTATAACTTTTTTTAGTTATTCAACGATATAATTTTGGAGATCATTTCTCATTGATATAGTTAAAGTGATATTATTGGTGTATTTTTTGAAGGTTAGTTTTTTTTATATTACTTTATGGTGTTTAACAAATTATTTATGTTTTTTAAAATTTATTCTTTTTAAAAGATAAATTTTTATTCTTTTAAAACATAAAATCATAGTAGTTTTGAAATTATATTTTGTAATATATAATTTATATATATTCTACAAGAATTATGATATGATTTGAATGATTAATTTCAATATTTTTGGATGGATTAAATGATGACTCGTGAGAAGTGTGGCAGATTAAAATATTAACATGAAAATATTTAAAATATAATATTATGTATTGTGTTTAAAGTTTAACATTCATGGTCAAATGTTTTATTTTTTTTTGTGAATAGAGATAAAAAGGATATTTGTTTCTATATAAAAAATAATAATGATGTGAAATCATAAATGTTAATTTATTGAAGATATTTGAGTATCATAATTTTATAATTTTTACCTCAACATTTTCTTTTTTTGGGGTTTTCTCGTTATTAATATTTTGATTAATATTTCATGATTATTTTTAATGATAAGGTTAATGTGAACTGTTTAGTGGAAAATTGAGCATGTTATTGAATTCTATTAATTCAATGATGACATTTTTTTGAATAAATATAATGTAATATTTGATAAATATGTTAAATTATTTTATAAGGGAAATTAAAAGTGTTGTATTGTTTAAAAATTTTGATATATGTTTAATGAATTGTCTAAAACGGAGAAATTCAGGTTTTCCATGAAATAAAAAAATATTTTTTATTGTGAATCATGTTTAAATGTGTATTTTTCATTTTAGATAAATAAAATTATATCCAATTGAAAAAATTTAAAATTAATATAAGTTTGATATGTTAGAAAATTAATTACATTATTTTTATAAGTTAGTTGTTTTGATTTAACATAAAAAAATTAATATTCTTTAAGACCATTTATAATTCATTTTCCATTATTTATAATCATGAAATAAATTTTATCTATGTTTTAATTTATTTTAATAAATTTTAGGAATATTGTGATATATATAGATAAAAGTAGTATTACATTACCAGGGAACACACCTCAATATGCTAAGGGTTTAATGGGGTTTTTAGATTTTTTAATTTCTAATTGATATGTTTATGAGAGAATAATATTTCCATGTATAAAATTTAAATTTATAATTTGGTTTAACAGAGATTAATTTTATGAACACTTAATATTAATGAAATTATCCGCTCAATATTTTTGTTGGGTTTGGCATGAATAATAAAATGTTATAGAAACTTTGAGCCCTGATGTCAATAAATAGAATGATCTCGCAAATTCACAGACAGAAGAAAATTAAATAAAAAACATTATAAGTGGTGCATTGGTTGTTTCAAGAAAAAAATCAACATCAAAACATATCATAACTGCAAGTTGATAATGATTGAAATAGAAACATGACAAGTTAGGTTCTTCTGATATAGGACAACAAAATCAAGATTATAACATCTCATTGGATACTCTTATTGAATATGTAAAGACTAATTTACGTGAGGGATTTACTAAGAAGAAAATTGTCTTTCATGGTTTAGTTGATGATGGAAATATTGATATTTATGGTTGATATTTGAAATATTGGAAACATTATTTTCATCTAAAGTTGGGTAAAATAAAATTTCTATGTAAAATAAAAAATATGTTGATGTCCATGATATTGAAATTGTTGTGTAATGAATTTCTTAAATATAATCTCACAGTGTTTCTTTATTATAAGAAAGACGTTTTTAACAAGCTTCGTTTTAATTATACCAAATTATATGCTTGTCCCAATGACTGAATGCTTTATTGGAGAGAGGATTCAAGTAGTCAGGAATACAAAAATGTTCTTCTTCTAGATGGAATTAAATTGGTGATTTGGGAAGAATAAATCAAAATACTACTATGAAGAATAATAAAAGAAACACACATGCAGTGGTTTTGTATTACTTTCCTTTAAATCCTTTATTGGAAAGATGATTCATGCCATAGAAACTATCAGGAACATAAATTGAAATTATATATATAATAAAAATGATGGGTTAATGTGACATAAAACATATTAATAATCATGTAATAAATTTAATTTATTACATCAATATTTCTCATCTAATCCTAGGAATTTCTGATTGGGATTGGGTTCTAATGGATTCATCCCACATGGGAAATTGAGCACAAGTTAAAGAATTTGGCCGATTGTTTTGATTCCCTACAATATTTCTTTGTGGATGTGTATGAAACAAAAATATTTTATCATCATAAAGATTATTCCATGAAAATAAATGCCTAAATATGATATTGGTGTATACTCAAATCCTATAATTGAATAATAATAGGTGTTATTGAGATATATTTTAAGAAATAAGATGCATCTTCTAGAACAATGCTCAAAATGAATGTTTCTCGAATGTGGACTATTACTAACATCCCTGGACTTGGGATTTTACTTGGTTAGAATACTGACATGATTTTCGATTATCTTATTTGTGACTTTTATTTTGTGCCGAAATAACTACCTCATTGTAAGAAATGGTGCTTCTTGTGTCATCGAATATTTATTGATGTATCTATAATATTTTGGTAGAAAAAGTAATAATTCAATGGTTCAATTGATCGTAGACCACCCCCAATGTTTTTAGTAGGTTTTAAAATATTTTCATAACTTGTAAATGTTGAAATAAAATTTTCAAAGGTTTATCATTTGAATTATAGTGGTAAATGAGTTTTAAGGGAATCATAAAGTGAAATTTTAATGAAATAGTGGAAGAAAAAATTATATTCATGAAACATCAGTATTGGGAATTTAATTTATTTTTTCATAATATTTATGTTGTGCATATTGAAAAAAATATTTTTGATAGATTAATATTCACATTTCTTAATAGTAATGGAAAATTGATGGACCATATCAATTCTTATAAGGACATAAATATAAAGAATATAAAGAGTGATCTCTGGAAAGATGATAATGGAAAGTATGAACCATGAATTTTTGCAATAAAAATATGGATAAATATTAATTACTTTGAATTTTAAAACATATGAAGGTATATTATTGGTATTTAAGTAATATCTTTAGGTTTATTAACTTAAATCATTATAGGATATATGTATTTAATATTTGATTTCACATATTTTGTTAATGCCTTACGATTATTTGAATTACATAGATTATTACCTAAAAATGTTACCCCTATTTTTTAAACAAATCACATTATTCATACTAAAATATGAGAAATATCTACAACCATTTTAAATATACATCCTTCTGGAGATATTTCTTTTGTCACTTTCTAAAATGGATGTGATATTTCCTCGATCGTTTTTTACTATCATGATGCATCTAACTGTACATTTAGTCGAGAAACCTAAATTAGGAGGCCTCATACATTATTTATGGATGTATCCTATTGGGAGGTACTTTATTCATATTTTTATATCTTAATAATAAAATTATTATCACATAATTAATTACACACTTATGTTTTTTTATTCTATTTCAAAAATATATTGGTCATTTGAATCCATATGTGAAAAATAAATCTCAACCTAAAATCCCTATTTCTGAAGTATATTTAGAAGAGGATTATATTAACTTATTTTCAAGATACTTTAATGATATTAAGACAAGATTATATCATGTTATACATGATGAAGGAACATTGAATCAATATTAACTATATGAGAAATACAAAATCATTCCTAATATTGGCCGATTAGTTAAGAGATTATAAAATTTTCCACTAATTGAAATTGAATTGTAACTATAATATAGACATGTAATTTTGAATAATTAAATTGAAAATTAATTTATTATAGATATCTGGATACAAATAAAGAGATGAATTAGATTCCAAACACAAAATTAGAATGGTATAAAAAATCTATTAATAATGATATTATAGAATGGTTTACATGACATGTTAGTTTATAAATTTTTAAAACAATAAAAAAATAAGTTAAAATGTATATTATGTAAATATAAAAATCTATATTATTTTTTTAGATCATTAATACTACTACTGAATCAAATTTGACCATAGATTTTAATTTTCTGGCATGATTCCCTATAAAATAGGTTCGAAACTTTGATGCTTACAATTTGAAAAACTTTAAATTTAATACAGTTGATTGGAAACATGGTTTGAAAATATATAATTGCTTTATATTTAGGTTTTCCTATGTGGGATACTATAGACAGGTGACAGATATTATATAATTAAACTTACAAGGGGATTTTCTCATTGTTTTCTTCAAATCCAATTATGTTGATATTATTAGGGGTGTTAAAATAGATTTATTTAAATTTACATCAGTGAACTTCTATGACTTGATGGATGTTAGTGACCATGAATTAAAATATCATTATATCTTATCATCATAATCAAAAATGGTACATTATATAAAATATTTCATGGATGAAGGGTGGATTTTAGTTTTCCACAAAAAAAAGATACATGTATGATGTGGGTGATGAAGTAGAATATTGGACCTATAAAATTGAATCCCTTTAAAAAACAAGAAAAATTATTTATCAATCAAGATATTTAAAATATTAGACTTTAAAGGGTGGATGAAGTAGGTTAAGTAATGATGGAGTAGGATAATGACATGATTAAAGTAAAAAAAATTATTCTATGTAAATTCCTCAATTGATTTATCAACCAAATTTTTAATATGTTCAATCATTCATTATCAGAGTTATGTATGTTATTTTTGTTAGTAATGTTCATCTTTTATCAGTTCTAATTTTTTCTACATGAATTTTGGACTACTATGGGGTCCCAGCGGATGATGTTGTTTGATTATTTGGCAATAGGGAGTTTGTTTCCACAAAAAAACAATTTAGGAAGAGGGGGTCATATAAATATGCAAGATTAAAATGTCATCACTCGATAGAAAGCTTTGGTTGAATTATATCAGAAGAGGACTAGATCTTTCCTTAGTGATATTTCATCGATGGTTACTAATGAGAAGGTATATCACACAACTTCAAAATCATTTAGTAAACAAACTATTATTGGTTTAGGTTTAAATTAAAATATAAAAAATAATTTTATTTTTAATATAATTTTTATATTGGTTCTGGTAATATTAAGTGGTGAAGGTGTGGTACAAGGTGTCGAGAAAAGTTCAATAGATAGTGATTATGGTTCAATTTGAATTAATATGTGATGTCAAAATAATCTTATGGCACATTAGGTACAATGATTTGAAAGGTTATAGTTAAAACCATATTGATCGACTTGATTATATTTTGTTCTTGATAATGTGTATTGTGATATTATTACATAATAGATATATTATTATGTATTTTCATTTGGATCTTTGTTAACAGTTGTTGGAGGTGGGATGGAAAAATTTTGTTATGATATATTTGTTTTTGTTTTTGTTTTCCTATTATGGGGTTTCATATTTTATAGATGTATTTTCATTTTAAAAAGTGGTATTTAGAATCATTTTAAATTGATGATAAAGATTTAGTCATTTTAGTAGTGGATTAAACCAGTTCTATATAATTTTTAATTTTTTTAGTGGTGGTTTTCTCATGTTAGCAGTAGTTTTCCCTCTGAAAAAAATACAGGATATATTAAAGGTTTAAACCTGTACAATATCCATGACATTTTATGGGAGTCGAAACCTTCTCAAAAACCAAAAAACTACCACTAAACAAATTTTCAGTGATGGGTTTTTTAAACAATCACTAAATGGAAGGAACTGATTTGAGTTATATTCTTACACTAACAATAGCGTTGGTTTTTGGAAAACATCACAGAAACATTTGGTAGCAGATTAAACCACCTCAAAATATAAAAAAACTACCATGTTTATTAGATAGTATTTTAGTGAGTCACTTATTTATCTATAATTACTTCCTATTATTGTAAACTTCTTTTGAAGTGATGTGTGATGAAATTGATCTGGAAGTGAGGTAGTTTTTATATAATAGAGAGAGAAGAGGTTATGTCACAAACTAGATCCGGTCATCACTAATATCAGCATAGAATCCATCCCATGATTATTCCATAAGGTAATTTGGTATCCCCATAGGTAGGAACATGTTCCTGGGTATAAATAAATTAGGTTTGGGAAAGATTTACTCGAGTATGAAAGAATAAAACATTAAAAACAATCAATAATAAGGATCTGAAATTTTCATGTCAAACAAGTTTTAACAAAATTATATCTGAATAAAAGGATTTAAATATATTAAAATATGTCCAAATACAATTAAATATAGAATAAATACATCCACAAAGACTCCACGTGACAATGGGTCATCACCCCTGAGCCATCACCCCAATACTGCATCGTAGGAGGGGTCGAACAACCCAAACCACCTTCACCCGAGGCTTTGCCTTTACCTGAGTCAAACATACCAAGTCTACTTAAAAAAAGGGGTGTTAGTATGGTGTTATCCTATTCCCAATTGGATACAACCAAAAATTGTCCAATGAGTATGAAATAAATTGTGAAAAAGGAAGCATTTGTACATGTAAAGAGAAGTGGGGATTAATTCCATGAAATGCAACTTTCAATTGATAATAGTTTTTAAAAGAAGTATTTACGAATTTTTACACAATTATACATTACATGTGATATATTTTAATTTAAATAAAGACACACCCTAATTCAAGTTTAAATACCACAAATATGATGAGCACCAAAACTGGAAACACCCCTAGGCAACTAGATAGTCTCTAGCCATATGTACCTTGTACCTTGGTTTAAATTATCCAAGTCACAATCC
This sequence comes from Viscum album, assembly GCA_963277665.1. Lineage (NCBI taxonomy): Eukaryota > Viridiplantae > Streptophyta > Magnoliopsida > Santalales > Viscaceae > Viscum > Viscum album. The sequence continues at coordinate 1,141,700,234 of OY728156.1, forward strand.
TTTTATATGCACAAGAAACTAGTAGGGAACATAACCATAACCTTGTGTACCCAAAAAATCATCAACATAGTTTATTTAAAGTTTTCTTTATCCATTTTCTCTATGAAACAGGGACAAAAACCATCTGGTTCACTGGCTATACTAGTACATATCTACCCACCATGGTACATAGGCTTCACCTTTTGGGATCAACAAATTTCAAAAAGAAAAACACATCAAATTTCATATAAAAACACCACTAATGGGTACATAAAATCAACACAGTATCTATACACATTTGATACCACTTAAAACCCACCATAAAACATTTTGATTTTTAATAGAACAACTTCTCAAAATCTAACATTGTTTTGTACAAAAAACTCATTGAAATATCCACATTGCACACTATTTTCACACTTTTATGTCACCAAAAATACAATTTAAGTTCTATACCATTCAATTAAACAAACAATTTAGTTATTTGGCATCCCCATATGAACCAAGACATTATAGCTTTTAAAAAACCCTCATTTTCGCACAAACATGGCACTTAATGTCCATTAGCTTCACATACACCATTTAAACAAACTTTCGTACGAACAACCAAAGAGGATCAATATTCAAAACACGATTTTTAGCACTAATATAGTTTTATAAAATAACCTAGGGAATTATATGGCTATCTTAAATGAACCAATATAATATTTATATGAAAAACCCCCCAATTTCACCAAAAATTGGCACTTAAAATTCACATGCATTACAAGAACCACTAAAACCAAATTTTTAAGAAGAAATAAAATTTAATAGACATGAAAATATCATAAACACAACATATAGGTCATAAATATTGCATTCATAATGAATTACCTACCAAAATAATGAAAACCCTTGAATCATTATGCGAAAATCAAACTGCACCACGGTTGCACCATAAGGGACGTATATCAAGCCAAAAAAAATAACAGAACATGAAATCCATAATAAAACCCTAGGTTCAAAACCATAGTTGTTGTAAATTAGGAACCTTTTGGATAAGGGAAAAACTCCTAAGAAAACTAAATAAACCCTAAGTAATTTGAAATAAGAATGAAGGAGACCCATTTGCTTGAGGGATCTTGAATAAATATCCCAAAACACGCTATTATATGAATTTTCAAACACCCAGAAATGAAGTTGATGTTAGAATAAGTAACATAAGGTTACTTAGGAACTAGAATGAGGGAAAAAGAGTCAGAATTGAAAGAGTTATAAAGAAAATAGTTACCTCTTCAAATATAGACGATTTGAGAAACCTTATGAATATATGCCCTAATTCGCAATGCATCCGAGCTCCAAAGAGAGAGGAATGATAAAGGATGTGTGTCGAGGTTCATTTGACATGGTTGACACTTGGAATCATAGAAAAATAAAAAAAATAGAATAAGTTTTTAAAAAACAAATTTTTTTATAGGAAATGGGATTTTGGGATGGCTCATCCTTAAATAAAAACCCAAATCCACTGTTATTATGGATTCAAGAATTGATTAAATTGAAATGGTGGTTTTAATAGGTCAGTGGAGGCCATTTGGGAATTTTAATGGGTGAAATGGTTAAAAAATGAAGTAGTTATTAAAGAAAAAAATTAATTTTTAAATCCAGAAATGATCTCACTGTTTGGCCCAAATTTCGAAAATTCACCACTTCCATCAAAATGATCGAAAAACACCCAAAAAAAGAAATAATGTAAATTAAATAAAAAATAACTTTAAATTAAGTTTCTTATGTGATAATTCTCCCCACCATGAAAACTTATCGTCTAGTAAAGTTAACCTGACGCTTGATCAAAAATCATGAATGGGTACACTTCATCAACTCATGACTTCCACTCCCATGTCTCATGTGTATCATTCCCATGCTTCCAAAGAACCCAAACCAATAGAAGACACTTTCCCTGAAGCACCATTTCATAGAAGTCCATTATTCGCATTGGCCACTCAATAATAGTTAAATTAGGCTCTATATCCAACTCCTCCCAATTCAGTACATGGGATGGATCTGGGTTGTATTTCTACAACAGGGAGACATGGAAGATGTCATGGATGGATGTCAAGTGAAAAGTTAGGGCCAAAATGTATGCCACCTTTCTAACATTCTCGGTGATCTCAAAAGTCTTGACATATCGTGGCATCATCTTCTCTTGATTTTTCAATCGATGATGGTGTAGACGATGGGTCACTTTAAAGAATACCCTTTCGCCCACAAGAATACTCTAGGTCTTGATGCCTCTGGTCAGCATAAGATTTATGGTGACTCTATGTTTTCAATAACCACTACCTGATCAACTTGATCTTCTCAGACGTCTCATGCACCAGAATTAGCCCCAGTAGTGTGGTCTCACACACCTCATCCCAACACAGAAGTACCGACATGGCCAACCATAGAACACCCCAAATGAATCCATTCAAATTGAATATTGGTAACTATTATTTTAAGAAAATTTAACCAATCCAAAAGGGTTATCCCAAGATCTACCATATTCCAGGACACATGCATGAAGCATGTTCTCAAAAATCTGATTCGCCCGCTCTGTCTAAATATCTGTCAGAGGATGGTATGTCATTCACATCTTATTCTGGTACCCTGTTTTCTTATAAATGCCTTCCAAATATTGAGAAGTGATGTGGGGGTATCTATTTGAGACAACTGTTGATGGAACTCTAGGGAGTCTCACTAACTTTTTAAGATACACAGAACCCAAATCATCCAATTTACCTATATCTTTGATCGCAATGATGTGGGATGATTTGTTCAGACAATAAATCACCACCCAATTGGTATTTTTACCCATAGTCATACAAAGAAATACAAAAATGAAGTCCATGGTGACCTCATCCCACTCGCAGGTAGAAATGGGTAATGGCTGGAGAAAACCAGAGGGCCTCTGATGCTCTGCTTTCACATGCTATCATGTGTAGCATCTCGAAACAAAGTCTGTTATGTCCCGTCGCATACTTGGCCACCACAACTATCAATGGACATAATAATATATCTTGGAAGCACCCAGATGGACAGCTCACTGGGACTAGTGGCTATCCTCCATCACTACCTTCCATAGAGATAATAGAACTACTAAAAGGACCTTGAAGTACAAGATGTCTTCAAGGGATGATGACCAATCAGAGGACGTCTCCCTACCATCAAGAAACTGACTCGACCAATGACAAATCTCATCACTAGGTTGTTCCTGCTGAACCAACTCCAATAGAGAAAGATTCAACTAAAATCTTACCAAAAATGCACCTCCATTGTACTCCCGAGTCTCCACATTCATCTGATCAAATACCCCCATCAAGATCCATTCATCATTGGACATCTACAAATCCTACATAAGAAGCCTTCAACTCTAGGTTTCGGCCACCACATTATCGTTTCCTTGTGTATAGACAATGTCGAATTTGAATCCATGCATGTACTTGATCCAACGACACTGCCTCAAGTTGTGGTCCTTTTGTGAGAAGATATAGTCCAAGCTATTGTGATCCGAGTTGACCACAAACTTCTCCCCAAAGAGGTAGTGTATCTAGGTCTTCAAATCATGCCTCACCACTGATAATTCCAATTCATGGGTAGGATTATTATTTTTTGTGTACAAATTTGGAGAGAGTCGTACACCACCATGTGATCATCCAGCATAATCAAGCACCCAAGACCCTTACCTGAAGAATCATAGTAGACCACATACCCCTACCCAAACTTAGGAAAAATAAGCATGGGGGTGGTAGTCAGCTGCTTCATCAGCTTCTCAAGAGATTCCAAACATTCTAGGCCCCATACAAACTTCACCCCTTTTCGGGTGAGTTCAGTCATCAGTGAAGAATACCGAGAGAAATCCAAAATGAATCCTCTATAGTAACTAGCCAGGTCATGGAAACTTCTGATCTCAAACACAATCTTTGGATTCTTCCAAGACATAAATGCAATGAGCTTCTTGGGGTCCACTGAAACCCCCTACTCTAAGACCATGTTACCAATCAATTTCACTTAGCAAATCTAGAAAGTACACATTGAAATATTTTTATAGAGGTGGTGATCCTTCAAAGTCCCCAAAATGATCCTCAATTGATTTTAGTACTCCTCCTCCGACCCAGAGTATACAAGAATGTCATCCACGAACACCACCATGAAGGAATTGAGATACTGAAGGAACACCATGTTCATGAGTTCCATAAATACCACTAGAGAATTATTTATTTCAAAGGGCATGAAAAAATAATCAAAGTGGATGTAACTACTTCAGAAGGCTGTCTTTGGGATATCTGCCTCTTTCCCCCTGAGTTGATGATAGGCCGAACGCAAGTCTGTTTTTGGGAACCACATTTCCCTCTTCAAATGATCAAACCAATCATCTATTTTAGGTAAAGGTTATTTGTTCTTAATTGTTACCTTATTTAGATTTTGGTATTCAATTCACAAATAGAGGAATTTTTCAGCCTTTTTCATGAATAACACAGGAGCGGCCCAAGGAGAGATGCTCGGACGAGTGAATCCTTTGGATTATATGTCATACAATTGTATCTTTAATTCTTTTAGCCTAGAAGGGTCCATGAAAGAAGAGGTAAAGGATATTGGTTGTGTTCCTGATTACAATTCAATCATGAACTCTACATCTCGCTCCAGGAGAAAACCTAAAATATCAACTCGGAATACTTCTGAAAACTCATTCACAACATGACTTAGTGCACCATTAGATGAAATACCATCGTCGTCTAGCATGAGAGATGATAAATGAATGATAATACTTCCCAACTCTAGGAATGGGGGACCTGCATGACCTGAATGAGGATCTCATTCTCCACGAAAGACCTGACAACTCCCATCAGGTTTTATGAAACTCACTCAATGCCTGTAGCAATCAATATGTCCCTAGAAGTGTACTAGACAATTTATTCCAAGTATTATGTCAAAAAGTTCCATATTAAATACCATGATTTCCCACTCTATCTCAATACCTGACACGGAGAGTGCACCTGATAGGCACCCAAGACCCTGCTCCATCTTCTTTCCCAGTAGCAGCACCATCTCCATTACAAAAGGAAACAAATCAGTTGGTAAATTCATCATCTGTACAAAGAGGGAATAAATTAATGAAAAAGAGGAACAAGTATCAAAAATAATGGAAACTATAGAAGATTCTATCAAAACAGTACCTCAAATTATCGATGGTCCCGCCTATAATCATACGGGTTCCTAATCCACTATATGGAGATTTTTGGTCTCTACCCGAGCATAACCAATGGTCTATAGATGTTCTATAAACTGGCTCTACCCAGAAGATGACCTATCCATACCACCATGACCACAAAATCAAGATCCCCCAGTCCTTGATGTCTTGAACTATACTGGAACTCCCCTTGAATCCACTAACCCCGACCCACTCAGAATTGGACGTGCCCCCAAGCAGAAGTGTTTAAAATTCACCATACCTCCAAACTGGTAACAAGGATTTGGGGGAAGTGGGATTGCTGGTTAGATGTGCCCTAGATTCCAACACTGGTGGAACATGACCGATCTTGCATTAGAAGCAGCAGACAAAAATAACCCAGAAGAGTGTCTTGAACTGCCACCCCCTTTCTTTACATATTCCTCCCACTTCCTTTTCATCTCCAAGGATCTGCCTCTACCCACTACTGATACTGATCCATTGAAACCATCCATGCCTTTCCAATCAATATCCACCATTCACACCTGATAAACCACCTCAGCATAGGTCCCCATCTTAAACAATATCTCATGGGAATATTGTTGAGTCATTAAGAATTTCTTTATGACTTTTCCATTCCTTCTTGTTTTGAAAATCACAAACACCTTATACTTAAGCAAAGATAAATTTTACCTCCATAAGGAAAATTTACTTCTTTAAGAAAATTTACCCTATCCTGGATTTTCTTATACATAGCAATTGTTTTCTTAAGTACAAACACCGCATTCATACTCAAAATACCAGAAGTTGTATAATTTCAAGTTTTAGAGCATTCTGTTTTTTGGATCCAAATTCTGGATGTGAACTGTAATGAAGTTCCAATCCGAATTCTGGACTCCGAACTTTCATGAGTTCGACTCTGAACTCTTATGAAGTTCAACTCCGAACTTTCATGAGTTCGACTCTGAACACTTATGAAGTTCGACTCCGAACATTCATGAGTTCGACTCAGAACTCTAATGAAGTTCGACTCTAAAATTTCATGAGTTCGACTCCGAACTCCTAGGATGTTCGACTCCAAATTTTCATGATTTCAACTCCGAACTCTTATGAAGTTCGACTCCGAACATTCATGAGTTTGACTCCGACCTCTTATGAAGTTCGAATCTGAACTTTCAGGAGTTCGACTCTGAACATCTATGAATTTCAACTTCAAACCTCTACATTTTTAGATTCTGAACTCTGGTGAAACCAGACTCCGAATTCTTATAAAACAGAATCCGAACATTTCTTCACATAGACTCTAAATTTCATTTTGATTAGACTCCGAACATTTAATTTTTTTAAACTCCCAAATTATTTATGGCTTTTTCTTACATATGATTCATTTCAAAATGATGTCGTGCATTCAGTTACACATGATTTATTATTAGACGATGTCGTCCATTATTTTTCTAATTATCCATTGGTTGACATACATGTGTACAGATCCCTCCGAATTTCATGGAAAATATGAACATTGGAGGAGGGAGCTAACCATTGTAAATTTTTCTATAAATATGAGCTCATTTGAAACAGCCCAAAAATAAGTTGATAGATCTAGAGACCACACACTGTTAAGTTGATTTCTAGAGAGAGAAGCTTTTCATGCCTTGTGCATACTGAACTGCTCGTTCAGATTTCTTCGTGCGACTCCGAATGTTGGTGATTACATTCGAGGACTTCCAAGGATAGGAAGACAGACGTGATGACTACCTTGAAGTTCAAGGGCTACCTTGTTGAGGAAGACATAGGTTCCAACTACCTTGAAGTTGAGGGCTTGCGGGGATAGCAAGATAGGGATTCTGATCTTTGTATCGAGGGCTTACCCTAGTGTGGGTAAGACAGACTTTCTTGAAAGTATAATTCAAGGGACCTTTATCCAAGGTTGTTGGATACCCTTCTCTTTGGGTTAAAAGACTTATGTCATGTTACTTGTAGTTTTACTACTCGTTTTTTCGTTGCACTTTTTTATTGTAAGGAAAGTACAATCTTCTTGTATTTCTTTACACTTGTACTCAGATTCATTTAGATTCTATATGATTTAAGGTATAATCTCATATTTTAAACTTTAGTTACATTTCAATTTCCTGATCCATATTTCTAGAACCGATTTTCAGAATCACTTTCCAGATTTAAGAAAGTGCATAGAACTTGAAGTTTATAACATCACACCTTGTTCAATGTCTCCAATTTGTGTTATAGGTGTTGTGAATTTTATTAGTTTAACTTTGTTAAACTTATATCTTTCCTTGACTAAGGAAATTTTTAAAGTATACAATTCACCCCCCCCCCCCTCTTGTATATTTGGCATCTACATCATTATTTCGATCCAACAATTGGAATCAGAGGAGGTATCTGAAATACTTATACTCACATATAAGTTTTTCTTGCTCACTTTTTCATTGTTCTTCATCCTTACTTAGAATGTTTTTATTCATTCTAAATTATCATTCCGAACTTGGTCATTCCAATTTATCATTCCAAATTGTCATTTAGAACTTTGTGGTTATGAACTTTTTCTTCTAACAAGTTTGGTTTCCATTGTTGTAAGAATGGCAGGAATCAATGATGGTTCAATTGATAATCTAAATCCTACAAGACAACCAATCGTTGATAGTAATGACTATGAGTACTGGAGAGATCGAATGAAGACTTTTGTTATCAATACTGGAGTCGATAATTTTGTTATGCTTACTGGTGATTATAAAATTTCTTATAAGGAAGTTAGAACTTTCACTAACCAGGAAAAGCAAGAGTATCAACTCAATTATAAGGTATGCAATACATTACTATGTTCAATGACTAGAAATATATATAGCCAAATTTCTTCTTGTAAAGCAGCTAATTGTATCTGGAAGAAGATAGAAGTTACACACTTTGGAACCTCTAAAGTTATTGAAACTAGGAGAGCTATACTTAGAGCAGAATACCATGGATTCAATTTTCCATATGGATAACTAATATGTAAAGTTCAACAGAGATTTATGACTATAGTCAATAGCTTATAGTCTATGGGAGAAAAGGGGTTAGATGATGATGCCCTTGTGGATAAGATAATTGATATTATGCCCAATGATTGGGAATAAAAAAGAACAGCTATTGATGATAACAGTATGGTCACTCAAATTTCTCTTGATGAACTATTTGGAACTCTTCTCCAACATGAAATAAGAATGAAGAAAGATGCTGACAACATCAAAAAGAAGAATGGGAATGGTACTGTTTCTTTTACAACAACATCAAATCATATGAAAGCTAAGACTCTTGAGAGAGTAACCAAATCCAAGTCTAAGAAGGTGGTTATTCAATAAGAATCTAGTGAATGTGAAGTCTCAGAAAATGAGTTAGAAAATCTTTCTCGAATAATGAACAAGATAGCTAGCCAGAGAAATTTCCAATCCAAGAATAAGAAAGAGGAAAGGAAAGATAGGAAATATGGATATGTTATTTGTTATGAATGCAAGAGAGCTGGACATATTAGACCAGATTGACCTTTTCTCAAAAAGAAAGAAATAAAAGAAAGGCATTCTGAAAGGAACAGAAATAAGTATTACAAAACCAAAGCTAAGAATGTTCTGAAAGAAAATGACACCTAGAGTGCCAGTGGTGGTGACTCTTCAGATGAATCTTCTGATTATGAATCTTCAGGATAGAATAATCTTGGTCTTATATCCATATTACCCATTAACAATCATTTCTTTATGGCTATGGTATGAAATTCTGAATCATTGACCAATGTATCTTTAAATTCTAATGATTGTAAGTACTATAACTCTTCAGATGAATAATCCTCTTCTAATGAAGAAAATACTTCACCTACCTATGAAAAAGTTTCTAGGTTTTCCGAACTTCTTGAGATTGAAAATTCTAAACTCAATAAAAAACGTGATAAGGAAAACTCTTGGAATTTTATTCTTACAAAAGAAATATCAGATCTCTCTAAAGATCTTGATAGTAAAAATGCTGATTTAATAAGAATTTTAAAAAATCTTGAGGAAGTAAGTTCTGAAAAATAACAAACTTTCTAAAGAGTTAGAACAATTAATTTCTAAGAAAAGTGTTTTTGAGCATAGCACTAGTTCTAAATCAACTGATTTTGGTGATAAAAACTTGGTTATTAAACTCATGTCTGAAATTTTTTCCTTAAAGAATTGTTTATCAAACTTTACCCATGGTAAAAAAATTTGATAAATGTATTCACAAATACGACCTTTAAGAAACAAATCCGGATTCGGTTATACCCATGAAAAACAAACTTTTAGTAACAACTACTTTGTTCCAAAAAGTGCCCCATTTTGTACCAAGTGTCAATGTGTTGGTCACTGGGCAAAGAATTGTTCTTTAAATAAAACCCAATCTCTAGGTTTTCATAAAGCCTATTTTTTTAAGAAAGTTTGGGTGCCTAAAATTTTTTTGTCTAAAAATCTCGGATCCAAACAAGTTTGGATTCTGAAAGTCTAATTCTTTTCTTGTTTTCGGGAAGATAGGGGAAGTACCAAAAAAATACGTGGTACATGGATAGTGGATGTTCCCGACACATGACAGGTAACAAAAGATATTTTAAAAATATTATCAAAAAGAAAGGAGGAAAGGAAACTTTAGGAGATAATGCTCAGGGAGGAATTGTTGGTATAGGTAATGTTGTTATTCTTGATAAAACTTTGATTTAAAATGTTTTATTGGTTAAGGTTCTTAAGCACAACCTCATTATCATAAGTCAGTTATGTGATGAAGGATACCTTGTGAATTTTAGGAATGATAAGTGCTTAGTACACAATTCCTAGGAACAATTTATTCTCTCAGCCAAAAGGCAAGAGAATGTTTATACTTTGAACCTAGAAGACCTCAAGAGCCAAGACCTACCTTGCCTAAGTGCAATGAAAGATCATTACTAGTTATTTCATAGAAGACTAGGTCACTGTAACCTTAAAAACTTATGTAAACTTTCTAAGAAGAAACTAGTTAAGGATCTACCAGAGGTTAGATTTGATTCTTCTAAAGTTTGTGATCCTTGTCAATATGGAAAGAAACATAAATCTAGTTTTAAATCAATCGGTGAAGTCTCAACGACTGATGCATCACAGTTAGTGCACATGAATAGTTTTGGTCCAACACAAACTATAACTATTAGAGGCAAATACTATGTGTTTGTTATAGATGATGATTACACCAGATTTACATGGGTGTATTTTCTAGAAAAGAAGTCTGATGCTTTTTCTTATTTCAAAAGTTTTAGATAACAAGTTAAAAATGAGAAAAATCTTCCACATAAAACTATTCATAGTTATTATGGAGGAGAATTTAAAAATTATGATTTTGAAACTTTTTGTAGTAGAAAAGGTATTACTCACAATTTTTTAGCACCTAGAACTCATCAACAAAATTGTTTAGTTGAAAGAAGAAATATAATTATTCAAGAGATAACTAGAACCATGGTGAGTGAATATTTTATAGCTAGACATTTCTGGGCTGAAGCTGTATGTACTACTTTTTATACTATAATTCGAGTTTTGATTAGACCATTTATTAATAAAACTCTTTATGATTTATGGAATGGTAGAAAACCAAGACTTTCCTACTTCAATTTTTTTGGTTGAAAAGTATTCATTCTGAATACTAAAGAAAATTTATATAAATTCGCACCAAAATATGATGGAGGAATTTTCATAGGCTACTCCACAACTTCTAAGGCATGTAGTGTTTTCAATAAAAATACTTGGACTGTTGAAGAAACTGTGCATGTAAAATTTGATGAGTCTGATCTTTTTGTTTTTAAATCATCCCAACATACATCCTTGGATGTGTTTTCAAAAACTGATTTTCAACCTTTGATAGAATATCCTTCTAATAAGGAAAATGTTCAAGAAGATACTTCTGAAACATTTACCCGAGAAGACATTCTACCCTATGTTGATGAACAGGTTTTACAAAACCCAAATCATGTGTTTCTTAAGAATCAACCCAGTGATAGTATCATTGGTGATGTAAATCAACCTCTAGGGACTAGAAGTTCCTTAAGAAATAAAGTATAACATCTACCATTTCTTTCCCAATTAGAACCAAAAAGCACTAACGAAGTTTTAGGTGATGATGATTGGATCAACGCCATGAAAGATGAACTAAATGAATTTAAGAGGAATAAAGTCTGGACCATGGTTGAAATACCTAAGGAAACATCTGTCATTGATGTAAAATGGGTCTTCAAGAACAAGTGTGATGAAAATGGAGTCATAGTAAGAAATAAAGCCAGACTAGTTTCTAAAGGCTATAACCAGCAATAGGGAATAGACTATGAAGAAGCCTACGCTCCAGTAGCTAGACATGAATCTATTCGTAATCTACTTGCCTTTGAAGAATTCTTCAATTTTAAACTTTTTCAAATGGATTTAATATGTGCTTTTCTTAATGGATATGTTCAAGAGGATGTTTTTGTTGAATAACCTCCTAGCTTTGAAGATACAAAACATCCTGATCATGTTTTTAGACTTACCAAAGCATTGTATGGACTTAAATAAGCCCCACGAGCCTGGTATGATAGACTGACAGGTTTATTGTTTCAAAATAAATATGTTTAGGGAAATAAAGATCCAACCCTTTTTATAAAGAAATATCAGGGAAAAGAATTTGATTGTTCAAATTTATGTTGATGACATCGTATTTGGTTCAACTCAGCAATCTTTAACTGATTCATTTGAGTGTCTAATGAAATATTAATTTGAAATGAGTATGATGGGTGAGTTAACTTTTTTTCTTTGTTTTCAAATTTTTCAATGACCAGAAGGAACCTATATATCTCAACATAAGTATATTAAAGATCTTCTCAAAAAGTATGTTTATGACAACACTAAGAGTATATGTACTCCCATAGGTACCTCAAACTTCTTAGATCTTGATGAAGCCGGGAAACCAGTAGATCAAACATCTTTTAGAGGTATTATAGGAAGTCTACATTACTTAACATCTAGTTGACCAGACATAATATTTTCAGTATGCTTATGTGCAAGATATCAATCCAATCCTAAGGAATCTCACTTAAAGGTGGTAAAAAAATTCGCTACCTAAAGGGAACCATGGATCTAGGATTATTTTATACTTCTGGAAATGATTTTATTCTAAAAAGCTTTTCGGATGCTGACTTTGGTGGATGTAGAATAGATAGAAAGAGTACATCCGGAACTTGTCATTTCTTAAGAGATTCATTAGTTTCTTGGTCCTGTAAGAAGAAACATTCTGTAGCACCTTCCACTGCAGAAGCTGAATATGTAGTAGCTGAAAGTTTTTGTGCTCAAGTTTTGTAGATGCAACACGCACTCACAGATTATGGCCTGAGTTTTACTAAGACTCAAATTTTGTGTGATAACAAAAGTTCCATTACCATAAGTAATAACTCTTCCCATCACCCTCGTGCAAAACACATAGATATTAGGCATCACTTTCTTAGGGATCACACAATGAAAAGAGATATCATTCTTCATTTTATCGAAATGAAATATCAATTTGCTGATATTTTCACAAAATCATTACCCTCCGATAGATTTGAATACATCATAAAAAATTTAGGAATGATAACTGTAAGGTAATCATTCTTCATTAAATTCTTGTTGAACAATTATCCTAACAGTAATAAACTCTTTTTCATAGGGGGGTAAATTTCAATCTTAGTGTAACTAAAATTTTCGTAATCTGTTTTTTCAAACATAGTGTAACTAAACTTTTCGTAACTAGTTTTTCAAACTTTTCGGAACTGATGTTTTCGGAATGAAAATTTCTGAAACTAAAATTTTCGGAATGAAAATTTCTGGAATGAAAATTTGCGGAACTGAAATTTTCAGGATTGAAATTCTCGGAATGAAAACTTCCTGAATGGAGATTTTTCATACTAGAATTTTCCTATTGAGATTTTTTGTACTAGAACATTGGTAATGATATTTTCTTACTAGAATTTTTGTAATGATATTTTCATACTGTAATTTTCGTAACAATGTTTTTGTACTGGAACTTTAGTATTGAGTTTATTTTTAAATTCATTTCTTCAAGAAGAATATTACCAATTACGAACAATCTTTCTAGCCAATCTGAAAGCTATGATTTCCTTAATTAAAGTTTTTTAATCATATTTTTCTTGCTGGAATTTTCCTGAGTTTATAAAAGTTTGAATTCTAGTTTTCCTCAAATCTGGATGTTTTCCTTAAAACCTCAAAAGATCAGAGTCATGATTTTCTGGCACGAGTGTTTTGAATCGTCAAATCAAATCAAAACTTTTTCAACTGTTAGATGGATTTTAGAAGACAAAAGATCACATCCATCGCCTATATAAAGGGGGCCCAAGACTCATCCCACATCGTTTTTTCAAAACTTTCGCGTCTCGAAGCCCTGCTACTCTTCTTAAGACCGGTTCTGATCTTTTCAAAGATGTTTCAAATCCGTCAGGTCTCTCTGTTCCGAATTTCTGTTGAAGAAACAACTCATTATATGTCAAATTTAAAGACAATCTCAAAGTGGTTAATCATCAGGGAAAGGTTGGAGCATCCGGATTTCTATAAGTTTTATTCTCTTATTTCATATATTATTAGACTGAATGGATGGGAATATGATTGCGTAGCAAACTCAGATAAACAAAATCCAGTTTATACTGATTTCCTGATCGAGTTATATGAGCCTTTTCCTTCCAGATGGATGATGGCAGAGAATGGTTTTAATTCAAGTCTTATGGGAAACATATAAGATATCTTACACCAAGGCCACGAGCTTGGTTGGTTTATCCTACGAAAGAGAAGCTGAGTTCGGCTCACACAAACTTCCGGATGAGCAAGGAAGTTTCAACAAGGATAAGGCACTAAAATTTCTTGATCTTAAGGATTCTTCAACTATTAAGATTGCTCGTCTCACTCCGAACAATAGAATTCTTCAGCTTTGGGTGCAAGGCTTTTTAGTTCCAAGAAGAGGTGACAAGGATAACTTGAATAAAAGTTATATCTATGTTTTATATTTCATAGTAAATCTAAGAAAGATAAATTTGATGAGACATGTCTTGATTACGATCAAGAACATCAAAGAAGGAAATTTGAGAGCTTAGATAATCATGTTCTGTGCCCTACTATATAAGCTGATAGTTCAGTGCTTAGATTGTTTCAAGGTTGCATGCAAATAAAAAGTCTGAAATTGTAATCTTATGTTAGTAAGTGATGATACTTTGAAGAGGATAAAGATGGGTTTTTCTAGTGAATCCGGATTCTTCTACTCTAATTCTGTGCATGAAGTTGACACACTTCAGAAAGTTACACACACTCCAAAACCATCCAAAAAGCAAAGGAAGAAGAGAAAGCTTAAGGAAGTGGCTACTGATGAAAAAAATCCTAAATCTAAGGAAACTCAGTCTACTCCCCCCAAGCTGAAGAAACAAAGAAACTTATCCTGATTAAGTTTCTACGATATGGAGGGAAGATAAGAAGAAGAGTAAAGAAGGGGATCCACAATTCAGATTGGACCCTGCAGAGGCTAAGGCCTTAAAAGAAAAAGCTGAGGAAGAGTTAGAGAATCAGGAGAAAGAGAAGAAAATGAAAAAAGAAAGTGTTTAAAGCTGAAGTGGTGCAATCTTTGCTGAGAGCTATAGAGTTAGCTTCTGAGTTGATTCCAGTTCCGAAATATTCCCTTACAGAACATTCTTTACCAGAAACCCCAGCTAAGAATTATGTCACTCTGGAAAAATTCAAGGGTAAATAAGTAGTTAAAGAAGCTGAAAATTAAGCTGAGGAAGAAGTAGATGAAGAGGTTGAAAAAGAAGAACAATAAGAAGAGGGAAGTGATGATTTATATTCCCTGATCAAGAAATTAGAGTTTTATAAAGATAAGGCAGAATCCTCTAAGTTAGTTACTCTAGGAAAGGAAGGTGAGGAAGGTAGTAAGAATGATGATAAGAAACAAGAAGAAGAAGAAAATTTTTTATATGATGACGAAGAATCCTATGAGAGGAATTTTCATGAAGAAGGAAAAGAAAAAAAGAAACCAGATGAAAACCAGATTATTCATGTTTCTGAATCTGAGGAAGTATCTCCTAATAAAGAACCAATTCTGAAGTCTGATAAGGGAAAGCAATCTCTCATGGATACTCCGACAAAATAATTCTTCTGGAAGAAGGAGGTTGGTGGTTCTTCTAAGAGAAAACTGGTCAAAATTGAAGAAGATCAATCTCAAAGAGATTTATCTGATTCGGAATCATTATCTCATGGGAATAATTTTTTGGTTCAATCTCTGAAGAAGTTGGTGGACACCATTCCGATTTTTTCAACTGTAGATTCCAGAGGCCAGATGCTGCAATAAAGTATGAATCAGAAATCAGATTCCTTATCCATGGTCATGGATAAGTTTTTGAAGATCGAATTTGAACAAAAACGTTTTCTTATCGATTATGATGTGCATATAAAGTCCTGTAGTAAGGTAAAAAATTCGTGTAAAAGAGTTGATGAAGACTTAGTGCAGTTTGAAAATTTTCAGAGTAAAGTTCTAAATGCCTTTGACACTGAGGATAAAAAGATTAAAAATCTTCAAGCTGAACTGATTGATGAGCAGAGTTCTCAGATTCAACAAGTGAAGGAACTAAGTGACAAGGCTAATTATCTGGTTCAAAATCATTTAAGTGATAGAAATCTCTGGATCGAGCTTGAGAAAAGACTCGTACAACAAGATGAATAGTTAAGGATGCAGAAAGAAGCTATCGAGGCTCAGGCAGAAGCATTAAAAGCTCAAGAAGAAAAGACAGAATCCATGGAGAGGCAACTTGAGGAAGACGAAAGAGACCTAAAGAAGCTCAAAAATTTATTAAATAAGATGAATTCAAAGGAAAAGGAAGATAAATAAACCCACTCCGATCTTTTGTTGTAATTGTCTTTCTTTGTAAAATTTTCCCAAATCTTATGAAATGTTATTTGGTTGGCTGTATCTTTTTATGTACTAATGTTTTAGGTACCATATTTTCTTTTCCATTCCCTTCAACTCTTTTTGAAAATCACAAAGGGGGAGAAGGAAAAAGAACTACACTTAAGGAGGAGAAAGAAAAATTTCTAAGTGAAATATCCTTAAAGAAAGGGAGAGTTTCTCACTACAAAGTTTTTAATTCCAAAAATAATGAAAACTCCACTCCAGAAATTCAGAATACAATCCTTAGTGTTTCAATTCCTAAGGGGGAGTTAGTTGTATTCACATTCATCTATGAACAAAGGGAGATAAGTTTTAATTTCAAAGTCTAATGAAATTTTTTCGAAGTCCTTATATTCTGTTTCGTAAGGATGTTTGTGCTTTACAAAAGGGGGGAGATTGTAGAGTCAGTAAGGGTTTCCTTATGACTTTTCCATTCCTTCTTGTTTTGAAAATCACAAACACCTTATACTTAAGAAAATATAAATTTTACCTCCATAAGTAAAATTGACTTCTTTATGAAAATTTACCCTAACCTGGATTTTCTTATACATAGAAATTTTTTTCTTAAGTACAAAAACAAGATTCATACTCAAAATCCCAGAAGTCATATAATGTCAAGATTTGGAGCATTCTATTTTTTGGATCTGAATTCTGGATGTGAACGGTAATGAAGTTCCAATCCGAATTCTGGACTCCGAACTTTCATGAGTTCGAATCCGAACTCTTATGAATTTCGAATCCGAAATTTAATGTGTTCAATTCCAAACTCTTATGAAGTTCGACTCCAAAATTTCATGAGTTCAACACCAAACTCTGATGAAGTTCGACTATGAACATTCAAGAGTTTGGCTATAAACTCCTATGAAATTTGACTCCGAATTTCATGATTTCGACTCTAAACTCTTATTAAATTCGACTCTGAACTTTCATGATTTCGACTCCAAACTCTTATGAATTTTGAATCCAAACTTTCATGATTTTGACTCCGAACATCTATGATGTTCATCTTTGAACCTCTACATGTTTAGATTATGAACTCTGTTGAAACCAGACTTTAAATTCCATTAAAATAAAATCCGAACATTTCTTAACAAAGACTCAGAATTTCATTTTGATTAGAATCCGAACTTTTAATTTTCCTACCTGCCAAAATTTTGTATGGATTTTTCTTACATATTCTTCATTTCAAAATGATATCATGCAGTCAGTTATACATGATTTATTATTAAACAATGTTTTCAATTCTATTTCTAATTAACTATTGGTTGAGTTACACGTGTACAGGTCCCTCCGAATTTCATGGAAAATATGACCATTGGAGGAGGGAGCCGACAGTTGGAAATTTGACTATAAATAGGTGCTCATTTGAAAGATCCCAATAATAAGTTGATCGATATAGATACCACACACTGTTAAGGTGATTTCTAGATAGGGGAGCTTTTCATTCCTTGTGCATACTGAACTGCTCATTAAGATTTCTTCGTGCGACTCTGAATGTTGGGGATTACATTCGAGGACTTACGGGGATAGGAAGATAGAGGTGCCGACTACCTTGATGTTCGGGGGCTTCCTTGATGATGAAGACAGAGGTTCCAACTACCCTGAAGTTGAGGGCTTACAGGGATAGCAATATAGAGATTCTGATCTTTGTATCGAGGGCTTACCCTGGTGTGGGTAAGACAGACTTGCTTGAAAGTATAAATCAAGGGACCTTTATCCAAGTTTGTTGGATACCCTTCTCTTTGGGTTAAAAGACTTATATCTTGTTACTTGTAGTTTTACTAGTTGTTTTTCCGCAACACTTTTGTATTATAAGGAAAGTATAATCTTCGTATATTTCCATACACTTGTACTCTGATTCATTTAGATTTTATACGCTTTAAGGTAGAATCTCATATTGTAAAATTTAGTTAAGTTTCAATTTCCGGATCCATATTTCCAGAACCGATTTTCGGAATCACTTTCCAGATTTAAGAATGTGCATCGAACTTGATGTTTATAACTTCACACCTTGTTCCATTTCTCCGATTGGTGTTAGAGGTGTTGTGAACTTTCTTAGTTTAACTTTGTTAAACATATATCTTTCCTTGACTAAGGAAATTTTTAATGTATACAATTCACCCCCCCCCCCTTGTATATTGAGCATCTACATCATTATTTTGATTCTAAAAGTATATCTCTAGTCGCAAGTCTTTCTCAAACCTTTGGCCCTTCACTTTATCATTAGAGAAAATTTCAGGAGCATACCAAACTAACTCAGAAAAAAGGATGGAATACTCCATCATAGATAGATTCTTCTGAACAAGGACTTGGAACTCTCGGGACCTGGCATATGCCAAGACCTCAGGGCAGTACTGCTTATCGAAGACAGCCTTGAAATCTCCCTTGTGCATATGGTCATTCTTCCCATTCTAAAGTATCAATTCCCACCACTTGTGGCAAGGACCCTATAATATAAAAGTGGAACATTTCACCCTAACATCCTTGGGTATATCCAAGAACTCTAACATGCACTCGATCTTCATGATCCATTCCTCTGCTTCCTTAGATTCAATGCTGCATTGAAATGTGGGAGGCTTATTTTTCAAGAACTCCTAGGCCATGTCCTTTAAAGGACTGGTATCATCCTCTCTAACAAGAGCTCTAATAGAAGATTTTTCCTATATTAGATCTTGGACATCCCAGACCATGGCCTTGACTAGCCTCTGAACAATAGGTGTGGGAGAACTCTCTATAGCTTCTTCTCGTGGGCCTATGGGAGCTTTCTGAGGAGGCATATAGATACAAAATGAAACAATCATAAAAAAATATTCAATACCACAATTATGTAAATTTTAGTCAAATAAATCAAATATGAATAATCTAAAAATGTTATAGTTTAAAAGAAACAACTACTCCACCCTCGCTCGATGTCCACGTGTGGTCTGCAACCCATATATCTCATTTGGAAGTGAAATATTTCAAACAATTCAAACCTCCCCTGGTGACTCAAGGTCTTCCATGAAAGTTGTGGAC
Organism: Viscum album; assembly: GCA_963277665.1. Lineage (NCBI taxonomy): Eukaryota > Viridiplantae > Streptophyta > Magnoliopsida > Santalales > Viscaceae > Viscum > Viscum album. The sequence goes on from OY728156.1 coordinate 1,141,719,372, forward strand.
CAAGAACCCTACTCATGACCAAAACACTGATCCCTAATAATCCTAGATTTTTTCTATCCTAATTCATCCAAAATAGCAATATAACCCAAAAACATTGGCCCACTCTAATACCATGTTGTAACAAAATGAATATGGTCCTCACAAATACAGGCATCAGATCGAACCAATGAAAAAGGCCAAAGGTCTTTTCCTATCCCCAAAGGCTAGAACAACTTCCTGAGTATCAATATATTAAGTTTGGGAATTATTTACCCAACTATTAATGCGTAAAACATTAAAAACAATCAATAATAAGAATCTGAAATTTTCCTTCCAAACAAGTTTTAACAAAACTATATCTGAATACATGAATTAAAATACATTACAAGATATCCAAATAAAAATAACTACTTCATAAATACATCCACAATGTCTGCCCATGACAAGGGTTCTTCACCCCTGAGTCGTCTCTATAACACAGCATTGTAAGAGGGGCTAACAACCTGAACCGTCTTCACTCGAGTCTTTTCCTTTACCTAAGTCAAAAAAAACTAAGTCTACTAACCATCAATTGGTGAAAGTAGTGTGTAATCCTAATCTCAATAGGATACCACCCAAATATTCCAATTAGTATTCAATAAAAGGTGATAAATCAAGAAATTTTATTATGTAAAGAAAAGTGGTGATAAATTCCAGGAAATGAAACATTCAATCAAAAATATTTTTTAAATTAAAAATTTTAGAATGTTAACACAATTATCATGAAATGAGTGCTACTATATAGGGAAACTAAACACACTCTAATACAATTGTAAATAAAAATAATAATATGAGCACAAAAACTAGAAACACCCCTAGGAAACTATATAGTATTGGGCCCTATGTACCTTGTATCTCAGATTAAATTATCCAAGTCACAATACATCCCATGCACGAGCCACTAATAGAGAACATACCGAAAACCTGGTGGTCCCATAATATCATCCACGTAGTTTATTTAGAGTGTTAATTATCTGTTTTCATAGAGAAACTGAGAAAAAACTCATCTTGTTCACTAGTCGTACTAGTACATATCTTCCCACCTAGGTACTTGGGCTTCCCCTTTTGTGATAAAACAATTTTAGCAAGAAAAACACAATATTTTTCATATAAAAACACCACTACTGGTCACATAAAAACAATATAGTATCTATACACATTTGATACCACTTAAAACACACCACAAAACATTTTGATTTTCAATAGAGTTACTTCTCAAAATCTCACATTGTTAGGCACCCAAAACACTTTGAAATATTTACTTTTCACACTATGTGCACACTTGTAAGTCCCCAAAACAAAAAATCCAGTTCAATACCCATCAATTAAACAAACAATTCAATTATGGAGCAGCCCCATATGAACAAAAAAGTTATATATTTTAAAAAAACATCAGTTTCCAACAAACATGGAACTTAAAATCCATTGGCTTCACAAACACCATTTAAAAAAACATTTTTCAGAACACCCAAAGAGGATAAATATTTAAAACATGGTTTTCAACCATAATAAAGCTGAATAAAATCATCTAGGTAATTATAGGAAAGCCCTAAATGAACCAATACAAAATTTATATGAAAAAACTCCAATTTCGCATAAAATTTGCACTTAAAATTAACTTGCATTAAAAAAAACACTAAAAACAATTTTTGAAGAAATAATAAAATTTAATAAACACAGAAATATCATAAACATAGTATCTAGGTCATGAAGATATCATACACAATGGAATAACCTACCAATATAATGAAAACCCATGATTTTTTTGCGAAAATAAAACCGCATCACCGCCGCTTAAAAGGGACTTATATCAAGCCTAAAACCTAATAATAGATCAAGAAATCAAGAATAAAAATCTATGTTCAAGACCCTATTTTCTATACAATAGGATCCTCAAGGATAAGGGGAGAAATCTTTAAAAATCGAATGGATCCCTAAGAAAATTGAAAAAACAATGAAGGAGACCCACTTACTTGAGGTATCTTGAAGACATCACCGCAAATACACCAGTATATGAATTTTAAAATAGAAAAAAATTCCTATGAGGTTTGAATAAGGAATATAATGTCATATAGAAACTGGAATGGGGTAAAAATTGTAATAATTCAAAGAGTTATAAAGGAAAGAATTTACCTCTCCAAATCTGGACGATTTGAGAAACCCTATGATGTTATTCCCTAATAAGAGATACATAATAACTCTAAATAAGAGGGAAAGATAATGGATGTGTGGATGGGTTCGATTGTCTTGGGTGACAATTGGAATCACTGAAAAATAATAAGAATTGAATAAGTTATTAAATAAACTATTTTTTTAACTAGAAATAGGCTTCCGGGCTGGCCCAATTCCTTAAATAAAACCCCAAATATACCATTATTATATATTATTAAAGGGTGAAAATTGAAATGGATGTGTTAATAGGTCAGGGGAGGAAATTTTTTAACTGGAATGAATGAAAAATAAAATAAAATTAAGGAGTTATAAAAGAAAAAATATTTACTTTTAAATATAGAAATGGGCTCATGGTTTGGCCCAAATTTCAAAAACGAACCACTTCTACAAACAGTCTTGGGAAACTTTCAAAACAAATAAATATTCTAAATTAAATGAAAAAACAAATTTAAAATTAGTTATGTATGTGATAGGTTATATGTGATCTACAATAATAGTATGTTTTTTATTATTATATAAATACTAAAACTACTAATGAAAATGTGTTATCATATATTACATATTATTTCAATAAATAAATGTTATATTTTATAGGTTCCAAGGTTATGGTGTTCATTAACCATTCATTTATTTGGTAACTTTACACTAATTAAGACTTCAATACATAGATTATGGGATAGTACCTTTAGTTATAGGATTTGTTTTAAGACATAAAAGATAAGAAAAACTTTGAGGATAAGGCTTTGACCACATATATAGGATAAATGTTACCAAAGATAATGAACCAAAAAAGGTAAATAATTTTTTTTCTATATTAATAACTATTTTCAACTATAATGAAACAACTTTATTTTTGTGGGTTATAAAAACTTTCCAAAATTAGTATTCTTTCCCAAAGATCTTCTACAAAATCAAAGAAAAAATTATTTATAAATTAACATATTACGTTTAGGATGACCCATTATCTTTATAAGTTTTTTCTAATGGTATCCATAAAATTTTGTTTCTTGAGGAAGAGATAGTTCACATTTTTCTATGTTTTCACACATCACCTTGGTATTGACACCATGGGCATGGGATGACAAGAAATAATGTCTATAATGATAGTTTTTATGGTTATAATCTTTTTAATGATGTTCAAAGAAATTTTTTAGGATTTTAAAGGTTAAATGGGTTTTTAAATTTTCATAAAAAACACGAATTTATATAAAAATGTGATTTTATATGCCGAAATTATTTATGTATGAGGCCTAGGTTAATTCCTATAGAGTTTAAATAAATAAAATTTTCTTAAATAGAATATATGACACACAAGACCAATAATATATTAGAATAGAAAACCCCATGACTTTAAAAAATATTTATTTTTAATGAAATTCTATATTATATATAGCTTTTATGAATGAAACACTAGTTTAAAAAAATTCAATACCCTATTAAAATAATATTATTTTAACATGAAAATTATATACTAACCATTAAATTAGAGGGTATGAATATAAATAATTAAACTAATAAAAATATATATTAAAAATGTATAAAATAAATTCAATGGCTATATGCATATTAGAAATAATATAATAAACATTTAAAAGAAAAAAAAAGTATTTCAAAAACTGTATTTTTTCATAAAGGTGGTTCAGTCTCACTTTGAGAAGATAGTTTTTTCTAAAAGGGAGCTTCGTTTTTTCATTTAAATTAATTAAATTTTAAAATTATAATTTAAAATGGTTATAAAGTAAAATAAGTTCAATCATATTAAAATTTAAAAAATTTTAGTCATTTTAATAAATTTATTATTGAATTGTTATATAAAAACCCTTTGATTTTTTGATTGTTTTTTTTGGAAAACCCATTTTTTGACATATTTTCGGGTATAATATTATATTAAATCCAACCAATCATGTGTTTTTAATTTTTAAAAGTTGATTAAATATTTTTAATAATAATAATATATACAATATAATATGTTCAAATTAATTTTTTACCATAATTAGTAATGAAATAAGTAAAAATTATTTACCATGGTTAAGGTAAAAACATGTTTATCAAAGGATTAAACTAAAAATATAAGGTTTAAAAATGAACCAGAACATATGTAGTTCATATTTTATAGTAATATTTCATCCTTAAACCCTATAATGATTTAAAATGGTTCATTTTTTAATCTTTTATAATGATAAAACTTTGGGTGTGATTATATCTTTTAAAAAATTCTTAGTGTGTCTTCTCCCACATATATTAAATTCCACGCATATCCTCCCCTTTCCACAATACCAAAACCCATTATTTCAGAAAATAACGTCAAAATTACTCCTTTATGTCACTAATATTATCTTATAATACTTGTTTTTTTTATTAATCCAACTTATTATTGATTTTTTTGAAAACCAATAGATGTTTTCTAAAAGAAGTTGTAAAGCACTTAACTGAGTGTTTTATTTTAATTATTCATCCATATACTTGAAATTTTATTGAAATATGATGATATAATAACCTATTAATATACTATATAATTATATGTTATTATTTTAAAATAATTACCTAAAAATATCAACCCATCCCTCATCTGGAAAATTAAAAGTTTGATCATGTGCACAGCAGACTACCCCCTCATTAACCGAAGTAATTTGTTTTCTATCATAACTACTCATGGCTACATATAATGATGTATATAATATTTATAAATGATATTTAAGTTATATTTATATTTTTAGAATTATAATATCGTATATACCATCTTACGTTCCATTTCGTAGATAATGAGATAACATTGTTCGTGTGTACGGTGGACTACTATCTCGCAAAGTGATGTGATTCATTATTCACATAAACATTACATAGAAGTAAATAATGATTAATATTAGGATTATATATGATATTAATGTAATTTTAGTAATTATTTAAAATAAATATACTATATAATTTCTTAACTTATCACCTATTGAATAAATAATATTTTCATTTCTCTGTACGACAGATTACCGCCTCAAAAAGAGATGTTATCTATTTTTTCAACAAAGCTTCACATGGAAGATAAAAATAATATATTTAATTAATATATGTAATATATATAAAAAGTTATTTATTTTATAAAATTAATATACAATCCACTTTCTTAACCTTTCACCCATTGATTAAATAATAATTTCGTTCATGTATACGTAAGACCAATTGTCTCCACACAACAATGTGATTCATTCTACATGTTCATGGTTAAATAAAGATGATAAATATCTATCTAATAAGAAATTTTATTTATAAATTTAATATAATTTCATATATTATTTAACTATGACCTATTTTCAATATTCCAAACATTGACAATGAAATGTGTAGGAGAAACAACGAAATTAACACACGAAACAGTAGTGATAATGAAATATTATTAACAAATCAATAATTAGATATTATAAAGGGATGACATGTTATAATATAAATAATAATATAATTTTATAGATAATTCAATAAAATGTATAAACACACAATACAAGTGATTAATGTACTCTCAACTGAAGTTAAGCATCAGGTAAGGGGTTTCTTAACCGAATTTCCATTATTGGGTTATATGAATACCTTATTAATTATATTATGCAAAAATTACATGTGAAATGAATTTTTATTTTTTTAATTTGTATTAATACTTGTTATTTATTGTATCTACACTTTTTATTCATAATCACCCCTTTGATAAAATCTCACATCAACTATACCAAATTTGTAAGGGGTTTATCTCAAACTTCTTTGAGACACATGTTCTTTTATGCCCCTGAGTTTTTTTGAATGGGGTATATACATCTAATTTTATATAATATATCAATAATACTATTTAAATCATGACATTATAAGTTATAATTCTTCTACTTTATTCACGGTATGTTATGATTCAAATGCATCCAAATCGGTAAGGGTTTATGTTTCAATCTCATTTTAATCTGAACTGCTTATGATTGAATTTACATTGAAGGAAATTATTTGATAATTATACAATAAAACCCTTTTATTTTCATATCAACTATTTATTTGTGTTGTTTTCAAGTTAAATTTCCATTTTAATATATTTTGTAATTGAAATGATTGAGAAATTGTTTTTGAAAAACATGTCTTCATTTCTCTGTTCAGTTAAAAATATTTATTCTTCAAAATCCATGTTTTCTAAAAATGTTTCGTGGAATTATTTACTATTATTTTTAAAAGTAACTTATACCATTATTTTTATTATTGAAAAAATATTAATCTTCCTATAATTTTTTGAAAAATTTACTTTTTTACTTTTCTTACAAACATGTGATAGAAATCTTTTTTTAAGTATTCAGTATCAAATTAACTACTCATCTATTATAAACAGTCAATGTTTTAAATATTTATTTTTATTCTTCAAATGTTTTTTTCAAAAAAAAATCACTATTTTTTTAGAAAGTATAATATTTTAAATAATTTTTTTTTAAAATATAAAGGATATTTTCCTCAATATATGTTTGATGTTATCTTTTAAAATAATTTTCTATGTAATATTACATCCTTTTATGTTACTCAATGTGAAAGGATTATTTTCCTTAAAAATATTATTAATATTTTTATTTTTACTTATATCAACAAAAACATTTAATGTTATCTATTTCTTCTAAATTATGTATATATTCCCCTCGCATATATACCTACATCATTTTCCATTCCTTAAGGGATAATACATGCCTTATAACAATTTATAAAAGTATTTGTTTATTAAATTTCCTTTGATTATTTTATGAAGAATGATTATGCATCCCATTTTCTTTCTATAGGTAATTCTTATGTTTTGTATTATTATTTATTTCTTTTATGTGTCACACATAGATCATGAACAGGTTATGATGGGCCTTCCTAGATAGCACTTCAATGCATTAGATATTGTTATAGTCTATGGAGACATCATGTATGAGATTAGGGAGTATACATAATCCATTATGGGACTATGTACACCATATGATATTGTATAGGTAGTTATCCTAGAATCATGTTTATCTAATGTTTTTGTTTCATTGTCACATTTCCTATAATGCTAAGATTTTATGATAATTTTTTTTTTCATTTTATGTGATTACTCATGTTTCTACTCTTTTATGATATCATGTTATACCTTTGAATCACATGTTATGTTTCATTACCATATTTATTCCCTTTTATTTGTTTTTTATCGTTCACTTTAAGAATTCCCTAAGTTATCCCATAAAGACATAGGATCTTGAAAGGATTTTAGGAGCTCACAATGGAAAAAAAATATAAGGATTCCATGTTTAATATATTAAGTACATAGTCTTCTAAAAACACTAGTCTTGTATGATCCTTATATTATATTAATAGATATTTATGTATAAGAATAATGTAATAAAATGTGTATAAGGATTGGGTCATCATATTTGGAATAAGGGTGGTGTTTTAGTTAAAATTTGGATCTAGGATGAGAAAACATTGGTGATAAGCAAAGGGATAAGTCTAATAATAAGCCTCTATATAGAAAAATATCCTAGAATATTAGTTGTGTATATTGTGATTAGTTTTTTAGGAAATAAATCATTATCTAGATAATAAAATGTTGGTGTCGTTCTAGCACATATATACTTAGGCATAATAACTCTGAAAATTCTGCATCAGTCATGACTCATGTGTTTCCTAATACATGAAAATTATCCTTAAATTACTCCTATTTTAACACTATTAGGGGATATTTTTTGTAAATTCACACTCTTTAGTAACCATCATGAAGGATTTGAATTGATGGTGACTATAAATGACATAGTATAAACGTAATTTTTCTTATTTTAAAAAGATGGTGTCCTGATTTAGACATCATATAAATTATTTTTTATGATTATGTGGTTTTACACTATGATTATTATTGATTATTTCATACTTTTTTATTTTAGTCAATGGATGGAACTAGGAGGAATTATGTTAACACTGAATTTAATAGAAACTTTAGTGATTATGTGTAACCATATTGGAAGATTAGTAAAGAGAATTATATTTTTATTTTTCCTAATCAGATATCTTGATATATGATTAAAAATATGAACCTTGATGAGAAACATAACAAATAAAATTGGAGGAAGAAAAAAATATACAAAATTTTTTGTGATAATAAAAATAGTGGAAAGAAAATTTAACTTCTTACATGTCAAGAAGGTGGGAATAATCACCTAGAAAAATATATATAATATAGGGGAATTTGTTTTCTATGTGGAAATGGAGGTTATAGAGATATGAATTTCCAAGTAATTTGTTGTATTATATATGGATAACTTGGTTATTATCTTATTCAATTCCCAAAACTATGTTTTATACCCAAGGAAAAGGAAAGAACAATTTTATACCAACTCATTGAAATTAATGGGTTAATGTATTAATATATTGGGATTCAATAATTAATTTTAAAATTATTTTTACCAATGGTATTTTAGTTATAAAAATCAATAAAAATCTATGGATTCAGTTAATTTTTGATCCATTTTGGTTTTTATGTTATATTAACATAAGAGTTGTGGATACCATCATGAGTTTATGAGTTTAAGATTCATCATAAGTTTAAATACATAGACACTAATTTTTATGTTTTATATAATATAATTTATAGGTGAAAATGATATTTTGAGATCCATTTTATTTGGTTGAAGTATATATTACGTTTTGGTTTAATATAATGGATTATTTAGGAAGAATATTATTGATTTTATAGAGATTTAAGATAAAGGGTTTTAAAAACAGAAACTTATGGAATGGATTAAGTTGAACATTGAGAGTTACTATTAAGGTATTAGTGATTTGTGAATTAAATTGTATACCTTGTTCTACCCAATTGGTTTTATTAAATATAGGATAAATATATAGTTATTATTTTAGGGATTATGTGATCCATTAAGAAGATAATTTTAGGGATTCTGGCCCACTAAAATTCATCTGGAATGCTAATGATTTGAAGAAAATGATTAGAATGTTTTGTAAATTTATTAAATGATGAAATGATACCTGTAAAGTATGTATATTTTCTTATTTTAATAGTTTATATGGTAAAGTGTAAGAACTCGGATCTTCTTTTCAGTTATGCTTTTCCTTTTTCTGGAGTTTTTGGGAAAATGAATTTTCTGGAAATTTTTTAAGTACACGTCGTGTACTTTCTGAGTACAAGCCGTGTACTCTTCTCCCGCCAGAGTCATGTACTAGCCGTGTCCGGGCCACACACATGGTGTGTAATGGTGACGTGGAGACCGAATTTGGCATAGTATGGAAAAGACCTAGTACACGTCGTGTACTCTAAAAGTAAAGGTCATGTACTTTCCTTTTTTTCATTAAACGAACCGGGGTCACACCTGGCGCACAGGGGAGTCATCTTATGGTCTAATCTTCTCCAAGTCAACGTGCCTCCATCCAACCTTCGTTCCATCCACCTTCGATTGCATTAGAAGCACAGTGGTGAGTTATCTATTCTTGTTTATCCTTGTTTCTTTATTCCTCCTCGTTATCAAGTTATCGAAGGTTGAGTGTCTTGTGCGTTTTCTTAAATCTAAATCGTTCTAAGGGTAATCTGTCATCGTGGTTCACATATATCGATCTACTGGGATCGAGGTATGTGGTTTGTTGCCCTACGTTGAATGTCATTGATATTTGGGTGAAAAAGTGTCGGATACCCATGTATCGGGTATCTCAGGTTAGGTTTTTGATCCTGTTTTGTTATCTGACTTAGATTGCTAGTATTCTTGAGGTTATTGGATGATTAATAATTTCTTGTTAGCATGGTTGAGGATCACCCCATGGGTGTTTCCCCTTGTTTTAGTTTTTTATTTTCGTTTGGAGCGGTTTTACCTATGAGGAAACCCTTTTGCATGTTGATAGTATGCCTTTTGAATTTATTGCATGTATTGACTTCTGTTTATATGGTTGTGGATGCTTGTAGCTATTAGACAAGTAGTTTCTGAACTTACTTAGGCTGCTAAAAATCGTTTACGCACGACTAAACTGCTCAGGGCTGAGTGAACCTGGTGTGGTAGACTAAAGGGGGAATTGATGATTAGGGCTTCCCTAGATATTCTGTTATAATTACTATTGATCACAGGACCTATGGGAATGGGACTTTGTGCTTCCTCCGAGTGTCCTTAGTTACGTAGCGAGACTATAAGGGGAATTAGACATAAGTGCTTCCTCATAGAGTATATATCGTTCACTGCAAGACCATAGGGGAATTGTTAGTGAGAGCTTCCTATAGTGTCTATTCCTTTGTATGTTTACATTACTAGAGGGGTTTTCTATTAGGAGCCACCCAGAGAGTTAGTGCTTTATTTGATGGTTGGTTGTGACGAGTCCACCCAGCCAAAGAACAAGCTTGGGTTTGTACTGCTTGCTGTTTAGGTGGACTGCTGAGTTATTTGTTGTGCTTACTTGCTTGCCTTGGGAGTATAGATTTGTTGCTAGGTTCCTTGGTTGATAGCTAAATTATTATACTGAAATGCTAAATAAATGTGAATGGAGATTTGTAGAATTGTTTACTTTAGTGTATTTCTATTTCTCTACTTCATTTATTTCCTTTAGTTTTTCTATATTACTCATTGATAGTAGGGAACATATCTCTTGGTGATTGCCTACTCGGATTAGTCTCACACCCATTTTGGGTCCAACTTTTCAGCCCAAACAGGTTATATGGTTGCAGGTGTGGATAGGTATTGTGGCCCTTCTTCTCCGGCTACATGATTGCTGGTGGGAGTTAGAGAGAATAGGACCGATCTTTGGCTTGTGATGCTGCTGAATTTGTTGTTTACTTTCGTACCTTGTTTTCAGTTTTATTTCAGCATGTTGTTGTGTTTTATACATTCCTTAGATACTTGTACATGCTGCATCCTTATCATTATCATTATGTGTTCATTTCTTCCGTTGTTTAGTTTCAGTGTTTGTATGTTGTTTACTGCTTTCTCTATTGACTGTTGTTTCTTTTTCCATATATACCTTACCGCATGTGGGAATAGTTTCCCTAATTACTTACCAAGTCCCTCGCTGATAGACAGCAGCCTCTGGCATTTGGGGAAATTCTCTTGAAGTCATGTGGCTAACCGGGTACGGGGAACCAGTGGAGGGGCTCCAGATTCGGGTCTTTACAAAGTGGTATCAGAGGAGTTTTTTCCTTTTCTATTGAAATATTATTTAGAGACATTGGACAGGGATAGGACGGAATGGGTGAATGGTAAATAGTTGTGCCTGGGCGTTCTAGAACCTGTGTACAGGGAAAATGCCGAATTACCTCGAATATTGAAAGTTTTGAGTTTTCAAATGTTACGGTTTAATTGATTTCACCGTTCTGTGATGCACTTATTTTGTGTTGTTACTGTTTATATGATTGCGGTTCTATTTTGTTGCAACCCGATGAGATGAGGGTATGCCATCTCATGCATCATATAGGCACATGTAAAAATATAACATGCCATGCATATTTCCATGCCATATAGGTTGCATTAGAGATTTCATGCTGTTGTGATAAGGATTTGTGATAGACAATGCATGCTGTTGTGATAGCTACTCTAATAGAATACCTGCAATGTTGATAGGGTATCGTTGTTTGGATCCTTCTTATCACAGACGCCAACCCTTGATCTTATAGGTGTTATGGGCCCTCGAGGATTGGAATTTGGTGGATCGTGTGTTCTTATAATGTTCTCTTGTTACATGCATTGTTAGGATGCTAAGCTTGGATTCGTAGGGAGTATGGGCCCCCACAGATCGGAATTTGGCACCTTAACCTCCCTTTTTTCTGTGTTTTCTGGGTTCCAGTGCAGTTCTGAGGCTACTGTCCGGAAAAACCCAGAATACACGACGTGTACTTTATAAGTACACACCATTCAGTTTTTGGTCGTGTCACTGACCGTGTGGACAGGGACAAGGAGCTGAAAATGGTTTTTAGGAACACATTGTGTACTCTAGGTACACGCCGTGTACGGGTTAACTAGGAGCCCGGTCATGTAACAAACAACACGGGCTAGTTAATTCATGTTTAGTACACGCCGTGTTCGGTATGCACATGCCATGTATCCATTCCTAGTTACCCAGTCGTGTCTTGAAAAACACGGGTCAGTGTTATCTTCTCTTATACATGTCGTTTTTGTTCGGAACACGCCGTGTAAGGATCTGCCGAGTACCCGGTCATGTCATGAAAAACACGGTCTGAGGTTTCCCTTCAAGTGCACGTAGTGTCCCTAGGGAACAAACCGTGTAGTGTTGACTGTGTGTCAGGCCGTGTCGCTATCAACATGGCCCAGGTAAGGCATGTCCGGTACACGCCGTGTCTGCCTCAAACACGCCGTGTAGTCTTTAATTGGGACAGTAGTGTGACTTAGTTGTGTAGGAGTAACCAAGTAGGGAGAAGAGGGTTAGTACATGCCGTGTATTTTAAGAACATGTCGTGTAGTTGGGTTGCTTACATAGCCATGTATGGCCAAGGTACATGCCTAGGGTAAGATTTCTGGAAACACACCGTGTATCGGTATTACACGCCGTGTAGTTATGTTTTTTCATTCTAGATTTAAAGGTTTTTCCCTCCTGTTCCATTTTACTCTCCTTTTTTGCAACTGTGTTTGTCTTTAATGAAGGTTTTTTTTGGTCTTTCAGAGCTATGGCACCGAGACGTCCTCCTATTGCATGCCAGGAACCAGGCAGCGATCGTACGCCTAATGCAACCGATCAGGCACTGCCAGTAGTTCCGCCCATCGTTCCAGACATGGTACCTGCAGTTATTCTAGACACTGGTGCTGATTCTCAGTTCAGAGAGGGTTTCATGAAATTCATGCAGACCTTCCCGGGAGTTCAGCATCCTGCCCCGACTATGGCAGCGCTGGCGCGGGTCTTCCAGTAGCAGCATCCTCCCAATTTCACAGGGGATGGAGGACCTCAAGCTGCAGAGTCATGGCTAGAAGCCATTCTGTTCATCTTCGAGCATCTGGAGATGCCTCCATAGAGTAGGGTGAATCTCACGACGTATATTCTATGAGACTCCTCCTAGAGATGGTGGGACGTAGTCTCTCAAACGGGGCTCCATCCGGCTATTGCTTGGGATGATTTTCAGCCTACGTTTTACGACTACTACCACCCAGTGATGCTGAGGGCTGACATAGCCAGGGATTTTATGATCCTGCAGTAGGTTACTCTCTCAGTTATGGTGTATTAATCCCTCCTCATTGAGTTACAGTGATTCACTCCCGTTCTGGGGAATGATGAGCTATTTCTTGCATGGAAGTTTGAGGAAGCACTCAGACCGGAGATCATATCACTGGTGAATGTCTTTAAATTGACTTCTATTACTCTGATAGTCAACCAGGCTCTCATCACGGAGAGGAACTTGAGGGAGACTGGAGCTATGGACCAGGGCGGTTCAGCAACCAAGGTTGATTCCCACCAGACGGATAGTAGGGAGCGCCACCGAGAGTCTACCTGAGGCGACCCGAAGAAGCGAGGTATTCCTTGTGGTAGAAGAGACCTCTCTTATCGAACCCAAGTGGTGTGTTATTAGGGTTGGAGGATTGGGAACAAGAAGCCCTAGTTCCCGAGTGACTTATTAGAGTGACGATCCAACGACAAGATGTGTCATCTGCAGTGTTTCTGCAAGGTTCCCCTTCCAGCGGCTAGTGAAGGAGGATCAGTTTCGGCCCCGCGTCCATGAGCAGGATTACCAGCTTCACAGCAGACTGGGGGTTGGAGTTCTACAGGTTGTTCAGGTCATGGTATAGGTCATGGATGTAGTGGTAAGGCTCAGTGAGGAGCATCTCAGGGTTTTCAGGATACACAGGGTTGTGGTACCGACCAGACTTTTGCTGTAGAGAAGAATCATCAGGAGTAGGATCTCGGACCCTCTACAGTTCGAGGTACGATCTTTGTAGCCTCAGTTTTATCTTCATCCCTTTTCGATACTGGGGCTTTACATAGCTTTATCTCTTTTCATGTCGTAGAAATCCTTGAGCTCTATGTCTTTTCGTCCGCTGACATGTTGACTCTCGACACGCCTTTGGGAATGAAGACATCTAGCGTACGTCAGTGCAAGGAGTTCCCTCTCAATTTTGTAGGGTATTGCTTCTTATGGGTCCTTTATGTCCTGGAGATGACGGGCCATGACGTCATTCTCATTATGGACTGGTTGGTTCCCTTCCAGGTAGTTGTTGATTGTTATCACCGTAGGGTGAGTTTTGTATCACCATATGTTGAATCCTTCCTTCATAAGGGCGAGTGGGATGTTCAGGTGAGTCGAGCTAGACTCGAGCATCATGGGCTAGGAGGAGTTATGGCCCAGATTTCTAGTATTTATCTGGATGTCCAGGGGACTTCATTGTTATATTTTCCTCCAGTGGTTGATCGCTTTCTAGATGTCTTCCCAGAAGACTTTTCAGGTTTTCCTCCAAAGTGTGAGGTAGAATTATCGATTGAGCTCGTTCCAGGAGCAACATCGATGTCCATTCCTCCCTATAGGATGGGTAACCCTGAGTTTTAGGAGATAAAGATGAAGTTGGAAGAGTTTCAGGCAAAGGGTTTCATCAGACCCATTACTTCTCCTTGGGGTTCACCTGTTCTATTCGCAAGGAAAGAAGACGGTACCATTTGGCTTTTCATGGATTATCGGAAGTTAAACCAGTTGACGGTCAAGAACTGATATCCCTTTCCAAGGATTTATGATCTCTTCGATCATCTTCGAGGAGCTCGGGTGTTCTCGAAGATCGATTTGAGGTCCGAATATCATCATATGCGCGTTAGACCTTTAGATATACCTCTGACACCCTTCAGGAGCAGGTATGATCTCTACGAGTATACGGTTATGCCGTTCGGTCATACGAACACGCCAGCAGTTTTCATGGCACTGATGAACTGAGTGTTCCATCCTTACTTAGATTCCTTCATCATGGTCTTCGTGGAAGATATCTTGGTGTACTCTCACACTCGACATGACCATTTAACCTCTCTTGAGATCGTTTTGAGTACACTGAGGGAGCATCAGCTTTATGCTAAACTCTTAAAGTGCCACCTTGGGATGGACGAGATTCACTTCATGGGTCATGTCATCTCAGATATAGGAGTATCAGTAGACCCAGAGAACATGAGAGCAGTAGTTACCTGGGAGCATCCAAAGAATGTCTTCGAGGTAAGAATCTTCTTGGGGCTGGCCGGTTACTACAGATGGTTTATACAGGACTTCTCAGGCCTAGCAACATATTTTATGGGATTGATTAAGAAGGGGTGAAGTTTGTTTGGTAAGAATCCTGTGACTCATCCTTCCAAGAGCTGAAGGGGAGGTTTAATTCAGCACCGATCCAAATTTTGCTGGAGCCGGGAAAGTGCTATACAGTTTTTTGTGATGCATCTGGCATCTGACTTGGAGCAGTGCTTATGTAGTAGGATCGAGTGGTTACATATGGATCTCGGTAGTTGAGGCCACATGAGAGGAATTATCCTACGCACAACCTAGAGTTGGCTTCAGTTGTTCATGCTTTACGTTTCTGGAGACATTGGCTTTTGGGAGAGCATTTTGTGGTATACACTGACCACCAATGTGTCATGTACATCTTCACGTAGCGTGAACTAAATCTGAGACAGCGGAGGTGGCTTTAGTATCTCTAGTCCTTCAATTTCGAGAATTACTATATGCTTGGGAAAGGCAACGTAGTGGCTGATGCACTGAGCAGAAGAACTCAGATACAGGCAGTTCAGGAGGACAGCAGTGAGTGGAAACAAATGTCTCTGTTCTCAAAGATGCATTTGGAGGTGCACGACAGGCAGGGGCAGACATTCTTATCTTCTATGGATGTTATATATGCACTTATAGACTAATTTCGAATGAGGCAGCTGGCAGATTTAGAAGGGATAGTCCTACAGGAAAGAATGTTAGGAGAGGACCCTCTTCTCGGGTGGACCGTTGGCAAGGATGAGATCTTGCGTTTCTGGGGACGTGTATGGGTTCCAGCAGATATACGCGATGAGCTGATGTGAGACTTCCCTTCCTCTATTTGGGCAGTTCATCCTGGCATCACCAAGATGTACCGTTATTTACACAGCTAGTACTGGTGGACAGGTATGAAGAGAGATGTGGCTGGTTTTTTCATGAGATGTTCCACCTATCAGTCGGTGAAGGCGGAGCACCAGCGACCAGCAGGGCTTTTACAGCAACTACCCATTCCAGAATGGAAGTGGAATGACATCGTGATGGACTTTGTGACTAGTTTTCCAAGATCGTCGAGAGGAAACGATGCGGTTTGGTTCGTCGTCGATAGGCTTACAAAGGTTGCTCACTTCTTTCAAATCAAAGTGACTTTCACTGTCGATGATCTGGGACGACTTTACATCCGGGAGATCATTCATCTGCATGGAGTTCCATAATCTATTGTTTTAGACAGGGATGCGCACTTTACCTCTCGGTTCTGGCAGGGACTTCAGAAGGCCTTGGGTACACAGGTACTTTTGAGTACAGCATACCACCCCCAGACTGATGGCCAGTCTGAGCGCATGATCCAGGTGCTTGAGGATATGCTCTGAGCATGCATCCTAGAATTTGGAGGTTATTGGGAGAATCATATTCCTATGGTGGAGTTTTCCTACAACAACAATTTTCAAGTGACCATTCAAATGGCACCATACGAGGCTTTGTAACGTAGGTCATGCGGATCACCTTTATGCCGGATGGAGGAAGGAGAGGCAGTTTTGCGGGGACCTCATCTTGTTCAAGAGACTTCAGAGCAGATAGAGCTAATTCGGAAGAGGATGGCTACAACGAAGTCTCGAAAGAAGTCTTATGCTAATCAGCGAAGACGACCTCTGGAGATCGAGGTCGGTGATCAGGTTTTCCTGCGTGTTGCACCGAGGTTGGGACACAGGGGATTCCAGGACAGGGCAAGCTTTCACTGTGGTACGTCGGGGTGTTTGAGGTCTTGGAGTGAGTTGGGCCGGTTGCCTATCGGTTGTAGCTACCTCAGAGGTATCAGGCCATACATGACGTCTTCCACGTCTCTCATCTCCGACGTTACTTTTCAGACCCATCTCACTTCTTTCAGGCAGAGGAATTCGAGTATGAAGTCGATGCGTCATTCGAGGATCATCCTATCCAGATTGTCGATTAAAGTACGAAGGTTTTCCGTGGGCAGTCTGTTCCTCTAGTACGGGTTCTATGGCAGCACGGGCGTGTACAGGACGATACTTGGGAAAGGGAGGCCGATGTACGATCGCAGTGGCCAGAGCTGTTCGGGGTTTCTTCTTCTTTTCCTCGTTTAGGAAATTCGGGGACGAATTTCTTTAAGGGGGGAAGTTTGTAAGAACCCGGGTCTTCTTTTCAGGTAATATTTTCCTTTTTTTGGAGTTTTTGAGAAAAATGAACTTTCTGGAAATTTTTGAAGTACACACCGGGTACTTTCTGAGTACACGTTGTGTACTCTTTTCCTGCCAAAGCCGTATGTTGGCCGTGTCGGGGCCACACACACGGTGTGTAAGGGTGACGTGGAGACAGATTTTTTTGGTGTACGTAAAAGACCTAGTACACGCTGTGTACTCTAAATGTACACGCTGTATACTTTCTTTTTTTCATTAAACAGACCGGGGTTCCGCCTGACGCACATAAGTGTCATCTTCTCCAGGCTTCATTCGTCCAAGAGAAACTGTACGACCTAATATTCTCTGAGCCATTGTGCCTCCGTCCGACCTCCGTTCTAGCCGCCTTTGATTGCGTTGGAAGCGCAGTGGTGAGTTCTTCGTTTTGATTTAGCCTTGGTTCTTGATTCCTCCTCGTTTTCAAGTTATCGAAGGTTGATAATTTTGTTCATTTTCTCAGATCTATGTCGTTCTAAGGGGAATATGTCAACATGGTTCGCATATATTGATCTACTAGGATCGAGGTAGGTGGTTTGTTTCCCTATGTTGAATTTCCTTGAGTTTTTGGTGAAAAAGTGTCGGATACCAATGTATCGGGTATCTCAGGTTAGGGTTTTGATCATGTTTTTTTATCTACCTTATATTTCTTGTATGCTTGAGGTTATTAGATGATTAATAATTGATTTTAAGCATGGTTAAGGATCACCCCATGGGTGTTTCCCCTTTTTTGGGCTATTTATTATCATTTGGCGTGGTTTTTCCTATGAGGCAACCCTTTTTCACATTTCTAGTATGTCTGTTGAGTTGATTTTATATATTGTATGCTGTTTATATGCTTGTGGATGCTTGTAGCTATTAGCCAAGTATTTGTTGAACTTACTTAGGCTGCTAACAGTCTTTTACGCATGACTAAACTGCTTAGGGCGGAGTGAACCTGGTGTGGTAGACTAAAGAGGGAATTGACGATTAGGGCTTCCGTAGAGAGTCTTTTATAATTAGTATCGATCACAGGACCTCTGGGAATGGGACTTTATGATTCCTCAGAGTTTCTATAGTTACATAGCGAGACTCTAGGGGGAATTAGACGTAAGTGCTTCCTCATAGAGTCTATATATTTCGTTGAAAGGCCACATGGGAATTGACGGTGAGAGCTTCCCAGAGTGTCTGTGCCTTTGTACGTTTACTTTACTAGAGGGGTTTTATAGTAGGAGACACCCAGGGAGTCAGTACTATATTTGATAGTTGGTTGTGACGAGTCCACCCATCCAAAGAACAATCTTGGTTTTGTACTGCTTTCTATTTTGGTAGTCTGCTGAGTTACCTGTTGTGATTACTTTCTTGCCTTGGGTGTATAGAGATATTGCTAGGTTCCTTGGATGATAGCTAAATGATTGTACTGAACTGCTAAATAAATGTGAATGGAGATTTTTTGGATTGTTTACTTTAGTGTATTTCTTTTTCTTTTCTGCAATTATTTACTTTAATTTTTCTATATTACTCACTGAGAGTAGGGCACGGATCTTGTGGTGATTGCCTACTGGGATTAGTCTCACACCCTATTTGGGTCCTTCTTTTAGCCCAAACAGGTTATATGGTTGTAGGTGTGGGAAGGGATTGCGGCCCTTCTACTTCGGGTACATGATTGCTGGTGGGAGCTGGAGAGCATAGGATCCAGCTTAGGATTGCGATGCTGCTAGAGTTGTTGTTTACTTTCATACCTTGTTTTTCAGTTGTATTTCACCACGTTGTTGTGTTTGCTACTTTACTTAGACACTTGTACCTGCTACATCATTATCATTATCATTATGTGTTCATTTCTTCCGCTATTTAGTTTCAGTGTTTGTATATTGTTTACTACTTCCGCTATTGACTGTTGTTTTTCTTTCCTTGTATACCTTACCAAATGAGGGCATAGTTTCCCCAATAACATACCAAGGCCCTCGCTGCTAGTCGGCAGCCTCTGGCAGTTGGAGATATGTGCTTGAGGTCATGTGGTGAACTGGGTATGGGGAACCAGTGGAAGGGCTCCGGATTCGGGTCGTTAAATAAATGAATTCCTCAACACTAGGAAACAGATCTTGATACAAAAAAATCCTATTACCTTCATATATAAAAATTAATGGTCATTTAACTCGTCATATATTTTTTTGTTATTTTTAACTTTATATTTATCATTCACTTTCTAATGAACAATTATTTCCATCACTCCCCATAATTTCTTATTGTTTTCTTATGTGTCTATATTTTCACATGCCACTGATGTTCTCTTATATGGAAAATGAGTATGTGTTATTCTTTATGACCATTGTAGTTCCTTTTATCTCATATGAATAGGATATATTATTAACAATTCTATGATGTGGGATTACAATTAAGTTATTTTAAAATGTAAAACCCCAGATAACTGATATCATTATTAAATTGTGAGGTTTTGATTTTTTTAAGAGGTAGAATATAACACTTTAATATTTTAAAAGAATATGATTATGTCTGATAGTGTATATTAATCATAACACAACGAATATAAGGGAATTTAATACCCCATAACATAGTGATATATTTATTTTCAAATAAATTAAATCTCTTCAAAATTTAATGATGCACACAACACTAGGTTTAAGTGAAAAGTGATACTTTATTAAAATATTTTTATTTAAACTGACCATAGTAACCTAGACATTAAATTAGAGGGTATGAATATGACTAAATAAATAATGAAAATTATATATTTAAATTATTTTCAAAATAATTTCTATGGTTATATTCTAATTATAAATAAAATAAAAACTATTTGAGAGAAAAGAAAATATTTCTTGAAAAAAATGTATTTTTTAAAAGGGGGTTTATCCGTGATTTAAACAAATAATTAAAAATTAATTATAAAAAAATTAGAATTTATTTTTCACATAATAAAATTTATTTATTAAATATTCATGTCAAAAATATCTTTTTTGTAATTATTTATAATTTTCTAAAAAATATTAATTTTTTGATGAATAGTTAAAATTACTGATTGTTTTATTGATAACTTTCTTATCATTTAAATTATTTAAAAAGTTAGATTAAATTTTTAATTTGTTTCTATGTACCATTATTTCAATTATATTAAAATAAAATTAATTTAGTTTATGGTAATCAATTACATATTAATATATGTTATAAAAACCTTTTATACATTTGACGTTTTTTCTTAAAGAAAACCATTTATTTTCACATCAACGGGATTAATTTTAAATTAAACATTGCCACTTTTGTGAGTTGAATTTAGAAAATTGGATTAAATATTTTATATCCTAATAAAATTGGTTATATAATAAGTTCATCTTAATTTTTTTCTATAATGATTAATGAAATGTGTAAAAAATATTTTCCACGGTTATGGTAAAAATGAGTTTAATGAGTGGATAAACTAAAAATGTTAGGTTTTTAAAATGAAAAGAAACGTCTATAATTAATAATGGATGATAAAATTTAGACACTATCACCTCTAAATTTACTAAATGGACCACTTCCATCCTTCTTTCATTATAAAATCATTGGTGGAATTCTTTCTTTTCAAAAATTCCATGTGTGTCTTCTCCCCTACTTTTAAAAGGTAAATCCCTCCCCTTTTATAAACACTTGAAACCCCATTTGGATCATCCATTATCTAAAAAATAAAATCTGTAATTCAAGACCCAAGTACTAGAATCCATTTTTATAGAAATACAACCCAGGAAGGCGTTTGGTGCAAACTAAAAGCGGTTGTCTGAAAATGAGGTAACGTCCTTAAACGATTATTTTATTTTATTTTTCTTCCAAAACTATAAAATATTATTAAAAATTGCTTATATAATAAACCCATTATTATTAATATGATGATGTGTATTTATGTTAATATAATTACCTACAACCATCTCCTCCTCCATCAAATGGGAAATGAAATTGTTGATCGTGCATATAGTGGATTGTCGCCTCACGAACTGACATAATTTTTCATCCATCACCACTTATCACATATGGATTTCAATTTGAATCCTATATTTATATATTATATTTATGATATAATTACTGTTTTTTTATATAGAAAATCAGATAATGTTGTTCATTTGTACGGCAGACTACCCCTTCGCAAAGAATTATGATTCATTTTTCACTAACGCTTTACATTAAAGGTAATAAGGATTAATATTATTTTTATATATGATATTAGTTAAATATTAATTATTATCTACGTAAAATAAATAATATAATTTTCTACATTGTCATCCACTTAAAAAATGATTACATTGTTCGGGTGTGCGGCAGATTACCTCCTGGCAAAGCGATATGATTTTTTTCACTGAATATTTACATAGAAGGTAAAAAAGGATAAAGTTATTGAATATATGTGATATATATTACATAATATTTTTTAAAAAATTAATCCACTTTCCAATTCCATACACTTTCACCATTTATGTAAATGATAATCTCATTTATGTGTACGTACAACCTTATGTCTTCTCGAAACGATGTGATTAGTTATCTATATTCAAAATTCAATAATGATTATAAAGATGTATATAATGGAAGAATATTAAATTTATAATGTTAATAAAATTTTTGAGAGGATGTAATTATAACCATTATTCAATATCATGAACCTCTTTAATGAAATTTCCAGGATAAAATATGGAAACTAACACTCGAAACAATAGTGATAATATAATATTATTGACGAACGGGTAATAATATGTTATAAAAGATCATATATGATATTATGAATTATAGTATAATTATTTTATAATTTAATCACATGTTTAAAAATACTATATTGGACTTTGAATAGAGATCATATAAAGTTAATTGTGATTTAATTGGTTTCATTACTCAATTTCAATTCATTGGGTTATATAAACACTTCATTGATTATATTATAAGAAAGTTTTTGTTAAAAAATTTCATTGATTTATGTTTAATTTCCACTTTTATTTTTTTAAATACATTTATTATACATAATGACTACATTAATATACTCTCACCTTGATGATATGTACTTTGTAAGGGTTTCACCTCAAACTTCTTCCTTTAGGACCCATGTTCATTTATACACCTAATTTCTATAAAATTGTTTTAATACTTCTCATTTTACATATAATATTATGAATAGTTCTTATATAATGATATTTTAAGTTACAATTCATCATCTTAATTAATTGTGAAAAATGATTCAAAAGTTACCAAATTGTTAAGGTATTTGGTTTAAGTCTCATTTTAATCAAGATTAATTAGGATTGAATTTAAATTAAAGGAAATTATTTTATAAATTTCTAAAAAACCCTGTTAATTATCTTAACCTCTAATAATTAAAGTTCCTTTCATGTAATAGTACCATTTTATTCTCTTTTTCTCTTAAAATTTTTGATAAATAATTTTTAAGAAAATACGATATCATTTTTCTATTCCATTGAAAATTTTTATTCTTCCAATAAAATTTTTCAAAAAAATAAAAAATGTTTTACTATGACTATTAATATATATTTTTTAATATTAATTATATTTTTAAAAATGTTTTAAACTGAATCTTCCTACCATTTTACTAAAAAGGAAATTTTTTAATTTTATTACATAAAAGTGAATGTAATATTTTTTGAACATTTTAGGCATGAATGGAACTCATCCTCCCTCATGAAAAATTAATTTCTTAAAGCCTACTTTTTAGTTTTAGAAGGTTATTTTCAAAAAACATTAATTTTTTATAGGTTTTTTATTTTTGGTATTTATTATCAAAAATAAATTTATAATTTCCTTTATAAATTTGCAAAGTATTATTTCAAAATAATCTTCTATATTTGATGATATCCTTTGATGTTACTCATAGTGAAAAGGATATATTCCATAATAAAATTAATTTTATAAAGGTATTTTCATCAAAAACAATAATTACATTTTATGTAATGGATTACTTCTAAATTATGTTTATATGTATATCACATATGTACCTAGTTCTTTATCCCTTCCTTAATTTAGTAATACCTGACTTATGATAATTTCTCAAATGCCTTCAAAATTAAATTTACCATGATTATGATATGAAGATATATTATGAAACCCATTTTCCTTCAATGGGTAATTCTTATGTCATGACTCATGATTGATTTCCTTTATGTGGGATACAAGGATAATAAAATATTATGGTGGGTGTGCCCATATTGTGCTACAGTGCATTAGGTAATTTTATAGTCTCACGAGATGTATTATATGGGATTAGGGGTAAACCTAATCTGTTATGGGATTTTTTCCACCATGTAATATTGTCTTTGTAGTTATCCTTGGCTCATTTTTATGTCATTTTTTATTACTTCAAAATTTCGTATGATTACAAGATCTTATGATATAATTTTATTTATATTATATTTCCTTGTTATCATGTATCTTCCCCATTATTATACCATGTAATACCTTTTACACACTTGTTATATTTACTTATCATGTTTGTTCACTGACTATTATTTTAATCTCACCCCTTCCATTATGTGTTACCTAGGTTATCCCATGAATACATGGGAGCCTGACTGGATTTTAAGAGATCACTACGTAAAATAAAATGTGGATGCCATGTTTTATGTAATTAGAACCCAAAATTCCAGTGACACTAGGAATATATGATCCTTGTGTTTTATTAATGGGTATTTATATTTTATAATTATGTAATAAAATGTTTTAAAGGCTTGGGACATCATACCTAGGCCTTATTGGACAATTTCTATCCTTTAATGGGAATGAGTGCATTCTTGTGGCTATACAATCTATATATAAATTGGTAGAAGTTATGGAACATCCAAAAAACCAATCCATTAGTGTTGTAAAATTCATCAAAAAGAATATTTTATCCAATATTTGATTTTAAAAGGAATTAATCACAAATATTGGAAGACATTTTAAGAATTAAAATTTCAAATAATTAATGGAAATTTATTTTTATTCTCACATAACTGAGAAAAAAAACAACCCACAATGTAGAAGTCAATATAAATTTTATATTCTATAAATTATGAAAATTTAATAGAAAATGGTATATCACTTTATTAAAAATTGGACTGTTAAGTAGGATAATGTTTTATGGGATACTAGACTATATATAAAACCCCATATAGATGTCTTATTATAGACTTCTCTTTGGTAAAACATTTCATCATCGAGTATATTTCCATGAGAAGTCATTTTGGGGTATAAAATCACCTAACTATGATTTTATCTCTAATAGAGAATGAAATGTACTAGGGTTGAGATAACTAGAAGAATATAGAATTTATTCTAATAAGAATTATTAGTTTATAAGTAGAAAAAATGTTAGTCATGACTCTATCATTCAAAATATGATCGTTAAATTCATTCATATGGTCTTTTTTCAACATGAGGATTATGATTTTTGGGTGTATTATCTATACCATGTTGTTTGGTACCTTAACTATTTTTAAGATTTCCAATCAATGGGTTGGTGAAGGTAGTTATATAACGTACTAGGCTATTCCTAGTTAATGATTATATAGTTAAACAATACTTTTATAGGACACTTATGGTCTTGGGTTCTATATCATTACATGAACATTGAGCCTCCACTACATCTAACTATGTAATTTAAAAATATTTATTCCTAGTAGTATACCCATATTCCATTTTGATATATTATTTTACTTATATATAGAGATACTTCATTGATTTTATCCCTTGTTAGTATGGGTAACTTTTCATTCAATCTTAGACTTGGAAAAAAATTCAACCTATGGAATATTTGCCCGGAACATTTGATCAATACAATCTTGCAGTCAATTGGTCCCTCGTGCGATCATTCAATCTATTTTCTAGTTCTAAGGCATGATCTTTCCTTATAGTTAATGGACATTTAAACTTGAGTTTGGTTCCCACTTGTGGTTTCTTCAGCACTATTTTTGCTTTCCATCACATGGTTGATCAACCTATCACAATACCCTCATGGTAACTTAGTTTTTAATGTATGGTTTATGGAAATGATCACTTGTCTTTGCGTAGTTACTTGGATCCTGAATGTGTCGTCAATCCTTCATTCTTATCGTTAATCTAAATCATTACTTATTTTGAATTTGTTGTCGATTATATTTTTGTGGTAAAATTTCCCTCTTATTTTAGTCAATAATATTAACTTCATGTGTTCACTTCCACCTTCATTGTTGATTGACCTATCACATGACTACATATCTTTCTCAGATAGTTTGTTAGAGGCACGATCAATTCCATTTTTTTATATTTGATTTGATACAAAGTGATATAGTGGGTTGTGAACCGTGGTATCTCACAAAAGTTATGGAGGGCATGTTTAGCTAAGGTTTTTGGGTTATAAGATAAATAAACGGAGCATATGTTCATCAAAATTTGAAAGATTTGGGATGAGCCTCTATCTTGAACTATATATATAAAAAATCCTTAACTCAAACTCTGGTTCAAGATTATTTCATCTTTCATTATATAAATTTTATTTATATCTATGTTATTTTGAAGGATTTGAAATAGAACAACCAGAATAGATCACTCAAGTTAAAAAAAGGTATTAACTTTGAATAAGAATGGTTTATTAATGTTTATAAATTCAGGTAAGTTTTGTTTCACTTTCTACACTTCTACATCAAATCAATATTTTTTTAATTTTATATATTTAATTATATTATGAAAATTAAATAGAAAATTTTCAATTATTAACTTTTTTTCATGTTGGAACCACTAATTTAAATATTATAGTTAGGTGTACTATTATTGATTATTTCTTAGTGTTAACTAATATCAATGCATGATAAATGTTATGCCATTATAAAAAACTTTTTGCACAATAATTATTAATATTCATATTAATTGTGTAATATGATTCAATTATAAGTATCTAGGTTTGTATCAGGATAGATATTTTGATTCATGTTGTCATTTATTGATTTCTTTAATTTTCTTTTGAACCCTCTCAAAACCATTCAAACATTAAATGGAATATTGTATTGGAAATCAGTTTTAAACGAAAATGTTTTATTTTTTCATTCACCTTGGTATTAAAAAATGGGTACGAATTTGGGTTATAGGAGTGTAGGAGGGGTTTTAAATTTTCATTACCATACTTTACTTAATTCAAATTATGATCCTTGAATTTTTTTTAAATTGGCTATTTTCAGTTTTCTTTTTTCACATTCAGTTTTTGTAAAAATTACTAAAAATTGAAGGATGTTTTCCCAACATAAGGAGGTTAATTCCAAGTACTAAAGTAATTAATATGGTAAATAAATTCTATTTATCCATTCATTATTTTTTATTTTTTTATTTATTTCAGGAGTTTTATTTACAGTAATTATTGATTTTGGTCTTTTTGATTTGTTTTTAGAATTATATTCTACACATCCAAATGGGGTATAAAAAAACTATATTTCATGTTGCACTTTTTTCTTTATTATTTTATTCTTTTACTCTTATATGGGTTAATTATTCTAATAAATATTATTTCTTTCAAATCCAATGGTGTTTAAAAATTATTCAGGGATGATAATTTATGGGTTGTTTTACCTAGAGGTAAAAATTTGTTTATTATATTCAATTTCATATATAGTGGTGACTTTTTAAACCATTATAAAATTTTCAATCATAGTCATTTTTTGTATATATAAAACTAACTTTTGGAGAGATGTTTATTTTTTTGAATTGAAGATATTCTTTCTAATTGAGAGAGTCTTGAAAACTAATTCTTATGGCATTTTAGTTTTTCATTCATTAGATAAATTTTCTTCTTATGAGTTTTTATAATTGATTTCTTGAATAAAAGAAACATATTAAGTGTAAGTAAATTTTATATGGCCTTATTTGGATCCATTTTCTCACATCATCATTATTTAATAATTTATCCCATAATTCAATAAAATAAATTTTTCATGGGATGTTACTAACTTATTATTGTTTTTAGTAGAAAAAATTATTCATTTTAGAATATTAATAGAATTCCTGGTTGATTGAATTTAATTTGTTGAAGGTTATTTGAGTTAATTTCATTATACCTTTAGAAAAATATATTTTTTTAATTATTCTATTTTATTTGTAATGATAATTTAAAACGGTCTTCGAAATGGGAACTCAATATTATGAAATTCTGTTTTTATTTATTTAAAATATCACCTAAAATAATGTCTCATAATAGTAGAATTTTTTGGATTTGGGGAAAATTAACTATGGATACCTAATTTTCTATTTAGAAATTTTAAATTCAATGGGGGTTTGAGCTTAATAATTATGAGTTCATAGAATCTTATGGATATTTTCAATTTAATTAGAAGGATGAATCAATCCTATAAACATGGACTGTTCCATCATAACATGTTGTAAAAGACACGTATGAGGGTAGACGCCATTAAGTATGATCTTTTCTCATGAAATGTGTTAGATGTTGAATGATTTAAATGTGCTATGTGGAAACTAGAGGTATGATTCCAAGATAGTTTTCTAGGTGTTTGAGTTTAGAATCTAGGGTGTGATATGGTTTTAATTAGATAAACTAGTCATTTTTATATGATAAGACATCTTTGTGAGTAGGTATAATTATAGAGAGTTGGGGGGATAAGCATCCAAGAACCATAGATAAAGAATAATTAAAAATGATATAGATCTGGAAGAGGATCTCCTTGATAGGGAGTATACTTATTCCATTTCTTCTTGAATTTCATTCATTATTTCAATGAATTTAGTTAATATTTATTTATCATGATCATGAGATAAATTAATTTTTATAATTATAATATTTTGTTTTTAGATTTTACTTCATCTGTGAATCACTTACATGGATTTTATTATCTTATTAAATTATTTAAGAATTTTTTACTTCAAAACATTTAGAGTAAATGGAAATTATTCTCAATAAAATTTAAAAAAAAAATTTAATCATATGATAATCTGTATGAAATGTAATATTCTCTTTAATATTAGAACACCACATTCAAACTATAATTTTGAATTACTGAAAACAAAATAACTAATTTTTTGAATGATTGAGTGATGCATTGCGAAACTATAAGATTCATTCACTTATTGGTAACCATTTGAAATAATTTTCCTAAATCCTACATTGTAGATCTAGATACAATACATGAATAATTAAAAATATTTTCCATCAAATCTAGTAGACTTCCCATTCCTCTGAGATTATTTGTCATCACTTGACCATAACTTATTTTCTCTTAAACTTTTTTATAATTCTATTTAATCTTTTTAATCATGTTACTTTCCTTCCAATTATTTCACCATTACTTTCCTTTATTGTTTATATAATTATTTTTTTCATTTTTTCTAGATTAATTTACATACGTTTATTAGTCAAAAACCTAGAAACCTTCCTTATAGAATTAACTATACTCACTAATTTATTAGTTATTAAAATTAATATAATTAAGAAATTTGTTAAGATAAGTAATAAATTTATTAAATCACCAACCATTATATTTAAATAATATTTTGTTACAAAATATTTTAAATAGGAAACTAGTTTAATAAATAATTTATAAATATTCCATTGTTTTCCATATGAGGTCCCTCATTAACACTTTAAATATTTTCATATAGTTTGTGACACTATAAAACAATACGAAGTCAAAGAGGATGAGATTAATGTAATTACTTGTGTCTCAATTACCTAGATATAATCATAATTTAATGTCTTAATAAGGAATCATTACGATTTATTTGATGGCCCTGTTTGAATTTTCTTCTCTGACTGAGGGGATATTTTTTGTTTGAGAATTTCTATTTTTTATGTTCATTTAAATGAATTATTATCTATTTAGGAACATAGTTAGATTTTTTTACTATAATTTTATAGTTAAGATGTCCTATAGGGGGTTCGATATAAATATTAATGATTAAAGGTTACATCAGGTTCCTAGTTAGAGATCACAAATTATTCAATGATCTGGATAGTTGAATGGGGAACTGAGGGGTGGCCCTAGGAGCTTGAAAGGATACTTGTGACTTTTACAAAAAGGTGTCGGTATGTTCATTTCACCCCCACGCCATCAATTATTATCCTCTTCTTCTCCCATAAATTTTATTCCCCTCCATCTAATTTAGAGGTCCTATATGTCTCTCTTTTGTGTCCCTTATCCCCACCTTCTTCCCCCTTTATTATTGGAAGGTTCATGTTACTTTTTTATAATATATACATGGTATGCCTTCTCATATAATCTCGTTGTTCTAAAACACCAATGTTCCTATATTATCTATCCCAAACAATGTATTTTAAATGAATTATTCTAAAGAATAATGGAAATTACCATATATCATGGGGATTCATATTCTATTACTCCGTGAATGCTCATATAGATTATTCTATCTTTATTCATAATTATTTTAATTGAATTAAATTGGCATGAATTTAAATTTAGATATTTCATGTTTTTGGAAAGAAATTAGTAGATAAAATCTTGGAGTTTTTTATAGATTTAAATTATGGAAAATATTAATGGATTTTATATTTAATTAGACTCGAGTTTCAATGAGATTATTCCTCTTTAATTATAGTGTTTAATTAATTTCATTCCATTGGTGATATATTTTGGTCAGATTGTATTAATTTATAATGATGAACTAAAATAGTTTTAGGTTGTCTCAACTGACCGATTGACTATCAAGATATGCCTATAAAATGAATAACATAGTTTTTTTCTAGCTGAGAAGGGTGTTGGGAATCAAGGATCTGAGAGTTTTCAATGACAACATGATTGGAATATTCACATGAAGCCTGCTTAATTCTAATGATCCTTAGTTTGATAACCTGACTTGTAGTTTCATGGATATGATTATCAACGGCTACCCTCATTATCATGGATTCTCGGTTTGGCCCTCAATTAGGACCTCATTTAAGGATATCATGCAGCATACCAAATGGTTGGTAAGCAGGCACTCAGACCAGAACTACTGGACTATGTGCGGGCTTGATCAGCCCCTTTAGAGCAGATGACTATCTCAAATATCCTAGAGTAGCTCAATTCATTATGTTTCATCCCCACATTGGTGGCCCAGAATGTTCAGAATGTTACCTTTATGTATGTTGACATGATTGTTTGGAACACTAGTGTCAATGGAAAATT
Source organism: Viscum album (assembly GCA_963277665.1). Lineage (NCBI taxonomy): Eukaryota > Viridiplantae > Streptophyta > Magnoliopsida > Santalales > Viscaceae > Viscum > Viscum album. The sequence goes on from OY728156.1 coordinate 1,141,750,019, forward strand.
TTCTTCTAAGGATTATTATAGGGTCATACCTGAATGATCTAGTATAATTATTTCTTGTCTTACCGAGTTCAAGGTCAGATTCATTCAAACCTTGAACATTATTCTGTAAGGGAAAATATGGAAGGGTAATTTTTCCACTTGTGATCAGATGAGAAGAAATGGGTTGTGCATTGCCTCAGTTTGTTTCTTATGCATGAGGGCCGGTGAGGATATCGATCACCTATTTTTTTAATTCCCTTTCTCAGTATCTTTTTGGGAGTATGCAGGGATCGTCTTTGAGATGGATTTCAATGTTGGGAGCTCCCTGGAGGGACTACTATCCATCATTGGTAGTGTTGGGCAGAGTGAGAAAGTGCATCACCTACTACTTGCGGCCATTGCTGTAATCTTTGCTACTATCTAAAGGGCTCAGAATATCAGGTTGTTCAATGAGTAGATTACTTCTGCTTATTCCATCATCCTTTCCATGCATCAAGAGTTCCATGTTGCTACCAACGTTCAGGTTGGTTTGATGCATAACAGCATGCATGATATGAACATCCTCTAGAGACTAGGAGTGGCAGGCAGGTCCAACGCACCCCTAATTCTTAAATCTGTTCGATGGATTCCCCCTATTGATACATGATTAAAAGTTAATGTTTATGGTGTGGCTTTGAGCACACCGAGACCTTCGGGTTGTGGAGGTAATTTTAAAACACATCATGGTTTTTTAAAGGGGTTTTTTCATCATTATATTGGAATAGGGACTTCCTATGAGGCTGAGTTGTGGGACATCATTTATGTGGTCAATTATGTTGTGCTTCATAATTGGCATGATCTATGGCTCGAATCGGACTCCCAGAATATGGTCGCCGCCCTAAATATAAAAATTATGAATTATTTATGGAAGCTCTTACCACATTGGGTTGAATGTTTGAGGCTTTCCCATCACCTCAACCTGCATACCACGCATGCATATAGCAAATCCAATCAAGTGGTGGACGCCTTGTAAAAGAGGGAGGTTTTGGAGTCAACTTTGATGTGGTCTTTCAGAACCCCTAATAACTATAATACTTTTTTCTTTGATGATATGTGTGGGTTGTTCTCTCCCAGATGTGTAAGTTTACCTGCAACGCCTGACTTTGTTCATTATTTTTCTTCAATTAATTTCTATGATCGGACTTGCTCGAGTCCTGGACCATTCCTTTGTATTTTTTCTAGATTATTAAATGATATATTTTTATATTTTAGTGATTTAAATGAATAATTTCTAAATATATTTTTATATAATGGAAAAATATTTTTAATTTGGTTTTTTAGGAACATTGTAATGAAAACCCACACCCTTATGAATGTTTTGTTACTTTATTCAAAATGGTTTTCATTTACTAATTATTTATATGGATTGTTCATCACTGTTGAGTCCCCCATGATATGTAATTTTGGTAACCAATACATAAGTCATGATATTAAACCCTGATGTCGCAATTTTTTAGTCTCCTTCCATGATACTAAATATTTACTGAAATGGAAACCCTTGTATTTTTTTTTCAAAAAACAATATTGGATATCTTTTGTGTTAAGAATATTTATTTTTTATAAACATTATTGGTTATGTTTATATAATAATGTAATAGTTCCTTGTGTCCCTTCCATGTGTTATGTAAGGAAAAATGTATTCCTAATTAAAACTTAATGATCTATAAGTCAATAAAACAAACATAGCCTATGGTTGAGAGATTGTTTTGGTTGTTAAAAAGTGTATGGGTATATAAGGTTATACGATGTGATTAAATACAAATAGACTAATGGTTTAGTACTTATAAAACCTTGACACGTTTTAAGAATAATTTTATTTTAAAAAGGTTCATTGTATAGAATGTTTTTGAAAAAAAAAATTGTTTGAAAATAGTTTATTTTGTTAATATGTTAATAATTATATTCTTCTCATTCATCATTCCCATCTTATTTAAAAAGGTTTTAAAAAACACGCTTTCAAGGAAATTTAACTTCATTATTTTAAAATAATTTCACAAATATAAAATTGAGTTGTATCATTTTTTAGTTTAAAATTTTATTTATCACCTTGAATTGATACACTTAAATTACTTTTTATGAACTTATGATTCAATTTATACACTATATCATACCCACATTGTTCTAAGAACCAAATTTATCAAACCCTAGTTAGGGTCTCATTTATTACACCCACGTCATGTGTAAATGTTTGGATGTGACCTTATTATCATATTTAAGCTTCCACTTAGTATATGTTGAATGTTTGGTCTATTATAAATTCAGTTATATTTGGATTGACTTTATCATTCTTGATAATTTCATTATTATACCATATTTGATGGATTGTTCTACTACATAATTTTTTGATTATATGTCATATTATAACCCCTCCAAATTATTTACATATTCCACACATGTAATATATATTGGTTCTTTTCATGATTATATAATCTTGTAGTTTGGTGTATTTCAAATCGATACAGATTTATTTTATTAAGCATATTATTACTTTATTATTTCAAAAATGTGGTTAGTTGATTGTATTATGCATGTTGGGTGATATAGTTCATAATGTAAGATTAATCATACCTAATTCTTCTTTAATAGCTTGGTTGATTCATGAAAATTAACATTGGTGTTTCTTTTTTATAGTACACTATAGTAATTGTCTTATTATGTAGGTTCATTGACCAATGCTATACAAGTTGATGGTTTGGGTTAGGCTCCCAATACCCATAATTTTTATATGAAGTAATGGATGCAAGATTTTTTTTTATTATACACATTACCTTATCCTAAGGGATGAGTTTCCCAGGTTCCCCTAACTACATATGGTTGATTCCTTTCCCAAATATGGGTTTTTATGACAAGAACATATTTTATAAGATTTTAATCATATATGAGGATTCATATGTTTACATTAGTGATTTATTTCTAGGTACTAATTTTCAATCCCATAGTGAATTTATCTAGATAATTTTTCTAGATTCTAGGAGTTAACCAAAAGTATGATGTATAGGTATAGACCCTCCCAGTGTAGGGAATTATTGATCATAACTAGTATAGGTCTATGAATTAATCTAGTGATAATCTACTACAATACCTTGTTTATTGGTTACCATAACTATTTTACTATATAAATATATATACTTTCTTGTTGATATTATTTTATATCCCTATTATGTTCATTCATCATATTTGTTTCCATAATTTTTTTTTATGCTCACACCCGACATTGTCACCTCAGTGAACATGTAACCACTCTTTTACTATATTTCATAAATGTTCAAGTAACTTGGTATATACTGGATTTTGTTAGGTTATTTTTTTGGATTTATATTAGAGTAGAATTTTTTCCCACTTTGGAGTTGGAACCGATGATATAGGGTAGTTCTTGTATTGCACATATCCCACTCCACCTTGTATTTATGTCTTACGCCCAATTTTTCTTCGAATTTTACCAAGGAAAATATTATCTAGTGTAGTATTCTTGTGGTTTGGTTTCATATTCATTCATTAATAGAGTTACGGGTTTTTAAGTTGTCAATTAATTTTCATGTCTCATGATTAGTTTTAAGTCACATTTCTACAAGTCCAATTTATGGATGAATCTTGTCAAACTTATAGTAATCCAGATCCATGAGTTATAACATAAATTGAATACATCATTCTCCAACTATTAATAAACACTTTTGGCACCATCATCTATCCTGTAGTGATTAATTATTGATCCTAGAGTAGTACCACTCCAATTAAGGAGTCTTATAGAAATTCAAGTCTGATTCTCCAAAAAAGGGTATCAACATAATATTGATAATAAAGGGAAACTTGGTCTTTCATAAGTAGCATCTATGACTATCAAGACTTGAGATGTTAACCATAAAAACTAATCATGAACCTCTTTATAATGAATCTCATGTTTCTAGGGGACATCCAGTACTATGTTGGTAATATAGGTTCTGTTGATGATTGTTTCATATATTGGACTTGATGGAATTGAAATTAAGAATTTTTATAAGTCTTAATTGAGATTCAACATTTTCTAGGTTTATGAATCAAGTTAGTAAATGATATGTAGTTATATGTAGGATGTTATTCCATATTTCATAATTTACTTTGTTTGTTTATATTTATGTTAGAATTTATTATAGGTTTTATTAATTGAATAAATAATAATAAATATTATTTTTTCAATTTACATATTATTAGTGATTGTGTTTAATATGGATCACTAATTGGTTTAAGTAATTAAGGTAGACATGATTATTATCTACTAGTTATTCTCCCTTATTTATTAACTATATACTAAAGCATGATTTTTTTCCTATTTATATTTTTACTACTAAACATTTCTTTGTTTCCTTATTAGTATTTATCTACTCAAAATGTACTATGTTTTCATTACATATATTATCATAAATTATGATACTTACCTCTGGCATGGTGAATTCAGTTGATAATGTGATTAGAATATTCTATATATATACCTCTATGTATGGAAGTAGTATTATATAATGAAATGTTATTTTGTTGAGAGTCCAATTTTTCATTAAATTTCATTATATTATCAATCATTTTTATCACATTTATAGTGATTATGTTTTTATTCTAAATTTATTAATTTAAAATTAAAATATTACAAAAATATTGAAGTTGAAAAACAAGCTAGTTACTAATTTTTTTGTTGTGTTTAAGGGGTACTAATTCATTTAGTATGAGTACCTATGAGAAGCCTATCAAATTATTTGAGTAAAGTAAACTACCTCATAATATTATTTTTAAAAACTGTAGGAACTTACTTAATAAAAAAAAATATGGTTGTATATTTTTAAATGTTTATATTGAAAATACAATGTAATTTTTTTTTCAAATTTAATTCAATTTTAATATTTTTTTAAAAAAAATTAAGTTGAGGTATAAAAATTTTATAATATATATTTTAAAATGTAATGTGTTTTTTAAGAAGGAAACATGGATACTTTATTGGGTTTAATTATAGTTTTATAATCATTTATTCATGCATAATGTTATAGTTTCATAAATGAGTTGGTATGAAGATTTAAAAAAGAATAGTGGGTTTAAAATAATTTTTTTTGAAAAATGTATCTCTTATGGTAAATATAAAACTTAATTGTAGGGTATGAATAGATATCCAAGTTGATTTATTGTGTGACTGTTATCTTATCTTGTATTTTTTTCCTCTTTTATGTATTTAAATAATCTCTAGAAAGAGGATACAACCTTTTGTTTTCATTTCTCAAGGTGTTTTAGTGCCGTTACATTGTTTTAGGATTCATATTTTGGAACTATAGTGTAGAATTTATTTTTGTATTAGTATGATAGTTATGAATGTTATAATTTTTGGCTTTTTGATAGTTGGGATAAACTTCAGAGCTATACATTATGAATTTGATTGATGATTTAAGATACGATTCTAAGAGTTTATAATGTATTATATGGGGGAAATAATCATTATTTGATTACATGGAATGTAGAATTGGTTGGTTTTGGTTGTTTGATATAGATTTAGAAGTGGTACATTATGGATTTAGTATATTCTTTAGAGTATGTATTAGAGAAATATGAGTAGTGAATTTTTATTCAATCATCACATGATACTTCACGATGATGAGAAGTCAAATGGTTGGGAGGTTATAAAAAACATAATTTAGTTACCTAAATTATGGACTCATTAATTCTATAAAAAATAATCTCAAAGGGTTATGGTTTTTGTCCATTAGAATTTCTAAAACTAATTATGGGCCAAATTTCATTTGATAATTTAGTATTGGTTTTTGTGTTTGAGAATGATTTAGTAGGTATTTTGTGACATGTTTTGGGGTCCATCCAGCAGTTTTAGAGTTAGGTAGTCCAAGAGGGTATTCCACTTATAGTCTTAAGACTAATGGTTATATTGATTACTTAGGGTGTGGGATAGTGGAGGGGCAACATGGGTGCCATCGAGAACCTAATGGAACTATATTAAGTGCCAAATATCCTATATAAGAATTGTTTTAGTGTGGTCCCTAAGGTCCTTTCACACCCATACCATTATTTATTGTCCTCTTATTCTCCCAATAATATTAATCTACTCTATCGGGTTAACTATCCCTCTATGTCTCTATTTAGTCTCCATCTTCCTCAAACTTATTTCTCATTGTTTCTTAATGAAATTATCATAGTTATCCTTGATGAATATATAACCTAACACATTTATTTATATGATGTATTTAGGATATATCATATTGGAAGATATAAATATATTTCTTATGGTATGAAAAAATAGAATCCAAGGTATATCATATTCCTCGGTGAAGGGTATATCTTAATGTATAATATATTATATCTTACTACTTCCTTATAATATTATAATGTATATTTAGAGAATATTTTGAAGAATTTAGATTAATATAGTGTGATTCATATTTTATACTTGATTGATGATTGAAAGAAAATTTTAATAGTTAATGATTAAATAGTTTACATGTAAGAAATTTTTTATAATTAATATTATGTAATTTGTGAAATGGGAGGAATTTTTGATAGGTTACAAAGAGTTAAAACTGAATTTTTTTTACTCTTTCATTATAGACATATGAGTAAATTCATGGATACACGAGAATCATCCATGGGGGACATATAAATTGGAAAATTCATTGAGGTGGTGTTGGTTGAACTATTGTTTTCTCACATTACTTATTTTCCTTGTATCTCTTATCCACCTTCCTCATTTTCATTAAGATATATTCGTATATCATGGATACAAGGTGGATATTTCCCATGTATTGAGTGATTTAGTTGACCTTTGGATACAACACTATGAGAGGAACCTATTTTTTCTTCTTAAGAAACTTCTACAACCAAATTGATTAAAGAATAGTATCGTCAGAAAATATTATTAAAAAATTCATGTTCTTAATGTAAATTTTACATAGTTTAGGTTTTTCATAACATTTGATCTTGGGATTTAGTTTTTTGTTGTTTTCTTTTTCATTGAAAAATTTTTATTTAATACATTGACACCATTTAGTGGTATCAAAACTTCCCATTATTCTTGATTCATGAAATCATGTTTAAAAATAAAAATTATTTTCTATCATATTGAATCTCATAGTATACAATATTAATTTTCTATTGATAAATTGATATTGTATTTCATATCATTAAATATGATACAGATAATGAATTGTGAATAATATTATATAATGTGATATTAGATTCAATGATATAAAATAGGTTTCATAACCTGACATATGCTATATGATATTGTATGACATGGTACATTCACACAATATGATATGTGATGTGATCGCTAGTGATTCATTATACTTTCATCGGTTTCAAAATATCCTATTATGTTATGCCGAGAGTTGTATCTAATGATGGTGTCACTTGAAAAATGAAAACTCTAGTATTGTATTGGAAATAAAATGTAAATTATTTCATAGAACATGATGTATAATTCCAATGTTATCTATCACATACCACTAGCCACCAAAAATTGAAAACGATTTTGGAGGAAATTAAGATTATGGAATATGATATATTTATATCGTTAAATACAATATAAATGAAAATTTTAAAATGTAAAAAACAAAATTATTAATTACATTTTATAATTTATTAACATTTTATAAATTACAAGAAAATTTATTTTGGTATATTTTATTCATATCTGTTCAACAAATTCAATGTTTTTATAATTAATTATTAAATACTAATGAAATTGTTATTAAATAAATATTATATAATGTTAATTGATAAAATTAAAAACATTTTTGATTTATATAGAATGGATTATAATTTGTATACAAATATTTATATAGAAATTATATGGGTAATTTATAAAATATTTAAAAATTAAAAAATATGGAAATCTATAAAGGATTTTATATTTAGATATTGAATTTTTCAAAATTATTTATTCGTATTTTTGAAATTAAAATTCTTTCTTTGATAAAAATATTTTAACCATAAGAATTGGAGTTTTTATAGTTGAAAAGATCATGTGTTAAATATTATTAAATATATGGTATTTTTAATATTTACACAACATATGAGTAACTCATATATATATATATATAGTATTTATATTTCAAATATTATATATTTAAGTAAAATTATATAAAAATTATAATATGGGGGGTTTATATTATATATTAATATAAAAAATATTATTATTTTATTATAGAATATCCAAAATCCATGTCTATAATGTAATGAGTTTATGACTTATTTATGATTTTTTAATAAATGTTTATCTCATATTGGGATATATGAAGTCTTGATTTATTTAATATATTTGTTATTTTATTATCCATATATGTAAATTTTTTATTTTAGGGATTTATGTATGCTTTATTTTAAGGTTTAAAATACTTATTTAAGTTATCATATATGGATTTATAGAGTTACATGAAATGTATAATAATTTATTTAGTTTTCTTAAAACAAAACTCTGGATTTTTCATGAGTTGTGTAAAGACTAACACATAAATATTATTTGATTATACTGATTTGGTGGAAGGAATAGAGGTTCAAATCAAAATCATTATTATCATGTATACATTAAATATAATACATGAGATAAGACTGTGAGATTAAATCCCTTATAAAATAATCAATGTTTGATACCTTCTGAAGAAATCAATTTTCAAGACCTCGATCATCCGACTGGGATGGCCATGCCTAAAGTTGCCTCCCTTCGTATTATCTTGTGTAAGGTAAGAAATTAATGAGGTGATACTAGCTGTTAAGTTCCCATTTTTTGAATTTTTTCGGTTATACATATCTGCAAAACCCTTATAAAAGATACCATAGGAATAGTGTTGAGTTTTTCCACAAGATTTATTAGACAATGAGTTTTCTGAGCAACCATCCAATACTCATATTTGAAATTATTGGAATAAAGTCCTACATAAATAGATAATTAGTGATATGAAAACTAAATTGGACTCATTTCATTATGTAATATGGAGATCTCCCTTTAATTGATATGATGTAATTTTCAAGTTGTCGTCTTTTATATTTGGAGATAATTTAATAACAATACTTATTAAATTAAAGTTAAACATTATACAGATGTTAAAAAACATATATTTTATATAAAATTCATCATCACTATATAATTTTTCCTTGAGATAAATTCATTAAAATGGTATCTTAGTAGAAGAGACCTTTAAGACTGTTATAAAAATTAAATAATCATTATTTAGAAAGAAGGAAAATATATTTGTGTCATAGTAATACTTCACAGAGTAATAATGTATCATTGATATCCAATAAGTGAATAAAGACTCTTATGAAAAATATAAAAGATTTAAAATGGGGTTCTGAATGAATTGTTTAAATAAAATATGACAAAATTAAATATTTATATGCTCAAATACTCTTTATAATTATGAATTTTAATGACTTGGTAAGACTAGATGTATCATTTTTTAATGAATGGAATATCCATAAAATTCATTCTATTAAAAATTTGCCTACATTGTGAATGGGTTCAAAAGAAGTTTTTCTAGTTCCCATTAAGTGTTATGGATGGATAATCATTGTGATGAACTAACTCAAATACCCTCTCAAATTGGAACCCAACTGAACAATCACATACACAAAAGGATTTTCTGATCCCCATATGATAGAGACTAGATCCTAGGAATCAAACAAAAACCATAGGTAATGATTTATCCCTACCTTAAGAAATCACATTGAACACATTTAGAAAAGATAAAATAGTGAAAAAGATAAATATATGCCACAACTAAAACTAAAAAATAGAAACTACACAAATCTTGAATATAAAAAAGTCTCCTATTAAATTTTCAACCAAAAAGTACTACCAAAATAGGAAAACCAACTACTCCATGTGATAGCATGGGAATACTCCCACCATCTCACCACCAGCTACATAATTCAACCGACAGAAATCCTCACTGGCTCACTATGGCACAAAGCTTTTCCCAATATCAAAAGACATAACGAGGTCTATGCACTACAGAAGGAGTACGCAAGGTGTGAGCTAATAGTATCAGTAGGGTCTCACCCAAGTTTTCTGTATCAAGTATATAAAAAATAGTCTAATCATGCTAAAATTAAAATTAAAATAAAGCATGATAACATGTTAACTATTTTTATAAAAAAATAAAGAAAAATTGTATAATTTTTCAATTTTTTATATTTTAAAATAAATAAGGTAAATTAGTTTAAAATTATTTCATATCCAAATATAATAGATGATATTTCAAGTCAAAATAAATTAAATAATGTATAATATATCATATAAAATATATGGAAGTACAACAAAACAGTAAATGCCAAAATTGGAAGCATAGGTAATGTCATGTAAGGGACAACACTTGGTTAGGATAGCTAAGAAACTCATACATAATATAGAAAATTATGTATGCATCAGACCATTATACATATTCATTGATTCTATAATGCAGAGTAACACCCCAGAAATTGAACCCCTAAAAAAGTTCTAAAAAGTCCCTAAAACAACAGGCCTAGAGAGTATAAGAATACCCATGAATAAACCACTCGATGGCGGATGAGACCTATTAATATAATTTCCGCTTAACTACATAAGGAATCCATTATAATCTATCTTATAAATAAATTCATCAAATCCATTACATCATTTCATTCTTTGAAAAAAAATTCACAAAATAATGTCACAATTCATTAAAAATCAATTTTCATTTAACAAAATTATGGGAAAATCATATTTTATAAAAACATGTGTTCTTCACACACAAACCAAATCATTATATCATTCAATTTAATTTTATTTGTAATTTTATAAAAATTAATAGAAATAATATAAACCAAAAAAAATAGAGAGATGGAGCCACCAACAATGAAACTTTACTCGTGCACTCTCAAAAACGTATCCACCATTAACTAGATCATAACAATGAAAATAGAGGCCCTAGAATCATCCTACACATATTGGAACTAATTAAATTTTAAAAAAAATTGATTGGAATATAAGAAGAAACAACACATACCTCTAGAACACACACCCACCACACCATAAAAATGAGGAAACAGCCCATGTAACAAGATTGAACAACAAATTTAAAAGGAAATAAGAAGAATCATCTCCATGATTCAATAATTCTAAAAATATAAAGCAATTCTACTACTATTTTTAAATAAATGAAGAATGAGAAAGGATAACTCACCCATAGAGATGAAAACCAACCTCAATGGAACAAATCAATCTGGTATAAATAGAGACTCTCAAAATTTTTAGAGATGGGCTCTCATCTGATATCCAAATGAGTTGTAGATGAATGAAAGAATTATCATCCAATCAAAACCCTAAAATCAGAATTCCAAAATATTACATGGATTATAATACTTTTACTTGACTTTTAATCATTAGGACACATATATATCAAAAATACATTATTTTTTTATTAAAAATAGACCTTTTAATATTATATTATGTGAAAATAGTACACGGCATGTAATCTATTCACGTTGTGTACCAATTTTATGGAATCTACCCTAAAGAAAATACACATCATGTACTCCCATTAAACGGTGTTTATTTCCCCTGTATACTTTAAAAACTATATATCCTTAAACAGAAAAAAGGGAAAAATAGAGTCCTTAGAACATAAGAAGAACCTAGAAAAGATATTAACACATTTATACCTAGACTAAATTAATTCAAACATAAATTCATCCCCAAACGTTAGGTCATTTTCTGATGAAAAAAATTCTCCATCCTTGGGAGTCTAAATATAGACATAATTAAATAGGAATACACATAAAGAGAAGGTAATTAACAGAATGTTTGTAACATTATGTTACAAACTACCTACCATATGACTTTCCCACCCAAGGAATTTGTGTGGAATAATGAAGTCTGTTAAGGAGGTGAGGCCACTGATAAATCATGGAAAAAATAATTCCAAAATAAATTCAGAGTGAAAAAATTTCTAGATAAGCGCTCTTGTTCAAGATCCAAATGAGTAGTAGATGAATGAGTTAATTTTCGGCCGATCAGCACACTTAAACCAAACTTTAAAAAAATACCTGGAGTAGGATACTTTTACATGACATCTAATAATAGAAACACATATATGTAATGAAATAATCACTTTTTTATTAAAAATAATCCTTTTAATGTTATATTGTTTGAAACAAGTACACAACATGTAATCCATTCATGTTGTGTACCATTTTTACAGCATCTACCCTACATAACATACATGTCATGTACTCCCATTACACAGTGTTTATTTCCCCAAAAAACTGTAAAAACTATAGATCGTTACACAAAAACCAAAAATACCATTGAGTCCTCCAAACATGGGTATAATTATGAAAAAAATTAACACATTTATACTTGTACTTCATTAATTCAAAAAAATACATCCTGGAACGTGAGGTCATTTTCCACAACAAATTTCATCCATCCTCTAGAGTCTAGTTATGCAAACAATTAAAGAATAAAATAAGTAAATATAGGGGAGTTTCATGAGACTGGGTAATGGGATGTTACAAAATCCACAAAATATGACTTTCACTCCTTGGGAAGTCATGAGGGAGAATGATGTCGGATAAAGAGGTGAGGCCACTAGTCCCTCATTAATGACTCTTTTGACCATGTCTTACGATAATCTGATAAGTTCCACCACAATACTCTAAACCGGCCACTAAATAATAGAAAAATCTAGTTATAACTCAACATTTATTTCCCAACCCACATATCTAGGCCATGAACCTCGAAATATGACCACATAGGTCTCATTTAATATCTTTTTTCCTTCCTATCACACCACAAGTCATTACTCACTAGGGTTTCCCACCATAAGACTTTCCACCCACGGGAAGTCATGTGGAAGAATGATTTCCAGTAAATAGGTGAGGCCACTGTTCCCTCATTAATAAATCATGCTCCCAAGTCTAATGAGAATCTAATAAGGGATACCACAACACTTTGAATAGTGAAACAGACTTCTCATGCAATACTTTTAGTTGAAATTCAACGATCTCAACTTTTTACTCAACAATGAAAACATATGGTTATAACTCAATCTCTTTGTAATGACCTAGCTCCCTAGTCCATAAACCTATAAATCTAACCCCATTAGTCTCATGTAAAACTTTCTTTTCCTTCCCATCACACCACATGTTATTTCTCATTGGGGTTTCCCACCATAAGACATTCTATCACTAGGAGGTCATGTGGAATAATTATGTCTAGTAAATAGGTGATGCCATAGGTCCATCATCAATGAGTCATGCTCCCAAGTCTTATGAGAATCTGATAAGCTTCACCATAACACTCTAACCAGTGAAATAGACTTCTCATGAAATAATTTTTTTGAAACTCTAGGATTTTAACTTGTTAATCAACAATATAATCATATGGTTCTAACTAAATCTTATTATTACGACCTGCCTCCCTAGGCCATAAACCTAGAAATATGACCCCATATGTCTCATGTAATACCTTGGTTTCAATCCCAGCACACTAACTTTGTTTACTAAATAGGGTGTCTTATTAGACTAATAACCTTCCCAATGGGCCAACACATGTTCTTGTAGTGTGTTTTTCCTCAATCACACATGTCCTAGGAAAATTCCTAAAAATTCACACATCATGGTTACCAATCTAGGACATGCACACATTACTGTTGAGTTTTAATCAGTATGGATCTCAAAAACAAAAGTGTACCTTATTTACATGGGTAGTAACATTTTACATTTTATGTTTTACATTTCAAGGATTGTTTCACTTTCCACCAATTTAATGCACAACACCCTCATTGTGGACACCAAGCCTCAAAACTAGGTAGTGCCTAAGAAGTTCTGAAAAGTTATTAGATATTGTACCATTTGTCACAACCCGCCTCCCTGGGACACGAACCTATTCATATAATTCTATAGGTCTCCTATAATAACTGGGGTCACTTATTAGACTATTGACTTTCCCCAGAGTCCAACACTTGTTCTTTCAGAGTTTTTTTCCGAACTCATGCATACCATGGAAAAATTCCCATAAGGTCACCCATCCTAATCACTTCTCTAGTCTAAAAACACCTAAATATTATGTTTTCATCATGCAGACACCCAAAAAAGGTTCATTTTTTTGAAAAGCATAGTAACATTTATCCTTTTAATCCCCACTTTTCTATGGGTGTTACAATCTCCACCCCTTTGAAATACAACTCCCCCATTTTAGACCCCAATCCCCAAACCCAGGCATTCCCTAAGAACTTCCAATTGAGTATCAGATCTGATACCATTTGTCATGACCCACCTCACTAGGCCATGAACCCAGTCCTCTGATCCCATAGGTCTATTGTAATACCTTCGATTACTTCCTAGAACACCACACAATATTTCTGACACATATTTCTTATCAAACTAATGGTTGTCCCCATAGGCCATCACAAGTTATGTTAGTGTGTTTTGTCACCATATAAAAATGAATATCCCGACATTCTAATACACTTTATTTTATTGTGTATTTTTATCATTCATACACACCCTGGAAAACTTCCCAAAAGGTCACATATCCAAATCTCTAGTCCATGACATGCACCTTTAACTTTCAAGATCTAATAAATTATTCTCTCGGAAATAAAGCGGCACTTTATTGACATCGGTAGTAACATTTAGCCTTTTGAGTTAGTTCCTACACACTTCTAGTTGAGTATCATATCTTAAACCATTTGTAAATAACCCCCTCACTATACCATGAAACCAATCATCTGAAGTCACTTGTCTCTTGTAATACCTCAGTTTCCTTCCCAGCGCAACATATGATATTACTCACAGGGGTCGCTTATCTGACTAATGAATGTCCCCATAGGCCAACACAAGTTTATTCAACGTGTTTTCCCCCCATATAATATTGAACTTCCACACATGCCAACACATGTTCTTTAAATATGTTTTTTCCTCAATAACACACACCCTGGATAACATCCCAGAAGGTCACCCATCCTAATCACTACTCCAAGACTAGAATACTTAATAATGATGTTCTAATCATGTAGGCTTCTGAAAATAAAGGTGAAACTTGTTGAAATGGGTAGTAACTTTTTTTATTTTAAGTCTCAATTTTCTAGGGTTGTTACACTATCCACCCCTTTAATGCACAAATCCTTCATTGTGGATCCCAAGACTCAAACCTATCTAGTGACTAACCACTTCCAACTGAGTATTGGATATGATACCATTTTTTAGGATCCTCATCATCATACTTGAACCTAGGCATATGACCCCATAGGTCTTTTGTAATACCCTGGTTTCCTTCCTAGAACACCACATGCTATTACTCATAGGGGTGTCTTATCATATTAATGATTTTACCCATAGGCCACCACATGTTCATTAATTGTGTTTTTTCTGAACTCACTCACACCCTTGGAATCATCCCATAAGGTCACTCATCTGGATCACTACACCCGTTCAAAGACACTTAATTATGGAGTTCTAATCAGGTAGGATCCTCAAAATAAATGTGCTCCTTATAGACATGGGTAGTAACATTTAGCATTTTATGGCACACATTTCCATGGGTATTACAATAATTGCCACAAATGTGTTTTCATTTTGAGTTATTCGTCAGTTTGATTCTATTACTGTATTTATCCTCATGTTACCATGTATTTTTTGGTGAAAATGGGGAATTTTGGGAATGGTATAAGGTGGTGCATTGTTGGAAAACGGTTTTTCAAACCATGTGACCATTCTTAGAAAATCATACAGCCTAGTTTCATTTTTGGACAGAGGTGAACTGTATGGTTGGCACATAGTTTGGAGACCATCCTGTCTAACCATGAATTATGTCCCTCTTCAATAATGAGGGGTGCACAGTTGTCACTCGATTTGTAAAACCCTCTATGGAAACCATTTGATGTGTCTGAGTCATTAAAAATTGGGTTCTTACCTATTTTACCTTTTTCGGATTTAACACCATATCACACATTTTCTTCCCCATTTAGGATTCTCAGCCCTATAAAACTCCACACATCCCTCTTACTCCCTTTTAAATCTATTTTGGAGTAACTCTTGGTGTGTTTTCTCCAATATTATTTATTTAATGTCTATTTCTTCCTTGATTCCTCATCTTTTATAGGTTTTCTCTTCTTCCTTTTTATGGTTTCATATATCTAGTAGGTTTGTTGTCCTATTTAGGGTTGTATATATGTCATTAGGGTTCAATATTGATATTGTATGTTCAATATTTTCTTTTATAGGGTCTATTGGTGGTGCAATTGTGGTTTACCACTGAATTTTTGAAGTTTCTATACCTATGGAATGTGGTTCCATGCTTAATAATTATTTGGTTATTTTGATATGCTTTTTTTTCTTGTTTATATTCAAGTTGACTCCTATGTATTTTGGTAAGAATTCATCAAGAAGGATTTATGATTACAACACCAACTAAATTATGATGATGAATGGAGACCACTAGAACTATGGATGGATTACCCTCTAGTTGTGCACACATGAGGAAATTGTGGGTTATGATTTTTATACCAATTTTCACTAATTTATGAGGTACCTAGTGTCTTACGTGAGATAAAACCTATAGGGTTTTCCCATAACATAGTGATATCTCGTGATATTGTACATACGATTAGTATATGGTAAATGTTTTTGATTATTTCAAAAGAAAACCATGTTTACATTAAAATGATTTATATATAAATGTTTCTAGAATTTTTATAAACCTTTCATGTTAATTTTTCTTATAATTTTTGGGAATCGAATCCCCTTTGTTGTGTGTAATCTTAATGGGATTCGGCTCACACCCAACATAAACCTTTGGGTGTTTGTAGACATTGTTTTGTTTTAGTTGAGTAATGGAAATATGTATTATAGAGATGGTGGATCTATTTTCTATGGTTCCAATTCATGGAGGTGATGGTGGTGATTTATTAAGGGTTATGTACCTCTTGTTTCATGGAGGTGTTTGGGATAGTTTCATTGTTCCCTTTTTGTTATAGTCATTTTGGGTTTTATTTAAAGTTATAAACCTTGAATCTAACATTTGTAGTACCTAATTTGGTTATGATTATTTAGTTATCTGTTGTTTAATATTATCTATTTTTTAGGATTAGTTAAATGGTTTTAGTCATTCTAGAAGTATAATGTTGATAATTAAGAACTATTTTTCAGCCTGTGGAGATCAGAAATGCCCTTCATGACGTGTTTCGAGCTAGTTCAGGTGTCAGTTTTAATTGAACCCAAGCTTGGTTAATGACAAAATGGTATGAGAGAAGGTTATTATCTTTTTGGTTCTAGTTATTTGGGAGAGAGTCTTTTTGTAAAGAGATAGGACTGGCGAGGCATGAGGTTCTAGTTGCGATTAGGATGGTTGTCTATCACACCTGGTGATAGATCTTAAGTCACCATGGGGTGTTGGGATTTGATTTTTTTTCTTATCTTCTAGGTGAGATATGTAAGATCTATACTATATATGGAAACATTGTGTGGGTGAAATGGTTTGGTTTACTTTTTATTGAGTTGAATATGATTATGTTTATTTATGGAATATTGGTATTTTTTATTGTTGCTAAAAATAATAATGGTTGTATTGATGGTTTTCCTTGTGGTTATTTCATGTGTAGATAAATGTCTCTCAAGAGAATTCATGTGTAGCCATGGGAAGAGGTCGGAGAGAGTTATCCATCATTAGTTGATCAGAGATTAAGGGAATCTATTTTTTAGGCTATCTATGATTTGGGAAAAGGAGAGGACTCTGGTCCCGCTCAAGTTAGAGAAGCCAAACCGGGTCCTGGAATAGAAAATGATATGGAGTTCCCCCAGAACAAACCTCTTTATTTATGAAGTAACACAGAAACTCAAGAAATAAAAGAGCATCTTTATAATAAAGAGATAATGTTTGTGTTCCTAGATATATCTAAGTATTTTAGGGTTATGTGTGCATCACTCATGTTGTAAGGTCCCATTCAGAAGTGGTGGGACTCAGTGGTTCATGCTAGGAAGCATGAGAATATGGGTTGGAAATACATTAAGGTCTTTTTCAAAAAGTTGTATTTTTCTGAGGTCTTCTCCTATTCCAAATCTTAGTAGTTATGGAGTTGAGATATGGTGGTTGGTCTGTGATCGAATATTATAAACACTTTTATGAGTAATTTTGTTATGAACTAGGGCTCATTTATAATGAGAAAATAAGGCTCAAAGGTTAGAGAGGGGGTTTTAGATAGAAATTAGATCTTAGGACTTCATGTTTAAGGTAAATCCCTATATCGAGGTGGTTGATCATGCTATAATGGTCTTGATTGATCATATTGAACAGTGTGGTTTCTATGTTCAGTGTTATCTATGGGTGATGGTTGTTCATTAAAGGGGAAATAGAAGCGTGATGAGCAGAGAAAGAAGGGAGATGGTAGTTCAGGCCATCCTTCCTAGCTGCCTTCGTCTTTGTCTTGCAATATTGGGTTGGTTGTGTGTAAGAAATATGGGAATTCAAGGAACATACGACCTACGTACACATATTCTCCAAGACCTTATCACTGATTTTGAGCTATGGGACACTTGTAGTAGTTTTTTATGTCCCTACATTCATATCAAAATGATGCAGAGTTTGTAGATTCTAGATTAATATCATCACAGTCTGATCCATCTAGGCCAATTGATTCTTAATTTGGTGGTCACGGTGGATTGGATGGATCTTCATCTGTACAGAGTCATTTCATGGAATGAAATTTTTCTATTGGTCCTTCTCATGCTTAGGATGAGATGAGACAACTTCATATAGTGGATCGAGAATGAGTGGAATCAGATTTTGGGCCTGTAATAGTTTGGGGTGTTGTTATTTTTATATCATCTTTAAATTTTTATCTCCTTGATATTATTTCTTATATTTCATTTATTTCTTCCCACATTATTGATATGTTAAAATTATTAACAGAGTTTCATCCATATGCAATGGATTTGGTAGCGCGGCTTGGTTTTGAAGCAAGAGTAGGGTTTCTGGTGTCCATCTTGTGCACTCATCGTATCAGGGGTAAATTTAGAATGGGATTTACATGTTTTAGAGATGGAACTCTTATAAATAATATTTAGTTTTTGATGGTTCGCTTTTAGGAATACACATATTTTTATAGGTGGGGAGTGATCATTGTGGCATTTGATGAAAGTACCTAGGACTTTTATGGTGAATGGAATCCTTAGTCAGGATGTGTTATACCTCCACATTTGGAATTGAAAAATCTATTATTTCAGTTATAACCATTGGAATTAGTGGGTGGTGGTGGTTCTCTGGAGGGTGGATTACCTCATGGGGTAGATGATTTTCCAATGTTGTTTCCATAGGATTTCTCAATTTTTCTCGAGAGTGGGATGTTGAGTTAACTATTAATTTGGAACTAGAAACATAGATAAAATGTCTTCCCTCATACCATATGGTCCCCACTAATTTTAGTGTATTAAAGGTACATCTGGATAATTTTAAATCCAAAGTATTCATTCACCTGATCATCTCACCTTGGGCCACCCCATTTATGTTTTCAAATAAAATGATGGATCCCACTTATTGTGAATTGATTACTAAAATCTGAATAAAGTGATAATAAAGAGTAAATATCATTTTCCCTTTATTGATGGCCTTTTTTATCATATCAAAGGGGAAAGGGGGTTTTCTAAAATTCACTTGTGTTCTAGTTGTCACCAAGTTCATGTTAGAATGGGAAATTTTATTAAAATAGCCTTCTAAAGTAGGAATAGGTATTTTGAATATATGTTCATGCCTTTTGGGTTGACAAGTTATCCAATAGTAATCATGTATCTTTTCAATAGGGTTTACTCTAGTATATTTATTCCTTTTCTATGGTATTTATTTAATTCATATTGGTTTATTCTAGAACTAAGGAGGAGCATGACCACCATTTGAGAATGTTGTTAGGATCTCTTTGGGACCATCATCTTTATGCCATGTTTTTTAAGTGAACCTTATGAATTAGGTAGGTGAATTTTTTGGTCCATTTTAATTCAAAAAAAGTTTTTCCTATGGACCCAAAGATGATTTGTGAAGTTATTTCATGGGAGAAGCTGAAGAATATATTCGAGATCAGAAGATTTTTAGTCCTGGAAGGGTATTACAGGAAGTTTGTTCAATACTTAACTCATCTTATATCACCCATGATAACACTCACCTAGAAAAGGGGTATCATTTGAATGTATTATGGAGTGTCAATAATCATTTGAGGAGTTTAAATAGTGATTAACCGAGCTCTAATTTTTATCATTCCAAAATCTGGAAAAGGGTATGTTGTTTATTATGATTTATCAGTTATGGGTCCCGGGTGTGTGCTTATGCAAGGTGACAGTGAGGTGGATTATGGTTCTCACCAACTCTGAACACCTGAAAATAATTAACCTTCCCATGACCAATATTTAGTAGTACTGATTCATTCCTTAAATATTTGGCGCCATTTTCTTTTCTCAAAGAAAGTTTTTTTATTCTGATCAAAAGATCATGGACTATATTTTCTTCCATAAAGAACTAAATTTAAGTAAAAATTATGGGGTTGAGTATCTTTAATGGTTTTTTTTATATAATATATACCCTAGAAAAGGTATAATTATGACAGATTATTTTAGTTGGAAGGTGATAGTGTCAGAGTTAAACAAGCCCAGTGATCATTGGACTTTGATGGGGATCCTAGATTAGATGCACCAGGAGACTGAGGAGCATAGTGGAGCCAAATTATTGGCTGGTATTTAGATTAATCCTTATGTTATGGAGATGATTCAGTGGGAGAATATTGGGGATGAGTTTTACTAGAAGTATATGTAGTTCCTTCATGATGGGAAGAAACCTTATGGTTCATCGATGTCTCCTAATGGATTTGTGTGCATTAAGGGTTGATTTGTGTTTCTGTTATCATTGTGGAAGGTGCTGATGTTGGATAGAAACTAGTCTTATTGGTCTATTAATCCTATTTCTACCAATATTTACTATGACATGTGTAGATAGTTTTGGTTTCTAGGTTTAAGGTGGGACGTTCTTAACTTTGTATCATGGTGTTATACATGTCAGCAGGATAAAGAAGCACTCCAAATTTCCTCTGGATTTCTTAATCTAAAACCTATTAATACCTTAAAGTGGGACTATATTTCCATGTATTTCATTATCTATTTTCCTAATACACCCCAAATAGGGAATTCTATATAGGTAGTGATCGATCATCTAACCAAATCCTTCCATTTCATCCCAATAAGATATTCATATATGGTGGAAGAGTTGGGGTGGCTGTATTTTTATGAGGTTTTGAGGCTTCATGGTGTGCCATTGGAAATTTTTTCTAATAGGGACCCACAATTTACTTCATATTTTTGGGAATGCCTTCATAATGAAATGGGTTCATAGGTAACATTGAGCATGGCATACCATCCACAAATGGATGGTCAGGAGGAGCAGCCGAATCAAATCTTGGAGGACATGTTGTGAGAATTTGTATTAAATTCCAGAGGTTAATGGGATATCCATTTTGGACTGCTCATGTTTTCATATAACAATTTTTACCAAGCCTTGATATAAATGGATCCTTTTAGGCACATTATGGTAATGCATGTATATCAACCTTGTGTTGGGATGACGTGGGTGAGACCTCACGGTTGGTATTGAGCCATGTGAAAGAGACTTATCATAATTTCAAGTTTATCAGGAAGAATTTTTGAAATATCAGAGTCATACCAAGTCCTATGTCATCTATAGGTGGAGAGCATTGGATATTTTCATGGGTGAAGGGGTGTTTCAGAAAGTGGAACCTCACTTGTGTATCGTCATTTGGGTAAGAAAGGGAATCTAACACTGAGGTATTTTGTACATTTCGCTATTACCAATAAGGTTGTTAAGGTTCCAAATATGTTATAGTTTCCCTATCATTTATGTTGAATCATTATTTATCATATGTCTATCAACTAAAAAAGTAAAACCCAAATACCTCCCATATATTGAATTGGGAATAATTAGAGTTGGAACCAAATTTATATGTGTTTGAATTGTACATGAGGATTATAGATTATTAAAACATGGTCCTCGAGGGTAAGTCCATTCCATTTGTCCAAATTATTTTTCAACACATAAATGTTGTACATGAGTATTGGGAACATAAATTGTGGGTTGAGAAAGAGTACCAATTTTTATTCTTTGATCAATCTTTGAGTTGACTTTCTAGGGAAAGAAGGTTTTCATGGTGATGTAATTATCACATATGGGTTTTTAGTTTTAGGTATTATTATATTTATTATCATTATTGTGTTTATCGTTGGGTTTCCCCATGTTTTTTTGTGCAAATTGAGAATCTGTGCATGGAAACAGGTGGCGCATGGTTAGTACATATTTTGTCAAACTGTGTGCCATTTCCAAAGAAACCATGTGGTATAGTATCATTTTTGGATAGATGTTAATTTCATGGTCTATGTATGTTTTAAAGGCCATTTGGTCTAATCATGTATCATGTCTCTCTAATAATGTTAGGGGCACATGGTTGTGGTACGGTTTAGAAAACTATGTGGGGAAACTGTGTAACTTGTCTTAGTCAATAAAAATTGGGTTTTTACATTGTTTAACTTTTTCAAGTTTAACCCAAAATAATTAATTTTAATCCCCATTCAGTATTATCATTCTTAGTTGCCTCCCCTTATCCCTTTTTCACCATTAGACTTTTATTTTTTTGGTTATTTTTGTGTGTTTTTTCTCATATTTTTCATTTAAGTTCCATTTCACCCATTATTTCATCAATTTACTTGAGTTTCTCTTATTATTTTATAGGGTTTCATATCTCTAGTGGGTTTGGTTTCCTATTTAGTATTTGATATTTATTTTCATTATTTTTTTGGTTAAAAATTTCTTTTATAAGGTCCCTTGGTGGTTTGGTTGTGGTTTAGCATCGATTTCAATATTTTTATACACTTTTGGTATGTGGTTCTTTGCTTAAACATTAATTGGTTATTTTGGTATTCATTATTTTCTTATTTTTTATATTATATGTATTGATATTATTTGTGAAATGTTTTTTTAAAATTATTCAAGGTATGTTTGTGTTGAAACGTGGTTTTCCTGAGGATATGATTTATGTTTCATGGGGTTTTCTTCTATTATTCCTTGTTTTTCTTCTTAAAGGTGTTTAATAAATTGTGTAAATGGTGTGAATCATGTTTTGAAATGGAATTGGTGTACATTTAAAATTAAAAGATCTTTTGGTTATAGAAATGGTGGTTTATCATGTAATTTTATATTCATTTGATTTTGAATCTGTGAAAGTGTTGTATTATGTGATATGTGGAATGGAAATTGAGAAAAACGGGATTATTAGGTTCTAGGTGAGAGGACTATGACTAGTATTCTGATTAACTCAAAAGTGGATTTTCCTATAATCATATAGAAGGATTTATGATTCCAACATTAAAAAAATTTAATGATGAATAAAGACCACTAGAAATTTGTATGGATTCCTCCCTAGTGGCTCATGCATCAGGACACTATGGGTTTGGTTGATATAATATGTTTCACTGAGATACAAGTTACATTGTGTCCCACTAGAGCTAGATATTTTAGGGGTTTCTTGTGACATAATTCTCTCTTATTATAATTTACATACCATCGGCATAAGGTGAACATTTTTGATTATTTCAAAATAAAAGCATGTTTCCTTTATAATGTTTTCTATAAAATAATATATGGACTCTTTAAAAAAAGCTTGCTAATTTGTCTTATAATGGTTTTTCATGAAATATATTTTATCATGTGGAATCCTATTAGGCTTTTTCTCACATCATGTATACACTTTTGGGTGTATGTGGACCTTGTTATGCTTGACTCTGGTAAAGGAAAGATGTATCATAGATATAGTGGATCTGATTTCCAGCGTTCCACTGCGTGCAAGTAGTGGGGGTGGTGGATTGAGGGTGATGTATATCTTGTCACATGGGGGGGGGGGTTTGGGATAGTTTCATTTTATCCCTTTCCATTGAATTCAATTTGGTTTTTCTAAAAGTTTTAAACCATTAATATGAAAAATTTAGTACCTCAATTGGTAATGATTATTTGATTATGTTTTGTTTATTATTCATACATGTTTATTATTAAATAAATAGGTGAAATTATTCCAAAAGCATATTTTTGATACCTAGGAACTAGTATCCTACCCATTAGGATTGAGAATGACCTTCGTGATATTTTTTGGATCTAGTCGGGTGTCAGGTTGGATGGCACCGCTTCTTGATTAGTGTCACTCTTCTCAACTCAAATCATGGGTGGTATTAAGATGATATCTCATGAGCTGTGATATTTATGAAACATCATGAATGCATATAAACTTATCCATCAATACTAACTTGTAAAAAACCATCCAAAACCTCTCAATAACCTAAAATGGTCCAATATATAATTGTTCCAAATCTCCCTATTTTTAAAAATGATGATAACCTAACAGAGTATAAAATATCATGAAAATACATTCACCTACGGATAACTCGAAAGGAAAACATCATTTATCCTCATAATATTTCTGCCAACACTAAATTGTAATCATATGCCAATGTATATCCTAAATCTTCATGGACAGCTCCTAAACCGAAATCGTTCCCACCATAGAAGATCTTCCTACCTCTTCCAATCAAATAGGTGATCTACAAGGGTGTCCATACAAAGCTTTTATAGGAGACATTTTAATTAAATAATAACAAATCTTGTTATAAGAAAACTTATCCAATCCTAGATTTCTATACCAAGATACAAAAAAATCCATGACACAGGCACAGAGCATATCCTCCAGGATCGGAATAGCACTCTCTAAATAACCATATATATATGGATGACAAACTTTACTCAACATGTCTAGAGCCCCCATAACCTCTTGGAGACCTCTCTAGAACCTCAAAGTAATCCTAGGATACCTATCTAAAACAATATAAGAAGTAACCCCATGTAAAATAAAAATATCTTACACATACAACTTACCTAGATCATCAACTTTTTTTGTATCTTTGATCAAAATAAAATGACCTTACTTTTTCCACTGATCAATTAGCACCAAAAAATAATTCCATCCTTGGGGATTCCATTGTAATTCAACCAAAAAATCCATGGATATCTCATCCCATTTCCAAACCATCACCATAAGAGGATTAATAAAACCATAATTTTTTAAATTATCTTCTTTAATATATTGGAAAGTGTAACAGTAGGGAACATAATTTGAAATTTCATGCTTCAGATCCAACCACCTGATTCACCATCTAATGTCATAATATATATTAATAGTTTCCGATGAACATCCCATGAATAACAATGATAGTGAAACAAAATTTAGCTCTTCACAATTGATGGGATGACAACCCAATCTCCAAAACTAAGAATACCATCAAATGAGGGAGAACTAAACAGAACAATCTACGCACAATATAGTATTTATATAATTACTCTAAAATCTTCACCATATTTCATAATCTACATAATATATTCAAGTAAATATGAAGATAATTTAACACCATTTAAAATTGTTCCTAAAACATCATCCAAAGCATCTAGATTCAACTGAGTAAAAATACCTATAAGGTTTCACTCTTTCTTTCATTCTAAAAATTCTTGTAATGGAACATTCCTACTAAGAGTGTCTGCAACATCATTCCACTTCCCTAGGGCATAGGTTATATCAATCTCAAATGTCTGGAAGTAGTCCACTGATTGCCTCTATCAAATGTTCAAGTTCTTTTTATAGAATATATAACCCAAACTCTTGTTGTCAAAAAACACTATGAACCCTTACCCAAAAAATATAATGTCCCCAATACATAATCCCATTCATAATTGTGGAAATCTATAAATGGTTAGTGGGTTAATTCATAACATATAGTTGAAGCAGATGAAAATTATAAGACAAAACACGATCATTCTATATGATAACACAACCCAAAAAAGTTCTAGAAGCATAAAATAAAACCACATACCCTTTACTAGGATCAGGTAAGATCAAAATAGAAGCCAGTGTCAAAATTAATTTCAAATCATTAAAAGAAGAATGACACTTTTCACCCCATTTGAATTTAACCCCTTTCCTATTAAGAGCAGTCAAATGTGATTCTGACTTTGAGAAATATTTTATGAATCATAAATTGTATCCATAAATACTTATGAATATCTTAATTTCAATGAAATTTTGTGGATCTTCCGATAAAATAATATCCATAAAATTCATAGGACCAAATAATAATCCATGCTCAGAAACCACATGCCCAAAGAACTCCACATATTGAATCTAGATGATTCATTTTGAAATATTTCCATACAAATAGTGACTCCTTAGGATTTCCAAAACCAAGCTTAGATAGTGATCCTGCTCATTCTCAAATCTTGAATAAACCAAAATAGCTTCTACGAACACTACCATTATAACAACCATGTTATTTATTACACACTTAAACATGATTTATTATATAAACTATTCACTTGATATAACATGGAAGATCAAGAGGTCTAGTGTCTTTAGGGATTCAGAACATTACATAACAACTTAAAACATGAAACACATCATATTTATTGAAAACTTCTTTTAGATAACCACTACATTCCCTCATATTGGGCATTGCATGAAATAACCCGATGACATGCATAAGAAAAGGGTGATTTATAAATCCCAATAAGAGAATAAACATGGAATAACATGAGTAAAACACTACATTTCAGACAATAGGCATATCAATGTATCACAATACAAACATGAACAAAATGTAATTATAAAAAATGATAATCAAAACATGGAAATGTGGCAACAACGCTTAACATTGAATTAGCATGAACTGAGGCTCATTGCACATGGAGAATGAATAAACCCTCATTGCACATGAAGAATAAGTAGAACCTAATTGAACCGGAATTAGCATGAGTCAACACTAATTTCACATGATGTATCATGATACTATACTTTACCCAATGCATTGGAGCACTATTAGGGTGCACCCTTCATAATCATTTTATTTCATGCATAAGTGTGCCACATAGATCATACCACATGGATTCATTAAAATAATAATTAATTCCATTAATAAGAGATGTGGAATAAATAAATTTAAGTCCTCAATCAACAAGTAAATGTGTATAAAGGTTGATACCATTGATAGAGGATTGGTTATGGTATTCACTACACAATGATTTTGGCATGGAAATTTTGGTGTAATTTCGACAGCATAACGATGTCAAATAGAAATTTGTAAAATGGATTGATGATATTGAAAGGGGTATATCATCATTTATACATTAAATGGACAGTAATGGGATCAGGGGACCTAATATACCAACACATGGAATGGAATATAGATGTATACTATAAAATAATTGCTTGAATATAAATGAGGAGAGAGAAATTCCTTACGGAATTTTGGCTTGGTAACAGGTGTACATGGGAGGCATTAATGATAGAGAAATGGGGTTTCTCATCATTCAAACATAAAGAGGGAAGTATGGGGTGGTGATAAATAATACCCCCACAGTTATAATTAAAAATAAAAGGGCATAACAATATTAATAAATTGGATGAAAAGATGAAGGAAGGAATCCCTTACTTGGAAGTGTGATCCCAAAGGCTTGGGAGAGGTGTGAGAGATGATTCTTGGGAGCTTGAAAAGACTTAGGAGAATCCTAGAGAGAAAATGGAAGAGGTTAGAGGAGCTGAAAAGGCGTTGTGTGAAGATTAAGTGGGATCTTGGGTGAGATTATATAGGAAAGGAGAGGGAATTCATTATTATTTAGGTTTGGGACACCACACATTAAACTAATCAAAACCATACACCCACCATCGGTTTTTTCCCATGGTTTTTCCCAAAGCGGAGTGGAAAAAAATATTTTATATGTAAAAGTTCCTAACTTCTTAAAATAATAGGGTTTCTTCTGTGTAGATGACTCACACTCTAAAGGAAAATAATTTAATAAGACAAAATGTTTTATAAAACTTGAAGGGTCCACTAAATCATTTTAAAATAAATAAAACAAACCAAAAATCACATTATATTAATTTTGAAACATATATTTCCTGAACATAATGTTTATAGTTTTTTATTACATCACTATTGGGTCATTATGATGTCAGAAAACACATTATATATTTAAACGGTATTTAATTTTTACCCAAAAATTCGACTCTCTTAGAAAAATATGAAAAATTCCCCGTCGGATAATTTCGACATCCTGATTCCAAAAATAATATTTATTTTATCTATTTAATTTTATAAATATTTGAATTTTAACTTTAAAAATAAAAACCGATATTTATCGAAAATTAATAGGCTTTGACATAAACATATTTCCACTCTTAATAAAAATTACAATTGAGTTCATAAAATTATATGATCATTTATATTTAATAAAAATTAATTAAATAATGATAATAATTTAATAAAATAATATTTAGATAAAAAATCTATTAATTCATCAAAATATATTTCTTACTTGAATATTAACTAAAAATACTATTTGTGCTTTGAAAACAATTTACAAAGTTACAATCATTAAAATAATGTATATTATCCATAAAATAATTATGTACATAATCATAGTACTAGGGTATTATTACATAATCCATTAAAACAGAAGAATAAGAACTTAGGGTAAGGTGTGTGATGCCGACAGACTCTTGTGTTGGCTCAGATAACATTTCTCGAGTGGTAATCTCTATCAACTTCAACTTCTCTCATAAGTGGTTCTCCTCGAGCTTCACATATTAAAGATCAGTTGGGTCTTGGTCAACAACGATGCTCAATGATGCCACCTCCTTTCTAAGACCTGAAAAATGAGCTTCGTATGGGGAAAGTCTACTGGATGAGGTCATCGCTTCCTTTGTCTGAATAAATTGGATTTTTTAAAGCACTATATATATATATATATTAATCAGGTGATCACTTTTTAATGACTATATTATCAATGATCACAATTCATAATGGTATTTTAAAAACCAAAACATAGAACCAAATAAGTGATTACGTTTTACATAACTATAAGAAAAAATTTAAATATACCAAGAGGAATTTTCATTAATGAATTTTTGGATTGTTACAATCTTCCCCCCATAAGAAATTTCTCCCTAAAAATTTCCTTTTCCCATACTAAAACATATGTGGGTAACTCTACTTCATAACTTCTTATGATTCCCATGTCGCTTCTTCAAACTTGTGGTTTTTTCACAACACCTTGACGAGGGGCATTGTCTTATTTCGTAGAATGTTTTCTCTACGATCTAAGATCATCACTGGTTTCTCCTCATAAGAAAGATCATCCTCTAGTTGTAGTAACTCTGAAGAGAGTGCATGTGAAGGGTTTGGTATTTAATTTCATAAGAAAGATACATGAATGGAATCATGTACTTTGTCCATGGTTGGTGGAAGTTCTAGTCGATAGCCCACATCCCTGACATGATCAAGAATATCTAATGGGTCTATGAACTTAGTACGTAACATCCATTTCATTCCAAACCTCATGATCATCATCCATAGAGATATGCATAGAAATACCATGTCTCCAACTTTAATCTCAAGGTCTCATCTATAGTTATCTACATAACTCTTCTATCGACTCTGGGATACCATGATATGTTACTGAATGGTTTTCACATTCTCTACCATTTTTTCGACCATTTATTATCCTAAAAGCGTACCCACACCGACTTAATCCCAACATGTTGGTGTTCTTCACCTATTACTATTTAGAGCTTCATAGGGTGCCATTAAGATGCTCGAGTGGAAAATGTTATTATTGGAGAATTCAACCAGAAAAAGATGTTCATACCATCCTCCTTTAATGTCCAGTGAACATGACCTTAACATATCTTCTGGTATCTGAATAGTTCGCTCAGATTGGCCATCATTTTGAGGATGAAAGGCCGTACTAATGTTCAGTTCAATATCAAGAGCATGTTGAAGACTCTTCCAAATCATAGAGGTGAATCTTGGATCTCTATAGGATATAATAGATAGTGGTACTCCATGCAGTATTAACACTTCCCTGATATATATCTTTTCTAGTTAAACCAATGATAAATCCTCCCAAATTGTAATTAAGTGTGAATACTTTGTAAGATGATACACAACAACCCAGATTTCATTGTTGCCTTTTGATTTATTCGGAAGTCTGATGACAAATTCCATGGGGATGTTCTCCCATTTCTATGCCGGAATTAGCAATTGGTGCATCATCCCCTCAAACTTCTAACTCTTTGGCTTTACTTTCTGACACAGTATGAGCTTTTATGTATACTTAGTGATCTTTTTCTTCATATTATCCCAACAATAATGATATTGGAGATCTTGATAAATCTTTTTTTAATGGGTGAATATAGAAATTAGAACTATGTGCATCATCCAAAAGTTCCTTATTCAGCCCCAGACTTTATGGACCACATAGTCCTTCCCCAAATCTCACAATTCCTTCTTCATTAACAATTAACTCTAAGGATTTATTTTTTCTGATAGCTTCCACTTTCTTCTGAATTCCAACATCATCCTTTTGAGCATCCATTAAATTTTCTAAAAGAGATGGTTCAGCAATCATTTGTTAAAGGATTTACGATGTTCCCTTCTTTATGATTCCCATGACCATCTTCATTAAATCTAAGAAGATTGGATCTTTTTACATTCTCATAAATGATATAATCACAGGGTTCTTTCTACTTAGAGAATACTCCACCTTGTTCACTTTCTCAGGGTGGTAATGGATTGAGCAGTCATAGTTGTTGATTAGCTCTAACCATATTCATTAGTCCATGTTCAACTCTTTCTGTGTGAATATATACATAAGGATTTTTTGGTCCATATAAATATCACACTTCTCACCAAAGAGATAATGCTGCCAAATTTTTAAAGTGAAGATCACCGCAGCCAAATCCAGATCATGTGTTGGATTATTCTGTTCATAAACATTCAATTTACTTGAAGCATAGGCAATAACATTTTCATTTTCCGTCAATACACATCCCATGACCTTCTTTGAAGCATCACTAAATACCATAAAATGTTCTCTACTTGTGATTAATGTGAGCACGGGCACAGTGACAATCCTCCTTTTTGACTCCTTAAAGATTTATTTGCATTCATCACTCAAATAAAACTTTACTCCCTTCGTTATTACCCTGGTAAGAGGGGTGGACTATTATGAGAAATTTCCCACAAATCGTCAATAATATCCAGCTAACCCCAAGAAGCTATAGATATATGTTACCAATGTTGGGCTCGACCATACCTCTATTGCAGTTATCTTGGAGGGATCCATAGATATTTTATTGCTTTTGATGATATGGACCAAGAATGAGACCTCCTTCAACTAGAACTCACACAATTTGTACTTTACATAGAGCTTCTCTTTTCACAAGGTCTCTAATATAGTTCTTAGATGCACCTCATGATCCTCATTGGTTTTGGAGTATATTAGAATATCATCTATAAAAGCTACCAAAAATTTGTTGAGGTAATCTCTAAAGACTCTATTCATCATTTCAATGAGTGTTTCTGGATCATTAGTGTGTTCAAAGGACATTATTATGAATTCATAGTGACTGTATCTTGTACGAGAAGAAGTCCGGGGGATATCTTCTTTCTTCATCCTTACATGAAAAGTTTTCAATCACAAATCTTCCTTAGAGAATTATTGTGCTCCACACAGTTGATCGAATAATTCATCAATTCATGGGAGGGTATACTTGTTCATTATTATTGTTTTTTAAGCTCACAATAATTGATGAAAATATGAATTGACCCATCCTTATTCTTGACGAAGAGGACTGGTGCACCCCATGGTGAAGCACTTAGGTGTATAATCCCTTTATCTAGATTCTCCTATTATTGTTTATTCTGCTCCTCAATCTCCCCAAAATCCATTCTATATAGTGTCTTGGATATTGAAAATTCCCTTGGTATAATATCAATTGAGAATTTGACATCTCTTCTAGGAGGAAGACTGGGCAATTCCTTGGGAAACACTTCAACAAATTCCCTCACAATAGGCATGTCTTCAAAGATGTTTTCCTCTTTAGACTCAATCATCTGAGCCAAATACACATGATCATAGGGTGGTAATATCCATGCTTGAGATGATGGAGATAAAGAAGATTCATCTTCATCCTTTCACTTGTACAGAATCGGGGGTCGATTCTCCATATGGAGAGTGATTTCCCTCTCATGGAAATTTATGTTGGCTCTATATAAGGAAATCCAATCCATGCCAAGAATTGAATCAAATTCCACCAGAGGGAGTATGAAAAAGTTCACCGGGAAGTTCAATCCACCGATTAAGATAGGTGAGGAGTTATATTCATGGGATGCAATGATTTCCCTATTTGATTCTCTCTGACATGTTTACATCCATGACTTTTGGTGGTGTTGGGATAGTTCTACTAAACATTTAGGATATAAAAGAATACGTGGAACCTGAATCAAGATGTACATTCTCTATTCTTGAATTTATAACTATCATACTTGTCACCACTTCAATTTTTGGGTTCACTTCGGTTGTAGTGACGGAAAATCTTGCCCTTTCTACCTTGTAGGTTGTTGGTTGCATCCGAAGACCCTTGGCTTAGGGAACTGATTTGAAAGATTCCCTGGTTCTTTTCTATTGAAGCAAGGAAAAATGCATTGGTAGTCGAATATAGTGTTTCTCTCCTCTATCATAGTCATGGGTTTTTCTTGTTTGCATATAATGGATATGTGCCCTTCTCTTAAACAACTAAAGCATTTCCTCATTCCCTTCAGGAAATTTCTGGGGTGCTTCTTTCCGCACCTTTAGCAAGTGGGGTGCTGGATTTTCTTATCACCATTAGATTTATCCATCAGACCACCATAATTGAATTCCACCTTATAATTATTATCCCCATGATACCCCTAATGTTCTCCAATCTCCATTTCAACATTGAGGGTGCATAGGACAATTTCATCATAACTGTCGAAGTTACGGATCGCCCAGGCTATCTGTAAGCTAGGTTTCATCCCAGCAAACAAATAGTCAACCTTGAATTTGGGGATAACGATAAAGAGAGTAGTGTATCGTGCAAGAAATATGATGTTTTCCTTATACGCTCTGACAGATTCGTCATCTTTTTTTCATGAGGGCAAAGAATTCCCATTCCATCTTAATTCGGAGGGTGCGCAAAACATATTTATCAAAAAACATCTTCTGAAAATCCTTCCATTCCAACACCATGATCTCCTCCTTAGTCTTCATATTTTTGATCAATTTCCCCCATTGATCATATTCTCCCTCCATACGGTAAGTAGCTAAATGAATATTCTCTTTTTTGGAACATTTAAGGATAGATAAGATCTTTTCAATGGAGTTGATCCATTGCTCGGCGATTGAGGGATCAAGTAATCCATTAAAAGTAGGTGGTACTTTTTTCATGAATGCTTGATAGAGACTTGTTATTTATTTGGGGGGTTGAAAGTTCCTATTGACCCATGATTCTATTCAATTATTGAGTTAACTGATAGGGTATTGTGACAAATTTCACGATTCACACTCCCATCGGATTGGGAATCTCATTAAAACAGTCATCACATTGGTCTTTACATCGGTTATTAGCCTGAGTCCTCCTATTACCGGCCATTAGATGAAATAAAAAAATTAGTGGTAACACATAAGGGGTAATCCAAGAACAACATAGATGACCTATAAATAGCTAATATTTCCATAACTAATGAATCTATAGGCTTCAATATATGTTATCAATGATCTATTTTCTAACATATATTTTTAGCGGAATTTTTTTTATTACCTTAATAATGGTTCATACTAAGATTATGAATTTACCAATGTGTATCCCCTGGGATTTTATTAACCAATAGTGTAGAAAGGACCTTTTTCGTGTACCAGGATAACCCAGGTCAAGCCTAAAACTCCTTTTTGGGGTTTTCACCCCATGGTACATATGTGCCAGAGCCGCCTCTACCTGCTCGTATCCATATAGGGACGTATTTGCTTGATAAACCACTTACTCAATACTCATCAAAACTTAGGTATGTTTTTATTATTCATATTCTTATCCCCAAGGCTTCACTAGGGTTTTATAATCCTAATCCCATTAAAATAACTAAACCTATCCTCCGATACCGACTATAATAACCCTATTATTTACTACAAACATAAACATGATTTATTACATAAACTCTTCACTTGATAAAACATGGAATATCGAGAGGTCTAGTGTATTTGTGGCTTAGTAACATTACATAACAACTTAAAACATGAAACACAACATATTTATTGAAAACTTCCTTTGCATGACCACTACATTCCCTCATACCTAGCATTGTATGGTATTACCTTAGGACATGAATGAAAAATGGTGATCTATAAAGCCCAGTAAGGGAATAAAAATAGAATAACATGATGAATACAATACATGTTAGGAAATAGAAATATAAATGGAGAACAAGAAAAACATGAACATAAAGGAATGAAAAATTATGATAATCATAACATGGAAATGTGGAAACAACACTTAACATGGAATTAGCATGATCCAAGGCCCATTTCACATAGAGAATGAGTAAACCCTCATTGCACATAAAGCACAAGTAAACCCGAGTTGCACTTGAATTAGCATGAGTCAACACTCATTGCACAAGACGTATCATGATACTATACATTACCCAATGAATTGGGGCTCTATTTGGGCACACCCTTCGTAATCAAGTCATTTAATGCATAAGTGTGCCACATAGATTATACAACATGGATTCATTAACATCATGATTCATTCGACAAATAAGAGATGTGGAATAAAAAAATGTAAGTTCTCAATAAACAAGTACATGTGCATGAAGGTGAATACCCTTGATAGAGGAGTGGTTATGGTGTTCACTAAACAATGATTTTTTTAGGGAAATTTGGGTGTAATTTCGGTAGCATAACGTCGTCAAATAGAAATTTGTAAAATAGGTTGATGAGATTGAAAGGGGTATATAATAATTTATACATTAACTGGACAGTAAGGTGATCATGGGACCTAATATACCAATATATGGAATGGAATTTATATGGATAATATAAAAGTATTGCTTTAATGTAAATGAGGAGAGAGAAATTCGTTATGGAATTTTGACATGGTAATGTGTGTACATAAGAGGCATTAATGAGAGAGAAATGGGGTATCTCATCATTAAAACATGAAGAAGGCTTTATGGGGGAGGTTCTAAATAATACCCCAATATTTATAATTGAAAATAAAAAAGCTTAACCATATTAAGAATATTTGATAAAAAGATGAAGGAATCCATTACTTGGAAGTGTGATCCCAAAGGCTTGGGAGATGCTTGAGAGAGGATCCGTGGGAGCATGGGGTGATTAGGGAGGATCTTAGAGAGAGGAGCGAAGAGGTTGGACAAACTCCAACGGATTTGAGTGAAGGGGAAGTGGGATCTTGGGAAGGTTTATATAGGAAATGAGAGGGAATTTTTTTAATATTTAGGGTTGGGACACCACATATTAAACTAATGAAAACCAAAAACCCACCGTTGGTTTTTTCTGATTATTTTTTGCCAATGGGGAGTGGAAAAAAATATTTTATACGGAAAATGAATGAAATTCTTAAAGTGTTAGGGTTTCTTGTGTGGAGGTGACTCACACTCTCAAGGAAAACAATTTAAAAAGACAAAATGTTTTATAAGCCTTGAAAGGTCTACTAAATCATTGTATAATAAATAAAACAAACCCAAAATCACATTATCTTAATGGTAAAACATACATTGGCTGAAAATAATTTTTATAGTATTTTATTACATAACTATTGGGTCATTATGATGTTATAAAATACATTATATATTTAAATAGTATTTAATTTTTAACCAAAACTTCGACTGTCTCAAAAAAATATGAAAAATTAATCATTGGATAATTTCAACATCTTGATTCCGAAAATAATATTTATTTTATCTAAGTAATTTTATAAATATTTGAATTTTTAATTTTAAAATAAAAACCGACATTTATTAAAAATTCATAGGTATTGACAAAAACATATTTCAAACCTTAATGAAATTTACAATTGCATTCATAAAATAATACGATCATTTATATTTAATAAAAAGTAATTTAATAATAATAATATTTTTATTAAAATAATATTTAATTCAAAAATCCATTAATTCATCAAAATATATTTTATTGTTGAATATTAACTAAAAATACAATTTTTGGTATAAAAATTATTTTCAAAGTAACAATAATAAAAAGAATGTATATTCTCTATACAAAAATAATGTACATAATCATAGTACTAGGGTATTTTTACATAAACTCATAAAACATCCACATAAGACCTTAGGGTAAGGTGCGCAATTGTGACAGACTCTTGGGGTGGCTCAGATAACATTCCTCAAGTGGTTATCTCTATCAACTTCTACTTATCTTTAGGAGGTTCCACTAGAGTATACCATATTCAAGCTCAGATTGGGCTTGCGCAAGAGATAAGCCCAATGATGCCACCTTTTTTCCAAGATTTGAAAGATAGGATTTGTATGGGGGAAGTCTACTGGATGAGGTTATCTCTTCCTTTTTCAGAGTAAATTGGATTTGTTAAAGCCCTGTATTTATACTAATCATGTGACCACTATTCATTGGCTATATAATCAATGATCACTATTATTAATGGTATTTTAAAATCCAAAAACATAGAACAAAATAAGTGCATACATTTTACATAACCATAAGAAAACATTTAAATATTCAAATACATTAATGAATTGTTGGTACCTTATAACCATGATATTGTCATGATACTGATGGAATATTGGATTAATAAAATCTATGGAAACTATAAGAGTGTTTGTTTGAAAAAAAATTCATCATTATATATTCATAATGGCCAAACCTGATCCTAAAAACTATTTCTGATATTGCACACTCTCAGAATATAAGCTTATGATTACCCAATTGAATATCAATCTTTCAAAACCACTTTTCCCACATTAAATAATCAAAAAAATCTTCCACATGAGGCAAAGGATTCTTGTTTTTAACATTTACATGGTTCATCTCCCGAAAGTACACACATAATCAGAGAAACAAAATATGCCTTATTAGAAAATATCATTAGGGTTTCCCAAGAAAAAAACTGTAGAGAACAAATCCCTTTTTCACTAGATCCACAAATTGAATCTTGATGTCTTTCAGCTTTTTTTGGTACCATTCAATAAGAAGGTATTGATATTATATTCATCCCCAGAACCAGTTCAGTTGTAAACTCAACCTCACTCTCTAAAATAATCCTAGATAAATATTATGGGAAAACATTTGGAAAACCCTAATAAATGGATAGAAGATCAAAAAGAGAATAAATATCATCAGGCTCAACTGCCACAACAGACAATAAACTCCTAAGCTCTGGGAAGGAATGTCTAGTATGAATAAACCTCAGATCCCACTCTCCATAAAACACCAATAATATCCAAACAGATGCAAAAAAACAAGACATGAAAATGATAACAATCAACCCTAGAACAATTAGAGACAATATAACCCATCTTTATAATGATGTAAAAAATATATATCATGAACAAGAAAATCTCTTACTTTCTCTACATCAGTAATAAAAAGCATACAATGATACTGAAACCCCTACTCTTTTCCCTTCCAAATAGGTGTCTCTATCTCTATAAAAAATGACATGAGATTCATCATAAGGTTTAACATATCAACAAGCCATCTAGATATAAATGAGTGGGAATAAATAGAAAAAAAATCAATCACTACTAAGGATGAAATAAATATGGTATGTCTCGCCATCATTGAACCCAGGTATACCTCATTTAGAATCTCATCTACTACATGAATGTGATTCACTCTTGGGGCATGTAGGTAGATACTTGTAGTTTTTAAAGAATCATACTACACCATAGTACACTTTATAGTTGATGATCCATGACCATATAGAGGAGTAGACATGGAAAGAAAGAAATGATGCAGATGACCATAATGTCAAAAAAATATTACAAGTATTTTCTTATGAATGAAAAGAACATCATGTATATACAACCATGAAGCATGGATATCAAGTTATAGGCACAACACAATCTATAACTAGAGTTATTGAGGAGGAATAATGTTGATAACCACATCCACTACTCATGTTATGATCCTATAACTTTATTTTGTTCCCAAGAACACCACTAAAGAATTAACTAGGTGGAAGCTAAGGGAAAATATCCATCCATTCCTTCCATATTCAGTTCTAACATTATATCCATGTCTATTGCCTTCACATAGGTCAAATTTGTTTTAATAAATACATGTCATCTAATATCTATTCATAAAACATATAGGTACTTCTTTCCTTTCCTTGGTAATTCCTCACAACCTCTGGTGAAAAATGAACCATCTCAACAAATTGATTGGCCTATGTTGACACCAAATTCTCTCCCTTCAACAAAAGAGTATCTCTAAATAATTTTTCATCATAAATAACTCTATACAAAGCTACTAGAAGAAGATATATTTAAAATAATTCCAGTACAATTTCATGTTCTTATCCACATATTTCATATAATCCCACCAACAGTGTCTTAGACCCTCAAGTTTGGACATTGTGCACTTCACTCTTATATTATCAAGTATACCTAGGATGTTGAATATCTAAATGATCTTGTCAAATTCAGTCCTATAATACTTAAGGTTCATTTTTTACCCCTAAAGGACAATATTTTTTCATTCAAGAACTCCCTTGATCGATCTATTTCTCCTATATCTCTTAACTATACCTCAATGAATTTTTTATGAGATTCCATCACATTCTGGTCAATAGCGTAAACTTCTCCAATGATATCCCTGTTGAATTTTTTATCCATAAGAGGATTCTAGTGAGGTATATCAGTTTTACCCTCTTGATGAACTCATAGAACATGTCTCAAAGGTGTAACAATACCCATCAACCCCAAATAAAAAATTATAAAAAAAATAATCTCAATTCAAACTTGAAACACCATAAGAAAAACTTCTTATTAATTTAATGAACTCAAGACATGACACACACATCCCAAAATTCCATGGTTACTTGAGACTCATGTGGGAAAGAGATTCCCAGGCACTTACTGAAATATACTTCTCAAATCCCAAAAATGAAATCTCTAATATAATAAACATTTTGAGAAATAAAATATTTAGGAAATACTATCCTTTGATAGAAAACATTGATGCACTGAACTAAATACCCTCTATAATCAATACTTGACCCGAATGTCACACAAACAGATGGTGTTCTTGATCCCCATAGGCTGGAGACTATCACCTTGGTATAAATAATCTACCAGAGGGATTGATTTCTCATAACCATAATAAATAACATGGAATATATTTTTAAAAGATACAATAGAAGACAAGTAAAATATAAGACATAATTGAAACCAAATAGCATATAAAAAATAACTCGAGAGTAGAAACAAGTGTCCAAGTACAAATCCAATAAGGAAGGACTACAAAAATAGGAAAAAAACTACTCCATGTTATATAATGGCTATAATCCCACCATTTCACCTCTAACTTCTAAACTCAGCAACTAGAAAACCTCATCGCTTCACTTTGGCGCCATGCCTTTTCATGTATCAAAAGATATAAGTAGGTCTACACATCATCGAAGGGATACATAGGGTGTGATATAATATTATTAATTGGGTCTAAAAAAGGTACAACATATCATTTATTTAGAAAATAATATAGTTCTGATCTTCTTTAAAGAAAAGAAATTCTGGATAAATTTTTTTTGGTCAAAAGCATGGAAAAAGATGTTTAATTTCCCCTATATCAATATTTACAATTTAATAAGGTAAATCAATTTCAACTAATTTCATATTCATATATCATATCTGATATATCAAGTTAGAAAAGTAAAATAAAGTGTCACATCTCATATCAAATATGTATTAGTACAACAATATAGTATAATCCAAAAGAAGAAGCATTGGTGACATTACACTAGGGGTCAAACAAGGTCTGGATAGCTAGGACACTCATATGTAAAATATATAATCACATACACATCAAACCACTAGATAAATACATCGAGTCTAGAAATCATAGGAACACCCTTGAAAGTGAACCCTTCAAATGGGTCTAACAGGTCCCTAGAACAATAGGTCTAGGTTGAAGAGGAAATCCCCATGAACAAACCCACTAACATTGGAAAGGACTATTACTATACCTTCTACTTAAGTACCCAAGGCATACCATCTTCTATATTTTCCAAATCAATTCATCAAAACTATTTCATCATTTCATTCATTGAAAACCATTTCATAAAACCATTTCACATTGAGTTCAAAACCCTTTTCCATTAACCAAAAATAGTCAAAAATCATCTTTATAAAAAAATATTCCAGACAGAGAAAAATATTTATATCATGAAATTTCATTTAATTAAAAAATTTATCAAAAAAAGAGCAATTCAGTTTACTGATATATGATATAGAAAGAACCACATTCCTCAAAACTCGAGTTTCACATTCCCAAAAAGGGATCCACCAACAAGAATATCAGAATTATGAAAAAGGAGAACCTAGAATCAACCTCACATCTTATAATTGATTATAGTTAACACAAGGGTTGGAAGAGAATATAAAATAACATATACATAGAAAATTTACACCTTCCACACCACAATAAACAAAGTAAATGACCCCTAGATCAAGATCGCACGACGTATCTAGAAAGAAACAAGATGAATCATCACCACAGTTCAATGGTTCTAAAAACACAAGGTAGCAATTATACCATGATCAAAGTAATAATTAATTATAAATGATTACTCTCCTAGAGAAAATAAAATCAACCGTAAATGTTATCAATCAATGAATTAATAAATCCAAACTAAATGAAGACTCCCAAAATTTTCAGAGAAGGGATCTAGGATGATATCCAAATTATTTTTGGATAAATGTTTGAAGTTGAATATAAGGGAAACCCTAAATTATAACTTCACAATATTTACATGGGTTTTAATCCCTTTTAATTACATGTAATCATCGAGACATAGAAATGTCGAAAACCCCCATCACCTTTTTATTAAAATTGAATTTTTAACATTAAATTGTGGGAAAAAGTATGTTTCATGTAATCCCTTCATGTTGTGTATGAGGTTCACAAAATCTATCCAACAAAACATAATAATCACATACTCCTGTTACATGTAATTTATTTATCCAACATTCTAAAAAACTATAGATCCTTACACAAAACCCCCAAATAGACATAGGCATCCTCCGAACTCGGGGAGAACCCCGCGTATAAATTAACTCATTTATACCTGGACTCCGTTAACTCAAACAAATGTAAATCATTGATATCAAGATCATTTTACCCATAAAATGATCCCCATTCTTTGGAATTCCATGATGCACTAAATTAAAGTGTAAAACAAGTAAAAATAATAGAGTTATTGAACATAAGGTAAGGGGATGTTATAACTATGACATGGGATGTCTATAATCTTATGCAACTTTAACAGTATATAATGG
This sequence comes from Viscum album, assembly GCA_963277665.1. Lineage (NCBI taxonomy): Eukaryota > Viridiplantae > Streptophyta > Magnoliopsida > Santalales > Viscaceae > Viscum > Viscum album. The sequence goes on from OY728156.1 coordinate 1,141,791,506, forward strand.
TAGATTTGTAAGATAGAAATGAAAATTGTATTTATTCCAATTTTTAATCATTTTAATTAAAACCTAATGGACTTATTATGATGGAAGGGTAATATTTCCATGGGAAGGAATTTTCTGAGATCCTTGGAGGATTTTGAGAAACTATATAAGAATTACAAGCTTTATATTAGTGTTATAGAAATAAAGTTTTTAATTTTTAAGGTTATATGACACCATTTGTAAGTTTTACAAGTATATAAAATGTATTATAGATAAAAGTTAAATAAAATAAATGATAAAGCTCTTATTTTTCATTCAAATTATAAATTAATGGGTTATTGAATCATGTATTTAAATGAAAATTAATATATATATATATATATATCAATCTCAAATGGATCAAGTTAAAGGTTTTGTGTAATTATCTCATTTAACTTATGTGATAAGGGAATTTTTTATTAATAAATGGTTTTTATGAAATATATTAGATTAAATTCATACAAAATGTTATGTTTTAATAAAATTTAATAACATAATTTGAAAATAAGATAAAGATAAAAAAATCAAGGATAAAATATTTTATCTAGAAGTTTGTAAAATTAAAATTTAAAGATAACTTTCCACCATCAATAGAATATTTTAATAGAATAAACTCTTATTTTTATAATAATTATAAAACAACATAGAATATTATATAAGTTATAAATAAAATAGTATATTTATTAAATAATCTTACAAAAGAAAATAATTTTATCTCCTAACATAAATGTGTTTTTGTATTATATCATGAAATTATGGAAATAATATAACCTCTAAGAGGCTAGTGTGTGTATGTTTAGACCTAGAGAAGTTAAAAGTTTATAAATAAATTATTATAATGTAAAAATAAACTAGTAAATTCTAATTTATATCCTAATAGAGTTTAGTATGTGATTGTAAATAAATAATGTAAATAGTTAATCATAGTTACGTAATTTATCTCAATGAAAAATGATTGATTGAAAAGTTATTGGAATGGTGATGATGAAAAACATAGAAAGAGTTATTAGTGGAAAGCAAAAGTTATTAACATAGTAAAATTAAATATTGTGAAGTAAAATAATTTAAATACTTTGTTTAAAGAGTTGAATTTATGAATATGATTTTTAAGTCTCACAAATATTAAAACTAGATTTATTTATAGAGTTTATTCATTAATGGAGTTTATTTTTTAGGGTTTTATTAGATGTTCATGAGATAATATGGAAATAATTACATTTATAGGCAATGATTTTAACAAACTCTTATAGGTGAAGAAAACATAATACCTCTCTATTGGTATATCATTTTGGAATTGTTTATATGGGTGATTATTTATAATTATATTCATATTATAAAATAAATTTTATAATATAAAATAGATCTTGTTATATAAATGGGGGGGTGTAAACTTTATCATTATTTCATGTTGGTTGAATATATTTGATGAACTAAAATGATAATAAATCTCTCAAAGTATTATTTTGAGTTATCCCTATCCGATTTTTATCATGTTGTATTATAGATTATTAAAAAATTCCAACGTTAGCATGGATAAGATTTTTATAAAGATATAGAATCTGATTGAAAAGTATATAAAGGTTTTTTTTGATTACCCATGATATGTATCATATATACTATAATAAATTATATATTTAGTGTACTAGGGTTTGATATTTCTTATTGAATAAATTCACCTAATGTTAGAAAGATATCTATCTTAAGAACTATCATACTTTTATAGCTATCCTAAGCAGGCCTTGAGGCCTAACTAATCATGGGTGGTTGAGTATTTTTTCAATCACGTCATCATTTACGGTTTAATCTATATAGAATTTGTTCTCTCATATGATTATTGTAATATATGGGCCATTTATTGAGATAAAGAGAAGAAGTGAATGACTATAACTATATAAGGTGCATAGTATGTGCTTATTTTTTTGGGTGAATAGAATACATTGTACTCATCATCTTGGATGAATGAAATCCGAGGTATTCATTGACATGAAAAGTATATAATCTGAATATTAATAAGTTTTTAGTATACAATATAGTATTTACATACTTTATGTCTCATGGTAAATCATTCCTGATCTTATTATAAACACAAAATATATATGATGATAAGAAAAATGTTTATATAAATCTTAATCATGAGGGGTTGGAAAATAAATAACCTAGGATTATATAGTATAGAATACCTAGAACAAAAAATTCCTTACCTTAGATTTTGTGATTGTTAGTTTAGGTAATGGAATTATGATTGGAATATGTTACAAATATATTGCTAAATTTTTTACTTTTACAACACAGATTGAACCTAAATCTATAAAGAAAACCTTTAGTGGTGAAAATTGGATTTTAGCTGTATAGGATAAATTAAACAAGTTAAAAATATATAATTTTTAGGTGTTAATTGAGACCCCATTTAAATATCTAGTAATAGTAATGAAAAGGGTTTTTAGGAACAATAATGATAATCCATATGATATTATAATGAATAAGAATATATAACTTTAAAATAGTTATTATTTATTGGATGGTTTAGATTATCATGAAAACTTTCTAACTGTTACTATATTATAATTCATTATTATTATACATTTATATGTATCTAATAAGAATATAAAACGTTTTTAAATGGTTTTATTTCATATATAGTTTGTGCCGATAGACTTCCAGGTTTTCAAAATCCAAAATTTTTCTATTTCTATTTATATACATACTACTAATGACCCATGTTGTTGAAATTTAATTTAAATTTTTCTAATTATATGGAATAGAAAAAAATTGTTATAATATGAAAAAAATTGTATCTTTTTAAATGTATAAATGTAATCATGTTATTGGTTAGAGATTCAAAATTATAATATTATTTTTTTTGTTTGTGGTAAAAATAGTTCAATTTTTTGTTGAATGATTCCTCTGTTTTTATTAAGTGAAGAGGAGAGTGTATATTAGGTGAAAATCATGATAAAATCATAACTACACCAATAAAATTAAAACAAAAATATTGTCAATGTAATTCTTTTGGGATCAGGTCTATGACATTCTAATATAAGGGAAATGGGTGTGGGGATATTACCATGAATGGGAAAGATTGTTAATCAAAAGGAAGTAAAAACATAGTTAAATAAAATGATCTAATAAAAACAGTTGAACATGTTAAAATATTTGGTGTACTAATATATGAGTGGGTGAATCCCATTGATTTAAGGGGATAGAAATAAAATATTTTACGGAAAAAATTATTGGGGGAAAAAATTTCAAATGTCATGGGAATGGGTTCCATATTTATCATTATCTATATCATATTATCTATTATATTCACACCCTATTTCAAAATATTATTCAATATTATCTCCTTAATATTTAAATCATTATTTATCTAAATGATTTATAATTGGTGTTTTTAGATTCATCTCGGTGAGTAAAAGAAAAATCCAATGTATTTTTTTAAATTCATCAAGGATAGTTTTTAAATTTTAAATTAATATGAATTTTTTACCATTAGGTTATCAAAAATAAGGATTCTATTTCTGGGAGAATCATTTGGATTAATCTCTTACTATGAATTAATCAACTAGTATAAGGTATGAGTCTTATTTCCTTCATTAGAGATTTACATTGTGATTTTTTATAAATGGTTTATTATTAATGTGATTTATTAATTTTGAAGAGATGTATAACATGAAATAATAGATTTTATTTTTTAGAATAATATATCATGATTTATTAAGAATCATACATGTATAAATTTGTTTACATTCTGAAATTTTGAAATTACACGTGTACGTTATGGTGTTAGTGATGAATATGAAATGATAAATACTGAAATTTTATTAATATTAAAATTAAATTTAATGTAGTGGAATATGGATTAAAATTTTATTACTTGGAAAACAATTTCTCATTCATTAATCATTGTTTTATATGCCTAGGAAATGAATTTTTGAATTATGGATCATTTTTGAGGTAAATTGTATTGTTGTTGTGGGTGTTTAAACATGAATTTTTCTACTAAAATGAGTACATTTACCTGCGAAATTTTTTTTAAGATGGGGAAACCACACATGATAGACTATATGGTTTATATTAGTTTTTGGTTAATGTTTTTAAAGGTTTTTTTGGGTTTTTTCCTCCAAAAATAAATTTTGTAAATTTACATGTTAAAGGATCAAAATTGTATTGAGTTTTATGAGTACTTTCATGTTTTTTTAAAGTGTCATAATTTGATTATGTATAACTTTTAATAATTGTATTGTGATATATTTTGTTTAATATAGAATGTTTTTGGATAAAGTTCTCATGAAATGGGGATACACATTTAAAATGAACTAGAAGAGTTATTTTTCTGTTATGTGTATTAATATCATAGAAAAATATGGGGTATACAATGATAGTTATAAGATAAAATTTTCTTTTAATGTAAATTAAATATTCTATGCAAATGGTAATAGGATATATAATGATGTTTAATTAGGTTATTATCACAAGTGGATGAAATTTTGGATTCTTATGTGATAAAAGTATGTTATGAAGATTCTATAAAACCATGGATTTTTTGTTAATTTTGTTTCTTTAATGAGTGTTTATAAGGGTTTGAGTTATCCCATAGTTATAAATCAATGTAAAATAAAGATGTATTATTATGGTATTTAAATGATTCCAGAGATGAGTATTCCGAAGAATTATTTTAAAATATCCATGATTATAGACATTTGTAGGTAGCCTATTGTGGGATGAGATATGATATTCCATAAAATGGCATGGTTGGACTTAAGAGATTGGATATTTTCTTTTCCAAGATTCAACATGGTAGGATATATGAGGTCATATGCATATAATGATATAGGATGGAATTTTTATGAGATTCTATAAAATGTGTTTTCCTTTTTTATAGATGGGTTTGGATGCATTCAGGGTTGCATGATAAACCATGGTATTGGATTCCTACATCATTGGGAACTAGAATTATTCGTGGTAGGTAAAATTTATTTAGGTGAGGTGTTTTCTTCTATTAATTTAATTAATTATCAAAATGATAATTTTTAAATAAATCTAGGATTTTAACTATATATATATAAACAAAATTTATTGCATTGGTAATCAAATTTTTTAGTTTTACTTCTGAGTATAATATTTTTATTCCCTACACTTACACACCTTAAGTGAGTATATATTACATGAATAACATTTCAGGTGGAGGATAGATGCATTTGTAACTTGAAGGATGTGCCAGGAGACACATTGGAGTTTATTTTGTCTTCTATTGGTTCCATGTAGAATCAATTTTTCAAACATTATTTAATATTTAGTTTTTATCATGTGATTTACTTGTTAAAACATTATTTTTATCTTTGATCCCTATTTGGTTGTTGGAAATGTAGGCATTTATAGGTAATTTTTATGATGTTTTGCGCTTACTACTATTTATTTTCACAGTTTATTATTATTGAGATGTTTATAATTTTTATATTTTTTTAATGAACCATTAAACAGTAAATCCCTCCCTAAGATATATCCTTATACCCTTAGTACTACTTGATAGCCTCAAGTGATTAGAGAGTTCACTTGAAGCCATGTGATGCTTCAACTAAGTGGAATAGTCATACTAGGGCCAAACATTGCATTAAAAATGTTTTTTATGGTCTTAAAAATGGGCCTATGGCATGGTGTGAAAGTCTTATTTCTTTTATTTATTTAGAATGGATTTTATATCAGTAAGTAAAACCATACATTATTTAAGAAAAAAATTCAACTTATACAGTTCATGTTCAAATATATGTTAATTATGTAGTTTTTTAAACTAACTATAAGTTATGAACTATATTTTTTGAATTTATTTAAAAATATTTTTGAAATAAGCATGATGGGTGAGTTGAATTTATATCTTAGTTCCAAAATAGTTTAGATAGACTATAATAATACATTGAAATAAATAAAATATACAATAGATTTATTAATGAATTTTTGACATAAAATTTGTAAATAATATACTACACTTATGAGTTATAATATAATTCATGACATGGATAAATATTGGAAACAATAAGAGAGTAAGTTTTATAGAATAATTATTAGAAATTTATTTTATCGTTCCACTATTATACTAACATATTTTTTTTACACTTTTTTCTAGTTTCTAGCTATTCCAAAACAATATCAGTTGGAAAATGATAAAATGTATTTAAGAAACCATAATAGAAAAATTAATCCTAGTTTGTTATTTCCTAAAACCACAAGATATTGTTTTATTTCAGATTTTGATAATAATCCTTCTAGTTATAGTGTATATCGATAAAATAATATTGGACCTTTATTTTTGTTGGTATATATTTACTATATTTTTCAGGCAAACATTAATATTTTTACACCTTTAATAGATGATTTTAAGTATGTTGTTGTTGGGAGTATTTCTTATCTTTTATTCTAGATGAAACATCATTTCAAGTATTTCGGTGTTAAATTTGAACATGTTCCTATAAAATTTGATATTATAAGTTCTATAAATATTTCTTGAAAATCCTATAACTATTATATTATAAATATAATAGATATAAGAAACCATTTATAAAGAGATCATTATCAAAATGTTGATATTTATCTTACCTTTATTTTAATTAGCAATCAATTAGGAGATATATTCACAAAGACTAATTATTTTGATCGACTTATATTGTTAAGAGTGGGTTAGTTTTGTTTTATTTTAAGAGATATTATTTTATTTTTTTCGATTTTAAGAAGTTATTTAATATATTTTTATATTTTTTGGATAATTATTTAATATTATATATGTCTGGTTATTTTTTTAATATCTTATTTGTAATTATATTTAATTTTTAGTCATTGGAGTATTTGATTTATACTTATATTGGATTTGATTTTATTGGCATCTTATTATGTAATCAGTTATGTATGAGTATTTCAATTCTTTCTTAACATCAATTTGGTTGTTATACTCTTTGCATAATCTAAAAAAAATATTTTTGTTATCTATAAATAAATTTATTTTATTCCTAAAGCTATTATTAATTTTTTATAAAAAAATCAATTTTTTATTCCTTAGTAATGGGTTTTATTTTGTATCATTTTATTTTATTTATTTATTTATTAGTACCTTAGTCCAAGATTTAATCCATTTAAAATTTGAGCCACTCCTTTATATTTTGAACCAAAACTATATACCACCAAATTTTTGTTGATTTTTTTTAAATCATTAAGATGGATAAGACGAAAGATAATAAATGGTGGTTCCTAATCTAATTATTCTATGATTTCGAAGAAATTTTACTCATATAGGATTTTATTTAAAGTTAGTGTAATTTATTTTTATAATTACCTAAAATTTTATAAATTTAATTCCACTTTTAACTAATCAAATGACTTATTAAGTAATGTAGTTATAGAAAACACATGCACTACTTTTTTTATTTGAGACTATTATAAAATAAAGATTGTACAATTTAACATAACCTGAATAATCTTATCCATTGATAATATTTATTTTATAGTTATCGATAAATTATTATATATTATGTTTTATGATAAATTCATAGAGGTAGACTATGAATAAGTGATGTCCTCGACCAGTATGATTATTCCAAATTAAACCCATTTATCTAAGGATATGAGGGAGATGTCACCACTATACATTTACCTTGAATAATATTAATCGTAATTTGAACAACTAAAACATTAATAAAGAAATTTATGATATAATTTAAAGCATATCAAGCTCATGAGCAAAACCTTTTTCCCTGAACCACCCAAATACAGAGTCATCATTTCACACCTTTCCCTAGGGGGTATAATAGTGTAATAAGGGGTTATGTATATTGAACCTATAAGTATGGATGTCTATATTTTATTTTAATTAAAATAATTATTATATTTTTCCATTTTTTATTTCTTTAGAAAAAATTATATGATGTGTTTTTTAAAAATTTGATTTTGATATAAACAAATCAAGTTTGTATTTTGGAAAATATATAGTTTCAATTAGTACATTGTTCTATTAAATTTATATAAACTTTAAAATAAATATTTTTTTCATAAAATAATCTTATTAAATAATATTTATTTATATATAAATTAAAATATAATTTACTAAATTCCAATGTGATTTTTATTAAGGTTTGAAAGATGTTAGTACCCAAAAAACTATTTTCCAATAAATAAATATTTTATTTAAAAGAATAAATTACTATTTATAGAAAATTATAATGATAAAATAAATATTATTTATAAATTAATCATGTTAAAATTATTCAATGAGGGTTTCTATAATTTTTTGAGATAAATTAATTTTTGGATAAAAAATAAATAAGGTATAAATATATATTCTATATTATGACATCATTACAGCCGAAAAGAAATTTAATTAATGGTTAAAATGGTGTCCATTTCCAAATATAGAATTAGCCTTTAAAATAATTCTTTTATGTAATTATTTTATTAATTTTAAAAACCTTAAAGAATCATCCAAAACCAATATTATATTTTAAGGTCTTCTAATAAATTATTTATAAACATAACTCAATTGGATGTCACCAATGGTATTAATTTAATATATTCAGTTTTTGGAATAAAAAAATATTCAAAATTAATCATATTTAGAAAAAAATTTGTAAAAAACCATGGTAAGTTTTTTATTATTATTTTATCACATAGAGTGCAAAACCAAAAGTTTATAAATCAATAAGGAATTCTCCTCACTTTTTATGTAAATACCCATAAAATATACTTAACTAAAAATCCATTGATAATTATTTCCCTATCCCTATCCCTCATTAAATCCCTCCTAACATGTTTCCATTCTATTAAGAGGACCCCCTCAATATTTTAGAAGCGACCTCTCAAGGTAACTGGATCCTCTCAGCCTTCACTTTATTTAAGAAATTTATTTGTATTTTTTCATTTTATATCCAATTTTAATGTTTGAATATGTTTTTACAAATACAATTTAATGTCCTTATGATTTTCATATACTTTGAGACCCCATTTCACACTCATTAAACCCTTCAATGAATCTCTATATACACTTGTTGTGCTGTCAAAGTTATCCAGTAATTTTCTCTTCCAAAAAATTATATAGTGAATAAACTTACCTATTTCCACTCAATGGTATTAACCTAGATGTAAGTATCATTAATTGATTTGGGACATCCAATTTGTTACCCAAAATCTATATTCATAGATTTAAAAGTGATGAAATGCATTATTTTGTTGTATGATCAATGTGGAACACTTATTCATGTACATGATATGAATATGATGAGTGGGATTGGGATTATATAGTCGTCAAATGAATAAGGAAATGATTTTATATCATGATATAACATGTATGGTAAATAATATTTTATTCCAAGAGCACTGTTTTATGATTTATTGTGGTTAAATTTATCTTATACTTAGGATGTTCTGTTTTATTTTATTACCACATTCCAATGTTTCCTCGATGTTATCATCTTATGTTAGGATTTTATGTTTAAGTTTCTAATTTAAACCCATTTTATTTCTTGTCTATATTCCTCTTGACTAAAAATTAGTGTATTCATGATGTAATTTTTTGATTATTCCCTTACTATAATTTATATATCATCCCTTTCTTATATATATCCCTTGGTTATCTCATGCGGTATTAAAAGGTCAATGAAATATAAATTCATGTTTTAGAGTTTTTTAATTAATATTTCATGTTATAATGCTACGTATATAATAAAACAATGGCACTGGTCCTCATGGTCTTTTGGATTTGTAATAATTGTATCATTATGTAATGAATCATAAAATAGATTGTGTTAAAGATATGTGTTATCATGGTTGGTATCAATGCATGGTATAGTTAATTTTTGGTATTGTGATTAGAAAAACATACTGATAGCCTCAAAGATAATACTTAACATAGTAAAACATCCATATATTTTTGTATAGTGAAGAGTAAGTGGTTTTGAAGAAACAAATCCCTATATGGAATTGTACATGGATGTGTCTCTGGAAAAGTTTTACATATGGATAATAAATTTTAAAATGGGACCTCAGGTATTAACTGGTTATTAACATGGTGTATGACAAAAAGGCCTTGATACACACCTAGGGTGACACTCTTAGATGATATTATTTGATTAATTCACAAGTTCTTTTTAAACCATTATAAGGGTACCAAATTTCCTTAATTTGTTTTTTGTTAATTTGTAGAAAATGGATAAATTATATTGAATCCTATAAATTCATATATTATGGAATGTATTTTATTCATATTCTATCCCTTAAATGTACATAGTTTCCCTCTGTACTTTTATTAGTTTGATGATTTTGATCTTGAAGAGTATTTTTGATGAAGTAAGTTATTGGAACAAGAATCAAATAGTGAATGGTATTTTTATCACCCATTAGGGAACTTCAAATTTCTTATATGAAAATGGTTCTATTCATTATTTCATATCACGCATTTTTAGAAGAAATATTTAAACACCACCTAAATATATGGATCAAATTTATTAGTGAAAATAAAAAATTGCTAAATTATTTCATAACAAGTATGTAAATTATCCCCAATCCATATTTGAAATATGAACATTCCTCTAAACCTTGTGAAACTTCCTTTATATAAATTTGACAAAATTCTAGGTATGGATTGTATTTTCTTATATAGAGCCAAAATAAATTATCAAGAGAATTAAATCACACATCTTATTGTGAGTCTCCATCCAAATATTTACAATAGAATAGAGATGATTATTCATCTTTGGAATCATCATCTCAAGGATTTATAATATTCCCATATAATCAAGTGTATCTAGGTAAGATGATTTGGACTAACAAAAAGATCAAACTCAATGACATAAAAATTGTAAGGGTATTTGTTAATGTGTTTCCTAAATAATTTCATGGTCTTCCTCTAAGCCATGAGGTGGAGTTCTCAATTTATTTAATAAATAGATCTTTTACAATATTCAAGACTACATATATAATGTAAACTGTTGAACAATAGTAGTTAACTAAGAAAATACAAGATAATCAAGGTAAAGGGTTTATAAACCCATGTTCTTCATCATGGGGTGTGTCATTCCTATTTTTCAATAAGAAATATGGTTTAATGCACCTATGCATTGATTATTGTGAGCTCAAAAAGATCATAATATAGAAAAAGTATTCTCTTCTTCAGACTGATGAAATAATTGATCAGCTACATGGAGATTAATAAGGTGGATATTCATTTATCAAGTGAAGGGAGATATAGTGGGTATCCCCAAGGTAGATTTTTATTCAAGGTATCAGCACTATATGTTCATTTTGATTCCATTTGGAATCACTAATGCCTCATATATCTTCATGGACCTAATGAATATAGTCCTCAGGGATTACCTCAAAAATAGTGGTATTCATTATCGATGATATTCTTATTTACTCCAAAAGTAAGGAGGATACTTAGGAACATTTGTATTTTGTAATGAATACCATGTGAAATGAAAATTTAAGGTGAAAAGTATATAAAATTATTGTTTTTGATGGATAAAGTAACATTCTTAGGGCATGATATCACCAAAAAGGAGTATCTATTGAACCTTAAGTACAAAACGCAATTAAAGGATATACTAGAACAATATCTATGATGGAGGTAAATAATTTCCTTAGATTAGCTGGGTATTGTCATCAATTTTTGGGATACATATCATGATTTTAAATCCCACTAACTATGATAACATGAAAGGGAATCAAGTTTCCTTTTATTTATTAATGTGGGGAGAGCTTTAGAGAATTAAATAATTGTCAAATCACTTCATTTTTCTCAAATTACCAACCGGTGGGGATAGATTCTATCTATACTGACACATCGAAAAAGGATTAGGTTGTTTACTATTGAATGATAAAAAAGTGATAGCCCATGCCACCCGTCAATTAAATATCTATGAGAAGAACTACCCCACACATGATCTAGAATTTCATCCAGTGATCATCACTTTAAATATTTGATGATATTATCTATATTGGTATAATTATGACATATATATGTATCATAAAAGCCAAAAATATATATTAACACAAAAAATTTCAATATGTTCCAACAAATTTGGTTAGAGTTGATCAATGATTATGATTCGTCAATACATTACCATCCTAGAAAGACAAACTAAGTAATAATTTCTCTGAGTATAAAGGATCCTAAAAAACTATACATGATGAGGACTGAAAATGAATAAATATTATTTTACATTAAAAGGATGTATATGGGATTAATATGTGTATTTTCTTCTTAACATTCTCAAATAACTACCCAACAATCAATTCAAGAGATAATTGAGGAGGCCCAAATAGACGATGATGAGCTACAGAGAAAGGTATGATATATTTCAATGTTCAACATTTTTAAAGATGGATTTATATTTTTTGGAACACTGATATGTGTCCCATAAAAACCATAACTGAAAAGGAATCATATGTATGATGTTTATATATCATCATTATCTATTCATCTAGGAATAACTATGATTTGTAAAGACCAAAAGAAAAACATCTAATACGAGGAGATGAATAGAGAGACTATAGATTTTGGATCATGATGTTAATAATTCCAATATTTCAAGGATAAATGATATAATTATAAGGGTGTGATGAAACCATTTCTATAGAAGAATTGAAATGGGAAAACATAATCATATATTTCATCATAGGACTCTTCGGGATATCTGAAGGAAATAATTCCGTATGCGCGTTAGTCAATCGTATTAAAAATTTAGTACTTTTCATTACTATCAAAGAATATTTATCACATAAATAAATCACCAATATACACATAAGGGACGTTGTAAGATATTATATAGTTCCAATATCCATTATGTTTTATCAAGATCTAATTTTTACCACAAAGTTCTAGATATAAATTCAATAATAATTGGATACAAATGTGTGTTATAGTACTGCTTATCACCCTCAAACAGATGTTCAATATAAAAAACCACTAAAACTCTACATTGTGTGGTGATTTAGTTTTTAATGGATTTTTAATGATTTTGGGATAAACACCTTCCCCTAGCTGAGTTCTCATATAATAAGTGTTTCAATTATAGAATCTAAATTCCACCTTATGATTATTTTTATGGGAATACTTGTTATTCTCCAACATGATGTGTTGATGTTTGAAAGAGTAATTTGATCTAGAATTATTCAAGATATGATATATAAGGTTTAAACCATTCAAAATCATATAAAATTTGTTCAAAGTTGATAGAAAATTTATGTAGCCAATTATCGATGAGAACAAAAGTTTGAGGTCAGAGATAAAGTTTTGCTTGAAATATTATCATGGAAGAAACTAATGTGATTTGGGATTAAGCTAAAAATTTGTCCTATATACATCAACCATTTGAGATCCTTGATAAAATTGTAGCAATGACCTATTTACTAACACTCCCACCTAATATATCTCAACTATATGGTTTATTTCATGTATCCCACTTGAAGAAGTACATATTAGACCCCTCACATATAATGAATCCAAATATAGTACCCATAGATAATTATCCTTCATACTAGGAGAATTTGTTAAAGATATTAGATCATAGAGACAAAAGTTTTATGACCCAAGACAATTCAGCATGCTAAGGTGTTGTGGTGGAACCAAAAGTTTGAGAAAGGAAGATGGTAATTAGAATAGGTAGTGAAAGAGAAGTACCTTCATTAGTTTTATTGTATAAAAATATATTCTGAGGGAATAATTTTTGAAGGGGGAAAGAATGTAATGACTAGAACATTTTAAAATGAAATTCCCTTTCTTAATGAATACATTACTTATTATGTAATGTATCTATAGAAACAGATTCTCTACTTTAGTCATTTTGGATCATTATAAAATATCACCAGCCAGATTTCAAAAACCATTAACCGCCATAACTCTTTATAATATATATATTGTATACTAAAAATTATGATTAGTATATATTAAGGGTTATGATAATATCTAATTAACACAAATGGAAGAAGTGACTCCCTTAGCTAATAGGATTGTACCCTATGAAGCTTATTATTCAGATCTTTTGAGGGATATGGAATCATTGTTATTTTCCCTTAACCAAGACCAATCTAAAATTCAATAAATAAAACACAAATGAAACCATTTATGGGAGAATTTCATGAATATGTAGATCATGGGTAGAACCATGTACATCAAACCACCCAAACAAAGGGCCACCATCGCACACCTTACCCTTAGAGAATACACTGGTGTAATAATGGGTTATGAATCTAGACATGAGTAATATTAATTTATATATTTAATTTTTTATAAAATAATTATTATATTTATCAGTTCTTATTATTACTTTATAAAATATTATATAATGAGATTTATAAAAAATATATTTTGACATGAATAAATCAAAGTTGTATTTTTTTGGAAATATATATGTTCAATTAAAAAACTCTTCATAAATTAAATATTTTTTGAAATAAAAACTATTTTTACAAAGTAATATAATTAAATAATTATTATTAATATCTATTTGATAATCTAATTTAATTATGTCCAATTTAAATTTTGTAAAACTCATAAATATGTTAATGTATTAAAACTACGTTTTTCCCATAAATATGCTTTTTAATTTAATAGTGTAAATTCTCATTTTTTAAAAATATTTTGAAAATGTAAATATTATTTATTAAATCAACATGTCAAAATTATAAAATGGTGCTTTTCTCATATTTGTTTTAAGACAGATGAATTTATGGGTAAAAATTAGACATTGTATAAAATATGGCACGTATTATAAAATCATAAAATCTCATAAGGCATGTAACAAATTCAAAAAAGGGAATAAAAATAAAATATATATTTATCCATTAAAATAATGTGTTTTTAAATTTATTTGATTAGTTTTATAAACCCTTATTGAATCTTTCAAAACCTAAATTATATTTTAAGGTTTTAAAATTAATTCTTTCTAAACATGCCGCACTTCCACGTCACCAATGTTATTTTTTTAATATGTTAGGTTCTCGAAATTATAAAATATTATAAATCATTCCAATTTTCCAAAACCCATGGGAAAAAATCATAGTAATGTTTATAGTATAGATTATTTTATCATATAGATTCGAAAACCAAATTTTAAAAAACAATAAATAATTACCCTCTCTTTTTCTATAAATAACTAGAAAACCATCTGATACTCTTTACTAAAATCCCATTAAGCTTTAATTAACCCTCTCTATCCTTGTATAAATACTTATCAAGGTTTTACCATGTTTTTTAGAATATCGTACGAAGATCTTCGAAGAACCCTCTCATGTTAAGGGAATCCAATCCTCCTATTTATTCAAGAACTTTCGATGATTTATGCATTTATATTTCCAATTTTTCATGTTGGAATTTCTTTTTCCATGTATATTTTACTATCCTTGTTATTTAAAAGTAATTAGACACCAAATTTCAGTATCATTAAACCCCTCTATGGATATTTATATACACATGTAATATTGGATAATTTATAATATGATTTCCCATGATAAACATTCATATAGTGAATAACCATCCCCATTTACACTCATGGGTATTCACCATATGTAAAAATACTTCATTGATTTGTGAATTCTATGCATTTAACCCACACTCCATATTTTTTAGGTTCAAAGTGATGAAATGTATTCTTATGTTCTATGATCTACATGGAACACTTATGCATTTACATGACATTAATATGACAGGTGAGGCTAAAATTCTATAGTCCTCCAATGAATTTGGTATTGTTTGAATCTCATGAGATTTCAAGTGTGGTGAGTGCGATGTTATAATAAAAACAATATTTTATGATGTCTCATCAGTTGATCTTGAATTAGGCGTATAAGGTCATGTTTTATATTTTATTCATTCTAATGTTTGTTTGATGTTCTAATCTTATAACATTATTTCATGTCAATATTTTTTATTTTCACCCATTTTATGTCACCCTGATAAACCAGTTAGCTAACACATATTAGTTTAATCAGGATATGCTTTCATTTTTCTCTTAATATGATTTATATCTCCCCATTTCCTATGTACATTCCAAGGCTATCCTCTGCAGTATTTGAAAATCAATGGAATATAAGGGCATGTTTTTTAGTTTTTAAATAATGTTTTGGTACTCTTAATTTGTGTTATTTTTCTAAGTATCTAATTAATAAAATACATTATGCATCAATATATTTTGTGATTTTATTAGGTGTTTAATTATGTAATAAATCATGAAATAATGTGTGTTATAAAGTGGGTGGTCATAATATTTTTTGTTAAATATAATGATTGTGGTATTAAATATTTTTTTGGATTTGATATTTTTAATCATTTTGTAGAATATGTTGTTTCCTAATATGAATAATGTTAAAGAGTTCCATGAAAATGTCAATTCTATTATTATAATAATTGATGAAAGTGTGGATTAAAAATTTAATAGGAGGGAATTTTTATTTACATTTATTCATCATGTTGAGTTATGTCATTTCCAACATAAATGTAGATTTATATTCAATAAATATTTACTTTTTTAAGGGGAATTAAGGTAGTTTATCTAATGTTTTATCTATTTTGTATGACTATTTTGAAAGTGAATACATATAAAATTATAGATCCTAATTGAATAGATTTAAAGAATTTTATTCAGGATGGTATTATTAAAAGGACATGATAGTTTGAAAAGATTTTGTTTCAATGCATTGATATTCATCAGATTTTTCTCCATGAGAATCAAATCATTCCTTGAAGATATATTATAAGGATGAGGAATATTTTTAGTCAAGGAAAGGGTAGGACTTACTGTTGTCTATTTGAAATAATTTTAAGTATTCTATTTGAGAAGAGATATATTTCTTAAATGGTGGATAATTCAAGAAAGTGTCATCATCATAACACTTTTTTAGATTTTTTGTTTAGAAATATTAGATATAGTTGGAATGTTTCTCTAAATATGTTAGTGTACAAGAAGAAATACATTATTTATGTCGAATATGATGAATAATATCTCCCTATAAGAGATAGGGGGAACTAATATAGTAAGCTAATTGGATATATATATTGAAGATATGATGAATATATTAAAGGATTCTGAGGTTTTTGATGTTTTAGTAAATGCCATGTATATTGAAATGGATTCCAGTGAATCTATAAATAAGGATCTTGATGAATTTTAAGTAGACTGAGAAAGATAATAAATTTAAAATATTTAAATATAAATAAGAACTTTTGATCATATTATTGAAATTATTTAGAACCAATTTAATTTTTCAATGAGATTTGATGTGATGATTGATATTGAAACTGGAGTTAAAATAAATGGTATTTATATTACTAGTAGTGATGATAATGATAGACCTTTAAATCACATGGGAGAGATAATCACCCTGTAATTATAAATGATAAAGTAAAAGCAATAGATGTTTTAGAGAAGTATATAAATGGTCCAAAAAAATCTAAATATATAAAGCATTCATTTAATTATATTATTTTTTGTGTTGATATTGAAATCATAGATGAGGAAATTGATGATTTTTTGTTGATAAGAATACTTAAATAAATTATGATCGTGATATGGTTGTTCATTATAAATATATAGAAGATGGTTTTAGTTTTGGTGTTGGTAATAATCCTATAAATAGTCCAAGAGTTGTTTTATATGAATGTTATCTATATCATGTTAAAGATAAATTTTCTTTTGATAAGGATCTCACTCATTATATATTTAATTTCTCTTATGAATTAAAATATTTTATGAATGAATTGAATGAAACAATATTTTATTTTTATGAAATTAAGACTGAGCTAGATTAATTGAAATAGAATTATGTTCTAATGAGTGATTTTGAGGATATGAAATCATGTATTGTGAGAAAATAAATTTTCCTTGAGATAAGGTAATTACTAAAGGATCAAACTAAATTTTCTAAATTAAATATACCTACTGAGATAGGTAACATTGAATCAGGGATGTGGGATTTAAGGATAGTTAAAGAATATATTATGTCAACTGATGGTTGTTGTAAACCTGATTTAAATTTTGATATAATAATAAATGATGATTTCATATTTAATCATATATCATCATTAAAATGAAATATTTTTTTATAGGTTAAAAATGTTAATGTAATATATTTTTATAAACAATTTAATGTTTTTTGTTTTATATAATGTGGATTGTGTTGTATTTAAATATTATGTTTAAATGATTTTGGGAATATATAATAATTTGTTAAAAGTTTCTAGGATTAATCTTAAAATAATTTCTTTAATAGATAGTTCTGGATCTAAATATCAATCATCAAATGAATAAGAAAGTAGAAGAGGTGGAAATAAAGTAAATGATAACACCTCGTAGATATTTTGATAGATGGTTCAAGGGGATTAAAAATATTATACACAAATGGGTGGACTTTTAAATAGATTAAAGGATACTAAAATAACCTTAAATTATTTTTATAGATTGATTACAATTTCTAATTATATGATTTATGAGTACTTGGAATTAATTTTAAATAAATGGTAAATTAAGAGGGATCGTCCTTCCACTGATTTTTTTGAAATAAAATAGTGTTTTTATATTTTTAGAGATTATATACATATATATTGATATATGGTTATGAAATTATTTTTAATTAACATAATAATGAAATTAAGAAGAAACTAGATATGTGTGTTCATGCACTATATGAACTGAGGGATAAGAGTAATCTTGAATCATTTATTTCTAATAAATTTCATTGCCAAAATTTTATTCATTTCATTTCTATATTTATTTAGACTAAATTTAGTTTTCTATATTGATTTTTTTATGTATGTATATTTTTTATTTTTTTATATCATAATAAGGATAAGATGAAACATATATAAAAAATAGTCATCGAATATATTTTTATATTCTTATATATGTTCTTGTTCAATATGTTTAAGGGTTTATTTTCAAAATTATATTTTTAAATAATTTCTTATATTTCTTATAAATATTTTATGGCTTTCATGATCATTCACTAGGGGGTGTTGGAGAGATGATTTTTACATTTAAAATATAATATATCTTATATTTTTATTCTAATAAAATCTATTTTTTATTTCGTTAATGCTCTAATTGAGGTGTTACATGATATTAACATAACATATTAAGAGTTTTCCAATGTTTATTTTTATTGGAATTTTTACTTATAATAATGTTAAGAGTTATGATAATTTTTTTTTATGGTTAGGATTCATCTTATGTGAATATAATTTCTGAAGTATAAAATATTTTAAAAAAAAGTAAAAATTATAAAATATGTTAAAAACAAATTTTTTTATGTGAGTTAGTATCACAAAGTAAAACAAATAAATATTATTGTTACATTGATAATGTAGATATTTTTATTCTTACATTATTCAAATTTTAAAGATATTTTTATGGTTTTTTATACTTATTTATATAATTTTTTTAAAAAATTGTAACTAGATTTTTTTAAAAAAATTTATTTTTAAGGATAATTTAAATCAGTTTTTATTGACCTATTTTTAGGTAAGACTGGAGATTTTTTATTGAGGATAACTATAAAATATTTTATAAGAGTAAATTATGGATACTATTAATTTGAATTAAATGAACTAAATTTTCAAATTATTATTTCACAATGATTTATAATATAAGAAAACATGATACAAATGTATACAACATAATTATAATTTTATTCTATTTTTGTTATGAATTAATGATTCATGATTATGTTCAAAGATGGTGTATTGATCATTAATATTGATTTTATAATATTACTATAGTAAAGAGAAGGATTATTTATTTCTGAAGAATTTCATTTACTTACTAATCTAATTCAGAACCACTACAAATTATTGAAGATAATTTTCTTTAAGTTGATCTTAATATATAAAATGTGTTTTCCTCAAATAAAATTCTTCTCTACAAATTCTAAAAATCATTTTCTCTAATTTTTTATATTTGGACACTAATTATAATAATTGTTAGATTATGAGACTGGTGGAGGATTATATTGAAAATATTTTGGTTGAAATATTTTTTTCTATAATTACAATGATTATTATGTGATGGTAATTCGATTTTGGTAACATTTATAAAATCTTATGGATAAAATCCTCAAACTTTCCTTGGGTGTTGGTGGAGTGGATTAGGAAATTGTCTTCATGATCCAAAATAAATATAAAATATTTTTATATACATTATCCTTAAATTAATTTATTTTTTATTATATATCTAATTAAAATAGTCAAAATAAAGAAGATAGTTTAAATAGAAATGATTAATATTTTTTAAAAGTATAAATTCCTGAAATCAATTCACTGTATCATGAGTAATTTTTTTATATCAAACTATGACAAATCATTAATACCATAATCTTGATTAATTTCATGGTTATAATGATATATAAATATGGGAGAGGGTTATTTCATTGGAATAATTAGATTTGGTATCATGATAAGGAAGAATTACATTTGTTTATATATTTTTAAGAAAAAAATATTAACATATTCATTATGATTCCTCTCAAAATTTTAAAAAGATAATGGAATCCATTTTGGTATGTCTTGATTTATAAAATATAAAAAATTTATGATAAGAATATATTTCTTTTTTTATTAAATGAAATTAAAATTGTGCAGTGACCTATAACTTTCCTCTTGATCCCTTTATTAATTATTGAGTTAAAGGGTTCCTTACCCTGTGGTATGTTATCTTACATCATGATTTTTCTATTATTTCATAATATAAACATTATGATGTGATGAGTGTGGTTACATCAGGTTACTCTCACTTGAGAAGTGAAAGTCTAGTAGAACCCTTGGTTTTATCATATGCAGGGTGTGTTTTGTTGTGATTTTTTGTGTTGTGTCACAAATGTTTATTTACATAAGGTCACATTACACTACAAATCAGTTGAGTCATGTGTAGTTAAGAGAGATGAACAATGATTTTGTAGAGTTATTAAGTCATTTTAATCATTTTGTGATTTTCAAATCATTAATTGTTCAAGTAATTTTTTTGTGTGAGGGTTCACGTTGCACCATGATTCTTGTTTATATTTTAGGGATTTCATTATCACTAGAAATATTTGATCCATGATGGTACTAATATAGATTTTTTAAAAAATAGTGTTCAAACCCACTTTCTTTATCTCTCTAAAATTTTCCTTTCCTCACCGCAACCACTCAAATTCTGGTGTAGTGATTCTGAATACCAAATCATATTAGAGGGTCCTTCAACTAGTGAACAATACATGGTAATCAATTGATGCTTCAAGATTATAAATTACTTCTACATCGATTACTAAAATCCATGGAACGACTCTTTTTCTATCATAGTAATTGTTATAGAATGATATTAATAATATTATATCCACAGTTTCATTATTAGTACCTAATTAATTTGAGTGATGAAAATCCCCTTTGATCCTATATGTTGATTCCACTTTTATAGATTAACCATTGTTTATTATTTTTTCATATTTATCATCATTGATTAATATTTTTATCGAATACCTTATTTATCTTCCCATGTTTTAATTGAGTGGAATCCACTAGACAATAAAATGATGGGTGTGAAAATTGGTTCTCATGCATTGAGACCCAATGTTTAGATGATAGTGTGGGATATAAGAGATAAGAGTAGTGTGACTATATTGTGTGGTGTCTCATTGTAGCATGGTATGAGTTATAACACTATGATTATAAAGTCTCATAATGGATCGCAACTGCAACAATATGTGTTATACAACAACCCCCTCCCCCAAATAAATGGTGATTAAGACAAAAATAGATTTATTAATACTTTGAGGATGTAAATTATAACACTAATATTATATGAGGTGATATTTGGAAGGACGGTTCTGGAATCATCATGGAGGATTACATTATGGAATGGAAATATGGATTAAATCATGGGAAGGATTATGGTAGCCAAAAACTATACCCTGAGGAGGTTCTATTATGTTGTGGAACATGTGGCTCAAGCTGTTCTGCCTAAAAATATCTCTCATGTCATGACTATGGCGGACCATAGAGAGCAAGAATGTGTACTATATAATCATCATAATTTTCATATCACTTCATATAAATTCTAGATTAGGGGGATGATATATTATATCCTGATCATGGTTTCTATGTGTAAAATTATTGTGAAATCCTTTAGGCCATGAAAAAATATATAAATTATGTATCATTTTGTTTTAGGATTTAAATATGTATGGTTGATGAATGGGTTTAGGAAAGGTGTTCAGAGAAGACATGGGGTAAGGTACTGCCTTGTTTTAATTTATGATATAGAAATAATCCCATATAATTTTCTTGGATTTTAGTACATACCCATATACCAGGGGTATAGTGACTCATACATTACATACATGGTTAATACTTCAAAATTTAAGCTTACTTATTACAACATATAACAAAACCATGAAAGGACTGTATAGGTATAGTGTCTTTAGAAACTGGGAAACATAAACAACTAGTTCATAAAGCATCTACATTGTCGCCCATTTATTTCATCATATCTATAGTCCCTTTTTGGCATATCTTACTTAATAACCTTCTTCCTGACCTGGGGAAAGATAACATACAAAAGGGTGAGCTCAAATGCTCAGTAAGGGTAAACAAAAGAAATGTCAATCACATTATATTCATAAGAACATAACATTTTTTTAATCTTAACATGTGAAAGAGATCATAATTTCATAACATGTGATAAATCAAGGTAGTGAAATGTAATCCCAATAATCATAACTTAAAACATGATACTTTGTGGCATACACACATAATCATAGAGAATCATTTCTTATTAGTCAAGACTCATTTCCAAGACTATCTTACTGGAAAAAGTCCATTTCTGAACCGAGTTCACTCTTTGTTTCAGTCCTGTTTCACTGAACTGGTTTAACCTGTTGTTCTAGCCATGTCTATATCATGAGATATAAAATCTTTACCCAATTCATTGGAGGGAGATATAGGTCCCACCCATCTCATAATGATACCATTCTTATGTGTTCTACAAAATCATAAATCATACATAATTGCATAACCCATGTAATAAAAATGGGAATCTTAAACATCATGATATCATAAAACAATTCATATAAGATAAAAGAATTCATAAAAATATTTCCATCACAATATAATCATATAAATGTAATAATAGAGATATAAACATAACCCTATATTATCATAGATGGAAAATAATTTTGATAAAACACTTGAACTCCATTCTTGAGGAAAATATCCTTTCTACTTCAAAAACATTTTTCCTTTCTTAACATGTCATACAATTTTAATCTAAAAGAAGTTGATTAAAAATAAACATGAAAACTTGTAAAGGAAGATTCTTGGAAATAATGTTTTAAAAATCCATTCATGTCGTATAAGTTAAAAACATTCTTCTCGTACTTTTTTCGGAAAAGTCAAAAAGTACCTCGTACGAAAAATGACAAAAGATTCCTTTCATATATTTTACTAAAAACTAACCGAAGGGTAAAATTGGATTTAAAAAATTGTAGGTGGATGGGAATAATATTACATATTGAGAAAACATGGATATAAATGATGAAATACACCCTAGTAAATACCAAAGTATAAACAATCTCGGATAAACATGAGATTGTGATATTTTCCCTTACCATAGGTCTGATTTTATTCGTAAGTGTCCGAACCACCTATATAATTATTTAAACAATGTTATTGACTTATTCCAGAATCATACTTATTGTTATGATATCATATATGGTCATATTCTTAGCTTCTTATTAGTAATATTTCATTACTACTAGTTATTCGGGTGTTTATTACTTTTTTTCTTATGCATGTTTTGTCGAATAAATTATTATTCTTCTCTTTAGGTTATAGATACCTCATTTCCAGAATGGTATTAGTGTAATATATATCATATTCATTCATTCAATTCATTTATATAATCATTATGCAATGAAGATCATGTAGAACGAGTCGCATCACATCATGGAGATGGTATTCCGTACGTACGCACGAGCGATGATATTGTTACCATGATCGTGGAATTGTATTGGAGTGTATGTATACTTTTTAAGAATCAATATCACTTAACAATAATCATATATAGTTATTATTTATACCATTATACCCATCCAAGTATGGTGGTGGGGGGAAATATATTACACCACGGCGTGGAGACGGTATTCCATACGCACGCGCGGTGATTTCATTTCCGTTGGATAGATAGATGGTGAAATAGGGTTGTTTCATACTTATAATAACATATCAGTATATGAGTGATACTGATGTTATTACTTCATAATGAAACAACTAAAGAAGAAGATGTGGAAGAAGAAATAAAGATGAAAGAATCGGTAACGGGCATTACCTCTTCTTTGAAGCGCCTCTTTGAGACCTCCTCTTAGGGCACTACAATTGGTCTTTGAAGAAGACAAGGACCTCTAGGATACTTCTAGGGAAGTGGGGAAGTGAAATGGGTAGGGACTGGCGAGCATGAAGGCTCAAATTGGTGTGAGGAGGAGAGGGAGGAGGTACCCTTTTATAAGGGAGGAGAGGGGCACCTTTGGAAAGTGTGGAAATATTATTTTATTATAAACTTATCTTCAGTTTCAAAAGGTCCAAAAATCATTAAAGATGAAGATAAGATGACTCATGGTCTAAATAAATAATCCAATCATAATTGGACATGTTTTGGAAAATATTTTAATAATTATAATCTTATTTATTTAAATCATTTATTAATGAGGTAAATACTTCATCATTATTGTGTCATAAATAATTTAATTTATTTGGTGTCTAAAAATTATAAAAAAATATCATTATGTATGAAATCTTTTTAGCTTTCTAATTAATATTTATAGTCAAAAATATAACTTATATAACCCCTTATAAAAATTAATTACTAAAAGATTTTTGTTAATGTCAATTTTTTCTTTACATTAAATTAATTAATCCAAATTTTCATTGTCACTACCAAGTGGCTCAATGGGGTCCCAAAATAGACCCAAGGATTCCCATGGTCGGCCAATACTCATAAAATAAGGTTAGGAGAAGTGTAAAGGTGATTTTTAATTATTATAATATTCTTTTAACCTTGAATTACCCTATTTACCTTTATCCGTAGTAAATAAAAAAAACTACAGTCGTTACTATTCATAAAATCAAAAAAAATAAAAGTAACCTATTAACATAATTTAGACCCACTAATTCCAAATATGGAATCCATTTTTCAAAATTCAATCACAGAAGTTGCAGTAATTAATTTAAAATTAATCATGTTGTTAAGCAAACGGGTTTTAAAAGTTAAAACATTGCCAAAGATTGAAATGTTTTTACCTAAAAATTCAATGTAAAATTAATGCTAATGACATACATTATATTAAATGGTAAAAATATATTCTATTTATACTTTAAAAACAATCAATATTATAATTTAACCATATAAATTATTGCGATGAAAAAAATTGTTTTTAATTAAAATATAGGGTGTTTTTACTATTCATTAAAATATGAAAGTTATCAGAATAATATGAAAAATTTATCAAAAGTAAATTTTTATATCCGGATTCTAAAGAAGAATTTTATTTTCTCAAATTGAAATTATAAACTTGTCAAAAACTAGATTTAATATGGGTGCACCATCAAAAGGCGGTAAAACTGCATTTTTTGAAAAATACTTCTTTTATCCAAAAAAACTGATTTTGTTTTCATACCTCATTATAGAAAATGTATAAGATGAATTAAAAATTTATAAAATTAAAAATTCAGTTAATACTATTCATAACATCTAATATTATAATATATCGTTGTTTAGTGAAACTCGGTATTGCGTACGACGCAAGCTATCGAGGAAGGTTGTGGTTGCATGTAAAGCAAGCCAAGCTAGTGTTGTGTGTAGTGAAAGATTCCTTTGATGATTTATATAACATAAAAACAAAATATTTCTCATAAAAGTCTAGGGTGTTACATTCTACCCCCCTTAAAATGAATTTCAACCTCAAAATTCATCACTTTTTAACAAATAGATGAGGATACCTCTCCCTCATCATATCCTGAATCTCCCATGTAGCTTCTTCTAATTGGTGGTTCCTCTATAAAACATTCACCAAGAGAGTGTTCTTGTTCCATAGGACTTTTTCGCTACGATCCAGAATCTCTATCGGTTGTTCTTCATAAGAAAGATCTTGCTCCAGCAGTATAACTTATGAGCTGAGTACATGTGAAGGATTAGGTATGTACTTTATCAAGGGAGATACGTGGAACACATCGTGAACTTGAGAGAGATTCGGTGGAAGCACCAATCAGTAAACTACCTTCCCAACACGATCCATAATTTCAAAAGGACCAATATATCTAGGGCTCAACTTTCCCTTCTTTCCAAATCTCATGACCCTCTTCCAGGGAGATATTCATAAGAACACTTTATCACCCACTTTAATCTCTAGGTCATTTCTTTGGTTGTCGGCATAACATTTCTGTTGACTCTAAGCTGCTCTTATGTGTTGTTGAATAGACCAAACCTTTTCTGAAATTTCATCAATGAGATCAGGTCCTAATAGCTTTCTTTCCCCAACTTCATCCCAGCAAGTTGGAGTCCTGCATTTCTTTCCATAGAGAGATTCATAAGGAGCCATCTAAATACTGGAGTAAAAGCTATTATTATAAGAAAATTAAACCAAAGGTAGATGTTGATCCCAAACACCTTTTAAATATATAGAGCAAGCTCTCAACATATCTTCTAGAGTTTGAATTGTCCTCTCAGACTGACCGTCTATCTGAGGATGATAAGCAGTGCTGAAACTCAACTCTGTATCGAGAGTATGCTGAATACTTCTCTAGAACTTTGAGGTAAACCCCGGATCCCGATTAGATATAATAGAAAGTGGTACTCCATGCAATCTTACCACTTCCTTTACATATATCCTTGCAAGCTGATCTAGAGAGAAATCCTCTCTAATAGCAATGAAGTGTGCAGACATTGTAAGACGATCAACTATGACCCAGATAGCATTATTGCCTTTAGATGTTTTAGGAAGTCCGGTGACAAAGTCCATAGTGATGTTTTCCCATTTCCAATCAGGTATGGGTAATGGTTGTAACATTCTCTTAGACTTTTGTCTCTGAACTTTAACTTTCTGACAAACCAAGCATCGAGAGACATATTCAGCAATATCTCTTCTCATGAAATCCCACCAATATTACTCTTTCAGATCCCTATAAATATTCGTGCTTCCCGGATGAATAGAGAATGAAGAACTATGAGCCTCATCCAGCAGCTCCTTCTTTAATTCTGGGATGGGAGGAACACAAACCAGATCCATGAACTTTATTATCCCATCACAATCAAGGTTGAATTCAGGAACATTTCTCACCTTCTTTTGTAACTCGACATCTTCTTTCTGCGCTTCATTAATCTTCACATGTATAGATGGTTGAACATTTATTTGAGAAGGATAATATTTCTCCCCTTCCATTAAAATTCCAAGATCCATATTTGTAAATCCATAAATATTGGATCTTTTGTGATCCACGTCATGGATAAGATAGCAAGGTCTTGTCGACTTAATGCATCTTCCACCTTGTTTACTTTCCCAGGGTGGTAATGAATTGAGCAGTCGTAATCCTTAATCAGCTCCAACCATCTTCTTTGGTGCATATTCGGCTCCTTTTGTGTGAAAATATACTTTAAACTTTTATAATCTGTCTAAATGTTACACCTTTCTCCATAAAGATAATGCCTACAAATATTAAATTCAAAGATTACCGCAGCTAACTCCAAATCATGAGTTGGGTAATTTTTCTCATGTATTTTCAACTATCGTGAGGCATAAGATATCACCATATCATTTTGCATAAGAACACACCCCAATCCCTTCTTGGATGCATCGCTATAGATCAGAAACCTTTCTCTACTACAAGGTAGTGTGAGCATAGTTGCACTGGATAACCTTCTTTTCAAATCCTTGAAATTCTCTTCACATTCCTATGCCCAAACAAACATAAATCCTTTCCGAGTCAACTTGGTGTGTGGATTAGATAATCATGAAAAATCTTTCACAAAACGTCGATAATATCCGTCCAAACCAAGAAAACTTCGGATCTCGGTTACTGTTATTGGTCTCGACCATCTTTCGATAACCTCTGTTTTTGCTGGATCCACATATATCCCCTCTTTTGAGATTATGTGACCCAAAAATGCAACTTTTTTAAGCCAAAATTCACACTTGGTAAATTTGGAATAAAACTACTCCTTTCTTAGGGTCTTTAATACAATTCTCAAGTGATCTTCATGTTATTCCATGCTCTTTGAATGGACAAGAATATCATCTATAAAGACTACCACAAACTGATCAAGATAGTCTCTAAAGACTCTATTCATCAGATCCATGAAGATAGCAGGGGCATCAGTAAGACCAAATGGCATCATTATAAATTCATAGTGTCCATACCTTGTACGGAAAGTCGTCTTTGGTATATCCTCCCTTTTGACCCTTAATTGCTGATACCCTAAACGAAGATCAATCATGGAAAAGTATTGAGCTCCGCGTAGTTGGTCAAATAGGCCATCAATGCGTGGGAGAGGATATTTGTTCTTGACAGTGATCTTTTTACGTTCTCTATAATCAATGCAGAGTCTCATTTATCCATCTTTCTTCATAATAAATAGAAAAGGTGCTCCCCAAGGTGACGCACTAGAGAGTATGAATCCTTAATCAAGATTCTCTTGGAGTTGCTTCTCCAATTCCTACAACTCAATTGGGGCCATTCTATAAGGTTTCTTTGACATAGGCAAAGTCCCCGGTATGAGTTCTATTGAAAACTCAACTTCAAGATTTGGTGGAAGACCTGGTAATTCCTCCAGAAAGACATCGTCAAACTCCCGTAAAATGGGCATATTCTTAATCGTGAGTTTCTCTCCAACCATTGAGATAAATAACCTTCATTTAGTGGATTCAAGACCCATAAGATAGAAGAAATTTCCACTGGAAGGTTATGTTCATCCTTGCATTGATAGACGATCATAGATTGATCTGGAATATGAAATGTGACTTCCATTTTTTGGAAATAGATATGAGCTCTATATAAAGAAAGACAATCCATGCCAAGAATCACCTCAAATTCCACTATAGGAAGGATCACAAGATTTGCAGGAAGCACTTTCCCACAAACTTTAATCAGAGAAGAATTGTAAAATTTTGATGCAACTGTTGTGATAATAAGAGTTTTCACAGCCAACTCAACATCTAATTGTTGAGGTAATACGGTGATACCCTTAGAAAATTCTTCAGAAATAAAAGAGTGGGTGGATCCAGAATCAAATAAAACATTTTCTACTTTAGAGTGGATGGTTAGTGTACCTCTCACCACTTCTTTGTCATACTCCACATCACCGATAGTAATTGCATGTGACTTTCCTTTGTCTTTGTCCTTAAGAGTTTGTTGACGTCGATCATCATCATCAACCCTTGGATTTGGGCATTGATTGGCATAATGCCCCATCTCCTTGCACTTGAAACATTGAAGTGTAGTAGTTTCATTCTGTGTATCCCTTCCTTTGTGTGCATCATTAGACATCTTCTTCCCATTATTTCGACATTCAATTGACCGATGACCTTCTTTTCCACACTAATATAATTTGTTTGTCCCCTTAAGAAAATTTCCTCCATGTTTCTTTCCACACTTTGAGCATAAGGGAAAACTCATCTTCTTTCCAGTGTAGTCATTAGATTTTCCTTTGAATTCCATTTTCCTCTTCTTATCAAACCCATGTGACTGATGGGTTACACCAATCTCCATCTCAACCTTGAGAGCACATTGAACAATTTCCTCGTAGCTATTGAAGTCCCTTACGGATAACGCCCTTCGAAGACTTGGTTTCAATCCACTAACTAATCGATCGATCTTACTCGAAGGTTGGATAATAATTCTGGAAGTGTACCTTGCAAGTCTTATAAAATTTGCTTCGTAGGTACCAATAGATTCATCATCCTTTTGCTTCAGTTCAAGAAACTCCTTCTCCATCATTGATCGAAGAATAAGAGGGAAATACTTGTAACACCCTGAGATTTTATGAAAAATATTCTTTTAATTTCATTAATGTCTTGTGCTACACCAAGATTACCTTGCACTATATGCAACACCATATTAGCTTGCAGTATACGCAACACTATTCTTGGATCGTGTTACACACAATTTTGATAATAGTTATTCTACACAACATTGAGTATATATATATATATATATATTCAATGTATAAATGAAATATGGTTGGATTCTGTTATACGAAACAATGAAGGATTCTTGTGCAACACGCAACCCTAACTTGTCTTGCATTACACGCAATCGCGACCTTCCTCGATAGTGTGTGTTGTAAGCAATACAGGGTTTTACTAAACAACGATATATTATTATAATATTTTTATGAACTAGCCTTTATGAATAGTGTTAACTAAATTTTGAATTTTATAACATTATTATTCATCTTACACATTTCTAGAACATGGTATAAGAACAAAATAAATTTTTCAGGTAAAATAAGTATTTTTAAAAAAAATATAGTTTTGCCGCCTTTTGATGGCGCACCCACATTAAATATAGTTTTTGACATGTTTATAAGTTTAATTTGACAAAATAAAATTCTTCTTTTGAATCAGGATATAAAAATTTACATTAGATAAAGTTTTATTATTTTTCCGATAACTTTCATATTTTAATGAATAGTAAAAACACGCTATATTTTAATTAAAAACAACTTTTTTCATCGTAATATCTCATGTGGTTAAATTATAATATTGAATGGTTTTAAAGTATAAATGGAATATATTTTTACCATTTAATATAATGTATGTCATTAGCATTGATTTTACCTTGAATTTGTAGGTTAAATCAATTCAATCTTTTGCAATGTTTTAAAGAAAAACTCGTTTTCTTTCGACAACGGGATTAATTTTAATTTAATTTCTGATACTTCTGTGTATTGAATTTGTAAAAATGGATTCCATATTTGGAATCAGTGGATCCAAATTATGTTAATAAGCTACTTTTTATTTTTGGGAATTATGAATAGTAACTACGGTAAATTTTATTTACCATTGTTAAAGGTAAATCGGGTAATTAAGGGTAAATATAATATTTTAAAATTACCCAAACAAATTTCAAAATCCTATTGGATGACTAAAAGTCGACCCATATCACCTAAGGGTCTGATTAGATTCATTTAAATAAATTTGTTCAATGAAAATAATTTAATTATTATTAAAACCAAAGAATGTGACAACATGTCACTTTCTTAAATATTATAAGTATAATAATTTTAATCTATTGATAAACTTCATGAAACTTTGAACATAAATAGTCTCCAGAAATCTAATACAATTATCTACATCATAGGAATTTATTTAGAATTTTCAGTGATTAAATAATTATCATTTATTATGACACAAAGATGATACAGTAATGGTCTTATTAATGAAATATTGACATAATTGATGTTATAAATGCCCAAATAAATGTAATTTGAGACTATTTATTAATAAACTAATTTTCTAGGTTAATATGACATGTTATGGTTGATTTAAGTAACTTGGTTAGAACTTATCATTCTGTTATGAATTTCATAAAAATCATGTACCAAATAGTGTCAAAATTGACATAAAATAGTTTTTAAAACAAATATTATATTATTTATTGTTATTTTATTCCTAAAATCTACGGTTCTGCCAAATGACTTATATAAGATTATATAAACAACTTGGGGTTCGTTTGGCTTGATATAGTAAGTTTATTAACCATATAGTGTAAGAAAAAAAAGACACGGTAAAAGTTAAATTATTTAACTTAGAGTTAAATCTAATTGATAAGGTTAAAATAATAACCTAAACTTGAATAAATCATATGGGATGATAGTATTTCGACCCATCCCCACTTTATCTTATAAATAAGACCCTTTGGAACCATTATAAACCGAATTTTACCTTAATATAAAATAATATTTTGAGATTTTCCTAAGGTGCCCCTCTCCTCCCTTATAAAAGGGAACCTCCTCCCTATCCTCCTCACACCAATTTGAGCATTCAAGCTCGGCAAACCCCTGCCAAAATCTCTTCTCCACTTCCCTAGTATCATCCTAGAGGTCCTGGTCTTCTTCAAAGACCATCCTTAGTTCTTTAAGTGGAGTTTAAGTGAAGGCATGTCAAAAAGACGTAATATCCATTACCGATCTTTTTCAATTTCTTTCTTCTTCAACTTCTTCTTATTTAGTTGTTTCATGATAAATTAATAACATCAGTATTTCTTATATACTTATATGTTATTATAAATATAAAAAAAACTCTAATTAACCTTCTATCCATCCTACGGAAAAAGGAAATCACCGCGTGTGCGTACATGCGGAATACCGTCTCCACGCCGTGGTGTAATCTATTTTCCGCCACCACCTTAATTGGATGGGTATAATGGTGTAATGAGTAACTATATATGATTATTATAAATTGATATTAATACTGTAATAGTATACATACACTTCAACACAATTCCACGACCATGGGAACGATATCATCGCTCGTGCGTACGTACGGACTACTGTCTCCACGACGCGATGAGATTAATTATCCATGTTAACCATTCCAAAATGATTATAAAGTATATATAATGAATAATAATGAAATATATGACATGGTAAATCTACTGGATTTATGTATATATATATGTATGTCATCTACTTACTTCCATTCAAGACAATAAGGAAAGGAAAACAGCGTTCATGCGTACGTACGGACTACCGTCTCCATGAACGGTGTGTTTCATTTCATTTATCTATATATTATATATATATATATACTGAATATATATGATATATAAATCATGTTTTATATTCTGGAAGTAATTAAATCATTATATAATTAATAATAATGTCACGAACAACAAGTCCAAACACCTACGATAAATGAAACGATTTTACCCAAAACACTTCTTTAACATGAAATTTACAAAAGAACGAGTAATATAAAGTCATAAGTGAACCATATATTATATAATAACAATTAGTATGATTTTTGAATAAGTCAATAACATTATTTAAATCATTATACAGGAGGTTCGGACACTTACGAAGCATATCAGACATAAGGTAAGGGAAATATCACAATCTCATTTTTATTCGAGATTGTTTATACTTCAGAATTTACTAGGGTGTATTTTATCATCCACATCCATGTTTCCTCAATATGTAATATTGTTTCCATCCACCTACAACTGTTTAAATCCAATTTTACCCTTCGGTGAGTTTTTAGTAAAATATATGAAAGGAATCTTTTGTCGTTTTTCGTACGAGGTACTTTTTGACTTTTCCGACAAAAATACGAGAAGAATGTTTTTTTTAACTTATACGGCATGAATGGATTTTTAAAACATTATTTCCAAGAAGATTCCTTTACAAGTTTTCATATTTATTATTAAACAACTTCTTTTAGTTTAAAATTGTATGACATGTTAGAAAAAGAAAATGTTTTTGAAGTAGAAAGGATATTTTCCTCAAGAATGGAGTTCAAGTGTTTTATCAAAATTATTTTCCATCTAAGATAATATAGGGTTCGGTTTTTATCCCTATTATTAAATTTATTTGATTATGTTGTGATGGAATTATATTAATTGTTTGATGATGTCACGATGTTTAAGATTCCCATTTTTATTACATGGGTTATGCAATGATGTATGATTTATGATTTTGTGGCACACATAAGAATGGTATCATTATGAGATGGGTGGGACCTATATCTCCCTCCAATGCATTGGGTAAAGATTTTATATCTCATGAGATAGACATGGCTGGAACGGTAGGTCATACTGTTTCAGTGAAACAGGACTGAAACGAGGGTGACTCGGTTCAGAAATGGACTTTGTCCACTAAGATAGTCTTGGAAATGAGTCTGGACTAATAAGATATGATTCTCTATGATTATGTGTGTATGCCACAAAGTTTCATGTTTTAAGTTATTATTATTGGGATTTCATTTCACTACTATGATTTATCCCATGTTATAAAATTATGCTCTCTTTTGCAGGTTAAGATTTCCAAAATGTTATGTTATTATGAATATGATGTGATTGATATTTTTTTTGTTTACCCTCATTGAGCATTTGAGCTCACCCTTTTATGTTTTCTTTTCCCCAGGATATAAAGAAAGGTTTTAGGTAAAAAAATAAGGAAGATCTTTATAGGAGATGTTGAAGATCTTTCACCACGATTAGAATATTATATTCTGAGTTTACAAAGACACTAAACTATTATGATCCTTGTGTGTGTGTTTTTGTTATATACTAAGTATTCCTCAAAAGTAATGTAATTTCCATGTACGTCAGGCTTCGAGTCTCTACAGTTGGTATCAGAGGAAAGGTTTAGTCA
This sequence comes from Viscum album, assembly GCA_963277665.1. Lineage (NCBI taxonomy): Eukaryota > Viridiplantae > Streptophyta > Magnoliopsida > Santalales > Viscaceae > Viscum > Viscum album. The sequence goes on from OY728156.1 coordinate 1,141,825,885, forward strand.
ACCTTTGGAAACTAGGATGTGAGAACGTTAGTGAGATCCTTAGAGATATTTCTAATATATGTCTAGGGATGTCCCTAAGGATAAGTATACGTATAGGATATAGTCCTAGAACTACGGTAAATATCTTAGAATTTAACCTCAGATGTTAGATATTGAGGGTACTCCCCCTTTACTATGTTGTTTTCTCTAGCATGATTTTTTCCTCTCACAAGATTCTTTTTGTGTTTTAGTTAATGGAGGGAACCAGAAAAAATTCAGTTAACATTGAATCTAATGGTAAAATTGGTGAATATGAGAAACAAAATTGTGTAATTCCTAGAGAGAAAGATATTGTGATTATGCTGAATCAGTCATCGCGATATATGATTAACAAGGTGAAATTTAGTGGTATGCCTAATTCATCAAAGAAGAAGAAGATAAACTATTATTCATGTTCGCATGTTGAGGAGCATAAAGAAAGGAAGATTGAGATTTATAAAGAAGGGAAGAAGAACCTTGAGGAATACCTCAAATGGAGGGATCGATGTTATCTGTGTGGAGAAAAGGGTCATAGAGTGACAGACTGTTATGGAGTTCAATGTCTTATTTGCGGAGAACATGGGCATTACCCAACTCAATGCCCTGACCTAAAAAGTTACTCCTAAATCAAGGAAGGACTTATTCCAGTACAATCATTGAAGTGTATGGACTGAAGTGTTTATGTATTGGTATTCAATAATAATGTTGTTGAGGTACTTTTATGGTGTATTGAAATATTTATGTATTGGTCTATTGTGGTTTTCAATAATTTTAAGGTACCGGTAACCTTGAAAAGTGATTCAAATATTTTGGAAAGTAGATGATATGCGCATAATGAAGGGATAAAGAGAAAATGAAATGTTTGACAGTATTCATGAGCTCATGATTGATATAAGGACTAAGTGATATCATGGTTTGAGTATATAGAATTTTGAGGATTTTGGTATGTGGAACGAGTTAACTTTTAACAGCACTCATGTTTTCAATAAGGTACAATGGGTATTCAAGAGAGTACATGATTAAGGCCTTTGAATGTTTGGAATGTGACCAACATGATATATCTTATGATATATGGGGATCAACGATGGTATTAAATCTCTGAGAGTGGACTGCAGTATTATGGATAAGCCTAAAGATTGGAATGGATTATGTTGGACATAAGTTAGTATTGTTTGTTTTTCAATATTATTGATGGGATGTAATAGTAATATAGTTTTAGAAAAAGGACAACCTGCAGGACGGGTGAAAGCCCATCGCGTCGGACAAGGCCGTGGGAATCGAACCCACAACCGAAGTGCGACTGGCCTTTATCTCCTACCACTGGCCTACAAGAAGTCCCTGGTTAGTATAAACTAGTTTTATTTTATTACGCGGTATGATATATGAAGTATAAGTTTATTTTCGGAACCATATAGGATTAATCTAACCATAATATGGACTTATAACTTTTGCTAACCTTTTGTTTGAAAGAGGTGGAATGACCCATCATTCTATCACATGATCTGCTAACGCATCACGAATAACAAATTCAACTTCATTTCTTTAAGGGATGAATTGGAAATTGTTCAATTCACGAACAACAGTGAGATTGTACCAAAATCATGCGAGTATTTATTTTAATTCATCAAATTTAGGGAAATGATCTTGAAAACCAAAAAAAAATTCCTAGTTCCCTTATATCCGATTAATCAGATGGTACCTTAGATCCTCACAAATCAATAGCTTTGTGATTGTTGGCTTTTTCATAGCCATGTTCTATACCACTCTCCATCAGAACTTGATGGTTATATTTTTCTTCCATATCCATATTTTCACCTATGTTCTCCTATGTGGAAACCCTGTGATGAGTTAATTTGGGTAACCGTTACATTTCATACTTTAGTTTTTAAAAGCCATGTTTTGGTATTCCTTTTTATGATGTGGGTTTCTATTAAACAAACTTTTGAGTAGTAAACCATTTATAACCCCGACGAATTTCGAGGGAGAAATTCATTTTAAGGGGGGTAGAATGTAACACCCCGAGATTTTATGAAAAATATTCTTTTAATTTCATTAATTTCTTGTGCTACACCAAGATTACCTTGCACTATACGCAACACCGTATTAGTTTGCAGTATACGCACCACTATTCTTGGATCGTGTTACACACAATTTTGATAATAGTTATTCTACGCAACATTGAGTATATATATATATATATATTCAATGTATAAATGAAATATGGTTGGATTCAGTTATACGAAACAACGAAGGATTCTTGCGCAACACGCAACCCTGACTTGGCTTGCATTACATGCAATCGCGACCTTCCTCAATAGTGTGTGTTGTACACAATATTGGGTTTTAATAAACAACGATATATTATTATAATATTGTTATGAACTAGAGTTATGAATAGTGTTAACTAAATTTTGAATTTTATAACATTATTATTCATCTTACACATTTCTAGAACATGGTATAAGAACAAAATAAATTTTTCGGGTAAAATAAGTATTTTTCAAAAAATGCATTTTTGTCGCCTTTTGATGGCGCACTTAATTTAAATATATTTTTTGACATGTTTATAAGTTAAATTTGACAAAATAAAATTCTTCTTTTGAATCAGGATATAAAAATTTACATCAAATAAAGTTTTGATATTTTTCTGATAACTTTCATATTTTAATGAATAGTAAAAACACGCTATATATTAATTAGAAACAACTTTTTTCATCGTAAAATCTTATGTGGTTAAATTATAATATTGAATGGTTTTAAATTATAAATATAATATATTTTTACCATTTAAAATAATGTATTTCATTAGAATTGATTTTACCTTGAATTCGTAGGTTAAATCAATTCAATCTTTTTCAATGTTTTAAAGAAAACCCCATTTTCTTTTGACAACGGGATTAATTTTAATTTAATTTATGCAACTTTTGTGTATTGAATTTGGAAAAATTGATTCCATATTTGGAATCAGTGGATTCAAATTATGTTAATAAGCTACTTTTTATTTTTGGGAATTATGAATAGTAACTACGGTAAATTTTATTTACCATAGTTAAAGGTAAATCGGGTAATTAAGGGTAAATATAATATTTTAAAATTACCCTAAAAATGTCAAAATCCTATTGGATGACTAAAAGTCGACCCATATCACCTAAGGGTCGGATTATATTCATTTAATTAAATTGTTTCAATTAAAATAATTTAGTTATTTTTAAAACCAAAGAATGTGACAACATGTCACTTTTTTAAATCTTATAAGTATAATAATTTTAATCTAGTGATAAACTTCATTAAACATCGAACATGAATAGTCTCCAGAAATCTAATTCAATTATATACATCATAGGAATTGATTTAGAATTTTCATGGATTAAATAATTATCATTTATTATGACACAAAGATGATGCAGTAATTGTCTTATTAATGAAATATTGACATAATTGATGTTATAAATGCCCAAATAAATGTAATTTGAGACATTTTATGACTTACACTAATTTTATAGGTTACTATGACATGTTATTGTTCATTTTAGTAACTTAGTTTGAACTTATCATTATTTTAGGAATTTCATAAAAATCATGTACCAAATAGTGTCAAAATTGACATAAATTAGTTTTTAAAACAAATATTATATTATTTATTGTTATTTTATTCCTAAAAATATAAGGTTCGGCCAAATGACTTAGCTAAGATTATATAAACAACTTGGGGTTATTTTGGCTTGATATAGTAAGTTTATTAACCATATAGTGTAAGAAAACAAAAAGAACGGTAAAAGTTAAATTATTTAAATTAGAGTTAAATCTAATTGATAAGGTTAAAATAATAACCTAAAACTGTCTAAATCCTATTGGATTAGAGGATTTAGACCCATCCCCACTTTAGCTTAGAAATAAGACCCTTTTGAATCATTATAAACCTAATTTTACCTTAATATAAAATAATATTTTGAGATTTTCCTAAGGTGCCCCTCTCCTCCCTTATAAAAGGGCACCTCCTCCCTCACCTCCTCACACCAATTTGATCATTCAAGCTTGGCCAAACCCTGCCAAAATCTCTTCTCCAATTCCCTAGTATCATACTAGAGGTCCTGGTCTTCTTCAAAGACCATCCTTAGTTCTTTAAGTGGATGTTAAGTGAAGGCGCGTCAAAAAGAGGTAATATCCATTACCGATCTTTTTCAATTTCTTTCTTCTTCAACTTCTTCTTATTTAGTTGTTTAATGATAAAGTAATAACATAAGTATTTCTTATATACTGATATGTTATTATAAATATGAAAAAACTCTAATTAACCTTCTATCCATCCTACGGAAAAAGGAAATCACTGCGCGTGCGTACGTACGGAATACCGTCTCCACGCCGTGGTGTAATCTATTTTCCGCCACCACCTTAATTGGATGGGTATAATGGTGTAATGAGTAACTATATATGATTATTATAAATTTATATTAATACTGAAATAGTATACATACACTTCAACACAATTCCATGATCATGGGAACGATATCATCGCTCGTGCGTACGTACGGACTACCATCTCCACGACGTGATGAGATTCATTATCCATGTTAACCATTCGAAAATGATTATAAAGTATATATAATGAATAATAAAGAAATATATGACATGGTAAATCTACTGTATTTATGTATATATATATTTATGTCATCTACTTACTTCCATTCAAGACAATAAGGAAAGGAAAACAGCGTTCATGCGTACGTACGGACTACCGTCTCCATGAACGGTGTGGTTAATTTCATTTATCTATCTATTATATATATATATATACTGAATATATATGATATATAAATCATGTTTTATATTCTGGATGTAAGTAAATCATGATATAAGTAATAATAATGTCAAGAACAACAAGTCCAAACACCTACGATAAATGAAATGATTTTACCCAAAACGCTTCTTTAACATGGAATTTACAAAAGAATGGGTAATATAAAGTCATAATTGAACCATATATGATATCATAACAAATATTATGATTTTGGAATAAGTCAATAACATTATTTAAATCATTATACAGGAGGTTCGGACACTTACGAAGCATATCGGACATAAGGTAAGGGAAATATCACAATCTCATTTTTATTCGAGATTGTTTATACTTCAGAATTTACTGGGGTGTATTTTATCATCCACATCCATGTTTCCTAAATATATAATATTGTTTCCATCCAACTAAAACTATTTAAATCCAATTTTACCTTTCAGTGCGTTTTTAGTAAAAGATATGAAAGGAATCTTTTGACATTTTTCTTACGAGGTACTTTTTGACTTTTCCAACAAAAATACGAGAAGAATGTTTTTTTTAACTTATACGGAATGAATGGATTTTTAAAACATTATTTCCAAGAAGCTTACTTTACAAGTTTTCATCTTTATTTTTAAACAACTTCTTTTAGTTTAAAATTGTATGACATGTAAAAAAAGAAAATGTTTTTGAAGTAGAAAGGATATTTTCCTCAAGAATGGAGTTTAAGTGTTTTATCAAAATTGTTTTCCATCTAAGATAATATAGGGTTCTGTTTTTATCCCTATTATTAAATTTATTTGATTATGTTGTGATGGAATTATATGAATTGTTTGATGATGTCACGATGTTTAAGATTCCCATTTTTATTACATGGGTTATGCAATGATGTATGCTTTATGATTTTGTGGCACACATAAGAATGGTATCATTATGAGATGGGTGGGACCTATATCTCCCTCCAATGCATTGGGTAAATATTTTATATCTCATGAGATAGACATGCCTGGGATAGTAGGTTATACCGGTTCAGTGAAACAGGACTGAAACGAGGGTGACTCGGTTCAGAAATGGACTTTGTCCACTAAGATAGTCTTGGCAATGAGTCTGGACTAATAAGATATGATTCTCTATGATTATGTGTTTATGCCACAAAGTTTCATGTTTTATGTTATGATTATTGGGATTTCATTTCATTACTATGATTTATCCCATGTTATGAAATTATTCTCTCTTTTGCAGGTTAAGATTTCCAAAATGTTATGTTCTTATGAATATGATGTGATTGATATTTTTTTTGTTTACCCTTATTGAGCATTTGAGCTCACCCTTTTATGTTTTCTTTTCCCCCGGATATAAAGAAAGGTTTTAGGAAAAAAAATAAGGAAGATCTTTATGGGAGATGTTGAATATCTTTCACCATGATTAGAAGATTATATTCCGACTTTCCAAAGACACTAAACTATTACGATCCTTATGTATGTGTTTTTGTTGTTGACTAAGTATTCTGCAAAAGTAATGTAATATCCATGTACGTCAGGCTTCAGGTCTCTACAATACTTATTGAAAATATGTTCTTGAACTCGTCCCATTCCATGGACTCAATTTCAACCCTTTGCCTCATATTCTTAATAAGAGTCCACCATTGATTAGCATCACCTTCCAAACGATAGACTGCTAATATGACTTTATCATGTTTAGAAAATTGAAGAGCTAAAAATATCATTTCAGTGGTACTGATCCATTGTTCAGCCACTAATGGATCAGAAGACCCGCTGAATGAAGGTGGGCGCTGCCTCATGAAGGATTCGACGAAATGTTGCTCCTTACTTTTCTCGTTTGGAAGTCCTGCATGATTCATAGCCTGAGAAAGTTGTGTGAGCATGGCTACAAGATTTTGCATTCCATCTCCCATAACGTTTGTTGGCTCAGGATGACAATCATTGCATTGCCTGTCGCATTCCGCATTAACACGGTTCCTTCGGGTTCTAGCCATTGACTAAAACCAAGAAGAATAGTGTGAGCAACACTAATTATAGTAGGAAAACCACATAATCAAGAATAAAATTTCACACTTAAGGCCTTATCATAGGTTGTTAATGTCCTTTTCTAAAGCACTAAGATTGTGTTCTATGCTTAGACTTATCCTTAGGGTTCTTACTAAGGATTTCACATCCTAATTTCCAAAGGTTGACTATAGATTTCCTCTAATAGAAACTATAGCGACCCATACTTTAAAAGAATGGTTAATACTTCAAAATTGAATCATACTTATTACAACATATAACAAAACCATGAAAGGACCATATAGGTATAGTGTCTTTAGAAACTGGGAAACATAAACAACTGGTTCATAAAGCATCTAAAATGTCTCCCATTTATTTCATCATACCTATAGTCTTTTTTTGGTATATCTTACTTAATAACCTTCTTCCTGTCCAGGGTAAAGATAAAATACAAAAGGGTGAGCTCAAATTTTCAGTAAGGGTAAACAAAAAAATATCAATCACATCATATTCATAAGAACATAACATTTTTGAAATCTTAACCTGTAAAAGAGATCATAATTTCATAACATGGGATAAATCATGGTAGTGAAATGTAATCCCAATAATCATAACATAAAACATGAAACTTTGTTTCATACACACATAATCATATATAATCATTTCTTATTAGTCAAGACTCATTTACCAGACTATCTTATTGGAAAAAGTCCATTTCTGAACCGAGTTCACTCCTCGTTTCAGTCCTGTTTCACTAAACCGGTTTAACTTTCCGTTTCAGCCATGTCTATCTCATGAGATATAAAATCTTTACCCAATGCATTGGAAGGATATATAGGTCACACCCATCTCATGATGATACCATTCTTATGTGTGCCACAAAATCATAAATCATACATCATTGCATAACCCATGTAATAAAAATGGGAATCTTAAACATCATGACATCATAAAACAATTCATATAAGATAAAGGAATTCATAAAAAAATTTCCATCACAACATAATCATATCAATGTAATAATAGGGATATAAACATAACCCTATATTATCTTAGATGTAAAATAATTTTGATAAAACACTTTAACTCCATTCTTGAGGAAAATATCCTTTCTACTTCAAAAACATTTTTCCATTCTTAACATGTCATAAAATTTTAATCTAAAAGAATTTGATTAAAAATAAACTTGAGAACTTGTAAAGGAAGATTCTTGTAAATAATTTTTTAATAATCCATTCATGCCGTATAAGTTAAAAAACATTCTTCTCGTAATTTTGTCGGAAAAGTCAAAAAGTACCTCGTACGAAAAACGACAAAAGATTCCTTTCATATCTTTTACTAAAAACTAACCGAAGGATAAAATTGGATTTAAAAAATTGTAGGTGGATGGAAATAATATTACATATTGAGGAAACATGGATGTGGATGATAAAATACACCCCAGTAAATACCAAAGTATAAACAATCTCGGATGAACATGAGATTGTGATATTTTCCCTTACCTTAGGTCCGATTTGCTTCGTAAGTGTCGAAACCTCTTGTATAATGATTTAAAAAATGTTACTGACATATTCCATAATCATACTTATTTTTATGATATCATATATGGTCATATTATTAGCTTCTTATTAGTAATATTTCATTACTACTTGTTATTCGGGTGTTTATTACTTTTTTTATGCGTGTTTTGTCGAATAAATTCTTATTCTTATCTTTAGGGTATAGATACCTCATTTCCAGAATGGTATTAGTGTAATATATATCATATTAATTCAATCAATTCATTTATATAATCATTATGCGATGAAGATCATGTATAACGAGTCGCATCACATTGTGGAGACGGTATACCGTACGTACGCACGAGCGATGATATCATTACCAGGATCGTGGAATTGTATTGGAGTGTATGTATACTATTTCAGATTCAATATCACTTTACAATAATCATATATAGTTATTATTTAAACCATTATACCCATCCATGTAAGGTGGTGGGGGAAAATAGATTACAACACAGCGTGGAGACGGTATTCCGTACGTACGCACACGCGGTGATTTCGTTTACCGTATGATGGATAGATGGTGAAATAGGGTTGTTTCATACTTATAATAACATATCAGTATATTAGTGATACTGATGTTATTAATTCATAATTAAACAACTAAAAATAATAAGTGGAAGAAGAAATAGAGATGAAAGAATCGGTAACGGGCATTACCTCTTCTTTGAAGCGCCTCTTTGATACCTCCTCTTAGGGCACTAAAATTGGTCTTTGAAGAAGACCAGGACCTCTAAGATGTTTCTAGGGAAGTCGGGAAGTGAAATGGGCAGGTATTGGCCGAGCTTGAAGGCTCAAATTAGTGTCAGGAGGAGAGGGAGGAGGTGCCCTTTTATAAGGGAGGAGAGGGGAACCTTTGGAAAGTGTGGAAATATTATTTTATTATAAACTTATCTTTGGTTTCAAAAGGTCCAAAATTCATTAAATATAAAGATAAGATGACTCAGGGTCGAAATAAAATCATCCAATCAGAATTGGACATGTTTTGGAAAATATTTTAATCATTATAATCTTATTTATTTAAATAATTTATTAATGAGGTAAATACTTCATCATTATTGTGTCATAAATAATTTAATTTACTTAGTGTCTAAAAATTATAAAACAAATATAATTATGTAGGAAATAATTTTAGATTTATAATGAATATTTATAGTCAAAAATATAATTTATATAACACCCTATAAAAATTAATTACTAAAATAGTTTTGTTAATGTCAATTTTGTCTTTACATTAAATTAATTAATCCAAATTGTCATTGTCCCTACCAAGTGGCTCAATGGGGTCCCAAAATCGAACCAAGGATTCCCATGGTCGGAAAATACTCATCCAATAAGGTTAGGAAAAGTGTCTGCGTAATTTTGAATTATTATAATATTCTTTTAACCATAAATTACCCTATTTACCTTTAACCGTAGTAAATAAAAAAAATTATTGTGGTTACTATTCATAATATCAAAAAAAATAAAAGTAACCTATTTACATAATTTTAACCCACTGATTCCAAATATGGAATAAATTTTTCAAAATTCAAAACACAGAAGTTGCAGTAATTAATTTAAAATTAATCTCGTTGTTAAGCAAACGGGTTTTAAAAGTAAAAACATTGCCAAAGAGTGAAATGTTTTTACCTATGAATTAAATGTAAAATTAATGCTAATGACATACATTATATTAAATGGTCAAAATATATTCTATTTATACTTTGAAAACAATCAATATTATAATTTATCCATATAAAGTATTGCGATGAAAAAAGTTGTTTTTAATTAAAATATAGCATGTTTTTACTATTCATTAAAATATGAAAGTTATCATAATAATATGAAAGATTTATCCAAAGTAAATTTTTATATCTTAATTCTAAAGAAGAATTTTATTTTTTCAAATTGAACTTATAAACTTGTCAAAACTAGATTTAATGTGGGTGTGCCATCAAAAGGCGGTAAAACTGCATTTTTTGAAAAAAACTTCTTTTATCCAAAAAAACTGATTTTGTTTTAATACCTCATTCTAGAAAATGTATAAGATGAATTAAAATTTTATAAAATTCAAAATTCAATTAATATTATTCATAACGGCTAATATTATAATATATCGTTGTTTAGTGAAACTCGGTATTTCGTACGATGCAAGCTATCGAGGAAGGCCGCAGTTGCGTGTAAAGAAAGCCAAGCTAGTGTTGTGTGTAGTGAAAGATTCCTTTGATGATTTATATAACATAAAAACAAAATATTTCTCATAAAAGTCTCGGGTGTAACATTCTACCCCTCTTAAAATGAATTTCACCCTCAAAATTCGTCACTTTGTAATAAACAGATGACGATACCTCTCCGTCATTATATCCTCAAGCTCCCATGTAGCTTCTTATAATTGGTGATTCCTCCATAAAACTTTCACCAAGTGAGTGGTCTTGTTACATATGAATTTTTCGCTACGATCCAGAATCTCTATCGGTTGTTCTTCATGAGAAATATCTTGCTCCAGCGGTATAACTTCTGAGCTGAGTACATGTGAAGGATCAGGTACGTACTTTCCCAGGAGAGATACATGGAACACATCGTGAACTTGAGAGAGATTCGGTGGAAGCGCCAATCGGTAAGCTACCTTGCCAACACGATCCAGAATTTCAAAAGGACCAATATATATAGGGCTCAACTTTCCCTTCATTCTAAATCTCATGACCCTCTTCAAGAGAGATATTCGTAAAAACACTATATCACCCACTTCAATCTCTAGGTATTTTCTTCGGTTGTCAGCATAACTTTTCTGTTGACTCTGAGATACTCTTATTTGTTGTTGAATAGATCTGACCTTTTCTGCCATTTCACCAACGAGATCAGGTCCTAATAGCTTTCTTTCCCCAACTTCATTCTAGCAAGTTGGAGTCCTGCTTTTCTTTCCATAGAGAGCTTCATAAGGAGCCATCTGAATACTGGAGTGAAAGATATTATTATAAGATAATTCCACCAAAGGTAGGTGTTGATCCCAACCACCTTTGAAATATATAGAGCAAGCTCTCAACATATCTTCTAGAGTTTGAATTTTCCTCTCAGACTGACCGTCTGTCTGGGGATGATAAGTAGTGCTGAAACTCAACTCAGTATCCAGAGTATGCTGAAGACTTCTCCATAACATTGAGGTAAACCTCGGATCCCGATAAAATATAATAGAAAGTGGTACTCCATGAAATCTTACCACTTCCTTTACATATATCCTGGAAATCTAATCTAGAGAGAAATCCTCTCTAATAGCAATGAAGTGTGCAGACTTTGTAAGACAATCAACTATGACCCAGATAGCATTATTGCCTTTGGATGTTTTAGGAAGTCCGGTGACAAAGTCCATAGTGATGTTTTCCAATTTCCATTTAGGTATGGGTAATGGTTGTAACATTCCCTTAGACTTCTGTCTATCAGCTTTAACTTGCTGACAAACCAATCATCAAGAGACATATTCAGCAACATATCTTTTCATGCCATCCAACCAGTAGTACTCTTTCAGATCCCTATACATCTTCGTGCTTCCCAGATGAATAGAGAATGAAGAACTATGAGCCTCATCCAGCAGCTCTTTCTTTATTTCTGGGATGGGAGGAACACAAACCTGATTCCTGAACTTTATTGTTTCATCACAATCAAGGTTGAATTCAGGAACATTTCTCACATTCTTTTGTAACTTGACATCTTCTTTCTGTGCTTCTTTAATCTTCACATGTATAGATGGTTGAACATTCATTTGAGAAAGATAAGATTTCTCCCCTTCCATTAAAATTCCAAGATCCATCCTTCGTAAATCCATAAATATTGGATCTTTTGTTATCCTCATCATGGATAAGCTAGCATGGTCTTGTCGACTTAATGCATCTGCAACCTTGTTTTCTTTCCCAGGGTGGTCATGAATTGAGCAGTCGTAATCCTTAATCAGCTCCAACCATCTTCTTTGGCACATATTCAGCTCCTTTTGTGTGAAAATATACTTTAAACTTTTATAATCAGTATAAATGTCACACCTTTCTCCATAATGATAATGCCTCCAAATCATTAATGCAAAGATTACCGTAGCTAACTCCAAATCATGAGTTGGGTAATTTTTCTCATGTATTTTCAACTGTCGTGAGGCATAAGCTATCACCATATCATTTCTCATAAGAACACACCCCAATCCCTTCGTGGATGCATCACTATAGATTACAAACCTTTCTCCACTACAAGGCAGTGTGAGCATAGGTGCACTGGATATCCTTCTTTTCAACTCCTTGAAATTCTCTTCACATCCCTCTATCCAAACAAACTTAACTCATTTCCGAGTCAACTTTGTGATTGGATTAGATAATCATGAAAATTCTTTCACAAAACGTCGACAATATCCATCCAAACCAAGAAAACATCGGATCTCGGTTACTGTTATTGGTCTCGACCATCTTTCCATAACCTCTGTTTTTGCTGGATCCATAGATGTCCCCTCTTTTGAGATTATACGACCCAAAAATGCAACTTTTTGAAGCCAAAATTCACACTTGGTAAATTTTTCATAAAGCTTCTCCTTTCTTAGGGTCTTTAATACAATTCTCAAGTGATCTTCATGTTCTTCCTTGCTCTTTGAATAGACAAGAATATCATCTATAAAGACTACCAAAAACTGATCAAGATAGTCTCTAAATACTCTATTCATCATATCCATGAAGATAGCAGGGGCATTAGTAAGACCAAATAGAATCACTATAAATTCATAGTGTCCATACCTTGTACGGAAAGCCGTATTTGGTATATCCTCCCTTTTGACCCTTAATTGATGATACCCTGAACGAAGATCAATCTTGGAAAAGTAGTGAGCTCCGAGTAGTTGGTCAAATAGGTCATCAATGCGTGGGAGAGGATATTTTTTCTTGACAGTGATCTTGTTAACTTATCTATATTCAATGCAGATTCTCATTGATCCATCTTTCTTCTAAACAAATAGAACAGGTGCTCCCTAAGGTGACTCACTAGGGCGTATGAATCCTTTAACAAGATTCTCTTGGACTTGCTTCTTCAATTCCTGCAACTCAATTGGGTCCATTCTATAAGGTGTCTTTGATATAGTCAAAGCACAATGTACAAGTTCTATTGAAAACTCAACTTCACGATATGGTGGAAGAACCAGTAATTCCTCCGGAAATACATCATCAAACTCCCGTACAATGGGCATATTCTTAATCGTGAGCTTCTCTACAACCATTTGAGATAAATAACCTTCATTTAGTTGAATCAAGACCCATAATATAGAAGAAATTTCCACTAGATGGTTATATTTATCCTTGCATTGATAAACAATCATATATTGATCTGGAATATGAAATGTGACTTCCCTTTTTTGTAAATTGATATGAGCTCCATATAAAGAATTCCAATCCATGCCAAGAATCACATCAAATTCTACTATAGGAAGGATCACAAGATTTGCAAGAAACACTTTCCCACAAACTTTAATTGGAGAAGAATTGTAAACTTTTGATGCAACTATTGTGCCATTAGAAGTTGTCACAGCCAACTCAACATCTAATTGTTGAGGTAATACGGTGATACCCTTAGAAAATTCTTCAAAAATAAAAGATTGGGTGGATCCAGAATCAAATAAAAAATTCTCTACTTTAGAGTAGATGGTAAGTGTACCTCTCACCACTTCATTGTCATACTCCACATCACCGATAGTAATTGCATGTGACTTTCCTCTGCCTTTGTCCTTAAGATTTTGTTGATGCCGATCATCATCATCAACCCTTGGATTTGGGCATTTATTAGCATAATGCCCCATCTCCTTGCACTTGAAACATTGAAGTGTAGTAGATTCATTTTGTGTATCCCTTCCTTTGTTTGCATCATTAGACATCTTCTTCCCATTATTTCGACATTCAATTACCCGATGACCTTCTTTTCAACACTTATAACATTTGCTTGCCCCCTTAAGACAATTTCCTCCATGTTTTTTTCCACACATTGAGAATAAGGGAAAACTCATCTTCTTTTCAGTGTGGTCTTTATATTTTCCTTTGAATTCAATTTTCATCTGCTTATCAAACCCATGTGACTAATGGGTTACACCAATATCCATCTCAACCTTGAGAGCACATCGAACAATTTCCTCATATCTATTGAAGTCTCTTATGGATAACGCTCTTCGAAGACTTTGTTTTAAGCCACTAATGAATCGATCGATCTTACTCTCAGGTAGGATAATAATTCTGGATGCGTACCATGCAAGTCTTGTAAAATTTGCTTCGTAGTTACCAACAGATTCATTATCCTTTTGCTTCAGTTCAAGAAACTCCTTCTCCATATTTTTTCTAAGAATATGAGGGAAATACTTATTGAAAAATAAGTTCTTTAACTCATCCCATTCCATGGACTAAATTTCATCCCTTTTCCTCGTATTCTTAATAAGATTCCACCATTGATCAGCATCACCTTCTAAACGATACACTGCTAAGATGACTTTATCATGTTCAGAACATTGAAGAACTGAAAATATCTTTTCAGTTGTATTGATCCATTGTTCACCCACTAATGGATCAGAAGACCCAGTGAATGAAGGTGGACGCTACCTCATGAAGGATTCGACAGAATGCTGCTCCTTCCTTTACTCGTTTGGAAGTCCTGTATGATTCATAGATTGAGAAATTTGTGTGAGCATGGCTACAAGATTTTTCATTCCATCTCCCATAACATTTGGTTGCTCAGGAGGACAATCATTGCATTACCCGTCACATTCCGCATTAACATGGGTCCTTCGGGTTCCAGCCATTGACTAAAACCAAGAAGAATAGTGTGAGAAACACTAATTATAATAGAAAAACCACATAATCAAGAATAAAATTTCACACTTAAGGTCTTATCATAGGTTGTTCATGGCCATTTCTAAAACACTAAGATTGTGTTCTATGCTTATACTTATCCTTAGGGTTCTTACTAAGGCTTTCACATCCTAGTTTCCAAAGGTTGGATATACCTTTCCTCTGATACCAACTATAGCGACCCATACATTACATACATGGTTAATACTTCAAAATTGAAGCATACTTATTACAACATATAACAAAACCATGAAATGACCGTATAGGTATAGTGTCTTTAGAAACTGGGAAACATAAACAACTGGTTCATAAAGCATCTACACTGTCTCCCATTTATTTCATCATATCTATAGTCCCTTTTTGGCATATCTTACTTAATAACCTTCTTCCTGACTTGGGGAAAGATAACATACAAAAGGGTGAGATCAAATTCTCAGTAAGGGTAAACAAAATAAATATCAATCACATCATATTCATAAGAACATAACATTTTTTTAATCTTAACCAGCGAAAGAGATCATAATTTCATAACATGGGATAAATCATGGTAGTGAAATATAATCCCAATAATCATAACATAAAACATGAAACATTGTGGCATACACACATAATCCTAGTGAATAATTTCTTATTAGTCAAGACTAATTTCCAAGACTATCTTAGTGGACAAATTCCGTTTCTGAACCGAGTTCACTCCTCTTTTCAGTCCTGTTTCACTAAACCGGTTTAACTTTCTGTTTCAGTAATGTCTATCTCATGAGATATAAAATCTTTACCCAATGCATTAGAGGGAGATATAGTTCAAACCCATCTCATAATGACACCATTATTATGTGTGCTACAAAATCATAAATCATACCTCATTGCATAACCCATGTAATAAAAATGGGAATCTTAAACATCATGACATCATAAAACAATTCATATAAGATAATGGAATTTATAAAAATATTTCCATCACAACATAATCATATCAATGTTATAATAGGGATATAAACAGAACCCTATATTATCTTAGATGGAAAATAATTTTGATAAAACACATGAACTCCATTCGTGAGGAAAATATCCTTTTTACTTCAAAAACATTTTTCATTTCTTAAAATTTCATACAATTTTAATCTAAAAGAAGTTGATTAAAAATAAACATGAAAACTTGTAAAGTAAGATTCTTAGAAATAATGTTTTAGAAATCCATTCATGCCGTATAAGTCAAAAAAATATTATTCTCATACTTTTGTCGGAAAAGTCAAAAATTACCTCGTACGAAAAATGACAAAACATTCCTTTCATATCTTTTACTAAAAACTCTTCTAAGGGTAAAATTGGATTTAAAAAATTTTAGGTGGGTGAAAATAATATTACATATTGAGGAAACATGGATGTGGATGATAAAATACACCCCAGTAAATACCAAAGTATAAATAATCTTGGATAAACATGAGATTGTGATATTTTCCCTTACTTTAGGTCTGATTTGCTTCGTAAGTGTTCGAACCTCCTGTATAATGATTTAAACAATGTTATTGACTTATTACAGAATCATAATTATTGTTACGATATCATATATGGTCATATTTATAGCTTCTTATTAGTAATATTTCATTACTACTTGTTATTCGGGTGTTTATTACTTTTTGTCCTTATGCGTGTTTTGTTGAATAAATTCATATTATTCTATTTAAGTTATAGATACATCATTTATAGAATGGTATTAGTGTAATATATATCATATTAATTCATTGAATTCATTTATATAATCATTATGCAATGAATATCATGTAGAACAAGTCGGATCACATCGTGAAGACGGTATTCTGTACGTACGCACGATCGATGATATCGTTCCCATGATCGTGGAATTGTATTGGAGTGTATGTATACTATTTCAGAATAAATATCACTTTAAAATAACCATATATAGTTACTATTTACACCATTATACCCATCCTAGTAATGTGGTGGGGGAAAATAGATTACACCACGGCGTAGAGACGGTATTCCGTACGTACGCACACGCGGTGATTTCGTTTTCCGTAGGATGGATAGATGGTGAAATAGGGTTGTTTAATACTTATAATAACATATCAGTATATGAGTGATACTGATGTCATTACTTCATAATGAAACAACTAAAGAAGAATAAGTGGAAGAAGAAATAAAGATGAAAGAATCGGTAACGGGCATTACCTCTTCTTTGAAGCGCCTCTTTGAGACCTCCTCATAGGGCACTACAATTGGTATTTGAAGAAGACCAGGACCTCTAGGATGTTACTAGGTAAGTTGGGAAGTGAAATGGGCAGGGATTGGCCGAGATTGAAGGCTCAAATTGTAGTGAGGAGGAGAGGGAGGAGGTGCCCTTTTATAAGGGAGGAGAGGGGCACCTTTGGAAAGTGTGGAAATATTATTTTATTATATACTTATCTTCGGTTTCAAAAGGTCCAAAAATCATTAAAGATGATGATAAGATGACTCATAGTCGAAATAAAATCATCCAATCAGAATTGGACATGTTTTGGAAAAAAAATTAATCATTATAATCTTATTTATTTAAATCGTTTATTAATGAAGTAAATACTTCATCATTATTGTGTTATAAATAATTTAATTTAATTGGTGTCTAAAAATTATAAAAAAAATATCCATATGTAGTAAATCCCTTTATATTTATAATGAATATTTATAGTCAAAAATATATATTATATAACCCCTTATAAAAATAAATTACTAAAAGATATTTGTTAATGTCAATTTTGTCTTTACATTAAATTAATTAATCCAAATTGTCATTGTCACTACCAAGTTGCTCAATGGGGTCCCAAATTCGACCCAAGGATGCCCATGGTCGTCCAATACTCATACAATAAGGTTAGGACAACTGTCATGGTAATTTTGAATTATTATATTATTCTTTTAACCTTGAATTACCCTATTTACCTTTAACTGTAGTAAATAAAAAAAAGTATCGTAGTTACTATTCATAATATCAAAAAAAATAAAAGTAACCTATTAACATAATTTGGACCCACTGATTCCAAATATGGAATCCATTTTTCAAAATTCAAAACACAAAAGTTGCAGTAATTAATTTAAAATTAATCTCGTTGTTAGGCAAACGAGTTTTAAAAGTTAAAACATTGCCAAAGATTGAAATGTTTTTACCTATGAATTCAATGTAAAATTAATGCTAATGACATAAATTATATTAAATGGTAAAATATATTCTATTTATAATTTAAAAACAATCAATATTATAATTTAACCATATAAATTATTGCGATGAAAAAAATTGTTTTAAATTAAAATATAGCTTCTTTTTACTGTTCATTAAAATATGAAAGTTATCAGAATAATATGAAAAATTTATCCAAAGTAAATTTTTATATCCTGATTCTAAAGAAGAATTTTATTTTGTCAAATTGAACTTATAAACTTGTCAAAAACTAGATTTAATGTGGGTGCGCCATCAAAAGGCGGTAAAACTGAATTTTTTAAAAAATACTTCTTTTATCCAAAAAAACTGATTTTGTTTTCATACCACATTCTAGAAAATGTATAAGATGAATTAAAATTTTATAAAATTCAAAATTAAGTTAATACTATTCATAACGGTTAATATTATAATATATTGTTGTTTACTGAAACTCGGTATTTTGTACGACGCAAGCTATCGAGGAAGGTCGTGGTTGCCTGTAAAGCAAGCCAAGCTAGTGTTGTGTGTAGTGAAAGATTTCTTTGATGATTTACATAACATAAAAACAAAATATTTCTCATAAAAGTCTCGGGTGGTACAAGGGGATAGGGTTCTCTATATTGCAATAGGTTCATTACTCCCTTAGAGAAAATGTGGTATAGGTCTCCCACACATTATTGAAAGAGTCTGGTATTCCCTTAAATACTCATGGTGTGGGGACTCTATTTATGGAGTTTGGTACTCAATCAATCAATTAAGACTACTTGAAAAGTATTGGGTCCTCTATCAGGGTCTTGTACTCCCTCGACTAAATTTTTTACCTTGGAATGGTACATGTCCCATGTTATATAATCAGAGAGGTTATGTGGATAGGTTTTATCTTGGTTTCTTAGATTTATGGGTTTCTTAGGGTGTTGGATTTTTAACTTTTTAGGATGGTCTATTGATGGGTGGGAATTTATGTCACTGGTTCTATAACTTGAAATCCTATAATGTTTTTTCTTGTATATTCATGTCCAAATCCCATAAGTGGTACATCCTCTACCATAGTGTTTCTAAGATGATAAATCCTTTATTTTTTCCCCTTTTTTTAAGGCATCAAACTGTGTATATTTATACTCACCCTCATATAGATATTTCTCCTGATATTTTCATGTTTTATTCAGATGATGTATAGTTTGGTGGTGAATTTTACAGATGTTTTATTAGCATAGTGAAAGATTATTGGTAACTAGAGATTATGGTTATTTATGATATTTATTTCAAAATATATAAATTGTGGAAATTATTTATTAAGTTGGTTTTTCTTTAGGTTATTGTTAATATATTTTTTCTCTTTCTATAAATGTTTATACTTTTATTACTCGTATGTATATAATATAATTTTTCATAAATAATAAATATTTTAGCTAATTTTATTTGTAATTTTTTATTAAATTTTTTTTAGGTGTTTCATGATAAAAAAAAGTATTTATAAATTTACACCCATCATGTGTGATATCACTTCTCATTGATAGTCACCCGATTGTGATCTATTAGAGGTTGTATTGGAGTGTAACACATGGATTGCCACTACCAAGAAGATTTGATGGTGGTTTGGGTATTTCCATATTTGTATTAGAGATAGTTTGTCTAATGGATGGACTTTGGAGTAAGATTTCAAGTGAGGATTGGTTTAGAAATTTTGGCCAATGATGTTAAAGGCTATTGAGTTCAGATTTTAGGCAGAGAAACCCAGGGTTGGTGCAATGGCCTATGTATCCATTCACCTAAATTTTGATAACATACTTATTGACTCGGTATACTATGACACTAGATATTGGGAACAAATAAAAACATATAAAACATATATTAATGGGTTATTAATTTCTAAGTATTAAATGATTCATATCTCCATATATTCTTTATTTGTCATGGTCTAAGTCACCATGAATATAACCATCCATGATATCAAGGAAGGTTCATGACATGATCATGCATAAAATTAAGAATCCTTTATTTGATTAGTTGAACAATGAGGCTTCTACCCAAGGACTATATCATGAGGTGATCCAACTAGGCATGTGAGGATTTGTAGCACTACACATAGTTGAGAAACAATACCCAGCTCAAACAATGTAGGAACTTATTCCCCTACTAGTTTAGTTGTGGGTTTTTCCAGTAGCATAAGATGATACTACATGTAGACTAATTTTGCTTCACGAGTTCTGATGATAGAGACTAGAAATATTCAATGGCACAACAAACCCTTTATTTAATTGAGGATTATCATGTCGTAGTGGTTGATCTTATTCTTGCATTAATACAACCAAATTATAATGGGGTGAATTATTATGGGTGAATTTTAAGAATTTAAATATTTTACTTTATACCACTTCACATATTTAGTGAATGATTCTATCTTTCTTCTACACTCACTCAATTCACAAGAATGTAAGTGAAAATAGAATCAAAAATAACAAGTAACAAATGAATTTTACATTGGGGTTTTACTTTAATGTGGATGTCTACATCCTTGATGTATGGTTGTTATTATCCCTGTCACAAATTTATTCTATTTTATTATCATTATAATGATCAATAATGGGTAAATCCATGAAACTTTAATACTAGAACTAACCAATCTACATGAAAGAACACACTACATCTCTTTATTATGTCTAGAACCCACTAGACCTAACTCAGATACTAGATTCAGCTGGATTATTTTAAAGTGTTATCATTTGTATAATCATAAGAATCTTCTAGATTTTAACATATTGTATAACCTTTCTCAAATTTATAATTCTTCAAGGCTATCTCCAATACATAAATATATAATAGTTATCTCAGAATATCTTCATTCATTTTAATTTATAGATATTGTTGGATGGACTTCTAATTATCCTAATTATTTAGCCCATAAAATCATCCACAGATAATATGAATGTTGATATCTATTTATCTAATAAAATTATTATTATTGAACACATAAGGATAATGTCTCATTACTATTTTATCTCACCTATTTTCTTTAACAAAATAGACCTCTTCAATGACAGCTGCATCAGGTCTGTCTCTATTTTTTTAATTTCTCATCTTCGCATTCTTCTTCACTTTATAGTCTCATTACTATAATGTGAAGTATATTCTATATATTAATGTGGAAACTATATAGAATTTTTAGGATGATATTCTATTCAACAAATCTATTTAATAAATATCCTTTAACTGATCAATTATCAATATTCATAACCTCTAAATAATATTTTTTAATCTCTTATAACTCTATGTCTCCTTTTTTCACTGTAATAATTCACATGTAATGCATCTATTAATCAATCATTCATCCGAATAACTTGTCTTGGATAACATCTCAATCATTTATACATGATAATTACTTCTTGAAGAACATTTATTCATTATCATATTTAAAACTATTGAGTTCTAAAATGTATTCAAACTGATACAACATATATAATAAATAATTATCTTATTATCATAGTAGTGAGCTCAAGTTATTTTCCTAATTTCACTCTAAACATATAATGTACTTCACTCTAAATAATCTAAAATATCGACTAAAATATATAATGTATCATAGTGTGATATTTCATATGACATATTTTACTCTTCATCATATTAAGTTCCATGTATGATATATTACTTATACTATAAAAACCTTCATTTTTCATAGAATATATTACATATCACATAGTGGCCTTTTACATTGTCATATTGAAGTATAAGATTCTATGTTTATATTCAATATTCATTGGTATATGTTACATCTCCGCATAATATCATACATACCATATGAAATATGTTATGTATTATAGTGTAAGATCCAAGAAACATTTCCAATTCTTTATAATATATGAAACATCATCCTAATAATATTGAATATCTCGGTGAGTTCCAATACTTTTCCAATTTTTTTAATTTTAGTGATATCTTATTCATGCCTTCCCACTCTGCTCAAAATTATAGAACTTAATAAACTCAACTAACAACTACATCAAACATTATTTTGGAATCTTGAAACACATCATCTATATGTAATATTTGTAGTAATCCATTTTCTATATGTTAAAGGATCTCCAAAAATCCAATTCAACTACCTTAGTTTCTTCTATCCCCTAATTGAAAAACTTCTTTTTCATTAATTAATTCTAAGGGAACATCAAACCATAATCTTTAAGGTGTTATCTAGTCTACTAAAATTTAACAAATATTGACAAAATGGCATGAAAACTCTATTCTTCTTCAAAAACTCTCATATAATATGCTTGGGAGCTCTTCTTCTAATATTATATTATCAACATAAATTTAAATTATATAATTGAAAAATAATCACTCAAAAACAAGTGGTTTCTATAATTGTTCTAGTGTTCCACCTTTTATGGACCCCACTAATTAGATGGTGGGGAAAGAATATAGCTTCCTCTATGATGTAGATATTTATTGGTGGACCATGATCATCTAGAACAATGATGACTTAAATCTCTCTTAGGTAGAGTTTTAGAACCTATTTCACAAAGAATAATACCCTAGTATGTTGTTGTAACGACCCGAATCTGGAGCCCCTCAACTGGTGCCCCATGCCCGGTTTTCCACATGACCTCAAGTGCATTTCCCCAAACGCCAGAGGCTACCGACTAGTAGCGAGGGCCTTGGTAAGTTATTGGGGAAATTATGACCTCATTTGGTAAGGTATACAAGGTACAGGAAATAACAGTAAATAGAGGAAGCAGTAAACAACATACAACAACTAAAACTAAATAGCAGAAGCAATGTATAATATAATAATGATGAATCATGGTACATGTATCTAAGGAAAATATCAAACACAACAACGTTATGAAATAAAACTGAGAATAATGCACTAAAAGTAAACAGCAACTCCAACAGCATCGCAAGCCTAATCTCGGTCATATTCTCTCCACCTCCAACCATCAATCATGTACCTGAAGTAGAAGGTCCACAATCCCTATCCACACCTGCAACCATATAACCTGTTTGGTCCGAAAAGCTGGACCCAAACAGGGTGTGAGACTAATCCCAGTAGGAAATAACCACAAGATATGTGCCCTAATGTCTGTGAGAAATATAAAAAAAAGTAAAGGAAATAAATGTAGCAGAGAAACAGAATTACTCTAAGTAAAAAATCCTACCAATCTCCATTCCCATTTATTTAGTAATTTAATTTTGTCATTTAATTCTCACCCAAGGAATCTAACAAAAGATCTATATTCCCAAACCATAGCAAGTAACACAATAGGTATCTCAGCAGACTACCTAAATACAAGTAGTACAAAACACAAGCTTGTTCTTTGGCTTGGTGGACTCGTTACAACCAACCAAACAATAATCATGGTGACTCTCTAGGTGGATCACACAGGAAGAACCCTCTATTCAAGTAAACATACATTGTCTCAAACACTCTGGGAAGCTCTCACCGTCAATTCCCATGCGGTCTTATAATGATAACTGTAGACTCTTTGAGGATGAACTTACATCTAATTCCCCCTATATTCTCAACACATAACTAAGGGAACTCTAAGGATGCACAAAGTCCCATTA
Source organism: Viscum album (assembly GCA_963277665.1). NCBI lineage: Eukaryota > Viridiplantae > Streptophyta > Magnoliopsida > Santalales > Viscaceae > Viscum > Viscum album. The sequence continues at coordinate 1,141,849,833 of OY728156.1, forward strand.
TCATAGGTCCTGTGAATGATTCTAATTTATAACAGACTCTCCAAGGAAGCCCTCAATCATCAATTCCCTCTTTATTTTATCACACCAAGTTCCCACATCCCTAAGTAGTGTAGTCGTGCATAATCGACTTTTAGTAGCCCAAATTATGCTAAAAAACTACTTTTCTAATAGATAAAATGCATCAAAATCATATAAATATTAGGCAATACATGCAATAAATTATATCAAGGCAGGGAAACAATGCAACAAGGTATGCCTCACAGGAAACCTAAGACAAACGGTGATAAATAGCCAAACTGGGGGAACACCCATGGGGTGATCCTCAAACATGCTAACAAGAAATTATCAATCATATAATAACCTCAAGAATACATTCAATCAAATGTAGATAACAATACAGGATCAAAACCCTAACCGGAGATACCTGATACCTGGGTATTAGGCACTTTTTCACCAAAAACTCAAATACATTCAACGTAGGGCAACAAACCACCTACCTCGATCCTAGGAGATCGATATAATTGAACATCGGCCTGTGAATCATCCTATAATAGAGTAGATCTACAAAAACTTCTAAAATGTTCAACCTTAGATAACTCTCACAAGAGAAGGAATCATGAAACATGGACAAAGAAAAACCAAGAACTCACCGCTACGATTCTATTGGAACCGACGACGTTTGATTCAGATAACCGGTGACAGATCGGTGGTTCGGAGAAGAATTGGCCTCCTCAGATGCTCTAGATGTAATTAGGTTGAGAAGACGATGAAAATAGGTTTAAGACGCGACCTCGGTCTGATTAATGAAATAAAAAGAAAATTAATGGTGTGTACTTCATGAGTACATGGCATGTACTCGCACATTCCGTACACCGCATTAAGCGGCCTCTACATCACCGCTACACACTGTGTGTGTGGACCGGACATGGCCAGCACATGACCTCGCGCGGGAGAAAAGTACACGGCATGTACTCATAAATTACACGACGTGTACATAGAAAATTTCCAGATTTTCTTCTTTTTCTCAAAAACGATCAGAAACAGAAAAACATACCTAAAATGAAGATTCGGGTTCTTAAAAACATTCCCCCTTAAATGAATTCATCCCTGAATTCCCCTAACTTAGTGGAGAAAAATAAACCTCGAACAACTCTAGCCACTGTGATCACATATCAGCCTCCCTCTCCCAAGTCTCATCCTATACACGATCGTGGTGCCATAGCAAGCATACCAGAGGAACAGACCGGCCACCGAGTATATTTTCACTATGACCAACAATCTTGATAGGATGCTCCTCAAATGATGCATCTTGCTCCAGCTCAACCTCCTCATGTTCAAAAACATAAGATGGGTCTGAGAAATATCATCAAAGCTGAGAATCATGGAAGATGTCATGCATAGCCTGTTACCTATGGGATAACTAAAACCTATAAGCAACCAGTTCGACCCTCTCCATAACCTCAAACGGCCTGATGTATCTTTGTTAATGCTTACCCTATCTCTTGATCCTCTTGTGTCCCAACCTCGGGGTAACACGTAAGAAAACATAATCTATGACCTTGAACTTCAAAGTTCATCTCCGCTGATCAGCATAATATTTCTACCGAGACATTGTAGTATCCATCCTTTTTCAAATCAACTCCACTTGTTCTGTAGTCTCCTGAACAAGACGAGGTCCCAGCATTGCTGCCTCTTCTGCCTCCAGCCAACACAATGGTGATCGGCATGGCTTACCATACAAATCTTCATAAGGTTCCATCTGAATAGTTTCATGAAAACTATTATTATAGGAAATCTCTACTAGAGGTATATGTCTCTCCCAAGAACCTCCAAAGTCAAGGACACAAGCTCATAGAATGTCTTCTAGCACCTGTATTGTGCGCTCTGACTGGCCATCTGTCTGAGGATGGTAAGTTGTACTCAGAAGTACCTGTGTACCCAAATCCCTCTGTAGTCCTTTCTAGAAATGCGATGTAAAGCGGGTGTACCTATCTGATATGATAGTACTCAGAACTGCATGCAAGCGTAAAATCTCATGAACGTACAACCGTCCATGATCATCAACACTGAAGGTCTCCTTAATCAATAATAAGTGAGCAGGATTCATGAGCCTGTCAATGAAAACCCATACCGCTTCATTACCTCGTGGTGATATTAGTAACCCTATCACGAAGTCCATTGCGACAACATTCCGCTTCCACTCAGGAATGGGTAGCTACTGTAAAATCTCTATCGGTCACTGGTGCTCTGCCTTCACCTGCTGACAGGTGGAACATCTCATGAAAAAACTAGCAACATCTCTCTTCATACCCAGCAACCAATACTGGCAGTGTAGGTCATGATACATTTTTGTGGCACCAGGATGCATTTCCCAAACTGAGGAATGAAAGTCTCGCATCACCTCCTTGCGTATATCTACTGGCACCCATACGCGTCCATGGAAACTCAAGACCTCATCCTCGCCTACATTCCATCGGGGAAGAGGGTCCTCTCCTGCACACCTTCCCGTAGGACTAGGACTTCAGAATCTGATAGCTGCCTCATTTGAAATTTGTCAAGAAGGGTAGAGGCAACAACTATAGAAGAAATAAAAGTTTTTCCCTGCCTATCATGCACCTACAAATGCATCTCAGAGAACATTTTCATAAGATTTCACCCACTACTGGCCTCCTGAAATGCCTGTATTTGAGTCCTTTTCCCAGCACTTCTTCCCCATCATTGCCTTTCCCAGGTGTATAAGCAAGCTCCAAATCTAAAGACTATAATTACTCAACCCACCTCTAATTTCTCAGATTCAAGTCACTCTACATGAAGATATAATTGAGGATCTTGTGGTCAGTATATACCACAAAATGCTCCCCCAAAAGATAATGTCTCCAACAATGCAATTCATGAACAACTGAAGCCAACTCTAGGTTGTGCGTGGGATAGTTCCTCTCATGTGGCCTCAAATGAAGAGATCTGTATGCAACAACATGATCCCCCTGCATAAGAACTACTCTAATCCCAATGCTAGATGCATCACAGAAAACTGTATAACTCATGCCTGGCCTTGGAAAAACTAGAATCGGTGCTGAAGTCAATCTCCCCTTCAGCTCTTGAAAAGATGAATCACAGGCTTCTAACCAAGCATACTTCACCCCCTTCTTAGTCAAGCTTGTCAACGACACTACTAGGAATGATAAGTCATGTATAAACCACATGTAGTAACCAGCCATCCCTAGGAAACTCTGTACCTCGAAGACGTTCTTCATCTACTCCCAGGTGACTACTGCTCTCACCTTCTTTGGGTTTGCTGATACTCCTATCTTTGAGATGACATGACCCATGAAGTGAACCTCATCCATCCAAAAGTGGAACTTTGAGATCATAGTATATAACTGATTCTCCCTTAGTGTACTCAAAATTATCTCAAGATGGGTACCATGGTCGTGTCGAGTGCGAGAGTACACCAAGATATTGTCCATGAAAACTGCCACGAAGGAATCCAAGTAAGGATGGAAAACTCTGTTCATCAGTGCCATGAAAACTGTTGGTGCGTTCGTGAGACTGAACGTCATAACCAAATACTCATATAGACCATACCTACTCCAGAAGGATGTGAGAAGAATATCAGATGGTCTGACACGCAACTGATGGTAGCCGGATCTCAAGTTAATCTTCGAGAACACTCTAGCTCCTTGAAGCTGATCAAAGAGATCATCTATCTGTGATAATGGATATCATTTCTTGACCTTCAACCAGTTCAGCTTCTGATAATCCACACAAATCCTAAGGGTTTCGTCTGTCTTCTTTGCAAACAGGATAGGATAACCCCAAGGAGAATTACTGGGTCAGATGAAACCCATTTCCTTCAACCCCTCCAACTTCTTCTTGAGCTCTTTCAACTCAGGTGTGGCCATCCTATAAGGAGGAATGGACATCGATGTCGATCCTGGCACAAGCTCAATAGAAAATTCTACATATCGCTCCCGAGGAAAACTTGAAAAGTCTTCTATAAAGACATCATGAAAGAAATTAACCACTGGAAGAATATTTACCTAAGAAGTCTTGTGGTCATCCAGATATAAGAAAGCAATTTTGGTTGTAACACCACCCAACCCATGATGCTCTGGTCCAGATCTTCTCTCCTGGACATCCCATTCACCCTTGTGAAGAAAAGATCTGCCCTCTGGTGATGTGAAACTCTCCATGCGATGATAGAAATCGACAAAGGCCTTGAAGAGAACCAACCAGTCCATCCCGAGAATGACATCATAGCATGCCATCTCCAAAACAACGAAAAACCACGAAAAACGACACCCACCAACCTTGAGGGGGCAGTCTAAGAACTGACGCATTCTAGGAATTCTAATTCCCTAGGGAGTGTCTAGAATCATCATATCCTCAGAAGTATAAACAGTAAGTCTACGGCTTTCCACAGTATGCATAGAAATAAAGCTATGAGAAGCTCCTATATTGAAAAGTACAGTGGATAAAACTGAGGTTACTAAAATCATACATCGAACTGTAGAAGTTCTAGAATCCTACTCCTAATGAATCTGCTCTACAGCAAAAGTCTGGCCTATACCGTGACCCTGTGTAGCATCCTCAGATCCCTAAGTTGACCCTCCCTGAGCTTGACCACTGCGTCCACGTCCTCTACCTTGGCTTGAACAACCTAAAGAACTCCATCCCCCAGTCTGCTGCAGAACTGGAAATCCTTCTCCTGTACACGGAGTCGAAACTGATCCTCCTTCACTAGCCGTAGGTAGAAGAACCTTGCAGAAGCATTGAAAAGGACCCATCTTGCCGCAAGATCGTCACTATACTAGGTCCCTCGGGCATTGGGGCTTCTTTATGGCCACTTCTTCCACACTGATAACACACCACTTGGTTTCTAGAGGGAATATCTCGTCCACTAGAAGAAATACCTCGCTTCCTCGAGTCACCTCATGTAGACTCTTGGTGGCACTTCCAACTGTCTGTCTGGAGAGAATCAGCCCTGGATGCGGAACCGCCCTGTTCCACAGCTCCATCCTCCCTCAGGTTTCTCTCCGTAATAAGTTCTCAGTTGACTATCAGGGTGATATAAGTCAATTGAAAGGCATTCACCTGTGACCTGATATCCGGTATGAGGCCTTCCTCATACTTCCATGCCAAAAATAGCTTGTCATTCCCCAGAATGGGAGTGAAATGTTGTAACTATGTAAAGTGGGAGGAATACGTCATAACTTTGAAAGTACCCTGCTACAGTTTTATGAACTCTCTATCTCTATCAACCCTCAGCGTCGCTGGGTAGAAGTATTCATAGAACGTACGCTGAAACTCATCCCAAGCCATAGCCTGTTGGTGCCCTGTCTGCGAAACCACATCCCACCATCTCTTGGTAGAATATCACAGCATATAAGTCACGAGCTTCACTATCCTCTCTGGAGGTGTCTCCAGGTGCTCGAAGATGGACAAGATGATTTCTATCCATGACTCCACATCCTGTGGTCCACCGTCCCCTGTGAACGTGGGAGGGTGTTGCTACTGAAAAACCTGCGTCAACTCTGCCATAGATGGGGCAGGATGCTGAGCTCCCTGGAAGGTCTGCATGAATATCATGAAACCCTCTCTGAACTGAGTGTCGGAACCAGTGTCTAAAATCACTGTAGGTTCCATGTCTAGAATTAGAAACGGAACTACTGGTAGTCCCTGATCTGTCGTATCAGGCGTACGGTCACTGCCTGGTTCCTGACGTGCAATGGGAGGATGTCTTGGTGCCATAACACTGAAAGGTCAAAATCACACCTTCATTAATGATGGACACAGATGAAACTTAAGGGATCAAAATGGAACATGAGGGAAAAAACTATAAAATATTTTGGGAAAACATGACTACACTGCATGTTTCATAAATGTTTACCCTAGGCTTGTACCTTGGCCATACATGGTTGTGTAAACCACCTAGATACACGGTGTGTTCATAAACTACATGGAATGTACTAACCCATTTCCTCCCTTCCTATTCACTCTTACACGGATAGGAACATGGACTCTCCTAGTAGGAAACTACAGGGTGTTCTTGTCCGCTACACGGTGTGTCCTAAAGATCTCTCCCATGTCTTTGTCGTTAGCACAAGGACTGGTACACGGACTACTACTACACGACATGTCAAAGGAGATACGGTGTGTACTTGACATGGCTTACCTGGCCCGTGTTGTTAGTGACACAGCCTGACACACGGTCGAAACTACACGGCATGTTCCATATGGACACGGCGTGTACGCATAAGGATAACACCAACCTGTGCTATTGGCTACACAGCCTGCTACATGGTCAACTATACATGGTGTGTTCCCAAGGGACACAGCGTGTACTTGAAGGAAGACCCTGTCCCATGTTGTTCATGACACGGCCGATACCTATTCTAAAATACATGGCGTGCTAAGCTGGTAACGGTGTGTTCCTACAAGAAACATTACAACCCTGTGTCTCTACCCAACACAGTCAGGGACATGGATAAAAACTACACGATGTGTATTCATAATGTACACACCATGTATTCTGGGTTTTTTCAGACAATAGCCTTAGAACCGCACCGGATCATAGAAAACACAGAAAAACAAGCGTTATGGTGCCAAATTCCGATCCATGGGGGTCCATACTCCCTGAGAATCAAATCTTGGCATCATAACAATCTATGTAACAAGTAAACAGTATAAAAAAATCACTACCCACCAAATTATAATCGTCGAGGGACCATAACACCTCTAAGACCAAAGTTTGGCATCCATGATAAATAAGCTCTAAACAAATGATACCCTATCAACATGTAATGTATTCTATCTCAGCATCTATCACAACAGCATGCATCATCTATCACAATTTCTACCAAAATAGCATGAAAATTCTAATGAAACCTAAATGGTATGAAAAAATGCATGACATGTGATTTTCTAACAAGTTCCTATATGATGCATGAGATGGAATACCCTCATTTCATCGGGTTGCAAAAAAATAGACCCATAATCATACAAACAGTAATAGCACAAAACAAGTGCACAACCCAAAAGTGAAATCAATTAAACTGTAACATTTGAAAAAGCTCAAAAATTGCAATATTCGAGGTAATCTAGCTTTTTCCCTATACACAGGTTCTAGAACGCCTGGGCACACCTATTTACCATTTACCTATTCTGTTTTATCCCTATCTAATGTTGCTAAATAGTTAGTCAATAGAAAATTAAAGAACCTCCCTCTGATACAACTTTGTAACGACCCAAATATGGAGACCCTCAACAGCTGCCCCGTGCCCGGTTCTCCGCATGACCTCAAGTGAATTTCCCCGAATGTCAGAGGCTGGCAACTAGTAGCGAGGTCCTTGGTATGTTATTGGGGAAACTATGACCTCATTTGGTAAGGTATACAAGGTACAGGAAATAACATTCAATAGAGGAAGAAGTAAACAACATACAACAACAGAAACTAAAACGCTGAATCAAGGTATAATATAATAATGATGCAGTATGGTACATGTACCTAAGGAAAATTGAAAACACAACAAAATTCTGAAATACAACTGAGAACAAAGCACTAAAAGTAAACATCAACTCCAACAGCATCCCAAGCCTAAGCTCGGTCCTATGCTCTCCAGGTCCAACCAGAAATCATGTACCTAATGTAGAAGGGCCACAATCCCTATCCACACCTGCAACCATATAACCTGTTTGGGCCGAAAATCAGGACCCAAACAGGATGTGAGACTAATCCTAGTGGGAAATCACCACAATATTTGTTTCCAACTTTCAGTGAGAAATATAGAAAAAGTAAAAAAAATGCAGTAGAGAAACAACAGTAATATAAGTAAACAATCTTACTGATATCCATTCACATTTATTTAGTAATTTAATTCAGTCATTTAATTATCACCCAAGGAATCTAACAACATCTCTATATTCCCAAAGAATAGCAGGTAACACAATAGGTATCTTAACAAACTACCTAACTACAAGAAGTACAAAACACAAGCTTGTTATTTGGCTTGGTGGACTCGTCACAACCAACCAAAAAATAATCATGGTGACTCTCTAGGTGGCTCACCCTGGCAGCCCCCTCTAGTCAAGTAAACAGACAAAGGCACATAAACTCTGGGAAGCTCTCACCGTCAATTCGCATGCGGTCTTGCAACGATAACTATAGACCCTCTAAGGAAGCACTTACCTCTAATTCCCTGTATAGTCTCAATATGTATCTAAGAAAACTCCAAGAAAGCACAAATTCTCATTCCCATAGGTCCTGTGAATGATTCTAATTTATAACAGACTCTCTAGGGAAGCCCTTAATCTTCAATTCCCCCTTTAGTCTACCACACCGGGTTCCCACAGCCCTGAGTAGTGTAGTTGTGCATAATCGACTTTTAAAATCCCAAAGTCAGCTCAACAAACTACTTGGCTAATAGCTACAATGAATCAAAAGCATATAAATAGTAGTCAATACATGCAATCAGTTATATCAAGGCAGGCAAACAATGCAACAAGGTATGCCTCACAGGCAACCTAATCCAAACAGTGATAAACAGCAAAATAGGGGGAACACCCATGGGGTGATCCTTAAACATGATAACAAGAAATTATCAATCATCAAATAACCTCAAGAATACATGAAATCTAAGGAAAATAACAATACAAGATCAAAACCCTAACCCAAGATACCTGATACCTAGGTATCCCGGCACTTTTGCACCAAAAACTCAAAGACATTCAATGTAGGGCAACAAACAACCTACCTCGATCCTAAGAGATCAATATACTTTACCCTCAGCCTGTGAGTCATCCTATAATGAAGACGATCTGAAAAAATGTCTAAAATTTTCAACCTCAGATAACTTTCACAAGATAAGGAATTAGGAAATGTGGACAAAGAAGAACCAAGAACTCCCCGCTACGATTCTACTGTAACTGAAGGTGTTCAATTCGGATTACCGGTGATGGATCGATAGCTCGGAGAAGATTCAGCCTCCTCGGATTCTTTGGACATAATTAGGTGGAGAATAAGATGAAAATAGGGTTAAGACGCAACCCCGGTCTAATTAATGATATAAAAAGAAAAGTACATGGCGTGTACTTCATGAGTACACGGCATGTACTCGCCCTGTCTGTACACCGCATTAAGCAGCCTCCACATCACCGCTACACACCGTGTGTGTGGCCCAGACAAGGCCATCACACGACCTCGCACGGGAGAAAATTACACTGCGTGTACTCATAAATTACATGGCATGTACTTAGAAAATTTCTAGATTTTATTCTTTTTCTCAATAATGACCAGAAATGGAAAAACATACCTACAATGAAGATCCAGGTTCTTATAATTGTGGTCTATAAAAATCTAGGATATTTTGGAGTTTTAGTGGGGTAGAATGTGAATGTTAGAGTATACTTTTGGTTCACTAACCTTATAAGGTGCACTCTTGAAATTATCTGAAGGAATACCTTCAGCATGGATGTTTGATCATGGAATTCAAAGATAGGTCTTAGTTGGCATTGTTCCTCCTCTAACACCCCACTTAGTTTGGGGTTATTGGGAAGGAATAATTTATTGCGATATTATTTTAAATAAACAATTATTTAGTTTTATATGGAGATGGATGTATATGGGTAGAGTCATTAGATATGGTAGGACATCAATCAGCATTAGGATCCTGACATCATAGGCATACTCACACATAATACTAGACCCTAGGATCCATAGAGTAGGATACTAATAGAAGTTCGATCCAAACAAGAGGAATTTTTTCCAATGTTTATAGAATAAGGGGTCATATGTGAAGTGATATCTTGAATCATAATGTATCATAGGTTATTTAGTCACTATATGGACCCCCATGTTAGAGGTAGTGGTGTGATATGAGACCTACCCTAGGCGAATAGGGTAGTCCTATATGAGGTAACTATATTAAGTTAGATATAGGATTTACAATAGGAGGATCTAGTGGAATATTTTACTAATGTTTTCTTCAAATGCTTCAAACCATATGTGGTCTATTCCTAGATCAAAGAGCTAGTGGGTTATGATTTGACCATATTCAAGAGTTGAAGGGTTATGAAAAAATAGATCAATTTTTTGATATAATGTCATGAATTAACTGCTCTATAATAGAAATAGTACTCATAAATATTGAATGATAAAAATAATTATATTTATGTATATTATTCAAGATTTAGATGTTTTTATAAATCCTTTATACGAAAAAATGAGACTAGAGAAGCAATCACATGCTCACCCACATCAACTGACGATGTAAGATGACTTTTAGTGGAGATGGATATTTGTGGGATCTCATTATGACTATGATTAACCCCTCTAATTTCATCATGTGTATAGAATTGATAACCTCATTTATTTTCTAGATAGACTACTACAAACTGAGTCTGATGTGCTTATGAGCTGATGGATCAAAATTCTTCTTCATGTTTGAGTGGAACCATTAGTTGAGATGAGAAGGGAATGTGTGTGGGAAGTTGAATTTGATCACTAATGAGTTGAAAAATTTGGATCTATGTGTTGTAGAAAAATGATATCATCATATTCCTATAGTTTTTTTGGAGCATATAGACATTTTTCTTATGGATATACTAGACATTACATCTCATTGAAATATCTACTTATTTATTGATATTAACCTCTGGACCACTCTAATATCTTTCATAGATTATTGAATATACCTAGATGAGTATAACGAGATAAATGGTATAGTTTGAGGGCCTTATTGGGAAAGGCTTATTTAAACCCATTGTGTACCTTAAGTAAAACTTTTCCCTTTTTTGTGTTGTAAATTTAGTAGGAATTTGAAATTTTGGATTTCTGAAGTAAGCTTCATCAAGAAATAATGCTCGGATCTAGTTTTTGAGTGTTATAACACTTGGTAAAATGTTTTTGAATATAAATAAATGAAATATATGTGATTTAAGGGCTCAAGGTATCATTATGATGATGTCTTTTGAGCAAAAAATTAGATTTAATTGTAGGTGAACCACTTTAGGGGGGACTACATCATGGTGGACCCCATTATGGAGGCTGAAATTCTTGGTCCTAGAGCATAGAGCCCTTGTATAGGGATAGTTTCTATGTAACACACCTAGTGGTAACACCAGGTCACATAAAATATTGGTGGACATGGTTCATGAGTTCCCTCCCCTGTGGTAAATAGACAAGGAACCCACACCATAGTGGAGGTCTTAGTGCCCTAGATGGGGGTGTTTTTCAAGATTTCATTGGGGATTTCTCATGGAAGACTAAAATTTTTGGGAATCCATGTGTTTTGGAGATCATTTGGGTCTATGGGACTTGTTTCCTTACAAGATGATGAAAGGGATGAAAAAATACTAGTATTCAAGAATTTAGGACCTCCTAGTTTTGGCCTAAGAGACTAAGGAGGCTAGGGATTTTCCTCATATGAAATGGGTTGTGAAACACCCATTATGTTATTGTGGAGTATTGGAAAATCATTAGGTGTAGGGGCATATTCCGTGGTGTCTTGGTGTTTCGTCTAACATAAGGCATGTGGGCATGGGTGGTGTTGCTATCTGAAACAGAAAGAAGAGAGGGTATAAGGATTGGTATATGTCATGGTGACCCTACATAGTTATTTTAAACTTTTAAAAATTTCATTTTACCCTTTGATTTTAAAACAAATTTCCTCTCTTCTTATCCTCTTAATAGAAGATCGATCCAATGGTATTTCTTCCCTTTTTGATCCCATTAACCACCATTTAATGTAGGGTGGTTCCAGGGTTTTTTTATGATGATTAAAAATGAGATACTCTCTTAAAATACACCTTATTATTCTTATTCATCCTCTATTTATTTGGATGATATAAAATATGATTATTTTTATGATTCTATCATGACATGGTGGAATCCTCCTAGTATAATGCAGTTTTGGATTATTATAAAAAAAGGATTTCTCAAGAGGATGATTGTGCGTCATATCCTACTATATTGTTTGAGGTATGTACATAGATTAATTTTATTATTAATTTTTTGTCAAATTAAATTATATTACTGAGTGAAACAATGTTTTTTTGTTGGTAACATACTCTAAATGTTTCAATGGTATAATATATATCTTCCATGAGTGGTTGGTCACTATTCTGGAGTGATGAGTTTTTTTGGTGCTATTTTAGGAAATTATTCCATTTGAATATAATTTTTTATTGTTTCATTGTCTATAAATTAATTATAATTAATTAATTTGGAGTTTTTGGCTTATTTTAGGGCTCTATATCGATTTTCAATGGTTGGTTAGACTAAGAAAATGTACGAACTGAGCTGATGGGATTCTTTAAAAAGGGAATAACTCTATTAATGATGTTGTTCGTCCCTTATACATAATCCTAGGGTAGTATGAATTTTATTTATATATGCATGTGATATGTGATCTCTCGACAAAGGTTTATTAACCAATTCAATTCAAATAAATTTTTCAATTAAAATGTGATGTCTGGATGTACTAAACCATGTTCCAAGGGCCATAACTAACCCTTGTGCGCTATCTTGATTCCTTTATCATCAATGATTAATTCCATAATTATATATTTTTACCTTCTGACACATAGACCTAGAGGAGAGATAATTATATGAATATAGTGGATGTAGTGGACCCGGATAAGTTCCATGAGACCACTTGAGTAGGGATGTGTGTTAGAATAAGATGATTCGGTTGAGTAGGCTATGTAAGAACCATGATATGCCTCAAATTTTTGAGCTAGTTGATATGAGTGTGGGGAAAGAATTTATCTCTAACTAGTGTATGAGAACTTGGATTTTATTCAATAAGTAGTTTCATGAGAGTTTGGGTGATTGGACTGACCTTTGGTGATCATGGAAGTGATAAGGGATTTATTTCATCTCTCTTATCTAAGGTTATATAGATTTTGTTATGATACCAATGGTTATGTATGATGATTATGATGATGTTGAGGTACATTATTCCTTCTAATTGATGAGTGTTGATCCATGAGATATCAGAATGGGATAATGAGATTATGATAGGGTTTCTTGGATATGATTCTACCTTGGGGGCCATGGTGTGTGCCCCAGTGAAGCATTGACCCCTTAAAGGTGCAAGAAGGGATGGGTATGAATGATTTATGGTGTTACAATAGAAACTAAATTAGTGGTTTGATTTTATTATATCTATAATGATGATAGTTCAAGCACATGAAAGGATAATTTCATATTGTTAAATGGGTTAGAGTTGTAGTCTTACCTTATAAAGATGAATTTTGATAGTTGAATCATGTGAGATGCGCAACCCACCAATATTTATATATATTCATGGGATGTCTTGGATGTTTTACAAGGATTAAACCATTAAGACTGATACTATTAAATTCCTACTATATTCTCCTAATATCTAGTTTTTGATCCTGATAGTGAAATAATTCCTTCTGAAATCCCATTAGATTTGATGTTCTAGTCTCTTTGGAATGTCCAATATATTGGTATTCAACCTTCAGGTTTATACAATTTCTTATGTATCCCTCCTGGGAATGATATTATTCCTAATGAGATATTTTTGGAGGGATGTATATGTGAGATGGTTTGGGATTAATTAACTTCCCCTTAACTGATCTTTATACCTTTGGTTGCCTAGGGTTGGTCACTGGGGATCCTCCCATAAAGATTAACACTCTTTGATGCCTGGGACATGATATTATAATTTCGTTGTTAAGACTGATACTAATATATTACCTATGACATTATAGTAGGAATCATCCTTAGTCATGATATTGGTTGGCATGTTCATGTGAGATGCTTATAGATAATTTAACAATGGCTGAAGAAAGTATAATTGATCTCAAGTTTCATGTTAGAATCCAATAATCAGCAATGGTTATTTATTTATTCTGCTTTAGTTATTTATTTATTCCACATTGAACATCACATATGTACACTCCTTTAATGGTTATGTATGGGACCACATTGGTGGTTCCCCCACTGAGTTGTACACAGACCCTTATTGGGCATCTATGAAAGTTAAGCAACCTATACATACATCACTAATCATAAGTTCAGGTTGGGAAGATTCCTTGGACTAGATTATTCATCTTGATAGCTTTTATAGGATTGGATATCCAGATGAGTTGTGAATCAGGGATTAAAATAAACTCAACACTTGTATTATTTTATTTATCTCATTTACATTATCAAATCTGTGGGTGAATAGTGTTATTTTGTTAATTAATATACATAAGTTTGTACAGATATATTCTTCTCCATATCATTTATGATTTATTGTTGAATTTTTATTTTTCATACTCCGATGGTTATTTTTTATATATATTGTTTAGTTCATTTATAACTTCTACAATTACTCTGATATTGGTATACAGTCTCCCCACATTACTATCCAAGACCGTGGTTGACTATTTATGGATATGGTATATATGGAATATGGATTTTCAAATATTCTAATAAATATTGGAATAGTGTGACCCAAACACCTTTTTCCTAAGTAATTCCATGTTACCATGGATATGTGATTTTTTGGTTACTGGTTTTATAGTTTTTTTTATTTCACCTTGCACGAGGAACATGAGTTTTTGAATTTATGAATTTTTTGTTTTCTCTCTTGGCCTGTTGAAAATGAATAGATTTATATGAAACATATTTAGATCATAGTATTCAAAAGATATTCATATTCATTTTCAGGATTGATATCAATAGAAATGAGGGTTAATCTTTTTTAAAGTGTTAACAAAAACTTATATATCATTTTATGATATATCTTGGTGGTGGAATTCTACTTTGTTAAACTAAAGTATATTTCATTTTATTTATAGTTCATGTGGATATTATTATGAGATGTTATTGATGTTGACTAATGTTGCACCTTTCATGGGGTGTGGAAATAAATTATCTTTTCCTAATGCATAAAATTGGCTAAATAGGGTTATCTCACTTTAGGAGCTTCATAGTTGACTATTCATTATATTATAATTCACATAACCTTTTTATATTAGGGTTTTTATTATTTTATGAAAACTGTTAATTTGATTTTTGGTTTTTAGGAATAAATTAAGTAAAAAACTAAAACTATACTAACCTAAAATTCGGTATGATATTAGAACAAAAGGGTTTGGTTTTTGAGTCCTTAATTATCAATTGTTTGTTGTTTAAAATTATAATTTTATAACTAAATTATGATATCTAATTCATGAAATAAATCTCTTTTATTTCTTAATTTTGAAACCTTGAATTCCAAATAAATATAAATTCCACCTCCTACTTTAATCAAGGTTGATCACACACCTCAATTTAGATTGTGGCATCTTCAAAGACATTCATTTATCGTATGCCATTTCATCCATTGAACTGATCAGTTACACTATATATCTATCTATTATCTAATATAAGGGATGTAAAATATGTAAACAAAATAAAAATAATTGAAGTTTAGTTCTATGATTTAGTGTAAAAAATCTTCACTTTTTCACTTCACTTTGTTCCACAATAAATAGATTCAAATCATAAATGATTTATGTGAAAATTTCAAGAACACTCAATCCTCCCTAAGGGAAAGCCTCAGGTCAACTACCATTTTCTATAGTTAGAGGTGACATGGAGGAATAATGGTTAAAATATAAGAATGAAATAAAATAATAATAATGATGATGATAATGAATGATAATGAGAAATAAGAGAATGAAAATGAAAAAAAATAAAGAAACTAGTGGAAGAAATTTGGGTGGAAACCCCTAGAATATAATAAAAAAAGTTATGTGTTATATTATTAATAATATGAATAAAACAAACCAAAAAATAAATAAAAAACTGAAAGTAAATAAGAAAAAAGAGAACATAGTAGCTTCAAACTCCTCCAATACGAGGCCTCCCCTCATGGTAGATATCCTTCAGCAGTGGCAACTCCTCATATATTTATTGAGAAATATTACTTGAAAATTTGGGATTTTATGTATACATAAAATATATTTGGGATCTATTTTGAATGTATATTTTTTAATTTTTTAATTTTATCTACATATCTCAGATATTTCCATATCTTTAGAGCATAGGAAGCCTGTATTTCTTTACTGAACAATTTTGGTGTATGTGTGCATGGTATTTCAAAGAGGTAGGGAAACATATACATGTGTAGTTATATGATGGGTGTGTTTAAAATATATCAAAATCTCTGTCTATAATAGTGGCAGGAGAGAGATCATGTAGCAATCATGGCATCGATCTTCCTTGAAATGGGTTTTGATGAGGTCATCTGAGGACTATGATGTTGTTCCTGGTGATTCAGAGATATATCAGTGGTCCTTGGCTCAAGTAGGAGATCACTATATAATTTAAATGGTGTCTCAAACATTTTAAGATGGTGATGGGGCTGGTGAAATGTGGTGGCAGTGGTGGAGGATGGTGGTACACTAAGCTTGAGCAAGGGTCACACTGTTGTAGCGGAACTGTATTGATTCGATAAGTTCATAATAAACCTACACGGGGAGCATCCCACAATGGTAGATAGCATGGTCAAGTTCTCTTTAACATGTAAACTCATGGTATTGGATTCTTAGAATAGTACTACAAATTTTATCCTAGTACACATGCACACACAATATGGGTCACACCTCATATGTGTTGTCTGTGAAAGCTTTATCTCACCCTATGCATCATCATGTCCTCCTACTCATAGCCCATACTACATCTCTACTTGGTAAATCCATATTTATGGGTTTCATGGACGTACGAACCTCTATTATGATACCTAAGAGGGTTTTTTTCCTACTATTTTAGGGATATCCATGGGATGGATAATTTTTTAACACCTGAAATATATTAAAACACTTATAAAATTTTAACAAAATATTCTTAATTAAATAAATATTAAAAATTAAATATTATTTATTATTTTTCAACCCATTTTAATCCCTTTTAGTTTATTTTCCTCATTTTATATAAATAATTAATTATATGGTAATTTTGATTAAAAACATTAAAAATTATTAAGAAATCACAAAATAATTGCCTAAAAATATTAATGCATCAAACACCCCCACACATAAATGATGCTTATACCAAAGAAAAATATCACAAAATTGAATTTAATATTGAATCAATGTTAACAACATTTAAATTTATAAGTAATAAAATTAATCAACTGTCAATGTCAAACCAAATTATCAATTTTGACAAAAACAAATAACAATTAAATTGTACATTTTTCAAAGAAACAATCAGCCCAAGTATTTTAATTTATCACTTTTGATAATGGTATAACTTCTACTTTCATAAATTAAAAAATATCCATTTATTATTATTAATCCTTCCAAATCATGATTTATCTCACATTTGGATATTTTCTCTCTTTACTCATGATACAAAAACAAGTAGATTTATGCTCATTTTATGATAAAATTCTTCTCATCCAAATGATTTTAAACAAACTAATTTATCCAATTTTTAAAGAAAAAAGCAACATGAAATAATGATGACATTTAATAAAGGTTAATATGATTATAATTCTTACGGTTGGTAAGAATTTATAAGAAATATCTAGGCTCAAATAATGAGGTTTATCTATTAAAGCATATTGCATGGTATCAAAAAGTAAAATATCACCTGAATTCTACCCTTAAAAATGAAAAACAATACTGACTTTACAAGATCAAATAAAATTCCATGAAAAGTGAAATCATAATAAATGATGTGCACCATCTTGATATTTTATCTTTTTATTTATTTTCTTTCAAAAAAATCATATTTTAAAAAAAAATTCAAAATACATGTCTGGAATAAACCTCTAATTAATCACCTAACCACATATGATAAAAAAACATAGGTTTAATAAATATTATTTTTTATTCTTCCAAATCAAAACCCATTTATATTTTTTTCCTTTTTCATGAAGGGAAAATTATAGTGTGTAAATAATAAATCAATAATATTTCTCGATACACACAATTAGAACCCCCCCCCCCCCCTATACACACACACACACACACACACTTTTCACTTAAAATATGGTGCATCCCTTTCACAATGACTTCCTCCACCCAAACACTTCAAATATAAAATTATCATGAAAAATACAAAGAGGAGGGGAAGAATATATATAAATTGAATGAAATATAGATAATCCATAAAAAGGGCATTCATGGTCTCTATGGTATAAACAATGATTAATGTACCGAGTTGTAATCAATGATAAAGATGTTTTTAATAAAAATGTAGCAATCATTTTAAATGTGTTTTTTCACATTCATAAGATTTAAAAAGTTCTAATGCAAGTTATAGAATGTATCATTCCACAATATCACTCAATAAGTATATTCAATATAAAATTGGAAATATTTTATATAAAAATCCTCATAGGAATGGAATATGTGATTCTGGTCAATCACTCATGTAATAACTAATAGTAGAAAATCTATTTAAAATAATTTCATAAGTTCCAAGCACAAAAATTGTAAAGAAATTTCATTTACATGAATCAACCAATTACTTTAAATCATGAGTCATTATTTTAATATTCATTTTTTACATTAATCATTAAAATATATTTATTAATAATTCAATCTCATTATCATTTAAATCTAAAAAATGGAGACAAATGGTTACTAAGAAACTCATTTCTCCTAGATAATTCATGTGAAGAATAAATTAAAATCATGGGTATGTAAATTCAATTTCAAACATCAAAACATTATTAAGCAAAAACATTTGTCAATTTTAAAAGATAATAATTAAAAGTGAAATAAAATTTATCATGAATCTTTATTCCTCTCCCACCCCTATCCGGGGGGTTCCTTTTTTCCATCATGGACCTACAAAGGATAATCACTCATTAAATCTCATAGACTATGTAATTAAAGCTCAAAATTATAGATTTAACATGTTGCATATAATTTCTAATAATGAAATTGAAATCTAAATTCATAGAAATAAAGTAAAATGATAATACATAGTTTAATCCCCCCAAGTGGGATTTCAGTTTTTTACTTTCTCTAGAATTGTTGTACCATCAATTATCCAAAGTCATTTAGTGGGTGGAGCTTATTATATTTGGACCACCTCATATAGGTTTACCCAAATTTATTTTGATTTTTTGGTGAAGCATAATCCATGGATAGGGTACACCTAATCTATACCCCCCAAAATTAGGTATATTTTTCATGTAGGGGGTAGGATGATGTTTGGGTCATCCTCCTTCTTGGTTAATATGTGGGAAACATCCTCCTTCTTGTCTAGTGTTTTCTCAATATGGGATTCCTCAATTTTAATTTTAAAAGGATGTTTAAAATGTATTTTTTATTAGAAAAAATTTAAACATTAAGAATGAAAATAATAATTCCCCCTTTCAATGTGGGAATCCTCTATCTTTTAGTAGTATATAAATATTATTCTGCACTAATCACAGGATTTCTCTAAGTTATGTTCAACATAATAATGTAGGTCCATATATTCCACGACAGGAGAATGTGTTTATTCATCATTTTTTATAATGTAAAAAGGGATTTGAGAATCTAAAAATTAAAAATAGTGAGAATTAATACTCAATTCATATGAATAAAATTAAATAAAATATATTTTAAGGTAAATCAAACTCTCCTTATAAGTTCGGCTTGAATTTCATCTTTAGTGGTAAGTGACTATTGAAATTAGATTTCAGTATAAGAATGTAGATAATTAGGAACCTCCATATATTCTTAAAATTCCACAAAATGGGTGGTTTCTAATTCTTAAAATTATATATACAAGTATAGTGGTGGTGGATCTTAAACTAATTTGGTGGTGAGAATAATTTTTATTTCATTTTCTTCCCATATATTCCAAAATTAATTGTGAGCATGTTGATCTCTCATGTTCACATCTTAACATGTATCATCATTATCACTCTCAATCTCTTCATTATAGTATTGGATTTATCGATTATAATTTTTGGGTTTTCAATAATTCTCAATTCTTTCCTCAACTTCTTTTATATGTTTATAAATATCATTAAACACTAAGGTTACATTAACTAGTTTACGTTCAAGTTTTTTGAGGTAATCATGAGCTATTTATTACCTTTCCCTCCTCACCAACTATATATTTATTTCAATCCTTTAAATCAAATTTTTTAATCATTGTTAACATATTATTACATGAGAGTAATTTTCAAAGCTTATAAATATGGTATGTGTTTATACATCATTGAATTTTTTTTAAACAAATTATAAAATAAATAAAAAAACATTTTACAAAGTGGGAAAAAGGAAGAAACTACTGATTGGACCCCTAGTAATAGTACCATATTTGACAAAACAACTTTCATGGGGTGTGGAAAAAGTAAATTTTTATGTTTACCTAGTTTTGTATAGTGGTTTAATGGTGTCTTCTCACTTGAGGAGATTCATGGATTTCTACTCATAATTTTTTAATTAACCTAAACTATTTATTTTTTTGTTTTTGTTATTTTAATAAAATAAAAAAAATTAGTTTTATTGTAAATAGATAAATTTAAAAACTAATACTATACTACCATGAAATTAAATATTATATTAGAAATAAATATCTTAGAAAATTTTTAGGTTTCCGGTTCCTTACTTATTTATTTCTTTATTAAAATTCAATTTTATATCTCAATCATGACATCACATTCATTAAATATTAATATTTTTTATTAATTCTTAAACCCTTTATGAAAAATCAATATAAATTACATATCCTCTTATAATACAGGTTCATGAAACACATCAATCCAGAGTGAGGAATTTTTCTATACCTAGATTCATCACACACCATTTCATCCATTGAATGGATCATATCCAAGGTATGAAGAACCTATATACAATATAAGGGAGGGAAAGGTTGTAAAAAAATAAGATAATTGAATTTGTTTTTCATGTCATAGTTGAAAATATCTACACTCATGTACATCACTTTCATCCATTACAAACACATTAAAATCATAAAAGAATTTTAGTGCAGAATTCAAGAACACTCAATCCTCCCTTGAGGCCAATCCTTAGATCGGCCTCCCATTATCGAGAGTGAGGGATCACATGGAGGAATAATGGTCGGAATAAAATAAAGAAATAAAATAATAAGGATAATAATAAGTGAAAATGTCAATGAGAGATAAAAAAAATAAAATAAAAAAGAGAATAGGAATGGAAAAAGTATATGAAACATAGTAGAAGATTTTCAGGTGGAAATATTTAGAATATAAGAAACAAAAAATTATTAAAATATTAAGAAGATTAATAAAATTGACTGAAAATACAACAAAGAAAAAATAATAATAATAATAAATAGAATAAGGAATCTTCGGGCTCCTCTAGAATTAGGACTCCCTTCATGATCAAACTCCATCAATAGTGGAAACTTCTCCTATATTCATAGAGGATGATTCATTGTATATTTTGGCCTTAGTGTGGATATCCCATAACTTGGGATCTATTTTTAATATATATATTTTTATTTTAATATTTATTAAGGGTATCCAAATTTTTTCCATGTCTATACTGTGTAAGCATCCTATATTTGTGGACTTAACAAGTACGGTGGAGGTATATATGGTTTCTCTTGGTGGTAGGAACATGTTTCCATGTGGATTTTTCCATAGGGTGTTTTTTACCTCCATATAGCCATCTATCATTCACAGTGTTCAAAGGGATTTCTAGTAGAAAGTGGGGCCTCATTCATCATTGAAATGGGTTTTGATGAAGTCATATGAGGTCCTTGAGGTGGTTTATTTTGGTTTGAAGCTACAGAAGTGAATCGGGTTTTTATTTCGAGATCCATGGGGAATGGAAATAGTTTATTCATCATTTTTAGATAACGGTGGTTGCGTGACATGTAGTGGTAGCAGTGGAGGAAAGGGTTAGGTTGGGACTGGGTGGGGGTATTGTGGTCAAAGCATAATTGCACTATTCGAGTAAGTGAAAAGTAACCATTCCTGGGGAATGTACCACAATAGGGAATAGAATGGTCGAGAGATCATATGTCCGTAAACTCATGGAAAAAAATTCTTTGAATCCTTCTCCAGGGTGGGATCTTTGTACACTTTCACACACAATATGGGTTATGCCACACACATGTAGTCTACATGGTCATTATCCCACCCTATTCATTTTCACAGGCTCCTCCCTATGTCAAATACACCATTACCATTCGAGTAGGAACTCCCAATGGGATACATGGCCAGTTAGACCTCTCTATGGCTAGATAAGAAGAATGTGACCTATTATTTGAGGGTTATCCCTAGGCTGGATAATTTTTAAAACCTAAAAAATATTAAATAACATATAATATTGTCACAAAAAAATTATAATTAAATAATGATTCAAAATTCAAAATTATTTATTCATTTAAATAAATTTTAATTCTTATGGTTAAATTCCCAAATTTAGTATAAATAACTAATTGTATTGGAATTCCCATTCAACCCATTAAAAATCAATATGAAATCACTGAATAATTATATGAAAATATACATAGATCAATGACTCAATAGTCCTTCTATTTTGGGGATATGTAGTAAGACTTATAGTGTTATTACATTAATTATATATCTTCATGGTGCACCCCTAAAAGGTGATTATGAAGTTGTTTCTAAAAAAAGATGAAATATGATCAGTTACTTAAATTATCAACAACTTATAAGCTTTTTATCATATATCTTCTTGGTGAATATTTAATTAACATAACTATATAGATATGGTATGTTTGATACCGATTGTAATGGAATGATCTTTTTACTTGTTTGTGTGGGTATGTGTTTGTATGAGTTTGTGTTTTTTATGTGTGTGTAGTTATGTGATCATAGTCCTTGAGATGGTAGTCTCATATTCGAATGCCCAAGGAGGATTAATTTACCAGTATGTGGTTGGTTTGGCATGTGATATTTGATGTGTATATCAATATTAGAACCCTAGTGTTGTCTTTTTTGTATGTGATTTTCCTTATGATATTAGCTATTACAATTGATTGTTTTTTTACTTTAGTTTTGACCTATGTGGGATATATTTTTATGGGATAGGTAGAAGATCCCAGTTCCCTTGGTATATGGTTTGAGATATTGGAGAGTTGGGTCCTATTATTGAGATGAGATATATATGAGGGTAACCCTAAAGGAGTGTTATTCTAAGGTTTTGAGTGTCATAGGGGTGGAATCATGGGTAATTATTTTGGGTTATGAGATTGATGAACAAACAGTGCTATCAAATATGGGGTATAGGTATGTATATTCAATGATATTTTTTACTATAGGGAACCTAGAGTGCATTTTGTATTAGAGTTTGGTGTTGGAGATATGGAATAGTATTATTCATGATCCTATTGATTTTAGCTGTGGTTTTTAAATAGATAGTGTATCATGATCATAAAATATTGGGTCTATTATGGATAGAGCATGGATAGATTCTAGTGGTATTTGAAACAATTTCCGAGTTGTTAGATGATAGTGGGGTAGACCTTGGTAGACGTGAAATATAGGGTTATGAAAAGAATCACTGAGTGTTATTCTAGATTGACGAGATTAACATGTAGTGAGGCATAGTCAATGGTTTAGTTGCATGAACCTAGGTTTAATAGTATGTGAATCATGGGAGTGATTTTTTTGATGTGACCAGGTGGTATAAGATTATAAACCATTGTATTGGATAAAATTAAAATATTATGCATTGGTTACATAGGGTTCCATTCGTTTGGTAAATCGATGAGAGGCCATATATTGGTCAAGGATTAAGGCTTGTAATTAGATATTCATATAATTAGTGTCCTTGGGAATTGGATGAAAATTATAAATATCTTCTCTATTATTACAATAATTTTATGGATGATGTGGTGTCCGTTATTGATATTATATATGATCATGACTCGAGGGGATCAACATGAATGAAATATGGAAACCTATGTGGTGATGTTTAAGCCAAGTAATAATAGGATACATATGGTGGGGAGTGAACCATTGGATGGTTGACTGTGTGACCCTCATTCAGAAAAGAATTTTGGTGGTTGTTATAGATAATGTTCTAGGTGGGTATGAATGGATAGGGTTTGATAATTTTTATTGGTGGTCAAGTATAAGTATGAAAACCATGCCAACTCAATATATGCAGTTATCGATAGAGAGTTTTTCAAATATTTATGAAACTAGGGTTGTAATAGCTATGGATGTGTGAGATAAGTTGTTGGATAGTTGAAATACAAATGGGATGTTAGTGTGTTGGTAAATTCAATTTAAACTGATTCACTACTGAATTACAAATTTATTGCTCAAATTTAGCATTAAATAATTTTTGAGTAGTATAACTTGTATCTAGATGGTTTGATATGATCTTATTTAGGTGGATATAAGATATGTTTGTTGATGGGGTAGAATATGATGGATGATTTTTTGGGTGAGTATCCAACCATGGAATTACACTAATAGTAATTTTTATATTTTGGTGTGGGTTTGGAATGTTTTTATGACGCCTATATAAATTAATTCATTGGGTTTGAGTAATGTGATAGCATGTTGGAAAATTTGGTTGAGATTTTTCAAGAATAGTCATCCAAATGAGTTCGAAAACATTTTTAACAAGTAATTGATTTTTTATGTTGAAACTATAGAAAGATGGTAATTTGAATGTTGGGATATCATTTCAATTGGTAATTTTTATTGCGGGAAGAATCATTACTCAAAATCAAACCTAGTTACATAGGTCTTGTGATGGGATGAACTATAATATCATAGATGATTTTGTTAATGACACTAAGTTTTATTAGGATGGATTGGTTTCAAGGATCACCTTATTGGTATTATCATTATTTTTATAAGTGGTGGATCAACTCTTGATGAGTTATTCATCTCATTATTAGAGTTATAGAGGTGGACCTCCTTCAGTTCTTGGATATAGAATGATGTGAGTTGATCATGAACTAATAAATTTAATAGGTCATGATTTTTGGTTGAGGTTCATTAGGGATTCTTGAGGAGAATAATATGTATGGTTGGTAGGTTAAAAACCCTCCCCTTTTGAGTTGTAAGTTTAGTGGGAATTTTATTTTTTGGAATTATCGAAAAAGGTAAATTCATAACTAGGTCTATGATTGAGTTTAAAAGTGTTGTAACCCATGGGAATAAATTTATTGAACATGAATTGATACCCAAGAAATTCTTTGAGGGATCAGGTGATCGTTATAGGGAATTTAGGTAAACCTAAAATCATATTTAACTTCATGTGTTCCACCATAGTGAGGACCATATAGTGTTTTATCCGTATGTTTGTAGACGAAATGATCAAGTTAAGGACATGGAGTCCTTGGATCGGAGTAGTTCCTGGGAAACCCACCATGTTGTAGAACTCTGGTGTTTGGTATTTTGGTGGGTGTGGTTCCATGTTTCTCTCTCCTATATGAATCATACAATGACACCAAAATTTAACAAGGGTTGTGGTTCCTTAGGTGGGGTGTTTGGAGATGGTGTGTTAGGGGTGTCTAGTTGGAGGCCAAAGTGCCTGGATAGCTAGGTGTTCTAGTGAGTGTGGAGGCATGGGTGCTAAGTGCCCCATGCAAAGACTCATAGGAGGAAAAAAACCTAGGAACCATATGTTTTCATTGCCTACAGTGGTGTCTTGGGAGACTAAGTAGCCTAGGGATTTTACTCATGAGAAATATGATATGAAATTCCCATTTAGGTGGGTGTATCATGGTGGAAAATGGAAATGGGTAGGAACATATGTTTTAGTATTGGGTGTTTCATTTATTACAAGGAATATAATCTTAGGTGGTGATTCTATCCAAAATAAAAATAAGGGAGGGTATATAGTTTCATGAATATTGTTATTACCCAACCCATTTGTTTAAAACTTTTAAAATTCTGATTTTACCCAGCCAATTTCATAACACCTAACCTCTCCTATATACTCCCTTACATGCATCCAAGCTAAGGGGGTATATCCCAAAATTATCCCTTTCATCCCCCTGTATTATTCATTTATTTAATATTGATTGTGATTCATGGTAAGATAATCTCTTACATTCCTCCTTGATATTCTTATTGAGTCTCCACTGATTTGGGTGATCTAGGTCAGGTTTCTATTGATGATTCCAATGAATTATGGGGGAATATTCTTGATATGATGGGAAATTAACCTGAGGGAGATAGATGATGTCCCAAGATAATGATCAGAAATTATCACACACATTTCCATTTTAATTATGTTTTCAGATGAATTTACATGGAGTTTTTTGTTAAATAAAATAAAATTAGTGAGTGAATGAAATGTTGTGTGATAAATAATTGTCCCTAGATGGAATCGAAAGTATGTTATTGACCTTTTGTGAGTGGTCGGTCACTATTATTGTGTGATGAGGTTTATCAATGTGATTTTAGGAAATTATTCCTTACGAAAATAAATTAAATTTATTTAATTAATTATAAATTGATAATAATTAACTATTTTTATCATATTATATTATATTAGGTCCTTATGTCGATAGGTGATGGTTGGATTGAATTTCATGAGATTGGGTGAGAGTCTTCAAGCTACTTTAAAAATGGAATAACATTTATAACGAGTGAGGTGGTCCCTTGTACATAGTCCTATGGTATTATGAATTTTATTTATATATTCATGAGATATGTGGTCTCAACATTGAGGGAGATTGATCTCTTTAATTATAATAATTTTTTAATTATAATAAGATTCTTAGATGGACTGAACAAAGGGCTACTGTAAATGATGGAACCTTGTCTACTATCTAGATGCCACTATCACCAATGGTCAATGACCTTTATTATAAATATATTACTTATGATATAAGGACCCAAAGGGGTTATAAATAAATAGAAATATTGGATTTAGTGGACCTAGATAGGTTCCCTCACCCCCTTGATTAGGGATGTGTGTTGGACTGAGATGATTGGCTTGAGTAAGCCATGTGTGAACCTTGATACGCCGTAAAGCCTACAAAATTGTTTAGTTGCGTGTGGGGATAGATTTCCTCCCCCATTATAATATAATCACCATGTGGTTGTTATCTTGGTATTTTGATGAGAATTCGGGTGAGTGGACTAAATTTGGATCACTATAGAAGTGAGACAAGATTTATTTCATCTCTCTTGAAGGGTGTTGTGTGACTCAGCCTATGAGAATTGTGAGGAATTTGTATGCTTATAGTGATAATGAGGGTCATTATGACCTATGAGTGATAGGTATTGACCTAAGGGATATTATAATGGGATAATAGAACATAGGTAGGGTATCTTACCTATGATATTACATAGGGTACCTTGGTGGGATCCCCAGTGATACATTAAACTCGGAGAGGGTGTAAGTAGAGATGGGTATGGATGATTATGGGTCTAAAATTAGAATCTAAATCTGTTTTTCTAGTATTTTGTTATTGTGATGATTGTAGATCATTCACATGAGAGGCTATAATCAGATTATGAGATGGGTATGGACAGAATTCAAACCCCATTGAGATGCTTCCAATCATATGATTTGGGTGGGATTCACTTCCCACTAAGATGTATATGCATACATTGGATTCATTGGATTTTTTTCTATGATTATTCTATTTAGCCTAATAATATTGGATTCATAGGATGTGATCATGGGATCATTATGTCTATATTGATACTAAAATAATACCTTAGGAAACTTCCCATAGATTCGGCCTTCAGAACTTTATAGAATACCCCCAGAAACTAGGATTGGTCCATTGGGTATGTATGATTGCCTTAGAATCAATATTAAAAATTGGATTATTTTTAATGAGATGATGTAGGAGTGAATCATTTACGTTGATTAGAGGTGTATGATAGATGATCTAGGAGGTATGCATTACCAACTCCCCCCCCCCTCCTCGATTGATTATTATACCATTAGATTACTATGGATGGTGTCATAGGATCTATCCATTGTTCATGGTACCATTGGTTTCCTATGATTTAATTATATGATCTATCTATTAATCCAAACACTATTATATTTCCTAGGAATTTAACTATGGAATCTTCCTTTGGCCCAATACAGATAGGAATAGTCATTTGACATGATCAATGAAACTCCAACACTATATGATGTAGGTATAGTTGATCCTAGGTTTCATTTAGAGCGTAATGATCAAGAGTGGTTATTTATTTATATTTTCAAAGATTTTTATTTATTCATATGGTAATGTAAAATGTGTTCACTATTTTTAATAGTTATTTATAGGAACACTTTGGTGGTTCCCTATTTAATTGTACTAACACCTAACTCAGGTGGTCTTGATACTTGGGTACCTATGAAGACTTCACTAACTCAGGTTCAGGTTGGGAAAGAGGCTTGAAACTGAATTACTCATCTTGATAGATTTGATGGTATTAGAGACTATTATGAGGTACATATTGATGATATATAAGATTCTCCATTATTTTATTATTTTATTTATCTTATTTGTGTGATTAAACTGATGAGAAATCAATATTTGTTTATGATGGAATGATACTAAGTCCATATGACTGCTTACTTCCATATTTTAATTATGAATGAATGGAAAATTAATATTATTCAAACTCTTATGCGTATTTTTGATTCATGGTTTATGGTATATTTTCCAATATTATTTCTTCTTAGATGTTTGGATATAGTCTCTCTGTTGTATTACCCTAGTCCCTTACTACTAGTCAGTGTCCTCTTAAGGATGGTGACTCATTCCCGAGGTCATGTGGGGAACCAGTATTTCCATATTTGATTGAACTGTTTCAGGATGTTACACCATAGTGATGTCCTATGTTGTTCTCCAAGAATTCTAATAGAAACATATGTCTTTTTATTTACAATCATCAAAGGAATCAGGTGAAATTCAATAAAAATTTCTCTCAAATAATGATCAATAACCTCTTAATCCATCTAAAGGGAGAAAGTGGTTCTCAAGAATTTATTCATGTTTCAACTATTACCAAATTCAGGTTCATAATGAGGATATCCTAGAGACATAATTCTAATATCACTATATACATTACAATCTTCAAGTGATGTATTTTGGAATAAAAAATTCCTTTTATATTTTCACAGGTATTATGAATCGGGACATTCATCCTTTTAAGGAATGATTCATGGTTTTATAATTAAATAATATTACTATCTATTTGATATAAATGGATGAAAATTTTGAGTATCTAAGTATTTTCATAGAATTCCTTCTAGAAAACCATATATATTATAAGTTATTTAAGAGTCATTTTTTGGGTCTGAGACTTACACTTCATGGGGTTTTTCATCTTAGAGGATTGTGTGTCCATGGAACCCTTAAATATTACGGAATTAAATATCTAGGAGCTACCTAGAATTTTTTTTCTGTGTGGAGTTTCCTTGGGTTGGTAGTTTACTATGAGATATTTTTAGCAGATGTCTGCATGATTGTAACCCCATTGACTACCCTTACATGAATCTCCTATCCATTAATTTAGATTGAGCAATGTAATAGATCTTTTTAGGTGATGAAAATATGTTTGGAGATTTATCTTATTTTATAGTTTCTGGATTAATGAGTTAATAATGTGGTGTTTTTTTATTCTTCTATAATTGGACTTTGTTGTGTGTTGATGCAGGGGCAGATAGTTATTGTTTCTAGGTCTAAAGAAATGAAACCTAATGAGAAGAACTACATGACCAGTGATTTCAATATTTTAGTGGTAGTTCTAGCCTTGGAGACATAGAGACACTACCTTCTCGATGATATGTCCATAGTCTAGATAGACCATAAGAGTCATATATACAAATTCACTCAGTGATATCGTACTATCTGGAAAAGTCATTGGTTGCAGTTCCAAAATAATATAAATTCTAAATTTTCATAATGCAAGTTCAGGAAATGTGTTTTTTATTCTATTAATATGAATTCTAAATACTTATTAACAGGGTATATGTTTTTTATGTTAACCTTCTTTATTTTTCCCATGGTAGATGACGGATAAGTGACATATCTTTGATGTATGGCTGTATCACCTCAGCTTCTTCATCACATGGGGGATCATGAGGTTCTATGTGACTAGATATCCTAAGGTGATGAAAAATATGGGTATTATGAATTTGGGGAGAACACCTCACTCAAACAATTTTGGAAAATTATTCTAGTCATTCTAGGTGAGGAGGTGATGAGGGAGTTCTATATTTCTCATTTAGTGGTACATTAGGATGCGATGAAGATGTATCATCACCTCAGGAATCTTTTTTGGTGTCCATGAATAAATATGAGGATTCCTATGTTTATCTCATGATGGATCACCTATTAACAGGTGAAATATGATAACCAAGTTCCAGTAATGTTTGATCAACCCCTATAGGTTCCAAAGTGGAAGGAGGATGGAATATTGATAAAATCTATGATAGTACTTCCACATTTGGTAAGGTTTCATGATATTACATGGATGTTATTCTACTAAATAACCATCTCATCCCACTTTATTTCAACCTAGGAGTAGAGTTCAATATGAATTATGGGATACTTGTATGTGGATGAGATTATACGGCTACTTTGATTTCCTGCAAATATTTTTTCTAATCATGGTGATTGATTCAGATCACGGTTATTGAGGATATTACAAGATTCCATTGCGTCATAGTTAAGTATGATTATAATATTCCACTCTCAAGAATAGGGAATAATATAGAGAAACATTTGGTTCATGGAAGATATATTTAGGGATTATGAGCTTGAATTTGGTTGGAGCTAGGATAATCACATACTCATAGTACATTTCTCATAAAAACGTATATCTCTCCACTATTCTCTTGAATTCGTAAAAGTACGTGTACATGAGACCCTATAGGTCGCCCCTATATTGAAAAAAATATAGGAGAGTTATAATTTATGGGGACAAAGTTGGTATGAATAAAGATAGACAATGTTTGGGTGACCTGAAAGCGGATGAAGATAGACCAGAGCCATCAAAAGTCATACATGGACCAAATATAGAGGATTTTGGAGTTCGGGGGTAGATATCATGTGTTTTGGAGAGACTTTTAATTTCATATATTTTCTATATTTTCTTGGGGAAGCATGTTTTCCTTGAGGTTCATTGGTCCATTCCAGATCCTGTATAGGGTGGTTGTGGTTTCTAACTACATATAATTTCACTCACATTTGACTAGGTTCACAAATTATCCCATTTTTAATATAAATTTATTTGTTCTTATAACCCATAATAAATCATTTAATGTAGTGATATATATATTAGATATAGTTACACTATCTATAATAACCTCAGAATGATCATGGATCATTTAGAGATGGCAGTTTGTAGATAAGACATTCCATTTATGTGAGTTTTTTGGTAGTATATAAACCTCCATGATAACTTCTGGGAGCTGGATAATTATATATGGGCCTATTACCCTCACCTATTTGGGTGAATTGTGTTTTTTTGGGATTAAAATCCTATATAGTGGGGTGGATATAGAGACATGGATTGTTTTATCTTTAACCCTTCATTAAATTTTGTGTTGGAGAGTATATCAAGGCATAATAAGTTATATTATTCCATGGATACTCCTTTTTTATGTAAATATTTCCACATGATAATTGCGGTGACATTAGTTTAATCTCAAGTGAGTACAATGATTAGAGTATCACCCTTTGTTGAATCTTACAGGGATGTACTACACCATGATGGTTTTTGTTGCAGTGTATTGACAGATTTGTTCCATGAAACCTTGTATAATTCCAAATATAGAGATGATTATTGTGTATTTATTTTTTTTATGTAGTATGATGGTAAATTATTAAGGGATATTTAACATACTATGATATTCATTACATAAATTGACTAAGAGAATTTATGGTGTGACTATGTATGTTGGGATATGATTCTAGTTCGGCTTTAAGGGATTGAACTGAAACCAATAAGAGTGTGGGGAAGGGGAATCCTTGAAGTTTCTTTATAAATAGTGTTTTAATCTAATATCTCTCAAGTTTTCATTCCCTCACATTGACTTATTAACTTTTGGTGGCATGATTCTGAATACATAGGTTCCTTAGAGGATCCTCTAACAAATGATTAACGTTTTGTGATCCATTATTACTTATAGAGTGTTTATTTGAGCTACTTTGATGAACATAATCTATTTTTTAAATCAATTCCCATATCGAGATATTCAATTTTATGATTTTTTTTATGATTCTAAAATTTAATTCATTAGTATTCCATTAATTATATCCATATTAGAAAGTCCTTTCTGATCTCAATGTTGATTCCCATTTTTTGAGATGAATCCCTATTGATTATTTTTCCATATTTGATATCATTATTGATTCATCTATCAAACCACATATTTTTATTCTCCTGTTTTAATTAGGTGAAATTTACTCACCCTTAGGATGATTGGTTGCAACATTGACACTCTATAATAGTGTCATAGAACAAAAACACAGGTATTAAATTAATGCAATGAGATAATTGATATTGTTCATTGTGGTGTCTCATTATAGAATGGAAAGAGTATCCAAAATGTGATTCTAGGGTCTTATAAATGATCATAATAGTAAAAATATATATTTCAACATGAAACCCCCTACTATTGTTGAGTAAGATTAGATGGGTATAGATCATACATAGATTCCATGCACTATGAAGCTAATCCTACCTGAGGTAATACATTACATGAACATTCTGGTTATGGCATAGAGAAGGAATCTGTGGTATGAATTTGTGGATTTTAGTGAGAGAAGTATGATAGTAGTTGATGACATCTTCATGAGTGTTTTTTTTTTTGAAACATGGATCCAATGGGTTATACAGTGCAACATGAAAATATATCTTATGTCATGACTACGGTAAACTATAGAGAGAATGTGAAAAAAATCCCTTAGTGGGAGTTTCTATATATTTTTATCTGGTTATTGGATTAGGGAAAGGATATATATTATATTAATAAATTTCTCTATTTGTAGTGTGATGGTTCAATACTTTTGGCCACCTAATGATATCTATATCTTGTCTCTTTTTGGATCCTAATTTTTCTCCACAAGGCCAATGACTAGGATTGGGTGAAAGGATAAAAGTGGGCATGGGGTTGGTGAGATGAAAAAAACATTACATAAATAAATATTACATACTTTTAGATAAATATTCCATACATATCGTAACAATACAAGACTAAGAACTATAAATGTTTTGTTCCTTTATTGACTAGAAACATAATCATCATAATTTTTAAATATATTCCACATCTCCCAAAAGGTTGTTCTCGTAAAGTAAACTTCCTAGGTATACCATACTTAAATCCATTCTCCATAACCTAGGGAAAAGAAAAATAATAAATTGTGAGATTAGATTCTCGGTAAAAGTGACATGGGAGATGTCAATCAATGATCATTTGTAATCAGAACAAGAGCATAAGAGTTTGAAAATATGGCTATAACAATCATACCCAATAATTTATATCTCAGAATTCATGAATAAAGAAAATGGTAGTTTATAATACATGAAAAATAGAATAATCCAAGATCATGATCTATGTGATCATGTCATATGAAAAATAACAGTTCATAAGATAGTATCATAAACTATAGAATACTTATAATTATAGAAATCTTATTTCAATGATACCCACCATGAAATTCATCACATGATAGGCTAGTGCTAACCACATATGTACTTGATTGAGGTTTTGGATAACATATTGTGTACCCTTTGAGCACATAAAAATTAGCCATTACCCAATTAATTATTGGGATATAACAAACCCACATATAACATAATCATAATCCATTCATATGTATGTCACAATATCATTAAAATAATTATCATTTTGTCATAGATTAACCCATCGAAAAGAAAATTGGTTTCATAAATATTTCATCGTCATAATAAAAAACTATACAGTAGAAAATTATGGATGGTATCATTGGATCATATCCCCAATGAAGCATAATTAACATCAATGGATGATTTATGGATGAAATTTTCTGAATTTTATATATCAGTGTGAGATCACTGAGAGGGGAAGGGGATGAATCAGTGATTCCGTTTATTTTATGAATTATTCTTCTGAACTCAGTCTTTGAAACTTTTTTAGAGTTTTGATCAATATAAATATATCTATAAAAATCACCTCATATGCAGTAAATATAAGGATATATCACCACATAATATTTAAAATATTTAGTACAAATACATATACCTTTCCATGTTAGTTATTCACCACACCGTAGATTCATAAATAACTTATTTTAGGATAACAAATGAAAATGTGGAAATTGTTTCTACACAATAGTAATCGTTCCCCAAGTTGAAATTAGTTCTATACTCAGGAAACTAACTATGATTCCACATTTGGTTATACCCCCCATCTATCCTTCAGTTATCCTATACCTTCCTATAAGATTCTTAAGTAACTTGTTGTACACCCCATCTACAAGAACATACTTATTATTTATTGATCCACTATAAAAGGATATTATTCTATAGATGGTCTTTCTCTACAAGAAATTTGTATCATCTTCTCATGTGTAATGATCTTTCAAGTTCTTAAATAATTAGTTGATGACTTTTTTGATCTCAAAACTTCTTCTTAATCTTAGAAAGACCAAGATATAATCATAATCGTTTTTAGAAATTTTTCTGGAAATATTACTTTGTAAAAGTTCTTTTGAAAAGACTTTGTCAGGTAAGAATTACCCAATTCTCTTTAGAATAGGGTGGACTTCTTCATTCACCTTAGTTTTCTACCCCATGTTATATTATGCTCTGTCAAAGGAACTTTATTTAGTGAACCATGGTCTAATGCTCTTATATCTAGTGTAACATGATTCGGTGCTCCTCCTCTTCAACCAAATACAATTTGGGTTGGAAAATCACATGTAAAAACATTAGTATTTTTCTCAATAAAAATTTATTTATAAACTTATATCATCAAGCCTTATATCCATTATATAGGTGAACATCCTATAAAAATAAATTTGGATGTATGAGCTCCAATTTGAAATTTCCACTCAACTCAATTTTTATCTAACCCCTTTAAAATCCACTAAATCCTCAAATTCAACATTCTCTATCAATGTTTTTCCTAAAAAATCAATGTTAATGATCTTATTTAAACTATCATTATATTTTAGAAAGATTTATGGTATTTGAAGGAATATCACAACATTGAAATTTTTTTTGACTTCATAAATTTTTTATAAATATATTCAAACCTTTATATAGAGATATTTTTACATTTCTATCTAATCGACTCGGTCTGGTATGCCTTCATCATACTCTATTTGGTTGACTCATAAATCAATTATCTTCTTATTAAACCATTTTTGGTCCACATTGTAAAGAAATACGTTTCTAATGGATTTAATATATCTCTATGAAATGAATTCAGATTTGTTCATCTAGTATAACTTCATCATACTTTCTTCAATCTGATCATCTCCCAAATGTTCATCTAGAAACCTTTGTATTTTTCCATTGGATTTCATTAAAACAAATTATCTAATGACATCAAGGTTATCTACCTAGTAAAAATCGATCTTCCAATTTGTATGGTAGAACATCAAAGAATTTATTTTTACAGTGTTCTATATAGGTTTCCTCAACATAAATATATTTGAAAGTCATCCTTCGTCCAATAAACTTGTTCTATTTACCTCATTATGGTATCCACCAACTTCCATAAACAACTTCCTTTTCCTAAAAGTAAAAAACTATCCATATGTTCACTTTATAATGTAAACATTGTATAATTTTGACATCTAATTGGTAACTCAAAATCCATACAACCTCATCTTAAAATGTTGTAACAATGAATTTATGTGTGTGTGTGTGTTTGATAGAATCAGTATAATTCATCTCATCACATTGTATAACTTCACCCTTTTTGAAAACATAGCTAGAATCGTGAAATTATTCCTGATTTTTGGTACTTTTAAAGTCAGTAATCATTAAATAACTTTAAAATTATGTCTTCAACTAGATAAAAAAACATACTTATAATTTCTATAAATTTATCTTAGTAACATTCAATATAAACACATATTTATATATTGAGAAAAAAATGAAACCAACCCATCTTGTGCACAATAATGGGGGATATGGTTTTCAACATATGGTTTGGTTCCATTTTTTGTGAATTTTTATATATCTATTTTTAGATAATGTAATTGAGAGAAACATAGAGATGTTTGAGGTAAAAGATTTTTCTAGTTTAGTGAAAACATTCTAAAGTCATACGATGCATTTCTGGTCTTTGAAGTACCAAAATCATGAATATTTAAGGATTCAAGATTAGATTGTAAAAATGATGAAGTTTTGAAATGTTATTGGATGAACTCGATTGATGCTATTATAAGAAGATGTATAATTTATGAGATACAATATTTAAAGAAGTGGTTTTATAAAGGTGAAGCTATATATATCCACCTGTTTTCATTATAACATAAATTATTTAAAAATGTGTCTCGAAATTTATAACTTGAACTGTGTATATCCCCATATTCAAATTTTGTAACTCAGACTTTATACTAATCAGTCTGATACCATTTATCCATATAACTTGATTACATTTTTCTACTTAAACCTTTCTTTAATATTATATATAATCAGGAAATTTTTCTTAATATTTTTTACATTAAATATCAATAAATTAACATTTGAATTTATAATTTTCCACTAAACAAGGTAAAAGCTCTTCTCTCAAACATCATAAAATTTCTCTCAGTATCTTTCCCTACAAACACTATTAATATATTGAAAAATAATAAACTAGACCATCTTGGGAATAATAATTTCCACCTTTGTGTTTGTTTTCAATACTCCCACACATTATCACACATCTTCTAAGTCAATATTTGAGATCAAATATTTATCCTTTTGTATGTGTTTTTCTCCCCCTTATTAACAATCAAATGCAAAGGGTAACAAATTGTAACATTCCAGGTAATTATAAAATAATACTTTTCATATTTATTAACATTTATGATTTACATAGTATATTTACCTTAAAGGGATTCTATTTCTGATAGTGTACCCAACACGCAACAGTTGGATTCTCCAAAATCAGATATTTTATGACAGACTGTATTATACCAAACAAAATACAATGTTAATATTATTATTTTAAGTGGAATTTATTAACAAATCATTGAATTAGTGATAATGGATATAACTAAATATATTATGTTTAAACATGTTTATTAAATAAATTTACCTTCATCTAATAAAGTTGATGGGCTTAAAAAAAGAATAAATCTAATTTTAAGCATAAAAAGTTCTAATATTTTTAAAAGGTAGTTTTACCACCTATTGATGGAGAACCCTTTCTAAATATATTTTTCTAATCTTTTATAATTTATATTTGAAAAAATAAACATCAACTTTATAGTAGAGGTATTTAAATTTAGTTTGGTTTAATTTTTGGTCTTTTTCAAATAATATTCATTTTATGAATAGTGAAAAATATTGCCTTTTAATCCAAAACTATTTTTTAATTTAAATTATTTATATACTTACATTATCTTTTAAGTTGTTTTTAATGTATAATTAAATAATTTTTTATCATTTAACCCAATTTAGGTGTTTGGAGTAATTTTTTACATTTAAATTAGATATACAAACATATTGGAATTTTTGAACGTCTCTTTTACCTGTCATCTTGCCACATCTGTGGGATTAATGTTAAACATAATTTAACCACTTCTATGAATTGAATTTAAATAGAATAAATAAATGCTTTAAATCATTATAAAAATATTTATCTAATAAGATCAAATTTATTTTTGGTGAACAGTTACTTATGTATTTTATTTACCATGGTTAAGGGTAAGTCCGGTAATTAAAGGAATAAATATTATTAAAATATTATAAAATTTCTTTAACACTTGTACTAATTTAATTGTATTGGTGGGTTTCAACCTAAATAATCCTTATTCTTAAATTATAACCTTCTAATGCCACTTGGGTAAGAATATGACATTTATTATATTTTTTTTAAAGATAAGTTATAATTGGCATTCTCATATTTTTAATAAGTAAATGATTTTTAATAAAAGGTAATTTAGATGAGAAATTTGACTATAAATACTAGTTTGAAACATATAATTTGTATCTGCATCATGATAATTTATTTATAATTTATTACATTAAATAATTAAATTTAATTATGACACAATGATGATGAAGTAATATAACTATTAATGGAAGAATCAAATAAATGATATTAATATTATTAAAATAAATATAATTTGAAATATCTGATGTCATACATGAATTTTATAGATTAATTTGACATTTTAAAGATGTGATAAAGTAGTTTTTTAAGGAATCAAGTTGTTATGATTTTTAAAAAAATCCAAGTAATGAATATTATAAAAATTGAATAAATTAATATTTCAAAATATAAAATATTTAATTAAATGATATGAAATTTCTAAAAATGTATGATTTGGAAAAATAGTTTATATAAGTCTAAATATTCTGTTATTGATTCATTTATTAGACTATTTTTATGTTATAGTGATCGATCTTAGCCTCAAAGTGTAAATTTCTTGACTAAATTATAAGAATAAAATGGGGTTAAAACAAAAATATAATGATTAAAAAAATACTAAAACCGGTTTAATTTTAATTGGATGATTATATTTTTACACATACTCATACAAGATTATAAATTAATAAATTTGGAAACATTGTTAATAGAAAATGAATTTATATTAATTTAATACTTTTAATAATTCAAAAAGTGTCCCTCCCCTCTCATATAAAAGGGCACTCTTCATATTTATTACTTACACTTAAAAACCCTTTTGGTTTGGTCAGTATCTTCCCAAACCCCTTAATATAATCCCTTCCCACATTATCTAATCTTATTTTTGGATGAACATCCTACTTAGAGGTGTTAATAAATGTGTTCATCTAAAGGAAAGGTAATATTTTTTAAGAGTTTCTATTTTATTTCTTCTTCAATATCCTTAAAATATTTTCCAACTATGATGAGGTAATAAATACAATATCCTAAATATACTATGATGATATTATGTTAATATAATCCACTAAATTCATCCCCAATTCCATCAAATTATAAATTAATTAATTGTTCATGCGTGCGTGTGAACTTCCACCTCCACGAACTGATAAAATTTATTTTTCATAACTATCTCTCACGGCTGTTCATAATGATGGAATTAATGTTAATATGTGATATTCATGAAATATTACTTGTTTTAAATAAATAATATATCAATTATTTTTTTAATTTCCATGCACAGAAAAATGATAACATTGTTCATACATACGTGTGAACTATCACTTCCACGAGGTGATGTGATTCGTTTTTAGTCATACATTCCTTGAATGATTTATATATGTATATTTAAATGATAAATATGATTTTAATAATGTTATTATAATTCTGTAAAGTTAAAAAAATAATTATCTTATTTCTAAAATGATCAATCAAAAATGTAAACATTACTCATGTGTACGTACACTTTACCATCTCCATGATTATAATGCTTTTTATTTTTCATAACTGTAATTAATGGTTTTATTTAAAAGTATAATTAATTTATAAAAGTGAAAATAATTTCATGCGATTTATTTTTAATATGATGTACTTATGAACACATGTACTGTTGATATCATACCAAGTTCATTTTTGACCCAAGTACCGAATATCGACAAAATGTCTAGTATGAACATAAATAATTATGTAACTGATATACCAAGGAAATAAGTGATATAAATGGAATAATAAACTAGAAAAATGTTTTCATTAAAGTATAAACTAACTGAAGTTTATTATTTAGGAATAAAAATAACAAATTAGATGACTCAGACTCGAGGTAAGGGACTTCATTTCGATCTCTTTTAATTAAGGCATATTTTGACAATATACTCTACATTCATTTATAGGGTGTATAATCAACCACTCTGATATTTAATTTCATTCAAATTTTTTCAAAAAGAATATTTTTATATGAAACATTTTACAAAATAACAAAAGTATTGTTTTTTTAACATATACACTAACAATGACTTTTCTGCTATTGTGACCGTTATTTGATATTTGGATTCCACTACAAGCAGTAATGTTTTTAAATGAAAAATAAATATCATATTACCTTTTCATGTATTTTGGTATGGAAAATGGTTTTGATAATGGATTGATTATATCAATATCTTGAAACTATATCTTTTTTTTTATGATATTGAAATGTTATTCCCCATTTATACTTGTTTTATGTGTTATAGTTATCTTAATGTTCTTGGGAATTATTTATGTATAGGGGTGGTTTTATGATAATATGAGGGTAGTTCAGCCTGTGATAGATCTTAAATGCATTTAATAAAATTAAAGAGTTATCCATTTGTGTTTTTCCTAAGATATTTAGGAATTATATTGTGATGGGTACTCCAAACGTAACCATGAAGGTTACTCCCTATGTATACATGAAGGCTACAATATAATAATGATATGGATTCATTAGGTTATATTTATGTTTTATGATTTATATGAGTTTTATATAAATATTATTATTTTATGAGGTAAGCTATAAGGTTTATTTTTTATGGGTGAATATTATGATTTTGTGAAAATGTTTCCATGAATTTAAAATATTCATGGACTAATAGATTCATTCCTTATTTTATATACCATACTGAGATTTTTATGCTCATCCCAGGTTTTTGAAAAATTTTCCATAGGTTATAAGTATAAGTAATATAAAGTAAGAAGTTGATATGAATGTAATGAATATTTTCATCAAGAAAAATAATTCATGTTTTATTTTATAAATTCATACTTTGTGAATAAAAATTGATAGTTAGTAGAAGTGTCTACTTTGTAATATATGAGTTATTATGTGATATTTATGTTATAATTATATAAAAATATAAACTTTAAGAGATCTTCAATTTGAAATAAACTAAATTATTGAATAAAACTAAATATTATGTAATTTTTATGGTCTGGTCCTTATAATTGGTATTAGAGGTCAGTTTAGATATTATTAGAGTTTAGGGTGTTATTTATACATAAGTTACCAATCATGTAGAACCAAAATAGTTAGATTTGTAAGAATATTTATAGATATATTATATCAATTGAATCAGTTTTAGATAACATGAATAAATATATCTTAGTATTTACATTCCTTATAAAGTGTTATATGATATATATTTGTTTTATTTACTCACACTAAAAATTTTTGGTTTTAGTAAATGGTTGGATACATAAGGCACCAATGTAATAATGGATGTGAAGGAAAATGTGGGGGTTATATGAATAATAAACCAAATGAAATGGGATATGAAATCATAACTCTTGTGGTTATTATAAACTAACTATCATGAGTAATGATTAACCACTTGAACCTTGGTGATTTTCTAATGCATTATATATGAGAGAAACAAATCCCAGTGGAAGTTGACATAATAATGATAAAAAAGGTAAGTATATTAAATTAAATAAGTGTCATGCTTGTGTAAATAAGGACCTAGTAAAATGTTTTAAACATAATAGAAGATGTTATAAATGTGGTAACAAAGTTCATAAAACAATAACCTTCCATGGAAGGAGAAAGTATTTAGTTAACTCAATGAAAGGGAAACAGAATCTACCCAAGTTATCGATTGAATGTTTTAAATGTGGGAAGTATGGTCATTATGAAAATTGACATCATATGAAGAAGTTTTGGGAATGGTATCATAAGTACCATAAAAGTATATGCTTATCCAAACCTAATTCTATTTTAATTGAAGATGAGGAAACTAAAAATTACATATGAAATATATGGATTATTTCTTGACTCATGTTTTGATATTTTTAAATATTAGAATATGATTCGTGTTTTTTTAGAAATAGTATTTAATGGATGAGATGAAAAAACATGGTTAAGTTAATATTAATTATTTTGGATGATTTAGATGTCTACATTTTAGTACTTTTAGAGTTTGGGTAGATCTATGGATGATGAAATGTTTAAAAGTATTAATTCTCTTTTGAGGGTGGGATTACATTGGAATAATTTTTTTGTATATGTAAGCATGAATTTTTTTATTTGAAAATGTTATTAGAAGAATAATTATCTTTTCTTGTGTGTACATCATTATAATGTTATAAATAACATTTAGGGTTTATATAATCCTTGATTTTGAGTTAATTAGGGGATATTACTTTTTCAGATGAAAATTTTAATGCATGAGATAAACATTGAGGTTAAAATATATTATGGTTATTTTTTAGGATTTTATCTGATTTTGGTATTTTTATAAGAATTATGTTATTTTATAAAAATAACAAACCGCACGAAGGGTGACAAACTCTTCATGGGGTACAAGATAGTGGGAATCAATCCCATAATCAAAGGGTGACAATGATTTATTACTTACCATTGGTCTACATGTTGTCCCTATTTAGTATGAGTTTTTTATTTTAGTTAAAGGATTTTGTGGAATAAGAATAAGTGGATTTTTGGAACTTATGTTTTATAAAATAAATATCATTGGTATTAGAAAATGATTTGGAGATTAAGTGGTAAATGTTATTGTGGAAGATATTCGCTCTTTTGGGAACTTTATATGATTGAGA
Source organism: Viscum album (assembly GCA_963277665.1). Classification (NCBI taxonomy): domain Eukaryota; kingdom Viridiplantae; phylum Streptophyta; class Magnoliopsida; order Santalales; family Viscaceae; genus Viscum; species Viscum album. The sequence goes on from OY728156.1 coordinate 1,141,892,352, forward strand.
TAATTAGAATACTATGGGATTTTAATTTATTAGTAACAGTTAAACAATATTTTGGAAATATATATTATTTTTATTGTGGAATAATTTTGAATTAGGTCATTTATTTAAATTACTAACCAATCATGGAGAATATATTATTTGGTTAATTACTTTTATTTGAGACCTTAAGAGTAGTTTAGTTTATTTAGATATAAATATTAAAATTTATTATGGAAGACTTTGCGATTAAGTAATTTTTATTTCAATATTTCAATCTTAGTTTTGATTATTTTTAGGAATTTTAAGGGTATTTATTTCTTGAATTGTCTATGTTTAACATTAGGTATCAATATTGAATTATGGAGATTAATGTAATTTTTTATCATATAAAGGTTTATTAATTTTGGAAAATTATTTTATCATATCCTGATATTTTTTTATTAATATTTTATAACCAAATAAGTATGTTATTAAGTTCTTTGGATTCTGTGATTCTATAAAAAATTTAACTTGAATACTCATCATTTGGAGAAAACTATTAGTTAAATTTGAAAATTGATTAAACGATTAAACTATACTTTTCAAGTAAGTATATTTCTGTATGATCTTAGTCTAGGTAGTAAATGAATTACTCTATGGAAAGGATCCTAAAATAAACATTTTTTCTATTAAGTTTTCCTACTAAAAAAATCAATGACCATTTAACCCATCACAAATTTATTATTTTGTAATTTTTTACATTCTCCTGACAGTGTTTTCTATCACTCTCCATCAGAAATTGGTGCTTTGTATTCTCTTTCATATCCATTTCTTCCAACATGGAAACCTATTATTTTTTATCTCTGGTGTAATTTTTACTTCACGTTATTTCTTTTAAATTAGAGTTTGTATTGACTCTTTTTCGTATATGGGATCCCAATGAAGTAATATTAGAAAGTAAAACCTTAACTGCCGAGCCAAATTTACAAGGATACAATTTCCAAAAGAGGGGAAGGATGTAAAATCCCAAGTATTATAAAATAAGAATCTTTTATATTTATTAATATTTATGAATTATATCGTATTTTTACCTTAAAGGTACACTATTTATTATAGTATACCCAACATGCAACAATGAGTTTCTCTGAAATCAATTGTTGTATGCAAGACTATATTATACCAAAAAAATAATACAATGTCAATATTATTATTTTAAGAGGAAGTTATCACCTCTCTGTTGAATCATAAGGATTGGATATATTTAACTATATTTTGTTTACACGTGTTTATAAAATAATTTTACTTTCTTCTAAAAAACATTACAAGCTTAAAATAAAAATAAAATTAATTTTAAGCATAGAAAGCTCTAATATTTTTAAAAGATAGTTTAATCTCTTATTAATGGATAACCCTTTTTAAATATAGTTTTTGAAACTTTTATAATTTATATTTGGAAAAATTAACTTATTCTTTGAAATTGAGATATCAAGATTTACTTTAGTTGAATTTTTGGTCTTTTTCAGATATTATTCAATTTTAAAGGAACAGTGAAAAATACTACATTATAATCAAAAATTGTTTTCCCCTCTAAATTATTTATATGGTAAGATTATTCAATTAATTGGTTTTAAAGTATTATTGAATAATTTTTTATCATTTGAAATAATTTAGGTCTTTATATTAATTTTTTTATGTTGAAGTTAGATATGAAAAGTTATTGAAATTTTATAGTCTCTTTTACCAACCTTCTCACCATATCTACGAGATTACTGTTAAACCAAATTTAACCACTTTTATGAATTTAATTTTCAAAAATGGACATACATGGTTGTAATCAATATGATTAATTCTATCTCACAGGATCAACTAAAATTTAGGTTAATAGTAACGTCTGTATTTTATTTCCCACTATTATGGGTAAATTAGGTAATTAATGGTAAAAATAATATTAAAATATTATAAAATTGCCCTAATACTTGTGATAATTTCATTTGATGAGTTTTTTTACACCTAAATCATTCTTAGGTCGAAATTATAACCTTTTATGCCACTTAGGTAAAAATAAAAAATTTATTAGGTTTTATTTAAAGATAAGTTAAAACTGTCATACTCATATTTTAAATTACTAAATCATTTTTAATATAAGGTTATATAGAACATAGATTAATATATAAATAGTAATTTAAAACATAAGAAGTTTATCTACATAATGATATTTTATTTATAATTTTTATACATTAAATAATTAAATTTAATTATGACATAATGATGATGTAATAAATGATTTATTATAGGTAGAAAAAAAAATTATTTTAATATTATCCAAATAAATATATATTTGAAATATTTGATACCATAAATTAATCTTATAGATGTATTTGGGTTTTTATAGATGTGTTTAAGTATTTTCTTTGAAGGAGTCAAGTTTTTATTATTTTTTAAAAAATATAATTAATAAAAAGTGTCAAAATTGACATAATTAATATTTTAAAACAAAAAATATATGAATTAAATGATATAATTTTTTAAAAAAATATAATATTCAGCCAAATAGTTGAGTTAATTATAAAAAAATCATTAATGACTCATTAATGGGTGTTTTTTCATGTTATTTTAATTAATTTAACCCTCAATGTGTAAATTACTTGAAAAAACGGTAAGAGTCCAAAGAAATTAGAATAAAATAATAAGGATTAAAAAAATAATAAAACGTGTATAATTTTCATTAGATGATTATTTATCAACCCATACTAATATTATATTATAATATAATCTATTTGGATGCATTTGTAATATAAAATTAATTTATATTCATTTAATACTTTTAATAATTCCAAGACTACACCTCCCTTCTCCTATAAAAAGTAACTCCTCTTCTCTATTCCTTAAACTTCAAAAACATTTTGGTTCTACCAAAATCTAACAAAACCACTTCCTATGACCCCTATAAACATTCTTTAAGTCTCCTTTTGTGAATAACACCATCCTTAGAGGTCTTAAGGTGTTAAGAAAGGTGATCATCTGAAGGAAAGGTAATGTTATTTAAGTGTTTCTATTTTATTTCTTCTTATAATTCCATAAAATCTTCTCCAACCATGATGAGATAATAATTAAAAAATCATCAACATAATTAAATTTTATTTTTTTTAATATAATTACCTAAAACATCTCAACATCCATCAAATGGGAAAGGAATTAATCGTTTATGCGTACTTGTAAACTATCACCTCCACGAACTAATATAATTTGGTTTCCATAACTATCTCGCATGGATGAGTATAATGAGGAAATTAATTTTCATATGTGATATTAATGAAATAATAATCGTTATAATATAATAATATATCAATTAAATTATTATTTTTCATGCACATAAAATGATAACGTCATTCACATGTACACGTGAACTATCACATCCACAAAGTGATGTGATTTAGTTTTATTAACAACATGAATTGTATGATTTATATAAGAATATTTTAATTATTAATATGATTTTTAATAATTTTATGATCTTTATTTAAAGATAAAATAATAATTACTTTATTTCCATAATGATCAATGAAAAATGGAAACGTTACTCATGTATACGTACAGCTTACCTTCTCTATGATTATAACATTGTTCATTTTTCATAACCATACTAAATTGTTTTTATGAAAAGTTTAATTAATGTATAAAAGTGATAATTATTTCATTAATATTATTCTATAGTTGATGTGATTATGACCACGTGGACTACTGACAACATACCAAGTTCATTTTTTACACAAGTAGCAAATATTGATAAATCATATGAAATGAACTTCAATAATTATATAATTGATATAACATATAAATAAATCATATAAATGGAATAATAAACTAGAAAAAATTTCTCAAGAAAGAAAAAATTAACAAAATTTTATTATTATGGAAGATAAAGAATGTATGAGAAGAGTCGTACACGAGGTAAGGGACTTCGTCTAAATCTTTTTTCATTGTGGAATGTTTTGAAAATATACAACACCCTCTTTCATACGGTGTATAATCAAACCCTTTGAATTTTGATTTTATACAAAAAAATTTAAAATAATATTTTTATACAAATAATTTTACTAAATGAAAAAGGTAATTTTTTAACATATATATCCATAAAGACTTCTCCGTCATAGTGACAATTATTTGATACTTGGCTTCATCTACAAGCCTTAATTTGTTTAAAATAAAATTAAATACCATATTACCCATCCGGGTATTTTGGTATTGAAAATGGTTTATTTAATGTATTTATTATATCAATGTATTCAAATGATATATTTGAATTGTAATGTGGAAATGTTATTTTTCCTTTATGCTTGTTTTATGTGTTATGATTATGTTAATGTTCCTGGGAGTTGTTTATGTATATGATTGGTTCCACGATACACCGAGGGCAGATGATCTTGTGATAGCAATACAATGAATTGGGTAATGATATGGAGTTAATAGGTTGGGGTTATCTTATGATATTTAGGGAATATATTGTGATGGGTATTCCAAACATAACCACAAAGGTTACTCCCTATGTAGTTGGGAAGGATACAATGTAAGAATGATATATATGGAACAAGTTACCTTTATGATTTATGATTTTTATGATTTTTATAGGAATATTATTACATCATGAGTTAATCTAAAGGTTTTATTTTTTATGGGAAAAAATTATGATTTTGGGAAAAAATCATTAGATTAAAATATTTACAAACTAACAGTTTCATTTTTTATTTTATATCCATTACACATATTTTTGTTCTCATAACATGTTATTTTAGATATTTTCCATAATTTATAATGATATGTAATATAAAAGAAGTAGTCAATATGAATTTTATGAAGATTTTTATCAAGAAAAATAATTCATGTTTTGTTTTTGAAAGTTTTAATTTATTAAAAATGTAGAGTGAGTAGAAGTTTCTACTTTGTAATATTTGAGTTATTATGTAATATTTGAGGCCTAATTCTCTAAAACATTAACTTGAAAAAATCAACAATGAAAATGAAACTAAATTCATGAATAAAACATAAGATTATGTAATGTTTAATGTTGGGAAATTATACATAGTGTTCATCTCTACTCATGTTCATTTATATCAAGAGATTAATAGTATCACAAAAATCGCTAAACAAAAGCCTTTAATTAGATTAATATATATCCATGTTGGTGAACCAAATTTATAAAACAAGATTCTATGATCTATTTGTTAATGTTGTCCATAAAACTATTTTGTGTAATACCATCTTCAAGATCATTCCATCATATTTTTACAAGAATCATTATGAGTGAGTTTTTCAATAGAATTATTTAAACCATCTCCATAAACAAATTAAAATAATTCAATTGTATAAACACAGGTCACTGTTCCTCTCATATATCCTAACAATTAGCATCCCTAGCTAAATATTAGTTTAATTCAAAGAAATAACGTTTGATACTCACACATTAGATTCCACTTCCCCTTCCTTAATGGGTACCGCAACAACATTCATCATGGTGTTAATAGTGTTCTATGATGGATGTATCCTATTGATTTGAAAACTTATATTCTTTTCATCCCAACCTATTACTTTTTCTACTTGAGTTACCCACAATTTAGCTCAAATAAAAAAGAATAATTTGAATAAGGGGGAACATCATTGTTCCATAGAAGTAACATTTAGACTGATATTATTTTATCAATATTGACTAATTATTTTTAATATTAATTGATATATCATTGGGTATTATTTCATCGTTTTTATCACCACTTTAATATTACATAATGTATTTCTTCTCATCTATTTATTTTTCAAATGATGTTGTTATCTTAATTTCAGTTTTATAAACATATTAATTTCATTGGTTTTGAGACATCCTTTTCATGATTTACCTTTCGGATTCTATTATGGTCATAAAATATTTAATACCATGTCATATTTCTCAAATCTATCACTTTTATTATGAATCATTAAACTATAATTTGTATGTGTCTTATCATTGACATTTTCTCCATCATTTAAACCATGCTCTTCCACATTACTTCAGATGGATTATGTGCTTAATATATCATTATAGCCATGGTTAATTGATATATAATGATAAATAAGCACCATTTATTTCCTTACATAACATTATTGAGCTTCTTACATGCCTCAGCCGAAGCATTTTAATTCATTATCTTTTTAAAATTAGTTTCTTCTTTGTCCTTCTTCCTTGAATTTTTATTTCTTATCTACTTCTCATAGTTTCCCCTAGATTCATATCCATTCCATGTTAAACATATATTACACCAACATGAGTTTTATTTGTTATCAAATAATACAAGATTATAACCATGACCTCTTAATATTGATCTTTCATACTGATAATAGTATTTCTCTGAAGTTTGTTGTTGTTCCCTTTTTAAAAACTATTGGATCATTTGATTAGGGGGAAACCTTCTTGATAAATTACACTATTTATTTGTGGAATATTATTTCTCATTATTAATATTAATCTTTGAGGATTAATTTTTATCTTCATAACCAGTATTGTTAGAAAATTAATATTTTCATTAACATTTTTCGAAAATATAATCAACATGCCTTTGTGGACCCTTATTTTCACAATCATGAGAAGATTCACCTTTAACCTCAAAATATTTAGTTTACTATTATGTGTTATTATTTAACTCAATTTTTGTTTTAAAAAACTTTTACTATGTCTCAAATGAATCTTCCTCTTCCTCGGACAATAATTCCTCAAGATCTTTTACCATGTTCTCAAATTCATCCAACTTCAATTTGATTTACCTAATTTCATAAACAAGGGATGTTTCTTCCATGATGACCATCTCTTTTCCAGTTGCTGTTTTTTTATTATATTTCACCTTTCATTATATCATATATGTATTCAAGTTATATTCACTAATATCATTAAGTAACTTCACCTAATTTTTTATATGATCACCATTCTTAAGAGCATTATCATTGATTTTACTCTTTATGTTTTTCTCCTCCTTCTTAAGTATTGTACTTTTATTAACATATTTATCTGAATTGTATTTCATAATCCACTCTAGTTTGGATATATTTTCTCCATCATCTTCATGGATTATTAATAAATCACTTCATATTTTAAAATAATCTATGACTTTTAATTACCTATTAGATTCATATATAGATGATGAATCATATTTCTATTTATTTATCAACATATTCTTCTTATTTCTAGGAAACCTTTTATTTGGTTTGTTTAACTTCTATTTCTAAGAAATATTTTCATCTTAATATAACTCAAAATCATTGAACTTATTCTTGGGAAATCTTAATGAAAAATGTTCAATGTCATTATAATTCCTGTAATTATTAAAAAAATATACATTTTCCATTCCAATTTCCCTTTTACTGTTTCTCTGAAATAAGAGTAATGGTTTTTTTGAATTATTATTCATCCTCTATGGAATCTAAATCACTTGAGTCTTCCTTTATTTTTTATCTATGAACTTAAATTTTAACATTACTTCAAAAATATTTCATCTATAACCTTCTTCTAAAATATTTTTATTTTATCATTTCATATGCTATAAGAGTATTATATAGTTCATATAGAAATAGATCCTCTCAATATTATAGGGATAGACCCTTAGAATCCAAACAATCTAAAAAATTTTCAGGATTTTCTAAACAATAATAGAATAATTAATATTCTAACATAAGCCACATATATTACTAATAATTTCACTGATCCTTATAAAATCCTCATCAATATCTTTATCATCATCCATCTTGATATCTTCACATTTCTTCCTTTATTTTTTTAATTTATCCTCTATGACATTCAAATTCACTTCACAAACACTACTCAATATATCCCACATCTCTTTAGTTGATGGAAACCTTATAATATCTTTTAATATTTTTTAGCGAGGGGCACAAAAATGGAATTTTTTCATTTTCATCAACTTTCATATTTCTCTTATCATGAATTTTTATAGAAGCCTCATTAATTGGAGGAAATCCCACTATTATTGCATCTCTCACATTTATTCAAGGTGATAAGAGATATTCTAACATCAAATTCTTCCAAAATTTATAGTTATTTCCATATAATATAGCAATACCCATATTGTTCACTTAATTTATATTCTGTGTCATTAGTAGTTAATTGGATCTTTTATAGGAAACATATTTCTTTATAAAAATTGATGTTCCCATATCAGTGTGAGATCACTAAAAGGGGGAGGTTGAATCAGTTGTCCATTTTCTTTTACAAATTATTCTTCAAAAATATTCCTATGAAACTTGTTATAGTTTTTATTAACTCAAATATATCTTTCAACCTCAAATCATATATATTAAATATAAATATAGATCAGTACATGATATATACATGGTTTGGAAGAAATATTTATCCCTTTCCATATTGGTTATCTTACAAAACATAGATTCTTTACTAACATATTTTAGGATTAAAATTTCATAGGAAGTAACATATTCTATATCCTAGTAATAGTTCCTCTTGTTGAATCTGGTTTATACCATAATAAACAACTCTTCATCCAAAGTTACTAATACTCATTCACCCCACCCCACCTTAGTTGTCCTTCCACATTCCTCTTCATTCCCACATGATTATTTAATAACTAGTTATACACCCTAGATATAATCTCTTACTTATTATTTATTTATCCACTATATAATGATCTTATAATTAATATATTCATTAATTATATGTAATTTGTATTTTTTTAACCTACTTATAACTTATTAAAGATATTAAAAAATACTATGAAGATGGTATAGTCTTGAAACTTCTTCAAAATATTATAAATTCTTATATATAATCAAAATCACCTTTATAGATAATTCTCCAGAAATATTACAGAGAAAATTACATCTGGTAAGACCCTATATGTTATTCTCTATCTAATTATCCTTAGTCCCGTGTGCTCTATATGGTGAACCTCTATATGGTACTCCTTGATCCAATATTCTCAATCTAATGCACTACATCTGATGAACTTTGGTAGAATTCTTCTCTATGTGGTGTCACTCATCATGATGCACCTCCTCTTTAACCAAGTAGAATCTTGGATGGAACCCATAATATAAAAACTTCAAAACTTCTTCTCTATGATAAATGGTAGAAACATCTCCCATCATCAATAATTTAACCATTTATATAGGTGAACATCTTCTAATAATCATGGTAAAAGTGTAGGCTCTAATTTTAGTTTTATTACTCATCCAAATTTTCATTTGACCGCTTTCAAATACTAAAACATCATTGTCAAAATTCTCCATAAAATATTTCATAAAAATATAGCATCAAAGGACTTCTTCAGACCTTTCTTAAATATATTCTATATTTATGATCTTTAAAAGTACCACTTAGTATCATCACATTGTTTTACTATAAATATATTTTCTAATTATATTGAAACTGTCATTTAGTGATCTTTATAAATGTATATATGATCAACTCAGTATGGTATGTCTTTATCTTCCACACTCTGGTGGACTCACAAACATATTCGCTATTTAATACTCCTTTCTTCAGTTCCACTTTCTCATAAACCCTCTATCAAATGCATTCAACATATCTCTTTATGATGACTTCATAATTCTTTATCCAGAATAACTTCTAAATAATTTCATCCATCTGATAACCTTTAAAACATTCATCTTGAAACCATTATATTTCTATTTCTTTCTTTATTGCAATTATTGATCTGATAAAATCAAGATTATCTATGTCATATCCAATTACCATTATAGCAGGTATGTTCTAAAACTTTTTTTGGTTTTATTTTTTTCATTGTATGGTAAGGGTCGATAAGATTTTTGGGGGATACCTATAATGGTGAAGTCAGATATTTGTTGGATTCTCATATTTAACAAGTCCATTCTAATGTCTTCTGAAGAATTTTGTGTTTTTTAATATAGTTACAATCCATGTAAATACCAAAATAAAAATAATTAATTTTTATAAAGAGGAGAGGGGTTTTTTAGAGAAAATTATAATTACCAATTACATGACGTGAAACTGGGTTACACGCCCTATAAACCACAAGTATTGTTTTTACAATAGGTAGGGAGATGATTTATATTTGTTTCCTCCCTCTGAAATCCTGGATTTCGACGAATATCTATTCCTATGTGATTTTTAGAGCATCAAAACCCTCCAAACATTTTCATTCGGTGATTAATCATCATGAAGATCATAGTGTATCTTTACGGCAAAGCATTCTTCATGCCTCTCTATCTATTTCTCTATTCCTTCTTTATGGTTTGATAGATCTTCATGAAATTGATCAATATAAAATTTGTGTTTTTAGATATCATTTCTAGGTTGAGTTCCAAGATATGTTTCACCTTATTTCTTATTATAGGGTTCTGTTGCGAGGCTTGTGTTTCCATGTGGAAGGTAGGTGGTTTTTTCTTTGGTTACCAATTTAATTAACCTTTAATTTCTTGATTTAAATTCATTTTTATTTAAAAATCAATTTCTTAAATTTGATATGTTGATTTCTATAATTTTATTAAAAACCCAATTCTAGTGAATTGGGGTTTCGGTTCTCTTTGGCTTGAAATTGGTAAATCCCCCAATTTTAGAGAATTGGACTGTGTTTATGGAATATAAGTAATTTTTTTGAAAAAATAAATTATTTATTTTAATTTTATAAATTTCCTTTGATGGAAAATTTTGAAAAACCCCAATTCTTGATTATTAGGGGGTTGTTATGAAATTGATAAAAATTTTTGAAAATTAAATTTTTTAAGTTAATTGTAATATTGGCTTGTGAAATTGCATGAATTGGTTTCAAATCTGTATTCATAAAAATTGGATTCAAATGAATTTTGTAGAAAACCAATGGTTTTATATTTTTGAAAAATGAATGTTTTTTATTAAAATCCTATTTTGTTTTTAAATGGAAAAGTGTTATAATTAAATTAGTGTATTAGATTAAATTTGATTTTAAGTAGTCTTGAAATAAATTTCACATCATTGTTTGTCTTTCAAAACATGCAATCCTAAGGTAGTTACTGAGATATTTTGGAAAATTCTATATGATTTAAAACATTATAAAATATCAAATCATCGCATCCCATTATTTAGGATTTTTTGATGAGTCCCCTTTTCCATAGGCCCAAAAGGTCATATTTAGATACTTGTTGTTTTATAGTGTTTGGTCCATATATCCTAGACTAATCGTACCTATTTGGAACATGACCATGTTACTTTATTATTTTTATTTAAAATGTATATTCCATTATTATAAACTATTTTACATTCCTTTAGAATTTATATAAAATTTTTTATTTAAATGTGTTTATTTAATCTATTTTGTGAAAATTTTAATTTGTGTAAAGAACCCCTTGATTAAAGGTAAATTCCATATTTTTAAATGTATTTCCTTTATTTGAAATTTCAAAAATAAATTTCCAATGTATTTCCATATATTAAATTTGAATGCTTGGTTTTTTAAATGTAATTTTTTGACTTCCAAACCGATTTATTTAAAAATTAAAATCACTTTTCCTTTTTAATTTGATATTTGAATCCTTTTATGGAATCCTTGGGTGAAATCCTATAGGGTTTTGATCACACCCTACATGTGCCTTTGGGTGTTTTTAGATTATCTCCTTCTAGGTTCAATCAAGGGAAAGGGATCTCTTAGAGGTGGATCTAGCTATTGAACCTTGGACTTGGTGAGTTGTGTCCTTTGAGAATTGGGATATTTTCCTTGTTTTCGTACTTGGGTTGTAGTAATTTGGACTTTATTGCTATATTTACATCTGTTACATTACTTCTAACAGATTTTCTTTGGATATTATTACTGTCTTATTTTCTTCTACTTCTATCATTTTTGTGGAATAATTGTTCCCACCTTTAGTTTGTGTGATGCGAGGTTAGAGTTTCTCACCTTTGGGGTCGGGAACACCATATGGTTATGTCAGAACATGGTCATTTATCAGGTTATCAGGTTACCTAGGTTGTTTTATAAAAAATTGGTATCAATGTAGGTTTATATTTTGTCTTTAATATAGTATGAATTTCTTTGAAAATTGTTGGGACTTAGGAGGTAGTTGTGATTGAGTTCTTGGAAATATTTCACGGCAATGAACATTAAGTTTCTAAGGGTGGTTATAGAATAATGTCTTAAGGTTTTCCTCTAGTCTATTCCCAGTTTTTATTTTGATAGAGTAAAATCCAAATATTTTTTTTTCTATATGTTGGGATAAATTTCATTTTCTACACTATTTGAGTGTTAAATCTGATGTTTTCCAAGTTTTAGTATGATGTTGTGTCTAATCATGCCTCCATGAAGATGTGCGTATTGGATATAGTGGGAACCTATTGCAGAACCTTAGTGATAGATTCCTATTGTAGATCTAAACCTGGTAGAGGTGATTGTGTGAACTTTCCAATCTCTGGGATAGGCACCACCTCCAATTCCCATTCAGGATATAGCTATGGAACCTCATGGGGGAATTCCCGAAATTAGTTACCAAGAGTTAATTTACCTAAATCCATCATTGTTTAAAGGTTAAAATGAACTTCAAGAGTCTGAAGAATGGTTTGGTAGTTTGGAAAACTTATTTGGGTTCTTAGACACACTTGATAAGATCAATGTGAAGTGTTCCACCTTCATACTAGAAGGACTGGGTAAGATAAGGTGAACCCTAGGGTAAAAATGAAAAAGCATGAGGCCTTAGAGTGGAAGGAATTAAAAGTTCTTTCCATCCACTAGTTCTATCTAGATTTGATGCTGTTGTAAAATTATATAGATTTATTCAAACTTGAGTAGCTTAATAGGACGATGATATAGTATAATAATCTTTTTACTGAGCTCATGTATTTCTCAACTAATATAGTATTAAATGAGAGGATGAACGCTTGAAGGTTTGAGTTGGGACTTCATCAAAATATTTGTTCTCTGGTTTTCTTACTGAAACATCCTTCTTGTGCTGATTTGATGGATAGAGTACTTATGGTGGAAATGGACCTATATGTAAATTCATGGTTATCAGGAGTTTCATTCTATACAAATAGCAGAGTGAGTTCCTTCAAGGGAAAGCATAAGGGTGATGATTCTTGTTGCAGTTCTCAATGGAAGGGTTTTTATAAACATCTTATAGTGCCCAGTTTTGAATCTTTAGTTTGTTTCTAGAGTGTAAATCTTGGTTTATTCATAGAGGGGATGCACTAAGCCAACCAATAACTATGGATAATGTGGATGATTGGGTCACTTTTAGTCATTATTTCATATTTATTCCACTCTTTATAGTAGAACAGGGTCATCAAATCCTCCTAAGAATGTTGCGAAATTAGATGTTTCATGTATAAAAGGGTTCCTTCCATGGGAATTTGGAATGAGATTCTTCAAAAAGTAGAAGAGTCTATGGAGGAAGTCGGTGTGGGTCTAGCAATTATAAGAGGTACAATTATTATAGTTTCATCATTAGTGAATGCTCTATTTGATACTAGTGAATCTCATTTTTTTTATTTGAACATATGACTTTAATATTAGAAATCTTTCTATGGAGATTTTATCTTCTACAATGAATGTTACTACACCACTTGATAGGAAGATGGAGTAGGATCTCTGCAATCCTACTTGTGTTTTCCCTCTATTAGATGTTGATCTTTCTTTGAAGTTTCTAATACTCAACATGAAATCTCTTGACATAATTTTAAAGATGGATTGGGTTATTTATTAATAAATACTAAATTTATTGGTGTCTTCGAAAGGTATCTTTCACTGCACTTAGTTGTTTGTTCTGTGTATTTCAAGGAGAATGGGACCCCTGATCCATAACATCACATAAATATTTGGAGAAAGTAATATTGTTTTTTCATTTGGTCTGGAGCATAAATATTTGATTAGTTATCTCCCTCCATGAGTCATCAAGTTTACCAATATTTTTCCTTTTAAATTCTCCAGTTTTTCATCAGTGAGTGAGGTTATGTTTTTTGTTGAATTAATTCCTTGTACTCAACCAGTTTCTATAACCACATACCACATAGAACCAGCTGAAATGAAAGAGATAAAGACCTGATTACATGATCTTCTAGAGGAAGGCTTTATATTCGTGAGTGTGTTAACATAGGTAGTGCTTGTTTACTTTGATAATAAAGATGTTCATTCAATTTACTTATGCATTTAATTCCTTAATCTCAATCAAGTAACAATAAAATAAAAGTATATGTTACCGTGGATTGATTGTTTTTTGACCAGTTAAAAGGGGTTAAGTGATTCTCTAAGATTTATCTTCACTCCGATTTCCATTAGTTAAGGATAAAATTATCTAACATTTATAAAACCACCATTAAGAGTAGGTTTTTTCATTATGATTACATTGTCATGCCTTTTTGGCTAACAAGTGATCCAACAGATTTTATAGATTTGATGAACAAGATTTTCCATGACTAAGTTTGTACATTCACGGTATTAATTGTGGATGATATCCTTGTTTACTCTATGTCCTAATAAGATCATGTGAATTATCTAATAATAGTTTTGAGTCCACTGATAAATCACTGACTTAATGCCCAGTTTTGTAAATGTGATTTATGGATTCAGGAAGTGATATTATTTAGATATGTGGTGTTAGAGCAAGGAATATCAGTTGATCCTAAGAAGATGAAGGTTTTTATAACTTGGAATAAATCACAAAAAAATTGAGATTTTGAGCATATTTTTTTCTTCATGATATTGTTATTGGTTCATGAAGGGCTTCTCAAAGTTGTCTCCTCTAATTACTACACTAACTCTGAAGGGTGTATAGTTTTCTTGGAATGAAAAATGTCAAAGTCCTTTTGTCGAGATGAAACATCTTTTGAGGACTACTTTGATTTTGACTCTTATTTAGGAATATAAAGGATATGTGGTCATTTTTTATGAATCGGGTTTAAGCTTAGGATGCATTCTTATGCAAGGTGAACATGTTATTGGTTATAGCTCTCATAATCTCAGGCCAATTGATAAGAATTATTCGACCCATGACCTAGAACTTACATCAATGATATATTCACTTAATAGTTGGAATAATTACCTTTATTGATAATTTCTTACCGTGTATTCTGACCATAATAGCTTGAGTTATATCTTCTCTCAAAAATATTTTAATTTTCGCCAGAGGTATTGGGTGGAATACCTATAGTTTTTTGATTTTGACATCACTTATACCCATGAAAAGGTAATTTAATTGTATATTTATTTATCAGGAAACTTCTTAACCATGTTGTAAAAGAATCATTGTATATATAGAATTTGTTGGCTCTCTTTGCATAGTTTCATATTGGAGTTCGTGAGAAAGGGGGTGAAGTTTCTTTGGATAGTGATCATTGGAAACATGCTCTTCTTAAATTGATTCTTCGGAAGTAACATCTTGATAATGAGTCTCATATAATTTGATACCCACTTTATAGTGGGGAGACAAGTGTTCATTCTTCAAAGAGGGAATTCTATGCTATCAAAATCATGTGGTAGCACTTTCTTTAGTAAAACATGCTTTGATGGTATGTTTTCATAATTCCAAATGGGTAGTTCACCCCGGAACCATGAAGATATTCTAAGACGTGTAGAAGAAATTGTGGTGGCTAGGTATGAGATGATGTATTTCTGAGTTTGTATCTTGTTTCTATACATGCCAACAGATTATGGATGATCACCATAAACATTCAGCTTTGATTCAGCCACTTCTAGCCCCTACTTGGAAGTAGGATGATATCTCTATGGAATTTTTGGTTGGGTTTCCTCATACTAAAAGATGGAAGAATGAAATATGGATTTTTATTGATAGTCTGATGAAATTGGATCACTTCTTACCCAATTGTAATATGGAAAATTTTGAGGAGTTGGGAAAACTCTATGTGAAAGAGATTATTCATTTTCATATAGTTCCATCTGTTATAGTCACTGGTAGGGATCCACAATTCACTTCAATATTTGGGAGAGGACTTCAAGAGGAACTGGGGTCTCATGTCCATTGGAGTATGACATACCATTTTCAGTCAGATGGACATAAAAAAATATATAAAAATTCTTGCAAATACGCTTCATGCTTGTGTTATCACCTTTGTTGGATCATGGGATGATCACTTGGGGATGGTTGAGTTTTATTTTAATAATATATACCATTCCATGATCAGAATGGATCCTTTTGAGTCCTTTTATGGTTTACCTTGTAAATATCCATTGTGTTGGTCATAGATTGGGTAACGTTCATTGGTTTTACCGAGATTGGTCCAACAGATGACAAAAAAGATTTAGTTGAATCATTATAGGATGTTGACAGCACAGAGCTGATATAACTCTTATGTTGATGATCATAAAGGACATTTAAAGTCCTTAGTTATTGACCAGGTGTATTTAAAAATTCACCATGATTGGTTCATCAATTTATTAAGAGGAATGGGAAGCTTAGTACTCCACTTGTTGGTCGTTTAGAGGTTATTGATAAGGTTGATAAAGCTTCATATCGTTTGTCACTACCACCACAACTGACATAGATTCATAATATATTTTATGTATCTCAGCTCTGCAAGTATATTTCTAGTTCATCTCATATTTTGAGCTACAATTATCTTGATATTGAACCTTCTTTATATTTGACTAAACAACCAATCAAGATTGTTGATTCTAAAACCAAGGAACTTCATGGGTGTACGATTCCTTTGGTTTGATTTCTATGGAAGAACACTTCTGATTTTCATGAGATGTGGGAATGTGAGAAACTTATGAGAGAGAAATGGCATCATATCTTTGGCATGGAAGATTATTCATAGAATTTCAGGGGATATGAAATTTTTATGCTGGGGAGTTTGTAACATCGCATCACCTTTATATCAGGTATTCTCTAAATACTGTAGATGTTTAATTTTTTTTATTGACTGGGTAATGTTGAGAAGGTATTGGCAGCATACATAAAAAGGTAAAGTTGGATATCTCTTTTATTCCCATATTTAATTAGTCATTTCTGCAGCCTGCTAAATAATTTCACATAATTTAATATGGTTACATGCCATGTAAATCTTAAAACAAAAATAATTAATTTTTAGAAAGAGGCGATCAGCTTTTCAGTAGATATGAGAATTAACGATTACGCAATGTTTAACAGGGTTATGCTCCATGTAAAACCCAAAGATGTTTTTTTAATAGAAATCTGGGTGATTTATTTTTAGTTCTTCTTCTAAACATCTTTTCTCTCGACCTAGATCCCTTCCGAGTCAATTTTTGGAGCCTCCCACCCCTACGAACCTTTTTGGTCAGCGATTGATCATCATGCAATCACAGTGTTCCTTTATTGGTAAAAAATATTCATATCCCTCTATCTCTTTATCTATTAATTCCTTGGGTTTTGATAGTTTTTCTTGAAATTGATGGATATATACTCTAGGTTGTTGGATCTTGTTTCTATGTTGAGTTCCTAGATCTCATGCTTCTTCATTCTTATTGGTGGGTTCTATTGTGATCCTTGTGTTTCTATGAGGAAGGTAAGTTGTTCCATATTTGGTTTCCAATTTAATTAACCATTAATTTCTTGATTAAAAATCTGTTTTAATTAAATTGAAATTGCTTAAATTGGATAAATTATTTTCAATAATTATATTAAAAACACAATTCTAGTGAATTGGATTTTGTTTCTCTTTCACATGAAAAAGGTAAAATGGCCAATTATATTAAATTGGCATGTGTTTTTGGAATGGATGTAATTTTTTTTGACAAATTAAATTTTTTAATTTAATTTTGTAAAGCTGATTTGATGGAAAATTTTGAAAAAGCCTGAATTTCAATGGATTTGGGGGGGTCATGAAATTGATCCAATTTATTGAAAATTAAATTGTTTAATTTGATTTTAAAATTGGATTGTGAAATTTCATTGATTTGTTTCAAACCATTCCTCATAAAAAATTGATTAAAATTGTTTTGATAGAAACCAAGTGGTTTCATATTTTTTGAAAATTCATTTTTTTATTGAAAATCCTCAATGGTTATTAAAGAAAAAAGTGTCATATTTGATATGGTAGAAAGGATTTAATTTTATTTTAAACCGTATTGAAATAAATTTCACATCATTAGTTTTACTAAATAGCACGCAAGCCTTAGTTAGTTATCAAGTTATTTTGGGCCACACTTTAAGCTTTTTAATTTTCTCAAACATCATATGTACACATATCATTTCTTAGGTGATGGTGATGATTCTCTTTTTCTATAGATCAAAAGGGGAGTATGTACATGCTTCTTGTTTTATATTGTTGGTTACCTATAGTCAGGAACTATCATACCTATTTGGTACATGTCCATGTTTCTTGCCTGTTTTTATTTCAAATTTATATGCTATTTTTGTAAACTATTCTACATGCCTTGATAATTTTTATAAATTTTTTTATATAAATGTTTTTATTTAATCCATTTTTTTGAAAGTTGTATTTTTCTAAATTTCCATTTTATTAATGGTAAATTTTATCTTTTGAAATTTATTTCCATCATTTGAAATTTGATGCATGAATTTCTAATGTAATTATTTCTTTTAAATAGTAAATTATTGTTTTTTGAAATGTGATTTTGTGAATGCCAAAAAAAATTACTCAGAAATTGAAAGAAATTTATTGGTTAATTTGATATTAGAATCCTTTTAGGTAATACTTGGCTGAAATTATACTAGGCTTTGGCTCACACCCAACTTATACCTTCGGGTGTTTGTAGATTATATCCTTCCATGTTTGAGCAGGGGAAATGGATCTATTGGATGTGGATCTAGCTATTGAACCTTGGGCTTCATGAGTTGTGTATTTTGGGACTTGGGTTTTTTCCCCATTTTGGTATTTTGGTTATATTACTTTGGCCTTTATTTCCTTATTGACTTCTGATACATTACTCGTAGTCGAGTTTCATTGGATATGCATGTTATCTTGTGTTCTTCTACTACAAAAATGTTTGTGGAAAAAATTGTTCACACTTTTAGTTTGTTTGATTCTAGGATCTATTTATCAACCCATAGGGATCCAGAACTCCCTTCAGGTTATCCCAGGACTGGATTACATATCGATTGACCATGCTACCAAGGTTGGTTCATGAAAGAATTTCTAATAGAACTCCATCATCTATCTTATTCCGTATAACTTCATATCTTTTCTATATTTTATGATTTGTGTGGTTTTAATCCTTGTGGTATTATTGAAAATATATCATATATCTAGTATACACATTCCATTGACCTCATTATCATATCCTCCAATTTCCACTAACAAACCTCATTCTCCTAGAATTATAAAGTCTCCACATGATCTCTTAATAACTTGAACATTGTATGTCTATGAATTCACCTTTGCAACAAGAACTTTGTGTAGCCTCATCCTAAAAAAATTAACTTATAAATAATTCATATCCATTAAATTTCATCTTTCCAAATAATTAACTAACATTTTTCATCTTCAGACTATGTAAAAACTCAACTATATTCATTAAATTATTCATGATGTATATTAATTTGAAGATTATTAAATCATATTCTGAATTTTAAATGTTTCACTAAGCAAGGAAATATATCTTTTCTTAAAATTTTCAAAAAAAATCATAGTAAATTTATCTACAAAAAATATTGATATATTAAAACAAATGAAACCAAACCATCTTAGCCACAAAAATTCTATTAAAATATTGTTGGACATTTCTTGAGGAAAATACAATTTTCATTTTTAAATCAATAATTAATAATATAGAAATTTATAGAATATAAGAAAAGAAAATTATTTTAAAATACCACTAGAAACTTATAAATTAATCTTCAAATAAAATATTTTTCATTTTGGTGCAAAAATTCAATCGTGGATAATATATTAAAACAAATATTATGTTCACACCTTTTATAAAACATACCTCATTTGGATAAATGTATTCTTTATAAACAATTTTATTTAAACTCAAACATGGTTAAACATGGATTTAATTAATCATTTGAGAATGGTAAAAAAATTCTTGAAAATATTATAAAAAAAATATAGTCAAAGAAGAAAAATATTTCCTTCTAATTAGAAAAATAAATTTGGTTTTCCTTAAAATCATTATTTCAAAATTTTGAGAACATAGGGAGATAAAAATGTAAATAAAAATATTAATATATAAAAATAAATATATTATAAGACAAAACATAATATAACTTATATATCACATAATTTCATCATCATATATTTAATCACAACTAATCCTTATAAAAAGTGAGAATGTAACATAAAGGTCTTAACTCGGGTTAGACTTCATTCATAAGTGGTTATAACATTATTTATAATTAATTTAAATTTATTTTACTTATAAAATGGAACAATATTCATAAATTTAAAACCATACATGTTCTACTTATAAAATATTATTAGTTTTTCATTAATGGTCTTACATTATCTTCATCATTTTGGGTGTTAACTGCTTTATTTTGCATGTATGTTTACAGGAAGAAGTTATGGTCCTTACATCATGATAATGGCTCCATAATCTTATGTATTTTAATCATGATATTAATTTCATGCTTATTTCTTATATAAATATTCATAACAATGCATAAAATTTATATATAGAAAAATGAATTATATCATTCATGGAGACGACACTTCCTACGTACACATGAACATTAATTTAATTTTTTAAATAAAATAACGAAATAAATATAAATAATATTATATAATAAAAATATTTATTATATTTTTAATATCATATGTATTTATTAAATCCTATCATTATATCCATCAATGTGTTGTGTTTGTGGATAATGAATCATATCGCTACGTGAGGTGACAGTCCACACAAACGCCAGAGTGATACATTCTCTTTCCATTTAATAGAAAAGTAGTGGAAATGGTTTTATAATAATAATAATGACATATAAGTATATTTATTTTATTTTATTCGTTGTTTTAAGATATATACTATTGATTTAGAGGAACTAGAATAATAAATATTCTTTGAATGATTCGGGTGAGATGATTATCTCTTCTTTAAGAGACATCCTTTGGATTACACCTTAATCCTTATTAAGATGGTATTAGGGTAATACAATAATCTAAAAATTCAGGAAGAGAATACAAGAAGGTTTCTTGGTAGTTATTTAATGTTCTGGTTTGCTTAACAATTTTTGATAATGGAACAAAAGATATTCCATTTTACAAGTGATGGAAGGGACACACATAGAATTAAATAAAAGTTTTAAATAAATAAATTAATTTTCTTGTGAAAGTGGAACCAAATGGATATTAATTAAAACTAAATATAATATAATTAATAAATATGTTCCACCAATAATAAACATACAGGTTTAATTTTCATTTTTATCCTTATTTCCTAGTTTACCCCCCCCCCAGTATACTTATTTTAACCCTAATTACAGTACCCAATTTCTATAGTTTTAATTATTCATTTGACTAAAAGTGAAAGTAAAATCCTTAAAAAGTTATACAATCTGATAAAAAAAAATATATAATCCATTTTATAAAATTCTTTTTTTGTAAATGTCTTAAATTTATTTTAAAATATATTCACAAAATGAAATTAAAACCAATTTTTAGGAAAATTGATTTTTTTGAATAAAACTTGATTTACTTATAATTAATTCCTTAGAAAACTATTAGATTAATTATAAAATATTTTATTTAATATATATTATATACATTTTATTTACATCATTAATAAATAGTGATTTATTTAATTTATTATTATAAGAACACATAGCGCATATAAAACAATTTTCAAAAAGATAACTCTTTTTACCTTCAAATGCCATTATAATCATTCTTAACCATTTGATAACTAATGTATGAGTGATTATTATTAAATTACTAATAAATATCCTTAAAATATATTTTTAACAGGGATTAATAAATTTTTATAAAAAAATTCATAACACCTAGAAGATTATATTTCTTTAGAAAATGGTCTTTTAATCATGAAATGAGTTTATCAAAAAATTTAATGATTATTTATTAGGAATTAATAAATGAATATAAAATATTTAAAACATTTATATAAAAATTCCGTAATTTTTTCAATCCTATTCATATCCATTAATATAATTTTCGTGTTTAAAATGATATAATATATTGTGGTTCAATTAGACTGTGGGTTTCCTGTAGAGAAAGTTATGGGATTATTAAAACTCATTTCAAATAAATACATATAAAACATCAATGTGTTCCATTATATCCCCATAACAAATAACTTCACCCTTGAATTTTTTTCAATTTTATGTGAAAAAAATGAGGATACTTCTTCTTCATCACAACCTCATATTCTAATATGAATTACTTGGATTTCTTATTCATCCAAAGTAATGTTACTAGTTGAGTAGTCTTATTCAGTATAAATTTACCTCTATGATCCAAGATAAATAAAATTTATTTCTTCTTAGGAAAGATCATGGTATAATGGTAAAACCTATAAGTTTAATTTCATGTGATGTAATAAGTATGTACTTCCTCAAAAAAATATACAATAAGCACATCATTAACATAAGAGAGGTTTGGTGGAAGCACCAAGTGAAAATATAGCATCCCTAATAAATCAAGAATCTCCAAGAGAAAAAAATACCTAGGGCCATATTCCCCTTCATTCCAAATCTCATTACCCTCTTCCATGGATAAATTCATAGGAATATATTCTCACTGATATTTAATTCTTAATATCACTAATGATTTTTATAATAATTATTTTGTCATTTCTTATATACCTTGATGTGATACTGAATACCTCGAACCTTATCTATAATTTACTATGCTAGCGTAGGTATAAATATCTTTTATTCTCCAACCTCATATCATCATTTCATAGTGTTTCACTTCCTTATGTAGAGGACTTCATAAACATCCATATTAATTATAAAGTGAAAGATATTGTTATAATATAATTTTAAAAGAGGTAAGTGTTGATCTCAAAAACATTAAAAATATAGAGAGAAATATATTACAATATCCTCTATGGATTTAATTATTCTCATATATTGACCAACTATATTAGGATGATAAAAAGTACTAAAATACAACTCTATAATGAATGATTTATGAGAAATTCTCCAAAACATCAAAGTAACCCTTGGATATCGATCAAACACACTAGAATGTGGAACTCCATGAATCTACACCACTTCCATAATGAATAACTGGGAATGTTGATCAAGATAGAAATATTCACTGATGTTAATGAAATTTGATGTCTCCATAAGTTGATTGATTACAACCAAAATATAATTATGTTCATGAGATGTTATAAATTCCAAA
The DNA here is from genome assembly GCA_963277665.1 of Viscum album. Lineage (NCBI taxonomy): Eukaryota > Viridiplantae > Streptophyta > Magnoliopsida > Santalales > Viscaceae > Viscum > Viscum album. Next base: position 1,141,915,558 of record OY728156.1, read on the forward strand.
ATCTGGGTGCCACCCAAAAGTGCCCCGAACCCGGTTGTTCCCAAAATCTCAAGCGCATTTTCTAAAAGGCCAGAGGTTTCCGACTAGTAGCAAGGGATAAGGTGTGATAATGGGGAAACTATTTTCAAATTTTCATGGTATACATAGTGAAAAACAAATAATAAACAATATTGGATGTAGTAATAATATACAACAGAAGTAAAGATTGAAAAACAAATAGTTATAAAAATGTTGGAGGATATATATATATATATATATATATATATATATATATGATGCATTTCACGTGTATCTAATAAAATAGAAAAACAAGTCAAAATTATTTAAAGAAATACAAAAACCAAAGTACAAAAGAAACAAATAATCTCCAGCAGCATCGCAAGCCTTAGCTTCTTCCCATTCTCTCCAGCACCAACAACAACCAAGTACCTCTTGAGGAAGGGTGCTTTCCCTTATCTATACCTGCAACCATATAATTTTTTCATGTTCAAAATCATAACCCAAACAGGGTGTGAGACGAATCCCAATAGGCAACCACCAAAATATTGATGCCTAGATATCAGTGAATATATATGTATATATATATTAAGTAAAACAAAGAAATGAAGAAATAAAATAGGAAGTACTCAAAAGTAAACAATCCTATTGTTTTTAATTACATTTATTTACATTTATTATTCAATCCATTGAAACATGAAAACCTTGGGATCTAGCCAATGTTTTGTATCCCCTATATATGCAACAAAATAGATGTCTCAGAATACCATCTAAACAAAACAAGTAATAATGTATCCCAGCTAGGTATTTGGCCTGGTAGATGCCTCATGATCATTCAATCAACCAATAAAGACCCTTCAATAAAGTTCTCATAGCCTAATCCCCCTAGTCCAACATAACAAAAATTTATTTAATAAAAACCCTCTGGGTTTTTCTCATGGTCAAACCTCTTTGGTCTAATGTAGCACTAATCATTTACAAATGACCACCTATATAAGGCCCCAGCATTAAACATTACTTAATCTTGAGTTTTTCAAGAATTCAAATTGAGGATCTTTTCCGGTTTTGAGTTTTAGAGATTGGGTCAAAAAATCATGCATTACATTATAGATTTAAATAAGGTTGTTACAACAAATACAGTATTCATTTTTTACATTAAAGGAAACATATTTAAAATAAATCATGGATTCTTTCCTGAAACTTCCTTGGCACTATCATCACATCAAGTACCTTTCCCTTGACTTGTGAAAAACATTTCAAAAACTTGGTATGAGAAAAAAAATCTCAGTAAGAGTTATAATATAAGGAAAGGAAACATTAACACATCAATAAATACAAATCAATGAAACCAATACATTTCATTCATAACATACCTTACGAAATCATAAGATTTATGAGTAACACACAGAAATAAAAAATAATAGAGGTAACATATGGAATCTATATCAAATCTGCATTATAGATATCACAACTACATAGGATGTCACATTTGGAATACCCATCATAGTATATTCCTTAAATCTCTTAGGAGAAACATTAACATTTACCTCCATCTCGTTACCCAATGCATTAGAGATCTATCTCGGGCTCACCCGCCCTAGGTTTATCACGAAACCAAGCATAAACGTAACAATGGCAAAGAACCATAACATAATCATAAATAATAACTTAATCATAAAGTAAAGATAACATTCCACCATTTCAATAACAATATAACATTTTAAGCTATTGAAGTAATGAGTCCATTCTAAAAATCATTTTCAAAACCATTTAAAATATTTAATAAAGAGATTTTTGAATCAAAGTGTCCCGTACCACTTTGAAGCTTTTAACATTTTAAAAAATTAATGTCCATATAAATAAATCCTTAAACCCATTTTTAAAAAATGGATATTAATTATAAATATTTATAATAATAAATCATTAAAACATTTAAAATGATATTTTAGTTGAAGAGTTTTTAACAAAATGAGAGACACTTGAATACAAATAATTGAGGAATAACATTTAATCCGAACTTTATAATATCATGAGAATAAAGTGATTCAGGATATAATATGCCAAAGGATAGTATATACACCATATAAGAGTGAAATGCTGCATAACAACAATGAAGTCTCAATAGAAAGGTAAAATGAGATGAAATCCCTTATAAAGAAGGTATCCTTAAATTAAGGATAAATAAATCTCATAATTATGTGTGAAAAATATAAGTACGTCGAATATAAGTGGATATTAAGTTTAAAACAATCATAGTTTATTAACAAATATTCATAGGATGACATATTCAATAACTACAAGATTAACCCAAAGAAATTGAAATTGGGTTAAGAAGTTCCCTTGTAAAATTTCAACAGCCTAACGGCGTCACTTTACAATTCATAAAATGATTTTATGAGATAAAAAGGGTATCTCATCACTTGGAAATATTTTTTAAATAAATAAGGATATATTAGAACAAATTCCAACATAATAATATGGAAATTAAAAGGCATAAAAAAGAAGTCTTTTAAAAAGACGAGGGTGAAAGGTTCCCATACCGATTTGGGTAACATCCGAAACATACACCCCAAGAAAGAAGGGTCATACAATGAAGATATTAATACTGATAAATTAAATTATATTACACAAATAATATAATAATGGTATGTAAAACACCACACAAAATTAAATAGTGGAAAATGTAGCATGAATCTCACGGGAATAAAAGTGAGACGAAAAATCCCTTACGAAAACTCGGCAGCCTAACGACGCCACTTAAAACTTCCAAAAAATGATTGATGAGATCAAATAGGTTCTCTAATCATATTAACATAAAATGTAAATTAATAGTAATATAAAACAACATCCCCTAACATAATAAAGAGGATCTTAAAAGAAATGATATAAAAGAGAGTACTTAAAAAGAAAGAGAGAGGTAGGATCCCTTACCTCGTGTCTGACTTGACTCGATCGTTCTTTAATTTCATGAATAATAAACTATAGTTAATTTATACTTGATTAAGAACCTTTTTTACGTTAATTATTCCTTTTATATAACTTATTACCATGTTATTAACATTATGTAATTATTTAAGTTAATAACGGTCGTTTTGTCGATCATTGGTACTTGAGTCAAAAATAAACTTCTTATAATTACACGTTGTTCATGTGGTAAATTATCCATTATATCCAGAATTATATTAATTTTGTATATATCTTATATATCATATATATCCATTATATAAATTCATTTATAATATTACATAACATTTAGAGGTAAGAAATGAAATGCACCGTTCATGGAGACGGTAAGTCGTACGTATGCATGAACGCTACTTTCATTTCTATTTTATATTTAATGGAATGAAATCATAATGATATAAAGGTATATTATAATTCCAGTATAAGTTCATATATAATATCATTAACTCTATCCTTTATATGTCCCACATATGGCATTAACGAATCAAATCACTTTGAGGGAACGGTAGTCCACACTTCCAAAAATGAAGATATCACCTTTACCCATAATGGAAACCATAATGGTATGACATAAATGAAAAATACAGAATAATATGGTAATCATAAACATAATATATATCATATATAAATATAGTGACATATTAATTGCCACCATGAAAGGTGTTAGAAGAATATTGAAAAATCATCGTTTCGTGAGGCAGAAATTCTCCATCCACAAAAACAGTATGTTCTTTAACCATTAGATTGAGTTGTGTGTAATTGTAGCTCGAATAATTCTCATAAAAACATACTAGTATATTTAGGATACTGTTGGTGTTACAAAATAAATTAATAAAAGGAGTTTAGGGGGTTTGAGAAGCAAAATAAAACAAAATAACATAAGAGAAAGCATCACATTTTAATCGGGTAACTTCTCTTGGTTTGAACCAAAAGGGTATCTTGAAGAGATTTCTGCCATATGTAAGTATTCTATGATGAATATAAAGATGTGGAGAGATTAAATGATCATATTTTGGCTGAGCCAATGGCTTTAGAGGTGTGGGAAAGTTGGTATAGGTGGGGGCCTTTTATAAAAGGGAGGAGGGGCACTCTTGGAAAGTCTTGAACAGTTACTTCATTATAAAATGATTTTTGGATATAAAATATCCCACGATGATATATTTCAAGGATAAGGTTATAAGGTTTCTAAATACACACATCCAATAGGTTTTTTATATGTTTAAGTCTTATATTTTACATTATCTTTTCATTTCATTTAAATCGTTCATTAATGAGGTAATCGCTGCATCATCATGGTGTCATAAATAAATTAATTTATTTAATGTATAAAAATTATAAAAAAAATATAATGATGTAGTAAATCTTTTAATGTTTCCAAATACTATTTATAGTCTAAGATATCATTTAAACAGACAAAACTAAAATTTTTTTACTTGGGTGATACATACTTTGGTTATACTTTCCTTTTAAAAAAAATATAATAAAAGGTCACTATCACACTAAAGTGATTCCATGGGGTCCCAAGGTTGGAAAAAGGCATCCCATGGCCATCCACGACACAAAACATATCATTAGGACACATTTTTTGGTCATTTTATATTTTTATGATATTATTTTATTACCCTTAACTACCAAATTACCAATTAAACACGATAATTATAGATAATTACCGTCGTTACTATTTGTAATGTCCAAAGACAAAAGAGTAATAATTAAATAATTTAGACCTTATGATTCCAAATATGGAATCCATTTTATCAAATTCAAAAAACATAAATTGTAGTAATTAATTTAAAAGTAAAACTCGTTGTCAAAACAAGAGACGGGTTTTTAAGAAGTAAAATTTATCAAAATATTGACTTGTTTTTACATCCAATTGAAAAGTGAAATTACATCCAATTAACAACATTGTATTAAGTGATAAAAATATAATTCAATTATACTTTAAAAACAATTAAAATTACAATCTTACTTTTTAAATAGATTGGATGAAAATGCAGTTTTGAATTAAAATGCTGTATTTTTCACTATTCATTAAAAAATGAACATTATCTAAAAAATACCAAAAATTCACCCTAAGCTATATTTTATATTACAAATTAAAAAATAATATCAACTTTACCAAATTAAAAACATTGAATTTTCATTAATTAATTTTATAATCAATTCTCGTTGTCAAAACAAATAGTGTGTATTTAAGAAACAATATCTATTCAAAGATTGACACTTGTTTATGTCCAATTTCAAAGTGAAATTAATTAAAATGACCAAAAATGGATTAAATGGTAAAAATATATTTTAATTACATTTTAAAACCAATTAAATAGATAATATTACCGTATAAATAAATTATACTAAAATGAATTTTTGAATTAAAATACAGCATTTTCACTATTCATTAAAAATGAACTTTTTCAAAAAAGTAGAAAAATTTTACAAAAAGTAAATTTTGAAGTCTTGATTATAAAGAAGGATTTTTTTGTCAAATATAACATGTAAAATTGTCATAAAGTGGATTTAAAAAGGGTTCATCATCAAAAGGCAGTTAATCGGCCTATTAAAGAATATTAGAATATTTATGCTTAAAATTGGATTCATTCACATTTTAAGCCTCTAACATTTATTGGATAAAAGTAAAAATATTTGAAAAACATATATAATCATTTTTTAGTTTGTTCTGTTCATTCCCTCCATTACAATGGCTAGGCGTTAACTAAAAATATTATTATATTAGTAGTGTGTAATGTAAGATTTCAAAGAAACTTGTTGTTGCGTGTTGGGTACGCCATCGAACATAACATCCCCTTTAAATAATGATATTTTATTCACAAATATTAATAAATATGAAAATGTCATATTCTTTATTTACTTGGGATTTTAAATCCTTCCCCCTTTTGGGAATTTCGTCCTCGCAATTTTAAAATTGGGTTCGGAAACTTCATTGAAAGTCCCACATCAGAACAAGAGTCAGTAAACCTGTCACTTTAAAATAAAGAAAGATAAGTATAAAGGTCACCCGAGTTAACCCATAAAAGGATTCCATGTAGGAAAACATGGACATGGAAGAGAAAACAAAGGGTCATGTTCTGGTGGAGAGTGATAGAAAACGTGATTAGGAGAAAGTTAACCCTAAGAAAATTACAAACTTGTGATGGGTTAAATGGTATTGATTCCCCATAGTAAAAGTTAACAGACAACATTTTAGTTTTAAGTTACTTTTCATTACAGAATTTATTTATGAGATTAACTAAATCACAAGGAAACATACTTACTTTTTGTGTATAATTTCATCTCTTAATAGATTTCTTAAACAAACTCATTTTTCCTCCAAAAGATGAATATTTAGGATGACTTGTTCACATTAAGAGCGCTATAATCAACTTCTATAAAATCAGATAATCCACAAAAGAGAACTATATATTTACCATGTCTTTAGACCAAAACCAAAACCAAAAATTGTTAGTACGATATCAGATTATACCCAAAAAGGATAATCCTTTATAAAAATAAAATCTATTTTTAATCTCCAAAATTTGTGCAACAAAACCCAAAGTTCAACGAAGACCATTCGATAAACAATTTTCTGTAAAATTCTTCATTGTAAACCAAACAAAGATTGAAACCCAAATCTTTGAAGGATTTAATCACGTAGTCTTCCTAAGTAAATATTAACATTTATCTCCAAATAACATCAGTTGCTCTTAAAGTTTCCTATTGAAAAGTAATTAACCTAATCATATATCCACGTTGATAGGTCAATAATTTCCTAGATAACTCAAAATCAACTTATTCTTGATTCATAAAATTATATAACCTAAGATAATTTTTCATACTAATCAGGGACTTCACGTAGTCCAGTGGTAGGCGATAAATGCCAGTTTCACTTTGTTTGTGGGTTCGATTCCCACAACTTTGTCCGACGTGACGGGTTGTCACACGGTCTGCATGTTGTCCTTTTTCCAAAACTATATAATTCTTAAAACATTCCCCAAAAATGATAAAATCATCAAAAATAACAATAACATAATTTAACCTCAAGTTTATCTCATGCCTTTCATTTTCCATCAAAACATAAAGTAACCAATAGATACCTCAGAAGTAAGGATCATATAAACCCCAATGGTTACCTTTATAATTATTACCTGAACTTCCACATCGAGTTGGTCATCATGTACATGATTCATTAGAGAACTCACCAAGGTTCAAGTGGTTAATCATGCCTCCTGGTAGTTAGTTTAGAATAGCAATGAGATTTCTCATTGAATCCCCAACTTCATCCAGTCTCTTAATCAGAGAACCACCACAGTTTCCTTCAAACCCATTTTCACTTTGGTTCCTGTTAGATCCATTCATTTACTAAAACCAAAAAGTTCATTGTGACTATATCAACTAAATCATCATTTACTAATGAGTAATATAAACACCAATATATACTTACCCAAGTTATCTCAAACTCGTTCCAACTTTCAAAAAAACAATGACCCCATCTAATATACTAACCATTGTGGTTATACACAACTTGTCACTTATTCTTAAACAACACTCTAACCTCTAAAGTTATCTAAACCTCCCTCTGATACCAAAAATAATGCCCCAACATTAAACATTACTTAATCTTGAGTTATTCAAAAATTTACATTGAGGATCTTTTCAGGTTTAGATTTTTAGAGAATTAGGTAATAAAACCATGTATTACATTCCACATTTAAACAAGGTGGTTACAACAAAGTCAGTATTCATTTTTTTCCATCAAAGGAAACATATTTAAAATAAATCATGGATTATTTCTTGACACTTCCTCGACACTATCATCACATCATGTACCTTTCCATTGACCTGTGCAAAACATTTCAATAACTTGGGATGATCACAAAGAGCTCAGTAAGGGTTATAATATAAGGAAAGTAAACATTAACCCATAAATAAATACAAATCAATGAAACCAAAACTTTTCATTCATAACATACCTTACGAAATCATAAGATTTATGAGTAACACACAGAAATCATAAATCATAGAGGTAACTTATGGCATCCATATTAAACTTGCATTGTAGTTATCACAGCTATATAGGGAGTCACATTTGGAATACCCATAACAGTATATTCCCTAAATCTCTTAGGATAAACATTAAGGTTTACCTCCGTCTCGTTACCCAATGCATTGGAGAGCTATCTCGGGGTCACCCGCCCTAGGTTTATCACGGAACCACCCGTATACATAACAGTGTCCAAGAACCATAACATAATCATAATTCATAACTTAATCATAAAGGAATGATAAAATTCCCACATTCCAATAATAATATAACATTTTAAGATATTGAAATAATGAATCCATTCTAAAAACCATTTTCAAATCCATTTAAAACATTTAATAAAGTTATTTTTGAATCAAAGTGTCCCATACCACATTGAAGCTTTTAACATTTTAAACCATTAATATCCATATATATAAATCCTTAAAACAATTTTGAAAACATGGATATTAATGAGAAATATTTATAAGAATAAATCATTAAAATAGTTAAAATGATATTTTAGGTAAAGAGTTTTTAGAAAAATGAGAGACACTTGAATATAAATAATTGAGAAATAACATTTAATCATAACTTTATAATATCATGAGAATAAAAGGATTCGTGATATAATATGCCAAAGGACATTATATGCACCATATAAGAGTGAATTTGTGCATAACAACAATGAAGTCTCCATAGAAATGTAAAATGAGATGAAATCCCTTATAAAGAAGGTATCCTTAAATTAAGGATAAATCAATCTCATAATTATGTTTGAAAAATATAAATACACAGAATATAAGTGGATATTAAGTTTAAAAAAATAAGAGGACATTAACACATATTCATAGGATTACATATTCAATAACTACAAGTTAAACCCAAAGAAATCGAAATTTGGTTAAGAAGTTCCCTTGTAAAATTTCGACAGCCTAACGGAATCACATTAAAATTCAGAAAATGAGTTGATCAGACAAAAAGGGTATCTCATCACTTGGAAATAAATTTTAAATAAATAAGGATATTTAATAACATATCCCAACATAATAAGATGTAAATTATGAGACATAACAAAATAAGTCTTTTAAAAAGAGGAGGGTGAAAGGTTCCCTTACCGATTTGGGTAAATTCTGAGACGTACACCCCAAGAAAGAAGGGTCATACAATGATGATGTGAATACCCATAAATTAAAGTATATTACACAAAGAATAAAATCATGCGTAGTACAACACCACACAAAAGTAAATAGTGGCAAAGGTAGCATGAATCTCACGGGAATAAAAGTGAGACGAAAAATCCCTTATGAAAACTCGGCAGCCTAACGGCGCCACTTAAAACTTCCAAAAATGGATTGACGAGATCAAATAGGGTCTCTCATCATATAAACATAAAATTTACAGTAATATTAATATAAAATAATATCCCCAAACATAATAAAGAGGATCTTAAAATAAATGGCATAAAAGAGATGACTTAAAAAGAAAGAGAGAGGAAGGATCCCTTACCTCGTGTCCGACTTGACTCGATCGTTATTCAATCAACTGAATAATAAACTATTTCTACTTTCTTGAGAACTTTTTTAAGTTCATTATTCATTTTATATGAAAACCCTTATTTTATTACAAACTTAAACATGATTTATTAAATAAAACTTCACTTGATACAACAAAGAAGATCGAGAGGTTTAGTGTCTTTGGGGATTGGGATCAATACATAAAAACTCGAAACATGAAATACAACTTCTTTATTGAAAACTTCCTTTACATGGCCTCTACATTCCCTCGTACTTAGCATTTCATGGGATAACCTGAGGACATGCATAAGAAAAGGGTGAGTTATAAAGCCGAGTAAGGGAATACACATGGAATAACATGAGGAGTATAATACATGTTAGAAATTAGGCATATCAATAGATCATAAAATAAACATGAAAATAATGGCATTATAACGCATGATAATCATAACATGGAAATGTGGCAACAACACTTAACATGGATTTAGCATGAGCCAAGGCTCATTGCACATAGAGCATGAGTAAATCCTCATTGCACATAAAGAACGAGTAAACCCTCGTTACACTTGAATTAAAATGAGTCAACACTCATTGAACATGATGTATCATGATACTATACTTTACCCAATTCATTGGAGTGCTATAAGGGTGCATCCTTCTTAAACATTTCATTTCATGCATAAGTGTGCCACATGGATCATAAAACATGGATTCATAAAACATAATAATTTATTCCATGATATAGGAATGTGGAATTCATAAATGAAACTTTATAATCAATAAGTAAATGTGCATAAAGTTGAATACCCTTGATGGAGAAATGGGCATGGTATCCACTACACAATGGCATTGGCTTAGAAAATTGGTGCGATTTCGGCAGCGTAACGGCGTGACATAAGAATTCATAAAAAATGGTTGATGAGAGAAAAAGTGGTTCCTAATAATATTTACATGTAATGGACAGTAAGGAGGTCATATATATACATTTCCAAACAATTTTAATGGAATTTAGATTCATGATACAAAAGTATTTATTGAATGTAAATGATAAGAGAGAAGTTCCTTTCGGAATTTCGGCATAGTAACAGGTGTACATGGGAGGCATTTAATGAGGGAGAAAGGGGTCTCCCATCATTAAAACATAAATAGGGATGTATGAGGGAGGTTTGAAACCATACCCCAACATTCATAATTGAAATTATAAGGCAAAACAACTTAAATAAAATTGGAAAAAAATGAGAAAGGAAGAAACACCCTTACTTGGAAGTGTGCTTCCAAAGGCTAGAGAGAGGCTTGTGAGAGGCTTCTTGGGAGCTTGGGGTACCTTGGAAGGATTATAGAGAGAGTAGGGAAGAGTTTGGATGAACTAAAAGGTATTTGAGTGAGGAGTAAGTGGGATCTTGGGTGGGTTTATATAAGAAAGGTGAGGGAATCCTTTATTATTTAGGTTTGGGTCTTCTTACATTAAATTAAACTAAACCAGAAACCATCCCCTGGTTTTTGCCCATGGTTTTTGGAAAAGGGAAGAGGGAAAAAATATTTTATAAGTCCAAAGTCCTAACTTCTTAAAATAATAAGGTTTCTTATGTGGAGGTGAGTCACACTCCCATGGAAATTAATTTAAAAAGGCAAGGTGTTGAATAAGTCTTGAGGGGTCCATTAATGCTTTGAAAAGTAAGTCAAACAAACCCAAAATCACATTATTTTAATGTTAAAACATATAGTGGCCGAAAATAAAGATTATAGTATTTTATTACAACACTATTGGGTCATTATGATGTCATAAAACACATTATATATTTAAACGGTATTTAATTTTTACCCAAAAATTTGACTGTCTCAAGAAATTATGAAAAATTCACCGTTGGATAATTTCGATGTTCTGATTCCAGAAATAAAATTTATTTTATCTAAATAATTTTCTAAATATGTTAATTTTCACTTTTAAAATAAAAACCAATATTTATCGAAAATTCACGGGTTTTGACAGAAATGGCTTTCAAACGTTAATAAAAATTTTAATTTCATTCATAAAATTATAAGATAAATTATATTTAATAAAAATTAATTTAATAATATTATTATTATATTATTAAAATATTATTTAATTCAAAAATCCCTTAATTTAATAAAATAGATTTCTTAATTAAATAATAACTAAAAACACCATTTTTACTTAAAAAACTATTTACAATGTATAAAAAATGACTAGAAATTATATTCATTATTATATACAAAAATAATGTACATGAACATAGTACTACTTATTTTTTACATAACCCCTTAAAACAGCCGCATAAGACCTAAGGGTAAGGTGTGCAATGGTGACAAACTCTTGGGGTGGCTCAGATAACATCGCTCGAGTTGTAATTTCAATCAACATCCACTTTTCCCATAGATAGTCACGTTCAAGCTTGACATGATGAAGCTCATCTTGGGCTTAGTCAAGGGACAAGCCCAAAGATGCCACCTCTTTTCCGAGCTCCAAAAAATTGGCTTCGTATGGGGAAATTCTACTAGATGAGGCCATCACTTCCTTTGTCTGAGTAAATTGGATTTGTTAAAGTCCTATATTTTTATTAGTCATGTGATCACTGTTCAACGGCTATATTAGAAATGGTAAAAATTCATAACATAAAACCAAAGAAGTTGACATTTTATATAAACATAAAGAGACATTTAATTAGATCAAGAGGGATTTCCATTAATGAAACTCTGGGTCGTTACAATATTCCCCCATTAAGAAATTTCGCCCTCGAAATTTTATTTTCCCCACACTAAAACAAATGTGGGTAACTCAGCTTCATCATATCCTTCAATTCCCAGGTTTCTTCTTCAAACTTGTTTTTTCTCCACAACACCTTGACGAAGGGCATTGTCTTATTTCGTAGAACTTTTTCTCTACGATCTAAGATCTTCACTGGTTGCTCCTCATAAGAAAGATCATCTTCCAGTTGTACCACCTCAGAAGAGAGTACATGTGAAGGGTCCGGTATGTACTTCCTTAAGAGGGATACAGGAAAGACATCATGTACTTTGGCCATAGTAGGTGGAAGTGCTAGTTGATTGGCCACAGCCCCGACATGAGCATGAATCTCGAATGGGTCGATGTACCTTGGAATTAACTTCCCTTTCTTTCCAAAACTCATGACCTTATTCCATAGAGATATGCGTAGAAAAACCATGTCTCAATCTTTAAACTCAAGGTCTTGTCGACGGTTATCTGCATGACTCTTCTGTCGACTCTGGGCTTCTTTGATATGCTGTTGAATGGTTTTCACCTTCTCCACCATTTCTTCGACCATTTCTGGTCCAAGTAGCTTACATTCTCTGACCTCATCCCAACATGCCGGTTTTCTGCACCTTTTCCCATATAGGGCTTCATATGGTGCCATTTGGATGCTTGAGTGGAAATTATTGTTATAAGAGAACTCAACCAGAGGAAGATGTTGATCCCATCCTCCTTTAAAGTCTATTGAGCATGCTCTCAACATGTCCTCAAGTGTTTGGATAGTCCGCTCAGATTGGCCATCAGTTTGAGGATGATAATTCGTACTGATGTTCAGTTTAGTATTCAGAGCATGTTGAAGACTCTTCCAAATCATAGAGGTGAATCTTGGATCTCGGTCAGACACAATAGAGAGCGGTACTCCATGCAACCTTACCACTTCCCCGATATATATCTGTGCCAGTTGATCCAAAGATAAATCCTCCTGAATAGCAATGAAGTGTGCAGTCTTTATAAGACGATCCACAAAAAACCCAGATTGCATTGTTGCCTTTGGATGTCCTTGGAAGTCCGGTGAAAAAGTCCATGGTGATGTTCTCCCATTTCCATTCTGGTATGGGCAATGGTTGCATCATCCCCTCATACTTCTGCCTCTCTGCATTCACTTGCTGACACACCAGGCACTTTGATGTATATTCAGTGATCTCCTACTTCATATTATCCCACCAAAAGTTTTCTCGGATATCTCGATACATCTTTGTGCTCCCTGGGTGAATAGAGAAATTTGAACTATGTGCATCTTCCAAAAGTTACTTCTTCAGCTCCAGACTCGATGGAACACATAGTATTTTCCCAAACCACACGATTCTTTCTTTATTAACATTAAACTCTCAGGATTTTCCCTTTTTGATAGCTTCCACTTTTTCCTGAATTCCCACATCATCCTTTTGAGCACCCTTTAACCTTTCCAAAAGAGATGGTTGAGCAATCATTTGTGAAAGGATTGATTATGTTCCCTTCTTTATGATTCCCATGTCCATCATCATCAAGTCTACGAAGATTGGATCCTTCTCAATTCTCATCATTGAAAGAATCGTTGGATCCTTTTTACTTAGGGAATCTATCACCTTGTTCTCTTTCCCAGGGTGGTAAGGTATTGAATAGTCATAATCCTTGATTAGCTCTATCCATATTCTCTGGCGCATATTAATCTCTTTCTGTGTGAATATATATTTAAGACTCTTGTGGTCAGTATATATCTCACATTTCTTTACATAGAGATAATGTCGCCATATTTTCAAGGCAAAGATCACCGCTGCCAACTTCAGATCATGCGTTGGATAGTTTCACTCATGGATTTTCAAATGCCTTGAGGCATAGGATATCACTTTATCATTATGCATCAGCACACAGCCTAAGCCCTTCTTTGAAACATCACGGAATACCACAATAAGTTCCCCACTTGTGGGAAAAGTGAGCACGGGTGCAGTGATAAGCCTCCTTTTAAACTTCTTGAAGCATTCTTTTCTTTCATAACTCCAAGAAAACTTTACTCCCTTCCGAGTTAGCTTGGTAAGAGGATTGGAAAATCGTGAAAAATTCCTCACAAATCGTCGATAATATCCTGTTAACCCTAAGAAGCTATGGATATCAGCTACCAATGTTGTCCTTGGTCATCCCTCAATTGCATCTGTTTTGGAGGGGTCTACAGATATCCCATAGCTTTTGATGATGTGGCCCAAGAATGAGACCTCCTTCAACCAGAACTCACACTTGATGTACTTTGCATAGAGATTCTCCTTGCGCAATGTTTCTAGTACAGTTTTTAAATGCTCCTCATAATACTCCTTGGTTTTGGTGTATATTAGAATATCATCTATAAAGACTACCAAAAATTTGTCAAGGTAATCTATAAAGACTCTATTCATCAATTCCATGAATATTTCTAGACCATTGTTGAGTCCTAATGGCATTACTATGAATTCATAGTGCCTATATCTTGTACGAAAAGCAGTCTTGGGGATATCTTCCTTCTTCACACTTACTTGATAATATCCCGACCGCAAGTCCACCTTGGAGAAGTATTGTCCTCCATGCAGCTGATCAAACAAGTCATCGATTCTTGGGAGAGGATACTTGTTCTTTATTGTGATTTTGTTAAGTTCATTATAATCGATGCAAAGCCGCATTGACCCATCCTTCTTTTTGACGAAGAGGACTGGTGCACCCCATGGTGAATAACTTTGGCGTATAAACCCTTTATCTAGATTCTCCTATAGTTGTTTCTTTATCTCTTCAAGCTCAACAATAGCCATTCTATATGGAGTCTTGGATATTGGTAGCGCCCCATGTATAACTTCAATTAAGAACTCAACATATCTTCTAGGAGGAAGACCAGGCAGTTCCTCGGGAAAACACTTCAGTGAATTCTCTCACAATAGGCATTTCTTCAAGGATGGTTTCTTCCTTGGACTCAATCATCTGAGCCAGATACGCATGCTCATAAGGAATTAATATCCATGCTTGAGATGATGGAGCTCCAGGAGATTCATCTTCCTCCTTATAGTTTTAAATAATCGGGGGTCGATTCTCCATATGGAGTGTGATTTCCCTCTCCCGACAATTTATGTTGGCTCTATATAAGGAAAGCCAATCCATCCCAAGAATTGCATCAAATTACACTAGAGGGAGTATGAAGAGGTTTTCTGGGAAATTCAATCCACAGATTATAACAGGGGAGGACTTATATTCATGGGATGAAATGATTTCTCCATTTTCCGTACTCACCGACATCTTTACTTCCATGATTTTTGGTGGTGCTGGGATTGTTCTACTAAACTTTCGAGATATAAAAGAATGCGTAGAACCTCAATCAAAAAGTAAGTTCTCTATTCTTGAATGAATAACTAGCATACCTGTCACCACTTCATTGTCGGGGTTCACTTCGGCAGAAGTGATGGAAAAAGATCTTCCTTTCTACCTTGGAGGTTGTTGGTCGCCTCCAAAAACCCTTGGATTAGGGCACTGATTTGAAAAGGACCCCTTTATTTGAATTTTTAGCATTGAACAATGCGTTGAGGTTCGAACGGAGAGTTCCTCTCCTCTGTCACAGCCGTGGTAATTTCTTGCCAGCAGTTAACAGCTAGGTTCCCTTCTCTTCCACACCTGAATTATTTTCTCGTCCCCTTAAGGCAATTTCCAGGGTGCTTCTTTCCACACTTTTGGAAAGTGGGGTGCTGGATCTTCTTAGCACCGTTGGATTTATCCATAGGACCACCAGCATTGAATTCCACCTTACGCTTCTTGTCCCCATGATACCCCTATGATTCCCTGATCTCCATTTCAACCTTGAGGTCACATCGGACAATTTCCTCATAGTTGTCGAAGTCACAGATCGCTAATTCTTTCCGCAAGCTAGGCTTCATCCCCCCAAAGAAGCGGTCAACCTTGCATTCAGGGGTAACGACAAAGCCGGAAGTGTATCGTGTAAGCCTTGTGAAGTTTTCCTCATACGCTCCAAAAGATTCTTCATCCTTTTGCTTGAGGGAAAGGAAGTCCCTTTCCATCTTAAGCCGGAGGGTGCGCGGAAAATATTTATTGAAATACATCTTCTGGAAATCCTTCGATTCCAACGCCTCGATCTCCTCCTCAGGCTTCTTATTTTTGAACAAAGTCAACCATTGATCAGATTCACCCTCCATACGATAAGCTGCCAGGAGAACCTTCTCTTGTTCAGAACATTGGAGGATGGAGAATATCTTTTCAATGGAGTTGATCCATTGTTCAGTGATCGTGGGATTGGATGATCCTCTAAAAGTAGGAGACCTTTTTCTCATGAAGCTCTCGATAGTGACTTTTTCTTTCTTAGGGGGGTTAAATGTTCCTCTAGACCCGTGTTTTTATTCAAAACTTGAGTTATCTGAGAGAGAAGCGTGATAAAGTTCGTGATTCCCGCTCCCATCGGATTGGGAATCTCATTAGTAAATTCATCACACTGATCTTCACAACGGTTGTTAGCCCGAGTCCTCCTATTACCAGCCATTGGCTGGAATAAAAGGATATTTAGGGGTAAAAAATAAAGGGTAATCCAAAGACAAAAGTAGATGACTTGTAAATAAACTTTTATTTCCTTACTCAAGAGTCTATAGGCTTAAATATAGGCTTTTCATGATCTACTTTCTAACATATATTCGTAGGGGAATTTTTTTAATTCCCTTAATAAGGGTTCATACTAAGCTTGTGAATTTATCTAAACATATCCCCCAGAAGTGTCATAACCAAGAGTGCATCAAGGCCCATTGTCATGCACCAGTTCACGTTCGAGTCTAGCTCAAAGCAGTGTTTTTTGGTTTTACCCCTAGGATACATTTGTGCCAGAGCCGCCTCTACCTGCTTGTATTGAGACAGGGATGTATTTTTTTGATAAACCACTTACTCAGTACTTACCAAAACTTAAGGATGTTTTTATTATATTTAGTCTTGTCTCTAAGGCTTTACTAGGGTTTTCTAATCCTAATCCCAAAAATAACTAAACCTATCCTTGGATACCAACTACGACAACCCTTCTTTTATTACAAACTTAAACATGATTTATTACATTAAACCTCACATGATAAAATAAATAATATCAAGAGGTTTAGTGTCTTTGGGGCTTAGGATCAATATATAAAAACACGAAACATTAAATACAACATCTTTATGAAAAACTTCCTTTACATGACAACTATATTCCCTCGTACTTAGCATTGCATGGGATAACCTAAGGACATGCATAAGAAAAGGGTGAGCTATAAATCCCAGAAAGAGAATACACATGGAATAACATGTGGAGTACAATACATGTTAGACATTTGGGATATCAATAGAGCATAAAAGTAACATGAACATAAAGGAATGATAACGCATGATAATCATAACATGGAAATGTGGCAACAACACTTAACATGGAATTAGCATGAGCCAAGGCTCATTGCACATGGAGCAAGAGTAAATCCTCATTGCACATAAAGCACGAGTAAACCATAGTTGCACTTGAATTATCATGAATCAACACTCATTTCACATGAAGTATCATGATACTATACATTACCCAATGCATTGGAGCGCTATAAGGGCGCACCCCTCATAAAAATTTCATTTCATTCATAAGTGTGCCTCATGGATCATAAAACATGGATTCATAAAACATAATAATTTATTCCACGATAAAGGAATGTGGAATTCATACATTAAAAATTATAATAAATAAGTAAATGTGCATAAAGGTGAATACCCTTGATGGAGAAATGGGCATGGTATCCACTACACAATGGCATTGGCTTAGAAAATCGGTGCGATTTCGGCAGCGTAACGGCGTGACATAAGAATTCATAAAAAATGGTTGATGACAGATAAAGGGATTCCTCATCATATTTAAATGTAATTTAAAGTAATTAGTTCATATAGATACATGTCCCAACAATTTTAATGGAATTTATATTCATGGTAGAAAAGTATTTCTTGAATGTAAATGAGGAGAGAGAAGTTCCTTTCGGAATTTCGGCATAGTAACGGGTGTACATGGGAGGCATTTAATGAGAGAGAAAGGGGTATCACATCATTAAAACATAAAGAGGGAAGTATGAGGGAGGTGCAAAACCATACCCCAACATTTGTAATTGAAATTAAAAGGCAAAACAACTTAAAAAAATTGGACAAAAATGAGAAAGGAAGAAAAACACTTACTTTGAAGTGTGCTTCCAAAGGCTAGAGAGAGGCTTCTGAGAGGCTTCTTGGGAGCTTGGGGAACCCTGTAAGGATTCTAGAGAGATTAGGGCAGAGGTTGGATGAACTCCAAGGGCATTGAGTGAGGAGGAAGTGGGATATTGGGTGGGTTTATATAGGAAAGGTGATGGAATTCTTTATTATTTAGGTTTGGGTCCCCTTACATTAAATTAATCCAAAACACACACCATCCCATAGTTTTTGCCCATATTTTTTGGAAAAGGGAAGAGGAAAAAAATATTTTATAAGGCCAAAGTACGAACTTCTTAAAATAATAAGGTTGCTTATGTTGAAGTGAGTCACACTCCCATGGAAATTAATTTCAAAAGACAAGGTGTTGAATAAGTCTTGAGGGGTCCATTAATGCTTTGAAAAGTAAGTCAAACAAACCCAAAATCACATTATTTTAATGGTAAAACATATATTGTCCGAACATAATGATTATAGTATTTTATTACATCACTATTGTGTCATTATGATGTCATAAAACAAATTATATATTTAAACGGTATTTAATTTCTACCCAAAAATTTGACTGTCTCAGAAAGTTATGAAAAATTCACCATTGGATAATTTCGACATCTTCATTCCAGAAATAACATTTATTTTATCTAAATAATTTTCTAAATATTTTAATTTTTCACTTTTAAAATAAAAACCGACATTAATTGAAAGTTCACGGGTTTTGACATAAATGGCTTTCAAACCTTAATAAAAATTTTAATTGCAATCATAAAATTATAAGATCATTTATATTTAATAAATATTAATTTAATAATAATATTATTATTTTATTAAAATATTATTTAATTCAAAAATCCCTTAATTTAATAAAATATATTTCTTAATTAAATAATAACTAAAAACGTCATTTGTACTTTAAAAACTATTTACAATGTATGAGGGCGCTATCAGGAGCTCGATGCTCTCGGGAGTGCCCGATTCTTATGTGCAGATCTCTTCTGATGGACTTCGTTTATGTGTTTCGGTTCTACTCGTCTTGAAGGATCTCATCTGCTGGCCTCTTTGGGCTCCGATCTTTCTCCCCGGTGACCTCCATTTGGCTTCCTCGCTGCTTGGCGCCTCGTTTATTTTGCTTCGGATGTTTGGTGTCCCTACTCCAGATCTGGGGGTTTGTTCATCACGGAATGTTCTTGGGACCTGTTCCTCTTCGGATCTGGTTGTTGGGACTTCTTCATGGTGGATGAAGGTCTTGCATACCTCTGGCGTAGGCGCGTTGTCGTCGACGGCAGTTCGCCGGTTTTCTCCCCTCCAGATCTGGCTGTTTGCACACCCTGGTCACCGATGGTGGAGGGGATGGGTTCACTCGTGCGGCGGGTGATGGAAGTGCTGGCAGGGGTGTTCTGGTGGTGGCCCTCGGTCGGGATTGATTAGGGTTTTCCCCCTTTTCGGTGGTGGTGGTTGGCTCCTTCATCGGACGACGACCCTTCACCTTCATCTGCGACGACATCGTGCTTTAATCCACGGTTATTGGGCTTCATTCTTGGAGATGAATATAGCTGGAAGGTATTTGAAATTGTGACACCGGGGGGCTCTCCGCTTTGGAAGATTGATTTATGTTCTTTAGGGTTTTGAACCCCGGCGCTCACGGATGTTGTTTGTGCTGAGATGAGGTGTGACGCTCCTTGTTCAGGTGTGGGGAACTGAGACCTGGCTACGGCGGTGGCAAGGCGGTGACACTGTTCGTCTTTGTGTGAAAAGATCTGTGGCGGTTCGCGATTCCAATGATGAACGTCTCATGTCAATGAGGCAAGAGGGCACCGGTCGGATGCAGGTGACGATCTGGTCGAGATCCGGTTCCCAAACCAGTTCTGGTCGGACTTGGCGACCCTTTTTTGTGTGTTTTCATGTCGGGATTAACAGCGGGCCTCCCATCGCTAGCGATGTGACGACAGTGATTCTAGGGTTTTCTCTGGTCTTATGGGCGTGTGTTGGTTTTTTCCCTATGGGCATTTGGGCCGTTGTAATGATCTTTGGACTGGGTTTTGTTGTTGGTTGTTCCCTCTAGATTTAATAGCTTGTAATGGTTTTCCCTTTCCCATTAAAAAGGTTTCTTGTCTTTTTCTTTTTCTTTTTTAATAAAGGGTCTTGACCCCAATCTTTTCGCTATTTAAAATGTATCAAAAATGAAAAGAAATTATATTAATTATTATATAAAAAAATAATGTACATGAACATAGTACTACTTATTTGTTACATAACCCCTTAAAACAGCCACATAAGACATAAGGGTAAGGTGTGCGATGGTGACAGACTCTTGGGGTCGCCCGGATAACATAGCTCGAGTGGTAATTTCAATCAACTTCCACTTTTCTTGTAGACGGTCACGTTCGAGCTTGACATGATGAAGCTCAGCTTGGGATTGTTCAAGGGTGAAGCCCAAAGACGCCACCTCTTTCCCGAGCTCCGACAAATGGGCTTCGTATGGGGAAATTCTACTAGATGAGACCATCTCTTCCTTTGTCTGAGTAAATTGTATTTGGTAAAGTCCTATGTTTATACAAATCATGTGATCGCTGTTCAACGGCTATATTAGCAACAATCAAAATTCTTAACATAAAACCAAAGAAGTTGACATTTTATATAAACATAAAGAGACATTTAATTAGATCAAGAGGTATTTCCATTAATGAAACTTTGGGTCGTTACATTTTATATCACTTATTACCATTTTATGACCATTATGTAATTATTTATGTTAATAACGGTTGTTTTGTCGATCATTGTACTTGAGTCAAAAATAAACTTCTTATAATTACAAGTTGTTCATGTGGTAAAATATCCATTATATACTGAATTATATTCAAGTTTTAGATATCATATATATCAGATATATCCAGTATATACATGCATTTATAATATAACATAAAATTTAGAGGTAAGAAATGAAATGCACCGTTCATGGAGACGATAAGCCGTACATACGCATAAACGCTACATTCATTTCTCTTTCATATTTAATGGAATAAAATCATAATGATATAAAGTTATATTATAATTATAGTATAATGTAATATATAATATCATTAACTCTATCCTTTATACGTCCCACATATGTTATCAATGAATCAAATCACTTTGAGTGGGCGGTAGTCCGCAATTCCAAAAATTAAGATATCGCGTTTACCCATAATGGAAACAATAATAGTATGCCATAAATGAAAAATACATAATCATATGGAAAACATAAACATTATATATATAATATATAAATATAGTTACATCTTAATGTCCACCATGAAAGGTGTTAGAATAATATTGAACAATCATCATTTCGTGAGACAGAAATTCGCCATCCACAGAAATAGTATGTTCTTTAACCATTAGATGGAGGTGTGTGTAAGTTTTACTCGAATAATTCTCATAAAAACATCCTAATATATTTAAGATACTGTTTTTTTACAAAATAAAGGAATAAAAAGAGTTTAGGGGATTGGAGAAGCAAAATAATACAAAAGAACATTAGAGAAAGTGTCACCTTTAAAATGGGTAACTCCTCTTGGTTTGAACCAAAAGGGTTTCTTGAAGAGCTTTATGCCTAAGGTAAGGCTCTTATGATGAAGAGAGGGATTTGGAGAGATTAAATGATCATATTTTGGCCAATTCGATGTCTTGAGATTTGTGGGAAAGGTGGTAGAGGTGGGGGCCTTTTATAAGAGGGAGGAGGGGCACTCTTGGAAGGTCTTGAAATGTTACTTTATTATAAACTGATTTTCAGATATTAAACGTCCCACAATGATATATTTCGAGGATAAGGTGATAAGGTTTTGAAATACACCCATAAAATATATTTTTGACGAGTTTAAGTCTTAGATTTTACATTATCTTTTCATTTTATTTGAATCGTTCAATATTGAGGTAATCACTGCATCATCATGATGTCATAAATAAATTAATTTATTTAATGTATAAAAATTATAAAAATAATAATATGATGTATGAAATCATTTTAGCTTTTCAATGACTATTTATATTCTAATAGATCATTTACACAGACAAAACTAAAATTGTTTTACTTTGGTGATACATACTTTGGTTATACTTTCCTTTTAAAAAATATATATATAATAAAAGGCACTATCACACTAAAGTGATTCCATGGGGTCACAATGTTGGAAAAAGGCATCCCATGGTCTTAAATGACACCACAAATAGCATTAGGATACATTTTGGGGTCATTTTATATTTTTTTGATATTATTTAATTACCCTTAACTAACAGATTACCAATTAAACAAGATAATTATAGATAATTACCGTTGTTACTATTCATAATGTCCAAAAACAAAAGATTCATAATTAAATAATTTGGACCTTATGATTCCAAATATGGAATCCATTTTATCAAATTAGAAACATATAAATTTTAGTAAGTAATATAAAAGTAAAACCTGTTGTCAAAATAAAAGACGGGTTTTTAATAAGTAAAATTTGTCAAAATATTGACTTGTTTTTACATCCAATTGAAAAGTGAAATTACTTAAAATGAAAAAAATTGTATTAATAGATAAAAAATAATTCAATTATACTTTAAAAACAATTAAAATGACAATCTGACTTTATATATAAATTGGATGAAAAGACAGTTTTAAATTAAAATGTTGTATTTTTCATATTCATTAAAAATGAACATTATCTGAAAAATACCAAAAATTCACCCAAAGATATATTTGATATTAGAAATTAAAAAATTATATCAATTTTACCAAATTAAAAACATAGAAGTTTCATTAATTAATTTTATAATCAATTCTCGCTGTCAAAACAAATAGCGTGTTTTTAAGAAACAATATCTATTAAAAGATTGATACTTGTTTATGTCCAATTTCAAAGTGAAATTAATTCAAATGACCACCAATGGATTAAATGGTAAAAATAGATTATAATTACACTTTAAACCCAGTTAAAAAGTTAATATGACCATATAAATAAATTATACTAAAATTAGGTTTTGAATTAAAATACAGCATTTTCACTATTCATTAAAAAATGAACTTTATCGGAAAAGAAACAAAAATTTACAAAAAGTAAATTTTGATGTCTTGATTATAAAGAAGGATTTTTTTTGTCAAATATAACATGTAAAATTTTCAAAAAGTGGATTTAAAAAGGGTTATCCATTAAAAGGCGGTTAATCGACCTTTTAAAGAATATTAGAATATTTACGCTTAAAATTGGATTCATTCGCATTTTAAGCCTAGAACATTTATTGGATAAAAGTAAAAATATTTGAAAAACATATATAATAATTTTTTAGTTAGTTTTGTTCATTCCCTCCATTATAATGGCTAGGATTTAACTAATAATATTATTATATTAGTAGTGTTTTATGTAAGATTTAAAAAAAACTCGTTGTTGTGTGTTGGGTATGCCATTGAACATAGCATCCCCTTTAAATATTGATATTTTATTCACAAATATTAATAAATATGAAATTTTCATATTCTTTATTTACTTGGGATGTTACAACCTGGGCATCTCTCATGATCAATACCCCTTGGTCAACATAGTATCAATAAAATATAAATGAACACATGGGCATCTCTCATGGTATAAACCGTCGGGTCAATGACCACCTGGAAACTCACATTTTCAATACCCTTGGGTCAACATAATAGTAAACCATAAATAAATAATCCTTCTTGGGAAAGCTCTCATAATAAAATTCCCCTTGGTAAACCTTCCACAATTCATATCACAAGCATCTCATATAATCTGTAACTTCATCCTAACATAACATGGAATGGAAAACAATTCATTACTAACATGAATTCTAGACAAAAAAGCCATAATCAAACAATCATGGGAAACCAACCACAGGGTTTCCCATAAATAAGTTATCTAACCTTACACATATGAAACTACTCATTATTAATCAACCAAACCATAACAAGTAATAAAAATGGTTTAATTAAAAAATGTAATACCCTATACGTGGGTATTCCATACTTTTAGCACAAATAATTCAAAGATGAACAACGAAGGTAAAAACCACCTACCTTGATGTTGTACGATCAATATATTTTAACGTCGGCCCCTAAAGCATCCTAGATCGGCGTAGATATACAAAAAGGTGAAAACTCACAACATTGAATAACTAAAAAGGGATGAGGAATCAGGAAAAATGTCTTTAGGGGTTTTGATAACTCACTGGTGGGATTCCAACGCACCCAACGGTGTCTCAATCAGAGCTCAGATGGATAATCTGGAGGGGTTTGGAGTTTTTCGGTCATTATGTCGCCCTCCTGTACATACCAGGGGGCGAAGAAGACGTTTTTGGATATAAGATGCAACCCCGCACAGATATAACAAATAAAAAAGAAAAGTACATGGCATGTTAATTAAATCTACATGCCCTGTATTAGTATCAACTATCCCCAAACATAAGTAGGTCAGCCAGGTCATCACACGGCAATGTACTTGGCCGTTACAAGGATAGTACACAGTTGTACATGGAAACTAGGTACACAATTTGCACTCATGAGTACATGGAATGTACTATTAAAAACCCCATTTCCTTATTTCCCACAAAAGAAACCTGAAAGCATGATCCATACATGAAATGCGTATCCATGTTCTTACAAACATCCCTCCTTAATGTAATTCATCCCAAAATTTCCCTTCCAAGGCTGGTGAAGAAGAAACATCAAACTATTCTGGCCAGAATTATCATATATTGGCATCCTTCTCTGTTGTCTCACAATGTACTCACCTATGATTCCCAAGCACTCATTCCAGAGGAATATATCGGCCACAGAGAACCTTCATGTTGTAATCCAAAATTTGAATGGGGTGCTCCTCGAAGGATGAATCCACCTCCATCTCAACCTCCTCGAGTTGAAGTATATGAGATGGGTCTGAAAAGTAACACCATAGCTAAGAAAAATGAAATAAACTGGGTAGAGACTGGTACCTCTATGGTAACTACAATCGATAGGCAACTGGCCCGACTCTCTCCAAAACCTCAAACAGCTCGACACATCTCGGTGAAATCTTCTCATGTCTCATAATCCTCTTGTATCCCATCCTTAGTGTGACACATAATAATACTTGATCTTCGACTGCAAAACTCTAGAGGTCATCTCCATCGATCAACATATGATTTATGGAGAGACTGTGCAGTATCCATACTCTTCTGAATCAACTCCACCTGCTCAGTGGTCTCCAAGACAAGATGAGGTCCCAGCATAGCTGCCTCTCCTGCCTCTAGCCAACATAGGGGTGATTGGCATGTCCTATCATACAAATCCTCATAATGTTCAATCTGAATAATTTCTTGAAAACAATTATTGTAGGAAAAAACCACTAGGAAAATGTGTCTCTACCAAGAGCCCCTAAAATCGAGGATGCATGCTTAAATCATGTTCTCTGAAACATGAATCGTACACTCAACCCCATCAACATCCCTCTTAATTCCTAGCCACCAATACTGACGATGAGGATCTTGATACATCTTGGTGAAACTAGGAAAACTTCCCAAATTAAGGGATGAAAATCTCACAACAACTCCTTGTGTATGTCTACTAACACCCATACGCACCCAAAAAAATGAAAAACCTCATCCTTATCTATGGTCCATTGAGGATTAGGGTCCTCTCTTAACACAATTTCTTATATAACTAGGCCTTTGGAATCTGATTGCCACCTCATTTGAATTCGATCTAGTAGAATAGTGGTAATAACCATAGAGGAAAGAAATGACTACCCCTGTCTGTCGTGAACCTCTAAATGAATCTCATAGAACATAGCTATAAGTTTCCACTCACTTTTAGCCTCTTGAACTACCTGTATCTGATTTGCCATACTCAACGTACTAGCCACTGTGTTGCCTTTCCCATGCATGTAGGAAAGCTCAATATCAAAAGACATAGGGTACACAATCCACCTTCATAGTCTCAAATTCATATCTTTTTGAGTAAATATATAATTGCGGATTTTTTGTCAGTGTATACAACAAAGTGATCTCCCAAAAGATAATTTCACCAACAATGTAAGGAATTCAAAACTGAAACCAACTCGAGATCATGCATCGGGTTATCCCTCTCATGTGGCCTCAACTGCTAAGACCCATATGTAATGACTCCTTCCCCCAACATAAGCACTTCTCCCAGTCTGATACCTGATGCATCACAATAGACGGTGTAACTCTTTCTCAGATCTAGAAAAATCAGTATCAGTGCTGAAGTAAATCTCCCTTTCATCTCTTGAAAGGCTGAATCACAAAAATTTGTACACATGTACTGCACACACTTCTTAGTCAGGCTTATTAGTGGCAATACTATGCATGAAAATTCTTGAATAAAGCATCTGTAATAACCATCCAACCCTAGAAAACATTGTACCTCAAAGATGTTATTCCGAATCTCCCAGGAGACTACTTCTCTCACTTTCTTTAGATCTATTAATACTCATGTCTTTGAGATTACATGACCCAATAAATGAATCTTGTCCATCCAAAAGTTTCATTTTGAGATATTAGAATGTAAAAAATTATCTCTTAGTGAACTCGATACAATCTCAAGATGGATGGCATGGTCGTGTCAAGTGTGATATTATACCAAGATATCGCCCATGAAGACTACCACAAAAGAATCCAAGTAAGGATGAAACACTTGGTTCATCAGTTCCATGAAATATGTCGGCATTTTCATGAGACTGAACTGCATAACCAAGTACTCATATAGACCATACCTGCCCCGAAAGGTTTTAATAGGTATATCTGATGGTCTAACGTGCAACAGACGATAACCAGATCTCAATTTAATATTCAAGAACACACAGGATCCTCAAAGAAGATCAAAGAGATCATCAATCCCCATGATGGGATATCAGTTCTTGGCGATCGACTGGTTATGTTTCTGATAATCCACACAAAGGTTGAGGGTACCATCCACCTTTTTCTCAAAAAGGAAAGGCGAACCCCATGCAGATGTATTGGTTTAGATGAAACCCTTTTCCTGAAACTCCTCTAACTATTTCTTGAGATCCAATAACTCTATTGTAGGTATCTTATATAGAGTAATGGACATCAGTGATACTCCTAGTACAAGATCAATAGAGAAATTTACTTTTCTCTCTAGAGGTAGACCTGGAAATTAGTTTGTGAAGACATCTCTAAAATGATGCACCATTAGAGGAAATTCCATCTCTGAATTCCCTTATTCATCTATATATAAACTAGAAATGTGTTTTGTAATTTCTCTTAACCCATGAAACTCGGGTCCAACTCTTCTTACCTGGACATCCCATTCGTCCCTGTGTAGAAAATCCCCCCCCTATGGTGATGTGAAACTCACCCAGTGGTGATAACAGTCAAAAAAATTATAGAATGGAGACCAAACAGTCCATTCTAATAATTAAATTAAATCCTGTTATCTTTAATACATAGAGGTCCTATAATAAGGGACACCCACCTATCTCAATATGGAACTCATTGCATTGATGTACTCTAGTCATCATAATCCCTAATGGAGTGTCTAGTGTCATAACATCGTCAGAATTAAAGATACATAGACCAAGGCTCTCCATAATAGCAATAGATATAAAACTATGGGAATACCTTGTATCAAAAAGAGTAGAATGAAAAACTTAGGCAACTAGAATCATACCTTTATATGTAGAGGTTCTGGGATCCTTCTCTCACTGGATCTATTCTATCACAAAAAATTGACCTATACTATAGCCATGTGACCCCTCCTAGCTACACTAAGCTGATCTACCTTGTTTTCTCAAAAAACCTATCATCTGGTTACCATGGCCATGGCCACCTTTTTGGCCTGACGAACACCAATTCCTTGACTGATGTGAAAATGGTGGTCCTTCTTCTAAACGTGGAGTCATAACAGATCCCCTATCACTATAAACTGGTGAGAAATTCATGAAAAAATGATGAATGTTTGCAATCCTACCACAATATTGGCACTCTACTGGGTCCTTTGGAAAATGTGTCCTCATATTCCCACACTTTTTTCACTGGTATCACACCACTTGGATATCTAGAGAAACATCGCATGAATTCTCCCAAAGGCACATCCTGATATCAGTTGAAGGAGTACCAACCTTGGAGGTGAAATTCCCAGGATTGCAGCTCCAAACTCCCTCAGAGTGTACTTGGTAATCAGTGCTTGATTTACTATAGCTGTCACCAAAATCAGCCTAAAAACATTCACCTATGATTGGATTTCATACATGAGACCATCCTCAAATCTCCAGGCCAGAGATAACTCGTCACCTCCTAAAACTAGTGTGAAGTGTTGATGCTATGTAAAGCGATAAGAGTGATCCATCACTGAAAGAGTTCCCTACTCTAAATGCATGAACTCCTGGGCCCAGTCAACCCTCAACATCTTGGGGTAGAATTAATCAAATAAGGTCCTCTCAAACTCTTCCCAAACCATATCCTGATGTCGCCCCACCTATAAAATAACATCCCATCGCCTCTTGGAGGAATCATGTAGGGTGTATCCAGATGCTCAAAGATAGAAATCATGGCCTCCAACCATGACTTGATAGCCTATGGTCCTCCATCCCTTAAAAAATAGGGAAGATGTGGCTGTTGGAACACCTGTTTCAACTCTACCATGGTCGGGGAAGGATGTGGTGCTACCTAAAAAGTTTTTATCAACCTCATAAATCTTTAATGAAACAATGTGTCGTCACTTGAGTCTAGTATAATAGATGGTGCTGAGACTGGAATGACATGAGGATCTCTCGGTAGTCCCTAATCTTCCAATTTTTGTGTTAGAGCATCTCCCTGCACCTGGCCTACAGCTGAATGAAGTCTTGGTGGCATGACTATACAAGGTCAATCACACACCTTGGTTCATGATTATCAAAGATATAAACATAGAATATTAATAATGGAACCATACAAAGAAATAATTCAATATTTACAAAATTGGGTTACACGATGTGTTCCCTTTAATCCTTAACAAGGGTGTGTACCTCTTCCAAACTGGTCGTGTAACACCCCATACACATGACATGTTCCTCATTAGACATAGAGTGTACTTGAATATTACCACCTGACCATGTACTCCTACATGTCTAGAACTATATGGTTCTACCAGTTTGACACTACACGACATGTTCACCCTAGACACAACATGTACTACCTAAGTTTCATCTACTTGTGTCGTTAGTCACACAACCGAATACATGGCCTTTTATAGAATGGAGTGTACTCTAAGTACATGATGTGTTCTATCAAACATTTATCAACCCCATGTCTCTGCTCATACAGTCAGTCACATGGTCAACAACTACATGGAGTGTACTTATGGTACACTGTGTATACTTAACAAAATCCATTTTCTTCTAGAATAGAAGAACACATGGCATGTGTTCATAAGATCACACACCGTTTTGTCTGGGTTTCCAGATTGTAAGCCTCTGAAACTTCTCTAAAATCCTAAAAAACATAAAATTTAGCCAAGTCATGCCCTGTTCTGATCCTTGAGAGCCCATACTCCCCTAAAATCAATGTTTGGAATCCTTAATCATATCATATTAACATAATTCAATTAAAGTTGTAAATGATCCACAAAATTCTGATTAAAGAGAGACCATAACACCTCCGGGACCAAATATTGGTGTCCATACAAATAAAACATTATATATACCAATATCATATCAAAATAGTAGGTATAATATCATGACATCTATCACAAAATAAGACATATCTTGCAGGACATATATCACAACAATATGCAATCATTAATGAACCCCTAACAGCATGAAAAGAATGTATGACTTATGACCTATAACAAGTACCTATATGATTCATGATATCACATACCTTCATCTCATCAGGTTCCAATATGAATACAACCATAATGATATCAATAATAACAGCATAAAACAATTGTGTCACCCAACGGTGAAATCAAATCAATTGTAACAACTGAAAAACCAGAAAAATTGAAATATTAAAGGTAACATCGTATTTATCTATACACGAGTTAGATATGCCTGAGCACAGCTTATTACCAACTACCTATTCCTTCATATCCCAGTCTATAGGATCTAAATTGAAGAAAAAGGATAAAATAAACCCTTTGATGCCACTTTGTAACCTCTTGGATCTGGGTGCCATCCAAAATGTCTCTGAACCCAGTTGGTCACATAATATCAAGTGAATTTCCCCAAACTCTAGAGGAAGCTGACTAGGAGTGATGGAAAGGTGTAATAATAGGGAAACTAAGCCCTCATTTGTAGGGTATATAGAAAACAAATAGTAATTAATAGCACAAGCAGTAATACCATACAACATAAGTAAACATTGGAAGACTGATGGTAATAAAATAGCTGGAGAATATATATATATTTATATATATATATATAAGATGCATGTCACATGTATTTAATAAAACAACCAAAAAAGTAATAATTATAGAAAGAAATACCGAAACCAAAGTGAAAAAGAAACAAAAACACTCCAACAACATCACAAGCCTCAGCTTTGACCCATGCTCTCTAGCTCCAACAGCAATCATGTACCTGATGAGGAAGGGTGATTTACCTTATCTATACCTACAACCATATAATATCTCTGGGTCCAAAATCATGACCCAAATAGGGTGTAAGATGAATCCTTAAAGAAAAAAAACAAAAGATTTGTTCCTAACTATCAGTGAATATATATATATATAGAAGGTAATATGCAGAAATGAAGCAATAAACTACGAAGTACTCAAAAGTAAACAATCGAAAAAATTTCAATTACATTCATTTACATTTATTATTCAATACGTTGAAATAAGTAAACCTTGGGATCTAGCCTAAGCTATGTATCCCCTGTGTAAGAAACAAAACAGATGTCTCAGAAGACCATCTAAACAAAACAAGTAAGACTAAATCCAAGCTTGTGCATTAGCTTGGAAGATGATTCACAATCATTCAATCAATAAATAAAGACCCTTTAGGAAAGTTCTCACAGTATAATCCCATGGTATAACATAAAAACAATTTATTTAATAATGACCCTCTAGGTTTCTCTCATGGTCTTACCGCTTTGGTCTAACATATCACTAATCATTTACAATTGACCACCTGGGAATCTTTCACAGTCAATACCCCATGGTCTACATAGTATCAATAAAATATAAATGACCCCCTGGGAATCTCTTGTAGTCCAATACCCTAGTTAAATGACCACCCGGAAGCTCTCATAGTCAATTCCCTTGGGACAACATAACAGCAAAACAAACATAAATGACCCTTCCTCGAGAAGCTCTCATAGTCAAATTCTCCAAGGTCAAACTTCTACAGTGAATACCACAGGAATATCATATAAGAAGTAACTTCGTCCTAACATAACATGGAATGGAAAACAAGGAAATCCTAATATGAATTCTAGACCAAACTTCCATAAAAAATAAATCAAGGAAAATTCACCCAAAGAGTGTCCCATAAACAAGGTATCTAACCTTACGCATATGAAACTACCCTTTATCAATAAACCAAACCATAACAGGTAATAGATAGAGTTTAATTCCAAAAAATTTAATACCCTATACGTGGGTATGTAGTAATTTTAGCATATATAATCCAAAGACAAACAATGAAAGGCACAAACCACCTAACTTGACGTCATACAATAAATATACTTGAATGTAAGCCCATGAATTTTCCTAGATTGTCCTAGATCTACAAAATGGTTGAAACCTCCAAACATTGAATAACTCAAAATGGAGGAGGAATCTGGAATAATGTCTTTATGGTTTAGTGAACTCATTGGTGGGACTCCAACGCACATGACATCATCTCAATTAGAGATCGAACAAAGAATCTGGAGGCTTTCAGAGTTCTTTCATCATTTTGTCGCCCTCCAATACAAGCAATGGGAGAAGGAGTATCCAAAAATAATATGTGACCCCACACCAATTTAACAAATAAAAAAAATTAAATAGTGTGTTCATTAAATTTACAAACGTGTATTAGCCTCAAATGGCACCTGAATTAAGCGGGTTAGCCAAGTCATCACACGGACCTACACTTGGTCATTACGCGGTCAGTACGTGGAAACTAGGTACATGGCATGTACTCAGGAGTACATGGTGTGTATATATAAAAACCCCATTTCTTCCTTTTCCTAAAAATCAACCCAAAAACATGATCCATACCTGAAATGAAGATTTGGGTTCTTACAGATGTATTGGGGAGTCTTGTGATGAAATAAATGGTGACATTTTCTTATTTTTATATAGGTATGGGCAATGTATATAACATCCCCTTATACTAATTCCACTAAACCTTAACTTATTTTCATAACAAGCACCGAGATACATATTTTTCAATAGTACTTTTCATGTTATCCCGCCAAACATTATCTTGAAGGTCTCTATACATATTCATACTTCCAGGATGAATAGATAATTATGAGATATGAGATTCATCCAACAAAATCCTTCATAAATCATATTATAATAGAGACACGTACTTCATTTCTAAGCATTATCCTTCTATCACAATCAATGTTGAACTTGGTAATATTTAATACCTTTTTTTCTACGTCTATATCTTATTTTTATTCTTCATTAATATTCTTATGGAATGATGTCTTAACACTCATTTGAGTCAGATATATTTATACCATTCCTTTGAGATATTAAGTCCCATGATTTGAAAACCCTTAAATATTTTAACTTTTTTTATCCTCATCATTGATAAGCTAGAATGATCCTTTTGACTCAATTCATCTTCCAATTTTTTAACTTTCTAATCGTAGTGCTATATTAAGCATTCATTCTCTTTAATAAAATCCTGAAATATTCTCTTGTGAATATTATACTTTTTATAAGTGAATATCTACTTTAAATAATTATAATTAGTATATATGTCACACTTTTGGCTATAAATATAATGCATCCTTCTCTTTAATGAAAAGACTATCACTGATTACTCCAAGTCATGGTTTGAGTAATTTTTACCACGAAACATTAATTGGTGATAGAAATAATATATCACTATGTTATTATATATAATAAAACATTCCATTCCATTATTTTTTGTATATATTAAAATAACAAACCCTCCTCCAGTATAGAATAGTGTGATTAAAGGTGCACTTACCAACCTTGTCTTTAGCTGCATAAAGTTTTCTTCACATTTATCAGTCCTATGTATATGAATCCATTCCATGTTAACATAGTTAGTGGATTATGGATCCATGAAAAATTATTAATGATGTATCGATAATATCCAACCAATATAATAAAAATATGGATATTAATCATAGTGGTTAGTCTAGACCATTTTTCAGTGACTTCCACTTGATAAGGGTCTACTAATATACCCTCACAAGTGATTATATGCCAAAATAATGATACTTTATGCAATAAAAAATCACACTTTATTAATTCATCATATAGTTTCTCAATTCTTAGGGTGTCCAACACAATTCTCTAGTGATCTTAATGATCTTCCTTCCCCTTAGAGTATGTAACAATATCTTTTATAAATGAAGCCATAAATTTATTGAGGTGATCTCTAAAGAATCTATCCATTAAATCCAAAAATATAGTGGGGGAATTAGTATGTCGAAATAAAATCACTAGAAATTCATAGTTTTGATACCTAATATCAAAGGTTTTTTTAGTTATGTGTTCATCTTCTACCCCTGTTTGATAGTATCCAGAATGAAGGTAATTATTTATGAAGTGTTTAGATCCTCATAATTAATCAATAAAATAATCAATATAGGTTATAAGATATTTATTATTGATTTTAATATTTTAATATTTTAATATCCTAGTATTCAATGAATATTTACATTGATCTATATTTTGTATTAATAAAAATAAAAGGTGCAACCCATGGTTAAGCGCCTAGATGAATGAATCCTTTATCATGATTCTCTAAGAATTTTTTATTTAATTCTTATAACTCAATAGATTTCCATTATATTTGGTGTATTTGACATAGTTTTAACACTGTTTAGGAGTTTTATTAAAAACTAAACATTATGATTCAGAGGAATAATGGGAAACTCTTATAGAAATACATTAAGAAAAATCCATATAATAGTCATATCATTGATGTTGAGTTTATCCCCAACCATTTAAGATAAATACCACTTCTGAATAGGATTCACCACCTATAAAATGGAAGTAATTTCTATTGGAAGATATATTTATCCTCATATCAATAAATGACCCCTTGTTAATTCATAACATGAAAATTGACTTATATTCCATTGAATTTGATATGCTATCTATATAAATAGATTCAATCCATGCCAAAAAAGAGATAAATTCAACTATGGAGAGAATAAAAAGATTTATAAGAAGAATATTCCCACAAACTTCAATCGAAGAAGAATCAAAGACTTGTGATGTGAGAATCATACCATTAAGATTTTTCACTACAAAATCAACATCTAATAGTTGAGGTGGTAATTTGATACCCAAATTAAATTATTCATATATTAAAGAGTTGGTATAAGTAAAATCAAATAAAACATTATTGATTATATAGTGTATGGTAATTTTATCCTTCACCAATTTGTTCTTGTAACCCACATCGAAAATAGTTATATCGAAATATTTAACTTTGTATTCAGTCTTAAGAGTTTACTTATGTCAATAGTCATAATTAACCATTGGATTAATTAATTGGTTAGAATAATTCTAATACTCCTTGCATTTGAAACACTATAGTGTGTGTCGTTCATTTTGTGGAGATTTCTCTCCATACACATCATTAGTAAACTTATTACCATCACTTTGACATTAAATGGACCGATAACCTTACTTTCCACACTTATACCATTTCATAACCCCTTGAGAAAATTACCCCCATGATTCTTTCCACAAATTTAGAATAAAGGAAGAAACATATTATTTCTTTTTTGGTTTTATTATTATAATTTCCTTTGAATTAAAACATTCATTTCATATCAAAACCATGATATTTATGGGTGGCTCTAAACATATTTTCTAGCTTGAGAGATCATTTAACGGTCTCTTCATAACTATTTAAGTATCGTACAGATAACTCCCTTAAAAGAATTGGTTTTAATAGACTATATAATTGATCAATATTGTTTTTAGGTTGGATAATAATACCAAATTCATACCTCACAAGTTTTATAGCATTTCCTAAAATGAAATAATCGATTAATAATCCCTCTACTTTAGCTTAGGTTATTCATTCTTCAATCATATATGAAGAACACGTGGAAGTTTTTTTTTGAAAAATAACTCCATAAACTCATCCCACTCGATAGATTTAATTTCTTCCTATTATTTTGATTTCTTGATAAGAGTATTCCATTGATCTTCTTATCCTTAAAATAAAATACATAAAAAATAATTTAATTCATGATCAGAGTATTGAAGAATGGAAAATATATTTTCAGTGATAGTAATATTTTTTTCAATAATTAGTGGATCAACATATACACTAAAAGAAGTTGTATGTTTTCTTATAATGGACTCAATAGTATATTATTTTATATTTTTATTATATATAATATCATCATTACTTATCATATTAAAATGTTGTGTAAGCAAAGAAAATATATTTTTCATTCTGTCCCCCATAACATTTAGTTGATACTGAGTAATATAAATTCATTTTACATCACATTCATAATTAACATGATTAATATAGGTTCCATCCATTGACTAAATCCAAAAACTCATAGTGTGAGAAATAATAATCATAGTGACAAATCATATAATCATAACAAATCATTTATAGGATATATAAATCATTACACATTTTTTTCAATATTTTAAACTTTAGGTTTAACAAAGTTCACACATGGTCATTATATATTCAAATACTTTATAATGGTTTGTAAATAAAATGTTCCATAACCCAATAATATACAATATGAGATTCTAGCTAGGTTTTTAGTCATATTCTTACACATCGTGCATCGGTGATGATCAAGTTAATACCCAATATACCCCATGAAGAGTTGTTACCCCTAGGTGTGTCTACTCCACAACTACATACACATCCTATTTTCTAGTAAATGATTTATTTTATTATAAAACCACCAAATATTGACTTTTAAAAAAACTTTAGGATGTCATCTTATAACTAAAATTATCCCCATTCCATTCAAAAAAGTTCTCTAATTTAAATCTATAAAAATAACTAAATCATTCTATAATACCAATATAGGTGGCCCATGTAATACATATATAAATATTAAATCATTTTAGATGAATATTAAACAAATATCATTAGAAATGGACTTGAAACACAAAGTTTTAGTGTCTTTAAAGACTATATACATAATCATGTTATTTTTTCAAATATCCTCAATTTATTCAACAATGTTTTTCACAGGAAATACACTTCTTTCTCATAACCTATATAAAAAATTTCTTCATAACCTCATAAAAGGAAAAATAAGAAATTGTGAACTCATATGCATTGTAAGGGTGGAAATGGTAGATATTAGTAAATAATCATATGTAAGCATTACATGAGCATATTGATATGAGAATATGTGTTTACCATTTGAAAAGAATACTTAAAAATTCATATATCATAATCATTACATAATTATTTGGAATTTTATAATACATGAATCATATAAGATTTAAATATCATTATTTATGTTATTATATCATAATAAAAATAA
The DNA here is from genome assembly GCA_963277665.1 of Viscum album. Lineage (NCBI taxonomy): Eukaryota > Viridiplantae > Streptophyta > Magnoliopsida > Santalales > Viscaceae > Viscum > Viscum album. The sequence goes on from OY728156.1 coordinate 1,141,952,666, forward strand.
AATTTAATAAGTTATTATCATAAATTTTATCGTATTCATAATCATAGAAATCTTATATCAAGGCTACCCAAAAATACATTCATCACTTGTTAGGCTTGGGCTAACCAACCATATACCTACTTCAATATGGGGATGATATCTTGTATAAACTTTGATAATATAAAAACTAATCATTAAACTATGAATTTTGGAGCCATAACACACTAATATTTCATATAATTAAAATCACATCATATATATTCCACAATATCATAAAAATATTTATCATTTCTTAAAACCTAAAACTGTGGAAAAGAAAAAGGGTTTCATCAGGTTTTCATCATCCTAATCAATACCCATGTCATGAAATAATAAGCTCAGTACAATTGTATCATATACTTGATAATTCATAAGTAACATCAGTGGATGTTTTCAATGATTATAATAATATTAAAATATCCCTAGATATTTCTTAAGGAAAATCATGTATCTATTTTGAAATCACATGTTTAAAATATAAAAATCTACAAAATATTTAAAAAATCATTGTATTTGAAAATAAGGATGTAAAATTGTAATGTAAGCTTCAAATCAAAGGGTTTTTATGATTTTTGGAAAATAAATTCATGTTTTATATATGAAAACAAATATTCTGTTCAAACCACTGATAAAAATTACCTTATTTGAAAAATAATAAGAATATTTTTTAAAACATTTTATAGAAATACAAACATGTGTATAAATAAATTAAATCAATAGTTTTTGAATATTAAAAACATTATTGAAAATATTTAAAATAAAATATGTACATGGAAGAAATTTATTATTGGTCGAAGAGAAAAATAATGTCATTTTTACTTAAAAATATTTTTCGAGATGATAAGATCCTAAATAGAGAAATGTGAAAGGAAACCATGGAATATATATATATAACTATATAATAAAAAAATATTTTTTTTGATATATATCATATAATTTCATCATCATAAATTTAATTATTAATAATCCCATTACAATTTATGATTGTAACATAAAACCAATACCTAAAGTTTAACTTGATTTATAGGTTATTTTAACATCTTGTATAAAAAATTTAAATTTATTATAATTATATAACATAATAATATAAATAATTATAATCCCATAAATGTTTTACTTATAACTTCTAATCAAACTTTCATTAATAATCATCCATTACCTTCCTCAATTTAGGTGTTAACTTCTTAGTTTTTCATGTTTATTTCAATTCAACAATTATGGTCCTTTCATATTAATAATTGTTCCATCATATCCATATTGCTTATAATCATATAAAATTATTATATATTCATTATATTACAATTTATAATGTTACATAAAATTTATATATATATATAAATGAATTACATCATTCATAAAGATGGTAGTTCGTACGTATGCATGAAAATTGTTTTCATTCTCTATTGAAAATATGGAAAGAAAGATAAATAATATTATATCATTAAAAAACAATAAATATATCATATATATAAAATATATGTATTAAATCATGTCATTGTATCTTTCAATGTTGTGTGTGATGGAAAATGATCATATCGCTATGTGGAGGTGGTAGTCCACATGTGCGCATGAGCAATACTTTCACTTCTCATTTGATGGAGAGGTGGTGTAAAATTGTTGCCTCACTATCATTATAAAATTTTAGTATATTAATGAAATTTTATTTAGTATTTTATAATATATATATATATAACATATTTATAGTAATTATAATAATAAATACACTTTTAAAGAGTTAGGTAAAACGATTACCACTTCTTTGAGAGACCTTCTTTGGCATACACCTCAAGCCTTCATAAGACGGTCTTTGGGTAAGACCAAGATCTCAAGAGTGAATGAAAATAATCTAGGAATATTTTCTAATATGAATTTATTTATATATATTTCTACATTATTTTTAATAAGTGATGGGAAGTGGTGATCTTTTATAAGTGACGGGAGGGACACAAATGGAAACACTTAAAAGATTTCAAAAATATAAGGTCATTTTCAACTTAAAGTGTCACAAAATGTCCAATAATTCTAAGATAAGATAATATTTGTTCTAAATATATTCAAAAAATATATTTATATAGGTTTAATTTTATTGTTTACCCTTATCTCTTAGTTTAATACCCTCCCCCTGGTAAACTCATTTTAACACAAACCAAGGCAACCAATTTTTTCTATTTTTACTATTCATTATGAATAAAAATAAAGGTGGAATCTTTAAAAAAATTACATAATTACTCGAAATATGTAATACATTTTATCATATTCAAATTCTATAATTGGAATAATTTTTTTAAAATAAACAAACAAAATACAAGGAAAACGGTTGTTTATAGAAATCATTTTTAATCATAAAAATGAATTTACATCCATTCCATGCCTCATTAAAATTATTATATGAATGTAAAAAATATTTTTCAAAATATATATTATATAAATTTCATTACCATAAATTTTAAATACATATTTATTTAATTTATTAAAATAAAAAACATTATACACATAAAACTATTTTTTGAAAAGTAACGCTCTTTCCCTTCAAATGTTTTTATCTTCATTAATATCCTTTAGAAAACTAATGTGTGAATTACTATTCATATATTACCAATACATTTTATTCCAATAACTATTTAATAGTGATAAAAAATTTATATAATGATTTATAACACCTAGAAAAATTCATTACATCAGAAGAAATAGGACTCTAAATCACAAAATGATTTTATTAAAAAATTAATGATTATTTATTAAAAATTATTGAATATATTTAAATTAATGAAAAAAAATTATATATAAATTTCCTAGTTCTTTCATTGTTATTCTTACCATATAATCCAATGTCTATGTTATAAATTTTATAATATATCATGGTTTATTTATACTTGTGGTTGTGTTTAAAGTAAGCGATCAGAACCTTCAAATTTAATTCAAAGGAATACATATAAAATATTAGGTTGTTAAATTAAAGTAATCCCTTTGTATAATTTTAGGAAAGTTGTGGATCCATCATATTCTTCTTATATTTTGAGACTCCCTGATATACCTTTGGATAAAGTGCTCTGAATTAGCATGAGGTCTGTACTCCCTCAACACCAATGAGGTGTCGGTCCCCCATACACAAATGATAGTGCTAAATAATCCCATATATACTAAAGGTGTGGGTCCTATATCAATAAATTTTGGTATTCCCGCAAATGATGTGTACTACTCAATGAGGCATGGGTCCTCTATCAGGGTTCAGTACTCCCTCAACTAACTTGTATACCTCTGTGTGGCATGGGTACACTATTATACACTCTAAGTGTTGATGTGGTTATGGTTTAGGAAGATATAATGGATTTTTAATTTTTTAGGGGTGAAAATTTTTTCATTACTAGTTCAGTCTATTTATGGTTGGGACTCGGTGTCCCATGTTATTTTATTTGAAATATTATATGGGGTTTTCTTGAATTCTGATGCTTTTCTTCTTTAAGTGGGACATAATTTACCTTACTGTTTCTAAGTTTATAGATAATTTATTATTTCATTTTTTTTAGGAATTTTATTTTGTTTTTTATACTCTCCCATTCATGGGTATTTTTTCCACACATGTCATGTCATATACAGATGGTAGAAAATTTACTAATGACTTTTTGGAACATAGTATTATCCCTATGGGAGCATAGTGGTAATGAATAGTGATGGTCTTAGATGATGGTCATGTAAATAGCTAGTCATTATGGAGATCCCATACTTATATTATTAGGTTGGTTTTCCTTTTTCTTATTAATCATATATTTTACCCCTTTACATCAATCTTTACTATAAGGACCTAGCCTTAAACCGTACATAATATTGAATTAATTGAATAATTCACATTGAGGTTCTTTTCAGGTTTAGAGTTTTAGAGAATAAGGACATAACTATTACATCTCAAAAGATTACAAGGTAGAAATATCTATATAGTTTCCATTTTTTCATAAAATAAAAACCCTTGAAAAAAATAGTCATGTCTAGTTCCATGTTTTAGACAGCATGACTTTTCGTTGATCCCATCCATGACCCTATTCATCTTTAAGTCCTGTGAAAACATTTCAAAACATGGAATTATCATAAAAAGATTAGTAAGGGTTATAAAACAAATAATGAAAACATTTTTTCATAAATACATAAAAAAACATGAAATCATTTACTTACCTTATGAATTCATAAGACTTATGAAAGACACAAAGAAATCATAAATCATAAAGGTAACTTGTGGCATCCATATCATACATACATTGTAGCTATCACAGCTACATAGGGAGTTATTTTGGAAAACCCATCATAGTATATTCCCTAAAATATCTTAGGAGAAACATTCATGTTTACCTCTATCACGTTACCCAATTAATTGGAGAGTTATATTGGGATCACCCGCCCTAGGATTATCACAGAACCACCCGTAAACATAAATAATTCCCAAGATCCATAACATGATCATAACACATAACACAAGCATAAAGAAAATATTACATTCCCACATTGAAATAGAAAAATACCATTTAAAGACATTGAAATAATAAATCCATTATCAAAATATTTTTCAAAAAAAAATATGTAAAAAGAGTATAAGGTATTTATTTTTTTCCCTTTTAAAAACATTCCGGCTTGTTAAGGAAGCCAAAGTTCAAATAATACTCATGGTGGAGGAAAAGTCGTTGTCACCGCTTAGGTAAAAAAGAAAATTCTTTTTTGTCATTTAGTAAAAAACATTGTATAAAAATATTCCATTTGAATGAAATGAAAATTCAAATGGTTTTATACTCCATATAAAATAAATTCGTGTACAAAACTAAAAATGCCTCAATGAAAGGAGATTGAGACGAAGTCCCTTACCTCACGTCTGACTTGACTTCATCGTTATTTAATCTCCTAAATAGTAAAATAAAGTTAATTTCTACTTGCTTAAGAACCTTTTTCAAGTTTAGTATTCCTTTTATGTCACTTATTACCATGTTATAAACATTATTCAATCATTTAAGTTAATAACGTTCATTTTGTCGATATTTGGTACTTGAGTAAAAATGAACACCTTATATTTACAAGTTGTCCATGTGGTAAAAATTTCATTATATCCAGAATGATATTCATGATTTTCATATCATATATATCATATATATCCAGTATATACATGTTTTTATAATAGTACATAACATTTAGAGGTAAGAAATGAAATGCACCGTTCATGGAGAAGGTAAGATGTACGTACGCATGAAGGATACTTTCATTTATATTTATTATTTTAATGGAAATAAAACATAATGATACATATGTATATTATAATTCCAATATAATATCATATATAATATTTTTAACTCCATCCTTTATACGTCCCACATAAGGCATTAACGAATCAAATCACTTTGAGGGGGTGGTAGTCCGCACTTCCTCAAATGAGATTATCATATTTACCCACTATGGAAACCATAAAGGCGTGCTATAAATGGGAAGTAAAGAAGAATAAGTAATCATATAAATAATATATATCATATATAAATACATTTCCATCATAATGGCCACCATGGGAGGTGGTAATATATAATTGAACAATCATCATTTCGTGAGGCCTTAGTTTGCCATCCGCAGAAACATTATGTTCCTCATCCATTAAGTGGAGGTGTGTGTAGGTGTAGTTTGAATTATTCTCCTAAAAACATCATAGTATATTGAGGATACTGTTTTTGTTACCAAAATAAGGAATAAAAATAGTATAGGGGTTGGAGAAGTAAAATAAAAGAAAACAATTTAAGGGAAATCGTTACCTTTAATTTGTGTAAGTCCCTTTGGTTTGAACCAAAGGACTTCTTGAAGTGCCTTCTGCCTAAGGTAAGGCTTCTAAGAGGAGGATAGGGATGTTGAGAGATTAATTGGGTAGATTTTGGATGAGCAAAATGGCTTTAGAGGTGTGTGTAATTGTATAGAAGTGGTCTCCTTTTACAAGGGAGAGGAGGGGCTCTTTAGGAAAGTGTGATAACATTATTTTATTATATAATGATATTCGGTTTCTAAAGGTCAATAAATCCTTATAGTCGAAGATAAGATGACTCGTGGTCAAAATAAAATCATCCAATCATAATTGAACATGTTTTGGATACTATTTTAATCATTATAATCTTATTTATTTAAATAATTTATTAATGAGGTAAATACTGCATCATTAATATGTCATAAATAATTTAATTTATTTGTTGTCTAAAAATAACAAAAAAAACTACCATGATGTAGTAAATCTTTTTATATTTTCAATTAATATTTATAGTAAAAAATATGACTTATATAACACCATATAAAAATTAATTACTAAAATATTTTTGTTAATGTCAATTTCGTCTTTACATTAAATTAATTAATCCAAATTGTCATTATCACTCTCACATGGCTAAATGGGGTCCCAAAATTGACCCAAAGATTCCCTTGGTTGTAAATTACTCAACCAATAAGGTTTTGACAAGTGTTAAGATAATTAATATTTATTATAATATTCTTTTTACCTTCAATTAACCAATTTACCTTTAACCGTGGTAAATAAAAGTCAAAAGTTACTATTCACCCAAAATTATTTTCATCTTAATGAACCACATATTACTTCTTAATAACAACCATGTATGTCGGATTTTTAAAATTCAATTCACATAAGTGGTAAAATTTCATTTAAATGAAAAAGTCTGTTTTTTAACTACCACTAAGTGGTGTCACTATTCATCAAAAATTGAATTTTTTCAGAAAAATACCAAAGATCCAGCCTAAGAATTATTTGATATTCTGAATTCAAAATTGATGTCTATTTTTTCAAATTCAAAACATATAAGTGTAATTAATTAATTTAAAAATTAATTCCCATTGTTAAAACAAATAGCCTGTTTTTAAGAAATAATAACTATCAAAAGATTGATACTTGTTTATGTCCAATTTCAAAGTGAAATTAATAACAATAACCAACATTGGATTAAATGGTAAAAATATATTTCAATTTAACTTTAAACCCAACTAAAAAGATAATATAACCATATAAATAAATTAGATTAAAAGGCACTTTTGAATTAAAATACAGTATTTTTCACTATTCATTAAAAAATGAACTTTATCAGAAAAATACCAAAAAATTACCCAAATTATAATTCGATGTCCCCATTTTAAAGAAGGATTGTATTTTCACAATTAGATTGTATTAAAGTGACCAAAACTATATTTAAAGAGGGTTCCACATTAAAAGGCGGTAAATCAGCCTTTTAATGTAAATTATGCTTAGAATTAGATTCATTCATATTTTAATCCTCTAACCTTTTTATTGGAAAAAAGTAAATACATTTAACAATCATGTATAATCATATTGTAGTTATTTTCATTCATTCCTCCAATACAACGGCTAGAAGTTAACTACAATTTAAAATAATAATATTATATTATTAGTTTGCAACGTAAGATTCCAAAGAAACCCATTGTTGCGTATCGGGTACGCTATCGAGCATAGCAACCCCTTTAAAGTAAAATTAATATTTAATTCACAAATATTAATTAATATGAAATATTTCTTATACTTTATTTACCTGGGATGTTATATCCTTCCCCCTTTTGGGAATTGCATCCTCGCAATTTTTATTCACTTATCAAAATAAGTGGGGGTATTTATCCCTCATAACATTTTTAGATTCCCACGTTGCCTCTTCAACCATATGGTTTTTCCAAAAAACATTTACTTGGTATATTACCTTATTCTGCAACACTTTCTCTCTACGATCAAGAATCTGGACTAGTTGTTCTTCATAATAGAGATTCTCTTCCAATTGAACTACCTCTGGGCTCATGTTCAATTCTTTATGAGTGAATATATACTTTAAACTTTTTTGATCAGTGTATATTTCATAATTCACTCCATAAAAATGATGCCTCCAAATTTTTAAAGAAAAAACAACAACATCTAATTCCAAATCATGTGTAGGGTAATTTAACTCATGTGGTTTCAACTGACGTGAAGCATAAGAAATTACCTGATCATTTTTCATTAGGACACAACCTAGTCCTTTAAATGAAGCATCACTGTAGATAACAAACTTACCATTTCTGGAAGGTCGTGCCAAAACTGGATCATTCACCAATCTTCTTTTCAATTCCTGAAAACAATTATCACATTCTTTTGTCCAGATAAACTTAACACCTTTTCGAGTTAACTTAGTCATTCAACTAGATAACCGTGATAACTTTTCAACAAAACTCTATTAATAACCTAACAATCCAATAAACCTATGGATCTCAGTTATATTTGTGGGTCTTGGCCATTATTCAACAACTTTCGTTTTAGCATGATCAACAATTATTCCATTTTTTGAATCAATGTGACCAAGGAAAGAAATTTGTTGTAACCAAAACTCACACTTACTGAATTTCCCATAAAGTTTCTTTTCTTTTAAGGTTTTCAAGACAGCCCTTAAATGACTTTCAAGTTCCTCTTTACTTTTGGAATAAACCAAAATATCATCAATGAACACAACCACATACTTATCCAATAACTCATGGAAAATTCTATTTATAAGATCCATGAATAAAGCAGGTGCATGGGTTAACCCAAAAGGCATAACTACAATTTCATAATGGCCATATCTTGTACAAAACGCGGTCTTTAGAATATCTGCTTCCTTTACTTTCAACTGATGGTACCCTAACCTCAAGTCAATCTTCAAAAAATACTAAGAACCCTGGAGCTAATCAAACATATCATCGATATAAGGCAAATGATAATTATTCTTAAGAGTGATGTTATTCAATGCTCTATAATCAATGCAAAGTCACATTGGACCATATTTCTTTTTAAAAAACAAGACATGAGTACCCCATAGTGATTTGATAGGTCAAATTAAACCTTTATCTAATAACTCCTACAATTGTTTCTTTAACTCTAAAAGTTCAATTTGAGCAATTTTATAAGGGAGTTTTGAAATTGGATTAGCATCAAGAACTAATTCAACAGTAGATTCAACTTCCCGATCAGGTATAATACCAAGAAACTCATCAAGAAAAACATCAAGGTACTCGTTTACCACTGGCACATCATTAATCTGAAGAGTTATTTTGTATTCGACAACATGTTCAAGGTAACATTCATTTCCATCTTTTACTAGTTTCTCAGCTTCTTGATATGTTATCAACAGCAAGGGTTCATTTTTGTATACAAACTGAAAATCACTCTTAAAAGAAACCTCTTTAGCTCTGAAATCAATATTATAATGATAAACAAAAATCCAATCCATGCCCAAAATAACATCAAACTATACTAGAGGCAAAACAATAAGTTTTGTAGGTAGATTCTTTCTGCACACAAGGACAAGAATGTTCTTATGTTTTCTTTTTTTCTCAACATTTCCTCCAGGTGTTTTTAACGTAAGTTCTGTATTCATATCTTGAGATGGAATTTCCAATTTACTAGAAAACTTCTCAGAAATGAAAGAGTGTGTAGACCCAGAATCAAACAACACATTGGCATAATCGGAAAAAACAAACTGTGTACCTGATACAACATCATTTAATAGCCCAACATCTGCTGAAGTAGTTGCAACAGATTTTGCCACCCCTTTCTTCTTGTAGTTTGGATGCATTCCTTCTTTTGAGTTCTTTTTTGGACACTCATTTTCATAATGACCCATTTCATTACACTTAAAACATTTTACTGACTGTAAATCAGATTTTGTCTTACCATTACCCTGATCTTTTTCAGTGCAATTACGAGCCTTATGTCCCATTTTACCTCATTGGTATCACTTACTAGAATTAAAAAGACATTCCCCAGCATGTTTTTTACCACAATTTTCACAAACTGTAAACTTAAGTTTCTTACCATCAGACTTTTTTGAAGATTTCTTCCCTTTAGTTTGCCACCTCGACCTCTTATTCTGTTGTTTGTCAAAGAATACTTGATCATTGGAAAACTCCATTTCCACGTTCTCCGCACAATGAAATAGTTATTCATTACTTTTGAACTCACGAGAAGCTAAAGCCCTTCGATACTTTGTCTTTAATCCTGATTAAAAACGGTTGATTTTACAATCAAGATCTCATATGAAATTTGGAGCATACCATGCCAGTCGAGTGAATTTTTCTTCCTAAGTAGGCTCTGAGTCATCCTCCTGCCTCAATTACAGGAATTGTTTTTCCATCCTAAGACGAACCACCTTAGGAAAATATTTCTCAAGAAACATACCTTTGAACTCATCCCAATAAAGAGCATCAATCTCTTCACTATCCCTGATATTTTTTACCATCTACAACCACTGATAAGATTCACCTTCAAAACGGTCAACAGAAAGACAAACCTTTTGATGTTCTGAACAACCCATGACATCGAAAATCATTTCCAGTGATTTAATACACCCTTCAGCTAGAACAGGGTCAGATGATCCTCTGAATGATGGGGGATGTTTTCTCATGAAATGATCAACTGCTGACATGTTCCTCTGTGGTTGATCTGGCCGATCTCATACATGGACACCACCACCATTTATAGCCTGAGTCAATTATGCCATCGCTGCAACAAACTATTCTGTTCTGATTCCGACTATCTCAGGTTGCAGATTTGGAAGGTTGTCTTCCTCATGATGTCGTCCCAACATAGCTACCATGTTTCCTCTCAGGAAAACATTTCTGAACACAAAAATATCTTAGGCCAAAAAACATGGTAATATGTAAATGCTATATGATGTCAATATTAACATAAATTACATTATGTATATTACTTTAACAATTCCCTAACACATATTGTTATCTAAACCTCCCTCTGATACCAACTATAAGGACCCGGCCTTAAACCTTACATTATATTGAATTAAATGATTAATTCACATTGAGTATCTTTTCAGGTTTAGAGTTTTAGAGAATTATGACATAACTATTACATCTCAAAAGATTACAAGGTAGACATATCTACATAGTTTCAATTTTTTTCATAAAATAAAAACTCATGAAAAAAAGAGTCGTGTCTAGTTCCATGTTTTAGACAACATGAATTTTACTTGATCTCATCCTTGACCCTATTCATCTTTAAGTCCTGTGAAAACATTTAAAAACTTGGAATGAGCATAAAAAGTTCAGTAAGGGTTATAAAACAAAGAATGAAAACATTTGTTCATAAATACATAAAAAAGCATGAAATCATTTACTTACCTCATGAAGTCATAAGATTTATGAAAGACACATAGAAATCATAAATCATAAAGGTAACTTGTGGCATCCATATCATACTTACATTGTAGCTATCATAGCTACATAAGGAGTTACTTTGGAATACCCATCACAGTATATTCTTTAAAATCTATTAGGAGAAACATTCACGTTTACCTCTGTCACATTACCCAATGCATTGGAGAGCTATCTCGGGCTCACCCTCCCTAGGTTTATCATGGAACCACCCGTATACATAAATAATTCCCAAAATCCATAACATGATCATAACACATAACACAAGAATAAAGGAAAGATAACATTCCCACATTGAAATAGAAAAATATCATTTCAAGAAATTGAAATACTAAATCCATTCTCAAAATCTTTTTAAATACCAAAATATGTAAAAATAGTATATGGTATTTATTTTTTTCCTTTTAAAAACATTACGGCTTGTTAAGGAAGCCAAAGATCAAATAATACTCGCGGTGGCGGAAAGGTCATTGTCACCGCTTACGTAAAAAAGAACATTCATTTTTTCATTTAGTAAAACACATCATATAAAAATATTCCCTTTGAATGAAATGAAAATTTAAAGTGGTTTATTCTCCATATAAAATAAAGTCATGTACAAAACTAACAATTCTTCAATGAAAGGAGATTGAGATGAAGTCCCTTACCTCACATCCGACTTGACTTGATCCTTCTTTAATCTCCTGAATAATAAACTAAAGTTAATTTCTACTTGCTGAATAACATTTTTCAAGTTTAGTATTCCTTTTATATCACTTATTACCATGTTATAAACATTATTCAATCATTTAAGTTAATAACGTTCATTTTGTCGATAATTGGTACTTGAGTAAAAATGAACACATTATATTTATATGTTGTCCATGTGGCCAAAGTTTCATTATAGACAGAATTATATTCATGATTTGGATATCATATATATCATATATATCCAGTATATACGTGTTTTTCTAATAGTACATAACATTTAGAGGTAAGAAATGAAATTCATCGTTCATGGAGACGGTAAGATGTACGTACGCATGAACACTAATTTCATTTATATTTCTTATTTTAATGGAAAAAAACATAATGATACATAGGTATAATATAATTACAATATAATATCATATATAATATCATTAACTCCATCCTTTGTACATCCCACATAAGGAATTAATGAATCAAATCACTTTGAGGGGGCGGTAGTCCACACTTCCTCAAATGAGATTATCATATTTACCCACTATGGAAACCATAAAAGCATGATATAAATGGGAAGTAAAGAAACATAAGGAAATCATAAACATAATATATATAATATATAAATACAGTTCCATCATAATGGCCACCATGAGTGGCGGTAAGATGTAATTGAACAATCATCGTTTCGTGAGGCCTTAGTTTGTCATCCGCAGAAACATTATGTTCTTCATCCATTAGATGGAGTTGTGTGTAATTGTAGTTCTAATTATTCTCATAAAAACATCATAGTATATTGAGGATATAGGTTTTGTTAGAAAAAAATTAATAAAAAGAGTATAGGAGTTGGAGAAGTAAAATAAAAGAAAACAATTTAAGGGAAATCGTTACCTTTAATTTGGGTAACTCCCTTTGGTTTGAACCAAAGGACATCTTGAAGTGCCTTCTACCTAAGGTAAGGATTCTAAGAGGAGGACAGGGGTGTTGAGATATTAATTGGGCAGAGTTTTGATGATCCAAATGGATTTAGAGGTGTGTGGAATTGGATAGAAGTGGTCTCCTTTTATAAGAAAGAGGAGGGGCTCTTTAGGAAAGTGTGATAACATTATTTTATTATATAATGATATTAAGTTTATAATAGTCGAAACATAATTATAGTAGAAGATAAGATGACTCATGGTCGAAATAAAATAATCCAATCATAATTGAACATGTTTTGTATTTTATTTTAGTCATTATAATCTTATTTATTTAAATGATTTATTAATGAGATAAATACTGCATCATTAATATGTCATAAATAATTTAATTTATTTGTTGTCTAAAAATTATAATAAAAACTACCATGATTTAGGAAATATTTTTATCTTTACAATGAATATTTATAGTCAAGAATAGGACTCATATAACACCAAATAAAAATTAATTACTGAAAGATTTTTGTTAATGTCAATTTTGTCTTTACATTAAATTAATTAATCCAAATTGTCATTATCTCTCCCAAGTGTCTCAATGGGGTCCCAAAATTGACCCAAAGATTCCCATTGTCGTGAATGACTCAACCAATAAAATTTGGACAATTTTTAAGATAATTAAGATTTATTATAATATTCTTTTTACCGTGAATTAACATATTTACCTTTAACCGTAGTAAATAAAAGACAAAAGTTACTATTCACCAAAAATTATTTTCATCTTAATGAACCAAATTTTACTTCTCCATAACAACCATGTATGTCATATTTTTGAAATTCAATTCACAGAAGTGGTAAATTTTCATTTAAATGAAAAAAGTCAGTTTTTATCTACCACTAAGTGGTGTCACTATTCATCAAAAATTGAAGTTATTCAGAAAAATACCAAAAATTCAGCCTAAGAATTATTTGATATTCAGAATTAAAAATTGATCTATATTTTTTCAAATTCAAAACATAGAAGTGTCATATATTAATTTAAAAATTAATTCCTGTTGTTAAAATAGATAGCATGTTTTTAAGAAACAATAACTATCAAAAGATTGATACTTTTTTATGTCCAATTTCAAAGTGAAATTAGTTCCAATGACCAACATTGGATTAAATGATAAAAATATATTTCAATTTAACTTTAAAACCAACTAAAAATATAATATAACTATATAAATAAATTATATTAAAAGGCGCTTTTGAATTAAAATACAGTATTTTTCACTATTCATTAAAAATGAACTTTATCAAAAAAAAATACCCAAAAAATACCCAAAGTAAAATTTGATGTCCCCATTCTAAAGAAGGGTAATATTTTGTCAATTAGAATGTATTAAAGTGACCAAAACTATATTTAAATAGGGTTCTCTTTTAAAAGGCGGTAAATCGGCCTTTTAATGTAAATTATGCTTAAAATTAGATTCATTCATATTGTAAGCTTCTAACTTTTTATTAGAAATATGTAAATACATTTAACAATCTTGTATAATAAAATTGTAGTTATTTTCATTCATTCCCACCAATAAAACGGCTATATGTTAACAACAATTTAAAATAATAATATTATATTATTAGTTTGCAACGTAAGATTCCAAAGAAACCTGTTGTTGTGTATCGGGTACGCTATCGAACATAGAAACCCCTTTAAAGTAAAATTAATATTTAATTCAAAAATATTAATAAATATAAAATATGTATTATTCTTCATTTACCTGGGATGTTACATTTACACTCCAATTACTCATTTATGGATCTTATAATTTTTTATATGTATTATATATATAAATTAGTATTATTTTTTATTCTAAATTATTGTATCCTATTTGTAGGTCTATTTGGATTAATGTTTCATCGTGATAAGGCCTCCCATAATGTGTTATATTTCAACTTTGTTTTAATTATTTTCTCCTATACTATTTTATGTGATCATGGGGTGGAACACTTAGCTTACTACCACCCATTTGGGGTCCTGGTGGGTTAGATAGTTTAATAATGAAGGCGTAAACTTCTCAATAAATAATAATTATATATAATTTATTATTCCTAAATATTCAAAGTCCCTATATCTAAATTTTTAAGGATGGATTCTTCCGAGATAATGTAACACTCTCGTTTTCTAGATAGTGAAAGCTCATTACACCACATATATTCCCTGAAAATTTTGTTTTCCTTGATAAATTTGTAAGAGATATGGGTGGGGTAACCAACTCATGCTTTATTTTTATTAAATAAACATACAATTTTACTAATAGAGTTGGAAATAATACATGTAATAGGGATTTATAAATCATTTATGAACTTAAGAAGAAGAAAATATTTTCATATAATTTTTTGAGTGAAGAGGTAAATATTTTAGTGAGTGAAGTGATAAATGTTCGTGGGAATAAATTGAATATTTAATCAACTTTAATGGATAAAAATTAATTTCACCACATTTATTTCATATATACTTTCACATTATTTTTATTGATAGTCACTAAAAAATAACCATGATTTATAAAAAAATTAGTTTACATTGTTTTAAAATAAAATTTCTATTTTATAATTATTGTTAAATTCAACTTAATGTTTTATTTTATTAAATTAAATATTCCTTGGTGTTTTATTTTCTCCAAAAAAAGTAAGGATAATCAAGAAAGGAAATGATCAAGGTAGTAAGGATTTAATTGAAAAAATAAAATATTAGAGATTATAACTACTATATTTTATGACAAGATGTAGTCTCCTCGTTTAACATAGCTATAAAAATCATACTTAAAAAATAGAATCCTTATATGTTTGGATGTAGAAATATAAATATTGTGTGATTGAAATATATAATTAAAAAACTGTATAAGTTTGAATTATCTGCTACATAAGTGAAATGGAAGGCATGACTGAGATATAAATGAGAAATCATGTGTATCATGTGGAACGATCTTGTGAATGGTCTAACCAACTAAATCCGTGTATAAAGAGTTTTGATTCAACCATCCATGATGTGAGTCATCCTCTAAGACATTATATTATTAAAAATTTAATGAAATAAGTACCATTATTTAATAATTATATTTTGATGTATTCCTGTGAATTGAATATAATTCATTATATATAATAGAATAATACTAGTGATGGAGTTTAAAATGATCAATGGTTTAACATCCATCGATCTGTCACTCTCTCAAATGGCCAAGAAGGGTTGGTTATGAGAGCTCAATCAAGCCTCCCCATACACTAGAGGCTGCCGACTAGCAGTAATGGTGTAAAGAGTATAGATGGGAGACTATAACACCAAGTATGAATTGTCATAACAGTTGAAACAGTTCATAAATAAATGAAAATAATCATAGTAAAGGCGTTATGAAAGAAACAACAAAAACCAACTATATAATCCAACAAATAGATAATGAAAAATGTATTGATGTGTTGTAATGTAACAAAATAATTGGTAAGAGAAATAAAATAAAATACCATAAGACTCCAAAAAAACTCAAAGTACTAGGTCACAAACCCCACATGGGCCCCATCTCAAAACTCCATCCTAATAGTAAACAAAAAATCAACATCAAGGTCCTTTTCCATTTTGTAAACTTACATCCCCTAAATCTAATCATGTGCCAAATGGTGTCCTGAATAGGGTGTAAGTATAACTTAGTAGGTCGACACCATCATTTCTAAACAATACCAGTCTGATAATATGTTTATTGAATAAAGAGATAAATAGGTGTATCAATCAATTCAACAATTAAATAGATACAATAACCTGATTTGGATCCATGCTAGAATATCTCTATGCATGTATTACAACCATGCCTACCACATCCATATAATAAAGGTAAGATGATATTCTTCAAAACCATGTTAAAATATCTATGATCATGTATTATAACCAAGAAAACTGCAACCATATAACAATGGTATAGTCACAACAATCTGGGTTAAAGCCCTATAAGAATTATAGAATTATAATTCAAATACCTATAAGCATTGTGGAATGGGACTCAGTATACCAACTCTCTATAACCATTAAAACATGTGACTAGGGTGATCCCACTCAATATCATTGCTATAACATATAATTGGGAAAGTTCTAGGGAATATCCCGGTATATAAGCATTACCGCATGGAACACATTCCCTATAAAACATCGTAGATATCACAATAACACATCACAATTATTAATGGTTAGTTTTTTTAATTACCATTATTCTTTTATAAAACACTTCCAATTCAATTCACAATTGATTAATAATTATTTCAATAAGAAATAATCCAAAATTAGGCATTCAATAATAAGAATTCCCCCTAGGTAACAATTCATGGTAGACATACTATAATCCATTATCCAATTAAAAATCCATTTTAAACCAATGGAATTAAAGGAATAATCTCATTTAATTATTTAATTGATTCGGACACACGTTACAATGACGCAATCACAATATTTCACAAACTTGGAAATTAGAAAACCATAGGGTTAAGATTTAGACCCCCTACCTTTAACCGATGATCCAACAACCCACCCAGTAACCAAATCCCATGAGGAAATATATAAAGATGATTACAAAGAGGTTCCAATGTCATAACAGATCAAGATCCAAACCAACAACACAATCAGCCAAAGGATTTCACCGCAACGATTAGAGAACCAAAGGAAAGAAAAATAAACCAAACCAAAAGAACTTACCATGTGTTTAAGACACAAACAGAATGTATTAAAGGGCGGTAGGTACTCCAAAATCACCAATAGAACTAACATGTTTGAAAATATAGGCGTTTTATTAAAATATAATTATTTTCATCCACATTTAATGCTTAAAATTTAAGGTCATTCATTTACATGGTGTGTAATGTGATGTCATGTCATTTAAATGTTTTGAATTGAATTTTCTAAAAAAACTCATCCCCTAGAATTTATTTTATTAAAACCTAAGAATAAAAAAATGATGTGTAATACCTTTAATGAATTTGTAAATGTTATACATTTGATTTATTTCATTCCATTTACCTTTTAAACAACCTGAACCCTATTCAATGTTTCTGAACTTAACATGAATTCATTTTAACACTTAGTCCCATTTATAACTAGAATCCATTGACTCAAAAAAGAATACTTAACCAAACTTTATGTCATTTTATCCAACAAAATATCTTTGTCTCAAAACAAAACTTTTCCACCAAGGATCAAATGAAAACCTTAAATAGAAAAGTTCATGGAAAAAAGAAGGGATCTTAAAACCTCTCCAACTTCTAACAGATTATCTACAAGATGCTCCAAGAATCACTATGAGGTCTCAGTGAACAATTATGGACACTATGATTTCATATAAAACACCCTCTCCTAGGTATCCTCCTAAAATCTCCCATGCTACCACTACACTCTAACAAATGGTATAGTCTAACACCAAAAATATTTCTCACTACAATTCACAACCCGTATCGGATGCTCCTCAAAGGAAGCATCACAAAAAATCTTGACATATACTATATCTATCACATGGGAAGGTACTGGATGTTATCTTTATATTTAAGACACATGGAGAACATCATATAACTATAGCACTGTAGAAGTACTAGATGATACACCACTGAACCAACCCTTTCCATTATTTTAAATGGCCAAGTAAACCTAGTAAATAGCGCTCCATATTTCCTGTTATGGTGATACCACAATCTAGATGACACCCAAAGGAATGCATGATGAAAGATCATGAATTATAGAGGTTATCTCTAAAAGCCATCAAATGATTTCTACCTACTCTACATGGTCACCAACTGTTGTTTGAACAACTGAACCTATTCCTATGTATCATGCATGAGACTAGGCCCAACATGTGTTGGCAAACCTAACTCCAAATAAAAAATAGGTGAAAGATAATTTCTTCCCTATAAAGAATCAAAAAGATTCATTTGGATCCAAACCTAGATGCTATTATTATATGAAAACTACATATGTTCCATATGTTCCTCCCATGAACCACCAAAATCTAAAACACATGCTTGTAACATATCCTCTAGAACCTAAATAGTCCACTCAGATTGACTATTAGTCTATGGATGATTGGTTGTTCCTAAAATAACTCATGATCACAAGGATTTATCAAGACCCTTCCAGAAACATGATGTGAAATTAAGATCTCTATGTGAAATGATACTCCTAAGAACCCCATGCAACCGAACCACCTCGTGAACATAAAGATTCTGTAGATCTTCAACTATGAAGGTTTCCCAAATAGGTAAGAAGTTGAGTGACCAGAGTCAGTAGATCCACAATAACCCATAAAACATCATTATTATGGTTCATATTAGGTAATCATATCACAAAATTCATTTTTTAATCATCCCATTTCCACTCATGAATGAGTAATATTTGTAAAGGCTTGACTGTCTTCTGATACTCAGCTTTCACCAACTGAAAAGTGGTGAATCTAGAAAAAAAAATATTTCCACCTACTTCTTCATTTTTGAACACAAGTAATATATATGAAGTTATTGATACATCTTGTTTAAACCATTATTCACAACCCATATAGAATCATGAAAATCCCTAAGATTCCAGAATATCCAGATGCATTTCTTCAAAGAGGTACATTATCCATCACTCCTCACAAGACTCTCATACTACCTCTCTCTATGTATTTTTTCTCACAGATTCATAAATGATGTTTCCCTTTCTGGCTGTATAATCCAATTCAATGTTGAATAACTTTAGTTACTCGAATCACCTCCTCTATAGAAGGTTTAGTTCTCACTGATAAAATATGTACTTGAGGGTCTTATGATCCATGTGTACTATAAACCTATCACTCATGATATAGTGTCTCAAAAATTTGAGGAAATTTACCACTACTACTAACATCACATCGTGAGTAGGGTAATTCCTCTCATGTGGTCTTAGTTTCCTAGATCCATAAGCAACAACTCAGTGATCCTATATTATAACATCTTTGATTACAACTATGAATGCATCATAGTTCATAGTATATTATTTACATGGTATGGTTGAAGTGAGGATAGGTGCTGAGGTAATCCTCTCCTTAGACTTCTAAAAATATCTCTCTCAAGCATCTGACCAAATGAACTTCATCCCTTTCTTGGTCATCTGAGACATTGGTGCTGCTAAACATGAAAAATCTTTGATAAAACGCAGGTAATAACTTGTTAAACCTAGAATGTTTCAAATTTTGGAGGTGTTGTTGGTTTTTCCGCAATATACCATATATTTTAATTTTTATGGGTCCACTAACACTCAATCCTCTGATATGAAATTCCCAAAAATTTCACTTCATTTATACATAAACTGAATTTAGTTATCATGGCGTAAATTTGATTCTCTCTCAATTTACTCAAGATGATTTCAAGATGTTTGGAATTATTTTCTATGGAATGGTAGTAAAATAAGATATCATCAATGAAAAGAACCAAAAATTGATCCAGAATATTATGAAAGATATTATTAACTAAGGATATGAATACTAACATTGCATTAGTCAAACCAAGCGGTGTCACTGTGAATTAATATAAGTCATACCTACTATTAAAATCATTATGAGTTATATCTAATATTGTCACCCTTAACTGATTATATCTTGATCTCGGTTAAATCTTGGAAAAGATCATAGTGCCTCTCAACTGTTCGAAAATATAATCAATACATGGAAGTGGATACCAGTTATTGACCATCATCTGGTTCAACCTCTGATAATCCACACATAAGTGCAAATATCTATCAACCTTTTTGGTGAAGATAACTAGAGAACCCGAATAATATGTACTCAAACATATAAGGATTTTAGGTTTTAGATCATCCAACTAAAATATAAACTCTTGATGATCTTCTGCTTCAATTCAGTAAAGAGGGATATAAATGTGATCCCCTCTCAACACCAACTTGATCATGAACTCAATAAATAACTTGGGCAGTAAGCCATAGAACTCAGGGTAATAATCCTGAAAATGGTCTACCACTAGAGGAAAATAATATTTCCAAATTTCTCCATTTTCTAGATCATGACTGGTGATTTTGAGTGATAGTGAAATCCAATATATGTTGAATTGTTCCCTCATGACAAGCTTGAAGATCCCAATAACCCTAGTGATAAAACATGCTTCCTTCTAGAGATAGGAAGGTAACCCTCCTCCTGTAATAGTTTATATGATCTTGATATAGGCCTAAAAAATCTATACCAATAATCAAGTGAAAACATGTCATTTCTAGCTTGAATAGTTCCCAAAAGAAATGGTAATCACCAATATCTAGAGAACATGCCTTAAAAAATTGATATTCTTTTACCACACTCCCAATTGTGTGTAAATGGTTAAAACTCCATATAATATTTCAACATCCAAGACCAAAACATTTTCAAAATGAGTAGATAGAAAAGAATGTGATGCATCTATATCAAACAAAACACAAACTAAGTTAAATGATACAAGAATCATACCTATGGTAGTATATGGTCATGTATCCACATTTTTCGGAGTAGTCTACATAATTTGAAACTGACTTGTCCCTCTTCAATAGGCTCTAATATAACTAACCTGATCTAAATCCATTTCTTGGTGCTATTTCCCATGTACAAGGGTACCACGTCCCCTTCCTCATCCTGAATGGCCTCTGAAACTCTAGCTACCATGCTACTGAGGGGTAGTTGAGCCCATTCCTGAAACTGGTTCCTATCTTGATCCTCTTTCACTGGTGTTCTATGGAATGTTTGCACATAACCTCTAAATATGACCTATTCTAACATATATATGACACTCAAATTTGGGGTAAGGTCACTATGGTTTCTTGTGGCCAAACTTACCACACTAATTGTACTATAATAGAAGATGATCTTGGGATGTTAATCCACTACCCTAAATTCTCATCCCACTAATAATTTGGTGGAAGCTATCATAAAGGAACTTATTATCACTCAAATAAAAAATTCAAGATCACCCTGCTAAAATAGCTTGACAGCTGATTAAGTCCTCTCTCAGATTCACTTCTATGATGAGTGCAATATTAATCACATATTCAAAGCTACTTAAATGAAAAAAGTTTACCTATGACCTCATATCATAACTGTTGATGCTCCTTTCATCACAGAATCTAAAGTTTGGAAAAGGGGAATATCTGAGCTCAAAGTAATTCAACCTTTGGACAAATTTAAAAAATTGACAAAGGAATGAACAAGAAGAACATTGCACAAGGGTCGCGCAAGTTCTACAATGGTCGCGCAAGTACACTTGCGTGCCGCAATGGTCATGCAAGTCACTTACACACCCTAGGTGATAACCGCCCGGGGTCTTCTCTAGCTTATAAATACCGCCGGTGGGCCCCCCATTTCAAGAGGAATTTTTCCAGAATTTAGATACAGAGCTCTGAATGCCCAAGTCTCTTCTTCAGGTCTTCTGAAGAAATGTAAGGTAATTCTTTACCTAGAATAGAAGGTCTAAACAAGAGGAATAAGGTCTAAGTGTTAGAATTCACTAACACTTGCGCACCTAAGTGTTTTTACCCTTAAGAGAAATGTACACACTTGTGTGCCACCCTACTTCTTCACCATTACTTGCGCGCCATCTTCTGGAAAGCCTCTTGGGATAATTTTAAAGGCTTTAATCAAGGATCACCCAACTATTACTCTAAGGGATAAAAATCGTGCAAGTACACATGTGTCGTGCAGGTATACCTGTGCGCCCAGGACATGCGCACCCACACAGTACCTGTGCACCTGCCAGGACTTGCGCACCCCTACCATTTTGGGTGCCCTTCTTACCCATTTAACCCATATTATACCATTCCACCACTCCTATTCAAGATTCAGTCTTCAAGACACTCTTTAAATCCATTTATGAAATGTTTTCTTTATTAACTTCCTTATCTGAAAGGAATTTTGTGGAATATCTCTCTAAACCTAGTGGTTTACACATCTTTATGTCACTAAATATTGAGATTTCATTCATTCAAACTCATCCTTTAAGATGAGAGAATCCATAACCTAGGCCTCCTTTTCAGAATTAAGCACCAGTCCAAATTCTCATTAATATGGGCATCCTCTTTAGGAGTAAGCCCCATGTCCTCTAATATGGGCCTCCTTTTCAAGAGTAAGCCCTAGATCCCCTAACCTAGGCATCCTTTTCAGGAGTAAGTCCCAGTCACAATTCCCATTAATTTTGGGCATCCTCCTCAGGAGTAAGCCCCAATCATAAAATTCTTAAATATGGGCATCCTCCTCAGGAGTAAGCCCCAACCATAATTCTCTTAACCTGGGCCTCCTTTTCAGGAGTAAGCCCCAGTCTCAAATGTGGGCCTCCTCCTCAGGAGTAAGCCCCAAGTCCCTTTAATTTTCAAATCCCTTTAACCTGGGACTCCTTTTCAGGAGTAAGCCCCAGTCTTAATATCCCTTTAATCTAGGCCTCCTCCTTAGGAATAAGCCCCAGCCTTAATTTCTCTTAACCAGTCATAATTCCTTTTGATCTGGGCTTCCTTCTTAGGAGTAAAACCCAATAATAAGTCCCCTCCTAACATGGGCATCTTCCTTAAGAGTAAACCCCAAGATTATAGTATACAAATCTCCATGAATTACATATACCTTTATGGACCATGTTCATGGATGTCTTCCCTGAAGAAAATCTTAATCCTCATCTATTTGGGCAGTCATACATATATAAGCCCCACATCTTTCATGGCACAATTGTTTGGTTTCACTGATATCTCTTGTTTCTCACACCAAGCATGACTCACGTGAGCTTAGATTGTAAAAGTAATCCTGACATCTTTAATGAGCCATCAATCATTCAAAAACATTATACTCTCTCACTCGAACTACGTGGGTTCTGATTCCTTTTCTAAAACAAAGGATACGTTGGTATCCCATCAGCGGTTACGATCCCAACTCTGAAATAATTCATGTCTGCCTGAATGAAAATAAAATTCAAGTGCCCCACTGTGTGGATTTAAAACCAGTATGGTCATCATAATGACCAAGAGACTTTTATCTATTTTTAAGGATACCATCAAGTAAGAATATCTAACAAATACAGATGATTCTTCATCGATGAATAACCTAGAATACATATAAAAGATTCTTTGAATTTCCTACGTACCAATCATTGATTGTCAGACTAAAGGAAAGATCATTTTATACTTGTTAATGTAATAAGGATTCACAAACATAACTTAAATATATAAATAGAGTCCCGGAGTAGACAATAATTCCCCTAAAAAAGGTGTGATGAGTCCGACCTCCCATCCTCTCGACCAATGAAAATTCCTAAGCCTCATCAGTCCACAACTATTGAGCACCTACCTTTGGAAAGTAGGTTTAAATGGATATGGAATCATTGGATGTTTCCAGTTCTACGAACAAACCTGTTAGAAACTTATTGGAATGTTTGAACCATCAATAAATGAGGTTATCCCCAATTCCAGAGGGAAACAAAAAATGTTGAACCCGACGTGAATCCTTAACCATGTTAAAATGATGTTTTTCTTATTTGTTAGGCCCATATTTAAACTCAATGAGAGGGCCAAAAAAACAATCATTGACATATGTGCTAATCCAAAAGATGTAGTTGCTGAATTTATCTTGATTATGTCTGTTATATCAAACAAGAACTCTTTTCCAATATCTTCTACATTTCCAGAATAGCTTCTCTTAAGTTCACATCTGTGAATACATCAGCTGTGAAAACCTCTACTGTGAATGATAATACTGCTACTCATGATGGATCATCGTCCGCTGTGAGGATGACATCACCTACTCAGCATCTTCAACACTGGGTATCAAATGCGCTGGTTAAGGAGTACCATCAACACGGTACCATTCCAACTCTAGAGGCTGCTCGACAAGCCCTCCAAGTGAACAATTCACCCTAGTCATCCAGACAGCGACGACTAGAGATCAAGAAGTAGGTGGTGCTAACTACTATGTCCAACCATTTCGGGTTGTTATCCCCGGAACACAATCACCATTCACTCCCATATTCTACGGAGGTGAATGGTCAGGTCCCTCAGGGCCTTAATTCAAGGAATCAGGAGTCCTTACCGAGGGATCCCATCAACCATCGTTGCCAGACTCATGTGGCAGTGCGCCCTCAACATGATGAGAGTGTCGACTCCAGGCGTTCGGATCAGGTTCCTCGAACCCAAGCAGGAAAGAAGAATCACCAGAGGTGAAATCTGGTTAACAGTGAGCAGGTTCTCATCTCTGGAATTTCTAGAAAATTCCACCAAACTAACTTGGTAGAAAGCAATGATCGGGCACACACACCTGTCCGTTTTAATTCTGTTGTCTAGCAGACTCATCTGGCAGCATCACGCCAATCCCGGAAGGCAATTCTGTTGAGTACTATAGGCAGGAACACATACCTATTGATGCGTCATCAGCTAGTCAGCAGGCTCGTCTGACTACATATGATGGAGCTCATCAACCACGTTCGATGAAGTATAATCAGCAGGCACATAAACCTGCTAGTATTGATCAAGCCTACCAATAGTCTCGCTTGGTAGCACACGAAGAAGTCAGTCAGAAAGCTCCGACGACAAACAGGAGACAGACTCAACTCTCTTCCCCCACACTTGAGTACTGTCAGGATTCACTGACATGAAAAGGAGGACAGGAGCAGGCACATACACCTACTCCAAGAACGGGATGGACGTATATCCCTATTCCGGAAGCTGATGTCACCAAGCATATTCTATCAATGGTGAAAGAGCAGAATCAAATCCCTGCTCATATTTTGGATGCTTTCCAAGATATTATAACAACTTCAGCGGCATCTTAGGGAAAGACACATAAATATATCCCTACCAGTGGAGTGACACATCAATAGTTCATTCTAGAACAGACACACACACCTGTTCCGGTCCAAGAGGGTTGTGGGGCATACTCCCCCATATCATACGGACAACCAAGTTAGGCACATACACCAGATTTGAGTAGAGATCGTCAGCCTAACCTGGCCAACTCTCCTGATCAGGCATATACACCTGCTCAGAGCAGCCACTTTCATCAACAAGTGGTTTCCAAGGCGAGTAAGAAGGCGTCTAAGAAAAAGACCCGCCCAGCACAGTCAAGAAATCAAGGGCTAATCTGTAACAAGGCCTTTCTCGATGCTGGAGTTCTTGAAGCCCTCAGACAGTTATCTGTTAAAATACAAGATTTTACTCCCTCATTTCCCAATACTGGGAACATTAATTCTGATGGTCTTCAATAGACACTTCCTCATGAAGGCTTTCTTCCTGAAAATTCAGTCGATCTTGAAGTTTCATCTTTAGATGAGAGCCATAGGAACCCTCTGTGTGGTCAGAAGACCAAGGAGCAAGAGACGTCATCTTTTGTTGTAACCCACCATGGTGGTCCTCCCCATGATGATGAATTTCTCTGCGAAAGTCCTCTCTACAGTAGTGAGGCACTTTTCCTGGAAAATGCTCCAGTGGATAATGTAGTGCCGAGAAAGCCCTCTTATCTTGAGGCACTTGAAAATGTGAAACTAGAATTGTCTGATTCTTCATCGCTAGAAGGTAAAAAACTTTCTCAATCGGAAGATAGCCGAGGGTGTAGGTCATACTCCAAACCACCCCTAAGTCATGCATCTTCTAGTATGATCAGTGATTTCTCTACCAATCATGTTGAATCCGATGAAGCAACAAGAAAGCACCAGCTCTGGTCAAATCAGGTAGAATAATCTTCATTGAATGATAAAGAGAAAATAATGAACATGAGAAAACAAATGGCGAAAGGTGAAGTGCCATTCATGTTTTGGCCTCTGGATGACTCTCATTACAACATTCCAGAGATGTTGACAGAAGATGGAATTCATCATATTCGTCTCAACATATGGAAAATTCTTTGTCAGTTGAAAAAGAAAGTATTATCTTGTGATGAATATGAAAATCATGTTAAGATAATATAAGGGTTAAAACTTGAGATTGATTTGGAATATCTATCATTCTCTCGATATCCGAAGGCTGAGAAGCAGCAGAGAGTCGTTTAGCGTTCATGCCTTAGCGCACTAAGAAGATTGTGCCAGTTAATTGCCAATGCCCCATATGGTATTCATGTTAGGGGATGGGGTGTTCGTGGAGAACTACATATCAATGTGCTCTCCAGTCATCGAATCCCGCTGAAAATGGTCTCATGAAATGTTATTTCCCATGGCCGACCACAATCAACTGTATTTGTTTGTAATCAAAGGCTTCCCCAAAAACAGGCTTCAACTAGTTCCTCTCAAAATCAAGAATAAAAAGAACAAGTTGTTGAATTACTCATCCATCAAGAAAACGAGAATATTGAACAGGACTATCGTATGGAGCAAGCACATCATCAAGTGACAAAAGTGTCGAAAATCGTACAACGGTCTTTCGAGCCGGGTGATAAAAGAGGATGTCGATTGATGCATCTAGCTAATTTCAGGACTAACGTCCACAAGATCAGGAGAGATTTTAAGAAAGTCTCAGACATAGAATGTCAAGATCCACCCCAGCTTGCGAAACTGGGGACTCTTTTAAACCAACCCTTAGAATCAACAAATAGAATTCGAGGAGTTAAGTGGGAACAACAGGAATATCCCCAGTCCACCGAACTGGGGACTTTTTCAAATCATCAATCCCATCCTCAGAGAAAGTCAGTCTTTTCTCAATTGGGGAAGAAGCCTCAAGAGGAATGAAGAGCCAAATTATTAGGAAATTCCCTCCAAATTATGGTTCGTCAATAACTTCCTAAGGGATTGAATCAACATAAGGCAATGTCTCATCAAAGACATGAATGAAGACAATATCATAGAAATGTTGATAGAAGGGATGTGATGCGTTATGCATCAATCAATGTCATCAATTCCATTGTTGCTGATCCACCAGATGAGGCTCACTCAGAGGGATCATATGAATAGGTTCTTATTCACGAACTTGTATGCACAGACACAAATGAAGGTGTGCATACACGAAATCAAAGGTTTACCCAAAATCTGGGTGCTCCTTCAAATAACCCACTTCCCCCTCTCTGAAAGGGATCAAACAAGGGGAAGGAAAAGAATCAGGTTATATATCCTTCCTCTGGAGAAGTCCAATCTCTCTCACTAGAGCAAAGATTTGCGCAATTGGAGGGAAAAATGAAGCAATTAAGGAGGATGAATGTAGAACTACTTCAGGGTAGTCTTCCTGCTAAGCATACTGGAGTCAGTCATCCAAGGGAGTTTGTTTCAACTACTGATATGGATCAAGAATATCCTCATTTATCAGTACACCCTCACAGGTCTAATCCTACGGGTCAAGTGCAACAATAATTGGCAGTGCTGCCATCGGTTGCAGTATTAACCACCACATCTGTCCAAGCTCTAGTCTGTGCACTTGTTCAAATTCAAGCTCAACCGGATGTTTCTTGAAAGTTAATAACTATTATTGAGTCATTGACAATTTGGTTGGAAGCTATGGAAGGGAAGCATTCACAGGTTCAACCAGAAAAGAATGCTTACCCTGAATGGGTAGATTCAATCTCCCCCCCCCCCATAAAATTTTGGGAACCTTGTATTCCTTATTTTCAATGGATCAGGTGACCTTGAATAGAATTTTATGCAATACGTGTCTTGTTGCGATCCTATGATGGGAACTACTGAGTAAAAAGAAGCAGTGAAACTCATATGCTTCATGCGAACCTTGCAAGGACCAGCTTTTGTCTGGTATACAATCTTGAAATCCCGGTCAATTACTGGATGGGAAGATCTCCGTCAATGATTTCTTCTTCAATTCAGCTCATCTTTTCCAAATACAATAGTTTTCGATCTTAGAAACTATATGCAAAGGGAGAATGAAAGAGTCTCTGATTTCATTGCTCACTGGAAGGGATTAACATATTCCCTAATCTTAGCACTCCCTCAAGAGGAAATGTTGCCAATATGTGTGGAAAATATGCATGACGAATTACGCACACCACTGATCCTTGTGAAATACACCGGAGGGTTTTGAGATCTTACTTTAATCGCTCAATAGATTGAAGATTCTCTTATACAGACTAAGGCTAAATCTCGTGTAATTCCATCAGCTCCCGGAAGGAGAATGGGTAAAGCAAAAACTGCTACAGTTATGCTTAAAGAAGCACCTATACCTACTTATACCTCAAAACCTTCATCTTCTCAAAGGGCTCCACCTCTTGAGCATCAACAAAAAAGGACGTTTCGTTAATACAATCAAAGATACCAATGATGGAAACAGTTTCATGAGTTGAAGAGTAAAGTTTATTCTTTCCAAAATGAACAACTTCCTGGTTACTTCATTTCGGCCCTGGAGAATAATTTGGTTCATATTCCAAGGCCCAAGATGCCAAACAAGTAAGGTGATGAAGACCATCCCAATTATTGCCCATTTCATCAGATGCTGAGACATCCCATCCAGGAGTGTTTTGTCTTTAAAGACCTCCTGCAAAAGATGGTCGACTCGGGACAAGTCAAACTGAAAGGCTCTTCAGCCCAAGTATCATGTGTTACTGCTACAGTTCCAGAGGAGGAAGGCGAGTGGCAAGATGTAAAAAGAAAAAATACACAAAAATATGATGATTGGATGGTCAGAAAAATGATTAGCCAAACTCATGCTATTTTGCGATCACAATTGAAGAAACCAATTGTGCCTTCTGCCATGAATGCCGCAACAAAATTCTCTTCAGAGGGAAAATCCTCAAAAGGGTGGCATAATTCCAAGAAGAAGGAACAATCAGTAGAATATGAGTATGTGTCAAAGCCTATGTTTTGTTTGACTCTAGCTGAATTCATGCCATCTACTTCGAAGCAATGGGCACCGCCCCAACAAAAGGTATAGCCTAAATTGGCTAGTCAGGCAGATTCTTAATGGGATGAAGAGTTAATCTTTGCTTCTTTTAATATGATTCAATTAACAGATCCATATGCCAGTCGCAATTTTGATTTCGATGTGCCTGAATTCCCTGTATCAAATAGAGGAATCAGAGGAAGTTCCAGAGGCTCACGGTACAGGGGAAGACGTGGATCTTTCAGAATCTACTATTCCAATTCTACCCCTGCTAGAACTGTGTACGCAGCAATAATGTGAATGTATCTAATTGTTCTAATCTTCCAAAACCATGAATATTGCCAACTCCTATCCTAATACAAGATGCATCAACTTCCAAAGCATCTTCTTCCAAGGCACCTGCTAAACCACATGTTCCTGTTGGGAAACGTAGACCTCTGGATCAAAAGTATGATGTATTGAAACACCTGGCCCAAGTACCGTCCAAGTTAAAAAATTTGGATGCTATGAATCTATAAAAAGATCTTCGGGATGCACTCATTGAGGCTTTGTCAAGTCCTCGGGAGTTTGAAACTTAAATTGTTGCAGCTGAAGTCTATCACATAGAGAATAATCCTACAGAATTCCATGCAATAATATCTTTTACTAATGAAGATGAAGATTATGTTGTTCATGAGAATATTAAACCTTTGTACTTATCTGGAATGGTCAATAGTGTAGATGTCCAAATAGCATTCATTGATAAGGGTTTAGGAGTCAACCTCATGCCCATTCGTACACTTCGTCGATTGGGCCTCACTAAATCTGATTTATCTCTTTCTACCATGATGTTACAAGGATATGATAAAAATGAACATGAACCACTGGGCGAAGGTACACTCAGAACTCGGTTTGGAGATCTTGTATCCAATTCAGATTTCATGTTTGTTGATCATGACTCAGCTTTCAACATCTTGCTTGGAAGACCCTGGCTACATCAACATGCGACTATCCCTTCATCATAACATCAATGTCTCAAATATTGTTTCGATGGTCATGTTTGGACATTATATGGTGATAAGGTCCCATTAAAGACATGTGAGTCTCAGTACATTGAGGAGGAATTCTATCACATGAAAGAAAAGGATAGCTCCACAACAAAAGATATTACCAAAGTTAATGCTCCATATGGTTTGGAAAAGATTCCAGTAAATCCATTTGCACATGTGAGTACAGATTATGTATTACCTATCAATCAAATTTACAAGATAGACCCAAATCAAAATACTCTTATGGAAAGATCCATAATTTCAATTATGACAATCAATCCAGACAACATGGGAGAAATTTGTAATCCTCCAGGCAATGATGAAAGCTCAAATGGAGATGTCTTCATTTCATATGCTAAAATCCAGCAAGTCTATACTTCGCCAATCAGGCCAGAAGAAGTTATAGCAACATCATAGGTGAAAAATGATGTTGATTCCCAATCCATCATCTACTCTTTATTTCCCAACGAAGACCCTTCATTATCAATTGGGTCAGAAATGGATGCTTCTTCTTCAAGATGTTCAAATTTTGACATCTCTTCTGATCATGAAAATTCTGCTTAATTATATACTATGCAAGTAGAAATGGAAGAAATAACACATGTTGAAGAAAAAGAGGATGATCTCAGAGATTCTCCTATAGCATTTGAAGAGGTTATCTCTACCACCGTGGATAAACTCAGAGAAATAAATCTGGGTACAAAAGAAGATCCACGCCCCACTTTAATCAGTGCGGCCATGACTCTTGAAGAACAAGATATGTATATTTTCTTTTTTAAGAAAAATAGAGACATATTTTCTTGGAACTATATTGAGATGCCCAGGCTTGATCCTGAGGTTGCTACTCATCATTTAGGTTTACCAGAATAACATCGAGGATTTAAGAAAGCTGCAAGAAGAACACACCCAACTTATGCTTCCAAAATTGAAGTTGAGGTGGATAATCTTATCAAAGCTAACTTCGTCAGAGAAGTTCAATATCCTAAGTGGTTGGGTAATATTGTCCCTGTAAAAAAGAAGAACGGATAAATTAGAGTTTTCATCGATTTCAGATATCTTAATCGACATTTTCCTAAGGATGATTTCCCTGTTTTGATTACAAAACATTGAATTGATGCAACATCTGGCTATGAAGAACTTTCCTTCATGGATGGATATTCCGGATATAATCAAATCCAAATGGCCCTAGAAGACGAGGAATCAATAGCCTTTAGAGCCCCTCAGGGTGTGTTTTTCTACCGGGTAATTCCCTTTGGCTTAAAGAATGCGGGCGTAACATATCAGCGCGCCATGCATCGTATCTTCAAACCCTTTCTAGGGAAGTTTATTGAATGTTATGTAGACAATTTGGTGGTTTAATACAAACAACGTTCTAATCACTTGGCTGATTTGGAAGTCATATTCCGCAAGCTTCAACATTCTAATTTGAAGATGAACCCCTTAAAATGTGCTTTTGGGGTAACCTCAGGAAAATTTCTTGGCTTTGTTGTATGCCACTGTGGTATTGAAGTCGATCCTGAGAAGACAAAGTCAATCCTTGGTATGTCACCACCTCGAAACTTGAAATAATTAAGAGGACTTCAAGTACATATATCCTATATTTTTCGTTTGATCTCCAATTTGGCAGGAAAAATTTTACCCTTCAGCAAATTGATGAAGAAGGGAGTCACATACCAGTGGGCCAAAAAATGTCAAGAAGCATTCGATATTCTGAAGAAATACCTCTTGAGTCCACCGGTACTCATGCCACCTGTTGAAGTAAGACCACTTATCCTCTACGTGACAGCTCTAGAGCGATCCTTGGGTGCCTTTCTTGCTCAGAAGAATGATACTAGGAATGAAAACAGCCTCTATTACCTTAGTCGGACTATGCTTGAAGTAGAAACCCAATATTCAAGTATTGAGAAGTGATGCCTGGTGATAAAACACTATATTATTGATTATTTTATTGACAAAAATGATATAATTTCCTCACATTGTGTTAAATATGTTTAATTAGAAAGTATTTGGGATTAGATCATTCATTTGAATATTTGTTGAAAATTCTAGTTTTACCCTTAATAGTACACTGTAGTATTTCGAAGATAAATATTTTTATATTTATTATTTGAAATTTAAATTTTGTAACAATGTTCCTAAATTAATTATGTACAACTTTTATTCAGGACACTAAAGCTAAAGAGTGCATTTGGTTGTTGAAAATGGGCCATTAATCCATTGGTGGGCTGGAATCGGCAGAATTGACATGGGTTCTGTATTTGGGCCATATATTCTTCATCAGGGCTTGGATTGAGCCCATATTTTGAGGAAAGCTCGGCGACATGATTTGGAAAAAACTATAATTCTAGAAGGACGGTCAATTCACGCATTTTGGAGGTCAAATGGGCGGTTAAAGGGGGAATAAAATATTTGTCCGAATTTCTACATTCACACTTGAAACCACTTGTAACCTCTCCTCCCTTCCCCTCTATAAATTGGATTTTTCCTCATTTGGAGGGGTTGGGACGTGCATTGAGAAGTTTATGGACGAGGAGAAATGGATCCACTCCAATTCTCCAACCATTTTAATAAGGGTATCTCTTGAAGCAAAGATCCCTTCGACGAAGCCTTCTTCTTCTCCTTCATGTTGTAATGATTTTGTTTGTGAAATAAACTTATTTGTTATTCTTTTATTTCTTCGATTTTCTTATATTTTGTTTAAATTTCTTCTTCTCTTAATCTTACTCTTTGGGCTGGAATTCTTGATTAGAAGCGTTATTGGGTTATACCCATTATAAACCTTTGCACATGCAAAAAGCTTCTACGATGATTACGCCACTCATGGAAGAGTAGTCTTTTAGTAATCGATATATATTCTAAACTCTTCATTTAATTATTTTTAATCAATGAGCTACTATAATTCACATAATATGATACATGAATTTTGTTTTTAAATTACAAGAAACTAAGCAATAAATTGAACAATTAACACAAAAAAACGCGAGGTCGGGATTTTGTGTAAATTGTGAGAGCGTAATCTTAATCGGTAATACAAGACCACACGGGATAAATTTGTAGAGTTCAAATATATTCCCTAAACACAATTCATCCTAATTTACAGAATGTATATGTGCTCTATTTAACCACTGACCATAATCTATCCTTAGAACAACAATCAAAGCAGGGTGCTGCGATTGCGTGTTCTGAAGCTAGCCTAGGGTTTAAGTAATTTCATCTTTGTGGTTAAGTTCACTCTCGTAGGGTTTGAGGGATAAAAAATTAGTGGATCATAATTAAGTGGATATTTATTTAAATGATAATGATTAATAAGGTAATGAGGAGTTAGAGTTAGATCGATTACGCCTTTTAAAATATATTTCGAAAAAAACATCTTTTTGTTGGGTCATTTCAATCGAACTTCATTTCAAAACTAAAAACAAAAAGATATAAAATCTTATTCTAGAAAACTTCTTCTAGATTCATAAACTATAACAAACCCCAATCTTTTAAATTAGTGTTTTTATTCTATTCTATTTTATTTGTTTTATAATACCTTTAATAAGTTGTTAAATTCACTTCCTCCTTTGAGAGACGACCTTGGTCAGCCACTCTACTGCACCTAAGTACCTCAAAATTACATTATTCATTTGAGGGTGCCCACGATAGCGCTCTATCGAATTGGCGTCGTTTCCGGGGAGGCAAGTAATTATTTCAACCAATTAGAGGTATTTATTTTATTTTATATTTTATTCTCTTCCTCTCTTCTTTCTTCCTTCTTTACCCAATATGATTTTTCTTCTTCTTCTTTTATTTTCTTCTACTTCTTTTTGGACCATCAAATCAAACTTCTCATTTTTATTTTTCTATGTTCCACATTATTTATTTTCATTTTTATTTGATTTTTGACATGAACTAATCCCAAAGATCTCTTAGATCTTGACCCTGATATTGAACGTAGCCTTAGGGCACGAATCAGATATTCTCAATCTACGAGAAGTTTCAATATTCAACCAGTTGGTGAATTCCTCTCTTCTGAAAACATTGAAATTGGAATTCAAATTCAAACATAAAAGAGGAACCAATGGGTGGAAATAATGGAAATGAACTTAATAGAGCCATTTGAGAATTGGATGCACCTGATATTAACTATCAACCGAATTATATTGCATACCCAAATCTCGAATCAGACTTTGAGTTAAAATCTGGATTAATTCACCTTCTTCCAAAGTTTCATGGCTTATCTGGTGAGGATTCCAACAAACACCTTAAAGAATTTAATGTGGTTTTCCCAACTTTAAAACCAAGAAATGTTTCTGAAGATCAAATCAAATTAAGAGCATTCCCATTCTCACTTTATGGAGCTGCAAAAGATTGGATGTATTATTTGCAACCTGAAGATGTAACATGTTGGAATGATTTGAAACGTCTTTTAAGGCACAGATTTTTTCCAGTATCAAGGACCACATCCATTCGAAAGGAGATATCGGGGATCAAGCAAGCACAAGGGGATTCAATGTATGAGTATTGGGATCGATTCAAGAAGTTGTGTGCAAGCTGCCCACATCACCAAATCAGTGAGCAGTTACTCATTCAGTACTTTTATGAAGGACTCACACCTATAGAGAGAAGCATGGTGGATGCTGCAGCTGGAGGAGAATTGGTGGACAAGACACCATTAGCTGTACGAGCATTGATCGACAAAATGGCCCAAAACTCCCAACAATTTGGCGATAGAGGTACACCACATGTCAGGGGAGTATATCAGGTAAGTCCTTCTTCTCTTGAAAGTCATTTGATTGATACAAAGTTGGAAGAATTGACCACTATGGTGAGGCAGATTGCTTTGGATCAAAAGACATCCCAACCCATTCCTTGAAGTCCTTGTGGCATTTTCACTGAGACAAGTCATCCAACTGACTGTTTCCCACAACTACAAGAGACAGAGGATTGTGCTGCAATATTCCCTGGGAGACCATTTCAGCAGCAGCAACAACCATATCCCCAAAAGAAGTTTGATTCATTTTCTCCAACATACAACCAAGGGTGGAAGGATCAATCAGACATGAGGTATGGATCTGGACAACAACAAAGGCCCCCTTTTCAACAAAACTTCCAGCAGCCTCCGCCTTACCAGCAGGGTTTCCAACAACCCCAAAGGAGATTTAAAGCTCAAACATCAACAAGCCAACAACAAGGGAATCCCCCACCTAAGGTAGATTCTAACACTGATGAACTTTTGAAGAAAATTGTTCTTAATCAACAAAATGAACTGAAGAGTCAAGGATACGAGTTGAGAGAGTTGAAGACTCAAATGAGTTAGATTGCCACCGCCCTCCATGAACTTGTGAGTAAGAATTCTGGAAATCTACCTTCCCAACCCACTCCAAATCCAAAGGGGAATGTCAATGCCATCACATTGAGAAGTGGGAAGCAAATGAACAATACATCTGTACCTACCATTCCACCGGGATTCACCTTAACTCCGGAGAAGCCGCATTCCAAACCAACTGATGAGAAATCCAAGGAGAAAGATAAAGGTAAGAAAAAGATTGATGATGTTCCTTCTAAACCCCTTTCGTTTCCCAACAGGGTTGTTCAAACCAAGAATATGGCTGAAGAAGCAATGAAAAGGAGGTTTTGGACACATTCAAGCGTGTGGAGATCAACATTCCTCTACTTGAATCCATTAAGCAAATTCCAAGGTATGCAAAATTCTTAAAAGAACTTCGTACCAATCGAAGAGGGATCAAGGGAAATGAGATGATCAATCTTGGAAGGAATGTATCATCACTCATTACACCAACTCTAGCAATGCCAACAAAGTGCAAGGATCCCGGGACATTCACCATCCCATGTACCATAGGGGAGTTGCACTTCTCTGATGCTCTTTGTGATTTAGGAGCTTCAATAAATGTGATTCCTCACTCTGTATTCTCTTCCTTGCAGGTTGGTGAGTTGAAGCCAACAAGAGTAGTGGTGAAATTGGCGAATAGAGCTATGGAATATCCAGCGGGAGTCCTTGAGGATGTACTTGTCTGGGTAAGAGACATGATCTTCCCAGCATATTTCTACATGTTTAACAAGGAGTACGATCAGGTAAGTTCTAATGCCCCCATAATCTTAGGTAGACCCTTCCTCAAAATTGCAAAAACTATCATAAATGTCAATTAGGGTACACATTCCATGGAATTTGGAGATGAAGTTGTGATATTTAATGTTATGGATTCCATTAAGTACCCCTCATAGGACCATTTTGCTTTTGTTATCTCCCATTTTGAACCACCAAGTAAAAACACCATAGAATTGGATTGTCCTATGCTTAGGGAGATTATGAGTATTGGTTCTAGTTTGATGTCTAAGAGTACTTCCACACCCGTTTCTAAGGAACAAGACTCTCTATGATTTTATTTTGAAATGGAATCATATTCTGATTTTGATCATGTGAACTCTAATTATGACATGGCTCTTGAGTATGCTGATGGATTTGGTGCTTTATTCTCTGATTGTGATGATTTTTATTCTGATACTGATGTTCATTGTGCAGATATGTCTGTTGCATCAATTTCTTCATCCATACATCACCCCCCCTACATTGGAACTCAATCCATTGCCCCCAAATCTTAAATATTCATACTTGATGAGTGGTGATAGATTACCTGTTATCATTTCTAACAATATATCTTTTGAACATGAAGAAAAACTTTTGAATATATTGAGAGATAACATTAGGGAAATTGATTGGACATTGGCAGACATATCAGGTATTAGCCCCTCCATTTGCATGCATAAGATTCTCTTGGAGAATGGGGCTAAACCGGTGAGGCAACCACAAAGGAGACTCAATCCAACACTTTTAGAGGTTGTTAAAAAAAAGTTGCAAAATTTCTCGAGGCAGGTATAATCTATCCTATTTCAGATTCTCAGTGGGTAAGTCCAATTCAGGTTGCACCTAAGAAAACTGGTTTCACTATTTTAAAAAATGAAAATGATGAGTTAGTTCCTGTGAGAGTTCAAAATAGTTGGTGAGTGTGTATTGATTATAGGAAACTGAATCAATACACTCTTAAGGACCATTTACCACCTCCATTCATTGACTAGATGCTTGAGAGACTTACAGGTAGGACGCATTATTGCATCATGGATGGTTTCTCTGGCTATTTTTAGGTTCCCATTGCAGCAGAGGACCAAGATAAGACGACATTCACCTGCCCATTCGGTACCTTTGCTTACATAAGGATGCCATTTGGACTTTGAAATTCCCCAGGTACCTTCCAGAGATGCATGGTGAGTATTTTATCAGATTTCATTGAGACCTGCATGGAAGTATTTATCGATGGTTTTACAGTTTATGGATCCTCATTTGATGAATGTCTCTCTAGTTTGGGTGATGTGTTGCATCGTTGTATTGAGAAGAATCTGGTCTTAAATTTTGAAAAATGCCATTTCATGGTCGAAAAGGGAATTGTCTTAGGTCATGTAGTCTCACAACATGGCATTGAAGTTGATAAATCTAAGGTAGACATTATTTCATCCCTTCCATATCCTGCATGTGTGCATGATGTTCGATCATTCCTTGGACATGCTAGATTTTATCGACGCTTCATCAGAGATTTTAGTAAGATCGCTCTACCCTTATCTCGATTGCTTCAAAAAGATGTTTAATTCAATTTTGATGATTCATGCAGAGTATCATTTGATGAGCTAATGAAGTGTCTGACCACTCCACCGATCATACAGCCCCTGCAGTGGGGCCTTCCATTTGAGCATATGTGTGACACCTCCAACTTCACGGTTGGAGCTGTCTTATCTCAGAGGGTGGAGAGACGTTCACATGTGATCGCCTATGCATCGAGGACACTAGATTCAGCCCAATAAAATTAAACAACTACAGAAAAGGAGTTTCTTGTTGTCATATTTTCTTTAGATAAATTCTGTTCATATTTACTGGTCTCTAAAGTAGTTGTATTTTCCGACCACGCAGCTTTGAGGTACCTCCTGAAGAAGCCAGATGCAAAGCCATGACTTATCTATTGGATTCTCCTTCTTCAAGAGTTTGACCTTGAGATAAAGGACAAGAAGGGATCATAGAATTTGGTGGTAGACCACATGAGTAGTCTTACTCACACACTAGAGGATGACGCCTTGGACCAGGTACCACTTCGGGACACTTTCCCCAATGAGCATCTCTATACCATCTCAGGTACGCATCCTTGGTATGATGATTTAGTTAATTACATTGTTTCCTATGAAATCCCCAAAAATTTGAATAAGCATCAAGTCCAAAAATTAAAAAGTGAGTCTAGGTATTATGTGTGGGATGATCCTTACCTTTGGCGCATGTGTAGTGACCAAGTCATTATGAATTGTGTTCCCAATATTGTGTTTGAGTCTGTTTTGCATTTTTGTCATACACTTTCTTGTGGTGGACAGTTTGGACCCCAACGGACAACTAAGAAGGTTTTGGACTCTGTATTATATTGGCCTAGCTTGTTCCATGATGCCAATGTGTTTTGTAATTCATGCTCTCGTTGCCAACACACTAGGAATATTTCTAGGATACATGAGATTCCCCAACAACCCATACTATTCTGTGAGATTTTTGATGTGTGGGGCATTGATTTGGTGGGTCCTTTTCTAATTTCATATGGTTTCCTGTATATTTTGGTTTTTGTTGATTATGTGAGCAAATGGGTGGAGGAAAAGGCCACCGGGACTGATGATTCTCATGTTGTTGTGATTTTGTGAAGGCACATATTTTTTGCAGGTTTGGAGTACCAAAGGCCATCATCAGTGACCAAGGGACACACTTTTTCAATAGGAATTTTTCTTCCCTCCTTCGAAAGTATGGGGTGACACACAAAACATCAACACCATACCACCCCCAAACAAATGGTCAGGCTGAGGTTTCAAATCGTGAGCTGAAACAAATATTAGTGAAAACCGTGCAGCCAAATATGATGGATTGGAGCAAGCGCTTGGATGACGCATTGTGGGCTTATCGGACAGCATACAAGACACCCATTGGTATGTCCCCATTTAGGATTGTTTTTGGGAAATCATGTCATCTCCCAGTGCAAGTTAAGCATCAGGTTTATTGGGCTATAAAGAAATGCAACATGGATTTGGCCCAAGCTGGAATCCAAAGGAAGCTGCAAATTAAAGAGCTTGAGGAGATTAGATTGTCTTCATATGAGAACTCTAGGCTCTACAAGGAAAGATCAAAAGCATCTCATGATAGAATGATCCAAAAAAGGGAGATCCATGTTGGAGAGAAGGTCATTCCCTACAGTTCACGACTGAAGCTGATTCCTGGTAAGTAGCATTCCAGATGGTTAGGTCCTTATATTGTATCTAATGTTTTTCCTTATGGTGCAGTGAAGATCACACAAGAAGACACTGGAATGATCTTTACAGTCAATGGGAAACGTTTGAAGAGATACATTGAGGGACTTCCTACTGATGCAGTGGATTTTATCACACTGCATGACCCCATCATCACTTGATCACATCAGGTTGTTCCTAACCCTTTCACTTTTATATTATTTGTCCTATTTAAAAATTCTGCATTTCATGTGCATATATCATCTCATAGGTTCACATTAAAGACAATTAAATATTTTAAGTGTGGGGGAGGGAACCTTTTAGTTTAGTAATTTCAATTGTTTTCCTATTTAAAAAAAACAAAAAAATTGTGTGTTTTTCAAAACAATTGTGTGTTTTTCAAATTTTGTGTGTTTATTTTACAATTTTCTATGTTATTTGAAACTTTTGAGCTAAAATGATTATCATCACCATTTTTAAATCCATATCAATAAGTGAAAAAATTTACCCCTTGAAACTAAGCTTAAATGAATGTTGAAATGACTTTGTTTCAAGTTCAAATATTTAGCAATTTCATGGAAAGTACATCGAATTTTGAATCCCATGCCACATCTCACTGTCTTTATATTTGAAATCACTTTCCTGTGAGGCTTCTTAACCATTATTTGCATATTCTTTACATTCACCTCACTTCTTGAGAGAACCAAACCATGCTTGATTTAACCAAAATTTTATTTATTCCTGTCAAAACATGAGGGTTTGAGGTACTTATGTTTAAATGATTGAGGCATTTGTTTGGTATTAAAGACCCTATTTCAAATAATCCTTTTTTATAATGGCCTACCTAGAATATTCAATCCTTGTATCCCTTATAATCCATGCACAGCCTGTTAGGTTAGCCACATTACAATCCAATTTTCCCTATCCAACCAACTCTTGAAGTGAAATTGCATAATCTAGTTGAGCTTAAGTGTGGGGGAAGCTATGTTGTGTTGCGCTACCACATTCTGTGAAACTTTGGGTGGAAAATTAAATTATTAATAGATGTGTTTTATGCTGAAGAAAGTCATTATATTGAAATTTGTGCCTTTTCTAGAGCTTTCAAGACAAGTGAAGCTATGCCTTTTCTGGAGCTTCTAATTGAGGTGGAAAGTTGTGCCCATCTGGAGATTTCAAGAAAATCATGTTTGAGAAGATTGAAATTTTTTATGCTCAAATGATGAATGGTGTAAACCTTTCATGACTTTTCATGATGATGGAGCTTAATTGATACTATTTGGATTGAGGAGAAGACCATATTTAAGTGAAAATTAGATTAATGCAATTTTTCTTCAAAAAAGAGTCAAACCCTCCTCATTCAGCCTCAGAGTTTTTCACATCTTAATCCTACCAACCGAAAGCCACAGAACAACCCTGAAAAGTCCTCATGATAAACATATGTCCTTGAATCACTTCTGGTAGTGATTTAGGAATCTATCAAGCCTATGGTGACCCTTGTATGATTTTGGATGAGAAAGACATTGCAAAAAAATGACATTTGTGTGATAAGAGAAAATTCAAGTGAGGTAAGTGTTTTGTGCATGGGAGGATAAATAAAGTGGAAATATATTGAATTATATAAATGAAGAACTTGAAATAATTGTTTTTTATGAGGCATGATATCTTTTGTTTCTTGGTGTGTAATTGTTTGATCTCAAGGATATGTGTTTTAAAATTTGTTTTGATTTGATATTGATGTTTACTTGACATGAGGTTTTGCCCAAGAGTGCAAAAGGGTAAGTGTGGGGGAGTTGATAAAACACTATTTTATTGAATATTATATTGATAATAAATGATATAATTTCCTAACATTGTGTTGAATATGTTTAATTAGAAATTATTTGGGATTGGATCATTCATTTGAATATTTGGTGAAAATTCCAGTTTTACCCTTAATAGTGCACTGTAGTATTTCGAAGATAAATATTTTTATGTTTATTATTTGAAATGTAAATTCTGTAACAGTGTTCCAAACTTAATTATATACAACTTTTATTCAGGAAACTAAAGCTAAAGAGTGCATTTTTTGTTGAAAATGGGCCATTAATCCAATGGTGGGATGGACTCGGCAGAATGGACATGGGTTCTGTATTTGGGCCATATATTCTTAATCAGGGCTTTATTAAGCCCAAATTTTGTGGAAAGCTCAATGACATGATTTGGCACAAATCCTCCTTCTGGAAGGCCGGTCAATTCACGTGTTTGGGAGGTCAAATTGGCGGTCCAAGTTGGAATAAAATATTTGGACGAATTTCCACATTCACACTTGAAACCACATGTAACCTCTCCTACCCTCCCCTCTATAAATTAGATTTTTCTTCATTTTGAGGGGTTGGGACGTGCATTGAGAAGTTGAGGGAAGATTAGAAGTGGATCCACTCCAATTCTCCAACCATTTCAATAAGGGTAGCTCTTGAAGCAAGGATCCCTTCGACGAAGCCTTATTCTTCTCCTTCATGTTGTAATGATTTTGTTTGTGTAATAAAATTCTTTGTTATTATTTTATTTATTCTATTTTCTTCTTTTTTGTTTAAATTTATTCTTCTATTAATCTTTCTGTTTGGGCTGGAATTCTTTAGTAGTAGTGTTATTGGTTTATACCCATTATAAACCTTTGCACATTCAAAATGCTTCTACGATGATTACGCCACTCATGGAAGAGTAGTCTTTTAGTAATCGATCAATATTCTACCCTCTTTATTTAATTATTTTGAATCAATGAGCTACTGTAATTCACATAATATGATACATGAATTTTTTTAAAATTACAAGAAAATAAGCAAGCAATTGAACAATTAACACAAAAACACGCGAGGTCGGGATTTTGTGTATATTGTAGAGCGTAATCTTAATCGGTAATACAAGAACGCACAGGATAAATTTGTAGAGTTCAAATATAATCCCTAAACACAATTAATCATCATTTCCAGAATGTATATGTTATCTAATTAACCACTGGCCATATTCTATCCTTAGAACAACAATCAAAGTAGGGTGCTGCGATTGCGTGTTCCAAAGCTAGCCTAGGGTTTAAGTAATTTAATCTTTGTGGTTAAGTTAACACTCATAGGGTTTGAGGGATAAAAAATTAGGGGATAATAATTAAGTGGATATTTATTTAAATGATAATGATTAATAATTTAATGAGTAGGTATAGTTAGATCGATTACGCCTTTTAAAATAGATTTCTAAAAAACATCTTTTTGTTGTGTCATTTCAATCGAACTTCATTTCAAAACTAAAAACAAAAAAATATACAATCTTCTGCCAGTAAAATTCTTCTAGATTCATAAACTTTAATAAACCCCAATCCTTTAAATTAGTGTTTTTATTCTATAATATTTTATTTGTTTTATAATACCTTTAATAAGTTGTTAAATTCACTTTCTCCTTTGAGAGACGACCTTGGTCAGCAACTCTGCTGCACCTAAGTACCTCAAAATCACATTAATCATTTGAGGGTGCCCACGATAGCACTCTATCACCTAGCATTAATCATTGGAGTTCATAATTTGATACACTACCTGTAACATCAAGAGGTCCAATTGGTATCTCGCAATAACCTGCTCAAATTCATCCTTAGTCGTCTAATGCTTACAGGATGTCTGGCAAGGTGGGTAGTTATTTTGCAGCAATTCAACATTCAATATGTGTCTCAAAAAGAAATAAAGGGCCAAGATCTAGATGATTTCCTGGCTGAAAACCCTTCAGTGGAAGACACATATTAAGATATTGAACTCTCTGATGAGTAAGTCTTCTCTATTAAAAAATTCCTCACGCATGGGAAATGTATTTTGATTGTTCTTTCAGAAGTCCAACAGGGAGGAAAATGGAAAATCCTAAATTCAACAAAGATGGCTTAGAAATTGTGCTCATTTCTCTAGAAAAGGCAGTATTACCTTATTCCTTCTTATTATGGGAAGGTGGTACCAATAATGAAGAAGAATTCCAAGCTCTAATCACAGGCTTGGAATTGGCACTTCAAGCACAAGTGAATCACATAAAGGTGAAAGGTGATTCAAACCTAGTAGTCAAAAAAGTCAATTAGGATTATGCCATCAGAAAAGAAGAACTATTCTCATTGTATGATTATATCAGATAGTTAATGGACTAATTCTCTTTGGAACTGACATTTTCTTATGTCCCATGATCACAAAATGCCCAAGCTGATGCACTGGCTAATATAGCCACAGCTCTGGCATATCCAAATCGGGATGAGACAACCATCAGTATTTCCCACCATCGTGCAATTTCACCTTATTTTCGAAGCAGAACAGAGGAGATTAATGAAATTAGTCCCATTCCTGAACTGTATGGTCATTCTACAGGATGGATGTCACCGATCAGGTAATACCTTCAAAATGGAACACTTCCACCT
This sequence comes from Viscum album, assembly GCA_963277665.1. NCBI lineage: Eukaryota > Viridiplantae > Streptophyta > Magnoliopsida > Santalales > Viscaceae > Viscum > Viscum album. The sequence continues at coordinate 1,141,996,994 of OY728156.1, forward strand.
GATAGAGCCGGGAAAGAAAAAATCAGGCGACGTGTGGTCAATTTTACTATTTATGATAGCCCAGATCACCTAGAGAAAATTATCTACAAACGTGGTTTTGATGGAGTTCTCTTCATATGAATTGATGGTTAAGAGAAAATGGTTATCATGAAATAAGTGCATGCAGGAATCTGTGGTGCCCACGAGTCTGGACATGGACTGTCTGATCAGATTCGAAGGCTTGGATAATTTTGGCCTTCAATGATACAAGATTGTGTTGATTTCACAAATAAGTGTTAGTCATTCCATGTACATGACAACTTCATTCATCAACCTCTAGAGATGATTCATATAGCTAAATACTCATGGCCATTTTCCACATGGGGAATGGATGTGGTGGGACCTTACCCTTCAGCTACGACCAAGTAGTTTAAGTATATTCTTACTGCTACTGATTTCTTTTCCAAATGGGAAGAGGCAATACCTCTCAAGGAAGTCAGTTCTAAATGCATTGTTAGCTTAATAAATTCTAACATCATTACCAGATTTGGTGTCCCTCATACCATATTGACGGACAATGGCACCAACTTGTGTTCATCTGAGGTGATGAAATTGTATCAAGAATACAACATCAAGTTCAACCATTCATCTCGATATCATGCAGCGGCCAATGACCAAATAGAAGATTTCAACAAGACTCTGTCAAATATACTGCAAAAGATGGTGGATAAAGATAATAAATCATGTCCTGATAAACTCTTTCATGCTTTATGGGCTTATCGGACTACCACCCGCACTGCAACGCGGTCAACTCCATATTCACTGGTATATGGAACAGAATCTGTCTTTCCCATTGACGTTCAATTACCCTCACACAGAATATACATTTTTTATCAGTCATCTACAGATGAGAAATATAAAAAGTGATTGAATGAATTGGAATGATTAGATGAGAAAAGATTGTTCACTTTGCACCACTTGGAAGTATATCAGAATCGAATAGCATGAGCTTTTAACAAAAAAGTTCATCTTTATTCATTCACTCGGGGAGAATTGGTATTAGTTCTCAGAACTCAAATGATACTAGGAAGGAAACCTCCAATGCTTGATCCAAAATGGGAAGGACCTTACTCAATACATAGGGTCTACTCTAATGGATCTTATTCATTAATCTCGATGGATGGAGAACTCATCACTACTCCAACCAATGCCAGATTTTTGAAGAAGTATTTTTTATAAACACAAAATATATCATCATTGGTCCGGTATGACCTCAAAATGCAGCACCATCCAGTAAGACATTAAACTGCATAACCAACGGTCCATGCATATGACCCTAAACTATTTTCACATACGTCAAACATGACGTTAAACTATGCCCCCTTCATCTTCCTTTCTATATGAAGTTAAACTATATAGAAGTCCCTTTCATCCATCATGACGTTAAATAGTATAACTGACGGTGCATGCATATGACCTTAAACTATTGGCACTTACGTCCAACATGACACTAAACTGTATTGTCCCTTTTTCGTCCAACATGACGTTAAACTATGAAAAAGCCCCTAATACGTCCAACATGACATTAAATGGTGTACTCTTTTGTCCTTACTGCATGACATTAAACTGCACAGTCCTCTTTTTGTCCAACATGACATTAAACTGTGTTGTCCCCATCGTCCAAACTACATGACGCTAAAATGTACAGAAAGTCCATTGATACGTCCTACATGACATTAAACTGTACTTTGTCCCTGCTACATGAAACTAAACTGTGCATCACTTGTAGTCCTAACTACAAGACTTTAAACAACATAATCCATTTATATGTCCTACATGACATTAAACTGTGCATCATTAAGTTTATTTTTACCTCTTGTTTCTCACACCGAGTATGACTCACATGAGCTTAGATAAAACTTCAACCATAACACTCTCTCTGGGCTACTAACCATTTGTAAGTCCCAACACCATCATTTTTAGGTCATTGTCCCCAAGAACAACTTGATCATTAATTCATTATTTAATTAAACTATGCGGACTTTGATCCTTTCCTTCCAGGCTATGTACGTAGGAAACCTCCCAAGGTTCAGGCCCAAAATCAATCTCTTCACATAGGTTCACCTCCATCTCATATGATGTTGATTCGTGAAACCGACCCTAGAATCAATATCTCTACATTGGTTCACTTTCGTCCTTGATATACGACGTTAAACTAAACAACACTTGTGTCCAGTATGAGAATAAACTATAACATTATTTGATGCCCTCACTTGAGAGGGAATCATTATTTACATTGATTTTAAATCATATTTCATTTCAAAGACTATGTGCATACATGGAAATGCCTGAACATTTTATCTTGGGTTAAACAACCATTGCACTAAAGTCCCTTTTCACCCTTCGAACCAAATTTGTACAGAGGGTAGTTCTAGAACTACGTGGGCTTGATTCCCATCCTTATGGGATATGTAGGAACGTTCGAGTGTCCCTCGAATCCGGCCCCATGTCTTTTGGGACAAACCCCAAATTCCACTTTCAGTCCCTTGGCTGAAAAGTCCCCATGAAAACACACACTATGTATTTCTTATAATGGTCCAAGATCTATGACTCTAAACTAAGATCTCCATTACTTTTGTCCCACATGACGTTAAACTATATTTCAAGAACTACGTATGTCTTGATTCCCATCCTTATAGGATACGTAGTGAAGTCCAACAATTCTATTCAGGACCCAGCTACAACATGATTAAGGTTATCATTGATCTGTGTACCTCTGCATACATTGGAAAATACCCATCTTTATGTGTCATAATCCTAATCTTGAATACTTCTAGATCTTCATAACTATTTTCTTGAATTCTAATCACAAAAGTCCTGAAATTATGAGAGTTCTTTTTCCTGACCATGCAGCACGTGCCCTTAGGCGGCCTTGCATAAACAGTCTACATAATGGACTTGTTAGCCAAAAGATGCTATTATTTCACAATGCAGTCAATACCCTTAGGTGTCCCTGAATAATTAAACCCCCTAACAGGTTTGTTAAATACTGGTAACTTAATTCTTGGGAAGAAAGTTTCTTTTTCCTTATTTGTCTTAATGACAATATGTAGGGATCCGAAAAAATATCCATCCTTAACATACTTGTCCCATATCCTTTCTCGTGAACTAAAAATATTCAAGTCTATGGTTTATATTATCCTTCCCTACGTTTGGGTCAAACCTTCGTAGGAGTGATATTCATCCAGTTCTTCAATAATGTTGTTTGTAAATATCTTCTCCATATTCAAGTACCTATTTCCATACAGCAAACTCTATACTTTAGATAATTTGAATCTTCATAATCTTTCAATGGCTTTTTAGCACTAGGAAAGTAAATTTCTGAGAGTTCTTTTTCCTGACTATGTAGCATGTGCCCTTAGGCAGCCTTGCATAAACAGTCTACATAACAGACTTGTTAGCCAAAAGATACAATTTATTTGACTATATAGCCAATTCCCTTAGGTCGCCCTACATAATTCAACCCCCTAACGGGTTTGTTAAATTATAGTAACTTCATTCTTGGAAACTACTTCTTCTAATTCCTTTTAGTTTTTTTTCATATCATTCCTCATATTCAAATATTCTTAAGTCATAGTTTACATATTTTCCCTCATACATGAGTATGTTAATATGTTTTCAGATAAATTTTCAAGGAATTGAGTCTATTTTAATCCATTTCGGTCAAAGCTATTTCGACCTTAAACATTAGCCTCTTTATGTCCAACGTGCATGACTTTAAACTGCCCACAAAAGACAAAGGAAATCTGAATGAAAGTCAAGTGCCAGATCACTAAACATATATTTTGTATGATTTAGGTAATATTGAAAAATTAAAAGATTCAAAGTTTGTAGGGTTATTTACATTAATCTTAGTAAAAATCCAACTATGCTTACTAGGCCCATTGGATTAGGTAAAATTTAAATCATGTAGCAAAAGAATGAAGGTACAAATGATTGAAGATGAAAGTGTTTTTCATTGATACACAGGAGATAGAAGGACATCCATAGACTGTAGTCTCTTCTCTTTTTCAATAATTATGAGAGGCTTTCAACATAACTCTTCATTTGATTTACGGCATCCCGAGCTTCATCAGCAACCACCTGGAATTCATTCATTCAACTGGATACAATAAGAGATGCAGTGATACCAGATCTTCTTGGAACAATTGTAAAAGGATATTCTTGACTGCGGTTTGAGAAAATTTTCTACTGATCAAACACTGACTCTATTTCTATCCAAGAGAATTGGAAGATGGATACATGGATTTGAGAATGGAGAATTGGAAGTAAAGATCCATTTGGAGAGAGTACTCTTTTCAGATATTGATCCAATGCCATGTTTGTCTTCTCTCCACCAACCAGCAATGGAAAAAATTTCATCCCATGGGTTTTCTATTTTCATATCTGCAAGGAAATTACATGGTAGAAAAATTTGAAAGTTCACACCAATTTGTTTTCTCATAATGCACAACATAACCAAAATAGAGGAGTAGTGGTGCAGCTGCATCTTAGGCATATAGTTTTTTTCATCTGGAACATTGACTCCTTGCATATGACCATGACCATACAGAGGTAGGTAGATGCTCTGTGTGAAATTAAGATGATATTTCTTCAAGTATTTAGCCAAATCTGGGAAAGTGTTGTCGCAGATATCATAGTAATCAATGCCAACAATATTCATCATGTCATCAATCCGCTTGCTAGCCAGTTCATCAGTCATTCCAATTCTGTTGGGAGCCATTGAATCTTCACAAAGGTTAAATAATTAACTCTTAAGTAAGTTGATTTTTCATAAAATTTGTGAAAGAATTCGAAAAAAATGGAAAACGCATTAAGGCGCGCAAGTCTAAACTTGGCGCGCAAGTATGGATGTTCCACGCAAGTATTTGGCGCGCAAGTATCAGCACGCAAGTCCAAATACCTTAACAGAAGCATGACGCAAGAAACAAGAAGTGAGAAACAACAGAATCACTTGCACGGACGAGCGATATTCGAGATCCAAGCTGCGCACTGAGAGCAAGGAATTCGCGAGAGCCGAGTGCTTTGCGTGGAATGGAGTCCCCTATTTATAGATGTGGCCAAAACCCTGTGCGTCGTACCCTCCGTGGCCAAACCCCTGCACGCCCGAAGATCATTTACACGCCATACCCTGCGCACCCCAATTTCATTTTGATTCTCTATTTCCTCAGAGTCAAATCCTCATTTCTTTTGGATCCAACTCTGAGGGGGGACTTTTGTAGACGCTCCTTTCGTCACAAAATCTAAATATTGGAAAAGGGGAATATCTGAGCTCAAAGTGATTCAACCTTTGGAAAAATATCAAAAATTGAAAAAGGAATGAATAATAAGAACATTGCACAAGGGTCACGCTAGTTCTATAATGGTCACACAAGTACACTTGTGCGCCGCAATGGTCGTGCAAGTCACTTGCGCGCCCTAGGTGATAACTTCCCGGGGTCTTCTCCAGCTTATAAATACCCCTGGTGGGCCCCCCATTTTGAGAGGAATTTTTCCAGAATTCAGATACAGAGCATTGAATGCCCAATTCTCTTCTCCAGGTCTTCCTAACACTTCTAAGGTAATTCTTTACCTAGAATGTAAGTTCTAAACAAGAGGAGTAAGGTATAAGTGTTAGAATTCACTAACACTTGCGCGCCTAAGTGTTTTTACCCTTAAGGGAAATGTACACACTTGCGCGCTGCCCTACTTCTTCACCATAACTTGGGCGCCATCTTCTGGAAAGCCTCTTGGGATAATTCTAAAGGCTTTGATCATGGATCGCCCAAATATTACTTTAAGGGCTGAAAATTGCGCAAGTACACATGTGTTGCGCAGGTATACCTATGCGACCAAGACTTGCGTGCCCACACAGTACCTACGCACCTACCAGGACTTGCGCACCCCTGCCTTTTTGGGTGCCCTTCTTGCCTATTTAACCCCTCTTATACCATTCCACCTCTCCTATTCAAGATTCAGTCTTCAAGAAACTCTTCAATGCCATTTATGGCATGTTTTATTGATTAACTTCCTTATCTGAAAGGAATTCTGTGGAATATCTCTCAAAACCTAGTGATTTACACATCTTTATGTCACTAAAGATTGAGATTTCATTCATTCAACCTCATCCTTTAAGATGAGAGAATCCTTAACCTGGGCCTCCTTTTCAGGAGTAAGCCCCAGTCCAAATTCTCATTAATACGGGAATCCTCTTTAGTAGTAAGCCCCAAGTCCTCTAATATGGGCCTCCTTTTCAGGAGTAAGCCCCAGATCCCCCAACCTGGGCCTCTTTTTCCGGAGTAAGTCTCAGTCATAATTCCAATTAATTTTGGTCATCCTCCTCAGCAGTAATCCCCAATATTAAAATTCTTAAATATGGGTATCCTCCTCAGGAGTAATACCCAACCATAATTCTCTTAACATGGGACTCCTTTTCAAGAGTAAGCCCCAGTCTCAAATATGGGCCTCCTCTTAAGGAGTAAGCCCTAGGTCCCTTTAATTTTCAAATCCCTTTAACCTTGGCCTCCTTTTCAAGAGTAAGCCCCGGTCTTAATTTCCCTTTAATCTGGGCCTCCTCCTTAGGAGTAATCCCTAGCCTTAATTTCTCTTAACCAGTCATAATTCCTTTTGATATGGGCTTCCTTCCCAAGAGTAAAACCCAATCATAAGTCCCCTCCTAACTTGGGAATCTTCTTTAGGAGTATTCCCCAAGATTAGAGTATCCAAATCTCCATGAAGTACATATACCTTTATGGACCCTATTCATGGATTTATTCCCTGAAATAAATCTTAATCCTCATCTATTTGGGCAGTCATATATACATAAGCCCCACATATTTCGTGGCACAATTGTCTGGTTTCACTAATATCTCTTGTTTCTCACACTGAGCATGACTCACATGAGCTTAGAGTATAAAATTAATCATGACATCTTTCATGATCCATAAATAATGAATAAACATTATACTCCCTTACTCAAACTACATGGGTTATGATTCCTTTTCTAAAATAAAGGATACGTAGGTAGCCCATCAGCGGGTACGATCCCAACTATGAAATAATCCATGTCCTCCTGAATGACAATAAACTTCAAGTGCCCCACTGAGTGGCTTTAAAACCAGTATGGTCATCATAATGACTAAGAGGATTTATGTATTTTTAAGGATACCATCAACTAAGAATCTCTAACAAATACAGATGATTATTCATCGATGAAGAACCTCAAATACATATAAAAGATTCTCTGAATTTCCTACGTACCAATCATTGATTGTCAGACTAAAGGAAAGCTCATTTAATACTTGGTAATGTAATAAGGATTCACAGACATAACTTAAATCTATAAATAGAGTCTTGGAGTAGATAATAATTCCCCTCAAAAAGGTGTGAAGAGTCCGTCCTCCCATCCTCTCAACCAATGAAAATTCCTAAGCCTCATCATTCCACCAATAATGAGCGCCTACCTTTGGAAAGTAGGTCCAATTTGATATGGAATCATTGGATGTTTCCGGTTCTACAAAAAACCCATTAGAAACTTATTGGAATGTTTGAACCATCAATCAATGAGATCATCCCCAATTCCAAATGGAAACAATAACCAAGTCCCAAAACAACCTAGTATCATTTCTACCTTTCTCGGACAATAAATAAAAATAAAAAAAAACTTGATCCCTTCGATACCACTTTGTAATGTCCCCCGGTTTGTAACTCTCTTGTGTGGATGGAAAGGGTTGGTTACGAGACCTCAAGTGTGCCTCCAAATATTCCCAAGTCTTCTGACTGGAACTAGGGGTGTGAATATTATATTGACGAGACCATACCTCTTGTATAAATTTTTGTAGTAGTAGAAACAATTCATAAATAAAAAATAATAATCAGAGTAAATACATTCCATAATAAAACAATAAAATAAACTGAATAATCCAATAAATATATAATGAATAATGCAATGATGTACTATAATGTAATTAAATTACATGCTACAATAATACAATAAAAGGTTATCAGATTCATATAAAGACTCAAAGTCCCAAGTCTGGAACCCCATGGTGGTCAAATATCCAAACTCCATCCCAATAGAAAACAAAAATCAACAAGAACGACCTTTTCCATTATCCAAACTAGCATAAAAAATATTCCTGAGTTCCAAATAGAGTCTTAAATAGTGTGTGAGTATAAATAGTCAAGTCTAAACCACCATGTATAAAAAAATATTTTCTGATAAGAAGTGTATGAAAAAAAATCAATATACATTTGTATTAATTAATTCAATAATTAAATAGATTCAACAACCTTTTTCGACTCCATGATAAAATATCTCTAAGCATGTCTTATAATAATGACTACATGTCTATATAACCAAGGTAATATAACCCATTTTTGTAGTAGGATGGAATATCTCTTAGCATGTCTTACAACTATTCTAACCACAACCATATAAACATAGTATAGTCACAACAATCCAGGTCATATCCATATATGCATTACAACATTCCGGGTCAAGGCCCTATAGGAATTACAGTATTAGACTAGCCATATTCCACTCTCTATAAGCATTACAGTATGGTACAAGCCCGATCCCACTCAATATCAGCATTACTGTCTAGAATTGTAAAAGTTTCAGTGTCTAGATCCATAAATAAGCATTATAGAATGGAACATGTTCCCTATCAAATAGCATGGATATCACAATATCACATCAAAATTATCAATGGTTAATTATGTGAATTTCCATTCTTATTTCATATTCCACTTTTAATTCAATAAAAAATTGATTAAAAATTATATAAATAAGAAATAAGCCAAAATTTAGGGATTCTATAACAAGAAGTCTCCCAAGGTCACATGTCATACTAAACATACATTAATCCATTGGCCAATTAAAAATCCATTTGAAACTAATGCAATTAAAGTAATAACATCATTTAATTATTTAATTGAATTAGATGCATGCAAAAATGGGGAAAGCATAATATTTTATAAATATAGAAATTATCAAACCATAATGTTAATATTTAAACCCCCTACCTTTAACTGATGATCCAACAAAACTACCAATATCTGACGCCCATGAGGAAGAATATGCTCATGATTACAATAAGTTTCCTCGATCAAAAATGATTAAAATCAAAACCAATAATGAAATTGGCCAAAGGATTTAACTGTAATGATTGGAAAACCAAATGGTAAAAGAAGAAACCTAAAAAAGGACCTACCATGGATTTAAGAGGAAAATTGAATGTCTATAAGGGATGTCGACACTCCAAAATTGTTGACAAAATTCCTTAGTTTTGATAGGAGATGTTCTACAATTAAATAGAATGAATTTCATCCCCATTTCATGTCTGAAACAATAGGTATGAAATTTAAAAGGATTGTAATGTGTTTACACATCATGAAAATGTTTTTAATGGAATTATATGAAAATATTGTTTCCTCATATTCATTTGATTAAAACCCATGAACAATTATATGATTTTTAATCCCTTTACAAAATGTATAAATGTTCTCCATTTTATTTCGTCAACCTATTTTCCTTGTAAACAATATAAACCCCCTTTAATGCCTCTCAACTTACCAAGAACCCATTTCAACACTTAGTACCATTATACCTGAACTCCATTAAACCAAAAAAATAATATATACCCAAACATTTGGTCATATTCTCTAAAAACTTCTCTCCATCTCTGAACAAGACTTTTCCACCAAGGCTCAAAAAAACTCATATATAAACATACATGGAAAAATATGGTATCTTATAAAGAGTGTTATAAATTATTATTAATGACAACAGATATTTTACCCATTAATAGTATCACATATTTCAATATACCAATATTATAAACCAACCATAGTGCTATATTTTAGGGGTCTAATTAATATTGAAAATTAACTTCTATGATATTTACCTATCTAAATTTATGAATGGTGATTTGAAATATATTTATGGATATCATTTATTAAATAATCATATATGTTTCATAGAGCTTATCTTGATTATAATATCAGTGATATGATAGGACATGGTTTTAGGGGATAATTTTGAATTATCAATATCTATGATAGTCAATATCATAATTTTGAGAGGATTTTGTTATTATAATGAACTAATATATCAATATATAGTTTATATGTACAATTTTTGTTTATGATTAGATAGATCATTAAGTATTCTAAATCCATGCATGTAGAATAATTTATTTTGTTACTTATGATAGATAAGTTTAGAAATATGGTAGTTTTTGGTGAAACTCATGAAAATATATCTAATTATTATAATTACATTAGAAAAAAATCATAATCAATTCAAAATACAATCATGAAATACACCCATCTATTATAAACCTTTCATAGTCAATATTGGAGCCATTTAATCATTCAAAAATAAGAATAATCCATGATATTTATGTGACTGAACCTTAGATAAACATTAGTCATGGATGGGATCATAACATCATATGTTTTACACGTAAGTAACCTGATAATAAAGGAATAATTATACCAATGGTTTATAACCAAGTTCAAAAAAAATGTAATGAATAAGGCATGTGACAACTAGATAAAGGATACTTATGTAATGTTGGTTTAGATTCAGTTATATGAGTTATAATGGATTTAGAATCTAAATAAAAGCTAATAAAAATTAGGGATGTCGGGAACATTTGGATACCACATGGTTTTATGTCAAGTGAGAGGAGGAAAAACTGAAGAACATTCCATTGATGCTCAAAATGCGGATAAATATGAAGTAGGATATGATTTTTAGAGATAATGGATTTAGATTTAGAATTAATTAAAATGTATTTAGATTGAAATGTGTAACTAAAACACCTCAAAAATTATTTCAATTTTATATATCCCAAGATACCTTACTTTTTATAATTTTTAAAGGATGTGATTTTTTCCATGATGAGCCTAGTTATGGAACACTGAAAATCATATCTTGACCAAATGATTTAATACCACTCAAGAATATCCTGATTCCACCAAAACCCACCTTTTGTGATAAAACTAAGTGATATCCCTTAATACTATCTCTAATATGACATGGGTTGTATAATTTCATTGGAGGTATAAAACTCACAAATTGGAGGCATTAGCCTCTAATAAATACAACTAAAGTGTGTAAAATAAAATAATAACCACCAAAACATGCAATTTAATTAATATATATTCAACGGATATCATAGATAATGTATATTTTAAGAGTTTCATACAAAATAATCAAAATTCAAGAAAATTAAAATAATAAAAAAAATGACAAATCACAGTAGTGTTTTAAAAATCAAACCATTTTTGTACCTAAATGTTATATAGAACAATATCCAAACACCAAAATCTTATTATACTCCACAGTAATTGAGTTAACTCTACCTAGAAACTTCAAAAACATGAACCAATAATCCTTTATATAAAAATAGGGGAGTTTATATCCATATACATACTAGTACATCCCCTAATTATGAACAACCAAGTGAGTATCATTATTGTTTAATATTTAAAGTTCAGAAATCATTATACATAGTTGCATCCTCACAAAATATAACCACCTAGAGGTAATATACATACAACACCAATAGGTGAATAATATTATCCTTCAAGCCTTGTGATATATTAAGAATAATTCTATTCACTTTATAAAAATCTACACACCATAGTTCATAATATTTACTCATTAAAATGACTGCAATCTCACCCTAAGAATCACTAACTAAATAAAAACTTATCTATAATATAAATCATGGTATAAAAATATATAATCACCCCTATAAACCGAATCCTTACATATTGTTTCCACATATCTAATGTCTAATGTTTTTTTACCCATACAATATCCTAATTATAGGTTTTGATAACAACATAATTTTGTTGATCCCATACCCAATAATGGTTTTTCATTAAGTCCAATGAATAAATCATAATATCATAATGAGTAATGTAATATATCATGATTAAATCCAAAAAACCAAGATAAATTATCATGTAACCAAAATAAGGGAAATTTCATGTTAAATTTATAATTTATTTAAAACCACAATTTACCGCGATATATCCTACTTTATTCGATGTAGATGTTGATTATATGAAAGTTATACAGGTTATATTTTCATTTCACTATGAGGATCCAATGATATAATACCTTTTATGGTGATCTACAAATCATCTTTGATCTTAAAGTGTCATTGAAGGTACTTTGGGTACAAGTGTAGTGGTACATGAAAGGCCCAAACCGGGTCTATATGATCACTAATAGGGGAGGGGAAATCAGTTATCTATTTTTCTTTTATGCTTTCTTTATTAAGAAACAACTTTCACCTCATTCTGAATAGTTATAAGTTTTCCTAAACCAAACTCACATACATATCCACATTAACACATGAATGTACATGTTTCGCTACTCAAAAAGAGTAGATATTCCTTTTCATTGTTTTAAATAATTAAATACCACACAATCTACTGGAAAACAATCCTTTTATGTGGTTATACTTGGGAATAACCTTACACTTAAATTTCACTTTTATCAAAACTAAAGTGAATTTTATTTTTTTATAGATAAATTATATAAATAAATTTTTTATGAACTCTAAAAACCTTAACCTATAGGCTCATAGTGTTTTCACTTTACTTCTTGTATAAACTTCACTTTTTTTCTTCTTGAAAAAACTTTTTCTTCACTTTCTTACCTAGTAGCAGTTAAGAAATTTTTTCTTCTTTCTACATAAAATATTTTCCATCCATAATTTCTCTATCTTGAATTTTTCTGTCTTCATTCTATCCATAATTAATATTTTCATCTTGAATCTATCTGTCCTAAATCTATCTACCTATAATTTGTTTATCATAATTTTTTCCATCCAAAATTTTTCTGTCTTGAATTTTTCTATCTAAAATTTTTCTATTATAAATTTTTTCATATATGATTTTTCCATTCAATTATTTTTTCTTATTATAAATTCCTCTTGAAAAAAATATTCCTTTTTTGAAAACATCATACTCAAAACTATATTTTAGAAGTTCATCTGGAATTTTTGTCTATTATTAATGTTCATCACTACCACCTTTTTGAAAAAAAAGTATTCACACACCCACACTCACACTTCAACACTTTATATAGGTAATATAAAAATAAAAAATGTAGAAACTATTATTAATTTCCCCTCTTAAATGAAAAATTGAATTTAAAAACACCCTCTCAAAAAAATATCAAATTTATAAATGCACAACCCTCCTCAAAACATACATAAAACTTAGAAAGAATCAAAATTTTTGACCTTAATTATTGGAATAATAAATATTTATCTCATCATTGTATAATTTTATATATTTATGAATATTTTTTAATAACTTCACTTCAAAAAAGCATTATTTGGAAAATATTGGTCTGGAATGTTCTTTTACAATGTTCATATGAAATGTTTGTCTGAAATTTCCAGCCAAAGTTTTTACTTTATTGATCTGAAAATTTTTATTTAAAATGTTTGTCTAAAATATTTACTTTTTTCATCCAAAAAAAGTTGATCTAAACTTTTCAATTTTTTCATCCAAAAATGTTTGTCCATAATTTTTCACTTTTTTCATCAAAAAATGTTCAAAAAAATGTCTTTTTGAACATGTTCATATGATTTCCACTTTCAAAAGTTTCATCCAGTTTTCAATCATCAAAAACATTACTCTATATTCTAGAATTCACAAATATCAATCACAAACTACATTAAATTTTTAAAAAAACATTCCCCAACTAAAAAATGTATGGATTTGTACACTCAAAAAAATTTCTCACCCTTTCTTAAAAATACGTGGATAAAAAGATTTTGTAACTCATGAGGTTGGACACTTTCAAAATAGAAAATCATTTCTAAATTTTATATTTAACACCTTATACATTATATAACATTTTAATCATAATATTTTATAAGAAATTTCATTCGATACTTTTTCATAAATTTCATAAGGAAACTATATTCGATATTTCTCCACACATTTCTTAAGGATACTCTATCTTATCCATTTAATTTAATTAAGAATATTTTCTCCAATATTTTTATCCAAATTTATAAAGGAAAATTCATCCAATTATTTTAAACAAAATTAGAAAGGAAACATCATCCGATATTTTCCATATAAGTTCATCTTTGTACAATTGTATTTGTAAGAAAACATTATAGTGTGATGTTATTTTTGTTAATAAAAACAATTAAACCACTTCTAGAAAAACTCATTTTACAAAAACAAGCAAATGAAATATTTTAAAAACAACATCGAACAACCCAAAAAAATAACTTCATCCAATTTGGTCCCAAAAATATCCCCCTTTGGATATTGTTTATCAACCAAGAAACATAAATCACTAAAACTTTGTAACTCAAGATATATATTACTTATATAAAAAATAGAAGACTATGTATGAAAAATCCATGTAGGAAATAAGAATCATTGAAAATTAAAACCATGATAAACATAAGAAATGACTTATAAATCATGTCTTCCACACATTCCCAAAAACATTTTCTATAAAACTAAAACTTTTAAAAAAATCCTATAAGACAAATGTTTCCTTCGTCTAAATAACAAATCTATTAAAATAGTTCACATGTGATAAAATCACTAATTACCCCTTTTTAGAACTCCACCTAAATATATCCCTTCCTTAAAAGGTTAAGTAAATAACAAAGGATAAATTTATGGTAATTTTTATCACATTTAAAACATTATCCAAATACAATATGGGAGAGGGGATGGAAACACATACCTTAGCCTTAAATGTAGGGAGTTTTTAAACCCATGTTCAAACCCATGATATAAAATGATTCTTTTAGAAATGGTTTAGTGAATATATATGCAATTTTTTTATAGGATCATACTCCGTCTTTAGTTCATTATTTTCCACAAGCTCTTTGATAAAGTGAATTTTGATATAAATATGATTTAAATGATAATGTTGCACTGGATTTTTAGTGAGATTTATATCACTTTGATTATGATAACCCAAGTGTAGGGGTAAATTCACTTTTACCAGAAAATCATCCAATTTAGTTTTCATCCACATGAGTTTTTTTATAGCTTGAGTGGTAGTAACACACTCATCTTAATCCATAATGAGATTTGTAGAGTTTTTCTTCTTTATATTCCTTCACAAAAAAATTATTTTAAAAATAAAAATCCAAAAAAATTATATATTATATCATAAACACTTCCTTACCAATAAGAATTTGTGTAACCAAACAAATATCTCTATCCTTATAAGTCACATTTTAGACTGAGATTTATTATTCCCTTGATATATATGATAATTATTTTTATTTTCAATATATGTGATTCTTTTGGAGATCTATGGAATCTTTCACATGATATAAGAGTATATAAAATATATGGTCTTTAAGACTTTAAATATAATAGACATCAAATAAAATTTTTATACTCCTTAGAATCCTCTTCCTTACCTTCTATATCTTTATAAACCCAAGTTTCCACTAAAACTAGTGCAGAAAATGGTTTTGAATCTTCCAAGATAAACTTAATTATAAGTTCCTTAGCATACCTCTCTTGAGATAAGAAAATATACTTCTACTTTTTTGATATTTTTAAGCCAAGAAAATATTTCATTTCTCCAAGCATGAATATTTTAAATAACTTCCCTATCTCTTCTAAAAACTTTTCACAACATTCATCAACATTACTGAAAATAAAATATCATCAACATAAAAAATAAAAATGAGGAAAACCTCTTTATTTGAATTGACATAGAGATTTATATCTATACTTTTTTTCTTCATGTCCAACTTCCTTAAGAAATTATACAATTTTTAATACAAAGATCTAAAATCTTACTTCAACCCATACAGAGCTTACATTAACTTATATATGTAACCTTTATATTTCTCAATAATAATGAAAAATGTTTGTTCAATATAAACTTATTTATTGATCTCTCTATTAAGAACCATCTAAAAAAATTATAACATCTTTATGAAGAAATGATAAGAAATATTCTGATAATTTCAAATTTTTCACTAGAGGAAAAGTATCATCAATATAAATGTGATAAATTTGGGGGTATCCTTTATAAACTATTAATTATATATTTCTTATCACTTCACCATATTTATTTAACTTATTTCAAAACATCCAATTTTAACTAATCATGTTTTTATTTTTGGTTTTAGTATAAGTTCCCAACTATCATTATTCTCAATTTAATCCAATTATTAATTCACAGTACTAATCCACTCCTAATTCTTCCAATATTCATTAGAATTTTTTGTCTCAACATGTAAATGTAAAGAATTATTTAAAATATATTTTTAAGCTCTTATGGTTTGAACCTATTTTTATTGACCTCAAAATATGTTATGAACATCCGCCTATTTCCTCATCCTGGTATGATATATAAAAAATCATTCTCAATCACTACAGTTAGAAGATTCTAAATCCTCAACACTTACATTATCAACATTCCAATTATCATTATGAACATTTTCATGTTGCTCAACTAGAACCAACTCATCTTCCCTATTATTCATATCTACATCAGTTTTTAAAACATTCTTATCATATTTTTGAATAACTTTTATATGTGAATAATCAACTATAATTATTTTTTATCTATTAAAAAAATTTTATCCTCCACCATTAAGATCATATATAAGAAATATTCCATCAACACCTATCTTATCAAAATTACCAATATTTCCAACTTTGACTTTTAAAATTAAATGTATTCTAAAAACCCGTAGTTGCTTCAAACTTAGAGTTTCATTTTAAAACATTTCATAAGAAATCACATCAGATTTATGTCTATAGAAAAATTGATTTTGAATATAAACTACTGCACTAATATATTTCCTCAAGAATTAATGAAATGTATCATGTTAAATCAGCATTATATGCACCATCTCAACCAAACTTTTGTTTATTCATTCAAAAATACCATTTTTATTTTGTGTTTATGGTGCACAAAATCATTATGAACTACATATTTTTTAAAAGAATCTCTAAATTTCATATTTTTATATTCTCTAGAATTTTCAGTTTGATACTTCATCACATAATATCCATATTATTTTTATAATCTTATCCTGAAACTCATAAACATTTTTACAACCTTTCATTTATATTTTAAAAACATAATACATGTTATGTGATTACAATAATAAATGAAATAAGTAATTTAATTATATATTTATATTGTTTCTTACTAATTCTCCAATAGATATTATAGTGATTCATCTCTATGGGAAGAGTTGAATGAATCTAAACCTTCTTATGTACTAATTTTGTAATCTTACCATTATAGAAAATAGATAAACCCAAGTCTCTTCATCTATTCATGTTAGGAATTTCCTGAATACTATAAAATTTTAATTTTTTCATATTAATCAGATGTGTATTTCCCATCCTTTTATTCCATAGCTTACTTTCTTCCATCATCTGTAGATAGCATGAACTTCCTTTGCATCCAACTTGAAAAAATCATTTTATTTGATGGGCTTACGTAGAAACATTCCCATAATCTATTATTTTCACAAAAAAACCATATTTTTAAGAAACATATTTATTTCCATCAACACAAAGTTTTTAAACACTTAATAGGTTGTGTTTATTCCCTTCAACATATAAGGCCTTCTTGGATTTCAATTGTTTTTACCTATAATTGAAGATCCAACAAGTTTGATTCTAAGTCACTCATCATTTCTGAAAGTCATTGTACCTTTATTAAAAAATTTCACATTATTAAAAAGAATCTAATATCCATTAATATTTAAAGAGCATCAATTATCAAAAATCTAAGTCCATTTTCCTTTTGTATCTTTGAGATCAGTTTTGACAACAATATCTTTTTCCTTACCTTTAAATTTCTTCACATTCATCTTTTGAGAATTTTTCTAATAAATTTGATGTGATAGAAATATAACAAGATATCCTTTATCAAAGTGTCCAGGTTATTCGCATATTTCTTATATATTTTCTTTATCAATTTTCATAACAACATTGTCATATTTATTTCTTTGAGGGGGTTGACACCCCCCCCCCCTTAAACTCTACTTCTTGTTTATCATGTAATTATAATAATAGTTTTTATTAAACCAATTCATATTAACTATAGAAGAAAATACACCATAATAAAAGTAGTAACCATATAAAAAATATTTTCCCCACTAACATTAACATTATCTTGATTTGTAAACCTGATTTTCAAAAAACTTATTACTTCTCAATTTATAACATTGATATACCTCAAAATTTATTTGATCATATGATATTTTCTTATTCAACAAATACTTTTTCTCAATCTCAATAGAATCACCAACAATATCTTCTTTCGTTTTAGACATCAAAATGATGGAAATATCATTTTCATTAACATTGTTATTTTTGGATAAATACATGCTTTTCTCATCATTATTATTCTTATAAACATATTCATTATTATTATCAATATTTCAAGATAAAATTATTTAATCCTTATTTTATTTTCAAATTTTATAACTTTCAAAAAATTCTATAACTAAGTTATGGAAATTTGAAGTCCCTTTCTCATATTTAACAAGTTTTTGTTGAAAAGGTTATAACTCTTCCTTATTTTCCTTTAACTTTTTATTAATAACAATATTGAAATTTTTATCTTCATCAAGTTCCTCATTTATAACATAAATACATTTAAAAACTTATATATCTCTATAATAAAAAATTCTTGATTTTTTTCTAATAGATCATATTTCATCAAATTCTTTTTTCCCTTTCAAGTATTACAATCTTTAAAATGCTTTCTTTCAAGTATTTTATCAGAATAAAATCTATTTGATCATATTCTTCTTGAGAAAAACTACATTAATTACTGGTGAAAATTTAATCATTCTCTTATTGAATGAAATTTTCTAAAAAACTTTATCACTAAGGATTTTATCTTCATCTTCACTGTTGTCATCTTCATCTTCTTTAGAAAAAATGCTTCTCATTTTGGATTTAAATATATTTTTATCCTTTCCCATAAAATTAGATTTAGATTTTCTATATTCTTCTTAAGGGGACTTATTTATTTTCTATCATCATCAGTTTATTCATCCTTCTTTACTCAATGGGAATTTTCAAAAAAGTACCTAATAACTATACAACCAAAGCATCTCAAATATAACTTCCATTTTTTACATTTCTATTCCCCTTTTTACATGTTTAGAAAACAAGTACCTAAATTCATCAAAAAAATTACAAAACTTATCTTTAGGTTTAGATTCATTAACTTTTTCATCTTTAATAACATTCTTAGCTTTTTATTTCAAGACAGGTTTGAAGGAAATTTCTCAATTAACCCTTCCTTTGATTTTCATTACAAACTCTCTTCATATTTCATATATGATTAGAGAAATATGTAAATAATATAGATATAAAGTTTAAAGATATCTATCCTCCAATGATTAAACTTTGGAATCAATATTATCTAGAGTAATTAACAAGATATTTTCAACAATAGTTGATTCTTACAACATATAAGTAAACCATCTTATAGTGATAACAATGTCATTAACTCACATGAAGAAGTCACCAACAGATTCATTATCACCCATTTTAAGATCATTATACTTTATAATGTATATTTGTAACTTAATTTTCTTAAATATCATATTTACTTCATAGATGTTATTAAAATTTTCATAGATACCTTTGGACATACCAACTTCTTTATCTCTGAGAAACTCACTTTCAGAGAGTGAGGAAAGTATATCATTTTCGGATCTATCATCATCCTCCAAACTTTTCTTACTAGTGGATATTAGTGGAACAACCCCAATATATGGAGGGAAAATATCTATTATATATTCAATAATTTCATATCTGAGAGATATAAAATATGAAAACAGTATATCATTCTAGATATGATAATTATTTCCATAAAAAACCAAAATCCCAATATTTTTCATAGAATTTTGAAAATCTATAGAAACTTCTCTATTCTTCCAAAATATTCAACTAATTAACCTTACATATGATACTAATTGAGATTATCAAGAAGGATCTATGTGATCACTAAGATTTGGGGTTGAATTAGTGATCTCTATTTCATTTATGTTTTCTTTCTTATGAAAAAACATTTCCTATTATTAAAGAGTTATAACTTTTCTGAAAATAAGATCACAAGCACAACCACGTGAACAAAATAATTTAAGGTTCACTACTGAATAAGAGTAAATAACCCTTAACATGGATTATAAATAATAAAATACCATAAAAATAAATAGAAAATAAACCTTTTATGTGATTATAGCAACCAAGTAATATCCTTTCCCTTGAGTTTATCTTTTTCCAAAACAATAGTGCTTGTGATTTTTTTATATATAATAGATCTAACATAGATTTAATAAAAAAATTATAAACCTTCAGCAATAAGATCAAAATATTTTCATTGTGTTTCCTATTAAAATTCACTTTTTCTCTTCTTACAAAAAATTATTCATTAATTTCTTACCTTGAATTAGAAAATAATAACTCTTTTATTTGTCTATCTGAAACTGGTTCATCATGAATTTTTCCATCATATATTTTTCTCTCCTGATTATTTTCATCCTGAATCAGTCTATACTAAATATATATATCCTGTATCTTTTAATCCTAAATTAGTTCATCTAAAATTTTTCTATTATTAATTTTTCTGTCAGAAATTATTTTGCCCTAAATTTTTCAATCTAAAATTTGTTTTTCTTGAATTTTCCCATCTAAATTTTTTTGGCCAATTTTTTTTTCTTCTTATTCTATTCAATCCTAACATCTTCGTCAACTAAAATATTCCTTTGTTGGAAACCCCCTTCTCAAAACTGCCTTTTAGATGTTCTTCTAGAATTTATATTGGAAACTAATTTTTCAATACTTCCACCTTTTTACACATTTGAGTAGTAAAAATAATTTAGTTTCACATTTACACATTAAATGGGTGAGATAAAAATATCAAGGTGATAAATCCAATTTATTTTATGCCTTCAATTAAAAATTAAATTTCAAAACTCTGGTTCATAAAATTTCCAAATTGTGACATTCAAAAATTTCCTTCAAACATACTTTAAACTCATCATGAAGATGATTTTACTCCACGAATTTCAGAATAATAAAATACCATCTCAACATCATCATATTAGATATATTTATAAATCTTTCATAAATAACTTTAATTCATAAACACTTCATCTAGAAAAATATTAGTTGGGGATCTTTATCTGTCATTTTTATATGAAATTGTTATCTAAAAATTTCATCTAGAATTTTCACATTTTTCTTCTATATATTTTTGTTTAAAATGTTCATCTGAAATTTTTATAGTATTCATCTACAAATTTTAGTCCAAAATTGTTTTCTAAAATATTAACTATATTCTTTTGAAAATTTTCATCTAAAATTTTTCACTTTGTTCCTAAGAAAATTTTGATCCGAAATTTCCATCATCTAATGTACATATAATTTAAAATTTAGAAATGTTCACACAATTTTTATTCTTAAAAAAAATTCCCCTATCATCTATACTTCAAAAATATCCATCAAAAAAATAATTAATAACTTTTCTCAGCTAAAAAGATGTTTGTATTTGTACACTAAAAAATTTTATCCCCCTTAAAAAATTATAAATCGTGGTATTTTGCAACACATGATGTTGGAAACTATTAGAATAAAGAAGAATCGCAAAATTTGATTTTCACCACCTTCTACATCTAGAAAATATTTTCATAGAATCTTCTTATTGAAACTTTATATGATTATTTTCAACAAATTCACTATGTAAAATATAACTAATAGTTTTCAACAAGATTTTTTAATGAAACTCCATCCTTTATTTTCAAAATTCTTATAAAATTTTCATTTGATATTTTTCTGAATATTTCTTAACAAAAATCCTTCTGATATTTTTTAAAATAATCGTCATGAAATTTTTTTTGCTTATTTATTTATGATGTCATATCCATATAATTGTCTTTCTTATAAAAAATTTCAAAGGGGTTTTATTTTCGTTAAGATGAAAAAAGACCAACATTTCCAGTAAATATACTTTTACAAAAATAGTCTAACTAAAAGTTTCTATAACCACTTCCAACAACCCAAAAAATCCATTATCCAACGTGGTCCCTACCGAACCAATCCTCATTCATCACTCACATTTTTATCGAAGCACAATACTTTAGGTATGAAGTACTTATTGTCAATATATTATTCTATAAATGGTGGAATGGGTTAAATAATCTCTTAGTCTTGATATGAAACCCTAGATATATTCTTCATAGAGTGAATTCTCTAGGGAGAATAAATATTGTTGACAAAAAAGGATTGTCACAATTTCTCAATGGTTATATTAGAAATGAAATAACCATTTATATATAGATATAGGTTTTTAGAATTAGTAATTTTAAAAAGACTCTTAGATAATAGCTTAATACCTGGTGCACCCCACATTTATTATTATTATTATTATTATTATTGATTTTTTTGACGCATTCATGTCTTCATATAATATAAATAACCATAAAAAATTAATACTTATTAAATGATATTTATTATATAATTTTCATTTCCAGAAAGTCGACTCAGCCTTACCAATATCCTCAACATTTATTGACCCTTGAATAATAAATATATTATTCATTAAATAACTAAACAAATAGATATATTATATTCTAAGTCTTGGGATTAAATATTTTTTAAAAAATTCAAGTCGCATATAAATAGTGATTCAATAAATGTGATTATTATTCCAACTATTAAAAAAATGTTACTTAATCGAGGTCAATGGATATACTAAGTTTGTGACCCTATAGGCCTCTTCCTCGATGTAAATAGGTAGGATTTCCTAAAGACCGATATTAGTTTCTAGCAACATGAAAAGTATTCCATGGATGAATAATTTAATTTTTCCATTATGACAGCCACATACAAATGCTAAATTTGTAATATAATCATTCTGTCATGATATCTCATCAATATGGTTTCATACACTTGTCATCAACCTATATTCATGATACATCATTCCTTGAATAGAGAAAATAAATCTTCTAATACACCATGTCCAAGGATTTTGGTTTAATGGTTCCATTCCAATAAAAAGGCCAAGATATAGAACTCCATAAACATGGAAGAGTCAAGTCCTTACACAACATATTAATTAATTACATATCATTTCTGATTCACCTAACATACCAAAATTCACTATGAAAATATTTCATTATGTCTAATAGAAATAAATATAATAATAATACTCATAAAATGGATTGATAATAATATTAAAATATAAGGGTCACTACACACATTTGTGGGTAGGAATATTCGATAACACGTATCAGGTATAATTCTTACTAGAGGTTCAATACTTATACTCTCTTATATTAGAGATTACTAAGTGTGAACTTTATGAGATAAACGCTCATCCTCTTATGAAGATCCCACACCTGATAGTCTTTATCATTTGAATCTCATAAGGTGGAAACATATGACCATTAAACCTATATATATGAATATCATCACATCACTTCAAGGTTATCATAAAATATGGTAACTTCAATGGCCTTTTGATTTTATAAATAATCTTTGGAATTTTCACATTAACTTTATGAATAATAACAATAAATATATGATAGGATATTTATTTACATTAAAACCCAAAAATATATAGAAAATCTAAATTACAAAGTAATTTATTATAGGGAACTAACTATACTAGACTCCCTCATATATTAGATCCAACTACTAATGACTTTTTAGTTTTTAGGCCGACCATATTTTCATTCCTAAGGATGGTTCAATGAAATGAATTTACTTTTACTATATTTACTACATTCTTTTTACCTTGAAAAAATATCTAAAATAGTAATATACCAAAGTATCAAATTACTTCCCTAATCATAAGTCTAATATATTGGATAATAAAACTATCAAATCATATCATAAAATAAAAATAATCTTACTATTTTGGTATAAACCAAAATCAAATAGATCATTACTAAATCACTTCTTAAACCACATCAAATTCCATAATGTACTGAGTTATTTTAGTTATAGAAACCATAGGATGTGATAAGTTTATATTTAATAATACCTTAACCTCACTATGAACTTATATAAAACCTTATCATAAGTAAAACTAGTGTTATATCAATTTAAGCACCAGTATTCCAATTTCCTCTTTTACCAAGTTCTCATATAACTCTAGTTTTCAATTACAATCAGATAATATACCTAAAAGTTTATGTATTTCCACTATTTTTTTACTATTCATACATAAAAAACATGTATATATAATATAAAACATTAGTATATATCATGGAATATTTTAAATATGTATATCTCTTATGATTGTTAAATTCTATTTATAATCTCCTCTTATTCCCACATACATAATCATAAAGAGATTTCATGACATGTGACTTAAGAAAAAAACAATTTTGAATTTTTCCATTCTATATTTTAAATACATAGTCAACATATATACTATGACTAGATTAAGAAACTCCATAGATCTATATATATATATATATATATATTTCCCTAGAACTCGATTTCTATTTTAAGGGATGTGTGATGAAATTTATTCTTTTTGTCTTAGCATGCTAGTGAGACTGACTATCAATTTTCTTTCTTGAGTGTTATCAAGCTTGTAAATATGATCTTTATTCTTATCATAAAACCTAAATTCCAAGTGTTGATGTGTTATTTTTAACCAAAGTGACAGTTAATATTAACTAAGCTAATTATAATATATGATATACATGTCACATCCTATGGTATATAGATACTATAATGCATTATTGATGATACTAGATTAATCAATTTCAAGATGCAACACGAGTATTGTTTTTTTCTAAATTATTTGTTACGATATGAATTATATCATAAAATAAAACTTAAAATTAAAATTTTATTTTTCAATTTTTGAATTATAAATTTAATAATATAATTCATAAAATTTTTATGAATTATATTCAATGTATTTTCAGTTATTTATTTAACTTTCAATTTTTTTATAAATTAACAAATTATAAAAAATTTATAATTTTTTATCTATTTTTTATGAAATTGTTCAAAAATAAATATCGATATAATTAAATGGTAGTATAAAATGTATTGTGAATTTATATGTCATGAATTATATCCAAAAATGTTAAGTACAAATCCTGACTGGTCCTCTAAATATATAATAAATATTAAAAGTAGATTCCTGTAAAGAAGGTTTAGAAATATGGGTTTTGATTTCACCCCATATACCCAAGTCCACTTTGGGTGTACAAATATTTGGGGTTACAAAAGAGCACATTGGGATTATTTACACAATTTCATTTTTTTAATGTGTGTATTATACTTTATTCAAGTCCCTATATTCATGTGTTATATTCAAAATGAGGCCTTCATGGGATTTTTAGAATTCAACCCAAGAAGTTACAATTTTCCATGAAATTCTTCTAGATTTATTCTTAAAAGTACCTATAGCCCAAATCAAATCTAAATTTATGCACAAGATATTCCATTCATATTGGATAAAAAATTTATTTGAATTCATCATTGAAAATATTTTTTCTACATTATAACATATATTTCTAAAATAATGTTAGAATTACCCCTTTACAATGCCATAGTGGGTGAAGAAAACACTTCCACATCTTGCGGGTTCAGGTGCACCTAATGCCTCACCGTATTTATTGACCTTTATCTATGATGGGATCTGTGGGGGAAAAATATATATTTCATCTCATAAGGTTATTAATCCCACTAGTAACCCCAATAATTAGTAGTATATTTAATTCGGATACATCATTCAACATAGAACTTTTTTGAATACGAGAGGCCATGTGAACATCCTTGTGGATAGAAATAATACCTTTATGAAAATATCTACACTAGTTCCTAAGTGAAAAAATGTTCTATGTGGTTCGTGTGAAGGAAGCCACCATGGATTATATAATGATGAGGAAATTGTATTGTTGCTCACTTATATGCATCTCTGTAACATACTTCAGCAGATCCACCACCAAGATTTTCAGGCACTACACGATGCTAAAGTGTCCCTGGATATATTCACATAGATTGGTCACAAACCCATAGTTTATGAATAGTTTAATCATGTTTTTTATAGACTTAAAACATATATATTTAGAAGAAGTCTGTTGAAGCCCAGGTTTTTTCAATTAAGCATGGAGGGGCAGTCGGCCTTTCCATATTTCCCACAGTAAAGGATATTCTTCAGTTTAATTAAGGGACTCTTAAATATTAGTAACCGAGTGAGAAAATACATTTCATTAGTTAATTTATACTTATAATAGTATATTGTATTGAGATGTCCAATTATATTCATCTTTTAAATGTTGGTGTCATAGTTAAAAAAACATCTCTAAATCTATAGGATGGTGGGAAGTAGGAGTATTTTAGTGAGTTGTCCATAATTATGGGTGATATCAGCTATTTTAAATTTTATCTTATTACATATAACTAGTATAATATATTTCAAAAGCCTATATAACCAAGTTTCATTCCATCTCTTCATTCTAGACTTCCTAGATACAAACCATTTTGAGTAGGACATGATATTATCAAATAAGGATTTAATGGATAGAAAACATTAGAGTCTAAATAAAATGGATTTCATTTACACAACATGTATATGATCCTATCATTAAGGAATTATAGGTCATTGTAATTTTATGTAAATTGATTACATGAAAAAAAATCAAGGAGAGCTTCATTAATCTTCTTTAAATCTTTGACACAAAATCATCTGATGTCAATTGGTTTGATATATTCATTCCATTCCATAGAAACAATTTCCCTTTCATGGATACAACTAGTAAAAACAAAAATTATAATATTTCTTTGATTATTTTTATAAATTGTATTGGTCCATATATAGATAGATAAATAATCTAAAAACAAGGATGTTATCACTAAAATGACCAAGAATACCCTCCCTTTTAGGGACATGGTTTTTTCCTTTCAATTTATTAAATTGATTAATGGTCTTTATAGAGATAATTTCTAAATGAAATATCATTACCTTCTCCCAAAATAGTGGGATACAGATATACCAAAAGGGTAAGGATACCCTCTTCAAACCCAGAGTTTTGGAAATATTAATTTTTTTAGAGAAGTAAATTAAATTTCCAAAAACAATAGATGAAATATTCTATCATATTAATTTCCCTACTACATTTTCATAGTGGATGAAGATCTATTTGACTGAAATTTGAGTTATATTAGAGGATTACCCAAATAGGATGATTCCATCCACATGAAAAATGTGTGAAGGCACACTCAAGTTTCTTCCAACCATTATATAATTGTAAAATCTGGCTTGGGAAAGATCATTGACGCATTACCTTATATATTCGATAACAATATCAAATAGGAGTCCTGAGAGAGGATCTTTGAATCTGAAACTTCAAGAACACTTGAATAACCCCTTGGAGATCCATTAATAAGGACTGACATCCTAACAATTGTCTATATAGTAGTGATCATCTGGATAAAAGAATTATAGAACCCATATTTTATATAGACATTGAGGATGAGGTACCACTTTATCATATCAAAATACTTTGAGATATCAATATTAAGATAAAATTTCCCATCCTTAACCATTTTCTTTATAATATTGATTTTTTTAGGTAGTGTAAAGATTGTTCTGAAGACTCCTTTTAGATAGAATCCCAAATTTATTAGGTGTAATAAATTTCTGGATAAACCATCCCATCCTCAGGGTTATAATTTTTATAATAATCTTAGGGATAGTGTTTATAATGGAAACTGGTTGAAAGTCCCTTATGTCCATTTTATTTTCCATCATTGGAATCAGTGCACTGATTTCATAGTTGATATCATAAGGTATTGAGGTTGATTAGAGGAATTACTTAACTACATTAGTGGCCTCAACTTGAATTATGTCCCAATAGAAGATGAATAATTTTCCATTGAATTCATTAGGGCTTTCTATCATTCCAGTGTTGAAAGAGTTTATGGAAGATTAAATCTCATCTTTAGGAACATTAGTAGTTAATGCCTAATTATTTCTCTCTTTAACACATGGATTAATGGTATCAATCAACTGAGGAGTGACCCCATATCCATAATTACTGTAATGTTCTCAAAGTAATCCACTATAGTATTTGAGATGTCACTCTCTAATGTGAAGAGGGATTTGTTAATCTATATGTAAATTTCTCTACTTCATAGTTAGATATAAAATTTTTACATTTAAATTATAGGTTTAATTTATTAATTTATTATAAATTATAAAATAAGGGAAAATATAAAAGAGTTTGTATTTAAAATTATGATTTTTTATAGTTATTTGATTTCAATTACTCAAATTAAAAGTCCTTATTTTATAAATTATTTAAATAATATCAAAAGGGGTTTTGATAATTTATATGGTTAAGGTTTAAATAAAATTAAATATGTGATATAAAAATATGTATATTTTTTACACCATTAGAATATAAAGTTTTTATATTAAATTTAATATCATGCATTTAAAGAGAAATTCATATAACAAAGAATGATAAAGAGTTAATATTGGAAATAATTCTAAAGTGTTTATATTATTTTCATTAATAAATATCCATAATACATGGATAAATTATAAAATATTTTCAATTGATTTATTTTAAATTTTTTATAAATTTTTTATCACAAGTATAAATATATTAATTGGTTCATTTATTTAGTTTATTCTTTTTTATTCATGAATGTATTTCTTTATGAATGTATTTTTAATATTATGAATGTATTAAACTTCTTCTATAAATTTTTTTATATTCATTTAAGTAGTTACATGCAAGGTATAATAATAGATTTAGTTTTCTTATACCAAGGTTTTGGATTATACTAGGTTATGGGAGTAAATTTAAAGTTTGATTATAATTTCAAAATACTAGGTGTTATAATTATGATGTAATTTAGGTCTCCCTGCGTAATTTAACCTTTGGTATAGGGTTTTTAGGTTGGAATGCTCATTATCTTGGAGGATTATTCTTTTTCTAGAAAATTGTGGGTTGTCTATAGATTTATCCAAGATTAATCTTATGAGAATGTTTGATTTCATATGATATAAGACTTTACTTGGAAGAGTTTCATATATCTTATGCATGAGATGCATTTGACTATGTGTGATTATATTTTCATTTAAAGTCGGGTAAGTAACACATCATATGAGTTTTGTAAATAATTATACATCAATATGGTTTAAACATATTGATTTGGTTGAAGTAATAGTATTACAAAATAAATCATTAGAATCTTTCATACATGTAAATATAATACATGATATAAGATGGTGTGAATAAATCCCCTTAAAATAGTGTTATATTCCTTCCAAAGAAAACACTTATCAAGACCACCGTTATCCAACAATGTAGATCCATTCCAAAGTATGTTGACTATATATTATCTTGTGTAAGGAAAGAAAATAAAAAGGTGTCTCTGAGAGTTGAGTTACATGTTTCTTGAATTATTTTGAGTTACAATTATCTGGGAAATCCTAAGAGTATGTATATCATGGGAATAGTGAAGATTTTATCCATATAATGGAGTGGGAAAAGATTTTTATACTTAACCATACTAGAGTCATATATTATATGATTATCATAATAAACTACCTAAATAGATAAAGTGATGAGGTTAATTCCATTGTGAGGTAATTTCTTGGTGAAATATAGATCTATGACCACAAATAGATATAGTGTATTTTAATAGGGTTCAATGCTTTAGTGGGATCACATTTAAAAAAATTAATTATATAATAAGTGTAAAATATGACACTCATATAAGAAAATATCATGTTATGGATATAATAAAACCATCATAATTAAACATAACTTTAAGATCAGTTATTTAAAATAAAATCTTAGTGGAATAAATCACCAGATTGGTATTGAAACATTATAATCATTCTCAAGAAAGAATAAAATTTTATGTGTTAGAGAAATAACTTACCTAAATAATCAACTATTGAACTTTTTTAACACATGAATCTTGTAACGACCCAAACTTATAC
Organism: Viscum album; assembly: GCA_963277665.1. Taxonomy (NCBI): domain Eukaryota; kingdom Viridiplantae; phylum Streptophyta; class Magnoliopsida; order Santalales; family Viscaceae; genus Viscum; species Viscum album. Next base: position 1,142,027,019 of record OY728156.1, read on the forward strand.
AAATAAAAAAACATTTTTGAATGAATAAATTCTTTATTAAGTAACGTAGTTATGAAAAACACAAGCACAAAGTTTGTTATTTTTGACCATTAGAAGTTATATCTTATCATATTTAAAATACCATTAGTAATCATGATCATTGATATTATATCCATTATACAGTGATTGTATGATTAATATATATCGTGTTATGATATATACAATTTACAGAGACAAAGAAAGTGATGTCCTTAACTTGTAGTATTATACCCAAGGATACCCATTCATGAAATATTTTAAGGTAGATATAATCACTGGGATTTTACCTTAACAAAGTCCAAGATGAGGTTTAAAAACTAAATCACAAGAGAAACTGTTTATGGGAGAAGTTCAAGCTCATCAAGATCATGGCACAAACAATGTCTTTCCAACCACCATAATAAAATATCACCATCACACACCTTACTCTTAGGGTATTCACTACTGTAATAAGGGTTTATGTTTCTAAAACCTAATAGTATAAATTTGTATATTTTTAAGTTTAATAAAAAATGATTATATTTATCTTTTATTGTTACTTTAAAATGATTAAATAAATGTATGATAAAAATTATATTTTGATATGATGAAAATGAAATTTTTTTGGACCTGTATAGTTTTAATCAAGACACATTTTTTTATGAATTAAATAAATTTTAAAACAAATTATATTATAATAATATATTAGTATTAAATAATAGTTAATTAATACAAATGAAATTATAATTTTACGATGTCAAATATAATTTTTATAAGTGTCCAAACACTGTTATTTTCAAAAAACTAGTATTTTTTAATAAATGGTGCTTTCGATTTAAAGTTTAAAATTATAATATTTAGAGAAATATTTTTTTAAAATAATATTTTTTTGAAATTCCCCCTTTGAAATTATCATACAGTGAAATTATCATAATTTTATGAGACTATCAAATTTTTGGGTAAAAATTTAATAGCGAATAATTATAAGATATTTATTATTACATAATAAAAGCCCAAAAGTGATGTAATAAATACAATAAGGACTATAACTGAATAAAATTATGTTTACCCTTTAAAATATATTTTTTAAAAGTTATATTATTTATTTTATAAACCCTTAATTAATTATAGAAAACCTATATATTATTTTAAGGTTCTAAAATCAATAATTTTTTAATATGACTAAAATCCAGATCACCAATGGTATTATATTAAATATCTAGGATACTAGAAATATAATATAATAAAAAACACTCCTATGGGAAAAAACATGGGAAAAACCATAGGAATATTTGTTCTTTTGATTAATTTATCATATAGAGTCTAAAACCTATGTTTTAAAGTTAATAGATAATTCCCCATTATTTTTATAAAGAACTCACCCAACCTCCAATTACTATTCACTAAAAACTTTTTGATCACATCGTTACATTTCAATTACCTCTCTAAATCCCTCCCAAGTTACCCCCAAGATCTTAAGAAGATCGTCTTATGCTTTATAAATCCCCCTCTCAAGTTAAGGGACCTTCTCCTCCATTTTTTCAATAACCTTATTTAAATTATGCCTTTTGATTAAAAAATCATGTTGGGATATATTTTGAAACTTAAATATTACTATAAATATGGTTTACAAGTGATTATAGATCCCTTTCACTCTCATTAAACCCTTTTATGAATCTTTATTTAACCTTGTTATGCTTCCAGAATTTTCCTATGATTTTTCCATGCTGATCATTTTCATAGGGAATACCGATAAACGGTTACACACAATGGTATTGAACAAGATGTAACTTTCCTTAATTTATTTAGTAATTCTATGTATATAACCCATTCTCCATGATCATGGGATTAAATGTAATGTAATATGATTCTATGTTGGATGATATATATAACACAATTATGTGTGTATATAAAATGAATATGATGGGTGGGAATGAAATTATATATCCATCCATTGCATTGGGTAATTTTATTATCTCGTGATATTACACATATGGTTAAATTTATGTTATCCAAAGAACATTATGTTTTTATGACTCAGTGGTTACCCTTAACATATGCTTATAATGTCATGATCTTTGGTATTTCCACATTCCCATGTTGCCCTTATGATATCATCTCATGTCATGATTCAATGTTCATGCTTACGATTCACATAGCTATTATGTTACCTTTTTATTCATATTTGATCACATGTACTACTTTATAACAATCCATGACTTTCTTATTACCTTAATGACTTTATGTATCTCCCCTTTTATATGTACAACCCTAGGTTTTCCCATTCTGTTTTAGAAGACCAATGGACTTTTAAGGAAATTTTATAGAGTCTTAAATAATTTCATTGTATCCATGTTCAAGTTATTATGATATGTAACTAATTTTCCAAACACACTAGACCTCATGATCTTTTAGTATTTTATTATGAGTACCTTTAGGAAATAAACTATGGATTAAAGTGTTTTTATGATAGGGATTTTCATAGTTGGTATCAGAGCAATGCCTATTTATTTTTCAAGATTATAATAAGTAAACTCTAGTGTAGGAATTGTAGATAATACTAAAAAATATAAAATAGACAAAAAAATTGGGAAATTATAGAATAATTAGTGTCCAAAAAAATGAATCAATGTCTTGATATTATGAGTGGATGTGTCTGTTTCATATTTTTACCTAGGGGAAATAATCCCAAAAATGGAATATTGATTTAGACTCTATCATCACCTCATTCCCAAAAATAGTCCTTTTTTCACACCTAGTTTGACACTCCTGGTGGATATTCTTTGGTAAACTAATAAGATCTTTACAACCCATTATAAAGGGAAAAAATTCCAATAATATTTTGGATTAGAAAAAATACCTTAGATGACTTAAATTTAAATTTTAAAATTCATAGGTTAAGGAATATTTATTATTGATGTGTTATACCTTTAATTTTCATGGTTTTCCATTATTTATTTAATAGTATAAAAAATAATCATCATTAATTATCCTTTTTTTATTTAATGGATAGAAATATAAGAAATTGAGTCAATAAGAAATGTGAGAGGCAATATGATGACTAAAAAAATGAGATGCCCAACCCGATGGGAGTATGATTTAGGAAAATCATGTTAATAAATTATCAATTAAATAAAGTTTTGAACCAAAATGTGAATCAATAGAACACAAGAATACCCTTAAGAAAAAGAAAGTTTCAATTGAGACATTTCGACAACAAAAGCCCTTGAATTTCAATGGATCTTCTAATCCTTTAATCATGGAATTATGGAAAAAATCTATTTAAAAGATATTATACTTCCTTAAATTCTCTATGAAATATAAGGTAATGTTATCTATTTATTATAATGAAGTATTAGTTGATAAATGGTGAATGTTGGTTAAACATAATAAGCTCGAGTAAAAGATATAAGAGATTACGTAAGAGTAATTTCAGAAAATATTTTTTAAAAAATATTTCTACTTTCACTCTATAACTTAAAATGGAGAGGTATTTCCATTTACTAAATAAAAAAGATGATGAATCCATTAGGGCATATGAAAAAAAAACTTCAGAAGATGTTCATAGTACTCCTTTAATTTTTTCATCTCCCTAAAGTAATATTGACCACTTCCTTGGTGGGATAAATCATAGTCTACAGAAATATTTGTAAATTCATGACTTTGAAAGCTGTCGGGAATTTTTTTTATGTTCCCTAAAATTAGAAATGGAGATTATTGGATCTTAAAAGTATCATGAGTTATGAGATAAGAAGTGGAAAATTGATTTTAATCATGGAAGTATGATAGTGAATTTGTATAGGAGAAATATATTCCAACATCCCTCTTTAAAAAAGTGTGGGAAGAAGCATACCAAATTTTTTTGAATGGGATAATGAAAATCTTTATGTTTGGGATGAAAGGACACCTAGATAGATATTACTGATGGAATAAACCCACCAATGTGAAAAAATATAGGAATGATCCAGTCAACCCTAAACCTATTATCCAATGTTTCAACTATAAGAAACAAAACTAATATGAAAATCAATGCACTAAGACAAGGGTTGTTTATAAAAACCAAAAACAACAACCTAAAAAGACTAAAGATAAAGGGAGAGATTATTTCATGACAAGTGACATGGTGGATCCTAAAAAGGAAGTCGTGAAAGGTATAATTTTGTTTAATTCATGGATAACTAACACAATATTTTATTATTGTTCAATGTATTCTTTAATATCATGCCATTTTAATAAAAATAATCAAACTTTACCAAAAATCATAGAAGTAGTGCTATCTGTGAAAATAAAAAATAGACAAATTATTACATCCCAAGAATATAACTCATCCCCATTCAAAATTTGTGGGCTGAATTTTCCAGAAAACCTTGTCATATTCCCTTTATTAGAATTTGATACTATTCTTGCCATTTATTTTCTTCCATTATATAGATCTAACAAATAAATGGGAGAATAAATTCACCCTAGGTATTTATAATCATCCTCTGATTTTATAAAAGCAAAAGTAGGATGATAAAGCTTCTTTGGTATCTATATATTAATAATGGATATTATTTCATTGTGCAAAATCATATCTATCTAAAATGATTAAGAATAAATAAAATATCATCCTTGATGAAATTATAACTGTAAGGGAATTTTCTAATTTGTTTCCAGAAGAATTACATGGTCTTCCTCCCAATTGAGAGGTTTAGTTATTGATAAAACTTATAATTTGATATTCTCTAATATCCAATAGTCTATAAAAAATATAAATTTTTGAACTTGAGGATCTGAATAATAAACTACATAAGAATATTGATAAAGGGTTTATATGCCCAAGTGCTTCCCCAAGGGGTGAAATAGTCCTATTTATCAAGAAGAATAATGGGTTAATGTGACTCTTCATTGATTATCATGATATAAACAAGATCACTATAAAGAACAAGTATCCACTTCCATGTATTTATTACATGTTAAATCATATACATGGAACCCATTACTTCTCTATGGTGGATCTTCATTCACGATATTATCAAGTAATGCAGATGAAGTAGGATATCCCAAAGATTTATTTTGTATAAGGTTTGGTCACTAAGAGTTCATAGTGATTTCATTTACACTTAGTAATGCTCCATAAATATTCCTGGACATAATTAATGATGTATTTAGGGATTACCTTAATTGAAGTCTTTATATACAATATTCTTATCTACTACAAAAGTGAGGAGGAACATGGGGATTATTTTAATGTCAAACTAAAGACTATGTGAAAGTAAAAGTTATATGTGATGTTTAGAAAATATGATTTATTTATGGAGAAAGAAACATTCCTAGGGTATGTAATCATAAGAAAAGGGTTATTTGTGGACCCTTTAAAAATAGAGGAAATTATAGGATATCCCATACCAACCTTGGTGAGAGAAATAAATAGTTTCCATGGATTATTAGGGTACTATAGTTTATTTCTTAGAAAATTTTCATAATTTTCAAGCCTAATAACCAAGCTAACTTGGAAGGGGATAATTTTTTCATGAATAATTAATGTGAAGAATTATTTACAGTGCTGAAGAAGAGGTTAATCATTCCACTTGTGCCCACATTTACCACTCATGGGGAATTATGTGTTATTAATAACGATTCATTCAAATTGGATTAGGATTTATACTCAAGAAAGATGAAAAATTAATATCATATGCCTCCTACAAATTAAGTATTATTGAGAAAAAATACTCTATAAATGATCTAGAATTATATGTGGTGATCTCTAAAGTGATGATTTTGTGACATTATTTCTATGATAATAAGTTATACATATATATGGATCATAAAAAACTCAAGTATATATTCACATAAAAGGAGCTCAATATGCACCAATGAAAGTTGTTAGAGATTATCATGGATTATGATTGTTTAATTCATTTCCATATTGGGAAGGCAATCAAATTTTAAGATGCTCTAAGTATAAAGGATATTAAAACCATATCCATGATGAAAATTTCATGGGATAGAATCTTATTTGATATGAAAAGGATGGATATGTGAATAATAAAATGATATTCATACTATATTTCTCAAATAACTTCTCAACAATCCATTATTTAGAAGATCAAGGAGGCCTAGAGAGATAATGGGTCCTATGGAAAATGGTAGTGAATATTTCGATGTTTTACCTTTATATATATAGATTTATATGATTTGGAACCCAGGTATGAATCCCATAAAAACCATAACTCAATAGGGAATAAATAGATGATTCTCATAGATCATCCTTATCCATTCTTCTAAAAAGCACTAAAATGTATAGAGATCTAAAGAAAAAAATTTGGTGGGATAACCTAAAGAGGAAGATTTTAAAATTTTTATCTTATTTCTTAGTATTACAGGAAGTCAAGGAAAAATGATATAAGTACTCGGGTATGATAAAACCACTTCCCATACCAGTATGGTAATATGAAAAATGACCATATATTTCACTGTAGGACTCCCAATGACACCTAGAGTAAATAACACCTTCTGGGTGGTATTCGATCACCTTTACAACATGGAGAATTTAATTTCTATCAAGGAAAGTTTTTCTAATCACTAACTCACCAATATATACATATGGGAAGTGGTAAGGCTAAATGGTGTTTCACTATATTATATCTAATTGATATCTAAGGTTTACTTCACGCTTTTAGAGAATCATCTAGCAAGAATTTGATACGGAACTGAGCTTTAGCACTGCTAATCACCCTCAGGATGATGGTCTATCCAAAAACACATTCAAACTCTAGAGGATATGCTAATATAATCTTCATTAGAATTTTGAGGATGTTGATATTGGTACCTTCCCCTATTATAGTTCTCATATTAAAATAGTTTCCATTCTAGCATTCAAATATATCTTTATGTGGCTCAATATGGGAAGACGTTTTGGAATCTGACATACTAAGATGATTTTGTTGAGTAGAAGATTATGGGACCTGATATTTTCTAAGATATGATATAGGAGGTTCAAACCATTTATAAACATATGGGATCCATCAAAATTCTATAGAAAATCTATACATACAATTATTGATGATTCCTAGAGTTTGATGTCATATATAAAGTGTTCCTTCAAATATCATCATTGAATAAATTCATGAGGTTTTTCAAGAAGGGAAAGCCTAGTCTTATATACATTGTACCCTTTGAGATATTTAATCCCATCAGAGCTATATCGTATTGACTATAACTCCCACCTAACCAATCTAAAGTACTTGATGTGTTCTATGTATCCATCTTGATGAAGTACAAACCACACCCCTCATATGTACTGAATCTAGAGGTGGTAATGTTAGTGAAAAATATTTCATATGAGGAGATTCCATTAAATATCATAGATTTTAGAGACAATGTTTTACCAAACAAGACTAATCCCATTGTAAAAGTGTTTTAGCAGAACCACAAGTTTGGGGAAGATAATTTGGAACCATAAGGGGTGATGAAATAGAAGTACACTCATATGTTTTAGTGTATGAAATGAATATTTTTTGGGTGAAATTTATAAAGGTGGTAAATTTGAAAAACCCCACTATTATAAATGAAATTAATTTTTTTTAATGAATACATTCCTTATTAAACAATGAAGTTGTATAAAACAAATTAAATACTTTGTTTATTTTGAATCGTTATAAGTTATATCCCATAGTATTTAAAATATCCTTAGGAATCATGGAAATTGATAGTAAATCCTTTATATAGTGATCATATGATTAATATATATTTGTGTGTCTGTGTGGTTATGATAAGTCCAACTGACACAGATAAATGAATCGATGGCCTTGACTAATAGTATTGAATCCCATGAATCCCATTTATCAAACCTTCTGAGGGATATAAAATCATTAAAATTTTACCTTGACTAATACCAAGTTTATATTCAACAAATAAAGCATGAAATAAACTATTTAAAAGATCAGTTAAAGTTCATTAATATCACATCTCAACCCATGTTCATCAAACCACCCTAAGAAAATATCATCATCGCACACCTTTTCCTTAGGGAATTTACTCCTATAATAAAGGTCTGTGTATTTAGACCCTAATGGTATGAATTTTTGTATTATTATTTTTAATAAAATAATTATTATATTTATTTTTTATTTTTTATTTATAATGATTAAATAATAAGTTTGATTAAAACTATATTTTGAATCATGGAAACATGAATTGTATTTTTTGGATATGAATAGTTTCAATCATGACACTCTTTTTTATGATTTCATGAAATTTTTGAAAGAAATGATATTTTAATAAAATATTATATTTAATTAATATTAATTAAATATAAATGATAATATTAATTTATGAAATCAAACATAAATTTAAATAGGGACGTAAAATGGATATTATCAAAAAAAAACAAGTATTTTTTAATAAATAGATATTTTTTAATTAAAAATGAAAATTATCATATTCAGAAAATAATTTTGATAAAAAAAATATCATTTTCAAAATAATAACATTTAAATTATCCAATGGATAAGTTTCCATACTTTTCCAAGATATTAAAATTTTTAGGTAAAAATGAAATATTGTATAATTATATGATATGTATTATGACATAAAAATGTCCAAAAGAGATTTAATAAATACTATAAAGAGTTCCACAACCAAAATTTTGATTCCAATTTAAAATAATTTGTTTTTGAAGTTATTTTTTTTTTTTATAAACCCTTAATGATTCCTTGAAGACATATATTATATTTTAAGTATTTAAAATAAATTATTTATGAACATGACTTACTTACACATCACCAATGGTATTTTTTTATTGATTTCAATTATTATCATTACAAAATAATTAAAATTACTCTTATTTGGTATAAAATTTCACACCCCAACCTTTAAAATTATTTTATTTTATTATTTTGTGGATTTTGATATTCTCATCAAGTTTGGGTTGAGTGCTAGTTTAAAATTTTTGAACATTGATAATTTTGTGGAGTTTTTAGTTGGTTCATGGGCACCGCATGGTTAGTGGGAATGGAGTGGTCATCCTAGTTGAATGTGTGGCTACCCAATACTTAAAATTAATAAGTTTTATGAAAATAAAATAAAGAAACTTTTTAAACCATAATAATAATATTATTATTATAATAATAATATTATTATTAATATTCTTATTATTAAATTATTTTTAATAATATTATTTTTAAATTTTTATTAATGTTATTATTATTAAAAAAATGAATATTACTAATATGAATATTTTATTATTATTTTTATTATTGTTATTTAATTATTATTATTATTATTATTAAGTGTTTTTATTTTTCTTAGAAACCAAAAATGGTTTCCCCTTTCTCCCTCACCCCTCCATTGTGTTTCCCCCTTCTCCCCCTCAACACCTATATACACCGACTTCAAATTGATCTTCCTCTTCGACATTGCCCCACCTGTCGGCTGTATCCCTACCCAGCATGTGCCTCGTCGGCACTCCTCTCTTCGGATGGCTCTCCCACCATCAATGCACCTCCCTCTGGCTCACCCTCATGTATAGCACCCCCCCCCCCACCACCACCACCACCAGTCGATGGCCTTCGGCACACCACTTCTCCTTCCCTCTAGCGACCACATCTCCACTCATCTTCGTAGTAAAATCCCTCCTTTGTGAGTTTTCTCTCATTTTTCCATTAATTTATTAGGTTTCCTTATAGGTTTTATTAGTTGTAAAAACCCTATAATTATAATATTCTTGTACTTTATTTCACTTATATGAATTTATAAATATACTTAATAGCCTTGTGTTTATTTGAACCCATTTTAGTCTTTTTTCTTTTACATAAAGGGTTCGTTTCATGAGTCCTTGTTTTATAATTTAAATTGGAACATTTAACTATGAAAGAATTTACATGAAATGAATTTGGGTATTTCTATTAGTTTTAAAGTGGGTAAATTGGTCATTTCCAATTGGTTTTTCATTGGGTGAAAGTGTTATTTTAAAGAGATTTGGGTTTTAAATTGAGTTATGGCCTCAACTGATTTTAAAATGGGGCCTTCAGTTTCATTCCAAAGGGGTTTAAAATGGTATAGTGGTATATCCCATGTAAAAATACACATTTTTACTCATTAAAATCGGTTTTATGGAAATGGGTTTCCTTGGACCTTGTTTTGGTTTTCAAATAATGAGACCCAGGCGTGTGTTTTGTTGTTTTGTAATGTTTTGAAAGCTTGGGTTAGTTTTTCCTTAGATAGAATGGTTTATTGATTTACACTAAGGAACATGGTTTTGAAATGGGGTTTTATAAATTCTTTTTGTTTGATAAAAATTCCCATGAATATTTTCATTTTGAAATACACTTGATCATTGGTATTTAGTCCAAATAGGTTTTTAACTGGGCTTCTTTTGTGTTTAAAGGGGTTTCCATTTCTTAAAGGGGTGTATTGATTTTATAAGGAGAAAATGTAGTTCCCTTTAATTATTTAGTTATGTTTGATGGTGTGTATTCTTCCCTTGGGATTGTATCTAAACATTGAATTTTTTTAAAAGAAATTTTCAAATTTATTTGATATGAGTGATGTCCTTGTTGGCACTTGTGATGTGATATTTATTTTCCCTTGATTTATTAAATGATATAATTATTTGTTAATTAATTAATTTAAATCCTAGGTTAGTGTTTGATTTAATTTTTGTGGTTTCTTATGGATTAGGTTTGTGTGATTGGTCCCCCATGACCTATTCTTATGGATTCTATCAACCATCATCGAAGGTGAGGTGGTTCAGTATGTTTTAGCTCACCGTCGCCATCTGAGGTATAGATTTTATTACATTTTTTGGTTTTTCAACATCTTAATTAGGGTATTTATTGGTTTTAAGTTTTGTTTATCTGTGGTGTTGTGCGTTGAACTCTACTTTGTGGTTTTGAGTTGTGGGTGTCAAGAATGCCTACTTGTATATTCACAGGGTAAGGCATATATATATATGAAGAATTTGTACATATTACTTCATGGTGTGGAGAATATGTGAACTTTATTTTGGGGAATTTATATATATATTTATAAATTCATTCCATTGTAGGCATGAAGGGTTTGTTCCAGTGGTCATCACCAAATAACAACATTTTTTGTTAGGTTTCCCTATGTATTAGACTATAAATTAAAGAATTATTCATTTCTTTTTTTCATACTTTTATTTAATTCTAGTTATTAATTTATGGTTTTTAGAATAATTACTTATTGTGAAATAAAGTAAGACCCTCTTTGTAATTTAATTTCATATAATTACTTGTTAAATGTGTTTTTTAAGTGTTTGATGAAATACCCCTTTGGCCTTTATAATTGTTTCTTGGATTTAGAATGGTGGTTGGGTTTCATAAATGGATTTCCAATCATGTTTCTAATTTTAAAAGTGGCATGTGTGTGGTTATTTAAGAAATGGTTTAGCATGTGATGGTTGTACGATGCCTGGTTGGCACTTTAAATAAAGTTGTTCAATCAAAAACCCCTCCTTGGAATGGGTCCTCAACTTGTAGGTTGAAAAAATATGGTAGTTTCCTTGGTTTGGGGATTCCTTTTTGTCATGATGGTTTGAAGGTGAGAATTTTTCCTTGGGGGACTAAGGGTGACCTCATGGTGTGTATTGACTGTGTTTGATGAATTTACTTGTGACTAGATACTTGTTTGTCATTTTGGATCACCCCCTTTTTAGTGTAAACATGGGAACCTAGAATAGTGAGTGAATTTTCAGGGAACGATTGCTACACAAATTTATATTATGCACTGGATAGTGTCCCATATCAAGGGGTTATTTTTTATCATTTCTATGGGATTGGGCCCCTCGGTCAGGACAGGTAGGGCGACGATAGGGAGTTTGGGCGATATGACATCATCGGTTACGGAATGTCATCGGGATGATTCATGTGTATAGTATGTTCTAGATTATTCATGAGCTCCTAGTTCTCCCATGTTTTCCAGTACGTAGTTATCTAGGGAAGGTTATTATGATTCATGTTCCGGTTGGTTACTTTTGTGTGGTGTTTATCCATTGTCTGTGTTGTATTTTTTTGATCTTATTTTATTGTGTAGTGTAGCTTCTTTATAAAAGTGATAAAATTGATTCAATTGTTTATGGAAAAATATTTTGAAAATTTCTTACACTTCCTCTATTTTTAATGTAAAAATAACCTCCTTTAAAATGCCAATGTTTGCTTCTCAAAAAGGGAATCCATTTTTTAATTTAAAAATGGAAATTGACTATGATTTGCTTTTATGGGAAAATGTATGGAAAACATACATTTATATATTGTAGTTCAAACCTGAATTTGATGATTCTTTTTTTTAAAGTAAAGGCATTTGGGAAAATATTATTTGGAAACACCTACTGAGTTTTAATATTCACACCTATAGTTTTATCTTTGTTTTTATCTTCTAGTGTTGTGTCTTCCTTGGATTAAGTTGTAATAGTGTGACGTTGGTTTGAGGTTGATGGTGACCCATAGGATCACATGGAGTTAAGTACAACTTTATTTTCTTACTACAATTAGTTTTTGCTTTGATTGTTTACTTTTTGTTTATTTTTATTTTTTCATTTATGGTACAAATAATTCCAACCTATTTAATTTTGATGCCTGACACTAGTTGTCAGTCCGTGGGGATTGGGAACACTCTTAGATCGATGTTACAGGCTAGCTCGGGTGACTGGGTTCAGGGTTGACCTAGGTAGGTTCATGAAAAAATTGTATCATATGAGTTTCTTATTATTTGGGGTGTTTTTTAGATGTAAATTATGACTATAGAGACTCGGGAGGTAGGTACGAGAAAGGACTCATGAACCCTTTCCCATTCTGAACCTCGAGTTGACAGGGGTAGTTAAAAAATTGAGCCTTTTTTCTTTCCTTTTTTTGGATTGAGGGATGACAACAGAGGAGATATGGTGTCATGTTGTGATTCCACATCGAGTAGTGACTCATATGGATTCCAAATGCATGGTTCAAGTACCTCTTAATTTTATGATCTACTTAGGGAATGGCCCAATACCATGTCGATGAGTTAGGCATAGACACTAGTCCCTCATTCTGACAGTTTTCTGTAATTTGTGCTTTTACTTGGTTTTGGTTGGTGTTAGTGCTATTTTGAAGATGAAAATGGTGTTGAAATTAAAATAATTTCTTCCAAGTGGATTTACTTGGTAAGGTTGTTTCTGAAATTGAAAGTGTTTTGGATTGAAATTTTGGTGATTGATAGACATGCTAAGAGAATGCCTTGGGTGATCCTTATGATCATTATCATGTGTGTGGGTCTATGTACATAATTTTCATGTTGTCACATATGAATAGAAGCAGATGGTCACATGTTAAATCTTTCATGAGATTTCTTGGGTGTATATTTTACATTGATAGCTTGATCTTATTTTCTAAAGGTTGTATTTAAAAGGGATGTTTTTGTCTAGGTTTATATTTTTTTGGTTTTTGTGCCCTTTGTTTTTGTATGATGGTGATTTTATTGATGTTACTTTAGCTTGATATCGGTTTTTGGATTTTTGTTTTATATGTTGTTAAAAAATGATGCCACAAAAGGTATCCAAAGTTGTCAATGAGTCATGCCCAGTTTTTTTCCCTTCTCAGACGTTGCCTATTATTTGTGTAGATTGAGGCATGTTAGAGGAAGATATATGGCTTGAATAGTTAGATCATGTCTTTGGGGAATTAATATTTCTTAAGGATATTAATGTTTGTATTGTTTTGGACTTGTTTGAGATTCCAATCTTCGACCAGTGGAAGTTGCTTGTCCTGTCTTCATTCGATGTTTGGGTGACATGGGAAATGTCTGAGTCCACCATCGTTAGAGGGTTCATACTAAAAGAGGGTAATTTTAGGAAGGTGGAAGAGTTATGGGATGTTTAGTAGTATGAGTGGTTAGTAAAAGTTTACATTAACCACTTTAAAGAGCTAGTTTCTAGTTTGAAGTCAGTGGTGGTTGGAAATCTAGAACCTCTTGTTACTCATAAAAGTTCCCTATATGGAAAGAAGTTCATGCCGAAGGAACCCATTCTTAAGGAGTATTTTTCATTAATTTTTGCAACTATTTCAACATAAAGCTTCTTGGTGTGCCACCGGTGGGGTGGGTTTGAGAAATTAAATCTATCTTATCGCATCCCTCAAAAGTTTTTCACCCAATGTGGTCGCTCAAGTCACTGGGAGAAGTCTAGTAGGAATTGTTTCTCGAAGAGGGAGTTCTGACTGGGGGATGATCGTACATGACTATGAGGAAGGAGACGCATCAGCCATCAGAAACCCACCCTCAAGTGTTAGGGTGAATCTTTCACATAGTCAGAGTTTTCAGGGGTATGTGAGACATTTTCCTAGTTCTTTATCTTTCATCTTGTAATAGATACATTTAAGGTTTCATTATTCTTTTACCCTTCCATTGTAAGTTCATCATGTCTTTTTAAGGGTATGATGGATTTTTTCTATTGTTATCCAAGATATTTTAACTTTATGAATGTGGATTTTGGAGTCATACAATTTTATTCGGGGATGTTTAGCCCTCGCATGGGTTGGTTTCACTTTTGAAACCATTTTTTATCATTTGTAGATATAAGTGTTTGGTAAGATCGATGTTTGAATGTTTGTTCAGGTCTACTATTGGTTCAAATTTTTTTGTGAGTTTTACCTTGTGTTACGAATCTAATTATGGTGGTTGTGTGGTTCCACTCTTTCCATAGGAGTTGTATGAAGTTCATGTTGGGAGTTCCCTGGCTTCTTGGGGGTTTTTATCATTAGTTGTTGTGTAGAATGGGTTGGGATGGTTCTCTCATCCCCATGTCCTGGTTTTCTGGGATCCCTCATAGTGGGTTTCTTGTTTAAGCCTTTGTGGCATTGTCTAGGTTTTAAGGTTCCTGAGCTAGTTTAGTTCGTGTGGTGGGGAGAACACCCCTCATATTCTCCCCTAAATCTTGGGCTTCAGTTTCCTCTTGAATCAGTCTTGTGTGACCTATGGAGAGTAGAGTCATCCTAAGATTACGTTTTTCCTCAGTTTTGTCTGGGCATAGACTCGAGTTTTGGTTCACTATCGTCTTGGTGACATTCTAGGGGTAGAAAGTGTCTGTAGTAGGGAAAATTGTCATGCCCCAACCATTAAATTTATTTTATTTTATTATTTCTTAGCTCTGTGTATTCTTTTCAAGGTTCAGGTTGAGTGTTTGTTTAAATTTTTTTAAGTTTGATAACTTTGGTGGGTTTTGGGTTGTTGCAAGAGCACCGCAAGGTTAGCGGTAACTGCATGGTCGACCCAAGTGATCATGAGGCTACCCAATACATAAAATAAATAATATTTATGAAAATGAAATAAAGAAAATTTTTAAACCATAATAATAATAATAATAATGAGAGAATATTATTATTATTATTATTAAGATTTTTATTAATAATTTTTTTATTAAATTGTTATTAATATTATTATTATTAAATTATTATTAATTTTATTATTATTAAAATAATAAATGAATATTGTTAATATGATTGTTATTTTTATTATTATTTTATTATTATTTTATTATTATTTTATTATTATTTTTATAGGTGTTTTTTTAACCCAAAAGTGTTTCCCCTTTCTCCATCACCCATGCATCTTGTAACACCCTTCTCCTCTATACACCTACGTGTGCCACCTCCTAGCTGATCTTATTCTTTGGCATCGCCCCACCAGCTGGTCGTCTCCCTCTCCAGCGCGCACCCCTCTGGCGCTCCTCTCTCCAGTCGGCTCTCCCACTAGTAGTGCACCACCATATGGCTCACCCTCACGTGTGACCCCCCATCCCCCACCAGCTAAAGGCCTCCATCTCGCCGCCTCTACTTCCCTATAGTGAGCACATCTCCTCTCATATTCATGCAAGAATCCCTCCACTGTGAGTTTCCTCTACCTTATCCCTCGATTTCTAGTGTTTCTTTACCGGGTTTCTTAGTTGGATGAACCCTAGAATTATAATATACTTATGCATTATTTCCTTTTTATTATAGTATTCATATATTAAATATCCTATTTTTATTTGAACCCATTTTTGTTTTTAGCCTTGGTATAAATGGTTGGTTTCATGAGTCCTCATTTTATGATTTAAATTCAAACATTTAATCATGCTAGGATTTAAATGAAATTCATTTGGGTATTTATAATGTTTTTAAAGTGGAGAAATGGGACTTTGCATTCAGGTTTTCATTGGGTGAAAATGTTATTTTAAAGATATTAGGGTTTTAAATTGAGTTGTGACATCAAATGATTTTAAAATTGGGTCTTCACTTTTATTATAATGGGAGTTTGAAATTCAATAGTGGTATATCCCTTCTAAAAATTCTCATTTGGCCTCTATGAAAGTGGTTTTATGGAAATGGGTGGTATTGGTCCTTATTTTAATTTTCAATGAATAAGACCCATGTGTGTGTTGAGAGGTTTTTTAATGTTTTGAAATTTTTGGTGGGGTATTCCTTGGATGGAATGGTGATTTCTTTATTCAATGGAACTTGTATTTGAAATGGGGTTTTATGCATTATTTATTTTTGATAAAAATTCCAATGAGTGTTTTCATTGTGAAATACACATGATCAATGGGATTTAGGACAAATGGGTTTTTGAGTGGGACTCTTTTGTGTTTAAAGGGGTTTTCATGTATTAATGGGGTGTTTTGGTTTTATAAGGAAAAAATGGAGTTCCCTTAACTTATTTGGTTATTCTTGAGGGTGTGTATGCTTTCCCTATTAATTGTATCTGAACATAAAACTGTAATAAAATGAATTTCCAAATATATTTGATATGAGTGAATTATCAATTGAAACTTGTGATGTGATATTGATTTTTCCTTGATTTTTTAAATGATATAATTATTTACTAATTAATTTATTGAAACCCTAGGTTAGGGATTAATTGGGGTTTTATGGGTTTTTTTGGTTTAGGGTTGTTTGAATAGTCCCTTGGGACCTATTCTTATGGATTCCATCAACCGCCACTGAAGGCGAGGCAGTTTGGAATGTTTCAATTCTTCGCTTCCATCTAAGGTATGGATTATGTTCAATTTTTTGGTTTTTCACCATCTTAATTAGGGTCTTTTTTTATGTTTTGTAGTATTTTGGTGTAGTGAGTTGAACTCTTCTTTTTGGTTTTGAGATGCAGGTGTAATAATTCCTACATTTATATTCATAGGGTAAGGCATATATATATATATATATATATATATATATATTCCCTCTTGGTACATATTCCCTCATGGAATGGGGAATATGTCCAATACAACTAGTTAAATTTGTATGTGTGTGTGTGTTTCTGTGTGTGTGTGTAAATTCATATTCATGTAGGCATAAACGGTCAGTTATAGAGGTCTTCATCAAAAAGAATCATGGTTGAGGTATGATTCCATATGAATTAGCCTTTAAATTAAAGAATTATTGATTTCTTGTTTTCCTCAATTTTATTTAATTCTATTTAGTAATTTATGTTTTTTATAATAATTTATTATTGTGAAATAAATTAATACCCTCTTTGTAATTGAATTTTATGTAATGTATTTTTAAATGTGATTACTAAGTTTTTGATGAAATACCCCTTTGGCCTTTATAAATGTGTTTCAGATTTAAAATGGTGTTTGGGTTTCTTAAATGGGTCTCCAAGCATGTTTTGTGTCTTCCAAATGTTATCCTTGTGGTTATTTAGAAGTGTTTTAGCATGTGATGGTTTTGTGGTGACCGATTGGCACTTTAAATAAAATAGTTTCATCAGAAAACCCTTTTTAGAATGGGTCCTCGCCTTGTTGGTTGAAAAAATATTGGAGTTTTTTTGGTTGGGGTATTCTCCTGTGTTATGATGGTTTGTAGGCTGCAGGATTGTTCCTTGGGGTGACTCAAGGGTAACATTATGGTGTGTGTTGACTATGTGTGGTGAATTTACTTGTGACTGGATACTTGTTTTACATTATTGGTTCACTCCCTTTTTAGTCTAAACATGGGTACCTATCATTGTGAGAAAGTTTTTGGTGAATTATTTTTGTAGTAATTTATATTATGCATTGGCTAGTGGCCATATGAGGGGGTTATTTTGTAATCATTACTATGGGATTTGGCCCCTCGGTCAATCTGGGTGGGGTGGCTATTGGGAGTTTGGGCGTTATGATTTCATCAGGTAGGGCATGCCTTCAAGATGAGTCACATATATAGTATGTTATAGATTATTCATGATCTCCTAGGTTCGCCCATGTTATCTAGTACATAGTTATTTACGGTAGGTGATTGAGATGCATGAGCTGGTTGGTTACTGTTGTGTGGTTCTTTTCCATTGCCCATATTGTATGTTTGTTGATCTTGTTTTCTTGCATAGTGTAGCTTCTTAAAAAAAGTGATAAAATGGTTTCAAGTGTTTATGGATAAAGGTTTTGAAAAAAATTTACACTTCCTTCCTCTATTTTTATTATAAACATCACCTCCTTTAAAATTAAAATATCTACTTTTTAAAAATGAAATATGGTTTTTAATTGAAAAATGAAAATGGACCATGATTTTTTTTACCAAAAAATTTATGAAAAACTTACTTTTATATATTGTATCTCAAACTTGAAAATAATGATTTTTTGTTTAAAGGGAATGCATTTAGGAATAGATTATTTTGACATGCCTACTTAGTTTTATTGCTCACACCTATAGTTTTATCTTTGTTTTTAGCTTTGGGTGTTGAGCCTTTCTATGATTATGTCTCCCTAGTGTGATGTTGGTTTGAGGTCACAGGTGACCCCTAGGGTCACATGGAGGTATGTACAACATTAGTTTCTCATCGCTACTAGTTTTTGTTTTATTTCTTCAGTTTTTGTTTATTTATTTGTTTTTCATTTATGGTCCAAATTGTTCCCACCTATTTAATTTTGATGCTAAGCTCTAGTTGTCGGCTAGTGGGGATCGGGAATGCCCTTCAGGCTATGTTGCAGGCAGATTTGGGTGACTGGTTCAGGGTCAACCCAGGTTGGTTTGTGATATAAATCATTTGAAAACCCCATGGTAACACTTTTGTTTTTTATTACTTTATCATATAGAGTCCAAAACCAAAGTTTGGAAACTAATAAAGAATTACACTCTCTTTTTCTATAAAAACCCACCAAACCTCCCACTCCTTTTGACTCAAAACCCTTAGAGTATAAAGTTAATTTTCCATTCCCTATATAAATTCCTCCCAAGGTGTACCCAATATAAAACCCTGATAATATAATTTATGTCCCTTTTAAAATAAATATAATTTCTTCGATAGCTTACGTTGCACGCAACACCGATCATATACGAACAATTATATACTATCAAATATTATTAATTTAACATGAATGTTATAAAGTCGACATTAAATTATAGGGAGATAATAGGATTAAATATATTAATAAATATTTATGACTTTCGTCAATATTTATGATAATCAAATACACACATAATTTTTAGTAAAGTCATTCTATTCATTAGAAATACAACTTCTTCAAAAATGATTTTTATTTATATTTATGAATAAATATTATAATTAATTTATGAAAGTTTTAGAAAATATATTTTTAAGAGTTAAATTCATTATTTAAATCATCATATCAATATTATTCTATGGGGAAATTTTAATAATTATCTAAAAACAAGTTATCTTTTTGGTAAATCGTAAAAAATCGAGTTTTTTATGAGCTGTGGTATATTTTTCAGTATCTTCAAAACATAAAAATGATATAAAAAATTATTAAACTTGTTTAAAGACACATTTATGATAATATATTATAAATATCATACAAAAATAATCTATAATGGAACATGTATTGGGATAGGATCACATTCCTGTCGGTGAATCCGACAGGCATATTCTGACAGATCATGAAAGCCAGGTGCATATTCCTACTTCTACCAATGAAAAATTTTCATCAGCATTATTCCAAGGAAACACGGGGAGATCATATTCCTTATCTATTTCTGGAGGTCTATCGATATATTTTGATGAGGAATTCATATTCAGACCGGGGTCATATTCCTGATCTAACCGGGGCCCACTAATGAGAGCAGCACATGCCTTAGGGTAGGCTCATATCCTACTAAGAAAGAACATTAGAATATTCCAATAGATCGTGATTGGGATCATATTCTTGTCTTGGACGAGGGTTGTGATATGAGAATGAAAAATGTATAGGTACAGGCTCACACTCCTATAAATAATGAGATAGCTTGTCGGTATATTCTATTAGCTTCTCAGCAGCACGATCATACTCTTTTAGCACCAAATGATTATATACAAGTCCCAACAGTCGTCACATAGTAAGATCATATCCCTACATAATTAAAAAAAATTAGGTCATCATATTCCTACCATGTTGCAAAACATGGTCTATGTTCCTAATATGCTCAATTTCAGTGTCCTTGAGGTCATTCAAGACACATAACAACACCACAAGTGTCTATAGTATCTTTTATAAAATAAGAAGTAGAAGATGTTCATTACCATGATAGTCCTCTTTATGGTAGTGTGGAGATGGATCACATGGACTTCCCTCCTAACATCGCCTATGGTCAACCTCCCCACGGGCTTCCATCGTACCCATCTCATAGGCAGTAAATGATGTGCTGCATCATAAGGACTGTAGTAGTAGCTACAATAAGAAGTTTTCCAATAGTGGACTTGGCACCTCGGGCTAGAAGAATATCTACCACCACCTCCACCCCTCATATCATCAATTCCTAAGAGAATTTAAGACACACCCTTGATTACTATAGGTGAATCCCACCCCAATTGGTTGGGGGTATTTATATCTCTATCATCATCACCATGTTCATTATCCCATCATACAACCCTAGAGACATCATTGGTGATCCCAGAACAACCCCACCCCACTAGTATAGTGGAATTTATACCTTCATTTCCATCCCAAGAATAATCAATCCCCCGATTGAAGCCATTAGATCATTAAAGACTGGACCAATCCATACCAATTACATCCCCAAATGACACCCACTCCATAGGAATATGGGAATATTCATCATTTTCACCACCATAGTGTGAATCAGTCTTCTCCAAATTGGGAGGAATCAATCAACGGTCAACATTCCACAAAATCCTTCCATTGCAAGACAAATCCCTGCAGGTGATAGCATGTTTGGAAACCATGACCAAAAACACCCATAGAATCACTATTCAAATACCAAAATGGTTGTAAAGTATGGAGAATACAATCAGACCCCACTGGGGTCACAAGACAAAAATGTCCCATCATGTCCAAGGGTTCAAATAATGAAACTTAATAAGATAGTATAGAGTCATCATGTTTCATCAAAAGAAGTGGAACAACCACCATTTCTTTATTTTATTATTAAAATATCATCACTTTCAACATGGAATATATTGATCAAGATGCAAGTGAAAAAGGACGTAACATGGAAAAAGTACCTTAGGAGGATGTTGACTTGGTTGAATTAAATGAGACTAGACATAATGGAAACCAAAGATGTCTCCAAAACATGGAACCCATGAATATTTCAAATTCCACGTCCATGAAGAAATATTACCAAGGGGAATAGTATAGCCACATCCCAATCACCTCAAAGAAGAAATAGATTTCCTTACTCATAGGAATGATTTTCGTAATATGAGAGTGAAATAAAAACTCTCTGACAACTTAATGAGGAGCTAATGAGAGGAAATATTCCCACTAGGTATCATCTTTAGGAAGAGATGAATGTTCTCCATCCCATGGATTATCCACCTGTAAGAGTGTTATCTAAGCATCAAGTTTGATCATGATCTAGATATTCAGCCCACATAAATAAGGATGTCAAAAAATGATCATGAATTCCCTCCATTTTTGCAACAACCTCACCCTCACCGAGGCAACCGTTAAATAATATGACGAATCAAATATAGGTAAGATATAAATGTGGTGAAAACTATTCAACCCTCACCAGATTTATATGGATGGGATGTATCCCTGTAAATTGTTCCCCCAGATCTTCTTAATGTCATTGAGTCCATAACTTCTCAAATGGATGTTGTAGAGACCCGAAGCTTGACGTATATAGATATTACATTACTTTTGCAGAATACTTAATACATAAAAAAACAGACACATATGGATCGTAATAGTTTAGTGTCTTTGGAAACTCGGAATATAATCTTCTAATCGTGGTGAAAGAACTTCAACATCTCCCATAAGATCTTCCCCTTTTTGTTTTCTTACCTAAAACCTTTCTTTAAATCCAGGGGAAAAGAAAACATATAAAGGGTGAGGTCAAATGCTCAGTAAGGGTAAGCATGGATGAAATAAAACATACCATATACATTTGAACTTAAAAACATGAACATAATGTTTAAACATCAGAATCTTGAGCAATGACATAAATCATGGAAGTACGTAAGGCATAGATCATAAAGAAACATTAATCATGACAAAATAGAATGGGAATTAAACATGTAATTGTGGAAAACCATTAAGAACATGATATGATTTCCATAGTATCCAAGGCATTGCTGCCAAAACCATCTTAGTGGACAAAGTCCCTTTCTGAATCGAGTTCACTCCTCGTTCCAGTCCTGTATTAATGAACCGGTTTAACATGCCGTTCCAGCCATGTCTATCTCATGAGATATAAATCTTTACCCAATGCATTGGAGAGAGATATAGGTCCTACCCATCTCATAATGAAATCATTGTTACTTGTGCCCCAAAATAAACATACATCATTCATAATAACCCAACGAATAAAATGGGTTTCATAAACATCATCCCATCATCACATAATTCATATAAAAGAAATAGATATCATTTAATAATAAGAAAAGTGAAACCATGTAAATCATAGAGACATGATACTTGAAACATAAACATGTGAAATAATTTCATCTTAGATGAAAATGGTTTTGATAACACACTTGAAATGAATTCTTGAGAAAAATATCCTTTTTTCTTCAAAATCATTTTCTTTTAACAAAATATCATGCAATTTTAAAAGAAATGGATTTTTTTGAAAATAGTCATGAAATATTTTGTACGAAGATTCATGAAAATAATGCTTTATAAAACCGTAAAAATCCTTTCATGCCGTATACGTAAAAAAAACATTCTTCTCGTACTTTTGTCGGAAAAGTAAAAAAGTACCTGGTAGGGTAAATAAAAGAAAGATTCCTTCCATACCATGGGGTAAAAGTCAAAATGGTTAAAAAGGCCTTTAAACATACATGAATACACTTTTATAAAACATGGACATGGATGATATCAATAACCCTAGTAAATACTTACGAATAAGCAATCTCAGATAAAAATGAGATTTGCAAAATTATCCCTTACCTTAGCTCCGATATGCTTCGTATGTATCCAAACCTCCTATATAATGATATAAATAATGTCATTGACTTATTACAGAATCATATTCATTTTTATTATATCATATATGGTTCACTTATGACTTTATATTACCTATTCTTTTGTAAATTCATGTTAAAGTGGCGTTTTGGGTAAAATCGTTTCATGTGTCGTTCGTGTTTTAACTTATAATTATTCATATGATTAGTTAGATCATGATTACTTATATACAGAATTTAAAACATGATTTATATATAATATATATTCATAATATATATATAATGGATCGATAAATGGAAAGAAATACATCGTTCATAGAGATGGTAGGTCGTACGTACGCATGAACGTTGTTTTCGTTTCCTTATTGAATTGAATAGAATTAAGTAGATGACATAAATATATATATATACATAAATACAGTACCATTATTATGTCATATATTTCATTATTACTTATTTTATATACTTTATAATCATTCTTGAATGGTTATCATGGAGAGTGAGTCCCATCGCGTCGTGGAGACGGTATTCCGTACGTACGCACGAGCGATGATATCATTCCCAAGATCGTGGAATTGTATTAAAGTGTATGTAAAATATTAAAGAATCAATATCACTTTACAATAATCATATATATTCATTACGTTCACCGTTATACCCATCCATGTATGGTGGTGGTGGAAAATAGATTACACCACGGCGTGGAGACGGTATTTCGTACGTACAAGCGCGCGGTGATTTCATTTTCCATAGGATGGATAGATTTTGAAATAGGGTTGTTTCACAATTATAATAACATATATGTATATTAGTGATACTGATGTTATTACATCTGAATGAAACAACTAAATAAGAAGAAGTGGAAGAAGAAATAAAGTTGAAAGAATCGGTAACGGACATTACCTCTTCTTTGAAGCGCCTCTTTGAGACCTCCTCTTAGGGCACTAAAATTGGTCTTTGAAGAAGACCAGAACCTCTAGGATGTTTATAGGGAAGTTGGGAAGTAAAATGGTCAGGGTTTGGCCGAGATTGATGGCACAAATTGGTGTGAAGAGGAGAGGGGGGAGGTGCCCTTTTATAAGGGAGGAGAGGGGGACCTTTGGAAATCTTAAAAATATTAATTTATAATAGATCTAACCCCACATAAAAACATCAAAAAATGACTCATATTAGAATATTAGATGATATAGGGTTGTAATCTCATAAACCAATAAAATTTATACATGTTAGAAAATTATTTTAAACATTATCAACTTGATTTATTAATTTAATTTTATTTGTGGTAATAACATTCTAAATTTTAAATTATAACAAATAATTTCTTATTTGTTGTGAATTGTCCATAATCGGATACTTTATAAAATTTTAAACCATATAAATTTAAATTTATAATTTTTATATATTTTTGTGATTTTTAAACAATTTTATAATATGTTATTTTTATAAAATAACAATAGTGTCAATTTTGACACTATTCATTTATTTGAATTTAAATAAAATATATACAGAAGATATGTTTGAACTAAAAGCTATAATAGATTAAAAAAAGGTTATATGTATCTAGAAAATTAGTGGAGTACATCAAATAGTTCATATAATATTTATTTGTTTATTTTTAAAACCATTTATTTGGTTTATCTCTTAATAAAATAATTACTACAACATTTGTTTATAATTATTTAATAAACTTATTTGTTGCATGAAAATTAAAAATAAAATCCTATGATGAATATAAATCTATTAAATTTCACAATAAT
This sequence comes from Viscum album, assembly GCA_963277665.1. Classification (NCBI taxonomy): domain Eukaryota; kingdom Viridiplantae; phylum Streptophyta; class Magnoliopsida; order Santalales; family Viscaceae; genus Viscum; species Viscum album. Next base: position 1,142,052,062 of record OY728156.1, read on the forward strand.
ACTTTTACTCGAATTTATCATCTTAAAATCACAATATTTAAATTGTTATATTTATTAAATTATGAAGGTGACAACTTTGGCATCATTTAAAATAAAATAATATAAGTGTCATAATAACTTTTATAAGACTCCAAACGGTTATATAATAGGTGATTGGATGATTATGGTTTAGATATAAACTAAAAATATGTTTTGGTCAGGTTTTTGGGTCTTTTAATGGGTATTATCATTTTAATAAAAACTATATTACTGATTTTTCACTTAATAAATAATTTCAGCATCATTAATATATCACCATTAATGACAATTATATAATCCCTAAAAATTCTAAATAAATTATCATGATGTAGATAATTTTATTAGATTTCTGGAAACTATTCATGTTCAATGTTTTATGATGTTTATCACTAAATTAAAAAAATTATACTTATAATATTTAAGAGAGTGACATGTTGTCACTTTCTTTGGTTTTAATAATAATTAAATTATATTCATGGTCAAAAGTCCATAAAATGAATCTAATCCGACCCTTAGGTGATATGGGTATACTTTTATCCATACAATAGAATTTTTTTTATGTGTTAGGGTAATTTTATAATATTATATTTACCCTTAATTACCTGATTTACCTTTAACTATGGTAAATAAAATTTACCGTAGTTACTATTCATAATTCCCAAAAATAAAAAGTAGGCTATTAACATAATTTGGACCCACTTATTCTAAATATGGAATCCATTTTTTCAAATTCAACACACAGAAGTTTCAGAAATTAAATTAAAATTAATCCCATTGTCGAATGAAAATGTGTTTTTGTTTAAAACATTGCAAAAGATTGAATTGATTTAACCTACGAATTCAATCTAAAATCAATGCTAATGACATAAATTATATTAAATGGTAAAAATATATTCTATTTATACTTTAAAAATATTAAATATTATAATTTAACCATATAAATTATTACGATGAAAAAATTTGTTTTTAATTAAAATATAGCGTGTTTTTACTCTTCATTAAAATATGAAAGTTATCACAAAAACATCAAAACTTTATCCAATGTAAATTTTTATATCATGATTCAAAATAAGAATTTTATTTTGTCAAATTGAACTTATAATCATGTCAACAACTAGAGTTAAAGTGGGTGCGCCATCAAAAGGCGGCAAAACTGCATTTTTTGAAAAATACTTATTTTACCCGAAAAAATTATTTTGTTCTTATACCATGTTCTAGAAAATGTGTAAGATGAATAATAATGTTATAAAATTCAAAATTTAGTTAATACTATTCATAAAAGCTAGTTCATAATAATATTATAATAATATATCGTTGTTTAGTAAAACTCGGTATTGCATACAACACACGCTATCAAGGAAGCTCACGATTGCGTGTAATGAAAGCCAAGTTTGGGTTGCGTGTTGTGCAAGACTCCTCCGTTTTTTTGTATAACAGAATCCAACCATATTTCATTTATACATTGAATACATATATATATATATATATATACACTATCAAAATTGTGTGTAACATGATCCAATAATAGTGTTGTGTATACTGCAAGCTCATACAGTGTTGCATGTAGCGCAAGGTAATCTTGTTGTAGCATACAACACAAGACATCAAGAATATTTTTCATAAAATCTTGGGGTGTTACAGATGCCATAGAAGGTAGACGTGCACCAGTGTAGCTAAGAGTAATCTATATCCCAATTGGTTAGAAAAATCTTTTCTTCCACCAAATTTTGTAAATCCTTTTTTATGGTGTGGGTGACCCTGAAAAACATATCACACACTTCATATCCCGATGTGGGATGATGATTGGACCTCATGATCTAAAGGATGTGAAAAAGATGAGGTGTTTTGTATAGACTCTAATAGGTCCATCCATTGTTTAATATAGCAGTTTGTCATTAGGATCTATATCAAGATGGGAAGAACATATTCATTAATTCAATTATCAATTTAGTTTAACATTGAAGAATATAATGATAGTTGACCTAGAAAACATCAAACAATGTAAGTATGAGAGGATGTATGAATTTATAGAAAGGTGGATGGGTTTGACCTACTCACTCAACATCCCTCTCTTGCAATAGAAAATTTTGGAAATCTGTGATGAAAATATTTGGGATTATTTTCAAACATCGCTAATTATAATATAATCTCCAGGTGGATTCTGTGTGTTTTATTAAACAACCCAATGTTTATAATAATTTTTCCATTAGACCTAATCCAAAACACGACCCATGCCTATAGCACAGGGGGAATCAATATTAGAAGTTTCATACATCACTCTTAATCCAGTAGCAGTTCCTGTTTAAATACCTTGGTAGGGCTTGAACCACCCATCACCTCCTATCGAGTGGCGATAACCATAGAATCTATCTTTTCCAGAAGCACAGAGAAACCAGGCTCATCCAGGATTTGAAAAATGGATGAATAATCCATACTTATTGTGGAATGAAAAATTCCCTGGTAATTTCATGGAATCCATGGATTCTCACACTTCTGCAACCCAGGAAGCCTGATGAATTCAACCCCACCAACAGTCCCGATTACTAACCTTTACACAAAAGGGTTTGTCATAATATAAAAAACTACGTTATCTTCAAATATGTTCTTCAAGGCATGATCTATTCTGAATAGTTGTTGCTATATAACTCCCCAAATTAGGTGGATTGAATAACTATGATCCAACAAGAAGAAGAGGTTGATTGGCAGAAGGTCTCAGCTAGATGTGCATGAAAATTCGACAATTGGATGACTCAAAAGGCATTTGATCATTCCCATGCCACTCTAAAGCACATTTTCATAGACACTTGATTGATCCCCCACCCAAAGATGGAACATAAAATATACTTACCAAAGGTGGGTGTGACCATTAGAAGTATGAAGAAATAGAAGGTGAAGAGTCATATTCTATTCCAAAGAAAGATTTAACTATTGCTAATTTCTTCCCTACAGTATCTAAATTATAGAAATTGCCCCACCAAATGGAACCCTCATTGAACCAAGAACAAAGATTAGGTTCTATAAACATGATACACTTTTCATACCCCTTGTTTAATGATGGGTTTTCCCATAGCATATGTTTATCACACATAATTGGGGAATGGGAGGTTGAATTCACAGAAACTGAGGACACATGGGACAACATAGATATGTTAAAACTAAATATTCTAGTCATATAACCATATAGGATACATATATATATATATATATGGGACTCATGGGAAAGAACTCTAGTATGCTCAAAAAAGGCAAGGAGGTGCATCAGATCCCTCCAGTAGTCTCTTGTATCTGATTATATTTCATGAACACTTAGTGGAGGTATAATCCAATCAACCCAAGAAACAGGGAATGTTGGCATGACATGTTACATTGTTATTATATACTCCCTCAACATCTACACAAAATCCATATCCATATACCTTAAATTCCCCAATTCCTTATACAAACATTCAGTAGAAACCCCATATCATGAAATTCTGACCTCTGAAACAAAAGTAAAATGTTTTGAAAAATCTATAGGAATTCCCATCCAAGATCTCATTCCTTAATGGACTACATATTTGAAAAGAACTAAATGAGGCACTTATTGAATCCCTTAGGAGTCAATAAAAGTTTGAGAAATAATTTATTGCAACCAAGTTCTTTCAAGTGGAGATTATGGCATCAGAATGTCACAATGCAATCTCATTCACTATCAAGATCAAAAATAGGACCTTAAAGGAAGAATCATACCCCTATATGTCTCAGTAAGACTCAATAATGTCAATATACAAAGGGATCTGATTGATAATGGTTATGGGATCAATCTTATATCATTCCAAACCCTAAAACGTTTGGGATATGGTGAAGGGGACTTGTCTCCCACTAAGATAACCATCCAATGGTATGATAAGTATGAGAAAAGAACTCATGGGAAGATAAATCTTGAATACCATATTAGGGATCTCACATCATATTTTAAGTTTATAGAAATCTAGAAAGACATCATGTATAACTTCCTTCTCAGAATTCCCTAGCTCCACAACCACCTGGTGATACCTTCAACATTTCACCAGTATTTTAAGTATCTGATTAGGGAAAATTTGGCATACTACATGGTGATAGTTCTGCCTTCGATGATTGTGGGGAAACATGTGATAAATAATATTTCTATAAAAAGGGGGGGAAATAACCAATATTTGATGATGATGTGCAATTTTATGATCCTAATGGATTGGGGAAAATCCATGAGAATCCCTAGAATATGCTTCAAGAAGACTATGTTATCTTTATAAACCTGGTCAAGGTTACAGATATAATACAAGAAGTCTAATCATCTCTTGTCCTTAGTGATATAATCAAAGAATATTATCTCTAACATCTATATGAAATGGCTTAGTCAATAGTGGATGATAATATCTCTTATCATGGTCTATATCACCCTGATAATGATAGTGAAACCCCAAAATTTCTATATTTATCTAAAAATTACTCCACATACTCAGAGATGGAATAAGATAAGTATGACCGTAGGAAATCCCCTACATCATTCGAGGATGGTGTCTCTATCACCGTCGATGAAATTAGGAAGATAAATATAGGAATATAAGAAGACCTATGTCCTATAATGATTAATTTCATCATTCCCCTAGAACAACAAGAGATGTACATTGTGTTTTTGAAGCATAACCAATATGTTTTCATGTAGAACTACACATCAATGCCCGATCTAAACCCAAATGTAGTTGCACACCATATCAGGATACTAGATGAGCATCAGGGTTTCAAGCAAGCATCAAGGAGAATATACCCCACTCATAGAAAAAAATATAGATGCATAGGTTGATAGGTTGATATAAGACAACTTTATTCTAGAATTTCAATACCCAAGGTGGACAACATTTTCACTTTCAAGAAGAATAATGGGCAGATTATGGTTTTCATTGATTTCAGAGACCTTAATCCACATTTTCTAGAGATGGTTTCCCATTACCGATCACAAAACACTTGATCAATGAAACATCTAGTTTCCAAGACCTTTTTTCACATATGGTTTCTTGGGGTATAATCAGATAAAGATGTCCCCTGATGATGAAGAATCCACTGCATTTATATCACCTCATGGGATCATTTTCTATTAGTTCGTGAACTTTTTCTTGAAGAATGTTGGCAGAACATATCAACATTCCATGAACCATGTATTTAAGACATTCCTAGAAAATATATATTAATATTATCTTGAATACCTTGTGTTTAAATCTGAAAAATGGTGTGATCACTTCACAGAACTTCAAAAAAATTCAACAAGATACAACAATATAACCTAAAGTTGAATATGCTAAAATGCACTTTTGGTGTAACGTCAGAGAAATTCCTTGGTTTTGTGGTACACCACCACAGCATTGAGATTGACTCTGAGAAGACTAGTTATATCTTAGCAATGTCACCCCTAGAAATATCAAAGAATTTAGTGGTTTCCAAAGTAACATTTCTTACATTCGGGGGTTGATTTCCATCCTAGATGGAAAATATCTCCCCTTCACCTGGCTAATGAAAAAAGAATTTGCCTTCCAATGGGATGATGATTTCAAAATATCCTTTAAAATCCTCAATAAATACCTTTTGTACCTACTGGTTTGGATTCATCTGGTATAAGTAAGGCCACTCATCTTATATGTGGCCTCCATGGAACACTCATTGGGAACCTTAATCATGAAAAATAATGATGTGAGAAGCCCAAATACTCTCTATTACCTTAGCAGAAGTATGCTAGGTACTAAGACCCAATACTCTGATTTCGAGAAGAAGTGCCTTGCACACATCTTCATATTGAAAAATCTAAGGCATTACATGTATCACCATGAAGTCCAATTGGTCTCTCAAATCAATCATATCAAGTAAATCCTTGGTCGTTTGATGCTGAATGGGAGCTTGGCCCGATAGGCGATCATTCTTTAGGAATATGACATTCATTTTGTCTCATATAAGTCAATGAAAGGAAAATCTGTAGTTGATTTCCTCACAACACATCCTTCCCCGTAAAATATAATGAAAGACACTGAGGTTTTATATGAATAGTTATTATATTCCCATGAAACTCCCTATACAAGGGATATGTATTTTGATGGTGCCTCATGAAGTCCTATTAGAATGAGGATAGAAAACCTAAAGCTTATCTATGTTTTCCTTGGGATTGTTTTTGTCTCTCCTAAAAAATTATTTTTACCCTACTCTTTCTCAGTATCTAAAGGATGCACAAATAACAAGGAAGAATACCAATCCCTCGTCAATGGCTTGGAACTATCCCTAAAACTTCTAATTATAACTTGAATATAAAAGGGGATTCATAGTTACTGATAAAGTAGATTAATGGTGAATACGCCATCTAAAAGGAAGAATTGGTCCCTCTCACTAGCTATGTCATGGGACTAATGGAAAATGTTCCTTTGAAACTAACATTGCATCATGTACCCCAATCATAGAATTCTTGTGTTGATGCTTTATCCAATAAAGCCACCATCTTATCCAATCTTGATCAAGAAGAAAGAATATTCCATATCACACATCAGAGAGTGGTCTTGGTAATCAACATCTCTGATATGGAAGATATTAATCCGGTCAACACCACCCCAGATTGTGGTGCACCAATAATCACCCCTAGATGGATTGATCCCATAATTGGCTATATGAAAAATGGGACTCTCCCAATGGATTGAACCAAAAGGTAAGAGATTTAGTGACATGCAACGAGCTTTTACCTGTAGGATGGACTGAATGAGAATAAAACCCTCTATTATCATGGATTCAATGAGATCTCTTATATACATAGCAGAAGGAGAGGTTTCTACCATCATGGAATAAGTTCATGTGGGCACTTGCAGCACCCAAGAATCTGGGACCTGGATCTCCTACTAGATCAAGAGGTTACGATATTACTGGAAAACAATGATACATGATTGTGTAGAATTCACTAATAAATGTCATGCAAGCTAAATATATGAAAACTTCATCCATAAACTACCAAAATTTCTAAATACATCTAAATATTCCTAGTTGTTTTCTATTTTTGGGATGTATACCATGAAAAAAAATCCCCCATATAGAACTAAATAGTTTTATAACATCTATAATACTATTGAATTCTTTTCCAAATGAGCTGAGGAGATACCCCTCAAGGATTTCAAGATGAAGAATATCATAAACTTCATAAATTCAGATATCATTACTAGCTTCGGGGTCCATCAAAAAATAATGACGGACAACGACATCAAATTTTATTCCATGAAGTTGAATAAATTGTATCAAGAGTATAATATTGAGTCCAATCACTCATCTCGCAATCATACAACAGCAAATGGTTAGATAGATTCCTTCAATAATACTCTGTTAAATATATTCTATAAGATAATGAACAAGGATAATAATGCATCTCCTAAAAAATGCCTCCATGATTTATGGGACAACGCTACTACCATGTGTACTAATACACAAGAAACTCTATACTCATTGGTGTACGAGGTTGAGGTAGTGTTACCCATGGATGTTCAGATTCCCTCTCTCTAAGTAGACATTTGTGAGAAAATCTCAGATTATGAGAAATCATAAAATAAACTAGATGAATTTGAATGTATTGATGAGAAAAAGTTTCCCACACTACAAAACCTTGAGGTCCACCTGAATTTGATTACACAAGCCTTCAATATAAGGTTTCACCTATGCTCATTCCTCCATGGGAAACTGGTTTTGGTCCTTAGTAATCAAATTATACCAAGCAAGAATCACCCAAATATGGAACCCAAATGGGAGGAACCTTACATCATATATAGGTTCTACCACAATAGGGATTACTCATTTCCCACAATGGATGGGGATTGTGTCACACATCCCACCAATGAAAGATTTATCAAGAAATATATTTCATGGATATCAACATGATGGAAATTACATCAATTTAATTCCCATCTCTCATCCTGACCACATGACATTAAAATTTATATAATTCTTCCTAACCAAGTTATGTTGAACTGTATTGAATTTTTCCTGACCACATGTGTTAAACCATACAGAATTTTTCCTAACCACATAATGTTAAATTATATGGAATTTTTCCTAGCTAATTGACGTTAATATTTTAAGAAATTTCAAAGTATAAATATATTAAACAGCATGGAATCTTTTTTCCTGGAATAAATACATTAAATTTCATAGAATCTCTTGTCCTTACTGCATGAAATAAAACTGCATGGATCTATGATATCCATATCTATTTATTTGAAGTCACCAACATCTTAGTTCCATGATGTTATATTGCATAGTTATTCTAGAAATATGTATGTCTTGATTTTCATCATTATTAGATACATATGGATGTGTCGATCCATATCTTGATCCAGGAACTACATGATAAAAAAATCCCTCATTGTACCCTCAATTGTCTCTGCATTATAGGGAAACTCATTCCATTCCTTGTTTCTCACACCAATAATAGCTCACATGAGATTAGGAATTTTGGTAGGGACGTGCCCTCATAAAAAAGGGAATAAAAGTACACAAAAGGTTCATTATGGTCTTGAATACAAGACCATAAAAGAGATACCATGATTCCTCAATGCATGACATTAAACTGCACAGTCAATTTTCTTAAAGCATGAATTTAAATTGTACAGTTCTTTAGAAATATGTGTGGTTTTATTCTCATTATCATGAGATATGTTGTGACACCTAGACTTAAACCCTTGGCCCCAACCACAATATTCCCATCGATTCACATCAGTTCACCTTCATCATCACCACATAATGTTAAATGGAATGGGACTTCAAGAACTATATGGGGTTTTATTATCATTTTCATGAGATATGTAGTAATTCCCAGACATTCATATTTGGGACCAGTCTCAAAATTTCCATTTATTCATGTCCGTTCACCTCCATCACCACCACATGACATTAAACTACATGGATCCTCAATAACTATGTGTATCTTGATTCCTATCATCATAGGATATGTAGTGATGCCTGAATCTCCAATACTAGGACATATAGTGACACCCAAATTTCCAAATCTGAGCCCAATCACAATAAAAAAATATAAAATTTCCCCCCATCTTGAATATGGGTCGGACCTGCACAGGAGACTTCATTCAGAACTACATGTGGCTTCATTCTCATCATAATGAGATATGTAGTGATGCTCAAGTCTCTATCATTATTCCTAGAAATGAAAATTTTATAATTTCACATCATTTCCAATGTCCTAACCACATGAAATTAAACTTCATGTAAGTACATACTTACCACGTGATGTTAAACTGCATTGAAGTGTGTCCTTACTTAATGATGTTAAACTATATGGAGGCAGGTATTTCCCCACTACATGATGTTAAAATAGTAAAACCATCACCCATTTTTTCACCCCTTATCAAAACACTACAAGATACTTACCCCGGCTGACCATAGAATGGGGTGCTTCGAACATCTTTTAAAGAACCTCAATCTATAATCCACACTTCAAGCATCAGGTGTCTCGGGTCATCTCAAACTTCCACAACCCTTGGAAAGGATATCTAACTTCAAGGACCCTTTTCTTGACTCTGAATTTATGTCTATGAATCCTTCACATGTACCTATGGAATTCAATGAAATTTTTCACTCTATAAAAATAACATTCCAATACTCATGATCTCGGACATCGTTGTCACAGAACTCAACACCTCAACATGTCTGAACAACTCCCAGTATGATTGTCCTATATCATTACTCGTGACCTGAGAACTGAAATCCATGATTTATAACATTTCAACCTCCATCTCTAAAGGATGTTGTGATGCTATTAACCTTGGGTATCCTAATTAGGATCTTGTGTAACATCTCCTATATTAAGTCCATGTGAGTGATGACCTAAAAATGCCTACATTTTGGTCAAAGTTTTATGACCTTAAACTCTAGTACATAATGGTCCAAATCAAAAGACATTAAACTCCTAACGAAAGCTACATAAAACTCATTAGGTCAAAAACCAACAAAGGGAGACCTGAGAAAAGGTCTAGTCTCCACCCCTTAAACTCCTAATTCTCAAATTTTAGATAAAAAATGGGGTAAAAACATATAAGGCATAAATCTCATAGGGTCTACCTTGTAACCCATTTAAATTCCTTGCTATACTCATTGGAAAAAGTTAGAGTAATGGTTTTTCACATCTCCTCACCATAAGAATTTGTTCATTATGTGGTGGTGAAACTTTTTGGGTACTCACACTTTACATGTCTTTTACACTTTCCACGGATCATAATTCATGAGTGGGGGTGGGGTATCCCAGATCATTATAACCTTATATGGCCCTTGGAAGGGATATCTGAATTTAATATCCCATTACTTGACTATGCATACATGCCCATGGATCTGGTATATGCGCCTATGGTTTTCAACCAAATGTGTCACTCTAAAAAAGTACATTCTAATCCTCTTGAGCCCTGACATCATTGTAGCAGCACTCAACACCTCAGCATGTCTAAACTACTCTATGTATGATATTCCCATATCATTCTACTAACTCAAGTTCTCTAGGTTATGATTAACAATACATACACAAAACTATCCAAGAATAGTCAATATCATAGATATTATGTCACCGTGTTTTATACCCCTTCTCAAGTATGGACTGTGACACTTTTTTCCATAGCCATTGATAACACATGTTTTTTGATTCAAAACCACTTCGTGTAGGGCTCGAGATTTATTATTTAAGATCTAATTTCCCTAGGGTTCCAAAAAACTTCCTGGGTAGCCTTCTCACCATACCCAACTTCATCATTAGTATGTTTGAGTCATCAAAAATCTTTCATGTCCCTCAAAGAGGAGTGGATACCATATTTCTCTTGGTATGCTACCGATGCATAGGGTACTTAACCCACATACTAAAGGAATCTTATCCTTGATAGAAAGGACCTTCAATCCTTGTGAACCTTAACAACATAAATATGGAACCACGAATCTTGTAATGTCATGGGATATACCCATTATGTTTGAGCCATCTCATATTCAAGGACTCATAATTTAATATTATTATTTACATCACCCATATTCCATCTATCCAGACGAATCTAGCTTCACTAATATTTCTTCCTCAAACAATATCACCACTATAAATATTCTATAGCCCATAAAAAGGATACCTGGATTCCAGGTAATTTTGATTGACTATGCATTCATGCTTATGGCTCCTGAATATAAACCTATGGTCATCAATCAAATGTGACACTCTAAAAAATGGATTTATGATCCTTCTGAACCTCTACAACACCATGGAATAAACCCAAGTATCTCAGTGCGCTTTAGGTCATTCTTGGTATGTATTTACCATATCCCAGGATCATATAGAGGTTTTGAGCTAAAATATCATAAAACAAAGAAATATTAGGTCCAAGATAAAAGACCATAAACTTAAGCGATATTAGGTCTGAGCTAAAATACCTTAAAGAAAATAGATACTCGGTTATAGATAAAGACCTTAAACTAAATTTATATTAGGTTTGAGATAAAAGACCTTAAACAAAAGTGATATCAGGTCTGAGATAAAAGACCTAAAACTAATGTAATAGAATGTTTGATCTAAAATACCTTAAAAAAATTGATATTGGGTCTGAGATAAAAAAACCTTAAACTAAAGCGATATGAGGTCCGAGATAAAATACCTTAAACTAAAGAGATATATGGTTTGAGCTAAAAGACCATAAACTAAAGCAACATTAGGTCTGAGCTAAAAGCTGGTAAACTAAATTGATATTAAGATCGAGCTAAAAAGACCAAAAACAAAAGTAGTATTAGGTCCGAGATAAAATACCCTAAACTAAAACATGAAAACAATCAAATATGAAATATCTTTTAAGGGTCACTATATGGCCTTAGAAAAATAAATTTATACTCACCAATCATATTAGATTTGGAAAATAATGGAGCACTCTCTCTCCAGACCATATATTCTACCCATTATCCTTCTTAAAATTAGTTGATCTCAAGATAACTAGAATAGATCATCAGTAGAGAATATCACATTCAGTGGAATTCATAAGCACTTCTCGAAAAAGATTCTATTGTGATCCAAATATTAAGATCCAAACATGCAGGATTTCTTGATTTTAGGAAAAGGATGGATGGTGATGGAAATTCTCATAATATCATAATAATTAAATATCATACACATCATAGAAAAATATAATCCATATGAAAGATAGTGAGTGGAACATATTAGATTAATAAAATGTATATTTTCAAATAATGACAAGGACTATCGTCATTAGGTGTGTCAAATGACTCAATAAGTGATTTTCGAACCTCATAAAGAGTTCATGGATAGCATGAACTCTTGAGGACATGTGGAGTGCATAACCCCCATAGGGAATCATGAAAACTACATTACCCCCTTAGAGACACGCAACTGCATGACCTGACCATGGTCACACGATTCGCAAGAAATCTAGTGATCGGGCCAGCAGATCTCACAAAGTCCTCAAGAAAACCACAAAAATAATTTCCAATCTTCAATAAACTACTGAAGAGAGATATGATGAAATATAATTGTGTCACCGGCTCATGGACAAGTCTTCTAATTAGGGTTTGCAGCATGTTCTTATGACAAACGTGTGCGATAGAGGCAAAGTTGAGAGTGTGATCGGTGGAATTAATTTCCCTCTACCCCCCCCCCCCCTATATATAGGACATTTTTTAGAATGTAAAATGTCACCCGGTGAACCAAACATCATCTAAGACACTAGTTTGTGACACCACCAAAAACTCTGGAAGGAATTAGTTTTCCTATAAACCAAGTCCTTATCCCTGTTGATGTCTCTCCTATTGGGGGAATTTGTTGGCACCTGCCAAATGATCATCAAAAAATTCATAATAGAATAAATACCTGAACATGGGTATTACTTTCCCCATATAAGAAAGGGAGAACGAAAGTAACCAAGACTTGCGGATCTTATGAGCCTTCAACTAACCCATGATCATGTGATCTTTTCAAGGTCATGAATAGTGATTAACCTCTAGCTAATCTCACAAAATCTTCTTCAACGAGACTTCCTACTCTTACAAAGGCTCTTCAAATAATCAATGGTCGTGTGATCACAACTAAATGATCACCCCTATACTTCTTGGTTTTTTATTGTAAAGTTCTTAACAAACCATCTGAAATTCCCTCTAGAATAAAGAGGAATGATATCCAAAGGGAGAGACCCCAGTGGTCATAAAGATCACGCACCATATCATCATTTTAAAGGATAAATTTCCTTGGTGATAACCAAGTAAAACCTCAAGACCCCCAATCCCTTGTAAAATAAATAAAAGGAGATAAAGGGAAGGAGGTGAGAGATCTTTCGGTCACTAATGTACATCCAGTGTTCCCCTAGAGAACTGCAAGACACCTCAAGACCTTTTCAACATGTCTTCCTAATATCATGAAAGCCCTTTGACTTGTTAGACTCACCATATGGAAGTCTAAGGGAATAACCAAGAGAATCGGACAATCGCCCTTCGATACTATAAAAAAAATTATATATTTGTCTATGACATGATCGTGCACCCCCATATGACCCATGTTGGCTATGCGAGGCATCATAAAAAAATATATTAAATGTCCTTGACATTACTTATGAAAATTATTATAATCCTTGGTCTTTATAAACTAAATAAAAGGGGATAAAAATAAAGGAGGATAAAGTTATCATGGTTGATGAAAGACATGTGATGCATGCATGACATCTATAGCATGGCCCAACGAGACCTCCTGAAAAGCTGACCATACCTCACAAAATATTCTAGGAAAGGCATTGATCTATCTTGAAGGACCTTGATAATTTCCATAGGACAAGATGAAAATTCATTTTTCATGCCTGTATAATCAAACAAGTCTTCATTAATTTCGATATAATGAAATAAAATAAGTGTTTATGTAAGAGGCTTGCGACTGTTGAAAATAAATCAACGTACTCGGAATGACCCACGATAAGGACTCGTGAAACCACATGGTTCCAACCCATATCACCGACTCTAGCCTAGATCCATGTTAGATACCTCATGAAAACCGATAAGCATCCAGGGTGCTGAGGCCTACATATTCCCTAACCAACATGAAAAATGGACAGAATACTATTAGAAGGGAACTCTTGAATGAAAAAGTCCCAAGTGTCAAATCAGATGTCTTAGAGCAACCGATCACATGACCGGTCATCCTTTCATAAGGTAATATATTGTAAAACAGCTGAAGAATTTATGTTCCATACATAAGGTACTTCATGTGATCGTTCATAGATCATGCTAAGGGATACTGGCAATTCATGCAAAGAACATACCATATATCCCCCAGATCATGCAAGACTCAATATAACTAATACTAGAAAAACAGAAGGCATTTGCAATAAAAGGGAAAAAACAAGTTCAAAAGTGGAAGTATTAAATGAAATATACACTTTTTGGTCCTCATTCACTTTGTGTGATCCATAAAAGGACACACAAAAGTTATAGGACACGTCACCTAGATCTTGCAACATTCCTCCAGCATGTTATTTGGGGACACATGAAGTCCTCCAGACATGTTAATCAAAGTCTCATAGTCCCCCTGGGTACACCACCTTAAACTTTTGAAACCCTTTGGGTATACCATTTGAGCCTTGTGACATCATTTAGATACATCAACTGACTCATATAATGGAGTTCTCACATATCAGTAATGTTTTTTTATTTCATATGGGCATGAAAACCAAGCACTTGCGACACCCCCCATATGTGTCAAGATAGGTCATGTGATAGATTCTAGGAAAATATATCCATGTCATGAAATTTCATTCGGATAAGTCAACTAGGTCATATGACACCTTCTAGATAAAAATTCTATATCATAAGGGAAACCTCATAGAGTGATCTCTAATCAAAAGAACTATGACATCTTTGATTCTTGTCATATTTAGGATAAATAATCCACCTCTATTTGTGGTTAGATATCCATATTAATTATCTTGGGAAATCCTAGTATCTATTTCCTTTATCCTAAGTAATGAAAATTATTACTTGATAAGCCTTGTTTCTCAAAATAATCACAGATCATGTGGGATTATGAAGTTTCATTGATCATGTTATCTTCATTATACACCCCATGGCTATAAGGGTAGCCTCAGCGCATAATCCCCAATCACCAACATCATATGGTATGTGATCGCACAATGATATAAGATATTTTATCACTCTTATACTTGTTTATTAAATTTTTATAGATTTTATCATCCAATTATTAAATTATTTTGTGTTAAATATATGTTTTGAATTCATTTATTGAGAACAATCTTAAAAGATGAAATTTCACAATGTCACAATTTGACAGCAACTCACTCTTTCTGTCATATCATTAACTAAATTTATCCAAATTTCAAAATTAATTTTTTTTAGGATTTTACGGTCATGTGAATTAAATTCATATAATTGGTCCAAATGCTGAATGCAAGCATAAGGGGCCCAAACATGTCCAACAATTGAAGGCATTCAAGGAAGGTCATATTGGACCACCCTTCCGTATTTGGGCCATAACTCAAAATTCATACCTTCATTTGGGAGGATTATACCTTCATTTGGGAGGATTCCACCTCCATTGGATAGAAAACTCAAATTTCCAAATCTCCAATGAATTTAATTACAATTTAATTCTTTTTGGTGAGTCAAACATCTGAATGAAGATGAAGTAAAAAGTACACCATGAATAGTAACCTAGACCCTTAGATACTTGATCAATTTTTGTGGAATTTTTAATATGATTTTCCATAAATCACTCCCCCCCAATAATTTTCTCATGTTTCATGACCAGGGGTAAAGGTGGGTTGAATTGGATAGCTATCTTCATCCATTTTATTCCTCTTATCTATCATGTGATTTTAAATTTTATATTATTCAATTTAGCGGGTGTTCTTTGTTTTAATCTCATGCTCCATGCTTGTAATATTTGTAAGCTATTTGAATTTATAGGTTTTTTTTCATTTGAAAATTTTTTATAACTTATTAATTTTTGTTTATTCTGGTATGGTAAAATACAAATCAATGGAATAAAATCCTCATGCTTCTATGTATAAATCGGATCATGTGATAATTTGAGTGTGGTTTCCTCTTTTCTCACCCCTTACATTTCATGAGTGTGTGAATGGATTATGCCCATTGATAATTTCCAAGATATCAAACCCATGAATTTGAATGTTCTTGTATTTTGGAATATTTGTCATTGACACAAATTTGGTCATCTCATCATGTAGTTGTTGTGATGCCTTTATTGAGTTCTGTTTTCACATCGATTAAAGTTTGTTGATTTCAAGTGGTCATTGATACTCAATATCATTGATCGAAAAAATCCTAGTTCATAACCTACTAAGTAATCACATTACATACTATTTTTAGAGTGTATAAATCAATTAATCAATGATCCTTCCCATTCCATTGAGAGTGATGATGGATTGAGCAGCAAAGGATACTTACCTAGGTTGAGCATGATTTCTCCATCCAGTTTCTCTCACTTAGTAATATCGTTTCAATTTTTGTTTCTAAGTCAAAAAAACCAAGTTTTATAAAATCCTATTCCTATTTTAATTTCAAAATCAAATCCCTCTTTTTAAATTAATGATATAAGGCTCTATCAAGATACAACCTAGTGTTGCTACTGTACTTCAAAAATTCTAGTTAGAAATAAACATCTAATTTGACGTGATCGACAATGTGATCAAATTTTGGCACCATTTATGGGGATACAAGACCTTTTTTCATTTTAATATTTTATTTTTTTTACTCCTTTAAATATCCCACATTCCCATTTGATTGCTTTTGTTTTGGTTTTTGGTTTTTTGTTGGTTTTTGTGTGTTCTTCTCTCTCTATCTCATCTTATTCTCCTCTCTCTCCCTAATTATGTAATATAGAATTACATATTATTTTTCCCTTTAGTTAATTTTAATTTATTTTATTTTATCTATTTTCCATCATAAAAATAAAATAAAACAAAACAAACAAAACAAAAAAATCACCAATTATTTTCATGACCCGATTAGGAAAAGAAAAACTATTTGAAATAGACCCTGAAATTGAAAAGACACTTCACTCACAAATTAGGCCATACAAAGTAATACAATAAGGTGAAATTGAGTAAATAATTTCTGAACCTAAATTGGTTCTAAACCAATCAAAAATTAAACCAAATCAAAACCCAGAAATCATGCCCTCAAATAATCGAACTTTAAAAGAACCGACCACCTGAATGTAGAGTACCAACAAGTGTACATCCAATATCCTAAGAAAGAAGCCAAATTTCAGATGATATTATGTCTCATCCAACTTCTTCACAAATTCCATTCTCTTCCTAGTGAGGAACCTTACAAGAATATCAAGGATTTTCACATAGTGTGATCCATCATGAAACATCAAAATGTGTCTGAGGACCTCATTAATTTTATGGATTTTCCTTTCTCCCTTGATAGTGTAGAAAAAAGACTATATATACTATCTAACTAGCATAATTGGGGGCTAGAATGACCTAAAAATAATCATTTTAGCTAAGTAATGCCCCTCCTCCTGAGCTTCATCAATTAGAAAAGAAATCTATGGAATTGGGTAATCACAAGGAGAGACCCCTCATGAATACTAGGAGAGATTCAAAAGACTTAACTCAAGATGAACCCACCACCAAATTAGTGAACAACTATTAATCCAATACTTCTAGGAGGGAATTATCCCCATGGATCTTGGAATGATTGATGTTGCAGCTGGTGGTTCCCTAGTTTGTAAAACTCCATCCCCCGCTCATGAATTAATAACCAACATGGCTCAAAATGCACAAACATTTTATACACATGCAATTTCACCCACCTGAGGAGTTCATGAGGAAAATAATTAAACCCTAAAATAAAAGGAATAAAATAAACTTGATGAGATGTATACCCTTTTAATACAATTATCTCTAACACAAGGTAACTCACACTCTTCTTAAGTTCCATTACATTGTGGTATTTTTTCTAACAATACTCATTTTTATAATCAATTCCCACAACTTCAAGATTCACCTATGTCTTGTTCAGTAGTGTTCCTATATAATTCATTCCAACAAGAACCTCCCTTCAAGGAAGAACAATTCTGTCCAATTCTAAACCTTGGGTGTAAATCACAACCATGGTATTAACATGGATAAAACTCAAGCTACCCCAAGAAGAATTGGTATCAACCAGGCCAAGGTATAAAACCTTCTTATCCTTCACCTTCTCAAAACAATGCTTCACCTTCTCCAAAAAATCCTCCACCTCCTACTCCTCCAAAATCTGAACCAGGCCTTGAGGATATAGTAAACCAAATGGAAACCTAGAACCTCTAGTTTCAAAATACCATACAATAAACTATTCAAGGCCTATGAACTCAACTGGGACAATTGGAAAACACCTTCGGTGAGATTAAGATACAAGGGTCTATGAAACTACCATCCTAACCTGTTACTAATCCAAAATAAAAAAGGTAATTTTTGTGAAATCACACTTCATAGTGGTAAAGAAGTTTCTTCTTAGAATGATTCTACCCAATAGGTATATCCCCAAATTAAAAAATATCTTTCTCTTCTCTAAGATGTTTTAATTAATGAAAAACAAGACAAAAAGGGTAATCAATTATCATTGAGGATTCAAATGAACAATCCATTATTTTTCCATTCCCTCAAAGACTCTCTAAATATAAGAAAAAAATTAATAATGATATTGAAAAATAAATAATTGAAAAATTTAAAAAGGTTCAAGTTAACATTCCTTTATTTGATATAGTTAAAAAGATTCTACATTGTACAAAATTTCATAAATAACTTTTCACCCATAGATAAAGGCTTAAGGGGAATGAGAGAGTCAACCTGGGGAGGAATGTCTCAAGCTTTATTCAACTTGAAATGCCAACCAAATGCAAGGATATAATCACTTTCACGATACCTCATACCAAATTTGAGACATTATTTTCAGATATTATGTGATATTTAGGTGATTCTATTTATGTAATTCCTCACTCCATGTATACATATTTGCATTTTGGAGAGCTTCAACTAATAATAACTGTTGTGTAACTTTCCAAATGGAACATTGCACACCCAATAGGAGTGATTGATGGTGTCCTTGTAAGAGTAAAGAATATCATATTCCACACTGATTTCTACATTCTTTATATGGAAGATACTCTAAACCAAGGACATTATCCTCTCATACATGGGATTCCATTCCTTAAAATAGTAAATACAATAATCAATGTTCACAACGGTACATTTTCCAAAGAGTTTAGTGAGTAAAATTTGTGAGTTAACATCCTTGATGAAATGAAACACTTCATAGAATAGCACTCCACTCTTCCTTTATATTAAATGGAAGTTCTCTCTAATGAAAAACACACACAAAAGTCTATCCTAGGCCCCTAGTCTGACTCATTTTCATCTTATTCACCCTTACATTATTTGGGTTTTGATTTATGTTTTTATTGTTGTGTGGGTTTTGAAAAATGTAAATGTTGTGCTTTAATTGACGAGTGTGTTCCTTCTGAGGTACCCATTATTGTCGATGATTCTTTAAATCTCATTTCTATAGATTCTCTTTACATAGAGAATAAAAATGATCATATAGGTAGTTTCATGGACCTCGCTCCTCCAAAATCCTCAACCTCAATATATAAATCACCAATTTTTGAATTAAAACCACTCCCTTTTAATTTAAAATATTCATATCTTGAGATTATTAACAAATTTCCCATCTTTGTTTCCAAAAACTTCTCTCCATATTAGGAATCAAAACTAATAGAACTTTTGAAGAGTGTAAAAAGGTGATATGCTGGATATTAGAACATATTATTGGGATTAGCTCATCTATTTTTATACACCATATACTTTTGGATGATGAGTCTAATCCTATAAGACAATCTCAACACCGGTTGAATACCAATTTCCTTGAAGTGGTAAAATTAGAATTATATAAATTACTTTCTTTTGGGATCATTTATCTTATATATAATAGTAAATGGGTTATCCCAGTAAATATTGTTCCCTAAAAACTAGAATAACAGTTTTTTCAAATGAACTGGATAAATTGGTCTCCACACGTGTAATAAATAATTGGTTAGTCTATATTGACTATCGTCGACTGAATCAATCCTTGCGAAAAGACCACTTTTCTCTACCTTTAATTGACCAAATATTAGAATGATTTTCTAGAAAGTCCCATTATTGTTTTCTTAATGGATATTAAAGTTATTTCCAAATCCATATTTCCCCTAAGGATCAAGAAAGGACAACATTTACCTATCCATTTGGCACATTTTCCAACAGAAGGATGAATTTTGGTCTATGTAATGCTCATGGTAATTTTCAGTGATGTATATTGAGTATTTTTTCTATATACCTTGAGAATTTTATGGAAGTACTTATGGATGATTTCATAGTATATGGATCTTCTTTTGATGATTCTTTGGAACACATTGGTTTTTTCCTCCTCTACTGCATTAAAAAAAATCTTGTATTAAATTATGAGAAATTTCATTTCATGGTTGAGCGAGGGATAGTTCATGGGAATATTATTTAAAATGAGTGAATTCAAGTGGATAAATAATAAAATTGAATTAATATCAACCCTTACATATCAAAAATGTGTTTGTGAGGTTCGATCATTCTTGGGTTATGTTGGTTTTTACCACCAATTTATTAAGCAATTTAGTAAGATCGCACTTCCCTTGTCTCAATTGATGAAAATAGATTCTGATATTTTTGATAAAAATGGTGAGTATTAATTCAATTCACTAAAAATGAGTGTCACGTCACCTCAGATCATCCAATCACCAAGATGGAATCTCCCCTGCAAACTTATGTGTGAGGTCCTTAGCTTTGTAGTTGGGGAAGGTTTATCACAAAGGGTTGAGAAGGCTCCTCATGTAATTGTGTATGCCTCCCGTACCCTTGACCCTAACAAGGTAAAATACACAACCTCTAAATAATAACTCTTTATATTGTGTTCTCTTTGGGAGAATTTATTTTATATCTACTTGGGTTAAAGGTCATTGTTTTTTCTGACCATGCTGCCCTTCGTTTTATCCTAATGAAACCTGAAGCTAAGCCACACCTCATATGGTGGATGCTCCTTCTCCAAGAGTTTGACCTTGATATTAAAGATAATATGGGTGTGTAAAATGTTTTAGTAGACCAAATTAGTAGAATTTACCCACCACTATACCACCATGTTGAATCTTTCCTCCCAATCATAGAATTCCTCCCTTATGATAACCTTTGTGACGTTATGGACCTTACCCCCTAGTATGAGAACATTATGAATTTTATAGAAACATATAGGGTCCCCATTTATTTCATCACTTCATAATCGTAGATACTTAAGAATGATTCTCAGTGGTAAATTTGGGATGAACCATATTTTTTGAGAATTTGTATTGACCAAGTTGTTTGTTGGTGTGTCCCTGACCATGAGTTCTTCTCTATTTTTACCTTCTTCCACACTTTGGATTTTGGGGGCCACATAATATGTAAACATATAGATAGAAATTTACTTGAATTATGAATTTAATTACCAACATTTTATAGGTATACCCATCAATTTTTCAATTAATTTAGTCATTTTCAATTCACATGAAATATATCCAAGATGAATGAAATTCCCAACAACCCATGTTATTCTATGAAATCTTTGATTAATGGAGTATTGGCTTCATGGGGTATTTTTCAAATTAATTTGGATTTGTTTAAATCATATTGGATATGTACTACATATCTAAATGAGTGAAATAAAAGGCTACCAAGACCAATGACTCTTTAGTGGTTGTTGATTTTTTGAGGTAATAGATTTTCAGAATGTTTGGTTTGTCGATATTAATCATTAGTGATCAGGGTTTACATTTTTTCAATCACAACATGAAAAATTTTCTTCCAAAGTATGGGTTTTTTCATAAATTCTTCACTGTATATCACCCCCAAACTAACAGACAAGAAAAAATATCAAATTAAGAAGTTAAAAGAATATTAGAAAAATGGAACAATCAAATAGGAAAGATTGCAGTTTGCACTTGGATGATTCACTTTGGGAATACCTTATAGTATTTAAAACCATAATTTGAATTTCAATATACATAATTGTGTTTGTTAAGGATTTTCACCTCTTGATGGAGGTAGAACAACATGAATATTGGGATGTTAAACAATTTAATATAAATATTTCAGATGTAGGTGAGTATTCGAAGCTACAGATTCAAGAGTTGGAAGAAATTCGACTTGATGCTTACGAGAACTCCTGGATCTATAAATAGAAGAAAAAATCTATCCATGATAACATGATTTTTCAGTAGAAGTTCCATATTGGTTTGAAAGTCCTCATGTATAATTCTAGGCTAAAGCTCCACCTAGGTAAGATTTATTCTCAATGACTCATTCCATGTACTATTACTGATGTTTACCCTTTTGTTGAAATATAGGTTTTTTTTATAATAGGGTAAAAAGGTTTAATGTCAATGGTAATAGGTTCTAACACTTCTATGAGGATTTTCTAATGCATTTTCTGGAGGAAATCCAACTGATGGATGCTACATATGACACCACTTTCTAGGTTATCCCTTCTCCCCACCTTTATTTACTTGTCTATTTATTTAAAATACTTTCATTTAAGATAATGTAATTTTTAGGTGTGGGGGAGGGTGACATGTCATAGTTAGGATTAAAAAACCAAAAAAAAACAAAAAAAATATGTTTTTATTTTTTTCTTTATTTTTCTTTATTTCTTTAAATAAAATTTTATCTCAAAAAGAATATCGAAAATCATTTTTCATTCTTGAGCTGATTGTGTGGAAAATTCCACTATTTTTGGAAAAATGTTTTTCAAATGAATGTTGATATGGAATATTTTTCTAGAATTTGTATTTTCAAGTCATTCTTATGTGTTTAAAATATTTTTGAAACCCATGCCTCATTATCACTGACAAATATTTTAATCCCTCACCCGAGAGACATTATAAGAACTTTATTGCATATTATTATTTTTAATCACTCTCTTGAGAGTCTCAGGTCATGTAAAGAAACTAGAACTTTACTTGATTATATTTTAAGCCATAAAATTCAAAGTGTTTTACATTCATGATAGATTCCATAATTCATTTAAAATCCCCTTGTTAAATAAACCTCTATTTTTCTACCTTGATATTTTACCATTCTTAAGCCTTAGAGAATAAGAAATTCATGTCAGATATACACATTAAAAGCCAATTTATCCCTACCTACCCATATCTTATGTACATTATTGTTTTATTTTTATCAAGTGTGGGGTAGAGGTGATATCCATGAGAATTCTTGGGAAATAATCATTTTTATGGATTTATAGAAAGGGTGCCTACATTTGTTTTCGGAAGTGGGTCCACAAACCATATTATATCATTGTGTTATACATGTTTCACTCTTTATATCCAAAAAAAATGTATATAAAAAATATATAGTTTTGTACATAAAAAGAATAAAAATAAAAAAAATGGATAAAATAGGATGTTTACTCATTATTATTAACTAATTTGTTGTGAACCACACAGAAGGAACAATGGGGAGAGTGAGTTCTAAGTGAGACGCTCTATTACAGGTTGAGTGTGTAAATTCATTGTGAACACTTTCTGACTTTTGACATGATTTGTACTTAAGTGATTAATCACTCCTCTTGTACCTAATAATTTTTAAACATAAAATCCTGTCAATACTTGAACCTCATAACAGCCTGTTGGAAGTCCTATTGAGTTGAATACTAGTTTCTTATATTAGATAAGTTATAATATTGTCAATAATATGGAAATATCACATGAACTCTAGGAAAAGTGAATAACACCACAATAATATGATCCTTGAGTGAAGTGGGAAAATTTCTAGGTGAGGTAGGTTACAATATATTGCTTGGGTGAACAAATAAAGCTGAAAAAATTAAAATTTGAGGAAATAAAAATAATTGGAAAATTGACTCCATAAAAAATACATGATTAATTTCATTTCAAAATAATCTTGGAACTTTTCACACCTTTGATTTAGGAATCGGACATAATTCAGATTTTAGACTTTTCCTAAGAGTACAAAGGTTTAAGTGTGGGGGTGTGATCGCACAGGGATATAACATATTTTATCACCCTTATACTTGTGTATTAAATTGTTTATGGATTTATAATACCATTATTAAAGTCTTTTTCACTCAATATTTTTTTTTAATTAACTTGTTGAAAATATGCTTAAAAGATGTAATTCTGCAATAGCCCAATTTGAAAGTAGTTCATTTTTTCTATCATATCATTAACTAAACTAATCCAAATGTTAAAATTCAGTTTTTTTAGGATTATATAGTCATGGTGACTCAATTAATCTAACAGATACAAAGTCTGAATGTGAGAAGAAGGGGCCTAAATGTGGCTAACAAGTGAATATATTCTGGGAAGACCGGATTAGACAACCCTTCTATATTTGGTCCATAACATAGGATTAGTATCTTCATTTGGGATTATTACACCTCAATTGGATATCTAACAAGAATACCGACATCTTCACTAAACATCATGACAAATGAAATCTTTTTTGTCAGTCATACAACTAGATAAAGATGGAGAAAAAAGTCTTCTATGAATAGTGACCTAGCCCCTTAGATACTTGATCACTTTTTGTGGAAAGTATGATGTATTTTTCTATAAAATCACTCCCCCAAATCATTATATCATTTTTGACAACCAAGTGTGAAGGTGGGTCAAATTGGATAGCTCTCTTCATCCATTTTATTCTGCTTCATCATCATGTTCTTCTAATTTTCATAATGATGAGTTTGATGTGTTCTTTGTTGTAATCCTGAGATCCATGCTTCTATCCTTTGTATGGTAATTGAATTTATAGGTTTCTTGTCAATTTATATTTATTTCTACCTTCTTAATTTTTTTATTCTGGTATGATCAAATACAAATTAAAGTAACAAGAATCCTCCTGCTTCCATTCATAACCTGAATCTTGTGATGATTTGAGTGTGGTTGCCTCTTTTCTCACCCCTTCCCTTTCATGAGTGTGTGAATGGATTATATAGGCTGATAAATTCAAGTATATTGAACCCATGAATATGAATTTCAATTTAATATGGAATATTTTATCATTGACCCAAATCTGTTCATCTCATCATATTGTTGATGTGATGCCTTGATTGAGTTCTATTTTTACATCGATTCAAGTTTGTTGATTTTGAGTGGTTGCTGATAAAAAATATCATTGATTGATAAAACCCTATGTGGTAACATTTTAAGTACTAAAATTACATACTTGTTTCAATGTTTATAAATCATGGAATCAATGATACTTCCCATTCCCTTGAGAGCGATGAAGGATAGAGAATCAAGGGAAACTTACCCAAGTTTTTCATGATTTTTCCATCCAATTTCTCCAACTTAGTAATATAGTTTCAATTTTTACTTCTAATTCAAAAAAACCCATGTTTTATAAAACCACATTTACCATTTAATTTTAAAATCAAACCCCTCTTTTTAAATTAATGATTTAAGGCTCTGTCGAGAGACAATGTAGGGTTACTGCTATACTACAGAAATTCTAGTTAAAAATATTCATCTAATTTGACGCGCTCAACAACGTGATCAGTATGTTAGTAATAAATAGGTAATAAATATTTTTACGAGGCCCTATAATTCTTTAAATCTTGAGGATTATCATAATTTCTTCGAGTGTGATCATCCTACTTATCCTATCAGTGTGTTAAGGGATAAATAAACGAGGATAACTCAGCTTCTCGAAATAACCATGATACACCGGATGCCTTTTTAAGGCCTAATATCTAATAAACATCCAATTTAATTTAAGAATAATATATGTGAGATTAAAACCATTGGGACAGGATCATTCCCATGATCTTATTACTTTACCTCATCCATCAGTGGAATGAGAAATAAACCGAACTACGCTAACTCGAATTCCTATCATACTTAGGATATGTATTACACCTTTTCAAGGTCCATTCTCTATACTAAAAATCCCAATAATTGTCCTAGTACATAAGTACCACTTCTATATTCCATGAGGATTGTCATATATCCCCCCTTTTTTCTCACACCAAGCATAGCTCAAGTGGGATTAAAGAGATACAATTAACACCTTATTAGGAATCATGAATTTTAACTAACTAGGGAGATCCCAGTATGTATTCCCTAATGAGTGGTACGGTATGGACACCACTCATACAGGGTTATATACCTTGGGGCCAGTCCTAAGGGCATTACTTAACTATGATGAATCTAATTCTTACGATAACCCAGATATATAGGACGTATCCCTGAGACCCAAGATCAAACATTGGATGTCTTAGTACCCACACATATGTCCTCTACACATGATGCTAAACTGCATGGTATTAATAAAATATGTGGTTTTTTATTCCTACAATTACTAGGATACATTGGATACCACGTAATTTCTTAATCCCCTCCATGTAATATTAACTGAATCCCCTCATGGTAACACATTCCTATGAATTTGGTCATACAGATTCAATAAGTAAAGTTTTTTTTCACTGTTAATGAGATGGATGAAGACCCTTAGATACATATATATGGATTCACTAATGAGGACTCACTCCCCTTAGTTCATCAATGAGACACAATTTCTTTTTTTAATGATAAAATTAACCAATGAATCATTTTTTCAGGGTAACCAATACCATATCAGGATTAGTAAGAGATACATGAACATATCATAAATATATAATAGATTCTCGGTGTAGGAAATAGTTCCACCCAGAAGGGTGTTATGAGCCTGATGACCCATTATATCAACTAATGCAATCCATCAATATTCCTCGATCCTAAAACCCCAGATGACCGATGACCTTTGGAAAGTTGTTATGTACCCAGCTATAGATGGGGGAACCATAAGAAGTTTTTGAGAAAAGTTAAAATTGTATCTCGGAGATAAAAACCTATTTCACACCTCAAAAACCTAATAAAACAGTGTTCGAGGGAGAAATGTTAACATATCTAATAAAAATATCATATATAATATTTCTAACCACTATATTTGTTTTAGAATAGGGTTTTTCCCTAGGGTAGTAGATTGGAATAATTATGAACCAATAAAATTTTGGTATTTAATTAATGAAATATTATTTAAATTCACATTTTTTCCAATAATATATATTATATGGAGAATCTAATTGGAATTTTGACTTCATGTTTTTGTCACTAATGGAGGTTTTTTCCTAAGTAAGGAATAACCTCATGTCATGCATTGGGGCTAAAGTTATGTCACCGTTTCTTTTCATTTTTTCCTATGTTCCTTTTTAATTTTTCAAATCTTCATTATATTTCTTCACATTTTATTCTCATGTACATTACCCTTATGGATTCACATCATCTCAATAGAGAGAGTAAAAGCTGGGTGCTATAATTAATAGAGGGAGGAGGGAGGTTTCATTATAGAGATTGGCTCGCATTAAATCAGCATACGATAGCTATA
Organism: Viscum album; assembly: GCA_963277665.1. Taxonomy (NCBI): domain Eukaryota; kingdom Viridiplantae; phylum Streptophyta; class Magnoliopsida; order Santalales; family Viscaceae; genus Viscum; species Viscum album. Next base: position 1,142,079,595 of record OY728156.1, read on the forward strand.
GCTAGCATATCAGATTAATGAATCATTGGTTTCTACCTAAAGGTAGGAAATTTTAATGTTTTAATCTTTTTTTAGTTGTTGGGGACCCCTGGAGGGTTGATCTGGTGGGTTTAGGGGATAATCCAGCATTATGGGTGTTTAGGATGTTTTTATTTTCAAGAAACGTGGGCCTCAATATTTGTAATTCAAGAACACACAATGTGTGTTCCTCTTTTATAGAATAGGTTAAATATGAGGGGTCAAATAGAATGTTTTTTAGTACACTCTATGTAAGGGTGACTCAGGGTTTGGATAAATTAATGGAAAGACACCCCATGTTAGGTCACATGGTCGTGTATGGTATATGGATAGAAATCATGTGTAATACAAAGGCATTGAAAATATTGGGTACTTGGTTGGACCCCATTTAGGGTACAGAGCCTATTGCCATGTGTGGGAGACACGTCATATTGTTCATTACACATTTTTTAGTTAGTTATTTTAAATGCTGAGTTGGGATAATGTAAATTGGTAGGTACCACATGTAGGGTACACTCAATGTACAGGGTAGGCATATCATGTTCTTTTGAAATCACGTGCCAGTTAGATATGGGATTCACATCTAGGGAGAACATTTTAGGGTAGATGTCATGAGCCTAAGGTTCACATTGGGTGTATTTACTTCCATTGTGATTTTTTTCATTTTTTTCCTCCTAATTATTATTATCAAACCCATTGAGAGTCTATTCTAATCATTTTCTCTACATAGATCACAGTGGTAGAATCATTTCATCATTTAGGGTCTATATAGATGGTATTTTGAACTAAATTAATTATGAAATAGGATTCATTTGAGTTTGTGGATCTAGAATCCTATTAGGGGGTTTTTTGTGAGTTGTGATGCCTATGTAAGGGTTTTGCACTTATTGATCACATTGCCTTGAGGATTCAAATTGAGTTTGTTTGAGGTTATCTGGATAGATATTGGTATGTGGTATTGAGTATTTTATTGGAATATATCATTAGTTTGATTGATTAAGGTTTGGATTTGGTTTCCTGAGATATGACCTAGTGAGAACCTTCGGGTTGGGAAGACATTTCGGGATGTCTGGTATGGTTGGGTGCCACTATGTGAGTTTGAGATAGCTCTAAGGGACCAATTTTAGGAATTCCCTTCTGATTGTGTTGTGGCTTTAGGTTTCCCTTATGGGTGAGGTAACTTATGAGTTTTCTCTTTTTTTTTGTAGTTATATTTAGGTTGTGTTTCAGGAAAAAATATGATATTCTTTTTAAAGTGCTAGTATTATGTTTTGGTTTTTATAGTGGATCCCATCAAAGGAGTCCTACCTGATCTAAGGTCTTGGAGACTATAGAGGTTTCCTTATGCCTTTTTCCCCATGAAATAGTGGGTGCAATTTTTAGTGATTTTGGTTGGAATTTTCAGGTGTTATCCAACCCAGGTTATAGATATTTCCCTTGGAGGTTTAAGGTTATTATTATTCAGAACTGGATTAGAGAGGAGACCTTTGTGATATTAGTAGATTAAGAATTGGCCCTGAGATTGGTTTAGTATCTCTCCTCTATTGGTTGGTTATTTTTAGGTGGGTCTAGGGAGATAATGGGAGATCAAGATGAGTGTATCCCCCTAGTTTAGCTAGCCACCCTGGATAGGGGTAGTAGACTATGGAGTCTATTTCACTATTGGGGCTCGATTTAAGAGTTTGGGGCTTTTACATGTAGTGTTTCATTGATAGGTCAATTATCCTAGTTAGTATTAGAGGTAATATGGGTCATGGTTATGATTATCCCATATTTGGAAGGATTTACTACCTATATTTTAGATCATACCATTATAGACTGAGATCCAAGTATATGTGATTCATTATTTTAGATTCCTAGGATGATTTCACAGGGTCCAGCATTTATGCATGTCTTTATGATGGAGTTTTTGAGTTCTATATTTATTTTTTAGATTCACCTACTATTGTGGTTATATGATCCATATTTCCTAATTTATATAACTTATTCTAGTGATGGGTTACATTTTTCTCAAGTTTTAGGCTAGAACTTAAGGTTCAACATTTTCCTTTGGTTTGAACCATTTTTATTTATTTTCTATAATTTATTTATTTTATCCCACCATTAGTATTTGTTCATATAGAATAGGAACGTCAAATATTTCATGTAAATGTTATGACATCCAATGTTTGGACCATCATTAGGGTGTCCTGCTAAGATTATTTTCTCACCCCTTGTACATGCACCTCAGTGTACGTATAGACCTTAAGTCTACTTTCCAGTTTAGTAAGGGATGGTGGATCGAGAAAAATCCTAGTGTTACATAATTGATAGGATTTACTTGTGTAGAGTCTTTAGATCAAGATGGAGTAGCAGACTAGGTAATTTTTTTGGCTTGGAGTAGTAGTAGAGCCTTGTGTATTTATTTTCATTATATTTTTATTTTGTTTATGTGGTTCTCTTAGTGGGTGACCAGTGTCTATATTTTTTTGTTTTTTTGACTTTGTATATTGCGTTATATTTACTATAGAATGTTTATATTTTTGTTATTTATTTATAGACATGATAATTTTTGTGGATGTTTATGTTTTTAATTTATTTCCATTTTTATTACACTCTAAACCGACTATATAGTATCCCCATTATATTCTTTAAGGCCCTCACCACTAGTCAGAATCCTTTGGTATATAGAGAGTCACTGTTGAGGCCTTCTTATGATCCAAATCATGTGGTAAGTCATGTGACGACCAGACTCATGTTGGGGCTCAATCCAAAACTACATCAAGATGGCCTTCTTAGGCTAGGGGTGGTGACAAGAGTCGAAGGCACAACTAAAATTTGGGAGGTCTTTACCTATGTACCTATTTGAAAACACATAGCCAACTCAATGAAAAAATGTAAATGGAAAGAAATAAAGGTTACAACACTACTATCAATAAACCAATTATTCATATACCTCTAAGAAGTACTAAGTACGGTAGTGTAAACTGAAAATAAAATGGGAAAACACACGCACACCCAAAAATATTTACAATCCTAACAAAACTAAAAAAATACTAAACAACAAAGATCTCAGGTCTTATATCCCAAGCTATGACCATTGTATGTGGTCCAATCAGTTTGTATCCCTAATATCATATGAATTCACAATCGTCATGTCTTCCATCTACAAAAGACATGAAACATGTTGGGAAAATCCCATGAAGGTGTGATTATATACATACCTAGTAGAACACCCCAAGAAGGAGAAGGGGGATAAGTAAGAGATACAAATGAATAGAAAACTTGTAGATAGAACAAGGTATGATAAAAGAGTATAGATAAACCCAATAAGATAGTGAAGTTAAACTCATCCAAACATAATAAGATCAAAAAGTTGAGAATATGAACTTGTTATCGAGTCTTTTCTACCTATAGTATGATAATAAACATGTCCAACTATGTGAATCTAGATGTGTAAAACATGTGGCATACCCCTGCATGTCTTCTTCTCTCCTGGAAGGATAGTAACTAAAATACAAGGAGTGGGTACTGAATGAAAATATATATATACACATACTCAAGATTATTTAAAGGGAGGGTAAGGGGATGTCCATCTCAAATCACAGCCTAAGAAGATGAGTAGCCAATAGTTCCAAATTAAGTCTATATATGAAGTCTAGCACCCTATGCATCTTCCTAGGAAATACAAGTCTAAGGGACTCAATCACCACACCTTGATACTATCCACTTTAGACGACACTGACTCCCCACCTAGTTTTAGGTTGCGTCACAAGAATGTGTCTCAGTAGGGAAAGTGTTCATATTTATTTTGAGTCCAAAGGTATGTCAAATCATGCCTCATCACTATGCCACACATTCTATGGGTCACCAGCTTTTTGAAGAGGATATCATGCCCTGGTATGATAGGATGGTCCTACTTGGGTAGTCCCTGGGGAATTCTAATGCCTAATTCAGCTAGAGGGCACCTCTTGGGAAGGTCCCTAGGGAATTACATTGCCCAGTCCAATAAGAGGGTAACCCCGATGAGTCATCAGGGGAACACCACTGCCCGACCCAACTAAAGGGTTACGCCTGGAATATGTCATCGGGGAACACCACTGCCCGGCCCAACTAAAGGGTTACGCCTATAACATTGATAACTCCACTTACCAGACCTGTAGTAGGGTAACTTGAAAATATCATCATGGAATTACATAGTCTATTCCTACTAGAGGGTATGCCCAAAACTACCATCGGGGAACACCAGTTCCCATCCCAGCTATAGGGTAAGCCCGGTACTGCTCTGGTAATTTTTAATGATCTCTACCATCATCAGGTTTCGACTCAATGTTTCATGATCGAAACATCTCACATCATATCTCAAAATCCTCAACTAAGGGCACCATCACATTCTATATGGAAAAACTTGTAAGATAGGCTACTCTCTTTCTTGAATCGGAAAATTGGTGTGAAAGTCGTTTTTCACCATAATATATACAAGGGGTGCTTCATAGGCCCCACCCAAGAACTCAAATGATGTACCAAATATTTTTCTTAAAACTTCTTCATAAATTTCAAGGTTGTTGTGTCACTGAAGGTTCTTCATTCTGACATTGTATGAGGGAGATATATCGGATAAAAGATTCCTCAATAATGATAATTTTATTATTATTGTGTTTTCTATTAACCCAAGGTACAAGTATGAGAAAGGTATCCAACACCAGTCTTAAAATGACTGTCTCGATACTAGGATCATGTAATCATTGACAGTTCATCAAATAGATGCCTCAGTTAAATTATATAACTGATAAAAAATTATTTAACTGAGATTTATATTCATATCTTATATCTTGTATCTTATATCTCATATCCTATATCTTATATATCATATCTTGTATCTTATATCTTATATCCTATATCGTATATATTATATCTTATAACTCAAACTAATAGATTGATCATCCATGTACTATAATGATTATAGATCTATGCTTTGCTTGCCAAACTGTTGTCACATTGTCGATCCACCATGAATTCAGGGGCTCAATCGAGCTTAAATTCGCCCAACAATGTTGATCCAGGACCATCAGGATCTGACTAGCAAAGAACATGATGAACTAAGAGAGAAATTAACCATAAAAGAAAGTTTTAATCATCACCAGCCAAGCATTATTATTCAGGGATAAAGAAAGGGAAACCATGGTTAGAACATTGATTAAACACTATGAAATCTTGTACTTGGGATCATGTAAAGGACATAATAAGACACAGATCAAAGAGGGAATAATTATCTACTTGATATTTTAATCCAAAGGTTTAATAACTCCAAAAAATTATTCCTACCTCATTTTTTATCAATCTATGTTAAAGGATTCATTCGCCAATGATTTTGTGAACATCCATTGCGTTTTTTGTTCTTCGATCTGCTTGGAATTAGAGGTTCGTTATCCATCTCCAACAAAGAAAGAAGATATATGTCTCACTGTTTAATGGTGTAATATGATGCAGACTTGGCCAAATTCCTCTATAGAACCATTTATAACTTTTAATTATGTCAAAATGTATTTAATTAATTAACTAATTAATTAAATTAAATGCACAACTGAGGAGAGAGTTGTCCCAATGTCCTAAGTTGACTCATTTTATTCCACGCCTAGAGTAATTACTATGTTTCAGACCAACTATGGTCTTTAATTTATGATCTGATCAACCATTTAAGAGTTATTTATATTTCCTTAACTAACCACATAAGTGAATTATAAAATATGTTTAATATTTTTATAAAATTAATTATGTGCACATCGGGGCTCTAAATCTCACATCGTCTAAGCACCTAGATATGGAAATATATTTAAAAATATTTAAATGTCTTACAAAGAAAAAATTAGGTCTCTACATGATTCCCTCTCTCAATATTTTTATCCCTGAAAATAAAAACTAAAAAAACAACTCAGGAAACTAAGCCTTCATCTGGCTATCCTGATCCTAGGTACTCTCTTGTATGTTTTCATTCATCCACATCATGTGAACCAAAGGGATGTTCCATCCACATAAGGTCCAATCATGTTATTCCTCAATCACTAATGTGTCCTATACACAGGTGTCTCCATCCTCAATGTGATGCTCTCCCCAGTTAATGACATGTGTGGGGTCATGCATGTATCTCCACAATTGTGACACTTGGAATACATCATGCACCTTATCTATCTATGGGTGTATAGAGAGTTGGTATGAAACCTTGCTAACCCTTTGAAGGATCTTGAATAGCCCAATAAACCTAAGGGATAGCTTTCCTCCTTGGATGAATCTTCACATTCCACATCATGGGGATAATCTCATGAATACATTGTCTCGATACTCTAACTTGAAGGGCCTATGATGGTGATCTTACAAGGATTTTTTTATACTATGGACCATCTTCATCCACTCATGGATGACCTTCACTTTTTCATTTATCGCATACACCAATTCTAGTCCCACAAGAGATGACTCACTAAACTCCATCCAGTATAAGGTTGACCTATAGGGTCTCCCATATAGGTCCTCAAAATGTTACATGATGATGGAATAGTTATAGATGTTATTTTACACAAACTCTACCAAAGTCAAGTGATCCTCCCAACTCTAACCAAAATCCAACATTCAAGAACATAGCATATCCTCTAGAACCTCAATAGTGTGATCGGTCTGCTCATCGATCAGGGTGTGAAAGGTTGTCCTCATCTTAAGTTGGGTATCAAATGCCTCCTTCAAGCCTCTCCACAATCATGAAATAAACCACACATCACAATCAAATAAAATCATCAAGTTTACCCAATGAATTTCGACGAAATCATGTACGTATAACTACCCAAAAATCTCCATATAAATGTGCTCCATAATAGAAAGGAAGTGTGCTGACATTGTGAGTCAGTCAATGATCTCCCATATGGAATCATGGACCTTTGTTGTGTATGGAAGCCCTGTGATGAATTCCATGGATATTTCATCCTATTTCCTCTCTGGGATCTTAAGTGGCTGCAATAAACCCATTAGAACTTGGTACTTAGCTTTCACCTGTTGATAGGTGAGGCTTCATGATATGAACTTAGCTAAACATAATCTCATTTCAGACCACAAAAACTACCACGGAAGACCTCTTTACATCTTCCCCACACTAGAATGTACAACTAAGGGAGAATTGTGTAACTCCTTCATCACCTCCTCCTGTGTCGTCACAAGAATAATATTTCTCCCTGGAACAAGATTTTGTGATTTATCTCTTCAGAATATCTATCTGGTGCATCGCCTATAGATATCTGATCATAAAAAACATTACAATTAATTCCCCCTATTAGGGACACTTTCACTCACTCAGGGAGTGAAGGATTCAACACCATTGACTATAAAAAAATGCATCCTCCTGCTCTACCAGGGTCAAATAGAGGGAATCTAACTGCTCTGATGGTTACAGAACTATTTGATCCTAGGAATTCATGCTAAGGGAATCTGCTAAAATTTTTCTATTTTTTAGTATAGACTATCTTGATTTCATATTCCTACAGTAACTCTAACTAGTTTCGCTGCCTCAGTTTTAGGTCACTCTATGTGAATACATACCTAAGGCTCTAGTGGTCTGAGTAAACCAAAAATTTCTCTCCCAGAAGGTAGTGGCTCCACATACTCAAGGTGAATATTGTCGATGATTTATATAGGTCATGAGCCTGATAGTTGTGTTCATTGGTCCTCAACTACCTTGACCCATATGTGATAACTTCTTAAAATTGAATCCACATGCAACCAATCCCAGCTCTTGAGGCATCACAATACACTAAAAACTTAACACCTTCCTCTAGTAGTCTCAAAACATGATTGCTTGTGAACCTCTGGCTTAACTCCTCAATGGCCTTATCGAACTATTCAAACTAGGTAAAGGTTTGTCTCTTCTATGATAGGGTGGTCAAAGGGGTTACAATTCAAGAGAATTTTTCAACAAATCTTCTAAAGTACCCTAAAAAGCCAAGAAAACTCTATAACTATGAAACATTCTTGGGAGGATCACAAGAAAGAATCGCTTAGATCTTATCTTCATCCATAGATAAACCTTGTTCACAAATTATATGACCCAAAAATTGAACCTCCTATATCTAAAACTATCATTTCTATAGCTTTCCATAAATCTGGTGCACTTGAAGTAAATTAAGGACCTTCCTCAAGTGTTATGCATGCTCCTCCTCTATCGAAGAGTAGATGAGTATCTCATCAATGAATATAAAAACAAACTAGTCTATGTAAGGCTATAAGATCTAGTTCAACAAAGTCATAAAAATAGAGGGGTAATTATAACTCCAAAGTGCATCACTATGAACTCGTAGTGTCCATAGAAACATCAGAATGCCACCTTTGGAATATTAGCCTTGTGAACATGCAATTGGTGGTAGCCAGACCAAAGATCGATCATGGAGAACCATCTCGCACCTCACAACTAATCAAATAGGTTGTCAAACCGCACAAAGTATACTTATTCTCTATAGTTTCTCGGTTCATGTTATGATAATCCACACAAAGTTGTAAGATCCCATAATCCTTTTTCATGAACAGGATTGGAGATGCCTAGCGGGGCACACTAGATGTGATGATAATCTTATCATGAAGGTCTTTGAAATTCCTCCATATCCATCGGATATCGATTGGTTACATACAATATTCCACAAAAGCTATTGGGGCAGTCCTTGGTTAAAATTAAATAAAAAAATCCATTTCCTACTTTGGAGATAGTCCAAGAATGGATTCGGGGAAGATGTCCATATAATCATCCACAACTGAAGGAACCCATATGACTGAAGAGTATTCTTCACCAAGGATTACACTTTCTAAGATATTGGTGATAGGTTGCAACCTCCATCTCACAGCATCCACTTGTCCTACTATGAGGTCTCTCTCACCAGAAAAAAGAGAATCTCATCCCATTAGTGTGTAAGAATCTAACTAGCTTTCGATGATAGACAATCTAAGATCAAAACATGGAATGACAATTCATACCCAAGATGACTTTATAGGGTTCCATCATGAAAACCAGTAGGTCCCATGTGACCCTCTCTCCTCCATGTGATAACTCACACTATCGGAAAATGAAATACATAGAAAAAGAATTATCTATCGGTACATGGAGAAAAAGTTGTTGTCGTAGCGCCTCTACTGGGAGATCCAACTCCCACTCAAAGAGTATCAAGATTAATGAATGACCAGAACCTGTGTCTACTAATACTGATTCAAGAGTATAATAAAAACATACCGTACCTCAAATTAAATCGTGTGTTTCAGGATCATAGACATCCAAAACTTGCAGTTGTCTGTGGCCCTGGCCACCAGCTACCTGAGCCTGACGTTGGCCACCTGGTGGTGGTGGTGGAAGGACCTCATATCACCATCCCCCACCTAAATGTCCTCCAACCCCTTTTCTAGCTCCACCTCCCTAGGGGACACCCCATCCCCACTTGGGAGATCACTGATCACAGTGTTGTCTCTTTCATGGAGGTCCATCTGTTGTGTGCCAGGGATGATTAGTGTTTCTTGTTGGGCATCTCATGCCATGTGACCTCTCCTATCACAAGCATCTAAATGGACCTCCTTGGGCTACCCCAATTCTCTGCATTGGCCCTATACTCTATGACCATGTCCCTGAGCCTTCTCACATAAGGGTCTCATATTCTGATATTTATGGAACCTTCCTGGTACTATAGATGAATCAGACCTATCACACCTACTACCATCTCCATATATATAGTTTCCCTCTGACATAAATATCTCTGACACAAGTTCCCACTCCAACACCTCGGCATAGGTGAGGATGCACAGGGTCACTACGTTTTCTCAGATCTATCTACGGAGTCTCTTCACAAACATTCAGGCTCAGAAGTATCCATCTTTGATCATGTTAAGAGACTGGAACATAAAGTTTGTGAACCTATCTGTGTACTCCGACACTATCATCCCTCATTACTAAATCTGAAAACATCTATAATATGGATGGAGAATAAGTATGATGAGTATTAATCCTCAAGAAATAACTATTCTAAGTTGTCCCATGAGAGTGTCAACTCATCGTGCATCTAGGTAACTAAGCTCCACCAATGCCTAGATACTCTACGGAAAAGATTGGATTCAAAATTCAACATATGATTCATAATTTTTTGGATAAGCCTAAAGATACAAACCAATAAATCTATACAATCATATGCTTCCTGAGGATCTAGCACACCATAGAACCTCAGTGGTCTCTAATGCTGGAACTCACAGAGTGCACTCAGCATGTGCATTTCCTCATCCTACTCGATTGGGATGAACATCTACTCAACAATTGGAGGTGTTGCTACCTACCAACCTTGAGGAAGGGGATCGCATGATGGACCCTAAACTGAGGCCTCACTTCTCATGATATCATCATCATGAACCAGATCTAGTATATTGGATGGTTTTAATCATGGAGGCATCCTAAAAATTATCAAGGAGTATCATGGTCATATGAGAATATATATATATATTTCTGTGTGTGTGTGTGTGTGTGTGGTAATGGAGAGCTGATTGAATAAGGATAGTCAAAGACTCTATACTATATGATATATTTACCATTGTTCCCTATAACAAATATCTCACAGTGCCGAGTTGACAAACATGTAATCAGGGTCCTGGTGAATGGATACGTCAGTCATCCACACCATCACTAGACTCATTCAATTGAGAGATGCACTCAAGACACTTTGACACTATTTCCTTAAACCCATCCAATCCTTGTAAGGGGGAACATCTACACAATGTCCCAAGAAATGAACTTTCACTAATACCAATCTTTTACGACCTGGCCCGTATAAGGGATCTAACAACAACTACCCCGATCCTGGCTCCATAGGATAGGGGTGAACAAAATCACTAAAGGCACAACTAAAATTAGGGAGGCCTTTACCTAAGTACCTATACACACACATATAGAGAACTCAATGAAAAACTGAAGAGGGAAAGAAATAAAGGATTCAACATTGTTATGAATAAACCATATTTTCATGGACATATAAACAATATAAAGTAAGGTGGAGTAAACTAAAAAGAAAAGTGAAAAATATATTCACACCTATAAATATGTCTCAACCTGAAAAAACTATAAAATATTAAACAACTGAGAGCCCAACTCCTGTATCCCAAGCTATGGCAACTGTATGCGGTCCAAACTGTCTATATCACTAAGTTCCTCTAATGTCACGATCGACATTTCCTCCGTCTAAAAAAGACATGAAACATGTTGGGTGAAGCCCATGCCAGGGTGAGTATATACATACCCAGCGGAAGGCCCTAAAACGTTGATGGGGGAGCAGTGAGAGATACAACTAAAGAGGAAAGTAGTAGATAGAATAATATATGATAAAAGAGTATAGATCAACTCAACAGTATAGTGAAGGTAAACTCATCCAAACACAAAGATATTGAAATAGTGATAAGATGAACTTATCATTGAGTCTTCGCTACCTATATTAGGATAGTAAACCCATCTAACCACAAGAAGAAAGATGCAGAAAGAACATAGCATACCATGCACGTCTTTTCCTATCCTAGAAAGAGAATAACTAAAACCCAAAGAGTGGGTACTAAAGGAGAATATATATATATATATAGAGAGAGAGAGAGATAAAGAAAGAGTTAAGAACCCCAAACAATAAAGTAAGGGGATCTCCATATCATAGATCAGCCAAAGAAGATGAGTATCCAACAATTGAAAATTAATTACATCTATGATGCCCAACACCTCATGCAGCATCCCAGAACAAAGAAGTCCAAGTGACTCAATCACCACACCTTGATACTATCCGCTTTGGGAGGTACTAACTCACCCTCCTGATTTTAGGTTATGTTAAAAGAATGTGTATCAGTGGAAAATGTGTGCCTCTTTATCATGAGTCCAAAGGTATTTCAAACCATGCTTCATCACTATGTCACACAATCAATGGGTCATCAGTTTTTTGGAGAGGATATCATGCCTTCATATGATAGGACGGTCTTTCTCTGGTTTTCACTGAGGAATTCCACTATATATCCTAGATAGAGGGTCCCACTTGGGAAGGTCACTGGGGAACACCACCGTCCAGTCCAATTGGTTGGTAAGTTTGGTGATTTGTTAGGGAAACACCACTGCCTAGACTAGCTAGAAGGTTATGCTTGAAAGATATCATCGGGGTATGCCACTACCTAGTCTAGCTAGAGGGTATGACTAGAATATCTAGGAATTCCACTTCCCAGTCCTACTAGAGGGTAACTCGAAAAGATCATTGAGTAATTCTACTACCGTGTCCTACTAGAGGGTAATCTTGGAACTAACATCGAGGAACACCACTACCCAACCCATCTGTAGGATAATCCTGGTAATACTCTAGTGATTTAAAACGATCTCCACCTTCATCGGGTTTCAGCTCAATGCGTCATGATTAGAACATCTCGCATAGTATCTCAAAATCCACAACCAAGGGAACCATCACATTCTATGTTGAAAAACACGCCTAATAGGATACTTTCTTTCCTGAATCAAAAAACTATTTTGAAAGTTGTTTTCACTATAATACGCACAAGGGGTGTTTCATGGCCCCACCCATGAATTCAAATAAAGTACCTGATATTGGTCATGAAACTTCTACCTGAATTTTAGGGTCACAAACGGTTAGTCATTTCAACATTGTATGATGGAGATATATCATATAAAAGATTCTATAATAATAATAATTTTATTAATATTGTGTGTTTCATTGACCCAAGGAATGAGTCTTAAAAAGGTATCCAACATTAGTCTTAAAATTACCATCTCAATTCAAGTATCACGTTTTCACTAATGGTTCATCAAATGGATTCCTTGGTTAAAAGATATAACTGATATAATATTATTTTACCGAGATTTATATCACATATCTTATTTCTTATTTCTTATATCTCATATCTTATATATTATATCTCATATCTTGTATCTTTTATCTTATATCTTATATCTTATATCTTAGATATCAAACCAATAGATCGAGAATCCCTGTGTCGCATTGTTTCCAGATATATGATTCACTCGCCAAACAGTTGTTGCATTGTCGACCCACCTCGAATATGGGGGCCCGATTGAGCTTAGGGACGCACAGAAATATCAATCTTGGACCACAAGGATGCAACCAGAAAAGAATTGAAAGAATTGAGTTATAAAATTACCATAAAAAAGTTTTGAACATCACCAGCCAAGATTTATTGGCCAAAAATAAATAAAAGGGCACCGAGGATAGAACATTGATAAAACAATATAAAATCCAATACATGGGCTCATGTAAAATCCATAACAAGATTCAGATCAAATAAGGAATTAATATTTACTCAATATTTTAATATAAAGGCATAGAAACACAAAACTAAAAGTTACACCTCATTTTGGATCGATATCTATTGAATAATGTGTTCTCTAATGATTTTGGGAGAAGATTTTTCATTCGTTGTGCTTCGATCTACCTAGAATCAAAGGTTTTTTGTTCATCATCAATAGAGGAGGAAGAGATATATCTCACCGGTGAATAGGGTAATATGATCCAAGATTTTTAAAATTCCCTTAAAGAACTATTTATAGATTTTAATTAGCTCAAAAGTAAATTAATTAATGAATTAATTAAGTCACTTAAATTCATTGTCGAAGAGTGAGGGGTATGAACATCCCGTGCTGACTCATTTTATGTCGCACATAGAGTAATCACCATATTTCAAAACCAACTATGGTCTCGTATTTCAGATCCATTCAACCGTTTAAGATTTCTCCCATTTTCTTTAATTAACCACTCACAAAAAATATAAAATATTTTTAATATTTTTATAAAATTAATCCTGAGCACAACGGGACTCAGAATCACACGTCATCTCAATGCCTATATTTGTAAATATATTTATAATTATTTAAAAGTATTAAATAGAAGAAGAAAAATAGGTCTCAAAAGTTCAAGTTGACTTGGTCCTCTTTTTTAGAGCTCACCCTCATTTTTTCCCTTTACCCAAGAATCCTAGAAAAGATCTATTTGTATTTTTAAAGGATATTCTATAAGATATAATAATATTATTGGGGATATTTTATATTATACTTTATATCCTAGAGTGTAATGTAAAAAATATGCATGTATCTATTCTTCTAATAATACTACATTTTTGAATCCTTTAAGAACTCTTATATTCTACACTAATATGTAATATAACTACCAACTCTGTATCTCTAGTGTTTGGGTTTTTATAGTTTGCATCAGATGAGGTTTAGTAGAATACTTTGGGACTATATTAGAAAAACCCAGTTAGTTATCATAAATATTCTGAAATCCCCTTAATATTTTAAAGAAATTTTTCTTATAAAACCTAATAAAAAATATATTTTACAATTCAATATCATGCACTAATTACATGTATGTCATTATTAAGATATGGATACTGATAAAGGGAATGGTAATTGTATCATCACCCATATTAAATGTTTGGATCTTCCTCCTTGGTAATTCAATGAGGTTTGTTTTAGAGCTGATGAGATCATAACCATGTTAGGACAGTTTGCCCAGATTAGGATAAATAACTTTGTTTACATAGAGTGACTTATTGATCCACAATGTGGTGTAACAATATTAGATCACTTCATGTGAAAACAACCTCCACTATTCAATATAGCTACTTAATTTTTGGTATCAGAGAAATAGATCAAGTCCCAAGAATAGATATTTCTTACTGTGGGAATTTTTGAAAGAGAAATGGTCACCATGGTAGTATATCATCTTATGGGAGATGAAAATCAATGGAAGTAACTAATTCATGAAACTAAATATGAATTATATATAGACCACATGTAATGTAGAATTTTTAAATAGATATTTTATGAAAAATAATTTCCTCATGATTCAAGGGATGAAATGGAGAGGAAATTCCACAATCTCATACAGAATGAGGAGTAAAATATTTTTTATTACAAGGATAACTTTATGAGGTTAGTTAACATGGGGTGGAAAATTTTTAAAGATAAGAAATAAATATTTATTATTTCTTTAATAGACTAAATCCAATCCTTATAAGGGTTTTAGTCTCTCAAACATTTTAATTATATGAGGATATAGTCTCAAGTTCTATTAAGATGGAGAAGGAGTTCTCCAAGGCATACATCTTTAAAGTAAATCTAGAGAAGAAGAGGTTTTTAGCAGCATATAAAGAAAATTATGTCAATGGGGATGAAATAAAGGGTATAATTTCCCACATATAATATCAATGTTAAGATACACTTGGGTTATTTCTTGAAAGGAATGATATTTTTTTCAAGTGTAGAGAAAAAACAACAAGATCGTAAATACAAAGGTAGGGCATATAAGTTGTTTATGTTCAGTTCCTTAACTATAAGAAGATAGGGTACTATACAACCCAATTCCCCAAATGTAGAGGTATCTTACCATAAAAAAATTTAAGAGGGAAATTTTGAATTTATGATATCACTATAGATGTGGTTAAAGTACCAAATTGTTAGAAAGAATGTACATTTATCCTAAACTCATAGTTAGTAAATGATTTATTTAATTATATATCTATACACTCCTTTATATCATGAATGCTTACTATAAAAATTGAATAATTTACTAATACTCTTAGAAATAATATTTTAATTAATATTCTTAATGGGATTATTATTTTAATTAATATATGTCAACCAGTCTCTATTAAGATGCATTGATAATCCCTAGGGGAATTTTTATTATTATAAGATTGGTGGATTTTATCTAAATCCTTGTTATGGATTAGCTCACAATGTATAATAAAAAAATTATTTCTGAGAGAATGAGATTAATATTTTTGAAGGGGATAGAGAATCCCTTATTTTCAATAGAGATACTTCACCTCAAAAGTCCTTTTAAGACCCACCACTAGTATCTCACCTTAATAAAATTATAGGAGAATATAAAGAGAAAAATAATATATGGATGTGAAATAAATCTAAATGGTATATGATATACCAATTTTTTAAAATTATATTGATTTATTCCAAAATATATTACATGTACATCAACGTAACAATGAATATTAGTTTTCTATTGAGCTCATTCCAAGTGCAAGGACCAAATCTGACCCTCTATATAGAATTGAACAAATTGAGTCGATAGAGTGAAATAAACAACTAAACTAGTTTTGTGATAATGGATTCATCAACCTAGTATTTCACCATGAGGATCCCCTATTTTATTCATGAAAAATATTGATGGTTCTATGAGATTGTTCATAAATTATATAGAGATAAATTTCATTACTATAAAGAATAAATATATCAAAGATAGCATTCCATATGAGAAATAGACATTATGATTTTATGGTAATACCCTTTGGATTGAAAAATACACAATATGTGCTTTTGAATATTATAAATAGAATATTCAAGGATCATCATGATAAATTCATGGTGGTGTTAATTGATGGTGTATTGATAAAATAATAAATTTTTTAAGAGAATTAGAACTATATATGAATAATTATTGACACCCTTAAAGAAAAGAAATTATATGTAAAATTAAGTAAGTTTGAATTTTGCTTCCATGAAGTATCTTTTCTTGAACATATTTTCTCCAATGATAAAATATCTATTGCTCTATCAAAAAAGTTGTTAAAATAATTTCCTACATAGATCAATATGATTGAGATATATTGTTCCCCTGTCTTAATATATTACTATAAGTGGTTTGTTTAAAATATTTACTGATTGGTTGACCTATTAACCATGTTGATATATAAAGAGTTTACATTAACATTTTCTAGTGACCATGGAGAAAATTTTTAATATATGAGGAGGATATTTATTGATTCACTTGTATTGAATTTATCATTAGGAAATGAAATAATTGTAATATATTGTGATGTATTAAAGATATTATTGGGTTGTGTCCTTATGTAGAATGATAGAGTGGTTTATTATGCATCACGAAAATTAAATATCCATGAATATAACTATCTAAATAATTACATTGAGTTAGTAATATTAATATTTTACTTAAATATATAGAGTCACTATATCGATGGGTAAAGGTGTGATATATATATATATATATGTGGACCACAAAATATTTATGTATATTTTCCCTCTGAAAGATTTGAACATAACGTAAAATATATGGATATGGTAAATTTTCGTAAAGGGGATCCATAATTACGTTACCAAGAAATTATTCAGCCTATTTTATATCAAAATATATATAAGTATTATAAGGATGATAAGGATTTATAAGGTATGATTTTTTAAAAATGGTAAATTGACAAACTTTATCTATAAAGTAAGAGAGTTGATATTTAGAAATAGGTTATCTGTTCCATCCATACATGAGTTGAAGAGGAATCTACTAAATCATGTAAAATGATCAAATTTATCTATATTCTATTAAAGTAAAAAATATGTATAGGTATTTAATAGAAAATATCTAGTGGGATGGTATGATATCCTAAATTGCGAACTATGTGACCAGATTCCTAGTATTTTAGTAGGTAAAGGATAAAAGACAACTTATAAATGGAGTCATGAAACCTCTAATTATACCTATATAGAAGTTTAAAATATTATAATATACTTATTCAATATAATTGCCAAACCTAAAAGGAATAATGATGCTTTATGTTTCATTTTCAATTTCCTTACCAAGTCTCCACATTTCTTTGAAGTAATAGAATAAATATCCCCTGAGAAGATTTTTCAGCTCTATATCAATTAAATTATGAAGCTTGATAGGGCACCTCTATTAATTTTATATGATCATGAACCTTATTTTTCATAAAAATTATATAAGATTCATCAAAAGTGTTTTGAAACTGAGGTATATTAGAGAACCTCCTATCATCCCCAAATTTATTGGTAGTTAAAAAAGGCCATTTAGATATTAGAATACATGTTGTGATCTTTCTCTAATAACTACTAAGGATCATGGTATTACTATCTGCCTCTAGTATAATTTTTATATAATAAAAGTTATGATTTGATCATCCAGGTATAACAATATAAGGCATTTTATGGGAGGATGTTTTATACTCAAACTTATTGGGAATAAGTTGTAAATATTATGTTAGTGGACCCAAAACTTATGAAGGTAACAACTATAAAATTATTGACTATCCATGATCGTATCAAAGAATATCAAATCATAAAAAATATATATGCTAATAATTGAGGGAAAGACTTTGAATTTTATGTGGGGGATCATGTATTATTAAATGTGTCTAAATGTAAGATAGTTGTAATATTTGGTATAAGGTTGAAGATAATCTCTAGGTAAATTCGGCCATTTTAAATTCTAGAAATAATTTGAGTAATAGATTATCGATTGAATATGACACCCAACAATTTTAAGTACATGGTGTATTACTTGTTTTTCCAAAAAATAAATACATTATAGGCCCAATGAATATACTTACATATAAGTTAATAGATTTGGAACTTGAATTGTCTTATAATGGATATCATGTTAATATTATTGACACTAAAGAGAAAGTGTTCCACAATTAGTTAACTCTGTTGGTGAAATTAAATTGGAGAAATAATAAAATAGAAGAGGCAATATGGGAACTTGAAAAATCATTAAGGATATAATTCTCATAGTTTTGTAGTAGCTTAAATATAATAAATTTCTAGGATGAAACTATTTAATGGGGGAGAATGTAATAATTGAGACCCTGCTATAGTAGGTAAACACTACATCCCATAACTATTTTAAAATGCACACTCTAAAGATACATTATTCATGAAAATATTTAAAAGATTTTTTTTAGTTTTAATATAACAAAATTAACCTATTTTTTGGATTTTTTATTTCAATATTACCTTAAGATGGATTTTTATGAAATAATTGATATTTAAGTGAATAATGAAAAATATAGTTATTACCAAAACTGTGAATTTTATGTATTTATAATCAAGAAGTGTATAATATTTTTAAATAGTTTAATATTAATTGAAGATATAAAAAATCCATTTTAAAAATATTATGTCGAACTTATAAAAACTATGATTAACTTTTTAAGGGATTAAGTAATATTTTCCAATAAATGTTTTTTTTTGTATTTTCTTTTAACTAAATATTATTTGGTTAAAATTTAGTTTTTTGTTTCTTTAAAATAAATATAATATTTATAATAAACCAATTTATATCATGAAAATAAGATACATTGATAATTTTACCGTACACATAAATTTTAATCTTAAAAATACTCATTTTTTAAAATCGGGTTTTTACACGTTACTTGAATTAATGTTAAAATTTATTTTTATTAAACATATAAATTTTATTTAGTAAAATGGGTTTTATATTTTTAATTATTTGGTAAAAATTATATAATAAGGATTATTTAATATTTAGTTATAAAAATGATTTACTTAGGTAAAACAAGTTACCACGATAAAACTGAAAATGTCAAAAGTAATAAATCTAGGGGGATGGGCCTGAAACATGTTATAATAAGTTAATAATTGATCGGTTAAAAGTTTATAAATATTATCTCCTCCCCCAATCAATTATTTTCAATTTTTGGATACACTTGACATGTGAAACTTGTTCCCTCTTTATATTTAGATTAAATATTTAGAAAAATATCGTTCTCACCACTTATAAAAGGGTCCTCTCACCACCCCTTAAATACCACTAAAAATTAAGTTTATTATTGAAAAAATGACCTTATTACTTTTTCTATAATATTATTTCACCCTATTAATCTTTTTCTAAAATGTATTATCATAATCCCTCCCGTTCCAAAGAGTCCTCTAAGGGAATGCCCTAGTACCTAACATGAGTGCTAATTTTCTATGATTTATTTTATTTTATATATTAAATTTATCAATATATTTTTCTTATTAATATATAATTAAATAATTATAATTTTTTTGAATAATATTATTATGCTTATGTGATATCTATAAACTGCCATTTCCCTTTTCCCTTAAGGAAAACATAAACAACATCTGTGTGTGTGTGTGCGAACTACCACCTCCACAAAGTGTCATGTTTTTTTCCTCAACCACTTTACTTGGAAAGTCAAAATATTTAACTTATTTAATAATTATTAAATTAATAACATTTTTTATAGTCTTAAATTATAAAACAAATTATATTTTTCTCTTATTATATGTAAAATGAAATCAACAACAATGTATATGTATAGACTACCACCTCCATAGAATTATTGATTTTTACTTTTATTTACATCACCACCATTAATGGATGGTCATAAGAGTTTATTTAATAGATAAATATAATTTTTTTAAAATTATTATTCTTTTTTAATGACAAATTGGACAATATATTAATAATATGATCAATAAATAACCATGGTAAATTAAATTTTCCAAAAGAGACATTTATAAAATTATTTCTTCACACTATGTAATAACACTATATAAGTTTTATTATTCTTATTCATATATAAAATTATGATATAAAACAATAATAATAATAAAATCACTTGGATTTTGGTATAATTATATTACAACTAAATCACTTCATAATCGTTCATTAATTATAGTATGTTCTTGTTTGGGTCTGTTAACCACCTACTTGATCAATTAATTAAATTTATATCATGGAAGACTCTGAGAATTTCATTTCTAGTAATATATGATATAAATAAGTAAATACTTATTTTATTTTTGTTATTTAATTGTAAAATTAATATTTAACTCATTATTAAATATATTAAAGTTTATTTCTAAAAATCACTGAAATGCACTCATCACTGATTTCATCATAAAGGATCATAACCAAAACTCTAATATAATGAAATTATAAAATAATATATAATTATAAGTAATAAATTCCAATACCTTTTATGATTTTTTAATGATTAAATTTTTTATAATAAAAAATAAGAACACCATTATTATGAAACTAGTTCAAAATGATCAAGATTACTCAGACCTGATATTGAAAATAGATATTAACAAACTAATATATATTTAGATTATAAATATAAATGAGGTCGAAAAAGTTTATAGGTTTGTATATTCTTATTAAATATAGTAACAATTTAGTTGTTAAATAGGGTAATAATGTAGTTATCTTGTTAACTTGTGTGATGAATTCATTGGACTTAATTAGTAATGGGTGGGGTTAGTTATAAATAACTCTCAATGCATCAATGGGTCTCCTAAGTAAAATTAGTTAGGTCATTGTAATATACATTAAAATTTTATGTATGATAACATGGAATAATGCCTTGAGGATATGTTTATGTTTTCCAAAATTATAAATTCCATCAATATGATATTTTTCATTATTATCCATGATTTTAGTTATTTTTATGGATATAGTATTCCCTAGGTTTCATTTTATTATGGAATTATTTTTATCATCTACTTTTTTGTCATATTATCTATGTCATGCTTATGTTAACATATCTTCCATTGTTTGTTGTTCCTCAATGTGCATATGAGATCAACCTAATTTATTTTCATTCCCCTGTGAAACCTAAAAGAGAAATTTGTGTTATTTTAAAATATCTACTAGAAGAGATAATAATTCTCACTGGGATTGTTTATGCTACAATTTATGTACTCAAGTGTAATGTGAAAAACTTGTATATATCTTGTCTTCCAAGACTACAAATCCATTGGATCCTTTAAGAAATATTTTTTTATATGACAATAATGTAATATATCTATCATCTCCCAGTTTTTGGAGTTTGGGTTACTATAGGGCTCATAAATGAATGATTTTATATAACAAAACTAGTGTACATATATATATAGATATATGTGTTTGATGGATATCATGTCGAATCCATTTGTAGTTTGAGTAGAAATGTTAGTTTTCTGGAGTCCTCTCTTTTATTATAAATATTGATTAAAAATCCATATTTGTTATTATTTCTAGAAAGTACCATGGGGTCATACTTTTTAATTTAATAAATGCGGATTGATTTTTATAAAACTAAAAGAAATTCACTATAATGTTTTAAAGTTTTCTTAAAGGAATTTTGGATAGATATTCACAAGTTATTATATATGATGTGATACAAAGTGAATTTGATGATATATTTATATAAGTGTTTTGGAAATATTTGAAATGATTTTTTGATATGGATTCAAGAGTTATTATATATCATACAACATAAGATTAAATGGCACAAATTATATAATGATTTAGTGTAATTGGGTGATTAATGGAGATATTTCCTAGGTACATCGGTCACATTGATATTCTTGATTGTGTTGGGGTAGTAGATGATCTCTTAACAATACATTCTAACCTACCCCATGCATGTGATGAATTATACGTATCTATTTTGAAGATTTACATACTAAACCGACCATATTTAATGAATACAGATGTTATGAAACTAGAACACGATATCTCATATGAGGAATAAATAGTTCAAATTATAGAATGAAGAGATAGGGTGGTATAGAAAAAGACCACTCATCTAATCAATTTTCTATATTGAAATCATAATTTAGAGGAAGATTCTTGGGACTTTGAATATATTATGAGAGAAAATTAATGTCTTTTTTATACTTAATAAAATTATGAGGATGAAATTATTTTAAGGGGTTGTAATCCAGCACTCTTAAATTATTGACATTGTAAAACTGATGTTATGGTGGATAACCTATGTTACATAATAAAACTAATGACAGTAAACCACAACATATTAATATACAATTATTAATAAATCGATAATAAAATGTAATGTGGTAAACTATGTATTATTTCAGAGGTAAATAATTTATATGACTTAATTTTATAAAAGGTTATATTTAAAAAATTGTATTTTCATTGTATTTCATTTTTCAATTAAAACATGAATTTAAAATTTCTAGAATATAAATTCTATAAAATAAACATTATTTTTGAATTCCTCTTTTAAAAATTTTTTTATTATTATTATTTAGTATTATATAAAAAGGATTATTTTCAATTAAAAAATAATGTTTTTGAAAACATTATAATTTTAATGATTTTATAATAATAAAAGAATATAATAAAAGATTTTAAAAAAATTATGTAATAAAATATCTATTTAAGGATTAGTTTTATTAATTTGAAAATATTATTTGAACTTATATTCAAATGTCTAATATTTATGTAACTAAATAAAAAAAGTTAATTCAATAAATAATGATTTTCATTCTTTTCATCTAATTAATTATTTCGATGGGGAAATTACGTTTTATATTTTCCCTAAAACTACTTAATTTTTTTCTATAATAAATAAATTTATGTCAGTAAAATAAGTATCATATAGAATTTTTTCTTATATAAAAATTTAAATCTTAAATCATATTTTTCTGAATTCTATTTTTGAATGATTACATGTATTTTATAAGTAACTTTAAACACGTTTTGAAATATTTGTTAAAACAAATTCAAAATTTGAAATCATAATTTTCTGATTATATAAAAATATCCAATATTAAATTTTTTCATTAATTTTATTTACTAACGTAAAAAATTAATTACGAAGGGAAAAATTTAATTTGGGTAAAAGTTTAAAATTAAAAATTGAACCCTTAAATCACTCCTACTATGTATAAAAATAAATTTATTAGAGAATATTATACTTTATCTTTTCTATTACCCCCCTAGATTATAATTTTGAGCTATTTCCCTATAAATAGTGTCATGACGTCATTAAAAAGGAATATAGATTTTCAAATGTGCATTTTAGTTTTACTATTAAAGGATACCATTTACACCCTCTCAAAGAAACACTTGACCATATAATTACACAATCAAGATATATCATGTGTATCCTCCTATAACCATATGCAACCTACATGATCTTTTGATCACCTTATATTTTTAACACTTTCACATCCATGGTGTTTTCATAAGGAAAAATCATGCTTCCAACGTGAGTGTTATATTTTCTTAGACTTTTCTTTTATTCTAATAATTTATACAATAATTAAAAACAAATTAATATAATTAAATTAGTATAAGTATTTCTATGAAAAATTAAATATGTTAATTATAAAACAAATATTCAATCCATATAATTTCCTAAGAAAACAAAATAACCTTGATCAAGAGAATATACATATTACAACCTCCACAACCCAATGCATATTGTTTCCCAACATCATCTATCAAGGATGGTAACAATGATGGATATGATGAATACATATTTTATTTATTTCACAATTAAAATTCATGAATAATTATTTTTTATATACCATCACTCCTCCAATTCATTAATAAATGGGATAGTTCATCATGCGTATGTTAGAACTACCACCCTCATGAATAACGGAATTAATTTCTAACAACCACCCATCTTGGATAGTTCAAATAATGAATTTAATTAAGTAATACGATATATAAAACATAATAAATATTATTTAAAATTTATATTTACACTCTCTTTTGCGTTCAATCATTATAACACACACTTTTTTAGGTCATTTTTACCACTTATATGAGTGTTGCTATAATGTTTATACCATGGATGATTAAAGAGGGTTATATGAATGTAAAAGCACATAAAAATAATTTATTAAATATTAAAAAATGAATCTAGAGTCTCAAAATTAATATCTAATTATGTAATTAATATATCAACTTTTACACGTTAAACTAACCAAAACAATTTCATGAAGGGTTTCCAATCACAAAACATTACCAAAACACTTAATAAATTAAATTTTAATGTAACAGTTTATTTTAACACCTCATATTAATTTCTTTTTATGATGTTTTAGTAGTTAAATTTTGGATAAGAATGAGTAAAAACACGACCATTATAAAACTACTTTTAAATGATCATATTTTCACACACCTAGTTCTTAAAATTGATAATAACAAGAAAAATGCATTTAATATTTTAAAATGAATTTTTTTATTTGTTATAGAAAAGAATAATTTCATTAAATAGGATATTACGATAGTAATTTTCAATACACATGGGTTTATAGAACATTCAATTATGTGAGAGTAATGTTAAGGGTTTCTTGTTCTCAAATTTAAATTCCTTGAATCTTAATTAAGCAATACAGTATGTTTACCTTACAATGATGTAAATATTTTCCTATTTGAATTTTTTACCATTATTATAATATATTTCTTTACAATAAATGTCATATTTTAATTTAATTCTCTCATGGGGTTTTTATTCAAAATTTTCAAATGTTGTGAGTGGTTTTTTAGACTCAACTCA
Source organism: Viscum album (assembly GCA_963277665.1). Taxonomy (NCBI): domain Eukaryota; kingdom Viridiplantae; phylum Streptophyta; class Magnoliopsida; order Santalales; family Viscaceae; genus Viscum; species Viscum album. The sequence goes on from OY728156.1 coordinate 1,142,104,750, forward strand.
TTCCCCATGGGAATAATCACTTCTATTTTTATAAAACCTTTAAACATAAAATCATATATAAAATATGATAATATTATGGTGTATTTCCACCATATTTTTAGAGAAATAATGTTTCACAATAATTTATTCTTCCTTGATGAATCTATTATTTTGTAAAAATGAAAAATAGTTAATAATAATCCCAATCCATTTTCATGTATTTTCCTCCATAAAAATATTTTTACTTAGGATAAATTATCTCATATACCTAGTGTAAACTCAAATTTATTTTATCTTTAATAAACCATATATTATTTTTTTGAAACCATTTTTTGATATCGTTATATTTAGAAGAGTTTTCAATAACTGTGTGTCCAAATATTTCGAAGGCATTTCATTTTTAGGATCATATTTTATTCCCTTCTACGTTACCTTTTGACTAATAATTTATTTTTCTTCTAGTATTGTTTATTTTAATTTATTTTCAAATGCATGTTCTATGATATATCCATTTCATTTCAAAAAAAGGTTTTTCGAATGTAGTTAGTAAACATGTATTTTTTAGATAATGTTTAGAAACATTTTTTTATTAAAAAAAATATTTTTTTGATTTCTATTTTAGTTACAAAGGGTCATTCCTACATAAATTAACGGTTCTTAAATCTCTTAATATATACTATTTTATGGTCATAATGATTTTATTATCAAATAAACATGTTCGTTTTTCTGATCCCATTTGGGAAATTTATGATACACATTTTTATTCATATAGATTTTTTATTAGAATATGAATGATTTGAGAATAAGTATCAATCATATGTGTGTATGATGATGGGTGGGATCCTATATATTTATTTAATTCATTATTTATGGTTTTATATCTCATGAGAAAATAATACATATACATAATTCGTTTTTTTTTCAAAAAAACTAATGTGTTGAAATACTTGTATTTTGTTGAAAAATTAAAGTGTGGAAAAAGTTTAATTTTTTCATAATTTTTTCATATGATTAAGTTTTTGTGAATATTTCTCTAAAATGTACTTATTTTAAAAATATTCAAATTTTTATGATATTCCACAATCTAATGATATTCTTCTTTAGTATTTATTGATTTCATTTTTTATGTGATTCTAATACATGTTTTAGATGAAATTGATTTAGTATTGTGTTCCTATGTTGTGATCCTTAATGATCAATCATGCATTTTTTAAATTAGGATGTCATTGTCTTTTTATTTGATATTAATCCATTATATATGTTTTAGCCAATATTTATTTTCAAACTGGTATGGGTAGATGATATTTTCCCTTAGTAAGAGCTTGATTTCCCGAATTCTTATATTTTCATTTCCCTTGTTATAAATTCTATTATGTAATATGAGATTCATAGAAGAGGTTCTAAAAGAGAATGGTTATGGAGAAATTTTTATAAATATTGTAAAATAATATGTTTATATAGCTAGTATCAATGAGACTAAATCTTTTGGTCCTTGTTTTTTTCGATAATTTTTGTATTATATTGACTAATCCATAAAATAAATACATTATTTATGTGTGATTATATTAGGTTTCCACATGTCAACCCTCCTTGTGAAAACCATTGGCTCGCCCATTTCTCATGGATAGAATAATTTTACTAACCACATTCTATGTTAATACACATGTGCACCCAAATCCACTTTCTTTCATATAAATAGTTATGAGGGTCCCCCATTTATGGGTAGTTTAAAAAGGCTATCTAGATATTAGAATACATGTTGTGATCTTTCCCTAATAACTACTAAGGATCATGGTATTAGTATCTTTTTCTAGTATAATTTTTATATAATAAAAGTTGTAATTTGAGAATCCAGGTATAAAAATATAAGGCATTTTATGGGAGGATATTTTATACCCAAACTTATTGGGAATAAGTTGGAAAAATTATGTTAGTGGGCCCAAAACTTATGAAGTATGAAATTATTGACTATCCATGATCGTATCAAAGAAGATAAAATCATACAAAATATATATGCTAACAATTGAGGGAAGGACTTTTAATTTTATGTGGGGGATCATGTATTCTTAAATTTGTCAAAATGTAAAATAGTTGTAATATTTGGTATAAGGTTGAATATAATCTCGAGGTAAATTCGACCATTTAAAATTCTAGAAATAATTTGAGTAATAGATTATCGATTGAATATTCCACCAAACAATTTTAAGTACAATGTGTATTATATGTTTTTCTATAAAATAAATACATTATAATTCAAATGAATATACTTATATATAAGTTAATAGAGTTGGAACCTGAATTGTCTTATAATGGATATCATGTCAATATTATTGACACTAAATAGAAAGTGTTCCACAATTAGTTAACTATGTTGGTGAAATTAAATTGGATAAATAATAAACTAGAAGAGGAAATATGGGAACTTGAAGAATCATTAAGGATATAATTCCCATAGTTTTCTAGTATCTTACATATAATAAATTTCTAGGATGAAACTATTTAAGGGGGGAGAATGTAATACTTGAGACCCTGCTATAGTAGGTAAAAACTACATCCCATAACTATTTTAAAATGCACAGTCTAAAGATACTTTATTCATGAAAATATTTAAAAGATAATTTTTAGTTTTAATATAAAAAAATTAACTTATTTTTTGGATTTTTTATTTCAATATTACCTTAAGATGGATTTTTGGGTTTTTAATAAAATAATTGATATTTACGTGAATAATGAAAAATAAAGTTATTACCAAAACTGTGAATTTTATGAATTTATAATCAAGAAGTGTATAAAATTTTTAATTCGTTTAATATTAATTGAAGATATAAAAAATCCATTTTAAAAATATTATGTCGAACTTATAAAAACTATGATAAACATTTTAAGGAATTAAGTAATATTTCCAATAAATGATTTTTTGGTATTTTTTTTTAACTAAATATTATTTGGATAAAATTTAATTTTTTGTCTCTTTAAAATAAATATAATATTTATAATAAACCAATTTATATCATTAAAATAAGATAAATTGATAATATTACCATACACATAAATTTTAATCTTAAAAATAGTCATTTTCTAAAATCGTGTTTTTACACGTTACATGAATTAATGTTAAAATTTATTTGTATTAAACATATAATTTTTATTTAGTAAAATGGATTTTTTATTTTTAATTATTAGGTAAAAATTATGTAATAAGTATTATTTAATGTTTAGTTATAAAAATGATTTACTTAGGTAAAACAAGTTACCACGATAAAACTGAAAATGTTAAAAGTAATAAATCTAGGGGGATGGGCCTAAAACATGTTATAATAAGTTAATAATTGATTGGTTAAACGGTTAGAAATATTATCTCATCCCCCAATAAATTATTTTCAATTTTTTTATACACTTGACATGTGAAACTTGTTCCCTCTTTATATTTAGCTTAAATATTTAGAAAAATACCATTCTCACCACTTATAAATGGGGCCTCTCACCACCCCTTAAATACCAATAAAAATTAAGTTTATTATTGAAAAAATGACCTTATTACTTTCCCTATAATCTTATTTCACCCTATTAATATTTTTCCAAAACATATTATCATAATCCCTCCCTTTCCAAAGAGTTCTCTAAGGGAATGCCCAAGTACGCAACATGAGTGCTAATTTTCCTGGATTTCTTTTATTTTATATATTAATTTAATGAATATATTTTTTGATTAATATATAATTAAATAATTATAATTTTTCTAAATAATATTATTATGATTTTTTGATATCTATAAACTCACATTTCCCTTTTCCCTTAAGGAAAACATAAACGACATCTGTGTGTGTGTGCGGACTACCACCTCCACAAAGTGTCATGTTTTTTTTCTCAAGAACCTTACTTGGAAAGTAAAGATATTTAACTTAATTAATAATTTTTAAATTAATAACATATTTTATACTATTAAATTATAAAACAAATTATATGTTTCTCTCGTTATATGTAAAATGAAATTAACAACCATATATATGTACGGACTACCACCTCCATGGAATTATTGATTTCTACTTTTATTTACATCACCACCATTAATGGATGGTCATAAGAATGTATTTAATAGATAAATATAATTTTTATAAAATTATTATTATTTTTTAATGACAAATTTGACAATATATTAATAATATGATCAATAAATAACCATGGTAAATTCAATTTTCCAAAAGAGACTTTTATAAAATTATTTCTTCACACTATGTAATAACTCTATATAAGTTTTATTATTCTTATTCATATATAAAATTATGATATAAAACACTAATAATAATAAAATCACTTTGATTTTGGTATAATTATATTACAACTAAATCACTTCATAATCATCCATTAATTATAGTATGTTCTTGTTTGGGTCGTTTGACCACCTACTTGATCAATTAATTAAATTTATATTGAAAACTATGAGAATTTAATTTATATTAATATATGATATAAATAAGTAAATAAATATTTTATTTTTGTTATTTAATTGTAACATTAATATTTAACTCATTATTTAATATATTAAAGTTCATTTCTAAAAATCACTAAAACGCACTCATCACTGATTTCATCATAAAGGATCAGAAACAAAAATCTAATATAATGAAATTATAAAATTATATATAATTATAAATAATAAATTCAAATACCTTTTATGATTTTTTAATGATTAACTTTTTTATAATAAAAAATAACAACACCATTATTTTGAAACTAGTTCAATATGATCAAGATTACTCAGACCTGATATTGAAAATAGATATTAACTAACTAATATACATGTATATTATAAATATAAATGAGGTTGAAAAAGGTTATGGGTTTGTATATTGTTATTAAATAGAGTAACAATGTAGTTGTTAAATAGGGTAATAATGTGGTTATCTTGATAACATGTGTGATGAATTCATTGGACTTAATTGGTAATGGGTGGGGTTAATTATAGATAACACTCAATGCATAATTGGGTCTCCTAATTAAAAGTAGTTAGGTAATTGTAATATGCATTAACATTTTATGTATGATGTCATGGAATAAGGCCTTGATGGTATGTTTATTTTTTCCAAAATTATAAATTATGTCAATATGATATTTTTCATTATTATCCATGAATCTATTTATTTTTATGGATATAGTATTCCCTAGGTTTAATTTTATTATGGAATTATTTTTATCATCTATTTTTTTGTCATATTATCTATGTCAAGCTTATTTTATCATAGCTTCCATTGTATGTTATTCCTCACTGTTCATATGAGATCAAACTAATTTATTTTCATTCCCCTGTGAAACCTAAAAGATAAATTTTGTTATTTTCAAATATCTACTAGAAGAGATAATAATTCTCTCTGGGATTGTTTATGCTACAATTTATGTACTCAAGTGTAATGTGAAAAACTTGTATATATCTTGTCTTCCAAGACTACCAATCCATTGGATCCTTCAAGAAATATTTTATTATATACCAATAATTTAATATATCTATCATCTCCTAGTTTTTTGAGTTTGGGTTATTATAGGGGTCATACATGAATGATTTTATATAATAAAACTAGTGTACATAGGTATATAGATATATTTGTTTGATGGAGATCATGTCAAATCCATTTGCAGTTTGAGTAGAAATGTTACTTTTCTTGAGTCCTATCTTTGATTACAATTATTGATTAAAAATACATATTTGTTATAATTTCTAGAAAGTAACATGGGGTCATACTTTTTAATTTACTAAATGGGTATTGATTTTTAAAAACTAAAAGAGCTGCACAAGAATGTTTTAAATTTTTCTTAAAGGAATTTTGGATGGATATTCACAAGGTATTATATATGATGTGATACAGAGTAAATTTGATGATATATTTATATGAGTGTTTTGGAACTATTTTAAATGATTTTTTGATATGGTTTCATGATTTATTATATATCATACAACATAAGATTAAATGGAAAAAATATATGAGGATTTAGTGTAAGTGGGTGATTAATGGAGATATTTCCTAAATCCATGAATGAATATAATGTACAATTGGTTTGTATCATATTGTCTGATATAGATATGTTATATTTTAGGAAATATATAATTCAAAGGTGTATCATATGAATTGGTTTAGGTATATCATAGGTGGTGATATAAGATACTTCTCCACTTATTTAGCCAATCATTTTATACAATATTATTATATCTCAATCAATCATATTCTTGGATGAACATGGAATGATATGATTAAATTGGAATTTGAATGTTAAAAAATACCATTCAATTATCTTCCACACATGGATATCATTATTACGGATGTTTCATATGATGAAATACATGGGTGATTCAATAGTGCATTTGAATAAATACATCAATGACCAAAACCATTTATTCATACATTATGATGGTAAGAGTAAATGCATGGATATTTTTTGATTCTCCCAAAGGTTTCTCTATCAGTCATATCATTGATATATTCTTCCTCCCTCATTTACCACTGGAGATACAAGAACATCCTAGAAGAAACAAAGGTTTTACCTGAGAGTTGGGAGGTTTGATTCATTCAGTGGATATTCCTTAAAGGTAATAATATTTTATCTTCTCTTAAATGATATTAATAAACCACTATGTTCAAATAATATGTTTTATCCAAAACTGAGTAAAGGTGCATATTCATTATTTATACTATATGTGGTTTCATTTTTACATAGAATGGTGATAATTTGTACGATGTTTCAATTTTATTTTTTTTATTGATCAAGATTTTTTAAATCCTTAGAAACCCATAAATTTTATCATAATATATTTTATTTTTGTATTCATAATGGAAAAAAAATATTATGTTATTCAATTTTTGGGAATCGATGTTCATTGTACAAGAATGATAGAATAGGAAATCAATGTGAAAGAGAAGATAATTATAATTAAATTTAATGATTTGACTATAGAACCACATTTTTTAATGCCTACTAATCAAGAAAATTATTCTTTTTCATAAATTAATGGATAAGAATGATAAATAAATAATATAAATGATATAATATATTATAAAATTGTGGTTGTGTCAATTTTAAATAAATATATAAAATAAAAAATAAAAAATTAAGGAATTATAAAATAAAAAATGTTCTTATTTTTTTGTGAATCATAAAAATGATTTACTTGATAAATATTGAATATAATGTGATATTAGTTTTCAATTCATTGTGATATAAGTTTATTATTGAGGATTTTTTATTTGGTGTTCTATAATTAATTTAAAGTATTGAACTTATGAATAGGAAAATAAAATATGTGTATTCTATGATTTAAATTTGTTATTAAATATTATATTACATTAAATTGGTGCAGGGAGGGGGAATAAACAACCAAAATATACCTACATGCACATAGGGAGACTCAAAACTGAGACCTCCCAAACACTTCCACAGGAACACAACTCCTAGGCTTCACCCCATGGGGATATTAAATATTAATTTATTTTATTACTAAAAAATAACCCCATGAAGGAGGTTTTGATTATGATTTTATGAAAATATTTTATTTTTCTCTGGGTGATGTTAGTCATGATTATTTGAGTTTCGGCATGAGATAGTGACCCTTTTTGGAATATCTACTAATGATGATACTTATTTAGATGATGGGATAGTTGGTTACATAAGGGTTATTCCAAATGTCATGGGATTCATTCTTCTTGCTAGTATAGGGGACCTTAACATCTAATAATTTAAATGGGTGGTGTAATAACAGGGGTTTTTTGAATTTATAACATGTGTTGTTTCACCCACCATTTCTTCTTTTAATTTCTTACCTTAAGGATTTAGGTAGCATTGAACCAAATGGGGGTGGTTTAACTTGTCAATTAAATTAATTTTTTATTTTTTTTTGAGGTGTTTAATAGATAAAATACTATTAATGTTGATGATTAATTGGAAATGAATGTGGTAATTGGTGAAGAGTTTGAAAATCCACCCATAGGATCAGTGAGATCACTAAAAGGGGGTGAATCAGTGATCTAGAGTTATTTTTGTTTTTCAATTTTAGAAAACCATTACCACCAGTTATATTTATTTCACATTACTATTAAATACACATATTCACACACAAACATGGTATAATAGGTTTGAAAGGTTCAACTCTCAAAATGAGAAGGCTAATCCTTGGTGTAATTTAGATTCAAGTATGATCATACTACCCCTAGTATCTACTTGTTCATTACAAAGAGCAGGATATATCCATTTAATTATGTTACATTTCTCACAACTTTATATGTGAATACCTCATTTTAATAATGATATATAATGTATTTGTGAAAAAAAAGAGAGTCTTCCAATACTCTAGATATCAACCAAGTTTTCACTATGATTCTTCTTTTTCTCACACTTTAACTCATATAGTAATTTTTTGTCATAGTGGATACTCAATAGGGGGGTTAATTGAGTTCCAATTAAAAATTTCTGTTTAAAAATTTGTTATTAAAAATCCCCCAATTTAAATAACAAGCTAAACTGTAGTGAATTTGTAATACAGTAAAGGATCAGTTTGGTTCTCAAGAGATTGATTAGTTCACAGTTAATCTAATTTGAAGATTAGATTATCTTTTGAAAATAACCTACTAGGTTACAATAAATACAAAAAATTTCTAGTTTAATGATCAGAGTAACTTTAAAATATATTTGTATTTAAATTACTTAGCAGCATAATATAAGATATAGTTTAAAATGAAATAGGATGCACAACAGGCTTAACTAAGAGGTTCAGTCTAAAGATGAGACTTAATCCTCTCAAACTGTTTTATATAAACTATGATCCACACCCTAGATTGGGGTTTACAACAGCACTTAGACTGTCTAGGTCCTCAGACCTCTACCAAAGTTATACGTGGGAAAGAAACAATAACAACATATCACAGGTTGTCCATGTCCTTAGACCTCTACCACTATCCACAGTGGGATACAAGAGTGTAAGGGAAAGATTGAGTGAGGGTTTAAAAATCCTCCAGTTCAGCACAGGAGACAGTGTGTTCCTAAAAATATAGAGCACAAATACTTCTCAAAATGTAAATAAATGAAACACAATAGAGCTAATCAAATAGAGATTAGTTTAGAATTATCTATGTGTTTTGAGTGATGCTCTGGACTCCTTGGATTGATGAAGATGAAGCTTTGAGTCCTTCTCTGGTATTTGGTCAATAAAAATAGAGTGTCATTTTTGTATTTGACTTCCAGGTCCAGGTTGATTAGTCTGATCAGCTTGAGTATAGGTGAAATTGTTGGAGCTCTTTACTACTTGAATGTTCAGGTTCAACATATACATTATGTATTCTTCCCTCTACTTCTATGCTCGTAAGTCCTTGTGTATATCCAGAATATTTTCTCGTATGTGAATGGAAAGACTGATCGATCTCACTTTAGTAGTTTGAGGTTCCCCTTTATATATATCTTTAGCTCTAAAAATGGGAATGATTAACTTTTTACAGGTACGAGATACGGTTTCCTGACATTCAACAAAAATTAGTTAATTAATAGAAGTTTCATTAAAAGAACCAAATATGATATTTCTTAATAAAGAAAAATAAGTAGGGTTTAGAGGTATAGTAATTGGTTTCGATCAGTAGCTCTTACTATCAGTGAGCTTGTATCGGTGGACTTGAGTCAGTAGGTCTGTAATGGTACCAGTTACTCTTTATAATGGTAGAATATGTATCAGTGACAATGAATTTTTATTGGTAGCTCCTATTATCAGTGGATCTTCTGTAAAGGTAGCATTCTTGTATCAGTGGCTTTATCCATCGGTAAATCACCTATATTGTTATCTGCTTGTATCGGTGGCTCTGTCTATATCGGTAGACTTCATATCGGTAGCTGTTTGTTTGAATCGGTAGAATTCATATCGGTAGTTGTATGTTTGTATATATCGGTAGCTCTTGATTATAACAGTAGACTCTGTCTATCAGTGATCTTTTCTTATCAGTAGACTATGTTTGTATCAGTGACTATATATCGGTAGGTCTATAACAGTGACTCAAAAACTTAATAATTATTTGTTCTATTCAAGTCATATCCAGAGTGAGTTATTATTATTTCAAAACATGTATAAACATAGATAAACATTGATTAACATATTCTAATGATTATTTTGATATATATATCAACTCAATATAATGATTACATAATTTAACATATAGATAGGATTATCAGAACATATTAAAACATAATCGAGATTATCAAAACAGGTGAGGTCAACAATCTCCCCATTTTTGATAATCACAAATTATGGTATTATAATCTAAAATAATCATTAATATATCAGTATAAAATACATTACGTCTCACTTATCAGTGTGAGGAATGACATTTTAAAATATATCAGAGAATATAGTATTACATGAAAATGTATCATAGGTATGAAACCACTGTATCAGACGTAGAATTATAAAACAAATGTACCAGAGGTAGAATATATTATGCTCATATTTCGCCCCCTTTGTGATTAGAAAAATGTAGTAAACAATGGATGAGATAATTAACAGAAGATAAAAGAGAATACGATCACATATATTTCGTGGGGAAAAAATATAGAGAAATACAAAATTGAGGCAAAAAGAATACAAGTGATTCCCATCAAATGTCCTATCCACTATTCAATCCACCTCCGTAGTATGTGATTTGAATTTTCCCTTGGAAGCAGAAGAGGATTTAGGCTGGGTAGATGCAGGTGGAGGCTTGGGAACACCGGTGATAATCAAAGGAGGATGAGCTATAGATACAGTGCCTGGCCTATAATGTGGATCCCTCTGGGTGATCATAGGAGAGAGACTTCTGATTGCTTGAGCTGGTGTCATCATAGGAATGGAGGCAGACTAAGTAGAGGTAGGCAGAGCTGGAGTTACAATGATAGGGAAACTGTCTACATGAAAAAATGGTAGCAACAGATTTCAAAAGTCCATAATAATTCCTCCTCCTCTTTCCATAGCAGATATAAAGTTATCCTTGTTCTCTATAAACTTTTCAAGAGTAGGAGTCAATTTCTTAAGCTTGCTTACTTGTTCTCTGAAATCTTGAGTCACAGGAGGTAAATTCAAATTTTCTAACAAAAAACTTGAAGTGATTGTTCAAATGATGTTTAGTGTAGACCCTTTGGAGATAGTAATCCACTTTTTCCTTTACTTCTTTCTAAGAAGCAGTGGCCTATCTCATAAAATTCTGAACAACTTTCCCTATATCCCTAGTTGTAGTCACCACTTGGGTCAAGGCAGTAGAGTCTACAGAGCCACTGGTGGAATATTGTCCAATCTCTTCTCTTATCACAGCTCGAATATGATCAATATACAAAGAAGGACTGGTAGTACTCAGAGGTGCAACAGTAAAGGCTATTATTTCCTTAAAAGATTTAGTCAGCCCACTTATGATATTTTTTACAATAGAGTCCTTGGTGCTGACATGCTGCTCCATGAAAATCTTAAATTCCTCAAAAACTGATACCATCTGGCTAACTAAACTTTTTAAAAATTCAAAATCCTTGTCTCTTTGAGATTTAGATCTCATATAAGACTCCATAGAGAAAACTAATTTCTTTAAAGATTCAGCATCCTCTGCCAAGCTTGAAACTTGATTCTGGTAGGCCTTGACTACATCCAAAACACCAGATACTGATTCAGTTATCACAGATTGAATAGATGATATTAATGAGGTTTACATTCTTCTCATCTCCTCCATAAAACAGGTCTTGAGATCAGACTTCAACTAGTTTAAATCATATTTCTTACTATATTCTCAGGTAAAGTTTCATAAAGGGGATTATAAGTGATAGAAGGTATATTGATGGTTGTATCATCTTCTGAATCAGGATAGTCCAACCCAAAAACTACAAAACCTGGGTCTTCAGCCCAGTCTTCAATCTCATGAGCTACTGAAATAGTATCATGTCTGATGAGATTCTCCCCCTCAATTTGTGCATTCACCTGAACATGTATATCAATAGTATCTTGAGCAGGTAGTTCTTCCTCAGAAGAATCCTCTACAACCATCTCCATTTCCACAAAATGAGGCTCATTACGAATAAGTGTAGGTTCTACCATCTCAACCAAAACAGCCTCATCAGGAATAGTAGAAATCCCAATCAGTGGTCCTAAGCTCAAAATACTCTCATCTGAACTATCATAAATATGTTCACTATTTTCATATACTTCTTCCTCATTCTCTGAAGTAGGCTGGTCTTCCTCATCAATAGGGGCTTTTCCATTGCTTAATCCCAACATAGTTTTATTTCCAGATGATACAACTTCAGCAAATGGACTTGGAGGCAAGTCTGGATCCCCTACATTAGCTATAGAGGTGTCTTCCTCATCAGTATCATCATTATACTGTGGTTCCTCTTCATCAGGTCCTAAACCTGGATCTTTTCTGTTTCTTGGCCTATTGGGATGGTCAACAGGGTTGAACTTATCATACACCTTCTCATCATCAATAACCCATTTCCTTCTCCATGGGTTCCATGCAATCATCATATACTTACAGATTGTGCTTGTGATGAAAAAATCGTTCCTCACAACTACTATCTCATCCTAAGACTTAGTTACTCCTTTCACCTTGATCATTACTGAAATCAACTTTTCAAAGAATAAATCATTGGATTTTAACTTATTCCTGGTCATATCCTCAATTTGGATCATCAATATCCTATACATATTTACCTTGATACCATGCCTCAGCATATGCAACAAATAAATATCTTGGTATCTCAAATTTTCAAATTCCCCTCTTCTTAGACTTAGCACATGTTGGATGAATTTGAATAACATCCAGTTTTCTCTATCTATCTCAGCAGCCACTACCTTTCTTTGTTTCCCACTACCGGTGAGCTCTTTTTAAGAAACATCATAGTCAAAAATTTCATTGGTAGGAGGTATTGTCTTCGAGGAATACCCAAATACACTCTCATGTGGGACTTTCAGACATTCAACCCATTCAACAGAAGAAAAAGAAATTTTCTTGCCATTTACTAAGGAAACCATTCTGTTTTCCTCTTTAGACTTCTGAAAACGAAAAAAATCATAAAACTCCTTAAACAACTTTGGATAATGAGGTCCATTATTGTTTTCAACACATTTTAGCCATCATTGTTCCTCCAATACTCTTAGAACCAATGATTTTCTAGGCAAGATCCATTCCTCACTACGTTCCTTTTCGATTACTACTTCTCTATTCTTCAAATGCAGGTTCACTGCACGCTTCCCCAACCTTGTTCTAATTTCACTATCACTTCCTTCAGGTCTTGTTTTCTACTTCTTCTCACTTGGCGCATCACTATCATCTATGACTATCGGGAGTTTTGTTCTTTCCATCTCTAATCGAAGAACTTAGGGTTATGCGTAATGTGGGAGTTTGAGAAGTAAGGATTGAAGAGAGTATAGTTTGAGGTGGATTGAAATGTGACTAAGTCTTAGCTTTTATCATTTAGGACTCTAAAAGTAATAAAAATAATTATACTTAAAACAATAGGATTTTCGGCTAAAGAAAATGAAAAACAGACAGCGCATGACATATCGGTGACAATTACCGGTGAGAAGCCTGACGGTGAGGTTTATCTATTAGTGAGGTGTCTCTAGCGGTGAGGTGTCTCTAGTGTTGAGGTGTCTCTAGTGTTGAGGTTTTCCTAACAGTGAGAATTTGGATAGCGGTGAGGATTTGTCTAATGGTGAGGATTTGGATAAAGGTGAGGATTTGGCTAATGGTGAGGATTTGGCTAATGGTGAGGATTTGTCTAACGGTGAGGATTTGCTTCTATAAATTCTATCATTCCTAACCCATGTATAATGTACCTTAACCGATCTGAACTTAAAGTCTTGGTGAATATGTCAACTATTTGATGTATAATACCTATAAATTCAAGAGTAATATCACCCTTTTGGTAATGATATCTCAAAAAGTGGTGCCTTACATGGTCCTAGAGTGAGATATAGGATTCTTAGAGATATTGATTGCACTAGTGTTATCACAATTTATAGATAAATGTCTAAATTGATATCCATAGTCCAATAATTTATGTTTCATCAATAGAATTTGTGCACAGCAACAACCAGCAGCAATATATTCTACTTCAGCAGTAAAAAATGCAACAAAATTCTGTTTTTTTCTATACCAAGATATCAGGGACTTACCTAGAATATGACATGTTCCAGAAGTTCTATTTCTATATAACTTGAAACTAGAAAAGTCTGAATCTGAATAACTTATTAAATTGAATGATTTTCCTTTTAGATAAAATAATCCTAAATTGGTAGTATGTTTAAGATATTTGAAAATCCTTTTAACAGCAAGAAAATGATATTTTTTAGGATTAGCTTGAAATCTTACACACATGAATACACTAAACATGATATCTGGTCAACTAGAAGTAAGGTAAAGTAAGCTGCCAATCATACCTCTGTAATTAGTTTGTTCAACTGGTTTCCCAGTTTCATCATCATCCAACTTACAGGTGGTACCCATAGGTGCATCACTTCCCTTATTACTATCTAAACCGAAACTTCTTAAAATATCCTTTTTATATTTACTTTGATTTAAGATAATACCATTTTCATTTTGAATAACTTGAAATCCAAGAAAATATTTGAGTTCTCCCATTAAACTCATTTCAAATTCATTTTTCATACTCTTTGAAAAATCAATACACAAATAATTTTTAGAAGATCCAAAAATAATATCATAAACATAGATTTGTACTATCAAAAAATCTTTGGAAATTATTTTAATAAAGATATTTTGATCTACAATCCCTTTAGAAAAACATTTTGAAATAATCAAACTACCAAGTCTATCATACCAAGCTCGTGGGGCTTGTTTTAAACCATATAGAGCTTTAGAAAGCATAAAAACTTGATTTGGAAAATGAGGATTACTAAATTCAGGTGGTTGTTCAACAAAAACATCTTCAATTATAAAACCATTTAGAAAAGAACTTTTAACATCAATTTGATATAACTTGATATTCAGATGAGCAACATAGGAAAGTATAATCCTAATAGCTTCTAATCTCGCTACAGGTGCAAAGGTTTCCTCATATTCTATTCCTTCCTCTTGACTATATCCTTGTGCAACTAGTATTTTCTTGTTTCTAATGATATTTCCTAATTCTTCAACTTTATTTATAAAAACCCATTTAGTGCCTATGGTCAAAGTGTATTTAGGACTGTCAACTAATTCCCAGAATTTGTTTCTTTCAAATTGATTTAATTCTTCTTGCATAGATATTACCCAAAATTCATCATTGATTGCAGCATTGATATTTTTAGGTTCTAACTATGAAAGAAATGCTAGATGTTCAACCTGGTTTCTTAGAGAAGATCTAGTCTATGTCCCTCTATCAATATTACCTATAACAGCAGCTAAAGGATGATTCTTTAGAATCCTAGTTAGTCTGGTCAAGGTAGGACTAGAGATTTCATGTTCTTATGTAGGTTTGGTTCCAATAGAATCGGGTTTTGGAAAATTTCCAGAATTACTTGTTTTTACAATAGGTTCACTGCTTTTATCATTAATTTCTAGAATAGAAAAATATTCTTCAATATTTCGAAGAGAGGGATTAGGTTCATGCAGATCAGTTTCATCAAATTTGATATGAAGAGATTCTTCCACACATTTGGTTCTTTTATTAAAAACTCTATATGCTTTTGTCGATAAATAATAACCTAGAAAGATTGCTTCATTGATTTTTGATGCAAACTTATCAAGATAATCTTTAGTATTGAGAATAAAGACTTTGAAACCAAAAACTCTTAAGTAACTAACATTAGGTTTTCTATTACTATATAAATCATAAGGTGTCTTTTTAAGAATATGTCTAATCAAGACTCTATTTATAATATAACAAGCTGTATTGATAGCTTCAGCCCAAAAATAAATAAGTAGGTCATGCTAATTAAGCATAGTCCTTGCAATTTCTTGAAGTGTTCTATTTCTTCTTTATAGTACACCATTCTGTAGAGGTGTCCTAGGGGAAGAGAAATTATGATTCTAGCCATTATCTGAGAAATATGTTTCAAAATCATAATTTTCAAACTCACAGACATGATCACTTCTTAGGGTCTTAATCTTAAGTCCCCTAAGGTTCTCTATAGACTTGGAGTATTTAATAAAATAAGATCAAGATTCACTTTTGTGAGCAAGAAAGTATACCCAAGTATATCTAGAAAAGTCATCTAATAAGACATAAACATAGTGATTTCCATTCAAACTAGAAATTATAGAAGGTCCAAAGAAATCCATGTGAACCAACTCAAGAGGTTGAGAAGTTGAAACCTTTTTCTTTAATTTGAATGAAACTTTATTTTGTTTTATCTTTTTACAAGGAGTACAAACATTGTCTGATGGGAATTTTAGTTGAGGTAGGTCTCTAACTAAATTTTTCCAAGTTAGTTTCTTAAGTGAGTGTATATTACAATGTCCTAATCTTCTATTCCATATCCAAGACTCTATGAAAATCATTTAAATAGGTAACCTTTTTTCTGGTTAAAGATTTTAAATCTACAACATATACATTTTCATTTATCAAGGCAGTAAATACCAAAGCATTTTTTAGAATCAAATACATTACAAGCATCATTTTAAAATTTAACATTGAAACCATCATCACACAACTGACAAATGCTTAATAGGTTGTATTTTAATCCATCAACAAATAATACATTAGAAATTAAAATTGAATCAGTGTTACCAATTTGGCCTAAGCTGATGATTTTTCCTTTTGAATTATTACCAAAGGTGAGATGCCCTCCATAAACCTTGATTAAACATTGGAAACATGACTAATCTCTAGTCATATACCTTGAACATCCACTGTACAAATACCATATCTTCTTATAGGAACTCTTCAGGCAAGTCTCCTACAAAACAGGTTTAAATAGAAAATGATATTGGTACCCAGATTTTATTACGTCCAGACAGGTTAGCAAGAAAAACCTTAGGCATCCATATTTGTCTAATCTGTTTCGCATAACTATCACGTTCAAAAGATTTTGAATAATGTATTCTGTTTGGTCTAGTAGAATATGAAAATATGGATAAAGCAACAGAATTTCCAGAACTAGAACTAACACAAAACTATCCAGTTTTTAGACTAAATTTATTCTTAACAAGCTGTCTCTGTCAAGGTTGGTATCCTAAACAAGTAGTGTACTTTGGTGCAACATGTTTTCCAATTTTTTAGTTAGATTATTATTTCCATTTATGAAATTCTATAAATCTATTCTAAGTTTCTCATTGGAAAATTTATGTTGAGTATTCTGCTTTAACAGTTGATAATTCTTTTCCTTTTCTATACTAAGATCAGATTTAACAGTAATAGTCAAGGCATACGATTTCTTTAATGACTCGTACTTATCTTTCATATAATTACAAGTATCCTCTAACATATTAAAATATTAAAATAATTCAGATTTAGACATATTTTTATCACTATTTGAATCACTTTCTTTCCAAGAATAATAATCATTCAACATAGGGAAGATAGGTACCTCAGATGTTTTAGTCATAAAACTCATGTTGGAATGATTCTTTTCAGAATCAGAAGCCTCAGACTCACTTGTGCTGTCTTCTGAAGTACTCCATTTTGCCTTCATAGCTTTCTTATATTTTCTGTCCTTGTAGTCATATTTATTATTGTAATTCAATTTTGTAGAGTCATCATTTATATGTCATTTCCTTTTACATTCATAACAGACTATCTCATCATCTTTATCAGCTTTCTTCCAATCTTTCTTCCAATCACCTCGTTGGTTATAAATACCCTTATAGTTAGGTTTTCTGAAAAAAATCTTCTTCATATAGAATTTCATGAATCTCTTGGATATTTGAGCCATCTCTTCATCACTATCTGAATTTGAACCTCCACTTGTTGAGCTTTCAGTAGGTGTGTGAACTTTCTCTTTGTCCTTGCTCTTTGAGGCAGTAGACTTAAATGCCACTGATCTCTTCTTAGGTTCATCATCATCCTATTTTTTTACCTTTAGTTCTTCTTCATACATCATCATATTACCAATTAACTCCTGAATAGGTAGTGAACTTATATCACACGACTCTCTTATTGAAACTGATGTGCCTCTCCATCTTTATGGAAGACATCTGTGTATTCTCATGATTTGCTCCTTTTCTAGAACAGCTTTTCCCAGTGAGCTCATAGTATTAACAATCTCATTGAACCTGAGATACATGTTAGAAATAGGTTCATCAGGCCTCATTTTAAAATTTTCATTTTTAATAGTGTAAGTTTTTAATCTCATTTCTTTCACATTGGTTGTTCCTTCATGAGAAACAGCCAAAGTATCCCAGATTTCATGTACTATTTTACAAGCATAAATTTTGCTAAACTATTCATCTCCTAGAGAGCAGTAAAGGGAAATCATTGCTTTTCAATTATTGTTGTAGTCATATTTTGTAGCATCATCCCAAGTAGCTCTATCAGTCTTTGTAATCTCATACTCAGATTCTAAAGCAGTCTAAATATTAAATCCTATACTTCCTAAATTAATTTTCATTTTG
Source organism: Viscum album (assembly GCA_963277665.1). Taxonomy (NCBI): domain Eukaryota; kingdom Viridiplantae; phylum Streptophyta; class Magnoliopsida; order Santalales; family Viscaceae; genus Viscum; species Viscum album. The sequence continues at coordinate 1,142,123,265 of OY728156.1, forward strand.
ATTTTCTATTGGGAATAATTAACACCATTAAAGAAAGGTGTCATGTTGGTATCAGTACCTTCTAATATATTATCCATAATTAGATTTTATCAAATATATTTAATGTAATGGCCTAGAGCCTCATAGTCCATCCCTTTTCCAATTCCGAATCCTAAGGGTGAAGTCTCGGTTGTAGGACATCATTTCGATGTGTCGCTGATCGGTGCGACCGATCATTGTGTGACTGATTGGTGTGACACGATCGGTGCGTCACTAGTGTGACCTATTGGTGTGCAACTGATCAGTGTGACACAATCAGTGTTTCACCTATCGGTGCGACCAATCGGCGTGCGACCGATCGGTGTGTCATCAATCGGTGTGACTGATCGGTGTGCGACCAATCGGTGTGTCACCAATCAGTGCGAGTGATCAGTGTGCAACCAATTAGTGTGACACGGTCAGTGTTTCACCAATCGTCGCAACCGATCGGTGTGCGACCGATCGGTGTGACATGATCGGTGTGTCACCGATCAGTGTGACCGATCGGTGTGACACGATCGGTGTGACGCAATCGGTGTGACATGATTGGTTTGTCACCGATCAGTGTCTCACCGATACGTGTGACACGATCCGCATGTCACTGATTGGTGTGACTAATCGGTGTGTCACCGATCGGTGCAACATGATCGGTGTCACGCAGCCTTGTTGAGTTTTTCTTCTAATGTTTTTCACGTAACGCTACTTTTAAACCCTTTTAAAGTTTTTGAAATTGTTCAAGGCCTTTTTTATCCCCATAATCAATTTTTAAATTCCTAAGAGTGGGGTGACCCTCAACGGACCCAGCTGTGTGTCCGTGTAACATTCCCCTCTGTTTATATAAAATCCTTTAAAGTCACAGCTATTACCACCTTTTCCTGATGAGAGTTATTAAATAAAAATTAATCCAATCATGTGTAACCACCCAACCGCATGGTGAAACCATGATCAGCCTTTAAAATCGCCTAAGATCTTGATATCCAATAACGCCCAGGTTCATCCTTTTATCGCAAGATCTTTCCTCCTTTTCTTCTTCTTGGTCGGGTTCACTCTTCCCTTGGAGCGTTTGGAGTTCCCTTCCCGAGGCAAGTGGTGCGCATGTGATGGAGCCCTTAATGCTCATCCTTGGTGTCCTAGACACTCTTACCCTGCAAGTTGCGCATCCCTAGTTCCTGGAACGTTGAGAGAAATATCGATCTTTGATCATCCAGGTTGGGTTTTTCCTTCTTCTCTCTTACTGAGTATCATGTGGGGTTGGTATGATATTGTTTCTATGAGGATGGATAAAACCAAACATTAATGAAGATAAAAATGGACTTTAAATAATGTATATGGGTTTGACCGATGTTCCGTGGTATTTTATTATGTGTTGTGAATTGTACGGGCTCATTCCCACTGAAAATCATGGTCGTTGGTGGTTTTCCTTGTGCACTAAAAGAGCACTGCTTTTCTGGATATTCATGTGATTGGATGACTGTAACATGAAAATTGGTTAATCACGTAAACTCGACTGATTAAATGTCTTCCTAGTAAACATCAATCCTTTTGTGGTCACCCCGGTTAATCCAAAAGAAAGAAGAACTTAATGAATGATGTGCTTAAACCTGGAAGTTTCCCTAATCTGTTTTTATAATGGGTGTGTTGTTCTGCTTTATGCTTATGGGGTGATGTGGATGGGGATGAGATCCTCTGTCGTGGAACGGTTGTTGGTTATGAATCTAAAGCTTCGTGGGGCTGTATCTTGAGTCTTGGTTTGGTTTGAGTACTTTTAGGGATCTCACATATCCCTTTATTTTTGTGACTTTACAAGAGAACCGGGTATGAATGCTTAAATTTATGATTGGATATTTCTCTTTCTCTGGCTTTTGGTTATGCATGTTAGTTTCCCAGTAGTTTAGAATTTACGTAAATGATATCACTTGAACATGAAATCAATAATGGACTTGATGGGGAATTGTTTTCCGGGATGAGTGGGGACATGGTCGTGGATTCAGTGATTCTTGTGAATGAATAGTAATGAGGGTGTTTGTGCTTAGGTTGGTTTTGGAACTACTAGGTTGGGATGAGTGATTAATATATATATATATATATATATATATTATGTAATTGTAGTTCTTAGGTTTCTTATTCGCACCCCACCCAAGTTGAGCACCTAGTTCTGAACACCCCCATTTCACGGGGGCGGTGTTTTTCCAAACACTCCTATGGGTGGCTGGTTATTATATCTTTTTTTGATCCCTTTCCTGAATATCCCAAGACTCATTGGGAAGGCTGTGATGGCCTGAGGTCCATTTTAGCCCAAGATTATCTAGGCAGTGTAGTTGTGCTGGTTTCCCAGGTGTGTCGGGGCAAGTTTTTTCCTAAGTATCTTCGGGATGAGGCCCAGGTGTCTTCGGGTGTGTCAGTAGTTATTCTGGCCTAGGTGTTTGCATGTGTGGTTACGCGTGGTTGTTGTGGCCCAGGTGTTTGCGGGCCAGATGTGTGGTTGTGGCACATGTGTGTGCGGGTGGGGTGTGGTAGTGGGACTGTGGTGAGAATGGCGGGAGAGGTTCGATGTGTAGAATGATTCCAATAAACAGTGGGAAAGTGGCGTGGGGTACCCAAATATCAATGTGCTATTACTATAAATTACTTGAATTGTGTTATTTGTGGAGTGTGACTTGGTGATGCTTGGGTGGATATTTCTCCTTGTTAGGTGCTTTGGTTATCTCCATTCTCACGGGGCATTAGAATGCCTCCCCACTTCTGCACGAGAGCTTTTGGATTTCCCTACTGAGTATACATGTATTCTCACCCTACGTATATAAAACTATTTTCAGGTTTCTATGAGTACTTTAGGTATCGTTCAGGGTCATACTAGTTCAGACGTTGGGACATTTTCTGTTGCTGTTTTTCTTTCTTTTGGTACTTCATTTTTGGGGTTTTCTTTTACTTTTGTATCATTTACTTTTAGAACATGCATATGAGAATGGTTTGGTTTGGATTTACCTGTACTTCCACATTTGGTGTTGTGGGATTGACTATATTATCTCCCGATCCTATTAAATAAAAAGGGTAATTCCTTCCATCTTGTGTGTGATTCTATACCCTTGGTGCTAGTTTCCACTCCAAGGCCTATTGAAGGTGGGTCTCATGTTTCTTTTTCTCTCCTTTAACTTAAAGAAGGAAGGTTTTGGAAACTTGTTGTCCCTTCTCTCATCTTGGTGAAGTCAGGTCATGACAGAATGGTATCAGAGGCAGGTTTGAGAGATAAGATAGAGTCTGGGATTAGGCACAGTGAGAATTGCATGGGATGGTAGGGAAATAGTGTTGGGTGATCTTGGTGCATGAAATATGCCAGGGAAGACCAGCTAGGACATGGGATTTTAGGGCCCCCCATGATCTGATGCAAGGACTTTGGGCCTACCAAACAACCAAGTGAGCCTACTCTGATTGTAGGTTAGAGACCCTAGGGAAGGTACATGCATCATAATGACTTGTGTTCTTGTGTTTCATGGGTATTTTGGGGATTTAAAATGAATAAGATGTCTAAGAAAATTTAAAATCAATCTTCTGCACTACTCGGGCTTAGGAATTACTTGTTTACCTTGAAGATTTGGCACACGGATGGAAACCAAGGGTAGTAAGGGTGATCGAGGCCCCGAAGGTTGATTTGGCTGATCTACAGAGGACTAACTAAGAGGAGGAGGATGATCAATGGTAGAGGATGATTCGTTCCTTTCAGTGGAAGAACCTCAGAAAGTATGAGGGTAGCATCTCAGACATGGAGATAGAGAGCTAGCTAGAGAAGCTGGTGATAGATTTCAACTTAATATGGTCTCCGATGGAATACTGAGTTCCTCTGGTTGTAAGCTAGATGCATGGAGTAGCGTGTTAGTGGTGGATTCTTTATCTTGGGGAGAAGAGGGAGGCTGAGGTTACGTGGGCTGACATCGAGAAGGAGTTCCGGGCGAAATTCCTCTCTTCCACGATGAAGGCTGAGAGGAGGAAGGAGCTACTCTCTCTTCAGCAGGGGAGAATGTCAGTGAGAGAGTTGGAGATCAAGTTCAAGGATCTCCTCCGCTTTTCTGTAGACCACCTTCCGGATGAGGAGTCTCAGGCAAGAAGTTAGGAAGAATCACGTCGACCTTCTCTTCAGTATGTTGTTACTCCTTTCACCTTACCGACATACTTGGAGGTCCAGAAGAAGGATGAAGTGGTGGAGAGGATGCACACGCTGGGAGGAGTATCATGAGAGGGAATCCAGTTTTTCTTGTCAAAGGGGAAGGTCTTCAGCATCATGCCTCCAGCATCAGGGCCCTCTAGGTTTCGACCAGTAGGGAGCAGGCCCCAACAGTTCCAGTTCCGATCTTCCTGTCCTAGACCTTTTCTTTCAGGACCAGGACCGAGATTCTTCATTTGTGGTATCCATGGGCACCTTCGGAATTAGTGCCCGGATCAAGTACAGCACAATGGGGGCGGGCCGGTGTAGCAGTCGCCCCAACCACAGCAGTTTCTAGCTAGGCCCTTTCAGCAATAGTATCAGGGACAGCGAGCTCTTGCTCCTCCAAGGACAAACGTTGCAGGAGGATTTCGGCCTTAGTGCTCTCCTTAGGGACCTCGAACAGGGCGCAGTCGGGGTGGCGACCAACAACCAAGGGGTAGAGGAGTTGGGCATGGGCAGTTACACGTCGCGGAGGCAGTAGCTCCAGTAGGGTCGGAAGTCATTCGAGGTACGATCAGCTTATTTAGTACTCCTGCCTATGCCTTGTTCGATAAAAGAGCTTTGCACTCCTCTGTTTCACCCAGTATGGTCTGTTCTCTGGTTCTAGATGCTGAGAGACTTCTAGTTCCCCTGGTGTTGAGTACACCATTTGGAGGTCAGACTAACTTGTTTTTTGTTTTTTGAGGGTGTAGACTTATGATAGGGTCACATTAGTCAATCAGGGATCTTATACTGTTGCAGATACATCCATATGATGTCATCCTAGGCATTGACTAGCTATTCTATGTATTTTCCATTATTGACTGCTTCTGAGGAAGGATCATGTTTTCATACATGGGTGGCCGACGTGTGACTTTCATCAGCGAGCGGGGTTACCAGGAAGGTAACCAGTGAGTGGAGACCCTCCTCTCCTTTTTATCTGAACTATCAGTGGAGTGGGAAGATGCAGAAATGGTAGAATTCCCAGGGATCATCAGTGAATTTATGGACTTTTTCCCTAAAGAAGTGTCAACTCTACCCCCTCAATGTGATGTTGAGTTCGGGATAGACTTACAACCTGGTGCCTGTCTGATTTTGATGGCTCTCTACTAAATGGAGCCTTCTGAGTTGCGGGAGTTGCGGATTCATATTGATGATCTGATGAAGAAAGGTTTTGTTTGACCAAGTGTGTCACCATGGGGTACTCCAGTCTTGTTCGCAAAGAAGGCAGATGGTGGTATCAGGCTGTGCATAGACTACCAGAGACTGGATTAGGTAAAGGTCAAAAACCATTACCCTATCTTGAGAATTGACGAACTTTTTGACCAGTTAAAAGGGGAAGAGTGGTTCTCTAATATTGACATGCGGTCAGGATATCACCAGCTGAGGGTAAAGGAGGGTGAAATCTCGAAGACCGCCTTCAGGTGAAGATATGGGCACTTTGAGTTCTTATTCATGTCGTTCGGCGTTACGAACGCTCCATGTGTGTTCATGGGACTCATGAACTCAGTTTTCTGGGAATATCTGGACCAGTTCATATTCGTGTTTATAGATGACATCCTAATCTAATCAAGGTCAGAGTAAGATCATTCTAAACACTTGAGAATGATTTTAGAGGTCCTCTGATAGCACCAATTTTATGGGAAATTGTTCAAGTGCAAGTTCTTGACTCGAGAAGTGCACTTCCTTAGACACGTAGTGTCTGAGGAGGGACTAGCGGTGGACCCATCAAAGGATGAGGTGGTTATTTCTTGGGAAGCACCCAAGAACATGGCAGAAGTTCGTTGTTTCCTAGGTCTGGCAGGTTACTACCGGAGTTTTGTGCCCAACATCTCTTTAGTTGAAGCACCTTTGATAGCCTTGACCAAGAAGGGTCAGGCTCTCATGTGGGATGGGAAGTGTGAGGCAGCCTTTAGCTATCTGAAAGGGAAGTTGGTTAGTGCCCCAGTGCTGAGGTTTCCAGAAGAAGGGTTTGCATATTAAGTGTTCTGTGACGCTTCAATACAAGGCCTCGGGTGTGTTTTGATGCAACAACAAAGGGTGATCTCTTATGGGTCTAGGCAGTTACATCCCCATGAGCGTAACTATGCCACCCATGATCTGGAACATGTGGAAGTTGTGTTCACACTGAATTTGTGAGGGCATTACCTCATTGGGGAGCGCTTCATGGTCTTCACATATCACAAGATCTTGAAGTATATCTTTACCCAACGGGACCTTAACTTGCGACAACAAAGGTGGGTGGAGTTTCTCCAGGACTACAACTTTGAGATCTCTTACACTGAAGGTAAGTGTAATGTTGTGACTGATGCCTTGAGCAGAAAGTCACGGAGGGAATCCATTCAGGAATCTATGGATGCTTGGAAGGAAGTGGAAGAGTTGGCTTCCCTACACCTGGATATAATGGACGATGGTGGTAGAGTTTGTCTATTTCAGATGAAAGTTCATTCCTCTCTATTGCGGTAGGTGGAGGTGTCTCAGTGGGGAGACATAGAGAGTGAAGTGATGCATGACCGGGTTAACCAAGGTGATGCTCTGGAAGGGTGGATAGATGATGGTGAGAATCAGATGCTTTTTCGAGGGAATTTGTTTGTTACAGAGATGATGTGTGAGATAATTCTTGGTGAGTTCCACAACTCACCCCTAGCGGTGCACCTAGGAGTTTCCAAGATGTACCAGGGTCTGAGGAGTCAGTTTTGGTGGCCCAGGGTAACGTGGGTGGCAGTAGAGTTCGTCGCCCGGTTCATAGTGTGTCATCCGGAGAAGGATGAACACCATGTTCTATGAGGTCTGTTACAACCTTTAGATGTCCCTGAGTAGAAGTGGGATGAAATCTTGATGGATTTCATCACAGGACTACTGAAGGTTCAAGGAGGTTGTGATGCTATCTGGGTAGTGGTGGACCGGTTGACGAAATCGGCTCACTTTCTGGCGATCAAGGAGTCGGGTGCAGTGGATTCCTTAGTGTGGAGTTATGTTGATGTGGTGGTGTGGTTTCATGGAGTTCCAAGGTCCATAGTATCGGATAGGGATGCAGGGTTTACCTCAAGAGTCTATCGGGGATTGCAGCATGCTTTTGGCACCCAGCTACGTCTTAGCACTGCTTTCCACCCCCATACAGATGGACAGACAGAGCGCACCATCCAAACAATGGAGGATATGCTACGGGCATCTATTCTGGACTTTGGGGGATTGTGGGTGCGACACTTGCCTCTAGTAGAGTTTTCCTATAATAATAACTATCACTCTTCAATTGGCATGGATCCATTTGTACGGTAGGCCATGTCGCTCACCCGTGTGTTGGACCGAGGTTGGGGAAGTAGGGGTTCTTGGCCCGGAGGAGGTGCAGAGCATGACATAGAAGGTTCGGCTTATACGGGAGAGGATGAAGGCGGATCAGGACCGGTAGAAGTCATATGTCGATAATAGGAGGATACCCTTGGAGTTCGAGGTCAGGAAACACGTATTCTTGAAGGTATCCCCTCGGTGTGGACAACGGAGGTTCGACAGGGGTATTAAGATTTCTCCAAGATTCATCAGACCATTCAAAGTGCTGCGGCGGGTCAAAGAAGTGGCTTACCAGCTATCACTACCACATCTGATACTGAGAATGCACGATGTCTTCCATGTGTCTCAGCTCCAACGGTACCTACACAACGACTCACACATCCTCTACTAGGGAAATCAAGATATTGAGGCAGACGCAATGTTTGTAGAAAGACCGGTGAGGATCAAGGATCGCAAGGAGAAGATGCTTCGTGGACTAACCATCCCTTTGGTTTGTGTGTTTTGGAGGCATGGTGGGCTCGAGGAGAGTACCTGGGAACGGGAGTCACAGATGCATGCCCAATACCCAGAGCTATTTTGAGTTTTGTTCTGTTTAGTTTTGTGCTTGTTTATGATGTAATGATATCCCTGTTGGTTTATGAGGTGTTTTGTTTCCCTACCATGCGAATGTTATGAAAAATATTGATAGGTGGGGAAGAGAGGAATTGATCCCCAATCAAGACGCATTAAGGTGGATGTGATTAAACCCGTGAAGGAGAGTCAGTTCCACCCAAAGTAGATAGTATCTTGACATGGAGGAAGGAACTCCTGGAAGCGTGTGTCGGGACAATATGGACCTTGAGTTCGGTGTGGCTGTTTGGGGTGGTTTGTCCTCGAGGGGTTTTCAGACCTCTCTCTTCTCTTCAGGTCTAGATTTGATTCTCAAGGGCGATAATAGTTCGAGGGGTATCTGATGTAATGGCCTAGACTCTCATGGTTCATCCCTTTTCCAATTCCAGATCCTAAGGTTGATGTCTCGGTGGTAGGACGTCATTTCGGTGTGTCACTGATCGGTGCGACCGATCGGTGTGTGACTGGTCGGTGTGACACGATCGGTGTGTCACCAATCGGTGCGACCGATCGGTGTGCGACTGATCGGTGTGACATGATCATTGTGTCACCGATCGATGCGACCGATCGGTGTGACATGATCGTTGTGTCACCAATCGGTGCGAACGATCAGTGTGCGACCAATCGGTGTGACATGATAGGTGTGTCACCAATCGGTGTGACCGATCGGTGTGCAACTGATCGGTGTGACATGATCAATGTGACGCGGTCGGTGTGTCCCCGATTAGTGTCTCACCGATCGCTGTGACACGATTGGTGTGTCCCCAATCGGTGCGACCGATCAGTGTCATGCATCCTTGTTGAGTTTTTCTTCTACAGTTTTTCCCATAACGCTACTTTTAAACCCTTTTAACCTTTTTGAAATGGTTCAAGGTCGTTTTAAGCCCCATAATCAATGTTTATATTCTTAAGAGTGGGGTGAACCTCAACGGACCCAGCTGTGTGTCCGTGTAACGTTCCCCTCTATTTATATAAAATCCTTTAAAGTCACAACTGTTACCACCTTTTCCTGATGAGAGTTATTAAATAAAAATTAATCCCGTCATTTGTAACCACTCAACCACATGGTGATTCCACGAACCACCTTTAAAACCACCAAAGATCTTGATATCCAGTAACGCCTCAGCTCATCCTTTTATCGCACGAGCTTTCCTCCTTTTCTTCTTCTTGGCCGGGTTTGCTCTTTCCTTAGAGCGTTTGGAGTTCCCTTCTTGAGGCAAGTTTTTCACATGTGCTGGAGCCCTTACTTGTCATCCTTGGAGTCTCGAACACTCCTCCCCTGTAAGTTACGCTTCCCTAGTTCTTGGCGCGTCGAGAGAAACATCAATCATTGATCATCCAGGTAGGGTTTTTCCTTCATCTCTCTTACTGTGTATCATGCGGGGTGGGTATGATATTTTTTTGATGGGGATGGATGAAACCAAACATTAATGAAGATAAAAAATAGACTTTAAATAATGGATGGGGTGTGATTGATGTTCAGTGGTATTTTATTATGTTTTGTGAATTGTACGGGCTCATGCCCACTGAAAATAATGTTCGTTGGTGGTTTTCCTTTTGCACTAAAGGACCACTGCTTTTCTGGATATTCTTGTGATTTGATGACTGTATAATGAAAATTGGTTAATCACGTAAACTCGACCGATTAAATGGATACCTAGTTAACATCAATCCTTGTGTGTTCACCCCGGTAAATCCAACAGAAATAAGAACCTAATGAATGATGTGCTTGAACCTGGAAGTTTCCCTACTTTGTTTTGATAATAGGTGTGTTGTTATGCTTTATGTTTATGGGGTGATGTGGATGGGGATGAGATCCTCTGTTGTGGCACGGTTGTTGGTTTTGAATCTGCAGCTGTGTGGGGCTATATCGTGAGGCTTGGTTTGGTTCTAGTACTTTGAGGGATATCACAGATCCCTTTGTTGTTGTGACTTTACAAGAGTATCGGGTGTGAATGATTAAATTAATGCTTGGATGTTTCTCTTTCTCTGGATTTTGGTTATGCCTATTAGTTGACCAGTAGTGCATAATTTACTTAAATGGGATCACTTGAACATGAAATCAAGAATGGGCTCGATGGGGAATTTTTTTTCAGGATGAGTGGTGACATGGTCTTGGGTTCGGTGCTTCATGTGAATGAATAATAATGAGGGTTTTTGTGCTTCATTTGGTTTTGGAACTCCTAGTTTGGGATGAGTGCTTGATATATATATATATATAAATATATATATATATATATTATGTAATTTCAGTTCTTATCTTTCTCATTCACACCCCACCCAAGTTGATCACCTAGTGTCGAACACCCCATTTCATGGGGGAGGGTGTTTTTCCAAAAACTCCTACGAGTGGCTGGTTATTAGCTCCTTTTCTGCTCCCTTTCCCAAATAGTCCAAGATAGATCGGGTAGGCTGTGATGGCCTGAGGTTCATTTTAGCCCAATATTCTTCAGTCAGGGTAATTTTGGTGGTTACCCAGGTGTGTGCGGGCAGGTTGTTTCCCAAGTATCTTCGGGATGAGTCCCAGGTGTCTTCGGGCGTGGAAGTAATTGTTCTAGCCCAAGTGTTTTCGATCATGGTTATGTGTAGTTGTTATGGACCAGGTTTTTGTGGAAGGTATTTGTGGTTGTGTCCCAGGTGTGTGCAGGTAGGGTATGGTAGTGGGACTGCGGTGAGAATGGTGGGAGAGGTTCGATGCGTAGGATGTTTCCAACAACCGGTGGGAAAGTGGCGTGGGGTACCCAAATATCAATGTTATATTACTACACATTACTTGAATTGAGTTATTTGGGGAGGGTTCCTTGGTGAAGATTGGGTGGATAGTTTTCCTTGTTAGGTGCTTTGGTAATCTCTTTTCTCATGGGGCATTAGAATGCCTACCCACTTGTGCACGAGAGCTTTTGGCTTTCCCTACTAAGTATACTTGTATTCTCACACTATGTATATAAATCTGTTTTCAGGTTTCCAGGAGGGATTCAGGGATCGTGCAGGGTCATACTAGTTCAGATGTTGGGATATTTGTTGTTGCTGTTTTTCTTTCATTTGGTAATTCCTTTTTGGGGTTTTCTTTTACTTTTGTATCATTTACTTTTGGAACATGCATATGATAATGTTTTGTTTTGGATTTACCTGTAATTCCACTTTTGGTGTTGTGGGATTTACTATCTTATCTTCCGATACTATTAAATAAAAAGGGTAATGCCTTCCATCTTGTGTGTGATTCTATACCCTTGTTGCTAGTCGCCACTCTGGGACCTATTGAAGGTGGGTCTCGGGGGTCATTATCTCTCCTTCAACTTGAAGAAGGAAGGTTCTGGCAACCTGTTGTCCCTTCTCTCATCTTGGTGAAGGTGGGTCATGACATTTAATGATATAAAATTTACAACTAACAGAAACTTAAGATCTTTAAGATACAACTAAAATCATATTTGAAAGACATAGTGTTTGGAAATCCTTTATTAATAAAAATCCTCTTATACCAAATGTTGGTCGAAGTGGATACTCAAGGGGGTTAATTGAGTTCCCATTAAAATTTTTTGTTTAAAATACTTATATTAAAAATCCCCCAATTTAAATGAAAATCTAAACTGTAGTGAATTTGTAATAAAATAAAGGTTTAGTTAGGTTCTCATGAGATTGATTAGTTCTCAGTTAATCTGATCTAAATATTATATTAGCTTTTGAAACTAACCTATTGGGTTATAATAAATAAAAACACTTGGTAGTTTAACTATCAGAGTAACTTTAAAATAGATTTTTATTTAAAGTACTCAGCAGTAGAATATAAGAAATAGTTTAAAATGAAATAGGATGCACAACAGGTTTAACCAAAAGGTTCAATCTCAAGACTAGACTTATTCCTCTCAAACAGTTTTATATAAACTATGATCCACACCCTGGATCGGATTTTTCAACAGTACTCAAACTATCGAGGTCCTCAGAACTCTACCATAGTTCTACGTGGGAAATAAATAATAACAACACCTCACAGGATATCCAGGTCCTTAGACCTCTACCACTATCCACAGTGGGATACAAGAGTGTAAGGGAGAGATTGAGTGAGGATTTCAAAATCCTCCAGTTCAGCACATGAGACAGTGTGTGCCTAAAAATACAAAGAACACACACTTATCAAAATGTAAATAAATGAAACACAATAGTCCTAAACAAATAGAGATGAGTTTAGAATGATCTATGTGTTTTAAAGGAATTCTGGACTCCTTGGATTAATGTCAATGAAGCTTTAAGCCCTTCTATGGTTTTTGGTCAAGAAAAACAGAGTTTTGTTTTTGTATTTGACTTCCTGGTCCAGGTTGATCAGTCTGATCATCTTGAGTATAGGTGAAATCATTGGAGCTCTTTACTCCTTGAATGTTCGGGTTCTAAAGATTCAGTATGTATTCTTCCTTCTTCTTTTATGCATGGAATTCCTTGTGTATCTCTAAAATATTGTCTCATATATGCATGGAAATACTGATCGATCTCACTTTAGTAGTTTGAGGTTACCTTTTATATATATCTTTAACTCCGACAATGAGAATGATTACCTTTGTACAGGTACGAGGTATTGTTTCCTGACATTCAACAAACATTAATTAATTAATAGTAGTTTCATTAAAAGAACCAAATATGACTATTGTTAATAAAGAAACATAAGTAGGGTTTAGAGATATAGTGACTAGTTTCCATCGGTAGCTCTTAGTATCTGTAAGCTTGTATCGGTGGACTTGAGTCAGTAGGTCTGTAACAGAAGCTATTACTCTTTATAATGGTAGACTATGTATTAGTGACAGTGACTCTGTATCGGTATCTCCTCTTAAAAGTGACTCTTCTGTAAAGGTATCATTCTTGTATCGGTGGCTTTATCCATCGGTAACTCACCTATGTCAGTAGCTTCTTGTATCGGTGGCTCTGTCTGTATCGGTAGACTTCATATCGATAGTTGTTTGTTTGTATAGGTATACTTCATATTGGTATATGTTTGTTTGTTTGTATCGGTAGCTCTTGATTATAATAGTAGACTCTATCAATCAGTGATCTTTTATTATCGGTAGACTATGTCTGTATCGGTGACTATGTATCGGTAGGTCTGTAACAGTGACTCAAAAAATTAATACTTATATGTTCTATGCTAATCATATCCAGAGTGAGTTAGTATTATTTCAAAACATGTATAAACATAGATAAACATTGATTAACATATTCCAATGATTATTGTGATCTATATGTCAACTCAATAGAAGGATGACATAATTTAACATATAGATAGGATTATCAAAACATATTAAAACTAAATAGAGATTATCAAAAACGATGAGGTCAATAGTTATTTTCTTCTTCTTATTCATTTTCTTTCACAACATTGAGTAATGACATATTTATCTTCTTTCACTTCAATTCTCTCTATTTGATAAAATATATGTTTATCACAGAAGTCTGATGGTTCTATCTTCTATATTTCTCGACACACACTTTCTTATTCTTATTTTTTTTCTTTTATATTCACACATGATATGAGAATGTCCTTTCTATAATAAAATATGGAAAACTCCCCATCATTCTTGGTTGTATAATAATTTGGGTAAAAAAATTCCTAAAAACCATCACCAGTTATCATGGATAATAATTTCAAATATTGGAATTCAAAATACCCATGAATTTTTTCCATGATCCACTCCTTTAATATTTAATTATATCACAAAAAAAGTTGTCTATTATTGCATATTTTACCAAAATATATATATGTTATTTAATATTTCTTAAAACATAGTTTAATTGTATGATATTATTACTTCTAAATATTTTTCATAAAATTTCTCTCGAAATTTTATAAGTTACAACATAAGAATAAAATGACTATTAAATTAACTAATATTACATATATATTTTTTGGATATAGTCACTCATATATTGAACATCTTAAAAACTACCATTTTTTATATTTCCAACACTAGAGAAATCTATTTTTACTCTTACATGAATGACTCATATTTGGTTGTAACCACTCATATGTGATTCAACTGTTCTGTGAACTGTTCTTATGTGGCACTCTATAGCTCCATGTCTTTTCTATATTTCACTTAATCATATAACAATTATCTATACTAACTCATTTTTTCTTTTCACCAAGTAGAACTTTTCATACAAGAGTGATTCATATATGGGTCGCTATTACATGGATCTGATTTCTCAATATTGGACTCTTACATGAATTCATACCTTTGTCAATTTCTTAAACTGGGTCACAGGATGAAATCTATGTGGTTCCCCAATGATTATAACATAGGTACTACACTCAAATTACATTTATTGTTTCAACACATTTTTTGCATCCTATATGGATCAAATACATTTTCCTTTTAATCCAGAAACACCAAAATTGTTAAACACATCAAATAAATATATAATTTCATTAATCATACTCTATAGTTTTCTAAACCAATTAAAAGCATTTCCAAACATATGAATAAATATATCCTCATATAGTAGACTCCAATTTTGGTTAGTTTGAATATAATTTATGTAATGAAAAAAACCAATACATTAATCATATCTACTTCACCACCTCCAATTAAAAAGCAACTTCAAATTGAGTCTTAAACAATATCCCAAGTCCTCAACATCTTCCAAATAGCTCTGGGATCAGAAATATCCCCATTAGATTTTTTGTAAATAAAGGAACATAAATCACTTTTAAACTGACTTCACGTATAAATGAATAATCATTCAACAATTTTAATCCTACTTGAGAAATCTCAGATTAGGAAATAAGAATAATTAAAATATTACCATATTTCCTATAAAATAATTTATTTACATTCACCTTTCCAAAAATATTGATTTCACTTGAAACCTCACAAAAATATTAAATATTCTCATTATTTGATACAAATTATGATAATACTTGATAAAAATACTTATTTTACTTTTCAAATTTTTTTATTAAACATGTGAGAAATAGATTCTTGCATCCATTCTTATAAAACTGTTAAAACATTTCATAAACATTTCACAAACATATCAAAAATTATAATTTCATATATTTTACATTTAATTAAATATCTATAAATATATTTTCTCCCTAAATAAGATAAACACAAACTTTTGAATACTACCCCAAATTATTTTTCCTCGCCCTTTGTGTATACTTTAAGGGATTAAACATAATGGGATTTATGACGTATTTTTCTACCCCTTTAACAACAATATTGAAAGAACAATATGGGTGAGGGAATATAAACACCATAACTTACCTCTGAGAGGAATGATATTAAACTCCCATATCAAACCTCATCCATATAAATGTGTCCTTTGTTAGTTTTTTATAGACACATTAGAGATCTTCTCCAAGGTTGAAACAATTTCTAGCTTGAATTCATTTCTCTCAAAAAGTTATTTGATGAAGTAATATTTGATATAAATGTTATTATACCTTGAATATTAAAAATTATTCCTTAATAAATTAATAAATATTTGATTATAATATCCCAAAAGTAGTTTCAACTTCACTTCCACCCTGAGGACTTCCAACTAAGTTTTCATCCACATCAATTGGGTAGTTACTTGAGTCATAGTCATATGCATTGATTCAATAATACTCAAGGTGAAATAAATCCATTTCTTTGTGTTCCAATACACACACTTTTTAACTAGAAATAAAACTCTACTATATGTGTGTCTTCAATCAACCAAAAAACCTTCCCAATATGAATTTGTATAACCAAACAGATCTGGCCTTCCTTTGTTTTCATATTTTAACCAATAATTGATCATGACCTATCTCATCACTAACTATAAAAGAGTATCAATGTGGAATGATCATAAAATTATCATATAATACATATAAATAAAATATATTTCTCATATATATTTTTATCATAGAATAGATATCCACATAAAATAATTCTTTCACAGAATATAATGGCACAACACATAACTTCACATAAGATGTCATCACAAAAAAAATTAAAAATGAATTTCCAAAAAATAAATTCACATAACATTTTTTATTAACAATTCCACATATCATATAACTCATAAAATATCCCATATAATGATAAAACAACTTATATCAAAATACATATTCACTAATGATTGGAATCTGAGTGTTAGGGACAGTGGATGGGATAATAGGAAGGATGAATCACTTAGTAGTACACATAGAATTCAAACATGGAATCCATTATACATTATATAATAAATAAGGAGGATATATAAGGGTTCATATCCTATGTAAGGGTGAATCTCATTTTTAGGTTTTATCTTTTATATAAAGGTTTAATTATTAGTGGTACTTAAGGGTAGGTAATGGAGAAGAAAATAACTACCAAGGGTTGTATTATATTTTTATTACATATAATAATTTGTTATTGGAATTATATATATAATTTATCTCATATGAGAAGTTAATTTTGTACTTTCAATTTGAAATACTAGATTTTCTTTAGTCTAGAGGAGAGGAGTTATCCTAAGAATGGTTCCATATCTCTCTAGAATATTCTAGAGGATGATTATAATCTTGTAACAAAATTCTAGTTCTTAAATAAAATTTAATATCATCTTCTTAGAAATATATATTAATTGGTTCTTTAATTCAGAGGTTCTAGAGAGATAATATCAAAGGACTTTATATACATAGATATTATTATATAAGATATTAAAACTAATGAAGAATATTTATTCCCATGTGAATGAAGATCCAACTAACAACCATTGAAATTATGATCATGGAGATGAAAATATGGATTAAATAATAGGAAAAAAATACATTATATTATATAAATAATTTCCAAACTCAGTAACATTCAGGAAGATATCCAATACTTGATAATGGAGAGTTTAACTTGAAAGGAAAATATAGGGAAGTTAGTTACTATAGAGGAATGAGAAAGAAGTTTGAATCCAAATTTCAAAGATATAAATCAGAGATATATTGTAAAGGTTGATGTTAGGGGTATAAAAACAAAGGAATGTGAATATTTGGGTATAATATCTAATAAGTTTTAGATGAAAACAATTTCTATAGAATATCCAGTGATCTAGATCATAAGTGATAAGACTTATCTTTTATCTAAAAAAATTGGGAAGAGATGAAGGTACCTATAAAACAATATTGTATGAAAGGAATGATTCAATACTAGATTATATCATTTAAAACAATTAATACTAGGATCAGTTGGATACAACTCATATAATAACTTACCATAAGATATAGAAGGTCAACCAAGTATGATCCAATGATATACTATAAAGGACTAAGTAAGACCGGTATAGTGTATGTCTACAAAGAAATATTTAAATGAATTGATTTATGGATACTATATTTCTCTAACAAATAGAATATTTTTTTCCTTTGGTAAATTGAAGAATAATATATAGAGTATGGTATTGACACATGAGATGAAAAATAAGGAGTGATTAATAACACTATCACAGAGGGTTGAAAGATAAATGTTGGTGAATGTAATTATCAAAAATTATGACACAGTAAATACGAGTTACATTCCTAGTGGATAAGAAATAAGTTTAAATATGAATAATAGTAATTTTATTCAAATAAGAGATATAAATGAAAAGGATAAATAGGGTTGTTATGCACCTAGGTGCAAGGGATATAGAATTTTTTATTAGGAATAATTTGAGAAATATAATTCAAAATGATTGTTTTATAGCTATAGGAAGAAGATTAATCATTGTTATATATGTTGATAAAATGGTTTCAAATTTTTGGTATGGAAGGGTGTATAGAATTTTAATGAGGAAGAGGTGGAACTAGAAATTTAGGAAGATAATGAGTGGTCAATGACTCATGGGAGATGGAAATGTAGTGTATGACTATATGTGACCAAGATAAGTTATGGTAAAATGTATTAAATCAATTATTATTGACATAATTACTTAATGATTACCTATGTAAATTTTATTGGATATTAGTTCAAGACATAATTTTATCTCTAAGTAGTTTTTTAGGTAACTTAATGAAAATTATTCTAAAACTAGATTTTTTAGTATCACATTGAGACATGAAAAATTATTGATATGAAAAATAATCAATAAATATATTAAAGGTGAATTTTAGAAAAGTGGAATTTGAATTACTGTATCGATTATATTTTTTATGATATAGATAATTATTTAATACTGATAATATCATGGATTAAGGACCTGGTATATGTTACTACTCAATAAAAAAACATGACAATTAATTTTGAATGGATTGGTAAAAATATAACTTTACGGAGAGTGAAAAACCCATATGTAAAACCTTTGTCATTACAATAGTACCTTAGAAGGGTGGAAATATTAGTTCAAGGATTAAAATCTATGCCAACTGTGGGAGTGAAATTAGAGGATTCATAGTTAAGTAAGTAGTAGTATGATGAATTATAAGAGGTTTTAAGGATGTAAAGAATAACCCTTGAGGAATCTAGTGTATTACCACCAAATAGGGTGACTGATCATGTCCTAAAAATTAAAAAAGGAACAAATTCTTTGAATATTAAACACTACAAACAAGATTATTACATTATAAACATATTGAAAATTAAGTCCATGGGATATTAGAATAGGGATTTATCAGACATAGTATAAATCCATATTCATGTCTTATAATAATATTGAAGAAGAAATATGGTTGATTGAGGATGTGTATTGATTATATGTTATTATATAGTTTAACTATGCCTAGTGGATATCATATTGTAATTATAAAGGAATTTATGAATGAATTAAATGGTGTATAATACTTTACAAGGATAGACTTGAAGTTCAAATGCCACCAAGTGAAAATGAAGGGGGAATATGTTGGAAATAAAAAATTCACCACTATATATGGGAATTGTAAATATCTTGTAATTTCATTAGGGTTAATTAATACACTAGAAACCTTATAATATAAAATGAATTCTATTTTTAATACTATGTTGAAGAAATACTAATTTTTATTTTTTATGAAATTTTTTTTACTATTAGAGTTTCTGAATAAAACGTAGAATATTTATGAAGGGTAATATAAATAATGGGGGAAAATGAATTATTTGAAAACAAAAAAAGTGTTTTTAATAAAGTTAGTGGAATGTTTCGGGGTTATACTTTTTAGAGTATTTATAGATCCTAATAAGTTTTAAGTGGTAAAAAAGTGGTTAAATCCATGAAATGTAAAGGAAGTAAGGGGTTTTTAGGCCTTGTTGGGTATTATAGGAAGTTCATAAAGTATTATGGGAAAATTTATAGACCCTTAATGTCTTTGATGGATAAATAGGTATTCAATTTATCTCTATAAAATCAATTTTTTTTTAAATATAAAAACCAAAATGACTACTACACATATTCAATGTTTGTTAGTCCTATAAAAAGGCTTCAAAGTGGACTGTGATTATTTTTAATTTGGGATAAAATAAATGTTTATGAGATAGGGGATACCACTAGAGTATTTTAGAAATTCACTGTCTAATTATAACTTGGAAAAGACATTTTAATTAAAATGATTTGTTAGCTCTAAAATTATCTATCAATAATTGGAAGCAATACTTGATGAGGAGTAATTTTGAGGTTTACATATATCATCGAATCCTCAAACATATTATTAGTCAAATGTTAGTATTGATGGAATAAAAAATAAAGTAGGAAAAGAACTTGGGAAATTATTTTGAGATAATATTCATTCTAAGTTTATTAAATAATGTGGGAAATGAATTATCGAGAATAACATGAGAACAATAGATAATTCACATGGAAGTATCAGAGATGAGTTTGGTGGGCCTATAATTTGTGAAAGATGATATTAATAACGATGTAAAAATAATGGAAACAATCAAAAGTTTAAAATGATATTATACTAAAAAATGGTATATATGTACTTAAGGGGCCATTTGTTTTATAAAAATAATCTATGCATGCAAATGAGATCAATTTTGATCCCTAAGTTGTTTTAACCCTACTAGGCCTAGGATTATATAATATTTCCCTAGGGTTTCTGGATATGTAAATTACTATACTTTGACTACTATCATGTATTATGAATCATCTGGGTGAAGGCCACGCTATGGTTCCACATCCCAGGTCCTACATGGGGTAATGGGGAGTTTCAAGCATTAAGGAGAGGCATTTTAAAGCTATGTGGGTGGAACACTAAAGTAAATAATGCCATTTATAAATAATGGGAAGTTCATGTACATTGTATAAATGTTTTGGGAGATTATTTGAATCCCCGAAGATAATAGTGAGGGGAATATTTTTAGATCTATGGTTATCCTACACTCCCTTAGAGTTTCATGACATGGCATTAACCAATATCCTAATACTATTAGACATCACATGTCATCCTAAAGAAGTTCATGTAGTGGCGCCACATCTCAATCCTCAGAAGGGGTGAGGGGAAGCTCAAAATGAAATATATATATCACAAAGGAACTCTCATTGATTGTGATTCCTTTTAATATCGTGTGGGTGGAACCCCAAAATAGACAATATAAAGTTTGAGGGGTGGAAAGGTCTTATATGTAATCCCTTTAGTTATGAGTTTTTTTTTTCATTGATCAAAGATTGGAAATAAAGCTTAATTTCAATATAGAGTGAATAATTATAGTAAAGTGGAATTTCATGTGAGTTAAATATTGAAGATCTCAAGCATGTTGAGAAAGGACAGGAGTTCCCAAGAAGGTTTTTATTTTTACTAAGTAAGTGAAGATTTTAAATAATACATCTAGGAAGTTGGTTTTAAGTTTATTTTAATTATTCATATGAAAAAGTAAAATATCTTTCCTTTTAAGTGTTAGAGAATCATTTATATTAGAATAAAAAGTATGTTTAATATTTTTGATGTATTTGAGTTCCAAGGAGTATTTTTAAGATAAATTATATCTTTCTATGAAGAAATAATTTGAAAGCTTCCATCCTTGTGGTTATAGACATAGAGAATATATTTTATGTTTAAATAACATAAATACAGTTAAGAAAAGAATAAAATATTATATTAGGGATAGATATTGGTTTTGGGTATCTTGGATTTATAAACTGTTATTTTATAAAATAAATAAAGAGGATATTAAGGGGAAATGGTCAAATCAAGGCTAGTTGAGAACCTAAGTATCCATGCCATATCATGGAATCAGATAGCCAAGATTAAAGTTGATACAGGTCAAAGTAGCATGGAGGTGGTGTGGAAGGCCAGTGCAGGAAAGAACTTACCTGAATAGTGCATAAATACTTTTTGAGGAGGTATGGAAGACTCATTATCTAAGGAGTCCCTAAGGGGTTTGTTTGAGATTTGTGAGGAGTGAGGTGATTAATAAATGAGTGGACCTCCTCACTAAATTTTTAATATGGGAATCATGTTTTCCATCTATTTTTCATCATTTGAAAACATTGGTTCCATTGATGATACAATGTATAAGTTTTCATCCACTACATGACTCAATTCATGTCGCACCAATGTTTCCATGTCAAAGAATCATTGAAATATGTTTGATGGGATCATCAGAAAGTGATTTTCTTAATTCATCAAAAGGATGTCAAGATTTCAGAATGTGTTCTTAGGTTTACCAAAAAATGAAATTTTAGGGTTATTGTTTACTAAAATAGGTTTAATACTTCGGTACATAAAATTTCAACAATTAAATAATTTTAAAGTTGATTTGAAGATCATACATGTGAAAGATCATGTTTTATTCAGGATGGTCATGTAATAAAGATGATTGATATATGAGATTACGTAATGAAGCTCATTAGAATAAAATTGACATGAAATTTTCACTAAAAAATGAGAATGAAAATAGTGGAGATAGTCTGAGGAAGTACATTTGAAAGGAATAGATGATTCTTATAAAATAAGGCTTTAAAGATGAAAATAAAGGTTCGGAAATTAACTTCCAAATGTTGGAGAAGTTCATAGAGTACATACAGAGAACTATAAGGTATGTTATGAGGCCTAGTAGGGTATACTCAAAGTCTTTTGAATGTGCATGAAGGATCTTTATAGGGCTCATGAAAAGGAATTTATAAGCTATACATAGTGAATGTTTACAGAGTTATTACAGCTATGTTTTGAAGGTACAATGATGTTTATAGGGTATAACCAACCCTATGAAAATTTATGTTATGGATACTCTACATGTTCTAAATCTTAATATTATATTACATGAATTCAAATAAAAAAATCATTATGATATAAATTTTGATTCTAGAAGTAATGGGAAAAATAAATTGTGGAGAGTTTTTCATCACAATAGAATTAGAAAGCGTAACTGAAATATTCATGGACTCTTGTATATTTGGATGTATTTGATTATATGTATTTCTTGTATTCCATGGTGTATTCATATATCATGAAAAACTAATAATAAAATTTAATTATTTAGGTGAGTAAAAAAATGATATTCTATGAATTGAATATCGATATTTATGGATATTCAAATTACAATAAGATTATTCACTCCCCACAGATGAGAGGAAGTAGAATAAGTAATATCTAACACTAAAAACCATATATATATATTATGTAAGTAAAATAATATTAAGAAATTATATTTCACTCATGTTGAGAAACCTTGAGTCTGGAAGAAGAGAGAAGCCTTGACTCCTACACTTTCTGCATAGTCTTTTGAGTCGTGGAAGAATATGAAAAGATCCAGTGTCATACTTGTTCACTAAATAAGAAGATTAAGATGAATGAAGATAAGTGATATATAGTATATTTTTAACAATAATAATATAATTTCATTTCTATAATATAAGGGTAATAATAATAATCACTAAATTTTTCAATTGTAAAGAAGAAATAAGTTTTTTATGTTTTTTTTGTGCATATAAAGAGAATATATGACTTTTCACTATGCCATGGAAGAAGAATAAGAAATAAACAACCCATTAACAATCCAAAAATGGTAAAAATTAAAGAAATATTTATTTTTTTACCATATTGTATATCATTTTAAAGTGTAGTATGCACCTTACACTCTCGAGTAATGGGTAACACAAGTTCCATGACACTCTATTCTCACTTTTAGTTTATAGTCTTGTTACTAGTGGGTCATGTGATCATGGATTTTCCCATATCACACTAAGGATTACCCTTCTATTTTTAAGAGTAGAACATTATAAATATTATCTCTTCTTTTTTGTGTGTGAGTTTGGATGTTCTGATATAATGAAGTTAAGTTGATATAATGATAGATACATTCACTTAACTATAAAAATTTAAAAGTAGGGTATTAAAAGAAAATTGAATAAAAAGATCCCAAAACTTATTCACACAACCAGACCAATGTTGAGAATATATCAAATATTTCATATAAAAACTACAATTATTCTCTAATTAGAGGATATTTAGAGTATATGAAAACACAAACAAATTGGAAATAGAGTTTATCGGGATGGTATGAAATAGGTAGTGAAAAGGTTTGATAGGGAATGTTAGATGTGCTAAAAAATAAATATGGCTATTTAATATTATCTAGGTTACTACAACCAATAATTATTCTATAATTAGTGTGGAAAAATGTTTATATGGATTTTTTATTAGGACTATAAAATTCATGTGGATTTAATGTGGTGCTTGTGGTTTTATACTAGTTAAGTAAATATGAACATTTTATATAACTATAGCATCTATATTCTATGAAAATATTTTATGATGTTTTTATGAAGGAGGTTGTGAAGTTACGTGGCATACCTAGGGTTATAGTTAGTGATATGAACCCTATGTTTACTAGTTTTTTAATTGAGGGAACTCTTTAAACAGAATGGGAAAACATGTATGATGATTTCTTTTTATCTTTCACAAATTGATAGCCAAACCTACATGGTAAATATGTGTTTGGAGATTTATTCAAGGTGTTTCTATTCGAATCATCCAAAAAATTGGGTAATTTGGTTATCATGGGACATATATAATTATATTATTTCTTACCACACCTCTATAGGAAGGATACCACTCAAAATTGTATGTGGATGGAAACCCCCACAAATTTTTCATTACACTAAGGAAGAATCTATGGTTATAGTTTTAAAAAATTATTTGGTAGGAAGAGATGAAGTATTACAAAAAATCTAAGTAAATAAATATAGGGCTCAGTATATAATGCAAAAGTATGAAAAAAATCATAATATGGGGTTAAATCTAAAATCAAGACCAAGTTGGATTATAGGTATTATGGTACATTTGAAATTTTAGGGAATATTATAACTATTTCTTATATACTCAAACTCCTTAAAAAGAGCAGGATACTAATTGGTACTCACCTAAAACTACGTAATGTGTATATTATAGCTACCTAGAATACTATGGTGTGATATTCATGAGATATATATCAAACCTTATGATATATATATATATCATAAAGGATGTATGAGCTCCTTTTATTTCTTATATCATATTTTATTATTGACTTATGATTTTTACTCTATGAGGTACATGCATCTTCCACATCCCTCCCTATAGGGTTTCCTTAGTTTCTAATCCATGAGATGGATTATTTATGTAAAGAACAAAATTCATTGAGATTATCAATAAAGAACACTTCAATGAGCTGTAACATATGGGTTCCATGGGATAGAATGTGATATTTTTGATATGGATGTCACTTTTAATTAAATTAGAAGCGTCAAGAATTCCTATATAAGGGTAGAGTTCCCACTTATCAGTGTGAATATTTTTTAATCCAATTTACACCAAATCACTCCTCTTCTTGAAACATAATTTTTCACACAATGAAGTAAAAATTATGCCTTATATAATTGGGAATCCTTATTATATGGTCTAAGATCCTTTGTCTAGTGGATTACCTTCTGAGTTGAGATAGTTTTTCACTTTAGTGATCATCATCGATATTACTCCATTGAGATGGAAGCTACTTCTACTATGATATAGGTATGTTATTCTTCATGTTTTCATGCATGTTAATTTATTGAAGACAGATTTGGAATTTTGTATAGGTTCTTTCACTACCAAGGTTAATTATATTATCCCCTCAAACTCATAAATGGTATCAAATCCATGTTCTTCAAAGATTCAATGTGTTAAATCTATTGGTTTATTTAAAAAATGGATATCTTAAAAAATATGTAGCTTTATTGTAAAATATGTTCTGAAGAAACCTTCTATTTTATTATTCATAGCATTTTATTTATGTATATTATAAGGTATGATAAATATGAATTATATAGGTTTGAA
The DNA here is from genome assembly GCA_963277665.1 of Viscum album. NCBI lineage: Eukaryota > Viridiplantae > Streptophyta > Magnoliopsida > Santalales > Viscaceae > Viscum > Viscum album. The sequence goes on from OY728156.1 coordinate 1,142,148,530, forward strand.
ATATATTGTATGATATGACATGAGATACCATAAAATGTCACCCGTCCTTAAAATTATGAAAAACAGAGTATCATAGTGTAATGATGATATATGTTATATCATTAAATATGATCGGTGTTATAGAATACCACATATAATAAGCAGTGATATGAGTCATATCCTATGATATAATTTTATGTCACATAATATAATTGACATATGATGCTACCTCCCTCCAGTATAAGTCATATCTTATGACTGATAATAATATTATTTGTTGTAAAATATGACATTCATATAAAATATTATAAATTTATATTTTGATAAATTTTCTTATATTTTATAAATTTATTACAACTTATAAGTTTTAGGAATAAAAAATAGGAATTTACATACATAAATAAAAAAATCCATATTTCATTCCTATTTTTTGAAAATAAATTAAATAATTATTTTTTGTTCATTCATTTAGATTATTCATGTCTATAAATTGTTTATATAATTTTAATAATGTTTATGCATAAATTTTTATGATAAATTGATTCTAATAGATAGATCCTATCATTACATGTTATGTGAAATATTATAAGATTTAGTATTCATCAACCATGACCTATATTTTTTAGATTTATGAGATTGAGAATAGTTGTTGAATATAGTCTATGAATATTAGGTTTTAGGGTTACCATGAATTGAATTCCTTCTTAAGTAATGTATACCACATAGAGGGGCTTAGGGTTAGACTTCCCACTAGCCTATATTGTTATGCCTTTTTATAGAAAGTTCAGGGGTTGGTTATCTGCTTCTATAGGCTTAATCATGTGGATATTTTCAATATCATATAACTTTATACCTTTACATGAAGATTTCATGTACCTCGTATATGATATTCATTATAATATGGATGAATATGTTTCAATTATATTTTTAAGTGAGTAACAAATACATATGGGTTGTGTAAATAGTTACGCATTAATGTGTTGTGCAAAAAATAATTTATTGGATGGAATAGGGATTCCAAAACTAAATAGTTATAAACATTCATACACAAATGAATAAAACTTGATAAGATAAATATTTCATGATATGTAATGGGTTTAATATATATGATATGAGTATTAAACTAGTGTGTAAGATCCCATCCTTTTTTGGAGATGGATCGAGCAAGTTTTTAGGTACTCTTTAACCTTATTTTTGAGTATTTTTTGATTGTTTTTATCTTGGGTTCAGTTATGTCAAATTTAAAGTTTTTGGAGTGTTTTTGGGAAGTGCACAGTTGGCACACATTTTTACCAAACCATGAAACCTACCCTATAAAATCGTTCAACCCCATATAGAGGTTAATTTCATGGTTGGTGCACGGTTTGGAAAACTATACTACCTTTTAGTAGTAACCATGTGGCCCCTAGGAAAGAGGAACACTATTAGTCACATTCTTAGGTGAAACTGTGCACCCCATATAGGAAACCATGCATGTATAAATTAAATCCATTAAAATTATATTTAAAATACCCAAACCCCCATAATTCACCCAAAATCATCCCTAGATCAACTCAAAAGGGTTTCTCTAATTTTTAGAGTATCTCAAATAGATTCATAGCAATTTATATATTTGTTCTTGGTGATTCGAAGCCTGGATTAATGATCTACACTGCTTTGGGTATGTGGTTTATTCTCGATTAGTTTCTTCTCTCTTCCATATCACTTTGTAGATAAAAATATGGTGGTTTTACTCTGTTTCTAATGGTTATAAATCTAGAATTTTTAGATCCTTATTCATTTTATCATAGATCTAGGTTTTAGATATAGATCTCATTCTTCTTCATGATACTGGTTTTCCAACTTCTAATTGGGGACTTCTGTTGGTGAGTGTTCACTACCAAATTTGAGTTAGGTGGTCTACATTCAATTCCCATAGAATTGATTCTAATTTCTTGTATGAGTTGTCAGATTTTAAATGGATCTTTTGTACAATACATCTTGAATTGAATAAATTAATTGAATAATTAATTTATGGAAACATGTAATTGGATTAATGAAATGGTGAATTAATTAATGGAATATTTTGATTATTAAGTTAGTGGATTTTTATTAATTGATTATTGAATTAATTTATGTAATGTGTGATTTTGGAATTAATGATAATTCCAGGTTGTATAGATGGTCAATTAATGTGTTTATGAGTTAATTGATAATAAGGATTAAGTGGTGTTTGGATAACTGTAAATGGTTAATTATTTATTTGAATAAATTTTCATAAATGTTTTAATTGTAAATTTTTAATATTATTCCATGTGCTTAAAGTATTAAACCATGATTTTTTTGATAGTTGAAATGGTATGTCATGATTTGAAATGTGATAAGAGGGTTAACATTAACTAACCTTTTTTATGTTATCTGTGTGAAATATGTGTGCTTTATTTATATACGGGTGTGGGATATTGACTAAGGCTCTAGATAACGATATCTGATAAAATATTGTGGGATATGGACTTAGACTCCAAATAACCATGTGATACTGAGGTGTGGGACATGCACTGAGGCTGCAAATACCCATATGTGACAAATGAGTGTGGGTCATGGACTGAGGCTCCAAATACCCATGTGATACTCAGTTATGGGATAGGGATTGAGGTTCTGAATACCCACATGAGATAATGATTGTCAGATAGGGACTGAGGATCCAAATACCCATGTGATATTGTGGTGTGGGATAAGGAAAGAGGCTCCAATTACTCATGGGGTGTTAGAAATGATGTTTTATGCCCCTGAGTTGGCATTGGACTATGGTTCAAATTGTTCATGATATGATTTGAAATTAAATGGTAAATTTTGACCATGGTATTGTGATATAGTTCAGACTCCGGCACGGATCGAAGTAGGTATTCCCGAATTGAGTTTCATTGGTAACTCGGGGGTTTATGTGGTTAATTAAATAATAATAAAATGTGATAACTATTTACTTTATGAATTTTACATAATTATTTATACAATTGGATACCCGTTTATTGATTGGATATTGTTTTAGAATTCATTGGTGGTATAATACTGTGTTATACTCACACTACTGGAAAAATAAACTATAGCCATGGTTAAAAACCATGGGTATAGCCCTCAATACCGTGGGTATAGGCTATACGAACAGTTTTAGAAAATATGGGCAACCGAGGCATCGGTATAGGTCCATATCCTATACCTATAGTTTTAATAACCATGGGTATAGATTTTTTCACCTATCCTTATACCCATTTGACATAATGTCACAACCCTATACCCATAGTTTATTAAATCTGTGGGTTTAAATATTTTACAAAAATGTAGTCAATATGTTTTGAACCCACGCTCTGTTCTTCAATCACAATGAACCTTTACATTGAAGCTAACTCGGTTACATATACATGTCTACATTTATCCTAATATATTAATATGGATCCCTGTATTAGAAAAAAATAGGCCTTGGGTTTTGATCCTGCGACCTTGTCATCAAATATACAGTGCCTGACCAACCGAACTACAGAACTTATGATATTATAAATATATATTTACTTAAATATATTAATATAAATCTTCAGTATTAGAAAAAAGTGGTGAGGTAGTTTCGACCACATAGCCTCATATACTACCAAGCATTATCTCACCAACTAACATATATTGTTTAGTTTTAAATATATTCATATCTGCTTAATTATATTAATTCCAACCGGATGTACAAAAAAACAACACAGTGGTTTTTGATCCCCCACCTCCACTATGCAGCTTAAATTCTCTACCACTAGACTAATTGAACTTATGTTTATATAAATATATATTATCTTATATATATATATATAACTTGTGTATAAAAAGTTTCAAGAGGGTTTCAAACCCACGACATTTCTCTACAGGTGAAGGCCATTTCCATTACGCCAATTATAGTTATATTTATATAAATATAGATTATTATATATATATATATATATATCCTAATATAAATAAAATATCTTGTGAATGTTTTGAACCCACTTCTATGATATACTGCTGAAACCATTTACCACTACACTGGTTCCATTCATCATGTGATATTGGCCTTATTCTGGTTATGTATATTTTCATTTGTATATTATTTATTTACTTCAATTGTTGTTCTACTTTGATAAATAGTGTGTAGTATCCCTGTGATGGATAACAGAACCTCACTGTTATTTGTCAGCCTCAGTTGTATGGAGAGTCACGCCTAGGGTCATGTGACTGGCCAGCTTGGGGCACCGGTGTGTGTCACCTAGATCGGGATGTTAGAAAGTGATATCAGAGGGTTTTATTTTATTTTTATTTTTTATTACTATTTTGGAAAGTAATAAAAGATAATGGGATGAGTCAGGCATTGGTTAAGATCTCATGCATTAGAGTATCTAACCCATGTACGGGGGTTAAGTCCAAGTACCCAAGGTGGTATTTTTGTTATTGATGTGTTTTTAATAGTTAGATGCTATTTCACCATGAGTGATTCAATTTTTGTGTGATGTGATTATTTTTTATGATTTTTTTTATATCTTAATATTTTCCTAGTAAGGAATGAGATTTGGGTATACATGCATCATTCTAGGAATTCAAGAATTATTTTGACTCACATCATTTTAGGCATGCATAGGAAAACATGGTTTGCGGTAAGTTGTTAAATGAAAATTATTTTCTTTCCTTGTGTGAATTAAATAAAAAATGCACCTAATGTGAAACTGAAAATTTCAAAATGATGAAAAAATTTGGAAAATGGGTTTATAATGACAAACATTAATAATGATAATGTGTTTACCCTTTTTCAACCATGACCTAGATGTAGTATGGTTAAAAATAGTGACAGTGCCTCAGTTTTGATTATTTGTATGGGGGAAAGGAAACTGACTTTTTATGTATTCTTGTAAATCCCTCTTATGTAAATGTGTTAAAGTTATTTTATGTGTCCTAATACTTTATGAAATTTTAGAGATATAACTCCACGATGATGATTTTTGAGATAATGACAGGAGTTAAAGGAATGAAATGATCCTCCAGTAGTGTAACCTGAGGCACCAGTAGTTTCGAGTGAGGAAGTCGAAGAGAGGTTCTGAGAGAACATTTCTTGGTTCATGAAGTTCATGAAAAGAGACCCAAATCAGGTTATTAAAAGAATTTCTAAACTAACATGGGATTTTCAGTTTCAGTACCCTTTGAAATTTACCATAGAGGGTGGGCCTGAGGCAATAGAGTTCTGGATTGATTTTATCTAGACTATACATGTCCACATGTAGAATCGTACTAATAAGTGAGTCAGATTGACTACTGATATGTTATTTTGTCAAGAAAATCATTCGTGGGACATCTAGATTCGAGATAGATGGCTGGAAAATATGGAGTGGAAGGACAATTAAGAGAAGCTCTTGGGGAACTTTTACCCTGAGATGCTCTAGAAGGATAAAGAATCTAAATTTATGAGGTTTTCTCAAGGTAATGTGTTTTTGATGGAATAGTCTAGTTGATTTTAAAATTTTAAATGATTTTTTCAATGTTTGAAGAAGATTAGGTGACCATGGTGAAGTGGTTTCAAGATGGTATTAAATGTAAAATTGAGTCCTAGTTTAATATCTTCAGGCTGAAGAAGCTTTCAGAAGTGGTGAATTAGGCTCTCATTGTTTAGAGGAACCTGAAGGAGGATTTTGGTAGAGGACTAGTGAATTCTGATTGATGGTCATAGGGTATGAATTCCAATATAAGGAAGCATTTTTATGATATTTTTTGCTAGATAAGTGGAAAGAAGAGTGGGTAGGGTGTCATTACATAGGACTTTACTCAAGTGATCTGTCACCAGTGTGGTAGGTAAGGTCACTTCTCTATATAGTGTTACCAACCAATAGTAGAGTGTTAATTATGCAGTATGATGAGACATATATTGAAGTTTTTTAGTATCCCATGACAAATGGGTAATGATAGAGCATATATGAATAATCATAGTGTTGGAAGGGGATCTTTTACATCGTACTAGTATGGCAGTTGGAGTTCTGATGGTTGTGATGGTATAGGTAATGGATAAGATGATTTTGGGAAAGAAAAATTTTATCAGCAAGGTGGTATATCTCAGGGCACTCAGAGTACATCATAGAAAGAGGGGTATGATATTTTCATGTCATTTAGCCAAAACTGGTGGATAGTGAGGTTAGACCATTGATAGTTAGAGGTACTATTCTTGTAGTGTCTGTGGTTTTTAGTTCCTTATTTGATATTGGTTCCTCTAATTTTTTTATATGGGCACAACTTGGGAATGGTTTGATCCTGGTAGTGGAGTTCATGAGTTGGGTGATGATGATAGACAAACCTTTAATAGTACAATCGAGAGACATCTATTTGTGCAAGGGGTGTTCTCTAGAGGTTGGGGAGTATTGTTTCCATTGGGATATTTAAATTCTTGATATATCAAGATTCAACCAAATTATGGGTATGGACTAGTTAGTGTCATACTAATCCCACATTATTTTTTATTGTAGGAGAGTTACTTTTACATCTTCTGAGGGTGAAAAATATATTCACTGTGTAGCGTGGGATATCCAGGCAAGCTGTGTAGTCACAATTCATCAAAAACTGGGGGAGATCGCCACCCAAGTTGCAAGTCTTTTATTGGATTATGGGGGTGAAATCATGATGTATTTCTACCCATGGTGCATAGGTTCTAGGATGTTTTTCCAAGGACTTCCCAGGGATACCTCAGGGATACCACCTGAGAGATATGTGGAATTTAAAATTAAGCTCATGTTAGGGAAAGATCTAGTTTCTATTCCACCATACAAAATGGAACCGATAGATCTTAAAAACATTAAGAATCAACTAGAAGAGTTAATGGATAATGGGTTTATCCATCAGAGTATGTCACCATGGGGTTCTCTATTCTTGTTTTCAAAGAAGGATGATGACACTTTTCAACTGTGTGTTGATTACCGAAAGTAGAACCAAATGATAGTAAATAAATGGTATCCACTACTTCATATATAATAAATATTTTTCCATTTTATAGTATCTTGTTCTTTATTCAATATTAACTTAATATTGGGGTATCATCAGTTGATAGTTGGACCTTCTGAAATACCTCAAACTTCTTTCATAAGCAGTTATGGCCTTTATGAGTTTATTGTGATTTCATTCAGGTTAATGAACACACCATCATGTTTACGGACTTGATGAATAGAATCTTTCATCCATACCTAGATAGGTTTGTTTTTTTATTTTTGGGTGATATCTTGGTGTACTCAAAGACTCATGATGATCATGCCCAACATCTTGAAATCATCCCTATTACACTAATAGATCATCAAATATATTGAAAGATATATAAGTTTAAATTCTAGATTTATTAGGTGTATTTCTTAGGTCACATCATCCCAGAGAAAGGTGTGACAGTAGACCTATTGAAGTTGTATCCAATCATTTCATGGGACCATCCCAATAATGTTTTCAGTATCTATATATTTTTTTGTTTGCAAAATATTATCAGAGGTTCATCTAGTAATTTTTTCAATTGGAGGTAGCTCTTTTGGGATTGACCAAGAAGGTAGTAAAGTTTGAGTGGTAAGGATAATGTGAGAATGCCTTCTATGATTTGAAGAAGATCTTGACTATGACACAAATATTTATTCTACTTGATCAGTGGGAGGAGTGTACAGTGTTTTATGAAACTTCTAGGATAGTTAATGGAGTATTGTTGATGCATGGAGATCAAGTTGTTGTATATGGGTCTCGGCAGGTGAGGCTACATGAACAAAACTACCCTACACATGACCTCAAATTAGATATATTGGTTTATACCTTGAAGTGTTGATGGAATTATCTATTTGGAAAAAATTTACAGTGTATACTGATCATGATAAATAAATTATATATTTTATCAATAATATTTGAATCTATGATAGTGGATGTGGTTAGATTAAATGAAATATTTTGATTTTGATCTATTTTATACACCCTGGAATATAAATAATGCTATAGACACATTAAGCAAGAAAACTCAGACTCAGGAAGTTTAGGAGTCTAGTGCTGAGAGGAAAATGAGGTCCTTACTGGATGAGATGCAATTTTTAATTCAAGAGTGCCAGAAGAAGTTGACACTCATATCATTTTATATAGATAAAACACTTTGGAGCCGGATTAGGGAGATATAGTATGAGGATCCAAAAAATTTGTCTTTGATGGAATGCTTAGAAGGTGGGGAGTCGCCTTCTGATTTGAACAAATTTTAGGATGATTTCATATATTTTAGAAATAATTTTATTGTTTCTATAAGTATGTGGGAGTATCCATTCAATGAATTTCATGTCTTGAAGTTGGTGGATCATTCAAGTTTTACCAAAATCTATCATGACCTATGATGGTAGTATTGCTGGATGGGCATGAAAATGGAGATTGTAGGGCTTGTGACACGATTATAAACCTATCAATAGGCGGATGTTGAGCATCAATGATCTAGTTTTTTACTACAACTATTGCACATTTCATAATCAAATTGAGATGAAGTTTCTATGGATTTTGGGGTGGGTCTATCGACGATTACTTGTAAGAATTACGCTATTTGGGTGATTGTGAACCATTTGAAAATTGTAGCACATTTATTTCCTATATGGGAGAATTTATTAGTAAAATGGTAGGAAGATATATACGTTCAAGAGATAGTATGTCTTCATATGGTTCCATGGATTATTTTTTCATATTTTGACTCAAACATTACTTCAGACTTCTGGAAGGTCATACAGAAGGCACTTGGTACACAAGTTTTACTGAGTATGTATTTCCACCCACAGACATATGGGAATTTAGAGTGAAATATACATGTTCTTGGGGATATTATTTGGGTGTGTGTCTTAGACTTTTTGGGTCTTGGGAGAAGCACCTAACTTTGGTGGAGTTATCCTATAACAACAGTTTTTAGGAAAATATTCAGATGGAACCATATGAGGATATTTATGGTAGGTAGTAATGATCACCTCTATGTTAGATGAAGGAAGGTGATTCAAAGCTGTTGGAACTGAGTCTCATGTAGGAGACATCAGAGCAGGTTTAGCTGATTTGGAAATTTATGGATACAGTTCATAGTAGAGAAAAGTCGTATGCTGATAGATGGCCATGATCCCTATAGTTTATAAGGGATGATCTTTTATTCCTTTTATTTTTTCCAAGAATGTGTTACTATATTATGAGGAGATAGGTAAAGTTGTTGCCCAGGTATTTTGGATTGTTTGAGTTCATGGCGAGGATTGGGTCGGTGGCGTACCGATTGGCTCTTCCATAGAGGTATAGTTTATTGAAAAAAATTATGTGTCACAACATCAATGATATCACCCTAAACCTTCCTATGTGATCTATGTGTATGATTTTTTTTCTTGATAACTATGCATACTTTGAGGATCATTTGATACATGTGTTGGATCGCAGTGATAATTTGTTTCGGGGAAAGATCATTCTGATAGTTCATGTATTGTGGAATCATGGCCATGTGCTGGAGGAAGCATGGGAAGGAGAAGTGGATATGCTATCTCAGTAGCTTGATCTTTTTACCTTAGGAAATTAGATATTCTTGGGAGTACTGATCGAGGATGAACTTTTATAAGGTGGGGATATTGTAAGATCCAAAATTTTTCTAGAGATGTCTCGAGCTAGTTTTTAGGTACTCTTTCACCTTGTTTTGAGTACTTTTTTCAATCTTGGGTGCATTTGGGTGAACATTGAAGTTTTTAGAGGGGTTTTGGTTAGTTTGTGGTTGGTGCATAGTTTTGCCAAACTATGCACCCTACCCCAGAAAATGTGCAACCATGGAAAGATGTTGATTTCAAAATTGGCACACAGTTTGGAAAACCATGTTCCCTTTTAGTAATAACCATTCATCCCCCTAAAAGAAGGTGCATGGTTAAGTGTGTGGTTAGGGGAAACTGTGCATCTCATACAGAAAACCATGTGTGTGGAAATTAAATCCCCAGAAAATTAGAGTAAAAATACCTAATCCCAATTAATTCACCCAAAATTGACCCTAGATCAACCCTAAATGGTTTCTCTCATTTTTCTGGCTCCCGGATGGATTCCAAGGTCTTCTAACCTCCTTTATTGGTGATTCAAATATTATATTAAAGATCTACACCTATCTAGGTATGTCGTTTCTTCCCAATTTAGTTCTTCTCTTTCATGTATCTATTTTCAGATTAAAAAGGGCTGGTTTTCATCCCTTGATGATGGTTCAAGATCTATGTTTGTTGTATCTTGATTCGTTTGATCTTGGATCTATGTTTTAGATCTAGATCTCATTCTTCATCATGATCCTGGTTTTCCACTTCAAATTAGAGATTTTTTTTATTAGTTTTCATCAAAAAACCTGAGGTAGGTTGTCTATATTTAATTACCATAATTTTAATTCCAATTTCATGTATGAATTGTTCAATTTTAATTGTCATGTTTTGAAATTAAATCTTTAATTGAATAAATTAATTGATTAATTGATTTTTGGAAATATAAAATTGGATTAATTAATTGGTGAATTAATTAATGAAATTTTTGATTATGAAATGAGTGGAATTGGATTAATTAATTGGTAAATTAATTAATGGAATGTTTGATTGTGGAATTGATGAGAAATTTGGGTTTTGTGATTTGTCAATTAATGTGCTTATGAATTAATAGATAATGGTGATTAAGGGGTGTTTGGATATCCGTAAATGGTTAATGGTTTATTTGATTAAATGTTGATAAATGGTTTAATAGTGAATTTTTCATATTGTTCCATGTAATTAAAGTATTAAAAATGATTTTTTTTATTTAATTGGTATGTGATGATGTAAAATGTGATAATAGGGATAATTTTAATTAACCTTGATTGATGTGATATATGTGAAATATGTGTGATTGTTTGATATACAAGTGTGGGACTCGGAATGGGGATCCAAATACCCGTATATGATAAATGAGTGTGGGAAACATACTAAGGCTCCAAATACCTATGCGATACTAAGGTTTGGGATAGGTATTGTGGCTCCAAATGCCCATATGTGATAAATGATTGTGGGACACATAATAAGGCTCCAAATACCCATGTGATACTGAGGTGTGGGATAGGGAATGAGGCTCCAAATACCTATATGAGATAGTGAGTGTGGGATAGGGACTAAGGCTCCAAATACCCATGTGATATTGTGGTGTGGTATAGGGATAGAGGCACCAAATATCCATGAGGTTTTAGACATAACTTTCTACACCCATGAGTTGGCATTTGATTGTGGTTCCAATTAGCTGTGACATGATTTGAAATGAAATGATAAATTTTGACCATGGTATTGTTATAGGGTTTATTCTCCAATATGGTATTAAGTAGGTTTTGAGGGATTCGGTGACCTCAGTAACCCAGAGGATTATTTGGTTAACAAAAGAATAATAAAATATGATAACGATTTTCTTTATTCATTATAATTTATTTTTTATACAACTGCATAAACTGTTATTAACTGGATATTTTTTAGATGCCATTGGCGGTGGACTACTAAGTTGTACTCACACCCTACTTGGGTTTCCTGATTGGTACCTGAATATACATCAAGTTTATAGGATAGGATAAGGGTAAGATTCCTATGTTAGATGACAGAGTCGATATTGAGCATGGATGAGAGAATCAGACCTAAAGTCATAAACCAATTAGGAGTTATCAATGTCTTTATTTTGGGTTTTTAATTTAACACTTGGCATATATTTTTGGAATGATATATCTACTATTTTGGTTTAGATATTGTGTTCATGTTTTATTCATATTGTGATATCGGTCTTATTCTGGTTATGGTCATTCTCATCTGGCTATTGTTTATTTACTTATGCTATTGTGATACATTGATAAAAAGGGTATAGTCCCTCCACGATTGATAATAGACCCTCACTTATAATTGGTATCCTTTGGAATATAGATAGGCACATCTGAGGTCATTTGATTGACCGGATCGGGGATCTGGTGTGTGCCACCTAGTTTGGGATGTTACATAGTGAGACTTTAAAAAATAAAACCCTTTAAAAATACTAACTATGATATTATTTCTAAATCATCACATGTTAATACCTAGGTAATTTAACCAAGTAGTTTATACTAAATAATGGTGACCATGTATTATCTTATCTAGGTTATGGTCGAAATGGGTATTCCTAAAGGTTATGTAACCAAATCCCATTATGGGATTTGGATGAAACTTATCTGGGAAACCCTAAAAGTTAGGATACCTAAGGAATGGGGTTGGGTTCAAATCCATATGATAGATTTGGATAAATAGTTTTTCTACTCACTTATCCAATAATAATAAATATTTTGATTAGAATGAATTCCAATCTAAATATTTAAGTGACGATATGAACACTAAAGTGTATAGAAGGCTTTGTAAAATATAGGTCTTGGCTCACTAAATAGATGTGTTTTATGGGTTTATCATTTTTAATGGGAGTAATTTTATTAAAATTACTTGATGAAAATATATAATATATGAAACACACAAATAGATATGCCTTCGTTATATATTATGGATTACTTCATGATAATGATATTAAGATACCATATAGGTATGACCTATAAGACAATTAAAAACTTGTATATAAGTGTGGTAACTGTTTTCAAAGAGAATAATTATCAGAATATTCACATGAATGTTATAGAGTTCAATTTAACTAACTCTAACTCATGGGTATTAGTATCAAGTGTGCATCACACATTTTTTCTGATAAAAATAGACTCATGGATAGGGGAAAATGGTAAAAGGGTTAAGTTGATAATCATGTTGGTAATGAAATAAGAATTCCTACATTATAATTTAGAACATATGATATAACATTATGATGTGGATTAATTATAGGGTTGTAAAATCATTATTATGTTCCCACTATAGATAAAAAATTAATTTCGGAATCTGGTTTAGAAAATAAGGTATTTTCATTCAATATTGGGAATAATAGTTATTCTATATATATGAAGTAAATGTTTTATAGAATTAATAAATTGATAAATGGTATATTTATTCTATATATGAATAAAAATATTTATAACATTGAGAATATAAAGGTTAGGTTTTAATCTAATCCCATATATCCTTGGAATTGTCTCATATGGGAATATAAATGAGATATTGATTAGTCACTGAAAGTGGATAATATTAATTGTTAATATCTTTATATTCATTGTTCTAAAGTCCATAAACATTGTTTTTAGTGCATTACATAAATAGAACTTCATTTCTCATCAAAAATGCAATTCATGTTTAAAATGAAAATTTGGGCCCAATCATTCATTTGTTTGTTGAAAATATTATATTCATTTTGTGAATTTGAAATTTTGAGATATGATTGATCACTTTGTTTGGAACATTTTATCTTTTAGGTCCGATGGATGAATCCCAAAGGAAGATGGATAATTTTGCGCCTGAAGCCAGAAACTTGCTGGAAAAAGCATAATGGGCCTAAGGCCCATCAAACAAATGTGGGGCCCAGAAACCAAGCCCAATGAAGCTCAAATTTATACAGTAGAAAGATAAAAATATGAGGATCATTTTATTCAACTGTGGATGGAGCTAATTCTGATGTTTTCATGATGATAAAGGGATCTGAAGTTGAGATTTAAATGGTGGACTCGTCATTAATGCACAGAAATACGTCCCACCATTTCGATCATAACTTCCAAACGGCTGAGCCATATTTCCTGAAATTTTTAGATATTCTAGAAGACACATGGAAGAATATATTTTATATTTATGACACCTTCGGATTCTGCCATATGAAGTGTCAAAATCACACGTCAAAATGGAGGACGAATCTGGACAGTTTTCCGGGTCAACTTCGAAACATCAATTTCCTTTTTGATTCTTCACCCTCCTTTTGACTCTCTTAATTGTTGGGGGTGAATTTAATGTTGGGGGTGGACATAAGGCTCCTAATATTCCTATATAAGGAGCTGGTGGTGAAAGTAATAATCATCTAACATTTTCCTTTGAATCCATGTTTTTCTTTCAATTGTAATTTCCCGCTTTCATTTTGTAATGGCATCGTCAATTTATCTAATGTAAGTTTTTCATTCACATTTAGTATTTTAATAAAATTTCTTATTCTTATTCACTTTTATTTTTCTTTTTTTACATTTTGATACCGTTGAATCGCAGTGTGAATTTATTCACACCCGCACTTGTGAATTCATCACACAACGGTGGAGTGTTAATTTTGATTAATGTTTTTTTCTTTCTTCTTCAATCCCACTTCTTTAAGTAAATTACCCGCTTCCATTGATAGAATAACATCAATGGAGGGCTAACCTTTTATGGGTTGATCCTAGGGAGTTGCATGAGTTGGATTGAATTTTATTTGATGTTCTTAAATTCTTAAATTTGTTCTTTATTTTAAGAGTTCCTTTCTTTGATTTATCTTCTTCTTTGTCTTCACCGAATTTAACGAGGACACATTTTGAGTGCTAGTATGATCCAATTCCTTGGAGTTCTCATTTAATTGATCCTCTAAGTGAATTGGTGATTAGACTTGAAATTGTGTATGGATTAAATCGGAGAATGATATTGAGGAATTATTTCATTTAATGGATACCTCTTGAACAGATGAACAGAAAATCAAATGAAAATCAAATACATTCAATAAAGCCCAAGAGACAACCTAGGATCAAATCACCTTAATTAGTTGTTTTAATTCAAGTAATTTTATTGGTTTTGTTCTTTAAATTAAATAAATATTTCTTCAAATCAATCAACACCATAGTTGGCCACTTCATAGCCAATCCCACATCTAATCAAAGTGTCTCAAGGTTTCTTCTTCGGTCCCTGTGGATTCGATCCCTACTTGTACTTCAACGACCGCTTTTACCAGTAGGGTAAATTTGGGCGCAACCAAATTTTGGCGTCGTTGCCGGGGACCCAAGTAAGTACCTTATACCCACATCTTCTTTTCTCACCCCAAATTCTCTATTCTCACCCTATATTTCTCTTTTCTTTTCCCCTTTCTGTTTTCGTGTGTCCAAAAAAAATCCATATCCAAATTTCATTCAACTCCAATGGAGTATCATCAACAATATACCTTCACAAACTCAGGATGGAATCAGTTTGAAAATTCACATTGGGAATCACCAATTTTTTTTAATCAACCTTTGAATGAATACACCACCCCTGATAACATGAACGAAATTTGTAATGATGAAGGTTTAAAAGATCAATTTCCATACCTCTCAAGGATGATTGAAGAGATAAAACTTAATGAAGTTCATGAGGTCCAAACATCTATCAATCCTAATTCTGAAAAAATTATTGAACATTTGTGTGAAAAAATGGATAAAATGAATTCAGAAGTTTCATCACTGAGAGTAGAACTACAAATCATTGAATCATTTTTGGAACCCACTCCAACTCAGGTTATCCCTTCCACATCACTTATAGAAGAATCTTGTTACCCACATAACTTATTTGAATTTAGTGATGAACCCACTTTAGAATATTGGAAAACAGAGTTGGATAATGAAGTGAATTGGTCAGGTAATTTTGAAAGTCAAGCTAATGAACATGAGGGAATTGTTAACAAGTGTTTAAATCAGGATGAAATTGATTTCATGAATTCACAAGAGGGAAATTTTTCTTCAGAGATTGAATGTTCGGAATATTTCTACAATGATGATTTTTCAGATACACCAATCACTGAACCATTAGGAGAAATCACAAACATCAAACCCATACCCATTTATGAAACTCATCTAGAAAATTTTGGGGTTGAATCTTCAATTCAAAGGGAACCAATTGTGTTTGGAAATTTTGAAAATGAAAATGATATTGATTCTAATTCCTTATCTATTTTTGAATGTCCTATTCAACATGAACTTAAAATCAATGTCCTTACTTCCCCACTCAGGCATCCCATCATAGGGTACAAACAAGACCTCTCAGTTATCATTCATCCATCTCATGAAACCAATAATGTAGGAATGAACCTTGAAATCTTAGGAAATACTCCAGATAAAACACGATCAACCATTTTAGATATTCCTTGGATTTTACCAATCATTGTA
The DNA here is from genome assembly GCA_963277665.1 of Viscum album. Lineage (NCBI taxonomy): Eukaryota > Viridiplantae > Streptophyta > Magnoliopsida > Santalales > Viscaceae > Viscum > Viscum album. Next base: position 1,142,164,560 of record OY728156.1, read on the forward strand.
GAAAATAGGATTTCACATGAATCAAATTATAAAAAAATCAATCTGAATAAAGTTGAAGTGGACAAAAATGGGGTCCTAAAAATGATGAAAGTTGGAATTGGATAAGTTGGGGGGTACAAGTCGGGCTAACGACGTTAAACAAAAGCGCTGCATGGGAGGCAACCCATGGTTTTCTTGTTTCCAGTCATTTTGAATCATTTTATTTTTCATATAATAAATTACCATAAGTTGTTGACCTGTTCTTTTTTTATGAGTAAGGATGGGTATGAAAGGGGAGCTCCATATTCATCTGTGTCGCGTGGTGTGATCTCTGAGTAATACCTTACCCAGAAAATATAAAGAAGACAATGTATCATCAGTTTATTTTGTTTTGTTTTATTTTTTTTATAGGTTAAAAAAAGACATGTTGAAATCCATAAAGAAAATCCATTCACCACCATCCAAGCCGCTGAGACTCAAATCCAGGATTGAAGGGAGACTATGGCATGCACTATCATCATCAACCACCAGGTGACTTCATTCTATGATTTTCATTTTAAATTTCTTCATTGAACTCCTCTCCTACCCCCTTCTAACTTTTCTTTTCTTTAAACACTGGGGACAGTGTCATTCTAAGTTGGGGGGAGATAAAAAATGATTTTTTTTATTTTGTGAATAAAAACATGCATGAAAAGAAAAATTACATTAACCATAAACATGATAACACACATTGCAAACTCTAAAATTGGATATCAAATAAATTTTGCATGCCTTGATTCTGATTTTAATGCAAGTTTAAGTTCATGAGCATAGTTTTTGGAAAGTGCGGTTGTCCGATGTGATTTTTCAAAGTTTACATTTTCATCCTCTTAATAAAAATGCCACAATGTACGTCTACTGGATCGTGGGTGTAAATTTGAGTTCTCGGGTCCCTTTCATTATAGCATAGGGTTCCGGGGTCACTTTTAGTTTAATTTGAGTATCCAAAAAAAACAAAAAAAAAACAAAAAAAAAACAACAAAAAAATAATGACCACATAGAGAAATATTTTGTCCAAATGTGTGGCGTCCGGAACTTGGGGATCGTGACTCCATAGTTTTCTTGCCCAGAGTTAGGCTTTATATCTCTATTGTAGAGCATGAAATTGACAAAATGTGTGGCGTCCGGCACTTGGGGATCGTGACTCCATAGTTGTCTTTCACAGAGTTAGTCTTTTCATATCTATTGTGGTTAAAAAAAATCAAAAAAATAAAAAAAATGGATACTAATCTTAAGGTTTAATGTGATTCCCACCTAGCGCTTCCATTTTTTCACCTTGAACAATAAAATGGGCCCTATATCTTTTATGATGCATAACACTTTATCATGCTTAATTGGAATTGGATGAAATGTGGCGATGAATTTGAACAAAGGAATGGGCTTGGGCTTGGGATATGCTTATGGACCTAGCTTTTTTTAAATGATTTTGATGGGTTTTCATAATTTTTTTTGGTATTAGATATTTGGGTGAGTAATGTGTATTAAAATGTTTTTGGAAAGGGGGATTTGAATTTCATATTTGTAATTTATTTTTCTCGGGACTAGCAAAACTCAAGTTGGGGGTGTGATTAGTCACTGAAAGTGGATAATATTAATTGTTAATATCTTTATATTCATTGTTCTAAAGTCCATAAACATTGTTTTTAGTGCATTACATAAATAGAACTTTATTTCTCATCAAAAATGCAATTCATGTTTAAAATGCAAATTTGGGTCCAATCATTCATTTGTTTGTTGACAATATTATATTCATTTTGTGAATTTGAAATTTTGGGATATGATTTATCACTTTGTTTGGAACATTTTATCTTTTAGGTCCGATGGATGAATCCCAAAGGAAGATGGAGAATTTTGCGCCTGAAGCCAGAAACTTGCTGGAAAAAACATAATGGGCCTAAGGCCCATCAAACAAATGTGGGGCCCATAAACCAAGCCTAATGAATCTAACATTTATACAGTAGAAAGATAAAATTATGAGGATCATTTTATTCAACTGTGGCTGGAGCTAATTCTGATTTTTTCATGATGATAAAGGGATCTGAAGTTGAGATTTAAATGGTGGACTCGTCATTAATGCACAGAAATCCGTCCCACCATTTCGATCATAACATCCAAAGGGATGAGCCATATTTCCTGAAATTTTTAGAGATTCTAGAAGACACATGGAATAATATATTTTATATTTATGAAACCTTCGGATTCGGCCATATGAAGTGTCAAACTCACACGTCAAAATGGAGGACGAATCTGGACAGTTTTCCGGGTCAACTTCAAAACATCAATTTCCTTTTGATTCTTCACCCTCCTTTTGACTCTCTTAATTTTTGGGGGGTGAATTTAATGTTGGGGGTGGACATAAGGCTCCTAATATGACTATATAAGGAGCTGGTGGTGAAAGGAATAATAATCTAACATTTTCCTTTGAATCCATGTTTTTCATTCAATTGTAATTTCCCGCTTTCATTTTGTAATGGCATCGTCAATTTCTCTAATGTAATTTTTTCATTCACATTTAGTATTTTAATAAAATTTCTTATTCTTCTTCACTTTTGTTTTTCTTTTTTTACACGTTGATACCGTTGAATCTTAGTGTGAATTTATTCACACCCGCACTTGTGAATTCATCACACAACGGTGGAGTGTTAATTTTGATTAATGTTTTTTTCTTTCTTCTTCAATCCCACTTCTTTAAGTCAATTACCCGCTTCCATTGATAGAATAACATCAATGGAGGGATAACCTTTTATGGGTTGATCCTAGTGAGTTTCATGAGTTGTATTGAATGTTATTTGATGTTCTTAAATTCTTAAATTTGTTCTTTATTTTAAGAGTTCCTTTCTTTGATTTATCTTCTTCTTTGTCTTCACCGAATTTAACGACGACACATTTTGAGTGATAGTACGATCCAATTACTTGGAGTGCTAATTTAATTGATCTTCTAAGTGAATTGGTGATTAGCCTTGAAATTGTGTATGGATTAAATAGGATAATGATATTGAGGAATTATTTCATTTAATGGATACCTCTTGAACCAATGAACAGAAAATCAAATGAAAATCAAATACATCCAATAAAGCCCAAGAGACAACCTAGGATCAACTCACCTTAATTAGTTGTTTTAATTCAAGTAATTTTATTGGTTTTGTTCTTTAAATTAAATAAATATTTCTTCAAATCAATCAACACCATAGTTGGCCACTTCATAGCCAATCCCACATCTAATCAAAGTGTCTCAAGGTTTCTTCTTTGGTCCCTGTGGATTCGATCCCTACTTGTACTTCAACGACCACTTTTACCAGTAGGGTAAATTTGGGCGCAACCAGATATGCATCTAAAAACTCCATAAAGATGGATTAGTGAACCATTTTATTATGAATTAATCGATAATTGTGAATATTTTTTATTAGTAAATATAAATAAAATAACATTTTTTTGGAAAAGGTTAAAGTGATAGTGTACTACTTGATCTCATACACTGTGATTTATGTGGACTAAATAGTACTCAATAAAGTGATGGTTTTAGGTTATCTGTTAATTTTACCATGTACTTTAGTCGGTATGGAGTTGTGTTTCTTATGAGACATAAGTATGAAACTTTTGAAAAGATTAAATCATTATAGAATGAATTATTGAATAAAAAAAACAAAATTATTAAGATCATCCAATCAAATTGGGGTAGTGAATGCATAATCCATGAATTTAGTTATCATTTGAGATATTGTAGAATAGTTCCATAACTCTATCCTCTTAGAACACCGTAGTATAATAATGTATCTTATAGGAAGAATCATACCTTGTTGGAAATGGTTCGATCAATTATGGGTTAGTGTGACCTTTCTATTTCATTTTGGGGTTACTATTTAGATTCTTTTGTATTCTTACTAAATAGAATTCTATCTAAAGCATTCAAAAATATACTATATAAGATATGGAATAGGAAACGTCCTAATATTTATTTTAAAATGATTTTGATAAGTGAATTATTGATATAAAATTTATTTTTTGACATTATTGACTCCAAATATGACATGTTCATATTTTTTCGTTATCCCAAGGAAACTAAGGGATATTATATCTATGATTCTACTAAGAAAAAAGTGTATGTGTCCAAATTTTTTACACTCCTTGAGAAGTAATTTGTCAATCATGCATTTAGATGGAGTAATGTTGAAATTTTATTGGTTAAAGACCAAAAAACACAAAATTTCTCTGAGGTAGAAGTTTATATTGTTATACAAAAGGTTGTGGAAGAAGAATTTACTCAATCTACATAATAACCTTTAAGGTTTGGTAGGATTCATTAAAGACTGTGATATATGGATTTCTAATAGACATTATTGTTTTATGTCTATGATGATGGTTAATTCTTAGTGTTATCCTCTATAACTTTCTCATTCTCTATCTATAAAAGGTTTTTATGTTAGCCTCGTCTCCCCATGGAGTTGGTCTTGATGGTACTTTCACTATTGGTTCCCATATCTAGTAGTTCTTCTTGGTGATGTTCATCAGTGTTCATGGGTGACAGTGGTGTTGTATCCTTAGTTACAATGATGGTATAGTGGCATTATTAGGTGTTAAGAGTGTTGTCTAATGTTCTTCCTTCAAATATTTTGGGTGGGGCTCTGGTGGTTTTGAGTCTTGGTCTAGTTCATGCGGCATGACCCATATTCTAATTCAGACTCTGATTTTTTGTATTAATTAACACTAAAGACCCAAAGATTCATTTTTAAAATTAAAATAACTATATTTGGGGTAATGGTAATGATTTAATGTTCATGGATTATGAACCCACTACCCACCAAGAGGCCATCAAGAGTTCTAATTTTTAGAAATTTTTAGAATACATTAAATTTGAAATTGACTCCATATGCACTAACCATGTTTGGATCATGGTAGATTCACATGAAGGGGTATACCCGAAAGGGTCTGACTAGTTTTTCTATAGGAAACATGGCATGTATGGTACAGTTTCTACCAATAAAGTACTAATGGTAGAAAAATCTTACAAAAAAATCATGGTATTAACTATGAAGAAACCTTTTAACCTAATAAAATTATAAAGTCTATTCATATTTTTATAACCATAAAAACTAATTTTGATCATGAAATATATCAAATGGATGTCAAGAACTCTTTCTTTGATATGAATTTTGTCAATGGTGTATATATAATGTAGCCCAAAGGTTTTGATGTCAAAAATGAGTCTTCTAAGTTATGTAAGTCTCAATCACTACTAAAACACTAGCCTTTAACTGTGCAAGATATGGCCTTTATCAGCGTTATAAAAAGGGATAACAATGTGGGTGATGTTAAAAGCCTAGGACTTTTATTAGTGCTGAAAAAGCACTGATAAAGGGGTTATTTATCAGCGCTAATAAAATTCTCATTTATCAGCACTTATAAAAGAACTAATAAATAACTTTTATCAACACTTATAAAAGCGCTAATAAAGAACTTCTATCAGCACTTTTAGAATCACTAATAAAAGTGTTTTTTATTACTTATTTTAAAATCGCTGATAAAGGTCCTATTTATCAATGTTGATAAAGGTCCATACTGTAGTATACTATTATAGTACACTACAGCACCAGAAACACACCAAAAACACACCAGATATCAACAAAAACAACTACCGATACATAATTTAAATGAGATGAAATTTACAACACAAATACCAAAAAACACTATTTTATAAATTTCAAACATTGTTTTATAAAATTACATAAATACCAATTATTATATACATTCAAAAACAATCATATATGTCGATGTTACCATGACTTCCATTGACTTTATTTTTCAAACTGTCAACATTGCATGAGTTGTTTCAAAAAAAACACCTCAACTCAAAAAAAAGAATCCACCTGTATAAGAAAAAATTATTACGAGTAATACTAAAAAGAAATAAAATAACTTTAAATATTAAAAAAAATACATTAATTCTATGGAAAATTATTTTACTTTGAAAATATCAAGATTACCTCTGTGATTAAGTAGTGGAGGGAACTTGAAATAAAGTGACAAATGTCAACACTACATGAGTGGAATGTTTTGTGATAGAATAATTCATTGGATGTTTTGGTGCATAAAGCACCGAAATATGGACAGAGCACCCAAACTCAAACAAAATAATCAACCTGTATAACAAAAAAATTATTAGGTCAGTAATACTAAAAAATAATTAAATTAAACATACATATGAAACAATACATTAATTATATGGACAATGATTTTACTGTGAAAACATCAAGATTACCTTTATAATTAAGCATAGATAGCATCGTTGATCTACTTGAAAAGGAAGTGGATAAAACGTGAAATAAAGTGATAAATTCACCACTGTAAAGGTGAAATGGTTTTAAGGGATGATGATCCTGAAAGTTGGACAGAGCCCCCCCCCCCCAACTCGAACAAAATAATCCATCTGTATAAGAAAATAATTATTATGGGACTAATACTAAAAGGAAATAAATTAAACATACGTATGAAACAATACATTAATTCTGTGGAAAATTATTTTACTATGAAAACATCTAGATTTCCTCTGTAATTGAGCACAGTTACAATCATTTCTCTTCCTACAAAGGAAGTGGAGGTAACTTGAAAGACTGTGATAAATGCACCACTACATGGGTGAAAATATTTTAAGGGAGAAGAAGCATGAAAGTTGGATAGAACACCCCCTACTCGAACAAAAGAATCCACCTATATAAGAAAAAAATTATTATGTGAGTAATATTAAAAATAAATATGTTAAACATACATAGGAAAAAATACATTAATTATATGGACAATGATTTTATTTTTCAAACATCAATATTACATCAACAATTGAGCAAAGGTAATGTCTTTGCTCTTCCTGCAAAGGAAGTAGAGGTAACTTGAACGAAAGTTATAAATGAACCGCTATAGGGGTGAAAATTTTTTAAGGGATAAGGAGTATGAAAGTTGAAAAGAGCACCCCCAACTCAAAAAAAAAATAATCCACCTATATAAGAAAACAATTATTATGTGAGTAATACAAAAAAGAAATAAATTAAACCTAAATATGAAATAATAAATTAATTCTATGGAAAATGATTTTATTATGAAAACATCAATATTACCTCTTTGATTTAGTAGTGAAAACATCGTTTATCTTCTTGAAAAGGCATGACACATGGATAGAAGTCTTTTAAACTAAATGAACTCTATCGGTAATAATGAAATTTAAATCAACATTACATTATATAATTTTTGGTAAAATATTGAAAGTATATTGTAACATTTCATTTTCATCTATCCAAAGGGTTTCCATAAATATAGTTTGTTTATCTGAGGGATTGGTAACATCATCAAGTGTATAATAAATTGTTTACATGAGTAGTCAAACATTTAATTTAGATTTTGTTAATACCATAGAGAACATATAATATTATTAAGAAAAACATAATATGTTAAAAAACAATTTTACCTTATAATTAAACTCTATTTATTTTTTTAATGATTTCAAGGATTTCATTCCTCTTTCAAGAATACAAATACCCTATTTGTAGTCCACTCTAACGTAAAAGACATTTTCTATAATGGGACCATCATGAACTGATTGTGATGTCCCAATTAGCGGGTCATCCTTGATTGAATTTTCATCTAACTCAATATTTTTGTTAGTCGCCAGCAGGAAAATAATCTAATTCTTGTTTGTTGGATTATAGACATAAAATACTTGCACAGGTTATGATTCCATTATGAATGAATTGTCTTTTTTCCCTTCTATACTAAAATTCATCTTCACAAATCCAATTTCATCAACTTTCACTCTGTGGATATTGTTAACCCATTTGCAACAGAAAATAAGCACTTGAAATTTTGTATAATCCAACACATATATATGTTCGATAGTGCAAAAATATGACATATTTTAATAAATGGGATTTATATCCTTAGATCCAAATATGTGCATCACTTCATCCATAATCATAACACCACTATTTTTCATCATGCTTAAGTTATTGTTTTCTTGTGTAAAGAATGTATAACCATTGATTACAAACCCAATGTAAGATATAACATTTTCATTCAATCTTTTAGATATCCATTAAGGTCATTCAGAAATTGAATTCTAATTTTTTGATAACTCTTTATAAATTTGATCTCTAAACCATCCTATAAACTATTGATTATATCTATCTAATATCAATATTTCAGCCCTTGATAGAGTCAAGTCTCTAATAATTTATTTTTTGGATTCAATGTATGGATCAAAATATTCACTATTATGTAATATGTAAAGATTTGATTACTCCCACTCATTCCAAGTAATTGTAAAAATATCTCTTCCAAAAATCCCTTCGCCCATAAGGCATTCTCTATGATGAGACTTTGGGAGACCAATGCTTTCCACATCTGATAAGTAATCAGTACAAAATTCAATTGCTTCTTTAATGATATATCGTTGTGAAATACAACATTCTGGTCAACTTCGATTCTTGACATACCCTTTCAAAATCTTCATATACCATTCAATGGGGTATATCCATCTATAATGGACAGGACCGCATAGTTGAACCACTCTGACCAAGTGAACCATCAGGTGGACCATTATATCAAAGAATGATAGTGGGAAGAATATTTCTACTTCACATAATATAATTGAAATCTCGTTATTCATGATGGTAAACTTTACCAGGTCTACAACTTTACTACATATGGATTTGAAAAAGAAGCCGAGTCTGGTTAATGTATGTCATACATTTTGAGGCAGAATGCAATAGAAAGCGACAGGCATTAAATCATGCATAAAAACATAACAGTCATGTGATTTTAGTCCTTGTAACTTAAAATTAGTCATTGAAATGACATTATTGATATTTTATGAATAATCCTGTGGAACTTTTACACATGTAAAAAAATGTAAAAATAGAAATTTTTCTTATCTAGATAGATTGTAATCTGCTAGAGGAAGAAAAGTATATCATTTACCCTTCATCGGTGCCAACTCTTCCTTTAACCCCATTTCAATCAAGTCCAGCCTAGCCTTGATTACAAATTTCTTTTTTCTCAGAACATTTAGTAACATTCCAATAACACTGTCAAATAGATTTATTTCTATATGCATGAAATCAAGAAAAATTATGACATACAAACAATTCCAATATGGTAATTCAAAGAAAATCGATCTCTTCTTTCATCCTAATTTTTTATGGTTTTCTTAAAATAGTTTACCGAAAACAGTGTCCAACATTTTTACTTTTTTGTATGGTTTATTACTCATTACTAGAGATGTTGTTGTACTATGTTTGATATTATCATTGAATGTTGTCATCTAAGATCATTATTTATGTCATCAAGGTAAAAAAATATGTTTTCCTTAAAACAAAGTTTTCAAGAGATGTTTCAAATGAACTGAGTATGTACATTTTTTTCACAAATGGGACACCCCAACATGCCTTTAATCCTATAGCCTAATAAATTTCCATAATCAAGGAAGTAATTTATAGTTTCATACAACATAGACCTCAATGTAAATTCTTGACTTCTATGAGAGTCATACATTGTATTACCTGTATCCCAAATCAATTTTAGATCTTTGATCAATGGATCCAAATAGAAATCAATATCATTATCAGGTTCCTTTAGTCCAAATATAAGCAGAGACAACATAATATATTTTCACTTTATGCATAACCATGGAGGCAAGTAATAATTTACCAACATGATGGGACATTTACTATGAATACTACTCTATACACCAAAAGGATTTATTCCATTATAGATAATGAAAGACGAAATTTTCTCATATCATCTCTAAATTATGAAAAATCATAATCAATTTTCTTCTACTAAGGAGAATCTACTAGATGACGTAGGTTCTCATATTTAATTATTATATCTGTATTCCACTGTAATTTTCTATTGGTTTCCTAACATCCATATAGTATTATAAACCATGGAATGATTGGAAAGTACAATATAGATTTCTAAGGACCTGATTCATTTTTCTTATATCAATATGTGCCACAATTAGGGAATTTGATGAGTGATTCATAGTCCTTGATAAACAATATGAGATCATTTGGAAAAACATGTATTTTTTTATAGATCATGTCCATTGAACGTAATATTTGTTTAGTATCATATGTTCTGCATGGTAGGTCATTTTCATCTGGTAAAATATCTTTCAGAAGGCTAATTAGTTTTGTAAAGCCGGTGTCACTCCATCTATTGCTAGCTTTAAAATTATATAACTTCCATACAAATGAAAATTTTGTGTATTTAGTTCAATAAATATACAATGGTTTCTTGGAATAGCTATTTAACTCCTCAAAAAACTTTGGACAATCACGAAGGTCATCTTCAATTTTAATTTTCATTTCTTCAATGTGATCTCCATTATATTTTACAAAGGTATTCATATCAAATGATTTATAAACTATAGTATCATTACAATCACTGTCCACATTATGTTTTTTCTCATGTTTATTCAAAAATTTAGAGTTTTGATCTATTTTGTGACAAATAAAATGTTCTTCTGACTCTTACAGACTAATTTTTCTTGAATAACAACAATGAAAACACTAACATAGGATGTTAGAAAATTCGTCTGCATGCTCTCTTGAAAACATGATAAACTCTTTAACTCCATATTCATATTTGTTTTTCAAACAATTATCATTCATCCATTTTTAGTTCATATTCATCCTATTAGGTTCATAAAAGATAAATTTTATACAATATATAAATAAATACACATAATATATTCATTATCAAAAGTGAATGTTATAGAAAATTATAATAGGGGAAATATGGATCATTTCTACTAGAATATCTGAGCGCCTAGATATTCCAAATATAATAACTAGGGATGTTGGGATTTTAAAAAAATAGAGGGAGATAAAGGCAGATAATCAATGATATTATCACTAAACTTTATAAGTGTAAACCATAAGATGGATACTGTAATGACCCTAGCCCGAATTACCCAAATAACACCAGTTTAAATCATCTTATGACCTCTAACACACAAAAAACTAACAAAAGGATGGTTTAAGATTTGGGTGTAAAAATCCATAAATTTGAGGTCCCCCCCCCCAAACAAACAATTAGTATTAGAGGTCGAATAAAATTCTAGCATGACCCTTGGGGTCAATGGACATGCAGACCCAGAATCGTCATTACCCGATATAGGAATACTAGTTAGACAAAAAAATATGGAAATAAATGATTCAATAACTATATAGACAAACATAAATGTCACGCTAATATAAAAACTCACTCACTTATAGTCTATAAGAAATATCAAATAGATGAAACCTTGATATTCAAACATAACATGAACAAAAGGCACCATGATGATTCAAAAAGTGAAGGCTTTATGTGATAAAGCCTCATGTGCTTAACTAGGGATGGCCCCTTTGAATCTTCTCTAAAATAAAACTAAGGATCATAGTGAATTATATGAGTAACTAGATACTATGATACATATAACAAATAGAGGAAAAAATATTTATTAAGAAGATATAAAACATAGTAGTAAAACAATAATGGATAAATACAAGGTTCAGTGTCAGATATAAACCAACATATCATACATCGGTAGTCAAAAAAACAAAGGACTAAAAATAATTCCCTAAAAAATGGATCACAAAAAAAATCATAAACAACAGATCATAAACAATGGATAATAAGAAAAATAATATAAGAATAAATAAAAAATGAAACCATAAATACACAAAGAAAATCAGAAGGCCTACCTTGCTAGGTTGAAGAAAATATGATAACCTCTTCGGATGTTGGACAAGATGTTTGGAGGTATTCTAGTGGTGTGATTTCACCTTTGATTCACTGAGGAGGAGCGCCAACATAGGGTAACTTTGGTAGAATGCTTTTATATCACAGTGGGTTCATAAATGGTTAGGTTTTTTAAAATAGATCGGGATACTTTTAGCAGCAATTACTAATAAGCGCAGATAAAGATCCCTTTTATGAGTGATTCTTATATAGGCACTGATAAAGATAGGTATTTATCAATGCTAAACTTATATTACTGATAAATGTTCTTTTATCAGCTCTTTTTCTAGCACTGATAAATCATTATATTTATCAGCATGAAAAAAGTGTTGATACAGATTCTTTTATCAGTTCTTATAACTGAAGTGTTGTTAAAGGTTTTATAATTATAATTATAAATAAAAAATGGTAAATATTTATAAATACTTAATAAATATATATAAATATAAATATAATAAATATATTCCTTTTTAAATATATTTATTTTAATTTTGTAATTATTTTAATATGATTGTAAAATTATTTTTGAAAAATATTATTTATATCATTATATATATTTATATAATTATACATATATATATATATTTAATATATATATATATAATGTATACATTCATTATTTAAGTAAATTTATTATGAATTTAATAAATATTTAAATAAACATAATTATTTATTTATAGTTATATAAATACTTGTAAAACTATTTATTTATTTATAATTATAAATATATAATTGTATAAATGTAGTGAATGTACATTTATAATTATATTTATTCATAAATATATTTTTAAAAATATATTTTCAATATTATTAATTGATATCTAATTTTTAATGCATGCATATATGTACAAAATGAGTGAAATTGAATAAATAAAAATATATAGGTACACTAAAAATATTGAAAAAATGGATAAGTTCTGTGTGTGTGCATATTGTATATAAAAATGAATTAATCATACGTATACGTGAAATCAATATAGCATAGATTTGATCTATATTAAATTGAAATATCAAATGGTATTTAATTATATGTATGTAGAGTACAATTCAATTATTTAATTTTTTTAATTCATATTAATTTTTAATTATATACAATTATTCAATAAATATATGACAATTTAATTTAAAGTGCATAAATATTTTTTAATATATAATCATATTTATATTCAAAAATATATATCTATATAATTAATATATATAATTTAATAACATTAATTTTCATAATTTTCTAATTAATAAAATATTTAAAATTTAATAATGTTTAATAAATCTATTAATTTTTATCAATAATTATTTAATTAAAAAAAATTGTAAAATTTTTTTAATAAACAATTTTTTTATTTTTTATTTATTTAATTATTTCAATTTATCAGCGCTAAAAATGTGTTGATGAAGGAAATATTTATCAGCACTAAACATAAGGTGATGACAAAGTGTACCATTTATTAGCACTAAAAACAATGTGTTGATGAATGGTAACCTTTATCAGTCCTAAAAATAAAGAATTGATAAATGATACCCTTTATCAGCACTAAAATTAAAGCACTAATAAAGGTTTTATTTAGTAGTGCTAAAATGAATGTGCTGATAAAAGGTTAAATTTATCATCACTTTCTTTAGTGCTGATAAATATTCTATTTATCATCATTTTCTTCAAGCACTGATAAATAACAGCGCTATTAAAGGCTAGTTTTGTAGTGATGAATGGTCTATTTAAGGATTCAAGAAATAATATTAGAGTTGAAATATCAAGTGTGATGATGAAATAAAATATTTTTATTTTATCCGAAACATGGATGATTCCTTTTTATACTGGTGGATTAGTAAAATTGATATAGTATTTATGATATTTTATGTGAAGGGAATATTTATTATTTAGAATTACATCTCAAAACAAAACTTTTTGAAGCTGTTATTAGGAAAATGATTCTCAATGAAATACAAGGGTGAAGCAGCCTACATAAGAGGTATGAATATCTATAGAGATATATCTAATAGTTTTCTTAGACTCGGTAAAAACACCTACATTCGTAAAGTGATAAAGATTTTTATCATGGAGAACTCCAACATTGGGCATTTTCCAACATTACATGTCAAAAATAATAGGAATATTAATGATTATTATAAGGATTTAAAATGTGTGGGTATAATTCCCTATGTGTCTTCCTTCGGTTCTATCATGTATATCCTTTTTTTAATTGGACTAAAGTCTCATATTCTTTTAGAATTATGAGTATACACCAATCCAATCATAATTAGAATCATTGGATTATTATTAAGAACATCCTTAAGAACCTGATAAGGATAAAATATTTGGAGGAGCGAATGATATCTATGTAAAGGTTCACACAGATATAAGATTCCAATCTGAAAGAGATGATACTAAATCTCAATATGGTTTTGATTATTAGATTAATGGTGGATTTTTCTATTGGAATAGTTCCAAAAAAACACTATTGTAGACTCAAAAATAGAGGTGGAGTACATCACTACATCATATGTTATAAAGTAAGTTGTTTGGGTTAGGAATTTCATTACTGAAATTGAGTTGGTTCCTAGCATCTAGGGAGTTATTGAGCTCAATTTTTACAAAAATGGAGCTATTACTTAGGCCAAGGAACCCTGGTCTAGTAAATGGACAAAACAATCCTTCACAAATACTATGTTATATAATATATTATTGAGAGATGTGATTTAAGGATATTTTTTGTGGATATATATGATTGTGTAGTGATCCACTAACAAAGAAATTATGGTATCAAAATCATGAGGGTCGTGTTGAGTCTCTTGGTATACAATACTTAAGAGATTGATGTGATAGTTATTATAATGCATCATGATTTGATAATAAAGGAAACCTCTATTTATCATTCATTCATGTGTGATTAATATACTTTACATGAATGATTAAATGATAATATTCCCTCAAGGTATGACTTTAAGTTTTCCCTAATTGATAATCATCAGAGTCTTATGGGTAGTGATGATAATTCCATACACTACTGGAAAAATGACCTATACCTGTGGTTAAAAACCGTGGATATAGCCCCCAAAACCATGGGTATAGGCTATACCCATGGTTTGGAAAACTGTGGGAAACCGAGGCATCAGGATAGGTCCAGAGCCTATACCCACGATTTTTCAAACCATGGGCAAAGATCTGTCTAACGTGTCATTTCCTTTTTTCCACCATGTCACATCATTAAACCCATAGTTTTAAAACCGTTAGTTTAAATATATTGAAAAAAAACAAGGTTGGGAATTGACCCCGCGACCTTCACTTTTTTCACCGAAAACCATTCCATCTAACCAGATTGAATTTCTTATATTTATATATATCCATTAACATAATTATATTAATATTTTACATCATTTTTAGGAAACAAAACCCAATGGGTTTAGAACCCGCGGCCTCTACTACGAAGACTTCACGCTTCACCACTTAGTCTATGGGAGTTGCGTTATTTTAATTATACTTCTGTGTAATTATATTAATTTTCAACATCGCATATGAAAATAAAGGGCAGCAGGTTTCGAACCCAGGACTCCATTCAAGATCAAGTCGCGCTTCACCAACCAAGATATATGAATTTTTATAATGTGATTCTATATTTTTATAAATATATGAATATAAACCAATGGTATAGGATAAAAACCCAATGATATAGGGTTTTCCTGCCTTAATTGTTTTCCCCACTTTCACACGGGAAACCTATACCAATGATTCTGTAAAACTGGGGGTATAGAGTTTTCCATCAAGAGTTTCACCCACGGTTTTCTTAGTTAACCGTCGGTATAGGTATTGAACCTAGACCTATACCCATGATTTTCTAAAAACCATGGGTATAGTTTCAGAACATACCCTTATACCCACGGTTCTAGGAAAACCAAGGGTATAGGGGGACTTATACCCACAGTTTTCCAAGAACCATGGGTATAGGTCCAGACAGACCTGTATTCCCATGGTTTTGAAAAAACTGCGAGTATAGGGGGAACAATACCAACGGTTTTTTCAAAAACCATGGTTATATAGGGTATTCTATTAGTGATATTAGTGTGACTAATGGACTCATGAGATAATAATTAGAGAATTATTATTTGGAATGACCCTCCAGGTATATCATATAGAATGTCACAAATTTTTTGATATATATAAGGGTGTATTCATATTATCAATCCTTCTTACCTGAGTTTTGGAAATATTTCTAGTATGTGAGTCCTCATACTTTGATAACTTTATTATACAAGTCAGTTCAACTTAGATAATCAGGGGCGGTTGGGTATGTTACTAATCATATCATTGGTTAGAGCATGACCAATATGGGATTTTTTCCACTCATAGTATGATAATATATATATATATATATATGGAACTTCATTGAATTTTACTGATGAAATTAATGGTCATGCTCAATTAAGTTACATGGTATGTGTTCAGAAACTTTGATGAGGGGTATGTGATGTTCACATCCTCAAGATGAATTAAAATTCATCTATTCATCAACTCGGTCAGTCTTTTTCATGGAATCAAGAAAGTATGACAGGGAATATATAAACTAACATTATTTTATGTCTAATGGTTAATCGATGTCATGGGAAATTGGATTATATAGGTATAAATACAATATAAATGATACAGCATGTGGTGGAAATGTCAATATGATATATGATTATATTTGATTTAGAACAAACTAGGCCCCTTAGTTACATGAGTATCACATACACTTTACTATAGGCTATTATTTTCTTACATATATGAAATTAGGATTTCACATTTTTTTTCATCACAACTAAGGCCCACATGATCACATAGTTAGGAATTTTGAAAATGATTAAGTTTTTCACAAAAAAAATTATTCTAAAATGAATATAGTTTGATAAACTCTATCCAAAATTGTTTTAGAATGACTCAAAAGGAGTTTTGATTTTTGCCTTAAGTATTTATGTTATTTAAGTAGAATTGTTATTTATGAATATACACTTAAAACCAAGTGAGTTATATCTTAAAAATTATGAGAATCATATGGTGTGATATTCGTGAGATACATATCACACATTATGATATATATTTATCATAAAGGAAGTAAGGGATGCTTCTATTGACTATATCATTTGCTGTTATTGGATTATGATTCTACCTACATGAGATTAATGAATCTTACATATCCCTACCTACATAGTTTCATCAGTTTACAATCCATGAGATGGATTATTTGTGGAAATAACATAATTCATTGAAGTGTTTAATGATTAATAATCTAATGGGAAATAATTTATAGGATTAATGATATGGAACCCAATACATTCATGATGGATGATGATCTTCATTAAATGAAGAACATTGAGGATACATGTCTAAGGGAAGAGTTCTCTCCTATTGTTGTGACCCTTATTTCATAAAAATTATGTAAAGCTCTCTTTTTCCCTAAATTTCATTCTTCACACAGAGAAGGTGCTAGCACCCCTTCAGTGTTTAAGAAACCCCAATATAAGACATAGGATCATTTGGCTGGTGTATTTTCTTTTTATGTGATATAATTTTTTCACTTCATTCATCACTATAAATCATTCTTCATCAAAATGGAAGATACTTCTACTATGATATAGGTATGATGTTTTTTCCATTTTCATTCATTTTGATTTTTTAAATATAGATCAGGATTCTTTCATGGGTTATTTAGATGCCATGGGTCATGATATGATCCCTTAAAACTCATCAAATACATCATATGCTTCATGTTTCCCAATTGAGGGCATCATTAGGGAAATATTCAATATAAGAAGTTTTACCTGAAGAATTTTTTGAACATAGAGATTATCTTTTAGATATTTTGGGGAGAAGACTCAAGGATAGACTCATGTTTTTCTGGTAAATTTAAAAGGTATAACTATCCATGATGAGATATGGGAATATAAGGAGTTTTTTTAAGGATCAATTCACTAATTTTTACTATAAGAGAATGGTGTATTTTTAAGAGGGAGGAAATTAAGGGAATGTGGGTTTGAGGGAGGGTGACTCGAAGGATAACAAGGTAGAATCCCCTAGTATTCCACTCATAAGTTGATCGTGGCCTCTCTTATACATCCAATACCAAAGTAGGGAGATACATAAGGGTATATCTTGTATGTAATATTATATCTTGTATGTAAGGGTGTAGATTATACATAAGGGTGCAGTTGTTAGTGGTACGTAAGAGTGCAGAAGGGAGAAGTAAGTAAATTCTATGGGTAGTATTGCATTTTTAATACTTATAATTGGTTAGTATAGGGAGTAAAAATTGGACATTGGATCATGTGGGAAGGGAATTTTTTATTTATTTTTAGAATGATAAGTTTTCCTTTAGATAATGGAGGGTTCTCTCATCTATGTTTCCATAGATTTATAGAGGATGATTGTAATCATGTAATAAAATTATAATTCATGAATATAATGTACTATCATATTCTAAAAATTCCTTATCAATTAGGTATTCCATTGCAAGGATATATAGATATAATTAAGAAGGGGATTCTAGATAAATAGATTCTTAAAGAAGAAATTGAAGCTGGGGCATAAGGTTTATGCCAATGCTCATAGAGAGTCAACTCAAATCCATGGAAATGAAAATCACATGGCTAAAGAAACTGATTCATAATTAATAAAATCACATTAAAGAAATTATTAAAACAATTACCAAACATTCTATGATTTAGGTGAATATGTATTCCTTGATAATAGAGAGTTAATCTTGAGATGCTAGAAAATGGAAGTAAGCCATTGTAGAGGACGAAAAAAGAAATTTAAAACTAGAAGATGAAGTTATAAATTAGAGGAATGTGGTATAGTAATATGGTATTGTTATGTAAACAGAGGAATGAGAAGAGTTTTATCAAATATTTTAGAAGTGGAGATTCCAACCTTTTATAGAGAAGATCTGGTGACCTAGATCAATAGAATCGAGACTTAATTTTCAATCCATCAAACTTATTAAGTGATAAAGGTAATGATAACACACCTATTCATTTAAGTAATTTTTCAATACTATATTATCTATTTGAAACTAATTAAGGATAGACTCACATATATGGAACTCAAATAATAAATTCACAAGTGATATGGAATTATGGTAGATGAATATCCAATAATATAATTGAAATGACTATGAAAGACTGGTATAGTGGATATCTACATATAAAAGATTAAATGAATGGGTTTATGGATATAGTATTTCTCTATGAAATGTTAAATGAGTTTTCTTACCAGGGGATTGAAACCTAAGATAGAGAGTAAAATAATGAAAAATGTCCCACAAAATAAGGTTAGATTACTAACTCTATCCCAAAGGATTTAAAGAGTATTATTTGTAAATGGAATTATCAAAAATTATTAGACAAAAACTAGGAATTATTTTCCTAGTGGATAGGGAAAAAATTTTAATATGAAAATTATTGAGTTTATTCCAATAGGAGAGTTTAATAAAAAGGATATTAAGGGTGGTTATGTACATAGATGGAAGGGAGTTATAAATATTTCCCAAAAACATTTTGAGGAAAGGAAGTCGAAGGGCCTATATTATACTAGAGGTAAGAACTCTGATACTGGGTGTAGATTTCAAAAAAATGTATCAAACTAATGGTGAGGGCGTGTATAGATCCTTGAAATGAGGGTGAGGTGGAACCATAAATTGATGGAGAGAAGAAAGGAGTGGATGGTGACTCTTGGGAGATGGAAATATCGGATATAGTTATATGTGTTTAAAATAATTAATAGGAAAAATATATTAAATAGATACTTATAGTGTGAATTATTTAAGGGTCACATGTGTTGATTTTAGTGGATAGTGGTGCAAGACATGATTTCATATTTAAGTAGTAGTTGAGGTGACTTAAGGAAATTATTACTGAAACTATGTTATTTAGTATAATATTGGGATATAGGAATTGTGTGGTATCATAGGGAATCTATAAATCATTTAAGGTGAACTTGGGAAAGAATGAATTTGATATAAATACTAATATTTTTTATACTAAAGGTCCATATTTAGTAGTGGGAATATAATTTCACAAGACATTGGGTTATGTTACTACTCATTAAAAAAACATGGAAATGAATTTTTTTAATGGAATAGTAGGAATTATATATTATAGGGAGTGAGATAACCACAAGTAACACCTATATAATTATAAGTGTACATAATACGGGGGATAATATTGGAACAATGATTTTAATGGGTGAAAACCAAGGTATTGAAAT
This sequence comes from Viscum album, assembly GCA_963277665.1. Taxonomy (NCBI): domain Eukaryota; kingdom Viridiplantae; phylum Streptophyta; class Magnoliopsida; order Santalales; family Viscaceae; genus Viscum; species Viscum album. The sequence goes on from OY728156.1 coordinate 1,142,184,580, forward strand.
TATAGGATTCGTAATTAATTAAACAGTAGTAGAATCAATTCCATAATGTTTTAAGGATTTACATGAAAATATTTGAGACATCTAGTGTCTTGTCACTAAATAGGGAGACACTACATGCCATCAAAATTAAATAAAGAATGGATTATATGATTATAAAACCCTATAAAAATGAATATTACATGAAAATTAGATTTAAAATCAATATCTGTCTTTTTATGGGTTCACACTAAACTGGAGAAATAATTTTTCAAAATATAAAAAATATATATTTAGATGGATGGGTAGTGATAAAAAAATCAAGTTAAGTATATATTAGAATAGAGATTTATTAGAAATAACACAAGTCTATATTTCATCCCTACAATCCAAGTGAATAAGAAACATTGCGGGAAGAGTGTTTGTGTAGATTATAGGGAATTAAATAGTTTATAGATTCCCAATAGATATCTTATTCTAGTGATAGATGAATTGATGGATGAATTACATAGAGAAGAAAACATTATAAATATAGAATAAAAATCCATATTCCACAAATTATGAATGAATGAAGATGATGCTGGTAAGATAGCTTTTAATACTCCCAGGGGGAATTATGAATATCTTGTAATTTCATCTGGGTTAATGAATGCACAAAAAATATAATATGTAATAATGAATGAAGTTTTTAAGACAATGTTGTGAAAATATATATTAGTGATTTTTAATAAATTGTCATTTATAATAGAATTTTGGATGAAAACATGGAATATGTATGAGTAGTACTATGAAAAATGCAAGAAAGTACATTATTTTTAAAAAAAATTATACTTTTGGGAGGAAGCTAATAGAATGATTATGGCATAGAATTTTAGTAGTTAGAGCATCTATGGATCCCAAAAAGTTATAACTTGTGAAGAAGTGGTGAAAACCAAGAAATTTGAAGGAAGTAAGGGGGTTTTGGGTCTTATTGGGTACTATAAAAAGTTTATAAATGATTATGTGAAAATTGATAAACCCTAAAAAACATTGATAAAGAAAGACAGATTTAATTTTTATCTAAAAGATCAAGTTTCTTTTTAAAATCTAAAAATAAACATGACTACTATACTTTTATTGTATATGTTAGAGATCTCAAAATTGAATAAGGTATTGTGTGATGCTTAAGTATCAAAAATAGGAAAAATATTGATGCAAGGGAAAATATCACTAGCCTATTTCAGCAAGGAAATATCTGATTATAATATAGAAAAAACTTGTTTATGAAATGGAGTCCATAGGTTTCTTATTTCCAATATAGTATGGGAAACAAAACTTTATGGGAAGGAATTATTATTTTTATACTAATCATAGAATCCTAAAAAATATGACTAGTCGTAAGGTAGTATCAATGGACCAAAATTTTGGTAGGTAATGATATTGGGATATAATTTTTGGGTTATCTATAATCCTGGTAGATTAAATAATGTCGGAAATGCATTATTGAGTGTATATATAGGATGAGAGATAATTCACATGGTAGTATCTGAGTCAATTTAAGAGTAAATATAATTGGTTAAAGAAAATATTTAATAAGATGATTTCATACTGAAAATAATATAAGTTTTTCAATGATATTGTACTTAAAAATAAAGATATACTTGTTGATGTGGCCTTCTATTTTATAAAAATGTGCTAGTTTTTACTAAGAGATCAGTTTTGATCACCAAGATGAAACAACAATACCATTCTTCTTCACGAAGAGGAAACATAGTGTACTTTAAGACATAGAAACAACTCAAAATAGAGTTTACTATGATGGTATGGAATATATGGGTACCTATGTTAAACATACATAAATAATGCATTGATTACATGGTTTAATTAATGCATCTCATAAATATTCACACAAACCAAGTGCTTAAGGTTTAGTTTCTTGGATACTAACACTATAAACATATTATTTTACTACACTTGTAAACATTTATCCATAACCATTCTCCTATAGACCCTATTCTAGATATCTCATATTATATAGTTATCTTCATAATCGTGGGAATGGAAACATAATAAAGGGGTGATCTTGAATGCTCATTAAGAAAAAAATATCAACAAGTCATAATCTTTAAGTCACAAATGTGAGGGAAAACATGAAAAATGATATATATTAGATAAAAATATCATGGGATCATAAGTGACCATCATAAAACATGATTTATCATTAAGGAACATAAAATAGAAACATAATACTGAATAAAGGACATTAAAACATGGCTTATAAATACATAGAAAAAAATCAAAAAAACATGAAATCATAACATAAGAAAGAGGAACAAAATTAGAACATGGAATATGATAAAAAAATTTGGCATATATCATAAATATAACATATATTCAGAAAAACATAGTGTCATAAACACAATCATGGGTTAGAATATCATACTGGAACAAGAATCTCCACCTAATATCTTGTAAGATCCTAGACTTTTTAGAGTCATCTCGAGCATGTTTTCAGGTACTTTTTGAGGTTTTTAAGTACCTTTGTTTTAAAGTAGTGGCTTGGGGTGTGTTTGGGTGAATTTTTAAGTAAAATTAATGGACATTGGGATGTTAACAGTTTTTGCATGGTTTTAAAAATCATGTGACTAAACTATTCCAACCATGAAAACTTTGATAGAGAGATCTGCATGGTTGGCACATGGTCTTCCCTAACCATGTGCCCCTGCCCAGGAAATCATGCACATGAGATTAATTAACCTAAAATATATTTTTAAAACCACTGGGACCCCCAAGACTCCCATATTTTGACCTTGGTTTGGTCTTCACAAATTCTAGGTGATCCCAGAGCCTTCTTGAGGGATTACAGGGTGATTTGAACACCATTCTTTGAGATTGAATGCCCGTATTGAATATCCGCTCTCTTTCTGATAAGTGGATTTCATCCCATTTCTTCTCCCATTCATTCCTCTATCTTTCCTTGATATTTTTATTGAATATATCAACTCTTTACATGGATCTAAACCTATGAGTTGAGATATAGATCTAGGATTGTGGATCTAGATCTAGATTTGAAAGAACTTGATGCATTTTATTCTTAATTTTGGTTTAGGGATTTAGATCTGGAGCTTGATCGATGATGTTGTGCCACTCAAATTTTGGGTATTTCCATTGGGATAACGTCCATCAATAAACCGAGGTATGTGTTCTAAATATAACTTCCATAGTCATTGATTTGATATTTGAATGTGAGTTTATGAATTTTCTATCTTCCCTTAATAATTGATTTCCTAAATTGTAGTAATTGAGAATGTGGAATTGACTTCTTATTTCCTTGGTGATTAATTAATAATTGAATCACGTAATAAACAATGGTGGGTTACGCAAATAGATATTTGTTTTGTATATTGGTTATGGGTTGAGATATTGTAATTGAGATATTGAATTGATTGTGTTAAGATAATTAATTAGTGTAAATTAATTATGAAATGATGCTTGGATATATAATATAATTAATTATGATAATTAATTATGTGCCATGATGTTGATCAAAGATAATTAATTGTGAGAATTAATTTTGAAAAGTTGAGATTTGATATGGATAATTTATTGTGAATAATTAATTATGGAATGATAATTATGTTGATTGATTAATTAATTAATGAGTTATGTTCTTAGTTAATTGTTGAGTTAACTAACGGATTTTAAAATGTTTAACAAATAGTTATATTAGTAATGGAATGATGTGGTTAATTCTTATGAATAAGAGAATGATTAAATTGCTAGGATTTTTGAAGTGATAGACATAATGTTCTAGATCGATTAGAAGTTGGGACTTGGAGATTCAGTTCCTCCCCAATAGTTATCCAAGATTGAGATTTGGGGTGCTAGGCATGAAGACCTACACCGAATGAGATATGGCATGTTAGGCATGGTGACCTATACATAATGATATTTGGGGTGCTTTACATGACTCTCCACACCAAATTAAAGATAATAATGAATAATGATTCAAATGGAAAACATGAATTGAAAATGTGCCTAATATGATGATTAAATATTAAATGACAATGTTATAACTGTTTAAGTATGCATTATATTTATTTCTTCATAAAACTGCATACACTATCTTTTGAATGGACTTTTTTAGACAACGTTGGTGTTGGACTAATGAGTTTTGATCATACCCAATTTGGGCCACCTTATTTAAAGCTAAGTAGAATTTGTTTTTTTAGGATAGGATAATGACAAGGACCAAGGATAGGTTACTATTTGGGATTGGAGCATGGCAGAGGGAAATGAATGTGGTTCGGGACCCTCTTGGGAGTCTTTGTGTCATTACTTTTAGTTAAATTGTAGACACTTGACATTAAAATTGTCATATCATGTTTTACCTTTTAGTTAAATATTGTATTTTCTTATTTTGAATATCATATGGCATGTGGCCAACCGGCTTGAGGAACTATTTGTTGGCACATGGGTCAGGACGTCACAAAGTGGTATTAGACGAGTTTTCATTTATTTTTTCTTTTTTTGTCTTACTGTTTTAGAAAAGGTATATAGGATACTAAAAAGATTCAGGGTTTAGTAATGATCTTGTGCATGGGAGTTGCAAACCCATGTACAGGGGAAAATATGAGTACTCAGGGTGTGATTTTTGTGATTTTTGTTTGTTTTTATAGTTGGATATTATTTCACATTGGGTGATCCACATGTGGTGTGATGTGGTATTTTTTTGATATTTTTTGAATTTTTATTCATGACCTAAATAGGCATGATACTTTAGTCTACATGCATCATTCTAGGCACTTAGGGTTGTTATGACATGCATTATTCTAGGCACTCACGGTAAAATGGGTTATGGGTAAGTTATTGAACATGAACTGTAGTCATTATTATGAGATAGAAATAATAATGAAAAATGAGAATAAATGGGTGTATAATGAGAACCTTGATTGATAAAATGTATATTATTAATTAATTAATTAATTAATTAATTAATTAATTAATTTGAGATAATGTGATTAATTAATGGTTAAATTAATTAATGAAGATGTATGTTCCCTTGTTAACAAAGACCTAGGAGTAGGATGGTTAAGGGTAGTGGGAAGGCCTCAGTGTTGACCATGTAACAAGAAAAGGTGGAATGGATATGTTGAAACAAGTTGTATTAGTTTATCCTCTTACATAAATGTTATAAGGTTGTGTTATGAGACCTAATATGTGTGTTTGGAATTGTATAGATATGCCTCCACGATGCTTGTTGAGGGAGAGAATGAGGGGTATAGCTCAAAATGAACTCCCAATTAGGGAACTTGAGGAACCATTGGTGAAATATGAGGAGGAAGGGAAACAGTTCCAAGAGAACTTTTCTCATTTCATACAATTCATGGAGAGAGACCTAGGGTGGGTTCTGAAAAGAATGTCTGAGTTGACAAGGGAGTTTCAGCTACAGAACCCTCTTACATTTATTATAGATGTTGGACCTGAGGGAGATGAATTATAGATTGAGTCCATAGATATGATACTTGACCATTTTGATAATCCAACTGGGAGGAGGGTCAATTTGGATGCTTATATTCTATAGAAGTTAGCAAATTGCTGGTGGGACTTTCAGGTGTGATCTGGAAAGACTGATGATATATTATGGAAGGACTTTCTAGATAAGTTCTTGGATCATTTTTATCCAAAGATGCGGAGACAAGATAAGGCTTCAGAGTTTATGCATCTAACCCAAGGAATTATTACCATAATGGATTGCGCTGAAAGTTTCATAGATTTATAGTATTTTTCTCCAGCTTTGGCAGATGATGAGGCTTCTTTGGAAAAATTATATTATGATGAAATTACGTGTGAAATTAAGTCCTAGGTAAATATATTTAGGCTAAAGAAATTATCAAAAGTGGTCAATAAATCTCTCATTTCATAGGGTAACATGAATGACGCTTCCAATACTGGACATTTAGTTTTCACTAGATTATCAGGGAGTGTGCCTTCCGAGAGCAAGAAGCACCATTATGAGAACCTTAGTCGGGAAAGTGGAAAGCAAGGTGTATATCCAAGAGAAACAGTTTCACTAGATCTTACTCATGTTCTTTGACACCAGTGCGGTAGGTAGAGACACTATCATACACATTGTCCACGGCCAACAGTGGAGTACCAATTTTATGGTAAGATGGGGAACCTATAGAAGTTCTGTGGGAAGAAGCAGTTAGCTAGTGCTGAGGGAGTAGCTTCTTAGAGTCATAGTGTAGAAATGGGGTTTTCAACACTATATAGGTCTCGCAGCTAGAACTCTATGGGAAGAGGTGGTAGAGGTAGTGGACGTGGTGCTTCAGGGTATGAGCACCTATGTCATCAGAGTGGTGCTACTCAAGAAAGTCAAACCATGCCTCAGGGAAGAGGGGTAGGAAAGTTACATGCAGTTCATCATATACTTGTGTAGATCGAGGCTGGTCCATTTTCAGTGAGAGGCACTATTCTATTTGTTTCTACTTTAGCTACTTATTTATTTGATACCGGTTCCTCTCATTCCTTTATATCTGCAAATATTGTTAATTTTTTGTGCCTTGAGGTGGAGTCTGTAAGTGGGGTGATTAATATCGATATAGTGTTGGGAACACAATTTAAGGATATCTATTTATGCAAGGAGTGTTCACTAGAGATTGGAGACTATCATTTTCTTTAGGATATCTATGTCCTTGATATAACAATCTTCGACCTAGTTATGGGTATGTACTGGCTAGTCACAAACCGAGCCCACAAATATTGTTACCATAGGATATTGACCTTTGTATCTCCTAAGGGTGACCAGTATGTTCATCATAGAAAATGGGATATCCATGCAGGATAATATGGGATAATTACTTAGCAACTAGGAGATCTAACAACCCAATTTTCTAGTATTTTTCTAGATGATGGGGGTGGTAGGAAAGATGTCCTTCCACCAGTAGTAGAATTGTTTCAGGATTTCTTTCCTGAAGAATTTTTACGGTTTCCAACAAAGAGATATGTGGAATTCACTATTTATCTCATGTCAGGGTTTGAGTCGGTATCTATTACACCTTACATAATGGCACCAAATGAGCTTCAAGAGATCAAAAAATAGTTGTAGGAGTTGGAGGATAAATATTTTATCTGTCCAAGTACATCACCTTGGGGATCACCTATTTTGTTTGCAAAGAAGGATGAATAGAGTTTAATATTTTGTATCGATTATCGGAAGCTGAATAAAATGACCACGAAGAACTAATATCCTCTTCCATGTATCGATGATCTGTTTGACTAGTTGAATGAGGATTGTGTGTTCTCAAAGATCGATCTGATATTAGAGTATCATCAAGTGAGAGGTCAGACCTCTGATATACCAAGAACTAATTTCAGAAGCAGGTATAAAATTTATGAGTTTTTTGTAATTCCGTTTGGGGTGAAAAATTCTCTAGTAGTATTTATGGCCTTGATGAACAAGATCTTTCATCCGTACTTAGACCAGTTTGTGGTGGTTTTGTGGATGACATCTTGTTGCACTCTAAGACTCATGACGATCATACCCATCATCTTGACATCATCTTAGGTACACTGACAGAGCATCAGCTATATTACAATATATCTAAATGTCATTTTTGGATTGACAGGGTATACTTTTTGGGTCATATCATCTCGGAAGAAGGTGTGGTAGTGGACCTAGAAAGAGTGCAAGCAGTGATTTCTTTGGATTATCCCAAGAATTTTTTTGATATCTAATGATTTTTGGGATTAGCTTGTTATTATAAGATATTCTTCAGGTAATTTTCCCAATTATAAGCACCACTTTAATGTTTGACAAAGAGAGGTATAAAGTTTTATTGGACAGAAGCATGCGAGAATGTTTTACAGGAGTTGATAAAGTGCATGGAATCGACTCCAATTTTGATGTTACGGAAGTTGGGTGAGGAGTACATGGTGTATTATGAAACTTCTAGGATCGTACATGGGGTTTTGTTGATGCAAGGGGATCGAGTCATTTCTTACATGAATTAGCAGTTGAGTCCACATGAATGGAATTACCCTACACATGACCTTGAGTTAGAAGCAGTGGTTTATGCTCTTAAGTGTTGGTGACACTATATTTTGGGTGAAAACTTTATAGTTTTTATAGATCACTAAAACATGAAGTATATCTTTTCATAGGGAGACTTGAATCTTTGATAGTAAATATGGATATATTATATGTAGTCCTTTTATTTTTAACTGGAATATATGCCTAGAAAGGGGAATAGTTTGTCTGATTCCTTGAGTAAGAAAACTTAGACTTAGTTGGTATGTGAGTCGAGTGCAGAGTGGAAGATGATGAATTTGCTGGTGGAAATTCATGTGGTAGTTTAAGAGAGTCATGAGAGTATGACTATGGTTTCTGTAGTAGTGGAGTATACACTCTTGAGATAGATCATGGATAGGCAGTATGAGGATCTAGAGTGTTTATCCTTAAGGGAAAGCTTTGAAGGTGGGGAGACACCTTTAGAATGGATAATAGATGAGTATGAGATCACCTATGTTAAAAATTGGGTTGTTGTGCCTAGAAGTGTGCGAGTGGAACTCATGAAATAATTTTATGCCTTAAAGTGGGCGGTACACCCTAGGCGATAAAAATTTATTGTGACCTATGATGAAAGTTTTGGTGGCCATGCATGAAAAGGGATATATCAAGGTTCGTAACAAGTTGTTTCACCTATCAGTAGGTTAAGGTTGATAATCAATGACCAGGATGCCTATTTCAGTGATTGCCTAGTCTAGAATATAAGTGGGATAAAGTGAATATGGATTTTATGGTAGGAATTCCAAAAACACTTAGTAAGAATGATGTTATTTGGGTCATTATGGATCAACTCATGAAATTAGCACATTTCTTTCCTATCAAGGAAACCATTACAGTAGAAAATTTGGGAGAACTATATGTACGAGAGATAGTTTGTTTGCATGGGGAGACACATACTATAGTTTTAGATCATGATTATTGCTTTACTTCATGCTTCTAGAATGGCTTATAGAAGGCTCTTAGTACATAGGTTTTGTTAAATACGTCCTTCCACCCACAGAAATATAGGAAGTAGGACCATACCATATACGTATTAGAGGATATGTTTCGAGAATGTGTTATTGTCTTTGGTGGTTCTTGGGAGAAGAAATAGTATTTAGTAGATTTCGGCTATAACAATAGTTATCAGGCAACTATAAAGATGGAACCCTTTGAGGAACTTTATGGTAAACCTTTTAGATCACTGCTATGTTGGTTAGAGGTAGGTGATTCAGAGATTTCGGGACCAAGTCTCATTCAGGAGACATCAGATCAAGTGTTGTTGATTCGAAAATGTATGGCTACATCTTAGAGTAGGCAGAAGTCATATACTGGTAGACGGAGATGACCCCTAGAGTTTATAGAGGGAGATATTTTATTCCTTCAGGTGTCACATAGATTGGGTCACCACAGGATATGAAGGCAGGGTAAGTTGGCACCCAAATTTGTAGGATCAATTGAGGTGCAGGAGAGAATCGGGCCAATGGCGTACCGATTAGCCCTTACACAGAAATTCAACACTCTGCATGATGTTTTCCATATGTCACAACTATGAAAGGTATCACCTCGAACCTTATCATGTGATTTATGTGGAAGAGTTTTACCACAAGATAGATGTGTCCTTTGAGGATCATTTCATATGTGCATTTGGTTGCAGTGAGAAAGTGTTATGGGGAATGACCATGTCATTAGTTCATGTTTTATGGCAACATAGAAGTGTTCAAGAGGAAACTTGGGAATGGGAAGTAGACATGAGGGATCAATGTCCCAATATTTTTGGTTTAGAATCTTAGAGAAGTTTTTGAGTGCAACTTGAGGATGATTTGTTATAAGGTGGTGATATTGTAAGCTCTCAGTCTTTTTAGGAGTCATATCAGGCACATTTTCTGGTATATTTTGAAGTTTTTAAGTACCTTTGTTTTAGAGTAGTGTCTGAGGGTCTGTTTGGGTGAATTTTTAAGAATAAATAATGGAAAACAGGTTTTTTATGGTTTGTGCATGGTTTGAAAAACCATGCGACTAAACCGTGCCAACCGTGAAAACCTGGATATAGAGGTTCGCATGGTTGGCGCACAGTTTTCCATAATTATATGCATCTGCCTATGAAACCATGCACATGAGATTAATTACTCAAAAATATATTTTTAGAACCACAAAGATCCCTGAGACTCTCATATTTAAACCTTGTCTTGGGCATGACAAATTATAGGAGATCCTAGAGCCTTCTGAAGGGATTATATGGTGATTCGAACATTTTTCTTCAAGATCGAAAGCCCAGATTGAAGATCTTCTCTCTTCTCAGTAAGTGGATTTCATCCTATTGATTTTCTCATTCATTCCTCTATCTTTCCTTGATCTTTTCAAGGAAAATATCCACCTTTTCCATGGATCTAAACCTATGAGTTGGGATCTAGATCTAGTATTGAGGATCTAGATCTAGATTTTCATGATCTTGATGACTTTTATCTTGATTTTGGTTTAGTGATTTAGATCTAGAGTTTTATCAACGTTGTTGTGTCGCTTGAATTTTGGCGATTTTTTTTGGGATAACATACATCAATAAACTAAGGTATGTGGTCAAAATAGAACTCCCATAGTCGTGGATTTTATATTTGAATGTGATTTTATATATTTTATAGCTTCCCTTGATAATTGATTTCCTAAATTGAAGTAATTCAAATTTTTAAATTGACTTATGATTTCCTTGGTGATTAATTGACAATTGAATCACAGAACAAACGAATGGGGGTTACCCAAATAGATATTTGTTTTTTTGATTGTCTATGGGTTGAGATATTGTAATTGAGACATTGAATTGATTTTGTTAAGATAACTAATTTGGGGAAATTAATTATGAAATGATTTTTGGCTATGTAATATAATTAATTGTAAGAATTAATTATGTACAATGATGTTGATCAAAGATAATTAATTGTGAAATTTAATTATGTAAAGTAGATATTTGATATAGATAAATAATTGTGAAGAATTAATTATGTAATGATAATTGTGTTGATTGATTAATTAATTGATGAACTAATTAATGGGTTATGTTCTTAGTTAATTTTTGAGTTAACTAATGTCCTTAAAAATGTTTAACTAATCATTGGATTAGTAATGGAATGATGTATCTAATTATTCTGAATTAAATAATGATTAAATGTTTGAGATTTTTGTGGTTATAGACATAAAAATCTATAACAATTAGAAGTTGGGACTTAGAAATGTTGTTCCTCCCCAATAGTTATCCAAGCTTGAGATTTCGGGTGTTAGGCACGATAACCAACACTGAATAAGATATGGAGTGAGAGGCATGGTGAAATACACTGAATGATATTTGGGGTGTTTGAAATGACGTTCAACGCCAAATGAATGATAATAATGAATAATGATTCAAATGGAAAACACGAATTTAAACTAGGCATAATGTGATTACTAAAGATTAAATGACAATGTGATAATTGTTTAATTATGAATTGTATTTATTTCTTCATAAAATTTCATATAATATCTTTTGATTGAACTTGTTTTAGACACTATTGGTGGTGGCCTACTGAGTTGTCCTCACACCCTATTTGGGATACCTAATCGGCACCCAAGTAGACTTTGTTGTTGCAGGACCAGATAAGGGAAATTCCCTAGGATAAGTCTGTTTGGGATTGGATCATAGGATATGGGACCATATATGGTTCAAGACCCACTTGGGAGTCATTGTGTCTTTACTTTTAGTTTCATTATAGACACATGACATCCAAATTGTCATATTATGTTTTACCTATTAGTTGAGTATTTTATTTTCTTGTTTTGAATATCATATGACATTGTATTGTTATGGTTGTTTATATACATCCACACTTAGTTATTGTTGTTTTCTTCCATTGGGATTTTATTCTGATAAAAGAGGGTATAATATCCACAAGACTAACTTATCAGACCCTTTCTGGTAGTCAACACCCTCTAGCATATGGGGAGGCACGCTTGAGAGAATGTGGAAAACTGGCTCGGGCACCATTTAGTTTCACCCAAGTCAGGACGTCACATATTCATAATATAGTATTGAAGATATCCCTACCTAATTCTCATAGTAGAGCAAGAATTACTTACTTGATTCTCATAGTTGACCAAGCATTCATTACTCAATTCTCAAAGTCATAAGATATAAAACCTTAATCAATGAATTGGAAGTACATATAGAACCCCACCCATCATCATCCATACATATGAGTTCCACTTAAAAACATTTGTCTTAACATAAATAACCCAAGGAAATAATATGGGTTTCATAACTTCTCAAAATTATATTGAATAAAAAACAATATTACTTAATACCAAAATAATGATCATTAAAAGGAGTTTTAAAAAATAATACATATATGGTGATTTATGAACCATTAATTTTATACATAATAATTCTTTTGAAATGGATGATAAATTAAAAAATGGATGTTTTTTTTCTTAAAAAGTGTTTCTTAATATCACCTTAAAAATAAATTATTTTCAAGTCACTTTATAAAAAAATCATTTTTTAGAAGATGAATATAAAACTTCTTAAAACATAAATTCAAATCAAATTTAAATAAAGATTCATTAATAATAAATAGAAAACATATGTAAAAATTTGGAGTAAAGGGGAAGAATATAATATCAGGGTAAGGAAAAGCCTTTTCAAAATTGTAAAATGAATTTTATGAAAACCAACTTCATTAAAAGGTTAAAAACCTTTATTTTAAAATTAATAATGGGTTATATAATAATAATTGTAGATAAAAATTATTTGAGTTTTCTCTAAGTGAAGGAAAACATTGGCAGGAAGTTAAAATATAGATATAGAGAAAATACATTAAAATAGATGAAAAATATTCAAAAAATAAATTTTGATGACATGGTATATTCATCATGGAATAATTATTTGGTGTAAAAAAATATTTACCCAAGAAATAAGATGGAAATAACACATAAAATCATCATATCATTGGATTATTCAATCATGAAATATTATAATTGAATTGGACTAATTATGACTCAAGAAAAATATTTGACTTAAAAAAATCTCTTAAATTTATTCATGTTTAGTAAAATTTTCTCTATCCTTATATTAAATAAAATTACTATCTTAATACTCTATTTTATAACCTTATTCATAAAGATGAAATCAGGGATTACTAGTTTCGGGTTATTTATCAATATTGATGGATTACCTAATAATGATCGTTAATTTTTATTTTAACCCTTAAAAATAATATTCATGATATTTATTACTCCTATATATAATATATAAATACCAATTATAATTTATAACCATCCATAAAGTAGGTAGTGAAAAAAGGAATATATTGTTCCATGGAGGTGGTTGCCCGCACATACGCATGGATGATGATTTTATTTCCTAAAGAATGGGAAAAATAATAACATGGATTATTAATTTCAAAATGTAAAAAAATTATAAATGTAATACTCTTATAGTAAATTCTTTATCATTTCCAACCTTGTAAGGTGGAAAAAATGAAACATGTTATGTCGATAATGGGGTAATCTGCACATATGCATGATTGATGTTTTTAATTTTCTTAAGGGGGAGGGAAGAGGAAATGAGTATGTATTCCCACAATATAAAAACCTTAAGTAAACTATAAATAAATAATTCATCTAAAAATTTTTGGGAAAATAAATTTTAAAATAAAATATATAATAAAAATATGTTAGTGAAATGATTGAACTTATGTTGGGAACTTTGGGTTTCTCTTAGAGGATTCCTTGGTAAGAAAGAGATTTGGATATTCTCTAATGACCAGAATCTTATGAAAGTGAAATAGAATGTTATGGGAATTAAATAGGGTACAATTTTCAGATAAGATCTAATTTTTATAATGGTGTTGAATGTGTTGTGGGAGGTCCCATTTATAAGTGGTGAGAAAGAAATTTTGGTAAATATGTCAACTTAATCTAAATATATTACATGTTAAACATGTCAAGTCACTCCAAAAATAGAAAATATTGAGTTTATGGTGAGATTATTCCAATAATAACTCGACCAATCAATTATAAACTTGTTATTAACATGTTTCAATCCTATTATCCCATAAATTTTTACTTTTTCTATTTAAACTTTTTTCCATAGTAAATTGTTTTTACCCAAGCTAAATTAATCATTATTCCTAAAAATGGTCCAAAATATATAATTTTTAACCAATAATTATAAATTTTAAATCCATTTATTTTTATTTAATTTATAAAAGTTTTAAAAATTAATTTTAATATAATAGATGTATAATGTATTAAAACAATTTTTGATAAAAATATTATATGACTTAAAATATCATATATAGATTTGTAAACTATAATAAATTTTTTAAATTTTTTAATTTTAATTATAAAATACATATATTTTCAATAAAAATTTCTCCATAAATTTCCAATTCATACCCATATAATAATAATGACATAAAAGTTCCAGTATTACTAAAAATTATATATTGCACTATTTAACTAGAAATAATTTAAAAAAAACAGGTTAAGATAATTTTGAAAATTAAATACAAAAATTAATTTAGTTTAATATAATTCAGATTTTGAAATATAAATTTATTTTTTAAATGAAATTATAAAATATAAAGAAAAACTATTTTTAGTGAAAAAATTTCATTTCAAACATTAAGTGTTCTTCATATTATTCCATATCAATTTATCATTTAAATGATTTTAATATTTTAGTTCATATATAATAATATTTTAAAATCATTCAATTTAATCTATTAGGATAAAATTTACATTACTTAACAAAATAGTTCTTTGAAAAATAGATATATTACTTTTATAGTAAATATTATTTAACAAATACCATTAAAATTAATTAATTATTTTCTAAAATTTAATTTTACTACTCCATTAATATTAAAATATTTATTTTATTTTAATATGAAAATAATATAATATTTTAATATTATTATTAATATTAATACCAAATGAACAAATATATATCTATAATATTTAAATATCATATTTTAATTTCATTATGATTTATATTATTTTAAATTTACTAATTAAAAATTCAAGACTTCAAAATGCCTATTAGATATATGAACAACAAACATATTTTCATTGACCATGTTTTTAACAACTATATTTTTAATGGTCAAATTTCCAATGGCCATATTTATTTCAATTATATATAACCCTACTAAACTTATTCCATTCACACTTCCTATTTCTGTAGTTTTCATTTTAGATCTCACAAAATTGTTTCTCATTTTATCGTATTCATTCTCAATGCAGATTTTATTATACTAATGGTGATTCTTAAATGTAACAATGGTCCAGGGTAGATTTTAGTTATAAATATATAACCCTTTTAAATTTATTATACCCCTTTAATATGTGCAGTTTTAATGGATGTAATCATCCATGATGTGTATTACATAGTTTCATGAGATTTTATTTTAATGCTCTAATATGAAAGAATAAGGTTTTGTTAGCTTAATCTATATATTGTATGACTTATTACCTAATCTATTTTAAATAATTTGAAACAATATAATAAAAAATATATATTGTATAATTATAAACATATAGTTTATAGAAGAATAGGCTTCCTAAAAAGCTAGTGTGTTACATCCCCCATAAATTAATTTCATCCAAAAATTTTAATAATCAAATACCAATAGAAATAACAATGGAGATTTAAATTATTAATATGAATCAGGAAAAAAATTTCTAGTGAGATATAAACCTTATAAACTTGGGAAACATATCTATTTCATCATAAGAGTCTTATACCTAATATTTATTTTTTCCAATAACTATTTGGGCTAAGAGTTTACTATTATTCAGTGTCAATATCTACATTATAAAATTGCTTTCTATAGGGTTTTTATTATCATCCTAGAATTGATATAATATCATAGGTTAATATTAAATGTTCTTTCATTACTCTATATAATTTTTCCTCTAAGTGGAAGGAATCATTCCATCAGTAAAATTGAGTTAAATTTATCTAAATGAATTATAATATCATAGGGTAATATGATAATAAGATTTTAGGGTATATATACATTAAATATAAATATCCCCATTGGTATTAGTTCTCCATAGGAAATCAATTATCCTTTTCAATCTTATTAACTAAACTCTTCATTTTATTTTTGATAGTCTGATGTTCAGTGACCCCCTATTCCATAATGAAATCATATTAAAATACCCATGATAAAATTATAATGATTATTATTCCCAAATTTTTGACATATATATGTTTTAATATTTCTTCTTTAATCGTCTTTATTTCCTTAATTTTTATAAATACTTCTATTTCTCTACATTGATGTGTTTGGAAACTCAAATAATTTCACATTTTTAATCATATTTAATGACAACTAGTTTAAAAGAATCAAAACATTTCTCACCCCATATCCCATTTTTATGGGTTTTCATTTGAGGTAATCTCATTGTTTTTCGCCAAACCCAAGGTTCTTTCCCATTCTATCTATAAGGCCACATCCTTAAACAT
This sequence comes from Viscum album, assembly GCA_963277665.1. Classification (NCBI taxonomy): domain Eukaryota; kingdom Viridiplantae; phylum Streptophyta; class Magnoliopsida; order Santalales; family Viscaceae; genus Viscum; species Viscum album. Next base: position 1,142,201,085 of record OY728156.1, read on the forward strand.
TACATAATCTTTAATGAAGTTAATAATTCACAATTAGGATCTTTTTAGGTTTAGAGTTTTAGATAATTAGGCAATAACTATTATATTACATCTCAAAAATTACAAAGTAAACACTTCTACTCAGTATCCATTTTTTCATAAAATAAAAATTCTTAAAAGAAAAAAATAATTCTTTTCTTGATATAAATATTCTTGAGTTATTCCTTTCTCTTACCCTTCCTTATACCCTATGAAAAAACATTTCAAAAACGTGGTATGAGTATAAAAAGCTCATTAAGGGTTATAAAATAAAGAAAGAAAACATTAGTTAATCAATACATACAAAACATAATCTCTTTAACATGCCTCATAAAATCATAAAATTTATTAATAACACATAGAAATCATAAATCATAAAGGTAAATTATGTAATCCATTAAATACTTACATTTTAACTTTCACAACTACATAGGGAGTTACACTTGGAATACCCATCATAGAATATTACCAAAATCTCTTAGGAGAAACTTTAACGTTTACCTCTGTTACATTACCCAATTCATTGGAGAGCTATCTCGGGCTCACCCACCCTATGTTTTTTCACGGAACCACCCATATACATAAACAATTCCGAATAACCATAAAATATTAATAATTCATAAAACAAGCATAAAGTAAGGATGAAATTTCCACATTGCAAGCACAATATATTATCTCAAGATATTGACATAATCAATTCTTTATCAAACCATTTTAAAAACCATTTAAAACATTTAAAAAGATATTTTTGAATCAAATTGTCCCATACCACATTGAAACTTATAAAAGGAATTTTAATTTCAAACACATATACCCATGTAAATAAATCCTTAAAACCTTTTTTAAAACATGGATATTAATGAGAAAGATTTAGAAGAATAAATCTTTAAAACAATACTTTAGTTAAGGAGTTCTTAACCAAATGAGAGACTCTTCAATAAAAATAATAGAGGAATAACATTAATAAAAGCTTATAATATCATTATAATAAGGATATTCATGATATAATATGTAAAATGGTAGTATATACACCATATAAAAGTTAATTGCTATATAAAAACAAATAAGTCTCAATGGAATGTAAATTGAGAGAAAGTCCCTTACAAAGATCATATCCTTAGATTAAGGATAAATCAATGACATAATTATGTGTGACATATAATAATACACCAATTATAAGTGGATATTAAGTGTAAAACAATCAGAGTTCATTCACACATATTCATAAAATGACATAATCCAGAAGTAGAAGTTTAACCCAAAGAATTAAAATTGGGTTAAGAAGTTTTCTTACCGAAATTTGACAGCCTAAGGGAGTCACTTAAAAATTAAGAAAATGAATTGATGAGATAAAAAAAGGTTCTATCATCACTTGGAAACAAAATTTACTGTAATAAGGATATATAATAACATATCCTGATATAATAAAGTGGATATTAAAAGACATAACATAAAGGAAGTCTTCTAAAAAGAAGAGGGTGAAAGATTTTGTCACTGATTTGGTAACATACGAGACATACACCCCAATAAAGAAAGACCATACAATAAATCTGTAAATAACCATAAATTATATTATATTACACAATTAGTACAATAATTTTCAATACATACACCACAAAAAATGAAATAGTGGCAAATATAGCATTAATCTCATGGGAATAAAAAGTGAGATGAAAACCCTTTACCTCGTTGTAATCAATCGAGTCGTAAGACCAAAAGTTAATAACAGAAAAATTAATCACAAGAATATCATGAATATAAATATAATCATGATAATATATATCAAATTTCAGTACACCATACACCACATGCAATAAATAAGTTGTGAATAATGGAAATCTCATGAAATTAAAAGTGAGATAAGAAACCCCTTACCTTGTGTCTTACTTGTCTTGTATGTTCCTTGTTCTTCTTGAATAATAATATTAAGTTAATTTATTCTTGATTAAGAACATTTTTCTTGTTTATTATTCCTTTTATATCATTTATTACCTTGCTATAACAATTAGATAATTATTTGAGTTCATATCAGACATTTTGTCGATGTTCGAAACTTAAGTTAAAAATGAATTTGTTATAATTATAAATTGTCCATGTAGTAAAAAATACATTATATACAGAATTATATTCGTGATTTATATATAATATATATCATATATATCTATTTTATATCTATTTATAATATTCTATATCATTTGGAGTTAAGAAATGAAACGCATTATACATGGAGATGGTAAGTCGTACGTACACATGAACGCTACATTCATTTATATTTTATATTTAAAGAAATAGAAAATTAATAATAATTAGATATGTTATAATTATAGTATAATATATATGTTATGTTATTTAATTAACTACATCCTTTATACATTCCACGTATGGAATGAACGAGTCATATCACTTTGAGGGGGCAGTAGTTGGCACTTCCTCAAATAAAATTATCGTATTTACTCATTATGGAAACCATAAAGGTATAATATAAATTAAAAATACAGATGTGTAGAGACAATATAAATATAATATATATCACATGTAAATAAAAATACATATTAATTTCCACCATAATATGTGGTAGGTGAAGATTGAACAATCATAATTTTGTGAGGCAGTAGTTCGTCGTCCACAGAAACAGTATGTTTTTTACCCATTAGACGGTGGTGTGTGTAAATGTAGATCAAATACTTCTCATAAAAAAATATATTATATTGAATATACTGGTGTTTTTATAAAATAAATGAATAAAAAGAGTTTAGGGGGTTGGATAAGTAAAATAAAAGAAAAGAACATAAGAGAAGATGTTACCTTTAAATCTGTTAACTCCCTTTGGTTTGAACCAAAAGGGTTTCTTGAACTACCTTCTGCATAAGGTAAGGATTCTAGGTGGAAGAGAGGAATATTGAGAGATTATTTGGTTAGATTTTGGAGGATCCAAGGGGCTTTAGAGGTGTGAGTAATTGGTTAGAGGTGAGGGATTTTTATAAGGGGGAGGAGGGGCTCTTTAGAAAGTTTGAAAATAATATTTTATTATATAAGGATTGTCAGTTTCTAAAGTTCCAAGACTTATTAAAGTAAAAAATAAGATTAATATTATTTGAAATAAAAACATCCAATAATAATTGTAAAGTTTTTGGATATTTTTTTAATCTATAAAATATTATTTATTTAAACCATTCATTAATGAGGTAAACACGGCATCATTATTGTGTCATAAATAATGTTAATTATTTTATGTCTAAAAATTATAAAAAAAAATACCATGATGTTGGAAATATTTTTATCTTTCAAATTAATATTTATAGTTGAATAGATAACTTATATAACCCCATGTAAGAATTTATTTACTAAAAGATATATGTTTATGTCATTTTTGTCATTACTTTAAATTAATTAATATAAAGTGTCATTATCGCTTTTAAGTGGATCCATGGGGTCCAAAAATAGACCCAAAGATGTACATGATACTAAATTTATCATTTAATATGATTAAGACACATGTTAGGGTAATTTAATGTTATTATAATATTATTTATTCCTTGAATTGCTCTATTCACATTTAACCGTGATAAATAAAAGTCAAACGTTATTATTCACCAAAAATTATTTTCATCTTATTAAACCATATATTACTTACTAATATAAACACTTTATGTAGTATTTTTGAAATTCAATTCATAGAAGTGGTAAAATTTCAATTGAATGTAAAATTCAGTTTTTTAACTACTACTAAGTGTTTTCACTATTCATTAAAAATTGAAGTTTTTCAGAAAAATACCAAAAATTCATCCTAAGCTATATTTGACATTAAAAATTAAAAAATTATGTCTATTTTACCAAATTAAAATCATATAAGTTTCATTAATTAATTTAAAATTAATTCTCGTTGTCAAAACAAAAAGCTTGTTTTTAAGAAATAATAACTATCCAAAGACTAACACTTATTTATGTATAATTTCAAAGTAAAATTACTTCCAATGACCAACATTGGATTAAATGGAAAAAATATAATCTAATTAAACTTTAAAACCAATTAAAAACATAATTTAACAATATAAATAAATTAGATTAAAAAGCAGTTTTGAATTAAAATACAATATTTTTCACTATTCATACAAAATGAATTTTGTCAGAAAAATACCAAAACAATACCCAAAGTAAATTATGATGTACTTATTCTAAAGAAGAATTTTATTTTTTCAAATAGAACATATAAAATATACCAAAACTATATTTAATGAGGGTTCTCCATCATAAGGCAGTAAATCGACCTTTTAAAGAATATTAGAGTATTTATGATTAAAATTGGATTCATTCACATGTTAGGCCTCTAACTTTTATTGGATAAATATAAAAACATTTAACAAACATATATAATCAAATTTTAGTTAGTTATATTCATTATCATTAATACAACAGCTAGGCGTTAACTACCATTTAAAATAATATTATAGTATTATTTTTCACTATGACCCAACGTTGTGTGCAACGTAAGATTTCAATGAAACCCATTATTGCGTATCGAGTACACCATCGAACATAGAATCCCCTGTAAATTAAAAGTAATATTTAATTCACAAATATTAATAAATATTAAAATGAATTATTCTTTATTTACTTCATATGTTACATCCTTCCCCTTTTAGAAATTATGTCCTAACAATTTTAAAATTGGGCTTGGAAACTTCATTAAAAGTCCCACATCAGAAAAAAAAAGTCAATAAAACTATCACTTTAAAAGAAATAAAGTGAATTATACAGGTCACCCGAGATAACCCATACTAGGATTCCATGAAAACATGTATATTGAGGAGAAACTAATTGTCAAGTTCTGATGGGGAGTGACATAAAACATGATTAGGAGAAAGTTAACCACCAGAAAATCACAAACTTGTGATAGGTTAAATGGTCTTTAGTTTCCTAGTAGGAAAAGTAAACAGACAAAGAAATTTGTTTTAAGTTCCTTTCCATAAAGTTATCAAATTTTTTATGATATTGACTAAGGACATAAGGAAATATACTTACTTTTCAAGTTGAGTTTCATCCTTTAATTAGTTTATACTAAAAACTCATCGTTTCTCCAAATGATGAGTATTCAAGATGAATTGTTCATATTTGAAGTGCAAGAATCAACTTCTAGAGAATCACATAATCCAAAGAAGATGAACTATACATTTTCCCTATATTTAGAAATTAACCAAAACTAAAATGGTTAGTACAAGATCAGATAGTCCCAAAAAGGATAATCCTTTAAAAAAAAGAAATATTATTCATAATCTCCAAAATTTGACAAACAATACCAAAAGTTCAATAAAGACCATTCAATAAACAGTTGTCCATAAAATTATTCAAAGTAAACCAAAATAATTTTAAAACCAAAAACTCATAAGGATTTAATTACATTGTCTTCCATAGTAAATCATAAAATTTATCTCCAAATAACATCAACTACTCTTAATGTCTCATACTGAAGTGTAATTAACCTAGTCACATATTCTCTATGATAGGTTAATAATTTCCATAAATAAACCGAATATTCATAAAATATATATTCTTATAAAATTAAATTTCAACCATTATTCCAAAAATAAAATCCCATATTATTTTATTTTCCTTAGGCATATAGTGTTTCCCCCAAAGAGAGAACGTCTTCCAAAATACCTTTATCACTTAATCACCAAATCATTTTCCAAGAATAATTATATCTATTTTATAAAACATAAGTTCCCAAAATCAACTTATTCTGGATCCATAAAATCATTTAACTAAATGAATAACTTATACTCATAAGGGAATTCACATAGGACAGTGGTAGGCAATGCACCCTTATTGCCCATTGGTTGTGGGTTCAATTCCCATGGCCTTTCTAGTCACAAGGGTTGTCACCCATCTTTCGAGTTGTCCTTTTTATAAAACAAAAAAATAAAACTAACATATTTTAACCTCAAATTTTATATTATACCTATCATTTTCATCCCAAATCATTAAGACCACAACATCTTAATGAAGAATTATATATATTGTCATTTTTTTATTTCACCTCTATATGATAAAATAAAACTATTCCCAAAAGAAAGAACATCATACCTTGATCATGGTGTCCACATGGTTTCATTGTCATCTTGTTCACATAGGTAGAAGGTCCATGAATTGAAACAATGATTTAGATATCCTTCAAAATCATTTTATTCCTTCATCCAAATACACCTTGTACAATACGGGTCATATGGGTGTTCACAAAAAAATAGTTTCAGAAACTAATCTTGTATAACATATAATTTCAAAACATCTGATAAAACTTTCTTTTTATAAAATATTCAGACTAATTTTGAGTTGAAACGTTAAATAAATGTCCCTTTTTAAATTACCATAAGTAAGTGTTGAAATACTATAATTGAAAAGAAAATATAAATAGGTTGTGCAAGGGTCTCCTTCTTTACCACCTTTTTTAAAATCATAATAAACTTCAAAATTTTGTGATAAGGTAAAATATTTGAAAATTCCATGATAATATTTACCTTTCTTGAAAATGTGAAAATATTGTGAAAATAGGATTTGATTAAATACAACCAATTATCCACGATGATATCAATTTATAGTGGAGGCATTTGATATCTCAAACAACTTATTTCAAGTGAGTTGTATGCTAAAAAAAGTTTCAAAATAATCTGAACATGACTTTGCAATAATTATTGAAAGCACGTCATTAGGAAGATATAGGAATGTTGTTTGAGATCCTCCTTCTTCCATTTGTAACTTACTTTCCTAGATAGGAAAAAATTATAAAAAATGATTTAACTTAAAAACTACACATAGAGACTAACCATGTGTCTAATAAAAACTCTTAATCCCAAAAGTTGTCTAAACAAACCTCGGATAAAAACTATAAGGACCTACCTTTAAACATTAAATAATCATGAATTAAGTTAATAATTAACATTAAGAATCATTTCAAGTTTTTTTGTTTAGATAATTAGTCCATAACTATTACATTAAATCTCAAAAATCTCAAAGTAGACACTTCTACTTAGTATCCATTTTTTCCTAAAATAAAAATTCTTAAAAGAAAACAGTAATTATTTTCTTGATATAAATATTTTGGAGTTCTTCCTTTATCATACCCTGCCTTATACCTTGTGTAAAACATTTTGAAAACTTGGGATGATCATAAAAATATCAATAAGGGTTATAAAATAAAGAAAAAAACACTAGTTCATCAATACATACAAAACATAACCTCTTTAACATACCTCATAAAATTATAATATTTATGAATAACACATAGAAATCATAAATCATAAAGGTAACTTATGTCATCCATATCATACTTACATTGTAGCTTTCATAGCTACATAGGGAGTTGACTTGAAAAACCCATCACAGTATATTCCCTAAATCTCTTAGTAGAAACTTTAACGTTTTCCTCTATCATGTTACCCAATGCATTAGAGAGCTATCTCGGACTCACCCGCAAAAGTCCTATCATGGAACCAACTGTATAAGTAAACAATGCCCAATAACCATAACATATTCATAACACATAAAAAATCATAAAGTAAAGATAACATTTCCACATTGCAATCAAAACATATCATTTCAAGATATTGACATAGTCAATGCTTTATCAAACCATTTTCAAAACCATTTAAAACATTTAATAAATATATTTTTGAATCAAAGTGTCCCATAACACTTTGAAACTTTTAAAAGGAATTTTTATTTCAAACATTCATATCCATATAAATAAATCCTTAAAACATTTTATAAAACATTTTTATTAATGAAAAATATTCAGAAAAATAAACCTTTAAAACAATACTTTAGTTAAATAGTTCTTAACCAAATGAGAGACTCTTGAATACAAATAATTGAGAAATATCATTAATAAAAACTTATAATATCATGATAATAATAAGATTCATGATATAATATGTTAAATAGAAGTTTATATACCATATAAAAGTGAATTAGTGTATAATAACAAATAAGTCTCAATGGAATGTAAATTGAGACAAAGTCCCTTAAAAAGATCGTATCCTTAGATTAAGGATAAATCAATGACATAATTATGTGTGACAAATACAAATACACCCAATATAATTTTATATTAATTTTAAAACAATAATATTTCATTCACACATATTCATAACACTAAATAATCAAGAATTTGAAGTTTAACCCAAATAATTGAAATTGGGTTAAGAAGTTCTCTTACCGAAATTCGATAGCCTAACGTCATCACTTACAAATTAATAAAATGCGTTGATGAGACATAAAAGGTTATATAATCACTTGGCCACAAAATTTACAGAAATAAGTATATATAATAAAATATCCCAACATAATAAAGTGTAAATTAAAAATACATAACGTAAATGAAGTCTTTTTAAAGGAGAATGGTGAAAGATTCACTCACTGATTTAGTAACTTACGAAACAAATACCCCATAAAAGAAGGATAATACAATGAAGATGTCAATAACAATAAATTAAATTATATTACACAATTAATACAATCATGGGCAGTATATACACCATACAAAAGTAAATATTGGAAAATATAACATGAATCTTAGGGGATTAAAAAGTGAGATGAAAACTCTTTAACAGGTTGTAATCAATCAATTCGTAAGACCAAAATTTAATAACCAAAAAATTAATTAAAAAATACCAGGAATATAAATATAATTATGATAATATATATCAAATTTCAATACACAATACACCAAATTCAATAAATAAGTGGTGAACAATGGAAATCTCACGAAATTAAAAGTGAGATAAGAAACCCCTTACCTCAAGTCTGACTTGTCTTGTATGTTCCTTTTTATTTATTAATAATAAAATTAAGTTAATTTATACTTTATTAAGAACCTTTTTAAAGTTTTATATTCCTTTTATATCACTTATTACCTTGCTATAAAAATTATCTAATTATTTGAGTTCATAACGGACATTTTGTCGATGTTCGAAACTTGAGTTAAAAATGAACTTGTTATAATTATAAATTGTCAATGTGGTAAAAAGTGAATTATCTATAAGATTATATTAATTATTTAGATATAATATATATCATATATATTAATTGTATATGTATTTATAATATTCCATATCATTTGGAGTTTTGAAATGAAACGCACCGTTCATGGTGACAGTAAGTCGTACGTACGCATGAACGCTACTTTCATTTCAATTTTATTTTTAATGGAATAAAAACTTAATAATAAATAGTTATATTATAATATCTATTTTATGTAATTTAATTAACTACATTATTTATATGTTCCACATATGGAATGAACGAGTCATATCACTTTGAGGGGGCGGTAGTCCGCACTTCCTCAAATGAAATTATCGTATTTACTCATTATGGAAACCATAAAGGTGTGATATAAATGAAAACCAAATAAGTGTAGATAAAATATAAATATAATATATATCACATATAAATATAGTTCCATATTAATGTCCACCATGAGAGATGGTAGGAGAATATTGAACAATCATCGTTTCGTGAGGCAGTAGTTCGCCTTCCACAGAAACAGTGTGTTCTTTACCCACTGGATGGTGGTGTGTGTAAGTGTAGTTTAAATAATTCTCATAACAACAATCTATAATATTGAGTATACTGGTTTTTTTATAAAATAAATTATTAAAAATATTTTAGGGGGTTGGAGAAGTAAAATAAAAGAAAATAACTTAAGAGAAGACGTTACATTTAAATCAGGTAACTCCCTTTGGTTTGAACCAAACTAATTTCTTGAAGTGCTTTATGCCTAACATAAGGCTTTTCAATGTAATAGAGGGATATTTAGAGATTATTTGGGTAGATTTTGGATGATACAAGGTTCTTGAGAGGTGTGAGTAATGGGTTATAGGTGAGGGATTTTTAAAAGGGGGAGGAGGGGCTCTTTAGAAAAGTTTGAAAATATTATTTTATTATATATTGATTTTTGGTTTCTAAATGTCCAAACCTTATTAATATCGAATATAAGATGACTCTTGTTATAAATAAAATCGTCAAATAATAATTGGATAGGTTTTGGATATTGTCTTAATCTTTAAAATATTATTTATTTAAATTATTCATTAATGAGGTAAACACAACATCATTATTGTGTTATAAATAATTTTATTTATTTGATGTCTAAAAATTATAAAAAAAATACCACAATATAGGAAATATTTTTTGATTTAAAATGAATATTCATAGTTGAATATAAAACTTATATAACCCCATGTAAGAATTTATTTACTAAAAGATAGATGTTTTTGTCATTTTTGTCATTAGTTTAAATTAATTAATATAAAGTGTCACTATCACTCTTAAGTGGCTCCATGGGGTCCCAAAATCAACCCAAAGATGCCCACAGTTAGAAATGTATCATCCAATAGAATTAGGACACATGTTAGGGTAATTTAATATTATTATAATATTATTTTTTCCCTTGAATTACCCTATTTACCTTTAACTGTGGTAATTAAAAGTCAAAAGATACTATTCACCAAAAAATATTTTCATCTTATTGAACAAAATTATACTTACTAATAAAAATGATGTATGTCAGATTTTTGAAATTCAATTCAGAGAAGCAATAAATTTTTATTTAAATGAAAAAGTCTGTTTTTTAATTACTACTCGGTGTTTTCACTATTCATCCAAAATTGATGTTTTTTAGAAAAATACCAAAAATTCAGCCTAATATATATTTGATATTCCGAATTCAAAAATTATGTCTATTTTACAAAAAAAACATAGAATTTTCATTAATTAATTTAAAATTAATTCCTGTTGTCAAAACAAAAAGTGTGTTTTTAGGAAAAATAGTAACTATCAAAAGACTAACACTTGTTTATGTCCAATTTCAAAGTGAAATTACTTCCAATGACCAAAATTGGATTAAATGGTAAAACTATAATCTAATTAAACTTTAAAATTAATTAAAAATATAATATAACTATATAAATAAATTAGATTAAAAGGCAGTTTTGAATTAAAATTCATTATTTTTCACTATTCATAAAAAATGAATTTTATCAGAAAAATACCAAAAATTTACCCAAAGTAAATATTTATGTCCCAATTCTAAAGAAGAATTGTATTTTTTCAAATATAACATATAAAAGTTACCAAAACTATATTTAATGAGGGTTCACCATCAAAAGGTGGTAAATCGACCTTTTAAAGAATACTAGAGTATTTGTGCTTAAAATTCTATTCATTCACATTTTAAGCCTTTAAATTTTATTAGAATAATATAAAATAATTTAACAAACATGTATAATAATATTTTATTTAGTTCTATTCATTCCCACCAAGACAACGTCTAGGCGTTAACTACCATTTAATATAATATTATATTATTATTTTTTAGTATGACCCAACGTTGTGTTCAATGTAAGATTTCAAAGAAACCCGTTGTTGCATATCAGGTACGCCACCAAACATAGCATCCCCATTAAAATAAAATTAATATTTAATTCACAAATATTAATAAATATGAAAATCTATTATTCTTTATTTTCTTCAAATGTCACATCCTTCCCCCCTTTTATAAATTGCATCCTCTCAATTTTAAAATTGGGCTTAGAAACCTCATTAAAAGTATCACATTGAAAAAAGATTCAATAAAAATATCACTTTAAAAGAAATAAAGTGAAGTACAAAGGTCAATCCAGATAAACCATACTAGGATTCCATGAAAACACGGATATGGAGGAGAAATTAAGTGTCAAGTTTTGATGGAGAGTGATAGAAAACATGATTTGGAGACATTTAACCTCTTGAAAATCACAAACTTGTGATAGGTTAAATGGTCTTTGGTTTCACAGTATGAAAAGTAAAAAGATAACATTTTTTTTGTTTTAAGTTCCTTTTCATAAAGTTGGAGAATTTTTTTATGAGATTGACTAAGGATATAAATAAATATACTAACTTTTCAAGTATAGTTTCATCCTTTAATAAGTTTCTACCAAAAACTCATCTTTTCTCCAAATGATGAGTATTCAAGATGACTTGTTCACATATGACTTGCTAGAATAAACTTCTAGAGAATAACATAATCCAAAAAAAAGAACTATATATTTTCCCTGACTTTAGAAATTAAACAAAACCAAAATGGTTAGTACAAGATCTGATAATCCCAAAAAAGGATAATCCTTTAAAAAAAGAAATATTATTCCCAATCTCCAAAATTCGACAAACTATACCCAATGTTCAACAAAGTCAATTCAATAAACAATTGTCCATAAAATTCTTTAAAGTAAACCAAACTAAGATTGAAACCCAAAACTCATAAGGATTTAATCACATATTCATCCATAGTAAATCTTAATATTTATCTCCAAATAACATCGACTACTCTTAATGTCTCATATTGAAGTGTAATTAACCTAGTCACATATTCTATATGATAGGTTAATAACTTCCATAAATAAACCAAATAGCCATAAAACATAGATTCTTACAAACTTAAATTTCAACCATTATTACACAAATAAAATCCCATAGTACTCTATTTTACTTAGGCATATAGTGTTTCCCAAAAAGAGAGAATGCCTTCCAAAATACCTTTATCACTTAATCACAAAATCATTTTCCTATACTAAGGAGATCTATAAGATAAAACATATGTTCCCAAAATCAACTTATTCTTGATCCATAAATTTATTTAACTAAATAAATAACTCATAATAACTAGGGACTTAATGTAGGCCAGTGGTAGGTGATGTTCCCTTGTCACCCTTCATTTGTTGGTTCGATTCTTATAGCCTTTCTAGACACAATAGGTTGTCACTCATCTTATGATTTTTCCTTTTTATAAAACTCAAAAATAACCCTAACATATTTTGACCTCAAAGGTTGTATTATACCTATCATTTTCATCCCAACTCATTAAGACCTCAAAATCTTAATGAAGACTTATATATATTTTAATTTTTTTATTTCACCTCTATATAATAAAATAAAACTATTTGAAAAATAAAGAACAGTATACCTTGATCATGGTGCCCACATGGTTTCATTGTCATCTTGTTCACATAGTTTGAAGGTCTATGCATTGAAAAAATGATTTAGATATCCTTCTAAATCATTTTCTTACTTCATCTAAATACACCTTGTACAACATGGTTCATATGGGTGTTTATAGAAAAATAGTTTTTGAAAATAATCATGTATAACAAATAATTTTAAAACATTAGAAAAAAACATTTTTTTATAAAATAATCGGTCTGAGTTTGAGTTGAAACTTTCAATCAATGGTCATTTTAAAATACCATAAGTATGTGTTGAAAGACTATAATTAAAAATCAAATATAAATAGTTTGTTCAAGGGTCTCCTTCTACTGCACCTTTTTCAAAATCATAATATTCTTCAAAATATTGTGATAAGGTAAAATATTTGAGAATTCCTTGATAATATTAACCTTTCTTGAAAATATGAGAATATTTTGAAAATAAGATTTGATTAAATACAACCCATGATCCACGATGATATAAAGGTGTAGTGGAGGTGTTTTATATCTTAAAAAAGTTATTTCAAGTGAGTTGTATGCTAGAAAAAGTTTCACAATAATCTAAACATGACTTTGTAATAATTATTGCATGAATATCATCAAGAATATATAGGAATGTTGTTTGAGATCATCCTCTTTCCATCTGTAACTGACTTTCCTTTATCTAAAAAAGTTTTAAAACAAAGATTTAACTTAAATAGTAAACATAGAGACTTACCATGTGTTTAATAAAAACTTATACTCTCTACAGTTTTCTAAACTAACCTATGATACCAACTATAAGGCCCCAGCCTTAAACATTACATAATCTTTAATTATGTTAATAATTCACATTGAGGGTCTTTTCAGGTTTATATTTTTATCGAATTATGCCATAACTATTACATTACATCTCCAAATTTACAAAGTATACACTTCTACTCAGTATCCATTTTTTCATAAAATAAAAATTCTGAGAAGAAAACAATAATTATTTTCTTGATATAAATCTTCTTGAGTTCTTTTTTTCTCTTACCCTGCCTTATACCCTATGAAAAAACATTTCAAAAACATGGGATGAGAATAAAAAACCTCAATAAGGGTTACTAAATAAAGAAATAAAAAAATCATCAACACATAAAAAACATAATCTCTTTAACATACCTCATGAAATCAAAAGATTTATGAATAACACATAGAAATAATAAATCATAAAGGTAACTTATGGCATCCATATCATACTTACATCTTAGATTTTACCGCTATAGAGGGAGTTACACTTGAAATACCCATCACAGTATATTCCTTAAATCTCTTAAAAGAAACTTTAACTTTTTCCTCTATCATGTTACCCAATGCATTGGAGATCTATATTGGGCTCACCCGCCCTAGGTTTATCACAGAACCACCCGTATACGTAAAAAATGACCAATAACCATAACATATTCATAATGCATAAAACAAGAATAAAGTAAATATAACATTTCCACATTGCAATCATAATATATCATTTCATGATATTGACATTATTAATGCTTTATCAAACCATTTTCAAAACAATTTAAAACATTTAATAAAGAGATTTTTGAATAAAAGTGTCTCATACCACTTTGAAACTTTCAAAAGGAATTTTAATTTCAAATATTCATATACATATAAATAAATCCTTAAAACCTTTTTTAAAACATGGATATTAAAGAGAAATATTTAGAATAATAAATCTTTAAAAAAATATTTTAGTTAAATAGTTATTCACCAAATGAGAGATGCTTGAATATAAATAATTGAGGAATAACATTAATAAAATATTATAATATCATCATAATAATAAGATTCATGAAATAATTTGTCAAAGTGAATTACATACACCATATAAAAGTGAATTGGTTTATAAAAACAAATAAGTATCAATGGAATATAAATTAAGACAAAGTCCTTTACAAAGATCGTATCCTTAGATTAAGGATAAATCATTAACATAATTATGTGTGACATATAATAATACACCCAATATAAGTGGATATTAAGTGTAAAACAATCAGAGTTCATTCACACATATTCATATCATTACATAATCAAGAAGTAGAAGTCTAACCCAAATAATTGAAATTGGGTTAAGAAGTTTTCTTACAGAAATTTGACAGCCTAACGGCGTCACATAAAAATTAAGAAAATGAGTTGATGAGATATAAAAGGTTCTATCATCACTTGGAAACAAAATTTATTGCAATAAGGAAATATAATAACATATATTGACATAATAAAGTGGAAATTAAAATACATAACATAAATTAAGTCTTTTAAAAAGAGGAGGGTGAAAGATTCCCTCACTGATTTGGTAACATACAAAACATACACCCCATGAAAGAAGGAACATACAATGAAGATATAAGTAGCAATAAATTAAATTATATTACACAATTAATACAATAATGGTTATTACATGCCCCACACAAAAGAAAATAGTTGAAAATATAGCATGAATATCAAAGGAATAAAAAGTGAGATGAAAACCCATTACCACGTTGTAATCAATCAAGTCGTAAGAAAAAATTTAACAACCACAAAATTAATCACATAATACCATGAATATAAATATAATAATGATAATATATATCAAATGGAAGTATAAAATACACCACATGAAACAAATAAGTGGTGAACAATTGAAATCTCACGAAATTAAAAGTGAGATAAGAAATATCTTACCTCAAGTCTGACTTGTCTTGTATGTTCCATGTTCTTCCTGAATAATAAACTTAAGTTAATTTATAGTTTATTAATAACATTTTTTGAAGTTTATTATTCCTTTTATATCAATTATTACCTTGTTATAAGAATTATCTAATTATTTGAGTTTATATTGTACATTTTGTCGACGTTCGAAACATGAGTTCAAAATGAACTTGTTATAATTATAAATTGTCCATGTGGTCAAAAATACAATATATAAAGAAATATATTCATGATTTATATATAATATATATCATATAAATCTAGTGTATATGTATTTCTAATATTCTATATCTTTTGGAGTTGATAAATGAAACGCATCGTTCATGGAGATGATAAGTCGTACGTATGCATGAACGCTACTTTCATTTCTATTTTATATTTAAAGGAATAAAAACTTAATAATACTTAGGTATATTATAATTCCAATATATTATCTATGTTATGTAATTTAATAAACTACATCCATTATACTTTCCACTTATGGCATAAATGAGTCATATCACTTTGAGGGGAAGGTAGTCTGCACTTCCTCAAATGAAATTATCATATTTACTCATTATGGAAACCATAAAGGTATGATATAAGTGAAAAATACAGGAGTATAGAGACAATAAAAATATAATATATATAACATTTAAATACAGTACCATATTAATGTCCACCATAAGCTTTGGTAGGAGAATATTGAACAATCATCGTTTCATGAGTCAGTAATTCGACGTCCACATAAACATTATATTCTTTACCCATTAGACTGAGGTGTGTGTAAGTGTAGTTAAAATCCTTCTCATAAAAAAATAGAGTATATTTATGATACTAGTTTTTTTATAAAATAAAGGAATAAATATAGTTTATGGGGTTGTAGAAGTAAAATAAAAGATAAGAACTTAAGAGAAGACGTTACCTTTAAATCGGGTAACTCCCTTTGTTTTGAACAAAAAGGATTTCTTGAAGTGCCTTCTGCCTAAGGTAAGGCTTCTAGGTGGAATAGAGGGATTTTGAGATATTATTTGGGCTGAGGTTGGACAAGCCAAGGGGCTTGAGATATGTGATTAATGGGTTATAGGTGAGGGCTCTTTATAAGGGGGCGGTGGGGCTCTTTAGGAAAGTTTGAAACTATTATTTTATTATATAATGATTTTCGGTTTCTAAAGGTCAAGAACTTATTAAAGTCGAATATAAGATGACTCTTGTTTGAAATAAAATCATCCAATAATAATTGGACAGGTTTTAGATATTTTTTTAATCTTTAAAATATTATTTATTTAAAACATTCATTAATGAGGTATACAATGTATCATAATTGTGTCATAAATAATTTTATTTATTGGATGTCTAAAAATTATAAAAAAAACCATTATGTAGGAAATATTTTTAGATTTCAATGAATATTTATATTATAAGATATAACTTATACAACCCCGTGTAATAATTGATTTACTAAAAGATATATATTTATGTCATTTTTGTCATTATTTTAAATTAATTAATATAAAGTGTCATTATCACTCTTAAGTGGATTCATTGGATCCCAAAATCTACCCAAGGATGTAAATGGTCGGAAATGTATCATATAATAGGATTATGACACATGTTAGGGTAATTTAATATTATTATAATATTATTTTTACCTTGAATTACTCTATTTACCTTTAATTGCAGTAAATAAAAGTCAAAAGCTATTATTCACCAAAAATTATTTTCATCTTATTGAACCACATTTTACTTACTAATAACAACCATTTATGTCGTATTTTTGAAATTCAATTCACAAAAGCGGTAAAATTTCATTTAAATGAAAAATTTGGTTTTTTAACTACTACTCAGTGTTTTCACTATTCATAAAAAATTCAAGTATTTCAAAAAAATACCAAAACTTTAGCCTAAGATATATTTGATATTCCGAATTAAAAATTTATATATATTATATGAAATTCAAAACATATAAGTTGCAAAAATTAATTTAAAATTAATTCCTGTTTTTAAAACAGAAATCGTGTTTTTAAGAAATCATAACTATCAAAAGATTGACACTTATTCATGTTCAATTACAATATGAAATTACTTCCAATGTCAATAATTGGATTAAATGGTAAAAATATAATCTGATTACTCTTTAAAACCAATTAAAAAGGAAATATAACCATATAAATATATTATATTAAAAGGCAGTTTTGAATTAAAATACAATAGTTTTCACTATTCATAAAAAAATGAATTTTATGAGAAAAATACCAAAAAATTACCCAAAGTAAATTTTGATGTCCTGATTCTAAAGAAGAATTTTATTTTGTCAAATAGAACATATAAAAGTTACCAAAACTAGATTTAATGAGGGTTCTCTATCAAAAGGCGATAAATCGACCTTTTAAAGAATATTAGAGTATTTATGCTTAAAATTTGATTCATTCACATTTTAAGCCTATAAATTTTACTGGATAAATGTAAAAGCATTTAACAAACATGTATAATAATATTGTAGTTTTTTCAATTTATTCCTCTCAATACAATGGCTAAGAGTTAACTACTATTTCAAATAATATTATATTATTATTTTTGAGTATGACCCAATGTTGTGTGCAATGTAAGATTTCTAATAAAAATGTTGTTGCGTATCGGGTATGCCATCGAACATAGAATCCATTTTAAATTAAAATTAATATTTAATAAACAAATATTAATAAATATAAAAATTTATTATTCTTTATTTACTTGGGATGTTACACCATCAATTATTAAAACCAAAAGGGCTGAAATGAGTTATGAAACATTAACAATATGGGGGAATTTTCATAATAAATAACATAAAAGGTTTCAAACTTAAACCATTTAACATCATTAAGTTAGCCTATAATTCCTTTGGTTAATTTTAATTGGGTTATCATATACTTATCAACCTTATACCTAAAAGTACCAAGGTAATCAATTCTTCATATTGATTTATAAACAGAATGTAATCAACCAAATCATATGATGTGGGAGTTTCTAGCTTGGTGCGCAATCTTAGACCCACTCATTGTGCATCAGAGTGATGTACAATTCAATTCTCAACAAACCCATTTTAAAGTGACTACCCCTAGGTGAATCTATACCATTGTCACATCCACTTTCTAACATCTAGATAGGGAAGTTTTTCTAGGAAAAAAACTAACTCAATACTTTAACAATATTTAAGGTTATGATCCTTTAATTTGACTCATTGCTAAGGTTTTCACTAATTATATATAAATTTAATACTAAAGGTGACTAAAATAATCTCAAAAAATAACTAAACCCCTAGATATTAATACCCAAGCTAAATTTATATAAATAATAAATGATTCCATGGTTTAATTAACAAATATAACAAATAGTCTCACAACCCAAGAACTAAATATGTAGTATCATAGACACTAGCTACATAAAAATATTATTCCACAAAACTTGTGAAAATTTATCCAAAATTGTTATCCTCTAGACCTTATTCCAGACATCTCATATGATAAAATCATCTTCATACCTAGAAAATGGTAACATAAGAAAGTGGAGAGCTCAAATAATCAATAAAGGAAATTTATCAATTATTTATAACCATTATATCATAAACATGAGGTAAAACATGATCAAGGGAGAAATATAAGATAAAATAAACATGGGATTATAATTTAAAATCATAAAACTTGATTTAGAATTAAGTAACATGGAATAGAAACATAAGACCAAATAATGGTCATCAAAACATGGATTAGAAACACATAATGGAAATAAAAAAAATATAAAATCATAAGATAAGAAAGTAGAACTTATTTAGAACATGGAATATCATAAAAATTTGGCACATCTTTGAAATAAATAATATATTAGGAAAAATAAGTGTCAAAAACATAATAATATGAAAGAATATCATAGTAGAGTAGGAATCACCAATTGATTTCTATAATATAGTGGAGTATGAATCCCTACCTAATTATCATAATGGAGTGATCATTCCTTGATCAATTTCCATAGTATAGTGATAACTCCTTCTCAATTCATATAGTTTTCTCATGGGATGTAAAACCATAACCAATGATTTAAAGGGAAATATAGGACCCTACCCCTCATCATCCATACATATTAGTATGACCTAAAATCAAATCATTCATCCTATCATAAATAAACCATGTAAATAAGATGGGTTTCATAAATTTTTCAAATAGTATCACATAAAAAACATGATCATTTGACACTAAAATAATTATCACCCATGGGGGTGTTGAAAATGATCTCAAATTGGTTTATTTATGAACCGTTAATTCATTATATAATAATAATTTTAAAATTGAAGATAAATCACAAAAGGGGTATTTTTTATTAAAAATTGTTTATTAATATCACCTTAAAAAGATTTGATTTTCAAGTAAATTAACAAAAATAAATAAATTGAAAACATTATTAAATAATTACTTCAAAAAATATATTAAACAAACCTTGATAAGAAATAAAATATGTCAATATATAAAGTATAATGAAATAATATAATATCATGGTAAGGAAAATCATTTTAAATATTTTAAATGACCTTTATTGGAAACCTATATCATTAAAATGTTAATGAAACCTTTTTTAATGAATAAAGGGGAATATAAGGATTATTAGAGATAAAAAAAATTTAGTTCTCACTGGGTAAAGGAGAAAATTAGTAAAAATTAAAAGAATATATATGGAGAAAATTCCATAAAAGATATGGGAGTTACTCTTAACAAAATTGCATTTTTATGAATCAATAGATTCATCATGGAAATATAATTGGGTGTTAATCATTATTTCCACATAAGATAATATGAAAATACAACATAACATCATCATAGAGATGGATAATTCAATATTGAAATATTATAATAAAATTATAGTGATTATTACATAAGAAAAATATTTGATCCAAGAAAACCCCTCCCCTTTATTCATGCTTAGTTAAATGGTCTCTAACCTCCTATAAAAAAACATAACTCTCATAATAATGTATTTTATAACCTTATTTGTATAAATTAAGTCATGAAACTTTCCCTCTAGATGCTACCCTATTGGGTTGTAAATGAAGGAAGAGAGATAATGACCCCCAAGTCCCGCCTTCAGTAGGCCTTGAGATGGAGACTAGCATCAATAGTATAAAAAATCTCACAGGTAGAAGGAATTACACTCAATATATAAATTAGTATCAAGATATACAATACCAATCACTAATAAAACCATGACATAAATAAAAATGTAAAACAAAACCATTCCACAATTCATGTATAAAGTAAAAAAAGACAATGAGTCTCCAAATAAATACCCAAAATAAATCTAAAAGAAAGGATCCAGTAAAAGCTCCATTGTCTAGGATAGTAATTTTTATCACGGTCCTTAAATACCTCCTAGAAACTTGATGAAAATTTGTATATATTTTGGGTGATCATAATAGGTATGCTCAGTAGGATCATACCTAAGGTCTCTCATGCACATGTGGAAAGATAATACTAATGCACCAGTTGACAAACATTAAAACTAACATGCACCTTAGAATCCCAACTAACCAATGTCATCCTCACTATAGCATACTCACCAGATAACAAATCCAGTTATATTAACATAATATAAATCATATTTATTGATAGGGTTGTTGCACCACTTTCCCATTGATTTTTTGTTCTCACTCCCCAATGTCATATGTCCTGAAACTCCCATCCCTTCCAAAGAATCCTTCTAGAAGACACCTAGGAAACAGTATCATGTCAAGAAATCTGCATGAAACTATCCATAACATCCCACAAAATACATTTTGGAAACCTCAGCATGCTAACCACCCCATGTGAAACTGGTCATCACATTCACATCCACCCACAACCATTTCCAGATATTCTGGATAGTAAGGTATCATGAACATTAAGGACACCAACCTCATTCCCACCTCCTACTATTCTTGACCCCTACTATAAAAAACCTCTTCAATCTCATCATACCAAACATAAGTGAGTTATATCTACAAGATATCATAGATTGTTTATAAGAATCTTTCCTATAAGAAATTACATAGAATAGGTGGTATCCAACCATCCATCCTCACCATATTAGATGTTAGGAAAACACACCCCACAAAAAAATATTTTGGTTTCATCATATGGAACTTGACATGGGTGGGGTCCATATAGAAATAAAAATGAAAATAAAATGTATAAATATTTACACATATAATAATATCCTATGGGTTTATAACAATGTCATTATCACAACTCAAAACATCACTACAGGTATTCACAACCTCCACCACTTTCGTTGCCACCTCTAAATACATCACATCACATAAGAAACTCACAACTTACAAAACACATTTCTCTTTTCCATTTAAAAATAATCCATTACAATATTTTTAAATTATAAATAATTAATATTTATCAAGCACATTCACTTATTGCTTATCAATAACACTTTAACCACCCTCCACATTTTAATTCAAAGCTCATTATCCATTCTAACTCATTGTATTTCATTTTTTTCATTAACATTTCTTTTCATACCTACTGATAAACTAGAAAGATATACTAGAACACAAAATTTCAATCTTTCTCATGAAACAAGTCCCACATCAGATCCACCACATATCATAACAACATACCAACCACCACTCATCACATACACCACACATCACATTCCAATTTTAACAAAGGGATTACATCATAATTATTTCAATATTTTTAATGGTGCTTTCAAACAAATATGTGGGTCCATGGGAAACCAAATTAATAGATGGATATATATTATTGACCAGTTTAATTTTTGGTAAATAAAAACAAAAGGTAAAAAAAATTCACCAAATCATCATCCAAAAAAATCTTAAAAAACTCAAATATTCTAATGCTAGAAAGAATATCAATAATTCTAAAAAATATTAGTAAAAATCACAAAAACAATTAAAAATCATGAGATTTCTTCCCTTTAACTTTTAATTCAATTAAACCAATTAATTATATTCATTAATCTATCATATATTATCTCCTAAAATTAAAAAAATAGGGTCTAACCATATGTACATATAATGGAGGAAATATTAAGGATCCCCTACCTCAAATATAGGATTCCAATTTTCTATGAAAAGTTGTAATAAGAGGAAAATGAACATCATGCACCAAAATGAAAGGAAAAAAACATTTATCAACCTAGAACACAGTATCCCACATCATTATCTTACCAAATAATCACCAAAACTAGTTGTTCCATTGATATAATTCTTCTCCATATGAAGAACCAGAAGACAAAAGTGAAGTGAAAGGAAGGGAACTAGCCTAAGATCGCCATGTATTAATCTTCCAAGGATAGGGTTGGAATCCATTGAAAAGGGTCTGAAATACCTCTAAGGGGTAGACCTAGATCACCCAAGTACTGAGAGAAAATGTGGCATAATGATGGGGTTCAAGGGTTTTGGGGAATTTATAGGATAATTGGAAAACAAACTACTATGATGAAATACATTTTAAAATATTGAAAAAATACTGAAAAAGGATAATATTATAGCATAAGGGTAAGGGACCATGCCATAGTAGGGATGGTTAAAGCTGCATCCAAGAAACATGGAAAAAACCATGTCCTAAATCAGATAAATCTAGAAAATAAATACAATACCTTTCAAGCCACTATGATATATAACTCAGCCACCAAAAGGAAGGTTATTTCTCAACTCATCTCCTTTACATAGCTACACTAGAAAATACAAAACCATAAGAATACCTCCTCCATGTTTCCATGTAATGGCCTATATCTACACACCATAGTTATACTAAAAATAAAAGAACCATTGAAAATATACCCCAAGGCCCTACATCACAAACGACCAATCCACACCACATTCACCCCCTTTAGGATGTAGCATAATCTTATGTTCCATAAAATCGTTCTCCAGCTAAATTCTTATCTACAACTCCATCATCCACTCCCAAACTCCCTCGAAACTCCCCAAAACACCGCCATCACCAGAAATATAACAAATTAATAGGCCATAATTCCAAGATCGTTACAAATTATACTGTTTACTTCATTTAGGATCATTTATTTTTAATATATTATTTATTTATTGGTTTTTTTTTTATTCAGGGTAAGTAACATTAATTATTTCAAGCATGATTTATATTCTTGATTTCAATACCCATTATTTGAAACCAATTTAATCACTAATAGTTCATATAAGATAATAGAATTTATATTTTATAATTAACTATAATGCTATAATCCCATTCTATGATATTTTTTTAATGTTTTATGTAACACCCCAAGTTTCTACGGTACACTTCTCTTTGATTAATGTGATAGCGTGTGTTGTACGCAACACCGAGTTCTAACACACCATAACCAATTTAACTAGCCGTTATGAATAGTAATACCTACTTTTTGAAATTATATATATTTTATATTTTAAAATGGACTTCATTTTTGGATTCGGAATATCTAATTTAGCCTAATATGAAATTTTGGTACTTTTCGGATAACTTTAATATTTTGATGAATAGTGAAAATTACTAAATTTTAATTAAAAACAACTTTTTTAATCAAAATAATTAATATTGAAAAATTATGAATTTTAGTGGTTTTAAAGTATATTTAGAATATATTTTTACCATTTAATATAATGTTGGTCATTGGACATAATTTTACAATTAAACCGAACATAAACAAGTGTCAATCTTTTGATAGTTATTATCTCTTAAAAACACGCTTTTTGTTTTGACAGCGGGAATTAATTTTAAATTAATTTCTGCCACTTCTGTATTTTGAATTTAGAAAAATGGATTCCATATTTGGAATCAGGATGTTCAAATTGTGTAAATATTTAACTTTTATTTTTAGACATTTTGAATAATTACTGCGGTAAATATTTTATTTACCATGGTTAAGGGTAAATCCGGTAAATAAGGGTTAAAAAATAATATTATAATAATACTAAATTACCCTAAAACGTGTCTTAACCCTATTGGTTGATACATGGTCGACCATGGGCATCTTTTGGTCGATTTTGGGACCCCATGGATCCACTTGTAAGTGATAATGACACTTTATTTTAATTAAGTTAAAATTAATACAAAAATGACACAAGCATATATCTTTTAGAAAAACAATTGTTACATAGGGTTATATATGTTGTATTTTAGATTATAAATATTCATTAGAAATATAAAAAGATTTCCTACATAATGATATTTTATTTATAATTTTTAGACATTAAATAATTTATTTTATTTGTGACACAATGATGATGCAGTAATTACTATAATAGTGAAAAATTAAAATAATTGATATTATAAATACCCAAATAAATATAATATGAAACTTTTAATGAATTAAACTAATTTTCTAGGATAATATTATATATTAGGGTTGATTTAATTGACTTTGTTCGAAGTAATCAATCTGTTATGAGTTTCACAAAAATCAACTATTGAATAGTGTCAAAATTGACATAAAAGAGTTCTTAAAACAAATATTATATTATTAATTGATATTAAATTCCTAAAAATCTAATGTTCGTCCAAGAGACTTATATCATGATAGTTTCATCATTAATGGACCACTTGAGGGTCGCTTGGATGTATGTAGTAAGTTTATTAACCATATTATATAAAAATACAAAGAGACATTGTAAAAGTGAAACTAATTAACTTAGAGTTAATACTTAAAGATAAGGTTATTATAAGATACAACAATCATGGCTTATGTAAAAAAACATATAAAAGAAAATGAGTAAGTTAACACCCGAAACGACGATAATTCTAAGATATTATTATCAAATCAATATTAAGAGATCATATATGATATCATATTAATGTATATGATTCTTGTATAATTTAATAACAATTATTTCACCATTATACTGGAGGTTAATCTAACCCAACCAAGGAAAAGTACAAGGTAAGGGGTTTTCATCTCACTCCTTATTCCCGTGAGATTCATGCCATATTTCCACCATCACCTTTTGTGTGGTGTATGTACTGCCCATAATTATATTCGTTGTGTAATACACTCTAATTTATGTGTATTTACATATTCATTATATGATACCTCTTTCATGGGTTGTATGTTTCATAAGTTACCAAATTGGTAAGGGTTATTTCACAACCTCTTCATTATCCGAGGTTGTTTATACGTAATAATCTACTGGGATCTCTTTATCATCCGCATCCATGATTCTTAGTAATGTATTTCAACACATTTTTATTATTTACAAGAATATGGGTTAAAGTCATTTATACCCTTGTTTGACTTTTTATAAGAGGAATCTTTCTGTCGTTTTCAAAATAAGGTCCTTTTTAACCTTTTCGACAGAATTAAGGTAAGAATGTTTTTTTTAACTTATACGGCGGGAGCGGCTATTTTCCGCCGTTATAAAATCTTCAAAGCTTCCCTTACAAGATAATAAGAATATTTTCAAATAAAATGTTTTATTTTATATGGATCTTAAATTATTTCAAAATAGAAAGAGATATTTCTCCAAAAAGTGTTTTGATTTCATCTATGTCAACATCCTTTGATGGATTTTACGCTTATTTGAAGTTGATTTATTATGATACAAAACTTCTATATTGTATTGAAGGTTTTGTGATATGTTTGACTATGGATGTGATATTTTTATACCATTCATAGTTTATGGTGAAATTATTGACATTTCGTATGCTATTTTTAATACGAATGTTTATGTTATGTTTAAACCTTTTCATATGGGAATGCATTGGACTTAATATGTGACGGGTGGAGCCCTCTATAGCTCCTCGATGCATCGGTAGGTCTCATGAGACAAACTAGTGTCTTGGCACAAGGCCTTGACAATATCTTATTTATAGTCTTGGCACGAGGCCTTGGATATGTGGTTATGATAGTCTGGCATTATGCATTCCATCATTATGAAAGTGGTTATTGATTTTGCATGTGATTATTCGATTAGTAGAATAACCATGTGAATAAGTAAATGGCATTATTTCATTTTATTTATGCCATACTATGTTAAATGTTCAAGTTTAAAAGGCTTTTGTTTTAGTTATACATTTCCTTAAATGTTTATTCTTATTTATGAAAGTTTCTGCTATATTGTTATCCTTACTGGGCATTTGAGCTCACCCCTTTTCTATGTTTTATTTTTCCCAGGAAGTGAAGAAGTAAATTATGAATGACCTACAGGGATATTATGTGGGGATATGAGTGTGGATTATGGAGACAATATGTTTTTGTAGTAGTTTTTCATTTTATGATGTAATGTAAGACTTATGAATATATCTAGTGTTTCCAAGACTACTAAACCAATCGGTCTTTCGAGATTTGATCTTTCTTATGATCATGCCAATGTTATGTAATAATGCACCGACTCTGGGTAACTGGGGTCGGGGCGTTACAGTTGGTATCAGAGGGAGGTTTAGTACAAACCTTGGAAGCTAGATTTAGATAAACTCTGATTAGAGCACGTAGACCTAAGATGAACTTTGAGGATTAGTATAGAAGAACTTCCTAGAATTTTGGTATTGTAGAGATTTTGTGAGTTTTCCGAGCAATACATCCTTGTCTAGATACGAGCAGGTAGAGGAGGCTCTGGCACAGATGTACCTAGGGGTAAAACCCGAAAACACCGCTTTGAGCTAGACTCGAACGGGAACTGGTGCACGACAACGGGCCTTGCTGCACTCTTGGTTACGACACTCCCGGGGGATATTCTTAGGATAACTCTCATTTTCTTTACAAATCATTATGAAGGGTTTATGACTATATACTTCCTCAAAGAAAACATTTTTATGATTATGGATTATATCCATAAATAGTTCAATTTATGTTTAGTGTTTTATAAGTATGGGATTATGTATTTTGATTCATAAACTGATCTAGTTTATGCCATTGTTTAGAAATGGCACCTAGTGGAAGAAATGGAAACCGTATCAATGCACGCACTCCATATAGGGATTGCCCTCCTGCTCAAGATAATTATAGTGGGGCTGGTGATGCAACTGGTGCCGATCAGCTAATCACCATACTGGGACAACTTACTCAGGTTATGAATAATAACCTTACCCGTATGGAGCACCCTGATCTACAGCGTGGAGGATCAATGTTAGATCGATTCATGAGGCAACAACCACCAACGTTCAATGGGAATAAAAATCCCTTAGTAGACGAGCAGTGGATAAATTCCCTAGAGAAAATATTTCAGGCTTTGGGGAGCAGTGAAAGGGAAAAAGTTATCATGGCAGTTTACCGCCTAACTGGAGATGTTGATCAATGGTGGTCATTGATTCAAAATACGAAGGAAGATGATGAAGTATCAAATATGGAATGGAGGGAGTTCAAAGATCTGTTTTTAGAAAAATACTTTCCTCGCGACCATCGAGCAGATATGGAAAGGCAATTTCTGAGTCTGAGACAAAAGGAGGATGAGAATGTCACAAAGTATGAGGCTAACTTTACAAGGTTAGCGAGGTATGCTGGAGATTATATTCGCAACCCAAGAAGTAAGATTGATCATTTCTTTGATGGGTTAAAACCATTTATCCGTCGAGAATTAGTCTCACAATCCTTTTCATCGTACGAATACATTGTCTCATGTGCTATCAAGACTGAAAAGGAATTCTCTAAGTCTTATGACTTTAAAGAAAAGCAAGAGAAGAAGAGACCTGCTGATCAATTTGGGAATGGAAATAAGGGGAAGAAGGGAAAGGTTGAATACCCATCTTGTGGTAAATGCGGGAAGAAACATCCTGGTACTTGCTTGAAGGGAATGGGATTCTGTTACAAGTGTGGTGAAAAAGGCCACCAAGCTCGTGATTTCAAGGGGAAGAAGGAAGCTACCAACGTTCAGTGCTACAATTGCAGGGAGATGGGGCATTATGCAAATGCATGTCCTAAGCGTCAGGAGAACTTACCTCAGAAAAGGCCAAGGGATCAAGGCCAGGCTTATGCTATCACTACTATAGAGGTAGAAGCTCCAAAAGACGTGGTGGCAGGTAATTTAATGGTTTCCTCAAGTTTGGAAAATGCATTATTTGACTCTGGATCGTCGCATTGTTTCATATCTTCCCAGTTTGATAAGAAAATTAGATATTTCCAATTTGATTTAACAAGGGAGTTGTCAGTTAAAACTCCTAAGGGAAGTATCATTGCAACAAAGTTTTGTGAATCAGTCCCCATTAGAGCACATAAATTTTCCTTATCTGCTGATCTCATCGTCATACCTATGATTGAGTTTGATATAATCCTCGGTATGGACTGCCTTTCGGACTATGTTGCGAAGATTTATTGTAAGAATAAAGAGGTTATGATTCTTGATGATAATGATAAGGAACACCTTATCTTTAGAGCAGAATCGTCACCACCTAATTCTTATTTAGATCCACCCCCAGTAGCTCAACTTAATTCAATTATTGGGTAGGAAGAGAATGAAATAACTGTCGGTGAGGAAAGGAATGTTCAAATAGAGTATGTACCTGTTGTGAAAGAATTTGTAGATGTATTTCCGAAAGATTTACCTGGACATCCTCCAGAATGAGAAGTTGAGTTTTCCATTGATTTGATTCCTAGATCAAGGCCTATATCGAAGACCCCTTATAGAATGGCCACTGTATAATTAGTTGAAATAAAGAAACAAATAGAGGAATTGAGTAATAAGGGATTTATTCGCCCTAGTGTTTCTCCATGGGGAGCCCCTGTTCTTTTTGTTAAAAAGAAAGATGGATCTATAAGGTTATGTATCGACTACAGGGAGATCAATTCTATAACGATAAAGAACAAGTATCCCCTACCTCATATTGATGATTTATTTGACCAACTACATGGAGCTCAATACTTTTCAAAGATTGAACTTCGATCTGGATACCATCAGTTGTGTGTGAAGAAGGAAGAAATTCCGAAGACAGCATTTTGAACCAGGTACGGGCATTAAGAGTTTACTGTAATGCCGTTTGGATTGACTAATGTACCCTCTGTATTCATGGATCTGATGAATAGAGTTTTCAAGGAGTATCTCGATGAATTTGTGGTGGTATTTATTGATGATATCTTGGTATACTCCAAAACCTACGAAGATCATGAAAATCACTTGCGCATTATCTTGAAGACTCTGAGGAGGCATGAATTATATGGGAAGTTTAGCAAGTGTGAATTCTGGCTTCAGGAGATTTCTTTTCTTGGCCATATTGTCTCTAAAGATGGAATCTCTGTTGATCCTTCTAAGACCAAGGCAATCCAAGAATGGCCAGCACCTACGAGTATAACTGAGGTACGTAGTTTTATTGGTTTGGCAGGTTATTATCGACGTTTCGTCCAGAATTTTTCCCGATTGGCTAACCCATTAACGAAGATCACACGTAAAGGGGTTAAATTTGTTTGGACAAAAGAGTGTGAAGAATGTTTTGAAGAACTGAGGAAAAGATTAGTCAATGCTCTTATATTGACTCTACCATCGGGGAATGATGGGTTCGTTATTTATAGTGATGCATCAAAGAAAGGACTTGGCTGTGTCCTTATGCAGAATGATAGAGTTATTGCCTATGCATCACGACAGTTAAAAATTCATGAACAAAACTATCCTACTCATGATCTTGAGTTAGCAGCTGTGATCTTTGCTTTGAAGATATGGAGGCACTACCTCTATGGTGAAAAATGTGAGATTTATACTGATCACAAGAGTTTGAAGTATATTTTCTCACAAAAAGAACTCAACATGAGGCAAAGGAGATGGCTTGAATTACTCAAGGATTATGATTGTACGATACACTACCACCCGGGGAAAGCAAACAAGGTGACAGATGCTTTGAGTAGAAAAGACCATGGAGTTTTGAACAATATGAGAATTGAAAGGGATCCAATTTTCATGGATCTAGTGAAGATGGACATGGGAATAACCAGGGAAGGAGAAACATCATTTCTTTTTCAAATGGTTGCCAAACCATCTTTAATAGAAAGGATTAAGAGTACTCATACCGATGATGAAGAATTTCAAAAGAAGATTAAAGATGTGAATGATGGGAGATTGAGAGACTTTGTGTATGAAGATGGAATTTTGAAATTTGGGAAGATACTTTGTGTTCCCGATATACCTGATCTAAAAAGGGAATTGCTGGATGATGCTCATAGTTCCAATTTCTCTATACACCCTGGGAGCACCAAAATGTATAGAGATTTGAAGGAACATTTTTGGTGGGACAACATGAAGAGGGAGATTGCTGATTTTGTGTCAAGATGTATGGTTTGTCAACAAGTGAAAGCTGGAAGGCAACAGCCTGGAGGAGTCATGCAACCTCTTCCCATACCGGAATGGAAATGGGACAATATTACGATGGAATTTGTCATGGGGCTACCAAAGACTCCTAGAAGGAACGATGCAATATGGGTTATTGTTGATCGTCTTACCAAGTCAGCACATTTTCTTGCTATAAGAGAAGATCTACCCCTGGAACGTCTAGCAAGACTATATATTAATGAAGTTGTGAGACTTCATGGAGTACCCCTATCGATTATTTCTGATCGTGATCCCCGTTTTACTTCAAGATTCTGGAAAAGTCTTCAGAAATCCCTGGATACTGAACTTCATTTGAGCACTGCTTACCACCCTCAGACATACGGACAATCAGAACGGACTATTCAAACCTTAGAAGACATGTTGAGATCTTTCTCACTTGACTTTCAGGGTATGTGGGATCAAAATTTACCTCTGGTAGAATTTTCCTATAACAATAGCTTCCATTCGAGTATTCAGATGGAACCATATGAAGCGTTATACGGAAAGAGATGTCGTACACCAACCTGTTGGGATGACGTCGGTGAAAGAAAACTTGTAGGTCCAGAACTGGTGGAGGAAACGATGGAAAAGGTGAAGGTAATCCAAAATCACATCAGAGCAGCTCAAAGTAGGCAGAAGAGCTATGCCGATAATCGAAGGAAGGATTTGGAATTTCAAGTCGGTGATCATGTTTTCCTAAAGGTATCTCCATGGAAGGGAGTCATACGTTTTGGTAAGAAAGGTAAATTGAGTCCCAGGTACATCGGACCCTTCGAAATTCTAGAACGAATTGGGGTTGTAGCTTACCGATTGGCAATGCCGCCAAGTCTCTCTAAAGTTCACGATGTGTTCCAGTATCTCTGTTGAGGAAATACATGCCTGACCCAACGCATGTACTCACCTATGAAGAATTAGAACTAGAACCCGATCTGTCTTATTGCGAAGAGCCCGTCAAGATTCTTGATACGAGAGAACAAGTGCTGAGAAACCGGATGACGCATCTGGTAAAAGTTTTTTGGAGAAACCATAAGATGGAAGAGGCAACGTGGGAACCCGAGGAACTTATGATGAAGAACCACCCGAGTCTTTTCATGCGGTATTATTCTAGAAATTTCGAGGATGAAATTATTTTAAGGAGGGGATAATGTAACACCCCAAGCTTCTACGGTACGCTTCTCTTTGATTAATGTGATAGCGTGTGTTGTACGCAACACCGAGTTCTAACACACCATAACCAATTAAACTAGCCGTTATGAATAGTAATACCTACTTTTTGAAATTATATATATTTTATATTTAAAATGGACTTCATTTTTGGATTCGGAATATCTAATTTAGCCTAAGATGAAATTTTGGTACTTTTCGGATAACTTTAATATTTTGATGAATAGTGAAAATTACTAAATTTTAATTAAAAACAACTTTTTTAATCAAAATAATTAATAGTGATAAATTATGAATTTTAGTGGTTTTAAAGTATATTTAGAATATATTTTTACCATTTAATATAATGTTGGTCATTGGACATAATTTTACAATTAAACCGAACATAAACAAGTGTCAATCTTTTGATAGTTATTATCTCTTAAAAACACGCTTTTTGTTTTGACAGCGGGAATTAATTTTAAATTAATTTCTGCCACTTCTGTGTTTTGAATTTAGAAAAATGGATTCCATATTTGGAATCAGGATGTTCAAATTGTGTAAATAGGTAACTTTTATTTTTAGACATTTTAAATAATTACTGCGGTAAATATTTTATTTACCATGGTTAAGGGTAAATCCGGTAAATAAGGGTTAAAAAATAATATTATAATAAAACTAAATTACCCTAAAACGTGTCTTAACCCTATTGTTTGATACATGGTCGACCATGGGCATCTTTGGGTCGATTTTGGGACCCCATGGATCCACTTGTAAGTGATAATGACACTTTATTTTAATTAAGTTAAAATGAATACAAAAATGACACAAGCATATATCTTTTAGAAAAACAATTGTTACATAGGGTTATATATGTTGTATTTTAGATTATAAATATTAATTAGAAATATAAAAAGATTTCCTACATAATTATATTTTATTTATAATTTTTAGACATTAAATAATTTATTTTATTTATGACACAATGATGATGCAGTAATTACTATAATAGTGAAAAATTAAACTAATTGACATTATAAATACCCAAATAAATATAATATGAACCTTTTAATGAATTAAACTAATTTTATAGGATAATATGATATATTAGGGTTTATTTATTTGACTTTGTTCGAAGTAATAAATCTGTTATGAGTTTCACAAAAATCAACTATTGAATAGTGTCAAAATTGACATAAAAGATTTCTTAAAACAAATATTATATTATTAATTGATATTAAATTTCTAAAAATCTAAGGTTCGTCCAAGAGACTTATATCATGATATTTTAATCATTAATGGACCACTTGGGGGTCTCTTGGATGTATGTAGTAAGTTTATTAACCATATTATATAAAAATACAAAGAGACATTGTAAAAGTGAAACTAATTAACTTAGAGTTAATACTTAAAGATAAGGTTATTATAAGTACCCAAACCTGTCTAAATTCTATTGGTTGAGTTGTTTTCGACCCATACCCACCTTAACCTTTGAATAATCAACTTTGGATCCATTAGAAACCGAATATGAATTTATTATAAATTAATATTTCTAGCTTTTCCAAAGGTGCCCCTCACCCCTCTTATAAAAGGGCACTCCTCCTTCTCATTTCTTCACACCTTCAAAGCCTTTTGGTTCAGCCAAACTCTGCCCAAATACTCTCCCAACTTCCCTAACTACAACCTAGGGGCATTAGTTTGATCAGAAAGCCAACCTAAGGATCCCTTTTGATCAAATCAAAAGGAAGAACCCGAAGAAGAGGTAATGATTTCACCACCCTTTTCCAAGTTCATTTCTTCTTCCACTTCTTCTTCCTTTGTTGTTACCATTCTAAAATAATAACTCCTGTATCATATATATATTTTGATGTTATTATAAATATTGTACAACCATATTCAGTATTCTATCCACCCTTTGAATAACATGTCACCATATGTGCGTACGTACGGCTTACCGTCTCCACGTCGTGGTGTAATTATTATTCAATATAATATTATTTGGATGGGTATAATAATGATGTTTAACTCATGTAAATAATAAATATAACATGTTAATGATTATGTATATATTATATACCATCCATTTATATATTATTTTTAATATCAAAAGAATGATATTGTCGCTCGTGCGTACGTACGGACTACCGTCTCCACGAACGCGATGAGATTCATTCTCCATCGTATCCATTCAAGTATAATTATCATTTGATGATTTAAAAATGATGTTTAAGGACTTGATAACATTCTGGATATGAATAAGATACAACAAACATGGCTTATGTAACAAAACATATAAAATAAAATGAGTAAGTTAACACCCGAAACGACGATAATTCTAAGATATTATTATCAAATCAATATTAAAAGATCATATATGATATCATATTAATGTATATGATTCTTTTATAATTTAATAACAATTATTTCACCATTATACAGGAGTTTAACCTACCCCAACCAAGGAAAAGTACAAGGTAAGGGGTTTTCATCTCACTCCTTATTCCCGTGAGATTCATGCCATATTGCCACCATCATCTTTTGTGTGGTGTATGTACTGCCCATAATTATATTCGTTGTGTAATACACTCTAATTTATGTGTATTTACATATTCATTATATGATACCTCTTTCATGGGTTGTATGTTTCATAAGTTACCAAATTGGTAAGGGTTTTTCATCTCACTCCTTATTCCCGTGAGATTCATGCCATATTGCCACCATCACCTTTTGTGTGGTGTATGTACTGCCCATAATTATATTCGTTGTGTAATACACTCTAATTTATGTGTATTTACATATTCATTGTATGATACCTCTTTCATGGGTTGTATGTTTCATAAGTTACCAAATTGGTAAGGGGTTTTCATCTCACTCCTTATTCCCGTGAGATTAATGCTATATTACCACCATCACCTTTTGTGTGGTGTATGTACTGACCATAATTATATTCGTTGTGTAATACACTCTAATTTATGTGTATTTACATATTCATTGTATGATACCTCTTTCATGGGTTGTATGTTTCATAAGTTACCAAATTGGTAAGGGGTTTTCATCTCACTCCTTATTCCCGTGAGATTCATGCCATATTGCCACCATCACCTTTTGTGTGGTGTATGTACTGCCCATAATTATATTCGTTGTGTAATACACTCTAATTTATGTGTATTTACATATTCATTGTATGATACCTCTTTAATGGGTTGTATGTTTCATAAGTTACCAAATTGGTAAGGGTTATTTCACAACCTCTTCATTATCCGAGGTTGTTTATACGTAATAATCTACTGGGATCTCTTTATCATCCACATCCATGTTTCTTAGTAATGTATTTCAACACATTTTTATTATTTACAAGAATATGGGTTAAAGTCATTTATACCCTTGTTTGACTTTTTATAAGAGGAATCTTTCCGTCGTTTTCAAAACAAGGTCCTTTTTAACCTTTTCGACAGAATTAAGGTAAGAATGTTTTTTTTAACTTATACGGCGGGAGCGGCTATTTTACGCCGTTATAAAATCTTCAAAGCTTCCCTTACAAGCTGATAAGAATATTTTCAAAGAAAATGTTTTATTTTATATGGATCTTAAATGATTTCAAAATAGAAAGAGATATTTCTCCAAAAAAGTGTTTTGATTTCATCTATGTCAACATCCTTTGATGGATTTTATGCTTATTTGAAGTTGATTTATTATGATACAAAACTTCTATATTGTATTGAAGGTTTTGTGATATGTTTGACTATGGATGTGCTATTTTTATACCATTCATAGTTTATGGTGAAATTATTGACATTTCGTGTGCTATTTTTAATACGAATGTTTATGTTATGTTTAAACCTTTTCATATGGGAATGCATTGGACTTAATATGTGACGGGTGGAGCCCGCTATAGCTCCTCGATGCATCGGTAGGTCTCATGAGACAAACTAGTGTCTTGGCACAAGGCCTTGACAAAATCTTATTTGTAGTCTTGGCACGAGGCCTTCGCTATGTGGTTATGATAGTCTGGCATTATGCATTCCATCATTATGAAAGTGGTTATTGATTTTGCATGTGATTATTCGATTAGTAGAATAACCATGTGAATAAGTAAATGGCATTATTTCATTTTATTTATGCCATACTATGTTAAATGTTCAAGTTTAAAAGGATTTTGTTTTAGTTATACATTGCCTTAAATGTTTATTCTTATTTATGAAAGTTTCCGCTATATTGTTATCCTTACTGGGCAATTGAGCTCACCCCTTTTCTATGTTTTATTTTTCCCAGGAAGTGAAGAAGTAAATTATGAATGACCTGCAGGGATATTATGTGGGGATATGAGTGTGGATTATGGAGACAATATGTTTTTGTAGTAGTTTTTCATTTTATGATGTAATGTAAGACTTATGAATATATCTAATGTTTCCAACACTACTAAACCAATCGGTATTTCAAGATTTGATCTTTCTTGTGATCATGCCAATGTTATTTAATAATACACCGACTCTGGGTAACTGGGGTCGGGGCGTTACATTTTATGTGGATGAAATCAATGATGAGTTAGTTTTGAGTTATTTATTGATATTGAGAGATTTCGATGATTACCTAATGAAAATAGTTAATTTATTTATTATCCATATAGAATAAAATTCATGATATTTATTTCTCATATATATTGTTTATAATCATAAATTTTAATTTATAACCATCCATGAAGGAGGTAGTGAAAATGGAATATACTGTTCTATGGAGGTAGTAGTATGCATGCACGCATGGATGATAATTTAATTTAACTTAGGATGAGAGAAAGGAGTGATATGGTTTATTATTTTCAAAAAATAAAACATATTATAAATAAAAAACTTTTATATTATATTCATTATTAAGACCGTCTTTTTAGGGTGGTGAAGAAAAATTAAACATGTTATGTCTTAGAGGGGTGGTCTACACGTACAATTGGCATTTTCACTTTTCTTAAGGAAAGGGGGAGAGGTGGTTATTGTTTATTCCCAAAATATAATAAAATTAAGTATACTATAAACACTAAATTTATCATCTATTATTGGGAAAATTTTTAAATATAATGATAAATGGAAAATATGTTAGTGAAAAAATAAAGCTTACGTTGAAAATTATGGGTTTCACTTGGAGGATTACTTACAAAGGAAGGGATTAGGATAATATCTTATGACCAGAAGCTTATGATAGTGAAATAAGATTCTATGAAAATTAAATAGGTAAGTGTTTCGGGATGAATCTTATGTTTTATTAAATGGGTGGTGATGTTCCCCTTTTATAAGTTGTGAGAATTGTTTTTTATTAAATATTTCAACTTAATATAAAGAAAGCACCAGTTAAAAATGTCGAGTGGATCCAAAAATATAAATTAATTGATAATAGGGTGATATAAGGCTAATAATATCCAAAAAAATAAATTATAAACATGTTTTTAACATGTTTTATTCTTTTTATCCCTTGAATTATTACTATTGTCATTCAAGCTTTTACCATGGTAACTAGTTTTTACATAAGGTAACATTATATTTATACCTAAATAATGGTACATATTAAATAGTTTATACACAATGATTATAAATTTCAAATCCATTTATTCTTATTCAATTTATAAAATCTTTAGAAATTAATTTTAATATAAAAAATGTATAATGAATAAAAACAATTCTTGAGAAATGTATTACCTGAGTTTTAAAATATCAAATATAAGTTAGTAAACTATAATAAATAATTTAAAATATATAATTTAAATTTAATAATATATATTTTTAAATAAAAAGGTTTCATAAATTTATAATTCATACCTATGTACTAATAATGGCATAAAAGTTACAGTATTAGTAAAAATGTTATATTACACTATTCACATAAAATCAATTTTTTAGGAAATTCCACAAAATTAATGCTATGATAATTTTGAAATTATAAACCCAAAAATAAAGATAATTTTATATAATTCAATTTTAAAAATTTTAAAATTATTTTTTAAATGAACATAAAAAATAAAAAGATAAAACACTTTTATTGAAAGAAAACATTTTTAAACATTAAGTGTTATTAATATTACTTTATATCAATTTATATTTCAAAATATTTTGATACATTAGTTCATATATAATAATATTTTAAACATGTTAAATTTAATCTATTAGAATAAAATATAAAATACTTAATAAATCATTTCTTTGAAAAAAAATACTACTTTTATACTAAATACACTTTAACAAATACCATTAAAATCATTTATTTATATTCTAAAATTTAATTTTACTCTCCATTGATATTAAAATATTTATTTGAATTTTATATATACATTATATCATATTTTAAGGATATTATTAATATTTATATGTAATATATATATATAATATTTTAATAACATATTTTTCATTGTGAATCATATTATTTTAAATTCACTACTTGACAATACACGAATTCAGTTTAACTATTAGATATATGACCAAAAATTATATCTGAAATGACCATATTTACAAAGACTATATTTTCAATGACCAGATTGTTTTCAAATATATATAACCTTACTAAACTTATTCCATTCACACTTCTTATTTTCATAGTTTTTATTTTATATCTCACAAAATGTTTTCTCCATTCATGGTATACATTCTCATTGTATATTTTTTTATACTAATGGTGATTCTTAAAGTCAATGGTGGTCTAGGAAATATTCTAGTTCTAAAAATATAACTATTTTCAATTTATTGGTCCCTTTTAATTTTTTATGTTTTAAAGGATGTAATATTCCATGATGTATAATACTTAGTTTCATGTGATTTTTTTGTAACATTTTTCTATGAAATAACAAAATGTTGTTAGTTTAATCCCTACATTGTATGAAATTTTACCTAAACTATATAAATTCCTTTGAAAAAATAGTAAGAAAAAATAGATTAAAATTATAAACATACAGTTTATGGAAAGAATATGATTCCAAATAACCAAGGGAATTACATCACTATAAAAAAAGTGGATTTTACCAATAGAAAATTAGTGACAAATAATATATGTATTGGTGAAAATGATTAATTCCAATAGATATTTGGTTTTTTCAATATTAATTTTAATTACCTACATTTGTTTTTACTGATAGGTATATCTTTTGGTAGTAACTGTTAAATACCAACACATCTTTTACTAAAAATAAAATCTATCATCTTTTCATTTTAATACTAACATATTTTTACCAACACATGAATCTTTTATTAATAACTATTATTACCAACAAATATTTTACCATTAGAAAAATTTGTTCCAATAAATTGTCTTATAATTAAATTTTATACAAACAAATGAATGTATATGTATAACAACAAATCATTTGTTAATATAAATACATATTTATACATCAAAATAAAGTAACTATTTAATGAAAAATATTTGTTTGAATGAATACACACACATATCGTGTGTGTATCTATTAACATGTTACATGAGTTTTTTAGATGTCACACCTGATTATTAGTCAACTTACTAATTGTGGAAAAAATAAAGATATTTGTGTCAGTACGAAGGGCCCATTATAAATATATTTTAAATACTGTCATCCATCTTCAAAAAAACACATACGATCTAATTTAAAATCCACTATATATAATTTTTAAAAATATATATATTTTTAAAAAATATTTGAAATAAATAAAATTCAATTAAAACATATTATCATTTGGAATTAATTTAAAATATATTTTCAATAATAATAGAAATATTTAAAAAAAATAAAATATTTTATTAACCCTAGTTATTCACCTCCACCTTCCTATCGTTATGCCTCCCTATCGTTCTACCTCCCAGCCACAGACTTGCCTGAATCCCCCGCCTCCCTATCGTTCCGCCTCCCCCTTTCTATATCCTAGCCATGACCTCGCCTGAATCCTTCACCTTCCTTTTGTTCCGCCTCCTAGCCACGACCTTGACTAAATCCACCACCTCCCTATCATTCTACCTTTTATCCAAGGCCTCGCCTAGATCCACCACCTTCCTATCATTTTTCCTCCCCAATTCCACCTACCTACAATGACCAAGCTAAATCTGACCCTTTCTCCATCCTAAATCCACCACTGCCACCATTTCTTCACGACTTTCCTCCCTAGTCGATCACCAGCTCTACATGCACCTAATATCTTACTAGATTTTGTGGATTCGATTCTCAATCACTCACAATATTATGTGAATGATAAATATTGAGGAGTGTGAAGATGATGTTTGGTGGATGGTTCGACTCATCACCCCTTTGATTACTTTTTTTGTATGATATTGTGTTCTTTTGGGTATAGAAAAATAATTATATATTGATATCAGGAGATTAACCTTCTTCTATTATCCCTTTGTTCTGATCTATACCTACCAGATTTTTACATCAACAGATTTAAGTTAATGGATTTTTTTGATCTATTAGGTTGTATTTACACAAAAAATGATTTGTGATGTATTGGGTTGTCTATGAACCAATGGGTAATTCATTGTAAATGGGTTTTTTGTACACAAACAAAGGTTTATAGAAGGTAATTCCAAAATGGGTTGTCTATACACTTCAAGATGTCTACAGCTTTCTCAAATGGTTTGTCTGTAAAAAAATGGGAATAATAGTTAATTCATATTATTTGTTAACTTCTTCATCTCAAATGGAACTACAAGGTATTTCCTGAATTAGATTCAACATTTTTGAGATCCTATGATATGGCACTGATCTATTGAAAGGACCTTTTTCATTTGAAGATAATGTTTGGGGCTGATAAGAAACCAAACTAAGTGAACTTAGTGGATTAATCTTTAATTCAATCAATTTTTAGTGCATCTTATATTTTCTGAAGTCTTGAATGGTTTTTATTGTTTTAATGTGATGTTCCAACCACTAAGAATCAATTTTTACATTATATAAACAATAAATAGATCTTGAGTTAGCTACATAGATTTAATCTAGGTATCCAACTCTTCATAACACTATTTTTGGACATGGTATTGGAACTACACATCTACATAACATCTAGCTTTCTAGCTTAAAATATTTTATAATCCTTGTGATAAAAATTTAATCTTCAAGTGAGGGTACTAGAAAATGATTTATCAGGTTTTTTTATGCTATTTTCACCACCATTGAGGGTAACAGTAATTCTCCCACATGATTAGAAGACCAGGAAGTGCTTTGTGAATCTCATGAAGCAGACCAAGAAGTGTATGAATGTACCCACTCTAAGAATAATGAGTCCTTAAATGATATAGGTGACCAAACCTCTTATATTGAAGAATATTATCTAAATTTTAGTGCTAGAATGGTTATAAAACCAATAACTAATTCAGAAGGTTATATCAATCCTAATCCTATGAAAACCAAGAAATATAGAGACTATTCTAACATAGAAAGGACAACAGTCACGAGATCATGTGATGTTTCAAAGCCTCAAAATATCACCACACATCCCATAGAGTATAAACCCTCTTTCACTAATATCAAATTTTCCCCAACAGAATATGTTTCTGATGAGGATATTGATCATACCTTGAACGATGATTATCGATTCAAAGAGGAACTGGATAAAGATTTGATGACCTGGATGGATGACCAAGACATAATGGTTTTACAAAAATACAAATATGGTGAAGTCACTACCAAATTTTACCTCCAAGTCAAAGAACGTATGCTCTCTAAAATGGAATAAGAGTTTAGAAGAAATCTCAACTTTAAATTAAGTGACTTCTCTTGGAAATGACTCAGTTACTCTATTTTTTCTGGATATTTTTGGATATTTTTTTGTTTCTAGTGTATGTATGAAGTATTATGTTTCTTTATTATTACGTTATATTGTTGTTTGAGCTGTTTTAGTTCTCAAGCAGCTTGGATACATCCTGGGTATGGATTTTTTGATGATATTTCTGTTTGATCCCTTCCTGAAAGGCTGGTGCAGCAAATTTGATGGAGTTGGTGAGATGATGTCGTTTTCTTAGGGTCTTTTTGTATCAAATGATCTGAAGGTTCTCAACATGTCTATTGTAGAGGGATTAAAATGTTTTCTCCGTGTTGTGCTGAAGAGGAACCTGCTGCTATAAGAATAATTGTTTTAATAATCACATCCTTCATAATGAACAGGTGTGTGGGGGCTCATTAGTTTCTGTATATGAAGTGATGTGTTCACTTTTTCAAGTCCTCTCCAACCACAATTATGGAGTTATGAGTAGATGCTGGAATGTTTTTATGGAAAGGCCTCCTACAAGGTGAAATTTTTGTTAGATCTTGTATCACTCTTTTTTTTCGTCAATCCCCTGATGGTGTAAGTATGTTACACCTCGTTTTTTTACTGCCAACTTTTAATCATTTAATAAATCTCTAGAGGGGTAAATTGGTTGACCAATTCATATCTCATTTTTTCTAAAAAAACTTCCCAAGTCATATTTATAAAATTTGGAAATGTCATTTAAGACTATCTTTGAAACAATACACTAAATGCATAAAGTTCACATTTCATTAAATGGTATGTTAAAAGTAGATTTTGTTTCTATTTTTTGTTTTGTTTTGTTTTGTTTTGTACATCTTGATTTTCTATTTGGAATTTATAGATTGAGTTTCTCTTTGGAATGTACAGCTTAAAGTACTTCTTGAGTTTCTGTTTTTTTATTATTATAAGTTGGTGAAGTAGTGATTTTCTGTAGATTTATGACATTGTTGATTACTGAAGTAGGTTGATGTTGGAAGATCAAGGATGGATGCTAGAGGATTATTATATGTATCCTGGGATTCGGTTTTTTTAAACAGGTTGAGTTTCTATTTCAAATGCACATCTTGAAGTATAGCTTGAATTTCTTCTTTTTTTGTCTATGTTGTTTTGATTATAAGTTTTTGAAGTGCTTATTTTTTACAGATTTTTTACTGAAGTTGGTTGATGTTGGAAGACCATTTATAGACACTATAGGAGTATGAGAAGAAGATTTGTCCTTCCATCATAGTGGTGGATCATAATGTGCATGAGACTATACCAAAACTTCCTCTGTTTCCAGTCAAAGTTAAACATGCTTCTATCTGGATCTCGTCGCTAGATATGGAGTTGACTAGATGACATGGATGGGTCGCCAGAACTGGAGCTAGTTAGACGGCATGGATGAGTCTCTTGGGGTGGGGGTGGATCCTATTGGGCGATCCAACGTTTTGTATGAAATTTCATTATTAATATTATAAAAAAAATTAAGTTGAACAAGTGTTAAAATTGTATTTATTTTTAAAATTAAAACCAATGTATTATATATGATAAAATAATAAATATAATAGTAAATTTCACTCGAAATAAAAATTTATAATTTTTATTCAAATGTAATTTATAAAGAGATATTATATATTGCTGATTTTATTACCAATAGAAAAATTTGTCATTAAAACATGTTTCTAAACACTTTAACGAACATATATATTATTTGTTGGTATAATTATAATTGTAATAGAACTATTTTATCTATTACAAAAATATTTAGTAATAGATTTTTTACCAACATTTTTTTGATAGGGATATATATGTTGGTAAATCATTTTACTAATGGAAAATGCACTTTTACCAACAGATATGCCCTTTTTGGAAAAACTGAAATATTTTGTAGTGCATTATCCCA
Organism: Viscum album; assembly: GCA_963277665.1. Classification (NCBI taxonomy): domain Eukaryota; kingdom Viridiplantae; phylum Streptophyta; class Magnoliopsida; order Santalales; family Viscaceae; genus Viscum; species Viscum album. Next base: position 1,142,244,825 of record OY728156.1, read on the forward strand.
CCCCCCACCCCCCACCCCCCCCCCCCCCACTTAAATATATACATCCTAAAATCTTAATTTTAACATACCAAAAAAAATAAGGTAATAAAAATTATATAGACGAATCATGATATAATTTCTCGGGAGATATCAACCTTGAAAACTTGAGAAACATATCACTTTACATAAAATATTCTTATCCCTAATATTGAGTTTTTCTCTAACTATTTGGGACAATAGTATACCATTGTTCAATATCATGACCCACATTATATAATTTTATTAATATGGTGTTTATTACTATACTTTCATTAATAAAATGTCATAGGTTAATATTAAATGTGTTTTCCTTACTCTCTATATTTTTTCCTCTAAGTAGAGGGAACCAATCCATCAATAAAATAAGGTTAAATTTATTTAAAGGAAGGATCGTAATATTTTTACAAGGTATATTACTATAAAATTAAACTTGGAATATAATAATCATACAAATAGAATATTTATTCAATAATCAAATCATCGAGGTTGATATTTAATGATCTTAGAAAACATATTATATATAATATATTTATTAAAATCAAATTCCAACAAGACATCTACAACACTAGATTGGAAGGTATGGGTACCTTAAATATCAGTATCAAAATTAGGAGTAGTTCTTTCATAGGAATTCAACTTTACTTTTCATCTTGTAAGTTGTCGGTGCTCATCATCTTGGTTAGTCCTTAGATTAGGTCATTGACTTGGATAATTACCAAGTTCCCCACACATAATTCATTGAATTATTAATAGTACCTTTGGATGAACACTATTTGTTTCATTCATTTTAACATAAGTATACATTTTTCCTTAATAATTTAATATTTGATAACCCCCACTTCCATAATTAAATCATCTTCTTATCCAATGATGAAATTACTTTTGTGTTTCCCACATTTTTTATATATATGTGGTTTAATATTTCTTCTTTCATCATCTTCATTGCCTAAAATCTCATGAGTCTTGCTATTTATCTTATTTGGTGTATTTGGAAACTCAACTAAGTTCACATTGTTAATCATATATCATGATTACTATTTTAGAATACTCATGCGGTTTCTCACTCCAAATCCCATTCTAATGGTCTTTTCAATGAGGTAATCTCTACATTTTCCCCAAACCCATGGTTCCTTATCATTTAAGAAATTACTAAAACCAAAACGGTTAACATGAGTGATGAAATGTTAAAAATATGGGTGAATTATCATAATTAATAATATAAAAGGGATTCAACCTTAAAAAAATTACATTTTTAAATTATAATGTTATCTTATCATTCTTTTAGTTACTTTAAGTTGGGTTATCTTATACTTATCAATCTAATCCCACACAGTACCTAGGAAATCAATCCATAATAGTGGTTTGTAAAGAGCATGTAATTAACTAAATCATATCCCACAAGAGTCTCTAACCAGGTGTGAAGTCTTATGCCCAATCATCATGCATCAGGTTAATGATTGATTCAATGCTCAACTAATGCTTTTCAGCATGATTATTGCTAGGTGAATTTGTGTCACATATGCATCCAATTTCAAGTATCTTGATAGGGAAGTTTTACTAAGAAAACCACTTACTAAAGACTTTAACAATATTTTAGGATATCATATTATACTTAGACTCATATCTAGGGTTTTAACTAGGGTTCTCTAAACTTAACACCAAAGTTAACTAAACTAATATCTAAAATAACTAATCCTTTCTTAGTACCAACTATGGAGACCCAAGATAAATATAAGAAATAATACATTAATATCATGGATTAATTAATATATATCAAGAATATTCATGAAACCCAAGGACTTAAAGGTTTACTATCTTAGAGACTGGTAACATAAACATATTACTTTACAAAACTTGTGAACATTCCTCAATAATTATTCTCTTATAGAACTTCTTCTAGACATATCATATGATAAAAAAATCATCATAACCTAGGGAATGGATGTATAAGAAAGCAGTTATCTCGAACGCTCTGTGAGGGAATCATATCAACTAAACATGACCGTTAGATCATAAACATGAGGGAAAACATGAACAAGTGAGAAATATAAAATAAAAATATCATGTTATCATAAGTGGAAATCAAAAAAAATATTAACAATAAATTTTCAGGGAATAGAAGAAAAAATAAAAAATAAAGGTCATCAAAACATAGCTCAAAAACACATAGTAAAAATAAAAAAAATTATAATCATAATATAAGAAATAAGAACATGTTTAAAATATGTAATATCATAAACATTTGTAATAGACTATAAATAAATCATATCATAGGGAAAATTTTGAATTAAAAAAATAATAGGTAAACATATCACAATTAAGAAGGAATCATCAACAGATTCTCGTAACATAGTAGAGAAAGCATCCCTACCGGATTCCCATAGTGGATCGAGCATTTTTTTCTCGATTCCGATAGTGGAGTGATAATTACTTACTAAATTCCCATAGTTTAGCTCATGAGGTATAAAACATTAACCAACATATTATAGGGATATATCGAACCCTATCTGATAAATATACCTTTTATCTATATATTGATTGGTTTATTTATGTGAAATCATTGAATATTAGTTAATTAATGTTGATTTAAATAGAATATTTTGATGTATTTTATATTATTATTTCAAATAAATGTTTGGGGAAATATTAAGTAATATGTGACAATTTGATAAGATAATAGCACTTATGCTATGTTATGAATTGGAGTGGTGCGACAATGAAAATATGATAGAATTTACATAGAATATTGAATCCAAATAGACCTAAATCATCTATTAAATGAATATTTTCCATTGTGGTGGATGATCATGGGAGGTTTTGGAGGCCCAAAACTGAAGAAACATTGAAACATGGAGTTTTCAACACTAGAATATGAATTTAAACATCATGTAATCACAACATGCCATGTATATTTACAATTTATGAAGCATTTATAGGGCATGAAGATAAATAAAAACTCCCATAGTGATATTAACATGTTTCAGGGAGTGACATGTATGTTTCAAATCATTACACTTCCAAAAAAATCATAAAGGTTTTTATGTCATGCAACATGTTCTAAAGGTGTCAAGTCCTGAATATTACACATTGTGTAAACTTTACACATCATGTAAATTCCCAATATAGTAGAAAAATGGACTTTTTTTATGTGTATTTTATGGGACAAATTTATTTTGACCAATAATTTCAATAAAAATAATATCTTTGACCCGATTAATCTCATTAATGAATTAGCGTCTTATAAAAAAGGATTCCAACTAAGGGATTCAGGAATTCCATTCCAAGATTTAGGAGCGACCACCCGAATGATGTCGTAGGGTTCCAACTCAGAGTTCGGCATAGATAGGTTTCTATTTTTATTTTATTTCTTTGATGTAACATTGAATGATTTATAAGTTTATTTCTTGTATATTTCTTTACTTAATTTCATTTCTTTATTAATCTCACTCCTATGGTTTTTGGTTTAATCGTCATTACCACTCACTTGATGATGGTTGGCTAAAACCCATATGGGAGAGAGGAATCAATTTAAGGGGGTTTGTATCGTCATTGTCTAATTTACTTTATCTCTTAATATATTTTTTATTAAATAGTATCTAGTTTCTTATACATGTATACTTAATTCATAATTAATCCATTGACCATATGCCTTCAATAATGAACGCACACCGACATGATTGAGATTATTTATTCATGACCATTCAATGGAATTATTTTCTTCTTTAGGAAATATAAACATAATGAACTTTAGCTATTATTATTTTTCTAACAATTAATAATTGGGATTATATGGTAGTTTTATAAAGAATGAACATTTCTTATATAGATAAAAAAATCTTGGTTTCACAACTATTAGATATAATTATTTTTTTAAGATAAGTTGAATTAATTTATTTAACAAACCCATACCTGAAAACTGGTTCCCCTCACTATTTTTTATCAAAATTCATTTATTTAAATTTAATAATTATTTTAATAAAATAAATTAGAAATTGGAGTGACCTGGCCTTTAGTTAAGAGTTTTCATCCCTATATTTCTGGATATATGTTGGATCAACCCCACACTTATTCTATACTACTCCTTTAAAGTTGTATAGTTCGGGGACCAGTAAATTTATAATTTGATCCACAGTAATAGGATTTAATGATTCCTTTTGGGTGCATCACCACCCATCATTATCCATACATATGAGCACCACTTATAATAAAATCATTCATCTTATCATAAAAACCCATATAAATAAAATGTGTTTCATAACTTTTCCAAATGGTATCGCAAAAGAAAAAATGATCATCTAATACCAAAATCATGATATCACAAAGGATTTTTAAGAAATGGAACATATAAGGTGATATATGAACCATTGTTTCATTAGATAATAATCATTTGAAAATGGAAGTTAAATAAAAAAAGTAATTTTTTCTTAAAAATATATTATTAATAACACATTAAAAAATGTGATTTTCAAGTCACATTCCAAAAACCCATTTTTTAAGATTTAGATAAAACTTCTGAAAACATTAATTAAAAATATTTCCAATAATTAGACCTTATTAATAAATAAAACATATGTAAAAAATTTAATTATAAGGGAAGAATATAATATCATGGTAAGGAAAAGGAAATAAAATATTTTAAAATGCCTTTATTAAAAACCCAAATTATGAAAAGGATAAGGATACCTATATTTTAAAAAAATAAAGTAGAAGATAAGGATCATTAGAGATAAAAATAATATTATTTTCTACTTTTAAAATGATAAAATTTTCTAAAATTAAAAACATGTATATGTATAAAAAATCCATTAAAAGAGATGGGAGTTACTCTTAACAAAATTACATTTGTTTATGAAACAATAGACTCATCATAGAAGAATACTTCATTGTGAAACATTATTTACAATGAAAAAAAGATTTGAATACAAAATAAAATCATATTATGGTAGGATAACTCAATAGTGAAAGATTATAATTTAATTGGAGTGATTATTACTCAAGAAAAAATATTTGATTCAAGAAAGATCCTTAACATTATCCCTGTTTAGTTGAATATGCTCTAACCTCATGTCAAAAAATATAATTATCCAAATAATTTTTTTTATATACTTATTAATATATATTAATATTTTATTAACTTTATTTATAATCATTTACTATGAATATATTACTTATTTATCACTTATTTTTTATCATCGAGTGTTAGTAACTTTAATTGTTTCTCATATGATTTATGATGTCGATTTAAATACCCATTAATTTATAACAAGTTTATCATTCCTAGATCTTATATTATACTGAGATTTATTTTTTATAATTACTTATAATGTTATAATACCATTATATTATAATTTTTTCATGTTTCATAAGTATGAAATCAGTGATGAATTAGTTTTGGGTTATTGATTAATATTGATGGATTATATAATTATTATTATTATATTTTATTTCATCTATAGAAAATAATATTCATGATATTTATTACTTATATATATCATATATAATTATAAATTTAAATTTTCAACAATCCACAAAGGTGTTAGTCAAAATTGGAATAAATTGTTCCAAGGAGGTAGTAGTCTGCACGTACACATGGATGATGATTTCATTTCCCATTGAAAAAGAGAAATGAGTAATATATTTCATTGTTTTCAAAACAAAAAAAAATGTTAAAAATATAATAATTATATATTAAATTACTTTTTATTAGAATCCTTTTAATGTGGTGAAGGAAAATAAAATTCCTTGTGACATGGAGGTGGTAGTCTACACAGTCGACAGACATTTTCATTTTTCTTAAGAGAAAGGGGAGAGTTAGTCTGTATTTTTTTCCAAAATATAAAAACAAATAAGTAAAATATAAATACTTAATTCATCATATAAATCTTGTAAAAATAAATTTTAAATGGAAGGATAAAAGTAAAATATGTTAGTGAAAATATTGAACTTGCGTTGAGAAGTTTGGGTTTCTCTTGGAGGATTCCTTGGAAATTATGGTATTAGGATAATTTATTATGACCAGAAAATTATTAGATAGACCTAATATTCTAGTTGAAGGAAATATGGTATAATTTTAGGATGAAATAAAATTTTTATATTGTATTTAATGGGTTGTGATAGGCCCCTTTTATAAGTGGTGAGAATGAAATTTTTGTAAATATATCAACTTAATATAAAGTACATGTTAAACATATCAGGTGGCTCCAAAAATAGAAAAAACAAATTAGTTTAGGGTGACTTTATATAAGGCCCCAGCCTTAACCTTACTTAATATTGAATTAAATGAATAATTCACATTGAGTATCTTTTCAGGTTTAGAGTTTTAGATAATTAGGACATAACTATTACATCTCAAAAGATTACAAAGTAGACACTTCTACTAAGTTTCCATAGAATAAAAAAACTCTTAAAAATAAACATGTCTAGTTCCTTGTTTTATATATCATGACTTTCCTTGATCCCACCCTTGACCCTATTCATCTTTAAATCATGTGTAAAACATTTTAAAAACATGGGATGAGAATAAAAAGCTCAGTAAGGGATATAAAAATATGGAAAGGATACATGAGTACATGTATACATAAGAATCAATGAAATCATACTTTACTCATAAAACATATGCACTTTAACATACCTCATCAAATAATGAATAAAACATAGAAATCATAAGGCATAAAGGTAACATGAGGCATTCATAACATTCTTACGTAGGTATTAACCCTCTTGGTTACGTTTGGAATACCCATAACAATATATTCCCTAAATCTCTTTGGAGAAACCTTAATGTTTAACTCCTTCGCGTTACCCAATGCATTGGAGAGCTATATCGGGCTCACCCTCCCTTAGTTTATCACGGAACCACCCATCTTCATAAAAAATTCCCAAGAACTATAACATAGTCATATCACATAACTTAAGAATAAATTAAAGATAACATTTCCACATTGCAACAACAATATAACATTTTAAGATATTTAAATAATGAATCCATTCCAAAAACCATTTCCAAAACCTATTTATAACATTTAATAAAGATATTTTTCAATCAAAGTATCCCATACCACTTTGAAGATTTTAACATTTTAAACCATTAATATCCATATAAATAAATCCTTAAAACCATTTTGAAAACATGGATATTAATGAGAAATATTTATAAGAATAAATCATTAAAACATTTAAAACAATATTTTAGTTAAAGGGTTTTTAACTAAATGAGAGACACTTGAATACAATAATTGAGGAATAGAATTTAATCAGAACATTATAATATCATGAGAATAAAGGTATCCATGATATAATATTCCAAATGATGGTATATACACCATAAAATAGTTAATTGGTGCATAACAACAATGAAGTCTCAATAGAAATGTAAAATGAGATGAAATCCCTTATAAAGAAGGTATCATTAAGTTAAGGATAAATAAATCTAATAGTTATGTGTGAAAAATATAAATATACCCAATATAAGTGGATATTAATTTTAAAACAATCAATGTTCATTCACACATATTCAAAGGATTACATATTCAATAACTACATGTTGAACCCAAAGAAATCGAAATTTGGTTAAGAAGTTCCCTTGTAAAATTCCGACAGCCTAACGGTGTCACTTGAAAATTAAGAAAATGAGTTGATGAGAGAGAAAATGGTATCTAATCACTTGGAAATAAAATTTACATAAATAATGATACATAAGAACATATCCCAACATAATATTATGTGAATTAAAAGTCATAACAGAAGAAGTCTTTTAAAAAGAGGAGGGTGAAAGGTACCCTTACCGAGTTGGGTAACTTTCGAAACGTACACCCCATGGAATAAGGGTCATACAATAAAGATTTAAATACCCATAAATGAAATTATACTACAAAAAGTGTATAATAATGGTCATTACATACACCACTCAAAGGAAATGGTGGAAAACGTAGCATAAATGTCACGGGAATAAAAGTGAGATGAAAAATCCCTTACAAAAACTCGGCAGCCTAAAGGCGCCACTTAAAACTTCCAAAAATGGATTTATGAGATCAAATATGGTCTCTCATAATATGAACATAAAAATTAAAGTATTAGGAATATAAAAGAACATCCCCAAACATACGAAAGATGAGTTTAAAAGAAATGATATAAAGGAGAGTACTTAAAAAGAAAAAGAGAGGTTGGATCCCTTACCTCGTGTCTGACAGGACTCGATCGTTCTTTAATCTCCTGAATAATAAAATTTTGTCAATTTATAATTTCTTAAGGACCTATTTTAAAGATTATTTTTCAGTTCATATCACATATTATAATGTTATAATAATTGGTTAATAAAGTGAGTTCATATCAGAGGTTTTTGTCAATGTTCGGTACATGAGTAAAAATTGAACTTGTTGGAAAATAATTTTCCATGTAGTTATAGGTACATCATATCCATAATTCTATTTATGTTTTAAATATCATATATATCCCTCATATATTCATTTTATACTATTCCATAACATTTGGAGATAAAAAAATTAAAAGCATCGTTCATGGAGACGGTAGGCCGTAGGTATGCATGAACGCTACTTTCATTTTTTGTCATATTAATGGAATTAAAAAAATGAGAGATATATATATTATAATTCCATAATGATATAAATAATTTATATGTAATATATTACATATATATCCATTATATATATGTACATACAATAGTACATAACATTTAGAGGTAAGAAATGAAATGCACCGTTCATGGAGACGGTAAGCCGTATGTACGCATGAACGCTACTTCCATTTCTATTTCTTATTTAATGGAATTAAAAAAGAATGATAAATAATAGTATTATAATTAAAGTATGGTATCATATATAATATCATTAAATATATCCTTTATACATACCACATATGGTATTAACGAATCAAATCACTTTGAGGGGGCGGTAGTCCGCACTTCCTAAAATGAAGATATCACGTTTAACCATAATGGAAACCATAAAGGTATTCCATAAATGAAAAATACAGAAGCTTAAGAAAAAAATAAACATATAATATATCATATATAAATATAGTGACATCTTAATGGCCACCTTTGAGGGTGTTAAAAGAATATTGAACAATCATCGTTTTGTGAGGCAGAAATTCACCAACCACAAAAACAGTATGTTCATTAACCATTAGATGTAGTTGTGTGTAAGTTTAGCTAGAATCCTTCTTATAAAAACATCCTAGTATATTTAATATACTGGTTTTGTTACAAAAGAAATTAATAAAAAGATTTTATAGGGTTGGAGAAGAAAAATGAAACATAAGAACACAAGAGAGGACACTACCTTTAAATCGGGTAACTCTCTTTGATTTGAGATCAAAGGCTTCCTTGGAAAGGATTCTGCCCAAAGTCAGGTTTCAATTATGAAGATAGGGATGTGTATAGATGAAATGGGTAGGGTTTTTCTGAGCCAAAGGCTTTAGAGGTGTGGGTAAGGTGGTATAGGTGGGGGCCTTTTATAAGAGGAGAGGAGGGGCACTCTTGGAAAGTTACAAAATGTTACTTTATTTTCAAATGGGTTTCGGATTTTAAAGGTCCCACATTGATGTATTTCTAGGATAAGGTGGTAAGGGTTCTAAAAATACTCATACAATAGGTCTTTGACAAGTGTAAGTTATAGTTTTAACATTATATTTTCATTTTATGTAAATCCTTTATTAATGAGGTAATCGCTGCATCATCATGATGTCATAAATAATTTAATTTATTTAATGTCTAAAAATTATAAAAAAAATATAATGATGAAGGAAATATTTTTATATTTATAATTAATATTTATAGTCAAACATATGACTTGTATAACCCCATTTAAAAATTGTTTTAGTAAAACAACTCATGTTTGTTACATTTTTATTTTAACTTTAAATAAAAAGATATTAATGTCATTTTCCTTCCAAAGTGGCTCCATGGGGTCCCCAAGTTGACCCATCGATTGTCTTGGTCGGCCATGACACATCCAATAAGGGTAGGACATGTGTCAAGTTCATTTCATATTATTAAAATATTATTCTTACCTTAAATTACACTAATTACCTCTAGTCGCGATTAAAAACTTACAAGTTACTATTCACCAAAAAATTATTTTAATCCCATTGAACCAAATTTTACTTCTTAATGATAACCATGTATTTCAGAATTTTTAAATTCAAAACACAGAGGTGGTAAATTTTCATTTAAACGAAAAATCAGTTTTTTAAGTACCACTTAGTGGTTTCACTATTCATCAAAAATTGAAATTTTTCAGAAAAATAACAAAACATCACCCTAAGCTTTATTTAATATTCCAAATTCAAAAATGATGTCAATTTTACAAAATTAAAAACATATAAGTTGCATTAATTAATTTAATAATTAATTCCCGCTGTCAGAGGAAATAGCGTGTTTTTATGAAACAATAAGTATCAAAAGATTGACACTAGTTTAAGTCCAATTTCAAAGTCAAATTAATTACAATGACCACTATTGGATTAAATGGTAAAAATATATATTAATTTCACTTTAAAACCAATTCAAATGATAATCTAATCATATAAACAAATTAGATTAAAAAGAGGCTTTGAATTAAAATACAACATTTTTAACTATTCATGAACTTTATCGGAAAAATACCAAAAATTTACACAATGTAAATTTTGATGTCCCGATTCTAAAGAAGAATTTTATTTTTTCAAATATAACACATAAAATTGTCAGAAAAGTGGATTTAAAATACGTTCGTCATCAAAAGGCGGTTAATCGACCTTTTAAAGAATATTAGAATGTTTACGCTTAAATTTGGATTAATTCACATTTTTAATCCTCTAACATTTATTGTAAAAAGTAAAAATATTTGACAAACATATATAATCATTTTGTAGTTAGTTTTGTTCATTCTCTCCATTACAAGGGCTGGGAGTTAACTAAAATTTAAAATATTATTATTTTATTATTAGAGTGCAACGTAAGATTCCTGAGAAACTCGTTGTTGCGTATTGGGAACGCCATCGATCATAGCATCCCCTTTAAAGTTATATTAATATTTTATTCACAAATATGGATATATATAAAAATTTCATATTCTTTATTTACCTGGGGTGTTACATCCTTCCCCCCTTTTGGGAATTGCATCCTCACAATTTTAAAATTGGGCTCAGAAACTTCATTGAAAGTCCCACATCAGAACAAGAGTCGGTAAAACAATCACTTTAAAAGGAAGAAAGCAAAGTACAGAGGTCACTCGAGTTAACCCACACTAGGATTCCATGTAGGAAAACATGGACATGGAGGAGAAAACATAGGGTCATGTTCTTATGGAGAGTGATAGAAAACATGTTTAGGAGAAAGTTAACCATAAGAAAATCACAAACTTATGATGGGTTAAACGGTATTCGATTCCCCAGTAGGAAAAGTTAATAGACAACATTTTTGTTTTAAGTTACTTTTTATTGAGGAATTTATTCATAAGGAAACATAATTACTTATCATGTTGACTTTCAACTTTTATTAGATTTCTTACACAAAATCATATTTTCTCCAAAAGACAGGTATTTAGGAAGACTTGTTTACATTAAGAGAGCTATAATCAACTTCTAGAGAATCACCTAATCCACAAAAGAGAACTATATACTTCCCATGTCTTTAGACTTTAACCAAGACCAAAACCAAAAAGGTTAGTACAAGATCAGATAATCCAGAAAAGGATAACCCTTTATAAAAAGAAAATCTATTCTTAATCTCCAAAATTTTTCCAACAAAACCCAAAGTTCAATGAAGAACATTTGATAAACAATTTGTCCATAAAATTATTCAAAGTAAACCAAACTAAGATTGAAACCCAAATATTTGAAGGATTTAGTCACATAGTCTTCCAAGTTAATTTGGAACATTAATCTCCAAACAACATCAGTTTCTCTTAAAGTCTCGTATTGAAATGTAATTAATCTAATCACATATCCTCCATGATAGGTTAATAAATTTCCATAGATAACCCAAAATCAACTTACTCTTAATTCATAAAATCATTTAACTAATAATAATTAGTCAAACTAACCAGGGACTTCACGTAGTCCAGTGGTAGGCGATAAATACCATTCAAATGTTGGTTGTGGGTTCGATTCCCGCAGCTTTGTCCGATGCGACGGGTTGTCACACGGTCTGCGTGTTGTCCTTTTTCCAAAACTACATAATTCTTAAAACATTACCCAAAATGAGATAAAATCTTCAAAAATGATCATAACATATTTTAACCTCAAGTTTATCTCATGCCTTTCATTTTCCATCATATCATAGAGTAACCCATAATTACCTAAAAAAGTAAGGATCATATAAACCCTAATGGTTACCTTTATAATTATTACCTGAACTTCCATATTGAGTTGGTCATCTCCTGCATGATGCATTAGAGAACTAACCAAGGTTCAAGTGGTTGATCATGAATCCTTGATAGTTGGTTTAGAACAACCACGAGTTTCCTCATTGAATCCCCCATTTCATCCAGTCTCTTAATCAGAGAACCACCATAGTTTCCTTCAAACCCATTGTCACTTTGGTGCCTGCTATATCGATCCATTCACTAAAAATAGAAATGTCAATGTGAGTATATCAACAAAACCATCATGTACTAATGAGGAAGTTAAACACTAAGATATACTTAATCATTCACTTTATCAAAACTATGACTCTTTCTGAAATCCTAACAATTATGGTAATGTCACTTATGCTTAGAGAATACCATAACCTCTAAAGTTATCTAAACCAACCTCTGGTACCAACTATAAGGAACCGGCCTTAAACCTTACTTAATGTTTAATTAAATGAATAATTCACATTGAGGATATTCTCAGGTTTAGAGTTTTAGAAAATTAGGACATAACTATTACATCTCAAAAGATTACAAAGTAGACACTTCTACTAAGTTTCCATAGAATAAAAAAACTCTTAAAAATAAACATGTCTAGTTACTTGTTTTATATAGCATGACTTTCCTTGATCCCATCCTTAATGCTATTCATCTTTAAGTCCTGTGCAAAACATTTCAAAAACTTGGGATGAGCATAAAAATCTCAGTAGGGATATAAAAATTGGGAAAGGAAACATGAGTACATGTATACATAAGAATCAATGAAATCATACTTTACTCATAAAACATAAGCACTTTAACATACCTCCTCAAATCATGAATAAAACATAGAAATCATAAGGCATAAAGATAACTTGAGGCATTCCTAACATTCTTACGTAGGGAGTAACCCTCTTGGTTACGTTTGGAATACCCATCACAGTATATTACCTAAATCTCTTCGGAGAAACCTTAACGTTTAACTCCTTCGCGTTACCCAATGCATTGGAGAGCTATATCGGGCTCACCCGCCCTTAGTTTATCACAGAACCACCCATCTTCATAAAAAATGCCCAAGAACCATAACATAATCATAGCACATAACTTAAGCATAAATTAAAGATAACATTCCCATATTGCAACAACAATATAACATTTTAATATATTGAAATAATGAATACATTCTAAAAACCATTTCCAAAACCTATTAGAAACATTTAATAAAGAGATTTTTAAATCAAAGTTTCCCATACCACTTTGAAGATTTTAACATTTTAAACCATTAATATCCATATAAATAAATCCTAAAACCCATTTTGAAAACATGGATATTAATGAGAAATATTTATAAGAATAAATCATTAAAACATTTAAAATGATATTTTTGTTAAAGGGTTTTTAACTAAATGAGAGACACTAGAATACAATAATTGAGGAATAACATTTAATCAGAACATTATAATATCATGAGAATAAAGGGATTCATGATATAATATTCCAAAGGACAGTATATACACCATACAAGAGTTAATTGGTGCATAAAAACAATGAAGTCTCAATAGAAATGTAAAATGAGATGGAATCCCTTATAAAGAAGGTATCCTTAAGTTAAGGATAAATAAATCTCATAGTTATGTGTGAAAAATATAAATACACCCAATATAAGTGGATATTAAGTGTAAAACAATCAATGTTCATTCACACATATTCAAAGGATTACATATTCAATAAATACATGTTGAACCCAAAGAAATCGAAATTGGGTTAAGAAGTTCCCTTGTAAAATTTCGACAGCCTAACGGTGTCACTTGAAAATTAAGAAAATGAGTTGATGAGAGAGAAAATGGTATCTCATAACTTGGACATAAAATTTACATAAATAAGGATACATAAGAACATATCCCAACATAATAGTATGTGAATTAAAAGACATAACAGAATAAGTCTTTTAAAAAGAGGAGGGTGAAAGGTCCCCTTACCGAGTTGGGTAACTTTCGAAACGTACACCCCATGGAATAAGGGTCATAAAATGAAGATTTAAATACCCATAAATGAAATTATACTACACAAAGTGTATAATAATGGTCAGTACATACACCACTCAAAGGAAATGGTGGAAAACGTAGCATAAATGTCACGGGAATAAAAGTGAGATGAAAAATCCCTTACGAAAACTCGGCAGCCTAAAGGCGCCACTTAAAACTTCCAAAAATGGATTTATGAGATCAAATAGGGTCTCTCATAATATGAACATAAAAAGTACAGTATGATTAATATAAAATAACATCCCCAAACATAATAAATATGAGCTTAAAAGAAATGACATAAAAGAGAGTAATTAAAAATAAAGAGAGAGGTTGGATCCCTTACCTCGTGCCCGACATGACTCGATCCTTATTTAATCTCATGAATAATAAAATTTGGTCAATTTATAATTTCTTAAGGACCTCCTTTAAATATTATTATTCAGTTCATATCACATATTATAATGTTATAATTATTGGTTAATAAAGTGAGTTCATATCAGACGTTTTTGTCGATGTTCGGTACATGAGTAAAAATTGAACTTGTTGGAAAAGAATTTTCCATGTAGTTATAGGTATATCATATCCAGAATAGTATTGATGTTTTAAATATCATATATATCCCGTATATATTCATTTTATACTATTCCATAACATTTGGAGATAAAAAATTAAAAGCACCGTTCATGGAGATGGTAGGCCGTACGTACGCATGAACGCTACTTTCATTTTTTGTCATATTAATGGAATTAAAACAAAAATGAGAGATATATATATTATAATTCCAGAATGATATCCATAATTTATATGTAATATATTACATATATATCCATTATATATATGTACTTATAATAGTACATAACATTTAGAGGTAAGAAATGAAATGCACCGTTCATGAAGACGGTAAGTCGTACGTACGCATGAACGCTACTTCCATTTATATTTCTTATTTAATGGAATTAAAACATATTGATACATAATATTATTATAATTCCAGTATGTTATCATATATAATATCATTAAATCTATCCTTTATACATACCACATATGGTATTAACGAATCAAATCACTTTGAGGGGGCGGTAGTCCGCACTTCCTAAAATGAAGATATCACGTTTAACCATAATGGAATCCATAAAGGTATGCCATAAATGAAAAATACAGAATCTTAAGTAAAACATAAACATATAATATATCATATATAAATATAGTTACATCTTAATGTCCACCTTTGAGGGTGTTAAAAGAATATTGAACAATCATCATTTCGTGAGGCAGAAATTCACCATCCACAGAAACAGTATGTTATTTAACCATTAGATGTAGTTGTGTGTAAGTTTACCTTGAATACGTCTTATAACAACATCCTAGTATATTTAAGATATTGGTTTTGTTACAAAATAAAGTAATAAAAAGTGTTTAGAGGGTTGGAGAAGAAAAATGAAACATAAGAACACAAGAGAGGACACTACCTTTAAATCGGGTAACTCTCTTTGATTTGAGCTCAAAGGATTCCTTGGAAAAGATTATCCCAAAAGTGATGATTCAATGATGAAGAGAGGGATGTGGAGAGATTAAATGGGCAGGGGTTGGCCGATCCAAAGTCTTGAGAGGTGTGGGTAAGGTGGTAGAGGTGGGGGCCTTTTATAAGAGGAGAGGAGGGGCACTCTTGGAAAGTTACAAAATGTTACTTTATTTTCAAATGAGTTTCGGATTTTAAAGGTCCAAAATTGATGTATTTAGAGGATAAGGTGGTAAGGGTTCGAAATATACTCATCCAATAGGTCTTTGACAAGTGTAATTTATATTTTTAACATTATCTTTTCATTTTATTTAAATCCTTTATTGATGAGGTAATCGCTGCATCATCATGATGTCATAAATAATTTAATTTATTTAATGTCTAAAAATTATAAAACAAATATAATGATGTAGGAAATCTTTTTAGCTTTCTAATGAATATTTATAGTCAAACATATGACTTGTATAACCCCATTTAAAAATTGTTTTAGTAAAACAACTCATGTTTGTTACATTTTTATTTTAACTTTAAATAAAAAGATATTAATGTCATTTTCCTTCCAAAGTGGCACCATGGGGTCCCCAAGTTGACCCATGGATTGTATTGGTCATCCATGACACATCCAATAAGGGTAGGACATGTGTCAAGTTCATTTCATATTATTAAAACATTATTCTTACCTTAAATTACACTAATTACCTCTAATCGCGATTAAAAACTTATAAGTTACTATTCACCAAAAAATTATTTTTGTCACAACCCGTCCTCGAGGCCCGTTCCGTGACTACCCCAAGCACGAATTCCATAGGCCAGGGGTTGGCGACTATAACCAAGGCGTAAATCCTGGTAAAAAGGGAAGGCATTGCCTTTGTAAAGTAAACAAGCACCACAGAGTAAGCAAGCGGAAAAAGTAAACACTAAGTAAAAAATGAGTACAACTGTAAGTGCGGAAAGTAAGTGGGATAGTATACAAACCCAAACTGAAAGTAAAGTACAACTCAAAGGGGAAACAGCAACTAAAAACTAAAAGCCGCTACGCCGAGCTGTCCACTGGAAATCCCACCTGAAGGGTGGGTACAGATAGCTCCACTACTCCTCGGGTCCCGTCGTCCGCTCCGAGTATGTCCCACCTAGTGGTCCACCTCCAGGTACCGTCCTGCTCTACAAGCCTCAACCACGATCAACGATGTTCGTCGTCTGCAACCAACACAACGTAGTGCGGGCATAGCCCGTGCAGGGGTGATTATAAGCTACTCAGTAGGGACCCCGAGACCCCTGAAGGTCTCCCAAAATCCACAAAGGATAAACTACAAAGGAAAGATAAAATCACGATGTAACAACCGACACTTCTTAGGTATATGCCCATACATATACCTAAGTCATCAATTCCAATACGCTCCAACCTCCGAGCCCAAGTATAACCCAGTCCACACAGGAAAGTATACGTATTCCACACAGGTAAACAAACGTAATCCACACAGGATAGCACAACACAATCCACACAGGAAAGTAAATAGGATTCAGCTCACATAGGTATACTTATTCGAAGATGATAGATATGATCACTGATCCATCTAAGTCGTCGGACCCACAAAGGATCGATAGGTACTAACCCCCGCAAAGACCCACACAGGATCGGACCCACACAGGATCTGTAGGCGATGGCTCACACAGAACCATTGAGCGCTGACCCACACAGGATCGGACCCACACAGGATCGGTAGCACTGATCCACACAGGATCGCTGAGTGTTGTAGTCGTCATCGTCGAATCCACTTAGGATCTCTGCACAGTCGTCATCGCAGTCACAGTAGCAGTCGCAGTCACAGTAGCAGTCGCAGCCAGCTCTAGGGTTCCCGCACACAGCAAGCTCGTTTAGGAGGGTCCGCTCCACGAGCCGAGAGGCTGATACATCAACTGACACATAGTCCATATTTGATGTATCCAAAAGTTCTGTATCATCAACAGGAACTCAACGTCGTAGACGGCGTGTCAATCGGACGCCCGGTCTGAGAGTTATTGGCATTTTCGTCCCAGGGGCCCAGTTGGTTTTTAAGTCAAAACCAACCCGACCGTACTCAACCTGCGTCCAAACCTCTGGAGGATTATGTCAAAGGATCCGTCTCATTAAGAGGAAACCAACAAAGTCGACGGCACGTCAATCGGATGTCCGAAGCTCAAGATATGAGTGTTTCTGCTCCGAGGGCCCGTTTGGTTTCGTGTACGAACCAACCCGGCCGAACTCAAATTATTCCAAAACCTTGAGTTCTATATACCGAAACGACCGTCTCGATCCAAGTATTGTGTCTCCACTGACGGTGCATCGATCGGAGGTCCGTATCCCGAGTTATGGGCAATTGAACCCAAACGGTCCGAAAACGGGGGTTTCGGGCCCGGACCGACCCGGCCCGAGACCCCCCGGTCGGCCCAAACCGGGTCGACCCGCCCCGGTCTGGGTCGGCCCGGCCCGACACGGCCCGGCCCAACTGGGCGTGGCCTGGTCGAGGCCTGGCCTGGCAGACCGGCCAGGCGGCCGGTCCGGCTGGGCACAGCGCGCCCAGCGCGCTGTCCGGCACAGCCGAAGGCCGAGCCGTTTCGGCAAAGGGGGGGCGCCTGCCCCCCTATGTAACCGCAGCCCCCCACAATTAAGGGGGCCGTTTTGGCCATTCGGCTGGGGGTTTGAACCCCCGGTTGCACACCGGTCCGGCCGGCCCGCCCTGGTCGGCCAGTTCCGGCCTCCACGGGACCGGCGACGGCCGGTCCCCTTCTTCGACGACACCGGCGGCCCAGTCCGGCCGCCGGTAACCTTGCTCCGCCGCGGCCCAGAACCAGTCGCGGCCCTTGTCGTCCGGCGCGGTGCGACGGCACCACGCCCCTCCGTCGCGACCCCGCTCCGGCCGCAGCGTCTTCGGTTTTCCTCGACGCGGCGCGACGGCGTCGCGTTCTTAAACTTCTTTCCACGGTGCGACGCGATGGCGCCGCGCATTTCCTTCCGCATGAATCCGCGTGGTGCGCGGCACCATGCTCTCCCGTACCAACCACAAAGGAACCAATACGAAAATTAAGGAGGAGGTTCGACCGTGTTTGTGCGGTCCGACCCCCTCGCATTATTCGATAACAAATGGTTTAAATCCACGAAGATCGTCAAGTTGGTAATCACGAACAAATAAATAAATAAAACCCCTACCTCGGTTCAAGAACGGTGTTCATCAACGAGCCGCGGAAGACGAGCGTCGCGGAGGTCGGGCGTCGCGGGGAAAGAACGTCGACGTCGCGAAGTGAGGATTCGAAGTCATTGACGGCGATTTCGTCGCGGAAAACCGTCACGGAAGAGACGACGTGGAAGAAGAACGTCGCGTCGCGGATACGGCGTCGCGGAAGAACCATGTTCTTCAGCGAAGAAGTTCTTCATTGAAGAACGGTGTTCTTCGCGTTCTTCGTCGAGGTTGAAGAAGATTAAGACTTCACGCTTCCCAATCCTCTCAAGGTGACAAAACTCTAACAATAATAAAATAAGACCAAATCTTATTTTATTAACACAACCTAACCATTTGAATTTCAAGAGATTGAAATTAAGTAACTCACTTTATTAATTAAAACAAGTTGTCAGAAATTAATGAAAGTGAGTTAATGGGGAGTTAGGAAAGTGAGGGGTTAAGAGAGTTAAGGGATTTGAAAAGGTGGGGGGTTCGTGTGGGCCCCACCCTTTCAATTATCCACACATGGGAAGTTGAGTGGATGTGGGCCCCACCACCAACATCCCATGGGAGAAAATAACCACTTTGATAAGAAATAAAATTGATTCAACAATTCTATTTTCTTTTTAATTAAACCTCACTAATTAACTTCTTCTCCCGCACAAACACAACTACGGTAAAGGTTCCCTTAAGCGATTACCAGCGTTGCGAGTTCATCGGTGCCCTTGGAATTCGATTCTGAGCACCGGTTCAAAAGTTAGAAATTCCCACTCGTTCGTTCACTAAACGTACCTGAGGAAAACTTCGGAAATTGATTCCGGGCACACCGGGCCTCGGAATCAGGTGCCGTCAGAAACCGCGCTCTTGTAAAATTCCATAGAAAATTAAGAAAAAATTTCCCTTGAATTTTACAGGTATTTACAATTTTAATCCCATTGAACCAAATTTTACTTCTTAATGACAACCATGTATGTAGGATTTTTGAAATTCAAAACACAGAGGTTGTAAAATTTCATTTAAACGAAAAATCAGTTTTTTAAGTACCACTTAGTTGTTTCACTATTCATCAAAAATTGAAGTTTTTCAGAAAAATACCGAAACATCACCCTAAGATTTATTTTACATTACGAATTCAAAAATGATTTCAATTTTATAAAATTCAAAACATATAAGTTTCATTAATTAATTTAATAATTAATTGTCGTTGTTAGAGCAAATAGCGTGTTTTTATGAAACAATAAGTATCAAAAGATTGACAATAGTTTAAGTCCAATTTAAAAGTGAAATTAATTCCAACAACCACTATTGGATTAAATAATAAAAATATATTCTAATTTCACTTTAAAACCAATTCAAGTGATAATCTAATCACATAAACAAATTAGATTAAAAATAGGTTTTGAATTAAAATACAACATTTTTCACTATTCATGAACTTTATCGGAAAAATACCAAAAATTTACAAAAAGTAAATTTTGATGTCCCGATTCTAAAGAAAAATTTTATTTTGTCAAATATAACACATAAAATTGTCAAAAAGTGGATTTAAAAGAGGTTCGTCATCAAAAGGCGGCTAATCGGTCTTTTAAAGAATATTATAATGTTTACGCTTAAAATTGGATTCATTCGCATTTTTAATCCTCTAACATTTATTGTAAAAAGTAAAAATATTTGAAAAACATATATAATCATTTTGTAGTTAGTTCTGTTCATTCCCGCCATTACAACGGTTAGGCGTTAACTACAATTTAAAATAATATTATTTTATTATTAGAGTGCAACATATGATTCCCAAGAAACTCGTTTTTGCGTATTGGGTACATCATCGAGCATAGCATCCCCTTTAAATTTATATTAATATTTTATTCACAAATATGGATAAATATAAAAATTTTATATTCTTTATTTACCTAGGGTGTTACATCCTTCCCCCCTTTTGGGAATTGCGTCCTCGCAATTTTAAAATTGGGCTCAGAAACATCATTGAAAGTCCCACATCGGAACAAGATTCGGTAAAACAATCACTTTAAAAGGAAGAAAGAGAAGTACAGAGGTCACCCGAGTTAACCCACAATAGGATTCCATGTAGGAAAACATGGACATGGAGTAGGAAACATAGGGTCATATTCTTATGGAGAGTGATAGAAAACATGTTTAGGAGAAATTTAACCATAAGAAAATCACAAACTTGTGATGGGTTAAACGGTATTCGATTCCCCAGTAGGAAAAGTTAATAGACAACATTTTTGTTTTAAGTTACTTTTTATTGAGGAATTTATTCATAAGGAAACATAATTACTTATCATGTTGACTTTCAACTTTTATTAGATTTCTTACACAAACTCACATTTTCTCCAAAAGACAAGTATTTAGGAAGACTTGTTTACATTAAGAGATCTATAATAAACTTCTAGAGAATCACCTAATATACAAAAGAGAACTATATACTTCCCATGTCTTTAGACTTTAACCAAGACCAAAACCAAAAAGGTTAGTACAAGATCAAATTATCCAGAAAAGGATAACCCTTTATAAAAGGAAAATCTATTCTTAATCTCCAAAATTTGTCCAACAAAAACCAAATTTCAACGAAGACCATTCGATAAACAATTTGTTCATAAAATTCTTAAAAGTAAACCAAACTAAGATTGAAATACAAATATTTGAAGGATTTAGTCACATAGTCTTACAAGTTAAATCGTAACATTAATCTCCAAACAACATCAGTTGCTCTTAAAGTATCGTATTGAAAAGTAATTAACCTAATCACATATCCTCCATGATAGGTTAATAAATTTCCATAGATAACCCAAAATCAACTTACTCTTAATTCATAAAATCATTTAACTGAAAAGAATTATTCAAACTAACCAGGGACTTCACGTAGTCCAGTGGTAGGCGATAAATACCAGTCACACTTTGGTTGTGGGTTCGATTCCCGCATCTCTGTCCGACACGACGGGTTGTCACACGGTCTGTGTGTTGTCCTTTTTCCAAAACTACATAATTCTTAAAACATTCCCCAAAACGAGATAAAATCTTCAAAAATGATCATAAAATATTTTAACCTCAAGTTTATCTCATGCCTTTCATTTTCCATCATATCATAGAGTAACCCATAATTACCTAAAAAGTAAGGATCATATAAACCCTAATGGTTACCTTTATAATTATTACTTGAACTTCCACATCGAGTTGGTCATCTCGTACATGATGCATTAGAGAAATTACCAAGGTTCAAGTGGTTAATCATGAATCCTTGATAGTTGGTTTAGAACAACCACGAGTTTCCTCATTGAATCTGCCATTTCATCCGGTCTCTTAACCAGAGAACCACCATAGTTTCGTCCAAACCCATTGTCACTTTGGTGCCTTCTAGCTCGATCTATTCACTAAAAATAGAAATGTTAGTGTGAGTATATCAACAAATCCATCATTTAATAATGAGGAATATAAACACTAAGATATACTTAATCGTTAACTTTATCAAAACTAGGACTCTTTCTGAAATCCTAACCATTATGGTAATGTCACTTATGCTTAGAGAATACCGTAACCTCTAAAGTTATCTAAACCGACCTCTGATACCAACTATAAGGCCCCGGCCTTAAACCTTACTTAATATTGGATTAAATGATTAATTCACATTGAGGATATTTTCAGGTTTAGAGTTTTAGAGAATTAGGACATAACTATTACATCTTGAAATATTACAAAGTAGACACTTCTACTAAGTTTCCAAAGAATAAAAAAAACTCTTAAAAAGAAACATGTCTAGTTCCTTGTTTTATATAGCATGACTTTCCTTGATCCCATCCTTGACCCTATTCATCTTTAAGTCTTGTGTAAAACATTTCAAAAACATGGGATGAGCATAAAAAGCTTAGTAAGGGATATAAAAATTTAGAAAGGAAACATGAGTACATGTATACATAAGAATCAATGAAATCATACTTTACTCATAAAACATAAGCACTTTAACATACCTCATCAAATCATGAATAAAACATAGAAATCATAAGACATAAAGGTAACATGAGGCATTCATAACATTCTTACATAGGAAGTAACCCTCTTGGTTACGTTTTGAATACCCATCATAGTATATTCCCTAAATCTCTTCGGAGAAACCTTAACGTTTAACTCCTTCGCGTTACCCAATGCATTGGAGAGCTATATCGGGCTCACCCGCCCTTAGTTTATCACGGAAACACCCATCTTCATAAAAAATGCCCAAGAACCATAACATAATCATAGAACATAACTTAAGCATAAAGGAATGATAACATTACCACATTACAATAATAATATAACATTTCAAGATATTGAAATAATGAATCCATTCTAAAAACCATTTCCAAAACCTATTTAAAACATTTAATAAAGAGATTTTTGAATCAAAGTGTCCCATACCACTTTGAATATTTTAACATTTTAAACCATTAATATCCATATAAATAAATCGTTAAAACCATTTTGAAAACATGGATATTAATGAGAAATATTTATAAGAATAAATCATTAAAACATTTAAAACGCTATTTTAGTTAAAGGGTTTTTAACTAAATGATAGACACTTGAATATAATAATTGAGGAATAACATTTAATCAGAACATTATAATATCATGAGAATAAATTGATTCATGATATAATATTACAAACGATAGTATATACACCATACAAGAGTTAATTGGTTCATAACAACGATAAAGTCTCAATAGAAATGTAAAATGAGATGAAATCCCTTATAAAGAAGGTATCCTTAAGTTAAGGATAAATAAATCACATAGTTATGTGTGAAAAATATAAATACACCCAATATAAGTGGATATTAAGTGTAAAACAATCAATGGTAATTCACACATATACAAAGGATTACATATTCAATAACTACATGTTGAACCCAAAGAAATCGAAATTGGGTTAAGAAGTTCCCTTGTAAAATTTTGACAGCCTAACGGTGTCACTTGAAAATTCAGAAAATGAGTTGATGAGAGAGAAAATGGTATCTCATAACATGGACATAAAATTTACATAAATAAGGATACAGAAGAACATATCCCAACATAATATTATGTAAATTAAAATACATAACAGAAGAAGTCTTTTAAAAAGAGGAGGGTGAAAGGTCCCCTTACCGAGTTGGGTAACTTTCAAAACGTACACCCCATGGAAGAAGGGTCATACAATGAAGATGTAAATACCCATAAATAAAATTATACTACACAAATTGTATAATAATGGGCAGTACATACACCACTCATAGGAAATTGTGGCAAACTTAGCATAAATGTCACAGGAATAAAAGTGAGATGAAAAATCCCTTACAAAAACTCGGCAGCCTAAAGGCGCCACTTAAAACTTCCAAAAATGGATTTATGAGATAAAATAGGGTCTCTCATAATATGAAAATAAAAAGTAAAGTATGAGGAAAATAAAATAACATCCCCAAACATAATAAAGATGAGCTAAAAAGAAATGACATAAAAGAGAGTACTTAAAAAGAGAGAGAGAGGTTGGATCCCTTACCTCGTGTCCGACATGACTCGATCGTTCTTTAATCTCCTGAATAATAAAATTTGGTCAATTTATAATTTCTTAAGGACCTCCTTTAAAGATTATTATTCAGTTCATAACACATATTATGATGTTATAATAATTGGTTAATAAAGTGAGTTCATATCAGACGTTTTTGTCGATGTTCGGTACATGGGTAAAAATTGAACTTGTTGGAAAAGAATTTTCCAGGTAGTTATAGGTATATCATATCTAGAATAGTATTGATGTTTTAAATATCATATATATCCTATATATATTCATTTTATACTATTCCATAACATTTGGAGATAAAAAATTAAAAAGCATCGTTCATGGAGACGGTAGGTCGTACGTACGCATGAACGCTACTTTCATTTATTGTCATATTAATGGAATTAAAACAAAAATGAGAGATATATATATTATAATTTCAGAATGATATCCATAATTTAGATGTAATATATTACATATATATCCATTATATATATGTACTTATAATAGTACATAACATTTAGAGATAAGAAATGAAATGCACCGTTCATGGAGACGGTAAGTCGTATGTACGCATGAATTCTACTTCCATTTCTATTTCTTATTTAATGGAATTAAAACATATTGATACATAATATTATTATAATTCCAGTATGTTATCATGTAGAATATCATTAAATCTATCCTTTATACATACCACATATGGTATTAATGAATCAAATCACTTTGAGGGGGTGGTAGTCCGCACTTCCTAAAATGAAGATATCGCGTTTAACCATAATGGAAACCATAATGGTGTGCCATAAATGAAAAATACAGAAGATTAAGTAAAACATAAACATATAATATATCATATATAAATATAGTGACATCTTAATGGCCACCTTTTAGGGTGTTAAAAGAATATTGAACAATCATCGTTTCGTGAGGCAGAAATTCACCATCCACAGAAACAGTATGTTCTTTAACCATTAGATGTAGTTGTGTGTAATTTTAGCTCAAATCCTTCTTATAAAAACATCCTAGTATATTTAATATACTTTTTTTTTACAAAAGAAAGGAAAAAAAGTGTTTAGAGGGTTGGATAAGAAAAATGAAACATAAGAACAAAAGAGAGGACACAACCTTTAAATCGGGTAACTCTCTTTGATTTGAGCTCAAAGGCTTCCTTGGAAAGGATTCTTCCCAAAGTGAGGCTTCAATGATGAAGATAGGTATGTGGAGAGATTAAATGGGCAGGGGTTGGCCGAGAAAAATGCTTGAGAGGTATGGGTAAGGTGGTAGAGGTGGGGTCCTTTTATAAGAGGAGAGGAGGGGCACTCTTGGAAAGTTACAAAATGTTACTTTATTTTCAAATGAGTTTCGGATTTTAAAGGTCCCACATTGATGTATTTCAAGGATAAGGTGGTAAGTGTTCGAAATATATTCATCCAATAGGTCTTTTACAAGTGTAAGTTATATTTTTAACATTATCTTTTCATTTTATTTAAATCCTTTATTAATGAGGTAATCGCTGCATCATCATGATGTCATAAATAATTTAATTTATTTAACGTCTAAAAATTATAAAAAAAATATAATGATGTATAAAATCTTTTTATATTTATAATGAATATTTATTGTCAAACATATGACATGTATAACCCCATTTAAAAATTGTTTTAGTAAAACAACTCATGTTTGTGACATTTTTATTTTAACTTTAAATAAAAAGATATTAATGTCATTTTCCTTCCAAAGTTGCTCCATGGGGTCCCCAAGTTGACCCATGGATTTTCTTGGTCAGCCATGACACATCCAATAAGGGAAGTACATGTTTCAAGTTCATTTCATATTATTAAAACATTATTCGTACCTTAAATTACACTAATTACCTCTAATCACGATTAAAAACTTAAAAGTTACTATTCACAAAAAAATTATT
The DNA here is from genome assembly GCA_963277665.1 of Viscum album. NCBI lineage: Eukaryota > Viridiplantae > Streptophyta > Magnoliopsida > Santalales > Viscaceae > Viscum > Viscum album. The sequence goes on from OY728156.1 coordinate 1,142,271,372, forward strand.
TTAATCCCATTGAACCACATTTTACTTCTTAATGACAACCATGTATGTCGGATTTTTGAAATTCAAAACACAGAGGTGGTAAAATTTCATTTAAACGAAAAATCAGTTTTTTAAGTACCACTTAGTGGTTTCACTATTCATCAAAAATTGAAGTTTTTCAGAAAAATACCAAAACATCACCCTAAGATTTATTTGATATTCCGAATTCAAAAATTATCTCAATTTAACAAAATTAAAAACATATAAGTTTCATTAATTAATTTAATAATTAATTCCAGCTGTCAGAGCAAATAGAGTGCTTTTATGAAACAATAAGTATCAAAAGATTGACACTAGTTTAAGTCCAATTTCAAAGTGAAATTAATTCCAACGACCACTATTGGATTAAATGGTAAAAATATATTCTAATTTCACTTTAAAACCAATTCAAATGATAATCTAATCATATAAAAAATTAGATTAAAAAGATTTTTTAAATTAAAATACAACATTTTTCACTATTCATGAACTTTATCGGAAAAATACCAAAAATTTACACAAATTAAATTTTGATGTCCCGATTATAAAGAAGAATTTTATTTTGTAAAATATAACACATAAAATTGTCAAAAAGTGTATTTAAAAGAGTTTCTTCATCAAAAGGCGATTAATCGACCTTTTAAAGAATATTAGAATGTTTACGCTTAAAATTGGATTCATTCGCATTTTTAATCCTCTAACATTTATTGTAAAAAGTAAAAATATTTGACAAACATATATAATCATATTGTAGTTAGTTCTGTTCATTCCCTCCATTACAACTTCTAGGTGTTAACTACAATTTAAAATAATATTATTTTATTATTAGAGTACAATGTAAGATTCCCAAGAAACTCATTGTTGCGTATTAGGTATGCCTTCGAGCATAGCATCCCCTTTAAAGTTATATTAATATTTTATTCACAAATATGGATAAATATAAAAATTTCATATTCTTTATTTACCTGGGGTGTTACACTTTAGGTCAACAATATATCAACCAATTAGTCAGGAACATGTTTTTAACAGGTTTCAATCCCTTTATCCCTTGAATTATTACTTTTTCCCATTTAAAATTTTATAGTGATAACTCGTTTTTACCTAAGAAAATTAAATATTTATGCCTAAAAAAATTTTCATTATTAGATTATTTTTACCCATTGATTATAAATTTTTTAAAAATTATTTTGATTTAATTTATTAAATTTTTATAAACTAATTTTAAAATAATTAATGTAAAATGTTTTAAAACAATTTCGGAGAAAAAATTTACTTTACTTTTGAAATATCAAATATAATTTTGTACACTATAATCAATATTTCAAAATGTATGATGTCAATTTCAAAATAAAAATTTTTTCAAGATAAATTTTTTATAAATTTCCAAGTCATGACAATATTATAATAATGGTGTAAATTCATCATATTATTAAAAAATATATATTGAATTATTCACATAAATTTAAATTTTTTAGAAAAAAATAAATTCATGATAATATAATTATGATATTATAAACAAAAAATGAATTTAATTTTACCTAATTTTAATTCTAGAATTTTTAATTTTTTTTAAATTAAAATAAAAAATATAAAAAAATACTTTTATTGAAAAGTGATGTTTTTAAATATTAAGTGTTATTAATATCATTTCATATCAATTTTTAAATTTAAAATATGTTAATATACTAGTTTATATATAATAATATTTTAAAAGTGTTTAATTTAATCTATTAGAAAACAATATACAATACTTAAAAAATGGCTATGTGAAAAAAAATACTTTTATACTTAATATTCTTAAATAAATACAATTATGATTATTTATTTATATTCTAAAAGTTAATTTTATTGATTCATTTATATTGAAATATTTAATTGAATTTTATATATACATCATATCATATTTTAATAATATTATTAATATGATTACCTAATGTGTAAATAAATATATGTATATGTATATATATATATATAATTTTGTTATCATATTTTTATTTTTTATGAGTTATATTATTTTAAACTACTTAAAAATACATGACTTCAGTGTTCCTATTGAATATATGAGAAACAACTATATCTACAATGATAATATTTTCAGTAACCATATTTCCAATGACTTTATTTTCAATGGCCATATTTGATTTCTATATATATAACCTTACTAAACATATTCTATTCGCACATCTTATTTCCATAGTTTTCATTTTATATCTCACAACATGTTTTCTCCTTTTGTAATATTCTTTATCATTGTAGTTTTTGTTATACTAATGGTTTTTCTTAAAGTCAATGGTGGTAAAAGTGTGATGTTAGTAATAAAGATATTACTCTTTTCTATTTACTATCTCTATTTAATTTTTTATAGTTTTAATGGATGTAATCATCCATAATGTGAAATACTTTTTTTATTATGATTTTTTGTAACATTTTACTATGAAATAATAAAGTGTTTTTATTTTAATCTCTATATTGTATAAATTTTTACCTAATATATTTCAATTCATTTGAAAAAATAGAAATAAAAAACAGTTTATAATTATAAAAATATAGTTTATGGAAGTAATATGCTTCATAAAAACCTAGGGCATTTCAATATGGATAGTAAAAAAGGTTTTTTAGGGAATTTAAGGTATAAAAAATAAATAAATACAGATCTTTAAGTCCATCTGGGTTACTGTAACCATTAACTATTCCAAAATTAGTGTGGGAAGATATTTTTATAGACATTGTGTCAAGACTGTCAATGTCACAAGGATTTGATGTGGTGCTTGTTGTGGTAGATCGGTTAACTAATTATTCTCAATTTATATTAATCAAGAATCCATATTCATTGAAAATATTTTTGGATGAGTTTTATGAAGGTGGTTATTAATTAAAATTGTATACCAAGTGTTATAGTCATTGATGGAGGCCTAGGGTTTACTAGTTAGTTTTGTAGAGATCTTTTTAAACTAGAGGGGATGATATTAAAGATGATTTAATCTTATCATCCACAATGTGATGGAAAAATTGAAGTGGTAAATAGGTTTTTAGATATTTATTTGATGATTTTACCTTTGGATCATCCAAACCAATTTAGGATTTTTCTTCCATGGGCCAAATTCAGCTATAATAATTCCTATCACACCTCTATATGGAGGAATGTATTCAAATTTTTCTTTAGACACAAACCCCACATAATATTCATTTCACTAAGTGAGAAGTTTTTTTGAGGTTGTAACAAAATTATTTGGTCTATAGTGATAAATAATTGTAATATATTCAAGTAAATATATATAGGTCTCATCAAAAAATGATGAAATGTGAAAACAAGTATCATTGAGAGGTGACCTATAATGAAGTGGATATGGTTTTGGTCAAGTTCAGACCTATTAAACAAAGGGTTAGATCTATAATCAACTAAAAGATATCTTCTAGGTACTATAAACCATTTTAAAATATAGGAAATCTTGGAATTAATTATTACTAACTCAGAATCACTGAAAATAAAAGGAAGCATCATGTGTTTCATGTGTACCTATTGAGGGAAAAAATTTGGAAACATCTTTTAGAAGAAGTGTTATATGAAGAATTTGTTAAAAACATATATTATCCAGTAGTAATTTTATCAGATAAGATTCAAATATAGACTCAAATATATCTAGTAAAGTGGAAAGGTAGAATGTATGAGGAAGAAACCTGGTAAAATACATAGTTTTTGAAGGTTTTTTTCACTAATTTTCACATTGTAGGAAAGGTGGATTTTTAGGCGGGGTTAAATGATGAGAATGTGTGTGTGAGGTAAGGTGACTAATACTATATAGAGGTATAATCTCTTATAAATCCACTCTGATGTCTACAAAATCATACCATATAGTTCACATATCAAATTAAGGGGAAACATATGGGTGCGTCTCATATATAAGGGTGTAGTTCATACATAAGTATGAAACTATTAATAGAACATAAGGGTAGCGAGGGGAGTATATAATAACTATCAGGGGTAGTATTTTATTTTCATACTTATAGTAGGTTGGTCTATGGAGTATAAATAGTATGTTGTATCATTTTGGAAAGGAATTCAGTTATTTCAGTTCATAAAGATACATTTTCCTTGGTTCGTTATAGGGGAGTTCTCCAAGAATTAGTTCCATAGATCTCTAGAACATTTTGGATAATAAATATAAACCTATAACCAAATTCAAGTTCTTTAATAGAATATCTTATTTTATTTTTTAAAATTTCAATTAATTAGTGCTTTTATTGAGAGTTTATAGAGGTAGAATCTATGAGATTCTAGATAAATATATTCTTGAAGAAGTAATCGAAGATAACGTCGAAGCTTTATGCCTATGCTCAAGGAGAGTCTACTCATATTCATGGAAACTAAGAGCATGGATCCAAAGATAGTTATTTATAATTAATAAAACCAAATGCAAAAGCATATTTAAAAAATTTCCAAACTTTCTAAGAGTATGGAATAGATGCAGTGATTTGTAATTGAGAGTTATTATTGAGATTTGATAAGTGAGAAGTTAGTTATTATAGAGGATGGAGAAATATGTTTGAAGACATAAGATGAATATCAAAATCAGAGGAAAATATTAGAGGTGGATATTAGGGGTATGTGAATGGTGGAATGGTAAGATTTGAACACAATATCCAGGGAGGTAGAGATTAAAACCTTTTCTAGAGAATATCTAGTGACCAAGATCACAGGCATATAAACTTATTTTTTGATCCACCAAACTCAGGAAGAGATGTTAGTAGTAATGGAAAAATTAAGCATGAAAGGAATGGTTTAATACTTGATTATCTCCTTGAAAATAAATAAAACTAGGATCAAATGGATTCAACTCAAATAATAACCGGTCATGTGATGTAGAAATACAGCATAAGAAGTTATCCTGATATACTAGAAAAGAGTGCAGTAGATTGTTATAGTGTATGTATATATAGATGAATTTGAGATTATGGATTTATGGATTCCATATATTTTAGAGAAATGGTTTATGATTTTGTTTATCATTTGATTTTATCTTAATATTGGGAGTATGATAATGAAACATTAGCCAAAAAATAAGTTATTTTTATTAATTTTGTTCTATAGGGTTGAAATAGAGTTATTGGGATTAAAATATAATATAAATAATATTGAGTAGGGAAGAAGTTGGAATATGAATAATATTTATTTTATTATAATATGAGAAGGAAATGAAAATTATAGGAAGGGTGGTTATACACCTCAGATTAATGGATTTAAAAATATTTCCTAAAAAGAATTTGAGGAAAGTAAGCCAAAGGGTTATGTTATACATGTGAGTAGAAGTTTAATTCTAGTCATTGTTTTAAATAAAAATGTTGTAAAATGATGTTATGGGAGTGTGAAAGGCCTTGAATTGAGAAGTATGTGGAACCAAAAACTGATGAAGAGAAGGAAGGAGTCAGTTTTGGCTCATGGGAGATTGAAATTCAAGGTATAACTATATGTGTTCTAGAGAACCCACGAGAAAAATGTATTAAATCGATTCTTATGGAGGGAATTATTAAAGGAGTGCCTATGCTGATTTTAGTGGAAAGTGGTGTGACACAAAATTTCATCTCCAATCAATTTTTGATGTATATTAAGTCAAGTTTTACATAAACTAACCCATTTAGTATCATATTGTGATATGGGTGTTGGGTGGTATCAAAGGGAATCTGAAATATTTGAATGTGAATTTGGGAAAGGAGGAATTTAATGTCAAGGATTGAATTTTAAATACTACAGGGTGAGAAATATTATTTGGAATATCATTTCTCAAGACCCTGGGTTATGTTACTAATCATTATAAAAACATTTCAATGAATTTTTAAAGGGGTGGTAGGAATATAACATTGCACATATTGAGACAACCACCTGAAGACCTATAGTTTTACAAGATTACCTCAGAAGGGAAAATATTGGTTCCATGATTGTAATGGGTGAAAACCAAGGGAGTGGAAGTAAAGGATTCAAAATTAAGTAAGTAGGGAGAGGATAAATTATAAAAGGTTTTAAGGACATATAGAAAAAACTTTGAGGAATCCAATGGATTCCCACCAAAGAGAGTGACTCGTGATCTCATAAAACATAAAAATTAAAGGATCCTATGAATATTAGACACTACAAACATTAATATTAAAAAATAATAAATTAAAAATCAATTAAAGGAGATATTAGAACATGGATTTATCATATATATAACAAGTCTATATTCCATTCCTATAATCTTAGTGAATAATAAAGATGATATATGGAGGATGAGCATTGACTATAGGTCATTAAATTGGTTAACAATGCCTGAGGGATTTCCCATTCCAATGATAAAAGAGTTAGTGGATGAATTACTTGGAGAAGAATGATTTTAAAATATAGACTTGAATTTTGGATTCCACTAAGGGAAAATTAAGGAGGAATATATTGATAATACATGTTTCAAAACATGTGAGAGAATTATAAATATCATGTAATGTCATTTAGGATAATTAATTAACTAAAAACCTTCTAGGACAAAATGAATTCATTTTTCAAGACTATGTTGAGGAAATATAATTTTTTTATTTTTATTACATTATGGTTTAAAGAAAAAAATTGGAATAACAATTGGAGTATTTTTTAAAAGTACTATAAATACTAAGTAAATTTGAATTATTTTCAAAAAATGTCTTTTTTTGGGAAGAAGTATGTGGAATTATTGGGGAACATAATTTTGGTATATCAAGTATATATATATCTTAAGAAGTCATAATTTTTGAATAATTGGTTATAGCCATGAAATGTAAATGAAGTAAGGATGTTTTTATACCTTAATGGGTACTACATGAAGTTCATAAAGGATTATAAGAAAATTTCTAGATGCTTAATATCTTTTATGTGAAAGAGAGATTCAATTGGTCTCCAAAAATCATAATTTTCTTTTTAAAAACTAAAAACTAACTTGACTAATTTTCATGTGTAATGTATGTCAGTCTTCTGAAAAGGGTTCAAGGTGGAGTTCAATTCCTCATGATTAGGGATATGAGTAGTTTTGATTCAAGGGGGAATACCACTATCCTATTTCATTAAGGAACTATTATATTCTAACATGGTAAATGTTGTTTATAAAAATGAGTTAAAGGATCTTGTATTTACAATCCATCATTGGAATAAACACTTGATGGTAAGTAATTTTTAGTTTTATATGAATCATATAATCCTACAGAAAATTCTAAGTTAAGGAGTGGTATTGATGGACCGACAATGTTAGTAGGAAAATAACATGGGATATGAGTTTCAGGTTATCAATAAGCTTGGATGATTTAATAATTCTAAATATTCTTTATGGATAGTAACTTGTGAAGAAGATATAATGAATATGGTGGTATCATAGTTGGTTTTGGGGACCTATAATTATTGAAATATGATATTCAGTAGGATGATGACTTAATATAAATTATAAAAGTTTTTCAATCAGATTGTTTCAAAAAATAAATATATACTAACCAAAGTGGAATTTTATTTTATAAAAATATTCTAGTCTTTCTAAAGATATTATCTTTGTTCCTTAAGATGTTTAATTACTACCATTCCTCTCTAACAGGGGGAAACACGAGGTACTTAAATACATATAAATGATTCACAAATGGAGTTTAATAGGTTGTTTTAACACAAGAAATGCATGTTTTTGTCAAGGAATGTGAGATATATTGAAGAAATAAATATGAAACATTATTTCTAACTAGGTTACTGTAACTATTACCTATTCTATAATTAGTATAGGAAGAGGTTTATTTGGAATTTTTTTTCGAATTCCAATGTCATGGGGATTTGATGTGATGTTTTTGGTGGTAGTATGGTTATGTAAATATGTCATTTTTATACCACTAAAGAATTTTTATTTAGAAAAAAAATTGTTTATGTGTTTATAAAGTAGGTTGTGAAGTTACATGGTATACTTATTGTTATAGTCAGTGACAAATACCCTATGTTTAAAGGTTCTTTTTGGTTTAAATGATATAAAATATAGGGGAAAACATTAAATATTTGTTCTTATCATCCACAAATTTATGTCCAAATGGAAGTGGTAAAAAGGTTCTTAGAGTTTTTTTTATTTAGATCATCCAAAACATTTGTATATGTGGGTTTCATGGTCTCAATTGAGTTATAGTACTTCATATCACACCTCTATAGATAAGAAATCATTAAAAATTATCTATGGATGAAAATCCCCACATATTATTCATTACAGTAATGGGAAGTTTCGGTAGAGGATCTACAAAATGATTTAGTTGAAATAGATGAAGAATTAAAAAACTATAGGTAAATATACTGAGGTATGAACATATAATGGTGAAATATGTAGACAAGTATATCATAGGTAGGTTACCTACAAGGAAAGATATATGGTTTGGTTCCAGATAAGACCTATTAAATAAATGATAAATCTAAAACCAACTTGATGTTTTATTCCAAGTATTTTAGTTTATTTATAATTATAAGGGACATTGGAATTTTTTCTTATAGATTCAAAACCCTCAAGAAATAAAAATATACATCTAGTGTTCCATGTTTTTGAATTGAGAGAAATAGTTGGAAAACTTCTCATGGAATAATTTTTACCTAAATAATTTATTGAATATAGATATTATCCAATATTTTTTTTGGTGGAAAAGTTTCAGGGACATACACAAATTTTTCTACTAAAGTGAAAGGTTGAACATATTAAGAAGAAATATGAAAATATTTGAAGTTTCTATAGGCTTATTTCTCTAGTTTTTACCATGAATGCAAGGTGGATTTTCAATTAGGAGGAAATTAAGGGAATGTGATTGTTAGGGATGATGATTTGGATAACATGGATGGAGAATCAATAGGTTTTCTACTCATAATTTTACCATAACATCCCTTATACTTCACATACCAAAGGTTGGTGGTACTTTATAGTGTAGCTCATATGTAATGGTGTTCTTTATATCTAATGGTGAAGTTATTGGTGGTACATCATGCAAGGTAAGGGAGTTGTAAATATATATTAGGGATAGTATTAGATTTTAAATACTTATAATTAATTGGTTTAAGGCGTATAAATAGGATACCGACTCATGTGGGAAGGGAATTCAGTTATTTCTATTTAAATGGATATATTTTATTTTTCCTACATGGGGGGTCCTCTAAAGAGTGGTTTTGTATCTCTATTGAACATTCTATATGATCATTATAATCCTATAAATGGATTAAAATGGTTGAATAGAATACCATATTGACTTATTCAAAATATAAAATAAATAAATTCTTAGAATATCTAATTTTAATCAAAAAAATATTTCTTATTAATAGTTTCACATAACATAGAACATATCTCAATCACATTGATGTGGGATCAAGTTACTCTGAATCTCATTAACAAAATTTCTTGTGTTTCAATGTGAATTTTCTATTTCAATTCAGTTGTAATTGCTAATTCCGTATTATGGGACTATTTTTCTAGATTAATATTTTTTGTTGAAAAATAGAACTATAATAATTGTGAGTATCTTTTCCATGTTCATTTACATCAATTATTCATTCAAATATTCTTTTATTTTCTTATAAAACTTTAATTGTGAAGATCAATGGCGCAAAGGACCATATTTATAAACAAAAATCCCAAAATTAATTGTATGATTATAATGTCAAAACATTCAATCATCCACTATAAATATTATAGTCCAAACCTTTTTGTGTTGATTATATCGTCAAATATTTATATTAGAGTCTCATTCCATGTGAAATTGTGTTGCTCCGTTATTGGTTTGCAACTCAATTCCACAACCTATCTCTCCACGCCACGTTGATGCTAAAAATAGTTGAACCACTAAAACTAAACCAATAAGACCCTATGTTTCAGCTGACATATCCATGCCATAGAAATCCAATTTACAATACATTATAATCCTCCATATTGTAAAATCTTTCTCCAGCTGAAATCATAGATACAAATCCACCATCCACTCCCCAACTCCCTCAGAACATCCCCCAAAAACCAGCATCACTAGAATTCTCACAAAGTAACAATTCAAAAGTCCCAAACCATTACGGATTAATTTTTTATATACTTAATTTATGATCATTTATTTTTAATATATGAGTTATTTCTTACTAATTTTTTATGATTAGGTGTTAGTAACTTTAATTGTTTTGTGCATGCTTTATGATGTTGATTTCAATATCCATTATTTGATACCAAGTTTATCATTAAAATTTTATATAATATACTATAATTTATGTTTAATAATTACTTATAATGTTATATTCTAATTATATGATATTATTTTAATGTTTCATAAGGATGAAATTGGTGATGAATTAGTTTCAGGTTATTTATTGATATTCATGGATTTCTTAATAACAATCATTAATTTTTTTGTTATCCATCAATAATAATATTCATGATATTTATTACTCCTATATATAATATAAAATCATAAATTATAATTTATTAACTACCATGAATTTGGTAATGATAAACGGAATATATAATTCCATGGAGGCGGTAGTTTGTACGTATGGATGATGATTTCATTTTCCATCGATTTAGAAAAAGGATTAATATAGTTCATTATTTTCACAAAATAAAACATGTTATAAATATAATAATTTTATAATAGATTCCTTATTAATAACATCCCTATAAGGCGGTGAAATAAAACAAAACATTTTAGGTCGTGGATGTGGTAGTCTGCATGCATGATTGGCGTTTTTACTTTTCTTGAGGGAAATGGGAGAGGTGGTTAGTTTGTTTTTCACAATATAAGATAATTCAGTATAATATAAACACAAAATCCATAATACATGATTGGGAAAAGTAAATTTTAAATATAAATATAAAAATAGAATATATTAGTGAAAATATTGAATTTACATTGAGAACATTGAGTTTCTATTACAGGATTCCTTAGAAAGGAAGTTATTAGGATAATCTATTATGAAAAAAGTCTTATGTGAGTGTAATAGTATGATATTGGAAGGAATTAGGGAAGGGTTTTTGGATTAACCCAAAGAGTTATAGAATTATTGGTGATAGGCCCCTTTTATAAGTGTTGAGAATGACATTTTTTAAAATATATCTACTTGTTATAAAGGGATCACATGTTAAACATGTTTAGTAGCTCCAAAAATAGAAAATAATTGAGAATATGATGATATAAGTTTGATAATATCCAAACCACTCAATTAAAAACATTTTTTTAACATGTTTCAATCCTTTTATCTCTTGAATTATTACTTTTTTCATTTAATCTTTTACCGCAGTCACTAATTTTTTCTTAATATAATTTAATCTTTATGCCAAAAAAAGTGGTTGTTATTAGATAATTTGTACACACTGATTCTAAATTTAAAATATAATTCAACAAATTCAATTCATAAAATTTATAAAAATTAATTTTAATATAATAAATCTAAACTGTGTTAAAATAATTTTTGAGAAAAATATTACTTGAGTTTTTAAATATAAAAAATAGATTTAAAAACTATAATATATATTTTAAAATATATATTTTTTCAAGAGAAATGTTTCTTAAATTTATAATTTATTTCTATATACTAACAATGGAATAAAATTCAGAGTATTAATAAAAACAATATATTGCACTATTCACCTACAATCAATTCTTTTATAAAAATCCAAAAAAATCATGCAAATAAAATTTTGATATTAAAAATAAAAGATTTAATTTATTTATATATGATTGATGTTCTAAGAATTATGAAATTATTTTTTATATAAAAATATAAAATATAAAGAAAAACTGATTTTATCAAAAAAAAATAGCATTTTTAAACATTAAGTGTTCTTAATACTATTTCATATCAATTTATAATTTAGAATATGTTAATATATTGGTTAATATATAATAATATTTTAAAAGTTTTCAATTTAATATATTCGGATAAAATATATAGTACTTAACAAAATAGTTCATTCAAAAAATTAAATATTAAATTTATGCTAAATGGACCTAAATAAATTCCATTAAAATTAAATATTTATATTCTAAAATTTAATTTTACTAATTAATTAATATTAAAATATTTATTTTAATTTTATATATACATCATACTATATTTTAATAATATTATTAATATTTATACATAATGCATATATATAATATTTTAATATCATGTTTTTATTTCATTGTGGGTTATATTATTCTAAATTTATTACTTAACAATACACAAATTTAGTATAACTATTGGATATATAACCAATGAACATATCTGTAATGACTATATTTGTAATGATCCTATCTGCATTGACTATATTTTAAATGACCATATTTTTTTCATATATATATATAACCTTACTAAACATATTCCATTCACACTTCTTATTTCCATAGTTTTCATTTTAGATACCAAAAAATAATTTCTCCTTTTATGTTATTCATTCTCGTTACAGGTTTTTTTATACTAATGGTGATTCTTAAAGGTAATGGTATTCTAGGACAGATTCTAGTCCTAAATATATTTTTATTTTCTATTTATTTTACCCTTTTAATTTGTGCAGTTTAAATGGATATAATCATCCATCATGTGTAATACTTAGTTTCATATTATTTTGTTATAAAATTTTACTATATATGAATAAAGTATGTTTAGTTTAATCACTATCTTTTACAACTTTTTACCTAATATATTTCAAATAATTTGAATAAATATAAAGAAAAAATTGTTTAAATTTCTAAACATATAGTGTATATAAATAGTATTCTTCTTAAAAACCTAAGGTGTTACATCCCCCATCCCCTCAAACCTAAATAAATTGCATCCTCATAATTTTAATTATCACATAACAATGAAAATATCTAAGGATATCTAAATTATAGCGATCAATCATGATATAATTTCATGAGAGATATCAACTATAAAAAATTGGGAAACATGTAAATTTCCTTAGACTAGGATTATCACTAATATTGATTTTTTTTTCTCTAACTATTTGGTCCAAGAGTGTATCATTATTCAGTATCAAGGCCCACATTATATATTTTTCTTATATAGGAATTTAATTTTATCCTTTAATTGTTATAATTTCATAGGTTAATATGAAATATGTTTTTTTTCTCCATATTATTTTTTCACTAAGTGGAGGGAACAAATACATCACTAAAATTATGTTAAATTTATATAAATGAAGTAAAATAATATTTCCATAAGTAATATTCCTATAAACATCAACTTGGAATAAAATAATCATATCACTATAATATTTATATGATAATAAAATCATTTATGTGGTGATTTAATGATCTCAGAAAACTTATTAGATATACCAGAGTTCTTGGAATCAACTTCCAATAAGACATATACAAAACCAAATTGGATGGTACGTGTACCTTAAATGTCATGATCCACTTTATAAGTAGTTATTTCATAGGAATTTCAATTTCCAATTGTTATTGGAAGTTAGTGGTTCTCATCATATTGGTTAGTCCTTGGATTAGGGAATTTACTTGGAAAATTTAAAAGTTTACAACACATAATACATTAAATTATTAATGGTACCTTAGGATAAACTATATTTCTTTAAAAGTTGTTAATTAAACTCTTTACTTTTCTTCTAAAATTTGATATTTAATGACCCCCTCTTCCACAATTGAAGCATCTCCCAATCCCCTTGAGATAATTCCCTTGATGTTTATTCCCACATTTTTTGCATATATGTGGTTGAATATTCCTTCTTTCATCATATTCATTTCCTTAATTTTAATCAGTCTCTATATTTATTTTCTTTAGGGTGTATATAAACTCAACTAATTTCACATTATTAATAATATTTTTTGATAAATGGTTTTTCATAATCACAAGGTTTCTCACTCTAGGCCCTATTCTAATGCATTGGGCATTGATTAAATCTATTCATTTTCCCTCACACCCATTGTTACTTCTCATTCCATCCATTACTAAAACCAAAAGGGTTTACATGAGTGGAGAGACATTAACAATATGGGGGAATTATCATAATAAATGATATAAAATGGATTCAAACTTAAAACCATTTACCCATTTACATAATCATGTTATCTTATAATTCTTTTAGTTACTTTAAGTTGGGTTATCTTATAATTCTCAACCTAATCCCTCAAAGTAACTAGGAAATAAATCCTTCATACTATTTCATAAATAGAATTTAATCAACCAAAAAATATCCCCCATGAGTGTATGTCAAGGTGTGAATCCTTAATCCCACTCATCATGCATCAGGGTGATGATTGATTCATTGATCAACTAACCCTTTTTGGGGTGATTTCTAATAGGTTCATATGTTCCACAGCCTCATCCAATTTATAGTATCTATATAGAGATATTTTTCTATGAAAAAAACATACAAAATAATTTACCAATAGTTTATTATATCATACTATAAATAGATTCATCTATAGGTTTTTCACTAAGGTTCTCAAACATTAATACCAAATTTAACAACACTAATCTCCAAAAATAACTAAATCTTTCTCAGATATCAACTATAGAGACCCAATATAAATAAAAATAAGTAATACATTGATTACATAGTTTATATATCCCACAAATAGTCATAGAACTCAAGGAATTAAAGGTTTAGTGTCTTGGAAACTATCTACATAAACATATTATTTTCCAACACTTGTTAACATTTCTCCATAACCATGCTCCTATAGACCCTCTTCTAGACATATCATATGATAAAATCATCTTCATAACCTGGGGAATGTAAAATTAATAAAGGGGGTATCTCAAATGATCATTAAGGAAAACATATCAATAATTCATAACCATTAGATCATAAATATAATGGAAACCATGATAAAGTTAGAAATATCATGGGATCATAAGTTAGAATCATATAACTTGATTGAGAATTAAAGATCATGTCCTAGAAACATAAGACCACATGAAGGTCATAAAAACATGTCTTAGAAACACATAATTAGAATAAAAAATGAAATCATAAAAAAGGAAAATGAAACATATTTAGAACATAGAATATCATAAAATTTTAGTATAGATTGGAAATAAATCATATCTATAGAAAATGAAGTGAAAAAAAAATTAAAAAAAGTAAATATATCATATTGTACCAAGAATAACCACCTAATTCCCATAACATAGTGCAGTAAAAATCCCTATATGATTCTCATAGTAGGGAGAGCATTTTTTACTCGATGATCATAGTATAGTGAGAATTATTTACTCGATTCCCATAGTTATATCATGATATATAAAACCATAACAAATAAATTCAAGGGAGATATCAGACCCCACCAATAATCATCCATACATATGAGTTTTGAAGTGCCTAGTAGATTATGTAGGTAAACTGAGAGGGGTTGAACCAGTGTACATGAGTTTTAAGAATTTATTTACTTTTACTTGTTACCCCTATTACAAATTCAAACATATGAACTTGTTATAGTAAATATATCATCCTTGTTAAAAAACACAATCACACCAAATGAAATATAAAAAGTAAATAAATAAAACACATAGTATTTTTAAAAGGTTTTCCCCTGATGTGGTTGACTACTTCTTTGTTGTATTCAGGATGATCTAGGACACATATTCTTCACTATAAATCAATAAACAATCACTGGTGGTTTGGTCAGGTATTATCCTGAAACCACGATGGGTAAGTATTAACCACTTCCCAAATTATATTATCTAGTGTTAACAAGAATAACATGAACACAATTATAAATATCACACAAACTTCAATATTCCACTACAAAACAAAACTAATCATCCACTTTGAGCCACTAAGATAAGAATATTATGCACTTTCTCACTTATAATGAAAATATTCGACTTCCACTGAATGTAATTAATAATAATGAATGAAAGTTGTCTTAGTACTCTTTTTAATGAGTAGAAGATATCACCTCTACTCCAGATCACTGAAATATTAGAATGATCAACTGAAAGGTCTTAAACACTTTGCAGGTTGTATTATTGCGCACTTCATTGAAATATATTACTTCATCTCAAAAAAAATTCTATTAATAGTTTTTTGAATCATTAAGTACTTGAACATTGTGTATTATTCTTTCATGTATACTGAAAATTATATATTAAGGAATGACACTCTCATGAAATCATTATACTGCCTTCTCCTTTTCATATCACTACAAGTGCAGTGTCACTATTTTTTAAAATACAGAATAATATTCATGTAATCAAGAATTACATAGCTATATACTCTTTCACGCAACACATAGGGAAGCTTAGTGTATATCATTCATGTATCCATATTTTATTCATATGCATCACATAGAACAACATCCTCTCCCTTGGTGAAAATATATCACATGACAATATCTTGTTTTAAATCATGTAAGTACACTATTTTATTTCTTCTTAACATGAATATATCATGTGATACCATTGTTTCTTAATTTAATAAAGGTATACATGATCTCTTCCTCAAAGATTATATATGAAACCTTAGTTTAGAATATATGTGTTCTCTATTTAATTCTTCATGTAAAAGTGTATGTGATACTCCCTCAATTATTACTTTATGAAATATAATATAATACTTGTACTTCTTCATATAATTATATCATGTGAAACTTTTGTTTCTTTTTCACATAATAAAATAGAAGCAGCTACCACCTCCTTCTCCATTTAACACATTGTTCATGTAAACACTCATGCAATTGTGACCTCACTTCTGATGGATCTAAATATTCAATATTTTTGTAATTAAAGGCATTACAAGAGTGAATATAGCTCTCTATTTATGAGAAAATAAAGGCCTCACTTCATTAGTTTTTTATCTCTCTCTTAGTGCTCCAAATTATTTTTTATCTTATTTAATAAAATGATCAAAGGTATAAAGGTATTTATAGATGAAAATACACCAACCTAGATCCTCTAAAAACATATACAACCATTTATTTCATCGTATTAAATTAATTTTCACACTTTATCTTCCTTATAGTATGAAATACCACTACCAATACATGTTCAAATGATCACTTCACTTGATCATGAAACTGCATGGTGATTATGTGATAGAATGGTAGACAAAACTTTCATGAAACTGAGGTAGTATGAGGTGGGATTTTATTTCATAAATTCATGTTCATGTGAATCCATAGAGATATGTGATCACATCACGTGATAAAAGTTTTTCATTTTATGTATTAGTGATCTTGTGATGCTTATGTTCTTCACTGTGACATTATAATAGTTATTTCCCATGAATGTAAACAAAGTTTCATGCATGAATATGATCAAGTTTGGAAATCATGGAAGTAAAATATCTTGGATGGATTATTAGACCATGTTTCATGAATAAATCCTGATATATTTTGGTTTATGTGAAAATATTAGGTGTCCCAACACGAAAAAATCCCATTGTACATAACCCTCAGGTGTCCAAGTATGAAGAAGATGCGACAATGTCAATCCAATAGCCCAAATAAATAAAATAAAATGGTAAATTTTCTTTGATTAACTTTTTTAATGGAGCTACAGTATACCAGGAATCTTGTGTACCATATTGAAGCTTCATATGGTCTATCTCTTCATAATAACTCAACTTGTTCTCACTGCCACTTTAGCTGAAATCGGGGTCCACACCTATATACAAAGTACACACAAACATGGAGTGATTCATACACACCTTCCACCTACATGCCACCATTCACTCCCTGCATTCTCCCTACATTTTCATTATGCCTTTTATGTTTCATTTCATCATGACCCGTCCCCCAGGGCCCATGTCGTGACTACCCCAAGCCCACCTTCCATAGGCCAGTGAATAATAACTAGCATCGGAAAGGCGAAACCCAAAAAGGGGATGCAATTCATTTATACTTGTACACATTCAAATAGGGCACACTTCATACAAGTAAAACATGATGGAAATCCTAAAGTATAACCAGTACTAAAAACCACCACTGAGAGTAAAAGTAAGTACTAAAATTAAAGGGGATAGTATACAAGCCCAACTAGAAAGAAAGTACAGAAAAAAGGGAAATGTGCTTCAAAGGTCATCCACCAAGTATCCTACCTGAAGGGTAGGTACAGCTCGTTGTCTGTCATCATTGTCGCTCACCCTGTATGTCAACCACCTCCGAGCACCATCTATCCCCAGCTCCCCGAGTATCAGTCAAGTTGTCTGTTGTCTGTACAAGACACAACAAGGTGCGGACGAATCCCATGTAGGGGTGAGTATAAAAATACTCAGTAGGGAACCCCAAGACCCCCATAGGTCTCTCAAAATTCCACAAATAAAAAACACAATGCATAATCTTAATCACAAAGCACAAAGTAAAAGACAGCTCACACCATGTATAAAACTTAAAGAACATGAATAAAGATTATTAGTCTTAAATCTATAGAATCTTATTTTTTTGAGAGGATTTTTCTACTAGACCGCACAAGGTCTCTAGGTGCTGACCCATAGATTATCACTAGGTGTTGACCCATAGAGGATCACTAGGTGTTAACCCATATAGGATCGCTATGTACTGACACACAAAGTATTTCTAGGTGTTGACCCACAGAGGGTTGCTAGGTGTTGACCCATAGAGGATCGCTAACTTATGAACCACAGAGTATCTCTATGTGCTAACACATAGAGGATCACTAACTGCTGAACCATAGAGGATTGCTAAGTGTTGACCCACATAGGATCACCAACTGTTGACCCATAGAGGATTTCTAGGTGCTTCATCACATCACATCCATCCATTCTATTCCCGCACTTAGCATGCTTGATTCCAAGAGAATATGATCCTCAATCCATCAGTCACACCTCAACCACAACTATGTCCCACGAATAAGTAACTCGAAGAATCTCCATGTAATATGTGTTCCAACTCAATAGATAGTGCATTAATAGGATGCACGGTCTATAAGTTATAGGCATTTTAGTACCAATGGATTAGTTGTATTTTAGCTCGATCCAACCCACCCATACTACAATGTTCTCCAAAACCCAAGTGGAGTATCCCAAAAGGACCACCTCATCACGAGAGTCCCCACACTACTGAAGGCACGTCAAACAGACACCTAGTATGCAATATTATTGTGTTTTAGTGAAATGGGGTCGATCGGGTCCTTGTCTGGTAGGGGTTCAGCCCGGCTAGTGGGTCCGGCCCGGCTGGTGGGTTCGGCCTGGCTAGTGGGTCTGGCCCTCCTGGAATAACCCGGCTCGCATGCGGACTGGTTTTTGGCGCACCGACCAGACGCGGAGCGTCCGTTGTGGCCAGTTGGTGGTGCCAATAGGCGCGACCCCCTCTTCCGAAACAACCGGCTCAGCTGGCCATTTTTTCTAGATGAGAAAGGCGCTCCTCCCTCACTGTGCAGCACATCGGCGCTGCGCCCTTCAACCGTCGTGGCGCCTGTGGGCACCACTTCTTCATGCGGCCGACTCGGACGGTCGTCGCTGCTGGTTGCCAGCGCCACCACACCAATGGTGTTTCACTGTCAGTTTCCTCTACCAGCCACCGGAGATGCTCTAGTGGTCCGTTTTTCTTCCGGTCTACGTCTACAGGCCTTCTGAGTTTCCTCTTTCACTGTGAATCCCTTGGAAACACTCTGCCGCCAGGTTTCCTAGTCATGCATAAGAAATTCTCATAAACCTATAATTTCATGGGGGGTCCGGACCTTGTTTGGATTGACCTGCACCATCCGCGTTAGTTTTCTAACATGGGTGATATCAATAATCAAGAAAGAAGAACAATCTCCAATTTAAGACCCCGTAATAACCACCCATATGAACAGACGAGACGTGGATCAACCTATTAGTTGGTTGTTCCATGTTTGTTGTATTTTCCAAGAATATAAAGAGAGGGAACATCAAAGCACGTAAACCCCCTACCTAGAAATAGTGTTGCGGTCGAAGGATAAGATTCGCGTTTGTAGACGTTCCACGTTCATTGGTGCTCGTTGTCGCCCATCGATGTGTGGTTTGAATCCTACAACAGTTTTCAATCAAAAATTCATTCTTTGTTAGAGGAAGTCGTCATCGGTTTTCCGTCATAAGTTCCTCTCATAGGTTCCCAAAACCCGTGACAAAGGTTTCTTTAAATAAATAAAAGGAACCACCCACATTGGGTTCATTAATGTGGTTCATTAATGAACTGTAATTAATGATCCATTAATCCTAAGAGTGTTGTGATTACACAAGAAAAGGGTTGAGCGATTAAATGTATCTTATTCAATGAACGACATTACAATGAGGTCTCGGCAACTGCCACTCAACTGTTGGAGAAAGAATAAAATAATTCATTTAGTTATTTATTATTTTTCCATAAAGTCCAAAAATTAAATTTTTTGTCTGACCTTTGTCGGTCAAATTTAAGCTTCTCCTAAGATAATTCTATTGTTATGAATTCAATGGTGCTCTCAGATTTTCGATCAGAGCACCAGTTTAAAAAATAGAAATCCACACTCGCACATTTACTAAACATACCTTAAAAAAGTTGAAAATTATTAACAATCACCCTCGACCCGCATTGGTCAAGGTTAGGCTCCACATAAGGTAAAAACTCCCCCACGAACACAACAGTACTCTCAGTTTTTCAATCTAAGTTACTATTTAGAAGTTAAAGGATTTAATAATAAAATAATTATTACTTAATTATTTTATTTATGGCCAAAAACAAACATCCATTGTTGGCTCGTGCTGGCCAAAGTTAGGATCTACCTAAGTAAATCATATATTCACGAGTTTAGTGGTGATCATATATTTTTAATTCGAGACACCATTTGTGAGTTATAAGCATTTGAAAAATAAAATAATTTTATTTAATTATTTTATTTACGGTTATGCCATTTTTTTCTCCCCGAAGGCCTGTGCCGACTAAACTTAAGTTGTGCTTAAGGTAAACCTACCATCCTGAACGTAATGGTGCCCTCTGAATTCTGATTCAGGCACATGTTTAAAATTTATTCCACTTTTTCAGGAAAACCACTCATGCACACTATTTAAATCTTAACATTTTTCGACTGATCATTTTGGGCACTCCGGACCTCAGAATCACAAGTCATCAAATTTTAAAGTCTCTAAATAATTCCATATAATAAAAAAATTATACAAAAAGTCTAGTTCTTTACATATTTACTTCTTGTGGGTGATCATATACCTTCTTATACTGCTCAAACTCGGTGAGTTGACTCTCTTATGTGGTTAAGGCCTCCTACTATAAATCGGTATTGAGTTGGTTTCTCATAGAGTTATTGGTCATGTTTTTAAATAGAGGATGACAAATTATATAAAACTTTGATACATTATGATATATTTTCTTTAAAATAAACTCATTCTATTTCATAGCTTGCAATACACACAACCCCATGTTTAAAAGAATAGTAAATCGTTATAACTTAGTCATTAAATTGGTAGGTCTGATAGGACTAACTAGGTTATGAAAAGTATATGCTTTTCACATGTATAAAATAAATTAAATGTTTATATATTTATTATATAAAAAATAACAATCATTCTAAAGAAAAAAAGAATTTTTTTCTGAAAAACTGTTTTTTTTTAAGAAAAGGTTTCTTCATGATTTATGCACATACATTAAAATTAATTTATGAGACTTTTATAAAATTTATTTTAAAAAATTAAATTAATTTTTTAAATAATAATTCCAAAATTATCTTTTAGTTAATTTTTTAAAATTTTCTAAGTAGATTAATTTTTTGATAAATAGTGAAAAACTAGGTTTTATTGAAAACTTAATTTTTTTAAGCATTTAAAAATTAAATTTAGATTTAAAATTGTTTTAAAAGTAAAATTGTTTCAATTATATTATAATAAATACAATCTATTTCATTTTAAATTTATTTTTACTTTTGATATTAAAATTTTCTGTACTTATGAGAATTTTCACTTTGGAAAACCACTTTTTCATCATGTTAGTGGGTTTAATTTTAAATTATATTTTGAAAAATATTTTAATGGAATTTATAAAAAAATAATTCCATATTTTTAATAATAATAATGAATATTATATAATAATTCCAACTTAATTTTTTTTAAATCAATAGTAAAAATAGTAAAAATTAATTACCAACGTTAAGGTTAAAACGGGTTTACCGGGAGTTAAACTAAAATATAAGGTTTTAAATAACCTATAAACTTGTATAATATATATTTTTTGTCCATATTTATAAATAATATCATATATTTTTTTATAATTATCTATTTTGGAGCATTTTTTATGTGAAAAACTTGGGTGTCACTTTTTCTTTTCAAAAATTCCAAGTGTATCCTCTCCCAGACTTATAAAAGGTTACCCCTATCCTACCCTACTAATAATTATTAAGACATTTGGTTTAGAAAATAACGGAAAAAATATATTCCTTAACTCTCTCCTCACATCCTAAAGGCCTTGTTTTTATTAGGAAACCCTCCTAATAAGGCTTTAGGTATAAACCTAAAGAGGCTCTCTAAAGAACAGGTAAAATTCTTAAACATGTGTTTTGATTTGTTTCTTATTCCACCTAATTAAAATATTCTAAAAATATGATAAAATAATAAAACCATTATCTCATATAAACTGATATTTTATAATGTTAATGTAATAAACTATATCAATCTCTGCTTCCATCAAATGAGAAATGAAACGATCGATCATGTACACAGCGGACTACCACCACATAAACTGATGTAACTCATTTTCAATCACCACCTATCACATATAGATATAATTTTGGAATTAAAATATATATATTATATTTATGAAATTTATATAATTTTATAATTTCAATATCATATATACCTTCTTTCCTTCCAATCTGTTGGAAAACAACAATGTCTCCCGTGTGTACGTATGGATTACTGCCTCCATGTAGCGATGTGTAAAAAATTTCATTTAATTTTGACATGGATTGTAATAAGTATATATTTAATTAATATAAATGATATATTTTATATATTAACAGTTCCATAAAGGTTAAATATTATTTACCTTTCTTTCATTCTAACTGTTGGAAAAATAAAATCAATGTGTAACATCCCAGGTAAATAAAGAACATGAAAAATTTAATATCTATTAATATTTTTAAATTAAATATTAATTCCACTTTAAAGGGTACTCTATGTTTGATGGCGTACCCGATACACAACAATGGGTTTCTTTGAAATCTTACGTTGCACACTAATAATATAATATTATTATTTTAAATGGTAGTTAACACCTAGTCGTTGTAATAGCAGGAATTAATAGAACTAACTAAAATATGATTATACATGTTTTTTGAATATTTTTACATTTATCCAGTAAAATTAGGAGGCTTAAAATAAGTAAATAATTCGAATGTAAGCATAAATACTCTAGTATTCACTAAAAGGTCGATTTACTGCCTTTTAATGGCGAACCCTCTTTAAATCTAGTTTTCTCACTTTTATATGTTCTATTTGAAAAAATAAAATTCGTATTCATAATCAGGACACTAAAATTTACTTTGGATTAAATTTTCATATTTTTTAGATAATGTTCATTTTTTAATGAATAGTGAAAAATACTGTATTTTAATTTAGAAGTGTATTTTAATCTAATTTATTTATATGGTTATATTATATTTTTAATTAGTTTTAAAGTGTAATTATAATATATTTTTATCATTTAATCTAATTTTGTTCATTGTAAGTAATATTATTTTGAAATTGGACATAAACAAGTGTCAATCTTTTGATAGTTATTATTTCTTAAAAACATGCTATTTGTTTTAACAGCGGTAGCTAATTTTACATTAATTTCGGCCAATTATGTGTTTTAAATTTGGAAAAATGGATTCCATATTTTGGAATAGTATGTCTAAATTTTGTAAATAGGTAACTTTTATTTTTATACATTTTAAATATTTAATTCAGTAAATATTTTATTTACCATGATTAAAGGGTAAATATAGTAAATAAGGGTAAAATATAATATTATAATGATATTAAATTACCCTAACATGTTTCCTAATCTTATTGGATGATAAATATCTAACCATTGGTATCCTTGGGTCGAATTTGTGACCCCATGGAGCCACATGGGAGTAATAATGACATTTTAAATTAATTAATTTAAAGTAAAGACAAAAATGTCATAAAAATATCCTTTAGTAAATTAATTTTTCCATGGGGTTATATAAGTTATATTTTCTACTATAAATATTATATGTAAAGATAAAAATATTTCCTAAATCATGGTATTTTTTTATAATTTTTTGACATCAAATAAAGTAAATTATTTATAAAATAATAATGATGGAATATTTACATCATTAATAAATGATTTAAATAAATAAGATTATAAATATTAAACAATATCCAAAACCTATCCAATTATTATTGTATAATTTTATTTCGACCATGATTCATCTTAACTTTGACTTTAATGATTATTTGACTTTTTGAAACCGAATATGAGGTTATAATAATATAATTTTTTAAAACTTTCCTAAAGAGCCCCTCCTCTCCCTTATAAACAATCTCTCACCACTAAGCCATTTCTCACACTTCTAAAACATTTGGCTCGTGCAAACTCTACTCCAATAAGCTCCTAGTATCCCTATCTTCATTCTATAAGCCTTACCTTATACAGAAAGCACTTCAAAAAACCCTTTTGGTTCAAACCAAAGGGAGTTACCTGATTTAAAGGTAATGTCTTCTCTTAAGTTCTTTTGTTTTATTTTACTTCTACAACCCCCTAAACTCTTTTTATTAATTTATTTTATAAAAACACCAGTTTCCACAATATACTAGGACGTTTTTATGATAAGTATTTAAACTACACTTACACACACCTCCATCTAATGGGTAAATAACATATTGTTTCTATTGAAGGCAAACTACTGCCTCACGAAATGATGATTGTTCACTTAACTCATACCACCACTGATGGTGGCCATTAGGATGGAAATGTATTTATATATGATATATATTATTTTTATATTTTTTTATAAATCTTTATTTTTCATTTATATCATATCTTTATAGTTTCCATAATGGGTAAACACGATAATTTCATTTTAGGAAGTGTGGACTACCACACCCTCAAAGTGATATGACTCGTTAATGCCTTATGTGGGATGTATAAAGGATTAATTTAATGATATTATATATGATATTATAATGTAATTATAATATATATATGTATCATTATGTTTTAATTCCATTAAAGTATGAAATAGAAATGAAAGTAGCGTTCATGCGTATGTACGGCTTACTGTCTCCATGAACGGTGCATTTCATTTCTTATCTCCAAATGTTATGTAATATTATAAATACATATATATACTGGATATATATTATTTATATGATATCTAAATCATTAATATAATATTGGAGATAATGGTTTGTTGACTACATGGACAACCTGTAATTATAAGGTGTTTATTTTTACTCAAGTACCAAATATCGACGAAACAACCGTTAATAACTTAAATGATTACATAATGTTTATAACATGTTAATAAGTGATATAAAAGGAATAATAAACTTGAAAATTTTTCTTAATCAAGTATAAATTAACTTTAGTTTATTATTCAGGAATATTAAATAATGATCGAGTCAAGTCAGACACGATGTAAGTGATTTCTTATCTCACTTTTAATTCCATGAGATTTCCATTGTTCACCACTTATTTATTGCATGTGGTGTACTGTGTGATGCCATTTTATATATATTATCATGATTATATTTATATTCATGGAATTATGTGATTCATTTGGCGGTTATTAACTTTTTCTCATATGACTTGATTGATTACAACGTGGTAAGGGTTTTCCATCTCACTCTTTATTCCCGTGAGATTCATGCTATATTAGCCATTATTTCTTTTTGTGAGGTGGATTTACTACCCGTGATTGTATTACTTGTGTAATATAATTTAATTTATGGGTATTTACATATTCATTTTGTGATATTTCTTTCATGTGGTGTATGTATCATAAGTTACCAAATCGGTAAGGGAACCTTTCACCCTCCTCTTTTTAAATGACTTCTTTTTTTATGTCTTTTAATTTACATATTATTATGTCGGGATATGTTCTTATATATCTTTATTGATGTAAATTTTATGTCCAAGTGATGAGATATCCTTTTCTCTCTCATCAAATTATTTTCTTAATTTTAAAGTGGCGTCGTTACGTTGTCACATTTCTGTAAGAAAACTTCTAAACCCAATTTCAATTTTTGGGTTAAACATATACTTCTTGATTATGTAATGCTATGAATATGTGTGAATAAACTCTGATTATTTTACACTAAATATCCCCTTATATTGGGTTTATTTATATTTATAACACATAATTATGTAATTGATTTATCCTTAATCTAAGGATACCTTCTTTATAAGGGATTTCGTCTCAATTTACATTTCCATTAAAACTTCATTGTTGATATGCACCAATTCACTCTTATATGGTGTATATACTATCGTTTGGAATATTATATAATTAATACCTTTATTATCATGATATTATTAATTTCTTTTTAAATTTTATTCCTCAATTATTTGTATTCTAGTATCTCTCATTTTGTTAAAAACTCTTTAACTAAAATATCATTTTAAATGTTTTAAAGGTTTATCTTCTAAATATTTCACATTAACATCCATTTTTTTAAAATTGTTTTAATGATTTATTCATATGGATATGACTGTTTTGAAATTGAAATTTATTTCAAAATCTTCAAAGTGGTATGGGACACTTTGATTCAAAAATCTCTTCATTTAATATTTTAAATGGTTTTGAAAATGGTTTGATAAAAGCTTTTATTTTGTCAATATTTTGAAATGATATATTGTGATTGTAATGTGGAAATGTTATATTTCCTTTATTTTTTATGTGTTATGAATATTTTATGGTTCTTGGGTGTTTTTTATGCATACGGGTGGTTCTGTGATAAACCTAGGGTGGGTGAGCCAGAGATAGCTCTCCAATTCATTGGGTAACATGACGGAGGTAAACGTGAATGTTTCTACTAAGATATTTAGGGAATATACTGTGATGGGTATTCCAAATGTGACTCCTTATGTAGATGTTATAGATAAAATGTATGTTTGATATAGATTCCACAAGTTACCTTTATGATTTATGATTTCTGTGTGTTGTTCATAAATCTTATGATTTCATGAGGTATGTTATGATTGAAAAGTACGGTTTCACTTTTTTGTATTTATAGATGGGCTAATGTTTTCATTCCTTATTTTATATCCCTTAGTGATATTTTTATGCTCATCCCATGTTTTTGAAATGTTTTCCATAGGAATTAAAGATGAATAAGATTCAAGGATGGGATCAAGGAAAGTTCATGCTATCAAAAACATTGAACTAGACATGACTCTTTTTTTCAAGAGTTTTTATTTTATGAAAAAAATGGATATTGAGTAGAATTGTATACATGTAATATTCATGATGTTATGTAAATGTTATGACCTAATTCTCTAAAACTCTAAACCTGAAAACATTCTCAATTTAAATTATCCATTTAATTCAAGATTATTTAATGTTTAAGGTTGGGTCCTTACAGTTGGTATCAGAGGTCGGTTTAGAAAACTTTAGGGATTAAGAGTTTTCGTTAAACACATGGTTAGTCCCTATGTCTATTATTTCCATTAAATCCTTGTTTTATAACTTTTTGCAGATCAAGGGAAGTATGTTACAAATGGAAGGAGGAATATATCAAACTATATTCATATCTCTTCCTGATGACTTGCTTGTAATAATTATTACAAAGTCATGTTAGGATGATTCTGAAACTTTTTCTAACATACAACTCACTTGCAAGCAGTTGTTTGAGATATCAAAAACCTCCCCTATACCCTAATATCATCATAGATCATAGGTTGTATTTAATCAAATCCTATTTTCACAATATTCTCATATTTTCAAGAAAGGTAAATATTTTCAAGGAATTTTCAAATATTTTACCTTATCACAAGATTTTGAAGTATATTATGATTTTGATAAAGGTGCTAAAGAAGGAGACCCTTGATAAACCTATTTATATTTTCTTTTAAAATATAGTCTCTCAGCACATACTTATGGTATTTTTAAAAGGACCATTAATTGAAAGTTTCCACTCATATTCGGTCAGACTATTTTATAGAAATCATGTTTTATCAGATGTTTTGAAATTATATGTCATACATGATTATTTTCCAAAACTATTTTTCTATAAACACCCATATGACCCAATTTGTACAAGGTGTATTTGGATGAAGGAAGAAAATGATTTTGAAGGATCTCTAAATCATTATTTCAATGCATAGACCTTCTACCTACGTGAACAAGATAACGATGAAACCAAGTGGACACCATGATCAAGGTATGTTGTTCTTTATTTTGGGGATCATTTCATTTTATCATATAGTGGTGATATAAAAAATGAAAATATATATAACACATCAAGAATTAAGATGTGGACATCATAATTATTTGGGATGAAAATGAGAGGTATAAGGAAACCATTGAGGTTAAAACGTGTTAGTGTTATTTTTGAGTTTTATAAAAAGGACAACACACAAACTGTGTGAAAACCCGTTGCGTCAAACAAAGCTGCAGAAATCAAACCCACAACCAAAGTGCGATTGGGATTTATCACCTTCCACTAGACAATATGAAGTCCCGAGTTAGTATGAATTATTATTTTTAGTTAAATGATTCTATTGATCAAGAATAATTTGATTTGGGATCTTATGTTTTATCAAATGGATATCCTTAGTATAATAAAATGATTTGGTGATTAAGTGATAAAAGTAATTTTGGAAGACGTTCTCTCTTTTGGGGAACAATATATAACTAGATGAAATAGACTAATATGGGATTTAAATATTGGGGTAATGGTTGAAATATTATTTTTGGAAGAATTTATGTTTTATTTTGTAAATATGGATATTTGGGTTATTTATGGAAATGAATAACCTATCATAGAGAATATGTGATTAGGTTAATTACACTTCAGTATGATACTTTAAGATTAGTCGAACCTATTTAGAGATAAATTTTAAGATTTATTATGGAAGACTATTGGATTAAATCCTTATGAGTTTTGGGTTTCAATCTTAGTTTTGATTATTTTGAATAATTTTAAGGACAATTATGTATTGAATGATCTTTCTTGAACTTTGGGTACTTTTTGTTGAATTTTGGAGATTAAGAGTAGTATTTTTTTATATAAAGGATTATCCTTTTTGGGTATTGACTGATCTCACACTAACCATTTTTATTTTAGTTGATGTCTAAAGACAAGGGAAATATATATTTCTTATTTTGTGGATTATGTGATTCTCTAGAATATTATTCTTATGCTTTTGATGTGACTAAGTCTTTTTGAATAATCATTATTTGGAGAAAATATTTGTTTCTGGTAGAAACTTATTAAATGATGAAACTCTACTTGATGGTAAGTATATTTTATTATGTTCTTATTCCATGTAGTAAATGAATTCTTCAAAATTATGAAAAGGAATGTAAAACAAAAACATTGTTGGTTTATGTTTCCTACTGGGCAATCAAAGACTGTTTAACTGTAACGCCCCGACCCCAGCTACCCAGAGTCGGTGCATTAGTTCGTAACATTGGCATGATCACAAAAGATCAAGTCTCGAAATACCGATTAGTTTAGTAGTCTTGGAAACACTAGATACATTCATAATTCTTTCATTACATCAAAAAGTAAACAAACTACAATAACATGGTCTTCATAGTCCACAATCATATCCCTTTCTGACTACCCCTGTAGGTCATTCATAAAATACTTCTTCACATCCTGGAAAAAATATTAAAACATTGAAAGGGGTGAGCTCAGATGCTCAGTAAGGTTAACAATATAGCGGAAGCTTTCATAAATAAACATTAACATTTAAGGCAATGTATAACTAAAACAAAAGCCTTTTAAACTTGAACTTCAACATAATATGGAAAAAGTAAAATGAGATAATGCCATTTACTTCTTCACATGGATATTCTACTGGTCGAATAATCACATGCAATATCAATAACCACTTTCATAATGATGGAATGCATAATGTCAGACTATCATAACCACGTAGTCAAGGCCTCGTGCCAAGACCACAAATAAGATTTTGTCAAGGCCTCGTGCCAAGACACTAGTTTGTCTCATGAGACCTACCGATGCATCGAGGAGCTATAGCGGGCTCCACCCGTCACTTATTAAGTCCAATGCATTCCTCATATGAATAGGTTTAAACATATCATAAACCATAACATAATCGTATCACATAAAACATGCATAAAGGAAACATAACATTTCCAAATTTCAATCACAAGATAACAATACAACACATTGATATAATAAAAACGCTTTCAAAACCATTTTCAATACCAAAATAAAAGAAAGTTAAAACATTGTATTTATTTTTCATTAAAAAAAGTGATGGCTTGTAGAGGAAGCCGAAACTCAAATAATGGTCACGGCGGCGCAGAAGTCGTTGTCGCCGCATAAGTACGGAAAGAAAAACATTTACTTTTGTCGTTTAGCAAAAAGCTTCGTATAAAAAGATTCATTTTGAATAAACTTAAAAGTCAAAGGGTTTTATACACCATATAAAAGGAAAGTTGTGTATAAAGCCAATTATGCCTCAATGAAAGGAGATTGAGACAAAGTCCTTAAAAAGATCATTTTTAAAATAAAATAGATCTATTATGTGTATTCAATATAAGTACACATAAAGAAAGTACAAATACAAGATAGGACATAATAATATCATGACATAATTTGAAAGTAGGAGATTAACCCAAAGAATGGAAGTTGGGTTAAGAAGTTCCCTTACCTTGTGTCCGACTTGACTCAACCGTTCTTTAACCTCCTGAATAATAAACTAGAGTTAATATCTACCTTATTAAGAACCATTTTCAATTTCATTACCCTTTTTATATCACTTATTACAATATTATGAACATTATGTAATTATTTAAGTTAATAACGGTCGTTTTGTCGATCTTTGGTACTTGAGTCAACAATAAACTTCTTATAATTACAAGTTGTTCATGTGGTAGAATATCCATTATATCCAGAATTATATTCATTATTTATATGTCATATATATCTTATATATCCAGTATATACATTCATTTATAATATTACGTAGCATTTAGAGGTAAGAAATGAAATGCACCGTTCATGGAGACGGTAAGCCGTACGTACGCATGAACGCTACTTTCATTTATATTTCGTATTTAATGTAATGAAATCATAATTATATAAAGGTATAATATAGTTCCAGTATAATATCATATATAATATCATTTACTCCATCCTTTATACATCCCACATATGGCATTAACGATTCACATCACTTTGAGGGGGCGGTAGTCCGCACTTCCTAAAATGAAGATATCGCGTATACCCATAATGGAAACCATAAAGGTAAGAAACAAATGAAAAATAAAGAAGCATAAGTAAAACATAAACATATTATATATCATATATAAAAATAGTGACATCATAATGGCCACCTTTGAAGGTGTTAAATGAGTATTGAACAATCATCGTTTTGGGAGGCACAATTTCGCCATCCACGGAAACCGTATGTTCTTTAACCATTAGATGTAGGTGTGTGTAAGTTTAGCTCGAATCCTTATTATAACAACATCCTAGTATATTTAGGATACTGGTGTTGTTACAAAAAAAATTAATAAAAAGAGTTTAGGGGGTTGGAGAAGAAAAATAAAACAAAACAACATTAGAGAAGACATTACCTCAAAATCGGGTAACTCTTTTTGATTTGAGCCAAAGGCTTCCTTGGGAAGAGTTATGCCCAAAGTAAGGCTTCTAGGAGTAATAGGGGGAAGTTGGGAGAGTATTTGGGAAGATTTTGGCCGAGACAAATGGCTTGAAAGTGTAAATGAGGTGGGAGAGATGGGGGCCTTTTATAAGTGGAGAGGAGGGGCACTTTTGGAATGATTGAAATGTTACATTATTTCACAATGCTTTTCGGATTCTAAAGGTCCCAAACTTATATAATTAGAGGCTAAGGTGATAAGGTTTCGAAATATCCTCTTACAATAGGCTTTTGACAAGTTTAAGCCTTGGATTTTGCATTATCTTCTCATTTTATTTAAATCGTTAAATAATGAGGTCATCGCTGCATCATAATGATGTCATAAATAATTTAATTTATTTAATGTCTAAAATTTATAAACAAAATTCTATGATGTATGAAATCTTTTTAGCTTTCTAATGAATATTTATAGTCAAAATTTGGACTTGTGTAACAACACTTAAAAACTGTTTTAGTAAAATAACTCATGTTTGTGTCAATTTAATTTTAACATTAAATAAATATATATTAATGTCATTTTCCAACTAAAGTGGCTCCATGGGGTCCCCAAGTTGACCCATGGGTTGTCTTGGTCGGCCATGACTCATCCAATAGGAGTAGGACAAGTGTCATGCTCATCTCATATTATTAAAACATTGTTTTTACCTTAAACTATAATAATTACCTCTAATCGTGATTAAGAACTTAAAAGTTACTATTCACCAAAAAATTATTTTAATCTCATTGAACCACATTTTACTTCTTAATGACAATCATGTATGTCGTATTTTTGAAAATCAAACCACAGAAGTGGTAATATTTCATTTAAACGAAAAATCAGTTATTTAACTACCACTTAGTGGTTTCACTATTCATCAAAAATTGAAGTTTTTCAGAACAATGCCAAAATTTCACCCTAAGCTATAATTGATATTCCGAATTAAAAAATGATGTATATTTTACAAAATTCCAAACATATAAGTTGCATTAATTAATTTTATAATTAATTCCCGCTGTTACGACAAATAGCGTGTTTTTAAGAAACAATTTATATCAAAAGATTGGCAATTGTTTATGTCCAATTTCAATGTTAAATTAATTCTAATGAACACCATTGGATAAAATGGTAAAAATATATTCTAATTATACCTTAAAACCACTAAATAGTATAACTTATCACTATAAATTATTTTGATTAAAAAAGTTGTTTTAAGTATTTTTCACTATTCATAAAAATTTGGAAGTTCTCGGAAAATTACAAAAAATTCAACATAGGCTAATTTCAATATTAGGAATACAAAAATGAAGTCCATTTTGAAATATAAAATTTCTATAATTTTAAAAAGTGGTTATTACTATTCATAACGGCTACTTTGATTAGTCGCGGTGTTTTAGAACTCGAAGTTGCGTACAATGCAAGCTATTGCATTTTTGAATGAGAAGCGTATCGTGGAAGCTCGGGGTGTTACATTCTCCCCTCCTTCAATAAATTGCGTCCTCGCAATTTGAAATTTTACTTTGAAAATAAAAGGTTGAAAAGAGAAATTACCTATGAGGAAAACCCACATCGGAAATATGATTAATAAAATTTAGCCTTAATAAGAGGGAAAGGGAAATGAAAACGTCACCACCCAATTATGATCTCGATTAGGAGAACATTGGTGGAAATTAAAGACATATAATTGGAGGAAAAACGTAAATATTTGTAGGGAGTGATTGAGATCATCAATCACAATCAACTGTCAAATTGAGGGCCTCAAAGCCTTCAATCTATGTTGATTTAAAATATCATCAGTTCAACAAGACATAAGGTATTAGGATAACACATTTTTTTGTTTTAATATCCCTTTACTAAAGTTTAAGAATTAATTTATTCATTGAATAAGAGATAGGTATATATATATTTATGCTTGACAATTAGAGTTTCAACCTTCAACTCATCTTTCACTCAAAAAGATAATAGAACTCAAAAATATTATACTTATCCTAATTGTATAAGGTTCCAAATGTTAACACATACCATTTAGATTAGTAAAATTATTTTTTAATAACCAGGGACTTCCTGTAGGCTAGTGGTAGGAAATAAAGGGTTGTCACACTATGGTTGTGGGTTCGATTCCTGCAGCTTTGTCCGACGCGACGGGTTATGCCCCACCCTACAGGTTGTCCTTTTCCTAAAACTATAGTATTATAATATTCCAAAAATAATACTCAAAAATGCTTTAAACTTAAACAATACTATCCAAAGATCAACTTAATCCATTCCAACCTTTATAGTTATCCAAAATACTTCTGTCCAACTCACAGTCCAAATTTTACAAGGAAGGTAAACATAATGAAGATCCTTTTTCCCATGTAATAACATGTGAACACCTTCATCATGTATTCTTTTTAAACATACTGAATTACCATGATCCCTTATTCCTTATAGAATACTAGATATACTCCTTCTATCCGAAAATGTATACAAAACATCAATCAGTTTCAAGTAAGTTAAGTATATCCAATATAATTTATCCAAATCAATCACGTCTTATTCCAAAATCACAATTTCAGTATCAGAACCATATTATGGTCTATCTTTCTCTCAACCATATATTTTCGAAAAATTTAACCTACTGTGGAGTCACTTTTCTTGGTTCCACACAATCTCAAGTCCTTGATGAAATAGTACTGTAGTACAATCCTTATATACTCCATAATTATTATAACCAGTACATCATTTATACAACACTCAAATTACAAAATTATTTAATAACAACATAAGAACTCTAATCATTACTCCTCATCTTTGGTAGTATCATAACTTGATTATTATCCAATAACATCATTTGGGGCATACTCTGATGATTTGGACATTGGTTTGCGTAGTGTCCCCAATCCTTGCAGAAGAAGCATTGTACATTTGAAACCATTTTCTTACCCTTGCAGTCACGCACTTTGTGTCCTTTTTCTCTACACTTATAACAAACTCCCATTCCCTTTAGGCAAGTTCCATGATGTTTCTTCCCACAATTACCACATATTGGAAAATTCTTCTTTCCCCTCATCCCTTTATCCATCAATCTCTCTTCCATCCCTTTCGTCTCTTGCTTCGCTTCAAAGCCATAGGACTCAAAGAATTCTTTACTTATCTTATTAACACATGATACTATTTCTTCATATGTTGAGAACACATGGGAGACTATTTCCCTTCGAAATGTTGGCTTAATACCGTGAAAGATACGATCATTCTTACTCTTTGGATCATACGTACTGCTGGAGTTCACATTCCTTCTACTGGGCGCCATTTCTATACAATGGCATAAACTAGGTTAGTTTATGAATTACAATGAATAATTCCAAACTTTTAGAATACTTAAAGTAAATTGAACGGTTTATGGATATAATCCATAATCATAAGAATGTTTTCTTTGAGGAAGTATATACTCATAAACCCTACATATTGGTTTGTAAAGAAAATGAGAATTATCCTAAGAAAATCCCTCGAGAGTGTCGTAACCAAGAGTGCAACAAGGCCCGTTGTCGTGCACCAGTTCCCGTTCGAGTCTAGCTCAAAGCGGTGTTTTCGGGTTTTACCCCTAGGTACATCTGTGCCAGAGCCGCCTCTACCTGCTCGTATCCAGACAGGGATGTATTGCTCGGAAAACTCACAAAATATCTACAATACCAAAATTTTAGGAAGTTCTTCTATACGAATCCTCAAAGTCTATCGTTGGTCTATGTGCTCTAATCAGAGTTTATCTAAATCTAGCTTCCAAGGTTAGTACTAAACTGCCTTTGATACCAACTGTAACTCCCCGACCCCAGCTACCCAGAGTTGGTGCATTAGTTCGTAACATTGGCATGATCACAAAAGATCAAGTCTCGAAAGACCGATTAGTTTAGTAGTCTTGGAAACACTAGATACATTCATAAGTCTTTCATTACATCAAAAAGTAAACAAACTACAATAACATGGTCTTCATAGTCCACAATGATATCCCTTTCTGACTACCCCTGTAGGTCATTCATAAAATACTTCTTCACATCCTGGAAAAAATATTAAAACATTGAAAGGGGTGAGCTCAGATGCTCAGTAAGGTTAACAATATAGCGGAAGCTTTCATAAATAAACATTAACATTTAAGGCAATGTATAACTAAAACAAAAGCCTTTTAAACTTGAACTTCAACATAATAAGGCAAAAGTAAAATGAGATAATGCCATTTACTTCTTCACATGGATATTCTACTGGTCGAATAATCACATGCAATATCAATAACCACTTTCATAATGATGGAATGCATAATGCCAGACTATCATAACCACGTAGTCAAGGCCTCGTGCCAAGACCACAAATAAGATTTTCTCAAGGCCTCGTGCCAAGACACTAGTTTGTCTCATGAGACCTGCCGATGCATCGAGGAGCTATAGCGGGCTCCACCCGTCACTTATTAAGTCCAATGAATTCCTCATATGAATAGGTTTAAACATATCATAAACCATAACATAATCGTATCACATAAAACATGCATAAAGGAAACATAACATTTCCAAATTTCAATCACAAGATAACAATACAACACATTGATATAATAAAAACGCTTTCAAAACCATTTTCAATACCAAAATAAAAGAAAGTTAAAACATTGTATTTATTTTTCATTAAAAAAAGTGATGGCTTGTAGAGGAAGCCGAAACTCAAATAATGGTCACGGCGGCGCAGAAGTCGTTGTCTCCGCATAAGTACGGAAAGAAAAACATTTCCTTTTGTCGTTTAGCAAAACGCTTCGTATAAAAAGATTCATTTTGAATAAACGTAATAGTCAAAGGGTTTTATACACCGTATAAAAGGAAAGTTGTGTATAAAGCCAATTATGCCTCAATGAAAGGAGATTGAGACAAAGTCCTTAAAAAGATCATTTTTAAAATAAAATAGATCTATTATGTTTATTCAATATAAGTACACATAAAGAAAGTACAAATACAAGATAGGACATAATAATATCCTGACATAATTTGAAAGTAGGAGATTAACCCAAAGAATGGAAGTTGGGTTAAGAAGTTCCCTTACCTTGTGTCCGACTTGACTCAACCGTTCTTTAACCTCCTGAATAATAAACTAGAGTTAATATCTACCTTATTAAGAACCATTTTCAATTTCATTATCCTTTTTATATCACTTATTACAATGTTATGAACATTATGTAATTATTTAAGTTAATAACGGTCGTTTTGTCGATCTTTGGTACTTGAGTCAACAATAAACTTCTTATAATTACAAGTTGTTCATGTGGTAGAATATCCATTATATCCAGAATTATATTCATGATTTAGATGTCATATATATATTATATATCCAGTATATACATTCATTTATAATATTACGTAACATTTAGAGGTAAGAAATGAAATGCACCGTTCATGGAGACGGTAAGCCGTACGTACGCATGAACGCTACTTTCATTTCTATTTCGTATTTAATGTAATGAAATCATAATTATATAAAGGTATAATATAGTTCCAGTATAATATCATATATAATATCATTTACTCCATCCTTTATACATCCCACATATGGCATTAACGATTCACATCACTTTGAGGGGGCGGTAGTCCGCACTTCCTAAAATGAAGATATCGCGTATACCCATAATGGAAGCCATAAAGGTAAGACACAAATGAAAAATAAAGAAGCATAAGTAAAACATAAACATATTATATATCATATATAAAAATAGTTACATCATAATGGCCACCTTTGAAGGTGTTAAATGAGTATTGAACAATCATCGTTTCGGGAGGCACAATTTCGCCATCCACGGAAACCGTATGTTCTCTAACCATTATATGTAGGTGTGTGTAAGTGTAGCTCGAATCCTTCTTATAACAACATCCTAGTATATTGAGGATACTGGTTTTGTTACAAAAAAAATGAATAAAAAGAGTTTAGG
Source organism: Viscum album (assembly GCA_963277665.1). Classification (NCBI taxonomy): domain Eukaryota; kingdom Viridiplantae; phylum Streptophyta; class Magnoliopsida; order Santalales; family Viscaceae; genus Viscum; species Viscum album. The sequence goes on from OY728156.1 coordinate 1,142,309,060, forward strand.
GGGTTGGGGAATAAAAATAAAACAAAACAACATTAGAGAAGACATTACCTCAAAATCGGGTAACTCTTTTTGATTTGAGCCAAAGGCTTCCTTGGGAAGAGTTCTGACCAAAGTAAGGCTTCTAGGAGTAAGAGGGGGAAGTTGGGAGAGTATTTGGGCAGAGTTTGGCCGAGCCAAATGGCTTTAAAGTGTAAATGAGGTGGGAGAGGTGGGGGCCTTTTATAAGTGGAGAGGAGGGGCACTTTTGGAATGATTGAAATGTTAGATTATTTCACAATGATTTTCGAATTCTAAAGGTCACACACTTATATAATTCTAGGATAAGGTGATAAGGTTTCGAAATATCCTCTTCCAATAGGCTTTGGACAAGTGTAAGCCTTGTATTTTGCATTATCTTCTCATTTTATTTAAATCGTTAAATAATGAGGTCATCGCTGCATCATAATGATGTCATATATAATTTAATTTATTTAATGTCTAAAATTTATAAAAAAAATTCTATGATGTAGGAAATATTTTTATCTTTCTAATGAATATTTATAGTCAAAATTTGGACTTGTGTAACCCCACTTAAAAACTGTTTTAGTAAAATAACTCATGTTTGTGTCAATTTAATTTTAACATTAAATAAATATATATTAATGTCATTTTCCAACTAAAGTGGCTCCATGGGGTCCCCAAATTGACCCATGGGTTTTCTTGGTCGGAAATGACTCATCCAATAGGAGTAGGACAAGTTTCATGCTCATCTCATATTATTAAAACATTGTTTTTACCTTAAACTACACTAATTACCTCTAATCGCGATTAAGAACTTAAAAGTTACTATTCACCAAAAAATTATTTTAATCTCATTGAACCACATTTTACTTCTTAATGACAATCATGTATGTCGGATTTTTGAAAATCAAACCACAGAAGTGGTAATATTTTATTTAAACGAAAAATCAGTTATTTAACTACCACTTAGTGGTTTCACTATTCATCAAAAATTGAAGTTTTTCAGAACAATGCCAAAATTTCACCCTAAGCTATAATTGATATTCCGAATTCAAAAATGATTTCTATTTTACAAAATTCCAAACATATAAGTTGCATTAATTAATTTTATAATTAATTCCCACTGTTACGAAAAATAGCGTGTTTTTAAGAAACAATTTATATCAAAAGATTGGCAATTGTTTATGTCCAATTTCAATGTTAAATTAATTCTAATGACCACCATTGGATAAAATGGTAAAAATATATTCTAATTATACATTAAAACCACTAAATAGTATAACTTATCACTATAAATTATTTTTATTAAAAAAGTTGTTATAAGTAATTTTCACTATTCATAAAAATTTGGAAGTTCTCGGAAAATTACAAAAAATTCAACATAGGCCAATTTCAATATTAGGAATACAAAAATGAAGTCCATTTTGAAATATAAAATTTCTATAATTTTAAAAAGTGGTTATTACTATTCATAACGTCTACTTTGATTAGTCGCGGTGTTTTAGAACTCGAAGTTGCGTACAATGCAAGCTATTGCATTTTTGAATGAGAAGCGTATCGTGGAAGCTTGGGGTGTTACATTCTCCCCTCCTTCAATAAATTGTGTCCTCGCAATTTGAAATTTTACTTTGAAAATAAAAGGTTGAAAAGAGAAATTACCTATGAGGAAAACCCACATCGGAAATATGATTAATAAAATTTAGCCTTAATAAGAGGGAAAGGGAAATGAAAACGTCACCACCCAATTATGATCTCGATTAGGAGAACATTGGTGGAAATTAAAGACATATAATTGGAGGAAAAACGTAAATATTTGTAGGGAGTGATTGAGGTCATCAATCACAATCAACTGTCAAATTGAGGGCCTCAAAGCCTTCAATCTATGTTGATTTAAAATATCATCAGTTCAACAAGACATAAGGTATTAGGATAACACATTTTTTTGTTTTAATATCCCTTTACTAAAGTTTAAGAATTAATTTATTCATTTAATAATAGATAGGTATATATATATTTATGCTTGACAATTAGAGTTTCAACCTTCAACTCATCTTTCACTCAAAAAGATAATAGAACTCAAAAATATTATACTTATCCTAATTGTATAAGGTTCCAAATGTTAACACATACCATTTAGATTAGTAAAATTATTTTGTAATAACCAGGGACTTCCTGTAGGCTAGTGGTAGGAAATAAAGGCTTGTCACACTATGGTTGTGGGTTCGATTCCTGCAGCTTTGTCCGACGTGACGGGTTATTCCCCACCCTACAGGTTGTCCTTTTCCTAAAACTATAGTATTATAATATTCCAAAAATAATACTCAAAAATGCTTTAACCTTAAACAATACTATCCAAAGATCAACTTAATCCATTCCAACCTTTATAGTTATCCAAAATACTTCTGTCCAACTCACAGTCCAAATTTTACAAGGAAGGTAAACATAATGAAGATCCTTTTTCCCATGTAATAACATGTGAACACCTTCATCATGTATTCTTTTTAAACATGCTGAATTACCATGATCCCTTATTCCTTATAGAATACTAGATATACTCCTTCTATCCGAAAATGTATACAAAACATCAATCAGTTTCAAGGAAGTTAAGTATATCCAATATAATTTATCCAAATCAATCACGTCTTATTCCAAAATCACAATCTCAGTATCAGAACCATATTATGGTCTATCTTTCTCTCAACCATATATTTTCCAAAAATTTAACCTACTGTGGAGTCACTTTTCTTGGTTCCACACAATCTCAAGTCCTTGATGAAATAGTACTGCAGTACAATCCTTATATACTCCATAATTATTATAACCAGTACATCATTGATACAACACTCAAATTACAAAATTATTTAATAACAACATAAGAACTCTAATCATTACTCCTCATCTGTGGTAGTATCATAACTTGATTATTATCCAATAACATCATTTGGGGCATACTCTGATGATTTGGACATTGGTTTGCATAGTGTCCCCAATCCTTGCAGAAGAAGAATTGTACATTTGAAACCATTTTCTTACCCTTGCAGTCACGCACTTTGTGTCCTTTTTCTCTACACTTATAACAAACTCCCATTCCCTTTAGGCAAGTTCCATGATGTTTCTTCCCACAATTACCACATATTGGAAAATTCTTCTTTCCCCTCATCCCTTTTTCCATCATTCTCTCTTCTATCCCTTTCGTCTCTTGCTTCGCTTCAAAGCCATAGGACTCAAAGAATTCTTTACTTATCTTATTAACACATGATACTATTTCTTCATATGTTGAGAACACATGGGAGACTATTTCCCTTCGAAATGTTGGCTTAATACCGTGAAAGATACGATCATTCTTACTCTTTGGATCATACGTACTGCTGGAGTTCATATTCCTTCTACTGGGCGCCATTTCTATACAATGGCATAAACTAGGTTTGTTTATGAATTACAATGAATAATTCCAAACTTTTAGAATACTTAAAGTAAATTGAACGGTTTATGGATATAATCCATAATCATAAGAATTTTTTCTTTGAGGAAGTATATACTCATAAACCCTACATATTGGTTTGTAAAGAAAATGAGAATTATCCTAAGCAAATCTCTCGGGAGTGTCGTAACCAAGAGTGCAGCAAGGCCCGTTGTCGTGCACCAGTTCCCGTTCGAGTCTAGCTCAAAGCGGTGTTTTCGGGTTTTACCCCTAGGTACATCTGTGTCAGAGCCGCCTCTACCTGCTCGTATCCAGACAGGGATGTATTGCTCGGAAAACTCACAAAATCTCTACAATACCAAAATTTTAGGAAGTTCTTATATACTAATCCTCAAAGTCTATCGTTGGTCTATGTGCTCTAATCAGAGTTTATCTAAATCTAGCTTCCAAGGTTAGTACTAAACTGCCTTTGATACCAACTGTAACGCCCCGACCCCAGCTACCCAGAGTCGGTGCATTAGTTTGTAACATTGGCATGATCACAAAAGATCAAGTCTCGAAAGACCGATTAGTTTAGTAGTCTTGGAAACACTAGATACATTCATAAGTCTTTCATTACATCAAAAAGTAAACAAACTACAATAACATGGTCTTCATAGTCCACAATCATATCCCTTTCTGACTACCCCTGTAGGTCATTCATAAAATACTTCTTCATATCCTGGAAAAAATATTAAAACATTGAAAGGGGTGAGCTCAGATGCTCAGTAAGGTTAACAATATAGCGGAAGCTTTCATAAATAAACATTAACATTTAAGGCAATGTATAACTAAAACAAAAGCCTTTTAAACTTGAACTTCAACATAATATGGCAAAAGTAAAATGAGATAATGCCATTTACTTCTTCACATGGATATTCTACTGGTCGAATAATCACATGCAATATCAATAACCACTTTCATAATGATGGAATGCATAATGCCAGACTATCATAACCACGTAGTCAAGGCCTCGTGCCAAGACCACAAATAAGATTTTGTCAAGGCCTCGTGCCAAGACACTAGTTTGTCTCATGAGACCTGCCGATGCATCGAGGAGCTATAGCGGGCTCCACCCGTCACTTATTAAGTCCAATGAATTCCTCATATGAATAGGTTTAAACATATCATAAACCATAACATAATCGTATCACATAAAACATGCATAAAGGAAAAATAACATTTCCAAATTTCAATCACAAGATAACAATACAACACATTGATATAATAAAAACGCTTTCAAAACCATTTTCAATACCAAAATAAAAGAAAGTTAAAACATTGTATTTATTTTTCATTAAAAAAAGTGATGGCTTGTAGAGGAAGCCGAAACTCAAATAATGGTCACGGCGGCGCAGAAGTCGTTGTCGCCGCATAAGTACGGAAAGAAAAACATTTCCTTTTGTCGTTTAGCAAAACGCTTCGTATAAAAAGATTCATTTTGAATAAACGTAAAAGTCAAAGGGTTTTATACACCGTATAAAAGGAAAGTTGTGTATAAATCCAATTATGCCTCAATGAAAGGAGATTGAGACAAAGTCCTTAAAAAGATCATTTTTAAAATAAAATAGATATATTATGTGTATTCAATATAATTACACATAAATAAAGTACAAATACAAGATAGGACATAATAATATCATGACATAATTTGAAAGTAGAAGATTAACCCAAAGAATGGAAGTTGGGTTAAGAAGTTCCCTTACCTTCTGTACGACTTGACTCAACCATTCTTTAACCTCCTGAATAATAAACTAGAGTTAATATCTACCTTATTAAGAACCATTTTCAATTTCATTATCCTTTTTATATCACTTATTACAATGTTATGAACATTATGTAATTATTTAAGTTAATAACGGTCGTTTTGTCGATCTTTGGTACTTGAGTCAACAATAAACTTCTTATAATTACAAGTTGTTCATGTGGTAGAATATCCATTATATCCAGAATTATATTCATGATTTATATGTCATATATATCTTATATATCCAGTATATACATTCATTTATAACATTACGTAACATTTAGAGGTAAGAAATGAAATGCACCGTTCATGGAGACGGTAAGCCGTACGTACGCATGAACGCTACTTTCATTTCTATTTCGTATTTAATGTAATTAAATCATAATTATATAAAGGTATAATATAGTTCCAGTATAATATCATATATAATATCATTTACTCCATCCTTTATACATCCCACATATGGCATTAACGATTCACATCACTTTGAGGGGGCGGTAGTCCGCACTTCCTAAAATGAAGATATCGCGTATACCCATAATGGAAGCCATAAAGGTAAGGCACAAATGAAAAATAAAGAAGCATAAGTAAAACATAAACATATTATATATCATATATAAAAATATTGACATCATAATGGCCACCTTTGAAGGTGTTAAATGAGTATTGAACAATCATCATTTCGGGAGGCACAATTTCTCCATCCACGGAAACCGTATGTTCTTTAACCATTAGATGTAGGTGTGTGTAAGTGTAGATCGAATCCTTATTATAACAACATACTAGTATATTGAGGATACTGGTGTTGTTACAAAAAAATGAATAAAAAGAGTTTAGGGGGTTGGAGAAGAAAAATAAAACAAAACAACATTAGAGAAGACATTACCTCAAAATCAGGTAACTCTTTTTGATTTGAGCCAAAAGCTTCCTTGGGAAGAGTTATTCCCAAAGTAAGGCTTCTAGGAGTAAGAGGGGGAAGTTGGGAGAGTATTTGGGCAGAGTTTGGCCGAGCCAAATGGCTTGAAAGTGTAAATGAGGTGGGAGAGGTGGGGGCCTTTTATAAGTGGAGAGGAGGGGCACTTTTGGAATGATTGAAATGTTACATTATTTCACAATGCTTTTCGGATTCTAAAGGTCCCAAACTTATATAATTATAGGATAAGGTGATAAGGTTTCTAAATATCCTCTTCCAATAGGCTTTGGACAAGATTAAGCCTTGGATTTTGCATTATCTTCTCATTTTATTTAAATCGTTAAATAATGAGGTCATCACTGCATCATAATGATGTCATAAATAATTTATTTATTTAATGTCTAAAATTTATAAAAAAACTTCTATGATGTAGTAAATCTTTTTATCTTTCTAATGAATATTTATAGTCAAAATTTGGACTTGTGTAACCCCAATTAAAAACTGTTTTAGTAAAATAACTCATGTTTGTGTCAATTTAATTTTAACATTAAATAAATATATATTAATGTCATTTTCCAACTAAAGTGGCTCCATGGGGTCCCCATGTTGACCCATGGGTTGTCTTGGTCGTCCATGACTCATCCAATAGGAGTAGGACAAGTGTCATGCTCATCTCATATTATTAAAACATTGTTTTTACCTTAAACTACACTAATTACCTCTAATCGCGATTAAGAACTTAAAAGTTACTATTCACCAAAAAATTATTTTAATCTCATTGAACAACATTTTACTTCTTAATGACAATCATGTATGTCGGATTTTTGAAAATCAAACCACAGAAGTGGTAATATTTCATTTAAACGAAAAATCAGTTATTTAACTACCACTTAGTGGTTTCACTATTCATCAAAAATTGAAGTTTTTCAGAACAATGCCAAAATTTCACCCTAAGCTATAATTGATATTCCGAATTCAAAAATGATGTCTATTTTAAAAAATTCCAAACATATAATATGCATTAATTAATTTTATTATTAATTCCCGTTGTTACGAAAAATAGCGTGTTTTTAAGAAACAATTTATATCAAAAGATTGGCAATTGTTTATGTCCAATTTCAATGTTAAATTAATTCTAATGACCACCATTGGATAAAATGGTAAAATTATATTATAATTATACCTTAAAACCACTAAATAGTATAACTTATCACTATAAATTATTTTGATTAAAAAAGTTGTTTTAAGTATTTTTCACTATTCATAAAAATTTGGAAGTTCTCGGAAAATTACAAAAAATTCAACATAGGCTAATTTCAATATTAGGAATACAAAAATGAAGTCCATTTTGAAATATAAAATTTCTATAATTTTAAAAAGTGGTTATTACTATTCATAACGGCTACTTTGATTAGTCGCGGTGTTTTAGAACTCGAAGTTGCGTACAATGCAAGCTATTGCATTTTTGAATGAGAAGCGTATCGTGGAAGCTCGGGGTGTAACATTCTCCCCTCCTTCAATAAATTGCGTCCTCACAATTTGAAATTTTACTTTGAAAATAAAACGTTGAAAAGAGAAATTACCTATGAGGAAAACCCACATCGGAAATATGATTAATAAAATTTAGCCTTAATAAGAGGGAAAGGGAAATGAAAACGTCACCACCCAATTATGATCTCGATTAGGAGAACATTGGTGGAAATTAAAGACATATAATTGGAGGAAAAACGTAAATATTTGTAGGGAGTGATTGAGGTCATCAATCACAATCAACTGTCAAAGTGAGGGCCTCAAAGCCTTCAATCTATGTTGATTTAAAATATCATCAGTTCAACAAGACATAAGGTATTAGGATAACACATTTTTTTGTTTTAATATCCCTTTACTAAAGTTTAATAATTAATTTATTCATTGAATAAGAGATAGGTATATATATATTTATGCTTGACCATTAGAGTTTCAACCTTCAACTCATCTTTCACTCAAAAAGATAATAGAACTCAAAAATATTATACTTATCCTAATTGTATAAGGTTCCAAATGTTAACACATTCCATTTAGATTAGTAAAATTATTTTTTAATAACCAGGGACTTCCTGTAGGCTAGTGGTAGGAAATAAAGGCTTGTCACACTATGGTTGTGGGTTCGATTCCTGCAGCTTTGTCCGACGCGACGGGTTATGCCCCACCCTACAGGTTGTCCTTTTCCTAAAACTATAGTATTATAATATTCCAAAAATAATACTCAAAAATGATTTAACCTTAAACAATACTATCCAAAGATCAACTTAATCCATTCCAACCTTTATAGTTATCCAAAATACTTCTGTCCAACTCACAGTCCAAATTTTACAAGGAAGGTAAACATAATGAAGATCCTTTTTCCCATGTAATAACATGTGAACACCTTCATCATGTATTCTTTTTAAACATACTGAATTACCATGATCCCTTATTCCTTATAGAATACTAGATATAATCCTTCTATCCGAAAATGTATACAAAACATCAATCAGTTTCAAGGAAGTTAAGTATATCCAATATAATTTATCCAAATCAATCACGTCTTATTCCAAAATCACAATCTCAGTATCAGAACCATATTATGGTCTATCTTTCTCTCAACCATATATTTTCCAAAAATTTAACCTACTGTGGAGTCACTTTTCTTGGTTCCACAAAATCTCAAGTCCTTGATGAAATAGTACTGCAGTACAATCCTTATATACTCCATAATTATTATAACCAGTACATCATTGATACAATACTCAAATTACAAAATTATTTAATAACAACATAAGAACTATAATCATTACTCCTCATCTGTGGTAGTATCATAACTTTATTATTATCCAATAACATCATTTGGGGCATACTCTGATGATTTGGACATTGGTTTGCGTAGTGTCCCCAATCCTTGTAGAAGAAGCATTGTACATTTGAAACCATTTTCTTACCCTTGCAGTCACGCACTTTGTGTCCTTTTTCTCTACACTTATAACAAACTCTCATTCCCTTTAGGCAAGTTCCATGATGTTTCTTCCCACAATTACCACATATTGGAAAATTCTTCTTTCCCCTCATCCCTTAATCCATCATTCTCTCTTCCATCCCTTTCGTCTCTTGCTTCTCTTCAAAACCATAGGACTCAAAGAATTCTTTACTTATCTTATTAACACATGATACTATTTCTTCATATGTTGAGAACACATGGGAGACTATTTCCCTTCGAAATGTTGGCTTAATACCGTGAAAGATACGATCATTCTTACTCTTTGGATCATACGTACTGCTGGAGTTCATATTCCTTCTACTGGGCGCCATTTCTATACAATGGCATAAACTAGGTTAGTTTATGAATTACAATGAATAATTCCAAACTTTTAGAATACTTTAAGTAAATTGAACGGTTTATGGATATAATCCATAATCATAAGAATGTTTTCTTTGAGGAAGTATATACTCATAAACCCTACATATTGGTTTGTAAAGAAAATAAGAATTATCCTAAGCAAATCCCTCGAGAGTGTCGTAACCAAGAGTGCAGCAAGGCCCGTTGTCGTTCACCAGTTCCCGTTCGAGTCTAGCTCAAAGCGGTGTTTTTGGGTTTTACCCCTAGGTACATCTGTGCCAGAGCCGCCTCTACCTGCTCGTATCCAGACAGGGATGTATTGCTCGGAAAACTCACAAAATCTCTACAATACCAAAATTTTAGGAAGTTCTTCTATATGAATCCTCAAAGTCTATCGTTGGTCTATGTGCTCTAATCAGAGTTTATCTAAATATAGCTTCCAAGGTTAGTACTAAACTGCCTTTGATACCAACTGTAACGCCCCGACCCCAGCTTCCCAGAGTCGGTGCATTAGTTCGTAACATTGGCATGATCACAAAAGATCAAGTCTCGAAAGACCGATTAGTTTAGTAGTCTTGGAAACACTAGATACATTCATAAGTCTTTCATTACATCAAAAAGTAAACATACTAAAATAACATGGTCTTCATAGTCCACAATCATATCCCTTTCTGACTACCCCTGTAGGTCATTCATAAAATACTTCTTCACATCCTGGAAAAAATATTAAAACATTGAAAGGGGTGAGCTCAGATGCTCAGTAAGGTTAACAATATAGCGGAAGCTTTCATAAATAAACATTAACATTTAAGGAAATGTATAACTAAAACAAAAGCCTTTTAAACATGAACTTCAACATAATATGGCAAAAGTAAAATGAGATAATGCCATTTACTTCTTCACATGGATATTCTACTGGTCGAATAATCACATGCAATATCAATAACCACTTTCATAATGATGGAATGCATAATGCCAGACTATCATAACCACGTAGTCAAGGCCTCGTGCCAAGACCACAAATAATATTTTGTCAAGGCCTCGTGCCAAGACACTAGTTTGTCTCATGAGACCTGCCGATGCATCGAGGAGCTATAGCGGGCTCCACCCATCACTTATTAAGTCCAATGCATTCCTCATATGAATAGGTTTAAACATATCATAAACCATAAAATAATCGTATCACATAAAACATGCATAAAGGAAACATAACATTTCCAAATTTCAATCACAAGATAACAATACAACACATTGATATAATAAAAACGCTTTCAAACCCATTTTCAATACCAAAATAAAAGAAAGTTAAAACATTGTATTTATTTTTCATTAAAAAAAGTGATGGCTTGTAGAGGAAGCCGAAACTCAAATAATGGTCTCGGCGGCGCAGAAGTCATTGTCGCCGCATAAGTACGGAAATAAAAACATTTCCTTTTGTCGTTTAGCAAAACGCTTCGTATAAAAAGATTCATTTTGAATAAACGTAAAAGTCAAAGGGTTTTATACACCGTATAAAAGGAAAGTTTTGTATAAATCCAATTATGCCTCAATGAAAGGAGATTGAGACAAAGTCCTTAAAAAGATCATTTTTAAAATAAAATAGATCTATTATGTGTATTCAATATAATTACACATAAATAAAGTACAAATAAAAGATAGGACATAATAATATCATGACATAATTTGAAAGTAAGAGATTAACCCAAAGAATGGAAGTTGGGTTAAGAAGTTCCCTTGCCTTGTGTCCGACTTGACTCAACCATTCTTTAACCTCCTGAATAATAAACTAGAGTTAATATCTACCTTATTAATAACCATTTTCAATTTCATTATCCTTTTTATATCACTTATTACAATGTTATGAACATTATGTAATTATTTAAGTTAATAACGGTCGTTTTGTCGATCTTTGGTACTTGAGTCAACAATAAACTTCTTATAATTACAAGTTGTTCATGTGGTAGAATATCCATTATATCCAGAATTATATTCATGATTTATATGTCATATATATCTTATATATCCAGTATATACATTCATTTATAATATTACGTAACATTTAGAGGTAAGAAATGAAATGCACCATTCATGGAGACGGTAAGCCGTACGTACGCATGAACGCTACTTTCATTTCTATTTCGTATTTAATGTAATGAAATCATAATTATATAAAGGTATAATATAGTTCCAGTATAATATCATATATAATATCATTTACTCCATCCTTTATACATCCCACATATGGCATTAACGATTCACATCACTTTGAGGGGGCGGTAGTCCGCACTTCCTAAAATGAAGATATCGCGTATACCCATAATGGAAGCCATAAAGGTAAGGCACAAATGAAAAATAAAGAAGCATAAGTAAAACATAAACATATTATATATCATATATAAAAAAATTTACATCATAATGGCCACCTTTGAAGGTGTTAAATGAGTATTGAACAATCATCGTTTCGGGAGGCACAATTCCGTCATCCACGGAAACCGTATGTTCTTTAACCATTAGATGTAGGTGTGTGTAAGTGTAGCTCGAATACTTTTTATAACAACATCCTAGTATATTTAGGATACTGGTGTTGTTACAAAAAAAATGAATTAAAAGAGTTTAGGGGGTTGGAGAAGAAAAATAAAACAAAACAACATTAGAAAAGACATTACCTCAAAATCGGGTAACTCTTTTTGATTTGATCCAAAGGCTTCCTTGGGAAGAGTTATGCCCAAAGTAAGGCTTCTAGGAGTAATACGGGGAAGTTGGGAGAGTATTTTGGCAGAGTTTGGCCGAGCCAAATGGCTTTAAAGTGTAAATGAGGTGGGAGAGGTGGGGGCCTTTTATAAGTGGAGAGGAGGGGCACTTTTGGAATGATTGAAATGTTACATTATTTCACAATTCTTTTCGGATTATAAAGGTCCCACACTTATATAATTCGAGGCTAAGGTGATAAGGTTTCGAAATCTCCTCTTACAATAGGCTTTGGACAAGTTTATTCCTTGGATTTTGCATTATCTTCTCATTTTATTTAAATCGTTAAATAATGAGGTCATCGCTGCATCATAATGATGTCATAAATAATTTAATTTATTTAATGTCTAAAATTTATAAAAAAAATTCTATGATGTAGGAAATCTTTTTAGATTTCTAATTAATATTTATAGTCAAAATTTGGACTTGTGTAACCCCACTTAAAAACTGTTTTAGTAAAATAACTCATGTTTGTGTCAATTTAATTTTAACATTAAATAAATATATATTAATGTCATTTTCCAACTAAAGTGGCTCCATGGGGTCCCCAAGTTGACCCATGGGTTGTCTTGGTCGGCCATGACTCATCCAATAGGAGTAGGACAAGTGTCATGCTAATCTCATATTATTAAAACATTGTTTTTACCTTAAACTACACTAATTACCTCTAATCGCGATTAAGAACTTAAAAGTTACTATTCACCAAAAAATTATTTTAATCTCATTGAACCACATTTTACTTCTTAATGATAATCATGTATTTTGGATTTTTTAAAATCAAACCACAGAAGTGGTAATATTTCATTTAAATGAAAAATCAGTTATTTAACTACCACTTAGTGGATTCACTATTCATCAAAAATTGAAGTTTTTCAGAACAATGCCAAAATTTCACCCTAATCTATAATTGATATTCCGAATTAAAAAATGATGTCTATTTTACAAAATTCCAAACATATAAGTTGCATTAATTAATTTTATAATTAATTCCTGCTGTTACGACAAATAGCGTGTTTTTAAGAAACAATTTATATCAAAAGATTGGCAATTGTTTATGTCCAATTTCAATGTTAAATTAATTCTAATGACCACCATTGGATAAAATGGTAAAAATATATTCTAATTATACCTTAAAACCACTAAATAGTATAACTTATCACTATAAATTATTTTTATTAAAAAAGTTGTTTTAATTATTTTTCACTATTCATAAAAATTTGGAAGTTCTCGGAAAATTACAAAAAAGTCAACATAGGCTAATTTCAATATTAGGAATACAAAAATGAAGTCCATTTTGAAATATAAAATTTCTATAATTTTAAAAAGTGGTTATTACTATTCATAACAGCTACTTTGATTAGTCGCGGTGTTTTAGAACTCGAAGTTGCGTACAATGCAAGCTATTGCATTTTTGAATGAGAAGCGTATCGTGGATGTTCGGGGTGTTACATTAACACATCGTAAGTTTGTGACTTTATGGTGGTTAAATTTATCCGAATAATGTTTTCTACCACTCTCCATCAAAACTTGACTGTTTGTTCTCTCTTCCGTATCCATGTTTTCTTACATGGAATCCGAGTATGGGTTATCTCGGGTGACCTTTGTACATATCTTTCATTCTTTTAATGTGATATTTTTACTGAATATTTCTTGATGTGGGACTTTTAATGAAGTTTCCAATCCAAGTTTTAAAAATTGCGAGGACGTAATTCCCAAAATGGGGTAAGGACGTAACATCCCAGGTAATTAAAGAACATGAAAATTTTAATATTTATTAATATTTGTAAATTAAATATTAATTCTACTTTAAAAAGGATGTTATGTTTGATGACGTTCCCGATACACAACAATGGGTTTCTTTGACAAAATAAAATTCTTCTTCAGAATCGAGACACCAAAATTTACTTGGGATAAAATTTTGGTATTCTTCTGATAATGTTCTTTTTTTAATGCATAGTGAAAAATATTGTATTTTAATTCAAAAGTGTCTTTTAATCTAATATATTTATATGGTTATATTATTTTTTTTAATTGGTTTTAAAGTGAAATTATAATATATTTTTATCATTTAGTCTAATTTTGGTCATTGGATTTAATTTCATTTTGAAATTGGACATAAACAAGTGTCAATCTTATGATGGTTATTATTTCTTAAAAACACGCTATTTGTTTTAATAGTGGGAATTAAATTTAAATTAATTTCTGCCAATTCTGTGTTTTGAATTTGGAAAAATGGATTCCATATTTGGAATCAGTAGGTATAAATTATGTAAATAGGTAACTTTTATTTTTAGACATTTTAAATATTTACTTCAGTAAATATTTTATTTATCATGATTAAAGGGTAAATATAGTAAATAAGGGTAAAATATAATATTATAATAATATTAAATCACACTAACATGTGTTATAATCCTATTTTAGGATACATATCTGACCATGGGAATCCTTGGGTCTAATTTGGGACCCCATAGAGCCACATGGGAGTAATAATAACATTTTATATTAATTAATTTAAAGTAAAGACAAAAATATCATAAACAAATATCTTTTAGTAAATAAATTTTTACATGGGTTTATATAAGTTATCTTTTAGACAATAAATATTCTTTAAAAATATAAAAATATCTCTTACATAATGGTATTTTTTCATAATTTTTGGACATCAAATAAATTAAATTATTTATGACGCAATAATGATGCAATATTTACCTCATTAATAAATGATTTAAATAAATAAGATTATAAATATTAAAAAATATCAAAAAACTATACAATTATTATTGGATGATTTTATTTCAACCATGAGTCATATTAACTTCTACTTTAACTATTTTTTGACCTTTTGAAACCGAATATGAGGTTATAATAAAATAATTGTTTCAAACCTTCCTAAAGAGCCCCTCCTCTCCCTTATAAAAAATCCCTCACTACTAACCCATTTCTCACATTTCTCAAACCTTTGGCTCATGAAACCTCTACTTCAATAATCTCCCAAGATCCCTCTCTTCATCCTATAAGCCTTACCTTAGGCATAAATCACTTCAATAAACCCTTTTGGTTCAAACCAAAGGGAGTTACCTGATTTAAAGGTATCATCTTCTCTTAAGTTATTTTGTTTTATTTTACTTCTCCAACCACCTAAACTCTTTTTATTAATTTATTTTATAACAAAACCAGTATACACAATATACTATTATGTTTTTATGAGAATTATTATAACTACACTTACACACACCTCCATATAATGGGTAAATAACATAATGTTTCTGTGGATGGAAAACGAACGCCTCACGAAAGGATGATTGTTCAATTAACTCCTACAACCTCTCATGGTGGCCATTATGATGGAACTGTATTTATATATGATATATATTATGTTTATTTTTTATTTATTCTTCTGTATTTTTCATTTATATAATGCCTTTATGGTTTCCATAATGGGTAAACGTAATAATTTCATTTTAAAAAGTGCAGACTATCACCCCCTCAAAGTGATATGACTCGTTAATGAATTATGTGGGATGTATAAAGGATGGAGTTAATGATATTATATATGATATTGTACTGTAATTATAATATACATATGTATCATTATGTTTTAATTCCATTAAATTATGAAATGGAAATGAAAGTAGCGTTCATGCGTACGTACGGCTTACCATCTCCGTGAACGGTGCATTTCATTTATTATCTCCAAATGTTATGTACTATTATAAATACATATATATAATAGATATATATGATTTAAATTATATATAAATCATTACTATAATTCTGGAGATAATGGATTGTTAACTACATGTACAACTTGTAATTATAAGGTGTTCATTTTTACTCAAGTACCAAATATCGATGAAACAAATGTTAATAACTTAAATGATTACATAATGTTTATAACATGGTAATAAGTGATATAAAAGGAATAATAAAATTTAAAAATTTTATTAATAAAGTAGAAATTGACTTTAGTTTATTATTCAAGAAGATTAAATAATGATCGAGTCAAGTCGGACAAGATGTAAGTGATTTCTTATCTCACTTTTAATTTCGTGAGATTTCCATTATTCACCGCTTATTTATTGCATGTGGTGTATTATGTACTGATATTTTATATATATTATCATGATTATATTTATATTCATGGAATTATGTAATTTATTTGGTGTTTATTAACTTTTTCTCATATGACTTGATTGATTACAATGTGGTAAGGGTTTTCCATCTCACTTGTTTTTCCCATGAGATTCATGTTATATTAGCCACTATTTCCTTTTGTGTGGTGGATGTACCACCCATGATTGTATTATTTGTGTAATATAATTTAATTTATGGGTATTTACATATTCATTGTGTGATATATATTTCATGGGGTGTATGTCTCGTAATTTACCAAATCGGTAAGGGAAGCTTTCACCCTCCTCTTTTTAAAAGACTTCTTTTTATATGTATTTTAATTTACATATTATTATGTTGGGATATGTTATTATATATTTTATTGATGTAAATTTTATTTCCAAGTGATTATATATCCTTTTATCTCTCATAAACTTGTTTTCTGGATTTTAAAGTGACGTCGTTAGGCTGTCGAATTTCTGTAAGAAAACTTCTTAACCCAATTTCAATTTTTGGGTTAAACATCTACTTCTTGATTATGTCGTGCTATGAATATGTGTGAATAAACTCTGATTGTTTTACACTTAATATCAAATTAAATTGTGTGTATTTATATTTGTCACACATAATTATATAATTTATTTTTCCTTAATCTAAGTATACCTTCTTTATAAGGGAGTTCGTCTCAATTTACATTTTCATTGAGACATCATTGTTGATATGCACCAATTCACTCTTATATGTTGTATATACTATTATTTAGAATATTATATCATTAATACCTTTATTCTCATGATATTATTAAGTTCTTATTAAATGTTATTCCTAAATTATTTTTATTCTATGATCTCTCATTTTGTTAAAAACACTTTAACTAAAATATCGTTTTAAATGTTTTAAAGGCTTATTTTTATAAATCTTTCACATTAATGTCCATGTTTTAAAAATGGTTTTAAGGATTTATTCATATGGAGTTGGATGTTTTGAAATTGAAATTTCTTTGAAAATCTTCAAAGTGGAATGGGACACTTTTATTCAAAAATCTCTTTATTTAATATTTTAAATTGTTTTGAAAATGGTTTGATAAAAGATTTGATTTTGTCAATATTTTGAAATGATATATTGTGATTGCAATGTGGAAATTTTATCTTTCATTTATTTTTGTTTTATTTTTCATTAATATGTTATGGTTCTTGGTCATTTTTTATTCATATGGGTGGTTCCGTGATAAACCTAATGCGGGTGAGCCCGAGATAGCTCTTCAATGCATTGGATAACATGACAGAGGTAAACGTGAATGTTTCTCCTAAGAGATTTAAGGAATATACTATGATGGGTATTCCAAATGTGACTCCCTATATAGCTGTTATAGATAAAATGTAAGTTTTATATGTATTCCACAAGTTACCTTTATTATTTATGATTTTTGTGTGTTTTTCATAAATCTTATGATTTCATGAGGTATGTTATGATTGAAAATTATGGTTTCATTATTTTGTATTTATTGATGGGCTAATGTTTTCATTCCTTATTTTATATCCCTTAATAAGCTTTTTATGCTCATCCCAAGTTTTTGAAATATTTTCCACAGGACATAAAGATGAATAAGGGTCAAGGATGGGATCAAAAAAAATTCATGTTGTCTAAAACATGGAACTAGACATGACTCTTTTTTTTCAAGAGTTTTTGTTTTATGAAAAAAATGGATACTGAGTAGAATTGTCTACATGTAATATTCATGTTATTATGTAAATGTTATGACCTAATTCTATAAAACTATAAACATGAAAATATCCTCAATGTGAATTATCCATTTAATTCAAGATTATGTAATGTTTAAGGTTGGGTCCTTACACTATGTCCATGCATATGTACGGTCTACCATCTCCATTAATGGTGTAACTAATTTTACCATATCTATATTTTATGAAATTTTACATATAATTATATAATTATTATATATAATATTTATATCATAGTTAAATTTATTTATATAATGGTACCATGATCACAGTAAATGGACTAAAATTACCGAACCAATACGTACATGAAAAATAAAATCAATTATCACCTGAAACATTGATTTTAACAAAGAATTATTAATAAAATGGTCATAAAATACTATAAGTAAATCATATATAGTATTAAATATATTATTATATTTCTAAAATAGATTTATAATAAATCTATATTTATTATAAAATATTTATGTACATGTACAAAGGAAATTGGACCCACGGTATGGGTTTCTCATCTCACTTTATCTTCAATGAAACATTTTCCAAATTCACCACTTAGTTAATTTGTGTGGTGTATATATTTATTATTTTATATGTTATATCATGAATGAAATTATCTTTGGGTAATTTAAATTTTCATTTGAGTTTATTTCTTTCATGGGTCTTATGATTCATAAGTTTCTAAATTGGTAATGGTTTATGTTACAATCTCATTTTTTATCAGAATTGTTCATTATTAAGTTCATAATGATGTAATATTATCATATATGTTTCAAAAAACTCATAAATTTTATTCTAATATGGTTATTTATAGAGAATACATGTTTCCATCTCATTTTCCACTCTTTAAGAAAGGAAGTGACCATAAGAGTGTTTTTAAAGAAAACTATCTTTATTTCTCTCTTCGATCAAAAAAAATTCTTCCATATCCATGTTTTATAAAAAAGTTTCCAAAAATGTTTTAAAATTATCAAAATTATTTATTAAATAATTTTTTACCCATGTTTAAATTTTTACAAATTAGTTCAAAAGGTTTCTTCGTATTGTTTTCCAAATGAGTCACTTTTATATTTTTTACAACAGTGTGAAAGGAATGTTTTTTAAAATTATATGGCATGTACAGAATTACCCACAATAATGATAACTCATTACTTTGAATATTAATTTACAAATTTACAAGTATATTATTAAAGAAACTTTTTTTGTTACATTTTTTAAATTTTCCATTTTTGAATGTGATTTTCAAAGTGAAAAGGATGTTTTCCTCAGGAATGTTCTAATGGAATTTTTTTGATATTTTGATTCATCAATAAATATAACCCTCATTTTACTTATTCTAAATTGGAAATATATTTTAATGATATAATCCTTATTATTTTTTCAGATGGTTTATAATAATTTTGACTAGGTATATTCTATTTTGATACCATTCTCCAAATTACCCTAGATGGTTTGTGATTATGTTTAGTGATTGGGGAAAGTATTAATATTTAGAATTATGGTTTTTCAATGTGAATATTTATGTTGATTATGTTTCCCCCTATTCATATGAGGACTATATTGGACTTAGTAAGTGATTTTTGGGGTATTTTATATCCCCTAGATGTATCAGCAGGTATCATGAGACAAACTGGCTTGGGTTTTTGGCTGAGGAATTGCCCATTTATGTAATATGTCTTATAATGAAGCCTTGATGGTATGATTATGATGTCCATAATTATGAATTCCCTCATTATGAGATTATTTATTGATGTTCCATGTGATTATTAATTAAGTTATACTATCCATGGTTCAGTTTCAAGATCATTTGATTATTTATATTTCATTGTTTGATCATCATTTATTACTTTCATATTATACTCAAGTAATTTATTGAATGGAATTTTTTTTATTTATTCGCCTTGACATATTAATTAGGCCTTATTTATTCATGATATCATTATTTGTATGCATATTCTTACTAATCATTAGATCTCACCCCTCTCTTATATTTCCTTACCTCAAGATTCTAAGAAGTTTTTCAAGATTAATATGCAGGGATATGATAAAGGGGATAATGGTGTATTCAAATAAAATAATATGTCTTATTTTATATTTTCAATTATAATATGAGATTCAAGTATGTATCTAGTTTAACAAGACTACTAAACTATTCGGTCCTTTGAGATTGCACTATATATATCTTATGCCAATGTAATAAAGTAACCACTGACTTTGGGCTAACAGGGTCAGGATCTTTACAGATTATACTAATTAAAAACTAATTAAACATCGCTCTATAAATATGAACTCAAACTCTCACTTTGAAAGTCAAATATCCTCTTTATCTAAATTTCCTCAAAATCCTGATAATTTATAATCATCATAAAAATATATTCCTATTCTATAAACAATATGGATTCACATGTCTTGAATATTAAGAATATCTCTATAATCATTACATTAAAAAATCTTTTCAAACACATCAACTTGTTGATAAAAAATTAAACATTATCCCAAATCCAACTTTAATAAACCATTTAGTTTTTTCAATATCCCCCTTTTTATTTTTTTTCAGTACCCATTAAATTTTTAAATTTAATCTTTCCTTCTCTGCCATATTGACAATAAAATCAAAGATATAAGTATGGTAAGGAATTATCATCTCATTCTGTAAAAACTAAACTTTTCATCTTCTCTCCTTTAATATTCTCATTTCATGAGTGATTCCAATTGACGAGATATTAAAATTTGAATAATTAAGATAATAATTTAATCACTTTTCTTTCATAAATTAGTCATAAATTAATAAACTCTAAGTCTACATGAGTAAATATGGTGTGGAAAATAAGAGTTATAAATATAGGCAACAAAGTTGTCAGTAAATTTTTCATAAAGTGATACCAACTCTAAAACATTATTTTAGGGATAATTCAAAATAATTTTCAACAAAATTCCTACATTCATCTCAACAAACATATTGAAAACATTCAAGAGAACGAAGTCACTTCCCCTTTTTCAATCCATTTTACTTATAAATATAATATAACATACATCTTCAATAACATGATTCAATTTCCATAATCTGAAATCATTTGATAAATCCCTTAATATAAATTCAAATATTCATTTGATACCAATTAGGATATTCAAATCTGGTGTTTCTTTATCTTAACTCCTCATAAAAGGTTGAAATTCATCAATATTATTCATTATGGTTGTCTTTCTTCAAGAATTAATTCCAATAACAATTTTTGAAATCAATTTGTTTTTGGAAGACAATATGTCACTAATTGAAATAAAGTGCTCCATGATGAATATCTTCCCAAATTCTGTGTAATTTTTCATAGTATTCATTTCTTTAGGAATCACTATAAATATACTACTCACCTTCAATTCCTTGCACAAAAAATAAAAGAAACAATATAAATGGGAATAATGTGGTTCTTCAATGCTTTTTAGTTAGAGCAAATAGGATGAGATTTATTTATCTACCCAGAAACTCCTTTCAATTCAACTCTAGATTTATGAAAACTCTTTATGCTCATTTTTTAAATTTATAGATTTTATCATTTAATGGTGGAATGGACTCTTGGTCTCTTTATCTTTCATATTATATGGAATATTTCTATTTAGATTAGAAATAAGTGCACTTTCATTCTTATGTTACTTCTCCAACATCTTATCCAATCCCAATTTCTCTGGCCATATAACTAATAATTCTTTTGGTTCATGCTCATAATTATTCTTATGTTTATACTCCATCTTTTTACTAGAATTTTTAGCATAATAATACACTAGTGTTTCCATTTTTCTTCACTGGTTATTTTTTTGGCATCCATGTCCTTCACTTCTCAACAATATACTCATTCATCATGTACATTCCATGTAGATCTCTAGTAGTCTTAGGGCTTCATTTTTAGAAAACCTCTTGTGAAACTAAAAATTTTCATCATGGATGTCAAGAACCAAATAAAATCTTGTATATTTTCCAATATTGATTCCTTTTTCTACTTCATCTTATTTCTACTAACACTGGTGTTTATGGATAATTTGGAAAGGTATATAATATGGACTCTTCTTCCATAGTAGAAATACCTTTTCTTTGGTGTAGCATACTTTTCAGCATCCATCTTGATTGGATCTTATTATATATTTTTCAAAACTATCATCTTATGTTTATGCCCCAAGGAATAATTTTCTAGTTTTTTTGGCACTATATTTGTTGTGGTTTTTTTCATATCATCGTATTCATAATGCATAGTTGGTACATTCCAACACTCATCATAATTATGATCACTTCTATTTTAATAATTATAGAAGTCTTTAAGACACATAAATGTATTATTGATATAAGTATTCTTCTTAATATATGAATTATGATTTAGTTTTGTAGGATTTATCTTATCATCATATCTATTTCTACTTAATACTATCCTTATGTAGTTTTTATACACTGAACTGTTATCCCAATAATCAGTGGCATGATAACCAAATTTCCAAAAACATCAAAAATATCCAAAAAATATTAATTTAATATTTTTTGGTACAATTTAGGTGGCTTTGAAATATTTTTATTTTTGGATAATATGATTCTTTAATTGATATTTTTATAGGGAACAATAATTCCTACTCTTATTTATATCAATTTTGTATAATATAGTGGATTTTTTATCAGTCTTATTCGCCTATGTTTATCCAGAATTCTTTTTGGAACTTATAATTTCATATGAAACAATATTACTACAAACAAAAACTTCTTGAACAAGGGTTACCTATCTCAATGATATTACAACGGATTTATCTTTATATAATCTAAATCTATTCTTTCCACTAGAATAAGTCTTTTATGAATTAAGAAACTAATCAGGAACATTCATGATAATCTTTATTATTTCAACATTTTTTTAATATTTGGATTGGGTGTTCTACATATTTATAAACTTTACCTCTAACTCAAGATATTTCATATTTAGATATTTCTTCTGGTCTTTTAGTGATTTCACCATATCTTCACATTTTTCTAGGAATTATTTAATTGTATATCCTTAAAAATTATCAAATATATTTCCATTTCAAGACACTTCTTGTTGAGGAAAAAAATTTCATCTTCAACAACTTATAGTCTATCTTCCCCTTGACTCATAATTTTCCAAACTTGATGTAAGATGATGAAATTTTCTAGATATTTCTCAGGCTCTTTTTTGGTAATCTTTTACTTTGATTTGGTTTGGGATTATTTGGAGTTGGTTTGGATATTTAAAGTATAATTTTTGTGATCCAAAATAGTCTACAGAAAAGTTACACAATGTTTAAATGGTTTACAGAATGTGTAAATTTTTAATTGGGATAAAATCACCTGAGGTGATGGGTTTTTTGGTGTAAACCATTAAAAATAATTAAACTTTCTATAATGGAATTACACACCATGTAATTCCCCAAGATTTAAATTAAAAGGTTTTGTGTGGGTAATTTTGGTTTCATTACTTTGTGAATCCTTCCTTATACAACCCTAGGGATACTCTCAGTAGTTTTGGATATATTTATTCATCTTTAATCATTATACACTGGTGTTTGATTCTTTTTAATCCTTTTTTATTTAGTTTCTTTTCATTGCTCCTTCTTATAATGAAGCAGTGGAACATTTTAAAGTTGTGGGTTTGGGGGTTGATCTTGACCCTAGGTCTCAATCCTAGACATCTTCTACCATTGTAGATATGACCAATCTATGTCAATTTAGTGATTTGGTTGGGATATATTTTGTTGATGATATTGAGGTAGGTGGTCTATTAATCAGTTACCAAATTCTTGATTTCAATTACTTGTATATAATTGTGAAATTTTTATTGTATGTTTATAAATTGCATATTGAATAGGATTAATTTTCTAGTTAATTAATTAATTAATGGATTGTGTAATTGGTTGATTAATGGGATGTTTAATTGATTTATAATGGAAATCAAGGGATTTTTTACTTAACCTTGAAGGGTTAATGGATTATATGATTAAATATTGATAAACGGTCTAATGGAGAATTGGTTATATTATTCCATGTGATTAAATTTATGAACCATGGTTGGATTGACAATTGTATTGGTACCCCATTATGAGAATGTTTGGTAAGAATGTTAAGGATGATTAATCTTGAAAAATGTGATATATGTGATATATGTGATATATGTGATATATATGTGGTTGATTGATAAAATTGTGTGGGACATGGATTGATGATTCAAAATCCTATATGTTATTGAACTATATACATGTGTGGAATCATGCTTAAAAATCACATATGTGATTCAAATGAGTCT
Source organism: Viscum album (assembly GCA_963277665.1). Classification (NCBI taxonomy): domain Eukaryota; kingdom Viridiplantae; phylum Streptophyta; class Magnoliopsida; order Santalales; family Viscaceae; genus Viscum; species Viscum album. The sequence goes on from OY728156.1 coordinate 1,142,333,425, forward strand.
TGGGACATGGAATGATGCTTCAAATACCCATAGGGTTATAGACATGGTGTTCTAGGCCCAAAATGTTGGCATTGGACTATGGTTCCAAGTAGCTGTGATGTGAATTGAAATTAAATGGATAATAGAGTCCCATGTTATAAGAAATTGCGATTCCCTATGTGGTTTGGTTCAAACTCCAGCATAATCCAAACTAGGTATTGATGGTTTGAGTGTCATTGTAAACTCGGGTGATTTATATGGTTAATTAAAGAATAATGAAATGTGATAACTATTTACTTTATTGTAATTTATTATTTATTCAACTACATACATTTTTATAGAATATTTTTTTTATATGTAATTGGTGGTGGCCTAATGAGTTGTACTCATACCCTACTCAGGCTTCCTGATCAGTACCTGAATAGACTTCATGTTTTCATGATAGGACAAGAGAAAGATCCATATGTAAGGTGGGTTAGTTGGGATGGAGCATATATGAGGGAACCATACATGGCATTGGGACCCTCTTTTAAGTGTTAGTTTATTTTTATTTTTGGTTTTTTCATTTGACACTTGACATGTATATGGATTTACATATCTAGGAACTCATGAATTATTGTGACATGCATCATTTTTAGGCAAGAATGGGAAATAAGGTTTTGAGTAATTTATTTAAATAAAAAAAAATTTCTTTAGTTGTGTAATTTAAATGAAAATTGTTCCTAATATGAAATTAAAAATTTTAAAATGATGAAATATGTGATAATATGAAATGGGTAAATGGGTTTCTAATGATAAACATGAATTTTGAAAAAAAAATCATGTGTGATCCATGACCCATGTGAGGGATGGTTGAGGGAAGTGATAGCACCTTGGTTTTGATCTTATGGTAGGGTATGGGGGATGAATAATTATGGATTTATTTGAATACCACTTACATAAATATGATAAAAATGTGTTATGTGTCCTAAGACTTGTGTTTTAAATTGTAGAGATATGCCTCCATGATGATTCTTGTTAATAGGATGATTGGATGACATGGCTAGAAATGATCCTATAGTTGTGGGACTAGAGGCTTCAATAGTTATGGGTGAGGAAGTAAGTGATTGGATCCAAGATAACATTTTTTGGTTTATATAGTTTATATAAATATACCTAGGTAGTATTTTTAAAAGTATGTTCAACTTGACATGAGAGTTCTATTTGCAGAACCCTCCAAATTTCGCCGAAGAGTATGGACCTCATGTAGCTGAGTTCTGGATTGAGTCTATCCAAATGGTACTTGACCACCTAGAGACTCCTACAAATAAGAGATTTAAATTTCATTCTTATATGTTATTTGTTCAAGTAAAGAATTAGTGGGACACAAATAATCAGGATGGATAGTTAGAGAATATGGAGTGGAAGGACTTTTAGGATAATTTATTAGAGCATTTTTCCCTGAGATACTTAGGAAGGAGAGGGAAGCAGAGTTCATAAGGCTAACCTAGGATAGTATGTATGTGATGGACTATGCATGGTGCTTTAAGTATTTTAAGTGCTTTATTCCAGAATTGCTAGGAGATGAAGCAATTACAGTGAAGCGTTTTTAATATGGGCTTAAATGTGAAATTAAGTCCCAGGTTAATATCATTTGGATGAAAAAGTTTTTAGAAGTAGTGAATCAGGTTATCATGTATGAATGGAACCTGAAGGAGGATTCTAGTTGAGGACATTTTGTTTCTACTAGATGAACATGTGGTACATATGTTGAGATTATGAAGTGCCTCTTTGATAATGTCAACTAGGGAGACAACAAGAATAGTGGACAGGGGGAAGGATCAGTTACTCAAGACCTTACCCGAGTGACCTGCCCCCAGTGTAGTAGGTTGGGACACATTTGTAGATAGTTACCTTGACCACAATTAGAGTAATAATACAGGGGAACGATATAGAATCTATAGTTTTTTTGTAGAAACCAATAATATATGGGTAATGAGGGAGGATCCATGCAAAATTAGACTACTGGAAGGGGATCTTATACATTGTATCAGTCAGTCCATTTTATTTCTACTGGACATAGAGGATGAGGAAGTGGACATGGTACTACTTATAATGACCTCCCATATCATTGTAGTGGTTCATCTTAGGGAACTCAAACTGTGTCATGGGGATGAGTTTCAAGATAGTTGCATGTAGTTCAGCCTTCACTTGTGGATAGTGAGGTTGGACCATTGACAGTTAGAGGTATTATTCTTGTAGATTTTATTCTTTCTATTTACTTATTTGATATTGGGGTCTCTCACTCATTTATATATTCACAACTTGTGAATTTTTTAGCTTGGAATTATATTTTGTGATAGGAGTTATGGTAATCAATACACCATTGGGGGTACGGTCAAGAGACAATTGTTTGTGCAAGGTGTGTTCTCTTAAGGATAGGGAGTATTGTTTCATATGGGATATTTACATACTTGATATATCAATCTTTGACTTTATTTTTTGTGTGGATTTTTTAGTATCATACTAATCCCACATAGATTGTTACTACAAGAGAGTGACTTTTATGCCTCCTGATGATGATAGTTATGTACATCATGGATAATGAGATATCTATGATGGTCATGCAGGGCCAGTTCATTAGAAACTGGGGGAACCTGCTACCTAGGTATCAAGTCTATTGTTGGATGTTGGGGGTGTAAATCATGATGTCTTTCTACCCATAGCAGACTAGTTCCAAGATTTATTTTAAGACATCTTGATGATTCCACCTGAGAGAGATTTGGAGGTTACAATTAAGCTCATTCCTAGAGCAGAGGAAGTTTCAATTTCACCATATAGAATGGAACCAATAGAGATTTTGGAGCTTAATACTAGGCTAGAAGAGTTTGTGGATAAAAAATTTATCCTTCCAAGTATATCACCTTTGGGTTATCTAGTTTTTTTTTGAAAAGAAGGATAATGAGACACTATGATTATGTGTTTATTTCTAGTAGTTGAACCAGATGAAAATGAATAACAAATATCCTTTTACACATATCGATGATCTCTTGAACTATTTAAGAGGAGATTGTATTTTCTCGAAGATTAACTTGAGATCAGGGTATCATCAATTGAGATTCTGAACTTCTAATATACCACATACTATTTTTAGAAGCAGTTATAGCCTATATAAATTCATCTTGATTCCGTTTGGGCTTATGAACGCTCTGATGGTATTTTTGACCTTGATGAAACGAATCTTCCACCAGTACATTGATTATTTTGTGGTTTTTTTATAACATCTTGGTGTACTCTAAGACTCAAGAAAATCATTACCAATATCTTGACATCATTCTGAGTACACTAAAAAAGAATTGTCTATACTTCAAGCTATATAAGTGTCAATTTTGAATCGATCAGGTACATTTATTGGGTCACATTATCTCAGAGGAAGGTGTTTTAGTGGACCCATAGAAAGTTCATTAATTGGTTTCTTAGAAGCATCCCAATATTGTATTTGATATCCATAGATTTTTTGGGGTTGGTAGGTTATTATCATAGGTTCATCAAAGAATTTTCCCTCTTGGTGGAACCACTTTTGGGATTGAACAATAAGGGAGTAAAGTTTTAATGTTCTGGATCATGTGAGAATTATTTCCAGGATTTGAAGAAGCATTTGAAAACTGCACCAATCTTGATCCTAACTGAGATAGGGGAGGATTTTACACTATTTTTTGATGAATCTATTATCGGTATTGGAGCGGTGTTGATGCAGGGGGTTCTAGATATGGTGTATGGGTAACACCAGTTGAGGACACATTAATGAAACTAACCTATGCATGACCTCGATTTGGCTATAGTGGTTTATGATTTGAAATGTTGGAGATATTATCTGGTGGGTGAAAATTTTACTGTGTGTACTAATCATAAGAGATTAAAGTATATTTTCTCTCAATGCTATTTTAATCACCGAAAACATAGATGGGTTGAGTATATGAATTCATTTTATTTTGAGCTAGAATATAAACTAGGGAAAGGAAACAGTGTTTCTACCACTTTATGTAGGAAAACTCATACTCATACCATTCAAGAGTCTATTACTAAGTGGAATATAATTATATTTAGGGATGAGATGCATGTTTTGGTTCAGGGGAGCCAAGAGAAGATGAATCTCATATCTATATTAGTTGAATCCAAACTTTAGAGCTAGATCATGGAGAGAAATTATGAGGATCCAAATTTTCTAGCCTTGAGGGAAATCCTTGAAGGTGGGGAGTCACCTTCTGATTGGACTATAGATGAGGAGAAGATCATCTATGTCTGGGGTCATGTAGTTGTGCCTACGTGTATGCAAGAAGATATGATATGTGAGTATAATGACTCAAAGTGGATGATATATTTAGGTTTAACCAAAATTTACCATGACCTGCATCGATAGTATTGGTGGTCTAGCATGAAAACAGATATTTTAGGGTTCTTGACACGATTCTACACCTATATATAGGTTGAGATCAAGAATCATTTACCTAGTGGTTTACTAAATCTATTACCCATTTCATAATAGATGTGGGATGATATTACCATGGACTTCATGGTGGGTCTCCTATGGATGCCTCATAATAATGATTTTATTTTTGTGGTCATGGAACTATTGATGAAAGTAGTTCATTTCTTACCTATACAAGAGACATTATTGGTGAATTAGTTTAGATACCTATAAATTTTGGATATTTTCCATCAACACAGAGTGACATGGAGTATAGTTTCATACTATGAATCAATTTTTACTTCTTGCTTCTAGAAAGGCTCAAAAAAGGCACTTTTTAAATAGGTATTTCTAAGTAAAGCTTTCCACCCACAGATAAATGGGTAGTTGGAATGTACTATTTAACCAATTGAAGATATACTATGGTTTTTTATTCTAGAATTTGGTGGATCTTGGTAGAATCACCTAGAACTCATTAAGTTCTCTTATAACAACAGTTATCAAGAGACTATGAAAATGGAACCATATGAGGCAATTTATGTTAGGAAATTCATATCACCTCTATGTTGGATGGAGGCAATAAATTCATAGTTTTTGGGATCAAGTCTCATTAAAGAGATATTAGAGTATGTCTAGATGATTTGTAATTGTATGGATATAGCTTAGAGTAGGGATAAGTCATATAATGATATAATTCTAAGACCCCTTGAGTTTATAGTGTTAGATCGTGGGTTCCTTCAAGTGTTTCCTAGATTGGGTCATTGTAGGATCTAGTGGTTGGGAAAGTTGGTGCCCATGTTTATCAAACCTTTTGAAGTTATGGAGAGAATTAGGTCAATGGAATACCAATTGTATCTTCCACAAATTTACAGTGCAATGCATGATTTTTTTCATGTGTTACAACTTCTGTGATATCACCCCAACCCTTATCATGTGATAAATTTGTATAATGTTGATATTGATACTAAAGACTCCTTTGAGGAGAATAGAATATGTGTTGTGTATTTTAGTGATAAAGTTTTTTGGGGAAAGACTATGCTGGTAGTATGTATATTTTGGAAACATGGTTCTGTTTTAGAGGAAATATGGGAGAGAGAAGAAGATATGTGGGCCTAATGGACCAGTCTTTTTACCTTGGAATCTTAGAGATGGTTTGGAGTATATCTTGAGGATGATTTATTATAAGGTGAGGATATTTTAATATCCCAAACTTTTTTGGAGATGTATATACCCCATTTTCAGTTACTCTTTTTCTTTTATTTGGTTTGGGAAGCTTTGGAGTTGGTTCGGATCTTAAAAGTAGAATTTTTGGGTTGAAAATAGTCTGCATAAAATTTACATGCTATTTAAATGGGTTATGTGACATGTAAATTTTTAATTGGGATACAATCACTTGAGTCAATGGGTATTTCAGTGTAAACCATTAAAAACAATTACACAGCGTGTAGTGGAATTACACACCATGTAATTCACCAAGAATCAAATTAAATAGTGTCGTCACTATTGGAAATGCTGTTTTTCCCAACGGGTTTTTACCAACGGTTTGCTAAAACCGTTGGGCTTGAACGATTAATAAAGCCTTTCCCAATGGTTCATTGAAACCGTTGGGAAAAGCCACCCCTTTGCCAACGGTTTCTTCAAACCGTTGGTAAAGGGGTGTGTTAATCAACTTTTGCCAACGGTTCTCTTGAACCATTGGGAAAGGGTCACCCCTTTGCCAACGTTTTACTCAAACCGTTGGCAAAGGGGTCCTTAACATCTATTTCCCAACGGTTCTTTAAAACCGTTGGGAATTATTTCCCCCAAATCCTGCTCTCCCCCATTCGCACAGAACCTAATTTCATCCGCTCCACCGCTCTCCTCTGGCGAAATCCCCTATCCGAAGAGGTGAAAACCATCTGAAATTAGGTATCTTTTCATTTATACACATATACTTCCTTATTTTTATTGTTATTGCTTTAGTATTTTAGTTTTAAGTTATCAATCCACCTCCACCTCTCTGCTTCTCTCCAAATCCCCCATCCGAATAGGTGAAAACCCATTTGAATCATCTCAAATCAAGTAATTGTTTCTTTATACACATATGGTACCTTGTTTTTATTGTTATTGATCTAATATTTTAGTTTTAAGTTTGTATTTTGATTTGATTTCACCGTGTAAAATAGGGAAATGAATAAATATTTTGTTAATTAATTAGTTTCCCCTGGAATATCAGTTGTGTTATAATGTCCATGCTAAATAAAGGGGTAATGTAATAAAAGACCTTGAATAAATAAATTGTGGAAGTTGGGGTATGTTTCCTCTATGAGAGGTTTTTTTTTTGTTTCATTGTATGTTGTAGGCTGTTTTATGGGGATTGAGGTGACCAGTTGGGCTTTGTGATATGTGGGGTTGTAATGTGATGGTTAGTGGGCATGGATGTGTCATGTGAAGTTGTATGATAGTGATGATGTGTGGTGGTGTTGTGTCGTGTGGAGGTGTTGTGTGATGAAGTTGTGGTGTATAATGTGGTGAGGTGGTTTTGGTTGTGCGGTGTTTTGTGATGTGCAATATTTTTATTGTGATATGTGGTTGTTTTGGTGAGATGGTTGGTCGATGTAACATGGTGTCGATGGTTATTGTGAGATGGTGAGTTGTTGTGTGGTGGTTTTATTAGTTTCCTGGTTATCTATGGAATAAATTATGCTGTTAAAACAAAAAAACAAGATATTAAATAAATGAGATGGAATAGAAATGGATGTGTGGTAAATGGATTTAATTAATTTAACATTAAATGAATGGAAAATGTAAGTGTGAATGAAGTGGCTTATAAATGAATGTGAGAAATGCTACGCGTCTTGTGTGGTGGTGGTGTGGTTTATGTGTTTTATGGTAGTAGTGAAGTGTGTGATTATGTAGTTAATGTGAACCCATAGTTTGAGTATTTTGTGCTATCTATATATCATGTATTTTTATGTTATTTCTACACAACGGTAGTTTGACTGGGCACACCGGCTGGCCGGTGGTGTCTCACCAGCTGGCCGGTGGTCCACCGGCTGGCCGGTGCTGAGCTCCCGGCTGGCTGGTGGTCCAGACAGAGCAGGCTTTGTGTCTGGGTTCCACCGGATGGCCGGTGGTCATCCACCGGTTGGCCGGTGGCACCAGGCAGTGGGCAAGCCTACTGCCTGGGTCCTCCGGCTGGCCGGTGGGCAAGAACCGGTTGGCCGGTGCCCATACCGGCTGGCCGGTGCGCTAACACCGGCTGACCGGTGGCTCTGGCAGAATGCAATGCTTCTGCCAGAGACCACCGGCTGGCCGGTGGACTCAGAGAGTCCACTATCAGCCTTCTTGGGCCAACTCCTGGGCAACCTTTTTCCTAGCATCAAAACACTTGAAAACAAGTTAGAACACGATGAGAGTGATTGTGATCATTAAAATCCAAGAGAGAGGGGTACAACAAAGGAGGGGTGGGCGGACTGTCCAGGGGGGGTGGGTGGGCTGACCACAGGGGGTAGGGGTGTCCAGGGTTGTGGGCGTGCTATCCAAGGGGGTGGGGGTTGTCCATAGGGGGAAGGGGTGTCGAGGGGGGTGGGTGGGCTGTCCACGGGGGTGGTTGGGCTGTCTAGGGGGTAGGGGGTGTCCACGGGGTGGGTGGGTTGTCCACGGGGGTGGGCGGGGCTATCCACGAGGGTACCCTACTAATATGGTTATGGGATGAGGCATGCTCTGATGTGATAACACATTAAGTTCTTGTTGGTTTTACATTTTTTCAATAACACATTAGTATGTTTTTTTCACATGTCTAGTTGATACCATGATTATTTTCTTCCTTTATCTTTTACTTAAATGTATTTTCTATTAAAGTTCAATCCTATTGAATTGTTTATGACAAAATGACTTATATGAATTTTTTTACAGAATGGACAGAAGTTGGATGTATTAAACCGATCGTATCTCAAGCGATTTTCAAAACAATTTGGAGAGCTTTATAGATTTTGCATTTCACAATGCTTCAAATAGTGGTCGCATACACTGCCCATGTTCCAATTGTGTTGGTAGACCTTGGTTGAGTCGTGAAGAAGTCAGCTACCACATAACCAAAAATGGTTTTCAAGCAAACTACTTTGTGTGGTATCACAATGGGGAGAAAATGAAATCTCAAATTGGTGATGATCGAAATGAAAGGACTGGAATGGAGAATTTGTTAGATGATCGGTTTCCGTTTATTCGTCATCATGAAAAAGAAAGGATTTCGACTCAAGAAGATGTCGATATGAGGACAACTGATGCATCTAGTGAAAATGATGATATTGATAGGGTGAAAAAATTGCATGATGCTGCCACGACTCCAGTATATCGACAATGCGATAAAATGAAAAAGCTGGAATTTTTAATCCGATTGTTTCATGGAAAAACTATGTATGGGATTTCTAATACAGTAATCAATTACATTCTTACCCTCTTGAAGGATTTACTTCCAGATGATGTAGATATTCCCTCAAACCACTATATGGCATGGAAGTTAGTTGAAGAACTTGGATTTTCCAGAAACAAAATTCATGCTTGCCCGAAAGATTGCAGTTTATTCTGGGAAGAAACCGCTGAATGAAATGAATGTATAAAATGTGGCACATCCCGCTGGAAGTCAAAATCTGATGGAACACCATCCTGCGTTCCACAGAAAGTAATGTGTCACTTTCCATTGATCCCCAGACTCCAGAATCTTTTTATGTATGATGACATATCAATAAAAATGAGATGGCATGATACCGAGAGAAAGAAGACTAATGATGAGTTGGTTCATCCTACAGATGGATTTGCATGGCAGAGATTTGATGCTCGACATCCTGATTTTGCAGCTGACATGCATAATGTGAGGCTGGGTCTTTCATGCGACGGTTTTAATCCGTTTGGGCAGATGCTTACTTCGCACAGCACATGGCCAGTTTTTATACACATTTATAATCTTCCCCCATGGTTGTGTATGAAAAAATATTTCACTTTTATGAGTATACTCATATCTGGTCCTTCTGATCCCGGCATTGATATTGATGTATACATGCAACCTTTAATAAAAGATTTGAAACTTCTTTGGGATGTGGGTGTGCGCACATACGATGCATGTTCGAAAGACATATTTTAGATGCGTGTTGCGCTTATGTGGACGATCAATGATTTTTCGGCTTATGCAATGATGTCTGGATGGAGCACGAAGGGAAAACTGTCATGTCTAGTTTGTATGAAGAATACATGATCCAGAATACTGAAACATCATTGTAGTTTCAGTTTTATGGGACATCGATGATTTTTTCCAAAGGATCATCCATATAGAATGAATCGTCGAAGATTTGATAATACTATAGAGACCGATGATCCACCTCAGCGTATGTCTGGAACTGATGTGCTTAATGAATTGAAATATTTCAGTTTTTCGTTCGGGAAGGGTCAAATGAAATCTGGAAAGAGAAAGAATGTTTCCACAGAAACCTGTTACAATTGGAGGAAGAGGAGTATCTTTTTTGATTTGCCTTATTGGTCAACCAATTTGCTACGTCATTGCTTAGACGTAATGCATATTGAAAAGAATATATGTGAAATGTTGCTTTCAGTTCTTCTAAATGTCAAGGGGAAGACAAAAGATTATTTACGATCTCGACGTGACTTGGTGGATTGGGGCATCAGACCAGAATTGCATCCTGTGCGTATCAGTGAAAATAAATGGCAACTTCCATGTGCTTCTTATGTGATGACACCTACTGAAAAAAAACAATTTTTGGAAGTATTAGAGACTATTAGAGTTCCTGATGGCTATTCAAGCAACATATCTAAATGGGTCAACAGAAGAGAGTTGAAGCTAAAATCTTTGAAGACTCATGATTATCACGTTCTACTGCATGAGTTGCTTCCAATAGCAATCCGTCATCTTTTGTCCAATAATGTAAGGGTGAGTGTTATTCGGTTGTGCCATTTGTTTAGAAATCTTTGTGCTAAGAAGTTGTCCAAGTCTTTCTTGCAAAAAAATGTTGACAGATGCCCCATTAAATTTGTGTGATTTGGAGAAAATATTTCCCCCATCATTTTTCACATGCATGCTGCATCTGACTGTCCATATTCCAACTGAAATACTTATCGGAGGACCTGTTTCTTTTCGTTGGATGTATCCAACTGAAAGAAATATGTTCACATTAAAGTCTTATGTTCGAAACAAGAATCATCCCGAAGGTTCTATCGTGAACGGTTACTTAGCTCAAGAATGTATGGATTTCTATTCAATGTATTTGTCTGATCTTACTACAAGAATGAACAGACCAATGAGAAATGAAGAAGAACAATATGAGAAAATTGAACCTAGTTTTCCATCACTTCCTCAAACAGGATGAATTCCTGGATCATATACATTGAAGACATTAAGCCATGAAGAGCGGGAGATGGCACATCGCACAGTTTTGTTCAACTGTGATTTGTTCGATGACTATATCAGGTAACAAAATTGAATATGTATATCTTACATATATATCTGTTAAACTATTCATATTTTTTTATCTACAGGGAACATAAAAAAATGATAAATAGGAAGCATCGTTCTTTATCTTTGAGAAGGAGAGTGACTTTGCATAGCAAAGAGTTTTCTGCTTGGTTAAAATTGAAGGTAAAAATATTACTGTTTAAATTAATTATTTCAATATTTACTTAAGATTAACTGTCATTTATATTGCAGGTATTGAGTTTGTCTGCTGACTCTGTCTCTGAGGAAATAAGAGCTTTGGATTTTGGTCCTAATACCGTGGTTCGTGACTGTAAATCAATTGTTTTCAATGGGTACAGATTTATTGTCACTGAACGAGCCAAAAACATGAGAACACAACATGATGGTATTATGGTTACTGCCACAACAGATTGTTATGCCAGTGCATCAGATAGTAGACCGCGACTTGAAAATGTGGGTTATTATGGAGTCGTTGAGAAAATAATAATATTGGATTATTAATCTCATGGACGAGTCACAATGATGAAATGTCATTGGTTTGATTCGATGACGAGACATGGCACATTTATTGATGATTGTGGATTTCGAGTAATTAATATGACCCACACTCTTGCAACCGAAGAACCATATGTGTTGGTATCAATGGCTAAACAAGTTTTTTATGTCAAAGATCAACTTCAACCTGAATTTGGTGTCATAGTTGAAGTAATTCCAATACATATTTTTGATGATGCTGATGATGGAATTGACACTGTCCCTATTGCCATTGGAACCAATCCATTTATTTCTTTTGATGACTCCAATAGCTCAATTGTCAGAGTTGATTGTGAACCTGAAGTTGTGGTTGGAAATATATAGAATCATTCATCCATGTTCTCAATTCTTTTGGTTTACCTCGAGTTGGGTTGTTAAGGATGGTAATATTCATATTTATTTAGTATTGATCACAAATATTTTTTAGCTGACTTGACCGTTATGTGAATTTTCAATGTTTATTGGTTGTTGTTTTATTTGAATTGCATTTTCTAATTTGGAATTGAACTGTATTCAAACCAAATCAAACAATATTTCTAACTTGGTGAACATTACAACTTGTATGTTTTATTAAATTCGTTCAAGCTCTTCTAAAACAATTGATAGCTAAATTACCAATGAATCCCCTCATTCCCTCATATATTTAGTTTTTTGGTTTACACATTAATTTTCTTTTTCTAATTAATTACATATTTGTTTTCCAATGCAGGAAATGCAGCCAATTGAAGGGAGACGAAGAAAAAAAATGGCGGAGAACAATCGTCGGATGGAGGAGATGGGCATTCCACCATTAGTGCCTACAGTGAGTACTTTATTTCAAATATATATATATATATATATATATTTACAGAATATATAATGTCATGTGATTAATTTTTTTTGTAAACTTTTTTGTAGGATCCACCATTACGTCGACAGTTATTCGACGAGGAGCCTAGTACTGGTCCTAGTACTCAGGCCGGTGGTACGAGGAGGGTTCGTACCAGAGGTGGACGTAGAGCTGAGTGTGCCCGACTAGACCCTGCCCCTCCCACTGACATTCCAGCCTTCCCACATTCTGATCTCGGTGTGTCGTTAGGTACACACGGGATATTTAGACCTCCCATGTTTTCGCTACCTTCTGCATCTTCTGCCCCATCATTTTCACATCCCATGATGATTCCCACTCCCCAGTCAGCATCAGGTCATACAGTTGTTCCATCTTCTTTTCCTTCTACTTCTGTCTCTCCGAGCTTTTATATTCCATCGTCTTCGACTCCTGTTCCACCAGAGGGTGTTCCATCAGGTTCTGTGGATCTGGCGCCACTCATTGATCAGACTAGCGCAAGTATATTTATAAAACCCTAACAAATTTTTATAGCAATATTTATTTTCATTATAACATGTTTTGATAAAATATTTGTTTTTCTTTCATGACAGATACATCTACTGACAGGAGGCGGGGGCGGGGCCATACACGCATGCGTTCGGTGTGGAACCGTCGCACACAGGTTATGGTGGAATATAATGAAGACAATCAGATGGTTGAGAAAACAGGGCAGCAATGTCGGAGTTTTATGGCGACGCTTGCCAAATACTCCAACATCATTCCCGTCAGCCCGCTGTCGTGGAGACATTTGCCACATGAGGTCAAAGATAGATCTTGGGCAGAGATATGGGTAAAAAAATCTGTTGTATTTAATGCCAGGAATTTTTTTTGTATTTATATGAATTAATATTTTCATTTCAGCTTCGATTTAATTTTCCTGATGGTGAGGGTGCACGACTGGAACGTCTAAAGGATTTAGGCAAGCTTTGGAGAGCCTACAAGCATGAGCTGTATATTGGCTGGCGTGCTAGAGTTGGCACTGAGTTAGAGGCGGTACCAGTCGTGGATGATTCTCCTATAGAGCAGTATCGTCAGATGATTACTCATTGGACGAGTACCTAGTTTAAGGTATGAATTACATTTGAGGTATTTAAATAATAACTTTCAAGTTTTGCATTAATATTATCCTTTTCATTATCGAATTTTATTTAGGAATCATCTGGAAAAAATAAAAAAAACATTGATGCAAAAAAATACCTCCATACACTAGGACGCACGACGATGTCGGATCATGAGAGGCAGCAGGTATGACAATTGTTTATAAGTTTTCTTTACGACTTACATTTTCTTTTGTTTCCTCAATTATTTAATTATTTGCTGAAGTCTTTATATAACTTTTGTTTTCAATGTCATTGTAGAGGCAAGTACAAAATATTGAAGGACGTGTGCCTCATGCAAAACTGTTTAGTTCGAGTAGACGAAAAAATGATGGAAGTGCTGTCAACGAAGCGACTCAGCAGCAGATTGTAAGTTTTAATCTGTTGATTTTATATTTTAATATCTATTTCGTAACTTAATAATATATTTATATTTGTAACAGGATGCTTTAGAGGCCCTCGATTCCCAAGAAGCAGACAATTTTGGGTCATCTGATCACTTACATCAGGTGTTGGGAGAGGATCATTCTGGCAGAGTACGCTGCCGACCTAGGATAGCCCCGACGAGGTATTGGCCTGCCTCAGGTACGAGTTTTAGTGCCACCGAGCTGCAGCAAGTTAGGGCACAGGCAGAACAGGCTGAGAAAAGGGCCACAGAGACGGCAGAACAGTCTTCTAGGGCAAACAGTGCATTTATGAAATTTATTGAAGTTCTACGTCCAACACTTCCAGCAGAGGCCAGCCCAGCGATTGATGAATACATGTCGTCGATACATTCTATATATGGTGCACCAGGTGGCAGTTCCAGTGGTGGTCAGGCCGATGTCCATCTTGAAGATGATGATGGCGAGCAGTCTGATGCGGAAGAGGAGGGAGATGAGGAGGGCGAGGAGGAGGGCGAAGGTGAGGAGAAAGGCGCTGTGGAGGGTGAGGACGATGAGGAGGACGATGACGAGGGCGATGATGATGATGATGGTGGTGATGCTGATGCTGATGTGGTACATATTGATCCGTTACATTTTTGACTTATATTACTGAGATTTGATGTTTAATCTATTCTAGTTGTTGGTTTTATCTAGACTCGTAGTATAGTATTAGAGTTGAGTTATTTTTATATATTGTCTGTTTTTATGGATGTTGTTGTCTTTTAGTGGTTGTGTGTTTGTGAACTCCCTGGACAACCCCCCTCATTTTTGGACCCTGGACAACCCCCCCCCCCCCCCCTCCCCCTTGGACCCCCCTCACGCGCGTTTACGAAGCGCGTGCATCACTTAAAATACGAATATTCAGTCGTACCGCGCAAACCGCACGTCCAATTGACGTGCCGTCTACGCGTACACGTCACGAATAATAATTAGAATGTTTCACGGTGGTTTCAGCTCAATATGAGGTCGTCCGCTATGAATTTGACAGTTGGACGCCCGTTTTGGCCGTTTATGACACCAGGACTGCGTTGTCGGTCACCGCAGGCACACGGCACGTCCGATTGACATGCCGTATGCTCGACCACTTCAAAAATCACTCACCCGTATTTTTCGTCTGATTTCAGGCCATTCCGACTTCGTTCGGCCCGTTTGGAGCCCCCTCACACGCGTTTACGAAGCGCGCGCATCACTTAAAACACGAATATTGAGCCGTACCGCGCAAACCGCACGTCCAATTGGAGTTCCGTCTGTACGTACACGTCACGAATAATAATTAGAATGTTTCACGGTGGTTTCAGGTCAATCTGAGGTCGTCCGCTATGAATTTGACCGTTTGACGCCCGTTTTGGCCGTTTATGACACCAGAACTGCGTTGTCGGTCACTGCGGGCACACGGCACGTCCGATTGATGTGCCGTCTGCTCGACCACTTCATAAATCACTCACTCGTATTTTTCGTCTGATTTCAGGCCATTCCGAAATCGTTCGGCCCATTTGGACCACCCTCACGCGCGTTTACGAAGCGCGCGCATCACTTAAAACACGAATATTGAGCCGTACCGCGCAAACCGCACATCTGATTGACGTATTGTCTACGCGTACACATCACGAATAATAATTAGAATGTTTCATGTTGGTTTCAGCTCAATCTGAGGTCGTCCGCTATGAATTTGACCGTTGGACGCCCGTTTTGGCCGTTTATGACACCAGAACTGCGTTGTCGGTCACCGCGGGCACACGGCACGTCTGATTGACGTGCCGTCTGCTCAACCACTTCAGAAATCACTCACCCGTATTTTTCGTCTGATTTCAGGCCATTCCTACTTCGTTCGGCCCGTTTGGACCCCCCTCACGCGCGTTTACGAAGCACGTGCATCACTTAAAATACGAATATTGAGACGTACCGCACAAACCGCACGTCCGATTGACGTGTCGTCTACGCGTACACGTCAAGAATAATAATTAGAATGTTGCAAGGTGGTTTCAGCTCAATCTGAGGTCGTCCGCTATGAATTTGACCGTTGGATGCCCGTTTTGGCCGTTTCTGACACCAGAACTACGTTGTCGGTGACCGCGGGCACACGGCACGTCCGATTGACGTGCCGTCTACTCGACCACTTCATAAATCACTCTCTCGTATTTGTCGTCTGATTTCAGGCCATTCTGACTTCGTTCGGCCCATTTGGACCCCCCTCACGCGCGTTTACGAAGCGCGCGCATCACTTAAAACACGAATATTGAGTCGTACCGCGCAAACCGCACGTCCGATTAACGTGCCGTCTGCGCGTACACGTCACGAATAATAATTAGAATTTTGCACGGTGGTTTCAGCTCAATCCGGAGATGTGGTGTGGCCGGCACCACTCAAAGTGTCCGTCTTTTGTTTCAAAAGGACGTCATTTTAGCTGAAAAGCATCAACTGGCATACGGAAAACTGACCAAACGCATTCCGAATCTGTTGATAATTTATCCCAACAATCCATGGGTCATATGTGACATGTACGAGCCAACCCGGGATGAATCTGAGTCGCGGTGTGGCCAGGATAAGTCTAAGTGACTCTCTTTTGTTTAAAATGGACACCATTTTAAGTACATACGGAAAAACGACCAAACGGATTTGGTTTCCGTTGAAACTTTAGGAGAACGATCCATGGGTCATATGTGACGTGTATGAATCATCCCCGCTTCAATACGACATGCGGTGTGGATGACACCACTCAAAGTGTCCGTCTTTTGTTTCAAAAGGACGTCATTTTAAGTGAAAGGCATCAACTGACATACGGAAGAACGACCAAACGCATTCGGATTCTATCGATACTTTAGCACAAAGATCCATGAGTCATATGTGACGTGTACAAGTCAATCCCTTCTTAATCTGAGACGCGGTGTGGCCGACACCGCTCTAACTCTGTCTCTTTTGTTTAAAATGGATATGATTATAAATGAAAAGAACAACTGACATACGCAAAACCGACCAAACGCATTCGTAATCTTTTGATAATTTATCACAACGATCCATGGGTCATATGTGACATGTACGAGCCAACCCGGGATGAATCTGAGTCGCGGTGTGGTCAGGATTAGTCTAAGTGTCACTCTTTTGTTTAAAATGGACAACATTTTAAGTACATACGGAAAACCGACCAAACGCATTCAGTTTCCATTTAAACTTTAGGAGAATGATCCATGGGTCATATGTGACGTGTACGAATCAACCCCGCCTCAATTGGAGACGCGGTGTGGTCGGCACCACTCATAGTGTCCGTCTTTTGTTTCAAAAGGACGTCATTTTAAGTGAAAAACATCAACTGGCATACGGAAAACCGACCAAACGTATTCGGATTGTGTCGATACGTTAGGAAAATTATCCATGGGTCATTTGAGACGTGTAAGAGTCAACCCCGTCTAAATCCGAGACGCGGTGTGGCCGGTACCACTCTGACTGTGTCTCTTTTGATTAAAATGGACAAGATTATAAGTGAAATAAACAACTGATATATGAAAAACTGACCAAACGCATTCGGAATTTGTTGAAAATTTTGGACAACGATTCATGGGTCATATGTTATGTGTACGAGTCAACCACGCCTCAATCCGAGTTGCGGTTTGGCCGAGACCACTCTAAGTGTATCTCTTTTCTTTAAAATGGACTACATTTTAAATTCATACGGAAAACCAACCAAACGCATTCTGATTGTGTTTATATTTTAGCACAACAATCCATGGGTCATTTGTGATGTGTACGAGTTAACCTCGCCTCAATACGAGACGTGGTGTGGCCGACACCATTCAAAGTGTCTCTCTTTTATTTAAAAAACACTTCATTTTAAGTGAAAACAACAACTGACATACGCAAAACCGACCAAACGATTTCGGAATATGTTGATACTTTAGGACAACGATCAATGATTCATTTGTGACGTGTACGAGTTAACCTCGCCTCAATCCGAGGCACGGTGTGACCGGTATCATTCCAGATGTATGTAATTTGTTTAAAATGGATATCATTTCTATTAAAAATATATGGTATATGAAAAACCAATCAAATTATGAATTGAATTCCGAATTCCACATATGATTGTCATCTAAATTTTAAAATGAATTCTAAATTAATTATGTATGTTTATAATTATGTTATGAATTCTACTTTAATTATGGATGATTATATTTTCAGGATGCATTATATGTGTTGGTTGGTTGGTTTTCATTATTTGTATGTGTTAGTTTGTTCTCTATATGTATGCATTATATGTGTTACAGGTACAATAATTGGATTGAAAAATGAATTGAAAACGAGGGCATAATTGGATTGAAAATTGAATTGAAACCGAGGGTGAATGCCCAAAAACCAGACCTACTGTGCAAATTGCAGGCTGCTGTGCAATTTGCACAGCAAAGCCTATGCCAACGGTTTTCAAACCGTTGGCATAGGCTCTATGTAGCTGTTTTTACCAACGGTTCAAGGAACCGTTGGGATACCCTGTCGCATGGTGGTTTTTACTAACGGTTCATGGAACCGTTGGTAAAAACCTTTCCCAACGGTTTGTAAACCGTTGGGAAAGGAAATTATTTGTTGATTTCCCAACGGGCCAAACCGTTGGGATAGGTTGATTTTTTCTAACCTATCCCAATGGTTCTGTGTAAACCGTTGGGAAAATCCTTTCCCAACGGCTTACTTCCCCACGGTTTGCAGAACCATTGGTATAACATATACCAACGGTTCTGCAGCCTTTCCCAACGGTTCTAAACCGTTGGGAAATGCTGGATTTCCAGTAGTGCGTGCAGTTCATTTTGGTTTTTTTCATTTGGTAATCCTTCCTTCTATCAACCCTAGGGAGACTCTTAGTGTTTTTTTAGTTATTTATTTATCTTTTATCATCATGTATTGGTTTATGATTGCTATTAATCCTTTTTCATTGTTTTACTTCTATTAATCCTTCTGATAAAGTGATGAAACCTTTTCACAGTTGTGGGTTTGGGGGTTTATCTTGATCCTAGGTTTTGGTCCTAGATCTCTTCTTCCTTTATTGATCTAACCATTCTACATCAATTGAGGGTTGTGGTTGGGTGAGTTTTCATCACCGGTCTTGAGTTAGTTTTTATACTTATCAATTCCCAAAGTCTTGATTTCAATTACGTCTATGTAATTGTGAACTTTCTATTATACATTTATAAATTGCATCTTGAATCGAATTAATTAACTAATTAATTAATTTATTAATATATTATGGAATTGTTTGATTAATGGGATGTTGAATTGATTAATAATGATAATTATGGAATTTTTTTAATTAACCATGAATGATTAATGGATTGTATGAATAGATGTTCATAGATGGTTTAATGGTGAATTGGTTATATTATTCCATGTGATTAAAGCGATGAACCATGATAATTGATAATTGAATTTATACCCCAAGATGAGAATGTTTGGTAAGAAGTATAATGATGATTAATCTTGAAAAATGTGATATATATGATGTTTTTGATATATGTGATATATATGATATATATGTGATTGATTGATAAATATGTGTGGGACATGGAATGATGCTTCAAGATCCTATATGTGATTGATTGATATACATGTCTGGAACATGGAACGATACTTCAAAATACCATATGTGATAAAAAGATGTTGTGGGACACGAACTGATGCTTCAAATACCCATTAGGTTCTAGAAATGGAATCCTAGGCCCAAAATTATGGCATTGGACTATGGTTTCTAGTATTCATGATATGAATTGAAAATAAATGGATAATGGAAGCCCATGTTATAATGATTTTTTATTACCTATGTGATATGGTTCAAAATACGAAATAGGTCAAACCATTTATTAATGGTTTGGGTGTCATTGTGAACCTAGGTGATTTATGTGGTTAACAAAAGAATAATGAAATGTGACAATTGTTTACTTTATTATACTTTATCCTTTATACAACATCTTAAACTTTTATAGACTTGATATTGTTTTATATTTAATTGGTGGTGTCCTACTGAGTTGTACTCACGCCCTACTCATGCTTCCTGATCGGTACCTGAATATACTTTATGTTTTCAGGATAGGATAAGGGAAATATCCTTATGTTAGGTGGATGAGTTGGAATAAAAGCATGAATGAGGGAAATATAATTGGTATTGGGACCCTCTTGGGAGTTTCAGTGTATTTTTATTTCTCAATTTTACATTTGACACTTGACACATATGTGGCATGACATATCTACTACTTTAGTTTTGGATATTGTATTTTTGTTTTGATCAGTATTTGATACTATTATTATTTTGGTTATGATTATTATAATTTGGTTATTTTTTATTTTTTTATTCTATTTTTATAATTTTATGAAGAGGGTATAGTCTTGCACTGTTATATATTTGACCCTCACTACTATTCAGAATCCTTTGGAATGCAAGGAGGTGTGCCTGAGGTCATGTGGAAAACCAACTCAGGGCACCAGCATGTGGCACTAAGGTTGGGATGTTACACTTGATCATCATGCATTTTATTTTTCTCCATTAGATAATTATTCAACTCTATAATTATATTTTCTTTAAGCTCTAGTTGAGTTTCTTGAACATTCATAGAGTTTCTTTCTAGTGTCTCCAGTGCATGAATTAATTTTGTAAAACCTCTCTCAATCACATCCTTATTAAAAATATCCTATTGTAATTTATCTTTAATAAGAGTTAATCTTTCATTCAAGATGAGTGTCTCAAAATTTTCTTTGATTTAAAACTAATAATTCTTAACACTCATGGTAGCTATATAAGATTCATCAAGTGTATGAACAATCTTGGTAAGGACCTTCATAGTTACTGATTTCTCAAACATTTCTTTGAAACTATTATTTCTACATTTGAGAGATATTCATTGAAAATTTATATAGTTTCTTCTTTTGATTCAATAAGACGTGTGAGAAGTTTTCATATCTGAAAATTATTTCCCAATGCTTTCTCCATGTCATCATATTCCTCTTGAAGTTGTGAATTTCTATCATATAGTCCCTTGATAAATGAAAATATGTAATTGAAAACCATGATAATAAATTTCTTCAAATAATATTTGACTTATGAATAAAAAAATACAGTGATTATATAAACTCTTATTCATAACTTCTTAAATCTAAAACATCAAAGGGTCATTATCAATTGATTTAATGGATACTGCTGATAAACTACCACTCTAATAGTATTCAGATTGTGGTGTGACCTCTTTCTTATTTAAAATTGTTCTCAACTTTATTGCCTCTTTGTTTTGTATTTTTTTCAAGGTTTTTTATAAAACCTCCTTATTTTCACTAAAAGAGATGGGAACTGAATTTTCTATATGAGGTAACTCTATTACTTATTCAAATTCCAATATGCACTTCAAATATTTATAATACAAACAACTTGAACAATAAGGTATATCCAATCAGAGATGGAACCTTTTCTCTAATACTAATTGAAGTTCCTAGTGGATCATGTAGGTATACTAAGAAGGGGTGAATTAGTGTACACAAGTTTTATGAATTTTTTTCATTTAATTTTTACCCCCTTTTCAAATTTGAACCTCTTCACCTGTTAGAGTTAGTATATCTTCCCTGTTAATAAACACAATCACACCACATGTAAGATAATAAGTAAATTAAGCACATCGTATGTTATTTTTACAATATTGTCCCCTGATGTGGATGATTATGTCCTTGTTGTGTTCGGTATAATCTGAGACATGGATTCTAAAATAGAAATCAATCAACAATTACAAGTGGTTCAGCCATGTATTAACTTGAAACCATAAGGTCTAGTTATTAACCAATTCCCAAATTATATATGCATTATACCAGTGATCTTTATATTTTCATATATATAATGTTATTTATACTATAATCCCACTAGTGTTCAAAAATATAAGACCAAAACAATGAGAAAAATCAAACAAACTTCAAGTTTCCAATGAAACAAAAAACTGATCTTACTCTTCGAGCCATTGATATAAGAATATCTTGCATGTGATCACTTCCACTAAAATCCTTTTACTACCATTAAATTTAATCCACAATACAAATTGAATTTCATCTTAGTATTTTTTTAATGAGTAGAATATATCAATTCCACTTGGTCTCAATGAAATATAAGAATGATCAAATGAAAGGTCTTCAACATAGTGTAATTTGTCTTTTTTCCTCTCTTAACTAAAAGATATCACTTTAGCTTAAACAAATACTTCTCATCATTTTTTAAATAATTACACATTGGAATATTTTGTATTCTTCTTACATGTATACTGAAAACTATATTTTCATGCATTACATTCTCATTAAATCATTATACGTTCTTCTTATATGTATACTAATACAATTTCAATATCAATGCTTTTCAAATACTCTATAATATTCATGTAATAAATAATTACACAGATTCCTCCTCTTTCACACAACACACAGGGAAGCTCAATTTATATAAATCATGCATGCATATTGCATGCATATGATTCACATAGCGCAACTTCATCTCCATCAGATAAAATGTATCATGTGACAATAACACTTTTTCCTTCATGTAAGTATGTGAAGATCTTTATTTTTCACATGAATATATCACAATATTCTATTATTTTTTTCCTGTAAAAATGGTATACATGATCTCGTCCTCAAATCCTCTTTATAAGACCATAGCTATGAATATGTGGGTTCTCTATTTAACCCTTTATGTAACAATTTAAGAAATACTCCCTCAATTATTCATTCATGAAACATCACATAAGACTTCAACTTCTTCACGTAAGTGAATCACATGAAACTTATGTGTATTATTTTCGTAAGAAAATAAGATCATCTAACTCCTCCTTCTTTTCTTAGCACACTATTCATGTAAACCCTCATTCCAGTGTGACCTCACTTCACATTGATCTTGATCTTCTCTATTTCATATAATTCAAGGCAGCACAAGAGTGAATATCACTCTATGTTTATGTGGAAAAAAAGTCTTCACTTCAATAGTTTCTCTCTCACTCTCTCTCTCTGAGTGCTCTAAATTCTTATCCAGATTATATAATAAAATGGGAAAAGGTCTGGAGGTATTTATAGGCAATTCTCCATTGACCTATATCCCCAAAAAACATGGAAACCCATCTGCTTCACTTAATTCAATTCATTTTCACACTTTATCTCTTTTCTGGTATGAAATACCTCTATCAATACATGATATCATGATCATTTTTCTTGATCATGCAACAGCATAGTGATCATGTGATATCTTGGAAGAAAAACCATTCATGTGACTGAGGTTTTCTATGGAAGGATTTTCTTCTGTAAATTCACGTTCACATGAAGTCGTGGAGATATGTGATCGCATTATGTGATTTATAATTTTCATGTGATGGATTAGTGATCTTGTGATGCTTATGTTCTTCACTATTTAATCATAATAGTGAGTTTTCGTGCATGAAAATGAACTTTTATGCATGAATTTGATCATGTTCATATCTCTTGGAAATAAAATAACTTGTTTAGATCATCGGACCATGCTAGATGAAGAAATATAGATATATTCTAATATATTTGAAAACATTGGGTTTCTTAGCATGAAGAAATATTATTGTAAATAACCATCATGTGGTCAAGGTTGAATATTATGTGGAAATATTGATATAATGGAATAGATAAATCAAATTTCATGGTGGTTATTCTTTTCATAACTTCTTTAATAGAGATATAGTGAACCACGAATCTTGTTTCCCACATCAAAACTTCATATGGTCTTTATGTCTTTAATAACTCAACTCATTACCTATGCCACCTGATCTAGAACCTAGGTTGGAACCTAGATACATAACATGAATATACATGGGGTGGGTCTCACCCACCTTCCCCCATACACGCCCTTGTTTTCACATTGTTTTCTTCCTGCATGCTCATTGTGCCTTTCATACCTGATGCGCTCCCTATGGGCTCTCTAATACCTTATTCCACCAGTAGATCTTAACATGCTATCTCTCCTACATGGTTGAGGAATCCTCCCTCAAAATAGTTTTATTTTCCACTAGGGAATGGATAATATTGATAGGAAGTAAAAAAATGGATATGGAGAAAAAATACATTAAAAACGAAAAGACTAATTCTTAACAAAATTAATCTTTTTTATGAAAAAATATACTCATGATGGAAGAATAATTCAGTGTGAAACATGATTTACCAAGAAAATAATATGGAAATACAACATAACATCATCATATGGTAGGATAATTCAATCTTGAAACACTATAATAGAATTTTAATTATTATGACTCAAGAAATTTATTTGAGTCAAGAAAACTCCTTATCATTATTACTTCTTAGTAGAATGTGATATAACATATTATAAAACAAAAATAACTATATTAATAATATATTTCATAACATTATTCATATACATTAATCTTTTATATACTTTATTTACTATGAATATGTTAGTTAGTTGTCGCTTATTTTTTACCATCGAGTGTTAGTAACTTTAATTGTTTCGTGTGTGCTTTATGATGTTGATTTCTATACATATTTTTTGATAAAAAAAATTTAATTAATAGTTAATATAATATACTATAATTTATTTTTTATAATGACCTATAATTTTTTAATCCCTTTATATGAGATTCTTTTTACATTTCATGAGGACAAAATCGTTTGTGAATTAGTTTCATGTTATTTATATATATTGATGGATTACCTAATAAAAATTGTTAATTTATATGTTATCCATAAAGAATAATATTAATGATATTTATTAATCCTATATATAATATATAATCATCAATTATAATTTATAACCTTCAATGAAGTTGTTACAGAAAATGGAATATATCGTTCCATGGAGGCGGTAATCTACATGTACACATGGATGATGATATCATTTACCATAGAATGAGAGAAAGGGGTGATATGGTTTAATATTTTCAGAACCTAAAACATGTTATAAATATCATAATTATATATTAAATTATTTATTATGACCATCCATGTGAGGTGGTAATGAAAAACAAAACATGTTATGTTGTCGAGGCGGTAGCCCGGACACACGATTGATGTTTTCACCTTTCTTAAGTGAAAGGGGAGAGGTGGATAGTGTTTATTACCAAAATATAATAACATTAAGTAAAATTTAAATTCTTAATTAATCATATAATAATGGTAAAAATAAATTTTAAATGTAATTATAAAAGGAAGAGATGTTAGTGAAAATATGAAACCTACGTTGATAAATTTAGGTTTCTCTTGGAAGATTCCTTGTAAAGGAAGGTATTAGAACAATCTCATGTGACCATAATATTATGAGAGTGAAATAGGATAAAATTATAAGGAAAGGGGGAATATTTTTAGGAGGAAAATTAATTTTAAAGTTCTATTTAATGTGTGGTGTGAGGCTCCTTTTATAAGTGGTGAGAATGACATTTTTTTAAATATTTCAACTTAATATAAAGGGAGAGCATGTTAAACATGTAAATTGGTTGAAAAAATATAAAATAATTTATTTTAGGATGAGAATAGGTAAATAATATCTCAACCACTAAATTTGAAACGTGTTTTTAACATGTTTCAAGCTTTTTATCCCTTGAATTCTTAATTTTTTTATTTAATATTTTACCGCAGTAACTAGTTTTTACCTAACATAGCTTAATATTTATGCCTAAAAAATTTGTATTATTATATGAATTATACCTACTGATTATAAATTTTAAATCTATTTCTTATGATTCAATTTCTAAAACTTTTAAATTATAATTTCAATATAATTAATGTATAATGTATTAAAACAATTTTTGAGAAACATATTACTTGAGTTTTAAAATATAAAATATAGGTTTGTAAACTATATTAAATATTTTAAAAATCTATAATTTAAATTAAAAAATGAATATTGTTTCAAAAAAAATGTTTCATATATTATAAATTCATGATTACATTCTAATAATGGCATAAAAGTCACCATATTATTAAGAACAGTATATTACACTATTCACCTAAAAATTGTTTTTTTAGAAAAAATCAAAAAAAATCATGATAAGCTAATTTTGAAATTATAAATCAAAAAATAAATTTATTTTTATCTAATTTAGATTTTATAATTTTTAAATTTAATTTTTAAATTAAAATCTAAAATATAAATAAATATTACTTTTACAGTAAAATGACGTGTAACGTCCCAGATCTGGATGCCACTAAAAGGTGCCCCGTACCCGGTTGGCCACATGGCCTCAAGTGTATTTCACCAAAAACCAGAGGCTAATAACTAACAGTGAGGTCTTAGAGTGTGTTATTGGGGAAACTATTCCCTCATTGGCAGAGTGTAACATAGTGGAATAAATAAAAAAATAGCAGATGTAATAAACAGTATGCAACTGAAGTAAACGACTGGAGACTAAAAGAAAAAGATAACCGGAAGGAATATAATATCAAAATGATACAAAATGTCACATTTTATAAGAAAATAGAGAAATTAGGATACAATTCAATCAAGTAAAATACAATACCAAATTACGGTAAAAAATGAAACTCAACAGCATCGCAAGCCTTGGATTGGTCACATACTCTCGTACTCCTAAGTAGCAATCAAGTACCTATATAAAGAGCCCCTCACATATCAACACTTGCATAAATATAGTCTATTTTGGCCTAAAAACATTACCCAAATAGGGTGTGAGAAATAAATCCCAGAATGCAACCACCAAAGTTCTGTGCCAATTTGTTAGTGAGTATATGCAACAATAGTGTACAATAGTGAAAATGCAGTAAACTAATAGGTACTCAAAAGTAAACAATACTAAAAGTACTAGAATTTATTTAAATTCATTTAATGTTCTTTAATAAATTAAAATTCATTGAATTATATAGGTCTTGGGGTCCATCCTAAGCCCATAAATCCCCTATATGAAGTAAACATAATAGATACCTCAACAGACTATCTAAACAAAAGAAGTGAAGACTGAATCCAAGATTGTGATTTGGATTGGAAAAGGCCTCATAATTCATTCAATTTAAATATGTATTAGGGACAAGCCCTATGTATCATCATTTCATCATATTCAAATCTGGTACAATTCTGGTGTATTAGCATTTCAGCATGTTTCAGGGCCTAGCCTGACGTATCAGCATTTCAGCATATAAAAATCAGGTACAATACCGGTGTATCAACATTTCAACATATATCAGGTCCAAGCCCGATATATCAACATTTTATCATAGTAAACAACAAATGTATAGTACACTTTTACATGGTTAACAATAATCAACTCACATGGGAACATTTCATTTATCAAGAAACACATGATAATTAAACTATGGCATGGATTTAGCATTTAATAACTCGTGTGGGAAAAAATTATGTAACAAAACTAACATGTGAATTAAACTATCACAAAGATTTAACAACCATATTCACATGGAAACTATTTAATTAACCAATTACATATTAAACAACCCTTCAAAGGGGAAAAAAGGCATGCCAATCGGCATCCTAGGCTAAACGAGAAAACAATGGTCATCTGAGGGAAAATACACCCAAGGCGTGGCAATTAATCAAACCAAATAAGCTTAGTCATGATCCAATTAATTTACTCAATCACCTCAAAGTCATTAGGTTTTAACATGAGTCAAATTCTCAATCAAGCGACACCCTAATCATGGGTGTGCGGTACAGTGGCACATCTAAACAACTTATGTAACACCCCGAGATTTTATGAAAAATATTCTTTTAATTTCATTAATGTCTTGTGTTGTATTCTACACCAAGATTACATTGCGCTATACGCAACACCATATTAACTTGCAGTATACGCAACACCATTCTTGGATCGTGTTACACACAATTTTGATAATAGTTATTCTACGCAACATTGAGTATATATATATATATATATATATATATATATATTCAATGTATAAACAAAATATGGTTGGATTCTGTTATACGAAACAACGAAGGATTCTTTCACAACACACAACTCTGACTTGGCTTACACGCAATCGCGACCTTCCTCGATAGCGTGTGTTGTACGCAATACTGAGTTTTAATAAATAAAGATATATTATTATAATATTGTCATGAACTAGCCGTTATGAATAGTATTAACTAAATTTTGAATTTTATAACATTATTATTCAACTTACACATTTTCTAGAACATGGTATAAGAACAAAATAAATTTTTCGGGTAAAATAAGTATTTTTCAAAAAATGCAGTTTTGCCGCCTTTTGATGGTGCACCCACTTTAAATATATTTTTTGACATGTTTATATGTTCAATTTGAAAAAATAAAATTCTTCTTTTGAATCAGGATATAAAAATTTGCATTAGATAAAGTTTTGATATTTTTCCGACAACTTTCATATTTTAATGAATAGTAAAAACACGCTATATTTTAATTAAAAACAACTTTTTTCATCATAATATCTTAAGTAGTTAAATTATAATATTGAATGGTTTTAAAGTATAAATAGAATATATTTTTACCATTTAATATAATGTATGTCATTAGCATTGATTTTACCTTGAATTCGTAGGTTAAATCAATTCAATCTTTTGCAATGTTTTAAAGAAAAAGCTGTTTTCTTTCGACAACGAGATTAATTTTAATTTAATTTCTGAAACTTTTGTGTATTGAATTTGGAAAAATGGATTCCATATTTGGAATCAGTGGATCCAAATTATGTCAATAAGCTACTTTTTTTTTGGGAATTATGAATAGTAACTACGGTAAATTTTATTTATCATAGTTAAAGGTAAATCAGGTAATTAAGGGTAAATATAATATTATAAATTTACCCTAACACATGTAAAAATCCTATCGGATGACTAAAAGTAGACCCATATCACCTAAGGGTCGGATTAGATTCATTTAATGGACTTTTTTCCATGTAAATAATTTAATTATAATTAAAACCAAAGAATGTGACAACATGTCACTTTCTTAAATCTTATAAGTATAATAATTTTAATATAGTGATAAACTTCATGAAACTTCGAACATGAATAGTCTCCAGAAATATAATACAATTATCTAAATCATAGGAATTTATTTAGAATTTTTAGAGATTAAATAATTATCATTTATTATGACACAAATATGATACAGTAATTGTCTTATTAATGAAATATTGACATAATTGATGTTATAAATTCCCAAATAAATGTAATTTGAGACTTTTTATGACTTACATTAATTTTCTAGGTTAATATGACATGTTATTGTTTATATAAGTAACTTTTTTCGAACTTATCATTCTGTTATGAATTTCATAAAAATCATGTACCAAATAGTGTCAAAATTGACATAAATTAGTTTTTAAAACAAATATTATATTATTAATTGTTATTTAATTCCTAAAAATCTAAGGTTCAGAAAAATGACTTATATAAGAATAGATATATTAATAATAAACAACTTGGGGTTCTTATGGCTTGTTATGGTAAGTTTATTAACCATATAGTGTAAGAAAACAAAAAGACACGGTAAAAGTTAAATTATTTAACTTAGAGTTAAATCAAATTTATAAGGTTAAAATAATAACCTAAACTTGTCTAAATACTATTGTATGAGAGGATTTTTACCCATCCCCACTTTAGATTCTAAATAAGACCCTTTGGAACCATTATAAACCGAATTTGACCTTAATATAAAATAATATTTTGAGATTTTCCTAAGGTGCCCCTCTCCTCCCTTATAAAAGGGCACCTCCTCCCTCTCCTCCTCACACCAATTTGAGCATTAAAGCTCGGCCAAACCCTGCCAAAATCTCTTCTCCACTTCCCTAGTATCATCCTAGAGGTCCTGGTATTCTTCAAAGACCATCCTTAGTTCTTTAAGTGGAGGTTAAGAAATGGCGCGTCAAAAAGAGGTAATATCCATTACTGATCTTTTTCAATTTCTTTCTTCTTCAACTTCTTCTTATTTAGTTGTTTCATGATAAAGTAATAAAATAATTATTTATTATATATTGATATGTTATTATAAATATGAAACAACTCTAATTAACCTTCTATCCATCCTACGGAAAAAGGAAATCACCGCGCGTGCGTACGTACGGAATACCGTCTCCACGTCGTGGTGTAATCTATTTTCCGCCACCACCTTAATTGGATAGGTATAATGGTGTAATGAGTAACTATATATGATTATTATAAAGTTATATTAATACTGAAATAGTATACATACACTTCAACACAAGTTCACGATCATGAGAACGATATCATCGCTTGTGCGTACGTACGGACTACCGTCTCCACGACGCGATGAGATTCATTCTCCACATTAACCATTCATGAATGATTATAAAGTATATATAATGAATAATAATGAAATATATGACATGTTAAATCTACTGGATTTATGTATATATATATATATATATATGTATTTCATCTGCTTACATCCATTCAAGACAATAAGGAAAGGAAATCAGTGTTCATGCGTACGTACGGACTACCGTCTCCAGGAACGGTGTGTTTCATTTATTTTATCTATATATTATATATATATATATATACTGAATATATATGATATATAAATCATGTTTTATATTTTGGAAGTAAGTAAATCATGATATATGTAATAATAATCTGAAGAACAACAAGTCCAAACACCTACGATAAATGAAACGATTTTACCCAAAACGCTTCTTTAACATGGAATTTAAAAAAGAACGGGTAATATAAAGTTATAAGTGAACCATATATGATATCATAACAATAATTATGATTCTGTAATAAGTCAATGACATTATTTAAATAATTATACAGGAGGTTCGGACACTTACGAAGCAAATCGGACCTAAGGTAAGGGAAATATCACAATCTCATTTTTATCCGAGATTGTTTATACTTTGGAATTTACTGGGGTGTATTTTATCATCCACATCCATGTTTCATCAATATGTAATATTTATATCCTTCTACAATAGTTTATATCCAATTTTACCCTTCAGTGAGTTTTTGTAAAAGATATGAAAGGAATCTTTTGTCGTTTTTCGTACGAGGTACTTTTTGACATTTCCGACAAAAGTACGAGAAGAATGTTTTTTTTAAACTTATATGGCATGAATGGATTTTTAAAACAATATTTACAAGAATATTCCTTTTCAAGTTTTCAAGTTTATTTTTAATCAACTTCTTTTATTTTAAAATTGTATGACATGTTAAGAAAGGAAAATTGTTTTTGAAGTAGAAAGGATATTTTCCTCAAGAACAGAGTTCAAGTGCTTTATCAAAATGATTTTCCATCTAAGATAATATAGGGTTATTTTTTTATCCCTATTATTACATTGATTTGATTATGTTGTGATGGAATTATTTTTATGAATTCCTTTATCTTATATGAATTGTTTTATGATGTCATGTTGTTTAAGAATCCCATTTTTATTACATGGGTTATGCTACGATGTATGATTTACGATGTTGTGGCACACATAAGAATGGTTTCGTTATGAGATGGGTGGGACCTATATCTCCCTCCAATGCATTGGGTAAAGATTTTATATCTCATGAGATAGACATGGCTGGAACGGTAGGTTAAACTGGTTCAGTGAAACAGGACTGAAACGAGGGTGACTCGGTTCAGAAATGGACTTTGTACACTAAGATAGTCTTGGAAATGAGTCTTGACTAATATGATATGATTCTATATGATTATGTGTGTATGCCACAAAGTTTCATGTTTTAAGTTATGATTTTTGGGATTTCATTTCACTACTATGATGTATCCCATGTTATGAAATTATGCTCTCTTTTGCAGGTTAAGATTTCCAAAATGTTATGTTCTTATGAATATGATGTGATTGATATTTCTTTTGTTTACCCTTACTGAGCATTTGAGCTCACCCTTTTATGTTTTCTTTTCCCCAGTATATAAAGAAAGGTTTTAGGTAAAAAAAAGGAAGATGTTGAAGATCTTTCACCACGATTAGAATATTATATTCTGAGTTTCCCAAGACACTAAACCATTACGATCCTTGTGTGTGTTTTTTTTTGTTATGTACTAAGTATTCTACAAAAGTAATGTAATTTCTATGTACGTTAAGCTTCGGGTATCTACAGTTGGTATCAGAGGAAAGGTTTAGTCAACCTTTGGAAACTAGGATGCGAGAACTTTAGTGAGATCCCTAGAGATATTTTTAAGGTATGTCTAGGGATGTCCCTAAGGATAAGTATACGTATAGGATATAGTCCTAGAACTATGGTAACAATCTTAGAATTTAACCTAAGATGTTAGATATTGAAGTTACTCCCCCTTTATTATGATTTTTTCCTCTAGCACTATTCTTTTTGGGTTTTAGAAAATGGATGGAAATAATATGATTCACGATAATGGAGGATATTATGGACAATGGAATGATATTCTTCATGAGAAACCAAATGAAATGGGATTTGGAAGTCCAACCATCATTATTATGCCGAATCAGCAATCTCATAATATGATCAATAAACTCAAATTTGGTAAGTTTCCTGACTCGGCTAATAAGAGAAAGATGGAGTTTCATGATGATCATAGAGGAAAGAAAGTTCAATTTCCCATATGTAAATCATGTGGGAAGAGGCATCAAGGAGAATGTTTCAAAGGAACTGGAAGATGCTTTGGGTGTGGAAAAGAAGGACACAAAGCCAGTAAGTGCAAAGGAAAAGGTTCAGTTAACACCAGGGATGAGGATAATGGTATTGCTACGACATCAACAATGGTTAAATGTTTTAAATGTGGAATGTACGGGCATTATTCAAACCAATTCCCTAAGGTAAAGTCTCATGAAGAGAATCAGTATGGTCATATGGGTAGTATTTATGTTGATGATGATGAAGAGACTACAAATGATATGTGAGATGAAAGAATTGTTGAAGCTCGGTCAATGGTTTAAGAATGTAGTGGAATGATTACATGTTTATCATGTGTAATGTTGTATAAGTAATCTCATGGTACTATGGAATAAAGAGACATCTAAGGATTGTTACACTGTTGTCTTTCCTTGAGTTTTGAAAGTGTATGATTAATGGTACCAGTATCCATGAAAGACTATTCAAATATTTTTGGAATGTAGATGATATGCGCATAATGAAGGGATAAGGAGAAAATTAAATGTTTGATAGTATTCATGAGCTCATGACTGATATAAGGAAATAGTTATATCATGGTTTAAGTATATAGAATTTTGGGTTTTTGGTATGTGGAATGCATTAACTTTTGACAGCACTCATGTTTTTACTAAGATTCAATGGGTATTCATTTTTCAAGAGATTACATGATTATGGTATTCACATGACTGGAATATGACGAACAAGATATATGAGGGATAAATGATGGCATTCACATGATCATTTTCTCTATACTATGAGCTTGGACCGAAGTATTTTGGATAAGCCTAAAGATTGGAATGGATTATGTTGGACATAAGTTATTATTGTTTAAGGATAGAAACTTTTTTCGATATTATTGATGGGATGATATAGTAATGTAGTTTTAGAAAAAGGAAAACCTGCAGGACAGGCGACAGCCCATCGCGTCGGACAAGGCTGTGGGAATCGAACCCACAACTGAAGTGCAACTGGCCTTTATCGCCTACCACTGGCCTACAGGAAGTCCCTGTTTAGTAGAAACTAGTTTTATTATATTAAGCAGTATGATATATGAAGTATACGTCCATTTTAGGAACCATATATGATTAATCTCACTATTGATGGACTTATGTATTTTTTGATAACTTTTCTAACCTTTTGTTTGAGACAGATGGAATGACCCATCATTCTATCACATGATCTGTTAACACTTCACGAATAACAAATTCAACTTCATTTCTTTAAGAGATGAAGTGGAAATTGTTCAAAGCACGAACAACAGTGAGATTATACCAAAATCAAGTAAGCATTTCTTCTAATTCAAATTTTTCAACTTTAGGGAAATGATATTGAAAACCAAAAATGTTGTCCTAGTGATCTTATATCTGATGAATCAGATGGTACCCTAGATCATCACAAATTTATGGCTTTGCGATTGTTGGCTTTTTCATAGCCATGTTCTCTACCACTCTCTATCAGAACTTGATGGTTAGATTTTTCTTCCATATCCATATTTTCACCTATGTTATCCTACGTGGAAACCCAATGATGAGTTAATTTGGGTAACCATTACATTTCATACTTTAGTTTTTAAAGCCATGTTTTGGTATTCCTTTTTACAATGTGGGTTTTTATTAAACAAACTTTCGAGTAGTAAACCATTTATAACCCCGACGAATTTCGAGGGCGAAATTCATTTTAAGGGGCGTAGAATGTAAAACCCAGAGATTTTATGAAAAATATTATTTTAATTTCATTAATTTCTTGTGTTGTATTCTACACCAATATTACCTTGCGCTATACGCAACACCGTATTAGCTTGCAGTATACGCAACACCATTCTTGGATCGTGTTACACACAATTTTGATAATAGTTATTCTACGCAACATTGAGTATATATATATATATATATTCAATGTATAAATGAAATATGGTTGGATTATGTTATACGAAACAACGAATGATTCTTTCACAAAACGCAACCCTGACTTGGCTTACACGCAATCGCGACCTTCCTCGATAGCGTGTGTTGTACGCAATACCGGGTTTTAATAAACAACGATATATTATTATAATATTGTCATGAACTATCCGTTATGAATATTATTAACTAAATTTTGAATTTTATAACATTATTATTCATCTTACACATTTTCTAGAACATGGTATAAGAAAAAAATAAATTTTTCGGGTAAAATATGTATTTTTCAAAAAATGCAGTTTTGCTGCCTTTTGATGGCGCACCCACTTTAAATATAGTTTTTGACATGTTTATATGTTCAATTTGACAAAATAAGATTCTTATTTTGAATCAATATATAAAAATTTACATTAGATAAATTTTTGATATTTTTCCGATAACTTTCATATTTTAATGAATAGTAAAAACACGCTATATTTTATTTAAAAACAACTTTTTTCATCGTAATATCTTATGTGGTTAAATTATAATATTTAATGGTTTTAAAGTATATATAGAATATATTTTTACCATTTAATGTAATTTATGTCATTAGCATTGATTTTACCTTGAATTCGTAGGTTAAATCAATTCAATCTTTTGCAATGTTTTAAAAAAAACCTGTTTTCTTTCGACAACGGGATTAATTTTAATTTAATTTATGAAACTTTTGTGTATTGAATTTGGAAAAATGGATTCCATATTTGGAATAAGTGGGTCCAAATTATGTTAATAAGATACTTTTTATTTTTGGGAATTATGAATAGTAACTACGGTAAATTTTATTTACCATAGTTAAAGGTAAATCGGGTAATTAAGGGTAAATATAATATTATAAATTTACCCTAACACATGTCAAAATCCTATTGGATGACTAAAAGTCAACCCATATCACCTAAGGGTCGGATTAAATTCATTTAATGGACTTTTGTCCATGTAAATAATTTAATTATTATTAAAACCAAAGAATGTGACAACATGTCACTTTCTTAAATATTATAAGTATAATAATTTTAATCTAGTGATAAACTTCATGAAACTTCTAACATTAATAGTCTACAGAAATATAATAAACTTATCTACATCATAGGAATTTATTTATAATTTTTAAGGATTAAATAATTATCATTTATTATGACACAAAGATGATGCAGTAATTGTCTTATTAAGGAAATATTGGCATAATTGATGTTATAAATGACCAAATAAATGTAATTTGAGACTTTTTATGACTTAAATTAATTTTCTAGGTTAATATGACATGTTATTGTTGATATAAGTAACTTGGTTCGAACTTATAATTCTGTTATGAATTTCATAAAAATCATGTACCAAATAGTGTCAAAATTGACATAAATTAGTTTTTAAAACAAATATTATATTATTAATTGTTATTTAATTCCTAAAAATCTAAGGTTAGGCCAAATTACTTAGATAATAATAGATATATTAATAATAAACAACTTGGGGTTCTTTTGGCTTGTTATGTAAAGTTTATTAACCATATAGTGTAAGAAAACAAAAAGACACGGTAAAAGTTAAATTATTTAACTTAGAGTTAAATCTAATTGATAAGGTTAAAATAATAATCTAAACTTGTCTAAATCCTATTTTATGAGAGTATTTCGACCCATACCCACTTTATCTTCGAAATAATACCCTTTGGAACTATTATAAACCGAATTTGACCTTAATATAAAATAATATTTTGAGATTTTCCTAAGGTGCCCCTCTCCTCTCTTATAAAAGGGCACCTCCTCCCTCTCCTCCTCACACAAATTTGATCATTCAAGCTCGGACAACACCTGCCAAAATATCTTCTACACTTCCCTAGTATCATCCTAGAGGTCCTAGTCTTCTTCAAAGACCATCATTAGTTCTTTAAGTGGAGGTTAAGAAAAGGCACGTCAAAAAGAGGTAATATCCATTACCGATCTTTTTCAATTTCTTTATTATTCAACTTCTTCTTCTTTAGTTGTTTCATGATAAAGTAATAACATCAGTATTTCTTATATACTGATATGTTATTAAAAATATGAAACAACTCTAATTAACCTTCTATCCATCCTACGGAAAAAGAAAATCACCGCGCGTGCATACGTACGGAATACCGTCTCCACGCCGTGGTGTAATCTATTTTTCGCCACCACCTTAATTGGATGGGTATAATGGTGTAATGAGTAACTATATACGATTATTATAAAGTGATATTGATACTGAAATAGTATACATACACTTCAACACAAGTTCACGATCATGAGAATGATATCATCGCTCGTGCGTATGTACGGACTACCGTCTCCACGACGCGATGAGATTCATTCTCCACATTAACCATTCATGAATGATTATAAAGTATATATAATGAATAATAATGAAATATATGACATGTTAAATCTACTAGATTCATGTATATATATATATATATGTATTTCATCTACTTACTTCCATTCAAGACAATAAGGAAAGGAAATCAGCGTTCATGCGTACGTACGGACTACCGTCTCCATGAATGGTGTGTTTCATTTCTTTTATCTATCTATTATATATATATATATATATATATATACTGAACATATATGATATAGAAATAATGTTTTATATTCTGGAAGTAAGTAAATCATGATATAAGTAATAATAATGTGAATAACAACAAGTCCAAACACCTACGATAAATGAAACGATTTTACCCAAAACGCTTCTTTAACATGGAATTTACAAAAGAACGGGTAATATAAAGTCATAAGTGAACCATATATGATATCATAACAATAAGTATGATTTTTTAATAAGTCAATGACATTATTTAAATAATTATACTGGAGGTTCGGACACTTATGAAGCAAATCGGACCTAAGGTAAGTGAAATATCACAATCTCATTTTTATCCGAGATTGTTTATACTTTGGAATTTACTGGGGTGTATTTTATCATCCACATCCATGTTTCCTCAATATGTAATATTTATATCCTTATACAATATTTTATATCCAATTTTACCCTTCGATGAGTTTTTGTAAAACATATGAAAGGAATCTTTTGTCGTTTTTTGTATGAGGAACTTTTTGACTTTTCTGACAGAAGTACGAGAAGAATGTTTTTTTTAAACTTATACGGCATGAATGGATTTTTAAAACATTATTTACAATAAGATTCCTTTTCAAGTTTTCAAGTTTATTTTTAATCAACTTCTTTTAGTTTAAAATTGTATGACATGTTAAGAAAGGAAAATTGTTTTTGAAGTAGAAAGGATATTTTCCTCAAGAACGGAGTTCAAGTGTTTTATCAAAATTATTTTCCATCTAAGATAATATAGGGTTCTGTTTTTATCCCTATTATTACATTGATTTGATTATGTTGTGATGGAATTATTTTTATGAATTCCTTTATCTTATATGAATTGTTTTATGATGTCATGTTGTTTAAGAATCCCATTTTTATTACATGGGTTATGCTACGATGTATGATTTACGATTTTGTGGAACACATAAGAATAGTTTCATTATGAGATGGGTGGGACCTATATATCCCTCCAATTCATTGGGTAAAGATTTTATATCTCATGAGATAGACATGGCTGGAACGGTAGGTTATACCGGTTCAGTGAAACAGGACTGAAACGAGGGTGACTCGGTTCAGAAATGGACTTTGTCCACTAAGATAGTCTTGGCAATGAGTCTTGACTAATAAGATATGATTCTCTATGATTATGTGTGTATGACACAAAGTTTCATGTTTTAAGTTATGATTTTTGGGATTTCATTTCACTACTATGATTTATCCCATGTTATGAAATTATGCTCTCTTTTGCAGGTTAAGATTTCCAAAATGTTATGTTCTTATGAATATGATGTGATTGATATTTCTTTTGTTTACCCTTACTGAGAATTTGAGCTCACCCTTTTATGTTTTCTTTTCCCCAGAATATAAATAAAGGTTTTAGTTAAAAAAAGGAAGATGTTGAAGATCTTTCACCACGATTAGAAGATTATATTCCGAGTTTCCAAAGACACTAAACTATTACGATCCTTGTGTGTGTTTTTTTTGTTATGTACTAAGTATTCCGCAAAAGTAATGTAATGTCTATGTACGTTAAGCTTCGGGTATCTACAACTTAACATTAAACAATTATCAGGAGACCACTTACCTATTCGTAGTAAGACTCTCCTCATCCAACCTCGACTTCCAATTCATGATAGAATGATATATATCTATGAAAAAAGGATAATTACTCAACCTTAAATAACTCATTTGAAAAATAAAATAACCTATAACATCTCAATAGTAGTCGAGATCTTACCAATTGGGTTCAAAGGAGACTAAGAGTGATTTTTTTGGTGTTCGGATGATCAATCGGGAAGAGGTTGAAGTTCTGACGCTCCTCTTGAGTTCCCCCGACAAGCCCACTGTCCAATATACCGAATGGAGAGGCTACTACCCATTTTAATCAAAAACAATACATGGTGTTTAATCCCATATACATGGTGTGTATATCATTTAACTGTTCACTTGGTGGATGAATTTTTCCGACTTACTTTTAAGGGCATGCCGACATGACTAAACGGCGTGTACTAGGAAGTACATGGCATGTAGATGGTTTTCCCTCTTTTCCTTTCCAACATTCCCACACACCATTTATTCCCATCATACATAGCCAAACTACATGACATGTACTTAGGATTACATGGCGTGTAACCATGAATCAGCCCGTGTGACAGTATGATTCTAGTACTTGTCTGGTTTTCCCTTATTTTCTCAATAACAACTCAAAGGAAAAAATAATAAAAGAAAATTGTACCTCAAAGTAAGAATCGGGTTCTTAAAAACATCACCCCTTAAAGTAATTTTTTCCTGAATTTTCATTCCAAGGGTTTGGAATAAATATCTGAGAATAACTATGGCCACTGAGCACGTATGTTGACCTCTCTTTACCAAGTCTCGTCATGTACTCGGCCATGCTTTCATAGCACCCGTACGAGAGGAACTGACCATCCCCAGAAAACCTTCATTCTCATATCAACTATATGAATCAGATGCTCCTTAATGGATGCATCAACTTGAAGTTCAACCTTATGGGGATGAAAAACATGAGACGGTTCTGAGTGATTTCAGCGTAGCTGAGATATATAGAAGACGTCATGTATGGCTCAGTACCTCTGAGGTAACTGTAACCAATAGGAAAATAGCTCGAATCTCTATAGAATATTGAATGTACCAATATATATCGATGAAATATTACCATGCCTCTTGGTCCTCTTATGTCTCAATCTCGGTGCAACACATAATAAAACTCGATCCCCAACCTCAAACTCTAATGGTCATCTATGGCGATCTACGTATAATTTCTTACGAGACTACACAATATCCATCCACTTATGAATCAACTAAACTTGATCAATGGTATCTTGAAAAAGATGAGGTCCCAACATAGCTACCTCTCTTACCTCCAGCCAACACAGGGGTGATTGGAATGGCATCCCATACAAAGCCTCATATGACGCCATCTGAATAGAATCTTGGAATCTATTATTATAGGTGAACTCAAACAGGGGTATATGCTTCTTCCAAGATCCCCCAAATTCTAGGAAACATGCACACAAAATTTCCTCCATCACTTGTATCGTACACTCTGACTGGCCATCTGTCCGAGGGTGGTATGCTGTTCTCAAAAGAACCAGTGTACCCAGTTCTCTCTAAAAACTCTACCAGAAATGAGATGTAAAGTGCGTGTCCCTATCCGAAATGATAGAACGAGGGACCCCATTAAGTTGTAACACCTCTTAGATATAAATCTTTTTTATCTCATCGACACCTATGGTCTCCTTAAACATAAATAAATGGGTTCCCTTTGTAAGTCTGTCAACCTCAACCCACATAGCATCATTTCCTCTAGGAAACCTCAGTAACCCCATCATGAAATCCGTTGTGAGATAATCCCATTTACACTTTGGAATAGGTTACTTCTATAAAATCCCCACCGGACACTAATGTTCCACTTTTACCTACTAATAGGTGGAACACCTCGTAACAAAACTAGATACTTCTCACTTCATTCCCGGCCACCAGTACTGATGGTGCAAGTCACGGTATATCTTGGTGACTCCAGGATGCACTACCCAAGCTGAAGCATGAAACTCCTACATAAAATCCTCATGTATATCCCCTAGAACCCACACACTTCCATGGATACACAGAACTTCATCCTCTCATATCATCCATCCAGGAGGATGGGTCCTCACTTACAACACTCTCCCATAAAACTAGTCCTTTGGAATCTAATAGTCTCCTCATCCTCACTCTACCTAGTAGGGTAGAGGTAACAACCAAAGAATAAAGATAAATCTATCCCTGACTATCATGCACCACTAAATGCATCTCAGAGAAGAAATCCATAATTTTCCACTCACTAATGGAATCCTTCGCTGCTTGTATCTGATTCCTCCTGCTTAGTGCATCATAAACTGTATTTCCTTTTCCAGACATATAGGTAAGCTCAAAATTGAATGACTAAAGGTATTCCAACCACCTTCATTGTATCAGATTCAAATCATGCTGAGTAAATATATATTTAAGACTTTTGTGATCCATGTACAATAAAAAATGCTCTCCCAATAAATAATGTATCCAACAGTGCAAATCATGAACAACTACAGCAAACTCGAGATCATGCATCAGTCAATTCATCTCATGTGGCCTCAACTACCAAGCCCCATATGCAACAACTTAAACCCCCTGCATAAGCACTGCTCCCAACCCAATACTTGATGCATCATAGTACACAATGTAACTCTTGCCTGATTCTAGAAATATCAGTATCGGTGCTGAATTCAAATGCCCCTTCAACTCTTGAAAGGCCGCATCACAAGAATTGGACCACTCAAACTTCACTCCTTTCTTAGTCAAACCTGATAGCAGTGCTGCCAAGCAGGAGAAGTCTTGTATAAAGCACCTATAATAACCAGATAGCCCCAAGAAACTTTACACCTCGAAAACATTCTTAGGTTTCTCCTAGGTAACTACTTCTCTCACCTTCTCTAGGTCCACTGATACTTTTTTTCTCTGAGATGATGTGACGCAGGAAGTGAATCTGATCCATCCAGAAGTGGCATTTTGCGATCTTATCATATAACTGATTCTCTCTCAGTGTATTCAAAATGATCTCAAGGTGTTTGGCATGGTCATGTTGATTGTGAGAATACACCAAGATATCATCCACGAAAACCACCACAAAAGAATCTAGGTAAGGATGGAACACTTAGTTCATCAGCGCCATGAAAACTGTCGGTGCGTTCATGAGACCAAACAGCATAACCAAGTACTCATATATTCCATACCTACTACGAAAGGATATAAAAGGTAATTATATAGGTCAAACACATACCTAATGATATCTTGACCTTAATTAAATCTTCAAGAACACTCGAGCTCCTCGAAGCTAATCAAACAGGTCATCTTTGAGGTTTCTAGGGCCCGCAGTGGAAGTCGATGGGTCGGGGATTTTAAAATTTTCGTCGGCGGAATGACGATACTTGTCGTCACCGATGATCCAATCCCTGGAGAGGTCCAAGGATCTAGTGTAGATTATTAAGAGCACAAAATTAAAATGAAAATGTACCCGTTTCAAATCTGAAGGTGCGGTCCACTGCTGCTAGCCGATGGCGATCATCGCTTGAAGGATCCAAAGCAGGATCCCTCTAGATCATCCACACGCACTCCAAAAATCCACGAGAATGTCGATCATCAAACTCCGAGTGCTAGCGTGGTGATTCAATGATATCTTCGACATCCTGATGATCACCTCATCGTTGATCTTGCGATGCGTGAGGAAGAAATTGATCCGAGCTCTTGGATCATCAGCTTCTCTCTCTAGGAAGCATGAGGAGAGAGAGGATCTCAATTTTCATTCCATAAATGAATGAATAGTGATGTGCACACCCAAGAGAGAGAGCCTCCTATATTATTTATAGAGACATTGATAAATACCCGGTAGGGTTCCCAGACCCCATTTAATATCAACGGTCTCTAAATAAATAATTTCGACGAACATAACTGCGCCAATATTATTTAATATTTTATCACATACTTTTAATATATATATAATATATATTATGTGATAAAACCGAGCCATTTAACTCGACTTTTTGTCCCTCTTAATATTAAATGAACCTTGAATATTAAATAATATTCGTTCGATTAATATTTTCTCATATTTACTAAACTTGTAAATACATTAAATAAATTCAGTCCCAAATATTCATAACTTAAATATTAATGAATTTATTTAATTCTTTTGGTGATCGAAAATCATGGACAACGCTCAGACCCCATGGTGGGGCCCACTATGTCCATATACCTATTCAACTGAATAGGGAGGATTCTTTAATACGTTGTTGTGTGTGACCTTCTAGGCCCTTATCTCGATAGCAGTGAATAAAATCCACAGACCAAGAGCGGAGTATAGAAAAAACTCATCATGTCCCCTAAAGAGATAAGGATAGTCCTAGTAATGACTGCCATACTATGAACACTAACTGTGCACTATAGTCTCTTTGTCATTAAATATATCATAAAGCAGGACGCACTCTTGTGTCATCATCCTTATCTTTCTTTATTATTTGTTGATCTATCTGGATGGATTTGCCTTTCTACTGCTTTGGCCAAAGATCATTGAATGATTTACTCAACGCTTGCCTCTAAAATTACAACAAACTAGCTAAGGCTATAACTTTGCTACAATTTTAGTTAAGTCGACCCACCACAAAAATAAGAATACCCCGGTAGTAAGAGGCACCCTCAGCTGAGGCATGAACCGGCACCTTGAACACCTAGTTTTGTTCAA
This sequence comes from Viscum album, assembly GCA_963277665.1. Taxonomy (NCBI): domain Eukaryota; kingdom Viridiplantae; phylum Streptophyta; class Magnoliopsida; order Santalales; family Viscaceae; genus Viscum; species Viscum album. Next base: position 1,142,376,594 of record OY728156.1, read on the forward strand.
ACTTGAATGATGGAAGGCTATTTGTGACTTAATATTTTCTTTGAGGGTTTTATTGGTTTTCTCTCGACGAATGTAAACCATTTCTATTAATCTTTTTCATCTATGTTGTCGTGCTCACAACTGAACATCAATAGAAATCAAACGTCACTTCTTTAGGCATTTTATTATTTATCATTTTATGCATTTTCCCACTGTTCTAAAATACATAAAATAATAAATAAATGCATAAAGGTAAAACTACTACCCGACTGGTCTTCAGCATCTAAACGTCCTAAGCGCATCATACCTAAGTCGTATACTTGACTCTTGATGCAGCTTACCCATTCTGTATGTTTGCTTCGCATTTGGAACATTGCCCTGTCTTGGTGGGGTCTACGTCACGTCTTGGAGTACCACCTCGTCTTGGCATCATCCATGTGTCGTCTTGCATCGTCTTCATCAAGGTGATCCGCCTCGTCTTGGCGGGGTCGATGTTGCTCATCGTCTTCATCCGAAGTACAAAGATACTCGCACGCAAGCGAGGGGAACTCGGGTATAAATGTACATCAAATCAATTAGACACGCATGTCCTTATACATTTTAACCAAAAAATAGACGATGCGCAGACCGCCTTTAAATTAATTACACACATCGCACGTAGTTTAAAATAATTAATTAAATAAATAATTTAAAAGTAGACATACGGGGCCAATGCTCAAGACCAGTAGTCGGGTACAAAATATTGCATGATAAAAAATTAAAATGCATTAACTAAGTAGGAGGGTTATTTAATTAAATTAGATGAATTAATAAATTCAAATAATTTAATAAATTATCGGTCCATTAATTAATTTAATTTTAATTGTTAGAATTAAATTAATTAATTAATTAATTTAATTTAAAAAATAAAATTAATTTTAACCGTGGGTATTAAAACTTATTTTCACCACAATTAATATATTAATTAATTTAATTAATTAAGTTAATTGATTATATTAATTGATTTAATTAAATACATGTCAGGGGTTACCTGCCTGCTAGGGGGACCGGGCGACGGCCGGGTAAGCTTGGCCAGGGTGCTCCCGGGGAGGAGTCGTTGTGTGGTCTACCGCTAATAGAGGCGGCGCCTCTCTCGGTAGAGCACGGGGGTTGTGCACTAGGTAACCGGCTGCGCGGGGTGGTCCGGTGAGGCCTGGCGCGGCGGTGGAGGTTCAGCCACCTGGTTTTGTGCTTGGGGCCGCCGCGTGAAGGTGATTGGGGGCTGTCCGCATGCGCCAGCAGGAGGCGGAGCAGGAAAGATGGTCCAGGGTGGTTGTGCCTGCTTGGGGAAGCCGAAGGAGGTCCCTCAGGTGGTCGGGGCTTGCTGCATGGGGACGGGGCTTGCTGCATGAAGGTCATGGTCGCGCCTGCTTGGGGACGGCATGGACTTGCTGCATGAAGGAGGTCCCTCGGGTGGTCAGAGGATGTCCCTCGGCTGTCCACGTGCGCCAGCGGCCTGCTGTGGAAAGGGCGATGTGGATGGAGGCCAGCGGCTGGCTGGTAGGAGGCCGCTGCAGGGGTGCGGGCAGGCGATGGAGTCTGAGGGAGGTGGCTCCTGTAGGTGCGCGATGGCTTGTGCGGTGGTGCACCATCCGGGAGGATCCCCATGCAGCGCTGCAGGGAGGGTCAGTGATCCACGACTGTGGTCGCGCAGGAGGGCGGCAGGCCAAGGGGCGTGCCGGTTTTTTGAGGAGGGCACCGCGGCACTGCATGCGCCGCGCGGGAGAGGAAGGGGTCCGCTCAGACCCCTTGCTGCCTTTTTTTTCTTTTTGTTTTTCATGTGCAAGGTCGACCTCCCCTATATTTTTTTTTGTTTTCTTTTGTTCTGCTTTGATTGACCGCACCCCCTTATTCTGTTTTTTTTTTAAACAAGACTTCTTTTGAAGTCTTTGTTTGCCCCCTTCCCTTTTTTTTTGAAATTAATACTTGACCTCAATTCTTCCCCTTTATTTTAAAATTTTCTAAAGGCTATCTTAGCCTATAGATATAATAATAATAAATTATTTTAATATAATAATTTTATTATTATTTTAATTTTATTATTATAATTATATTATTATAATTATATCATTAAAATAATAATATAAATTATAATAATTATAATTATATTATAAATTTTAATACCCTTGTTCAAAAACGAAAAACATGATCCATTCCAAAAATTTCAAATGATCATATCTTAGTCGTTCGAAATCGGATTAAATCACGGTTTGAACGGTTGCGACCAATTTTAAATCCTCTACTTAAATTTATGCAAATAAATTTTATTTGGCTCAAAAAATCTACGTAACTTCCCTCTGATACCACTGTAAGGTTTTCGGGGCCCGCAGCGGAAGCTGATGGGCCGGGGATTTTAAAATTTTCGTCGGCAGAACGACGGTACTTTTCGTTGCCGACGATCCAAGCCCCAGAGAGGTCTGAGGATCTTGCGTAGATTATTAAGAGCACAAAAATAAAATGAAAACGTACCCATCTCAAATCTGAAGGCGCGGTCGACTGCTGTTAGCCGATGGCGATCGTCGCTTGAAAAATTCAAAGCAGGATCCCTCTAGATCGCCCACACGCGCTCCAAAAATCCATGGGAATGTCGATCGTCGTACTTCAGGTGCTAGCATGGTGATTAAACTATATCTTCAACGTCCCAAAGATCAACGCATCGTTGATCTTGTGATGCGTGAGAAAGAACTTGATCTGAGCTCTTGGATCATCAGCTTCTCTCTCTAGGAAGTGGGAGGAGAGAGAGGCTCTCAATTTTCATTCCATAAATGAATGAATATTTATGTGCACACCCAAGAGAGAGAGCCTCATCTCTTATTTATAAATACATTGATAAATACCTGGTAGGGTTCCCCAGCCCCCGTTAATATCAACGTTCTCTAAATAAATAATTTTGACGAACTTAACTGCGCTAATATTATTTACTATTTTATCATATACTTGTAATATATATATATATATAATATATTAAGTGATAAAACCGAGCCATTTAACTTGACTCGTTGTCCCGCTTAATTTTAAATGAACCTTTAATAGTAAATAATATTTTTTTGATTAATATTTTCTCGTATTTACTAAACTTGTAAATACATTAAATAAATTCAATCCCAAATATTCATAACTTGAATATTAATGAATTTATTTAATTCTTTTAGTGATCTAAAATCATGGACAACGGTCGGACCCCATGGTGGGCCCCATTATGTCCATATACCCATTCAACTGAATAGGGCGGATTCTTGAATACATTGTTGTGTGTGACCCTCTAGGCCCTTATCTCGATAGCAGTGAATAAAATCCACATACCAAGAGCGGAGTCTAGCAACTCATCATGGCCCCTAAAGAGATAAGGATAGTCATAGCAACGAATACCATCCTACGAACACTGACTGTGTACTATAGTCTCTTGGTCATTAAATTTCTCATAAAGCAGGACGCACTCTTGTGTCATCATCTTTATCTTGCTTTATTATTTGTTGATCTATCTGGATGGATTTTCCTTTCTACTTCTTTGGCCAAATACTTATGAAGGCAGCACCATCCTGATCAACGAGGCCTGAGATATACAACTTCCAAAACTTGGAAGCGACAAATCCTTTCTTGACCATTCAACCAACGTCATACCACCAACGATGCACTCGACACAAACTACTTCCCCACGACATTACTGCCAAGGTTTTCTCCTTTCATCAAAGTACATAATTAAATGATATACATTGGTAATGGTATCAATTCAGGAGACCGATACACATGTCCGTAGATAGGAACAACCAATGACACCCAAAACATGTGGTGTTCCTATTGGTGGGTCTGTCCTCATGATCTCATTACTAGAGATCACCAACTGCGAAATTCGTGAGAAGAAGTCTCAATGTTTATGAGCCCCCAGAACCTGATAGTAAGACATCTACTATGTCCAGTCAGTAAGATGTATCTAGACTATAGAACATATATTTAAGATCAATGTCATTGTATCTCGAGGTTCTCATTATAGCATGGGATCTACTATAACCTCTCGACATGAAAATTAACCTTTGGACATTACCATTATTATAGTGGATGCAGAAAAGTCTGCACTATAATGGTAAGATATCATCATGTACATCTAACTATACACATGATACAGTAATCAAAAGTACTACATAGTTGGGTCTAGGGCACCCACTATTTCAACACTCCCACTTGCACTAGAGCCAACATGCTAACTAAACTTGTTAGCTACTCACATGGTAAATACCATGCTTCTGCTGAGTAAAAGATTTAACTGCTGGTCTTGCTACGTTTTCACCACGTGGAATATCTTCTATATTCGACCTCATATGCTTGAGTAAAACTTCGCAAGATAGGGTATCCCCGAGTATATTACTTTTTTCCATTGTCATAACATGAAAACTTGGCTAGTAAGAATATCATAATTTTTATTATGATAATAATTTTCTCACTAGGTGTGAATCCAAGAACTGGGACAAATCATTGCGATTTATAACTTCTTCTTAGCTGCCTTATAAGCTGCAACATACTCGGTATTTGTAGGTATGGTTGCCACTATATTTTATGAGCTTGACTCGCTCATCTCCTTTTCCTAACTATGATACTAGATCAAATTGATATAAGTATTACTAGTTTGTGTCCCACCAAAACTAGTATACCTTTCTCTCCATATTCCAGGTACATATCATTTGTACTTACCGAATTACAAGATGATAGTTCTGAATGCATCACTTGTAGTGCTCCTGGAAATAATTGATACCTTCCTATAAAAAATTATATCCTAGAAGTATCAATTATTGTACATATCATGGAATATGTGATTGATCCATCGCTAAATCATATGGTATCAATTCACAACTTTAATCTCTACACATGCTCCAAACATATTAACTTGGAGAGATTAAGCCATGTGACAGAGGCAACAATTCTGAACTTGAATTGTTCCAAATTTTATTTTTCAATAAAATGTCACTCTATGTACGATTGACTAGGACCAAGAAACCTTTGGATCTACCTCAGTGGATCCTCTTCCCTAGAACTTAGGATACTACTTAAAGTCAATCATTGGAGAATTTTCTTAACCTGATCTTATCTAACTGTAAGATCAAAATCCGTTTCTATATGTTGCTGAACATATTTCACTTTGAAAACATTGGCTCTCCCACTAACCTTTGGTAGACACAAGGAAGATATTCTTTTATAATGAATGTTCTAAGATCTTGTCACTTAATTTAATCCAGAATTGGATTTCAGTAACTTTCAATCCTTATTGGAATCATTTGATGTCATCATCTCTTTCTGGTTGCGTCGTATAGACACCTTCCACGAAAAATGATCTTCACATCCAATGAAAAATAAAAGAATCTTATAAGTTTAGCTATGACAAGTAAAACTCTAATAGATTTAGGAATACCAACTTGGTATAACCAATCGAGCCTTATTGGTACCATACTTGTACCATCCATGTATCATTTCATTTGAATACCCACTGCAGTATTCAATTTATAATCCCCTTCGCAATTTGATACATGGAATCTATTATTGAATTTTAGTTGATCTTGTCAATCTTAGTTCATTGTCATATACTGCTTACTTGTAGGATTTATTATTCTTAATGAATAATATATCACCAACCATGGTGATTATAAAACCACCACCATGGTTTCATACTTCTTACGCAATATGTGTCTCTGGAACATTCTTATTCCACATGTACTTGTGGAACTTGTTCCTTATGCCAACCATTTGTGCATCTCGAGCATTTACTAAGTCCAGGTCAATTTATCTCCCACTATCTCTAATAGAGATGTGAACCCATGTATAGAAATTTAGTCTAATACTTGACTATATATTTTCGATCTTATTGATTTAGGTAATATCTTAAGCAACTGTTAGGATAATTAACTTAGATGCACAACATGTTTAACTTGATGCATGTTTGTTTAAATCCTAACAAACGCTTTGCATCTAAGCACGTCCTATGACATAATGGATTTTCCATCATACTATGACTCGTATGATATCCATTTGTCATTTTATTTGGCATATTGGTTATGGGTTTAAGCCATTATTTGCAAAGCACGTCATGAAATATAATGGAAGTTTCTACTGGTTATAACATTGATACAACTTACATCATAACTTTGATGTATAAAATGTGTGTTTAGGAATTGATCCACACTACATTTTTTTGTTCAATGTTAATATGTAAGACTCGTCATCAATCCTCCTTATGAACATCAATATGGTGATGTAGATAAGGTAACATGCATTTAGGAATTTCTCCACGCTACATTATCATGATCGATGATTGTTCGGTCAAGATATTCTTTGGCCTACCGATCCGAAGCAACTCATCTCTTCTTACCAAACCTATACTTAAATATTCCTTAATAACTTAAAGGAAACTTATGAAGTATCATTACCTCTTGCTTTATTTCGAATAGTTCACGTTGTCTTGTTGAACTAACCTCGGAAAGCTTTGGGGCATACCTTTATTTCTAAAGGTTTCTTTTTCTAAAATAAGAGTGTTAATAATACCATAGGTTTTTAGTTGTGCCGATCCTAAATACCATTTTGGGTATATAGTTGACATCCGCTTTTAGTTTTTCTTGAAAAAGAATCATGTTTCCACAACTGGGTAGGTCTTACATTTTATATTCATCATGTATTGCCATTTATTCAAATAGCAGTAAACTATTTGTTGAGTATGTTACCACAAACAACATTCATTCCAAAACATGGAACAATGTCTCATCATGACCAAAAAGGGAATGTGAGATAAATGTTTTGGCTATACTCAACAACTTGTTCATCTTGAATCAATTACTTGGCAATTAGAAGTTATGTGTTTCTCCCTGCTGACTTAGGAATCACCCTTTCTTAGCTGCTTGGAGAAGACACTTTACTTCTAGTAATGTTTCTCTACTTATTTGGTTATTGTATTTCAATAAATATATGTGAAAATCATATTGTATTTTAATACCTAAGAAGTATTCGAGAAAACAGTACTTTTATTTGATGAATATAAATTAAACGAGAAGCGGGTACTTGCTTCTTGTATTTCAGTTTTTAATCATCCATGAATTCATTTCATTATGTGACGCAAATAACCTCATGTTAAGAAACCAACCACTTTTCTTTGAAGGACATGATGAAGTTGCCTTTGGAATAACTTTCCATAGGCCTTTCTGCCTTGTCTTTCAATATATTCTCCATAAGAATAAAAGATGGCATTATCTCCAATATTCTTATTACTTGGAGAATGTTACCTTGGTAACGAAGCGCTTACTCTATACGGTTCATTTGTACCTTTAAATGAAACTAGAGTAATTGGGTGTAAAATTTATAAGAATGGGATGACATGAAAGATTATGAATTGTCTTTCACTTTACACAAACCGAGTGTAATCATCATATTCAAATCTTGCTTCGCTTTCTCTTCAAAAGGATCTTGGAGATGAGACTACATGTAACATCATCCATGTCTTGATGTAGTGATTGCAACTAAAATCAGACGTTTATGATATCATTATGATAGAACCATCATATGCTTGATTCATGAGTCTCCTGTATGCAGTTTTACACCCTCGCTTTATGAGGTGGCTTAATAGGTTGGGACACAGGCACCTTGAATTTCCGTTATTGTAGTAATGTGCAGAAGCGCCTATACTACACTTGGAATTTTGTGCTTGTTTGTACATTAACTTTGTCCAATGTTTATCGCAGTTTTATTATGGTATTGATTTCCATTATCTACAAATATAATTTAGCAGATTTTACTTTTATGTGATTACCTAATCTGACATTACTGATTATTTAATCATTAAATGTCTCCCATTAATTTTTCAAATTCTAGGAACCCTCTGTACTGGAATCAGAATACACTTGAGTATTCTAGTGGCAAGGATCCCCGAACCTCCCTCATAGTCTACAAGTTAGGGCTACGCCACTACTCAGAGGGTCCAAGGTAGGCTTTTGACTAGCCAACTGCATTATCTTGCAGTTCCTTGATCTGTTGAGTGAAGTCCCAGCTTCAAAAATCATTGAATGATTTACTCAATGCTTGCCTCTAAAATTACAAAAAACTAGCTAAGGCTATAAATTTTCTGCAATTTTAGTTAAGTTGACCCACCACAAAAATAAGAACTCCCCAGTAGTAAGAGGCACCCTCAGGTGAGGCATGAGCCAGCACCTTGAACACCTGGTTTTGTTCAAACTTGAATGATGGAAGGCTGTTTGTGACTTAATATTTTCTTTGAGGGTTTTATTCATTTTCTCTCGATGAATGTAAACCATTTCTATTAATCTTGTTCGTCTATGTTGTCACACTCACAACTGAACATCAATAGAAATCAAACGTCGCTTCTTTATGCATTTTATTATTTATCATTTTATGTATTTTCCCGCTGTTCTAAAATGCATAAAATAATAAATAAATTCATAAAGTTAAAACTACTACCCGACTGGTCTTGAGCATCTAAACGACCTAAACGCATTGTACCTGAGTCGTATACTTGACTCTTGATGCAGCTTGCCCGTTCTGTATGTTTGCTTCGTATCTGGAACATTGCCCTATCTTGGCAGGGTCCACGTCACGTCTTGGAGTACCGCCTCATCTTGGCATCGTCCACATGTCGTCTTGCATCATCTTCATCAAGGTGCTCTGCCTCGTCTTGGCGGGGTTGATGTCGCTCGCTGTCTTCGTCCGAAGTACAGAGATTCTCACGCGCAAGCGAGGGGAACTCGGGTATAAATTTACATCAAATCAATTGGACACGTAGGTCCTTATACATTTTAACCAAAAAATAGATGATGTGCAGACCACTTTTAAATTAATTACACACATCGCACGCAGTTTAAAATAATTAATTAAATAAATAATTTAAAAGCATACATACGGGGCCAATGCTCAAGACCAGTAGTCGGGTACAAAATATTGCGCGATAAAAAATTAAAATGCATTAACTAAGTAGGAGGGTTATTTAATTAAATTAGATGAATTAATAAATTCAAATAATTTAATTAATTATCGGTCCATTAATTAATTTAATTTTAATACTTAGAATTAAATTAATTAATTAATTAATTTAATTTCAAAAATCAAATTAATTTTAACCTTGGGTATTAAAACTTATTTTCACCAAAATTAATATATTAATTAATTTAATTTATTTATTTAATTATTTAATTAATTATATTAATTGATTTAATTAAATCCATGTCAGGGGTTACCTGCTCGTTAGGAGGAACGGGCGGCGGTCGGGTAAGCTTGGCTAGGGTCCTCCCGGGGAGGAGCCGCTGCGTGGTCTACCGCTGATGGAGGCGACACCTCTCTTGGTAGAGCGCGGGGGCTGCGCGCTAGGGAACCGGCTGCGCGAGGTGGTCCGACAAGGCCTGGCATGGCAGCGGAGGTTCAGCTGCCTGGTTTTGTGCTTGGGGTCACCGTGTGAAGGTGACTGGGGGCTGTCTGCGTGCGCCAGCGGGAGGCGGAGTAGGAAAGACGGTCCAGGGTGGTCGCTCCTACTTGGGGACGGCCGAGGGAGGTCCCTCAGGTGGTTGGGGCTTGCTTCTTGGGGATGGGGCTTGCTGCATGAAGGTCATGGTCGCACCTGCTTGGGGACGGTTGGGGCTTGTTGCATGAAGGAGGTCCCTCGGGTGGCCGGAGGAGGTCCCTCGGATGTCCACGTGCGCCAGCGGCCTGCTGTGGAAGGGGCGCTTCAGCCGGCTGGTAGGAGGCCACTGCAGGGGTGCGGGCAAGCAACGGAGTCCGGGGAAGGTGGCGCCTGTAGGTGCGCAGTAGCCTGTGCGGTGGTGCGCCGTCTGGGAGGAGCCCCATGCAGCGCTGCAAGGAGGGCCGGCGATCCACGGCTGTGGTCGTGCAGGAGGGTGGCGGGCCTAGGGGCGCGCCGGTTTGTGGAGGAGGGCTCCGCAGCGTTGCATGCGCTGCATGGGAGAGGAAGGGGTCCGCTCGGACCCCTTGCTGCCTTTTTTTTCTTTCTGTTTTCCACGTGCAAGGTCGGACTCCCCTATATTTATTTTTTGTTTTCTTTTGTTCTGATTTGATTGACCGCACCCCCTTATTCTGTTTTTTTTTAAAACAAGACTTCTTTTGAAGTCTTTGTTTGCCCCCTTCCCTTTTTTTTTGAAATGAATACTTGGCCTCAAGTCTTCCCCTTTATTTTAAAATTTTCTAAAGGCTATCTTAGCCTTTAGATATAATAATAAAAAAATATTTTAATATAATAATTTTATTATTATTATAATTTTATTATTATGATTATATTATTATAATTATATCATTATAAGAATAATATAAATTATAATAATTATAATTATATTATAAATTTTAATACCCTTGTTCAAAAACGAAAAACATGATCCATTCCGAAAATTTCGAATGACCATATCTTAGTCGTTTGAAATCGGATTAAATCACGGTTTGAATGGTTGTGACCAATTTTAAATCCTCTACTTAACTTTATGCAAATTAATTTTATTTGGATTAGAAAATCTATGTAACCTCCCTCTGATACCACTATGAGGTTTTTGGGGCCCACAGCGGAAGCCGATGTTGCCGGGGATTTTAAAATTTTTGTTGGCGGAATGATGGTACTTGTCGTCACCGACGATCTGAGCCTGAGAGAGGTCCGAGGATCTCGTGTAGATTATTAAGAGCACAAAATTAAAATGAAAATGTACCCGTTTCAAATCCGAAGGTGCGGTCGACTGCTGCTAGTCAATGGCGATCGTCGCTTGAAGGATTCAAAGCAGGATCCCTCTAGATCGTCCACACGCGCTCCAAAAATCCACGGGAATGCCGATCGTCGAACTTCAGGTGATAGCATGGCGATTCAACGATATCTTCGACGTCCCGATGATCAACGCATCGTTGATCTTGTGATACATGAGGAAGAACTTGATTCGAGCTCTTGGATCATCATCTTCTCTCTCTAGGAAGTGGGAGGAGAGAGAGGCTCTCAATTTTCATTCCACAAATGAATGGATAGTGATGTGTACACCCAAGAGAGAGCGCCTCCTCTCTTATTTATAAAGACATTGATAAATACCCAGTAGGGTTCCCCGGCCCCCGTTAATATCAACGTTCTCTAAATAAATAATTTTGACGAACTTAACTGCGCCAATATTATTTAAAATTTTATCACATACTTGTAATATATATATATAATATAAATTACGTGATAAAACCGAGCCATTTAACTCGACTCATTGTCCCACTTAATATTAAATGAACCTTGAATATTAAATAATATTCATTCGATTAATATTTTCTCATATTTTTTTAAAGGGTTGAGGTGCAAAGGCCTCTATATTAAATGAAAAAAGAAAACAGGAGAGTAACTACAAAGAACCACAAAGAATATAAATAACCAGAACCAGGGTCCTTAACCCATTCTAGCGCCACATTCTGATAGAAGGAGTCCTGCCTGAGTCCAGGCATTACAGTCCATCAATTGGCTGGAAGTATTACCCAGAGGCAGGGCAGTCATTCTATAAACTCTTGAAGAAGTAACATCATTTACTAAACTTGAAAATACATTAAATAAATTCAATCCCAAATATTCATAACTTGAATATTAATGAATTTATTTAATTCTTTTGGTGATCGACAATCATGGACAACGTTCGGACCCCGTGGCGGGCCCCACTATGTACATATACCTATTCAACTGAATATGGAGGATTCATGAATATGATGTTGTGTGTGACCCTCTAGGACCTTATCTCGATAGCAGTGAATAAAATCCACAGACCAAGAGCGGATTCTAGCAACTCATCATGGCCCCTAAAGAGATAAGGATAGTCATAGCAAGTACTACCATCCTACAAACACTGATTGTGTACTATAGTCTCTTTGTCATTACATATCTCATAAAGTAGGACACACTCTTGTGTCATCATCCTTATCTTTCTTTATTATTTGTTGATCTATCCGGATGGATTTTCCTTTATACTGCTTTGGCCAAAGACTTATGAAGGCAGCACCATCCTGATCAACTAGGCCTGAGATATACAACTTCCAAAACATTGAAGCGACAAATCCTTTCTTGACCATTCAAACAACGTCATACCACCAACGACGCACTCGACACAAACTACTTCGCCACGACATTACTGCCATGGTTTTCTCCTTGCATCAAAGTACATAATTAAATGATATACATTGGTAATGGTCTCAAGTCAGGAGACCAATACACATGTCCATAGATAGGAACAACTAATGACACCCAGAACATGTGGTGTTCATATTGGTGGGTCTGTCCTCATGATCTCATTACTAGAGATCACCAAGTGAGAACTTCATGAGAAGAAGTCTCAATACTTATGAGCCCCCAACACCTGATAGTCATAAATCTATTATTTCTAGTCATTAAGATGTATCTATATTATAGAACATATATTTAATATCAATGTCATTGTATCTCAAGGTTCTCATTATAGCCTGGGATCTACTCTAACCTCTCGACATGACAATTAACCTTTGGACATTACCATTATTATAGTGGATGCGGAAAAGTCTGCACTATAATGGTAAGATATCATCATGCACATCTAACTATACACATGATATGGTAATCAAAAGTAGTACATAGTTGAGTCTAGGGAACCCACTATTTCAACACTCCCACTTGCACTAGAGCCAACATGCTAACTAAACTTGTTAGCTACTGACATGATAAATACCACGCTTCTACTGAGTAACGGATTTAACTGTTGGGCTTTCCTAATTTTCACCACATGGCATATCTGCTATATTCGACCTCATATGCTTGAGTAAAACTTCTCAAGATAGGGTATCCTCCAGTATATTACTTTTTTCCGTTTTCATAACTTGACAACTTGGCTAGTAAGAATATCATAATTCTTATTATGATAATAATTTTCTCACTAGGTGCGAATCCAAGAATTGGGACAAATCATTGCAATTTATAACTACTTCTTTGCTGCCTTAGAAGCTGCAATGTACTCGGTATTTGTAGGTATGGCTACCACTAGATTTTATGAGCTTGACTCGCTCATCTCCTTTTCCTAACTACGATACTAGATAAAATTGATCTAAGGATTACTAGTTTGTGTCCCACCAAAACTAGTATACCTTCCTCTCCATATTCCAAGTACATATCATTTGTACTTACCGAATTACAAGATGATAGTTCTAACTGCATCACTTGTAGTGCTCCTAGAAATAATTGATACTTGCCTATAAAAAATTATATCCTGGCAGTATCAATTAACGTACATATCATGGAATATGTGATTGATCCATCTCTAAAGCATATGTTATCAATTCACAACTTTAATCTCTACACATGCTCTGAACATGTTAACTTTGAGAGATTAAGCCATGTTACATAGGCAACAATTCTGAACTTGAATTGTTCCAACTTGTATTTTTCAATACAATGTCACTCTATGTACGATTGAATAGGACCAAGAAACCTTTGGATCTACCTCAGTGGATCCTGTTCCCTAGAACTTAGGTTGCTACTTAAATTAAATCATTGGAGAATTGTTTTTAACCTGATCTTATCTAACTGTAAGATCAAAATATGTTTCCATATGTTGTTGAACATATTTCACTTAGAAAACATTGGCTCTCCCACTAACCATTGGTAGACACAAGGCAGAGATTATTTTATAATGAATGTTCTAAGATCTTGTCACTTACTTTAATACAGAGTTGTATTTCAGTAACTTTCGATCCTTATTGGCATCATTTGATGTCATCATCTCTTTCTGGTTGCGTCGTATAGACACCTTCCATGAAAAATGATCTTGACATCCAATGAACAATAAAAGGATCTTATAAGTTTAGCTATGACAAGTGAAACTCTAATAGATTTAGGCGTACCGACTTGGTATAACCTATCGATCCTTATTGGTACCATAATTCTACCATCCATGTATCATTTCATTTGAATACCCACCGTAGTATTCAATTTATAAGCCCCTTTTCAATTTGATACATGGAATCTATTATTGAATTTTAGTTGATCTTATCAATCTTAGCTCATTTCCATATACTCCTTACTTGTAGGATTTATTATTCTTAATGAATAATATATCACCGACTGCGGTGATTATAAAACCATCACCTTGGTTTCATACTTCTTACACAGTATGTGTCTCTGGAACATTCCTATTCCACACGTACTTGTGGAACTTGTTCCTTATGCCAACCATTTGTGCATCTCGAGCATTGACTAAGTCCAAGTCAATTCAGCTCCCACTATCTCTAATAGATATGTGCACCCTTGTATAGAAATTTATTCTAATACTTGACTACATATTTTCTATCTTAGGGATTTAGGTAATATCTTAAGCAACTGTTAGGATAATTAACTTAGATGCACAACATGTTTAACTTGATGCATGTTTGTTTAAATCCTAACAAACGCTTTGCATCTAAACACATCCTATGACAAAATGGATTTTCTATCATACTATGACTTGTATGATATCCATTTTTCATTTTAGTTGGAATATTGGTTATGGGTTTAAGCCGTTATTTTCAAAGCACATCATGAAATATAATGGAAGTTTCTACTGGTTGTAACATTGATAAGACTTACATCATAACTTTGATATATAAAACATGCGTTTAGGAATTTCTACACACTACTTTTTTTTATCAATGTTAATATGTAAGACTCGTCATTGATCCTTCTTATGAACATCAATATGGTGATGTAGATAAGGAAACATGCTTTTAGGAATTTCTCCATGCTACATTATCATGATCGATGATTGTTTGGTCAAGATATTCTTTGGCATGCCGATCTGAAGAAACTCATATCTTCTTACCAAACCTATACTTCAATATTATTTAATAACTTAAAGGAAACTTACGAAGTATCATTACCTCTTGCTTTATTTGGAATAGTTCACATTGTCTTGTTGAACTAACCTCGGAAAGCTTTGTGGCATACCTTTATTTCTAAAGGTTTCTTTGTCTAAACTAAGAATGTCAATAATACCATAGGTTTTTAGCTGTGTCGAGCATATATACCATTTTGGGTATATAGTTGACGTCCGCTTTTAGTTTTTCTTAACAAAGAATCATGTTGCCACAACTGGGTAGGTCTTACATTTTATATTCATCATTTATTGCCATATATTCAAATAGTAGTGAAATATTTTTTGAGTATGTTACCACAAACAACATTCATTCCAAAACTTGGAACAATGTCTCATCATGACCAAAAAGGGAATGTGAGATAAATGTTTTGGCTATACTCAACAACTTGTTCATATTGAATCAATTACTTGGCAATTAGAAGTTATGTGTTTCTCCCTACTGACTTAGGAATCACCCTTTCTCAACTACTTGGAGAAGACACTTTACTTCTAGTAATGTTTCTCTACTTACTTGGTTATTGTATTTCAATAAATATATGTGAAAATCATATTGTATTTTAATAACCAAGAAGTATTCGAGAAAAAAATACTTTTATTTGATGAATATAAACTGAACGAGAAGTGGGTACTTGCTTCTTGTATTTCAGTTTTTAATCTTCCATGAATTAATTTCATTACGTGATGCAAATAACTACCTGTTAAACAACCAACCACTTTTCTTTGAAGGACATGACTAAGGTTCCTTTGGCGTAACTTTCCATAGGACTTTCTACCTTGTCATTCAATATATTCGCCATAAGAATAAAAGATGGCATTATCTCCAATATTCTTATTACTTGGGGAATGTTACCTTAACGGTAATGAAGCGCTTACTCTATACGGTTCGTTTGTACCTTTAAACGAAACTAGAGTAATTGGGTGTAAAAGGTATAAGAATGGTATGACATGAAAGATTATGAATTGTCTTTCACTTTACACAAACCGAGTGTAATCATCACATTAAAATCTTGCTTCTCTTTCTCCTCGAAAGGATCTTGGAGATGAGACTACATGTAACATCATCCATTTCTTTATGTAGTGACCGCAACTAAAATCAGACGTTAATGATATCATTATTATAGAACCATCATATGTTTGATTCATGAGTCTCCTGTAAGAAGTTTTACACCCTCGCTTCTTGAGGTGGCTTAACAGGTTGGGACACAGGCACCTTGAATTTCCCTTATTGTAGTAATGTGTGGAAGCGCCTATACTACACTTGGAATTTCGTGCTTGTTTGTACATTAACTTTGTCCAATGTTTATAGCAGTTTTATTATGGTATTGATTGCCATTATCTACAAATATAATTTAGCAGATTGTACTTTTATGTGATTACCTAATCTGACATTACTGATTATTTAATCATTAAATGTCTCCCACTAATTTTTTGAATTCTAGGAACCCTCTGTACTAGAATCAGAAAACTCTTGAGTATTCTAGTGGCAAGGATCCCCAAACCTCCCTCATAGTCTACAAGCTAGGGCTACGCCACTACCCAGAGGGTCCAAGGTAGGCTTTTGACTATCCAACCGCATTAGTTTGTGGTTCCTTGATCTGTTGAGTGAAGTCCCAGCTTCAAAAATCATTGAATTATTTACTCAATGCTTGCCTCTAAAATTACAACAAACTAGATAAGGCTATAACTTTGATGAAATTTTAGTTAAGTCGACCCACCAAAAAAATAAGAACTCCCCGGTAGTAAGAGGCACCCTCAGCTGAGGCATGAACCGGCACCTTGAACACCCAGTTTTGTTCAAACATGAATGATGGAAGGCTGTTTGTGACTTAATATTTTCTTTGAGGGTTTTATTGGTTTTCTCTCAACTAATGTAAACCATTTATATTAATCTTGTTCATCTATGTTCATCTATGTTGTCGCACTCACAACTGAACATCAATAGAAATAAAATGTCGCTTCTTTATGCATTTTATTATTTATCATTTTATGTATTTACTGCTGTTATAAAATCCATAAAATAATAAATAAATGCATAAAGGTAAAACTACTACCTGACAGGTCTTGAGCAACTAAACGACCTAAGTGCATCGTACCTGAGTCGTATACTTGACTTTTGATGCAGCTTGCTCATTCTGTATGTTTTCTTTGCATCTGGAACATTGCCCTGTCTTGGAGGGGTCCACGTCACGTCTTGGATTACCGCCTCATCTTGGCATCGTCCACGTGTCGTCTTGTGTCATCTTCATCAAGGTGCTCGGCCTCGTCTTGGCGGGGTCGATGTCGCTCGTCGTCTTCGTCTGAAGTACAAAGATACTCACGCGCAAGCGAGGGGAACTCAGGTATAAATATACATCAAATCAATTGGACACGCAGGTCCTTATACATTTTAACTAAAAAATAGACGATGCGCAGACCGCCTTTAAATTAATTACACACATCGCACGTAGTTTAAAATAATTAATTAAATAAATAATTTAAAAGCAGACATACGGGGCCAATGCTCAAGACCAGTAGTCGGGTACAAAATATTGCGCGATAAAAAATTAAAATGCATTAACTAAGTAGGAGGGTTATTTAATTAAATTAGATGAATTAATAAATTCAAATAATTTAGTTAATTATCGGTCCATTAATTAATTTAATTTTAATACTTAGAATTAAATTAATTAATTAATTATTTTAATTTCAAAAATCAAATTAATTTTAACCTTGGGTATTAAAACTTATTTTCACCACAATTAATATATTAATTAATTTAATTAATTAAGTTAATTAATTATATTAATTGATTTAATTAAATCCATGTCAGGGGTTACCTGCCCGCTAGGAGGACCGGGCGGCGGCCGGGTAAGCTTGGCCAGGGTGCTCCTGGAAAGGAGTCGCTGCGTAGTCTACCGCTGATGGAGGCGGCGCCTCTCTCGGTAGAGCGTGGGGGCTGCACGCTAGGGAACCGACTATGCGGGGTGGTCCGGCGAGGCCTGGCGCAGCGACGGAGGTTCAGCCGCCTGGTTTTGTGCTTGGGGCCACCGCGTGAAGGTGACTGGGGGCTATCCGTGTGCGCCAGCGGGAGGCGGAGCAGGTAAGATGGTCCAGGGTGGTCGCGCCTGCTTGGGGATGGCCAAAGGAGGTCCCTCAGGTGTTCGGGGCTTGCTTCTTAGAGGCGGGGCTTGCTACATGAAGGTCATGGTCGCGCCTGCTTGGGGACGGCTAGGGCTTGCTGCATGAAAGAGGTCCCTCGGGTGGTCGGAGGTGGTCCCTCAGCTGTCCACGTGTGCCAGAGGCCTGCTGTGGAGGGGGCGCTGCAGCTGGAGGCCAGCGGCCGGCTGGTAGGAGGCCGCTGCAGGGGTGCGGGCAGGCGACGGAGTCCGAGGGAGGCGGCGCTTGCAGGTGCGTGGTGGCCTGTGCGGTGGTGCGCCGTCCGGGAGGAGCCCCATGCAGCGCTGCAGGGAGGGATGGTGATCCATAGCTGTGGTTGTGCAGGAGGGCGGCGGGCCTAGGGGCGCGCCGGTTTTTGGAGGAGGGCACCGCGGCACTGCATGCGCCGCATGGGAGAGGAAGGGGTCTACTCGGACCCCTTGCTGCCTTTTTTTTCTTTCTGTTTTCCACGCACAAGGTCGGCCCCCCTATATTTTTTTTGTTTTCTTTTGTTCTGATTTGATTGACCGCACCCCCTTATTTTTTTTTTAAACAATACTTCTTTTGAAGTATTTGTTTTCCCCCTTCCCTTTTTTTTTGAAATGAAGACTTGGCCTCAAGTCTTCCCCTTTATTTTAAAATTTTCTGAAGGCTATCTTAGCCTTTAGATATAATAATAATAATAAATTATTTTAATATAATAATTTTATTATTATTATTTTATTATTATAATTATATTAGTATAATTATATCATTATAATAATATAAATTATAATAATTATAATTATATTATAAATTTTAATACCCTTGTTCAAAAACAAAAAACATGATCCATTCCGAAAATTTCGAATGACCATATCTTAGTCGTTTGAAATCGGATTAAATCACGGTTTGAATGGTTGCGACCAATTTTAAATCCTCTACATAAATTTATGAAAATTAATTTTTTTTGGCTTAGAAAATCTACGTAACCTCCCTCCAATACCACTGTGAGGTTTTCGGGGCCCGCAGCGGAAGCCGATGGGCCGGGGATTTTAAAATATTCATCGGCAGAACGACGGTACTTGTCATCGTTGACGATCCGAGCCCTGGAGAGGTCCGAGAATCTCGCGTATATTATTAAGAGCACAAAATTAAAATGAAAACGTACCCGTTTCAAATTCGAAGGCGCGGTCGACTGCTGCTAGCCGATGGTGATCATCGCTTGAAGGATCCCAAGCAGGATCCCTCTAGATCGTCCACACGCGCTCCAAAAATCCACGAGAATGCCGATCGTTGAACTTCGGGTGCTAGCGTGGTGATTCAAAGATATCTTCGGCGTCCTGATGATCAACGCATCGTTGATCTTGTGATGCGTGAGGCAGAACTTGATCTAAGCTCTTGGATCATCAGCTTTTCTCTCTAGGAAGCGGGAGGAGAGAGAGGCTCTCAATTTTCATTCCATAAATGAATGAATAGTGATGTGCACACCCAAGATAGAGAACCTCCTCTCTTATTTATAAAGACATTGATAAATACTCGATAGGGTTCCCCAACCCCCGTTAATATCAACGTTCTCTAAATAAATAATTTCGATGAACTTAACTGTGCCAATATTATTTAATATTTTATCACAGACTTGTAATATATATATATATATAATATATTACGTGATAAAACCGATCCATTTAACTCGACTCGTTGTCCCGCTTAATATTAAATGAACCTTAAATATTAAATATTATCCTTTCGATTAATATTTTCTCGTATTTACTAAAATTGTTAATACATTAAAAAAATTCAATCCCAAATATTCATAACTTGAATATTAATGAATTTATTTAATTCTTTTGGTGATCGAAAATCATGGACAACGCTCAGACCTCGTGGCGGGCCCCACTATGTCCATATACCTATTCAACTGAATAGGGTGGATTCTTGAATACGCTGTTGTGTGTGACCCTCTAGGCCCTTATCTCGATAGCAATGAATAAAATCCACAGACCAAGAGAAGAGTCTAGCAACTCATCATAGCCCCTAAAGAGATAAGGATAGTCATAGAAACGACTACCATCCTATGAACAATGACTGTGTACTATAGTCTCTTTGTCATTAAATATCTCATAAAGTAGGATGCACTCTTGTGTCATCATCCTTATCTTTCTTTATTATGTGTTGATCTATCCAGATGGATTTGCCTTTCTACTGATTTGGCCAAAGACTTATGAAGGTAGCACCATCCTGATCAACCAGGCCTGAGATATACAACTTCCAAAACTTGGAAGCAACAAATCCTTTCTTGACCATTCAACCAACGTCATACCACCAACGACACACTCGACACAAACTACTTCTCCACGGCATTACTACTATGGTTTTATCCTTGCATTAAAGTACGTAATTAAATGATATACATTGGTAATGGTCTCAAGTCAGGAGACCAATACACATGTTCATAGATAGAAACAACCAATGACATCCAAAACATGTGGTGTTCCTATTGGTGGGTCTGTCCTCATGATCTCATTACTAGAGATCACCAAGTGCGAACTTCATGAGAATAAGTCTCAATGCTTATGATCCCCCAACACCTGATAGTCAGTCATCTACTATGTCCAGTCAGTAAGATTTATCTAGACTATAGAACATATATTTAAGATCAATGTCATTGTATCTCAAGGTTCTCATTATAGCCTAGGATCTACTGTAACCTCTCAACACGACAATTAACCTTTGGAAATTACCATTATTATAGTGGACGCAGAAAATTCTGCACTATAATGGTAAGATATCATCATGCACATCTAACTATACACATGATACGGTAATCAAAAGTAATACATAGTTGGGTCTAGGGAACCCACTATTTCAACATTATATATCTGTGGAAAGGGATATCTATTTTTAACCATCAAATAGTTTAGTTTTTGATAGTCCATGCATAGCCTAAGGGTATCTTCCGCCTTTTTCATGAAAAGGACCAGTGAACCCCAAGGTGAAATACTATGTCAGATAAAACCCTTAACTTACAGATCTTCAAATTGCCTCTTGAGATCTCTCAACTCCATCGTGGTCATCTTGTAAAGAGGAATGGATACCGGTATAGCTCCCGGCACTATATCAATAGTGAACTCCACCTCTCTAACTTGAGGTAAGACTGAGAAGTTTTCTAGGTAAACGTTCCTGAAATGATCAACCACTGGAAAGAAATATTTCATACATGTTCCTTGATCATCCGGATATAAAATCGTAATATGGGCTATCATCCTTCCCAGCCTATGATACTCGGGTCCATATCAGCTCGCCTAAATATCCCATTCACCCTTATATAGAAAATATCCACCCTATGGTGAATTGAAAATCACCCTACGGTGATAGAAATCCACAAAGGATCAAAAAGAAACCAACCATTCCATTCCAAGAATGACATCAAATCCCATCATTTCAAAGACATAGAGGTTTCATAGAAAGTGACACCCACCAATATTAAGGGGCACTCCTTGCACTAACACATACATGTCTTTCTAATCCATAATGGATTTTCTAGAATCATAACATTAGAATAAGTAAAAACATAGAGCCTAATGCTTTCTACAAAAACCACAGATATAAAACTATGCATTGCACCAGTATCAAAAAATACTAATGATAAAACAGAGGCGACTAGAATAGTACCTCTGATAGTAGAAGGTACGAGATACTATTTCTACTGGGTCTGTTGTACTACATAACTCTAACATGTATTGTGTCCCTAAGACACTACTTGGCTACCCTGAGCTGACTCACCCTACTGTCATTGAGATCCTGGGGTCCGACTACCATAACCATGACCACCCCCTTGGCCTGAACAACCTGACGTATTCTAGTTCCCTGAATAGTGAGAAGCTACTGATTCCACTACTAAACATGGATTCAGTACAGACCCTCTCTCACTAGATGTTGGTGGAAATTTCCTGTAGAACCGCTGTAAATGTCCCATCTTGCTGCAAGCTCGGCATTCGACTGGGTCCATTAGGCACTGAGGTTTAGTATGCTCAATCCTTCCACACTGGTAGCACCTCACCTAGCAACCAGATAAAAAATTGTCTACTTGTATCCCCACAATAAATCTCCATATGATTCTTCTTGATTCTGGTTGAGACAGTACCAGATCTCAATGTCGAACTGCCCTGGCACGTACCCCCAGATTCCCATAGGTTTCACTTGGTAATCAGCGCTTAATTCACAATAGTAGAGACTTAAGACAACCTGAAGACATTCACCTATGATCAGATGTCAAAACTAAGACTATCCTAAAATATTCTAGATTTCAATACATCATCACCCATCATAATAGGTGAGAATTTATGAAGCTCAGTAAACTGGTAAAATAGTCCATAACTGGCAGTCTTCCCTACTTCAGGTGCATAAACTCTCAGACCCGATCGACCCTCAGCATCTCAGGAAAACAATAATCATAGAAAGCTGCTTGAAAGTATTCCCATGTCATATCCTGGTGACACCATGCATGAGTGATAAAATCCCACCATCTCTTGGAAGAATCACGCAACATATAAGTTGCGAGCTTGACCCTCCTCTCGAGGGGCATCTTCAGATGCTCGAAGATAGTCATCACTGATTCCAACCATGATTTTGTAGCCTTTGGTCCTCCATCCCCTAAAAAAGTATGCGGATGATGCTGCTGAAATATATGCATCAAATCTATTATAGAGTTGGTAGCCTATGGTGCTCCCTGAAAGTTATTCATAAACCTCACAAAACCTTCACAAAACTGTTCATCAACACCTAAGTCTGGTATAACATTTGGTGTAGAAACTGGAACAAGATGAGGTTCCATTGGTATCCCATGGCCTGCCATCTCTGAAGTATTTTCATCACTACTCTCTTAATGTGTAGCTCATGGTCGTCGTAGCAGCATGACTCTACAAGTTCAATAACACAACTTAGTTTAAATTCACCATCAAGGGTTGTCATTCAAGAGTTCAAAAATAGATAGGAAAATACCCACAATTTTTGTTAGAAAGGGCCTATATGGCGTGTAGAATGAATACATGGTGTGTACCCTTATGCAGTCATATGGTCATGTGCTACTTCTATCCTGGGTGTGTATCAACTTCAGGTACACAACATGTTCCACCCACACATGGTGTGTACACTGGTCTGTCCTCCAAGCCTTGTACTCCCACATAGCTAGGTCCACATGGGTTCTTCTTGGGTAAGATACACGGCATGTTCTGGTCAAAACCAAACAACCTGTATTTTCCCTTACACATCTCATTACACGGTCAGCTATTACATAGCATGTACATATGGTATATGACATGTACATCTTTAAAACTTGGAACACCTTCTTCCCTGAATAAGAAGAACACAAAACATGTTAGGATAAAATACATGCCATGTATACTGGGTTTTTCAAGATAGAAACTCTAGATTTCCTAGAAAATCCCTATTCAGTAGAAAACCCAACCAGTGGTATGCCAAATTCCAATCCTTGAGGGCTCATACTCCCCATGAATCAAAGTTTAGAACCCAAGAATAACATATCTCAATAAAATTATATATAAAAGGTTGAATAGTGATCCACCAAATTCCGATCCAAGAGGGCTCATACACCTCAGATATCAAAGTTTGGAATCCATACAATTCGAACCATATCATATACCAATACACCTATCACAACAGCAGGCATATCTATCAAGGTAATATCACAACAGCATGCATCTCTAGCACGACATCTATCAAAAAATCATGCAATATCTAATGCATCCTAGATGACATTAAATAATGCATGTAATGTGATTCTAAAAAGTGTCTATATGATGCATGAGATGTAATACCTTCATCTTATTGGGTTTCAATAGAATAGAACCACAATAATATAAATAATAATAGCACAAAACAAGTGTGTCACCCAACAGTGAAATCAAATCAACTGTAACAATTAAAAACCAAAAAAAATCAATATTAGAAGAAAATTGGATTTTCCCAATACACAAGGTAGATACTCCCAAGAACAACTAATTACCAAATTCCATATCCTTATTCTAGTCTATTTTTTTCAAATAGTAATATAAAGTAGAAAAAACACTCTAATATCACTTTGTAACATCTCGGATTCAGATGCTACTAAAAGGTGCCTCATGCACAGTTGGCCACATGGCCTCAAGAACATTTTCTCAAACACCAGAGGCTAATCACTAGCAGTGAGGGCCTAAGGTGTGTTAGTGGAGAAACTATTCCCTCATTGGTAGAGTGTAACACAGTGGAATAAATAATAAAAATAGTGGAATCAGTAAACATCATGCAATTGAAGTAAACGACTGAAGACTGAAAGATATAGATAACTGGAAGGTATATAATATCAACATTATGTAGCACGTCACATGTTCTAAGAAAATAGAGAAAACAGGATACACTAAAATAAATTAAAACATAATACCAAAGTACGATAAAACAAAATGAAACTCGGTAGCATCGCAATCCTTGGCTTGGTCCCATGCTCTCCTTCTCTTAAGCAGCAATCAAGTACATGTATAAGGATCCCTTCCCCTATCGACACCTGCAACAATATAGTTTTTTTGGGCCCAAAAACATGACCAAAAAAGGGTTTGAGAAGTAAATCCTTGTAGGAAACCACTAAAGGTCTATTTCAATCTGTTAGTGAGTATATGCAACAGTACTGTACAATAGTGAAAATGCAGTAAACTAATAGGTACTCAAAAGTAACCAATCCTACAAGTACTCACATTCATTTAAATTAATTTAATTTAATTTAATCAATTCAAATTAATTGAATTATATAAGTATTGGGGTCCATCCTAAGCCTGCCAATCCCCTATATGAAGTAAACACAATAGATACCTCAACAGGTTATCTAAACAAAAGAAGTGAATATCGAATTCAAACATGTGCTTTGGCTTGGCAGACACGACATAAGTCATTCCATTTCAATATATCTCAGGGATAAGTCTAATGTATCATTGTTTCAACATATTCAAATCAGGTACAAGCTCAGTGTATCAGCATTTCAGCATATTAAAATCAGGGACAAGCCCAGTGTATCAGCATTTCAGCATGTATCTGGGCCAAGACCAGTATATCAGTATTTCATCATAGTAAACAACACGTGTAAATTACACTATTACATGGTTAACAATAATCAACTCACGTGGACACATTTCATTTATCAAGAAACATGTTCTAATTAAACTATGGCATTTCTTTAGCATTTAATAACTCACGTGGGAAAAATTTGTGCAACAAAACTAATATATAAATTAAACTATCACAAAGATTTAACAACAATATTCACATGGAAACCATTTAATTAACCAATTCCATATTAAAAAACCCTTCAAAGGGTAAACAAAGTCATTCCCATCGACATCCTAAGCCAAAATTCCTAAACAATGGTCATTTGAGGGAAACCGCACCCCCAGAACGGCCCTTAATCAAACCAAATAAACTTAATCATGCTTCAATTAATTTAATCAATCACTTCAAAGTCATTATGTATTAACATGGGTCAAATTATGAATCAAGAAACACCCTAATCATGGGTTTATGGCACAATGGATAATATAAACAACTTAACATTAAACAATTAGCATGAGACCACCTACCTTGTTGTAGTACGACTCTCCTCATCTATCCTCGACCTCCAATTCACGCTATAACAATATAGATCTATGATAAAGGGATAATTAATCATACTTAAATAACTCATCCGTGAACTAAAATCACCAATAATGGATCAAGATTAATCTAGATCTTACCGATTGAGTTCAAATGAGACTGATAGTGATTGATTCAGAGTTCGGATGATCAATCGGGAAGAGGTTGAAGTTCCAGCACTCCTCTTGAGTTCCCTCGGTGATCCCACTGTCTAATCTAGAAAATTGAGTGCCCACTTCCCATTTTAAGAGAAAAACACAAAATACACGGTGTTTAAGCCCATATACACAATGTGTATATCATTTAATTTTTCACTTGGTGGATGAATTTCATCGACTTATTTTTCATGGTCGGCCGACATGACTACACGGTGTGTACTAGGAAGTACACAGCATGTAGTTAGTTTTTCCTCTTTTCTTTGCTGACATGCCCACATGCCTTGTATTCCCATCATACACGGCCAAACTACATGGCATGTACTTAGGAATACATTGTGTGTAGCCCTGAATCAGCTTGTGTGATAGTATGATTCCTATACTTTTCTAGTTTTCCCTTATTTTCTCAAAAACAACTCAAAGTAAAAAAAGAATATAAGAAAAGTATACCTCAAAGTAAGAACCGGGTTCTTACATGATGTTTTTAAACATTAAGTGTTATAAATATTATTTCATATCAGTTTTTAATTTAAAATAAGTTAATATATTAGGAAATATATAATAATATTTTAAAAATTTTCAATTTAATATATTAGGATAAAATATAAAATATTTAACAAAATGGTTTTTTAAAATAAAAAATACTTTTATACTAAATTTTCTTTAAAAAATCAATTAAAATTAATTAGTTATATTCTAAAATTAAATTTTACAAATGTATTGGCATTAAAACCATTATTTTAATTTTATATAAACATCGTATCATATTTTTGATAACAATATGAATACTTTTACGTAATACATAATTATATATAATTATAAAATTATAATATTATATTTTTTCATTGTGAGTTATAATATTTTAAATTTAATACTTAACAATACATGACATCAATATACCTATTAAATATATGACCAATGACCAAATCAGGAATAACCATATTTTCAATGACCATATTTACAATTTACATATTTTGTTCCTATATATATAACCTTACTAAATTTATTCAATTCACACTTACCATTTTCATAGTTGTTATTTTAAATCACAGGACATGTTTTATTATTTAATGATATTATTTCTCATTATATATTTTTTTATACTAATGGTGATTCTTAAAGGAGATGGTAGTCTGGGAGAGATGTTAGTTCTAAAGATATTTCTTTTCAATTTATTTTTTGCATTAAATTTTTGTAGTTTTAATGGATGTAATCATCTAGTATTTGTAATATTTAGTTTTATGTGCTTTTGTTGTAACATTTTACTATGAAATAATAAAGTGTTTTTAGTTTAATCAATATTTTGTATGACTTGTTACCTAATATATTTCTATTTATTTAAACAAATAAAAAGAAAAAAATAGTTTAGAATTATATAGATATAATATATTGAAAGAATATGCTTTATAAAAACCTATGGAATTAGAATACGTGCATTGAAAATGTTTTTCAGGGGATGTGAGGTACGAAAAAGAAATAAATATTAAGATTTAAGTACATTTGATTTACTGCAACCATTAACTCTTCCACATTTATTGTGGGAGGAGGTTTCTATTAGAATTGTGTCAGGACTTCCAAAGCCATAGGGATTTGACATGATGCTTGTGGTGGTAGAATAGTTAAGTAATTATTATAATTTCAAACCAATCAAGCATCCATATTCAGTGAAAACATTTGTTGATGAGTTTATGAAGGATTTTGTGAAGTTACATGGAATACCTAGTGTTATAGTCAGTGATAGAGACCCATTGTTTACTAGTTAGTTTTGTAAGGTACTTTTAAACTATAGGGAACAACACTAAAGATGATTTATTCTTACCATCCACAAAGTGATGTCCAAATCGAAGTGGAAAATAGGTGTTTAGAGGTTTATTTTAGGTGTTTCACTTTGGATCAACCAAACCATTTGGTGATGTGGATTCCATATGTCAAATTCAGTTATAATACATATTATCACACCTTTATAGGGAAGGTACCTTTAAGAAAATTTAATGGACACAAAACACTAAATATTATTCATTATACTAAGGGGTGAGTTATGGTAAAGGTTGTATAAAATGATTTGATTGAAAGAGCTGGAGCATTACAACAAATCCAATTAAATATATAGAGTGATCATCTGTCAATGGTGAATTAAGAAAACAAGCATCATAAAGGTTATCTTCAAAGAAGGAGATATGTTTTGAGTCATTATGAGACCTAGTAAACTTTTGGTTAAATATAAAATCAACACAAAGATAGCTGTCAAGAATTTTGTGCCATTTTCAAATGCAGGGATTATTGCTTACTAATTCAAAATTGCTAAAAATAGAAGGATACATAATGTGTTCTTTTTGTACCAATTGAGGGTAGAAATTGGGATACATCATGTGGAAGAATCTTTACCTAAAGAATTTGTTGAAGATAAAGATTATCTAGAAGTATTTTTGGAATAAAATATTCAGAAATATACTCAAATATTATTGGTAAAGTGGAAAGGTAGAATAGCTGAGTAAGAAACATGGGAAGATGCAAAAATTTTGAAGGATCAGTTCCCTAATTTTCACCTTGATGGAAAGGTGTATTTTCAAGGAGTAAATGATAGGAATGTGAGTGTGAGTTTTGGTGAATGGGAGGAAAATGATGTAGGATCCCAATGTAGTCCACTCATATGTCAACCATGGATTCCCTTCTACTTTACATACCAAATGAGGGGATACGTAAGGGTGTAGCTCGTACATATGGGTGTGGTTCATACAAAAGTGTGAAATTGTTAGTGGTGTGTAAGGGTAGGGAAGGGAGTAGTAAATAACTATCATGGGTAGCATTGTATTTTTCATAATTATAGTAAGTTTGTATAGGGAGTATAAATAGGATACCGACTCTTGTGGGAAGGTAATTTAGTCATTTATGTTTGGAAAGATAGTTTTTCATTAGGCTGGTGGGCAGAATTCTCTTAGAAGTGGTTTTGTAACATCTTGACCTAGGATCCACTGAAACAGTTCCCTGAACTAGTTTGACACATGGTCTTAAGCACAAATCCATATACTATAGAGACCGACGACTAGTAGCGAGGGTCTAATGGTTGTATGATGTGGAGACTATACCCTCTGGATTAGTATTAAATACAGTGCAAGTAATCATAAATAAAGGTAGTTAAATATAATAACAACTGAAATTCAATAAAAAATTAAAATATCATCATGCATGAACAAGATACAATGTAATATAATTGACATACAATGGGTAATGCATAAAAATGAATAACGAAATGAACAAAATCCACAATGTTTATCTCTATGAGCATTGTAACATCCCAAAATTTCTATGTAATTAGTAAATGAATTATAATGAAATATGTTTGTAATATTTTTATTAATTATTAAATTTACATTTTATGAAATTTACATTTTTTATAACATATGTTATAATCTATTTTTAAATAAATTAATATTTTTAAGAAATAAGAATTGATAATAAATTAATGCGACTTTTATAAACTTGATTTTATTTTAAATTAATATTGTATTTGAAATATATTTGTTGTATTAATTTTACTTAATAATTCAATATTTTATTTAAAAGTATTGTAAAAATATTATAAAAATTTATTTTAAAAATAATAAAAATGTGTGTTAATATAATAAAATTTTTCAAAAAAATTAAAGTTGATTAATATTTTTGAATGATGAAATAATATTTTATAAGTCATGATAATTTCAAATTTGACATATAGATATGATTTATATATTTTGAATAATTAAATTAATTATAAGAAAAAAAAATTAATAATAATATTATAAATTATATTTCAAAAAAAATATAAGCTATTATTCAAATTTTAAAATAAACAGTTTTTATAAAATCTAAAATTATGGATATATTAATTCATGAGTTTTATTTTTAAAAAATACATAAATACATTAAATTATCAGTTTCATTTATTAAAAATTTGATTTATAAATTTTTTTTTATATGAAAATAAACTTATATGTATAAAAAAAGAAACAATTTTGTTTTAAAAAAATATGTATGAGAAATTGAACCCAGAAGGTTTAATTTTATATGGGATATGTGCGTCGAAGGGGGGGCTCAGGGTTCCCATGTTGAGCTGAGGTCCTCAGAAGGTATCACAATGGTTGGAGTTGAGTGAATTGGGATCATGCCACTGGGGGGTGTCGAGGCCAAGGTCTGAGGTCTGTCTCTGACCTACCGAGCTCAGATGGAGGTTCGAGGTTTGATTGATAGAGGTCAGCACCCGGTGAACCATGTGACATTGATGGAGTTCCGAACAGGTTAGGGTTCGACCGAAATCCATATCTGAGGGTTCAGATCTTCTTCAACCTACCGAGGTAGGTGTTTCTTTGTTTCGAATTTTTTTAGGTATCTGAAATCTCTTTTAGATTTATGTTCGATGATTTTTTATTTGATCATTTTAATTTGTTGTTTAGGGACCATTAAATTCTTTACTTTTGGATTATAAACAGTCAGTACTTCATTTTGGTCCATAGTTGGTTCGGTTGTCCCTATTTAACTTCATTATGTATTGTTTATGTCAACATTGTTGTGATATTTTTCTTCTTAGAATGAATCTTTCAAACTATTTATTTTCTTTGATGTTTTTTTAATTGTACATGTCAATGTTTTTTTGTTTTCAATCTAAAAATGAATGAATATATAATTTATTTTTTTCCTTCTTCGATACACATCATGCACCACAAGTTTGTTTGTATCGTTGTCTAAGGAATCTATTCTGGCCAGCTGGTTCTCCCAATTGCCTATATATTATATATTTTCATAGTGGATATTATGGATATAAAGGCCTAATACCATAGTGAAAATGAAATAAATGGAAGAACCATTTATAGTCTGGAGAGAAATGGGTTTCTAAAGCGAGGTTAAAATCAAGTAAGGGATATTATATACTATATTTTTTATGTTCAAATTTTAACTATAAAGAATTTTTTTTCAAGTTTTAATTTCTTTTTGTGTAAGGGGAATTGTATAGTTTTACTTACCAAATTATGTTCAAGTTTTTATTTATCAATTTATGTTTTATGTTATTGTTTTTATGAGTTTAAATTTTTTGATCAAATTAAGTTATTTCACAAAGATATAAATATATATCTGTGTGTGTGTGTATTTTTATATTTTATTTCAAAAATTATAAGGATAAGTACATTTTTCAATTATTTATTTTGATATTAATTATCATATTATGAAAGTGACTTCTTTCATTGTTCTATATCTATCAAGTTTAAAATTTATATGTATAATATTAGTTCAATTTTCAAAATATGTGAGAAATGATATATATATATATATACTTCTATAATTTTCAGTTTTATAACTATTTTTTAATAAATTATGATCAATAATGTTTTATTAGAACTTAAGAATATCATTATTTACGTAAATCATGATTATGGACATATATTGATGATTTTTTATGACACTTAATACATGAATACGTATATATATGTATATACAAATATGCATAAGAATTGAATAAAATTTTCATTTATCATAACCACCTTCGAAAATGAATTATTTTGAGATTATGAATGAAATTTAAGTACATGGATGATCAATAATATTACAAGGAAATATGTAAATTCAAGTATTAAGAGATTTAGTTGTTCCAAGTCTAATAAGTGATTTTCAAAGAAGGTTGTATTTATACATTTATATACAAATACTAGGGTATTTTCATTTAATACTTTTTTATGTTTTAAAATAAAAACTTTAGTGGAAAATGTATATTTATGTAAGGAAATCGTAAATGGTTTTTATAAAAATAGGCACTTGGACATGGTAAACGTGATAGGGAGTGGTGAGTGAACTTGTCCTTTAGGAAATTTTGTAGGCTCAAATAGCCTTCAATGTATCAAGTGGCCTCATGTATTTTGTTTTCAAGAGCTTTCTTAATGTTTTCTAAGAATCACTGGATTATTTTATAGTGTTTTCAAAGTAAAATTAATTTCAAAGTATTACAATATTTTATAAAAACATTTTATGAAATTATTTTTCAGTGGTATTTTAGAAAACCCCTTATTGGGAAATTTATTGATCACCCCTTATTTTAAAACTATTTTTCAAAGGTCAACTAGAATTTTTAAGTCAGATAGCTTCGATAAAGAGTTAGTGCTTGTGAAGTATATTAGATAGTTTTTTCTCCTTACTTTTGAATAACTCTGTTAAAATGTAAGGTTTATATCCAATTCTCCAAAACCTAGGTCGGTAAAAGTTACTGGTATGTAATAAATGTTGTGTGTTTTTTTCAGTTTCTTTTATATAAAAAATACACAATATTATTAAGAACTGGGTCTAAAAGCGTGGGATCATGGCATTATAATTGGTATCAGATCAATGTTCTAGTCATCTTTAGAGATTAAATATTTTATTCTAAGTGGTATATTATAAAAGTTTAATGGTCCTGGTGTTTCTTAATTCTAAAGATGCAAATTCAGAATTCTTTTTAGTCTGATGAATGAATTGTGAGGATGCAATTCTTTTGATAAGAGAATAATGTAACATCCCATAATTTTTAATTAATTAATAAATAAATTATAATGAAATATGTTTGTAATATTTTTATTAATTATTAAATTATTCTTTAATAAAATTTTCATTTTTCATAACATATGTTATAATTTTCTAAAAAATAAATTAATGTTTTCAAGAAATAATATCTGATAATAAATTAATATGCCTTTTATAAACTTGATTTTATTTTAAAATATTATTGTATTTTAAATATATTTATTTGATTAATTTTACTTAACAAATTGATATTTTTTTTAAATGATTGTAAAAATATTATAAAAAATTATTTTGAAAACAATAGAAATATGTGTTAATATAATAAAACATTTCAAAAAAATTAAAGTTGATTAATATTTTTGAATGATGAAATAATATTTTATAAATCATTATAATTTCAAATTTTACACATAAATATGATTTATATCTTTTGAATAATTAAATTAATTATAATAAAAAAATTAATAATATAATTATAAATTATATTTCAAAATAATTAATATAAGTTATTGTAAAATATTTAAAATCATCATTTTTTTTTATAAAATCTAAAACTATGGACATATTGATTAATGAGTATTATTTTTAAAATACATAAATACATTAAATTATCAATTTATTTTACTAAAAAATCGATTTATTAATTGTTTTTATATAAAACTAAACTTAAATGTATAAAAAATGAAACAATTTTCTTTAAAAAATATATTCATGAAATCAAACCCATAGGGTTTGATTTCATCAGGGATTTGTGCATCAAAGGGGTCCTGAGGGTTCCTAAGTTGAGTTGAGGTCCTCAGGAGGCCAAGTAATGGCCAGAGTTGAGGGTGTTGGGATCGTGCCGCCAGGGGTGTCAACGTCGAGGTCTGATGTCCCTCGGCGACCTGCTGAGCTCGGATTGGGGTTCGAGGTTCGATCAATGGAGGTCGACCGCTGGCGATCCAAGCGACGTCGATGGAGTTTTAAGTGGGTTAGGGTTCGACCAATATCTAGATCCTAGGGTTCATATCTTCTTCAACCTACCAAGGTAGGTGTTTGTCTGTTTCAAAAAAATTTAGGTATCTAAAATCTCTTTTAGATTTTTGTCTGACATTTTCTTAGTTAATCCCTATCATTAGTTGTTTATGTCCCATGAAATGCTTTACTTTTGGATTATAAACATTTGATGCTTCATTTTGGTCCACAGTTGGTTCAGTTGTCCCTATTTAACATCATTATATATTGTTTATGTCAATATTGTTCTGCAATTTTTCTTCTTCAGATGATTTTGTCAAACTATTGCTTTTTTGGGTGTTTTTTTTAATTTTATAGGTTAATTTTTTTCTATTTTCAATCTATGAATGAATGAATATATAATTGATTTGATGGATTCTTCGATAAACATCTTGCAGAACAAGATTTTTTGTGTCGATGTATAAGGAATCTCTTCTGGTCAGCTAGTTTTCCCAATTTTCTTTATATTATATCTTTGCATGGTGAATATTATGGCTATAAAGGCCTTATACGATAGTGTAAATGAATGAAATGGAAAAACCATTTACAATCCAAAGAGAAATAGGTGTCTAAAGCAAGGTGCAAATCATGTAAGGGAGACTATATATTGTATTTTAGTGTTTATATTTTGACAATAAAGAATTGTTTTCAAGTTTTAATTTTAGTTTGTGTAAGGGGAATTTTATAGTTTTACTTACCAAATTATATTCATATTTTTATTTATTAATTTATGTTTTATTTATTGTTTTATATGAATTTATTTTTATTTATCAAATTAAGATATTTCACAAAGATATACATATATATATATGTATATAATTTTCTACTTTCTTTTAGAAATTATAAGGTTAAGGAAATTTTTCAATTATTTATTTTGATTTTAACTCTCAGATTATGAAAGTGAATTGTTTCATAGTTCTATATTTATTGATTTTAAAATATATATGTATTATATTATTTTAATTTTCAAAATATGAAATCATACATACATATATATATATATATATATATATAATTTTAAAGTTTATTACTATTTTTAAATAAATTATGATCAATCAAGTTTTATTAGTAGTTAAGAATATCATTATTTTATCATTTCATATATATGTCATATGAAAATCATGATTATGGCCATACATCGATGATTTTTCATGACATTTCTTACATGAATACATATATATATATATATGTATATACATATATGAATAAGCGTTGAATAAATTTTTCATTTATCAAACCCACCTTCATAAATGGATTCTTTTGAGATTATGAATGAAATTTAAGTACATGGATGATAAATAATCTTCCATTTAAATATATAATGTCAAGTATCAAGTTATTTGGTTGTGCCAAGTCTAATAATTGATTTTCAAAGAATGTTGTATTTATACATTTATATATAAATACAAGTGTATTTGAATTTAATACTTGTTTATGTTTTAAAATAAAATGTCCAATGTAAAACGTATATATATAAGGCAACTTGAAACGTATTTTATAAAAATTAACACTTGGACATGGTAAACATGATAGAGAGTGCGGAGTGTGGTAATCCCTCAGGAAAGTGGGTAGGCCTAGAAAACCTTCCATGTATCAAGTGACCTCATGTGTTTTTTTCAATGGTTTGTTTAATGTTTTCCAAAAATCATAGGATTATTTTATATAATTTTAAAAGTAAAATTAATTTCAAAGTATTACAATATTTTATAAAAACATTTAATGAAATTTTTTTCAGTGGTATTTTAGAAAACCCCTTACTGGGCAATTTAATGCTCACCCCTTTTTTTAGAACTATTTTTCACAGGTCAACTAGAAGTTTTAATTCAAGTGAATTTGATAAAGAGTTATCTCTTGTGAATTGGAATAGATAGTTTTTTATTTACTTTTGAACAAATCTGATAAAATGTAAGGTTTGTATCTAATTCTCCAAAACCTAGACCAGTAAAAGTCCCTGGTATTCAATAAATGTTGTGTGTTTTTTTAGTTTCTTTTATAAAAAAATTCATAGAATTTATATTTGCTGAGTCCATAAGCCTAGGTTCAGGGCGTAATAAGCATCCTAAGCACCAAATCAGTCCTGATCTTCTAATCTACCATGAAAAAAAGTAAAAACACATAGCATAATCCATGACCTAAAGGTACTGGGGAACACGGCAGAAGTCGGTGGGCTGGAGATTTAAAAATTTTCACCAACGATCGACATAACTACATCATCATCGATGATTCATTTCCTCTATTTAAGATTGAGGATCATGCGTGATAAAGTTTAACCACAAAAATAAACCAAAAATACTTAGTTTGATCTGAAGTTGTGCATTCATCATCCGTTCATCATTGGAAATCACTGCTTAAAGAATCCAAAGAAAAATTCCTCTATATCATCCACACATGCTTTAAAATATATAAGAGCACTAATAATCGAATTCCAAGTGCTAACATAGATATCTGATGATTCCTTCTACGTCCCAATGATCACCACATCGATGTTCTTGTGATGCGTGAGGTAGAACTTGATCCAATCACCTAGATCGAGAGCTTATCTCTATAGAAAGAAAGAGAGGATAGAAAATCTATCAAGAGCTCACCATGAATAGTTACATACAACATCCTCTCTCCTGATATATATAGTGGGTTATGTAATTACCTAGAAAGGGCTCCACAGCCCCCAAATATTTATTAATCACTATATAAACAATAAATGAGATATTATGATTACTATACTTAATCATAAATATCATTTATACTTTTATAAATTAATTATAATATTATAAATATATTACATGATAAAACCAAAAAATTAACTTGACTTGTTATTTCCACAGATATTAAATGGATCTTGAATATTAAAATAATCTTCGTTCATATAATATTTTCCATGTATTTACTTTAATACTTGTAAATAAATTTAATAAATAAATTCAACACAAATTATTTTGAACTTAAATGATTTGAATTTATTTATTCCTTAGAAATCTTATATCCTTGGACATATATCTGACCACATTAGTGTGGCCCACCCTGTCCTATATAACTATTCACCATAATGGGGAAGATTCTTGAATAGGATATTGTGTGTGGTTGTATAATCCCTTATCTCAATAGTAGTGAATATTATTCACATACCAAGAGTAGAGTCTAACAACCCATAAAATCCCTTAAAGAGGTAAGGAGGATCTATAGAAATGACAACCAACCTACAAACATGAAATATGTAATATAATCTCTTTGTCATTAGATATCTCATAAAGTAGGATGCACACTTGTGTCATTATACTTTCTTGCTTTATTATTTTTTGGTCTATTTGGATGAATTTACCCTCGACTACGATGACCATGTATTTATGAAGGTACCACCATTCTGATCAACTAGTCCCAAGATATTACTTCCTCAAATTAGAAGCGAAAAATTCTATCTTAATCCATTAAACTAATTTCATACCACCAATGACACACCCAACACAAGCTACCTCACCATGATTTCATTATCATGGTTTTTTCCTTGTATCAAAGTATGTGATCAAATGGAACACATTTATAATGATCTCAAGTCAGGAGATCAATACACATGTTCATAGATAGGAACTACCAATGACACCCAAAACATGTGTTGGGTCCATCCTCATGATCTCAAATACTAGAAATCACCAAGTGTTAACTTCATGAGAAGAAGTCTCAATGATTATGATCCCCCAACACCTGATAGTCAGACATCAACTATTTCTAGTTAGTATGATTTATCTATACCATAAGATATACATCTAATATTAATGTCATAATACATCAAGGTTATCATTATAGCATAGGATCTACTATACCATTTTGATACGATAATTAATCGGTGGAAATTACAATTAAATAGTGGATGCATAAATGTATACACTATAATGGTAAGTGGAAATAATGTGTATCTATCTATATTCATGAAATGGAAATCTAAAAGTACTTTATAGTTGGGTCTAGTTCACCCACTATTGCAACATGGCCTAACTTGGAATAAGGATATTTTTTTGGTATCAATCGGTGGCCTGAATAGGGTGTGAGTAAAACATAGTAAGCCACCACCAATATATTATAATGACTATATTGTTCCATGAATATAAAATAATAAGTTTTTAGATATAATAAATTAGCAGTGAAAACATAAATGTAATAAATATGGGCCTAGGTTCCTTAAGGACACATGTCCGACCATACCTTCTTAGGTCTAGGCTGGAATACCTATGAATATGTGTCCATAATGTATATAGATATATGTATATATATGTATTTATGTATTTATATTCACCTTATATGTAATATTATATATAGGTATATATAGAGATACGTAGTACTAACCAAGATTGAATGCATAAATCAGGCATCCATGCCTAATCATAATTATGTTAGAAGGGTAAAATTATGTAAATATGAGTACGAGCCCAAAAATCTAAGCATGAGAATAGTAAATGGAAATTTTGGACTCGTGGTTAGATTCCTTGGCGTACATGTATATTGATAATCATATAAGATTCAACATGTTTTAAGATATTAGATACTTAGCAAGAATGTGTAATCTAATTAACAATCAAGTGATATGAATCATTTAGCCTGTGAACCTATCCAAGGCATTCCGTATCAAGAACCCAAGTATTTCCCAAGTCAATTCATGACCACATTTAACCTATGATCCCATCCTTGGAAATCTATATTTGGGGTCCACATATCACTCAATGTGTATATCAAGTCATGCAACCTATGAGTCCATCCAGGGAATTCCATATCAGGAAGCCAGTATCACTCAAGGCACATCATAATTTCATTGAACCTATGATCTCATCCATGGAATCCCATTAGAACCCAGGTATCACTCACAACATGGTATAAAGGCATAACCCTATAATCTCACCCATGGTACACCACATAGGGAACCATATTTCACTCATGGCATGGTATAATAACATTTCCCTCCAAGCTCGTCTGAGATAATTCACTAGGGAACCAGGTATCATTCATGGCTATTATAATACCAATCAGCCTGTGAGCCTATCCAAGGAATTCCTACTTAGGAGACCAAGGTTCACTCAAGGTATATTGTACTTTCATTATCATATTCCATTTAACATTTAAAACATACCATGAGGACATCTATGCCATAAACAATTCAAATCTTAAATTAGACCATTTCATTTACAATATA
This sequence comes from Viscum album, assembly GCA_963277665.1. Lineage (NCBI taxonomy): Eukaryota > Viridiplantae > Streptophyta > Magnoliopsida > Santalales > Viscaceae > Viscum > Viscum album. The sequence continues at coordinate 1,142,415,116 of OY728156.1, forward strand.
CAAAAAATGGAATGGGAAGCACCCATACCTCAACACCATTTATAATGATACAATTCATTAAAAATTCAATTATATTAATCGATTTTCCATCCTCAAGAAAAAGTTACATAAATGAAGTCTAATTTTTTATCCAACCCATTTAAATTACTAGGGAATCTCACAAGGGATCATATGCAATACACCCATATGGGTGGTTCAATAAAATTGAAAATAATAAACATTATAAACAATTTAAATGAACTCACTTTATGTGGTGGTTCAGGTTGAGGTTGTCAAACTCCAACCATACTAAGGGTTATGAGTTGTGGTCTAAGCATTCAATTTAATTAAATTCATGTTTAATAATAAATGCATGGAGAGTCCATTGCACGACACAAAAACACACATTATAAATGAAAAAATAAGGTAAAAACAACTAGATCACCTACCGCATGCTTAGGATGGTTCCCTCATCCAATATCAGTCTTTGATTCAAGATAAAATGAAAGAAATTTTATGAATATCCAAACACCCTAAAAATAGGGAAAAAGAGATCACATGGATTTATCATTCCATACATTGAGATAAAAAAAATAAAGGAAGAAAGAGGATTGTTAGATTTACCTAGAGGATTCCAACACGTTCGACAATGATGAAATTATACCAATTATGATGGAAAACTACCCATGGAAGGGGGGGAAGAGTAGAAGGAGGTGTGAACATGCACGATACCTCCTAGGAAAAAAAAGGAGGAAAATAGGGAAAAATTCCTTTAATGGTAGAGGGTAAAAATAGTAGTTTTCTCCTTTTTATGAGCCACATGGTTAGGCCACTTAGTTAAGAAAATTGTGCACCAAATGTGCGGTTCCTCTTTCCAAGACACCCACACCCATATGGTTTTGGAAAGTCATGCACAAACCATACCCTTGGCACTGTCTCACCTTCACATGCCACATGGGTTAGGCGCATTGTTTAACAAACTGTGTGCAACCCATGCGCTCACCTATGCAATAAATAGTAGAGTTCTCACACAGAAGTGCATCCTAAGGTTCATGGTTTGACAAGCTATGTGATTCCTTATAGGCCAAGCATGGTTGAGGATCACAGTTATCAATAACCATTCACTAACCGTGCACCTCCCTTTGACTTCCAAAAAACAAGTATTTTGAAGCCCAACACTCCCAAAACTCAATAAAACACCCAAAAAACCTATCAATCATTAAAACTCCATCTTAAAACAAAACTTTTTAAGTGTTCCAACACCCAGAATTAAATTTTGAAGCTCAATTTAAGATTTGGTCTATCCACCAATTGAAAAGTTCAAATTCTCGTGGACTTTTCAACCAATTCCAAAACACGGGATGTTACAACCTCTCCACCATAGAACTTCTTTTCCTTGGGAAGCATTAAGGAAACAATGAAAACATCACCTAAACTACTTGGGTCTTGAATTCTCATTCAAACATCTACGTTGTGTTTCCCATGCCCAACGCACCTGCAAGTTCTAATTTAAACATGTGATACTTAAGTCGCTAAAATATAAGACAATGCCCATATTCAAAAATGAAATATCAAGTTGATGCTTAACTGAGACTGTCTAACCTAAGGAATTATCATGTCGTCGTCTATTTCATCATCTGACCTATGGAACTCCCCACCATAGGCTACAGATTTCCATAGCCAATTCCAATCCATGGTATTCCCACAGTCGAAATTTCCTATTAAAACACAGTCCTATCATCCTAACGATGCTTTTGGCATGATTTTCAACCCATGACACCCAATCACACATGAGGACTCTAACCCTAGTCCATAATTATATCGAAATGGTCAAATCCCAACTCACCGTGCTTTAACTAGTCATGCCAACTTTTCCTTGAAAATCTATGGCGGACTCTTTCATTACACTTGTCTCCACATATGATGTATTCACTATAGTCTTTCACCAGTTGTATTCAAATAACCACAAAAATGAATGTCAAACAACCTCTGGCCAACTATCTTAGAAAAAATCAGCTCAAACAACTGACACATTATCAATGCCAGATTTCATAGCCTCATTCCATGGCATATCGAGGTCATTCTGAGAACACTCACCAAAGTCCGGAACCAGCATATAGTGGCTTATCTGGTCTGAACAAACCTTCTTTGAAACTATCACTATGGTATAACACTGGCACTAGCACATGATACGACATCTATGAATCTTCATAAGGTACTCTAGGATTAATTCTCACATTTATATTTTACCCAATTCCTTAATCAAATCCATACCTTGAATTTACTGAGGAATCCGGATGTCCATTTTTTCATTAATTTAATGACATATGAGATCCAAAATGACCGTACAATGACCGGCATCAAGGTCCCATGACTCTTATTACAAGAGGGTCCATTTTTCAAAACAAAAGTTCATTCGATTTTCTCGACGTATAGCTAACATTATCCCGACATACTCAAGAGGATGTCAAGATATGGGACATCATCATCATTAAATTGGGAGTACACTAAGATGTTTTTTAGGATTTCCATCGATAAGTGTGTATTGATCTACCGATACACACTCCATCAAAACATGACATACTTTCATTGAAACAACTCCTGGCACCATGTCACCTGACGATGTGTGACCACGTCTAACTATGGGTCAAACACCACAAACAAATTTTTCGTATCACCGAAGAATCAGCCAATCCACTCCAGACTAGCCTATTTAAAATACGTTCCACTTAACAACTGATGTTCTAATACAGAAACCAAATCATGTTTCCTTAAACCCCAAGGTACTCATGATTTTTCAAAATCAACCAATAAATTCTAACCCTAACTCTTAGAATTTATCAATGATTGGATACTCATCAAAACACCTCATCATCATGCTTACTTTCAATCAAAAACGCGTTACAAGAGTATTTATTTTTCTGGTTTGTTTACACACCTCGAGCCTAAATCTAGCATCCATGCTCTATCCAATCCCATAACTGGTTTTTTTACATTGAGAATCATCTCACAAACTAGAAATCTTGGATTTACTATCCCCATGGCTTCAAAAAGAGTTCTTATAATTCCCAAATGATTATGTATAGTCAAGTTCCCTCTACATGGAAGGACACACTCTTTACAACTGATGTGACACTCCCCACCTTAAGGGCATCCTAAGAGTCTTTTATTGAAAACAGGATCTTATTCCATGGAACACGCTCCCTCACCACCAAACATGGTTCCTAGATGTAGTCGGCATGCTTATTCCAATAACTTATATGAGAAGAGATGAACTAGCTACTTATAAGCACGCTTGAACATGTTTGATATTGGACACTCATATGATGTTCATCTGAGTCACGTTTACGCACATCATCAACATCTAGTATAAAAACCAAAACTAAAATTGATCAGTCATGTCATCGCACCCGCTCTTTTTTACAATGTTATCTTGGACACTGTGATAAATTATCCTTATTACAAAGGCTCAAGGCTTCATCATTCTCAAGAAGATTTCACACCCAGGTCACTCTACTCCAAAGATGACACGTACCATGGCTTTATCAATCTCACAAACATTTTTCTAAGAGATCAAAAAATGAAATGGTTTAAGAAGTTACACAACCTTGTTACTCACCATCATGTGGTTTAATGCATCAATTCTCAACTCAATGGGTGTCACGTGTAAAAAAAATCTATAATGATATTGAAACTATGTAATAGATGCTAGGCATTAGAAAAGAAGAAATCTCACACAACCATTAAAACAGTTGACCATGCCCGAGGCATGTCTAACCTGCTAAATGTGAGTATTACATGATGATCATGACTCCAAAAAATATCATCTAGCACACAACCACCCAACTTACCCATGTGTCATTTTATAAACTAAGAGTCCTACCTGACTCAAATGACACCCGAATGGAACCTCTCATCTGAAAACTGAAAGAAAGCATTGATCTATTCTTCTCATTTCCAAGGCGCTATAAAAATAGGTTGCCTCTTTCTTACTAAGGTGCAAATAATTGACTCTATATCTAGTTCATATTGATAGGGTCACTAGTCTTACCGTCCTAACCTCTAAGATCACTATAAAAGAAAAAATCTCAATTGGGACCTATGGGAACATCCATGTTCCTGTCCCAGGTAACATTTTTTAAACTACCCTTACTCGAGGGTTGAAACTAAGAATACCACCTAAAGGTTTCATGTTTAGGACATTTAATTGATACTCATTATCATAACATTTAATCATCTCATGCATAAAGGATCTCAAGCACCAATTATAAATAAAAATTATACTAAACACTTTATTAAGCTAATGCCAAGTAGCATAATAGGTAAATTATCTTATAATTTCCTTTTAAACATTTAATCATTAATTATTTTTTAATCAATAAACCATCACAATTTTCTTAGTTAAAAAAATTCCATTAGAAGCTATAAGGGAAACACACTTTAGGTTTTAATTGGAATTTTATTTAATGGAAGCCTCATAATAATAAATATCAAAAGAAAATAAAATCTTTTTTAATTTTAAAGGAAAATTTTTAATTAAGATGTCATCATACATTTATATGTAATACCATATAACAACTACATACACTTTAAATAATCATCCCATATTTGTCACAAGCACGCCCCTATGGGGTTAAGCACTAAATCATAAAAAGATAAAGGCGACCTACATGGATCCCTTCACTACAACCTGAATTTATTTAAAGTCAACCTAATAATAGTTGTTTTATTAAATTTTAACACACCCTTAATGATTTTACCTCATAAGTATATCATGTCAAGGCCAACCAACTTAGGTTGAGTCTAGTTTATCTCATAAGAAACATGCCCCAATTGACTTACTTGGGTCTAATTATGCATTTAGGAATTTATTCATACAGGTTATCATGCCTAAATGATAGAATTACAAGCCTTTAACTATATGTATACCATAGTCCTATTAGATGAGCAATCATTCCCAAATTATAATAGTATAATCCTTTATAAGTTACGATTGACACTTCATGAAACTACAACCAAGTTTCCACCTTCAATCTCATAATATAACAAGTTCACACATGATGGTTTGATTATATGGATTACCCTTCCCAATTTATAAAGGCTCGTACACTTTATAAAATGTTATTGGCTCCCATGTAGTCACAACCAAAAATGTTTCAGTCCATGCAACTAGTGGTTCTTGGATCAAACATGTCACAATTGGTTAATTAAGGTGTCACCATCAAGATATATTGGAAAGAAGCATTTAGGTTTATGCATACAATTTAATAATAAATTATATATATATATATCATAAGTATATTAAAGAATGTTATCATCGAGAAAGAAAAAAATAGGCACGTATACAGACAACCACATAAGCATGGTATAGAACTAAGCATTTGAAATATTTACCAAGGAATATTAATATATAATCATGCTAAATAATCACCTAAGCATGTGCACATATAAATATGGAACATAATTAGGTACTCAAGCTATGAAACCTACGTGTCATGGTATATGAATGGCATGTGAATCTCTATGTGCCTATCACGATGCATGTAACAACCCTTCCTTCCCATACCAGGTTGGGCCAAGGGTAAATCTCATAAACCAATAAATAAATAACCAGTGGAAGTACAACATTTTCCCAATCTGAAATAATAATCAACCGTAATAGCAAATCATTAATCCCTCCCCTAGAACATGATCTTTCCTTCATGCATGGGTTGGTCGGACCCATACATGATCTATTTACCAAGTGTTGACGCATTGATAGTCTCTTGTCTACCATCCCAAAATAGTAATACAAAAATTAAAAAAATTCTATGATAATCATGAAAATTCATAATCAAATAAAAAAATACCCAAGAGCTATCTCCATGAGAATCCTAAGCATCAGCTCAGTCCTATGCTCCTAAGATCCCATGAACAAGGGTAATAGCACATAGCATAATCCATGAACTAACTAGAAACCAGTAGATCTGTTCGGGTACCAATCGGTAGCCCAAACAAGGTGGGAGTAAAACTCAGTAGGCCACCACCAATGACGTCTAATGCATATCCAATCCATGAATATAAAATAAGAAATGTGTTGTTATAATAAATAATCATTGAATAAATAAATGTAATCAAGTTAGGCTCGGGTTCCTTACGGATATATGGCTGACCATACATGCTTCGGTCTAAGCCAAAATACCTCAAAATATGTGTCATCGTGTATATAGATATATTTATATATGTATGTATGTATGTATGTATGTATGCATATGCACTATATATGTAATAAAATATATATGCATATATATATACACGTAGTACTAAACAGGACCTGAGACATAACTCAGGAATCCATGCCTAATCATAATGAAATCATAAGGGTCTCATTATGTAAATATTTGTACTAGCCCAAACATCTGATCATGAGAATAGTAAGTGTAAATTTAGGACCTATGGCTAGAAGCCCTAACATCTATGTATAATGATAATTATATAATATTCTATAGGTTTCATGATATTAAAGACTTAGAAATCATGGGTAATCCAACTAAAATGAAGTGATGTAAATTATATGACCTATGAGCCCATCCAAGGAATTATGTATCTAAAACCCAAGTATCACCCAAGACAATTTGTGGCCTCATTTAACCTATGATCTCATCCATGGAAGTTCATATTAGGGGTCCACGTATCACTCAAGGCATATATCATGTCATACAACCTATGAGTCTGTCCAGGGCATTTTGTATCAGGAACCCACTATCACTCAAGGTGCATCATAATTTCATTGAACATATGAAATTGTCCCTGGAGGTCCGTAAGAACCCAGGCATCACTCATGACATGGTATAAATGGATAACCCTCTAAGCTCGTCCATAGTACACTACATTGGAAACCAGATATCAGTCGTGGCATGGTACAATAACATTACCCTCTGATCCCATCTGAGGTAATTTGTCACACCCCGACCTCACATGCCCATTTATTTTATTTTATTTTATTTTATTTTTTTCTCTTCTTTTCATGGTCTTGCGTTGTTTGGAAGATGTTTATTTGGGTCATGATTTTAATTTTTTGAAGTTCGATGTTTTTGGTGGGTCTCAGTCACCGCACCGCTAGCAGCAACAGTGCGTTCGGTCTTGGTGAATGTGCGGTTACCCGATCATTCAAATAAATAATAAAAATAGATGAATAAATAAAATTGACTGAAAAATAAAGCTAAATAAAATTTTATAACAATAAAATAAGGATGAAATAATAAATTAAAATAATGCTTAATATTTACAATAACGTTCATATATTGTTATGTATAAAAATATTGTTTTTGTTATTATTATTATTGTTGTTGTTGCTGCTATTGTTTCTGTTGTCATTGTTGTTTTTATTATTGTTATTATTATTATTATTATTATTATTATTATTATTATTATTATTATTATTATTATTATTATTATTATTATTATTATTATTATTATTATTATTATTATGCTTATTATTATTATTATTAAATCCTAGCCTCCCCTACGCGTTGCGCACCAGCCTATCGCGGATCCTCCTCCCCTGCGTCGTCCGGCCGCCTCCCAGTATCCTCCTACCTGCGCCGTCCGGCCGCCTCCCAGCCTCCTCCTACCTGCATCATCCGGTCGGCTCCCAGCCTCCTCCTCCCCTGCGTCGTCCGGCCGCCACCCGTCATGGCTGCTCCTCCCCTACGTCGTCTAGCCACTGCCCTGCTCTCGGCCTCCTCTTGTTGCGCCACCGCCATCTTCCCCCTTCGCGGTCGGCGCTCCCCCACCGCACCTTCACCCCGCCACCGCAGTCCATTCGGCACGTATCCCAACCGGCGTGCCTTTCTGGTCAGCAGGAAAACTTCGGCTAGCCTCCTCTCCCCACCACGTTCTCTAGCACTAAGACTCTCCCTTACGGCGACCCTGCTCCGACGCAATCCCCTATGGCTCCCTTTTCCTTTTGTGCGGGACCCCCCTTGTGTGCACACAACCGGTCGCGATGCACTGGACCCCCCCGCTGCTCCGGCGTGAACCCCTCGCCGAGTATGCGAAGTCTTCCTCGGGTCTTGATCATGCGTATTTTGACAATCGTTGCCAAAGTTAAAGCAGTTCGGATCGCTTCGGACCGCCCACCGTTATTTGCGGGGTGTGTTTAGTCTTGCTATATGTTTTGGTTTGCCGCCACCATTCAAGGTGAGAGTTTTATTATCACACACACATTCAATTTAATGTCGTTATTGTGTTCTGAATTCTTGTTAGCTTATTTGTAGTGAGGATAATTATTTGTTATGAAATCTTGCCTTGCCACGTTTTCAAGGTCTCCACCACTGTCTGAGGTGATGTTCTTCATCCGTAGTTTTGTTGCGCACTTTATTTTTGGCTCGTGTTTATATCTTTGAGTCCCTGGTATTTAATTGGTTGTGTGCTAGTCCTTGCGGCACTGACTTTGGTTTCTGAATGCTGCTGTTAAGGTGTGGCAATAAATACCAAGTGCACGTGTGTTTTTGTGGAAGTGTGTGTACGTGAGGAGGTATCAGTTTGAATTAGATTGTTTGGCTTGGTTTCACCTTTGAGGTAGGATCCCTTTGCATTGTCCTTTAAATCAAATAATTATTGATTTCTTTCTTTTCACGTCTTTATTTAATGATAATTAGTGGTGTGTGGTTTTTAGAATAAAATTTTGATGTGAAATAAAGTAAGATCCTCTTTGTATTTGAATTGCATGAAACTGTTTTATTCCATGTGCATGCCAAGTGTTTATCAAACTGGTTGGTTAGATTTTTTAAGTAAATTGTGGTTTATAAAGAATGGTTGGGGTTGTAAATGTGTGTGGGTTTCTCAAATACATTTCTTAAATGGGGTTCCAAATTGTTTTGAAGTTGGACATGGTGTTTATTTGGTTCTTTAAAAATGATTTTGTGTGCGTGAGATTCTTTAAGAAATTGTTTAGCATGTGAAAATCATGTGAGACCCATTTGGCATTTTTATCAAATGGTTTCTTTTGGAAAACCCTCCTAGGGGTGGGTCACTTGCCTCATTGGGCGATTAAGATATGGGAGTGTCCTCGGTATGGGACCTCCCTTGTGTGATAGTTATTTAAGGCAAGGGACTACCCATGGGGTGGTTAGGGTGGTTCCTGATTATGTAGTGTGTGGTTGTATATATATGTGACTTGTTGTTTGAATGGTAAGGCACACCCCTTTGTAAAATATACATGGGAACCTAACATAGCAAAGAGGGTTACTAAGAACGATTGTTGCACTAGTTAGATTACGCACTACTAGTGGCCCATAGCAGGGGGATATTTTTTATTATTGTTATGGGGTTGGGCCCCTCAACTAGGATAGGTAGGGCGAAGGTTGGATGTTAGGGTGTTATGGCATCATCGAGACTAGGCATGCCTTCAGGATGAGTCACATGTATAGTATGTTCTGGTCATCCTATGAGTTCCTAGGTGTTTTCATGTTCCTTTGATACTTGTACCCTTGGTGCCATTACCCTCATTATGTGAAACCGTAATCTCATGCTTGGTTTTGGTACCCTTTTTGGTAAATTGTGTACATGTTTTTATGTTAAAATATTTTCAAGAAAAAATGTTTTAGAAAGAATAAGCATCCTTTCCTTTTTCAGTGTTAGCAAAATAAGTCTTTACTTTTTTTTCTTTTGCTACTCCCTTTGAGCCTTATTTCAAATTAAGAGGGTAATGGATTATGCATCTTTGTTTTTAAAATACAAAGTGTGAAAAACTCTATATTGATATATTGTAGTTCAAACCTACCAATCAAAGTTTTCTTTATTTAAGGGATGTGCATTGGGAATAGAATTAGTCGGGCCTATCTACTGAGTTTTAATACTCATGCCTATAGTGTTTCTTGTTTTTAGTTTCTGTTGTAGGTTCTAGTCTTGGTATGGTCGCCTTGGCAATGGTTGGTTGCGGATTGGAGAGTGACCCACAGGTCCACACGAAGGTGTCTTGAGTGTCAGGTTTAGTTTTTTTATTCCGGCATTGTTTAGTTGTTTCATGTATCTGATCTTGTTGTTTATTTATTGAGATCCAGTTGTTTAGTTTGTTGCATTTGTAGCCTGTTTTATTTATTCATCTGGTCTTGGTTTTTTGTGTTGGGCTTAACTCATTCCCACTTGTATGTTTTGATGCCCGACACTAGTTGTCATCTCAGGGGGATTGGGAACACCCCTCGGGACTTGTCGTAGACCAGCTCGGGTGACCGGTTCAGGGTCGACTTGGGCTGGTTCGTGACATAATCCACTAGGGAATCAGGTATCACTCATGGGTATTATAATCTCAATCATCCTATGAGCCCATCCAAGAAATTCCTACATGGTAAAACAATTTTTTCTCAAGTCATAGTATACTTTCATTATCATATTCCATTTAACATTTAAAACATATCATGAGTAAATTCATGCCATAAACAATACAACTCTTCAATTAGAAATTTTCATTTACAACATACAAAAAGGGCATGGGAAGAACCCATGCCTCAACACTATTTAATGATACAATTCATTAAACAGTTAATTCTATTAATCCATTTTTCATCATAAATCAAAAGGTATACAAACGAAGACTAATGGTTTATCCAACCCATTTAACATACTAGGGAATCTCACAAGAAGGGATCATGCTCAAGACACCCATAAGGGTGGTTCAATAAAATGGACAACAAAAAACATTATAAACAATTTAAATGAACTCACCTTACATGGTGGTTCGGGTTGAGGTCGTCGGCGACCAACCATGCTGATGGTTTTGAGTTATGGTCTAAGCATTCAATTTAATTAAATTTGTGTTTAAGAAGCGACACACAAAGAGTCTAGAGTGTGACACAAAGGCGTATTTTATAAACAATGAAACTTTAAGGGAAAATAAATTAGACCACCTACCACAGTCTTAGGACGGTCCATCATCCAATATCAGGCTTTAATTCGATCTCAAATGAAAGAAATTGGAAGAATCGCCAAATGCTTTGAAAATAAGGCAAAACAGATCACATGGATTTAACATTCCATATAGTAAGATAAATGAATATAAGAAGAAAGAGGATTCATAAACTTACCAAGAGGCTTCCAATGCATTTGAAAACGGTAAAATTAGACCAAGAACAAAGGAAATACACCCATAGAAGAGGGAGGAGGAGGAGGGGTGCACTTGGGGAGGACCTACTGGGAAAATGAAAGAGGAAAAGGGGGTAAAATCCTTTTAAAGGTGGAGGGGAGAAAGAGTATTTTTTCTCATTTTTATGAGCCATGCGGTTAGGAAAACCGTGTGCCAACTGTGTAGTGCCTCTGTCCAAGATACCCACACCCCCCACACGGTTCATGCACATAGTTTTGAAAAGCAGTGCGCAAATTGTGCCCTTGGAACTATCTCACCTCCACATGCTGCATAGGATAGTCGTACGGTTTAGCAAACCATGCGCAACTCACACGCTCACCTCTGCAATAAACTGCATAGGTCACTCATGACATTAAAATCCATCTCCCTTTGGCTTTCAGAAAATTGAGATTTTGAAGCCCAATGCTCACGAAACTCAACGGAACACCCAAGAAGCCTCTCGAGCATTAAAATTCATCTGTAACAGCACTTTTAAGTGTTCCAACTCTCATAATTATGTTCCGAAGATCATTTTAAGATTTGGTCCATCCACTAAACCAAGATTTTAAATTCTCGTAGACTTTTCAACCCGGTCCAAAATATGGGACATTACAGGTTCTGTAGCTCTCTAGAATATTATTAAGGCTAATTGTAATCCTATAACTGAATTCATTTTTGTGAATGGAATCTCCTATCATCTTCTTTAAAATATCTATTAATTGGTGTATCCATTGAGAGGTTCTAAAGAGATAATCTAAGAGATTCTATATAAATAGATTCTTAAAGAAGCAATTGATGCTGATGGGAAAGCTTTATTCCCACACACAAGAAGAGTCAACTCATAATCGGGGAAACGAAGGGTATGGAGTTGAATATAGGGATTCAGCATCAAGAAAACTAAATGAAGGAGTTTATGGAAACAATGGCCAAACTCGATAAGAGTCAAACAGAGATGCAGTGCTTGACAGTGGGGAGTTTGGCTCGAGATGCTAGAAGAGGGAAGTCAGTTATTGTAGAGGAAGGAGGAAGCAGTTTGAATCCAGAAGCTGAAGATAGAAATCAGAGGAATGTAGTAGAGGTGGATAGAAGGGGTATGTGAACAGTGTAATGGTAAGAGTTGTGTGAAATCTCAATGGAGGTAGAGATGCCAACCTTTTTTGGAGAAGATATGGTGACCTAGATCAGAAGAGATGAATTTTATTTTTTGATCCACCAAACTCTGTAAGAGATGTAGGTAATAATAGCACAATTGTGCATGGAAGGAATGGTTCAATATTAGATTATCTCATTGAAAACAATTAGGATTTGGCTCGCATAGATTTAACTCAAATAAGAATTTCTCGAGTGTAGAAATGTGATAGAGGAAGATGTGGTGATATACTTGAATGGACTGAAGTAGACTGGTACAATAGATGTCTACATATATGAATTTCAATGAATGGATTTATGGATACTAACAGCCCGAAGGGCGTCATTAAATTCCTATGGGTCTACACAAATTTAATAATTTAATAAACTCAGAAAAACTAACTAAAAATGTAGTACATGGAATGTCTGAGTGTCAAACCTAGAGGGATAGATTGTATGTTCTAAAGTAATTAAAGAAACGAAAATTGTAATTGATTATTTTGATTGGAGAAAAGTGAAATAACATCAATAATGATTGGGTTGAAATTCAAGATAGAGGCATGTTGGGTTCAATGATTTCGGGTTTGTGCGCTAGGGGATTTAATTGATGATGAATTTATTTAGGTTTGGAGTCAAAATTGGGTTAGTAGGGATTCTTAGACTCGGTACCCTGCCCTAATCCTATGATTGCACCATTGGAATGGTCATCTACCAGGTTCAATCACAGAAATAGGTGACCCAAAACCATATTTAAACATAACTATCCTAAGTTGCGTAATGGTCATACACAAAATAGATTAATCAATTGATGCAATTAAAATAATATTCCTCAAAACGCAAGCAATGGTCATGCCATTACAGAAAAAAATGAATTGGAATGGATAGAATGAGTTGCAACAATCCAAAACAAGATTAGAAAATAGAAATATTCCCTAAGCATCAAATCCCTCTACAATCACATCACCCAACACAAATAGAACTACTCACTCATGCTAAGCATGATGAGAACAAGCATCATGGGTACCTGAAGAAGAAAGACGGTAAAGAACGGTGGAAAAGCTAGGCTCTAGATCATCACTTCGTCGTCTAGCGCTCTGTCGATGTCGCTCCAACTCCCTCTAGTCCCAAACTCTCTTGTAATGGTGGCTGAGGGGTGTATTTATAGGAAAATCGGTCAACACCCTCAGCTGCGTGTCATTTATTTTTTTGCTCAGTGACACTTACACAACATGTAATGTTCTTTCACATCCTGTAATCCCCCAAATTTTAGGCATTGCGAATCTCGATGTAAATATGTCTTGAAAAATGTCATGTCATGTAGTGTAGTTGCACGACGTGTAATTGTCTTTCACAACATGAAATGGAGTTACGGCTTGTCCTGCACGGTAATCTTCTTTTGAAAACTCACGACATGTAATTTCATTACACGGTGTGAAACTGTCATGCTCCAGTTTTCTAGCTCCGCTTCTTTCTAAAAAATCCAGTCTCCTCTTTTCATTATTATTCCATAAATCTGTTGTTTCCTGCCATAAAACAAAACAAAAATCAAATCATTCCAAAATTGGAAAGATTAATCAATTAAATACATAAATCAATACATAAAACACTCTAAAATATATGCATGAAATACAGCTATCAGATACCAGATTTTTCTGAGAAATGGTATATGAGTATGTTTATCGGAGGATTTATGCCTGAGATATGGAGTATGATAATGACATGTGAGCTGAAAAATAAGGCATGATTACAGATTTTTTCCTGGAGGGTTGAAAGAGAGTTGTTGGTGAATGGAATTATCAAAAATTCTGATATGCAAAGTAGGAGTTACGTTCCTAGTGGACATTGAAGAAGTTGGAATACGAATATTGTTAAGTTTATTTCAATGGGATAAGTAAATGAAAAGAATAAGAAGGGTGGTTATGCACCTAGGTGGAAGGGAGTTAGAAATTTTTCCTGGGAAGAATTTGAGGGAAGGAAGTCAAAATGGTTGTGTTATACCTGTGGGTAGAAGTTTAATCTTGGGCATAGATGTCTAGAAAAAAGTTTCAAACTGATGGTATGAGAGTGTGTAGAACCTTTCATTAAGGAAGAGGTGGAACCAGAAATTGATGAAGAGAGGGAAAGAGTGGTTGGTGGCTCATGGGAGATGGAAATACAGGGTATAATTATATGTGTTCAAGAGAACTCATGGCAAAAATGTATTAAATCAATGCTTATGGAGGGAAGTATTAAGGGAGTGCCTAGGTTGATTTTAGTGGAAAGTGGTGTAAGCTAAAATGTCATGACTAAGCAACTGTTGAGGTTTCTTAAGGCAAGTTGTTAGGTCCACTGCTATATACTCAAAGAGGGGAGATGAATTAGGGTATGCCAGACTAAAACAACTACCCCTTTTGATCTTGTTTTGTTGTTAGAAAAAAACTCACTTTTCTCTCTTTCCTGTTTCATAGTATGAATAAACCTTAAAGCATGCATAGGACACATCAATTTTTACTTGGTTCACCCTCACTGAGTTACGTCCAAGGAGCATACACTGGCAGTGTGTCGATGTACCAATTCCACTATAAGCGCACTGCTGTTTACGAGTTGGAAGCGGACTCATTGTCCCTCCTAGTTTACAACCATTCACAATTTGAGAACTCATTGCTCTCTCAACTGAAGTGAGCTCACTACTTCAGAAGATCCACTCACAGTTTATAGACATCTAGGTCTCTTCATTACCACTAATGAATGCATCCTCCATTGTATGTAGATGTTCTATTGAAGTCCAAATTTCATCCACTGATGAATACCCATTTGCCCCTGACCACAGGGCAACAACCTTTGGGAAGTACCTTTGCAAAGCACCCTACTTTGCGAAGCTCCCAATTTCGTGAAGCTCAAACAAGCCTTAGCGAAGCTTCTGCCTTTTCGCGAAGCTCACACCTTCGCAGAGCTCAGGCCATCGCGGAGCTCAAGTCGTCGCAGAGCGACTTCCTTCGCGAAGCTAACTAAGCCAACGCGGAGCATGCCTGTTTTGCGGAGCTAGATTAGTCACCGCGAAGCTCCTTCCTTTCACGAAACACACTGCCTTCGCGAACCACCTTCACGATTCGAGAGAAAAATATTTTCTTCGAAAACTCTCTACTTCTCTCCAGGGGGTCGAGGCCTATTTATAGGCGATTCCACCGACACTCGAACCTTCTGAGCGAAGTTAGCGCCACGTCATCTCAAATCGCAATGCTTAGAAATTTCTGTCGAAATTCACTCTGTTTCGCAAAGCACCATGAAAATTTTCTGATCGCGGAGCTTGTCGTAATCGCAGAGCGTTCCGTCAATACCTTTGCGCCTTCGCCACGAAGCTCCACTCACAATGCCCTTCGCCGCTGCAATGCTCTTCAACGCTTCCGTTCGCGAAGCACGTCGTAATCGCGAAAAATCACTGTCAACATTTTTCATGTCTTCGCGAAATCCAATCCATGAAGCCTATCTTCACAAAATTCATAAATTTTCCATATTTTGATGAGATGTTCATGGATATCCACTTTTCACGATCCTCACCAAACTCCAAATTTTGGACCCCAAAAATTTGGCAAACACTGGAAAACAGCGCCACCTTATATCTGTTCTTTTGTACCGCATCCAGATCATCCATCCCTTTGTCATGGTTCTTTATCAACGTGGATTGTCAACAACATCTCTAGAACTTGACAATTCACCAAGGAAACATGCATTGTCAACAAACACAAGCAAACCAAAAATGCTGCAATGTTACCTTGAGAGATTTTTTCCCAACAAACCCCCCTTTGGGTTTGTTGACAGTTCTCCTCATAATGATTCTCTGCACTTTGATACCTCTCTGAAGTTCCTTCCATCATCTACCATTATTCGCCTCTTGCGAGTCAGATAACGACCGAAGATTCACTCACCACATACTCTAAGCCCACATGAGCAAAGATTGGTGTGAGAAACAAGAGTAAATGAAATGTTCATCAATGAATCACTTCATTTATAACACCAACCGTTGACACCCAACTGATACCAATTTCAAAACTGATACCAATTATTGATAGCTGGAAACCTTCTCTCGTCATTCCAACATCATCGTTCTGCTTTTATCACGATCATCAGCTGTCGTGAAATTTATTCTTTGATTGATCACTTCTAGCATCGTCAGATTTAAAACTCTCCCCCTATCTCATTGCTCTCTCATATCTCGCTGTTCTACCTGTCAGTTTCTCCCTGTGTCTTTGACTAAGACATTTTCTCCCTTAGCCACAGTTTTTCTCACTCTAGGAGTCACTATTTCTCCCCCTTTGTCAACGAACCCAAATTTCACTCTGTTGTGGTTAGCAACATTGGAAAGAACACGGATTAGCGCATTAGAGAAAAACATATCATACCTCGGGGAGAGGGGGGTGTCCCACATCCACACTTGTTCAAGTGTGGGGAGTCGATTGAACTCCCAGAGCCAGTCAATGCCTCTCAAAAGCTTCCTTGGGTAAGGTCTTTGTCAGAATGTCTGCAACCTGTAGTTCAGTAGGCACATACTTCAACTTCACAATTCTCTGCTCAACCTTCTCTTTGATAAAATGATACTTTATCTCAATGTGTTTTGTCCTTGAGTGATGGATGAGATTTTTTTTAGATTTATAGCACTTGAGTTATCGCACTGGATTCCGATCGGAGACTTCACTTCAACGCCCATATCATCAAGCTGCTGCTTCATCCACAATAACTGTGTGCAAGCTTGAGTGGCGGCAATATACTCAGCTTCTGCGGTGCTCAATGAAATGCAATCTTGCTTTTTTGCATAGCCAAGAAACACACAATCTGCCAAGATAGAAAGCACCTCCTGACATTGATTTCATGTCATCCGCTGAACCGACCCAATCTACATCAGTATATCCCAGTAATTCTGACTGAGATTTGTCACTATATATCAAGCCAAAATCCATCATGCCCTTGATATACCGAAGTATTCTTTTCACTGTAAGCATGTGGCTTTCCTTGGGATTACTCTGATATCTCGCTGCTTGGCATGTGGCAAATACAATGTCAGGCCTTATCGCAGTCAAGTATAGCAAACTTTTAATGATTTTCCTGTATTATGTGATATTAATTACCTTGTCATCCTCATCTTTGGACAGTTTCATCCGGGTAGCAACCAGAGTCTTCATCTCCTTGGAATTTTCCATTCCAAATATTCTCAAAACCTCCTTGGCATATTTGGATTGAGAAATGAATGTTCCATTCCTTCCTTGTGTCACTTGTAGACCAAGGAAAAATGTTAGCTCTCCAATCATTGACATTTTGAACTAACTTTTCATGAATTCGGAGAACTGTCTGCACTGAACTGCATCTGATCCGCCAAATATTATGTCGTCGACATAAACTAGGGCCATTATCCTTTGATTACTGTTATTGAAATATAGATTGTAATCAACTCCCCCACGCTGGAAACCAAGCTTCTTCAAGTACTGATAAAGCTTTGAGTACCATGCTCTTGGTGCTTGTTTCAACCCATACAACGCCTTCTTCAGTCTGCAAACCTTGTTCTCATCCTCATGAACGAGAAAACCATCTGGCTGCTCGATATACACCTCTTCCTCCAAAACCGATTCAAAAATGCAGATTTGACGTCCATCTGGAAAACTTTGAACTTTCGACAACATCATCCTCTTGGAACATTTTGGGGCACCTTGCCGCAAGATGTTCAACCTTTTCACATCAAAAATAAGCAAGTGGAAGTTCCCCTTTAAACTTTCATTTTCCTCTTTGAAGGATTGAGGAGAGGAATGACATCACCTCATCTGTCTCTTCTTCTTTTTGAGAATCTTCAATAGTGAACTTCTTCATGGCCTTGAATGCCACCTCTTTGGACTTCCCTTTTTCTACATCATCGTTATCATCATTTCTCATTTCATATGCAACAAGGGTGTTGTGCGGGTTATCCAATGTTAGCTCTTTTTGGTCTTTATCTTTCAAAAATGAATCTTTCGGATTGAACCGAGGTGGAAGTTTCCTCAAGATGCGCTTCACAATCTTTATGTCTTTAATAACTTCTCCAAGACCTCGCATATCTTCCACTACAACATTTATCATGTCAAAGAATGCATCAATAGACTCATTCGAGTTCATTCTCAGATCTTCATACTTGTTCCACAACACTTGCAGTTTTGCCTCTCTGACCTTTGTATCTCCTTCATATATATTCAATAGCTTTTCTCATATGACATGTGATGTTTTGTATGACATTACCTTCGTATAGATAACATTGGATAGAGCTCCCCCTAAAGCATTAATTCCTTTGGCATCTGCATCCAATTCTCTACACTCAGCTTCTGATAATGCACCACTATTAATATCGACTGTTATGTCATGTATCGCTGCTGCGAACACATTCATTCCAAAAGATCGGAAGTAGTGTTGTATCTGATTCTTCCATAGTTGGAAATTGTTCTCATCGAAGATCGAAGCCCTTTTGTGATTGGTGACCTCCATTTGAGAGAGAGACACTGATATCAACATGCATCTGATACAAATTGTTCGTTCCACTAGGCTAGATACCCTGAGAGGGGGTGGTGAATTAGGGTATGACAGATTAAAACAACCGCCCCTTTTGATATTGTTTTACTATTAGACAAAAACCCTCTTCTCTCTCCTTCCCGTTGCAGAGTATGAATAAACCTTAAAGCATGCACAAGACATGACAATTTTTACTTGGTTCACCCTCACTGGGCTACGTCCAAGGAGCATATATTGGTAGTGTGCCTATTACCAATTCCACTATAAGCACACTGCTGTTTACAAGTTGGAAGCGGACTCACTGTCCCTCCTGGTTTACAACCATTCACAATTTGAGAACTCACCGCTCTCTCAACTGAAGTGAGCTCACTGCTTCTTCAGAAGATCAACTCGCAGTTTATAGATCTGTAGGTCTCTTCATTACCACTAATGAATGCATCCTCTACTGTATGTAGATGCTCTATTCAAGTCCAAATTTCATCCACTGATGAATACCCCTTTTCCCCTAACCACTGGGCAACAACCTTTGGGAAATACCTTCACAAAGCACCCTATTTCGTGAAGCTCCCAATTTCGTGAAGCTCAAACAAGCCTTAGCGAAGCTTCTGCCTTTTCACGAAGCTCACACCTTCACAGAGCTCAGGTCGTCCTCAAGTCATCGCAGAGCGACTTCTTTCGCGAAGCTCACCGAGTTAACGCGGAGCAGGCCTGTTTCGCGGAGCTAGATTAACCGTCATGAAACTTCTTCCTTTTGCGAAGCACACTGCCTTCGCAAACCACCTTCGCAATTCAAGAGCAAAAGATTTTCTTCGAAAACTCTCTACTTCTCTCTAAGGGGTCGAGGCCTATTTATAGGCGATTCCACCGATACTCGAACCACCCACGCGAAGTCAGCAGCACGTCATCTCAAATCGCGATGCTCCGAAATTTCCGCTGAAATTCACTCTGTTTTGCGAAGCACCATGGTAATTTTCTGATCATGGAGCTCGTCGTAATCGCGGAGCGTTCTGTCAATACCTTCGCACCTTCACCGCGAAGCTCCACTCGCAATGCCCTTCATCGCCGCAATGCTCTTCAATGCTTCCGTTCGCGAAACTCGTCGTAATCGCGAAGAATCACCGTCAACATTTTTCATGTCTTCGCGAAATCCAATCAAAGAAGCTTATCTTCACAAAATTCATGTCTTTGCTATATTTTGATGAGATCATCAAGGATATCCACTTTTCGCGATTCTCACCAAACTCCAAATTTTGAACCCCACAAATTTGGCACACTGGAAAATGACGCCACCTTGTATCTGTTCTTTTGTACCGCCTCTAGATTGTCCATTCCTTTGTCATGGTTCTTTGTCAACGTGGATTGTCAACATCTCTAAAACTCGACAATTTACCAAAGAAACCTGCATTGTCAACAAACACAAACAACAACAAAATGTTGCAATGTTACCTTGAGGGATTTTTTCCCAACACAAGTGACATTTAAACTAGACCATTTAGTATCAGATTCAAAGAAAGACATCGAGTGGTGTCAAAGGGAATCTATAAATCTTTGAAGGAGAATTTGGGAAAGGGGGAATTAGATGTAGAGGTATACATTTTCGATACTACAAAGTGAGATTTAGTGTTGGGAATTGCATTGTGCGACACCCTAGGTCATGTTACTACTCATTAGAAAAACATGACAATGAATTTTGAATTGGATGGTATGAATATAACTTTGCACATAGTGATACAACCACATGAAGACCTATAGCATTACAAGACTACCTGGAAAGGGAAAAATGGTGTAAGGATTGCAATGGGTGACAATTGAGGGAGTGGAAGTAGAGGATTCATAATTAAGTAAGCAAGAGGAGGATCAATTACAAGAGGTTTAAGGACATGTAGAACAATCTTTGAGGCATCCAGTGACTTTCCACCAAAGAGAGTGACTCATCATGCCATCAAACTTAAAAAGGAACGGATCATGTGAATATCAGACCCTACAAACATGCTTATTACATAAAAAATGAATCAAAAATCAAGTTGATGAACTATTAGAACAGGGATTTATCATACACATCAAAAGTTTGTATTCCGACCCTATAATCTTAGTGAAGAAGAAAGACGGTGGGTGGAGGATGAGCATTGATTACAGGGTATTAAATAGGTTAATAATGCCCAAGGGATATCCCATTCTAATGATAAAGAAATTGTTGGATGAATTACATCGAGCATAATACTTTAGAAAGATATACTTGAATTCTGAATTCCAGCAAGTGCTAATGAAAGAGGAAGATGTTGATAAGACAACTTTCAAAACTCATGAGGGCATTATGAATATCATGAAATGTCATTTGGGTTAATGAATGCACTGACAACCTTCCAAGATACAATGAATTCATTTTTGACAACCTTCCAAGATACAATGAATTCATTTTTCAAGACTACGTTGAGGAAATATGTATTAGTCGTTTTTTATGACATTCTCGTTTATAACAGAGGTTGGGAAAAACACTTGGGAGTATTTACGAAGAGTGATATAAACAATGGGTGAAAATGAATTATTTGCAACAAAAAAAGTTTTCTTTTGGGAAGAAGTCAGTGGAGTTCTTGGGGCACATAATTTTGGTGGTAGTATCTATGAATCCTAAGAAGTTGGAAGCGGTGAAGAAGTGGTTGAAGCTGAAAATGTAAAGGGGGTTTCTAGGCCTAACTGAGTACGACAAGAAACTCATAAAGGAATATAAAAAAAATCACTAGACCCTTACCTTTGACAAAAAAGAGGGATTCAAGTGGTCTCTAAAAGCATAAGTTTCTTTTGAAAAGTTGAAAACCAGTGTGACTACTGTGCATGTATTGTGTATATCGGGCTTCTGAAAAGGGTTCACAGTGGAACGTGATACTTCAGGATCAAGGATAGGTGCAATATAGATGCAAGGGGGAGACTAGTAGCCTATTTCAGTAACACACTATCTGATTCTAACATGGTAAAGTATGTTTACGAAAATGACTTGAAGGCTCTGACATTATCAATCTAGCATTGGAATTAATACTTGATGGGAAAGAATTTTGAGTTTTATGCAAATCATAAATGCCTAAAGCATATTCTAAGTCAAGGGGTAGTATCGATGGACCAACAACATTGGCACACAAAGCTCTTAGGCTGAGTTTGAGGTTATAAATAAGCCTAGTAGATTGAATAATGTGGTAGATGCCTTGTCGAGAATAACTACGAAAGGAGAGATAATGCACATGGCAATATCAGAGTCGAGTTGGGAAGACCTCCAATTAGTGAAAGATCATATTCAGTTGGATGGAGACTGAATGACACTAGTAGTTGTTTTACAACAAGATTGTATCGCAAAACAAGGCTATACTAACTGAAGTGGTCTTCTGTTTTATAAAAACGGGCTAGTACTACCAAAGAGGTCAAATGTGATCCCTAAGATGTTAGGGTTGTACCATTCTTCTCCGACGGGAGGACACATGAGGTACTTAAAAGACAAACAAACGACTTACAAATAGAGTTTACTGGGTTGTTAGGACACAAGTAGTGAGGGTTTGTCGGGGAATGTGAGGTGTGCCAAAGAAATAAATATGAAGCTTTATATCTAGCTGGGTTACAACAACCATTACCTAGTCTAAAATTAGCGTGGGAAAAGGTTTCTATGGACTTTGTGTCTGGAATGCCAATGTCATCTAGATTTGGTGTGACGTTTGTGGTGGAAGACCGGTTAAGTAAATATGTACATTCTATACCACTCAAACATTCATATTTAGCAAAAATAGTCGTTTGTGTGTGTGTGTGAAGGAGGTTGTGAATTTACATTGTATACCTACTATTATAGTTGGTGAAAAAGACCCTATGTTTAGGTGGAAACTCTTTAAACTGTAGGGGACAACAATAAAGATGAGTTCTTATTATCATCCACAAAGTGATTGTCAAACTAAAGTGATAAATATGTGTTAGGAAGTGCATTTGAAGGTGTATTTGAGATGTTTCACTTTGGATCATCCAAAACATTAGGTGATGTGGGTGTCAAGGGCCGGATTCAGTTAGAATACGCCCTATCACACCTCTCTAAAGAAGACACCATTCAAAATTGCCTATGGATACAAATCCCCCACATAATATTCATTCCACAAAGGGGAAAGTTGTGGTTGAGGTTGTGGCAAATGCCTTTGTAGCCAGAGATCAAGCATTACAACTACTAAAGCGGAATCGTGAAGATCAATGACGCAAGGGACTCTATTCACAAACAACAATCCCAAAATTCGTTGGACGATCGAAAAGTTAAAACATTCAATCATCCATTATAAATATCAGTGTTCTAACCTTTGTTGTGCTGATTCTGTGGTTGAATATCTGTATCAGTGTCTCAGTCCCTGTGAAATTGTGTTGCCCCTTTGCTGGTTTGGAGGAATTTGATTAGCCCATCCAGTGCGACGTCAGCATCGTCGTTCCTCATGAGTTCCCCGGCGACGGCGGCCGGCGTGGCCTGAACCCCACCAACCTCCAGCAGCTCCTCGATCTCACTGAACCGCCGGTGGTCCAGTATCCCGAGGTAATTTTTCGCAAGAACTTTGAAGCCGCTGAATCTGCAATAGGACATCTCGATATGCACGTCCATCCGGCCCGGCCTGAGCAGCGCCGGATCGAGGCGGTCCTTGTGGTTGGTCGTGAAGATGATGATACGCTCATCCCCGCAGCTCGACCACAATCCGTCGATGAAATTCAGCACGGCCGAAAGATTCACCTGTTCCACGGCGCCACAAGGGGGCAAGATCCATTAACTGGTTTAGAGGAAATTAGGGTTCCAAAATCCCAGACCCCTGCTGTCAGGAATCTTGCTCCAATATAGGGTAAAATTCAACAATCAGAACGAAGACAAGACGGAGGAGAAATGACGGGAGGCATAGAGGAGGAATTGGAGCTAACCTTTTCGTCGCCCTCCGCAACGGCGGCGGTCCCTGGTGAGTTCTCCCGATTCATCAAATTAGGAGAGCAGTCGACGTCCTCGATAACCAGTATGGACCGGCTGGCCGTGCCGATCAGGAGCCGCCGCAGGTCCGAGTTGCACTGCACCTCTGTCAGGTCCAGGTCGTAGATGCTGAACCTGAGATGGTTGGCCATGGCTGCGACCAGGCTCGACTTCCCCGTCCCCGGCGGACCGTACAGTAGATACCCACGCTTCCAGGCTCTCCCCACCCTCCGGTGGTACTCCTTCCTCCGCCGGAACATCTCGAGATCCTCCACCAGCGCTTGCTTCACCGCCGGATCCATCGCCATCGTCGCGAACGTCGCGGGGTGATCCAGATCGATAGCGCCCCAGTAATCGGAGCCATTATAGTCGACGGTGTGGAGCTTCACCGCCTTCCGGTTCTCCCTGATCGCTCTCGCTTCCCGGAGAACGTGGGGCAGGTAAGCGCGCAGCACCATCTCTCTGTGCTTCTTGTGAAAACTCAGCTCGAAAAATCGGTCCTCCGATCTCGCGATTGGGCCGCCGCTCCTCGCGTTTGGTATGTGGTTGTGCTCGACCCGTGAACTGCTGGACAGAACCCACCGGAACTCCACCTTCGCGAATGCATCGACGATCTCCTGGTTCCTGTCCATGGAGACCGCCAGATCCTTCTCCTTGTCGGACTTCTCGACCTTGAAGCGCCGGGCGGTGGGGGACATCCGGGCGCCCAGGTACGTGTTGGCGGCGTCGAACATGTGGTTCGGGGTGAGGCCGCTGGACTCCTCGATGACGACGACGGTGCGGGAGGAGAGGCGGCCGGAGATGCGGCGGAGGAGGGAGGAGAAGTGGTCCCGGAGCTGGTCGGGAACGAGATTGTCGGCGACGGTCCGTGCAAGGATCGCCGAGGCTGCGAGGGAAGTCGCCGCCACTAGAATGCCGTTTGGCGACGGCCTGTTCTCAGATGAAAGCATCTCTCTCGCGCTCCCCACTCTGGATTCCAGAAGAAGCTGCAGTCAGCGAAAAGGCCCCTGCGAATATTTCGGCCCAGCAGCTGAATCCCCCCTCGTCCTGTAACGATGGGCTGGACTCAAGTATCTCGGCCCAATTGTAGTACCCGAGTAGCCATGCTGTGGAAGGTTCATATTTCAACTATATGGATGTTTAGAGCAACATACATGTTTTAATTGGATCCATATGTCCTAGATTGGGTCCGTAGTGGATTTGATCCGATCTATGAGTGCTTCTGATTTCAAATATGTTGTAGATGCAATATAAGAATATTGCATGTTATGAATTTGGAAATTGTCTACTAAGTAGAATTATTCTACATAAACCAGTATATAGTGAAGGTTTCAACGCGTTGCGGAAGAGGTTAGGTATGTGCTCGACAATGGTTTTTCATCAACCCTTTTAGATTTCTCATCGGAACTAGCAACCCTGGAATCCACATGATATGATCATCATATATAATTTATAATTAACTTGTGTCGAGATAAGAATTATCACTCGTTGGATTTCTTTCTTCATTGATGATTTTGTTGAGACCTCTTATCATACCATTGTCGCGTCAAAGGAATCGAGGGTAGATTCCCTCTAACGGTGACTCACACGTGTTCCACCAACCTCCAATCATCATTATGGAATTCTTTGAGTGCTAGCACAGACAAGTTCGACACTTGTGACAATCGTTGTTGATCGCTTTCTATTCTTGAGAACGTTCTAGAAAAAGAGGTCTATAGGGTTTGAGAGAATTCTATCTAGATTTTGTTGTAGACAACAGTGGCTAGGCTTGGATTGAGTCAAAAAATGATATAACTGAGTATTTATAGACTTAGAGTTATAGAATAAATAATACCACATGAGCCATTATTATTATCCTAATCTCCAACAAAGCTCGTATCTAAATAATAATCATGTTATTATTATTTACTTGACATGCGCTAAACTCACGGTTAAATAAATATTATTTCCTTGAATAAATAAATTAATATTTACTCAAATAATATTTAATATATCATTTTTCACAATACCATTAATCTTGGCCCGCTAATCATCCTTAATATTTATTGGAGTCTGAATAATGTCTATTTATTTATATAAATAGATGTCATTGTATTTTTTAGAAATAAATAAATAAATAAATATTATATTCACTAAACCAATGAATAAATATTTTTTAAATGTTCACATAACCAAATAAATAAATATTTGTTACCTTGTGAATATACCAAAGATAAATAAATATTACACATTTTCCTAATTAAATAAATAATTACCCAATGAATAAATATTTATTTAATATTCAATTCACATAATATTCTCTCGAATAACTACTGGTTGAATATATTTTATCAATCAAATATATATAATTATTAATCCACATTCGAGAATAATATTTATTTAACATGTTAAACTCATATTGAATTCAACTGAGGTTCTGGATACACTTGGTGTGTGACCCTCCAAACATCGTTTTCAGTGGCATTAGGCTACACTACCTCCAAAGTTAGCGTCTAATAACATGTCAAAGACCCCATAGAAAAAGATGTTAATGTCACAATGACAAACAAACTTATACAAATGCACATTGTGTAATATAATCCTCTTGTCTCGATATATCTAATCAAGTAGATTGCACATTACTGTCATCAACCAATGTGTTTAATATCTCTTTCTTTGACTTTCCATAAATGAACTTTCTTGTAGAACACCATGACCATGGATTTAATTAGATAGTTACATTCCCATATAAGGTCCTTAGATATCAACTTCCATTAAAAAAAATAAAAGGTACAAATCTCTTCTCACATTATTCATTAATTCAATATGAATTATGACACACCTAACGTATCCTACCTCTCTGTGAGCATATGTCATCACGGTTATCACTAATACATAAAATTATGTGACTCATGATATGAATTTATAATAATCTTCAAGTCTAAAGACCATTACACACATCTGCAGATAGAAATATCTAATGACACATATAAATATAGATTTCCTACTAGCGGATCGCGTTCTCATAATTTCATGCTCTGAAAAAAACCAAAGGGCGTAAACCATGAGAAAGTGTCTCCAAGTCATATGTTTCACCATCCCTAATAGCCTGTATCATTTGCGCCCTATAAAAATATTACATCTCACTATAGAACGTGTATTCAAAAATACTTTCATAACACTTAATGATTCTCATCATAGCGGGGAACAATTATCACCTTTATGTGCGACAAATACCCCTGAGACATTATCACATAGATATCATGTAGAAGAATAATCATCATGTGATAAGATATAACATATTTTTCCACACTATAAATATTTCAATAATCAAATAATATTTGGTTCTAAGGCATTAACCCCAACATAATCTAACTTGCACTAGAGCCAAATACTAAAAACTTAATTGTTTAACTTCACAAAATAAACATGCTTCTGTTGAGTTATGTTTATAATTACTGAGAACACTATACCACTTGTGGTTGTTTTTTTCTACAACCTCATCACTCTAAGAAAATCCATCATGAGATGATATCATAGAGTGTTTATATTTTTCCCTCTATCATCCCAACATCTTAGATAATACCACGGTTAAAACTCATCATGTTATGATTGAATTTTCTCTATCTGGGTAAAACTTCAAAATCTGCAAGAAACAATTTCTAAACTTACTTCTTAAGGTGCATTAGAAGCCACAACGTAGTCAGTTTAATGAATATTTTTCAACTACTAGAACTATTATTATTTACCCTTTTCTTTTTATTTTAACCCAACTATGATACTAGATCAAATCGATCTAAAGAAGACTAGTTTTAAATTACCTGAAAAACTAGTCATCTTATTTCTCCAATTACTATTAACTTGTATGTTTTTTCTCCCTTAAGCACAACTGGATAGTTCTGACTGTCAGCCAATGTAGTTCTCTTGGTATTATTTGATATTTTCATTATATGCTTTATGAATAAGAGATATCAAACTTGTGTACATGTCATGGTATGAAAGATAGATTTCCAAAGTACTCTTAGGAATATTTAGTCTATACATCATAATAATACCATGTGTAACTAAAAAAACTCAGGTGTCTTGTTCCATATTGTATTTTTCAATACCATGCCAACTGCGCACAATGATTTGGATTAAGAAACCCCTCGATCTAAGTTAGTAGATCATGTTCCCTATAACTTGGGGTTTTTACCTAAGTCTTTTTTAGAGAAATTCTTTAATATTATATAACCATAAGACTAATTACATATTTTCCATATGTTTTCAGACATACCTTGCTTGGAAATCTGTAGTGATACAACTAACCTGTTATAGAAACTTGGAAAATTTTTATTTCAAATGAATATACTATAATCATTATACTCCTTTCATCCCATAAATAGATCTTTGAAACTTTCAATACATATCGGCTTTCTTTGATGTATCCTGCTTTTCTGGTCACATCATGTATACATCTTCCATAAAGTTACCCCCATGGGTGCCAACCTCAACATCTGATGCCTAATATAATGGTCATAGTAGCTATGAAAATTAGAATTAAAATCTATTTAATCATGATGACTTGGTGTAAATAGTCAAGCCTATTGGTTCCTTGCTTGTACCATCCACGTATTTTTTCTATTGAATACCCACCAATGACATTACATAAACCATCAAAATACAAAATTAATTTCAGTACATGGAAATCAACTTTGAATTTATATGAACTTTTCAATCATAGCTAGTTGAAACTTACTGCCCTCTGTATGATTTATTATACTTATTAAATAATATTCGACCCACCGTGGTGAATATAAAACAACCACTGTTGTTTTACCAACCTACACAGTATGTGCTTCTAGAATAATTCTCTCCACTAATACTTGTGGAGTTTAATGTTCTTATACCAACTTGTGTATTTAGATCTATGATTCTACTGAATTATTTCTTATGCCCACTTTCTAAAAAGGGATATACTTCCCTCATAGAAATAAAATTGGTATGATTAATACCTCTTATATATTTGGAATGTTAATATTATTAGTGGAAATTGGACCGTTAATTGCGATGCACCTTGTGTTTCCATGATGTACATTTAAAGAATTCACTAGTTTTACAAATGGATCCCATAAAAAAACATGAGGCTATGGAATCATGGATTTCTTTTATATTGTAACCTTATAATATATTCACCACTCAATATATTTTTCCTATGGTTAGTTTTTATGCTTCTATTTGAAAAACATATCTAGAAAATAATCATGAATGATTGCAATATGTATATAAGACTCCTCATTGATCTTAACTTATACTTAGATGTAAATAATGACCTGTGAGTTTAGGAAAACCCTCAATTTACATTAAAAGATCAATGAATATTTGTTTATGATGTACTCTGACATACCATATAGCAGGATCCTACATCCTTTACCAAGTGGATCCATTAATTCACTGAGCATTCCTAATATTTCTTAAGGAATATCAAGAAGTACATGAATTTACCTCTAGATTCTCCATGGAACATTCCACACTATCTAGCTATACTAACTCTAGAATCTTCATGGATTAACATTATATATAAAGGTTTTTATTCAATACCTTAACTATAATATATAGGTAAAATTTTTATCTCCTAAGCTTCTAAACATCATACTGGGCATATTCCTCACAACTTATAGTTTTATTTGAATAATAATTATATTTCCATAACTAGGTATGAGTCTTATATTTATATTCATCATATATTATTGATGTTGGATATTTATGATTGAAGTTTCATTGACTTATTTATTAAGTGTAATTTACTATAACAACATTAATTTCAAAAGAAATAATGACTCATTGTGTTTAATAAAACATTGAAATAAATGTTTGGTAACACTTAACACAAATAATAATTCAACTAGAATCAATCCACTTGGAAATAAGAACTCATGTGTCTCTCATTATTGACATAGGAACCAACATTTCTCAACCACTATAAAAAACTTTACTTTTGAAGCCATGTGTTTCTCACTGCTAACACAGGAATCACCCTTTCTCAGCCATTGGGAGAACACACCTCACTTCTTTCATTGTTTTGTGTGCTTCTCATTACTAATATAAGAATCACCCTTTCTCAAACATTGGGATATCACACCATACTTATTTGGATCATGTAATAAAATAAAATTATATTGAATACCTAATAAGTGAGATAAAATCATTACATAATATGATGAATATATTTCTAAAGTAGATGAAACTAATTGCTTCTTCTTTAATTAATTGTAGTTTCTTTTTAAATGACCTTACTATCCACATGGGAAGAAAACAACCTCCTATTTACCACACTACCTATAATTTTTTTTCCCATTTAAAGATGTTTTAAAGGAACCATTTAATATAAAATAGTCATGGTATTTTCTGTATTTCCTTCCATTTTTTCACCATAAGGGTTGCAGAACTGAGTTCCCCATAACACTTATTTACCTAGTAAATCTTGGTCAAAAAATTCCTGATCTGTTCATTCATACTATTCATCCCATAAGATTAATTAGGAGAACCTGGAAGGTAATTATGATTTCATGAGTTAATGGATAATTTCTTATCCACATGGAAGCCTAAACATTATTAACTAATCAATTTACTTCATTATATTGAAGAAAAGATCAATAATTAAGTGCCCACTTCTAGTTTACACAAGTATAGTGTAGTGACAATATCATTTATCTATATCCACTCAAACTCCTTCTTATGGGATAAGAGATTAAATTTCATGGTATAGGCATCCACATCCTTATGTTGCATTATCGGTTTTCTGAAAAAAAGACTGATATCCCAATACAATGAATAGTTGGAGCATACCCATATACCTATCGTAGGCATCATACTCACCTTCTATAATTGTATGAGGTGTCCAAATAGGTATAGGGAATTACAACACATAGTATAAATTTTCCTATAGTATTTTAGTGTATGAAACAACTATACCACCCTTGGAATTACGTGCTAGTAAGGACATGATCTATCGCCTACAGTATTGTAGAGTCACAATGATTTCACTGTCCTTAATGTAAATTAATTAAAAGAAAATTTTAATTTTTATCTTGATTACTAAAAGATATGATGCAATAAATTTTATTAACTAGTCACCCACTATTTTATTGAATCACAATAGCCATCACAATAGGTTTCAGTATATCCCATTTCTTGGATATTTTAGTGGCAAGGATCCATATACCCCTTTTCATAGCCTAGATGGAGGTATGGAAATCTACTCAAAGGTATTTAGGTAGGTGTAAATTTATAACAATATTAACTTGTAGCTACTTGACCTATTGAGTGGACCCCAAAATCCTAAAATCTTGGAAATGGATTTCCTCAACACCTACTAGTTCCACTAAGTCTCGTAGAGGTGATAAACCCTTAATGAAAACTAGGTTTAGTTGAACTAAAACTCAAGATAAAAATTTCCTAATAATTGAAAGCACCCCAATAGTGGTTGATTATGCACTGTGAAATATGGTTCAATTTCAACCCTAGTAGTGGAAGTCTATACTAATTTAATATTTTAATTTGAGGGATTTTATCTTAATGAATAAGTTTTCCATTTTATCTTATTACATGATTGTTAATATTAAATTAATTTTACATAAGTGATTAACTATGTCTAGATACAATTTATGCATAATCCAATTTATTTTAATCCAATATTTCATGTTTTTTAATTCATTTATTAATTTATTTCAATAAATCATAATAAATAATTAAGCATGCAACTGAAAAAATAAAATATTAAATGTGTCATGACCATGATATTATCTAGTAATTAGTTTATCTAGAGTGTGATAAACTAAACCTTGACCTTGGGAAAACTCATTAAACCATAAATTGGTTCAAGATTCAGCATTTTACCTATACTCCAATGCAACTCCTGGGTTGGTTTCACCTCAAATACAAACTCAAACTATCTACACTCTATTTAGAGTGGAATCTATTACATAATATTAATATTTTACTCACATGCAAGTAAGGGGAACCAAATGATTAGTTATGAGGTTTTACATAAAAGAAACCACAATCAAACATGACCTTACATAATAGAGGAGGGGATGACTCACTGGTGATCATTTTAATTTAATAAAATAATTACTACAAAACCTATGAAATAATAATTAAATTAAATGAAAATAAAAACCCACATTGTTTAGGCTATAATAATGACCATCCATGCATTCAATGAATATATTTTTTTTGCTAGCAAGAATTCACTTAAATACATTATTTTATTAAGATAAAATCATATCAAATTAATTCTATTAATTATCTTATTAATTAATTCTATCTTTTCTAAATAGTACTATAAATTCTATCACTTTAAATAAATAAAATTAAATAAATTAATTTTATTTGTAAAAATAAGTACACAATGTGTACTTGGAGGCAACCCAACATATAACCAACATCACCATTTTTATTCATGTGTTAAATACTCACATTGCATGTTGTTTCACATGAAAATTCATGTGGTTAAACAACATGAAATTCCATATGTCATAATATTGCAAAATAAATTCAAAATTTGGGACAATTGAAAATGTGTTAACCCATGCAGTGTGTACCACTATAAATGCATGTAATAAATACATTGACCATTACACTAAATTAATTATGTAAAATTAATTGATCATTCAAATAATCTTAAAACCCTATTATATAGTGTCACACTAGTTGATTTCTATGAAGTTTGGTTTTAATGTTGTAATTAATAATTTCTTTAAAAAAATTAATTTGGTTGATTACTAGAAGATTAAACGGAAAGTACTAGAAAGATAAAAACCATGTATATCACATTTCGTGACTCCACGACACATGCTCATGTAGCTGGGTGCGTCCACCATGAAAGCATTAATGAGTTACATGGAGTGTATTTGCGCTAAAAAGCATGTAATCTCATTAATTTTAGGTCGAAAAACTTTATGTCCTTACGAGTCATGTGACACATATAACACCCTAACCCGAACTCCTGAATCTGAGCCAAAGAGCTACAAGACCTCCTTCACGCCTCCCAGTATCCAAGAGGATTCCGACTATCAGTGAGGGTTTGAACACCATCAGCTGGGAGATTGTACCCTCTATAAATCATATCCATATGCAAAAATAATAATAACAATATTAATGTTAGATTATCAAGTGGAAGACTAAATTTCAAACAAAACAGTGGATAACCAAAATTTCATAAAAATAAATAATCTGAGATCCCTATGTGGAAATCCAAACCAAAGTATAAAGTGAAAACAATCAAATAAATAAAAATTAGTAGAAATACTCTTGATTCAGTCTCTATCCTGGCACCAGGTCCATGCTCAGTAACTCAGCCTTATGCCACAGACTCCATGCCCTCACATGGATCCCTATACATGAACTCCACAAACACATAAATATTCCCATGTATGGTGTGAGTAATAAAACCTAGTAGGAAACCACCAACTCATCCTTCAAAAAAAAATTCACAAGTATAATAGGTGTATTTCATGATAATAATAAACGTGAAAGAAATCATAAACAATCATATATTGATCATCTGTGTGGTAACCAATCCACCACGATCCTTGATCATACCTACTTTGGATTTATGCTGGAAGGATAACCATAAAAATTGCATATGAATAATAAATATCCACAAGGTTGATGAACATGTTTCTTAGCATCCTCGTGACATTGATTGAACATGTTACTTAGAATTCTATAGGCATTGGGTATACATTCTACTCGACATACACTAAGAATCAAGTAAACATGCTACTTGGAATCTTCTAGGCATTGAGTGTACATGGTACCTAAAATCCACTAGGAATCAAGTAAACATACTACTCGGTATCCACTTTTCATCTATACCCTACGTTCAGGCCCATCAACATCATCATCACATGTCGTGCACACTCCCCCTCTAAGGGACGATCATATCATGATGGTCCACCTATTTTGAGTACCAAAAGAAACATCTCCAAAGTCATGGTAATTACGCATAACATGGAAGAGAATACCTAGGAAAATCATAACATGAAATCATGAGAATCAATGAAAAGATACATAAACATGTGATCAACATCTAACATGAAAAAAACTACATAATCATACTCATAGAATCAAACATTATAAATAGGTCTCATGGATACACACCCACCCACATTTGATCACAATACAACATGGAAAAAAACTCTTATCACACAAGTATCAAATCAAAGAAACAACATGATACAGGATCCCCAAAATGTAAAGGAACTTTCTACCTCAAGTTTTTAGAAGAATTACTCCAAAGTTAATTAAATAATCAAAGCCCAAACCATGTCACACGCCCACAAAGAACTTTCTTGCACATAAAGGTTACCTATATTAGGTTATGGTTCATCAAGGAAGTTTAGAAAAGTGACCAAATGAGATTCAAAATAAAGAAGGGTGGTTTTAAAATTACAAACCTCACAGATTCTGTAAATGAAACTAGTTTCAAGGCATGTAAAAGGAGATAAAATCAATTCATTAGATTCATTTTTTATTAAAGAATGAATCATGAATTCATCATTAATTATATAAGATAACTTATGTTATAGACAATAAAAATTAGTCCAACATCAAACCTTCATCATAAATGAGATCCAAGATGAGATTCAAGAAGAAAAAAGTCTCAAGATTATCGATCTATGGATACCGACTCGAAAACATCCACCGTCAATGAGGGATTAAATTTTGATAAAAAGGGAGGTCACTAACACATTGAATCCACCACCAATATACCAAAAGGTCATAAATGGATTATATTTTTATTATTAACACCCTTTCAATAATAGTTATAGGAATATGATCCATAAAAAGATACTTATAGAACACCCGTAATCGATGGTAGATATCATTTTGATCAAGATACGTCATCAAATCTCAAGATCTTTCATCGATATAAGAAGTGAAGAAGAATTTTTTATCAGATCCACATATAAAAACATAGATCCATGCTCATCTATCAAGAATAAAGAGGAAAAGAGTGTAGATCTAGGGATATATTACCATTCTAGAATCACCAAGTTGATTTAATATTAAAGAACCGTAAGATATGAACAAGATAGATTAAATAACTAGAGTGGGGGTCTCTAATTCAAAATAGGATGTTTAGGGCCAGAATTGGATAATTAAAAAGGGTTAAAAGCACATGGAAGTAAAAGTCATGGGGTGAATTTAATGCACTCCCTACCAAGTTATTTCGGTGAGCTGGTGGGCCTCACCATCTAGATGGTGGCACTATCAGCTAGCCGGTGACCAGTCTCCGGGTGGCTGATGTGCTAGGAAAAACCTTTTTAGTTTTGCTAGAACCACCATCTAGTTGGTGGGGTTTGTATTTTTATATTGATCTATAGAAACTTTACTAGGTGGATGGTGGTCAATTTACATCCACCACAAGGCCAAACCTCCTCTTAATACATCCAAATTTAATTTTCGAACCCATTTCACTAAAAATGAAACTCTTAAACACCCATATCAGAGATGAAGCATAAGAGGAACTGAGTAATTTAAAAACATAGAATATCACACATTGAATTAAAAGTAGGATGTTACAACATGTATATTTACCTTATGATTTCCATGTAAATTTCTATGTTAACTATGTATGACTACGTGATATTTAAGCGGGTTGCAAGACATGTAGTATCTAAAGTCGCATTCCAATATGGCTAGTCAACATGTGGGGTATTAATTACTCTATTTTCTAATTTCTATATGGAGGTTCATGTATCTCAGGACCCATCCTGATGTGGTGAACCTTGTTACAAGACATGTAATTTCTAGTTACATTCCATGTAACTATGTCATTTGGATAAAACCCTTAATACTTATCGATGGAACCTCTAGTTGTTCTTGATATTATATTCATGTATTATTAAACATATTAAGGTAAAAGAATGCATAATATTGTGTATCAGATTAAACTAACAAATCAAAATAAATGAAATGCTAACAAAAAACATGCATATCATTTAATGAAAAAAGTATAAATTATTATGTGACCACTCTAAAACCACTTGAAGGTTCTAGAGAGCAGTAGAAGTTATTGAGCCCATGCCCAATAATGAGTTTTCATCAAATCCTATAGATTTATCTATAGAAATAGATGAAATAGGAACCCCATAATCCACAAGATAGGTTCATTATATATAATTTATAATTAATTTTAGTCAAGATAAGAATTACCTATCACTAGAATTATTTCTTTATTGAGGATTTGATTGAGATACTTTGTTGTAACATCATTGTGTTAGATGAATCAAGGGTAGATTATATCTTGCATCAATCCACACATGTTCCACCAACCTCTAATCATCACCATATAATTATCTGATTTCCAACACATATGATTCTATCCCTTGTGTCTATCACCATTGATCACAATAGAATCTTTCAAGGCGAGAATGAAATACTCTGGTTCTCCCAAGACTTAAGAGGCTAATGGTGGAAGACCACTCTCTGTTATTTATATCATTCTAGGAGATGTTCTCTATAAGTATTGGGAAGATTCTCTCTAGAAATCCTACCCATAATAGTGGCTAGTCTTGGCTAGGGTTACAAAATGATATAACTGGTTATTTATAGAGCTAGGGGTTGAGAATAAATAATTGTACATAAGCCCTTATTATTCTACTAATACACAATAAACCCCATGTCTAAATAATAATCATATTATTATTATTCACATGACGTGTGATAATCTCAAAGATAAATAAATATTATTTCCTTGAATAAATGATTTAATATATACTCAAATAAAATTTAATATATCATTTCTCATCAGACCATTAATCTCAATCCACCAATCCTCCTTAATATTTATCAGACTCTAAATAATGCCTATTTATCTAAATAAATAAATGTCACCACGTTATTTTATGATAAATAAATAAATATTATATTCAATAAACTAGTGAATAAATATTTATTAAATTTTTGCGTAACTAACTACATAAATGAATATATCATAGATAAATAAATATTAAATATTTGTATACTTAAATAAATAATTACTAGAAAAATAAATATTTATTTAATATTTTACTCACATAATATTATCTTGAATAATTGGTGACTGAATACATTCAATCAACCAAACATGAATATTTATTAAACCATATATGAGAATAATATTTATTCAAAATGTTAAATTCACTTTGAATTTAATTAGGGTTCTGGATATAATTACTGTGTGTCCCTCTAGGCCCATTTCTCAATGGTATTAGGCTACATCGCATAAAGTATAAGGTCAATGTCTAGAAACACATAAAGTATTCTATAGAGAAAGAAGTAAATATAACAGTGACTTACAACATAATACAAACATACACTATGTAATATAATCACTTTGTCTCGACATCTCTAATCAAGTATATTGTACACTGGTGTCATCAACCTACATGCTTGATGTCTCTTTCATTGAAACTCCTAAAATAAACTTACCTATAAAAACCCATATATTTGGATTTAATTTGGAGGTTCTATTCCCATAAAAGGCCTGAGATATCAACTTTTATTAAAAAAATAGTGGGGTCAAATCCATTCTCACATTATTTATTAGTACAACGTCACTTGTGACACACCCAATGCATATTACCTAATCACAAGCATATTTCATTACATTTTTCATCAATACATCAAAGTAAATGACTCCTGATATGAATTAATAATAATCTTCAAGTATAATGACCATTACACAAACTTTCATATAGAAACATCCAATGCCACATATAAATGTAGATTTCTTACCAGCGGGTCATGTTCTAATAATTTGATGCTTTGAAAATTACCAAGGTAATACACCATGAGAAATTGTTTCAAATTCCAATGAGTATCTATCCTTGATAGCATGTATCATTTTTTTCTTTCAAAAGATATCATCCAACCATATAATATGTATTTAAGAATATTGCCATGAAACTTAAAGGATCTCATTATAGTGGGGAACTTTTATGAATTTTCAGTACGATATGTACCCTTGGGACATTAAAACATAAATTTCATGAAAATGAATAATCATCATGTGATAAGATATAAATTAATATTCAACACTATGAATTTTCTAGTAATCAAATAGTAGTTGGTTATAGGCCGATATATCCAACATATGGAACACATAAAACATATTCAGTATATTCATATTGCTTAATCAGAATATTCATATTTCATATTAAATACATGATTATTTCATTAAGAAGTAAATATATATTTCATAGTGGTAATTAAGACTACGAATTTACAAAATATGCATTTTTTTAATAGAAACCTCACTCGATCCATACAATTCACGATCTTCCCAATATGGCCCTACCCACACCGATGTGGGTACAAGACCATGGGTCTCGATTGCGAGTTTTGAATTGACTGGGTAAAACTAAGCCTCCCCATAATTCCTTAGACTATCAAAATAGTTAAATCACATGCTCTTGAAATTACAACGCTGAATCACAACCAATGGGAATCAAACCCCTAAATCTATGGAACCAATCAAATAACCCTAACCATTGGACCAGCCCCGAAAAAACCCTGAATATGCATATTCCAAATTCACTATAAGCATATTGCATATTCAATAGAAGAATATAATTTTAGAAATATATGGAACATGAATTTATAAATATTGTGGACTGTTTATATCAATATTACATGCTGCGTATTTTGAGCCTCAAAGTGATAATACCTATCTTCTCTCTCATTTCTAGGTTTTACCTAACATTTGTTCATAGGATAGGATCTTGATGACAAGTCACCTTTAGTGGTGTCATCCCCCCATTCTCTAAATTTTTCAGCCCTTTTCATTTGTTTCATTATTCTTCCTATTCATTTTTTTTCGTGTCTTTGGTTTTATTTTTATACTTCCTCAAAGCTAGCCCTTCCTGTTATTTATTCCCCTTTGTTCTTCCTTGGTTGTGTGCCCCACTAGCCTTCTTCTTGGGTTCATTCCTCAACTTTAGGTTCTCACATTGTGTTCGTGTCTAGGAGTAGCCTATCCCAAAGTGGTGTTTTCATTTATAGGCTATCCTAATACCCTTCTATGTTGATGCTTATGGTATATTTAGTATATCCTATATTCTTATGTGTAATTAAATCATCCTTATAGGATTTGATGAATCTGTATTGATAACTAGGGTTGAGATTTAGTGCGTCATGGGCTTCAGAGGTGGTTGGTGGCATCTCTAGTGGTGGTAGGCACTGGTGGTGGGTTTGGTTGTCTTGTGTTAGTTTTATTGAGATATGGTGGTCAGTGAAGCTTCAAAATATTGGCCTCATTTAATCATATAATTATTTTCCCCTTGATGATTATTTAGTTGTGGTTATGATGACCATAAATCTCCTCTCTTGTCTATTTTATTTTGGTTTTTGCTTCTCTGATCTACTCTAATGGTAGTTGCATGGTAGTGTCACCATATTGTGTTACTTGGAGGAGGATGCATGTTAAATATGAGGTGGTTTCCACTCAAGGAGTTAATTATGAACTTGTTGTTTTGGGTTTGAGGTGTATATGAGTTTCTTCAATGACTAACTTTAATAGAATTAGCTTCATACATTGATAATTCTGAGGGTTAACACTCATGCCCTAGTTTTTGTTTAAACTTGGTTGGTTGTTTTGAAGTATTCAAAGATCTCATGGTGTTTCTAGTGATATTTTTTGGTGAAATTATTGACTAGATATAGTTTAGATCTTGGGTATTGTACTTTCAACTATATCGTCGGTTCCTCAATTCCTGGTTTTACCTTATTTACTTGAAATTATTCGACCACCATATTCTTGGTGATGGCCATGGGTGTTCAATGGTGGAGATAGGTAAAAGATGGGTAGTGTGAAAAACGATGTGTGATGATACGTTGGCAATGGGATCGAGGTGATGGCTGGAAATGATGGTCATGTGAGAAAGTTCATAAAGAGGTACTAGGTTCAAAGTGGACAATTTTAACCCATCTTGTTGAATTTCTTGAGTTATTTGGATTTTATATAATCTTTTTTGGTTGTCTATATGGTATTTTCATTATCATTGATATCTAGTTTTTTCAATCCAAGGAATCCAATTTGTATGGGTTCCCACTAAACCTAAATTTTTCCCTTATTTTAATAACCCAAAAAAATAGATTAGAACAAATACATGTTATAGTATATTTTCATTACATTTAGAAATAAATTTATATTGCATACTATAAATTTATAATATTAATATTTTATATCATTTTTTATTTTATCACATGAAGGATATTAAATATATATATTTTCTATATTCCAATATATGAATATATAAGGAACCCAAAATCCATGTTTTTGTATATATATTCCATATAATAGAAAACTAAATAAGAGGCAGTAGTTTGAAAAATAATATTTCATATTATCCTGTATATATATAGAATATTAGAAATGTTAATTAAAATTTTGAAGTCAATAAATGAAGTATAAATTATAAATTTTTACTATACTTATTCGGGATGGAATACTTGAACTTATTAATTTAATAACTTGATTGTTGTAACTTGAAGTTCCAAAAAATGCATGATCCTTCTAATAATAAACATATTTGAAAAAATTAAAGAGTATGATCACTTTTATGTTAATTAAAATTTTAATTGAAAATATATTTGATAGTAATACATGGTTAATGTTAATAGATTTCAAGAATTTTGTGATTTGATTTTCATTTGTTTGAGTAATTTTTTTATAGGGGTTTTATTAAGAGGAATAATGATGGTTCTAAATTTTATAATTGAAAACTCCTAATAATTATAGTAACATTTTACACTTCCAAATTTAAAATTTAAAATGAATCTAGAATCATTATTGTCTTGTATGGTGGAGAATTAAAGTAGAAGTATTATTTATAATGAAAATGGAGTATTAGAAAAATTAAATCTGAGTTTTTACCTAAATTAAAGTATTTATAAATTCAAAGGTAGCTTTTTTTATAGATTGCATCACTTGTTTATCTATCATAAAAAATTAAATGGTTTCATTGTGATCCT
The DNA here is from genome assembly GCA_963277665.1 of Viscum album. Lineage (NCBI taxonomy): Eukaryota > Viridiplantae > Streptophyta > Magnoliopsida > Santalales > Viscaceae > Viscum > Viscum album. The sequence goes on from OY728156.1 coordinate 1,142,455,777, forward strand.
TTAACATCAATTGTAATATGATAATGTGGAAGTAAAATTTTTTAACTAAAAAAATATCTTAAATTGAAAAAATAACTTTAGTTGATATGATGAAATTTTGTTAGTAAAATTATATAAAAACTATGGAGAAAGACCTTATAGTAGTGCACATTGGAGAGACATTACAATTGTAAAACCCATGATTACTAGAAGAGTTTTTAAATTTCTTCATACATAATGCATATGATTATTAATACCAATTATATTTAATTTGAATTTTCTAAGTTTTCGCTAAAATTGGACCCATAATAGGGTGAAAAAAGAAGCGAAAAAAAATTAAAATTCCTTAAAAAATAAAATAGAAATAGTAGAATAACATTTATTCAACTTAAATTTCAGAAAATGTAAGATATTTTAGTCACTTATTTATAGTTGTAGATTTAATGTTAGGTTTTTCTATTGTTAGAGAAAACAAATATTATTTCAAAACCATTGCATGATGTAGTAGATGATGGAATTATAAGATGGGACAACTTATGACATGAACCAACCTATAAGGCCCCCACATAAGACACTAGTTAGGTCGATAATTCCACCCGAAGTCCATATCCAATAGGCCAAGAGTTAGAAACTAAAAGAGATTTTTCATAAATACATTATGCATATGATAAATTTTACAATATCTTATTTTACGATGTGGGGATATCATAAATCATGATTTATGCTACAACCCATGTAAGCCACATTGCACAACTAGGTATATCATAATGCATGATATATTATACCATACCACTGTCTTCGATTGTTTAGGTGGATAAATGGAAATTTTTATCATTTGAGAAGATCATACAAATAAGTTATCATTAAACTAAGATATTTTATATGATGAAACAAATGAGAGAGTCGGCTAGCCAAGGATTACAACTGATGCATTCATTAACTCGTGATGTATGAGTTAATGATTTTTTACTCAATGAGAATACACTAGAGCTTTATAAAGTGGAACTCACCACAATATAGTGTGAATGTAAGACTTCCCAAGATTTTTCCAAAACAACACCATTCTTGAATCTCTCTTCTAATCCACCCTTTGTTTTCAAAAGTCACTAACATTCCATAGGTGATGAGGGGATATTGCTCGAACGTCGAGTGCCTCAACACAACTCTTGGATACCTCTAGAGGAGTGATGTTTATTTGGCCTCCTCTATCTTGAACTACATCAATCATGGATGAAGATAAATATAGTGTAAATCTTCAGTGAAAGGTTCACAATTTCTTCATTTATAGCTACACATAATTTAATTTATCTAGCATGGTCGATCCTGGAATTTGGGTTTCTTTATTTCTTCTTTCATATTGATTTTTTGTTAGATCCTTTAAAACCCAAAAGTGTTATTGGAGCCTTACCATTTTTTTATTCATGAAATATTTATAAAAATGTTTTTTTAAGTCATATTTCCTACTGTTAAATAAAATTGGAAGTTTTATTATGGATGATTTAGTCATGAATTACGATATGGGGATATTGTAGCTAACAACTCAGTAAAAATCCCTCATATTTGCATTAGTCATACAATATGACTTTGGAATAACATATTTTATGAAAATAATACATTTTGGTTTCTAAAATAGAGTATGATATTGCATTTATCATATTGATGTAAATCGTAAAATATTATTTGATACATAATATTTTTTTGTTGATACATAAGTATACCAACCATTATAAACAGGGTTTTATATTTATCATAAAACTAAAAAACCTTATGCATGACACATATCATATTCAGAGATATGATTATCAGTTGTAAAATATGACTGATAGAAGTTAAAAGGTATAAGTGATGCTGTGTATTAGTTGTATTCTATGATTCACCCTTAATCATTAAATATGATTAGAGTAGAATTTTTTTTTCTTAAAAGTCAATCATGAATTGAATTATATAATTTATAAATTGTTTATAAATTATATTAAATGGTATTTTGGTATATTTATTAATTAATAATTTTTTTATAAATTAAATTATTATAAAATATTTATAATTAATTAATTAGAATTTTATAGAACTTTTATTAATAAATATTCCATAATATTGTATATTAATATTGAAATGAATTTTACTAAATCACATGGCATGAATTATGAATTAAAAATAAAGTGTCTATTTATAAATCATATATTTAATTTATAAATTGTTTATAAATTACAAAAAAGAAGGCTAACATATAAATTGTGTATATTTAAATTATGAATTGTTCATAATTATTAATTTGAATTTTTAAAATCGAATATTTATTATAATTGTTTTAAACCTCATTGAAAAGAATTTTGGTGATTAATTTGATCAAGCTTTAAATAATATTAATATGCAATATTTTGATTATGTAAAATGTTTACCTAATATAAATTGAAATATAAAATGTTTATATTTTTTCAAATATCACATATTTAAGAGAAATTTCATATAATGAATAATATAAAAGTGTTCATATTAGGAAATGAATATAAATTTTTTATATTTATGATAATAGAGTGTCTATAATGAATAAATAATTTATACTTTTTTTTATAATTAGTTTTTATTTATGATTTTTCCTAAAAGTTTAACTCATGTTTAAATATATGAGTTATTCATTTATTTAAAAATTATTCCCTACTAATTCATATTTATAAATTATTTTTATTATGAATGTGTATATGCTTTAGTTAAATTGTTAAAATTCTTATATATATTATTATACATGCATATAAGGAGTTACATGCTAGTAATGATAACAAATTTATATATCGTCCACCTTAAAATTAGTTTTTAATTAATGTTATTATATTTAATTTAGTTATAAAATATAGTTTATTCATATTAGGTGCTAGAGTTACGATGAATTGGAATCTATCTTGAGTAAATTATTCTAGGGTAGAGGGACTTTGGGTCAGACTTCCACTAGCCTGTAGGATTATGCCTTTTTCTAGAAATCTAGGGGTTGGATATCTAAGGCTCTAGGTTTAATCACAAGGGTATTATAAATTTCATTTAATTCTAAACCTTCACATGAAAAGTTCACATACCTTATGGATACAATAAATTTGAGTAAGTGTAAACTTATTTGGATTCTACTTTTGGGTAAGTAACAAAAACCATGGGTTGTGTAAAGGGTTACACATTAATATAGTTTAAACATATTGGTTTGGTGGATGTAATATAATTACAAACAAAATCACTAGAATCATTCATTCATAACGGTAATACCATGAGATATTATGGTGAGAATAAATATAATAACCCACATTTTAATACACTATAATTCATGATTTATTACATAAAGATACACTTAATACAATCCCATAATATTATGAGGCCTAGTATATTTGGGTAATTAGATACATAGAAAAATAAATTGAAACATGGGTACAACAAAATTATTTTAAAACTCTAATACATGGCCTTATATTCCAGCGATCTTCTAATACTACACAATATAACTCGAGGACGTACATAAGATAGGGGCGAGCAATAAATCCCAGTAAGAGAATAATCAAAGCATAACATGATGAAATTAATATATTTTATTCAAGAGTTATATCAAGGTGACATAAAAGGTGTAAGAATCATAAACATGAACATTAAAGCATGATATAAGATGATAACATCAAGGCAACATAAAAAAGTTTCAACAACATAAAACATGACATCATAAGCCTAGGTATAGGATAACTATAGATAAATCATAATATAATATGCTTAAGATAACCTATCGTTTAACAAACATGGTATCTCATGAGATAAAAACATTACCCAATACATTGGAGGGATATATAATTATGGGCTAACCCATCATATTCATATCATGTATATGCATTAGTGTGCCACATAGATCATAAAACATAAGAACAAATTTAATCACTTGTAATCCCATGAAAAATGAGTATGGATTATATAAATTGATATACCTAATAAATTAATTAAAGTTACCTCTAGTTGAATACCCTTGAGTGGAAATGGGGATGGCTATTCACTACACAAATGTTTGGCATGGAAAATCACAATATAATTTCAACAGCATAACAGGTGTACATAATGATTCATGTAAGGGTATAATGAGAGTTAAATGTGTTATATAATTACATTTAAATCATAAGGAAAGTAAAATGGATGTGTAAAAACACCTTCAAAGATGAAAAATTTTAAATCAAATGGAACAATATAAAGAATGTTCCTGAATAAAGAGGAGGATGAGAGAATCCATTATCTTGACAGGGAACTTCTAAAAGCTTGAGATGATCTTCTTAAGAGACTGGGAACAACTTTTTAGGTATTTCTAGAGGTATAGGGAGATTAAATTAATTATTAATGGGTTTTGAGTGAATTTTAATGAGAGATTTGGTGTGTATTTATAGCGAAAGAGAGGGAAACTATTTATTGATTTCTATACTTTGGTTATGGACTCTATATGATAAAATAATCAAAATCACAAACCTTAACATGGTTTTTGTACATTTATTTTATCAAATAAGAGTGATTTTAAATATTTTATAAGGCTAAAAACTTAAAATATTTAATTAATACCATTTGTGATGTGGAAGTGAGTCATGTTCATAAGGAATTGATTTTAAAACATTAAAATATAATATAGGTTTTAGAGGATTCATTATGGGTTTATAAAACTAATAAAATAACTTCAAAAAAATTATTTTAAATGTTGACCCTATATTTGGTCATGGATAAATTTTATATCATTTATTACATCACTTTTGGGATATTATATTGTCAAAATACTGACTGTGTATGGATACTGTATTTAATTTTTACTCAAAAATTCGACGACGTTAGAAAATTATGAAAATTTCACCATCATATAATTTCAACACATTGATTTCAAGTATAATAATTATTTTATAAAAATAATTCTCTAAATATGATAATTTACACTTTTAAATAGAAATCCTTATTTACTATAAAATACTAGTTTTTATGACAGTAACAACTTTCTAACCCTTATAAAAATTACTTTAGACTTTATTAAATTTTATTATCATTTATATTTAAATAAATATTATTTTATATGAATATTTTATGAAAATAAAATTTATTTAAAAAATAATTCAATTTATTAAAAAGCGTGTCTTAATAAAAATTATATATTTCCCAAAAATACAATTTGAGTTTCTTCGTATCAAAATCTAATTTTTATCAAACTCATTATTTAATCATATATAAAGTAATAATAAAAAGGGATGAAAGTAATAATTATTTTATTAAAATATAAAAATTCATGTTACTGAGATCTAGATACATAACCCCTTATTACACCAGCGTATTCCCTAAGGGTAAGGTATTTGATGGTGGTGCTTTCTTGGGGTGGTTTGGAAAACATTGTTTGGATCGTGATCTCAATAAACTTGAACTTCTACCATAAGTGATTTCTATCAAGATTTAGTTGTTTAATATTAGTTTGGTCCTGGTAAAGGGTAAATCCCAATGACACAATCTCCCTTAGAAGATCTTATAAATAGGTTTCATAGGGTATGATCCTACTGGTTGAGGCCATCCCTTCTTTCGTCTGTGTCAATTAGATTTTATCATAACCCTTAATAAATACCAATCTTAATGATCACTATATAATGACAATATTAACAATAGTTAATATTATTAATGGTATTTTAAATCTAGCAAAAAATATTTTATAGCAGTTCAAAATAACAAATTTAGTGCATGAATTTTCTATAACTACATTACTCAATAAGTCATTTATTAATTCAAAAAGATAATTTAATTTATAAAAAATAAATTCCTTATATTATTCCCCCCTTAAAAAATTTCTCCATTGAAATTTCATTTCATACACTAAAACAGATGAGGGTAATTCTATTTCATTGCCTCTTTTAGTTCCTGTGTTACTTCTTTAAACCTGTGGTTCCACCACAAAGCATTAACAAAATGAGTTTTCTTGTTTCTTAGAAAATTTTCTCGACAATCTAATATCTTCACTAGTTAATCATCATATAAAATATCATTCTCCAAGGGTACCACCTCTAGATTTTGTAAATATGACGTGTTATGTATATACTTTCTTAATAGGGATACACGGAACTCCTCGGGTACTTGGGATAGGTTAAGAAAGATTTCTAGTCGATTAGGCAATGCTTCGATGTGATCAAGGATATAAAAGTAGACGATGTATTTTAGTCCAAGCTTTCCCTTCTTCCCAAACCCCTTTAATTTCTTCCATGATGATATATGAAGTAAATCCTTATCTCTAACTACAAACTCTAGGTCTCATCATCGATTATCTATAAAGATTTTTCTATTGAATTTGTATAGATTTCATATAAAGTTTAATGGTTTGAACCTTCAATATCATATCTTAGATAAGATCATGACCCATAATCTTCTACTCTCTAAATTTATTGCATCATGTTAGAGTCTGAAACCTCTTCTAATAAAAATCCTCACATGGTTCCATTTGAAATCTATAATGGAAACTATTGTTATATGAGAACTCCACTTGGGGAAGCTGTTGATCCCAACATCCTTGAAAATAAATTGAACATGATTTAAACATATCCTCAATAGTTTTACAATTTCTCTCAAACTGGATATACTTTTGAGGGTGATAAATAATATCAAAACTTAGATTTATATCCAGTACTTTCTATAAGATTCTCCAAAACCTTGAGATAAGCCTAAAATCCTTATCAGATACAATGAATAGTGGTACTCCATACAATCTTACCACTTCCCCTATATATATCTTAGTGAGTTAGACAAGAGAGAAATCTTTCTTGATAGTAATTAAATGCATTAAAATTTTAAGGTGATTAACTACCACCTATATGGTATTATTATATTTATATGTACTAGGGATTAATATTAAGAAATACATGGTCAAGTTTTCCCATTTCCATACTTGTACAGGAAATGGTTTCATCACACCACTAGACTTATGTCATTCAACCATGACTTGTTGGAATACCAAGCATCAAGATATAAATTCTGTAATGTCCCTCTTCATGTTATCCCACCAGAAGTTTTGTTTTTGATATGTATATATCTTAGTGCTTCCTAGATGAATAGATAAGGATGAGCTATGCATATAATTCAGAAGTACTCTCTTCCATTCTAGTTTTTGTGGGATAACTATCCAATTTACAAACCTTATAACTACATATTTAGAAAATATGAACTCCGAAATATTTTCTACCTATTTCTATAGATTCTCATCATCTTTTTTGAACTCCTAGATCTTATCAAGAATTAATGGTTGAGAAGTTATTTGATAAAGGTAGGATGAATATCCTTTTATTATTCCTATTCCCATCTTTTTCATATCTAAGGGTATTGGTATCCTTTCAATCCAAATCATAGATAGGGTTGGGGGATCCTTTATACTCAAATCATTTTCTAATTTATTCTCATTCTTAGGATGGTAATGAATTGAGAAATAATAATCCTTGATTAGATATGATGACCTTTGTTGGAATATATTGATCTTCTTTTGTGTAAATATATACTTTTGTCTTTTATGATTCATATATATATATTTAAATTCCCACTATAGAGATAATTATTCTAAATATTTAATGTGAATATCACTACACCCAATTATAGATCATGCATTGGGTTGTTCTACTAATGGATATTTAATTTATGGGAGGAATATGCTATCAATTTTTTATTTTCACGATATGCAACCTAGTCCTTTTTTTGAAACATCTATGTAGATAAAAAATCCTTCCACACTAGCACGTAATGTGATAACAAGTTCAATGATTAGCCTCATGTATTACTCTTTGAAGATACCCTCACATTCATCTTCCCAGAAAAACTTCACACCCTTCAGATTTAGCTTGGTTTGTGGGATTGAAAACCATGAAAATTTTCTCACAAATCAAAAGTAGTACCTAGCTAATCCAAAGAAACTAAAATATCCATCATATATGTTGGTCTAGGACACCCTTCAATTGCCTTTATTTTTTAAGGATCCATATATATACTTTTGTATGTGATTACATTCTCCATGAATTTTACTTGATCTATCCAGAAATCAAATTCACTATAATTCACATATAACTTTTCCTTTCATGAGGTAATCAATATAATGTTCAAATTCTCCCCATGTTACTCCTTGATTTTTTATTTTATGAAAATATAATCTACAAATACTATCAAAAATTTATCAAGGTAATCCATAAAATCTATATTCATTAAGTATATGAAGACAGTTAGAAAATTAGTGAGTCTAAATGGAATTACTATGAACTCATAGTTCCTGTACCTTCTATAAAATATAGTCTTGGGAATATCCTTATTCTTCACCTTTACATGATAATATCCTGACCGAATATGCACCTTAAAAAAGTATTGGGCTCCACATAACTGATCAAAAAATCCATTAATAAATTCAAGAGGATACTTATTCTTTATAATGGTCTTGTTAAGCTAACAATAATCAATGCATAGGCACATTGACCCATCTAGCTTCTTTACGAAGAGGAATGGAACACCCCATGTGAAGAACTTGGGTATATAAACCCTTTATCTAGATTATATTATTGTTTCTTCTTCATCTATTCAAGTTCAATGGTGTCCATTCTATATAGTGTCTTGGATATTTTTAAAGATATTTGTATAAGATCAATTGAGAAATTAACCTCACAACTTGGAAGAAGACCAGATAATTCTTTTGGAAACACATTACCATATTACCATACAATGGGAATGTCATCAAGGATGATATTTTCCTTAATCTCAATAATTTGAGCAAGATAGACATACTTATAAGGAAATAATATCAATTATTGAGATGATTATACAAAAGGAGATTCATCTTCATCCTAAAACTTGTATAGAATTTGAGGGCGGTTCATGATATAGAGGATTATTTCCTTCTATTTAAATTTTATGTTGTATATATATAATTAAATCCAATACATACATAGAATTACATCAAATTCTATTAAAGTAAGTATCATAAGATTTTTTAGAATGTTTAGTATAAAAATATGGACAGTGGAGGAGTTATATACTTAGGATGTAATAATTTCCCAATTTTTTTTAACCGATAGCTCTATTCCATGTTTTGAGGTGGTTTTGAATAGTTCTATTAAATATTAATGATATGAATGAATGTGTATAACCCTAATCATATAGAACATTTTATATTCATGATAATTCTTACTTTTACTATTGTTTTGGTCTAATTATTTACTTAATCCATAACAGACTTAGTGATGAGAATTTATAAACTATTAAACACATAAAATGGAAACTATAAACATTGAAGGGATAACTCATAAATCACATACATTCCTTCACCTAAAAATTTCTAGGTTTAAATATAAGTTATCCATGGTTTATTTACTAAAATAATATTTTATAGAATGTTTTGTTCCCTTTATGATGGTTCATAAGGATATTGTGAATTTACCAAAGCATATCCCTAGAGAGTGTAAAAATAGGTTTGAAGTAATACCTATTTTCCATGCACTAGGTGAAGATCAAGGTAATTCCCAATTCTCCCTTTTGGGGTTATTACCCCTAACTAAAACTATGCCAGATCCACATCCACTTGTAATATCCAAACATGTATTTTTTTCTTAGAAACCACTTACTCTAATATTACCATAATTTAGTGATTTTTTCTATGTTTAGTATTGTCCCTAAGGTTTTCATTAATTTTTTTAATCATAATCCCCAAAAGTAACTATACCTTACTTTGATAACAAAAATAAAAACTCATATCTTTAATACACATTAATTCAAGATTTATTACATAAAGATGAACTTAATACAATCTCAAAAGATTGCGAGGCCTATTGTATTTGGGCTTTTAGATACATGGTAAAATAAATTGAAACATGGGTAAAAAAACATTATTTAAAAACTTAAATATATGAACTTATATTCCATTGATCTTATAATACTACATGGGATAACCTGAAAACATAAAAAAGAAAGGGGTGAGTTATAATTCCTAGTAAGGGAATAATTAAATCATAACATGATAAATGTAATATATGGTTCTCAAGAGGCATATCAAGGTGAAAAAGGGGCTATAATCATAAAAATGAACATCGAAGCATGATATACGATGATAAAATCAAGGAAACATATGAATGTGAGAAAAAAAATAAAACAATACATCATAAGCATATGTCAAGGAAAACCACTAAGAAATAATAACATTGTGTGATTAAGATAAACTCTCATGTACCATACATGGTATCTTATGAGATAAAAACATTACCCAATGCATTGGAAGGATATATAATTCTAGGCCCACCCATCATATTTATATCATATACATGCATTAGTGTGCCACATAGATCATAAAAATAAGAAAACCTTTCATCCCTTTTAATCCCATGACTCAGGAGTGTAGATCATATACATGGAAGTCCATAATCAATGAAGGATAGGTACATATAGATGAATACTGATAGCCCACATGGCATTGTTAATTTCCTATGGGGATACACAAATTTAATAATTTATAAAACATATAAAAAAACTAAAAATATAGTACTTTTCATGTTTGAGTATCCAACCCACATAGAATATTCATATGTTCTAAATTAATTAAATAAATTGAAATTGAAATTGTTTGATTGTTTGAAGAAAGAAAGAACATAAATCAAGTATTAGGTTTGATATCAAGATAGAATCATGCCAGGTTTAGTGATTTTTAGGTTTGTGCATTAGTGATTCAATTAATAATGGATTTATTTTGGTTTGGTGTTGGAATTGGGTTAGTAGGGATCCTTGGTCTGGGTACCCTACACTAATCTGGTGATTACACCATTGAAATGGTCATCTATTAAATGAAATCACGAAACTAGGAAACCTAAAACCCTATTTAAACATAAATAACCTAGATTTCATAATGATCATACAAAAAATAGGCCAAATAATTGGTTTAATGAAATGATAATCCTCAAAACACAATAATGGTCATGCAATACAAAAATAAGATGAATTGGAATTGATAAATGGTGTTGCAGCAATCCAAAACAAGAATAAGAAATAAAAATAATCCATAAGAAGAAAATCCTCCAAAAATCACATCACATTACAAAAATAAAACTAATCACTCATGCTAGGCATGATGAGAATGAGCATCATGGATGCCTGAGGAAGAATGATGGTGAAGCAGGGAACCAAATCGTCAGTCCGTACATGCGTCTCGTCCATCGACTTCCCTCAGTCCTGGATGTCTTCTGTTTTATGTATGAGGAGCTATTTTATAATCTCTCTAATTTAAAACCTCATATATGCATCATTTATTTTTCTGTTCACTAAAACTTACAAGATGTGTAATTCTTACATGTCATGTAATCTTTCAATTTTCATCACGTGAGAAGGCATCACGAATTTCACCGCATCTCTTACAAAATGAATTTTCCCAAAAAACTCACATTATGTAATGTGATTCATGATTTGTACACTCTCTACTGAAGTTATGAAGCTCTTCTGAATCCTCAAAAATTTGGTGTCGCACTATGAGTGAAACTCGCTGTGTGAAGCATCTTTTAGCTCAAATATTCACCCCTTTGCTTTCTCTTTTCAAGTATCCATCATATCTTTCCATAAAACATACAAAAAGTTACACCACTCATAAATTTTTACAATTAATCAATTAAATATAGAAATAAATTCATTAAGAAACCATAAAATTTATGAATGAAATACAAATATCAAATACCCTTGAGTGGAAATGGGGATGGGTATTCCCTACACAAATGTTTGACATAGAAAATCACTGGATAATTTCAGCAGCATAATGAGTGTATATAAAGATTCACAGTAGGATTTAATGAGAGTAAAATTTTGTATATCAACACATAAAAATATTAAGGAGAGTAAACGTGATGTGTAAAAACACATTCCAAGATGAAAAACTGGGAATCAAATGGTATAATACAAAGAAAGTGCTTGAATAAAGAAGAGGAGAGAATACCTTACCTTGAGAGCATGCTTCTAAAAGCTTGGGAGGATCTTCTTAAGAGTATAAGAACACTTTGGGCAGGATTTGGAGAGGTATATGGAGAGTAACTTCATGATAAATTTATTTTGAGTAATGAGGAATGGTATTTTGGGTGGGTATTTATAGAAAAAGAGAAGGGAATTTTTTATTAATGTCTAAACATAGGTTTTGGACTCTATATGATAAAATAATCAAACACACAAACTATCCCAACATTTTTCACATGGTTTCTTTATAAATAGAAGTGATTTTTAATATTTTATATAGACATTATTATAAAATAATAAAATAATATCATTAGTTATGTGGAAGTGAGTCATGTTCATAAAGAATTGATTTTAAAACCTTAAAATATAATATAGGTTTTGGAGGATTCATTAAGGGTTTATAAAATTAATAAAATAACATTAAAAACACATTATTTGAAAGGCTAAAACTATAATTGGTCATTTATTACTATTATAAAATTTATTACATTACTTTTTATCTATTATAATGTCATAATACATACCTTATATTTATATTGTCTTTAATTTTTACCCAAAACATCGGCTGTCTTAGAAAATTATGAAAAATTAAACATTGACTAATTTTGATGTATGAATTTTAAAAATTATATTTATTTTATCAAAATAACTCTCTAAATATGAGAATTTATAATTTTAAATAAAAATACTTATTTATTGAAAAATAATAGTTTTTACGTCACTAACAACTTTTTGACCCTTATAAAAACTATTTTGGAGTTCATTAAAATTTATTATCATTTATATTTAAATAGAAATAATTTCATAAGAATATTTTATTAAAATAACATTTATTTCAATTTTTTTTGAATTTATCAAAAAGTGTGTCTTAATTGAAACTATATATTTCCCAAAAACACAATTAAAGTTTATTCATATCAAAATCTAGTTTTTATCAAACTCAATATTTAATCATATATAAAGTGATAATAAAAATTTATAAATGTAATCATTATTTTATTATTTAAAAAAAAATTATATTACTAATTTCTAGATACAAAACCCTTTATTAAACCAGTGTACACCCTAAGGGTAAGGTGAGCGATGGTGTTTCATTCTATGGGTGGTTCAATGAGCATTGTTTGGGATGTGATCTTGATAGGCTTTAACTTCCCTCGTAAACAGTTTTTCTTGAGATTTAGTTTTTGAATCTCATATTGATCTTGGTTAAAGGTAAATCCGAGTGATGAAATATTCCTTGGAATATTTGATAAATGGGCTTCATAGATCAGGATCATACTGTCCAAGGCCATCCCTTCTTCTATCTTTGTTAATTAGACTTTATCATAACTGTTATTGTATACATATCTTAATAATAATTGTAAAATAACTATATTATCCATGATTAATATTATTAAAAGTATTTTAAATATGACTAAATATTTTTTTATAATGGTCCAAAATAACCAATTTAGTGTATGTGTTTTCTATAACTACAATACTTAATAAGGCATTTATTCATTAAAAAAAGGAATTTAATTAATAAAATTTTGGGTCATTACATTTAATTTCCTTCAAAATATGAAGTGTTAGAGTCCTTTTAAAGAAAACACATGCCAATACCTCGATGATCAAACTTGAAATATTCACACAAAAGTGGATTTCCAATGGATTATCTTATGTATGTAATGTTGGAAATGGATAATGCTAAGAGTTGGGTAATCAAATCCCACTATGATATTTGGGTTACACTTAGTTGGGTAACCTTATGAGTTATGATAATAGAGTTGGGTTTATCCATATGATGCATTGGAAAAATAGTTGTCTAATAAACCATCCAAGATTCATATATGATATGATTGAGATGATTCCCAACTTAAATAACTAATTGATGAGGTTCATAACAAAGAGGGTTCATTTTCTTAGTGAAATATGGATCTTGTCTCACTAATGGATATGATGAGTTTAAAAGGGGTCATCATTTTAATGGGATTCCATTTAATAAAATTCCTTACTAAATATTTGTAACATGTGATACTCATAAGAAAAAATCTTATGTGTTCGATAATAGTATCATCATCATAAAACTAAACATTAAGATCAATACCAAAATGAGGAGCTTAATATAGGCAACTCCTAAGACTAGAAACTGAAGAAAAGTTATTAAATAATATATATTATATGTTTTAGATAAATATTTTCCTAAAAAATGAATTGTTAAATTTGTTCAACATGGGAATCTAGATGCTTATGAGAAGAATAAAATGACACACTTAATGTTTTAAAAGCATCAGATGAAAAATGTCCTTAGGAACTTTAGTCTCCACTCGTATACTCAATGTGATTGAGTATTCTAATGACTTGGAGAGACAAAATGTTTTCTTAAGGATTAGTTTACTTAAGGAATTCATTATTCTTTCAATAATGGAATTTTTTTGATGACATGAATGAGTTAAAGAAAATTTTAACCAATATTCTTAAATCGTTGAGGACAGTTAAACTGAGCATATAACGTCATGGTTTTGGTGCAACATTGATTATACGAGTTGGTAAAAGTTTAAACCAGAAGTAGAAAAGTTAGTTGGAGAGTCCAAAAATGTTTCATCATGTATCCAATCAATATCATTAAAACATAAAGGTAAAATTAGTATGAAAGGAGTAATGATTCCATAATATTGGATTGCCAAGGATATCTAAATATGTTTAGGAAACTCAATGGAATGTCCAAGCTAGATATCCAAATTATAAAAATGAATTCATCAGTTTTAAAGGGTATATGATACCAAATGTATACTTTACAAGTGTTGAAAAAAATACATGAGTTCAAAATCAAGGGAACAATTGATAGGAATTATAATTTTCATTCAAGTGATGAGTCAATGAGTTTCTATATCAAATATTTGAATGTAATGGAATATATCAAGCTCGTATGAATTTAAATAGTACATGTGTATAGTTTTTTATCTTATATGATAAGATTTTTTTTAGTTAAAACATTTTATTTATAAAAAATATGAGATAATGAATTTAATACGCATGGTTTATGATTCATCATATTCTATAACACATTTGAAATGGATATAAGGATAAAAATATTTTATCCAAGATAAAATCATTTATCCAGATGTTTGTTAAAATGTGAGAAAAGATGTTCCCACTGCCCATCAGTGTTATATTTTAAGTAAAAAGTTATTATTTTTAGAGGAAAATGATTCAAACATATAAAATTACATATATGATATAGAAAATGGTTTATTTATTAAATATTCATAATGAAAAGAAATAAGTGTTATTTCCTAATACAAAGGAGTTTTTGTGTTGTATTATGACCATCTAAAGAGAATATAGTATCTAAGAGGCTAGTGGAAGTATGTTTGGGATTATAAAAGTTCAAAATTAAAAAATAAAGGATTGTTTTGGTCAAAAAATTAAAGTTATTTTAACTTAATATATTAAAGAGTTTAGGATATGTGATTGTAAATAGAATTATAAAGAGTTATATTTAGTTACCATGAGAAAATGAATATCACTCTTTCCAAAATGATTAAGCTAGTCAAAATATAAAGTGATTGTCAGGTTATCCTAAAGGGATTTATGATATGTTGATAAAGTAATAATGTAAATAGTTACATTAGTTACCAAAGTATTTCAAGGAAAAGGTTTTATGGAATAGGTTCTAGGAATTATAATTATATTTTTATAAAGACTTCTAATTTTACTAAACAAGTTATTAACATCATAACATTGAATGTTGGGGAGTTAAAGAGTTTGGATATATTAAATGAGTTAAACATTAGGAATATGATTCCCAGATCTCACCATTATTAAAAATTTATTTCTTCATAATGTTATTTAGTAAAGAGTTTAGTAGGATGGTTTTATCAATGGCCATATAGAGATGTGGTGTAAATTACATACAGATTTAATGAGTTAATAAAAAATTTGAAAGTAAAATAACTTATGAATGATCTAGAAGCCTATCATATGTGATATTTTATCATTAAATTATATAAGTGTTTGTTAAGTATTCTTAAATAAGCATAATAACTTAAAATTTATCATATAAAATGTAGTATCCACATTATCATTCTTTCACGTTGGATGTATATATGTATATATTGATATATATTTTATGAAGTGCAATGATAATTGACCTCTTAAAGTTTGAATTTGAGTTATCCCTAGACAATGCTCATCATGGAGTATTATAAGTTATAAATACTTACTAAGGTTTTCATGATAATAATTATTTTATATATATACAAAATATGATCACGAGGAAGAAATCGAGTTTTGTGCACTAGATGACCCATGAAGTATATCACATGGGGTGTCATACACTATGTATTTTGTATAATAAGGGTGTATGGATCATAAATAGATTCCATAATACCTAATTTTGGTGAGATAAAAATAATGATAACATTCATACTTTGATACTTTTCTTACACAAGACTAGATTCTTTGCTAATCAGGGGGTGGTTTGGTTTGTTTCTGATCAAGATGTCAGTTGGAGATCAATTAACATTTGATTTATCCTATTTTATAATGATTATATAATATAGTAATTCAATTTAGATAAACTAAGGGAGTGATATTCTACACCTAGATAGTAAATATGATTTTATTATCTATTCGGGTGAAGGACATGTGATGTTCTCATATATAAAGGTGAACGACATGTGATGTATTCATAAATTTTTCCAATATATACTCAAAGAGTTGAGAACATATGAGTCAACTTTATGGGATTAAGATACTATGAATAACATGGTCTATCAATGTCTCAGGAATATGGAAAATATGAGAATGCATGCTTTCACATGATACAACTGGTGGAAGCATGTATAAAGATACATGTGTTTGATAAAGATCATTCTAGATCCCTTTATATATATTCAGTAAAATCAATTATTTTCTATAGTCCTATCATTTCATACATTAATGGATTTGGTGATTTGTATTTTTTCCAATGCTATATAGGCCAGTAGGTTCACACATTGTTTTTGAATGAAGAGGGATTAAGTGTTACTTAAAGACCAACTCAAAAATTATTTTGGATTTTATCCAAAAGAGTTTTGGATGAGTTTTTCACAAGGTATTTCATATGATTTGATACAAGGTAAAGTGAATGTAAATTTTTAATTTTTTTTGAATATTTACAAAATTATTTTTGTATATGGTTTGAAGAGTTATTTTATATGATAAATTATAAGGTTAAATGACACAAAGGAATTGAGGATTTAACTCAGGTGTGAGATTAATGTTGATATTCACTATATATATTATATATATGATGCATTTGGTTATATAATATTGTAGGATGTAGGGGTATTTTAAATAATAATTTATGTTGCTGCCCATGTAATCCATATTATATGGTTATATATATCATAAGTCATGGTTTACATTACCATTTCACTATCTTTGATCACTTGGGTAGTTGATCGATAATTGCTATCATTTTAGATGATATTAAATGAAATTTATAATTAAACTATTCCATTTAATAAGATAAAATATATGATATAGTTCACATAGACAAGGGTTATAGAAAGTGTATGAATTAACTAATAACATATAAGTTAATACATGTTCACTCAAGGATCATCTGCAAGTGATTTATGAAGTTTTATTCACCATGAGATGGTGTGTACGTAACTCCATCCAATATTTGGGAAAAAAGATCCCATACTCAAATCACTCTTTATCTTCACTATTTACCTTCACATGGAACTAGAATTCCATGGGAGATGAGAGGATACTGCTTAAGCATCGAGGGATTCAACACAACCCATGGATACCACCAAAGGAGGGATGTCTTATGGTTGCCTCTACTATGATCTTTATCAACCATGATGAAGATAAATGTAGTGACCATTATTATTTAAAGGTACACAATCTATTAATTTAGAGTTATATATATTTTCATTTATCTAGTATTTTGATCTTATAATTTGGGTTTTTTTTATTTCCTCCTCTGTGTTTAACGAAAGTCATTAGATCCTTTGAAACCCAACAAAAACTAGTTCCAGGAAGGTATATATTTGTTAGATAAATTTTCCAAATGAACACCTATAGAAATATACATATCCCCAAAATCTAATACTACCACAAACATAACATATGGTAGAATAACTAAGAAAATGGATGTGTATATAATATGAATAATACCAACCATCCATAATTGTTACATAAATAATTTTCCAAATAAAAGATAAAAGGTATAATTAGAGTGATATAGAAAAATAAAAAACACTAAATGGGGAAGCACCTACTCCTCAGTAGGACTCCATACAACAACAACAACTTTAATTTACTACCTTTATTAAAGAGATCAACATATTCCTTGGTTTGAAAGATAATATACAATTTTTATGTCATTTATATATATATACATGGTAGGGAACATGTTCCCATATAGGGATGAGAATAAAGATATCCAGTAGGATTCCCTAAAAAGGAAGACTAAATAACCATTAAACTCAAGTCTTGGGTGAGAAGTGAAATTAAAAGAAAGGATGATGTGAGGTATGACCACACTTCATAATTTTTACCATGACCACAACTTGAACGGATTAGAAAGAGAAACCCCATAATATGATAGCTTAATCATGAAGACGAACCTATATTAGGGAATAAAACTTTAAGGTAAATAGTTTTAATTATCTACTCACCCTTTTAAAGGGATGTAAACAAAAATATCTCAACTGTATAATGAATCCACAAACCCAAAACTTTGCCTCAATATTTTGGTAGATAATAAATTAGAGCCTATAAATTGGATATCATTGATCAATGAACTATGATTTCCTTAACAAAATGACATCTCACTCAGCATTACAGGAATCAAGGAAAATACACCAATATACCATTGTTATCATAACAAGTATCTATATGATGAATTATTATTTTAACTCCTCCAATAAAATTACATTGAATGATAGACCTTAGTGGAGGACTTTCACCCTACTCAAGAGTCTAACATCATTTGAGGGAGTATTGGACCCTTATATAAGGGACCTGACCCATGGGGGAGTGGTAACAACATTCATATATGGGGATCTTTCACCTCATCTATGATGCAATGAAAAATGAAGTACCTAATCCTGATTTTACACTACTCCCTAAGTAATGATCATAGAATACTAAGAATTGATGAAAGGATGATGTTGAGAGAAAAACCCATAGGTAGATCATCTCTCTCCCTCCCTTGTTTCAATAGAATTACCATTAACACAAAAAATGAAAGAAAATGTTCCTTTTGACATCATGTTCTTGTCTTCAAGGATATAGTGCACAATGAGTCAACTATCAACCCTTCATCACCCTTATCAAGGTTACACACATTAATTTCACATAAGAAATCTATAAGGATGAATGAGATCATATTATCTCCATGTAAATATATGAATCACCTCTGTCTTCTCTATTATTATAGGGAAAACTCAATGAAAATTGGATGATCCCATGCCTAAAATAGAGGGCCCATGCCCCATGTTTGGAGGGGAGTGCCAATATTGATATTATATATGGTGGAATTGTTCCCTATCATCTATACATTAGTGGGGGAGTACATAAACCCATGTACACTCAAAACATGTCACCTGAACCAAGTCACCAACCCTATAGAGAAAAAATATTAAAACCAACCAAAATGCCCCATGAATAGCCACTTATAAAGAATAATACTAAACTACAATTATCTATATGAAAAAATATCATAATTTAATATTTTTTACAATTTTGATAATTTGGTGAAGAGATGTGAAAATATCTTAGAAAGGAAAAGTACATGGCATGTTTTCTAAAAAACATGGAATGTGCACCCTGATCCTCATTTAAATATGAGTGTGATGTATCATCCACGGATAGATGGGTAGTCCTAAAGGATGATAAAAATGTTGGAAGATATGTTGCAGGATTGTGTAATGGATTTTTGTGGCTCATAGGAAGAGCATATTACAATAGTGGAGTTCTCATATAAAAAATTCTATCAGGACTCGATACAAATGGATCCTTTTGAATCATTTTATGGCTGCCCTTATTGTTCTCCAATTTTTTGGGTGGAAATAGGTGAGACTCAAATGGTTGGGATGAGACTTGTCCATGAAATAATAGAGAAGATTCAGTTGATCAGTAAACAGATGGAGGCGGTACAGAGTAATTATAAATAACATGCAGATCATCCTCAACAGCTATTTTCATTCAAGGTGAGTGATCATGTGTTCTTGAGGATCTCTCTAAGTCTTGGACCTTGAAATTTTGGCAATAAGGGAAAGTTATATTATCGATACATAGGCCCTTTTGAGATACTTGAATGTGTTGGTGAGGTGGAATATCACTTAGAATTACCACCAATATTTAGTGATGTGTATAATGTGTTTCATGTATCTCTATTGAAAAATTATCATCCTGATTCTGGAAATGTTTTATGATGGGATCGCGTTGTCCTAGAGCCGGATGCTTCACTATTGTACATGCTAGTGCAGATTTTGGATGGGAAAGAGAAAGTCTTGGGTGGAAAAAAAGCATAGTGAAGGTTTTGTGGAAACATGGTCAGATTCTGGAAGAGATTTGGGAACGAGAGAAGGAAATTAAATAGCAGTGACCAAAACTCTTTAAGATCACCATTGGTTTTCTAGTTTCTAGGGATGGAAATTCCAAAGGTTGGGAGAATTTAGCACCCCTAGTTTCTAATAAGTAACCCTTTATTTATGATTTTTATGTATTTAAAGTATATGGGTAAAGGTTGGGGGATTTTGGTAGAATTTTATAATGTTTTTGGGCTATTTCCAAAGGTGCGTGATTGGTTCATGGTTTGGGGAAACTATGAAACTCTTAAAGGAAACTGTGCATAGTGAGACAAAGGCTAAGGGGAAGGTGTATGGGTGGTGCACAATTTTTCCAAACCATGCATAATCCTAGGAGAAAATTTTATTTTTGAGACAGTGAGATTTTCTATGAAGAAAAAATGTTTTCTAATCGTGTGATCCAACCATGTGAGACCCCCTTAAGGCAGAAGCTATCACATAGTTAGTGCACGATTTTTCTAACTGTGCGGCTAACCGTGCACAATTTAAAAGTGTGATCCTAAAATTTTGGATCTCATTCATTTTCATCTCTAACTCCCTCATTTCCCCCCAAAAATACCCTAACTTGAGATTTACTCCTCCCAATGGCATTATAATCTTCTCCCATCTATCTGGAGGTGATCTAAAGGCTTCTCTTGGTGTGTTGAAGCTATATTCTCGTGGTAAGTTTTCATTTATGTTAGTTTTTGGTGGTTTTCTTTAAACATACTTCTCTATCTATATCTTAGTTTCTTATATCTATGTCCATTGTGGATAGATCCAAGGTAGTTTATGCCAAATATTATTATATTTTCTCTTGTTGATGATAGAGAAAGAGATATAAATATGGTTTTTGGAGTTTCTACCTGTTGCTATGGACGTTTTCGTGTCATTTTCCATTTTACCATGTTTTTTGAGGTAGGTTACTTCACTCTCGAATCCTATATTTAGAATATTATGGATTTATTTCAAATTGTTTGTTTTACTTTATTTTTTTTGAGAAATTAATTTAAAAAGCATTGTAGAAACCCTATTTAGTGATAGTTTGTAGTTTCGTTGAAATTATGGAATTGTTGTGAAAAATACCTTATGATTTTATTTTAAAATAATGATTTTAAAATCAGTTGTTCGTTTGGATTTATAAAAAAATAAGGTTTTACAGAATGGTTTTCAATAAAAATGTTTTTTTATTAAAATGGGTTCCACACACTTTGGTTTGGCATGGCTGTGTGGAATGTGTTCATATGCATTGGGATGGATAAGGGCATGATGTACCCCCATCAATAGGTTGGGATGTATATGGGCATTAAGTAACCCCATAAAAGTGGTTAATTAAGTGAAAAATTAGTAAAATGATAACTCATCACTCACAAGTATAGGGAGGTCTAGGTTTCATACATGGTTGGATGGGTGGATATGTTGAATGGATTGGGTTATGCTAAATGGAATTTATGAAATGGGTTAATAACATTGTCTAGTTTCTTTCCTTGGAACTTAATGTTGTTTTTTGAAAAATTCTTGTTATATAAATTGTTTATATTTTGATATAAACTATTTTATAAATTGTTTTATATAAACTATTTTATATAAATCTAAAAGTGGTGTGAGTAGAGAAGTCATTTGGGGAAATCCTACTGAGTTTCATTACCCACTTCTTAATTAGAAATTTGGTGATTTTTCATTTGTTTTTTATCAGGACAGGGTAAAAGGTAAAATATCACACTGATCTAGTGATTCTTAGTGATACTTGGGCTGTTTTGTGGAGTGGAGCATGGAGCAGGTTAGAGATTTAGAGTTATTATTGTCTTTGAGTTTTTTTTGGTTTTGTAGTCTTCCACTGTATACTTGGAGGTTTCATAGTCTTCCGTTGTGGTACTCTTTGTAGTTAGTTTTAATATAAATAAAATTTTGAGCTGCATTTCATTGTTACCATGCATTATATAGTGGTTTATTTAGTCATGGATTGTTTAGGTGGTTGTTTTATTATCAAAGGGAAAATCATCCCCCAATTGTAAAGGAAGCCCTTGGAATTTATTTCCAGCCTTTAGCATATTTGGGATGCCACTTAAGACCAAGTAATTTTCTTCCACCTTCTCAATCCAATGAGGAGGGGCAGGATGTTATAATAGGGTAGTCGCTAAATATAGGCTAAATCATTGTATGAATTTTGAGACTGAATATAAGAATCTTATGGATTACTTCAAATAGAAATAGTTTAAGGTATATATAAGCATATTTAACTATTAGAACATTTTTCAAAAATAATTTAATAATTTTGGTCAATGTTTCTCAAGTTTCTACATTAAGATAACAAAAATTATTTTGGATATTATGTTTAAATATTTATAAAATATAACATAAACCATCAGTAGACTATCATCCCTAAATAGGTAATTTTTTAAGGCAATTATAATTTCATTAAAAATATTTATTATTCATTTTTTGTATATATTTTCTCAATAATACCAAGATTTATGAAAATCTACATACTCAAAAGAATATGTAAATTTGTTTAGATATGATTGGGAAATGTACACGGTGTTTAAATTTTTTCTAACATTAAATTTAAGTGATTACCTACTATGTTTGTGATATATTATGGTCTATGACCTTATAAATATATTTTGGGAGTGAATAATTATTATCATAATTCTTATATATTATTTTTGATCTATTTCTCAAGGAGTAGTATAATGGATGAAATTAAATTTTTTAGAAATGAATGGGCAGAATATATGGTGTCAAAATGCATATAGACATCATAAAGATGTGACTTCCTATTACTTATTTAGTTAATTTTCTTATCATTTTATCTTTTTTAGTTAATTTAATTATCATTTTTATATGATATTTTTTTTAATTTACACATTAGTTCAAAACACACATCTTATGCTTAAAACCTATAAAACAAGCTCATATTGTTTTCAAAATTTAGGAAAATGACCCATAATTTAATTTTCACATGTAGGAATTGACCAAACATTAATCCAACACTTGATGTGGTTATTATGACTCAAATTTTTTTTTTTCAATAAAAAATGTCATTTTAGTTTAAAAAATACATCAAATATTCAATACTAATAAAATGAGCTCGAATTATTCTAAAAAATTAGTAAAATGATCCATAATTTATTTGTAATTTATAAGAATTGACCACACATAAATTTGATACATGATGTGGTTTGTATAACTTTAAGTATGTGTTTTCAATACAAAAGTGTCATTTTAGTTTAAAACAGTCATCAAGTAGTCAAAACTGATAAAACAAGCTTATATTGTTTTCAAAATTTAGGAAAACAACCCATAATTCATTCTTCTTGTGTAGGAATTGATTGCACATCAATCCGAGACATGATGTTATCGATATGACATGAAGTATGTGTTTTAAATATAAATATTCCATTTTAGTTTAAAAAACATTTCAAATAGACAAAAACTATAAAAAGATCTTAGATTATTTTTAAACCTTAGAAAAATTATCCATAATTCATTTTTCACATGTAATAATTGACTGCACTTCAATCCTATGCACAATGTGACAATTATTACTCAAATTGGTTTGAGTTTAAAATTGACATTTTAGTAAAAAAAGACAAGTTACATACTAAAAAACAAGAAAAGACATTTGGATTTTTTGATACTTTATGACAATGATCCCTCAGTTATTTTTGATATATAGGAATCAACCATACCTTAATATGATATCCAGTGTACTCATTATGACTCTAATTGTGTAATTTCAATTTAAAATTGACATTTTATTAACATATTTTTTCATATTTATGTTTAATTTATTTCTTTATATTATTGCTAACATAAGAAATGTTTTCTTACACAAGTGGATTCTTTTGCTTGATTTGGGGAGGTTTGTTTGAATCTTCTCATGCTTGTGAGATATTGGACTTAGAGTTTTCAACTACAATAATGGAAATAAGGAAATGGGTTAAGAATGTATACATGCATTATGGAAAGGTTAATTCCCAATACATATTTTTTTTTCAATATTTTATCTACTATTTTTATGTTAATTTACTTATTATTTTTATATAATACTTATTTTTTTCATAGATCTTTTAGGAAGTCATATTTTTCTTTCAACTATCTACAACATGTATGAAAATAGAGAATATGTTATTTTTGGATAGAAGAGGAAACTCCATGATACTTAAAATATGAAGTATTTTAGGTAGCATGGGGTTTCATCTTCCATATATATGTAATGCATTCACTCTTTTTTGGATTGTTACAGATAGTCGAAAGGAAAACACACATCACATACTCAATTATCCATAGCTCAATGCAACACACAATGTGCTCAGTATGAATCAAATTGTATGTTTTTAGTTTATAATTTAAATTTTAGTTCAAAACGTGCATCACATACTCACAATTGATCAAATTCATTCATATTTTTTGATACTTTAGGAAAATTATCCATAAGTCATTTCTAATGTGTAGGAATTAGCCACACCTTAATATGACACATGGTGTGACCAATATGTCTCTAAGTGTGTCTTTTTATTTAAAATTGACATTAATTTTAGTAAAAACCACAAGCGACATACTCAAAATTGATAAAACACATTCTTATTATTTTGATAATTTAATAAAATGATATATAATTCATTTTTTATGTGTTGGAATCAGCCACACTTCAATATGATACATGGTGTGCCTGGTATGACTTAAAGTGTTTATTATCAGTTTAAAGACATTTTAGTTCAAAACATGTTCCAATAATTGAAAAATAATCAAACACTATCATATTATGTTGATAATTTAGGAAAATGATTCATAATTCATTTGTGACATGTATGAAATCTCCTCATGTAAAACCAATACATGATGTGACCAGTATGATTCAAAGTTCTCATTTCCACTTTAAAATGACATATTAGTAAAAAATAAAAGTGACATAATAAAAATTGAGAAAACACATTTCAATTATTTTTATACTTTATAAAAATAATCCATAATTCATTTTTGAAATGCATGAATCAGTCGCACCTCGATCCTATATAAGGTGCGACCAAAATAACTCCAAGTGGGTCTTTTTATTTAAAATTGACATTTATTTTAGTAAAAAAGACATGTTACAAACTCATAACTAATAAAATACATTTTTATTGATTCAATTATTTAAGAACATGATTCGTAATTAATTTTTGAGTTGTAGGAATCATCTGCACCTTAGTCATATACATGGTGTTCCCGATATGACTCAAAGCGTCCATTATTAGTTTAAAATTTAAATTTTAGTTAAAAATAAATTCCACTCGTTGAAAATTGAGAAAAAAATACTATGCTTATGTTGATAATTTAGAAAAAATATTCATAATTCTTTTTTGATGTGTAGGAATTAGTATCATGTCAAACTGACACATGATGTGACCGATATGACTCAAAATGTCCAATATCAGTTTAAAATTGACATTTTAGATCAAAAAGTGTGTTATTCACTAAAAATTGAAAAAATAGGTTTTGATTATGTTGATAATTTAGAAAAATGATTCATAAGTCATTTTTGATGTGTATTAATTAGTTTTTATGTCAAATAGATACATGATGTGACATGTAAGACTCAAAGTGCATGTTTTTAGTTTAATTTTTTTTAATATGACAAGTGACATACTCAAAAATGATAAAAAGTATTTATATTATTTTTATAATTTAGAAAAATGATCCATAATTCATTTGTGACATGTAGGAAACAAAAACACCTCAATCTGATACATGGTATGCCTGATATGTCTCAAAGTATCTGTTATCAGTTTAAAATTGACATCTTAGTTTAAAATTGAAATCTTAGTTCAAAACATGTGTCACTCACTGAAAACCAAGAAAACATGATCCGGATTTCATTATAATTTTGAAAAATTATTCATAAGTAATTTTTGATGTGAATGAATCTGTCTAAAATCAAACTAACACATCATATGACTAGTATAACCCAAAGTGTCTATTTTCAGTTTAAAATGAAATTTTAATAAAAAACATAGGTGGCATACTCAATACTAGGAAAATACATTTTTATTATTTTTATAATATATGAAAATTATTTATAAGTCATTTTTTTAATGTTTAGGAATCAGACTCACCTCAATCCAATTCATGGTGTGATCTGTATGACTACAAATGTGTCTTTTTACTTAAAATTGACATTAATTTTAGGAAAAAAGACAAGTGACATACTCAAAATAGATAAAACTCATTATTATTGTTTTTATACTTTATTATAATTATCTATAAGGAATTTTTGATATATAAGAATCAAATTCACCTAAATTTGATAAATGATGTTCCCGGTTTGACTCAATGTGTCTATTATCAATATAAAAGTGACATTTTAGTTCAAAACATGTGTCACTCAATGAAAACCAAGAAAATAGGCTTGGATTGTCCTGATAATTTATAAATATGATTCACAAGTCATTTTTATGTGTAGGAATCAGTTTCATGTGAAAACAACACACAATGTGACCAGTATGACTCAAAGTGTGTTTTTTTAGTTTAAAATGAAATTTTAGTAAAAAACACAAGTGACATACTCAATAATGATAACAAAAATTTGGATTGTTTTAATAATTTTGTAAAATGATCCATATGTCATTTGCTATGTGTAGAAATTAGTCATACCTAAATCTAGGAAATGGTGTTCCCAATATGACTCAAAGTTTCCATTATTAGGTTAAAATTTCCATTTTAGTAAAAAAGACAACAGACATACTAAAAACTGGTAAAAAACATTCATATTTTTTTTAATTTAGGAAAAAGATCCATATATCATTGGTAACATGTAGGAATCAGCCGGACCTTAATCCGATACATGGTGTTCTCGATATGACTCAAAGTATATGTTTTTTATTTAAAATCTACAGTTTCTGCTCAATTTATTTCTTTATAGTATTACTAACATAAGAATTTTTTTCTTATATAGGTGAATTATTTTTTTTGATCTAGGGTGGTTTTCTCAGCAACTAATAGCATGACTGAGGGTTGGGAGCCTAATAAAATGGAATATTGATGTTTTTGAATGTATGCGGTAATTTGTACTTACTCATGTAATTATACAAATTGATGTATGAAATGTCTATAGTATAATGTTTTTTCGTATATTTGTGTTATAAATTTTAATTCAATTAAATTCTATATTTTATCCTATATTTTCTTTATATTTCTATTCCTTTTTATGTATTTTGATTGGGTTTGATTTTATAAGGCTTCTTTACGGCTACTGTAGGGATTCAGCAGGAATAGCCTTTATCAATGCTAGATGAAGTGCTAACAAAGGATCCCTTTATCATCTCTTCATCTAGTGATGATAAAGGTATCCTTTATCAGTGCTTCATCTAGTGTTGATAAAGGTATCCTTTATCAGTGCTTTATTTATAATTGATAAAGGAACCCTTTATAATTGCTTGTTGTAGTGCTGATAAAGGTTCCGTTTATTAGTGCTTCATCTAGTACTAACAAATCTACCCTTTATTAGTGCTAAATAAAAAGTGATGATAAAGATAACCTTTATCAGGGATTTCATAAAGTGCTGATAAAAGAGTCTTTTATTAGTGTTTTTTGGAAGCACTGATAAAATCTACGGTATTTTAAAATCTTTTTGGTAGTTAATGATTTTAAGAGTTGAAAAATATCATTTTTAGCACTACTAAAATCATGTTATTTAGTGGTGTTTATTTATCTATATTCTCTTCATCATATCAAGGATCAAAATTTTATACTACAACATAATCATTTTTAGAACCTCTAAGTGGTATTTGACATGTACTTGTGTTATGTCATGGGTACATAAGGGATGAAAAAAATGCAATTTCTTCATTGAATCTTGAAAAACTAATTACACATTGGATTTTCACTTATTCAGGGGCCTTCTACATAAGCGTAAGTGTGCCATCCCTTAGCCATATTTCTCCCACAATGCTTCCCCACAACACATACTCATATATAATCCTCTAGTACCACTTCTACCATGTCCTATGTTGTGTATACTACCATCAAGATAAGATGCACCCTCATGATGCTTGACATAACTATGGTGTCCAGTTGTGTCCTTGGTGTGCATGAACACATAGGAAGGGTGGATGGATTTTTTTCTTCTTTTTTCTTGAAGTAATTTTTTTAAAAATTTGGCATAATAGGGTTACAATGTGATATTGACACATTGCTTCATGAAGTCTCTCATTACGATGCATTTTTTCTAGATCACTTTAGTCATGTTGTGTTGCTATAGTTACAGTGTGACATATTCTATCTCACATTCATTCACACTATGATAGTAAATATTACATCTTGATTTCCTTAAAATTCATCTAACTCTGCTTGGTTCCAACTGAACACCACATGATATGTGATATAATGATGTGATTTTTCTAAACCATTTCTAAAATCTTCCAAAAAATTAACAAAATTATTCTCAATCTCCATATTCTAAAAATAATTGAAATTTTAATTTTTTTTTCAATATTAAGTCCATTTATTAGTGAAAAAATGCTAAAAAATACACACAATTAATATTTATCAAATTATCCCACACTTTATCATTTCCTTTTCCTCAATAAAAATATATCAAAATAGATTACAAATAAGTTTCATCCTTTAGAAATAGAAAAATTAGTACCAAACATGTTAATAAAATTAAATATTAACTAAAAATAATCAAATTTCAATATACTCATCCTCCCTAGTTATTTAATCATTCCACTTCATTGAGTCCACACTATAATTCCTCTTCTCTTATAATATTATCTTTCAACCTTTTCATATACATCCATACCTATATTGTGATCTACCATTCTAAAAAATTTCTCTCAACACTCAAGAATAATGTAAAAATAGAGTTATGATAAATCTCAAGTCCATGTACTCTATCCATAAGATTGAAAAATATTTTATTCATTAAGTTCTAGAAATAAAAACGCACTAATCAATTGGACATTTCAATAAGGTTCTAATGTCTCTAAGGATGAAGGTGGCCAATTCATGATGTAATCATTGAAAATTAAGGTTTGAAGAGGGGGATCAATTATTTAAGCGTAATGCACAATATTCTATTTAATCTAAATGAAAAAAAGCCTCCTTATCTCCTTTAAAATACTCAATCACTTATCAATGTACTCTATATAATCATTCACATATTAAACATTTAATAATAATTAAATTATTTTTATTTCTCCTTTTTCATCAAAATTTTTCCCTTTTTTAAATAGAAATTTCACAATGAAAAAGTTTTACACCCAAAAAACTACATTTTATTGATCTCCTCAAGACACTAATTGTAATAGTTGTGATAAGATAAGAGGTCAAGTATTTGTGATCATAAAAATATCTAAGACACAATCCATAATTTAATTTTTTTATATATAATAATATAGGAATCAAGTAAGAATAATGTAAAATAGCTTAAAATATTCTTCTTAATCTCTAATAGAAACTTCATATCTTTCCATTATATAGAATTCCCACCCAAAATACCATGTATCACAAATTTCCTTTATAAAAATAAAAATAAAAATCATACAGTAATACTAAGGAATAAAGGATAGGAAGGATAAATTATATTTCAAGGCATTTCAAGAATGCTATGGGGTTAAAAGCGGGTTAGATGAAAGCTTGGTCTTAAGGTAAAAATGGATTAAAAAATTAAATTAATCATATCAACGTGGTTTGAAAAATCCCCATAATTTGAAAAATATTAAATTAAAAATTTTAGTAATAATAAATGTCCTGAGTTCTCTCAATAAATAAAGTGTTTGAACGAATACATCATAATGGTTTAGAATACCTTTCAATAATTAGAATCATAAAATATTGGAAAATCAGCCATGACATGAATTATAAGTAATTATATAATCAAAAAATACATCTAAAAATTAAAATTAGAGAATAAAATTTCAATAATCATATTAGATATCAACTTAAGAATAAATAAGTAATTTATTTTCAATGACTTCACTTAAAAATTTCACTTTTATTTAAATATTTTTTAAGAATAATCTTATATTAATATATATCTCCTAAGAAAAATGTAACCTAAACCAATGATTCTAAGATAAAATAAAATTTAGTCCATAAAAACCTCTCCCAAACATAATATCAAAGAGTATCCTCACTATTTGAAGTTATGGTGAAATAGTTTAATTATATTAATCATGATAATTTAGAAAAAGAATAAATTAAAGGGTTAGAAAAAATTAAGTGTTTCCATAGTTCAAATATGATTCTTTTCCTTGATCACTATATGGAATTGACTACATTAAAATACCATACATTTAAGGAGTATATTGGATTTTGAGGTTTGAAATTTTAGGTTTTCA
Source organism: Viscum album (assembly GCA_963277665.1). Lineage (NCBI taxonomy): Eukaryota > Viridiplantae > Streptophyta > Magnoliopsida > Santalales > Viscaceae > Viscum > Viscum album. The sequence goes on from OY728156.1 coordinate 1,142,486,603, forward strand.
CATAAAATTAGGTGGGTTCAAAATAATATAACCATATAGTGTAAAATATTAGTGCTGATAAAAAATAAAACTTCCATGCACTCCATCAAAATATTATAAAATAAATATACATGAAGCACATAAAAGAAAAATAATACATGGGAATCATAAAAATATTATAAAAAATCCCAAATATATGACCAATACCTGAAAAACAGGAAGGGGAAGAATATAATGATGACATGGTTTCATCCCACATCTTCCAAATAGTGTCCCCCTCTAGAGAGGTAGTAGGAGACTACAAGACCTTTCTATAAGGATAATACCATTATCCTGGAATCTTTTCAATCTCATTTATAATGTTCTTTATAGTGACATAAGTTTATGGGAGAGAGGGAGGGGGAGGCTAAATTTTGGGCTATTTCATAAATTACCTCTACAATGCCTATAAAACTTACAATGGTAAGAAATCCATGTCCTAATTACTACTAAGAATGAATGACTTGGGTAATGGATAAATTAGAAATTTGGGAGGCCAACTATAGGCCCTCTATAGTAAGTGGGGATTAAGGTAACTCACTTGGCGGGGAAACCACTAATCTCTATCCCATTTAATGCTAAATTGGTTTTGGAGGGTCAATTAGAGGATTGATCTAAGTAAACGAATCTATAGCTAGTGTATTAGTAAGAGGGTATGTAGTAGTGGATGAGGTAGTTAAAGGTATCAATGCCTGATCACTCTCTCAAGTTAGTATCTCCTTGATTGAGAGATATGTCATACAACTAGAAATTGGGATAATAATGGGAACCACTTTTATTGTCTCATTCATCAAGTCCATTAACTTCCTCCACACCTCTAATTAAAATTTTATTCAAGCATTTAGATCCTCTAGGATTCCTCATATCTCATGTGGAATAAATTTAAATGGGTCAGGATTTCTCCAATATGTATGTTCTATCATGGGATGAAACCATATCAATGATGTATGTAAATGAACAAATGGTATCAAAATAAGGATTAGGGAAGAACTTATAAGTTTATACTTGGGGTGGTTATGGTGGATGGGATAAAGTAGGTGTGGGTGATGGTGAATGTGGTGGTACTTATGGTGGGTAAAAAGGTAGCTACATCATTTCATATATAGAGTGATGGATACTAATGATATATTAATATGCTACTTAAAAATACTTATTCTATTCCTATTAAGTTATTGAGGGCGGTGGTTCCTAATCATGTGTATCTTCTGTCCATCCACTCGGTGTTAAGGTGGATCTAGAAGAAGAGGTAGCTTGTGAGTGGAATTTAGTGGGATTATCCTCCACCATGTGATATGCATACTCATAAGTACTTTTTTTATCCATTTCCTTAATTTTTTAGTAGGTTTATTCTAAGTAGTAATTTATGGTCAATAAGCTAAATCTTCCCCAATGAGGCTAAAATAAATGATTAGTTAAAAAAAACACTAATTTCATTATGAGATGTATGATAAAATTCCACCCCATAACCATTCCTTGAGATTAGTCAGCTATCCATCATTACACATTTCGAACTGATCTATAATGATTCTAAAACTTTATCAAGAAATGGTGTAATAATAAGAACATCTACTTACCCCACTGATCCCTATGACTCTCTCTTATAAAATTAATTGTGTTTGATATCTTGATATAATATCTTAAATAAATATATTTTCAAATTAATGCTCATGTTTCTTGAGGGGTTATTCAAGCTCAAAGGGTTAACAAATATGTTCATCCAACACTGATGGGTTATGTTCTAGCTAGGATCTAGCATAGGATATGCCAATATCTTTAAAAAATTATGGTTGTAAAATCCAAATATGACTTCAAACTCCACCCATTAAAGGATCCAATACTTCCATCTTAGATATAATTTAACATAATTTAATGTCATATCCAATGTGTAAAATAACTCTAAGACCACCTCCTTATAATCCATCTCTCTGACTTGAATAATAAAATATATATACAAATATCTTAAACTATCTATAACTAGATAAACTATATGGATTTAGTTCATAATAGGTATATTTAGTGTCTTTTTAGTGTGTATTACCTTTATTTAAAGTCTTCCCAACCTCTCCTAGTGTGTAGAGTCATTGAACCTAGGAATAAATTAAATTTATGTTGGAAGTAATCCCCACTTGAAGAAAAAAAAATATTTTTTCATATTAGGAAAAGGTAGGTGATGAAAATGATGAATGGTTTGGTGAAGTACTTGGGGTTGGATTGAGTGATGGTGTAGGTAGTTTGGTCTTTTGTTTTTCAGTGGGCCTCATTGGTATCTTCTTAGTTGTTTGGGTTAGTTGGAATTTATATTTGTATTCACTATTAATTATCTTCATTTAAGACATGGTGGGAAGTATTTCTATATGGAGGATTTAGAGGAGGTTTTAAAAGGGGTTTAATATCAGTTTGGAAAAGGGATGTCAGTTCAAATGGGCATGGTAACGTTTCAAGGTACTAATTGGGATACATTTTAGTGGGTATATTAGAATAGGTAAGGGTAGTGTGGAAATTAAGTGGGATAGGATCTAGAGGTGACACCTTGATGATTTAAAGTGATCATAATTAGATTATATAGATGGGATCTTAAGTCAAGGGAACATTAGGGGATAGAGAGAATAAGAGTCACTAAGATATTTATTGTTTGGTGTAAGTTATTAAATAGATTTGAATTCATAATTGTGTATCCCAAGTTACTATGGAGTGATATATTATGTTATGAAACTATAATATTTTTTAGATTTAGTCATATATAGTTTCTACACCATGGGAAAATCTATCATGACACAACCATATCAGTGTGTCCACAGGTGATGGATTACAGGGTAAAGTCACACTATGAGGCCGACCCTATGAGAATTAAGGTTTACTATAGTTTAACCATTAATGTAATTATGGCATGAAAAATTCCACCATTTACAAGGGGATTTATATTCCCTTCATTAAGTCTTATAGGGTTCTATTTTGGCATGAGCCTAACCCGTGAAAGTTTAGATTTTCTCTACTCTATGAACTTATCTTTGTTATGGAATAATGTTTCATCTTATTCCATGATTCCCATATATTATTCTTTATGAATCTTTTCATCATGTACTGAAATATATAATTTTTCCATGAGAATGGTTATTTGATCCTTTGGTTATAAGCCTCATCAATTCATATTTTTTCTATTTAATAAATCTTTTAGGGGTGTAGGGTAGAGTACCATATATTCTCTAAATTAAATTTTCATAAGAACCCCATAACCTATCCTATAGTAGAATGAAAATATTTAAAAGAAAAAATACACGGATTTCCTCCCAGCCTGCTCTTCCTTTAAAGTCAATAGTTAGACATACCTTTGAGTATTCAATAAAATCTGAGAGAGAGAATACATCCCTCTTGGAAATTATCTATATATATATTCAACCATTTTATATGGACCATGAATAAAGGTTTTTTATTTATTTATATCTCAATAGATCATTGTGATTTTTTTATTACTATGAAGAGTCCCAACCAGTGTGGATTGAATATCCCTTGAAATAATCTCAAACATGATTTAAATAAAAGTATATTATCTCTGGGTGTGCATATTCATTAGTTTATTTGTTTATCATTCTACTATGTGGGTTTCTCATTATAAATATTTTAATTATCATAAGTGTATATATGAATTTCTTCTTATTTATCCATTTATAGTAGTTCCCAACTTAGTGTACATCCATGTTCACTTTATTCATAGCCTAATAAGATCAATGTTCAATATCCATTGGTAAGTGGAATGACTTCCCATGGATGATTATAAATGGTTTTGTACCAATTTGTATTTTATAATTATTCATGTACACCCATAAAGCATCACCTATCTTCTTGATACAATCCTTATGGATCAAAATCATGGTTTTTTATAGAATTTTATAGATCTCCTGATTGGATAATTACACTTTCCCACCAGTATATAAGGATTAAAAGGAGAAATAATAAAAATATATTTTTTTGTTAAGGGATTAGATTGAATCTATCATGGAAGATAAGACATGGATTTAAAAGTGATTAAACCCATACTATGTAATTCAAGAAGTGTGATGTGAAGAGAAGACTAAAATATCATGGTTAGGGGTGCTGTAATTTTGAGAGCATAATTGTGGAGGGAAGGATAAAAACCATGCATGGAAATCTTGAGAGGTTCAAATGAAGAAAGGTAATATGGGTAGTTTAGGTGTGATGAAAACCTAATAAGAAATAAGAGAAAGAAGTGTAGAGGGAAACAATGGATGAAAAATGCAATATATACAAAAAATGAAGTCTAAAATTAATATAATTATAGATGTATATCTTATGATTAATAACTATTATATATTATATTATATGAGAGTAAATATATATACATATTATTTAAATCACTAGTATATATTAAATTCATGGACTCATATATGAAAATTATCATTTTTAACTTTCATATCTTATTTTATCATTTACTCCAAATAATACTTCTTGGAATTATTATAAATAATAAATAAATAAATAGAAAAAAACATCCTAAAATGAATAATGAATTTATGAAACCAATAATATCATTAAAATGAAAAATTATAACATCAAATAAATGGTTGAATTACACTTTTAGAAATAAATCTCAAAATAATTTTTTACAAAAGTATGAAATAAAACTAAAAAAAATTATCTTAAAAATGAATAAATCAAAATAAATCATTTTATAAAAAAATATTTAAAATTGTTCATTTATTAATAATCTAGAAAAAAATATGTCAATATGATGATAAATATGTGACCCACACTATATTTTATTTATGTTTTATACAACAAAGAAAATTGAGTATATTTTAAAATAGAGTTTATGATCACACATGTAATGGATATTGATAATTCTTTAAGTATTTAGAAAAAATAAAATAGTTTTTTAAGAAAAAACATTCAAACATTCCAAGAAAACAAAAAATTAATGAAAAAAACATGTTTTCAATAAAAAATATAGAAATAATTATTTAGAAACAATGATCATACATATTAAATTATAAGAAAAAATATTTTATCAAAATTCTAGAAATACTTATATTAGTGCTTTGTTTATAAAAAAACTTTTTTTTCTAAAATCCCTAAAAATAAGTTATAGGAAGACTTTTTAATAATTAAAAACTTTAAAATTGCTATAAAAAACTAGTAACCATAAGTAGTAAGTGTTATAAGTGATTTTAGATTTTTTTTTCAAATAATACCATAGATAAATTTGAAAAAACTTGACAAAATTTATTTATAATAGCTAACACTAATTAGAATAAGTTTGAAAATTCAATTAGAGTTAGTTTTCTACCAAAAGTTTTCGAATATAAACATATATAGAGTAAATAAAAAATACTGAACACATAACATGTTTTATAATTTTTTTTATATTCAATAAAATAACATGTTCAATGTTTTGGTATATAAAAAGTTTTTTAATTTATGCTCTTTTCTAGAGAATAAAAAAATTAAAATGAAAATAAAAACTATAATTATAATGATGATAAATATTAAATAAAATACATTCATAACATATAAAACACAATAAAAAGAAAAACAATGAGAAAGAAACAAAAAAACATTCCAGACGATGAAATTGATCCAATTCATCCGGTGTTTTGTGTTCATGATATATGGCTATCCACCCAGACTAGACTTCATATAAATATAATCACCTCTTGCTTACTACCATCATGCTCCGAACCTATTTTTTTTACAAATATATTATGGCTGCATAATTTTGGTTTTTTTCTCATGCCTCCCATTATGAAGGTGATATTTATGGTTGTCCAGTGAGGTCATATTTGAAAAACGACGTGGGTGTGGTCAATGAGATGGGGTTCTTGATGTGTTTTTTTGATCATGGGGTGGTGGAAGCTGGTGTTTGTTTCATAGGGTGATTCAGTTGGGAATCATAATAACAGGTGACATCGACATAGATATGTGCGACACAGGCCTAACGGTCAATGATGGAGGCAATCCAAGTTAATGGTAGTGGGAGATGGAGCTGATGGCAGTGGTAGTATGGCATCAGGCATTTCTAGTTTTTTAAGTTTCTTATGGATCCCATGAGTGCCTAGAATCATAGGATTTTAGTTCATTGGGTCTATTGGTCTAAGATAAAGGGGGCAAGATCCAAGAATATGGTAATAAATAGATAGGTCAGTATAGGTGAGCCAAGAACCCCAAGGCATTTTGGATGATTCTCAGACCTAGGGTTAGGGCCTTCAGGGCCATCTTTGATCATATGGGCATTGGGTCCTTTGGACCACTTATAGGCCTCTGAGCTATGAAATTAGGAATATGTTCCTTGAGAATAAAGGATATGTAATGGGTCACCCCTACCCATAAGTAAAAGAGTATTTTATTTATTTAATAATAAAATGTGGCTTCATCCCCAACTTACTAAAAAAAAATTACATATTTTCTAGTCCTTTAGACCATTTTTTGGTATTTGATAGGTAATGGGTCTCCTACTTTTCTTTTTTTCCAATTAAAGATCCTAGGCACACATCATTTTCCTATAAATAATTTATAAAACTAGTTTCCAATATGAATTATAAAAAAAACTTAATTTATTCTGAATTAAAATGGTATGACGAGTAATACTAAGAAACCAATTACATTGAAGTATTTTTCTTATATCAAAAATGTAAAGTAAATATATTTCATTAATTATTATAATTAAAAAGTGTTTTAAAACACACATAGACCATTTTTTTGGGAGACCCATAATTTGAATACATCAAAACACATTTCTATTTAGTTTTAAAGGATATCACGATGCCCATAAGTAGTATAATAATTAACAAAACCCCATTAACTTATGATATTTATATGAGAGGTTAAAGAATAATGAAACTTAAAAGAATATAATACCTTAAACTATTGAGGTTTCTCTTTAAAAAATAATTGATAAATATTACTTAGTAATAATTAAATAAGTCTTTTAATTATAGGTATCCATTGAGATATTCTTAGATCTAGGATGATGAACACTGAAGGGGGGGGATTGGTAAATCAATGTTTTATAATTTTTATTTACTTTTCAATCCTTTTACATATTTTATGATTTTTAAATTAACTCAAGATTTATAAATTATTAGAGTGAATCCTTCAATTTTTTTCTCTTAACCTCACCTTTATTCAAGAGTCGAAATCAAGAAAAACTTGCAAAAGTATTTTTACAAGTTTCACTCACAATGTGTGATATACATCCTTGTTTTGAATTACATCGTCTATAGTACCTGAAATCTGATTATTTTAAAAATTAGATTACAAATGGATATATATCATCCATGAACCACTTATTAAAATCTAAAAAATATTATGAAAATATTACTTTTTTATTGGACCCCTTATATTTTATTCAGTGTGGAAAGAGAAATTTTCATGAATAATTTTCTCCATGAATCCAAATGTGAAAATTTTAAAGGAAATTATTTATTGCGATTGAATATTATGTTTAGAATAATTCAATATATCTCTTTCTAAATAATTATCAACCATCTCTTATCTTGTCCATGCAATAATCCAAACATAGAATATGGTTTTAATAGCTTGAGAATACAAATCTGTCTCTTCTATATTTTTTTGTTTCTTATTCTTCTTATCCTTTACTTATTTTTATTCATATTATCAATTTATCTTATTATAGAGACTTTAATCATTCTAGATTAATATATGACCACTTAATTTCTTCTTTATTTGGAATCACATTTCTCTAAAAATTCCATTCTTCGATTATCCCTATTTCTGTACACCCTATATTTTATAAAATTTTATGATCAATTATCAATACACTAATATGAACATATTTCCTTCAAATTTATCATTTATTCTTTCATTCTTTTTATTATATAATATTTTGAATAATTTATTCATAAAATATTTTTTTTAAATATAAGATAAACAATAAAATACTTTACTATAATTATGAAGAAAATTTTACATAATTATATCTCAAGGATCTCAACCAATTTAACCTTTCAAATATATAAATATTTTAATATATTTAAATTCAGTAAGTCTCATTTAAATCTAAAATAATATCTTATTCTAAAAAAATTTGATTTAAATAATAGAATATTTTATTCTTTTTTCATGATTCATGTGTTCATTTCACTCACATTTTTTTTCAAAAAATATCCCCATTGATTATTCATTTAAAACTAAAATTTCTAGGTCAATAAATCAAAAAATATATATTTTCATCATTTAATGTTTAAAAAATCTCTCCCAAAAATAATTTTACCCAAATGTGTTGTATCAAATTCTTTTTCCACAACCATATGGTTTTATAAAGGCTCCATAAAATTTTATATGAACTAATTATGAAATAAATTCTATAAAAAATATACAAATCATATTTCCACCATTTATTTAATTCGCTATGTTATTTAGAAACACTCAAGAATAAAATTTTATATGGAAAATATCATATAAAATAAAAGGTTATATAGTCATTCGTATAATGTTATATGCACACTAATCATCTTGTTAATCCTTGAATTATTATATAAAATACATCAAATGTATTCTATGTAATTTTTTAGATCATATACATTTTAATAATTATTACCAAACTCAAAATTTATTATAAAATTCACACAAACAAAATTTTATGTATAAGTTTAATTAATATGTTATATCAAGAAGAACCTTCTGTGTTTTTATCTTATCTTTATAGAAGTTATTCATAATTAATTTATGAATTATAAATTTCAATATTTATTCCTTATCAATATCAACCCTTTAATAATTTAACTATTTAATTTAAATGTTATTATATAATTTCTAATTCAAAAATTAAGTTTTATATTGTTCCAAATGATCTCTAGTAGTCAATTTTTTATATAAACCATTTGGATTATATTTTAGTAGATAATAAAATTATATTGGCTTCTATACCCTGGTTTATGCATGCCTCTAGTCAAATGTTTTGTTCCCTCAGACAATTTTGGGTAAAATGTTCTATGCACGCTTAGTCTATCATCTATTTCTATAAAAACGTTTTATAGACTTTAGTTATAACTAATATATTCAAGAATCACCTATATCATCCCTCTAATATATATATATATATAAATTATGTATAAAATAATATAAAATAAAGTCATAGATAGATATATGTTATATTTTCAAGATTTATATTTTATGTAAATGAAAGTAATCTATAGCATCCATAATCAACTAAATTATTCAAGAATCATTAAACACATATTATAAAACACACATGCACACACCCATTATTTCACCAAAACTCATATAGAATTAATTTCATATATTTTTTTATACTCATCCAAATATCCCTTAGAAGTATTCTTTAACAAATGTTTTTACCTTTTCATATGTATTCTATACACTCTTTTTATTTTAACACAACCCAAACCAGTAGGTCCCTAACTAGGTTGAAAAAAATCTGAGTGTGTTACCCCAAGACCACCTTCAATAGGTCATTGGATGGAGAGTATCACCAAGATAGAATAACATACATAGGAGGCCATATCCTATATACACATCTAACATAAAGTCATCTATAATATATAATCACAACAATAAAAACCAATATTATATAAACAACTAAATTATATAATAATACATGCATTGGAAAATAACCATCCTGTACAAAACCATCTATGAAAACCCAAAATAAGAAAACAAAATGCAGAAGAAAAAACCCACTGGATACTATTGAATCCAGAAATGGGATCAAATATTCTATCTATGAGATCTCTTGGAAATAACTCCATCAAAAATAATTTACACCATGAAACACCATTAGTAACCTCTATACAATAACTCCTCTATCTACACTTTATCCATGCCTACCAAGGTCATCCATGAACTATGAAACGTCTTCATAGACACAACATACTTGGTATAAGTGAGACATACCAGACCCATACTTATAGATACTATGCTAATAAACATATTCTTTACATACTAGAATTTCTACCAAATATAAAAACCCAAAGTTATCCATCCATAATTACAACATCATTAAAAAATATTGATCAATTTACAAACTCATTACCTTTTAGTTTTATAGTTTTATTGGACAAGGAAAAACATTTACTTAAAAGAATCCATATCTTTTTCACCCAATGGAATTTTTTCCCACTATAAACATATTTTATTATTACATGATAACTCTTGAAAATATCAAAAAAAAATTATACTCATGATACTTTTATAGAAATATCATATATATTAATCTTCTTCATAACCTGGGGAAATGCAAACATAAGAAGGGTGAGCTCAAACACTCAGTATGGGTAACATATAGTGGAAGTGATCATAGAGTAACAAAAATGAGTAATAAGAAAGGAATAATAATAAAATAATTCCATATATCATTTAATATAAGAATAAAATAAGTCTATGGATAACATAACAATGTATATAATCACATGGATAACAAGCACTATTTTCATAGTGATGAAATGAAGAATAACAAAATTCATAATCTTACCATAAATTTCTTAGAAAATACATTATAAATAACAAAATACATACTATAAAGTATTCTTATAATAAATTATAATTATATGGGTAGGAATATAGTAAATAACCTTACTAGTTTCTCTCATGATACCTACCTGATTCATCCATGGGCTATATAATTCCAAACCCCATATGTTACTAAATAAGTCCAATGAATTAATTATATGAAAGAAATTAATACACTATATAATATAAAATAAATATACCTTAATAATAAATAATAATCCATATTGAGATAATATATTTCCAATGTTTCCTATTACATAATTACTATGCCTTTAGAAATCAATAATCATCCATATGGAACTAGTAAGTAAATAACTTATTATATTTTTCCAGTCAAAAACTAAACTAGATTTTATTATGAACATCCTCCAATATGATTTATGTATCATAGGGTATTTAAATCATATATAGTAATGAGTATATGAATAAGTTAACATTAGAAATGGTATACAACACATACATGATAATAAAGAAAATAGTCATTGTAATGCCCTAATCCAATTCAATAGGTCCTATACAGAGTGTCACATGACCTCATGTGCGTCTTCCCATACACAATAGGCCACCGAATAGTGTCAAGGTATTAAATAAAAATAATATACTATTCACTTTGAATAGATATATAACTATCACACAAACACAAAGAAATTAAGAATAAATAAAAAATCCATACAATGGAAATAAACAAGAATAATCCATGATTTATCAATATGGCATACAAGGAGTCATATAAGATAAAAAATATCCCCAATGTGGTAGAATAATCAATTTCATGAAGAAAAGAAAAATAAATGAAAAAATGGGAATAATTTGGATTTTATCCTAGAATCAAGTCTATCATACCATCTCGTCTTGTTCACCTATCTGACATAGAGACCTTTTTCTTCATTGGATCCTTGACCATAAAGTCTACATGCGCACCAAGATTCCCATGCATGGTGTGATTATAAATCCATTATGACATCACCAATTCATCCATAATAGAATTTAAACAAAATAAAAAATGTTTATTCCATGAAAATAAAGTAAATGTGAAAATAAATAATCAAGTTCTGAGTCATACTGTGCTAACTAAGCTGCCAAAAACCCTGAATCTAGATACTTCAACTCCACACCAGAAGAGAAGTTATGTTCAATTTCATGAATATTAGAATAATCCACAAGGATAATGTAAGTCTCAGAATAGACCACAGGGCCATTATGCCTTGGGTCAATCCACAAAACCACCATACCCTGGAAACTATCTTTGGTCAGGCCTCAAGGAAATCATGCCCCACTACCCAATATTAGGCTAGAACTCAAGGATATGATTCCTTACAATCTGAAATTCAATACCCCACCATAATCATTACGCATCATGTTACACATCCTCCACCTCTAAGGTATTAACCAAGCCATAAAGGGTCTGAAAATTACTAGATTTTGGTTAGACTTTCCCAATGAGAACCACCATCACTAGTGGATCTAGATCTGATAGGAGATATAAAGAGACCATCAATAGATATGAGATTATATTTTTCTAAGATCTAATAATTCTCCATTATATCATATAATAATTCATAGATCTATTTGTTACATACTATACCTATGATTTAACCTAATATAAAGTGGAGTTTTAGTCTATATCAACTTAAACATACTCTATAGAAGCCACCAGATCTATCAGATCTTCAAATGATAAATAGATGAGGATAAAGGAGCGAAATTTACCCTAGAAGTGCCTTTATGTACATTTTTGATGAATGAGGTTCAACACAAGAAATAGATTTATTAAATAGGGGTGGGGGGGGGGGGAGAAGGGCCCTTCCCCACTTAATATTCTTCTTGGACTCTACCTACTAGACAATGGATGGAACTCGACTAGACAGTAGCTCTAGGTAGAGCCTGGGGCCACATATTCTACCATCAGCTGGCTAGTGGAATTTTACTTTCTAGCCAATCTCACCAAGGGGGTTTCCTAGGCTTCTTTCACCTCTATCATCTAGATAGTGGCAGTGAACTGGATAACTATTGGCACCCTAGAAGCTCCAAATCATCTCTTTGGTGCCTATAATTCCATAAAAATTTGATCCCTAATTATATAATTTTTCTAACACACCTGAAAACTAAATAAAATAAAACTAATATTTATTAAAACTAAATCAAAATGAACTGTTAAATTTGAGGGAGTAATAAATCCCCCCTATAAATACTTCTCATCCTCAAGAAGTGTCTCTAGTGGTATGCTTGAATAACTTAGGCCACTGATCCTAAATATTTGATTCCCTCTCCCATGTTCTCTCTTAAATATGCACTTACTGCCAAAAGACTTGAACAAGGAGCACCATCTTCCTATATAATAGTTTATACCTCTGGTTTACAATTTGAACCGACCACTCCACTAATGAGGCATCAAGTTTCAATTGAACATCCTCATTGTTAGACACATACATAGGATTATTCTTGTACTCCAAAAATCGAGACACTTGGAGAATGTTATGAATTAATCAATATTTTATAGGGAGATATAATAAGTCATCCAGTATCCCAATGCACTCAAAAACCTCAAATGTTCCCAAAAAATGTAGTTCTAAATTTCCCTACTTCCACAATCATCAATGTACCAACTGAGGTGACACCTGAAAGAAAACCCAATCACAATTAGAGAACTCCAAGGTTTATCACATCTAGTTATAATATGAATGATACATAATATGAGTGTTTACCAAACCCTTCTTAATTAGTTACACTTTCTCAGAGGTCCCCTATACTAAAATCAACTCGATAATAGCTATCTCACCTACCTTATGATAACATAGTGGTGAATGATATGGCCAATTGTAGATACCTTAAAAAATATCCATCTAGATTAAATAATAGAAACTATTATTATAAAAAAACTTTACCAAGTCCATATGATCATCCTATATTCCAAAAAACCCTAGAATACATTCCATAAGCATATACTCTAAAATAAGGTTTATTATTTATGACTATCTATCATTCTATGGATGATATGTTTTACTCAGCTTCAACTGAGTATTAATTTCCTTTTGGGAGAATTTATAAAATCACTATGTAAAATATTAAGGTTACAGAAATGCATCAAAAGTCCCAAAAATGAGTTTTTAAAATTTTCCACTGATGAACGACATGAGATCATCATCGTCGGTGAAATTTTGGCCAATATTAGTGCGAGGATCTTCGCGTGTGGAGCACATGAAGATCTGAAAATGCCTTCAATCCTCTGATGATCACCACATTTCCTTGCTTGAAATTCCTGAGAGAGAGTTTGATCGAAGATCTTGGATCTAGTGCCTCTCTCTCTAGTATACAACATAAAGAATAAGAGAGAGATAAGAAGTGAATAGCGGTTGGTGTTAGCCTCTCTTTTTCTATTTATAGGGGTGTTAGGAAATTATTTGATACTGCCTCCCCGACCCTCTGAATAATTAACACACTATGAATGACATATTATGACTACTGTACTGAGTTATAAATATTATTATCACTTTATTATAATATAATAAATATATTAAGTGATAATAATTGATCCATTAACTTGACTCGTTTTTCCTGTAAATATTAAATGAACCTTGAATATTTACACTAATATTCATTCAATTAATATTTTAATATATTTAATTTAAAACTTTTAAATACATTTAATAAATAAATTCAATGCTAATTATTATAAACTTGAATAAAATGAATTTATTTATATCTTTAGTGATCATATTTCCTTCGACAAAACCTAGACTGTAGTGGTGGGGTCCACCATTTCCAATATACCTATTCAACTGAATAGAGAAAATTCTTGAATATGATATTGTGTGTGACCCTCTAGGCCCTTATCTTGATAGTAGTGAATACTATTCATAGACCAAGAGTGGGATCTAGAAACCTATCATGGCCCCTAAAGAGAAAAGGATAGTCATAGTAGTGGAAACCAACCTACGAACACACACTATGTAATATCATCTCTTTGTGTTTTAAACATATCATATAGCAGGATGCACACTCGTGTCATCACCCTTTTAATTATTTATTATTTGTTGATCTAACTGGATGGATTTAACCTCGACTTCCATGGCCATGGTCTTATAAAGATTCTACCATCTTGATCAACATGGCCTGAGATATATAACTTCCTTAACCTGGAAGCAACAAATCCTTTCTTGATCATTCAACCAATACCATACCACCAAAGACACACCCAAAAAAATCTACCTCACCACGATTTCATTATCATGGTTTTTTCCTTACACTAATGAAACCCAATACATGTGGTGTTCTTATTGGATAGTATTTCCTCATGACCTCACTACTAGAGATCACCAAGTAAGAACTTCATGATAATAAGTCTCAATGCTTATGAGCCCCCAACACTTGATATTCAAATATCTAATATATCTAGTTAGTAAGATGTATCTAGACAATAGGATATATATTTAAGATTAATTTCACAGTATCTCTAGGTTCTCATTATAGTATGGGATCTTCTATAACCTTACGATACAACATTTAATCTATGGACATTACCATTTCAACAGTGGACATAGAAAAGTCTACACTATAATGGTAAGAAAACATCAGGTATATCTAAGTTTTATACATGATATGGTAATCAAAATTAATATATATTTGGGTCTAAGGAACCCACTATTACAACAAAATAAATATATCGGTTCAATGAAATTCTCATAGGTACTCTAGATAGTCACACTTTCACTCATATTTAGAACTTTACTAACTCATCCACTAAATGGATCTATTAAATTGACAAGAAATGAGAAACCTTCATCAGCTATTCAATAAAAACCCATACTATATATCATATTATTGGGATCCTGGGTAACCTCATATCAATATACAATACCACTTTATCCCACTTACATACTATAATTAAAAGAGGCTGAAGAAATACCCTTAGTCATTGATTCTTAACCTTAATCCTTTGATAACTCAGATGATGGGTGAAAAAATAAAAAATGTCCATATTTATAGTTGGAAACCATAAAAATAATCTAATATTATGATATGTATTTGTCATTACTAGATGAACTACCCAATGCGATTCATGAGTGTCCCTCATCAACTCTTATCTCATAGGTGTTGGGACAACTACTCGATCATGTACATAGATCATGTCATTTTCATCCAAATAATGTACTAGGACTAGTTCATTACCCACTAACTTTTCAAACACTAATGAACAACATGGACTAGATTATTGGCTAGGTTTAACATAGTCCACCAATGAATAAGTGATGTCTAAGGGAGAACATTTCATCACCCCTTGATCCTCGAATTCACCCATCAACAAATCCACTAAAAAATTCATCAACATACACACTTATTCCAATGATCTCTATCTAAGTTTACATGTCTTTATGCTAAAATTATCTACAAAAAAATCCTATATATCATGTTCATAATCCATCTTTAAGTAAAAAATCTATAGGCACCCAACCCAACATGTCTTCTGAAGGTTTAAGTATCACTAAGAGATGATATAATTTAAGCTCTTATAGTCTATATAAATGAAAAATTTATCACTAAAAGATAGGTCCACCAATATTTTAGGGTATGATCTTTTATAACTAACTATAGATTATGCATAGGGTAGTTCCATTAGTGGGGTCATAGATGAAGAGAACCATGAGAAACTACTCAATCTTCTAGAATTAAGATATCCCCTAAGACAACACCTAATGAGTCATAGTAAACTACATAAACAATCCTAGGTTCAAGTAAAGTATTAATTGGAGTAGATGTAAAAATCTTCTTTAGATCTAGCAAATTATCCTCACATTGTTTTAGCCATTAAAAATTCACCCCCTTATTGGTAGGCCCCTTCATAGGTACTTCTAAGTGGGATAAGTCCTAAATGAACTGTTTGTAGTATCCCACAAATCCAAGGAAGAAAAAAATCTTGAATTTTTTTTGAGTCCATTCCCAATAAATAAATAACTCAACCTTCAATATATCAACAAAGATACCTATCTCAGATCAAACATTCTCTAGTAAGCATAGCTCTTGGATCAAAAAGTGAAACTTTTAAAGTTTGACAAAAGGATGATGCACTCGAATTGTAATCAATATGATCTTAAAATGTATAGAATATAATTAGAAGGTCTATAAATATAATATAATATCATTAATGAATACAATGGTGAAGGAGTCTAGGTGTAACATCCTTTTACTATTTTCAGATATTCCAAAACCCACTTTTAATCATGTTTTGGTTGGATTTCATTTGGGGTTGTTTTAGGATAAATTTTAAAAAATTTGTAAGTTTCTGGGCTAGTGCACATTTGGAACATGGTTTTCCAAAGCTATGCACCTTTCTAGTTAAAACCATACAAACCAAAGTAGTGGGGGTTTTCAAGGTTGGCATATGATTTGGAAAAATATGCACCACCAAGTGGAAACCATACACCTTGGAAAAAGTTGGTGCACAACTAGGGCACACGTTTTGGTCTAACCATTTATCCCTACACAACTAACTATGTATATGGGTTTTTTAATATTAATTTATGCTTTAAAATACAAAAACCCCTCTTTTAGGTCCCCTATGGACTTGTATGACCCCAAATCGATTTCTTCTTCCCTAAGATATCTCAATAAAATATTTTGGCCCCTTAGAACCCTTCTAAAAGTGTATTGAATCTAGGATAACGATGATTGATATTCTCCTAGTTAGTTTCCTCTTATCATTATCTATCTCCCTCTTTCTCCTCTTTCCTCCCTAGGGTTTCTTAGACCTCCTTGTTTATTGGAGGATCTAATACCCTCTATTTCAAATCTTGGATCTAGGTTTGATTATCAAATTCCATTATCTCCATTCTCCATTGGAAAATCCCAATTGGGGTTTAGAGTTTTGATATCCCGTGATCCCAAGGTTGGTGGTTCCGTTATGATGCCAAAATTTTATTAACCCTAAATTTTTTAATTTAAATTCAATTTTTGTTATAAATGAAATTGCTTTTAATTGGTTGATTAATAACCCAATTCCATTGAATTGGGGAATTTTGAAATTGAATTTATGGTATGCAATTGGGAAAACCCCCAATTCCATTGAATTGGGGGTGTTATTGTGAAATTGATGGAAAATTATAGACATTTAATTTTTTTGAATTAAAATTGTGAAATTGATGAAATTGTTTAAATTAAATTATTTAATTTAATTGTTGAAATTGAACTGTGAAATTAATTTGATGAATTGATTTCAAATTATTATTTGTATAAAATGGATTAATATGGTTTTGAGAGAAACCTTTGGATTTTATCTTAAAAAAATGCATGTTTTGATTAAAAACCCATTTTAGTTTTTAAAAAGAAAATTGGAAAATTTTTAAATGGGGGAATGGGATAAATTTTATTTTAAGGTTTATTAGAATAAGTTCTCAACATTGATTATGATAGAGTACATGAAATCCTAGGTAGTTAGTGAGTTATTTGGGACAAGTACGCTTGGATGGGAATTACCTAGCACCAGATTGATGTTTTAGAACTCTAACATGAATATTATTTAGAACATAGTATTCCTCAGTAGGATGCTAATGAGTCCTCTCTTTCTAGTGCCTATAGAAATTTGTACACATTGCAGTTATTATCACATGAGTGTGTGAGGATCCCATAATATGAAACTATTGTACCATTTGGCAGATGAGCATGTTGCTCACCTATTTTATATTTGAGATATAAATTTATGATAATATTTTTTAAATATTTTACATTCCTTCCAAATTTATATAAATTATTTAATATAAATGTTTATTTAATCCATTTTTTTAAAGTACTTCCATCATTTGAAATGTAAATCATGATTTGTTTAAAAGAGATTTTTGAAATTCCAAACCAATTTATTTAAAATGGGAAGTTATTTTTTGGTTAATTAAATGTTGGAATATTATTATAGAATCCTTTGTGATACCCTACTAATATTTTATCTCACAATCTACCTATGCCTTAGGATGTTTTTATATTTTATCCTTCTTGATTCAATCAGGGGTAAATCATCACTTGGAGGTGGTTCTAGATGTTGATGCATGGAATTAGATAGTTGAATATGTTGGGAATTGGGTTATATATCCATGTTTTCTGATACCTTGTTATATTAATTTGGGTTTTTTATACCTATTTGACATCTAGCACACTTCTCCCTGTGGACTTTTTATTGTATGCATACTGTCTTTTTTTATCTTACTTCCACAATGTTTGTGGAATTTTTTCCCACTTTTATTTTGTATAATGTTAGGTTCTAGTATCCAACCCATGGGGATGGGGAATGACCTTAGGTCCATGTTAGTCTCAGCTCAGTTATCGGGTTACCAAGGTACCAGATCTAGTTCATGACATAGTGGTATCATAGCTCTTGGTTTATCTTCTTATATTGAAGTCAGTATGAATTGTGTAATATTGTCAGGACATATGAGGTATTTGTGATTGAGTGTATAGACATATCTCATTGCAATAAACCTTATGTCATTAGGGGTGGTTTGGTAAAGTCATCATGAGTACTTGTTCTTGTCTTTTTCCCACTTTTGATTTAGATTGGATTGAAATCTAATTTTCGTGTCTATATTTTGGGATTAATTTCCTTTTTTTTTCTCTTTTAGGGTTAATATGATGTCTTATTTGTTGTTTTCTAATGTTTTATAGCATCATTCATCCGAGAATATGTGAAGATTGGATCCAAGAGGAAGCTTCAGCTGAACCACAATAAAAAAAATCCTATTATGGACCCAAATCTGGTTAAGGTGATTGTGCGTACTATCCAAGCATTGGGATAGAGAACATCACCAGTCCCCATCTAGAATTTAGCTATGGAACCTCAAAGGGATGATATGGAGAATAATTCTTAGGAATTCCTTCACTAGAATCCACCACCATTTAAAGGCTCAAATGATCTTCAAGAGGATAAGGAATGGTTGAGTAGGTTGGAACATTTTTTTGGGTTCATGGAAACACCTGAATAAATCAAAGTGATGTGTTTCACCATCATGGTATAAGGATGGAGTAGAATATGGTGGTACATAATGGTGATGGAGAAGAAGCATAGGAGATTAGAGTGGAAATAATTTAATGTTTCTTTCATTGACCAGTTCTATCCAGAGTTGATGCTGCTAGCCAAGGATAGATAGTTTTTCAAACTTGATCAGGATGACAGGACTATGAAAGAGTATGCAAACCATTTTTTTGAGCTTGTGCAGTTCTCACCTGAGATAGTATCGAATGAGAAGATGAAGTCTTGAAGGTTCGATTTGGGACTATTATCTAATATTAATTCTTAGTTTTTCATATTTAATCTTCCCTATTATACTAATGTGTTGGATAGATCATTGATGGTCAAAATGGACCTGGATTTCAAGTCAGGGTTGTTAGGAGTTTTTATCTCTCCCAGTGATGGTGCAAGTTCCTTAAAAAGAAAAGCATAAGAGTAATGATTCTCGTGGTGGTTCCCGATAGTATGGTAATTATAGAACTCCGATAGTTCCTATAAGAGGTCCTTTGATTTGTTTCTAGTGTGGAAATCCAGGAAACTCAAATAGGTTTTTCACTTTGGTTCCCAAGATATGTGGCTCCTGCAGACATTCGTGTCACCTACATAGTTCTTCCATATCTATTAGACTCCTCATAGTGGCATGAGATCATAATCTGATTCTAAAACTAATATAAAATTAGACACTTTAAGGAAAAAGGGGTTCTATCCACAAGAATTTGGAATGAATCTTCTTTAAATAGTAGAAGAGTCTCTAGAGGAATCAAATATTGGTCTAGCGTCTGGGAGAGGTACCATCACTATAACCTCATTATTAGTGAATTATTTATTTGATATTGGTGTGTATCATTCGTTTATTTCAAACCATATTGTTAATATGAAAAATCATCCTATGATGCTTTTATCTTGTGCAATGGATATCGCTACACCCCTTGGTATAGAGAGAGAGCATGGTCTTCATAGTCCTGCATGTGCTTTCTCTCTATCAGATGTTGATCTTTCTTGGAGTTTTCTAGTTCCTCACATGAAATCTATTGATGTCATTTTTGGGATGGATTATATCATTTCCAATAAATCTCAAATTGATATTTATCTTCAATATGTCACCTTCACTACACCAGATGGTGTGTTTCATGTCTTCTAAGGAGAATGGGACCCCAGGTTGAGTAGATCCAAAACTTCTTATCCAGAGTTGGGGAAGTGATATTTGTGTTTTATTTTGATCTGGAGTGGGATTATTTAAGTGGTGATATCACTCCAGTTTTCAATGAGTTTACCGGCGTGTTTCCTTATGATATTTTTGGTTTTCCACCAGTTAGGGAGGTAGAGTTTTCTATTGATTTAGTGCTTGGTACTCAACCAGTATCTATTACTTCCTACCAAATAGAACTATATGAAATTAATGAGTGAAGAATCAGTTGTATGATCTTCTAGAAAAAGGATTTATATAATCAAGTGTTTCACCTTGGGTGGCGCTAGTTCTCTTTTCTATAAAGGATGATGGTTCACTTTTACTTTTCAATGATTACCAAAAAACATAATCGAGTTATAGTAAATACCAAATATCTATTCCCATGGATTGATGATCAGTTTTATTAGTTGAAAGGGGAGAATTTGTAATCGAAGATCGACCTTCGATATGGTTAACTTCAATTGAGGATAAAGGAATATAATGTTCATAAAACCTCCTTTTGGAGTAGTTATGACCATTATCAGTACCTTTTCATTCATTTTGATCAAAAAAATGCTCTTATAGTTTTCCTAGATTTATATAATAGGATTTTCAATGAGTATCTTGATACATTTATGGTAGTATTTTTGGAGGAAAACATTATTTACTCCATGTTTGAGGAGGATCATGTGTTTCATCCAAGAGACGTTCTGTAATTTTTGATAAATCAATGAATTTATTCCAAGATTTTGAAATGTGATTTATGGGTTTGGGAAGTGAAGTTATTGGGAAAAGTGGTGTTAGAATATGGTATATCAATTATCTTGAGAAGGTAAAATATGTTATGACATGGGAACAACCATGAAATGTTTTTGAGATTCGGAGATTCTTAGGTCAAGATGGGTATTATCGCTAGTTCATAAAGTAATTTTCAAAGTTAGACTCTCATATGATTTCTATAACTTAGAAGGGAGTAAATATTTCCTATGATAAAAAATGGAAGAATTATTTGGTCGAGATGAAACATCTTTTAACTACTAGACTGGTGTTGACACCTCTAAAGGCTAAGTAAGGCTATGTGGTATTCTTTGATGCATCGAGTTTAGGTTTGGGATTTGTTCTTATATAGGGCGATAATGTTGTTGCTTATGGATCTCGTCATCTTAGGAAACACAAGAAGAATTATCCAACCCATTACTTTGAACTTGTAGCTATGATTCATGCACTTAAGAGTTTGAAAGGTGTTATGCGCCCGTAAGGGGCTCTACGACGATTAGGTTTCCCATCCGCCACCACCTTCCTTCCTCGCTGGCTGATCTTTCCTTGGCTCTTATCTCGGTGCACTCACGGTGTGGTTGCTCTTATATCGCACAGACTCGTCATCATCCTTGACTGTTCACATCGTTTCTCGACCTCTTCCAGCTTAAGGAGGCGTGATGATGCCCTAGGGTGTGGGATCTGTGCTGAGTTATGGGGTTTTCATCGTGTTCTGTCTCAGGTGATTGTGCTTTGGGTAGATCTGTACATAGGGTGCGTTTCTGAAGGCAACTACAGGTTTTTCTTCAACCATTTGTGGTTTTGTGCTGGCTTTGGTGTTGATGCTGTTTAGGTGGCGACGAGGCCTGCATGGCTCCTGAAGGTTTTGTTCTCTAAGGAGGTGATTTCATTCAGGTATGAGGTTCTGTTTTGGTGTTTCTTGTCGCGTTGCCGTGTTTGGTGATGTACTGGGTTCTCTTTGGGTGGATTCGTTTCTCCCCGAAGATATGCGGTTTTTGTTGTTGTGCAGTAGTGATGATGATTTATTAGTGTTTTTGGAACTGCGAAGTCAGTTCTGTTTTTGTTCGTTGTTCTGGCGATGTCACTTCTGTAATGGTGTTTGATCTTACTGAGGTGAGTTTGGTGGTTCGTTCTCACCGACGCTATTGGATTTGTGGTGGTGATAATGAATGGTGCTGATCTGCGGAGGAGGTTCCAGCGATGACGCTTCCGATGGTCTCTCCAGTGACTGGTAGTAATGGATGTTCATGATGATCTTTGATAGTGATGCAGTGATGGAATTCGACCTGCAGTGATGGAAATGCAGTGATGGCGACGTGTGATGATGGGTACAATAATTGAGGCGTTGAGCGTAGTGTTTGATGGATGTGTTTTGGTTTTAATTTTAATTTTGAATTCAGGATTTTTGGGGATTGTTTGTACGCGTACTAGGAAACCATAAACCGTCTTTTGAAAAGGAAAAAAAGATTTCCCGCGCATGCGCTTCAGAGTTGGCAGCATTACCTTTATATAGAATGATTTACCATGTTTTCAAATAAAAAGATATTGAATTATATCTTCTCTCAAAAATATTTTAATATGTGCCATTGGAATTGGGTGGGATATCTATAATCTTTGTATTTTAACATCGTCTATTCATCGAGGAAAGGGAATTTCATTGTAGATACTTTGAGGAGGAAACATATGAACCATGCCATTAAAGAATCTTCAAAAGAGTGGAACTTGATGGATTTATTTACACAGTTTCATATTGGAGTCTTGGAATCAAGGGACTAGGTTTCCTTGGCTAATGTTTTGTTGACATCCTCTCTTCTCAAAATGAATCTTTAGGAACAATATCTTGATGATGAGTTCTATAGCATTAGAGACAGTCTTTATGATGGGGATACTATTGTTGAGTGGTTGTTCTCTAAATAGGTAATTATATTATATCAAAATCACTTTTTTTCCATTAGTGGTAAGGAAATATATGATTAGGGATTTACAAAATTTATAGTGGGTAGTGCACCCATGAACCACAAATATGTTCTATGAAATGTGGTGATGATTCTTGTTGCCAGGTATGATATGGGGAATTACTGATTTTGTCTCTCATTTTTATACATGCCAATAGGTCAAGACCAAGCATGAGAAAACATTTATATTTTCTTCAGCCACTGACAATACCTACTTGGAAGTGGGATGATATCTCTATGGACTTTATGGTTGGGTTTCCATATACCAAGAAAAAGAAGAATGCGATATGGGTTGTGATTGAAAGACTGAACAAGTTAGCTCACTTTATACCCATTCATGATACAATCAAAGTTGATGAGTTGGGAAATATCTATATGAGAGATATTTTTCATTTTCATGGAGTTATATATACTATTGTCTCTGATAGGGATCCTCAGTTAAATTCTTGCTTTTGAATAGGCCTTCAAGAGGCACTGAGATCTCAAGTCTGTTTAATCATGATATACTATTCATAGTCAAATGGCCAGACAGAAAGAGTTATACAAATTATTGATGATATTCCCAGTGCTTATATTCTTGAATTTTATGGGTATTGGGATGATAATTTGGGGCCGGTTGATTTTTCTTATAACAATAGTTACCAATATGCAATCAGAATGGTTCCTTTTGGGGCCTTGTATAGCCACCCTTGCAGATCTCTATTGTGTTGGTTGATGATTGGTGAAATTTCCTTAGTTGGACAAAGCTAGGTTCAAGAGATGACATCAAAGATTAAGTTGATTCATCTAAGGATGTTGATGGAATATAGTCGATATAAGTCTTATGATGATCATCATCAAAGACCATTGGAATTCTTAGTTGGGGACCATGTGTTCTTCATAGTGGCACCCTGTTTAGGTCATGGATAGCTTGGGAAGAAAGGGAAGCTTGCTTCTCATTTTGTGGGACCATTTAAGGTTATTGATAAGGTGAAAAAATTAAATCACCATTTATAAATTCCACCAAAACTAACAATGATACATAAAATGTTCCATATATCACTGCCAATAAAATATCTATAGGATAAATCTCATGTTCTGAGCTAGAGTGATCTTGAGGTTGAAACTAATTTATTCGTGAATAAATGAACAATCGGGATAGTTGATTCTTAAACAAAGGTACTTCATGAGAGTATGAAACCTTTGGATCTTGTGTTATTGTATCATAGTTCTGATTCTCATGAGATGTGGGAGTGGGAGGAACTTATGAGAGAGAAGTGGCCTCATCTTTTTGGAATGGAAGATTCTAAGTATGCTTTATGGGGAAAAAAAATTTCTATAGTGGTGATATTGTAACATCCTATTACTTTTTTCAGGTATTTATAAATACTTACTTTAATCATGCTTTGTTTGGATTTCATTTGGGGTTTCTTTGAGAGAAATTTTGAAAATTTTGGAACTTTTCAGGCTAGTGCACGGTTTCCCAAAAACATGCACCCTATTAGTGAAAACACTATAAACCAAGGTAATGGGGTTTTTCATGGTTGGAACATGGTTTGGAAAACCATTCCCCACCATGTAGAAACTGTTCACCTTGGAAAAATAGGGATTACAGTTTGGTCTAACCATGTGGCCCTACCCAACTAACCATGCATATGAGTTTTTTTTAATCTGAATTTATGTTTCAAAATACCAAAACCAATTTTTAGGTCCCTGATGGACCTGTACAACACCAAATTGATTTCTTATTCCCTAGAAGATTCCAAGATAAGTTTTTGGCCCCTTGGAATTCCCTTAGAAGTAGATCTATTCTAGGAGAACGATAGTTGATCTTCTCCCGGTTAGTTTCCTCTTTCCATTCTTTATCTCCCTCTCTCTCCTCTTTCCTCCCTAGGGTTTCTTAGACCTCATTTTTGATTGGAGGATCTAATACCATCTATTTAAAATCTTATATATAGGTTTTATTCATGTATTCCATTGTCTTCATTCTCCGTTGGAAACTACCGATTAGGGTTTGGAGTTTCGAGATCCTATGATCTCGAGGTAGGTGGTTCTGTTACAATGCCCGAATTTTATTAAACCTAAATTACTTGATTTAAATTACAATTTTGATTTAAATTAAATTTCTATTATAAATGAAATTAATTTTAATTGGTTTATTAAATTATGAATTACCAGTAATTGGGGTTTTTGGAAATTGAATTTCTAGCATGAAATTTGTAAAATCTCCAATTCCATTGAATTGGGGTGGTATTGTGAAATTGATGAAAAATTATAGAAATTTATTTTTTTTGAATTTAAATTGTAAAATTGATGGAAATTGTTTAAATTAAATTATTGAAATAAATTGTTGGAATTGAAATGTGAAATTAATTGGATGAATTTATTTTGAATTATTATTTTGAAAAAATGGCCTAAAATGGTTTTAAGAGAAACCTTTGGATTTTATCTTGAAAAAATTCATGTTTTGATTAAAAAAACATTTGTTTTTTAAATGGGAAATTGAAAATATTTGAAATGGAGGAATTAGTTGAATTTTATTTTAAGGTTTCTTAAAATAAATTTTCCATCATTCCCCCCATGCTTAGGTGGGGTGGTATGGGTGGGGAAGGGTTTCGGGCGTGGTCATGAGGTCAAGTCTCTAGGCCAGTGATTTAAATGTATTTTTCTTCCTTGCATTGTGTGATTCTTTCTAGGTTGTACCCAATTTTTAAAATAAAATTCCCATCATTGATTGTATTAGAGCACATGAAAGCTTAGGTAGTTAGTGAGCTATTTCAGACATGCATGCTATGATGGGAATTCCCTAGCATTGGATTGACATTTTACAACTCTAACATGAACATTATTTTTCACATAGTATTCCTCATTATGATGCTGATGATTCCTCTATTTTCAATGCTAAGGGATATGCGTACACATTTTTGTTATTATCACAAAAGTGTGTAAGGATCCCATAACCTGGAACTATCGTACCTTCTAGAAGAATACCATGTTTCTCGGTTGTTTATATTTGAGATATAAATGTATGCCAATGTTTGTAAACTTTTTTACATGCCTTAGGAATTTATATAAACTAATTTATATAAAATATTTATTTAATATATTTGTTTAATGTACTTCAATTATTTTAAATATAAAGCATGATTCTTTTAAATATGATTTATAAAATTCCAAACCTATTCATTTAAAATTGAAAGATCTTTATTTGGTTAATTAAATATTGGTATCTTATTATTTATTACTTGGTGATACACTACAATTATTTTAGCTCACATCCTACTTGTGACTTTGGGTGTTGGTAGATTTTACCCTTCCAGGTTCGAGCAGGGGTAATGTACCACTTGGAGGTGGTTCTAGATGTTGATCCATGGACATAAAGAGTTTCATCCATTGGGGATTAGGTTATCTATCCCAGTTTTATGGTAATTTGTTATAGTAATTTGGGTTATTTATACCTATTTTTATTTTTTTGTACAATTCAATTTTTAGATTTTTTCTTGTATGCATACTGTCTTGTTTATCTTGATTCTGTAATGTTTGTGTCAAATTTGTTCCCACATTAATTTTGTATGATGCCAGGTGATAGTCTCCAAACGATTGGGATTTATAAATCTCTTCAGTCCATGTTAGTGTCAGCTCGGTTATTTGGTTACTAAGGTACCCAGGAAAGTTTGTGACACTAGGTATGGGTGAAATATTATATTCATGTGATCAATGCACACTAATAGATCATTATTTAACAAAATAAGAATCACTAGATACTCATAAAACCCAAATATAATCCTAAACACCATCTTTAGGATGTCCTATTGTCTTCCCCAAAGATGGTTGTATCTAGAAAGAAATTCAATCTTAGAGAACCTTTGGGATAACCTTAACTAATAAAAAAATCATCAATCCTTAATATAAGACACCTTTTATTCACCACGACATAACCCAACTTCATATAATCCATGCACCAATAAAGGTTATCATTCGCTTTCTTAGTAAACAAAATTTTATCACCTTAAGGATATGTGACCAATCAAATACAAAATTTCATCTTTAAATCCTCAAGATACAACTTTAGTTATTTTAACCTGGTTGGTTCTATATAGTAAGAAGTAATCAATATTGGATGTACACATGATATGAGATCAATGTCAAAATCAACACTCCTATTAGGAGTAAGATCTAAGAAGTCATCTAGAAAAACATTAGGATAAAGGTCCACTATAGGAAGAATATAGTATGAAATTTTTTCTTGATATCCCATAAGAACCACATTCACCACCTATTTTATAATGGTTTCAACTTGAATAAGGTTCGATCCCACTCTATCTACTTATAAATCCCACTCTATATTCAAGACATACATTTATCACTTAATAGTGGTGATGCTCACCTGCATCTAGTATTAATAATTATAAGTTTTAAAACTAATAAACCAATCCATACCTATAATATCATCAAAGATAGTCATCTCTATAATAAAAAAATCCATTAAATCTCTATAGAAATAAACAAAAACAGGAGAATATGTAAATTTTTGAAGGTGATATACCTTCATTACAATGGTTATTTTGAGTTAAAACAACTTAAGAAATAACTTAACTAGAAAGTATAAACCCACTAAAACTTGAGTAGATATAAAAGAATGATAATATCCTGTATCAAATAAAGAATAATAAATTGTAAACATAATCAATACCATACCTCAAATAATCAAAGGTTTATACCCATCATCAGTTGAAATCTGATCCACTATGTAGACTCTTCCCATATTAAATCCATAACTTTATCCCCATGATCCGTAGTTCACCTGATTCACTGAACCCTATGTAGTTTTTTACTGCTATTGAGACCCCCTTCTTGATTCATGTCCCTATTTCTTCTAGACATTTCCATTTTAACTCAATTAAAATGATATCGAATATAATTTCCAGAGGTTCCCCATATTACCACACCAATAACACTCCTTCTATGTATTTGTTAATACTTTATGGTAGTGTCCAATCTATCCATAGATAAAGTGCTATGGAGTACCTCCTACTATAGTCAGATCCAAAGAACCCCTACTTTTCTCTAACTATATCTCACTACCCTAGGTCATGTATTCCTACTTTCTATTATTTCAACTAGAAAATGCACCTTAAACCCTCCTAGTGAGGTCTCCCACCAATACACTAAGATTTGGGAGAAGACCTTCTGATCTATCCTCCTCCAGTCCCTTCTCAATCATGAAAACCTTGCAAATTACATCAAATTATATCATGAGATCAAAATTTATGACATGGTACCTCAACTATAGTTAAAGGAAAATATCAAACTTCTAGGAATTTTTACCTCATTTTCATCCAAAAGAGATGGAAAGTGTAGAATCTATATAAAGAGATTATAATATTCACCCACTATAATCATTCCCTACTGAATATATATAAACTTTTGGGAATGGTCTATCTTTATTGTATTAGGGAAAAATCCTTGAAGGTATTCAATGTAAGAATATCCATATGATATCCTGATTCATGATTCTCTATTATCTACTAGCCGGACCCTAGAGTATATAATTTCACCCACCATTCATCTATAGTCTCCAACATATTAAAGATTAACATGATGCTATCAATAAAATATTCAATATACTAGGGACCTCCAGTTCCCTAGAAATCTAGGGGATGATAAATATGGAAGCCCCATGAATAATTTCCATAGTCATCCCATCCTTGTAGGCTCCTACACCTTGTTCAGGAATTGGCCAAATGACTTTATCCTGAAGTAGTTCCACTTCTTGGATGGCTAAAGCGACCATAAGTGCATGCTCAACTACATTCTTATGTACATCTGGAGGTACTATAGAAGCATCCTGCCTTATCGGAGTATTTTTACACACTTACCTAGTTGGTCCCATAAGATGAAGTCAATGAGGAATTATATGAAATTACATAATTTATGCTTAAAAATTATTTAAATAGCTTAAATGACTACACCACTCAACCAATTTATAGGAACACATGTAAGAACCAATTCATAGATACACATCCAAAGAGTCTACCTATGTCTATAAAAAATAACACCTTGCATATACCCATGGTCTAACTCTAGAATCAAATACCAACATGTTAGTAAAAATCATATGTATATATATATATATATATATAAAATTATAATATTCCCACATTCAAATTATTAACTATAATCAACAATATACCAGGAACACATGTTATATCTAGTACACAATTACTTGAACTACTATCTATCACATGAAAAATATACATGACATGTGTACCTTCTTGCCTACTCATAAGGAATGAATCCAAAAAAATCCCATAAATTATAATAATATAATAACAATACTAATAATCAGTATAAAAATGTAAGATCACAGTTGATAAAAACACTCCCATCCATAGTAACATGAAGGTAAATTACTCTTGATCTATCCAAGTGCATTTGAAACTCCCTTACCTGGGAAACACACAACCCATAAATTTCCTACAATTCCCCAAACATATTCCAAGTAAATAAATAAATTTAAGGGGAACCCCTTTGACAACACTTTGAAACACCCCAACTTGAATCATTGGGTCCTATCCAGAGTGTCACAAAACCTCATGAACTCCACCCCATATGAAATAAGCAGCAAAATAGGGGAACATGCCAAAATTAGAAAATGGGGAGACTATTCTATCAGTATAAATATCTAACCATCATGAAAACATAAGAATAAATAAAAAGTTCATATAATGAAAACATGAAAGAATAAACCATGGGGTATCAGTATGAAATACATGGATTTATAAAATACAATCCAAATGATCCCCATTGTGGTAGAAAAATCCAATACATAAAAAAAAGAAAAATAAATTAAACAAAAAAAAAATAATCCAAATTTCTTCTCAACATCACCTCTATCATCCCATTTCCACTTTTTAGCTTCCTAACACAAGGCCTTTGCCCTGCGTTGGATCCCTAGCCATAAATTATTTACATGCACTAAGATGACCATGTAAGGTGTAAGTATAAACCCATTATGACACTAAAAATGAGTTTTTAAACTAATTTTAGAAATATAATAAATTTTATTCTAGGAAAATAAAATAAATGTGTAAATAAAGAATCTAGTGTCGAGTCATCATGCCCTATCCAAGCTACCACAAACCCTAGATCTACCAACTTTAGATCGAAACAATAAAATAAGTTATATCTAATTAAATGGATATCATAATAACTAATATGACCAAATTAAGTCTTAGAAGAGGCCACAAAGCTATCATTCCATGGGTTTTGGCTAATAGGCCATATGCCCTACCAACTATCTTAGGTCAGGATTCAAGGTAGTCATGCCCCACTACTGAATATTAGGTTATGACTAAAGGCTATAATTCCATAATATCTATCATTTAAGACCCTACCATAATCATTACACATAATGTCACATATTCCCACACTCTAAGGGTTTAAACAAGACATTAAGGGTCTATAAACTACTATAATTTGGTTATATTTACCAAATGAGAACCACCGTCACTAATGGTTCTTGAACTGGTTAATAGATAGAAATAAATACTCAACAAATATGGCCTCTAATCCTTCATAAATACAAGAATTATCTATTATCCCATACATTAATCCATATATTTTTCTATAATAACCCATATCTATGATTCATTTTAATAGAAAGGGGCGTTTTAGGCTAGATTGGCTTAGACATACCAAATTGTGTCCATCAGATCTATTGGAAATTCAAATGGTAAAGTGATGAGGTTAATAGAGATAAATTATCCTTAGAGGATACTCTCCACATGTTTTGAACAAATGAGGACTGAGATAATTAAGGGAGATATCAAATAGGGGGTTTAGGGATAAAATATTTGGTCCCCCAATTTAAAATTCCTCTTGGGTTTCACCTGACTTTCGTTGGGTCTCACTAGTTGGTCGGTTACTCCAGGTAGAAACTGGGGATACTACCACTACCACCAAATGATTGATGGAATTGAACTGGATAGATAGTGGAACGAAGGGAGTTTCTTGAGATTCTTCCACCAGTAGTAGCTAGCCAATGGCACTGAGATAGCTAGCTGGTGGCACCCTAGTAGCTTCAAAGATTCTAGTTATGTCCAAACTTCCTTAAACTTTTGATCTTTAGTTATTGAATGTCTCTAACACATAAAAAAACTAAATAAAATAAAATCCATATGCATCAATATTAATTTAAAATATACAATTAAATTTTACGGTGTTATAAATCTTCCCCTATAATGACTTATCATCCATGAGAGGTTTCTTTAGTGGTCTACTCAAACAACTTTGTCCACTGGGATTGAATGTATGATTCCATCTCCCAATTTCATCTTGATTATACTCATGATTCCATAATTAATTAACATAGTGAACCATTTTATTCAGGATACAACCTAATTATAACTCCATAGTTATGATAAATTTTAATGGATTAGTATCCGGATAGGTGATGTACCAAGAAGTTTCCATGGGTGCGTGTGAGTGAGGATAAAATAGAAAAAAAGAACATGTG
This sequence comes from Viscum album, assembly GCA_963277665.1. NCBI lineage: Eukaryota > Viridiplantae > Streptophyta > Magnoliopsida > Santalales > Viscaceae > Viscum > Viscum album. The sequence continues at coordinate 1,142,518,510 of OY728156.1, forward strand.
TTTTCATGTGTGGACATCCATTAGTCTAATAAGAGGCCATAGTGGGTAATTTAATTTGGTGTGATAGGAAGAAAACCAAGCAATTATAAGATGACCATAAGGTCATATGACTAGGTTCTTGGCCTAAGGATCTTGTGTTATGAGAAAAACGAAGGATAAAAATAATGTTAAATAGCATATGAAGAGTGATAGAGAATATAATCACAAGGAAGTGAAGGAAATGGGAATAAAAATTATGAAAAAATATTTTCAAGAATAAAAATCATTAAGGGAAGAAATTAGACCATCAATTCATCCTAAATGAATAAGATTTAGTAAAGACACATAATTTGGGAGTTAGAGAGGAAAATAGATGTGAAACATTTTAAAATAATTTTTCTTAAATTTTTCATAACTTTGTAAGAAAAAAAAATTATAAATAACCTCCAAATCTATTTTCATGAGGCGTCAATGCACCATTTAAAACATTATTTATATTATAATTTATAATATGGTAATCTTTAGACTAAACTATAATTATGTAATAAACTATTTATTAGAAGATACAAATATACACAAGTGAAATGAAATACCTTTTCAAATATTTTATAAAAACAAATTCATTTTATTTTGATATAAAAATATAAAATTCATATAAAAATTATAATTGATATTAATATATAAAACCATGATAAATTTTCATGTAATATAAATAATAATTAATGGTCATGAGGATGAGAAAATCTGTTCATGCATAAAAACTTTAAAAATTGATTTTTTAAACTTTTGTAAAGAATGTAAAAAGTAACATGTATGGAAAATGAAAAAAATATCCCTTTTAAAATTTTCAATATTATTTCAGTGTTTATTAACATTTAGATTAATAAATAATTTAATTATAGAGAAGAACATTTTTGAATCCAAATAACAAATATAGATATGGAGAAAAATAATTTATAAACAAAAAGAGGAAATAAGGGCAGATTTTCTTATAAATATTCTTTCAGTTGATTTGAGTAACAGATAGAGGTAACATGGAATAAATACTTAGAAAACATAGAAATAAAAATATGTGAATAAGATTAATGGGTCTTAGGATAGAAATAACATACAATTTTCCCAATGTAAATTAAAATGTAAATAATCCTGATAAAAAGAGATATTGTAAAATAAATCCTTAAAGCTTTATTATCTCTTGAATCAGAACTAATTGAAAAATAAAAAATTAAATGGAACATTATATGCCATTAATAAATAGGAAATCAGGATATAATATGTAAAATGTGTATTAATTACACCATATAAATGAAAATTGGTACATAATATTAAACATGTCTCAAATGAAGAAATATTAAGAAGAAAAGCACTTACAAATTTAGTAATGCTCAAATAAAAAAACATTGAAAAGAAAGAACACGATATGATTATATAAATAAAATGAGTTTAATGAAATAATATTTCAAAATAAATTCATTTGTAATTAATTATACAATATAAAATTAATCTTGGCACATGATATGAAATATGTCTCAAGAAATTGAAATTGAGACAAAGAAACCATTATCTTAGAATCCCACTTAGTTAAATAGGATCTAACTTTCCTGTATAATAAATTTAGGTTTATTATTAATATTAATAATAAAATTATTTATATTTATTTTATTTTATAAAACCCATTTACCATTCCTTATTACCAATATATTAATTTTTTATTGTTAAAATTAATATTTAGGTGTCAACTTTTATGTTTTCCATGCATGATTCAGTTTGGAGGTTCTAATACTTGATTTTGAGAAATGGGATAATCATATAAATAATTTTAATGACAATTTAATAAATTTATTGGATATATTTCTATATTTCCATATCCATTTCATAGAACATATGTTGATGGTTTTCATGGAACACTCAAATATTCTCATTTTTGGTGATTGTTGAATTAACAAAAGAGTTGAATTTATTGGTAAGTATAATTTTAAATATTACCCAATAAATAATTATATAAAAATATTAAATTCATAATTATTACATATTATTTCTATTATTTAGGTTTTATAATTCATTCATGAGATAAAAATTATAAAAATGTTCATGTAGGTGGTAAAACCGACCAAAATAAGAATATGTTATAATGGTAAAATGTGGGAGAACATGTTATTTTATAGTGAAATTAAGACTTCTAAAAAATATCAATGATTTTTTAATTAATTTTATAAGTAATATTAAATAATTGGTATATTTATAATATAAATTAAATATAATGGTAATAATTTTTCACTTAAAAGTCTCTCGGTATGCTAGTTTTAGGCGATTAAATTCTACGATCACTATTTATAGTTAATATTATTAATATAATGAAAATATTTTATTTAAATATATTTAATAATATTATATATATATATATATATATTATTTACTAATTAAATTTATTTTTAAAACCATCCATGTTAGGAAGTGATGATAAATTAAATAAGCCATTCATAGAGGCGGTAGTCTGTATGTAACGTAGGAAAAATTTTCATTTTTCAATGGATTAAAGGGAGGTAGATAATATATGTTCCATTAAAATAATAAAATTTATTTAAAATAATAATAATTATTTCATTATATTAATATTTTTATAGAATTTTTATATTAGGTTAAGAAGAAATAAACTTGAAGGAACTCAGTCATGATAATTACCTCTTCCATGGATATCCTCCTTTAGGTCACATATTAAGCCTTATTAGATTAGTATTTTGGGAATCCCAAAAACTCCTGGACATGTGAAAGAGTACTAGGAAGGGTTTTTTTGGTTTAATTTTTTAAATCTAAGAGTCTTTATGTGTGTTGAGAAGTGAGGTAGTGAAGAGGTCATTTTATAAGTGAGTTGTGCACCACTCTTTCACATACTTATTTTTATTAATATATAATTAATATAATACTAAAAAAAGTGGAACCAAATTAGAGCAATATAAAATATAGGGTAATTTATGTTGAAAATACACTAATCTAATCAAAATTAATTTTTTTTTTCATATTTTTTGAAATACCCCTTAGTTTAATGCACTTTTTAGCCCTTTTAACCTTTACAACGGTGAAAAACATTTTCCATGGTAACTTATTTTTATGAACAAAAATAAAATTGAAATTATTAAAAAATATATATATTATTATTGATAATATTAAAACCATTGTATAAGATTCACTTTATATATGTGGTAAAAATTAATTTTAATATAAGTGTGCTTAACACAACAAATATCGTTTTTAGAAAAAAACTGCTCTCTAAGCATGAAAATGAATTTATTTCAAAATCATGTATAGTATTGATTAACATGATATTTATTGTCTTATGGTTAAAAAATTTAGTGTTATGTAACATTAAAAACAATACAAAACTGAATGTAACCTTTTTAATATTTAATTAAAAGAAAGGTTGAAAAATAGTTTTTATTAGAAAAAAATACAACTTAGGTTTGAAAATTCAATCATAGATTTAAAAATTCTAAATATTAATTTTAAATGGATAATTTATATTTAGAATATGTTTGAGACTTGTAATAATCATATATAAATATTTATTATATAAATATAGATTCATAACATGAATATTAAATTTAATATATTATTAAAATTACTTGTATTATCACGATTAGTACCATGCATGGTTGAATATAAATACACCCTATAGGACACCCTAAAAACATAAAGTAAAGAATAACCAATAAGTTACCTAAAAAACCATGACTATGAGGTAACCAAAAGTATCCAAGATTAATTTTATGTGATCAAATATTAAGATAACCATGGGAAATGGAGATTTATATACTTTTTATTTAATTTATATGAAGGATCATATATCACTTGAAACTAGAGGTAATGAGAGTAAAAAAATTATCTGTAAAACACAATGTTGATATTCCATCTATTAGATTTATTTAGAAAGAATAAAAAAAGGAAAAATATGTCATTTTTATCTCTAATACATCTATATATACTGAAACATCATATGGCCCATGAAACCTGAACTAATAAAACTCCATAACTTCCATTCCTCCTCTTTGAAATTTTTGTGGGGGACTGCACCTCATTGATATATGTGTTTATTGAACAAGGGAGTGACAAAATACCATGGAGAACTATACCCCAACATATGGAGGAGTACAAGCTGCATGGATGGAGGACTATCCCTCAACACATGGGGGAGTGCTAACCCCAGAGATGAAGGACTATACTTCGACACGTGGGGGACTTATAATGTCATCAGTCATATAGGGGACTATTCCCTATCATGATCATGTTTCTAGGGGAGTACCTAAACCCCAATAATAGAGAAATGTTCCCTGATACATGAGGGTGTACCCAATATCGATGTATTCTCTAAACACCACTCCTGAAACTAGTCACTATCTCTATGGAGATAGGATTTTTTAATTGATCAAAATGTCTCATTGATAGTATAAGATTACCAAACGGATTATACCATAATAATATAAATGGATAAATACTTGGAATAGACTACTCATACGTCCAAAACTATAATCTGTGTGATAAATAATGAATAATACTATAAACATCCCATTACACGATGAGCCCAGTAGGGTACAAAATGTGTAGGTATCCCAAGAAAGTATATAGGTGTACTTATACCACCTAATCCATGTGAAGTTTTTATATATGTAATGTTAATTGATATACACAACATGCAAGTACTTGATAACTATAAAAAGAGTCTATAAAATACTTGAAAAGTAATCTCATAAGACCTCTAGATGTGTACAACCTGTATATGGTGAGACATATGACCCAATATACCTGATCTGTGTATGGATGGAACACATCATGTGGGTCCATCTCACTAAATCGGTGTGTGTAAATTTTCACACTAAAAAATGTGGTCTTGAGAGACATAAATTTTGACTTAAAGTCACATGTTGTGTAATATTTAAAATCATGTGAAACCCAAGTGTCATTTAGTCCAGATCATAATTTTATTTTTCTAGGGTTACATGATATATGGAATTAATGAAAAATTATAAACAATGGGTGGTAAAGTACACATCACGTGTCTAGAGACTATATTCCATGTAGTCAAAAAAATTTCTGAATCTATAAAACATCATTTTCATACTGTGAAAACCAAAAGTGATTTAGTTTGTAGGTTACTTGATTTTAATTTGAATATAATACCCATAATGATTTTGATGCACCTTTTCAGGATGATTTGTGGACAACAATCACTATTTGATCTAATTTCTTCCAAGAGTTCATTTAAATATTCCCAAAACCCATTGTAAAATCACTTCTATGTGGTTAAACCCATGATTCTTAGATTTTCCTCTATTATCTCATTATGAACCAATAATATAACTTTTGTGAGATGAACAAGAGAACGATGGAACTTCTGACCACCTATTAATGGGTTCAAATTTAAGTTTTTCAATGAACATGAATATAATATAAGAATAAATTAATATTCATGGTATGATTCTTTGATAGGATGATGAAATTATAAATGGTTCAATCAATAAAAGATAAAATTTATCAATGATAAATAATTTTAATAACATTAATCACTATGAAGAAACTCTATTAGTGAGATAAACTAAAGATAATTTCCTAAATAATTTTTCTTATTAAACATAGAGGCTTTATCACCGACTTTATTATTTCCTAGAAATTAATTAATAAATTATATGAGCTCTCATAATTGGGGAATAAAATATTATTGAAGTATAAAAACATTTCTTTCTGCGATGAGACAACTAACCCATTTAATTTATTCAATCAAACATTCCTTAATTAATTAACACATTTATGTCATAATAAGTACTCATATAAATGTATTTTAATAACAAATATGTTTAATACATGATATTAATTTTTGTTACATGTGGAATGATAGAAAAAGAAAAATATATATTCAAATATTATTCTCCTTGAATATCTAATTATTTTTCATATATTTTTTTACTTAATATCGTCATTGGAAAAATTATTTTATGTATAAATAATTAGAAAAAAGATTAATTATATTCATTTTCCACCAAAAACTATTATCAAAGGAAGAAATGTAAAATCAAACTTCCACCATTTTTAAATCTTCATGTGTTTCACTTACTAAAAAATCTTGATTAAAGTACCCTAATATATTTGGTAATTAATAATATTTTAAACCCTTTTTAATTTTCATTCATTTTGTTTCTATATAAATTTAATAGATTTTATAAAGAGAAAAAAATGATGGAATCACATAGCATAATCGAGGTAGGTAGTTTTAGGAAATGGGTCAGACATTGATGGAATATAACCATTAATTTATTATCATGTCATGTTCCTTGATCATCATTGTTTCTATAATAGTGAAGAACATGAAGAATAAAGAGAATACCCATAGTTGTATGAAGAGAGATAGAGAGAGAGATTGGAAGAATTGGATGGATTCTATAAGGGGGTTTCTTCCACAAATGATATAGGAGATGGATTGATTAGATTTTTCTTCTACAATAAGAAGATATTTAAATAGAGGTATGAAAATGATTACATTCAATGAACTCCACCCCAAGTCACCATCAATTTCCCATAATAAATCCATTTCATAAAGGCTATTACAATCTAAAAATATAATCTTCTAGAATTATATAAGCCAAAATAACACCACTAGGCCATGCATGTTCTATGTCACTATCATATTTACAAGACAATTCCACCTCACTATTTCATAACTAAAAATAGTAATTTATTTCTATAATATAAATCAGCAATGCTTGTTTAATGGTCAAAAACATGAGAGTATAATTTATATATCACCTATGAAAAATAACTCATTATAGACACAATATTTGAGTTATAAGTTTCTTTTATTCTCCCACTTAGGACATATTAACTTTAATTCTCATGGGATAAATATTTATTTATTTAATAAATATTAATTATCCATTAGAATTTAACAAGATTAGAATTTCACCAAAATTCAACCAAATGATTAATACCACATTTTGAGTTCAATATAAGCATAAAAAATTATTCCAAGGTTTTATAATAGGGTAAATTTGTAGTTTTACCATCTTTAAATGACTTGAAATTCAAAACATAAAATAAAACAAGTTAACTCTCACTTGTGGAAACTCTATATCATTACATCATTCCTACCGTTAAACCTTTTCATCATTGAAAATAGGAAAACCTGAGTTACTAAATAGATAATATAATTTAATAACCATGAATGAAACAAAACATTCCATAATGAATATAAAATTCACCTCTGTGGGTCTATAACCTAAGTGAGCCTAAGAAAAAACTACTTTAGAAACTTCTTTCATCCCCATCAAAAGAATCATCCAAATCAAGACTATCTTAGAAAAGAATTAATAGTGTGTAAGATTACATTACATCAATTCTTACAATATACCACATTGAAGAACTTTCCCACCATAGGTCATGTATCCACATAGTAATAATAAAAAACTACCAACCATGAACTTCAACCCTTATAAGGGTCATTATCAAGTGAACCACCTATGAGAGAATCATGCTAACCATATTTAATGAGACACAAAAATCCAGAACAAGTAACACTCATCCAAACCACCAGTTCCCTATAATCTCACATCCATTGTTGAAGATCTCATGGTTGGATAAATTCCACTCTATTTGAATGCGATTAAGGAGAACATCAAGAAATAACATCAAGCTTCTCAAACTGATCTAAAAAAAATCAAAAGCTTTTTCGTAACCCATTACACCATAATCTGAAGTGGAAAATACTAAAAATTTATATAACCATTATCTATTGGCTCTAGATCCTAGGATTATGGCCACAAAACGTGAGAGACTAAAACCAAAACTCATAGAGAAACATCCTTCATTGTGAAACTAAAATTTCAGGTAACATAATAATTTCGAAACTATAGTTCAAAACTACTCATTTCATCACCCAATATAAGTCTTTACAATAAATCACTATTCAATTTCATAATAATATTATGTACTTCACATCTATAGGGAAATTCATTAGGTAAATTATTCATGAATACCATATCTTATACAATGACAAAATTAGTGATGCTATACTGGGTCTCCCACATTTTTAGAGATGTGAGGATCATTTTTGTTAAGGAAAGACATGAAAAATATTCCACAAATACCAACCCCACTAATTTTATCTACTCAAATATCTCTAATACACACTAGTCACAAAAAAATCACACTACTACAAAAAATATTCAATTATCCGTATTATCTAAAAACATGGATAAATTTTTATTTAACTGAATTTTAGAAGAAATTTATAAAAACTTGGCTAATTTAGATGTGTTTTAAAATGTGACTAATTTAACCATGTTTTAAAACATAGCTAAATTAGTCATTTTTTAAAATGTGGCTTATTTTGTCGTGTTTTAAAATGTGACTAATTTTTAATTAGCCTTGTTTTTTTAAACACAAAATTTTATTTAAATTATGTTTTAAATGTGAAAATATTAAATAATAAATTAAAAGTTATTATATGGGTATATATATATATATAAACATGGGTAAATTAATATTGGTTTAATCACATTTCTAAATGTAGGTAAAATATCCATAATTTACTATCACTTTATTTCCTGGTGTTCTTAGAGTGTGTTATTGGGAGGGTGAGGTAGGGAGAAAACATGAGTAGGGGTTATTAGTGGGGTGAGGATTGGGGCAGTGGGAAAATTCAAATTGTTAGTGGGAGTGGGGAGGTGGGGTGTGTGATAAGATTGTATGTTTCCAGATTATGACATATGGAATGGATCAAGGTTTTTTAGAGGATGGGGAGGGCATGTCAGGAGCATGAGCGGGGGTAGTAAGAGGGGTGTGTGAGTGGCGATGGGGTGGGGTGGAGGGGGGGGGGGGGGTGGATCAATCAATGGAAGTTTTTTTAAAAATAGTATTGACCCATATTTATAAACATGAGTAAAATACACTTTATTCAATCATATTTATAAATGTGTATAAAATATCCATGATTTACCATCAATCCATTTCCTTATGTTTTTACATAACACTAGGAAATTATTTACACATGTTTATAAACATATCTAAAGAAAAAATAGATAAATACATCTTTGTATAGTGGGATAAGGATTTAGTTACCATCACACCATTATTCAACTCAGATCAGAAAGTCTTTTATGTCATAGATAACGCAATAAACCGCCATATCAAATATCACTCTTGAAAGGATTTGTTTTTAATCAAAGAACTCACTCATAGAGTGTTTTACACATTATTGGTGTTCTATATGTAGGTCAAAGACAACCTTTAAGCATCCAAGATGATCACCCTCTATTATTATTCAAACAGGAGGGGAATCAATATATTCCACTAAAAAAATCTAAGGGTCTCAAAATCCCAACTAGTTTTTTTACTCCCAATGAATTCATTAGATTTTTTTTAATATACACAATAATTACTTGAATTATCATTTATTCTAAAAAAATCAAAGGTATTACCAACTACACCTATGCTTGGTCTTTAGAAACCATTAGTTAGGAAGGTCTCATCAATCTAATTCAAAATAATCTTCCATTATTTATAAAAATTATACATTATCACCCCAGGAGTAGTTATCAAATATGATAAATAATATGAAATATCCTAATAAATCTTATATGAAAGTCATACACTCGATGGAGGCAACCTCGTGATATCCTCCAGGATAATTTTCTAAAGTTTAATAATTGTTATAGGTAACCAATCCACTATATATCACATAACTTTACCATATAATATCATAATCTGATGGCTAAAATATCACAAAAGTTATTTCTAACTAGAGGGAAAACTCACATTTTCTATAGTTGTGAGAAAAAGATGACCACTACTTGTAGGAGTTTGTCTATAAAGGTCTAGTGAGGTGCTCCACTATAATCAACCACCCCAAGATGACATTACTAGAAGATAAAAATAGACCTCTCTAGAATTTATGAGCATGAGTGTCAATGATTAATACACAATTCATAATTTGTATCACACTAGAAACTAACTATTCAAATCCATATGTCAAATGAAACCATCTAGAGTAAGATTTTAAACACTCTAGGTTTGATAGAGACTACTTTAAGGAGGTAAATAGGGATGTTCCCAATCATCAACCACTTTAATCCATCTCCACATTACCAAACCCCCTAGAAGAACTGCCTCATAGAAGGCTTTATATCCTTCTATATGGAAGAATCTGATATAAAATATATCTCTAATATAGAGTTACATCCCAGAAATTTCCATTGCTATCTATAGATAATAACTATACTTTTCCAAAAATTAGGGTGAATCATATACAAGATAATATAAATTTTCAAAATGCACTCTAGGACTATGAGTATGTGGGGAATATGGGATATGAATAATCCCAAGATCAAAACAAATACAAGAGTCCAAACTCAAACTCTTGAGTTAAAAGATATTAATATCAAATTAGTCTTTAGGATTTATCTAACCACAGATTAAATCATGGATGCAGTCATAATTTCCTAAAAAGGATCTATTTTCTTCTTAATTCAATCCATCTACAACAAAAAATTAGGTCTCCTTGAGTAGTTGATTGAACCCCACTCATGGTAAGAGAATACCATCATGATTTTCGATAAATTTTAATCATGATTTGAAGTACTATGATGAGTAAATCTAATGAAAGAATCACTATTTGGATATAAGATTTCTAAAAAAAGACACATTATTAAATATTAATCTCCAATAAATCCTCTACCATATAAGGACTTAGCTCACCTAAAAATCACATGACACATATATCATTGTAGAAAACATAACACATTCACACAATAGGTGTTCTTGTTAATCTCAATGAAAACGACACTCAACTCTATAAAGGAATCATCACTAAGGACATAAGGGAAAGGAGATACCCTCTATTCATAAGGTAATGCTACTTCACAATTGGTGTTTGAATCAATGAATCTTCTCTCAACTTTTAGATGCTCATACATAGATATGGAAACATTATGAACCCATATATTAATATAATATGGATCTCTATGGGTAACATCCTCCACACGAGAAGGGGAACCCATGGTGTATTTAGATAATATCTGGGTGAGATGATGCTGTAAGGACATGGAACATCATAACTAACCACTGAATAATTCATATACCAACATACATGTACCTAACTAATTATTCCTTAGATTTTTGGGTTGACTATTAAGTTATCAAAGTCTTAGATAATGGTTATGTTTGTCTCTAAATCTACATTGGTTCCTTGGTAAAATAATTGAACTCAAAACCCCCATAACATAACTACCCTAAATCTTTAAATCAATTATAACATGAAAACTAACACTAAACTTTGTAACTAATACTAAAAATTATATTATATCATTATTAAATGACCCACCCCACTAAGGCCCCACCTGAGCTAGAATAAATCCAAGTATTCCACCCATATCCCAAATTTAAGAGGACATGGGTTAGACACTAGAACCAATAAGGAATAACATACATGAAAGGCTGTAGAAATTAAGATACTATAGCATAAATGCATCTATAATACACAATCACAGACAATAACAACAACATTATATAATCAACTGAAACAAATAAAAATAAATGAATTGGACAATAACTATCCAATGCAACATTGTATTGGAAAATCCAAAATAGGAAACACAAATTTAGAAGAAAAAAGACACCAAATACTACTGACTCCAAGAATAGGATGGAACCTACTCTCTATGATATCTCTTATAATAAAATACACCAGCAATCATATCCACCATGAATCATCATTTATAGATAACATGAAACATATTATCCAACTCCACTAGATCTAACACCACTATGGTCATCCCAAAACTATGTGATGTCTATAAAGACACAACACATGTTTCTATAAGGGTTGTGTAGGGGTGAGTATAAATATAACTAGTAAGAAACCCCAAAAGAAAAAACTAAAGATAAAATAACAGGTCAAATTAAAAAAAACTAGGGGATAACATAAAGTGTCCTAAATTAACCAAATATACTCAGAGTTCAATAAAACTGTGGAAAAGTGAGATTTCCATTATTTTTAGCTCACCTCAACAAAGGATATATGTCACTAGAAACCATATATACCCAAAATATAAAAGAATATTCCTAAAAAAAATTAAAAAAAACCATCTATAACATATATCTATACGGTGTAAGACCCTGTGTTCCTTATGGGTGATTGAAATTTAGAGTAATATTGAGTTTTTATTTGGTGGACATTCTGATTTTTTAATTGGGGTTAAGAATATAAATCTGAATTTTTAGACACCTTAAAGTTATTTTTTTGGCTAAGGTGTGGTTATTGAGAGGAGTTTTGGGTCTCTAGATAATACATGTAGGCATTTAGCATGATTTTCATGGTTTTTGGAATTACAGTCTAGGGAACATTGTATGTGCATAGTTGTTGCTAACCATGCCTCCCAACCATGCGACCCTTTTTTTGTACAGAATTAAGGCTTGTTTAAATTGTGTGAAGGGATCTAGGAGGATGTGTGATCTCTATATAAATCATAGAGGCATGTCTCATGGTTTTCAATTTATTTTTAAAACTACGAGCACTGACTATATGAGGTGGGTTGTCATAAATCTGTTTTGACTGCATAGTTGTTACATGGTTTAAAAAAAAGTGTGTCCAAATAATTCTCTCTATTAAAAAGCAGATTTTTTTTTACTTTAATTCATTTTTAATACAACAAAAAAATTTTCCTCCCCTTTTTGGTCCAATAGACCCTACTCACATCATTCCCCTTATCCTATTTTATGAGGGATCACCTTCATCTAATGTTAAAATCAAGTTCTTTCTATTATGATATCAATTCTAAGGTAAGTATATAAATCTATTAGTTTTCTTTTATGGTCTATTATGTTTTATGGTTGTTTAAAAACAATTTTTTCAAAATTTCCCTTTCTTCATTGATTTTTTCTACACCCTTTATTTCTTCTATTCTATCTTGAACTGAGGGACATTATCAAATGATTTAATCTTCCTAACCATGTGGTAGTTCATCTATTTTCATTTACCTTAAAGTAACATTTTTTTATAAAGAATACCAGTTGTGTGTTATGCTGACATTAGGTGTAAAACTTGTATTTATAATTAAAATGTTATAATACCCTTGATTCGCAACCTTAGGTTAAGTTAGAATCCCCCTATCTCATTCCATGGATCAAGTAGGCTTAATAGAAGAGTTTTACCAATTAAATGAGTCAACTATGAGGAAATATTTTTTTATAATTTCCTATTAAATTATTAGAAACTCAAGGAGGATTATTTCCTAGTAAACTACCCAAATTAGCCTTGTATGAATCAAGTTAATTTCCATGTTTCTGAACTAGTACTGTTTAATAAATCATAATCTAATTTGTTGGAACTAGTGTATGAATAACATGAATGTAAAGGGATTACTATGTGATACTTAATTGATTATTGAAACATAGATTGACTTAGAATTAATTAACCAAGAACATGGTCCAATTAACCTAAAATCCCTGAGGATCTATGGTGTGACTGGATGCTAGTTAATAAAACATAACCTCCTAAACTCCCTTGTTAAAGTGATAAAATTAAAAAATTAAAAATAATGATTTATGATTCCATGAGTAAATAAATTAAGATGATTATGAAATGGGAAATGGAACCCAATGGGTTAATAAATGATGGAAGTATTGGGTGTGTTTTAAATGAATGACATTGATCCATAATATATGTTTTCTTATTCAAATTTGTATTTCATTCCAAATTACTTTATGATTTGTTAGCCTTATTAATATAGTGAGATTGATTATGATTTGAAAGTGAGACATGCCATGGGTAATCATTGGATTCCAGATTTTAATGCCAAGTGTGATCCTAATAGATAAAACATGATTCATTGATACAAATTCCTAGGGGAAATACTACCATGGACCAATTCAATGTATTATATTCATAAATTATTCATCCTAGCACCATGGATTCACATGTAAACTTTAGAAATATTAGAATGCAGAGGTTGAGTTCCTGGATTCATCTTGGTTTCCTTAGATATGAAATGCCTTAGATTACCTCATTATATTTCAATTAATCCCCTACCAAAAATTACAAAGTAATTTCACCTTAGGTTTAGTTAGACCCCCTTTAAAAGTGTAATACTGAAGGTTTGTCCCCTAAGATTCTACTCTAGATCTAGACATTATGGCTTGATCACCATGGGTTGGCTCACCAGTTCCACACATATAATGCCTTAGAGTTTTCTTTGGATTCACATGGTCTGATATAATGTGAATTACTAGTATCACTCCACATATTAACCTTTGTTTCTTGATATAGGATTCTTGGGCTACAAGCCATGGGTATGACAATCCCATATTGGGTCACAAGATCAGATACATTTGGATCAGGCAGAAATTGTTGATTTTCCTTAATCCATATCTATTCTAATGGTTTCTTATTTATATAGTACACAACATTATATTTTAAACTAATATACTAAAAAATAATTTGACACCGTTGGTGGTGGACTATTGAGTTTTACTTACACCTTATTTAGGCCACCTCTTAGTACCTTAGAACATCTCATGGATGCATGATAAAACTTTTGATGGTGTGTATTTAATATTATTTATCTTGGGCCAGGATATGATAGGGGAGCTATGTACCGATCATGTAATTAAACATCCTATAGGAGTTGGGTCATCTTGTTTATTTATTTAAATTCACCCAGATCTATTGTATATGCATCTCCTACAGTATGTATTGACTATCATATTTCTATAGTGTCACATATTCTTATATGGTTGGTTTTTATTAGAACGAGTTTCGGTTTACTATTATATGCCTATTTTTCATTTAATTTATTTCCACTTATTTATTACTAATCTAGAGTTTATATTCTATCTATGATAAAACCATTGGAACCTTGATGCAAGTTTGTATCCTATGGTATATGTGGAGGTATGCTTGAGGACATGTGGCCCTCTGATTCTATTAGTTTATGTGGACTAGGTTGGGTACATCACAAAGTGTTATTATATATTTTCTCCATTTTCTTACTATTTTGGGTTGGTATTAAGGAGACTAGGAATGTTTTGAAATTTAGTAAATATATCATGTCTAGGAATGACCACCCTATGCATGTGGAAAAGACCGAGTTTCTAGGGATGGGACTTTCTATTATTGAAATTCATTTTATGGTTTATTTGATTTAACCTAGAGTGATAAACTTGATTGTTGGGTTTATAATTTATGGGGTTCTACTCATTGGTCGATAATGAACGAGGGTGTGTGTTAATACATTATTTAGGATCATAGGATTCACATTCCATCGGCATTCTAGCTTAGTTTTCTTGTATTTCTTTATTGTGTTACTAGTTTCTGTGATATAGATATGAAATATGGTTGGTTAAATAAGGTTTCTCCAACAACCCAAAAATCATTTTCTAATATATCTCGATGATGGAATTCTATCTAAGAATCCTAGAATTAATTAAAATAAATAGTCTAGAAAAATTTAATGAATTAACTATAATGATAATATTTAAAATGTTTAAGGGAATTAGATTTTTTTTTAATAATCCAAATAATTAATAATGGATGTTAGTTAAATGGTGTTACAATTGCAACTTATAAGGATATCACCTTTATAAATTGGGAATGAAAATCCATATAATTGACTCCTTATGTGATTGAATCGACCATTATTGGTCTATATTTTCATTACATGTATATAGTAGACCCCTTGAAGGTGTATACTAAAATTAATTATGTTAAATTAATCAACTATTAATGGGTTTCACTTAAATGGGATACTAATTGAAACATATAGAGAATCTTCCTCCATAACATGGGAATGAAAGCCCATATAACTAAATCCATATTAGCATGACATGAACCTCAAAGGTATATATAATATTAATGTTCTATAGTAATTAACCCCTTGGGGATATATATATATAAATAAATATAAATATATATATATATATATATATTAAATGGATTCTATTACGTCTCAACAATAATCTAAATATTGTTTTCCGATATAAAATCTTGGCGGCGTTCTACTTAGCTGAATGTTATGTAATCACTTACTCGATATAGATCATCCATAACAATGCCACTTTGCTTATATAAATAAAAATATAATTATTAAATAATCATATTATTACCAACCTAATTGTATAATAAAAGTTGTTTTAAATTGTGGCTTAAGAATCATCCTAAATTCATATAATAAATGTTAATTGATAAAATGTTTTAAACAATATCTTATAATTTTTCTATTTAAAAAGTTCCATACATGGAGATAGTTTTAGAGTTTCCTTAGGAGATTCCTTATATGGGAAAATGGATGTTTCACATAAGACTTAGTTGAAATTTTGTTTTATATTGAAAATAAGGGTTAGTGGAGTGATACCATTGAACTTTTAGTCATGAACCTAGACTTTGAGTCGACGACTTGTATTAGTGAGAGGTTATCCTGGTTTTGGTAATGAATTGGAGATGATAGGAATTAGTAGATTATTGCGATGAGTTTTAGTCATGGAAATTTATTTCTATTTTCTATTTGGGATGGTGGAGGTCTCTTAAGTTGTGAAATGAAACCCTGGGTAGGCGGGTGGTTATCTATAAGTTGAGTCTTACAAGTGTTGTGAGCATCACAGATGCTTGAGTTTAATGATACTAACATTCCAAGGGAATTTTCAATCACTTATAAAGATGTGTGAGATTCTTTTTGGTGATGTATAACTGCAGAAATAATCAACAGGTTATAAATGGTCATAAAAGATAACACAACCCTTGGATTTTATGTTTTTATATATGCTAGAGAATTCCGAGAATGCATTATGCTATTGGACCTGTGAATCACCCAATATAGGTTTGTCTATTTCATTTAAGTAATATCGAGGTAGTGCCTTTTTTTATATGTGATTCCAATGAATAAGGGTTGGGTACAATAAGATATGTGTGAGTTTATGGTAATTGTTCATGTATTATAGAGTTTGAGAGATGCAATCACAACAACATCTTGTTAGGTGTTGGTTCACAACTACTTAGTAATGGGTCATGGGGTTTTAGTAGGTTGGTTAATGGGTCACACATAGAGAGAGGTTACTTGGAAAATTAAGAGTTTTATCATGAATGATGTAGCCTTGGGATATTAGTATAAAAACTAAGTTATCCTAGTTTTTAGGGATGGACATATAAAGGATTAGGTTCCATTGAACACCCAATATGAGTTAATTTTTTTTCTTTAACATTCAATGATAACGATTTCTATGAGAGTGGATTGAGAAGATCATCACAAATGTGTCTATAAATGAACCTGTTCTAGTTATACCTTCATGTAGAAAGAGGTTTATGTTAGAAATTGGTATAATTTCACTAGGTCACATCTATAAACTATGTTTGGTGGTAGATGGAGTGTGTTTCAAGGAAATTATGTTTTCATTTTTAATAAAATGATTACTAGAAAACTCTTATAGTGGGGAGCATCACATGAATCATGTAATGAATTACCTTAAATGGATAAGGATTTTGGTCATAGAAATCCCAATTATAAATGGTCAGAACAAATTTCAGAATCTAATGAGCTATTGAATTACAGTTTTCTAGTATCAAAAAAGGTGTTGAATTTAAGATCTTTGTATAAGAGTGTTTTTTTCTAGATTTTAGATTTAGGCTTTTGGTGTGTAAGAAATATAGAATGTGTAACTGATCAGTGGTGTGACAATGCTTGTAATGTAGCACTATGAAGAAATTTTTTATTGAGTATGTGACCATTAAATCACACCATGAGTTAGGTTCTAATTCAATGAGTATATAGAAATGATCATGGGATACCATTTTAATTTAAGGTAACATGGTTAAATCCTTAAAAATAAGTAATTATATTTCAAGTTAGAAATCCTTTAAGTAGGTCAACCTGAAGTGTTATAATTGGTTTTTAGTAAAAAAATTCTCATGGTCAGCTAATACCACTTTGTGTACATCATATTAAATATTATGGGTGAGTTTTCAGGGTATTTACCTTAATTCTAAACCATTAGAACCATATGAATAGTAACCGTAGTTTTGTAAGTGGAGGTGGTGGGTTGCATATGACACTGTGATGTGAAGAGGTTGTGAGTAAGATCAAGTGAGAGATATTTTTATTGAATTAGTAAGAATACATATGTGTTAGTTTTAAACTAGAAGATATTTATACAAGTATGGTGCTCATAGGGTTAGTGGCAAGAAAAATTATATAGTGGGGTTCTAGAATGGACTAAAGCATGTGATGATATCCTTAAGCAGTTTTAGAGTGTTTTAATGGATTCTTCCATATGTTCTCATTTATTTTAATGAATCCGAATTAAATTAAAATGATGAAGTCACCCTAGGAAAGGTGATGAGAGGTGGATTATAATGGTTTCATCTTACCAGATTAGACAACTGATAAACATGGGGGTGTTAGTCATATTTTAAGACCAGTTTTACATGCAGTCTTAGGAGTAAGTATATGGGTTCTTATAAGTATGTTGAGGTAAACAGTTATATGTTAGACCCATGGAATTAGCCTATGAGACCTGATGTTAATGAAAAGGGAAAAGAAATTCAAAAATGAATTAGGAAGTGAAGTGTCTTTTCTAGATAGTAAGTGATGCATAAATAGTTAGAGTCAAGAATTCACGATAGAAATCAATCAGGGATGGACCAAAAAGTAATCTTATGTATAATAAAACTTGTTTAAGTTGAACCCTTGTGGGGTTTTTCTTTTGAGTTATGTAGTGATGGTGAGATGATCATACTAGTTATAGTTGGAAATGTTATGGTGTAATCAGTCAGTGATGGATTTATCTTTTTGAATTTATTTTGGTAATTCAAGGAGAATGTTGTGGGATGATTGTGAAGTCAAAATAAAGGTAGGATTAGTTGTGTGATTGTTAGAACCTTCCCTCTCTATGAGTTTAGTTTAAATTTTAATCCTAGGATTTTCATATTCCAACTTTAGAGAGGGGTTTGGGTTTGTAATTGTGCCACATGATGTGATTATGAACATCAAAAGACCCAATTTTGTGGTTTCAAGAATTATTTAAAAGGTCATTTTTTTGGGTACATCTCTATGATGATCTGTTATAAGGTGGGGAAGTTGTATGACCCTATGTTACAAACAATCATTTGAAATTCAGAGGAATATTTTATTTTCATTTATTGGATGGATGTATTTTTGAATTGAGGTTTGGAATGGAATTAAAAAAGTTTGGAAACTATAAATTGTTGTTTATTGTTATTTTGTGGTTCCAAAGAGGTTTTTAGGTTCCCTAAATAATCCTTGGGGGAATCAAGCATGAAGTTCAGGGTTCTTGGAGCTACAATATTGGGTGTACGGTTAGTGATAACTGTTCTCCCCAATTTCTTTACCTATTTTTTAAAGTTGAATGGTTTTTTTAAACTATGTGAAGGTATTTGAGAGGTTGTTTAACCTATAAAAAAATTATAGTGTCAAGTTACACAGTTTAAACATTTTTTTAAAATTGTGTACACTAACTGCATTAGGTGTGTTTTCATAAGTCAATGCTGACTGCATGGTTGGAACATGGTTTGTAAAACCATGTAGCCAGACCATGAACCCCTATAGAAAGTTTAGATTTATCTTTTTTACCTTTAGTAATTTTTAATCCTTCACTCAATTTTTTCTCCTCTTTTTTCTAGGAACACAACCCTCTTTCCACCTCGTTCTTCTATTTCATGAGGGATCTCCTTCATCTAAGTTCAGAATCGAGTTCCATCTAAAGTGATAGAAAACCAAAGGTAAGTCCATGACTCCATTGGTTTCCTTCTCATATTTCTTATTATATCCAGTTATATCACACCTATTTTTTAAAGGTACCATATTTTCCTAGATTTTTTATTCACCTTCAATTTATTAAATTCTATTTAACACCAAGGGATGTTATTGGATGAGTGAATCTTTATAAGAATCAGGTTTATGTCATAATTTCCTTTCCCTTAAATTTTCATTGGTTTTTAAATCTCATTAGTTTCACATTGTGTTATCATCCAGTGCAAGAATTGTATTTATAATTATAATGTTATAATTCCCTTGATTCATGACCTTAGTTTAAGGCATCATCCCCCTAATCTCATATTTAGTTCAAAAAATGTTTCTTAGTCTAGAATGGTTAATGGTAGAGTTCTAAAGAAACCTTAATTTTACAATATTTAGGCTAGTTTAAGACCCTATTGAGTTTTACTTACTAGGTGAGGTTAGGAAATTAGTCTGAATCCTTCCTTGGACCAAGTAGGGTTAATGGGAGAGGATGGCCTATTAAACGAGTCATCTATGAGGTTATCATTTTTAATAACTTTCTATTAAATGGGTAGTGAATAAAGGAGAAATATGGAATAGGAAACTACCCAAAGTAGGATTGAATGAATAAAGGTTGTTTCCAAGTTCATGAAAATTTATTTTTTAATAACTCAAAAATTAATTAGTTGAACCAAGTGTTTGAATAACATGAAAGTAAAGTGATAACCATGTGATACTTAATCTTCCATAGGAACCTATCTTGAATTATAATTCCTTGACCCAGAACATGGAAATCGTAACTTTATATACCTCAGGATCTATGGTGTAACCAAATTCTATTTAATAAAACTTTAGCTCCTAAAATACCTTGTTTAAATAATATGATTTAAAAAGGCATGTAAAAGCTTTGAGATTCAATGAGTAAATAAATAACGATGATTATGAAATTGGAATACAGAACCCATTGGTTTAATAAATGATGGAAGTCTTAGGTCTGTTTTAAATGAATATAGTAGAACCATAATGCATGTTTCATTAGATAAATTTCCATTTCTATACAAACAATTTTATACTTTGTAATCTTTGTTAATACAATGAAACTGGTTATGGTTTGAAAGTGATAATTTCCATGGATAAACCTTGAATTGTATATTTGAATGATACGATAAATACTAATAGATTCCAAATGATTCAATGATGCAAATTAATTGGGGTAATTACACCTTATATTCAGTTAATGTCTTATATTAATGAATACCTTATCCTATAATTGTGGATTCACCTAGAAACTACAAAAACATTAGAATGAATGGAATGGGATCCTAGATTTTTCTTTATATCCCCAAAACCATAATTAATTAGATTACATTTTTATATCTCTATCAAGTCACTTCATGAAACTTCTAAGGTTTTTCGCCATGGGTTTGGTTAGAACCACTTTATAAAGTATAATTCTAAGGGTTCATCTCTTATATCCTACTCTATAGATAGACACTATGGTTTGATCACCATGGATTAGCTTGCTAGTTCCACATATGGAATGACTTAGAGTTTTACTTGGATTCACAAAGTTTCATTACATAGTAATTCCTAAACTCACTCCATTGATTAACCTTTATTTCTTTCTCCTATAATCCTAGGATACATTCCATAGGTATTACACCCCCCTTATTGGGTCACATGATTATAAAAATCCATAATAGGTTAAAGCAGGTGGTATTCCTTGATCTATATTCATTTTATTATTTTACTATTTATAGACTTCAAAACTTTATGTTTTATACTCACATACTATAAATGAATTAGTTAACAATAGTGGTGGCCTACTGAGTTTTACTCACACCCTATCTGGGATACCAGTTGGTACCTGAGAATATTTCATGGCTATAGTATAAGACTTTTTCTAGTTTTTCTTTACTGTTACCCATCTTGGGCTATGATCTTACAG
This sequence comes from Viscum album, assembly GCA_963277665.1. NCBI lineage: Eukaryota > Viridiplantae > Streptophyta > Magnoliopsida > Santalales > Viscaceae > Viscum > Viscum album. Next base: position 1,142,540,200 of record OY728156.1, read on the forward strand.
GGGAGATGTGGATCGAGCATCTACTTAGACTGCCTATAGGATTTGGGTAATCTTATTTATTTATTTATTTTTTCATGGATCAACTATATGTGTATCTATTGTAGTATGTATTGAATTTTTTGTTTTTATAGAATCATATATTCATAAATGGTTGGTTTTTATTGAAACTTGTTGATTTGTTATTTTATTATTATATGTATCCTGTTTATTGAATTTATTTCTTCTTATTAAGTACTAATCCATAGGGTTTAGTCTCCCCACTTTACCACCATTAGACCATCCCTATTATTTAACGACCTATAGCATAAGGGGAGGCACACTTGAGGAAATATGACCTTTGATCTGGTTACGTAGAAATGAATCAGGTTGGGGATGTCATAGAAGGTGTAGTATCCTCAGTTTCAAGTATTGAACAGTGTTTTATGTAATTTAATCTTATATATTGATTAAGTTATGTTTTGGGAGGATTAGAGAGGCCTTTTCATGTTTTAGAGGGGTTTCTAGAGGTGCACGATTTGGTTACTATTAGTACAAACTGTGAACCCCCTTCCGGAAACTATGCAACCCAATGGTAGTGGGACAGTAACACCACATGGTTTTTCCAATCCGTGTAGGTGACTAGGGGAAACCATGTAAGAAAATTTTCATAAGACAATATCTAAGCATGGTTGGTGTATTGTTTTTCCAAAACGTGTGGCCAAACCTTGTGGCTTTCTGGTGTTTTTATAGTATCTTGTGTATAGTTTAACAAACCATGTGGCCTAACTATGAAACAATTTTTAATTCACCCGAAATAAAATTTTAATTAATCCCCATAATATAATTTAGTAACACAATAATCTAGTGACTCAACCTCCTCTACCTCTATAGGTATGAGAGATGATTTCATTCAACTTGAGAGTGAAGTTTTAGTGAATAAAAGCATGTTGAAGATCTATAATCATCGGTAAGTATTCATTCATCCCTGTTATTCTTAGATATATTATTTAAATCTCTCTTAGAAACATATATATAGTATTTTATAGATAGATATATGTAATTTTATGGGAATATTGATGATATATTATTGAATATATTAAAGGGAAGGTGCGGTGTGATCAGATATAGAAGTTCTAAGTGTTGTTCCTCATTTTTTCCATCTGTTGAGAGGTAGGTGGATTCTCTCTGACCACCACTTCAACTTAGAATGTGAGTGTTAGTTTTTATTGAATGTTTTTCTTGTAATTTTTATTAAATCCTTGTGTTATTATTGATAGAAACCTTTTTGGGTAATGGATTTGGGAATCATGGGAAATTGGATGGTTTTTTGGAAAGCCTTTGGTAATAATTTTAAAATTACGATTTAAAAATTTTGTTTATATTTTTCAACATACTAGTTGGTTGATGAAATGTTTTTAATAAAATATTTTGTTTATGTGAAAAGTTTTTTCATGGAATTTGGTATATATGGTTAGTGTGAGTTCATTTATTTTGATGTGACCCTAATTAAGGGGTGTGTACCAGTGGGTACAAGGACGTGACCTGGGATGTGGGGATTGTTCCATTGTGGCATAAGGATATTTTACACATAGTGAGGACATGGTGGATGGATGATAGGCCTCTAAAGAGTACAAAATTTTTATTTTTAATGCCTGTGTGTGTGTGGAAACATTGACTCAGTATTCCAAATAAATTATTATTTTTTAATGGTTTTGTTTACTTTTTATATGGAAAATTCTTATGGTATTGATAAAAACTATTTTAAATGTTTTAAAATATTTTAAATAAAATGTTCTAACAAGTTATTTTTCTAGTGGTGTGTGTTGAAAATTCTTTGGGGGAAATATTATTACGTTTATACTCAACCAAGTTTTGGGGACTTTGTTATGTTTTTCATATTTCATATATTTGGACATAAGAAAAGAAAATGTATTTCATTTCTTTATTAGTGATTCTTAATACCATGGGTGAGGAATGTGCAGCTAGAAGTTGGATCTGGTTAGGAGTTATTATTCTTGACTCCACCTTGGTGTCTTTGGGTTTAGTGTATTTCTGTGTCTTATATTTTATGTCATTGTTTCCCATTGTCACTATGATATTATTGTTAATTTTGTGTTTTACATTCATTTTATTGTTAATTCACATATCATACAGAGGATTGAATGTTTATTGTTTCTGTTCATCGGATAGTTTATCATAAAAATATGAAATCAGCCCCCAATATTCTAGGAATCCCTTGGAATTTATTAACAACCTTTGGTGTCTTGGGGATTTCAATTAATGATAGTAACACTATAAAATATTCTCAAGATAATGAGAAGGGGTGGGATGTTACAAATGGTATCCATTTTGTTTGGTCCTTAACCTGAAAATGGCATCAGTATTGGTTAAATTTTCTATCCATTTGGGATGGTAGTTAGGATATTGTATTGTCAGAACATGTAATTTAGAGCATAAAAAGACACAACTAACCTTTTTATATTGAAATTCAAGTTACTAGGGTGTTCAGGTACAATAGTGTTTTTACAAACTTATAAGTGAGTCTTCATATCATCATCATGTGTTTAGAAGACGAGGATTAAATACCATGAATTGATATTAAATACTTCCCACTATGACTATATTATTCATTACAATTTTAATTTCTTATGGAAATGATTTCAAATGGTTGTACTTTTAAAATCAGGGTTTTGGTAGTAGATGATATATTAATTTGGAAATTTTAACCCTCTAGTTACTAATAAGTAAAGAATAAATATAGTTTTTTTCTATTTGTAGTGAATGGAATTGGGTAGGCATACTAGAAATCAACCAGCTGAGGCTACTGAATACATGATTTCACTTGAACTATAGCTTAACCAAAAACTTTTCCAAAGAATTGTATATTATTTTAAAATCGTGGATAAGGGTAATCATAAGGATGATCCTTGACAGGTAGCCCATTCGGTTCAGTTCCAAAAGAAGAACACACCCACCTTTTGTGGGGATTCGGAACAACAAAATAAAAAATTCTGGTTGAATAAGATGAATTGAATCTTTAATTTCATTGGGACACCAAAAGAGTTGAAATTAAATATAGAAGCATTTATGCTAGAGGATATTACATGGTAATGGTAGGATTTAGCTATTTAGGATATAGTTATCCAAGACCTCACCTGGGATTATTTTGAATAATTTTTTAATAAAAAATTCTATCCTCACACATTTTTAATTTCTAGAATAGTATAATTATTCAGTTTTAGGTAAAGAAATATCTTGGTAACATATTTTGTTTCTAAATTTATGAATTTAGTACACTTTTCACTATAATTTTCTCCAAGAGTATCCTTTAAAGAACACATTTTTGTGCTGGGGATGAGACCATACATTTTATCAAATATTTTTATTATTTGTATTATGAACTATAATGAAAATTTCAATAGAGTGATATTGTTAGAAAGGGATATATCATGAAATACAGTTGGAGGGACCAAGTTTATTCCTATGGGAACCGGTGGTAACTCCAATACTGAGAATAATAAGAAGAGAGACACCTTATTCTTAAGTGGTGGGATAACTTAGTATCAGACCAGGGGATCAATAAAAATTCCTCCACAACTGAAAAGTAATCTATGATGTTTTCAATGTGGTTCTTTTGATCATATGAATTGAGATTGTATGAAAACACCTAGAAATTTTCACAATTTTTATTAGATGGGAAATATTTAGCATTCTTTTTATAGTTATTTAAGGTATGTTTTTAGAGGCACATCTCATGTTTCTCAAACATCATATTATTTGACTGGGTGAGATCTATATAATAACTCTCATCCTCAAAACTGAGTGAACCATGGTGACTCTAGGAACACCACAACTCCTCAACTTATACAATTTCAATAGGGTAATAAATAGAAAATAATAGGGAGTAATAAATTATATGGAGTTGAGTAAGTGATAATGAATGATCAATTTTGTCCTTCGATGGTGATTGATATGATTATTTTGAATAATACCCCTATGAAATATTTTTTTGATATTGGAATGTCCCACTGATTTATTTATACTCATGTTGTTAATCATATGGGTTTTCATGGTAAGATAATGTGAAACTTCAAACTCTTCTTGGACAAAGAGAGTTTCGAGATATTATGTGTAAATATTAATATATAACTATAAATGGTTCTATATTTATTCAAGATATCTTTATTATTTATATGGACGTATATGAATTCATTTTGGGTAAGGATTGGTTGATATCATTTTGGGGCCACATTGACTGTTATACCCGAAAGGTTAGTTTCACATCTCTTGATGGCATAAAGCATCTATTTAGAGGAGATTGGATTTAATGGAAAACAAAACATGATTTTTTTTACTTTTAGTTAGAAAAATATCTTATCAATTGGTAGTTCTTACTTTGGAATCTATGGATTATACCATTCATAGATATTTTTTATCTATAATTGACTAATTTTATAATGTTTTTCTTGAAAATATTTCTGGATTTAGACCTAAATGATAAGTGGATTTTAATATCGATCTCTTACTGGAGAATAATTCTATTTCAATTATATATTATAGGATAGAAGCAATAGAATCAAGGGAGTTGAATTTTCAGTTGGAAGATTTGTAAATTAAAGGCTTTGTTTGACCGATCATGTCTCTATGTTCATCACCAGTTCTTTTTGTAAAGAAGGTGGATAAAACTATTAGGATTTTTGTAGATGATCATAATCTTAACAAAGCCATGATAAAGAATTCGTATCATATTCCAAGAATTTATTAACTATTTTATCAATTAAGGTGATAAAATTGGTTCTCTAAAATTTAATTATAGTCAGGGCATCTCAAAACTATGAGTTTGGAAAGTGGATATTCAGAAAACAACTTTTCAGAGTTGTTATAGACATTATGAGTATATGGTTATGCACTTTGGCCTTATAAATGAACTATCTGTATTCATGTAATTAATGAGTCATATCTTTCAAAGGTATCTTTATTACTTTGTAGTTTTTTCCATGGATGATATACTACTATATTCAAGGACTAAATCAGATCATGAGGAACACTTAGATATAGCGTTGATTACCTTGTGGGAAAATCATCTTTATGAAATGATTTCAAAATGTGATTTCTAGATATAAGAGATACATTTCCATGGACATGTCATTTCTGAGAAAATAGTTTTTGTTGATCATGAAAATATATAGGATGTTATCTTATGGAAACCATCGAATAATGTCCTTAATATACATAGGTTCATTGGCTTAGTGAGATACAAAAAATTAGTTTTTTTGTGATTTTTCATGTATTGTATCACCGATAAATACCTTGATAATGAAGGGAGTTCCTTTCCAATGGAATAACGAGTGCTAAAAATGTTTCCAAGAGCCTAAGGATCACCACACGTCAGCACCTATTATGATAGTATCAGAATCAGTAAAGGGGTATGTATTCTACTGTGATGCATTGAGATCTGGTTTGGGTTATTTTCCTATGCTGGGAAATAATGTGTTTGATTATGTCTTATGATAGTTATGGGTGCATGATAAAACTACCCAACACATGATTCGTAACTCTCCACTATAGTACATAATTTTATGACATGGAATAATTATTTTTTTAGTGATAAATTTATTATATTTTTTGATCATACAATTTTGAAACACATTTTCTCACAATGGGATTTGAATCTAAGGAAATGAATATGGATGTAGTATCTTCAAATGGTTAACTTTGACTTGATGTGTAAACTAAGTAAAGGGAACTCTGTGGATGATGTATTAATTAGGATATTATATAATAAACTAGATAAAGAAGATTTAAATTAGTGTAAAATAATTATTGTTATAAATGATATACATCTGGATTGTGTAGAGAAAGGTAATGATATGGTTTTCCTTTAAGTCTCTTTTATTCTTGATTTGTTTAAAAAGTAGGGGATGTTCAAAAATATGATCCAAAATGTCTACCCATGAGGTCAAATATTAATGTTGGGGAGACCATTGAGGGATGGATTCTAGATGAGAGATCTATAACGTGGTTTAGAGATCAGATCATGGTTCCTAAAAATCATTAGAAACCAATTCTAAATGCCTGCCACCATTTGAAATGGGTTGTACATCATGGTATCTAGAAAATGTAAAAGGCATTGAGATAATAATTTTAGTGGGATGGAATTTAGAGAAAAGTGGCACAGTTTTTCTCAATATGCCTCTCCTATCAATATGTCAAAGAAGAGAACCAACAACTAACTGGTATGTTTAATTCTTTATAGAATACTATATGGAAAGGGAGAAAACATCTACAAATTTTATGATAGGTCTACCAAGAATTATTATGAAAAATGATTCCATATGGGTGATTTTGGATCAGTTCATGAAGTCATCCCACTTCATCTCTATTCATGAATCAAATATGGTGGAATACCTATCCAATTTGTTCATATAAGAAGTTATAAAGTTTCATAGAATACCAATGTCAATTATATCTGATCAAGACCCCATGTTTACGTCACATTTTTGAAATCCATGAAGAAATATCCTAGAACACGGTTGAATATGAGCACAACTTATCATCCTCAAATGGATTAATAATCTGAGAGTACGATCTAAACATTTTAAGACGTTATCAAGGCTTATGTAATGTATTTTATAGGATCTTTGTTAGAGGAATTATCATAAAATAATAGCTATTATTCCACAATACATACGTATCCTTTTGAATAATTATATTTTTGTCTATATTGTTCTCCAATTTATTGGGTGGAAATATGTGATAATTCACTTATCAAACATACCACTATATAAGAGACAATAGAGAATATTTATATGATCATAAAACTAATTGATATGGATCAGATTCATAACAAATCATATGTGGAAAATCATCGATGACTGTTATCATTTGAGGTAGATGACCATGTATTCTTGAGAATATCTCCAAGGGTTAGGCATTATCATTTTTGTAAAAAGGTAAAGTTGTATCCTTGGTACATTGGCACTTTTGAGATACTGGAATGGGTTGGTGAGGTGGAATATTGGTTGGATTTACCTCCAAGGTCCAGTTCAGTGCATAATGTGTTTCATGTATCTGAAATGAAAAAGTAACTACATGATATTGAACACGTGATTAGATGAGACCATGTTGATATTGACCTAGATGATATATTGATTCATGTACCAGTGTGAATTATGGATAGTAAAGAGAAGATATTTTTGGATAAAAGCATCAATTTCATGTGGGGTTTGTGGAAACATGGTTAAATTTAGGTAGAGTATTGGTAGCATGTGAGGAAAATGTTAGAGAAGTGGCCCAAGATCTTCCAAAGAAGTACCATATTTATACTTTCCAAGGATGGAAAGAAAAATGGTTTGGAGAATGTATCACCCACAGTATTGGAAAATTTACCCTTTTTATGTTATTTAAGCTTATATAATGAACGAGTTAGTTTTTGAGAGGTTTAAAGAGGTTTTATAGGGGTTTTTGTTGGTTTAAAGTTTGAGAATGGTTAACATAAACCATGCACCCCCTACAAGAAACTGTTCAACCTTATCGTAGCAGGACAACAACACCACATGGTTGGAATATTGTTTTTTAAAATTGAATCAGTTCCTAGGGGAAACCCTATGATCCACTTGTCTTGAGATAATAACTAAGCATGTTTGGAAGATGGTTTGGCCAAACTGTGTGTCCAAACCATTTTTCTGTCTAGTATTTTTCTAGTATCCCATGAATATTTAGTACAAGGTTTAAAAATCCATGTGTCATAACCATGAAACCCATTTTAATGCCCCAAAAATATTGTATCAAATCCTAATTAATCAGCATAATCCTTTTTAGTCTCCCAATACTATTGGGTCTCAGACTCCTATACATCAATAGGCTTCAGAGGTGATTACATTCTATTTAGGAGTGACTTTTCGGGGAATCTAAGTTTTAGAGATTCAGTATCATTGGAAAGTATTTGTTCTTCCCCATTCTTCTTAGATATATTATTCTCATATGTCTCGAAACCATAAATCTTGTTATTTATGGATATATCTATATTTATTTATGTGAATATTTATGATATATGATTATATCTATTTAAGGGATGGTGAGGTGTGATCAGATCTATAATATATAAGTTTCATTATTCATTTTCACCATATTTTTAGAGGTAAGTGGTTTCTCTATCATATCTACATTGACATAAAAATTGAAGGATTAGTTTTGATTGAATTATTTTGTTGGAATTATTGTGAAATCCTTGTGTGATTATTGATGGAAACCATTTTTGGGTAATGGTTTTGGTAATCATGGGAAATTATATGTTTTCTTGTAATGTTTTTGGTGGCAATTATAAAATTATGATCTTAATTTTTTTTGTTTTTACACATGTCGGTTTGCTGAGGAAATTTATTAATAAAATATTTTATTTATGTGAAATGGTTTGGTATGTTATTTGGAATATATGTTTTTCCTTAGTTAATTTCTTTTGTTATGAACCTGATTAAGGGGAATTTACCATTTAGGTATAAGGATGTGACCAAGGATATGGGGAATGTTCCATTGAGGCAAAAAGAGATTTTACACCCAGAGATGACTTGGAGGATGTATTAGAGAATGCTGATGAGCATGAAATTATTGTATGGAATTCATGTGTGTGTGTCGGTGTGGAAACATGGAATGAGTATTCCAAATCAATAAGAAAATTTTTAATGTTTTTTTATTGTTTTCCATGGAACTTGATTATGTTTTTGATATAAATAATTTTTTTAATGTTTAAAATTGTTTTATATAAACTGTGAAAAATAGTTCTTATACCAGTGAAATGTGTTGGGAAGTATTTGGGGAAATTATATTCAGTTTATAATCACCCCATACTTGGACACTTTGGTGAATTTATAGATTTATTCTATCCGGAAAAAGGAAAAGAAAAGGTATCTAATTTATTTAGAGTTTCTTCTTGATATTGTGGGAAAGGAATGTGGACTTGGAGTTTGGATATGGTTGGGAGCTATTAGTCTTAATTCCACAATAGTGTCTTTGGGCTTAGTTTATTTCATTCTCTTATATTTCATATCATTTATTTCTATTGGTACTATGATATTGTTATTACAATTCGGTTTACCTTTGGTTTAATTTTTTTAATGCATCATATAGAGGACTATATGTTTATTTTTTCCATTCATCTAGTGGTTTATCTTAAAAAGGGAAAATAATAACCCAACATTTTATTTATCCCTTGGAATTTATTTCCAGCCTTTTGTTTCATGGGGATGTCACTTAAGTCCAATAACACCACTTCCTCTTCTTAAGCCAATGAGATGGGGTGGGATGTTACAGAAGGTATATATAAAGGCGAAATACATTATATGTATCTAGAATACATTTTCATATGTGAAAAAATTATTAGAAAAACAATACCTGAATCACTAAACTTCTTTACATTATATTCCACCTATTTAAAATCATAATGGGAGATATAATCTGAAAGAGATATTTGTGTATTAACTAAGGGAGTATCTAAAACCTACCGAATACCATGATATGAAAATAGTAAATTGATAAATCTATATATTGAGGACCATTCCCGGAACGATAAGGGAGTAAAAACTACATTAAATATATGGGGAATTATTCATTATTATGATCTTCATAACATGGGAGTACCTGAACTCATTATAGTGAGGACTATGCATCAACACATGGGGGAGTAACTGAACTTCATGTTTACTCCAAAAAACATTCCCAAACCTTTCAGTTATATCAATGGAGCTAGGATCATAAAATTAATCAAATATCTAAAAAATTATCTCACATGGACAACATGATCATACCATCACACTCTATATAGATAAGTAATTTTAATGGACTACTAATGATTCAAAATTGAAACCTGATAAATAAATTAAGAATAATACAGTAAATAGATATATATAAATCATTTCTTATAAAGTGAATGATGTGTGGGTATCCAAATAAATTATGGTCATGTACTTCCACTTTCAAATACTTATGACTCCATTATAAATGGCACATCTAGTGATATACATCATGTTTAGGGTCTTGGAAGCTATACATTATTTCTCTAAGGAATATTCAAAATGTAATCTCTTGTGGACTCCTACTTTGTACAACCTGTATATACCAAGTCATTAAACCCTATATGCATGGTGTGTGTATGGGTGGAACATATATTGTGAGTCTATCTTATTTACTTGGAATGTACACATTTACACACCAAAGTATGTGGTCCTAAAATACACGGTGGGTGACCCAAATTCACATGACGTGTGATATTTAAAATCATGTGAAATACTAATGAAACCTAGTCTGAGTCACAGATCAAGATTTATTGGTTCACATTCCATATATAATTAATGACAATGTTGAAATTTTTAGTGGTGTAGTACATGATAAGTGACCAGACACTACACACCGTGTAGTCATGAAAATTTTAGAATCCAAAAAACATTATATTCACACCATAAATACTGTCATTTCATCCAATACCATACATAATACCATCATAAGCCAAATAAAATGTCTTTATAGTGTCCAACACACCTTTCCATGGTGATTTATTACTATCCACCTTCATCTGGTTCATTATCGTTTAACAATTCATCAGACCATACTCAGAACCAACTGCACCATTATTGCGATGCACTCGAACCCATGATTCATAGACTATATAATTGTGAAACCATAGTTATAATAAACTGATAAGAACAGGAGAATAATATTCAAGATGTTTGGGATCCTTGGAATACTCATCCACCCACAAATGGGTCCGTATTGGGTTTTTTTAAAAATGTGAGTATGAGACTAGAATGAAGTATTATTTAGTGTAATATTACTTAACAATTGATGTAATTTTATATGGTTTAATCAGTAAAATAATTATTTATCAATGATAAATAATTATAATAACCACTATTACCATTAAAAATCTCTGTTAGATATTTAAATCAAATAAATTATTAAAATAAAATTATTGTTATATATAGAGGATCCAATCTCACATTTATTACATACTATAAATTAAAAAAATAAAATATTCATTCCCACATAACAAGAGAATAATGTTTTATTGAATTATAAATATATTTCTTCATTTTATGAAAGAATAACCTATTTTGATTATTCGATTGAATATTATTCAATTAATTTCCAATTTTATGTTAAAATAAAATCATAAATAATTTGACTCATTTTAAAATTATGTTTGCGGAAATAAAATAATTTTCATCACACATTCCTTGATTGAAAAAGTATAATGTATTAAAATATTATTCTTCTTGAATATTTGATTTTTTTCATATATAATTATTAATCATGTTCATCCTTGAAAAATTAACTTCAGAATAATTTTTTAAAGGAGAATATTTTTGTTAATTTTCACCAAAAACTATTATCGAAGTAATAACCATTAAATAAAAAATCATACATTTTTAAACTCTCATGAGTTTTTCCTTGATAATAATTCTTAATTGAACTACCATAAAACATTTGTAAAATAATGATATTTTAAAACCTTAATAATTTTTACTCATTTCATTGATATATAAATTTAACTCATTCGATTATGAAGAAGATAAAATCATAGAACATAAGTGAGGAATGTGGATTTATAAAGAATCCTACCTCGATGGTGTATATCCATCACTTGATAAAAATATAATGATCCTCAATCGTTATTTTTCCCACTACTCTAAAGAATTTTAAGAACATGAATAAAACCAACCAATCTGTAGAGAGAAAGATAGTGGGAGGGGGGAGTGATGGACTATCTAAGGGGTGTTCTTTACACAAATAGAAATAGAGGGGTGGTGAGATTTCTTTCCTTCTAATAGAAAAAAATTAATTAGAGGAAATTAAATATTAAATTTATACAAACTCTCCCAATAAATCACCATATATTTTCCATAATAAAAAAATTCCATTAAATACCCTCATAAAGTCTAAGACTACCCAAAACTATCATCTTCCGAAATTCTCTAAGCCACATCAACACCATTAGGGTATGCACACACCATTTTAATTCCATGTGGTGATGAAAAAACTATGTCACTATTTAATAGATAAAACTATTTATTTATTTCTATAGGATATATTAGTGACACTTGGTTTAAGGATCGACACATGAGTAGATAATTTATACCTCGTTAAAAAAATAACATTTTTAAAACACAAACATGATGTTATAATTTTCACAAGGGATTAAATTGTAGAGATAATAATGCACACATTTATAGGATGGATATTTATTTATTTAATATATATTAATTATCCATTAAAATTAAATTGGGTTTTAATTTCATAAATATTAAAACTATGGGTGAATACTATTTTAGGGGGTTAATAAAACCATCATACAATTTTTATGAGGTTATAAACTAGGGTAAATAAACCATTTTATCCTCCTTAAAGTTCCCAACAATCAAAACTCAAAATAAAATAATTTATGTACCTCTTATGAAAAATCATGGTCGTTACAAATATAATCACCCCTTCATCTCATAATGAATCCAAAATGGATTTTATATGATTTTCATAGTCAGTTCTTCAAGTCAAATAACTTGTGCTTCTGAGAAAATTGTTTTATGGATTCAAAAATATATTTCATGTCTTCAGTTAGAAATTTATATGAATTAAATTCAATATATATTTCATTCATATCAGATTTACCATACTCTCAAATAATAACAATTATTAAATTAAATTATATATTTTAATATGATCTATGAAAAAATGGTATGTGTATTAGTTTTTTTGATAGAACATATGTTTTTTTTCTGATGTTCTTAATAATGGGTGATATTTTTTCTTTTTAATACAACTAAAATAATGAATTTTTATTTTAATATATTAAATAATATTGATTGATCAATTTATATTTATATTTAAGGGTAAAAATTAAATGTTTTGTGCCTTATATAGTATATTACGTTCACTTTCTAGACTATATTTGAGTGGTCATGATTTGTTCTTTATATTATAATACATCAAGTCATTAAAAATTCCATCACCTATGCATCACTTTATGGAATCATAAAATCATGATTCATGCCATCCTTTATCCATTTTAAATATTATATTGTGTTATACTAACAAATGTTCTAGATTATTTAATGATGGTTTGTACAAAACTTATTATGTGTTTAAAACTTTGTTCAATGGCTTTTAATTACAGTCCAATTTTTTCAAACTTCTTCTAAAATTATTATACACATTTAACATTCTTAAAAATGGTCCAAATTTTTTCAAAAAACGTGATAACTAGGTTATACCCAAATGTTACACACATAAGTTAAATTATTAATGAGCTAAAATATAGTTTGTTTCATCACATTATTCTCATTTTTTGTGATTATTTATTCTCAAAGATTAATTATACTCCTTATTCTATCTTTTTTTATCTAAAAATATTTTTAACTCATTTATGAAGCCTTAAATCATATAATATAATATTTGTTTAACACTTTTAAAATAAATACAACATAAAATATCATTGAGAACTTCAATATCCCCTTAAATCCATGTTCTCTTAAGTATCCCCTTTTATATTTCTTGTTAACTATCATTATCCCTAATAACTCTCAATATAATAAAATTTATTAATTTTTTATCACCTATGAATTTATCATATCAGAATATCATAACATAATAATATCACAAGAAATTTTCTTCCACTTGATATCAAACTCCATATTTTTGGGTTTGAGTTCAACGTCCTCCTTTTAAAACAAAATCAAAAGATACAATAAAAGGAAAATAATGGTGTTTTATTAAATAATATAATTATTTCTTTCCTATATGGGTTTTGGATTTTTCTTCCCATTCAAAAAAAACACACTAATTGTAATGACCCAAACTTTGGAATATTGCTAGTCTCCTAAATTTGTGTGTTATTTTATTTTATACTCAAAAAACTATATTCTTTAATTAATGAAGTGAGTATAATTAAAATGAGACCATTGTGTTTTGACTGTTATTTGGTCGTTGGTCAATATTACTGTTGGAAACTAAACTCTTAACATTATGATTATTGTTTATAAATACAAGCGATCTTGGTTAATTAATACAGAAAGAGGAGTTGCTGGCCTCATCCAGTAGACTCAGGCCATACAAATCCCATCAGTCAGAGTTTGGGAAGGAGGTAACATCTTTGGGATTTTCTCTGGACCAATCCCAAGCCGAGCTTCAACATTTGAAGCTTGAACGAAATTGCCTACGAGAGAAGTTCAAGCTGATATAAATCACCACTCAGGCAATGTTGTCCGAGCTGCCCCGAGATTATATCACCGTAGCACACCTTACACTTAGGTCCTATATATGTGTTATATAGGGATATGTAACGAGACCTTAGTTAAGTTGTGTAATCCTTTTGTATAAATAAAAATGTTATCTTCTATTATGTTACATTTGTGGATTTAAAATGTTAAAATAAATATAGGATGAATTTATAGAAGTTCCATATTATTGGTGAATTTGGGGAAAAGGGTGTTTTAAAATATTTTTGTATACATTAAATAATTAATTAAGTGAAATGATTTTCAAAAAATGGTCTTCTACAGTTGTGATCAGTAAGAAATTTGGAGTCTAATAAGATCAATTTTTTTTTTATGAATAGTGTTGGATGAATAGTGTTTTCTTGATGAATAATATTTGATGAATAGTGTTATTTTGATGAATAGTAAAAAAATATTTTATTATTCAATAACTTTTTCTGTGAAATGATTTTCAAAAATCCATCATATATGGTTGTAATCAGGGTGAAAAAGGTGGTTAAATAAGATCAATTTTTTTATTGAATAGTAACATACCCTTATGAATAGTAATGAATAATAATGAATAGTAAATTGACAAAAAAAATAGAAACTTCACCCATGAATTTATAAATACAATTTAGACATCTTAAAAGTGAAAAAATGATCATAGTATAAGTTTTGGTATTTTTGTATGTCATTAATATTTTATTTACAATTTAATAATTATTTAAATAATTTAAAATAGAAATGAATTTTCATAAAATGTAATCATAAATTGTTACTTTATTTTCTTATGGTTATATGATAATTTTATGGGACCTTGATTACTTTTTCAAGGTGTTACAAAACAAGTTATAGTTTTAGAGTTGTTTTTTTGAATAAATAAGGATTTTATTTAAAAATTAAATTAAAAATATTTAGAAAATTATTTCCATAAAATGGAGTTCATTTTTGAATTTAGAGCATCTATATTAGGTTAGGGTGAATTTATGATATTTTTATAAAATGTTTTGTTTTCAGTGAATAGTGAAAATATAGTTTTGAGTTTTGGTGTGTTTAATGACATCATTAATGATGTAATCATGATGTAATAATTATGTTAGACTTGTAAATATTAAGATATGTTTTGAGGTTTCTGAAGTGGCCAATACCATGGGAAAATTCCATGGGCAAACCCATGGTTTTTCAAATACCACCGATGAGGTGTCCCTCAGAAATTAATAAAATATTCCCTTACTTTTTCTCTAAATACCAACCTATTACTTCATTAATTTCATTCAAAATTCCTCCTCAACGAAGCTCTGGTCTTTTTACCCCCTAGTATTTCTCTCAATGTGCCCTCAAGCCCCCCAAGGTCCCAACCTTCAAGATTTCGATGTTACTCTTCATGATAAGGGAACCTTTCACCCTCCTCTTTTAAGTCATGACTTCATTTATGTTATGTCTTCTAGTTTCCATATTATTATGTTGGGGTATGTTCTCATATATCTTTATTACTGTCCATTTCTTGTCCAAATTATGAGAGACCCTTTCCACTCTCATCAATTTATTTTTTGAAATTTTAAGTGATGCCGTTAGGCTGCCGAATTTTTGTAGAAGAAATCACATTTTATTTTTTTCATGTTTCCTTTACATGTGGTATGTCATTAAAATATCTACAAAATGATCTAATTTATATTTTATTATTTTCCTATACTTTAAAATGATTCATTTATGGATGGGATACCATTTTCCTCTGTATTTTTATTGTTTTCTAAAACCATGTTATATAGCCGTTATGCTGCAGAAATTTCGTCTCAAAATTTCTCTCTTTCTCTAAAGAAATTCTCTTATTTTATTTACCTGAATAGTAAAACCTATTTTATTTATATAGGTATTCATCAAGACATATAATTGATATATTTTAATCTGTAAATTACATACATATAACCCTTATTTCTTTTCCATGGGTTACAAATGACTTAATGATCTTATTTTTAAGCACGTTTTAAAACGTCGCGATTTTGATATGAAAACCATTTCTTTTGTTATATTTGGATTATTTATGAAATGTATAATTATGATATATATGAATCACATGAAAATAAATACATATTAAGGGTGCTCCTTGATAGCGCTCCAATGAATTAGGTAAAGAATTTAATCTCTAGAGATGACAAGTTTTACGATACCTTGGTGAATAACCTTGGTAATGTTTTTATGAAACCTTGTCGATATACCTTGGTAATATGTTCATGAATGTATAAATTTAATGTTTTATACACATTTTCAAGTTATGTTTCAAGTTATTATTATGATATTCCTCTTTATCTCCATGATCTTATTGATATTGCTCAAGTTCACATGTAAACTGCTTCACTTTCTTTCCTTACTAGGCCTTCTGCTCACCCTTTCCTTTGATGTATGTCTCCAAATTATGAGATGTATTAATTATACTTAGTATGAACCTATTTTGAAGCCTTACAAGTGTATTAGAATACTTTATAATGTTTTCATGTGCATTGTTCCTGATTTCCAATACACTAGACTTTAAAGATCCTCTATTTGTAAAATGTAATGAAAAGTTATATAATAAAAAGGTGGGATTCCATAGTTGGTATCAAAGGATAGTTTAGTTATTTATGGAAATTAAGATATGAAAAATTTAGGAATAACCCTATAAAAAAGTTTAAATATAGGAATTTTTTTTGGTATTTTGGTGAAATATTAAGTAACTGGTTTCTGAACAAATAACTCACTGTCTGGATATGAAAAAGTGGATGTGGCTCTAGAAGAGATGTACCTAGGAGTGAAAACTATGATAGAGAGTTTTAGGCTTGACCTGGGGTATCCTGGTACATGAAAAAGGTCCTTGCTTCACTCCTGGTTTGAAACTCTTAGGGGATATTTTTGGTTAATCATAAGATTTTTATGAATCATTATGAAGGATTTATATAGAAATGTAATTGTTTAAGCATGAAGTTTTAAGAAATAAAATCATTTATAGTTAAAATATTCATACATGAAATAAGATTCTCAATATGGTTTTATTCTTTTATAAAATGGTGGGAAACAAGAGGAACCATGAAAATGGTGACCACAATGGACCATGCACTAACAACCCTTCTATAGAAGCCGAAATGGAAACATTCATGAGAATTATGAACCAACTGACTCAAGTTATGGGAAATAACTTGATTCAAGTTGAGAGAACGATCTCACTACTAAAGGAACAACATTATGTTGAGTCCTTTCTAAATCATTGACCACCATCCTTTAGTGGATATACCGACCCATTGATTACTAAGCAGTGGATCAACACTATCGAGAAGATCTTTTCTATGCTCTGTTGTTCGGAACAAGAGAAGGTCACCCTAGATGTTTACTTCTTAGATAAAGAAGTTGATAAGTGGTGGAAAATGATTAAAAACATTAGGCTAAGAGAGGATGTTGAATCTATGGAGTGGGAATATTTTAGAGGGATCTTCATTAGTAAGTATTTCCCTCGTTCCATGAGAACAATAAAGGAGAAGGAGTTTCTCAAGCTGAAGCAGAAGGATAATGAATCTATTGGAAGTTACGAGATGAACTTCACCAAAATTTCCCATTAAACCTCAAGAATTTTCATGGATCCTAATGTGAAGGTTGATAGATTATTTGGTGGATTGAGACCTCATCTTTAGAAGAATATATCCAACCGAGACTGTGAAAGCTATGAGAAGATCGTGTGGAGTGCGATGAAAGTCGAACTAGAGTTTGGTGAGATGCAATGGTCTCATAAATCCAATGACAAGAAGAGATAATTGGAGCCAAGATTACAGAGTTACTTCGATCAGGGATGTGGAGGAAAGAAAGTGCAACGTCCCACGTGTAATAAATGTGGGAAGAAGCATTCAGGGAACTACCTGCTTGGGAGCGGGAAGTGCTACAAGTGTGGAAAAGATGGCCATATCGCATGAAACTATCCTACTGAGGTGACACCTCAACTTCCAAACACTAACGACAAAGGTAATATGGTGAATGGCCTACTTGATGTCCAATTTTATAAGTGTGGACAACTTGGGCACTTTTCCAATCACTGTCCAAATCCGAGGGCAGTGGAGGGGAATCACCATCAGCCTCAGCAAAGGCCAAGGGAGAAAGGTCGTGATTTTGCTATCACAACAGCTGAAGTTGAAGATCCAAATGATGTGGTGGTAGGTACTCTTGTTTTTGTCTCAAATATATCAAGCACTTTGTTTGATTTTGGTTCTACACATTCCTTTATTTCCTCAAAGTTTGTAAAGAATTTAAAGTCAACCCCTGATTTTGTAAAAGTAGAGTTATCAATCCAAACTCTAGGTAGTATTATCCAAGAATCATTAGTGTTTATAAAATATAGTATTTACTTTAGTGAAAACAATATTATCGTAAATCTAATAGTCATTCCCATTCTTGAATTCAACATTATACTAGGGATGGACTAGCCCTCAAAGTATAATACTAAGATCGAATGAAGAAGCAAGGAAATATTAGTAGTCTTGAATGAAAAACCTATGGTTATCTTCCAAGGAGAGATATCTCAATATATTTGTCTATAAGAACCTCTTATATCTTTCTTTATGCATTTTATCAGTGGAGAAGAAGAAGGAAATGATAGTATAAGGATAGAAAATGACCCGATCGTCTAGGAATACATTGACATATTTCCTGAGGAGTTACCCTGATCTCCCTAGGAAGGAGAGGTAGAGTTATACTTTTAACTCATACATGGATCTCATCTGATATCAAAGACCCCGTATTGGATGGAAAATGCGGAGTTGGATGAATTAAAGAAACAACTCCAAGGTCTTTTGGAGAAGGGGCTTATCTGACCGAGTGTGTCTCCTTAGGGAGCACCTATTATCTTTGTGATGAAGAAGGATGGATCGATGCAGCTATACATTGATTATAGATAACTGAATGGGATCACAGTAATGAAAAAATACCCTCTTCCATGAATTGATGACTTATTTGACAAACTTCATGGGGCTCAATTATTCTCTAAGTTTGATCTTTGATCTATTTATCATCAATTGAGGGTGAATAAATAAGATATTCCAAAAACTGTATTCCGATCAAGATATGGGATTTATGAGTTTGTTGTTATGCCATTTTGACTAACTAATGCACATGCTATTTTTATGGATTTTATGAATAGAGTCTTTAAGGACTACCTTGATTACTTTGTGGAAGTTTTTATTAAAAATATTCTGATATATTTCAAAAGTCTCAAGGAGCATGAGGATCATCTAAGGATTATTTTTCAAACTCTGCAGAAGGATATACTTTTTTGAAAGTTCAGAAAATGTGAATTTTGGTTAAAAAAAGTTGCTTTCTTGGGGCACATTATTACCAATGAAGGAATCACAGTTGAACCAGCAAAGACAAAAGTTGTAGAGGAGTGGCCCTAGACTACAACAATAATTGAGATTCATAGTTTCCTTATATTAGTGGGATATTATAGGAGGTTTTTGAAAAACTTTTCACAACTTTTTAATCCATTAACCAAGTTAACTCGAAAAGGTGTCAAGTTCATCTTGAAAAAGGAGTGTGAGGAAAGTTTCCAAGAGATGAAGAAGACATTGGTTACTAAACCCATGCTAACTCTAATCCCAAGTGTAGAAGGATTCATTATTTTTAGTGATGAATATATGAAAGGCTTGGGTACGTCCTCATGAAAAATGAATAAGTCATTTATTATGCATCTCTACAGTTGAAGAATCATGATAAGAAATATCCTATGCATGATCTGGAGCTGGATGTGGTCATTTTTGCTATAAAGATATGGAGGCACTATCTTTATGGGGAGAAATGTGATATATACACAGACCATCAAAGTTTGAAGTATATTTTCACACAAAAGGAATTAAACATGAGACAAAGGAGATGGTTGGAACTTTTCAAAGACTATGATTGTTCAATTAATTATCATCCCAGAAGAGCAAACCAAGTCACTAATGAATTAACCAGGAAATACCCAATTGTTCTTTCCATGATGAGGATTCAAAGAGATCCTTTGATCAATGACCGAGTAAACCTAGACATGGGAATTATATGGGAAGGGACATCATCAAACCTAATCCAAATTATTTCTCAACCATCATTACTAAAGAAGATCAAGAAAGCTTAGAAATAAGATCCTTTGATATAGAAGAATTTTGAGGCTGTGAAGGATGGAAGGTTTCCTAAGTTCAATATTGATCAAGAAGGTGTACTAAAATTTCATACAAGACTTTGTGTTCCATCTATTCCAGAAATAAAGAAGGAGCTGATGGATGAAGCTCATAGATCTAAATTCTCTATACATCTTAGTAGTACAAAAATTTATAGAGACCTTCATGATCATTATTGGTGGGATAATATGAAAAGGGAGATTGCTGACTACACTACAAGGTGCTTGGTATGTCAGCAAGTGAAGGAAGAATGATAACTTCCAAAAGGGTTATTATAACCACTACCCATACTAGCATGGAAGTGGGACAATATCACTATGGACTTCATCACTGGTCTCCTGAGAAATTCCGAAGGAAACAATGCTATATGGGCTATTGTGGACTGTCTCACCAAGAATTCCCATTTTATATCTATTAGGGAAGATTTCTCTCTTGATCAAATTTCTAGGATTTACGTGAAGTATGTGGTAAGGCTATATGGAGTTCCACTTTCTATTGTATCTGATTGTGATCCAAGCTTCACATCAAAATTTTGGAGAAGTCTTCAACATGCTCTGAGCACTGAATTAAATTTCAGTACGGCCTATCACCCCCAAACTTATGGACAATCTGAATGGACTATTCAAACACTTGAGGCCATGCTGAGAACATTATCAATGAAATTTAAAGGTGTATGGGATCAACATCTCCCTTTAGTTGAGTTCTCTTATAACAACAGCTTCCACTCAAGAATTCAAATGGCACCCTATAAAGATCTATATGGTAAGCGATTTTGAACTCTTACTTATTGGAATGAAGTTGGTGAGAGAAATCTTCTTATAACTAATATTTTGCAAGAGATGGCAGAAAAAGTCCATGCCATCCAGCAACACATTAAGGCTACTCAGAGTAGACAAAAGATCTATACCGACAACCGTCAAAGGGACTTGGAGTTTAATGTTGCTAACAAATTATTTCTTTTAATTTCACCTTGGAAGAGATTCATGAGGTTTGGGAAGAAAGGGAAGCTCATCCCTAGGTACATTGGCCCCTATGAAATCCTTGATCGTGTAGAAGAAGTGGCCTATCGACTTTCACTTCCTCTAAATCTAGCACAAGTTCATGATTTCTTCCATGTATCCTTCTTGAGGAAGTACATACCTGACCCTTAACATGTACTAAACCCAAATATGGTACAATTGGAACATGAACTCTCTTATGAGGATAAACCTGTGGAGATCTTGGATGGTAGTGATAAGGTGCTACGCAAAAAAACTACCAACCTTGTTAAGGTGTTGTGGAGAAACCAAAAATTTGAAGAAGCCACGTGGGAACTAGAGGAATATATGAGGCAGAAGTACCCACACCTTTTATCTTCTTAGGTTACGAGTTCAAATTTCAGGGATGAAATTATTTAAGGGGGGAAGAATTTAATGACCCGAACTTTTGAATAATATTAGTTTCTTAAATTTTTGTGTTATTTTATTTTATACTCAACAAAACTATATCCTTTAATTAATAAAGTGAGTATAATTAAAATGAGACCATTGGGTTTTGACTGTTATATGACCATTGGTCAATATGACTGTTGGTCAATATGACTGTTGGAAACTAAACTCTTAACATTATGATTATTGTTTATAAATACAAGTGATCTTGGTTAATTAAAATAGAAAGAGGATTTTATGGCCTCATCCATTAGACTCGGTCCATACAAATCCCATCTGCCAGAGCTTGGGAAGGAGGTAGCATCTTTGGGCTTTGCTCTGGACCAAGCCCAAGCTGAGATTCAATATGTGAAACTTGAATAGAATCGCCTATGGGAGAAGTTCAAGCTGATAGAAATCACCACTTGGGAAATTTTATCCAAGACACCCCAAGATTCTATCACCATATAACACCTTACACTTAGCTCCAATTTAGGTGTTATAAGGGGCTATGTAACATGAACTTAGTTATGTTGTATAATCCTTTTGTATAAAAAAATGTTATTTCTTATTATGTTAAATTTTTGAATTTCAAATGTTAAAATAAATATATGATTAATTTATGGAAGTTCCATATTATTGGTGAGTTTTGGAAAAAAGGATATTTTAAAATATTTTTTGTATACATTAAATAATTAATAATGTGAAATGATTTTAAAAAAATGGTCTTCTACAGTTGAGATAAGTAAGAAATTTATAGTCTAATAAGATCAACTTAATTTTTGATGAATTGTGTTGGTTGAATAGTGTTTTATTGATGAATAGTATTCAATGAATAATGTTATTTTGATGAATAGTAAAAGATATTTTATTGTTAAATAACTTTTTCTGTGAAATGATTTTTAAAATCTGTCATACATGGTTGTAATCAGGGTGAAAAATGTGGTTAAATAAATAAAAATTAATTTTTTTATTGAATATTAACATACCCTTATGAATAGTAATGAATAGTAAATTGACCAAAAAAATAGAAACTTCACCCATGAATGTCTAAATACAATTTAGACATCTTAGAAGTGAAAAAATGATCATAATATAAGTTCTGGTATTTTTGTATGTCATTTATATTTTATTTACAATTTTATAATTAATTTAATAATTTAAAATAGAAATTTATTTTCATAAAATATAATCATAAATTTTTAATTTATTGTCTTATGGTTATACGATAATTTTATGGGACCTTGATTACTTTTTCAAGGTGTTACAAAACAAGTTATAAATTTAGAGTTGTTTTTTGAATAAATAATGATTTTATTTAAAAATTAAATTAAAAATATTTATAAAAATATTTTTATAAAATGGAGTTCATTTTTGAATTCAGAGCATCGATATTAGGTTAGGGTGAATTTATGATATTTTTATAAAATGTTTTGTTTTTCAGTAAATAGTGAAAATACAGTTTTCAGTTTCGTTGTGTTTAATGACATCATTAATGATGTAATCATGATGTAATAATTATTTTTGACTTGTGAATAGTATGATATTTTATGAGGTTTCCCAAGTGTCCAATACCATGGGAAAATACCATGGTAAAACCCATGATTTTTCAAATACCACCGATGAGGTCTCCCTTGGAAATTAATAAAATATTCCTCTACATTTTCTATAAATAGCAACCCATTCCTTAAATAATTTCATTAAAAATTAATCCTCTACAAATATATGGTCTTTTTACCTCCCAATGAGTCCTCCCAATGTTCCCTCAATCCCATCAAGGTCCCAACCTTCAAGCTTTTGAAGTTACTCTTCAAGGTAAGGGAACCTTTCACCCTCCTCTTTTAAGTCATGACTTCCTTTATGTTATGTCTTCTAGTTTCCATCTTATTATGTTGGGGTATGTTCTTATATATCCGTATTAATTTACATTTTATGTCCAAATTATGATAGAACCTTTCCAATCACATCAATTTATTTTATGAATTTTAAGTGACGCCATTAGGCTGCTGAATTTTCGTAAAAGAAATCACATTTTCTCTTTTTTCATGTTTCCTTTACATGTGGTATGTCATTAAAATATCCACACCATGATATTATTATTTTATATGTCTTTATAATGTAAAATTATTCATTTATTTATGTGAGACCCTTATCCTCTATCTTTTTATTGTTTTCTAAAACCATGTTATATAGCCGTTATGCTGTAGAAATTTCGTCTCAAAATTTCTTTTTTTCTCTAAAGAAATTCTCTTATTTTATTTATGTGTATACCAAAAACTATTTTATTACTGGGGATATTCATCAATAAATATAATATATGTATTTTATTCTGGAAATTACATACATATAACCCTTATTTCATTTCCATGGGTTATAAATGACTTAATTATCTTGTTTTTAAGCACTTTTTAAAATGTTGCGATTTTGATATGAAACCCATTTATTTTATTATCTTTGGGTTATTTATGAAATGTATGATTTTGATCTATGTGAATCACATGAAAATAAATACATATTAATGGTGTGCCCTGATAGCGCTCCAATGCATTGGGTAAAGAATTTAATCTCTAGAGATGACAAGCTTTATGATACCTTGGTGAATTGGTAATTGTTTTATGACACCTTGGGGATATACCTTGGTGATATGTATGAAAATGTATAGATTAAATGTTGTAGCCACATCTTCAAGTTATGTTTCAAGTTATTATTATGATATGCCTCTTTATCTTCATGATATTATTGATATTTCTCAAGTTCACATGTAAACTATTTCACTTGCTTTCCTTACCGGGCCTTCTGATCACCATTTCCTTTGATGTATGTCTCCAGGTTATGGGATGAAGTAATTTTACTTAGGATGAACCTATTATTAAGACTTAAAATTGGATTAGAATACTATTTAATGTTTTTATGTATATTGTTCCTGATTTCCAAGACACTAGACTTTAAAGATAATCTATTTGTAAAATTTAATGAAATGTTGTGTATTAAAAAGGAGGGATGCTATACTAGTTATCATTTAAACTTTTTCTATCACTTTGAAACATAATATGATAGTTTCCCAAAATAATTTTATTAATATTTAATCAATTCATAGAAAGATTATGTTTATTAATCACTCCCAACCTAATTGAGAATATTATTTGGAGGAAAAATATAAATTAATAAATATTCCAATATTCTCAATAAAATATTTAAACTTATCTTGAGTGAATCAATATCATGATAACAATTTGAAATAAATAAAAATAAAATAGTTAATTGATTACCATTAACAAACAAGATTAAGCCACAAGTTCTAATTATATTTTCACCCATTTAAATAAAATTATTTAATCTCCCCATTTTTGAAATTATTTAAAATTTGGATTTTAAAACAATTATGGTGTCTTGATATGAAAAAAAGTGATACCAATTAGAATAAATTATTTTAAAAAAAAATAATAAAATCATATATAGAGGGAATATGGACCTTGAATACATACCTCAACTATTCTCACTAATCTATCATACTTTCTTTCAAAGACATAAATTTAATTTATTATCCTCCAATGACAGACATGGTGTTCACCATATTTTACCTCATATAATTTCATTTATTTTTTAATTCTCAATATGATTTGTTAATTTTTTTTCTATATATAGAGGGTTAGTTTTTCAAATCCTTTTGGAACTTAAAATAGAAGATCCACCTATAAAATATTTAACATGTTTCTTTAAATTGGGACGACCTTGTTGAGTTATATATTTTTTAAAAATCTTTCCTCAATTATTTTTTTTATAATTTCCCCATGGGTTAACTAAATGTTTTATTTTATTTATATGCAATTTAAATTTTTTTGTGGGTGAGTATCCTCCATAACTCATGATTATTACTCTTTTTTCTAGAAATATTATTAATTTGGAACTCCATAACCTTGTTCTAATATATAGAACACTCCCAAATGTATCATTAGAATCTTTTACACATCAAGGATTTATACAATTATATTTTAGCAAATGATTAACCATCAACTCCACTATTTTACATTTCTTTTATGAAATAAAAAAAATATTATTATGGTTTAATTTAAAATAATAACCCTCTTCCTGGAAAACCATCCAATATTGTGTTTCTTTCAATTTAATTTTAAACAAAGATGGAGTCAATTCCTCTCATAAATATATTTTTCTTGATTATATTCACCCGTATCCTTAGATATCTAATGAATCTAAGTCCCATAATTCCTATTATTTTAGTATATTTGGTACTCCTCTAATTTCATTAAAGCATCCAATATTATATCCTAAAAATTTTAACTCATCTTTTTATTTCATTAGCTATAAATATATTGTCTTTATAGACCTTATATTTTCCATCGGTACTCTTAAGATTATATTAAAAGTCTTGAATCAATTCATTTTATACCACCTATTTACCATAAATTTATTTAATATTATACTTTAATGTTAAGTCAAAATTGGTAACTGATTTTAATGATTTAACATTGATATATTTATTTAATCTCAACCTCATTTTTACCATGTATTATTTTTATTCAAGACCCATAACGAATTTCTCCTTATCTGTAATATTTGTGGTGGATTTATTGGGAATATAAATTCAATTAAATTTTACTAAATTTAGATAATAAATAATAAAAATAATCTTTTTATTATCAACCAAAAAGTCATATAAATAATTAATTCTATAAGCATTTAATCATTCTTATAATATTTTGATTTTATTTATTAATGTATTATTAAACACTTTATTTTATCTACCTCATTGGCATGATATAAGATTATTTTATATTATCTAATTTTTTATTGATGAATAGAGATATTTTCAAGATGATTTTTATCATACTAATAACACTAATTAAATATGTATAAAATAATAAAAATTTCTAAAAGAAAAACCCTTATAGTATGGGCCAACTTCTCTTCCTGAAATGTATTAACATGAGGACTCCTATAACACATATTTTGGAAGTAATAATGAATTATTATAATCAAACATCATGTTATAATACTCATTAAAACTTAATATGAGTGGAGTTTATTAGAATTACTCTTTTATATTATTATAAACACGCAATGTCTACTTAAAAGTTCCAATACTGTTTTCCCTTTCTTCACATATCTCTATTGGTTTACACTCATCTATAAGAATGATTAAGGAACTTCTATTTATCTTATAATCATTCTCCTTAAATATCATCTTGGATGTAATATTAAACTCACCATATCTTTATTGGGAAAAACCATAAAATGAATTCCTTAATATACAAAATTTTTATGCACATGTTTAATTTTTTATTTTTCTATCTTGAAACTGAAGGAGGATTATTTAATAATTATACAAAGTATCAATTGAAATATATCTTAAATATATCTTGTTATTATGTGTGGCCATTTATATTACACCATTATTTGTTCCCAGATCAAGGATTATGATCACTGAGGGTGGTGATAAATAAATGTTCTCTATTTTTCTTTTCTTTTCAATCCATTTAATCTTTTATGAGTTTTTAATTAATTCAACCATTATCACTTGTTAAGGTGAATATTTATCCCTTTATATTTTCTATCAACCTCAACCTTATTTAAAAATAAAATTGAGGAAAATAGGCATAAATATTTTTATAAGGTTCCCTCATAATATTAAAACTATATCCTTTTTGTATAATGTATCATTCACATAAGTTGTTATTTATTTATTTTTTAAAGTATATTACAATGGGTCCCATATCATCGATGAAACAATAATTGAAATCCTATAATTTTAAAAGAATTTAAATTATTTAAAAATATACCTAAATATATCTTCATCATATAAAAAATCACCCTTGGTGATAGATTTAATTTGTAAATTAAAATTGAAGATTAATCTAAAAAATTATTGATAAATATCTTTTTTATAGAAGGTCAGATTTAGTGAAACACTCTTTGAGTAAAAATCATCTTTCTCTTCTAAAAACCATGCATAAATTCATAAAGAGAATACAACTATGAGAGCTCAAGCACACATAATTAATACTTCAAATTATATATATTTTTTATATCCTTGTACTTTTATTATTTTTGACTCAAAATTATTCCAAATTCAATTTATTTATGACCCCTAAGTATTTTTGGTCAATATTTTCACACTCATATTATTCTCATTTTTTAACTTGTTATATAAATTTCAATATTCAATTATTATAGTTACTGTGTAAATTTTTTATTCCTGAATCATATGATAAATTTTATATATACTAATTTGAATTTATTACTCTCTAATTGATCATCCAAATTTAAATCTTTTTTATTGAAGGTAATTCTAAAAAAATGTATGAAAAGTAGTATCCATAAATTAATTATTACACTCAAATATACAAAAAACATTTCCATCATTATATATCAAGAATTATAGGAAATTTAATCCTTTAAATACTTAAATTATTAATATATATAAATCCATTCCATCTTTTTCAAATGTAAACTAATTTCACTATAAAATCTATATAAATAATAATTTTTATTTCTAAAATATATAAAAATATATTAAATGTTTTTTTTCATTTTTCTCACATATATTTATGACTCAAAATATTTTCAATAATTCTTCAATTAATTATAAAATGATAATGGTAAATTAATAAAAAATATTCATTTTATCATTTAATGTTGTATTATGTTCTATGCCACACATTGAAAATTTTATCATGGTCTCATCAAATGAATTCTTTATAAATTAATTCATATATTTTATAGATAAAATATAACACATATTGAATTATTTATTCCATATTCCAAGGGATTTAGAGTCACTAAAATTCAATATTTTTTTGATAGTTTTCATGTATATTAATTGTTCTATATACAATATTTTTGTATTATATTAACAATAATCTTCTTTTACCACCCCGAATATTTTTATAAAAAAATTCAATGTTTTAATTAGAATTGGTGTAAAACAATTTCATTTAAAAAATTTATACCAATATCAAAACATAGCTTTTATCCCGCTCAATCAATTTTTTTTTGAAAAATTATTCGACATGTGCTATTAAGATAAAAATTATATGCACATATCTTATACATATAAAAACTATTAATTTTTAATTTAAATAGTCTATTTATAAATATAAAGTCATTATTAATCTCATTCCATTAATTATCCAGTAAGATAACTCAAATATTATAACATATTTTATAATCTTAAAAAAATGTTTTAGGTTATTATAAATGTTCTAAGATAGTTTTATATTGGAAATAGAGTTATGAATTTTGTTTTATTACATAATAAAAATTATATCTAGTTATTTAAATTGGTACACACATTAAAACTAAAATTTATTATTACTTGAGATAGTTCTAGTCAAAATGTTTTACACAGAGACACATACAAAATATATATTTTATGCTTATAAAAGTTAATTTTTCTTTTAAATCCAAAAAATATATTTAATAATAATTATTAATATCGGAAAAACATATAAAAAATTAAATGAATGATTTTTCATGATCGTTTACATTGTGTATTTTTGGTGTTGGGAGTCTCAGGTGAATGTTTTAGGGGGAGAGTGTTGGATAAGGGTATATTTTTTATTGAAATTTCATCTAGGAGCATATATCATACTATGACCAACTGTGTTACACCATGATGTATTGTCTTGTGGAACTTGAGAATATTATTTTCATAATTTTATTGTGATTACTGAGGTTTCAAAATGAGGCTTAAGCTATGAGGTTTTGGGGTGCTTCTTATTGTTTGGGAAAGATAATTTTCCCCAGGGTTCTATTGATTATTATATAGTGAGTATTTTACAAAGAGTAGTTGTGATTTAAAGTTAGTAAATGAACCATGAAGATCTTGGATGAAAAATTCCTTTATTCTTCCTTATTCAAGATCATTTCACCAAGTAGATTTTTTATATCATGAGATTTCCTTGGGAGTCTTTGTGTCTTGAGTGGGTGGTGTGAGGTATATGTTGTGAATCTTTGGAACTTGGATATTATGGTGTGGTGAGATTCATTTCACCATGACCTTTATTATCCATATAAAATTTAAGAGTGTTGGCTAATATTAAAGGGGGATTATTGAGGTGTGTGTGTGTGTGGGGGGGGGGGGGGGATCATACCATGATCCTTCGTAACATGCTATCACCTAACCTACTACTCTGTGATGATTTGATTAATGACCGGATTCCTTACATTTATTTTTTATTATAAATTCAATGTGTCCCCTTACTTTGGTTTGATCTTAATTTTTCCCCTAAAACCCTTGGTGGACTTAAGAGATATTCTTGGTGGTCTTTATAGTTTTTGGAAGATATATAGCCTCAAATTTTACATGATATACTATTCCTCAATTCTAAATAATATTCTTATCTAATTTTCTCATTTCCTCTTAATTTCTATTTCAATGATTATTGTAACAGTGTTTCATTTGGTATTGATGGGTTGGGGTTAATGGATTGATGATGGATAATGTGATATAGGTTATAAAATATTTTTATTGAATCTTTGGTTCTCTATGTTGATTATATCATTATGGAATTACTCTATAATAATTTAGGTTGGGTATTTCTAATCTTTTCTTATATCATTAGGAATAATATGCACTATTAGCACGTTTTGTATCTTTTGAGTTTCCCATAACAATCCATATGAATTCTTATTCATAAATTCTAAAATTTAACCATTTAAACCCCGATATTATTCTTCATTAAATAATTCATTTGATTTTAGAAAAATCATCAATTTAAAACCACTCCATGATTTCCATAACACGACACAATTTTATTGTAACAATCTAGCCTTTAATGACATATCCCTTTACTAAACTCTCAAGAAACTTCTATAACATGATAATTCTTTCACACTGTTCCCTCTAGTTCTATGATGTAGATTTATTATTAGGGAATGGTTTTCTTTTTTAATTATTTATTCTTATATATTATACTCTTACCTTAGGCTTGGTGTGGTTTGTTAGGTCTATGGGAAAGAGGTCCTTATTATGATTCTACTTTATATATATATATATATATATATATATATATATATATTCTTCTCTTATCTCTATAACACTGTGGTGAATGTTTATTCTGGGGAATGGGAAATTATATGACCCCTTATTTACTTAAGACCCACTTTCCTCAGGCTCATTGTTTTGTGTATGGTCCAAGGAAAAGGGATGTTATTATGCTTTTTTTTACTTTCATTTAATTTTTAAACTTCTCTATTTTTATCATGTATTATTTTTCAAATTTATTTATATTTATTTCTCTAATTTGTTCATTATAATTGTATTATTATTCAATGAATTCCTTATAAAGTGAAACTTGACCTTAATGAAAATATAGATGTGATAATAGATGAATGTGGAAAATTGATCATGTGACAAATCTCCTTTAATATTTCATGTTCTTAAAATCATTTTGATATATATATATATATATATATATATTATTATTATAAAATTATATGGAATGCTTTGTGATATGGGAAGTATTTTTGTTAAAAAAATTGAAAAGGGAATTATGGAATGATGTTATATTATATGAAAAAATGAATATGTTTAACAATAATCTTCATTATGAAATTACTGATTATAAAATGTATATATTCTATTATATTGTATTGATGATATTATACCGAATCAAATGTTTAATTAAGAGGTGATTTATTTTTTGTTAGAGGTTATCATATTAAGTTATATTTTGGTATTTATTGATCACTATTATTTATATAGTATTCATTCCTCTTTCTTAGTTCCTATGGTTAACTAGTGTGTGATGTTGTTCTCATCCTTGGGAGTTCTTTATTCCTTATAGATTGTCTTCCTTTCTTAATAAATTGATGTCTTGGGGTTGGATAATAAAGATATATATATATATATATATACTTTAGAGGAGTAGTTTAGGTCCAGTGTTCCTTTATATGGTGTGTATTATTTTTTTGTAAGTATAATGGTTATGTGGTAAGGGAATTTTAGTAAGTATTTTATTGGAAGAGATAACTTAAATTTTTTTGTTATGTTTTAGGGGTAAGGATCATGTGGGTTTGGTTCTTGATACTTTATAGGTTACCTAGGTTTAGAGAGTTGCATAACATTATGTTTGGACTTATGTTATTGATGTTTCTATGGGGTTTATAGAGGAGTTGTGAAATATAGGTGATTATGGGGGTTTTATTCAAAGTTATATAGATATTTGGTTCAGTGTTCAAATAAGACTAATGATTAAATTATTTAATATAATTTGATGCATAACTAAATAAATTAAACGTTAATGTAACTTGTAATGGAGTAATTTTATGAAATTAATAACTATATAAATATAAATATGGGTTAAATATAAATATTTATATATGAATGGAATATGGATATTAAGTATTTAACATGAATATGGAGAGATAAATTATTAAAGAGTTGAAAAATAACTTAGCAATGATAATTTTTATTTTTTATTTATATTAAATTGTATGATTGGAAGTTGAAATCTGAATTATTTTATTTGTATTAATATCTATTGTAATAAATGTTGTATTAATTGTGGTATCTTCTGTTATTTTAGTGTTTATTATTTTATTATTTTCATTTTGATTGTTTATTTGTGATTTTATGATTATATAAAAGCATTTTACAATTAATATTAATTATATGAGTATATATATGGGATATAGTAGATCAAGGTTGTAATATTTATAAATTTTTTAGGTTGTTAGGGATTAAAATTTTGTTATGTGAATATATATGTGGGCTATAATAGCTCAAGGATATGATATGTTAACCACTTCATGGGTTATAATGGACCAATTTTATGAAATCTACATATATATATTGGTTATGATGGATTTATTCTATTTCATGTATTAAAATATAATAGATTGAAGATATAATATGTGTTAATAAGAGGATGATGTGGTTGTTGTGGATATGGTGATGTGAGAGTGGTTATGATGTGGCCTTGTGGGTATGGTGGTGGTTGTGATGTGGTTATAGATATGGTTACATAGAAATGGTTGTGATGTGGTTAAAAATGTGGTAATGTGGTGGTGGTTTTGATGTTATTATAGCTATGTTGATATTATAGTGGTGATGTGGTTGTTTTTATATTGATATGGTCGATCAATTATGTTGGTTGAAAGTGTTTTGACTTAATTCATGGATTTTCTATCATCCCTATATGGTACCAAAAATATTATATCATTTTTTTCTAATGATATTATATTATTTGTGTAATTTTATAAATGTAGCTGTTGAATGTGAAATTGAAAAGCATGTGGTTCTATGATGTCATATTCACCCAAGGTGATAATTAATTATAATTACTTTTTGTGATTCCTAATTTACCTATTCTTAGTTGGCCTCACACATGTCTACCTCAACACATTTATTTCACATTGATGCTAAATTATTTTAAATAATGATCCTACAAGTAGTCACAACTGTCTACTCCTCTATAGTTTTCCAAAGTTTTTTATAGGATAACTCGATGTATATTTGAATATTACAGTTTGTGCAGCTAGAGTGGAGTTATAAGAGGTATGTCTTGACTGAAACTGGAATTTTTATTGAAAAAGAAATAAAAGAGAGTATAAAGTATATGAAATAAACTAAGGGGGCCTAAATAATTTATACCAAGTGGATCTCTAATGATAATATTAATACCCTTTTCAGGGATGGATCCAGTGCTAGATAAAAATCTATGTAAGGTATGTTGAGAAACTATGGATGAAAATAAATCTACTCTGTTGTTCCCATCTCAATAGGTATGATAGATAATAACATTTATCTGAGTCAATCTTCTGTACTTTAGAACATTATAAGATATGCTCCAAGGAGACGAGATACTCTTATTCATAGCATTAAAGAGAACCTAAGAATCTATTTCAGTGATAGAAATCGAGATGTTTCTTGTACTACACAATTGAAGACCTATGAGCATAGCATTGGACTCCACTTGCAAAGAGTCTCCCATCCCATATGATGTCAAGAAAGAAAATATAACTAATCCCCTATTTTCATAGACAAGATCTGCAGCCCTCATCATTCCCATACTGAATGAACCATCAATATTGATCTTAAACCCCGAGATGGGGGGACACCAATTAATCCAGCGAGCAAGGGGTTGGACGTGGGTGATAGAAGAGGACCATCCTAAAGGATTGGGGACTTTGAGTGAGGGAACATCATACTAATGGTTAAAAAACTTCATTGACTCCAAAATAAGGATTTTGGTTCTGTAGAGAATAACCAATGTAGAGATTTTAGAACCATAAAACCAGACATTATTTTTGGCCTGCCAAATACACCAAAATACCACTACAAGAATAACCACCCTTTATTTTTTGATCAGTGCTATTGGATCCTAACCCATGAAACCACTACTCTAGGAAATAGTTTCCAACAATATCCTATGTATAGAGTACTATTAAGCTTCCGAAGTGGTTCTAATCCTAGTTATCCCATTGAATCTCAAAGAATAGGTGATGTGAGGAATCACTATATGGATCAGCACAATAATAATATTAGTAAACCAATTGGATTCCCAAGAAATTTATTTTTTCATTAGTGGGCATTGCGTTATTCCTAACACACTTTATAAATAATGTTTAACTTCACAGGAGTCTTTTTGGACCACAAACCCCCCCCCCACAATAATAATTTACAACCCATGTCCTATTGGATTTAGGATTAAAGGGATATAGTCATATTAACTATCGACCTAGGATGGGTTTCAGTAGGGGAAGGTCATGAAAAAAATGGAATTAGAGATTTTGGTTGATGGATAAAGAGTATTGAGTTAGGAATATTTGAGTATTTCATGGGTCTATTAGGGAAACAATGTCATTTAAACTAGACATGATATAAAGGGAAGGGACCAAGTAGGGAAATAGTTTTAGTGTCCCTCTATGAACTAACACAAGGATCCTAAATGTAAATGAGATCAGTTAGGACCTAGGTACTTAGTGTCCCTCTATGATATGATGCATGTACTTAGAATACCAACTAAGCATTTATTGGTAAACGTTTTCTATTTTATGGGTAAAAATTGATGAAAGGAATATTCATCTATATCATAGGAGTACATTTATGTTGAAACATTTAATTTTTATTTTTTGTGTGTGATTATTATGAAAAATTAAAATATTGTGATTAATTATATATGATAATATTTGCATGATGATTTATAATAAATTTTGAATAATTGATTTATTCAATTTAAAAATTATTTTTTATAATAATTCATAACATGATATGATTCTTGATTTTAATTCCATATCATTCCATATTATTGTTATTATTTATATTTTCTATATATTAATTAAAAAAATTGTAAATTAAAAAGAGAATGATAGAAATTTAATATATTTATTTACCTAGATTTTTATTAGTAGTCTATAAATATTATTCCTTAATGTTGTGTTGAGATTTTTTTTACAAAAAATATTTTTTATATTGGATTTATTGAAAATAATTAAAGGCTGATGATGATTTATGGTTGATGACAGTTATGTGTCTCTAATAAATTGTTTGTATAATTTTTTGACAATAACATGGGTTGTATTTTTTTCCCATCAGATGTAAATAAACTACAGATAAGAATATAATATTTTATGTTCAAGAAGTAAACATTGATGGTTGATGTTTTGTATGTTGTGAAGGTTGTATATTTTTAAAAGTTATAATTTGTGAGAAGGATTTTTCTAAGTCAAGAAGAAGGATAAAGTTCTAAAATTCAGTCTAGAAGTTATATTTTAAGTTAAATTATAGAGTTTTGTTATGAAAATAAAATTTGGAAAATTAGTTGATAAGTTTATCTTGATTTTAAATTTAGTAATGTACTAGAGAAAATTCATAAAGATATATAATATCCTATGGGAGGATACATAATATATTTGAGATGAGAAAACTAGATATGGTTTTCGAATTTGGCATCAAAATTCACAACATAAACACAATTATCACAACATGAGTGGAGTTATCAAGAATCAAAAAAGTATAGGAATACTCCCTATATACATAGGATTTTCTAGGTTAATAAGTAATATGTTATGGAAAGATATAAAATTATAACAATGTTAATATAAGAAGGTAACCTAGGTTGATATGTAAAAGTAGTCAAGATGGAAAAATTATAATGTTAATATTGGGGAGCATACAAAAGAGTAATTAGTGTATGAAAAGATGATATATAAAGGTTATAGAAATGATACATGAAAGAATCTGGTTTCAAAATTGTAAAAGTCCTGGATTTTCCACTATAGAATTTGAAGTTAACAAGTATCCATAGGTAAAAGTAACCCTGTGATAACATAAGACTCATTTTCAGGATGAAGGGGAACTATGTAAGGGTCATTTCATTGAAAAAAGGGTGATACATAAGGGTTATTTTTGTTACCATGCAAGGTGAAAATTTAGCACTAAGTCAACATATAAGAGTCATTTTAAAATAAGTGATCATAAAACTATGGATTATGCTACACATGATTATTCCTAAAATTATTTTGATAATGATTCCACCTAAAGATTATGATATAAACTATCAATCATAAAATATGATTGATAATGAAACATTTCATGGATTTATTCACACTTTAATGCATGAAATAATACTACGATTAAATTGAATGGATAAAGAGAAGAATTTATATATAGTGAAGGTTTTAAGAAAGTTAACTGTGATAATTGAGGAAGATTATGAGAAATAAATAGTTGAAAAATCATGGAGATTTT
This sequence comes from Viscum album, assembly GCA_963277665.1. Lineage (NCBI taxonomy): Eukaryota > Viridiplantae > Streptophyta > Magnoliopsida > Santalales > Viscaceae > Viscum > Viscum album. Next base: position 1,142,576,711 of record OY728156.1, read on the forward strand.
TTTAGATTTAAAGGTGACATAGATCATGTGCCCAAGATTCATGTGATTTGATTGAGAAGATAATATCAAGAATATCATGGTACTAAATATTTATATCCATGAAAGAAAGATAAAAGTTCTAGATATAATATAAAAGAATAGAGAATAAATAGGAAAGGAACTGAGTGTTCTATGAAGGGAGAAAGAAGAAGAAGTAAGGTAGTCACCAACATGAGCTTCATTGAACATCTAATTTAGGAGGATAATATTATTTCTTATTGAGGATTTGTACAAGATTATGTTATAAAACATCACAGATATATCCATCTTGTTAATGTATAGAAGGAAAAATACATTAAAGATAATTCATATTCCATATTTATTAAATTTGGATATTTTTTCTCTTACATGAAGTTTTTTTATTATTAAAGACGCAACAATTCTCATAAAGAGTTTATTATATCTTTAATTATACTATATGAGTAACATATATTATAAATTTGAGTATCACATCTGGAATTATACAAATTACAACTATTGAACTTGGAGTGATTTTCCTATTGATAAACATATAAGTGAAAAAAAGAATATAAATTAATATCCTCTTGAGAATTGTGGGAAGAAGAAGAATAATGTGACCCTTGGGTGGTAGTGATCTATTATATACATAATTCTACTAGTAGTGATCCTTAGCGATGAGTGAATTCATGTAAACTTGTATAGGTAGTGAACCTTGGTGAGGAGCGACTTCATCTAAATGTTGTATCTACTAGAACAGTGTGTTAGTGGAGATTTTTGGTATACTAGAAGAATAACTAGTGAATTATTCTTAAAATCATTCTAGTATGGGTGAACTGAGTAAAATTTGTGTGTCCTTATATGTTTTACTTTTGAAAAATGTAAAAGTTATATGATGTGGATGAATTTGATATTGAGAAATTACTTGAAAATTGAATAATGTTTCTTCTAATAAGAGAACAAGATCTGAAGGGTAATAAAAGTGGTGAAAAAGATTAAATATGGTACCACATTGATTCACCCCTCTCATAGTTTCATAGTTTAAAAAAAGTTTTATAAGTGCTAAGATATAATACAACCCCTGAGGCCCCACCTATGTTGATAGTAAGCTGACAGTGACACATGAAGCTCACCATCAATATTATAAGTTCTTGTGACAAGTTCCAAGTAGTCATGTCACTAATATGGTATGACTTAGCCTAAATTACCTATAAACATTCACACAACCTTATACATTTAACTATGAAAAGATATATAATAACTGAAACATATAGAGTGTAATCAATGCATGAGAAAAACTCTAAGAAGTTATTCAAAGAGTAGATTGGTAATATATAAATGATATAAATGGGAAAAAATACTTTCCTAACTATAAAGGAGGTCTCCACCTGACAACAACAAAAAATTTGAAAGACTAAGGATAGACCAGTTCACAATCATCGAGACTAACCACCGTACCTAACTAGTGCCTCCAAATACCCTTTGATTCTTGTGATACCAGGTCCACCAAAGTAATCACTGACCTTCTTTTCATCTCTATAATACACAACATGTTTGTTCATATCCCATGCATGGGTCAATTCTAACATACATAGTAGGAAACCCAAAAAATAAAGAGGGAAGCAATAGAATTAAGCAGTCAGCTCAACCAATAGCCAAAGAGGGAAAAACACAATCATTAGATTTACTCATACCAAAACCCAAGTCTAAAAGGGGGATATATCTTAATATCCAAATCCATATAAAAATTTGGATGAGTCTATATATAGCTCCAAAGGAACCATCTTTGATTCTAAGCACCCCACGTAACCTCACAAGATTTAGTGGAGGAACCACTTCTTTCTACTATGATCCAAAGTCAAGGGAGAACTATCTCTAGTAGAGGAACCAATCCCTACTAGAGCCTGATGATGGGGGAGTACCATAACAACCAATAATTTTATCAATATAATTTCTCTTCTTATAATTATTTCATAAAGTATAATGCACTTACATCACATAGAAAAATGAACAAAACATTATTATCACAAATGAAGAATGATAAATTAGTTAGAAAATAAACCAATATGAATCCCAAATATAACAATTGGATAAAAAATAGGAAATAAGATATGTAATATATGAAAATTTGGATATGCTCGATCCACCAAAATGACCATACTCATGAAAAAAGATATAGAAATAAAAAACAATTGTAGCAAGAAAATATTACTTTTGATGATGAATGTATATATAACCTTGAGAGAAAATAGAAGTGAATTAATAATGAATGGAATAAGAGGTATTTATATAAATTATAGAACCCATAAAACCCTTAAAATTATAACAATTGGAATAGTAATCTGACCATTGGAATATTAACACAACCTTTAGAATAGTAATTATATAATTAAAAATTGTAACATGATTGTAAGAATAATAACACCACCTATGTTAGTGTAAAATAATATTTATATATCTCATAAAATGAAAATATGATATATTTTAACAATGGAACAAGTAAATAAATGTTTTAAAAATGATAAATTAAGTGTTTGTATTTTTATAAAACATCAATGTTTTAATCTCACTTTTATAATAGATATAAAAATTTAAAATAAAATTTATTAAAATAAAGTGTATTTATAAATTAATATAATGATTTATTATAATGATAATATACTTTTCTAAGACCATAATAAATTTTTTAATGGGTCATAAAATCGATTATAATATTAAAATCAGTATTTTCTTAATAAATGATGATTTTATTTAAAAATTAAATTTATAATATTCATAAAACTATTTACATTAAATTGATTCTATTTTTTAAATATACACATAAAAAAATAGTTAGGGTGAATTTTTGGTATTTATAATATATTTGAATTTTTGGTGAATAGTAAAATACAATAATTTATGGTATTTAACATTATAAGAAAAATACATGAATTTTGAGTCATGGATGATGTATGTACCCATTATCTTGATCTAAAATGATACATTTACTTTATATATTCAAAATAACCAATAATAAGGGTAGCCTTGAGACAAAATAAAAAACTAATGAATATTATATTAAAAAACACTTATCTATTCCTCTTATAAATACCACCCCTTATCATCACACCTTCTAAGCCTTATAGACTATTTTTTACCCAAAACCCTTACCAAAACTCTCCCCCACATCTTAGTGATAATTTAATCACAAATATAACAATTCCAAGTTCCTTAATATTCCCTTCATGAAGGAAATATTCAAGAGGTAACATTCTGAAACTATCACTTTTTATTCATTTTTTCTTCTACATTCCCCTCAAATCCCCAATCCAATATAGAATAACAATTCTAGTATCATGTATATATTTTAATTTTATATTTATAATGGAATTACTTATATTGAACCCTTTTCTCCTCTTATCGTATTCAAAGAAAAATGAAACCATTGCCCATATTATGTTAGTTAATCGTCTTCATGGATGGTGAGTTTTTATTTTACACAAATGACTTCATTGAAGGTTTAAATTAACTTATAATGGTTTAAATGAAATAATTATATATAATATATGTTTTTTCACATTATTTAAATAGTATATGTATATAACATTAAATAAAACAAATCTTTTTTTGAGATGGTAAAAAAATCGCCAAAATAAACGACACATTTTTCATTAACTTTTTATTAAATGAATCATCAATATATTAGAAAAAATGATATATGGGATAATTTAAACATATTTATTTTCAGTAATATGATTTAATTTCACTTATAGAGTAGTATTTCTATTGGAAAATAACTTCCATAATTATAAACAAGTGAACCGACCATGAAACCACAGAACGAATGATCCTTAAACAATGAAATTGAACATTATAAGTCATCAAAATTACTATAAATGAACTTATTAATATTATAATAAATAAAATATATCTGGTATTGGTTTTTAATAAAGTAATTATTGAATCTAATTTTATTATCTAGGACATTAATTGAAAGCACAGAACACATTCAGACATACAATAAGGGATCTCTCCAAACCTCCAGATATTCTTTGGGTTACGCTTTATCTCTTATTACATCAATTAATTTATTCATTATTATTATATAAAACTTAAATATTATGTATATATGTCCCAAAAATATATAAAAGGTTTATTTAATATTTATTTTATGGGGAAATACATGTTTTAAAAGGTTCACTTCTCAATTCCTCTCGATAAGAAAACCCAATTAAAGGGAACTTCTCTGTTTCTTACTAATTATCAAGTACACCCCATAAAATATTTTAACCAACCAATATTTTCTAAAATAAAGAATTTAATCATGAAAAATAAGTTAATTTTATTTCTATTTTTAGGGAAATAATTATTCCTTTATCCTGTTTATATAATCTTTATTCTTTTCTATAAAACTGCACTTAAAAGGCATATTTCTAAAGTTACAAAACCACTCTATTTCATTTTTTCACTTTAGTTGGAAAAAATTATTAATAATTTATATGAATTATTTAAATCCATTATTTAATGAATACCATTATGATATTCTATTTGGTTATGTCTTATAACCTGATTACAAAACCCATTTATTTCTATGGGTAACCTTTATGTTTATTCCTTATGTTTGATTTAATTATGTAGAACACATATGATTTTACATGTTATGAATGGTAATCCAAGATAGTGATATAATTAATTGGGTAATGTTTTATTCTCATGAGATGTTATATATGGGATTATGGAGCAAACCTAATCCATTATGGGACTTTGTCCACCATGTGATATCATCTTGGAAGTTAGACTTGAATCATGTTTATTTCAAGGTATATGCTGCTTTTGAATTCCTATGATGCCATGATTTTATGATTCCATGTTATATATATTATTACTATTTATGTTTATTCATGTACCATTACATTTATGTTATTATGTTATGACTTCTGACTCATGTTTTATGCTTCATTTCCATGTTTATTTCTTTACTCGGTTTTTAGCTCACCCATTTTGTCTATGTATTCCATAGGTTATCCTATTAAGTTTTAGGATATTAATGGGATTTAGGATCTCATTATGGATATTGATAAAAATATGTCTTATTCTACTTTCATGTTTTTTAATTATATACCTAGTCTTCCAAAGACATTAGGATTTTCAATCCTTGGTTTGTATTTAATGGATATTTATATTAAAATTCATGTAACAATATATGTAAAATCCTTGTTTAACTATAGTTTTTATTATAGGATAAATTAGTTTCTTTTGGGGATTAAGAGTTGAAAAATTTGTTGGGAACCCTAGGGATAAGTCAAAGTACATGAATAATTACCATGGACAACCTAGATTTAAACACAGGGACTCATAAGTTAGGATATGCTTTTCATTTACATGTTATTCCTTCTAAGTTCATAGTTTCATTTTTATATAATCATTATATATTTATTTGAAACCCTATTTTTTTATTGTCTTAGTTAATGATGGAAAATAGAAGAATTCGTGCCACTAACCAATGTGATATGCAATTTGATGTTTTCCCTAGTGAGATGCCAAACCTGATAGAAATGGGAGATCAGAACTTAATGACAATACTTGATCAAGTTATTAATAATAACATGAATCATGTGGCATACCCTCCTTATCCAAAGGAAGATCAAGTTGTGATAAAATCTTTTATACAGAAGGCCTCATATATTTAGAGGATCTTTTGATCCCCTCATCATGGAATAATGAATTAACTCCATTGAGAAGATATTATCTATCCTCCAATTCTTAGAAGAAGAAAAATTCATATTAGTGGTCCATAATTTTGATGGGGAAGATAATCAGTTGGGGAAACTAATCAAGAAAATGAATTCTAAAGAGTTACCTGATTCCATGGAATGGGACGATTCAAGAAATCATTTTTAAATCAATATTTTCACTGAACTCTCCATATTAATATGGAGAGGGATTTCCTTGAATTGAAGGAAAAATAAGATGGGTTTATCATGGAACATGAGGTAAAATTTACATGGTTTTCTGGACATACCTCTTAAATTTTCATGAACATTGAAAGCAAGGTGGATTTCTTGTTTAGTGGATTAAATATGATTCTATAAAAAGACTCAGTGATTCGAGACTTTGATAGCTATGAGGTGATTTTCCATTGTACCCTGAAGGTTGAGATGGAGATTGGTCACTCTCATTGGTCTCAAAGGCTTAGAGATAAAAAGTGAAAAATTGAGTTTAGTATGGAAGGATGAATAGATAAATCCCATGGAGGAAAGAAAACCCAACATCCCATGAGTGAAAAGTGTGGGAAGAAGCACCCTAGGAACTATATAAAGGGAATCAAGAGATGCTTCTAATGTGGAAAATATGGACATCCGGATAATCATTGATGAAGGGATATGAAGAATCCCACTAACAAAGAATAATAAACTGTGGATTAGACAAACACTCATCTATTAGTACAATATTTAAACCACAAGGAACACATGAATTATGTGAGCTAATTCCCTAATACAAGGGTTATCGAAGACAATCAACGACTAAAAATTCTAAGGAAATAAGTAAGGGAATTTTCTATCACCACTAATAAGGTGGATGTTGAAAATAATATAGTGATAGGTATAATGGTTATTCATTAAATAATAGAGAACATATTATTTGATTCTGGTTTTACAAATTCTTCCATATCATGTAGGTTTAGTAGAACTATTCAAGTACCAACTCAAAATATAGAGGTTGAGTTATATTAGAGAACAAAAAATGGGTTAAGTATTGTATCTAAAGTAGATAACTCCTCCCTAGTAATTTTTTGTGTATTGGACCTCAAAAAAAATTCATATTACTTCTTTTAATAGATTTTGATGCTATATTAATAATGGATTAGATATATTTATATATAGCCAACATCAACTGTTGGGAGAGGCAGATCACTATTCATATCCTTAGGAATACTCCAATTCTATAAAAATGTAAGGAGGATTAATATCCTTTGGAATATTATTCTCAAGCATGAATACTATTGTCTTATGAGCAAGCATATCGAGCTCAAATGATTGAGACAAAAGAGGGTACCATTCTTGAAGACATTCCCATTATGAGTAACTATAATGATGTGTTCCATAAATAATTTCAAGGTCTTACTCCATATAGAGAGTTTGAGTTCTCAATTTAACTTAAGCTCATATATCTTCCCATATCAAATACTCCTTTCAATATGAACACCATTGAGTTGCAATAACTAAATAATAAGTTATAATATAATATGTATAAGGGTTTTATAAACTCGAGTTCATCATCATGAGGTGGTATAGTTATTTTAATTAAGAATATGGTTGGATAAATGTGCCTTTATATTGATTATTGTGAGATCAATAAAATAATGATAAAGAAAAAGTATTCCCTTCCATAGATAAATTACCAGTTCGATCAACTACTTGGGTCCATGTATTTCTCTAAGGTGGACCTTTGGTTGGGATATCACTAATTAATGGTGATGACAAAATATATTTCCAATACTACATTTCAAATTAGGTATGTACACTATCAGTTCAAAGTAATTCACTTCAAAATCACTATTTTTCTAGAAATTTTCATGGAATTAATGAATAGAGTGATTAGAGATTACCTTGGTAGTTTTTTTTTGTATTATTTATACAATATATTTTGATATACATTAAGAGAAAGAAGAAAAATGAGGAGAATTTGAATATTCTTCAAATGACTATTAAAAGATAAGAACTATATGAAAATTATAGTAAATGTGAGTTATGAATATAAGAGGTATCATTATTATAGAATTTGATCACTAGAAAATTGAAATCAGTGGGTCCTTATAAGACAATAGAAATTGAGGAGTGTCCTAGGACATCATCTGTAATGAAGATCTGTAGTTTCCATGGTCTAGCTATGTATTAATGAGGATATGTGAGGAACATATCATGATTATAAAACCCAATAACCAAGATGAATCATAAGGGTGTAAAGTTTGTCTGGACTAGTGAATGCATAAATTACTCTGAAGAGTTAAAAAATAGGCTTATCACTACATCAGTACTTACACTACCCATAGGCGAGGAACTAATCACGGTATATAGAGGGAAGTAAAAGAAGGTATTAGGTAATTTACTAATGAAAAATGATATAGTGATAGTCCACCCCTTAAGGAAATTGAAATTTCATGATCAAAACTCTCCCATTCATGATTTGGAGTTGGTAGTTATGAGCTGCACATTTAAAACCTGGTGGTATTATATCCTTGGGGAGAAGTTTTAGATATATATTGATCATAAGATCCTAAAATATAAATTCACATAAGAGATTAATATACACTGGTGAACATGGTTAGAGATCATCGAGGACTATGACTACTCAATCCACTACCATCCTAGTAAAAAGAATAAATTGATAGATGCTCTAATTAGAAAGGATCATGAAATTTTATCAATGATTAAAATTTTGAAGGATCCAATCTTATTAGACATTCAAAGGATGAACATGTGAATCATAATGAAAGGAAAATCAACTTTACTTTCTCAAATTATTTCTCAACCATCATTTTTATGGAATATAAAGGATTCTTAAAGAGATGATGTGGAAATTAAGAAGAAAGTGGACACTATCAGAAATGGTAAATCCTCAGAGTTAAAAATTAATAAGGAATGAGTTATAATATTAGGGTAATAACTATGTGTACTATAAAATATTTAGCTAAAGAAATATATTTTTAATTATTTATAAATGTTGACCTTCTAAGTCAACATAGGGATAAGAAATATGTATTAAGATCTTTGAGAGGACTATTGGTGGGATAATATGAAGAAAAAGACCTCATAATATACATCAAAGTGCCTGGTATGTTAGAAAGTGTAGGATGAAAGAAAAAAATTATAAGGTGATGATGCAACCATTACCCATACCTTAATGGAAATGGGAAAATATCACCATGAACTATTTCACTAAAATTATGAATATATCCATAGGAAATAATTATATATCGCTTATTGTGGATCATCTTACAAAGACTAATCACTTCATTATAATTAGAGAAGACTTATCTCTTGAAAAAATTAAAAAGGTTATAAATCTAATAAGTGTTGAGGATATATGGTACAATACTATTAATTATATATTATTGGGATCTGAGAATCCAATATTATATAAACACTAAAATAAACTTCAGTATGAGTTATCACCCCCAAACCGATGGCTAGTTTGATCAGACTATTCATGCATTGGAAGATATATTAAGAGCATGATCCATGGACTTAAATAGATGATGGGACAAAAGTATTCCCTTGGTTAATTTATATTATAACAATAATTTCTTATAAATCATCCAAATTTATCCATATGAATCCCTTTATGGGAAAAGATATAGAATACCTGCATTCTCGGATGAATTTGGTGAACACAACCATCTGGGACATAAAATAGTTGAGGAAATGTAGAAAATGTATTCATATTCATATCTCTATGGAAGAGAGTCATGAAATTTAGAAAGAAGGGAAATCTAAGTCTCAAGTACATCGTCCCTTTTGATATTCTTGATCATGTCAGAATAGTGGCCTATCGACTAGGACTTCAACCAACCATGTCACAAGTACATGATGTATTCCATGCATCCCTCCTGAGGATGTAAATACCAGATCCATCACATGTACTGAATTCATAGGTGGTAAAAATAAAAAATGGTCACTCTTATGAGGAGCAGTCAGTGAAGATTTTGGACCATATAGATAAATTTATACACAATAATACAACTCACCTAGTGAAAGTACTATGGAAAAACCATAAGAACGAGGATGAAACATGGGATTTTGAGGAATCCATGAAACAAAAGTACCATAACACTATTTCAACTTGGAATGTAAAATGAAATTTTATGGAGAAATTTCTTAAGGGGGAATAATTTAATGACCCATAATTTTATTAATGGAATTTCAATTCTTATAATTATTTCATGTAGTATAAAGCACATACATCACATAGAGAAACCAACAAAAATTTATTCCCATAAATTAATAATGAAAAATTATTTTGAAACTAAACCAATAATAATTCCAAATATTATAACAGGATAAAAAATATAAAATAAGATAAGTAATGTATGAAAATTTGGATATGCTCGATCCACCTAAATGACCACACTCACGAATAAAGCTATAGAAATGAAACATAATGTTAGTAGTACAATATTTATTTTTATAATGAAAGTATATGTAAAAATGATATAAAATATAATGGAATTAATAATGAATGGAATATTAGGTATTTATATAAATTACAGAACCCATACATCCATTACAAATCTAACCGTTGGAATAGTAAGCTAACCATCAGAATTGTAACATGACTATTGGACTAACAATTTAACGATTAGAAATAGTAACATGAATATTATAATAGTAACCCAACCTATGTAAGTGTAAAATAATATTTAGGTATCTCATAAAATTAAAATATGATATATTTAAACCATGGAACAATTAAATAAATGTTTTTAAAAATGATAAATTAAGTGTTTGTATTATTATAAAACATTAATATTTTAATCACACTTTTATAATAAATATAATGATTAAAATTAAAATTTATTTACATAAAATGAATTAATAAATTAATATTAATTTTTTTATGATTATAAGATAATTTTATGCGACCGTAAGTAATTTTTCAAAGGGTCATAAAATAAATTATAATATTATAATCAGTATTTTGTGAATAAATAACGATTTTATTTCAAAATTAAGTTTATCATACTGAGAATATTATTTTAATAAATAAAATTATATTTTTTTAATCTAAAAATTTAAAAAAATTGGGTTATTTTTTTGGTATTTTTCTAAAATATTTAATTTTTTAGTGAATAGTGAAATACAATAATTTATGTTATTTAACATTATAAGCCAAATACATGAATTTTTGAGTCATGGATAATTTATTAACCCATTATATAGAAATCACATGCACCATTTACTATATATAGTTACAAGAATCAATACTATTAATAGTCTTGAGACAAAATAATAAACTAATGAATATAATATTAAAAAACACATCTCCCTTCCCCTTATAAATACCACCCTCACCACCCGTTCTCCTCTCACATTCTAAGCCTTATAGCTAGAAAAAATTCTTCCCAAAGACCTTAACAAACCTATCCCTCATTCCCTAGTTCTTTTAGTCTCACAAAATACCAATTCCATGTTCCTTAATGGGTTCTTCAAGGAGTTGATATTCAAGAGGTAACAATCTCAAACTACCTCTTTTAATTTATTTTTTTCTTCTACCTTACCCTATCCTACTTCATAAAACATAGAATAATAATTAAAAAATCATGTATATAATATAATTTTATATTTATATTTAATATATTATATCCACCCCTTTTGTCACCTCCTCTCATTTAATGAAAAATGAAACCATTCTTCATATTATGGTGGTTATCTACCTTCTTGGATAATGAGTTTTCAATTTCCACCAATACCATTATGAAAGGTTTAAATTAAATAATAATTGTTTAATGTGAACTAATTATGTACATTATATTTAGTTTAAAATTTTGGGAAGTGTATATGGGCATAACATTAAATAGAACAAAATTAGTTTGAGATGGTCGAAAAAACTACCACTACTAGAAAGATGATCTTTCCCAACACTTCTATACCAACGGTTTGTAAAAACCGTTGGTATAGCTACCATTTCTCAACGGTTCACCAAAACCGTTGGGAAAGAGTGACCTTTCCCAACGGTTTTGGTGAACCGTTGGGAAAGGGTGTGGGAATTGAGCCTCTTTCCCAACGGTTTTGGTGAACCGTTGGGAAAGAGTGACCTTTCCCAATGGTTCACCAAAACCGTTGGGAAAGGGTGTGAAAATTGAGCCTCTTTCCCAACGGTTTTGGTGAACCGTTGGGAAAGAGTGACCTTTCCCAACGGTTCACCAAAACCGTTGGGAAAGGGTGTGATAATTGAGCCTCTTTTCCAATGGTTTTGGTGAACCGTTGGGAAAGAGTGACCTTTCCCAACGGTTCACCAAAACCATTGGAAAAAACCACCCATAAATTCAACCTTCGGCCTAAATGGATTCATCCCACTATAACCTATCCCAACGGTTTTGAAAACCGTTGGGAAAGGGCTTTCCCAACGATTTTCAAAACCGTTGGGATAGGTTCTTTAATTTTTTTCCAGATCTACTAACCGAGAACATTATATAAATCAAAATTTTAAATAATTATAATAATACATATATATATTTATGAAATTATGTTTACAAAAGTGATGTTAGCTTAGTGGTTAAGTCGTTTGATTATAAACGAGGGGTCCTGGGATCAAATCCCAGCGGATGTTTTATTTTTGGAATTTATATACCAACGGTTCCATTACCGTTGGTATAGATTTCATATTACCTATACCAATGGTTTCCAAAACCGTTGGTATAGGTCTATACCAACGGTTTTTGGAAAACCGTTGGTATAGACCTATCCCAACGGCTTACTTGGCTACGGTTCTTCAAACCGTTGGTATAGGCTATACCAACGGTTTGGAGGCCTATACCAATGGTTCCAAACCGTTGGTAAAGGTTAGTTTTCCAGTAGTGTACCAAAATATACTGAACATTTATCATTAATGTTTTATTAAATGAATCATCAAAACATCATCAAAAAATTATATATGGGAACATTTAAACTTATTATTTGAATTAATACCATTTCATTTCACTTCTAAAGTAGTATTCCCATTTATAAGAACTTCCACTATTATACACAAGTGAACTAACCATGAACCCATGAAACAAACGCTTTCAGGACAACACAATCTAACTTTATAACCCATAAAAAATGGCCATAAATGAACTTAATAAAATTATAATAAATAAAATATATGTGTAATATGTTCTGAATTAATTAATTAATGAATCTAATTTTATTATTTAGGACATTAAGTGCAAGTGAAAAACACATTTGGATATAAGGTATGTGATCTCTCGAAACCTCCCTATTTTATTTAGGTTACACTTTATCTACCACTACCTCAATTAATGTATTAATTATTCATGTATAAAAAATATATGTTATCTATATATTTCTCACATGTATATACAAAGTTTATTTTATCATTATATTATGGGGAAATAAATGTTTTAAAAGGTTCCCTTCTCAATTTCTCTCAATAAACAAACCTAATTAAATGGAACTTCTCTGTTTCTTACCATTTTCAAGTACACTCTATAAAATGGTTTAAGAAACCCATATTTTTTAAAGTAACTCATTTTATCATGAAAAAAAATTTTAGTTAATTTTTGTTTTTATGGAAATACTTATTCTTTTATCCTATTTAAATACCATTTATTCATTTCCCAAAAACTGCGCTTAAGTGGCACATTTCAAAAGTTACCTAACCACTCATTTTTAAGTTTACACTTTAGTTGGAAATAATTATTCATGTTATTTTCTTATTTTTAATTTATTAATGTAAAATAATGATTTAAATCCTTTATTTCATGGATACCATTATGATACACCCTTTGTTTATGCCTTATGATTACATCAATGTTCTCATATTTCCATGATCTTATTATTACATGTTCTATATTTCATGCCTCTATTTTTTATTCATGATATATTACTTTAATGTTATCATGTTATTCCTTCCAACTCATGTGTTAGGATTTATTTTCATGTTTATTTCCTTACTGGGGTTTTTAGCTCACCCCTTCTTCTCTATGTAATCCCCAGGTTATCTTATGGGGTTGTAGAAGATTAAAAGGTATTAAGATATCATTATGAAGATTAATAAAAATATATTTTATTCTAGTTTTATGTTTTCTAATTATGTACCAAGTATTTAAAATACACTTGGAGTTTTTATTCTTGGTATTTATTTAATGGATATTTGTATCAAAATCCATTTAACTGTATGTGTAAAAGGATTGGGTCACTATATTTAAAACTCCATAAATATAGGAACCACTCCCTATGTAGTGTAGGTGGGTACCAACTCTACCTGATTTAAGAGTATGTTAGACTCGTTCCCTTGTGTGATAGGAGAGTATGGACCCCGATATGTCACTGATGATCAAACCTAATCACTATCATCAACCAAGAATCATTCGAAGATGATACAAACTCATAAAACCTTGTGTCATATCTCTAATGATAAAATGAAGGATACCACCCCGTTATAGGTGGAAACTATAATAACCCTGGTATTTATTACATAGTTAAACTTGATTTATTAAATAAACTTAAGACAAATCTAAGGATTGAGAGGTCTAGTGTCTTGGGAAATTATGAACATTACACAACAACTTATAACATAAAACCCAACATCTTTATTGAAAAATTATTTTACATGAACACAACATACCTTTTTACTTATCATTTCATGGGATAACCTGAGGAAATTCGTAAGAAAAGGGTGAACTATAAATCCTAGTAAGGGAGTAAAAAAGGCATAACATGAAGAATATAGTACATGTCAGTAAATAGGAATATCAATGGTGCACAAGAGAAACATTAATATAAAGGCATGATATAACATGAATTTTATAACATGGAAGTGTGGCAACAACATTTAACATGATATTATCATGAGCCAAGGATCATTGCACATGGAACATGGTTAAACCCCCATTGCACTTGAATTAGCATGAGTAAAACTTCATTGATTTTTAATTAACATGAGTAAACCCTCATTTCACATGGGTTATCATGATACTATTATTTACCCAATGCATTGGAGTGCTATAGGGGCGCACCGTTCTTAATCATTTCATTTTATGTATAAGTGTGCCACATAGATCATACAACATGGATTCATTAAACATCATAATTTATTCCAAGAATAATAGATGTGGAATAAATAAATTTATGTAATCAATCAATAAGTACATGTGTATAAAGGTGAATACCCTTGATAGAGAAATGGGTATGGTACTCACGTACATGATGATTTTGGTATGGAAATTTTGGGGTTACTTCGGCAGCATAACGATGTCAAATAGAAATCATAAAATGGGTTGATGAGAGAGAAAGGGGTATATAATCATTTATACATGAACTAGAAAATAATGAGGTCATGTAACATAATATCCCAACATATTTAATGGAATTTAAATGCATAATATAAAAGAATTTCTTGAATGTAAATTAGAAGAGAGAAATTCCTTACAGAATTTTGGCATGGTAACGGGTGTACATGGGAGGCATTAATGAGAGATAAAGAGGTATATAATCATTAAAAAATAAAGAGGAAAGTATAGTGGATGTGTTAAATCATACCCCAAAATTTTTAATTTAAAACAAAAGGGTATAACAACATAAATGAATTTGGACAAAAATGAGAAAGGAAGAAATCTCATACGAAATTTTAGTATGGTAACGGGTGTACATGGGAGGCATTAATGATAAATAAAGGATTATATCATCATTAAAAAATAAGAATAATAGTATATTGGAGGTGTTAAATAATACCCCAAAATTTTTAATTGAAAACAAAAGGGCATAACAATATAAGGAAACTTGGACATAAATAAGGAAGGAAGGAAAGTGAGGATCCCTTACTTAGAAGTGTGATCCCAAAGGCCTAGGAGAGGCTTGAGAGTGGCTTATTGGGAGATTAAGGAGCCTTGGGAGGATTATATATAGAGGAGGGTATGGGTTGGTCACTCTCTAAATGGTTTGAGTGAAGAGGAAAGAGAGATTTAGTGGGTTTATATATGAAAAGAGAAGGAATTCATTATTATATAGGTTTTGGACACTACACATTAAAAAAATAAAAACCGCAATCCAACCAATGGTTTTTTAAAAAGGGCAGTGAAAAAATTATTTTATAAGGACAATGGATGAAATTATTAAAATATTAGGCTTGCTTATGTTGAGGTGAGTCACACCCTCAAGGAAATCATTTTAAAAAGATAGAATATTTTATAAGTATCGGAGGGTCCACTAAGGCACCATTAAATTAATAAAACAAATATAAAATAACATTATTTTAAATATAAAAAATATATTTTCTGAACAAACCCTTTATATTATTTTATAACATCACTATTAGGTCATTATGATGTCATAAAACACATTATATATTTAAAAAATATTTAATTGTTACCCAAAAATTGACTGTCTTAGAAAATTATGAAAAATTCACCATTAGATAATATAGATGTACTAAATAAAAAAATGATATACATTTTATCTAAATAATTTTCTAAATATTTTAATTTTTAATTTTAAAATAAAAAATGATATTTATTTAAAATTCACAGGTTTTGACAAAAATAGTTTTCAAACCTTAATAAATATTTCAATTGTATTAATAAAAACTATTTGATAATTTATATTTAATAAAAATTAATTTAGTAATAATATTTTATTAAAATATTATTTAATTCACAAATCCATTAATTCATCAAAATATATTTCTTAATTGAATTTAAATATTGACTAAAAAAATACTATCTGTTCTTTAATAACCATTTTAAAAGTATAAATAATAAAATGAATGTATATTATTTATTCAAAAATAATGAACATAGTCATAGTGATAGGGTATAGTTATATAACCCCTTAAAATACCCACATAATACTTAAGGGTAAGGTGTGTAATGGTGATAGACTCTTGAGGCGGCTCAGATAACATCGCTCGGGTGGTAATCTCTATCAAATTGTACTTCTCCCATTGGAGGTTCGGTTTAAGATTAATGTGTTTAAGCTTGGATTTGGCTTGGTCAAGAGTGAATCCCAGTGACACTACCTCCTTCCTGAGCTCCGAAAAATGGGTCTGGTATGGAGCAATTCTACTAGATAAGGGCATCACTTCCTTTTTCTGAGTTAATTGGATATTTTGAAGTCCTATATTTATACTAATCATGTGATCACTGTTCAACGACTATATTAGCAATGGTAAAAATTATTAAAAGTATTTTAAAATCCAAAAACATAAAACCATGGAAGTTCATATCTTTTATATAACCAATTTACATAATAAGACATTTAATTAGATCAAGAGGAATGTTCATTAACAAAAGTTTGGGTTGTTACAATCACCCCCCCATTAAGAAAATTTTCCCTTAAAATTTCCTTTTATTACACTAAAACATATGAGGGTAACTCTACTTCATCACTTTATCTGATTCCCATGTTGCTTCCTAAAACATGTGGTTTCGCCACAACACCTTGATGAGGGGAATTGTCTTATTTCGTAGAAGTTTTTCCCTACAATCTAAGATCATCACTGAATTATCTTAATAAAAGAGGTCATTCTCCAATGGTAGAACCTCTGGATTGAGTACAGGCGAAGTGTCAGGAATGTACTTCCTCCAGAGCGATACATGGAATACATCATGTACTTGAGACAGGTTTGGTGGGAGTGCTAGTCGATATGCCATTGCTCTAATGTGATGAAGGATCTAAAAAAGGCCGATGTACCTTGGACTGAGGTTCCCCTTATTCCCAAATCTCATAACTCTATTTGATGGTGATATATGGAAGAATACCATGTCTCCAATATCGAACAATAGGTCTCATCAACAATTATCAACATAGCACTTTTATCAACTCTGAGCAACTTTAATGTTCTGTTGGATGGTATTAACCTTCTCTAGCATTTCTTTGACTATTTCTGGACTTAGAAGTTTTTTCTCCCTAACTTCATCCCAACATTCTGATGTTTTGAAGATCTCCCCATAAAGGGATTTATAAGGAGCCTCTTGGATGCTTGAGTGAAAACTGTTATTATAAGAGAAATCAACTAGAGGAAGATGCTGATCCCATCCTCCTTTGAAGTCCATTGAGAATTATCTCAAAATTTCCTCAAGTGTTTGGGTAGTCTTCTCAGATTTGACATCAGTTTGAGGATGATAAGCCGTACTAAAGTTCAGCTCAGTATTCAGAGCATTTTAAATACTCTTCCAGAACATAGAGGTGAGTCTTGGATCTCAATAGAATACAATAGATAGTGGTATTCCATGTATCCTTACCACTTCTCTAATGTATATCCGTTCCAGTTGATCCAATGAGGAATCCTCTCAAATTAAAATGAAGTGTGAAGTCTTTATAAGACAATCCACAACATCCCAGATAGTATTGTTTCCTTTGTATGTCTTCAGATGTTCGGTGAAAAAGTCCATGGTGATGTTCTCTAATTTTCATGTTGGTATGGATAATGGATGCATCATCCCCTTAGACTTCTTCCTCTCAGACTTCACATGATGAGACACTAGGAACTTTTATGTATACTAATCGATATTATTCTTCATGTTATTCCACTAATAATACTCTCAGAGATCTTGATACATCTTTGTGTTTCTTGGGTGAATGGAGAAATTAAAACTATGTGAATCATCCAAAAGTTATTTCTTTAACTCCGTATTTGAGGGAACGCATAGTCGTGACCCAAATCTCACAATTCCTTCTTTATTAACATTGAAATCCAAGGATTTACCTTTTCTAATAGTTTCCAATTTCTTATGAATTCCCATATAATCCTTTTGAGCATCCTTTAACCTTTCCAAAAGAGATGGTTGAACAATGATTTGTGAAAGGATTTATGATGTTCCATTCTTTATGATTCCCATGTCCATATTCATCAAATCTAAGAAGATTGGATCCTTTTCAATTCCCATAAATGATAGAATCACTAGGTCTTTTCTACTTAGACCATCCACCACCTTGTTCTCTTTCCCTAGATGCTAATGTATTGAGTAGTCATAGTCTTTGATCAGCTCTAACCATCTTCATTGGTTCATATTCAGCTCTTTCTGTGTGAATATATACTTCATGCCTTTGTGATCCATATATATTTTACAATTCATCCCAAAGAGGTAATGTCGCCAAAATTTTAAAGCGAATATTACTGCAGCCAACTCCATATCATGTGTTGGATAGTTTTTCTCATTAACTTTAAATTGCCTTAAAGCATAGGCAATGACTTTGTCATTTTTCATCAACACACATCCCATGAACTTATTCAAATCATCACTAAATACCACAAAAATTTATCCACCTGTTGGTAATGTGAACACAAGCATATTGATAAGCCTTCTTTTCAACACCTTGAAGCTCTCTTCTCATTCATCACTCCAAGAAAGATTTACTCCATTCTGAGTTAACTTGGTAATATGGTTTGACAATTATGAGAAATTTATCACAAATAAGAGATAATATCCAGCTAACCCTAGGAAGCTATGGATATCCATCATCGATGTTGGCCTCATCCATCCCTCAATTATAGCTGTCTTAGAGGGATCCATATATATCCTATTGCTTGTGATGATATGACCTAATAACAAGACTTCCTTTAACCATAACTCAAAATTTCTGTACTTTTCATAGTTCTTCTCCTTTCGCAAGGTCTCTAGTACAATGCTTAGATGCTCCTCATGATCCTCCTAGGTATTGAAGTATATTAGAATATTGTCTATAAATACTACCACAAAATTTTCTAGGTAATATATAAATACTCTATTCATCAAGTCCATGAAGATTGATTGAGAATTAGTGAGTCCAAAAGGCATTACTATGAATTCATAGTGCTCATACCTTGTACGAAAAGTAGTCTTGTGGATATCCTCCTTCTTCAACCTTACTTGGCAATATCTCGACCATAGATCCACCTTGGAGAAGTATTGTGATCCATATAGCTGGTCGAATAGGTCATCCATTCAGGTCAGATGATACTTGTTCTTTATCGTGATTTTTTGAGCTCATGATAATCAATGAAAAGGTGCATTGAACCATTCTTCTTCTTGACAAATAGGAGTGGTACACCCCATGGTGAAGCACTTGGGAATACAAACTCTTTATCCAGATTCTCCTAGAGTTGTTTCTTTATCTCTTTAAGATCTACAAAATCCATTCTATATGGATTATTGGATATTTTAAAATTACAAGGTATAATATCAATCGATAATTCAACATCTCTTATAGGAGGAAGACCAGAAAATAACTCAGGAAACGCTTTAGAGAATTCCATCATAATAGGAATGTCTTCAAGGATGATTCCTTCCTTAGACTCAATCATCTAAGAAAGATACATGTTCTCATAGGGTAGTAATATCCACATTTTAGATGATGATGCTAAAGAAGATTCATAATCCTCCTTCCACTTGTACAGAATTGGGGGTCAATTCTCCATATGGAGAGCGATTTCCCTCTAACAGTAATTTATATTGGATCTATATAGGGAAAGCCAATCCATGCCAATAATTTAATAAAATTACACCAGAGGGAGTATGAAGAGGTTTTTAGGGAAGTTTAATCCACAAATTATGTCAAGGTAGGAGTTATATTCATGGGTTGCAATGATTTCCCCATTTTATGTTCTCATTGAAATCTCTACTTCCATGATTTTTGGTGGTGTTGGGATTGTTCTACTAAACTTTTGGGATATAAAAGAATGCGTAGAATGAGAATAAAAATGTAATTTCACTATTATTGAATGGATAACTATCATACCTATCACCACTTAATTATCGAGGTTCTCTTCAGTGGTAGTGATGGAAAAAGATCGCCCTTGCTGCCTTGGAGGTTGTTGGTGCCTCCAAAAACCCTTGGTATAGAGAACTGGTTTAAAAATTTCCCTAGTTCATTGCATTTGAAACAATGAACAATGAATTGAGGGTTGAACAAAGTGTTCCTCTCCTCTTTCGTAGAAGAAAGTTTTTCTTTTCGGTTGTTAATGGCCAGATGCCCTTCTCTTCCACACCTAAAGAATTTCCTTACCCCTTTCAAGAAATTTTCGTCGTGCTTCTTTCCACACCTTTGGAAAGTGTGGTGATGGAATTTCTTAGCACCATTGTATTTATCCATCAAACTGCCATAATTAAAGTCCAATTTCTGCTTCTTATCCCCTAGATACCCCTGAGATTTTTTAATTTCCATTTTAACTTTGAGGGAACATCAGAAAATTTACTCATAGCTATCGAAGTAACAGATCTACAGGGATTTCAGTAGGCTAGGTTTTACCCCAAAAAATAATCAGTCAACCTTTCATTTAGGGGTAATAACAAATCCATAGGAATATCATGAAAACCTTGTGAAGTTTTCCTCGTACGCTCTGATGGAATCTTCGACTTTTTTATTGAGTCCATAGAAGTCCAATTCCATCTAAAGTCAGAGGGTGCGAGGAAAATATTTATCGATTTTTTTTTCTAGAAATACTTCTATTATAATGCTTCGATATCTTCCTTAGGATTCATATTTTTGATCAATTTTCACCATTGATCAGCTTCACCCTCTATACGATAATAATAAAGAAAAACCTTATCTTGTTCTAAACATTGACAAATGGAGAAGATCTTTTCGAAGGAGTTGATCCATTTTTCGGCCATTTAGGGATCAGATGATCCATTAAAAGTAAGAGAATTTTGTCTCATGAAGCTCTCGATTGTGAGTTATTCATTATTAGGGGGGTTGAACGTTCCTCTTGACCCAAGTTTCTATTCAAAACATGAGATAACTAAGAGAGTGTCATGAAATTGTTTTCGATTCCCGCTCCCATTGGATTGGACATCTCATTATAATAGTCATAACATTGATGTTTTCATCAGTTGTTAGCCCGATTCCTCCTATTACCAGCCATTATCTTGAATAAAAGTAAAGTTAGGGGTAACACATAAATGGGAATTCAATGATAAATGGGATAACTTATAAATTACAATTATTTCCTTAACTTATGAATTTATAGGCTTCAATATATGTTATCCATGATCTACTTCCGAAGATATATTCTTAGGGGAATTTTTTATTCCCTTAATAATGGTTCATAATAAGTATATGAATTTACCAAAGCATATCTCCCAGAAGTATCATAACCAAGAGTGCATCAAGTCCCATTGTCGTGCACCATTTCCCCTTTGAGTCCAGCTTAAAGCAATGTTTTAAGGTTTAACCCCTAGATACATATGTGCTAGAGCCACATCTACTTGTTCGTATCTAGACATGGATGTATTTTCTTCATAAACAACTTACTCTATACTCACCAAAATTTAGGGATATTTTTCTTATACTTATTCTTATCCCTAAGGCTTTCACTAGGGTTTTTTAATCCTAATCCCAAAAATAACTAAACCTATCATTTGATACCAACTATAACAACCCTTGTCTTTATTACACACTTTAACATGATTTATTACATAAAATTTCACTTAATACAACTATGAGGATAAAGAGGTCTAGTTTTATAGGAAATTAGGAACATTACATAACAACTTAGAACAAAAAACCCAATATCTTTATTGGAAAATTCTTTTACATGAACACAACATTCTTATGTACTTAGCATTGAATGGGATAACCTGAGGATATTCATAAGAAAAGGGTGAGCTATAATGCCCAATAAGGGAGTAAAAAAGGAATTACCTAGAGAATATAATACATGTTAGTAAATAGTCATATCAATGGAGCACAAGAAAAAATGTGAACATAAAGGCATGATATAACATGATTATCATAACATGGAAGTGTGGAAACAACATTTAACATGATATTAGAATGTTCCAAGGCTCATTACACATGAATTATGAGTAAAATCCCATTGAAATTGAATTATAACGAGTAAAAAATCATTTCACTTGAATTAGAATTAGTAAATCCTCATTGAACATGGCTTATCATGATACTATTCTTTACCCAATGCATTGGAGCACTATCGGGGTGCACCCTTCATAATCATTTCATTTCATGCATAAGTGTGCCACATAGATCATACAACATGGATTCAATAAACATAATAAGTTATTCCATGAATAAGAGATGTGGAATACATAAATTTAAGTCCTAAATCAACAATTACATGTTCATAAAGGTGAATACCCTTGATAGAGAAATGGGTTTGGTATTCACTTACACGATGATTTTGACATGGAAATTTTGGTATAACTTCAGCAGCATAACAACGTCAAATAGAAATCATAAAATGGGTTGATAAGAGAGGAATGTTCATATAATAACTTATAAATGAAATGGACAATAATGGGTTCATGGAACATAATATCCCAACATATTTAATGTAATTTAGATGCATAATAAAAAATAATTTCTTGATGTAAATGAGGAGAGATAAATTGCTTACGGAATATCGGCATGGTAACAGGTGTACATGAGAGGCATTAATGAGATAGAAATTGGTATATCATAATTAAAAAATAATGAGGGAAGTATAGTGTAGGTTTGAAATCATACCCCAACATTATTAATTGAAAATAAAAGGGTATAACAACATAAAGAAATTTGGAACAAAATGATAAAGAAAGAAATCCTTTACATAATTTCGGCATGGTAACAGGTGTACGTGAGAGGAATTAATGAGAGATAAAGGGGTATATCATCATTAAAACATAATAAGAGTAGTATAGGGGAGGTTATAAATCACAGCCCAACATTTTTAACTAATAATAAAAGGGAATAACAATATAAGGAAACTTGGACATAAACAAAGAATGAAGGAAAGTGAGGATCCCTTACTTGGAAGTGTGATCCCAATGGATTAGAAGAGGCTTGAGAGAGGTTTATTGGGAGATTGGGGTGCCTTGGGAGGATTATATAGAGTTTAGTTCAGGTTTTGGTCGAGAAAAAAATGGTTTGAGTGAAGAGTAAAGGGATATTGAGTGGATTTATATAGGAAAAGAGAGATAATTCTATATTATTTAGGTTTTGTACACTACACATTAAACTAATCAAAACCACAAACCAACTCATGGTTTTGGCCCATGATTTTTGCCAAAGGGGAGCAGAAACAATTATTTTATAATTAAAATGGATGAAATTATTAGAATATTAGGTTTGATTATGTGGAGGTGAGTCACACACTCAAAGAAATCATATAAAAGCTGAAATATTTTATAAGTCTTGGAGGGTCCACTAAGGCACCATAAAATTAATAAAAAAAATCTAAAATAAAATTATTTTAAATATAAACCATATATT
Organism: Viscum album; assembly: GCA_963277665.1. Taxonomy (NCBI): domain Eukaryota; kingdom Viridiplantae; phylum Streptophyta; class Magnoliopsida; order Santalales; family Viscaceae; genus Viscum; species Viscum album. The sequence continues at coordinate 1,142,600,596 of OY728156.1, forward strand.
GGCCAAATTACCTTTTTATAATATTTTATTACATTACTATTATGTCATTATGATGTCATAAAACACATTATATATTTATACAGTATTTAATTTTTACCCAAAAATTCAACTGTCTCAGAAAATTATGAAAAATTAACCATTAGATAATTTCATTGTCCTGAATCCAAAAATGATATTAATTTTATATAAATAATTTCTAAATATTTTAATTTTAAATTTGAAAATAAAAAATGACATTTATTGAAAATTTACGAGTTTTGACAAAAACAACTTTCAAACCTGTATAAAAATTACAATTGTATTCATAAAAATTATATGATCATTTATATTTAATAAAAATTAATTTAGTAATAATATTTTATTAAAATATTATTTAATTCAAAATCCATTAATTCATCAAAATATATTTCTTAATTGAATTTAAATATTAAATAAAATACTATTTGTGCTTTAAAAACCATTTACAACGTAACAATAATAAAATGAAGGTATATTTTTTGTACAAAAATAATGTACATAATCATAGGGCTAGGGTCTTATTACATAAACCCTCAAAACACCCACATAAGACCTAATGTTAGGGTGTGCGGTGGTGGCATACTCTTTGGGCGACTCAGATAACATATCACAGGTGGTAATCTCTATTAACTTCTACTTATCCCATAGACATTTTTGTTCAAGCTTAAAGTGTTGATGATCAGCTTGGGATTGGTCAAGAGCAAAGACCAGTGATGCTACCTCCTTTATAAGGTCTGAAAAATGGGCTTTGTATGGATCAATTCTACTGGATGAGGCCATCGCTTCCTTTTTCTGAGAAAATTGGATTTGTTAAAGCCCTATATTTATACTAATCATGTGATCGCTGTTTAACGACTATATTAGCAATAGTAAAAATTCTTAAGTGTATTTTAAAATCCAAAAACTTAAAACCAAGGAAGTGCATATGTTTTATATAACCATTTTACATAATAAGACATTTAATTTGATTAAGAGGAATTTTCATTAACAAAAGTTTGGGTCATCACAAAAACTACTCTAGATAGGATACTCGTAGGTCCAAATATAAGTACTAAAGAAGGTGATATATTAGGTAAAAGTTTTTGAGAAATGTACATGGCATGTACATAGGGTAACATGAAGTTTGTATTCACTCGAATTCTTGGGATTTTCTTTCCCTAGTCACATATCAACTATCCATACAACTCTATAGGGTGTGTCCCTATAGGGACATAACGTGTTTGATCACTCAAGGACAGAATAATATGCTCTTAGTAAATGGATCAACGACCCATGCAGTGTCACAAAACATGTGGGATTGACCATGTGAAATGTGATACTTAACTTAGGAAAAAACCCTAGGCACTACAAGATTTTAAGGAAGTTGATGTTGGTTCCTCTAGAGTATATCGAGTGTACATAAATTTTATACAGACATAATCTATGGTCTTCATGTGGTTTCGATATCTTCCCATTCCTATTCTTTTAATTACATTTGACTATCTTAAAAACACTATAATCATAAGGTATGTCCCTTGATCTTTTGTTTCTAGTCTCTAGTGCCCAGAAATCAGAACTTTGATCTTCCAGGTAAAATCTATCATTCCACCTATCATCGTTCTTGGTCCTGATCCCTGGAACCAATATCCTTATTTTATTAACCCACATTAATATGTCTAAAAACCATTTATACCTAGTTTATTTATGTGTAGATCCTGATTTTCGGGTTTCAATCACACTTACACAAGCCTAAAAATGCCAAATCCTTTCTCTCATGGGCCAATGATGAGTAATGTAAATAACAGAGGTGGGTGAGACAAAATAATGAGGAATGATTATAATTTTTTGATGCATCCTTGACTAGAGATCATAAAAATAGAATCCAAAAATGGTGTGAATAATGGGTGTAATAAAAGTTTATAATTAGGTTCAAGAACATCAATTAAATCATAAGTTTATCAAAAGAATAAAATTCTATGAAATAATGGGTTAAATAATCCTTACTAAATAATTAAATAAAAAGGGAATAAATCCATAAAATTATGATCCTTTCTTTAAGAACAGATTAATCATTAGTGAAGAACACATTCACTAGTGATGATGTTGGAGATTCCACTACGTTCATCCTGCATCATATAAATCTCCTTGATTTTTAATCACTGATCCATGATTCAATGATTGTGAATTCCAATAGTGGATATAATCCCCTCCTCCTCCTCCTCTATAATCTACCAATGTTATGTAGTTTACCAAGGATATTACCCATAAAAAATTATTAATATATGGGATGGTTAGGTTTACACATTTAATAAATTAAATAATTTATTGAATTAAGTTATTTAACATACCCACCAACAAATATCTCCAATGAAATTTCTAACACTGACCAAACATATGTCATACCAAAGGAAAAACATGTGTTATATAAATAAAAAAATTCTCATATTTTCTAATTAGGGTCTCAATAAATAGAAACAACATTTACTATGAAAATATGCGCATGCGTGCTTTAATATGTATAAATATTTTTAATATATTAATTCGGTGGTCCTATGACACCCAAAAAAAAAAACAAACTTTGAAGAAAAATATATACATATTAATTTAAATATTTAAAGGATAAAACTATGGAAACTATGGTTTTTATATTTCCCATACTTCAATTATTTTATCTCTGAAAATCAGAAGCTATAGAAAATTTTTGGGGTACTAATTTCATATCTATCTCTCATGCTCCAAGGTTCTCTCCTACACGTTCCCATAATTCCATAGCACTAAAAAAATAGGAATAATCTATCCATGAATGATCTTATACTAATGAAACTCAATATCCTCTAGGAACTCTAGGGAGGTGGTTCCATTCTCAATGTCTAGCTCATCCCAGTCAATAACGTGCATCAGTTCATGCATGTATCTTCTTAAATTCAACACATGGAATACTTCATGAACCCGATCTAACTATGGGGTTATGGATAAGGTGTAAGAAATATATCCAAACCTCTATAAAATCTATAATGGGACAGTGAACATCATGGATATATTTTTTCTCTAGCCAAATCTTTATAATCCATGTCTTGAGGAGACTCTTAGGGAAACTTGGTCTCTATACTTGAACAAAAAAGATCTACAATGCCAGTTCCCATAAGATTTATAATGATTCCAAGATATACTCATATGATAAAAGATCAACTTAACCTTATATATTGTTTCCTATACTTGCTCTAGTACTATTAGAAATTTCTCTTTGATCTCGGTCCATCATAAGGATAACATTAAGTGTCTCCCATACAATGCCTCAAAAGGTTCCATACTAATAGTGTAAAAATAACTATTATTATAGAAAAAATACACAAATAGAAAGTTACCCCTATATATGGATGAATTCTAATAGCTAGTCTCTCCACATATCCTTCAAAACCAAGATGGTTTTCCCATTCAGGCCATCTATCTAGGGGTGAAACACTATGGTCATATGTAACTGGGTCTCAAAATCATCCTTAAAACCCATTTAAAACCATTAAAATAATTTAGAATGAAGGTAGGAGGTGATAATTTTGGGTACCTCATGAATACATACAATATTCTGTACATAAATATGTACCAAACTCTCAACTAAACACTGATCTCAGATAGAAATAAAGTGCACAAACTTGATAAGTTGATTAAAAATCACTGATATAGAATCATGGTCCCTCACTATCCATGGAAACCCTATCAAAAGATCCATAGATATTCCATACCATTTCTATTATAATATCTATAGGGGTTAATTAAAACCTATAATAACCTGATGTTTTTCCTTTACCTGATGACATATGATAAATATAGAAACAAAATCCATGATGATCTACCTCATGTGATCCCACAAAAAATGGCGCTGAATTATTTTGTACACATTTTCCACACATATAAGTAAAAATGAGGAGGTGGTTTGGAAGTCCATAAACACCTCCTCACACAACTTCATCAGGACTACTATTTATCCCTAAAAAAGGAGGACATGCTCCCCGTCTTTAGAAAATCCATGTTGTGCATCTCATGAGGATATATAGTCACATAAAACCTCACAGTTGACATATCTAAACTAAGACTCTCTCACATGATAAATAAGTGGTTGAGTAACCACCATTTACTATAGGTTTTATGAACCCATCTCTTACAATTATATCATCTTTAATGACTCAAACTATTTAGATGCCTCCCCACTAGGTGAGAACAATATTTTCTACAAATGGAATCTTCTACCACATTGCCCTTCTTTAGAGTGAAGACTATATTGAATTAATTTTCCTATAAAAATTCCATAAAATTTATTTATATAAATTTAATATATATCTATGTTAAGAGGTACCTACCACTTCAGTGATCCAAGCAAACAAGTAAATACTATCCCATATGATAATGCATTCATATCATCAATGAGAAGACAAACGGTGCCTACTATAATTCGGTGGTCACATAGTTATGCTTACGTGGTACCAAATTCATCGACCCATAAGAAATAAAATTATTCCTCTATATAAAAATTCATTTTATATATGATCTAGAGGCATTATAAAACACCACATACTCGATTCCCTCGTATGATAATCTCTTCACAAGGGCACTATTCAACTTTTGCCTCAGCTCTTCAAAGGCTCTCTGACATCGTTCAATCCAATAAAATGAATTCCCTTTCCAATTATGGAAAAGTATTCAATGAACCACTAATAATACTCTTCTAAATCGAGGAAACACCATACTTACAACAATATATTTGGTGATTCCCAAGTGAGAATTGCATCAATATTTATTGGATCCACAACTACATGATTTCTAGAGATGAAATTCCCTAGAAAGCAAACATCTAGAATAAAAAAATATATTTATAAGAGATTATTATAGAATTGGTGATCTTGAAGTAAGTATAAGACCATCCTCAAATTCTTTTTATACTATTCCTCAGATGTAGAGTATATGAGAATGTCACCAATAAAGACAATAGTGAATTGGTCAAAGCATGGATGAAATATCCAATACATAAGTTCCAAAAACTTAGTGGAGGAATTATTGACACCTAAAACAATTACCAGGAAATCATAATTCCCATAGTGACGTTGTAATGTTGTCTTTATAATATTATCCTCATAAACCCTAAACTGATGGAAGTTGGACCTGAAATCAGTCTTTAGAAACCAAATCAGACCTTTAAATTGGTTGAAAAGGTCATCAATCCTTAGAAATGGTTACTAGTTATTGATCATAACCTGATTAAATAATATAATAATCAATTAAAACCCCCATGATATCATCTACCAATTCCATAAACAATATTGAAGACACCTAGGGGACACACCGAATCAGAAAAAACATTCTCTCAAAGGTGCTCTAACTTCACCCTCAGCTCTCAGATCCTGATAGGGGCCATACAATATTCTCTAGAATATATAAGTGTGGTATTAGGGAGAAAGTTGATGCATAATTAAATATCCTACTTCTAAGGTTGTTCCAAGAACTCTTTAATAAATACTTTAATATAATCCTTTCCCACCACTCGATGCTAGGTTCTTGATGATCCCACTACACCAAGGTCCAAACTTCCCAACTAATTAGTGATAGGTTATAGATTCCTACTTTCGATCCTACTCATTCAGCCAAAACATCATTGTCACCCAAGAAAGATAATCTCATCCCATCAGCATGTAGGCATATAACTCTCCTATGATGACAGTTTATCAGGTCACATACTGTGAATAACTTGTCCTTACCTATAATTATATCATATGGTTTCATTATAATGACCAAGAGGTCCCATGAGAAAGTCTCTCCACTAATAGATAACTCAAAATTCTATTATATTTGTGATATAGAAGAATATATCCCTATAGTAACCTATTTCCACAAATAATGTTCCATATAATACTAAAATATCTATCTCTGGAAGATGATATATAGTTATGAAAGAATTAATCACACCTATGTATATACTTATTGAAGATAAACTAAAAAAGAAACAAATAATACCTCAAATAATCTCATGAGAAGCCTAATAACAAACCTCCATAGAAAAAAATGTCCATTAGCCTGATAGAAAACACTCTGAGCCAGGTGTTGGCCACCTAGTGGAAGTGGTGAGATTAGGTCATAGTGTTGTACTACACATACAACTACTCCATTCAGGGCACATCCTTCTCCTTTATCAGTATCGCCTCCCAAGGGATTCCATGACCATGCCTAGGAGATACTTGATCATGATGATACCTCTTATATGGAGATAAATCAACTATTTTCCACCATATACAACATGCCAGGTCAAAAAATCATGATTCATGTTACCTCACCCATCATAGTCATAATATCACCCCTCTCCTGGCTGACTGGATCCTTTGTGTGAACCCTGCACTGTAGATCAATGTGTTTGAGTCAAGGAATTATTATTCCTCCTACATTAAGACCTAGGAAAATTATTCTTATTAGATATTGTAGATGATTCATCCATATTATATCCAATACTATATTTATCTACCTGATGTACCTATATTAGAAAGTTCTATGTAACTAAGACCTGCTCCAACACTCTAACATAAATATGAATGCATAGGGAGACCATTATATCTCATATGTCCCTAAAAATGCCTTGTTCAAACTTCTATTATTTTAAGTATCCATCCCACACCATATCTATAGTGAAATACATGAGGTTAGTATACCTCAAGGTATACATAAAACTATCATATCACCCTTTTGTAGCTCAAGAATCTCCTGGATTAACATAGAGAAAAAATTAAAAGAAAATAATCATCATGGAATAACTACTAAGTGTTTCTTCATGAGATCATTGTATCATAATGGGTATGAGTGATTAGACCCCACCAGCTCCCTCTTGCTCAATGAAGAAGACCAGCTTCAACCACAACCATCTGATAATTCAGGGTCTGTACAAGCCAAAATAATCAAACCATTTACTTGAACTAATCCTCCTCCACCTAATGGTGAAGATCACCATGAAACCTGATTGGTCACTGTCACTGGAACTCATGTAACACACTAATATTTCATGCACCATTGTCCTAAGCAACTAGATCTATTGTCATCCCAACATATAGTAAATCCTATTCTTGGAAAACTGGAGGTATATCCATGCACTACCCATTAGCTATAAGCACTAATCTATGATCTCTTGGATGAATTGATGTGCGGAAGATTGTTTCCTATTGACCGTTAAAGGGTCTTGTGCTCTGCTAATGTGTATAGTGGAACTTGTGTCGAATCCTCGACAATGATACTTTTATTTATAGTTGATTGTTTTTGTGTTTTGTCTTTTTAATAGGGGTTTGTCTGAAGAGATTAGATAAATTGATTATTGGATGGTTTTTGATTGATTTAAAATTTTTATAAATATTTGGGTGAGTTAATTATTGGGTATTTAAGATTATGGTATCATTGATATTTGCTTTATGTTTTATTAAATGAACACCCACTTCCCAAGATGACTTTGATCAGAATTCTCAACTGTTAAGGCCTTAATCCAAGCCTTAAATTAACCTAGGGTTTTGATTAGATAGAAATTGTTTATTGTAGTGTATTTATGGTTCCAATAACCCATGGAATCCACATGTTAAAAAAACATGTCATTAATCCATGACATTTTGTGTTCAACATACACAATACTAACCTAAAGAATATTCATCGAGCAAAATCTCTTAATCACTTAATATCCTCAATTTATGAATCAGCCCAATGGAAAATTTATATATCCATTGAGATAGTTAGTAATATCATATTTTTTGTTTATGGTGATTAATTATAAATTAAATTAAATTAACGGTATAAGAAAAGAGTTATGTGTCGAACACACATAAGAACAATGATGAGAATTAAAAACAAACTTTTGATTGAATGAGAAAGTATAAGAAGGGAAGGGATTTCAACTTGATTTAAAATATTTTAAGACCATTAATATTTAATAATAGAGGGTGTATTATTAAAAGAGAATATGAAGAAGAAACTTTCATTAAAATTGAAATGAAATTGAAAACAGCTTACATGATTACAAATGAAAGGAATGAAAAAGAACATGAAAACAAAGAGAGGAGGAAGGGTATCTCAAGTGAAAACTTGAGTTTGGAAGTTCCTCCTAGGAATTTGGAATGTATTTGGTCTTTCAATGTATCCTACTATATTCTGAAATGAAAAAACTTTGAAAGTAGAAGAGGGGAATGTATTTATAGCCCAAGGAGGTAGACTGTTTTCTTTCCAAATATTTCCCTACACTTATCTCGCCAATTTGATACTCTATACAGATGAATTTAGAGAAATAATATTCTTAAAAGCTGTATATATTAATGTTGGTAGTCTACCCTCAAAATTTGGTGTCCATTGGGCTTAAGGATCCAAATTTACGACAGTTTTATTAAAAAATTTAATATTTCTATTTCAATCCATAATTTTTCAAAGGATGAAACGTGAATGGGTTTTTGAATAGGAAGATTACCTAAAATACAAACCATTTCTTATAAAAAGTGTTTTTCCTGTATCTTGGTTTTCACACTAACAAATATCAGATTGAATGGATTTCTCTATCATGATAAAAATAAATTATTGTGTTTTAATTTTAATTCCAGGTCAGAATGTTGGGCTAGATTTAAAATCATAATTTGGGCATTTTTTGGTGGATTTGGGACTTGAAATTATAATAAAAGATGAATTGTATTTTTCACAGACTTCTGGTAGAGAATGAAAGAATTTGGACTTTTGGATTGAGACTAGAAATTCTATCTTCATGGTTGGTCCAGTTTCAATACAGATTCATTGTGCCTACTTATGGGGAGCATAAGAACCTTCAAATGGATGAATTGGCCAAATATTCCTTCTAATTATATGTTGGATATTGAATAATAAACCCAAAAAACAATAATCACAAAATTTTTATCAGTAGTATGAGACGTATGATTAAAACATTACACTAAACTGACTGGATTAATTCAAATAACGCTAAAAAATTATATCTTTGTATTAAAAAATGGGTATTTCACACCAATGATACACTTTTACATGAAAATTACTAAAGGAAGTAGACAAAATTTTATGAATAAATGAATAAAATCAACTCCCCCACATTTATTCTTGTGCATATACTCATGTGAAAAAATATAAAAACATAAAAAAATCATTCTCACTCACAAAAAAATATTAATTTTTTCGTATTCCCCAATCAGGGGAGGCTTAGACCATTTTACTCATCAGTATTTAATTCCCCAACAAATTATTATAGAAAAAATGTTCCAAAAAAAATTCAATTTTCAAGCTCAAATTTAGAAATTGAAAATTTCGACCCTCAAAACTCAGTCCTCTAAAGATGGTAAAAATTTATTTACGAAGGTTCACTCATTCACCAACCAAAAGTGAAAATATTAGAGTATGAAAGAGGCCTCAGCTTCCATTCCCTATCATAAAATGCATAAGAACAAATAGGAATTTTTAGGGGTTTTTCTATGGCTATGGGACGGTAAGAATGTAATGTCTAAAAGAGTGGAAAAGAGGGGTAAAACACCAACATGGGTAAAATAATGCACAATTTTTGTGAAATGAAACATGGAAGGAAATGGGAACACATATTTATAAGGGAAAAATTGTGTGAAGGAAGACATAAAGGAGGAAGAAAATTTAAAGGGTATGAGAAGATGAAATATTTAAAAAACCTAAAACTTCTCTGAATGACATAAGTGTTCTTTTTTTTTTTTTTTTTGAAAGTTGAACTTGAAACAGATCTCACACTCATATCCCAATACATGTGTGATATACTCATGACACTAATTTTAATAATGATAACAAGATAAAATGTTAAAAAGAGTGATTTTTGATCCTCCTAAGACATAACCCATTTTTAACATTTTTTTTGATTTTTTTCTATTTTTTTGAACACTTATCAATAACATGTAAAAAACTACATAAATGAAAATTCATTCCCAATACTAACTGATTAAAAATCTCTCCCCAACACAAAAATTGATTCTTTCCCTCAAGCATATGACAATACCCTGAAAATTAATAAAAGGATACGCAAAATTAAATCCATTCCCCCACACTTAAATTCCAATAAATTATGTAATTAAAATACATGTAGATGTTGGGTAGGAAGAGGTATTTGTCTTGTAATGTGGATATAAAAGAAAAGGTTTTCATAGGCTAGAGAGGATTTCAAAAGGAGGATTAATGTAAGGGTAATGGGAGGCTATTTGGCTATTGGGATTCTCATGTGGTTCAGAAAATTCATCTATCATATTAATGCACACCAAAGTAGGAAATTCAACTCGAAGGTCCAAAAAATCACGAATCACAAGTAGGGGTAAACACACACAAAAATTTAAATATGGTCATTGGTGACCTTGGCATGAAATCTAATGTTGTTTCTTACGATTGGAGAAGAATCATTTTCTAAATATAAAATTTAGCATTCAAAATTTGTTTGTTTTGACATAAGATTATTTATCCAAATTTATGATGAGAATAATTTTTTTTAGATTAAATAATTTCCATTGACTCCCCAAAATGGTTTGACAAAAATTTCAAAAGTTGATGGTGAGTAATTATGCCCCTTTTTTACGTATTTTTTTTAATTTTTTTTTAATTTTTTTTAAAGAAACACCCACAAAAAAGAGAACGAGTAAATAAAAAGTTTTATGAGGAAAGTGGTAAAAAAATGATAATGAGAGAGGAAAGAGAGAGAGAGAGAGAAGTTAAAGGGAAATATGTGCCCATGGTTTGGATTTGGTGGGTTTCCATCTCCAGCCAGTGGTGGTTCCACCATAATGGTTGGGGATTCGATGGAAGTTGATGTGGTTTTTGAGATGTGTGTCCTCTCATGGTGTTTATTTATTTGATGTCCATTAACCATGAATTTCCTTTTAGAAGTGGGTTCTTGGACTTTTCACTACACCAAATGGGTAAACATTAGCAATAATAAAAGGACCTTCCCAATGAGAATTAATATTACATGGGTGAAGCCCAAATAAATAATTGAAGAGAAGTACCTTTTCACCTAGATATGTTTTTCATGGAGTGACTACCTTTTATTTGTAGATAATGGAATTATCATAAGAATCTAGTCAAATATCCTCCAATTTATTCAACTGAAACAATCTAACTTCTCCAGATTTTTCAAAATCAAAATAAAAAGTTTTCACAGCCGAAAAATACTTATGTTGGATTTAAAATTGTAAATGAAACACTTTAACAACAACTAGACTAAATGAATAAATCCCAATTGGTTTTTTATAGCAAGTTCGATAATCCCAAATCGCATAACTAAGTTTATCAGTATAGCCTTTTCTGGTGGGTTTTACAATTATTTCAAGAACTCTTTTTACTTCTCTGTTAGAAAGTTCAGCCATGAATTTTTTTTGGGGGTGATACGCAGTTGAAGCTTAATGTACAACCCCATTATTTTTCAATATATATTCCATGGTCTGATTATAGAAATGAGTTCCTAAGTCACTTATCAAGGCAAGAAGTGTTCCAAATCTATGGAAAATATGGGTTTTTAGGTACTCACTCACAGTATGTACATCATCTTTCTTAGTGGGTTTGGAATCGACCCACCTAGAAAATAATCGACCACAAGAATAACGTATGATAATCAATTGTAGGTTGTAAATGGTCCCATGAGATATATTCCCTAAACATCAAAGATCTCACAAAATATTAAGGGCTTTTAGGGCATGATATTTACTGAGTCTCCTAGTTCTATGAGTGCATCATCGAAGTTGGAACCCCCTATTTGGCATGGAATAATAAATTTCCCTAAATATTAGAACTTCAATGGTATGGACTTATGAGTTGAAACATTATCAATGGTATTAAGTTGTCTTTTATGGGTGAACAACTCCTTAAGAAACATGGAATACTTAGTAATTTTTTTGATGACATCTAATAGGGGTATGTTCACTTTAAAAGGTCTAAACATGTTGGGAATTTTTGGATCAAGTTCAAAGGACTTCCTTGGATTAGAAATGACTTGATGAAAAGGAATTGGGTTCCTTAGAGGAATGGAAGGAGTAGAGGGAGTGGTTTCAGGTTACTTTTATGGTTCCTTTTTCCTTTTATTTTCTATATAAACATTTAATGAATATTTGGAGGAATCATTATGAGGCATAGAGATTTTCTTTCTTGATATAAGTGCAATTGAAATTAAATTACCCTTGGGGTTGGGTAATGGTTGAGTTGGGAGTTGGGAAGAATTTTATTGTTTCTACTGGCTCAGGTGGGATGTAAGTTGACCAATTTTGGTTTCAATGTTTTAATTCTAGAACAGGTGAAGGAGGTAAGATCTTCTCATCACTTTCCTATGGTTTCTTTGAAGAAGAGGCATGTCACGAATTGTTATTGCCTTGATTTTTGTTCATAGGAAAATTCTTGTATTGGGTTGGGAATTGGGAAGGGTCATTAGGATTTTTTAATCCAAGAGGAGAAAGAGGAGGATTTATTCTCTAAGGTTGAGGAACAAAAGGATAAGGTTGTTTGAAGCTACCACCACCTTGAACATATTAGAATTGGTTTGAATTTTGAGGAGGTAACTAAGGGGGATGAGAAATGGGATTACCTTACCTCGATCCTAGGTTAAAGGTAGAAGTGAAGGGATAAAAGTTGTGTTAGTTGATGTTTCGAATGAACTAACCTGATTGTTGAGGGTTAGTGTTCCTCTGAGAATATGCTGCATTGAGCTCCATTAGAATAGAAGAATCAGATAGATCATCTTGATGTTTTGGACATGTGTCAGTTTGATGAGATGATGAGATGCAGATTCCATAGTTTTTGATAAGTCTAGGGAACCTAGATTTTGGATAATATGAGGATGGGAATTCGGTGTCCACAACTAGTTGATTCACAAGATCTGTAATTTCAATCATCCACCCAGTCATCTTTTTGAGCTCTATGGATTGATTATCTTGTAATTTTTTGAAATGAGCATGTGAACAATTATAGAATTATTGCATGTTTTCATCCATATTTATTATGAGATCTGGTGCATCTGCAAGAGTTTTATAAACAAGAGCACTGCCACTTGCATCATCAATGAGATTTCTATCCATATCCAATAACCCCTCATATAAGTATTGGATCAAGAGTTGGTCAGGGATTTGGTGATCTAGGAAGGTTTCCACAAGATTTTTGAACCTCTCCGAGTACTCATAGAGTGATTCATTAGGGAATTAATGGATACCAATTTTTTACTTTCGGATAGAAGCAGTAGGAGAAGAAGGAAATAATTTCTCTAATAAGAGTTTATTCATGTTATTGCATGCGGTTATGGAACCAGGAGTGAGGTAGTAGAGCTGTGACTTGGCGGAGTCATCTAGGGAGAAAGGTAATGCTCTAAGTTTTATTTTTTCTTCAGAAACCCATTGAGGGTTCATGGTAGAGCACACGAATTTGAACTCCTTGAGATAAACATGTGAATACTCACTGGATAGCCCATGTAATTGAGGTATAAGACCAATCAAACCCGATTTGATTTTTAAATCAGAATTAATGTTTGGATATACAATACTAAGGGGTAGATAATTCATAACAGGGGAAGTGAGTTCTTTAAGGGTTTTTTTACTAGGATTGGATATATGTAGTTCAATTAGTTAGAAAATGAATGGATCTTGATTTATTTTATTATCTCTAATGTTCCTCCTAAGTTGGATAAGATTTTTCTCTAGTTCAGGGTTAAACAGATCTGATGGATTGTTTGAGAGGATATGGGAAATTCAGATTAATTTTGAAGGATGAGGAAGGTGGGTTTTTCTTTGTGTTTTTTTTTCTGTTTATGATTTTTATGAGAATTTGGGGTTTTCTTTGTGTTTTCTTTTTCAGAATATTTTTTGGATTATTTTTTTGTATTGTTTAAAAAAAATAAAAAACCACCTACTACTTAATGCACCATCCTCAGAAACGGTTTTATTTGAAGTGTGGCGGATTTTATTCTATTGACTATTCTAGGGTCTGGTTCTCTTCTAATGTGTATAGAGACACTTGGGTCGAATCCTCAGCGGTGATATATTTTTTGTAGTTGATTATTTTGGTGATTTTTTTTAATGGGGGGGGGGGGTTGTTTACAGAGTTTAATTAAATTTATTAATGGATGATGTTTGATTGATTTAAATTTTTTGTAAATACTAAGGTGAGTTCATTATTGGGGATTTAACTAATGATATCATTGATCATTTCTTTATATTTCATTAAATTAACACGCACTTTACAAGATGACTTTGATCAAAATTCCCATGTGTAAATAACTTAATCCAAGCCTTAAATTATATTTGGGTTCTATTCAGTCAAAACTTGTTTATGGTAGTGTATTTATGGTTCCAATAATCCATGGAATCCCCATGTTAAACAAAACATGTCATTAATCCCTCACATTTTGAGTTCAGCATACACAATATTAACCTCAAGAATATTAATCGAGAAAAAATCTCAATCACTTAATATCACCAATTTACGACTCACTACAATGTTAAATCTACTCATCTATTGAGATGGTTAGTAATATGGTAATATGTGTTTATAGTGATTAATTATAAATATAATGAAAATAACAGGATAGTAAAAGAGTTGTGTGTCAAACACACATATGAATAGTGATTAGAATTGAACACAAAATTTCGATTGAATAAGAAAGCGGAAGAAAGGAAGGGAATAAAACTTGATTTAAACTATTTTAAGACCATTAATATTTAATAACATAGTGTGGATGATTAAAATAGAATATTAAGAAGAAACTTTCATTAAAATTGAAACGAAATTGAAAATATATTACATGATTAAAAATGAAAGGAACATAGAAGAACATGAAAAAAAAATAGAGGAAGGATCTCTTAACTGAAACTTGAGTTTTGAAAGTCTTTATAGGCCTTTGGAAAGGCTTTGGTCATTCCAATGAATCATTACATATTCTGAAATGCCAACTCTTTACAAGGAGAATAGGGGAATGTATTTATAACCCAAGGATGTGGATTGTTTTCATTCCAAATATTCCCCTCCACTTACCCCACTAGTTTATTACTCCAGAAAGTCTAATATGGAGAAATAGTATTCTCTAATGTTGTATATATTAATGTTGAAAGTCTACCCACGCCATATGGCATCCATTTTATTTAAGGATCCAAAGTTATGGAAGTTTTACTAAACAATTTTAATCTATCCATTTCAATCCAGACTTTTTTGAAGGTAGAAAAGTGAATCAGTTTTTGAAAAAGAATATTCCATCAAATCTAAACCATTTCTTATATAAAGTTGAATGAATATATATTTTATTTCACACTACAAAATCTCAGCTCAAATTCATGTATATATTAGGAGAAAAGTCATGTATTGTGTGCTGATTTTAATTCCCGAACAAAATGATGGGCTGGAATTCAAAGCATAATTTGGGCCCCTATTTGGTGGATTTAGGACTTATTTTTTTTATCTAATATGAATTTTATTTCTCCACTAATTTTTTTGGAGATTGAAAGAATATGAACTTTTGGATTGAGCCCAGAAATTCAATCTTCATGGATGGTCCAGTTTCTTCATAGATTCTTTGGGCCTTCTTATGGGGACCATAAGACCCTTCAAATGGCCGAACTGGACAAATCTTCCTTATAATGATATGTTGGATATTGAATAATAAACCCTAAAAAACAAGAATAATAGAATTTGGATTATTATGATTATAGGTATGATTAAAACATTAAAATTAATCCATTGGATTAATTCAAATAATGCAAAAAAATTATATTTTTGTATTAAAACATGGGTATTTCACACCAATTATGAACTTTTACCTAGAAATGACTAAATGGAGTAGACAAATAGTTATGAATAAATGAATAAAATCAGAAACAACTTATCAATAGTTCCTTGAACTGAGGCCTCATCACTCAACTAGTCATCATCATAACCCTATATCAGAATCCTAGTAGGGTTTCATTACATATGAATACTAAAAATTAGCAAGACATACCATAGTTAGATGAATATATATGGGGAGATGACTGAAGAAGGATATAGAAGTCAAAATACCTAATTATATTTGATGAATTAATATTGGTTTCCCTAT
This sequence comes from Viscum album, assembly GCA_963277665.1. Classification (NCBI taxonomy): domain Eukaryota; kingdom Viridiplantae; phylum Streptophyta; class Magnoliopsida; order Santalales; family Viscaceae; genus Viscum; species Viscum album. The sequence continues at coordinate 1,142,616,662 of OY728156.1, forward strand.
AACCGATGCCTCAACATGTTGAATAAAAAGAAGGTAGTTAGAGTCTTGGTGTATGGATACATTACATACCACACCATCCCTGGGTTCCTTGGCCTATGTTCCGAACAAGATACACTATGACATCATTTCCATATGTCCCAAAAGTAGTCTTCATGAAATTTATATCTTCAAAATATTACCCTAGTAAAAACCACCTATGATATCACTCTTTTATGACCTAACCCACCAAGGCTCGGCATAGGCCGACAGTAAGCCCAAATTGAAACCCCAAGCCCGCTTTCAATATTCTAGGGGAAAGAGTCATGTTTTGAGTAGCCATATCATTGAAATGGTAGGCCATAGCCTAAATTACGTGCACAAACATACACATAGACACCCAACTCTATGTAATAGTGAATAGATATTAAATAACTAAAGAAATGTAGAGTTTAATCAATGCATGTGACAGAATTTAGAAAATACGTCAAAGTGAAGCATGGTAATATGTAAAAGATATAAAGATAAAAAAATACACACCCAACCAAAAAGGAGGTCCCCACTTGAAAATAACTAAGAAGGGTAACTACTAATGAGAGATAACTCACCATCTCCAATACTGACCACCGAACATGAAAAGTGCCTCTAAGTGTCACTATACTCTTCTGTTACCAAGTCCTCCAAAGTAACAAGTGATTTTAATGTAGTGTGTATAAGGTATAATACATGCATGAATAACCCATATAGGGTTGATTAAAACCATACTCAGTAGGAAATCTAGAAATTTTAAAGGGAAACAAGAGAATTAAATAGTAATATCAACCCATAGTGAAATAAGGAAAAGAAACATAATCATCAGATATGATCATATTGAAATCTGATTTAAAAAATGTGGGAAGTCTCAATCAACACAACCATATAAGGATGATAACGAGTATACCTGTAGCTCTAAAGATCCCATATCCAATTCCAAACACCACATGTAACCACACAAGAACCAGGGGAGGGTATTCTCCTTACTACTACACTGTACAGCTGAGCGAGAACTATATCTAGTGGATGACCCAAACCCCACCATATATTTATATAGAGGGAGTATATCGACCCAAGCCTTTACACATATCATTACATGATTTTAAGCGTCATTAAACATAAAATTAAAAGTCAAGGATCATAATGTCTAGTGTATTGGAGATTAGGTACCTAATTAAACACCATGATTCCAAAATAAGAACATATTTTATTTAATCTTCATAAAGATATCCAAAATTCCTTTTATCCCTTACATTGGCATAGGATAACCGGGGGATAACACGAACAAAGGTATGATATAAAAGTCTAGTAAGAGAATAAACATAAGAACAAAGCATAACACATGGGTTAGAAGGAATAAAACAATGATACAAAAAGGCATGGAAAAAGATTAATTATAAGGAATCATAACATGAGATCATATAATCTTGTATTCATAGTAATGTGGAAGCAACATAAAACATGACTTTATAATGAGTCAAGTCTAACCACAAAACCGTTGCATATAACATCTCATGTTACTAAAAATTACTAAATGAATTGAAGTTCTATTTAGGAACACCCACCATAACATGTTCATGAAAATGTTTTCAACATATATAATCATACATAAGTAATCAAACATAAACCTTAGGGTTACCCATGGAATGAATTGGGTATCATAATCATGTCATAAAGCAAAATAAATGGCCATATCATAGAAATGTCCACGAAAAAAAGGATTTAAATCATATAGGGACATTCATAAAGGAAAATATTCATAGATCATGATTAGTGATGTCAAAATGAAGTGATAAAATGTAAAAAATAATATTTAAGAAACTTTAGAATTAAAACATTTTAGAGAGGTTTATGGAAAATATTAAAGTGCATTTAAAGAAGGAAATGGAACAATATTTTATATAAAACGAAAAGTTAACCAAGAATTTTTTCATAATAAAATTAGTGATGTTAGAAAAATAATTGTGTGTTAAAACATATTATATAGTGCACTTGAAATTGTGTAAGAATTCAGAAATTTCTCTTAAATCAGGACTACTTATCAGGAATAATTGAATATGGAACATTTTAAAAACATATATATAAGTGAAAAATAAGGGTGAATGGATCTTGATACATGAGTTTGTAACATATAAAAAAATTTATAATATTTAAATAAAAATAAAATATAATTTAATTAGGGTCAAAAGAGATAAAGAGTAACCCAAAGGAATAATGGAGGTTCAGGTAGAATCCCATACCTTAAGTCTAAAGGTGTTCTTCAGTTGATATTAATGTCCTGGATAATAAAATAAGATTAATTAATTAATAATTAAATAACCATTTATACATTTATTTTATTTATTTTAACTTTAGTAAGTTCATTTATGGTCTTTTTTATGGGTTAAGAGGTTCAATTTCATCGTTTAGGAGTGTTGGTTTCCTTGGTTATCATGATAAGTGAACTTGTATAAATGTATGAAAGGTCATATAAAGTAGGGGTAATTATCCAAAATTTAACTTATATGTTATTAATGATATTAAATGGGTTAAATTGGTCTTATATATAATTTTTTATGGAAATATGATGAATCATTAGGTAAATAGTTAACGATAATCATTTGGGTTTATTTTGGCAGTTTTTGATCACAAAAAACTCATTTTGTTCTATAAATTAATATCATGTGTACAAAATAATTTAATAACATTAAAAAATATATAATACATATATTAAAATCTGGTTTAACCATAAAAATGGTTTTATGACCAGCCTTGAAGATGGTAATAGAAATTGAAATCTTCATCGTCCTTGAATGTGATAAATTAACACATCATGGATGATGTTTTATTTTTAGTATAAAAGAAGGGGTAAATAGTGATGATGATGATTTATTACATTATAATAAAAACATTATAGTATATTTAAGTTACTAGAGTTATCATACCATTTTTATGATGAAATTTGTGAAGAGAAAAATAAAATAAAGGAATATGAAAAGAAATTAAAAGAAGAGGAAGTGGGATTTACCTCTTGATTTGTTCTTCTTGAGAACCTCCTTAGGAGGTTGGTTTTGGACTTTTATTAAGAAAAAAAATCCTGGATGTGGATTAATTACTTGGGAGAATATTTGAGTATAATTTGGATAAGGATCAAGTCCCGAGAGGTGTGAGGAGAAGAGGTGGTGAGATGTGGTATTTATAGTGGAAGAGAGGGGTGTTTTCTCATTATTTTTCTCATTAATTTATTATTTTGGCTCAAGAATATGAATAGTTTGATCATTATTATTAAAAATATTTAAATAATGAAAGATATTTTTAGATTTTGGGCTTACATAATCCATACATCATCCATGACTCCATAATTCATGTATTTAGATTTTATCGTAAATTATCATATTTTACTATTCACAAAATTCAAGTATTTTAAAAAATACCAAAAATTCACCCTAACCATTTTTAGACTTGTAGAATTCAAAAATTAAATTTATTTTATAAAAATAATTTTTTAAATATGATAAATTTAATTTTTAATTAAAATAATAATTTTCTTGAAAAATACAGTTTTCAAAATTATAACTCATTTTATAAAACATTAAAAAATTAAATAAGGTCGCATAAAATTATCTTATAATCATAGGAAATCAAAATATTAATTTTTATATACATTTTATGAAAATAAAGTTTCTTTTAAATTATTAAATTAATCATAAACATGTAATTAAATTTTTATGCCTTACAAAAATACCAACACTTAATTAATAATTTTAAAATATTTATTTACTTATTCTATGATATAATTATATCATATTTTCACTTATAATATGGATAAATTTTATTTATAATTTCATTGGTGAGGTTACTATTTACAGTTTACTATTTATAAGGGTCATGTTACTATTCCAAAGGCCAAGTTACTGTTCCTTTCGTATATGCTACTTAAATTATAGAAATTCCTTTTGTTTAATTAATTATTCATTTATAAAGTTTTTATTGTGTTCTTAATGTTATTTTATGTGATTATACTATATGAAATAATTATAATAAGATAATTTCATTGATAAAAGTTTTGGGTCATTACATTCTTCCCCCTTATGAAATTTCACCCTTGAAATTTCATTTTAAATTCTATGTTGAAAATAGGTGAGGGTACTTTTCCTTCATCACTTCCTATGGCTCCCATGTTTTATATTTGTACTTATGTTTCCTCCATAGTACTTTTACCAGGTGAGTAGTCTTGTTGCGTAGAACTTTATCACTACAATCTGAGATCTTCACTGGCTACTGCTCATAAGAAAGATCATTATCCAACCATACCAACCCTGAATTTAGTACATGTGAGATATTCCATATGTACTTCCTTAAGAGGGATACGTGAAATAAATCATATTCTTGAGACATGGTTGGTGGAGGTTCTAGTCGATAGTTGAAAGCTCCGACATTATCAAGGATCTCAAAGGAGATGATGTACCTAGGAATTATCTTCCCTTTCTTCGCAAATCTCATGATCCTCTTACATAGAGATATGTGGAGGAATACCATGTGTCCAACCATAAACTACAAGTCCTATCAATGATTGTATGCATAGATATTTTGTCAACTTTGGTATGCCTTGATGTGCGGCTAAATGATTCTCACTTTCTTCACCATTTCTTAGACCATTTCAGGTCCTTGCAGCTTAGGTTCATTGACTTCATCCCAACATGCCGGTGTTATACAACTTTTCCCCTAAAAGGGATTCATATAGAGCCATTAAAATTCTCAAGTGGAAATTATTGTTGTATGAGAACTCGACCAGTGGAATATATTGGTCCCATACTCTTTTGAAGTCCATAGAACATGCTCTAAACTTGTATTCTAGTTTCTGAATAGTTCACTCAGATTGGCCATTAGTTTGAGGATGATAGGATGTGCTGATGTTCAAATCAGTTCTTAGATCATGTTATAGAATTTTCCATAACTTCGTGGTAAATCTGGGATATCAATCAGATATAATCGATAATGGTACTCCATGAAGTATTACCACTTTGTTGATATATATCCATGAAATTTGATCCAATGATAATTAATCTCTAATTATGATAAAGTGATCTGTCCTTGTAAGATGATCCACAATAACCCATATATCATTGTTTCCTCTAGATGTCTTTGGAAGTCCACTGACAAAGTCCATGGTGATGTTCTTCCACATCCATGTTAGTATGGATAATGGTTGAATCGTCCCTTTATAATTTTTCATTTTAGCCTTGACTCGCTAAAATATCAGTCACATTGATGTATATTTAGTGATCTCCTTTTCCATATTTTCCCATAAAAATTTCTCCCAAATATCTTGATATAACTTTTTACTCCCTGGGTGAATAGACAAGGTTGATTTATGTGCATCATTACAAAGATCTTTCTATATATTTGGATTGGATGGTATACATAATCATGAACCAAATCTTATTACTACATCCTCATCGATCTTGAACTTGGAGGATTTCTCATTCTTGATAGCTTCCACCTTTTTCTGAATTTCCACAACATTTATTTGAGAATCCTTTATTTTATCTATAAGGGATGGGTGAGAAATAATTTGAGAAATGATTGATGATGTTCCTCCCTTAATTATTCCCATGTCCATCTTTTTTAAGACTAAGAATATTTGATCCTTCTCAATTCTTATAATTGATAAAGATTCATGATCCTTTCTACTTAGAGCATCCTCCACCTTATTTGTCTTGCCTGGATGGTAGTGGATTGAGAAGTCATAATACTTAATTAGATATAAACATCTTCACTGGAGAATATTAATCTTTTTATATGTGAATATATATTTTATACTCTTGTGATCAGTATATATATAACACTTCTCCCCATATAGATAACACTTCCATCTTTTCAATGGAAAGATCACAGTTTCCAACTCCAGATCATACATAGGATATTTTTTCTCATGAATTTTCAACTTCCTTGATCCATAGGATATCACTTTATCATTTTTCATAAGTATGCAACATAATAATTTCTTTAAATCATTACTATATACCACAAATAGTTCTCCACTTGTGAAGTGTGTGATTACTGACATAGTGATAAACTTCTCTTCGTGCTCCTTAAAGTTTTCCTCACATTCTTGAGTCTAGAAAAACTTCACTCACTTCCATGTTATCTTGGTTATTGGGTTTTAAAATTGTGATAATTTCATCACAAATCGTCGATAATACTCAGCTAGGCCAAGGAAACTACGGATCTCTATTAAAAAAGTTGGAATGAGATACACTTTAATATATTTTATCATAGAAGGGTCTATATATATATATCCCTTTGATGGTAATAACATTCCCTAAGAATGATAATTGATCTTTCCCACATTTATTGTACTTTTCATAGAGTTTATCCCTTCTAAAAGTCCATAACATAGTATTCAAATGATACTCATGTTCCCCATTGCCCTTGGATTATATCAGAATATCATTAATAAAGATTACCAATTTTTTTTGAGGTAAACCCTAAAGAATCTATTAATTAATTCCATGAAAATTTTGGTAGTATTAGTGAGACTAAATGGAATCACTATGAACTCATAGTTTCTACACCATGTTCTAAAGGCAGTCTTGGGAATATCTTCTTTCTTCACCTTTAATTGGTGAAATACAGACTGAAGGTCCACCTTAGAGATATAACTGGCCCCACATAGTTGATTGAACAATTCATCTATCTAGGGAAGGGTATACTTTTTCTTTATCATGATTTTAATAAGATCATGATAATCAATGTAGAGGTTCATTCATACATCCTTATTCTTGAAAAATAGGACTGGTGGACCCCATGGTGAAGCACTTAGGTGTATAAAACCCTTGTCTAGATTCTCCTGTAACCACTTCTTCAATTCTTCCAGCTCAACAGTGGCCACTCTATAAGGTTCCTTTGATATAGGTATAGATTCACGAATAAGTTCCATTGAGAAATTAACCTCCAAATTATGTGTAAGACCAGAAAATTATTCGGGGAATTCATTAGTGTAATCCCTCATGATTTGAATGTCTTTGAGAAAGATCATCTAATTTTTCTTAATCATTTGAGAGAGATATGATTTCTCATAAGGCTGTAATATACACACTTGATATGATTATTCTGAAGGATATTCATCTTCCTCCACACACTTGTAAAGAATTAGAGGATGCTTTGGGATGTGAAGAGTGATATAAATTTCTCAACAATTGATGTTTTCTTTGTATAAATATAGAAAATTCAAGCCCAAAATAGCATAGAAATACCACAAAGGAAGTAATACAAGATTTGTTGGGAATGTCGGTCCACAAAAATTAACCTGGGAGGAGTTATGTACTTTGGATGCAATAATTTCCCCATTATCTATTCTTATAGATAATTCAACTTTCATATTTTGTGGTGGTTTTTAAACAGTTCTACTAAACTTGAAAGATATGAAAGAATGCATAGAACCAGAATCAATTAGTATTTTTTCTATTCTCGAATAAATAATTAGGGTACTTGTCACCACATCATTGTTTGGATCCACCTCAGTAGTAGTGATAGAATTTGACACTACTTATTGAATTAGAGGTTGTTCTCTATTTCTTTCGACAACCCTGGGCCTAGGGAATTGGTTTTCAAGATGCACATATTCCTTGGAGTTGAAACTCTGCACTACAGGATGAGTGTTGATCTGAAACTTTCTTTCTTCTTACACATAAGTAGAGTTATTTATGTCCCTTCAATAGTTCTTATCCATATTTCCCATGCTTCCACATTTTAAACATTTCTTTGTTCCCTTTAGATAGTTCCTAGGATGCTTATTCCCACAATTTTAACACGTGGGATATTCAATCTTCTTTCCAACATGAGATTTATTTTTTGATCCACACAAATTAGACTCCATTTTCCACTTTTTGTCATCGATCCCATGAGACTATTGAGAGTCTCCAATATCAATTAAATCCTTGAGGGTACAATGGAAAATCTCATCATAACTATCAAAGTCTAGAATGAGAAATGATTTTTAAAGAATTATCTTTAAACCACTAAAGAAGCAATCTAACTTGATTACGGTGTTCATGATAATGTCATAGGCATATCTTACAAGACTTTTATTTTTCTCTTCATACGACTTGATAGAATCATTTTCCTTCTTCTTAAGTCTGAGGAACTCTCTTTCTAAATTGAGATGGAGGGTTTGGGGAAAATATTTATTGATAATGTTTTTTAAATTCTTCCCAATCCATGGAATTAATTTCCACTTTAGACTTCATGTTTTTGATCAGTATCCACCACTGATATGCTTCTCCATCAAAATGATAGACCCATAACACAAATTTCTATTCTTTTGAGAACTAGAGGATAGAGAATATATTTCCAATATATTTAATCCACTATTCTGTGAGGATGGGATCAGATGATCCACTAAAAATGGGAGGCCTTTTTTTATGAAGGATTCGACATAAAATTTCTCTTTCCTTGGAGAAGGACGGTGTTCCACATGATATTTTTCATATCATTAGAAAAATCATTACATTTCATTTCATATTGATTGTTGCCACATGTTCTTCTATTTCCTTCAATCAAATAATAAAATGAAAGTGAAATTATGGGGCTTGAATTCTTAGCATAAAAAGTAAATATTAAACATAAAAGGATAAACTCTTAAATGAAATGTATAGCCTAAATTGTGATTACCAAGGTTTGAATCTTGGTTACCCATGACATGTTTCCTAACATATTTTATTATGGGAATATTTTGTTCCCTTGATAATGGTTCATAATGAGATTATGAATTTACCAAATCATATCCCCTGGGAGTCTCAAACTAGGTGTGAAGTAAGGCCATTTTTCATGTACCAGGTTACCCTGAGTAAGGACCAGAACACCTTGTCAAAGTTGTTACTCCTAGATACATGTTCACCAGAATCACATCCACTTATAGTATCCAGATAGAGATATATTTTCTTGAAAAACCAATTAATCAATACTTACCAAAATTTAGGGATGTTTTCTTAGAACTAGTTTAATCCCTAAGGTTCTTAATAAAGTTTTATATTCTTAATATCCAAAATAACTAAACTTTTGACTTTGATAGAAACTATACAAACCCAATCATTTAGACATATCATTATATGATTTTAAGCATACTTAAAATTACAATCCAAGTATTGTAAAGTATAATATATTGGATATTAGGTACATAATTAAACATCATGATTCCAAAATAAGAATATATTTTATTTAATGTTCATAAAGATATCCTAACTTCCTTTGAGCCCTTACATTAGTATATGATAACATGGGGATAACATGAAAAAAGGAATGATATAAAATCCCAGTAAGAGAATAAACATAAGAGTAAATCTTAGAAAATGGGTTAGAAGGAATAAAATAATGATATTAAAAGGAATGGAAAATGATTAAATATAAGGAATCATAACATGAGATAATATAACAATAGATTCATAGTAATGTGGAAGAAACATAAAATATGACTTTATCACTAGTAAAGTCTCATTGAACATATGTGAGCATGATTAAAGGATAAACACCAATAAAATTTCACTTGGAGAACATGTCAATGATAACCACCAATACTATTTCACATAACATCTCATGAAATTGGGTAAGAATTCAGGAAGTTCCCTTAAATTAGGCTTTCTTATCGGGAAGAATTGAGCAGGGATCCTTTTGAAAACATATATATCATTTAAAAATAAGGGTGAATGGATATTGATACATGATTTTGGAATATATAAATATAATTTAGAATATGTAAAAAAAATATAATATAATTTGATATGGGTAAAAAGAGAGAAAGAGTAACCTGAAGAAATAATGGTGGTTCGGGTAGAATCCCTTACCTTAAGTCTGAAGGTGTTATTCACTTGATCTTAATGTACTTAATAATAAAATTATATTAATTAATTAATAATTCCAAAACAATTTATAATTTTTTATTATAACTTTATTATGTTCGTTTATGGCCTTTTTGATGTGTTAAGAGGTTCAATTTCATCGTTTAGGAGCATTGGTTTTCTTTGGTTTTCATGATCAGTTTACTTGTATACATGTATGAAAGGTCATATAATGTGGGGGTAATTATCGATAATTAAACTTATATATTATTAATGATATTATGTAGGTTAAAATTTTCTTATATATCATTTGGTTTATGGAATTAAGATGAATTATTAGATAAATAGTTAATGATAATCGCTTGGGTTTATTTTGGCGGTTTTCGATCACAATAGAATCATTTTGTTCTATAAATTAATATCATGTATAAAAAATAATTTCAGAACATTAAATAAAAAATAATACATATATTATAACCCGGTTAAACCATAGAAGTAGTTTCATGACCATCCTTGAATATGGTAATTGAAATTTAAAACTTTGTCATCCTTGAATGTGATAAATTAACACATCACGGACGGTGTTTTCATTTTTAGTATAAAAGGAGGGGTAAAGAGATATGATAATGATTTATTACATTAGTATAAAAAAATTATAGTATATTTAAGAAAATATTGTTGTGACACCATTTGTATGATGAGAGTTGAGTTGAGAAAACAAAAATAAAGGAACTTGAAAAGATATCACCTTAAAAGGAAGAGGGTTTTACCTCTTGATTCCTTCTTCTTGAGAACATCCTTAGGGGATAGGTTTTTTCTTTTATTAATACCAAAATCTTTTGTATGTTGGGGAGGGGCTTGGGATAATATCTGAGTAGAATTTGGACAATCTTCAAGGCTTTAGAGGTGTGAGGACAAGAGGTGGTGATGGGTGGTATTTATAGTGGAGGAGAGGGGTGTTTTCTCATTATTTTAATCATTAGTTTATTATTTCGGCTCATGAATTTGAAAAGTTAGAAAATTATCATAAAAAATACTAAAAGAATGAATTATAGTTCTATATTTTCGTCTTACATTAGCTATACATCATACACGACTCCATAATTCATGTTTTCAGCTTTTATAATAAATTATCGTATTTTACTATTCATCAAAAGTTCAAGTATTTTAGAAAAATATAAAAAATTAACCCTAACCATTTTTTGAAATTTATAATTCAAAAATGAACTCCATTTTATAAAAATAATTTTCTAAATATGAGAAATTTAATATTTAATTAAATTCATAATTAAATCAAAAATACAGATTTTAAAATTATAACTCATTTTATAAAACTTTGAAAAATTATCTTAGGCCAGATATAATTATCTTATAATCACAAGACATAGAAATATTAATTTATGAATACATTTTATGAAAATAAGTATTCTTTTAATTATTATTAAATTAATCATAAAATTGTAATTAAATGTTTATGACTTACAAAAATACCAACACTTAATTAATACTTTTTAAAATATTTATTTACATATACTATGATATAATTATACCATATTGTAACTTATAAGATGGATAAATTTTATTTATACTTTAATTTTTGAGGTTACTATTCAATTTTTCGGTTTACCATTCATAGGGGTCATGTTACTATTCCAAAGGTTGGGTTATTATTCCTTTGGAATATGTTCCTTAACTTCTAAAAAAGACTTTTATTTCATTAATTGTTCATTTATAAAGTTTGTTTTGTGTTTTTAATGTGATTTTATGTGATTATACTATATGAAATAATTATAAGAAGATAATTTCATTGATAAAAGTTTTGGATCATTACAAGGAGTACCACTATATAGATAGAGGAACTATTCCCTTTATTGTGTAGGGGAGTACCATCTCCACCTATACAAAGATTATGAGGGATTTGTGCCCTTGTTAGATAGGTGTGTACCAACCCCGACATCTCTATGATGATCAAGACAAATCATTGTAATCTTCTAAGATCTCTAAAAGATGCATCTCACTCAGAACGCCTTTCTTCATATCTATGATTCAAAAATGAAGGCTACCATAATGTAATATGTGGAAAATTACTCCTGATAGGATAATAAAGGTCCCAAATCTGAGTACCAAAGAAAGATATATGAAAGATATAATTTTCTAGAAAAAGTACATGAAATTTACATTGCATCACATGGAATGAGACTTCACCAAAAGGCATGGGTGTGTTCTTCCCTTTACCTGGCTCAAACAGCCCTGTAGCTCAACATATAATTTCCCTATGGGGATATGCCATGTGTGATCATATGGGGTCCTAGGATTGTGCTCTAGGAATATGGTTCGAGTATCCGGGTAGTGTCACATGACATGTGGGACTAACCACATAGTGTGTGATACTTAACTCAGGATGAAAACCCTAAGTGCCTTGAGATTATGAGGAACACAATGTGTGTTCCTTTGGAGTAGATAGGGAGTACTAGTGTTTTTCACAGATATAAGATTTAGTATTCATTCATTAACTAGATCCCCCCATTTTTTCTCACTATTTGAATCACAGAAACTCTTAGAAATATAGTGGTAGGCCTTCAATCATCAATTACTAGCCCCTAATGGCTAGAAATTGGAACTCCAATCTTCTAGATGAGATATATTTCACCTCAAGTCACTATTTAGGGTCCCTATCCATCCAAGAAACATCCTTTTTTGGATAATATACCTTGATCCATGTACAAACTATCGAACCCAAGTCCATTGGAACATATTTCAAGATTTTGGAGGTTTTATCATGTTTGAACTAAACCAACAATTTCAAATCATGTCCCCCATGGGACAATGATGAAGAAAATAAATAACAGAGGTAGTAGAGGTATAATAATGACGTGATATTATTGTTTTCCAATTCACTCTAGAAAAATGCCCATAAATGTGTAAATTATAATTGGGGTGAATAATTGGAACAATTAAAGTTGATAATTATCTTCAAGAACACCAATTAAATCATTCATTATTGTGAAAAATTAAATTATGGGAATTATGGAGATAAATAACCCATGCTCAAAAATTAAATCTAAAGGGAATAAATAAAAAAAGTTCCTTTCCTAAAGAACTAATTGATTTTTTGTGAAGAACTCATTCACTGGTGATGATGTTGAAGAATCTACTATGTTCATCATGCATCCTACAAATCTCCTTGATTAGTTTATCTTTAATCTATGATTTAAGTTCATTAACACTAATTATGACTATTATGCTCCTGCACTATAAACTCCCTCGTTTATATAACTAACGCCAAATATTTTACATAATAATGTATAAAAAGAGGTAAGGGTTATGTTTAAAAACTAAATAGATTAAATAAATTATTCAATTAATTTATATAACGTGATCGCCAATGACTATCTCTAATGGAACATCAAAAAGCAACCAAAATTATATCACAACCAGGTTAAACCCCATGTTCCAGATGCATCTGAGGTATCATATGTTGTATTCAAGGTCCCGATCAATGAGAAAAAAATTTTAATCTAAAAAGATGCATGTGCGTGATTTAATATATATTAATATTAATAATATTTTAATTTTTGGGTCCTCCCACACCAAAAAATCCCAAAATACAAGGAAACATTTAAAGATATAAATTAAAATATTAAATAGATAAAACTATAGAAACTAGATTTTTTACGAACCTCTAGGTTATGATGTGGATTCAACATGACATATTAATCTTATAAAGATGTGAAGTTTATGATAGATATGGATTCTGTACTGAAAACTCCATCATCATCCGAAACAATTTTTATAATTTTAAGAAAGTGTTCATGTCATATTTGGAGGTACATGTTGGAATCATTCATGATATCTCATTAGTTGGATTGTTTTTCTATATAGGAATGAAATTTTATATGATAAAGAAAAAATAAATTTAGAGATTGATGCTTTTGATAAGAAAAAATTAAATTATGATTTAGAATAGGGTGTATTAAATAAGATATATCATTGAAATACATAAAAGCATATGTTTTTGAAGTTGAAAGAGTTTTATGATAATGAATATTCTTCGAAATAAGAAAAATAGGTTATTTCTACTTTTATAGAATATGAATCAGTTAAAGGTTTGGATATGAATTATATTAAATAAGAATATTATTTGTCTTTAATAAATAAGAATAATAACAAGAAGAATACACACATGAGCCTCAAACCAGTTGTTGAGGAGTCTCCATGTGCATCCACGATACCCAGGATCAAATTCGAGTAGAGGCATATTTCCAGGTTGCTATAGAAATACTATAGCAATTACTATAGCAATTACTGTTTGGTAATGTAGAAACCAGATCTATTCCCCTTTGGGCCACTGGTTTGGGCCTGCAGTCCTTAAGGCTTTTAGGCTACCTAGGCCTTCAGGCCAGTGATGGATTTCAGTCTATATTAAGGCCTTTGGGTCACCTCAAGGACTTTAGGTCAACTCAAAGCCTTTTGGCCACCTGATGCACAGAAAAAACTAGACAAATTATATATGGAACAAACTCCAAAGGAGGATTCAGTACAGGCACAATCAACAGAGAAGAGATATCAGATTTGGATGATTGAAAGGGTATGTAATTTTCCATTGGTATCAGGCCTGTGCATATCTGTATTGGACAACTAACCAAACAACCATGCAAAGGTGGAGAGATGATCATGATGTAGATTCTAAGGAGGGCCAGTTTCATGTAATCATAGTCTGAGATATATTCCATTAATAACTTTGGGTCCTGTAATGCCAGGAATACTATGTTAAATATAAGCATTACCTTTTAACCCTTAAAAGGGGGATTTTAAAAAAATAATAAAAAACAAAGGCCTTCAGGCCATTCGGTTAATAACAAGAAGAATACAACCAATAAATTATGTATTCCCATTGATTTGAACCAAATTAATTTCTTATGTATATCTTAATCTTAATCTATTTTATATGTTTATTATAAATCTAATTATACATACTATAGATCACCTTAATGGTTATAAGATCATAGTAATAAAAAAGAAACCATATCATGTGGTAAATGAATAGATTTTTTGTGTAAAAAATAATAGAAGATTCCAGTATTGAGGAGTGAAGTGAAATAATTAATTGTGAAAGGTGAGAATAAATATCCATACATAAATAAATTAGATAAAGAAAATTGAAATTTGATGAAGTGAGAGATGAATTAAAAGGAGGCTATTTCAAGAGTGAACACGAAAATGAAGGAACATAGTGTTTTCTTGAAGAAATTTTTCATCATATAAAGTTAATCATAGAAAAATAGAAACTACAACAAGAACCAATAAATTTATTAAGAGAGTAGTTTAAAGTGTGATTTATGATTCTATATAATGAAAATAAATCTTATTTCAATAATTTATAAGGAAAAATAAAAGAGAATTATTTCATGACTAAGGGGATTGAGGGAGATATTTATACCGCGTGGAGGAATTCAAACACTAAAGACTCTCACATGGAGACTTCAATCAGTATTTAGATGAAAAAAATATAAAATTACATGAAGAAGAATCTGAATTCTATATTTGGTAAGAAAACCTCTCAAAAGAATGTTTTTAAGAAGTGATGTTTCTATGGAATCATTGTAAACACAATGGATATATGCAAAGAGAATTTAGATATGTTTAATAAAAGGATACTTTATGATAAACCTCATTAATGGAATTCTATAGAATTAAGAAAAGGTAATTTATGTTTCAATATAAAATAATCTACTCCTATGTAAAGAAGAGATGAATGGAAGAATTAGAAATCTATTACACTTAGAAATTGATTCATGCTACTAGATTATTTTGATGTAAGAAGGAAAAATAATATTCTTCAATAATCATTTATGACTTATTTAAAACAACCATCATAGATAGAAAATAATATATTATAGAATATAAATAAAACTCCCCTCATTGAAGAAAATATGAATGTATGTTCAATGAAAATATCATAATGGACAAACAAATCCAATGTTTATTTGGTGTCCGTTGAAGAAGAAAAACATGAGGTATGGTTAATTGGTTTCATCCATATAATTATATTGTTTTAAAGGAAGATTGATGGAGTTATTATTTCATAATGAAATAAGTAGACATAGAATGTATAGGTGCTATATCAATGGATAGAACATTCAAAATTGGGAGTGGTTTTATAATGGAGGTGATTACATTGCCAAAGAAGTGAGAGAACTCTAAATCACATATCAAGTGTAAAGTTTTCACAAGTGGTGTTTTATAAAGAAACCCCATTATGAAAAATTATTAGAAAATTAAAAGTAAAAGGATAGTTTATAATGGTTAACAACATTCTTATACTTCAGGATATTAAAGGTACCCTTCTCCCCATGCACTTAATTTTTATAGATAATTATTGGAGTATTGAAGGATAAATGGGGAGATATTATCCATGAGGTGTATGATTGAAAAAAGATAAATACATACTATTTGAGATAATACATTGAGAATAGATAGAATAAAACTAATTGTGTTAGAAGAATACACTTTGGATGTCAACAGAAAATCGGAGACAAAAAATCTGGTGAGATATATTGAAAGGAGAATATTTCTAAATCTTATGATACATGATGAGATGATGAAGTAAAATTGGTATAGAACCTGATTTAGAGTGAAATAGGTGTTAAACCATATCTATTATTTTGAAATGATATCAAGTCAATTTTATAATTTAAAATGTTATATAAAGCCTTTATCAAGTTGTCAAAGATACCGAAGAAGAAGGTAGATAACATGAAAAAATGATAGCTACACCTGTGAAATACTACTTGTTTAATTTTTCAATGAACTAAAAATATGGTGTCATCTAGTTTTTTATGGAGATACAAAAATATATTGAGAAGAATATATTATGACCAATAAGTGGTTTCACCATGAATAATATTATCCTAATATTTGGGGAGTTTATGATGAAAATTCAAATGATTATTATCCTCGTCTAGAAATAGTGATGTCCTATTAATAATGGATGGGCATGTATATCAATTGGTATAACTATTTTTTGTAAACAAATGGTATAAATTTATTTAACATGTAGTATAACCTATAATTTTTTTTTTTATTTTGAATTTTTGATAGTTTTTTGTGAGTGAGATTGAGAAAATAGTTAATTTAATTCTTGATATATTCGATATTTTTTACTTTAAGTATTTGTGTATATAAGTGAGTTTCATAGAAAATATTGAAGTTATTATCTTATAAACATATTCCGTATACTGAGTTCTGGCTCAGTAGGCTTATAGAATTTATTTATGACTAATTTCGATGTTTTAAATTAATATAATTTAATTTATTAAGAAGAAAACTACTGAAAATGTAATTGATTTTAAGTTAAAACTAAAATAAATGATAAATAAAAAAATTCATGGTTTTGATGGTATTCAATAAGTGGTTTAAAGAGCCTAATTTTTTGAAGGTCAAATCATGTAGATGAATGTTTGGATAGTATGGATTACTCGGGTAGAATTATAACTCTCTAAAACTATATTTTATATTCAAGTTCTGAAAGGTGACTGAGGTTCATTGATGTGGAATTTTATAGAGAATGGGGATATATTCTCCTTAAATATTATTGGATTATCATAAATATGAATATATTTCTTGAAAATATAGTGATATAATATTATTTAAAAGGTGGAGTAAAGATAGGGATGATACCTAAGTAACTTTCATAGTTAATAGGGTAAGATGGAATGAAATATCTAACAAATATCATAACATTAAATTTTATTAAAAAATAGATTGGAAATAATTTTATAAAATCTATATTTTTGGAGGATCTTTGGCTGAAAGATATAGGGGGAGAAATTATCACTATCTTCTTATGGTCCATAGATGTCATGTAAGTATTGTAAAAAAAATATAATGGGAGAGATTTTTTATCTATGAGGTTGTATGTTAGATTTTTTAAAAATCTCTGATTAATAATTATGATGGATGGTTGATAAAGGTTGTGTGTTTTGAGAAAATTGTGTGCAAAATTTTCTGGAAATCACTTGGGTTAGATTATTTATCTATAGAAAGTAAATAAATTATAGTTATAAACCATAAATTTTATATTTCATAAGTAATTTATGATGTTTTATCTTCTAAAAGTTGTGAAGGTTATATATTTTTAGAGGTTATAAGTTGATAAAAGGTTTTCTGGAAGTACATAATAAGGATGGAGTTCCAGAAGATAGTCCAATAGTTATCTTTGAAGTGGAACACTAGAAGTTGATATAGACATGAAATTTTGAACATTAGTTCGATAATTGATCTAGATTTTATATTTTTAAAAGTAATATAGAAGATTAAATAGGATATATAATATTATATTAGAGTATACACAATATATTTGAGTGTATAATTTTTGGATAGGGTTTCAAAAGACAACATCACTAGTCATGGAATGTATAAATATATCACACTATGATCGGAGTTCTAAAAATTGAAGCAGTCTTTTGATAATCTCGTTATATTTAAGATGTTATAGGTTGATAAATAATATATTTTTGAGAGATACATAAACGCGTTAAAGGGAACATGTAAAGGTATCCTAGGATAATATGTAATTTTTTTATATGGAAAATATAAAATTCAGCCAAATGGAGAATATGTAAAAGTAACTTGTTCCAAAGAAGTTGATACATAAATATAATAGAAATTATATGTAGAGGTATCCGGTTTTAAATTTATAAAATTCATGGAATATTGACTATGATACATAAAGTTAACTGAGTTCAATATAGAAAATTAAATAAGAGATATATAAGAGTAATTTCCATGATAAAAGGTGTAATATGTAAGTGTCATTTCCATGAAAAAGGGGATATAAGAAAGGGTTTCCCCATTTACCATTTGAGGTGAAAAATTTACATCATTCAATATATAATATTTATTATAAAATAAGTTGTTATCCAACCGTATATTATGATACACATTATTAATCAAAAAATATGATTGATGATGAAAGCTATTATAGATTATGATATACACTCTCAATCATAAAATACAATTGATAATGCATCTTAACATTGATGTTGTGACACCATAATGAATGGAATCATTCCATGATTAAAATAAATTAATAAATACAAAACATAAAATTAATTGTATTTATTAAGAAAATAATCCATGATAATTGGTGAATATTATGAGAAAGAAAAGTTAGAGAATTTTATGGAGTTTTTGAGAATTGAAGGATATATAGATCATGAGGAACATGTTCTCATTATTTGGTTGACAATTTAATATAGTGAAAATCATGATACTAAATATTATGGAAATAATTTTCACATGATTATATATATATTTATATCAATAAAATAAGGATAAAATTTCTTAGAAGGAAACAGAAGAATAGTGAATAAAGAGAAAAGGTTCTGAGTGTTCCCATAAGGGATAATGAGGAAAAATAAACGTTGACAGCAACATGGGATTCATCAAATATAAGTGTTTAGAGTATATTTTTACGGATAATATATTATATATTAATGATATTATTTTGGAATGTCGTGGATATATCTGACTTTCTAATTCATGGATGGATAAATAAATTGTAAATAATTTCTTTCTTTGAATTATTCAATCCGAAGAATATTATTTTCTACTATATGAATTTCATTTGAATATTGGAGTTTTAAAACTTCTCATTAGGAGACAATTATATCTATATTTGGTATATAGGAGTAGAACATGGTATAAATTGGAGTATCACATCATGAATTATGACATTGATTAAAACTATTGAATATGGAGCGACCTTCATGTCAATAAACCAGGAAGAGACCTACAAGTATATAAGTTTATATCTTCTAGAGTAGTGGGTGAAGTAGGAGAATAGTGTGAACCTTGGGATGGCTTGAGTTATTACATAAATCATTCTATAATAAATAATCCATGGTTAGGAGTGACTTCACCTAAACTTATACAGCCAATGAGCCTTGGTGAGGAGTGACTCACCTAAACTTCATATCCAATAAACAATGAGTTATAGTGTATTTCTGGTACAATAATTATTTTCTAATTGTATGATCCTTATATGTGTCCTAGTGTCGGTGGTAAGAGTAAAATATATTTTCTCTTATATGATTTATTTTTTGAATATGTGAATGCTATTTTATGAGTATGAATTCAATAAAGATAAAGTAATCATAGATTGAATAATATTCCTTATAATAAGAGAACAAGAGCCATAGGGGAAGGACTAAGGTGAAAATGTTTAAATCTAGTAACACCCTAATTCACCCCACCTATCAGGGTATCTCAGGTTATAAAAATAAAAATAAACCTTTTTAGAAATCATTTTTGTCATGAACATGAAAAATATTTTCTATAATTACTTTTGACTAAGAATAATCTGGATGATTGATTATTGATACAGTTAAATATTTTTAAAATAAATTTATTAGTAGCATGTTTTAGATTCTAAAGTTTATTATGTAATTCTTGGTTTTAATATGAACCTAGAGTTTAAAAAAATTGTTAGGTAAATTTATGATCTAAGTATAAATTACTTTTATTATAGATTATTCTACTATTGTGGATTCTTTATACATAACATGTGGGTATTTTTATAATGTTCTAATGTTAGAATATTTCGTTCCAAATTGACAAATTTTTTTGGGTGCATGATTTTTTTTAAAAATTAATATAATAAATATAAAATGATTATTGAATACAAAATATTCAAGACTACTAGATTCTATAAGTGATTCATTATAAAAACATTCTATAATATATAACATGTTAAATTCTATTTATATCCATGTTGAGCATGATGTGTTCACATAATGACAACATCACTTGAATTTTATAAGATATTTATTAAGCATACCATGTTATAAATTTAAGTATGATGTTTGGAAGTGAATCATGTTGTAATTTTGTGCTAATTCTGTGATGAAAAAAATGATTTACAAGATATTAATAAAAATTATTAAGGTATTATAAATATTTACATGTATGAGAAATTGAAATTGAATAGGTCTAGGTAAACCCCATAAAATGTTTCATAAAATTATTTCATAATATTCCATTTGATTGATAATCATTTCCTTGATTAATAATGTATTTTCATTCCTTATTTATGATATGTTTCCCTTAATTTGTATGTTTGGTTATTATGGTTTTTTATTTATTATTTTGAGGTAGAATTATGTGAAATTATTTATGAATATATCATTTTTGATATATCTACTATAATTTCAATATGTTATCATGTGGTGGATGTGGTTAATGATATGGAATGGATATCATGTTAAAGATGTTGTTGAAGATGGTATATGGAATGATGATGTAGAAAAGAAGTGTTTCAATGACGGGTTAGATACATGTATGGATAAGGAGTTCCTTTTTCTATGTGATATGATTCTAGATATGATGTTGTTATAATTATTGTGATATTTACTAACCATTTGATTTTATATTGAATTGGAGGAATATAAAACATTATGAAGTAGATAATCAATAAAGGAAACCCAAATGAATTTTTTTGGGTAGAGTTTCTTCAATTATATAGAAAGTATTTTATATTCCTTATATAGATGGGTGACCTAATAATAAATCTGAAAAATATATAGTAGGATGTTGATATGAATATCCTGAGTTTCACATAGTCCATGGATGCATTGGGTTAGATTTTCTCAAAGATTTTAGGCGGGGGTTATTTTTTTGGATCAAGTTGTTCTGGGTGTCCTAAAATAGGTAAGTTTATTTTTTTTCTATTCTAATGTCAAATTTTATTTTTCGTAAAAATGTACAAGGGTTTAGTGTGATTTTTGGTCTGTAGTGGCTATTTAAATATTATTTATAAGTGAGGAATGTCCTAGGATAGTGTGGTCATTTTTGGTTTCAATTTCTCCTTAGGTAGTGAGGTTAGTTTTTAAGATTTTTCCATGGTTTTAAAGTTTCTAAGGATTTATCCTTTTGGGAGAATTAGTTTAATGACCATTTATTGACATTAAGGGAAATTTTAGGGTGTCTATTATATTTTATAGGTATCTTTCCATAATCATTTTTCATTTTTTCTCCATTATTCTAGGTTTTGTTTGATTCTTAAGGAAAATATCAATTTCGAGGTATATAATGAAAAGTTATATATTTTCATGAGCCTTAAAATTTTTTATTTTAGGTATTGGTAATTTTTTTTTGTAGAATGTTTGGGGGGATAGTTGTTGATAATGGTCGAGTTTTTGATGAAATTTTATCTTATAGATTATATCACGTTGTTACTAACTATATTGTGTCAGGATGTATCAACTGGTGGAGCATGAGGAGAATACTATCTTGGTTGTGTTGTGATTAGTGAGGTTGTGGTGTGGGGTTTAAGATATGAGGTTTTAGTGTGATTCTAGTTTTCTAGGGTATACTTATTATTATATGGTTCTATAGGTTTTGGAATATTGATTCTCTTTAGAAGAGCTATTATGTTGGGATATTAGGCACCTCACATTGAAGATATCAACATTATAATCCATTTTTCATTCCTTGTTCAATATTGTTTTTTCATGTGGATTTCTGTTGTGTTGTGGTCTTTTCCAGAGAATCATCAAAGATTGAGGTGGAGGTTTGAGGCATGCACTATGAATCTATAAAATTCAGGTATTATAGTATAGTGGGATCCATTGAACTCTAACATTTATCTATCATATCAAAATTTATAGAGTTGAATAGTTTTTGAAGGGGGGATCGTTATGGTATGGGGGTGGATCACACCTTTATCCTCTAATAAGTGATTTGATAGGACCTGTTGCACTATGATGCTTTGGGATATACAATGATTCTTTATATTTGAATTTTTAATTTTAATTTACAGAAAATATTAGATTTTTTTTTAACTTTTATGTTTCTATCACCCCCTAAGGCATCTTTCTTTTTTCTCTAGTGAAGTGTCCAAAGCATTATGTAGGTAAACTGGGGGGGGATCAGGCTTAGACTGTTATAAAAAATTCTTTTCTTTATCTTTTACCCCCTTTTAATTAAAATCACTATTACCTTTTAAGATGAGTGGATCTTTTATGAAATATAAAATGTAAATAAAACATAAAACAATATTTTTATAAGTTTTGGTACTATGTTCTACTCCTTAACATGTTGGTTATAACCCCACATAGATTCTACACTATAATATTATTATCAATTATAATGGTTTAGGAAGAACCTTTTTATACACCATAGTAGTCAATCCTCCAATAGATCATGGGTATACCACCAAAAAATCCAAATATTTTCCCTCAATTGGTTAGAACCACTAATGGTACTTTAATGGTTATACACCCCATCCATGAGCCTCTTTATAAATTTTTTAGACCCCCCAATCACAATCTCCTTATTCTTTATGTTGATCCTATAGTAAAAAATAATATATATTATTTAGATTAATATTCCTCCATAGGTGTACTAGATCTACTCTTATTGTATATAATATTTAAGTACACTTAGACCTAATATATCAAGGTTGCTGGTTTTCTTATATATTTATGATCACCAGTGTATAATTAGTTGGATCAGTGCAATAATGATTAGGCAATTCTTACTTCTATTGATGAAGTCCCATACAAACTGATCACTAAATACATAGGATTAAATGAATTATAAAATAATCACTGTATTTAGGATCAAATCACTACACACTATTCATGTAATATATATTGCATATATTTCTCACTCTTCAAGCATCTAGGAAAAAATGCATGGTCTTATCAAATATTCTAATCTTTACTTTGGGGAATAATTAAAAAGGACAAGTTAACATGCAAGTTTAATTTAATGTGAATTTATAATGAACAACCATCATGAAAATGTTCTACCATGCATGGTTTAAAAAACATTCATACACATCACAGAATCATTCACAATAACTTTTTATGAATCCCCATATGCACAATCTTATTCTTCATTATACTACCCTAATTTTTATGATATCACATGTGCTCTGCAAAATAATACAACTTCTTCTGGAATGTTTCAATTTTTTTCATGAAACCCTCAAGATTAGGGAAGGTACATAATGAATTAATAAAGTATTGAATGAGTTTATTATTCTTTACATATCAATCATAGCACACAATAAGCAATATTTGTGAATATCATACAACTTGTATAACTCTTCATACATCTAAGTGAATTTTATTTTCACAACCATGATATCATATTATGATAATATCCATTGTGTGGTTGTGAATTCCTAAGAAACTATATCACAATGATTCATGAAATTATCTATAAAGATACAGAGCACTATATTTTCTCTAATTAACTATAAATATTATCTCCCAGATTTAAATTTAGAACATAGGTGAAAACGAGTGAGGTCCATTTTATTAATAGAAACTAAACCACCACCTCACCATGTTCATCACACTAGCTGAAGTATTTATGTGTACACTAAATCCCCTTACACAACTTCCAAAATCATCATTATCACAAAAATGTATATATTTATTTTTTTTCTTCTCAAAATTAATTCAATATTTGAATGAATTATTTCATAAACTCTGAAAACCTCATTCATGAAGACCATGATCATCTATAGAACATAAATAATCTCATATTGAACATAGAAATCCAAGATTTGTGACATGAAAAACTATAACACCGTAAATGTTTTAAAATAATAACATTTTACTTGATCGCTTGTATGAAACAAAACACCAAGAATATAAAGGAATATAAAATATTGATTGATTAATATATATTTACTATTTTAAATAAATTAAATCTATTCTATATCTTTTAATGCATTAAATACTGATTTAGCTTTCATTTCATGCAACAAAAATTTTCTTGAATAACTTATGTTATAAGAAATATCGAGTTAACTAAATATTATTAATGTTATTTTTTAAAATGGAAATTATCCCCTATATATTAAATTGGAGGTTATAAATAGGATTAAATAACTTATGAATATATATGTTTGAACTCATTAGTTAGTAATTAATTATAAATTAATATAAAAACTAATTAAAATATAAACGAAATGTTTTTCTAAAAACTATTTTTTATGTGCCAAAAGAATTTTATCTCAATAAAATAAATAAATTAATATTATGGGATGATCTTAATGAAATTTAAATATTTTAAATTAAATAATTTTTTATATTTATCCAATAGATTTTATAGTCATACAATAAGAAAAAAAATCCAATTTTATGAAAGAAAGATGTATTTTTCAAAAGGGAGTTTTGCCGTCTTTTAATAGAGACTTATTTAAAAATAATAATTTTACACTTTTATAAATTTTATTTTTATAAAATGAAAATTATTTTTGAAATACGAATTTAAAAATTATCTTAGGGTGTATATTTGGATTTTTTTGAGAATTTTTATTTTTGATGAATATTGAAAAATACTGAATTTTAATCGAAAAGTGTATTTTTGTTCAAATAAATTATAATGTGATTTTATATTTTTATTCATTATTAAAGTAAAAATAGTTTAAATATAAATCTATTATTACAATTTATATCATTTGAATCATTTTATAATTGAATTTTGATATAAAACATTGTAAATGTTGGAACATTTTAACTTTAAAAACCCGCTTTCTCATCCCATATGCGAGATTAATTTTAAATTAATTTTTCCACTTATGTGAATTGAATTTTTAAACACGGATTTCATATTTGGAATAATAATAATTTATAATTTCAAATATGTCCAACTAATTTTTTACTAAAGTGATTAGTGATAACAGTTAAAATTAATAACAACAATTAAGAGAAAAACTAGTTTTCCATGGGACTAAACTTTAACATTAATGGGCCAAATGACCTAGAAAATTAGACAGAAACAATTTTATTACCATATATAGTCCTTATAACTTATATTATATAGTTTTTAAATTATTTTAACCACTTTAAAAGGAAAAATGTGGGTGTAATTATTTCTTCCAAAAATTTATTATTTTTCCACTCACCCAACTTCTAAAAGGCCTCCCCCTCTTCTCCTATATTCACAAATATAAATCCCTTTTTATGGGACAAGAATGGTTGAAATGAAATCATAAATTCCCTAACATCATACTATAATCATTATTTTGGGCATAAATATAACCTTTTAAGGTTTTAGTGAAAACTTAAGGAGGATACCCAAAAATGAGGTAATGTTTTCCAAAAAGTGTTTTAATTTTAATAATTTATTCCACACCCTTAATTTTCTATTAAATATTGATTATATAAAAATGTAAGTATAATAAATATTCTAATATTTTTTATGTTAAGGTAAATACCTATACCCACACACCCTTCCATCAAATGGGGTATGAAATCATCGTTCGTGTCTATGGTGAACTACTACCTCACGAACCGATGTCATTTGTTTTTCTATTACTACATTTCAAGGTTGGGAGTAATGATGGAAATACCATTTATATATAATATTTATGATGTTATTACGATTATTTAATTATTATATAACACATAACTTCATGATTTCCATTTTTTGGGAATATGATAACTTTGTTCATGTGTATGACAGACTACTGCCTCGCGAAGCATTGTGATTCATTCACGCTTTACATGGAATGTATTAAGGATGGTTTTAATAAACATATATAATATATATAACATATTAATTATAATATAATTAATATATATATATATATTTATATCATTTAATTTTCTTTCTTTCAATATGATAAGAAAATAGAAAAAACGTTTATGCGTACGTACGACCTACCGTATCCATAAACATTGCATTTCATTTCTTATCACCTAATTTTACAAAATAAACTAAATATATATATAGTGAATTTATATTATATTTAAATCATGTTTTACCATATGGATATGATTAAATCATTATATAAGTAAGAGGAACAAAAAAAATAAAAAGTTAAAACATAATAAAAACAAGACAATTAACACCCGAAACAATGAAAGTAATGAAACTTTATTAATGAATCATTAATAATATGTTATAAAAGGATCATATATGATATAATATATATTAATATTATTATTTAATAAGTTTATAATATGTTTAAAACCATTAAAAATGAGGTTAAATCAATTACAACTAAAATTAAAGTGTGGGGTAAGGGATTTCGTCTCAATTTCTTTTCATTGATGAATATTGTAGTTCTATGCACCTAATTACTTTAATATGGTGTATATAATACCACTTTTATATGTAATAAAATAAATAATTCAATCATAATTTAATTTTAAGTTTCAATTTTAATTATTTAACCATTGGGGATTTGAGCTTAAAGTTACCAAGTTGTATATAAATTTCAAAACTCAATTTATTTTCATTGGATTATATTACTTCCTCATTGTAATTAATATTATAATATTATGTATGTAATTAAAATTGACTATAAAATTTTTATTTACACTTTATTTATGTGTATTTCTAGTTAATACACATAATTAGTTCATTGGTTGATTCTCACTTCAACATTATGATCATTTTAAGGCCATATTTCACAATCTCATTATAATTGATATTGTTTATTCTTGAGTTTAATTTAATAGAAATTATAAGATAAGTGTTTAATAAAACATTTAATTTTATTCTATTCTGTTTATTCATGTTATTTGTCACATGATAGTACCATTTTCCCACTCTTTGGTACTTAAAATTATTTAGAAAATGTTTTAATAATATATGAATTCATTTATATCTTCAGTCAGAAATCAATTTTATTAAAAAAACATTTTTCCTAAAATTTTTTCCGAAATATTTTCTTAATCCTTTTGAAAATGATTTATTAAAATAAATTTTTACCCATTTTTCCTTTTTACAAATTTTTTTGAAAGGAATATTCTTATTTCTTTCCAAACAAGGAACTTTTATAAACTTTTTATAATGAAAAATGAATATTACTTTTACCTTGTACATAATTTCATGTCAAAAATTAATTGAATATTAATTTTCAATGTTATAAAATTGTTTTTAGAGATTTTTTTTTAAAAAGTGATTTTTAAGGAAAAGTATTTTCAATTTTCTTTTTCAAAATTAAAAGCATATTTTCCCCAATTATTTCATTAAATGACACTTTTTATTTCTTAATTAGCAAAAACACTTATTATTACTCCAATTGATATATATAATATTGATACAATCCTTATTATTCCTTGAGATAACTAATGATTATTTTGAACAAGGTTATTTTTTAAATTCACTTCTTTGAATAAATGTTTTGGTCATTTACTTCCCCTTGAGTTATTCAATTTACAGTGACCATTAAACATTAAATTCTGCCTAAATATTCGCATTATTTATCATCAATATTATTATTATTAAACCGCATAAAATATTTACATAATGTGTTTACCTTTAAAGTTATTGACTAACTAGGGAAATATTGATAAATCCATATCGATTATTCAATATGGATAATTGATAAAAATCATTTTATTTGAGCTAAATCAATTATTCGACATATTAATAATGATTTTTACATGTGTGAAATAGGTTTTATACCATTTAAAGTAATCCCATTGATGCATCAGTAGTTTCATGAGATACAATCTGTTGGAAACAAACCCTTCACATTTGTAACTGATCAATTTAAACTCCCTAGAGGATAGATATTGATAGTACTGTCTTTTGAAAGGTGTTGACACAAATCATATTGTTTTTACCCAGCATGTTTTATATCATATTGTTGATAAATATAGATGGTAAAGGTATAATTTTCCTAGGAAGCATGATGTATAATAATTAATAATTACCTTTATTCATATTTTTTTTTCATTATCCATGATATTTTCACCATGTTATCATCTATGGATGCATTCTATTCTCATGTTATTGATTTAAATGGAATATTTATTTAGTTATTTACCTTTCCATATTGATTATTCATTATTATAATATTATTGTTAAGTTATTTAAAACATATTCACGTTTATTTATTTACCATTCCATATTAATTATACTTATTAATTCATGAAAGATTCAACTGTACTTAACCCTTACTGAGAATTTAAGATCACCCTTATTTTATTTCTTTCATCAAGAATCCATGAAGTTTAATATATTTAATATGTAGAGGTATTTCATATGGGATAAATTTATTGTCGAAAAAAATTGTACTGTAATTTTTTTATTTCAAATCTAATGTAAAACTCATGTATGAAACCAGTTTTCCAAGACTACTAAACTATTCGGTCCTTCTGGATTTGTTTCCTTCTATCTTATGCTAATGTAATGGTAGTAGAAACTAGATATGGGAGTATAGGTGTTGGGTCACAACATTTGGTATTAAAGGATGTTTAGTATAAACCTTGAAAACTAGTTTTAGTAAGACATATTGTAACACCCCGAGCTTCCACAATACGCTTCTCATTCAATAATGCAATAGCTTGCATTGTACGCAACTTCGAGTTCTAAAACACCGAGACTAATCAAAGTAGCCGTTATGAATAGTAATAACCACTTTTTAAAATTATAGAAATTTTATATTTCAAAATGGAATTCAATTTTTTATTCCTAATATTGAAATTAGCCTATGTTGAATTTTTTGTAATTTTCTGAGAACTTCCAAATTTTTATGAATAGTGAAAAATACTTAAAACAACTTTTTTAATCAAAATAATTTATAGTGATAAGTTATAATATTTAGTGGTTTTAAAGTATAATTAGAATATATTTTTACCATTTTATCCAATGGTGTTCATTAGAATTAATTTCACTTTGAAATTGGACATAAACAATTGCCAATCTTTTGATATAAATTGTTTCTTAAAAACACGCTATTTGTTGTGATAGCGGGAATTAATTATAAAATTAATTAATGAAACTTATATGTTTGGAATTTTGTAAAATAGACATCATTTTTTAATTTTGAATATCAATTATAGCTTAGGGTGAAATTTTGGCATTGTTCTGAAAAACTTCAATTTTTGATGAATAGTGAAACCACTAAGTGGTAGTTAAATATCTGATTTTTCGTTTAAATGAAATATTACCACTTCTATGATTTTATTTTTAAAAATCAGACATACATGGTTTTCATTAAGAAGTAAAATGTGGTTCAATGAGATTAAAATAATTTTTGGTGAATAGTAACTTTTAAGTTCTTAATCGCGGTTAGAGGTAATTAGTGTAGTTTAAGGTAAAAATAATGTTTTAATAATATGATATGAGTTTGAAACATGTAATACCCTAATTGGATGTGCCATGGCCGACCAAGACAATCCATGGGTCAACTTGGGGACCCCATGGAGCCAGTTTAGTTAGAAAATGACATAAATACCTTTTATTTAATGTTAAAGTAAAAAATGACACAAACATGAAATGTTTTAATAAAACAATTTTTACATGGGGTTATACAAGTCATATTTTTGACTATAAATAGTCATTGGAAATCTAAAAAGATTTCCTACAACATAGTATTTTTTTTATAATTTTTATACATTAAATAAATTAAATTATTTATGACATCATTATGATGCAGTGATGACCTCATTATTTAACGATTTTAATAAAATGAAAATATAATGTACAATACAAGGCTTAAACTTGTCCAAATACTATTTTATGGGTAGATTTCGAACCCTTATCACCTTATCCACTAATTATATAAGTGTGGGACCTTTAGAATCCGAAAATCATTGTATAATAATGTAAAATTTCCTTACTTTCCAAGAGTGCCCCTCCTCTCCTCTTATAAAAGGCCCCCCACCTCTACCACCTCATTAACACTTTCAAACCATTTTGCTCGGCCAAAATCTATCCAAATACTCTACCAACTCCCCCCTCTTACTCCTAGAAGCCTCAATTTGGGCAGAACTCTTCCCAAGGAAGCCTTTGGCTCAAATCAAAAAGAGTTACCCGATTTTGAGGTAATGTATTCTCTAATGTTGTTTTGTTTTATTTTTCTTCTCCAACCCCCTAAACTATTTTTATTCATTTTTTTTGTAACAACACCAGTATCATCAATATACTAGGATGTTTTTATAAGAAGTATTCGAGGTACACTTACACACACCTACATCTAATGGTTAAATAACATACGGTTTCTGTGGATGGCGAATTTCTGCCTCACGAAACGATGATTGTTCAACAATCATATAACACCTTAAAAGGTGGCCATTAAGATGTCACTATATTTATATAGGATATATAATATGTTTATGTTTTACTTATGCTTCTGTATTTATCATTTATGGCATACCTTATGATTTCTATTATGGGTAAACGCGATAATTTCATTTTAGGAAGTGCGGACTACCGCCCCCTCAAAGTGATGTGAATCGTTAATGCCATATGTGGGATGTATAAATGATGGAGTAAATGATATTATATATGATATTATACTGGAACTATATTATACCTTCATATAATTATGATTTCATTCCATTAAATACGAAATATAAATGAAAGTAGCGTTCATGCGTACGTACGGCTTACCGTCTCCATGAACGGTGAATTTCATTTCTTACCTCTAA
The DNA here is from genome assembly GCA_963277665.1 of Viscum album. NCBI lineage: Eukaryota > Viridiplantae > Streptophyta > Magnoliopsida > Santalales > Viscaceae > Viscum > Viscum album. The sequence goes on from OY728156.1 coordinate 1,142,647,899, forward strand.
ATGTTATGTAATATTATAAATATATGTATATACTGGATATATATGATATATATTATATCTAAATAATGAACATAATTCTGGATATAATGGATATATCACCACATGAACAACTTGTAATTATAAGAATTTTATTTTTGACTCAAGTACCTAAGATCGACAAAATGACCGTTATAAACTTAAATAATTAAATAATGTTCATAACATGGTAATAAGGGATATAAAAGGAATAATGAACATGAAAAAGGTTCTTAAGTAAATATAAATTAACTATAGTTTATTATTCAGGAGGTTAAAGAATGGTCGAGTCAGGACAGGACGCAAGGTAAGGGAATTTCTTAACCCAACTTCCATTCTTTGGGTTAATCTCCTACTTTCAAATTATGTCATGATATTATTATGTCTTATTTTGTATTTTTACTTTCTTTATGTGTATCTATAGTGAATAGACATAATAGATCTATTTTATTTTAAAAATGATATTTTTAAGGACTTCGTCTCAATCTCCTTTCATTGAGGCATATTTGGTTTTATACACAACTTTCTTTTATACGGTGTATAAAACCCTTTGACTTTTACGTTTATTTAAAAGGAATCATTTTTATACGAAGCGTTTTACTAAACGACAAAAAGGGAATGTTTTTCTTTCCGTACGTATGCGACGACAACGAATTCTCCGCCGCTGTGACCACTATTTGAGTTTTGGCTTCCTCTACAAGCCATACCTTTTTTAATGAAAAATAAATACCATGTTATACTTTTCTTTTATTTTGGTATTGAAAATGGTTTTGAAAGCGTTTTTATTATATCAAGGTGTTGTATTGATATCTTGTGATTGAAATGTTGAAATGTTATGTTTCCGTTATGCATGTTTTATGTGATACGATTATGTTATGGTTTATGATATGTTTAAACCTATTCATACAAGGAATGCATTGGAATTAATAAGTGATGGGTGGAGACCGCTATAGCTCCTCGATGCATCAGTAGGTCTCATGAGACAAACTAGTGTCTTGGCATGAGGCCTTGACAAAATCTTATTTGTGGTCTTGGCACAAGGCCTTGACTACGTGGTTATGATAGTCTGGAATTATGCATTCCATCATTATGAAAGTGGTTATTGATATTGCATGTGATTATTCGACCAGTAGAATATCCATGTGAAGAATTAAATGGCATTATCTCATTTTACTTTTGCCATATTATGTTGATGTTCAAGTTTAAAAGGCTTTTATTTTAGTCATAAATTGCCTTTTATGTTTATTTATGAAAGCTTCTGCAATATTGTTATCCTTACTGAGCATCTAAGCTCACCCCTTTCAATGTTTTAATATTTTCCAGGATGTGAAGAAGTATTTTATGAATGACCTGCAGGGATAGTCAGAAGAGGATATGAGTGTGGACTATGAAGACTTTGTTATTAGTTTTTCACTTTATGATGTAATGTAAGACTTATGAATGTATCTAGTGTTTCCAAGGCTACTAAACTAATCTATCTTTCGATACTTAATATTTTGTGATCATGCCAATGTTACGAAGTAATGCACCGAATCCGGGTAACTGGGGTCGGGGCGTTACAGTTGGTATCAGAGGCAGTTTAGTACTAACCTTGGAAGCTTGATTTAGATAAACCCTGATTTAGAGCACATAGCCCGAAGATAGACTTTAAGCATTAGTATAGAAGAACTTCCTAGAATTTTGGTATTATTGAGATTTTGTGAGTTTTCCGAGCAATACATCCCTGTCTGGATACGAGCAGGTAGAGGTGGCTCTGGCACATATGTACCTAGGGGTAAAACCCAAAAACACCGCTTTGAGCTAGACTCGAACGTGAACTGGTGCATGACAACGGGCCTTGCTTCACTCTTGGTTACGACACTCCCAGGGGATATGCTTAGGATAATTTTCATTTTCTTTACAAACCACTATGAAGGGTTATGATTATATACTTCCTCAAAGAAAAAATTCCTTTTTATGATTATGGATTATATCCATAAATAGTTCAATTTATGTAAAGTGTTTTACAAATATGGAATTATGTATTTTAATTCATAAACTAATCTAGTTTATGCCATTGTTTAAAAATGGCGCCTAGTGGAAGGAATGGAAACTGTATCAATGCACGCACTCCGTGTAGGGATTTCCCTCCTGCTCAAGATAATTATTGTGGATCTGGAGATACAACTGGTGCTGATCAACTTATTACCATACTGGGACAACTCACTCAGGTTATGAATAATAACCTTACTCGTATGGAGCACCCTGATCCGCAACGTGGAGGATCAATGTTAGACCGCTTCATGAGGAAACAATCACCAATATTTAATGGGGGTTCAAATCCGTTAGTAGATGATCAATGGATAAACTCCTTAGAGAAAATATTCCACGCCTTGGGGAGTAGTGAAAGGGAGAAGGTTATCATGGAAGTTTACCGCCTCACTGGAGATGCCGATCAATGGTGGTCATTGATTCAAAATATAAAGGAAGATGATGACGTATCGAATATGGAATGGAGGGAGTTCAAAGATATTTTCATTGAAAAATACTTTCCTCATGACCATCGAGCAGATATGGAAAGGCAATTTCTGAGTCTGAGACAAAAGGAGGATGAGAATGTCGCAAAGTATAAGGACAACTTTACAAGATTGGCGAGGTATGCTGCAGATTATATACGTATCCCAAGAGGTAAGATTGATCGTTTCTTTGATGGGTTAAAACCATTTCTCCGTAGAGCTTTAGTATCACAATCTTTCTCAACATACGAAGATATTGTCTCATGTGCTATCAAGACAGAAAAGGAATTCTCTAAGTCTTATGACAACAAAGTAAAGCAAGAGAAGAAGAGAATGGTGGAACAAGAGACAGATAAAGGGAAAAAGGGAAAGAAGGATTTTCCATTATGTGATAATTGTGGGAAGAATGACCCTGGTACTTGCCTAAATGGAATGGGAGTTTGTTATAAATGTAGAGAAAAAGGTCACCAGGCACGTGATTGCAAGGGAAAGAAAGAGGCTATCAATGTTGAATGCTACAATTGTAGGGAAATGGGGAATTATGCAAATGAATGTCCTAAGAGTCAGGGAAACTTACCTCAGAAAAGGCCAAGGGATCAAGGACAATCTTATGCTGTTACTACAGTTGAAGCGGAATAATTAATGTATTGGTGCTTTTGGACTCATAGATTATATTCTGGTTATTAGAATAATGTGATATATATATAAATATTGTACTGCAGTAATTGTTGTTTTAGTAAGGTTTTAATATGATGAAGGTAATCATATTTTTAGTATGTGACAATAAGAGAAACTTTACTTTGTTTGGGGAATCTGATAAATTGATTTTGGAATAAAGAGACCTTTTAGAGAAAGTCTGGACAGAGGTATTTTGGATAACTATAAAGGTTGGAGTGGATTAAGTTGATCTTTGGATAGTATTGTTTAAGGTTAAAAAATTTATGAAGATTATTTTTGGAATGTTATACTACTATAGTTTTAGGAAAAGGAAAACCTGCAGGGTGGGGCATAACTCGTCACGCCGGACAAAGCTGCAGGAATCGAACCCACAACCATAGTGCGACAGGCCTTTATTTCCTACCACTAGCCTACAGGAAGTCCCTGGTTATTACAAAATAATTTTACTAATCTAAATGGTATGTGTTAACATTTGGAACCTTATACAATTAGGATAAGTATAATATTTTTGAGTTCTATTATCTTTTTGAGTGAAAGATGAGTTGAAGGTTAAAACTCTAATTGTCAAGCATAAATATATATATACCTATCTCTTATTCAATGAATAAATTAATTCTTAAACTTTAGTAAAGGGATATTAAAACAAAAAAATGTGTTATCCTAATACCTTATGTCTTGTTAAACTGATGATATTTTAAATCAACATAGATTGAAGGCTTTGAGGCCCTCAATTTGACAGTTGATTGTGATTGATGAACTCAATCACTCCCTACAAATATTTATGTTTTTCCTCTAATTATATGTCTCTAATTACCACCAATGTTCTCCTAATCGAGATCATAATTGGGTGGTGACTTTTTCATTTCCCTTTCCCTCTTATTAAGGCTAAATTTTATTAATCTTATTTTCGATGTGGGTTTTCCACAAAGGTATTTTCTATTTTCAACCTTTTATTTTTCAAGAAAAATTTCAAATTGCGAGGACGCAATTTATTGAAGGAGGGGAGAATGTAACACCCCGAGATTCCACAATACGCTTCTCATTCAATAATGCAATAGCTTGCATTGTACGCAACTTCGAGTTCTAAAACACCGCGACTAATCAAAGTAGACGTTATGAATAGTAATAACCACTTTTTAAAATTATAGAAATTTTATATTTCAAAATGGAATTCATTTTTTTATTCCTAATATTGAAATTATCCTATGTTGAATTTTTTGTAATTTTCTGAGAACTTCCAAATTTTTATGAATAGTGAAAAATACTTAAAACAACTTTTTTAATAAAAATAATTTATAGTGATAAGTTATACTATTGAGTGGTTTTAAAGTATAATTAGAATATATTTTTACCATTTTATCCAATGGTGTTCATTAAAATTAATTTCACTTTGAAATTGGACATAAACAATTGCCAATCTTTTGATATAAATTGTTTCTTAAAAACACGCTATTTGTTGTGATAACGGGAATTAATTATAAAATTAATTAATGAAACTTATATGTTTGGAATTTTTTAAAATAGACATCATTTTGGAATTCAGAATATCAATTATAGCTTAGGGTGAAATTTTGGCATTGTTCTGAAAAACATCAATTTTTGATGAATAGTGAAACCACTAAGTGGTAGTTAAATATCTGATTTTTCGTTTAAATGAAATATTACCACTTCTGTGATTTTATTTTCAAAAATCCGACATACATGGTTGTCATTAAGAAGTAAAATGTAGTTCAATGAGATTAAAATAATTTTTGGTGAATAGTAACTTTTAAGTTCTTAATCGCGATTAGAGGTAATTAGTGTAGTTTAAGGTAAAAATAATGTTTTAATAATATGAGATGAGCTTGACACATGTCATACCCTAATTGGATGTTCCATGGCCGACCAAGACAATCCATGGGTCAACTTGGGTACCCCATAGAGCCACTTTAGTTAGAAAATGACATAAATACCTTTTATTTAATGTTAAAGTAAAAAATGACACAAACATGAAATGTTTTACTAAAACAATTTTTACATGGGGTTATACAAGTCATATTTTTGACTATAAATATTCATTAGAAAGATAAAAAGAGTTCCTACAACATAGTAGTTTTTTTATAATTTTTAGACGTTAAATAAATTAAATTATTTATGACATCATTATGATGCAGCGATGACCTCATTATTTAACGATTTTAATAAAATGAAAAGATAATGTACAATACAAGGCTTAAACTTGTCCAAAGACTATTGTATGGGTATATTTAGAACCCTTATCATCTTACCCACGAATTATATAAGTGTGGGACCTTTAGAATCCTAAAAGCATTGTATAATAATGTAAAATTTCCTTACTTTCCAAGAGTGCCCCTCCTCTGCTCTTATAAAAGGCCCCCACCTCTACCACCTCATTCACACTTTCAAACCATTTGGCTCGGCCAAACTCTGCCCAAATACTCTCCCAACTTTCCCCTATTACTCCTATAAGCCTAACTTTGGGCAGAACTCTTCCCAAGGAAGCCTTTGGCTTAAATCAAAAAGAGTTACCCGATTTTGAGGTAATGTCTTCTCTAATGTTGTTTTGTATTATTTTTCTTCTACAACCCTCTAAACTCTATTTATTCATTTCTTTTGTAACAAAACCAGTATCCTAAATATACTAGGATGTTTTTATAAGAAGTATTAGAGCTACACTTACACACACCTACATCTAATGGTTAAATAACATACGGTTTCTGTGGATGGAGAATTTCTGCATCACGAAACGATGCTTGTTCAACAATCATATAACACCTTCAAAGGTGGCCATTAAAATGTCACTATATTTATATAGGATGTATTATATGTTTATGTTTTACTTATGCTTCTGTATTTCTAATTTATGGCATACCTTATGATTTCCATTATGGGTAAACGCGATAATTTCATTTTAGGAAGTGCGGACTACCGCCCCCTCAAAGTGATGTGAATCGTTAATGCCATATGTGGGATGTATAAAGGATAGAGTAAATGATATTATATATGATATTATACTGGAACTATATTATACCTTTATATAATTATGATTTCATTCCATTAAATATGAAATAGAAATGAAAGTAGCGTTCATGCGTACGTACGGCTTACCGTCTCCATGAACGGTGAATTTCATTTCTTACCTCTAAATGTTATGTAATATTATAAATACATGTATATACTGGATATATATGATATATATGATATCTACATCATGAACATAAATCTGGATATAATGGATATATCACCACATGAACAACTTGTAATTATAAGAATTTTATTTTTGACTCAAGTACTGAAGATCGACAAAATGACCGTTATAAACTTAAATAATTACATAATGTTCATAACATGGTAATAAGGGATATAAAAGGAATAATGAACATGAAAAATGTTCTTAGTTAAATAGAAATTAACTCTAGTTTATTATTCAGGAGGTTAAAGAATGGTCGAGTTAGGACAGGACGCAAGGTAAGGGAATTTCTTAACCAAACTTCCATTCTTTGGGTTAATCTCCTACTTTCAAATTATGTCATGATATTATTATGTCTTATTTTGTATTTTTACTTTCTTTATGTGTACCTATAGTGAATACACATAATAGATCTATTTTATTTTAAAAATGATATTTTTAAGGACTTTGTCTCAATCTCCTTTCATTGAGGCATATTTGGTTTTACACACAACTTTCTTTTATACGGTGTATAAACCCCTTTGACTTTTACGTTTATTCAAAAGGAATCTTTTTTATATGAAGAATTTTAATAAACAACAAAAAGGGAATGTTTTTCTTTCCGTACGTATGCGGCGACAACGACTTTTCCGCCGCTGTGACCACTATTTGAGTTTCGGCTTCCTCTACAATCCATACCTTTTTTTAATGAAAAATAAATACGATGTTATACTTTTCTTTTATTTTGGTATTGAAAATGGTTTTGAAAGCATTTTTATTATATCAATGTGTTGTATTGATATCTTGTGATTGAAATATGGAAATGTTATGTTTCCTTTATGCATGTTTTATGTGATACGATTATGTTATGGTTTATGATATGTTTAAACCTATTCATATGAGGAATGAATTGGACTTAATAAGTGACGGGTGGAGCCCGCTATAGCTCCTCGATGCATCGGCAGGTCTCATGAGACAAACTAGTGTCTTGGCACGAGGCCTTGAAAAAATCTTATTTGTGGTCTTGGCACGAGGCCTTGAAAAAATCTTATTTGTGGTCTTGGCACGAGGCCTTGACTACGTGGTTATGATAGTCTGGCATTATGAATTCCATCATTATGAAAGTGGTTATTGATATTGCATGTGATTATTCGACCAGTAGAATATCCATGTGAAGAAGTAAATGGAATTATCTCATTTTACTTTTTCCATATTATGTTGATGTTCAAGTTTAAAAGGCTTTTGTTTTATTCATACATTGCCTTAAATGTTTATGTTTATTTATGAAAGATTCCTCAATATTGCTATCCTTACTGAGCATCTGAGCTCACCCCTTTCAATGTTTTAATATTTTCCAGGATGTGAAGAAGTATTTTATGAATGACCTGCAGGGATAGTCAGAAGAGGATATGAGTGTGGACTATGAATACTTTGTTATTAGTTTTTCACTTTATGATGTAATGTAAGACTTATGAATGTATCTAGTGTTTCCAAGGCTACTAAACTAATCTATCTTTCGATACTTGATCTTTTGTGATCATGCCAATGTTACGAAGTAATGCACCGAATCCGGGTAACTGGGGTCGGTGTGTTACACATATATTAGCAATTACAACCCTATGATAGAATTTTAGGATAAGTATAGAAGAAAATATTAATGTTTTGGTAAGGTAGATATTATGTTTCATTTCCCAACAGAACATCCCTTTATGGATTGTATCATGGGTTTATGATTTTTAATATTCAGGATAATTTCAATGACTTAAACACATATTTTTATTTTTTTTTGTGATGTGAGTCTACCAATATTAAGGATGTTATGGAGAAGATTATGGAAATCATATGTTTTAGTGGATAAATTTTTCAAGGAATAATTCGTTTACATATTACACATATGTTTGAAGTTATTGATAAGTTTTAGGTTTAATATGTTAATTAATTACATTGAAATAATATTCAAATAAAATTATTATAATTTTATGGAAAAATAAGTTGTATTGAGGACCTTAGTAAAAATTTTATTTAATGAATAATTTTATCTCATGGATTTCCGTCATGTTTTTTGGAAAAAATATAATAATTATATTAATATGGTTTTATAAAAATGAAAACCCATATACTAGGTGGGAACCCATAAAATCTAGTAAGAAAGTGGGGCTTTAACCCATGACTGATGGATGATAAGGGTTTCAATACTTCCACTGGCCTACATAATGTCCTGGTTAACATGTCATTATTTTTAGGTAAACTATTTGAAAATTAAATTTTATTTATGAACAAGTAGTATTTCTTTTATGGATTAGAGATTAATGTGTTAGAAATATTGTTTTTGGAAAATATTTATAGAGAAGTTCAAATACTTTTCAATATTTTATGGATCTTACGATCCATTGAAAGAAAATTTTAGTTCTTTTGGGAAAAAAGTCATTTTTGGACATCCATTTCATATAGTAAGGGATGTATATGAATTTTATTAAGGCATAAAAAAATATGAAACTATTATTATGAAATAGAAAAATATCAAGTAAGTATATTTCCTTCTATTCATTGAGAGTGAAATAATTCTTCAACTATAGAAAAAAGGGTCTTGAAACAAAAATGTTATCATAATACATTCTTATTTATTGAACTGATGGTCTTTTTAATCATCAAATATTTATGGTTTTAAGACCCTAACTTTCCATTGATCACTAAATTTCCTATGATCAATGAACTCAATCACTCTCTAAAAATAATTACTCTTTTCCTCTACGTCCATATATTCACATTCCACCAATGATATCCTACTTAGAAACCTAGATATATGTTATTGCATATGATCTTTATACTTCCCTTTCTAGATTTTTAAGGATATATTTTATTAACTCTTTTATGATGGGGGTTTCTCAATAATGTTATTTCAAAATTTAAAGCCATATATTTCCAAGGTCATGTTTAAATTGCGATGACATAATTTAATTAATGCAGAGAGAATGGAACACCCCAGAAATTCAAAAAGAATAACATTTTATTCGATAGTGTGTATGAAAAACAAAACCAAGAGTGGTAATATAACAACCCAATAAGTTGTGATATATTTAATATTTTAAATAAATTCAATATTTTATATTTATTTCAATGCATTCAATACTGATTTCTCTTGTGTTTCACGCAATAATGAGTTTCTTTGACATCTTGCATTCTATGCAAGACAAAGTATTACTTAATACTATTAATGTTATTATTTAAAATAAAAATTATGTCCAAGCCATTAAATTGTAAGTTTTAAATATTATTAACTAAATTTTAAAAATATATGGTTGAAATCATTAATTACTAATTAATTAGAAATTAATATAAAAAAAATTGAATATAAAGGAAATGTTTTTATAAAAAGATATTTTCTATGAGCCAAAGGAATTTTATATTAATAAATTAAATTAATAACTATTATTATATGATATTAATAAAATTTATATTTTATATATTCAGTCAAATTTTTTTACATACATCTAATATATTTTTTATGTATAAGATAAGATCAAATCCAATTTATCGCATAAAAAGATGTATTTTTCTAAAGGCAGTTTTCCAACTTTTTAATGGAGAATTTCTTTTAAAACTAAAATTTAACACTTTTACAAATTTTAATTTATAAAATAAACTTCATTTTTTAAATCTAAATGTAAAAATTATCTTATGGTGATTTTGTTTTCTGAGAAGTTTCATTTTTTGATGAAAAGTGGAAAATACAGAATTTTAATTGGAAACTACAATTTCATTTAAATAATTTATAATGTTAAATTATATTTTGAATATGTATTAATTTAAAAATAGTTCAATTATTCACCAGTTAATCCAATTTATTACATTTTAATTTTTTATATATTTAATTTTTATATAAAACATTGTAAACTTTTGAACATTTTTACATTAAAAACCTGCTTTCTCATCCCATCTACAAGATTAATTTAAAATTATTTTTTTTCAAAATAGACGAATTGAATTTGAAAAAATGGATTAAATACTTGGTATGAGAATAATTTATAATTTTCAATAATTCCAACTTAATTTTGATCAAATTTATTAGTAAAAACAATTAAAATTAATGACGTTGATTAAGAGAAAAACAAGTTTACCAGGGGACCAAACATTACATTTATAGGGCCAAATGACTTATAAAATTTTAAAAATACCATTGTATGACCATATTTAGACCTTATAAATTATATTTTATTGCTTTTTTAATTATTGGATCCACTTTAAAGGAAAACAACATGGTTGTAAATCCCTCTTTCAAGAATTTACATGTTTTCCACTCACCCCACTTATAAAAGGTCTCCCCCTTTACTCCAATATTCAAACCTATAAATCCATTTATCTAGGAAAAAACATCCTAAAAAACATACCATATTCCATCCCCTCTTCCTAGAATCCTTATTATTTTAATAAATCAAGCCTTTTAATATTTTAGTGGAAACCTAAGGAGGATACTCAAATAAGAAGTAATGTTTTACCAAAAGTGTTTTTGTTTTATTCCCCTTTCCTCCACCTTCAATTATTGTTATACCATGATTATATAATAACCTAATAATCCTATATATTATTTTTTAGGATAAGGGTATACTGTAACATCCTAGGTAAATAAATAATATTAATTTTTCATATTTATCCATATTTGTGAATAAAATGTTAATATTAATTTAAAGGGAACACTATGCTCGATGGCGTACCCAATATGCAACAATGAGTTTCTTTGAAATATTACGTTGCACTCTAATAATAAAATAATTTTAAATGGTAGTTAATGCCTAGCCTTTGTAATGGGGGGAATGAACAGAACTAACTACAAAATTATTATATATGTTTTTCAAATATTTTTACTATTTTTCCAATAAATGTTAGAGGCTTAAAATGCGAATGAATCCAATTTTAAGCATAAATATTCTAATATTTTTTAAAAGGTAGATTAACTTCCTTTTGATGGAAAACCCTTTTAAAGATACTTTTGAAGATTTTATATGTTATATTTGACAAAATAAAATCCTTCTTTAGAATCTGGACATCAAAATTCACTTTGTGTAAATTTTTGTTATTTTTCCGATAAAGATCAGTTTTATTGAAAATGTTGTATTTTAATTCAAAACCACTTTTTAATATAATTTATTTATATTATTAGATCATATTTTGAATTTGTTTTAAAGTTCAATTAGAATATATTTTTACCATTTAATCCAATTTTGGTCATTGGAATTAATTTCACTTTGAAATTGGACTTAAACTAATGTCAATCTTTTAATAGATATTATTTCTTAAAAACACGCTATTTGTTTTGAAAACGGGAATTAATTATTAAATTAATTAATGAAACTTTTATGTTTTTAATTTCTTAAAATAGAAATCATTTTTGAATTCGTAATATCAAATATAGCTTAGGGTAAATTCTTGGTATTTTTATGAAAAACTTCAATTTTTGATGAATAGTGAAACCACTAAGTGGTAGTTAAAAAAAAGGATTTTTCGTTTAAATGATACTTTACCACTTATTTGATTTGAATTTAAAAAATCCGACATACATGGTTGTCATTAGAATGTAAAATGTGGTTCAATGGGATTAAAATAATTTTTTGGTGAATAGTAACTTTTAAGTTTTATTAATCGCGATTAAAGTTAATTAGTGTAATTTAAGGTAAAGATAATGTTATAATAATATGAAATGATCTTGAGACATGTCCTACCCTTATTGGATGAGTCATGGCTGACCAAGACAATCCATGGGTCAACTTCGGGACCCCATGGAGCCACTTTGGTAAGAAAAGGACATTAATAACGTTTTATTCAAAGTTAAAATAAAGATGTCACAAACATGTTTTGTTTAAATTTTTTTTACATGGGGTAATACAAGTCATATTTTTGACTATAAATATAAATTATAAAGCAAAAAATATTTCCTACATCATAGTATTTCTTTATAATTTTTATACATTAAATAATTTAATTTATTTATGACACCATGATGATACAACGATTACCTCATTAATAAACGATTTAAATAAAATGAGAAGATAAGGTAAAATTTAAGACATAAACTTGTCAAAAACCTATTGGATGGGTTTATTTAGAACCCTTATCACCTTATACTCTAAATATATAATTGTAGGACCTTTAATATCTGTAAATCATTTTATAATAAAGTAACTTTTCAAGACATTCCAAGAGTGCCCCTCATCCCTCTTATAAAAGTCCCCCACCTCTACCCCATTACCCACACCTATAAATCCTTTGGATCAACCAAAATCTACCCATTTTATCTCTCCAAATCCCTCTCTTCATCCTAGGAGCCTTACCTTTGGCATAAATCTCTTCAAGAAACCCTTTTGGTTCAAACCAAGGGGAGTTACCTGATTTAAAGGTAATGTCTTCACTTGTGTTCTTTTGTATTATTTTTCTTCTCCAACCCCCTAAAATATTTTTATTCCATTATTTTGTAACAAAACCAGTATATTAAATATACTAGGATGTTTTTATGTGAAGGATTCGTGCTACACTTACACACACCTCCATCTAATGGTTAATGAACATACTGTTTCTGTGGATGGAGAATTACCGCCTCATGAAATGATGATTGTTCAATCTTCTCTTAACACCTTTCATGGTGGCCATTATGATGTCACTATATTTTATATATGATATATATGGTATTTAGGTTTTGTATATGCTTATGTATTTTATATTTAAAACATACATTTAGGCTTTTTATGTTGTGCAAATGCGATAATTTCATACGAGGAAGTGTGGATTACCGCCCCCTCAAGTGATGTGACTCGTTCATGAAACACATTGAATGTATAAAGAATAAAATTAATGAACATATGTGACCTATATAACATATATATTATACTGTAATTATAATATTTATATCTCATCTAGTTTTAATTCCATTAATGTGCCAAAGCAATGAAAGTAGCGTTCATGCGTACGTACGACCTACCGTCTCCATGAATGGTGCATTTCATTTCTTTTTATCTCCAAATATTATGGAATAAGTATAAAACGAATATATAATGAATATATATGATATTTTCATCAATAATACTATTCTGGATATGATGTACATACAACTACATTGACAATGCTTTTCAAACAAGATCATTTTTGACTCATGTACCGAACATTGACAAAACGTATGATATGAACTCACATAATTAACTAATTATTATAACATGATAATATATGATATTAATTGAATAATAAACTTTAAATTATGTCCTTAATCAATTATAAATTGACCAAAGTTTATTATTCAGGAGTATAAAGAAATGAACAAGACAAGTCAGACTTGAGGTAAGAGATCCTACCTCTCTCTTTCTTTTTTAGTATTCTCTTTTATGTAATTTCTTTTAAGCTCCTCTTTCTTAAGTTGGGGGATGTTATTTTATATTCCTATTTCTGTACTTTATATGTTAATATTATGAGAGACCCTATTTTATTTCATCAATCCATTTTTTTGGATGTTTTAAGTGGTTCCGTTAGGCTGCCGAGTTTTCGTAAGGGGTTTTCATCTCACTTTTATTCCCATGAGATTTATGCTAAATTTTTCCACCATTTCCTTTGAGTGGTATATGTACTTCTCATTATTATACTCTTTGGGTAATAAACTTTAATTTATTAGTATTTACATCAATGTTGTATATTCCTTCTTTCACGGGGTGTACGTTTTGAAAGTTACCCAAATCGGTAAGGGAGCCTTTCACCCTCCTCTTTTTAAAAATACTTATTTTGTTATGTCTTTTAATTTACATATTTTTATGTTGGGATATGTTCTTCTATATCCTTATTGATGTAAATTTTATTTCCAAGTGATGAGATACCATTTTCTCTCTCATCAACTAATTTTATGAATTTTAAAGTGACGCCGTTAGACTGTCGAATTTTCCAAGGGAACTTCTTAACCCAATTTCGATTTCTTTGGGTTCAACATGTAGTTATTGATTATGTCATCCTTTGAATACATGTGAAATACCTTTGATTGTTTGACACTTAATATCCACTTATATTGGGTGTATTTATATTTGTCACACATAATTATGAGATTGATTTATCCTTAATTTAAGGATACCTTCTTTATAAGGGATTTCATCTCATTTTACATTTCTATTGAGACTTAATTATTGTTATGAACCAATTCACTCTTATATGGTGTATATAATGTCCTTTGGAATATTATATCATGAACCCCTTTATTCTCATGATATTATAAAGTTCTGATTAAATGTTATTCCTCAATTATTGTATTCAAGTGTCTCTCATTTTGTTAAAAACCCTTTAACTAAAATATCGTTTTAAATGTTTTAATGATTTATTCTTATAAATATTTATCATTAGTATCCATGTTTTCAAAATGGTTTTAAGGATTTATTTATATGGATATTAATACTTCAAAATTTTAAAAGCTTCAAAGTGGTATGTGACACTTTGATTCAAAAATATCTTTATTAAATGTTTTAAATGGTTTTGAAAATGGTTTTTAGAATGGATTCATTATTTCAATATCTTAAATTGCTATATTGTTATTGAAATGTGGTAATGTTATATTTACTTTATGCTTAAGTTATGTGTTTTGGTTATGTCATGGTTCTTGGGAATTGTTTATGAATACGGGTGGTTCCGTGATAAACTAAGGGAGGGTGAGCCCGATATAGCTCTCCAATGCATTGGGTAACACGAAGGGGTTAAACGTTAAGGTTTCTCTAAAGAGATTTAGGGAATATTCTGTGATGGGTATTCCAAATGTAACCATGAGGGTTACTCCCTATGTAAGAATGTTATGAATGCCTCAAGTTAGCTTTATGTATTATGATTTCTATGAGTTATTCATAAATCTTATGATTTCATGAGGTATGTTATCGTGCTTATGTTTTATGGGCAATGTATGATTTCATTGATTCTTATGTATACATGTACTAATGTTTCCTTTCTGTATTTCTATATCCCTTATTGAGCTTTTTATGCTCATCCCAAGTTTTTGAAATGTTTTTCATAGGTCAAGGGAAAAGTATATGATATGATGATAATGTCATGGAAGTTTCAAGAAAGAATCCATGTTTTATTTTAAATATGTTTTCGTTGATGGAAAAAAATGAATACTATCTTTTATGTAACCACTTTGTTTAAATGTGGAATGTAATGCATGATTTATGATCTAATTCTCTAAAACTCTAAACCTGAAAAGATCCCCAATGTGTATTCTTGAAATAACTCATGATTAAGTAAGGTTTAAGGTCCGGTTCTTATAGTTGGTATCAGAGGTCGGGTTAGATAACTTTAGAGTTTAGAGTGTTATTTAAGCATAAGTGAAAAGTTTTGTATAACTACAATGGTTATTATATTAGATAGAGTCATTGTTATTTTTGAATGTTTGAATGAGTTTGAGATAACTTGGACAAGTATATCTTAGTGTTTATCTTTCTCTTTAGTACTTGATGATTTTTTTGATATACTCACACTGACATTTTTAGTTTTAGTAAATGGATGGATTTAGAAGGCACCAAAGTGACAATGGGTTTGAAGAAAACTGTTGTGGTTCCTTGATTAAGAGACTGGATGAAATGGGAGATTCAATGAGAAATCTCGTGGTTATTCTAAACCAACTATCTGGAGTCATGATCAACCACTTGAACCTTTGTGTGTTCTCTAATTCATCTTGTAAGAGAGAACCAACTCGATGTGGAAGTTCAGGTGATAATTATAAAGGTAACCATTAGGGTTTATATGATCCTTACTTTTGAGGTAATTATTGGTTACTATATGTTATGATGGAAAATGAAAGGCATGAGATAAACTTGAGGTTAAAATATGTTATGATTACTTTTGAAGATTTTATCTCGTTTTGGGGAATTTTGTAAGAATTATATAGTTTTGTAAAAAGGACAACAAGAAGACCGTGTGACAACCCTTCGCGTCGGACAAAGCTGCGGGAATCAAACCCACAACCAAAGTGTGATTGGTATTTATCGCCTACCACTGGACTACGTGAAATACTTGGTTAGTTTGACTAATTCTTTATAGTTAGATGCTTTTATGAATCAAGAGTAAGTTCATTTTGGGTTATCTATGGAGATTATTAACCTATCATGGAGGATATGTGATTAGGTTAATTACTTTTCAATATGAGACTTTAAGAGAAACTGATGTTATTTGGAGATAAATGTTAATTTGTACCTTGGAAGACTATGTGATTAAATCCTTAAAGTATTTGGGTTTCAATCTTAGTTTGGTTTACTTTGAATAATTTTATGGACAAATTGTTTATTGAATGGTCTTCGTTGAACTTTGGGTTTTGGTGGACAAATTTTGGAGATTAAAAATAGATTTTCTTTTTTATAAAGGATTATCCATTTGTGGATTATCTGATCTTGTTATAAAAATTTTGGTTTTGGTTAAGGTCTAAAGACATGGGAAATATATAGTTCTCTTTTGTGGATTAGGTGATTCTCTATAAGTTGATTATAGCTCTCTTAATGTGATCAAGTCATCCTAAATACTCATCTTTTAGAGAAAATATGAGTTTTTGTAAGAAATCTAGTAGGAGATGAGAGTCTACACAACAAGTAAGTATGTTTCCTTATGATTTTTAGGCTCATAAATAAATTACTCAATGAAAAGCAACTTAAAAACAAAAATGTTGTCTGTTAACTTTTTCTACTGGGGAATCAAATACCGTTTAACCCATCACCAGTTTGTGATTTTCTGGTGGATAACTTTCTCCTAAACATGTTTTCTATCACTCTCCCTCAGAACATGACCCTTTGGTTTTTCTTACATATCCATGTTTTCATACATGGAATCATATTATGGGTTAACACGGGTGACCTTTGTACTTCCCTTTATTTCTTTTAAAGTGACAGTTTAATTTACTCCTTTTCCAATGTCGGGCTTTCAATGAATTTTCCAAGACCAATTTTAAAAATTGCGAGTACACAATTCCGAAAACGGGAGGAGGATGTAACATCCCAGGTAAATAAAGAATATTACTTTTTCATATTTATCCATATTTGTGAATAAAATATTAATATTAATTTAAAGGGAACTCTATGCTCGATGGTGTACCCAATACGCAACAATGAGTTTCTTTTAAATCTTACGTTGCACTCTAATAATAAAATAATTTTAAATGGTAGTTAATGCCTAGCCGTTCTAATGGAGGGAATGAACATAAATAACTAAAAAATTATTATATATGTTTGTAAAATATTTTTACTTTTTTCCAATAAATGTTAGAGGCTTAAAATGCGAATGGATCCAATTTTAAGCATAAATCTTCTAATATTCTTTAAAAGGTCGATTAACCGACTTTTGATGGAGAACCATTTTTAAATATAAGTTTGAAGATTTTATATGTCATATTTGACAAAATAACGTCCTTATTTAGAATCTGGACATCAAAATTCACTTTGTGTAAATTTTTGTTATTTTTCCGATAAAGATGAGTTTTAGTGAAAATCTTGTATTTTAATTCAAAAACTATTTTTAATATAATTTATTTATATGATTATCTCATCTTTTGAATTGGGTTTAAAGTGAAATTAGAATATATTTTTACCATTTAATCCAATGGTGGTCATTAGAATTAATTTCACTTTGAAATTGGACTTAAACTAGAGTCAATCTTTTAATAGATATTGTTTCTTAAAAACACGCTATTTGTTTTTACAACGAGGATTAATTATCAAAATAATTAATGCAACTTTTATGTTTTGAATTTTTTAAAATAGTCATAATTATTGAATTTGGAATATCAAATATAGCTTAGGGTGAATTTTTGGTATTTTTCTGAAAAACTTTAATTTTTGATGAATAGTGAAACCACTAAGTGGTAGTTAAAAAAACGGATTTTTCGTTTAAATGAAACTTTACCACTTTTGTGATTTGAATTTCAAAAATCCGATATACATGGTTTTCATTATAATGTAAAATCTGGTTCAGTGGGATTAAAATAATTTTTTGGTGAATAGTAACTTTTATGTTTTATTAATCGCGATTAAAGGTAATTAGTGTAATTTAAGGTAAAGATATAGTTATAATAATATGAAATGACCTTGAAATATGTCCTACCCTTATTGGATGAGTCATGGCCGACCAAGAAAATCCATGGGTCAACTTGGGGACCCCATGGAGCCACTTTGGTAGGAAAATGACATTAATAACTTTTTATTTAAAGTTAAAATAAAGATGTCACAAACATGTATTGTTTTACTAAAACAATTTTTAAATGGGGTTATACAAGTAATATTTTTTGAATATAAATATCCATTAGAAAGCTAAATATATTTCCTACATCATAGTATTTTTTTAAAATTTTTAAACATTAAGTAAATTAATTTATTTATGACACCATGATGATATAACGATTACCTCATTAATAAGTGATTTATATAAAATGAGAAGATAAGGTAAAATATAAGACTTAAAATTGTCAAAAAACTATTAGATGGGTGGATTTATAACCCTTATCACATTATCCTTGAAATATATAATTTTTGGACCTTTAATATCTGAAAATCATTGTATAATAAAGTAACTTTTCAAGACATTCCAAGAGTGCCCCTCCTCCCTCTTATAAAAGGCCCCCACCTCTACCCCCTTAACCACACCTCTCAAGCCTTTGACTCGACCAAAATCTGCTCATTTTATCTCTCCACATCCCTATCTTTATCCTAGGAGACTTACCTTTGGAATAAATGTCTTCAAGAAACCCTTTTGGTTCAAACAAATAGGAGTTACCCGATTTAAAGGTAATGTCTTCACTTGTGTTCTTTTGTTTTATTTTTCTTCTCCAACCCCCTAATCTATTTTTATTCCTTTATTTTGTAATAAAACCAATATATTCAATATACTGGGATGTTTTTATGTGAAGTATTCGTGCTACACTTACACACACCTCCATCTAATGGTTAATGAACATACTGTTTCTGTGGATGGCGAATTACTGCCTCACGAAACGATGATTGTTCAATCTTCTATTAACACCTTTCATGGTGGCCATTATGATGTCACTGTATTTTATATATGATATAAATGGTATTTATGTTTTCTATATGCTTCTATATTTTATATTTAAAACATACCTTTATGCTTTGCATGTTGTGAAAATGCGATAATTTTATACGGGGAAGTGTGGACTACCGCCCTCAAGTGATGTGACTCGTTCATGCAACACATTGAATGTATAAAGAATGAAATTAATGAACATATGTTACCTATATAACATATATATTATACTGGAAATATAATATAATATATATATATATCTCATCTAGTTTTAATTCCATTAATGTGCCAAAATAATGAAAGTAGCATTCATGCGTACATATGGCCTACCGTCTCCATGAACGGTGCATTTGCTTTATTTTTATCTCAAAATATTATTGAATAAGTATAAAAAGAATATATACTGGATATATATGATATTTACATCATTAATAATATTTTGGATATGATGTACATACAACTACATTGACAATGCTTTTCAAACAAGATCATTTTTTACTCATGTACCAAACATTGACAAAACGTATGATATGAACTCACATAATTAACTAATTATTATAACATGATAATATATGATATTAATTGAATAATAAAATTTAAATTATTTCCTTAAGAAATTATAAATTTACCAAATTTTATTATTCAGGAATATAAAGAAATGAACAATACAAGTCAGACTTGAGGTAAGGGATCCTACCTCTCTCTTTCTTTTTAAGTACTCTCTTTTATGTCATTTCTTTTAAGATCCTCTTTCTTAAGTTGGGGGATGTTATTTTATATTTATACATCTGTACTTTATATGTTCATATTATTAGAGACCCTATTTGATTTCATCATTCCATTTTTTGGAAGTTTTAAGTGGTGCCGTTAGGCTGCCGAGTTTTCGTAAGGGGTTTTTCATCTCACTTTTATTCCCGTGAGATTTATGCTACATTTTCCACCATTTCCATTGAGTGGTATATGAAATTCAAATTATTCTACTCTTTGGGTAATATAATTTCATTTATGAGTATTTACATCAATGTTGTATAGTCCTTCTTTCATGGGGTGTACGTTTCGAAAGTTACCCAAATCGGTAAGGGAACCTTTCACCCTCCTCTTTTTAAAAGACTTATTTTGTTATGTCTTTTAATTTACATCTTTTTATGTTGGGATATGTTCTTCTATATCCTTATTGATGTAAATTTTATGTCCAAGTTATGAGATACCATTTTCTCTCTCATCAACTAATTTTACGAATTTTAAAGTGATGCCGTTAGGCTGTCGAATTTTACCAGGGGAACTTCTTAACCCAATTTCGATTTCTTTAGGTTCAACATGTAGTTATTGAATATGTCATAATTTGAATATGTGTGAATGAAATGTTATTGTTTTAAACTTAATGTCCACTTATATTGGGTGTATTTATATTTTTCACACATAATTATGAGATTGATTTATCCTTAATTTAAGGATACCTTCTTTATAAGGGATTTCATATCATTTTTCATTTCTATTGAGACTTCATTGTTGTTATGTACCAATTCACTCTTATATGGTTTATATACTGTCATTTGTAATAATATATCATGAACCCATTTATTCTCATGATATTATAATGTTCTGATTAAATGTTATTCCTCAATTATTGTATTCAAGTGTCTCTCATTTTGTTAAAAACCCTTTAACTAAAATATCGTTTTAAATGTTTTAATGATTTATTCTTATAAATATTCCTCATTAATATCCATGTTTTCAAAATGGTTTTAAGGATTTATTTATATGGATATTAATGGTTTAAAATGTTAAAAGGTTCAAAGTGGTATGGGACACTTTGATTCAAAAATCTCTTTATTAAATGTTTTAAATGGTTTTGAAAATGTTTTTTAGAATGGATTAATTATTTCAATATCTTAAAATGTTATATTGTTATTGCAATGTGGGAATATTATCTTTTTGTTTATGCTTAAGTTATGTGCTGTGGTTATTTTATGGTTCTTGGGCATTGTTTATGAAGACGGGTGGTTCCGTGATAAACTAAGGGCGGGTGAGCCCGATATAGCTCTCCAATGCATTGGGTAACGTGAATGGGTTAAACGTTAAGGTTTCTACGAAGAGATTTAGGGAATATACTGTGATGGATATTCCAAACGTAACCATGAGGGTTACTCCCTACGTAAGAATGTTATCAATTCCTCAAGTTACCTTTATGTCTTATAATTTCTAGGAGTTATTCATAAATATTATGATTTCATGAGGTATGTTAACGTGATTATTATTTATGAGTAATGTATGATTTCATTGATTCTTATGTATACATGTACTAATGTTTCATTTCCGTATTTATATATCCCTTACTGAGCTTTTTATGCTCATCCCACATTTTTGAAATGTTTTTCACAGGTCATGGGAAAGGTACATGATATGATGATAGTGTCAAGGAAGTGTCAAGAAAGAATCCATGTTTTATTTTAAATATGTTTCCATTGATTGGAAAAAATGAATACTATATTTTATGTAACCACTTTGTTTAAATGTGTAATGTAATGAATTATTTATGATCTAATTCTCTAAAACTCTAAACCTAAAAATATCCTCAATGTGTATTCTTGAAATAACTCAAGATTAAGTAAGGTTTAAGGCCGGGTCCTTATAGTTGGTATCATAGGTCGGTTTAGATAACTTTAGAGGTTAGAGTGTTGTTTAAGCATAAGTGAAAAGTTTTGTATAACCACAATGGTTATTATATTAGATAGATTCATTTTTATTTTTGAATGTTTGAATGAGTTTGAGATAACTTGGATAAGTATATCTTAGTGTTTATCTTCCTCTTTAGTACATGATTATTTTTTTGATATACTCACAATGACCATTTTGGTTTTAGTAATTGGATGGATCTAGTAGGCACCAAAGTGACAATGGGTTTGAAGGAAACTGTGGTGATTCTCTGATTAAGAGACTGGAAGAAATGGGAGATTCAATGAGAAATATCATGGTTATTCTAAACCAACCATCAAGAGTCATGATCAACCACTTGAACCTTTGTGTGTTCTCTAATGAATCTTGTACGAGAGAACCAACTTGATGTGGAAGTTCAGGTGATAATTATAAAGGTAACCATTAGGGTTTATATGATCCTTACTTTTGAGGTAATTATGGGTTAATATATGTTATGATGGAAAATGAAAGGCATGAGATAAACTTGAGGTTAAAATATATTATGATTATTTTTGAAGATTTTATCTCATTTTGGGGAATGTTTTAAGAATTATATAGTTTTAGAAAAAGGACAACACACAGACCGTGTGACAACCCATCGCGTCGGACAAAGCTACGGGAATCGAACCCACAACCAAAGTGCGACAGGTATTTATCACCTACCACTGGACTACGTGAAGTCCTTGGTTAGATTGACTAATTATTTATAGTTAGATGATTTTATGAATCAAGAGTAAGTTGATTTTGGGTTATCTATAGAAATTATTAACCTATCATGGAGGATATGTGATTAGGTTAATTACTTTTCAATATGAGACTTTAAGAGCAACTGATGTTATTTGGATATAAATGTTAATTTGTACCTTGAAATACTATGTGATGAAATCCTTCAAATATTTGGGTTTCAATCTTAGTTTGGTTTACTTTTAATAATTTTATGGAAAAATCGTTTATTGAATGGTCTTAGTTGAACTTTGGGTTTTGTTGGACAAATTTTGGAGATTAAGAATAGATTTTCTTTTTTTATAAAGGATTATCCATTTGTGGATTATCTGATCTTGTTCTAACAATTTTGGTTTTGGTTAAGGTATAAAGACATGGGAAATATATAGTTCTCTTTTTTGGATTAGGTGATTCTCAAGAAGTTGATTATAGATATCTTAATGTGGGCAAGTCATCCTAAATACTCATCTTTTAGAGAAAATATGAGTTTTTGTAAGAAATCTAGTAGGAGATGAGAGTCTACACGAAAAGTAATTATGTTTCCTTATGATTTTTTAGGCTCATAAATAAATTCCTCAATGAAAATTAACTTAAAAACAAAAATTTTGACTGTTAAATTTTATTACTGGGGAATCAAATACCGTTTAACCCATCACCAGTTTGTGATTTTATGGTGGTTAACTTTCTCCTAAACATGTTTTCTATCACTCTCCCTCAGAACATGACCCATTGTTTTTTCTTCCATATCCATGTTTTACTACATGCAATCCTAGTATGGGTTAACTCAGGTGACCTTTGTACTTCCCTTTCTTTTTTTAATGTGACAGTTTAATTTACTCATTTTCCGATGTGGGGATTTCAATGAATTTTCCAAACCCAATTTTAAAAATTGCGAGGACGCAATTCCCAAAAGGGGGGAGGATGTAACATCCCAGGTAAATAAAGAATAATACTTTTTCATATTTTTGAATAAAATTTTAATATTAATTTAAAGGGAATGCTATGCTCGATGGCGTACCCAATACGCAACAATGAGTTTCTTTGAAATCTTACGTTGCACTCTAATAATAAAATAATTTTAAATGGTAGTTAACGCCTAACCATTGTAATGGTGAGACTGAACAGAACTAACTACAAAATGATTATATATGTTTGTCAAATATTTTTACTTTTTTCCAATAAATGTTAGAGGCTTAAAATGCGAATGAATCCAATTTTAAGCATAAATCTTCTAATATTCTTTAAAAGGTCGATTAACCGCATTTTGATGGAGAACCCTTTTTAAATATAATTTTGAAGATTTTATATGTTATATTTGAAAAAAATAAAACCCTTCTTTATAATTTGGACATCAAAATTCACTTTGTGTAAATTTTTGTTATTTTTCTGATATAGATCAGTTTTAGTGAAAATGTTGTATTTTAATTCAAAACCTCTTTTTAATCTAATTTATTTATATGATTAGACCATATTTTGAATTGGTTTTAAAGTGAAATTAGAATATAATTTTACCATTTAATCCAATGGTGGTCATTGTAATTAATTTCACTTTGAAATTGGACTTAAACCAGTGTCAATCTTTTAATAGATATTGTTTCTTAAAAACACGCTATTTGTTTTAACAACGGGAATTAATTATTATATTAATTAAAATAACTTTTATGTTTTGAATTTTTTAAAATAGACATCATTTTTGAATTCGGAATATCAAATGTAGCTTAGGGTAAATTTTTGGTATTTTTCTGAAAATCTTCAATTTTTGATGAATAGTGAAACCACTAAGTGGTAGTTAAAAAAACAGATTTTTTATTTAAATGAAACTTTACCACTTATGTGATTTGAATTTAAAAAATCCAACATACATGGTTGTCATTAGAATTTAAAATGTGGTTTAATGGGATTAAAATTATTTTTTGGTGAATAGTAACTTTTAAGTTTTATTAATTGCAATTAAAGGTAATTAATGTAATTTAAGGTAAAGATAATGTTATAATAATATGAAATGAACTTGACACATGTCCTACCATTGTTTGATGAGTCATGGATGACCAAGAAAATACATTGGTCAACTTGGGGACCCCATGGAGCCACTTTGGTAGGAAAATGACATTAATAACTTTTTATTTAAAGTTAAAATAAAGATGTCACAAACATGTATTGTTATACTAAAACAATTTTTACATGGGGTTATACAAGTCATATTTTTGACTATAAATATCCATTATAAAGATAAAAATATTTCCCACATCATGGTATTTTTTTATAATTTTTAGAAAGTAAATAAATTAATTTATTTATGACACCATGATGATGCAACGATTACCTTATTAATAAACGATTTAAATAAAATGAGATAATAAGGTAAAATCTAAGACTTAAACTTGTCAAAAACCAATTTTATGGGTGGATTTAGAACCCTTATCACATTATCCTTGAAATATATAATTTTGGGACCTTTAATATCCGAAAATCATTTTATAATAAAGTAACTTTTCAAGACATTCCAAGAGTGCCCCTCCACCCTCTTATAAAAGGCCCCCACCTCTACCCCCTTACCCACACCTCTGAATCCTTTGGATCGACCAAACTCTGTTCATTGTATCTCTCCACATCACTCTCTTCATCCTAGGAGCCTTACCCTTGGCATAAATCTCTTCAAGAAACCCTTTTGGTTCAAACCAAGAGGAGTTACCCGATTTAAAGGTAATGTCTTCACTTGTGTTCTTTTGTTTTATTTTTCTTCTCCAACCCCCTAAACTCTTTTTATTCCTTTATTTTGTAATAACAAAAGTATCTTAAATATACTAGGATTTTTTTCTGTGAAGGATTCGTTCTACACTTACACACACCTCCGTCTAATGGTTAATGAACATACTGTTTCTGTGGA
Organism: Viscum album; assembly: GCA_963277665.1. Lineage (NCBI taxonomy): Eukaryota > Viridiplantae > Streptophyta > Magnoliopsida > Santalales > Viscaceae > Viscum > Viscum album. The sequence goes on from OY728156.1 coordinate 1,142,673,592, forward strand.
TATTGAATTACTGCCTCACGAAACGATGATTGTTCAATATTCTATTAACACCTTTCATGTTGGCCATTATGATGTCAATGTATTTTATATATGATATATATGGTAATTATGTTTTCTATATGATTATTTATTTTATATTTAAAACATACCTTTATTCTTTTCATGTTGTGCAAATGCGATAATTTCATACGAGGAAGTGTGGGCTACCGCCACCTCAAGTGATGTGACTCGTTCATGCAACACATTGAATGTATAAAGAATGAAATTAATGAAAATATGTGACATATAACATATATATTATACTGGAATTATAATATATATATATATATCTCATCTAGTTTTAGTTCCATTAATGTTCCAAAGAAATGAAAGTAGCGTTCATGCGTACGTACGACCTACCGTCTCCATGAATGGTGCATTTCATTTCTTTTTATCTCCAAATATTATGGAATATGTATAAAACGAATATATAATGGATATATATGATATTTAAATCATTAATACTATTCTGGATATGATTTACATACAACTACATTGACAATGCTTTTCAAACAAGATCATTTTTGACTCATGTACCGAACATTGACAAAATGTATGATATGAACTCACATAATTAACTAATTATTATAAAATTCTAATATATGATATTAATTGAATAATAAAATTTAAAGTATTTCCTTAATAAATTATAAATTTACCAAAGTTTATTATTCAGGAATATAAGGAAATGAACAAGACAAGTCGGACTTGAGGTAAGGAATCCTACCTCTCTCTTTCTTTTTAAGTACTCTCTTTTATGTCATTTCTTTTAAGCTCCTCTTTCTTAAGTTGGGGGATGTTATTTTATATTCCTATTTCTGTAATTTCTATGTTCATATGAGGAGAGAGCCTATTTGATTTCATCAATCAATTTTTTGGATGTTTTAAGTGGTTCCGTTAGGCTGCCGAGTTTTCGTAAGGGGTTTGTCATCTCACTTTTATTCCTATGAGATTTATGCTACATTTGCCACCATTTCCTTTGAGTGGTATATGTACTGCCCATTATTCTAATATTTGGGTAATATAATTTCATTTTTGAGTATTTTCATCAATGTTGTATAGTCCTTCTTTCATTGGGTGTATGTTTCAAAAGTTACCGAAATCGGTAAGGGAACCTTTCACCCTCCTCTTTTTAAAAGACTTATTTTGTTATGTCTTTTAATTTACATATTTTTATGTTGGGATATGTTCTTATATATCCTTATTGATGTAAATTTTATTTCCAAGTGATGAGGTACCATTTTCTCTCTCATCAACTAATTTTATGAATTTTAAAGTGACGCCGTTAGGCTGTCGAATTTTACCAAGGGAACTTCTTAACCCAATTTCAATTTCTTTGGGTTCAACATGTAGTTATTGAATATGTAATCTTTTGAATATGTGTGAATGAACTTTGATTGTTTTACACTTAATATCCACTTATATAGGGTGTATTTATATTTTTTACACATAATTATGAGATTGATTTATCTTTAATTTAAAGATACCTTCTTTATAAGGGATTTCATCTCATTTTACATTTCTATTGAGACTTGATTGTTGTTATGCACCAATTAAATCTTATATGGTGTATATACTATCGTTTGGAATATTATATCATGAACCCCTTTATTCTCATGATATTATAAAGTTCTGATAAAATTTTATTCCTCAATTATCATATTCAAGTGTCTCTCATTTTGTTAAAAATCCTTTAACTAAATTATTGTTTTAAATGTTTTAATGATTTATTCTTATAAATATTTCTCATTAATATCCATGTTTTAAAAATGGTTTTAAGGATTTATTTATATTGATATTAATGGTTTAAAATGTTAAAAGCTTCAAAGTGGTATGGGACACTTTTATTCAAAAATATCTTTATTAAATGTTTTAAATGGTTTTGAAAATGGTTTTTAGAATGGATTCATTATTTCAATATCTTAAAATGTTATATTGTTATTACAATGTGGAAATGTTATCTTTTCTTTTATGCTTATGTTATGTGATATGGTTATGTTATGGTTCTTGGGTATTGTTTATGAATACGTGTGGTTCCATGATAAACTAAGGGCAGGTGAGCCCAATATAGCTCTCCAATGCATTGGGTAATGCGAAGGGGTTAAATGTTAAGTTTTCTCCGAAGAGATTTAGGGAATATACTGTGATGGGTATCCCAAACGTAACCATGAGGGTTACTCCTTACGTAAGAATGTTATGAATGCCTCAAGTTAACTTTATGTCTTATGATTTCTATGATTTATTCATAAATATTATGATTTCACGAGGTATGTTAACGTGCTTATATTTTATGAGTGATGTATGATTTCATTGATTCTTATGTATACATGTACTAATGTTTCCTTTCCGTATTTCTATATCCCTTACTGAGCTTTTTATGCGCATCCCAAGTTTTTGAAATGTTTTTCACAGGTCAAGGGAAAGGTAAATGATATGATGATAGTGTCAAGTAAGTGTCAAGAAAGAATCCATGTTTTATTTTAAATATGTTTCCATTGATGGGAAAAAATGAATACTATTTTTTTTGTAACCGCTTTGTTTTAATGTGGAATGTAATGCATGATTTATGATCTAATTCTCTAAAACTCTAATACTGAAAAGATACTCAATGTGTATTCTTGAAATAACTCAAGATTAAGTAAGGTTTATGTCTGGGTCCTTATACCTACACCCACACACACTTCCATTAAATGGGTTTCAAAATAATCATTCACGTGTATGGTGGACTGCCGCCTCACAAACCGATGTCGTTCATTTTTTCATTAACACCTTTAAAGGTTGGGAATAATGATAGAAAGAATATTTATATATGATATATGTTATATTTATGACGTTATTATGATTCTTTATTTTTATATAACACATACCTTCATGCTTTCTATTTTGTGGGAATATGACCACGTTGCTCCTGTGTATGATGGACTACCACCTCACGAAACGATGTTATTCATTCACAATTTATATGGAATGTATTAAGGATATATTTAATTGGAATATGTGATATATATTAAATAATAATTATTCTGTAATGATAATATATATATATATATATCATTTAATTTTATTTCATTCAAAATGATAAGAAAATGGAAACAACATTCATGCGTACATACAACCTACTATATCCATGAATGACACATTTTATTTTAATATCACCAAAATTTATGGATTACTATAAATAAATAAATATAATATTTATATCTTGGGTCACATTCGTGAGATTATTAAATCATGACCGATTTAAGATGAACAAAAAATAACAAGTCAAAACACACTAAAAAAACAAGGTAATTAACACGTGAAATAATGAAAATAATGAAATAATATTAATGAATGGGTAATAACACAATAAAAAATAATAATATATGATATCATAAATATTAATATATTTTTTAATAAGTTAATAATATTTTTTAAAATATTATATAGGAGTTTAAATAAATTATGAGAAAAATGAAAGGATGAGGTAAGGGATTTCACCTCAATTTAATTTTATTGAGGCATATTATAGTTATATGCACCTGATTAATTTAATATGGTGTATATACTAAAACTTTTACTTGTAATATGATTAATAATTCATTAATCATGGTATTTTATGTTTCAATTTTAATTATTTCATCTATGTGGATTTGAGGTTAATATTACCAAGTAGTAAATAAATTTCACAACTAAATTTATTTTAATTGAGTTACATTACTTCTTCAATGTTGTTAATATTATAAAATTAGGTTTTAATTACTTTTGAATATATATTTTTTTATTTACCTTTTTTTGTAGATTTATAGTTGATACACATAATCGATTCATTTGATGATGCACCCATCAACGTTACGATCATTTTAAGGGTTTATTTCATAATCTCATTTTAATCGAGATTGTTAATTATTGAATTTCTATTAAATGAAATTATATGATTATTTATTATTAAAACCTTTAATTTACTTTTTCATATGGTTATTCATGATCTTATCTAGTGATAGTTTCATTTACCCCCTCTTTTGTAATTATAATTGATGAGAAAATGTTTTAATAAAATCCAACTTCATTTCTCTCTTTAGTCAAACAACCATTTTTTTACATAACCATGTTTTATAAGAATATTTTGAAAAATAGTTTCCTTAAACTTTTCAACATGATTTTTTTAAATAACATTTTACCCATTTTTCTTTTTTATAAATTTTTTTCAAAGGATTCTTCTTATTGCTTTCCAAATAATGTACTTTTCTATCCTTTATAAAATGCAAAAAAATATTCTTTTTACCTTATACTAAATTACCCACAATCATTTATTTAATGATTAAATTTTAATCTTATGAATAAATTTTTAAATAAAATGTTTTTAAAAGTAACGTTCAATGTAATTTATTTTTGAAATGTTTTTTCAAAATGAAATGTTTATTTTCCTCAAGAATATTTTTAAAGATATTTTATTATTTCATCAACAATAATAAACCTTATTATTAATTCAACTATATAAGTTGTATTGATACTATAATTATTTTTACTAAGGATGGGTTATGATTATTTTTAAAAAGTATAGTATTGACATTCAATTCCTTAAATCACTTTTTTATTCATTAACATCCCCTTTATTATTTTTTCCAATGACCATTGAACATTAAATTTATTCTAAATATCAAAATTATTTATCATGGATATGATTATTTTTGAAAATGTATACCATTTTTACATATGCTGTTCACATTTACAATTATTGATACACTAGAGAAATATTGAAAAATATGTATCCTTTAATCAATATGAAAATGTGTGACACCACATCAATAATCCATTCGGCCATATTATCCTTTGTAATAAAACTTGCTTCTTAAGAAGACCAGGAGTATATACCAGTGTCTTCTTTTGATCCCTCATGGGAACCTACTTGGGATAGATCCTTCAACACCATTCTACCCTTGATGGGGGAACTACTTCTAAGATACTATGTATTCCATAGTGTACACACTCTCCTACCCATGTAAGTTATTTCCCATTCTTCCACTTCCTATGATATGGTTGATCTTAGAACCCACCTCAGTAGTGGCTACACATGGGTCTTGTGGCTGGCTAGTTGGTAGGAATATTTTTTGTGAACACATAAAAATAAATTAGGTAAAAAATGAAAAATTACACTCTTCAAACTTATACTAGTGTTCTATTTTTTCATAATTGAATCATGTAATTTACAAAACTTATTTAACCATAAAATTTACTAATTTAATTTCCAATGAAATTAATATTCACTTAATTATTTATTGGAAACTATGTATATTATATTATTGCAATTAGAACATGTCTTGGGAATTAAGAACATATATCCAATAATAAAAATTTATGCACAATGAATTCACCCACTCAACTTATTTACACAAAATTCAAATTCAACACAACCTCAGTTAAACACTTGAGTTATTCAATCCCCCCATTTTGAATTGTTGTCAATAACCATTTTGATTCTATAATTTCTAATGTAAATCATATATTCTCCTCCTTATTGAAAATAGAATCAATGACATTTTTTATGGGAAGGAATTCTCATATCCATCATCCTTGTTTCATGAAATAATTTTATTCTCTTCTAAAACTTATAGTTAGATTTAATCAAGAGAAGGATAAAATCAATGATGCATTATCATTGATATAAAATTCATAAAATATATATCTATATTATCCATTATTAGTGTATAAAACAATAGAAATAAAATTTACTATTAGTACTATTAATAAATTTTAAGTATTTAATGAAAAAATTGAAACCTTCTTTCTGTGGCTGTTTAAAATATTTTCAACCAATCTCTAATGTTTATCCCAAGAAATAAATTAAAAAAATCATGTTATATAACGAACTTCCCATTTTTCAAGTTAGTTTTCCTTTTTTATAGTGGTAAATTTATCATTTTAGGGATGATTTTTCATCACATACATAAGAAAATAAAATCAAAATTCTTTAGTGATGATATTATTTAATCATCATAAATCATTAGATACATACCTCATTAGTACTTCAGATATTCGTGATATATCAACTAAGATAGAGATAGCTCGTGGTTATTCTTTTATGCTCCCCATCAAGAGATACACTTTATAATTCTTCATCATGATTGGATTTCTTTAAGAAAAGCCTCTAATAATATTTTGAACTTATTTAAAATGTTACAAAGGGAAACCTAATACCAATATTACTCCCTGATAGATAACATTATAGGTATATTATTTTCACATATTTAATAAAATTTTGGTCTCCCCTGAATACATTCCTCACATTCAATTCCCTATATGAAAAACAAACATAATTTATATATGGGAATACTTTGGTTCTTCAATGCCCCTTATTTATAGAAATAAGGATACAAGTCAATTCTCAATCTAGCTAACTTCTTAGATAAAGGATCCTTCACATTTTCTATCAAATCAGTTCAGTTTTCTTAGATTTCTCCATATTTATTTCCTATTATAAATTTTATTTCCATAAAATAAATAATTGTTAATGAACATGTATAGTATCGATCATGTGTATTGACTCTTTTTTCCAAAAAATATTTTTAGCATAAGAAGTCACATGTTATTTCTCTTTCTTCTTAATTTATTTATTATCTAGAAAATCATGTAAATAGTTTTTTAGTTGAATTCCAAGACATATTACGAATTTCAGACACATCATTAACATCCATAAAGTTACCCTTATTATAAATCTTTTTGATTATTCATCAGATATTTATTTCACCAAATCAGTCCAATTTTTTATTTTCTAGATTGATTATTTATTTGATTCCATATTTATTCCTTGAGTATTTATTTTAATGGAAAATACACAATGGTACAATATGTTACCTTTCCTACAATAATATAAGAATATTTTAATTGGCTTGAAAATATTCATATAATTCTTCACAAACATCTTGGGTGTTATTTGTTTAAAAATATTCTTCTTTTATTCAGCTTCTAAGGATGATTTGTTAGATTTTATTTCTCACATGATCCAGTTTTTATATTGGTGTGATATTCACATAAATAGATGATTTCTATATTATTAGTTTATAATATAACTTATAATAATAGTGACCAATTATGTTACAATGATCATATAAATTTTCAAAGTATTCACTTATGTTATTGATAATCTAGTTCATTTTTTTTATTTTTTCTTATGTTTTGCTAATTTACTCTTTTTTCATCTTTCTCTCCCAAAATATTGGCATTATATAATTTTAAAACAATTATATATTGGCCCAATGATTTATTTATTGATTCAAAAATTTATAACAGCACCAAATATAGCCAATAAATATTTATTTTTCCTTTGTGACACATTCTATCTATCTTCAACACTTTTTTATTTTGGGTAGCATGTTTTTTATTTTTTGTGTTTCTTGGGAAATAAGTATTATTATACTTCTTTACATCCACCTTTGAAGATGTAATAGATTCTTGAGTATTTTACTCACCCACTATTTTCCGGATTTTATAGTTAAATTTGAACTATTCATGAAAACCACATTAGTAAACACATATTTATCAGGACAAAGGGTTACCTTCATCAGTAATATTGTAGCAGATTTATCTTTAGATAATATAAATAAATTCATGCACTATGTTAAGTATTTCTAGAAATAGGCCTCTTATGTGAATAATTATTAGTAATACTTCTTTTATTTATTTCTTGGGAAGTCTTATCTCATGTCTCTCCCAAATTTCTTAGTTTCACTTATAATTCATGAAATTTTATGTTGAGAGTAATATTATCATCTTCAATATATTTTAGGATATATTTCTAATGAATATTCATCCTTTGAATACCATATTCATAAAGCTGATTAGCATTTAAAAAAATATTTCATTCTCTTTAATTATTTGTTATTTAACCTCTATCTAGGAATATTTAGTATTTTTAGATGCATTATGTATCTTCACCAATTAATGGATAACTTCTATAAAACCCATTTCCCCCACATCCTTCTCACACATACTTTCTTGAAATTCTTCTTTAATCAATGAATGTTTTTTGCTATAAAGTGACATGGATTTTTATATTTATTCACCAACCATAGAGGCTCATTATTTATACACCATTAGTATCAATTCCTTGAATATTTCATGTTTTAAGAGTCTCAGAGTTATGAAAAATGTTAGATAATTTTTTTTCCATTAGATTAGTTTCCTTTTCCAGTTGTGATTTTTCATCAAAAAGTTCCCAGAAAACTCTAACTATACAAGTAATCATTTCTTTGTAAAATTTCTTTAAATGATATCTAATTTCATAATTGAGTATATCTTCATGAAAAATTGAAATTGATTCATAATAATTATAATCTATTCAACTTACTAAACAATTAACTCTCTATGTTTCTACATATAGAAGTCGGTCTTCATACATATTTAAGTTCTCCTTAAGATTCATTTCAACTATTTTATTCTTATTTTTCTGATTCATTACTGAAATTTTTGAATTTCTAGAATTAGTAATTAATGTAGTATTTTATATATAAATAAATTATGAATTTTATTCAATCTAAAATATTTACTTCATACACTTTAGATAATTAAAATGGGATATTAAAGAATATCTAAGAAAAGGTGAAATCATTGTTCTTATACCAACTGAAGTTCCTAATAGATCATGTAGTCACACTGAGAGGGGGTGGGGGTAAATCAAGTGGGACATGTTTTTCTAAATTCTTCCATTTTTACCCACTATTAATTAAAACAATTTCCACTTATTAGGATGAGTTGAGACTTTATGAAATGAAGAAATTAAATCAAACATAAGAAAAAATATTTTTACAAGGTTTGGTACTAATACCCACTCCTTTCCATGTTAGTTAGACCCCCAACAAGGATTATAAACTATAATATTATTATTAATTCCACTTATTTGAGAAGAAATTGGTTATACACCCAAATAATCAATCTCCTAGTTGATCCTAGCTATACCTCCAACAATCCAACTCTTCTTACTCCATTGGTTAGACCCCCAAAAATCCTAGACTAGTTATACCCCTTAGCTATGAGCCTATTCAATAACTTGTTTGACCCCCCAATCACAAGATACTTCTTTTTATTTTTGATCTTTTAGTTGAAATTCCTATTTATTATTTAGATTAATATTCCTCCATAAGCCTATTAGATCTAGAACTCCTGCATAAGATCTTAAATTTCCTTTAAACTTGATGAATTAGAGTTATAAGTCTTACTAAGATATTTATGATCACCTGTGTATGATCAGTTTCCTCAATACATCCTAATGATTATGAATTCCCAGCCACACTAATAATTGAATACTCAGGAATAAATGCCTTATGAAATACTCCTTAGATTCAAACTCAAATCACTATACACTTTTCAATTAATGTATATTTCATGTATTTAACACTCTTCATATATGTATGAATAAATGTGCGGTTTTATGAAATATTATTCAATGAAATATGTGAAATAATTAAAATTCACAAGATTTAATGCAAGTTTTATTTTATGTGTATGCATAATGAACATTATCCAAGAACATCTTCTTTCATACATGGTTTAAAAATATTGAATACACTTCATAAACTCCTTCACTTCAACTTGTAGTGAAGATCCTCATAAACTATATTGTTCTTAATTCACATGTAAACCAAAAAGTATTACTTATTCTTCTTGAATGTTTAATTATTCTCAAGAAACTATAAATCTTATAGAAGTTCCATCATGTTTGAATAAATCATTTCATGGGTATACTATTCCTTATGTATTAATTTGAGTACACCATAAGCATCATTTTTTCAAATCATATATCTTGTGTAACACTTTATGTAGATAATTAAATGTGATTTTAACGAACTTGAATTTTTAGTAATAGAATATCTTTTGTGTGGCCGTAAAGTCTTAAGGAATCATCGAACAACGATTCACATAATTATCTCCATGAATACAAGGTTCTTCATCTAATCTATGTCACTATAAAGATTCTCTCTCAAATTTACATTTGAATCATCAGTGAAAATGTTTTAGGTTTAAGGTATTTATAGAAAACACTCCATCGCCTCAGTACCTGTAACACAACATCGAAAATATCCATGCATATAATGAATCACCTTATACAACTTCAAAAAACACCATCACCACAAAACATATCTATTTATTCTCAATTTTCTTCTTGAGAGTAACTCAGTATTTGAATGAGTTCTTGCATGAATCTCAAAAAACCTCATCCATGAATACCATGATCATCCCAAGAGCATAAAATTTATCAACTCAAACTTGGTGATTATAGATTTGTGAAATGAAAAACCCAAGAAACAGTTGAGATAGGGTGAGCCTGAGGTAGAAGATGATATCCCATATCAATAAAATGGCTCTCGTGCATCAGATAGAATAACATAGATTATATGCATATATTTTCATGAAGATGAATAGTGGTAACTTCATGTGATCCCACATTGAAAATACATTCATCCATTCTATACTGTAATACAAGTAACTCCTTTAACAGGCTACAATCATGTACTGTGGTTCATATAGGACCCCATAGAACCCTAAGAGGGGAGGGGTGAACTAGGATGTCAACTTTTTCTTTTAAAATAATGGATCTTGTTTCCATGTTAGTAGGAACTTATTAAAACTATCTGAAGTATTTTTACAGTAATTAAACATTCATTTCCGGGGACACAAAATAACAATTTTATATAGTTCACCACTAAGGGATAGTCTAAAAATCATACACCGATAGCATGTTAGTCATACAAAAATACCCCAATCTTCACTAGTTTTGAAATACATAAGTTCAGACGCAGTTAGTATGTGCTAGGACCACTAACTTTACTAGATTTTAGATATAGCACGCTGCCTACCTAAAAATATTTCAATTGACTTCCCCTAGCTCACTAATTTGGGTGAATTCTTACTCAGTTTAACAACATGAAGGTATTTTTAGTAGATTGACATTTATGGCTTTGTCCCTGACTAACACAAGACTCTAATTAGACTTTATTCTTATGTTTATTCAATTGAAAACATTTTTCATTTAAACTAGATATTTAACACTACTATTCGAGAATATCTAAGCCTTTATGAAGCCTTCTTTATGTTTCAAAGAAATACTAACCTTCATGAACCCACACACTTTCATAAAGCTCCCAACCTTCATGAAGCTTAAAACCTTCATAGAACAAACTTATTTCAAGAATATCACTTCCTTCTTGGAACGAACTATCTTTATGAAGCTCACTACCTTCATGGAAACCTAAGTCTTCACAGAGCTCCATATATTCACAAAAATAATGTAACTCAAAATAATTGGAATCAGTTAAGACTTATCTAGTCATTTCATGATGCTCTATCTCTCATAGAATTAAGATTTGTGAAGCTCACAACCTTCTTTAAATCAGATAGATTTAGTCATTTATCCAATTCTTTTTGTGTAAAATTAAGTGGGGGTAGCCACATATTTATAGGCTCAAACATTGAAGAAGATCCCAATTTGACAATAGTTTTTTTGTAAAACTCCAAAATACCATTCATGAAGATCTTACATTTGAAAAGATGCAATTAAATTTAACCCATTCATGAAGATTATTATAGTTATAAAGAATCACCTTCAACTCTTCACACACTCATTATTCTTTTCATAGTCACAATGAACAAAAAATTTCCATTACACGTTCTGAAATATTCACACCTTTGAGAAGATTAACATTTTTCGAAACCCAATCATCATGAAACTTACACCTTTACCATATTTTATAATATTCAATTCGAAAAAACTAGTTTTCATTAATCTTAGTCCTTCCTCCTGATTATGAGCCCAAATATTTGGAAAACATTAGGATATAATGAAACCTTCAACACTGTAGTCATCTTATACAATAATATTACTTGCCTTGAAAACTCCCTGATCAACCTAGTGTGGATTGACAAAAAAAGAAACTAGACTACATTTCTAGTAATGAAAATCTTTAGTTACAAAAGTTCACTCCCAATCCCCTAATATAACTGACCTATTCTAAATCCTCCTCCCCCACCGTGTTTTCCCACAATAAGGAACCACCACTCTGCTCATGTTAACACTTCTATTTACACACCCTATTTCCTATGTAGAGGATCACTCATTCCACCACTTCCCATATTATAGTCGATCCTAGCGAATACCTCAGAAATGAATTTACATGGGTCCCACTTTTATCTAGTTAGCTGGCCTTTTTTTGTTGAAAATATACAAATAAATTAAGTGAATAATTCCCACATTCCACCCTACAAACTTCTACTCGAGTTCTTATTTTTAGAATTAAAAATTGTAAATTACCAAACCTCTTTAACCATGGAGTTTAATAATTAAAATTCAAAGGAAACTTATCTTAACTTAATTAATTTTAGGTAGCCATATGGAGTCTCCTAATGCAATTATCACATGTCATTGGCATTAAGAAAAAATAATAAATCATCATAATTGAATCACATTGACTTTTTATATTCTTACCTTATTGAAAATAAATTAAGATTTAGAATGAATAGAATAAACCAATTGGGTTTTTTAGTTATATCTTGTATAATATATATGGCCTCTCCATTTTTGTGATAGGTATTATATTATTTGAGTTGGTCTTATTCACAGTTTCCTTCAATTTATATTAATTATTTCTTTAGGCATGGTTGATATAGTGGATTATTTGGGTTTGATAGATTAAATATTGTAACACCAAATTTTTTTATAAATTATTATTATTTTTTGAATAAAATAAATTTCTTTTATAGCTTCCATTACTCTAAACACCGAGTGTAGCTTTCATTACATGTAACACTGAGTTTTAATAATCCATGATATATTGTTTATATTTTTTTAATCATGATCGTTAAAACCTAGTCATTAAACTTATTGATATGAATAATAATAAATAATTTTTTAATATTAATTTTAATGGTTTTATCTAAAAAAACATATTAATAAAAAGTTACTTAATTTTTCAATAAATTGGTTATATGTTTTAAATATACTTTTTTTTTCAAAAAAAGGTATTTATTTATTTTTGTGAAAAAAATAAAATTAATATTTGAAACATTTAGAAAATAAAATTTTAAAATTAAAGATTTTTTTTTAAATAATCATGCCAAAATTATCTTACGGTGATTTTTTTTATTCTTCTGAAAAGATTAATTTTTCAGTAAATATTGAAAATACTGGTATTTATTGAAAAATGGATTTTTGTTTAAAAAATTTATATGGTTACTTATTTTTTTTTAAAATAGTTTTAAAAGTAAAATTAATTTATATAAATTAATCCAATTTAGTTCATTTTAATCATTCTCATATTGTTTTTTTATGTAAAACATTTTTATACTTTTGAAATTTTTTTCTTTGCGAAACGCTTCCTCATTGCAGATGTGGGTTTAATTTTAAATTTAATATTTAAACTTATGTGAATAATATTTAAAAAAATAGATTATATATTTATAATAAAAATAATTTATATTATATAATTAGGTAAACTTAGTTTTCAACAACAATGAATAGTAAAAACAGTAAAAATTCATTACCGCGGTTAAGGTAAAAATGGGTTTAACAAGGGGTTAAACTAAAAAATATAATGATTAAAAATGAACCAAAACTGGTAAAAAACACATTTTATGACCATATTTCGACCTTATATATTCAATTATCAATAAGGGTCATTTTTTGAGCCTTTTTCAGGATAATAACACGGGTACACTTTTTTCTTTTAAAAAAGCTTAAGTGTGCTACTCACCTCACTTAAAAAATGTCACCCGTATGATTTCCTCTTCCCAAATAAAAAACCCTTATTTTATCAAATACCTATGAATTTAACTTATTTTATTTCATAATTCCATTATATAATCCTTATTTTGGTCATAAATACAACCTAATTTTTCTTTTGGTGCAAAGAGAAGGAAGTTGTCTAAAAAAGAGGTAACACACTTAACCGAGAATTTTATTTTTTTCTTCCTAAACCACATTGAATTTTTATTAAACCATGATGATATAAAAAAATAATTTTATTAAATATAATAAAAAAAATTTATGTTATGTTAATGAACTATGACTATATCCTCTTCTATCAAATGGTTTATGAAATCATCATTCATGTTTACAACGGACTACCGCCTCACGAACCAATGTTATTCGTTTTCCATCAGCACCTCTCATGGATGTATATATGATGGATTAAATAATTATATAAGTTATTTATGATATTAATATACTTCTAGAATTATATATAACATATACCTTCATACTTTCTATTTTGGGGGAATACGATAATATCGCTCTTGTGTATGGTGAGCTACCATCTTGCGAAGTGATGTGATTCGTTCACACTTTACATGGAAGGTAATAAAGATGAGTTTAATAAAAAAATGTAATTTATATAAAATAAAAATTATAATTTAACGTTAATATATAATTTACCTTCCTATATTTAAATATTTCTTGAAATTTGAAACAACTTTCTTGCGTACGTACGACCTACCGTCTCAAGGAACAATATATTTTATTTTCTATCTCCAACTATTTTGTATTAATATAATAACATATATAATTAATATAAATTATATTTATATCATGGTTAAAATTATTGAGATTATGAAAACATGATCCATGTAATGAGACCAAAAATAAAAAATTGAAACATACACAAAAAACAAAGTATATATTTCCTAAAATGAAACTTTAACATGAAATTGTTAATAAATATGTAGTAAAAGTTCATAAATAAATAATAAATGGTATTAGTTTTATATATTTATGGTCATATAATAGATATATAATAAAATTTTATTTAATATATATTAGTTTTGAATATGTATAATGGAATTTGAGACTCAAGGTAAAATAATTTTGTTTCCAACTATCGTATTTGGGATATATGTTATGTTATTCATCCATATTTTCTTATGAGGTGTATATAATAACAATTTAAAATTTAATTTATTTAATATAAATATATTATGAATATTTTTAGTTTATTTTTATGTTATTTTTTATTGTGTCTTACGATTCATAAGACTACTAAATCCAATAAGGTATTTTCATCTCACTTTTATTTTTCTATGAGACACATGCCATATTCACCATGTTTTTCTTTAATGTGGTTTATATAATTATGAATAATTTATTTTATGATTATTATCCTTATAATTATGGGTATTTGTATATAGATTTTATTATATATCCTGGATGGGGTTTATGGTTCAAAAGTTTCAAAACCGATAAGAGTTTTTTGTCTCAATTTTCTTTCATTGAGAAATATGTTATGTTATGAACTTATCTTATTTTATGAGGTCTATGTAATGACCCTTTGAAATGAAATAAATTTTTTATTTATCAAGATTTTTTAATTTTTATTTAATTTCATTACTTTAGGGGGATTATAATTTAAATTTACCAATTTAGTAAAGATATTATGTTACTATCATATAATTTATAGAGACTGTATATGATTATGTTTTCAATGATAAAAAATTATGATCCATCTATAAAAAAAATCATGAATTTTATTCTCTTAAAATTATTTCATGAGAATACATGTTTTCACTTAATTTTCCTCTCATTATGTACGCATGATTTCAAAATACTATTTTTAACAAAAATCCTCTTTATTGCGCTCTTCAGTCGAATACCCGATTTTCTTACAATACCATATTATATAATTTTTTTATCAATTTTATTTAAATTATCCAAATAATTTTCTTAATAAATTTTTACCTATATTTTAATTTATATAAATTTTTTTGAAATAAATATTTATGTAATTTTCCAAACAATTCCTATTTGTATTTTACAAAGAATATGAATACAATATTTGTTTTAACATGAACAACATGAATGAAATTCTCCCCCATTAGAACCAATAATTTATTTTAATATTAAATTAAAAAATTACAATTTTATTTTCAATGAAAAATATTTTTAAATGTTTTTATGGTTTAAAAAGTGATTTTCAAAACTTATAGAAAATTTTACTCATGAAAGTTTTAAATGATTTTTCAAAATCATTTTCCATCAAAGATGACATCTGTTGATGTTTCCCGTTCCTTAATGGGTATATGATCCAAATATACCATTCTTGTTCTTTTTATAAATGGTTTATGTTTATTATGGAATGATTTTTATGAAACATATTTCTCTTACACATGTTATACCACAATGAAATTATTATAAAACCCACTTCTTTTCATGAGTTATTCTGTGATGAAATGAAGAAATGATTTTAAAACCCATCTATTTTCTATATGCTATGATATGATAAAATATTTATGAAATCTATTTCATTTCATGAGATATGATATGATGAATGTTTTATGATCTTTTGGAACACATTCATATGATTTTCATTATGTGATGGGTGAGAATTATATCTTCTTACAATGAATTGGGTAAAGATTTATATCTTAGGTGATAAATAGAATTATAACAGGGAGAGAACCTGATTTGTTACAGGACATTTTCCACTATAAAGGTATTGGGATTAAACTTTAACAACTATAATGATTTAGGGGGTTAACCCATTACACTATGATAGACTTGGAAGTGAGACATGAACACTATGGAAATGATTTACTATGCAACTATGTATGCCACAAGTCTATGTATTATGAAAATGTTATGATCTCATGGATCATGTTATTTTATTTCTTTATGATTCATGTCTTATGAAATTCCAATATTTATGCCTTGAATCAAGTTTTTTATCATTGATATGCAGGGTACAGTTTTCATATATTATTCTCATGTTCTTATACCCTTTTTCTCATGTTATTATTACATATATTTTTTGTTTACCCATAGAAAGAATTTAAACTAACCCATTATCATGTTTCCTTTCGGTAGGTTATGAAGAAATTTATTATGTATGTTTTTTCTAAGAAGGGTGATAGTTATGAAGAAATTTCTGAGAGGTGATGTAGTTAACCTATGAACTAGTTTTTTTATGTTTCCATGTTTCCAAAGGAATTATACCTTTACGATCCTCAGTAATGTGCTTATGTAATGTAATAAATGTTCATATAAAAACTTATAATATCTATGAATGGAAATTTTGGTTCTCTATAGTTTTTTTCATAGTATATTTTTAGTTAACCTTTGGAAACTAAGATATGAAAATATTTGTGATACCTATAATTATAAGTCTAAGGATGACTGGAAGTATATGAACTTGTCCTAGAATTTTGGTAAAGGATAGAGTGAGCGGTTTCTAAGAAATTATATCCCTATCTAGATACTATAAGCAGATGTGGCTCAGATAAAAAGGTACTTTGGGATAATAAAATGATTGTCACCTGGTGTATGATGAGGAGCCTTATTTCACACTTTTTCTAACACTCCCAATGGATATGATTTGTAAATTTTCAAACTCTTTAATGCAAATCATGAAGGATTTAAAAATACGATGACTATGAATGTCCTAGAAAAAACCTAATGTGTCATAGAATAAAAATAAGTTTCCATGATTTTCACATACTATAAGTGATTTTTACTAATTATGTGGTTCCCCACTATGATTATTATTTCTTAAACTATTATTTTTTATTATATTAAGTGGATGGAACCTGAAAGAATAATGTTAATGTGGAGTGTAATAGGCAATAAAATGACTATCCACCTGAGTAGCAAAATGTTATGGGATATGGAATGAAAAATATCAATTCTATACTCACACAACTTTCTTAAGACATGAATTATAATTAACATCAAAATGGTCAAATAATGGAACAAAATTATATTGAGTCCTTAATGAGGCAGCCTATACCTTCCTTCAGTGGATCCACTAATCCGCTAGTTGTAAAGAAATGGATCAGTACCACTAAAAATATACTTTCAATTCTCTAGTGTTCAGAACATTAAAAATTCATTTTGGATATCTATCATTTGGAAGGAGAAGTGGGCCAATGGTGGAATATAATAAACATTACAAGATAATATGATGAAATTGACTCTATGGATTGGTATGAGTTAAAGTAATTATTTTTTGATCAGTAATTTACTTTTTTTCATCATACAAAGATCGGGAAGGAGTTCCTTGAGATAAATCAAAAGGTTAATGAATATGTAGGAACCTATGAGAAATATTTTACATAACATTAGAGGTATGATTTTTTTTACTATAACCATACTTTAAATTAAGGTTGATTGAATATTTAGTGCCTTAAAACCATGTCTCCAAAGGGCATTGGCCATAATAGACTTCAGTAGCTATGAAGAGATTGTTAAATGTGCCGTCAAGGAGGAAATGTTTGTTGGATTTACTTATTAATTTCTTGGTTTTGATAATAATAGTAAAATTAAATTCAAATGAAAATATAAAATCCATGGAGAGAAGAAGATGTTTTTTAAATTATACTTAATTTTTGTGAATAAACATGGAAGAAATTGTCTTAAGGGGGGTAGTGAATGTTTTATGTGTGGAATGAAAGGTCATCAGGAAATCAAATGTTGAAGTGATAATAAGAAGTTAGCTAATGTTGAAAATAGATATAGATATCCACAGAATGCACCTCCCACACTCTAGTGTTTCAAATTCAAGGAGTATGGGAATTTTTCTAACCAGTGCCCAAATCTGAATGTTAATGATGATTATTGACATAATCAACCTCTTAATCTTAGAGAAAAGGGGGAATCTTGTATGATCACTATTTTTTATGAGGAGTGGAATAATGATGTGGTGAAGGGTATACTTACCATCCACTCAAGAACTGATAATGTCTTATTTGACCTTTTATCTACCAATTCTTTCATATCTGAAGTATTTTATAAGGGTATCATGAATACAACCAAATGATTTAATATAGAATTATCAATGAAAAAACCAAATAATATGATGATAAAAGATAAATTCTATAAATTCTATGATTCTTTCCCAGTTTAAGTTTATGAGAATATGCTTCCTGAAAATATCATTATTCTTCTTCAAGTTTAATTTGATGTTATATTAGTATTAGGTTGGATTTATCTTTATAAATCCCACACAAACAGCCAAGGAAGGGATGTAACATATGATATTTTAAACCAATATATGATCGTCTATCAGTGTGATGATAAATATGATCTTTTAATGGAAAAAATTCCATTTTATTAGTTTTGATTCCTATTTAATATGGGTGTTTATCTTATATGGTTGGGAAGAAACTCAACATAGATGATATTTCTACTGTGCATGATTTTTTTATGTCCTTTTAGAATATTCACCTAGCCTTCCAAAAAAATGTGATGTTGAGTTCTCAATATAACTCATACATTGTACCACAATGATTTCAAATACTCCCTATATAATGGCCCCAATTGAGTTGTAAGAATTGAAAATGAAACTCTAGGATAACCTTGATAAGGTATAAATTCATCCAATTGTGTCACATTAGGGTATCCATATTGTTTTTCTTTAAAAATTATTCTATGAAACTCTGTATTGATTATTAGGAGCTGAACCAGATCACAATCAAGAATAAGTATCCTCTACCCTGTATTGATGACTTCTTTGATCAACTGAATGAAACTTAATATTTTTTCCAAGATTCAAATTAATTCTAGATATCATTAATTAATGGTTAATAAAGAGGATATACCAAAGACAACATTGCGTACATGTTATAGACACTATGATTACATATTGATTCCATTTATTCTTATTAATACCCCACTATCTTAAAGGATTTAATGAATAGTGTCTTTAGATATTACCTTGATTAATTTATGGTAGTCTTTATAGATGATATTATCATCTATTCAAAGAGAAAGGAAGATAATTAATATCACTTGAGAATTATTCTAAAGACCCTAGGATAGGATAAATTATTTGAAAAATTTATAAATTGAGAGTTTTCACTGTAAAATGTTTCATTTTTGGGTCATATAATCTCAATAGAGGGTAGATCGGTAGATCCATCAAAGAAGAGGTCTATTGATTTTTGACCTAGATTAACCATAGTGACTAAGATCCATAGTTTCCTTGGTTTAGCTAGATATTATCCATGATTTTTTGATAATTTCTCATGACTATCTAATCCACTCACCTAATTATCTCAGAAGGGACCAAAGATCCTCTAGATAGATGAGTGTGAGGAGAATTTCAATAAAATGAAGAGAAGATTAGTTAGAACACATGTGATTACATTACCCTATAGTATAGAAGGGTTTTGAATATATAATTATGCATATGAGATGGGACTTGGTTGATTTCTTATGCATAATGACATGATTATATCTTATTCCTCACAACAATTAATGGTTCCTAAGAATAATTACCAAACTCAGGATTTGGAGTTAGCTAAGATATTTTCTGAATTAAAGATATAAGACATTATATTTATGAGGAAAAGTGTGATATATATAAAAATAATTTTTTTAATGTATATAATTTTATAGATGGAGTTAAATATGTTGTAGTTAATATGATTAGAGTTGATTAAAGATTATAACTTCTCAATACATTTCCACCCTAGGAAAGATAACACATTGACCAACGCATTGAGTCGAAAAAATAATGCTATCTTATCCATGATAAAGATCAAAAAAGATCCAATACTTATTTATTTTTGAAGGATATATTTTTAAATCTTGAAGGAAGTGGAGAAATCTCATCTTTCTCATTTGAATTTGTAACCATGCATCCAAGAAAAGATTGAAGAGGCGTAGAAGGAAGATATAGAGATAAAAAAGGTTGGAAATGTTCCTGAGTATAACATTGATCATGATGGAATGATAATGTTCAAGAACTGTGTATGTGTTCCATCCATACCAGATTTAATGAAGTATTTGTTATATGAATATCATATTTCTTTATTCTCTATTCACCATAGATGTACAATGATGTATACAGTTTTGAAAGAATATTTTTGGTGGGATGCCATGAAGTGAGATATCTAGAGTTTGTATCTCAATTATTGGTATGATAGAAAGTGATGGATGATAGAAAAATTTATAAGGTGATGATAAATCCATTACCAATACTAGAATGGAAATGGGAAATCATCACCATGTATTTTTTTTATCAAACTCCCCAAAATTTATAAAGGGAATACTGCTATATAAGTTGTACTCAACTAACTTAAAAAGTTAAAAATCTCTATAGCTATAAAATAAGACTTATATATTGATCAGGTTTGTAGAATATACCTTAAATAAGTGAAAAAAATTTAATGAGTACCTCATTAAATTTTATCTGATCAAGATTTGAGATTGACCTCGATGTTCTGGAAAAGTCTTCAGCAAGCCCTTAATACAGAGATGGGTTTTAGTAGTATGTATCATCCTCATAAAGATGGTCAGTATGAGAGAACAATTAAAACCATATAGGATATGTTTAGGTCTTATTATATAAATTTCAAAGGTGTTTTGGACCAACATACTACTCTAGTTGAGTTTTTACACAATAATAACATTCACTTGAGAATTCAAATGTATCCTTATAACACCCTCTATAGAAAGAAGTATATACATCCAATGTGCATGAATGGAGTTGGATAAGGAAATATATTATAACCTAATATTTCAAAAGAAATGGAAGGTAATTTTAGATCCATTTAGCAACACAAAAAGTCATCTCATATTCATAAGAAAAGTTATGTTGACAATTTCTAGTGTGATATAGAATTTGAAGTCGGTGACATTGTGTTTCTAAGAATTTCTCTATAGAAGAATGTAATGTGATTTGGAATGAATGGAAAAATAGACCCTAGGTATATTGGTCCCTTTGAAATTATTGACCATATAAGGATGGTAACCTATCTATTGGAACTTCCACCAAACCTCTCTCAAGTTTATGATGTGTTTCTTGTGTCTCTCCCGAGGAAGTACATACCCGATCCTTTACATATATTGAACTCAGAGATCGAACCGCTGGAGCATGATATTTCTTATGAGGAACAACCAATAGAGAGTCTAGATCTAGAGGGAATGTTCTAAAAAACAATACCACTAATGTGGTCCATGTTTTTTGGTGAAACCACTAGTTTGAAGAAGATTCATGGGAACCTGAGGAAATAATGAGGCAAAATTATCCTCATTTTTTGCACTAGAGTGACATATTTCAAGGGAAAAATTAATTTTAACAGGGGTATAATGTAACAAATAATTTTTTTATTAATTATTTTTATTTTTAAAATAAATTAAATTTCTTTGATTTCTAACATTATAATAAACACATGGTTTATCAAATGTTACATGAAACACTGAGTTTTAACAATTTGTGATATATTATTAATATTATAATTTATAGATGACCGCTATAACCTAGATATTAAAATATTCAATATGAAATGTAATAAATAATATTAAAATATTAAGTATAATGGTTTTATTTAAATAAAATATATTGATAAAATAAGTACTTAATTTTTTAATAAATTCATTATATGACTCGAAAATACAATTTTATCAAAAGTTTTATTTATTTATTTTTGATAATAATAATAAAATATTTTTTTTAAAATTATAAAATTAATTTGATAAAATAATATTTATTTTTTAAATAATCATGTCAAAATTATCTTTGGTATATTTTTTGAGATTTTTATAAAAATATTAGTTTTTTGAGTGAATAATGTAAAATTATAGTTTTTATTGAAAACTACTATTTCATTTAAATAATTTATAAGGATAATTTTTCTAAAATATGTTTGAAATTAAAATTACTTAAATATATATTAATTAATACAATTTATTTAATTTTAATCTTTATCATATTTATTTTTAAAGTAAATATTTTTAAACATTTGAAGATTTACTCTTTGGAAAACTACTTTCTCATTACAACTTTAGTTTTAATTTTAAAATAAAATTTAACAATTATAAGAATGTAATTTAGAAAAATTGATTTTATATTTTGAATCATCAAAATTTATATTATATAATAATATGAACATAATTATTTTCCATAGTTAATAGTAAAAATAGTAAAAACAATTTATCGTGAAAATAGTAAAAATGGGTTTGTCGAGGGTTAAACTAAGAGGATATGGGTTAGAAATACTAAAAAAATTTTGAAAACCAATTTTATGGAAATAAGTAAAAATTATATATTATTTTATCGATAATGGTTCATTTTTGAGCCTTTTAACAAGAGAGAAATGTGGGTACACATTTTTCTTTTAAAAAATTATAACTTTGCCACTCACCACACTTATAAAAGACCATGAATATCCTCTCTAATTCACACTTAAAAAAAAATTGGTTGATAAAATAACTTACCAAATAAATCATTTAACTCCCTAATACCATCCTATAAGATTTATTTTGTTCACTAATCTAAGATATGAACCCTTTTGGTGCAAACCAAAAGAAGTTATTCGAAGAATCGATTACATACATGTATGAGAATTTTATTTTATTTCTTCCTACACCTCCAAAAATTATTATTAAAATATGATGATATAAAAAAATCAGTATATTTCATATACTAAGATGTTTTTTGTTAATTTAATTACCTAAAAACATCTTATCTTCCATAAAATGGATTACCAAATCATCATTTGTGTGTACGGTAGACTATCGCCTCACGAACTGAAGTTATTCGTTTTCCATCACTACCTCTCACAGATAAATATAATGATGTATTAAATATTTATATATTATAGTTATGATATTATTATACTTATTTTTTATTATATCCCATATACCTTCATACTTTCAATTCTTTGGGAATACGATAACATCGATCATGTGTATGACTAACTACCGCCTCACGAAGTGATGCAATTCATTCCAGATTTACATGGAAGGTAATAAGGATTATTTTAATGATAATATGTGATATTTATGAAATAAAAATGATTATATAATATTAATATATTATTTACCTTTAGTTTTTTCACTCTTTTGAGAAAATGGAAACAATATTTATGCGTACGTACGAACTACAACATCCATGAATGATATATTTCATTTTATATATCAAACTCTTATGGATTAATATAATAAAATATATAATTAATATATATTATATTTATATCATGTTTAAAATTATTTACATGACTTAACCCTGATAAAATTTAGATGACCAAAAATATAAAATCAAAACATATAGGGAAAACAAAACAATTTTTTCTCAAAACGTGATTTTAACATGAAATTGTTAATAAATGGGCAGTACAAGGTAAAAATTAAACCATATGTGGTATTATATATATATATATATATTTAATATATAATATATTTATAATAAAATTATATTTATTATACAAGATTTTTGGACATGTAAAATGGATGTCGAGATTTAAGGTAAGTGGATTTCATCTCAAATTGTCTTATTTAGGATATATGTTTTCTTATGGACCCATCTTATTCTATAACATATATATACATAAACTTTTATCTATTATATCATGAGTATAATTATATTTATGATATTTTAAGTTTATTTTTATGTTATTATTTAATGGGTCTTACAATCCAAAAGATTACTAAAGCAGTAAGGGATTTCTGTCTTGCTTTTATTTTTCTGTGAGACACAATACATATTCATGACATGTTTCCTTCATGTGGTGTATATACAACCCATGAAATTATTTTACGATTATTATCTTCAAAATAATTGGTATTTACTTATCCATTTTATAATCTATATTTCATGGGTCTTATAGTTCAAAATATACCAAAGCGGTAAGGGAATTTCATCACAATTTACCTTCCTTGAGATATAAATTATATAATGAACATATATACTTTAATGAGATATAAATACAACCAATATAAGAATAAATATAATGAACCTATTTATTCTCATGATATTTAAAGTTTAATTTAATTTAATTCATTCATGGATCTTATAATTCAAAGTTACCAAAGTGGTAGAGATTATATGTTACAATGTCATAATTAACTAGGATTTTTTATGATTATGTTTTTGATGATAAAATATTATTATATATCTCTCACAAAACACATTAATTTTATTATCCTATAGTTATTTCATGATAATACATATTATACTTTCATTTTCATCTCTTAATATACTAAATATTTCAAAAGAATATTTTTAAGAAAAATCATCTTTATTTCTCTCCTCAGTCGAAAAATCATTTTTATTTTAAAAATATGATTTCTAAAATTGTTTTCAAAAGCCTTTTCAAACATGTTTTTACCATGTAAAACATGATCAGAATTCTATGTTGGCATGATGAATATTTTCATTGAATCTTCAATTATAATATTAGAATTTTAGTTTTAATGATTTTTTTTTATTTTTTTATGTTTTATGAAGTGATTTTCAAAATGTAAAGGATATTTTTTTGAAGAAATGTTTCAAATGATCATTTAAAATAATTTTCCATATAATATGATATCCATTGGTGTAACCAATTCCTTACTGGGGATATTATCCAAAGATAGAATTATGATTATTTCTTTGAATAGTTTATGTTTATTATGCAATCATGTTTAAGAATCACAATTTTCTATCACAGGTTATACCATGAGGAAATACTTATGAAACCCACTTATTTTCATAGGTTATGCTATGATTAAATAATTAAATTATTATGAAACATGTCTTTCTTACATATTTAATGATATGATGAATTATTTAGGAAACCAATTTCATTTCATGGGTTATGATATGAAGAATGTTTTATGATTTTGTGTAACATATATATATATATATATATATATATATATATGATTTTCACTTTGATATAGGTGAGACCTATATCTTGCTACAATGTATTGGGTAAATATTTATATCTCGTGAGAGAGACAGTACTAGAGCAGAGAGTGAACCCAATTTAGTATGGGACTTTGTCTTTTATGATGGTCTTGGGAGTGAAATTTGACTAATATTATGGTTTGGATAGTGAACCCATTCCATTATGACAATATTGGTAGTTAGTATTTAATACTATGGAAATTATTTTCTATGATTATGTGTATGCCATAATTATATGTCTTATTCCAATGTTATGATCTAATGGGTCATGTTCTTTGATTTCATTATTATTCATGACTTATAAACTAACAATATTTATTCCCTGATTTTATATTTTGATTTTGATATAAAGGGTATGGTTTTATTATTTTATAATAATTTTTTAATACCCTTATGATCATGTTATGAATATGTATCTCCCTTGTTTACCCATACTAAGAATCTAAGCTCACACTCTCTTATGTTTCCTTTAATTTAAGTTATGAATAAATTTATTATTTAATATTTTTTAAATAAGGGTTATATATATGAAGGACTTAGTGGGAGATGATGTAGTTCACATTTAAACTAGTTGTTTTTGTTTTCATGTTTCCAAAGACACTATACCTTTATGATCCTCAGACACGTGCTTGTGTAATTTAATGAATGTGCATAAGAAAGATGTAATATAAATATGTATGAAAATATGGGGCTGCTATATCTATGATATCTAGATGATGTGTAATGTGATATTGGTTGGAAGAAGATTCTCATGGATTTATTGGTTTTCAATTTTGGTTCTCTTAATGTGAAATTATAAAAGTTTCATTGTAACATCTTGAGTTTTTGTAAATAAAATATTTTTATTTATAAATTAATGTTTTTGAGTGTAATATAAATTAAATTTCTTTTTTTAGGATAAATATTGTCTTTAATAATAAGTGAAATAATTAATATATATATATATATATATGTATAACTATGGTTTATAAGATAATATCTTTTTGTTTGTATAAATATAAATAATATATTATAGAAAACATTTACTGAATAAAAATAAACCATGAATAAATTAGTTAATATATCAGTTTTACATTTTATTCAGGATTATTCAATAAATATTTATTTAAAATATATGTACAATTATTTTATAACTAATTATGTAAAGAATCGGAAATTCTTTGGAAATTTTTTTATTAATTACATGGGAATTTTACATGTCCGTGAAAATTGATGGCGCATGATTCCAAGGCCCGGTGTACCCAGAATCAATTTTTGAAGTTTTATTTGGGTACGTTCAATGAACGTACAAGCGGGTTTTTATAACTTTTGAACCGATGCTTTGAATTGAAATCTGAGGGCACCATTGAACTCACAACACCTGTATTCGCTTAAGGATATTTTCACTTCGACGATAGTGAGTTGAGAATAAAAGTTAGTTTTTGGGTTTTTGTGAAAAGTAATAAAATAAAGTGAGCTTCACTTTATTTTTATTTGAGCCGCCATGTGGTTGTTTGGAGCTGGGTCCCACTGAATCTATAACCTTCTTGTGGAGGTTGGAAGTTGGAGGTGGGATCACCACACCATAACCTCCCATGAGAGGTTATGGTGGTGGGCCCCAGCCAAACCAAACCTCCCATGAGAGATTACGATGTGGGGACTACACGGTACTAAACCCCTATTAATGGGAGGAGAGGAAAATCTCTCAACTCCCCTCATTAATGAGGGGGAGCCCCTTGACCTCCTCTACCATTTATGGTGCCACCACCTCCCCTTTAATTATTTGAGCCAACACATAATTTATTATGCCAAATACTTTACATTAATTAGGTGGACCTAATTAAATTAATTCATCCAATTTGAATATTGTGACAACGAATTAATAAGATATCACAATCTATTATTATTTTGGTTGACATTTCTCTTTTGGTGAAACTTGGGAGAAGAGAGAAAAGCTCTCAATGAAGAATGAAGAATGATGAACGAAGAACGTCGGCGAGGAGTGACTTAAAATTACTCATTAGATCATACCGACATGGAGCGTCTTCCACAACCGACATGTGAGCTCGGTATTGGAAGTGTGCGGTGGACGTGACAAATGGTGACAACACCGTCTTCTTCCCCATGACTCCGTCGATGAATGATGAACAATGGTAGGGGGTTATTTTGAGTAATATTACTTCTTTATTCTCTTCTTCGGTTGGAAAGGAATCGTCACGGAGGTTGTAAAACAATTGAATTTCATCTTTCTTACATCATGATGAGCTATGTGTTAACACCATAAACGCAGAGGGTGCAGGCCAAACCAACACAGCCTGATCCCACTGCCTTTTTTGTTTGTGATGATCTTCAGTATGGTGATGTAACAACAAAGCAGCGTTGAAGGCGCTGAAGGAAACATGGACAGACCATGAATCGCACGGCCTCCACGAACCGCACCATGCCCCAGATGTGCTGCGCTTACGGGCCACACTGCGGCCCTCCGGCCGAACCACCCTGGCCGCACCATCAGTCGACTGAACCAACCGAGCCACCCCGGCCTGCACTGCCGCTGGCTTCCCCAGCTGCCCGACGGCCTACCCGCACCACCCGTCTCCCAACTGCTGCCATCCTCCTGCGCGCCCTAGCCAAACCCCACCAGCCCGAGCTACTTCGAACTGTGCCGGCCCGCCTTCCGGCCTGCCCGTCCGCCTCCCAACCTCCCATTGGCCCGCCTGCCGACCTGCCCAACTGCCCGTCTCCCAAGCCACAACCCGACCGAAGTGGCACCCTGGCCACGCCGGCCTCCTGAGCTGACCCGCAGCCCCCCTCGCAGCGCCCTAGCTGAACCGACCCAGCCGCCCCCCTCCGGTCTGAGCCACACTGTGCCACACCCTTGTGGCGCTCCGGGCCGAATCGTCCCTGAGCCCGGGCCGAACCACCCACACGGCCTGCTGGGCTAGGCCCGGCGGGTTGAGCCGAACCTAACTGGCTGGCCTGCCCAATGGGCTAGGCCAGACCCAACAGCTCTAACCGGGACGACCCAGTCCCGGTCACCCCATAATGGGTCGGATTGGACTCGGGTCCACTACCGACCCTTTACTTCTTTGGCCATATCATTGGCACCAGAAAACCATTTGATGAACCATCAGCGGCAGTGATAATCTTGATGCAAGATGACCCCTTTGTGTATACCCCACTAGAGTTCAGGGTTTAGATGAGATACAGTCAGGTTGGATCAGGCACGAATCCAACCGGCCCCCCGGGACTAAAAGGCTAATGACTCACAGACCGAGAGTTCGATTGACGTTCCGTCTATTACGTTGAAACCTCTATGACGTGGCAGACCTTTGAGATACTTCTATGTGGGACTTCATGACAGTTGGATTATCGACCTATAGCTCATGGAGCGGGTCATCCCGGAGACGAGCAATGATAGTGCAGGGACCTAGTTGCTGGTTGAGACTTGATGACTGCTGACCGATTCGACTTGGAGTTATTCGACTAGCCCAGTGGGGAGTACCTTGGTGTCGCGGAAGACCCACAGTGGGGAGTTCCTTGGTGTCGTGGCAGATCCACGGTACTCAATAGGAGGAGTACCTCAGCAAGCTATGAGGGGGAGTGCCTTGGTGACGCGACATACCCACGGTGGGGAGCACCTTGGTGACATAGCAGACCCACGGTACTCGACAGGAGGAGTACCTCAGTAGTCCAAGGTTAGTGGGAAGTGCCTTAGTGACGCAGCAGGCCCACTGTACTCGATAGAGGTGTAGTTCTCTAGTAGCCGAGGTTTCGACAGTGTGACTGGGGATGCTACTTGATACTACCCTAGAATAAAATCCTGGTTTGAGTTGAGTTATTAACTTTTGTGTTTTACTCATTATTGAGATGGATTTCTTGATAAGTTAGGAATATGTATGGTAATATACCTAAGTGGGTTTATCTGTTGAGTTTTCATACTTTTTGGTTTATCCTTGTTGGATTTTGTGAGACCTTGAGGTTCTCGGGGTCCCTACTAAGTATCGTTATACTCACCCCTGCACGGGCTATGTCCGCACCTCGTTGTGTTGGTTGCAGACGACAGACAGCGCTGACCGTGGCTGAGTGTAACAGGACTGGACGGTATCTGGTGGTGGACCACACGGCATGACAGTACACGGAGGAGACGGATGGACATGGAGAGTTGTGGAGGCTATTTGTATGTATGCTTCAGGTAGGATTTCCCAGTATCCAGGAGCTGTTTCCCCTTTTTCTAGTACTTGTAATTTATAGTTGGGATTTTATTTTTGGACCCTTTTACATTCAGTACACTTTGTTATATAGTTTTACTTAGTGTTTTTCATCCATCTTGTACTCTGTTATGTGCGTTTTCATGTTATAAAGGCAATGCCTTCCCAGTTTTAGGGATTTACACCTTTGGTGCTAGTCGCCAACCCCTGGCCTATTGAAGGAGGGCTTGGAGTAGTCACTACACGAGCCCTAGGTGAAGGGTCGTGAAAAATTAGTATCAGAGGAGTCGGTTATACCACAGAGCTTAGGACTCTGATCTTTTCTATGAAGCAATAGTGTTATGGGTAATCAGTGTGGTTTTCAGTTCAGGGAGTCCAGTGTTGGTGCGACGGCCAACGTATCCATACACCATGACCCTGACTACTGATTTCCGACTCAGTGCACGAAAACACTAATTGTGTGTGTGTTTTTAAAAGTTTTATTTAAGTTAGCTCAACCAGGTCAGCTCACCAGGTATAATCTTTTGACCGTGTCACATCAGTTGCTTTCAGGATGCCTCCTTACGGATGACCAGTGAGAGTTATGATAGTTGTACGCATGGATAGCCCACTGAGTGATGAGGCATCGGTGCAGGGCCCTTCTCCAGTGGAGGCACCAGTGGTACCACTACCTGTTGGGCCACCGATGCCACCAGCCCCATAAGCAGACGATGCATGCCACTTGAGCACATTCCATGAGTTCCAGCGCCAGAGGACACCTAGGTTCTAGGGCGAGATAGACCCACAGACATCTGTGGATTGGCTAGAGTTTGTGGTAAGAGTCTTCAGATTGGTAGGGACACCAGCCGACCTTATGGTGATTTTTCTGTGAGTCTCTTTCAGGCAGCAACACGCAGATGGTGGGGCCTGATACTCCAGGTGCATGACGAGGTGAGACTACTCTGGGCAGACTTCAAGAGCCTATTTCGGGCAAAGTTTGTCCCAGCCACCCAATGTGCAGTGCAGATACATGAGTTACTTCATCTGTAGCAGGGTAGCATGACAGTGGAACAATACTCTGCGAGCTTCACCGACCTCTCGCGCTACTCCACTGATATGGTGTGAGACCCATTCTTCATAGCCCAAACCTTCGAGCAGGGGCTCAGGTGAGAGATCAGGGCTTTGATGATCTCCCCCAGCATCCCAACGTAGGCGGGGGTGTTGGAGTGAGCTCTCTTAGTGGAAAGTTTCCTTGCTTAGTAGTCTCCAGCAGCGAGACCCACCACTAGTCGACATGCAATGGAGTCTTCTGCAGCTGGTAGTAGACAGATGTCTCAGAGTTCCAAGAGTACCAGAACCATGGGTGGATGACCGCATGACTCAGGATTAGTTGTGTGGGGCACCCGGGGCAGAGACATACATGCCAGGAGTGGGCGATGTTTCTCATGCGGTGGGGCATGGTCACATGGGTCGTGACTGTCTGACCCACCGTTTGGATGATCTTCAGATGGTCTAAGGACCACCCAGGTAGAAACATATATTCGATCTAGGCGGTTTGTAGGCCACATGAGGATGTGACAGAGGAGCTGGTTGAACAACTGGAGGTGGGCGACGTTTTGAGGTGTTACCACCACCACCACCAGGAGGTCCACCCCGACCATAGGGAGCAGGCAGATAGGCGAGAGCGCAGTTCCAGGCAGCTGAGGCTTATAGTCATGGCACTCCAGAGATGATTCGAGGTATGATATGTGTCTACTCCACCTTAGCTACAGTTCTTATAGACATAGGTTCCAGTCACTCTTTTATTTCCACTGACCTCGTTCGGAGCTCGGAGATTCCGACGGAGCCGTTGGCTAGATCCTTATGGCTAGAGACTCCTACGGGGCAGACTCGATGATTACGCACTAGTGCTGGCAGTGTGAGATTACTCTAGGAGGTTAGAGCTTTGGATGGGATCTCTTAGTAGTGGCGTCGAGGCTTTATAACGTCATCTTGGGTATGGACAGGTTATCTACAGTCCATGCTCATATTGACTACATTAGGCGCAAAGTGCGGTGTGTCTGCATGGATGGGACTAGGTTTACCTTCTCCGGTAAGAAGAGTGCCTTTGCAGAACATGATGGAATTGCCTGGAAGAGAGTATAAGCGATCACTCATCAGTTGTCTTTCCTTAACCTCGGAGCAGTTGATGTGGAAAGTCCGGCTTATCTTGTAGTGGTGGACCGGTATGCGAATGTTTTTCCTGATGATGTCCCAGGTATACCTCCTCGTAGAGAGGTGGAATTATACATTGACCTATACCCCGGGGAGACACCGATATCTACACCAGTATATCGGATGGCTCCCGCAGAGCTACGCGAGTTGGGGGTACAGTTAGAGGACTTGCAAGGGATGGGATTCATCTGGCCCAGTGTTTCTCCCTAGGCAACCTTGATTCTGTTCTCCAAGAAGGCGGATGGGAGCTTGAGGATTTGTGTCGACTACCGTTGCCTGAACTAGGTTACCGTGAAGATCAAGTACCCACTTTTGAGGATTGACAACCTCATTGATCAGTTGAAGGGAGCACAGTGGTTCTCGAAGATAGACCTCAGACCAGGCTATCACCGGCTCAGAGTTCGAGACGAGGATGTGCATAAGACAACCGTCAGATGTTGGTATGGACACTACAAGTTCTTGGTTATGCCTTTCAGGGTAACCAATGCTCTAGCAGTTATCATGGGACTCATGAATAGGATTTTCCAGCCATACCTCAATCGCTTTGTCATAGTCTACATCGATGACATCCTGATATTCTCGATTACTGAGGAGGAGCATGTTTATCATTTTGCAGGTAGTATTGGACACACTCCAGGAGCACCAAATTTATGGTAAGCTCTCAAAGTGATATTTTTGGATCCGAGAAGTTCACTTTTTGGGAAATTTCATCTTGGAGGCTGGAGTTGCAGTGGATCCAGCGAAGATTGAGGCGGTACTTGCTTGGGAGCCACCCAAGAGTGTGATGGAGGTATGGAGTTTCCTGGGTTTGGATGGTTACTATCATAGATTTGTGCCAGACTTCTCTAGAGTTGCATCACGACTATCAATGTTGACAAGGAAGGGGAAACCCTTCGTGTGGTCGGAGAGATTCCATCAGAGTTTTCAGTAGATGAGGTAGAGGCTGACTAGTGCCCCCATCTTGAGGCTTCCAGAGGAAGGCGTTGGGTACGTAGTTTATTATGATGCATCAGGGACCGGAATCAGATGTGTCCTGATGCAAGAGAAAGCAGTTATCACATATGGTTCTTAGCAGTTGAGACAACATGAGCAGAACTATGCTACCCATGACCCGAAGTTTGTAGTAGTGTTCTTCGCCTTGAAGATGCGGTGACACTATCTGATGAGCGAGCGTTTTACCGTGTACTCTGATCACAAGAGTCTCAGGTATATCTTCTCTCAGAAATACCTAAACCTAAGACAGTGGTGATGGCTTGAGATCCTCCTGGACTATGACTTAGAGATAGTGTATACTCTTGGAAAGGGGAACGTTGTAGCAGATGCACTCAGCAGGATATCTGGAATACAACTATTAGGCGAGGTGATAGAGCATATGGCTACCATATTGATATCCTTTATGGATAGAGATGGAGTATCCTTTCTATAGTCTCTTACAGTCACTCCCCCACTTCTTTAGTGAGTTAGGGAGGCAGAGTTTGGAGACGCTGACTACGAGACACGACGTGCTCAGATATCCACAAGGCAGGCACCTGATGGATTTTCTGAAGTTGGGGTTCATGTCATCCTCTTCAGAGGATGTACTATGGTACTAGTGTTACTTGAGGAGGAAGTATTGAGGGAGTTCCACACATCCCCTCTAGTGGTACATCCAAGAGTGGCGAAGATGTACCAGGATCTCTGACGACAACACTGGTGGCCATGAATGAAGAAAGCAGTTGCAGAGTTTGTATCTCGGTGACTCACTTATCAGCAAGTGAAGGTAGAGCACCAGGTACCGGTAGTCTTGGTACAAACTTTAGAGGTCCCAGAGTGGAAGTGGGATGGGATATCCATGGACTTCATGATAGGACTTCAACGTACATCCATGGGTCATGACTCTATTTGGGTGATCGTCGACCGACTCATCAAGTCGGCCCACTTCCTACCGATCAGAGAGAAGAGTTCAGTAGAGAGCTTGGGACACCTCTATGTGTAAGAGATTATGAGGCTACATGGAGTAATTTCATCTATTGTCTCCAACTGTGACACATAGTTTACTTCCTGACTATGAAAGGGGTTTCAAGAGACTTTTGGGACATAAATTATTTTGAGCACCGCCTTACATCCTTAGAAGGATGGTCAGACTGAGCAGACCATTCGGACTCTCGAAGAAATGCTCTATTCATGCGTCCTCGACTTTGGTCAAAGTTGGGAGGATCACTTACCTTTGGTGGAGTTTGTATACAACAATAGTTATCACTCCACCATTGGGATGGCACCTTTCGAGGTGTTGTACGAGCGACCTTGCAGATCACCCTTGTGCTGGACAAACCCAGGGGAGTCAACACTGGTGGGACTAGAGATGGTACAGGATACCATAGAGAAGGTGCAGATCATACAGGAGTGGATGAAGAATGCACAGAGTAGGAAAAAGTCGTATGTTGACAGGAGATTAAGGCCTCTGGAGTTCGAGGATGGTGACCACGCCTTTCTACGGGTCTCACCTCGATGAGGACTAAAAATATTTGGACGAGGCGGCAAGTTATCTCCGAGATTCATCAGAACATTCTAGGTCCCCAGCAGAGTTGGCGAGGTGGATTACCGCTTAGTTCTTCCTCCTCAGTTGCACCAGGAGCACGATGTCTTCCACGTATCTCAGATGAGGAGATATGTGCACGACCTTTCTCAAATCATCGACCATGGCGAATTGGACGTCGACAACAGGGAGACTTTTACGGAGGTTCTAGTGAAGATTGAGGATCGACAGGCGCATGTCCTACATGGACGATCGATACCTCTGGTGCGCATTCGCTGGCAGCATGGGAACCTTTAGGAGAGCACATGGGATTGGGAGGCTCAGATGCGTGCCCAATACCCCCACTTATTCTCATAGTTCGAGTTGTAGCTTACTGGGACATAAATCCCTGAGGTGGGGAGAATGTAAACACCCGGAAATTTCGGGGAAATTTTTTTCTTAAATACATGGGAATTTTATGAGTCTGTGAAAATTGACGGCGCATGATTCTGAGGTCCAGTGAGCCCAGAATAAATTTCTGATGTTTTTTCGGGTACATTCAGTGAACATACGAGTGGGTTTTTATAACTTTTGAACCGGTGCTCGAAATTGAAATCCAAGGGCACTGTTGAACTCGTAGCACTGGTATTCGCTTAAGGAGACTTTCACTTCAACGACATTGAGTCGAGAATAAAATTTAGTTTTTGGGTTTTCGTGGAAAGTAATAAAATAAAGTGAGCTTCACTTTAATTTTATTTGAGACGCCATGTGGGTATTTGGAGGTGGGTCCCACTAGATCTATAACCTCCTTGTGGAGGTTGGAAGTTGGATGTGGGACCACCACACCATAACCTCCCATGAGAGGTTATGGTGGTGGGGCCCACCTGAACCTAACCTCCCATGAGAGGTTACGACGTGGGGACCACCCAGGACTAAACCCCTTATTAATGGGAGGAGAGGAAAATATCTCAACTCCCCTCATTAATGAGGGGGATCCCCTTGACCTCCCCTACCATTTATGGTTCCACCACCTCCCCTTTAATTATTTAAGCCAACGCATAATTTATTATGCCAAATCCTTTACATTAATTAGGTGGAGATAATTAAATTAATTCAACCGATTTGAATATTGTGAAAATGAATTAATAAGATATCACAATCTCTTATTATTTTGGTTGGAATTTCTCTTTTTGTGGAACTTGGGAGAAGAGAGAAAAGCTCTCAACGAAGAACGAATAATGAAGAACAAAGAACACCGGCGATGAGTGACTTATAATTACTTTCTTGGATCCTAATGATGTGGAGAGTCTTCCACAACCGACATGAGAACTCGGGATTGGAAGTGTGCGGCAGACGTGACGAATGGTGACAACATCGTCTTCTTCCCCGCGACTCCGTCGACGAACGACGAACAATGGTAGGGGGTTATTTTGAGTAATATTAGTTTCCTTATTCTCTTCTTTGGTTGGAAAGGAATCGTTGCAGAGGTTGTAAAACAATTGAAGTTCATCTTTCTTACTTCTTGATGAGCCAAGTGTTACCACCCTAAATGCAGAGGGTGCAGGCCAAACCAACATGGCCCGACCCCTCATCCATTCTTGTTTCTGATGATCTTTAGCATGGTGACGTAACAAAGAAGTGGCGTTGAAGGCGACGAAGGCAACAAGAAAAGGCCGCGCTTCCCGCAGCCACCGCGAACCATGCTGTGCCCCGGCTACGCTACGATTTCAGGTTGAAATGCGGCCCTCTGGCCGAGCTGCCCTGGCTGCGCCCTTCGCTGACCGATCCGGCTGAGCCGTTCTGGCCTGCACCGCTGCCAGCTACCCCGACCGCCCACCGGCCAGACCGTGCCACCCGGATCCTAGCCACAGCCAGCCTCCCACACACCCTGACTGAACCCCTCTGGATTGCGTTGACCCGAGCCATGCTGAACCGCGCCAGCCCGGCCTCCCGGCCTCCCATCCGCCGAACTGCCGGCCTACGCGACCGCCACCCAGCCGCCCGACCTCCCGAGTTGCCACCAGACTGAAGCGGTGCCCTAGCCACGCCGACCTCCCGAGCCGCCCTACGATCCCCATCATGGTGCCCTAGCCAAACCGGCCCAGATGCCCCCTCTAGGTTGAACCGTGCCAGGCCGTACCCTCGCGACACTCCAGGCCGAATCGGCCCCGAGCCTGGGCCGAACCGCCCACGCGGCCGGCTGGGCTGGGCCCAACAGACCGGGCTGAACCTAATAGGCTGGCCCACCCAATGGGCTGGGATAGACCGAAAAGGTCTGACCTGGTCAACCAAGACCAGGACGGTCTGACCGAATTGGACTGGACCCGGGTCAACTACCAACCCTTTATTTTCTTTGGACATATCTTTGGTACTAGACGACCATTTAAAGAACCGTCTGCGGAGCTTCTAATCATGAAGTGAGATGGTCCCTTTGAGTATACCCCACTGGAGTTCGGGGTTTAGTTGAGATACGGTCGGGCTGGATCATGCACAAATCCAATCGGGCCCCCAGGACTAAAAGACTAATAACTCACAGACCGGGCGTCCGATTGATGTGCCGTCTATTGTTTTGAGACATCTATGTTGTGGAAAACCT
The DNA here is from genome assembly GCA_963277665.1 of Viscum album. Taxonomy (NCBI): domain Eukaryota; kingdom Viridiplantae; phylum Streptophyta; class Magnoliopsida; order Santalales; family Viscaceae; genus Viscum; species Viscum album. Next base: position 1,142,710,726 of record OY728156.1, read on the forward strand.
TTGAAATACTTATATGTGGGAATTAATTGTAGTTGGAGTATCGACCTGTAATCATGGAGCGGGTCCTCCCGGAGACAAGCGAGCATAGTGCAGAGACCTAGTAGCTGGATGAGACCTGAAGACTCTTGACCGATTCAACTCAGTGTGATTTGACTAGACTAGTGGGGAGAGCCTTGGTGTCCCAGAAGACCCATAGTGGGGAGTGCCTTAGTGTCGCGGCAGACCCACAGTACTCGACATGAGGAGTACCTCAGCAGGCTACCAGGGGGAGTGCCTTGGTGACGCGGCAGACCCATGGTGGGGAGCATGTTGGTGATGCAGCCGACCCACGTTACTCGATAGGAGGAGTACCTTAGCAGTCCAAGCCTAGTGGGAAGCACCTTGGTGACATGACACGCCCACTGTACTCGATAGAGGAGGAGTTCTCCAGCAGCCGAGGTTTTGACAGTGTGACTGGGGACGTTACTTGATATTACCCTAGAATAAAATCCTGGTTTGAGCTGAGTCAGTAACTTTTGTGTTTTCCTCATGATTGAGATGGATTGATTGATAACTTATGTATATGTATGGGAATTAACCTAAGTGGGGTTATCTGTTGATTTTTCATACTTGGTGGTTTATCCTTGTTGGATTTTGTGAGACCTTGAGGGTCTCAGGGTCTCTAATGAGTATCATTATACTCACCCCTACACAGGCTATGCCTGCAACTTGTTGTGTTGGATGTAGACGATAGAAATATTTGACCGAGGTTGAGTGTACCAAGACTAGACGATACCCGGAGGTGGGCCACAAGGCGTGAGGGTACACGGAGGAGACAGATGGACGTGGAGTGTTCTGGAGGCTATCTATACCTACCCTTTAGGTGGGATTTCCCGGTGGAAGATCCAGGAGCTGTTTCACCTTTTTCTAGTACTTGTACTTTACAGTTGGGCTTGTATTTCTGGGCCATTTTACATTCATTACACTTTGTTATAGAATTTTACTTAGTGTTTTGCTTCCATCTTGTACTCTGTTGTGTGCATTTTTAAGTTATAAAGGCAATACCTTCCTAGTTTTAGGGATTATGCCTTTGGTTCTAGTCGCCAACCCCTGGAATATGGAAGGAGAGCTTGGGGTAGTAACGACATGGGCCCCGGGGGTCGGTTCGTGCCAAATTAACATAAATAAATAATAATAATAATAGTTTATTTAAATACATCTATATACTAACAGGATATTTGAGATCTATTTTCATAATTATAAATGTTTTGTTCAAAGTTATATATATATATATATTAAATTCCATTGAGTTTATTTCGTTTAAAATATAAATGCAATTTATTTTGTAAATAATATAATAGTTTTAAGAAAATATTATTTTAAACACTACCCTTATATCTCATGAAAAAACAACAACAACAATAACAATAAATTTATATGAGTTTGTGGAAAACATTATTTTGTAACTAAAATGATTTTGTTAATTATAAGATTATTTTAAAAAAATTATAATAAGTTACTTATGTTACAATAGAAAATATATGTACCTTAAATAGCTAAATTAAAGACCAAATTATATATGACATATGTGTTTTGTGAAAAAAATGATACTGTATATTATGAATTTTATAAATTTTTGAATATCTATAATAAAAGGCATTGGAGAAAAAATAATTATACAATATATAAGATTAAAATAATAATGATAAAAATTAAAGAAAATATAATTAATTATAAAATATATTAAATTATAAATATAATTAGAATTATAAAATATACTTATGTGTGTTAGAAAATGTAAGTATTATTATTTTTCATAAACATGAATGTTATTATAAATATTATGAAATCTGAATATTCATTTTAAATATAATTGTTTTTTTATAAAATTAATAATTTTAATATTTCTTAAATAAATAAATATATATATAAAAATTATGTAATCCAATTTTTTATATAATGTGTATATATAAAAGAATAATTATTATAACAATGTTTATAAAATGAATATGAAACTCTAAAAAAATAAGGAAAAATTAGACAAAATAACAGAAGAAAATGTGGTGAATAAATGAAAAGTGGCAAGGATTGTTAAAAAAATGATAAAACAAGATAAAACATGAAATATTAAAAAACAAAAAATGAAAAAAAGATTAGAAATCATGATAGGAAAATAAAAAATGGGGGATTCCATTCTGGTTGGGGTCAAACCCAATGAACCCCTTCCCCTGACATCCTCTTCTCTATCAGGATGAACAGTGAATTGAAACCACATCTGGAATGGTATGAAGGTAGTGTTCTAATAATGACTATCGAGGATTGAATACATGGAAAGAATCTAGTGAATTGGGATGTTCATGACCTGCAACTCATATTCTTCCTCATACCACCATCAATCGACCTGCAACCCACATCGATGACCCGTAATGGCTTCGAACATCGTTTTTTGGTAGCAAAAGTCTTCCATGAATCGATTGACTCAAAGGTATGTAATATTTTGAATATGTGGATATACCAACTAGAATTTTAGGTAGTTTTAATTTTTTATTTGGTTTTAGGTTCCTCTATTCAAATTAGGGTTTTATTTTAATGGAATGTAGGGTTTTCATGTATGGATAGAATCCCACCATTCATACCAAATTATATTTTATTGTAGTCACTGAGATTTATGTTGTGTTGTTATATATATATATATATATGTATATATAAACCCTAATGCGCTGAGAGAAATAAAAAAGAGAGGAGACTCTCTTGAATCTTCCCACAATAGCTTCGATAATTTAGCTTTGAAGGTGTTTTCCATTCTCTTTATCATTGTGATATGAGAAAAAGGAGTAGTGGATGATTCTATTCATATTATAAGTGGGTTCTATTTTTGAAAATATTTTTAAGCAATCATTTTGTTCTTGTTTTTTTAAATTATTCCCAAATTGATTAGTAGTGTTATTCAATCCTTCTTTCTATGTAATTATTTTTCATGTTGTGAAGAAGCAGATTCATCTACATGGTAAGGGATTTTATATTGTGAAATATGTTCAAATTGTTTCTACAATTAAAGTATTATATGCCAATTGGTTTAAGAAAATTTCTGTATTTATTAATTGATTATTCAAGTATTTTTTTATGATTGTAAGAGAACTATAAATTTTTCATGCATTCATATCTTTCAAAATTTTTCCTAAAATTTGAGTTTTTTCAAATCTATTCATGTGAAATGATCTGTTTATTTTATAAAAAATCTACTCAAACAGTTCAAGTGGTTATGTGTTTTTTGGTATTTCATCTCAATTTTTTTTATTAAATTACTAATATTTACTTAATGACTATTTAGATAACTTTGTATTATATCATTATAAAAAGATGAAATTTTTTAAAGTTAAGTGTAATTTTTTTTAATATTTTTATGAATTTGATATTTTTATAATGATATTTTTTATGGAAATGGATTATTTTTCTTATCTTATGCTTTAAGGTTTGATTTCAGCAAAAAATTAAATATTTCAATTTCTTTGGTTTGTGAGACCTTCTTTTATTAACATTATTTTGAAAAATTAAAGAACTTCAGGTGGATTACTATGAATACGAGTGATGTTACTAGATTTTTATAAGTATTATGTTGATAATAAAACTTTAAATGTATGTATGTATATAATTATTTGTATATATCTATATATAATTACATGTTTAAAATCACATCCTCCCATGAATCTCTCTTTAATAAAATTAATTTAATTCTATTTGAATTTTAATTACACCCCTCTAAGTGCAAGTGAGGTTATCGAACTTTCAAATTAATGTTTTTCATTAAAAAAGTGGATGTATAAAAGTGAATAAATGAATAAATAAATAAATATATCATTTTATATGAAATGGTTTTATTTAGGGCATGTATGCACACACAGATATATATATATATATATATATTACTTTTGACGTTTATATATATGAATGTATGAGAATATTGAATTTTATGAGAAAGTGTTATTATTTTTAATTGATATATATGCATGAGTATGCAATTTTTTTTATTAAAATATAAATATTTATATAAATAAAAGTATAAATTTATCTTTTATGAAAAAAATATTACATACATGTATAAGAAAGTGTAATTATTTATTTTATTGAGAAACTAATTTTATCGTGATATACATATGATCAAGAAAGTTATTTTTATGAAATGGTTTTAAAAACACATGTTTTAAAAAGAAATCTCAAGGTTCTCAAAATGAAAAATATAAGTTATAATGTTTTAATTCCAAAGAAGGGGATGATGAGTGAACCTAATCCCTTATGGTACCTTTGTCCAATCATATGAAGGGTGTGCCCTAATAGTGCTCCAGTGTGTTGGGTAATGTTTAGTCTCAATTGAAGTCATGTGAAATGGTCTTACAAGTTAAGATTGCCTCATTCTCATACATGTGAAATGATCATTGACTCATGCTCCTCCATGTAAAATGATCTTTGGATCATGATTCTCCTGTGTAATGAGCCTAGAATCATGCTCCTCCATTTGTAATGATCTTTGAATCATGATCCTCCATGTGCAATGATCCTTGAATCGTGCTTATGTCATGTTCTATGTCTCGAGAGTGAATCGAGAATCCAAACTATGACCCAAGGTGCTTTGATAATTAATTATGAATGATAATAATATTTTCAAATGAAAGTACTATTATTGTATAAATGATCGAATCATATTTCCCAAATGTTGTATATGAAAATTTAAAATTTCACTAAAATGTTTATTTTTGAGAAGTATAAATGTTTTCCTAAGATTGAATTAATGAACATTATAACGTGTTTTACTTTTTAATTTGAATTGAAAAAAAATATATGGTTTACTTTTTTTTATAAACCCCTTAATGAGATTTTTTTACCTCACCGTATGCCTTTAAAATATTTTTTATAGGGACTAAGGATGTGTATAGGAGAGACAATGGTTGAGGTCCTACTAAGGTGTTTTCCGTGTTAAAGAATTGTTTTGTTCTTTTATAGGTTGTGTAATCCTAATTTTTCTGATGTATCTAAATTCTCTAAAACTCTATACCATTGTAATCTCAGGTTTTTTTCATTAAATAAAATAATTATTTATAAAAAAATGGTTTTGGTCTTATAGGGTTTCAGAATCATTGAGGTAGGGGGTTTCCAAATTTTTTTCTAGGATATATAATAATATATATTCATTGATTTTGGTATCTTCTTAGTGTCCCAAAATAATCCATAATCTTTTTTATGTTTAACCTCATAAATTTTACCATTGATAAACATATATTAATTTCATTTGAATAATTCCTTTTTTTCTAGTAGAACATTGTTTTAAACCCTCTCTATGATTTCAAAAATCCATTACCCATTGGTTTTACCACTCTAACCTCTGATGAGAAAGGACTTTTCTAAAATCTCAATATACCTCAATGATATATTGATTGTTTTATAATCTCCCCTATGTTTAGTGACGATGGTTTGTTCTAGTGGAAGGGGTTTCTATTTTCATTATTTTTTCTTATATATTATATCATTCCCTCAAGCTTGGTGTTGTTGGTTAGGTCTAGGGGAAGGGGTCTTCATTATGAATCTCCTCTCCTTATATATATATATATATATATATATATTTGAAACCCCTCTCTCTAGCTTGGTGGTGTAGGTTTTTTATAAGTTAATGATATCGTGTATTCTCCTTCAATTATTTAAATCTCTCTTTCCATGGGATCAATGCTTAAGGTTTGGTTCATATAGAGGGTATACTATTATATTTTTTCATTTCTTTTAGTTTTTTCGTTATTTTATATTATTATTTCTTTTATCCCATAATTATTTTTCTAAATTTAAGTAATTCATACTTATAATAGTATTATTATTCCATGGATTCATTGAAATGTATATGTTTTCCTCATTGAGGATATGGATTTGATAATGGATGAAAAATAAAATTATATCTTGTGAGAAACCTCATTTAATATGTTATGCTTTTATAATGATATTGAGATATATGTATAATTTTAATATTATGTGGTATCCATTTTGATATGGGAAGTATGTTTGCGAATATAATTGAAATTGGAAATCTGGAATGATAATGAATAATATATAAAGATGAACATGTTTAAATAGATATATTACTAGGTAATTATTAATTATGAGATGTATATATGATGTTTCGTTGTGTTGATGATATTATATTGAATCAAATGTATACTTGGGGAGTGAGATATTATTTTTTGAGGTTATTGTATTGATTTATATTTCAGGGTTGTTAGATGATTATTATTTCTATACTATCCATTCTATATTTTGTTTTCTTATAGTTCAGTTTAGCTAAGTTTGGGTATAAAATTTATGGTTAGTTAGTGGGTGATGCTGTTAGAATCCGTTAGAGTTTTTGATTCCATGTACATTTTCTTACACTCTATAAAAATTGATGTATTTGGGTTTTGGGGTTAGATATTGAGGAGAATTAGAGATAATTTAAAGGGGATAACTGGGTCCATTATTCCTTCATTGAGTGTGTATGGTTTATTTCGAAAGTATTGTTTGTGTGTTGTTGGGGAGGTTGATTAATTCTTGTGTTGGAAGTGAAATATGATTTTTTTATTGTTGTGTTTTCTAGGTAAGGATCAATTAGTGACTATTTATAATATTTATATGTTACCTATGTTTAGGTACTTATACAACTGTAGCTTTTGAGTAGTATTAGTGATTTTGAGGGTTTTTTTTTGATGTTTCAATTAATATTGGTTATTGTGAGGTATGATTCAAAGTCATCTTTATATGTGGGTCGGTGTTTTAAGAAACCAAATTCATAAATAATTTTATTTATTATAATTCATAACTGAATAAATTACTTGGTAATGTAATTGATGATTGATTAATTCGTTCAAATGAATAACTAAATAAATATGAAGATGGGATAAATATAATTGTTAATATAATAATGTATTGTGGATATTAACTATTTAATAGAAACATGGAATGATACATAATTAAAAAATAAATAAAGAACATAGTAGCTATGTTTTTTATTTCTCTTTATATTACCATGATTTATTTTCTGTTTAATTATGAATTATTATGGTCATCCTATTATATATTTTTATAAATATTACATTTATTTTGGAATCTTCTATGATTTTAGAGAATTTTATTATTTTAGTAATATCATTTTTATTTTTAAATTATGAATTTATGACTCTATAATTGGAGGCTGTAAAGGATTTCAGATATGTGTATATGAAGAGCCTTCAGTAATTATCAAAGAGTTCTAATTATTGTCAAATATGAATGAGAATCCTTGGAATTTGTTTAGATTATCTTAAAAGTCTTGAGAATGTTTTTGATGAGTTTTTCAAGTTAAGGGAGATGATCTGAGTTGTTTGGAGAAGCTATTATGAGAGTTAATGAAGTTACATGCATTTATTGTTTGGAAGTAAATATGGATGAAAAATGGATATGTTATTACGATTTTTTAAGACTTTGAGAATCATGTAATACATTATCTGAGCATTAAAATCTTTTGAGACAAAATTTTGTAAAAGGTTGGAAATTAAAGAGTAGAATCAAAATTTATTTGATTCATCCCTAATACTTTGTATGAGTGTCAGTTTTTTTAATATGGTATTTATCGAAGAGTGGATACTCACTAATGAGTTCCATACTTTTCTGATCAATATAAAAGTTTTATTGAAAATATGAGACTTACTATGTATTATGAAAATAAATTACTATCCAAAAAATTGGATAGGGAATGGAAATATAGTATTAAGAAGTGGGATGTATGATGAAATTTTAAAACACTACTTGTTTTAATAAATTAATAAATTGGATAATTTTTTTAAAATTGTTTTAGAAGAAAAATGAGAAATTTATATAATATTATTTAATTCATTAAACACATTAAAATTATTATTCTATTATTCAAGATGATTAATTAAAATATTACATTGTGATGAGATATGTCACACCATGTTGAGATTTATCACATCAAGAAGTAGACTTTGGGATATACATTTCAAATTTCGTTCAGTGAAGTAAATAAAGGGGATCACTGCTCAAAATATTTTTAATTATTTAATGCATATATTTGTTAATTACTTTTTCTTATTGCTACTTATGGAATACTAGAGCGCATTTTTATTAATCATATGAAATGGGATAAACTGATAAAAATTCTATTACTGGACTATCAATCGAGACAAATGGTTAAGGAATAATAGAATATTTAGTTATTGTGGGTGAATTCTCACATGAATAGATGAATAATGAATCATATATAGGATCATTTTGAATGATTTAATTACACAAATTCACTATAATATGAGTTCAAATTAATTTTCTAAATTAATTTTTAATTATTAAATATTGAGAAAATGTTGACTAAGGAGAGTATATTTATGATAGAATAGATAATAACATAAAATAGAGATGGTTGTTGGGGGCCATGAGGGGTGTATAAAACTTATAAAGCCTAATTAATTAGTGATTCATGGTTATGAAGAAGATCATTATAGTTCTATATAAATTGATAATATCATATTTATATGATCCAATTTATGATTATAAATGGTTGGAGATATTTAATAGGTGAGAATAATATTTTATAATCATTTTAAAACTTTATAAGAAGATAAAAATTACCACTAAATAATCATGTATTGAAATATCTTAGAGTAAATTCATTAATAGGTGATATTTGAAGAAATAAATTTTATTTAGTATAAACATGATCTGTACTTGTCGGTAGACAATGGATTATCCCAGTGAAGTGGATCTTGAAATTGACCTATGGTTTCTTATAGAGTAAAATATACCAATGTAGGTGTTTATTATAGGATGATAAATTCTTTAAATGAACTATAACCACTTCTATATACTAGTGGAGAATATATGGATCAGACTTGTCCCGATCATAGTGTGAAGTATGCACCCATATTTGTATTTGGCCTTGTAAAAATTGATTATTTATTATGTCATTTAATTTTAGTTATTACGTGGTAAGGATAATATTATATATCTACGTATGTGTGGATTATATATTACTATATTACATAGGTTAATTTCAAGATAAATATATTGTAAAAGAATGTAATACTGATTTAACCCCCCTTCTTAGTTTGAAAATCACTCCTAGGTAACTTTAATTATTATTAGGGAATATATAGGTACCCTATATCATATCCTCATTTATCTGGACATGGAAAATATAATTTAATTTATAACATGAGTGTACTAACTTTTTACATAAAATTCTATTTTTTAGATGAAAAGGATACTACCCAATATTTTCTCTCTTGTTCTAGAGGTTGTTGATACAACGACAGTGGGATTTCCACTGATTGAAGGAAGTGAAAACTATATTTTTCAAATAATAATAATTTTTAAGTTGATAGAAAATCCATGATTAACATTTTTAGGTCCTAATTAGATAATGTTTATACCAAAGTGATGAGACTATAAATAGTAAATAAAATTTGGGATACGATGGAAAATGGTTTTGAAGAAAATATGATAGTTAAAGAATCTAGGATACAAATTTGTATAAAAGGATTTTAAAATATTAAAATAACTAAATATAAAATAATTTATTATTAATTTACAAGCTCTAATAAAATAGTAAATAATAAAATTATATAAAGAAAAATAGTAATATTTTAAAATATTCATGAACTTATTGATAAAATATTTGGATAGTTTGATCATAAGACTTTAACATAAGAATATAATTTGGATCTAACTCTTGATGAAATGCATAAAAAACTCATTTTTTATGAAATAAGAAAAACATTACCATTCAAAAATAAGACCAAGGATGAGATTAATTTTTAATATATTAGAGAAATTAAGATCAAAGATGAAGAAGTTGATGATTTTAGTAAATCCATGGATGGGTAAGACAATGTAGTTTATGAAAGTGTTATGCCTCATATCATAAGAAAATATGAGAAGGTTAAAGAAAATTATGAATGAAAACTTCCCCTATAATTCTTAAATTGTGTAGAAATTTGGAATTTTCAATCAAATTTACAAATAATAAAGGTGTAAAGTACAAGAATTATGTTATAAATGAAAAAAATCACAAAAAATAAATGGTGTAAGAGATCATAATAACTTTTGAAATGTATAGAAAAAATAAAAAAATTTCCAAGAAAGAATAAAATAAGTACGATGAGAATGAAATAGGAAGGATAATCTACTTTAGGTATATAGTTAGAAGAATTAGTTGTGGAAAAATTAAAAAACTTTTTTAATCATATTGAAAAAAATAATAATCCCTAAGATGTGAATAAGAGGAAGGTGAGATTCAGAAGAACATCAAACTCAAGAAGGAAATTATTCTATTAAAGAAATATTATTTTATAATGACTGATTTAAAATCGGAGTATATCATATTTTACGTATTTTAAATTGATTAAATAAAAAATGTTATGCTAATTTTTTTTGAAAGATAAGATGCTAAATAATCTTGAAGAATTTGTTTTTCTATAAGAATAATTCTTAAGAAAGAAAATAAAAGTATCTTAATTCCAAGATGAATTTTAAAAATATAATGGATTATCAAAAAAACCCATGGAATGAAAATAAGAATATCCACAAGCTTGTGAAAATATTAGTACAAATAGGCTGGTTAACTCTTCTCTTATAAATTCTCAAGATAAATTTATTATCTTTAATATCGTAGGGTCCAAAAAATAATCATTATCAATTTGTGATAGAAAAATATATGTTCATCCAACTAATACATAAAATTGATGGAATAATATTTTAATACGAACTCACTCTTCATGATAAAAAGTACCATATTTTCATATAGATCAACAAAAATGAATTTATGGATAATATATCTATCAGTTTGAAAGATCAATATTTAAAGGATATTTCTGGTGGTGTTGAGTATTTGGTCATGAAAAATATTTTTTCTGATCCAATATTTCACTACTAGATAAGAGATATTAATTGAAGGAGATTAATTCTATGAATATAAAAATATATTCTCAAATGAAGCGAGATATGGAAGAATTTATCACCCCCACCTACTTAAAACAAGTTTGATTGTATGGAATAAGTATTTGAAGATGTCATCTGTAGGGTCATTATTTTGAATATGGAACAAATTATCTTCTTATAATTTTTTTCTCTAACGGCAATGGAAAATCAAGTTAAAAAATAAATGAAGTAGATAAGCCACTCATTATGAATGTTTCATGAGAAAAATTATAAAAAAATAAATGATGGATTCTTAATAGAAATTCCTATTATCATGATATCAGTGAAAAAAATTACAAATTAATATTAAATGACATGATTGAGGTGAAATTTTGTTTATAAATAATAGTTCTATAAAAATTACAAGAATTAGAAATGCCATTATTAAATATCAAAAAATAAAATCTAAATATTCACTATTCATTAATTGGATTAAAAAAAATCTATTAAGTTTAATACAAATATGTGATGATTAAAATAAATTTATTTTTAAGCAGGATTCTTGCTTTAGTAAAATTTGGTGGATGGAGGAACAAAACTCAAAGAAAAATGAATAAGTTTTAATCTGTTTCGAATTGGTGATCCTAACAATTATTGTTATTTAAGTTCCCTAGATTATAAAACTATAACATAGATGAACTATAAATATTGTACATACAAAATTTAATAAAATTATTTGAAAACGTGTGATGAAATATTATAATCAAGAAAATATAGACAAATATGATGTTTGTGAAATCTATTAGCAAGGAAAAATGGTTCTAGGTATTGAAAAAAGAATAATGTTTCAATCCTCTTGACCACTTGAGCTAATTCATACTGACTTATGTGGATCTATGAGAAATAATTATACTAAGGATAGTATATAATTTATTAAATTCATTGATGATTTCACCAAGATGACCAATTCTATATTTATAAACCACTATTTTGATGTAGTATATATATTTAATATTTTTAGAAGTTAGGATAAAAAATAACTAAGAGTCTATATAAAATAGTTAAGATATGATAATGACATGGAATAAACCTATGATTATTTTTAAATCTATATTACAAGGTGTGGGATCAAGCACCAATGTAGTACATCATACTCTCCTTAGAAGAATGAAAAAATAGATGTTTAGTTTATATGTAAAGAATCATGATTTCTAATAATAACCTTTTAAAATTTCCTTAGAAGGAATCTATGTATACTATTGGTCACATATTGAGCATTTTCCAATTAAAATCTAAAGAAAACATAACATCACATGAGATTTGAAATAAGAGAAATACAATAATAATTTACTTTAAAGTGGTTTATATCGCTTCTTATATAAAGACCATAAAATTTAGTTCAGGAAGTTTGGAAGGAAAGAACAAAAGGAATATTCATGGGATAATTATCAAATGGTATAGGCTATAAATACTGAAACAAGATTTTCCACAAGCTAGTTGACTATATTGATGTGAATGTTATATAAAATTAGAATAAATATAACATATTAAGTGAATATTTGATTTAAAATATTGATTCTGAAAGATTTTGGTTTGCAAATAATAAAAATTAAGAAGAAACTAGAAATATATAGAATTATAATTATGTTAATTTTGACTAAACTAGTGATGAATATTAAGTATATGGAATTGAAAATTCAGTGCATTAGATATTGATGATGCATGTTTATTCAAAAAATATTATTGGTAATTATTAGAATTTATTCATGAAAAAAATAATATTAATAATTAATAATCAGATAGCTCTCATTTCATAGGTTAAATAATAAACTATATTAGATTCCATAGGTAACAATTAGTGAATTAATTCTATATTGATAGAAATGGAATATATTTCGGAAAATTTTTCATGGGAACTTGTACTAAGACATATAAATAAAACATTTATTGGAACCAAATGGGTTTTTTTGAAATAAAATAGATAAAAAAGGTTTTTTGTCATGAAATATGTCTATATTGTAATTCAGGGGTTATTTATAAGTAGAAGGCCGAGATTTTGAAGATACATTTTAAAAAATAGATATAGTAGAGGATATCAGAAATTTTCAAATAGATACAACTCCAAAACATGGAAAATTATATCAGGTTGATGTGAAATGTGTATTTTAAAATAAAGATCTATAAGAATAGGTTTTCATTGAAAAAAGGATTTATTAAAGATAAAAATGGGAAATGGTATATAGGATGAACAAGGATTTATACTGGTTAAAATCGGCTCCATGATCCTAGAATTATATGTTATATAGAATTATGAAATAAATAAAATGTATTAACTGAAATTTTGATAGTAAGCTTAATGTATAATATATGTCCACATTTATTATTTGTGTTATGGTTTATATTTATGATGTAATATTTTATGGTAATAAGGATATTTTCTTTGGGAAGTTTCTGAAATGACCCTAAATTATATTAATGGAAATTCCCTTCTTATAATTATTCCATATAGTTTATAACACATAAAATCATTTATATAACACAATAAAAAATTTATAAATGAAGAATAAATTAAATGAGAGGTATTCATAAAAATTAATGAATCTAAACCAATGGAATTGTAACTTGACATTTGTAATAGTAATGTAACCACTATGAATAGTAAACCTTATAATATAATAGTACCCTCACCTAAGAAAGCATAAATAAAATTTTGGTATCTTATAAATAAAATTATGATATATCTATATGTTATAATAAGTAAATAAATGTTTTAGAAATGATAAATTAAGTGATCTTATTTTTGTAAGTTATAAATATTTAATTACAATTTTATAATTTATATAATGATTTAAAAGAAAATTTATTTTCATAAAATTTATTCATAAATCAATATATTTTTGACTTATGATTACAGGATACTTTTATGTGACCTTAATTGATTTTTCAATGCATTATAAAATCAGTTATAATTTTAAAATTGGTATTTTTCGAATAAATGATGATTTTATTTACAAATTAAATTTCTCATATTTAGGAAATCATTATTATAAAATGGAGTCCATTTATGAATTTAACATGTTGAAAAATTCTTATAGTGAATTTGAGGTATTTTTGTAAAATAGCTTAATTTTTGGTGAATAGTGAAATACTGTAATTTATGGTATATAATAGTATAAGTTAAATACACTATTTCTTTTCTTGAGCCAAAATGATAATCTAACGATTAAATTAATCAAAAAACACTTCTCTCTCCATCTATAAATACCACCCCTCACCACCCATTTTCCTCAAACCTCTAAAGCCTTGATGATTATCCAAATTATACCCAATACTATTCCCAAGTATCTAACCCACATATTTGGGTCTTTTGTCTCAATAAAAGAACACACTCAAGTTCCCAAAGGAGGTTCTCGAGGATAAGAATTCAAGAGGTAAAAACATCCTTATCTTTCTTTTAATTTATGTTAAATTTCTTTTCTTATATTTTTCTATCCTTACCTCCACTTATCCAAAATACATGACAAATACATTATATTTTATATATAGGAATTTTATTATGTTAATGGATCAACCCATCATCATTTCTATTCCCCTCTCCTTTTATTTTAAAAATGAAAACATCATCTGGGAGGTGTCGATTTACGGCCTTTATGGATGACATGTTTTCATTTTTCAATTACGCCTTCAAGTACTGTCAAAATACCATTTTTTGCTTAAAAAATATTATTATATATGTATTATAGCTTAATTAATATTCTAGAACTGGTATATATGCATAATATTAACTAATAAAACATAACTAGTTCATGATGATTAAAAAACACCAAGATAACCGAGATCAAATTTAGGTAGAGGCATTTTTTCAGGTACTATAGTTGTACTATAGTAGGTAATTGAGAAGTCACTGTAGCAGGTACTGTTTAGTACTATAGAATCCAAAAGTATTCACCTATTTGGGCCTTCATGACACTAGTTTTGTCCTCATATCCTTCAAGGCCTTCGGCCCACTCAAAGCCTTTGGACCAATAAGGCTTTTGAGCCACCTTAAGGCCTTTGGGCCACCTTAAGGCCTTTTGACCACCTCAAGGCCTTCAGGCCCCATGAATTACATATGTACCAGACTGACTAATAAGGAAAAAAGCCTTTGATGAGGATTCAGAGTAGGTTAATGCACCATAGAATAGATAATTAGACTTGGAAGAATGAGAGGGTATGAATTTTACATTGGCACTAGGCCTATGCATCCATGCACAGGATAGCTAGTCGACCATTCATACGAAGGTGGAGTACTGATCCTGATGCAGACACTAGGGATGGGTAGTTTCAAGTAGTCATTATTTGTGATTAATTCCTTTATTTACTTCGAGTCTTGTAGTGTCACAAAGCCTACGAGTCATTTATAGGTTCCCATTCAACCCTTTAAAAGGGGATTATTAGAAATGAATAAAAAATGAAGGCCTTTAGGCCATTCAGGTAGGCCAAAATAATTTAAATGGTTGTCACTAAAATTTTATTTAATGATTCATACTATTACCATATAACCGAATAAAATGTATAACCATTTATTATTATAGACTTTCATTAATATCATATAATTTCAATTCTTCAAAACAATTTTCATTTGACATGATATTCCACACACATATGCTAGTGAACCGATCTTGAAAACCAATGAAATGAACACTCCTCAACGATTAAATTGTATAGTATAACTCATCAAAAAGGCCATGAATGAACTCAATAAAATTATAAAAAATCAAATAAATTCTAAAAATTTTCTGAATTAATTAATTAATGAATTTTATTTGATTATTTTGGATATTAATTTCAAGTGCAGAACACTTTAAGACATAAGGTAAGAGATTCTCCCAGAACTTCCATTTTTCATCCGGGTTACACTTTATCTCTCTTTACCCCAATTTAATACTTCTTTATTTTTATATAATTATTCTATATTATATTTATATGTTCAAGAATCATGTATCTTGACTAGTTCATCCTTCTTTGATGGGGAAATAAATGTTTCAAAATTGTTCCCTTCTTGATTCTTCCTGATAAGTAAGCCCAATTAAAGAGAACTTCCCAATTTTTTAACTACTTTCAAGTGAAATCCATAATCTGTATTAATATACCATTATTTTTATAAAATATATTATTTTTTCATGGAATAATTTCTTGGTTTATTTTATATTTTATACAAACAAATTCCTTTTCTATTTTAAATAATCTTGAAAAGTTTCCCTTAAACTGAACTGAAATGTTTTATTTCTAAAGTTTATTAAAAACTATTTTTACATGTTTTCACATTAGTTTTACATCACGTATCATGATCTATTCCTATTTTCACTGATGAATTTTCTTGTATGATTTAAATCCATTATTTTATGGACCTAATTACGATATTCCTTTTTCATACCTTTTGATATTATTTTGATACCCAATTATTTCCATGGGTGTCCCTTGTGTTTATTTTTAATTCCTTATGAATGATTCTTCATATGGAACACATATTCATGAACATGTTACGATCAGTGTTACTAGATAGTGATCCAATTCATTGGGAAATTTTTAGCCTCATGAGACATCATATGGAATGGTCTTGGTGGTTATCCTTGACTCATGCTAATCATGTGCAATGGTCTTGGTGGTTAGCCTTGACTCAAGCTCCTCCATGTGAAATAGTATTAGTGGTTAGCCTTGAATCATGCTTATGTAATGTTGAATACTGTTTCCATATTTCAATGATTCCATTATTACATGATTCAATGTTCTATATAATATGATTCTATATGTTTATTCATGTTCTATGCCTTTTTATGTCATCATGTTATACCTTCTAACCCATATGCTATATTTTATTTTTATCTCCTATATTAGTATTTTAGCTAATCCCCCTTTTCATGTATTAACAAGGTTATCCTCTTCAAATGATAGATCTAAATGGAATTTAGGATCTCTTTATGGGGATTAAATAATAGATTCTTTTATTTTGATCCCATGTTTTCATTTTTTTGTACCTAATTTCTAAGGAAACTAGAATTTATGATCTTTAGCTTGAAATTTTTGGTTAATTATGATTAAAATCAGGTAATAATATGTTTAAAAGGATAGGAATGTTATATTAGGTATCATATCATGGACTAGTTATTTATAGGTATTAGGACTATAAAACTATAATAAGAACCCTGGGTATAATTTTATCACCCTGGATAACCTAGATTGAAACTTATGGAATCAAAAGTTAAGATATACTTTTAATTTTCTAGTTTTTTCTTTTATGTTCAAAGTTTCCTTTTTTCACATGATTATTTGATAAGTATTAAATCCCACGTAATTATTCTCTCCTTTTCATAGTTAATGGATTGAAATAGAAGAACCCATGCCAAAAATCATTGTGATAGGTAATGTGATTATTTCACTAATGATATGAAAAATATGTGGATAATAGGTGATGAAAACGTCATGATAGTAATTACTCAAATGGATCATGTTATGAATAATAACCTAAATCTTTTAGAACTCCATCCTTCTCCTAAAATAGTGAAATTTTTGGTCGAATCCTTCATGCGACAAAGGCCTCCCATATTTATTAGATCTTCCTATCCCATCACCAATAAACAATATATTAACTTCATTGAGAATATATTCTCTATCCTCCAGTGCTCAAAAAAAGAGAAATTTGTAATGGATGTCTATTATTTTGATGGGGAAGCTGATCAATGATGGAAACTAATCAATAACACAAAGTCCTAGGAGGAAAAGTATTACATGGATTGCGTGGAATTCATGAAAATAATTTTCAATAAATATTTTCCCTTAACCATCCAACTCAATATGGGAAGAGTGTTTCTTATACTAAAGAAAAATTATGATGAATCTATCAAGGCGTATGTGGAAAAAATTATAAGGCTATAAATATATTCCTTCTACTTTTTCATGAACACTAAAACAAAGGTGAATCGCTTCTTTAGCAGACTAAAGATGAGTACACAAAAAACATTGTCTATTTGAGACTTTGAACACTACAAGGATATTCTTTATTGTTCCCTTAAGGTTGAAAGGGAGACCAGAGACTCTCAATGGTCTTATGGACCCAAATATAAAAACATGAAAATAGAGTTTATTATGGGACTATCAAAAGATAAATATCATGATGTAAAGAATACCCAACATCTCATGTGTCAAAATTTTGGGAAGAAGCATCCCTAGAACTTATCGAAAGGGAACCATGAGATGCTTTCAATATTGAATAATGGGGAATATGGATAATAACTACGAAAGGGATATGAATAATCCCCCTAATGTGAAAGAATAAGGGAAGGTTACGATTAACACTAAGCTTTTAGTGAATCATTTAAAATATAAGGATCATGGTCATTATGTAAACCATTTTCATAAGCTAAGGGTTATTGGAGGAAACATGATATCACTACTGCTATGGTGGAGCTAAAAAATGATGTGGTGAAATGTACACTGGTTATTCATTCAAAAAAAGAAAACACACAACATGATTTTGGTTTTATTAATTCTTTAATATATTAAATTATTAGTTGAACTATTCAAAAAACACCTTAAAATATGAAGGTTGAGTTATCTGTGAGAACTGAAAATGGGGAAATTATTTCATCAATAGTATATAACTCCTCCCCAGTTAATATTTGTAGACTTAACCTCCTAGAAAATATTGTCTTACTTCCTTTTATGAAGTTTGATGCTATATTGGGCATGTATTGGCTATCATTATACAAATCCAAAAACAACTTTTAGGATTGATAGATCAATCTTCACATCCCAAGGTATCCTCCAATTTTGTACAAGTGTAAGGAGGGAGACGAATCTCCATCATAATCATTGTCTCAAATGTAGATATTATTTCCTTATAGGAAAGAATATCTATCTCAAATGACTGATACAATGGAGATAATAATTCTTAAAGGAATTCCCGTTGGGAGGTACTACACTAATGTGTTCCTCAAAGAGTTTCATAGTGTTCCTCCTGACTAAGAAGTTGAGTTTTCAATTGAACTTATTCGTGTATCTTTAACTATAACAAAGAAACCATATAGAATGGCCACTATTGAGTTATAAGAACTGAATAAGTAGTTATAAGAGAATCTGGATAAGAGTTTTATATGCCCATGTGCTTCACTCTGTGGAGCTGAAGTCCTATTTTTCATGAAGAAGGACAGATCAATGCACCTCTATATTAATTATCGTGAGATCAAAAAAATCATGATAAAGAAAAATTATCCCCTTCCACAGATAGATGACTTTTTAAATTAGTTTTGTAGGGATATTTATTTTTCTAAGGTGGATATTCAGTCACGATATCACCAATTAATGGTTAGAATGGAAGATATTCCCAATAATGCATTTCAAACGAGATATAGAAAATATGAGTTCGTAGTGATGCCTTTAGGACTCACTAATGCTCCAAAAAAATTTATGTATTGAATTAATATTATTTTTAGAGATTACCTTGACAAATTTTTGGAATTACACTAGTAGAAATAGGACCTATACCAACAATTTTGTCCAAACTGTTGGTAAATGCCACTAATTGGACCTATGACAATGGTTTGGCCAAAACCATTGGTAAAGGTCACTTATATGAACCTAAACCAATAGTTTTGTCTAAAGCTTTGGTATAGGTCACTAATTTGGACCTATACCAATAGTTTGGCCAAAACCGTTGGCAAAGGTCACTTATATGGACCTATAGCAAGTGTTTTGGCCAAAACTATTGGTATAGTTCCAATATAGTGACTCTATACCAACGGTTTTTTCCAAAACATTGGTATAGGGTGGACCTATACCAACGGTTTGGACCATTCCATTGGTATAGATCAAAAAATCAATGAACATATACCAATGGTTCTCAAAACAGTTGGTATAGGTCTATACCAACGGGTTTGAGAACCATTAGTATAGGTAAACACATTCTTTTATGGAATCATTCATTAAATAACATCAAATAATTCAAAAGTTAAAATAATTAGGAATATAAACATATATTTTTATGAAATTATGTTCATAAAATTCATTTTATGGTAGTGGTTAGGTCGTTAGATGATTCTCGCTCAAATTTACCCAAGAGAAGAAGGTAAGACGGTCCTTGTAGTTTAGCTTGGGTTGTCGAATCCTCGGAGACCTAAGAAGTAACCTATAGACACGTACATTATATGGACTGTTTTTGTCTATGAAGTGGCCAAATTGGGTTGATTTTAGATGAGTTTAAAGGAACTCTAAGAGACTTAAGTGAATTCTATTTAAAATAATGAGTTGATCCTAGGTTATTGCACGGGGTGGATTGGACGTATTTCCTTTTTAATGATTTCAATTTCTTATATTTGAGGTGGGTTCATTTAAGGAGATAAAACAAAATCATCACTTACTGGTTTAATGCCTACACCCGTTAATACTAATCACCTATACACTTGAAGGATCAATGTTTTGAGCACTTCAAGGTAAAATTTCGTATTAGCACTTGAAGTGTGTGACCTTAAATTCAACAAGGACGATGGAGTTTAAAAATCATCAAATAAAAATATCAATTAAAGAAGTTATTATACATTAATGGGGTGATAAATAAAATCCAATATAGCCCCTTTATACTCCCTTTGATCCACCCATAAGTGGGTTATCCCTCCATTGATCCCATGGTTTCAATGTAAGCGGAAAGTAGACTCATGAGGGAGGAAATGGAGAAGTAAAGAAAACAACAAAAATAAAATGATCACTCAACCGTTGTGTGAATAATTTCACAAGGATTGGTGTGAATAAATTCACACCTTGATCCAACAGTATCAAAGTGATATTAAGAATAATAGAATAAGAGTAGAATAAGTACTTTTATTAAGAAACTAAAGTGAATTGAACAACTTACATGTGAAAGACAAACTTGAAACAAAAAAATTGCAGCATAACATTACAATTGAAAAAAGCACCAAATATCCTTCAATACTCTAACACCACTGCCTTAAATAGGCATTTTTGAGCCCTTGGGTCGAGCCTACAACAGTACAAGTCTCCTCAATTAATTGTGGTAGGCCATAGGTGGGTGGAAAGTAAGGGAGAGTTGATTTTTACACCCTTGACCCGAGGTGGTAGCCAGATTTCCTTCACCGAACAGACGCGCTTGGAAGACCTTCTATATTTCAGAATCAGAGTGGTCCATAGAGGAATACAATGTATCTACGGATGTCTTCTAACCTCCTGTAAAATATGGGCCCATTTGGAGTTTTGGATTCTGAGATATGATCATATTAGTGGTCTGTTTTTCTGGGCCGCAGAATCTGGCCCAAAAAGTTTATCTCTAACTTGGGCCGCCTAAATTCCCACAATGTAGGCCGAATTAGCAATGGATAATGAATAGTTATTTGTTCCTATAGATGTATTATATCATACCACAAAATTTGGGATTCATTGGATCTGTATTGTGGGTCTGATAGTCTCATCAGTGGGCTGGTGTCCAATCTACCTTCTTTAGAATTCCTTTCTTTCATCACAAAATATCCCCATCTTCATCCATGAATTATCCATTGACCCCTGAATGAAACATGATCATATTAAAGTGTAGATCAATTTAACAAAATATAAAATTAAAATATGGATAATTACATTCCTTAAAATCAGATGAATCATTGGGCACTTCAAATGATGTTAAAAAATGTACCACATAATAGTGCATTTTAAGAAGGTATTACAATCATAATGTGAAATGATGTTCAAAGTGTATAATGAACTAAAATGGTGTTTATGAATAATAAAGAACATGAATATTATATATATTAACAATGAATATTATCCTCATTTAGTGGATAATCAAACCCCCCAACTTGAGTTTTGCTAGTTCCGAGCAAAATATATCTTAACAATATGAAATTCGAATTCCCTTTTCCAAAAACATTTTAATACACAATGATCACTAGAAACCCATATACCAAACAATCATGAAACCCATCAAAATATTTTAATACAATATAGTTTCATAAGCAGATCCCAATCCCAAGCCCATTCCTTTGTTCAAATTCATTGCCATATTTCATCCAATATCAATTAAGTATGAGGATGTGTTGTGCATCACAATAGACATGGGGGTTCATCTTTATTAAAGGGGAAAATTACGGAAGTGCTAGGTGAATAACATTTCAATATTAAGATGAGTATTAAATTTTTTTTGTATTATATATATATATATATATTTGTTTTTGCAATTTTTCCATGGTAATTGAAGTTGCACTCAAAAGAGTCAACCCCTATAGCGAGACTTTGACGATGACTCCCAGGCTCAAAGACCTTAGGGAACCAAGTGAAGCCCACATACTCGAGAATCATCTCGAGTTAACTCACTCAAAAAAAATTCAAATTACCAAAAATAGAGATAAAATTACTAACTCTGGGCCAGACAACTATGGAGTCACGATCCCCAAGTGCTGAAAGCCACGCATTAGGTCATTTCATTGCTCTACGCGCATTTTTTTGAATACTCATATTAAACTAAAATGATCACCAAAACTATGCTATTTATTTAGGGGACCCCATGAACTCAAACTAATACCCCACTATCCAAAGGATGTGCATTGTGATCTTTTTTTATTTGGATGAAAATATAAACGATGAAATATCACATTGGACAAACACACTTTCCAAAATCTATGCTCATGAAATTATACAAGGATTAAAATTAGAATCAGGGAATGCTAAATTATTTGATCTTCAGGTTCAAAGTGTGCAATGTGTATTACCATGTTCAAAGTTAAAGGAATTTTTCCTTCCATTTTCAATTTTTTTTTCAAATCATTTATCATTTTTTTAACACAAAAGCATTTTTTATTTTATCTCCCCCCAACATAAAATAAAACTGTCCCCAGTGTTTAAAGAAAAGGAAATTTATAAGGAGGTAGAGGTAGAGAATGAAAGTTCAAAAACGAAATTGAAAATGAGGGTCATGGAATGAAGTCACCTGGTGGTTAAAGTTGAAATTCTTGCTGCTTCCTTTCAATCCTTTGATATCCACATCACTTGCAGAGTTCCCTAGTAGAAAAAGGAAAAACAAAACAAAAAACAATAAAAAAAATATATATATATATTTATATAATAAAGGAAGTAAAATATAAGTATATATATAAAAATTATAGAATAAGGAAGCACAAGAATCCGTAGGTCAGTGGTAAGTGTGCGCCCCTGTCTCCCTTCGGTCCTAGGTTCGAATCCCCGTGGCTTCTCCAGTTGTGACAGGGTTTTCCCCATGACCTACGATGTGGAATTTTATTATTATGTTATTTTTATTTTTTTTTGTATTTTTATTTTTTAATATACAAACACTTAAAAATAAAGTAAATTAAACTGATGATACATTGTCTTCTTTTTAAATTTCTGGGTAAGGTATTACTCAAGGATCACACCACGTGACACAAATGAATATGACGCTCCTCTTTTGTACCCATCCATACTCATTATAGAAGACCATGTCAACAATTTATTTTTTTATTTCTTATTTCGAAATATCAAAATGTCTCATTAATCCTATTTAAAAAATAAAGTTGATTAAAACAAATAAATTATTGGAAACTTTAAAACCATGGGTTTCCTCCCATGATGCGCTTTGTTTAACGTCGTTATCCCGACATGGACGCTAAATCTATTAATTTTTTCCGGGTTCATAGGTTGGATCAGTTAACTCATCCTCTATTTCCTATTTATTGAATGATTCAATGAATGGTTTTAACCTTTTACCATTGACCTTGAAAATATAACCACTTGTGGGATCTTGAATCTATACTGCCCCATGGGGGTACACATGATGCACTATGAAAGGTCCTGACCATCTAGACCTTAACTTTCCCGGGTGTAAATGATGTTTTGAACTATACAAGAGAACAAGTTTTCCCAGTTCAAAATGTTTGACCTTGATATTCCTAGATTGGTAGGCTTGAACACTAGCTTTATTGATCCTTTAATTTTCATAAGCCTCCATCCTTAGTTCCTCCAGTTCATTGAGATCTAATTTTCTTTTTGTTTCGGCCAATGAGAGGTCATAATCCATTTTCTTAATTGACCAAAATTCCTTATGCTCAATTTCAACAGGTAAATGGCATACTTTTCCATAAACCAACATATATGGGGACATTCCTAAAATGGTTTTATATGCGGTTTGATAGGCCCAAAGAGCATCTAAGATTTTCTCAGACCAATATTTCCCAGAGGGGTTGACAGTTTTTCAAGAATTTTCTTAATCTCCCTATTCACTAACTCAGCTTGACCATTGGTTTGAGGATGGTATTCAATGGACACTTTATGAGAAATACCATACTTAGACATGAGTAAAGAGAATGGGTGATTGCAGAAATTGGTTCCTCGATCACTGATTATAGCCCTAGGAATTCCAAATCGAGAAAATATGTTCTCTTTTAGAAATAGAATCACAACTTGATGATCATTGGACTTAGTGGGAATGGCCTCAACCCATTTTGAGACATAATCAATAGCTAAGAGTATGTAGAGGTATCCCCTAGAGTTTGGGAAGGTACCCATGAAATCAATTCCCCAATAGCCAAATATTTCAACCACTAAGATGGGAGTGAGTGGCATTTGATTCCTTTTTTTGATGGACCCTACTTGTTGACACCTAGGAAAACTTTGAAAAAATGTGTAAGAGTCCCTTGAGAGGGTGGGCTAGAAGAGACCACATTGAAGAATCATAGCAGATGTTTTCTTAGAGGAAAAGTGACCTCCACATGCCTCACTATGACATAATTTAAAGATGGACTCTTGTTCAGATTCTAGGACAGACCACCCAATGACTTGGTTAGGGTAGAACTTATAGAGGTATGGATAATCAAACACATAGTGTCTAACATCAGAAAGGAATTTACTTCGATCTTGAGTACCTAAGAATTTTGGAATGACTCATGTAACTAAGAAATTGGCTATGTCGGCATACCAAGGGCAGTTACTCACAGAGTATAGGTGTTTATCAGGAAATGAATCAGACACAGAAAGGTGATTTGATTTGTCCTTGAATTCCATCCTAGAGAGGTGATCCGCTACAACATTTTCAACTCCCTTTTTATCCTTGATTGTGAGGTCAAATTCTTGTAAGAGAAGGACCCACCTAATCAGTCTAGCCTTAGAATCTTGTTTTTGGAAGAGGTATTTTAGTGCAGAATGGTCAGTGAACACAGTGATGGGGTATCTGAAGAGGTAGGACCTAAAACTCTCTAAGGCAAACACAATAGCAAGTAACTCATTTTCAGTGGTGGTGTAGTTTATTTGAGAATCATTTAAGTATTTTCTTGCATAAGCAATGACATAGGATTTTTATCGCAACGTTGTCCTAACACAGATCCTACAACAAAGTCCTTGGAATCACACATAAGTTCGAAAGGAAGATTCCGATTTGGAGATTTCATGATGGGGGAGAGGTGAGAGAGGATTTGAGGGTTGAGAATGAACCCTCACAGCTTTCTGTCCAAACAAATGGAGCATCGTTTACTAGGAGAGCACAAAGGGGGCGAGAGATTGAACTAAAGTACTTGATGAATCTTCTATAGAAACCAGCATGTCCTAAGAAAGACCTCACTTCCTTGACAGTTTTGGGTGATGGAAGGTGACGAATGATGTCAACCTTGGCTTTATCAACTTCAATCCCCCTAACTGAGACCATATGGCCTAAAACTAGTCCATATTTAACCATAAAATGGCATTTTTCCAAGTTTAGGACTAGATTCTTTTCTTCACATCTTGGCAAGACTCTCTCTATATTCCTCAGACATCCCTCAAATGTATCCCCAAACATAGAGAAGACATCCATGAAGACCTCTAGAAAATCCCCTACCATGTCTAAGAAGATTCCCATCATGCACCGTTGGAAGGTTCCAGGGGCATTTCATAACCCGAAGGGCATGCGTTTGAAAGTAAAGGTTCCGAATGGACATGTGAATGTAGTCTTCCCTCGATCCTCTAGGGAGACCTCAATTTTATTATACCCTGAGTACCCATCTAAGAAACAGTAGAACGCATGACCTTCCACTCTCTCAAGGACTTGGTCAATGAATGGTAAGGGTAAATGGTCCTTCTTGGTGAATGAGTTTAACTTCCTATAGTCAATGCAGACCCTCCATCCACTACTCACCCTTTTGGAAGAATCTCTCCATCCTCATTGGTTATCACTGTGATTCCAGCCTTTTTTGGAACCACATGGATTGGGCTCACCCATTCACTCTTAGATATGGGATATATGATACCAGCTTTTAACAATTTTAGAAGTTCTTTCCTTACTACCTTCATGAGATTAGGATTGAGTCGCCGTTGAAGTTGACGACATGGATTTGATTCTAGAACAATCCTATGAGTCCCGATAAGTGGGCTAATCCCAGGAATATCAGAAAGGGTCCAACCAATGTCTTTCTTATGCTTTCTAAGGAAATCTAGAAGCATCCTTTCATGACTAGCTTCAATAGAAGAAGAAATGAAAATATGATGTGTTTGATTGTCCCCTAGGAAAGCATACTTGAGTGTAGTGGGTAGTTCCTTAAATTCAAGATCAGGTTGATTTAGAATTTCAGCAGAATATTGTGACATTGGATCAAAATCAATTTTATTTCCTAAAGTTTTATATAGGATTGATTCTACACATGTAGAAGTTTTAGTTACAATATTGGCTTGATCAGATTTAGGGAAGGAAGTTGGAGTGGTCTCCATGAAAGTGGTTTCCTGAAAGGTTTCATTGATTGTTGGACCTAAGACTTCATCATAAGTGCAATTTAAAAATGATTCAAGACAAGGAGATAAACTTCCTTCATATGAACAAAGGAAATCAATCTCATATTATCTTAAACATTCATCAAATATTCCTTGATGTTCCATGGATTCATTATCAATGCTTCCTATCATGTTTACTTCATGAATGTCCTCGTCATCCCCTATTTGTGATCTTTCATTATAGATGTTCAAGTCTAGACTCATGTTTCCAAAGGTGATGTTCATGTTCCCGTTTCGGACTCGGATAATAGATTTGATTGTTTCAAGGAAAGGACGACCAAGGATGATAGGGGTTTGTTCCTTATTTCCTAAGTTTGGATGGTTGTCAAGTACAATGAAATCAGCAGGGTAGATGAAGTTTTCAACCTTTACCATAACGTCCATTAAAATCCCCTTTGGAACCCTAATGATACGATCAGCAAGTTGAAGTGTGACAGATGTGGGTTGGAGTTCTTCTAGGCCTAACTGGCAGTACATAGCATACGTGATGAGATTGACACTAGCACCTAGGTCACACAAGGCCTTGAAAAATTTGCTCTCTCCTAGTTCAACATTGATATAGAGGCAACCTGGGTCTTTCAACATTGGAGGAATGGTCCCTTGAATGATTGTACTCACATTAGCAGCCAAAAGGGAATGGTTTTTATGTGAAAATTTTCTTTTAAAAGTGCACAAGTCCTTAAGGTACTTTGACTAGGAAGGTATGGTTTGGATGGCATCGAGAATGGGAATGTTCAACATGACTTGTGAGTAGATTTCTCTCAATTTTTTACTCAGTTCAGGCTTGGTTTTCCCCCTCATGCGTTGAGGAAATGGTGCAGGTTGTGGGGTTGTTTGTTGAAGAGTTCTTTCCTCGACAATGTTATCAGTTTCCTCAGTTTGATCTTGTGGTTCATTTGAATTTTCATCCAAGTTTGAATCTTCAGGTAGGTTCTGAATTAGTTGTTCAGGTTTCTCAATTGATTTCCCACTTCTTAAAACAGTCACATCCTTTAGTTGTTCATGAGTTGTTTGAGCACAACTTGACTCTCCCCTTGAAGTTGAGGATGGACCGGCTGATTAGGCATGGCTGCCTTTCCAGTTTTTATGGTTTGAAGTTCTTTTTTTAGGGAAAATACTTATGAGTTCATCCTCTCCATTTTTTTGCATAGTTGTTCTAGTAGGCTTTTTGGAACAGTTTGGGTTGGTGCTTGAGAAGATTGGTTTATCCCAGGGGGATATTTTGGAGGTGGGATGGTTTGTTGAAAATGGATCGGTGGATGTTTGTATTGGATATGTTGGGTTTTTAACTAGTTATGGGTTTGGTAGTTCTGATGGGGGTAAGGATTTTTTCCCTGTGGTTGTCTAGGTTGTTGGTTATCTTTCCAGCGGAAGCCTGAGTGGTCATTATACCTTGGGTTGAAGTTTTTTTGGTATTGAAGCTTTTGAAAGTTCAAAGAATTTACTTATGCTGGGGGTCCTCCTAAAATAACATCCTTGATGGATGGAATGGTTGGGAAGTTGTCTGTCTTGTGGTCATGTTTGTCACAAATTGTGCAAATAGGGTCAATAGTTTGGATTTCATGGACTTTCCTAAGGTCTATCTCTTCAACCTTCCTAGAGAGTGCTGCGAGTTTATCCCTATGGCTTTCCTCTTCCCTAAGTGCATAAATTCCAGTAGTTCTTTGTGGATTTTTAGAATAAGGTGAAGTTCCCCATGTTTGGTTTTGTTCAGAAATGTTTTCTAGATACTCGTAAACATCATTTGGGGCTTTGTTTTTAAAGGTCCCATTACACATAATGTCAATGAATTATTTGTTCCCCGGACCCAACCCTTCATATAAAATTCTCACTTGTTCAGGAATAGAAAAACCATGGTGTGGAACCATGTTTAGAGTGTCTTTGAACCTTTACCATGTTTCATAGAGTGACTCTCCCTCTTTTTTAAAAAAGTTTTGGATACTCTTTTTAAGTGTAATTGTTTTGTTGTGGGGAAAGTATTATTTGTAGAATTCTCTTTGTAGTTGGTCCCAAGAGTTTATGGATGATGGTATAAAATTTTTTAGACAATTTTTAGCTCAATCCTTTAAGGAAAAAGGAAATAGGCTCATCTTAGCCGATTCTAGTTGATGTGGGGGACACATGGTTTCTACAATGTCATTGAACTCCTTAATGTGCAGGTATGGCATCTCGGACTCCATTCCATGGAATGTGGGAAGGTGGTTTAGGACATGGGGTTTAAATATGTAGTTGGAATATCCTAGGGAATTGTGTCTAATGCATTAGGGGGCATTGGTCTAGGAAGGTGTGAGGTAGTCATTCATGGTTTGATCAATTGCATTCTCTAAGTTTGGGGCTACCTCATTTGGGTTTCCATTTTGGTTCCCACCTGGGTTTATGAGTTGGTTTCTTTAAAGAACTTCCATTGAAATTGACTCAATTTTGGACTCCAGAGTATTAGGAAGATTATAATCTAAGGGAAATAGTTCCCTTGGTGTACTTGACTCCCCAACCCCAAGACTATCCACCCCAACTAGACGAATTGATTGATTGCGGGTGTAGGCAGACATGCGCCAAAAGAAAAAAAAAGATAAAGGGAAAAGATAAGAGAATTTGGATGAGAAAAGAATAAATCAGGGAGAATATAATGGGTTTTTAGATGACTTACTTGGGTCCCCGACAACAGTGCCAAAATTTGATTTTCGCTCAAATTTACCCAAGAGAAGAATGTAAGACGGTCCTTGTAGTTTAGCTTGGGTTGTCGAATCCTCAGAGACCTAAGAAGTAACCTATAGACACGTACATTCTATGGATTGTTTTTGGCTATGAAGTGGCCAACTTGGGTTGATTTTAGATGAGTTTAAAGGAAATCTAAGAGACATAAGTGAATTCAATTTAAAATAATGGGTTGATCCTAGGTTATTGCTCGGGGTGGATTGGACGTATTTCCTTTTTAATGATTTCAATTTATTATATTTGAGATGGGTTCATTTAAGGAGATAAAAAAACATCATCACTTACTGGTTTAATGCATAAAAACTTTAATACTAATCACCTATACACTTGAAGGATAAAATTTTTTAGCACTTCAAGGTAAATGTTCGTATTAGCACTTGAAGTGCGTGGCCTTAAATTCAACAAGGACGATGGAGTTTAAAATTTATCAAATAAAAATCTCAATTAAAGAAGTGATTATACATTAATGGGGTGATAAATAACATCCAATCCATCCCCTTGCTACTCCATTGGATCAACCCATAAATGGGTTAGCCCTCCATTGATCCCATGGTTTCAATGTAAGCGGAAAGTAGACTCATGAGGGAGGAAATGGAGAAGTAAAGAAAACAACAAAAATAAAATGATCACTCCACCGTTGTGTGAATAATTTCACAAGATTTGGTGTGAATAAATTCACACCTTGATCCAACGGTATCAAAGTGATATTAAGAACAACAGAATAAGAGTATAAGAAGAACTTTTATTAAGAAACTAAAGTGAATTGAACAACTTACACGTGAAAGACAAACTTGAGACAACAAAATTGCAGCATAACATTACAATTGAACAAAGCACCAAAGATCCTTAAATCCTCAAAAACCACTGCCTTAAATAGGAATTTTTGAACCCTTGGGTCGAGCCTCCAACAGTCCAGGTCTCTTCAATTAATTGTGGTAGGCCATAGGTGGGTGGAAAGTAAGGGAGAGTTGATTTTTCCACCCTTGACCCGAGGTGGAAGCCAGCTTTCCTTCACTGAACAGATGCACTTGGAAGACCTTATAGATGGCAGAATCAGAGTGGGACATAGAGGCAAAAAATGGAGATAATGATGTCTTATAACCTCCTGTAAAATATGGGCCCCTTTGGAGTTTTGGATTACGAGATATGATCATATTAGTGGTCTGTTTTTCTGGGCTGTAGAATCTGGACCAAAAATTTTATCTCTTACTTGGGCCGCCTAAATGACCACAATGTAGGCCGAATTAGCATTGTATCATGAAGATTTATTTGTTAATATACATTTATTATATCATCCCACAAAATTTGAGATTAATGTGGTCTGTATTGGGGGTCCCACAGTCTCATAAGTGAGATGTTGTCCAATCTTCCTTCTCTAGAATTGCTTCCTTTCATCACAAAATATCCTCATCTTCTTCAATGAATTATCCATTGATCCCTGAATGATACATGATCATATTGAAGTGTAGATAAATTTTAAAAAATATAAAATTAAAATATGGATAATTAAATTCATTAAAATCAGATGAATCATTGGGTACTTCAAATGATGTTAAAAAATGTACCACATAATAGTGTAATTTAAGAAGGTATTACAATCATAATGTGAAATGATGTTAAAAGTGTAAAATGAACTAAAATGGTGTTTATGAATAATAAAGAACATGAATATTATATATATTAACAATGAATATTAGCCTCATTTAGTGGATAATCATTGGATTATAAATGGGAGGTGTTGGGATCAAAACCAAGCCAATTTTTTTAATTACCTTTACCAACGGTTTTATGAAACCATTGGTATATGTTTTTTATATTACCTATACCAATGCTTTTTTAAACCGTTGGTATAGGTATATACCAATGGTTTTCCCAGAACCATTGGTATAGACCTATCCCCATGCCAAACCATCCAACGGTTCTCCAAACCGTTGGTATTGGCTATACCAATGGTTTGGAGACCTATACTAATGGTTCCAAACCATTTTTATAGGGTATTTTTCTATTAGTGGGATTCATTGATAATATTATGATATACTCCACGAGAAAGGACGAACATGAGGATCATTTTAATACAGTTTTAAAGACTTTGTTAAAGGATAAACTATATGAAAAGTACTATAAATGTGAGTTCTAGATAGATAAATCATCATTCTTGGGGCATGTTATCACCAGTAAAGGAATATATGTGGACCCCTCTAAGACAAAGCAATAAAAGAGTTTCCCAGTCCAACTTCTATAATGGAGATATATAGTTTCTTTTTTCTAGCTGGGTATTATTGAAAATTTGTGAAAATCATCTCCTGATTGTTAAATCCAATAACCATGTTGACTCATAAGGGAGTGAAGTTTTTCTAGACTATTGAATGTTCAAACTGATTCAAAGAGTTGAAAAAGTGGTTTACCATTACACCAGTGCTCACAATACCAACAAGAGTGGAACTATTTATGGTATAAAATTATTCTTAAAAGATGGTAATAGGTTGTGTACTAATTTAAAATGATGAAGTGATATCCTATGGATCAAGGAATTTGAAAATTCATGAGAAAAAATATCCCACACATTATCTAGAGTTAGTAGTTATGATATTTTCATTGAAAATATAGCGACATTATCTCTATGAAGAGAAGTGTGAAATATATTATGATCATTTGATCCTAAAATATATATTCACATTGAAGGCGATTAATATTCACCAGTGAAGAAGGTTAGATCTCATCAAGGATTAAGACTACTCAATCCACTACCCTCCAAGAAAAGTGAATAAAGTGTCATACTCTCTAAGTAGAAAAGATCCTACAATATTATCAATGATGACAATTGATAAGGATCTAATCTTATAATATTTTCAAAGGATAGACATGAGAATCATTAAGGAAGGAACATCACCAATCCTTTCTCAAATGATTTCTCAACCACCCCTCATGGATAAAGTAAAGGATTCTCAAATAATTAACATTAAAATTTAGAAGAAGGGGAAAGATATAAGAAAGGGGAAATACTCAAAGTTCAAAATTGATGTGGAATGAGTTGTAATATTTGGGTCATGACTATGTATACCATACAATACATAGACAAATAAATATCTTCTGAATGATGCACATTGATAAACCTTCTATATTCACCCAGGAAGCACAATGATGTATCGAGATTTCTGAGAGAACTATTGATGGGTCAATATGAAGAAGGAGATCACTAAAAATACATCATGGTTTTTGGTATGTCAAAAATTGAAGGATAAAATCACAAAGTTTAACTATATGATAAAACCATTACCTATACCAACGTGGATATGAAAAAACATCACCACATGCTATGTCACCAGACTTCCAAAGACATCCAGAGGAAACAACTCTATATAGGTTATCATGGATCATTTTACAAATACATATCACTTTATCTCACTTAAATAAGACTTCTCACTAGATAAACTTGCAATGATATACATTAGACAAGTGATAAGGCTTCATGGTGTACTACAATCGATTACATATGATTGGGATCCAAGATTCACCTCCAAGTTCTAAAAAAAGTCTCAAACATGCTCTAAATTCTGAATTTAACTTCATTACAAACTATGATCATAAAACTAATGGTAAATCTGAGTGGAATATTTATACACAAGAAGAAATTTTGAGAGCATGTTCTATGGACTTCAAGGGAGGATAGGACCAATATCTTCCTCTGGTCGAGTTCTCCTACAAAAATAGTTTCCACTCATACATCCAAATAAATCAATATAAAGCCCTTTATGGGAAAATATGTGTAACACTGACATGATAGTATGAAGTTAGTGAACGTAAACTTCTAGGACATGAAATGGTCAAAGAAATGGTGGAAAATTTGAAAACCATTCAGCAACACATCAAGGAATCCCAAAGTTGATAGAAGAGTTATGCATAAAATCGTTGATTGGACCTAGAGTTTAAGGTTAGAGGCATGTTATTTCTCAAAATATCTATATTGAAGAGCATCATGGTATTTATAGGAAATCTAACAACTTAGTACATCAGCCCCTTTGAGATTCTTGATCTTGTTGGAGATTTGGCCTATCGATTGGCACTTACACCTACCATGTCTCAATTACAGGATTTATTCCATGTATCCTTATTGAGGAAGTACATAATATATACATTTGATGTACTGAATTCAGAGGTGGTGCAATTGTAAAATGATCTATCTTACAAGGAGCTATGAGTGAAGATAATTGATCGTAGAGATAAAGATCTACACAACAAGACCACTCACTAGGTCAAATTACTATGGTGGAACTGTAAGTATAAAGAGGAAACATGGAAACTTGAGGGAGCGATACAAGATAAGTACTATCACATGTTTTTCCCTTGGTTTTTAAAATGAAATTTTGAGGGTGAAATTTTGTAAGGGGGGAAGAATGTAATGATGCTAAATTCTGTCAATGGAAATTCCCTTCTTGAAATTATTTCTTATAGTTTAAATAACAAAAAATCACTTATAAAACACAATACAAACTTTATAAATGAAGAATAAAATAAATTAGAGGTATTCTTAGAAATTAATAAATCTAAACCAATGGAATAGTTACTTGACATTTAGAATAGTAAAGAGACCATTATGAATAGTAAAAAAGCCAATAAAATAGTAACCACATCAATGAATGTATAAATAAGATATTTTTATCATATAAATAAAAAAATATGATATATACATCTTGGAATAAGTAAATAAATGTTTTATAAAAGATAAATTAAGTGTTGGTATTTTTGTAAGTTATAAATATTTAATTATAATTTTAAAATTTATATATTGATTTAAATTAATTTTTTTTTCATAAAATGTATTCATAAATTAATATTTTTCTGTCTTATGATTAAAGTAAAATCCTATGAGACCTTAATTAATTTTTCTAGTGTCATAAAATCACTTATAATTTTAAAAATAGTATTTTTTTGAATAAATGATCATTTAATTTAGAAATTAAATTCATATTATTTAGAAAACTATTTTAATAAAATGGATTCCATTTTTTAATTCTAAAAATCAAAATAATTTTAGGGTTAATTTTGTTATTTTTATAAAATAGTTGATTTTTTTTGAATAGTGAAATATAATAATTTACGGTATATAACAGTATAAGTTAAATAAACTATTTATTAAGTCATAACTAATGTAAGAACCATAATCTAGAACTATATTTTTCTATTTACTGTATTTAGTAAGGAAATCATCACTATTTTTTTCTAGAGAAAAAATAATAAAGTAATAATTAAATGAGTCAAAAAAACACCTCTCACCTCTACTCTAACTACCACCCCTCAACACCCCTTCCCCTCCCACCAATAAACCCTCTATTATTGTCTAAATTATGCCCAATACACTTCCAATGTTTCTTCCCCATACCCAAGATCATTTTTTCTCAATACAATATGAAATGCTAGTTCCTCAAGGAGGTTCTCAAGGAGAAGAATTAAAGGGGTAAACCCCCTTCTTTTCTATTTATTTTATTTTTAATTTACCTATTTCATTTTCCTCTCCTCACCTACCATTATCCAAGTAACAAGATAAATCCAGTATATTTTATAAACTAGAATTTTATTATTTTAATGAAACAACCCGTCATTATTTATCTTCCCCCTCCTTTTATTCTAAAAATGAAAACATCGTTTGTGAGGTGCTGATTTACCGACTTCGTGGATGATGTATTTTAATTTTTCAATTACACATTCAAGGATGGTCATAAAACCATTGTTATGGTTAAAAAATATTATATTATATTTATTAAAACTTATTTAATGTTCTGGAACAATTATATATACATGATATTAATTAATAAAACAAAACTAGTTTGTGATGATAAAAAAATGCCAAAATAATTTAAGTAATTATCACTAACATTTTATCTAATGATTCATAATAATAACATATAACTGAATGAAATATATAAAAATTTAATATTCTATAATTTCATTAATAAAATATAATTTAAATTATAGAAAACTATTTTCATTTTATAGGATCTTCCATACACGTATACAAGTGAACTGATCAAGAAAACCAAGGAAACAAACACTCATGAACGATGAAATTGTATCTTATAACTCATCAAAAAGGTCATGAATGAAATTAATAAAATTATAATAAATCAAATTTTTTTATAAAAGGTCATTAATTAATTAATGTATTTAATTTTATTATCCAGGACATTATGTTCATGTCCATATAACTTTCAAACCCAAGGTAAGGGATTCTCCCTGAACCCCAATTTTTCCTTTAGGTTGAACTTTCTCTCTCTTTACCCTAATTTAGTTCATATTTCATTTTATATAATTATTCTAGATTCTATTTACATGTTCCAAAATCATTTATCAAGACCATTTCATCCTTTTTATGGGGAAATACATGTTCTAAAATGGTTCCCTTATCGATTATTCCCGATAAGAAAGCTCAATTAAAGGGAACTTCTAGATTTCTTACCCATTTTCAAGTTCACTTCATAGAAGATTTTAAACCACAATTATTTTTATAAAATCACTCATTTTAGAATGAAAAAATTATTGGTTCATTTTTAGTTTTATAAAAATAATTATGTATTTTCCATTTTAAAGAATCTTAAAAATATTCTCTTAAACCACAATAAAATGTTTTATTTATAAAGTTTATTAAATTTTTTTATCAAGTTTTCACCTTAGTTTTACAAAAATTATCATGATCTATGCCTACTATCCTTTATTAATTTCAATGTATGATTGAAATCCATTATTTCGTGGACACCATTATGATATTCCATTTTGTTATGCCTTTTAACATTATTATAATACCCAATTATTTCCATGGGTAACCCTTATGTTTATGTTTGATTCCTTATGTATGATTATTAATGTGGAATACATATTCATGAACATGTTATGATGGGTGAACCTAGATAGTGATACAATGCATTTGTAAATATTTAGTATCAGGAGATCTCATGTGCAATCGTGTTAGTGGTTATCCTTGACTCATCATAATCATGTGAAATGGTCTTGGTGGTTATCCTTGACTCATGATCCTCCATGTACAATGGTATTAGTCGTTATCCTTGACTAATGATAATGTCATGTTGTTTGGTGTTTCCAAATTTCTATGATTCCATGATCCCATGTTCTAAATTTTATACTTTCATATGTTTATTCATTTTCCATGAATTTTTATGTCATCATTCTATACCATCTAACCTATGTGATATATTTTATGTTTGTCTCCCTTACTGGGATTTTTAGCTCATCCCTTTGTTCTTTTATTCCCCAAGTAATCTTATGATGATGTAAGGGATCAATGGAAATTAGGAGCTATTTATCAAGATTAAATAAAAGATGTTTTTATATTGATCCCATGTTTCCAGTTTTATGTACCTAATCTTCCAACGATACTAGAATTTATAACCCTTTAATTCTAATTTTATGTTAATTATTCATAAAATCATGTAATAATATGTGTAAAATGATACGGATGTTATAGTTTACCAAGAATATGAATATGCACAATAGAATTTCCATATTGGGTGAGATGAAGTTTTATATGGGATTATAGATTAAACAAAAATATGATTACATATTCATATTCAAAGAGATGTATACTGGGGAATTTCAAAATCAATTTGGAATGAAGGATTCTAAATAAGTATCAAAACACATATTAGTTAGAACCAATATAATAAACTATGAATATGAATATAGTGAAAATTAGATGTATTTCATAAAATTCACTGGAAAATTATTTTATCTACAAATATAAATACTATATGTAGTATATATTTTAATTATATGAGTTTCATATCTGAGTGATCATAAAGAGTCTCTTATGATTACAACAAAAATTAATATTGAGATATTTCATGGGAACTCTGATTTATGGTTTTATGTATAGAAGCTATACAGAAATGAATCAGTTGGGTTTTGAAAAATATAGACAAGTCTAGTGATTAGATTTACATAAAATCTATATATAGTGTGACTTTCATTCATGGTGAATTATGTGTGAGTTGAAAAAAATAATAAGTAGAATTCAGTTTTATTAAGAACATAAAACACATAATTGTACAAATATTCTATGAATAAAAGTGTTTATAGAGTATCTAATGGTAGAAGTTAAGAATACACTAAGGATTTATTATGAAAATAAGTGGGTTATTGATCTATCCAAAAATCATGTTCAACACTCATGGTCAAAACACATTGATACCAGGTATCATTTTATAAAATAATTAGTGGAAGATGGATATATAAAACTATAATACATTTCCAATAAGGATTAAATTATCGATGTATTTACAAAAGTAATGCTAAGAGAGAGGTTTACTGAATTAAGGAAAACAAATAATTTTTAGCCTTTTTCTTTTCACTTGAGAATGTGTGGGCGGCTACCCCATAATAATTTATAAAATATTGTCAAAGGGGGAGAGATATTAGAATCCATATTTGTCAAAGTAGAAGTGTGGTGCAACTATTTATATGTTTTATTAATATAAACCTATGGGTGTCACTAAAATGAGGAGAATTGGAAGTATGTATTGAATAATAAAACATCTTAATCACCCATAAAAATAATTATTATCACTAAGGGATGGAATTATCTCAAAAAATATAATCATATTTGGTATTGCAACATCAAGAAACTTATAATTTGAAAAATTATTAGATTTAATGTTTTTTATGTTTTTTTGAGATTTTAAAAAGTGTTAACTAAAGGTAAATAATCAAAATGAAGTTGAAAAAAAAATCCAAATTTTGATATTTAATATCCCTCTATAATTTTTTTAAAATTTTATTTTTGTTAACTATTATTGGGAATTATTGTACTCTATTGAGATTATTTAAAAAGAGTTTAGAATGTTATTGAGATTTTTTAAAGTGAATGGAAATACAGTAATTTTTTTCGAGAAGAAGTAGTGAGATTTTTAGAAGTTATAAGTATTTATTTTATAAATGATATCATGAAAAAAATAGAAACATATTGAGGTCTTTTATGACTTTGAGATTTATTAGGACTTTTTAATTTCATTAAATAGTTTTATAATTTCATAAGACTTACTCAGTTTTCTTCAGAATTTTTTTAAATATTTTTTAGTGTTTAAGAATAATGTAAGACTTTACCTAAACATCCAAATCGTCTTGAGATGAAATTTTAAAAAGGTAGAATTATCAATAAAGAGTGTCAAACTTTATTTATGGTTCACTTAATACTTTTTTCTGAGGGTCAGACTTTTTTTCTGCTAGTATTTGAAAATTTGAGGAAACTAACTGAGGAACAAAATGATTTTTCTGAGACGAAAAATAATTCTTTTGAAATCCAAAAACATAGTAAGCCTTATAAAAATAAATTACTATTTTAAGATTTATGAAATTCATGAAAATATAGAGTGTTATAACCTTCTTTTTTTAATGCTCAAAAATCATGGTAGTCCTGTTTTAAATAGATTTACTATTCTATGATAGTATTTTATAATATAAGGAAATCTAATGAAAATTTGTCTAAATGTTGAAAAGTATTACTGCCAGACCTGATTCACTATTTAGGATGAGTCACCATTAGAGAAGAATCACTATCAAAAAAGAATCCCCATCAGAAAATACTCACCACTTAGAATGAGTCACAATTAGATTTGAATCACCACCATAAAAGAGTCACCGCAAAATATGAGTAACTATTAAATTTGAGCTACTACTAGATGACCTACTATCATATGAGTCCCCATTGAAAAGAGTAACCATTAATATGATTTACTGTCAGATGAGTCCCCATTGAGATGACTCACCACTAAGATGAGTCACCATTGAGATGAGTCACGACTAAGATAAGTTATTAATGAGATGAATCACCCCTGATATGAGTAATCAATGAGATGAGTCACCACTGAGCATGAACTACTACCACCCCGAATCACAATTGACATGACTCACTACTAGACATGAGTCACTGTTTCTGTTTTATGATATTTGCATTAATTAATTCCAATGAAAATATTAATATATTTATACTAAGATTTATTTTATTATTTTATTCTTAACTATTTAAAGGAACATTAAATCAGGTCATAGATTAGTGCAAGGATGCAGAGGATCATGATAATTTTTCTTTAGACTACTCTCTATTATGCAATGCCATATATTCAAAGTACTCTCCCTCATGAACCAGAGGGATACAATTTTTTTGAATGAGTGTGAACACATAATCAAGTGTTCTACACACTGAAGAGCTTTGAGAACAACATTATTATATACACTTTGACTATGGAAGAGTGGAGTACATAGAGCATTAAAATCCTATCCTACAATCCGAAAAAAGAGAGCCTAAAACACTATTTTTTATGAAAATTTTCATATAAATGGATCGAGATTCTCTCCAAGCCTCATCTTAGGAGTCTCAAGCTTCTAAAGCACATCAGACTGAGAAAACTACTATTTTTTATATCTTACTACTTTATGCTTATGTTTATTGTATTTAAATTCGAGAAGTTCATTGTTTTTGTTGTTTATCAACACAAACCGACTCTTACGCATAACTAGATAATAATAGATATTATTTTGACTCTCTATTAATCTATATACCCTCATGTTTGTAGAATATTTCTTTATATTTATGATGTTTTTTCTTCCCACGGTTATTTTGAAAGGGGTCCCTGTGTGGTATGGACAACTTTTATGCTATTGTGTGTATACCCTATCCAAGTTGTGGATATAATTATATTTATATAATCTTCTTAGAAATAGGTGATTTTCAAATGGAGGGGATTAGGCCTTGGCTTGAGACTAAACCTCTTGTTTTTATTCTTTTGTGTGTTTTGGATTTGTTTCATTTTGTAAAAAGATTTAAAATTTATTATTTAAAACTAGAAACAAAACCAACTTTGATTGTTAATCCTAATTAATGTTTATGGAAGTATTTATTAAGTAAATTTGTTACAAATTTTAAAGTAAATTTTATTTTTTTAACTGAGTAGTAATCAATTTTTGATAAATATTTTAAAATATCAAAGTTATATTAAACTACGCTTTTGATTAATTGAGAAATTTTATTTTAACATGAGGAATTTTATTCAAACTTGTTTTTAATATACATTTTTACTGAGAACTCAATTCACCCCTCTTGAGATTCTCACTCTAAAAAACATTTGGTATCAAAAGGGTTTCTAAATATTTTCAACTATTATTTTATATTTTTTATATATCTTAATTTTTTGTTAGTTACAAATATAGTTCTTTAAATGTATAATAGAAAAGAAGGTTTACTACTAATAGAATACCTTACTTTAATGGTGTAAACTATCCTCAGTGTAAAATCAAGATGAATATTCATCTTGAGAGCATGGGTTTTGATATATGAACTGAAATAGAAGATAAATATGAATTTATAAAACTACTAGAGTTGTATGGAGTGATTCCACTAAGGATGATTATAATAAAAAAATGAAAATTTATGAATTATGTTTGTTTTTATTTAAGACATGAATAGTTTTATAGAACATTTTCTTGCAAAACTTCTTATGAAATATGAGATACCTTAGGTATACCTCATTAATTAATAACTAATGTTAAATAAATATGGTTAAATATGTATATAATCAAATATGATATATTTAAAATAAAACCCAGTGATATTATTTTAAATATATATCTTAGGTTTAATGAAATTTTGAACACAATGCATTCCTTGGGAAATCCAGTTTATGATAAGGACTAAATCATGCGACTGTTGAGGTGATTACTAGAAAGATGGAGGCGAACATAAATTTCAATAATAAAATCATGTGACATCATTACACTACCTGTTAAATAGTTTATTGGAAACTTGATGATATATGAAGAGGAACTTAAAGTAAACCGAGAATAGGAAGATAAACCTAATATAAAATTTTTAGAATTCAAGTCTACTACTTCAAAACAAAAAGAGAAAGATAAAGTTTAAGTTGAAAGCTCTAGTGATGATGAATCACTTATAGATACCAATGTAGAAATATCCCATATGGAAATAAGGTTTAATAAATTCAATAATAATAAGAAATTATTTAGGAAGCCTATCTAAAAGGGAAAATATTATAATAGAGTAAAATGGAAGAGAGACTGGAAAAGGGATGATAATTCGAATGAGATTAGTAGTTGTGAGTGTAAAATAAAATAACATATCAAGGTAAAATGTCCCATGTTAAAATAAAAAAAAATATTTGATAACAAGGATAAAAAATATAAGAAATAAATGAAAGACACCTAGAGTGCCTATGAGGATAGTTATAGTGACTCAGACTTGAATCATGAAGAAAATATTGAAATAGAAAATATGTGCTCCATGACAAACATACTTGAGGTACCTAATATCTCTCATGCACAAAAATCTAATCATTTTGAAGATAAAAATAATTAAGAAAATATAAAAAATGAAGAAATTTTTTAATATTGAAATATTCATTAGGATACATTCATTGAGATTAAAGATAAATATTAAACCTTAAATAAAAACATGATTTATATTCTAGTGTTAAATTTGATATTGCTATAGAAAAAGATAAGAATAATCAACTATTAAAATAAAATACTGTGCTAAAAATTTATAATGAGATGTTAAATAATTACATAGAGAGATTTATTAATGGTAAATAATTTATCACAAAAGTTTTGGGAAATCCGAAAATACCTAATTAAAACATTATCTTACAATATCAACTAGGAAAAAGAATTATTGTAAAGAGTATATTGATTCCTAAATATAATTCTTCCAAGTATGCTTCTAGTTTTTATTTGAGAGGACCATATAGAGTTTTTATTTCCAAAATATTACAATATGATTATTAGAAACCCATTAATAAAATGTGGGTTCCTAAAGCCCTAATTAATAACATATATTGATCCAAGAATATTTGGGTTCAAAAATGATTTTTGTTATAATTTATTTTTTAAGGAACCTACTTGAAGAGATTCAGTAGAAATATATCGTACCCAGATTGCAACGGTTCCAGAAATATGGTTGGATATTACTCAAGATTCAAAAACTTGTTAAATTATGATGGTGAACATTTCACCTTTGGTGAAAATGATAAAGGGGAAATAATTGGCATTGGAAAAGTTGGTAACTCTAAATCAATTTTAATTTTAAAGGTTTTATTTGTGGAAGGTTTAAAATAAAATATTCTTTTCATATCAAAAATATGTGATGATGGTTTTTATGTAAAATTTGAAAGCAATTCTTATAATTATTTTTATTCTAAAAAATATTTACTATTCACTGCTTTGAGAAATGAGAATGTTTATGATATTAATATTGATATGTTTTTTATCTCAAAATGTTTATTGTATAAGTAAAATTGTTGAGGAATATTTTCTTTGGAATAAGATACTTGGAAACTTCAATATTTAATCACATAGAAATCTATATATAAAAGGGTTAGTTAAAGATCAACCTAAACTTGAATTCCCAAATGATAAAGTCTGTTACCCCTATAAGAAAATGTAAACAACCCAAAATATCATCAAACCAAATAATGAAGTTTCAACTTCTCAACCCCTATAATTGATTCACATGATTATTTTAGACCATATAGTGTTTATAGTTTAAATGGGAATAACTATGTCTTTGTACTTTTAGATAACTTTTCTAGGTATTATCAGTGCGTTCATTTTAGCTAAAAAAGTGCAGCTTGTACTAACTTTTCCATGTATGAAAAATCTATAGAACACCTAAGTGGACTTAATATTAATACCTTAATAATAGATCTTGACTGTGAGTTTAAAAATAAATACTTTGAGTTAATTTTATCAAAAATGGATATAACCATAACTTCTCTAATCCAGTGAACCCCAAGTAGAGTGGATTTGTTGGATGAAGAAATAAAACACTTCAAGAGATTGACTAGACAATGATTAATGAATATGAAATAACTGTTTAATTTTGGGTATGTGATGTGAATACAAACTAATATAAAATTATTAGAGTCATAATTAGTTATATTATAATGAAAACCACTTATAAAATTTGTAATAATATAAATCCGAAGGTTAATTACTTTATAGTTTTTGTTTGAAAAGTGTCCAGTCCCGAGGAACTTTCAGAACCCAAACATAAACCCATAGAAGACCATAAGATGACTAGAAATTATTTCCATAGATTCTTTAGGAATCATAAATATCATCCTCAATATTTTGTTTTAGAATACCTAGATATAGGTACACAAACCAGATCTTCTCTTAGGAATCAGGTTGAACATCAAGCATTATTTATATAACTTGAACCTAAGAACAACATTGATGATATTAATGATGAGTTTTGGGTCCTGTTAATGTAATAAGAGATTAACCAATTTGAAAGAAATAAATTATAGGAACTTATAGATAGACCTAAAGACACCTTGAATATTGGAAATAAATTGGATTTTAGAAACAAGGTTGCAAAATTTGGTATAATTGTAAGAAAAAGGGTAGATTATGTCACAAGCCTCCCCAGTGCGGCCCATTACACAACTCTCCAATCCCGCCTTTAATAGTATAGCAGTTTTTTACTATCACTGAGTAGGAATATCGCTAACATGTGAGGAATTTATTATGTACCTATACAAAAACACATCTCCAAGCCTAAAAAATGATGATATTAAAAAAACCACTAAGAACCAAATGCATGCATACAACTATATCCAAACCAGAGTACAACTGGAAAGTAAAGTTCTATAAAGTAAAATAGGATAGAATACAATACTACCAAAAATAATTCTATAACCACAATTCCAACTTATAAGAAAAGGTATTTGGCTTTATATTTGTATCTATAGGAACACATCTCAGCCTGCCTGATCTCACAAAGCTTCATCTGGTCCTGGTCTATGTAGGGCTCTGTCAAAAGGTCTCTCATCTACAAAAGACATAACATGTGTGGTTAAATATCATGCAATCATGATCATAACAATACTCATTAAGACACCTCAAAACTACACCTCAATATGAAAATAAAGAGGTACATTCCGTTCTACATAGTATATATCTACAACACATATAAAAATAATATCTAGATATAATCAAACCAGGACATGATGTTTAGAAGTAAGTCACAACTATTGTATACCAACTCTAGGAATTCAGTCTAAAGATTCCAAAAAGTACTCATATAGGAGAACACACTCACGAGTCTAATAGAACTGATGAAATCTATCCACGAAGTAATGTTTATTAGGAACTATCTTGAGAGAGATATATGCCAATAGATCTAAAGGGAATACAATAACACATATGAGGATCACTATAAGGGCCATGGGTTGATA
Source organism: Viscum album (assembly GCA_963277665.1). NCBI lineage: Eukaryota > Viridiplantae > Streptophyta > Magnoliopsida > Santalales > Viscaceae > Viscum > Viscum album. Next base: position 1,142,755,362 of record OY728156.1, read on the forward strand.
CCAATAACTCAATATGAATTAAGATGATAAGTACAAGATCAATGCTCGATTAAGCTTCCACATCAATACTAAGGTCTCTACCTTGGTCAAAAAGATTGAATAAAGGGTTCTACTATTTCCCTCTTAGGGGATTCTAAAAACTCTATCTAGGAATCCTTAATAAAGGGGTCATACTCCTATGATTATGAAATAATATGCTCCATCCATATGGGAAATGATCAAGGGCATGAACCCTAATGAAACTTGTCCAAGAAATGGTGGAAAATAAATTCAAGCCATGTAAAAAGGGAAAATATTGTGTAGTAGGGTCACACACAATGTTCATTGATCCTGGGTATTGCCCGTGTACAATGGACCATGTTATTAGAACATGTCATGTAGAAGATGGGTACACGTCATGTAGATGGGTCACACACCATGTCAATTCTTCTGAGGTCAACTCATGTACTCTGGCCATGTGCCTGTACACAGTATCAACTCATGTGTATCTACTAATGTACCAGTACATGGGGTAGTCCATGTGCTTGGTCCAGGTCAAGCTGTGTGGTGGGGTACATGCTGTGTAGACAACCCTTGTACTAAAAACAGTGTTCATGCATCTCATGAGATACACGCCCAGTCTCGGGGAAGGACCTACACTCTGTATGAAAGGGTCAAATTCTATGTGACATTTAAATATCTCTCAAAACCCTATCCATAATTCATTGGGGGCCACGTCCCGTGTAACCTCGGGTTACACACCACGTTCAACAGGATTTTATAGAACACAAAGTTCATCCTCCCACACATCAGCCAATATTTTGGGTTCCTCTCTAGTGGTTCGTTTGCCTCAAAACTCAAGATAGTGGGTAATACAATCACCCTAACACTGAGCATATGTGTTTTGGGCCTTCAATTAGCTCAGAAAACAACTTTAAATCCATCCAAAAAAACTTCTTGAAGAACGATATCTCCCGAATCTCATGGATTTTTCCATCGCCGTCATCGTTGCATCTTCGCTAGGTCGTCCTTATATCGGGTCATCAATTTCATATCATTTCTCCATGGAACAAAGGCTTGTAGATCATTCTTTCATAACCCCATGATGAACGAAGAACATACATAGGAAACAAGGGAGATAATTTCACATGGAACAAACCCAAGGAATGAACCTCAACCATTGTTTGATCCAACCTCAATCCGTTCTCGTAAGAATGATCAACAATAAAAAATCAAACCTCAAATAATCAAACCTCAATAAGGATAAAAATAAAACCCATCCCATATAAACAATCGAACCATGGATCAACCTGTTCATTAGTTGGTCTGTGTTAGTTGTTGAATCTAAGAACGAGGAAAAGAATATTAAAACAACATGCCCTAACTTTGGTTTGGATTGATTGCTGATGTAGATTGGTCGCAACATCACTATAAAGAACCAAATATTTGAAAAAGGCATGATTCATTAGTTTTTCTTTATTGGATATCTTAAATGGTCATAATGAAGTCTTCTAATCAAGTAAAGGAGGTCACAGGAGCGTCTGGGTCACTCCCGGAGCTCAGAGCTCTAAAAAGGGGAAAAAAGCCTAGGCCGCATAGTTTTTCTGCAATCATGCGACACAAATAAATGGAAGTGTGACTAATGTAGTGGGGATATAGAGACCAACTGCATAGTCTAAACATGGTTAGAAAAATTGTACATAAAGGCTATGTAGTGTGCTCAGTGAAACAGTGAGCTACGCACTGTGTGCACACGGTTTGGCCAAACTGTGCGCAGTAACCATGGGCACCCAGTTTTGAGGAAAAATGACCATTTTATCCTCTCCCCTAATAAGTTATTTTTCTTTTTTTCCTTCTCCTTCATGTGGACAGATCCCTCATTCCAGTTCTTTGAGCTCTCAAGCCATCTTCTCCTTGGATGCTTGATATTCCTTCATCCGGTGTTCGATATTTAGACTGTCAGTGGCGTTGGAACCCTTGAGGTCAGGCTAACCTCACACAATCCTCCTTCCTTAATAAATTTCTCCATCTGTTTCTCTATTTAGATATAGGATCATTCTCTCTATTTTTAGGGTGGTGCATGGAAACATAGATCTACTCCAACCTGGTTCAAATCTAATGTCGATACTTAACGAGACATCATCTACGAACCTATATTAGGTGGTCAAAATATGGCATCAGAGGGATTTTTATTTCTTTACATACTATTTGGAGATGATATCTTGAAGATTAATAATGATTTGGACTTGGTCACAAGCCTTTATTGGGTGCAAAAAACCAATATACAAGGTAATGACCATGTTTCTTGAATTATTGCTGTTACTGATTATGACATTACTGTTGATATTATTTCACCGTTGGGTGCTTCACATGTTTTTTGATGTTATTAAAATTGTTGATATTGGAATTGTGATTTCATTTTTCAACCTGATGAAATGAGAGTGATGTGTAAAACATGAATCACGATAAGAATAGTATGAATATTCCATGTATTTTTTCCATTCCACGTTTAAATTTCAAGATAGTATTTCCTATTTCATATTGTTGTGCCTTGTTTTTCTTATATGTAATTGTGCTGACACCTTTCTTTAGGATTTGGATCGTTCTATGGTGTGATTCTAGCAGATTCCACTCTTTGGTTCATAAGGTGTATAAGCCCATATGGATTGGAAAATGGAATTATAGCTAGCTCAACCTTTTTAGAGAATGATATAATCACATGGATAAGCAAAATTTAAATGAAAATGACATCCAAGTGAGTGTCATATTTTGATTTATAAGGTATATGGACCCTTATGGGATGGAAAATGACATATCATGGGATTTAATTATTTGAAATGACTTATATGGGCCCTTACACATTCCTAACTTAGAAGTTTGACCTAAAAATGACCTTAGTAGTGGGTATTCTTCATTCATATGGTCTGTTACAATATGTTCTAATGTCTAGTCCCAGTGTTTGAAGCATGCAGAGAGGCTTGACCATTATTAAAGGAAGTGTGTGGTACCAGTCCTAGTTTATTTAATATAAACTCCTAAAATTCTTAAATCCCTTATAATACATTCATTAGGAATTGTATCATTATGCCTCTATAACATCCTCATGTCGTGAAACCTGAAAGAAATGACGATCATGTTCCTTAGGTGGTGAGCCAAGAGCTAAAAATTTTTCTTCCAATCATGCCACCTGTGGTTTGTCCTCATATACCAAATTCTGGCAATGACACCTAGTTTCAAGAGGGATTCTTGCATATGACGAAGAATATGAAAAGAAAAGTGCGACCTTCCCCACCATGGAAGAGTTGACTTGTGATTTTCTGGAGCAACATCCTCCTACTTTCTAAAGAGATGGTAGAACACTCGCTGTGATATCTTAGATTGAGGTGATCCTATCTATCTTTGGGCTCCTAGATACGCATCCAGGGAGGATGGTCAAACTAGATTCTTACATGAAACATGTCTTATACAAGAGGTGGTGAGATGTCATCACCTAGGAAATCCAACAAAGTGAGATGATTTGAGATAATTTCTTGACTGTATTCTATGACTACTTCATTCCCAAGACTCTGAAGGCTGATAGAGCTCAATAGTTCATGAATTTGTAGTAGGGGACCATGTAGGTAATGGATTACTCACCCTATTTCAATAATCTATAATGTATCACTCTTTCTCTTGATATGGATGAGCTGATGGTTGCTAGGTGATTCAAGAATGGGTTGTTTTGTGCCATCCGGTCGCAAGTCAATGTTTTCAGGCTGACAACTATTTTAGAAATGATTTATGAGACCCTAATTATAGAGTAGAATCTAAGAGATTCTGAGGTTGCAAGACAAGGTGGTTCGACACCTACGGTTTCTAGTGTATCTTCTTCTATCCAAAAGAAATGTTTTAGAGAGTCACAAGAGTAATAGTGTTCATGCTCCTTTCACCAGTGGTTCTCCTAGCTGTCACTAGTGTAGAGAATCATGGAATTTCAAGAGCTAGTGTATGCGAAATCTAGTGGAGTACAATGGCTATGGCATGATGGTTTATCTCCACTATTTCTACATAACTTTCCTTCCAGCACCTAGGGACTAGGGATCTGCATATACTATTTGGTCGGGAGAGGGGTTAATAGGATCACGATAGTCGGGCAGCTGGAATACCCCCAGTCGATCAGGTTGAGGTAGTGGTAAAGGAAGAGGTTACCAGACTTATGATACTCAATCCCAATAGATTGGGATTTCCTAGTGTATCTAGGCAACAGTTCATGGCCAAATTACATGCTAGTTACATGTTGTGAATACTACACCGTAGGAGTAGAGCACCTGACTATCTATTGTAGGAGGTACTATTCTAGTATCCTTTGTACCTGTGTCTAATTTTTTTGATATAGTCGTTTCTCAATCTTTTATATATGAAGAAATCACTAGGAGTTTGGAACACGATGTTGAGTACTATCATGGCTTTATGAATCTATATACACCCTTAGGTATCTGTTCAAAGGGTGTTCACCTCTATCAGAATTTCCACATTGAGATAGGCAGTTACCTTTGCAAATGGAACCTTCACATTCTTGACATGACAGGTTTTGATGTAATCTTATGAATGGAATAGTTAGTTTCATATAGATCTCAAATTGATTCCTATCATTATAGAGTGACATTTACATCACTAGAGGGTGTTATGTATGTTTAGAAGGGAGAGTGGGATGTTGGTACAACACAAGTAGGACCTGAGAAACAGAGGTTGGGTAGTGTTACGACATAGGTTGATAGTATTTACCTTGGTAACCATGGATTTAAATCCATTGTTTTTTTCTTATATTAGTGTGTTTCAAAGACATTTTTCTTGATGACTTATTTGGTCTACCTCAAGTAAGAGAGGTAGAGTTTACTATTGAACTTGTGTTAGGAGCAGCACCTGTGACCATTCTTCATTATAGAATGGAACCTAAGGAGCTTCTAGAGATCAAGCTGTAGGATTTGGAGGAAAATGTTTTTATATGCCCCATCACTTTTCTTTGGGGTTCCTCTGTTCTATTTTCCAAGAATAGGGACAATACCCATAGGCTTTGCATGGATTACCGTCAGTTAAATCAACTGACTATCAAAAATTGGTATCCATTACCTAGAATAGACGACATGTTTGACCAAATTAGTGGAGATTTTTTTTTCAAATATAGATATGTGGCCGGGATATCACCAGGTGTGTGTCAAGACTTCTGATACACCGCACACAACTTTTTAGAGTTGGTGTTCTCTCTAGGAGTACCTGGTTATGCTGTCATGACTCGACCCTACCCGGGCTCGAGCCGCAACTACCCCAAGCCCACCTCCATAGGCCAGGGGCTGGCGACCAGCGCCGAAGGCACAAAAACTCGGGAATGCCTTTTCCTAAGTACCTGTACACACACACGAAGCACACTCAATGCAAAAGTGCAGAGTAAAAGAAAGGACAAGAAGAGTAAAAGAAAAACTGCTATATATATAAACCACATATGTGCATCGACCTCTAAACATCACAAATTACAAGGTGAAGGTAAACTGAAAAGAAAAGGGAAAAAACACGCGCACAGCCAAAAAGTGCCACAACCCCACAACAGGCAAAACAACAGTAAACAGCTGGGAGGGTCCCACACCTGGAAACCGACAACGACCACCGCACGCGGTCCAAGCTCCCGACTCCTAAGCTCCTCTAACGTCACGACCAACCCATCCGTCGTCTGCAAGGGCACACCAATTGCGGGAAAATCCCAAACAGGGGTGAGTATAAAAATACTCAGTAGGATACCCCGAAGGCTTGAGGGAGCAACAAAGGATGTACCAAAGGGTGAGCAGTAGATCTAATAAGAAAAGTAAAGGAGTGCAACCGAGAGTTCAGTAAAGAGTACCGTAAAGAGTCCATCTCAACCCAACAAGAGGAAGGAAGGTAGACTCATCAAGACACAAGGAGATGGAAACAGTGAGAAATTGAACTTCCCGTCGAGTCTTCACTACCTATAGCAGGAGAGTAGACTTATCCAACCATGAGAAGATAGACACGGAAAGCACGTGGCACACCCTGTGCGTCTTCACCTCTCCTGGAAGGAGAGTAACCAACCCTAAGAAGTGGGTACTGGAACAAGGAATATAAAAATTCATATGCTCAATCAAGAAGCCCAAACAAGATCGTAAGGGGATCTCCATCCCATAGCTCAGCCCAAGAAAAGTGAGTTTCCAACAGTCCCAGAAGTAAACCATCGATGCCCAGCATCCCGCGCGTCTGCCCTGAACTACAAGTCAAGGGGATCAAACCATCTCACCCCGAAACTATCCGCTTTGGGCAGAACTGACTCACCCACACGGTTTTAGGTCGCGTCACAAGGACGCGTCTCAGTGGGGGAAAATATCCTCATACTTGAGAGTTCTGGGGGAACGTCAAACCACAACTCATCACTGCCCCACAGTTGAGAGGTCTGCTCAAAGTCGACAGGTGACCCCCCCGCCCAGCCCCGCTGGAGGGTCCCTGAAAGTTGACGGGCTCCCACTACAGGGAGACCTGACAAGAGTTGACGAGTGCCACACTGCCCAGTCCTGTAACATGGTAATCCACTAGCGGGAGACCCAGATAAAGTCGGCGATGGTACCACTACCCAACCCAGCTGGAGGTAAACCGGCATCGGGGACCACTGCCCAGCCCAGCTAGAGGTAAGCCCAGCATCGGGGACCATTGCCCAGCCCTGCTGGAGGTAAGCTAGACATCAGGCACCACTGCCCAGCCCCGCTGGAGGTAAGCCTGACATCGGGGACCACAACCCAGCCCCGCTGGAGGTTAGCCCAGAACTGCTCTAGCCATCCCTGCTGGATGGTACTGCTCGGTGCACACCGCTGTACTGGCCATACCTGCTGGATGGTAACCCACTGGCAAGCCCTGCTGGAAAAAACCTCAGCCCTGCTGGAAACAACTTTAGCCCTACTGGAAACAACATCAGCCTTGCTGGAAACAACCTCCTGGGTAGAGGATCGGTGCCCGCGTAAAGTGTTGGTCACACTGAATCCACAAGAACTCTACCAGGGAACACGAAGCAATGGGAGAAACTCCCCAGGCCACATAGGGTGATCACGCTCCAATCCGCTGAGTCACTGTCGAAGTGGACTGAGACAATCCTCCCAGAAAGTGGAAAAAAACCCCACGTTGTACGAGCACATGTAGTCGCAAACGGTTTCGTAGTCCGGTGAAAGGGCACGATACTGAAACCCCTCACAGCCGAAGAAACAGATGAACCAAACCATCTCTACCAGCCAAACGAGCTCAAAACCAGGGGAAAAACTCAACCCTACTGGTCAACAAGTGAGAACAGGACCAGTGGAAACTCAACCCTGCTGGTCAACAATCAAGAATAGAGGAACCCTCTACGTCGCGAGAGGTCAAAAGTACGTAAAGCAGAACACGAGAGGCACATGGGGACCACATTACATGTGACCCCAAGTCAAACCCAACCGAACACACAAACATTCTCAGGTACAAACAACCACATATACCTCCAAGCGTTCCCATATACTCCCAGAGTATACCACGTTCCAGCCCAAAGGCTATCGTGCACATGGCACCCAACGTCAACGTGAAGGTGTGAACGTAACAACTCTAACCTGCCACCTCAATGGATGATGCACAGGCAACCACATCTCTTTAGACACTGACCTCACTCTCCTAGGAGTGCATGCGATCACACGCAAAAGGTCCGCTACAAACATGGTAGAAGAACCACCACTAGGGCACCTTTCATATTTCCACATTTAATAAGATAGTGAAAGAGGCTCCGGACACCTGAACCAATTACACAATTGTAATCCTCGCAGAAAAACATGCGAGATCGACTTCTTACTCTCCTCCAACGGATATCCGACGAAAAATTCGCCAACTCCACTTTACGCCCGAATGGTGTCCCATGGTCCCGAGCATCAGCCTCAAAAACAGTTGGGCGCATCACACCATTACGATCCCCTTGGGAAAACACATCAAAAAGAATGCTCACTTGTGCACAACAGATATCCAGAGAAAAAGATGCATTCTGGCGCACCACACACGAGTGGTGCTTCGTGGGACCCACATCCCTGTCCCGAAACACAACGAATGGATCTCACCGTTGCGATCCTCTCGAAAAAGCACACATGATGGACTATTCATTTGTCCAAAACGGACACCCGGTGATAAATCCAGAAATCACTGTCAACTCCCGAAACAGCCCTCGCGGGGGGCCCACACCAGCGTGCAAGAATTAAAGCAGACAGACTACGCCAACACGATTCTCTTGAAAAAACACCAAAAAACGACTGGCCGTACACCCCGAACGGACATCCAATGAAAAAGTCGTGAAATGCTTCATGCAGCTCGAAAGACGGGCCATGGGGCCCACACCTCAACTTTGGCCTCAACTCCTGAAACCACCCTGGAAAGCTCTGCCTCGGTTCCAGGGTTCCAATGCCACTGACGACGCTCAAAACGATCCCCGGACGCGTCCGCGCCGTCCAAAACAAGATCCCCGGAAGAAAACGTCACTTCACTTGAAGACGCGTCGCGCCTCCGAGGCCCCTTGTTTCGGGAATTAAAAATTCCCAAAACCATCTAAAAAAGTCCACCTCGACGTCTGCAGTACATTTCCGTAGACGGCATGTGAATCGGACGCCCGTAATGAAAATTACGGGCGTCCGAAGGTGGGGGACGGAACCCCTTGGGCTGGACCGGCCTGGGCCGGCCATGGACCCACGGTCCACGGTCTTGCCGACCGGCCTCATGGCCGGTCGTTAATCCCACGCGGAGACCCACAAAAGGCGGGTCTCAGTCTGGCTGCGAGGTCGCACGTCATGACCCTGGCCTCCGCTCTGCGCCGCGGAGCGCCTCCGCTAGGCGCTCGCTCGCCTCTCGCGAGCTCCGGCCGACACCGCCTCACCCTAGCTCGTCGTCCGCCTGAAGCCCGGCCGACCCCGCCGCCTTCCGCTGAAGCCAACCACATCGGCCTCCGATACGAAGGAAGACCCCCACCGCCGAGCCACCGTGCTCCTCTGCTCCTCCGCGGTGCCCAACCGGCCGAACTGGCCTCCGCCGCCTAGGAAAACGGCCGGACCACCCCAAAACCGCCGGACAACCACCAAAAACCCGCAATCTTTGGCGGACCGCTGCGGGCAGCTCGGGACTCAGAATTTCAATCTGAAATAGGCGTCAGAAACCATATAAAATCTAATATGTAGTTAGGGATTTTTTCAAATACTCAACAGATCTTCGACGCAAAATAAACAATTCAAATAGGGATGTAGGAATTGAAAACGCAACAAAACCCTACCTCGTGGGCGTAGCCCGTCGCTTCGCGACGATCCGCCAGCCGCCCGCAAAACCTTGGAGAGGAGAGGATAGAGGAGGAGGGTTCTGCCTCAGTTGAGACTTCATTTTCTAGGAGAACCAAGGGGAAATGAGGTATAGGGATTGGTTTAGGTAGAAAAATTTATTGAAAAAAACTTAATTAATTTAAAACTCCCAAATTCACCCATATTCGAAATGCTCGACAGGGTCGAGGTTAAGCCTCCCCTAGGGTAATAACCACCTCCAGAGCACAAAGGTGGTCTCAGAATTTTAATCCGAGGCCCCGTTAAAATGTTATTAAAATCAACGCCTGGGGTCCCCAAATTACGAAAACGCCCCTGGGGCCATTTTTCCCAGACGGACCGCGCCCATGAAACATACATCCCTCCTAGGGTAAACAGAACGTTTTGGACTCAACGATGCCCTCTATTTTCCAATCCGAGCCACTTTTTAAGAGATACTTGAGTTAATCTGTTAAACGAATAAATTAACTATTTAATTTATCTGTTTCACATTCCGAAAGCGAGAGAGGTGTCCAAACGTCCCGCGCTGACATGTTTTATGTCGCTCCTAGGGTAAACACCCCATTTTGGACCCATCTGTACACTCAGATCTCTGATATGGATCACCGTTTAAGATTTTTCCCATTTATTTGGCGTGCCCAATGTGAACGCACTGAAAATTTTATTCCGACCACTCCGGGGCTCAGAATCGCACACCGTATGAAGGCGCTGCTCTGGAATATCATCAAGAATATTCCAAAGTCTTTCACAGAAAAAACAAGGTTCTTACATATGCCTTTTGGACTCAAAAACACACCTAATGTCTTCATGGATCTTATGAATCAGGTTTTCCACCCATACGTGGATTCGTTTTTTGTTGTCTTCATTGATGATATATTAGTGTCTTATCGCTCTAGACACAACAATGAAACCCATATTGGGGTGGTGTTGAATACAATGAGATAACATCAAATCTTTGCTAAGCTTATTAAATTCCAATTCTGGATTGATAAAGTCCACTTCTTGGGTCATATCATCTTGGATTCTGGAGTTTCAGTTGACCTAGAGAAAGTTAGGGTTGCGATTTCTTGGGAGCATCCCAAGAATGTTGTAACACCCCGAGATTTTATAAAAAATATTCTTTTAATTTAATTGTTGTATACTATTATACACTAAACCAAGTTTATCTTGTACTATACGCAACACTGTATTAGCTTACAGTATACACAACACTATTCTTGGCTCGTGTTACACACAATTTCAAGTTCGTTTTCTAGAAATTATTCTACGCAACATTAAGTATAGACTTTGTTTAATGTATAAATGAAATAAGTTTTGATTATGTTATACGCAAAAAAAACAGAGATTTCACTACACGCAGCCCTGACTTGACTTTCATTACACGCAATCAAGACCTTTCTCGATAGTGTGTGTAGTATGCAATACCAAGTTTCATTAAACGGGATATTATTATAATATTATTATGAACTAGCCGTTGTGAATAGTAATACCCACTTTTTGAAATTTTATAAATTTTACCTTTCAAAATGGAATTCATTTTTGGATTCGGAATATCAAAATTAGCTTAGGGTGAATTTTTGGTATTTTTCTGAAAACATTCAATTTTTGATGAATAGTGAAAAAACACTGAGTCATAGTTTAAAGCCGAATTTTTATTTAAATAATTATTTATTTTATTTAAATTTATTTTAGGTAAAAATTGATACATAATACCTATATAAGTTCAATGTAATTCATTGGAGTCATTTTATAATAATTTTCGATATATAAAAATTTAATTGAACTTTTCACCGTCTTTTACCTACCTTCTAGGAGCTTTTTGCAAACTTACATAAAAATTAATTTTACCGCTTCTCTGAGTAGAATTTAAAAAATCCAAGAGACACGGTTAATTTTAAGGACTAAAATGTGGTTCAATGAGATGAAAATAATTTTTGGTGAATAGGAACTTTTTACTTTTATTTACCACAGTTAAAAGTAAATAGGGTAATTAAGTGTAAAAATGATATTATTATTACCCTAAAACAAGTCATAATTCTATTTAATAAGTGTAATTCGTCCAAAAAAAATCTTAGGAATAAACTATGACCATTTAGGTCCACTTGGATTAGATTAGGACATTTATTATTAATTTATTTAAAGAAGGGTCAAAATAGTTAAAATCAATGTTTAATAACTAAATCATTTTTAATATAAGGTTATACATAAGATAAATTCGACTATAAATATTCATTATAAATCTAGAAATATTTCCTATATAATGGTATTTTATTGATAATTTTTAGACATTAAATATGTTAATTTATTTATGACACAATGATGATGCAGTAATTACCTTATTAATGAAATATTAACATAATTGATGTTATAAATAAACAAATAAATGTAATTTGAGACTTTTTATGAATTCAAATAATTTTATAGGTTAATATGACATGTTAATATTGATTTAATCAACTTTTTTAGAACTAATCACGCTTTTATGATTTTTATAAAAATCAATTACCAAATAGTGTCAAAATTGACATAAAATAGTTTTTAAAAAAAATATTATATTATTAATTGTTATTATATTCCTAAAAATCTAAGGTTCAGCCAAGATACTTATATCATGATAGGTGTATCATTAATGGACCACTTGGGGGTCTCTTGGATGTGTATGGTATGTTTATTAACTATATAATATAAAAATACAAAGTGACATGGTAAATGTCAATCTAATTAACTAAGTGTTAAAACTAAAAGATAAGGTTAATATAATGACCTAAAACTGTCTAAAACCTAGTGGTTTAGAGTATTCCTACCCATACCCACATTAAATTCTAAATAAATCAATTTAGAGCTATTATAAAGCGAAAATTACTTTATTATAAAATAATATTTTATGTTTTTCCAATGGTGCCCCTCTCCTCCCTTATAAAAAGGGCACCCCTTCCCTCTTCTCTTCACACACTTTTGAGCCTTTAAGATCTACCAAACCCTTATCATTTCTCTTCTACACTTCCCTAGAAACATTATAGAGGTTCTTGTCTTCTCAAAATACCAACTCTAATTCCCTAAGAAGAAGTTTAAAGGAGGTGCGTCGAGGAAGAGGTAATATCTTCTACCGACTCTTTCAAGTTTCTTTCTTCTACTTCCTCTTCTTTAGTTTTTTCATTATAAAGTAATAACAAAAGTATTAATTATATACTGATATGTTATTATAAATATGAAACAACCATATTTTACATTATATCCATCCTACAGAAAATGAAATCACCGCGCGTGCGTATGTACGGAATACAGTCTCCACGCCATGGTGTGATCTGTTTTCGACCACCTCCATACTTGGATGGGTATAATGGTGTAAATAAATAAATATATATGATTATTGTAAAGTGATATTTATTATAAAATATTATACATACACTTCAATACAATTCCACGATCATGGGAATGATATCATCGCTCGTGCGTACGTACGGACTGCCGTCTCCACGACGCGATGAGATTCATTCTCCATGTTAACCATTCATGAATGATTATAAAGTATATATAATGAATAATAATGAAATATATGACATAATAATGATACTGGATTTATGTATATATATATATATATGTATTTTGTCTACTTAATTCCATTCAATTCAATAAGGAAATGAATACAGCGTTCATGTGTACGTACGGCCTACCATCTCCATGAACGGTGTATTTCATTCCATTTATCGATCTATCATATATATATGTATATTCTGAATATATATTATATATATAAATCATGTTTTAAATTCTTTAATTAAGTAAATCAGGATATAAGTAATAATATTAAAAACAACATGTTGAAACACGTACGATAAATGAAACAATTTTACCCAAAACAATGCTTTAACATGGAATTTACAAAAGAACGAGTAATATAAAGTCATAAGTAAACCATATATGATATCATAAATATAAATATGATTCTGTAATAATTCAATGAAATTTTTTAAATCATTATATAGGATGTTCGGATACATACGAAGGATATCAGACATAAGGTAAGGGAAAATTTTTCAATCTCATTTTTATTCGAGATTTCTTATATGTAAGTATTTACTGGGGTTATATTTTTCATCCATGTCCTTAAAAATATTTCTCATAAAGTGTTTAATTTTCTTCCATTTATGTTTAAAGTCATTTTTACCCCTCTTTGACTTTTACTTTGTGTTATGGAAGGAATCTTTCTTTTGTTTACCGTACGATGAACTTTTTGACTTTTCTGAAAAAAGTATGAGAAGAATGTTTTTTTAACTTATACACCATGAATAGATTTTTACAGTTTCATAACAACTTATTTAAATGAAGTTTCCTCTACAAAATTTTATAACTATTTTCAACAAAATACTTTTCCTTTAAGATTTCATGGCATTTTGTGAAAAGAAAATGATTTTGAAGAAGAAAGGATATTTTCATCAAGAATTCATTTCAAGTGTTTTATCAAAACCATTTTCCATCTAAGATGACATTATTTCATATGTGTATGTTTCAAGTATAATTTCTCTATGATTCAAATGGTTTTACTTCTCTTATGATGAAATTATATCCTTATTTATATGGATTATGTTATGATGGGATGCTGTTTATGAAACCCATTTTATTCCTTGGTTTATGATGAATGTTTTAAGTTTATTTTGTGGCACAAGTAAGCATGATTTCATTATGAGATGGGTGGGATCTATATCTCCCTCCAATGAATTGGCTGAATATTTATATCTCATGAGATAGACAGGGTTGGAGCGGTAAGTTAATCAGGTTCAATGTTACAGGACTGAAGCGAGGAGTGAACTCGATTCAGAAAGGGAATTTATCCACTAAGATGGTCTTGGCAGTAATGCCTTGGCTACTATGGAAATCATATCTTGTGCTTAATTTCTTTCCATAATCACATGTTTTATTCCCATGCTATTTTATCAATATTTATGTTCCATTATGATACATGCCTTACGTACTTCCAAGATTTATGTCTTTGCTCAAGATTTTTATGTTTAAACATTATGTTCGTGTTTTTATGTTCAAATGTATATGGTTTGTTTTATTTTCTCCATGCTTACCCTTACTGAGCATTTGAGCTCACCCTTTATATGTTTTCTTTTCCCCAGGATTTCAAGAAAGGTTTTAGGTAAGAAAAAAAAAGGGAAGATATTTATGGGAGATGTTGAAGATATTTCACCATGATTAGAAGATTACGTTCCGAGTTTCCAAAGACACTAAACTATTACGGTCCTTTGGTGTCTGTTTTTTTTTATGTATTAAATATTCCGCAAAAGTAATGTAATGTCCATGTAGGTAAAGCTTTGGGTCTCTATAAATGTATTTTATATTCAGAGTTTCTTAGGGATTGATGAATACTATAGGTGCTTTATTCATGATTTCTCATGTCATTCAGTGCCACTTATAGGCTTTACAAAGAAGGGTGTGAAATTTGAATTTTCTGATTCTTATGAAACTACCTTTTAGTAGTTGAAGGGAAGACTGAATTCATCACTAATACCGATTCAACTAAATATTTACAAGTCTTATACTATATATTATGATGCATCGGGTATCAGAATTGGAGCTGTTATAGTGTAGGTTGAATGGGTATTTGAGTATGGTTCTCATCAGTTGAGGAATCATGAGTGGAATTACATGATGAACGACCTCGATCTCTCTACTGTTGTTCACGCCTTACACTATTGGAGACACTATTTATTATGATAGTATTTTATGGTGTTCATAGACCACAAAATCCTAAAATAAATCTTCAATCAATGGGATTTGAATCTCAGATAGGTAGGTTGGTAGAGTACCTACAATATTTTGATTTTGAACTTGCCTACTCTCCAGGAAAAGGGAATTTAGTAGCTGATTCTCTAAGCTGTAAAACATAGTCACATGCAGTTCATAAGTTTAGTGATGAAAGGAAGCTTATGAACTTATTATTGAAGATGAATGTTGAGGTTCATGAGGAACATGGTCAGACTATTCTCTAAGCCTTAGCGGTGACATCTACTCTTCTAGAACAAGTAAGGTGAAGACAATAATCTGATCCTAAAGGCCTTGTATTACAGAAAACTATCCCAAGTGATGATGCAAAATCTAGTTGGAATATCAATAGGTATGATACTCTCATGTTATGTGGGTGTATATGGGTCCCAACATACATCATAGAGGATATGATAAGGGATTTCCATGCCTCGGCATGATTAGTTCACCCTGGTGTCACTAAAATATATTGATATCTACGATGAAAATATTTGTGGACTAGTATGAAGCATGATATAGCTAGTTTCATTATGTGATGTTCAACATGTCAGTATGTGAAGGTGGAACATCAGCATATGGATTGGATTCTTTAACCATTGTCTATTCTTGAGTGAAAATGGGACGATGTTCCGATGGAATTTGTAACTAGACTTTCTAGATCACCTCATGGCAACAACGTAGTGTGGGTTTTCGTTGACTGTCTGAAGAAGTTAACACACTTCTTACCAGTGAAAGAGACCTTTTCTGTAGATGAAATGGGAAGAATATACATCGAGGAGGTGGTGAATTTACATGAAGCACATTGTTCTATCGTTTTTGAGAGAGACACTTATTTAACAACATAGTTTTGGAAGGGGTTGCAAAAGGATTTGGGTACATAGGTAATTTTGATCATAAATTATCACCCTCATACCAATGGGAAAATGGAGCGCACAATTTCGGTCTTAGAGGATACAATCAGTGCATTCAATCTTGACTTTGGGGGTTCTAGGGAGAAACATATTCCCCTCATTGAGTATTCTTATAACAACAACTTTCAGTATACCACTAAGATGGCTCCCTATGAAGCCTTTTTTGGTGAGCCTTCTCGCTCCCCTATATGTTGGTTAGAGGAAAGGTAAGAACCTATATTTGGGCCTTATCTCATGTACGAAACTGGAAAGAAGGTCTAGTTGATTCCATTGAAAATGTTGACATCCCAGTCTAGACAATAGTCTTATGCCAATATATTCCAATGACCTCGTGATTTTGAGGTCAGAGACTAGGTTTTCGTTAATGTCTTGCCTATGTTGGGGAATAGACGTATTTAGAAGTAGGGTAAGATATCACCTAGATTTTTTGGAGCCTTTGAGGTTTTAAAGCAGATCAAACCAGTGGATTAATAGTTATCACTTACTCAGAGATAACAATCTATTCATGATGTCTTTCATGTATTGAAACTTCAATGATATTATCTAGAGCCATCCCACGTCTTCCATCCTGATGAGGTTGAGCTAGATATGGATGATTGTTTCAAGGAGTATCCAAATTTTATTTTGATCAGAACATGGAGACACTATGAGGCAGGTATATTCCTCTCTTACTGGTGACATGGTAGCATGATCGAGTATAGGATGAGACCTAGGAGATGGAAGCTAATATATGATCGCAGTGGCCAGAAATCTTTTCTAATAGTACCTCTTTACCCTCAGAAGGGAAACTCGACGATGAGTTTCTATAAGGAGGCGAGGTTGTAATGACCCAACTCTTTGACCATGGTATAGATTTTTATTTTTTATTTTTAGATATTTTAAATGGTTTCAATGAAGTTTTATAATCAAGATAATGAGGTCATGGGAGCTTCTGTGGCATTCCTAGATCCCAGAGCACTAAAAAGGGGAAAGTAGGCAGGCCACACTGTTTGTCTGCAACTATGCAACCCAGTTGTATGACCATGTAGCTACAATAGTGGGGTCCAGAGCCCATTTTCATGGTCTATACATGGTTAGAGAGACCATGCATATAGGTTATTCGGTGTTCCCAGTGAAGCAGTGAGCTATGCATGGTGTGTACATGGTTTGGCCAAACCGTGCACAGTAACTGTGTGCACCCAGTTTTGAGGAAAAATGACAATTTTACCCCTCTACCTTCTTAATTTATTTTTTATTCTCCTTCATAAGGATAGAACCCTCATTATTCATCATTTAAATCTCAATACTTTTATCCTTGGATTCTTGATACTCCTTCATCTGGTGTCCGATCATCAGTCTGTTGGTGGTGTTGGAACCCTTTAGGTAAGGCTAACCTCACATGCCTCTCCTTCCTCTTTAAATTTTTCCATCTATTGTGCTATTTAGATGTAGGATCATTAACCCTATTTTTAGGGTATTGGATAAAAACTCAGACATACTCAAACCTTCTATAAATTCGTGGTCGATACTCAGTGAGGAATCGTCTGCAACCCTAAGGTAGCTGGTCATGTAGTTTTCCATTTGAGTTTTTTCCATTTCGTATTTATTCTTGTTGTGCCATTAGCCGACCATTACGGATCTCCCCTATTATTTTGATTACTTCATTTCTAATTGACCCTAGTGTGATGACATAAGTTAATTTACTCATGTTTAGGGACATCATTATCACCCTTGCTTTATATGGACTCCCAAGGGGTGTTCCACCCAAAATGGCCATTTTAGACTAATTTCTCAAAATGTAAAATTATAATTTATGCTTCTAAGCTTGGTTTTAAATTAAATTTACCTTTTTACCATGTGTATTTCGATCAACCCAAGTTATCCCATGGGTTTTTGGTCCTCTTAGGATTGGAGTTACCAATTTGACCCTATGACTATTTGACATGACCTTTTCCCCTTAGTTGTGCCTCTTTGAAATGGGTTGCCTTGTTTGGAAAATTAAAGGGTAGACCATGTAAGTTGGATGGTATGATATAGAATAGACTTAACAAAATAAAATTCCTTAAACTAAATTGTGTCAAGGCATGGCACGACCTTTCCTTGTTTGGGGATAACTATAAATGTATTACTTAATTGGTTTTCTTGCTAATTTTTAAATGATGTTATATGGTTTTCCTTACATTATATATTATAAATTTTTATTTCCTTACTATGATTGTGAGATCATGTGAATGTGTGTATGAGAGGAATTCATACCCTATGCCACTTATGAGATATATAGGTTGGAGGCATGCTTACCCCACGCCACTGATAACCTCTTGTATATTTGGGCGGGATGCATTCTTACCCAGTGCTAGTTATAACCTTTGTATGAATGTGTAACACCCCGAAATTTTATGAAAAATATTCTTTTTAATTTCATTAATGTCTTGTGTTGTATGCTACACCAAAAGAAGCTTTCACAACACGCATCCTTGACTTGCCTTCCATTACACGCAATCGTGACCTTCCTCGATAGCGCGTGTAGTACGCAATAACGAGTTTCACTAAACAACAATATGCTATTAAAATATTATTAAAACTAGCCGTTATGAATAGTAATAACCACTTTTTGAAATTTTGTAAATTTTATTTTATCAAAATGGACTTTATTTTTGGATTCGTAATATCGAAACTAGCTTAGGGTGAAATTTTGGTACTTTTCGGATAACTTTTATTTTCTGATGAATAGTGAAAATTACTAAATTTTAATTAAAAACAAATTTTTTAATAGAAATAATTAATAGTGATAAATTATTAATTTGAGTGGTTTTAAAGTATATTTAGAATATATTTTTACAATTCAATACAATGTTGGTCATTGGATGTAATTTCACATTTACACCAGACATAAACAAGTGTTAATCTTTTGATAGTTATTATCTCTTAAAAACACGCTATTTGTTGTGACAGCGGAAATTAATTATGAAATTAATTAATGCAACTTATATGTTGGGAATTTTGTAAAATATAAATCATTTTTGAATTTGGAATATCAATTATAGCTTAGGATGAAATTTTGGCATTTTTCTAAAAAAGTTCAATTTTTGATGAATAGTGAAACTACTAAGTGGTAGTTAAAAAAATTAATTTTTTCATAAGTCTTAATTTTACCACTTCTGTGAATGGAATTTCAAAAATCCGAGAGACACGGTTGATTTCAGTAAGTAAAATGTGTTTCAATGAGATGAAAATAATTTTTGGTGAATAGTAACTTTTTACTTTTATTTACCACGGTTACAAGTAAATAGGGTAATTAAGGGTAAAATTGATATTAATATTACCCTAAAACATGTCCTAATCCTATTGTACAAGTGTATCTAGAACAAAAACAACCTTATGTGTAAAAGATTTTCATTTAGGCCCACTTGGATTAGATTAGGACATTTATTATTATTTAATTCAAAGAAGAGTTAAAAGAGTTAAAATCAAAGTTTATTTACTAAAACATTTTTAATATAGGGTTATACATAATATAATTTCGACTATAAATATTCATTAGAAAGATAAAACGATTTTATACATAATGGTATTTTATTTTTAATTTTTATACTTTAAATAATTTAATTTATTTATGACACAACGATGATGCAGTAATTACATTTTTAAGAAAATATTAACATAATTGATGTTATAAATGCCCAAATAAATTTAATTTGAGACTTTTTATGACTTAAACTAATTTTATAGGTTCATATGACATGTTATTGTTGATTTAAGTAACTTGGTTAGAACTTATCATTCTGTTAAAAGTTTCATAAAAATCATGTACCAAATAGTGTCAAAATTGACATAAATTAGTTTTTAAAACAAATATTATATTATTAATTGTTATTTAATTAATAAAAATATAAGGTTCGGCCAAATGACTTAGATAAGGATAGATATATTAATAATAAACAACTTGGGTATCGTTTGGCTTGATATAGTATGTTTATTAACCATATAGTGTAAGAAAATAAAAAGATACGGTAAAAGTTAAATTATTTAACTTAGAGTTAAATCTAATTGATAAGGTTAAAATAATAACCTAAACTTGTCTAAATCCTATTGGATGAGAGGATTGAGACTCATACCCACTTTATCTTCGAAATAAGACCATTTGGAACCATTATAAACCGAATTTGACCTTAATATAAAATAATATTTTGAGATATTCCTAAGGTGCCCCTCTCCTCCCTTATAAAAGGGCACCTCCTCCCTCTCCTTATCACACCAATTTGAGCATTCAAGCTCGGCCAGACCCTGCCAAAATCTCTTCTCCACTTCCCTAGTATCATCCTAGGGGTCCTGGTATTCTTCAAAGACCATCCTCATTTCTTTAAGTGGAGTTTAAGAAAAGGCGCGTCAAAAAGAGGTAATATCCATTACCGATCTTTTTCAATTTCTTTCTTCTTCAACTTCTTCTTATTTAGTTGTTTCATGATAAAGTAATGACATCAGTATTTCTTATATACTGATATGTTATTATAAATATGAAAAATCTCTAATTAACCTTCTATCCATCCTACGGAAAAAGGAAATCACCGCGCGTGCGTACGTACGAAATACCGTCTCCACGCCGTGGTGTAATCTATTTTCTGCCACCTCCTTAATTTGATGGGTATAATGGTGTAAGGAGTAACTATATATGATTATTATAGAGTGATATTGATACTTAAATAGTATACATACACTTCAACACAATTCCACGACCATGGGAATGATATCATCGCTCGTGCGTACGTACGGACTACCGTCTCCACGACGCAATGAGATTCATTGTCCATGTTAACCATTTAAGAATAATTATAAAGTATATATAAGAAATAATAATGAAATATATGACATTATAAGGCTACTGGATTTATTTATATATGTATGTCATCTACTAACTTCCATTCAAGACAACGAGGAAAGGAAAACAGCGTTCATGCGTACGTATGGACTACCGTCTCCATGAACGGTGTGTTTCATTTCATTTATATATTTATTAAATATATATATATACTGAATATATATGATATATAAATCATGTTTTATATTCTGGAAGTAAGTAAATCATGATATAAGTAATAATAATGTCAAGAACAACAAGTCCAAACACCTACGATAAATGAAACGATTTTACCCAAAACGCTTCTTTAACATGGAATTTACAAAAGAACGGGTAATATAAAGTCATAAGTGAACCATATATGATATCATAACAATGAATATGATTCTGTAATAAGTTAATGACACTATTTAAATCATTATACAAGAGGTTCAGACTCTTACGAAGCAAATCAGACTTAAGGTAAGGGATAAATTTTCAATCTCATTTTTATCCGAGATTGCTTATACGTAAGTATTTACTGGGGTTACGTTTATCATCCATGACCATGTTTTCTAAAAATGTTTTTATAAAATTTTTACCATTCTTCCATGAATGTTTAAAGTCATTTTTACCCTTTATTGACTTTTTACCACATTGTATGAATGGAATCTTTCCTTTGGTTACCATATAAGGTACTTTTTTTGACTTTTCCGACAAAAGTACGAGGAGAATGTTATTTTTAACTTATACGGCATGAAATTATTTTTACGATTTTCATAACACCTCATTTTCAAAAAGCTTCCTCTACAAGATTGCATGATTATTTTCAACAAAACCCTTATCTTTTAAAAATTCATGAAGTTTTGTGAAAAGAAAACGATTTTAAAGAAGAAAGGATATTTTCCTCAAGAATTCATTTCAAGTGTTTTTCTCAAAACTATTTTCTATCTAAGAAGACATTATTTGATGAGTATGTTTCAAGTAAAATGTATTTATGATTTAAATGGTTTCCATTTTCTTATGACGAAATGATATCCATTGTTTATGGATTATGATGGAATGATGTTTATGAAACCCATTTTATTTATTGGGTTATTATGAATGATGTATGTTTATTTTGTGGCAGACATAAGAATGGTATCATTATGATATGGGTGGGACCTATATCTCCCTCTAATGAATTGGGTAAATATTTTATATCTGATGAGATAGACATGGCTGGAATGGTAGGTTATACCGGTTCAGTGAAACGGGACTGAAACGAGGGTGACTCGATTCAGAAATGGACTTTGTCCACTAAGATAGTCTTGGCAATGAGTCTTGACTAACAAGAAATGATTCTCTATGATTATGTGTGTATTCCACAATGTTTCATGTTTTAATTTATGATTATTGGGATTTCATTTCACTACTATGATTTATCCCATGTTATGAAATTATGCACTCTTTTGTAGGTTAAGATTTCCAAAATGTTATGTTCTTATGAATATGATGTGATTGATATTTCTTTTGTTTACCCTTACTGAGAATTTGAGATCACCCTTTTATGTTTACTTTTCCCTAGGATATAAAGAAAGGTTTTAGGTATAAAAAAAGGGAAGATCTTTATGGGAGATGTTGAAGATCTTTCACCAGGATTAGAAGATTATATTCCGAGTTTCGAAAGACACTAAACTATTACGATCCTTGTGTGTGTGTTTTTGTTATGTACTAAGTATTCCGCAAATGTAATTTAATGTCAATGTACATCAAGCTTGGGGTCTCTACAGTTGGTATCATAGGAAAAGGAGGTAGGAATGTATCCGATCCTTGGGAACTCTCACATGTGAGCGTTGGACGAAGCATGGCTCTCTGCCCAAGGGCTTCATGAGGAAATGGCTGCCACTGGGGATGGTGGTGTGTCCCGCCCAGGGGGTGTAGCCGCCCATAGAGTGCCTTGATAGGTATCAATTACAGTCCACTGGAAGTTATTCCAGACCGTTACAGTTGGTATCAGAGGAAAGGTTTAGTCAACCTTTGGAAACTAGGATGCAAGAAATTTAGTGAGATCCCTAGAGATATTTATAAGGTATGTCTAGGGATGTCCCTAAGGATAAGTATACGTATAGGATACAGTCCTAGAACTATGGTAACGATCATAGAATTTAACCTAAGATGTTAGATATTGAGGATACTCCACCTTTATTATGTTGTTTTTCCTAGCATGATTTTTTCGTCTCACACTATTTTTTTTTGGGTTTTAGAAAATGGCTGGAAACAAGATGATTCACGATAATGGAGGATATGATGGACAATGGAATGATATTCTTCATAATGAAATGGGATTTGGAAGTCTAAACATCATTATTATGCCGAATCAGCAATCTCATAATATGATCAATAAAGTAAAATTTGGTAAGTTTCCTGACTCGGCTAATAAGAGAAAGATGGAGTTTCATGATGATCATAGAGGAAAGAAAGTTCAATTTCCCCTATGTAAATCATGTGGGAAGAGGCATCAAGGAGAATGTTTCAAAGGAACTGGAAGATGCTTTGGGTGTGGAAAAGAAGGACACAAAGCAAGTAAGTACAAAGGAAAAGGTTTAGTTAACAACATGGATGAGAATAATGGTATTGCTACGACATCAACAATGGTTAAATGTTTTAAATGTGGAATGTACGGGCATTATGAAAACCAATTCCCTAAGGGAAAGTCTCATGAAGATAATCAGTATGGTCGTATGGGAAGTATTTATGTTGATGATGATGAAGATACTACAAATGATATGTGAGATGAAAGAATTGTTGAAGCTCCGTCAATGGTTTAAGAAGGTAGTGGAATGATTACATTTTTATCAAGTGTAATGTTGTATAAGTAATCTCATGGTACTATGGAATAAAGAGACATCTAAGGATTGTTACACTATTGTCTTCCCTAAGTTTTTAAAGTGTATGATTAATGGTACTATTAACCATGAAATGTTATTCATATATTTTTTGGAAAGTAGATGATATGCGCATAATGAAGGAATAATAAGATAATCAGGTGTTTGATTGTATTCATGAGCTCATGACTGATATAAGGAGAAGGTTATATCATGGTTTGAGTATATAGAATTTTTGGATTTTGGTATGTGGAAAGAGTTAACTTTTAACTGCATTCATGTTTTCACTAAGGTTCAATGGGTATTCAAGAGAATACATGATTAAGGCCTTTCAATGTTTGGAATGTGACCAATAAGACATATCTTATGATATATGGGGATTAACGACAGTATTAAATCTCTGGTAATCATTTTCACTATATTATGAGAGTGGAATGCAATATTATGGATAAGCCTAAAGATTAGAATGGATTATGTTGGACATAAGTTAGTATTGTCTAAGGATAGAAGATTTTCGATATTATTGATGGGATGTTATAGTAATGTAGTTTTAGAAAAAGGACAACCTGCAGGACGGGTGATAGCCCATCGCTTCGGACAAGGCTGCGGGAATCGAACCCACAACCGAAGTGCGACTGGCCTTTATCGCCTACCACTGGCCTACAGGAAGTCCCTATTTAGTAGAAACTAGTTTTATTATATTAAGCAGTATGATATATGAAGTATATGTCCATTTTAGGAACCATATATGATTAATCTCACTACAGATCGACTTATGTATATAATTTTTGCTAACCTTTTGTTTGAGACAGATGGAATGACCCGTCATTCTATCACATGATCTGCTAACACTTCACGAATAACAAATTCAACTTCATTTATTTAAGAGATGAAGTGGAAATTGTTCAAGTCACGAACAATAGTGAGATTGTACCAAAATAAAGTAAGTATTTATTCTAATTCAAATTTTCAACTTTAGGGAAATGATCTTGAAAACCAAAAATGTTGTTCTAGTGTCCTTATATCTGATGAATCAGATGGTACCTTAGATCGTCACAAATTTGTGGATTTGTGATTGCTATCTTTTCCATAGCCATGTTCTCTACCACTCTCCATCAGAACATGATCGTTAGATTTCTCTTCCATATCCATATTTTCACCTATGTGGAAACCCAGTGATTAGTTTAATTGGGTAACTGTTACGTTTCATACTTTTGTTTTTAAATATTGGTTTTGGTAATCTTTTTACGACGTGGGTTTCTATTAAAGAAACTTTCGAATAGTAAACCATTTATAACCCCGACGAATTTCGAGGGAGAAATTCATTTTAAGGGGGTAGAATGTAACACGCCGAAATTTTATGCAAAATATTCTTTTTAATTTCATTAATGTCTTGTGTTGTACGCTACACCAAAAGAAGCTTTCACAACACACATCCGTGACTTGCCTTCCATTACACGCAATCGCGACCTTCCTCGATAGCGTGTGTAGTACGCAATAACGAGTTTCACTAAATAGCAATATGCTATTAAAATATTATTAAAACTAGCCGTTATGAATAGTAATAACCACTTTTTGAAATTTTGTAAATTTTATTTTATCAAAATGAACTTTATTTTTGGATTCGTAATATCGAAATTAGCTTAGGGTGAAATTTTGGTACTTTTCGGATAACTTTTATTTTCGGATGAATAGTGAAAATTACTAAATTTTAATTAAAAACAACTTTTTTAATCGAAATAATTAATAGTGATAAATTATTAATTTGAGTGGTTTTAAATTATATTTAGAATATATTTTTACAATTCAATACAATGTTGGTCATTGGATGTGATTTCACATTGACACCAGACATAAACAAGTGTTAATCTTTTGATAGTTATTATCTCTTAAAAACACGCTATTTGTTGTGACAGCGGAAATTAATTATAAAATTAATTAATGCAACTTATATGTTGGGAATTTTTTAAAATAGAAATCATTTTTGAATTCGGAATATCAATTATAGCTTAGGATGAAATTTTGGCATTTTTCTGAAAAACTTCAATTTTTGATGAATAGTGAAACTACTAAGTGGTAGTTAAAAAAATTAATTTTTTCATAAATCTTAATTTTACCGCTGCTGTGAATGGAATTTCAAAAATCCAAGAGACACGGTTGATGTCAGTAAGTAAAATGTAGTTCAATGAGATGAAAATAATTTTTGGTGAATAGTAACTTTTTACTTTTATTTACCACGATTACAAGTAAATAGGGTAATTAAGGGTAAAAATGATATTAATATTACCCTAACACATGTCCTAATCCTATTGGACAAGTGTATCTCGACAAAAAACAACCTTAAGTGTAAAATATTTTTATTTAGTCCCACTTGGATTAGATTAGGACATTTATTATTATTTAATTCAAAGAAGAGTTAAAAGAGTTAAAATCAAAGTTTATTTACTAAAACATTTTAAATATAGGGTTATACATTATTTAATTTCGACTATAAATATTCATTAGAAATCTAAAAAGATTTCCTACATAATGGTATTTTATTTGTAATTTTTATACTTTAAATAATTTAATTTATTTATGACACAACGATGATGCAGTAATTACCTTTTTAAGAAAATATTAACATAATTGATGTTATAAATGCCCAAATAAATGTAATTGAGACTTTTTATGACTTAAACAAATTTTATCGGTTAATATGACATGTTATTTTTGATTTAAGTAACTTGGTTTGAACTTATCATTCTGTTAAAAATTTCATAAAAATCATGTACCAAATAGTGTCAAAATTGTCATAAATTAGTTTAAAAACAAATATTATATTATTAATTGTTATTTAATTACTAAAAATCTAAGGTTCGGCCAAATGACTTAGATAAGGATAGATATATTAATAATAAACAACTTGGGGTTCGTTTGGCTTGATATAGTAAGTTTATTAACCATATAGTGTAAGAAAACAAAAAGACACGGTAAAAGTTAAATTATTTAACTTAGAATTAAATCTAATTGATAAGGTTAAAATAATAACCTAAACTTGTCTAAATCCTATTGGATGAGAGGATTTCGACCCATACCCAATTTATCTTCGAAATAAGACCATTTGGAACCATTATAAACCGAATTTGACCTTAATATAAAATAATATTTTGAGATATTCCTAAGGTGCCCCTCTCCTCCCTTATAAAAGGGCACCTCCTCCCTCTCCTTCTCACACCAATTTGAGCATTCAAGCTCGACCAAACTCTGCCAAAATCTCTTCTACACTTCCCTAGTATCATCTTAGGGGTCCTGGCCTTCTTCAAAGACCATACTTAGTTCTTTAAGTGGAGGTTAAGAAAAGGCGCGTCAAAAAGAGGTAATATCCATTACCGATCTTTTTCAATTTCTTTCTTCTTCAACTTCTTCTTCTTTAGTTGTTTCATGATAAATTAATAAAATAAGTATTTTTTATATACTTATATGTTATTATAAATATGAAACAACTCTAATTAACCTTCTATCCATCCTACGGAAAAAGGAAATCACCGCGCGTGCGTACGTACGGAATACCGTCTCCACGCCGTGGTGTAATCTATTTTCTGCCACCTCCTTAATTGGATGGGTATAATGGTGTAAGGAGTAACTATATATGATTATTATAGAGTGATATTGATACTGAAATAGTATACATACACTTCAACACAATTCCACGACCATGGGAATGATATCATCGCTCGTGCGTACGTACGGACTACCGTCTCCACGACGCGATGAGATTCATTCTCCATGTTAACCATTTAAGAATAATTTTAAAGTATATATAAGCAATAATAATGAAATATATGACATTATAAGGATACTGGATTTATGTATATATGTATGTCATCTACTTACTTCCATTCAAGACAATGAGGAAAGGAAAACAACGTTCATGCGTACGTACGGACTACCGTCTCCATGAACGGTGTGTTTCATTTCATTTATATATTTATTAAATATATATATATATATACTGAATATATATGATATATAAATCATGTTTTATATTCTAGAAGTAAGTAAATCATGATATAAGTAATAATAATGTCAAGAACAACAAGTCCAAACACCTACGATAAATGAAACGATTTTACCCAAAACGCTTCTTTGACATGGAATTTACAAAAGAACGGGTAATATAAAGTCATAAGTGAACCATATATGATATCATAACAATTAATATGATTCTGTAATAAGTTAATGACATTATTTAAATCATTATACCGGAGGTTCGGACTCTTACGAAGCAAATCAGACTTAAGGTAAGGGATAAATTTTCAATCTCATTTTTATCCGAGATTGCTTATACGTAAATATTTACTGGGGTTACGTTTATCATCCATGACCATGTTTTCTAAAAATGTTTTTATAATATGTTTACCATTCTTCCATGAATGATTAAAGTCATTTTTACACTTTATTGACTTTTTACCACATTGTATGAATGGAATCTTTCCTTTGGTTACCATATAAGGTACTTTTTTTGACTTTTCCGACAAAAGTACGAGGAGAATGTTATTTTTAACTTATACGGCATGCAAGTATTTTTACGGTTTTCATAACACCTCATTTTCAAGAAGATTCCTCTACAAGATTGCATGATTATTTTCAACAAAACCCTTATCTTTTAAAATTGCACGAAGTTTTGTGAAAAGAAAATGATTTTAAAGAAGAAAGGATATTTTACTCAAGAATTCATTTCAAGTGTTTTTCTCAAAACTATTTTCCATATAAGAAGACATTATTTGATGTGTATGTTTCAAGTAAAATGTATTTATGATTAAAATGGTTTCCATTTTCTTATGACGAAATGATATCCATTGTTTATGGATTATGATGGCATGATGTTTATGAAACCCATTTTATTTATTGGGTTATTATGAATGATGTATGTTTATTTTGTGGCACACATAAGAATGGTATCATTATGAGATGGGTGGGACCTATATCTCCCTCCAATGCATTGGGTAAAGATTTTATATCTCATGAGGTAAACATGGCTGGAATGGTAGGTTATACCGGTTCAGTGAAACAGGACTGAAACGAGGGTGACTCGGTTCAGAAATGGACTTTGTCCACTAAGATAGTCTTGGCAATGAGTCTTGACTAACAAGAAATGATTCTCTATGATTATGTGTGTATGCCACAATGTTTCATGTTTTAAGTTATGATTATTGGGATTTCATTTCACTACTATGATTTATCCCATGTTATGAAATTATGCTCTCTTTTGCAGGTTAAGATTTCCAAAATGTTATGTTCTTATGAATATGATGTGATTGATATTTATTTTGTTTACCCTTACTAAGCATTTGAGCTCACCCATTTATGTTTACTTTTCCCCAGGATATAAAGAAAGGTTATAGGTATAAAAAAAAGGGAAGATCTTTATGGGATATGTTGAAGATCTTTCACCAGGATTAGAAGATTATATTCCGAGTTTCCAAAGACACTAAACTATTACGATCCTTGTGTGTGTGTTTTTGTTATGTACTAAGTATTCCGCAAATGTAATGTAATGTCAATGTACGTCAAGCATCGGGTCTCTACATAATGGGAGGAATTATTATCCCATTCCAGTATCTTATATTGATGGGATACATTCTATCCACATGCGAGCTACAATATACATGTATGGATGAGAGACATTATTACCTTGTGCCAGTGATAACAAACACATATATATACCTAGAGAATTAATCAGAAAAACCAGCATTGAGCTGAAGTAGGTAGAATTTCTTGGTTTACTTTGGGAACATGTGTGGGAGGTAAATTGTTTATTCATTATTTATTTATGTTGCAACCGTTAGCTGTACAATATTTACTTATGAATGCCACTCAGATTACACATAGACATTGTTGGTGGTGGCCTATTGAGATTTATCTCACACCCTACTCGGGCCGACCTTATCACCCAAATAGACAATTTTTCTGAAGGTATGGATAGGGTAAAACACCACTCATCTGGATATTGAATTTTTTTGCTTGGATAGAGCTTAGGAGAAGAGGACCGATCTTAGGCTAGAGATGTTATGGAATAATTTTTTGCTTTTGTTCTATTTTTTACTTCTGTATTAGTATTCCTACTTCTTGTTTTCTATTACCATTTTGTTCTGGTATGTCATGCACACATATATATATATTAGACACGTTCATGAGGCTTTTTTATATTATTCAGTATTCCTATATTTACTTCAACTATCTGTATGTTTATGTTTCCTATATTTTATGTTTTTGTTACATCTGCTATATATTTTGACATGGGGGTATAGTCTCCCTGCTGATTTACCTTCACACATCAACTAATGCTCAGTATCCCTTTGGCTTAAGGGGAGACACTCTAGGGTTCATGTGACCAATCGGGCTCGGGGTATAAGCTACATGGCATCCGGGACGAGGACATCATAGTCACCATCATTGGTGAGATCCATTAAGAATGATGGTCGTCGATCATCAATCTGTAATTCCGTTATCTCCCACTGAGATAAATCTCTAGGTTTTTTCTAAAAATCCTCTAGGAAATTTCCAGGGTTATCAGCCTGACCTTGTATCCATATCTAAAGTCTTACATAAAAGAATACGTGGCTCTATGATTCTATATTGACGAAACAGAAAAATAAAATAAATATTCAATTTATTTTATTCATTAAAAATGCCCAAAACTGCTTTTCAAAACTAAACCACACCTTCCAATCTGATGTTTCATCTAGGGAAAAGCTACTTCTTTGAATGAAACAATTTCCTCATATTTCTAATCTGTGAAATCATTTTGAAGTTATCCCACTTTTTTCTAGAAAAATGCTTTTACATGTTATTTAATATTTTTATAATATTCAAACATTTATTCTGGGTACACTGATCCTCGAAATCCCATGGCGTATTAGCACCTAGTCTCAAAATTAATCAATATAATATTTAAAAATAATACATAGAAATTATGAGACATTACATTCTCTTCACCTTGGTGGTTTATGTCCCTGGAAATCCAAAAAAAATGCTACTAAAAAGATTAGGGTATTGAACATGAATATGATCCTCCCACTCTCAAGTGTTCTCCTAGAGATTGTTGTGATGAAACCAGACATGCACTAAAGAAATAAATCTCTCAAAAAGGACCCTCACCTACTAATCCTCGATCTCCATTAGGTAGTTAGAAAAAACTTTATGCATCCTTGAAGTCCATCTTTCCCTAGTCGAGGACATGCGATGGGTCATGCACATACTTCCTCAACCAAGACATATAGAAGATGTCGTGTACCTGGTCCAGCTGTGGGGGAAGAGCTATGCATTATGCCACCTCAACAAATCTATATAGTATTTGAAAACGTCCGTTAAACCTTAGAGATAACTTTCCTCCCTAACAAAATTTCTCTAATTCGTGTTGAGGTGAAACCTGAAGGAACACATGGTGTCCTTACTTGAACTCTAAAGGCCTCCTTCACCACTCATATTAAGACTTATAATATATCTTGGTAGTCTTCATCTACTCCTGGATGATCTACACCTTATCTGTAGTAGATCACACCAACTCTGGACCCATGAGTGCCCACTCTCCTGGGTTAGTCTAGCACAATGGTGACTTATAGGGTCTCCCATAAAAAGACTCTAATGGAGCCATACCATTGGTTTAATGGAAGCTATTATTGTATGAATACTCCACAAGTGGTAAGAGATCCTCCCAACTACGGTTGCAGTCCAACACACAAGCTCACAACATGTCCTCCATATACTAAATGGTTTGGTCCATCTGACCATCCGTTTGTGGGTGAAACATTGCGCTCAAGTATAACTGGGTAACAAATACCTCCTGTAATCCATTAAAAAAATGGGATGTAATGTGATCATCTTGATCTAAAACTATCGTTGATGGAACTCCATGGAGTAAAATTATCTCCTGCATGTAGAGGCATCCCAATATCTCTACTAAACCCTATTTTTGGATAGCTAGAAAGTGGGACAACATGGTGAGTTAGTCAACGATAACCTAGATGGAATCTTTTCCCTAGGACATATGTGGTAAACCCATCTTAAAATGCATCGATATCCCATCCCACTTCCATTTTGGAACCTTAGGGGGTTGATTTCAACTTTATGGAACCTAGTTTTCAACCTTCACATGGTGACAAGTAAGGAACATAGAAATATACTCTTCCACTATCATCTTCATCTCTGACCACAAAAACTAGTGTCGTAGGTCCTGGTACATCTTCCCCACACCTGGATGTACCACCAAATGGGATGTATGAAACTCCCATAGAACCTCTTCCAGTAATGTCACTGGTACAACTATACATCCTATGAAAAGGACAACATGAACCCCACCATTCGAATATCCTTAAGGATCATGCCCTGTACATATCTAATAATATAGAGTCTCATAGCTGGTATCCCCAAGTTGTGTCTCCTTGACTTGCTGTAAGAGTTGAGGGGTAAAATCCATCAAATGAAGGTAAGTTGATCCATATCCATCCACCAAGGTTTACTATAATGAGTCCAACTACTCTGATGCATCATTTAGCATCTATGAACTAGATCTCATGCTGAGAGCATCTGCCACCGCATTCCCCTTCCTAAAAGTATAGAAAATATCAATGTTATAGTCCTGGAGGAACTCTAGCCATTGCCTCTGTCTCAAATTAAAATATCTCTGAGAGAAGTATAATTGAGACTCTTGTGATTAGAGTAGATGATAAATTGTTATCCCATTAGGTAGTGTCTCCAAATCATCAACAATAAGATTAGGACTGGTAACTTAAGATCATGGGTTGCATAGTTATTCTCATGTGGCCTCAATTAGCACAAAACATACGCAATCACTGGTTGCCTTTTCATTATGAAACAACCAATACCGGTTCTTAATGTATCACAAAATAGTACATACTTGACACCGTACTCCAGTAATATCAAGATCGAAGTACACATAAAACATTGTATCAACTTTTGGAAATCGTGACGACACTTCTCTATCCACATGAAAGGATTACCTTTTCTAGTCAAATCTATCATTGGTGCTGATACCCTAGATAATTTTGGTATGAATATCGGGTAATAACCTACTAGCCCAAGGAATCTCCGCACCTCCATCACACACTTAGTTGGATCCCATGATAACACTGCCTCAACCTTGGCTGGGTCCACAACCACTCCATCCACTGAGATAGGATGCCCTAGAAAGTGGACCACATTAATCCAAACGTGGAACATTGAGAGTTTCCCATAAATCTAGATCTATTTAAGAATGTTGAGAACCATCCTTATGTGGGTTTCATGTTCCTCATTGGATGCCGAGTACACAAGGATATCATCGATGAAGACTACCACAAACCAATCTAAGGATAAAATATTGGATTCATGAGTCCCATGAAAACTGATGGGGAATTAGTTATTCCAAATGGAATCACAAATTTCTCATTGTGACCATAATGACATCTAAAAGACATATTCAATATAAACTCATCTGGTACTCACAACTGGTGATAGCCTGATATGAGGTTAACCTTCGAGAACCATCATTCCCCTATCAACTGATCAAAGAGGTCATCAATCATCACTTATGGATACTTGTTCTTCAAATTCACCTAGTTCAAGCTCCGGTAGTCCACACACAACATCAAGATCCCATCTTCCTTTTTGGAAAAAAAATTGGGGAAGCACAGGGTCAAACACTGGGTGTCATGAATCCATTCTTCAATAAGTCCTCAAACTACACCCTCAGCCCACGAAGCTCTTCGAGAGTCATCCAATTTTTTGGTGCAGATATCAGTGCCATCCCAAGGTGTAAATCAATACAGAAGTATATCTCCCAGTAGGGAGATAATCCAGGAACATATTCAGGGAATACGTCCTCGTACTCCACCACCACTGTAGGAAATAGGTAACTCATAACATCCATTTCACCAAGGGTTAGGCTACCAAACTGATGAGTAATTGACTACACCCTCCCATGTATGAGTCCATCTTATGATGCATGGGTTTATTTTTCACCGATAAAGGAAAACCTCACTACATCACTACGGAAACACCACACCCTTCACCTAAAATAGTCAATCTGGTCATGGACTATGGTTAACCAATCCATACCAAGAATTACATCGTACGGTCTCAATGTTACCACCAAGAGGTTCCAACAAAAATGCTCACCTCCTTGGGCCTGGTCATAGTGTGGGCACAAATGTGTGATCACAGAGTCTTCTCTAGTAGGTGTCTCCAATCATAAGGGTCATGTAAATGGTTTAACTAAAATATCTCAGTCTCAAACAAGATATGTGGTGAGAAAGGAATGACTAGAACCTATGTCTGTCAGTTCTACAACTTAAGTATAAAAGACACAGATCATACCTCAAATCATTCCTGGAGCCCCTTGGTCATATGACTATACCATATGTTGTTGTCCCCAACCCAGTTTTCTAACTCCTTGATCCTAGTGTGTACACCCTTGGGGTGGTGGTGGTAACATGTTGAAACATCGACCACATCATATTTCTCCCCCAGCTTCTATTCCAAATCTACCTCCTTGAAGATCTACCTACTTCGGTCATTTTCTCTACCTTGTTGCTCCAACCATTGTATCCCTATCAGTATTATGATGGGTTGGAAAATATAAAGCGAGATTTCCACTACCATCACATGAATAGCATTGCCTCTTCCTAGGATTACCGAACCCACCATGTGTGCCCTAAATTGTAGATATTATGTCTTGCTACCTCCACTAGAAACTTCTCCCACATCAAGATCCTTAATATTGACATCAACTCCCTACTGTCGATTTATCTGCACTTTCTCATCTACAACCAACTACCACCGACTATATCTGCACATCCAAGAAGATTTCAACCACCAAAGCTCACTGAAGCACACTAGTATAAGTTGGAATGGATAGATGGATAGATGGATAACACTAGCATAGATATCTCTAATTATACCTCTCTTGAAGGTTTTAGCCCAGAAGTAATGATCTATAACCATATCCATCGAGTACTTGGAAAGGTTTTTGAACCTTGATAAATAATCATCCATGGTCATGCTACCCTACAGGAGTTGAAGAAGCTCTTGAATAAGAACATATTTCAGCATAAATGTTGAGAACTCTAATCTGAAGAGGCGAATGAACATGTACATGAAAGAGTCACCTCATCATGATTCTATATAGATAAACTCCATAATTGACTTGGTGAACCCTATAGAGGTATTTTTGATAGGACCACCATCTTATCTGATGATGTCATAACAATATGGAAAACTCAGGTGACTACCTCAAGCTAGTCCTTAGCCATCTGAGGGTTGGGATTACCTCAGAACCTAAGGGGTATCTATCTCTTAAAACCATGAAGCATGCTTAGCCTGCGCTCCTCATCTGTTGGTACTACAGGTACCACATGATGCTTCACATGGGGTGGTATGACTGGTGCACTACCTGGATGAAACATCTGGGGAACTGGTCCATGTATTGAAGCCTCATCACTGAGGGGGTCATCCTCATGATCGAGCTATAGAATTTGAGATGGTATGAGTCTCTGGGGAATCTTATAAGAAATTTTTATTTACCATGATCAATATGTATATCTGGAGAGATGAATCAAGAAGGAAATAGAAACATAATCTATTCCAATATGATTTATCTACCATTATTTTCCTTGAAACCAGTTTTCTCATGTACTAAGTCGAAAAGAAGGTTATTAGAGTCATAATGTATGGATACGTTGGCCACCACACCAACATTGGAGTCTCTAGGTTGAAATATGAACTTGAAGCACTTAACAATATTTCCCCAAACCAATATCATAGACTCCTGGTCCTAAGGTATAACTGATCGCATATGATACCACTATGTAATGACCCGTCCCATTGGGGCCCATTCCGTGACTCCCCAAGCCTGCCTAAAATACGCTAGGGGATATTGACTAGCACCGAGTAGGCATATCACCAACATGGGAGGAATTTCCTATTTATCTGTACACACACACACATATCAAAGCCCACAAAATGAAGAAATGAAAAAACAACTATGATCCAAACACATGCATACCACTATATCCCATCCATAGTATGACAAGAAATTAAAGTGTAGTAAAGTAAACCGAACTAGAATACAAGACCACAAAAAAGAAGTCTGTAACCATAAGTCCAACCAACAGGAAAAGGTACTAGGAAAACTATATATAGATAAAAGAACACACCTTAGCATTCCTGATCTCACAAAGCTCAGTCCGGTCCTGGTACACTAAAGACTCTTCCAAAAGGTCGCTTGTTTTCACAAGACATGACACAAGCGGGAAAATACTATTCTTGGGTGAGTATAACGATACTCAGTAGGACACCCAAAAACCACAAAGAAATACACAAAGAAAGAGGTACAATAAACTCTATATAATATATGTATACATCACATATATCAAGAATATACAGATATACTCAAACCAAGAAACATAGTCTAGTGGTAAGTCACAACCACTACATACCAACTCCAGGGATTCGGTCTAATCATTCCATGAAGAAATCATCTGAGAGAACACACTCCTGAGTTTAATAGCACTATTGAAGTCTATCCGAGTTGCACTTTTCATCATGAACCATCAATTAGAGAGAGATATTTTGATAGATCTGAAAGGTTTACAATACCACAGATGAGGATCAAAACTAGGTCCAAGGGGTGATACCAACAACTCAATATGGATTAAGATTCTAAGTAGATGATCAACTCCTTATGAATTTGGTCACATCAATACCAAGGACTCTACCTAGGGCACAATGACTGATTAAATGATCACACTCCAGGACTCTTAGGGGATTCCAAAATATCTATCTGGGAATTCCTACTAAAGGGTTCATACTCTAATGAGTAGGAAACGATACACACCAACCTTCAAGGAAAAAATAAAGGGAAACAAACCTAATAAAACATGGTCAATATATGATCAGAAATAGATTCAATCCATGTATAAAGGGATATATAGTGTGTAGTAAGTTCACAAACTGTAATCCTTGACCTCAGGTACTTCCCCGTGTACAATGGATCGTGTTATTAGAACATGTCATGTAGAAGACGAGTGCACTCCATGTAGATGGGTCACATGTTGTGTCCTTCCATCCTGGGTCCACTCATGTAATCTGTCTGTGTAATAGTACACGGTGTCAACCCATGTGTCTCTACCATTGTACTAGTACACAAGGTAATCTATGTACTTGATCAATGATAAGCCGTGTGGTGGGGTATACACTATGCAGACAACCCGTGTACTCTACCCTATGTTCTTGTATCTTTCGAGATACACTCCATGTATTTGGGAAGGGCTTGCACACCATGTGAAAAGATCACACACCATGTGACATTTAACTATCTCTCTAAACCCTATCCACTACTCATTAGGGGCCACATGCTGTGTAACCCCAAGTTACATGCCGAGTTCAATGGTTTTTTCCAGAATGCCTAGTTATTCCTTTCGCATGTCGGCTAATCTTTCTATTTCCTACATAGTGGAATGTTTACCTAAAGAATTAAGATAAAGGGTTGTCCAATCATTTTAACACCTAATAGAGGTGTTTCGGGCCTTCAATCATCTTAGAAAACAACTTTAAATCCATCCGATGAAAGCCGGCCGAAGAATGATATATCTCTAATCACTTCAATTTACCCATATATCTCATCATTGTACATACCCTAGTTCATCCCAATGTTGGATCTTCAATTTCATATCGTTTCACCATGAAACAAAGGTCCAATGGTCATCCGTTTGTAGCCCCATGAAAAAGAAGAACACATATAGAAAATGGGGGAGATAATTTCACATTGAAAAATCCTGAAGAATGAAACTCAACCATTTTTCATTAGGGCCTTAGTCTATTCCCATAAGAAGGATTAAATATAAAAAATCATGTCTCAAATAATTAAACCCCAATAATCCTGCAAATAAAACCCAACCTACATGAATGATCGAACCAAAGATAAACCTGTTCATTGGTTGGTATTCGTTCGTCATTGAATCTAAGAATAGGGAAAGGAATATCAAAACAACATGCCCTACCTTTGGTGTTAATCTCTCATTAAAAAAGAGTAGTCACTACATCACCATCATTGGTGAGATCCATCAAGAACGGTGTTTGTCGATTGTCGATCTACAATTCTATCATCACCAACCGAGGGGAATCTCCTAGGTTTCTCTCTAGAGCCTCTAAGGAATTTAAAAGGTTATGATCCTAATGTTAGATCCATATATAAAAGGATTAATTAAAATAAGAAGCATCACTGCATTGCTACATCAACAAAATAGTAAAATAAAATAAATATTCAATGTATTATATTAATTAAAAACACCTGAAACTACTTTTCATAGCCGACCCACGCCTACTGATATTAAGACACACCTTGGTTAAAGCTACTTCTCTGAATGCAATGGTTCCCTCATATTTCTGATATGAGAACCCGTTTAGAAGTTATTAAAACTGCATGCGCATGATATTTAATAATTTAATAATATTAAAACATTTATTCACAACACGCTGGACCACGAAATCATACAATATCTTATCTCCTGGTCTCAAAATTAATCCATATAATATTTATAATTAACACATTGAAAATATGGGACATTATAGACTAGTTTCAATAGGGTATATTTAAGAAGAGGGTATATACTATGAGGAGACCTTTAAAAATATAACAAGACTTGAATCCATCAAAGTAATTCTTTCCTATATAGAACATATAAATTTCAAACTATATAAAATGGATGTAAAAAATTAATGATTGAATGGTCATATAATTGGGGATGTTTTTGTTGAATAACCCTCCAGTTTCCAAAAAACCTCATTTTCCATATCCTGTTTTCAAACAGAAAAATGATTTATATGGTTTAAAACTGGATCCTAGAGCTTGGTATGATAGGCTCAACTCATTTATTATTTCTAAAGGTTTTTTAATAGGTATAAATGACCCTAAAATTTTTATAAAAATAATTTTAAAGGTTGTTTTAGTTGTTCAGATCTATGTATATGATATTATTTTTGGATCCTCTAAAAATTATGTGTATACTAATTTTTCAAAAATGATGAAAAAATGATTTTAAATTGGTTTAATTGGCGAACTTAAATTATTTCATGGTTTTATGATTTTTCGAAATAAATAATGAATAATTTTAAATCAATGTAATTACACCAATGATCCTTTAAAATGTTTTGACTTGGACAGCACAAAAAGTAGTGACATGCCAATGAGTACAACCTATAAGTTGGATATTGATGAAGCTAAGAATCCAATGGATCAAACCAGTTATTGGGGTTTGATAGGAAGTCTACTATATTTAACTAATATCAGACCAAGTTTTATGTTTAATGTGTGTATGCGTGTTTGTTTTCAATAAATCCCAATAGAGTAACAATTACTTTTTTGTGAAAATATTTTTTCAATACCTAAAATATACAACCATTATGGGTTTGTTCTACCCTATTGGACTATTATTTGACTTCGTCAATTATTCAGATGCTGATTTTAGTGGTTTTAATTTAGATTGAAAAATCAATTTTGGAAGATGTCATATTTTTGGAAAATCTCTAGTATCATTGTGTAGTAAGAAACAAAATTCTATTTAAATGTATACTACTGAAGCTGAATACATAGCTGGAGATACTCAAATTTTTTTGATGAAACACACTCTACTAGAATATGTTTTTTTATTCAGATAAGACCATATAAATTGTGACAATAAAAGTGCAATAAATATTTCTAAGAATATTGTGTCTCAATCTATAGTAAAGATCATTGATCTAAGACATCAATTTTTGAAAGATCATTTTAAAAAGGGTGATATAACTCTTTAATAAATAGGAACAACCCATCATGTTGCTGATATTTTTAATAAGGAATTTCATTATGAGAGATTAAAATATATAAAACATGAATCATGCATAATAAATTCTGGTCAATCTTAAATTTTGTTCCCCCCTATTGAAAATTACCCAATATTTGAAATTACCCACCATTGGAAATTACCCACAATTTGTAATTATCCATAGTTGTATGAGATATTAATGAGGATGTCTTTGATAGATAAGATATAAGAGAATCTATTGAGGGGGGAGGGGGATTCCTAGTTTTTTTGATCCACCATGTTGAACTTTCTATTGGGGAATCTGTTGATCCTACAGTTTTATCATTAACCATATTAGATGTTTTAGCATTTGAAGAATGGTATAGATATCCAATATATTTGAGAATTCATATGGAAAACCCCAGATATAATGATTATAAAAATATACCAAATATGAGTGGTCCTACTATCTCAGTTCAAGTAGAGATGGATCTAAAGGGATCAATGGTTTAACATATAGATGCTATTGTGGAGGTTCAATGATTTTCTACAATTACAAAAACTAGATTTGATCCTACTAGGAGAGATATTTCACCCATAACTTCTAGAAATATTACTTATGTTCCTTTTAATGTTGTTACCAGAAATGAACTGGAGTCATTTAGGCAAAGGATTATTTCTGATTTTGATGGGATTCTAAGAAATAAGGTTCCCTTGGTCAGAAAGCTCTGCGAAATAGATTATTGATATTTGTTTGATCTAATGGTATTCTACATTCATCAAAAGATGAATCATCATATCTAGGAAGTATAGATAGAGAAAATAATTCTAGATAATGAGTTTCAGTCCATGAGGACTATGATGGAGTATATGAACAACTCTTTTACTAATAGTTTGGATGCTATATTGGAGAGGGTGGAGAGTATATCTTCTCTAGTGGATTCTATATCCAGTGATCCACATCCATTGGATATTTAGTTGATTAAATATATTATTAGGGAGGATCTTTAGGATGTGTGTGGAGATGTTCCTACTACTCCTCAAGAATGATTGAGGCATAAAATGCATAATAGTGATCATGTTTATAAGATGGAAAGATAATGTATGACTGATATTATAAATGATAGATAAACCATAAAAACATTAATTAAGTATTATGTGTCCCAGATTAAAAAAATGAAATATTGAAACTCCCATTTCATCTTCCACACTAAGAACCTCCTAATTCCACTAGTTACTAAAGATTTTAAGGGACAATTTAATCAGATGAAAGTGATGACCCCTATCCTTAAGTTGTTTATGGAGGAGAGAAAGTATTTTTTTCAGTTTCATGTAGTGGGGAGGAAATATCATTATAAACTTCATCAAATATTTTGAAACATTTTCTGCATGTTTTTGGAACCACAATGGTATGTTATGAGTCCATAATAGCGACTACCAATCTCACTCCTCCAGTCTTTGATCCAGAGAGTTTCAAACCAGATATTACCTGATATCCACATACTCTTTTACCTACTCAGTTCTAGCCCTTTAGCATGAATCCCAGAGATGGTATCATACATCTCCATCTAATTATCATCAGAGACCCTGCCTCTTTTTATATAGTCCTTATATCGACTACCTCATCCTCAACTTCTACCTTTGTGTCCCCTACCTTTGAAAAGTGAAATGCACCTTCTTATCCTATTATATAATATGAGAGTGTTTTGAGACTAGAATTTTTTATTTTAAAGGTACTATCTTGTATTTTTATTTATGGGATGTAATGTATCCAATTTTGACTTTAATGAAATTCCTATAATTATTTATATTTTTATTTCTTAGTTCCATTTATTATTTATTATTCAAAATTTATTATAATCCCAAAATGGAGATAATTCATATGAAATTTATTTGATGAAACTAATTATGATATTTTCATTTTCTCTTTATGTTATTATTTGATACTAAATCTTTGATTAATATTTTTTATTTAATATCATAACTATCCTTTAATAAGATATTTCTTTATTTGTTTTAAAGATTTAAACTTTATGTTCAAAATCTCACATTATCCATTTAATGTGTTAATAGGATATCATCACTATTTCAAATAAAACAATTTTATGTCAAATTTTCTTTTATGCACGGGTTCTTGAATTCCATGATGTGTCATCATAAAAAGGGGAATATTGTAGGAGCCTCATTGTTTTAGTGATCATAAATCATGCTAATTATGATTTTCATAGATTTTATATTTCATGATAGAATTTTATAATATAAGGAAATTTTGTGAAAATTTGGTTATGTGTTGAAGAGACCCACCGCTAGGCTTGAGTCATCATTGAGAATGAGTCACCATCAGGAATGAATCACTTTCAGAAAATAATAATCATTAAGAATGAATCACCTTCAAAGTTGATTCACCTCTAAGAAAGGGTCACCACAGAATATGGTTCACTATTGATGTTGACCTACCATCAGACGAGCCACCATTAACAAGAGTCATTGCTCAGACGAGTCACCATCAGATGATTCACCATTGAGATGAGTCACCATTGAGAGGAGTCACCACTAAGAGGAGTCAATGCTAAGATGAGTCACCACTGAGATGAGTCACTGCAATGAATGACCTACCAATAGATGACCTACCACCAACGGGAATCACCATTGGCCTGACTCCCCACCAGACATTAGTCACTATCACTGTTTTGAGATATTTGAATTAAATGACCCCAATGACTATATTAACACATTTAATTATAATATTTATTTCATGATTTCATTATTAACTATTTGAAGAAACATTAAATGACATCATAGCTCAGTTTGAGGATACAGAGGATCATGATGATTATTATTCAAACAAACTCTACATCATGAAACCCCATATATTCATAGTACTCTCCCTCATGCACTAGATAGATAATTTTTTTGACATAGCACAAACACATAATCAATTGTCACATATACTAAAGATCTTTTAATATAGAATTCTTACCTACACATCTAATATGAAATAGTGGAGTATATAGAAATTTCAAATCCTTTTCCTAAAGTTTGAATAAAGAGATCTTACGATGCTCAGTTTTACTATAATTTTCAGAGAAATGGATCGATCTTATATCCAAGAAAACATTGGGGAGTCTTAAGCATTTAAATCACATTAGAATGAGAAAAAATAATATTTTTTATATCATAAAACATTCCCCATATGTTATCACATTTATATTTGAGTAGTGTGTTGTTTTTATTATTTATCCACACACACTGAATCATGTGCATAACTTAAGAATAATAAATAAT
Organism: Viscum album; assembly: GCA_963277665.1. Lineage (NCBI taxonomy): Eukaryota > Viridiplantae > Streptophyta > Magnoliopsida > Santalales > Viscaceae > Viscum > Viscum album. The sequence goes on from OY728156.1 coordinate 1,142,798,151, forward strand.
ATCTAATTTTTTTTATTTGTATACCCATGAGTTTGTGGAAGAGGTCCTTGTGTGGCATGCATTTTTTCCCAAAGTTATTGTGGAAGGGGTCTATGTGTGGCCGAGACTGGTTTTATGCTATTGTCTATATACCAAATCCAGGTTGTAGATTTGATTATGTTTATATAATATACATGGCAGTGAGTGATTTCCAAGTGAAGGGGATTAGTTATTGTCTTTTGATTGAACCTATTTTTTATATTCCACTGTGTGATTTTTTTTTTAATTATTTAGAAAAAAGTAATTTTTTTAAATGATAAACAAAACCTAATTTTAAAGTTAATCTTAATTAGTGTTTATATAAGTATTGGATTAAGAAAATTGATTAAAAAATATAAATTTAATTTAATTTTTTTACTGAATAATATTCAAGCTTTGAGAAATCTCTTAAAAGATCAAATTTATATTAAACTACTTTTTCAATTAATAGGGAATTTTTATTTTAACTTGGTGGTTTTATTTAAAAATGTTTTTTTAGAAATTGTTCATTAGGTACTCAATTCACCCCTCTATGGATATTCTTACTCTGACCAACATAGAGTCTTATGAAATGATATCTATACTAAAATATTTATAATCTATCAGTTAGAAAAAATTACGAAATTAGATAATTTCTGATAAATAATTCTGTAAGTAAAATGAAAATAAGATATGATAATCTTTAATTCACTAAACATATGAAAGTGACTATAGATTAATTTGATCTGAGTAATTAGAACTTTGCACTGTAGTGATATGTGTCATTCCATAATATAGATTGTGTGATATACCAACCAAATTTGGTTAGTGAAAGGAAAACATTAGACCATTGATTGCACATTCTAGAAATCTAAAAGTCATGCATTTGAGAATTTTTTTGATCACTCTTGAGGAAATACTCATGTATATTTTTATTTATCTTATGAAATTAGATCAAATAAGATGGAGTGTATTAATATAATATTACTAAATAAAATAGTTAAATTGAAATTGAATATTTAGTGATTGTGGGAGCATGTTCACATGAAAATATTATTATGGAAATTATTGGAGGATCATGTTATTTGATTCAGTTGATAGTATTATATAGAACGTGAGATAGTGTTGATTCTTTAAATTAAAATAATTTTAAAATAATTAAAAAATATTATTAAAGGAGAGAATATTGGTGTTATACTAGTGAATAAAAAATAGTGACTAAATATGAAGATTCAATGGAATGAGGAAAGGTTACAGAGCCTGAGTAATTTGGGATATGATATTGAGAAATAAATCATTGAAGTTTTTCCTGAATTGAGAAATTTTGACTGGTATAATATCATTTGTGATTTTCGTTTGTTGAATATATTTAAGTGGTGAGCAAAATATCTTCTAATCATTTTGAGGCTTGATACGAATATATTTTTTTTTTCTATAAATAACAGACTAGAAGATATCTGACTCAATTCGTAGATGGGTGATCTTTAAAGAGCTGGAGTGATCCAATATAAACATGACCAGTTCCTATCAAGTGAAAACTAATTTTCCTGCTCAAGTGGATGCTACATCCACCCTATGGTTTCTTCTGGAGTAAAATCTATCATTGTAGGTGTTCAGTCGAGGATAGTTTCTTTTCTATCCAAACTATAGCAACTAATATATAGTTGAGGGAAATCTATGACTCAGACTCATCCTGATCAAGGAAGATTTTATGTATCCATATTCGGAACAAATCGTTTAAAAATTTCTTATGCATTATGTTCTTTACATCCAGTTGATACTTGGTTAGTATGAGATTAATATTTTGAGTCAATTGGGTCATAAAAGTTTAGTAATGAAAATTTCAAGATAAATTAATGGTATAAGAAAGTACCTCTGATTCAACTCTGAATTATTAGTGGTGTAACTCATTCCTAGGGCACTATAGCATATATATATATATTGGATGTAGTGGATCATTATTATAACATATAAAAACTTTTCATGTTTTTATTTATTATGGATATGTTATGTGAATATATATATATATATATATATTATGATGTAATGGATCAATGTTATGACATTTACACCCATTTTTGAGAGTTGGAATGTTTAGTTATATTAGATTTACTAAAAATATATATTAAGGAATGATTCCTTGATGAATTGAATAAATAAGAATATATATAGTGAGTAATAATTGGATTCCATACTTGGAGTAATGTTATGGATTCATGGTGATTCTTGGAGGTTTTTTATGAATCCATCAAGTTGTTTCATTAGAGGATTGTTATTCTTAGTGTGTAAAAAAATAGATACCATGGTTGAAGGACCGTTATGGATTCATGGTGATCCTTAAGGGATTATTATGAATCCATTATATAGTTTAATTTCATGAAGGAATAATCATAATAAAAAATCATTTAATATGTGGTTTTATTGAGAAAAATATATATGGAGAAAATTGAAAATTCATTGAATGGATGGAGGTATGTTTGGTATTATTTGTTTAAGTGTTGAGATTGGGAGTTTATAAAAACTATGATTTCAAGACCTAGTAGGTTTATAGAGAAAGGAAATCAACTATGTGTAAAGAATATTCAATATATAGGTAGTCCATATGTGGTATAGTACATGTGAGCATGGGTTTTGGTCGATACTTGCATATATGAAGATATGGGTGTGATTAGGGGGATATATAGAAGAGGGGAATCACCGGGTGGGGTGGCTTGGAGACATAATAGATATAGATAGCACCCAAGGGACTTTAAAAAATAAATTAGCATGAATTTTATAAAAAGGAAATTTATAGTTCCAACCATCATTATATGTGAGAGTTGTGATATGTAGGTACTGTTCCCTCATTATAATGAAAATGATTTAAATAGAACTATTTCATTCCATTCATCCTAAAACATCATAATATTATCTTTATTTAAGTTATAGGTTCCATAAAGAAACACCCCAAAACTATAAAATAAGAATATTTTATATGATATCATTTGTGACATGCAACACCAAGCTTAAAAAACCAACAAAATATATTTCTTTAAATTTAATCTCTTCGATAGCCTGCAAAACAAACAACCCTGAGTCAAAATGAAAAATAATATATTATACCATTATAACATAACCATTAAATTGTAGGATTTAAATACTACTATCTAAATTATTAAAATTATGGTTATCTATTAATTAAAAAATAAAATGAGAATCATTTAAAATAACATGATTTTTTAGAAAAACTGTATTTTGAAAAGATGAATTAGTCACGCTTTGCACTAAAAATTTAAAATAATATTATACCACTTTTATAAAATTTATTTGATGAAATTAACATATTTTTTGAAATCATAATATCAAAATTATCTTATAGTGAGCTTTTTGTATTTTTCTGAAATGTTTCATTTTTCGACGAACAATGAAAAATACTGAATTTTAATTGAAATATGAATTTTTTATTATTATTTATAAAGTAAAGTTATTTATTTAATTATTTCTAAAGTATATTTAGTTAATTTATATATAAATTTATCTAATTTAGATCATTTAAATACATTTAATTTTGAATTTTGTTATAAATACTTTGTAAACTTTGTCAACTTTTGAACATTTTTTATTTTAAAACCCGCTTTCTCATTATGTCTCTAAGATCAATTTTAAATTAAAATAATCCAATTATGTGAATTTAATTTGAAAAAATATATTAAATATTTTTAATCATAATAATTTATATTAAATAATAAGTTAAAAATAATTTTTTCCCATAATAAATAGTAAAAATAATAAAATGTATTTAACGCAGTTAAAGTAGAAAATGGATTTACTGGGGGTAAAACAAAAAAGATAAGGGTTAAATTGACATATAAACATTTTAAAATATATTTTATAGCCATATTTTAAACCTATAATTACCAAATATTTATAATAATTCATTTTTGATCATTTTTTCATGTGAAAAACGTGGAGACACATTTTTCTTCACACAATAACACCCTTTTTAGGAAAATACCTATCCAAATTAGTTCAAAACCTTCATTATATAATCATATAAGCCTTATTTTTTTTATAAATCCAACATAGGGAAGATTTGATGCAAACTTAAGGGGGATACCCGATGAAGTGGTAACATTATTCAATGAGTGTTTTTATTTTATTTATTCTTCCACATATTTTATTTAATTTTAAAAAATGATAGTATAATAACCTCAAAATATTCATTATACTTATATTTTTTTTACATTATGATAGTGACCTAAAAACATCCCCAATTTCGTCAAATGGATGAAATCATTATTCATGTTTAAAGCAGACTATCACCTCGTGAACCGATGTCATTAATTTTTAAATTACCACCTATCACGGTTGAGTATGTAGATGGATATAAAGTATATATATATATATATATGATATTTATAACATAATTATATATATTTAGTCATTATATCATTTACACCTTTTTTAATTTCCATTATGTATGAGATACGATAACATCACTCGTGTGTATGATAGCATACCGCCTCACGAAGCAATGCGATTCGAATTTCACTAATGCTTTACATGGAAGGTGATAAGGATAAGGTTAATTATGATATATGATTTAAATAAAATAATTATGAAATTAATGAGAAATTTATAATTTTTAAAATATAATATATCATTTACTTTTATACACTGAAAGATGATAACATCATTCCTGTATTTGTGGACTACCAAATCCACAAAGTGATGTGACTCTATATTCATCACCACATCACATGTATTATACATATAATTATATTATAAAAAATAATATGATATATATATATATTATATTATTATCATTTCTAAAGATAAAATATCACTTACCTTCTTTCAATGATGATCATTGGAAAATGGAAATGTTACTCATGCGTACGTATGACCTACCATCTACATGATAGTAGAATTCATAATTTTTCATTACCATATTTCATGATTGGTATTAAAAGTAAAATTAATTTAAAAATATGATAATTATTTCATGATTATTATCATGATGATGATGTAAATATATAATATTCACAATAGATAGAACTTTCATAACAAAACATAATTGATAAAAAAAGCAATTAACACTCGAAACAATGAGAATAATGAAAGACTATTAACGAATGTGTTATAAGATGTTATGAAAGTATAATATTTGATATTATTAATATTAATATGGTTCTTTAATAATTTAATAACATGTTTAAACTTATATACATGATGTTAAATCATGTTCATGCAAAATAAAGCATGAGGTACAAGGTTCTGTGATAATTTCCTTTCATTGAGGCACATTTGTATGCTATGAAACAATTTATCTTATATGGTGTATATAAATACCCTTTGAAAATTAATATCATGATTTGTTAATAGTTTATGGTATTTTATGTTTCAATTTGACTTATTTCATCCAAGGGGATTTTACAAAAGAGTTACCAATTGATAAATAATTTCATAACTCAATTTATTTTCATTGTGTTATACCATTTCTCCATTATATTTGATATTCTAAGATTATGTGTATAATGAATTTTTATTTTATTATTTTTTATATAAACATGTTTTATTTTTATTTTTTGTTGATAAACACAATCAATTCATTGGATAATTATCAATTCAATATTATGATATTTTTAAGGGTTTATTTTACAATTTAATTTAAATCAGGATTATTTATACTTGAATTTAAAATGAAGGATTTTTTAATAATTATTTAATAAATCATTTTTTTATTTGGTTATTCATGAAATTATTAAGTAATAGTACCATTTTTCACTATTAGGCACTAAAAACAACTGAGAAAATGTTTTTAAGAAAATACGAATTCATTTATCTCTTTGGTCAGAAATCTGTTTTCTTCCAAAACCATGTTTTATAAAAAAAAATAAAATATTTTTACCTTTTCCAAATGAGTTATTATTTTTTTTTACCAATTTTTTACTTATAATTTTATTTTAAGGAATCTTCCTGCTGTTTAAAAAAAATTCCCATTTGTATTTTACCAAAAACTTGAAAGGAATATTTTTTTTAACATCAATGAAATGTACATAATTTATTTCTATCAGGACCACTCCATGTTTTAAGAAATTCGTTTTAATACTCAAAAGATATTTTAAATGAAAAGTGTTGCCAAATTTTTTTGGACTTTTAGTTTTAAAAATTTATTTTCAAAATTAAAAGGATATTTTCCTCAAGAATGTTATTAAATATATTTTTATTGTATTTATATTAATCAACAACAACAACCCAATATTATTACTCAAATGGTTATATGTTGTACTGACATCATCCATATTATTTAAATGGATAGTTTATGATCATTTGACCATGGAAGGTTTGGACTTTTAATTTATTGATTGATTTATTTAGTTGTTAACATTTCATTGAAATATTCACTTATGATCATTGGAAATTAAATTTACTATAAATACCAGAAATATTTATCATGGAATGTTTATTTATTATACGATATATCACTTCTACCTAAGGTGTTCTACATTGAACATTATTTATTTATCTGGGGAAATATTGATAAGTCTACATTCTTTACTCAATAAGTATATTTGATGTTTAGGTAAATTTTTCATGAATTAAATTAATCATTCGATATATGAGTCATGATTTAGACATTTAGACATGGTCAATGCCCAATTATAGATAGCCACTCAATGAATAAGTCCAACTCATGAGATAAAATAGTTGGATAGATTTAGTTAATTTTTTTATACCCATTAATTATAATCTTTTGTGAGGATATATCTTGATAGTAGAGGTACCTTGTTCTCAATACATGACACCCAATAATTAAAAATTTCATTCATTAAGAATTCAGTTATTATTATCCTTGTCATTTTAACAATTATATTACCTTTGGATAAATTTCATTCTCAGATTATTCATAAAATTGTATGTATTTTTACTTATTTACCTTTCCATATGGATTATTCCATATAAAGTTATTTAAATTTCTTGTGTGTTCAGTTATTTAACTTTCTATATTGATCATTCCTTATCCAATTATTTAAATGGAATTTCTATTCAGTTATTTATCTTCTCTTGTAGATTATTCTTATTGATTTATGATATATTACACACTACATATCCCTTACTGAGCATTTGAGGTCACCCTTATTTTTACCCCATATAATAAGTGTATAATACTTTATATATAAGGATATTCTAAGGGGAATAAATTTATTCTTGAAAAAAATATGTTGTATTTTAGGGTTTCAAATATAATCCAAGACTCAAGTAAATATCTAGTTTATTAAGACTACTAAACTATTCATTCCTGTGGGATGCGATTCCTTATATATTATTTTAATGTAACAAAAAATGTACCAAATTTGGGATACGGGGATCAAGGTGTCTATAGTCAGTATTAGAGTAAGTTTAGTAGAAACCTTAGAAATTATATATAAGAAAACATAGATTAGGGATCGTAACTATATGATAGAATTTGGGGATAAGTATAGAAGAACATTACATAGTTTTGGTAAGGTAAATATTATGTGATTTTTCTAGGAAATATATCCCAGTTTGGATACTACAAGTGGACATGGTTCTAAGAATATGCACCTAGGGGTAATAAATCAGAAAAGGGCACATTGGGCTTAACCTGATCATAATTTGGTGCATGACAATGATCCTTACGTTACACCTAGTTTTACACTCATGGGGGGATATTCCTAGGATAATTCAAATTTTCATTACAAACCATTATGAAGGATTTAAATAGATGATGAAAATGAATGACCTTTTTTAAACATAAGGTGTATTATACCAAAAAGAAGGTGTCTCAAAGGAATTAAAAATTCATTATATTTTGAAAATAAGAGCATAATGAAATGATATAATGATAAGAAATTATAGTAGGGTGGAAGGTAATAAATCTCACTATATAGATCTATTTATATTTTGTTGTATAAAATGTTGAGAACCTAGGAATTATATGATTAAATTCTTTTTCCTGTGTATTTCATTAACAATAATCAATAATTTTATGATGATTTAGATGCTCACAAATACCCTTGTCTGTTTTACTAATGATTTTACTTTAATTGTATTTTAGGGAATTAATATTCTTTTTGATTATTCTAAAATTATTTTAATGTTTTAAATTCAAAATAAATATTTATCTATGTTTTCAGGATGTGTTTTTGAGAATTCCAGAAATATTGTTCATACTCTACATAGTTTAGCATGACTTATGGTATCAACCCTATTATTTGTACATCATGTATGGATCGTGATCCCTCTGTTTGTATTTAACATTATGCTATAAATATAAAGTATGGTTTCTCAACCCTATGCTCAGATAATTGCATATGGTTAATCAACCTTACATTATCAAAAATTTTTGGTAAAGGAACTTTACGTTTGAAAAGGAACCTTATGATTGGAAAGAGAACAAAGTATTGTTAAATAACAATACATAGATAATGAACCATATATTTTAAAGAGAAACATACAGATCATTAAAATTACTTTTATGATCAACCCTATATTTCCAACCTTAATTTTATAATATGGATGATAAGTAGTTGAAACCTATGTTCTATATTATTTTTCATTTTGATGGAACCCAACATTTGACTTTTCAACATTAGAGATTTATTTTTGCGATATTTTCCAAGATTTTGGCAACAAACTTGGTAGAGTTACAAGATATTTTAAAGCTCATTTTCAACTATTTTTAAGATATTTTTATTTGGTTCAAAGAATCATATTTAATGGAGAAATTTAATCCTATTCTTAAGGGATGTTACTACCTCCCTAGTAAATTAAATTTTGAATTTCAATGGTTTATCAGGCATCTTTTGTGGATCTAGAATTTTAGAACCACGAGACTCATTATATAAATATTCTATAATTATTTTCTTAATATGATTGAGAGTAAAAAATATTTTTATTATGATTCCATCTTCCTGGTGATCATCTACAATGTTCTACAGTGAACGGACAACTTAGGAAAAAGAATACACATTGGTGACTTACATGTCCAATACTATATGTGGGATACTATTCTATTTTGTTTCTATTCCTAAAATAGAACATCTATTGTACAAAAATATATCTTCAGACTTATTTTAGTTTGATGATTGTGTTTATGAAGAATAAGATACATCAATTTTCAGTTGTGTGTTGCTGCAACTTTGAAGATAAATCTATTTCAAAAAATCAAATCTCTTTTTGATTTATTTGAGTTTTTATTTCTCGTACTCAGTTAAAGTGGAGTGTCAGCTTCTAAATATCATATATGGACAATCAGTTCTCTATTTAGAACTATAAGATTTGTTTTAAGGCTTAATTGTAATTGCTTCAACTACTTTCACTCAGTTGTTGGGATTTTTGTCTTGTGATAAGAGGACATTACTATTGAAATTTTCCACGATAATAGAGAGAGATTCTGGTGGAGTGTACTAAGGGATATTTTCCCCCCAAACCAATATACAAATGCATGTCTTTTATTTCTATTTTTACTCTTCTTATTCTTTTATTATAAGTAAAAAATACTTCTTATCTATGCTAATTAAAAGAGGGTGTTTAAATTCAGAATTGTGGAAGATTTTTTGAAAAGACAAAATCACCCCCACTTACATGTTTTGTATATTCCGACATAAAAATTAGTATTAATGAAAACCTTTTGGATAAATATATTGCAAGATGAATGTTTAAAGGTCTATAAAAATAAGTAAATATGTTATCCTAGAGAAGGTATGTACATGGTTGTGCTCCATACTTAATGGTGAAAATTATGTTTGTTGGAAATCAAGGATGATAATTTATTTAAAAAATCATGGATTTAGAGTTTATTTGAATATTACTACTCCCTATAAGATTTCCAAGAAACTAAAAACATGGGATGCTGCAATTGAAGATGAATATGATATGAACTCCAAAGCTATGAATTTAATTATCCATGGTATTGGAGTAGATAAATTCAATCATGTCTCCCAATGTCCTAAAACTTATGAAATGTGGAAAACTATTATAGTTTCCTATGAAGAAACATATAATATAAGATAGATGAGGTATACAATAATAAAGTTGAAATTTGACACATTTAGAATGTTTTATAGATAAATCATCACACAAGTGAATGGAAGGCTTATAGAAATTATCAATAATATTATCGAATTAGGTGAACCTATCAAAAAATATTACCAAGTGTTAAAAGTAATGAGGGTGATACCTTCAAAATGGAATGGTATATCAACTATTATTTGAAAATTATCACCTATCAAAGACCTGACCAAGAATGAACTAATTGGGACATTGAAGATGTGTAAAGTTGAAATTCAAGGTGAAGAAGAAGATCAAAATATTATTGTGAAAAAAGATTAATACTTCTAAAAAAGTTACATATCAGAAGAAAAGAAAAAGAATAAATCAAGAAGTTAGAAAAGAAAAGAATTTAGATTCATTTGATTCTGAAATGGAACTATCTAAATTATCCAGAAAGTTTATAATTTTATTATGAAGAAAAGGAGATTCAGAAAGCCCTTCAAAAAGGGTGAGAAAGAATCAAGAGAATTCAGATGTTATGAATGAAATAAATGGGTTATATCAGATTTGATTGTCCTCATATAAAAGATGAAACGAGGTTTCCAGATAAGAGATATTAGAAAAATGCAGATTAAGAACATAAAATTTAAACAAAAATAAAAGCTACATGGATTATTTCTAAAGACTCCAACAACTCATCAAAATATGATTCTAAAAAGGAATAATCAAATCTGAAAGAAAATATGTTCTTCATGGATGAAGAAGATAAGGTACAAACCTATTATAAATCTAATTCTTATTCATATTCAAATTGTTTAAATGATAAATTGGTTGACTATAGAATAATGATAGAAGGGAAATATGACTGTTTTTAAGAAATTCACAAATATTTAAAGAGCATTCATAATTCTATTTTAGGAGAAAGATATTCTAGGATAAAACAACATCAGGAGTTAGTTGATAAATTTAACTCATCTCCTACAAACTTCCTTGATCTTGAGAATAATATTAAAGAATTACAATATGAAGTAGTAACTTATAAAAGTGCTTCTCTTTTCATAATAAAATTATAAAATATTCTGAATTAAATTCTTGGTAAATATATTATTAAAATGTAAAGATTAGGTATAGGAAGTAAGGGTTAAAAATAAAAACTGGATACGAATTATTTTGTTTCCAAATAAAAAAGTTTTACTTATCATTTTTTTGGAACAAAAGTACATATAAAAAATCATTGTAATTTGAAAAATCCTCAAATAGGTGGCACTGAAATAATTTTTTTAAAAAATTTTATCTGAAGAAAATGATATGAGTTATGAAGAAACAACCCAGATATAGAATTTCAGATCTCTGCTAGCTAACAAGTAACACCCCAACCCTAGTTACCCAAAGTCGGTGCATTATTACATAACATTTTCATGATCAAAAGTGATCAAGTCTCGAAAGATTATTAGTTTTTTATCCTTTTATGTAATTGATACATACATAATCATTACATTACATCATAAAATAAAAAAACAATATTGTTTTCCCTTTGAACACACTCATATCCTTTTGCCGGCCCTTGAAGATTAATCATAATATACTTCTTCAAATCATGGAAAAAAGAAAACATAAGTAAGGGGTGAGATCAGATGCTCAATTAGGATAACAATATAGCCGAAACTATCATAAATAAGAATAAACATTTAAGGTAATGTATAAGACTAAAACAAAATCCTCTTAAACAAGAACTTCAGTATAATATAAAAAAGATAAATGAAATAATTACATTTACTTATTCACATGGATATTCTACTAGTTGAATAATCACCTGTAATATCAATAGATAATTTCAAAATGTTGGAATACATAATGTCAACATCATAACCACATAGTCAAGGCCTCGTGAAAATAATACAAATACGATTTTGGTAAGGCCTTGTTCCAAGATACTAGTTTTTCTAATGATACCTACCAATGCATCGAGGAGCTATAACAGGCTCCACCTGTCACTTACTAAGTCCAATTCATTTATCATATGAAGAGGTTAAAACATAACATAAACAATAATATTAAAAATAGTATACTAAATGTTAATAATTTAATCATAAAACATGAATGGTTTAAAAATAACACATCCACAGTAAAAAATATCACAAAAACTTCAATAAAGTATGGAATATTGTATCATAATAAATCATCTTCAAACAAGTGTATAATCTTCCAAAGGATGTTGACATAGATGAAATCAAAACTACTTGAAATAAATATCTCTTTCTATTTTGAAATCATTTAAAAGTCACATAATAATAAAAGAAAACATTTATTTTGAAAATATTATTATAATCTTGTAAGGGAATCTTCAAAGGTGTTATAATAGAGGAATATATCCGCACTCTCCGTATAAGTTAAAAACATTCTTACCTTAATTTTCTGAAAAGGTCATAAAGTACCTTGCTTGGAAAAAGACGGAAAGATTCATTTCAAAAAAATTTATAAAAATTCAAACAAGGGTATAAATTAATTTAAACCATATTCTAGAAAATAGTAAAAATGTTTTGAAATACATTATTATGAAACACAGATGAGGATGATAAAGAATTTCCTGTAGATGCTTACGTATAAACAACCTCGGATAATAAAGAGATTGTAAAATTAAACAATACCTTGTAATTTTCCTTAGTTGAAAGTACGTTAATATCCTATATAATAGTTAAATCATTTTTATTAAATTATTCAAGAACCACATAAATAAATATGATATCATATATGATCTTCTAATATTTCTTTGTTAATAATACTTAAGTAGTATCATTTTTTGGGGTGTTAACTGATTCATTTTCCTTTATATGTTTTGTTACGTAAGTAATGTTTGTTATAGATAAGATGTATTTAATTCATATCCATAATTATATTAATTTCTTAAACATTATTTTTAATCATAAAATAAAAATTATTCTTGAATGGTTACGATGGGGAATGAATATCATCGCGTTCGTGGAGACGATAATCCGTACGTACGCACGAAAAAAAATATCATTCTATAGATGGTGAAATAGTATATAATTGGATGGTATATTACATATAAATAATAATTAACATGTTATATTTATTATTTAAATCAATTATAATCATTATTATAAACATCCAAATAATGAAGTGTTGAATAACAAACTACACCGCAACATGGAGACGATAAGCTGTACGTACATACATATGGTGACTTGGTCATTAATTGGATAGATAGAATATAGAATATTGTTGTACCATATTTAAAATAATATCAAAATATTTATAAGGTACTGGATTTATTATTTTGGTATGGAAACAACAAATAAAGAGGAAGTGGAATAAGAAAGGAACTTTGAAAGAGGTGATGAAATTATTACCTCTTCTTCGGGTGCTTCCTTTTTAATTTGATCAAAAGGCCACCATTAATTGGATTTATGATAAAATTAAGGACTCTAGTTTGAAGTGAGGGTATTGGGAAAGATATTTGAACTGGTTTTGGCTGAGCCAAATGTCTTTATAGGTATAATTTTGAGAGAAGAGGAAGTACCCTATCATAAGAGAGGTGAGGGTCACTTTAGGAAAAGCTTGAAATATTATTTTATTCTAAATTAATTTTCTGTTTATAATGGATCCAAATGGATTTATTTAGAGGTTAATGTGGTGATGGGTCTAAATAAACTCAAAAAATAGGTATTATACAAGTTTAGGTCACCATATTAACCCAATCTTTTAGATTTAACTCTTAGCTAAATAGTTTAACATATACCATGTCTTCTTGTATTATAATATTACATAGATAATAATCCTACTATAAAATTCAATGAGAACCTACAGTGGTTAATTAATAACATATAAATCATTATATAAATCCTTTGTCTGATCCTTAGGTTTTTAGGAATATTATATCATTTTAATAATATATATTTTTTTAAAAAAAACTCATTTATGTCAATTTTGACACTATTTAGTATTTGGTTTTTTTGAAAGTCAAAAAAACTTGATTACTTAGAAAACAATACATTAAATCAATAATAACATGTCATATGAACCTAAGAAATTAGTGGAATTCATAAAAAGTCTCAATTTACATTTATTTGGAAATTTACAATATCAATTATTTTAATCATTCATTAATAATATAATTACTAAATCACCATTGTGTCATAAATAACATTAATTATTTAATGTATAAAAATTATAAATAAAATACCATTATGTAGGAAATCTTTTTATATTTCTAATGAATATTTATAGTCGAATTTATCTTATGCATAACCCTATATTAAAAATGGTTTAGTTATTAAAATTTGAATTTAACACTTTTAACTCTACTTTTAATTAAATAATAATAAATGTCCAAATATAATACAAATAGATAAAAATGGATCATATTTTATTATTAAGGTTTATTTTGGTCGAAATAAACTTATAAAATTGAATTATTACATGTTTTAGGGTAATTATAATATCAATTTTACCTTTAATTACCCTATTTAAGTTTAACCGTGGTAAATAAAATTCAAAAGTAACTATTCAGCAAAAATTATTTTCATCCTATTGAAGAAAATTTTACATACTGATTTCAAACATGTCTCTCTAATTTTTGAAATTCAATTCATAGAAGCGGTAAAATTACATTTTATGAAAATTTGAAAATGTGCCTAGAAGGTGGGCAAAAGGTGTTAAATAGTTCAATAAAATTTTATATATCTAATCTTATTATAAAATGAATCCAATGAATTAGATTTATCTAATATAGGTATTATGTATCTATTTTCAATTTAAAATAAATTTAAATAAAAATAATAATTATTTAAATTAAAGTTGGTTTTAAACAATAACGCAGTGTTTTTCACTATTCATCAAAAATTGAAAGTTTTCAGAAAAATACAAAAAATTCACCCTAAGCTAATTTTGATATTATGAATCAAAAAATGAAGTAAATTTTGAAAAAAAAATTATAAAATTTCAAAAAGTGGGTATTAATATTCATAACTATTTTTTTAAACGACTGGTTTGATTGGTCATGGTGTGCAAGACCTTAAAGTTGCGTAAATCGCAAGCTATTGTATTATTCAAAAAGAAGCACATTGTGGATGATTGGGGTGTTACATTATTTCCTACATCAAATACTTTTTTCCTCAAAATTTCTAGAATATTAATTATAAAAAGATTCGGGTGGTTCTTTGTGATATGTTCTTCGAGTTCCCAATTTCCTCTTCCATCTTATGGTCTCTCCATAGAACTTTTACCAGACAATTCATCCAGTTTCATCATAGGTGAGTACATGCATTAGGTCAGGCATGTATTTTCTCAATAATGATACGTGGAACACATCATGAACTTTGGAGAGACTTGGAGGCATTTCTAAACGGTAATCTACAACTCCAATTTGTTCTATAATTTTGAAAGGTCCAATGTACGTGGGACTTAGTTTATGCTTCTTACCAAATCGTATAACACCCTTCCTTAGAGATATCTTGCAGAAAACAAGATCTCCTACTTGAAATTCGAAATCCTTATTTCAGTTATCAGCATAGCTCTTTTTCCTACATTGATCTTCTTTGATGTGGGTTTGGATAATCTTCACCTTTTTCACTATTTCCTCAACAAGTTCTAGGCCTACGAGTTTTCTTTCACCAACATCATCCCAAAAAGTTGGTGTGAAACACCTCTTTCCATATAACGCTTTATATGGTTCCATCTGAATACTTAAATGAAAGCAATTTTTATATTAAAATTCTACCAGAGGTTAATATTGATCCGACATACCTTGAAAGTCAAGTGAGCAAGATATCAACATGTCTTCTAAGGTTTGAATAGTCCATTCTGATTATCCATCAGTTTGAGGGTGGTTGGCAGTTCTCAAAAAATGTTCAGTTTCTTGGGATTTATTAATACTTTTCCATAATATTAATGTGAAATGAGGATCATTATAAGAATATATCGATATGGGTACTCCATGAAGTCTTACAACTTTATTAATATATAGTCTTGTTAAACGTCTAAGTGGTAAATCTTCTCTTATAGAAAACAAATGTGTCAACTTGGAAAGAAGATAAAAAATGACCCATATTGCATCATTCTGTATCAGAGTCTTTGGTATCCCCATGAGAAATTCCATTGTAATATCATCCCATTTCCATTCAGTTATGGGAAGAGGTTGCATGACTCCTTCAAGATGTTGTCTTCTAGGCGTAACCTGTTGAAAAACAATACATCTTGACACATAATCAGAAATCTCCTTCTTCATGTTGTCCCACCAAAAGTATTCTTTCAAATCTCTATACATCAGAGATCTACTAGGGTGTATAGAGAAATTGGATCTATGATAATCATCCAACAATTCCCTTTTTAGATCAGGTATTCTAGGAACCCAAAGTATCTTCCTAAATTTCAAAATTCCATCTTCATATACGAAGTCAATCAATATCCCATCATTCACAGCTTTAATTTTCTCATCATCAACCTGAGAACTTTTATATTTTTCAGTAAAGATTGTTTGGAAACCATTTGAAAAAGTATTTATGTTTCTCATTCCATTATTATTTCCATATCCATCCTTACTAGATCTATGAAAATAAGATCCCTTTCAACTCTCATATTGTTCAGAACTTCTTGATCTTTTCTTCTCAAATCACATGCCACCTTATTTTCCTTCCCCGGTTGGTAGTATATTGTAAAATCATAATCCTTGAGTAGTTTAATCCATCACCTTTTCCTCATTTTGAGTTCGTTTTTTGAGAAAATATACTTCAAACTCTTGTGATCAGTATAAATATCACATTTTTCACCATATAGATAGTGTACCAATATCTTCAGATCAAATATTACAATTTCTAACTCAAGATCAAGAGTGGGATAGTTTTTTTCATGATTTTGTAGCTGCCGTGATGTATAGGTAACAAAAATATCAATATACATAATGACAAAACCCAATCATTTTTTTGAAGCATCACTTCAAATAACAAACCCATCATTCCCCAATAGTATAGTCAAGATAGGAGCATTGACTAATCTTATCTTTAGTTCTTCAAAAAATTCATCACACAACTCTATTAATTAGATCCATGAAGATAGAGGGAGCATTATTAAGTCCAAAAGGCATTACTGTAAACTCGTAATGCCCATACTCGGTACGAAATGTATTCTTTGGCATTTCTTCCTTCACACAAAACTGATGATATCTATATCAAAGTTCAATCATTTAAAAATATTGATCTCCATGAAGTTGATTGAATAAATCATTAATACGAGGTAGGGGATACTTGTTCTTTATTGTTATAACATTGATCTCCATGTAGTAAATACACAACCTCATAGATCTATCTTTCTTATTAACAAAAAGAACATGGGCTGCCCATAGAGAAACACTAGGGAGAATAAATCCTTTATTACTCAATTACTCTAGTTGTTTCTTTAGTTCCACTAATTCCATAGTGGCCATTCAATAAGGGGTATTTGATATGAGCCTTAAACCGGAAATTAAATCAATGGAAAACTCAATTTCTTGTTCTGGAGGATGTTCAGGTAAATCCTCTAGAAACACATCAATATATTCTTTCACAATAGGTATGTCCCCTATTTAAACATTCCCTTCCTCAACCATAATGGTAACTTATTCACAAAAGTTTGTTTCAATGATACTTCCCTTAGAAGTTTTGACTGAAAACTCCCATGTTAAATCAAATTGGAAATATATAATTTTCTTGGAAAACTGAGAATATATGAAAGAATGCAATGATTTGGAATCAAATAAAGTATTGGATAAATTTTATGAAATGATTAATATACCAGCAACCACGTCATTATGAAATTCAACCTCTATAGTTGTGATCACATAAGCTTGGCCTCGATCCCTTGGACTTTTCTACGGTATGTTTCCTTGAATATTAGGACATTCATTTTCATAATGCCCCATTTATTTACAACTGAAGCATTCAACATTGAAAACCTCTTTCTTCCCTTTTTAATCATGATCTTGGTGGCCTTTTTCTCCACACTTGTAACAGACTCTCAATTCCTTCAGGAAAGTACCAGGGTGTTTCTTCCCACATTTACTTTAGGCTGGAAATTCAAATTTTACCTTATTCCCCATATATCCATTTCTAGAGTGTTTAGTAGATATCTTCTTCCCTTTCTTTGATTTAAAGTTGTAATACTTAGAGAATTACTTTTCTAGCTTGATAACACACAAGGAAACATATTCATATGATGAGAAGGATTGTGAGACTAATGCTTGATTGAGAAATGATTTTAACCCATCAAAGAATCATTGAATCTTACTTCTTGGGTTATGTATATAATCTTCATCATTTCTTGATAACCTTGTAAAGTTAGCCTCATACTTTGCAACATTCTCATCCTCATTTTTTCCTTAGACACGAAAATTATCTTTCCATATCCACTTGATGGTCACAAGGAAAATATTTTTCTAAGAAAATATCTTTAAACCCCATCTATTCCAAATTTTATACCTCTTCATCCTCTATTGTGTTTTGAATTAAGGACCACCATTGATCTGCATCTCCTTTGAGGTGATAAACTACCATGACAACTTTTTCCCTTTTATTACTCCCCAAAGCATGAAATATTTTATTTAAGGAACATATCCATTTCCTAGATAAAAATGGATTTGTAGTCGTAGTGAATGTTGGTGATTTTTTCCTGATGAAGTGGTCTAACATTGATCCCCCACGTTGTGGATCATGGTGCTCCATATAGGTAAGGTTATTATTCATAACCTGAGCGAGTTGTCCCAGTATGGTTATAAGCTATTAAATACCAGTTTCATCACCATCTCCACTATAATTATCTTGATTAGGAGGGAAATCCCTAATTGGATTATGCGTGTTGATATAGTTTCCATTCCATCCACTAGGTTCCATTTCTAAATGATGGAATACACTATATTTGTTTATGAATCACAATAAATAATTCCAAACTAGTAACATACCAAAGAAGGCACAGGACTAGGCCGAGTGCCCAGTCACCCAGAAATATATTAATAAAAAAAGAGAGAAACTACAAAGTACATAGGAGAGAGAGAAACTAAAACAACATACCTCACAACATCCTATATCAGAAAGCATCAAAGCCATCACCACCACCACCTTCAAAGATCTCATCCAGATCCACCGAATCCTATTTAGAATGCAGAGCGTATTGACTTAGAATTTGGATGTATTTCTCCCTCAGACATAACTGCATTGGGGACATGGGTTCAGTGGTCCTGCTTCGTCCCCTCTTTTGATCCATGTCTTTCAATTTTAAATTTTTTAGAAGGCCTAGTGGATATGGTTTTTGGCATGTTGGAGTAATATTTGCTGGGCTTCCTCTTTGGTGGAGCGGTGGAATCTCCATTGCTTTCATTACTTTTCACCCCATTCCTGAGAATATCACTATATAATTCCTTCATATGACCCTTTGAATGACATCATTGGTTCTCCTTCACCTCATACACCATTTGAGAGCCCTCATGAACCAAGGAGGCTGTATCCCGGGATGGTTCCTTGATAACATCAATAGGTGTCAAACAAAGAGAATACTCCCCATTGTTCTAATTCTTACCACTTTTCTCTAAGAATTCCTGCCTATCCAAAGATATCTCCTCGAAATCATGCTGCTCCAGAGTAGAATTATTCTTCAACACTTCCTCATAAATTTTTCCAACTTATGTTTCAGGAACCTCTTTCACCAGGTTTATAAGTTCACTCTTCTGTGGCCCACCACATCCCTCATTTGGTTCCTCCTGTATTAGGACAGCAGGGTCCCCAGCAGCCTCCCCCATTCCCCTATTATCACCATGACCAGACTTATCATAGCCAGCTATGACCATATCCTGAGGTGGGTGTTGTGATTCATGAGCATTAAAAGTGTGAATTATACTAAGCATATCCCCCCTGGGAGTGCGGTAACCAAGAGTGAAGCAAGGCCCATTGTCATGCACCAATTCCCATTTGAGTCTAGATCAAAGTATTGTTTTTAGGTTTTACCCCTAGATACATCTGTACCAGAGCCTCTTCTACTTTCTCATATCCAGATAGGGATGTATTGCTTGAAAAAGTCACAAAATATCCACATTAACAAAATTCTAATAAATTCTTCTATATTATTCTTCAATGTCTATCTTAGGGTAATGTTCTCTAATCAGAGTTTCCCTAAATCTAGTTTCCAAGGTTTGTACTAAACTTCCTCTAATACCAACTGTAATTCCCATACCCTAATTACCCAGAGTCAGTGCATTATTAAATCACATTAGCATGATCATAAGATATCAAGTCTCAAATGACCGATTAGTTTAGTAGCCTTGGAAGTACTATATACACACCTATGTTTTACATTACATCATGAAATAAAAAAAATATTGTGTCCCATTTTAACACACTAATATCCTTTGCCCTATCCCTATAGGTTAATCATAATATACATCTTCACATCATGGGAAAATGAAAACAAAAGAAAGGGGTGAGTTTAGATACTTATTAAGGATAACAAAATAGAAAAAACTATCATAAATAAGCATAAACATTTAAGGCATTGTACAATAATAAAAAACAAGCCTTTTAAACATAAAATTTATCATAATATGGAAAAGATAAATCAAATAATTCCATTTACTTATTCACATGGATATTCTACTAGTCGAATAATCACATGCAATATCAATAGCTAATTTCATAATGATGGAATGCATAATACCGAACATCATATACACATAGTCAAGGCCTCGTTCCAAGAATACAAATAATATTTTTTCAAGGATTACTGAGAATACACTAGTTTGTCTCATGAGACCTACCGCAGCATTAAAGAGCTATAGCGGGCTCCAACCGTCCCTTACTGAGTCCAATGCATTCTTCATATGAAATGGTTAAAACATAACATAATCATTCGTATTAAAACTAGCATAAAAAATGTAAATACATTAACCATAAACCATGAATGGTTTAAAAATAACACATACACATTCAAACAAATAAAAAACCTTCAATATAATATGGAAGACTATATCATAATAAGTCAACTTTAAAAAAAGTGTAAAATCCATCAAAGGATGTTTGATAAAGAAGAAATAAAAACAATTTGGTAGAAATATCTCTTTCTATTTTGAAATCATTTAAAATTAACCTAATTATAAAAAAAACATTTATTTTTAAAATATACTTATAATCTTTTAAGGGAAACTTCAAAGGTGTTATAACAGCGGGAAATAGCCGCACCCATCGTATAAGTTAAAAAAATATTTTTACCATAATTTATCGGAAATGTCCTAAAGTAGCCTGTTTGGAAAATGACAGAAAGATTCCTTAATTTTTTTTATAAAAATTAAAACAAGGGTATAAATTAATTTAACCCATATTCTAGGAAATGGTAAAAATGTTTTTAAATACATTTTTGAGAAACCCGGATGATGATGATAAATAATTCCCAGTATATGCTTACATATAAAAAAACTCAGATAATAAAGAGATTTTAAAATTAACACTTAGTTTATACTTTTCCTTAGTGGAGGGTATGTTAATATCCTGTATAATAGTTAAATCATTGTTATTAAATTATACAAGAACCACATACATAAATATGATATCATATATGATCTTTTAATATTGATTTGTTAATAACATTTCAGTAGTATCATTATTTCGAGTGTTAACTGATTCATTTTTTCTTTATATTTTTTATTATGAAAGTCATGTTTTTTATTGAGAGCATGTACATGATTTATATCTAGAATTTTATTAAGTTCTTGAAAATTATTTTTAATCATAAAATTAAAATTATTCTTGAATGGTCATGATGGGGAATGAATCTCATCGCATTCGTGCTGACGGTAATCTGTACGTATGCACGACTAAAAATATCATTCTATTGATGGTGAAATAGTATGTAATTGGATGGTATATTACATATAAAGAATAATTAACATATTATATTTATTATTTAAATCAATTATAATCATTATTATACCCATCAAAATAATGATGTGATGAATAACAACTTACACCACGACGTGGAGACGATAAGCCGTACGTACGCACGTGTGGTGACATTGTCATTCATAGGATGAACATAATAATGATGTTTTTGTACCGTATTTATAATAACATCAAATTATAAATAAGGTACTGGATTTATTATTTTGGTATGGAAGCAAAAATGAAAGGGTATGTGGAAGAATAAAATAGCTTTGAAAGAGGTGATAAAATTATTACCTCTTTTTCGGGTGCTTCCTTTTTGATTTGATCAAAAAGGATTCAGAGGTTAGATTTTTGATAAATTTAATTCCTCTAGGTTGAAGTGAGTGTATTTGGGAAGATATTTGAGTGGGTATTGGCTGATCCAAATGGATTTGGAGGTGTGATTTTGAGAGAATGGGAAGTACCCTTTTATAAGAGAGGTGATGATCATTTAAGGAAAATCATGAAATATTATTTTATTATAAAATAATTTTCGTTTTATAATAGATAAAAATTGATTTATTTATAGGATAAGGTAGGTATGGGTCTAAATCCTCTCAAACAACAGGTTTTATACAAGTTTAGGTCACCATATTAACCTTATCGTTTAGATTTAACTCTTAGTTAAATAGTTTAACTTTTACAATGTCTTCTTATATTTTTATATTACATGGTTAATAAACATACTATAAAATTCCAAGATAAACTAAAGTGGTTAATTAATGAAATATATATCATTATATAAGTCATTTTGAAGAATATTTATATTTTTAGAAATACTATATTATTTAATAATATAATATTTTTTTTAGAAACTCATTTATGTCAATTTTGACACAAATTAGTATTTCATTATTGTGAAAGTCAAAAAAACTTGATTACATAGAAAAAAATAGATTAAATAAATCCAAACTTTTTATATTAACCAATAATTTTTTTTAATTCCTAAAAAGTATCTATTTACATTTATTTGTATATTTATAATATCATTTATTTTAATCTTTCATTAATAAGGTAATTAATGCATCATCATTGTGTCATAAATAAATTTCATTATTTAATGTTTATAAATTAGAAATAAAATACAATGACGTAGGAAATATATTTATATTTTTAATGAATATTTATAGTCTAATTTATCTTATGTATAACCCTATATTAAAAATGGTTTAGTTATTAAAATTTAAATTTAACAGTTTCAACACTTCTTTAAATAAAATAATATTAAATGTCCTATTTTAATACACGTGGATAAAGAAGGATCATATTTTATTACTAAGGTTGATTTAGGTCTAAATACAGTTGTCCAATAGAATTAGTACATGTGTTAAGGTAATTACAATATCATTTTTACCTTTAATTACCCTATTTACTTTTAACCATGGTAAATAAAATTCAAAAGTTACTATTCACCAAAAATTATTTTCATCCTATTAAAGAAAATTTTACCTAATGATGTAAACCATGTCTCTAGGAATTTTTAAATTTAATTAATAGAAGCAGTAAAATTACATTTTATGCAAATTTGCAAATGTTCCTAGAAGGTGGGTAAAAGGCGTTAAAAAGTTCAATAAAATTTTATATATCTAATATTATTATAAAATGACTCCAATGAATTACATTGAACTAATATAGTTATTATGTATCTATTTTGACTTTAAAATAAATTCAAATAAAAATAAAAATTATTTAAATAAAATTCAGTTTTAAAAAAATAACGTAGTGTTTTCACTATTCATCAAAAAATTAAATGTTTTCAGAAAAATACCCAAAAATCACCCTAATATAATTTTGTTATTTCAAATTCAAAAATGAAGTCCATTTAGAAATAAAAAATTATAAAATTTCAAAAAAGTGGGTATTACTATCATAAATGTTTTTTAAATGGCTAGTTTGATTGGTCGTGGTGTGCTAGAACTCGAAGTTGCGTAAAACGCAAGCTATTTTATTATTCAAAGAGAAGTGTACCATGGAAGTTTGTGGTGTTACATAACACTACTGATACCAAGAAGATATGAGTACCAAGAAAAATATTTTTCAAAATTCTTTTGTAGTTAAAAGGCCAGAAGAACATAAATGATATTTGGTATATGGACAATGGCTAATCAAGGCATATGAGTGGAGATTCATCAAATTTTTACATGTTGACTCAGATTGATGGAGATTTTGTTACTTTTGGTGATAATTCCAAAGGGAAAATAATTGGAATTGGAACTATTAGAAATCCAAAAATCATATCCATCAATAATGTACTTTATGTGCAAGGATTGAAGAACTATATGATAAGTATATCTGAGCATTGTGATGATGGTTTTTATGTTGATCTCTCTAATAATTCATACTCAGTCATTAAAAATTAATTTCTTAAATTTAGAGAACCTAGAACTGATAATGCTTATACTTTGGACTTAAATTACTTGTGTAAACAAAGAGTGAATTGTTTCTCTGCTAAGAAAAGCGAGTCATTGATATGGAATATGAGACTTGGTCATTATAATATTTATTATTTAAATAAATTTTCTAAGAAGTAGTTAGTTTCTGATTTACCTAATCTTAAATTTGATTATGACCGATTTCATGATGCATGCCAAATTGGCAAGCAACACAAATCTTCCATCAAATCTATTAACAAAATTGCTACGTCAAAACCTCCAGAACTTATCCACATGGATCTATTTGGACCATCCAAATTAGAAAATTTGGATGGTAAATTATCTGTTTATGTTTTAGTTGATGATTATTCCATTTTTCCCTAAGTTTATTATCTGAAGATCAAGAGTGAAGTTTTCTCTGTTTTTTATTTCTTTTGTAAAATTTTTCAAAATAAAAAAGGTTTTAAAATAATTTCCTTAAGAAGAGATCAAGGTGGTGAATTTTAGAATCAAGAATTTAATTATTTTTTCTCAAATCTGGGAATTAAACATACCTTCTCTGCACCAAGAACAACTTAACAAAATGGAATTCCCGAAAAAATAAATCATACTATTCAATAAATGGCTAGGAAAATGTTGAATGAATACAGTCTACCAACCTATTTTTAGGTAGAATATGTATAAAAATCCTACTATATCATGAATAGAGTTTTAAATAGTCGTATTTTAAAAAATACACCTTTTGAACTTTGGAATAAAAGAAATAATAAAGTAATGTACTTTATAGTTTTTGTATGCAAGGTGTATATCCTGAACACTAAGGATAATCTAGGTATGTTTGAACCAAAATCTAATGAAGGAATATTTTTGGGATATTCTAATAATTTTAAATCTTAAATAGTGTTTAATAAGAAGGAAATGATTTTTGAATAATCATTTCATGTGAAGTTTGATGAAACTGATCCCTTTATGAAGCAAACATATCAAACTAATAAAGACACTAAATCTTTTGATAACATGAGACCTGAAACATTTAAAAATAATTTTGACTTTGATTTTAAAAATTTTTATCCCAGTTCCGAAGAACTTGAAACTAAAGAATATGAAACTGTACTTCCTAAACAACCTATATCTCTAAATAATCATCCCAGAGAAACTATTATAGGAAACTTTGATGCAGGTATTAAAATTAAAAGAAGTGTATGAAACCTAGTTTAATTCTCTACCTTTATATCCCAGATAGAACCTAAGACTATTGAAGAAGACTTTGAAGATGGGAGTTGGATGATATATTTGTAGGAAGTGTTAAATAAGTTCAATAAAAATAATGTTTGGGAAAAAATAGAGAGACCAACAAAATATATAGTCATTAGAACCAAGTGGGTTTTTAGAAACTAATAGAATTATCAAGGTATCATTATTAGGAATAAAGATAGATTAGTATCCAAAGGTCATAATCAAGAAGAAGAAATAGATTATGATGATACCTTTTACCCATTAGCTAGATTAGAAGACATTAGAATCCATCTAACTTATGTATATCATATGAATTTAAATTATATTAGATGGATATTAATTCTACCTTTTTAAATGGTTATTCAATGGAGGAATTTTTTGTTGAACAACCTCCTGGTTTTGAAAACCCCCAAAAAACCAACTTTGGTTTTAAACGTACTAAATATCTCTATGGCCTTAAAAGGAGCCTAGGTCTTGGTATGAAATATTATGTTATTTTCTTTTGAAAAATGGTTTTACTATTGGTTTGGAATATACAACACTTTTTTATGAAAATAGTTAGTTCTAATGTTTTATTAGTTCAAATTTATGTTGATGATGTTATTTTTGGATCATTAAATAAAAATATTTGTCATTATTTTTTACAATTCATTCAAAAAGAATTTAAAATGAGTATAATGGGAGTACTGAATTTATTTTTAAGATTTCAAATTAATCAAAAAGATTATGGAAATTTTTTAAATCAAATTAAGTATATTATAGATTTACTGAAATGTTTTGGGATTAAAAATAATAAGATATATAGAACTCCCATGCGTACTAATATAAAACATGATTTGAATGAAGATGGGAAACTAGTTGACAACAAGCTATATAAGGGTATGATTGGTATTTTATTATATCTTACTAATAGCAGACCAGATTTTATATATTCAGTATATCTTTATAATGATTTCAATCAAATTCAAAATAATACCATCTTATTTCTATTAAAATAATATTTAGATATTTAAAAGTAACTGTTTTACAATCTATTCTTTACTCAAAAACTTCCAATTTTAATTTAATTTCATATTCAGATTCTTATTTTGGAGGTTGTAGGTTAGATAGAAAAATAACATCAGGAACATATCACTTTTTTTAAAAATATTAAGTTTCATGGTCTAGAAAGAAACAACAACCAGTTTCCCTGTCAACTTCTGAGGCATAATATGTTTCTGCTGGTAGTTGTTGTGTACAAGTATTGTGGAAAAAACCTTTATTGGACT
Organism: Viscum album; assembly: GCA_963277665.1. Classification (NCBI taxonomy): domain Eukaryota; kingdom Viridiplantae; phylum Streptophyta; class Magnoliopsida; order Santalales; family Viscaceae; genus Viscum; species Viscum album. The sequence goes on from OY728156.1 coordinate 1,142,824,977, forward strand.
TTGGACTAAATTTTAATAATATTACTTTTTTATGTGATAATACTAGTGCTATTAATATTTATAAGAATTATATAAGTCATTATAGGACTAAGCACATTGATATAAAACATCACTTTCTAAGAGATCATGTCCTTAAAAAATATATATCTTTATAATTTTTTAATTCTAAAAATCAATTAGATGATATTTTTTCCAAACCACTTCCCACAGCTAGTTTTGATTTTATTAAGGGACATTTAAGTTTATTTAATTTCAAATAATTTTTCTTTAATTTTAAGATTATTTATCCCTATTAAATTTATTTAGCTGCATTAATTATTTTTATTTTCGATGTCTATTTGTTTAAATAAATTTGGTTTTAATTTTTTATGTCTTGTACTTTAAATTTTTTTCATAATTATCTTACGTAATGGAATGTATAACAAGGTGATGTTAGAAACTTTTTTCCTACCGAAACATTTTCTTTCCCCATAACTTTTTTTTTCTCAAACCGTTTCATCTATCGAAGCCTTTTTCTACCTTAGAAACCCTAGAACTCGAGAAACTCATAGATTCATATATTTTGAATTGAAAAAAAGAGAACTGATGAGGGTAAACCAAGTGACCTGAAGCGTCATCAAGTTTATTTAAGAAAGATTCTGCCTAAAAAAGTCATCTATTTGGAGTGGTTGCATGAGAAAAATTTGTTTCTTAAAAATGAAATCAGTTTTCATATTCTGGAATTTATTTTTAATGAGGTAAATACATAATTCATTTATGAGATAGTGTTGAAGTATCTCTTTAATAGTGTTCAGTTTAGTTTTAGAGAGACTGAAGACACTATTTATTCAAAAACAGGGGACAATGAATTTTTGATTTCCTCTCTTGAAATGGATGAAATCTTGAAATGTCCCCATGAAGGTATTTTTCATTTAAATCTCTGTACTTCTGGTAATAATGATCTCAAGTCTATAGACATTATTTCATTTTTGTTTGGATCAACTCAAATCAGAAAGATGTCTGTTAAGGATCTTAAGGCTGATCAAAAAGTTTTGGTTAAATTTATTCAGACTGCAATAGCCCCAAGACTAGTTTATAAGGAGAAAATGATATATCCAGACATGTATGTTTTGTTTCTGTTTATATTTTAAATCAAGTTTAATTTTACAAGTTATATGTTGAGGTTTTTGAGATATTGTTGTCAAGTAGAGTCCCACATGTCCTTCTATGCTTATAGAAGGACACTTTCTTTAATTTTGTTCAGAAATAATATGGTTTCATTGATCAGATCTCAAGTTTAATGTCATCACAGTAACATATTGAATTCCATTACTCTTACATAATTTGGTTTTTACTAGAGTACAGTGAAAGGAAAGATTATTCTAGATGGTTAATATGACTAAACAAATTTAGGATCATTTGCTCAGGGGGAGAAAACTACTATTGGAAATGAAGGGATTAGATAATCCAAGGCTAAAGGAATTTTTAAATCAATAAATATAAAATTATGTTTTAAGGGTGTATAATATTAAGAGGATGAAGAATATGTACCAGAATAATTGGTTATGAAACAAAGGAAGAGAGTAGAACCACATACTGAAGAACCTGGCTTGGGTTTTGGTGAAGCTACTAGATCAGTTCATTTGAAAGAATCAGTTATTAAAGAAGACCAATAGGTTTAGAGTCAATTTAGAGATTTACAATATAATTCTACTATAGTTGTTTAGGAAAAAGAGCCAATTGTTCAAGAATAATTTGTTCTGGAAGTGGCTGTTCAGGAAGATAAACCAATTCATAGATCCGAAAATGTGGCTTTAGAAGTTATTGAGAATCAAGATTTCCTAGTTTTCGATTAATTGATTGAGAGACCAGAATCTGCTTCTAGAGACATGAGAGAGGTTCTTGACACTATATCTTACTCTAGTGATAAATCAGTTGAAAAATCAAGGGAGAAGACTCCTTCAAATCATGTAGCGATTGTGGCTGTTGGTCAACCACTGAATTGAGATGAAGAGACATTTGATTCCATGACTAATCATGTAACACCCCAGGTAAATAATGAATATGAAATTTTCATATTTATCCATATTTGTGAATAAAATATTAATATGACTTTAAAGGGGACGCTATGCTTGATGGCGTACCCAACACGCAACAACGAGTTTCTTGGGAATCTTACGTTGCACTCTAATAATAAAATAATATTAATTCAAATGGTAGTTAACATGTAGCTGTTGTATTGGAGGGAATGGATAGAAATAACTAAAATATGATTATATATGTTTTTTAAATGTTTTTACATTTATCCAATAAAATCTAAAGGCTTAAAATACGGAAAGAATTCAATTTTAGGCGTATATGCCCTAGTTTTCACTAAAGGTTCACTTATCGGCTTTTAATGGAGAAATTTCATTAAATATAGTTTTGTTCACTCTTAAACATTCTTTTGGACCAAATAAAACTCTTATTAAGAATCGGGACATCAAATTTTACTTTGTGTAATTTTTTGGTATTTTTCCGATAAAGTTCATTTTTAATGAATAGTGTAAAATGTTGTATTTTAATTCAAAACCTCTTTTTAATCTAATTTATTTATATGATTAGATTATATTTTTAATTGGTTTTAAAGTTAAATTAGAAAATATTTTTACCATTAAATCCAATAGTGGTCGTTGGAATTAATTTCACTTTGAAATCAGACTTAAACTAGTGTCAATCTTTTGATACTTATTGTTTTATAAAAACACGCTATTTGCTCTGACAGCGGGAATTAATTATTAAATTAATTAATGTGACTAAAATGTTCTGAATTTTGTAAAACTGACTTCATTTTTGAATTCGGAATATCAAATATAGATTAGGGTGAATTTTTGGGATTTTTCTGAAAAACTTCAATTTTTGATGAATAGTGAAACAACTAAGTGGTACTTATAAAAGCTGATTTTTCGTTTAAATGAAATTTTTCCATCATTGTGTTTTTAATTTCAAAAATCGGACATACATGGTTTTCATTAAGAAGTAAAATGTGGTTCAATGAGATTATAATAATTTTTTGGTGAATAGTAACTTATTAAGTTCTTAATCGCGATTAGAGGTAATTAGTATAATTTAAGGTAAAAATGATATTATAAGAATGTGAAAACACCATGACACTTGTCCTACACCTATTGGGTGAGTCATGGACGACCCAGACAAGCCATGGGCCAACTTGGGGACCCCATGGAGACACTTTGGTTGGGAAATGACATAAATAACTTTTTATTTAATGTTAAAATTAAATTGACACAAACATGAGTTGTTTTACTAAAACAATTTTTAAGTAGGGTTACACAGGTCAAAATTTTGATTATAAATAGTCATTGGAAAGATAAAAAGCTTTCCTACATCATAGATTTTTTTTTAATAATTTTTAGACATTAAATAAATTAAATTATTTATGACATAATAATGATGCAACGATGACATCATTATTTGACGATTTAAATAAAATGGAAAGATAATGTAAAATCTATGAACTACACATGTCCAAAACCAATTGGATGAGTGGATTTAAAAGCCTTATCACCTTATCCATGAATTATATTAATGTGGGACCTTTTAAAACCGAAACACAGTTTCAAATACAGTAATATTTCTTACTTTCCAAAAGTGCCCCTCCTCTCCTCTTATAAAAGGCCCCCACCTCTACCTCATTTCACACCCTCCTCAAGCCTTTGGCTCGGCCAAACCCTGCCCATTTACTCTATCCACATCCCTCTCTTCATCCTAGAGTATTCCCTTTGGGCAGAATCCTTTCAAAGGAAGCCTTTAGGCTCAAATCAAAAGGAGTTACACTTTTAAAGGTAATTCATTCTCTCATGTTCATTTGTTTTATTTTGCTTCTCCAACCCCCTAAAATCTTTTTATTTATTTCTTTTGTAACAACACCAGTATCTTCAATATAATAGGATTTTGTTATAAGATTTATTCAAGATACACTCTCACACAACTACATCAAATGGTTAAAGAACATACGGTTTCCGTGGATGGCGAAATTCTGCCTCCCGAAACGATGATTGTTCAATACTAATTTAACACCTTCAAAGGTGGCCATTATGATGTCACAATTTTTATATATGATATATAATATGTTTATGTTTTCCTTAAGCTTCTGTTTTTTTCATTTTGGGCATACCTTTATGGTTTCCATTATGGGAAAACACGATATCTTCATTTAAGGAAGTGCGGACTACCGCCCCCTCAAGGTGATTTGATTCGTTAAATACCATATGTGGGACGTATAAAGGATGGAACTATGATATTATATATGATATTATACTGGAATTATAATATACCTTTATATAATTATTATTTCATTCTATAAAATACGAAATAGAAATGAAAGTAGCGTTCATGCGTACGTACGGCTTACCGTCTCCATGAACGGTGCATTTCATTTCTTACCTCTAAATGATTATGAAATGTTATAAATGCATGCATGTACTGGATATATATATGACATATATTATATCTACATCATGAATACAATTCTGGATATAATAAACATTTTTCCACATGAACAACATGTAATTGTAAGAAGTCCACTTTCGACTTAAGAACCAAATATCGGAAAAACAAATATTATTAACTTAAATGATTACATAATGTTTATGACATGGTAATAAGTGATATAAAAGGAATAATGAACTTGAAAAGGGTTCTTAATGAAGTAGAAATTAACTCAAGTTTATTATTCAGGAGATTAATGAACGATCGAGTCAAGTCGGACCTGAGGTAAGGGATCCTACTCCTCTCTTTCTTTTTAAGTACACACTTTTATGTCATTCCTTTTAAAGCTCATATTTCTTGTTATTGGGATGATCTTTTATATTAAACTTACTGTAATTTTTATGTTCATGTGATGAGAGACCCTATTCTCTCTCAACAATCCATTTTGGATGTTTTGAGTGGCGCCGTTAGGCTGCCGAACTTTCGTAAGAGATCTAACTTCTCTCTTTCTTTTTAAGTACTCTCCTTTAAGTCACTTCTTTTAAGATCCTCTTTGTAATGTTGGGGGATGTTCTTTTATATTCCTATTTCTGTACATTTTATTGTAATGTGATGAGATACCCTATTTGATCTCATCAATCCATACTCGGATGTTTTATGTGGCGCCGTTAGGCTGCCGAGTTTTCGTAAGGGATTTTTCATCTCACTTTTATTCCTGTGAGATTTATGCTACATTTGACACAAATTCCATTGAGTGGTGTATGTACTGCCCATTATTCTACTCTTTGTGTAATATAATTTCGTTTATGAGTATTTACATCAATGATCTATTGTCCTTCTTTCATGGGGTGTATGTTTTGAAAGATACCCAAATCGGTAAGGGAACCTTTCACCCTCCTCTTTTATAAAAGACTTCTTTTATTGGGTCTTTTAATTTACATATTGTTATGTTGGGATATGTTCTCATATATCCTTATTGATGTATATTTTATGTACAAGTGATGAGATACACTTTTTATCTCTCATCAACTCATTTTGATGTGATTCCATTAGGCTATCAAGGGAACTTTTTAACCCAATTTCGATTTCTTTGGGTTCAACATGTAGTCATTGAATATGTCATCCATTGAATATGTGTGAATGACCTTTTATTGTTTTAAACTTAATATCCACTTATATTGGGTGTATTTATATTTGTCACACATATTCTTGAGATTTATTTGTCCTTAATTTAAGGATACCTTCTTTATAAGGGATTTCATCACATTTGACATTTCTATTGAGGGTTCATTGTTGTTATGCACCAATTCACTCTTATATAGTGTATATACTGTCCTTTGGAGTATTATATCATGAATCCATTTATTCTCATGATATTATAAAGTTCTGACTAAGTGTTATTCCTCAATTATTGTATTCAAGTGTCTCTAATTTTGGTAAAACCCCTTTAACCAAAATATCACTTTAAATGTTTTAATTATTTTTTCTTATTAATATCCATTTTTTCAGAATGGTTTTAAGGATTTATTTATATGTATATTAATGGTTTAAAATGTTAAAATCTTCAAGGTGGTATGGGACAATTTGATTCAAAAATCTCTTTATTAAATGTTTTAAATGGTTTTAGAAATGGTTACTTTTTGAATGGATTCATTATTTCAATATACTAAAGTGTTATATTGTGATTGAAATGTGGAAATGTTATGTTTCCTTTATGCATGTTTTATGTGATACATTTATGTTATGGTTCTTGGGCATTGTTATGAAAACGGGTGGTTCCGTGATAAACTGAGGGCGGGTGAGCCCGATATAGCTCTCCAATGCATTGGGTAACGCGAAGGAGTGAAACGTTAAGGTTTCTCCGAAGAGATTTAGGGAATATACTGTGATGGGTATTCCAAACGTAACCAAGAGGGTTACTCCCTACGTAAGAATGTTATGAATGCCTCAAGTTACCTTTATGTCTTATGTTTTCTATGATTTGTTCATGATTTGATATGCCTATGTTTTATGGGTAAAGTGTGATTTCATTCTAATGTATATATGAACTCATGTTTCCTTTCCATATTTTTTATAACTCTTACTGAGCTTTTTATGCTCATCCCAAGTTTTTGAAATGTTTTTCACAGGTCAAGGGAAAGGTACATGATGTGATGATAGTGTCAAGGATGTGTCAAGAAAGAATCTGTGTTATAATTTAAATATGATTCTGTTGATGGGAAGAATGAATGCTGTCTTTTATGTAACCACTTTGTTTAAATGTGGAATGTAATGCAAGTTTCATGATCTAATTCTCTAAAACTCTAAACCTGAAAAGATCCTCAATGTGTAATCTTGTAATAACTCAAGATTAAGTAAGGTTATAAGGCTAGGGCCTTATATTTGGTATCAAAGGTCGGTTTAGATAACTTTAGAGGTTAGGGTATTCTTTAAGCATAAGTGACATTACCATAATGGTTAGGATTTCAGAAAGAGTCCTAGTTTTAGATAAAGTGAATGAGTAAGTGTCTCTTAGTGTTTAACTTCCTCATTAGTACATGATGGTTTTGTTGATATACTCACACTGACATTTCTATTTTTAGTGAATGGATGGATCTAGCAGGCACCAAAGAGACAACAGGTTTGAAGGAAACTGTGGTGGTTCTCTGATTAAGATACTAGATAAAATGGAGGATTCAATGAGGAAACTCATGGTTGTTCTAAACCAAATATCAAGGATTCATGATCAACCACTTCAACCTTGGTGAGTTCTCTAATGCATCATGTACGAGATGGCCAACTCGATGTGGAAATTCAGGTAATAATTATTAAGGTAACCATTAGGGTTTATATGATACTTAATTTTTAGGTAATTATGGGTTACTATATGATATGATGGAAAATGAAAGGAATGAGATAAACTTGAGGTTAAAATATGTTATGATTATTCTTGAAGATTTTATCTCATTTTGGGGAATGTTTTAAAAATTATATAGTTTTGAAAAAAGGACAACACGCAGACCGTGTGACAACCCGTCGCGTCGGACAAAGCTGCGGGAATCGAACCCACAACCAAAGTGTGACTGGTATTTATCGCCTACCACTGGACTACGTGAAGTCCCTGGTTATTTTGACCGATTCATTCTAGTTATATGATTTTATGAATTAATAGTAAGTTTATTTTGGGTTATTTATGAAAATGATTAACCTATAATGGAGGATATGTGATTAGGTTAATTACTTTTCAAAACGAGACTTTAGGAGAAACTGATATTGTTTGGAGATAAATGTTATGATTTATCTTGGAAGACTATGCGACTAAATCCTTCAAATATTTGGGTTTCAATCTTATATTGGTTTACTTTGAGGAATTTTTATGGAAAAATTTGTTTATAGAATGGTCCTTATTGAACTTTGGGTTTTGTTTGACAAATCTTGGAGGTTAAGAATAGATTTTCTTTTATAAATGGTTATCCTTTTCTGGATTATCTGATCTTGTACTAAACTTATTGGTTTTGGTTTTGGTTAAAGTCTAATGACATGGGAAGTATATAGTTCTCTTTTGAGGATTAGGTGATTTTCTAAAAGTTGATTATAGTACTCTTAATGTGAACAAGTCTTCCTAAATACTCGCCTTCTGGAGAAAATATGAGTTTGATTAAAGAATCTAATAAAAGTTGAAAGTCAACATGATAAGTAATTATGTTTCCTTATGAATAAATTCCTCAATAAAAAGTAACTTAAAACAAAAATGTTGTCTATTAACTTTTCTTACTGGGGAATCGAATACCGTTTAACCCATCACAAGTTTGTGATTTTCTCATGGTTAACTTTCTCCTAAACATGTTTTCTATCACTCTCCATGAGAACATGAACCTATGTTTTCTCCTCCATGTCCATATTTTCATACTTGGAATCCTAGTATGGGTTAACTCGGGTGACCTTTGTACTTATCTTTCTTTATTTTAAAGTGTTTGTTTTACCGACTTTTGTTCCGATGTGGGACTTTCAAGGATGTTTCCAAGCGCAATTTTAAAATTGCGAGGACGCAATTCCCAAAAGGGGGGAAGGATGTAACACCCCAGGTAAATAATGAATATGAAATTTTCATATTTATCCATATTTTTGAATAAAATATTAATATGACTTTAAAGGGGACACTATGCTTTATGGCGTACACAACACGTAACAACGAGTTTCTTGGGAATCTTACGTTGCACTCTAATAATAAAATAATATTAATTCAAATGGTAGTTAACATGTAGCCGTTGTATTGGCGGGAATGGATAGAAATAACTAAAATATGATTATATAAGTTTTTTAAATGTTTTTACATTTATCCAATAAAAGCTAAAGGCTTAAAATACGGAAAGAATTCAATTTTAGGCGTATATGCCCTAGTTTTCACTAAAGGTTCACTTATCGGCTTTTAATGGAGAACTGTCATTAAATATAGTTTTGTTCACTCTTAAACATTCTTTTGGACCAAATAAAACTCTTATTAAGAATCGGGACATCAAATTTTACTTTGTGTAATTTTTTGGTATTTTTCCGATAAAGTTCATTTTTTAATGAATAGTGTAAAATGTTGTATTTTAATTCAAAACCTCTTTTTAATCTAATTTATTTATATGATTAGATTATATTTTGAATTGGTTTTAAAGTGAAATTAGAAAATATTTTTACCATTAAATCCAATAGTGGTCGTTGTAATTAATTTCACATTGAAATCAGACTTAAACTAGTGTCAATCTTTTGATACTTATTGTTTTATAAAAACACGCTATTTGCTCTGACGACGTGAATTAATTATTAAATTAATTAATGTGATTAATATGTTCTTAATTTTGTAAAACGGACTTCATTTTTGAATTTGGAATATCAAATATAGCTCAGGGTGACTTTTTGGGATTTTTCTGAAAAACTTCAATTTTTGATGAATAGTGAAACCACTAAGTGGTACTTATAAAAGCTGATTTTCCGTTTAAATGAAATTTTGCCATCATTGTGTTTTGAATTTCAAAAATCTGACATACATGGTTGTCATTAAGAAGTAAAATGTGGTTCAATAATATTATAATAATTTTTTGGTGAACAGTAACTTATTAAGTTCTTAATCGCGATTAGAGGTAATTAGTGTAATTTAAGGTAAAAATGGTATTATAAGAATGTGAAAACACCATGAAACTTGTCCTACACCTATTGGGTGAGTCATGGCCGACCAATACAAGCCATGCGCCAACTTGGGGACCCCATGGAGACACTTTGGTTGGGAAATGACATAAATAACTTTTTATTTAATGTTAAAATTAAATTGACACAAACATGAGTTGTTTTACTAAAACAATTTTTAAGTAGGGTTACACAAGTCCAAATTTTGATTATAAATATTAATTGGAAATATAAAAATCTTTCCTACATCATAGTAGTTTTTTTATAATTTTTAGACATTAAATAAATTAAATTATTTATGACATAATAATGATGCAGCGATGACATCATTATTTGACGATTTAAATAAAATGGAAAGATAATGTAACATCTATGAACTACACATGTCCAAAACCAATTGGATGAGTGGATTTCGAAGCCTTATTAACTTATCCACGAATTATTTCAATGTGGGACCTTTTAAAACCGAAACACATTTTCAAATAAAGTAATATTTCTTACTTTCCAAAAGTGCCCCTCCTCTCCTCTTATAAAAGGCCCCCACCTCTACCTCATTTCACACACTCCTCAAGACTTTGGCTCGGCCAACCCCTGCCCATTTACTCTCTCCACATCCCTCTCCTCATCCTAGAGTATTCCCTTTGGGCAGAATCCTTTCAAAGGAAGCCTTTAGGCTCAAATCAAAAGGAGTTACACTTTTAAAGGTAATTCATTCTCTCATGTTCATTTGTTTTATTTTGCTTCTCCAACCCCCTAAAATCTTTTTATTTATTTCTTTTGTAACAACACCAGTATCTTAAATATACTAGGATGTTGTTATAAGATTTATTCGAGCTACACTCTCACACAACTACATCAAATGGTTAAAGAACATACGGTTTCCGTGGATGGCGAAATTCTGACTCCCGAAACGATGATTGTTCAATACTAATTTAACACCTTCAAAGGTGGCCATTATGATGTCACAATTTTTATATATGATATATAATATGTTTATGTTTTCCTTAAGCTTCTGTTTTTTTCATTTTGGGCATACCTTTATGGTTTCCATTATGGGAAAACGCGATATCTTTATTTAAGGAAGTGCAGACTACCGCCCCCTCAAGGTGATTTGATTCGTTAAATACCATATGTGGGACGTATAAAGGATGGAACTATGATATTATATATGATATTATACTGGAATTATAATATACCTTTATATGATTATTATTCCATTCTATAAAATACGAAATAGAAATGAAAGTAGCGTTCATGCGTACGTACGGCTTACCGTCTCCATGAACGGTGCATTTCATTTCTTACCTCTAAATGATTATGTAATGTTATAAATGCATGCATGTACTGGATATATATATGACATATATTATATCTACATCATGAATACAATTCTGTATATAATAAACATTTGGCCACATGAACAACATGTAATTGTAAGAAGTCCACTTTCGACTTAAGAACCAAATATCGGCAAAACAAATATTATTAACTTAAATGATTACATAATGTTTATGACATGGTAATAAGTGATATAAAAGGAATAATGAACTTGAAAAGGGTTCTTAATGAAGTAGAAATTAACTCAAGTTTATTATTCAGGAGATTAAAGAACGATCGAGTCAAGTCGGACCCGAGGTAAGGGATCCTACTCCTCTCTTTCTTTTTAAGTACACACTTTTATGTCATTCCTTTTAAATCTCATCTTTCTTGTTATTGGGATGATCTTTTATATTAAACGTACTGTAATTTTTATGTTCATGTGATGAGAGACCCTATTCTCTCTCATCAATCCATTTTGGATGTTTTGAGTGGCGCCGTTAGGCTGCCGAACTTTCGTAAGAGATCTAACTTCTCTCTTTCTTTTTAAGTACTCTCCTTTAAGTCACTTCTTTTAAGCTCCTCTTTGTAATGTTGGGGGATGTTCTTTTATATTCCTATTTCTGTACATTTTATTGTAATGTTATGAGATACCCTATTTGATCTCATCAATCCATACTCGGAAGTTTTATGTGGCGCCGTTAGGCTGCCGAGTTTTCGTAAGGGATTTTTCATCTCACTTTTATTCCTGTGAGATTTATGCTACATTTGCCACAAATTCCATTTAGTGGTGTATGTACTGCCCATTATTCTAATCTTTGAGTAATATCATTTCGTTTATGAGTATTTACATCAATGATCTATTGTCCTTCTTTCATGGGGTGTATGTTTTGAAAGATACCCAAATCGGTAAGGGAACCGTTCACCCTCCTCTTTTATAAAAGACTTCTTTTATTGGGTCTTTTAATTTACATATTTTTATGTTGGGATATGTTCTCATATATCCTTATTGATGTATATTTTATCTCCAAGTGATGAGATACACTTTTTATCTCTCATCAACTCATTTTGATGTGATGCCATTAGGCTATCAAGGGAACTTTTTAACCCAATTTCGATTTCTTTGGGTTCAACATGTAGTCATTGAATATGTCATCCATTGAATATGTGTGAATGAACTTTTATTGTTTTACACTTAATATCCACTTATATTGGGTGTATTTATATTTGTCACACATATTTTTGATATTGATTTGTCCTTAATTTAAGGATACCTTCTTTATAAGGGATTTCATCACATTTGACATTTCTATTGAGGGTTCATTGTTGTTATGCACCAATTCACTCTTATATGGTGTATATACTATCCTTTGGAGTATTATATCATGAATCCATTTATTCTCATGATATTATAAAGTTCTGACTAAGTGTTATTCCTCAACTATTGTATTCAAGTGTCTCTAATTTTGGTAAAACCCCTTTAACAAAAATATCACTTTAAATGTTTTAATTATTTTTTCTTATTAATATCCATGTTTTCAGAATGGTTTTAAGGATTTATTTATATGGATATTAATGGTTTAAAATGTTAAAAGCTTCAAGGTTGTATGGGACAATTTGATTCAAAAATCTCTTTATTAAATGTTTTAAATGGTTTTAGAAATGGTTTCTTTTTGAATGGATTCATTATTTCAATATACTAAAGTGTTATATTGTGATTGAAATGTGGAAATGTTATGTTTCCTTTATGCATGTTTTATGTGATACATTTATGTTATGGTTCTTGGGCATTGTTATGAAAACGGGTGGTTCCGTGATAAACTGAGGGCGGGTGAGCCCGATATAGCTCTCCAATGCATTGGGTAACACGAAGGAGTGAAACGTTAAGGTTTCTCCGAAGAGATTTAGGGAATATACTGTGATGGGTATTCCAAACGTAACCAAGAGGGTTACTCCCTACGTAAGAATGTTATGAATGCCTCAAGTTACCTTTATGTCTTATGTTTTCTATGATTTATTCATTATTTGATATGCCTATGTTTTATGGGTAAAGTGTGATTTCATTCTAATGTATATATGAACTCATGTTTCCTTTCCATATTTTTTATAACTCTTACTGAGCTTTTTATGCTCATCCCAAGTTTTTGAAATGTTTTTCACAGGTCAAGGGAAAGGTACATGATGTGATGACAGTGTCAAGGATGTGTCAAGAAAGAATCCGTGTTATAATTTAAATATGATTCCGTTGATGGGAAGAATTAATGCTGTCTTTTATGTAACCACTTTGTTTAAATGTGGAATGTAATGCAAGTTTCATGATCTAATTCTCTAAAACTCTAAACCTGAAAAGATCCTCAATGTGTAATCTTGTAATAACTCAAGATTAAGTAAGGTTATAAGGCTAGGGCCTTATATTTGGTATCAAAGGTCGGTTTAGATAACTTTAGAGGTTAGGGTATTCTTTAAGCATAAGTGACATTACCATAATGGTTAGGATTTCAGAAAGAGTCCTAGTTTTAAATAAAGTGAATGAGTAAGTGTATCTTAGTGTTTAACTTCCTCATTAGAACATGATGGTTTTGTTGATATACTCACACTGACATTTCTATTTTTAGTGAATGGATGGATCTAGCAGGCACCAAAGAGACAACAGGTTTGAAGGAAACTGTGGTGGTTCTCTGATTAAGATACTAGATAAAATGGAGGATTAAATGAGGAAACTCATGGTTGTTCTAAACCAAATATCAAGGAGTCATGATCAACCACTTAAACCTTGGTGAGTTCTCTAATGCATCATGTACGAGATGGCCAACTCGATGTGGAAATTCAGGTAATAATTATTAAGGTAACCATTAGGGTTTATATGATACTTAATTTTTAGGTAATTATGGGTTACTATATGATATGATGGAAAATGAAAGGAATGAGATAAACTTGAGGTTAAAATATCTTATGATTATTCTTGAAGATTTTATCTCATTTTGGGGAATGTTTTAAAAATTATATAGTTTTGAAAAAAGGACAACACGCAGACCGTGTGACAACCCGTCGCGTCGGACAAAGCTGCGGGAATCGAACCCACAACCAAAGTGTGACTGGTATTTATCGCCTACCACTGGACTACGTGAAGTCCCTGGTTAGTTTGACCGATTCATTCTAGTTATATGATTTTATGAATTAAGAGTATGTTGATTTTGGGTTATTTATGAAAATGATTAACCTATAATGGAGGATATGTGATTAGGTTAATTACTTTTCAAAACGAGACTTTAGGAGAAACTGATATTGTTTGGAGATAAATGTTATGATTTATCTTGGAAGACTATGTGACTAAATCCTTAAAATATTTGGGTTTCAATCTTATATTGGTTTACTTTGAGGAATTTTTATGGAAAAATTTGTTTATAGAATGGTCCTCGTTGAACTTTGGGTTTTGTTTGACAAATCTTGGAGGTTAAGAATAGATTTTCTTTTATAAAGGGTTATCCTTTTCTGGATTATCTGATCTTGTACTAAACTTATTGGTTTTGGTTTTGGTTAAAGTCTAATGACATGGGAAGTATATAGTTCTCTTTTGAGGATTAGGTGATTTTCTAAAAGTTGATTATATTACTCTTAATGTGAACAAGTCTTCCTAAATACTCGCCTTCTGGAGAAAATATGAGTTTGATTAAGGAATCTAATAAAAGTTGAAAGTCAAGATGATAAGTGATTATGTTTCCTTATGAATAAATTCCTCAATAAAAAGTAACTTAAAACAAAAATGTTGTCTATTAACTTTTCCTACTGGGGAATCGAATACCGTTTAACCCATCACAAGTTTGTGATTTTCTCATGGTTAACTTTCTCCTAAACATGTTTTCTATCACTCTCCATGAGAACATGAACCTATGTTTTCTCCTCCATGTCCATATTTTCATACTTGGAATCCTAGTATGGGTTAACTCAGGTGACCTTTGTACTTATCTTTCTTTATTTTAAAGTGTTTGTTTTACCGACTTTTGTTCCGATGTGGGACTTTCAAGGATGTTTCCAAGCGCAATTTTAAAATTGCGAGGACGCAATTCCCAAAAGGGGGGAAGGATGTAACACCCCAGGTAAATAATGAATATGAAATTTTCATATTTATCCATATTTGTGAATAAAATATTAATATGACTTTAAAGGGGACGCTATGCTTGATGGCGTACACAACACGTAACAACGAGTTTCTTGGGAATCTTACGTTGCACTCTAATAATAAAATAATATTAATTCAAATGGTAGTTAACATGTAGTCGTTGTATTGGCGGTAATGGATAGAAATAACTAAAATATGATTATATATGTTTTTTAAATGTTTTTACATTTATCCAATAAAAGCTAAAGGCTTAAAATACGGAAAGAATTCAATTTTAGGCGTATATGCCCTAGTTTTCACTAAAGGTTCACTTATCGGCTTTTATTGGAGAACTGTCATTAAATATAGTTTTGTTCACTCTTAAAAATTCTTTTGGACCAAATAAAACTCTTATTAAGAATCGGGACATCAAATTTTACTTTGTGTAATTTTTTGGTATTTTTCCGATAAAGTTCATTTTTTAATAAATAGTGTAAAATGTTGTATTTTAATTCAAAACCTCTTTTTAATCTAATTTATTTATATGATTAGATTATATTTTGAATTGGTTTTAAAGTGAAATTAGAAAATATTTTTACCATTAAATCCAATAGTGGTCGTTGGAATTAATTTTACTTTGAAATCAGACTTAAACTAGTGTCAATCTTTTGATACTTATTGTTTTATAAAAACACGCTATTTGCTCTGACAACGGGAATTAATTATTAAATTAATTAATGTGATTAATATGTTCTGAATTTTTTAAAACGGACTTCATTTTTGAATTTGGAATATCAAATATAGCTCAGGGTGAATTTTTGGGATTTTTCTGAAAAACTTCAATTTTTGATGAATAGTGAAACCACTAAGTGGTACTTATAAAAGCTGATTTTCCGTTTAAATGAAATTTTGCCATCATTGTGTTTTGAATTTCAAAAATCTGACATACATGGTTGTCATTAAGAAGTAAAATGTGGTTCAATAAGATTATAATAATTTTTTGGTGAATAGTAACTTATTAAGTTCTTAATCGCGATTAGAGGTAATTAGTGTAATTTAAGGTAAAAATGATATTATAAGAATGTGAAAACACCATGAAACTTGTCCTACACCTATTGGGTGAGTCATGGACGACCAAGAAAAGCCATGGGCCAACTTGGGGACCCTATGGAGACACTTTGGTTGGGAAATGACATAAATAACTTTTTATTTAATGTTAAAATTAAATTGACACAAACATGAGTTGTTTTACTAAAACAATTTTTAAGTAGGGTTACACAGGTCCAAATTTTGATTATAAATATTCATTGGAAATATAAAAAGCTTTCCTACATCATAGTATTTTTTTTATAATTTTTAGACATTAAATAAATTAAATTATTTATGACATAATAATGATGCAGCGATGACATCATTATTTGACGATTTAAATAAAATGGAAAGATAATGTAAAATCTATGAACTACACATGTCCAAAACCAATTGGATGAGTGTATTTCTGAGCCTTATCAACTTATCCACGAATTATTTCAATGTGGGACCTTTTAAAACCGAAACACATTTTCAAATAAAGTAATATTTCTTACTTTCCAAAAGTGCCCCTCCTCTCCTCTTATAAAAGGCCCCCACCTCTACCTCATTTCACACACTCTTCAAGCCTTTGGCTCGGCCAAACCCTGCCCATTTACTCTCTCCACATCCCTCTCCTCATCCTAGAGTATTCCCTTTGGGCATAATCCTTTCAAAAAAAGCCTTTAGGCACAAATCAAAAGGAGTTACACTTTTAAAGGTAATTCATTCTCTCATGTTCATTTGTTTTATTTTGCTTCTCCAACCCCCTAAAATCTTTTTATTTATTTCTTTTGTAACAACACCAGTATCTTCAATATACTAGGATGTTGTTATAAGATTTATTCGAGCTACACTCTCACACAACTACATCAAATGGTTAAAGAACATACGGTTTCCGTGGATGGCGAAATTCTGCCTCCCGAAATGATGATTGTTAAATACTAATTTAACACCTTCAAAGGTGGCCATTATGATGTCACAATTTTTATATATGATATATAATATGTTTATGTTTTCCTTAAGCTTCTGTTTTTTTCATTTTGGGCATACCTTTATGGTTTCCATTATGGGAAAATGCGATATCTTTATTTAAGGAAGTGCGGACTACCGCCCCCTCAAGGTGATTTGATTCGTTAAATACCATATGTGGGACGTATAAAGGATGGAACTGTGATATTATATATGATATTATACTGGAATTATAATATACCTTTATATAATTATTATTCCATTCTATAAAATATGAAATAGAAATGAAAGTAGCGTTCATGCGTACGTACGGCTTACCGTCTCCATGAACGGTGCATTTCATTTCTTACCTCTAAATGATTATGTAATGTTATAAATGCATGAATGTACTGGATATATATATGAAATATATTATATCTACACCATGAATACAATTATGGATATAATAAACATTTGGCCACATGAACAACATGTAATTGTAAGAAGTCCACTTTCGACTTAAGAACCAAATATCGGCAAAACAAATATTATTAACTTAAATGATTACATAATGTTTATGACATGGTAATAAGTGATATAAAAGGAATAATTAACTTGAAAAGGGTTCTTAATGAAGTATAAATTAACTCAAGTTTATTATTCAGGAGATTAAAGAACAATCGAGTCACGTCGGACCCGAGGTAAGGGATCCTACTCCTCTCTTTCTTTTTAAGTACACACTTTTATGTCATTCCTTTTAAAGCTCATCTTTCTTGTTATTGGGATGATCTTTTATATTAAACTTACTGTAATTTTTATGTTCATGTGATTAGGGACCCTATTCTCTCTCATCGATCCATTTTGGATGTTTTGAGTGGCGCCGTTATGCTGCCGAACTTTCGTAAGAGATCTAACTTCTCTCTTTCTTTTTAAGTACTCTCCTTTAAGTCACTTCTTTTAAGCTCCTCTTTGTAATGTTGGGGGATGTTATTTTATATTCCTATTTCTGTACATTTTATTGTAATGTTATGAGATACCCTATTTGATCTCATCAATCCATACTCGGAAGTTTTATGTGGCGCCGTTAGGCTGCCGAGTTTTCGTAAGGGATTTTTCATCTCACTTTTATTCCTGTGAGATTTATGCTACATTTTCCACAAATTCCATTTAGTGGTGTATGTACTGCCCATTATTCTACTCTTTGTGTAATATCCTTTCGTTTATGAGTATTTACATCAATGATCTATTGTCCTTATTTCATGGGGTGTATGTTTTGAAAGATACCAAATCGGTAAGGGAACCTTTCACCCTCCTCTTTTATAAAAGACTTCTTTTATTGGGTCTTTTAATTTACATATTTTTATGTTTGGATATGTTCTCATATATCCTTATTGATGTATATTTTATGTCCAAGTGATGATATACACTTTTTATCTCTCATCAACTCATTTTGATGTGATGCCATTAGGCTATCAAGGGAACTTTTTAACCCAATTTCGATTTCTTTGGGTTCAACATGTAGTCATTGAATATGTCATCCATTGATTATGTGTGAATGACCTTTTATTGTTTTACACTTAATATCCACTTATATTGGGTGTATTTATATTTGTCACACATATTTTTGATATTGATTTGTCCTTAATTTAAGGATACCTTCTTTATAAGGGATTTCATCACATTTGACATTTCTATTGAGGGTTCATTGTTGTTATGCACCAATTCACTCTTATATGGTGTATATACTGTCCTTTGGAGTATTATATCATGAATCCATTTATTCTCATGATATTATAAAGTTCTTACTAAGTGTTATTCCTCAACTATTGTATTCAAGTGTCTCTAATTTTGGTAAAACCCCTTTAACAAAAATATCACTTTAAATGTTTTAATTATTTTTTCTTATTAATATCCATGTTTTCAGAATGGTTTTAAGGATTTATTTATATGGATATTAATGGTTTAAAATGTTAAAAGCTTCAAGGTGGTATGGGACAATTTGATTCAAAAATCTCTTTATTAAATGTTTTAAATGGTTTTAGAAATGGTTTCTTTTTGAATGGATTCATTATTTCAATATACTAAAGTGTTATATTTTGATTGAAATGTGGAAATGTTATGTTTCCTTTATGCATGTTTTATGTGATACATTTATGTTATGGTTCTTGGGCATTGTTATGAAAACGGGTGGTTCCGTGATAAACTGAGGGCGGGTGAGCCCGATATAGCTCTCCAATGCATTGGGTAACGCGAAGGAGTGAAACGTTAAGGTTTCTCCGAAGAGATTTAGGGAATATACTGTGATGGGTATTCCAAACGTAACCAAGAGGGTTACTCCCTACGTAAGAATGTTATGAATGCCTCAAGTTACCTTTATGTCTTATGTTTTCTATGATTTATTCATGATTTGATATGCCTATTTTTTATGGGTAAAGTGTGATTTCATTCTAATGTATATATGAACTCATGTTTCCTTTCCATATTTTTTATAACTCTTACTGGGCTTTTTATGATCATCCCAAGTTTTTGAAATGTTTTTCACAGGTCAAGGGAAAGGTACATGATGTGATGATAGTGTCAAGGATGTGTTAAGAAAGAATCCGTGTTATAATTTAAATATGATTCCGTTGATGGGAAAGAATGAATGTTGTCTTTTATGTAACCACTTTGTTTAAATGTGGAATGTAATGCAAGTTTCATGATCTAATTCTCTAAAACTATAAACCTGAAAAGATCCTCAATGTGTAATCTTGTAATAACTCAAGATTAAGTAAGGTTATAAGGCTAGGGCCTTATAAATCAAGTTGAATATCTTATGATGCTGTTTTATAAAGTTCAAGAAGATAATTCTATTATTAGGAAGGAGATGGAGGCCTCAAGAAAATATTTTGATGATTTGTAGAAATCTTCAATTCCAAGGCTGGAGTTTGAGTCTCTTCAGACTCAACATAAAGAATTAAAAGAAAATTTTGTCTCATGGAAAGATTTTGATGCTTTCAAGAGAGATATGTTATCTAAAGTTAGAAAATTTAGATGTGAATCTATTTTCAAAATAGATTTTTTAGAATTGAAATGGTATTTAGGAATCCAATTTGTGCCCATTAAAGGAAGTGTTTCTAAAGAAAGTGCTTGTGCTTCTACTCGTACCTCTCTAGATATGATTCACAGATTTCAATTAATTACTTCAGTTATGGCTATCATGAATGAACTTTTGTAGAAACATCAGTGAAATAGTGCACCATTATCAGTTTTATTGGATAATAAGAGATATATTATTGAGAAATTGACTTTAGGTGAACCCAGTATTAGGCTTCTGCTCAACAGATTCACATATAAGTTAGACAAGTTTATGCATCAAGAGGAAATTTTTCATGACTTTTTAAAGTCAATTTGGTTGAAAATATTCATTTTAATCAATATTCCATGATTTTGATTATGAATTTGGGATATAATCTTACTAAATGGTTGTGGGTATAGATGGAAGATCTAAAATAAATATTTCATGCTTCTCACATTCCTACAGAACCAGAAACTGAGCCAAACCCAAAAAAAACACTTTCACCCTAACCACATCAGTTGGATAACCTTTTTAATAGTAACAATGAATATTCTATTTATACAAATTTTGATTAATCAAACCTATTTATTCATATTTATTGTGCTTTTTTTGATATTATTTTATTTTTATGTCTACTACTAGAAATCCAGTCTTATTTATCTAAAAAGTATATTCTAACATTCACTTAATGTTCTATGAAAAATTAAAAAGGGTTTTAATACTTTTTATATACTTTATTTTTGATATCAAAAACGGGGGAGAAATTTGGATAAACAAAAAATTTCTTTTTATTGAAATAATTGTAACACCCCAAGATTTCAGAGAAAATTATCTCATTAAAGTAATTCAATAGCTTGCGCTACACGCAACACCGATTTCGAGCACACCACAACTCACCAAACTTTCCGTTTAAAAAGCGGTTATAAATAGTATTAACTTCATATTTAATCTTATATACTCTATATAGTTTTAACATCCATATTATGTGTTCTTTATACATAATATAATAACAAATTCATTTTTTCAGATAAAAGAAGTATTTTTCAAAAGATGAAAATTTACCACCTTTTAAGGGAGAAGTCTTTTTAAAACCAACATTTTAAACTTATATATATTCAATTTAATGAAATTAAATTCTTCTATAAAATATGGACAAAATTATTTAGTTTGGATAAAATTTTGGTACTTTTCTAATAACTTTCATATTTTGATGAATAGTGAAAAATACTATGTTTTAATAGAAAAAAACTTTTTTAATTGTAATAATTTATAGTGTTAAATTATGCATTTGAATAGTTTTGAAGTATAATTAGATTATATTTTTATAATTTAATACAATTTAGGTCATTATAAGTAATTTCACATTTAAATTTGACATAAACACATGTCGATCTTTTGATAGTTTTTACTTTTAAGAAAAACCCATTTTTTTGTTTTGACAATGGGAATTAATTTTAAATTAATAAATGAAAATTCAATGTTTTTAATCTGGTAAAAAATACATTATTTTTTAATTCGGAATATCAAAATAAGCTTAGGGTAAATTTTTGGTATTTTTCTGAAAACTTTTAATTTTTGATGAATAGTGAAAAACACTACGTTATTGTTTAAAACTGACTTTTTATTTATATAATTAGTTATTTTATTTTAATTTATTTTAGGTAAAATAGATACATAATACCTATATATGTTCAATGTAATTCATTGGAGTCATTTTATAATAATTTTAGATATATAATATTTTATTGAACTTTTTACCGTCTTTTACCAACCTTCTAGGAGCATTTATAAATTTGCATAAAACTAAATTTTACCACTTCTGTGAGTTGAATTTGAAACATTTCAGAGACACAGTTGACATTAGTAGGTAAAATTTGGTTCAATAAGATGAAAATAATCTTTGATGAATAATAACTTTTGACTTATTTACCACGGTTAAAAGTAAATAGGGTAATTAAAGGTAAAAATGATATTATAATTACTCTAACACATTTCTAATTATATAGAATAAGTGTAATTAAAACAAAAACATATTTATGAATAAAATATTATCCTTTGGGTCCACATATATTAGATTAATTCATTTATTATTATTTTATTTAAATAAGAGTTAAAAGTGTTAAATTCAAAGTTTAATAAATAAACCAATTTTAATATAGGGTTATACATAAGATAAATTTGACGATAAATATTCATTATAAAGATAATTTTTTTTCCTACATCATGGTATTCTATTTATAAATTTTTGATATTAAATAATTAAATTCATTTATGACAAAATGATAATGCAATAAAAAGTTTATTAATGAAAGAATCAAATAAATGGTATTATAAATATTAAAATAAATATAATTTCAAAGTTTTTATGGCATAAAAGAACATTATAGGTGAATATGACAAGTTAGGGTTGATTAAATGTATCGTTTTCGAAGTATTCAAGTTGTCATGACTTTCAAAAAAAATTCTAAATATTGTCAAAATTTACATAAATGAGTTTTTAAAACAAATATTATACTATTAAATTATATAATATTCTTAAAAATATAAGGTTGGTCCAAAGGGATTAAATAATATTATATATGTCATTAATGAACCACTTTAGGTTCTCTTTGAATTCTAGAGTATGTTTATTAACCAAATAGTGTAAGAATACAAGAAGACAAGGTAAAAGTTAAACTATTTAACTAATTGTTAAATCTAAAAGATAAGGTTAATATGGTGACCTAAAACTGTATAAAACCTATTGGTTGAGTGGTTTGCGACAAATATACACCTTAGACTAGAAATAAATCATTTTTGAGCCATTAGAAACCTAAAATTAATTTATTATAAAATAATATTTCCAGCTTTTCCTAAGGTCACCCTCACCTCTCTTATAAAAGGGTACTTCCCCTTCTCTTAATTTCACACCTCCGAAGCCATTTGACTATGCCAAACCCAGCCCAAATATCCTTACAAATCCTCTCACTTAAACTTAGAGTCCTTAATTTGATAATAAATCCAACCTAAGGATCCCTTTTGATTAACTCAAAAGGAAACACCCAAAGAACATGTAATTATTTTATCACCTCTTTTCATGTTCTTTTCTTCTTCCACTTTCTTTTCCTTTATTATTTCAATACCAATATAATAACTCCAGTACATTTTACATATTGTGATGTTATTATAAATATGGTACAACTATATTCATTATTCTATCCATGCTATTAATAATAATGCCACCATGCGTGCGTACGTACGACTTACCGTCTCCATGCCGTGGTGTAATTTGTTATTCAACACTATGTTATTTTGATGGATATAATGATGAGTAATATATATATAAATGATGAAAATAAAATTATAATTTTTATGTAAAATTAATATACCATCCAATTCCACAACTTTTAATCATTAAGGAAATGATATCATCACTCGTGTGTATGTACGACTTACCGTCTCCACAACACGATAAGATTCATTTCCACATTCACTATTCAACGATGATTATAAAAATATATAATATTAATAAGTATTTAATATATGAAATAATAATGATACTGGATATATATATATATATATGTATGTATGTATGTATGTACTTACATATATCTTATTAACTTACTTCCGTTCAATACGATGTGAAAACGAAAACAACATTTATGAGTACGTACGGCCTACCGTCTCCATAAACGGTGATTTCCATTTCATATATCTATCTAATATAAATATTTGTATTCTAAATATATATGATATATAAATCCAGGTTTATATTTTGGAAGTATTTAAATCATGATCTAAATGATACGATCAAGAATAACAAGTTAAAACATGCACGATAAAGAAAGTGATTATTACCCAAAATGTTAATTTAACATGGAAATCATTATTAAATGGGAAATATAAAGTCATAAATGAATCATTTATGATATTATAAATATAAATATGGTTCTGTTATAATTTAATAACATACTATTTTCATTATACAGGAGGTTAAACGTACCCTCGACCGAAGGAAAGTGCAAGGTAAGGGTTAATTCCTCAATCTCATTATTATCCGAGATTGTCTATGTGTATGTTTTTACAGGGAAATATTTGTTATCCATGGCCATGTTTTATAAAAGAGTTTTTAAAAGGATTATTTTTAAGGTAACCTTTAACTAAAACATCATTTTAAATGTTTTAATCATTTATTCTTCTAAACCTTTCTCATTAATGTCCATGTTTTCAAAATGATTTTATAGATTTATTTATATGGGTATGAATTTTTTAAAATTTTAATTCTTTTAAAAATTTTCAAAGTGGTATGGGAAAATTTTATTCAAAACTATATTTTAAATGACTTCCTTTATAAATTATGTGACTTTTTAAATGATTTCACAAAAAAGGGATATTTCTTTCAAATATTTTTACTGATCATTTTCAACTATGTCAACATTCATTACAGGATATTATTCTTGATCGAGGTTGATTTATTATAATAAAAATATTCCATATTGTATTGAAGGTTTTGTGATATGTTTGTCTGTGGATGTGTTATTTTTATACCATTCATGGTATATGGATGGATTATTGACATTTTGTATGCTAGTTTTAATACGAATGTTTATGTTATGTTTAAACCTTTTCATATGAGGAATGAATTGGACTTGATAAGTGACTGGTGGAGCCCAATAGGGCTCCTCGATGCATCTGTAGGTCTCATGAGACAAAATAGTGACCTGAAACAAGGCCTTGATAAAGTATTATTTGTAGTCTTGGTACAAGGCTTTGACTATGTGGTTATGAAATATGGAATTATGCATTATATCATTATGAAATTGGATATGGATATAGCATGTGATTATTCAAATAATAGAATAACCATGTAAATAAGTAAATGGAATTATTTAATTTATCTTTTCCATATTATTAAGATGTTTAAGATTAATATGATTTTGTTTTGGTTTTATACATTGCCTTAAATGTTTAGGTTTATTTATGAAAGTTTCTGCTATATTGTTATCCTTACTAAGAATATTATCTCACCGCTTTATTATGTTTTATTTTCCTAGGATTCCGTGAAGTTTATTATGATTTATAAGAAGGATTAAGATATGGGATTAATGAAATTCTCAAAGGATCATTTATGTTGTGTTTTATTTTCTAATGTGTAATGTAACGTTCATGTATCTAATCTATTTTACAAGACTGCTAAAATGATCGGTCTTTCGGGACTTGATTCCTTCTAATCATGAAAGTGTATTAAAATAATTCACCGACTCTAAGCTTCTGGGGTAAGGGCGTTACAGTTGGTATCAGAGAAATTTTAGCAACAACCTTGCAAATAGATTTAGATAAACTCCGATTAGTTAACATTACCATAAGATAGAATTTGAGGATTATTATAGGAGAACTTCCTAGAATTTTGGTAATGTAAGGATTTTGTGTGTTTCCATGAAATACATCCCTACCTAGATACAAGAATATTGAGGCAACTTTGGAACAGATGTACCTAGGATTGAAAACTCTATCAAGGAATTTTGGGCTTGACTCGGGCTATCCTAGTACATGACAACAGGTCTTGCTGCACTATTGGTTACGACACTCCCATGGGATATGCTTAGGATAATTCACATTTTCATTACAATCCATTATGAAGGATTTAAGAGTAAATACTTTCTTAAAGAAAACATTTTCGAATTATAGATTATATGCATAATATTTTCAATTTACGTTAGGTATTTTACAACTTTGGAATTATGGATTCCAATTCATAAACTAACCTAGTGTATGCCATTGTTTAGAAATGGATCCTTGTTGAAGTAATAATAATTCCAACAATACACATGATCGAAAGATTATGAAGGATCATATCTTTCATGGTATTAAGTCATCATTTAGAAGGTAAATTTTCTCCCACGTATTCTCATCATATGAAGAAATAGTATCATACGTTAATAAGATATGTAATGAATTCACTATGTCCTATGGATTTGATGGGAAGCAAGAGAAAAAAATTATGGAAGAGAGAAATATGGATAAAGGGAATAGGGGAAAGAAAGATTTTCCCATATGCGATAACTGTGGAAAGAATCACCTTGGTAAATGATTGAAAAGAATGAGAGTATGTTATAAGTGAGGAGAAAAAGGACACCAAGTATGTGATTTTAAGGGTAAGAAAAAGGTTTCAAATGTACAATGCTTCATATGCAAGGAGTTGGGACACTAATCAATGCCTAAATCATAAGAGTATACCCCATATTCTACTATTGGATAATAAACAAGTTATGATACTACCGAAGATAAAGAGGAATGATTAGAGTTCTTATGTTTTTATTAAATTATTATGTCATTTTAGTATTGTATTAATTATGTACATGTTATAATAATTATAGGATATATAAGGATTGTACTTCAGTACTATTTCATTAAAGACTTGAGATTGTGTGGAACTAAGAAAAGTGACTCAATAGAAGGTTATTTTTTTGTAAAATATATTTTTGAGAGAAAGATAAACCTTAATATGGTTTAGATACAGAGGTAGTGATTTCTGAATAAGATATGATTGATTTGGATAAATTATATTTGAAATTCTTTACTACCTTGAAACTGATTAATGATTTTCATATTCCATCATTATTGGAGATTACAACATTTTTGGATAAAAGGAGGATATCTAGTAGTCTATAAGGAATAAGGGAGCACAGATGTAATCAATATGGTTTTATTGTAATTCAGGGTATTACCGTGTTTTAAAAGAATACAAGATGAAGGTATTCACATGTTATTACCTGGAAAAAAAGATCTTCATTGTGTTTACCTTCTTTATAAATTAGGGGAATCTGAGTTTGGACAGAAGTATTTTGGATTAGACTAAAGGTTGGACTAGATTAATTTTGACATTGGAAACTAATGTTAAAGTTAAAGCATTTCCTAAGATTATTTTTGGATTGTTATGAAAAGGAAAACCTGGAAGTCGGGTGACAACATGTAGCATCCGACAAGGCCGCGGGACTTGAACCCACAACCGAAGGACGACAAGGGTGCATCACCTACCACTGGCCTATGTGATATCCTAGTTTGTATAATGTAGTTTTTTAAGTAGTCTGACAAATGAATTATAAATGAATTATTTTTGGAACCCTATATTATTATGATAAAAAGAATATTTTTGAATTCTATTATCTTTTAGAATGAAAGATGAGTTTGTTGTAGGAATTAGTTAAAGGATGAAACTGTACTTTTCAAGTATATTTTTTTCCTCTTATTATATGAATAAATTAATTAGTGAATTTAGGGAAGGTATATTAAAACCAAAAATGTGTTATCATAATAACTTAGGTGTTTTTGAACCGATGATATTTTAAATCATCATAGATTGATGGCTTTGAGGCTCTCAATTGCACACTTTTTTGTGATTGATGACCTCAAATCACTCCCTATAAATATTTATGTTTTCCTCTAATTATCTGTCTCTAATTGCCACCAATATTCTCCTAATTGAGATCATAATTTGGTGGTGAATTTTTGATTTCCCTTTCCCTCTTATTAAGACTAAATTTTATTAAACCAAATTCCGATGTGGGTTTTCCACAAAGGCATTTCTTTTATATTTAACCTTTTATTTTTGAAAAATAATTTCAAATTTTGAGGACACAATTTATTTATAGAGGGGATAATGTAACACATCAAGATTTCATAGAACATTATCTCATTAAATTAATTCAATAGCTTGCACTACACACAACACTGAATTCAAGCGCACCACAACTTACCAAACTAACCATTTAAAAAGTGGTTATGAATAGTATTAGCTGCATTTTGAATCTTATATAATCTATATAATTTTGACATCCATATTATGTGTTTCTTAGATATGATATAAAAACAAATTAATTTTTTCAGATAATATTATATTTGTCATTAATGAACCAATTGGGGTTCTCTTGTAAGTTTGGAGTAAGTTTATTAACCATAGAGTTTATGAATACAAGAAGACACTGTAAAAGTTAAACTATTAACTAATAGTTAAATCTAAAAGATAAGGTTAATATGGTGACATAAACCTATCTAAAACCTATTGGTTGAGTGGTTTTCGACCCATCCCCATCTTAGCCTAGAAATAAATCATTTTGGAACCATTAGAAACCAAAAATTATTTTATTACAAAATAATATTTCAAGCTTTTTCTAAAGTGACCCTCACCTCTCTTATAAAATGGTACTTATCCTTCTCTTAATTTCACACCTCCAAAGCCATTTTGCTCAGAAAAACCCATCCAAATATCCTCCCATATTCCCTCACTTCAACCTAGATTCCTTACATTGATCAGAAATACATCCTATGGATCCCTTTTGATCAATTCAAAAGGAACACCCAAATAATAGGTAATTATTTTATCACCTCTTTCCAAGTTATTTTCTTCTTTCACTTTCTTTTACTTTTTTAGTTACATAACAAAATAATAACTCCAGTACCTTCTAAATAATGTTATGTTATTATAAATATGGTACAAAAATATTCATTATTCTATCCATCCTATGAATAATAATGTCACCATGCGTGCATACGTACGACTTACCGTCTCCACGCCGTGGTGTAATTTTTTATTCAACACTACATTATTTTGATGGATATAATGACGAGTAATATGTATATAAATAATAAAAATAACATGATAATTTCTCTTTAATATTAATATACCATCTAATTCCATAACTTTTAATCATTAAGGAAATTATATCGTCATTTATGTGTAGGTACGACTTACAGTCTCTACGACACGATGAGATTGATTTCCCCATTCATCATTCAACAATGATTATAAAAATATATATTATTAATAAGTATGAAATATATGACATAATAATGCTACTGAAGATATATATATATATATATATTTATGTATGTACTTACATATATCTTATTCACTTCCTTTCAATACGATATGAAAATGGAAACAACGTTTATGCGTACGTACGGCCTACCGTCTCCATAAACGGTGCCTTCAATTTCATATATCTATCTATTATAAGTATTTATATTCTAAATAAATATGATATATAAATCAATTTTTATATTTTTTAAGTATTTAAATCATGATTTAAATTATATGATCAAGAATAAAAAGTTAAAACACATACGATAAAGAAAGAGATTGTTACTCGAAATGTTAATTTAACATTGAATTCATTACGAAATCGGAATTATAAAGTCATAAATTAATCATGTATGATATAAAAAATTTAAATATGGTTTTGTTATAATTTAATAACATACTATAGTTATTATAAAGGAGGTTAAACGTACCCTCGATCAAAGTAAAGTGCAAGGTAAGGCTTAATTCCTCAATCTTATTATTATTCGAGATTTTTTATGTGTAAGTTTTTACTGGGACATATTTATTATCCATGTCCATGTTTCATAAAATAGTGTTTCAAATGATTCTTTTTAAGTGAATCTTTAACTAAATCATCATTTTAAATTTTTTAAAGATTTATTCTTCTAATCTTTTCTCATTAATGTCCAAGTTTGTAAAATGATTTTAAGGATTTATTTATATAGACATGAATGTTTTAAAATGTTAATTCCTTTGAAAAGTTTCAAAGTGGTATGGGACACGTTGATTAAAAACTATATTTTAAATGACTTCCTTTATATATTATATGACTTTGAAATGAAATCATGAAAAAGGGATATTTCTCTCAATGATTTTTACTGATCATTTTCAACTATGTCAACATTATTTATAGGATATTATTCTTGATCGAGGTTGATTTATTATGATACAAGTCTTCTATATTGTATTGAAGGTTTTGTGATATATTTTACTGTGGATGTGTTATTTTTATACCATTCATGGTTTATGGATAAAGTATTGACATTTCGTATGCTAGTTTTTATATGAATAATTATGTTATGTTTAATCCATTTAATATGAGGAATGCATTGGACTTAGTAAGTGATGGGTGGATCCCTATATAGCTCCTCGATGCATCGCTAGGTCTCATGAGACAAACTGGTGTCTTGGAACAAGGAATTTACAAAATCATATTTGTAGTCTTGGCACAAGGCCTTGACTATGTGGTTATGAATTCTGGAATTATTCATTCCATCATTATGAAATTGGCTATGGATATAGAATGTGATTATTCGACTAGATGAATATCCATGTGAATAAGTAAATGGAATTATTTTATTTATCTTTTCCATATTATGCTAAAGTTTTAGATTAAAAGGATTTTCTTTTATTTTTATACATTTCCTTAAATATTTATGCTTATTTATGAAAGTTTCTGCCAAATTGTTATCCTTACTGAGCATCTGAGCTCATCCCATTTCTTATGTTTTATTTTCCTATGATTACAAGAATTGTATTATGATTGATAACCAAGATTAATCTTGAGTATTAATGGAATTTTCAAATAATCGGTTCTGTTGTGTTTTATTTTCTAATGTGTAATGTAACGTTCATGTATTTAATATATTTTTCAAGACTGCTGAACTGTTCTGTCTTTCGGGACATGATTCCATATAATCATGCCAATGTATTAAAATAATGCACCGACTCTGGGAATCTGGGGTCAGGGCTTTACAATAATTCTTTTAAAATTAAATAATTTTCTTTTATATTTTTTAAAAATTCTAAATTATGTTTATAAATTAATGGGTTTTGTGATCATCAAAAAGGGGGAGATTTTTTGGCATGTATTTTCTCAATAATAATCTATAATTTATTATGATTTTAATTCTCACAAATTCTATTGATCATTTTACTAATGATTTTAATTTAAGTATATTTTAAGGAATTAATATTCTTTTTATTTTTTTTGGAATTATTTTCATGTTTTCATTTTGAAAGAAATATTTAGGTAATTGTTCAGGATATGTTTTTGAGCATTCTGTAAATACTGTTCATACCCAACGTGGTTTAGCGTAACATAAGGCATCAACCCTACACCTTGTACAATGGGTATGGATCGTGTTCCCAACGTTTTTCTTCAACCTTTTGTTGGAAAGAGAAAGTATGGTTTCTCAACCCTACATTTAGATCATTACGTATGATTAATCAACATTACATTATCAGAAAATTATTGTAAAAGAACCTTATATTTGAAATAGATCCTTACATTTAGTATGAGAAGAAATAATGGTTAAGGAACCCTATGTAATTAATGAGCCTTACATTATAAAATTAAATGTATGGATCATCAGCATTAATTTTATGATCAAGCCTATATTGTCAATATTAAATTTGGAAGATGGATTCTACATAGTTGAACCCTATGTTCGTTATTTTATTTCTTTTTGAAGGAATCATATATCTGAATTTTCAATGTATGATATTTATTTTCACGATATTTTACATGATTTCTGCAATGGACTTGACAAAGTTATATGCTATTTTAAAGCTTGTTTTTCACTTTTATGAAAATCACTTTATTTGAGTCAAATAAATATATTCAATGGAGAAATTTACTCATATTATTAAGGGATGTTACGACTCCCCTAGTCAATTCAATTTTGAGTTTCTATGTTTTATCAGACGTATTTTATGGATCTAGAATTTTTTAAGAAAGAGGATCATTATATATTTCTTCAATTATTATTTTATTCGTATGATCGAGAGTAAAGAATATTTTGATTATTATTCAATATTTCTGGTGATCATATACACAATGATACATTTAACGAACGACTAAGGAAGAAGAGTACACTTTGGTTACATAAATGTTCAAACCTGTAAGTGTACTGATACTCTGTTTTGTTTATATTCTTAAAATCAAATATCTCTTGTGAGAATAGATCTATTCATAATTATTTCATCTTAATGATTGTCTTTATGAAGAATAATATCCATCAATTGTCAGTTGGGTTTTACGGCAACAATGAAGATCAATCTGTTTTAACAAATCAAATCCCTTTCTGATTTATTTTAGTTTTTACTACTCATACTCAGTTAAAGTGGAGTTTCAGCTTCTCGATCTAATATGTGGATAATATATACTCTATTTAGAACTAGAATAATTTTTTTTAGTCTTAATTATAATGATTTCAACTACCTTCAATCAGTCATGGGAATTTTGGTCTTGTGATATGAGGAACAAACTTTTGAAATTAACCAAGCTCACAGAGAGAGCATATGGTGGAGTAGACTAGGGGATATTTGGGCCTTCAACCACTATAAAAGACATGTATTTTATTTCTATATTCAGCTTATTAATCTTTAATCATAAGTACAAACACTGATTATATTTTCTAATTAAAATATGTTGTTTAAATTCAGAATTGTGTAAGAGTTTTTGAAAAGACACAATTCACCCCCCTCTTGTGGGTTTTTTATCTTCCGGCCTAAAAAAATATCTCTTCTAAAGGTTAACCCCTAGAAAAAGGATATACATTCATTGAAATAAAAAAGATGAATTTTTTATATATTAGGATTACAGAATTATTTTTTAGAAGAATTTTAACAATGGAATTTAGGTTATAAGAATCATGGACCATATAAGGATTGTGTAAAATTTCAGAATCAAACATGACTTCATTAACTGAAGAATTATGGATACCATCATGGGTTTATGATTATAATAATTATCACAAATTCAATGTATAAAAAACATCCTTTATGGTTTTTATTGATGGAAGGATACCATGATTAAGGATAGTTTTGGGGAAAATTTATGGAAAGTATATGTTTTAGTTGAAAATTTATTTGAGGAATAATGAATTTTTATTTTATAGACACAAGTTTAAACGAATTTATAACCTTCAAGGTTAATATAATCTTTTATGAAACTATAATAATAGTCAAATAATATTATTATACTTTGTGGAAATAAAATAAGTTGTATTGAAAACATTATTAAAAGGATATATAATGATTAATTTTATTTCAAGGATTACCATTATATTTTTGTTGGGAATGTTAAAGGAATTATATTCGTATAGTATTATAAGAAACAAATACCTTCATACTAGGTGACCACCCATCATGTCTGGAAAGGCCATGGGGAAAGAACCCAAAAGCAAAACCACTGGATTTTGTGATATACTAGTCAATATGGAATTAATTAAATAATTTGAAAAAATATATTATTGATGAACCAATTGTGTTACTTTTCAGGGTTACATATTAATGTATTAAATTGGAAAACTTATGATAACTATATTCATTTTGGAAAATAGTTATAGATAAGTGGAAATACTTGTCACTCTTTTATATATCTTAAAATCCTTTAAAGGTGAATTTTAGTGAATTGGGAATAAAAAAATTGATTTTTGGATATTTATATTTTGAGTAAGTAATGAATTTGAAATTGATTGTAGAAAAACTATATGATTAAATTGTAGATATGAAAAAATTATCAATTATGTATATTTCCATATATATTCTTAGATATTAAATAATTCCTCAAAATTAGGAAAAAGATCTTGAAATAAAAAAATTATCCTGTGACGTTCATATCTTATGAATTAGATGGTCTTCTAAATCATCATAAAATTATGTTTTTTAGATTATTAACATTCCATTGATTATTTAATTTCATGTGATCAATGACCTCAATCAATCTCTAAAATTATTTATGCTTTCTTTTAATGTCTATATCTTCTATTGGGACTAATTTTATCTTAATTTGAAAACTTGTTATGTGGTAATCTATATAACCTTTTTTACTTCACTTTATCTCTTATTAAGAGGATATTTTTTAACCATTTTATGATATGGGTTTTTCAACAATCGTATTTCCTAATGTCAAACCATTGGTTTCTATGATCAAGATTAAATTAAAAGGATGGAATTTATTTTAGGGGGTATAATGTAACACCATGAAATTTTTAAATAATAACGTTGCATTCAATAATGTATGATACAAGTAAAACCAATATTAAGAAACCCACAAAATATATTTCTTTAAATTTAATATCCTCTATAGCATGAAGAACATGCAACCCCGAGTTTAAGTGAGCCAAAATATACTATAATATTTTATCCTAACCATAAAAGTTTTGGATATAAATAGTAATAGATAAATTTTGATAATTATGGTTATCTATTAGTTATAAATTAAATAATAATCATTTAAAATAAAAAAGATATATTTTATGAAAAACTATATTATTCTAAAAAACATATTAGTCACGCTTTTCACACATAATTTAAAACTACTTTTTTAATAATTTTACAAATATATTTGATAAACTAAAATTAATTTTTTAAATGATTATATAAAAATTATCTTATGGTTATATTTTTTTGTATTTTTATGAAATGTTTCATTTTTCAATGAATAGTGAATATTATTAAATTTTAATTGAAAAATACAATTTCATTTAAAATATTTATAAAGTTAAATTTTAATTTTAATTAATGTTAAATTATTATTAGTTTATTTATAAATAAATCAATCTAATTCATGTCATTGGATTCATTTTCATGTAGATGTTTGATATAAAAACATACTAAACTTTTGAACATTTTCTCTTTGAAAACATGCTTTCTCATCATGTTTGAGAGAAAAATTATAAAGTAAAATTTTCCAATTATGTGAATTAAAAATGGAAAAATGGGTTAGGTTTTTTGATTAATAATTATTTATATTTTATAATAATTTAAAATTAATTTTTTACTATTATGAATTGTAAAAATAATAAAAATTATTTACTGCGGTTAAGGTAAAAATGGATTTACAATGAGGGTTAAACTAAAAAGAAAAAGGTTAAAACGAACTAATAAAATATCTAAAATATATTGAATAGAATTATTTATGATATATAAGTAATAATAGTCGATTATAATTTATGTTATACACTTTTTTCATGTAAAAAACACATGTACCACTTTTTATTTTAAAACATTACAAGTGTGTGAGTCACCTCACTTATAAAAGGCCACCCCCTATACACTATTCTTCACACTTTAAAAACCTATACTTAAAACAATATCTACCCAAATAACTTAAAAAAGTCTCTAATCTTATGCTATAAACCTTATTTTGTGAAGAAATACATCGAAGGAATGTTTTGATGCAAACCTATGGAGGATACCCGAAGAAGAGACAACATTCTACAATAATAATTTTTTATATCTTCTCCCACCTCATTCAGTTATTATTTAAAAATTATGATATAATAAAGTCATTATATTAAATATATATATTTTTTATATTTTATGGTAATGACCTACAACTACCCCTAGTTCCATAAAATGTGTTACGAAATCATCATTCTTGTGTACGAAAGACTACCACCTTGTGAATTTATGTCATTCATTTTTCAATTACCTCCTCTAACGGTTGGTTATAATGATGAAGAAAAAAATATGATATTTAAAATATAATTATAGATATTTATTAATTGTATGATATATAAATTTTTTTACTTTCCATTCCATAGGAGATATGATAAAGTCGCTCGTGTGTACGGCGAACTACCTCCTCGAGAAGTGAGGTGATTTGTATTTCACTAACGCTTTATATGGAAGGTGATAA
Source organism: Viscum album (assembly GCA_963277665.1). Classification (NCBI taxonomy): domain Eukaryota; kingdom Viridiplantae; phylum Streptophyta; class Magnoliopsida; order Santalales; family Viscaceae; genus Viscum; species Viscum album. The sequence goes on from OY728156.1 coordinate 1,142,860,537, forward strand.
GGATAAATATAAAGATTATATGATAAATAAATGAAATAATTATGATATTAATTACATATTTATCATTATAAAATGATAATATATCATTTTATTTCTTACACTAAAAAATGAAAACATCCCGTGTACATGTGGACTACCGCCTTCACAAAGTAGTGTGGCTCTCATTTCATCAACACATCACATGGATGACATATTTATGTATATTTAAATAAATAATATGATATATATGATATTATTATTTTTTTATAAAGATAAAATATTACATAAATTATTTACAAGATGATCATTAGAAAAATTAATAGTTACTCGTGCATAGATACGACCTATAATTTGCATGATCATAACAAAATTAATTTCTCGTAACCATCATTCATGATATTATTTTAAATTAAAATTTATGTAAAAATTTTATAATTATTTCATTGTTATTTTTCATGAGATTATGGAGCTATATATTATTCAAAATAATCATAACTTCAATAAAAAATCACGACTAAGAATATAAAGAAATTAACACCCAAAACAACGAGAATAATAAAAAATTATTAATGAATGGGTGGTAATATGTTATAAAAGGATAATATATGATATTATTATAAATTAATATAGTTATAAGATAATTTAATAACATTTTTAAAACCATTATACATGAGGTTAATGAATTCTCAACCTTAAATAAGCAAGTGGTATGAGATTCTGTCTCAATTTC